>OY728119.1:909135183-914597058 GCA_963277665.1 Viscum album
ATATGCTATTAAAATATTATTAAAACTAGCCGTTATGAATAGTAATAACCAATTTTATAAATTTTATAAATATTATATTTCAAAGCTGACTTCATTTTGGGATTCGGAATATCGAAATTATCCTAGGGTGATGTTTTGGTTTATTTATGAAAACTTTCAATTTTTGATGAATAGTGAAAACACTTTGTTACTATTTTAAAACCGACTTTTTATTTAAATTTATTTTAGGTCAAAATTGATACATAATACCTATATAAGTTCAATTTAATTCATTGTAGTCATTTTATAACAATTTTAGATATATAAAAAGATTATTGAACTTTTGACCGTCTTTTACCAACCTCCTAGGAAAATTTCCAAATTCACATAAAACGTAATTTTTCCAGTTTTGTGAATCAAATTTCAAAAATCTGAGAGACACGGTTGATGTCAGTAAGTAAAATGTTGTTCAATGAGATGAAAATAATTTTTGGTTAATAGTATCTTTTTGCTTTTATTTACAATGGTTAAAAGTAAATTGGGTAATTAAGGGTAAACATGATATTATTATTACCCTAACACATGTACTAATTCTATTGGATAAATGTAATACGACCAAAAAAAACATATGAATATAATATGACCATTTAGGCCCACTTGGATTAAATTAAGACATTTAATATTATTTTATTTAAAGAAGGGTTAGAATAGTTAAAATCAAAGATTAATAGCTAAATCATTTTTTATAAAGTTATAAATAAGATAAATTAAATTATAAATATTAATTAGAAAGATAAAAAGATTTAATATATAATGATAGTTTATTTGTAATTTTTAGACATTAAATAATTTAATTTATTTATGACACAATAATGATGCAGTAATTATCTTATTAATGAAATATTGACATAATTGATGTTATAAATATACAAATAAATGTAATTTGAGACTTTTTATGAATTAATATAATTTTCTATGTTAATATGACTTGTTATTATTGATTTAATTAACTTTTTTCGAACTAATAGTTCTGTTATGATTTTCACAAAAATCAATTTCCAAATACTGTCAAAATTGACATAAAATACTTTTTAAAACAAATATTATATTATGATTTTTTATTATATTCCTAAAAATCTAAGGATCGGCCAAATGACATAGATAAGGTTATATATATTAATAATTGTTAGCTATTGGTTCTTTTGGATTGTTATAGTATGTTAATTAACCTTATAGTGTATGAAAACAAGAAGACAAGGTAAAAGTTAAATTATCAAAATTAATGTTAAATCAAAATGATAAGGTTAAAATAGAAACCTAAACCTGCCTAAATTCTATTGGATGAGAGGATTTAGTCCCATACCCACCTTAAATTCAAAATAAATAAATTTGGAGTTATTAAAAACCCAATATGACTTTATAATAAAATAATATTTTTAGTTTTCCCAAAGGTTCCCCTCTCCTCCCTTATAAAAGGGCACCTCCTCCCTCTCTTCCTCACACCACAATGAGCATTCAATCTCGGCCAACCCCTGCAATAGTTTCTTCACCAATTCTCTAGAAACATCCTAGTGGTCCTGTTCTTCTTCAAAGTCCAATTTTAGTGCCCTAAGAGGAGGTCTCAAAGATGTGCTTCAAAGAAGAGGTAATTTTTGTTACCGACTTTTTCATCATTATTTATTCTTCCACTTATTATTATTTAGTTGTTTCATTATGAAGTAATAACTTTAGTATCACTCATATAATGATATGTTATTATAAGTATGAAACAACCCTATTTTACCATTTATCCATCCTATGAAAAACGAAATCACCGCGTGTGTGTATGTACGTAATACTGTCTCCAAGTCGTGGTGTAATCTATTTTCCACTGCCACCATACATGGATGGGTATAATGGTGTAAATAATGACAATATATGATTATTGTAAATTGATATTGATTCTGAAATTGTATACAAACACTCCAAAACATTTCCATATCCATGGGAACGATATCATCGCTCATGTGTACGTACAGAATACCGTCTCCATGATGTGATGCATCTCATTCTACATGATCATTATTGAATAATGATTATATAAATGAATTGAATGAATTAATACGATATGTATTACACTAATACCATTCTATAAATGAGGTATCTATAACCTGAAAAGAATAATAATAATTTATTCGATAAAACACGCATCAGAACAAAAAGCAATAAACACCCGAATAACAAGTTACAATGAAATATTACTAAGAAGAAGCTATGAATATGACCATATATGATATCATAAAAATAATTATGATTCTGGAATAAGGCAATGACATTATTTAAATCATTATACAAGAGGTTCAGACACTTACGAAGAAAAATGGACCTAATGTAAGGGACAATCTCGCAAATCTCAATTTTTATCTGAGATTGTTTATACTTCAGAATTGACTGGGGAATATTTATCATCCACATCCATGTTTCCTCAATATTTAATATTATTTATATCCTCCAAAAATATTTTAAATCCAATTATACCCTTCGGTGAGTTTTTAGTAAAATATATCAAAGGAATCTTTTGTCGTTTTTCGTACGACGTACTTTTTGACTTTTTCGGACAAAGTACGAGAAGAATATTTTTTTAACTTATACGGCCTGAATGGAATTTTAGAACATTATTTCCATGAAGATTATTTTACATTTTTTCATCTATATTTTTAATCGACTTCTTTTAGTTTAAAATTATATGACATTTTAATAAAGGAAATGTTTTTGAAGTAGAAAGTATATTTTCTTCAAGAATGGAGTTCAAGTGTTTTATCAAAATTATTTTCCATCTAAGATAATATAGGGTTCTGTTACTATCCCTATTGTTTTACATTGATTTGATTTTGTTATGATTGACTAATTTTTATGATGTCCTTTTATCATATATGGATTATGTTATGATGTCATGATGTTTAAGATTGCCATTTTTATTACATGGGTTATGCTATGATGTATGGTTTATGATTTTGTGGCACACATAAGAATGGTATCATTATGAGATGGGTGGGACCTATATATCCATAAATTCATTAGGTAAAGATTTATATCTCATGAGATTTACATGGCTGGAACGGAAGGTTAAACCGGTTCAGTGAAACATGACTGAAATGAGGAGTGAACTCGGTTCAGAAATGGACTTTGTCCGCTAAGATAGTCTTGGAAATGAAGCTTGACTAATAAGAAATGATTATCTATGATTATGAGTGTATTCCACAACGTTTCTTGTTTTATGTTATGATTATTTTGGATTACATTTCACCACTATGATATATCCCAGGTTATGATATTATGATCTCTTTTGCAGGTTATGTTTTCCAAAATGTTATGTTCTTATGAATATGATGTGATTGAAATTTCTTTTGCTTACCCTTACTGAGAATTTGAGCTCACCCCTTTTTATGTTTTCTTTTTCCCAGGTCAGGAATAAGGGTACTAAGTAGAATATGCCAAACGGGACTCTAGATATGATGAAATAAATGGGTGACAACGTAGATGATTTATGAACCAGTTGTTTATGTTTACCAGTTCCTAAAGATATTATACCTATAAGGTCCTTTCATGGTTTTGTTATATGTTGTAATAAGTGTTCTTTAATTATGAATTAATAACAATGTATGTAAATTATGGGTCGTTATAGTTGGTATCAGAGGAAGGGTATAGTCAACATTTGGAAACTAGGATGTGAAAGCCTTTGTAAGAACCCTAAGGATAAGTCTAAGCATAGAACACAATCTTAGTGCTTTAAAAATGTCCATGAACATCCTTTTATAAGACCTTAAGTGTGGAATTTTATTCTTGATTATGTGGTTTTCCTATTATAATTAGTGTTTCTCACACTATTCTTCTTGGTTTTAGTCAATGGATGGAACCCGAAGGAACCCTGTTAATGATGAATGTCACGGGAAATGCAATGATTGTCCTCCTGAGCAACCAAACAATATGGGAGATGGAATAGAAAATCATGTAGCTATGCTCACACATGTTTCTCAAGCTATGAATCATGCATGACTTCCATACGAGCAAAGGAAGGAGCAACATTCTGTTGAATCCTTTCTGAGGCAGCGTCCACCCTCATTCAGCGGTTCTACTGATCCATTAGTGGCTGAAAAATAGATTAGTACCACTGAAAATATATTTTCAGATCTTCAATGTTCTGAACATGATAAATTCATCTTATTAGTGTATCTCTTGGAAGGAGATGCTGATCAATGGTGGAATCTTGTCAAGAATACAAGGCAAAGAGATGAAATTGAGTCCATGGAATGGGACGAGTTCAAGAACTTATTTTTCAATAAGTAATTCCCTCGTATTCCTTGACCAAATTTAGAAAAGGAGTTTCTAGAACTGAATCAAAAGGATGATGAATCTGTTGGTATATATGAAGAAAATTTTACATGACTTTCAATGTACGCTTCTGTTGTTATTATCCAACCTGAGAGTAAGATCGATCGATTCTTTAGTGGATTAAAACCAAGTCTTCAAAGGGAGTTAGCCATAAGGGACTTCAATAGTTATGAGGAAATCGTTCGATGTGCTCTCAAGGTTGAGATGGAGATTGGAGTAACCCATCAGTCATATGCATTTGATAAGAAGAGTAAAATGGAATTCAAAGTAAAATCTAAAGAGCACACTGAAAAAGAAGATGAGTTTTACCTGATGCTCAATGTGTGGAAAGAAACATGGAGGGATTTGTATTAAAGGGACAAGTAAATGTTTCAAATGTAGAAAGGAAGGTCATCGGGCATTTGAATTTCGCATTTATTGGAAGATGATGTCTAGTGATGTGAACAAAGAAAAGTCTACACAGAGTGCACCTCATACACTTCCATGTTACAAGTGCAAGGAAATGGGGCATCATTCAAATAAATTCCCTAATCCAAGGGTTGTTGATTATGATTGATGACAACAAACACTTAAGTCTAAAGGCAAAGGAAAGTCACATGAAATTTCTATCAGCGATGCGGAGTATGATAATGAATTTGTGAAAGGTACACTTACCATCCTCTCTAAACTAGCAAATGTTTTATTTGATTCTGGATCCACCACTCATTTATTTCTGAACAATTTTCTAAGGGTATCACCATATTACCTCAACAATTACATGTTGAGGTAGCTATGACAACCCCTAATGGCACAACAATCGCATCAAAAGTTTATAATTCTTCTCTGATTGATGTTTGTGGGAAAGTGCTTCCTGCAAATAATGTGACCCTTCCTATAGTGGAATTTGTTGTCATTCTTGGCTTGGATTGGATTTCTTTATATAGAGCTCATATCAATTTCCAATGAAGGGAAGTCACATTTCATATTCCATAACAATCTATGATCGTCTATCGATGCAAGGATGAACATAACCTTCCAGTGGAAATTTCTTCCATCTTATGGGTCTTGGTTCCACTAAATGAAGGTTATTTATCTCAAATGGTTGGTGAGAAACTCACGATTAATAATATTCCCATTGTACAGGAGTTTGACAATGTCTTTCCGCAGAAATTGTTGGGTCTTCCACCAAATCGTGAAGTTGAGTTTTCAATATAACTCGTACTATGTGCTTTGCCTATTTCAAAGAGACCTTATAGAATGGCCCTAATTGATTTGAAGGAATTGAATAAGCTACTCCAAGAGAATATTGATACGGGAATAATAATCCCTAGTGTGTCACCTTGGGGAGCACCAGTTCTGTTTGTTAAGAAGAAAGATGGATCAATGAGACTCTACATTGATTATCGAGAACTTAACAAGATCACTATCAAGAACAAATATCCTCTCCCTCACATTGATGACATATTTGACCAACTATGCGGAGCTCAATAATTTTCCAAGAATTAACTTTGTTCAGGGTATCATCAATTAAGGGAAAACGGGGAATATATACAAAATATGGATTTTCGTACAAGCTATGGACACTATGAATTTATAGTGATTCCATTTGGTCTTACTAATTCCCCTACTATCTTTATGGATCTAATGAATATACTCTTTAGAGACTATCTTGATCAGTTTTTGGAAGTCTTTATAGACGATATTATTGTATATTCAAAGAGAATGTAAGAACATTATGATCATTTGAGAATTATATTGAAGACCCTGAGAAAGGATAAGCTTAATGCCAAATTTACCATGTGTGAATTTTGGCTTCAAAAAGTTGCATTTTTGGGTCACATAATATCAAAAGAGGGGATATCTGTGGATCCAGCAAAAACAAAGGTTATCGAAATAAGGTGGAGGCCAACAACAGTAACTGAGATCCGAATTATTCTTGGTTTGGATGGATATTATCGACGTTTTAGCGAATGATTTTTCACAATTATCTAATCCACTCACCAAGTTAACTAGGAAAGGAGTTATGTTTGTTTGGACGGAGAAATGTGAAGAGAATTTCAAGGACTTGAAAAGAAGGTTATCCAGTGCACCTGTACTCACACTTCCTTGTAGTGGAGAAAGGATTGTGATCTAAAGTGATGGATCCAAGAAGGGGATGGTGTGTTTTCTTATGAAAAATGATATGGTGATAGCTTATGCCTCATGACAGTTGAAAATCCATGAGAAAAATTGCCCAACTCATGATTTGGAGTTAGCTGCGGTAATCATTGCATTAAATATTTGGAGGCATTATCTTTATGGAGAAAGGTCTGACATTTATACTGATCATAAAAGTTTAAAGTATATTTTCACACAAAAGGAGCAGAATATGCACCAAAGAAGATGGTTGGAGCTGATTACGAATTACGACTGCTCAATTCATTACCACCATGGGAAATCAAACAAGGTGGCAGATGCATTAAGTCGACAAGACCATGCTATATTATCAATGATTAGGATCACAAATGATCCAATATTTATGGATTTAAAAAGGATGGATCTTGGAATTATAATGAAAGGGGAAAAATCGTATCTTTCTCAAATGAGTGTTCAACCATCTATACATGTAATGATTAAAGTGGCACAGAAAGAAGATGTAGAGTTACAAAAGAAGGTGAGAAATGTTCCTTAATTCAAAATTGATTGTGATGGGATAATAATGCTTAGGAATCGGGTATGTGTTCCTCCAATCCCCGAATTAAAGAGGGAGCTGCTGGATGAGGCTCATAGTTAATCATTCTCTATTCATCCTAGAAGCACGAAGATGTATGGGGACCTAAAAGAGTACTTATGGTGGGATGGTATGAAAATAGATGTTGCTGAATATGTCTCTCAATGTTTGGTTTGTCAGCTAGTTAAAGGTAAGAGACATAAGTCTAAGGGGATGTTACAACCATTACCCATACCTGAATGGAAATAAAAAAACATCACTATAGACTTTATCACTAGACTTCCTAAAACATCCAAAGGCAATAATGCTATCTGGGTCATAGTTTATCATCTTACAATGTCTGCACACTTCATTTCTATTAGAGAGGATTTGAATCTAGATCATCTTTCCACGATATATGTAATAGAAGTTGTAAGATTGCATGGAGTACCAATTTCCATTATTTTTTACTGGGATTTGAGATTATACTCGATGTTTTGGAGAATTATTCATCATACTCTAGATACATAGTTGAGTTTTAGCACTGCTTATCATCCTCAGACAGATGTTCAGTCTGAGAGGACAATTAAAACTCTAGAAGCTATATTGAGAGATTTCTCTATGGATTTCAAAGGTGGTTGGGATAAACACCTACCTTTGGTGGAATTTTCTTATAATAATAGCATTCACTCCAGTATTCAGATGGCTCGTTATGAAGTTCTCTATGGAAAGAAATGAAAAACTCCAAATTGATGGGATGAAGTTGGGGAAAGAAAGATATTAGGACATGATCTTGTTGATGAGATGGTAGAAAATGTCAGATCTATTCAACAACACATAATAGTAGCTCAGAGTAGACGGAAAAGTTATGCTGACAACTGAAGAAAAGACTTAGAGTTTGAAGTGGGTGATAAAGTGTCTCTATGAATATCTCCCTAGAAGAGGGTCATGAGATTTGGAAAGAATGGAAAGTTGAGCCCTAGATATATCGGTCCTTTCGAAATACTGGATTGTGTTGAGAAGGTTGCTTATCGATTGGCGCTTCCACCCAATCTCTCTCAAGTTCATAATGTGTTCTATGTATCTCTCTTGAGAAAGTACATACCTGATCCTTCACATGTACTCAGCTTAGATGTTGTACCACTGGAATAGGATTTTTCTTTTGAAGAACAACCGATAGAGATTCTCGATCATAGCGATAAAGTCCTATGGAACAAGACCACTCTCTTGGTGAATGTTTTATGGAGGAACCACCAATTAGAATAAGCTACATGGGAGCTTGAGGATATGATGAGGTAGAGGTATCCTCATCTGTTTGTTACAATGTGATGAATTTCGAGGGAGAAATTAATTTTAAGGGGGGTAGAATGTAACACCCAACACTTTAATGGGAAATATTTTGTTTTTAGGTTATATAATTCATCAAAGGAATTTTTCACTACGCACAACACTAGCTTAGCATGATTTACACGCAACCTTGCCTTCCTTGATATCTTGTGTCGTATGCAATACCGAGTTTCACAAAACAACGATATGCTATTAAAATATTATTAAAACTAGCCTCTATGAATAGTAATAAACACTTTTTGAAATTTTATAAATTTTATATTTCAATATAGACTTCATTTTTGGATTCGGAATTTCAAAATTAGCCTTGAGTGAAATTTTTGTATTTTTCTGAAAACATTCAATTTTTGATCAATAGTGAAAATACTAGGTTACTATTTATAAACTGAATTTTTATTTAAATAATTATTTATTTTATTTAAATTTATTTTAAGTCAAAATTTATAAATAATAACTGTATAACTTCAATTTAAATCATTGGAGTCATTTTATGATAATTAAAAATATATTAAAATTTTATTGAACTGTTGACTGTCTTTTACATACCTCTTAGGAGAATTTCTAAATTCAAATAAATCTTAATTTTACCTTTTTTGTGAATGGAATTTAAAAAATACAAGAGACACTATTTATTTCAGTAATTAAAATGTGGTTCAATTAGATGAAAATAATTTTTGGTGAATAGTATCTTTTTACTTTTATTTACCACGGTTAAAAGTAAATACGGAAATTATGGGTAAAAATGATATTATTATTACCTTAACACTTGTCCTAATTATATTGGTTAAATGTAATTCGACCAAAAAAACCTTTGTAATAAAATATGACCATTTAGGCCCACTTGTATTAGATTATGAAATTTAAAATTATTTTCTTTAAAGATGGGTTAAAATAGTTAAAATAAATGTTTAATAACTAAATTATTTTTTATAGAGTTATCCATAAGATAAATTCAACTATAAATATTCATTATAAATAAAAAAAGATTTCCTAAATAATTATATTTTATTTGTAATTTTTTAGTCATTAAATAATTTAATTTATTTATGACACAATGATGATGCTGTAATTATCTTATTAATGAAATATTGAAATAATTGATGTTATAAATACCCAAATAAATGTAATTTAAGACTTTTTATGAATTAAAATAATTTTCAATGTTAATATGACATGTTAGTATTGATTAAATTAACTTTTCATTAACTAATATTTCTGTTATGATTTTCAAAAAAATCAATTACCAAATAGTGTCAAAATTGACATAAAATACTTTTTAAAACAAATATTATATTATTAATTGTTATTTTATTCCTAAATATATAAGTTTCTGCCAAATGACATAGATCAGGTTATATGTATTAATAATAAACAACTTGGGGTTCTTTCTTCTTGTTATAGTATGATTATTAACCTTATAGTGTAAGAAAACAAGAAGACATGGTAAAAGTTAAATTATCTATCTTAAAGTTAAATCTATATGATAAGGTTAAAATAGATACCTAAACTAGTCTAAATTCTATTTTATGAGATGATTTCGACCCATCCCCAACTTATATTTGAAATAAATCAATTTTGATTTATTAAAATCCGAATATGACTTTACAATAAAATAATATTTTTAGTTTTTCCAAAGGTGCCCCTCTCCTCCCTTATAAAAGGGAACCTCCTCCATCTCTTTCTCACACCACTTTGAGCCTTCAAACTCGGACAAACCCTGCAACATTCCCTTATCCACTTCCATAGAAACATCCTAGAGGTCCTGCTCTTATTCAAAGACCAATTTTAGTTCCCTAAGTGGAGGTCTCAAAGAGGCGCTTCAAAGAAGAGGTAATGTCTGTTACCGATTCTTTCAACTTTATTTCTTTTTCCACATCTTCTTCATTAGTTGTTCCATTATGAAGTAATATCATCATTATCACTAGTATAATTATATTTTATTATATGTATGAAACAACTCTATTACACCATATATCCATCCTATAGAAAACGAACTCACTGCGCGTGCGTACGTATGGAATACCGTCTCCACGCCGTGGTGTAATCTATTTTACACCACCACCATACTTGGATGGGTATAATGGTGTAAAAATTGACTATATATTATTATTTTAAATTTTTACTGATTCTTAAATAGTATACATACACTCCAATACAATTCCACGATCATCAGAACGATATCATCGCTCGTGCGTACATACAGAATATCGTCTCAACGATGTTATGCGACTCGTTCTACATGATATTCATTGAATAAGGATTATATAAATGAATTTTATGAATTAATATAATATGTATTACACTAATAGAATTCTGTAAATGAGGTATCTATAACCTGAAAAGAACAATAAGAATTTATTTGTCAAAACACGCATAAGAACAAAAAGCATTAAACACCCGAATAACAAGTAACAATGAAATATTACTAAGAAGAAGCTAAGAATATGACCATATATGATATCTCAAAAATAAGTATGATTCTGTAATAAGTCAATGACATTATTTCAATCATTATACATTAGGTTCATATACTTACGAAGAAAATCAGACCTAAGGTAATGGACAATCTCGTAAATCTCAACTTTTATCCAAGATTGTTTATACATCAGAATTTACTAGGGATTATTTATCATCCACATCTGTGTTTCCTAAATATGTAATATTATTTATATCCTCCTACAATTTTTTAAATCCAATTTTACCCTTCGGTGAGTTTTTAGTAAAAGATATGAAAGGAATCTTTTGTCGTTTTTCGTACAAGTAAATTTTTTACTTTTCTGGCCAAAGTACGAGAAGAATGTTTTTTTAACTTATACGGCCTGAATGGAATTTTAGAACATAATTTCCATGAATCTTCCATTACATGTTTTCATGTTTATTTTTAATCAAATTATTTTTGTTTAAAATTATATGACATTTTAATAAAGGAAAATATTTTTGATGTTGAAAGGATATTTTCCCCAAGAATGGAGTAAAAGTGTTTTATCAAAATTATTTTCCATCTAAGATAATATAGGGTTCTGTTTCTATCCCTATTGTTTTAAATTGATTTTATTATGTTATGATGAAATTATTTTTATGATTTCCTTTTATCTTATATGGATTATGTTATGATGGAATGTTGTTTATGATTCCCATTTTTATTACATGGGTTATGCTATGATGTATGGTATATAATTTTGTGGAACACATAAGAATGGTATAATTATGAGATGGGTAAGACCTATATCTCTCTCCAATTCATTAGGTGAAGATTTATATCTCATGAGATAGACATGGATAGAATGGCAGGTTAGACAAGTTCAGTGAAACAGGACTAAAACGAGGAGTGAACTCTGTTCAGAAAAGGACCTTGTCCGCTAAGATAGTTTGGCAATGAGTCTTGACTAATAAGAAATGATTCTCTATGATTATGTGTGTATTACAAAAGGATTAATGTTTTAAGTTATGATTAATTGGGATTTAATTTCACCACTATGATATATCCCATGTTATGATATAATGATCTCTTTTGCAGGTTAAGTTTTCCAAAATTTTATGTTCTTATGAATATGATGTGATTGATATTTCTTTTTTTTACCATTACAGAGCATTTGAGCTCACCCCTCTGTATGTTTCTTTCCCCAGGTTAGGAAGAAGTGTACTATGTAGAATATTCCAAAAGGGACTCTAGATATGATGAAATAAATGGGAGACAACATAGATGGTTTAGGAACTAGTTGTTTATGTTTCCCAGTTTCTAAAGACACTACACCTATAAGGTCCTCTCATGGTTTTGTTATATGTTGTAATAAGTGTGATTCAATTATGAAGTAATAACAACGTATGTAAAGTATGGGTTGTTATATGGATAATTCTTTTTCCCACCATTATCTATAGAAAATCATTCATACAGTGGATTTGGGGTTTTATAAAGAGTTGATATTACATGAGGTGGAGCCCATGATCTTAGGAAAACCATTCTCCATTGAGGTGGTATCCTATTTGACTATTAGAGGAGGTGTGGTTTTGTGTGCCAGAGGCATGCTAAAATCACACACATAACATAATAAATGAAAATTTATTCACTATAGACGTTTAATCAGATGAATTATATAATTAAATTTAAACATCAAATAAATAATTAATGAACCTATGTTATCTAACCATAAGAACAAGTTATTTTTCCCAAATTATTTTTTTCTACCTATACATTTAGATTTTAATTTTTTATTTATGTATATTAATGATAAATTTTCAAAGAAAACAAAACAATAATTTTCATAAAAAACATAAAACCCAAAAATATTTATAATATTTGATCTTGATTAAGTGATTGAACCTACTGCGATGCTTGTCATGTAAAATGAAAATGGTATCCCTCTATATATCATAAAGAAAATCGAATTTTCTTTTCTACACCATTAGAATGTAATATGTAAAAAAATAAATCTATTTTTTAATACATCTAATGTGTTTTTATAAAAATAATTTCATTTCAAAAGGTAATGAAATAATATTTTTAAAATTTATGTTTTTCACTTTTGTGTAAAAAACAATGTTATTAAGAAATCATTTTTTACGGTTCTAATGATTTCTATGAAACCATGATGATTATCATTTTTTCGCAAGGATTTTTATAAATAATTCAATGAATAAATATATGTAGAGAATTTGACTACATGTGTGTGTAAAGTATTATTTAGGATTGAGTTTATTATGTTAATAGAAAACTATCTTTTATTATCATATGGTTTATAAATAGACTAATGGGTTTATTCTATTCAATATAGCATAAAACATTTAATGTGCCCATCCACATTTCAAATATTTTTATATATACCCATGATTCTTATATAATGATATTATGTGACTTTAGATGGATATTCAACATAGTGTAGTAGTTTATGCCTAAAGACTACGATATTTTGTTGTTATTCAAAACATTCAACTCATACTTCTAGTTTTCTGAACGATCATCACATATCCCTAAATTATCTTCCCCTTTGGTAATCATACATATAAAAGATCATTATAACCTATAGTAATTAAACATAATAAAAGAGGGGTCATGAATTATTATTGAAGGAAAATAAAGGAAATAAATAAGAATATCATGAACATAAGGGTATGTTAACATGAACATAACATATATTGATTATACCCTACATATCAAAGATCTGAAACAAGAGACTTGGGATAAAGACTAGAAGTTCATGAGACAATAATAATATGATAATCATGAACCTGAACTATGTGATCATATCAAAGGTATATGATATTTAATTTTTTACAGACACATAAAAAAGAATTATCATTACATAAATGTAAAAGTTCCATTCACACAACATATTAGGTCACTTAATTTGGAAAACCTGCTATGTGGGACACACAACCATCCTCACTTGTAGTCCTTTAAATATAAGTTATTGAGTTTCCCCATCTCCCTATATTGGACTGGGTTTCCCCATCACCTATATTGTATATTTTGTCCCTATTAGTAAATAGTGGATTGGGTTTCCTCAAATTCCAACAGTGGATTAGGTTTTCGCATATTCCCATAGTCGTTCAAGATTCCCAAAATTGACATAGTGTATCTAAACACACATGTATTCTTGATCAGGACACACCTATTTCCCCTATTTTATTGAGTCTATCACCTTGTTTCTAATAAATATCGTGTGAGATATAAATCATTCCCCAATACATTTCCAGTAGATATAAATAAAAAATATCACATAATAAAATCATAAAATCTTATGCCAAATGATAATAAAACATTCAACATATAGTGAGCTATAAGTAGATATGAGTTTGATTAACATTATATCATAACCCATGAGATGAAATGGGTTTCACAAACATATAATAATATCTTATCTTATGAAAAAATCTATTTTTTCATAAAAAATAATCCAAAAATAACCCATCGATGATAAGTAGGTTTTATTAGAAAATTGCATATAATATTAAATGAGTTCCATAAAAATATAACTGATGAATGAAAAATAGGTTTGATAAAAATCATTCCATTAAAAAATAAACCATACACATAATGAATATAAAAGGAACTTCTGGATCATTTACCTATAATTTTATGTATTACACCAATCAATGTCATATTATATAGAACATAATTTTTAAATACCAATTTAAAATATTTTTGGAGGAAAATATCCATTCTTCTCTGAATGAATGATTATAAAAACATAAATCTTGATGAAAACACTTTTCATTGGAAATAATCTTGAATACATATAAAGGATTCTGGAATCTAATTTTCCATGAAATCATACTAAATAAAAATCATTGCATTTTGAAAATTATTTTCATTGAATAATATGATTAAAAAATTGAAAATAATTTCTTTGAAATAATATAAAGTATGAGTAAAAAATATTTTTAAAACAATTTCTTTGAAACTGATGCTTCAAAACACCTTTTATAACTATTCACATTGAAAATACATTAAGAACATATAAATGAGATTTAATACCATTTAAATCCTTTTCATTAAAAATAAACACTTTATAACACATAGATATTGAATATAAAATCAATTAAAAAAATTTATACAATTTTTTTTAGAAATCAATTTTATAAAATTATTTATGATCGAACATGGATTTCAAGCTGAAGATGGAGATAAATCCAGATTTTATTAAAAACACTTTCTTAATTACCATTAGTAACAAAGACTATAAAATGGTACTAAATAATGAATTTACCTTGAATAAATAGTGGATAAGTAAAGGTAAGAGTGTTCTTGAATGACTGATCCAAATGTTTCATCCATGAAATCATAATCGTAAAAAATCTTGTTAAACAATGAGATTGTTTCAATAAACTATTATCACATAGTATCATTAAAAAATACTCCCCATTTAAGAAAATTATAGTACGAGATGTTGAATATGATGAAATAAAAGGATATATATTGGATAAAAAATCAAAGGGATGTGTATAAACCTCATTTAAGAATATAGGTGTATATTATTACATATGTTTCAAATAATAAAAATAGGGAAATAATTAATTTAATAATATAGTGAAATTGGAAAAATAAACTCCATTAAATAAATATCATTAATTGGATTTTAAAATGCACATTAATTTAATTATAATAATCATATAATAAATACATGGTCTATATACCCAACACATATAAAAAATAGGATGATAACATGACTTGGGTATCACAAAATATAAAAGTATGAGGATAAAATATCATACTACATGAGTATCATTATAATCATTATAAAAATTAAAGAATAACATCAATTAAATAATTTAATATCATTTAATAATGATATTTAATGATATAAAAGATTGTATGGTAGTATATACACTATAAGAAATAAATTAGTGGTGTATATTGCATGTATCTCACAAAAATAAAACACGAGATGAAATTCCATTACCATTAGTCTAAAATTTTATTATACATATTCTCAAATATAGTATAATAAATATATGTTCATTATATAATTACCATTGAAAAATATTATAATATCTCATAAAATTTATTATTTTGTTATTATTTTATATTATCTGAATATTAATGACTCCCTCTTAATATTAAATTTTGTGTAATGTCTTCTTAGTTTTTTGTATATGTTTTTTCTTGTTATTCTTGATAATATAACATTGAATTTTTTTTATATTTTACATGAATTTAATGACTGGAATAAATATATTATATTTTTTTGTAGATAATTATTTATAATTATTTATATAATATAGAAATATGAAATGAAATACAGTGTTCATGGAGATGGTAGGTCATACGTACGCATAAGAAGTATTTTTTTTATTATCATATTGAATGAAAGAGAGTAAATGATATATATTATAATATATATAATAACATTTTATATTAATTATTATGATATATAAATATATATATTACACTTTCACTAAATCATACTTAATATATTTCATGAAGAGTGTGAATGAATCATATTGTTTGGAGGAGTCGTTAGTCCACACTACCCACCATCAAAATATCTTATTTACTAAAATTTGAAATCAATAATGTATGAGTTTTTTAATAATTATATAAGAATATAAATATATAAAATAACTTATATATATATTTAATAGATTTGACATCTTAACTTCTAACCATTAGAGTTGGTAAAAGAAAAATGAATAATATCGCTACGTGAGGCAATAATCCACTATAAATAAGAACAATTAGTTTGTTACCAATTACACTGATACATTTATATGTGTAGGTATAACCCTAAAAATAAAAAAACTCATTGCATTTATGATTATTATTTTATTGTATAATCATGGATTGTTAATAAATTAAGAGGTCTATAATAAAAATAAAACAAAATAGATAGAGGATGTATGTTACCTTTTATCTCGGTAACATCATTTTGATTTCAATAACTGGTTTTATTGGATTGATTTATTCGAAAATGGATGTGTATATAATTAAGGGGGGAATTTGGAACATTATTTTAGATGATTTCTGATTATCCAAATTATTTTATAAGTATGTATTTGTGTGAGTGGGGAGTAATGTTTTTTAATGGAGGTGGAGTGGCATTCATATATTTTTGGAAAGGAAATTCAACCCATGGTTTTCTAAAGAAAAGTGGCTCAAATAACTTTATAAATCCTAAATAAATATTTTATAGTCTAAATATTAATATAAAAAGGCTTTTGATAAATTTTCTAGGTCATTTTGTTTCTAAATTTTATTTATTTCCAATGTTAAGCTAATTTTTCTCTTAATCGATGAAATTATTTATAATCCCATTCATTAATATTTCTATCCCCCAAATTTTTTATGTTTTTTTTTCAAATAAATTAAACTTTTATTTTCTTATTTCAACTCACTATGTAAAATATTTGTTTTATAGGTAACTAACTTTTCAGATGATATACATGAGGTCGACTTGGTGTATTATTCAATGAACAACGTCTTGTCGAACATTATACAGAACATTAATTCTATTATGAAGAATCATTATATTTATATAATTATTTAAAAGAGTTAATTATAAACTAGAAATTAAACATTGTCATATTAATATTAATAACTAATTGTCAAATATTTTTTAAAATTTATTTTATATAAAGAAAACATATTTTTAATGAATGATATAACTAATGGTAATGTACTTATATATTTACAAATATCATTCCATTGAATGATATACTTTTAATATTTGTATGTGAAAAAACCATAATATTAATTTTAGAAACTTTTTGGAATATATTTTTATAATATAATCTTTGTTTTTTAATTTATTATGTTAATATTTTCTAAGGGTGATTTTTTAGGATTTTTTTGAGAAACATCATTTTCAGATGAATGTGGAAAAATACCCGATTTTATTTCAAAACTAATTTTGCATATAATTTATTTATATGGTTGAATTATATTTTACTTTGGAGTAAAAGTTTAAATTTATTATATATCAATCAATTAATTTAATGTGGAATATTGTAAACAATTTCATATTTAAATTAGATATTAAAACATAACAAAGTTCTCAATATTTTTAATCTAAAACCGCATATTCTCAACTAGACAGTAAGATTAATATTATATTAATTTATTTAAATTATATGATTTAAAATTGGAATAATTTATTCTATATGTTTTATCTAAACAACATATAATTTCAAATATGCCAAAGACACATTTTTACAAAAAATATTAATGAAACTAATTAAAATTAATTACAACGATTTAGGTAAAATTGATCATAACTAAGTGAAAAAATAACATAAATATCTAAAACGACATATAATACTATCCAACATCCATTTTTAGTTAATATTTATACCATATTCCCCCTTTTAATAGACATTGATCAATATTGGATCCCCATATATCATGAAAATTGTTGGTGGAATTCTCCCTTCATATATTTACCAAAGTTCCACTCCTCCTTCCCTATAAAAGTCTAATAACTCAGACTCTTCTCAGAACATCTAAACCACATAAGATCATCCATGATCAACCCAATTAACTAAAAAAAATCCTTTCTTCCTTTTTAATTTATTCCATTAGGCATAAAGAAATCCAAGGATTACTTTTTGAAAAAACCAAAAGGATTTATCCAATTAAGAGGTAACGTCTTCTCTCAAGTCCTTCCTTTTATTTTTCTTCTCCAAACCACTACTAAAATTATTACATTATTCTATCAAAAAATATACTCAATAATATATTTTTTTTCTATGGATTCTACCGACAATTACATACACCAACATATCATGGATAATAAACATACTATATAAGTGTACGGTGAACTACCACCCCACTAATCAATTATTGTCAATTCTTATTACCGCCTATCACGGTGGAAATTATCATAGATGATATATTTATATATGATATATATATTATTTATTTATTTATTAATATTTATTCCTTTTATAAAAAATATATTTTTACAATCAATTTGGTTAAAAAAGATAATTTTGTTTAAGAAAGTGTGGACTATTGCCCCCTCAAAGGGATAATAATATTTCATATAGTACATGGAATTCATTATGAATGTGTTCAGTGAATTTGTAGGATATATATAAAAATATAATTCTAATTTATTGATATTTTATATATATATATACATATATTTCATTTTCATTTTTCCTTCAATATGAAATTGAAAAGAAAAACATTGTTTATTCGTACATGCGACTTACTATCTACCCAAAAGATTTACTAAATTTATTTATATTATATTATATATATATATTTATAATAAAAATATAATTTATATAAATTATATTTACATAATTTCTTAAATTATGGAATCATGATATTATTATAAGTGATAGTGATATAACAAATTAAGACATGTGCGAAGAATAAAGGTAATATTATTCCAATTAAAACATTAACATAGGATTTTTGATAAAATATAATATAAGGTTATATAAAATAATATATGATATTATAGAGAACATGGTTATGTAAAATAGTTATAATAAATTTATATTTATTATACAGTTGTTTTGAATGGTTTTGACAATAGTAATGACACATAATAAGGGGATTTCATCTCACTTTTTATTTCTGTGCGACATATGGTTTATTCACCACCCATACATTTTTCGTGGTATGTATACATCCCATAAATATACTAATTATATTATATTTTAATTTATTTTTTATACATACTCATTATATTTCCTTTATTTCATCATGTTTAATTTTAAAATGATTTCAAATCGGAAAAAAATTTATGTATCAATTTTTCCTTATTTGAGACTCATGTTTTTTTGTTCCCCTAAATATGTTTTGGGGTGTATATAGTTCTAATTTAAATGTTATATCATGAATATAATATATTTAATGATATTATATGTTTTATTTAATTTGTGTTTATTATATGTATAGTATGATCCCAAGTATCCATGTTATAATAGTTTATTGTGACAATGTCATCACTTTTCACGATGATTTATATTTACTCTTCCATTGGTGAAATATTAATATACATCTCTCATGTTAACTCATTAGTTTTCTTATTTTTTTTATTCATGATATATCCATGAATTCATATCATTTTTAACTCATTAGTACAAAAATATAATGTTTTATGTAATATATAACTATCTCTTTCTCTCCGATTTAAAATCTTTTGTATTCCAAAACCATGATGAAAAAAAATAATAATTCCAAAATATATTTGAACCCCACATTAAATTAAAATGGTAATTTAAATTTTTTTTGGATTTCAAATCATCCTTTATATTTTTTTCAATGATATTCTCAAAGATGATGGTTTTATGAAATGATTTTTGTTTCAAAAAGTGAATTGAAACATCATAAAAATATTTTCCTCAGTAAAATTTTTTAAAATATATTTCAAAATATTTACCATCTATGTTTACATCAATGGATGTTACTCGTGCCTTTCTAAGAAATTTATTCATTGTATCTATTCATATAAATTATCTGAATGAATTTTCATTTGATGTCATGAAGGTCATGAAATCCATTACTCTTTCTAGGGATATATGCATTTGAACCCAATTTCATTCATGTGTTATAATTATGACGATATGATTATGTAACCTATCTATTACAATAGGTTATTTTATTATTACATTTTTATAATACCCATTTCATTTCATGGGTAATTTTATGGTTATTTTTTATCTTGTGGTATATGTATATATGATTACAATATGAGATGGGTGGGACCTATATATCCCCACAATGTATTGGGTAATTACTTATATATTACGATGTATACATGGATGGAAAGTGAAATTAACTCAGTTCAATATTACAAGGTTATAATTTTATATAATCATGGTTTAGTATTATAAGGCTGTAATGGGATGCGAATATAGTTCAGTATTGTAGGTCTGGAATGGGTCGTGATCTATATTACGTAAAATACACCATCCACTATGATGGCCTTTGGCACAATTACTTGAAAATTATGGAAATAATTACATATTATTATATGTCTACCCAAATTTAATGTTTTATTACTATGCCATGATATTCTTGGAATATATTCTTAATTTCCTTTTAATTCGTGTCTTTTGAACTTCTATGCTCTATGCAACAATTCATGTGTATGATCATTGTTATGTAGGGTATGATATTCTATTTTTATGTTCATGTTACAATACCTGTATGATCATGATTATTATTACATATCTACCTTGTTTACCCTCAGTGAAAATTTTACATCACCGCCTTTTATGTTTCATTCCCCCATGTTATGAATATTTGTATAGGGTTAGTTGTCTCTAAGAATAATTCTAGTCAAGATGATCCTTGAAGGAGATTATGTATCTCACTAATGTCTGAGTTTTTATGTTTAATTGATTCCAAATTCACTATAATAGTATGATCAATGGGGGTCTGTTTGTATAATGATTTAATTATTCCGAAATGTTATGTAATGATATTGTATAAATGTGAGGATCTCTAGAATATATTCCGTAAAAAACAATGTTGAACTTATTATAAATTATAAAAAAATATGATAAAAAATATGGAAAATTTTAATAAATATTCATATCACATATGTTGTAAAATTTAATTTTATATTATTCCCACAGATGTGAAACAACCACAAGAGTTTTATATATCAATGTTCAAAACATTGGTATGTTTTAATATTCTATTTCATTTTAAAATTGATTTAAATGACATAAATTATATTAATTGATTTATAATTTATCTAATTTAACATTAAAATCAATCAAATAACAATTTCACATTATAAATAAATTATACCCTGAAAAATTCTGATTTAACATTTAGTATTATTCATTATTCATCAAAGCAAATAAACTTCACTAAAACTTAACGAGAATAGACCCTAATCTATTTTTTATGTATCTATTTAAAAAATTAATTTATTTTTAAATAAAATTTAAATCATAAAAATCATATTTACAAGGGGTTCACAATTAAAATGTAGAAAAGTTATCTTTTTGAAGAATATATATTTTTATTCATAATATATTGTTTATTCTTATCTTATACCTACATAATCTATTGAATGAGTAGAAAATATATTTCTTGAATATATAATATATAATATTTCATTTGATCATTAATCCATTGTGTTTTTCAAAATTTATTTAGATAAAATTACACTTGTATGTATAAAAGTAATTTACTTTGAAATGAAATTTCATTATTCATAAATTGGTCTTACTTTCATCAAAATCTAATTTATTACCCATTAATTAATTTTATATTTATGTGTTGATCATATTTTCAGAAATTATTTAATCATATTATTAACTTCAATTCTAATGGATAATATTTAAATATAATAATTTTTTAATGATATAATTAATAGTATATCGTAGTTCAATATAACTCAGTGTTGAGTTCAATACATTCTATAGAAGAAAATTTAGTATTTCTTGCAATAGAAGCCAAATATAGTGTTTCATCAACTATAAGATAATCAATGTGTTTAATGATTCATAATCATAAGTAATTTTTTTTATAATGCAAACCATGGTTATTGATTTCGTATAACAAAATATATATTTTATGCTGTGTGAAATGAATGATATCAAAAAGATTAAATAAATTAAAAGAAATAATTACACAAAATCTCAAGATGTTACTGTTGACAACATGAAATGTGTTCCATGAACTTTTACTTAAGAAGATGATAACATTCTCACATAGACATCGATTTTCAAGTTTGAGTAAAGTTGTTTTCACCATGACAGAAATTGATGTGGGATGGATTTATATGTTCCAAAATAATACTCCATACCTGATGGATAAGTGTAATGATTTCCTCATTCAAGAGTAGGTTGTGAATTTTCAATATTAATGAAGAAAATGTGTCGACACATCAAATTCCATTTCCGAGTATCATCTGAGAATACATGTTGTATTTACCATATAATGATATGTAGATCTCTTCAAGACCTTATATTTGACTACTAGCGGTTCCAAAAAATCATAAAGATCAACAGTTATGGAAATCGAAAGATGGATAAAATTTAACATAGGGACCTATGTGAGGGACCTATACAGAATTCCTACATGGAATACCTATACAGAGGACCTTTGTGGAAGAATATTTTCTACCCCCTATATGTAATACCAACATGGAGGTTATATGTGGAAGAATTATTTCTACAACCATTTGCAGAGGACCTATGAAGAGGACCTAGGTAGAGGACCTGTGTCGAAAACATTCCTTTGACTAGGTCCCCTCCTGGCCTATAAATAAGGCCCATGGGCTCCCCATTTAAAGACCGAAAAAAGTGAAAGACTCTCTAATGCACCCATTGCATATCTCTTTCTCCTATATACATCATATTGTCTTAGGTATCTCTCTAAACAATGATTGAAGAGATAATTAAATGGGACAAGAATGTATTGAAGTTCTTAACATTATTCATTCTTTATCCATACCTACGTTCCATACCTACACAGTATACTTAGGTGCCATACCTGTGCGGTATACTTGTGCACCATACCTTCACGGTATACATGCACGCCATAACTACGTGGTATACCTTCATGACTAGATCAAGTATCCTCTATTAAAATCCATTCATGGTAAGGTATATCTTTCCCTGGTCCCTTTATCTAAAAGGGACTATATTGAAGCATCCAACAAAACCTCATGACTTCAAAAACCTCTGGGAAACGAACATCAGTGCGTCTCCTATTTTGGTTTGTATTTCCATAGTCAGAGGTTTCCCACATTTGTTTCACAATGGTGTTAGGATTCATGAGATGTTTTTTGGTTTGTATATCCACAGTCACATTGAATTATCTCCCAGAAACAGTGTTGGGATGTTCCCATTTTGGGTGAAGGATCAGGTTCTGGCCTCTCCCTTCTCAACGAGACGACACGAGAACATAGGATTCTAGTATGGAAGGTATTTTTCACCTTTTTTCCACGCATGAATAAGAGAAGTCTCCTATCCATACTAGGACCAATTTCAAGGTAGAGATCCTAAAATAAGCCCTTCACCTTCATGCCTTCTTCTTTACATTGGAAATATGTCCACTGAAATAGAACAGAGGGAAGGCTTATCGCCTCGCCCTCTTTCATCAGCAGAGAAGGAAAAGTGTGAATTTTCATTTTGGAATCTTTCACATCCTTTTCTTTCTCACACCGGTCATGACTCACATGGGCGTAGAGATACATGATGGTTAGACCATGTGCACAAACCCCCAATTTGGAAGAAAATATGGAAACTCTGATTCCTATTCACACCAGGATATGTAGGAAGCTATTTTCGGGTCCGAGGTCATCGGATATCCTCCTCAGGAATCCAACCCTAATTAACCCAATTTGAGCATCCTCTTTAGGAAATATGCCCCAAATTCAATCAATAAATCATAAAGTCATCCTTTTTTAGGACGTAATCCAAAACTCATCTCTCACAAGGGACCATACCATCAAAAGAGACATATAGAACTACGTGGGATTTGATCCGCATTATTAAGGGATACATAGGAAGCCTGATTTAGGTTCAAACCCAACATTAAAAATCAAACATATTCCCGTTGATCCATATTCTGAACAGGGTCTGATCATACTTGGAAACCCATATCCATTCCATGTTCTTTATGTTTCTTCAGCATAAGTCCCACACAAAGTTTCAAACAAGCACCTTCCTCATAGAGTTCCTTATCACATGAACTTAAAATTTATGATTTGTCCTACTAATAGACATCAAAATATGAGGTTTTTGAATCCTTTCACAAGGATACATAGGTAGCCCATTTTACGGGCATGATCCCAAGATAAAAAAAACTTTATCTCCCTAGATGAAAATAAATTAACGAGTTCCCCACTGAGTGGCATAAAAACAAATATCATCACAATAATGATTAAATGAATCAAAAATCAAAATAGTAGATGATACCATTGATGGAAAACCTTGAATTCATACAAATATTTCCATTAATGAGGAACCTTGAATACATACTTATTATTCAAAAGATGTATACTTGTTAATCTGTTATTATAAATTCCATGGGATAATTATGATATACTTTGGGAATTAATAAGGATTCATGAAAAAAAATAATTTAACAAAGAGAGTCACGGAGTAGACAATTATTTCCCCCAAAAGGGTGTGATGAGTCCGACCTCCCATCCTATTTTCCAATGCACATTCTTCCGTATTGTAAAGTTCAAAACATAATGAACACCTGCCATTGGAAATGAGGTTCTCGTTGGATAAAAAACAGTTTGATGTTTCTGGTTCCATGAATAAATCATATGGAAACCTCCTGGAAATAGTGGTTCTTAAAACTATAACACACATTTCCAAAAACTACGAAACAAAAATGGCGAGGCCAATGTGATTCATTTACCAATTTAATTATGATACCCACATGTTAGCCCCTAAAAATTGATTATGGAAGTCTAGAAAAAGGAATTAATCATGTATTTATCCATCTAAAATGATGTTTTTTATAGATCTTGTGGTTGTTATCAGTTTTCCATAGGATACCCTTTAATACAATGAATGGATTCCTCCAAGAAAACATCTATAAACATCCCGACTACTGCTCAAGGAAGAACTCCATCCACGGGAAGGTTTTTATCCCCAACCCAGTGTCTTCAACATTGGGTCTTTAATGTTCTAGTGATGGAATATCTCCAGCATGGTATAATCCTGACATTGGAGGCTTCTAGACATGCCCTCCTGGCCATCAACAATCCTCAATCATCTAGCCAATGATGACCAATGATCAAGAACATATGGTGCCAACCATGGTCTCCAACATTTTAGGGTCCTTATACCTAGAATGCAACAACAAGTTCCTCTCGTACTATAGGTAGGTGGATCAAGATGTCACTAAAGGCCTCAATTCAAGAATTCATGATTCATTCCATAGGAATCCCACTAGCAATCGTTGCAAGAATAACCTTGTAGTGCAACTTCAACATAATGGAAGTGTTACCTATGGTAATTCGAACCAATTCTCTCCGATAATGGAACATAAGAAGAATAGTTAAGGAAAATATCCAGTCAATATGGAGTTGATTATATCATTAGCCTCTTCTGTAGAATTTCATCGACCTAAGAAGATGGGAAACAACCAGTGGACACATACACCCATCTGTCCTAATATTATTGCTCAGCAGGCTCGTCTGACAGCAACTCATCAATCACGCAAGATAAGCCACATAAAGTATTGTGAACATGAACATACACCATCTTACAAGTTATCATCCATTCAACATGCTCATCTGACTGCAATTAAAAAATCCCGTCAATCTAATATGGTGGAAACTGGTAAACAGAAACATACACCTGTTTTATATCACCAATTATGTCAGCAGTCTCTTCTACCAGTATTGAAGAAAATCCTTCAGTTATATATGATGTGATACAACCAGTTGGAACATACACCTACCAATTTTCATCATGTTTTCCAACTTACTCGTTTGGTAGTACCCAGCGAATTTAGTCGGAATTCACAAATGAAAAATTCTAGGGAAACCAAACTCTCATCCCACATGAATGAGTAATGTCAATACCCCTTGACAAGAAAAGGAGGATAGAAGCATAGATATACCCATACTCTAGATAATGAATGGGATTATATTCTCATTCTTACCACTAATGTCACCAAACACATCTTATCAATGGTGAAAGGGAAAACACATATCACTACCCATATTCTGAAAGCATGTTAGGATATTTTAACAACTATTTTAGTAGTATCAGGGGAAAAACATTTAAATCTGTCCCCAATCATGGGATGACACATTGGCATGCCATCTCGGAGCATTTTTACACCTATATTTATAGTGTACGCAGGTCATTTGTAATATTCCCCCACATCATATGGACAATAGGATCAAGAACATACACCCCTTCCAATAGGAGTTAATTGGACTGTTCTTGTAACTACTCCAAGGAAGGCACACAAAAATTCCAATTATAACCACTTCTCCTAGCAGGTGGCCCCATCTTTGCATAATAAAATATAAAAAAATAAGTCTCACCAAATAATATTTGAAAATCAAAAGTCAAACTGTGATTTAGCTCCTCCTAAATCTAGAGTTCTTGAATCCCTCAGACATTTATTTGATCCATATGATGATCCTACCCTTTCATTACCAAATTTTTGTGGTGGTAGTCTTAATTATGATGTATCTCATCAGAAGATTCACCATGAAGGCTTGATTCATAAAAATTCGGTCAATACAGAGTTCTTATCTCTATATGAGAGACACGACAACCCTACGTGTGACCAAAAGACCAAGGAACAAGAAGATTTATCCCTTACAATAATCCACCATGGTTATCCTACCTATGATGGCATTCACAATGAAAGTCCTCTTCATTGTTTTATCTCACATTGTCAAAATAATTCCTTAATTGAAAATGTAGCAATAAGCCATCCTATCTAGAGGCACTTTAAAACACATGGGAAGTCATGTCTGATGCCTTTTCATTTATTGGTGAAACAATTTCTCAGTCAGAAGACATCATAAGGGAATGATCATTCTCTAAACCTCCCTTGGTTCATTTGTCTTCTAATACAGAGCTTCCACCCAGGTCAGATCAAGTAGAGAAACCTTTTGTGAAAGATGAAGAAGATGTTTCAAAAATGTGGAAATAATTAGCGAAAGGAGAAACTCCAGTCTGGTTCTGGCCTTTGGCAAATTCTCAAGATGATATTAAAGAATTGATAACAGATGATTACGTTCATGACATTCATCTCAATATATTGAAAAATATTATTCATTTAAAAACTAAAGTATTACCAAATGAGGAATATCAAAATCATGTAAAGGTAATGGCTGGGTTGCAGCACCAAATTGACATGAAATCTCTCTCAGTTTCCCAACAACAATAGGTTAAAAAATAGCAGAGAACCATTTATGGTGCATGTATCGATGCTCTAAAGAGACTATGCCAGTTTATTTTTGATTCCCCATAAAGTGTTCACATCAATTGATTGGGTGCATATGGATCATCACATTTCACTACAATCCAATATCAACAAACTTCACAAAAATTGGTGGTATGGAATGCTATTGGCCACAACCGACCCCAATCAATAGGTTTTGTATGTAATCAAATGTATGCTGAGGAACAGGACTCAACCAGTTCTCATCAGAATTAGTCCCAATGAAATGAAGTTGTTGAGCTAATTTTACATCAATCATATGAGAACCTTGAATGTGCATCCCATTTAGAAAATTTCAAGTGTCAGAGGATGAAAATGTTTGAAATAGTACAATGATCTTCTAAAACCGATTATTTGAGTGATTTTTGAATAATTCTCCCAATAAACATTGCAACCGAAATCCGCAATATTAGAAGAGCAGTTGCATGAATTTCAGATATATTAGTTCATGAATCAACCTAGCCTGACATGATGGGGGCACGTTTATTTCAACCATAAAATTCTTTAAACAATGTTCAATGATTTGAAGAAAAATTACAGGGTCAACCCCAGCCTATAAGGCTGGGGGATTTTTCATATCTACAATCCCCTCCTCAACAGATATGAGTTTTCTCCCAATTAGGTAATAATCCATAAAGAAACAATACAACATAACTATCCAATGATTCCCTTTATGTTACTGTTCTCTAAATTGTTCCAGGCAATTCTTCTTTTAGGATAAAAAAGTGTCTTGAAAGACAAAAAGGGAGACTATCTAGCAGAAACATCAATAAATTATGCGTTAGTGAATGTTATGAATTCCATTATAGAGGATCCTCCAAAAAACAAGTCCAATTCAGTGAAATCCAGAGATGATGTTATTTTCCATAATATGTTACACACCGTTGAAAATGAAGAATTTGTGTGTACTCGAAATCAGATACAGACCTAGAATATAGGTATGCCTTGAAATAACCAACGCCCCCCACATCGATAGGCATCTAACAAGGGGAATGGAAAAAGTTTTATTACATCATAATTTTCTAGTAGATAAGGTCAATCTCATTCTCTTGAATATATATTTTCAGAAAAATATGAATAAATTAAGGGGTTGAAAATCCTAAATACAGAGATTCTTAGAAACAACATTTTTTCTAGACATACTGCCCAAAAAATCCTCATCTTGCAAATCATGTAAGAGCTCCCCAGAAAATTGGTTTTTAGTAACTACTGATGCAGATAATGAATTCCCACAATTGGGTACATAATCATGGTAGGTTTATATACAACTTCAATGACATGTTCATGTGGGTTATCAAAGTTAGATATTATTACCACCATCAGTGGTTTTATCGGTCGTTACACCATCTCAAGCTCATGTTGTAATACCTGCACAGAATCCAGCTCATCCAGATATTCCCAAAAAATGATTATAAACACAATTGAGGAATTAATGACTCAGTTAGAAGCTATGGAAGAACGATGTGTGCCAGTTCATCCAGATAAGAGAGCATACCCTGACTCAGTGGATGCAATTACACCCCCACAAAATTTTGTGAATACCAAATTCCTAATTTTTAAAGGTTTGGGAAATTCAGAACAACACGTAACACTTTTTTTACATTTTGATCCTATAATGGGAACTTCTCCACAACAAAAAAGCTGTAAATCTTATGTTTTTTGTATAGTAATTACAAGGATCATCTTTTTTTGGTATACATGTTTTCAATCTCGATCAATTACTAGGTGGGAAGTTCTCCGTCAGAAATTCTTTCTTCTATTTATCACAACACAACCAAATATGATAGATATATATCTTACATGTTTTAAAAAAAGAGATTATGAAAGAGTTTCAGATTTATTTTCTCAATGGAATGGATTAACATATTTTTTATGTTTATCACTCCTTGAAAAAATGTTGCTTCCAATCTGTGTGGAAAATATACCTGATGAATGATGCACACCATTGATCCCTGTGAAATACACAGGGGGGTTTCGAGACATTACCTAAATTTCTCACTAGATGGAAGACTATATCATAGAAGATAAGGTTAAAAGTTGTTTAATTCCACTAGATTTAGGAAGGAGTATAGGAAGGACAGAAGCTTCTAAAATAACACTAGAACAAGCACAAATACCTGCTTCTACATCATGACCCTCGTCATACAGAAGGGTGCCTCTTGTTTATCAACATATGAAAACCTTGTCAAGATGATCAAAGAGATCAAAGGTTGAAACAGTTTGTAAAATTAAAGAATAATTTTTTATTATTTTATGAATGAGAAAGTTCCTTGTTACTTCATCTCAGCCTTAGAAAACAATTTTTTTTAGTTTCCAAGGACAATGAATCCAATTAAATACGATGATGATGACTGTCCAAATTATTGTTACATTCATCAGATGTTGGGACTCCCCATTCATGAATGTTTTGTTTTCAAAGACCTTCTACAGAAGATTTTTGACTCTGGAAATGTAAAATGGAAAAGTTCATTAGCTCAAGTAGAATGTGTTACTACTACCAATCTAGAGGAAGTGGGAGAATGATAATATGAAAAAATTAAAAGTGTGAAAAATTATGATTATTCGATGATCAGGAAAATGATTAACTGGACTCATGATATTTTATGAGCACAATTGAAACAACCAATTATGTCTTTTACCACTCCTTCCACAACAAAACCATCTTCATCAAATGGTCATTAATCAAAGAAACAAAGTGTTCATAATGACAAAAAACAGTCATAACAAGACGAGCTCACGTTAATGGCAAAGTTGTCCTTAACCCTGGATGATTTTATACTATATGTTTCAAAATCACGGGCACCGCCCCGCCAAATGAAACAACTAGAAGTAACATGTCAAGAAGAATCCTCATTAGACGAAGAATTGATCTTTTGATTCATTAATGGTATCCATATAACAGATCCTTATGCCAATGATGATTTTTATTATAGTGACCAAGAATTTTTAATACCCAATTAAGGAACTAGAGAAGGAGGCCATGGTCAAGGATAAGGAAGAATACATGAGAATTCATGAAATCACTGTTTTAACTCTACCCCTGATCAAACCGTATATGCGGTAGAAACATGTGGAAGAGCCCATTTGCGGGATCAACACGAACAAAAAGCTTCATCCATTAGAAACAATTCTAGTTCAAGCATGATTATTCTGGGGGACCCATTTAAAGCCATGACATCTTCTTCTCAGAAAACTAATCGGCTTATTCAGTCTAATTTACCAAAATCAGCAGTATTTCATGCTTCTACTCCATCACAACGTAAATCAACAACAGAAGCATAAAATTACAAAATTCCTGCAAAACATTATCTCCCTGACGGGAAACGTAGTTTATTGGACCAGAAGTATGGCATCTTCAAATAGTTGTTCCATGTACCTTCCATGTTATCATTTTGAATTCTTTGAATCTATCAATAGATATTTGAGAGGCACTCATTGAGGATTTGTCAAGTCCTAAAGAGTATGAAGATGAAGTAGTTGTTTCTGATGTTTACCGTATAAAGAATTATTATACAAAATTTCTTGTAGTCATATCTTTTACAGATGAATATGAAGACCATGTAATATATGGGCATATCATACCTTTGTATCTGTCTGGAATGTTCAATGACATAGATATCTGACAAGCCTTCATTGATAATGGCTTGGGGGTCAACCCCATTCTCGTTCATACACTTCATCAATTGGGCCTGACTGAATATGAATTATCTCCTTCGACATTAATGTTTCAAGGATATGACATGATTGAAAAAGAAACTCTAGGAAAAATTTCACTCAGAACTCAGTTTGGATATCTTTTGTCTAATTCAGATTTCAATGTTGTTCGTTAGGAAAAATCCTTCAGTATTATGCTTATAAGGGATTTGTTACATCAACATGCAACAATACCTTCATCATATTACCAATGTCAGAAATATTGTTTCAAAGGTGAAATTGAGACATTGTGTGGTGAAAAATCTCCGTTCGAAAAATCTGGATCTCTATAGATTGATGGATATTTTTATCACACAAATGGAATGATGCCCATGACCAAAGAGATAACCAGAGTGAATGCTTAAAATGGACTAGAAAATTTCCCAGAAAATGCATTCATACAATTGAGTACATATTATGTTTTACCCATTAATAAAATTGAATGTTTAAAAACAAACCCATGCACTCATACATTAATTTTCACAATGTCAACTACAGAAATTGAGCCTGACAACATGGGAGAAATTATTGATACACAAAGAAATGATACATGTCTCAATGGATATGTTTTCATTTCATCTGTTGAACTATAACATGCCTCTACTTTGATAATAATATTAGATGAAATTGTCACAATGCTAGGGGAAGACATAGATGATGAATCTCAATCCTTAAATCCCTCATTATTATCAAAGGAAGTCACTTCGACATCAGTAGTGTTAGATATGGTGGACTTTTCATCAGGATGTTCAAATAATAAATCTTCCCCTAACTGTGGAATTATTACCTTATAATATACTATGAAAATAAAAATAGAACAGGTAACACATAATGATCAAGAAGAGGAAGATCTCAGGAAGATTCTCTAGAATTTGAATAAGGTGTCTCTACCACCATGGATGAACATAGAGAATAAATATGGGTAAAGATTAAGATCCTCCCCCCACTCTAATTAATGTGGCGATAAACTTAGAAGAGTAAGAGTTTTATACTTCATTTATAATGGAACACAAAGATATATTTGTATTGAATTATATAGAAATGCGAGGTCATAATCCTGATGTAGCCATCCATCATTTGGGATTCCATAAAAATGTCGTGGATTTAAGATTGCAGCACGAAGAACACAACCCACCATATGCCTCTAAAATTGAAGCTGAAGTTGATATGCTTATAATGTCTATCATTGTCAAGGATTTTCAGTTTCCCAAATGGTTGGTCAATGTTGTCCCAGTGAAAATGAATAATAGGATAATTAGAGTCAGCATTGACTTCAATGATCTTAACCATCATTGTACAAAATATGATTTTCCAGTTCCGATTAGAGAGCTTTTAGTTGATGTAAGATATCTCTATTTAGATCTTTCCTTCATGGATGGATACTTTGGGTATGATCAAATCTATATCGCCCCATAGGATGAAAAATCAAAAGCCATTGGAAACCCGCAATGTGTGTTCTGATATCGGTTAATGCCCTTTACCTTATGAAATACAGAAGCAACATACCAGTGTTCCATGCAACATATTTTCCAACCCTTCTTAGGAAAATTTGATGAATGTTATGTAGATGATTTGTTTGTCAAATATAGAAAACGGTCCAATCACTTGGTTGATTTAGAGATTATATTCAATAATCTTCGGCAACACCATTTGCAGATGAATCCCTAGAAATTTTCTTCCAGGGTAACCTCAAGAATGGTTCTAAGATTCATTGTCTGTTATCATGGTATCAATGTTGTTTATGAGAAAAAACAAATCAAACATTGGTATGTCACCTCCTCAAAATTTAAAAGAATTAAGAGGACTCCAAGGACACTTGGCCTATATCCGTTGATATATCGCCAATTTGGCAGGCAAGTGTTTACCATTAACCAGATTAATGATGAAGGGAGTTACATACCAATGGACAAAAGATATCCAAAAATCAATTAATACCCTTAAGAAATATCTCTCGAGTCCTACAGTATTTAATGCCACTTGTTGAAAAAATACCACTCATTCTCTATGTGGTTGCTTTAAAGTGATCACTAAGTTCCTTCCTCACCCAAAATAAATATTTTTGGAATGAAAACATCCATTACAATCTCAGTCGAACTATGCTTGACGTAGAGACTCATTATTCAAGTATTGGGAACTACTTCGTGGAATTAATATTTTCAGTTCATAAAATGAAGAACTCCCTACAACATCATGGGGTTTGATTTGTATCTCATAATAACCCGCACAAATTTATCCTCAGTCGCCCAATGCTTATTTAACGTCGATCACAATGGGATGTTATTTTGAAATAGTTTGATATCTAGTTTGTGCCTAAAAATTCAGTAAAGTGCCATGCTCTGGTTGATTTCTTTACTGAGAACCTGCTTGTAAAAGATACATTGTTTAATACTGTGCTTCATAATGATTATCTCTTCTCATTTCAAGATAATTCCCAAAAATGGGAAATTTATTTTGATGGTGCTTCTTGATGTCTACTGGAGAAGAGACTAGAAAACCTTAAACTCAACCTAGTTGGATTTGTAATTGTCCATATTTCCCATTAAAATAAATTATTTAGATGTTCTTTCCTCAGAACTGACATTATCTAATGCCCAGTGATCACAAAATTCCCAAGCAGATGCTCTAGTTAATGCAGCTACAACATTGGGAGATTGAAATCGGGGTGACATAGTAATCAGAATAACCCATTGTCATGCTGTCTTACCTTCTTTTCAAACTAGAATAGAGAATATGAAAGAGATTTTCCCTATTTCTGAACTGTATGGTCATACAATGGGATGAAGAATATCCATCAGAGAATATCCTCAAAATGGGATACATCCACCAAATAGGGTTGAGAAGGAGCATATCCGTCGATGAGCAGTCAATTTTTCTCTTTATGATAGTCCAGACCACCAAATGATCCTTTACAAGAAAGGATGTGATAGAATTATCTTCAGAAGTATTTATTGAGAAAATACCACAACTGTCATGAAAGATGTATATTGAAGAGCTTGTGAGGCCCACCAATTAGGGCACATACACTCTGATTAGATCTAATGGATTTGATACATTTTTCATTCAATAACATAGGAGTTTACGGAATTTATAAAAAATTTAATCCATGTCAAGTTCTTGACATCTTCATTCATCAACGCCTATAGATGATACAAACAAAAAAAATATTATTGGTCATTTTCCACATGGGGAATGGACGTAGTAGGGACTTACCAATCAGCCACAGCTTGGCATTTCAAATATATTCTCACTCCTGATGACTTCTTCTCTAAATGGGATAAAGCAATTGATGTCAAGGAAGTCGGAGAAAAAGTCATTTTTAGTTTTTTGAAAACTAATATCATCACCATATTTGGGGTCCCTCATACTATTTTGATGGACAATGGCACCAATTTTTGTTCTGTTGAGGTAAATAAATTTATATCAGGAACATAATATCATGTCCAACCACAAATCTCGCTATCATGTGGTGTCCAATAGATAGAGATAGGTCTTTAATAAGAATCTATAAAATATACTCCAGAAGATGGGGGATAAAGAAATGAAATCATGTCCTGATTATCATTTGAGTGCATTGTGGGCTTATAGGACAATTATAGGTACTGCTACCCAAGATAATTTTTATTCAATGGTATATGGAGCCGGAGTAGTTTTTCCAATTGAAATAAAATTACATTAACTTATAGTTTCAATCTTTGATTAGTTTTCTATAGATGAAATATATCAAAAAAGGATCAATGAATTGGAAATATTAGAACAAAGAATATTGCATTCTTTTCATCATTTAGAAGTCTATGAGAACAGAATAGCGTGAGATTTTAATACGAATATTTTCCTTCATTCATTCCTTAAAGAAAAATTGGTATTGGTCCTTAGGACACCAATGATATATTGGAAGAATCCTAATAAACATGAACCAAAGTGGTAAGGACCTTATTCCATTGATAAGGTCTATTAAAATGCAGCCTATGCCTTAATCTCAATGGATGGAGAAATCATTTAAACTCCAAAAAATTTGAGTTCTTTTATGAAATACATCTTGTAATTATACAATTTTGTCTTTTCTACAAGACTTAAAACTAAAAAAACCCTATGTCCTACTTGCATGAAATTAAACTGCATAACCACGATAAGCGTTTGTGCTGCATGACTTTAAAATGCATAGCATCTACATCTTTGTCACATGACATTAAACAGCATGACATCATTTGTACAACTTGTTTTTTATCAATTTGATGTCAAAAGAATCCATAACCAAGAATCATGGACATAATGATTACTCAATAACAGTACATGGGTCCCTCTCTTCTATATGTCTTAGTCATATCTGCATAGTTACCATGTTTCAAGAACTACATATCCCTTGATTCTCATTTTTAATGAGAAACTTAGAGATGCCTGAATCACCAATTCTGGGCCCAACCACAATCACAAAAATCTTCTTATTTTATTTTTCACCTCCTCTATAAGAATCATATCTAAATATACCATATCCTTAAGACATATGATTTTGTCATTATACCATTTTATATTTCAATATTTACCATTCTCTCAGAACGTATACAAAAATCCCACATTCTTCCTATCAAAATACATTAGCATGAGGATGATTGATTAAATAACTACGTATGACATGATTCTAATCTATATTGAGATATGCAAAGACATCTATATCTCCAATATTGGGCCCATCCATTATAAAAAACCCACTTTATTTCTTGTTTAAGTGTCAAATCTGCATAGAGAATGTTTTAAGAACTATGTATGAGTTGGTTCATTCCCTAGAAAGACATAAAATGACACTTGGGTTTTATCCTTTAATCCAGTTACAGTATTTGCTTCCATCCATATAGGTTCATTGCTGCCCTTACCAGGAGATGTTAAACTTCATGGAAATCTAATACCCAAATTCATCATTTGCATCACATTTGCATTATAAAAGAAACCAAACTCATCCTTCTTTCCCACACTGAGCATATCTCACACGATCTTACGTATTGTTTAAATGGAATCTTTATATAAATATGGTGTTTTCAATTAATGATGGGGTTACCAATGTCCTCACAGCATGAAAAAAACTGCATAGTATAATGTCCTCACTACACGACTCAAAACTGCATAGTATATTGTCATCACTGCATGACTCAAAACTGTAGAGTATAATGTCGTCACTGCATGAATTAAAATTCCACGTTATAATGTCCTCACTGCATGACTTAAAACTGCACAGTACAATGTCCTCACTGCATGACTTAAAACAACACATCATAAAATTCACTGAAATGAAACAAATAAACTCTCCATTTTACATATGAGTCAGATCTATGTAAATGACATCAAACTCATGGTCAATATTGGCTCAAATATTTCTAATAAAAATTGAACATAATCCCTCATCCATATTTCACACTCATAATATTTAATATATAAAAATTCATATAATATTTCTTATGGTTTCTGGTGACAAGATTTCTAACTTCTAAGAGCTCTTTTTCCTGACAATGCAACATGTTCCCTTAGGTGGGCTTGCATAAGTTGCTTACATAACTGGCCTATTAGCGAAAATATTCTGTTATTTGGCTATGTAAAATAATCCCTAGTTGGATCTTCATAATACATCCCCCATAACAGGTTTTTTATGTAATTGTAACTTCATTCTTATTTATTGTATCATTGTCCCCATTAATATTTGATGAAAATATACACGAATATGTATTTTAAAATAGTCATTCATGTATATTAGTCCCGTCATCTTTCTAAAAATTTGAAAATCATCAAGACCATGGCTTACACATTTTCCTCACTATTTGTTCAATGCACTATGAAATAACCTTGATATCACTTGGCCACATATAATATATTGTTTCAATTTCTTGTCTTAGTTGTATGACCGAAAACTACGATCACTGTATCTTTTTTATTTGGTTCATACCTCCATAAAAGTCATGTTCCTCCGATTTATTGGATATCTTGATTGGAAATACCTTTCCCATATTCTGGTACCTTTCTCCAAAAATCAAAATATTTTCTTTGGAAAATCGGAATCTCAATAAACATTCTTTGAATTTTAGCTATATAATTTCAAACTTATGAGAGATATTTTTACAAACTATAAAGCATGTGCCCTTAGGCGGCCTTGCATAAGTTTTATACATAACAGGAATGTCAGTAAAACGATGCCACTATTTTGCAATGCATCATATTCCTATGTTGACCATCTTAATATAACCCCCATAACAGGTTTTTCAATTAATGGTTACGTCATTCTTAGAAAAGAAATACTATAATTTTTTAACCCTTTTCACATATCAATCCTCTATTCCGGAAATTCATAAATCAGATTTTATATTTTTCCCTTCCATACGTGAATATGATATTATATTTCCAATCAAATTATCAATAAATTGATGAGTTTACTCATACATTTGGTCAGAGAAAAAGACCTTAAATTAAATCCAGAAAATTCCTTCAATGCATGACTTAGAACTATATAGTATCAGTGTCCTTACTACATGAATTAAAACTATAGAGTACCAATACCCTCATTGCATGACATAAAACATCACAAACCAATGTCCTAACGGCATGACATAAAACTACATAGTACCAATGTACTTACAACATTACTTCAAAATGCACAGTCCAATACTAGAAATCTCCCATTTTCTAATAAATTTTATGCCATTTCTCATAAACCAAATTAGTATAGAAATGGTTTTCTTATTCTTAACATATGTCGGTATAAAATTAATCTTTCATTATTAACATTCATTTCTTTGGAAAAACCACCCATTATGGTCTTCAGTCACCCAAATCTTATTTCCCCTATCTATCAAGAGAAAAAAGTTAAATTCTTAGTGAATTAATATACTGGACAATGCAACACATTCCTTTATATGGCCTTGCATAAGTTTCCTATATAACTGCCCTGATAGAAAAATGATTCCACTATTTTCCAGTGCAGTATATTCCCTAGTTGGCCCTACATAATATAGCCCCCATAATGGGTTTTCCAAAAAATGCTATCTTTTTTCCTAGAGAATACACCCATTATGTTGATAAATTCATTAAATTAGGTATCCATTACAAATCATGGAGCAAGATTCCCATTGTAAATGTTTAATGAATATTAAATAAATTATTATCCATAGTGTTTTGATTGGGATTTAATTCAATGTTTATGGTCAAAGCTATTTTAACCCTAAATATTATCCCTTCATAGTCCAACATGCATGACTCTAAACTACCAATAACAAAAGACTTGGTGCTCATAATAATGAGAACCTATGAAGAGCACTAAGAGAAAAAGATGAGTCCTAGATGACTAAACATACATTTTCTATATGATTTAGGTAATATTGAGCAATAAAAAAAATATTTCAAAAGATAAAAAATTTATGGGGTTATCTATCTAAGACTACCAATAATAAAAATATTCTCACTAGGCCCAGTGGGATTGGGTAAAAATTTGTGCATCCTTATAAACATTATGTATCTCCAAATCTAACCCAATGTCATTAGAATGCATCAAAGTGTCCTAATTTTACCGAAGAACAATATTCCTTTCATTCTGAATGAATCAAATTCTATGGGGGTCCTTATGTTGACACCATAAAGTGTGTTCCACACACTTTGCCTTAGGAATATGATATGATTATCACATAGACAAGAAATTTCATTTTTGTGTAATGTTGTTTTCACCATGGAGGAAGATGATGCATGATGGATTTCTATGTGCCAAAATACTACTCTATACCTGGTAGATAAGTGGAATGATTTCCCTATCCATGAGTAGGCAGTGGATTTCCACGATCGATGATGAAAATGTTTCAATACATTATATTTTATTGCATCATTTTATATGAGAATACATTGCATATTTATCATATCAAGAAGTTTATATATCTTCATGACCTTTGATTTGAAAGGTCGTTGGGCCCATACAAGCTAATAGATCAAATGTTATGGAACTCATAAGACAGATAAAATTTACAAAAGGACCTACACGAGGGACATACATGGAATACCTACGTGGAATACCTACATGGAGAACCTACGCTGAAGAATAATTTCTAAACCCCTATGCGGTGGACCTATGCAGAGGAGAAACACAGATGACCTATGCATAAAAAATTCCATCAACTAGGTCCCCTCCTTGCCTATAAATAGGGCCCTTGGTCTCCCCATTTAAACACTAAAAAAGTGAAAGACTCTCTGAAGCACCCATTGTGTAGCCCTTCTGCCTAGATCCATCAAATTGTCTTAGGTATCTCTCTAAACCATGAGAGAGTGGATAATTATATGGGATAAGAATTTTTTGAAGTTATTCACAATAATTAATTATCATCCATACCTACGCGCAACACATATACGTTATACTTGCTCGCCATACCTATGTTGTATTCTTCCACGTCATTCCTATATGGTATACATGCGCGCCATAACAGTGCGGTATATGTGCGGCCATACATGCAAAATATACTTGTTATCCATACATGCACAGTATACTTATGGTCCATACCTATATGGTATACATCTGCACCGTACATGTGCGGTATACCTGTGCGACCAGATCAATATTCCTATTTTAAATGCCATTAATGGATGTGTATCTCCTTCCTTAGATCCCTTATCTAAAAGAGACTAAGTTGAAGCCTCCACCAAAACCAATGGAATTCTCAAAATTTTGGGAAAAACATCATCATGACTCTTAATTGGGTTTGTATTTTCCCATTCATAAGTTTCCCATATTTGTTTCATAATGGGGATAAGATATATGAGATGTTTGGGGGTTTTCTATCCATGGTCACGTGGAATTTTCTCCCAAAAATAGTGTTGGGAAGTTCTCGGTTTGTGGGAATTGTTGGGTCCTGACCTCTCCTTTTTCAATGACATGACCTGGGACCTCAGGTTTCTATTTGGGAAGGTATGTTTCAACAATTGATTTTATAATCATGAAAATGAGTAGTATACATCCACTACCATGAAAATTTTCAGGGCGTCCATCTCGATATAATCCCATCACCCTCATCCATTCATCCTTACATTAAACCCTTGTCCAATATAAATACAACAAAGGGAAGGCTCGTCGCCTCGAACTCTTCGATTAAAAGGGAAGGAAAAGTGTGATGTTTTATTGTGGAATCATTCACATCCACTTGTTTCATACACCATGAATGACTCACATAGGGTTAGAGATAAGTGATGGTTAAAACATGTGCACAAACACCCAATTTGGAAACAATTATGAGAACATTGATTTCTGTTCAAACTATGATACATAAGATGCTCTTTCAAGGCCCAATTTCACTAGTTATCCTCCTGAAAAATCCAACCCTAATTCCCCTAATTTGGGATTCATCCATAGGAAAAATCCCCAACCTCAATTCTAAAACCATCAAAGAATCATTTTTCAGGAAGTAAGATCAAACTCATCTATCTCAAATGAAAATACCCTCCAACGAGACAAATAAAAATGTGTGGGATTTGATTCCCATTAATACGAGATATGTTGGAATCCTCTTTGAGGTTCCATCCCAACATTTCAAATCAAACTTATTCTCTTTGGGCCATATTCTCAATTGGGTCTGATCTTACTTAGAAACCATTATCCCTACCATGTTCCTTGGGTTTCTTTACCATAGGTCCCTTAATAAGTTTCAGCAATGCTCCTTCGGCTTAGCGATCCTTATCACATGACCTCAAAATGTATTATGTGTTATATTAAGTGACACTGAAATACACGTGTTCTGATTACTTTCACATGGATATGTAGGTTGACCATTTTATAGGAATGATCCCAAGATCAAAACAAATCTTTGTCTCCTTGGATGGAAATAAATTCCAAATTTCCGACTAAGTGGCTTAAAACCCAGTATCATCACAACGATGATTAAATGGTTATCTAATTAGTATATTATAGGATTAAATTGTTGGAAAACCACGAATACATACAGATATTTCCATTAATGAGTAACAATGAATACATACAGATGATTCTAAAATTTTACACATGTTAATAACTGATAATAAATTCCAAAGGATACTTATGATAGAATTTGTAAATGAATAAGGATTCATGAAAATATTTTAATTATACAATGAGAGTCTCATAGTTGAAAATAATTCCCCCGAAAAGAGTGTGATGATTCTGACCTCCCATCCTCTCAGTCAATAAAAATCCTTAAGTATCGTAATTTTAAAAAATTTAAGAACACTTGACTTTAGAAAAAAGATCCTCTTTGGATAAATAACTATTGGATGTTTCCAGTTCCATGAATAAATCCAATGGAAACCTCTTAGAAATAGAGATTCTTATTTATAGAACACATGTTTCAAGGAACTACAAAATAGTTCTCTTATAAACCCCTTAAAATGAAACCCCCAATATTTATCCTGATTATCAAATGGTTAATACATGAAAGTTCAATTCATAGATACCCACATCATGAATATTAATAAAAAACGTCAATTAAAATGGGAATCAGGTAACCATGATAGTTATCCAAAGTATCTAATAACTAGGTTTTAATATAGGAGATCAAATGTGGGATTATAAAACATGGAAATATAATAAGAACATAAATATTCATAGTTGTTGATAAGGATCACTGATCATATGAAAGTCGGTTATCTATATAATTTTAACATTCAAACCCCATGAAGATAAAAAGAATGAATGGGGACATTGATATCATAAAAAATTATGTTAATAGGACCTTGTTTTATTTAATACCATTTCAGTAAAGTTAAATAAGTCAGTTTTACAAGAATAGTTAATTAATAAATTTCATTCAAATTCATAAGTAAAATTTCACCTTTGGTCATGTATTTAAGAAATACAACTTTACATTTTTTTTCTCAAAAAATAAGGTGTATTATTAATTTATTAAGAATAATATATCATGAGATATAGGATAAATCATCACCACTATCATCAATTACCATCAACACAAAGTTATTTTAATATGTTTTTCTATATAAATAAATCCTCATATGATGTGGGGATAATTTAATCTTAGAAAAATATTAATATGTTTCATATAATTACCCCATTAATGGTTATCCATATAAAACATCTGAATATTGATAATCCAGAACATTATAAAGAACATCACAAAAGCTTCATAAAATTGAAACCCCATATATCACAATGTATCTCTTGGTTGTTCACATTCCAATCATGTAAATAATGGAATTATATATTCTCTTAAAGCATGGTAATAAAATAAATTTCCATATTTTTTTGGAAAACAAATATGTTTTCCTATTCAAATTATGAAGATAATTTTCATAAAGTTAGGGACACATTATTCGTTACCTTACCTTAATCAAAATATCACAATTCCTTTAAATTATAATTCTAGTTCAGCATCACCATTAAATATATATTTTAAAATCCATAAAAGAAAAAAATATACTTCCTGATTCGTATAAAAAAATTAATGGATTCAAATACATATACACTTAAACTATCCAAAAATTTTATTCAACCATTAATCAGGATTCATAATCTTATACCTTAATATACATTTCTGTGACTAAAGAAAATAAATCACTCTTTATGGTTAATCAACCTCAATAAAATCATTATTCCTTATTACAATGTAAATAATTTTGGAAGAGTATCCCATAAACTTTATATTTCGTTCGCAATCTTTTTATCCTCAATAGTATAACCAACACACATGAACCATACATATTCTATTTAAGAGTTTTCCACTTAGGAAATAAATTTTCATCATTCCGAGAATTTACTAATCTAAAAAATTCAATGTTATACTAGTTTCACCTAGTTCCCACTATTGACTAAAACTAAAAATAAAAAGGCGAGAAACGCATATCATAAAAATACCACGTAATCATGAAAAATTACTTGTACAATTTATAAGTAATAGAACATTATTATTTAATATACAACACCTTGGGTTTTCCCTAGGATATTCATAGTCATATTATATTTAAATTCTTCATGATGTTTTTAATGTGTTTGTAAATTCATAATGAATATCCCTTTGGATTTACAAACTAGTTGTGTAGAAAGGTGTATTGTCATGCATTAGTTACCAATTAATAATAGCTCAATACAGTGTTTTCACGGTTGTCACCCCTATTCACATATGTGTTATAGCTATGTCGTCTTGTTGTATCAGAATCAAGACACATTACTAGAAACCCCTCTCTCCATTCTTTACGAAAATTCAAGGACATTTTCTAATACATTAACTCATATTTAGTCTTTTCCATAGAGAAATCCCTAGAAATATGTTTCTAATTTTTTTTATGGATATTAATAATTTTTTATAATACAAGTTTTTAATGGACATATAAATCATTCATTGGATTCAAACTATTATGACCCGGGCTTACCATTCATGGATATTAGATCAATTTAGTTGAATATTTAAAACATTAAAAATTTTATTCTTGAGGAAATAAATACTTTAGTGAATTTAAAAAATTGTAATATATTCTTCTTGTTTGGTGAAAGATCATAAACACATCCCATAAAGATATTCCCCTATAATAACCTTATATAAAACATTTCTTCGTAACATTGATAATGGAAAAATAATAAATGGGTGAGAGCAAATGATTATTAAGGGTATAAAAGAAATATGTTGAAATTTTTGGAACATTAAGGTATGATAACATGATCATAATAATATATGACCATACCATGAATATAAAAATAAGAAAAATGAGACATGGAATTATGTTTTGTAGTTCATAAGAAAAGAATCATAAGATAATCAATAACATTATCCATGTGAGTATATCATATCAATAAGACATATAATTTGTGTAAAATAGATAAACATGGTATTATATTCCCTATAATTCAGGGATCAAAACCCAAAAATAAACTTATTAAGGAATATAACTGGGACTACACCTTCAGGGAGAGACACACAGCCATCACTAGTTGATGTGCTTTAATAATAATAGATAACATTTACCCATCATATCAATTTGGATCAAGATTCCCCATATTTTCATTGTTGATTGGGTTTCCCCATCCTATAATAATATATCGGGTTTCAACATCTTCCCATAGTAGATCAAGTCTCTCCATATTAAAATAGTGGATCATGATACATATGTTTCCCATTTTGTATATGGAATCACCTTTTTTGAATAAGGGATAAATCCCTTTGACTTTTTTCCGATTTATATTTCATGAAATACAAATTGTTACACATTGAATTGGAGGGATGTTCAAATCCCACCCATCTAATAATAAAGTCACTCAAACATGTGCCCTATGATAATAAAACCTGCATCACATTATTTCTTATAAAATGAGATGGGTTTCGTAAACAACATATCATATCCCATGCAATTAAACATGTGTCACATGTGTGTAATATTATCATAACCTATAGAAACATATTTGTGACATAATCATTTCCTTAATGCATAACGTTTGAAAATAAATGAGTTTCATAAGCACATAACCTAGTAAATAATATTTTTTTCATCAACATATTATCCGCAGAATATAATCTAGTTTCCTAAAATTCATTTAATAAATACATAACACATTTAAAGAATGATTATGAATGGAAGGTTTGGATCATTTTTCTATAATGGTATGGGTTTCCCCAATGTATTTAATAATAGATGAAAAATAATATTGAAATATCTTTTCAAAAAAATTATTTATGAAAATAAATTTTCTTATTTGATTTTTTTTAAATTAATAAATCCATTCCAAAACAATTTTATTTAACAACAAACTTCTATACATATAAATTAATCTATAAAACCATTTTCAATCAAAATTTATTTAAATAACATGAAAAAAATATGAAAAAAATTTCCCTTGAAAACATAATCATGAAAATATTCCCAAAAAAAATCATTTAAAACTAATAAATGATGCTTCAAATCATTTTTTGAAAACAATTTTTGTAAAAATAAAGCATGAATACATTTTTCAAATCCTTTTTTAGGGAAAATGATTTGAATGCATATAAATGAAGGTATTAAATATTTTTAATACATATAATTCAAAATAAAACATTAAAATGGACATTCTACAATGAATTAAATAAATTTTAATACATAAAAACATTTTTTTGAAAACATTTTTATAAAGAATTATTTAGAAATAACACAGATTTATAAGAGAAGAGGATGATAAAGGTATAATTTCAAAAAAACACATTCTTAATTATCTCTATTAGTAAATAGTTTGAAGATTGTACTAAATCGTGATGTTATCATGACTAACCAAAGGAGAAGAGTGTCATTATTGTTCCAAAATTATTATTTATATAGTGACATCAATTAAATCATAATCATATACAATACTGATAAATTATTATATTATTGTAATAAAATCATAAAACATGGTAACTAAAAATCATACAACATATATAGTGAAAATGTCATAAAAATGATCCTAAAATATCCTTTAATTAATTGGATTCATGTGATTTGATATCAAAGGTATGTGTATACACCATATAGATGAATTCATGTTCCTGACATGGAATGTGTCTTAAAGAAGGAAAATTGAGAGAAAATTGCATTACTAATGTTGTCAATTTTTAAACATAAACCTCATGAAAATGTGATAATAAAATATATATTTTAATACCCCTAAATTTAAATATATTTATAATATAATACATCATTGGGAATTATAAAAAACCCATATAAGAAATATAAGGTGAACGTGGGTTCTGTATCACAGAAAGTAAAATTGGGGTATGAAAATCTGTTATTATTTGAGTAGTGTTAGAATCATGATTCCCATTAAAAATTAATTTACATTTGACTTTATATATATATAAATAAACTAATATAATTATATTTAATGTCAAATTTTAGTATATAAAACACAAAATATAATGTTTTGGTGAATATTACATTATATAATAGACAAAATAAATGATATAAAATTCCCTTACCTTATGTCTTGAATTTCTTCTTTGTTCAAAAATTGTGGTTAAAATATATTTTTATTATACATCTACCCAAAAATTGTATTGTTAAATCTATTAAATTATATTATTTTTTATGACTTTATATTATATTTTTATTAACCCCACATTGTTAATATTATTTTTGGGATATTATCTTCTTTGATTTTCATATATGTTTTGGTAGGTATGCCTTCATCATATTACATAGAATATGTTTTAATTATTTCCAAATGAATATAATTATATAGATGTTATATATATATATATTATATAATTATATTTATAATAATATATACTATATATAAATATGAAATGTAATGTAGTATTAATGAAGGTAGTGGGTCGTACATACACATGAATGGTGTTTCTGTTTTATTATCATATTGAAAGAATGAATGAAAATGAAATATATGTATATATATTATCATTAAGATATAATTATTATTTCAAATAAATAATATATTTTCACTTATCCCATCTTTAATACATTATATGTATAGTGTGAAGGAATCACATATCTTTGAGAAGAGGGTAGTCCACACTTCCCCAATTAAAATTATCGTGATTACCAACAATAGAAAGAATGATGATATGTGTAGTATAATAACTAAATTTATATATATATATATATATAATCATAAAATTATATATTCTATAATTATTCACAACAATGAGAGTACGTAATGGAAAAATGAATTACATCATTTCTTGATGTGGTAGTTCGATGTACACAAAAACGGTTAGTTCGTTACCCATTAGATTAATATGTGTGTATGTGTAGGTATAACCCTAATCATAAAAAAAATAATTATTTAGGATAATTAAGCTGGTATATAATCATTTAATATGAATATTTTAAGTGTGGATAATGAAAATATAACATAAGAGCTTCAGGAAGGATGATACCTATTCTTTATTAAAAATTTTTTTGATTTACCAAAGGGATTCATTCGATGGATTTATACATAGAGGGATGGTTATATTATTATTTTAGGTATTTTTCATTGTTATTTTACTAGTTTTTTTGTGATCCTAATTTCATAAATTCATTTAATAAATGGGAGGGGTGAGTGCTATTTTTATAGTGGAGGAGGAGTTGAATTCTTGTATGTTTTTATAAAGGGAATTCTAATATTGTTTTCCCATGTAATTGAGATATAATAATTTTATAAAATATTTAAAATGATTAAAAGATGATAAATTTTAATATTACATGGATTTTTAATATTTTACATTGTCATTTTGGGCCTTAGGATTATTTTTTAGTCTTTTATTAAGTTAATATTTCACTTCATCGCTTTAATTAATTTAAATACCTTTAACTAATCTTTTAATCAGAAACTATGTTGATCGTATATTAAATTATATTTTATTTTTATTATAAATATCTAATCAATTTTAAAATCTTCAAATAATAGATGTCGATGAAAATAATTGTAAAATAATCAGCCAACATGCCACAATAAATGGTTTTTAAGGTAAAAATGTTCAGCAGTAATGTATTTTTTTTATATCCATTTTCAAAATAAAATTTATTTCATTAAAACAAATAAAACATATTTATTTATAATTTATCTTATTAATGTTTAAATAAAATAAAATAATAATTTACCCTTATAAATATACAATACGAAAATGGTGTTCTGAATTTAACTTTGGTTTTATTCACTATTAATCAAAAAATGAAACGTCATAGAAAAATATGAAAAGCAATTGCATAATAAAATTTTTAGCTTCCACATTCAAAAAATTAAATTTATTTTCCAAATAAATTATTAAAAATCATATTTAAATTGGTATTCCATTAAAAGTTGGTAAAATTCCCTTTTAGAAGAATAAATATTTTTATTCATAAAATTGGATTCATTATTATATAATACATAGCATATCTACTTTTTTAGTATAAAAAATATTTATTGATATATAATATATAAAATCTTGTGAAATCATTAATCAAAATTAGTTTTATTAATATATTGAGATAAAGATATATTTTTTACATAGAAAAATAATTTTCATAGAAATAGAATATATTCATTCTAAAATACTTAATACATTTTTTTATAAAAAATTCGCAACAAATTGATTCATTTTATATACAAGTGTACATAATATTTTTATAATTTAGTCAATTTCATTCATAACATTGATTCCAATGTCTAGGTAGTTACAATAATAATATTTCTATAATAATATTAATATAACATTGTAGTTTGTTAAAACTCTTCCTTGTGTGTAACACACTCTATCCAAGTGGCATAAAATTGTGTGTAATGCAATAAAAACATATATTTTTATGTGATAAAATATAATTGAAATTTTTTATATGGAACGATATTGAATTGGTATTATGTACACTGTAAAAAACACTTGGTATTCATTATAACAAAATTTTTATTCAGTTATTTTCTGAAATTCAAAATATCAAAAAGATTAATTTTTTTGAAAACAAAATACCAAAAATTTTGTGTTGTTACATTTTTTCACAAGGATTAATGATTATATGAAATAATGTTGAATAATTAATAAGTAAAAATTGATTACTAGTATAATGGGAAAAATTATCAATCAAAGAAATGGGTATTTTTACATAATATTTTATCTTAATTATTTAAACACTTAACCAAAGTGTTCCTTGGATATATAATTGATTGAATATTTCCATTTTATTTTGTATGGTATGGATAACTAAAATTGGATGATATTAATCAGAATCCAATCCATATATTTAATGATAATGGTTTTTGTACTTTCTCTCGAAGTATGATTTAAGGATTGTTATAAAATTATGCATGTCTTTATATATCATTTGGATATTCTATATTGTCTTATTACCAAGGATAAGATTAATTTTTGAAGTAAAATCTGTTTACACATACTAATATAGACAATGTTAATTAAATCTGTAAAATACCTCAAACATATCAATATGTATAATTTGTAAAAATGTTTTTTTTAGAAAACCCCAACTAATAGAATACGAACTTCCCATGAGCCACCAAAACATATGAAACAATATCTAAGAATATGTCCCAACATCTGAGTAATATGTTTCTATTACCCACCCATTTTTAGATGATGTTCTATTCCCATATTCAACAAGGTTATATGATCAGGTTGTAAAGAGTAGCAAAGCCATGATAGAAATCTAGTGTCTCTATTTGTGATAATAGATATCTATACTTAATGAGGGTTAAACAAAATACACATATATTTATTTTATAGATCCTCTATTATTTTGGAATCATTAATTAGGATAAAGTGTTTTGAATTTTTGATTCACTAGGAATGTACCTACATAAAATTTTATTCTAATGTCTATTCTATCGACAATATTAAAAATTTTATAGTAGTCTTATACCACTTCAAAGAATCACTAATGAGTTTCTTTCCAAAGTGTATACACCTTGATGAATTCAAAAATTTAATGTTACTTCATACAATGTTATGGCCTAATGTTCTGGTAAAGTTGACAGAAGATATATTTGAATATTTTATGGAAAATTTATAATATAAACTATTCAATAAAGAGAGAGTGTTTCTATTTTATTAAGGAATTGACCACTATTACTAAATATTTTCCATGAGTTGAAAATTTATTATCTTTTGTTTTGAGTTTACTATATCTTTAATCCAAAATATGATCTCCATGTCTAGGAACACAACTGTGTCTCAATCAAGTCACATCACAAAAGAAAACACTACCATGAAATAGTTTTGAATAGACATGGATATGTGCTGAAGTGAGACAAAGTTTTATATTCAAATATAATTTCATAAAATCTTCATTACAATTTAATAGTACATAATTTCAACTTTTAGGAGTCATAGGATAAGAGATTCTCATGAAATCATATAAAAATCTTCTATAATACAACATAAAATGAAAAAAATAACCTAAATACAATAAATTCAGGTGTGACAAAAAAATAGTACATTTAACATCATATGGTTAAAGGATATGCCATTCATAGAAATGAAACAACTTTAAAAATAATCATATGTTGTCAAAAATATTAACTTATACAAAATTGACTAAATTCTATGATCACACAAATTTCATAACATAATCTGTAGGAGAACCTCGTGGTCATTCCAACATCATGTGTATTCCATAAATATCAAAAAAATCCAATATAATCAATATATTTGTGGAATATATTCCCATTAAGTCCATTAATAAAAAATGAACATTCTTCAGACCATAGAGATAAAAATACATTTATATCATTATTACTAACTAAAAAATTATTTTTTTAATATATTCTTTTTTTACATCGAGATGATGGTATCCTAATAATTAAAAAATCATAGAGAACCACTTGGACCCCAATAATAGATCAAATGGATTATTATTTCCAGAAATAGGACAAAATATTTTATCTTTACATGATTTTTTATTATATTTTATAAATAATAGATTTATACCATTTGTATTTTTGATAAACCAAAATAGATAATCCCAATTTGATTTACATGGTAGGGTTAAGACATTCATATCTTACTAATCTGGACAGGACACTAATTCTTGCATCTCATTTGGAGCCATTATTTTTGGAGGATTAAAATATGGACATGTTCATGAGAGTATATAGATATGAAATTCTATGTAATATTCAAGGAGTATCTCACATAAATTACTTGAAAATACATTTTATTATTGGTCCACTATTGAATGATGATTACTTATTTTAATTTTATATGTTTCAATATAATCCAATGATTCTAGATTATTACAAATTATTCTATCTACTACAAGCAAATATGTCAAAAATCTATAAATTGTATCGTAATCCCCGTTGAATATATAGAATATACTATAAGGGGTATGAATGTTAGTTTCTAAGAATAACAATATATATAGTATTTTAAATCCACTAACTTGTACATTTAAAATATTACATCTAATGTATAAAAAATAAAATATATTATAATATTTGATAATTTTCCTGAAATCAATGGGAATGATATAATATTGGATCATGAATCCTATAAAAAAATTATCAAAAGGTGTCTTGGAACCCAAAATATAAGGCATCATTTACACATGCATGCCTAATTAATTTACTAAATGTGAATTAATAAACCATTGTGATACACTATAGTCAAATACGATGTTAAATAAGGTCATTTTCAAGGGAATGGTAAATCACACCATCTAAGAACCTTATTTATTTTTCAAAATTACCCACTCAACTCCACCTATTTATCATTCAACTCACATAAAACAGCCTATGTTAATTATTCATGTTGTATTCTAGGAGGTTGAAGTGTTCTTATCTTTATCCTAGATTACCCAATTTTTAGGTAGAGAATTATTATGATGATATCTTTCTGATTGAGGTTGAGATACATGGGTGTGGTACAATCCATATCTTCATATTGAATTCTGAGGTGTAGATAAGTATGGCTAATGAATTCATCTTTATCCATAATTGTAAAAATGTCATGGTGGTGTAGTAATACATATCATCTTATGATAAATAAATTTATACCTAAATATATAAGCAACTACATATTGATGTGGATGATAAGATACTAATCCTGTAGACTAATTCTCTAGTTCCTTATTTTTGAAAAAATATCTCTTCCTTCATTACTTATTCCATGAATGGGAGTTCATAATAATAGTTTTGTTAAAATATGGAATCCCCTCCAATAGGATTACCTACATGATATCATTCCTTCACTTGTGTTTAATTTAACATATCTATATAGTCCATAGTATAGAACATGACAAATTTATTGAAAATTTCCTTTTACATGCCTCCATTCAATAAACATGCAATTAGATTATCACTATGCATCACCTATGGGGAAAACAAAACATATTTCATGAATTGGGAAGAATATCAAGTCAAATATATAAAACTTTGATTAATCTAGGGGAATGAACACGTCATATCAAATTATATGGTGGTTAAATAAAATATTTCATTTAACATCCCTCATAACCCTCTCATGTAAGACCTCAATCCAACACTGTATAAAACGTTATGTACATATATTGTATGGTGACTTCATCAAGAATTCATATCTAAATAGTGACCTTAATATTAGATAAATTTTTAATGATGTTTATTATCATATTCATACTAGATATCCATAATTTTTATTTCTTCTTCCTTAAATTTCCACCAAAGTACACTCGATTCTACTTATTAAATTCCTTGAAGTGATTCATGTGAAGAGTTTTAGTAGATCCTTATTTTTTTTGGAAAACTGATAATTCATGTATGATACAATTGACAAGATACTAATTCACTTATGATTTAGGTGGAATCTCATTCTCCACTAAACCATTTTTCATGATTTTCATTCTTCTCCCTTATGGATTTTTTGTTCTATAACCATTGTAGTAACTTTTCACAAAATTACCTTAATTATTACATATTATGAGATATATCATATATATTATAAAAAAACCAATATCATAATTAATTAATACCAAAATAAAATATTAATATGACAATATAGACCGAGTGGTATATCTATTTACTAATGCATGATATATAACACTAATTTGGTAGACTAAATATCGAGAGAAAAAAACATCATTAAATGTGTTTTGGGAAATAATTATAATCGAAAAAACATTATACCCTGATGTCTAGAATAAATAAGTGTGATATATCATTTTATTATATACATTTTACATTCTAATTATTGAAGTCTCATGTTTTCTATCATGAATGACAAACAGACCAATGTGAAACAACTTTTAACATCCCTTCCCAATACATTGTCTTGGGCTTGGCTAGAGCTACCACTAATCTTAGGTAACATTCCCCATACACCAAAAGATGTTATGAAATGTTTAAGGATTAAGAATAATGAAGGGGAAATATTTTACAATGGTAAAATACACAACCCACATACACAAAAATAAGAATAACAAATTTAAAACTATATGGTCAATGAAGTTTAAACAATGAAACTTAATATTTTGACAACAAAAACTATCTAAGTATATTAGAAATAAATTAATGTATAAAAACGATTAATTGAATAATTAAAAAAATACTAATTAACCATGGTAGAACCACTAAAAATTCCAAGAGTTAACAAACATCAATGCACTAACTCCATCTATAATTGAATCAAACCTAATAAATACCCCCGTATAAAAAATAAAATAAATCCACATTCTAGTATCACAAATAAATTGAATTTTAATATTAACAAATGTGTATATTTAGGTCTTGAGTAATCATAACCAGTTTTAAAACAGCATGATAATTTTCCAGCATGCCACTAAAATACGAACAAGGCCACAACACAATTTTTTTTAAGTAATCATGATAGACAATAAAATGTAAAAATGGTTCCATAATTTCTCTAATATAATATTACATCATTTAACAAAATTAGTTTTACCAGAATATTGTGATCTTATAGTGATATCAAAAATATTTAATCCATTTTTCTTTGGATATACTGTCATCTGATACCACACACGCCCAAAAACAAAAGTAGACCTCCTTATACTAAATAGTAGTGATTTTTTATTCACTGAGTGATCTCTTGATGATCATTGTTTAATCACTTGAAGGGTTCCCAAGACTAGGTCACAGCCTAATTTCATATATTCCATGAACATAAGAACACGCACAATGTAAAAATACCAGTTTCAGGTATTCATTTATGCTTTTATTGTTTAAAATATTTTTATTATTATTATAGTTTGGTTCGGGGAGGTTCTATAAGATTATTGGAAGGTTTGGAAGTAATTTTATATTTCTAGGTACCTCATAGTCAATAAATTTGCATTTTAGTGGGCATATATTTTAGGGTTGGTCTTTTATACACATGGAGAGACCGAAAATGTTGGACAACAATGGATGGCCTCATTTATAGAAACATTAGAGACCTGTTATGAAAAATAAAAAAATATCTTCACATCCCCATGGTATATATATTTCTGAGTTGAAAAATGTTGAGGATTGTTCCATAGGTCATGGTATCTATCCATGGTGCACCTTTATTGTGTTAGTTCATCATTGGAACCATAGTTGGGGTGGCTTAAATAGGTCATCAAAACTGTAAAAACCTATTCAAACCCTTTATTCATAAACTAGAATTTTTTTGTTGGGAATATGGAACAATATTGCTTATTTATTGGAGAGATTAAATAATTTTTCATTGAAAAAATACCTATTATAACATCAATATTTAATCTTATGTGATTCGATCAACTATTTATTGAAGACCACTTGGAAAAACCTTTTTATTTATCAATAGAGTATTTAGGAGTTTTAATTTTTGGGTTTTATGAATTTTCTATATATTATTTTTTATCTAATTAATTTTAGGTATATTTACATAATATCACTAATTTATGTCCATAATTATTTGATAACATAACTATCATTCTATGATTTTCAATAAAAAACAATTGTATATCAATATAGAATACATGGATACTTTTATTTTAGTATAAAATTTTTGAAAAATATATTATGTTTCAAATGAAATTTTTGACTTTTTTAACTACTGTTTTAATTGATTGGGAGTAAATATTGTTTTTAAATATTATTGTGAATTTTGAGAAATGATTCCATTGTGAAAAAATAATATTAAGATATTGATATTCACATATATGGAAGACTATGTTTATATTTCATAGTATGTGCCCTTATCGATATATAATTGGTCCTCTTTGTTAGTCTATAAGTTCTTGGTATTATTATAATGTGATAAATTAATGAATAATAGATTATCACATTCAAAAAATATAATTTACAATGGAAATTCATGTGCATTGTATTTTGAAATATGGTATGGGTCTTCCAACTGAAAATAAGGAATGAGAAATGTTATTTATTTAAATATATCATCCTAAATTATTTTTCTATGGTAATTTTTTCCAACACCTTTTTATATAAATTATTATATAACATGTTTCTAGTCCCAGTGGTGTGTATTTAGTAGTCTCTTTGTGTAATAAAATAGGATAAAAATACTTATCCAATGAATAAAAAATTTGGTTTTTATGCAATTATTTTTTTCATGAAATTTCAAAATGGAAAAAAATCATCATTATCTAGTGGGGAATTACATTTCTTATTCCTTAAGATGGAATTTTGAGTTGGAGTTTGTCTCTTATAGTAGTTGGTGAGATTTCACATTGGTGTTTCTACAATGATACATCTATCAAGTTTCTTAGGTTTTCATATATAATTAATCAATAAGACTCTATTTTTCATTTTTTTACTATTTAAACAAGGGGTTAATTACATATAGTATAACATCATATAATATATTTAGTTTTTGTATTCTATTCATGATTGGTTTTTTGTTTAAAATTCTATATCACCATGGAAGGTCTATATAAACACTTGGTATTTTTTACATCCTGTACTTCCTTGGATATTTCACCTAATATTAGTAGCACCTCGGACCAAACCTATGAAAATGGCTTTAAAAAGTATGTAATAAATTTTACCGGTATTGTTTTGTAAAAAATATAGGGATGGTATGTTGGAGATATGAATGATATAATTCGGAATGTATAGAATAAAAATACATAGATAACCACATATTAATGAACATAAATTTTCCAAGGTAGTAAGATTTTAAAGAGTTCTCAAATAAACTTGTAGTTTGTTCCCATTTTATTGTCGTTGGTTTTTCAAATGAATTAGTAATGATAACTCACTTAAAGATTGCATTTTTCATAATATTTTTAATTAATAACATATGATTGTAATAATAGTTGTTTATTTTCATAAGCTGGAAAATTATATGATATAGTAGAAAATAGTTAATGATTTAATAGCTTTTTTTCTATCAATTGAAAAATAGAACACATATAAATATATAAAAATCATTAAAGATAAGCTAAAATATATACGATTACACGTAAACCAATGTTCATTGGAATTATTTTTCAAATTACTGTTCAATATATTATTTTTGCTAAGAAAGAAAAAAAAAATTAAGCACCATTATATAAAATAATTTAACGCTTTTTTTGGAAAACATATAAGCTATATGTATTGGAGATTCCTACCGTAAAAAGGTGGAGTTGGGGAATAATTAAAAATTTGGGTCTTTTATTTCATTATGGTATTGTAATACCTAATGGTAAATTTTGAATTATACATTCTTAAATATCAGTCACACTAATGGTGAGATTTTCTTATCTAATGTAATGATAATAAATGCCCCATAAGGGAGAAATTTAATGAATTGTTGGATAAAAAATCCTATACAAACATCTTTTTGATTGAATTATCAATATATATATTTTACCTAACAATGTATGGATATAGGTTAATGAACATAGATCGTTCGAATCTTGAATTCCAATTTTTTTGTGTCCATGAAGGTAAGGAACCATGACTATATTATATGACTTGAAACTCATTACATGATTGTTTTCTTAATTATTAATAAATACACATAGATAGTTATCTATGTTGGAGTGATGATATGGGATATGTATAAAAACCAAACTAAAGGACCTAATTTTGTATCTATATGAAATTATGAATGTTTTTTCATGGGAATAGAAAGAATAAAAACACATTTATCCAAGGTAGTAGTGAATATCAAAATTAAACCTTTGAATTAGTTAACATTAATCCATAACCCAATAACCGGCCTATTAATTTTCATTGAGTTTTGTTCCATCATATGATAATAGATTATATGACACCAACATGGGAATGTAAAAATTTTATGTTTTTAGTAAATATATACTGATATGATTTTAGAACATGTAATTAAATTTTTGGAAATACATGTCATGTCACTCAAAAGTCTTATGCATCAATGGGGTGATCTTATAAAAATATATTTCCTCTCATATAATAATATATACAAGGATATTTTAGAAACAACCCAACTCCGCTAACAACTAATCCTAAAATAAATAAAAATTTAATAAAGGGAAATTAGTTATCAATCATGAAGTGATACAAATGTAATCATATACTACCAAAAAAATCTATTGATTATATGAGGTTCAATTATTCAGAACTCATATATTATACATGTTATATTTTATATTGGTCAATTGAAAAAATTTATTGATTTATGTATCAATTATTAAATATGGATTTATATTTAGGTGATTCCATAAATGATGATCATCCAGGTAGATCATAGTAAGAATGTATATATGAGATTAAAATGTGTATATTATTTTATAACAATTGATGGAGTATAGTTTGATTGGGTATTTTTTTGGACACAATTGCATTTAACTTGATCATTGTTATGGATTTGATGGTCATTTTCCAGGCATGTATCAATTTTTTTCATAATGAGAACATTTTATATCACTTAAATTGATAGTGTATATTATTACGGAAAATATGAAAATATTTTTGGAAAAGAATAACCTTTAGCACCAATGGGAAGAATAATTTCTAATCAATTACCAATGTTCACTTTAACGACTCATTAAATAATTATAACGAAATAGTTTCGTAACAATTTAGTTCTCTATCATGATGTGTTCCACCAAAACGTTATCAATTTTAACACAAAAATGGATGTTGAATTTTCTATTGGTCTCCAATAGAGGAAAATCTTATTTTACATCAATCATATTTAATAGATGAAATTTAATTGAAATATTTTAATATCCAATTATAATAATTACAAATTAATGGGTTAATAAGACTGAGAAAATCCACTTAGGATACTATAGTTTATTTTCTCTAGAAGGTAGATGGGTCTTACTGACTCTATATTGATTATAACAGGATAAATTAGATTATAATAATTAATAATCATCTAATAACTCATATTGAAGAAATTTAGATCAATTTAATAGAGAATATTGGTTCCCTAAAATTTATCAATGTCTAGGGTGTCACCAACTCATTGTAGGGAATGAGTATATCAGGAAAATAGATTTCATGTGTAATTAAGATCATTATGAATATGTGTTCCTACCCTATAGTATTAAAAATACATTATTGAAATTCATGGAAATGATTAATTGTGTCTTTGATTAGTAACTAGAATATTCCAATTTGGTATTTTTTTTATTACATTCTACTGTATTATAAAATGAAAAAAAATGAGAATAGTTAAAGAATTTGTTGAGTATTGAATGTGTGTATAATTTTTATACAAAATTAACTAAATTTCATTTCTATATAAAATATTTTATGTTCGTTTTCCATTTAATTTTTATGAAGTATACATCTGTATAACATAAATGTTTAGAAGATATTATCTATTATTAACCTATTTTATATAAATTTTACATACATGATATACATATTTTATCAATTTAATATCTTAACTTTGTTCGAGACCTCTCATGGCTCATGGATAAGATGAGAATTTTTAGGAGACAGAGATTATTATCCAATTTGAGTAAGGAGTGTAAAAAATTATTTTTTAGAGCATATATCATATCTAATATTAGTGCCAATTATTGTTTAATAATTAAATGGAAAATATTATGTTACAATATTAACATATAAAGATCTATTATTGGTTGTGTTATCAAAAATAAAGATCAATTCATTGATACTGGATCATGTCAACTATGAATTTATGAAATGAATTATCTAACTCATTATTTCAATGTTGATTTGAAGGTTTGTACCTCGAATTTGTATCATCACTCTCTCGTTGACGAAAATATCATTATGTTTAATGTCTTTAAAATGAAAAAAATATATATTTATACAAACATATTTTTATGAATGAAAAATGTGATGGATGAAATATATATTCAATTTTGATGATGAATTGGTTTATAAATTTGTTTAGGGGAATTCTGTGGAAGATTATTTAATAATAATATCCTAAAATCAATTAGTATGTAAATATTGAGATAATTAAAATTTGATTATTTAGATAGAAGATACTCCCATACACTGAGCCGAATGATGTCACCAATTTTTTCAACATAAAACTCATTGATTATTTAGTTGGGTATGTTATGGAATCTCGATTATTAAATCATGATTTCCATACCATTATGTAAAATCACAATAGTGAGGAAACCATTGATTGAAATAAAAAATATATAATCTCCATGTTAGTTTTCATGATTAAATTATCATTACACAGTCTTGTTAGGAGTAACTCATTTAGGATTACCATTACTAAAAATGGGGCATTCATCCAAGAATTCATCATATTTATAATTTTGTGTGAATTCATTTTGGGTGGGCTAGAATGAAAAGGAATGTATTAGATTATTTATCTCGATTCCTCACATATCAACAGGTCAAGAATATTCCCCAATGACTAGATGGTAGGTTGCAATCTTTATCTATAGACATTTCGATATTTTTGAATATATCAAAAAACATTTCCACAAGACTACCAAAAATGGTTTGAAAACTTGATAGCATATGGGTGACATTTAACATATTAATTTCATCTTTTTTCATGACTTTAATATAGGGGATGGAATAGAATGATTCTATATTATATATTTTATAAAATTTCTGGGAATATTATTTTCGATCATCTTTAAACAGGATTGTAATATTTAAATTAGATTTGGTTAGCTTTATATCACTCTTAGGGTACCCACTAGACTATGATTATAGAATATTATCCTAAAATCAATGTATTTATTTATCGAACAATAAAAAATTATAACGAATTTTCCATGATATTGTTATTGTTTTTAATGGATCATGGGAGTATCATATAACATTATTAGTGTCCATTCACTAAAATTTGTTTTTTGATCTTGATATATATATATATCCCAATGAAATATTTTATATAAATTATTTTCTGTCCCAACATTTTATGAATGAACTAGAAAATGTATAGTATTTAGATATAGCATTGGTTAGGATATGGATGAGAAAATTCCATTAAATAAAAAACTACTTTTGACAACTAACTCATTGAAATCATATGTGGATCATCCTAATCGTTTATTAACATTTTATGTGGGGGATCATGATCCCTTAATAATGCCTCTATTTATATGGAATCTATGTTTGGTAATTCAAGGAGTATTTTCCCTTCAGTACATTAAGCCTTTTCATTTTATGGAAAGGAATCATTATTTGGACTACTATAATAATTTACCACCATGATTTTTCATTATGTATAAATAATTTTCTGAATCTCAAATGAATAAGTTCCACCGTGATCCTTAAAATGTGATTTTATGAAGAACAAGTTTTTATTTTAACTAATTAAACATTACTACACATGATTATATAAATATTCTATATATAAGATAATATGTTATGGGGAAAGAGTATTTGTTTTTAAATTTATATAACATCATGTTATTTGTTTTTAAATAATCCATGTACCTCTTTATAATCATTATTTTGTTGGTTTTTTATGTTGTTTTATGTGAAAACAATAATATTTTTGTTGATATATGGATTTATAGGGTCAAAACATGATTTCATTAAACCACATGGCCACATAGTGTAAACTGTGAATCCCTGGATTGTGAGGGATTATAATGTTGGAGAATGGTCTAAAAAACCATGTAAACTCCTAGAATGAACTACAACACCATGTATAATGGTCATTGGTTAGGGAATATATGTTTTTAAACTGTGATACCATGCACAGCTATCGCATCTGCAAGTATTTTTTCAAAAAAAATTATTAACAAATTATATGAACACATTTTTAACTCCATATCATCCATAAATCTACCTAATTCAATATCATAGTTCTTATTACTTCTCAAGATCCCATTTTATATCCTCCAAACCATTTTCTTTATGGATTTTACAGTCGATGTTCTCACTCAATCCCTATATGTAAAGTGATTATCCTCTCTGGTGTCTTCTACCACTCTCCTTTCATTCATCAATAAATAGTATTAGATCACCATGTTATTATGGAATCTGAACTGAATTGATATGAATCTCAAATATAGGTTTGATTTCATTATATTCTAATTTATATTTCTTCATTGGTAGAATACATGTTGGGTTTTTTGTTTTGTTTATTTGATTTATTTTAGGTTGTTCCATTTCAGTTGGGCCAAAAAATATGATATTGATCTTTATTTTATTTATAATTATTTAAATTTATTTATGAAAACAATGTTTACCATATATTTAAATATTGATATAAATTGGGGTGGAATTTTGTGAATAACTACCAATTATAATGTCATTGGAAATTTGGGAATATTATATAGATTAATGGAATTCTGGAAATGATTTGAGAAATTTTTTCTGAGAAAAATAGATTAATTTTATTTGATTAAAAACTAACATTATTTTTTTTAGAAAATTAATTTATTTATTTAAAAAACCAATTTTTTTATTAAAAATGAATTTGAATTTTAATAATTGAAATTGGGAAATTTAATTTTAAATGATGGTTGATTTGAAATGAAATGAGTTGACATTTATAATTGATTTCTTTATAATAAGAGTGCTTATTAGTTAGTGGGTTATTTGGGATAATAATGTTAGGATAATAATTCCCTAGAAATGGATTGAAAATTAAAATATAAAAACCCCCCAATTAGGTGGATCATATACCTAATGAGATGTTTATGTGTCCTATTCGGCCGGATCTTGAGGGGTGTGTGTACACATATGGCCAAGATAACACATATGAGTGTTTTAGGATCCAATAACAAGAAACTATAAAAAAATGGTAGATGAACATGCTTATTATTATTATAATTATTATTATTTCTGTATATATTAAATTTAATTAAATACCAACTCTATTCATTATAGTGGTGATATATAAATAGTTTTTTTTATAAAATGATTGTTTATGGATTGTTAGAAATGTTTTCCATCATTCAAAAACGAAATAATATTTTTTATATAAATGAAAATATTTCACAAAGCACTATTTTATTTAAATACAATTAATTTTTGGGGTTTTTATTGTGGAATCGTTTTATAAAACACATTTTGAGACTATAATGGACTATATATCTCACACCCGACCTTTACCTTCAGGTATTTTTATATGTCCTTCTGCTTGATCCATGAATATGGAAAGCATGTTATGGAGTAGGTGGTGTTTCATGATCCTTTGATCATGTTTTTTTTGTATCATTAGTGAAATTGATTTTATATTTTCTATTTTGGTGTACATTTACAATTAATTATTTGGTATTTTTATATATAATTTTGTTTCTGAGTACTATATCCCTTTTTACTATTCAGCTTACTAATATCTCTCTTTATCCTCAACAATTTATGTGGAGAATTCATTCTCACTATTATCTTGTATGATGAATGGTTCTTATAATGAACCTATGAGGATTAGGAATGCCCTTTGAGAAATGTTAGTATCAACTTTTATATTTGGGTTAAAGGTTATACAAGATGTTTCATGAATGGTTGTATAAATGAGAGGTTAAATATCTTTCCATGATGTTACTATGATATCTAGAAATTCTTTTCATGAGTTTGGTGGTATTTGGAGTGATTTTTGGGCCTTCCCTCACCATAATGGGCCTTAATTCACCATGGGTGGTCTTATAAAGGAATCCAAAGGAATAATTTGACCTTGTTCTAGTATTTTCTTTTATTTTGGTTTTGATTGAGAAATGGAAATATTTTTTCTCTCACTCATGGGATTAGTTTCTCAATTTTTCATGTTTGACTATTGATTAGATTAACCTTCTTATGTATTCAATGATTTTTTTGAGTTTTTTGGAATCATGACCCTAAGAAGACATGTTAATAGGATCCTATAAGATAATTATAATAAAATTAATTGGGAAAATAATACCACGAAAAAGAATATTTTTGAGATTATTGTGTGTGATATCCACACTCTATGATAGGAACATGCACCACAATAATATAGGATCCATTTTTGTATACATTTTTGGATAAATTTGGGGGTTATTTGGAGGAGATCCTTTTCTAGAAGAAACATATGTTCTAAGTCTCTAATGAACATAATGAGGATTAGTATATTTTGGATCAAGATAAATATATTTTTTATCTATTAGAATCACATAATTTTATTAAGGTGACATGTTTAACCATAAAGGTAGATTCACAAGGGAGTAGATTGTGGGACTTGATATTGATGGTGAAGAAGTGTGAGTGTTTATATTGGTTGTGAATAATGCTTTATTTCAATGATTATTTATATCCAGTGGTTGTGGTATTAGGAATGTTTATGGAAATATTTAATGTATGCTTGGATCACTGGACCATGACAGAGTATGAAAACACCTTTTCTGAGCCTATAGAATTGTCACCTGATATTGTATATAATAATAGATGAAGAATCAATAATTCAAAATTTTTCTTTTATATTAGATTATTTCACTATTTTTCTTACTTAAAATTTATTCTTATGCTGATGTTATAAATATTTTTGATGAAAAATCATGACTCATATAGTATATGAATGTTGATGGGAGTATTATTCTAACGGTGATGAAACAAGATCGACACAAACATCGATCGAAATTTTTCCCACTCGATTTTTGTGCTTTTCTCTCTCGGTTTGTACGCGTTCTTCATGTGCATTCTACGTGTTCTTGGAGGAAATCGATCGTTGCACATTTGTTTGTTGGCACAACGATCTCTGATCAATGATCCAACATCGAGACGACCTAGAGGAGGTGTGATGATGACTGTGGCGGACAAATCAATGTGGGTCAAAAATTCCAGTTCATCGAGCTTTTTCGTGCGGGTGGATCTGGACGTGCTATCAAGGCCGATCAGAAGCCCGAAACCAATGACATCGGTTTCATAGGGCCGGACGATGCCAAATTCTTAGATTCATGATGATGTGATGGTTGGATCAAGATCAGTAGAATTGGACGAGGCACTAGGAGGAAGACAACGTTTTTGGAAATTTCACGACTACACGAAACATAGTATGGGAAACACGGCGTGTGTTCAGGGGCGGACCACCTGGAGTGTACTATGGGAGTACACGGACGCAGGATGGGTATAGGGCCAAGGACACGGCGTGTATACCCTTCCATGGCCAGACCCGACCAGATACATGGGATACCCCGTGTACTGGTACATGGGAAGGCAACACAGACACAATATGGGTACACAGCCAAGGACACAACATGTATACCCTTCCCCGGCCAGACCTGGACTGATACAAAGGATACACCGTTTACTGGTACATGGGCAGGCGGCATGGGCATAGGCCGTGTACGGGCACATGGCCAGCGTACATAGAGAAAACCCAGGTGCCCGGACACAACATGTAATTATTCTACACGTCGTGTAGTTACTTTCTATCCGACAAGCCGAATAACACGGGACGTTTACACGGGCAGTACCTGGGGTCAAGGAACATGGCGTGTTACCATTCTACACGCAGTGTAGTCTAGTTTTATACAGACTGGACAGATGACCCGGGCCATTACACGGGCATTACCCGAGGTCATGGAACACAACATGTGACCATACTACATGCTGTGTAACAAATTATTCATGGCTTTATCCACTTGTATTCTATGACATAGACTAGTTTTATTATTATTCATACCATCAGTCATTTCCATGAAGCTTCTGGTATCAATTCCTTTATACATGAGTATGATCCCTTCAGTAGAACTTCCTGAATAGAGTTGTTTGAATCCCCCTGTTATACATGGAGACAGATCCTCTATTCATTCCTGGAACACTTGGTAGAGTTATCGGTATCGACGTGACCAAATTTACCCAGGAGTCGATCCTCTGCTTAGCAGATTAGCTCAGAATGAGTTATTGAAATAACCCCATGACTTGGTTGTGATCCTCATCTGGGTATCAGGTTCCCAGTGTATTTGTGGAGTGTTTTCTCTGGAAATGAGTACTTAGTATCTCTCTCTTCAAACCTAGGAGTGTGTTCTCTTTGTTACGTGCTTAGTGGAATCTTCTAGCTGGATCATAGTGGTGGTTTCGCGATAGTCGATCATGTATGAGTATATGTTGATATTCTTGTTATATGTTATGTAGACATATACTATGTGGAGATGAATGTATCATTCCGTATTTGGTATTTTCCCTTGTTGTTTTCCCTTTGTGGTTTTGGGGTGTCCTACTGGGTATTGTTATACTCACCCCTGCACGGGCTTTGCCCACACATGTCATGTCTGGTGTAGACGAGGGATCCTTTGACCGTATTCTAGGTGGACCAGGACTGGATGGTACTCAGTGAGATCAGACAGGCTGAGGTGTGTTCCTACGGCAATAGACTGCAGTCCCATCACCTTTCTTTACAGGTTGGACTTTTTACAGACTCTCTTTTGGTGGTATTGTACTTTTGGCCTGGGGTTTTACTTTCTTGTACTTTGCTTCCTGTCATACTCTGTTGGTTGGGTTTTTGTGTATGCATTCATCTTTTCCTTTTTTAGTAGTTTTTACTTTTTATCTTTTTGGGCTTGGAAATGTGTGTGCGTGTGTACATGTTTATAGGCAATGCATCCCTTGTTATTAGAATTCCTACTCGGTGCTAGTCACCAGCTCCTGTCCTATTGGAGGCGGTCTTGGGGAGTTGTGGCTCATGCTCCACTGGGACGGGTCAAGACTGAAAAAACCATAAAACACGATTCATAAGCATTTTATCTATTGTAATCTATTTTAAATCCATGTCAGATTTTTATAGAATAATTTATAAAGATATCCACATTAATATACATTATTAAAAAACCATTAACCATTTAAGAAACATTGATGAAATATATTAATATATCATAATCATCAAAAAATTTAAATCAATTATTTTTAAAAATATATCATAACATTCCAATTATAATTATGTTATCATAAATAAATTCCATAATAAAAACATAAAAAATTAATCATTGAACAAAATTCATCATATGGTTTGTACCATATAATAGCTACACCTACAACCTGAAAAATAAAGGATTGATTTCAATTCAAGACCAGTGATAGAAAATAAGTAAATATGATCCTCAAAAACCTTCATACATTTAAAACATGGTAAATATCCCACGTATATTCTAGATATATGGATCTAACAGTATAAAATACAAAAATAATTGATAGATAGATAAGAAAAAATATTAGAATGAGTCCTCTTAATAGAATATAAAAAAAGAGAGACAAGGCATTAATTAACTCAACAGCTCACCATATGAGTATAGGAGAGAGATAAATCATCAAAAGGAGCCTTATAAAATAATTAATTTGAATTTTGTTTGAGGAGATATATTAAGGGGGATTGAAACAAATTTTGGAAAAATGAAAATTAGGCCAAAATTATTTTCATCCCCACCATCTGGATGGTGAGGGTCCACTATTCGGAAAATTGTACAAATATACCAACAAGATATCTTCTAGATAGTATCATCATACTCATTCCTATTACCGAACAGATAGTGGCCCTTAAATACAACCAACATGATAAATTCCCTCTTCCAACCTATGATAGAATAAAATACTCAAATTAAAAAAAGATGAAAGGATTTTCATAAGGTTCTATATTCCCATGTGTGGAATTATAAAAAAAATATTGATGATATAGTGGGTTTTTAGTTGGGAATTTTTTTATTTCAACTAGGAAAATTAACAAACTAATGTAATCAAATCAATCGTGTTCAGAATTCACGGTAAAATTAATTAACAATTTAATTAAATATTTTCATTACATTTAGAACTAACTTATTCATTATTAGATATTGTTTTTTCAATTTATCATTTGTAAAATTTTATATTCATATCATATGATGCTTCAATATCTAACCTGACACAACATGAATAATCTTTCTATACCACTGATGTGGATATAAACAGGACAAATAGTAATGGATATTTATTGGATGACCAGCTAAAACATAAAATAATTTTTGTAAGAAAATATTTTACAAATAAATTAACAATAATAATTATAACAGATGATAAAATTTGAATTAAAATATTATATATATAAATCTATGAAGGTAATAATAATTATTGTGTTCAACTCCAACAATGACTAGGTTTTACAATATCGAATAGATACATGATTATAATTAATTGAATAATAAAATAGGGGTTTTTCTATTGATGAAGATAGATCATAATTTTCTAATCATCAATGAATTAAATAATTTACTGAGTATTCAAATTGATATTCTAGTGGAATCAAAAAATGACAGAAGTTTTATAGTATCTATCTCAATTATTTGGACTCTAATAATTTAATTCTGAAAATTAAAATCTAAAGGGGTTGATGAAATAATTTCTATTACCTATATTTAAATCGGATAATATCTCATGGGATTTCATCAAAATTTCTTCCATGGTATATATCAATTATTACTATATAGTAGATTATTGATATACAAAGATATAAACATAACCCCCATTTGAGATTATTTCTCAATTAATGAATTTTCAAGGGTATATATTAAAGAAGTAGCTCGAAAACATGGAGTCCATTGTTAATTATATATTATTTAGAATCATATATTGAATTATATTTTATGATAATTACTTAATATATAATAGATATAAATTTAAATTATTACATGGATTATTATCCTAAGATAAATCATGAATCTGGAAGAAAAATTAAGAAATTTGAAAACAAGTTATGTCATTATTGAGGGATTTCAATATATTCTGGAGAAACATATTCTTATTCTTTATTATTCATTTAACATAAATATTCACACATGAATTACAACTAAATAATTTGAGGCTTGATATAGAAATAAATACATATCTCATACATATTAAGATGAAGTTGGTGTGAGGAAGCTATTGGGACAAGTGCATGCTTATGAAAAAATATAGATGGTTTAATATATCTGGTATCATATCAAATTATTTTAAAGTTATCATATTTTATATTCTTATAATTATTTATGATATCTTAATTTCTTGTTTTATGATAATGAATTCCATAGAATATAATAGTGGGAAATGGTTTTGTGATTCTAGATGATGTAAAAGATAAAGAGAAGAGACATTTCTCCTTTTAGGATTCATTTTCATTGAATAAATATGACATATCAACTAAAATATCAACTGAACATATCTCCGGTTCATGATGTGTCCATAGTGAAATTTTATTGATATACATACTAGAAACCTAACATATATTGATATAACAGATTTTTAAAATGGAATATGAAACTTCTTATATTTAATAGCTTATGATGATCATTGATTATAGTGGCAAATTACCCAGCTACAATCCTTCACACCTTCTATATTTTCATTAGACAAATCATTATTTTGATGAATAAATGTCGTATCCAGGTCATGTAATGAAATGAAAGTATCCATACACAGTTTCATCTGAGTAGTAATATTTTCTGTGAATGAATTTTATGATATGATAAAATAACATCATCTATTATTTTAATGGGAAACATCCTTCAAATATAGAAAATATATTTTTTACATATTTACATACATGCGTCAATTGAATTATATGAAAAATACCTTATACTATTATAGTAGAATATTATAATTGATCATATTTTATTATATTTCAAGAAAACTGAATGAAACATGTTTCGAAAAATTACAACCAGAATTAAACAATTACTAAATAAAAAGACATCACGACACGAATAATCAATTTAGATAACATATATGATGATCATACCATTGAATATAAAAATATAAATAATTAAAAATATATGAATACATTCAACAAGTTTATATTGAAAATAATTAATATAAATACATATTATAGTGAATTATATATGGATATATTTAGCAATTTTAAGGGTAATGTGACTATTTTATGGTAATTTCATTTATATGGTTGTTAGGATTCTCTAAACAATGGAATATTTTGGATATTATTGAAGATATTAGTTAATATATTACATGGTATTTAATTATGATATATAATTAATATAATTTAATATTTTTTCATTTTTTAATATATATATCTTTGTTATAAATTATTTCTTGATCGTAAAATGAATAATTTTTAATGTTACCAATCTATTGGTGAAATTTAAAAGAATTATAATGAAATTCTTATTATGTATTTTTTAAAAATTATTTTTTTTATAAAATGAATATTTGAAGTAGAAAAAAAATATATCATAAAGAGATTGAAAAAATTTAATAAATGGTTAATAAATAAATAATTTTAAGGAAATATGATTAAAATTTATTTTATGTTAAAATGGTATGATTTTCCATTAATTGTTTATATATTTGTTATCTATTTATTATTCAATAAATTAATCATATTCAAAGTATTAGTTTAATGAAAAAATATATTAAAATATATTTATTATAAATGAAATTTTATTCCTCTTATGATTGTTTCATAGAAGGAAATATAAAATATTATTTTATATATAAATATTTGTCTCCAATAATTTCATATTATATATATTTATTATTTTATCATTAAATATTCATTTCTTATATATAGAGTTTTATTATCTAAATTGGATGAAAAATATGGAATCAAGATGTCAAAAAAATTAAATTTCAATACATTGTTTTTTTGTTCAATATATAAATATAGTTGTAAATTAATACATTATGTAAAAATAGGTAAAATAAAATATCATAAATATAGATTTGATTATAAAAATTATTATTAAAATATTCAAGAAGAAATTATTTAGGTATGTGATTCAATCCCAGTGTTCAATAAATATTCCCTTAAGTAACTTACCTTACATTAATGAGATTTTATTTTTAACTTTATGGAAGCCGGTGTTTCTAAAAAACATACCCCTTGTTTTTATCTATAAAAAACCCATGCACTGTAAATTCATACTCTATTTTATCATTTTATTATTCATGAATCCCAAAAAAATTATATCAATTTTTTTTTATCACATTTCATTTTGTTGTTCATACATGCAGCATGAATTAATCCTTCGTTGGGAATGAATCAATAAAAGAATTAGTGACACTATCATTTAATGAGTACTTATTCTTAAAAATAATTTATCATCCCATATAAAAAATATAAATATATTTACCCGATTATAATGATGTATTTTTTCAATTATTATGTTTTTCTTAATATTATATTCCTAAAATATAATTTTATACTCTTAATCATCCATTAGTATAATATTTTCTTTGGTTAAAATGGACCACTTACATGAATGATATTATAACATCCTCAATATTTCCACAATTAATGAGAATGTGATAAAAAATAATGATAATTTGTGATATTAAGATGTAAATTATGTTATCATTGTGTTTGTATCACAGAAACTCATAAAGAAATATTCAATATAAATTTATAAATTATTATTTTTAAATTCCTTACAAAATTTTTTGATTCTATGTCCATTACTTCATATCATGTCATTATATTAAATATTATGAAAATTATTATTAAAAATTATTAAATTTTTTTTCAATAACTTGACTAATCATTGAATTATGATCATAATATAGAATAACATGGTGTGAAATTTTCAAACACATAAATGTATATAAAAAACTAAAAACTGATAATATTTGATTAATTATATGAAATAAATGATAATAAATTGGTAATAAAATTACTAAATGAATTTTTTTAATTAAAATAAATGCATATAATGTTATGTTATAGGTGATTAACAAATCTAAATTAACTGTATAGTGTGGTATAGCCTATATAATGATATATGAATATGTGTTAAGGGTTTTTTGAGGATTAACCTCATTTTGTTAAGTTGTAATAATTTTTTAAATAAATTAATATATAATATATATATTCTACCCAATAAAATCCACATATTATTAACCACCATTAATCTAGGGGAAATTATGTATTATATCAAAATCTTCTTCTTTTATTTTATTCACACTCTTTAATAATATCACATTGTTATGAATGTTTCTTAGCCATAATAATTAATATTTTTCTCAAAGTAAATATTAATTATTATAGATGACAATGAATATATATTTATAAATTTAAATTTTCAATGAATTATATTATTTTCATATTTCAATTTATATTTAATTAAAATGAAATTTCATAATTCGTTTAAAAACACATAAAATAATATTTTATTAATTAAATATATTTTGTATAATTTGAATCATATTTATTTTTCCATAGATACTATTTTGTTTAATAAATTAATATTTCAGAAACATTATTCAATAATTGTTTTTAATTATTATGTGCCACCATTCAATATAGTTTGGAATGTGATTTACCAACTTTTCTCTAAAATATTTCCAATATTATGATAAAACACGTTTTATGATTTTTTTGCATAAATATATAATCATCTATAAGATTTTGAAATATATTTTCATTTTTCTTTTACAAAGATTCACAAAAAAATTATATAATTATGTTTATTTCCAATGTTTAATAAATATAATATGTATGATTGATTTAAAATGGAACACGTAAGTATTGTAATTATTTTTCAGAGGGATTTATAATCCTTAAATTCATTCTAAAAATAATTATATCACATTTTATAACAATTTTATGTCTTTACATGAAGATATAAAATATGTACACAACATTTTACATGGATATAATGTGATTATCAAGGACAAAAAATTCATAAATGGACATGATGTAGTTCGTGTGATTAAAATGACTCTATTTCCTTTTAATATAATTATGTCGCATTATTATACTATGATACCATTGTGAAAATGTATTAATTTAATATTCTTATATCATAGTATATTATATGATTTTGTGATGTTTTTAAGAAGAAATGTTCTTATTAATTTAATAATGTTTTTAATTCCTCATGATCACTAATTATGTTTCCTTGATCATATTCCATTAATTTGTATCCTCTATTATGTTAATTTTTTAATACATTATTATATCCGAATGATACCATTTTTTGAATTTTTTTTACCTTATTATAAATTTTGTATCACCATTTTAGATTCTCCTAACGTCCCTATGAATATATATGTAAGATTTTTAATAACAGAAAAAATTATGTCCAGAATTATTTATGTGTCTTGAACGAATTATTATATAATAATATTTTTATATAGTTAATTTCAAAAAATATTTATCATTTTTCAATTTTTAATATTGTATTGTTTTAAATATTTATTTCTTATGTAATGAAAATGATATAAAAACTATTTTTTAAATTTTCAGGTTTTCTCATACATTCTCAACTGATAAAATAAAAGGGATAGTATAACATCAAAATCATAATTTCCAATTCCTTTTTTAGAAATAATGTGAATTATTTTTAATTTAATGTTTTGTACTCACACTAGTGTTTGGAAGATTTATCAAGCCTTCAAATTTACATATATAATATTCGACTATACTCACCCTTCAAACATGTTTAATAAACATACATAAATAAAAATATTTAAAAAAATTTAAAAAACTCCCATGATAATATGGTCAGTGTCTTTGGGAATTAAATTCCAAATAAACTATCCTATAATATGTATACAAAATAATTTAATCATATCCTTTATTGAATACCACTTATAAACTAGTTAGAAATATATTATACCCACAAACCACCTAGGGAAAAGGGGAAATAATATAAATGAGTGAAATCAAATGTCAATTAATTGTTAATGACATACTAATTAGTAATTTTTTCAATATAAATATATTATAAACAATTAAAAACAATGAATAATAATTTAATAATTAATAATATAATGAAATCATAATTGTTTCAAAATAATTCATGGTAAGTTAATAATAAATTATTATATAAATTCAATTTTAGAGTTATCTTAAAAGCAAATAATATTCCATTTAGAAAGACCCATGTCTACTAGGAGATACTCTTACCATAATACATAGTACAATCCAAATACTCATAAAATACTATTATAAAAAATATATAAGAAAATATTTTATTAAGAATATTTTTAGTATCCCTTCCTATATAATCAAAACATCATGTATTTCATTTAATCTCTAGGCCCATAAAAAGGTGCATTGGATTTTCTCAAAAATTCATAATCAAAGTTATATATAGATATACAACTCTTAAAAAAGTGAAATATATGGATATATATATATATATTCAGGAAAACATACTCAATTTATGGTATATCCTTACGTATGTGTTCCATGTGGATATGAAAAAATTTACAAGCCTGAAAAATAGGTGCATGATTTACCTGGGGAAATATATGGGAAATTAATGTAATCATATATAAATCTAGGAAATTAAGTAACAATCATTATATTAATAATTTCGTTATTAAAAAAATATAGAATAACAGATATACTTGAAATTATACAATTTATCAAATCAATATAATATATAGTTATTAAAAAACACTATTTAATTAGAAGAAGGTAGTATTATTTAATAAAATAAATGAATTGTTGAACATAATATCAATATATATAGTACATTATATGGAATGGAAAAGGAAAAAATTTATTACATATCCTATATAAATATCCTTTCCATTACAGTACATATGAAAATTCAACACTAATAATGTTTCAAAATGTTATTTGTGAATTTTTTATATTTTTCTCTTATTATTATGATTATTGTATAAAATCATTAGAATATTTTGTTCGAAAATAAATGTCATGGTTATATGGGGTTCAAATTTTTTTTATTAATTTGGGAATATTAGTTATATATTTCTAGTATAACGAGTTTATTGGAAAAAATATATAGTAATTATAGGGGAATAATTTATTTATTGGTGTTCCATAATTTATTTTGTTGATATTAATTTATTCTATAAAATTATTTCTCAGAACGATGGAATGAAATTAATAAAATTGAATTCTAAGAAATTACTTAATTAAATATTATTGACATGTTAAATGAAAATTATATTAAAATATGATTAAATTATTTTTGAAAATTATAATAGATTTTTATGTTTAATTATAATTATTTTATTTAAATTTGAATTACGAAGATAGATATTTGATGTTTCATTGGTATTTAAAATATTAATTGGATATTATTTATTCAATTTTTTCCATGATGTTTGTTGAGTCATTGAATAATAATTCCTTCGGAATTATGTTTATGATATTTAATTTAATATTTCTATTTTGTTTCAATGTTGTTTATATTTTATGTACTTATAGTGGTAGTCCATCCGTTTATTATTAGATAGAATTGAAAATAAATGAGGATCAAATGGGAGAATTGAAATATGGATGAATGAGAGAAATTTAAGTTGAAAATTAACTTTTGCAAATTGATTTAGTGAATTTAGTTTTTTATAATGACATCCATGTAATTATTGTACCTAAAGAAATAGTTCATAGTAAATAAATTGTTTATCATTAAATAACATTGAATGTATTAAATTTTTTTTTATGTATGAAATCATCATTTTAGTGTTTTTTTATATTATGTAATAATAAACATTTTTTAAATTTTCAGAGATTGGTATAGATTTAGTTCATTTATTAATTGGGCTAACTCCCCATGTGTAAATTTAATGTCAATTATAGGGACATAGTATCAACATAGATTGTAGTATTGTATAAAAATATTATGGAAGAATTTAATTTATATTGTTACAATTAATGTAATATTATTTAGATAAATAAATCATCATAAATTATGGGTCTTCAATAAAAAATTTCACATATAACTATCACCAAGTAAAAAAAACATTCCTATATTATATGTATACATCTAATATAAATTGTTAATTGAATATATTTTTTCGAATGTGAGATTATATAAAGACATGTCCATAAATCATTACATAATATTTAATTTTACACAATACCATATATTAATTCACATTGGAGAACTTTTTACGTTTATAGATTTAATGAATTATGATACCATGCATAAATAATGCACCATATTAATAAAAGAGGATATAAATAAAATAAAATCATATTTTTTTTTTCAAATTATAAAACATTAAAGATTATGACATGATTTATTGACAACACTTCATATCAGACATCATGAATCCCTTCTTTCTCTTAACCATCCTTATATCATGTGAAAACCATTATAAAAACATGGGATGAGTATAAAACTCAGTAAGGGATATAAAGATACAATGTTCAAGTGAAATGATAACAAAAAACCCAATAAAACCCATTTCATAAAAACTCAAATTCATAGAATACATATGTTTTTTCCTTGGGTTATATTAACCCTATCACTCTAATGTTGACCCGTACATATGGAATAACCTTTTTGGTCAAATTTCATCTCTAGATTACCTATTTCATTAGAGAGTTATAATGGGGATCACTCTTTATATCATGATATATTAAGGGATCATACCAACACTAATAATGTCCATGGAACATATCATGGTAAAATATTATCATAAAATCAGAAAAAACCACTCATTATATAAAAACCATTCTTTTGAAATTAATTAAATAGAGATTTTAAAGGATTTTAAAAAGAAAGTCCCTGAAAATATAATAGTGGTGAGAATTAATAGAATGGAATAGATATGATTACACACTATAAATACACATAATACTACTATATATAAACAAAAACTCACCACACAATTAATCATAATTCTACATAGTGGATAAAGTAGAAGGTTATCCCAAATATTGGAAATTGGGTTAAAACTACAATACCTTAGGTTCTTCTTAATTCAAATGTGTTTGAAAATATTTTATAATTAGTACAATATTGTTATTAATGTCTTACAGAAACATATCCATCTTTATAATAACTTATATGATCATTGAATTACATAATTTAGCCCATTAATTTTTATTATTTTGTTCATTGCATTGTTTATGATGTTTTTCATTAAATGATTTTCATGATTGGCTCGTGGAGGATATTCTTGTTGTTTAGAAGTGAAACTATAGTATTGTAGTATAGTAGTATTTATATATTCCCATAATAATAAACTATACCATTTATCATTTTTATTTTTTATATGAGGTTGATTCATATGTTAAAACATTAATGATGTTCGTTTAGATCAATTTGGTGGTTCTTTGAAAATAATGACATCAGTTTGTCTTATAAATTATAACCATGTATAAAAAAATTCCATAACCATGGATGAGAAATAATATATATATTATAACCTGAAGAAGTGGGAGAGGAGAAGAACAATTATAATGAATATTTACAGAAAATGAGGACATAAAAAATATACATGATTTCTGGGGCCTTCATGCCGCTTTGGTATGAGGATATGAGGGAATAATAAGAACATAAATGAACTCAAAATAAACAAATAGTTGAGAAATCCCTTACAAAAATTTGGCAGCATAACTGCTATGCAACATGATTTTATAAAACATAAAAAAGGGAGACAGAAAGGGTCACCAATCCAGAAATGAAACATATTATAGAATAGAGCATGAATAAGATGAAAATAAGAACATGGTATGGATTCTTGAATTCTATACCACATAAAAGGGAACATGAGTTGAAAAAGAATGAATTTGAGAATTTTCTTACCCTATAGAGTAACACCTGGAACTAGAATGTTGGGAACTTGGGGGCCTATGGACACATTGTGAGGACTAATAAAAAGGTTAAGAGTCCATAAAATTGTTGAGAATGAATTGGGAATTAATTTAATGAAGGAATTGGTTGGTATTTGGGGAAACAATGATGTTATATTTTTATAATTTCCGAGGGACACCTCAATAGTGGTATATGCCAAACCATGGGATTGGCCATGGTATTTGACGATGTTATTGGCCAAATAAGGCACAAATATCAAAGTATATTTTACACAAACCTACCAGATTAATTACATCATTATTAAGTCATTAATGATTGCATTATCCCACCAAAACTCAATACTGTTTTTTTTACTATTCACTGAAAAATCAATTTTCCAAAAAAATACAAAAAAATTCACCTTAATAATTTTTTGACATATAGAATTCAAATATGAAATAAATTTTCTTAAATATTTTTAATTTAATTACTAATTATAATCATACATAATTAAAAAATAAATATTTTTAATACTATAACTGCTTTTATATCACATTGAAAAATTTCCCAAGATGTAATTATGTTAAAGTATTAGAAAATAAAATAATAATAAAATTTTCTATTAATTAAGGTCATATTCATTTTGTATTACTATTCATAAGGATGTATTACTATTCACCAAAAAATGTTGGTTCCATCAGACTCCAAATAACATAATGAACACAATTGTAGACGACTATATTTCGAAATTCAAAATATAGAAGATGAAAAATTAGGAATAAATGATCATTATAAATATTTACATAAAATAATGTTTCATGCATTTCAATTATTTTTTTAAAAACCCTGGGGTGTTACATTATCCCCAGCTTCTAGAAATTACATCCTTGCAATTATATTTACTCGTTAAATTAGTGAGGGTATATTTTTGTCACATAATTTTCAGATTTCCTATGTTTCTTCTCCATCCATGTGGTTTCTCTACAAAACCATTACCTGTTGGATAAAATAATTTTGTAATACTTGTTCCCTTTGATAAAAAATCTGTATTGGTATCGCTTCATAAGAAATGATCTATTTTAGATGAACTACTTCTACACTCAATTCATATAATGAATCTGGAACATAATTTCCCAACATCGATACAAGAAAAACATTTTGTACCTGATACAAACTCAGTAGAAAATATATTCAGTAGGAAACTGGTCCAACTTTGTCAATTATTTCAAAATGACCGACATATCAAGGACTTATCTTTCCGTTCTAACAAAAACACATCACAATTTTCTAAGGAGATATTTTAAAGAAAAACATAGTCACTGAACTCTAAACAGACGTACTTCCTTTTGACGTCTATATAACTTATCTAACTGCTCTGAGCTATCCTCATGTGCTGCTATAGAATCATCAGATTCTCAGCCACTTCCTCTACTAATTCTGGTCCCATCATCATTCATTCCATGATTTCATCCCAAAAAACTATATTTCGACACCTCTTCGAATATAATGCCTCAATATGTACCATCTGTATACTTGAATGATAACTGTTATTATATGAAAATCCAAATAAAAAAAGATAAAGATACCAACCTCCCTGGTAGTCCATTTAATATGTTTAAATAATATCCACCAAGGTATGAATTGGTATTTATGAATGCCCATCTAATTGAGGATGAAAAGCTGTACTGAAATTTAATTTTGTTCCCAATGACTTCTAAAGGTCATTCTAAAAGTTAAAAGTGAACTGGGGATCCTGGTCAGAAATAATGGAAAGGGTAAATCCATCTAATGTGACAATATCATTGAGATACATTAGAAAAAGCTGATATAATGACATTGTATCTCAAATAGAATGGAAATGTGTGTATTTCTGTCAGCCGATAAAAAATAACTTAAATCACATTGTTACCTTGAGATCTCTTAGGTCTTCCCACCATGAAGTCCATCGATATATTCTCATTATTCCACTCTAGCACTGGAAAAGGATGAAGTACCCAGTTCGGTAACTTCCAATATGTTTTAACCAGTTGACATGTCATACATTTTATAGTAAATTCTAAAATATACCTTATCATTCCATCAAACCAGTAACACTATAGAAGGCCTTTTTACATCTTAGTACATACATGATTAACTGGAAATAGAGAAATATGAGCTTCACAAAACATATAATTCTTTAAATGGGACTCACAAGGAACACAAAACCTTTTTCCAAATCATAAAACACTATCTTTATCATGGTTAAATGTTAGAAGCTTATCAATTTTAATAAATTTTACCTTTTTCATTAGCTCATGGTCTTCCATTGGTGCTTAATTAATTCATTCCGATAATGATGATTGCACTGAAACCCGAAACAAAATAGATTCATTCCCTACACTGACAACACCTAATACAAAATTCATCAAATCATTAATCAATAAAACATCTTCCAAATGTAACTTAGTTAATGATGAATGATGTTTGTGACACAAGGCATCTACAACTTTGTTTGGTTTTCTTGGATGATAATTGATCATGAAATCATAATAATTTATCAGTTCAGTTCATCTTTTATTCCACGTGTTTAACTCATTTGGAGTGAATATATACTTCAGAATCTTATGGATAGTATATATTTGACATTTGGTTCCATATAGATGGTGCCTATAAATTTTCAAGGGAAAAAACCACAACTGCCAACTCCAAATCACATGTGGGGTTATTTAACTCATGAGGTTTTTGTTTTCATGAAGAATAAGAAATTACCTAATCATTCTGTACCATAATAGAATCATGAACCTTAAATGAAGCGTTATTTTAGATGTCAAACTCACCATTTCGGGAAGGCAAGGCCCAATTAAGAGCATTCACCAATCTCTTCTTCAGTTTGTGAAAACAAACATCACGTTATTCTCTACAGACAAATATAAACCCTTTTCTGTTAACTTTGTTAGCGGTATAGATAACCTAGTTATTTTTTTAACAAACCGTTTTTAATAAAATTCTAATCCAGGAAAACTATTTATATCTATAACATTTGTAGATCCTGGACATTCATCAACAACTTTTGATTTGGAAGTTTCAACTGTTATTCCATCTTTATTTACAATGTTCCAAGGGAAAGTAATTGGTCACATCAAAAATCAAACTTACTGAATTATCCATATATATATATTCTTTTAAGTTTCTTAAAACAACTCATATATGTTTTTCATGTTCCATTACACATCATGTATATAAAAAATGTCATCAATAAACACATCCAAAATATTTTCCAAGAACTCATGAAATATTCTACTCATAAGATCCATGAATATAGCAGGTTCATTAGCTAACCCAACATCAAAAACTAAAATTCATAATGGCCATATCTAGTATAGAACTCAATCTTCGACATATAATCATCTTCTATTTTCTATTAATGGTAACCAGACCTCAGGTCAACCTTCAAAAAATGATGTGCTCCAAAGAGATTACAAAAAATAATCAATATGAGGCAAATGATACATGTTTTTAACAATAATGATATTCAAGGGACTATAATCGATGCCAAATATCATTGAACCATGTTTTTTTAAAAACAATACAGTAGTGCCCCATGGTGAAGATTTGGGTCTGATGAAGCCTTTATCTAATAATTCTTGGTACTAATTTTCTAATTCAAGAACTTCCATTTTCTCTATACTATAAGGGGGTTTTGAAAATGAATATGCATCCGAAACTAAGTCAATAGTAAACTAAACCTCTCAATTAGATCTTACACCAGGAAAATAATCTAGAAAAACATCCATGAATTCATTTACCAATTGTATATAATTAATCTAGATAGGCCCTTTATCATCAATAATAGGATCAAGATAAGATTAATTTCAATCCTTTAATAGTTTCATTTCTTCCTGATATGTAATTAATGATATGGATTCATTCTTGAACACAAACTAAATTTATTTTGAAAAACAACTTCTTTTTCAATCCAATCTATCTTAGCGTGATAAAAAAAGAAATCAAATCCATAACCAGAATAACATCAAACTCTACTAGTAGAAAAAATAACAATTTTAGGTAAAATCCTTCCACGTACTAGGATAGGATGATTCTTATAATTTATGTTTTCCACAATATTTCCTCTATGAGTTTTTACCAAGAGGGATAGATTCATTTCTTGAGTTTGAATTCCCATTTTTTCAGATAATTTATATGAAATAATGTAATGTGTAGACCCTAAATCAAAATCATTTTTTTCTAAATCGACAAAAACATGAATCGTACATGAGACCACCTCATTTGATATCTCAATATCTACTGAAGTGGTTGAAAATGCCAAACCCTTCTGTTTCCTATCTTACATATTCCCTACTTGGGTATAAAGCTTTTGAAAAACATTAGACAAATGACAAAATTAATTTCAGTTATAGCATATTTCCATCGACTTTTCATTATTTTTATTATTATCTTCCATGCACTCACGAGAAATGTGTCTAGGATTTCCACATCAGTAGTTTTTTTCGAGAATTTACAATACATTCACAGGGATGCCTTTTACTACACTTTTTACAAAATGGTAAAATCATTTTCTTACCTCCAAACATCCATGAAAAGTAATTCCACATTTCCAACAAACCATTCTACTTCTTATTCATGTCAACACGGGGCATTTATATGTGTCAGAAAACTCTATCTCATCTTTTTCATCACAACAAACATGCTTCTCGTAGAATTTATACTCTCGTTAAGACAATGAAATTTTCAAAAACAGTTTCAAACTAGAGTAAATTTGATTAATTGTATATACAATAATCTGAGTACAATCTGGTACATACCTACCATGTCTTGTAAAATTGGATTCATATACTTCCAAAAAAATCATCATCTTTTTTAAATAGTCCCATGAATTGTTTCTCCATTCAATGTCAAACATTTTTTAAAAATTATTTTTCAAGAAAAATAATCTTAAAATCATCCCATTATAGACTGTCAAGATCATCTCTATCTATCGTATTCTAAACTAGAGACCACGATTTATCAGCTTCACATTCCTAATGATAAATTTTTAGTGTTACTTGGTAAATTCTGAATATCCCAAGACATGACATATCTTGTCTAAAGAATTGAAGCATCATTTGACTATCAATGGGTTTTTTGTTCCCTTGAATGATTGAGGATATTTCCGCATAAAATGATCTATAGAAGACATTATTCATTGTGGAATATCATGTTCCTCTCTACCATGGACACCACCCCAATTTATTTCTTGGGTCAACTGAGACATTGCAATCACACAAAGCTCAGTTCTGATTCCCACCAAATCGGTCTGCATATTTGGAAAAACATCAGCCTCCTAGTGCCTTTCATCTTCAGCAATCTGATTTCCCCTGAGAACAACCATTTTGAATAGAAATATCATAGGGGAACAAACAGGGTAATCATTAAATTCTATATCATTTCAAATTAATAATAATGTAAAAAATATCTTATGGTATTTTTTTAACAACATCCTAACCCCTAATGTTATCTAAACTATCCTCTGATTCCAAATATAATGACCCAACAATAAAACGTCACTTAATTTTTAATTTTACACAATACCATTCATTAATTAACATTGGGGATCTTGTGGGTTTAATGATTTAAGGGATTAGGATTCCTTTCACGCATAACATACCTTATTCATACAAATGGATATTACTAAAAATAGTTCCCATATTTTTCAAAATATAAATCATTTAATCTTAAGATATGATTTCTTTGAAAACACTCCATATAAAATATAAGGAATCATTTATTTCTCTAAAAAATAATTATATACAGTGAAAATCATTTTAAAAACATGGGATAAGTATAAAAATTTGTAAGGGATATAGAGATATAAAGTGTTAGTCAAGTGATAACAAAAAAGACAATAAAATGTTATCATAAAAACTCAAATGACTAATATACTTATGTTTTTGCCTTGGGATATATTTACCATATTACTCTTGAATTAACCCTTTAATATGGAATATTCTTTTTGGTCAACTTACATCTCTGGAGTACCCGATGCAGTGGAGAGCTATAATAAGGCTCACCAGTCATATCTTGAGCTATAATGGGCTTAACCCAACATATATTGATCTATAAAAGGGACCAACTGAACATTTCAAGATCTATAATGGGATCAGTAAAACATAAATAATTTCCATGGAATATATCAAGGTAATAATGTTTCTTAAAATCATGAGAATCCACTCATTTAATAAAAATAATCCTCTTGAAATTTATTAATGATAGTTTTAAAAGTATTTTAAAAAGAACTTCCCATAAAATATTATTGGAGTGAGAATTAATAGAATGGAATTGATATATTTATACACTATAAATACACATATTACAACATTAAATAAACAAAAATCCATCACACCAATAATCTCAATTCTACATAATGGATAACATTTATGGTTAACCCAATGATTGGATATTGGGTTAAGAATTCCCTTACACCAGGTTATTGTTACATCAAATGTCATTAAAGCTTCTTTATAATGGTTAAAAGAGTGTTATTAATATCTTATAGAAACATATTAATCGTTATAATATCTTATATGATAATTTAGTTACATAATTTTACCCATTTATTATCAGTATTTTTTTCCTCTTATTGTTTAGTGTGTGTTTCTTTACATGATTTCCATGATTGGTTCATGGTGGATATTCATGTTTTCTTGAAGTTAATATCATGAATTAGAATGGATTATCATATACATATTTTTAGAACCATAATATATAAAATTTATAATTATTTTATATAAATATGATTTATATGTTAAAACATTAATGATATTCGTTTAGATCATTTTTGTGGTTCTTTTATAATAACGACTTCATTTTGTTGTATAAATAAAAACCATGAGTAAAAAAGAATTCCAAAACCATGGATGAGACATAATACAAATATTAAATACTATTTAAACCATAAAAAGTCTTTTATAAATAAACTAGAAATAATTAATGATAATTTAAATCACATCATCCACGATGTCAGTAATTCGACACATCACGAACAATGTTTTAATTTTTTGAATAAGTATGAGAGGAGATGAAAATGATGACGAATATTCCATGAACATGATAACATCTAGAATATAAATTACTTTTGTAGAATTCATGATTTTTGGGTAAGAGGATATGGGGGTTGAATAGGAAAAAAAATGAACTCAAAATAATAGAATAGTTCAGAAATCCCTTACAAATATTTTCCGGCCTAACGACTATGCAAATAGGTTTTAGTGAACATTAAAAAGAGAGGTTGAAAGGGAAAACAATCCAAAAATGAAGCATAATACATAAAAAATTATGAATAATATGAAAATAATAATATGGTATGGATTCTTTAATTCTATACCACTTAAAAGAGAACATGAATGGGAAAAGAATGAATTTGAGATTTTTCTTACATTGTAGAGTAACTCCTAGAACATGATGGTTGGGACCATGGGGGCTTGATGAAATCATGATAGGATTACTACGTTGGTGTGGAGGCCATAGAATAATTGAGGTGGAATTGGGAATGATTTTAATGAAGAAATGGGTTGGTATTTATATCAATAATGAGGGAATATTTTAATAATTTATAATGGACACCTCATTAGTGGTGTTTGAAAAACCATGGCCTTGCCCATGGTATTTTCCCATGGTATTGGCCACTTTTCACACCTAATATCGTATATTATTGTTAACAAGAGGAATAAATTTATAACATCATTAATGATGTCATTAAAACATAGAAACATAATATTGTATTTTTTACTATTCACCAACGAATCAATTGATTCATAAAAATACCAAAAATTATCCCCTACCATTTTTCGATGTATATATTTCAAAAAATCAAATCCTTTTTTAAATAATTTTATAAATATTAATAATTTTATTTTTAATTATAATAATACCTATTTAGAAAAATAACTATTTTAATATTATAACTGCTTTTATATAACATTGAAAAATTGTCGATGATGTCATAATATTAATGTCTTATGATAATAAAATAACAATACAATTTACTATTCATTAAGGTCATATTACTATTCAGATTACTATTCATACGGGTATGTTACTATTCACCAAAAAAATATATTGCGTCGATCAGACTCTAAATAACTTACTAAACAAATTTGTCGATGAATGTTTTTTGAAATTCAAAACATAGAAGGTGTAAAATTATGCTTGGAGGTGAGTTTTAAATATCTACATAAAAAAGTTTCATGAATTTCTTTTTTTTAAAACAATGTGGTGTTACATTATCCCCGCATTCATCAAATTATGTCCTCACAATTTTATTTACTCATTAAACAAGAGAGGGTAACTTTTATTCAAATCATTTTTAAATTACCATTTTGCTTCTTTAACCATGTGGTTTCTCCAATAAACCTTTACCTGGTGGATTAACCTATACCGAAATACATGTTCTCTTCGGTCAAGAATCTGTACTAGTTTCTCTTCATAAGAAAAGATCTATTCTAGATGAACTGGTTCTAGGATCAAGTCATGTGATGAATCTGGCACATAATTTCTCAACATCGAAACATGAAATACACTATGTACCTAAGACATACATAGATGCAGTGCTACTTGGTATGCACCTGGTCTAATATTCTATAGGATTTCAAAATTCCTAATGAATCATGGATTTAACTTTATTTTTGTACCAAAAGGTACCTCTTTTTTCAAGGATAGATTTTATGGAAAGCATGATCACTTACATCAAAAGTAGAGTCTTTCTTTCTGTTATTGACATAACTTTTCTCCTTTCTCTAATCTATCCTCATGTGTTGCAGAATCATCTTATCTTCCTCAGCCACTTCCTCAACTTATTATTGTACCATCAACATCATTTCCCTGACTCCATCCCAAAAAGTTGGTGTTCAACACCGCGTCTCATACTATTCCTAAAATGGTGCTTTATGTATAATAGAATTAAAAACTATTATTATTAGAAAAATCATATAATTTTTTTTGATTCTAGCGTCCATGGCAGTCCATTGAACAAGCTTGAATCATATCCTCGAATGTCTGAATCATTTGTTCTGACTTTTCATTTGATTGAGGATGAAAAGTTTTACTGAAATTTAGTTTTCTACCCAATGATATATAAAATCCATTACAAAATATAGAAGTCTATATGAGATCCTAGTCAGATATAATGGAATGAGGAAATCCATGTATCCTGACAGTCTCTTGGAGATACATTCGAGAATGCTGATCCAAAGACATTGTATTTCTAATAGAAAGGAAATGTGTAGATTTTGTCAGCTAATCAAAAATAACCCGAATCACTTTTTTCCCTCATGATATCTTAGGTAGTCCAACCATGAAGTCCATGAATATATTCTCTAATTTCAACTCTGAAACTAGAAAAGGCTGAAGTACCCCCATTGGTAAGAGCAATTCCATTTTAACCAGTTGACATGTCAAGCATTTCGCAATAAATTATGCAATATTCCTTTTCATTCCATCCCACCAGTTATACTCTTGATGGCCTCTGTAAATCTTATTACTTCCAAGATGAAGTAAAAATGATGAACTATGAGCACCAAACAAATCAAATTAATTAACTGGTAATCACATGGCACACCTTTCCATTTTCCAAATCATAAAAAAAATCCTTAAGAAGGAAAAATGTAGGCAACATACCCATTTTACCCGATTCTAGATTTTATTTTAGCTAGCAGTCTTCCTTCTGTTCTTGATTAATTATGTTTGATAACAATGATTACACTGAAACATGAAACTAAATATATGCATTCCCTGTACTGAAAAATCCTAATCCAAGATTGACCAAATAATTAATCAAGGGATACTGTTCCAAATGTAACATGATTAATGATGAATGATGTTTTTGACTCAAGGCATCTACCACTTTGTTTGATTTTCCTAGATGATAATTGATTGTGTAGTCTTAATCCTTTATCTGTTCAATAAATCTTCTTTTCCTCTTGTTTAATTATTTTTGAGTGAATATATACTTCAGAATTTTATGGTCAATATATATATGACATTTGACTCTGTCTAGATGGTGCCTCCAAATTTTCAAATCTAAAACCACAACATCCAATTCCAAATCATTTTTGGGTTAATTTAACTCATGATGTTGTATTTGTCTTGAATCATAATAGATTACATGATAATTCTTCATCAGAACAAAACCATGTCTTTTCAATGAAGTATAACTGTAGATAAAAAACTGAACATTTCGGTAAGGATAGGACAAAACTAGAGCATTAACCAATCTCTTCTTCAGTTCTAGAAAAAAACATCACATAATTCTAGACAAACAAATTTAAACATTTTTTCTATTTACATAGTTAGCGGGATAGTTAACCATGAAATTATTTTAACAAACCATCAGTAATAACCTGGTAATCCATGAAATTTTTGAAAATATGTAACATATGTAGATCATGTCGATTCACCAACCACATTGTTTTGGTAGGATCAACTATTATTCCATCTTAATTTACAAAGTTCGGATGAAAATAAATCTGTTATAACCAAAAATCACACTTACTGAATTTTCTTGACAGTATCTTTTGTTTTATGTTTTTCAAAACAAGCTGTAGATATTTTTATCACATCTAAAAAATTATATAATATAAGAAAAATTCTTCAAGAAACAAAAACACAAACATATTTAGGAACTCATGAAATATTATATTCATAACATCCAAGAATATAATAGGTGTAATAGTTTCTCCAAATTAAATAACTACAAATTCATAATGGACATATCTATTACAGAACGTAGTCTTCGGGATGTCTTCATCCTTTACATCAACTAATGGTACCCTGACCGTAGGTCATCCTTCAAAAAATATTATGCTCTCTATAGATTATAAAAGAACATCAATATATGTCCAATGATACTTGTTTTTAACAATAATGTTATTCAAGTGTCTATAATCAATGAAAAGACTCATTGAACCATCTTTTTTACTAACATACATGGCATGATCACCCTATGGTGAATTTCTGGGTCAGCTGAAGACAATATATAATAATTCATGGATCTGCTTTTTTAATTATAGAAGTTCCATTTGGGTTATACGATAAGGGGGTTTAAAAATTGTCTTAGCATTAGGAACTACGTGAATAGTAAACTCAACCTCTCGATTAAGAATTACACCATGACTATCATCGGAAAAAATATTCAAGTATTCCATTACCACTCGTACATCATTAATCTGTTTTGTTTCTTTATATTCCAAAATATGATCATGATAACATTAATTCCCATCCTTTATCAATCATTTAGATTTTTATATGTTATTAATTGTATAGGTTCATTCTGGTACACAAATGGAATTTTTTATATACAACAATATTTTCCCTGTAATCTTTATTAGCATGATCAAAAAAATCCAGTACATACCCAAAATAACATCATTCGCTACTAGATCCAAAATAATAAGGGTTGTAAGTAAACTCTTTCCATAGACATGGATTGGAAGATTATAATATTTTTTCCACAATATTTACTCCATAGGTTTTTACCATGAGAAATCATTTCATTTCATTTCTTTGAATACCTAATCCTTTCAAATACTTATCGGAAATAACGTAATGTGTAGACCCAAAATCAAAGAACAATTTTGAAATATCTGAAAAAGAACAAGAAATTTACATGAGACCACCTCATTTGATGGCTCATCATCTGCTGAACTGGTTGCAAATGCCATACCCTTATATACCATATCATCCTAATTCCCTACATGTCTAGCTAGATTCAGACAAACATTAGAAAAATAACTCAATTCCTTACTATTAATGAATCGAACCATCAACTTCTCATTATATTTCTTTACATTTTCCATGCACTCAGAAGGCATATATCCAAGCAATCCACATCGGTAGAATTTTTTAGAATTTACAAAATAGTAACTAGGTTTCCTTTTACCACACTTTTCATAAGAAGGGAAATTCATTTTCTAACCTCCATACATCCTTATCGATTTCATCTTTATTTCCATCAAACTTTTCAGATTCTTACTCATGTCATCATGAGGCATATATGTGTCATTAAAATCCATCTCATCTTTTTTATCATAAAAAACAAGCTTCTTATAGCATTAAAATCTTTTTAATCCAATGAACGTTGACAAAATGGTTTCAAATCAGAGTAAAATCTATTAATTTTACCTTTAAAAATGTGATTAAAATCTAGTATATACCTGCACAATCTTGTAAAATTATCTTCCTATGCTTCCACATAATAATCAACTTTTTTCTTTAGTTCCAGGAATTGTTTATCCATTTTGAGTTGAATAGTTTTGGGAAATTATTTTTCATGAAGAGACTATTAAAATCATCTCATTCCAGACTCTCATTATCATCTCAATATCTCTTATTCGTAACCAAAGTCTACAATTAATCAGCTTCACCCTCCAAAGGATAAATGGATAGTGTTTCCTATTAACATTCCTAACATCCCATGACATAAAATATCTTTTCTAGAGAATTGATCCATCCTAATGCTATCACTGGATCTGTGGTTCCATTGAATGATATAGGTTATTGATTAATAAAATGATACCAAAAATACATTCTTATTTGGGGTAGATCATGTTCCTCTCTTGAATGGATAAAGCCCCCATTTATTTATTATGTTAATAGAGCCCTTTCTATCACAAAGAGCTCGGTTCTGATGCCCACCATTTCAGTCTACATATTGAGACAAACATTAGCCTCTTGGTGACTTATTTACTTCAACATCTTAGTTTAATCTATAGAAAACCATTTTGAACAAACATATCATAGATGATGAAACATGGTAATATTTAAATTCTGTAACTTTTAAAATTAATAATAGTGTAAATTTTTTTTATGGTATTCTTTTAACATCATCCAAGCCCCTAAACTTACCTAAACCATCCACTGATAGAAACTATAATAACCTGACCATAAAAGGTAACTTAATTTTGAATTTTACTCTAGACCATAAATTAATTCACATTAAGGATCATTTCAGGTTTATATATTTAATTAATTAGGATACCTTACATTCATAACATACATTACTCATACAAGAGGATATTACTAAAAACAGGTGCAATTTGTTTATGAAAATATACAACATTAAAGCTTAAGACATGATTTCATTCACAGCACTCCATATCAACCATCATGAATCCCAATATTCTCATAAGAAAATTATATCCTATGAAGAACATTTTAAAAATTCGAGATGAATATAAAACTCTATAAGGGATATATAGATCGAAATTGTTAGTCAAGTGATAACATAAAACCAATAAAACCCATATCATAAAAACTCAAATGCATAGAATACTCTTATTATTTCCCTGGGAAATATTGACCATATCACTCTTATATTTACCCTGACATATGGAATATATGTTTTAGTCAACTTCCATCTCTAGAGTACCCAATGCATTGAAGAGCTATAATGGGGATCACCCAACATATCTTGAGTTATATTGGGATCAACCCAATATATATTGAGATATAAAGAGGCACAAACTGAAATATCTTCAGCTATTATGGGCTTATCCAAACTTAAATATTGTATAGGGAATATATAATGGTAACAAAGTATCTGGAAATCAGAAGAAATAACTGTCAAAAAAAATTATTTTGAAATTTATTAAAGAGGGTTTTAATAGGAATTTAAAAAGAATGACCCAAAAATAAAATTGGACTGAGAAATAATAGAATGGAATGGATATGTGTATACACTATAAAGAAAAATATTAATACAAAATATAAATAAAAATTAATCACAACAATAATCTTAATAGTACATAATGGATATAGTAGAAGGTTAACCCAATGATTAGAAATTGGGTTAAAAATCCCCTTACCTTGAGTTCATCTTTAATCAAATTTGATTAAACCCCCAGTATAATGGTTAAAAGAGTATTATTAATATCTTTAAAAACATATCCATATTTTTAAAATCTTATATGTGCATTTAATTACATAATTTCTCCCTTTAATTGTTAATATTTTGTTCTTTGTATTGTTTAGGGTGTGTTTCACTACATGATTTCAATAATTCGTTCGTGATTGATATTCTTATTGTTCGTAAGTGAAAATTCATAATTGTAATGTATTAGTATTTACATATTTTCAGATACAGAAACTATAACATTTATCATTTTTATGTTTTATATGACGATGATTCAGATGTAAAATTGTTAATCATGGTCATTTAGATCATTTTAGTGGTTCTTTGATAATAATGACCTCATTTTTTCTTATAAATTAAAAACATGAGTGGAAAATAATTCTAGAACCATGGATGAGATATAATATATATATTATGTCCTGGTTCAACCATAATAAGGGTTTCATGACCATACTGTAAATAATTAATATAAATTTATGTCACGTCGTCCACGTTGTCGTTAATTCTACACATCACTAACAATGTCTTTATTCCTTGAATAAGTTGGAGAGGGGAAGAAGAATGATGTTGAATATTACTTAATCATGTGAACATCAAGAATTTACATGATTTATAGAGCCTTTATGCCTCTTCGGTAAGAGTATATGAAGGAAGAATCAGAAAAGAATGGAACTCAAAATATAAGAATAGTTGAGAAATCCAATACAAAAACATTCATGCGTAACGACTATGAAACAAGGTTTTAGAAAACATTATAAAGGGAGGGGAAAAGGGTCACCCGTGCAAAAATAAACCATAATATAGAATAGTTCAACAATAAGATAAAAATAAGAACATGCTATGGATTCGTGAATCTATACCACATAAAAGAGAACATGAGAAGGAAAAGATTAAATTTCAGAATTTTCTTACCATGTAGAGTAACTCCTAAAACATGAATGTTTGGGACCCTAAGGATTTAGGACACCATGGGAAGAAAAATTGGGAGGTAATGAGGCAATATCAAGGATGTTGAGGAATTGGGAATGAATTTAATGAAGGAATGATGTCGTATTTATAGTAAAAATGAGGGAATGTTTTAATAATTTTCAAGGGACACATCTTTAGTGGTATTTGCAAAACCATGGGATTTTATTTGGTATTTTCCCATCTTATTGTCCACATGGGACACCTAATATCATATTTTACTATACAAAATTCCTCCAGATTTGTTACATAATTATTAAATCATTAATGATATCATTAACACACGAAAAATAAAAAATGTATTTTTTGTATTGTTCACTGAAAAATCAACTATTTTAGAAAAATCCAAAAAAAATCAACCTAACCATTTTTTGATGTATAGAATTTAAAAATGATTTTCTTGTTTTAGAATTAATTTTATAATATTATAAATAAAATTTTTAAATACAATCATACTTTATTAAAAAATTAAATATTTTAAAGGTATAACTGTTTTTCTATCACATTGAAAAATTATAAAAGATGTCATTATATTAAAGCCATACTAAAATAAAATAATAATAAAATTTTGTATTTATTAGGGTCATATTAATATTCATATTAATATTCAAAGGGGTATGATAATATTCACTAAAAAACATTTTTATTTCATTAGATTAGAAATAAATTACTAAACACAATTGTAGATTACTATTTTTCAAAATTAAATACATAGAAGCTATAAAATTTTGATTGAAAGATATTTATAAATATCTACATAAAAATTATCATGAATTTTATTTGTTTTTTAAATACCTTTGGGTGTTACATTATCCCAATGTTCTAGAAATTACGTTCTCACAATTTTATTTACTCATTAAACAAATGAGTGTAATACTCCCCCATAGCATTTTCATATTCCCACATTGCTACTTTAACCATGTGTTTATTCCACAAAACCATTTCCTGGTATATTACCTTATTTTGCAATACGGGTTCCCTTATATTAATAATATGTACTAGTTACTCTTCATAAATTTTTTTTTATTCTATCTAAACTACTTCTGGGCTCAAAACATATGATGAATCTGGAAGAAACATTCTCAAAATTGAAACCTAAAAAATTATTTACCAGAGAAAAAATCGGAGGCCAAGCTACTCGGTACTAGTCCAACATTCTCTAGGATTTAAAAAAGACTAATGAATGGTGTCCATATATTTTCTTTCTTTCCAAAATGCACCACACTTTTACAAGGGGTTATTTTAATGAAAACTAGGTCACCTACCTTGAAACATAAATATTTCCTTATGTTATGAGCCTATCTATTATGCCTGCTCTAAGCCATCCTCATGTGATGCTAGATCATATTCACTTTCATAGCCAATTCCTCAACTAATTTTGGTCCCTTCCACTTTCTTTTCCTGACTTCATCCCAAAAAAGAGGAGTTCGACACTGCTTCCCATACAATGCCTCAGAAGGTGGCTTCTATATACTAGAATGAAAACTGTTATTATAAGATAACTCAACAAAAAAAATCTCCTTATCCCAACATCCCTAGTATTCCATTAAACAAGTTCGAAGAATAACATTGAAGGTCTAACTCGTTCATTCTGGTTTCCAATCTAATTGAGGATGAAAAGTTGTAATGGAATTTAATTCAGTACTCAATGACTTCTAAAGGAACTTCCAAAAGATAGAAGTAAACTTCGGATCTCACCCAGATATACTGGAAAGAGGAACTCCATGTAACATCATAATCTCTTTGAGAAACATTCAAGAAATATTATACAATGACATTGTATCTCGAATAGAAACAAATGTGCATATTTTTTCAACCAATCAACAATAACCCAAATCACATTGTCACCTAGACATGTATTATGTAGTCCCACCATGAAGTTCCTAGATATATTCTCCCATTTCCACTATGGCACTAGAAAATCCTGAAGCACCAAATTCAGTAACTGTCACTTAGTTTTAAATTATTGACATGTCAAACCTTTCATAGTAAATTCAACAGTATCCATTTTCATTCTATCCCACATGTAATACTCCTGAAGGTCTCCGTACATCATAGTACATCTAGGATGACCTGGAAATGGAGAATAATGAGCTTCACACGAAAAATATTTCTTTACATGGGAATCATAAGAAATACACAACCTTTTTTCAAATCATAAAATAGAATCATTATCAAGGATAAATTCTGGATGCTTACCCAATTTTACCAATTTTACCATTTTGTAGGGCACGGTCAACTTTATGTTCTTGCATTATTCTATCTGATAATGATGACTGCACTAAAACCTAAAACAAAATATATTTATACCCTACACAGAAAAGACCGATGCCAAAATTCGTCAAATCATTAATATAGGGATCATGTCCTAAATCTAACATGGTTAATGATGAATGATTTATTTGAATAAAGGCACTCGCTACATTATTTTCTTTCCCTATGTTTTAATTGATCATGAAATCATAATCCTTTATCAGTTAAATCCAAATTCTCTGCCTCATGTTTAATTACACATGAGTTAATATATACTTTATACCTTTATTTTAAGTATATAATTAAAATATGAGTTTGTATAGATGGTGCTACCATATTTTAAAAGAAAAAACTACAGATACCAATTCCAAATCATGTGTGGGGTAATTTACCTCATGAGGTTTTAGTTTTTTTGAATCATAAGTAATTACCTAATCATTATGCCTTAGAACACAACCAATTAACATTAATAAAATATCAGTTTAGTTGAAAACCCCACCATTTTGGGAAGGCAAGGCCAGAACTTGAGAATTTACCAATACATTCAATAGTTCCTGAAAACAAAATCAAATTCTTTGGTCCATACAAATTTAACCATTTTCTTATTAACTTTGTTAGTGGGCTACATAACCATGCAATTTTAATAACAAATTGTCGGTAAAAACCTACTATTAAAATAAAACTACGAATATATGTAACATTTACTGGTCTTGTCCATTCGTCAATAACTTTTGTTTTTGTAGGATCAGATATTATTCCATCCATATTATGAATGTTCCCAATAAAAGAAATCAGGTGAAACCAAAAATCACACGTACTAAATTTTCCATACTGTTTTTTTCTTTTATGTTTTTTAAAACAACCGGTAGATACTTCTCATGATCCACATTACATATTAAATATACATAAATTTCATCAATAAACACAACCACCAATCGGTCCATGAACTCATGAAATATTCATTTCATAAGATCCATGAATACAATAGGTTCATCAGTTAACCCAAAATGAATAACTAAAAAATTATAATGGTCTTATCTACTAAGAAACACAGTCTTCGGGATGTCCTTATCCATTCCACTCAAATGATTGTACCCCGAACTCATGTAACCTTTCAAAAAATACAATGATCCTTGTAGATAATCAAAAAAATCATCAAAATTAGGAAAAGGATACTTTATTTAACAGTAATTTTCATCATGCCTCTATAATCGATCCAGTGTCTCATTGAACCCCCATTTTTATCAAACAAGACAAGAGTGCCCCTTGGTGAATTGCAAGGACAGATGAAGAATTTATCTAATATTTCTTGCAACTACATTTTTTATTCCAGAAGATGAATTTGGGATATAGAATAAGGAGTTTTATAAATTGTATTAGGATCAATAACTAATTCAATCGTAAACACAACCTATTGATTAGGAATAACAGAAGGTAAATCAACAGAAAAATAAAAAAGTATTCATTTACCAATGCTACATCATTAATCTAGATAGTTTATTTATCTTTAAAAATGTGAGAAAGATAACATTCATTCCAATACATAATATGTTCCTTAGCTTCATGATATGTTATTTATGGTATGAAATCATTCTGGAACAAAAATTGAAATTCATTCTGATAAAAGAACACCTTTTTCGCTACAATCTATATTAGAATGATAAAAAAAATCTTGATCATACATAGAATAACATGAAACTCTACTAAAGGAAATACAACAAGGTTTTAAGGTAAACTCATTCCATAGAAAATGATATGAAGAATGTTGTATTTTATTTATAATATATTTCGTCCTGGTGTTTTTACCATGAGATCTAGTTTCATTTCATGAGAATGAATTCCCAATTTTTCTTAAAGTTTCTCAGAAATAATGTAATGTGAATACCTTGAATCAAACAAACCCATTGAAAAATCTGAAAAAACATGAAATATACATGATACCACCACATTTGATGGATCAAAATCTCTTGAATAGGTTTAAAATGAAAAACCCTTCTATTTCCATTATTTCTGATTTCCTGCTTTAGAAGCTAGCTTCAGACCAATATTAGAAAAATGCCACAATTACTTATAGTTAAAGCATCCCATCATTGGGTTACCAATAATTTATTGATCATTTTCCTTGCACACATAAAAAATGTGTCCAAAAAATCCACATAGATAGATTTTCCTTGAATTTAGAAGATATTTAAAAGGGTTACTTTTAGCACACTTTTCAAAAAAATATAAATTCATCTTCATAACTCCAGACATCTTTGATGTGTATTCCCAATTGTATTCCAACCAATTCGCTTCTTATTATTGTCATCATGAAGCATATGTGTCTCAAATAATCCATCGCATCTTTTTCATCACAGAAATCAACATTACGATAGATTTTAAACTCTCTTAAAGTCAAAGCATTTCAAAAAAATAGTTTCAATCCATAGTAAAATCCATTAATAATACTTTCCAAAATCAGAGTAAAATCTGGTACATACCTGGCCAGTCTTTTAAAATTAGACTCTTATGCTTCCCTAAAATTATCATATTTCTATATCAGTTCTATGAATTATCTCTCCATTCTCATTCAAACAGGTTTGGGAAAATATTTTTTATAAAACTGGCTCTTAAAGTCATCACATTCCAGACTATCCATATTATCTCTATCTCTTGTATTCTTAACCAGATACCTCCATTGATTGGTTATTCCTTCCAAATTATAAATTTCTAGTATTAACTTTAGATGTAATGAACATCACATGACATCAAATAAGTTTTCATGATTATTGATCCATCCTTTTACTGTCACTGGATATGTGGTTCAATTAAAAGATGTAGGATGTTTCCCTATAAAATGATTCAAAATAGACAAGATAATTTGTGGAAGATCATGTTCCTCTCTAGCATGGATAACACCCAATTTATTATATGATTATAATAATCCCTTGCTATAGAAAACTGCTCAGTTTTGTTTCCCATCATTTCGGTCTGCAGATTCGGAAAAACATCAGCCTCATGGTCCCTTTCTACTTCAGCATCCCCGTTTCTTCTACAGACAACCATTCTGAAAAAACATATCATAGATGTAGAAAAATGGTAATTTTTAAATTCTATAACATTTCAAATTAAAAATATTTAAAAACATTACTTATGGTATTATTTTAACAACATCTTAACCACTAAAGATATCTAAACAATCATCAGATACGAACTATAAGTACCTGACCTCGAATCATCAAAAAAATTTGAGTTATACATAAAACCATATATCAATAATCCTTGAAAATATTTTAAGGATTATATATTTAAATAATTATGATACTTTAGGTACAAAACATACCATATTCAAACAATAGGATTCTATTAAAAACAGTTTTCATTTTTTAAAAATATAAAACAGTAAAGATTAAAACGTGATTTATTTGAAAAACTCCATATCAAACATCATGAATCCCTTATTTCACATAACTATACTTATATCCTATGAATTTTTTTTAAAATTGGGATGATTATAAAACCTAGTATGGGATATAATGATAGAAAGTGTAGTCAAGTGATAATAGAAAAACCAATAAAACCCATTGCATAAAAATTCAAATGCATACAATTCCCCTGTTGTTTCCTTGGGGGACATATTTAACATATAAATTTTACATTCACCCTTACATGTTGAATAAACCATTCAGTCAAATTCTATCTCTAGAGTAACCATTGCATTGGAGAGCTATAATGGGGCTCACCCATCTTATCTTCAGCTATAATGGGCACAACCAAACATATCTTGAGTTATAAAGGGTATCAAACCAACATATCCTGAGATAAAATGGGCTCATACAAACATAAATAATGTTCATGTAACATATCATTGTAATAAAGTATCTTAAAATCGGACTAAACTACTCATTTCATAAAAAAATCCTTTTGAAATTTATTAAAGAGAGTTTTAAAAGAATTTTAAAAAGAAAGATCCATAAAATATAATTTTAGTGAGAATTTATAGAAGGGAATGGATATGGGTATAAAAATTAAATAAAAATAATACTACATAATATATTCAAATATTCATCACACCAATAATCTTAATACTACACAATGGATAGAGTATAAGGTTAAACCAATGATTGGAAATTGGGATAAAAATTACCATACCTTCTGTTCTTCGTACTTCAAATGTGTTTAATACATTCTTATAATAGTTAAAATTGTTCTATTAATATCTTACGTAAACATTTACATATTTATAGTTTCTTATATGGTCATTTAATTATATAATTTCACCCTTTAATTGTTTGTATTTTGTTCCTTGCATTGTTTAGGGTGCATTTATTTACATGATTTCCATGATTGGTTCATGATGGATATTATTGTTGTTAGGAAGTAAAACTCCTTAGTTGAAATGTAATAGTATAAAAATATTTATATCACCATACATTATAACATTTATCATTTTTATGCTTTATATGACGATGATTCAAATTTTATAATAATAATGATGTTTTTTAGATCATTATAGTGGTTCTTTGATAGTAACGAAATAATTTTGTCTTATAAATTAAAACCAAGTGTAAAAAAGAATTCCAGAACTATGGATGATACATAATACATATATTAAAACATGGTGCAACCAAAATTTTATTTTATGACCCGAATAGAAAGAATTAATGTAAATTGAAATCACATTGTCCACGATTTAAGTAATTCAAAACATCAAGGAAAATGTTTTTATACCGTTAATAAGTTGTAGGGGGAAGTAAATGATGATGAATATTAAATGAAAATGATAAAATAAAAAAATAATTTATTTTTTGAGACTTCATGCCTCTTTTGAATGTGGACATTAGGGAAGAATAAGAAATGAATGGAACTCAAAATAAAATAATAGTTGAGAAATTCTTTACAAATATTTGGCAGCATACCGCCAATCCCTTAGGGTTTTAGAAAACATTAAAAAGATATAAGAAAAAGGTCAACTATCCCTAAATAAACAATAATAAAAAATAGATCAAGAATAATATGAAAATTATAGCAGGGTATGGTTTCTGTAATTGTACACCACATAAAAGGGAACTTGAATAGGAAAAAATAAATTTGAGAATTTTCTTACCTTGTAGAGCAACTCCTAGATCATGAATTTTGGGACATTGGGAGATTGATAAAACCTTGGTAGGACTACTAATGAAGTAAAAAATGCCATATATTTATTTAGGAGTAATTGGGAAATAATTTAATTAATGAATGGTATGGTATTTATGAAAAAATGAGGGATTTGTTTTTTATAATTTCCCTAGGACACCTTATTAGTGGTATTTGAAAACCCATGGGCTAGCCAATGGTATTTTCCCATGATATTGGCCACTTGGGACACCTAATAATATATTTTTCTATACACAAGTATACTAGATTAATTACATCATTATTACATCATTAATGATTTCATTAAGACACCGAAACTCAAAACTTCAAAACTGTATTTTTCACTTTACACTGAAAAATCTACACTTTCAGAAAATATCATTAAATTCACCCTAAACATTTTCCAACGTATATAATTCAAAAAATTAATCCATTTGTAGAATATAATTTTCTAAATATTATTAATTTAATTTTTAAATAAAATCACACTAAATTTTAAAATTTACAATTTTCAAACTACAACTACTATTATATCACATTGAATAATTAGACAACATGTCATTATCTTAAATAATTAAGAATATAAAATAATAATAAAATTTACTTTTCATTAGGGTCATATTACTATTCATATTACTTTTCATAAAGGTCTACTACTATTCATCAAAAAAACAAGTCGGTTTTCATTAGACTCCAAATAACTTACTAAACAGAATTGTATATGACTGATTTTAAAAATATAAATCATAATAAGCATTAAAATTATGTTTAATGGAAAGTTATTAATATCTATTTTAAATAGAGTTTCATGAATTTCATTCATTTTTTAAAAACCATGTTGTGTTACTGATTATGTATTCAATGTCCCATAAATTCATTAAAATGTGGATTTCCATATTGTGTTCAGTTATTGGTGGAAACGAATTCATATTATTATTTTTGACCATATAATTGGATTATTACATTTATTTGAATTTATATTTACTAAAATAATCTTTTTATAATGACTAATTACATTATTAAATATAACATTAGAATATTCAGAGATATGATGCGGTAAATATGACATCAAATTCATTTAGTTGTAGGAATTCATGATGGATTGATTTCACATTGGGAATTAGATAATTAATTGAAATAGAATTAATTTAAAATAATACATTTACATTTTATACTTATTTATTAAAGGATTAAATTTTCATGGTTAATTTAATTGGGATTGTTTAATATGGTTGATAAAATAGAATTATTTAATAAACATAATGATATCATATTCAATATACAATTCCATGGGGGATTTTGTTATCATTAATATAATTCTAGACATAAGCCATGGAATAGATTGATCTATGGAATGTATTATTTAATGAATTTTGATGACTAAAAATTAAATTGATTTTATATTGAGACTATAGTAAATTAATTGGTGAACATTAAATCATTTAACACATTCACTATGGAGAATGTATAAGTGTTTTAAAGAAAACCATATATATTTATATATCTAATATACATTTAAAGAGATTACTAAATTTTATATAATGGAGGGAAATATTAAAATAAGGTAATAAGAATTTATGAAATATCATCAGAGAAATAAGGACATGGTAGTTCACCTACGAGGATAGTCTATATGTAGAACTGTATAGAATTCATATAGGCCCCTAAAGGTATGATTTTACAATTAATTTTATATGATGAATAAATCATGTTTCTTCATCATTAATTAATTATTAATAAGAAATTAAATGGAAAATATTTATCTTGAATATTTTTATACTTCCAGAACAAAATATTTCAATGTGGATTGGGAAGTATATCATTTTTATCACAATAAGGGGTGATGTTGTCAATCCATTCTTGTTCGGTTCACAATTATATCACTCATATTTTTTATTATTCTATATTTGTTTATTGTAGGTGGGTTACCTAGTATTGAATCACTGATATTCGGTAAGAATGAATTAAATTTCTTCAAAGTGTTTGTTCATGGAGTTAGAAACACATACTGGATCATGCATCTAAGATTCATGGAAGTACATTCTAAAGAAAATAATTTATTGTATGATTTGACCAATGAATATTAGGAAATAATATTGGTCCAGATGATGGAATTAAAGATTATCACACCCTTTTGGGGGAACTATTACATATTTTGAGAATATATTATAAATTAAAAAATGTTTACTAATCATTGGTTAATTCCCGAGCATGTGTCATCATAATACCTATAACATAACAATTTATCCTGAATAAACATGGGTTTGGAGTCATCTTTCTGTATCTGATGTTCTCAGGAAATGAAGATATTTGTATGTATCTGAGGTTCCCCATAATTGTTACCATTATGTGGATATATATATGATTCCGTTATTTATTATGAAGATAGTGTATTTCATCCATGTGGTGGAGCTCATAAATTTAATATCATCTATGGAAAGAAAGTAGTTTTAATCAGGGGATTGAACAAATAAGATGGTCTTCCTATATATCCTTCAGAGAGGAATCAAAACACACATATTTCAGTAACAGTTAACTAGATAGATCACATTTAATGTTCAGGTGGCGAGGACGCGATCATGTGGTTTAATTTCATGAGACAAGGTAGTCCATACAAAGGGTTCTTCGTCATGGTTGGTGTATGGAAGGTTCTGAGGTGGATAAAAATTATTAGAATATATATGGTCTGTTGGGTGAATATAACCTTACTAGGAATGTGGCCCAGAGAACATTATATTTATTCTCTTGATGGTTTTAGACCTCAAACATAATAGTTACATATCCCAAATTTTTGGTAATCAAATCGCTTATAGTTAAGTTTGATCTAGGACATAAACATTATATGATTCGTATAAAATAGAAAATGAATGGGGATTATTCATGCGGGATACCAACTTAGTGAAACTTCATTGTGAATAATTCCCTTCGGAGATTGAGGTATGGTATCGATACATATACCACTGAGGAGTCCATTTTGGTTTACCTTGGTGATTATATATATAGATAATAACCATTTAATACTTTGGGATCGTTAGTATGTTAGGATTAACAATAACCTATATTCTAATGCTTGTCATTCTCTATGTGAGAAGTAAGAGGAAAGAGGAGATCTGAAGATCACATGTCCCATTCCATTTACTGAATGATGGTGCTAGATCTCATTGTTAAAGAGAGAAATGGGAAATTGAATTTTACCATCTTCTATTCTATATTAATAACCTTGATAATCACATATATTTAACATAGGACTACATCTTGGGAGGAGGAAAAGAGGATAAAATATGACACCTTTTTCCTGAAAATCTATGGGGTTGCATTAAGATGAGTACCCAAGAACTTGTTTTATGAGAGGGAAAGGTATATAGTTTTCCCTCACTGAAGGGAAAAGATAGTATCTCCTCCAAATTCCTAGGAAATTGAGTTTCACATTTCCATACCAAGTACAACTCCCATGATACCATAAGGATCTAAACGTGCATACATTCCAAGGATCCATCATTCTTTTGAGAATACCCATGGGATACTACTTACAACAAGTATGTAAAACAAAAAGAACAAATTGATGCGACTGATGAATTTATCAAACATATGAGAAAAAATTGGAGGTTTTCTTTTCATATTATTGTTGGAATGGTTCATGTAGTGTCCAATAAGGAGGTTGAAAATGTGATAGAATAGGATGATTGTATTTAGAGTGAAATATGACCTAGAAGGCCAATGTCTATGTTGCATTTTGTCTCTCAAGGTGGTTCCTTCCACATAGTATATTTCTATGGGGATAAGGGATTCATCCATGTACAAGCATGGTATGTAGACCTTGTTTGGTCCATGTAGCAATTTTCTATGGTGGGATGACTTCTGTCTATGTAGCATTTTTCTATTCGATAGATTGTTTCACCCACATAGCATTTTTCTATGTTGGATGAATATTTAAATGTTTTCCACTATATTTATTTTTGTGGAAATTATATCCTTATATGATTTTTTTTGGTTTTGAGACCACTAAATGATTTTTATTTCATACTTAATTATATGTGGGGGATTTTCCAATGTGGAATCGTGGAAAGAGTCTTTCTTTTTTGGTTCCTCACTTCAGCTCTCTTTAGCTTTATTCATCTGATTGTGGCATGTGTCCCATCCATAAATCAATTTATATGGTTCTATTTTGGTTTTATTTATATAATATTGTAGAAAATAGATATTGGCATCACAAGTCACTTATTATGGGCCGCAGAGCCTCATTTATGACATCCCATTAAGGACTTAGTTTATACGTGGCCTTTTGATGTCATAGAATCCTCAAATGATATAGTAAAATTTTTATATAATTTTATGGAGATGATGACACATATTTTCTCTATTAGTGATTAAGTATATGTTGGGGGATCAATTTTGGTGCATCTAGTTCAGTTTGTGGGTGACATGAGGAGGGTAAGAACACCTTGAGGAGTGATGGTCCGTGAAGGTATTTTCCATTAAAAGTTTTCCTCATTCTTCATGAAATCATCCCATTGATTATTATTTCTTGAATTATTTATTCTATTTATTTGTCATTTAAAAATTGAAGGATGTATCTTTATCTCTTATATGATGAGTTTTCAAGACCCAAAAATTTCCCCCAGTTAGAATGGGATATAATCAAGATGAAGAGGAGGCTATTAAATTGTAGAAAAGAATCTTGTTTTTAACTGCTTTGTAGTATGTGGATAGATATGTTGAGGATTACCACGTCTATATATATGGGACCGAGATAATTTGTAATTTACTAACTCTCTACTTATTGAATGGTGTCCTGTGAATCCTCACCCATGAACGACTTCCATAAATTTCCTTATTTAAGGATATCATTATCTGCAAATTGATATTTTTCATCCATGATCAAAAATAATCTAACAATGTATACTTATTCCTAGATTACACATAGAAGGGGATGAAATACATATTTTTCATCCACAAACTATTACTTCAATATCCAATGCTTTTCGGGTCAACTCCTTTAAGGATGTTTGATTCTCAAGATAAAATATTCCATCAAACAAATAGTTCATAGACCAATACTTCCAGGAAATGATTGTTTGTTAGAATCATCATTCATTTTAATTTTCATTTATTATTCAAATTTAAATAATTTTTAACCTTAATTAAGAATATAGGATGGAGCATTCTCAGGTTGTATCTACTATTACTATTTATCCTATTGTGATGTTTGTTCTCATGGCCAATAGTGAATAGAGTAAAGCTGTAATTGATATTTTTCAGTACAAAATATATCATAGACATGCTTCATCAACTTCCTTCGGGACTTCTTAGTGCTAGTCAGAGAGAATATATAGTATTAGAATGTTTTCAACTTTTTATACTTGGGATACAATCATAAATAGGAATTTTGAAGCCTTTCATAGAAAACCCACAAGATGTATTGATTTTTTTAAACAAAATAAATTCCCTTATCCAACATTTCATCAAAGGGGACATTTACCTATGAATCCCCTACTATTGTTTCTCATTTTATTTATGATCTATAGTCACTATAAGAAACACATTGGGAGCTTGATGAAAAAAATTCTTTGCTACTATATAATTTAATGGATATCGAACAAAGATGAATGTGAAGGATGGATATCAATATTAGACCTTCCTCTTAGGGGATCATTTGGTTAGGACATTGGGATTTTCTTTGTGATTTACTAGTGTTGTGAGGAATTCAGATTTTATTTGTTGGTGGTTAGTTTATATGAGGTGATTTAGGTTTCATAGACATACACTGACAATTATAATGAGGTTTTCCAGTAGTTATTGAGTTGGTGGAGCCTAGAAAAAATACCTTTCAATTGGTGCATGGGTAAGTTGGTATTAGTCTTTGGGAATTTCGGATGATTCTTGGGTTTCCCATTTTTGGTGATTAGTATAATAAATTTATATATCGCTCTTCTATATATTATTATAAGTACAAAACTTTAACTCTTTCCAAGAATTTTATTTCCAAGGAAACAAAATTTTAAATGATAATTATCTTAAAAAAATCTAGGAAATTTAATTATCTTATATGAATAATTTCATTTACATGTGAGGTAGTCAAGAGACATATTTGGGGAGACCGAGGTCATTCCAAAACATTGAAACTAGATGATGGATGGGGGCCTCTTAGCTCATTTTGAAGAGGTATAATTTTATGAATGGGGCTAGAAAATCATTCCAAATGATTACTGGATATTCTTATTGGTGGAATTCATGTCCATTTTTCTATGTGGTTTTATTTCTATAGTATGTGATTATAATATTATTCTCAGAGTCACCACATTTATTATGGTGGATAAATTTTTCACTCATATGCGTATTAATCGCTGTATCCCAATGTTGGTGAAAATATAGGATATGTTAAGATATATTATTGAGATAAGGATAACATACCAGCACGTTAGTCCCTTCAAGATTGCATGGGGTTGGATAGAAGCTAATATGGGAGACAACCCATTTATCAACCCTCAATTGATCGTTGGGGCTAGTAATTGAAAAAAACATCAATTATCATTGGCGGGGGTCAGAATGTAGTGAATAGGAGTGGAAGGAACAATTCAACCACCATTATCATTTAACCCAAGGACCATACCCTTCCCCATCTAGGATTTTGTTAAAAGATGAATTTGAGGATTTCATTAATGAAGGCAACATTTCCTCCCATAGATAGGGTATCATGGTATCGAAGATTGAAGGAGAACATATATTTGAGGGACATTCACCCTAAAATTCATGTCCTCAATTGAATTATCTATATATGAAGTGTCCCCCAACTATCACTAGAAAACACTAGGAGTGTTATTTTTTAATAACTCAACATGGTTGGGCGATGTTTACTTAGGGGGACACCCAATGTTGAATCAATCTCCATTCTGTTGTCAATTTCCAACTTACACATACTAAATCATATATAGATACTGGGATCCAATCATACCTTATAGATTAAATGGTATAACCCTTTCATATTATCAAGGCCCACATGTTTTCCGAGGCATGAGAAATTACAAGAAAATGACTGAGAATTATATTCGCTGAAATATTAAATGAAACCCCTTATTTATTAACCTCCCATGAAATTCATGAGGTATATGTGTTTAAACATCCACGCAGTTAGTTCTACTTCTCTGGATTAATCATCTATCCATTATGATGTTTCATTCCCATAATCCAAGGGTAAATGTGCATCCCTAAGGAATGAAAATATGAATTTAGAGTTTTTTCATTTCTTGTAGAATAAAGAAGGCATACTTACTCTGAATGGTTATATATCAACACATTATGGCATCATTTTCTAAATAAATCCTCTGTTTTAGTTGTATATCTCTGAGATCATGAAGATAAAATTCCTTCCTTGGGTATCCATCCTAAATAATATTTACGATTACTCACAATATGGAGGTCAAAATTAAATGAGTAATATGAAAATAGTTGTCATAATTTTGGGGGAGATGATAAACTCGATCCCCTTATCACAACTAAGGTAGGGGTGATACCTCATTTTCCCCTAATATATCATAAGATCACAATTTCGGAGTGGAATATGATATTCGAGGTGTCAATAATTAAATTACAGATTCTAAAACCTGACTCACATCCCCTTGGGGATCTTCCCACATTACGCATCCATATTATTGTGGAATTACTAGAGGTGTATAAGGCATGATATACAATGAGGGCTACTGTATTGGATGAAGATATCTGGTAAATACTTCATTATTTTCTCCTTAGTATAATGATATTTTGTAAATTAATTGGTCATATATGGATTTTATCTCAGGAGGATACATGAATAGTGAATACATATTTTCAATATATATATAATTTACTCTACTATTTCACAAATATAATTTATTGATCTACAAGAGTATAATACAATGTGACAATCCTAGAGCCAAAAAATTCTTTTGAGGAGGTAGTTATGTTTGTTTTGGTGAACCCTGTTTCCATTTTTTATGACCTTAAACTCGTTTTAGACATTCTTTTAAGCATCATAGGAGTCTTTGGTGATGGATTCTTCCCCAAAATAAACCTATAAGAGTACCGTACCTTGAGAGAATGTCAGTTTATAAATGTGAGTCACTAGAGAGGGATCTCTTAGAACAACGAAACATATGGAGGAGGTCCATGTGGATCAGACCATTGTGTTTCTGCCTCCATCCCCAACCTTAGCTCCTTCTTAGGAAACATCCCCATGGCTTTCCATGATGCTCTATTAGGCATCCCAGATATCGTTATATATAAATTCAATGGTAACATCTGATTTTCACATTTCTATTAGATTGAGAATATTTCAATCAATAATTACTAATCATTCCCATAACGTGGTGCTCAATTGATAATTAATCATGCAGATATTGCTCGAGGATCTATATCCATTTGTTCTACATAGGTACATAGATACCACTATGGGTTAATTTTAAGGTGGATTAGGAATCCAGTACGAATTGAGTCCATTTATGGTGTTCCTAACCAAATGGAATATAGTTTTTAGGGAACAAAATACCTTTCATAGTAGAGGGAGGTTCATCAAGGGTTGAAGTTTTTTTTGAGTGAGTAGATCCTACTTCTATAGATAATTAATCGGGTAGATATAAACTCATGCCAAACAAATTCTCATAATGTTGATCTTATTTGATAATTAATTAGGCAGATATTTCTCGGGGATCCCTTAACCCATGGCTTATCTTGATGCTCTATTAGGCATCCCAGATATCGTCATGGAATATATCCATTCATTTTACAGGGAATCTAAGGTAGACTAAGATGACATGGATGGACATCACACGACCCATCAGAGGCTATTGGAGGGTATCTAAATGTTTCTATCTCAAACCCCAATTAAATATTTTTAATGAAAATACCCAAATAACATCACCCATTTTTTTCATTGGGTTTGTTGGATTTGACTATCATTCTATTAATGACACCATAAACAGGTAATCAATGTCTAGGAGAGAACTAGAATATTCACTCTCTTCATTGAACTAAAGAATCGCAGATTCCTATTTCTATAACCATAAATATGCTCTTAAATGAGGTTGTTGATAATTTTGGAATGGATTCAAGGTGACAAGGTGAAATCAAGATGAAAATGACCTTGGTGGAGCAACATACTCAAGTGGTAGAGTGGATTATCCAAAAACTAGTTCAAATTATGAATGATTTAGCATTCCAAAAGAAAAAAGTCAACGAGGTTCAATGACTAATGGAGGAGGAATAAGAGGCCGGATTTGATGTAGCAAAAAAAAGTGGAAGACTTGCGGGTTGGTACAGCTGATGAAGCTAAAGTGATGTTTAAACTTCACTGGGTAATAGAAGAACCATACAATGTTCTATTATAGCTTTGAAACTCTATCAATATTCTCCTATGACCACAACGCCCCAATCATGTGGTTAGACTCTGTAATCTATATGTTGTTCCATTTTTCACCTAATAGAATGACAAAATTCCAATCTCTAGTGATTTTCCATTATCTTTTATATTATTGTTAATTAATTATAACTACTTACTATTTGGATGATAATATCCACTAGATATCAATTTAAGTCAATATCTGGGATAATTGAATTGAAATTTGTATGTCATGATTAAATTTTTTCTTGATCTAAGGGACTCATCGAGCATGGTTTTGAAAATTTCTAGGGTTATATGGAAAACTCTACAAACAATGTTTTTTTTTGTTTCAATATAATTTATTCCTATGACCACAATGTAGTGTGGTTAGTGAGTACAACATGACTTCCTCTAATTCTTCCCTTTATAGTCTTTCGACATAACAACATTTTTTCTTTTTATTTCTTGATTTCTCTATATTTCTTCAATACCATATGAATTTTACTTATAGAGATATGATACTAAACATTTACTAAATGATACCTTGTGTGGGTTTCATCCTAGGGATTTTTGTGTCCCAGTTCTTTTGTAGTATAATGTATTGAATTACAAACAGATATCACTGATTATTATCTTGGAAATAATTGACCATGAGTTATAGGGTAAGGTCCTCGAGAGGTATTATTAACAATGAATTTCATAGTATTTTTAAGATATGGTTGGGGGATTTTTCTTAACCCAAATTTGCGATTCAAACATGAATTACATTATATAGGACATTTTGTGGTAGAAAAATCCTTTCCTGAACATGAGATAAAATTTTGTTGATGTGACATTCTTGTTGGATACACACTAAGAGCCAACACATGATTATTTTATGTAGTAAATTAAAGGTTACCTCGGTCCACTAGCCCACTATTTTCAATTGCAAGATAATTTTTGATAAAACGGATTTTTATTTGAAATTTAAGTTGTAAGACCACAGTGGGTGACCTGTTAGGGAATGAAGTCTAACAATAAAAAGGGTACCTATGTTGGATTTATATTTGAATAATAATCTACATCTACATTAATTTGACTAATGTATTGGTTGTTTGATGAAAGGTGTAGTTTATCATTGTTCAACTTGGACATTAGGGATTTAAATGGAAACCAAGAGGTAAACAATTATCCCTATTCAACAATGTATGACCGTAAATGTTCTAAGTTATTCATTCATGAAGGAGAGAAGGGTATAAATTGTAATTTGGGTGGTTTCCAAATCGAGGAAGAGATATAGGATATAAAATTTATAAGATGTATAGTGCTAGGATAATCATCACCTGAGGACTCAATTTACTCTAATGGAAAGGTCCTTTTTGTTGGAAACATATACAGAGGCATCAGGGAATATTGTGGATAGTCAAATAGTGGTGTTCATTGGACAATGGCCTTCTATATCTAGTGGATGGGTATGGTTATGGGGATTCAAACATTTCAAGACATGGATTTTGGTTTTTGAAAAGTGGGTTACTAAACATTAAATGGAAATTTATATTCAATAGTTTCCAATAATATATTATAAAATTGTCTCTATACAGGTGTGAGGGGGTTCTTTATCTAGGTCTTTCCCATGGACATGCATGGGGTATTTTTCATTCAGTTGAACGTCTTTCTGTAGGGACATACATATAAGAGTAGGGGAATTTATTTTCTTATGTTTGAGCATACAAATAAAGAGAGGATAATATTGGTATTTCTAATGGAGATTTATTTAATGAATGGGAGAATTGTTGGAATCATTCTTTGTTTTGAATTTAAATTTCTTTTGCAGGTCTGACCCATACAGCAAGAATGAGAATTTAAAATCATTACTAAATGTGGACCCAATGACGAACAGTTGGAATCAATTATCAGGATGTTTAATGACATGAAAGTTTAAAATTGAAATAGAATCCATGATTAAATGGAAATTAACTGGACTGCAAATTTCGTACATGCCACATATGTGAGGTGGAAGGAAGGTCTAAACCATGATCCAATGGACTCTTATATTATGAGGAATGATATAGGGAATAGAATCCGTTACATTATATAGAGGTCGGAAAAGCCTCTCCTAATGAATAATTTTACACTGCTTGACATTCCTTTTTGTGGGAAACATAGGTAGATTCATTGGGGGAATCTTGTGTATAGTCAAACATAGGAGTCTCTAGGACACTGACCATCCATTTCCAATAGCTAGAAATTTTTATTGAGATCTGAAATTTCATGGGGTATACAGTTCAATAAATTAAATGTATTTTTATGGAAGTATAAGAAACAATCAGACTATGACTATCCATGATGTTGGAAACTCCATACAAAAATATGAATCATATATTGGGGGCATATAATTCTCATTTATGTATCTCAGAATGATGGAACCAAATTTCAAATATCAAGCATAACCATGTTTGAAGGAAATAAGAAATGATATATCTTCGTTTTTCCCTAAATAGTACTACAACACAATCCCTCATTGTCATTACATTTCATTTATCTCATGGAATCAAAATACACATATTTCTAGAAGAAGGGACTCATTGTGCATATCTGATTCACACAAATAAAAAAGGGAATTTTTGAACATGGCATATTGGATGACTGATTCTAGGGGAAATGTCCACTATGGTGAAGCAATCATGAGAAGGATATGCAGTATATCATCGTGCATCTTGGATTTCATTATCATAACTTAATTTCATTTCACAAGTATTGGCATGTTTCTATGAATCCCATGTGGATTGGAATCAAGACATAGATTTTTCATGAGATTAAAACTCTCTTTATATGTTTTGACAATACTCTAGGAGTGGGGAATTTTTAAATTTATGTTGAATAGACAAGGATGTAGAATTTGGACATCACCTCATCATGGGTAATATTATGAATATTTCAATACATTGTTCTAAAATATGGCATGGTGGATTACTATAATTCAGGGAATGTTGTCCCTAGTGAGAACATCGTGGATTTGTGCCTATTTAAACAACATTCAACAAGGAATTTTATCAAGAAGATTTTTTTAATGTGATTAAGAATATTTTAGTAAATTTTCACATTTTGTATAAAGGACAAGGATGATTTTCGTAGAACGGATGATATCATAAACCAATGAGAACGACACTATTGACATTGAAGGGACCCTAAGGCCAATGTTTTGAAAGAATGTAATCCCCCAGATGTTGGTGAATATTCCATTGGTCCTATCCTAAGATATTTGGGCATCACTACATGTCTAATATAAATGAGGATTCTCCCCCCGTAATTCATACCATGAATTCTCAGTGAAGGTATGGACCATGCACCGAGAAAAAGTGGAATTTTTAAAAATTAATTTACTGTGTCTAGATAAGAATGCAAAATCCATTTGTCTATACATTTCTCGTATAGTCTTGTATAAAGTCATACATAGTCCTTGAATGTTACAGAGAAGATGACATGTGTTAGGAAGTTTCCTTTTGAATGAGAAAATAGTGGTGTTTCCCAATTTAAAATCATGTACAAACGAAATTTATCATAGAGTTAAATGTCATGTGATTATGAATCTTTTTATATAGTTTATAATCATGTTTAAAGGATAATTCCTCATGCAGTTTATTTCCGTATAGTGATGAAGTTGGTTGTTAATATTTTTATTTTCATGAAAATAGGGCATTTACTCTTTTTTATTTAAAAAAATATTACTTTAAGAACCTTGCAGTGGTGGAATCTTATTAAGTTTTACATCCATTGAAATTAGGGAATAAGCCCCATTAGAGTAGACCTTGTGTATGTTATTTAGCCTCTCCCATTTTGGCTCTAGCATTATTGGATACCTTCCATGTTTCATCAATTTCCTAAGGGCCAATACCATTTCTCCAAAAAGAAATGATCATATGTAGATAGTTTTTTGAAGGATAATTCATTCAGGTTTTTCATTACATCAAAATGATGTATCGAATAGAATATTTTATAATCCAATCATTCCAATTAATCCATCCATTAATGATATTTTTCATCAATTTATAGTTTATCATATATGGAAAGACATAGAAATGGAAATTTAACTTTGATGAGAATTACCTACTCTATCTCGTATATTAATGTGTATAGGTTCTCTTATGTGGATCGTCGGGTCATTGTAAGATAAGACCAAAAGGAATGGAGGAGATTGTATTATCACCACTTATTATCATCATCAACCATCTATTGGACTATATTAGATAGGGTCTTGATGAATTCGTATATAATTTAATTAGACATTTCATGATATAAGGATGAATGGTTTTCCGTAATTCTATATAACTGATATATTTTCTTAAATATAGAATAAAATAATAGGTGTAATTTTGATTTTGGATTATGTGAGGGACACCAAATAATTAAATTTTTTATGTTTTCCAGACGTTGTAACTATTTAATTCCCTAGCCACTTTTAGTTGTACGGATTCTTCCCATTTTAAAAACAAGTCATTTTTAATGTGAATATACTTGATTTTTTCAGCCGTGGAAGATGGATATGATCTGATGATGTCTACTACACATATGTATAGGGTCCATGTGTAGTTATTTTTGTGATGTAGATCTATTTCTATGATGAAAAAATTGGCATGAACATAGATGGAATGAAACTTCCTTGCGAACATAGTAAAATCCCATGTTATAGTACGACAATTGTTTACAAGCCTTTCAATTTGATTAGAAGGATTGGAAACTTATTGGTGAGAAACATATGGTATAGTGTGTAATTTCATCTTTATAGTAGTGGTATCTTATACATAAATGTACCTTATAAGTACCCCATCATGATACCTCTTATAGAGGATAATATATAGATTTGTTCCATCATATAGAACAAAATTTATTGCTCATCTCCAAATTTTTTCCATCTAGATCTGTTCAGTAGGAGCTCTCTCTTTGGGAGGAAATTTAAAACAGTGGTCATCCAACTGGTGGTAGGGCCATACAACTCATTTATGAGACTAATATCCGTGATTTCTTCAATTTTCTCATGAATAAATGTTGATAATTGTTGATGATGAACAATACTGATGATTGTTTCATCCCAATGTACATTGGCCAGAGCTGTGGATGCATTTTCCAATGCATTAGAGAATGTATTTTTTTGAAATTATGACATGCATTAATGTTATTATTGAATTTTATTCCACCATTAATACATATAAATTTTATAATAAGGAGAACCTTTCATCCTTTTGATAGTATAATCAACGTTGACCTGCATGGTGACTTGATATTAATAACTTTTTCTTTCAGGAGCCTGAATTAAACATGAATTACCAGTTCAAGCCCTTGAATAATAGATTGATATTATGATTAATTATTTTTAATCCCATATGACAACAGAAAGGTTTCAAGTAGTTTTATTCATTCCTCTATAATCGATGTAGTGTCTCATTGAACCCTCTTTTTTATCAAACAAGACAAGAGTGCCCCTTGGTGAGGTGATAGGACAGATAAAGCCTTTATCTAATAATTCATGAAACTACATTTTCTTATTCCAGAAGATCAATTTGGGACATAGAATAAAGAGGTTTAGAAATTGGATTAGGATCAAGAACTAACTCAACAGTAAACACAACCTATCGATTAGGAATAACAGAAGGTAAATCAACATAAAAATATAAAATTATTTACTTACCACTACTACATCATTAATATGGATAGTTCATTTTCTATAAATATATGAGAAAGATAACATTCATTCACAAAAATTATCTGTTCCTTAGCTTCATGATATGTTATTAATGGTATGAAATCATTATGGTGCACAAATTGAAATTCTTTCTGAAAAAACAACAACTTTTTCAGTGCAATCTATATTAGAATGAAAAGAAAATCAAGTTCATACATAGAATAACATGAAACTATACTAAAAGAAAAACAATTTTTTTTTAAGGTAATATCATTCCATTGAAAAATATATGAATAATCTTAATATATCTTTTTTATAAGATATTTCATCCTGGTGTTTTTACCATGAGATCTATTATCATTTAATGATGTTGAATTACCAATTTTTCATGAAATTTCTCAGAAATAAAGTAATGTGAATACCCTGAGTCAAACAACACCTTTGAAAAGTATGAAAAAAACAAGAAATATACATGATACCACCTCATTTGATGGATCAACATCTATTGAAGAGGTTTAAAATGTCAAACCCTTCTATTTCCTATATTGCTGATTTCCTGCTTATGTAGCTAGCTTCAATCCAATATTAGAAAAATGACCAAATTCCTTATAGTTAATGAATCCCATAATCGGGTTCTCATTAATTATTGGATCATTTTCCATTCACTCGTAAATCCTATGTCCAAAATTTCTACATCGATTGCTTTTACTTAAATTTACAAGATATTTATAAGGATTACTTTAACCACACTTTTCACAAAAAGGGAAATTCATCTTCATAACTCCAGACATCTTTGATTTGTTTTACCAATTATCTTCTATCCTATTCACTTCTTATTATTGTCATCATGAAGCATATGTGTTTCAAAAAATCCATCGCATTTTTTCATCACAATAAAAAACATTACGATAGATTTTAAACACTCTTGAAGTCAAAGCATTTCAAAAAAACAGTTTCAATCCAGAGTAAAATCCATTAATATTACTTTCAAAAATCGGAGTAAAATCTGGTACATACCTGGCCAGTCTTGTAAAATTATATTCTTATGCTTCCCTAAAATTATCATACTTCTATACCAGTTCTGTGAATTATCTCTCCATTCTCATTCAAACAAGTTTGGGAAAATATTTTTCATACAAACGGCTCTTAAAGTCATCCCATTCCACACTATCCATATTATCTCTATCTCTTGTATGCTTAACCAGATACCTCCATTGATTGGTTATTCCTTCCAAATTATAAATTTCTAGTATTTACATTGGATGTAATGAACATCACATGACATCAAATATGTTTTCATGATTATTGATCCATCCTTCTACTATCACTGGATATGTGGTTCAATTAAAAGATGGAGGATGTTTCCCCAAAAAATGATTCAAAATAGGCAATATAATTTGTGGTAGATCATGTTCCTCTCTATCATGGATGTCACCCAATTTATCATATGATTATAATAATCCATTGCTATAGAAAACTGCTCAGTTTTGATTCCCATCATTTCGGTCTGCAGATTCGGACAAACATCAGCCTCATGGTCCCTTTCTACTTCAGCATCCTGGTTTCATATACAGACAACCATTCTGAACAAACATATCATAGATGCAGCAAAATGGTAATTTTAAAATTCTATAACATTTCAAATTAAAAATATTTAAAAATATAACTTATGGTATTCTTTTAACAACATCTTAACCACTAAAGATATCTAAACGATCATCGGATACCAACTATAAGGACCCGACCACGAATCATCAAAATTTTTTGAATTATACAGAAAACCATACATCAATACACCTTGAAAATATTTTCAGGATTAGATATTTAATGAATTATGATACTTTAGGTACAAAACATACCATATTCAAACAATAGGATACTATTAAAAAAAGTTTTAATTTTTTTAAAATATAAAACATTAAAGATTAAAACATGATTTATTTGAAAAAACTCTATATCAAACATCATGAATTCATTATTTCACATAAATATACTTATATCCTATGAAATAAATTTTAAAAAATTGGGATAATTATAAAACTCAGTAAGGGATATAATAATTGAAAGTGTTAGCCAAGTGATAACATAAAAACCAATAAAACCCATTGCATAAAAATTCAAATGAATACAATTTCCCTGTTGTTTCCTTGGGGGACATATTTAACATATCAATTTTACATTCACTCATACATGTGGAATAAACTTTTCAGTCAACTTCTATCTCTAGAGTACCCAATGCATTGGAGAGCTATAATGGGGCTCACCCATTTTATCTTCAACTATAATAAGCACAACCCAACATATCTTGAGCTCTAAAGGGTATCAACCCAACATATCATGAGATAAAATGGGCTCATAAAAACATAAATAATGTTCATGTAACATATCATTGTAATAATGTATCTTGAAATCAAAAGAAACTACTCATTCCATAAAAACAATCCTTTTGAAATTAATTAAATGGAGTTTTAAAAGAATTTTAAAAAGAAAGTTCCATAAAATATAATTTGAGTGAGAATATATAGAACAGAATGGATATGGGTATAAACATTAAATAAAAATAATACTACATAATATAATAAAATATTCATCACACCAATAATCATAATACTACACAATGGAAAGAGTATAAGGTTAACCCAATGATTGGAAATTGGGTTAAAAATTCCCTTACCTTCTGTTCTTCGTACATCAAATGTGTTTAATACTCTTTTATAATAGTTAAAAGTGTTTTATTAATATCTTACAGAAACATATCCATATATATAGTTTCTTATATCATCATTTCATTATATAATTTCACCCTTTAATTGTTTGTATTTTGTTCCTTTCATTGTCTAGGGTGAATTTATTTACATGATTTCCATGATTGGTTGATGATGGATATTATTATTGTTTGGAAGTAAAACTCCTTAATTGAAATGTAGTAGTATATGAATATTTATATCACCATAAAGTGTAACATTTATCATTTTTATGTTTTATATGAGGATGATTCAAATTTTATAATAGTAATGATGTTTGTTTAGATCATTTTAGTTGTTCTTTGATTGTAACTAAATCATTTTGTCTTATAAATTAAAACCAAGAGTAAAAAAGAATTCCCAGACTATGGATGATATGTAATACGTATATTAAAACATGTAGCAACAATAAAAGTTATTTTATGACCCTAATATAAATAATTAATGTAATTTGAAATCACATCGTCCACGATGTAAGTAATTCGAAACATCAGGGAAGATGTTTTTATTCCTTTAATATGTTGTAGGGGGAATTAAATGATGATGAATATTGAATGAACATGATATAAAAAATAATTTATTTTTTGAGACTTCATTCATCTTTTTAATGTGGATATGAGGGAAGAATAAGAAAAGAATGGAACTCAAAATAAAATAATAGTTGAGAAATCCTTTACAAATATTTGACAGCGTACCGAGAATGCCTTAGGGTTTTAGAAAACATTAAAATGTTAGGGAAAAAATTTCAACTATCCCTAAATAAACCACAATACAAAATAGATCAAGAATAATATGAAAAGTGGATTAGGGTATGGTTTCTTGAATTGTACACCACATAAAAGAGAACTTGAATGGGAAAAAATGAATTTGAGATTTTTCTTACCTTGTAGAGCAACTCCTAGATCATAAATTTAGGGACATTGGTGGATTAATAAAACCTTGGGAGTACTAATAGGGAAGTAAAATGGACATATATTTATTGAGGAGGAATTTGGAAATAATTTAATTAATTAATGGTTATGTATTTATAGAATAAATGAGGGATTTTGATTATAATTTTCATGGGACACCTCATTAGTGGTATTTGAAAAACCATGGGCTAGAACATGGTATTTTCACATGATATTGGCCACTTGGGACAACTAATACTATATATTACTATAATAAAGTAGACTAGATTAATTAAATCATTATTACGTCATTAATGATTTCATTAAGACACTGAAACTCAAAACTGTATTTTTTTACTTTACACTGAAAAATCTACTGTTTTAGAAAATTTAAAAAAATTCACCCTAAACATTTTCCAACGTATAGAATTAAAAAATGGTATCTATTTGTTGAATATAATTTTCGAAATATTATTAATTTATTTTTTTAATAAAATCATACTAAATCCTAAAATTTAAAATTTTCAAACTACAACTACTTTTATATCACATTGAATAATTATCCAACATGTCATTACCTTAAATAATTAAGAAAATAAAATAATAATACGATTTAATTTTCCTTAGATTCATATTACTATTCATATTACTCTTCATAAGGGTCTACTACTATTCATCGAAAATAATGTTTGTTCTATCAGACTCCATGTAACTTACTAAATAGAATTGTATATGAATTTTTTTTAAATTATAAAACCGAGGAAGCTATAAAATTATGTTTAATGGAATGTTATTAATATCTATTTTAAACAAAGTTTCATGAATTTAATTAATTTTTTAAAAACCATGTGGTGTTACAAATTCTGTATTCAATGTCCCATAAATTCATTAAAATTTGGATTTCCATATTGTGTTTAGTTATTTGTGGAAATGAAATCAAATTATTATTTTGACCATATAATTGAATAATTACATTTATTTGAATTTATATTTACTAAATTATTCATTTTTAGAATGATGAATTTCATTATTGACTATAACATTACAATATTTAGAGATATGATACGGTAAATTGGACATCAAATTCATTTAGTTGTAGGAATTCATGATGGATTGTTTTCACATTGGGAATTAGATAATTAATTGAAATAGAATTAATTTAAATTCATACATTTACATTTTATACTGATTTATTAAAGGATTAAACTTTTATTGTAAATTTAATTGGGATTATTTAATATGGTTGATAAAAATGAATTATTTAATAAATAGAATGATATCATATTCAATATACCATTTCATAGGAGATTTTTTATCATTAATATAATTCAATAAATAAGCCATAGAATTGATTGATCTATGGAATGTATTATTTTTTGAATTTAGATGACTAAAATTAAAATTGATTTTATATTGAGAATATAGTAAATTAATTGGTGAACATTAAATCATTTAACACATTCACTATGGAGAAAGTAAAAGTGTTTTAAGGAAAACCATATATATATATATATATATCTAATATACCTTTAAAGAGATTACTAAATTATTAGATCATGGAGGGAATTATTAAAATAAGGTAATAAAAATTTATGAAATATCATCAAAGAAATAAGGACATGGGAGTTCACCAATGAGGATAGTCTATATGAATAACTGTATAGAATTCATATAGGCCCATAAAGGTAATATTTTACAGTTCATTTTATATGATTAATAAACCAAGTTTCTTATTCATTAATTAATTGTTAATAAGAAATTAATTGGAAATTACTTCTCTTGAATATTTTTATACTTCCAGAACAAAATATTTCAATGGGTATTGGGAAGTATATCATTTTTCTCTCAATAATGGGTGATGTTGTCAATCCATTCTTGTCCGGTTCACCATTGTTTCACTAATATTTTTTTTATTCCATATTAGTTTGATTGTAGGTGGGTTACCTAGTATTGAATTAATGATATTGGGTAAAAATCAATTATTTGACTTCAAAGGGTTTGTTTATGGAGCTAGAAACACATAATGCATCATGCATCTAGGATTCATGGAAGTATGTTCTAATGAAAATAATTTATTGTAAGATTTGACCAATGAATATTGAGAAATCATATTGGTCCAGATGATGGAATTCAGGATTATCACACCTTTTTGGGGGAACTATTACCTATTTTGAGAATATATTATATATTTATAAATGTTCACTAATCATTGGTTCATTCCCGATCATGTGTCATCGTATTACCACTAACGTATAAATTTATCCTACATAAACATGGGTTTGGAGTCATCTTTATCTATATGATCTTCTCAACAAAGGAAGATATTTGTATGTATTGGAGGATCCCCATCATTGTTACCATTATATGGTTATATATATGATTCCATTATTTATTATAAAAATAGTGAATTTCAGCCATGTCTAGGAGCTCGTGAATTTATTATCATGCAGGGGAAGAAAGTAGTTTTAATCTTGGGATTGAACCCATAAGACGGTCTTCATATATATCCTTCACAGAGGAATAAAAACACACATATTTCGGTAATAGTTAACTAGACAGGTCACATTTAATGTTCAGGTGGTGAGGACCTGATCATGTGGTTTAATTTCATGAGACAAGGTAATCCATACGAAAGGGTTCTTCGTCATTATTGGTGTAAGGCATATGATGAGGTGGATAAAAAGTATTAGAAGATATATGGTCTGCTGGGTGAATATAACATTACTATGAATGTGTCCCAGAGAACATTATATTGATTTTGGTGTTGGTTTTAGACCTCAAACATAATACCTACATATCCCGAATTTAATGTAATCAAATCCCTTGGAGTTAAGTTTGAGCTAGGACTTAAAAATTATATGATTCCTATTAAATAGGAAATGAATGGGGCTTATGCGTGGGAGATACCCACTTAGTGAAACTTCATTGTGAATAATTCCATTCAGAGATTGAGGTATGGTATTGATACATATACCATGGAAAAGTCAATTTTGGGTTATGATAGTGATTATATATATAGATAATAACCATTTCATACATTGGGATCATTATTATTTTATGACAAACAACAACCTCTATTCCAATTCTTGTCATTCTCTATGTGAGAAATAAGAGTAAAAAATGCATCTGAAGATCACATGTCCCATTCCATTTACTGATTGATGGTGTTAGATCCCAATTTTAGAGAGAGAAAGGGGACATTGAATTTGACCATATTCTATTATATATTAAGAACCTATATAATCACATATATTGATCATAGGACTACATCTTGGGAGGAGGAAAAGGGGATAAAATGTGCCACCTTTTTCATGAAAATCTATGGGATTGCATTAAGATGAGTACCCAAGAACTTGTTTTAGGAGAGGGAAATGTTTATAGATTTCCCTAATGGATGGGAAAATATATTATATCCTCCCAATTCCTATAAAATTGAGTTTCACATGACCATACCAAGTACAAAACCCATGATACCGTAAGTATTTAAACGTGAAGTCATTCCAAGGATCCACCTTTCTATTGAGAATACCCATGGGATACTACTTTCAACATGTATGTAAAACCAAAAGAACACATTGGTGTGACCGATGAATTTATCAAACCTATGAGAAAAAATTTTAGGGTTTCTTTTCCTATTATTGTTGGAATGGTTCGTGTAGTGGGAAATAAGGCGGTTGAAAAGGTGATAGAAGAAGATGATTGTATTTGGAGTGAAATATGACCAGGAATGCCAATGTCTATGTAGCATTTTGTCACCCGATGTGGGTTCCTTCCACATAGTATATTTATATGGGGATAAGGGATTCATCCTTGTACAATCATGGTATGTATACCTTGTTTGGTCCATTTATCTTTTTTCTATAGTGGGATGACTTCAGTCTGTGTAGCATTTTTCTATTCGAGAGATGGTTTCACCAACGTAGCATATTTCTATGTTGGATGACTATTTAAATGTTTTCCACTAGATTTATTTTTGTGGAAATTATATCCTTATATTATTTTTATTGTTTTTGAAACCACTAAATGATTTTTATTTCATACATAATTATATGTGGGGGATTTACCAATTTGGAATTGTCGATAGAGTCCTTTTTTTGGTTCTTCACTTCAGCTCTCTTTAGCTTTATTCATATGATTGTGGCTCGTGTACCATCTATCAATCAATTTATATGGTTCCCTTTTGGTATTATTTATATAATAGTTGAGAAAATATATATTGGCATTACAAGTCATCTATGGTGGGTCGCAGAGCCTCATTTATGGCCTCCTATGAAGGACTTAGTTTGTAGGGGGCCATTTGATGTCGTAGAATCCTCAAATGATATAGTAAAATTTGTATTTAATTTTATTAAGATGATGACACATATTCTCTCTATTAGTGATTATGTATATGTGGGGTGGTCATTTTTGGGGCATATAGTTCCGTTTGTGGGTGACATGAGGAGGGTAAGAACACCTTGTGGAGTGATGGTCCGTCAAGGTATTTTACATTCAATGTTTGCTTCATTATACATAAAATCATCCCATTGATTATTTTTTCTTGAATTCTTCATTCTATTTTTTTCATTTCCAAATAGAAGGATGTATCTTTATCTATTATATGATGAGTTTTCAAGAACCAAAAATTCCCCCAATCAGAATGGGTTCTAATCAGGATGAAGAGGTGGCTATGAAATTGTAGAAAGAAATATTGTTTTTAACTGCTTTTTAGTATGTGGATAGATATTTTGAAGAGTACCACGTCTATGTATAGGGGTCTGATATCATTAATAATTTACTAACTCTCTATTTGTTGAATGTTCTCATGTGAATCCTCACTCGTGTACAACATCCATAAATTGCCTTATTTAAGGATTTCATTATCTACAAATTGATATTTTTCATCCATGAACTAAAATAATATAACAATGTATACTGATTCCTAGATTCCACATAGTATGTGATAACATACATATTTTACATCCACAAAATATTACTTCAATATCCAATGCTTTTTGGGTCAAATCCTTTAGGTATTTTTGATTCTCGAGCTATTATATTCCATCAAACTGATAGTTCATTGACCAATACTTCCATGAAATGATTGTTTGTGTGAATATTCATTCATTTTGATTTTCATTTTTTATAAAAATTTATATAATTTTTGACCTTAATACAGAATATAGGATGGACCATTCTTCGGTTGTATATGATCTTACTACATCTCCTATTGTGATGTGTGTTATCTTGGCCAATGGTGAATAGAGTAAACTGTAATTGATATTTTTCAATAATACATATATCATAGACATGCTTCATCAACTCCCTTTGGGACTTCTTAGTGCTAGTCAGAGAGAATATCTAGTCTTATAATGTTTTCACGTTTATATACTTGGGTTACAATCATAAATAGGAATTTAGAAGCCTTACATAGAAAACCAACAAGATGTATGGATTTTTTAAAACAAAAAAATTCCCTTAGCCAACATTTCATCAAAGGGGCCATTTATCTATCAGTCCCCTACTATCGTTTCTCATTTTAATTTTGATCCTTAGTCACTATAGGAAACACATCAGGGGATTGATGAAAAAAATTCTTTGCTACTATATAATTTAATTGATATCTAAAAAAGATGAATGAGAAGGATGGATATCAAAATTGGACCTTCCTATTAGGGGATCATTTGGTTAGGACATTGGGATTCTTTTGTGATTTACTAGTGTTGGGATTAATTCAGATTTTAGTTGTTGGTGGTTGGTTTATATGAGGTCATATAGGTTACACATACATACACTGACTATTATAATGAGGTTTTCCAGTAGTTATTGAGTTGGTGGAGCCTAGAAAAAATACCTTTCATCTGGTCCTTGGAGAAGTTGGTATTAGTCTTTGGGAATTTCGGATGATTTTTGGGTTTCCCATTTTTGGTTATTTTTATAATGAATTTTTGTCTCCCTCTTCTATATATTATGATAAGGAAAAAACTTTCATTCTTTCCAAGAATTGTATTTCCATGGAAACAAAATTTTAAATGATAATGATCTTAAAACAATGTAGGAAATTTAATTATCTTATAGGATTAATTTGATTTACATGCGAGGTATTCAAGAGACATATTTGGGAAGACTGAGGTCATTACAAACCATTGAAACTAGATGATGGATGGGGGCCTCTTGGCCCATTTTGGAAGCGGTGTAATTTTATGAATGGGGCAAGAAAATCATTCAAAATGATTGTTGGATATTCTTATTGGTGGAATTCATGTCCATTTTTCTATGTGGTTTTATTTCTCTAGTATGCGATTCTAATATTATTTTCAGAGACACAACATTTATTATGGTGGATCAATTATTCACTCATATGCGTTTTATTCTTCGTATCCCAATGTTTGTGAAAATGTAGGATATGTTATGATATATTATTGAGATAAGGAGAACATACGAGCAAGTTAGTCCCTTCAAGATTACATGGGGTTGGATATAAGATAATATGGGAGGAAACCCATTTGTCAACCCTCAACTTATCTTTAGGGATAGTATCCAACCAAAACATCAATGAACATTGGCTGGGGTCAGAATATAGTGAATGGGAGTGGAGAGAACAATTCAACTACCATGATCATTTAACCAATGGTCCATACCCTTCCACATCTAGAATATTGTTGAAATATGAATTTTAGGATTTATTTAATAAAGGCTATATTTCCTCCCATAGATAGGGTATCATGGTTTTTATGATCGAATGAGAACATATATGATATCGATATTCACCCTAAAATTCATGTCCTCAATTCAATTATGTATATATCAAATGTCCCCAAACTATCACTAGCACACAATAGAAGTGATATTTTTTTATAACTCGACATCGTTGGCCAGTGAATACTTTTGGGGACACTCAATGTTGAATCAATCTCCATTCTATTGTAAATTTCCAACATTCACATACTAGATCATCTATAGATACTGGGATCCAATCATACGCCATAGATTAAATGGGATAACCCTCTCCTATTATCATGGCCCACATGTTTTCCGAGGTATGAGAATTTACAAGAAAATGACTGAGAATTATAGTCTCATGAATATTTAATGAAACCCCTTTTTTATTAACCTCCCAATAAATTCATGAGGTATAGGCGTTTAACCTTTCTTGCAGCTAGTGATACTTCTCTGGATTAATCATCTATCCCTTATGATGTTTCATTCCCATAATCCAAGAGTAAATGTGTGTCCCTAAGGATTGAACATATAAATTTAGAGTTTTTTCATTTCTTATAGGATAATGAAGGCATATTTACTCTCAATGGTTATATATCAACACATTATGGCATCATATTCTATATAAATCCTTTGTTTTGGTGGTATATCTCTTTGATCTTGAAGATATAATTCATTCTTAGGTATCCATCCTAAATAATATTTATGAATACTCACAATATGTAGGTAAAAATTAAATGAGTAATATAAAAATAGTTTTCATGCTTTTGGGGGAGATGATGATGTTGATCCTCTTATCACAACCGAAGTAGGGGTGATACCTCATTTTCCCCTAATATATCATAAGATCCCAATTTCTGAGTGGCATATGATATTCGAGGTGCCAATAATTAAATTACGGATACTAAAACCTGACTCACATCCCCTTGGGGATCCTCCCACGTTACGCATCCTTATTATTTCGAGATTCCTAGAGGTGTAGAAGGATTGGTATAAAATGAGGGCTAGTGCATTGGCTGAAGATATCCGGTAAATAATTCATAATTTTCTCCTTAGTTTAATGATATTTGGTAAATTAATTGGTCATATATGGATTTTATCTCATGAGGATACATGAATGATGACTATGTATTATTAATATACATATAATTTACTCCACTATTTCACAGATCGAATTTATTGATCTACAAGAGTATAATACAATGTGACAATCCTAGAGCCAAAAAATTCTATTGAGGAGGTAGTTATGGTTGTTTTGGTCAACCATGTTTCCATTTTTTATGACCTTAAACTCTTTTTAGACGTTCTTTTAAGAATCATAGGAGTCATTGGTGATGTATTATTCTCAAAAATAAACCTATAAGAGTACCTTACCTTGAGATAATGTCAGTTAATACATGGGAGTCACTGGAGAGGGATCTCTTAGAATAATGAAACATATGGAGGAGGTCCATGTGGATCAGACCATGGTGTTTCTGCCTCCATCCCAAACCATAGATCCTTATTAGGGAACATCCAAATGGCTTACCATGATGCTCTATTAGGCATCCCAGATATCGTTATATATAAATTCAAAGATAACATCTGATTTTCACATTTCTATTATATTGAGAATATTTCAATCACTAATTACAAATAATTCCCATCACGTGGTTCGCATTTGATAAATTATCAGTCAGATATTGCTCAAGAATCTATAGCCCTTTGTTCTGTAGAGGTATAAGAGATACCACTATGGGTTAAGTCTAATGTGGATTAGGAATCCAATACTAATTGAGTCCATTTATGGTGTCCCTAATCGAATGTTATATAGTTTTTAGGGACCAAAATAACATTCACAGTAGAGGGAGATTCATCAGGGGTTGAAGGTTTTGTTGAGTAAGTAGATCCTACTTATAAAGATAATTAATTAGGTAGATATAAACTCATGTCATACAAATTCCCATAATGTGGTTCTTATATGATAATTAATTAGGCAAATATTTCTCGAAGATCCCTTACCCCATGGCTTACCGTGATTCACTATTAGGCATCCCAGATATCGTTATGGAATATATCCATTCATTTTACAGGGAATCTATGGTAGACTAAGATGGCTTGGATGAACATCCCACAACCCATCAGAGGCTATTGGAGGGTATCTAAAAGTTGTTATCACAAACCCCAATTAAATATTTTTTAATGAAACTACCCATATAACATCACCCATTTTTTCATTTGGTTTGTTGGATTTGACTATCATGCTATTTATGACACCATAAACAGGTAATCAATTTCTATGAAAGAACTTTCTTCTTCAATTTCTTCATTGAACTAAAGAATCACCAATTCCTATTCCTGTTACCATAAATATGTTCTTTAATGAGGTTATTGATAATTTTGGAATGGATGCAAGGTTACAAGGTGAAATCATGAAGAAAATGTCCTTGATGGAGCAACATACTCTAGTGGTAGAGTGGATTATCCAAAAACTAGTTCACATTACGAATGATTTAGAATTAAAAACGGAAAAAGTCAATGAGGTTCATCGACTAATAGAGGAGGAAGAAGAGGCCGGATTTGATGTAGCAACAAAAGTGGAAGACTTGCGGGTTGGTGCAGCTGAGGAAGATAAAGTTATGTTTAACCTTCAATGGGCTGTAGAAGAATCATACAATGTTCTATTATATCTTTGAAATTCCGTCAATCAGATCCTATGACCACAATGTCCCGATCATATGGGTAGACTCTATATTCTAGATATTGTTCCATTTTTCACTTAATATAAAGAAAAAATTTCAATCTCCAGTTATTTTCCATTGTCTTTCATTTTATTGTGAATTAATTCTAACTAGTAACATTTTGGACGATAATATCCACTAGACATCAATTGAAGTCAATATTAGGGATAATTGAATTGAAATTCTCAGGTCATGATCAAATTTTTTCTTGATCTAAGTGACTCATAGAGCATGGTTTTGATTATTCCTTGGGTTATATGGAAAACCCTACAAACAATGTTTTTTTGTTTCACCATATTTATTCCTATGACCACAATTTAGTGTGGTTAGTGGGTACAACATGACTTCTTCTATTTCTTCCATTTACAGACTTTCGACATAACAACATTTTTTCTTCTTATTTTTTTATTTATCTATATTTATTTAACACCATATGAATTGTAGTTATAGAGATATGATACTAAACATTTACCCAAAGATACCTTTTTTGGGATTCATCCTAGGGATTTTTGTGTCTTAGTTTTTTGGTAGTATAATGTATTTAATTGCAAATAGATATCACAGATTTTTATCATGGAAATAATTGACAATGAGTTATAGAGTAAGGTCTCCAAGAGGTATTATTAACAAAGAATTTCATAGTATTTTTAAAACATGTTTGTGTAATTTTTTAACCTAAATTTGTGATTCAAACATGAATGAAATTATATGGGGAATTATGTGGTAGAAAAATCCTCTCCTGAACATGAGATATAATTTTGTTGATGTGACATTCTTGTTGGATACACACTAAGAGACAACACAAGATTATTTTACATAGTAAATTAAAAGTTACCTTGGTCCACTAGCCCTCTATTTTCAATTGCAAGATACTTTTCGAGAAAATGGATTTTTAATTTGAATTTTTTTTGTAAGACCACAGTGGGTGGCCCATCAGGGAATGAAGTCTAACAATAACAAGGGTACCTATGTTGGATTTATAGTTTAAAAATAATCTACAACAACAATAATTTGACTAATGTATTCGAGGTTTGATGAAAGGTGTAGTATCTCATTTTTCAACATGGACATTAGGGATTTAAATGGAATCCAAGAGGTAAAAATTATCCCTATTCAACAATGTATGACCGTAAATGTTCTAACATATTAATTCATGAAGGAGAGAAGGATTTAAATTGTAATTTGGGTGGTTTCTAAATCTAGGAAGTAATATAGGATATAAAAGTTATAAGATGTATAGTGCTAGGAAAATCGTCGCCTGAGGACTCAATTTACTCTAATGGAAAGGTCCTTTTTGTTGGAAACATATACAGAGGCATCAGGGAATATTGTGGATAGTCAAATAGTGGTGTTAATTGGGCAATGGCCTTCTATATCTCATGGATGGGTATGTTTATGGGGATTCATACATTTCTAGACGTGGATTTTGGTTTGTGAAAAAGGGTTACTAAACATGAAATGGACATTTATATTGAATAGTTCCCAATAATATATTATAAAATTATCTCTATATAGGTATGAGGGGGTTCTTTATCTAGGTCTTTCCCATGGACATGCATGGGGTATTTTTCATTCAGTTGAAATTCTTTTAGTAGGGACATACATATAGGACTAGGGGAATTTATTTTCATATGTTTGAGCATTAAAATAAGGAGTGGCTCATATTGGGATTTCTAATGGAGATTTATTTCATGGATGGGATAATTGTGGGAATAATTCTTTGGTTTTCCTTTAAATTTCATGTGCACGTCTAACCCATACACCAGGAAAGAGAATTTAAAATCATTACTGAAAGTGGACCCAATGATGAACAGTTGGAATCAATTATCATGATGTTTAATGACATGAGATTTTAAAATTGAAATAGAATCCATGATTAAATAGAAATTAACAGGACTGCAAATTTCGTAAATTCCACAAATGTGAGGGGGGAGGAAGGTCTAAAACATGATCCCATGGACTCTTATACTATGAGGAATGATATGGGGCATGAAATTCGTTATGTCATATAGAGGTCTGAAAAGCCTCTCATAATGAGTAATTGTCCACTGCATGAAATACATTTTTGTGGGAAACTTCGGTAGATGCGTTGGGGAATATTGTGTATAGTCAAACATAGGAGTCTCTAGGACACTAACCATCCATTTCCAATAGCTAGAATGTTTTATTGAGATCTAAAATTTCATGGGGTATACAGTTTGATAAATGCAAAGTATTTTTATGGAAGTATAAGAAACAATCAGACTATGACTTTCCATAAGGCTGGAAACTCCATACATAAATATGAATCATATATTGGGGTCATATAATTATCATTTATGTATCTCAGAATGATGGAACCAAATTTCAAATATCAAGCATAACCATGTTTGTAGGAAATAAGAAAAGATATATATTCCTTTTTCCATAACTAGGACTACAACACAATCCCTCACTATCATTACATTTCATTCATCTCATGGAATCAAAATACACAATTTTCTAGAATAAGGGACTCATTGTGAAGATCTGATTCACACAATGAAAAAAGGGAATTTTTGAACATGGCATTGTGGAAGACAGATGCAAGGGGAAATGTCCACTATGGTGAAGCAATCATGAGAAGGCTATGCAGTATATCATCGTGCGTATTGGATATCATTATCATATTTTCATTTCATTTCACAAATATGGTCATGTTTCTAGGAATCCCATGTGGATTGGAGTCAAGATATAGATTTTTCATGATATTAAAACTCCCTTTATATGTTTTGACCATACTCTAGGAGTGGGGAATTTTTAAATTTATGGTGAATAGACAAGGATGTAGAATTTGGAAGTCACCTCAATGATATTAGTAATATAAATATTTCTATACATTGTTCTAAAATATGGCATGGTGGATTACTATAATTCCTGGAATGTTGTCCCTAGTGAGAACATCGTGGAGTTGTGCCATTTAAACAACATTCAACGCGGAAGTTTATCAAGAAGATTATTGTAATTTGATTAAGTATATTTTTTGTAAATTTTCACATCTTGTATAAAGGACAAGGATGGTTTTTGTGGAATGCATGATATCGTAAACAAATGAGAACGAAAATATTGACATTTAAGGGACCCTAAGGCAAATGTTTTGAAAGAATGTAATCCCCATGATGTTGGTGAATATTCTATTGGTCATATCCTGAGATATTTCGGCATCACTACACATCTAATAGAAATGAGGATTCGCCCCCCATAATTCATACCAGGAATTCTTAGTGAAGGTATGGACCATGAACCGAGAAAAAGTTCATTTTTTAAAAATTAATTTAGTGTGTCTAGATAAGGATGAAAAATACATTTGTCTATAAATTTCTCGTATAGTCTTATATAAATTCATACATAGTCTTTGAATGATACAGAGAAGATAACCTATGTTATTAAATTTCCTTTTGTATGAGAAAACAGTGGGGTTGCCCAATTTAACATCATGTACAAAGGAAATTTATCATAGAGTTAAATTTCATGTGATTATGAATATTTTCATATAGTTTAGAATCATGTTGAAAGGATAATGTCTCATGGATTTTATTTTTGTATAGTGATGAAGTTGGTTGTTATGATGTTTATTTTCATGAAAATAGGGAATTTACTCTTTTTTATAAAAATAATACTTTACAAACATTACATTGGTGGGGTCTTGTTTAGTTTTACATCCATTGAAATCATGGAATAAGCCCCATTAAAGGAGACCTTGTGTATATCATCTAGTTGCTCCCATTTTGGCTCTAGCATCAAAGGATCCCTTCCATGTTTCATCAGTTTTCTAAGGGCCAAAAACATTTATCCAAAAATAAAGGATCATATGTAGACTATTTTGTTGAAGTATAATAACTTCGGGTTTTTCATAACTTCAAAATGATGTAGCATATAGAATATTTTCTAATCAAATCATTCCAATTAATCCATCAATTTATGATATTTATCATCAATTTATAGTTTATCATATATGGAAATACAGAGAAATGGAAATTGAACTTTGATGGGAATGACCTACTCTATCTCATATATTAATGTGTATAAGTTCTCTTTTGTGGAGAATCATGTCATTATAATATAGGACCAAACACATGGAGGAGATTTTATTGTCACCACTTATTATCTTCATCAACCATCTATTGTACTATATTAGATAGGGTCTTGATGAATGCTTATATATATCCATTAGACATTGCATTAAATAACGATGATTGGTTTTCCTTAATTCTATATAACTGATATATTTTCTTCAATATAGAATAAAATAATTGGTGTAATTTTGTTTTTGTATTGTGTGAGGGACACCAAATAAGGTAATGTTTTTTGTATTACATACGTTGTAACTATTTAATATGCTAGCCTCTTTGAGTTGTACGAATTATGCCCATTTTAAAAACAAGTCATTTTCAATTTGAATATACTTGATTTTTTCGGTCATGGAAGATAGATATGATCTGATGATGTCCACTACACTTATGTATAGGGTCCATGTGTACTTATTTGTGTGAAGTAGATCTATGTGCATGAAGAAGAAATTGGCATGAACATTGAAGGAATAAAACTTCCTTGCGAACATAGTAAAATCTCATGTTATAGTACGACAATTTTTTACAAGCCTTTCAATTTGATTAGAAGGATTGGAATCTTATTGGTGAGAAACATAGTGTATAGTGTGTAATTTCATCTTTATAGTAGTGGTTTCTTATACATCAAAGTACCTTATAAGTACCCCATCATGGTACCTCTTATAGAGGATAATCTATTGATTTTTTCCAGCCTATAGAACAAAATTAATTTCCCATATCCAAATTTTTTCCATCTAGCTCTATTCAGTAGGAGCTCTTACTTTGGAAGGAAATTTATGAAAGTGGTCATCCAATAAGTGGTAGGTCCAAACAACTCATGTATGAGACTAATATCCGTGATTTCTTCAATTTTATCATGAATAAATGGTGATAATCATTGATGATGAACAATACTGATGAATGATTCATACCAATATACATTGTATGGAGAAATGGATGCATTTTCAAATGCATTGGGCAATGCATTTTTTGAAATCATGACATGATTTAATGTTTTTATTGAATGTAATTCGACCATTACTGCTTAGAAATTTTATAATAAGGAGAACATTTCATCCATTTTATAGTATAATCAATGTTGACCTACATGATGACTTGATATAAATAAAGTTTTCTTTCAGGAACATTAATTAAACTTGAAGTACCACTTCAAGCCCTTGAATAATTGATTGATATTATGATTCATTATTTTTTATCCCATATGACAACAGAATGGTTTAAATAATGTCTTCCTTTTGTTTATAAGAGAACCACTCCTATCCCCGATTTGTTATGGTTGGGTTAATTTATATTATTCCATACCATTCATGAATATCAAACATCAAAATGCATTTCCTTAACCTAGGGGTCCTCTTAAACAGAGAAAACCACTTCATCGAGTAGTTTAATATCCAATTAAGTAAATTCTTCCGAGGGGTTCTCTACTAGAAATTCTGCTAATGCTTGGAATTTTATGGCTTCCTAGGGTACGAACTAAATGTCAAATTGTAGAAGGATGACCACCCATTGTGACATATATCCCATCAACATTTGACGTTTGAGAATTTACTTATGTGGGATGCTTCGTGATACTGGATCCTAGTGATTCATTATGTAGTGCATCAGATTATAGAAATAAAATATTATCCCAAGGCATATCTTTTTTATACATAAGTAACAATTCTCAATATCAATCATGGTTTAGTTGATATAATAAAGGTTGCTCTCGCTGACAACATCGTTCTTCGGTGTAAGGAGAGCACCCAAGAATCACTCAAGAGATGTGACATAGAAAATGAGTTGTATTCCTTCTACAAGTGACATTAAAACTAGCCTAAAAAGGGTATCTTTATTTATACTATTGAATTATTTTTGAATATCATCATTCCATTGATATTAAACACCCTTTTTCATCAAGCTGGTAAATGTGAATCATTTTCCGGGAAGGTTGGCTATAATTAGTCGAATGTTTCCCTAGTTTCCCTCAAGTCCTCTCAACTCAGTGATGGTATAAGGAACACAAATTACAAGGAAATAATATTCCCTCTAGGGGTAGAAATTGATGAAACTATGGAATATGATTAACTTGAAAAATTTATTTGAGGTAATGTCCAAAGTTCATCTTGAAGCGGTTCATTTTCACAGTATGTTGTCTAAATTTTTTTTAAGACGGTTACAAGATCCAATAGATGGTCCATGAATTATTACAAAATAACTAATATTTCATCAATATATATTTCAAAAAATATTTCCAAGAGGTTTTTTATTATATGATTCATTTCATATTGTAAAAAACCATGTTTCCATGGTACATTTCCCTTTGAATAATGCAATAGCTTGCATTGTATGCTACTACGAGATTCTAACACACCGCAGCCAATAAATCGAGATGTTATGAATATTAATACCCAATTTTTAAAATTTAATAAATATTATCATAAAAAATGGACTTCATTTTTGGATTCGGAATATCAAAATTAGCTTTGGGTTAATTTTGGGTAATTTTTTAAAAACATTCAATTTTTTATGAATAGTTAAAAACACATCGTTATTGGTTAAAACAAACTTTTTATTTAAAAAATTATTAATTTTATTTAAAATTATTTTAGGTCTAAATATATATAAATTATAACTATATATGTTCAATTTAATTCATCGAAGTCATTTTATAATAAGTTTACATATATAAAAATTTTATTGAACTTTTTACAGTTTTTTACCCACCTCCTAGGATCATGTGAAAATATTCATAAAACATAATTTTACCACTTCTATAAGATTAATTTGAAAAATCCGAGAGACACGGTTAATATCGATAAGTGAAATTTGGTTCAATAAGATAAAAATAATTTTTTTTGAATAATAACATTTTACTTTTATTTACCATGGTTAAAAGTAAATAGAGTAATTATGGGTAAAAATGATACCATAATTACCCTAACACATGTAATAATTCTATTGGATAGGATTAATTTGACCAAAAAAACCTCAATAGTAAAATATGATCCCCTTTAGTCCACATGGATTGGATTAGGACATTTATTAATTTGTAATATAAACAAGAGTTAAAATAATTAAAATCAATATTTAATTACTGAACAATTTTTATAATTAAGTTACACACAATATAAATAAAACTATAAATATTAATTATAATGATAAAAATATTTCATAAATAATGGTATTTTATTTATAAATTTATGAATTTAAATAATTTAATTTATTTATGACACAACGATGATGCGACAATTACTTCATTAAAGATTGTTTAAAATAATTGATATTATAAATATCCAAATAAATTTAATTTGAGACTTTTGATGAATTAAAAAAAATTATGTTAATATGACATGTTAGGGTTGATTATATAATTTTTTATCTACGTAACCATGATTTTATGATTTTCAAAAAAATCAAATAGTAAATAGTGTCAAAATTGACATAATTGTGTTTTTAAAACAAATAATATATTATTAATAGATATAATATTCATAAAAATCTATGGATCAGTAAAAGGACTTAGATAAGGTTATATATATTAATAATTAATCACTTGGGGTTCTCTTGTATGTTTATAGTATGTTTATTATCCATGTAGTATAAAAATGTGAAAAGACATGGTAAATGAAAAACAATTTAACTAAGAGTTAAATCTAAAATATAAGGTTAATATGGTGACATAAACCTGCCTAAAACCTATTGTTTTAGAGGTTTTAGAGAAATCCCCACAATATCCTGTAAATAAATAATTTTGGAGCCATTTGAAGATGAAAATTATTTTATTATAAAATAATATTTCAAGATTTTCATAAAGTGACCCCCACCTCTTTTATAAAAGGGAACATCCCTTTCTCTAAATTTCACACCTCCAAAGCCCTTGGTCTCAGCCAAATCCTTCTCAAATATTCACCAAACTTTTTCCTCTTAATCCTGGAGGACTTATTTTTGTCATAAATCCATCCTATGAAGCCCTTTTTATCAAATCAAAAGAATGAACTTGAAGAAGAGGTAAATATATCATCACCTTTTTCATGTTCTTTTCTTCTTCCACTCCCCCTTTATTTGATGTTTCCATTCAAGAATAATAACTATAGTAGCTTATATATACGGTGATGTTATTATAATAATGTTACAACCATATTCCATATTATATCCATCATATGAATGACAAAGTCACCAAACGTGTGTACGTACGACATACATTCTCCAGGTCGTGGTGTATTTTGTTATTCAAACAATTCACGATTTAAATGGGTATAATAATGAGTAAAAATAATTTAAATAATAAATATAACATGATAATGATTCTTTTTATATGATATAACATCCAATTAATTAAGATTTCAAAATCAGTATATAGATATTGTCACTCGTGCGTTCGTACCGATTACCGTCTCCACGAACATGATGAGATTCATTCCCCATCGTAATCATTCAAAAATAATTTTCATTTTAATATTAGAAATATTTTAAATGAACATAATATCATTATTTATATGAATCAAATAAATCCTATTCATAACAATCATGTCTTATTTAACCTACCATATAAAAGAAAATGAATCAGTTAACACCTGAAATGATGATACTATTGAAATATTATTAACGAAGCAGTATTAGAGGATCATATATGATATCATATTTATGTATATAGTACTTGTATAGTTTAATAAAAAAATTAACTATTATACAAGAGGTTAACATACCATCGAGTAAGGAAAAGTAGAAGGTAATGGTTAATTTCTATAATCTCTTTACTTATCTGAGGTTGTTAATACCTATGTATCTACTGGGACCTCATTATCTTCCACATTCAGGTTTTAATACAAATGCAAACAAAACCTTTTTTAATATTTACTATTTTATGGGTCCAAGTCAATTATACCCGTATTTTAACATATATTTTTTGAAAGGAATCCTTCCGTCATTTTCTAAACAAGGTACTTTATGACCTTTTTGACAAAATTAAGGTAAGAATGACTTTTTTAAAATTATACAATGGACGTGGCTATTTTCTACCATTATATCATTGTTGAATTTTCCCATATAAGAATATAGTAATATTATCAAAATAAATGTTTTAGATTATAATTATATATCTTTTAAATGATTTCAAAATAGAAAGATATATTGCTCTAAATGTTTTCTGATTTCATCTATGTCAACATACATTGATGGATTTTAATCTTGTTTGATGTTTATTTATTATGACACAAAAATTTCATATTTTATTGATGGTTTTGTGATATCTTTGACAGTGGATGTGTTATTTTTACCCCATTCCTGGTTTATTGATAAAGTATTGACATTTCGTATGCCAGTTTTAATACAAATTATTATGTTATGTTTAAAACATTTCATATGAGGAATGAATTGGGCCTATTAAGTGACAGGTAAAACCCACTATATCTTCTAGATGCACTGGTAGGTCTACTGAGACCATCTACTATCTTGGCACAAAGATCTGAAAAAATATTATTTGTATTCTTGGCATAAGGCCTTGACTATGTGGTTATAAATTCTGGCATTATACGTTCCATTATTATGAAAGTGGCTATTGATATTGCATTTGATTATTCAAATAGTAGAATATCTATGTGAGTAAGAAAAGTTCATTATTTTGTTTTATCTTTTCCATGTTATGCTGATGATTATTTTTAAAATCCTTTTGTTTTAGTCTTATACATTGAATTAAATGTATATGCTTATTTATGAATGTTTCAACTATATTTTTATCCTTACTGAGCATCTGGGGTCACCGCTGTATATGTTTCATTTTTCCTAGTATGTGAAGAAGTATTTTATGGTTTACCTGTAAGGATAGGCTATGGATATATGTGTTTTCAAAAGGGGGAAAAAATTTCATATATTTTTTTTCATGATGTAATGTAAAACATATAAATTTATCTAGTACATCCAAGGCTACTAAACTGATCGGTTTTTCCAGACAATAATCCTTGAATCATGCCAATGTTATGTAATAATGCACCAACGTTGGGTATCTGGGGTCATAGAGTTACAGTTTGTATCAGATAAAGTTTACTGCAGACTTTGTAAGCTACATTTAGAAAAACACTTATTAGAAAACATTAACCTAAGATAGACTTTGAGGTTTTGTATAGACAAACATCCTAGAATTTAGGAACTGTAATGATTTTGTGAGTTTTCCAAGAAATACATATTTTTCTGGATATGAGCAGGAAGAGGAGGTTCTGGCACAGATGTACCAATGGGTAAAACTCGAAAACACATATTTGTCCTAGACTCAAATGAGTACTGGTGCACGACAATGGGCATTGCTGCACTTTTGGTTACAACACTCTCAGGGGATATTATTATGATAATTATAATTAACATTATAAAACATTATTAAGGGTTTATGAGTATATACTTCTTCAACGAAATTTTTTTTCTGAATATGGATTATACTCAGAAAGTTTTCTATTTCTGTTAAGGGTTTTACAAGTTCAGAGTTAGGTATTACGATTAATAAACTAATCTACTATATATCATCATTCAGAAATGGTGACTAGTGAATGAAATGGAAACCATATCAACACACGTAATCCATTTAGGTATTTCCCTCCTTCGGAAGAATATTATAGTGGAGCTGCTGATGAAACCAGTGCTGATGAGATTATCACCATACTAGGACAACTCATTCAGGTTTTGAATAATAACCTTACCCGTATGGAGCACCTTGATCCACAACACAATGAATTAATGTTAGACCGCTTCATGAGTAGAAAACTACAAACATTAAATGGGAGTAAAAATACATTTGTAGCTATACAACGGATAAATTCCTTAGAGAAAATATTTTATTCTTTGGAGAGTAACGGAAGGGAAAATGTGTTCATGTCATTTTATTGCCTCACGGGAGATGTAGATCAATGGATGTCATTATTAAAAAAACATAAAATAATATTTATAAGTATCGAATATACAATAGAGGGAGTTTAAAGATGTTTTCGTAGAAAAATACTTTCTTTATGACAATCGAGCGGATATAGAACGAAATTTTTTTAGTCTGATTCAAAATGAGGATGAGAATGTCGCAATGTATGAGGCATGATTTACATGGTTATGAGGGCATGTAGCTGATTCTATACGTAACCCAATGAAGAATATTGATTGATCATTTTATGGATTAAAACCATTTCTCCAATGAGAATTATTCTCACACACTTTCTTATCATATGATGATATTGTCTCATGTGCAATCTAGATAGAAAGAGAATTCACTAAGTCATACGACTTTAAATCAAAGAAGGAGAAGAATAGATCAGCTTAGTACTCTGGAAATGGATATAATTGGGAATAGGGAAATAGTTAAATATCCATCTGGTGGTAAATGTGGGAAGAAACACACTGGTAATTTCCTAAAGGGAATGAGAGTCTGTTACATGTGTGGTCAAAAAGGCCATCGAGATCATGATCGCAAGATAATGAAAGAGGCTATCAATGTTTAATGCTACAAATGTAACACCCTAAGATTTTATTAGAAATATTATTCTTTATTTATTTGATGACTTGTGTTGTACGCTACACCTAGATTAGATTGTGCTATAGGAAATACTTTATTATACTTTATTATACTCACACACTATTCTAGACTTGTGTTGCATGCCCGAGCAACATTCCTTGATAGTGTGTGTTGTACGCAATACCAAGTTTCACAAAAAGAGATATTCTTATAATATTATTAAGAACTAGCCTTTATGAATAATAATACCCACTTTTTGAAATATTATAAATTTTAACTTTTAAAATGGACTTCATTTTTGGATTCGGAATATCGAAATTATCCTTGACTGAATTTTTGGTATTTTTCTGAAAACTTTCAATTTTTGATGAATAGAGAAAACATTGAGTTAATGGTTAAAAACCGAATTTTTATTAAATAATAATTTATTTTATTTAAATTTATTTTAGGTAAAAAAAATATACATAATTTATAAATATGTTCAATGTAATTCATTGGAATTATTTTATAATAATTTTAGATATATAAATATTTTATTGAACTTTTTACCATCTTTTACCCACCTCCTAGAAGAATTTGAAAATTTATATAATACATAATTTTACTACTTCTGTGAGTGGAATTTAAAAAATCTGAAAGACATGGCTAATAATTGTATGTAAAATGCGGTTCAATAAGAAAAAAAATAATTTTTGAGGAATAATAACTTTCTACTTTTATTTTCTACGGTTAAAAGTAAATATGGTAATTAAGGGTAAAAATGATATTATTATTACCCTAATGCATGTCCCTATTCTATTTGATAAGTGTAACTCGACCAAAGACAACCTTAGGAATAAAATATTACCCATTATGTCCACATGGATTATATTAGGAAATTAATTATTATTTAATTCTAATAAGAGTTAAAAGAGTTAAAATAAAAGTTTAATAAGTAAAACATTTTGATTATAAGGTTATACAAGAGTTAAATTCGACTATAAATATTAATTATAAATCTATAATGATTTCTACATAATGTAATTTTATTTATAATTTTTTTACAATAAATAATTTAATTTATTTATGAAACTATGAGGATGCGGTAATTTCTTTATTAACGAAATATTAACATAATTGATATTATAAATACCCAAATAAATGTAATTTTAGACGTTTTATGATTTACAGTAGTTATATAGGTTAATATAACATATTAGGGTTGGTTAAATAAATAGTTTTCGAATTAATAATGATATTATTAATTTAGAAAAAACAAAATACCAAATAGATTCAAAATTGACATAAAAGAGTTTTTAAAACAAATATGAACTTATTAATTGATATTCTATTCCTAAAAATATATGTTTCATCCAAAATACTGATATAATAATACATATGACATTAATGAACCAATTCAAGTTCAATTTACATTTTATAGTATGTTTATTAACTATATAGTGTATAAATAGAAGAAGACAGAGTGAAAGTTAAATTAATTAACTTAGAGTTAAATCTAAATGATAAGGATAAAATGGTAACCTAAAGTTGTCTAAAACCTATTAGCTTAGAGTATTTCGACCCATCCCAACCCTAGCTTAGAAATAAGTCACTTTGGAGCCATTATAAAACGAATAAGAATTTATTATTATATAATATTTTATGTTTTTCATAAAGTTCCCCTCTCCCCTCTTATAAAAGGGCACTCCCCCTTCACTCTTATTCACAACTTATTACCCATTTGGACCTCCCAAAATATGACATAATACCATCTCAACTATCCTACTCTCATCTTAGAGTCCTTCCTTTAGTCAAAAATCCAACCTATGGAGCCCTTTTAATTAAATCAAAAGGAAGAACCCGATGAAGAGGTAAATATCTCACCACCTATTTCAAGTTCCTTTATTCATCCACTTCCTCCTTCTTTGTTGTCTCCATTCTAAAATAATAACTCCAGTATCTTATATATACTTTTATTTAATTATAAAAATTGTACAACTATATTAGTAATTTTATGCATCCTATGAATGAATAAGTCAACACACCTGCTTACGTACGACTTACCGTCTCCACGTCCTGGTGTAGATTGTCATTCAAACATTTCATCAATTGGATGGGTATAATAATGAGTATAAATGATATATATAATAAATATAAAATTATTATGATTCTTTATATATATGATATACCATCCAATTATACACAATTTCAACATCAAAATAATGATATCGTCGCTCGTGCGTACGTACGGACTACCGTCTCCACAGCGCGATGATATTCATTCTCCATGATAGCCATTATAGAATGATTATAAAGTATATATATTATAAATAATGATTAAATTTATGAAATAATAATTCTACTAGATATATATATATATATATACTCTAATTACTTCCATTCAATCCAATAAGGAAATGAAAACAACGTGCATGCGTATGTACGGTCTACAGTCTACATGAACTATGTATTTCATTTCATTTATCTATCTATTAAATACATATATATTATGAATATATATATATGATTTATAAATCATGTTTTACATTCTGTAAGTATATATATCATGAAATAAGTAACAATATCAAGAACAATAAGTCCAAACATGTACGATAAATGAAACGACTTTACCTAAAACGCTTCTTTAACATGGAATTGACAAAATAATGGGTAATATAACATCATAAGTGAATCAAATATTATATCATAAATATTATTATGGTTCTGTTAAAAGTTAGCAATATGTTTAAACCCACTATACAGGACTTTCAGACACGTACAGATGATATTGGACCTAAGGTAAGGGATAATTATTCCAATCTATTTCTTATCCAAGATTGTTTATTTGTAAGTATTTACTTGGGTTATTGTTATCATCCATGTACACATTTTCTAAAAAATATTTCATGTATATTTAAAGGAGTTTTTACCTATTTTTAAATTTTACCAAATGATATGAAAATAAGATTTCTTTTGTTTACCATATGAAGAAATTTTTGACTTTTCCAACAATAGTACGACGAGAATGTTTTTTTAACATATATGGCATGAACAGATTTTTACATCTTCCTAAATCCTTATTTTCATGAATACTATTCTACAATATTTCATGATTATTTTCAACAAAATCCTTTTATTTTAAAATTGAATGGAATTTTGTGGAAAGAAAATGATATCGAAGAAGAAAGGATGTTTTTTTCAAGAATTAATTTCAATTGTTTTATCAAAACAATTTTCCATCTAAAATAACAGTATTTAATATGTTTAGGTTTCATGTGTAATTTCTCTAATATTTATAAGGTTTTATTTTTATTATGATGAAATGATATCCTTTTTCTATGGAATTTGTCATGATAAAATGATGTTTATTAAACCCATTTTATTCGTTGGGTTATGATGAATGAATTATGATTAGTTTGTGGCATACGTAAGAATGATTTCAATATTAGATTGGTGGGACATATATCTCATGTTAATGCATTGGATAAATATTAGTATCTCATGAGATAGATATGGCTGGAATGGAAGGGTGATCCGATTCAGTGATACAGGACTGGAACGAGAAGTGAACTCAATTTAGTAAGGGACTTTGTCCACTATGATGATCTTGAAAGCAATGCCTTGGCTACTATAGAAATCATATCATGTGCTTAATGTATTCCTCAATTACTTGTTTTATTCCCATGCTATTTTTTCATGATTTATGTTTCTTTATGATCTATGCCTTACGTACTCCAAGATTTATTTCACAACTCAATATCTTGATGTTTAAACTTTATGTTCATGTTTTTATGTTCAAATGTATATGGTTTGTTTTATTTTCATTATCATTCCCTTAATGAACATTTGACCTCACCCTATATATGTTTTATTTTACCCAAGATATAAAGAATGGTTTTAGGTAAGAAAAAAAAAGTGGAATATATATATGGGAGATGTTGAAGATCTTTCACCATGATTAGAAGATTATGTTTCGTCTTTCAAAAGACACTAAACTATTATGGTCCTTGGGTGTCATTTTTTGATATATATTAAGTATTCCTAAAAATTAATATAATGTCAATGTACATCAATATTGGTTCTATACAACAGTTTTAGTGAAAAATTGCATTATGAAAATGAATGTCTTAACCGCTAAGGAAACATACATCAAAAAAGGCCAAGGGAGAAAATCTAAGATTATGATATCACTACTTCATAGGTTGAATCTCTTAAAAAAAATTTGGATGGTAATGTAACAGTTTCATTAGTTTTATCTAATGATTTATTTGATTTTAGGTCACCATATCATTTCATATCTTCCCAGTGTTCTAAAAAAATTAGATATTTCCAACTTAATTGTACAAGGGAGTTCTCAGTCCAAACTTCTATGGGAAGTATCATTGCAACAATGTTTATTGAATCAATTACTATTAGGGAATACAAATGTTCTTTATCTTCTGATCACATCATTATACCAATGATTTAATTTTATATAATTCTTAGTATATATTGGAATTTGGACCACAATGCAGAAATTTATTGTAAGAAGAAAGAGATTAAAATTCTCGATGATGATAAAGAGTACCTTATCTATACAGTAGAAATGACACAACCTAATTCGTATTTATATCCACCCCTAGTAGATCAACTAAATTCAATTATTGGGGAGGAAAATAATAAAATAACCATGGGTTAGGAATGGAATGTTCAAATATACGATGTACCTATTGTGCAAGAATCTTTTGATGTGTTTCCAAACGATTTACATGAACATCCACCAGAACGAGAAATTGAGTTTTCCATTGATTTAATTCCTGGTTCAAGGCCCATATCGAAGACCTCTTATAGAATGTCCACTTTGGAATTAGTGGAACTTAATAAAAAACTATAGGAATTGAGTAACACGAGATTTATTCACCCTCATGTTTCTCTAAGGGGAGTCCGAGTCCTTTTTGTTAAAAATAAAGATGGATCAATGAGGTTGTGCATTGACTACAAGGAGATAAATGTTATAACTATAAAGAACAAGTATCCTCTGCCTCACATTGATGACTTATTCAACCAAATTCATATAGTTCAATATTTTTCAATGATTGACATTTGATCTGGATATCATTAGTTGTGTGTGAAGAAGGAAGAAATTCCAAAAAGAGCATTTCAAACCAGGTATGGGAATTAAGATTTTATAGTAATTCTTTATAGATTGAATAATTCACCCTTAGTCATCATGAATCTAATTAATAGAGTTTTCACAGAATACATTAATGACATTGTTGTGGTATTTATTGGGGCTATTCGAGTACACTCAAAAAGCTTCGATGATCATGAAAATCACCTGCGCATTATATTATGGACTCTTATAAGAAATGAAATATATAGAAAATTTAGAAAGAATGAATTATGGATTTTGGAGATATCTTTTGTTGGACATATTTTCTCTAATGATTGAATCTCTGTTGATCCTTCAATGACCAAGGAAATCAAATAATGGACAGCATCGACGAGTATAAATGGGGTACACTATTTTATGGGTTTAGAATATTATTATCATCATTTAGTCCATAATTTTTCATGGTTGGCTAACCCATTAACCATGATCAGATGAAAAGGTTTTAAATTTGTGTGGGCGAAATAGTGTGAATAACTTTTTTAGATCTAAAGAGAAGATTAATAGATGCTTCTATATGGACTCTACCATTAGGGAATGATGGGTTTTTTATTTATATTTATGCTTCAATGGACCTGGTTGTGTCCTTATGTAGAATTATTGAGCTATTTAATGTGCATCATGACAGCTATAAAAATCATGAAAAAAACTATCCTACTCATGATCGTCAATTAGAAGTTATACTCATTTCTCAGAAAATATAAAGACACTATCTCTGTGGTGAAAATTTTGAGATTTATACTAATCACAAGAGTTTGAAGTATATTTTCTCAAAAAAATATCTCAACATGAGGAAAAGGTGATGGCTTGAACTACTCAAGGATTATTATTGCACTATACAATAACTCCTAGGGAATGAAAATAAGGTTGAAGATTAATTGAGAAGAAAAGATCATGATTATCTGAACAATATGAGAAATTATTGGGACCTTATTTTCATAGATATTGTTAAGAGGGATATAGGAATAACCCTGGAAGGTGAAACATCAAGTATTTTGTACGTGGTTGCCAAAAAAAATTTACTAGAAAGGATATTGAGTTTTCAGAATGATGATGAGGAGATCCAAAAAAAAGTTTAATGTTGTGAATGATGGGATATTGAGTGACTTCATATATGAAAATGGGATTTTAAAATTTGGGAAGTGACTTTGTGTTCCCTATTTACCTGATATAAAAAGGGAATTTTTGGATGATTCTCATAGCTTCAATTTCTCTATACTCTTTGGTAGCATTTCAATGTATAGAAATTTGAAGGAACATTTTTTTGTGGGATTACATGAAGTGGGAGATTGATGATTTTGTGTCAAGATGTATGGTTTTTCAACAAGATAAATCTAGAAAGAAAAAGCCAATAAGAGTCATGAAACCTCTTCACATACCTGAGTTGTAATGGCCCAGACCTCTCCGGCCCATTCCTTTGTTAAAAAGAAGGCTACAAGTGTTCTAGAGGGTAAAATGGACTTTTCCCACACTTTCCAGAATTTTGAAACTACACGCCGTGTAGTTTGAGTACACACCGTGTACTATCTTGCCAGGTATACCCCGTGTGAATGGCTGTGTCTTTGGCATGTGAAGAAAATGAGTATACGCCATGTGTCCAGTACTACACATCGTGTAGTCCCTCCCCACGTACGTGTTACCGTGTGTTGACCAGTCATCAGATTTGTGCCGTTTGAAGGTCGTGTACTTGCCGTGTGCAATAAATGAGTACATGCCGTGTGTCCAATCTCCATGTCATATAGTCCTTCACCGCGTATGTGTTACCTTCAAACCATGTGTTGACCAGTCAACGGCCGCGGAGCCGCGTTGGAGGCCGCGTGGAGACCGTGTGAAAACGGCCGAGTACACGTCGTGTATCATAAGTACACGCCATGTACTTTTTCTTTTCATCCCTATAAAAGGAGGGGTCCCCTCCTCCTTTAAACTCACACCTCTCCTCCCCTCTCCTTTGAGCAGAGCACTCTCAAGAGACTCGAAGGCTCTTTCTTCCATAACATTGTCGTCCGAGCTCCGATGTACGATCCGTCAGCGGCCACAGGATCTTAACGATGAGGCGGACCTTCCGAGCATGGATCTGTTGTCTTTCCTTCGGCTCTTCCTTTCCACACAAGTAGGTTTTTCTAGGACACTAACAAATGTCTTCTAACGTTGATCCATAGGAGCGTTGCGATCAATAACCTGTTGAGGTAGGGATCTTACCTTCATCTCCCTAATTTTTGCATCATGCAGGGTGGGTGTTCTCTTGTTTACGTGAAACACTTTTAAACCGGTTTAATAATGATAATAATTGGCTTATATAACGGGGTTGGGAAGTTTGTTATTGATGTTACTTTATATCCTGTGAATTTATTTTGTGAAATGAATATGCTTATGCCTACTGAAAATAATGGTCGTTGGGGGCCTTTTCTTGCACAAATAAATGTTTCCCTATCTTCTAGACCGTTTTTTTTTTAATGGAAACTTCATGGAATGTGTAAATTGGTTAATCCCTTAAAGTTGGTTGTTTAAATGAAAATCTGGAACCTTTGTGTGATCACCCCGGTTGAACCAAAATAGAATAATGAACATGTGGGTGTTGGCTTGGTTACGTGGCATGTGATGGGGGTGTTTTGTGGGTTGTTGTGAAATGGGTGAGCAGCGGGGTTGCGGTTGGCTTGGTTGTGGGAAGGTGTGAATGTTTAATGGTGATGGGCAGCGGGGCTATAATAAATGGTATTAAAGGGATGGGGATGTGAGGTTTCAGTGTGATTGTGGTTGTGGTGGTTGGCAGCGGGGCAGCAAGGATGGGCTTGTTTGTGAACAGACTATGGGTTGTGTTAATTAAATAAAAAGTGGAAGATTTAATGAATGGTGGGTCTTGGTAATGAAATGGAAATCAATGGGTTGGTTGGTTAATAAGAAGGAACTTGTTGTGTTGATGTGTTTGTTTCCCTAACTTGTTTTGTGGATGGCTGGGATATGTTTTACGAACGAATGAAGTGGTTGGTTTTGGATAGTTTCCAAGTAGTTAAGGAACTAAATAAGCTAATTTCTGCTGAAACTTGAAAACCTTAATGGGGTTGGGGTTGTTTGTTATATGCATGCTTCGTGGTAGCAGTGTCGAGGCACGTGCTCAATTTTTCTTTTTAGAAGCCATAGGTTGGTCTGAGTGGTTGATATATATATATATATATGTGTGTGTGTGTGTGTGTGTGTGTGTGTCTATTTTGTGTTTTATCGCACCACAACCATGTTGAGAACATAGTTCCAAACACTCCAATTTCATGGGAGATGGTGTTTTCCCATAGTTACTAGCTCATTCTTTCTCCTTCTTCTCTAGGTTGCGATGGCTTGAGGCGAGATTACACCCAAGACTCTTCGGGTAGGTTCACATTGAGGTGATTAGGCCCAATACTCTTCGGGCAGACTTATAGACTATGATGTCTTGAGGAGACCTTACACCTAAGACTCTTCAGGTAGGTTTCAATTTCAGGCCCAGGTGTCTTTGGGCGAGAGTTCTGTTATTATTGTTATTCCCAAGAATCTTCAGGATGAGGCCCTAGTGTCTTCGGGCAGGGATGTGGTTGTCGTTGTGAGGCCCAGGTGTGTGCAGGCGAGATATGTGGTTGTGATTCCCAGGTGTGTGCCGGCGGGATGTGTGGTTGTGAGGGCCAGGTGTGTGCGGGCGGGATGTGTGGTTGTGAGGGCCAGGTGTGTGCGGGCGGGGAGAGTGTGACAGCGTCAGTATGTTCAGCTAACTAATCGGAAATGGTGCAGGGTAACGAATACTCTTGTTCTTATACTACTACTACCTGTTGTGACTATGTTTTGGTGAGTGTGGTTAGGGAGGTTGGGTGGATAGATTTCATTGTTAGGTTTCTTCTGTTGTTCTCACGGGACATTAGGATGTCTCCTCACATGTGCATGGGAGCTTTAGGTTTCCCTACTGAGTGTACTTTTATGCTCACCCTATGTTTACTTTCAGGATTCCAGGAGGACTACAAGGGCCATGTGGGACCCTATTAGTCAGTCGGTTGGAGTTGTTGTAGTTTTTGTTCACTTGTTTTCTTTTGGTATTGTACTTTGGAGATTTCTTGTACTTGTACCTTGTTATGAAATTGTTTAAACATGCATGTGGGCTTGGTTTGGGTTTATTTATATACACTTGTTCCTTTCCCTTTTTGGTGATTGAATTGTCCGATTTCCCGATTCTAAATAATAAAAAAGGTAATGCCTCCCATATTTGTGAAAAACTCATACCCTTGGTGCTAGTCACCACCTCGGGGCCTACTGGAGGCGGGACTCGGGGGTCATTATCTCCCTTTCACCATTTCCAGCTCAGGATGGGCATCTTTGGTGGGAGGTGGTCGTGACATAATGGTATTAGAGGTGATGGTTGAGAGATAGGATGGAGTCTGGAGTTATGAACGGTGAGGATTGCATGGGATGGTAGGGAAACAGTGTTAGATAACCTTGGTGTGTGACATAGGCCAGGGGAGACCGGCTAGGACACGAGATATTAGGCCCCCCTGTGATCCGATGCAAGGACTCTGAGCCTACCGAACGACCAAGTGAGACTACATTGATTGATGGGTAGAGAACCAAGGGAAGGTACATGCATCAACATTATTGTGTTTTGCCTGATTTGGGTGTTCTGGGAAAGAAATTGAAATAAAATGATAATTAAAACTTTGAGAAAATTCCTTACTACTTGGACTTAGGCGATCCTTCTTTACCGTACAACTATGGCACCTAGACTTCGTCCCTGGGTGGCTCAGATGGTCGAGGCCCAACAGATCCAGGCGGTCGATCAGTTGAGGATTGACCAAGAGGTGGAAGATTACCAGTGGCAGAAAACTCTCTGTTCCTTCCAGCTGCAGACCCTCAATAAGTACGAGGGTAGTACTTCAGATACATAGACGTAGGGGTGTCTTGAGGGGCTAGGGATTGATTTTACCTTGATCTATGCTCCGAGGGAGTAATGGGTTCACCTAGCAGTCATTCAGCTCAGAGGTGCGGCGCGACAGTGGTGGACGCTCTACCTCAGAGAGAGGATAGAGGTAGAGGTACTGTGGGATGACTTTGTGAAGGAATTTGGAGAGGAATTCCTTTCTTCCATGATCAAGGTGGAGAAGCGGCAGGAGTTACTCTCCCATCAGCATAAGAGTATGTCAGTACGAGAGCTAGGGATAAAGTTCAAGGATCTCCTGCGCTTTTCTCCAGATCTCTTTCCGGATGAGGAGTCTCGGTCAAGATGTATGGAGGAGGCGCTTCGTCCTTCGCTCCAATATGATGTCACCACCATCACCCTTCCGACGTAGTTGGTGGTGCAGAAGAAGGCATAGGTCGTAGAGAGGATGCACTCGCTGGGAGGTGCACCATGTGAGGTGTTTCAGCTAGGTTCGACGATGGAGAAGGCAGTCAGCAGTAGGTCTCCTGCAACATGACCTTCCAGGTTTAGGCCAGTGGGGAGCAAGCCCCAGCAGGTCCAGCTTAGATCTTCATGTTTTCATCCGTTTTCCACGAGCCTAGGACCGAGGTGCTTTTGTTGTGGAGGTTTTGGGCACGTTCAGAGTCGGTGCCCGACCCGATCTCCGTACGTTGGAGGTGGGCAGGTTCAGCGCCCACCACAGCAGCACCTGTTGTCGGCGAGGCCCTTCTAGCAGTAGCAGGACCATGCTCATCTGAGGGAAGACTTTGCGGGAGGAGTCCGACCTCAGGGTTCTCCTCTGGGACCTCAACCAGGGCGTGGTCGGGGAAGTGGACGACATCAGAGAGGAAGAGGAGCTGGGCATGGATAGTTGCACGCAGTAGAGTTGGCAGCTCCAACAGGACCAGAGGTGGTGCGAGGTACGATTTTTTTGTTCAACACTCATGTTTCTGCTTTGTTCTATTCGGGAGCTTCACACTCCTTTGTTGCACCTGGTCTAGCCCATGCTTTGGGACTAGAAGTAGAGAGACATTCCATACCACTGGTGCTGAATACACCAGTTGGAGGCCATACCAGCGTATCTTTTGATTTCCGGGGATGTGGGATGATGTTGGGACCACATCGATCTAGTGGGGACCTTCTTCTTTTACAGATGTAGCCATACGATGTCATCCTAGGCATCAATTGGTTGTTTTCTGTTATTTCCGTTATCGACTGCTTTCGGATAAGAGTCTTATTCTCTGATGTGGATGGGCATCGCGTATCATTTTCTGGAAAGAGGAGATATCAGGCGGGAAACCAACATGTGGAGCCTCTCCTTTCCTTGTTATGATGGTTATCAGTGGTTCCATCTGATACAGAGATGATGGATGTACCAAAGGTTGTTGGGGAGTTCCTCGATGTTTTTCCTGAGGAGGTTGTGACTCTCCCCCCCCCCCCCGATGTGACGTTGAGTTCGGGATAGACTTACAACCTGGTGCCCGTCTGATTTCGATGGCCCCTTATCGGATGGCACCTTCGGAGTTACGGGAGTTGCAGATTCAGATTGACGATCTGATGGAGAAGGGTTTTGTTAGACCCAGCGTGTCGCCATGGGGTGCTCTCGTTTTGTTCGTGAAGAAGGCAGATGGGGGTCTCAGGCTATGCATAGGCTACCAAAGGCTCAACCAGGTAACGGTCATGAACTGTTACCCCCTTCCAAGGATAGATGATCTCTTCGACCAGCTGAGGGGAGTAGGTTGGTTTTCTTGATTGATCTACGATCGGGATATCATCATCTGAGGGTGAAGGACAGTGTCATCTCGAATACATCTCTCTGGTGTAGGTATGGGCACTTCGAGTTTGTTGAGATGCCGTTTGGAGTTACGAATGAACTAGAAATGTTCATGGGACTTATGAACATTGTCTTCCGAGAGTTTCTAGACCTATTCGTCGTTGTGTTTATTGATGTCATCCTGATCTACTAAAGATCAGAGGAGGAGCACATTAAGCATCTCAGGGAATTCTTGGAAGTCCTTCGACACCACCAGCTTTACGAGAAATTGACGAAGTGTAAGTTCTTGACACAATAAGTACACTTCCTTGGGCACGTGGTGTCTCAGAATGGATTATCAGTGGACTCATCGATGGTGGAGGCATTTATTTCTTGTGCAGCACCCAAGAGCGTGGCAGAAGTTCGTAGTTTCCTGGGGTTAGGAGGTTACTATCGGAGGTTCGTTTCGGACTTCTCTCAATTTGCTGCTCCATTGACAGCATTGACTAGGAAGAATCAGGTCTTCTTATGGAGTGATCCGTGACATCAATATTTTGAATACCTGAAGGAAAAGTTGGATAGTGCTCCCATGCTCCGGTTTCCAGAGGAAGGGTTGTTGTATGAAGTGTTTTTGTGATGCTTCTGGCTTTGGTCTGGGGTGTGTGGTGATGCAAAAGATGGGTGTGATTTGTTATGGGTCTAGGATGTTGTGCCCTGATGACTGTAATTATGCCACCCATAACCTGGAGCTCGCAGCAGTAGTGTTCTCATTCAAGTTGTGGCGACATTAACTCTTTGGAGAGCGCTTTATGGTCTTCTCAGATCACAAGAGCGTGCGTTATATCTTCTCCCAGCGTGACCTGAACTTACAGAAGCGGAGATGGGTTGAGTTTCTCCAAGACTATGACTTCGTGATCTCTTACACTGAATGTAAGGGCAACATTGTGACTAATTCACTGAGAAGGATGTCACATAAGGAAGTGGTTCGGGAATCCGCTGATTCTTGGAAGGCGATGGGAGAGTCGGCTGCCCTGCACTTAGATGCGAGGGAAGAAGGTGGTAGAGACTGTTTGTTCTAGATGATGGTGCAATCCTCCTTGTCGCAACAGGTGGAAGAGTCTCAGTGGGGGGACTCTGGGGCAGAGGTGATACGGGATCGTGTCGATCAGGGGAATGCTCTAGAGGGATGGTTAGAGGACAACCGTCATCGGATGATTTTCCATGGAAGGTTGTTTGTCCCAGAGGTGATGTGTGAGGGAGTTCTCCATGAGTTCCATAGGTCAGCCTTGGCGGTACATCTAGGAGTTTCAAAAATATACTGAGGCCTGAGGGATCAGTTTTGGTGGCCCAGGGTGAAACAGGATGTGGCAGAGTTTGTGGCTAAGTGCCTTGTGTGCTAGCAAGTGAAGACTGAACACCGTGTTCTCGGTGGTTTGTTTTATCCTTTAGGTTTCCCTGAGTGTAAGTGGGATGACATACCAATGGAATTCATCACAGGACTTCCTAGCTCTCTGGGTGGTTATGATTCTATCTGGGTAGTGGTGGATCGTCTGACGAAATCAGCGAACTTCTTAGCAATCAAGGAGTCGGGCCCGGTGAGTACCTTAGCTCAGAGGTACGTAGAAGAGGTAGTGCGTTTGCATGGAGTTCCGTGGACTATCGTCTTAGATCGGGAAAATAGGTTTACCTCACGAGTCTGGAAGGGGCTACAACATGTTTTTGACACCCAGCTACGCCTTAGCACTGTTTTCCACCCCCAGACCAATGGGCAGATGGAGCGGACTATCCAGACATTAGAGGACATGCTACGAGCATGCATTCTGGATTTTGGAGGATCATGGGTATGACACATTCCTTTAGTAGAGTTTGCCTACAACAGCATCTTACACTATATTATTGGTATGGCACCATTTGAGGCTTTCTATGGATGGACATGTCATTCACCCATTTTATGGGTAGAGGTTGGTGAGACAGGTGCTCTTGGGCCAGAGGTACTGCAGAGCACCACAGAGAAATTCCAGCTTGTACGTGAGAGGATGAAAGCGGCTCAGGACCGAAATAAGTCTTATGATGATCGTCAGAGGAGGACCTTGGAGTTTGAGGTGGGAGATCATGTGTTAATGAAGGCTTCCCCTCGACGGGGGCAGTGGAGGTTTGGGAAAGGGAGCAAACTCTCACCCAGGTTCATCAGACCTTTTGAGGTGTTGAGGCGAGTCGGCAAGGTGGCATATCAGCTGGCCCTTCCACCACAATTGGAGATGGTTCATGATGTCTTCCACGTCTCCCAGCTTTGCCGGTACTTACACGACGACTCCCACGATATCGACTGGGGAGAGTTGGATATGGGAGACGACGCGACCTTCGAGGAACGACCAGTCAGAATCGAGGATCGTAAAGAGAAGGTGGTCTGTGGACGAACCATTCCATTGGTTCGTGTGTTGTGGAGGCATGGAGGCCTCGAGGAGAGCACTTGGGAGCGGGAGACCCAGATGCATGCTCAGTACCCGAAGATGTTTTGACTTGTATTTTCCCTTGTTCTTCTGACCTTTGTGTTGATGTTGTACTCTGTACCTTTGATATATGGAATTCTTGGCTTGTTAGTTGAGAGACCTTTTTTTTCTTTATTCCCTGGTAATGTGTAACATGTCTAGAAGTGTAGGAAAGGGAAAACCTGACATTTAATCGAGACGAATTAATGCGGATGCGATTGAACATCTTCGGGCGAGTCAGTGCCACTTAAAGCGGATAATATTTCGACATAGGTGAAGGAGTTTCCCAAACCCACGTGTTCGGGCAGTGTATTGGTTGTGTGGTGTTACGGGGAAGTTCGTGTTGAAAATCCTAATGTATGGAAGTGGGAAGTCCCAGTCCATAATCGAGATGCATTAATGAGGATGTGATTAAACCCGTGAAGGCGATTTAGTGCCGCCTAAAGCTGATAATATCTCGACATAGGAGAAGGAATTCCTAACACCTATAATTAGGATTGTTGGTTGGGTTCCCGTTATAACGAGGACCCTAAGCGGTATCTTGTTGGGTTCCCCTGGTTTGGTTTTTGAATTATCGGGGACGAGAATGTTTTAAGAGGTATCTGATTTAATGGCACGGACCTCTCCAGCCCATTCCATTGTCAAAAAGAAGGCTACATGTGTTCTGGAGGGTAAAACAGACTTTTCCCACAGTTTCCAGAATTTTGAAACTACACGCCGTGTAGTTTGAGTACACTCCGTGTACCCTCTTGCCAGGTATACCCCGTGTCGATGGCCGTGTCTTTGCTGCATGGAGAAAATTGGTATACACAGTGTGTCCAGTACTACACGCCGTGTAGTCCCTCCCCGAGTACGTGTTACCGTGTATTGACCAGTCGTCAGTTGTGTGGCGTGTTAAGCCGTGTCCTTGCCATGTGAAATAAATGAGTACATGCCGTGTGTCCAATATAAACGTCGTGTAGTCCTTCATCGAATATGTGTTACATTCAAACTGTGTGTTGACCAGTCAACGGCCACGGGGCTGCATTGGACGCCGCGTGGAGACTGTGTGAAAACGGCTGAGTACACGCCGTGTACCATAAGTACATGTTGTGTACTTTTTCTTTTCAGGCTTATAAAAAGAGGGGTCCCCTCCTCCTTTCAACTCAAACCTCTCTTATGCTATCCTCTAAGCAGAGCTCTCTCAAGAGACTGGAAGGCCCTTTCTTCAATAACTTTGTCGTGCGAGATCCTATTTACGATCCGTCAACAGCCACGAGATCGTAACGATGAGGAGGAACTTCCAATCTTGGATCTGTTGTCTTTTCTTCGTCTCTTCCTTTCCACCCAAGGAGGCTTTGCCAAGACACAGACAAATGACTTCTAAAGTTGATCCTGAGGAGCATTGCAATCAAGAACCTGTTGAGGTAGAGATCATACCTTCTTCTCTCTAATTTGTGCATCATGCGTGGTGGGTGTTATATTGTTTACGTGAAACACTTTTGAACAGGTTTAATAATGATAATAACTGGATTATATAACGGGGTTGGGATGTTTGTGATTGTTGTTACTTTATAACATGTGAATTTATGTTATGAAATGAATTGGCTTATGCCTACTGAAAATAATGGTCTTTGGGGGCCTTTTCTTGCTCAATTAAATTTTGACCTATCTTCTAGGCCGTTTTGTGAATGGAAACATCATGGATTGTGGAAATTGGTTAATCACATAAAGTTCGCTGTTTAAATGAAAATCTAGAAACCTTGTGTTATCACCCAGGTTGATCCAAAATGGAATAATGAACATGTGGGTGTTGGCTTGGATACGTGGCATGTGATGAGGGTGTTTTTTGGGTTATTGTGAAATGGGTGAGCAGCGGGGCTGCGGTTGGCTTGGTTGTGGGAATGTTTTAATGTTTAATGGTGATGGGAAGTGGGGCTGCAATAAATGGTATTAAAGGGATGGGGATGTGTGGCTTCGGTGTGGTTGTGGTTATGGTGGTTGGCAGCGGGGATGCAAGGATGGGCTTGTTTGTGAACGGACTATGGGTTGTGTTTATTAAATAAAAAGTGGAAGAGTTAATGAATAGTGGTTCATGGTAATGAAATGGAAATCAATGGGTTGGTTGGTTAATATGAAGGAACTTGTTGTGTTGTTGTGTTTGTTTCCCTAACTTGTTTTGTGGATGGTAGGGATATGTTTTACGAACGATTGAAGTGGTTGGTTGTGGATAGTTGCCCAATATTTAAGGAACTAAATAAGCTAATTTCTGCTGAAACATGAAAACCTTAATGGGGTTGGGGTTGTTTGTTGTATGCATGCTTCGTGGTAGTAGTGCCGAGGCACGTGCTCAGTTTCTCTTTTTAGACGCCATCGGTTGGGTTGAGTGGTTGTGATATATATATATATATATATATATATTTGTATCTTTTGTTTTTTATCGCACCGCACCCATGTTGAGAACATAGTGCCAAACACTCCCATTTCATGGGAGAGGGTGTTTTCCCATAGTTACTAGATCCTTCCGGCTCTTTCTCCCCTAGGATTTGATGGCTTGAGGTGACCTTACACCCAGGACTCTTCAGGTTGGTTTAGATTGGGGTGATTAGGCCCAAGACTCTTCGGGCAGACTTATAGGCTCTGATGGCTTGAGGTGACCTTACACCTAAGACTCTTCAGGTAGGTTTTGATTTCAGGCCCAGGTGTCTTCGGGCAAGAGTTCTGTTACTATTACAGTTCCCAAGAATCTTCGGGATGAGGCCCAAGTGTCTTCGAGCATTGATGTGGTTGTGGTTGTGAGGCCCAGGTGTGTGCTGGGGAGATATGTTGTTCTGAGGCCCAGGTGTGTGTGGGCGGGATGTGTGGTTGTGAGTCCCAGGTGTGTGCGGACAGATGTGTGGTTGTGAGGCCCAGACATGTGTGGCCGAGGAGAGTGTGACAGCGTCAGGACGTTCAGCTATCTAATGGGAAATGGTGCGGGGTACCCAATACTCTTGTTCTTATACTACTAATACCTGGTGTGATTGTGTTTTGGTGAGTGTGGCTGGTGAGGTTGGGTGGATATATTTCCTTGTTAGGTTTCTTCTATTGTTCTCACGGGACATTAGGATGTCTCCTCACTTGTGCATGAGAGCTTTAGGTTTCCGTACTGAGTATACTTGTATGCTCACCCTACGTTTACTTTCAGATTTCCAGGAGGACTACCAGGGTCGTGCGGGACCCTACTAGTCAGGCAGTTGGAGTTGTTACAGTTGATGTTCTCTTGTTTTCTTTTGGTATTGTACTTTTGAGCTTTCTTGTCCTTGTACCTTGTTATAATATTGTTTAAACATGCATGTGGGATTGGTTTGGGTTTATTTATATACACTTCTTCCTTTCCCTTTTTGGTGGTTGACTTGTCGTATTTCCCGATACTAAATAATAAAAAGGGTAATGCCTCCCATATTTGTGAAAAACTCATACTTTTGGTGCTATTTTCAACCCCGTGGCCTATTGGAGGTGGGACTCGGGGGTCATTATCTCCCTTTCACCATTTCCAGCTCAGGAGAGGCATCTTTGGTGGGTGGGGGTCGTGACATGAGTGGAAACAGGATAATATTAAGCTATACTTTTTCACGGGTCTACCAAAGACACGTAGAAGGAATGATGCAATATTGGTCTTTGTTGACTGTCTTACCACGTCAACACATTTTCATGATATAAAAGAATATTTAACAATTCAACATATGGAAATATTATATAATAATGAAGCTGTAAGACTTCATGGATTACCCAGTATCAATTTTTTCTAATCATGATCCCCATTTTACATCAAGATTCTAGAAATGTCTTCAAAAGGCCTTAGATACTAATCATCTTTTGAGCACTATCTTCTTCCCTCATACTAAAGTAAAATAAGAATAGACTATTAAACCCTTAGAATACATGTTGACATCATGCTCACATTACTTTCAAGATATGTAGGATCAATATTTACCTCTGGTAGAATTTTCCTATAACAATAGCTTCCATTCAAGTATTCAGATGGAACCATATAAAGTGATACATGAAAAAAGTATTCGCACACCATCTTTTTGTGATGATGTTGGTGAAATAAAACTTGTTGTCCTAAAAAAATTTGATGAAATTATGGAAAATGTGAATGTTATCCAAACCCACATCAAATCATCCTGAAGTAGGAAAAAGGGAAATTCAGATAACCGAATGAAGGATTTAGAATTTCAAATAAGAGACCATGTTTTCTTGAAAGAATCTCCTTGGAAGGGGGTTATACGTTTATGTATTAATGGTATATTGAGTCCAAATTACTTCAGACATTTCAAAATTCTAGAATGAAATGGGGTTGTATCATACCGTTTGGAAATGCCGCCAACTCTATCCAAAGTTCGTGATGTGTTCCACAGAACACTGTTGAGAAAATACTTGATTGATCCAATGTGTGTATTCACATATAAGGAAATGGAAATGGAACCTGATCTATCTTATTGTGAAGATCATGTCAAAATTCTTGATACTAGAGAACAAGTGCTGAGAAAACGGATGACTCGCCTGATAAAAATTCCATGGATAAATCATAAGATGGAAGAGGCAACTTGGGAACCCAAGGATCTTATGATAAAAACCACATGAATCTTTTTATGCATTAATAGTCTAGAGATTTTGAGGATGAAATTAATTTGAGGAGGGGAGAATCTAAAACCCCATGCTTCCATGGTATGTTTCCCTTTGATTAATGCAATAGCTTACTTTGTACACAACTTTGAGATTTTAACACACCACAACCAATCAATCTAGCTGTTATGAATATTAATACCCATTTTTTAAAATTTTATAAATTTTACCTTTCAAAATGGACATATTTTTTGGATTCGTAATATCAAAAATATTTTAGGTTGAATTTATTGTATTTTACTGAAAACATTCAATTTTATTCGGATAGTGACAAACACAGTGTTATTGGATAAAACCTACTTTTAATTTAAATAATTATATATTTTATATAAATTTACTTTATGTCAAAATAGATACAAATTCCAATATATGATCAATGTAATTCATTGAATTAATTTTATGAAAAGTTAAGATATATATAAATTTTATTGATCTTTTTACCGTCTTTCACCAACCTCCTAGAAGCATTTGAAAATTAGCATAAAACATAATTCTACAGCTTTTGTGAGTTGAATTTCAAAAATCCTATAGACATGGTTAATATCAGTATGTAAAATGTTCTTCAATTATATGAATATAATCTTTGGTGAATAGTTATTTTTGACTTTTATTTACCACGGTTCAAAGTAAATAGAGTAATTAAGGGTAAAACTGATATATTAAATACCATAGCACGTGTACTAATTCTATTGGATAAGTGTAATTCGACCAAAAAACCATATGAATAAAATATGATCCCCTTTTATCCACTTTAATTATATTAGTAAATTTATTATTATTTTATTTAAAGAAGAGTTAAAAGAGTTAAATTTAACATGTAATAACTAATGCATTTTTAATATAGGGTTACACACAATATAAATGAGACTATAAATATTCACTAGAAAGCTAAAAATATTTCATGCATAATAATATTTTTTTTAAAAATAAGGCATTAAATAATTTAATTTATTTATAACACAATGATGATGTAGTAATTACCTTATTAAAGAATGATTAAAATAATTGATAATATAAAAATCCAAATAAATGTAATTTGAGACTTTTGATAAATTCCATTAATTTTATTGGTTAATATGACTGGTTATTAATGAATAAATAATTTTTTTCAATATAATAGTCCTGTTATAATTTTCATAAAAATCAAATACTAAAAAGTGTCAAATTTAATTGTTTCTTGAATAGAAATCCATGAATTAGATAGTCTGATATAAGGTGGTTTCATCGATTATTAGTTCTATAATTGGGACATGGAAATCATCATTTCCGTAGTTCTTATTGAGATATATTAAATCGATGAAAAAATAATTTATCCATTATTCTTTTTTACGGGGATGATATTGGCCAACCATATGTGATATTAGAACTACGAAATTAATTTTTCGCTGATTATCATTTCATCATAATCCTTTATCTTGTAATAATGTGCCATGTTCATTTTTCTAGATTCATTCTTCTACCCATAATGATCTTTTGGAAGACCTAGCTGCTGAGTCGAATCCGTAGGATTGAGTCCTGGTATATTAATGATGTTCCAGGAGAAAAATATTTATGGTTCCCTTAGGAAGGATTTTTATACGTCCTTCACTTTAAAATTCATGGCTACATTAATTACAGAGGGTCATGAATCTTGTTCTATACCAAGATTTATTTCATTATGTATATCAATGGGGTCTTATATTCATTCTTAAAATTAAATATGGTCATCCCTATGGTCTTCTTAATCATTATATTCCACTAATACATCATTTCCACCTTCTTCCAATTGTTCTTATGGGGAAAAAATTCATGAGATGAGCTCCTCAGAGTTTGGAATAAAGACAAGATCTTGGTAATAAGAAGATTATATTGCAACTTTTTACTTTCCTATTAGTGGGGAACTCTATAGAGATGACAGGGTGAAATAAATAGGAATATATTATTCCTCTTATACCTTAATTTGTTAGGAATGGGTTTTTTTAGCTTTGAGTATGGATTGTGAGTATTTTCATTAGAGAATTTATATTTTTTTAATGGTTGGAGGACTTTTGAACATTGTAAGACTTGTTGGCCACAGATGAACTAATGAGGAAAGGTAAATATGAATCTGATCATGGACTCACACACCCAAACATGTATATGGTTTGTACAAAAAATGTGTCGAGCTATTTTAAGCATTCACATTGGACCATTTGAAAACTTTTTCGGGTATTGAAATAATCAATACCATATACTAGGGTTCACATCCCATTTTACTCATAACTTCCTACATTTATATAGTTTGACTCGCATGATTCAAATGGGTCCTTATCAGCTTGCAATTTCGCTTTTTTATTAATTCACTATTTGATGCATTGATGGAATGGTTTTGGAATCGTTGTGTGATGACAATATTAGTGAATTCCAAGAAGGAAATTAAAGGTGCTAGTTTTTATTTACCTGAAATTATATGTTTTCTATTAGGTATATAAACCCTGTATTAACAATTATTTTGTCTAAAAACAAATGATTACTTTTTTCAGAGCCCCACAGGATTGTGGAAGAGGGTGTTAAGTTTTCCTCAGTTTATCTTAGCTAAGAAAGTAGTCATACTGTGATGTGATTAAATCTATTGTCATTGACAATGAACAATTTTCAAATATTGACACCTTTTTTCCTATCATACACATATAAGGGGATAATGTGTCCCTTCATAATAGTGTCTTCAAATTGATCTATAATGTATGTGAATTTTTGGATTTCATCTCTAATAGTTTCATTCTGATAGACCTCGGTAGTAGCCACATCAACTTCAAACTAATGGGGGATTAGCAAAGCATTCATATGTTCATCGCTGAGTTCTTTCAGAAAACATTGGGAATAAAATATTTATATCTTGGATAATATTTCGGATAAATATTTTAGTATTTCTTATTTTTTATTTAATGTATGGAACTTCCCATTACAGGGATTTCCTTTTATAGGTGAATTAATGATTCACTATTAGATGATGATGGATTGAGTCATGAGACATAAGCTGGAGGGGATTCATTTCTTTATATGATAGTTCTGGTTGGTCTCTATTCATATAATGATATATTAGTCATATATTCCACTTTTGATGGATATTCTAGACTAATTGGGCTGGAGTTTCTTTTAGTAGGTGATTTTAGTGTTTTATAGTACTTTTGGGGTCTATTGAAGTGATCTTTAATGAGTTTCTCCAACATTTATTGATTGAGTTTGTGTGTTGTCATACCCATTGTTTTTGCACGATTGTGCATTCCATTGTATCCTCATATTTTATGGAATCTTCCTATAGTTCATTGATAGGACGGAGGGAACTTGTGTTCATATACATACTCTTCATTATAAAACATATCCATTAAGGGAGTGAAATTAATAATGAATAATATAAACACCTCATTTAATGACGACTCTACATGAATGAATAATTCTAGTTGTTCCATTTGGTAAGGAGAAATTATTTTTTTCATATCCATGGCACTGAAATCAAATACGTTTAAATTCAAATATGGCATTGTTGTTTGTTTGTCCTCCTATAATTTCTCTATTCCTTTAATTCCATTCTTATTTTTTATGTGCTAACCATTAGATATTTGCGGTTCAGATGACATCGACTATGATTTAGTGGAAGTAACTGGGGGACTGGTTGGTTGTTTCAAATACTCATGGAGTATTAAATGAGCTCATATAACAATTTTATAGTGTCAACCAATTATTTAAATTTTTCTCTCCAGATGTAAACCTCTTGCCACACATCTCTTTCATTAAGGGATATAGTTGATACATATACCACCTGTTCTGGCGGTGGTCCCAATTTTTACATCCCCAAAATCTATCATTCTCGATATGATGTTATTTAAGAAGAAACACTTGTGGATGGTGTTTCATAGTATCTATATGAATGGATGATTGATTGGTTGTTCTTAAATAACAACCTCATTAGCAATTTTTTAATATAGTTCATGGATTAAATTTCTGTTCACTACATATATAAAAGCATCAAAATATTAATCATAATTGAATGAGTTAACATTATTACATTTTTCCTCTAAATAATTTACCCTTGGTACCCTCCAGTCAACTAGTTAGGGTAGGGGATGATGTTGACACCAAGGGGGTCCCCATGATTTGGTGCATGCTTTGAGTTTAGAGTAGCTTCATGAGTAGGATTGAGCGTGATAGGGGATACATTTTCTTTTCTAGGTATTTTTTTATAGAATTTGTGGGGCTACATAGGATTTGATGTTAGTCAGTTATATAAAGTCATATATTCTCTACTAAATAGAAGAGAAATCATGAAATCATATTTTATAATTATATTGGATGAAAATCATTGGCTTCACGTTATGGATATTATTGATTCAAATAGAAATCATCTCATCTTGGGGGAGTGGTCAGTTCACATATAATTCCATCCCTTACCATGGTGAAATGAAGTCTGATAATTTATCATTCTCCTATTATTTAGTGCTTTATAGGTAGATTCATATTGTTTTTGGTACCATTTATTTGAATCGTAAAGGGGACTACATCGTTAGATCCTCCCATCCTAATATCAATAGAGCTGCTAAAATTATATACAAAAGAAAGGATGAACCTTGAGAGTCTACATGAAACACTTGATTCCAACTGCTTCTTAATACTGTTGGGTTACCATTATGGGATCAAATTAATATTAATAGCTCATTAATTTTATTCTTCATCACCTTATACATTGAATATCGAGAGCATGAGAGTCCCGATATTTAGTGGTGGCATACTGTTTCTCCCTCAATCAGGGTAAGGTTTACATTCTGTCTATACAAGTTCACACCACTCTTCCATGGCTCCTAACTGAGATGTTAATGACTCAATATTATTAATCATCCCTTAATTCATGTATTGTTGAACCTAATCATTCAAAAAAATATTTTTGGAATGATTATCCACTAGTTTAGTGGTTACTTGAGGTGGATATCAAGCTGGATTTTTTTTTGGATTTTCTCCAACCTTCTACAGTGGTTGTATTTGTGGGGGTAAATACTGACATCCATAAATTATAATTTCTATACAGTATAATGGTTGAGGCACTATGGTTGGAGCATGAAATGGCCAAACTTTATTGTCTAGGGTAATCCCTTGTGGATAAGGTACACCTATTGGAATTATATGTTGAGGCTCTAGAGAAGCATAATATTTTATAGGATGACTTCCTCACTGAATCTCATAATTTAATTAACTGAAATATTAAATTTATTTTTAATTCCAAGTAAATATCTCTTAGAGTTTAATGTTTTTTCTCATTTATATGAGTATGTGGTTCATATGTGATATTAATATTATTCTTCTCGAAGTGTGGGATTTACAGAGGTTGTGGTGGAAGATTTATCAGGGTGACACCCAAATTCTGTGTGACGCTTTTGTTCTGAGTAAGCACACATTCATTCTCAATGTGTTTGGAATTTTAGGTGGTAACCACCTCTACATGATTTTCATATGTTTTAGTGTGGTCCTTACGAATAATTTCAATGATGTTCCCTGATACATGACGCATTATTGTTGGCATAATAGCTTCTTAATGGTAGAAGAGTTTTTTTAATCATTTGTTGATATTATCAATCAACTCTAGGATATTTTTCTATATTTAATATGATTTTTAACTTTAAGGGAACCACTATATGTCCATATCATATGTCTATTGCCAGGGGGAATGAGTCAAAAAAATATGATAGAATGGGGGACATATATACATGTTATCCTAACCAAATGTGAGGATATCAAATTTTGTTGACTAGGTGGTCGAGGAAAAAATCCCCCTAGTCCAATGGGTCAGGATACCCCCCATATACTATTTTAACTCCCGAACACACTATTTTTTTCTTATTGGGTAGTTTTTGTTAATAATTACCCCTTATCTAAGGACTAGGTTTTCTCCCATATTGTGGTAGTTTCGGATTCTATTTCCACTTTCTTTACCTCACACATTTACATTCAAGTGTGACCTAGATATAGTGTTTTCCATAAATTTGAAATAATAAATTCTACATACATTAATAATTATTGATTAGTGGCCCCCTCATGTGATAATCCTACTAAATTTTCCAAATTAAATTTTTTATGATTTTTTTTATGGATTGTTCACATCAAGCCTCTTTCTTTTGAGAGGTCAACCATGCTGGTTACTGTTTGGAATGCAATCTTTCATGAGTAGAGAATTAATTTTTCCACCTTGGCATAAAAAATTATATGATGTTATTTGAAATGGGTACTATTGAATGAGACATGGGGTTAAATTCAATGATCCATGATATCCCCATTCCTATATATGAATACTAGACATTATGTCTACAATTAGAAGATGTAACTTATACATTGCATTATAGTAGGCCAATTCAATATATATCATTAACCTCTCTAATTTTCTCACCATGCATATAGAAAGGAATATATATCGATCTAATTATGAAGCATATATAGTATTATGAAATGGTATTTGTGACCATATAATTTCATGAACATTGTTTTTATTTGGTAGATATTTTTTCAATGATTGATGTGAATGTTATGTATGCATTATTCTATAAAATCTATTGGTATGTCGAACATAGAAGTATTTATAGTAATAAAATCATTCAAATTTCATCGCTAGATAAATTTCATCCCAAAAGATACATATATTTTTATTCTTATATTAGAGAGACCTTAAGGTGATTGGACCAACTTGGTCACCTTTTGAGAATTTCATTGTTAGTAGTGCGGAAGATGGGGGGTCACACGTGGAATGAGAACTATTCAGAGGAGGCTTAGATGATGATTGTATACTTAAGAAATCTCCAATATGAGAAAGGATGTTGTTTTGTTAATAATTGGGTATATAACATACATAACCTCAACCCTCCAAGAACCTCTGTGTATTCCAATTTTCTTTCTTTTGAATTACCATGGGATGACATTACTGGTGATATAGAAGGTGACTCTGGAGATGACCATCATAGTTAGTGATAAATGGTGTGGACTACCATCGTAGCTTGTTTTTTGGGTTCTAGGTTAATTATTTCACTTTATACACTAGAGAGGTCCTTTTTTGGGAATTATAGAAAGGGGAGGTCCTTCTTTCATAATTTAGATATCAATGTTGGGATGACCATCACAATTAATGTTATCTTGTTGATGACTACTATCATAGTTTGATGTCTGAATGCAGAGAGAATATGTATACTGTAGAAAATGGGGAGATCCATCAGGTATGATGATACCAAGGGGATGTGCTTCATACTTTATAATATTCTATCCACGTGGAGGGATACCGTGGAAATCATCATGATATGATCTCTCATGATCGGCCATTAATTTTCTGTGATGTAATATATAATGGTACATACAATGGCAGGAATTTCATTGTTTCTCGTTATAATATTGTTGGGAGTTCATTCTCATGTTATATTGATACATAAATAATTTTTTAATGTATTGGATGGGTCAAGTCCCACTAAATATAAGTGTTTTATATCATCATGAAATATAGATTCCAACAAAGTGGGGTCGTTATTATTTTCTTCATTTACCAGCTATGTTTGGAATGATTTCTTTTTGAACACTCATCGAACCCTAGGGCCACATACTGTGGGTGGAGACCTTCATTTATGGGTGCATGTTCGAGTAGCTCTTGTGGTTCTGTCATGATACATTAGTAAGCATCATGAGTTCGGGAAGGGATATATGCCTTCACTAGAATGCCCACCTTGATGAGATGATGTCCACCAGTTAAAATAACTATTTGTACAAGATTCTATTATGCATTTAACATGAAATATAGATGACGAACCACATATATGTGAGTAGGGTTTCAATTATACTCTTGAGTGACCACCATATTGTGTGGATGATTCACCCCCTTGAGGATATAGGGTAGTAGGTTTCACTACTTTTTATTACTGTAGATGTGATTATATCGTGATATTTATGAACGATATCTTTTGGAATTTGATGTTTGATCCTACATCATCTCCAAGATGTTTTGAGAGATGTCTTTCACTTGAATGGGAGTATAATCCCATTATGAAGATGGAGTAGGAATATCTTCATACTATGGTCTTTGATTTATTGTCAGTGACCAATGATATTTATCTAGTGTTGGGTTAACAGAACGTGTATTCCCATAGTTTATATCATGGATACACCATCAGTTTTCTCTTATTTGCCACCATATTTGAAAGATGGGATTGGTATTCACATATATGGATTTTAACCATCTCATTTGTCACTGTATTTTTTATAACGGACTTCAAATTATTATGTTGTAATATGACTTGTTTTATGTTTCTATGCCATTATATTTGACTAATGGGATTGGTATTTGTGAGTATATATTTACATATGCTCTCTTTCCATCCAATTTTGATGACGGGCTTCAAAATCACTGTTAGGCATTATCATCTCCCAATATTTTAATGATATATCAACATGGTGGGTTTGGTGATAAATAGCTCGAATTCATGCCTAAACATAAAGTGACACTTTATTTACATGTTGTTCTTCCTAAGAGTGAGCTAGAATATATGTTCTCTCATACGTCTCCATCATATATCTGAGTTCAGATTCTTCCTCTCAAAAAAATGTTATGAAATGTTTCTTATTATATTATTGTTACCCTCGGTGGGATTCATACGGAACATGGGTCTATTGGAAATTATTAGGAACCCATGAGGTAATATCCTCCTTAATGTGATAATGTTGGGAATATGGCATTAGTGGAAATGAGTGCCCAGAGTGTCCATTGAGCGGGACCCCTTTTCAGAATGGATAAATTCTTTGGTGATGACTTCATCAAAATTCAAAATTATGTGAGGAACACATTGTCACATATTGGGGAAAGGATCATGAAAGATTTGGATACTACTAGTGGATCCACTAATTGTGGACAATATACAGTCAATAAATAGATGGATAATAGTAATTCATGGAATAGAGAGAATTCTTAGCTATGTAATGGGTAAGGAGAATACCCATCTTGGGGTACTCTCCATAAATTTTATTCAAGACGAGACATTGAATAATATTTTTTAGTGATGGAAACCACTACATCATGGAGGACATGGCCAGTGCATTGTTTGACAAGCATATCTTTGAGAATGTCCGACATTCCATTGGATTGATGGAATCTCATTAGAGTTACTAAAATGTATGTGACATGTACCTAAAATAAATCCTTATCAATGTATCATTTCATGAACACATGCATAATTTATTTTATTTATTTTAAGTATAATATTTTGGATGTGAAAGTTTCCTCAAGAGTGGTGACACCACCACATTAGTTAACGATTCATGTTGGGTTCACAATTTCTGTTTATCTTGAATATGTGTATGTACTCAGAACAAAAGTGATCAATCGGGACTGTGTAATATATCATTTTTATCTCAGGAATGATTCTCTATAGTCACGTTATTCATAACAGGTTCGCCATTTCTATTTTAATCAGAGACAAGGTTGTGCCTGATTGGGATGATTGTTGGGGGTTAACATGATTGAAACAACTAATATTGTGTATAACATATTGGAATGGTCAGTAGTGAGATTTTTCATGGAGCTAAAACCACCAAATGGACATCACATCCATGATTCATCGACCAAATTTCTGAAAGAATATTTTCGTTAGATTATTTGGAAAATACATTATAGGTACTATAATTGGTTGAGAGGATGGAATGTCCATGCCTAACACCCATTGTAGGGTAACTATTTCTAGTTCTCGTACTCTTTTAATGACTTATGTTATTTCCACGACTACATGGTTCATTCCCAATAATGATTCCATGGATTACCCTTAATGTAATAGTTTATCATGAATAAGAAAGGGTTTGGAATCATCTTTATGTATCCGAGGTACTGCATAAATGGTGATATTTGTATGTATATGAGGTTCCCCATCATTGTTACCTATTTTTGTTTATATCCAATGTCTAATTTATCATTAAGATGATCCTAGTTGTAATACATAACGAGGAGATCTAAATTTTATTGTCATCATGGTAAACAGAAAATGTTTTGGTTTTCAGGATCGAACCCATAAGACAGGTTTCATTCATATCCTCATGAGATAAAGCAAAACCCTTGTAGTTCAATTTAACTTAACTAGACATATAACCTTTCACGTCCTTGTGATGATGACCTTAACATACGTTTTAACGTCATATGGTTAGGAAACCAAGTCAATGAGTGCCTGGTCAATGATGGTGTAGGGATAACACCGTGGTTGCTCAAAATTACATGAATAGATATAGTCTCTAAGGTAGATATGACCCTCTTAAAAATATGGCCATAAGAACATCAAGGTGACATGGGTGTTTGGATTTGACCTTAAAGAGGATTCTTGTGTATCCCGGTTAACTGGGAATCAAAACACTTAAAGTTCAATTTGATCTGGTTCATACACATTTCAGGATTCCCATTAATTGGGGAATTATTGAGGCTTACTATGAGAGATTCCCACGTAGTACTACATAATTGAGAATATTTCCATCTGTTTATTGAGGATTAGTTTTGGGACTTATTCCATGGAGGTATCCCATTTGGGTTCATGTTGGGGTATATATTTTTATAGAACCACTATTTGATACAAAGGGAACATGTTCATGTCAGTATCACAACCAAACACTAATCCCATGTGATTCATTCCTGGTTTGAGAAACAATAGGATGTGGTGGATCTAAATATTGAATGTCCCACCCCATCCGCAGATTGATTATTCAAGAGACCAAAGGGATGGAAAAAAGAGGGCATTTAATGTTCCCATATTCTCTTCAATTTTTGAAACAGATGTAATCACATATAGTGATCCATCTAGATATATCTTATATATTGTGTTAGAGGGGGAAATTAATACCTCTTGTAAGAAAACATATGATCTTGCCTCATTAAGAGTTCCTAAAATTTATTATAAGAGATAGGGAAATGTTTAATAGTATCCCTCAATGATGGGAAAGACCAATGAATCATTTCAATTCCCAAAATGGTGAGGTTTACATGATCATTCTAAAGGATAGACTTGTGTTACCATGGGAATGTAAACCTTGGGACATTTTGAGGATCCACATTTATATTGAGATTTGGAACATCAATCTCGTTACCATGAGAATGTAAACATAAAAGTTTTTGTGGATGTGCCCGATGATATTATCATATATTCCATCTAGCATTAGTGGGGTTCATCGCTTGATTCTGTTGGAATGGTACACGAAGGGCCCAACACAGTGGCTAAAACACAATTAAAGGTAACAGTTGGAGCCAAAGGGTAGATCTCCCTGTGAGGCCTCAGTCCACCAATATTTAACTAATGTGAGGTGGGTTTCCCTCTACATAAAATCTTTCTATGTGGTTAAGGGAGACGCCCTCATACAATCATTGTTTTTGGACATGGGATTGGTTCAGGTAGTGTTTTTCTATTATGTATTAACGTTCATCCATGTAGTGTTTTGATATATAGGGTTTAGTTCCATCCATTTAGATTTTTGTTACATGGACATGTGTTCCACCTGAAGATAATTTTTCTATGAGTTACTTCAATACAGAAAGTGGCCATTGGGTTTTACTGTTATGAATAACATATGTAGATATTTCTTCCAGGCTGATAAACCATGGAATGAGTTTTTATATCCACATTGACGCTTTGTAGATACCATTACCTACATGGAATCATTGACGGAGTATATCTTTTGAGGCACCTCACACTGGATCTCTTTAGTTTTTATATTCCATGTGTGGGCCAACACCTTTCTATGGATATATTTGTTGGTTCCCTTCAGGTTATATATATAGAGAAGTGATGTAACTGGATTTTGGCATAGCTGGACATCCATGGAGACCTAAAAAGTATATTATATGGAAAATCACCAAGTAATTAGTCTTGGGAGGCCATTTAGGGGTGATAAGATACTCTCCTGGTCCCATATATTAAATTATATTATTTTTTGGAGCTAATGATGTAGCCTATCTTTGTAGAATATTTAGTATGTGGGGGAGATCATTTGCAGAAATAGTAATCACTACATCAATACACAAAAGAATATGTTTATTTATGGTTCCATCTGTTCTATTTATGAATAACTCACATAGGAGTGGAATTTTATACAGAGTTGTAGTCCATTAATAGAGCCTCCCTTCATAGGCTGCTTCATCTTTTGTGACATCTTCCCTGTGAGCATTCGTTCTTGAATTGTATGGTTCATTAGTTTTTCTTTTCCAAATAAATGGAAGTATATTCATATAATAAATGAGTATATTTTAGGACCTAACATTCATCTAGGGATTTATTCCTATAAAATGGTTTAATTTCAATATTATTGAATGGTGTCAGTTTTTGGAAGAAACATGTCAATGGTTTGTTTTCATAAAGGTATTTTAAATAAGGTTAATCTAACATGGAATGATATTGGTGGTTTTGGTAGAAATTTTTTTAAATAAATTACATGATTTATCATTTTAATGAATTATAATTTATATATTATTTTTAGAATAGACAGTAATTAAAATTTGGATTTCCCTTTAACATTAGGGAAATGATTATTTTGCAATGACATCATAAAAAATGGAATTTTTAGTAGTGTTAGTAGAACATGGATTTATGTTCAACATCTAAAAATGGATATTTTTACAATGTTATTAATAAACTAATTATGTTTTAGTGACACATAATAATTCTATATTTTTTTATTGGAATTAATGAAAGTAATTATTTTAAATAGATTCATGATAAATAATTAGTATTTAAAAATAACATGAAAAAGTAATACACTATTTCATGAATAAATAAGTTAGTCGGATTATTTTTTATTTTATTTCCCATTTTAATGTTTTTTGTAGAAAGATATTATTATCATGGGCATTAATATACTATTGTTGAATTGATTTATGATGAAATATTTTTGGTGGGTAAAACTACATTGATTTAACAACATTAATTCACATTGTAATAATGTTTTTTTTCACATATAGGGTTGTAAAATTATGTTTTAAATAAATCCCATTGATATTATCCTCATTCAATTAAATGAACGATTTTATTGTAATGTAAACCAAATTATTCTTAAAGAAGATTTATTGAACACTCATATATTGTCTGTGGAGATTCATTGATCCACTATAAAGGCATGGATGAGGGAGTTGATGGAATTGATTACATCAACATGAATGGTATATTCTTATTTACTTTAAATACGTACGTTTTTAACTAGTTATAGAGTTTTATACACTTTTTATTTCATTTAATAAATTTTAAAATATTTAGGTAAAAGAATTTTTCCATCTCATAAAATTTTTTACACATTCCATTTTACTAATTTGTGTGGAAATCTTTCTATAATATTTTATTTACCCCATATGATATTTTCCAACCACTAAAAATTAGAATTATATTATTGAAAATATTCGGTTTTCATTTCAGGTCATTGGATACTAGTCACTTAGCCATGTCAATGAATAAGTATAAAAAATTAATATAATTTTTGTAACTCAAAACCACACAATTAAATGACAAAATAATGTTTTTTATTGGAATATTGTAGTTAATTTAAAGTCTAGGTAAATGGAAACATGATAATATCCTTGTAGGATATTTTTTGGTGATAGAATAACCCATTATGGGTCAAAATTGGATGTAGTTCATGATTCATTGTTTGCTTGTTAAGGAAATTCATCACATAACCATTGTTTAGAATGAAAATGAATTTAGTGCCATGGAATATATATCCATGTTTTTTTATATTTTTGTTCCATAAAATATTTATTTTAAACTATTTAAATAATAATGAATAAACATTCTATAATTATTTATAAAAATTAATGTAATTTTAAAAATAAGATAAAAATGTATTCGTAGCTAAAGAAAAAATTATTGAATTTTATCCGTATAGTGTAAATAATTTTGGTGATATGTAATCTTGATTATTTATTATATATGTTAAAAAATTATGTTACTTACTGTCATTCTGTGATGATAATGGAAATGAATCTATAATGAATTATTTTATGAATCATCAGTTATATAGTGTATTATATTTTGAATTATATATTTCAATAGTAAAATATATTTTAGGGATTAGTGTGGATGATAATAATTATTGACCAAATTAGGTATATTAAAACTATAATTTTTTATGAAAAATAGTAAAACATTTTAGGGTGATATTCAACCTAATTAAGATTATGAGTTAGTATAGGCTATAAAATTTACCATTAAATTAATATATAGAAATAATATAATAATGGTTGAATATTGTTGAAACTTACTAGAGTGATCGACAAGGATGTGGTACAAATTAGCTGGAAGAGTGGGGAATAGAATTGATCACGACTTCAAAGGATTCCAAATTATGATAAATAATTAATATGTGATAAATCTAGGGTGCTTTAAAATATTGATAAGGAAAATTTTTTGATTATAGAATATACTTATAATTTATGACAGATTATAACATTTTTATTGTAGAATTTAATGTGAAAATATCCTTAGACAATGTGGTTTGAGATTTTACTTTGGCTAGAAATACATTAAATTGTTGTTCTATAATGAAAAACTAATTTTTAATATACTGATAGTAAAATAACATTTATAAAGGATGCTATTATAAATTAAAGGTATATTGATCCACCATATCTATATGATCATTTTTATATAGGGGGATTAAAATTAATTAAAATCGATTCTATAAAAATAATCAGATTAATTTCCTACATTTTATAGGATGATGGACTGATAGATTGTTTCTATGAAAATGGAGAGGTTAAACCAATACCAATGTTCTTAAATTCACCATTAAAATAAAATAAATGTTGTAAGAAGGGACCATATAAATGAAATTTTCCAACAAGTTCTTCTTGATGATTAGTTTATGTGAATTAAACAATGATCAACAATAGACAATTATATGTAATGTTAGCCTATATTAGAAATGCATTATTGTGTGAGAAATAATTACTAAGAATAAATGGAAAGAAAGAAATATTCATGAATGGATCATTTAATTTGTTTCATTCTTGAGGAGGATATTATTTTTAAATGACCATAAATTGTAATATGTATAATGGATGTTGTTTCTATGAGTATTTTTGTTTTATTTCGTAATGAGGATGAAAACCATTATATTCCTTTGATTGGTTTGGTAGAAAAAATGACAAGGATGAGGTTCCTGAGTAAACCATAAGTATTACCACTTTTTTATTGGGACATTAGTTTAATGTTTATTTATTATGACTGAAAATATATAAATTTTTTTTAAATAAAAATTATGACATATATGTTTGGATCAAGGTTGAGTAATACAAATTAAATCAAAAATTATTTTAATAAAGTTCAATTTATTGAATAATGTGGTTGGTTACTTTGTTAAATGGATTAAGAAGTATTTTTCAAAGGAATACCTATTTAACTGGAAGTTGCTTTTATATAAAATTTATATGATGATGAATTAAATAATATATATTGGAAAGAATATTAGTGAATGGCGGTTTTATTATATTTTATTCGGGGGAAATAAATATGATTGAGTATAATATTATGTTTCAAAAATTGTGATTCATAATATAATTTAAAAATAAAAAAATAAGTTCATTATTGGGAATCTATAGTTTCTTTGTTTCACTAAATTGACATTGAATAAAATAAGAAAATAATAATGGGAATGTTTAATAGTTATCATTCATTTCAAGGGGATGTGGTCGACTTGGATCATAATACATCCATTATAGAATTACTTATTCAACTTTTTGTTTTTTATATGATGTGGTTTTTACTCAGTAGATGTGCAACAATTATGTGAAAAATAAATAGTTATATTTCTGAGGTAGAATATATGTCAATGATTGAATAATGAGTTTTAAAAAAATTAATACAGTATCATTTTAGCTATAAAAAATCAACAAATGAAGAAAATAATAACACCAATATTTTTAGAAATATTATGAAAAGTGATTTATTGATTTTGTTTTGTAATGATAGTTTGGATTATGTGGGGTTAAAAAAACTAATAACTAATTATGATATATGGATAAATAATTTATTAAATCATAAGATTATTTGATGTTAATTAATTAAATTTGTTGATGTAATATTTCATGCGCTTTAATATATATTTAATTAATTATTAGAAAAAATTTTATAAGAATTAAGTATCAAAATTATATACTTAATGTTATTTATATTTATCTAGAGTAATTAATCAAGAAACTATAATTAATTTTTTAAAGGGGTTTATATGAAAAAATTATTACATATGTTTTGAGGTTATTTTTAATAGTAATTTGGAATTTTATGGTCAATTGATTTTAGTTAAATTGAAAACATTAAATGTTTTCTGATTAACGAAATTTTAGCACCTGTGCTAGGAATCAATTATTGAATTTTATTTCAATTAATAAATTCATGCTGACTATTTTAATATTTATTAATTTGGGATATTTAAAGGGTTTAAATAAAAATTTAAATTATGATAACTGTGGCACTGGTCCAATATATAGTTTTAATATAGAATGGATAAGAATTTTTATTGGAATGGGAATTTCGATTATTGAAAGAGGGTGAGAGATATAGAGTGATTGAATTGAATTAAATGTTATTGGAAATTAATTTGGTAGACATTATATTAGACATACTATATTGGGTGTAAAATATGAAATATAAAATGGATCAAAATTGTGTAGTGTGATTTAATGTCGTTAATTCCAATGTTATCAAGGAAAATTAAAAAGTATTATTTTTAATTAGTGAAAATTTGACTATATTTATATTAGTTTCTAATTTATAAAATACCATGCATATAAACTTATTATAAAATTTGGGTCATCACAAAATCATGGGGATTTATGTAATGAAACCATTTCTATAAAAAATAAAATATCTATTATGACCATTTATTGTAAAAATGGAGATAAATATCACATTTAGTTAATTTATATTCCTATAATTAATAGAATATATCTGGAATTTTATGAATCCAATTACTGTATAATGATACTTGTAGATAAATATAACTAAGAATAATAAAATTTCATGTTTTTAAATAAATTATATTCTATAATTATATATTACATAAAATCCTGAAAATAGAGAATAGTTAGATATGTTCAATGATTAATTACGGTCATAAATATTTTATTATTTTCATCCAAACTTGTATAATATTGTTAGATAATATAAAATATCAAGTATGGGTCATTAGGAGGGTAAAAAGTACTTTATATATGATCACTTCCACATTTAGAGTTTTATGGGTCAAAAGGGATTACTAATTTATTAAATTGTTGGAAGTCATAATATTTTTAAATTATTATATGTAATTGATGATTAATTCAATGGGAATTAATTATTATGAGAACATTTAACCTTTACACAATAATTTTAATGATGTTAACCTAAATATGTAATTTAATTACGGAAATTATCATGTTTAACAAAATAGAATTTATAAATGATTGGAATGTGACCATAACTAATATATTGGGACATGAGTTATTATTATTCATTAACATTAATATATATATGATTTATGATAGAGAGAGTTTAGAAATGTTTCAAATGATGTATTTTGATGTGTAAAATTAATTTGGATGTTATATTGGGATTGGTTGAAATTATTGGGTCACAACTCATTAAATACATTTTTTATGGATGATTAATAAGATATGTGTGGAATAAAAAAATATTAAAAAATAGGGGAGTTATAAGAAATCATTCAAGGTGGAATTTAATGATATTGAAATTTTTATGGATCATTGATAGTGGGGGTGATATTTGGTGATATTATATTATAGATGATTCATTGGGAGATATGTATATGTGATTTTAAAAAATTATATCATCATATTATATGATTTTTAATAATTTATAAATGGTAATATTGTTATGTGGCCCCAATATTTTTTGGGTGATGGATAATGAATTTCATATTCCATGAATCGATATGATATTATAATTGATTTTTTACTTTTTACAATAAATAAAAACCAAGATCTTTTCATAAATCAATTATATATAACATTTTTTTTGAAAACATTTGTGGATTCATTTTAAAAAAGAATTATATATATGTAATCAATCATGGAATTTTTTTGGTGATTATTTTTGTAAAATCATTTTTTTAAAATATGGGAATAATCATTTTGAATAGATTATTCTTTCAGAGTAATTGAATGAATATACATTAATGTAGAAATGAATTTTATTTCATATTATATAAGAATTTATTTTATATTGATTTCATGAAAATGATTATTTAGATTTATTATTTGTGTGACATGTATTTTTCAGTGTTGATTATAACGTTAATATTTGTTGTGATGTTATGAAAATAATAATTTCTTAGTGACTCTAGTGAAATGGGGGGATTTCCAATATATTTCATTAAATTAACTACTATAATTATATTTGAGGAAGGGAAAGGGATTTCTAAATTGATGTTCTCAAGTGATAAAAAATATCATTAATAATTTCAAATATTAGTTGATTTGTACGTTATTCTATATGAATATATTGGTTTTCATAAAATGATTTTAATATCATGGTATAACATTTTATAAATAGTAAAAAAATTAGATGAATAATTAATTTAAATAAAAATTGGTATTTAATGTTTTATATTATAGAATTAATGGTTTTTTCATTAATGTATATTTAATATTATCCTATAAAAATCCTAAATATACAATACTCACCCACCACATGTTAAATTTGGAGTGAATATAAATCCAAATGATCATAATGAAAATAATTAAAATGAATCATAAGTTCTCATTGTAGATCTGTATCCACCATAAATACATTTCAGGAGGAGTTTATGGGATATGTTCCATTAACATGAGTATAAATAATTAATTTACTTTGAGTCAATATTTTTATTTGTTCATTAGTTTCAGGTCATAAAAAATGTTTTGTTTCCATATCTAAAATCCAAATTATCTAAATAAAAAAGGGTTATATATATCATATTACTGTTTATTTATTTATGATTATATCTTGGAATGAATATTAATTACCATATAGAAAATTTACCCATTAATAAAACATTCTTTTCTCTATGGATTTTGGTAACATTCTTGATTATACACGATGATCTAGTTAGATTCTATAGATTTAGTTTTCTAGGTTAGTTCATTACAATATATTTTTATGATCAAATATCATTAAAGTGATTATAATAAATGAAATGATATACTAGAAGATATTTAGATGATGTTTATAATAATTTAAATCATTCATGATAAGAAAAAAAATTATTATATTTTTATGAAAAATAATTCTTTGATTAAAAATAATGAAAAATTATGTAGTGTGTAATATAAATGAAATAAAATAAATTTTTAAAAAATTTGAAATTATATTACATAAATCATAACTGATTATGGATTAATAAATTCACTGAAATTTGATATGCACATGAATCTACAAGGAAATAGAAATTATATCGTGAAAATACATTTCATAACATTACATGAATTGCCATAATAACATAGTATCATTTAATTAATAAATTTTATATTGATTTAAATATTTTTTTTGAAAAAATCATTAATAAAATTTAAAAAAATTAATCATGGAAATTAATTAATGATAATATAGAAGAAAATATTAGTGGAAAACATGTATTAATAAAATAATACATGATAAACATCAAAGGCTCTAAACTACAGAAATAAAATAGAACAATAACAAATTAATATCCCTTTAACAAATAAATATGGAATCAAAAATAGAATATAATACTAAATTTAGAAACATAGAGATATAAATGAAGATTATATTGAAGAGGGAATAATCACATGATTGAAATATTTATCTTTTGAGAAATGTATTATTTCATATTTTAATAATTATTAGAGGTATGGAGGAAATTAAAAAATAAAATAAAATTCAATAATAATTAGGTACTCATTAATAATTTATTTTTTCATGACATGGATATGGGTATAGGATATAAAGATATTATATATTAAATTCAAAATACATTAAAGGGAAAACCCATTCACTCGAGTCTATATCACTAAAAATAACCACTATTTTATTCAATAGTCGAATTAAAAATGTGTTATTAATGAACCGTAATGATAATGTTTTATATTTAATCTTTTATAATCCATTTAGTCACATTTTATTAATTTATTGGTTTTATATTTATCATGTTGATTATTTCAGGTTATTTGTTCTCCCATTTCAATGTTACTTCAATATAACAGTTTTAATAAATTTTATTTGTTACTTGATTTCAAATGAAAAATATGTATCAAGGAATTGGTTTTCATTTAATTATATTGAGTTATACATCATATATTTAGCCGATAGACCAAATAAATAATTAAATAGTAATAATCATATCTCATAAATCTTATTCATATAATATAACATTACTATTAAATTTTAATTTTATTGTGGATATTTGTTTTAAAATTTTATATTTTGATAATATTAATAAAAATTATATTTAATTTTTAATAATATTTTTATATGTTAAAATAATATTAAAGAAATATAAATTAAATGTGATTATAAAATTCATCATTATACACGTATGATGTACAAATCTTTCATAGAGAGAGACATATTTTATAAATATTTGTAAATGGGAATGAAATAAATGTATTTCATAAATTGGTTAGATTATTATTAAATAACTATATTTGTTAATATTATAGTTTTTTAGTTATTATACCGATATTTATTTTGAACAAAGTTGTATGACATTATTTGTGTTAATTAATTTAAAATGCTTATTTAATAGTCTTTGATATTTTTCTATCATCTTGATAAATTGTTTTATTATCAATAACATGGTTTCATAGTCAACATTATGGTTATGATTAATAGTTCATTATATTCTATACATTATTTGGTTTTATAGTATTTGGGTGTTTGTATTATGTTTAACATGGTTTTATAACTTGTTTATTATTATGGTACAACTGTCCATGGGTTTTTATTGATAATGATGTAAAATAAGTATTTATTTTATCCTTATATAATAATAATAATGATTTAATACAGTACATTATTAATTTATAATAATATAATGACATATTAAAACATCCCATTGAAGTGGTGATGAAAATTGAAATATAAAATCCATTGATGTATTAAAATAAGAAGTATATAAGTGGTGTTTTATTTTTAGAAAATTGAGATGAATAAGTATAATTATCTTTACATAATGTAAATAAATTATAATTGCACCTTGATATCGGTTTCATTTTATCATGTTGTTTTGAATATATTTTTATTTGGTATAAGATGAAATAGACATAGAATTATTAGGTTGGAATAATTGACATGTTCTATGGAACTCATCCATTCTTTTGCTACATGGGATATAAGGGAATTTATTTTTTGATGAAAAAATATAAAAATCAGAGATAATTGTAACACTCTGAGATTTTATGAGATAAATACATTTTAATTTATTTTGTTCCATGTGTTGTATGATACACTAGAATTAGCTTACAATATACTTAACATTATTTCAAATTGTAGAATACACGAAACTATTCATGGATTTTTTAACACACGATTTCATGTTCTTTTGATAGAAATTACTTCAAATAAGATCGAGTGTAAGAGATAACTAAACGGTATAACATAGTCATTATAATGGTCAGTTTGAATTGTATTAACGTATATCTAGAAAACAATATAAAGTAAATTAAGTGAGTCTGTAAAATAATAAAATCAATCATTATGTATTCTATTAGTCAAATATAAATGTAATATTAAAATTTAATATTTTAAATTCATCTTATATGTTTTCTAGATAGGATATAATACATATTAAATTTTTCAGATAAAAAGTGTATTTGTGAAAAAATATTGTTTCTCTATCTTTTGATGGTGAATCTTTTTAAATAACGTTTTTAAAATATTATAAGTCTTATTTGACATAATAAACTTCTTCTTTGGAAACGGGACATCAAAATTTATCTTGGTTGAAATTTTGGTATTTTATTGATGAAATTCATATTAAAATAAGATGATATATATTCTTAATTTTAATTTAATATAGTTTTTTTTCTAATTTATTTATCTAGTTAGATTTTTTTTAATTTGTTTTAACATGTAATTTTTTAATTTTCATTATCATTTTATCCATTGCTTTGTCATTTTATGTAATTAAACACTAAAATTGTACATAAAGACGTGTCAATATTTTAATAGTTTTTAAATCACAAAACCCACTTTTGGGTTTTGACAACGAGAATTTTTTTTTAATTAATTAATGAAACTATTTTCTTCTAAAATTGTAAAAAATCAGTTCCATTTTTGGAATCATAGTTTCCAAATAATTTAAATACATACCTTCTGTTTTTTGGACATTAAGAATAGTAACGTCAGTAATTATTTTATTTTCCACGGTTAAAGTTTAAATTAGATAAATATAAGTAAAATAATATTATAATAATATAAAAATACTATAAAAATGTCATAATATAATTAGATGTGTCATGTTCGACCAAAAAAATCCTTAGGCTGAACTTTTGGAATTTGGGATCTAATTGGGGGTGAAAAGGACATGTTATAATAATTAATTTAAAGGGAAATATAACATAATCATTATCTTATTACTATAAAATTAGTAGATTTTTATTCCCATTTACTATAAATATTCATTCTAAATATGAAAATATTCCTCATATCATGGTATTTTATTTATAATTTTTAGACATTAAATAAATAAATTTATTTATAGCACAATGCTGATGCAGTGATTACCCTATTAAAGAAATATTCAAATAAATTATATTATAAATTTTAAAATATATATAATTAGGACAAATTAATACATCAATGATATTTATGGATGATTATTACATGACATATTTGATTTAATGTAGTTCTTTAGAAATAATAACGGTTTTATGGCTTTAATAACAATCAATTACTAAATAGTGTCCAAAATGTTATAAATGAGTTTTTAAAATAAATAATAATATATTAAATGAAATCATAGTCATAAAATATAAGATTTGTAAAACATACATAGATAATATTAAAAATTTCATTAATGATCCAGGTAAGGTTCTTTTGTTATTTTATTGTAACTATATTAATATATTGGGTAAAAAATATAAGAATATGTGGTAGGAGTTCATATATTTTACTAAGTGTTAAAGCAGATAAATAAGGTTAAATTTGTTACATAAATATCAGTTAAACCTATTTGTTGAGAGGATTTTGACCCATCCAAATCATATCCTATAAATATATCACTTTGAATATATTATGATTTGAAAATAAATTTATAGTAATATATTATTTCAAGACATTCCTAAAGTTCCCCTTCTAACTCTAATAAAAGGCCACCACATCTATCCACTTACCCACACCACCAATGCCCATAGTCTCATCCAAATTATACTCAAATAATATCAAAAAATCCTTCCATTTATCTATTATTCCACAATGTATGCCTAAATCTATTCAATGTATATCTTTTATGAAAATTAAATGGATATACGTGAAAAATAGGTAATTATTTTATCACCTCTTTCAAAATTATTTTATTCTTCTAACTTATTTTATTATGTTTTTTCATACTAAAGTAATAAATTCAATAAATTCTATATTATGAGATGTTATTATAATTTTGGGACAACCTTATACCTCATTTTAGCAGTCCTACTAAAAACAATATCATTGTATGTGCATACGTACAACTTACGGTCTCCAAGCCATAGTGTAACTTCTTATTCAACAATAATTAATTTAGATTGGTATAACACTAAGTATAATTTATTTAAATAATTAATACAACTTTATAATTATTTTGTATAATTAATATTGCATCCAATTCTATATCATTTAACCACTAAGTGAATGATATTGTTGCTTCGGTGCACGTACTACTTACCGTCTCCCCAATGCAGTGCGATTAATTCTTCACGATATTTATTAAAACATGATCATATACATGAATATAATGAATAAATATGATAAATATTATATTATTTAATTATTTAAATGATATAACTATAACCAGGGAACTGTAATATAAACTTATCACACAAAACATAAATAACAACATAAAGAATTTAATATCTGAACAATGGGTGACAATGAAATGTATCTAACAAACTGAGGATAATAAAATCATATATGATATAATAAAAATTAAAATGATTATATAATAAGTTAGAAACATTATTTAAATAATTATTCACGAGCTATGGATAAATACATATCATATTAGACCTATGGTAAGAGATAATTTTGTAATCTCATTATTATCCGAGACTATTTATACATTAGTATATACTGGTTTATATTTATCATCCACATATATGTTTCCAATGTATATAATATTATTTATATTCTTATATAATGTTTTAAATATAATTTTACCCAATAATGAAGTTTCTTAAATGGGATTAAATGAATCCTTTTTTGTTATTCAATATGAGGTACATTTTTAATTTTTCGGTAAATGTTCCAGGAAAATGTGTTTCTAGGGTAGAACATACCATGAGAAAAGGAGAAATGAGGCACCAGCTATGAGGCTAGTGGAGGTGGGGTGGCGATAGGGTAGAACACACATTTAGGAAATGAAAAACACATTGTAAGAGAGTAGAAGAATGAAGGAAGAGGTAAAAAACAAAAGAAAGGAAAAAAAGAAAACAAAATGGAATAAAAAATGAAAGTAAGGAACAAAGAGTTCCAAAAAATATAAAATATTTGAACCACAATGTTAATAGCAATTATTGATAATAATAAAAATTATAATAAATGGTAATAATTATTTGACACTAATAATAATTATTATTATTATTATTATACTGATATTTATAATTTAATAATATTAATCATAACAAAAACATAATAAAAATTATATTAATGATAATTATAATAATAATATACTTAAACATTATTATCATTATTATTATTATAAATTAATAAGAAAATAGAATTTTATTTTTAACATGTTTTATGTTTTCATTTTACTATTCCTATTATTAATTTGTTTGAACATTAGGAAAGTCACACAATGTCCTCGGTGAAATCACATAACTTCTACCAAGCTTTGTCAATTTACTGAACACTATCAAACCCAAAGCATTCATTTATCGTAAAAAACAGAAAATTCTTATTGGTACTCAAAATGATCCTCGACAATGATATTTGATGATAGTTAAAATAAAAGAAATTATTTCAGATGTCTGGGGTGATATTTAACCATTAAATTTAATCACTACCATTTATACAATTTCATTATCAATATTAGAAACCATATCTTCAAAATTTGGGAGAAACTACAACAATTTTTTTACCTCACATCCCACATGCCTTTACCTGTGCGTTCATATCATCATGCATGTATCTTAAATTACAATGCTCTAATGCTGATACATGTATGAACAAACTTTTTCCATTATAGACGACAATAGAATCTAATAACATATTTATAACACACATCAAGAGCATCACAAAAGGTAAATAAATCAACTTTAACAACGAATAAATTGAACAACAATCCCACCATTAATACATGGTTTCCCCTTACTTAGGTTAGCTACTCTTATCCACGAGGTCATTAAAAAGACCCAAAAAACATAATATCCCATATAAAGTTTCAAAATAGTAAAAAAAGATAATTACATCTCATATAATACCAAATTTTAATTACCTAACCTAGATTCCACTAATTTGGTGCTTTGGGCCAAATCACCAAAGGAGATAGGGTGTTTCTCCCCATATGCTAGAGACTGAAAACTGGTACTGAGGGCTTATTGAAAAATTTGGGGTTACTAAAAACCTATATATAATAATGATACAAAAATGATAAAATACGAAACACATAAAAAAATATAACCTATGAACAATCATCCATTATCAACTCCCAAAAACATGCACATTCCAACAACCAAATAGTAAATAGGTCATGCCTTGTCTTATCGTTCCAAGTGTAAAGGAATGAAACAATATAAATTTATGACAAATAATACCCTATATGGGACACAACACCAAGTCCAATTATATCAACCATGAACATCCAAGATCCCTAAATTAGTAACCTAGTATATTCCATTTTCCCTTGTTTGTACCTACAGCCATTAGGCCCTCTTGGGTACCCATTGGTTTCCTGAGTAGGATGTTTGTACAACTCAACTGGTCCCCACCAATGGTATGTAAAAAAAGACCAATCCTAGATAGTATTGTATGAATCAGTATTGTAATAAAATAGATAAACCAAAGAACAACTATGTTCCATTAATTAATAGGATTTGCATTAACACTTCTATCATTTGATACATGAGTTAACCATACTCATCAAAAATTCCTTAGCATATACTGGTCAATTAAACATCAATAAAGAAAATTAATCTTCATTAAATAACATGGACATTAATTGCAGAAAAAAATGTATTCAAGCTTACCTCAAAGCCCCAATCTAGGTAGTTATATCATGTGAATTCCTTATTAGCATAGAGACTCAGTCTCACATCCTAATCCATGTAACACAGGTGTGGGGACACGATCCTCATTATTTCGTGACTTTTGGGAGTAGATCCTCATCTCAATACCCCACTCAAACAATGTATCCACATTTGAATGATTATTTAATAATTTATCCTAATTTTCATTTACATTCCATAAATCTATTCACACAATCATGTTAGGCCAAACAGACCCATATTAAATGATAAGAATTTAAACACAATTATTACTCGTTTAATTTCATAAAACTATGTTTCAATGACAAAAATTACAATCATATGTTCTATTTTGGAAATGCTTTAATTCCTTATTTATCTTCCAAATTCCTCCTTCAATTGACTTGCACATACCATGAGTGTCCATCAACTTGGTCTAATCATTCTATATGGTTTCAATGGGTATCATGATGAGTTTATTTATGTAATAAATTAACCTAATTATTGCATCATATCTAGGAGATGAAATGGACAACACAATATATCCATAATGCAGCCACATACACATAACAAATTTCAATACTCTGAGATATAACTTGTAGACCACCTACCTCTGAATCGTCTATGAATACTCTCTTATCAGTATCCATTAATTTGAACTCAAAAAGACTAAAAATCACCAATAAAATTATGTAATTTAAGAGTTCTATTTTTTGGGATTATGAAGAATAATAATAATTAAAGATGGATTTTTTTTGTAATATAAATGTATTATGAGAGTGAGACTTACCAGGGTCATTGATTCACATCCAACCACACTATAAATATTCCAGAATCATGGTAAAATGTCTCTTGGAAAGCATGTGAGGGATTGGTTTTTACATAGATACAATATGGTGAAATGAGGTTGAAAATCCGGTTATAATCATTAAATATCATGGGAGATAATTGATAATTTACCCCCTTTTAAATGTTTCTTGGTTTTTATGAATAACATGCCAAACCTTGTATTAACCAGACATCTCCTTCAATCTAAGAAAAGACTAGGTCTCTCAATATAACCTGGTTGGAACATCATTTGAAAAAAAATGTGGTGCATTTGTTCAATTTTTTGTCCAAGGGGAGGTCCATATAGAATGGATTGGATGGCCCCCCTAGAGGGTTTGACAAACCATGCGGTGCTTGTGTGCCTTATCTCTCCAAAGGTCCATACCACAATGTCTCAAAGGAAATGGCGTTCAGTTAACTCTAATCATGCTCCAAATATGATCAAGGAACTATATAACCCCACATCCCTCCTTTATCATATCCCAAATCCTTATAACACCCAAAAATACCCTTATAAACTTTTTATTCATTTTATTATAATAAAAAGGAAGGTTAAAAAAAATTTAATAACGTACACACCTCCTCAAATTTATGGTATATTTCATATATATTGGGAGGATACTATCAATTTTAATGATTCTTTTATAAAAATTTAAGGTCCCTCCATATACCATTACCATTTTTATAATAACTAACATATAGGTAAATAATAGAAAAGGGATGTTCATAATGGGTAACACATATATTACTGATGATGAATGAAGTGTAGAAAAAATCAAGCTATGGTATGAGAAACACAAATGAATATCATAATTGATAATGTGAAGATACTTATCAAGTTTATGTGATGGATCATGAGAATTTTGAAATTCATGGGTAGTAATATTTTATGAAATAGTGTTCTATAATGTATTTATTATTATTTTTGAAGTATATATCATGAATATATTTTTCAGATAGCCCCTGAAATTAATGTTTGTGATAATTGTAAGGATGGTAAAACATATAAATATTCAATAGGGATATCTTTGATTCTCTGATAACGTCACATCTGTAACATACACAGGGTGACCATAAGTAGAAAAACTATTTACTAACTATTTGATCATTTCATTGAGAAAAAATGTGGTTAAATTATTTTAAGTGATACAGAAACATATAAATAACTCTATTTATTTATTTTCAATAATTGGAATATAAGAAAGAATATATTTCACATATTTAAATGGAAAATTTGTAAGATTACAATGAAAACAAATCACATGGGGGGATTTTAGAACCCAATGGACTTGAATTATATTTGGTTTTATGAAATTATTTGTTCTTCATAAATATTATAAGAATAGAATTGTGAAGAATATAGAACAATTATTATCCATTATAAATGTGATTATTTTTGGATTGATCATATATTAAAATAGATGATTCTATAATGATGAGACCTATTTTATAAAAAAAATTGAGAATAAAAAAATTAAAAAATAGGCAGGGAAAATCTATTCAGATTATATATGAATAATATTTTAGGAGGAATATGATACTAAGAATCAGGATTTAGAATCCCATAGAGTTTTATTTTCTGTTTATTATTATTCAAATTCTTATTTAATGGGGTAAATTTATTAAAAATTTATCCTCACACACATGCCACAAGTGATAGTTTTTAAATAATATATATATGATAGAAAGATTAAAAATAAGTGAGGGCCATTTGAATGACCTATATAGAAGCATGAGGATTGTGCCTATAGGTATGTAGATGTGAACATTTAGGTGCATATGTGCATGGTGATTTTCTAGTTCCTAAAAAGAGTTCATTTTGGGGAAATGAGTTGACTGTGTCCATTAATGACATGTGGTTTGTGTGATTTTTTCTAGCTACCGACCCCAATTATATATTAATGGTGAATGTAACTCCCCAAAAATCTAATGTTGGAACATTTTATTTGATAACATGTATGACACCCAACACAAAGAACATAATAGAATATAATATCCAAAAAATCTATTGTATATTTATTACATTAAATAAATTAAATATATTTTATATAGTTCAATGGTGGTGAAACTATTTTAGTTTAAATCACATGAAACAACACATTTCGTTGGTGGCTCGCATTACACACAAAACCCAGTTTTGTTGAACAACAAAATAATACTAAAATAATATAATATAATATAATAATAAAAATACTGGGTGTAAAATAATAGCTTATGAATATTATTAACTACCTTATGATAATATATGGTATAAAAAAATATAAATCTAATTTATTGGTAACAAATTACTGAAAAATTAATATAATAACATATGGAAAATTAAGTGAATATTTTATAGAAAAATATTTTTAGGCTCAAAATTGAGGTTTATCCTAAAAAATTATATAAATTAAAATTATTTAATGATATTAATTTAATATATATATAAATATATTATATTGATTTAAATATTTTTTATTGTCATCCAATATATTTTATAGGCGTCACATAAGAAGAAACATAATATTACATATAAAAACCAAAATTATTATTAAGGTATTTTTCCACCATTTATTGGTGAACCAATTTTAAATCCAAAAATAGAAATTTTTAAATATTATATATTTCAAATTAAAAATCAACTTTTGAATATAAACATACTAATTATCTTGGGCTGACTTTAGGTACTTTATTTCAGAGTTTCATTTCTTAATAAATATTGATATATAATGAAATTTAATTAAAAATTACTTCTTAAAATAATGTATTTCTATGATTAAATAAATATTATATTCTATTAATGCATAATTAGATTTAATTTATATCAATGTATCTAATTTTGTTCAATTTTTTAAATATATATCCTTGAAATTGAATATAAAATCCAACATATATTTTGAATGTTTTTACTTTTAAATTCCAAATTGTTTTTCCATCTATGGGATTAAATTTAAATTACTTTCTTCCACATTAATAATTTTAATGTGGAAGAATTGATACCATATTTTCATTGATCAAACATTTAATGTCTAATAACATCACCCTATTTTATTAGAATAAATTTTAGTTAAGGTAATAAAATTTAATTACAAAGATTACAGTCAAATTATGCTTATCAAGGGAGTGATCCTTAAGCATAAGGGAAAACATGAGCAATAAACATTTCAAATATCTATTTAATGGACATATATCATCCCTATAATTCCTTTAATCATATTTTTTACATTTATTGGACCTAATTTAAATGGGAAAACATGGGTGGAATTCCCTTTCTTAAAATTTACAGGACTGACTCTCCTCATCCACTATGAAAGGCCTTGTCTCCTCCCACACCACACCTATAAAGGAACTTTTTCTAGACTAATACTAGAAAAATTATATCATCAACATAACTTCACTCATCCTATATTACCCACCATGGGAATAAATCATTCCATGTGTTTCCATTGGTGAAAACCAATATGAGTTTCCCGAAAAGAGGTAATAAACTTCCATAAAATTTGAGTATTATTTATCGCTCCAATAATAAAATTATAACTAATACATTATTATTTAAAAAAACCGTTATCCTAAATATATATTTTTTTATTATAATTTTATTACATACACATAAATTTAGTTCTATCTAATGGGTAAGGAATTCACCATTTATTTGTACAGTGAATTACCGCCTCGCGAAATGAAGTTGTTCGTTTTTCCCTTACCACAATTATAGGATTGAAATTATGATGTAAATAATATTTTTATATTTTATATATTATATTAATTATTTTATTATTAATTCTTAATTAATTTATAATACAAACCCTTTTACTTTCAATTTTATATACGATAACATAGTTTGTGGAATTGTGGTCTACCGCCTCCTAAAAATGATGTGTTTTGTTAACACGATATATGGAATATATAATTTTTTCTAATTAAAAATATGTGAAATAATAATAATATATATTATTCTTTAAATTATTACTTTTATATAAATATAACATATATCATTTTATTTATAACCCTTTCACACACTAAAAAGTGATAATATCGGTCATGGATGTTCGGACTACCACCTCCAGGACATAATGTAATATCTTTTACATCATAATGATTATATATATAATCATATATTAATAAATAACATGGTATATATGAAATTTTCATCATTCTAAAATGATATAGTGGAACATACCTACTTTCCATAACGACCACTGGAAAATTGGAACGTTACTCAAGTGTAAGTACAACCTACAATATCTATGATTGTAAAATTGGTTCATTTTTCATAACCATATATAATTATTGGTTTTTAATGTATAATTTATATATAAATACGATAATTATTTTCTGATTAATATTTTACATATGTTATATAATGACCCCTTTGACTATAGTTGAACAACAAAACTTTTTTTGATAGATAAACTGAATTTTATCAAAAAAACCCGATATAAAATTAATTATTTAAGTATTTGTATACAACATGGTATTAAGAGAAATATAAGTTATGATAAAAAATGTTTTCATGAATTTAAATAATTTATATAAATTTTTTATTTAGAACTATAAAGGAACATGATAAATTTTACACACAATGTAGGGGATTTTCAATAAACTTTTTACATATGTGAGTTATATTTGATAGTCATCACTTTTCTATTCTCTGAATTGTATCTACTATCCATCTTTTATATATTATATCATAAATTATTTTATCTATATTTTATTTAAATATATAATTTAATTATATTCCCTCATGACTATTATGATTTTTGATGTTTCAAATTTGTATGGGACACATTATAATGTCTATGTATTATATTCCTCAAGAATAATTTTAATGATATTTCAAATATATTTAAATATAAATAAATTATATGAAAATTTCTATAGAATCCCTTTATTTTTACTATACTATTGTTATTAATTAGGTTTTCCATGCATTTGTACCGTTTTTCCACTCATTGGTATAGAAATATTTTTCTAAAATGTTTATATGAAATATCGACATCATATATATCTTTAGTTATAGAACCTGTTTTCCCCAAAAAAACATTCTTTCCAAATTAGTATTTTTAATTTTTTAACTTTTAAAAATTGATTTATTAAATACATTATTACCCTTTTTTATTTTATAAATTGTTTTGAAGGTATATTCTTAACACTTTCTAACCAACTATTTTTTCTACCCTTTTAACCATTTAAAAGGAATATTTCATTTACAATATATTGTTAAGTAATGATTTTCCCATAGATAATTCATTGAATATTCATGAGCACGAATAAAAAGAGAATTTTTTTAAAAAACATTTTTAAAAAATTGTGTTTAAAAAAAATGGATATTTCCCTTTAATAATGGTTTTGAATGATCATTTTATAATATTTCTTTTCATCAAGGAAAACAACACATTAAACTAATACACATGAAATATATATTATTTATGACATAATTAATATATCTTTTTATGGTTTATGATTTATTATGACAAGGATATAATTTATATTCACATCCTTTTTTCATTTTATTCTCCATGAAGTATTCAATTTCCTATGATCATTTAAAATTGAATATCCCTAAAATATCCATATCATTTTTTATGGATAATATTAATTTGTCAACTATATAACATATTTCATATGGTGGTTAATTTCAATGTGATTTTAATTTATGGAGATATATTGATAAACCTTATCATTCATTCAATTATAATAGTTGATATGGAATATTGTTTATTCGATTTGAGGAACACTTAACACATATAATTTATATGTTGTTATAGTTTAAGAAGTTCCCTCTAATTTTTTGGACTGATTAATGTAAGTCCATAGATATATTTTTAGTCCAATAAGTTGATATTAGTGGGTGATTGACACTTGGAGTTCGTTTACAATAAGAATATGTGGGTTTCTACCCATAGTTTTAAACTGGACGGATGAAATATATCGACATTATTGGTTTTCATGAGTCATAGAAATAAAATCCAATAATTTAACATTTAATACATATATATTTCATTTATCATTATTGTTATTCATGATATCTTACGTCAATATATCTATGGATTCATATAATATTCAGTTTATTGATTAAATAGAATGTGTTTCAGTTTCTTACCTTGCGGTTTTTATTATTCAATATCTTGGTAATTCAATGTAATGTGTGTTCATTTATTTAACATTACATTTTAGTTTTGTAATTTATTATTTATTGATTTTATTTAAATTTATCATTATTGAAAATTTCATCTTAACCACTTAACAATTTTTTCCCTAGGAACGCATTAATTATACCAAAAATCCAATTAAATGATATTATTTATGGAATAATTTTATTATCCATGAAATATTTTTTTAATAAATAGTGTATTTATTTTTAAAAAAATTCAAAAGAATGTATATTTTTACCAAGAATACTAAAATATTTAGGAACTTGGGACATGATATACTTGTATCTTATTCCATTTTAATTTTAAGATGACATTGGCTCTGATAATTTTGGGGTTAAGTCGATAGAAAAACTAATAAAAAAAATTTTGTGGAAAGATTGGGAACAAGATATAGGAAAACATTTCATTAGAGAACATATACATAAGTTATAATTTGAGAATAAGTATAGAAGAAAAATATATAATATCATTATGGAATATATTTTGGGTGCTTTTCTAGGAATACAACTGTGTCTTGATACTACAAGTGTATGTGATTCTGAAAACAATTTTCCATGATGTAACAACTCTGACAAGGTGTGTCGGGCCTGATTTTCTGTAACATGATATATGACAATGGTCCATACATCAAAGATGTTTGGGCACTCTTGATGGATACATATAAGATAATTCACATTTTCATTACAAATCATTAAGAATTATTTGAATAGATTGTGACAGTGAATTAACTATGTTAATCCTTATTATAAAGAACAAACTATGTTGAAATAAAATTGATGAAGTAAATATATATTGGGGTTTTTTTGAATGCCTTAGTTAAAAAGGTATTTTATGATTAACCTTATCTCCTATATTTCCATCATATATATTTTATAAATTATATTAAATTGGGTGTTAGACAAGGCAACATGTGTACCATGTGATAACCCATCATATCTGGTAAGGCCTCTAGAAATGAACCCATGACCGAAGGATGATTATGGATTAAGACTAAACACTAACCTACGCAGTGTCATTGTCAATATTCCATTGTTTTTATTTGATAAATATCGAAAATAAATATTAATGATGACCCAATATTGTAAAATTTATTGTTTAGTGATTATTTTCATAAACATATTGCCTTTAAAAAATAGATAGAGATAATTGTAAATACATTTCACTCTTTCATAGTCTTTATGATTCATTAAATGCTTTATTTATTATTTTTGGGATGATGGATTGTTTTTGAATACTCATTTCACGATGTAATGGATGAATTATATTTTCATTGATTCCCAACAAAAAAGATGAAATTGTTCTTATGAAATATAAATATACCGAGTAAGTATTGTATTTTTTATTCAGAGACAGTAAATGAATTTCTCAACTTGTTGATAATGATCATAAACCATTTGTTTTCCTCCTTACATAAATTTTTTTAATCGATGGTCTTCTAAATCCTTACAGATTTATGGTTTTCAGGCCTTCAACATTCCATTCATCATTCACATTTTTATTGGAGACCTCAATCAATTCTTATAAATATTTACCGTAGCATCCCAAATAAGTAATTAATAATAGATATTTATATCTATGTCTATTAATGAATTAGATAGTGTTTCAGATGCTAAAAATGAAAATAAATCCAATCTTAAGCATGGAATACACTAATATTCTTAAAAGATTGTTTTACTGCCTTTTGATGGAAGACCCTTTTTAAATCAAACTTTTGAAAATTTTCTAATCTATATTTTTCAATATGAACATATTCATTATGATTGGGACATTGAAATTTACATTGGATAATGTTTTGGTATTTTTCTGACAATGTTCATTTTTTTAATGAATAGTGAAAAATACTGCATTTTACATCAAAACTACTTTTTCATTTAATTTAATTATATGGTTAGATTATATTTTTAATTGGTATTCAAGTGTAATCTAAATATATTTTTACCATTTAATCCAATGTTGGTCATTAGGATTAATTTCACTTTTAAATTGGTCATAAACTAATGGCATAATTTTCAAAGATATTGTTTCAAAAAAACCCGCTATTTGTTTTGACAACGGGAATTATTTTTAAATAAATTATTGCAATTTATGTGTTTGTAATTTGGTAAAATGGAATACATATTTCGAATCAGAAGGTCCAAATTATGTAATTAAGATTCTTTTCGTTTTGGACTTTATGAATAGTAACGACAGTAATTATCTTTAATTATCTTGATTAATGAGTAATCTGGTAGTTAAGGATAATAAAATAATATAATAATAATAAAAACTGACACCAAAATGTGTCCTAAAGTTACTAGATGTCTCATGGCCAACCATGGGATGTCTTTTTCCAAACATGGGGGCCCCATCAAATCACTTTTGTGAGAAAGTGACTTTTTATCTTTTTATTTTTAAAGAATGTTAAATGTAATAAAGAATGTATCACCTAGTAAAATATTTTTAATTTTGTCAAAATAAATGATATTTTGGACTATAAATATACATTATAAAGTTAAATATATTTCATACATAATAGTATTTTTTTATCATTTTTAGACATTAAATAAATTAAATTACTTATGACATCATGATGATGCAGTGATGACCTCATTATTTAACGATTTAAATAAAATTGAAATATAATGTAATATCTAAGACCTAAACATGTCCAATACCTATTTGATGGGTGGATTTAGAACCCTTATCACCTTATCCTAGAAACAAATCAATGTGGGACCATTAAAATCCGAAACTCTTTTGAAAATAAAGATACATTTTATACCTTTCCAAGAGTTCCCCTCCTCTCCTCTTATAAAAGGCCTCCACCTCTACCTCCTTACCCACACTTCCAAAGCCTTTGTATTGGCCAAAAACTTCCCATTTTGTCTCTCCACTTCCCTCTTTTACTCATTGAAGCCTCACATTGGGAAGAAGTCTTCCCAAGGAAGCCTTTGAGCTCAAACCAAAGAGAGTTGCCCGATTTAAAGGTAATGTCATCACATGTGTCCTTTTGTTTTATTTTGCTTCTCCAACCCCCTAAACTATTTTTATTCATTTCTTTTGTAGAAAATCCAGTATCTTCAATAAACTAGGATGTTGTTATAATAAGTATTAGAGAAACACTTACACACCCCTACATCTTATGGTTAAAGGACATACTGTTTCCGTGGATGGTGAATTTATGCCTCCCAAAACGATGATTGTTCAACATTCTTTTAACACCTTCAAAGGTGTCCATTAAGATGTCACTATATATATATATATGATAAATAATATGTGTATTTTTTACTTAAGCATCTATATTTTTCATTTTGGGCATACCTTTATGGTTTCCAATATGGGTAAACGCAATATCTTCATTTAAGGAAGTGCGGACTACCACCCCCTCAAAGTGATTTGATTCGTTAAATAACATATGTGGGACGTATAAAGGATGGAAATATGATATTATATATTATATTATACTAAAATTATAATATACCTTTATATAATTTTGATTCCATTCTATAAAATATGAAATAGAAATGAAAGTAGCATTCATGCGTACGTACGGCTTACCGTCTCCATGAACGGTGCATTTCATTTCATACTTCTAAATTATTATGTAATATTATAAATGAATGTATATACTGGATATATATGATATATACATCATGATTATAATTCTGGATATAATGGATACATGAACAACTTATAATTATAAAGAGTTTATTTTTTACTCAAGTACCAATGATTGTTAAAACGACCGTTATTAACGTAAATAATTACATAGTGTAAATGAAATGGAAATAAGTGACCTAAAAGGAATAATGAACATAAAAAAGGTTCTTAATAAAGTATAAATTAACTCATGTTTATTATTCAGGACATTAAAGAACGATCGAGTCAAGTCGGACCCAAGGTATGGGACTTCGTCTCAGTCCCCTTTCATTGAGCCATATTTTGTTTTATACTCAAACTTCTTTTATATAGTGTATAAACACCTTTGACATTTATGTTTATTCAAAAGGAATCTTTTTTATATGAAGCATTTACTAAACGACAAAAGGGAATGTTTTTGTCGTACGTATGCGGCGACAACAACTTCTCTGCCGCCATGACCATTATTTGAGTTTCGTCTTCTTCTACAAGCCATACCTTCTTTTTAAAAGAAAAAAAATACCATGATCTACTTTTATTTTATTTTGGTATTGAAAAAGGTTTTCATAATGTTTTTATATCAATGTGTTGTATTGATATCTTGTGATTGAAAGGTGGGAATGTAATGTTTCCTTTATACATGTTTTATGTGATATGATTATGTTGAGGTTCTTGGGCATTATTATGAAGACGGGTGGTTTTGGGATAAACTAAGGGAAGGTGAGCCCGATATAGCTCCCCAATGCATTGGGTAACATGTAAGAGTGAAACGTTAAGGTTTCTCCGAAGAGATTTATTGAATATACTGTGATGGTTATTCCAAATGTAACCAAGAGGGTTACTCCCTACGTAAGAATGTCATGAATGCCTCATGTTACCTTTATGTCTTATGATTTCTATGATTTATTCATGATTTGATGAGGTATGTTTAAGTGCTTATGTTTTATGGGTAAAGTGTGATTTCATTATTATGTATATATGAACTCATGTTACCTTTCCATATTTTTTTAATAACCCTTACTATGCTTTTTATGCTCATCCCATGTTTTTTTGAAATGATTTTCACAGGTCATGGGAATGGTACATGATATGATGATAGTGTCAAGGATGTGTCAAGAAAGAATCCATGTTTTATTTTAAATATGTATCCATTGATGGGATAGAAGAATACTATCTTTATGTAACCACATTGTTTATATATGGAATGTAATGCAAGTTTTATGATCTAATTCTCTAAAACTCTAAACCCGAAAAGATCCTCAATGTGTAATCTTGTAATAACTCAAGATTAAGTAAGGTTTAAGGTTGGGGCCTTATAGTTGGTATCAGAGGTCGGTTTAGATAACTTTAGGAGGTAGAATTCTAGTAAATTATTTTCCAAAAATATTTTTTTTTGAATGATATAGAATTTGAAAATTACCATGTTGCTTCATCTAAGAAATGTTTGTTCAGAATGGTTTTCCGTAGAGGAAACAGGGAAACAGTGCTAGGCAAGCATACAGAAGGAAATAACCTTTCGAATCAGCATCCCGAGATGGTTGGTATTGGAACTGAACAGTTTGTTGCAGTAATGGCGCAGTTGACTCAAGCGATAAATGGTGGTGGTATCCATGCACGAGATCAGCCAGATCAACCGTAGGGGAACATGTCAGTGGTGGAACATTTCATGAGGCAACATCCCCCATCATTCATAGGATCATCTGACCCTGTGTTAGCTGAAGGGTGGATTAAAGCACTAGAGAAGATTTTCGATGTCATGGGGTGTTCAGACAATAAAAAGGTTAGTCTTGCTATTTACCGTTTGGAGGGTGAGGCAGATCAGTGGTGGTCTATGGTAAAAAATATCAGGGGTTCCGATGACATTGATGGTCTTGACTGGGATGAATTCAAAGGTATGTTTCTTGAGAAGTATTTTCCTAAGTCTGTTCGACATAGGATGGAAAAGAAATTCTTCGAATTGAGGCAAGATGAAGACTCAGTGGCTGCCTATGATGAAAGGTTCACTCGATTGGCAAGGTATGCTCCAAATTTTATCCGAGACCTTGATAGTAAAATAAATCATTTTTACTCAGGATTAAAGCCAAAAAATCAAAGGGAATTGGCTTCTCGTGAGTTTAAAAGTTATGAAAAGCGTTTTCGATGTGCTGAGAAGGTGGAAATGGATTTTTCCGATGATCAAGTGTTCTATAACAACCAACAGAAGAAGAGGCCGAGGTGGCAGGAGAAAGGTAAGAATTCTTCAAAAAAGTCTGATGGTAAGAGAACTAAGTTTCCAGTTTGTGATAAATGTGGAAAAAGGCATGCTGGGGAATGTCTTCTGAATTCTGGAAAGTGCTACCGATGTGGTAAGATGGGACATAAGGCTCGTGATTGCACTGAAAAAGATCAAGGTGAAGGTACGACCAAATTTGATTTATAGTTAGTGAAATGTTTAAAGTGCAATGAGATGGGTCACTATGAAAACGAGTGTCCGACAAAGAGCGTGAGTGATGGGAAGCAGTTAGACTACAAGCAGAAAGGGGTGGTGAAATCCTTTGCAACTACTTCAGCAGATGTCGGGCCATCAAATGACGTTGTATCAGGTACTTTGTTTGTTTTTTCATATTATACCAGTGTGTTGTTTGATTCGGGGTCTACACATTCTTTCATCTCTGAAACTTTTTTTATTAAAATGGGAATACCATCTCAAGAAATGACTCATGAACTTGTGGTAAAAACACCTGGGGGAAATGATGAGGCAAAAATAATTTATAAGAATCTTCTTATCCTTATATGTGGAAAGAACCTACTTGCAAACCTTACTGTTCTACCTATAGTAGAGTTTAATGTTATCCTGGGTATGGAATGGCTCTCTATTTACCATGCTAAGATTGACTGTAGAGCTAAAGAAGTTTCTTTTCAAAAAGAATTTCAGTTTGTTTACAAGAATGAACCCTTACTATTGATAACATATCAAGAGGCCGAGAAACATGTAAAAGATGGAAATGAATGTTACCTTGCACACATCGTTGAAAATAAAGGAATTGTTCAGATTAATGATGTGCCAGTGGTAAATGAGTATCCTGATGTTTTTCCTGAGGAGTTTCTAGGAATAATACTAGATCGGGAAGTTGAGTTTACTGTTGACTTAGATCCTGATTCTAAGCCAATTTCAAAACCCCATTATCGAATGGCTCAAATTGAACTTTTAGAGTTAAAGAAACAATTTCAGGAGTTATTAGATAAAGGTTTCATTCAACCTAGCACATCACCATGGGGAGCTCCTGTCTTGTTTGTTAAAAAGAAAGATGGATCAATGAGAATTTGCATTGATTATAGGGCCTTGAATAATATCACTATTAAGAACAAATATCCTTTTCCACATATCGATGATTTGTTTGATCAGCTCCAGGGATCTCTGTATTTTTCAAAGATTGACCTGAGATTGGGATACCATCAGCTGAAGGTAAAGGAAGAAGATGTTCTGAAGACTGCGTTTCGTACAAGATATGGCCATTATGAATTTGTATTAATGCCATTTGGGCTAACCAATGCACCTGCTGTATTCATGGACATAATGAATAGAATTTTCCATGAGTTCTTGGTTAAATTTGTGGTGGTTTTCATTGATGATATTTTGGTGTTTTCTAAAAGTAAAGAGGAGCATGAAAGACATTTAAGGGTTATCTTGCAAACCTTAAAAGAAAAGAAACTGTATGGAAAATTCAGCAAGTGCGAGTTTTGGTTGCAACAAATTTCTTTCCATGGTCATATTGTTTCTAATGATGGGATAACCGTTGATGCTGCAAAAAAAAGGTTGTTGGAGAATGGACAAGACCCACAAATGTAACTGTGATTCGTAGCTTCCTTGGCTTGGCAGGCTATTACTGAAGTTTTGATAGAAATTTTTTATGGTTATCTAGTCTAATGACTATGCTAACTTAGAAGGGTGTTATGTTTGTCTGGACAAAAGAATGTGATGATTGTTTTCAGGAATTGAAAAGAAGATTGGTGAATGCTCCAGTATTGGCACTACCTTCCAGGAATTGTGAGTTTTTTATATACAGTGATGCTTCATTGAAAGGACTTGGTTGCGTCCTAATGGAGAATGATCAGGCAATTGCTTATGCTTCACTACAGTTGAAAAATCAGGAGTTAAATTACCCTACACATGATTTGGAATTAGCTGCTGTTGTTTTTTCTTTAAAAATTTGGAGGCATCATTTTATGGACTAAAGTGTGAAATATATACTGATCACAAAAGTTTAAAGAATATATTCACTCAGAAAGAGTTAAACATGAGACAGAGGAGATGGCTGGAATTAATCATGGATTATGATTGTACAATTCATTACCAACTGGGAAAATCAAATAAAGTGGCTGCTGCTTTGAGTCGAAAAAGTAATGCATCATTAGAAATTTTGCGTTTGGAACATGATCCATTGGTTAAGGATTTGATGAACTTTGGCATAAAAGTTGTTGGTGCATGAAGTTATTCTATTTTGTTTTAGGTATCAGTGAGATCATCTCAATAAGATAGAATCAAGCAAGTACAGAAGCAAGACAGTGAGTTGCAGAAAAAGGTAGAGCTGGTTCAGAATGATAAGTTTCCTGAATTCAACATTGATAATGATTGAGTTTTGAGATTTTGGAAGAGATTGTGTGTGCCTTGTGATTCACAGTTGAAGGGAGAGTTGTTATGCGAAGCTCATAGTTCTCCATTTTCAGTTCATCCTGGTAGTACTAAGATGTACAGAGATCTGCGGGAGTATTACTGGTGGGATGGAATAAAAAGAGATATTGCTGATTTTACTGTGAAGTGTTTGACATGTCAACAGGTTAAAGCAGAGCATCAGTTACCGAAAGGGATGCTTCAGCCTTTAACAGTGCCAGAGTGGAAATGGGAGAATATATCCATTGACTTTGTTGTGGGATTACCGAAGACATCTCGAGGTAATAATGCAATCTGGGTTATTGTTAATCACTTGACTAAATCTTCTCATTTCCTTGCTATACGAGATTCTTTTTCCCTAGATCAACTTTCCCGTTTGTATCTTATAGAGATAGTCAGGTTACATGGAGTTCCTCTCTCCATTGTATCTGATCGTGATCCCAGGTTCACTTCTAACTTTGGGAAAGGCCTTCAGAAGTCGTTGGGTACTGAATTAAATTTTAGTACAACTTTTCATCCCCAATCAGATGGGCAGTCGGAATGAAAAATTCAGACCTTGGAGGATATGTTACGAGCTTTTTCGAAGGATTATCAAGAAAGTTGGGACCAACATCTTTCTTTGGTTGAATTTTCATATATTTACAGTTTTCATTCCAGTATACTGATGGCACCATTTGAGGTGCTATATGGGAAGCAGTGTCGAACTCCAGCTTTCTAGGATGAAGTGGGTGAAAGGAAGTTGATGGGACCAGAATTGGTAGAAGAATTGGCAGAAAAAGTTCAGATGATACAGAAACACATGAGAACAGCTCAGAGCAGGAAGAAGAGTTATGCGGACAACAGGAGGAGGTATCTATCATTTTAGGTAGGTGGTCATGTTTTTCTCAAAGTATCGCCATGGGAATGTGTGATGCGATTTGGTAAGAAAGGAAAGCTGAGTCCAAGGTTCATTGGACCATTTGAAATTCTAGAGAGAGTTGGATCGGTTGCTTACCGAGTAGCTTTACCTCCGAGTTTATCTCAGGTACACAATGTTTTTCATGTTTCGATGCTGAGAAAGTACATGCCAGATCAATCTCATGTTTTGAGTGCAGAGGTAGTTCAGCTGGAAGAGAACATATCTTACGAGGAACAACCGGTCCAGATTCTTGACCACATGGAGCAAGTGTTACGGAATAAGGTGATTAATCATGTAAAGGTTTTTTGTAAAAAACACATGATGGAAGAGGCAACATGGGAATCTAAAAATGCAATGAGAGATAAGTACCCCCATTTATTTGATAAGTAAATAAATTGCGGGGAAACAATTTTATAAAGGGGGAAGGATGTAACATCCAAAGTAAGTAATGAATAATAGATATTTTTATCTATGTCTATTAATGAATTACATAGTGTTTTAGAGGCTTAAAATGAAAATAAATACAATCTTAAGCATGGAATACACTAATATTCTTAAAAGATTGGTTTACTGCCTTTTGATGGCAAACCCTTTTTAAATCAAACTTTTGACAATTTTATAATCTATATTTTTCAAAATAAACATATTCATTATTATTGGGACATTGAAAATTAAATGGGATAAATTTTTGGTATTTTTCTGACAATGTTCATTTTTTTAATAAATAGTGAAAAATACTGCATTTTACATCAAAACTGCTTTTTCATTTAATTAAATGATATGGTTAGATTATATTTTTAATTGGTATTAAAGTTTAACCTGAATATGTTGTTACCATTTAATCCAATGGTGGTCATTAGGATTAATTTCACTTTGAAATTTGTCATAAACTAATGTCAAACTTTTCATAGATATTGTTTCAAAAAAACCCGCTATTTGTTTTGACAACTGGAATTATTTTTAATTCAATTATTGAAATTTATGTGTTTAGAATTTGGTAAAATTGATTAAATATTTGGAATCAGAAGGTACAAATTATGTAATTAAGAATCTTTAGTTTTTGGACATTATGAATAGTAACGACGGTAATTATCTTTAATTATCTTGATTAATGAGTAATCAGGTAGTTAATGATAATAAAATAATATCATAATAATACAAAATGACACCAAAATGTGTCCTAAGGATACTAGTTGTCTCATGGCCGACCATGGGATGTCTTGTTCCAAACATGGGGGCCCCATGAAATCACTTTTGTGAGAAAGTGACTTTTTATCTTTTTATTTTTAAAGAATGTTAAATGTAACAAAGAATGTATCACCTGAGTAAAATATTTTTAATTTTTTCTAAATAAATGATATTTTGGACTATAAATATTCATTAATAAGATAAAACGATTTCCTACATCACTGTATTTTGTTTATAATTTTTATACATTAAATAAATTAAATTATTTATGACATCATGATGATGCAGCGATGACCTCAATATTTAACGATTTAAATAAAATTGAAATATAATTTAATATCTAAGACCTACACATGTCCAAAACCTATTTTATGGGTGGATTTAGAACCCTTATCACCTTATCCTAGAAACACATAAATTTGGGACCACTAAAATCCGAAACTCATTTGAAAATAAAGTTACATTTTATACCATTCCAAGAGTGCCCCTCCTCACCTCTTATAAAAGGCCCCCAACTCTACCTCCTTAACCACACGTCCAAAGCCTTTGGCTCGGCCAAACCCTACCCATTTTGTCTCTCTACTTCCCTCTATTACTCCTTGAATCCTCACTTTGGGCAGAAGTCTTCCCAAGGATGCCTTTGAGATCAAACCAAAGGGAGTTACCTGATTTTAAGGTAATGTCTTCACTTGAGTCCTTTTGTTTTATATTGCTTCTCCAACCCACTAAACTCTTCTTATTAATTTATTTTGTAACACCTCCAGTATCTTAAGTATACTAGGATGTTTTTATAAGAAGGATTCTAGCAACACATACACACACCTACATCTAATGGTTAAAGGACATACTGTTTCCGTGGATGGTGAATTTATGCCTCCTGGAACGATGATTGTTCAACATTATTTTAACACCTTAAAAGGTGGCCATTAAGATGTCACTATATTTATATATGATATATAATATGTTTATGTTTTCCTTAAGCTTCTATATTTTTCATTTTGGGCATACCTTTATGGTTTCCAATATGGGTAAACGCGATATCTTCATTTAAGGAAGTGCGGACTACCACCCCCTCAAAGTGATTTGATTCATTAAATACCATATGTGGGATGTATAAATGATGGAACTATGATATTATATATGATATTATGAATGCTTTATAATATACATTTATATCATTATGATTCCATTCTATAAAATACGAAATAGATATGAATGTAGTGTTCATGCGTACGTACGACTTACCGTCTCCATGAACGGTGCATTTCATTTCTTACCTCTAAATGATTATTTAATATTATAAATGCATGTATATACAGGATATATATGATATATACATAATGATTATAATTCTGGATATAATGGATACATGAACAACTTGTAATTATAAAGGGTTTATTTTTGACTCAAGTACCAATGATCGTTAAAACGACCGTTATTAACTTAAATAATTACATAGTGTTCATGACATGGAAATAAGTGATATAAAAGGAATAATGAACATAGAAAAAAGTTATTAAGCAAGTTGAAATTAACTCAAGTTTATCATTCAGGACATTAAAGAACGATCGAGTCAAGTCGGACCCAAGGTATGGGACATCGTCTCAATCTCCATTCATTGAGGCATATTTTGTTTTATACTCAAACTTCTTTTATATGGTGTATAAACCCCTTTGAATTTTAAGTTTATTCAAAAGGAATATTTTTTATACAATTCATTTACTAAATGACAAAAGGGAATGTTTTTGTTGTATGTATGCGGCGACAACGACTTCTCTGCCGCCATGACCATTACTTGAGTTTTGTCTTCCTCTACAAGCCATACCTTGTTTTTAAAAGGAAAATAAATACCATGGTTTAATTTTCTTTTATTTTTTTCTTGAAAATGGTTTCATAATGTTTTTATATCAATGTGTTGTATTGATATATTGTTTTTGAAATGTGGGAATGTTATGTTTCCTTTATGCATGTTTTATGTGATACGATTATGTTGAGGTTCTTGGGCATTATTATGAAGACGGGTGGTTCCGTGATAAACTAAGGGCGGGTGAGCCCGATATTTCCCTCCAATGCATAGGGTAACGCGAATGAGTGAAACATTAAGGTTTCTCTGAAGATATATAGGGAATATACTGTGATGGGTATTCCAAACGTAATCAAGAGCGTTACTCCCTACATAAGAATGTTATGAATGCCTCAAGTTACCTTTATGTCTTATGATTTCAATGATTTATTTATGATTTAATGTGGTATGTTAAAGTGGTTATGTTTTATGGGTAAAGTATGATTTCATTCTTATGTATATATGAACTCATGTTTCCTTTCCATATTTTTTTATATCCCTTACTGAGCTTTTTATACTCATCCCAAGTTTTTTTGAAATGATTTTCACAGGTCAAGGGAAAGGTACATGATATGATGATAGTATCAATGAAGTGTCAAGAGAGAATCCGTGTTTTATTTTAAATATGTTTCCATTGATTGGAAAGAAGAATACTGTCTTTATGTAACCACATTGTTTATATGTCGAATGTAATGCATGTTTTATGATCTAATTCTCTAAAACACTAATCCCAAAAAGATCCTAAATGTGTAATCTTGTAATAACTCAAGATTAAGTAAGGTTTAAGGATGGGGCCTTATAGTTGGTATCAGAGGTCAGTTTAGATAACTTTAGGAGTTATAATTCTATTAAATGATTATCCAAAAATATTTTTTTTTTGAAATGATATAGCATTTGAAGATTACCATGTTTCTTCATCTAAGACATGTTTGTTCAGAATGGTTTTCCGCAGAGGAAACAGTGAAGTAGTGCTAGGAAGGCATACAGAAGGAAATAACCTTCCAAACCAGCATCCCGAGATGGTCAGAATTGGAACTGAACAGTTTGTTGCAGTAATGGAGCAGTTGACTCAAGCGATAAATGCTGGTGGTATCCATGCACGAGATCAGCCAGATCAACCGCAGAGGAACATGTCAGTGGTAGAACATTTAATGAGGAAAAATCCACCATCATTCAGTGGATCATCTGACCATGTGTTAGCTGAAGGGTGGATTAAAGCACTGAAGAAAATTTTTGATGTCATGGGGTGTTCAGAAAATCAAAAGGTTAGTCTTGCTATTTACCGTTTGGAGGGTGAGGCAGATCAGTGGTGGTCTATGGTTAAAAATATCAGGGACGCCGATGACATTGATGGTCTTGACTGGGATGAATTCAATGGTATGTTTCTTGAGAAGTATTTTCCTAAGGTTGTTCGAAATAGGATGGAAAAGCAATTCTTCAAATTGAGGCAAGATGAAGACTTAGTGGCTGCCTGTGATGAAAGGTTCACTCGATTGGCAAGGTATGCACCAAATTTTATCCGAGACCTTGACAGTAAAATCAGTCATTTTTACTCAGGATTAAAGAAAAAATATCAAAGGGCATTAGCTTCTCGTGAGTTTAAAAGTTATGAAAAGCGTGTTCGATGTGCTGAGAATGTGGAAATGGAGTTTTCCGATGATCAAGTGTTCTATAACAACCAACAGAAGAAGAGACCGAGGTGGCATGAGAAAGGTAAGAATTCTTCAAAAAAGTCTGATGGTAAGAAAACTAAGTTTCCAGTTTGTGATAAATGTGGCAAAAGGCATGCTGGGGAATGTATTCTGAATTCTGGAAAGTGCTACCTATGTGGTTAGATGGGACATAAGGCTCGTGATTGCAATGGAAAAGATCAAGGTGAATATAAGACCAAATTTGATTTACAGTTAGTGAAATTTTTTAAGTGCAATGAGATGGGTCACTATGCAAATGAGTGTCCGACAAAGAGCGTGAGTTATGGGAAGCAGCTAGACTACGAGCAGAAATGGGTGGTGAAATCCTTTGCAACTACTTCAGCAGATGTCAGGCCATCAAATGTCGTTGTATCAGGTACATTGTTTGTTTTTTCAGATTATACCAGTGTGTTTTTTGATTCTGGGTCTACACATTCTTTCATCTCTGAAACCTTTTCTATTAAAATGGGAATACCATCTCAAGAAATGACTCCTGAACTTGTGGTAAAAACACCTGGGGGAAATGTTGAGGCAAAAAGAATTTATAAAAATCTTCCTATCCTTATATGTGGAAAGAACCTACTTGCAAACCTTACTGTTCTACCTCTAGTAGAGTTTGATGTTATCCTGGGTATGGAATGGCTCTCTATTTACCATGATAATATTGACTGTAGAGCTAAAGAAGTTTTTTTTCAGAAAGACTTTTAGTTTGTGTACAATAATGAACCCTTACTGTAGATAACAAATCAAGACGACTAGAAACATGTAAAAGATGGAAATGAATGTTACCTTGCACACATCGTTGAAAATAAAGGAACTGTTCAGATTAATGATGTGGAAGTGGTAAATGAGTATCCTGATGTTTTTCCTGATGATTTTCCTGGAATAATACCAGATCGGGAAGTTGAGTTTACTGTTGACTTAGTTCTTGATGCTAAGCCAATTTCAAAACCCCCTTATCGAATGGCTCAAATTGAACTTTTAGAGGTAAAGAAACAATTGCAGAAGTTATTAGATAAAGGTTTCATTCAACCTAGCACATCACCATGTGGAGCTCCTTTCTTGTTTGTTAAAAAGATAGATGGATCAATGAGACTTTTCATTGATTATAGGGCCTTGAATAATATCACTATTAAGAACAAATATCTTTTGCCTCATATCGATGATTTGTTTGATCAGCTCCAGGGAGCTCAATATTTTTCAATGATTGACCTGAGATCGGGGTGCCATCAGCTGAAGGTAAAGGAAGCAGATGTTCTGAAGTCTATGTTTTGTACAATATATGGCCACTATGAATTTGTAGTAATGCCTTTTGGGCTAACCAATGCACCTGATGTATTCATGGACTTAATGAATAGAATTTTCCTTGAGTTCTTGGATAAGTTTTTGGTGGTATTCATTGATGATATTTTGGTGTTTTCTAAAATTAAAGAGGACCACGAAAGACATTTAAGGGTTATCTTGCAAACCTTAAAAGAAAAGAAACTGTATGGAAAATTCATCAAGTGCGAGTTTTGGTTGCAACAAATTTCTTTCCTTGGTCGCATTGTTTCTAAAGATTGGATAACCATTGATCCAGAAAAAAATAAGGTTGTTGAAGAAGGGCCATGACCCACAAATGTAACTAAGATTTGTAGATTCTTTGGTTTGGCAGGCTATTACCTAAGGTTTGTTAGAAATTATTCACGGTTATCTAGTCCAATGACTATGCTAACTTGGAAGGGTGTTAAGTTTATCTGGACAAAAGAATGTGATGATTGTTTTCAGGAATTGAAAAGAATATTGGTGAATGCTCCAGTTTTGGCACTACCTTATAGGAATGGTGAGTTTGTTATATACAGTGATGCTTCATTGAAAGGACATGGTTGCGTCCTAATGCAGAATGATCAGGTAATTTCTTATGCTTCACGACAGTTGAAAACTCATGAGGTAAATTACCCTACACATGATTTGGAATTAGCTGCTGTTTTTTTCATTAAAAATTTGGAGGCATCATTTGTATGGAGTAAAGTGTGAAATATATAATGATCACAAAAGTTTAAAGTATATATTCTCTCAGAAAAAGTTAAACATGAGACAGAGGAGATGGCTTGAATTAATCAAGGATTATGATTGTACAATTCATTACCATCCGGGAAAAGCAAATAAAGTGGCTGATGCTTTGAGTCGAAAAAGTAATGCTTCATTATAAATGTTTTGTTTGGAACGTGATCCTTTGGTTAAGGATTTCATGAACTTTGGCATAGAAGTTGTTGGTGCAGGAAGTTCTTATGTTTTGTTTTAGGTATCAGTGAGATCATCTCTATCAGATAGAATCAAGCAAGCACAGAAGCAAGACAGTGAGTTGCAGAAAAAGGTAGAGCTAGTTCAGAAAGGTAAGTTTCCTGAATTCAACATTGATAATGATTGCGTTTTGAGATTTGGGAAGAGATTTTGTGTGCCTTGTGATTCACAGTTGAAGAGAGAGTTGTTATGCGAAGCTCATAGTTCATAGTTTTCATTTCATCCTTGTAGTACTATGATGTACAGAGATCTGCGGGAGTATTACTGGTGGGATGGAATGAAAAGAGATATTGCTGATTTTTCTGTGAAGTGTTTGACATGTCAATAGGTTAATAAAGAGCTGCAGTTACCGAAAGGGATACTTCAGCCTTTACCAGTGTCAGAGTGGAAATGGGAGAATATATCCATGGCCTTTGTTATGGGATTACCGAAGACATCTCGAGGTAATAATGCAATCTGGGTTATTGTTGATCGCTTGACTAAATTTGCTCATTTACTTGCTATACGAGATATGTTTTCCCTAGATAAACTTTCCCATTTGTATCTTAAAGAGATTGTCAGGTAACATGGAGTTTCTTTCTCCATTGTATCTGATCGTGTTCCCAGGTTCACTTCTATCTTTTGGAAAGGCCTTCAGAAGTCATTGGGTACTGAATTAAATTTTCGTACAACATTTCATCCTCAATCAGATGGGAAGTCGGAATGAACAATTCAGACGTTGGAGGATATTCAACGAGCTTATTCGATTGATTATCAGGGAAGTTGGGAACAACATCTTTATTTGGTTTAATTTTCATATAATAACAGTTTTCATTCCAGTATACAGATGGTACCATTTGAGGCGTTATATGGGAAGCGATGTCGAACTCCAGCTTTCTAGGATGAAGTGAGTTAAAGGAAGTTGATGGGACCAGAATTGGTAGAAGAGTTGGCAGAAAAAGTTCATCTGATACAGAAACACATGAAAACAGCTCAGAGCAGGCAGAAGAGTTATGCGGACAATAGGAGGAAGTATGTATCTTTTGAGGTAGGTGATCATGTTTTTCTCAAAGTATCACCAAGGAAAAGTGTGATGCGATTTGGAAAGAAAGGAAAGATGAGTCCAAGGTTCATTAGACCATATAAAATTCTGGTGAGAGTTGGATTAGTTTCTTACCGAGTGGCTTTACCTCCGAGTTTATCTCAGGGACACAATGTTTTTCATGTTTCGATGCTGAGAAAGTACATGCCATATCCATCTCATTTTTTGAGTCTAGAGGTAGTTCAGCTGGAAGAGAACATATCTTATGAGGAAAAACCGGTCCAGATTTTTGACCATATGGAGAAAGTGTTATGAAATAAGGTGATTAATCATGTAAAGGTTTTGTGGAAAAACCACATGATGGAAGAGGCAACATGGGAATCTGGAAATGCAATGAGGGATAAGTACCCCCATTTATTTGATAAGTAAATAAATTGCAGGGGCACAATTTTCTAAAGCGGGGAAGGATGTAACATCCCATGTAAGTAATGAATAATAGATATTTCTATCTATGTCTATTAATGAAATATATAGTGTTTTAGAAGCTTAAAATGAAAATAAATTCAATCATAAGCATGGATTACACTAATATTCTTAATAGATTGTTTTACTGCCTTTTGATGGAAAACCCTTTTTAAATCCAACATTAAAAAATTTTATAATCTATATTTGACAAAATAAAAATATTCATTATTATTGGGACATTGAAATTTACATTGGATAAATATTTGTTATTTTTCTAACAATGTTCATTTTTTTAATGAATAGTGAAAAATACTGCATTTTACATCAAAACTGCGTTTTCATTTAATTCAATTATATGGTTAGATTATATTTTTAATTTGTCTTAAAGTTTAATCTGAATATATTTTTACCATTAAATCCAATTGTGGTCATTATGATTAATTTCACTTTGAAATTGGCCATAAACCAATGCCAAACTTTTCATAGATATTGTTTCAAAAAAAACCCGCTATTTGTTTTGACAACTGGAATTATTTTTAAATAAATTATTGAAATTTATGTGTTTGGAATTTTTTAAAATGGATTACATATTTGGAATCATAAGGTCCAAATTATGTAATTAATAATCTTTTGTTTTTGGACATTATGAATAGTAACGACGGTAATTATCTTTAATTATCTTGATTAATGAGTAATCGGGTAGTTAAGGATAATAAAATAATATCCTAATAATATAAAAAGACACCAAAATGTGTCCTAAGGCTACGGATTGTATCATGGCCGACCATTGGATGTGTTGTGCCAAACTTGGGGGCCCAATGAAATCACTTTTGTGAGAAAGTGACTTTTTATCTTTTTATTTTTAAAGAATGTTAAATGTAACAAAGAATGTATCACCTAAGTAAAATATTTTTAATTTTGTCTAAATAAATGATATTTTGGACTATAAATATTCATTAGAAATATAAATAGATTTCCTAAATCATAGTATTTTTTTTATAATTTTTAGACATTAAATAAATTAAATTATTTATGACATCATGATGATGCAGTGATGACCTCATTATTTAACGATTTAAATAAAATGGAAATATAATGTAAAATCTAAAACCTACACACGTACAAAACCTATTTTATCGGTGGATTTCTAACCCTTATCACCATATCCTCGAAACAAATTAATGTGGGACCATTAAAATCTGAAACTCATTTGAAAATAAAGTTACATTTTATACCTTTCCAAGAGTGCCCCTCCTCTCCTCTTATAAAAGGCCCCCACCTCTACCTCCTTACCCCCACCTAAAAAGCCATTGGATCGGCCAAACCCTGCCCATTTTGTCTCTCCACTTCCCTATCTTACTCCTTGAAGCCTCACTTTGGGCAGAAGTCGTCCCAAGGAAGCCTTTGAGCTCAAACCAAATGGAGTTACCCGATTTTAAGGTAATGTCTTCACTTGAGTCATTTTGTTTTATTTTGCTTCTCCAACCCCCTAAACTCTTTTTATTCATTTCATTTGTAACAACTCCGGTATCTTAAATATACTAGGATGTTTTTATAAGATGTATTAGAGAAAAAATTACACACAACAACATCTAATGGTTAAAGGACATACTGTTTCTGTGGATGGTAAATTTATGCCTCCCGAAACGATGATTGTTCAACATTCTTTTAACACCTTCAGAGGTGGCCATTAAGATGTCATTATATTTATATATTATATTTAATATTTTTATTTATTCCTTAAGCTTCTGTATTTTTTATTTTGGGCATACCTTTATGGTTTCCATTATGGGTAAACACGATATCTTTATTTAAGGAAGTGCGGACTACCGCCCCTTCAAAGTGATTTGATTCGTTAAATACCATATGTGGGACGTATAAAGGATGGAACTAGGATATTATATCTTATATTATACTTTAATTATAATAAACCATTATATCATTATGATTCCATTCTATAAAATATGAAATAGAAATGAAAGTAGCGTTCATGCGTACGTACGGCTTACCGTCTCCATGAACGGTGCATTTCATTTCATACCTCTAAACGATTATGTAATATTATAAATGCATGTATATACTGGATATATATGATATATACATAATTATTATAATTCTGGATATAATTGATACATGAACAAATTGTAATTATAAAGGGTTTATTTTTTTCTCAAGTACCAATGATCATTAAAACGACCGTTATTAACTTAAATAATTACATAGTATTCATTACATGGAAATAAGTGATATAAAAGGAATAATGAACATAAAAAGAAGTTTCTTAAGAAAGTATAAATTAACTCAAGTTTATTATTCAGGACATTAGTGATCGATCATGTCAAGTCGGACCTGAGGTATGGGACTTCGTCTCAATCTCCTTTCATTGAGGCATATTTTGTTTTATACTAAATTTTCTTTTATATGGTGTATAAACCCCTTTGACTTTTACATTTATTCAAAAGGAATCTTTTTTATACGAAGCATTTACTAAACGACAAAATGGAATGTTTTTGTAGTATGTATGTGGCGACAACGACTTCTCCACCGCCGTGACCATTATTTGAGTTTCGTCTTCCTCTACAAGCCATACCTTCTTTTTAAAAGAAATATTAATACCATGTTTTACTTTTCTTTTATTTTGGTATTGAAAATGGTTTTCATAATGTTTTTATATCAATGTTTTGTATTGATATCTTATGATTGAAAGGTGGGAATGTTATGTTTCCTTTATGCATGTTTTATGTGACACGATTATGTTGAGGTTCTTGGGCATTATTATGAAGACGGGTGGTTCCGTGATAAACTAAGGGAAGGTGAGACCGATATAGCTCTCCAATGCATTGGGTAACGCGAAGGAGTGAAACATTAAGGTTTCTCCGAAGAGATTTAGTAAATATACTGTGATGGGTATTCCAAACGTAACCAAGAGGGTTACTCCCTACGTAAGAATGTTATGAATGCCTCAAGTTACCTTTTTGTCTTATGATTTCATTGATTTATTCATGATTTTATGAGGTATGTTAAAGTGCTTATGTTTCATGGGTAATGTATGATTTCATTATTATGTATATATGAACTCATGTTTCCTTTCCATATTTTTTATATCCCTTACTGAGCTTTTTATGCTCATCCCAAGTTTTTTTGAAATGTTTTTCACAGGTCAAGGGAAAGGTACATGATATGATGATAGTGTCAAGGAAGTATCAAGAAAGAATCAATGTTTTATTATCAATATGTTTCCATTGATGGGAATGAATAATACTATCTTTATGTAACCACATTGTTTATATGTGGAATGTAATGTAATTTTTATGATCTAATTCTCAAAAACACTAAACCCGAAAAGAATCTCAATGTGTAATATTGTAATAACTCAAGATTAAGTAAGGTTTAAGGCTGGGGCCTTATATTTACACATTTCCTAGAAGGATGTATCTCTACATTTCACTAATGCTATCATACATGGAGACCTAGTTATCTATTATTACATTTGACCTTTGTACTTCCAATTCTCTATTTTCTATAGGATTTATTATAAAATCTTATCACACTATGGGATTTAAAAAATTAGAAATATCAATTTATATATTAGAAAAAAAATGTTTAAATTCCTAGGACACAATTTAATTATGTTGGGGAAATGTAATGCCCTGATAATGTAATAAATGAGAATTGTATTCGATATTCTGTATGACATTCATCGCCTAGGGATTAAGAGAATATAATATCAGTACAATTTATAATATATTTAATATTTATAACAATTTTAATATATTTTATATAACTTAGTGAACACGAAACATTTTTATCACCATTCACATCCATCAATGAGTTTCATTAATGGAATAAATTAAATAAAAAATTATGTTTCATCGAATAACAATTTATTATCAAAATATTATAATTTAATATAAAAAGTTATCAACATGATGTTAAATTAGTGGTTATGAATATTATAATATAACATTTAAAATATATTTTTTAAAAAAATATTAAAATATTTCATTATTATCGTATTTATTAGAAATGAATATAAGAACCAATGAAAATTACATGGAATTTTTTTATAGAAAACTATTTTTATGATTAAAAAGGTTTTTTTTATAATTAAATTATTTTATTTATAATTATTGAGTGATATTAAAGTAATATATATATATATATATAATATTCAGTAAAATATTTTTTTATTGTTCTAGTATTTTTGGGATACATGAGATAAAAAAAATCAATATTATACCTAAAAAACACTATTTTTATTAATGCACATTACCACCTTCAAATAGATAAACTATTTGAAGTCAAATTTTTTGAAAAATTATTTACTATATATTTCAAAAAAAAAACATAATAATTTAAATGGTAACATAATAATTATCATTGGGTGAATATTAGTACTTTCCAATGATTTTAAAATTTTTATAAAAAAGTGAAAATTAATAAATTTTAATTGAAAACTGTTTTTTTATCTAATTTATTAATGAGGTTAAATTATAAATTTATATAGTTTAAATTTATAATTAAAATAAATTTTTCACAATTAATATGAAAATTTCATTTCCATCAATTTTCTATTGAAATTGGATATAAAAACATATCATCCTATTGAACATTTTCACTTTAAAAGGGTGCATTTTCATCGCATCCATGGGGTTATATTTCAATTAATATCTCCTACTTCTATGATTGGAATGTTTTCATATGGATTCCATATTTTTGGTCAGTATAATATATGAAGTGTAATATGGTAAACATATTTTTTTACAAAAATATTAGTAATATTAACTAAAATTAATTTCAAGGATTAAGGGGGAATTAAGATTAACAAGGGACAAAACCATAAATATAATGTCAAAAAAGGCCTAAAAATTATTTCAAAAGAAATTGGATTGTCATATTTTAAAACTATACTCCATTTTCATGAATTTTAAATTATTAGTGCCACATTTAAAGGGAAAATCATAGATAAAAGTCCATTTCCAATCATTTAAATGAGTGCCACTTGTCCTCCACTATAAAAAAGTAACCATATCCTCCAAATTCCGCACACCTATCAAGACAAGTTTGGTAGAAAAAGTTATTAATTTTCTCATCCACAAATCCACCCATTAATACTAGTATCCTTGCCTTGGGATGAATGAAATCTATTGAATCCCTTTGGTGGAAACCAAATGGAGCTTCCAGAATAAGGGGGAGAAAGCATCCTGAATATCTTTAGTTTTGTTTGTCTATCTGATATTTAAATTAATATTAATCCATGAGTATTTAAGAACATGAGTATCCTCAAAATAATGAGACATTTTTTATATTAATTTTTATTCCAAAAAATACACCATATTCAATCTAATTTATAATGAACATACAATTTATGTGTACAGTGAATTATCACCTCACGAAATGAACTTGTGCATTTTTTCTTTTAACAATGTTCAGAGTATGGGATATTATAGGAAACGATGTTTATATATTATATATATGTTGATTATTATGTCTTTATTATTAATTAGTTATTTTGTAACACATATCGTTATATAATTAATTTCATTTAAATAATATAACGTCGTTTGTGGAAGTGTGGACTACCGCCTCCTAAAAGTGAGATCATTTTATCACATGATACATAAAATTTATAAAAGATGGTTTTAATTAAAAATATATGACATATTAAAATATATATTATATTCCAGACATAAAAATATTATTTTAAATTAATTATATATATCATTTTTATTTTTACCCTTTAACATACTAAAATGTGATAATGTCAGTTATGGGCTTATTGAATACCACCTCCTCGACATGATATGATTCATTTACATCACAAGAATTATTAATATATTATTATATATGATTAAATAACAATATATTTCAGATATAAAGATCTTTTTGGAAAGAAATATCACCACATACCTTCATTCCATAACGATCAATGAATAATTGGAACGTTTCTCATGTGTATACATGTCCAACTATGTACGAGATAGTAATTTTGGTTCATTTTTATTAATAATATTTTATGAGAGGTTTTAAGAGTATTATTTATTTAAAAATATGATAATTATTTCATTATTTTCACTATGGATATGTTATATAGAGACCCCATTGACCAAATTTGACATACAAAAATAGTTTTGTACACATTAACAGAATATAGTCAAAACACACAAAGAAAACATAATTGATTAAGAATTTGTTTAAAAAATTGAAATAAAAAAAAATTATGATATGCATGAAAAATTTCCTCAATAATGTAAATAATTATCATATGTTTGTTATATTAGAATATTAAGACACATGAGCCAAGTTAGATGCCATGTAAAGAATTTTTATCTAAATTATTACATCTTGGAGATAAATTTCATAATCACTACTTACCTTTTTTTGTGTGATGTAAATACTATCCAATTTGAAATATAATATCATGATTTTTTTTATCTTGATTTTAATTAAATAATTCATCTGTTGTTATTCCTTCATAAGGCATATGTTTTTAAATGATTCATAGTTTTATGGGACACATTGGATTGGTATAAGATTATTTTCTTCAAGAATAATTTTAACGATCTTTAAAAGGTATTTTCATTATAGAAAATTATATGAATATTTTTCTATAATCCCTTTAATATTCTTCTACTCTCTTTATTAATGATATTTTTCAATTATTGGTACCATTTTCTCTCTCTTTGGCACTCAAAATGATTTACAAAGTAATTTTATAGAAGCCATTATTCATTTCTCACTTAGTCATAAAACCTATTTTCATTTAAAACCCTAGTATTATAATATGTATTATTATAAATAGTTATACACTAATAAATATTTAGTAAATAAATTTATACTTCTTTTTAAATTTTTTTAATGGAATCATCTTTTATCTTTAAATAAAATGTATTTTTCAAAATTTTTTACCATTAAATAGAAATTTTCTTTTTTTACCTAATTCGTCACATATTTATTTACAAACTGTCATTTTTTCTATCAATACTTTTCAATTTTAAATGTTTCTAAATATTTTTTTTTAATGTATTTTCCTTGAAAAAATACTTCATTTTTTTTCTCAAATCAAAATTATGTATTCCTTAACAATGTTTTTAAAAGTAATTTTTTTAATATTTCTATTCAATGACGACAATAACCATTTATTATACTCAAATTGGGATATAATATATTGATAAAATCATTAATATTCCATGGTTGATTAATGATTAATTTTTTCAAGGATAATCTTCAAATTAATTTCCTTGATTCCTTTTTGTCCCCTTTAAACATTCAACTTCCAATGATGAATTGATATAGAATTTAACCAGAATAACTGTATCATTTTAGTGGATATGATTATTTTGGGAACCATATACCATTTTTTATATGATTATTATATTTAATGTAATTTTATTATTTTGGATAAAGATTGATAAAAACATGCCTTGTATTTAATACGGATATTTGATATGGAATATTGTTTGTTCGATAAGAGGAATGCTTAGGACATAAAAATGATGGTTTGGGGACTATTTAATTAATTCCCTATAGATTTTGAATCATTTAACAAAATACTCTCAATACATAGGTTGTCTCATGCTACCAAATTTGTTGGTGATAGACCCTTTAAGCATGATTACAAGCATAATAGATGGGTTTCAACCAAATGTTTTTTGCTTTCCAAATGAAAGATATTGACACTAGAGGTTTCTATCATCCTTAAAAATGATATACAATAATTAAGTATTTCTTTCATAGATATTTTAGTTATCATTATAATTATCAATGTAAGACTATATCCACAAATGTATGAATTATTATGAATATTAGTTCATTAAAATAATTAATGTGTTTCGGTTTGATACATTTTTATGTTTATTTTTCATTATTTAGTTATATTAATGGTATGTGATACCATTTATTTAACATATTATGTGTTTATTTTATTTATTATTTATATATTATGATACACATTAGCCTTACTGATAATTTTAACTCACCTTTATTATCATTCCTTCCCCCAAGAACTCGGGAAGTATACTTAGAAATCCATGAACAGATATATTATATGGAATAAATTTATTATCCTGGAATGAGAATCAAACAATGTAGTAATTAGTGTATTCATATATAGTATATGACTCATATGTATATGGCTTACCAATAATACTAAACTATTCTGTCCTTTGGGTGACATATTACGTATATCTCATTCCAATGGAATAGGTAGTTGACATGAGAATCATGATTTTTCATGTTGGTTCACTATAGTAAAGTTGAGTGAAATCAATAGTTAAGAAGTAGTCAACCAAATAATGATCTAATATTGGACATGGTGGAAAAAATCATTGAATCTTATCAGTAATGAGTTATAAATTAAAGGGAAGCCATCAAATATGTTTTTTACGGGTCATTGGATCTATAATGTTGATAATCTTCAACCATTGGCTATTGAAACTGTTGTGTGCATGCTATGAAAACTAGAAATCACTTATCCCGACTCATATATTTGAAATAATTTATTCAAGAAATTATAAAATGATAATTAGATACACTCATTCACTAGAATCCTATCATGTAAATTTGATTTTCATATATTCCATTATTCGAATAACATTGTTAATCTAAATATACTTGATTATCTGCATGATTGTTTTCATGGGGAAATGATATGTAATACCATGGAATACTTCACATAATGTTTAAAATCCTTGAGATACCACGAGTATAAAAGGAATTGATTGTAGACCTGATAAATTTCATTATGGAATCATGTGAATCCATTTAATAAAAACCAATTTACATACGACATGTGAAACGTCCACCTTTTACACATTTCACCACCCAAAGACCTAAGTAGTTTGAATGATGATTCTTATATAATTTTTACTATGTTGTTGAATAAAGGTGAAGATGGTCATATAAAGCATCTAGATGTAACATTTTTGTGTAATTTGATCTAATAATTCACTCATCCCCTCTCTCACTAAATGAACTACATAGTTTTGATAGTTTCTATAATTCAATGTGATATGAAGAATAATATGAAGCCTTATACCACCATAAAAACTTGGTGATAGGTGTTGTGAAAACACCTATATAAATAAAGGTAGGTATGTGAATATTAACAACAATAATGTGGATATTTGGGAGAGATATATCTTTTAATTAGTAAATTGAACATTCATGATATATTCACATGTAAGATGATGTAAAGCACCTAACATTTTAATAAAATGGAGAACCCATTAATTTTATAATATTTCAGTTATACTCCAAAATATACTATTTTATGATCATGTAATGAAGGTGTAATTGTATACTATCACTATCACTCTATGAATAAGAAACAACTATGAGCCTTAGATGGATTTTCAATGTAATATTGTGTTATCACAACACATGGATTTTTATTCAGTTTATGGTTTGTTTCATGAAGACAGATGATACATCATGTATGTATTTCCAGAAAACGGACATGGGATCACATTAATGTTGAGTTCTTGAAGAAAATTGTTCCAATAAACATCAATTATTACATGAAGTGTTGGACAAAATATTTCAAAAAAAAAATATTTTCATATTGTTCATAAATTCCCTACATTATTTATCTGATAATTAATAAACACGACTGTTTGAGGAAGTTTATATTTTTAAATATATAATAAAATAATGATAATTAAATTATATGATCTATAGTTTCACATTACATGCACCATGAATTACACTATAATTAATAAAGTACATTTGGTTTAAAAGGGTTGATATTTTCATTATCAAAGATCATTCCTTCTTAAAATATAAATGATGAAGTTTCATTCATCTCTTTCACATATTAATGTATAGATGAGTATTAATAATACTTAAGGAAGAATATCTTCATAATTATTTTTCCACTATATAATTGTTCATATACAGGTGATCAGATATGTTTGAGCATGATGAGAAAGATAAAAGGTTTCTTAAGGAATACATGAGCATGTGGTTTGCAAAATGATAATGGAGGAGGATCATAAAAATGAAACTTTTTAAGTGAATAATGAAAACTAATTATGAATGTTCCATCATTGATAATAACTAAATTATAAATGATTTTGATTATGGGTGGGAGACTAACTATTAACTAGATAAAATAGTGTATTTGGGGGGTATAACAAACTGCTTAATATAGATTGATATGGGGGGGGGGGGGGTTAATAAGTTTGAAATGTGGTCGGAGGGTGTCATAAAAAGTTCTTATTTTTAAAAACCTTATAATATATAATATAATCCATGTTATGTTTACTAACCATCATCTAAAGGATTCGGTCATTGTGACGATCCAAATAAATACATATGTTTCATAAATTTTAGTCAAATAATTATTTTAGTTGAGGAAGAGAAAAATATGAATAGTATACTGAGGCTTTAACAATTCATAAAAAAATAATTAAAAAAAGAAAGTATTTATAAAGATAAAAGGGGTCAATGATTCACCCCAACCCCTCTCAGTAATCTCAAACGGATTTGAACACTATCATATATCATTATATAATGAAATGTGTATATTCTATGTTTTTTTCAGAACATAAAGGTATATCCTCATTTTATTATTCTCAAAAATTAAAGGATAATACTTCACGGTTGTTTCTAAAAGAATATAAGGTGGTAATATTTTTATTATACTCCAAAAATAATAGGCAATCCATCCAGGATTAAACTCAAAAGATAACAGGAGACCCATATTAGATTACAGTCCTATCATAATGTGTGTTCCTTCTTTGATTTATCTCACATCATATTGTTTGATCCTTACAAGATTATATTCCCAACAGAAAAGGTGATATTTCTAGAATATACTCACAAACTAATGGGTGGGCCTTCTTGGATATGTTCACAATGGGATTTTTTTTCTATGATCATGTATCTGTAAAAGTTCTTTTTTATGAATTTTCATATTTTTGGTTATATTCCTATGAATATTTCATATGTATTAAATTTTTTATCAATTTTTATGGATATTTATGAGATGATATATGATCGGTCATTTGAGATTTAATATCCTTTTATCATAACATATGGAGAAACCATATTGTCCATAACCTCATTAATATGATATTTAACCCATAATCACATTTTATCATATACATATCACCTGGACTTTACCGAAATACTAATATGCTTTACCTTACTGATAATTTAACCTCACCCCTATCTTATGATTCCTCTCCATATGATATGAAACAATGTTTAACCTATGAGGAGTTAATAATGGAGCTTATTATGGGTTGATTAGCACAAATGTTCATATGTATTAAAAATATGTTTTTTTATAAAGATGGTCCTCAATGACACAAAATCCAAACCTTCTGGGAATTTTATTATAATTACAACAAGTAGTGATTATATTTTTCTGATATATGTCTGGTTTGTTATGGAAATCTCAACCAGAATTAAATATTGGTAATTAAATAAAATATTTTTTTATCAGATCAGGGAGTGAGAGACTATATTCCCTATGTTATAATATAATTAATAAATAATTTTATTAATTTTTTTCAACACGATTAGTAGAATATATTCTTGTGAGTTTCTATAGAAATTTATATTTGGGTGGCTAAAAATACGGTTATATACATTAGCAAGTATTAAATTTATTACATATTAGTACTATAATATAAAATATTGTATTTTAATCTATTTAAAAAATCACCTTTATATTTTTATATTTATAAAAATAATAGTATTTTCACCCATTCCTAACATTGACATAATAATTCGAAAAAAGAAATCCATTTTTAAAAATTAAGCATTTAAATTTTATAATTTTAATCTTAAATTCTCGATTAAAAGTTTCAATATTAAACAATTAAAATTTGTTTTTTTAATATTATACTGTAAATTAAAATATTTTACATGTTTTGAGTAATTATTTTATTCTATTTTGATAAAAATGATTATTTTTTTATTATATTAGAAATTATATTTAGAAGGATGATTCATCTATATCCTAATGTTTTTTAATATTCCAACGGTTGGAATATTATTTTAACCGGTCCATTAATATTCGAATATCGACACTTTCAAAGGCCCCATAACATTTACATACCCATAAATATACCTTAATTACCAAATTAAAATTTAATTCACTTCTATATCATATTTATCGATAAATACACTATAAAAATTGTATCATATTTGAAAATTTTATTTGCCTCTCTATACAGTTGTTAATTGGTGTGATAATTCTATGTGATAATAACTACTCAATTTCACTCTATAATTCTTTTATCATCTTGAATTTATTGTATTATTGTGAAATTTTTATTTATATATATTACATTTATTCATAAAATGTTTTTTATGTTGAACAATTATGATGATAAATGACTAATTTTTTTATTCTATCAATTTATTTATGATAGATTCTTTATTTAGTTGAATTAATGTTTACTAAGTATATTTTAATTCAAAAATTCCTTAACTAATAAAATTTTTTGTAAATATTATATATTAATTTCATGAAAAATAATATAAAATAAATTCATTTAACATTTAACTTCAAATTTTAAGAGAAAAAAATTCTAAAAAAATAATTTTAAATATATGATGTAGTAATATATATATGCCTCTACTAAGCAATTTTAAGTAGAGGGATAGTCAATGGACTACTCCATTAAAGATTATTTATCTCATTTCCAAATTCATTATTAATAATTCATTATAGTAATAATTCCCATTATTTTAACTATATATAATTTGAGATCATATGAAATTTTAGGAAACCACTATGAACAATATTTCCCCACAAATGAATAGTTGTTGAGGAGAATGTGGGGTGGGTGGGTAGAACATTTCAAATAAACAAAATATAAGTTAGATTAAATTTATTTCTGTGAAAATGAGTTATTCAATGACCTGAAGAAGGAATAATTTAGGTTAACTGAGCTGTAGTGACCCATTGAGGCTTCATTTCCAATGCTAATAAGTCTCCACAAATAATCAAGAAAGAAATTTATAAATGTATTAATGTTTTTTATTTTTCCATTCCTTTCAATAAAATGAAACAAATATTTAGAGTTTTTAAATTATATTTGATTGATATATATTTTTTATCATTTAAATTACATATTTTATTTTATTTTTTTCTTTTCATACCACAACACACCATTATATTTCCAATGATAATGTTTGATAGTGAGATTTCCTATGATCACCAAATAGTTGTTTACCTTACATGAAGGAATCAAAAAATTGATATTTAAATCCATTTAAACAAACAAACACACACTCACATATGTATAATTAAATTAATGTTCTATAAATATATGAGTTAAGAGATGGAATTAAATAAATAATTACCTGGGAAATTATTCCTATATGGTATTGGAAAATTATGTGGGGTTACACATTCATTAAACCAATAGAATCTATTAGGTATGTAATATACGAGAAGTTTTTCACTATTATTTATTTACATAACGAATATTTGATTATGTATTCATGAATTTAAATATTGAAAGTGTCAACATTGATATAAGTAATATAGGATATGGTTTCCAATAAAATTATATATTCCCTAGTGGTGTTGTAGCTCAACATGTATGCTTCTACATTCTTGAATCCCATTGTGTCAATATCGATAAGATAAGAATGTTTTCATCACTCATGTATCAATTATATTGTGCATATTTTATAAGTAGGCTAATAATCACAAAGGTATCCACAACCTTATGGTTATTCTATATTGCATGATGTTTTTAATCAGAGAATACTGAAATGATATTAAAGTATAAAGATATATTGAAACATAATATTTTTATGAATTAAGGACAATATAGAATGATTGATTAATTCCAATTAAAAATTTATAAACACTAGTTATGAAAATAAATCTATAATTATATCTTGAATGTGGGTAAATATGAAAAATGTAAATCTGATATTATATTACTAAAGAATTAATTGATAGATATTGAATAATCTTAAATTTAAGAAACCATTTATTTTGATAATTTGTCTATTTAAGTGAATTTGTTATCATATTATTTTATTTTTGAATAGCTTGTTCTTATAAAAATAGATTGTTATAATATAACTTTCTCATTATCAAGGAACATTAATTACATAATGCATACATTGACATTAAAAATGAATATATAATATTCAATACATTATTTATTCCTCTATCAAATAACCTATAATTATTATTATATAATAAATTGTGTGTACTTATTTTAAATGGTTATGAATATTTTTAAAAGATGTATAAGAAATATTTTATTTTAAATTATATATTAAGGTCATAAACATTAGAAACAAATGTTTTGTTAATGTTTAAATTAAGAAAACAAACAAAATTGCCTTGAGAATTATGTTATTTCAATATATAACATAATTTAAAGTTATTTTCATCATATAGTAACGATGATGAAAAATTAAATATTGTAAGTTTGTATGTCTTACTGAAAATATAGAAATTTATAAACAACTTCACTTTCTATTATTGGATCGTATATATCGATCAATGGTATAATAGAAATTTCATATAAATATTCAGTAGATCCAAGAAAAAAGTGAGAGTAGATGATATTTTTATAGGATTAATTTTAACTCTGATAAATATTTTGTATCTATTAATTTATGAACTAATTATTTAGTTAATATATGTTGTGGTATATTTCACAAAAAATAGATTTCTTATTATTAGATGTATATTTATAGGTTATAATTTTATAATATTCCAATTTCATTTTCAATAAAAAAAGATATTGGAGGTAAAATGATAATGTGTTTTTAATGGAATTAAATATTTTATATAATAATATTTAATTGATTAATTACACAATTAGTGTTCAATATATTTTATTTTAGTGTATTTTCATATAGTTTTTGTAAAAATGTTACATTTATTGTTATAATCATATATATTCGAACAATATTTCAGCCCATAAATTTTTGTATATGAATATAGGACCAAAATTTCAACTAATAGTTTATAGTAATATAGTGAAATCCATAATTTTTACTCAGAAAGTAATGTATTGATGAATGAATCTAAATTTTATATAGTCAATGTTCTCTTTACATGGACCCTATTCCAGACCCGAAAATTTATTTTTTTAGAAATTTTTTTAACAAAACACAGTATTTTATATTGATATCCTATATTAAGGGTGGACTGTATAAAAATTTCCAATTAACATTGGAAATGAAATTATGCCTATATAGTTCATATAGATAAAAACTTACTCAGGTATGATGAAAAATAACTATTGTTCCCTGATATGGATTTTACTTAGAGACATGATAGAATGAAAAATATTGCATAATAAATATTTCATACATTCAACTAAGTATCATACTCCTAAAAAATCATAAAATATTTTTATCAAAGGGTTATATATATGTATAAAACCATTTTGTATTTTGAAATAGGAGTCATAATATGATAATGAGTGATTTTAAATAGATAAAAATGGTGGGATCTAAAACGGGAAATTCATATATGGTAGTCTCACATGTTTCTTTATATAATAACATTAGGTGATGTGAAATATGTTGTTTCCTATAGATCCAACTAGTGTGACAAGTTCAGATGATATTCCATGAAAATTGGATATTTAAAAACGGGTTCGTCCGATGTAGTTTGGGTTTTAATGGAAGGACTAGTACGAATTATTTTTAAATTGTGGGTGGTGAGAAAAAATGTTCCTTGTTTAATTTTCCCTTAAAAAAACACTATGTTATGAATTTTTCAAATGGATAAAAAATACTAATGTACAAATATTTTTTACGTTAATTTTTAATGACTAATAATCCAAACTAAAATACAAATAATAGAAATAGGTAAAAAAACTTGGATATTAAAACACATCATATGTGGATATTAATTAATATATTTTTAATTAAAAAAAATTAATTAATTTTTAGATATAGAATAAGGGTTTATCGATATGTGTGTGAGTAAATAGAATACATAGTGGAAATTATAATCCTAATGTAAAACATTTGTGGTTCATGTAATTTAAATATGTGGAAGAATTATAATTCAACGGTCAAGTAGTTAACTATTTGATTATTATCATATAGTTGGTCATTGTTGAATAGGTTCATATATCATTACATATATTTTTTATACTGGAATCAAGATACATGTACCAATATCAGGAAGTGGGAATTTTCATAAAATGTTAATTTATCCTCTAATTATTTTTTATTTGATTTGTTGATAATCCCACATTGTAAATGGGATTAGAAGAAACCATTATGGGGATGAAAATCCTATATTTTATATATTTAAGGCCTAGGGTTTCAATGGACCTAATATTTGGCATGGTGGTCCAACAGATCCATCCCCAAAATATAAAAACACTACTCACATTCCTATCATCAACTCATACTAGCATTCAAAATGCGAATTGACTATTATACTACTTCTTGTTATGTGGTATTCCATCATTTATCCAAATAATAGATATTTTACATCATAAAATATTTAACACCACTTGATAAAATTTACTCTAATTTCTTCTAAGAGGCTCAATATTTAGATGGATTCAAGTAACTATGACCTGAAAAGTTTGACAACAAAAGGAAAATCCATTTGTGATTACTTGTACATGTTTTACAGATCATTGATATAGTACTTGTATTACTACTTGTAATACAAAAATTGAGAATAACCCAGAATACAAATTTTTTTCCACCACCAAGATTTATACCCAGTACTAATTTATTATTAGGATTAGACTTTTCCACTATGTCAATCCACAAACTTATAGGTTATTTTAATATACATTTAAATTTAAAATAATAGAATGATGTTGTTTTGATAAATAAATGTTTTCATATTATAATGAACATGACATGAATAAAACCAAGAAAATATATTTGTTAATATCAAATTATCATCAAAATAAAACTTTTCTTAATCATTTCATTATATAGGAAGAGTAATGGATATGTGATAATTAATGTCATGTACTATAAAATATTGTAAATTTTGTGTTTTATTTCTATTTAGAACAGTCTGATGACTTTTTATGTAAGTTAAATTTATATAAAAAAGAATAAAGTATAATAATATTTTATGAAAAAGGTATATTAAATTACTATCCTTAATGTCTAACAACATATGAATTTATATGAAGATAAATACAATGATTAGAGTCATTAATGATAAACCATCATAATATAAAAGTTTTGGTCACATGGTAATGAAATAGTAACTATATAAATGTGGTAATTTATAGAAATGATTACACATGTCAATATTAAACATATGATGAATCCAAACATATATTTTAACATTGTATAATATAAATCAACATTAAAATTTAATTTCATAAAAATTACCATGCTGGTATAATTTATTTTCAAAATTTATTGACTAATATACATAAGGGAAAAATGGTGTGGGGAGTCACTCCTTACTGGGTGGAGAATATTATTATCTTTTAAAGGTTATCAATTTAAATGTTTTATTGGTCTAACAAATATATTGAATAAAGGGTACAAAACAATTTGACTAAAAAATATAAATTTTATACCTTGGTTTCATTAGTTTATATACAGAAAATTCCATCAAACCATTGATTAAAAATTAACGGAAACTCATATTTAAATTTTTTGAGTAATATGATTTTAATTGTAATTGAAGGAATTTAATTATCATAGCCAATTGTCATAATTTTTTATAATTCATTATATTGAAACTAAGATCATTTTTAATCATAAATATAATCTTAAATACAATTTATAAAGAGGGTATCCTATCAATTATATTAAATAATGCATTCGACACATATAAAAGTTAATATGGCTCCACTAACCTAGGGTTGTGGGCAATAATGAGATAAGGCCATTGGGAATCTTAATTTGTATCTAGAAATGTCATTTTATAATTATATATTATATTATATATGATATCTTTTTAGTTACTAAAAAAATAATTTATTTATTAGTTTGTATAAAAATGATAACTAGAAGAATAAATATTTTAAATTATTTGTGTTTATAAAAAGTATTCAATTTATATAAAATATTATCTATGGAATTATCAATGGGGATAATATAAAAAATTCCAAAATTATAGAATATATTTGATTTTTTATTGGATATTATATATTTTTTCAAGAAAATGTTTATTATTTAGCATCATCACATTTTAATCATAATGTGAAATGTTGAATGATGATTTTTAATATTCTAATTATTATCAGAGGGTATGGTTCCATGTAATTTATTCCCCAAACTAATGTAATTAAAATTATGATATAATATATTGATATTTGGGTATATGAAGTGTAAATATAGTATCATCCTCATATATGTAACAATTATTTTTGAATTCCAAATAATATTATATAAGAGAGTTAAAAATATTTCCCTAAAAAATATTTTGAGGACCTGGTTCCCCAAAAATGAGAAACACATGTTCCGGTGTGGATATTTTTTATTACATTGGTGATCTCTACAACTTTAATAAATCTATTGAGTATCCCATAAAAGCCACATGGCTACAAGAACATATATTCATCTTTTCTCTTAAAAATTATAAAATTTAATTCTATAAAAAAATATTTAGGGTTTCCATAAATAAGAATAAGTTACATATTTATATGTCGTTCCCATTATAGAGACATAATATTTTCTATTCAATAAATTTATAATTGTGAGTATCATATCCATGGAATGGTGGCATCAATATCATCCGATTATTTTACCTCATTACTTGTTAATTCAGTTCCCACCCACTATTGAAACAAGTTGGCAATTAGTTTATCTGTAAAAGATATTATGTATTCAATCTAGATTATCTGTGTATCAATTTTTCCTATTTATAATATTTTATAAAATATAATATTTTATTGAATAAAAATAATTCATTTAATTACATTATATGGTTTAGTATGAATGTAATTATATAGTTCTTAATAACATTGTCAACATTGTCATTGTATTTTACTGACATTGATGTAACCATGAATTTCAGATAGATGATCATTATTTTGTTAGACTACTTGATAAACATGAAAATTAATTGGTATTTCTATATTTTTATTATTTTTATTCAATGAGATACAACATCAATGTATATTTAATATTTTGGAGTTTACTCTAATAGATTGTATATTTTCATGAGGAATCTCTATGTCTTGGGGTTACTCCCGGGGTGTAATATAAAATTCATAGAGATTTTCCAACATATATCCTCTAGTGCCCTATTAGTATAAAAATAGATATTTTAAATTTATAAAACATGGAATCTTATATATTTTTCAATACCATCAAAATAAATAGAATTATAATTTAAAATAGTGGATCAATATAATATATTATGCAATAAAAAACTTTACATATATTTTTATATATTTTATATTGTAATAACCATAGTAAGGGGTAATTATTAATTTGGGTTTATATATCCTTAGATTATTCTTTATTTGAATTTTTATAAAAATGAGTATTCTAATTAATTTTGTGTTTATTTTCATTGATAATAACACCCAAATATCACTTATGTGTTTCCATTTATGTGATATATCATAATTCGTTTATGAGACCATCTAGACTAATGGTTAGGAAAGGTACTACTTAATTATTTTTAAGACACTCTATAATTATTTTTAAAATTGATATGACAAAAAAGTATTCCTAAACCTTTTGAGTGGAATACGTATACACAAAAATTATAATGAATATATATATATATATATATATATTTCTATAATTGTTGTAATATTATTATCATCCAATTATGTTTTTCAAATGAGGAATCATAATTTTTAACTTTATTTTATTTATTTGGAGACCCATTTCTCTATATTAGATAATGAAACTAATGAAATTACATAATATGAGGTCAAACATTATTTTTTTGTATTTATCTATATGTAATCAATTTTATGTTTAGGGGAAAACTTTTAGATTCCCATTAAATATCAGTACTATTGAATAATATAATCTCTATGGAATACTTGTAAAATATAAATATAATTACAAATATGGGTCTCATTATGTGGTGTAATATAGGGTTTTAAGGATATTAACCATTATTCAATATAGTTTTTTGAAACCAACTACTGTATAACCCTAATGGGTACTTAATATCATGTCTTAATAATATTAATAAGATATCATGATTTTGTTAGAATAAAAATATTAATTCGTGAATAATTTAAATAAATATTAATTGTTGGTTCAATTATAAAATTAATTATCGATAGAATATTATAATTCTTTTAATAACTACAGTTAAGTTATAAGAAGTATATTCACACTCTGATATTTTAATTCTTTTGTTAAACAAAACCCTTGATTTTAATCAATTTGGGGAGTTGAACTTCAATAAAAAATTTAATTTTATTGTCACATTTACTTAATCATCCACCATGTAAATATAATAATTTTGCAAACTTTTAATTTTCTGATTTGTAACCTTTATGGTTGATTGGAAACACATATTAGTAAAAAATGATCTAATCCCAATGTCATTGTATATATAAATTTGATTATATAACGATGTTTCTTAAATAAATTTATATATTAGTCCTACTCACTAGGATCATGTTTTCGACAATTAAAATTCGAATTTGAACTTTACGTGTTCCCAAAAAAACTAAAATCAGTTCATTAAATATATTTGAATAACATTTTATAATGGTACGATGGGTTTCACATAGATAAAGTGAATCAACTTCATGTGAAATTGAGTTCTAATAAGTAATATATGCATGAACAAATCCCTGAAAAAGTATCATGTCCATGGATGTGAATGTAACCAATTAATGTTATTTATTTTCTAAAAATTTTCATTTATCGCATTCAAATATTACATTTGGTTGATCATGGGAAGAATAGAACATCTTTATTATTGTTAAATAAAAATAATAGATTAATATTAATTATAGGAAAAATAATTTATTAGATATATTGGGATGTCCCAAAATCTGAATTTTGTTGTCAATTTTATGGGAAATTGTTTTATAGGGTATCTTCCCTTGGTGGGAAAAATAGGGCAGCTTCTCGAAATATGGATTATTTCCTTAGATTAATGAATATATAGTAGTATACTATCAAGAACCACTATAGGTTTCTATCCCTCCCAACAAAAAACCTGGCATGTGGAATATCATTAAGGTGATTACAATCCCCAAAAGCTGGATGATAGTGTTTGGGAATCATGATATGCCTTGGAAAAAATTCACAATTTACATAGTCATAAACAACCAACAATAATAAACTAAAAATAACTAGAAAATCATAACCAATCATGGTTCAATAATGTTTAGATTCATACTTTATGACATTACACAGAACCCAAATGTAATACAATAAAGATCGAACAATTAATATCGAAAAACAACTTTTATATAAGAAGAGAATCACCCTCAAATCCCCACCACCCAAATCTACATGAAGTGGAAAACTAGAAACCGAATAAAAAATCACCATAGTATATCTTCCCTTTATGTGGGTCATACATAACAAAGTCCACACAGAGAAAAATGTGTCACATTTAAATAATCCAAATCTAAGTAGGATTCATACAAAATGAAATGATTCCAGGCTAATAAATTATTAGACAATATACAAAGGAGGTTTTTATAAAATGGGAAATAATAACTTTTATAGGAAAAAATTTAATGGAAGAAAACATGATTCTATTTTAAAGTAGTAAAAATTTTCACCATCTACTGATGGTATGTATAGTATCTCAATATAACACAATATTATGAGAAAACAGCACATTAACTAGCTAAATAAGGACACTAGAAACCTCGTATCTCAATGAAATGAGGTATAGAAACCACATCTCACAACATACCCATGAATGATCCACTAGAGAAAAAAAACCCAAAACTCCAATGGTATCCAATCATCATCATAATTTAGTTATATTAGTAATTGTAAATCCTACTATTTAAATTTCTGATTTTCCACTTCCGATTCAACTAACATAAATCCTCTTGTAGAATCTAGGATTTCCACTTCCAAATCACTAATGTAGTTGTTCTATTTCCAACCTATATACCAATGTTTCCCATTTTGTCTAAATTACCTTTTTTAATGTCATATATGTATCCCCAAGTTCCAATGCACACACAAGAAATTTTAATACACAAATAAAACCCACATTTATTATAAGATGAACCACTTTCAAATTTACACTCAACAAATCCATTTTAAAACTAAATTCTTACCATTTTGACAATTCATGAAAAGCATTAGAGAAAACAAAAACAAGGGACCACACTTTAAATAAAACCAATTAAATTTATAAAAACAACTTTCCATCTATATTTATTTCAAAAAACACATTTCACATCAGACCCACAAAAACGGTTCGAAGAAGCACCACGATGAAACACTCACAATAAATGACAATTTTCACATAAATCAATCATATTTCATAACATTTTCTGTGAAATTTTTTATCAAATCATAATTTCACTAAATTGGTAAATCATATAACACATTTATAAACCCATGTATGAACGCTATACTCATCCAATAATTTAAAATCATGGAACCACCAACCTCAATTGTAGAAACATATGGAAATATATGCTAAGCCACTACTACACCACCAAAGGACCATATACAGTCTAGATTGAACTAAAAAAATTATATACCAACTTAAAAATCATTATTTAACAATAAAAAGTTCTCCCCAACCACTAGAGATATGAAAAATCAAGAAGGGAGAAAAGAATCTGCAGAAAAGAGAAGAAATCAAGAAATAAAAAAAATTCAAGAAGGTTTCATGATATTTCCACACCAAATTAAACACAAAATAAAGATCCAAAGGAGAAATGTGGAGGTTTATTGGATCTAAAGGAAATATATTTTGACTGTGGAATAATTGGGGTCAATTAGGGGTTAAATCAAAAAAGTAAAATCGTTAAAAACCCATGTTTTAATAACCCGGATAGGCTGAATGGTTTTCTAAATCATGTAACAATGGTGAAACCCTTAATATCCAAGAGGTGTATTCCATATGGTTACACCAATTTTTTTTAAAAACCTTATGTAAACTCTTTCGTTTCCCAATTGTTGACAGTCCTTTCTGTCACAGAGTCTAATGACTGAAAAAATGGAAATATCATAGTCCAAATTGATTCATCCTTTGAAGAAACATCAAAAATAGACAAAGGGATGAACAAGGAGAACATTGCCCATAGGTCACGCAAGTTCCCTCATGGTCGCGCAAGTACACTTGTGCACCGCCTAATGGTCGTGCAAGTGACTTTCACACCCTATGTGATAACCGCGCAGGGTCTATTCCTACCTATAAATAGACCATGTGGGCCCCCCATTCGAGAATGATTTTTTCCAAAAACTCAGATTTGAGCTCCCGACGCCCTAGTCTCTTCTCAAAGCTTGAGAAACAATTCTAATGTAATTTCATTCCTAGAACAGAAGATCTAAAGAAGGGGAGGAAGGGCTTAGTGTTGAAACTCATTAACACTTACGTGCCTGAGTGGCCTGCCATTAAGGGAAAAGGCCACACATACACGCCGCCTTACTCCTTCAAAAGAACTTGTGTGCCCCTTTTTTGGAAGAACCTCAAGAGGATTCTAAAGGCTTTAATCAGGAGTCGCTCAACTATTACACTGCCGGTTAACCTTCGTGCAAGTACTCCATGTGTCGCGCATGCATACCTGCGCGACTAGGACTTGCTCTCCCATGCAGTACATGCGCGCCTGATAGGACTTGCACGCCCCTGCCTTTGTCGGGTGCCCTTCATGCCCATTTCACCCCTATTAAGCCCTTCCACCTCTCCTATTCATTATTCAATCTTCAAGACACACTTCAAAGCCATTTATGGCATGATTTCTTGATTTTTGATTCCTTATCTGAAGGGAACTCTGTAGAATATCTCTCAAAACCAAGTGATTTACACATCTTTATGTCACTAAAGATTGATATTTCATTCATTCAACCTCATCCATTAAGATGAGAGATCAAAATCGACCTGGGCTTCCTATTCAGGAGTAAGTCCCAGTCATAATTCATAACTTGGGCATCCTCCTTAGGAGTAAGCCCCAATTCTTAAAATTCCCAAATCTTGGCATCCTCCTTAGGAGTAAGCCCCAGTCCCCTAATTTGGGAATCTTGTTAAGGAGTAAGCCACAGTCCCCTAACTTGGGAATCCTCCTTAGGAGTAAGCCCCAAATCCCCTAACCTGGGCCTCCTTTTTAAGAGTAAGCCCCAGTCATAATTCTCTTACCTGGGCCTCCTTTTTAGGAATAAGCCCCAGTCATAATTCTCAAATCTGGGCATCCTCTTTAGGAGTAAGCCCCAAGTCCCTTAATTCTTCAAATCTCATAACTTGGGCCTCCATTTCAAGAGTAAGGCCCAGTCTTAATTTCTCTTAACCTGGGCCTCCCTTTCAAGAGTAAGCCCCTGTCTTAATTTTTCTTAACCAGCTCTAATTTACCATTGATCTGGGATTCCTTTTCATGATTAAAACCCAAGTCATAAATCTTCTCCTAATTTGGGCCTCCTTTCCAAACGTAAGCCCCAAGTTAGAGTATTCAAAATCTCCATGATGCACATATTCCTTTATGGACCCTACTCCTGGATTTGTTCCCTAATGTAAATCCTATCCTTATTTTATCTAGGTAGTCATACATACATAGGCCCCATATTATTTCTTATGATTGCATCTTTCATGGAACAATTGTATAATTTTTACCATCACCTCTTGTTTCTCACATCGAGCATGACTCACGTGAACTTAGAGTGTAAAAGTAATTATGACATCCTTCTTTCAGCCATCAATCATAAACATCAAACTCCCTTACTCGAACTACATGGGTTCTGATTCCTTTTATAAAAAAGGATACGTAGGTAGCCCATCCGTGGGTTCGATCCCAACTCTAAAATAATCCATGTCCTTCTCAATGAAAATAAACTTTAAGTTCCCCACTGAGTGGCTTTAAAACTAGCATGGTCATCATAATGACCAAGAGACTTCTATATAATTGTGTCGAAGGGTACCACTGACCAAGAATATCTAATAAATACAGATGATTCTCTATCGATAAAGAACCTCTAATACATACAAAAGATTCCCTAAATTCCTACATATCGATCATTGATTGTAAAATATAAAGAAAATCTCATTTTATACATGGTAATGTAATAAGGATTCACAAACATAACATAAATATATAAAGAGAGTCCCGAAGTAGACAATAATTCCCCTCAAAAAGGTGTGATGATTCCGACCTCCCATACTCTCGACCAATGCAAATTCATAAGCCTCATCAGTACACAAACTAATGTGCACCAACCTTTGGAAATTAGGTCCGAATTGATGTGGAATCATTGGATGTTTCCGGTTCATTGAACAACCCTATTAGAAACCGATAGGAATGTTTGAACCTCCCATCAAAGGAGGTCATCCCGGAAATTCGAAGGAAACAAAAAATTGTGAACCTGACGTGAATCCTTAACCATGTTAAAATGATGTTTTAACTATTTTATTAGGCCCCTATTTAAAACTCAATGAGAGGGCCAATAAAAAAAATCATTGACATATGTGCTCATCCAAAAGATTTAGTGGCTGAATCTATCTTGATTACGTCTGTTATATCAAACAGGAACTCTTTTCCAAGATCTTTTTCATTTCTAGAATGGTTGCTCTCATGTTCACACCTGTGAATACTGCTGCTGCAAATGCCACTGCTTCTACTCCTACTGGATCACCGTCCCCTCTAAGGATGATATCACCTACTCAGTATCTTCAACGCTAGGTATCAAATGCACTGGTTAAGAAGTACCGTAAAAAAGGTACCATCCCAACTCTGGAGGCTGCGCGACAAGCCCACCATGTAAACAACTCACATCTGTCGTCCGGACAACGAAGACCAGTGATCAAGAAGTAGGTGGTGCTGACTATCGTCTCCAACCGTTTCGGGTCATTATCCCTGGAACACAATCATCATTCGCTCCCTTATTCTGGGGAGGTGAATGAGAAGGTCCCTCAGGGCCTTAATTCAAACAGACAAGAGTCCTTTCGGAGGGCTCCCACCAACAATCGTCGCTAGACTCATGCGGCAGTGCACCATCAACTTGATGAGGGTACCGACTCCAGGCGTTCGGCTCAGGTTCCTCGAACCCGAGCAAGCAAGACGAACCACCAGAGGGGGAATCCGGTCAACAGTGAGTAGGTTCTCATATCTTCCATCTACGGAGAAGTCCACCAACCAATCTTGGTGGAAAGAAACGGGTGGGCACATATACCTACCCGTTTTAATTCCGCTATCCAGCAGACTCGTCTGGCAGCATCACGCCAATCCTGCCAGGCAATTTCGCTGGAGTACTATAGGCACGAACATACACATGTTTATACATCATCAGCTATTCAGCAGGATCATCTGACTAAATATGATGGATCTCTTCAACCACGTTTGGTGAAGTGCAACTAGGAGGCACATACACCGGCTTGTATTAATCAATCCTACCAAAAGTCTCACTTGGTAGCATTCGGAGAAGTCAGTCGGAAAGCCCCGGCGATAAATAGGATGCAGACTCAACTCTCTACCTCCACACTTGAGTACTGTCAGGATTCACTGACAGGAAAAGGAGGACATGAGCAGGCACATACACCTACTTCGAGCCCTGAATAGACATATATTCTTGTTTCGATAGCTGAATTCACCAAGAATAATCTATCAATGGTGAAAGAGAAGAAGAAAATCCCTGCTCATATTCTGGAGGCCTTCCACGATATTATAACAACTTCAGCGGCATCTCATGGATAGACACATAAATCTATCCCAACCAATGGAGTGACACATCAACAATTCACTCCGAAATAGACACACACATCTGTTCCAGTCCAAGAGGGTTGTGGGTCATACTCCCCCATATCATACGGACAACCATGTCAGTCACATACACCTGATCTGAGTGGAGATCATCAACCTAACTTGGCCATCTTTCCAGATCAGGCATATACACCTGCTCAGAGCAACCACTTTCATCAACAAGTGGTTTCCATGGCGATTAAGAAGTAATCTAAGAAAAAGTCCCGCCCAGCACAGTCCGGAGAACAAGATCCAATCTGTAACAAGGCCTTGCTCGATGCTGGAGTTCTTAAAGCCCTTAGAAAATTATCTATTGAAATTCAAGATTCTACTCCCTCATTTACCAAAAGTGGGAACATTAATTCCGAAGATCTTCAACAGACACTTCCTCATGAAGGCTTACTTCATGACAATTCTGTCGATCTCGAAGTTTCATCTTCAGATGAGAGCCATAGGAACCCTTTGTGTGGTCAGACGTCCAAGGAGCAAGAGATCTCATCTTTTTCTGTAACCCATTATGGTGGTCCTCCCAATGATGATGAATTTTGCTGCAAATGTCCTCTTTGCAATAGTGATCCACATTTCTTGGAAAATGCTCCAGTGGACAATGTAGTTCCGAGAGTTCCCTCATATCATGAGGCAATTTCAAATGCAAAAACAGTCATGTCTGAAGTTTCATCGCTCGCAGGTGAAATACTTTCTCAATAAAAACATAGAACAAGGTGTAGGTCGTCCTCTGAACCACCCCTAAGTCATGCATCTTCTAGTTTGATCAATGATTTCTCTACCAATCCTATTGAATCCAATGAAACAACCAGGAAACACCAACTCTGGTCAATTTAGGTAGAAGAATCGTCATCAAATGATAAAGAAGAAATGTTGAACATGAGAAAAAAACTGGCGAAAGGTGAAGTGCTAGTCATGTTTTGGCCTCTAGATGAATCTCAGTATAATATTCCAAAAACGTTGATGGAAGATTAAATTCATGATATTCATATCAACATATGGAAAACTATTTTTCAGTTAAAAAACAATTTATTATCTTATGATGAATATGAAAATCATCTTTAGATAATAGAAGGGTTACAACTTCAGATTGATTTGGCTTCTCTATCAGTCTCTCGATATCCGAAGGCTGAAAAGCAGCAGAATGCCCTTCAACATTCATGCCTTGGCGCACTAAGAAGATTGCGTCAGTTAATTGCCAATTCCCCATCTGGTATTCATGTCAGAGGACGCGGTGTTCATGGAGCACTACATTTCACGGTGCTCTCCAGTCAGCAAAGCCCACCGAATATGGTCTCATGAAATGTTATTGCCCACGGTCGGCCACAGTCAATGGGCTATGTTTGTAATCAAAAGCATGGCCAAGAACATGCTTCAACTATTTCCTCTCAATATCAAGAATACAGAGAAAATTTTGTTGAATTACTCTTACATCAAGCAAATGAGAATATTAAACAGGCCTCTCGTTTAGAGCTAGAACGTCACCATGGAACAGAAGTGTCAGAAATCATCCAACGATCTTTTGAACTGGGTGATAAAAGCGGATACAGGTTAATGCATCCAGCCAATTTCCAGACTAAGGTTCGCAAGATCAGGAGGACTTTCAAGAAATTCCCAGACATAGCATGTCGAGAACCACCCTAACTCACCAGACTGGGGACTCTTTTAGGCCAACCCTCAGAATCAACAAAAAGATTTTGGGGATTTGAGCGAGAACAGCAGAAACAGCCCCAGTCCATTAGACTGGGGACTTTTTCAAATCTGAAATCCCCTCCTCAGAGAAATTCCGTCTTTTCTCGATTGGGGAAGAAACCTCAAGAGGAACGAAGATCCAAATTATTAGGAGATTCTCTCCAAATTTCAGTTCGTCAAGAAGTTCCTCAGGGATCGAATCAACAAAAGGAAATGTCTCATCAAAGACATAGAAGAAGACAATATCACAGAAATGCTGATAGAAGGGATGAGATGAGTTATGCATCAATCAATGTCATCAATTCTGTTGTTGTTGATCCACCAGATGAGGGTCACTCAGGGGATTCATATTTAGAGGTTCCTGCTCAAGAAGATGTATGCACCGACACAGATGAGGAAGTTGTGCATACACGAAGTCAAAGGATTACTCAGAACCTAGGTAATCTTTCGATTAACCCACTTCCCGCTCTCCGAAAAGGATCCAACAATGGGAAGGGAAAGAACCAGGTTACATATCCTTCCACTGGAGAAGGTCAATCGCTCTAACTAGAGAAAAGGTTTGCACAACAGGAGAAATAAATGAAGGAATTAAGAAGGATTAATGCAGAACTACTTTAGAGTAGTCTTTTTCTTAAGCATGTTGGAGTCAGTCCACCAAAGGAATTTATTGCAGCTACTGAGATGGATCAAGAATATCCTCCTCTATCAATACACCCTCATAGGTCTAATCCTACGGGTCAAGTGCAACAAAAGTTGGCAGTGCTACCATCAGTTGCAGCACCAATCTCCACATCTGTCCATGCTCCAGTCATTGCACCTACCCAAGTCGAAGTTCGACCAGATGTTTCTAAAAAGTTAATAACTACTATTTAGTCACTAACATCTCGGTTAGAAACTATGGAAGGAAAACGTTTGCAAGTTCAACTAGAAAAGAAAGTTTACCCTGAATGGGTAGATTCAATTTTTCCTCCATCCAATTTTGGGAACCCTGAATTCCCTATTTTCAATGGATCAGGTGATCCTGAGATTCATTTGATGCATTATGTGTCTTGTTGCGATCCTATGATGGGAACTCCGGAGCAGTAAGAAGTAGTGAAGCTCAGATGCTTCATGGGAACCTTGCAAGGACCAGCTTTTTTTTTGGTATGCAAGCTTGCAATCCCAGTCAATTACCGGATGGGAGAATCTTCACAAAAAATTCCTCCTTCAGTTCTGCTCAACTTTGACAAAGAAAACCGTTTTTGATCTTACAGACTGTAAGCAAAGGGAGAATGAAAGGGTCACTGATTTCGTTACTCAATGGAAGGGATTAACATATTCTATGAGTTTAGCACTCCCTCAAGAATAATTGTTGCAAATATGTGTGACAAATCTGCGTGACGAATTACACACGCCATTAATCCCTATGAAATACATAGGAGGGTTTCAAGATTGTACTTCAATCGCTCAACATATTGAATATTACCTTATACAGGCTAAGGCTAAATCTCATGTATTTCTATCAGTTCCAGGAAAGAGAATGGGTAAAGCAGAAACTACTAAAATTATGCTTAAACAAGAACCTGTACCTCTTTCTACCTCAAAACCATCATCTTCTCGAAGGGATCAACCTTATGAGCACCAAAAACAAAGGCATTTTCATCCAGTCGATCAAAAAAATCAATGACGAAAACAATTTGAGGATCTGAAGAGCAAAACATACTCTTTATGAAATGAACAAGTTCTTGGCTATTTCATTTCGGCTCTGGAAAAAAATTTGGTTCAATTTCCAATACCCAATAGGTTAAACAAAAAAGGAGATTAAGACCATCCTAATTATTTCACTTTTTATCAAATGTTGGGGAATCCCATCCAGGATGGTTTCATCTTCAATGACCTCCTGCAAAAAATGGTCGACTCGGGACAAGTCACATTGAAAGGCTCCGCAGCCCAGGTAGCATGTGTCACTGCTACAGTTCCATAGGAGGAAGGTGAATGGCAAGAAGTAAAAAGCAAAAATGCACAGAAGTATGATGATTGGATGGTCAGAAAGACAATCAATCGAACTAAAGCTATTTTGCGAACACAATTAAATATACCAATTCTGTCTTCTTCCATGAATGTTCCGGAAAAAACCTCTTTGTTAGAGGGAAAGTCCCCAAAGAAACGGCATGATTCAATGAAAGAAAAATTATCAGAAGAAGATGAGTATGTGTCAAATCCTAAGTTATCATTTAGATTGGAAGACAACATGCCATCTACTTCAAAGCCACGGGAACAGCCCCACCAAACGGCACAGCCTAAACAGGCTAATCAGGCTAAGTCTTCATCAGATGAAGAGTTAGTCTTCGGTTCTGTTAATATGATTCAATTAACACATCCATATGCCTGTCGCAGTTTCGATTTCAATGAGTCTGAATTCCCTGTATCAAACAGAGGAATCAGAGGAAGTTCCTGGGGCTCAGGATACATGGGAAGACGTGGATATTTTAGAACCCACTATTCAAATTCTACCCCTTCTAGAACTGTGTATGCAGCATAAACTCGTTGTAGAGCCCTTCAGCGAGCTCAGCAAGAACAAACATGTTCTTCTACCAATAGAAAATTCAGTCCTGGCACAGTTATTTTGGATGACCGGTTGAATGTTTCATCTTCTTCCTCTCAGTATGTAAATGGATATAATCGGTCTAATCTTCCAAAACCAGGAACATTGCCAACTCCTATCCCAATACAAGATGCATCAACTTCCAAAGCATCTTCTTCCAAGGTACCCGCTAAACCACATATTCCTATTGGGAAATGCAGACCTCTGGATCAAAATTATGATATATTGAGACACTTGACCCAAGTACCAACCAATTTATCAATTCGGGATGCTCTGAATCTGTCAAAATATCTTTGAGAAGCACTTATCAAGGCTTTGTCAAGTCCTCGGGAGTTTGAAACTGAAATTTCTACAACTGAAGTCTATAACATAAAGAATAATCCTGCAGAATTCCATGCAATAATATCGTTTACTGATGAAGATGAAGATGATGTTGTGAATGTACATATTAGACCATTGTTCTTTTCTGGAAAGGTCAATGGTGTGGATGTTAGAAGAGCTTTCATTGACAATTGTTCAGGAGTCAACCTCATGCCCATTCATACACTTCGTCGATTGGGCCTCATGGAATCTGATTTATCTCCTTCCACCATGATGATACATGGATATGATAAAAATGAACAAGAACCATTTGGAGAAGTTACACTCAGAACACAGTTTTGAGATATTTTATCCAATTCAGATTTCATGGTTGTTGATCAAGACTCAGCCTTTAACATCTTTCTTGGAAGACCCTGGCTACATCAACATGAGTCTATCCCTTCATCATTCCATCATTGTCTCAAATATTGATTTGATGGTCATGTTGGGACATTTTATGGCGATAAGGCCCCGTTCAAGACATGTGAGTCTGAATACATTGAGGCCTAATTCTATCACATGAAGGGAAGGGAGAAATCCACAACAAAAGAGATTACCAAAGTTAATGCTCCATATGGTATGGATAAAATTCAAGTAAATCCATTTACACATGTGAGTACACATTATGTGTTGCCTATCAGTCAAATTGACAAGATTGACCCTAATAAAAATACTCTTATAGAAATATCCATAATGTCAATTACGGCAATCGAGCCAGACAACATGGGAGAAATTGGTAATCTACCAAGTAGTGATGAAAGCACAAATGGTGAAGTCTTCATTTCATCTGCTGAAATCCAACAATTCTATGCTTCGCCAATTAGGCCAGAAGAGGTTATTGCAACATTGGAGGTGAACAATGATGTCTATTCTCAATCCATCATCTCCTCTTTATTACCCAATGAAGACCCTTCATCATCAATCGAGTCGGAAATGGAAGCTTCTTCTTTAAGATATGCAAATTTTGACATCTCTTCGGATCATGAGAATTCTACTTTATCATCTACTATGAAAGTAGAAAAGGAATAAATAACACATGATAAAGAAGAAGAGGAAGATCTCAGAGATGTTCCTCCAGCATTTGACGAGGGTATCTCTACCACTATGGATGAACTCAGAGAAATAAATCTGGGTACAAAAGAAGATCCACACCCCACTTTAATCAGTGCGGCCATGACTCTTGAAGAGAAAGAGATGTATATTTCTTTTCTAAAGAAAAATAGAGATATATTTTCTTGGAACTATAAAAAATTCACGGGCATGATCCTAATGTTGCTACTCATCATTTGGGTTTACGAAATTAACATCGAGGATTTAAGTAAGCCGCGAGAACAACACAGCCAACTTTTGCTTCCAAAATTGAAGCTGAAGTGGATAAGATTATCAAAGATAACATCGTCAGAGAAGTTCAATATCTCAAATGGTTTTCTAATATTTTCCCTGTAAAGAAAAAGAATGGGCAAATTTGAGTTTCCATCGATTTCAGAGATCATAATCAGCATTGTCCTAAGGTTGATTTCCCAGTTCCGATTACGGAACATCAAATTCATGCAACAAATGGCTATGACTCACTTTCCTTCATTGATGGATATTCCAGATATATTCAGATCCAAATGGCCCAAGAAGAGGAGGAATATACAGCCTTCAGAGCCCCTCAGGGTGTGTTTTTCTACAGGGTAATGCCCTTTGGCTTAAAGAATGCAAGGGAAACCTATCAGTGTGCCAGGGATAGTATCTTCAAACCCTTATTAGGGAAGATTTGTTGAATGCTATGTATATGATTTGGTAGTTAAATCCAATCAACTTTATAATCACTTGGCTGATTTGGAAGTCATATTCTGCATGTTTCGACAACATAATTTGAAGAAGAACCCCTTAAAATGTGCTTTTGGGGTAACCTCTAAAAAATTTCCCAGCTTTGTTATACGCCATCGTGGTATTGAAGTCGATCCATAGAATAACAAGTCAATCCTTGGTATGTCACCTCCTCAAAATTTGAAATAATTAAGAGGACTTCAAGGACACATAGCCTATATTCGTCGTTTCATCGCCAATTTGGCAGGAAAAAGATTACCCTTCACCAAATTGATGAAGAAGGGATTCACATACCAATGGACTGAGGAATGTCATGAAGCATTTGATATTCTCATGAAATACCTCTTGAGTCCATCGATACTGGGAATGAAAACAGTCTCTATTATATCAATCGAGCCATGCTTGAAGCAGAAAGCCAATATTCAAGTATTGAGAAGTGATGCCTAGGATTAATCTTTTTAGTTCAGAAGTAGAGACACTACCTGCAACATCACGAGGTATAATTGGTATCTCGCAATAACCCGCTCAAATTTATCCTTAGTTGTCCAATGCTTACAGGACGTCTGTTAGGGTGGGTAGTTATTTTGCAGCAATTTGACATTCAGTATGTGTCTCAAAAGGCGATAAGGGGCCAAGCTCTGGCAGATTTCCTAGCTGAACACCCTTCATTGGAAGACATATCTTCAGATATTGAACTCCCTGATGAAGAAGTCTTCTCTATTCAAGAAAGTCCTCAGGCATGGGAAATGTATTTTGATGGTGCTTCCAGAATTCCAACAGGGAGGAAAATAGAAAATCCTAAATGCAACAATGTTGGCTTAGGAATTGTGCTCATTTCTCTAGAAAAGGTATTGCTACCTTATTCCCTCTAATTGTGGGAAGGTGGTACCAATAATGAAGAAGAATACCAAGATCTCATCGTAGGCTTGGAATTAGCACTTTAAGCACAAGTGAATCACTTAAAGGTGAAAGGTGATTCAGACCTAGTAATCAAACAAGTCAATGCAGATTGTGCCATCAGAAAAGAATAACTAATCCCTTTGTATGATTATGTCAGAGAGTTAATGGAGGAATTCCCTTTGGAACCGACATTTTCTTATGTTCGAAGATCACGAAATGCTCAAGCTAATGCATTGGATAGTATAGGCACAGCTCTAGAATATCTAAATCGGGACGATACAACGATCATTATTGCCCACCGTCATGCAATTTCACCTTATGTTCGAATTAGAATAGACGAAAGTAATGAAATTTGTCCCATTCCTGAACCGTATGGTCATACTACAAGATGGATGTCACTTATCAGGGAATACCTTCAAAAAGGAACACTTCCATCTGATAGAGCTGAGAAATTACAAATCCAGCGACGTGCGGTCAATTTTTACTCTTTATGATAACCCATATCACCTAGAGAAAATTCTATACAAACGTGGTTTTGATGGAGTTCTCTTCATATGCATTGATGGTGAAAAGACAATGGTTTTCATGAAAGAAGTACATGAAGGAGTCTGTGGTTCCCACCTGTCTGGACAGAGACTGTCTCATCATATTCGAAGGCTTGGATACTTTTGTCTCTAATGATACAAGATTTTGTCGATTTTACAAGGAAGTTTCATTCATTCCAAGTACATTCCAACATCATTCATCAACCTCTAGAGTTGATTCATACAACTAAATACTCATGGCCATTTCCCACATGGGGAATCGATGTGGTGGGACATTACCCTTCGGCTACGACCAAGAAGTTTAAGTACATTCTTACTGCTACTGACTTCTTTTCCAAATAGGAAGATGCAATACCTCTCAAGGAAGTTAGTTCTAAATGCATTGTTAGCTTCATCAATGGCACCAATTTTTGTTCATCTGAGGTGAATAAGTTGTATCAAGAATACAACATCAAATCAAACCATTCATCTCGGTATCATGCAGCGGCCAATGGCCAGATATAAGCCTTTAACAAGACTCATTCAAATATACTGAAAAATATGTTGGATAAAGATAAGAGGTCATGGCCTGATAAACTCTTTCATGCTTTATGGGCTTATCGGACTACCACCCGCACTGTAACTCGGTCAAATCCATATTTATTAGTATATGTAATGGAAGCCGTCATGACAATTCAAGTTCAACTATCCTCACTCAGAGTTTCCATTTGTGATAAATCATCTACAGATGAACAATCTCAAAATTTATTGAATGAATTTGAACAGTTAGATGAGAAAAGATTGTGCACTTTTCACCACTTAGAAGTCTATCAGAATCGAATAGCATGAGCTTTTAACAAAAAAGTTCATCTTCGTTCATTCACTCAGGGGGAATTGGTATTAGTTCTCAGAACTCCAATGATACCAGGAAAGAAACCTCCCATGCTTGATCCAAAATGGGAAGGACGTTATTCAAAAAATAGGGTCTACTCCAATGGGGCTTATTCATTAATCTCAATGGATGGAGAACTCATCACTACTCCAACCAATTCAAGATTTTTGAAGAAGTACTTTGTATAAACTGCAAAGTACCTTTTTCTTCCTTGAAATATGACGGTAAACTATATAGCAACAGTCCATACATATTACCTTAAACTACTAGATCTTTCATCCCACTTGACGTTAAACTATGAAAAAGTTCCCTAAGTGGTCCAGTATGACCTTAAACCGCAACTAGGTCCTGTATGACCTTAAACTGCATAATTCACAGTCCATGCATATGACCGTAAATTATTCTCACTTTCGTCCAACATGACGCTAAACTGTATCGTCCCTTTTTTTGTCCAACATGATGTTACACTGTGAAAAAAGTCCCCAATGCCTCCATCATGAAGTGAAATGGTGTACTCTTTCATCCTTGCTATATGACGTTAATCTGTACAGCAACGGTCTATACATATGAACATAAACTACTTGCACTTTCATCCCACATGACGTTAAACTGTGAAAAAGTTCCCTAAATGGTCCAGTATGACCTTAAAATGTAACTAGGTCCTGTATGACCTTAAACTGCATAATCCACAGTCCATGCATATGACCTTAAACTATTCTCACTTTCGTCCAACATGACGGTAAACTGTATCGTCCATTTTTTATCATCCAACATGATGTTAAACTGTGAAAAAAAGTCCCCAATGCGTCCAACATGACGTTAAATGGTGTACTCATTCGTCCTTGCTATATGACGTTAAACTGAACAGCAACGGTCCATACCTATAACTTTAAACTACTTGCACTGTAACACCCCAAGATTTCATAGTGTTTTATATCATCAATATAATTAAATAACTTGCACTACACGCAACACCGAGTTCAATCACACCATGACTTACAAAAGAAAATCCATTCAAAAGAGGTTATTAATAGTATTATCTAAATTTTAAACTTTATATAATCCTTATAATTTTAGAATCCATATTATGAGTTTCTTAGATATAATGCAAGAACAAATTCATTTTCAGTATTTCACTTTTATCAACTTTTAATAGTGAACCCTTTTTAAATACAGTATTTTAAACTTTTTGACTAAATGGGGACATCAAAAATTTAAAATGAAACATCCCAAGCTTCCACGGTACGCTTTCTTTGAATAATACAGTAGCGTGTGTTGTACACAACCTTGAGTTTTAACACACACCACAACCAATCAAACTAGCCGTTATGAATAGTAATACCTAATTTTCGAAAATATATATATTTTATATTTTAAAATGGACTTCATTTCTAGATTTAGAATATCGAATTTATCCTAAGGTGAAATTTTGGTAATTTTCGGATAACTTTCATATTTTGATGAATAGTGAAAATTACTAAATTTTAATTAAAAACAACTTTTTTAATCAAAATAATTAATAGTGATAAATTATGAATTTGAGTGGTTTTAAAGTATATTTAGAATATATTTTTACCTTTTAATATAATGTTGGTCATTGGACATAATTTTATAATTAAACCGAACATAAAAAAGTGTCAATCTTTTGATAGTTATTATCTCTTAAAAACACGCTTTTTGTTTTGACAGTGGGAATTAATTTTAAATTAATTTCTTCCACTTCTGTGTTTTGAATTTAGGAAAATTGATTCTATATTTGTAATCAGGATTTTCAAATTGTGTAAATAGTTAACTTTTATTTTTATACATTTTGAATAATTACTGCGGTAAATATTTTATTTACCATGGTTAAGCGTAAATCCGGAAAATAAGGGTTAAAAAATAATATTATAATAATACTAAATTACCCTAAAACGTGTCTTAAACCTATTGGTTGATACATGGTCGACCATGGGCATCTTTGGGTCGATTTTCGGACCCCATGGATCAACTTGTAAGTGATAATGACACTTTATTTTAATTAAGTTAAAATGAATACAAAAATGACACAAGCATATATCGTTTAGCAAAACAATTGTTACATAGGGTTATATATGTTGGATTTTAGACTATAAATATTAATTAGAAAGATAAAACTATTTCCTACATAATTATATTTTATTTATAATTTTTAGACATTGAATAATTTATTTTATTTATGACACAACGATGATGCAGTAATTACTATAATAGTGAAAAAATAAAATAATTAATATTATAAATACCCAAATAAATAAAATATGAAACTTTTAATGAATTAAACTAATTTTCTAGGATAATATGATATATTAGGATTGATTTAATTGACTTTTTTCTAAGTTATAAATCTGTTATGAGTTTCAAAAAAATCAACTATTGAATAGTGTCAAAATTGACATAAAAGAGTTCTTAAAAAACATATTATATTATTAATTGATATTAAATTCCTAAAAATCTAAGGTTCGTCCAAGAGACTTATATCATGATAGGTTCATCATTAATGGACCACTTGGGGGTCTCTTGGATGTATATAGTAAGTTTATTAACCATATTATATAAGAATACAAAGAGACATTGTAAAAGTGAAACTAATTAACTTAAAGTTAATACTTAAAGATAAGGTTAATATAAGTACACAAACCTGTCTAAATTATATTGGTTGAGTTGTGTTCGACCCATCCCCACCTTAACCTTTGAATAGTCAACTTTGGAGCCATTGGAAACCGATTATGGATTTATTATAAACTAATATCTCTAGCTTTTCCAAAGGTCCCCCTCACCCCTCTTATAAAAGGGCACTCCTCCTTCCCATTTCTTCACACCTTCAGAGCCTTTTGGTTCGGCCAAACTCTGCCCAAATACTCTCCCAACTTACCTCAATACAACCTAGGGGCCTTAGTTTGATCAGAAAGCCAACCTAAGGAGCCCTTTTGTTCAAATCAAAAGGAAGAACCCGAAGAAGAGGTAACGATTTCATCACCCTTCTCCATGTTCATTTCTTCTTCCACTTCTTCTTCCTTTGTTCTTACCATTCTAAAATAATAACTCCAGTATATCACATATACTGTGATGTTATTATAAATATGGTACAGCCATATTCAGTATTCTATCCACCCTTTGAATAACATGTCACCATACGTGCGTACGTACGGCCTACCGTCTCCACGTCGTGGTGTAATTGTTATTCAATATAATATTATTTGGATGGTTATAATAATGATATGTAACACATGTAAATAATAAATATAACATGTTAATGATTCTTTATATACGATAGACCATCCATTTATATATTATTTTAATATCAAAAGAATGATATTGTCGCTCGTGCGTACGTACGGACTACAGTCTCCACGAACGCGATGAGATTCATTCTCCATCGTATCCATTCAAGTATAATTATCATTTTATGATTTAAAAATGATGTTTAAGGACTTGATATCATTCTGGATATGAACAAGATACAACAAACATGGCTTATGTAACAAAACATATAAAAGAAAATGAGTAAGTTAACACCCGAAACGACGATAATTCTAAGATATTATTAACAAATCAATATTAAAAGATCATATATGATATCATATTAATATATATGATTCTCGTATAATTTAATAACAATTATTTCACCATTATACAGGATATTAACCTACCCCAACCAAGGAAAAGTACAAGGTAAAGGTTATTTCACAATCTCTTCATTATCCGAGGTTGTTTATATGTAATAATCTACTGGGATCTCTTTATCATCCACATCCATGTTTCTTAAAAATGTATTTCAAAACATTTTTACTATTTACTAGAATTTGAGTTAAAGTCATTTATACCCTTTTTGACTTTAATAAGTGGTTTATAATGGAATCTTTCCGTCATTTTCAAAACAAGGTCCTTTTTAACCTTTTCGACAGAATTAAGGTAAGAATGTTTTTTTAACTTATACGGCGGGTGCGGCTATTTTCCGCCATTATAAAAACATCAAAGATTCCCTTAAAAGAATATAAGAATATTTTCAAAGAAAATGTTTTATTTTATATGGATCAAAAAAGATTTCAAAATAAAAGAGATATTTCTTTAAAAAGAATTTTGATTTCATCTATGTCAACATCCTTTGATGGATTTTAAGATTATTTGAAGTTGATTTATTATAATACAAAACTTCTATATTGTATTGAAGGTTTTGTGATATTTTTGACTGTGGATGTGCTATTTTTATACCATTCATAGTTTATGGTGAAAGTATTGAAATTTCGTATGCTAGTTTTAATATGAATGTTTATGTTATGTTTAAACCTTTTCATATGGGAATGCATTGGACTTAGTAAGTGACGGGTGGAGCCCGCTATAGCTCCTAGATGCATTGGTAGGTCTCATGAGACAAACTAGTGTCTTGGCACAAGGCCTTGACAAAATCTTATTTTTAGTCTTGGCACGAGGCCTTGACTATGTGGTTATGATTGTCTGGCATTATGCATTCCAACATTATGAAAGTGGTTATTGATTTTTTCATGTGATTATTCGATTAGTAGAATATCCATGTGAATAAGTAAATGGCATTATTTCATTTTATTTATGCCATACCATGTTGAAAGTTTGTGTTTGAATGGCTTTTGTTTTAGTTATACATTGCCTTAAATGTTTATTCTTATTTATAAAAGTTTCCGCTATATTGTTATCCTTACTGGGCATTTGAGCTCACCCCTTTTCTATGTTTTATTTTTCCCAGGAAGTGAAGAAGTAAATTATTAATGATCTGCAGGGATATTATGTGGGGATATGAGTGTGGATTATGGAGACATTATGTTGTTGTATTAGTTTTTCATTTTATGATGTAATGTAAAACTTATGAATATATCTAGTGTTTCCAAGGCAAATAAACCAATCTGTCTTTCGATATTTGATCTTTTTTGTGATCATGCCAATGTTATGTAATAATGCACCGACTCTGGGTAACTGGGGTCGGGGCGTTACAGTTGGTATCAGAGGAAGTTTAGTACAAACCTTGGAAGCTAGATTTAGATAAACTCTGATTAGAGCACGTAGACCTTAGATGAACTTTGATGATTAGTATAGAAGAACTTCCTAGAATTTTTGTATTGTATAGATTTTTAGAGTTTTCCGAGCAATACATCCCTGTCTGGATACGAGCAGGTAGAGGCGGCTCTGGCACAGATGTACCTAGGGGTAAAACCCGAAAACACCGCTTTGAGCTAGACTCGAACGGGAACTGGTGCACGACAACGGGCCTTGCTGCACTCTTGGTTACGACACTCCCAGGGGATATTCTTAGGATAACTCTCATTTTCTTTACAAATCATTATGAAGGGTTTATGAGTATATACTTCCTCAAAGAAAACATTTTTATGATTATGGATTATATCCATAAATAGTTCAATTTATGTTAAGTGTTTTATAAGTATGGGATTATGTATTTTGATTCATAAACTAATCTAGTTTATGCCATTGTTTAGAAATGGCGCCCAATAGAATGAATGATAACTCCAGAAATGCACACGATTCAAAGAGAAGGAAGGATCATATCTTTCATGGTCTTAAGCTAGAATTTATAAGAGAAATAGTCTCCCATGTATTATCATCATATGAAGAAATAATATCATGTGTTGATAAGATAAGTAAAGAGTTTACTGAGTCCTATGGCTTTGAGGGGAAGCAAGAGAAGAAAAGGATGGAAGAGAGAAAGATGGATAAAGGGAAGAGGGAAAAGAATAATTTTCTCATATGTGGTAACTTTGGAAAGAAACACCCTGGAACTTTCCTGAAAGGAATATGAGTTTGTTATAAGTGTGGACAAAAAGGGCACAAAGTACGTGACTGCAGGGGTAAGAAAATGGTTTCAAATGTACAATGCTTCATTTGCAAGGAGTTTGGACACTACGCGAACCTATGTCCCAGTCATCAGACTATGCCGCAAATGATGTTATTGGATAATAATCATGTTATGATACTACCACAGATGAAGAGGAATGATTAGAGTTCTTATTTTGATTATGTCAATTGAGTGTTGTATCAACAATGTACTTGTTATAATAATTATGGAGTATATAAGGATTGTACTGCAGTACTATTTCATTAAGGACTTGAGATTGTGTGGAACAAAGAAAAGTGACTCAATAGCTGGATAATTTTTGGAAAATATATGGGTGAGAGAATGATAAACCATAATATAGTTCTGATACTGAGGTAGTGATTTTGGAATAATATGTGATTGTTTTGGATAAATAATATTGGATATTATTGACTACCTTGAAACTGATTAATGATTTGTATATTCCATCATTTTTGGGGTTTAAAACATTTTTGGATTGATGAAGTATATCCAGCATTCTATATGGAATAGGGGAGCATGAACGTAATCAATAAGGAATATGGTAATTCAAGATGTTTCAGTTTATTAAAAGAATACAAGATGAAGGTATTCATATGCTATTGAGGGGTAAAAAGGATCTATATTATGTTTACCTTCCTTATAAATGTTGGACTGTGAGTTTGGACAGAAGTATTTTGGATAGTTCTAGTTTGGATTATTTTGGATTACCATAAAAGGATGACACGGAGGTCGGGCGGCAACCCGTCGCGTCTGGCAAGGCTGCGAGTCTTGAACCCGCAACCGAAGGGCGACAAGGGTGTATCACCTACCACTGGCCCACGAGATGTCCTGGATTAAATAATGTTGTTTTTTTAAAGATCTGGTATATTAATTATAAATTCATTTATTTTGGAACCCTGTACGAATAGTATAAATAAAAAAATTACATTCTATTATCTTTTAGAGTGAAAGATGAGTTTGTGGTAGAAACTTATTAATGGATAAAACTCTAATTATAAAGTAAGAATATCTCCTTATGATCTTAGCCAATCTCATAAATAAATTCCTCAACATTAATAAAAGGAACTTAGAACAAAAATGTTTTCCTAGATGGTACCTTAAATCATCACTAATTTATGGCTTTGGTATTGTTGGCCTTTTCATAGCCATGTTCTCTACCACTCTCCATCAGATAATTGATGGTTAGATTTCTCCTCCATATCTATATTTTCCTACATGAAACCCTAGTATGTGTTATTTTCGGTAATCTTCATACTTTCCACTCTTTATTTTAAATAGAGGCCTCATTAATTCATTTTTTGATGTGGGATTTCAACTAAGATATTTTGAAACTTAAAAAATGTGTTATCCCAATACCCTATATTTTGTTGAACCGATGGTACTTCAAATCATCATAGATTAATGAGTTTAAGGACCTCAATTTTATACTTGTTTGTGATTTATGACCTCAATCACTACCTATAAATATTTACGTTTTTCCTCCAATTATATGTCTCTAATTGCCACCAATGTTCTCCTAATAATGATCATTATTTGGTGGTGACCCTTTCATTTCTCTTTTCCTCATATTAAGACTAAATTTTAGTAACCCAATTTCTGATGTGGGTTTTCCCACAAATATATTTTCTATTTTCAACCTTTTATTTTCGAAGAACAATTTCAAATTGCGAGGACGCAATTTATTGAAGGAGGGGAGAATGTAACACCCCAAGATTTCATAGTGTGTTATTTCTTCAAAATAATTCAATAACATGCACTACACGCAACACCGAGTTCAATCACACCATGAATTACAAAAAAAATCCATTAAAAAGAGGTTATGAATAGTATTATCTAAATTTTAAACTTTATATAATCCTTATAATTTTAGAATCCATATTATGAGTTTCTTAGATATAATGCAAGAACAAATTCAATTTCAGTATTTCACTTTTATCAACTTTTAATAGTGAACCCTTTTTAAATACAGTATTTTATTCTTTTTGACTAAATGGGGACATCAAAAATTTAAAATGAAACATCCCAAGCTTCCACGATACGCTTTCTTTGAATAATACAGTAGCGTGTGTTGTACGCAATCTTGAGTTTTAACACACACCACAACCAATCAAACTAGCCGTTATGAATAGTAATACCTAATTTTCGAAATTATATATATTTTATATTTTAAAATGGACTTCATTTCTGGATTCAGAATATCAAATTTAGCCTAAGGTGAAATTTTGGTACTTTTCGGATAACTTTCATATTTTGATGAATACTGTAAATTACTAAATTTTAATTAAAAACATCCTTTTTAATCAAAATAATTAATAGTGATAAATTATGAATTTGAGTGGTTTTAAAGTATATTTAGAATATATTTTTACCTTTTAATATAATGTTGGTCATTGGACATAATTTTACAATTAAACCGAACATAAACAAGTGTCAATCTTTTGATAGTTATTATCTCTTAAAAACACGCTTTTTGTTTTGACAGCGGGAATTAATTTTAAATTAATTTCTTCCACTTCTGTGTTTTGAATTTAGGAAAATGGATTCCATATTTTGAATCAGGATGTTCAAATTGTGTAAATAGGTATCTTTTATTTTTAGACATTTTGAATAATTACTGCGGTAAATATTTTATTTACCATGGTTAAGGGTAAATCCGGTAAATAAGGGTTAAAAAAATAATATTATAATAATACTAAATTACCCTAAAACGTGTCTTAACCCTATTGGTTGATACATGGTCGACCATTGGAATCTTTGGGTAGATTTTGGGACCCTATGGATCCACTTGTAAGTGATAATGACACTTTATTTTAATTAAGTTAAAATGAATACAAAAATGACACAAGCATATATCGTTTAGCAAAACAATTGTTACATAGTGTTATATATGTTGGATTTTAGATTATAAATATTCATTATAAAGATAAAACGATTTCCTACATAATTATATTTTATTTATAATTTTTAGACATTAAATATTTTATTTTATTTATGACACAACGATGATGCAGTAATTACTATAATAGTGAAAAAATAAAATAATTGATATTATAAATACCCAAATAAATATAATATGAAACTTTTAATGACTTAAAATAATTTTCTAGGATAATATTATATATTAGTATTGATTTAATGGACTTTTTCGAGGTTATAAATCTGTTATGAGTTTCACAAAAATCAACTATTGAATAATGTCAAAATTGACATAAAAGAGTTCTTAAAAAAAATATTATATTATTAATTGATATTAAATTCTTAAAAATCTACGGTTCGGACAAGAGACTTATATCATGATAGTTTCATCATTAATGGACCACTTGGGGGTCTCTAGGATGTATATTGTAAGCTTATTAACCATATTATATAAAAATACAAAGAGACATTGTAAAAGTGAAACTAATTAACTTAAAGTTAATAATTAAAGATAAGGTTAATATAAGTACACAAACCCTTCTAAATTCTATTGGTTGAGTTGTTTTCGACCCATACCTACCTTAAACTTTGAATAGTAAACTTTGGAGCCATTGGAAACCGATTATGAATTTATTATAAACTAATATCTCTAGCTTTTCCAAAGGTGCCCCTCACCCCTCTTATAAAAGGGCACTCCTCCATCCCATATCTTTACACCTTCAAAGCCTTTTGGTTCGGCCAAAATCTTCCCAAATACTCTCCCAACTTACCTCACTACAACCTAGGGTCCTTAGTTTGATCCGAAAGCCAACTTAAGGATCCCTTTAGATCAAATCAAAAGGAAGAACCCGAAGAAGAGGTAACGATTTCACCACCCTTCTCCAAGTTCATTTCTTCTTCCACTTCTTCTTCCATTGTTCTTACCATTATAAAATAATAAATCCTGTATCTCACATATACTGTGATGTTATTATAAATATGGTACAACAATATTCAGTATTCTATCCACCCTTTGATTAACATGTCACCATACGTGCGTACGTACGGCTTACCGTCTCCACGTCGTGGTGTAATTGTTATTCAATATAATATTATTTGGATGGGTATAATAATGATGTGTAACACATGTAAATAATAAATATAACATGTTAATGATTCTGTATATATGATAGACCATCCATTTATATATTATTTTAATATCAAAAGAATGATTTTGTCGCTCGTGCGTACGTACGGACTACCGTCTCCACGAACGCAATGAGATTCATTCTCCATCGTATCCATTCAAGTACAATTATCATTTTATGATTTAAAAATGATGTTTAAGGACTTGATATAATTCTGGATATGAATAAGATACAACAAACATGGCTTATTTAACAAAACATATAAAAGAAAATGAGTAAGTTAACACCCGAAACGACGATAATTCTAAGATATTATTAACAAATCAATATTAAAAGATCATATATGATATCATATTAATATATATGATTCTCGTATAATTTAATAACAATTATTTCACCATTATACAGGAGGTTAACCTACCCCAACCATGGAAAAGTACAATGTAAGGGTTATTTCACAATCTCTTCATTATCCGAGGTTGTTTATATGTAATAATCTACTGGGATCTCTTTATCATCACATCCATGTTTCTTAAAAATGTATTTCAAAACATTTTTAATATTTACTAGAATTTGAGTTAAAGTCATTTATACCCTTTTTGACTTTTATAAGTGGTTTATAAAGGAATATTTCTGTCATTTTCAAAACAAGGTCCTTTTTAACCTTTTCGACAGAATTAAGGTAAGAAAGTTTTTTTATCTTATACGGCGGGTGTGGCTATTTTCCGCCGTTATAAAATCTTCAAAGCTTCCCTTACAAGATTATAAGAATATTTTCAATGAAAATGTTTTATTTTATATGGATCTTAAAAGATTTCAAAATAAAAGAGATATTTCTTTAAAAAGAATTTTGATTTCATCTATGTCGACATCCTTTGATGGATTTTAAGATTATTTGAAGTTGATTTATTATAATACAAAACATTTATACTGTATTGAAGGTTTTGTGATATTTTTGACTGTGGATGTGCTATTTTTATACCATTCATAGTTTATGGTGAAAGTATTGACATTTCGTATGCTAGTTTTAATATGAATGTTTATGTTATGTTTAAACCTTTTCATATGGGAATGCATTGGACTTAGTATGTGACGGGTGGAGCCCGCTATAGCTCCTCGATGCATCGGTATGTCTCATGAGACAAAATAGTGTCTTGGCACAAGGCCTTGACAAAATCTTATTTGTAGTCTTGGCACGAGGCCTTGACTATGTGGTTATGATAGTCTGGCATTATGCATTCCAACATTATGAAAGTGGTTATTGATTTTTGCATGTGATTATTCGATTAGAAGAATATCCATGTGAATAAGTAAATGGCATTATTTCATTTTATTTATGCCATACCATGTTGAAAGTTCATGTTTGAAAGGCTTTTGTTTTAGTTATACATTGCCTTAAATGTTTATTCTTATTTATGAAAGTTTCCGCTATATTGTCATCCTTATTGGGCATTTGAGCTCACCCCTTTTCTATGTTTTATTTTTCCCCGGAAGTGAAGAAGTAAATTATGAATGATCTGCTGGGATATTATGTGGGGATATGAGTGTGTATTATGGAGACATTATGTTGTTGTAGTAGTTTTTCATTTTATGATGTAATGTAAAACTTATGAATATATCTAGTGTTTCCAAGGCTACTAAACCAATCGGTCTTTCGAGATTTGATCTTTCTTGTGATCATGCCAATGTTATGTAATAATGCACCGACTCTGGGTAACTAGGGTCGGGGCGTTACATGCACTCTCGTCCCACATGACGTTAAACTGTGAAAAAGTTCTCTAAATGGTCCAGTATGACTGTAAACTTCAACTAGGTCATGTATGACCTTAAACTGCATAATCCACGGTCCATGCATATGACCTTAAACTATTTGCACTTTTGTCCTACATGAAGCTAAACTGTATCATCCCATTTTTTCATCCAACATGACATTAAAATGTGAAAAAAGTCCCCTAGGCGTCCAACATGACATTAAATGGTGTACTCTTTTATCCTTGCTCTATGATGTTAAACTGTACAGAATGGTCCATACATATGACCATAAACTACATGCACTTTCGTCCCACATGACGTTAAACTGTGAAAAAGTTCCCTAAATGGTCCAGTATGACCATAAACTACAACTAGGTCATGTATGACCTTAAACTGCACAATCCACGGTCCATGCATATGACCTTAAACTATTTTCACTTTCATCCAACAGGACGCTAAACTGTATCGTCCCTTTTTTTCGTCCAACATGACGTTAAACTCTGAAAAAAATTCCCCAATGCATCCAAAATGATGTTAAATGGTGTACTCTATTTTCCTTTCTATATGACATTAAATTATATAGCAATGGTCCAGTATGACCTTAAACTGCAACTTGGCCCTGTATGACCTTAAACTGAATCATCAATGGTCCATGCATATGACCCTAAACTATTTTCAAGTCCCTTACGTCCACCAAGACGTTAAACTGTGATGTCCTAACTACATGACACTAGACAGTATAAAATTCCCTTACGTCCAGAAAGATGTTAAACTACATAATCATAAAAGGTCATGTATGACCTTAAACTAATCACACATTCATCCAACATGACGCTAAACTGTGGAAAAATCTTCAATGCGTCCAACTTGACATTAAATGGTGTACTCTTTTTTCCTCACTGCATGACATTAAACTGCACAGTCCCCCTTTCGTCCAACATGACGTTAAACTCTATTGTCCCCATCGTCCAACTACATGATGCTAAACTGTACAGAATGTCTGTGATACATCCTACATGACATTAAACTATATTTTGTCTCTACTACATGACACTAAACTTTGCTGCAAGAATAGTCCAAACTGCAAGACTTTGAACTATATAGTCCCTTTATATGTCCTACATGAAATTAAACTATGCATCTTTAAGGTTGTTGTTACATCTTGTTTCTCACACCGAGTATAAATCACATGAGCTTAGATAAAACCTCAACCATAACACTCTCCCTGGGCCTCTAACCATGTGTAAGTCCCAACATCATTTTTTAGGACATTGTCCCCAAGAACAACTTGATCATTAATTCATTATTTAATTGAACTACATGGATTTTTATCCTTTCCTTCTAGGTTGGGTATGTAGGAAACCTCCCAAGGTTCAATCCCAAAACCAATCTCTTCACATCAGTTCACCTCCATCTCATACGATGTTGATTCGTGAAACCGCCCCTAGAATCAATATCTTTACATTGGTTCACTTTTGTCCTTGTTATACGACGTTAAACTATACAACACGTTTGTCCAGTATGACAATAAACAAAAATATTCTCTAATACCCTCACCTGAGAGGGAACCATTATTTACATTGATTTTTTCAATCATGCTTCATTTCAAAGACTACGTGCATACATGGCAACACCCAAACCTTTTATCTTGGGTTAAACCAACAATGTACTAAAGTCCCCTTTCACCCTTCAAATGTACGAACCAAATTTGTACAAAGGGTATTTCCAGAACTACGTGGGCTTGATTCCCATCCTTATTGGATATGTAGGAACATTCGAGTGTCCCTCGAATCCAGCCTCAAGTCATTGGGCCTAACCCCAAATTCCACTTTCAGTACCTTGGCAAAAAAGCCCCCATGAAAACACATAGTTTGTATTTCTTACAATGGTCCAAGCTCTATGACCCTAAACTAAGATCTCAAATCCTTTTGTTCCACATGAAGTTAAACTGTAGTTTAAGAACTAAATATGGCTTGATTCTCAACCTTATGCGATACGTAGTGATGTCCAACATTTGAATTCAGGACAAAGCCACAACATGATTATGGTTAGCATTGATCTGTGTATCTCTGTATACATCGAACAATACCCATATTTATGTGTCATAATCCTAACCTTAAATATTTTCAGATCCACATAACCCTTTTCATGACTTCTAGTCACAAAAATGTCAAACTTCTGAGAGTTCTTTTCCCTAACTATGCAGCCCGTGCCCATAGGAAGCCTTACATAAACAGTCTACATAACAGAATTGTTAGCCAAAAGATACTATTATTTGACTATATATCCAATGCCCTTAGGTGGCCCTGCATAATTCAACCTCGTAACGGGTTTTTATTATAGTGGTAACATCATTGTTGGGAATAATGCCTCTTTTGTCATTATTTGTCTTAAATAACAGTATGTCAGGATCTGCAAAAATATCCATCCTTAACATATTTGTCCCATATCATTTTTCATGATCTGAAGTATTCATGTCTATAGTTTATATTCTCCATCCCTACATTTGGGTCAGACCTTCGAAGGAGTGATATTCATCCAGTTCATTGATAATATTGTTTGGAAATATCTTCTCCATGTTCAAGTAACTCTTTCCATATACAAAACTTTATACATTGGAAGATTTGAATCTCTATAAACATTCACTGGATTTTAGCACTAGAAAAGAAAATTTTTTAGAGTTCTTTTGCCTTACTATGCAGCACGTGCCCATAGGTGGCCTTGCATAAACAGTCTACATAAAAGACATTTTATCCAAAATATACTATTTTATTTAACAATGTAGCCAATGCCCTTAGGTGGCCCAGCATAATTCATCCCCCGAATGGCTTTGTTAAATAATTGTAACTTCATTCTTGGAAACTACTTCTTCTAATGCCTTTTAGCTCTTTTTCATGTCTTCCTCAAATTCAAATATTCTTAAGTAATAGCTTACATATTTTCCCTCATACTTGAGTATAGTAATATGTATTTAGATGAATTTTCAAGTAATTTAGTCAATTCTAATTCATTTGGTCAAATCTATTTCGACCTCAAACATTATCCTTTGTATGTCTGACATGCATGACATTAAACTGCTATATTTCTTGTTTTTCATTTCACCTCAGAGTCAAATCATCTTTTCTCTCCAGATCCAACTATGAGGGTTGACTTCTGTTGACACTCCTTTCTATCACTGAGTCTAACGACTGAAAAAGGGGAAATATTTTAGTCCAAAGTGAATCATCCATTGAAAAAACATAAAAAATCGACAAAGGGATGAACAAGGAAAACATTGCCCATAGGTCGCGCAAGTTCCCTCATGGTCGTTCAAGTACACTTGCGTGCCGCCTAGTGGTCACAAAAGTGACTTGCGCACCCTAAGTGATAACCGCCCGGGGTCTTCTCCTGCCTATAAATAGACCTTGTGGGCCCCCCATTCGTGAAGGATTTTTTCTAGAAACTCAGATTTGAGACCCCGGCGCCCTAGTCTATTCTAAAAGCATCCTAAACACTTCTATGGTAATTTATAATCTAGAACAGAAGATATAAAGAGGGGGAGGAAGTCCTAAGTGTTGAAACTCATCAAAAATTGCGCGCCTGAGTGGCCAGCCCTTATGGGAAAAGGCCACACTTGTGCGCCACCTTACTCCTTCAATAGAATTTGACCGCCCATTTTCTGGAAGATCCTCAAGAGGATTCTAAAGGCTTTAATCAAGATTCACTCAAGTATTACCCTTCTGGTTAACTGTCACACAAGTACACCATTTGTCGCACTCGCATACCTGCGCGACTAGGACTTGCGGGCACGTGCAGTATCTGCACGCCTGACAGGACTTGCGTGCCCCTGCCTTTGTTGGGTGCCCTTCTTGCCCATTTTACCCCTCATAAGACATTCCAACTCTCCTATTCAAGATTAATTCTTCAATACACTCTTAAATCCAATTATCGCATAATTTCTTGATTTTTGATTCCTTATCTGAAGGGAAATCTGTAGAATATCTCTCAAAACCTAGTGATTTAAACATCTTTATGTCACTAAAGATTTATATTTCATTCATTCAACCTCATCCTTTAAATTGATAGAACTCAATCGACATGGGCCTCCTTTTCCAGAGTATGTCCCTGTCATAATTCTTAACTTGGGCATCCTTCTTAAGAGTAAGCCCCATTCTTAAAATTCCCAAATCTGGGCATCCTCCTTAGGAGTAAGCCCCAGTCCCCTAATTGGGGAATCCTCCGTAGGAGTAAGCCCTAGGCCCCTAATTTGGGAATCCTCCATAGGAGTAAGCCCCAAATCCCCTAACTTGGGCCACCTTTTCAGGAGTAATCCCCAGTCGTAATTCTCTTAAACTAGGCCTCCATTTCTGGAATAAGCCCCAATCATAATTCTCAAATCTTGGCATCCTCCTTAGGAGTAAGCCCCAAGTCCCTTAATTTTTCAAATCTCTTATCCTGGGCCTCCATTTCAAGAGTAATCCCCAGTCATAATTTCTCTTAACCTCGGCCACCTTTTCAAGAGTAAGCCCCAGTCTTAATTTATCTTAACCAGCCATAATTTACCTTTGATTTGGGATTCCTTTTCAGGAGTAAAACCAAAATCATATGTCCTCTCCTAATTTGGGCCTCCTTTTCAGGAGTAAGCCCCAAGTTAGAGTATTAAAAATCTCCATGAAGCACATATACCTTTATGGACACTTCTCCTAGATTTCTTCCCTAATGTAAATCCTATCCTTCATTTATCCGGCCAGTCATACATACATAAACCCCACATTATTTCTTATGATTGAATCTTTCATTGCACAATTGTCTAATTTTTACCAATACCCATTGTTTCTAAAACCATGCATGACTCACGCGAGTTTATAGTGTAAAAGAAAATATGAAATCCTTCTTTGAGTCATCAATCATAAACATCATACTCCCTTACTCAAACTATGTGGGTTCGGATTCCTTTTCTAAACAAAGGATACGTAGGGAGCCCATCTGCGGGTTCAATCCCAACTCTGAAATAATCCATGTCCTTCTGAATGAAAATAAACTTCAAGTGCCCCACTGAGTGACTTTAAAACCAGCATGTTCATCATAATGACCAAGAGACTTCTATATAAATGTGTCCAAGGGTACCATTGACGTATAATCTCTAATGAATACTGATGATTCTCTATCGATGAAGAACCTCGAATACATATAAAACATTCTATAAATTTCTTACATATCGATCATTGTTTTTAAAATCTAAAGGAAAATTTATTTTATACTTGGTAATGTAATAAGGATTCACGAACATAACTTAAATCTATAAAGAGAGTCCAAGAGTTGACAATAATTCCCCTTAAAAAGGTGCGATGAGTCCGACCTCCCATCCTCTCGACCAATGAAAATTCCTATGCCTCATTGGTCCACAAAATAATGAGAACCTACCTTTGGAATGTAGGTATGAATGGATGTGGAATTATTGGATGTTTCTGGTTCTACAAAAAAACCAGTAAGAAACCGATTGGAATGTTCGAACCTCCCATCAAAGGAGGTTATCCCCGAAATCCGAGGGAAACAACAATATCGAAAAAAGTGAAATGGTTTCACAGTTTCCTTGAAAAGGCCCACAGTTGGACAAACCATGCACGAAATATGTGTCAACTTATTCCTTGACCAAATTTTAAAATTTTCACCAAAAATCACGAGAAAATAAAATAAAAAATTCAAGAAAAAATAAAATAAAATAATAATGTAAAATGAAAATATAGATGTGATAATTCTATAATACAAGAAAACATTTCATCCTTGGAAATTCAACTCAATGATTGATCAGAGAATAAAAATGGATACAATTATTTAACCAAATAATCACATTCCATGGTCTCATTTTTATCATTTATATATTTCCAATGAACTCAGAATAATGGTATTTTTTCAACAACAAATAATTATTTTTCACTGGATTCACAATCCACACTAGTAACCCAAGCATAGTGAAATCATTCTCAAAATCCAATTATTCACAATTCAACAAATGAGATGGATCTGGGTCATACACTTTCAACTGAGTAACATTGAACAAATCATGAATTGACATTCGCAAATAATGAAAATCTAACCTGTATTCCAATTTAACCATCCTCTAAATAATTTCAAAATTTCCGACATATCTCAATGTAAAATTCCCTTTCATACTTATATTACATTGACCATGTGGGGTTCCACATTTAATAACACCTTTTCACCCATAGAAAACACAAATTTGTAGTTCCTTATGTCAATATGAGACCTTTAATGACTATAAGTTGTCAAAAAATGCTTAATGATCAGTTTGACATTATTATATGTCCCCTGCACAAGGATCAATCCCAATAATGAGCTCTCACCCACCACAACCCAAAACAAGTGCGACCAAAATGGCTAACCATAAATCATGTAAATTGGATAATTTAAATTAATGTATTGGTACCTTTATTTATATATTTACACAATCAATACAAAACCAATATCACAAGAACATCCAAAATCGAAGACAGATGACTGGAGCATGACTTCTAAAATATTATATGCCTTCTCCATCTAACCATCCATTTGATGATGGTATGTTGTCCCCAACATGACATGTTATCATAAATTTAATATAAAGGATTATAAAAATTGGGTTTTAATATATGGATCCCTATCAAAAACAATTTCCAACCTAACACTATGATGCCTCAAAAATTCCTAAACATATAGATGACCCAACTCAACCAGCTTAGCAAAACCCCAGATTGGGATGACATGAGATGATTTGGGTATATGATCGATCAATACCCAAATTGAATTCCTCCCTTGAGATATATGAGGATAACCAAAAATTAATTCCCTAGTCACCTCATCTCAATTCCATGTAAGAATGTGTAGATTCTAATTAAAAATGGGAGGTCTTTGGTGCTCTCCATTAGCTTGATGACACATATAATTCCATGATACCATGTCATCCACCTCTCACCTCATACATAGCCCTCAAAATTTTCGAAACACATTATAGTATAACTTGGTAGCACTAGGATGAATTACCTACTAAAACAAGGGAATATCATGCATCAGAACCATTCTCATGGATAAAATAACCCTAAAGTAACACTTGATGTTTTTAATTACTTTTCGAGATTGCAACCACTCAAAATGTGACACCACACTATTATGAAATTGCATATGATTACTAGAAAAACTCATCACTATTATAATACATATCAATTAACTAGATATTGGGTCTTTTTTAGTGGAAAACAATCAAATATGTAACCATCGTTGTTATCCTTTGTCTCTATGTGAATCTATGAACAAATCCCCACCAATTCCACTAATCCTTGCAATTTTCAATGATTTCACATGCAATTATCTACTAATATCATCTTCCAAAACATTAACATTTTCATGGGGTATACATGATATCAAAATATAAACATGTAAACTATTCTATCCAATTTATTTTTTAAAAATTCAAACCCTTTTGGAAGAAAATATAACCTAAAAATGTACAATTAGAATAAATAAAAAATTATCTGCAAGAAAATTTAATGTCTCAATGTCTTCAAGGCATGGATCACTACTGCTACCTCTAGGTTATGGTTAGATAAATATTTTCATGTGGTAGAAACTATAGAGAACTATAAGCCATCACATTATAATTCTACATCAGTATACAATGAATACGCATACCTGAGGAATCCTAGAAGACCACATATCCCTTTTTGTATTTTAGTAATATCTAAACAAGATTAGTGGTGTGAATCCATTTAATATCCTCAAATGACACTTTTCATACATATATTCATTCAATATTTAGAACCTTCTCATAGAACACCATCATGGATGAAGAAAGCCAAAAAAAATTCCTAATGAATCACATGTAATACACTACCATGCCCAGTAAGAGTATGACCTCAAACACATTCCTCCACTGCACCCATTACATAACCAAATTATTCAAATTAGAATACACATATTCCCATTTCTCTTGTATTACATGGCCAAAAAAACATCACCTCCCAAATCCAGAAATTTTATTTAGTAAACATTTCATAGTGATGATCTTCCCAAAGTGTTCCCACCATGATCCTCTAATGATGATCATGTCCGACCTCAGTTCTATAATAGACAAGGATGTCATCTATAAGTACTGTGATGAAAGAGTAGACATAAAAATTGAATACCTAGTTCATTAGTTCCATTAATACCATTAGATATTTTTTCAACCTTAATGATATGAAAAGGTACACAATATGGTCGTACCAACTTATGGTTGCTTTTTTCAGGACATAAGCCTCTCTAACTCTGACATGGTGGTAACCTAAACACATGTCATTTTTTGAAAACCATATTTCCCGTTATGTTGATAAAAATTTCATAAATATGAGTAAATGGTATGTATTCATGATGGCCACCTTATTCATTATCCAATAATGGATGAAAAACATGAGCGATCAATCATCCTTTACCACAAACAAAACTAGGTATTTCCAAGGATAGATGATCAGGTTATCGAATTCTTTGGAATCCAAATTTCCTTGTGGTAAAATTCATAACCTCAAATCGGTGGGGAAATAATGTTTGGGGGATGAAATATTTTTTGTTTCCCAGGATCCAAATCAATGCATAACTCCATATCCTAATATTGATGAAAACAATAAAAAACCTCTATAAAAACCTTTAGGAAATCATCCAATACTAGAGGTAATACACCTTCAAGAGAATCACTAATCTACTCCAACATGAGTGATGATTGGTCAAAAATGATATATCTTAACATCAGAAGTGGAGGTCCAATATTTCCTGACCAGGGATCCCATTCACCTTGAAAAATATGGTCACATCAATCTAGTACCACAAAACATTATGACAATCGATAACAATCGATGTGTGTGTAAATAATGAAACATCCATTCTATATGTAGGATAACATAAAATAATTCCATTAAAAAACAATAATATACCATTCTATAATGACCATTGACATTGATAGTGTACATGATGGACACCTGAAATCCTATAATCTCATCTTAACATGAGTCACTGCAAAATCCATCTCATATGACATAAGATCTGTTGGTAATTTTATCACATCAACCTGGTTTGAAGAAAAAAAATATAAAGTATAATCATTATAATAAAAAAGAACAACAACTATTGATGATTTTATATGAATGTTACCTTGCACTATCATAGGCCATGAATCCAATTCAACTGGTTATCAGTTTATAGAATGGAGTATCCATGTATCATCCTGATCCTGAGGAAGACCATTAGACTACGGTTCTACCTTGAAATTACACAAAAAGAAGTTGATCTAGACCAACCACAATGGTGACCAAATCCATAATATATTGACCTGTACAATTCTGGATGGGGTGAAATCCTGCAAGAGGACAAATATCCTACACGACTTTTATATGAATGTGTTCCCCTGAAAAACTATTGATTATTTATTATACCTCCAATAAGGCCCCGAACATAACCAGTAAAAAATGTTCTTTTTTTTCATGAATTCACATTGATTACATTTTCAGTTTTATAGTTTTAGGGAATTATTACATAATAAATACCCAATGACTCAAATATTACAATGAAGACAAGTCTACATTTCATTCATTTTTTAAAAATCTAAATAATTTAAAAATAAAACAATAATTAGTTATCTTGATAATAATAAACATAAAATTAATCTCGACAGCTTCCTTTATCAAAGCCATCATAATAACATGAGAAATGTTTTTTTAAAAATTTGGGATGAACACAAAATGGAATGTAAGGGATGTCAAATAATGAAAGAAACCACTAGTCCATGAATATTTTAAACACATGAAAACATTTCTAGAAAATCATACCCATAAAACATAATATCATTAAAATACCACATGAAATCATTATATTCCTAAAACACATCATTGAAATCATAAATCATAAAGGTAAATTCTGGAAAACATATCGAAATTACATCGTAGCTTTGAAATATCTATAGGGAGTAACCCTCACAGTTACACATGTAATACACATCATAATATATTCCAAAATTCACCTGAGGAGAAACCCCACTAGCTAACTCCATCTCATTATACAATAAATTGGAGAGATATCATGGGATCACCCACCATCGATTTATCAGATAACCACAGATATACAAATGTAATGCCTATGAACCAAAACAGAAGCAAAAAAAATACAATTGAAAAATAAAATTTCCACATTGAAACAACATTTCAGAAAAATATTTTTAAATAAACAATCAATAAACCATTTTCAATACTAAAATACCAAAAAGGGGATAGTTTCTATAATTTTCATTAAAATCAATACGACTTATAGAGGAATCCATGTCATGACCCGCCCTCGGGGCCTGTGTCGTGACTACCCCATGCCCGCCTTTCATAGGCCAGGGGCTGGTGACTAGCACCCAGGCGTAAATCCCGATAAAAAGGGAAGGCATTGCCTTTATGAAACGAAAACACACACAAATAGAGTACAAGTAGAAGCTACACTAAGAAAAGCGTTATAACAACTGTGCTGAAAGTATGAGGGGACGGAAATACAAGCCCACAAAAAAGATACAACTACAACTGAATGTAAAGTACAACTCAAAGGACAAAAGCTGAAAGGTGACAAGAAGATTCTTGGATTGTCCTACGGGCTCCTACCTAAATGGTAGGTACAGATGTCCTCCACAGTACTCCACGTCCGTCTGTCTCCTCCAGGTACTGACTCGTTGTGAAGTCCACCTCTAGGCAATGTCTCACCATGATAGCCAACTCCGGGCACCGACTCATCGTGAAGTCCATCTCCAGGAACCGTCTCACCATGATATCCGCCTCCGAGAACTGAATCGTCATGAGATTCTCCTCCGGGTACCGTCCAGCTCTACAAGCCTCTCCCTCGATCAGTGATGTTCGCAATCTGCAACCAACACAACGAGGTGTGGGCATTTCCCGTGCAGGGGTGAGTATACGATACTCAGTAGGGACCTCGAGACCCCCGAAGGTCTCCCTGAATCCACAATGGATAAACCAAAATGAAAAGATACAATCACGAAGTATCATCCAACACTACTTATGTATATTCCCATACATATACCTAAGTCATCAAATCTAGTTCAGCTCTAACTCACGAGCTCAAATACGATCCAGTCCACTCAGGAAGGTAAAACAAAATCCACACAGGAATGTACGACCCAATCCACACAAGAAAGCATAATCCAATCCACACAGGATATCAAGTTAGGTCACATCAAAGATAATGATTGAAAGTCAAGACTCATCTCAAACCAGGATTTTATTCATGAGGTTGAAACCATAGCTGCTGGGGAACTCCTCCTCTATCGAGTACAGTGGGTCTACCGCTACAACCAATCGCTTCCCACTAACCATGGACCGCTATAGTAGTCCATCTATCAAGTACTGTGGGCCTGCTCCTACAACCAAGCACTTCCCAACATGGGTCTGCCGCTACAACTAAGCGCTCCCCTTCATAGCCTACAGAAGTATACTTTCTGTTGAGTACCACGGGTCTGCTGCTACAACCAAGCGCTCCACCACTATGGGTCTACCGCTACAACCATGCGCTCCCCACTAGGATATCTGAAACACTCTGAGTCGATCAAATAGAAGTCATCAAATCTCATCCAACTCTAGGGTTTCCGCACACAACATGCTTGTTCCAGGAGGGTCCGCTCCACGATACCAGAGTTCGATACATCAACTAAAACATATACCAGATTTTATGTATCAGAATGTTCAGTCACGTCAATAGGAACTCAACACGACAGACGGCGCGTCAATCGAATGCCCGATCTAAGAGTTATTGTCTTTTTTGTCCGTGGGGCCCGGTAGGTTTTTATGTCAAAACCAACCCGACCATACACCAACTGTGTCCAAACCTTGAGCGAAGTAAGCCAAAAGAACCATCTCACTATGAGGAATCCAACAAAGTTGGAGGCACTTAAATTGGACGTCCGGAGCTCACGTTATTGGTGTTTCCGCTCCAAGGGCCCGGTTGGTTTCGTGTTCGAACCAACCCGGCCATACCCAAAATTCTCCAAAACCATGAGTGTAATATACTGAATCGACCGTCCTGATCCAAGGATATAATCGCAACTGATGGTGCATCGATTGGAGGTTCGTATCCCATGTTTTGGGTCTTTGAACGAGGTTGTCCAATTTTAGGGGATTTTGGGCCCAGACCGACCCGGCCCAAGTCCCCTTGGGTCGGCCTGAAACGGGTCGACCCAACCCAGGTCCGAGTCTGGCCCATTAGGGCACGACCTGGCACGGCTGGTGCGGCAAGCCCACTCGGCCGTTTAGGCCGAGCTGGCAACGAGGGGGGGGGGGCGCTGCCCCCCCCCCCACCCCTGATTGAAGCGGCGCAGATTTAATGTCGTGCCCTTCCCAAAAACCAGAAACGAATTAGTAGTTCCGGTCCCCCGCGGCTCAGCCGTGGCGGTCTCCTCCGGCAGAACGCCGCTGCCTCTCTTTGCGGACAACCAAACGCGCACTGGTGGTCCGTTTTGGCCGTCGTCTGTGTCTATGGTCATTACGGGACCCAAAATTCGCTACGAAGTCTTCAAATCGCCTATGCGGCCCGTTCTGTCATCGCCCGTCGATCCACACATTAATAAACGATTTTTGGAGGGTTTTCAGGCCGTGTTAGTTCGGCCCACACCCTCCACGTTAGGTGTTTTCAAATGGCATTCATTTAAACACATACTTTTAGTATCGACGAGGGTATAATTTATTCAAGTATAAATTATACTCACTTCATACCATTAAATGCTTTAACATGTGAGGTCAAATCACTTGAAGAGTATTAAACAAAAACAAAATTCCCTACGTTTTCCCCGTAATCAAATATTCCCAACCCGCAAACATATTCTTTCATAAATCAACTTAATATTGTGTTGATCTGTGTTCATCGATTTAGAAGGAAAAATAACCATGAGTTTATTAATATTCACATATTAATCCCCTACCTCAACGAAGTCGTCAAACGAGGATCGTCGCGGGAAATCAACGTCGCGGAAAACGTTGTCATGGAACGAGGCTCCGTAAACATCACCGCTGAACGTTTGTGGAAGAAGCGGGATCTCGCTTCCCTTGACGCAGGAAGAATATGAGAAGATGAGACGGTGTTATTCGTCGAATCTTTGGTGTTCTTCGCGTTCTACAAGGAGGATGAATAACATCTCCATAGAAAAGAACGCTTCCTCTCTCAAAAACTCCACCCAAACGGAAACCACCCCAAATAAAATAAGGTAGATCCCTATTTTATTAACCCATGTTAAGTTTTAAAGAATCTGAAATTATAAACCTTAATTAAATAAATTGAAAATCATTAATTTTAACACCCCAAGCTTCCACGGTACTCTTCTCTCTGAATAATACAGTAGCGTGTGTTGTACGCAACTTCAAGTTCTAACACACCACAACCTATCAAACTAGCTGTTATGAATAGTAATACCCACTTTTTGAAATTTTATACATTTTATTATTCTAAATGGACTTCATTTTTGGATTCTTAATATTGAAATTATCTTAGGGTGAAATTTTGGTACTTTTCAGATAACTTTCATATTTTGATGAATAGTGACAATTTCTAAATTTTAATTGAAAACAACCTTTTTAATAGAAATAATTAGTAGTGATAAATTATTAATTTGAGTGGTTTTAATGTATATTTAGAATATATCTTAACCATTTAATTCAATGTTTTAATTGGATGAGATTTCACATTTAAACCAGACATAAACAATTATCAATTTTTTGATAGTTATTATCTCTTAAAAACACGCTATTTGTTTTGACGACGGGAATTAATTTTTATATTAATTAATGAAACTGATATCTTTTGATTTTGGTAAAATAGAAATCATTTTTTAATTCATAATATCAAATATAGCTTTGGATAAATTTTTGTTATTTTTCTGGAAACTTTCATTTTTTGATGAATAGTGAAACCACTAAGTGGTAGTTAAAAAACTGAATTTTTCATAAAACTTCATTTTACCGCTTCTGTGAGTGGAATTTCAAAAATCCGAGAGACACGGTAAATATCAAGGAGTAAAATTTGGTTCATTGAGATGAAAATAATTTTTGGTGAATAGTAACTCTTTACTTTTATTTACCACGGTTAAAAGTAAATAGGGTAATTAAGGGTAAAAATGATATTAATATTACCTTAAAACATGTCATATTCTATTGGAAAAGTTTATCTCGTCCAAAAAAAACCTTAGGAGTAAATTATGATCAACTAGGTCCACTTGGATTAGATTAGGACATTTATTATTATTTAATTCAAAGAAGAGTTAAAAGAGATAAAACCAAAGATTATTTACTAATACATTTTTAATTTAGGGTTATACATAAGGTAAATTCGATTGTAAATATTCATTAGAAAGATAAAAAGATTTCTTACATAATTATAATTTATTTATAATTTTTAGACATTAAATAATTTAATTTATTATTGACACATTGATGATGCAGTAATTACCATACTAGTGAAAAATGAAAATAATTGATATTATAAATACCCAAATAAATATATTTGGAGACTTTTATGGAATTACACTAATTTTATAGGTTAATATGAAATATTATAATTTATTTAATTTAATTATTTCTCAGTAATTATTCTGTTATGAGTTTTATAAAAATCAAATATTGAATAGTGTCAAAATTGAAATAAATGTGTTTTTAAATAATATATTATATTATTAATTGATATTAAATTCCTAAAAATATAATGATAGGAAAAGAGACATATATAATGATATTTGTATCATTAATGTACCACTTGGGGGTATCTTGGATGTATATTGTATGTTTATTAACAATATAATATAAAAATACAAAGAGACATTGTAAAATTAAAACTAATTAACTAAGAGTTAATACTTAAAGATAAGGTTAATATAATTACCCAAACATGTCTAAATTATATTTTTTGAGTGGTGTTCGACCTAGCCCCACCTTAAACTTTAAATAGTCCACTTTGGAGCAATTAGGAACCGAATATGAATTTATTATAAAATAATATTTCTAGCTTTTCCAAAGGTGGCCCTCACCCCTCTTATAAAAGGGCACCCCCCCCTTCTCATTACATCACACCTTCAAAGCCTTTTGGTTCTGCCAACCCCTGCCAAAATACTCTGTCAACATCCCCCACTAAAACCTAGTGGCCTTAGTTTGATCATAAAGCCAACCTATGGAGCCCTTTTGATCAAATCAAAATGTAGAACCCGAAGAGGAGGTAATGTTTTTACCACCCTTTTTCAAATTCTTTTCTTCTTCAACATCTTCATTCTTTGTTATTCCCATTCTAAAATAATGAATCCAGTATCTCCTATAAACTATAATATTATTATAAATATGGTACAACCATATTCAGTATTCTATCCATCCTTTGAATAACATGTCACCATACGTGCGTACGTACGGCTTACCGTCTCCACGTCATGGTGTAATTGACATTCAATAAATTATTATTTGGATGGTTATAATAATAATGTGTAATTCATTTAAATAATAAATATATCCTGATAATTATTATTTCTATATGATATACCATCCAATTATATATTATTTTAACATCAAAAGAATCATATTGTCGCTCGTGCGTACGTACGGACTACAGTCTCCACGAACGCGATGAGATTCATTCTCCATCATATCCATTCAAGTATAATTTTCATTTTATGATTAATAATAGTATATAAGGACTTGATATCATTCTGGATATGAATAAGAGACAACTTATCCATGACAAACATGGCTTACATAACAAAACATATAAAAGAAAACGAGTAAGTTGACAACCGAAACGACGATATTTCTAAAATATTATTAACAAAGCAATGTTAAAAGATCATATATGATATCATAATAATATATATAATTCTTGTATAATTTAATAAAACTTATTTCACCATTATACAGGAGGTTAACCTACCGTTGACCAAGGAAAAAGTACAAAGTAAGTGGTTTCTTATCTCACTCTTAATTTCGTGAGAATTCCTTTGTTCACCACTTATTTGTTGCATGTGGTGTATGTGTACTGTCCATAATTGTATTCATTGTGTAATATACTTTAATTAATGGGTATTTACATAATCATTGTATTATACCTCTTTCATGGGTGTATGTTTCATATGTTACCTAATCAATAAGGGAATTTGAAATTTCCATTTCCATTTATTCGATATTACGCAAACATCATTGATTATTTTACTCCGAGATTATGTGTGGAATCACTATTCATTTGATGAAGTCATAATTTCCACTCCCCTTTTCTATGGATATGCTTTTGATACACATAATCACTCCATTGATAATTTCTCAAGTCAACGATGTGAATTAGATAAGAGTAATTTTAACTCATTCTCCATTTGTTGAGTTAAACATCCAATTCATTGGTGTTGTTTTTACAAGATTATGTGTGAATGTCCATTGATTGTTTTACACTGAATATCCAATAATATAAGTGTATTTATATTTTTGACACATAACTATGTCGTTGATTTATCCTTAACCTAAGGATTAGGCCTTTATAAGAGATTTAATCTCAATTTACATTCCATTGAGACTTCACTGTTGTTATACACCAAATCACCTTTATGTGATGTATATAATGTACTTTGACATAGTATATCATGAATCCCATTATTCTCATGATATTAAAATGTTTTGATTACCTCAATTATTTCTATTCAAGTGTCTCTCTTTTGGTTATAAACTCTAACTAAAATACCATTTTTAAATGTTTTAAAGACTTATTCTTCTAAATATTGCTCATCAATGTCCATGTTTAAAACATGGTTTTAAGGATTTATTTATATGGACATTAATGTTTTAAAATTAAAACTCCTTTTAAAAGTTTCAAAGTGTTATGGGACACTTTGATTCAAAAATATATTTTTAAATGGCTTCTTGACAAATAGTGTGACTTTTAAATGATTTCCAGAAAAAGGGGGACATTTCTCTCAAATAATTTTGAGGATTATTTTCATCTATTTCAATATCCTTAATTATTCTCGATTGAGGTTAATATGATACAATAAAATCTTCCATATTGTATCGAATGAGTTATGTTTGAATTTGGATGTGATATATTTATACCATTCATGGTTTGTTGATAAAGTATTGAAATTTCGTATGCTAGTTTTAATACGAATGTTTATGTAATGTTTAAAACTTTTCATATGAGGAATGCATTGGACATAGTAAGTGACGGGTGGAGACTTATATAGCTCCTAGATGCATCGGTAGGTCTGATGAGACAAATTAGTGTCTTGGCACAAGGCCTTGGAAAAATCTTCTTTGTAGTCTTGGCACGAGGCCTTGGCTATGTTGTTATAATAGTGTGGAATTATGAATTCCATCATTATGAAAGTGGTTATTTATATTCCATTTGATTATTATACTTGTAGAATATCCATGTGAGTAATTAAATGGCATTATTTCATTTTATCATTGCCATATTATTATGAAGTTCAAGAATAAAAGGCTTTTGTTGTAGTCATACATTGCCTTAAGTGTTTATGCTTATCTATGAAAGCTTCTGCTATATTGTTATCCTTACTGAGCATCTGAGCTCACCCCTTTCAATTTTTTATTTTTCCAAAGATGTGAAGAAGTAATTTATAAATGACCTGCATGGATAGAATGAGGGGATATGAAGACAAGATGTTGTTGTAGTTTTTTTACCTTATGATTTAATGTAAGACTTGTAAATATATCTAGTGTTTCCAAGGCTACTAAACTAATCGGTCTTTCGAGACATGATCTATTTTTGTGATAATGCCAATGTTATGTAATAATGCACTGACTCTAGGTAACTGGGGTCTGGGCGTTATAGTTGGTATCAGAGGATGTTTAGTACACACCTTGGATGCTAGATTTAGATAAACTCTGATTAGATCACATATCCCTAAGAGATAATATGAGGATTTGTATAGAAGAACATAGTAGAATTTTGGTATTGTAGATATTTTGTGAGTTTTCCGAGCAATACATCCCTGTCTGGATAAGAGCGGGTAGAGGCGGCTCTGGCATAGATGTGCTAGGGGTAAAACCCGAAAAAAACCGCTTTGAGATAGACTCGAACGGGAACTGGTGCACGACAATGTGGCTTGCTGCACTCATGGTTACGACACTCCTGGGGGATATGCTTTGGTAAATTCACAAGATGAGTATGAACCATTATTAAGGGAATACAAATAAATGTCCCTAAGAATATATGTCGGAAAATAGATAGTGGATAACCTAGATTTTAACATAGGGTACCCCAAGTTATGATATATTGTTCAATTACAATATTATCCAATTATGTCTATGTTTTTACATTCTTATTAGATATGTATTCAAAAACCCTAATTATATGTTCTTTTTGTTAGTCGCAACATGGATGGAGCAAGATCACGAACAACTGTTCTCTCTCTTCCTGAATAACTAAATACAATTATTATCCATAAGTCATGCGCAGATGATATTGAAGCTTTTTCAAATGTCCAAGTTACATGCAAACAAAATTATGAGACATCCAATACGTCTAGCATTGCACGATTCTTTCAATGATCAATTACGGACTAAGTGATAATGTTGCGCTCTCAACTTTAATACCACGCTAAGCATGAGAAGTACCATCAGGGTATTTTCAAATTATTCACTTTATCTCAAAATTACGATGCACTAAATGATTTTCTAGATGTTGTAGAAGAGGGTGACCTTAGAGCATCCTATATGTATCAAATTATATATTAATGACTTTTGGGATATACGGAAACTGATTTACCAAAACCTTATTTTGAAATATTTGAAGATTAATAAGTGAGAATTTTTCTAAAAAAACATGTTAAAGATGATGTCTCAAAATTATATATAAGAAATACTTATTTTCTTGTGATGCATCTATGCTTCTATCGATATAATCCAAGATGGATGAAGAGTTTTTTGGTAAAGGAAGTAGATGATTTTGAAAAATTCCTAAGGTACCATTGTGAGACATGAACACATTCTACCAAAAGGAAAATCCGCCAAGTCTCTGCAGAGTTCATGTTGTGACCCACATATCTCTGGTGACAAAATACATGCCTGACCCGACGCATGTACTCAACTATGAAGAATTAGAACTGGAACCTGATCTATCATATTATGAAGAGCCTATCAGAATTCTTCATACCAAAGATCAAGTGTTGAGAAACCGAATAACTCGTCTGCTAAAACTTCTATGGAGAAATCATACGATGGAAGAGGCAATTTGGGAACCCGAGGAACATATGATGAAGAACCTATGTGGAAATTAATGGATGGTGAAATGTTTAAAATTGTTAGTGCTCTTTATTGATGGGATTACATTGGAAGAATTTTCTCCTGTATGTGTAAACCTGCAATTTATCATGTGAAAATGATATTTGAGGGAGAATTATCTTTTCTGTTCCGGATATAGTTATAAATAACCATTTGGTCTTATATGATCATTCGGTGTTTGGAAATTACAATTTATTATAATGAAAATGCAAGCTATGAGATATGATTTGTGGTTAAATTATGTTATGGTTATTTTGAGGATTTTATCTCATTTTGGTAATGTTATAAAATATAGTTTTTGAAAAAGGACAACACGCAGACCGTGTGACAACCCGTTGCGTCGGACAAAGTTGTGGGAATCAAACCCACAACCAATGTGCGATTGGGATTTATCACCTACCACTAGACTATGTGAAGTCCCTGGTTAGTGTGACTATTATTTTTAGTTAAATGATTTTATTGATCATTAATAATTTGATGTTGGATCTTATGCCTTATCAAATGAATGCGCTTAGTATAGGAAAATGATTTGGTAATTAAGTGATAAATGTTATTTTGGAAGTTGTTCGCTTTGTTGTTAGGAAAATAGAATAGTATGGGATTACATTTGAGGAGTAATGGTGGATTTTATTTATGATTTTATTCTGGATTTATAGTGATTTGGGTTGTTTATGGAAATGAGTAGGTTAATTACTATTAAGTATGTGACTTTAAGAGTAGTGAATGTCATTTGGAGATACAATTTAACGTGGAAGACTACATTCTTATAAGTTTCGAGTTTCAATATTAGTTTGGATTATATTGGAGGATTTTAATGACAATTGATTATTGATGAAATATATTTAACTTTGGGGTATTGATGGTTTAATTTTATAAATTAAGATTAGTGTTTTTTTATCTAATGGAATATCCATTTGGGGGGTCATCAGATATTATACTAACCATTTTGGTTTTGATTGATCTTTAAAGACATGGTAAATATATAGTTTATCCTACATGGATCATGTATTTCTATAGAAGTTTATTCTAGTTCTTCCATTGTGACCAAGCCTTCTTGAATACTCATTGTTCAAAAAAATGAGTTAGTATTAAAAAGTTATTAAATAATGAAAATCTACTTAAAAAGTATGTAAATCTCTTTATGTTCTCATTCAATATCATAAATGAATTCCTCATCCTTATGTAATGTAACTTAAAACAAAAAAATGTTGTCTATTTACTTTTCCTACTGGGAGACTAAGGACCGTTTGTCCCAACACAAGTTTGTGATTTTCTTATTATTAACTTTGTCCTGATCATGTTTTCTATCCCTCTCCATCAGAATTTGAAACATAGTTTATCATCCATATCCATGTTTTTCTACATGGAATCCCTGTATAGGTTATCTTTGGTGACCTTTGTACTTATCTTTCTTTCTTTAAAAGTGATAGTTTTATTGACTTTTTTTCTGATGAAGGAATTTCTATTATATTCCCAAGACCAATTTCAAAAATCGAGAGGACACAATTTATTGAAGGAGGGGAGAATGTAACACCCCAAGCTTCCATGGTATGGTTCTCTTTGAATAATACAGTAGCTTGTGTTGTACGAAACTTCAAGTTCTTACACACCACAACCAATCAAACTAGCCGTTTTGAATAGTAATAGCTAATTTTTGAAATTTTATACATTTTATATTTCTAAATGGACTAAATTTTTGGATCCTTAATATCGAAATTAGGTTAGGGTAAAATTTAGGTACTTTTCGGATAACTTTTATATTTTGATGAATAGTGAAAATTACAAAATTTTAATTAAAAACATCTTTTTAAATCGAAATAATTAATAGTGATAAATTATAAATTTGAGTGGTATTAAAGTATATTTTGAATATATTTTTACCATTTAATACAATGTTTGTCATTGGATGACATTTCACATTTAAACCAGACATAAAGAAGTGTCAATCTTTTGATAGTTATTATCTCTTAAAAACACGCTATTTGTTTTGACGACGAGAATTAATTTTTAAATTAATTCATGCAAATGATATGGTTTGAATTTGGTAAAATAGGCATCATTTTTGAATTCATAATATCAAATATATCTTAGGCCAATTTTTTGGTATTTTTCTGGAAACTTTCATTTCTTGATGAATAGTGAAACCACTAAGTTGTAGTTCAAAACTGAATTTTTCATAAAACATAATTCTACCGCTTCTGTGAGTGGAATTTCGAAAATCCTAGAGACATGTTTAATATCAAGGAGTAAAATGTTGTTCATTGAGATGAAAATAATTGTCAGTGAACAATAACTTTTTACTTTTATTTACCACTGTTAAAAGTAAATAGGGTAATTAAGGGTAAAAATGATATTAATATTACCCTAACACATGTCCTAATTCTATTGTACAAATTTATCTCGACCAAAAACAACATTATAAGTTAAATATTATCATTTAGGTCCACTTGTATTAGAATAGGCATTTATTATTATTTAATTCAAAGAAAAGTTAAAAGAGTTCAAATCAAAGTTTATTTACTAAAACATTTTTAATATAGGGTTATACATAATTTAAATTCGATTGTAAACATTAATTAGAAAGATAAAATGATTTCCTAAATAATGATATTTTATTTATAATTTTTAGACGTTAAATAATTTAATTTATTTATGACACAATGATGATGTAGTAGTTACCATACTAGTGAAACATTAAAATAATTGATATTATAAATACCAAAATAAATCTAATTGTAGACTTTTATTGAATTACACTAATTTTATAGGATAGTATGACATATTAGGATTTATTTAATTGTAGTTTTTCGAAGTAATCATTCTGTTATGAGTATCATAAAAATCAATTATTGAATAGTGTCAAAATTGACATAAATGAGTTTTTAAAACAAATATTATATTATTAATTGATATTAAATTCCTAAAAATCTACGGTTCGGCCAAAAGACTTATATCATGATAGTTTTATAATTAATGGACCACTTTGGGGTTCTCTTAGATGTATATAGTATATTTATTACCCATATAATATAAAAATACAAAGAGACATTGTAAAAGTGAAACTAATTAACTAAGAGTTAATACTTAAAGATATGGTTAATATAATGACCCAAACCTGTCTAAATTAAATTGGTTGAGTGGTTTTTGACCTATCCCAACCTAAACATTTAAATAATCCACTTTGGAGCTATTATAAAGCGAATATGAATTTATTATAAAATAATATTTCTATCTTTTCCAAAGGTGCCTCTCACCCCTCTTATAAAAAGGCACCCCCCTTATCATTACATCACACCATCAAAGCCTTTTGGTTCTTCAAAACCCTGACAAAATACTCTCCCAACTTCCATAAATACAACCTAGAGGCCTTAGTTTGATCAGAAAGACAACATAAAGAGCCCTTTTGATCAAATGAAAAAGAAGAACCCGAAGAAGAGGTAATGTTTTTACCCCCCCTTTTTCAAATTCATTTCTTCTTCATCGTCTTCATTCGTTGCTATTCACATTCAAAAATAATTAATCCAGTATCTACTATAAAATATAATATTATTATATATATGGTACAACCATATTCAGTATTCAATCCATCCTTTGAATGACATGTCACCATATGTGTGTACGTACAGCTTACCGTCTCCACGTCGTTGTGTAATTGTCATTCAATAAATTATTATTTGGATGGGTATAATAATGATGTGTAATTCATGTAAATAATAAATATAAAATGATAATTATTCTTTCTATATGATATAACATAAAATTATATATTATTTTAACATCAAAAGAATCATTTTGTTGCTCGTGCGTACGTACGGACTACCGTCTCCACGAACGAGATGAGATTCATTCTCCATCATATCCATTCAAGTATAATTCTCATTTGATTATTAATAATAGTATATAAGGACTTGATATCATTATGTATATGAATAAGAGACAACCTATCCATGACAAACCCCTCTTGCGTAACAAAACATATAAAAGAAAACGAGTAAGTTGACAACCGAAACGACGATAATTATAAAATATTATTAACAAAGCAATGTTAAAAGATCATATATGATTTCATTTTAATATATATGATTCTTTTATAATTTAATAACAATTATTTCACCAGTATAAAGGAGGTTAACCTACCGTCGACCAAGTAAAAAGTACAAAGTAAGGGGTTTCTTATCTCACTCTTAATTTCGTGAGAATTCCATTATTCACCACTTATTTATTGCATGTGGTGTATGTGTAATGCCCATGATTTTATTGATTGTGTAATATAATTTAATTTATGGGTATTTATATCATCATTGTATGATCCTTCTTTCATGGGTGTTTGTTTCATAAGTTACCTAATCGATAAGGGAATTTGAAATTTCAATTTCCATTTATTCTACTTTACGCAAACTTCATCGATTATTTTTCTCCGAGATTATGTGTGGAATAACTATTCATTTGATTAAGTCATAATTTCCACTCCCCTTTTCTGTGGATATACTTTTTATAAACATAATCACTCCATTGATAATTTCTCAAGTCATCGATATGAATTTGATAAGATTAATATTAACTCATTCTCCATTTGTTGAGTTAAACATCCAATTCATTGGTGTTGTTTTTACAAGATTATGTGTGAATGTACATTGATTGTTTTACACTGAATATCCAGTCATATTTAGTGTATTTATATTTTTCACACATAACTATGTTCTTGATTTATTCTTAACATAGGGATACAAACATTATGAAAGATTTCATCTCAATTTACATTCTATTGAGACTTCTTTGTTGTTATACACCAAATCACCTTTATGTGGGGTATATAATGTACCTTGTCATAGTATATCATGAATCCCATTATTCTCATGATATTACAATGTTTTGATTACCACAATTATTTTTATTCAAGTGTCTCTATTTTGGTTTTAAGGAATTATTTATATGGACATTAAAGTTTTAAAATTAAAACCCTTTTTAAATGTTTCAAAGTGGTATGAGTGACTTTGATTCAAAAGTCTATTTTTAAATGGCTTCTTGAAAAATAGTGTGACTTTTAAATTATTTCTAGAAAAAGGGGGATATTTCTCTCAAATAGTTATGATGATTATTTTCATCTATATAAATATCCTTCATTATTCCTAATTGAGGTAAATATGATACAATTAAATCTTTTATATTGTATTGAATGAGTTATGTTTGACTTTGGATATGCTATTTTTATACCATTCATGGTTTGTGGATAATGTATTGACATTTCGTATGCCAGTTTTAATACAAATGTTTATGTTATGTTTAAAACATTTCATATGAGGAATGAATTGGAATTAGTAAGTGACAGGTGGAGCCCACTATAGCTCCTCGATGCATCGGTAGGTCTAATGAGACAAACTAGTGTCTTGGCACAAGGCCTTGGTAAAATCTTATTTGTAGTCTTGGCACGAGGCCTTGGCTATGTGGTTATAATAGTCTAGCATTATGCATTCCATCATTATGAATGTGTTTATTGATATTTCATGTGATTATTCGACTAGTAGAATATCTCTGTGAGTATATAAATGGCATTATTTTATTATATCATTTCCATATTATTCTGAAGTTCATGTTGGAAAGGCTTTTGTTCTAGACATACATTGCCTTAAGTGTTTATGATTGTCTGTAAAAGAATATGTTATATTGTTATCCTTACTGAGCATCTGAGCTCACCCCTATCAATGTTTTATTTTTCCCAGGATGTGAAGAAGTAATTTATGAATGACCTGCAGGGATAGTATGAGGGGATATGAAGACAAGATGTTGTTGTAGTTTTGTTTACCTTATGATTTAATGTAAGACATATGAATATATCTACAGTTTCCAAGGCTACTAAACTAATCGGTCTTTCGAGACATGATATTTTCTTGTGATCATGCCAATGTTATGTAATAATGCCCCAATTCTGGTTAATTGGGGTCGGGGCATTACATTAATCAACCTAATTAATGTGAGGGTTGACAAGCGTTTAATGTGGGGAAGGGGTTAGTTACAAATTTATGGGGGGGGGGGTGGTTTCCAACATAAAGAGGGAGTTTAGGGGATTTGAAGGGGTGGGGCTCGTGTCGACCCCACCTCACAAATATCCTACCAAGTGGTTAGGATGTAGTTGGTCCCACTCAACTCCCAAGCATAGGTTATAACTATTTAGATTAGAAATATAATTGTGGCGCAAATTTTATTTCACTCATTAGTTGACCCAATTATTAAACAAAACCTCCTGAGCAAAAGAAACACCTGAAAGGGTCTTCTTAACCAAAAACCGGCGTTCCGGTTTCAATGGTGCCCTCAGAATTCGATTCTGAGTACTGGTTCAAAAGATAGAAAAACCCTATCACTCGTTCACTGAAGGTATCCGAGCTAATATTCAAAAATTGATTCCGGGCACACCAGCCCGCAGAATCAAGTCCCAGCAGAAGCCACAAACTCTCAAAATTCCAAAGAAATTATGAAAAAAAATTCCTTGAAATTTCCAGGTCTTTACATTACTCCCACCTCATGGATTTATGTCCCCGTAAAGCTATAACACAATCTAGGGAAACAAAAGAGGGTACTGAGCATGCATCTGAGCCTCCCGATCCCAATTGCTCTCCTAGAGGTTCCTGTGTTTCCACCCGACGCATATTAGAGGAATCGACTATCTATATAGTACCCGCTCCTATCGATCCTTGATCTCTACTTGGACCTCCGCAAAAGTCACCCCATCGTCAACGATATGAGTCAGGTCACGCATAGATCTCCTCAGTTGAGATACTTGGAAGTCATCGTGCACCTGGGGCAATTGAGGTGGATGGGTCAAGCGGTAAACCATCTCGCCTACCCTGTTGAGGACGTAGAAGTGTCTGAAGATGCGTGGAGATAACATGCCTCCCTGGCCAAAACTCTGTAACCCACGGCAAGGTGAGACCCTTAAGAAAACGTGGTAGCCATCCTCTAACTCTAGAGGTCTCCGCCTCCTGTCGGCATAATACTTTTATCGGCTCTGAGCTGTCCCTATACACTCTTGGATGACCTGGACCTTCTCTGGTCCTACAAGAGCAGCTAAGATTTCTACATTGCCGATAAGAGAAATCTGGTCTCATCCCCAGGATGAACCACGTTCTATTTCTAATACAGTCAATCCCGACATGGATGATACTAATCCATATCAAGTATGACGTCGTAAGGCCGAGACGCTACTACCAAGTGATCCAACTGTTACTCATTCCTCCAACGGTTGAGTCACACTGTCGGCATCAGTGTGTGGTCACTGGGTCTCCTCCAGTAGGTATCTCAAAAGTGAGGGTCATGTCAACCGTTCAAACCGGAACCTATTAGTACACAAAAAGGAAGGAAGAAAAAATCACAAGGAAAAGTGTCTTTTATAATTGTATCTCAAGTACAAAGACACACGACAAAGAAAACAAGGAAACTAGAAGCACCAAGATCAATGGTCTCATGCTTGGAACTAGTCCTGCTCCTGTCCATCTGCTCCTAGATATCCATGGTCGTACGTCTCAGCTACCTGAAGCTGAGCTCTCCCATGTCCACCTTTTCCCTATGATTGGGGTAGACCTCCTGGTTGTGGTGGAAACTCCTCGAAGCATCGTCCACCTCCAGCTGCATGACCAACTCCTCTGCCTCAGTATCCTGCACCTTGTAGTCTGCCTCAATCAAACCTCGGCCTCCGCCTGGGAGGTCCTTCGTTTTTCTACTGATCATATCTATGGCGGGTCGGACAGTCACGTTCCATGTGACCAACCCCACCGTATGAGTTACATTGTCCGCTCATGGTAAGTCATTCTCCTCCCCGGGTGCCTCGCCCACACGATCCTGTTTCATGTGGTCGACCACCTATAGGCCTGGTCCTCTTGGACCTCTACGTCATCTGTCTACTACCCACTGTAGAAGAATCTGCCGCATTCTGACTAGTGGTAGGTACTGCTGCTAGAGACTGCTCAGCAAGGAAACCCTCTACGAAGAGGGCTCTCTCCAGCACCCCTGTCTGCATCGGAATGTTGTGAGAAACAAATGAAGACTTAATATCTCGCCTGATCCCCTGATCAAAGGTTCGGTCCCTGAAGAAAGTGTCTCGTACCATATATGTGGAGTAGCGCGAGAGATCGGTGAACCTAGATGAATACTGCGCCACCATCATGCTACCCTATTTAAGATGAAGTAGCATCTGTATGTGCACCGCTCGAAGGGTGGATGGTACAATCTCTGCCTGGAACAGGCTCTCGAAGTCTGCCCACAGAAGGGATTCCTCATTGTGCACCTGGAGCATCAGGCTCCATCATCTGCCTGTTGCTGCCTGAAGGAGGCTGGTAGCAAGGATAACCATGAAGTCTACTGGAAACCCTACCAATCTAAAAACTCGAACAGCATCCTCCAGCCATTCCTTGGCTGTATGAGGGTCCGTCTCCCCGCGGAACCTGGGCGGTCTCTGACTCTGAAACTTGTGTTGTGAAATAAGGAGACCTTCACTCTTAGCGGCTGGGGCTGGTGGCATCAGTGTCTCAGTGGGTAGAGGTATCGCCGGTGCCTTTGCTGTAATAGGGCCCTGCACCGAGGCCTTGTCACTCGGTGGGCTGTTGTCTCACACAAAGCTCTAAATCCTAGATGGCTGTCATCGTGGGGCCATCCTGAAAAGAAACAGGTGTGACATGGTCAAAATAGTATACCTGGTGAGCTGAAATAAATTAATCACAAAGACAACTTTTGAAACACACATGCAATCAGTGTTTTCATGCACTAAGTCTGAAATCAAAAGTCTGGGTCCTAGTGTAAGGATACGTCGGCTGCCACACCGACACTAGGCTCCATAGACTGATAACCACACTCAATACCATTAACACTATTGGTTCATATAGAATAAATAACGGAGTCCTAAGTTCTGCGGTAGAACCGAATTTCTCTGATACCAATTTGTCACGACCCGTCCTCGGGGCCCGTGTTGTAAATACCCCAAGCCCACCATCCATATGCCAGGGGCTGGCAACTAGTACCAAGGCGTAAATCCCCATAAAAAGGGAAGGCATTGCTATTATGAATCCAAAACACACACAAACAGAGTACAAGCAAATGATACACTAAGTAAAGCAGTATAAAAACCGTGCAGAATGTATGAGGGGCTGTAAATACAAGCCCAAACGAAAGATACAACTACAACTGAATGTAAAGTACAACTCAAAGGACAACAGCTGAAAGGTGACAAGAATCTCTTGGATCGTCCTCCAGGATCCTACATGAAGGGTAGGCACAGATGTCCCCCACAGTACACCATGCCCATCCATTTCCTTCGGGTACCGACTCGTCATGCAGTCCACCTTCGGGCACCGTCTTTCCGTGATATCCACCTCTGGGCACCGACTCGTCGTGTGGTCCTCCTCCGGGTACCGTCCAGCTCTACAAGCCTCATCCTTGATCAGTGATGTTCGCCATCTGCAGCCAACACAATGTGGTACGGTCATATCCCATTCAGGGGTGAGTATACGATACTCAGTAGGGACCCTGAGACCCCCGAAGGCCCCCCCTGAATCCAAAAAGGATAAACCACAAAAAAAGATACAATCACGAAGTATCATCCATCACTACATAGGTATATGCCCATACATGTACCTAAGTCATCAAATCCAGTTCAGCTCCAACTCACAAGCTCAGGTATGATCCAGTCCACTCAGGAAGGTAAAACAAAATCCACACAGGAATGTACGACCCAATACACACATGAAAGCATAATCTAATCCACACAAGACATCAAGTCAGGTCACATCGAAGATAATGATTGAAAGTCAAGACTCAGCTCAAACTAGGATTTTATTGATGAGGTCGAAACCATATCTATTGGGGAACTCCTCCTCTATTGAGTACAATGGGCCTTCCACTACAACCAAGTGCTCCCCACTGGGCTATCCGAAACACTCCGAGTCGATCGATCAGAAATCGTCATGTCTCAGCCAGCTCTAGGTTTTCCGCACACAGCACACTCATTCCAGAAGGGTCCTCTCCACGAGCCAAGAGGTCGATACCTCAACTGTCACGTTGACCAGATTTGATGTATCGCAAAGTTTTGTCATGTAAATAGGAACTCAGCCCGATAGAGGGTGCGTCAATCAGACACCCGGTCTGAGAGTTATTGGCTTTTTCGTCTCAGGGGCCCGATTGTTTTTTAAGACAAAACCAACCCGACCATACTCCAATTGTGTCCAACCCTTGAGAAGTGTAATCCAATAGAACCGCCTCACCAAGAGGAATCCAAAAAAGTCAACATCACATCAATCAGACATCCATAGCTCATGTTATAGGGGTTTCCGCTCCGAGGGCCCTGTTGGTTTCGTGTTCGAACCAACCCGGCCATACCCAAAGTTCTCTGAAACCATTAGTGTAATATACCAAAATGACCGACTCGATCCAAGTATCGTATCTCAATTGACGGTGCATCGATCGGAGGTCCGTAGAACATGTTATGGGTCTTTGTACGAGGATGTCCAATTTTAGGGGGTTTTGGGCCCGGACCGACCCGGCCCAAGACCCCCTGGGTCTGCCCGAACCGGGTCAACCCGACCCGGGTCCGGGTCCAGCCCATTAGGGTGTGGTGTGGCCCAGCTGGTGCGACCCGTCAGCTCGTCCATTTCAGTCGAGCGGGAAACGCGGGGCGGGGGGGGGGGGGGGGGGGGGGGCTGTCCCCCCCCTAATTGAAGCGGCGTGTCTTTAATGGCGCGCTCTTCCCCCAAACCCGAAACGACTTAGCCGTTCCGGTCAGCCGCGATGGTCTCCTCCGGCGGCGCGCCGCCGATCTTCGTAAATCACCGGACGTGCACCAGTGGTCCGTTTCGGCTGTTGTATATGTCTAAGGTCATTATGGGATCCAAACATTATCACAGAGTCTTCAAATCTCCTCTGCGGCCCGTTCTATCATCACTGATCGATCTGCACATCAATAAACAATTTTCGAAGGGTTGTCGGTCCATGTTAGTTCGGCTCGCACACTCCGCGTTAGGTTTTTTCAAATGGCAGTCATTTAAACACATACTTTCAGTATCAATGAGGGTATAATATATTCAAGTATACATTATACTAACTTCATAACATTAAATGCTTTAACATGTGAGGTTAAATCACTCGAAGACTATTAAAAAAACAAAATTCCATACATTTTTCACCGCAATCAAATATTCCCATCTCGAAATCATATTCTTTTGTCAATCAACTTAATATTGTGTTGATCTATCTTCATTGATTTATAAGGAAAGATATGCATGGGTTTATTAATATTCACAAATTAATCCCATACCTCAATGAAGTCGTTGAACGAGGATCGTCGTGGGAAATCGACATCGTGGAAGACCATGTCGCGGAATGAGGCTATGTAAACGTCGTCGGTGAATGTCCGTGGAAGAAGCGACATCTCACTTCCCTCGATGTAGGAAGAAGATGAGACGACGAGATAGTGTTATTCATTGAAGCTTTGGTGTTCTTCGCGTTCTTCTAGGAGGATGAAGAACTTCTTCAGAGAAAAAAACTATTCCTCTATCAAAAACTCTAACCAATGGAAACCACCCCAAATAAAATAAGGTAGATCCTTATTTTATTAACCCATGTTAAGATTTCAAGAATCATAAATTCAATCCCTTAATTAAATAAATTGAAAAGCATTAATCAACCTATTTAATACGAGGGTTGACAAGCATTTAATGTGGGGAAGGGGTGAGTTAAAAATTTATGGGGGGGTTGCCAACATAAAGTGGGAGTTTAGGGAATTTGAAGGGGTGGGGCTCGTGTGGGCACCACCCCACAAATATCCTACCAATTGGTTAGGATGTAGTGGGTCCCACTCAACCCCCAAGCATAGGTTATAACTATTTAGATTAGAAATAAAACTGTGGCGCAAATTTTATTTCACTCTTTAGTTGACCAAATTATTTAACAACACCACCCGAGGAAATGAAACTCTAGAAAGGGTCTTCATAATCAAAACCTGGAATTGCGGTTTCATCCAAGCCCCTGGAATTCGATTCGGAGCACCTGTTCAAGAGATAGAAAAACCCGCTCGCTCGTTCACTAAACGTACCCGAGATAAACATTGAAATTTGATTCCAGACACACCGGGCCTCGGAATTAGGTGTCGTCAGAAGCCACAGACTCGGAAAATTACAAATAAATTTAGAAAAAAATTCCATGAAATTTCTAGGTCATTATAATCCAAATATACAATATTTATCACAATGAAAAAAAATTGTTATCGTATTCATTAGAAAAATTATTGTATACATTTAGAAAAAATATTCATATAAAAATATTCAATTTGAAAAACGTTTAATGAAATTATCATTCAAATATATTGATTATACCCATTATTAAATAATGTGGTGTATAACATCAAAAAAATCCCCAATTAATTTAGATTGAGACGAAGTCCCCTACCTCAAGTCCGAGTTGTCTTGTACATTATTTATATTCACAAATAATAAAAATATGTTAACTTATAATATAATTAGAATATATCTCATGTTTGTTATTCCATAAAAATAACTTATTTATAATTGTATAAATTACCTAATTATATAAGTTCATGTTGGACATTCTATCAATATTCGGTACTTGAGTTCATAAATAAACATGGTACGATGTAAATTTTTCCATGTGTTCATAATTTCATTATATCAAAAATAATATTCATGATTTAATGATCGCATTATTACATTAATTAAATTTTGAATCTAATCCTTAATTATGGTTATAAAAATTGAACAACATTGTAATCCTGGAGATGGTAGGTCGTACGTACTCATGAGTAACATTTTCATTTTTTGTTGATAATTATTGCAATGAGTTAATAATTATTTTTATAGAATGATAAAAAAATAATTAATAAATTTTAATAATTTAAATATTATTATACATATCAAACATGTGATGTAGTGAATAAAAAAGTATCACATTGCTTTGTGGAGGTGATTGTTCTAACGTATGAGTGAACGATGTTATTATATTTATGTGTATAGAGATTAAGAAAAAAATTGATAGATTATAATATTATAATTATTAATATTTCATAAATATCACATATAAAAAAATTAATCAATTATAATTATACAAGATATAAATTTTTGGGACCAAATTATATCAGTTTGTGGACATGATAGTTCACACGTACACATGAACGATTAATAAAGTTATTATTTGATGAAAGCAGAGATAGTTTTGGGTGATAATCATAAAATAATAACATATCACTATATTTAGGATACTATAGTTATTATATCGTCATTATTTGGGGATATTTTAAGGAAATTGAAGAATAAATAAAATAATTACACTTAAATAAAAACAATACCTTTCCTTCGGATGAACACTTTTTTAAACTCCTTAACATCACTAAGAATGGTGTTTTTCCAAAAATAAACCACAAAATTGTGGGGAGAGATTATAGAAATCGTTATAAATGGATCTTGTATGAACAAAAATGTTTTTGATGTGTGAGTTGAAGGGAGGAATGGGTTACATTTTATAGGAGAGGAGAGGGGAACTGTTGGAATTATAAAAATTATTAAATTAATATTAATAATTTTTGTATTTTAAAGGGATAAAAATTTATTTAGTTAGAATATAAGATATTTATTAGTGGTATTATGGTCATCCTCTGAAAATTAGATACATTTTAATATTTTTTAATCCCTTTATTTTTCATTTAACCTATTTTACTCTTACTATTTTATTATGTAATTTTCAAATTCAAAGTTAAAATAATTATTAGAAAATGGAAAACGACAGATGAATGAGACATTAATGATATTTTTAGATTTATCTGAACTATTAGGGGAAATAAATTATGTTCCAAATATTTATAACATTAAATAAAATATTTTATATTGTAAATTATGAATTATGCCAATTTTTACACTATTCAATAAATGATTTTTCTAAACAATCAAAAATACATGATTCCCACAAACTAAAATTTTTAGATCATATATAAAATTTCATAGTATCCCATTAATTTTTTATGAATGTAGTTCGTTAATTTATCTTCATTTTAATATTTTTAAAATCATTTATTTGATTCCACCTCTAATAAATCAATTTCTTCAACATCATTATGTCTTAATTAATTTTAAGTATATAATATCTAAAAATTATAAATAAATTATAACGATATATTTAATATTTTTATATTCATATGGACTATTTATAGTCAAATAAATCACTTATATTTCCCCATATTAAAATTGTTTTGTTAATACGAGACATGTTTATGACATCATTGTTTTTATATTAAATAAACTATTATTAGTGACACAATCACACCCATGTGGCTTCCAAAGGCCATCATTTCTTCCAAATTATACTCTTAATATAATATAACTCATATAAAAACATTAGGAAACGTTTTATTTTATTTTTTATGTTTTTATAATATTATTGTTACCTTTAATTATTCGGTTTACCTTAAACAGTGGTAAATAACATACTAATGTTTCTATTCAAAAAATAATATTGGAAATTTATTAGATCAAATTATTTATTTTGATTATAAAAATTAATATCCATATTTAAAAAACCAATTCATAAATGTGAATAATATTAATTTCAATATTTATCTCATTGAAAAATTGAGGAAACATGATTAAAATCAAAAACATTTAAAATATCATAATGATTTTATATCAAATTTAAATTTGGAATTGATTCCAATGACCGAAATTGGATAATATAATAAAAACAAAACTTAATTATACTTTAAAACCAATTATATGGATTACCTATCTATATAAATAAATATATTAAAATTTTCATTTTGAATTAAAATGATATATTTTTTCACTATTCATGAAAAATTGAGTATTTAAAAAACAAAATAATATAACAAAATAATTATTGATTCCCCAAATAAAAATATGTAGTTTAATTTGTTATATAAAATATATAAAACATTGAAAATTTATAAATAAAAAGCATTCTCTATCCATATGTGGTAAAACTACCTTTTAAAAATATTAGAGCTTTCTAAGATTACAAATTTATTTATTCTTATTTTAATCACATTAAATTATTTTAAGATAAAAAAATAGAAAACATGTGTAAACATAACGTAGTTAGTTATTTTCATTCCATCTAATAAAATGGATATGTGATTACTACCACTTAAAAAAATAAGATTAATAATATGTTATTTTTCAAAATAACTTATTCTTGTGTGGAATGAAAGGATTTGGAGAAACCCATTGTTTCATTGTAAGTAAGCTATTTGATATATAATCCCTTTTATAATAAATTTAATATAAAATTAATAAATAATTATAGTCATGAAAATTTATTACTCAATAATTACCTAGGAGTTTACATTCTTATCCCCATTTGGAAATTATGTTCGCACAATTTTTAGTCACTTATAAAAAAAGTTGGTATATTTCGCCCTCATAGAATTTTCAGATTCGGATGATAACTCTTCAAACATATGGTTTTTCTATAAAATAGTAACATCATTAATCACATTATTACAAAACACATTCTTTCTACTGTCAAGAACCTAAACATGAAATTATTAATAAGAAAGACTAATTTCAAGCTGAACTACTTCTATAATCAAAACATGAGATCGATTTGACGTACACATTCATAACATAGAAACGTAAAAAAACATTGTGCACATATAAAAAACACCGATTATAATCCAAATTGTAGTAAACTAATCCAACCTCATCAATGATTTCATAAGATCTAGTGAATCATAGACTCAACTTCGCCTATATTACAACACATATCAATCATTTCCAAGGAGAAACTATTAGTATAGAATGACAACCTACCACAATGGAATCATCCATACTCTAATTATATTCCTAAAAATTCTTCATACTCTATTTCATCATCATGTGTTTTTTAATGGACTAAAAATTTTATGCCATTTATTCATCCAATCAGGTCCCATCAACTTCGTTTCTTCGACATCACCCCAAAAGCTAGAGTTTGACATCACTTTTTATACAATGCCTCAAATGGATCCATCTTTATAGTGGATAAAAACTATTAATATAAAAAAATAAAGACAATGAAATATATTGACCCCAAATTCCCTAGTAATTTATTTAACAAGTATTTAGCATTTCCTCCATGGAATGAATTTCTCATTCTGACTTCGCATCTGATTGAGGATGAAAAGTATTTATGAAATTTAATTAAGTTTTCAATGACTTCTTATGGCAAGTCCAAAAGATATAAAATAACCTGTTATCATAATAAATTATAATGGTGAGAGAAAGTCAATGTAAACTAACTATCTTTTTTCAATACAACTGGGAATGTTGATCTTGGTCTACTGTATATAAAATTAGAATTAAATGAGAACATTTAGTCAATCTGTCAAAAATAACCCAAATAGAATTATAATAATTATAATTATATTGTAATCCCACTATTAAATACATGGATACAATTTCCCATTTCTACAATGGTACTGGAAAATGATGAAACATCCCCTTTGGTAATAGCCTATCCTCTAAAAACTGTTGACAATTAAAACATCTCGGAGTAAATTCAGTAATATCTCTTTTTATTACATCCCACCAATAAGACTCTTGATTGGCTCTGAACATATTAGTGCTTCCAAGAGGAGATAAAAATAAAAAACCATGAGAATCACCAAATAAATCATTCTTCAATTGTGAATCATAAGGAAAACATAATCTATTCCCAAATATCAAAACACAATACATATCACTATTAAATGCACGAAACAAACACTTTTGTAACAATTCAATATTTTCATAAAATTCATTATATACATTATTTTAATAATTATTTATGTATGATAGAGACTACAATAATAAAACAATAAACAAAATTGAATATCTCAAGGCACAAAATACAATCACTCCAAATATTATAAAATCATTAATTGAAGGTTAGTGTTCCAAACATAACATGGGTAATGTATCATTATATTTCTAACTCAATGCATCAATATCATTCTTTTCTTTTGTAGTATGGGAATGAATATAACAATAATACTCCATTATTAGTTTCAATCATATGCCCTATCTCTTGTTCGATTATTTCTTGATTGAATATATATTTCAAAATATTATGGTTAGTATCTGTTATAAATTTTACTCCATACAAATGAATCGGCCAAATTTTTATAAAAAAGACAATAGTAGCTAATTCAAAATACTGTGTGGGGTAATTTATTTTATGATTTTCCAACATTCATGAATCATAATAAATTACCTAGTCATTCTGCAACTGGATAGAACAATGTCCTTTCAATGAAACAATACTATAGATAAAAATTTCACCAATTCTAAATGATAGATCCAAAACTATATCATTCACCAATGTTCTATTTAGTTTCAGAAGAAATCATCACATTCATTTTTCAAGATGAACATAACACTTTTTCGAGTAAACATAGTTAGTGGTCAAGATAGTCATGAAATTCTTTCAATAAACCGTCTGTAATATCCTAGTAAACCAAGAAAACTATGAATCTCAATAATATTTGTGGTTCTTAGACATTTCTAAACAACATTAATTTTGGCATGATCAATATTTCAACCATGTTTAAAATAATGTGACCAAGGATGGAAATATTTTTCAACCCAAACTCACACACTCTAAATTTACCTTATAGTTTATTTTCATTTAAGTGTTTCCTAAAAAAATTCAGATGACTTTCCTTCTGATATTTACTTCTAAAATATACCAAAATGTTATCTATAATCATTACCATATTCTTATTATATATCTCAGAGAATCATCTCTTTATATTATCCATGAACACATAAGGTTCATTCGTTAACCAAAATGAAAAAAATACAGAATGATAGGGGAATTTTATATTAAGAAATTTAGTTTGCTGAATGTATTGTTTTTGTAAATTTAACATAAAAAACCCCAACCTCAAGTCAACACTTGAAAAATATTGTGTTCCCTATATATGATCAAAAAAATCATCAATATGAGTCAAAGGTTACTTATTTGTAATAGTGATGTTATTAAATGCTCCATAATAAAAATAAAGTCTCATTGAAACACATTATTTTAAAAAATATATATGAGAACCCCATGTTGAAGTGCGTGGTGGAATGAAACCTATATCTAATAACTCTGGTAGTTGATTCCTCAACTCTAAAAGTTAAATTTTAGCAATTAAATAAGGGGGTTTTGAAATTGTATTAGTATATGTTACTAATTCAGATGAAAATTCATATTCTTGATTAGTTACTATACAATGATGATCATGAAGAAAAACCTCAAGATACTAATTTAATATTAGCACATCATTAATATGATCAGTTCCCCAGTTTTCAACATTATGTGCAAGGTAGAATAGATTTCACTATTTTAATCAGTTCTTAGATTCCTTATACGTTATCAATGGTAATGGATAATTCTAGTACACAAACTGAAAGTCTTTTTGAAAATTTGATTCTTTAGATATATTCTCAATCATTCATGGTAAATAAAAATCATATCCCTACCTAAAAAACATCAATCTCTAAAATATAAAAATCAACTGGGTTTGAAAGTAAATTTATTTTTTAAACAATGACAGGAATATTATTATAATTTATTTTTGCCTCAACATTCCCTCAAGTGACTTTACCATATGTTCATGATTAATTTATTGAGGTGTAATTTCCAATTTTCAGGAATATTTCTTCGAAATGATTGAATGTGTAGACCCCATATAAAATAAAACACTGTTATAATCTGAATAAACAAACAATGTAACTTATACAAAATCATTTGATAGACCAGCATCAATTGAAATTGTTGTAAAGGATATCACAACACATTTCTGATTAATGATTCACTGTTTCAAATCATTTGAGTTCTTCATCAGAAACCCATTTAAAAAATGACACATCTCATTGCACATAAAAATTTTTATAGATTGAAAATAAGATATCTTCTTACCTCTATCATTATAATTTTTAGTGAATTTATCAGCCTTATTACCCATTTTATCATATTGAAAGATCATACAAAAATACAAAAGGAATTTTGTAGTGTGTTTTTTACCAAAAACCTCTCAAAATATAAACATAATTCTCTTTCCCTGATTCATTTTTGATTAATTCATACATATTTATTTCCACCTCGACCTCTTATTCTGCTAATTTTTAATGAACATATGATCGTATAAAAACATCACTTCCGCATTTTTCGCACATCGAACATTTTTCTCATAAATTTTGTACTCATGAAATAAAAACACCATTTTATTTTTTGGAATTAATCCTGAGTAAAATTGAATAATTTTACTATCTAGATCTAGGATGAATTTTAGTGTTTACATTGCCATTCATGTAAATGTTTCTTTATATGCAGCCCCTAAATCCTCGTCTCACCTCAATTCGATGAATTATTTTTCCATCATAAGACAAACCACCTTAGGATAATATTTATCAAGAAAAATATTTTTGAATTCATCCCACTCAAGAAAATCAGTCTCATAATTTTCCATGATATTCTTATCCATAAACCACCAATGATCATCTTTACCTTAAAAACATTAAACAAAAAGGCAAGAATTTCGGTTGTCTGGACACTAGATGACATCAGAAATCTTTTCTCGTGATTTAATCCACCCTTCAACTAGCTTAGGGCAAGATAATCCTATGAACGATTGAGAGTGTATTGTCATTAAATTTTCCAATACTCACATGTTCCACTATAAATGACCTATCTAATATCGTGCATGGACAACACCACCATTTATAACTAGATTCATATGAGTCATTCCAAAAACAAATAATTTATTTCTAATTATGACCTTTCAAGAAGAAGAATAGGAAGGTTAATTTCTTTTGGATGTCATCCTTGCATATTTGCTTAGTTTTTTCTATGGAAAACCATTATGAACAAACATATTATAGATAAAGAAACATGGTAATCTTAAAATACAATATAATTTCACGATGACCATAAAATGAAATTCGTTTATGGATATTCCATTAAAAATATACTAACCACTAAAATTATCTAAATAGACCTCTGATGCCAACTATAAGTCCCCAATATTAAACATTACAAAATAATAATATATGTTATGAATTCACATTGAGGATCTTTTTAGGTTTAGAGTTTTATAGAATTAGACCATTATAGTTACATAACAACTCTAATATTACAATGTAGATAACTCTACTCACTATCCATTTTTTTCAAAATCTAAATAATTTTAATATAAAACATGAATTATTTTTCTTGCTAAAAATCTGCATAACATTCATCATGACTTCTTCTTTTCCCATACACATCATTATACATTGTAGAAAACATTAAAAAACATTAAATGAGCATAAAACTCTCAGTAAGGGATAAAAAATAAGGAATAAAACTATTATTCCATTAATATTATAAACTCAGGGAATCAATTTCACAAATCATACAACTAAAACATAATCTCTTTAAAAAACCTCATGAAATCATAAGATTAATAATATATCATCTTAGAAATAAAAAATCATAAATGTAACTTTTGTCATCCATATCAGACATAAATTGATGATTTCATACCTACATATTAAGTAACATTCATGGTTACATTCAGAATACCCATCGTAGTACATTCCATTAATATCATAAGGGAAACCCCGATAGTTAACTCTTTATGAGAGGGTAAGGGAACTTTTGGAATTATCAAAAGTATTAAATTAATATAAATTCCTTTTCTATTCTAAATTTATTTTATTTATTTACCTCAATTATTGAGTTAGGATGGGTCTTAATATAATCATCAAATAAAAATAATAAATGTTTGAATAATTTTTAAATTCTTAACTTTTTTCCTTAACCCTTTTTACTCTTTCCATTATTAATGTAATTTACAATTTGAGAGTTATAGTAATTACAAAATCATGAAAACGACCTATTAATGATTAATTTATGAAATTTTAGGAATTATCCCAATTATTTTTTTGAATTTCTTACGTTTTGAAAATATATAACATTAAATTAAATATTTTATGTTATAAATATGAATTGTGAAAATTTTACACTATTCATTACAATACTTTTTTAAAAATCACAAAATTATGATTCCCTAAAACTAAAAATATTATATTATCTTTAAAATTTCTAATTCATCGATAAAATTCATGGATGTCATCAAATATTTCAAATTTTATTTATTTTAATGCTATTAACATAATTTATTTGACTCATCCTTTACTAAATATATTAATTCATCATCAGTATGTCGTACAGAAATTAAATTATTTAATATATAAAAATTATTAATAAATTATCATGATGTATTTAATCTTTTTATATTTCAAATAAGTATTTATAGTTTAATATATTACTTATATGGCCCCATATTAATATTATTTGTGTAATAAGTGACATGTTTATGAGATCTCTATTTTTACATTAAATAAAATGTTCTTCATGTCATAATCACACCCAAGTTTCTTCCAAAGACCAAACGTTTGGCCGAAGTATTTTTTTTGTGGATAATAAGTCATAGATAAGATCATTACTACAATTAGGGTAGTATTATATTATAAAAAATTTATTTTTACCTTTAATTACCAGATTTACCATTAACCGTGGTAAACGAAATTCTAATGTTACTATTCCAAAAAACAATTGATCCTATTAGACGCCATTTTGCATACTGAATATAAATATGTATTTTCATTTTTAAAAATTAATTTCTAATAAGAGATTAATATTTTTATCAAAATTAATCATGTTGAAGGATTGGTGAAACACGGTTTAAAGAAAAAACCTTCAAAAGATCAAAAGGTTTTTATATCCAATTTCAATTTTAAATTGATTCTATTTTCCTAAAATGGATTAAATGATAACATTTTTATTATCTTATATATTTAACCAATATAAAATGATAACCTCTCTATATAAATAAATAATATTAAAAAACATTTTTCAATAAAAATGCATTATTTATCATTATACATTAAAAATGAAAATTATAAGAAAAATACCAAAAATTAATCAAACATGAAATTAAATGGGTGGATTCCAATGAGAAAATTTAATTTTTCATATAAAATTTATAAAACTATAAAAATTTATAGTTAATAACGTTTATTCACTTTTATATTGTAAAACTACCTATTAAAAATATTATATCCATTTACTATTAAAATTATATTTATACATATTTTATGCATGTATAATTTATTAGAAATAACTAAAAACACTAAAATGAAATATATGAAAATAATATAGTTATTTAAGTTCATTCCCGCCAATAAAACCGCAAAGAAATAACTACCACTTAAAATAATAAAATTAATAACATATTTTTTTTGTATAACTCAGTTTCATGTGCAACATATGATTTCAGAGAAACTCATTATTTTATGTTGGGTACACTTTAGGACATAGAGCCCCCATTAATTTAGAATTAAAAACTATTACATAAAAATTAATAGGATTAAAAAGATCTTATTCTATATTTACATCATATATAACAGCTCAACATCGGTGACATAGTCTTGGAGTGGTTGTGCATGTAGGTCATATATTCTATGCCATCACACATTGTTAGATCTCAAAAAACCATCTATCATAAACCATAGAAAAAGAGAGTTAGGATGGATCACAAGAACTACCCCACCCTTATTCCCCATCTTGCCTCGCTTACTCTTCTTCTATGACGATATTACACTACCCATAACTAACATTGGACAATGAAAAACTAGGCCAATAACTATGATCATTTTCTACCATTCCAGCACAATCGATCACTCAACATAGGTATTCTGCTTGAAAAAGTAAACGTGAGATATGATTTCTGGATACTTCCCCTTCTTGAATCATAGATACTTAATTTTCTCATTGGAGATGTTCTCAAGTGCATTTCAAAATAACAGAGAATAGAAATTAGAATATTCCATCACTAACCAATATCATGGGCTCAGCTCTATATTCTCATATGATCTAGCATTTCCCAAGACCTGAATACCATACTAATCATTGAAAATGACCTTGAATACATTCCATTCCATCTTCTCGTGCTTTCCGTCTAACACCACTACGTCCCAAAACTTATTATTCGGATCTTTTAATATGCAATGATCATATTTTACTCTACAAACCTCAAGAGTATCAAGTAACTCAATCATCCATTCTATAATATCAAGACCATCCACTGCTTCTAAAGGTTTTGTGTTACCTTGAGGTGAAGAAGGATTTATCTTTGTAACTATTGATACATTTCCATTCCAGGACCTTGTACAACTTCTCTATCATAAATAAGACTAGGGACCTTTCCTTTTAGCAAAGGTCAGACAACATAAACCACTCCATCCACTAATATCTGGTCAATTGGTTTGGGAGAACAATCTACGATATATTCCAACAGCTTCACAAGAAGTCTCTAGGGAATCATTTTCTTACAAGAAGTATTAAACTGATGGAAAACTATCAACACAAGATTTTTGGCAATTTTTAGTAGCAACACGAAATTTCAAACACTTTAAAAATTAAAAACACAACCAAATACATCAAAATAACTAGAAAAACATCCCTACCACTCAAACTCTACCTAGTGTTAATATACAGTTTTCAGCCTTGACATCTCACCAGTAGATGATGTCAAATTCAATCCCCACATTCCATGGTGACTATAGTCATATCATGAGTTGTGCTACCAAGTCAGCTAACTCGCAACTAGAAACTCTAGCCCCAATTGTCATAGATTTTATCGATCCTGTCTCATCCCAAAATTTCTTGACCCAGAGGAGAATAACACCCTACGAGTCCTTTTTTCATGATCAAACCTGATATTTCATAAATCCCAACAACCAACACATTTTTTGGAATTTTTCGAAGGGTGTACCTAATCCCTAGAATATGGATTATAATTCATGGATATCATGATATTTCTTGGAAATGATTTCACCTAGTTACATAATCATAAACAACTAAAAACTATAAACAAAACATTACTAGATAATCCTAACCAATTTTGATCCAAATATTTATAGATTCATGGTATAGAACATTATACTAAAACAAAAAGGACTAAAATGAAGTGGGACTCCTAAATCCCTCCATGTAACAAGAGAAAAAATGTTATCAAGGCCAAATCACCAAAACCAACAATATGTGGAACAATACCAACTAGATCCACCATCAGCCAAATATATTTCTCCTTTAGTTGGGTCATAAAAAACATTCTATATTTACACCCAAATGTGTAATTGGGGTGTAGGTGAAAGCCCAGTTGCATGCGTCCCAACCGAAAAGATTACATACCAAATCATTTTAAAACAATATAACATTCATGTTTTTATAAAAACAAATGAAATTCTTTTTTTATAGAGAATCATTTTTAACGGATAAAAAATGGGTTTCCTATCATTTAATACATAATGCTAACCATATGTTGAGAGTAATTATCATATCTGAAATGAAAACTATGTCACATGAAATCCCAATAGGCAGTAGCTAACATTAGACACTATAAACCTTTTATCTCAATAATGAATCGTATAATAAACACAACCTACATTGTCCCCATATACGAGCCATTATAGTAGAGTCCATCCAATATTTTACCTATATCCATTCATCATCTAATTTTGTTAATGTTGTATTCATAAATAATAACAATTAATTCCCAAATTTTCCACTTGTGAGATAACTATAATCATTCCACTAGAGGAATCTGATATTTCGATTTCCAAATCATAGTGGACTATTTATAGTTTCCCACATAGATACCCATGATTACCCTTTGTTTTCAATTACTATTTCTCATGTCATACATGCATCCCCATATTCACATGCACAAAAAAGAAATATAAATACATAAATAAAACTATCATTTCTCTTATGAAACCCTCTTTCAAATTCACACACACATGAATTCCATTTTACAACATGTCTCACACTTATTTCACAACTTATGAAACACCTTAACGATGAAAAAATAGAGAACACATTAAATAATACTGATTTCCTTTAATATTTTCATATTCATGCCATACACGTCTCAAAAACCATTAAAAACCATATTCAAGAAACACCCATATTTCATAAATCACTTTCAAGAAGATCTACTATAAGACACATAGAAAACATGACCATTTTCCCTAAAAAACCACATTCATCACATTTTCTTTCATAAAAATTATCATAATATATTTCTCACCATATAGTTCATCCATAAAACTAATTTATAAACACATGCATGAAAGTAAAATTAATCTAACAAATTAAAATCATGGTAGCACCAACCCAAAATATAGAAACATCCAAAAATTGGTACTAAACCACAGACAACCCACCAATGGACCTTATAATGCAAATATAGAACCCTAATAATCATTTTAAACATCAATATGTCACCCAATATGGTAAAGATATGATAACTCAATAAAGGAGAAGAAATTACATAGAAAATAGAAGGAATTATTAAATAAAAGCAATTAAGTGAATGTTATATAATGAATATCTCCATAAATCCCTATAAAAATAGATATCCAAGGGAGAAAGTAAGAGTTTTGGAGGAAACTAGGGCTATAAATACATAGTATGGGATAGGCCATATTGTTTTCACATAGTTTTTCCCAAACCATGAAGAAAATGTAAACCCCTCATAGTCTAAGAGAGAAATTCCACATAGTTACCCCAAACTATTTGAAAACCCATGCTGTAGATGTGTGGATTCCGACTATTTAAAAATGACAAATGGGCACATAGATTGAAGAGAATGAGGGAATGTTTGAAAAAGCAATCACCAACTGCATGCCACTGACTTCTGTACACAAATTCTCCATTATTAATAATAACTCATTGTAAATATTATGTGAAGAAGAACAGCTAAAAGAAATGAAAAAAATTCCTCTAAGTATAAACACGTATGTGAATACCCTCCCCACCATGAAAAAATTCCAACCTAAAAAAGTCAAATTGATGCATGGTAAGAGAAACAAACTAGTACTCTTCATCAACCCAATAATTCCACTCTTAGGTATCATTCTAATAAATTTCATACTTCTAAAGAACTCAAATAAAATGTTTTTTATTTTTTACAAAGAACATTTCCATGGGTATGCACAATCTATATTGGATACTCAATCACAGAAAAATTAGTATCCAAATAAAATTCCTCACAATTAAGTATGTGAGACAGATCTGGGTGATAATTTTTTAATTGAGAAACATAGAATACATTATGAATTGATTTTAACTGATAAGTCAAAGATGACATGTATTCAATTTTAACAATCCACTAGGTAACCTCAAAAAATTTAACACACCACGGTTTTTTCTTCCATTTTGAACCTAAATTTCAGTGACCCTAGAAGGGTTCCAACACTAATAAAACCATATCACCCAAGATAACTCTAATTCTCAGTGCCAAAGCGTTTGTGCAAACTAGATCAACACCCTCGGGATAAAAAGATCTTAGGTATGAGAAATAAGAGGGTTTCAAACCATTCCTTAATTTTGAAACCAAAAAATCCTCCATAGCATTCCCTTCATTACATATATGAATAATCATAATACTATTGTGAATTATGTCTTTTCATATATAAATAATATATTCAATGGACCATGGGGTACACCCTAGTCCAAAAAGTGTGTTGAGAACCGTTATTGAATTAGTTTTGATTATCATTAGCTGGATATTTCTTGGGGATCACAGCTTGATGCTAGGAAGAATAGTTAGAAACACCACAATAAGAGAGTCTCATTTATCTATAATTGTGTTGTAGGAAATCTCCATTGATCTGTGCGGGTCCCATATGACCCCACCTTTCCATATCATTCATACACTGCAACACCTATTTGAGTTCATTTTATGTCCACCATGGTGAGTAATCCTTCATACCCATTTCCCGTATCCAGTGATTTCATCACCCGATGACAAAGACCCATATATGAGACACTGGATTGAAGGAGAAACTTCACACCCCCTACACATATGAACAACATCTAATAGGAAAAACATCGATTTGAGAAATATTTTCAGTCATTGTCTTAATGTAATATTGTTATTTATGCCATTCTCTCTCCCCATATGTACTATCATCCATTCATAAAAATAATATAACATTACAATTTCACTAGGCCACTACACCGCACCCCCGAAAACCACTAATAAAGAAATAGGGATCCGATGCTCTCAATGGTTGGCCATCCAAAGGAGCTACCAAATTCCACCCAAATAATCCTTGCACAATCCCATTCGAAGAACAATTGAGCATCCATTTCTTTACATGGTTACCTCTAAAAAAATATGTTGATGTAAGTGGAATCCCCGTTCCCTCAATGTTATCATTAGTGGGAAATGCATTAAACTAAACCCTTCATACCAAAAAAAATTATTTTTCTATGAATTTCATTCCTCTAGGAGATTCTATGCCATACATCACCACCAATATCTTCTATATGTAACATATAAATGTATTTAGTAGAAACAATATTGCACATAGAACTTGTACAAATGTATCTGTTCGGGACATCAGACATCACAACACAATAAAAACCCCTATGTTGACCCCTATATAGGATAACACACATTCAAGTTGGTTGAGCACTGATATTCTTGAAGATGATATCTGCCATGTGAATTCAAGGGTAGGCCAACCACAATCCATCCCAGTTGAGAAACCAAAGATTTATCTCCCCTTTCATGCAATCCACCAGGTATGGCTATGAAGAGTCTGAATAAGGAGATGGATAAGATTCCATATCATGAAAGGACAACCCCTCTGATGCTGCAAGGAATTCTATAACCTATCCTTCATGATCATCCCCTATAGTGTCTGCCCTAACCACACTCCCAAGCATATTTTTCAAGAATCTCTTGCATTGTACATTCAAAACATTGATCATTTACCATACCACACCTAGTGGATTGGACAACCTCACACATGCCACCCAAAGGTATTTCATTTTCGAGTGCTCATACCATAGGAAGGTGGTCAAGATACTCTATATTCTATTGATAATTCCAATCATGACATTTACTAAAGATAGGATATGAACATGAATTGAGGAAAAAGTATTTCTACTCAGAATTATCCACCCACCTAATGACAGGAATTAGTTTTCCAGTTTATAATTCTCCATGTGATATTCCAAATCACCTTGTCAATGTGATACACACACCTAGTTCTAGTTTATATTGGAGCCCCACAGTAGTCCACAGGGAAAATTTCCCTTCTTCATGCCCTAGATGATTTCTAATTATCTGATACTCCTTCCTAAACAATGATTCGAGATATAGACCCTACATATCTCCTTATTGATCGCCAGCCCACTCCAGTTGCAATAGTTATCAAGGATGTCTTTAACTTAGTTATTATATCTATAATCAATAACCTTTTATTTGAAAATATAATATAAAACTATAAAAGTGAGTAATACCTGAATCTAACGGGTTTTATATGACATGACGAAATTCCATTATTAAGTGCACGACTAAGAATGTCCTATGTATAGATAAATATAGTGGGTGAAATCATATTACCTTGCCTTAGGACTTGAATAGATTTGAAGAATCCAAATTTATTTCTCAAATAAGATTTTGAAATCCATGTATAGTTAGAGAACATAAACAAGAAGTCAATATTCCACATAGAAAAACACATCTTTGAAAGAAACTTAACAAAAATGTTCCACTCCACACTGTCATATTATTTCGTAATGTTTATCTTAATAGCTATATTTGAACAAAAATATTTTGTGGTGGAGATCACTAATGTCCTCTTATACCATCCCAATTTCCCCTAGAATCTAATATCCCTTAATAAGTCAATGTTTCTTATCAAAAATAAATTCATGAAGGAAGATAGATTTCCTTTTGTTGAGGATGTAGGACAACACTTTATAATGAAAAATTACAAATGAAAATGGGTCGGTAATGTTTCAAAGAATGAGGGTCATAGTACATCTCGGTAGAACTAGGATGAATGTCCCACTATGACTGGTGGATATCATGTATCCCAACTATTCTCATTGATAACGATACCACAATGAGAAAATCGAAACATATATCTATCTTGGGATACACCAAGGACTAAAGAGGATAATTCCCAAAATTATGAAATTTCAAATACATCTGGAACTATATATCCACAGGATGATCCTAATGAATCATCTCATGAAGGGAAGGTGCTAGCTAAATACTAACAAAGAACACACCTCCATTGTGTTGTTGGTCACTAAGTGAATATAATAAAAAAATCCCACCATGTCCACTCATCACTAGACATTCTAAAATATTCCACTATAACCATTCAGCTCAATGAATCTGTCATATCATTACCATTTCTATAGGGATTTCATGATATTAAAATCATGCCCCTAAAGATACTTCACCCAAAAATACTTACATAAATCCAAATACAATTGGTAGAAAATGTTGGATAAACTATTTTGAGAAGAATAAATGAAATTCTCACTAAAATGACAATGGTGACACATCTTCGGGACATACATCTCTACGACTAACTCCATGTTATGGTTCAGGTATTTCTTTTCATGTGGTAAGAGTTTTTGTAAACCATAAGCCACTGCATGACTAGTCTGCATTAGCACTCACCCAAGACCCATACTTGAGGCATCACAATAAAACACATATCCATTTTCAAATTCAAGAATGATTAGAAAAATAGTTTTCTCAACCACAATTGAATATCCTAAAAGGAAAATTGACACTCTAGGATCTATTCAATTTTACCCCTTTTTGGGTGAGCACCATAATAGAAGAATACATTTGAGAGAAAGTCTTAATGAATCACATGTAATACACTCCTAGGACCAAAAATCATCTAATATCAAACACATTATATGGATTCTACCATGACATAACCACACATATGTTATCATGGTCATCAGAGACCCCTTTCTCTGAAATTAAATGCTCCCAAAAACATCACAACCCAAATCATAGATGGGGCATTTAGTAAACTTTCCATATATATAATGATCTCGATGGGTGGCCAACACAATCCACAAATGATGCTCATGGTCCTCCTCAGTTCAATAATTGACCAAGATGTTATCTAAGAGTACCATTATAATTAAATCAATATATTAATTGAATAACGTTTTTACTAGTTCCATGATTAATGCTATATCATTTTTCTTCCTTAATTCCCTGACCATGTACTCAAATTGGACAACTATACATAAAAAAAATTATTTTCGTGACATTTTTCTCTCAATCATGGGAATGTTGGTAACCAGAACACAATTAGATTTTTTAAAAAGTTACAATTTTTGTAACACACTTATCTTTAGCAGTACACATCCCGTTGAATAATGAAATATCTCCTGTTGTATGTAGCTCCGAGTTCTAGTACACCACGACCAATCAAACTAGACATCTAAAAAAACAGTTATGAATAGTGATACCCAATTTAAAAAAATTTATTAATATTATTTTTCAAAATGGACTTCATTTTCTGGATTTACATTATCAAATTAATATTTAGGTTAATTTTTGGAATTTTTCTGAAAACATTAAAAAATTTACGAATAGTGGAAAACACAACATTTTTGTTCAAAACCGACAATTTATTTAACTAATTATTTTTTAATTTAAATGTATTTTAAATTCAAAATAGTTAAATAATACCTATATTAGTCTATTTTAATTCTTTTGAGTTGTTTTATACTAATATTAGATATATATAATATTATTGATCTTTCTAATGTCTTTTACCCACCGTCTATGCAGATTTCCACATTTACATAAAACATAATTTTACCACTTATAATAATTGAGTTATTAATGTACCATAGAAATGGTTTTAATGAGTAATTAATATGATGTACAATAAGATAAAATTAATTTTTGGTCAATAGTAACTTTTGATATTTATTTACCATGGTTAAATGTAAATAGAGTTAATAAAGTTACAAATAATATTATAAAATTATAAAATTACCCCAAAACATATCCTATTTCTATTAGATAATTTTTTTATCAACCAAAATAAACCATAGGACTAAAATAATATACTTTTTGATCTATTTGGGTTAGATTATGACATTTATTATATTTAATTTAAAGAATAATAAAAAAGTGTAAAATTAAATTTTTTTTGACTAAAACATTTTTAATATAAATATATACCGAATATAAATTATACTAAAAATATTAATTAGAAATGTAAATATATTTCCTACATTAGGGTATTTTATTTTTTATTTTTGACATTATATCACAAAAGTTATGTATGACACAATGATGATGCTGTAATTACCTTATTAATGAATGATTAAAAAAATTATATTATAAATAATAAACTAAATGTAATTTAAATATTTAATGTTTTAAAAAATATTATTAGGTGATTATTACATGTTTAGGTTTATTAAATGTTTTAATTTTGAAATAATCATGTTGTTATGACATTAACTAAAATGAAATACTAAATAGTGTAAAAATTGACAAAAATGAGTTTTTAAAAAATACAATTTTATAAAATTAAATAATATTTCTAAAAACCAATGGTTTTTCCAAATTAATTATATAATATTACATATTTCATTAGTTACCCACTTTATGTTCTCTTGAATTTTTATAGTAACTATATTAACAATTATGTATAAAAATACATGAAGACGAGGTAAAATTTAAACTATTTAACTGAGGGTTAAATCTAAAAGACAAGCATAATATGGTGATCTAAAAATGTCTAAAACCTATATGTTGTGGTTATTTCGACCCACACCCACCTTATCATCGAAATAAATTCAATTATAGCTATTAGAAACAGAAAATATATAATAAAATAATATTTCAATCTTTTCTAAAAGATCCTATCAATTATCTTACAAAAGTGTATATCCCCTTTTTCTTTAATTCACACATCCATAATAGTTTGGCTTGGCCAAAAAGGTCTAAAATCTCCTCCCAAATACCCTCTCTTAATCCTATATTCCTTTATTTGGTCATAATTTTGTACTAAGGAGCCATTCTTTCAAATCAAAAGGAAACACCCGAAGAAAATGTAATTATTTTATCACCTCGTTCAAAGTTATTTTCTTTTTCTACTTATTCTTTTTTTTCATAAAAAAATAATTAATATAGTACCTTATACATAATATGATTTCATTATAAATATGGTACAAAAATATTCATTATTCTAACCGTCTTATTAATAAAAAATACACCATACGTGTGTATGTACGGTTTACAGTCTGAGCGTCATAGTGTAGTTTTTTATTCAAGAATTCATTATTTGGATATGTATAATAATGAGATTAATTGATATAAATAAAAATTATAACATGTTAAATATTATTTATATATAATATATCATGCAATTACCTCAGATTTCTCCATCAATATAATGTTATTTTGAATTATGCATTCATACGTCTTACCGTCACCATGATGGGATAAGATGTCATTCACCATTATCACCATTCAAGAATAATTTAAATTTGACGATTAAAAAATAATTTTTAAGAACATAATATCATTATGAATATGAATAAAAAACATCATATCCCTAAAAAAAGTTACTTACATAAAAAATCATACAAACCAAAAAACGAATTAATTAACCATTGAAACAATGATAATACTAAAATATTATTATGAATGATACATTAGAGGATCATATATGATATCATATTTATGTATGTTGTTCTTGTATAATTTAAAAAAATAATTATTTAACTATTATACAAGATGTTAACTTATTGTCGACTAAGGAAAAGTACATGGTAATTGTTAATTTTACAATCACATTATTATCTGAGGTTGTTTATATGTATGTATGTTCTGGGACTTCTTTATCACCCACATCCGGGTTTCCTAAAAATGTATTTCAATACATATTTAATAATTCCTAGATTGTGGGTTAATATAATTTATACCCTTTTGACTCTTTATAATAATTTTTAAAATTAATATTTATGTCATTTTCAAAACAAGGTACATTATGACCATATCGAAAAATTAAGGAATGAATGTTTATCTTATACGGTGGGCCCAACTATGTTCGCCATTATAAAACATTCAATGTTTCCCTTACATGATTATTTGAATATTTTCAAAATAAATATAAATATGAGACTTTAAATTATTTCTAAATAAAAATATTTATTTCTCTCAAATGTTTTTTTATTGTTTCCATCTATGTCAACATATATTTTTGGATTTTATGTTTAATTGAAGTTGATATTTTATTATACACAATTCCATATTGTATTTATAGGTTTATGATCTGATTGAAAGTGGATATGCTTTTTTTATGTCATTCATAGGTTATGGTTAAAGTATTAAAATTTAGTCTAATAGTTTAATATGAAATTTTATGTTATGTTTCCCCTTTTTTATGAGAGAGATTTCATTGGATGTATTAAGGAATAGGCGGGCCCCACTATAGGCCCTCAATGAATCTGTACGTCTCATTAGAGAACTAGTGTCATCTGAAAATTCCATTAAAATATATTTATTTTTAGTCTTGGAATTAGTCCTTGACTATGTTGTTATGATGTCTTGAATTATGAATTCCATCATTCTCTGATGACCTATTTATATTACATTAGATTATTCAACTAGTAAAAAATCAATATGAATATTTAAATGGAAGAATTTGATTTATCTTTTTCATATTATACTAAATTTTGTGCTGAAAAGGCACATGTTTTGGACTTATATATCTCCATAAAATGTTTATCCTAGTTAATGATATTATTCACTATATTGTTGTCCTTACTGACCATCTGAGCTCACCCATTTTTTATGTTTTATATTTCCCAGGATGCGAAGAAGTATTTTATAACTGACCTACAAGAATAGAATAAGGGATATGTGTGTGTTTGAATGAATACACAGTGTTACATTTTCATTTCCTAATGTAAAGTAAAACTTTTGTATGTATCTTGTAATGTCATGGCTACAAAACCGATTGGTATTTCGGGACATGATCTCTTTGATAATTCCAATGTTATGTTATAATGCACTAACTCTGGATAACTGGGCCATCGACTTACAACTGGTATTAGAGGAAGCATAGTAAAATCCTCGAAATGTAGATTTATGAAATCTATTATTAAAGAACATTACCTTAAGATAGATTGGAGATTACTATATAATAATGTCCAAAAATTTAATTAATGTAGATAGTATGTGGATTTTCCAATTATATACATGCATGTTTGGATAATACAAGTGGATATGATTCTTGGATAGATGTACCATGGAGTTATAACTCGAACATGGAGTTTTGTGCTTGACCTGGGGTATCCCGACACACAACATCGAGCCTTACAACACAACTAATTTGAAACTCTTAGGGGACATGATTATAATATTTCAAATTGTCATTACGAACCGTTATGAAGTATTTGTGTTTAAATAATTTCCCAAATAATATTTTTATAATTATGGATAATATTCCTAAACAGTTCAATTTATGTTATGTATTTACATATTTGAAATTATGCATTGTGATTCATAAATTATTCAAGTGTATGCCATTATTTAAAAAAAACAAGTATATGGAATGGAAACTATATCAATTAACATAATCCATATTGGTATTTCCCTCCCATTCCAGAAAACAATTGTGAAGGTGGTGATAAAACTTGTGCTGAATAGAATATAACCATACCGTGACAACTCACTCAGGTTATGAAAAATATCCTTACCCTGATAGAGAATCCTAACCAATAATGTTGAGGATCAATATTTGAAAACTTTATGAGACAAAAACCACCACAATCAATGGGACTATAAATTTATTTGTCACTGACAAATGGATAAGTACCTTAGAGAAAATATTTCATGTTTTAGGGGGTAGAAAAATGGAACAAATATTTCATGGTAGTTTATTGCATCTCAGGAGATGTAGATTAATAGTGTTTATTAATTCAAAACATGAAGCAGGATGAAGAACTATCAAGTATGGAATGGAGGTATTTTAAGAGATTTTCATTGAAAATTAATTTCCTCATGAACATCGAGCAAATATGGAGAACAAATTTATAAGTATGAGGAAAAAGAAGGACTATAATGTCACAAAGTATTAGATGAACTTTACAAGGATGGAAAATCATTCTACATATTATATACATAACCCATGAATTATGATTTATCGATTAATTGATTGGATAAAACCATTTCTCTATCTAGAATTACTCTCACCATCAATTTCATCATTCGAATATACAGTCTCATGTTTTATCAAGACAAAAACAGGTATTCTCTTATTCTTAGGACAATAAAGAATAGACTGAGAAGAAGAGAACTACTGACCACCCTAGAAAATTAAATAAGGGGAATAAAAAAAATTTGACTTTCCATCCTCTTTTAATATTTGGAAGAAACACCCTGGTACATGCCTAAAGGGCACAGTATTTTTTACAAATGTGAAAAAATGCCAAAAATCTCATGTTTGTAAGGGGAAGAAAGTGCTTGTCAATATTCAATGCAAAAATTGTAAATATAGGGGGAATAATGAAAATTAATGTCTTAAGATCCAAGGAAACAGACCTCAAAATACACCAAGGATGCAAGGCCAATCTTATGGGATCACTACTATCGAGGTTAAAGTTCCTAATAATATGGTGGCATGTACTTTAATCATTACCTCAAAAATATCCAATGTTTTATTTGATTCTAGATCAATGAATTATTTAATATCTTCCTTGTTTTCAACAAAAATTAGATATTTATAATTTTAATTAACAAGGGAGTTGTCAGCCAAAACTCTTAATGGATGTATCATAGAAAAAAATTCTTGTCAATAAGTTACCATTTTGGAATATAAACATTTTTTATCTTCTGATCTAATTGTCATAACCGTGATTGACTTTGATATAATCCTTGGTACGTATTGTATTTCAAATCATGACACAAAATTTTATTGAAATAATAATGTGGTTACAATTATTGATGGTGATAAGGATTACATCATCATTAGAGCAGAATCATCACCATAAGATTATCATTTAGATCCACCTCTAGTAGCTTAAAAAATAATTATTGGAGTTGAAGGTAGTGAAATCACAATGGTTGTGGAAAGGAATGTTCAAATAGAGTATCTACCTATTTTGAATTAATATGTTGATGTGTTTCTAGTGCATTTACCCGGACATACTCCAAAATGAGAAATTGAGTTTTCCATTTAATTAATTATTGGTTCAAGGCCCTTATCATAGACCCCATATAGAATGGACATAGTGGAATTAGTGGATCTACATAAACAAAAAGAGGGTTTGAGTAATAAAATATTTATAACTCTATTGTATCTTAATGGGGTTCCCCTATTCTTTTTGTAAAGAAGGAATATGGATCTATATGGTTATGAATTGAAAATAGGGAGATCAATGCAATAACAATAAAGAACAAATATCCTCTACATAACATTAATGATTTATTTGATCAAATTCATGGAAATTATATGTTTAAAACAATGACCATTGATCTAGTTATCAGCAGTTGTGCTTGAATAATGAATACATTCTGAAAGAAGCATTTCGAACCATGTATGGGAATTATGAGATTATAGTAATTCAATTGGAGTGACTAATGCACCCTCTGATATCATGGTTCAAATGAATATATTTTTTAAGGAGTATCATGATGACATTTTAGTGTTATTTAATGATGATATCTTTGTATACTTCAAAATCTACGACAATCACAAAAATCAAATGCGCACTATTTCAAAAAATATGAGAAGAAGTGAATTATATGAGATGTTTAGAAAGTGTGAATTCTGGCTTCAGTGGATTTATTTTTCTTAGACATATTCTATCTATGTTTGGATTATTTGTTGATCCTTCAATGAAATGGAAAATCCAAGAATGGGCTGCACTGATGACTATAACTGAGGTACACAGTTTTATTGGATTAGAGTTTACTATTGACGTTTCATCAAAAAAATTTCTCGATTGGCTAACCAATTAACCAAGTTCACCATTAATGGGTATTTTTTTTAAAAAAAGTGTGTGAAGAATGTTTTGAATAATTGAGTTAAATATTATACAATTCTCCTATCATGAGTATACTATTGGGGAATAATGGGTTTGTTATTTAGAGAGATGATTCAAAGAAAGGACTTGGTTGTGTCCTTATTCAAAATGATATCATTATTGCCTATGGAACACAGAAGATAAAATATTCATGAACAAAACTATCCCTTTCATGATCTTGAGATATTAGATGTAATATTTTCGCTAAAGATATGGGGAAACTATCTCTACGGTAAAAAATGTGAGATATATACTGATCACAATAGTTTTATGTATATTTTCTCCAAGAATGAACTCAACATGAGGCAAAGGAGATGATTTTAACTATTCAAGGATTATGATTTCCCAATACAATGACACTTGGAGAATGAAAATAAGTTGGTGGATTCTATTAGTACAATGAATCATGGAGTTCAAATCAAGATGAGAGTGGAAAGAGACACTATGTTCAAGGATATACAAAATATGGATAAGGGAATAATCATTAAAGTTGAAACAAAAATTCTTTTTCAAATGGTTTCCAAAACATCGTTACTAGAAATGTTAAAAACACTATGACTGATGATGGGGAGATTCATAATAAAATTAATGTGATGAATTATGGGATATTGGTTGATTTCATACAAGAATATGGAATTTGGGAATTTGGGAAGAGTCTTTATGTTCCTAATATACTTGATCCATAAATATAATTTTTGGATGATGCTTATAGCTCCAATTTCAATATACACCATTGATGCACTATGATTTATAGATGTTTGAAGCAACATATTCGGTGGAACAACATGAATAGGAAGTTTGAAGATTTTGGGTCAAGATGTATTATTTTCCAATAGGCAATGGATGGAAGAAAATATCCAAGATGAGTCTTGCATCCTCTTCCCATACCATAGTGTAAATGGGATGATATTACAATGGACTTTTTCGGGGGGCTAGAAATGACTCCTAGAAGGAATATTCAATTTGGGTCATTTTTTATTTTCTTACAAATTCTTCACATTTTCTTGACTTAAGATAAGATTTACAACTTGAACATTTATCCAGACTACATATTAATGTTGTTATAACACATCATGGGGTACCCCTATGGATTTTGTTTTTCATGATCCCTATTTTACATCAAGATTCTAAAAAATTCTTCAAAAATCCCACTATTCTGAACTTCATTTGAGAACTACCTACCACCCTCCAACTGATGTGGAATCAGAACAGACTACTGAAACCATAGAAGACAAGTTGTGATTTGGATCACTTGACATTCAAGGTATGTGGGATCATTATTTACCAATTGTATAATCATCCTATGAAAAAACATTTTATTCAACTATTTATATGGAACCATAGGAAATTTTATATTCAAAGAGAAGTCTCATACAAACTTGTTGATATGATGTCAGTGAAATAAAACTTGTAGTCCCATTACATGATGATGAAATAATAGAAAGGTTAATCATTATCCAAACCCATATCAAAGGTTCTCAATGTAAGTAAAAGAGCTATGTCGATAACAAAAAGAAGTATTTGGAATTTCAAGTAGGTGATCATGATTTCTTGAATGTATCTACATGGAATGGTGTTTTACAATTTTTTAAAATGGGTAAATTAAGTCCCAGGTACATTGGACCTTTTGAAATTCTAGAATGAATTGGAGGTGTAACTTACCAGTTAGAAATGCCTCTAATTCTCTCTAATGTTCATTATGTGTTTTTTGTATCACTATTGAGAAATTACATACCTGACCCAATGAAAGTAATCAACTATTAAGAAATAGAACTAGAACCTAATCTATCTTATTGTGAAGAGCCTATCAGAATAATTGTTACTAGATAACAAGGGTTGAAAAACTAGGCAACTCGTCTGGTAAATGTTCTTTAGAGAATCCTTAAAATTGAATAGGCAACAAGGGAACCTAAATTTTTGTTTGTGAAGATCCACTAGACACTTTTTATGTAGTAATATTATAGAAATTTCGAGTACAAAATTATTTTAATGGGGGAATAATGTAACACCGCAAGCATCTACAGTACACATCTCCCTGAATAATATAATGGTAGGCGTTGAATGCTTCACCGAGTTCTAGAACACCATAAAAATTCAAACTAGGCATTTAAAAAATTATTTATGAATCATAATACCCACTTTATAAAAAGTTATAAATTTTATTTTTCAAAATGGACTTCATTTTCGGATTTGGAATATCCAATTTAGCTTTGGGTATTTTTTTGTATTTTTTTTAAAACATTCAATTTTTGATTAATAGTTAAACACGACATTATTGTTTAAAACTGACATTTTATTGAAATAATTTATTATTTATATTTATTTGTAAGTCAAAATAGATACATAATAAATATATTAGTCCAATGTAACGTATTGATGTCATTTTATAATGATATTAGATATATAATTTTGTTGAACTTTTTTACATCTTTAAACCACCTTCTAGAAACATTTGAAAGTTTTCATAAAACTTAATGTTACTTTTTCTGTAAATTTAATTTTACAAGACCGAATGACACGATTTCCATCATTAAGTATAATGTGGTTCAATTAGATGGAAATATTTTTTTATGAATAATATATTTTGATTTATATTTTCCATAGTTAAAAGTAAATATGCTTATTAAAGGTAAAAATAATATTAGAATATTATAAAATTGCGAAAACACATTTACTAAATCTATTTGATAAGTTTTTATCAACCAAAATCATATTTAGGGAAAATGAAAACCTTTTTTATATATTATCCTGAGATTAGGACAATTATTTTATTTTATTTAAAAAAGGATTAAAAGTGTTAAATTCATATTTTATGAACTAAACCATGTTTAATATAGGGATGTAAAAAAGAATAATTATACAATAAATATTCATTATAATGCTTAGAATATTTTATACATTTTGGTATTTTATTTCTAAATTCTAGACATTATATTATTAAATTTATTTATGGCATAATAATGATTCATTAATTAACTTAATAATGAGGGATAAAAATAAACGATATTATAAATATTAAAATAAATATAAATTGAAACTTTTGATGACATAATCGAATTTTATAGGTGAATATAAAATGTTAGGATTGATTTAGTGTATTTTTTTCAAATGAATCACATTGTTATGGGTTTAACAAAAAATAAAATACTAAATAGTTTCAAAATTTACATAAATGTGTTTTTGAAACAAATACTATTCTGTTAAAATATATAATAGTACAAAAAATCTATTGTTCTAAAAAATGACTTATATAGTGTCATATATCTCATTAATTAAAAACTTTAGGTTCTCTTGGAATATTATGTTAACTATATTAACCATGTGTAATAAAAATAAAATAAGACATAGTAAAAGATAAATAATTTCATTAAGGCTTAGATCTAAAAGATATGATTTATATGGTGAAATAAACATGTCTAAAATTTTTTTTTGAGAGGATTTATACCTCTACAAAACTTATCCATTAAATAAATCTATTTTATGTATTATAAATCTAATGTAATTTAATAATAAATTAATATTTTAAGATTTTCCTAAAGTGCCCCTCACCTCCTTTCTAAAAGGGTACTTCACCTTCTCTTAAATTCAAATATGCAAATCCATTTTCCATATATAAAAAATTCTGATAAATCCTCCAATATTCCCAAAATTCATTCTTGTGGCCTTACATTGATGATAAATTAATCTTATGAATCACTTTTGTAAAAATAAAAAAGAATCACTTAAAGAAGAGGTAATTATTTTATCACCACATTCAAAGTTCTTATCATTTCCTACATACTCTTTATTTTTTGATTCCACACTAAAATTATAACACCATTACCTTCTATATACTGAGATGTTTTTATAAATATGGTACTATCATATTCATTATTTAATCCATCCTATGAATGGAAAAGTCGTCATACGTGTGTACGCAGGGCTTGCTGTATTTACTTCGTGGTGTAGTTTGTTATTCAACACTCTAATATTTGTATGGTATAATAATTAATATAATTAATGTAAATAATAAATATAAAATTTTAACTATTTATTATATATAATATACCATACAATTACATATGATTCCACCATCTATATGAATATATTGTCGCTTGTGAGTACATATGGCTTAATGTCTCCACGATGCGAGGAGATTTTATTCCCCATCGTAGCTATTCAAGATGAATTCTCATTTGATGATTAAAAAATTGTGTTTAAGAAATTAATATCATTCTAGATATGAATCAAATATATATAATCCATAACAAACATGACTATCATAAAAAACATATAATGGAAAATGAATAGGTTAACACTCGAATCATTGATACTTCTAAATTTTTATTAATAAAGAAATATAAGACGATCATATATGATATAATATTTAAGTATGTGGTTCATGTATAATTTAATAATAACGATTTATCTATTATAAAAATTTTTAATGTCACCACTACTAAGGAAAACTAAAAGTTAAGGGTAACATTTACAATATCTTTATTATTTGAGGTTGTTTATACGTAAGTATCTTCTAGGACATCATTGTCATCCACATCCATGTTCGATAAAAATGTATCTCAATGAATTATATATATTTAGTATAATATTATTTAATGTAATTTATACCCTTTTTTTAATTTTTTTAAATGTTTTTCATGGTATCATTCCGTCATTTTCCAAACAAGGTACATTATGACATTTCTGAAAAATTATTGAAAGAATGTTTTTTTAACTTATACCACAGCTGGGTTTATTTTATACCATTATAACTCTTTCAAAGAATCCCTTAAAAGTGTATTTGAATATTTTAAAAATATGTATAATTAATTGACATTAAATTATTTCATTGTGGAATGAGATATTTCAGTCAAATAGTTTCTGTATTTATTTCATCTATTTCAACATCAATTGTGGGATTTTATGTTTAATTAATTTTGATTTTTTATGATATAATATTCTATATTGTATTTATAGTTTTATTATATGTTTGATTTTGTATATTCTACTTTTATGTCCTGCACGTGTTATATTTAAATTAATAAAATTTTGTATGTTAGTTTGAATCAAATATCTATGTTAAGTTTCACCTTTTTCATATAAGGATTGCATTGGACATAGTATGTGACATGCGGGGCCCCCTAAATCCCTTCAATGCATCAGTAGGTCTCATGAGACAATGTATTGTTTTATCCTAAGGCCTTGAAAATATTTTTATTTTTTTGTCTTGGGAAGAGGTTGTCACTATGTGGTTATGATGTCTCGCATTATGCATTCCTTCATATTGAGATTCGCTATTGATATTACATTTTATTATTCAACTAATAGAATATCAATGTGGATAAGTAAATGGAATTATTTTATATATCTTTTCCATATTATGCAAATATTATGTTTAAAAGGATTGTTTTTGTTTCATAGACATTTCCTATATGTTTTATGCTCATTTATGATAGTTTCCACTTTATTTTTATCCTTATTGAGAATATGATATCACCCATTTCATATGATTTTTTTTTCAGGATACGAAGATGTATATTATGACTTGTATATTGGAATAGGATAAGGTATATGAGTGTGTTTAAATGAGGCACAATGTTACTTTTTCATTTCATAATGTAATGTAAAACATATGTATGTATCTAGTACATACAAGGATACTAAATTGATTAGCCTCTAGGGACTTGATATCTTGCTATCATGCCAGTGTTATGTAATAATGCACTATATCATTGTAATTGGGGTCTAGGGGTAACAATTTTAATTAATCAGATCAAAATGATCATCAATATCAGGAAAATGTTACTTGTTCGTGGTGGTCATCTTATTCAACATATTGTACCCGATGCATAAACGGAGAGATCTACCATTTTTTCACAAGAATAATGGGGGGGATGGTGAGATTCTATGAATAATGAATCCATTCGATTCCATTCATTCAACATTACAATTAATTTCTTCAACATAGTTGGTCCATATGGTATGAGGTAAAATATATTGGTGACGTTCCCAGTGCCAAATAAATGGAGAACTCCACATTCCACTTTAGAAAAAACCAAAAACAAATACTCTAGAAAAACCTCTAGGAACTCGTCGACTATAAAAGGTAATACACCCTTTGGATAACAATTCCATCCACTGACATTTGTGATGTTAACTAAAAAAGGAGATTAATGAAATTTTGATGTGGATGTCAAGAACACCCCAACCAAGGATCTAACTCACCTTGAAAAACATAAGATCCTACCTATGGTGCCAAAAAACATACTCATCATCGATTAAAATAAATTTGCAACAAAATTACAATTAAATATATACCAAGTAATATCTCATATATTTCTAAATCAAAAACATTAAGTTCCCATTCCAACTCGACCCATGACATAGAGAGACTATACGATGGACACATGAAACCCTGATCTCTCTCCTTAATAATAATACTTACCAACTCTATAACATATTATTGAAGCTCAGTTTGTAATTTTGTCACATTAACATAGAAAAAAGAAAAAATTAAATAGATGAACTATTATAAAATATAATAATACCTTATATGATGAAATAATAATGGTACCTTTAAGTGTTTCAGGTCCTGCATCTAATTCCACTAGTTCTTAGTCAACTACACAGAGTTCCTCATCTCATCCCTACATTGAGAATGAACACTGGTGTACAATTTTTCCCTAATATTACTATTTCTAGAAGAATATACAACCCTTTAACCATGAAATCAAATCCATTATCCTACTGACCTTGATGGTTTTTACTAGACATACATCCATTATAAGCCACATATCTTACATCACTCTGATAAGAATGTGTTATCTTAATAACCCACAAAATGATTTCTATTTATCTAAATTGGTGAAATTTTCTAGGAGGAGATGTGCATGCCGATTGTATGTTACCTACCTTCCCACGCTGATGGAACACAACTGAACCATCATCAGATAGACCAATAATTATGCATCGGATTTTCTGAACTACTCCCCCTTCTTCCATTGATATTTCACTTTCACTTATTCTGTAAAACAATTTGACTCCCCAGAGCTACCACTGATCCATGGAAACATAGTTAGAAACTCCATTAAATATCTACAATAATAGCATGATCGAACACCTCATCATAGATCTTTAGATTGAACAAGGAATCATAAGATCTAATTTTAGGATATAATAACATCTAGATAGTTTGGGCCATTATTGTCATATTTTAGATGAGATCTGATGTGTACTTAATTAACTCAGCAAAGTGATTAGAATATTACATCACAGAAAAGTATTCATGGCTCCAATATATAAAATACTTGGATCTATAATAGTCCAATAACTCAGTATAATACTACTCAACTAAAATTATCCTTAAGTCTATAAAACCCAATTTCTCATGCTTTCCATATTATAACACTAAGACCTTCCACTTATAACATGGACCTTCATACATGAATGTGGAACATTTCACCCTAACAGTATCTACTGTATTGATAATCTTGAACATTATTTCTATCTTATCTAGCCACATCTATAATTCATGAGATTATTGAAGGACCCCGGGACACCCTAAGAGGGGAGGGGTGAATCCGGGTGACAACCTTTTCTTATAATGTGATGGATCTTGTTACCAATTGGTAGGAACTTGTTGAACCTGTATGATGAAAATGATCAGATAGAAAACATTCACATGCAAAGAAAGGACACAACACTTTTTACATGGTTCACCACTATGGGCTACATCCAAGGAGCATACACCAACAAGTTGTTGATTGTACAAAATTCCACTAATCATCACTAGCTATGGATTATAAATGTTCTGGCACAATCACTTTGTCTCAGGATCACTTCTTTTACAAAAGTTCAGGGATAGCTCACAGCATCCCTTGAGTCACTCCCGTTGATTCCCCTAGATCACTGCCTTTGGTGATGTCACACTCATTTTATAGATGTGAAGGTCTCTCCTTCATTACAAAATAATGCATCCTCTATTGAATATAGATTCTCTGTTGAAGCACAACATTCACTCGTATATTAATCCCTCTTTTCACCAAAGGTATCAGACAATCTTCCAGTTTTCATGCAGCTTCAAATGGATCGGCGTACAACAACCTCACCTAGAGCTCTTTTCCAAGTCTGGTATGTAAGTTTCAAGAATGGTGTGAATTTCACTTGCACGGTACAAAATCAGTGCACATGCGACAGCAACACAGTTGCGTGACACTTCCTCCTTCATCTCCAAACTTGTGTGGCTATGCACCTTTAACTCCCAAACCTCCTTGGTCTCGCAGCCAACAACCAGTGTGCAACCTCTACTTGAGCAACCCAACTACCACTTGCACGACACAACCACTTGAATGAAGAGAGCATGAAAAATCTCTAAGTATTGAATTTTGTTAGAAATGAGGAGGGGTGGTCTTCTATTTATATGCAAACTGGACCCGCTGCGCGGTGGCGTGCAAGTCTTCACTCAGCGCGCAGGTTTCGGCGCGCAGCTCATCCGCCCTAGCGTCTGTCTCGCTGCTCACTTGCACGACCACACCAATACTTGCGCGACCCTCTTTCCATTGATTTATTTTTAAGTTCTTATCATGAAAAACAATGGGTGTGTAAGTTTCCAGACCTCCTAGGCATCGACGTGCAAGTCCATTCTCGGCACGCAAGTCACTTGTGTGACCCCACCAATACAAGAACGACACTTATCCCTTTCCAATTTTTCCTCGTTATGATCTTGAAAAACTACAGGCGTGCATGTTTCCTCTCCTTCATGTACACGGCGCACAAGTCTCTTTTCTAAATTTTTTTTTTCTATTTGTCAATTTTCAGGCATAAAAAATTTGGCAAACAATGGGAAACAACTCCACCTTCAATACTGTTGTCAACTTGAACTTTATGATCTCTTTGCTGGTACACATTTTGAACATCCACTTATGATTGACAACAAATATAAACCATACGACAATTCATACATAGAAGATCGTGGTTCCAACAATCCCTCACTTTGGGATTGTTGGAAATCGGAAAATAAATTCAATAGATCCCCATCCATGTGAAAACCAAAGATGCAAGAATCAACTCATCCAACACTCTAAGTCTTTGTGAGAAATGATCGGTGTAGAAAACAAGAGAGGAAGCTTGAATTTGGTTCTAGTGTTTTGGAATTCTCAATGATTCCCAAGAAGCATTACACGACCAATGTATTCCATCTCATTCTTCTCATCACAGAAGCATTACTTGCCTGAACATGCCCGAATCATTTATTTTCTCCCCAATTGACAAAAAACTCAAAGAACGGTAATCTGTTCATTGTTTAGCTCTAACCATACTCCCCCTGGATAGTATCTCCCCCATAAACCTACATCACATACATAAACAGATAAAAACATTTATCATAAACGAGGAGAGGGGATTTTCGTAATTTCCTTATGCACTGGGGGGTGGCTGAACACTGAGGTTCTACCCATGTTTCTCAAACACTTCTGCTGAGAGTGGCATGGTCAGAACATGAGCCACTTTCTCATCAGTTCTCACATGGTCCATTCTATTCAATCAGTGTTAAAATTTTTCATTGATAAAGTGATATATGATTTCAATATGTTTTGTACTACAATGATGAACAAGATTCTTTGTAAGATCAATTGCGCTTTTGATATCATAGTAAATAACCATTGGATACTTCTCCTCATCACCAATGTCTGTTATTTTTTTCTTCATCCATATCAGTTGAGTGAAATCATTTGTGGTAGAGATATATTCAGCTTCATCAGTAATAAGATAAGTACATTCTTTTTTCATGCTTAACCAGCCAACACATTTATTCCCAATATATAATGATCCACCAATGAGGGACTTTCTGTCCACTACATCACCAGACCAGTCGGCATTAGAAAATTTTGATAATTCACTGTCTCTTCCTGCAGAAAAGAATATGCCACAATTGTAAGTTCATTGAATATACCTTATGATTATTTTTACTGTTTCCATATGTTCCTCTTTTAGATTACTCTGAAAACGGGTTGCAAGACATGTGGTAAAGACAATATCTGACAGTGTCGCTGTCAGGTATAGTAAGCTTCGAATGATCCTTCTATACATGGTGGGATCTACAGAGGTCACATCCTCATGATTTCCATGTTCAGTTCCAACTGCAATCGGAGTTGAAATTGGTTTGGAGTCTTGCATATTAAACTCCTTCAACAGCTCCCTTGAATTATTTTCATGAAAAACGAAAGTGTATTCCTTTTTTTGAATCACTTGCAGTCCCATGAAATATGTGAGCTCCCCAATCATAGACATTTCAAATTTTGATTTCATTTGATTGGAAAATTCGTCCACTAATTTCTGCCTGCTTCCACCAAATATGATATCATCAACATAGACTAGAACCATGAAATGATCTTTTGGAGAATCCTTCACAAAGATATTGTAATCTACCCCTCCTCTTTTGAATTCCATCTTCTTCAGATACAAATCTAGCAGCGAGTACCATGCATGTGGTGCCGGCATCAAACCATATAGTTATTTCTTTAGTTTGTATACCTTTGTTTCATGAGTACCTAAAACAAAACCCATTGGTTGTTCAATGTAGACATCTTCTTTGTGTAAACCATTCAAGAATGCTATCTTGACATCCATTTGATATACTTTATATCTATTTTGGAGTGCCATGGAAAGGAAATTACTGATTTACTCCAGTCTAGACACTAGATAAAAGGTATCTTCAACATCAATGCCTTCAATCTGGGAGTATCCTTTACATACCAGTCGTGCCTTGTTTCTGATGACACCTCCATGCTCGTCAAACATGTTTTTGAAGATCCATTTGGTACCAATAACATTGTGACATTTGGGTCTCTAGACAAGATCTCATGTCTAATTCTTGTCAATCTTATCTAATTCTTCATTCATGGCTTTTACCCAAGATTCATCCTTTGCACCTTCTTCGAATGAGGATGGCTCCTCAACTGACAGAAATGAATATTTGGTGTTATTCCTCATCCTTCTAGTTTGATTGGGTGCACTCATGTCCCCAATTAGGTTGGATGGATCAATCTCAGCTCTTCGATTTCTCCTGTGAGGTTCAGTTGCATTCTATTCAGCCATAGTTTCTTCATCAGATTCTTCTTCTGAGTCAACATCATGATGTCGATGCTATGTGTTTGTATAACTTCCTCTATTTCTTCATTTGTATTCTCTCCACGTTCACTTTCTTCCTCACTTTCTATCAGATCATCATATGATGTCTCTGAAGAATTTTTGGTTTTCTCTTCAATTATCTAAACTTCATGCTTTCCACAATCCTTCCTAAACGCTTGTTGAAACATTTTTATGCTTTTCTGTTCATTGACTAACTGAGGAAAATTCCTTCATTTGCATTGTTGCCAAACTTCCCTTGATTTCCTTCTTTGTTCTTGATGAAAACTTTACTTCCAATGATAAGAAATTATTTTAAAGAGGGATTCCTCCCATGACACAATTCATATGGGGTCTTCAACTCACCCATATAATGTCTTGTTTGATTCTAAATATACACTGGAGCTTGAACATCCTCTTTCCAGTAATGTCGTGGAATATGACTCTCAATCAGAATAGTTCCTGCCAGGTTTATCACCTATCGATTGTTACGTTCAACAACTCCATTTTTTTGTGGAGTTCTCATAGCAGCTACCTCATGATGTATCCCATGCTTCTCCAGATAATTTTCAAATTCAATGGATGTGTATTATCCTCCATTTTCCGATCGAAAAACATTGATTGTTCAACTGGTATCATTCTCGGCAATTCGCTGATATGTTTTCATACAGTCAAGGACTTGTCGTTTCCTATGAATGACTATCACACATGCCATTCTACTGTAATCATATATGAAAAAGACACAGTACCTTTCTCCATGAGTTCCAATAACATTAATCGGCACACATACATCTGTATGAATCAGATCAAGAAGGTGATATTCCCTTTTCTTCTTTGGTCGATATGAATTGCTAAACGGCTTCCCACGAATGAAAGTATCAGAAGATTTTTCACGCTCACGCATTAGGTTGGGAATGTCCATGAAAATTCTGAATTTTGATATTTTCACCATGTCTTGTTGATTGATATGTCCCAGTCTCCGATGCCACAAATTTATTTCTTCTTCAATAGTCATGTAACAGATATTTTCTTCACTATCAACCTGAAACAATTTGCCTTCTGTTTTGCATCCCTTCATAAGTTAATTTCATGTCTTTCCCTTAATAGTGCAGCCCTTCTAATTAAAATTAACTATAAGTCCCCAGTCACAGAGTTGACTCACGCTGAGTAGATTATGATATAGGTCATCTACATAAAGGGCTTCAGTCATCATTAGTTCTCCATTACCTAATTCGGTACATCCACTCCCTTTGATTTTCAGAGCTCCATCATTACCAAATCGTACTATACCATCAACCTTCCTTTTGATATCTGTTAACAGGGTGACATTACCTGTCATATGAGATGAACAAATTCTATCCAGAATCTAGGTACTGTTGTTCTTTGTAGCTTTGAGGGCCACCTCTTCACGGTTGGATTTCCCAATATGCTTCCTTTCCTTCAATGAGACACTAGATTGAGTATAGAGTATTGATGGACTTTCAATTATCTCTTCCCCATACCCAGGTTCTTCATAGTCGAAATCTTCATTGAGAATAGAAAACCTGTTTGAAAGAGAAACACTGTCTTGCTGATGAGACTTGACTTGTCTTGAACTTCTGTATGAGGTGTCCATGTCCCTTCTATGCCTGCAAATAGCAGCCTTATGACCAAAGCTAGAACAAAGAAAAAAATATCCATAGAAATTGTTTCTTCTATAAAAATTAGGATATGAATTTTTTATCCTTTGTTGAAATCCTATATCTTCTCCATTCAGATAGCTTCTTTCGTCATTGCAATAAGACATGGTATTTCCCAGATAGCCACAGAACTGACACTTCAGGAGAGGAAATTTCATCTCACTTGAATTTCTCCTCATAACACTTTCCTTGGGAGAATAGTTAGACTCTATGTTATTTATGAATGCTTGAGGATAATTTTCAGTTCTCCTTTTAGATTGGATTGAGGGTTACTTTCTCAGCACTTTTGGAAACATTTCAACATGTTCAAATTTTATCTTTTCTTTCTTTTCAATCCATTCACTTCCAGCAGTTGATGTCTCAACTTCACAGCCAATTCCACTCTTTCCCATGCAAACGATTCTTTGATCACTCAAGAGTTTTCCAACCCCATCTGAACCACACTTGGATCTTAACAGTAATTCTGCATCTTAGAATCTTCTGAACTATATTTTCTTTCTTGATTATTTTGTAATTGATTCAGTCTCAAGTTTACTCCAAAGAGTAACAAATCCCTCTTCAAGACCCTCAGCAGTCTTGGGATTTACTTCTAGTCAGGAGGTGAGGTCATTGATGAACATTTCCTGATCTTCAATTCTGAGATTCAGATCCACTACATCATCATTGCATTCAATTATTTTAGACTGTACCTTCACAAATTCTTCCAGTCTTTCAACTTCAGCTTCAGGATGATAAATTTATTTAGTTTATTCTTCTATAATTGATTTCCACTTATTGCAACTCTTAAATTTATTCTTAAGCTTACTTACAGCATCCTTAAGTTGCATCTCGGGATCTGCACAAGTTTTCATCAGTTTTTCTCCACCAGTATCCTCTTACATTTCAACAGTGGCCATCATGGAAGCATGGTTCCCAGTTTCGAATTCTGGTTCTTCTTCATCACAGAATTCATTATCCTTTTATTCCTCTTCACAGACAAAAACTTTTCTTTGCATTTTCATTCCAGATTTGGAGACTCCATTTTTGAAAAATTTTCTCTGAGGCTTCTCGAAGCTTTCATCTTCTCTATCTTTGTCATTGATCTTTCATAAGCAATGAGAGGCAGTGTGCCCCCCTTTTCCACAACGAAAGCATGCGAGAGGTAACTTCCCTTTGGATTTCCCTTTTCCCTTAGGGAACTTCTTTGCAATGATAGAAAGAATTTCTTTTTCATCTTCATCTTATCCACTACTATATTTTGTAATATTTAGTTTATACATGGCCTTAAATGGAATTTCCTTGCTCACACAATTCGTGGAATCTTCTCTTTTGATTCCCATTTCATATGAAACCGAGATGCTTAGAAGGTCATCTAGAGAATGCTTTTAAAGATCTATTTCCTCAAGGGATTATTCCTTTGCATTGTCCATGGGTGGAAGTATTCTCAGTATTTTCTTCAAAATTTCAATGTCATTGATCTCTTCTCCTAGGCCCCGAATTTCTCCAACTATTTTGGTGATTTGATTAAAGAAGGAGTCTACATTCTCATCAGGATACATCTTCAAATCATCGATCCTATTGTGTAGCACTTGTTGTTTTGCCTCTTTCACATTGCTATATACTTCATAAATATTCTTGAGTTTATACTAAATGGATTTTTATGATGTTAAATTCATCACCTTTATGTAGATCTAATCAGAAAGTCTTGTAGTGAGTGTGTTATGTGCTTTAGCATCTGCATCAAGAATTTTCCTATCTGTATCTATCATAACTTGTCCTGTTAGATCAGTGAATTATATTGCTTGCATAGTAGAAAAAAAACTTCCATTAAAATATATCATGAATGAGATCTCATTATGTTCTTCTAGATCTAGAAATTAATTCCATATATGTGAGGGACTCTCCTAACATTGACTGCATTCTCCACAATGAAAAAGGACAGATTCAACAACATCAACCTTTACCCTCTGATACCACTTGAAGGACCCCAGGACACCTTGAGAGGGGAGCGGTGAATACAGGTGATAATTTTTTCTTTTAATGTGATGGATCTTGTTCCCATGTTGGTAGGAATGTGATGAACCTATATGATGAAAATGATAAGAAAACAAACATTCACATGCAGAGAGAGGACACTTTAATTTTTATGTGGTTCACCACTAAGGGCTATGTCTAAGGATAATATTCCGACAAGTTGTCGGTCGTACCAAATTACACTAATCTTCACTAGATGTGGATTACAACGGTTCGGGCATAGTTACATTGTCCCATGCTCACTGCCTTTACAAAAGTTTAGGGATAGCTCACAGCGTCCCTCGGGTCACTCCCGTTGACTTCCCCTAGCTCACTGCCCTTGGTGAAGTCACAATCAGTTTATAGAGGTGAAGGTCTCTCCATCATTGAAAATTAATACATCCTCTGTTGAATGTAGATGCTCTATTGAAGCCCATATTTAACTCATATACTAACCCCCTTTTCACCGAATGTATCAGGAAATCTTCCTGTTTTCGTGTAGCTTCAAAATGATCGGAGTACAACAACCTCACCTGGCGCGCTTCTGCAGGACTGGTGCACAAGTTTCAAGAATAGAACACAAGTCACTTGCACGGTAAATAATTGGCGCATAGGTGACACCAACACACTTCCGTGACACTACCTCCTTCAACTCCAAACTTGTGTGGCTATGCACCTTTAACTCCCAAACCACCTTGGTCGCGCATCCAACAACCGGCGCACAACCTCTACTTGCGCGACCCAACTACCACTTCCACAACTCAAACACTTGTGCGACGAGAGCCTGAAAAATTTCAAAGTCTTGAATTTTGTTACAAATGAGGAGGGGTGGTCCTCTATTTATGGGAAATCTAGACCCCCTACACGGTGGCATGCAAGTCTTCCCTCGATGCACAGGTTCCGGCGTGCAACTCATGCTCCCTAGCCTCTGTCGCACAGCTTACTTGTGTGACCACACTAATACTTGCACGACCCTCTTCCCTTTTCCATTTTTTGATGTTCTGATCATGAAAAAAATAGGAGCACAAGTTTCCAGACCTCTTAGGCACTGACGCGCAAGTCCATTCGTGGCGCGCAGGTCAATTGCGCGACCCAACCAATACTTGCGCGATACATATCCCTTTGTAATTTTTCCTCGTTCTGATATTGAGAAACTACAGGCGCGCATGTTTCCCCTCCTTCAAGTACATGGCGCTCAAGTCACTTTTCCAAAAACAAATTTCATCATTTGTCGATTTTCAAGCCTAAAAAATTTGGCAAACACTGGGAAACGGATCCACCTTTAATATTGTTGTCTGCTTGAACTATATTATCTCTTTTCTGGTACTCATTATGAACTTACACAGAGGATTGTCAACAATGTGAAACCATACTCCAATTCATCCATATAAGACCATGGTTGCAACAATTATGTGTTGCCTTAAAAAGAAGTAACCTTATTTCTAAAGAACTCATGAGACATGTCATTTACAGGACTTGTTTTTGTATCTCTAACATTTGAAGGATTAGGGACCGATACCTTTACCAAATCATGTAGAAACTGTATGACTACATCCATTAATCTCTTATAAATTTTTAGGGGTAAATATCTCATAGTTATTTCCACAACAACAAATGAATTCACCAGGGATGAATTTGGCTACATGAATAATAACTACAAGTAAAACAATCAACAAAACCATCCTGAAAATTTATAGCAACAAAAAATATCATAAACGTTCAAAAAAATACATAACAAAATTTATATCAATATCAAGTCAAAACACCCAAACCACTCCACCCCCACTCAGTTTCATATAGAGACACCAGCTTGTATGACTCATCTAGAAGAGAATTCAAAATAAATAATAACATCTCATTGAGATTGGTGTATTTCCTTGAGCTGTGATGGCAAGGAACCCAACTGGTAACCATAACCTCCATCCCTGATAACCCAACTCATATGTATCTTGACTCATCTTGGAATAACATAATCCAAAATAGTGTAACCTCATTTGAAATTTTTTTATAATTAATGATGACAATGTTTCATCTATCCCGATAATAGATCTAGTCTATGGAATATCCAAATGGGCATTCCCAATACCCATCAGATAGAAACTAGTTATTGGATATCATGATAATCCGTGAGGATGATTTCGCTGATTTACATAATCATAAACAAAAAATAGTAATAATGAGAACATATCTTGATAATCGTAACCAAACATTGTACCAAAAGATTCTAATTAATGTTTTCATCTTTAATCATAACCCAAAAGGACTATAATGAAGTTGGAATAAAGAAACTATACTAAAAACAAGCATGAAACAAGAGCTGCATTATCCTCAAAACACCTCCACTGAAACCTGCTTAATGTGGAACACTAGAAACTATATCTATCATCCCCATGATACATATTCACTTTACCTAGGTCATAAATAACAAATAATAATTACACCCATAGGTGTTAGTATTGTGTGAAACAATCCCAAGTTGGATTCCATTAAAAATAAAATATTCCCTTCCAAGTAAATCAAATATAGTATAACACGAATGTTTTTATAAAAATGGAAACAATCACTTTTTTTAGAAAATATTTTTAATGGAAAAAACATTCCTTTCTTTGGATGTAATGTTAAAATTCCACTATTTAAATATGGTAACTACAATATATCAATAGTGAACTATGTAATGACAAAATCCCATATGCACTATGTAAAATTTGAAACCAAAAACCTCTTATCTTGATGAAATGTGTTATAGTAACCACAGCCCCTAGTATCCCCATTCACGATCCACTTGAGATGAATACATCCAAGGTTATAGTGGTATCCAAAAAACATTATAAATTAGTTAGTGTGGTAATCATAAATCCTTTTATATGAATGTAGGATTTTACACTTTTGAGTTAGCTATAATCAATACACTTGAAGAATATGGGCTTCCCACTTCTAAATCATTAGCATACTAGTTATAATCTCCCACCTAGATACATAGGATTCCCCTATGTTCTCAACAATCATTTCTTATGTCATGTATGATTCAAGAAATTATCCTAAAAAAAATTAATGTGAATACCAAAATAAGACCACCATTTCTCATAAAAAATGTCTTCTGAAATCACACACACACAAAATCCAATTTATTACAAGATTAACACAATTTTAAAAAATTTTAAATAGGTTGAAGAATAAAAATATGGTATGAAAAATTAAATAAAACCAATTTTCATTTTAAAAAAGACTTCAATCCCTGAATATCTAAAAACCATTCGAAAACCTTTTTCCACTATACAGATAAATCAGAAAACTATTCCAAGAAACACTATAATGAAGAACCCACCAAACATATCCATTTTTCATTAACCAATCCACTTTCATCAACTATACTTGACAAAATATTCTAAGAAGATATTTTTCACCATATTGGTCAACCAAATAACTTTTTTATAATCCCATGAATGAATGAAATACTCATAAAGTAATGTAAAATCATCTAACCACCTACATCATGTGTCAAAACTTTTGAAAATCAGTGATCAACAACAATTGAACCACCATGATAATATATAGAGGAATTGTTGAAAAAAATACATCAGTATTGAACCATATGAATAATTTTTATCCTTAAACAGTTCACCCATCCTTCTAGAAATACTAATCCCTCTTAAGGGAGAAGATAAACTCTTGAAAATAGTGGAAATAACGAAAGAAAACCACGTACATGAAGGTATCGTGATGAATCCCTATTAATATATCATCTCAAATGGAGATAAAAAAATTAATGGGGGAGGTTGTAGTCTCATAAAACTTAAAAAAATGATTTTTGGGGAAAATAGGTGTATTTTTTTAATATTTGAAATGTAATGAAAATTAAATAACCAAAATTTTAATAAATTGGATAGGGAAGAAGGTTTTCTTACCCGATTTTCCACACAATTCACCAACCATGTACCCTCCAGTGTCCATGAGGGACATGACACATAGTTAGCCTACACATTTTGAATAGCCATATTACAACTATTTGGTTTCGCAATGCCCAAAAATTCCAAACAGATGCACAATTTTTTGGGAAAGACTGTACAGTTTGAAAAAAATTGTTCCAAATGTGTGCCTCATATATTCATTCCCAAATTCCCCATTTTCATAAAAAAATCATTTGAAACTCGATGGGAAAACCATAAACAAAAGTAAACTAATGAATTCCTCCAATCGAAATCACATATTTAAAATAGACTATCATCTACATCTTTCTATGGATTAAGAAGAGTATCCTATAGTATTTTTAAATAAAACATGTATATTTTTTCATTTAATTATTTATATATTTATTATTGATAATAGTAAAAATATTAAATCATCATCTTTCAAAAGTGTAAAAATGGAAGGTAAAACCAAAAAAACAATTAGTAATTTGTCATTGAATTATATTAATAACTAATTTTATTAGTTTAGGATAACAACATTTTACTGTATTTATAATATTCCAAATAACGCATTTAATTTTTATACAGGATGAGTAAAATGAATACAATGTGTTATTTGATCACCATACAGTGGTTCTTTATTCTAATTTCACACATGTGCTTCAACTCAATTAATCCATATAGAATAATCATAATAATAAATATTACCATGTATATTATTTTGTAATTGATGGGTTGTGATATCAAACTCAAAACAATTTTTATCAAACAACCAGTTCTAAACAATAATTTATATAGGTTTTATTCTTTAATTTAATAAGAAATATTGATGATAAAAATATATACATTCATGTATAAAACTTGTTATTGATCTAAAAAATTTAGCAATGACCAAAAATTCAATGAATCCCATTTTAATAATATATTCTTCTATAGTGAACAATTTATTATGACTAAATTATTGTTTTGTAGTTCTTATAATAGGTCCACATTAAGATATTATACATTAAATGTATGTATATTATTTAGATTAGTTTTGGAATGATAAACTGATAAATAATAACATCATGTTTTAATTATAATGGTCTAATTGTACCACCATTAGTTCATTATAAATTTAATTTCAGGAATGGTTACGGAGACAATGAAAATGGTGACCTCATGATATATTATGGGGAACTACCAGTATTTGAATATTATAAGGAATATGGGTAATAAAAAAATAAAATTTATTGGACCACTATGTTTTGGAATATTTATACACTTTTCAAATTAGATCTAGAAGATAATTTAATGGTTTTGATTCAAAATAAAAATCTTATCAAAATCATAAAAAAAATTAAACATAAAAGTATTGTCTTCTAATTATGAAAAATTATAAGTGGTTTATTTTTATTCATCTAGTGTGATTCCCCTAGATGATTAATTTTTTTCATAGTTACATTAGGACCTAGGTTCCAAAATAACATCAAATTCATTTCATAGGTCAATATATTTTAGAAAATCTATTAATGTGATATATAACTAATCATAATATGATTTTTCAATTTAATTCAATAGTTATTTAAACCATAATATTGGGGATAATTGATTTAATAATATTCAATAAAATATTATATATGTTTTAATTATCTAGTTCATAGTTTTTCCCATCAATATTGAATTTTTTAACACTTGATTGAGTATAAACTCTATAAAATTTTTAGAGGAAAATTTAGGGTAAAAAATGGTAGAACTGGATTTATCAGTTTGGATTTTATGATTATATATTCCAAAGTAAACAATAATCATGGAACCTAGTTATTAATATTCTTCTCTTTTTTGTATCTCATATCATTTTCCCTCTTCTATGACTGGTGTGATTGATTTACATATCTCTAATGACATTTAATTTCAATATTTTTTTAGGAAACCACTTTTAATCTATTATTTAAATTCACTAGAGAAAAATTATTAAAAAATTATATATCTATAATTGTAATGTTATTGGATGTATTAAGGTATTTCACTAAAATTTAATCTGTTTAATTAAAGATCATTTTTTATAATATTATTATCCGATGGAGCATAAATAAAATACATCATAACCTAACTTGTATTATTAGAATACATTATTGTATTCTCGATTTAATTTTTTTATTTCATAGATAATTATACATATATTAATCATGATAGTAGTGTCTGATTGATTAGACATGAGAAGCCATGGGTTTTAAACTTAAAAGAGGATATTAATTGGATATAATTGTTAATAATTTCTCATGCCATGAAAAGAGAAACATCTTTCTAGACTATATATTAACTTTCTGGGTTTCAATTTTCCCACTCACCACTATAATAGATGTTACATGGGATAAATGATTCACTATACCTATTTAAATTAGGTTATAATAAGATACTTCTAGAATATCCCTCAGTTTTTTCTCAAACTCATATTATTTAAATAATTAATTATAGGGGAATACTAAGATAAAATAACACTTTCCAAACTATTTTTTAACTATATTGAATATAACATTAGTTATTAACCCATCATTATATATCATGGATTCCATAGAGTTAGTGAATTTTTGACAACAAGAGAATCCTTCATAAAGAAATATTAAAACTACTCAATATTATTGAAGGATTATAGTTCATAGTTGGTATATGTTATAATCATACTATAAATGAATATTTGAATCACCATTATCAATGTTTAGAGAACAACAAGGATTGATAATATTTTATGTCACTTCAAAATAGTAATCAATAATGGGGGGAGAATTTGAATTCATGGGGTTAAAATATTTACGAGAGTGTGGGAAAATTTTCATCGTATAATATCTCCCTTTACCAATGATTAAAACATAAGAGGGATATTCATCAGTGATTTAACATATTAAAATAGAATAATAGATAAAAATATAATTAATTACTTCATATTTACTAATTAATATATTGTTATAGTATATCATAAATAATGTAATTTCATTCTATTTTCACCATTTAACTAGTGGTTGGTTACAGTGGGAATAATTTGGATATTCATTATACTGAATATTGATATTATAGAACATCACATGTTGGTTAGGTTGGGGGAAAATACAACCTATTTTGAGCCATTAATGAATTTTATATCAGTGGGTAGTGAAGGGTGATTATAGAATAATAATTTTTTCATAGTCTAGTTACTCCCACATGTATTTAGATTCAGATTGATCCTTAATTTAGATCTCATCTAGAAATTATATTTATATATGGATGTTTATTTCATCATTTTGTTATAGTGATGGAAGAGCATTTTTATGAAAATATATATCCATATATGGTAAATGAATATTTAATGGAGGGACTAAAGAGGAAAAGTTTAATTTGGAACCATATAAGTAATTTTGATTAACAATGGTGAATAATTGTGTATCTATTTAGAATATTTTTCATTTAAAATAACATACCCTAAAGATGGAAATATTTTATTGATTATCCAACCTATATGATTTTGGGTCGAAGATAATTTCATGTTCAGGAAGGGGGATCTTTTTAATCAACCTTAGAAAAGAGGAGTACTTATCAACATCATCTTATAGACAAGTTCTACATTCTAGAAGATATATAAGGTGAATTAATATGTATAATCCTCCAGGAATATATAATTATATGGTAACATGGTAATGGTGTTAATTTCACAATAAGATATAACTATTCATATATCATATATAATATTTCTTAAGAAGTGTATTAAAAAACTATTATTGGGATCTGATTAACAGACCTCCCTTTTTAAAATCAAGTGAGTATCAGATCTTCTATATTTAAAATTTATCATATAGAAAACTAATTGTGGGTGTTTAACCAAATATATTAATAATTTACATAAGGGAGATGACCTATATGATTATGGGTTGGTACAATATGATGAGATTGGCCTTTGCGATATTATATTTCTTCATTATAGGGAAAAATATTGATTTAGTGGGATCATATTTAATTAAAGGTGTTAGTTGATGGGGTCACCAAGGCACTCCAAGAGGGTAACTAGGTACCCTAACATATCCAAACCACATTGTTTTCTTGATTTAAAATCATAAATAAAAGAATAATTTCATGTCTGTTAATATTAATGGGGGATTCGTTTAAAACAATACAATGATGGACTCCGGCCCCTGATTGGACTTATTGTAGGGTTATTGGCCTCGTATAACAAGGATAAAATTTCATTACAGAAGATTATTAACTACTAGGTTTGTGATATAGTGGTAAAAATAGATATCATTTCATGTCCACTAAGGATACATATTATTGGTAGAAATGTCATATGAGTGTTTCGCCATTCCATGAAACCTGTGTTCTTGTTTTAATAATCTCTGTTCATAGAAGGTTTCCATTGGATTTATTCTTGGAACTAGAAACATCCATAAGTTCATTATCAAAGGTGGACCTGCTTTCTAAAGGCATGTGTTCGTTAGGATTCAACTATTATGATACTTAGGAACATCCATTGGTCGAGAGGATGGGAGGTCAGACTCATCACATCCTTTAGGGGGAAATGGTTGTAAACTCTGAGAATCTCAATGTAAATTTAAGAAATTTTCCTGAATCCTTATTTATATTCCTTGTATAACATATTTTACCCATGAAATTTTTAATCACATATTAACATGTGTATAATTTAGAATCATTAGTTTGCATTCAAGGTACATCATTAATGATGATATCAATATGTATTTGAGATTCTTGATCCGTGGTATCCTCTAATTATCTCATTAAAGATTATTTTAATTATGTTATGATGATTATAGTTTTTAAGCCTCTCAGTGAGGCCCTAGAGAATTTACCATCATCCAGATAGATGAATGTTTGTTTATATCTTGGGATCGTTCCCATAAGATGGGCTACCTACGTATCATTCTGAAAGGAATCAGGATTCTCGTTGTTCAGTGTCGCTTAAATATGCATGTCATATATTTTAAGGTCATGTGATAAGGACCTCTATGTGGAAGGTGCTTAGTATAAAATAATCGTGGCACTTATGTTGAAGCAGCCCAAGGAACATTGATTGGATATGGGTTTCCAATTAATATCTGACCATGTTGACAATATGACCCAAGGGGAAGATGGTTGATTTGAAATTTTGGGTTTGAACCTCATGGAGGATTCCTATGTATCCCATGTGGATGGGAATCAATTCTTGCACAGTTCGATAAGTCACATAGGATAGTATAGTCCTTGGAGAGAAATGAGATTGGGATTAATTCTTGAAAAGGATTCCTTGATGATTTTTTGATTTGATTTGGAGCTTATTCCTTTAGAGGATGCCCATATTTATGGGAGTTTTGGTTGGATTAATGGGGAGGATATCCAATAATCATGGGTCCTGAGAAGGCATCCTATATATCCCAATTGTGATGGGAATCAGAGTTCTCCTAGTTCCATCAAAATGGGTGTTTGTACAAATGTTATAACCATCAAAAATCTCTATGCCCATGTGAGTCATGATCGGTGTGACAAACAAGTGGATATGAAATATTCAACAATGACCCACACATTTCCTCCTCCATGTGGGGATGTGGTTGTAAATATGGAATTTTTGGGGAATAAGTGCGAGGCCACCCAAGAAGTGGGTGAGGAGACAAGCCTTCCCTCTGTTATCTTTACATTGGTTAATGGTATAATGAAAGGAACAAGGGATTAAGGTTAGGTGCTTACACAATGATGGATGCAAAAAAATTGGTCCTGGTAGGGGAGGGAGAATTTTCTTTTTATTTCATGGAAAAAAGTTTGAATCCTACATTCCCTACCAGTGACCTGAGGTTTCAGGACATAGAGATTAAAAGGGGATGACATAACCCAAACCATAATCTTCCAAACATGGAACATCCCGTCATTTTCTCAGAGAAAGATCCTTTTGACTGTGGATATACAAACCCATAGACATTCCATGTATCATAACCCCTATAAAAAATGTTGGATACCTATCAATGTGGAAATAGAAACCCAAAATATGAGACACATTGATGTGCCTTTATGAATGTTCTTATATGTCAGGAGGTTTTGGTGGAGGCATCAACATAGTTCCTTTCTTATAAGGGAGCCCGTGAATGAGATAACCTACCATGAATGGATTTAAAGAGGGTATTTGAGTTGGTATATAGGCTTTATACCATGAATTTCCATATAGGTACCTCATGCATGTGTGCCGGGTAGGTACCCCACGTTTCTACATCAAGCAGTTGTAATGCGCAGATGTTTCATGCAGGCGCTCTAGAAGGATCTATATGATGACTGAATAATAATATTCACATAGGGGATCCAAACCCATGTAAAAGTTTAAAAATACATTCAACAGATAATTATCTAGTTTTAATTATCACTTATCTCATGTATTATAGAGAAACCTAAGACAATTTTATGGATCTAGGAATAAGAGATACACAATGGGAGCTTATGAGAGTCTTTTGAATTTTTTAATTCCTCAAACGGGGAACCCAATGATCCTATTTATATGCATTGATGGGCCTGGTCGAAGGATCATTCTGTGCAAGCATCCACACATGTCCTCTATGTAGATCCTCTATGTAGGGGTTCAGGATTTTTGATGTCACATAGACCTACTGTGCAGGTCTCTCGCATAGCTCGACCATGCAGGTTTACAACATAGCCCTACTGCATAGATCTGCAATGAATGTCATTGGAGAATATGGATTTCCTTTTTATTAATATAACATCATCTTTGGTATTTTTATAATATCTAGGTAGATATTCATTGTCTTTTTTCACTTTTATGTAGTGTCATCAAACCCCACCCCCTAGGATTAGATCCGATTAGAAATAGGGCAACATACTTAGGAAACATTGTGAGGAAATATACTATACGTCGATTGTTTAATAGTGCATGTTTTCCATGTAGGTACTTCATGTTGGGGAACTGCTCATTTTTTCTATGAAGGCATGTTGAGTAGGGTATCAACTATCTATAAATAGGTTCAACCCTTTTGTACTTTCATCAATCATGTGTCCAATGTTTTTAGGCTCTTGTTGTGTAGCTCCATCAACTAGTCTCAATGTGTTGTGCTCTCGGGTATATTTATTGAAATTTTCTAAAGGTGGAACTAGTTGATTTATGGAGCTACATAGAAGGACTTTATCGAAGTAGTTATTCTAGGACCCCTGTTGGGGGACCTACATGAGTGACCTCATTGAAGGACCAATGTGAAAAACCTCATCGAAAGACATACTAAAATAGTTTCCTTCATAAAATTTTTATTTCCCCTTTTTTCTTTTAGTTTATATTTAAGTTAAAATTACATCATAATAGGGGAGGTTTGGTAATTATTTTTCAGGAAAGAGGCTCATTTTATAACTGATAATAAATAATCTAAGTCTCTTAAAAATGAAATGATGATGATCATCAGACCAGAATATTATGACATTGTTGAATGCACTCTTCCTGGACTATGGAATGGTTTAATTCCACATCAACTTGACTACCCACAATGTCTTAACATACACCATTATGGGAATGGGACTTCATAAAATTCCCATGTTCCATCTATTAATAAGTGCTTTCCAATGAATTGGATTCTTTAATACTCCATCTACAACTTCATGAATATTAGTAAAATGGGGTGCCAGTACATGAATGAAAAATCCCTATTGGTTGTAGTTTTCGTCATAGTGGTTTTAATCCTGATATAAAGGAAAATGTAGTAGAGACAAGGCACATATTAATGATTCAACATTTATGGATTCTGAGAAAGATCAGTCAAATGGTTGGAAATATGAATGTGATCTTAGTTCTAGAGAATGTGTGAAACCTGAATAGATGTATGCATTTTGGGTGCGTCGAACCTATATAGAATTCAAGAAAGAGTTATCACATTTTTTAATTTATGATTATATATGGATTGGAAAATATTATTTTCATAAAAACGATCATATTCTTGAATTACTGAGTCAGTGTATTCTGCAATGAATTCTTTCAATATGGGTACATTGAATATAGAATCTCTTTGTGGGATATCTATCAAATATATGGGTTGGACATTTTCAGGAAATGTATAATGAATCTATTATACCAGCTAAAACATGTGTGATACTTCTAGAACGCCACTATTAGCTCAAGAACTATTCAAAATACCAAATACCTTACCCAAATACAAGAAATATATTCATTCTAAGTTGTGGATGGAAGCCATTTTAGATTAGGCAATAGATGAAGGCCCCGAATGTGGACATCCTGGTATATTTCCTTCTACCAAAAACAAATGTATTGTAGGAAAATATTGGCCATAGATAGAGAGAGGTGACTATAATAATTGGGGCTACAAAGTCATGTATGATATTTATGCTTAGACATGATTAGCTACATTCATAGCCATGTGTATAAGCATTTACATGCTTCCAGTTTGTGAGTCAAGAGGCGGTGTAAGGCCATAGATTTTTTCATTGCATCAAAATTGGTAGAATGGAAGTATATTGGGTTAGAAACCCTTTTATTATAAATAATTTACCATCTCCTACTGTATTTATACAATGGTAAGCCTTCATTTAGAATTTCATGTCTATTACATGTGTTATGGGGCTGGATTGTAGCACAATTTACTTCATACTCATTGTTGAATTTAGTTTGAGTTCCCAATGTTCGATTCACCCCATTTTTTAGAATGTTTCATGTGTTCTGACTCTCAATTTGATACCTGATGTGGTGATAATGGTTGTTAATGTCCCAAGAGAATTAAACTTCTTTCTTTTTTGGAATCCCACATATTAGAACATTTATTGACGATGGTAATGAAGTGAATTATGAGCTGATATATTATATGATTTAAATCAGGGAATGTGTATTATCGACCTGAATTAATGGTGAATCTCTCTATGATGATTACATCCCTCATAGTTTTGTAGTTCTTTTTAGATGTCTTCAACAATAAAACAGTTTTCCACCTATGTATGATGGAAATGAGAAGCACCCAATGGTTGCAAGATAATTATGGATTCTAAAGTCTTTAGAGGCATCCAAATTCCCAATTACATTTCTTCTATTAGATTCATCAATTAGTTTAGAAGTTGGATATGCCAAAACATGAGAATCTTTATATCCTTAAGGGGCTTTAAAAAAAGGAATATATCGAGTGGAAAGTACATCGATTTTTACAGAAGGAAATCATTGTATGAAGTCCAAGGACAATAATTATGTATAATTTTATAGTTTTTAGAGCCTTCAAAACATCCTCACACTAGGTACACCAAAAATGAAAGGTCTTGGGACACAATACCTCAGACGCCAAGCCAATCTTTTCACCACCTTCAAAAAGAGATTTGTGTTCCACTAGTTGAACATTCTGAAGAAGGGAGACCTAAAGAGGCTCACCAGTCCAAAGGTGTTGAATCTCCTCCACAATGAACCATACTGATATTGAAATAGGTGAATCCTTAAGAAATTCAATTTTTGGAGATCTTGTCTCAATAACATAGCGATGCATGGGTCATCCTTCAGCAAATCCGTCATATACCTGATGTGGGAGACATTAAAGCACCTTCTGATTACAATTCAGATAATAACCTAGCTGAATTACATTAGTATATTATGGAGCTGGAGGCTTTCTGTAAGAACCCAGATCTTCTTTTCTGGTATGTTTTTCCTCTTCTGGATGTTTTTTAGAAAAAGAATAAATTTTAGAAATTTTCAATTTACACGCCGTGTAAATTATTATTACACGTCATGTAATGGTTTTCCGTAAGAGGACTTGCACTTGCTCTATAGTATCCACACACACCCTCATCTGAGAGTGACATGGTGGCCTCTTAAAGTGGATTACAGAAACGGTGAGCACACTCCGTGTACTTCAAAATTACACACATTGTAGTTTCATTTTTCATCAAATGCAATGTGGTAACGTATAATGTCCGAAACTCTCTTTTTTAGGTCTCGTTCGACCGAGAGCTCCTTATAGATGCAGATCTTCGACGAACCCCCAAGAATGTGTCCATCCACTGAATCGAACACCGTGTGTTGAATTGGAATCCCATCGGTGAGTTCTCTGTTCTCTTAGAGCACCATATTCTATTTTGTCCTCTCTGGTGAGATATCATGGGTTGAACATTTTGATGTTTTTTGTAGATCTTCAACACTCTAGGGTGAATAAAGTATTGAGGTTAACATATATCGATCTTCTAACAACATGGTAGGTGTTTTGTGCCATTCCATTCAAAGTATTTGAGTATTATGTGCAAATTACACCAATACCCTTGAATGGGGTATTGCGTGTTTACTGTTTCACCCGTGTTGTTTGCCTACCATGATTTTATGCCTACGTAGAGGTTATTTGTATATGAATAGGTTTGATTTATATGATTTGGATGTATATCCCATGCATGTTTTTTTTAAGACTGTTTGGTCTGTTCAGCCATTTTTACTGCATTTCCTATTTTCCAAGCCTGTTGTTGCTGGATGGAGAGTTTGTATTCAAATATCCATGATATGTTGTATACTTTTTAGTAAAGCAGTTCTGTAGGTTTAATTTTCCATATTTTATTTCTAGGCTCATTGACCTACATAGGTCCATGAGAACCTGGTATAGTATACTATAAGGGTAATTGTCAGAGTGAGCTTCTTCAGAGAGTCTCTGAGCACATCAGACTATTAGGGTAATTGACCAAGTGAGATTCGTCGGAGAGTCTACAAATTATTTTTGAACTACTTTAGACTATAAGGGGAATTAACGGTGAGTTCGTTCTCAGATATTTAATGAAAGACCATAGCTATAAGGGGAATTGACTGAGCGAGCTTCCTCAGAGAGTCCTTGACATTGGGGATATAAGGGTAATTGGTTGTGAGTGCTACCTTAGAGAGTTCCTAACTAACATAGACTATAATGGGAATTAACTGTGAGTGCTTCCTCTGAGATTATTTATATACTGAACCATATGGGTTAGGCCGAGTGTACATCCCATATTGATCCTTTTACATGTTAGGTAGGACCAGAGGGGATGTCGGTGAGTACTTCCCAGAGGGTTACCTGTTTGCGTTTAGTTGTTTGTCTCGTTGATTGCTTGATATTAAAACTGTGAATTATTTACTACTGAGTACATTATTGTTTGTAATTTATGTACTTTTACCTTCCATATATTCAATGATAGTTAGGCACAGATCTTTTAGTGGTTTCCTTCTGGGATTTAGTCTCACACACTGTTTGGGTCATAATTTTTGGCCCAAACAGATTATGTAGATACATGTATTGATAAGGGAAAGCAATCTTCTACATCATGTACTTGACTTAATATGGAGCTGGAGAGCCTAGTTCCAATCTTAGGCTTGCGATGCAGAAGATCTGTTTATCTTTTTTTTGTACGTTGTTTTTTCATTTTTTTATTTACAGTAGTGTGAATTTTTTTTCTACTTTCCTAGAGATATGTATCATGCATAATTATATATATACATGTGATATAGTATTTTATTATTTTAGTCTTTAGTTTTTTGCTATTGTTGGATATATTATGATTCTACTATTGTTTGTATTTGTTTACTTCTGATGTGTACTCTGCCGATGAGGAAACAGTTTCCCCACTATCATACCCAAGGCCCTCACTGCTAGTCGGTAGCCTCTCACATTCAGGGAAATGCACTTGAGGCCATGTGACCAACCGGGTATGTGGTGCCTCGAGGTGGCTTCCCGAATAGGGATGTTACAAATTAGTACCAGAGGAATTCTTTTCTCTTGATTTTCTGTTTGGATACATTATTGAGGGATAAGAAGGAAGGCGTAAATGGTAATAAGTTGTGCCCGAGAGTATCTTAATCGTGTATAGGGAAATCCATCCTACCACGTTTATTGCATTTTTCTGGTTTTTCATGTTTATTGTTGATATGATTTCACTCCGACTGATTCACAAGATTTGTGCTGTTGTTGTTGATGTTATTGGGGTTCTATTTCGGTCGAAACCTGTTGAAATGCGGGTATTCCATCTCATGCATTATATAGGTACTTGTTAGAAATATCATGCCATGCATTGTTTCTATGTCATTTATAATAAATTAGCGATGAGAAGTTGTTTTGATTGATGTTTTGTAGAATATACATGCTATAGTGATAGATGCCTTGATAAAAATACCAGTCGTTTCATAGGGTATTGTTTGTGTAAATTTTGTCTAAATGAATGAGAAACATTGGTTTTTAAGGTGTTATGGTCCCTAATAGACCAGAATTTTGTGGATCATTGAAATTATTGCATAGTTATAACATGTTTAAGATGCCAATATTTGATTTTCGTGGAGTATGGGCCCCCAAAGATAAGAATTTGGCACTTTAATGTATGATTCAGTGTTTTTCTAGGCTCCAGAGTAGTGTCTAAAGCATAAAGTTTGAAAAAACACAGAATACATGTCGTGAAGTTTTGACTACATTCCATGTGTTCTTTTATTTGGGGCGAAACTGTTTTTCTTAATTACATGTCGTGTACTTTTTCACATGCCATGTAGTTTTTAACTATATCAAAGGCTGTGTGGGTAGAGACACGGGATATAAAAATTCTTTTAGGAACATTCCGCGTACTAGTTGAAAACATCATGTAGTCTGATCTAGGTACCTGGCTGTGTATCCAAAAACACGGGTCGGTGTTATCCGTTCACATACACGCATTGTCCACCTTGAACATGCCGTGTAGTTTGATCCATGTGATAGGCCATGTAACTAACAACACATGCCAGGTGAATCTTGTCTAGTACATGTCATATCTATCTTGAATACACTATGTAGTTTTCTTTTAGAAGATCCATGTGTCTTAACGGTGTATAAGGACTCAGGAAGTGGAAGAGGATCCAAGTACATGTCGTGTGTTTGGATAACACATCGTGTGTTTGGTGTGTTACATGTCCAGTTTTGGTAGGAGTACACACCCATGTAAATGACATGATGGAACACATCGTTTATTAATTGTACACGCCATGTAGTCATGTTTTTCAAAACATGAATGTTTTCATTATCCTATTCCCTTATTATACTTATAGATTTCAGTCCTTCATAATCTCATCATAAGGTGTGCGCTTCACCCTGCATGGTCATGCCACTGAGAAGTCCTTCGGTTGTACGCTAGTTTCCAGGCTATGATCAGACACCTAACATGGTTGATTAGGGACTCCTAGTGGATCCTACAATTGTTCCAACCTTTGCACCATCCATTATACCTGACATAGGTGTTAATGCATAGTACCGAGAAGGATTTTTTAGGATGATCCAGACCTTTCTGAGAGCGTAGCCTCCTCCTCGGTATGGTTGAATTGATGCAGGTCCTTCAGTAGCATCATCCTCCCACTTTCTCAGGGGATGGAGGACCCTAGGTTGTAGGGTCATGGCATGTAGGCACACTGACGATTTTCAGGTATCTAGAGATACCTCTATAGAAGAGGGTGAAGCTTGCAACGTATATGCTTTGAGACTCTTCCAAGATGAGTTGGAATATGATCTCACAGGCGGGATGCCAGTAGAATATGACTTGGGATGAGATTCGGCACATCTTCTATGATTAATTCAATCTAGAGACCTATAAGGTTGATCGTGCCCAAGTGTTAAGAAGCCTAGAGTGGGGTAATATTTCGATTATGGTGTACTCCTCTTGCTTCACCGAGCTGAAGTGTTTCACACCTATTACAGTGGGTGATGAGTTGTTCCTTGTAAAAATGTTTGGGGATGGTCTGAGGTGCGACATCTGATCTCAGGTGAACATCTTCAGGTTGACTTTGATATCATCTATCATCAACCCGGCACTGATTGAGGAGTGTAATCTGTGGGACTCTGGAGATATGAGATTGGGCGGTTCGACATCCATTGATAGTATCACTCCTACTGATAGTACGAAGCACCACAAAGATATTTCGTGAGGTGACCAGAGTATGCAAGATGCATCTTCTGGTTGTCATGTGTTATGCTACCAGTGCGGGAGTAGTGGGCATACGAGGCCGCATTTCCCAAGAGACCCAGTGGAGGGACGATCAAGTGGGAAGATGGGTCATCTTCATCTCTTTTTCTAGATCTTCTCACCAGCAGCTGGTGATGGGGGTTCTTCATTAACTCATCATTCGGAAGTATCACCACCAGTTCATCATCAGTCAGAAACCTGTAGTACTTCCAGTCATTCAGGAAAAGGTGGAGGTCATGGCTGGGGTAGCCAGTCACCTAGTTTTCAGTGACAGTAGTTTTTATCATCTCAGTGTGGTCAGGTAGGGTCACAGGGCTACGGTGCAGGCTAGAGTTTTGCAATGGAGCAGACCCCGCATGAGTAGGATCTCAGACCCTCTACAGTTAAAGGTATGATCTTAGTAGCCTCAATTTTAGCTTCTTTTCTTTTTGATATGTGGTATTCCCATATCTTTATATTTGTTGTTGTTGGGGATAGCCTTTGGCACTGCATCCTTTCTTAGGCTGATATCTTGATGGTAGACACACATTTGGGGACTAGAAAGGCTAGTGTACGTCATTACAAGGAGTTATCTTTTGATGATGGTGGGTATCACTTTCTATGGGAACTCTATGTCTTATATATTATAGGATATGATTTCATTCTCGAAATGGACTTTTTAGTTCCCTTCGAGGCAGTCGTCAACTTTTATCACTGTAGGGTGAGTTTCACATCACCAAAGGGCATATCGTTTCATCATAAGTGCCAGTGGGATGTCCAGGCAAGAAGAGTAGGACCCAAGCATCATGGATTGGGAGGAGATATAGCCCTGATTTCTAGACCGTATTTGTATGATCAGGGGAATTTTAGATAGTCTTTTCTCTAGTTGTAGATCGTTTTATGGATGTATTTCCAGAGGATATTTCATGTTTTCCTTTGGAGCGTGACGTTGAATATTCTATTGAAATCGTTCCAGGAGCGGCACCAATGACCATTCTTCCTTATAGGATGCCTACACCAGAGTTGCAGTAGCTCAAGAACAGTTGGAGGAGTTGTAGGCAAAGGGTTTGATTCAAACTAGTACTTCTCCTTAGGGTTCACCTATCCTATTTTCGAATAAGGCAGACGATACCCTTAGACGTTGTGTGCATTATCAGAAGTTGAACCAGTTGACGGTCAAGAACCGATATCCTTTAACAACTATTGATGATCTCTTTGATCATCTTAGAGGATCCCGAGTGTTCTCGAAGATTGAATTCAGTTGGTTACCATCATTTTCACGTTTTACTATCATATATACCTCTTACAGCCTTCTGGAGTAGGTGTGGTCTATACGAGTACAGGGTTATGCCATTCAGTCTCACGAATGCTCCTGTAGTTTTCATGGAACTGATGAACCATGTGTTCCATCCATACTTTGATACCTTTGTTGTTGTATGTTTGGATGATATATTGGATTACTCTCAATCTCAACATGACCATGCCACACAGCTTTAGAAAAATTTGAGTACACTGAGAGAGCATATGTTATATGATAAGGTCTCCAAATTCCACTTTTAGATGGATCAGTTTCACTTCCTGGATCATATCATCTCAAATGTATAAGTATCAGTAGACCCATAGTATGTGAGAGATGTAGTTTCTTGGGAGCAACTGAAGAACATATTTGTGGTAGGTAGTTTTTTTGGGGCTCTAAGGATACTATATATGCTTCGTACATGACTTTTCATGCATAAAAGCACCACTGACATGTCTAACTATGAATGGTGAATAGTTTTTGTGGTCAGATTCTTATGAGTCAGCATTTTAGAAGTTGAAGGAGAGGTTGACCTCAGTAGTAATACTTTTGTTTCCATAGCTGAGCATGATCTATATAGTTTACTGTGATGCTTCGGGTATCGGTCTAGGAGATTTGCTTATGCAAGGATATGGAGTCTTTGCATATGGGTCTCGGTAGTGGAGGCCACAAGAGTGTAATTACCCGACTCACAATCTCGAGTTGGTTGTCATTGTTTATTCCTTATGTTGTTGGAGACAGTATATGTTGGGAGGGAATTTTGTGGTTTTCACTGACCCCAAGAGTCTCAAGTAGAACTTCACTCAGTGTGATCCGAATTTGAGACAGTACAGGTGGGTTGAGTACCTTTAGTCCTTCGACTTTGATCTCAGCAATATGCCTGGGAAATGAAACACAGTTGCTGATGCACTGAGCTAGAGGACTCAAATACATGCAATTCAGGAGGCCACCAGTGAGTCACAGCTAATGGCTCTGATCTCTAAAATGAATTTCGAGGTACAAGAAAGAGAGGGTAAGACTTTTCTATCTTATGAACATGTTACCTATACTATTATTGAATGAGTTTGAATGAGACAACTATCAGATTCTAAAGGCCTAGTCCAAAGGGAAAATTTGTCATTAGAGGACCCTATTCCTGGACGGACCATAGACAAGGATGAGATTTTGTGTTTCTAGGGGTGCGTATGGGTGCCGACAGACATACGCAAGGAGCTTATGTGTGAAATTCATTCCTCGGTTTGGGCAGCTCATCCTAGCATCCCCAATATGAATCGTGATCTACATCTTCAGTATTGGTGGCCATTTATGAAGAGGGACGTTGCTGGTTTCATCAAGAGGTGTTCCACATGTCAGCAGGTGAAGGTAGAGAATCAGCGACCAACATGGCTCTTACATCAGTTACCCATTCCTGAGTAGAAGTGGAATGCTGTCATGATGGATTTCATAACTAGTTTACCAAGGTCGCCTAGAAGGAATGATGCAGTATGGGTTTTCATTGATAGACTCATGAAGGTCGCTCAATTCTTTCCGATCAAGGAGACATTTAGTTTTGATGAGCTAGGATGGATGTACATCCATATGATTGTATATCTACATGGAGTTCCACACTGTATTGTTTCGGACAGGGATTCTCATTTTACATCTTAGGTCTGGAAGGGGCTTCCGAAGGCATTTGGTACATACATACTTTTGAGTACATCTTACCATCCCCAGACCGGTGGCTAGTCCAAGAATATGATTCAGGTTCTTTAGGACATGCTCCGGGCATGAATTCTGGTTTTCAGAGGTTTATGGGAGAAGCATATACCTCTTTTGGGGTTTTCCAATCACAATAGTTTTCATGCAACCATTCAGATGGAACATTATGAGGCTTTGTACAGTATGCCATGCTGGTCACCCATAAGTTGGCTGGGGGCTGGAGAGGTAGCTTTACTGGGACCTCGTCTTGTCTAGGAAACCACAAAGTAGATAGAGATTATTTGAAAGAGGATGGGTACTGCACAGTCTCGACAGAATTCTTATGATGATCAGCGAAGATGACCTCTAGAGTTTGAGGTCGAGGATCAGGTTTTCATTCATGTCACACCGATGTTAGGACACAAGATGATTAAGAGATAGGGTTATCCTTCATCGAGGTACAATGGTCCATTTGAGGTTATGGAGAGAGTTGGGACGGTTACCTATCAGGTTTAGTTACCTTAGAGTTACTAGGCTATTCAAAACGTTTTTCATGTTTCTCAGCTCCGACATTACTTTTTAGACCAGTCTCATGTATTTTAACCTGAGGAGGTTGAGCTCGAAGTGGATGCGTCGTTTGAGGATCATCCTATCCATATTTTTTATCATAGTATAATAGTCCTCTATGTCCTGTCTATTCATCTGGTACGAGTGCTATGGTGGAACGAACTAGTATAGGATGAGACATTGAAGAGGGAGGCCGATGTATGAGCACAGTGGCCATAAAAATTCGGGGTTTCTTCTTTTACGCCATGTTAGGGAAATTACGGGACGAATTTCTTTAAGGGGGGGTAAGGGGGTGGAGTTTGTAAGAACCTGGACTTAAATTTCTTTATGATTTTTTCTTGTGATTTGTTGAAAAATAAGTTATTTTGGAAATTTTCTATGTACATGCTATGTACATTATGAGTACACGCCGTTTACTACCTTTCTGTAGGAGGTTGTGTGCTGGCCACGTAGTAGCCACACACAATACCGTGTGGGAGTTACTTAGAGGATTCTTAATGTGTTGTATGGAAACAATGATTACACATTGCGTACATTGATTTTTTTCATTAAATGCACCCAGTTCATGTCTAATCGCCAAAACTCTCTTATATTAGGTCCAGTTCGACCGAGAACTCCGTACGACTAAGGATCTTCGATGAACCCCTAAGCGTGCATTCGTCCTCTGAATTGAAAATTGTCTATTATGTTGGAATTGCATCGGTGAGTTCTCTCTTCTCCTAGAGCACCATCTTCTATTTTCTATTCTCTAGAGAGATATTGTGGGTTGAAAATTTTGGTCGTTTTTGTATATCTTCGGCATTCTAGGGAGAATCAATATTCAAGGTTCAGATATATCGATCTCTTAATTCCATGGTAGGTGGTTTGTTCCTTTACGTTCATAGTCTTTGAGTATTATATGAAAATTCTTCCAATACCCTTGAACGAGGTATTGCATGTTTACCAATTTACCCCTGTTTTTCTTCTACCATGAGTGTATGAATACGTAGAGGTTATTTGGATATAAATAGGGTTGATTTATATTATTTTGATGTATTCGCCATGCATGTTTTGTTTATGACTGTTTGGTCGGTTTAGCCTATTTGACTGCCTTGCCTGTTTTCCATGCCTGTTGCTGTAAGTTGGAGAGTTTGTATTCAGATATGCATGGTATGATTTAGACTATTTAAACAAGTATGTATGTATGTTTAATTTTTCCATATTGTATTTCTAGCCTCTTTGACTCACACAGGGCCATGAGAACCTGGTGTAGTAGTCTATAAGGGGAATTGACTATGTGGGCTTCTTTAGAGCGTCATTGAGCACATTAGACTATAAGTGGAATTAACCGAGTGAGAGTTCTCATAGAGTTTTTGAATTAATTTTTAACTAATTTAGACTACTAGGGGAATTTATGGTGAGTGCTTCCTTAGAGAGTCTATGAACGACCTAGTATAAAAGGGGAATTGACCGATCGAGCTTCCTCAGAGAGTCCTTGACCATGGGGCTATACGGGTAATTGACTGTGATTCTTTCCTCAGAGAGTCCCTAACTACCATAGAATATAAGGGGAATTTACTGTGAGTGCTTCCTCAAAGAGTATTTATATACTGAACCATAGGGGTTATGCTGAATCTACTACCCAGAGCATGGCTTGTACTTGTTAGGTAGAACCAAAGGGGATGGATGTGAGTACTTCCCAGAGGGGTACCTGTTAGCGTTTAGGTCTTTTTCTCTTTGATTACTTGATATTGAAACAATTGAATGTTTACTACTGAGTACCTTCTTTTTTGTGGTTTTCCAAAATTTTACCTACAATATATTCTCTGACCGTTAGGCACAGATCATCGGGTGGATGCCTACTAAGATTTATTCTCACGACCAATATAGGTCATGCTTTTGGGCCAAAAAAAATATATTACTACAGATATAGATAAGGGAATGTTCCCTTCTACTTCAGGTACGTGAATTTCTATGGAGTTAGAGATCAAGTGACCATGCTTAGGCATGCAATTCTGAGGAGCTATATATCATTTTCTTTTGTACATTGGATTAGCACTGATTGTATTTCCAGTAGTGTGACTAGCATGGCTTCTTACCTAGACATAAGTGTCTTGCATCATTATGTATATGTATATGTGCTCCACTTGTTTATTATTCCAGTATTTCGCTATTTACTGTTGTTGGATATTTACTACCATCTGATATTTTATGTATTTGTTTACTTCTACTGTGTACACTACTAATAAGGGAATAGTTTCCCCACTATCACACCCAGGGCCGTCACTACTAGTCAGTATCCTCTAGTATTCAGGGAAATGCACATGATGCCATGAGACCAACCGGTTATGAGACACCTCTGGGTGGATTATGGAACTAGGACATTACAAAAATTGGTAATCGTTAACGCTCCTATTTGGATGATAAGCATGTGGTCTCCGGTTCGAGTTGCATTGAAGGCGAATTAAAATTCTCGTCAAGTAAGGAACAGTTCCTGCCACATGTTTTCTGGACTGGTCTGAAGTGGGGGCATGTTATCTTCCGGTGGGGGGTTTTTCTATCTTTCTGAGGTCTGGGATTGGGCACGACTGATTTCAATGGGGCTTTTGCCCCACCAGGATCATTACACATTCATATATGGAACAAATGATCATATTCCAGTATTTAAAAGAGTATCCCACATGATGGGGTTAGGAATACCCAAAGGGGTAATTATTGACACTGAGGAGGAATGAGATATTTATGTTAATACTAAGAATTTATTTTCGTCTTCTTTTGTCTCAATTCTACTTTACCATTCATCATTGATAATCATGATGAACATGAATTTGTACAGCTAAATATAGAAAAGGAAACTATAGGAAAATTCATGAATCAATAAAATATGGAGTGATAGGCTCAATAATCAATACATAAAATAATCCTTCTAGGTCTCCAAAACATTCTCATGGAGTGAGAATCATAACGGGGGTAATCGCGATGAATAATCCTCAGCCATTAACTCATGTTTCTCTTTCTAAGATGGGTGTTTCGACTTCTAATCTAGAACATGTAATGAAATGTAAGAGATAAATGATATTGGCCCAATGTATAAACTGAAGGAGTAATAATTGTAATATCTTATGAGAATTTAAAATTTTCTCAATATACTATATTAATCAGATTTATCTTCATGCCGGATCTATGTCTCTCTCCCCTATCAAGGGATTAAGAGATGATTATTCAAGACCAGAGAATGAAACACAAGGAGAAATCCACGTTCATGTTGATGAATCTACTGTATTAAAAGATAAATAATCAGAAGAATCAGCTATACCTACTCTTGGGTCTCTTAAGAGAGGGAAAAGACACTGTAATATTAAATACAATCATCAGTTTACTTTTCCAGCTTATCCTAAAATAACCAATAATGATATTACTATTGTTTGAGAAGAAAGGAATAAAGACATAGGGAAATATGAAATAAATACTAATGTTGGACCAAACCTGGAATGACCTGATGTAGATGTACCAATTTAATATCCAACAAAATTAAAAGTTATTTGATCCAATTTGGGCATCAACCAACCTTTGATGGATACCTTAAATGGTGAGGATGTTATAACTTTCCATTCTATATAAACAGAAATGATGTAATCCCTTAATCCAAATATTGATACTCTATGTTCAATAAAAAAGTATAGGGATTTTCTTGAGGAATTTAATAGATGTATATCCATATTTTTTAATTTTATATACCCAATTATTCTTCATTACATGATTCTTTACATCAAAATTCACCTTATGTAGCTGTATTTGTAGAAATTGTGGCTAAGGATTACAAAGAAGGGGGTATTCCACTTTATTCTTCAATGGGAGATAGATAAATACCTACAGAGGATCTCCCATTCAGAGATTCTCCAGAGCCTTTAAATATGATAACTAGAAAAACTCAGGGGGGGTTCCCCTTCTCAAGAAACATATGCTCAAACCATTAAAGCTAAGAATACGGAAGATGAATCCAATCAAGTAATTGAAAAATTATTGGGTAACTATAATCATCTATATAAATCATATCATTTTCTTATATTTGAAACTATCATGACCATGATTTATCATTTAGGGATATCTTCACCAAGATAAAAAGGTGAAGCTTCTACTATTCTATGAGAAGCAGAATGAGGAATCTCTTTAATTGATCTGTTTCTAGAGTATATGTTACCTTATGGTATTGACCCATATTCAGACATAGAGATGATATATGCTCTTCGCATGAAATATAAGAATACATGGAGACATATCTGGAGCATAATTGTTGTGAGTCTTTTAGATAGACTACTTTCTCAATTTTCAAAACTCCTAGAATTATTCTGGAAATTGGGATTTGGTGGATTTAATTATCGACCAGTCTATGATGCTATGAAAGAGACCATTCATTGATGGGAACTGGAGCATAAGTTACATTGATATTTTAAAATGGATAATTGACTTTTCAATATTTAGTGCTTCTATGCTGAAGTAGCTCAATAAGAGGCTAATCATAATAAGAAGTCCATTTAAATCAACCAAAAAAAATAAAGAAACACCTACAGAGTTTTTATATCTTTAAAAAAATTGGGTGATGCTCATGGAAATTTGACCAATTGAATCAAATATTAGGGGAAACCCAATTGGAGGGAATAAAATCTATTTAAACTACCATGTAAGAACTTCATCAAGATGAGGAGGCTGGAGTTGCTCAGCTATCTCAATATCAATAGGACGCTGACATGGATCATTAGGATATTCAACAAATGAGGAGTCATGTTGGTTGATTATTTCGAAACATTATACAGAGGCTCCAATTTTTTGATGGCCCTATGATTTCATATGAATGATTGAAATTTTTCTTTCAATTAAATATATCTTCACTCCAGTTTTCTATGATTGTAATTTTAATCGTAATGTTGATAATGAAATTTTTTTAAATCATTAATCCTTCATATTTGACAATCATTATTTCAATGAAAAGGATTGAGTTATTAGAATATTATTATTATACTGATGGGCCTAATGAGCATGATTTGAGTTTTTATAGAGTTATATGGATAGCGCCACTAATTTTGAATCGTTAGAATTTTTTATTTCTAAATATTAGTCAAATTAAACAAAAATGTACGTTTAGTGAGGTGGGACTCATCTTTTGTTCAGAGTTCCCTTTTCGGGTTCTCACTCTTGTGTGTTCCATGTCTTTTGTTTTTGGTAGTTTTGGAGTCATGCATGTTGGATTATAAAAGGGATAATATTTTGGTTCTAAAACCATGAACCCTAAATTTTGACATTATTAATAAACAAGACTATGCGTGTATGAATTGATTAAGTATTCATTAAATATTTCAATGGGGGAAACCTGAGCCATGATTTTTATGGACACCAAATTTAAAACATGTATCAACATAATGGGAGTTTCTTCCATGAACGATGTTAACATTATTCGATAAACTCTTTATGGGGGAATGTTATGCAAGGAAAACTAGGACATATGCTGCATATCCTAACAATGGTATATTTTGATTGAAAGACCTGTTATGTAGGCAACATATGAAAGGCCACCTAAGAGAACATACTGCATAGTCAAGTAAAAGAGATCATTTGAATTTAACATTTTACTGCTGATAGGAAAGGTAAAATAATATTTTGGTGACTCATGACTGTACTAGGTGGTTTTTACAAGGAAAATAATTTTAAAAATTAAAGAGTTACATTATGCCGACGTATGCCATGAATAGGAAAACAATTTCTATACAAATTTGTGGTATGAGGAATGATTAAAATTTATCTGGAAGTGAAATTTATGATATAATATTGTAATGTATTACGTCATGCAGGGAGGAAATTTGTACTTTGTAGTTTTAAGTCATTCATTGAGGACATTAGTACTATTTAGTTTTATGTCATGTAGTGAGGACATCTTTATTGTGCAGTTACAATTCATGCAGTGTGGATATAGTGTGGCTTTAGTTTAAGTTTTGTATATCTTACAAAATGAATGAGACTCTCCCCTGTTCGTGAATTTTTTTTAGAAACATACTACCATATCCAGATATGGAATGGAAATTATAAACTATGATTTAATAATTTATGAATCAAAATTATGATATTAAAAAAAGGATAAAAGTATTATGGGAAGTCTTTTCCAATAATTAATATAACATTATTTGATGAACATGTTATGGATGTTGTGTTATGAAGAGAAAAATGGGGCATATGATGCATATCCAAATAGTGAAATCTTTTGATTGGCAGACATGTTATGTAGGAAACATATGCATTGCCACCTAACAGAACGTAATGCACAGTTAAGAAAAAGAGCTCTTTGAAGTTTGAAAATCTATTACTAAAAGCTAATGAAATATAATGGAGGATCTGATTTTCTGACGCACATATATTGGTTTATAACGAAAGGTACCAGAGTATAGAGAGGGATATTCTAAAAAATATTTTCAAATAATTATAGGACTAAGACTCCTACAAATGTCTGACCCAAACGTATGAGTTATGGTGACTATTTATTTAGTCCATACAACTAAGAATATAAATGGAAATAACATATTATATGTGTTCTATTGATTCTAAGGTTATTTCACATTTCATTGAACACATGGTAATATATATGAGTAAACTATGGTGTTGACTACTTTTAGGTTGAGAGAAGGATAATGGGACGATTATACTTGAATAAATATTTTAAAATACAGATTCATGTATGTTGTCATCACATTTTGATGGGGGCCATGATAATACATCAACGAATGAAGTTACCATTATTTTAAAAACCTGTTATGTGGGATGTTTTATATAGGAAAAAATGGGGAATATACTAAATAGCCAAATAATGTAATAATTTGGCTAGTAAGACTGTTATGTAACCAACTTATGCAAGTCCAACTAAGGGAACAAACTGCATAGTCAATCAAAAGAGCTCTCAGGTATTAAAAACTCAATCACGAAAAACCATAAGAGTGATTCTATATATTTGGAAAAAATCATGATTAAGAGTGTGAAATATGGAATGGGGTTTTTCTCAATGCACATGAGATATATTTGAATCAATATTGGTCACAAGTTTCAAGTCCATTACACATATATGACTCATATGTAAAAATGAGGACATTCTTTGTTTCCTCTAAATTAATATTGTGATGTGCAGTTTAAAGTCTGCCAATTAGGACTTTTTTCCAATGGAGTTTTAATTCATGTTTTGAGGTCATTATACAATGATGTTTTAATTCATTTTGTGAGGACATGATTTACTGATGTTAAAAGAAAGGCTTGTTGTAACTGGACTAAGGGTAAAACCCATGTGTCCATATATGTCTTAATGAGGGAACGAATCAAGTCATACATAATTCATAAAACATTCCCTATACAGGTTTGATTCTTATATAATGAATAATGGGTTTTCATTGCATCTTGGCCCATGATTGGAGATCTAGGCATCTCTACCTACTGAAAATAGAATATAATCAATCCATACATAGTACTATAAACAATAATTCCATATGCCAATCGAGTTTGACCTAAAGAATGTGACTTTCTGACACGTTCTAAGAGAATGGTTAATCATAAGACATAAAATGGTTTAAAGACAAAATAATATATCTTAATGAAACACTTTGAATAGATCCAATTTATATACAAGAAGAGAAAAGAAAAAAAAAAATTTTGTGACTATAGCTGGGCCTAAAATCTGAGATTTAGGTGTCTCTACACATATCAATGAAAATGAGAATCAAGCTATATGTAGTTCTTGAAACAAGGTCCTTATGCTAATCTGACTCAAACATAAGGGATAAAGGGACTCATGTTCCACTATAGAGTATCAATGATGTAAATTTGGATTGCTTATGGAAGTTCCTAATGTCATGTATATAATATGTTATCTTTATAGATTAATGTCAGGTAACAATGAAAGTGGTATCAGAAATTTTAACATCGTGCGACAAGGGAAAAGATGATCTACATTTTAATTCCATGAAGTATGAATGAAAATGGTTGTTACACAGTTTAATTAATTGAAAATTGGACATTTTAATAAGCAGTTTACAATCTTGTAGCCATAACCAATTATCTGGGAAATTAAACAATGTATTTCATCAAAAAATCTCACATTGGTTGGAGTTGTAATGATTTCTCCATCCATTGAGATTAAGGGTAATCTCTATTTGATTAGAACTTATGTGTAGTATAACATCCTTCGCACATTACCTCATTATTTGGAGGATTAATTAATGGTATCATTGGAATCCTCGGTGTCAATACCAATTCTCATTGAAGAAATTAATGGTGGTGAAATTTCATGTAAAATTCTCTTGTTATTCTGTTCTGGTATACTTCCGTATGATGAACTTTATGAAATATTTTTTTGATTAACTGCTCTAGCTTATCAAATCGTTTCTGAGACCTCTCAGCTCTAGATAACTGGTCTCAGATTTGAATTCTGAGTAAAGTATATTACATTTCAATTAGAGAATGTTCTTTGGTTCTATATACCAATGAATAAAGTGTTTTCTAGGTGGCAGTATAGGTAGTGGATTGATAATCCTATAATGCATTCAAATGTTTATTAGTCCATGATTTTGTATCTTTATCCACCATCATCTACAATATATTTTATAGTGTCTTATTGAAGGACTCTATCTGTCAATTGGTCACTACCTGATAGCAAGATGAATGGTTGGATTTAATATTTTATTCTTGATATATATTTGTTAGCTCAACAGAAAAAAAATTGGTTCCATTGTCCATCAAAATATTATGTGAGAAACCAAATTTGGTGATGATATTTTTATTTACAAGACTAACAATGAGTTTGTCTCCGATTTCATTGAGAGGTATTGCCTCTACAAATTTTGAGATGAACTCAGCAGCAGTAATAATATACATGAATTATTTAGCTGTGGTTGGAGTATATGGCCCTACTACATCCATTCCTCATGTGGAAAATGGCCAAGAGAATTTAGATGTTTTTAGAAAATTTGGGGTTTGATGAATGATGTAGGCCTGCACTTAGAAAGGACGACATTTCAAAGTGAAATCTGTGCAATCCTTTATCATTGAAGGAAACATGTATCCAAGCAATCAGATCTGATCCGAGAGTCTATGCCCAGACTGGTAAGAACCATAAGCTCTTGAATGTTTTTCATTCATGAAAAATTTAGTCTCTTCTCCACCGATACATTTGATATTAATTACATCAAATACTCATTTATAAAAGATCTTATAATGGTCTGGATGATCAAAAAGAGTAAAATTGGCCGCTCATCATCAGATCTATTATTTTTCATCCCTATGGATGGAAGTTCTCCATTTTGAAGATATTCTGTGATGTGTGTTTTCCATCACTTTTTAGGACCATATGACTCATAAATGGGTATAATTTCATTAATTTACACTATTCAAGTTTGAATAAAATGTAAGAACACATGACAATGTGCTATATGGATGACTCTCTCATCCTAATATGGAACTTCCAATGTTGTAGCTACATTAGATAGTGCATCATCTTGTGTATTTTTTGATCTCGAGATATAATACATTATCAGCTATGTGGAAAATTCATCCATTAACCCACTGATGTAATCACACAATGGAATTAAATAGTCTTTTTTATTGAATATTCCCGACTGATTTGCTATATTACGAATTTTGAATCACCTTTTACTTTCAAATGATTCATTTTCACCAGAACGGATGATTCTAAACATGTAGTGAAAGTATGATATTTCTTGCCTCATTGGTGGTACCATCTTCTGACAACATGAAGGAATAGGGATACACTTCCATTTCTATGGAAATAAAGTAAATTCTAAATCCTACATTTTTGAGTTCAAAATTTCCCGTTATCTTCCCTGTTGGACTTATGGATGAACCATCAAAGTATATTTCCCATGTTTGGGAATTAACCTGAATAGATAAGACCCCATCATTAAGAAGTTCAGTATTTATTAATGTCTCTTTTGTTGATGGATTCTTAGTAAATAAGTTATCTAGATCATTCCCTTTTATATCCTCCTCAGATACAAATTGGATATCAAACTATTGAAGAATAACCTCCTTCTGTTCCAGATTCCCTATAATCAAAGGATTGTTGATGATAAATATTATCATGTTACTACGAGATACCAATTAAATCTCATGATGTTATAAGTACTCTGTCAATTTTTTAACATCAACAATTAATTCCGTGTCATACTTTTCAATAATATAATACTAATTTTATGCATAATGCATAGTTAGAATGAGATATTAATGACTATTTTTATTCCCAACTTCTTTTTTTTGACAGGAAAGGAACCTAGTGATTTCTCTAAAGCTATCACATAGAGGATAAGTGGGTTTTCTTCAACATGTGCCATTAGTACTAGTGGAATCATGAGATATTTTTTGAGGGTATCAAATGCTTCTTAATAGTCATCAGTCCATTGATAAGTGACTCCCTTCATCATTAATCTAGTAAAGGGAAAACACATAACTGCCAAATTAGAGATAAAGTGTCGAATGTAGTCCATGTGTTGTTGTTTTCCTCTAAATTATTTCAAATTTTCAGTAGGTGAATAACCAATGTTTGATTTTGTTTTCTAGGAACAACTTCGATTCCACAATGGCATAAAATGTAGCCATGGTAGTTTCTTGAGGATACCTAGAAAGTACCTTTCAAGGGGTTCATCATAAAATTATGTTACGAAATATTATTGAACTTAATCTCCATATCATCAAATTTTATCAGGAAATTTTGTGGATTTTTCCCCAAAATCATCCACATAAAATTCATCAATTTTCCCTAAAAAGGTTTTGAGGATATGATACAGGGCAGATTAATGTGTTTCACATGCATTATTTAATCCAAAGGAAATTACCCTATAGAAAAACACACTTTGAAGGGATCTAATGGCTATATATTCTTCATTTCTGGGGCCATAAGTAATTTATTATACCCTGAGTAACCATCCAAGAAAGGAAATATCTTCATATCCTATTTCTTCATTAATTAAAAGATACGTAATCAGAACTGGAAAATCATCATTATGAGAATTTCGGTGAAGATCTCATAATTTAATGGAAACTCATTTTTTTCTCTTCTTTTTTTTCACTGGAAAAATATTGGCTATCCCTTTGGGACATTGAACTTTCCTGAAAAAGTTATCCTTTATATTTTTCTCAATATTACTTTTAATTTAATAAGCATAAGTTGGGTGTGTTTTTCTGGATTCCTCTTGAATACACAATGTTCTAATGGTCTAACCAAATTATGGATAGCTACAATAGGATTATGACCTAGAATTTCTATATAATTATATGAAAATATATCTTGATGTTGCTTTAAAAATGAATTATACACTTCGTTCCCTTTAGAAGTCATGTCTATGCTAATTATAGTGGGGAGTGGATCTTCTTATATAACAAGATTTATTTCTTTGAGATCATCCATAGTGGTAGATACACCTTCCTCCAATGTGGGATTTGCATTCCTGAGATCATCCACTTCTTTTTCATTACGTGTTACCTCTTTAGTCTCTACTTTCATAGTAAATGATGAGGAAAAACGTAAAAAGTTACGAGAGGAGTCAATATTTGAACATCCTAATGAAGAGGCCACCATATATGACCCTAATGATGATGAAGGATATTCATGTAGTATTAAGGAGGAGATAGTTGATTGGTAATCAATATATTTGTCTTCCTATAACATTGTTACAATTTCTTCAACGCTGATTAACAAAGTAGAGGTACGATGTTGTTCAGTGGATGAAATGATGACATCTCCATTTCAGTTTCCATCAATTCTTGGTGAATCAACAATTTCTCATAGGCTGTTAGGCTCAATTGCCACAATTGAGATTATGGAAGTTACTGGACGAGGGCTTAGATTTGGTTTTACCCATTAAATTTGATTGATGGGTAGCACATAATTTGTGGTCAAATGAAAGATTGGATTTTCCAAAGTCTTTACCAATCCATTTACAGAATTAACTCTTTTTTTTCCTTTTTTATGGTAATAGTTCCTTTTGTATTATAAAACTTTTCCTCAATGTATTGAGATTCACATGTTTTGAATGGATCCTTATCAGCATCCAATGTCATGATTTTACCATTGAAACAGTATTTAAGAAATTAGAGGTATGATAATGGTTTGGTTACATGCTGATGTAGCCAAGGCCTTTTAAGATGAATATTGAAGGTTGTGTCCTCATGAACAAACATTAATTATGAATTTGATACATGATCTACAAACTCTGTTCTGGGTGTAATTTCCCCCCAAGGATCTTTCTCATTCTTATCATAAGACTACAAAATTAATGTGGAAAGAGATAAGTCTGATTCAGTATTTCCCAATCAACGATGTATATGAATTGGAGTATGGTTGACTCTGAGGAAATTATAAATGAAGTCTAGATGGATTTCTATGTATTTGAACTTACTATATATATATATAAGGGTCTGATATGTCTATGTAAAACATAATATTTATCTTCATTTGTAAAAGATATGATTGTATGACATTTTTTATGATCATTCTCTACACAGAAAACTTCAACAGCAACAACATTGGTTTCAAACTCTGGTGGAAATAAAAAAGCCTCAATAATTTATTCATGAAGGACATTTGATATACTTAAGGGTTTCAAAATTGATTACATTGCCAGTACATGGGCCATTTTTTTAAATACATCATAATTTTGGTCTAAAGGTCTATGTTTCCCTGCATAGAGATGCAATTTTTCAAGTACTTTGGATACTGATGCTTCAGATATATATGTACCTTATGTCAGAGTATAAGTTGTAAATACTCCTGGATATGGTATATTATACTTACTTGGTCAATTCATTTTCTATGAAGAAGACGATGTGACATCTAATCTGTCCTCCAAAATATTTGTGTAAAAATTGAACCTATCTTGCATGGAAAAACATTATGTTCCTTTTAAATCCACTAATGGGATCAACAATGAGTTTCTAAATACCACAAATTTTATATAGGGGTATAGTTAAAAGGGTGATTTTTTGAATTCCCATGTCTTCCCCAATATCCTCGACATTGGCCTCTTCTTCAAGTTCCCTAATTAGTTACATGGAATTTCGTCTCATTATAATCAGAATCACCATCGGTATAAGGATCCCTTAAGTGGATAACGTTGACTGATCCAAATAACAAATCTTTATCTGATGACTATTCTTCTTGATCGGCTAATTCTGGTTTTTCCGTTTTGCAGGTAGGTGCCCATGCATTTGAAACGGATTGTATGAAATCTTCTAGGATCATGAATAACTTTGACCATTGCATGAACTCATCTTCTTATGACTGCTCTATGTCCTTGTTTTTATCTAGTTTCATTGATAATGACCTTTTGATGATGGTGGGTTTACTGTGGAAGACGTCGTGGAAGAAAAAATTCTAAGTTACCATTGTGTTTGTAGAATGGTGCGAGTTCGGTTGATCATTTTTTTGATAATCCAATAAACATATTTCTACACGTTTTTACATAAGACATCATACAATTTTCCTTCTTCTTTGGAATGAGTAAAATTAACACATGCTACTTGAGGTGATGAACTTTTCAGTTTCACTTGTCCATAGTATACCATCATTTATGGAGGTCTATGAAAACAAAACACTTCTAGAGTTTATGTCATAATATCTTCTAAAAGGGAAAATAATTCAGAAGATCTTCTTATCCTTCTTTATTTGGTTTATTTTTCCACGAAAATTGAACCAAATTGTTCTCTAAATCTGAGATGATTTAACTAGGAACTTGTTCATTCTAGAAGGAATTAACTTATTTTACTTCGCCAAACTTTTTCTTCCTTTGATCTATTGGGTTATATTTATGAGGCGGTCGTTGCTTCTTATTCTTAGGAGGTGAAGACTTTTTATTTGATTATGGTTTTGACGGGGAATTGGTACGACATCTTGCTTGAGAGTAACTTTAGCAACATCTACCTTTTCTGTTCTCCACCCCAAATCTAATGGAATTACATGGATTTTAGCGTTAGTTTCTATAATAAAATATTCTATCAATTGGGAAATTGAATTAACGTCTTAAAACCTTTTTGTGTATTTCATATGGATCAGTGGTTTGCATAACTCATCACGTAGATTTTCTACAAAAACTGGCATTATTTATTCTTGAGGGAGTGCCAAAATTAAAGTGCAACTTAAATATTTCCATCATGTAATAAAATATGAAACAAATTCATTATACCTTTGTTTACAGTTGGTAAGATCAAAAATCATTGTCATTGTTAGTGTCGAGATAAATTGATGATGTAATTTCTAAATAATATCTCCACATCTAGTAATTTATTTAAATTGTAAACATGTATACCAGACCAAATCTTTTCCCTGTATTGGGAGCACAAAACACCTATGCATAACTTTGTTTTGTTGTTGAGGAGTTCCCATAATGGGATAAAAATGAGAAACAATCTGTGTCATGTGTTATTTCTAATCTCTGTAACCAATAAAAATTGGTATATTGGTATTCTAAAAATGTTGTGGGTGAGAAATTGTATCCACCCATTCATGGTAAGCATTTTTTTCTGGCTGAACTGATGCACATTGTTCGTCCATAGACTCTAATTGAGTTGTTAATGACTTAATTTTGTTCATAATTATTTGGGAAATATCCAGATGAGATTGAACAAAAGAAGGTACAACAATTGGAGCTTGATCTGATGTACCGAATGGCAAAAACATTGATGGTGGTGCTGATATTTTATTTGGATAACCCTTTAGAACAATCCAATAGAGATGTGTTTGATCCTTCCTTGGTTTTTTACCCAATGTAGAGATTTCATTATCCACATCTGTAGTTACTGAAAATCCTTTTTGCTGAGGAGATCCTACAGGATATAACTGTTGCAGACCTGCTTGGGGAGTACGTCTAGCATAAATGCTACATCGATGTAACTCTCTATTTAGTCTTTTCCAATCTTTCAATTCATATTATTTTTGTGCAAATAAATCTTCAAGGTAAATTGATTTACCTTATCTAGTGCAAATGTGATATGCAATATGAATTTTACCATTCCCCTTGTTAGATGTCATTCATAGGGGGGGAGTTGGTTATTTGAAGGCATACCTAGATTCTATGAAAGCCTCGGATTTTGGTTACATACCCCATCATCATTTTCATCATTGTGTATCATATTTTGAATAATAACTTAATCTTTTAATTCCCTTGAACTAGACTTGTTTTTTGGAGGTTCCCTTATAGTGTTGTTAATGACATTCACTAATTCATAATGCATGAATGGCATTCTCTCACTATTTTGGTGAGATCATCCCTCTTTTTTTCTTCCATGAGGAAATGTTCTCCTATATGATGGATTTCCCAGAGATTTATGAAAGATAGTAACCTTAGGGGAATCATTGGATAGTTCAGTTGCACCTTCTCCTTGTGACTCTTTCCCAAATCGGGAGAAAAATGACTTCTTGCCAAGGAGGGGATTATTTATGTGAAAAATATCCCATCCCTGTAGGCCGGGTATATTTCTATTCTTCTTTATAAAATCTCTAATCATTTTTAATGAGTTTTATGGTTGAGTTAAATGAGCCCCCAACCATGAAAGATGGGGCGATTCATGAACTGTTATGGCTAAAATTTGTGCAACTGCTCTTTGGAATTTGTGAATTTTAGTTCAGACATTAGATGTGAGAATTCTATGAGAAACACACAAATCACCTATTTAGGAATATCATTGTGCTATTTTAGTCATTTTCATTATCTAACAGCTAACATCCTCAAAGAAAGATGGTTGATAAATATTTTCATATGCTTGATGTAAATGTAACACAACAACTTCTTTTATTTGGTTATGACTATGATTAAAGATTCTTGAGTCATGTTCTTGAGTGTACATTTTATTACATACAAAATCTATTGATTACGTCTAACCATGGGAAATAACATTGTAATATACCACTTTTGGCAGATGGTGCTGATTCTGGAGTGAAGTGAATTACAATGCTCTATGTGTTCCCCATCCTCTAAAACAAATACTCTATGGGGAATAATAAATTTACTAGCATAGCCTCTTTAGAGCATTGAGGCATACACAATGAAGGGTTCTATGCTATTTCTCAACCTTTGGATGTTCGTAAACTAAGGGAGATGCCATGTTAATTTGGAACTTCAACCCTTCTATTGACATTACATGATTATGATATTCATAATATATTAATACATTAGTTTCCAAATGACGAAGATTCATCTATAAGATGAGGCAGACACCATGAATGAAGTATTCTACCGTCAATTCAGGAATTTTGTACTGATAATTCAACAAAGGCCAGAACATGACTAGTATTTCTCCATTAGAAAATTGTTTTCTCATCTCTAACATATTTTCAACATTTATAACTAGAGGCCATTCCACTTGGTTTGACCAAATTGTATGCTCTACATTAGATGAAAATTGACTAAAGGGAGGATCTGAGAATGATTTTTCACTTATGATGCATTCTATTTGAGAATGTTATTCACCTATAAATATAAAGACATCACACATGGCTGGATTTGTTTTTGAAAATTCCTCGAGATAAGAGAGATTTCTCATTACTATATTATCAATTATTGAATAATCATAACAATGAGTGATACAAATGTGGGGAGGACTTTCTCATCAAATGACATAATGGTTAGGATCACCATGGTTGATTAAAACAAGTGATGAATCATCTTTTTCCGTATTATTCTGGACACACTAAGGGTTTTCGTGGATCTCATTAAGAGATAGGCGCTCTAGATTGAACAAATTTTCATGAAGCGGCCCTTCACGATCAAGTGTCTAATGGGTAACTTTTTAATTATTATTAAAACTCTCATAATTTATTAATAAGAAGATAATATTTTGATTTGTATCAGAAAAATGTCTAAGGGCTTCATGAAATCCATCGTTAAGAGGTCCTAAATCACAGCTCGACTCCTGATTTTACAATAGTGATTGGTGAAATGTTTTCCTAGATTTCATCTTATATGTAGGTGGGTCCACTTGCTGGGAAAAGTGGTTATCATGGGAAGGTGTATGTGAATGAATTTGATTGGTTACCGGAATGAACCAATTACCTCAAATTGGAATGTCTGTATGTCCCCGATCCTCTGGCACATATGATAGGGGATAGTATGCCCCATGACCCTCCTATATTGGAACAGAGGTGTGTATATACTCTGGGATGGCATGACGATGTGTTATACCATGTGTGGGGATGAATTTATTTGTATGTTCTCCTATTACTGATTATGTTCTTGTTATAATTACTGGAATGCTTCGAGAATATTGGAAGAGATATGCATCTTTCCTATCAACATTGATAATATATTTATGGTTACATCCACAGCCGTAATTGGAATATATCCATTCTGTATTTGTATTAGGTGTATGTGCTTTCTCCAATCCTCCTTTTCCTATGAATGGGTATTGATAGTACTCATTCATGCGGGCAGATAGTTGGGTCTGCCCCAGATTTTATGTCGGAGTGTTCCGACTAACTTCTCAGGGTGATGCAAAACAATTTTGTTAAAAGGCTTGATGAACACTAGAGGTTGTGTGTGCCTTCTGGCTATTTACCATCATGTAATGTTGATGTACATCTTTCAATAGTGGTAGATGAGACTGCTTGCAGAGTTGGTGATTGTAACAAGGTGTGTGTACCTGTTTACGAGTTTCCGCAATATTGGATTGGTGGGATTCTTTAAAAATAGTCAGATGAGTCTATAGACTAGCTAATAATTTGGAAACAGGTTTATGTTAATTCTCACAACACTCCACTAGGTTTATCTAGTGTGATTAGTGGGTTCTGCAAGATGAGCATATTTGACAACAAAAATAGGACGGATAGGTGTATGTGGTTGCTCTTGGTTTTCCATCAAGTTATGTTGATGGACTTATCCGGAGGAGGTAGAGGTAAGATCCTACACCCTATGGACTGATCTTTGTCCCTATAAGTTCTTCTAGATTGCTCGAGTTTGATATACAAAGGATAAATGACCAGAGGAAACACCCCCATCATGTTGGGGGTTAACTACAATGTGACTATACTAACAATGATTTTTGGTGGGAGTCCTCAAGAAAGACCCATGCACCTTTCAATTGAGGCCCTGAGTGACATCTTGATCCACCTCCATGTAGTATGAGAGTGACTAGTTGTTATGTTCTAGGGATAAGGGCCAGAAACAGTTGAAGAAGGTGGTTGGCACTATCTATTTCTTGATCATCGGTCATCGTTGGTCAGATGATGGATGACATTTATTGACCTGGAGGGCCCGCCGAGCAGCCTCCAAAGTCAGGATTGTACCCTGCTAGAAGTATTACTTTACTAGAACATTTTGGACCTAGCTATGATGATGTTTCGGTGGAGATAACATCCTTCCCATGCATGGGGATCCAACTTGAGCAGCGGTCAAAAAGTTCACAGACGTTGTCTTGAAGAAATCCGTTTTGGAGTAAAGGGAATTATGACAAAAATTGAGAAACAACAACAAACGATATTAAATAAAAATTATTTAGATAGATATATCCGTGATTTATTCCTTCATCTAGTCTACCATCATCAATTTTATTGGGGGATCAGAGGTGTGTAACATGATTAACTTGGTTAAGGATTCACATCGGGATCACCATTTTTGTTTCGTCATTCTTTGAAACAGGTGATCTAGTTTTAAGAATCCCTGTTTCTATGCAGTTTCCTTTGTATTTATTCATGGAACCAGAAACTTACAAAAGTTATTTATCCATGTAGGACCCACATTCCAATGGCAGTTGATCGTTAGGATTAAACTTTTATGATAATTATGAACATGCATTGTTCTAGAGGATGGGAGGTCAGACTCATCACACCCTTTTAGGGAATGTTATTGTCTACTTCTGGACACTCTTTGTAAGTTTAATATATTTCCTTTAATCCTTATTAATTTACCAAGTATGTCATATGTTTCCCTTTAAATTTTCAATAAATTATTTACATGTGTAAAATTTAGATTCATTAGTATGGATTCAAAATTATTCATTAAGGAAGATATCCATATGTATTCTAGATTCTATATCAATGGTTTCCTCAAATATACTATTTAATTATTATTTTAATCATAGTTTGGATGATACTAGTTTTTAAGCCACTTATTGAGGTGCTCTGGAATTTACCATCATCCAGGGAGACGAAATTTTTTTTTGATCCTGTGATCGTGCCCATAAGTTGGGCTACCAATGTATCCTTGTAAATGAATTTAGAACCCTCCTAGTTCAGTGTCTTATAATGGGACCCAACATAAATTTTATATTCATGTGATAAGGGCCCCTTAAGTGGAATGTGCTTAGTCAAAACGTAGTGTGGGATGCATACTGAAGTAGCCCAAGGAACATGGAATGGTAATGGGTTTCCATGTAAGATTAGACCCTATGGAATATGGACCAAGGGGAACATGGTTTATTAGAAATTTTGGATTTTAACCTCATGTAGGATTCCTACATATCTCATGTGGATGGAAATAAAAGCCCACATAGTTTGATAAGTCTCATATGAGAGTATAGTGTTGTGGGAGAAATGGGTTTGGTCTAACTTCTAGAAAAGGATTCCTTGATGAATTGGGGATTATTCTGAAGGAGGAAGACCATATTTAAATTGAATTAGGTATAGATTCTTAAGGAAGATATATAGTGATCTCGGGTCCTAATAAGGCTTCCTACATGTACCAAATATAATGGGAATCAGAGTTCTCGTAGTTCATTCACCATGGGTGTTTAATCAAATGGTGTAACCATCACAAATCTCTAAGCCTATGTGAGTCATGATCAGTGTGAGATAGAAGATGATGTGAAATATTCATCAATGAAACAAACAATTCATCCTCCATGGGTGTAAGAGGGTGCACCTACAACAATTTTGGAAATTGATGGAAAGGAAACCCAGGAACAGTGCAAGTTGAAAATCCTTCCCTCTAGTCTCTTTGCTTTTGACAAGGGTCCCATGGAAGGATGAAGGGATGAAGGTTAAGGTCATATCCAAGGATGTATGCCCAAAAATTGATTGTGTTAATGAAGGATGACTTTTCATTTTCTTTCATGGTTAAACATGTGTGATCTCTACCTTCCCCACTAGTGACATGAGGTTCCGGGTCTAAGAGATAAAAAGGGGAGGACAAAACCCAAACCCTAATACTCCAAACCGAGAACTTCTCAACATTGTTCCTAGAAGAATAGTTCATGTGACTGTGGATATACAAAACCATATAAATTCCATGTATCATAACAATTTTATAAACCAAATGTAGGGAACCTATGAATGTGGAAATACAAACCCAAATTAAGTGACATCCTAATGTGCCTTTCTGAATTTTTTATTAGGTAGGATGTTTTGGTGGAGGCTGAAATTATGTTCCTTTTATATAAGGGAATTAAGGAAGGAGATACCTGACAATTATTGTAATTAAAGAGAATATATGAGTTGGTATGTAGGTTTTATACCATGATATTCCAAAAAAGTTTCTCAAGAATGTGTGCCGTGTTGGTACCCCGTGTTGCAGCATCACATAATTGTAACCTGAAAATATGTTTCCCAGGTGCATTGCACAGGTCTTCCATAAAGATCTATATGATTACTGATGTATAATATTCAAATAGGGGAATCAACCTATGTAAACATTGAAAAAAAAATCAAAACATGATTACCAATTTTAATTATGTCTTTTTTCAGGTTTAAGAGAACTAATTGAGAAAATTTGAGTGATATTGGAAGAATAGCTCTCCAATGGTAGCTTCTGAGAGTAATTTGATTTTATTCGGTAATAAAATGGGGAATCCAAGGGTTCTATTCATAGGCGTGGATGGGACAAGTTGATGGAATGTCTATCCATGCAGGCGTTCCACCGAGTTTCTCCGTGCTGATCCTTCGCATAGGGGTCCAAGACATTTTTTGTCATGTAGATAGGCCACGTTTGTCTCTCATATAGCCCTATCGTGCAGGTCTTCCACATAGCTCTTCTGTTTAGATATGTCTTGGCGGTATTTAGAGAATTCGACATTCCTTTGAATTATTCAAACCACATTATTTCGATTTTGTAATATCCAAGGGCGATCGTCATGGTATTTTTTCCAATTCTTTGTAGTATCAACAACGAGGTAGTGTTATCCTTATATTTATAGGTAAAAAACATGTTTCCTTATTTAATGTTGGGGAAAATGTTTCTATATTGTTATTTTAGATTTCATACCCTATTAGACAACTAGATCATATTTATCTTTCATGTATTTTAATTTCATATATCATCAAATATCAATGATTTTTTAGGGATTATTCTCTAAAAAACATTTTCCCACACTTTATATTATCTATATGTTAATGATTGTTATAAATTTTAGAGTAAATGATGTTGTTCACAATTGTATTAGTTTTTTTAGCCATAAATATGTACATTTGTGAGATCGGTATATGCTGAATCAGAGCAGAAGTAGAATGATTTTCATAGTAAAATACTAACACAACATAGGGTCCATGGAGATATCTCACTACATATTAAATGAAGTTACTTAATTTCATTGGTCATCATAAAAAATAAAAAAATTATAAAACTATCACAATTTAATATTCATGACTATTTCTTATATTTTCAAATGAGAAAAAATAAACTATTTTCTAGAAATATATTTATTTGTTTTTTAACAGTGGATGTTTTATTTCGATCAATATTTAGTTTATAATAGGTAGAATAATAACATAGAGAGGTTTATTTTAAAAACATGGTAACCTATAGAGAATTTTTAAATTTTTATGAAATCATAATTAATGAAATCCATGTAGCCATTGGTCAATTACATCATAGAGTAAATTCATGGGACAAAAATATTTGATCATAAAAATGAGTGATCTGAATGAGTTGTTTTCTTATGAAATTATTTTGTTCATTCTATTAAGAATCATGGAATAAATTTCTAATTTAATAAGAAATTATAGGATTATCTATAACATATATAAATATATGAATGTTTTATAACATCTAAATTCATCTAAGATAGTTGTGTCTTTAAATAAATGAATAAATGTAGACATGATGTATTAAGGTTTACAATACTATTTTAAATCTATCATAATTGAATAAGGATAATTATAGAGAACAAATACATATAATACGGTTGTGAGATATCCATTTTAAATTTTATTGAATGAAATTTTATTCTTAACATGAACATGCTTCAATGTTTTTAGGATCCCTACTACTAGATTCATCCATTATATCATCAATAATATACCTATATATGTTCACTATATATGAATATCTAGGTCTATAAGTTCATCACTAAAAATTATTCCATTATATTATCGTAAATATAAATTATTATTCTTTTCATGAAAATAGTTTATGGTCAACCTTCTCACCAATAGAAATAAAATTCAATTTGATTGTCACTCATAGTCACGTATACACTCACCATTCCTACGAATTACTGTTAATTGGATCATCAATATAAGATTCCATGAATGCTTTATTATTGTGTAGGAATATCTCATTCAAAGAACCACTAAGGATGATGTTATACTAATAGTTTTAATGAATATGCAATGGAAATATTATTTATAAGAGTATATAGATTACATTTTGGTGGGATTATACCACATTGAAGATTCCAATGCATCTTGATTATGAGATTAAAAAAATATATAGTTTGATGATGTGATTTTTGGGTTAAATACATATAAATTGGTATATAAATTCTCCGCAAAAAAAGTGACATACAATTTAAAAATTGAGACAATGTAAAAAAAAATGCATTATAATTTCATGTATGAATGTATAATAGAAATCTCTTATAAATAAGTATTTTTTTATATCCATAAATGAATAGAACAACATTAATTTTTTTTACATTCAAGAAGGAATGTAAAGGTGTTAATTTGTATAAATCTATATAATGAAGATATGATTCCAATAAATGATACTAAATGATTATTAGTTTAACGTTGACAAAATTTTATTATTTTTACCCAAAGGATGTCAGAATTATGTTTTTAGGATTTTGAAGAATTTAATACCATGTAAAAGTATTTAAGAGTCTACATGTATATTTAATGAGTATGATTATTGAACATGAAATTTATTATTTGACTTGTAATTTCATTCAATATATTTTTAACCTCATAGTTAGATTTCAAGTAATATATTATTATAAAAGCCATGAAGGTTTCACCATGTAGTTTTTAGTGGTACAAGATAGATGTTATCTATAATATATATATATTCACGTCATAAGGACCTTTATATTCATTTGTTTGGTCTATTTTCAAGGAAAATAATCATAATCTATAATGATTTTAACATATATTTGTTCACATAGATAAATTGGGAAAATGTTTTTTTTGTTTCACGAGTTATGTACTATCACATTATGATTTTATTTAGAAGAGGAAATTTTTTATCAATCCATGATAGAGGATAATATATTGAATGATTATTGTAAATTGGTATATGATATTTAATAAAATCATTTCACATTTTAAGGGCTTAAACCATTATATATTCTACACAATTATGGTGTTCTTTATTAATTGGAAAAGGAACTCATGTCACTAGGACTTATAAGCATCAAAATATTTAGGGGTTTTTTAATTATTTAACAAACCTAAAAGAAAAAGGCACCCCTTAGATGGAAAAAACTGAATGTGTGTTTGAAAATCCTTGCATTAATTGGTTATTGAAATAAACAATGGTTGATTTATGAGTACTCCAACATTTTATAAAGTGATCTCTAATGAAATTATATTCTATTGAACTACCATAAAAATATGTTTTCAAATATTCCATATTGTTTTTATTTTAAATTTACTATTAAAGGATAATGATTTATTTTAGACTTTAGTGCGTGGTCAAATAGTATTTATCAAATGATATATTTCTTCTATTGGTGAATCACAAACATCCACACAAAATGGATAATTTGTTTATTATAAAGTATATTATGGACATTATCCATTGATAGCATATTGAAGCTCTATAATGATAGAGAAACACTTTTTCTAGTATTTTCCATTATATAAATTTTATCTATGAAATTAAGATTATGTAAACATATTCCAAATAATCATTATAATTCATTAAAAACAATTATAGTATTTTTAACATTAATATTTCTTCCAATGTTTTAAATGAACTGTATATATATATTTTAGGAAAAAATAACTTGAAAAACATAAATTTAGAATTTTGTGGTGAAATAATTTGTTAATAATTATCCAAATAAATATAATTCAATAAATAGAATAAACAATACATTATAATTTATGAATATCTAATAAAAATATTGATGAATTATTATAATAAATTTAAATAAAATTATACATACCATTACTATATTTCACCAGTTACAATTCATGTATGTTTTAATCTATTTTTCAAATAAAATGATATTATCTTCTTTTTCATTTAGTGTGCACTAATATCATAAGAATGTTTTGAATCAATTAAGATATGTAAAACAATAATAGAGAGTTAGGATACAAATTCAATAGAAATTATTAAATAAATCAAATTAAAGGAATAAAAAATAACATTGTTTAGACAAATATATCCTATTCTGTTGAAAGGATAGTAAGTTGCATATTTATTTATAGAAAATATTGAAATTAAAATTAATAAGATTTGAAATATTTAAATACAATAAAAATAATTGAATTCTTAATATCACATAACTCCATGAGGACATGATTAACTTGAGTTCAATTTTGGAAATATCTATATCCAAATATAGTCAATCTTATAAAACACAATTGAATAAATACCATTAAAATAATATTTACAAGGAGGTATACATTGAATGTGAAAAAATACAAGATTAAAGACACTATATAGAGGCTATGTTTGTAACAACCTAGTACTTACTTTTGAGGTACGGGTTTTTCTACCTCTTTTCCTTAAGTGTCTTTGAGAAAATATGGAAAATGGATGAAAATACAAAATTTTGGAAGTACACGCCATGTACTTTTGGTCGTGTGGTATGAGTACATGGGTCGTGTGGAAAAGTAGGCAATGAATGGTGTAGGAACCGACTACATGCCGTGTAGTGGTCCTTTACATGTCATGTAGTCAGTAGGTAGGTGAATAGTAAGGATGTGGCCAGTTGTGCGATAGAACATGGGGTGTAATCAAGGAGACACAATGTGTTGTCATGTCGGCAGATGAACAGTGCCACACTGGCAGGAAACCGCCAGAGGAATAGTTAAAAAATGGGAAGTACACGCCGTGAACATGGAAATACATGCCGTGTACTTTGTTTTTTCCTCTTAAAATGTGTACTAGCCTCCCATGTTCATAGGGAGGGCTTAGAAACAGACAGGAGCTCGGGAGGGATGGCCGAATCATCGAAAATCTGCCGAGCGCATGTTGGGAATCCGTTTTCTACACCGCCGATCTACATAGAACCGCACTGTGTGTTCTCCCTTCTCCTGGGGTATTTCTCTCCAATTATTTTCTATAAAAAAATTATTTACGTTTAAGAGTGTTTTCTTCTATGTTAGATCTACGTCATTCTTGGGCGTTTTTGGAATCGACGTTCACATATATCGTTCGTTGGCGTTAACAGTAGGTGGCTTGGTGTTAAATTTCCAACTGTTGTGTGTTTTTGTGTACCATTGATATACGCACCCATGAATGGTTTGTCATATGGCAAAGGCCGAGTTGAATTAAATACCTAGAATTTGATAGGTAATTTGAATGTGATAATAAACTGCTTTTTGGGATCGTTGCTTGGATCCAAGACCACCCCGGGGAAGCATTCCTCTCTTTATCCATTTGGCCAGATACCCAAGGGTATGCCATTGTAATAATTTTTAATGAATTTCCATGAGAGGAATTTCATGTTTATTGAATGTTTATATGTTGCGCTTGTCCTGGTTACTACTTAGCCTGAGGGAAGTGCTTTACATAGCCTGAGGGCAGTGTTACCTTTAGCCTGAGGGCAGTGGTTATATCGGCCTGAGGGAAACTTCTTTCATGCCTATGGGAAATAGACTATGTTCCTGAGGGAGACACTTCCTACGCCTAAGGGAAATATCTGTTATGCCTGTGGGAAATTTCATGCGGGTTATGTTTCTGATACCTGAGGGTAAGGGTTTGCGTATATGAGGACACTGACTATTTACATAGAAATTCACTGTGGTGGTTTACTTATAATGAATGATTAAATTAATAATAAAATGGCAATATAACTGGTAAAGTTAGTTACTTTTGAGTATTGCTTAGTTTATTTCATTTTACTACTGCACACTGTTGTTGTATATTTTCACACAGTTGACCACGTGCCTTTAGTGGGTGCTTCCTGGGAATTATCTCTCACCCCTTTTTTCATGCTTTTCAACCCAAACATATTACGTTTCTACAGGTGTGGATAAGGGCAAGGGGCCCTATACAGGTACTTGATTGTTGTTGGGAAGTAGGGGATCATGGGACCGAGCTTGGTTCACGATGCCACTGAATTTTCTGTATTTCATTTCTATACTTGTACATCTGTTTTATTGTATTATAGCGTAACATGTTTTGGCTATTTTATGGAGTAGTGACATGATGAATTTTCATATATATATGACTGCTAGTTTCTTTTTACTACAGTTGTTAGTTTCAGTTATGTGTGTTTTAATTCTTCCGCTGATGTTGTATGTTTATCTTGTACTCCGCTGTGATACACTTTGACAAAAGAGGGTGTAGTTTCCCCAATATCAGACATGGGCCCTCGCTGCTAGTCAGCAACCTCTGGCGTTTGGGGATATACGCCTAAGGTCATGTGCCGAACCGTGTTTGGGGCACCCATTGAGTGGCACCCGGAACTAGGATGTATCAAAGTGCTATCAGAGGGGTTATTTTCTTTGACTTACTCTTTGGTGCCTTAGTCAGGGATATGATGAGAACAATATTTGGTAATAAGTTGTGCCTGGGATTAGTTAACCCATGTACAGTGAAAATCCAATTTACCTCGTGTTGCAATTTTTCTGATTTTTCAATTTTACGGTTGATTTGATTTCACCGAAGGGTGACACAATTGAATTAGGTTATTTATATTTTATCCATTGGTTATATTTAGTTGAAACCCGATGAGATGAGGGTATTCCATCTCATTCATCATTTAGGCACACGATAGAAATCACATTCCATGCATAGTTTCTATGCCATGTAGGTGCATTAGAAAATTGCATGTTGTTGTGATAGATGTTGTGATAGTAAAGGAAAGAAGTTGTGATAGCTGCTTGATAGATACCTTCTGGTTGATAGGGTATTATTGTGTGAGCCTGTTTATTGAATGGACACCAAACTTTGGTTTTTGAGGAGTTTGGGCCCTCATTGACCGAAATTTGGTGGATCATTGGTTGTTTATATGGTTATAACACATATAAGATGTCAAAATTTGATTCAAAGGGATTATGGGCCCTCACGGATCGGAATTTCGCACTTAGGTGTTGTTTTTCAATATTTTCTGGGTTCTGGAAATGTTTCTGAGGCATAATGTCTGGAAACCCAATATACACGCTGTGAAGTTCCTTAAACACGCTGTATATGTTATTCTGTTCAGTGAGAAAAGAAAAACATTTTGATTACATGCTGTATTGTCTAAGAACACGTTGTCTAGTCTCTTCCCGTGTCATAGACCTTGTGGGTGGGGACACGGGGAAGGAAAATTCCAGGGGCGAACAAGTCGTGTACCGACTATACACGCCGTGTAGTGTTGACCCAGAGACCCAGCCGTGTATCTAACAACCACGGGACGATGTAGTAATTTCTTGAACACACTGTGTCAATGAGGAACACGTCGTGTAGTTTGACCCAGGAACCCGGCCATGTAACTAACAACACAGGTTGGGGTAATCCTTTCATGTACACTCCATGTGTGAGTGTAACACGCCGTGTAGGGTCAAACCGAGTAGTAGGTCATGTCACAAGCGACATAGGCAGTTGGTAAATTACACCATACATTCCCTGTAGATTCTATAAACACCATGTAGTTTTTTTAACGGGAGCCATGTGGCTTGTCCAGGTAGAAGGACCCGAGAAAGGGAAGAAAAGTCAGGTACACGCCGTGTAGTCAGTATACACGCCATGTAGTCTTATTTTTCAAATCATGAATGCCTTCTTCTATTGTTCCCCTTTTGGTCCCTTCGTTTTTAGACTCTAATAATATTTATCTAAGGTGTTCATTTAACCATCTAGTGTCATGCCGCTGAGATGACCATGTGTTGTTCACCAGTAGAGCAGCAACGAGTTTACTCCATAGATGGTGGGCGATGGGCTACAAGTTGATCCTCCAGCAGAGCCAGATTCAGTGTCAGGCATTATACCAGACACAGGTGCGGATGCACAGTTCCGTGAAGTCTTTATGTGGTTCATGCATACCTTTTAGGGACTATAACCGGCTTCCACATCTATGGTAGAGCTGACATGTATCTTCTAGCAGCAGCATCCGCCTACGTTTTCAAGGGATGGTGGACCATAGGCTGCAGAGTCCAGGCTGGGATCTATGTAGACTATTTTCGAGCACCTAGAGACACCTCCAGGGCGGAGGGTCTAGATCGCAAATTATATGCTGTCTGATTCCACCAAGAGGTGGTGGGATGTTACCACCCTGAAATAGAATCACAGTGACATGGTGGGGGAAGATTTCCAGATAGTCTTCTATGACTTCTTCTTCCCTAAGATGCTGAGGGATGATAGAGCTCAAGAGTTCATGAACCAATAGTAGGGTGTTGGGTCGGTGATGGATTATTCTGCTCGTTTTACCAAGAATCATCATTTTTCACCCAATATGGTGGGCAATGAGATGCTGAGAGCCAGACACCAGGATGTCAGAGTCAACAGGTCATGACATCTCAGGGTAGCCAGGCTGTGTCGTAGGGCCTCGACACTGGGCAGGCATATGCAGTGCAATAGACCAAGCAAGAGAAGTATCTCGAACCTTCTACTATCAGAGGAACTATTCTAGTAGATTCTCTTTTATCTACCGTACTTTTTGATACGGGTGTTACACATAGCTTTATATCTATACCCATTGTGGAGAGCCTTGGGCTCTGTGTTTATAATTCTTCTGATATCATGATGCAAGACACTCCATTGGGAACTAGAACGACTGCTGTGCGTCAGTGCAAGGAGTTCCCCCTTGAGGTTGGGGGGTGTCACTTACTTTGGGACATCTATGTATTAGAGATGACGAGCTATGATGTCATTCTTGGGATGGACTGGATAGTTTCCTTCAAAGCCTTTTTAGATTTCAATCGTCTTAGGGTGAGTTTCACATCACCAGAGTGCGCAGAGTTTCAATACAAGGGAAAATGGGATGTTCGGGAGAGTCAAGCTGGAACCGAGCATCGTGGTGAGGTGGTATCACAACCCAGATTTTGAGCTTATATCTGGACGACCAGTGGACTTTTCATAAGAATTCCCTCCAGTGGTTGATCAATTTGGGGATGTCTTCCCAAACGACATTTCAGGTCTACCTCTGGAGCATGAGGTGGATTTTTCTATTTAGCATGTTCCAAGAATTGCACCGATGTCCTTTCCTCCTTATAGGATGGCTACGCCAGAGTTGCTGGAGCTCAAGAGGCAGTTAGAGGAGTTACAGTCAAAAGGGTTCATCTGACCCAGTACTTCTCCTTGTGTTTCTCCTGTCCTCTTTGCGAAAAAGGCGGACAGTACCCTCAGACTCTGTGTGGATTATCGGTAGATAAACGAGTTGACGGTTAAGAACCTATATCCCTTTCCAAGGATTGATGATCTTTTTGATCAACTTTGAGGAGCCCAAGTGTTCTTGAAGATTGAATTGAGGTCAGGATATCATCAGCTACGCGTTATACCATCTTATATACCTCTCACAACTTTCAAGAGCAGGTATGGTCTATACGAGTATACGGTTATGCCGTTCAGACTCAAGAACGCACCAGGAGTTTTCATGTATTTGATGAATATTGTGTTCCATCCTTATCTAGATTCTTTTATGGTAGTATTCGTGGATGATATCTTGGTGTACTCTAACACTCGACACAACCATGCCACCCATCTTGAGATCATATTGAGTAAACTGAGAGAGAATCGGTTATATGATAGGCTCTCAATGATCCACTTTTGGAAGGACTAGATACACTTCCTGGGTCATATCAACACACAGGCAGGAGTTGCAGTAGAGCAAGAGAAGGTGAGAGCAGTAGTTTCCTAGGAAAAGCCTAAGAACGTTTTTGAGATACAGAGTTTCTTAGGGTTGGATATTTACTACAAGAGTTTTATACAGGACTTATTCTGCTTAGCAGCGTCATTGAAGTGCTTGACTAAGAATGGTGTGAAGTTCGTTTGGTCAGAAGCTTGCGAGATTACCTTCCAGGAGTTGAAGGGAATGTTTACATCCACACCGATCTTGATACTCCCAGAGTAGGGGATTAGCTATACAGTTTACTATGATGCATCAGGTATTGGACTGGGAGCTGTGTTGATGTAGGGCGATCGAGTTGTTGCGTACGGGTCTCGTTAGTTGAATCCACATGAGAGAAATTACCCGACACATGATCTCGAGTTGGCAGAATTGGTTCATGCATTGCACTGTTGGAGACATTATCTCTTTGGAGACATTGTGTGGTGTTCATAGACCTCAAAAGTCTCAAGTATATCATTACCTTTCATGAATTGAACCTAAGACATCAAAGGTGGGTTGAATACCTTCAGTTCTTCGATTTTGAGCTTGCCTATACACCTGTTAAAGGTACTGCAGTAGTTGATGCACTGATCAGAAAGACTCAGATACAGGCAGTGTAGGATGCCATTGGTGAATGGAAGCTTATGGATTTGTTATCTGAGATGCATTAAAGGTGCACAACATTCAGGGGAAGACCTATCTTTCTTCTTTAGTTATGACCTCTACCCTCATGGATAGAGTGAGTATGAGACAACTATCTGATTTAGAAGGCCTAGATCTACGGGAGTCGGTGGAAAGTGACGACCCTCCTCCTGGGTGGCCGATAGGCGATGATGAGGTTTTGCATTTCCATGGATGAGTATGGGTTCCAGGTGATTTACACGAGGAGATGATGATGGAGTTTCATGCTTCATCTTGGGCAGTTCATCACGAGGTTACCAATATGTACCGTGACATGAGACGTAATTACTGGTGACTGGGTATGAAGATAGATATAGCTAGTTCTGTTACGAAGTGTTCTACCTGTCAACAGGTGAAGGCCGATCATCAGAGGCCTGTAGGACTGGTATAACAGTTACCTATACGAGAGTGGAAATTGGATGATGTTGCCATGAACTTCGTGACTAGTTTACCGAGGTCATCATGAGGCAATGATGTTGTGTGGGTTGTTGTGGACAGACTCACAAAGGTAGCTCACTTTTTTCCGATCAAGGAGACCTTCAGAGTTGACGAGCTCAGGAATTTGTATATCCATGAGATCTTACATCTTCATGGGGTCCCTTGTTCTATCATTTCATATAGGGATGCCATTTTACATCTCGTTTCTAGCAGTGTTTTTAGAGGGAACTGGGTACATAGGTGCATCTGAAAATAGCTTACAACCCTCAGACTGATGGTCAGTCAGAGCATACGATACAGGTGCTTGAGGAGATTCTGTGTGCATGCGTCCTAAACATTGGGGGCTCTTGTGAGAAGCATATAACCCTAGTCGAGTTTGCCTAAAAAAATAGTTTTCAGGAAACTATTGAGATGGCACCTTATGAGGATATATATGGTAGGTCAGGACGATCACCCTTCTGCTGGTAAGAGGCGGGTGAGGCAGCTTTACTGGGACCATGTCTCGTGCAGGAGACTTTTGAGTAGGTCCAGTTGATTCAAAAGCGGATGGCTACAGCACAGTCTCGTCAGAAATCTTATGCTGATTGCCGAAGATAAGCTTTGGATTACGTGGTCGGGATGATGTTTTCTTGTGTGTTTCACCAAGGCTGGGACACAGCTAGATTAGGACACATTGTAAACATTCACCAAGGTATGTAGGGGCATTTGAGATTCTAGAGAGTGTCAGACCGGTTGCCTATTGGTTGTAGTTACCACAGAGGTATCGAGCCATGCATGACGTCTTCCATGTATCTCAGTTGCGTCACTATCATTCAGACCCGTCTCACATCTTTCATCCTGAGGAGGTTGAGCTTCAGGTAGATGAATCCATTGAGGAGAATCTAATTCGTATCATTGATAGGAGCACGATGGTTCTCCAAGGATGGTCAGTTCCTCTCGTATAGGTTCTATGGCCACATGGCTGAGTGTAGGAAAAAAGATGGGAGTGGGAGACCGACATACGTGCACATTGGCCGGAGTGGTTCACGACTATATCTTCACCACCCTTAGAAGAGAATTTCGGGGAATAATTTCTTTAAGGGGGGATGTTTGTAAGAACTCGGTTTTTACTTTTGAGGTACGAGTTTATTTTGTTTTCTCTTTTCCTTTTGTGACTTTGATAAAATATGGAAAATGGGGAAAATCCCATATTTTGGAAGTACACGCCGTGTACTTTTCCACACACCACGTACTTTTGGCTATGTTGGATTAGTACACGGGTCATGTGGAAATTTCGGCGATGAAGGGTGTAGGAACTGATTACACGTTGTGTTGTGGTCCTTTACACGCCATGTAGATAGTCAGCAAGAGAATAGTAAGGTGGTGGCCCGCTGTGTGACAGAACAGGCCGTGTACTCAAGGAGACACGCCGTGTAGTCATGTCAGCAGATGAACAGTGCCACGCTGGCGGGAAACCGCCATAGTAATAGTTAAAAAATTGGGAAGTACACGCCATGTACTTGGAAATACTTGTCGTGTACTTAGTATTTTTTTATTAAAATGGGCAGTATCCTCCCATGTTCACTGGGAAGGCATGAAACCGGACATGAGCTCAAGAGGGACGGACAAATCATCGATGATCCGCTGAGTGCACATCGGGAATCCGTTTTCTGCATAGCCGATCTCCCTGGAACAACACAGGTGAGTTCTCCCTTCTCCTGGGGCAGTTCTTACCAATTCTTTTCTATAAGGAATTTATTTAAGTTTAAGAGAGTTTTATTCTATGTCAGATCTATGTCGTTCTTGGGCATTTCTGGAATCAACATTCTCATATATAGTTCGTTGGATTTAAAGGTAGGTGGCTTGGTGTCAAATTTCCAACTGATGTGCGTTTTTGTGTACCGTGGAGATATGAAACCATGAATGGGGAGTCGTATGGCTGAGGCCTTGTTAAATTAAATACAAAGAATTGTAGAGGTAATTTGAATGTGATAATAAACTTCTGTTTGGGATCGGTCCTTGGATCTAGGAACACCCAGGGGGTGCATTTCTATGTTTAGTCGTTTGGTTGGATACCCGAGGGTATTCCATTGTAATAATGTTTATTGAATTTACATGAGTGTAATTGCATGTGTATTGCTTGTTTATATGTTGGGATTGGCCCGATTACTGTCTAGCCTGAGGGCAGTGCTTTACTTAGCATGAGGGCAGTGTTACCTTTTGCCTGAGGGAAGTGGCTATTTCGGCCTAAGGGAAACTACTTTCGTGCCTGTGGGAAATATACTCTATGCATGAAGGCGACACGTCATACGCCTAAGGGAAATATCTGTTATGCCTGTGGGAAATTACCTGCATGTTACGTTTCTAATACCTAAGGGTAAGGGTTTGCGTGTCTGAGGACACTGATTATTTATACAGAAACTCACTATGGTGGTTTCCTTATAATGAACGATTATATGAATAATAATATGGAAATATAACTGGTAATGTTAGTTACGTTTGAGTGCTTCTTAGTTTATTTTATTTTACTACTGGACACTATTGTTTCATATTTTCACATAGTTGAGCACGGTCCTTTAGTGGGATCCGACTTAGAATTATTTCTCACAACCTGTTTGGGTCATGCTGTCGGCCCAAATAGATTACGTTTCTGCAGGTGTGGATAAGGGAAAGGGGCCCTATACAGGTACTTGATTGTTGCTAGGAAGTATGGTAGCATGGGACTTAGCATGGCTCGCGATGTCATTGGCTGTTCTGTTTTTCTTTTCTGTACTTGTACATATGTTGTATTGTATTGTAGTTTAACATGTTCTGACTATTTTATAGAATAGTGACATGCTGATTTTTCATATATATATGAATGCTAGTTTCTTTTTACTACAGTTTTTTGTTTTAGTTATGTGTGTTTTAATTCTTCTGCTGTTGTTGTATGTTTATCTTGTATTCCGTTGTGATACACTTTTACAAATGAGGTCATAGTTTTCCCACTATCAGACCTGGGACCTCACTGCTAATCGGTAGGCTCTGGAATTTGGGGTAATGTGCTTAAGGTCACATGCCAGACCAGGTTCGGGGTACCCGTTGAGTGGCACCATGAACCAGGAAGTTATTATGTTAACATATTTGTATATGATAACTCAAAATATCTTAAAAGCACCCAAGTTGGTGAGTGAATAATATTAGAAACCCATGTTTACATGAAGTGATGCAAACTATCCCACATAAGATTGAAGGAATTTTTATCATTCTTATTCTCAAATAGAAACCTTAACTAACATCTAGGACAAAAAAATACTTCATTATCCATCTATATATATCTTTATTTAATCATGTGGAATATAATATATTCATACATAGTTTATTACTTCCTTGAGTTCACTATAAAAATTCAGTATTCGTTATGATTTTAACATTTAAGAAATTAATTAGACGATCAAGTAAAACAAAATAAACCAACAACTTCAAAATAGGGGGGACCATGGGATTTTCAATGGTGGTAATTTAAAAATTAGTCTGTTCTCAGAAACTGTATTTTCCAATAATTGAGGGAAAATTATTTATCCATGATTGAGTGAATCATTCATGAAGTTTGGTGAAGGGTGGATATTTTATAATAAATTATATATAAGGATATGAGTGGTTCATGTGAAAATAAACATTAAATGAAGATCATAACTGACATTTTTATATATCAATTATAACAAACATTCCTTGACTTTTTAAAAAAAATTTAAAAAATGAAAATTTCAATTATTTTCATATACTAATAAAGAAGGTAGACTTAAAAATAAAAAAGAAATTTAATTTATAAATTTTATAGGATATTAAATATTATATATTTTTATGTTCCAAATTATATAATTAATCATGAAATAATATTGGCATTCCTTTGAAATTAAATTTATTTGTATATTAGTTCATTTAATTAAAAAATCCACATTATGAAATTTGAAAACTATAGTATTGATGTAAAATAAATTTTCATAAATGTGTCTCAATGAGAATACACCGATGTAAAATAATTTTTTATAATTCAAAAAATATTAGTTCCCCTAAATAAATGAAAATTTTAACATAACACCAAATGTACAATATATCACAATATATTCCAAAACATTTACAACAAGAATTTTTATTATGATCAATATTGTATCTTTTTTATCACATATTAAAAACAAAAAAATAATAACATCAATAAAAATTTCTCTAAAAAACATAACATATTTATATCAATCCCATTGAGATCATATATATCGCTCATATTATCTTATTAATGTAATATATTTTATTAAGAGAAAACTAAATCTGTAAAATAAAAATTAAAATCCTAATCATCAATAAATGTATTAATTTGAGTAATATAAAAACACCACATGCATCTAAAAACCATAAAAAATCACCCTCCACATAAATAGATAACACCACATAATCATATACTAATAGATTTTTTATATTATTAAAGAAAAAACAATTAATGTTGTTAGATTCAAGACCTCTAATGGGGTGCAACAATTTTCAAATTTTGTTTTTAATCCCCATTATATGGTTAACTAAATGTTTAATAAGATTATTTTAAGGATAATCATAGAAACCCATGATTAAAATAGATATATATTATGAAATTTTAGATGAATAATTAGTACATTACAAAAATACATTCCCAAGGAATGTAATAGATTATTTCTATTAGAATCAGGGAAGAAAAATATTCTATCTAGGTGAAAGATATTCAGTATCCCCCATAAATATCTAAACTATTAAAATATCTACCTAAAACCTTATTTAATATCCTAGTGAAAGGATACATAAGGAATGGGTTAATTATGATTCTCATTAAGGGTAAAAAAGGGAGACATTAAAGAATAAACATGAACATAGTAGTATGAAAACACGATTGTAATATTAATAGATCATACCATACATATCAAAGGTCATAAACATGTGTTATGGGAAAAATCTTGGTTTTCATAAGACACGAATAATAATAAGATAAACTACATGATCCAAGAAACCATAACTAAGGAAGATTAAATAGGATTTGTGTCAAAAATAAATGAATAGAAAATATTATGTCAGGGTAACCTAACAAGACCTTTCTAACAAGTTAGGCTTTGTCTATGACATGTGTACCTACATTGGGCTTGGGATAACGACTTGTGTACCCACATTCTCTTAGTATTGGGCTTCTACTCATGTACCTTCATTTTTCAGGCATGGTCTATTATCCATGTACCCTATTTCATTTAGTATTGGGATTTAACCCATACAACCTCTTTCACATTGGGATTGGGATAAAACCCAAACATCCTCTTTCGTATCTTGCTTGGGGTACAACTCGTGTACAGTTTGGGATGATATAACTAATATCATTACCCAATTCATTGGAGGGGGATATAAGTACCAACTATATCATAGAAAAAATCATTCACACATTTGCAATAAGTCAAAAAAATCATTAATCATATCATGAACTATAAAAATATATAGGTTTTATAAATACAAAATAATATCCCATTAAATGAAATGGGTATAAATAAAATGTAATTATATCATAACCTATAGAAAATTTCTACTTTCCATTACCATTTAATTGAATCATTACCCATGAAAGTGAAATGGATTTCATAAACATATAAACCATGAGAGAGGAAACTGTTTCATAATGACCATGGCATTAAGTGTGATCTATTCATGTAATGGTTATGAATGGAACCATTATAGAATTTCTAAATATGGAATTAGTATCATCGATGTATGATATCTTAGATGGAAGATTTATTTTAATTTTCATTTAAAAATTTTTCATTAGGAAAATAACATTTCTTCTTTTAGAAATTCATTTTAATACATAAAACCATTTAAAAACCATTTTCTCATTAAATACCATGATAAAATATAAATAAGACGTTCAAACATTTTTGAAATAATTTTCCATGAATATTACATTTTTTAAAAGATTAATATTTTGTAAATGAAATGGAATCTTCAAATTAATGATAGTGTATAAAAATGTACATGTCATACATATTAAATAAGAACATTTCATTAGCATAGTAAAAATGATAAAAGGAATGCATTTTTCAGAAAAAAAATGTATATATTCCTATAAATAGATTGGTAGAATATAAAAAGGGTATAAATGAACTGAAAATATTATAGGGTAATTGTAAAATATTCATACAATCCCTTTTTATAAAACATATATTTCCAACTGAGGAAATGGTAGTGTCGGGCATTCATAATAACTCATTCTTAAATATATTATGTAAAAAATTGTTGAATTTGGTAATAATACATGTGTATATCAAGATATAATATAGGAGATTGAAAATAGTAATATTCCATGAGATATGAATCATAAAATTTAATCAATGGATGCAATAACATAAAAATCTAGGAATGTGATGAGATTGTCTCAATAACTATTATAACTCGGTATATTGGGATCAAAATCTCTGGGTCAAAAAAGTAAATTACATGAATATTAATATATCAATAAATAATTTAGATTGATGTTATGAAATTTAAAATGGATTTATATACACATCGATGAAGATTTTAGGTTCATAATAGTACATGAATCACAGAGAAAGATAATTGAGAAAAAATTGTTTTACCAATTTGATAACATTTCAATGATAACCCCCAAAGAAAAATGAACCTAAACATTGAATGTGAATACACGAAATTTTATGTACAAGATACAAATAATTGGATTATGGTAATTACATAGAACACACAAATGGAATAATTTGAGAACATATCTTGTACCTCACAAAAATTAAATGTGAGATTAAATCCTTTTACATTATATCTTTACACTCTTCGTACACATACAAGATTCCTATATAAAATATATAATTTTTTTATTCATATTTTATAGAATGATATTATTATATCTATTAATGTATATGTTTTTTATAACATTATATTATTCTCTTGTAATATTTATAATTTTAAGGATACTACTAATGTGATTTTCACATTGTTCTTCACATGTTCTAAATTTGTTACATCTGTGGTCCTTATAATTATATCATGATTTCAGAATGTAGATAATTATTTAAATATAATTTATATCCAGTAAATGTATATTTTAATATTTTATATCATAATGAATGATGCAATGGAATACACCATTCATAATGACTGTAAGTCATACGTATGCGTGAGCTCTATTTTTGGTTTATATTATCCTATTAAAAGAATTTATGTAAATGAAATATGAATATATATTTATGTATGTATATATAATTTTTAAATTATATTTAATATATCATATATATCATATAATTTTATTAAACCAATCCTTAATGTATTCTATGTTGTGTGTGAATGAATAACATCTCATTGAGGGGCGATAGTCCACACTTCCTCAAACAATATTATCATATTAACTCCAAATAGAAGATAAACGATTTTGTTATTAAAATAATAAATAAGATTAAATTCATAAAAAATTAAAAATATTCCATATATAAATATAGTTTCCATCATAACTACACCATGATTAGTGGTAATGAGTAAATGAATAATAATCATTTTTTGAGGTAGAAGTTCACTGCACATAGAAACAGTATGTTCAACATCCATTACACGAAGTATTTTTATGTGTAGGTCAAAAATATTTCATAATTAAATCCTAGTATATGGGTAATATTGGTGATTTCACACAATAATTGAATAACGATATTTTTGGGGGTTTTGAAAAAAAAGTAATCAAAATGATATTGAGAGATGACATTACCTCATAATTAGGTAACTCATTTTGGTTTGTGCCAAACAGATTCATTGAGAGGGTTCATGCCCAAAGAGAGGGTTCAAGGAAGAATGTATGATTTTAGAGGGCATGATTATGAAAATCATGGATGAACATAATATTTTTGAGAGGTGTTAGGAATGGGTTGAGGTGGTGGCCTTTTATAGAGAAATAAAAAAGACTAAGATGTAACATTTAGAAAAAAATATTGTGTATACATGTTAATATCAAAAATAACTCATACCAAACCAACTAACCTCAAAAATTGATGTTTTATGGAAAAACTGTGGACACAAAATGGGGTTCGGAAATGTTTAAAGGTCATTTGGGACCTTAATTTAAATGTTTAATCCCAAACTAAGCTTAAATTGGCTTTAACCCCAGCGATAAATTTTAATCAATTTTACAAATAATTTTTGCCAATAATTAACATGGTATTAATATAATATAAATATTATAGAAGAAAAAAATTGTTTATGTAACATTTATAAGAATCCAATCATTCATGTGGTAAAAATAAGATTAGTGCTCATCCGGTAAATGGGACGAAATAACTGGGTTTTGAAGTAGGAAAAAATTCAAAATATTGTTATGATTTTTTATTCGGTGACAAATTGAAGGTGATTGTAATGTTTTTAATTATACTAGTATATTTAATTTTCAAAAAATGTGACCATTAACCATATTTATAACATCATTTAGAATTAATATTTAATTCAACAAAATGATTTTGTTTAGTAAAAAGTAGTATTATTCGTTATTCATAAAAAACGATGTTTCTTTGATGATACTCTAAAATTCACCCTATGATAATTTTAGAATTATTATTTCAAATATAAATTTTATTTTCTCATGTGTAATTTCTAAATGTGTCTAAAATCTATTCTTTTAAAGGTAATTAATAGGATTATATTCCAGAAAAAGGAATTTATAAACATAGAAGTCATTACCAATAATCATATATTTTGTTTTCAATATGATTTATTTATATATAAAAATTATAAATTTTTTAAAACATAGTTATTACTATTTATATTAACATTCTAAAATATTTTGAAATATTAAATGATATGTTTTGTAAAAAATCATTGTTCTTAGTATCATATGCCAACTAGGTGTTACGTGTAGCGCAATCCATTATGGTATTGCATGTAACACAAGCCCATTAATATTTCTTGTGAAATAACTTTTTAACTTAGAGTTGTAATATATATATTTTTAGTGTCAGGTGAATTGAAAAATATTGTATATTTAAATTAATTCAATAAAATTCTCAAAATCCTAGGGTGTTCCATTCTACCATATTTATAATGAATTTATCTCTTGAAACTCATATGGGTTATCTATTGTAAAATACATAATGTTTTAAGTCATAGAACCCCAAACACTAAAAATAAATACATAAATTCCAATTAAAACTATATATTTGGAACTATAATGGTTACTTAAAGTAACATATATTTGGGTTTTTACATAGGGGAACATAACTTGGGAGTAATGATTGGATAAAGAGGTAAAACATAAATATTTATAAGTAGTGATTGAGGTCATCAATCAAAAACAAGTTAATGATCAAATGAAATTTGAGGTCCATAAATTAATAAATCCTTAATGATTCCAAAATTCATTGGATTGACCAAATTTAATGTATCAGGCCAACATTATTTTCAAAAACATTCATAACATTGAGCAATTTTTAGTAAATTTCTATAAGAAAAATTTTATCCTACAATTTTGGTTTTAAAATTATCTGAAACAACCATTACCTCTTTTAATGAATGTCTAAAAACTATATCTGATTAATAAAGCACTAAAACCTTTTTTAACAGATCGTAAGGTCCACAAAAGAATAAAAAGTTTAACTATTTGACTCTTAAAAAAATAACAAGAATTAATCAGAAAAAATTTACACTAAAAGTTCAATATAAATACGTATTCATTAAAAATAAATAATTATCAACTATGAAATAACATAGGCTAGTGGTAAGTGTGAAACACTTATCATCCTTGTTTCATAGGTTCAAGACCCACGATGTAGCCATACATGATTTTTTTTCATCTAATATAAATGATGACTTTTTCTTAAAACTGCACAAATATAATATATAAGATGATCATACATGAAATAAGTTTAATCAATCATTTTCCATTGAATAACAGTTTTCAACATAAACTCAGTGCCCAAGTACTTCCACCAATGTTTAATGTAATCATTTCATGAATGGATAACTTTATAACCAATCAGAAAGATGAAAATATAGAACCATTTAAATAGTGTCACAAAATCAAATTTACATTTATTCCCCTATATCACAAATTTTCTCTAGTTTTTAACATTCCAAACATGTGAATACCCTTATTGTATATTCCCTCGAAGGATGGTAACAACATTAATTACCATAAATACTTTTCCAAAACAAATATTCATAATCATTCCAAACTATATTATATTTACTCCATAAATCCAAAAATGCTGAAATATTCATTTGTGGTAGTATAAAATACATATAAATGGTTATTTTCATAGATATGAGGTTATCAGTACTACTCAATTAACATATTAATATCCAGTATAAATTTATCCATAAAACATTATATTAAAATAAATAACATGATAACAGTTACCATACCTTAGTAAAAATGTAAACATTAATGATATAAGCATTCAAGTTCATCATTACCATTCAACGTATTCTTTTAAATCCATAGAAAAAAAATGAAAAATCCATACATAATTCACCATTTATAATTATTGAATCCAAACACCTATGTAATTTTATTACCTTATCAATAATACCTTAGTGATAATAAATATTTCAATTCAAATATCTTTTATAGTCTAATCAACATCCACAATTTAACCATTACTCACACCACCTTGCACATTCTATTTAGGAACTTTCCCCTTGTGAAATTGAGTTTAATAAAGACCATTTTCTCCACATTTAAAAACCATAACAATATATAATGACATAGGGACTCCAAAATTACCAACCATTTCGTTATCTAGACAATTAATTTATCCTTTTTAGTCACTTTGTTTGTGTGCTTCATTTCAATAGTAAAAACACTATTCTTTTCAAATAAAACATTCACATATGTGATTATTTCAACATTTTTTACATAAAGGAAACCAAAAAATTTTACCTCAGTGGTCTCTATTACCCGAACACATAAAAAAATATTATTATCTCTTACATGGTTAGTCTACGAGTTTGTCAAGGTTAACATTGCTAATTGTATTTCCTAAATACTAATTATGCATGATGACGACATCTTTAGGTCGAGTGATAATCCCACTTGAATGGTAAATATATAACCTCCAATCACACTCAACATGAACCAAGTTTCATCTAGTTCCCACCATTGACTAAAACCAAAAGAATATTGTGAGTAATACATATCATAAATGAAAATCACAATTTATTTAAAATACTTCCATATAGTATTTCTAAATAATGACACCTTCCATAATCTATGAAACATTTGTTTTATCCAAGGTTATACATTGGTAACATATATATGATTCCTTTTTTATGGTTCGTAAAAAGATTTTTAATTACCAAAGTTTATACCTTGGGAGTGTAAAACTAGGTTTGTAGCATTTATAGTATTCATGTAAGAGATTACCTCGAATAAAGACCGTAACATCTTTTCATAGTTGTTAACCCATGGTACATGTATGCTAGTTCCACGTCCAGTTATAGTATCCAGGTAGAAATGTATTTCTAGAACACCACACACTTTATTATTTACCAAAATTCTTATGAAATTTTCGTAAACATTTCCTCATCCTTATACTTTTCATTAGGGACTTCCTCAAACATATCCTTCAATAACCCAGGGATCTCAATAATGTTTTCACATCCTAGATTCGAAAGGATGACTAGACCATTCTTTTTATACATACTATAGCAACACAATATTAACATGCATGGATATTATATCATTTTAGATGAATAATTAGTACATTTTAAAAATACATGTCCATAGAACATAATAGTTTAGTGACTTTGGTAACATAAATACAAAATATTCTATCATAGTGTATGATCTTCAACATTTCCCATAAAGATCTATACCATAATCACTTCAACCTAAAATCATTATTCATAACATGGAGAAAGGAAACCTAATAAAGGGGTGAGATAATATTATTAGGAAGGGTAAATAAATAATATATGTAAGCATAAAAATTAATATAGTCGTATGATAATGTGATCACAAAATTTTGATATCATACCATATATATCAAAGATAATTGAAATGATCTATGGGATAAAAATTTGCAGTTCATAAGATATGAATCATAAGGACATAATCTTCATGATCAATGAAATCATAACTAGAGAATAAGAGATAGGATTTAGGGATACATATAAGAATAAAAACATTTATTTAAGGGCTACTGTCCAAGACCTTTATAACATATATGGCTTGGGATATGGCTTGGGTTCCTACATTTGGCTTAGGATGAAACCTATGTACCCAATTTCTTTTAGGCATGTTCTAAAACCCATGTAGCTTCATTTCCATGGGCTTAGTCAACTTCCTATGTAACTTCTTTCATTTCGGCATGGGCTAAAACTCACAGACCCTCTTTATTTTTGGCCTTGGACTATGATCCAAGCACCGTCTTTCTTTTTAGGCATGGGCTATAACTCTTGTACCATTTATGATCATATAAAAAATAACGTTTCCCTATTAATTGGAAGGAGATATGGGTTCCACCATTCTCATAGTAAAATAATTCTCACATCATGCAAAAGTTTATAAAATATTCATCACATCATGACCCATAAAAAGATATAGATCTTCTAAACATAAAATCATGTACAATTAAATGAAATGGTTATCATTAACATTTTATCAAATCAAAACCAAAAAAAAAAATATAGGATTCATAACCATTTAATTGAAGCATAACTTGGGGAAGAGAAACATATTTAATAAATATATAACATGTGAATGAGAAAAAAGTTTCATAAAGTATATGAAATTAAGCACGACACATTCATATAAAGGGTATGAATGGACACATTAGAGAATTTCCAAAATGGGCATGAGTTACATCAGTGGATTACATTTTATATGGTAAATAGTTTTGAGATATCTTTTCGAAAATTTCTTTAGTGAATTATCCATTCATTTTTTAAAAAGTATTGTTAATACATAAAACCATTAATAAATCATTTTCTTATAAAATAACATGAAAATAAATAAGGAAGAATTGAAACCATTTTGAAAATATTTTTTCCAGGAAAATTAATTTTAAAAAAATTCTTAAATATTATGATTTAAAAAATTAAAAGGATTATTCAAATTTTTGATTGTCGGAAAATCTGAAAAAGTCATATGAAGTAAATAAAGGGAAATTCCTTTTGTACGGTAAAAATGATGGATTGAATTCGTTACCAAGAAAGAGACAAGGAGACCCTATGAAAGAGATTGGTTAAAGAAAAAGGGGGTGAAAATTACATTAAAAGATTATCAAATAATTGTATCATATTCTTGGAAACCCTTTTTAGAAAACATAGATTGATGACCGAATAATGTGTACAGTCGGGCTTTCCAAAATAAACTTTTTAACTATATTATATACTAAGGAGTAGAATATGGAACTAATAAATGGGTATATCATGAAAAAATATAAGATAAAGAAACTCATGAATATTTTTGGGAGATGGATCCTAATTTTTCCTCAATGTAAAAAATAACATAAACAATCTCTGAAATCGATGATATTGTCTCAATAATCTCTTATAACTTGGTAACATGGAATCATACTCTCCATATAAAACAAAGGAAATTACATTAATCTTAATATACGATTAAAAGAATTATATTGAATGTATAACATGTAATATGTATTTATATACACATATAAGACTATTTTAGGTTCATAACAAAACATGAATCTCAATGAAGGAAAATTGACGCAAAATTGTTTTACCGATTTGGAATATTTTGAATGATAAACACTATTAAAGATGAATTATAAAATGGGAATGCGAATAAACTAAATATATTGTAAACTATCAATATATTATAATCATGGTATGTACAAAAAAACAAAAAAATAAATAGTAAATAACATATCTTGTATCTCATAGAAATTAAATGTGAGATGAAATGCCCATTCTATGTTTCTTGACACTCTCAATACTCGTACATGATTCATGTATAATAAATATAATTTTATAGTAAATATATTAAAATATAATATTATTATATCTATTAAATTAAATGTATTTATTATGACATTACATTAAGAATTTGTTAACAATATTATTTTAAGGTTTAACATCAGGTAATATTCACTTTATTATTCGCATGTGTCTAAATTTGTAAAATCTATGTTCCTTATACATATATCATGATTAAATATTTTTTATGATCATATAATTTTATGTTATATAAAATTTATTTATATTATAATAATATATATAATAATGAAGTTCATAATAGAATACATTGTTAATGGAGACGGTAAATCATACGTTTTCATGAATGTTGTTTTCTGTTTTTTATTTTGTTGAACGAAAGTCTATAAATTAAATAAATATATATATATATCATTATAAAATTGTAATTAATATATCATATATTTCATGAAGGTTTATTAATCCCAACCATAATACATTATATGTGGTGTGTGAATGAATAACATCGCTTTGAGTGGGTGGTAGTCCGAACTACCTCGAACAAGAGTATCATATTAACCCCTAATAGAATTTCAACGATTGTTGTTACAAATGGAATAAAATAATAAAAATTTAAAAATATAATATATTACATAACTAAATAGAGTGTCTGTCATAATAGCCACCGCGATTAGTGGTGAATGATAAAAGAACAATCATCATTTCTTGAGGTAGTAGTATGTCGTACACAGAAATAGTAGTTTTCACATCCATTATATAGAGGTGTGTGTAAGTAAAAGTCAAAACCATTTCATAACAACATCCTAGTATATGTATTATTCTGTTGTTTCCACAAAATAATATAATAAAGAGAGATTCGGGGGTGTAAAATGAAAAGAAATGAAATGAGCTTGAGAGAAGGTGTTAACTCATAAATGGTTAAATTCATTTGGATTGGGGAAAAAAGTATTCCTTAACAAGGTTTTTGACCTAAGGCAGGATTTAGGGTCAACAGGTGGAATATTGGGTGGCTAAATGAGAAAAAATTAAAAAAACAGAAATTTTTTTAGATGTTTTATGAATAGGTAGATGTAGTGGCCTTTTATAAGGAAGGAAAATGATAGCCTTGGTATTTTTACAATCAAATTACCTGTGAACATGTTCTTACCTAAAAAAGTCATACAAAACCAAAAAAACATAAGGATGTAAGGTTTATGGCCGAATCATGGATAGGAAATGGGGTTTGAACATGATTCAAGGTAATTTGGTCCCTTTAATTTTAAGGTTTAGTCACTAATTATGCTTAATTTTGATTTAAACACTCTGTTTAATTTTAATCAACATTTCTAGTCATTTTGGTAAAACTTTAACAGGTTATTTGATTGCCCCTCTCTAGTTTTAATAACAAAAAATATTTTAAAATCATGTAAGATCATTTCAATAATTTTTATTTATGTTTAAATATGTTAAATTATGATTATCTATGATCAACTATGTATTTGACACATTCAGTGTGTATTCATGTTGTAAGGGATTTAAGATAGAAAAATTGGATAAGAATGTGTCACTGACACCAATAGAAAAACTGAGACACCGAATGAGTAAATGACTCAAAGGCTGTACACCAGTTACACTGATTCATGGAATGTCTCACCAATAGTAAAAATTAACACACCGATCAATGACTCATCTAAAGTACAAATGAGACACCGATTGAAGGAATGAATCATTGAAAGATCAAAATGAGTCACTGATGCATTGACCCATCGACACATGGAGAAATTGACAAAATGAATCATTGATTGAATGAGTCACCGATACCAACAGAAGGAATCACTGATAAACGGATTCAATGACATAATGACTCATTGAAATAAGAGTAATCAACATATTAATTAAATTAAATTTTATTTAAAATTATATCTCATTGTCATATATTAGTATTTTAATGCAATTTATTATATTTATGTTTTTTCAGAAAACATTAATAATAGTTCCAGTGGATATTATGAGGTTCCCCCACATGCCTTTTGTTGGGCAACACAAGACACCCAAAATTAAATGAAAATGTTGTGCACAAGCTTTATAGATGGAGAGATCAATAGAAACGAACATTTGAGCATATATACAAGACCATGTGGAAGAAAAAACCAATAACTATCATTCATTCTAGCTATGAACTAAAGGGGGATTATTCTGCCTCAAAGATACAATCATAATTTTAGCAAACAAAAAATAAGGTGTATAATACCATATTACTAGAACCCAGAACACTGAGCTCTAGTGACACTCTATTTTAGTGTCTGTTTCTAGAATATGGCTCAATATTAACATATACTATATCTAAAGGTTCCAATGGTGTATTTCACAACACAGATATCCTTATAAAATCTATCTCATTATTTCTTACTCTATTTTGTGCATTTTTAATACATTCTGTGTAGCGTGGGAATTTGTCTATTAAACACACACATTCTCATGAACATAACATAAGGATACAATATATCATAACACAAACATATTATTATATATTTTATATCCCACATTGAACAATGTTAGAAGTCCTGTGTGTCATGGCTCTTTCGGTTCCCAGGAATAATTTTGGTATAGGTCTTGTGACTTGGATAGTTTGTATACTATTGTGTAAACCCTGATATAGGGTGTGGATTAAAGAGTTAAATATATTTAATGGTGTAAACTGATCACCATGTGGAGAGGATTATGTCTCATGTTGAGACTAAACTACTTTTTTTAATCAGATGTGTTTTCAAATTTAGTTTACTCTATTTAAAATCATATTTTTGGAAACTATGTTTAACATTGATACTTATTCATGGATAGTATTTATATCTATTTGAGTTTAGTAAATTAGTTTCCAAATTATCCTCGATACTAATTATAGTTATACCTCATAAATAATCAGTCTTTTGAGAAATTTATTGAACAATGACATGATTATAAATTTAAAATTTTTATTAACTGTACTATTTTGTTTTTAAATTATGGGATTAATTTGAATAATGTTTTTAACATAATTTTTTAATAGGAACTCAATTCACCCCCACTTGACTTTCTTACTCTAACAAACATTTGGTATCAACGGTTGTTTTTAAAATCATTTTCGAAATCATTTAGACTGTGATATAGATCTCTATATTTTGATTAGATAAAAAATATTAGCTCTATAAAATATATTCATTAATATTTATTATCAATAATAGACATAAAGGGGATTATACCAACAAACCAACCTACATTGAAGGTAAAAATTATTCCTTGTCAAAAATTAATATTAAAATGAACATAGAAGGTAACGGTTTTGAAATTGGGTTTACCAAGGTAGATGAATATAATATTAGTTATACTGCCCAAAATACTATGTAGTACTAAAACAATAATGGTTATAATAGTAACAACAAATCTATTAATGTATTATATTATTATATATCAGAATAATATTTTAATAGATTTTAAGCAAAAAAATAGCATATGAAATTTGGGTTTCTATAGCTGTTTCACATGAAGGAACCACTATTTTCAATAAAATGAGGCTCAAAAACTATATTATTGAATATGATAATGTTAAGATGAAACCTGATGAAACAATTTCTGATAGGTATCATTGGTTCATTGTGATAGTCTATACAATTTTCGCTCTTGGGAATCCATTGCATGTCGAATAACAAATCATGTGGCTACATAGATGTCAAATGGTAAGATATTGAGGAACATTTGTATAAACTAGAGAATCATACGATATCATTTTTTTGAATTTCAAGGAACTAATTGGAAATACAACTAAGTGTGAGGAATAATTATATTTTAAATAATATACGGAGGATGAACAAAATAGGATATCAGTGGGGTTCAAAACCAGTAATTCCAAACAAAATGAAATTTAAAGGATTCAAACTCAATATTATAGTACATGTAATGACGATTCACCATCAGAAAGTGATGTGGAAATTTCTTAGTTAGAAATAATGTTTTAGTTTGTTGTATAAAAATAATAAGTTCTCCAAGAATCCCATCATCAATGTTAAATATGATAATAAATGAAAATAGAAAAATTATTGGAAATGTAATTATAAATATAATAAAATAATTTGTTACGAATGTAAGAGATGAGTAAAAGTAAATGATGATTTAATTATGTTTAAATATATAGAGAAATATGAAGATAAAGATAAAAGATATATGATGGCAATGAAGGCCACCTAGAGTGCTTCTGAGGATCAGTCAAGTGGGTCAGGATCATTGCATTATGAGAAATATGACAAGGAAAACATGTGTATAATGACCAACACATCTGATATATCCCTTCAGTCTCATGTACAAAAGTAATTTTATTTTGGTGATAATTATTATTATATAAATATTACTAATGAGGAAATGTTTTCATTTTACCAAATTCATGAAGATGAATTTAATGAATAAAAAGATAAATTAAAATCATTAAAGAAACTAGATGTTATTAAATCTACTCTAATATTTGAGCTTCCTATAAAGAAAGAAAAAAATTCTCAAATTATTTTAGGAAAATAATGATATTATGTTATTCAATAAGAAATTGAAAAAGGATTTAGAAAATTTTAGCAATCAAAAATATATCATGGTACAAATTCATGGTAAATATGTTTCACCAATATGTATTAGCGGTATATACTATCGACCTAATAAACTGTTTTTCTGTCAAACCCAATTTGATATTTAAATAAAGAAAATTATATTTTATTCCTAGTTCTGGGATTTTTGTCAAGTTCCCACAATGAAATATGTTTTACAATTTGATGTTTTTCTATACCAAAAAATTATTATTATTACAACACATTACAAGTTATGAATAGAAAAACCATGAAACATATTTGGGTTCCCAAATCACTTATTACAAATGTTACTAGACCCAAACATATCTGGGTATCAAAATATTCTTTTGTCTGATTTCATTATATGAAAAATGTTTTAAGAGGTTCAATATAAGTCTAGGGTACTTGGAAAATAGATGTTCGAGACACATGAAATTTTTTATTTTAGAAAATAAAGAAGATAGTCATAAAATAATAAAATTCAGAGGTAAAAAAGTTATAAGGATGGAAGTATACATTTATCATATTTAGTAATAGTCATAAACCCACTATGAATTCTAGATTAGTGAGTGATATTCCCTTTGGAAGCCCATATATTAGCATGCCAGTCTACAAGTTGGTTTTCGCCATGAGAAATGTTTTTTATAATGAAGTTCATTGATGAAATGGTGTTTAGGTAGTTGTTCCCTTTGGTTGTGAGCATCCAGGATAGATGAATCTGACCCATCCGACATGCATGAATGATTCTAGTTGAGTCACTTTCAAACTAGACCGAGTTCTACTTTATTTAACGAGAAATTTCTACCACTTTGATGAGACCTTGAATCTATACCTCAAGTGTAGTGGTGTATTCATATGTAATATATTCCTCCCCTAAAAACTCACCACTGTGATCTTGGAAGGCAATTAAATATCCAACTTTTCACGGATTACCCTTTAAGGCACCATCAATGATGCATTTAACCCAACCTATAAATGAAGGAAACTAGAAAACTTCTCTGGCTCCAATAGGTTATGGAAAGTTTCCCGAAATGCAGAGCCCTCTCAATACTGCATGATCATTATTTGGGGTGTCACAATATTCATAATGAATGTTGCTGTCTCTTTGTACCACAAGAAATATGGAAGAGAGGGAGATATTATGATTTGGGATAGCTTCAGCATGCAATAGATTATTTTTGAATGTCTAGATTGTATGTATATCCTCTGCACAGGCTACTAGGAAAAGAATACTCACTTGGTTCAAGAGCTGGAGAACTTCCTGATCCCGTATGAAATTATTTTTTTTGATTTTTCCATAGATGAACTTCAAAGAGATCAAATAAATAAATCAATTTTGATGCAGATGTGTTGTAGGAATGAAAAATATTATTAACATCATAATTATTCTAATAACACATGGAACATCTAGAGAACATGTCGGTGCTGACATGTCGTAGGTTCACCTAGACCAGGAGCGTGCTCGGATGAAGGTGCCAGAGTAGTGTAAAACATGATGGAATCAACCATTTTTTATTAAAGGATTCAATACCTATACTATTCCCATAAATGAGGTAAGTATAGTATTCATTAGAGTAAAGTATCCCATTTGGACATGGTTACCATAATAGTAAATCATTTCCATCTAGGAAGCCATAGGTATGAATCATAATAGTAATTCGAGAAGGAAGAGAATTGACATAATGAATTTGATTCTTAATTGATGAATCATAATCAGTATCTGCATGAGTAATGTCAAAAATTTCAATAAGAGGAGAGAATGTTCAGTTGTGTTTCCATAATTTAAGAGATTTATTGGCACTAACCATCCCATGAGAGTGACTATTAATATTCTAGGAGGTTTTTTTCAGACCAGACCAGATTGAGGATTTAACATAGCACATATTCCAATCACTAAGTTTCTTGAGTTGTTTGGATATCAAGAAGTACAAGGACTATGAATTTTCATTAATAAGCCTCCACATGAACTGTGCTTTCATGGCACAATTAAATACAAAATGGTTCTTGACACCTAGACCTCCCTTAGTATATTTAATACAATATCTCTTCAAATGAGTAGAGACTACTTTTCATATCCTAATACTTCCATTCTACAGTAATTTTCTCATCAGGGAGTTTAATTTCTTGATAACCGAGGTAGGTGAAGAGTAAACCTTGATTGAGTTGACCAGTTTTGAGGTGTAAAAATGTGTAACTATGCAAATCCTTACTGCCATAGAGTGTGATTTCGCAATCCAAGGGGAGAGGGTACTTATAATAATAATTACATCATACACAAAGTGATAAGGGTGTGGTCTAACAAATAACAAGAAGACTCGATGGTAGGTGAAGGGGAGAGACCCTTCATGAATTCATAATGTATTTATCATGTAAGATTTCCTTGAGGAAGAAATATTTTTTTCAATATTAATAAGACATATTTTCCAATTAACCACATGGCCCAATACATGCTCATAATTAATTAAATACTTCATGAGGTTTTGGATATTTATCCTCTCACTCTGTGTAAATTTAATGATACCATCAACTAAGAGAAGGTGAGACTGGTTATAGATTCTTCTTGTTTACATGATTTTTTTTGTTGACCTGAACATGTCTTGTGTAGGAGAATTATACTAAGGTAATATTCAGCTTTTGCAAATATAAAGGAAGAGAAAGGGTCACCATACCTCACACCTATGGAATGCTTGGTGAAACCCCATGGGGATCCATTAATAATAATGGATATGTTAGCAGAAAAAATAATGTGCTTGACCCATTGAATAAACGTTGTGGGAAATCAAAACTCCTAGATAATGAATCCAATGAAATTCCAGTCAATGGTGTTTACATCCTTTCTAATTTTTATTTTGAGATAAATATTACCCCCTCTAGTGGACTTCTAAAGTAACATGACGCATCGTGAGGCTGTGATAAGTTAATCCTAAATTTTATACCGTTTTACATAAAAAAAATAGATTACAAGAGATAATTTTTCCACATACATGTGCAATATGATTGTCAATAATTTTTGTGATGATATTTAAGATGGTTTTGACAAGATAAACTGGTCTAAATTGAGGAATATATCAGTTATTTTCCACCTTAGATATTAAGGCAATAAACTGAGCATTTCAACATTGAGATATGTATCCTTCAGTAAAAAAGTGTTTAACCAATTTACAAACATCTAAGTAGAAAACCACCCAGTGGATTTGAAATAAGTGATTTGTAAATCCATATAGTCTGAGAGAACCACCTTTATTTAGCCCAAAAAAACGTCTTTGATCTTATTGTCCAGTGCGATTGAAGTGATAAAATGATTTTCAACTTAAGTGAAAATGTTGGGAATAATTCCATCCCTAAAAACCACATTTCCTCCTGGACCATTGAAGATATCAATATAGTAGGATGAAATTTAATTAGAGAGACTTTTTCAATCATCTATGATTTTTTCTTCATAATTTACTAAAGATAGGGGCCTTTGAACATTTTAAACTACATGAAGGGAATTGAAAAATTTTGAGTTATGATCTCAATCTCTGATCAACTTGACTTGAAAAAAAATCTTTTTCTATGTTATCTCTTTGTATGAGGAGGACATTGTTTTTGGAGTATATACTTGCTTCATTAGAGATATCATTATAAAAATTTAGTTATTATGTTTTCTTCTTGAATATCATGAAGGGAGCTCTCTAGAGAATCAATTTCTTGGTAAAAGAGGGTGATTTTATGCTTTCTCCACTACTTCAAAATATGCTTATAATGTTTTAGCTAGGAAGTTCATGAAAATGTGTTACCATTATGATCTGACATATACCATGTATCATTCACCAATATATAACATTATGGAAGATTGGCCGGGAATTTTTAAACTGAAAGGGATTTGGAAGATTGTCCCACTAGAAATGATGGTTGTATGGAATGGATAATGGTCAGAGTTATGACTCATGAGAATGAGAATTTACATGGTTTTCAAACTTCCATAAAGAGTGTCATTACCAATGTCATGGTCAATTCTCGTTTCATAGGCTCTGGTTAAATCCCTACTATAACAAGTGTATTTGGAAAAAACATATTGAATTCTATATGGTTTGACTCTTCAATAAGTGTTCTGAAATCTCTCATAGAAGTAGTATAAGAAGAATGCCCTATATTCTCATCTCCATGTAGGATAGCCTTGAAATCACCCATGATCACTGAAGGATCCGAAATTAAGCTGGATAACTCTTTTATGTGATTCCAAAGTGGTCTTCAAATAATATAATTGTTGAAGGAATAATCCACTGATAAGAAAGGGATATGACCCACATTATGAAGTTTCAAGTAATGATTTGTTCATCCACCTGAAAAATAGTTGGATTATTAACACTTTGGTGAACACGAAAACAATGTATGTGTAGAAAAGAATCAACTTGAAGAGAACTGAGAAGAGAATATACACTCCAGCCAAAAGGGTAACTAGAGTTGAATATATTAAACTTTGTATTATATATTACAATGATTGTAGGATTGAATATAACCAAAAAAATCCTGTGGGGACATAAAGTTATACGGTTGGACAACCCATGACTATTCTAAAAGAGGATTCTCATCATTGATTTTGAATGGGAAAAATTCCCCCTTTTCTATTTTCATCCAGTATCCTTGTTTTTATATGTACTCCTCAACTCTCTATTATTTGACTTGTTGATAAATTGTACATGCCTTAATGTATCCTCTATACCCACCTAAGAAGAATATTCCTTGGATAACGAGTCTAGATTAAGTGGGTATGGGTCTGTGATTAGTATCTTAATGTGTTGAGAAAGGGTGGGCTTAGACCCCTGTACGTGGAGAGAATCCCAGATTCTTTCATCTGTAATTATTTCATCCAAAGAATAATATTTTAGTAAATAGAAGGTGATAAGATCCAAGTTGAGGGATTTAAACAGCAGGATTAGATAATAAGGTAGAATGTCATCAGACAAATCTAGGATAATTAATGATTCATGACCATGGTTTGTCAGAATTTCTACACCATTAGAGATACCAACATCAACGTGAATTCCAACTCGTTCTTTTGATTCTACTTCTACTACTAACTCCTCCTAGGACTTACTGGTTCTAAAATTGTTATTACAGTTGAAGTCTTTTGAGCATTCCTTGGAGACATTTCTCATTTAGTGCCTCATGTTAAAATTTTTCCCTCTGGATACTTCCCTCATTGATGTGTTGTCATTGGATGTCTTGGGGAATTTCTAAAAAATTCTGCACTTATTGATGGCATATCCTACCATTATCTGGTGTTCACTGTATTTGGGTATGTTTTAAAATTCAAAACATAACATAATGAGATGATTTTTCACATCAAGAGACACACGTTCTAGAGCAAACATATACACATCAATATAAATAAGAACTCCATAATAAAGACCAAGGTATCCATTAATTATACACTGATCAATCATTAGTGGATTCAAAATTCTAGAAGCCGGAACATTTGGGATTTTTGGATGCCTGTAGATCTATGGGAGTCATGAATCCTTGACCAAATGTGAGAAATGGAATGCTTTTGCATGAATGTATTTAATTTTATATCCCATTGGGATAGGAGAAGGATCGCTGATATCATGTTGAGATTACCCAAATGCTATATCGCATTTATGAATTCCTAACTTCGCAAGATGAGATAAAAGTATCTTTTACCTATTAGGATAAGTTTCCAACTCTATATGTTCTAGAAATTAGAAATGTGGTCTTTGACTTTCAAACATGACCAAGGCTTTGATCCTATTTCATAGGATAAGTGACCCAGAATAGGGAATTTTGTGAATTCCATCTACTTCCTAATCATATCCTTATTAGAAACTACCGTAATGTATTCTTCACCCAAACTCATGATGATTAGACGCTTATTTGGAGTCACCACTGTTGAAGATGTCATGCAAGGACTTTCGCAATAGAAAACTCTTTTCTAGAAGGATTAGAAGTTATTTACCCCTATGTAGGGTCATTGTAACACCCCAATATTTCATAGTATGTTATTTCTTCAACGTAATGTAATAACATGCACTACATGCAACACTGAGTTCAAGCACACCACGATGAAGCAAACTAGCCGTTCAAAAGAAGTTATGAATAATATCAACTGAATTTTAAACATTATATAATCCTTATAATTTTAGAATCCATATTATGAGTTTCTTAGACATAATGTAAGAACAAATTCATTTTTTCAGATAAAATAATTATTTATTCAAAAAGTTCAATTTTACCACCTTTTAATGGCAAACCCTTTTTAAATATAATATTTGAAACTTTTATATATTAAATTTGAAAAAAATAAACATATTCTTTATAATTGAGACATAGGAATTTAGTTTCAATAAATTTTTGGTGTTTTTCAAATAAATTTCATATTTTGTTGAATAGTGAAAATACTATATATTAACTGAAAGAAATTTTTTTAATCAAAGTAATTTATATTGTTCAACTATACATAAGATTGGTCTGGAAGTATAATTAGATTATATTTTTACTATTTAATCCAATGTTGGTCATTGGATGTAATTTCACTTTGAAATAGTACATAAACATGTGTCAATCATTTGGTGGTTTTTATTTCATAAAAATAAGCTTTTTGGTTTTGAAAAATGGAATTAATATTAAATTAATAAATTTAATATATATGTTTTTAATTTGGTAAAAAAAATTAATTTTTGAATTCGGAATTTCAAAATTATCTTAGGGTGAATTTTTTGTTTGTTTCTAGAAACATTCAATTTTTGATGAATACTGAAAAACACTCTGTTATTGGTTAATAAAGACTATTCAGTTAAATAAATATTTATTTTATTAAAATTAATTTTATGTCAAATTGATACATAATACCTATATATTTTCTAAGTAATTTATTAGATTCGTTTTGTAATAATATTAGATATAAAATATTTTATTGAAATTTTCAACCTCTTTTACCCCCCTACTAGGAAAATTTTCAAATTTGCATAAAACATAATTTTACCACTTCTGTGAGATGAATTTCAGAAATCCAAGAGACACAGTTGATATCAATAAGAAAAATCTGGTTCAATAAGATGAATATATTTTTTAGTGAATAAGAACTTTTTACTTTTATTTACCACGTTTAAAAGTAAATAGGGTAATTAAGGGTAAAAAGAATATTATTATTACCCTAACACGTGTCCTAATTCTATTAGAAAAGTGTAATTCTACCACTAACAACCTTAGGAATAAAATATAAACCTCTTTGGTCCACTATGATTAGATTAGGACATTTATTATTATTTAATTCAAAGCAGAGTTAAAAGTGTTAATTTCAATGTTTAATAACCAATAAATTTTTAGTATTGGGATAAAAATAAGATAAATTCGACAATAAATAATTATTATAATGATAAATAGATTTAGTACATAATGGTATTTTATTTATATCTTTTATACATTATATAAATAAATTTATTTATGACATAATGATGATGCAGTAATTACTGTAATAATGAACGATTTAAAATAATTGATATTTTAAATATCCAAATAAATGTTATTTTGTACATTTTGTGAAATAAACTAATTTTTTATGTTAATATGAAATATTAGGGTTTATTAGATTAATTATTTGATGTAATAATTCTGTTATAAATTTAGGAAAAACAAAATATCATATATTGACAAAATTGACAAAAAAGCATTTTTGAAACAAATAATATATTATTAATTGATATATTCGTTAGAAAAATCAATGGTTCTTCCAAACGACTTATATACTAATATATATGACATTAATTAATCAATTGAGGTTTTATTGAAATTTTATAGTAAGTTTATTAACAATATTATATAAAAATACATGAGACATGGTAAATGTCAAACTATTTAACTAAGAGTTAAATCTAACAGTTAAGGTTACTATGGTGACAAAAACATGTCTAAAACCAATTGGTTGAGTATTTTTCGACCCATCCCCACATTTTACTTTAAATAATACATTGTCAAGCCATTTAAAACCGAAAATGATTTTATTATAAAATAATATTATATGTTTTTTCTAAGGTGTCCCTCACACCTCTTATAAAAGGGAACTCCCTCTTCACTATAATTCACACCTTCTAAGCCATTTGGCTCAACCAAACCCTTCCCAAATACCTTATAAACTATAATAAATTAATACTAGTGGCCTTCCATTGGTCATAAAGACATACTAAGGATCCTTTTTGATCAAATCAAAATGAAGAACCCGAAAAAGATGTAATGATTTCACCACCCTTGTTCAAGTTATCTTATTCTTCCACTTACTCATTCATTTTTGTTTCAATTTATAAATAATAACTCCAGTATATTCTTTATACTATGATGTTATTATAAATATTTCACAACTATTTTTCACTATTATATCCATCTTATGAATGATAATGTCCCCATGTGTGCATACGTACGGCTTACCGTCTCCACGCCGTGGTGTAACTTATTATTGAATGATATGTTATTTGGATGGATATAATGATGAGTAATATTTATATAAATTATTAAAATAACATTCTAATGTCCTTTTAAAAATAATATACCATCCAATTCTACACATTTATGGAAATGATATTGTCTCTCATGCATACTTACGGATTACCATCTCCACGACGCGCTGAGATTCATTTCCATGTTCACCATTCATCAACGATTATATAAATTTATATTACTATGAAGTATCTAATATATGAAATAATAATTCTACTATATATATATATGTACTTAAATATATCTTATTCACTTAGTTTCGTTCAATCCGATATGAAAATGGAAACAGTGTTTATGCATACGTACAGAATACCGTCTCCATAAACAATGTTTTTAATTTAATATATATGCATATCATACATATTTATATTCTAAATATATTTTATATTTACATCATGTTTTATATTCTTGATGTATTTAAATTTCTATCTATGTGATACAATCACGAGTAACAAGTTAAAAGATGTACGATAATGAAAGTGATTTTTACACGAAATGTTAATTTAACATGGAAATTATTATTAAATGGGTTGTGTAAAGTCATAAATGAATCATTTATGATATCATAAATATTAATATGGTTCGGGTATAATTTAATAACATACTATAATATTTATATAAGAGTTTAAACATACCCTCGACTAAAGGAAATTGCAAGGTAAGGGTTAATTCATCAATCTCATTATTATCTGAGATTGTTTATGTGTATGTATTTACTGGGATATTTTTATCATCCATGTCCATTTTTCATAAAAATGATTTCAAAATGTATATTTTATGAATTTGTGAAAGGTACTATTTATCATGATCATAATTTTAAATGTTTTAAATATTTATCTTTGTAAATATTTTTAATTAATGTCCATGTTTTCAAAATTATCTTAAGGATTTATTTATATGGACATGAATGTTTTCAAATGATAATTCTTTTCAAATGATTCAAAGTTCTATGGGACACTTTGATTCAAAAATATCATTTAAATTACGTCTTTTATAAATGTGTGACATTTAGAATATTTTACAAAAAGTTTATTTCCCTCAAAAAGTTTTACTCGTCATTTTCAACTATGGAAGCATCCTTTACTAGATATTGTTTTTGATTGAGGTTGATTTATTATAATACAATAATCAATATTTTATTGAATGATTTATTATATGTTTGACTGTGGATGTTCTATTTTTATACCATTTATGGTTTATGGTTAAAATATTGATATTTTTTATGCTAGTTCAAAGATGAATGTTTTTGTTATGTTTCACCCTTTTCATATGAGAATTGAATTGGACATAGTAACTGATGGGTGGAGCCTGCTATCGCTCCTCGATGCATCAGTAGGTCTCATGAGACAACTAGACATGGAATTGGTTGATGCCTTTCCCTATTTGATGTATGGTTTTGGCCGAGGCCTTAATAATTTTTAGACGACTTGTCCGAGGCCTTGAAAAAATGTTTCAGAATGTCTGGCATTTTACATTCCCTCATTTTGAAAAAAAATATTGATGGTTCATGTGGTTATTCGACTAGTAGTATACCCATGACTATGTTTTAATATGGCATTATTTACTCATCTCATATTACTTCCATAAAAGTATTCATTTTTATTATTGGTAAAGGAATGTGATTTTAATTATTCCTCATGCTTAATATTTATGTTATATTCTACAGTATTGTTTACCCTTTCTGAGAATCTGAGCTCACCCCATTCTTTTGTTTTATTTTACCAGGATACCAAGAAGTGTTTTATGTTTGAGATATGGGGTTAATCTAAGTGAAATATTTTGTTCTCAAATGATATATATTTATGTTGTATGTCAGAATGTTTATTATAACATTCATGTATGTAATATATTTTCCAAAACAACAAAACAAATTGGTCTTTCGAGACATGATATCTTTTAATCATGACAATGTATTAAAATAATACACCAACTCTAGGTAACTGGGGTCGGGGCATTACCATTGGTATCAAAGGAAGTTTTTTACAAATCTTGGAAACTATATTTTGATAAACTCTAATTAGAGCACATTTCCCTAAGGTAAACATTGAGGAATAGTATAGAACAACCTACTAGAATCTCGGTATTGTAGAAATTTTGTTAGTTTTCCATGAAATGCATCCATGTTTGGATACGAGCAGGTAGAGACGGATCTAGCACAGATGTACCGTGGGGTAAAACCCAAATACACCACTTTGTGCTAGAATCAAACCAGAACTGGTGCACGAAAATGGGCCTTGTTGCACTCTCGCTTTCGACAATCTTAGGTGATATTCTTAGGATAATTAGCAATTTCAGTACAAACCATTATGAAGGGTTTAGGAGTATATAACTTCCTAAAGAAAACCTTTTTATTATTATGGATTATATCAGTAAACTGTTCAATTTATGTTAAGTGTTTTACAAGGTTAGAATTATTCATTGCAATTCATAAAATTACCTAGTGTATGCCATTGTATAGAAATGGCTCCTAGTAGGAGGAATGATAACTCCAACAATACATATGATCTAAAGAGTAAGAAGGATCATATCGTTCATGGAATTAAGCCAACATTTATAATGAAAATAGTGTCCCACATATTCTCCACATATGAAGAAATAATATCAATTGTTAATAAGATAATTAAAAAATACTCAGAGTCCTATGTCTTTGATGGGATGTATAAAAAGAAAAGGTTGGTAAAGAGAACGATGGATAAAGAAAAGATGGGAAAGAAGGATTTTATCATATTTGATAGCAGTGGAAAGAATCACCCATGTAAATGCATGAAGGGAATGATAGTTTGTTATAAGTGTGGAGAAAAATTACACCATATACCTGATTCCAAGGGTAATAAAAAGGTTTCAAATGTAAAATGCTCATACTACAATGCATTGGGACACTACACGAATCAATGTCCCGTTAATCAGAGTATACCATAAATGATTCTATTGGATAATAATCAAGTGATGATACTACCCCAGATGAAGAGGAATGACTAGTGTTCTTATGCTGTTATGGCAGAATTATTTCATTTCAGTGTTGTATCAACAATATAGTATTTATATTAATTATAGAGATAAATAAGGATTCTACTATAGTACTATTTTAATGAGGATTTGAGATTGTTTGGTTCTAATAAAAGTTAATTAATAGTAAACTATGCTTTTTGTAAAATACATGGTTGACGTAATGGTAATCCGGAATATGGTCTTGATAATGAGGTAGTGATCTTGGATGAAGGGATGGTTGATCTGGGTAAATTATATTAGATATTCTTGACTTCCTTGGAATTTATTATTAGTTTGTTTATTTCATCATTGTTGTAATATTCAATATTTTTGGATATTATGAATATTTATATTATTATATAAGGCATAATGGAGCAATAATGTAATCAATAAGGTTTTATGGTAATTCAGGGTGTTACGAAGTTTTAAAATAATACATGATGAAGGTGTTCACATGTTATTATGGGGAAAAAAGGATCTTCATTGTGTTAAACGTCCATATAAATTTTTAAATCTGATTATGCATGGAATTATTTTGTATAAGTATAAAGGTTGGAATGGATTATGTTTGAAATTGAGTACAATTGTTAATGTTATTGTGAATTTTCATATGAAGGAAAACCTAGAGGTCAGGCGTCAACCAGTCGTATCTGGTAAGGCTGTGAGACTTGAGTCTGCAGCCAAAGGGCAACAAGGGTGCATCACCTACCACTGGCCTAAATGATTTCATAGATTGTATAATGTAGATTATTTTTTAAATGTTCTGAAATAGGAATTATAAATTATATATTTTTGTAACTATATATGATTATGATAAATAAAATACTTTTTTTAAATCTTTTGTAGTGAAAGATGAGTTTGTGGTAGGAAATAGTTAAAGGATGGAACTCTACTTGTGAATTACAAATTTATATATATATATTTCCATATTATTCTATGATTAAATTAATTCATAAACTTTTTTTAAGGGACTTAGTCACAATCTCCTTTCAATGAGGAATCCTTTGACATCCAAATGAATTTATTTTATACGGCGTATAAAACCCTTTGACTCTTCATTTCAAGGAGAATCTTTTTCAGGCGAAGCATTTTACTAAACGACAAAAAAAGGAATGTTTTTTAATGTAAGTGGTGACAAAGAACATTCCACCATCGTGAGTTTTTTTATCATTGGGTTCCTTAAAAAGCCAACACGTTTAAAGAAAGAAACAAATACCATATACTCTTTATATGTATTTTGGTATTGAAAATAGTTTTGATAATGGATTTATTATGTCAATATATATAAATGATATATTGTAATTGATGAACTCAATAAATATCTATAAATATTTATGTTTTCCTTCCAATTACGTGTCTCAAATTTCTACTAATGTTCTTCTAATCAAGATCATAATTTGGTGGTAAATTTTTCATTTTCCTTTCCCTCTTATTAAGACTAAATTTTATAAACCAAATTTTAGATGTGGGTTTTCCACAAAGGTATTTTCTATTTTAAACCTTTTATTTTTGATGAAAAATTGCAAATTCAGAAAGATTCAATTTATGGAAGGAGGTAAGAATGTAACACCCCAAGATTTCATAGTTTGTTATTTCTTCAAAGTAATGCAATAACTTGCACAACACATAAAACTGAGTTCAAGCGCACCACGACTTATCAAACTAGCTGTTCAAGAGATATTATGAATAGTATTAACTGAATTTTGAAATTTATATATTCATTATAATTTATAATCCATATTATGATTTTCTTAGACATAATGTATAAACCAATTGATTTTTTTGAGATTAAAGAATTAGTTTTTCAAAAAATACAATTTTACCACCTTTTAATGAATAACCCTTATTAAATCCAATATTTGAAACATTTATATATTCAATTTATCAATATAAACTTCTTATTTAGAATAATGATATATGAATTTAGGTTCAATAAATGTTTCTTGTTTTTCTGATAACTTTCATATTTTGGTGAACAGTGAAAAATACAATATTTTAACTGAAAACATCATTCTTAATCAAAATAATTTATATTTTTCAATTATACATATTAATTTTTGGGAAGTATAATAATATTATATTTTTACCATTTAATCCATCTTTGGTCATTGGAATTAATTTATCTTTGAAATTGGACATCAACAAATGTCAATCTTTGGTAAGTTATTATTTCTTAAAAATAAACTTTTTGGTTTTGACAATTGGAAGTAATTTTAAATTAATAAATTCAATTTATATGATTTGAATTTGGTAAAATATATTTAGTTGTTGAATTCAGAATATCAAAATTAACTTAGGGTTTTGTTTTTGTATGTTTCTGAAAACATTAAATTTTTTATGAATAGTGAAAAACACTGTGTTATTGGTTAAAACTGACTAGTCATTTAAATAATTATTTATTTTATTTAAATTTATTTCAGCTCAAAATACATATATAATACCTATATATATTCAATTTAATTCACTGATGTTGTTTTGTAATAATATTAGATATATAATATTTTATTGAACTTATCACCATCTTTTACCCCCCTCCTAGGAGAATTTGAAAATTAGCATAAAATGTTATTTTACCACTTTTGGGAGTGGAATTTGAAAAATCCAAGAGACACGGTTGATATCAGTAGTAAAAATTTTGTTTAATGAGATGAATATAATTTTTGGTGAATAGTGAATTTTTACCTTTATTTCACACGGTTAATAGTAAATAGGGTAATTAAGGGTAAAAATGATATTATTCTTACCCTAACACATGCCCTAATTATATTGGATAAATTAAATTCGACAAAAAAACCTTAGTAATTAAATATGAACCTATTTGGTTCACAAGGATAAGATTATGACATTTATTATTATTTAATTCAAAGAAGAGTTAAAAGTGCTAAATTCAATGTTTACTAAATAAAACAAAATTAATATTGGGTTACACATAAGATAAAGAAGACTATAAATTTTCATTAGAAAGATAAAAATATTTCCTACATAATGGTTCTTTATTTATAATTTTTAGACATTAAATAATTAAATTTATTTATGACACAATGATGATGAAAAAATTACCGGAGCAATGAATGATTTAAAATAATTGATATTATAAATTTCCAAATAAAAGAAATTTGAGACTTTTTATGAATTAAACTAACTTTATAGGTTAATATAGTATATTAGGGTTTATTATATGAATTGTTTTTTGACGTAATAATGCTGTTATGAATTTAGCAAAAACAAAATACCAAATAGTGACAAAATTGAAAGAAAAGTGTTTTTAAAAAAATATTATATTATTAATTGATATAATATTCATAAAAATATATGTTTCAGAAAAAATACATATATAATAATATATATGAAATATTTTAATCAGTAAGTGTTCTATTGGCATTTTATAGTATGTTTATTAACTATATAATAAAAAATACTAGAGACATGGTTAATTTCAAACTATTTAACTAAGAGATAAAACTAAATGTTAAGGTTAATATGGTGACCCAAACTTGTCCAAAACCTATTGGTTGAGTATTTTATGACCCATACTCACCTGAGAATTTAAATAAAACATTTTGTAACCATTATAAACCAAATATGATTTTATTATAAAATAATATTTTATGTTTTTTCTACGGTGCCCCTCACCCCTCTTATAAAAGGGCACTCACTATTCACTATAATTAACACCTTCTAAGACATTTGGCTCGGCCAAAATTTTCCAAAATACCCAATAACTATCCTACCTTCATACTAGAGGCCTTACTTGGGTTATAAAGACAACCTATGGAGCCCATTTGATCAAATCAAAATGAAGAACCTGAAGAAGATGTAATGATTTCACCACCCTCTTTCATGTTCTCTTATTCTCCACTTACTCTTCCTTTACTATTTTCATTATAAATTAATAACTGTAGTATATTCGATATACTATAATGATATTATATATATTTCACAACTATTTTCATTATTCAATCCATCTTATGAATGATAATGTCACCATGCGTGTGTAAGTACGACTTACCGTCTCCACGCCGTGGTGTAATTTCAAATTCAACACTTTGTAATTTAGATGGATATAATGATGAGTAATATTTATATAAATAATTAAAATATTATGCTAATGTATCTGTAAAATTAATTTACCATCCTATTTCACACCATTACAGAAATGATATTGTTGCTTGTCTGTACGTATGAATTACTGTCTCCATGATGTGATGAGGTTGAATTCCAAGTTCACCATTCATCGATGATTATAATAAAATATATTTCTAATAAGTATGTAATATATGACATAATAATTCTACAGGAGATATATGTATTTATATATATGTACTTACATATATCTTATTCACTTAGTTAAGTTTAGTACGATATCAAAACGAAAAAAATGTTTTTGCGTACGTACAGAATACCATCTCAATTAGTGTTGTTTTTCATTTCAAATATATTTATTTTATAAATATTTATATCATAAATATATTTTATATTTAAATAATGTTTTATATTCTGGAAGTATTTAAATTTCAATCTATGTGATACAATCATGAGTAACGAGTTAAAACACGTACGATAAAGAAAGCTATTTATACCCGAAATGTTAATTTAACATGGAAATTATTATTAAATGGGTTATAAAAAGTCACAAATGAATCATTTTTGATATCATAAATATTAATATGGTTCGGCTATAATTTAATAACATATTATGATCTTCATATAGGAGGTTAAACGTACCCTCTATTAAAGGAAAGTGCAAGGTAAGGGTTAATACCTCATTCTCATTATTATCTGATATAGTTTATGTGTAAGTATTTACTGGGATATTTATATCATCCATGACCATTTTTCACAAAAATGATTTCCAATTGAATAATTTATGGATTTTTTAATGGTACACTTTATCATGATCCGAATTTTCAATGCTTTAAAGATTTTCCTTTTTAAATATTTTTAATTAATGTCCATGTTTTCAAAATGATTTAAAGGATTCATTTTTTATAGACATGAATGTTTTCAAATGATAATTTTTTCAAAAGTATCAAAGTGTTATGGGACACTTTGATTCAAAAATATATTTTAAATTACTTCCTTTATAAATGTATTACTTTTAAACGATTTTACAAATAGTTTATTTCTCTCAAAAAAAATTAATCGTCATTTTCAACAATGTCAGCATCATTTACTAGATATTATTTTTGATTGAGCTTGATTTATTATAATACAATATTCTATATTGAATTGAAGGAGTTATAATATGTTTGACTATATATGTTCTATTTCTATACCATTCATGGTTTATGGGTAACGTATTTATATTTTGTATCATAGTTTTAATACGAAAGTTAATGTTATGTTTCAACCTTTTCATATGAAGAAATGTATTGGACTTATTATGTGACAGGTGGTGCCCGATATAGCTCCTTGATGAATCAGTAGGTCTCACGAGACAACTAGATGTGGAATTGGTCGAGGCCTTTCCCAATTTGATATATGGTTTTGGTCGATGCCTTAATAATTTTTAGATGACTTAGCCGAGGCCTTGACAAAATGATTCAGAATGTCTTTCATTATACATTCCCTCATTATGAAAATAATATTGATGGTTCATGTGGTTATTATACTAGTAAAATACCCATGAATATGTTTTATTGTGTCATTATTTACTCTTCTCGTATTCCTTCCATAAAAGTATTCATGTTTATTATTTTTAATGGAATGTGGTTCTAATTATTCACCATGCTTATTATTTATGATATCTTCCACTGTATTTTTTTCCCTTATTGACCATCTGATCCCACCCCTTTCATATGTTTTATTTTCCTAGGATCCCAAAAAGTTTTTTATTTTTGAGATATAGGGTTCAGCTAACGGAATAATGTAATTCTTAATATATATTTTTTTTCATTTTATTTTAGAAAGTGTAATGTAACATTCATGTATGTAATCTATTTTCCAAGACTACGAAACTGATCGGTCTTTTGGGAATTTATTCCTTGTAATCATTCCATTGTATTAAAATAATGCACTAACTCTGGGTAACTGGGGTTGGAGAATTGCAGTCATGTTGATGTGGAAGGAACGATCCTTCGCACTCTAGATTAAATAAATCCATTCAGCCACAAGATATGACCTTGAAAAGGTCGTCATCAAGTTGATAGAACCAAGCTTAGGGGAATTCCACCATTTTCCACAAATATATTGGTCCTTTTAATTTTTTTAGTACCTTGGAACTCCCATTCCGGAAACATGATAAGAAATTATTCCAGCTTCACGAATCTAATAATGATTGATTATGTGAATGTCACTTTTGGCGTCAATGCTAAACGAAATATAATTATACATGGACAAATTGTTAACTCTAATTTAGTTTTAATTTAGGAAATACATTTTTTTGGTATATTAATGTATAATGTCATTAGTATCTCTCAGTTGTGTGATGATGGTTTTAATGTTTATTTTAAAATGATGCATGTGAGATGATTAAATCTATAAATGTGTCAGTATTTACATCCTTTAAAAATGAAAATTTTTAATTTGAAACCATATATTCCATATTGTATCAAAAAAGTTATTACTTTTTTATGTTTCACAACGATTATGGGCACTATAATAGGGGATTGAAACATTGTAATACTCATTCTCTTAAAAGCATACTAGGATTGTACTAGTTAAGGATCTACCCAAACATGAGATTATTAATAAAAAAGTTATCTATCCTTTTTAAAATGGTAAAAAACATAAAATATATTTTAAAACAGAGAATGTTTTTTCTTCTTCTTAGCCTCTTGAGTTAGTTCACATGGGTTTTTTCGATCATCTTAAGTGTCATATCAAAATGGGATGCACTATGTCTATGTTCAAGTAGATGATATTTCTAGATATAAATAGAACTTTTTTCTAGGAAACATAAGTTATTATTTCCAAATTATATCCTGTATTCTAAAATAGCAGAAAACCTAATTAGTTTTAGAATTAAATCCATAAAAAGTGACCATGTCCATGAGTTTGAAAATAGAGTGTTTGATACTTTTTCCTCAAATTTTTTTTATAGTCATAACTTCTCTACTTTGAGGACTACTCAACAGAATGGTGTTGTAGAAATAATGAATAGAACCACATAAGAGATAACATGGACAATGATTAATGAATATGAATTACCTATCTATTTTTCTGCAGAAGAAATCAACACATATGTTTATATAATTAATATACTCTTAATCTGACAAATTCATAACAGAACATCCTATGTGCTATGAAACCAATAAAAACCCAAAGTTAGTTACTTTTTTGTTTTATGTTGCAAAGCCTATTTTCTTAATATAAAAATTAATCATTAAAATGTTTCATCCAAATGTTATGAAGGAGTCTTCATATGCTATTCAATTACTAGTAATGTATTTAGAGTGTTTTATAAAATAAATGTATGCTTCGAAGAATCTGTACATGTCAAATTTGATGAATCCTACCCACAAGTAACAAGGGTCTCTCTAGAAAATATTATGGATATTCATTCCAATCGAGACATAAATTTAGACCATCTAACCATAATGTTCAAAAACATATTAAATCTTCATCTTCAATAAATTTTACAAAATCTATACATGATGAACCCGAACCTAGTGATGATCCTAAAATAATAGGCCCTTCTTTTCTAGATTGGATAGAACCCTTAAAAACCATATTTTAGATAATATAGATGGAGAACTAGATAATGGGACCCCGACTTGAGATTCGCATCAAAATCAGTTTGAACATCATGATTTCATGTCATAACTTTAACATAAGAACATCAATGAAGCTATCAATGATGTATTTTGGGTAATTTAGATGCAATAAGAATTAAATCAGTTTGAAAGAAATAATGTTTGAACCCTTTTAGATATACCTAAAGGAAAAATTAAGGTATGAACCAAGTGGATGTTTATAAAAACGGTTGATGAAGTTGGTAATATTGTAAAAAAATAGAGATAGATTGGTTCTATATGGTTACAGTCCAGAAGAAGGCATTGACTATGAGGAAACATTTTCACATGTTATTTATTTTAAATCCCTTATAATCATTCTTGCATATGCAACACATTTAATTTTAAAACTATATCAAACAGATGTCAATATTTCATCCCTAGAATTGTATATAGATTAGGGTTTTTTGAAAAACCCCCTAGAACTAAAAATAGACATTTGGAAAATAATCATTTAAAATTAAAAAAAATATTTTTATGATTTAGAACAAGCTCTAAGATCTTGATATTATAAGCTCAACAATTTTCTTATTTCCAAATGATATATAAAAGGTAATTAACATCCTACTCATTTTATATAATGAATTTGAAAATATGTTTTATTAATTTAAATCTATTTAGATTAAGTTATTTTTGGATATTCAAAATATGCTTTATGTGATGATTTATAAAAAATAATGTAGAATTAATTTTAAATTATTTTTTGTTAAAACTCAAATTCTTTATGGGATTTCAAATAATTCAAAATGAAGAAGGTATTATTCTATATATAAGTAAATATAATAAATATAATTTTTAATCTTTTGGATTTTATGGTACAGAAAATTATTTATACTCCAATAAGTACCACATGTTTGTTGGATCTTGATGAAAATAGTCAATCTGTTGATCAAACCACATATAGAGAAATTATTGGGAGTTTACTCTACATAACCGCTTACTGGTCTGACATTATGTTTAGTGTGTCTATGTGTGCTCATTTTCATGCTAACCCTAAAAATTTAATCTAATTTCTTTTAAAAAATTCAAAAAAAATACGTCAAATATACTACCAACATAGGATTGTTCTATAATAGTTGAAAACCCTTTGATTTAGTGAGTTATTCTAATTATTATATTAGTGGTTGTAATTTAGATTAAAAGATAACCTATAATAAATTTCACTTTGTGGTCATGTTTCATGGTTCATGGTTTAGTATGAAACGTAATTCTATTACATGATCTCATGTAGAATCTGAAAACATAGTCATTTGTAGTTTATGTGCTCATATTTTGTAGATGAAACACACTTTACTAGATTGTGGATATGAATTCAGATATGTACCAATAAAATGTTATAATTAAAATATGATTAACATCTCTAATAATTTTGGTTCTCCTTCTATAGCAAATCATATTTATGTAAGAAATCACTTTTTGAGAGATAATTGTAAAAATGGAGATATATCACTAGAGTTTATTGGGACTGAACATCATATTTCTGACATATTCATAAATACATAATACTCTAATTGGATGAATTATAGAAAACATGAATTATTTATTATTACTTTATAATGACCATATACTGATAACTCCCTGTGAAAATCAATTGTATTTGTCATCCTGACAATGACAATGTCTTGTACACAATGTCATCCTAAAAATATTACTATAATGACAAAACTAATAGAGTCATGTTGATACTATCATGATGACACTAATAGGGTCAATCTAATACTATCACTCCTAAACTGATAGTGTCATGGAAATATTTTTATGTTCACACCAATAGAAACCACTATTTTATCTGTTTTATGTTTTAACCAAAATGATGATGTTTTAATTATTTCGTTGAACCCAGTTCATGAATTTATGATCTATACATCCCTAAATGATAAATTTTAGTTTATAGAATCTATTCATTACCCTCACACACAAACCCTTACACTCTCATATCATTTCAATTTATCCTCATCATTTAACCTTCTAACCTTCAAACCAATATGATTAGAATGGTGATAATAAAGTGTTCACTTGAAATAGGACATGGATATTAGTCGAATCCTACTAAGAATAAGAAGGTGGAATAAGGTATGTTTAATCCATAAATCATGGACTTAAAAACTATGTTGTTATACAAGAGAATAAATTTTCCACATTTATGATGCTAGATAGTTAGTCTCTCTTATTAATGGTATTCGGAACCCACAGTTTGCTAGTTTGGTTTCAAAAATAATCAGAGAATATTATATCCTAATAATTTCCTTGATATATATTTAAATTATGAATTTATTTTCAAATTAAGTGAGGTATTGTATATCAATTCTATTGTTTAATGAAGGATAATTTAATTTTTTCTAGAAATGAGAAAAATGCATCAAGGTTCCACATAAAGTAATATTTGAAAATAATTGGGGATGTATTCCACCTAAAAGTGACCTATTTATATTTGAGATATCATTGATGGAGATGATTGGAAATAAATATCACATAACACCAATAACTACATAGTTATATGAAGAGAGGATATTTTTTTTAAATTCTATCAACATCTGCATTGTCCCATTAAAGGGGACTTTTCATCTTAGAAGTTCCAAGATGTGTACATGTTATATTTAATAATGAAAGAGAATAAGTTAAATTTATTCATTATCCTACTTATTCATATCTGTGAGATAGTAAATCCCTAATGTAAAAAAATTCCATATGCTACCAAATGATGATATCGACCCTGCTACAATTGAAATGATGTATGGATGAAGGTGGAGAATCCATTTCAACTTGTAGTGGAATTTACATGATAAATGATATATTCAAGGGTATTAAAATCCATTAAAACCCATGGATTATGGAATGGTTAATTATGAGGATATGTTTTTTTGAGAAATTCATCCCATTGGACCATCCTGTAAGGCCGATACATTTAGTGGATCGTGGTCTAGGAACAAAATATGTTGATCCTATTTATTATGATAAGAAAGAAGTTGGTACCCCTAATATAGATCAACAATATCCAATTTATGAAGGAAGTAACCCTGACACCACTGAAGCTCAAAATGGAATATCATATGTACCTCATAGTGAACCTCTGGCATTTCCTCATGATGAACATGGACTTTTTGTCAAGGGTGGAGTTGAGACATAACTGTTAGAATGTGTGTGAGAGAAAATTTCATTTGGTTTCGAGTAGTATTCAGAAAACGATGAATAATAAGAAGATAGATAAGAAGAAGAATTAGTAATAGATAGTGGATGAAGCAATGAATAAAAAGGAAGACTTAGTTCATCTAGAAGTGAGGAAGATAAAGATGACAGAAATGATGGATATGATGGAGAAGATGAATAAAGTGGAAGTGAAATTGACATAATCATGTTGGTGATGATCTAAATTAAACCATAGAGCTAGATGGTACTATGAATTATGAACCCATTATAGATTCTCATAGATCATTAATAGTTGATACCTAAAAATAAGAAATGGTAAAATCTAAAAGAGAAGTGAAAGCTCAACTAATCCTTGTGCATCAATTTCTTTATGCTAGAATAAGATCATAGGATAAGGGGTGCCTCAAATATGAGGATATCAATTTGAAGGGTGTATTCATGATATATGAGCTCATGACGATGGGGAGAATCAAGCTGGGAGAGTGGGAATTGATTCATTATCACCTATATATGGTGATGTTATGTATGAATGGGAATGGAATTCAAGATATTTAGCTCTTAAATTGGACTATGAAGATTCAGATGATGAGGTTTTTTCCTATATATGGGAATAAGTGGATTATATCTCTTCAAGTGTCAATGTCACCAAAAGAATATTTTGATATTTTTAAATTAGAAGTATTCTATGTTGTTAGGGAATCTATTCACACAAAATTTTACTCCATGACAACTCCATTTTCTGGGGAAAATATTTAATGTATTTCTTTGAATAGATTATACTTTCAGTGCATTCTTCTCTTACTCCATTTTAGGTTGTTGGTGAAGGTGATAATAAATCATCCATTGTTTCATATAAGGTTATAATTGATATTAAACAAATCATAATGTCAACTAGTTAATGGAATGATGAGAAATAAAATAATTGGAATGAGATGAGAAAACTGTTTTGACATAAACTGGTTAACCTCTATGTATAAATTATGTTTAAAGACAGTTCTTCAAGATATTAAGGAACAAACCTCATCTCCAGCTATTCCTTCTACCTCTGGTCATATGTCTCACTCATTGGACTATAAAATGGTTAGATTTCTTATTAGAGAAGAACATCAATATTTGAATGGTGCTCTAATTCAAGGAATACTTGCAAAAAATGAGAATAACATTGTTCGATTTCATGATATGGTTAAAATTTATACCAAGAAATCATCTACGACTCAAGAAGAACTCACTTATCAAATTATTTCTTCTTTAAAAAGAATTTAAACCAAGAATCATTTGACCAGCCACATAAAAGTTTTGGTAAAAAATCTGTTGTTTCTAGCAGTTACTCTATCTTTTAAGGATAATGTTCCAAAACTGGAGGACTTATCACTCCTTATTAACATGTTCATAAAAAGCAAATATTATTTTTAAAAATTAATGCAATATTGTGGGGGGATACTCAAATATTTCATTAATTTATTGAATCCATATATCCATATTCATAGTGAAGACACCATGGTTCACTTACTACACCTCTTAGACAGGTTTCCTTTCCTTCCACATCTTTGGCTCCCAGACCATAGTCTTTGTTTGACACTCTGGATCTAATTCAGACTAGACCTATCATCATACAGCAGATCCATCTTCATTCATCTACTAGACATACCCTTTCCCTTCTGTTCCTGAAGTAGTTTTACTTCCTCCCATTAGAATTTAATCAGGTCGTCTAGTCTCTCAGACTCCATCCACATAACCTAATATTGATCCTTATGATAAAGGAAATGGTAATCGAGATCCAAAGGAGTAGTTTAGACCACTTTTTTATAGGGAAACATAATTGTAAATCATATTTCCACTATGTTGTAATATATAGTCAGCATGATATTCAACGACTTTTAATTTCCCTTAATTCATTTACACATAATTATATCATTCATTTTATTCTTTAATAAATTTACTCTTCTTTATAATCCAAAATGTTGTAGAAAATGGAAGTCCATTATTTATTTTTTACCTACGATAATATATGATTTTTTAATATTCATGGAATTATGAAAAGGAATATAACACGTAATCTGAAAATATTATTCATTAAATTATTTTACATCATAATTCCATGATTTTCTTCATAAAAAGGGGGATATTGTTGGCCCATCTTTGGTTTGAATGGATATAATAACCAAAAATCATGTTTAATAAAGTGAGATCATTTTAGTCATGTTTATTTATGTTTTAATATGTTTAATTTTTATTATCTTTCATAAACTATGTATATAACACAATTTTTTTATATTTATATTGTAATATAGTTAAAATAGAAAAATTTTCGATGCCATAGTCACTGACACCAACAGAAAAAATAGGAAACTGAAAGAGTAATTGTCTCACCAATAGTTCAAATGAGACAGCGAAAGAAGGAATGTCTCACTAATTGTAAAAACTGAACCACTGAAAGACAACTCACAAGAAGTCCAAATAAGACACCGAAATAAGGAATGAATCACTAATAGAACAAAATGGGTTACTGATGCATTGAGTCATCAACACATGTAGATACAAACATAATAACTCACTGATTGAATGAGTCACTGATACCAATAGAAGGAATCAATGATAGAAGCAGTCACTAATAGAATGAAACAATGATAGATGAGTCAAAGATAGATTCTTTAAATTTTAATTTTTTTATAATCACATCTTACAGTCATATTTGAGTCTTTTAATGCCAATTATTAAATTAATTCTTTTTTACAATCAAAATTAATGAATATTTTAGTGGAAAATACAAGGAATTTGGTACTTGCAAATGCTTCTCGCCAAGCAACACACGACACCAATAATAAAATGAATGCATGGTGCTTGAGCTGCATAGAATAAGTGAACTAAAGAAAAGAACATACAAGTTGAGATAATAGAACATGCTGAAGAACACATGAATAAATCTCATTATTTCTAGCTATGAGCTAATAGAGGATTGTGGTGCATCAAAGATTCAATCATCTCCATAGTAAACAAACCCTAAGTACAAGAATCCTATCTTCCTAAAAAATAAAGCATAGGGATCCATTAACACAATGTTTCAGTATATATTTCTAGAATATGACTCAATCATCATCTTCTATATCCAATGATTCTAAAGGTACATTTAACAACACATAGATCTTATAAACCTTGTCTCTTTATTTTCTGATATACTCTATGAATTTTTAATACATTTTGAGTAGTTTCTGAATATGTGTGTTGAACACACTCTGTCTCACGAACAAAACAGAAGGATACATGATATCACCAAAAAAATTCCTTTTACACCTATTATATCCCATGTAGAACATTGGTAGAGGTTCTATGCGACCTATATGTTTTAGTTCCAATGATGAACTATAGTTTAGGATGTGTTATTGAGATAGTTGGTATAATTTTTTTTAAACACTGATCCAGGGAGTAGAATAATGATTTATAAATATATTGTGGTGGAATGTGATCACCAAGTGGAGAGGACTATGTCATGACTTGATAAAGAACCGCTTTTTTAATCTGAAATGTTTTCAATTTTCTGTTATACTATTTTAACTCATATTTTAGAAAACTAAGTTTCACATTGATATTTAGTTTTTGATAGTATTTATAACAGTTTTGGATTAGTAAATTATTTTGAAAAGTTATATCACTCTATAATATTTTTATAAATATTAAATAATAAAAATTTTGAAAAATTATATAAATAGTCATACTTTTATAAATATACTACTTTGTTTATCATGGATGTCTTGTTTTAAAATTGGTTGATTATTTTCTAAGAAATTTTTTGACAATAATTTTTATAGGAACATAATTCACCACCACCCTATTGATTGCACTACTCCAACCAACATACATATTATACTCTTAATATTATACTAAAAAAACGGTGTATGTCATATTTTGGAAATTACAATCACAGAATTGGTGAAATTACGATTAGTGGAAATCCTACAGACATGACGAAATATCATTGTTTTAATGTAGGAAAAAGTTACAATGTTTGTTATGATTTCTTATTTATTTTCAAAGTGATGTTGATCATATTAAATTTCATTGTATTAGTATATGTAATATTAATCTAATGTTACCAAAAAAATTATATATAATATAATTTTTCATTATTATTTAATTAGACAAAAGGGATGTTTATAATTAACAACCCTATTTTTCAATATTCATCAAAAAATGAAAGAAAAATCCCAAAATATCCCCTAGAATTATTTTTACATTATGAATTATAAAATTATGTTTATATTTCCAAATTAAATTTCTAAATGTGTCTAAAATAATGTTCTTTTAAATGTAATTAAAATAAATTTATTTTAGAAAATAGTATTTCTAAACATATAAGGACATTACCAATAATCTTATCTTTTATTATCAAAATTGTAATTTATATAAATCAATTATTGAAATATTTAACATCTATTTATCTCTATTTATATTATCTTATATAAAAATTAAAAAAATTAAAAAGTGATGTTTTGTAGAAACTCAGTGTTGTGTGTATCGTACACCAACTCTGTGTTGTATGTATTACAAGCCAAGAAGGTATTTCAGGTTTCCCCTGCCATGATAGTATTACTTGTAAAATGAATTTTTACCCACTTTCATAATATATAAATATAACTATTTACAATTTCATGTGGATTTAATAATATTGAAAAGATAAATTAATTCATAAAAATACTCAAAATTAAGGGGTTTTACTATCGGGGGTTTTCGAGATGTTTAGGAAATGAATTTAGGAATAATGGGGACATCCATTTCATGTCACATTTTTTGGTACTGTTTAATAGTATATGGGCACCCTATCCATGAATTATGGGTGGAGGGGTGCATGTTTGGAGAAACCATATAAGTTGAAGTTGAAACCATTCAAACTTGGATAGAGTCATTCCAAATGGTACACACAACATTTTTTAAACTGGGTGGGATCTCTAGGATTCCATGTGATGTTGTACACTCTTTAAAAAAGGGTGGAGCATGGAGGGTGCTTTTTTTGGACAAAGATGCGCCCACACAATACGACCCATTAAAAGTGGGGAATTTACAATTTTCACAACCTGACATTTATGTTTTGTCACCTGGTATGCTTCCACTATATTCTATTAGTAACAATATTGATAAACCAATCCCACCCAAACATCCCAACTATCGATCTCACAAATTAATAAAATGCTTCTATTTTTGGTAAGTGTGAATCCATGCTCTGGATTTGTCTAAAGCTCATCATTATTAATTATTTTGGATTACAGTTTTCCAAATCATTTTCTATCATTCAAATACCTAAAAAAAAATTCCCAAGGGAATTCTAGGTTGAGGCATTGACGGTGGTTTGAAATCGAATCAGAGTCTATGAATAAAGGAGAATTTGTCTTTGAAATTGAGGTAGATGGTACACTAGTTATATCACATTGTATTTATGTGTGGTAATGGTATAAGTTGTTGTGAAATGGTACCTTATTATTGTGAATCTTATTTATATAGTAAAAATTGATAAATTTTTCTCTAAAATGATTGATTAATACCCTCATAATCCCCATAAGATTCATTGAGTTTGACTGGACCAAGTTAATGTCTACAAATTGGGTGTTCTTCCTCCTAGTAGCTGAAATAAATAAATTAAATATTTAATTTAATTGTTATGATATAGATACCTTGATTTTTTTGGTGACATGTTATCACGAGTTATGAAGTAGAAGTAATGATGAAGGTTTATAGTGGTTAATGTTGACTAAGTAGGGATTTGGTACAATGGTGTAGGAATTAAATGAATAATGGGTTGAGAAGTGGTAAATGTGATGATGGGATATGGCATGTAAATGGTAAATGGGTAAAATATATTTAGGCATGTAAATTGGGAATGTGTTTTATAATGGGTTAGGGCACATATATGGTATATGTGTTAATGTTTTAGGAATTTATAATGATGTCTGTGTTAATGGGTTATGTAATGAATATGACATATGTGATAAATTATTTATGGTTTATTAATTTTATATTTGATAAATATATTAAAGAATAATGCACACATGGATTTTTGATATGTGGGGTCTTTTCTATGGGGATATACACACATGGGTCATGTTATACTGAGGCACATAACTCCAATTCCCTAATTCGTGGGATAAGGAGTTTGATTGAGCCTATATTCCCCTAGAAAATTCATGAATTAGGAATACCTTGACTGAGGCTCCAAGGTAAGTGTTATGAATTATTTTGTACAATGTTTTATCTACTGATATGGGGAACATGATTGTTCCTCATTCTGTAGATTTTATATTACCAGAATATGACAATGTGTATTTTATGAAAATGGATAACCCATAGAAAAATTGTGAATGTAGTTATTGTGAATATTGTAAATTAAGGGCACTAGTTTGACCTTTATTTGTATTCATAATTATTTATGTACCTATATACATTATCTACTAAAAATTTAAATTGTATAGACAAAGTTGGTGGTGGACTGCTGAAATTTACTCACACCCATATCAGTCCGCCATTGGAAACCCAATAAAATATTGTGTCGCAAACTGTCCCCTTGGGCTCAGGCCATGACTTCCCCATGCACACCTCCAAAAGTAATGATGATGGAATATAGCACTAGGGTAATTATCCCACAAGTGGGAGCATTTTAGTGACAAAATGTTAGCTTGGGGTCAGGCCATGATGGCCCCATGCACACCTTCGTCATGAGGGTCTCGATGCAATAGGATGCTCATCAATCTGGCATACAGTGTAGAAGATATGATCATTTTAGTGAAAAGTTGTTGGTGGCGTCTGGGTGTTGTTATACCTAGTCTGACTGACCCGATCCAACCCAGCATGGGGTCTACCATCCAGAATAAGAAAAATATGTCTTGTCAGGCTCACCCACTATTCCATCCGGAGGTCGGCCCGCCTACCTAGCCCAGCCCACTAAAGTGGGCATGTTTGTTCTACCCGAGACACAGCGAGCACCACATCTCTGAACCACCCCATGGGTCACCACAAGTTCCTCCCATCATTGTCTAGGTGGACCGTGGAACCATAACAACATGATGTGTCTCCCTATGCATCTGCCAAAGCCTAAAACCGGTGGCCTCAATAGTTGACATGAGCCACACCAACATTGCCTTAGCCTGACTGGCTGTGACCCTCCTCCACCATTGACTCCAATTTCAGTGGTTGATCACATGGTTCATCCTTCTCTCATGGCCTTCAACCTCAGGTTGATATACTTCTTCAATCTCACCTAGACTGTGATTTTCCATCACTAGCGGCCATTGAGCTAGTGGAATGGATCTTCATGCCATGTGGAACAAGATAACACAAAATTCCTCAAATGGATTGATTTGGGCCTTGTTTTTGTCAGTCCCAATGTATTCGTAATAGTATATAATATCAGGGGTATTGGGGAATAACATCTCTAATAATAGATAATATAGAAAGATGGATAACCTTGGTGCCAAACTAGATAATCAAAACCATCATGGATACACAATCCATCCATGGGTCAACCAATTCATTAGTTGACATGCAATCATTTCTCAAATGAAATAACAAGGAAATAATTAATTCACATATAATTAAAACCATACCTAAAAAAGGGATTATTTTTCAATGTATAATGGTGTTGTTTAACCTGTTTTCTTTGTTCCTCGATCCACAACACTCGTCGATGGTGACATCATTTAATGAAGAATTAAGGAAGGTGTTCATCATCATGGGGGATTTATCATTTACCAACTATAATTCCCCATAGCCTCCAAGAAAAACTCCCAGATCATGGAAATTATCCTGAATTCTTGTAATGATATTAATTGAAAAAAAGGGTTTCAACATTTCTGTTATGATGATTCATCATGCCATTACACTATTTCATTTACAAGATGAAACATCATTTCTATTATTCTTTAGTTACGGTGTTGTAACATTGTTTCATTTACAAAATGTAATACATGGCTCCACATTGATTCATAACGAGACAAATTTTGATTGAAATAAACATTATTATGTTTATTATATTTTTCATTAAAATTATAAAAATTTTAATTTTTCCCTTGAACCATGCCAGTCGAGGTTAGGTTTATCCTTACGTAACGTTGTCATTCCAAACGCAAAAATTCCCTTAAATTTTTAATACATGAATCCATTTAAAAGTTTCCAAAAGAGTTCATTGAGGATATTTTAAATAAATAAATAAACTCAATTTTTTTGTGGGATCACTGAGCCTCGGAATTCTGTACCATCTTAGTTCCTAGTGTCAAAATAATTACATGTAATTTTCATGAAAATTACATGGAATTTTAATACATTACATTCTCCAAACCTTAGGTATTTACGTACATGAAATCCAAAATATGGGATAAATAAACAAAAGGGGGTACTTACGAGAATTTTTCACCTACCTCTCTCATATATACTCTTAGAGATTCTAGTGCTACCTCTAAATTCACACCCATGGAATAAACAACCCAAGAATGATATGTTCCTTTCAATCCTTTATCTCCACCAAAAAATCCACAAAGGTCGCCCCATTAACAATGTCTTTCTAGCCCTAATCAATGATGTGCGACTGATCATGCACATACCTACTCAGATGTGACATGTCAAAGTCATAATTCACCTGATGTATCTATGGGGGAATATCTAGGTGGTATTCCACCTTTCCATCACTTCCCAAAATATATAATGGGCCAATGAATATCAAGTACAACATTCCACCCCACCAAAATATCAGTAATCCCCATCGAGGTGAGACCTGAATGAATACATGGCCTCCCTCTTATGATTCTAAGGGAATAAATCTTCTATCAGCATAATATTATTTCCTACTCTGAGTAGTCCTCATCCGATCTATGATGATCTAAACCTTCTTGGTGGTAGAATGTACCATATCTATACACATTAGTACTAACTTCATTTGGTTTGTACATCATAGTTGTGACTTACATGGTCACCCATAAATTTCCATGAATGGTTCCATTCAAATGGTGGAGTAGTATCTATTGTTGTACGCAAACTCCACCATTGGAAGGAGTTCCTCCCCAATGTGACCAAATTATAGTATGAAAGCATGAATAATGTCCTCCAATACTTGGATAGTCCTATCCATCTAACCATCATTTTGGGGATGCAATGCCATGCTTGGTCAAAACTATGATTCCAACACCTCATGCAATCTCTTCCATAACTATAATATTACGTGATCATCATGATCTAAAACCATCATTAAAGGAAAACCATGATTCTGAACAATCTATAGAATATAGAGGTGTTCCAAGACTTTTACTGAACCCTACTCTTAGATAAGTAGGAAGTGGGCCATCATGCTGAGTCAGTCCATGATCACCCAGATGGTATCGTTCCCCTTGGACGTGTGTGGTAGACCTATCATATATCCAGATATATACAATACCATTTCCACTCTATCACCTCATGTGGCTCATCCAATACTTATAAAACCTGATGCTCTGCCTTTACATGTTGACTCGTGAGGCACCGATAAACAATCTCTTCCACTGCCTTCTTCATCCTCATATACTAGTACCATCCTCTGAGATCATACAACATCTTTGACACTCTTGGATTCACTGCCAGGGGGTTTGGAACTCCCTGAGAACCTCTTATCGCAATCCCATTGGTACACTAGTGCACCCCCAAAAAAGGATGATGTGCTACCCAGCTATAGAATATCCCTCGGGGGATTTCCCTATGGATAACTGAGCATATTTGGTCTCGCAGTCGACCTCCCCAAGCTATTCCCCCATAACTCTCTATATGAGTGTGGGTGTGGCAACCACCGACTGAAGGTATGATAATCCATCACCATCCACAAAATATATATTCATCACAGATAACTGCTCTGAAGCATCACTCGACAAAAACAACTAGGTTCTCCTACTGTGTTTGTCTACTTCCATGTTCCCTTTCCTTGGAGTATAGACTTCCTCAAATTCATAGTCTGGGATGAACCCTAGAAACCACTATTTCCATAAGTTCATCTCCTTCTAGGAGAAGATATACATGATATGTTTTTTGCTAGATTAGATGGTAAACTTTCCACTCATCAAGTAGTGTCACCACATCTTCAAAGTGAAGTCCACTAATTCTTGCTAGAGATCATAGGTTGCATGGTTCTCCTCATTTTTCCCAACATTCACAAACCATAAAGAGATACTACTTATCATAGCATTAGTACATAACCTATTCTAGTCTCTAAAGCATCGTAGTACACTAGAAACCCAATAACCTCCTCTGGCAGTATCAAAATGGGGGCACTCATCAGTCTCAGCCTCAACACATTGAATCTCTATAGGCACATCATCATCCATAAGAAAGAGTTTCCCTTACGTTTAAAAGCTGATAAGGGTTATTCTACCTTGGAAAATGAAGGCACAATCATCCTATAGTATACAGACAAAACCAAGAAACTTCGGATGTCATTCACACTCCTAGGTGGCTCCAAAGATATAATGACCTCTATAATTGCAAAATTCACTGAAACTCCAGCCTTTAAAATGAAATTTCTAAGAAAATGGACCTATTGAATCCGTAACTATTAAGTGCTTCCCATAAATATGGTTCTGTCAGAGTGCATCTAGGTCTATCTATAAGTGTGTTGCATGTTCCTCCACGAATTCCGAGTACACCAGGATATCATCAATGATGACCATATTGAATCAGTCAAGGTAAGGATATAAGATCATCTTCATGTGTCCCATGTACACTTCTAGGGAATTGGATATTCAAAATTACATCACCAAGAACTCATAGTGGTCACACCGACATCTAAAATTTTTCTTTAGTACATCATCATCCCATACACGCAACTGATGACAGAAAGAACTGAGATCTATCTTCGAGAACCACATCACTCCCTTCTGTGGGTTGAAGAGGTCACTGATTATCAGTAGTGGATATTTGATCCTCACATTCACTTGATTCAGGTTCCGATAGTCCACAAATAGTCTCAAACTCAAATTTTCATTCATAAAAATAGGATTAGGGCCACCAAAGTTGAAACACTAGGCCATACAAAGCCATTCCTCTATAAGAACTTGAGATATACCATCAGATCATAATGCTCCATGGATTCCATCCGATATTTTAATGTGGACATCTTTTTTGTCTTAGGGTACATATCAATCGAGAAGTAATACTCTTTGCAAGGAGGTAATCCTAGAACATATTTTGGAGTGATTTAATCATACTCCTACACTAATAAAAGAAAATTAAGGACTCCTCTTTTCAACTGAATCGAGGATAATATGAGCTATCTGGTGAGTGATCATCTTCAGCCTCCTCCGAGAATGTCTATCCTATGCTAAAACCATTCTCTTTTCATCAGAAAATGAAAACCTGGTCCCATCTATATAGAAACTATTGACTCTACACCAAAAATAATAAATCTTGTCAGGGTCTCTAGATAACTGGTCCATAACCATAATAATGTCATAGATCCTCAATGATAAAACTAGAATATCCTAGCTGAAGATATCACCTCCAAGAGAAATCTCACAATACAAGTACCACTGTTTGATCATCAAATATACTAACTTAGGAGTAAATAATTGTAATGATCGAGCCAAAGACTCCAATGGAATATCAGAGATGCATAAAAAAGTTCATGTAAAGGAAAGAGTGAATGTGACTTGTCACTATTATAACTACAGGTAGGGTGGATAAGACACAAATATTACCTCTAATATTCTATAGAGAATCGGGATCATAGGTCCATATCACCTGATGTTAGGGCCGCCCTTGTTTACCATCTCCTCGAGCCCATGGTGGAACACCTGGTGGAGGAGGTAGTAGTAACCTGAACCTCCAACCACCTCTTATCACTCTGTCTACTCCCTGCCAAATCCACCAGCCTATGGATCACACTAATTGACCATCTTCCTCTGCCTCTTCATTTGCAGTACCATCTGTTGGTCATATGCATAGCGAATCAGAAATTCATGAGCCATATCTCCCTGATCACCGCATGAGTAGCACATCATGCTCCTCTTTTTGATCCCACAACCCTAGGAGCCTCGTAATATTGAACATGTGCCATGTGGACATCCCTTGAAAGGATTGAACCTCTTGGGTATCTACGTCAGCTTCCTTCTAACCATTGTTATAGACCCCACCACTTGTTGACTATTGGTAGATCCTGTTGTTTGAGCATTCTCTACCAAGAAGATCTTCAAGAGTAGAGCTCTCTCTAGCACCCCATGCTGAGTAGGGATGCTAATAGATAACATGGAATCCCTGATATCCCAGCATAGTACCTACCCAAAAACCGAAGCCCAGAATAATAAGTCCACAACATATCATTGGTGTAGCGAGAAAGATTGGTGAATCTCTCCTTGTACTCTTCTAAAGTCATCCTAGACTTATGTAGGTGTAGTATCACTTGTATACAAACAGAGTGTAACATCTACAAAAACAACTCCCCACTAAAGAGGCACTCGAAGTCTATCTAGGTAAAGGTTACATCGCTATGCATTTGGATCATCATGATCCACCATCTCCCAACTGAACCCTAGAGAAGGGTCACAGCTAAGACCACCATCATGTTTATATGTGTCCTCACTAGGTGGAAACATGCATACCACATCAAGAAAGTCCTCATCCACCTGAGGGTCAAACTATCTATGGAAGATGGTTGGTCTCTATCTCTAGAACTCATGTATGTAAGTGAGCACATGTGAATCCCCTATCGGTAGAGCTCATAAGAAATGATGGGCGATGGTTAGAGGTAACACTATTGCACCACACGGTTGGGCTACCTTCGGTATTGGTCCCTAAACTGATTCCTTATCACTAGGCGCATTGTTCTCATGATCACACATTGGAATCCTAGTTGGATCTCCACGTGTTGGCATCTTGTAACATATCATGATGAACCACAATCAATAGATTAGACCTGGTGAGATGTATCTGACTGAATATGTACATAAGAACATTCACAATTCCTATATAATGCATTCAAAAAGTGTTTTCATGTACCAAGTAAAAAAGATGAATTAAGGGTCTTGGTGTGTGGATATAGTGGCTTCCACACCAACACTAGAATCCCCAAGCCTGAAAGTTGAACTTGAAACTTTCAATACTATTTCCCCAAGGCAATTCCATAGACTACTAGTCCTTATGGTAAAATCTACCTCCTATGATAACATGTTTTCACAACCTATCCACTGGGGGACCATGTTGGGACTACCCCAAGCTCAAATCCCAATGTCTTGGGGATAATGACTTTCCCCAAATGTATTATCCCACTGGTGGGAGGCATTTTCTTATGTAAATTTTCTCACCACCAATCAAAAATGCTAAAAAAGTTAATGTTCATTCCAGTAAGACAACCACCGAGAGAACAATAAAAATTGAAATTAATGAGGTTAGAATAAAATCCCATTAAAATAAAAATATGTGCTCCTAATGTTCATATATGTTAAACCATACATAAATGGTATGTTAAGGGGGATTCTTCCAGATACCGTAGAAGTGTGAATCATCTATCGAATCTCACTAGGAACTACCTAGTCCTAAACCACCAATGTATCTTTCAAAGAATTATTCATATGCATAATACAATACATGTTTGGGGGGAGCCTGTGTAAGGTTGAGTATCACACTAATCAGTAATAAAACCAAAACATAAAGGTAGTATCACAATGGAAAATATGCACAATGCATTTGTAGCTCAAGAAGTTATAATCTAATGTATGAACAGTTAGATTATTAGTCGTATAAACTAAAAAACACATTTTTCTGAGGCACTTATCCCTGATGAGTCACATAGGACTGCTAGGATACCAAAACCCACTAATCATTTAGGCCTACTGTGTCACCTAGAACAGCAATCCACTTAGGCATGCTGGGTCACGTAGACCCGCTTGTCACAATATTCTTGTCACCACCATCTGAATTATTCTCACTCGTAGAATGATTATTTCAAGTAGAATATACACCCCAATCAATCAGTTAGGTATTAAATTCCACAAAACACACATAGATTATATAAAAAGGACCGCCTCTTCGAGATCACTCCGTCACAGTAAACGTCATGTCAATCGGATATATGTTTTTGAATATATGGTTGATTATGTTAAAAGAGTTTGGTGTGGTCTAGGCATGTTCGGACTAGGATGGACCATCCATACCCCACCCAGGCCTGAACTATCTCGATCTGCGGAATTGGCCCAACGCAAACTAGATAGGCTCAGCCCATCCTGTCCTGACAGCATGACCTAAGGTCGGCCCACCCCCCTTTCTCGGTCTACTAAAGTGGGATGGATTGTTTCACCCATGATGTGGTGGGCACCGCGTCTCTGTCGTACCTTGTAGGTCCCCATGGGGTCTGACCGACGTGGTCCTACTGGAACACTATTCTCTAGGTTTATCCACCAAATCCCACCGATGTATGCAACCAGTTTCATGGTGGCAGCCGTTGTAAGCTACCAGCACCAGTTTCCGCCAGCGGCGCTCCATGTAACAGGCTTCCGTCATTACCACAGCTTGCCCTGCCATGTCCCTCTGGAACCACTTGTTCCCATTATAATATTCAATCACCTAGTATAGCCCCCTCCTATTGCCTTCTACAACTGGTTGATATGTTTTTGCGGTCCCGCTTGGACCGTGGTTTGTTCTTTCCACTTACCTTCGAGCCAGCGGTTTAGAAACCCACCCCAGGAAGAATGATAGAACATAGAATAACCCAAATGGATGGGTTCAGGCCTTCTTCCTAGAATCCATGATCTATCTATGTTATAAATTAAAATTAGGGGGATTGGAATATAACATCTCTTTGAATGGGTCACGTAGAATCATGGATAACCCGGATTCAAAACCCCCATATCAAAAAAATCCCACATACATGATTGATCAATGAGTTATACTATTAATTATTTGATCCATGATAGTCTCTCAAATAAAAGAATACAAAAATATGACATTCACTTTGAATTAAAATGCTTTCTAGAAAAGGGATCATTTTTGGTGAATAATAGAGTTGTTCCTCTATCGTTCGTCGATCTTCGATTTTCAACTCTCATTGATGGCAAGATACATCAATGTGGAAGGAAAGAATTAAGGTGTTAATCATCATGGGTGATTCATCATTCTCAAATGGTATTTATCAAGATCCTCTATGAAAAACTCCAATTTCATATAAATGATCCCAAATTTCAATTAGGCTATTAATTGGCGAAACATGTTTCGGGGTTTCTATCACACTGATTCTATAACATTACTTTGTTTAATTTATAAGATGAAATAAGGTGTCTATTATTATTTTGATTTAGTGTCATTACACTATATTATTTGTAAAATTAATTAGACGGATCGAAATTTTATAACAGAGAATTTTTTTTAAACAAAAATAAAATTTTTTACATTTATTTACTTTTTATTTTAAACTCTCAATAATTAACATTTACCCTCAACCCATGCCTATCATGGTTAGGAAATTTATTATGTTAATTCATTATTCTTTACACAATGGTGAAATCAAATTTCCAAAACGGTCATGAGTGTAGATGTTTCTAAAATTGTGCATGCGTATTATTTTAAATAACTAAAAAATTTCAATCATTTATTATGAGATCACTGATACTATGAATCATGTTCCATCTTAGCACCTTGTATTTTAATAAAGCCATATAATTTAAACTATTTCTACATTAAATTTCCACGACATTACACTTCGCATATACAAGTATATACTAGAGAAAATTCCAAATTCTAGATGGTTTATTCGGATGTGGAAGTGCATGGATAAGGGATTCGATCAAAGAATTAGGACCCCTTCTAGTGATTTTATAGTTTTTCATCATTTTGGGATTTTATTAAACATCATATTCCATATCTTGAAATATTATGTTTACAATTTTGTTTTTGGCATGTACCCAATTTTGGGAAATGGATTCATGATGAATTTTTATAATTTACATTTTTTCATTAATTTATATTTCAAATTCTCTTCAATGATATCAAAAATTAAGTATAATCTCCACACATGATCGATAAAACCATCATGGATAGTTGCTATCCTATGGCCTATGGTGGGTATTCTTGATGTTATGGGGTGATACGAATCATGGAACTGGATATAGTTTTTACCTTGAAAGAGGCATTACAATGTGGTTTTAGATAATTTTTTCTTTTCTATTGTCTTTATATTGGGGAATTGTATTCAAGAGACTTTTCCATGTAAGCATTGTTAATTACCTCACACAAAACAGTATCTAACCCTTATGTGAGATAAAACCCAAGTACCCATTTTGAGATTGATTTTCATGATGACTATTGTTTTGGATAAATGAAATTTCACCATTGGTGATGCATTTTTTGTGTGATGTGAATATTTTATGATATTTTTCATGTGTCCAAAATAGAAGAACATTTTTCTTGCATGAATCATTTTTTGAACATAGGGATATATGTTATATGCATCAAGGTAGAAACATATGAGAAAAGACCTGTCAAATATGGGAAATATAATTATTATCAATATAAATTAAATTTTAAAGATGTGGATTCTAATAATGACAATGAAGTTAGGTAAATAGAATGAATATAAATTGACGGTTAAAGAGTAGATCCCAATGAAGAGTCGTGAATGGGTTAAAATTTGGTTGTAATGAGTAGTAAAGGTGTAAAATAACCCTAAATTGAAATATTTATGTGGTGAAGGTAAAATGTTTGAAAAGAGTGGATAATGAAATACTTGTGACTATAAAATTTTTTTCTCCATAATGATAATGACTTGTGGTCGGGATAGCTTAGTTTTGGTATAGAGATGTTACTATATCCTTTGGGACAATGTATAAGAAATGGGTTATTTTTTATTAGTACGGTTACATATTTTGTGATAACTATTGAAGCATAAGTTATAGAATTTGGAGATTTTTATTTGGAATTAAAATGTAACTCCACAATGATAGTGTGATCTGGATGGGTGAAATGAAGGTATCATGGAGAATACTCATCAAGTAGTATAGAAATAAAAACTATTAATACATGGTAACATAGGAGTGTTCAATTTCCTTGAGAAAATTTTTCATATCATGCAGATGATGGAATGGGACCCAAGACTAGTTGTGCCATGAATGTTTGACAAGAATAGAGGGTATCTACTAGAACACCCAGTGATGTTTGCTAGATAGTGTGTAAATAAGGCAATAAAGTTCTAGATAGAGTTCATCCAGATGATTATGGATCACATGTAGTCACCTCTTGAGAAGATAGTCGAGATGGTTGATTATATGTTACAGGGACCAACAATTAATGAGTGGAATATTATGGTTCAAATATAGTAGGAGGATAGTATGTATTGAAGATATTTCTCATAAAAGTTTCTGGAACATTGATATCTTGAAACCATGAGGAATGTTAGGGATGGAATGTCTAGGAGGCTGACCAAGGTGATTATGATAAATATGTATTATTATGTCTCCTTAAATGATTTATAATGGTTTATTCCTAAATTGGCAGTGCATGAGGCATCTACTATGACAAATTTTCAGGATAGACATAGACATGAGATCTTTTCTATGTGAAATATATTCTATTTAGTGATTTTTGATGAAGGGTAAGATTCTATACTTATTTTGGGTGGGAGTCGTATGGAGGGATTTGGTGGTAGATATATATTTCAATTTGGTGGATCTGGTGGTATTTCATCAGATCGTAAGAAGCAATATTTTAATAGTTATCACCTATGATGTGGTATACATGATTCACATGGAATGGGATTGGCCTCTAATGGTGGTGACCTAGTGTTTTGTTATTAGAGAGGTAGGTCAGGTTCCATGCATAGAAAGTAACCCAACCACCATTTTAGCACAATGTTCATCGAAGTATGGGTTTTGTGAAATGTTTCTATTGGAACCCTCAATATATGGGAAGTGTTGGAGGATCAAAAAAGATGCATACTTTAGGCAGACAATCAATTACATCATATCAAGAAGGTATCTGGACTCTACTGGGCCTACCGATTGGATTAACAGATGATGTGATACAAGGTATGATTTTCCTAATAAGAAAGGTAGTGAAACAACATGGAATCAGTCCAAATCCACGAGTATAAGTAGATTTCATATTCATGTCTTTTAGAATACACTTGTAGGTGGAGAGTCTAAGTCTGTAATAGTTCTAGGTCTGATTCTTATAGCATCCATTCTTGCTAATGTTTTATATTATATGATTTCCTCACACAATTTTATATATACAATATTTTTGAATTTCTTAGGTCTTTTGGGGGAATGTATGTGTGGGTTAATGTTGATGTATACACTGTTATGAGTATAAGCATAATATATCTGGTAATGTTAGGAGTTTAACATTGAGTTATCATGTATTTTTTTTTCTATGGGACTTGTTCTTTCTCTAGAGTTTTAGTTTTTATATGATATTGGTGATAGATTTATTTTTTTAAAATGAGGAACATATTACCTATTACTACTGTATTGTATCATTAAAATCCCTTAACTGTGATACTCGTACTCACTATGGAGATTCGGATATCCAAGAAGACCACGCTGGGCTAATTGTTTTGCGGTTGGGTAGGCTAACAACCGATATTGTGTCTCTTGGGATAGATGATTTCGAGGTATAGTATTTTATATCCTCCCATGGTGGATCTGTTCTAGGATTTTATTATTGATAGAATATTTTTGATACCTCTGTAGATAAATTTTGATCTCATGATTGTGTGATTTCACAGTGTGAAGCCTATTTCTATTCCTCCATATAATATAGCATTGATTAAAATCAAGGAATCAAAATCTAAATTCGAGGAGTTTTGGAATAGATGTTATATTCATTCAAGAACATCACGTTGTGAATCTATAGTTTTTTCCCAAATAATTATAACAAGATGTTGTAATTATGTGTTGATTATTTGAAGATGAATTGGATTAATGTTAATAATCAATACACTCATCCACGAGTAGATGATTTGTTTGTACATCTATGTGGTTCATTAGTGTTATCTAAAATTGATATAAGATTATGGTATCATCAATTGTGGGATATATCTTCTGATATACTATGAATTCAATTAATGTGATGATGTTTAGGTTAACCAATATTCCATCATTTTTTATGACGCAAATGTACCAAATATTTTACTTGTACATGGATGAAGTTATAGTTGTCTTTTGGGATGACATCATAGTATATGAATAGACTGATGATGATCATGAAAAGAATCATGAAATCGTCTTGATTATATGAGAAGAGTATGTTATATTTTTAAATATATATAAATGTATTTTCTTGATAGACATGGAGCATTTATTTGGGTCACATCATCCCTGAGTAATGTTCAGGATACAATAAATCTAATATTATCAGAGCACATACGAACCCAATAATGTTTGTGGAAACACCATAAAGCATCCCTGCAACATTAATATATTACAACAATGAACACATTAGCTTCATCATGTGATCAATGATAACCTAAACCCCATCCCATCAACATTTGTTTTGGGGTATAATATAGACGATATCTGATAAAATGTTCTCTATCATCCACTAGAAAACATCAAGTAGCTAATAGAACCCATCATGAACATGATTCTCAAAATTAACCTAATAGGGAACAAGAAAAAGGGGTGATAAAATATATAACAAATATTTTAATATGAGGAACCCAAAACCTATTTCCAACATAATTATACTCTTATACCCATACCAATATATAACCACTGTTGAAATTTGGATCTCATGACGAACCCTTCACACATCATAGAACATAAAAATATCCTAACCTATAACAACACCAAATATTGATCACCATTAGACAATATATTAGAGTAATAAACAAAAATAGAACATCCTAAAAACCCTCTATCTTAGAATTACAAAAATAAGATTCCCCCACATTCAAAATTAAATATAATTACATTGTCATCTAATAGAGTGAACATTTACCATTATATACATTCTTATCTATGTGTATCAGAAATAATTCCCCCATTACTCTATAAGATCCAATAATATCTCACACAATATCCCAGCAAGAAATCCTTTTAATCAAAATACAATCAAAATTCCACATTACTAGGGTATATGAAATCCCAAAGTCACAATACATCATGAATTCCATCCACTCTAATTATCATATTATCAAATTGGGATGAGAGAAGTTATAATTAAATTTCATATGCTCTATTAAGCCCATACAAAATCATAATCCTTATGGTTAAATGATAATAAATGACCCATGATCTATGAGAAAACATGCACAACCCTCCTATATTAACCTATAGGGACCAAGAAACACCAAACCATAGTAATTTTTTTGGTGATACCCAAAGAAAAAATTCCATTATCATTTAGGAAAAATTATATTTCCAAACATAAAAATATCATCCCTATGAAATATACCGATCTTGAGCATAGAAAAATTATTTGGTAGATATATTAATAGACGCTTTTGATGAAGAACCAATACAGTTTCTCAAAGTTCCTATGCATTCAGATCCTCTAGCATAATATACAAAATAATACAATAAATGAACAACACCATGAACATATAAAAAAAATTATCTTCCTAGTGAATTTATCATTCATGTGAATATGTTAGATGAAATCATGACACTAAAACACATTACTATCAATAAAAAATTTCTATAACAATATATAAAAGTAGTCATCACAATTTCCTTAGTGTTTATCTTGGAAATATGATATCTTAAATGAAAATACATCAAAAATAACAATCTAGATTGTTTTTGTTGATATAACATATCATCCATCCATTGAATGTGACAGTAGTTTAGTACTATAAACTAGTTCAAGAAATGATAATTGATATTCAGTCATATATAGTAATTTAAATTCATTCCAAATATAACTAGTGTACCCTAATGTTATATGGAAATACAAATAAAAACTTTATATATATGTTTTTCACTCCGAATATGTATCCCCCTTAACTCATAAGAAAACATCCAATATTGGTTCATCAATGGTGGAGTGACAACATGTTTCATCTATATGAAAAACCCAATCTCTGGTGGAGGGGGATGCATCAAAAAATTGTTGGGAAATACATTAGGATACCCCTATAAAACAATTTGAATTCCATTTTTAGATTATCTAATAAAATCATAATCATATCTACTCTCAATGAAGCTAAATACTCAAATCACCATTGATTTATTCGAGGTTATCATATCCCTGTAAGCATACATGATATTTATAAACATAAAATATTTTTACTCATCTATTGAAGCAATATTAAAAAACTATATAGAATATATCATATCCCTGACCAGGAAAATATTTATGGTTATTTTAATAATCATATGAAATGTTCCAATATTTATATTTTAAAATAATTAGTTCATTATCTCTACACTCCACGTATATGCCAATCCAAGCTCCAACTGATATAGTCAAAATTACGTGTACTGAAATTATTAATGCCTCATGTATGGAATCATTGATTTGGGTGAGTAAAATGAATGGGTTTGTATCAATGAAATAAAACTATAAACAAGGGAGGAATATAAGAATAATGTAGTTCATGTGATCTCTATATCACATAGTATTATCAAATATGAGGAATTATCTTATCTTATCCATCTCAATTTCCACTTTATCTATAATGGTAAATACCTCCATTTCATCACTATTTTATATATCCCTATATATGTTGAGAATCATAAGGTTTTCTCCCTCTCACTATATCGAATTTATATCAATCAAATGTTTATTCGCCTTTAGACTACTGATTTAAAGGATAGTCCAACAAAAATGTATCATAATGTATGACATTAACCCCTCAATAAAAATAGTGAAATGTTGGTAATTCAATACTTTCATTTCGGAAAACTCAAAATTAGGAAAACAATCTAATCAATCAAAACGGGTTCAAGAACTACCAATCCTAGTTAAATATGATGATGATATCTTGGAATGAATCCCAACTATATGATATATCTTCAGACTAGTAATTTTAGAACCTATAGACAAAACATGATTCTATATACAATTATTATGAGTCAACTACCACATTGATAATGTCTTCTATATTATCATATTAGGAATTATTTTACACAATATCAACTAAATATACACTAGAAATTTGAATGATGTTACTTTTAAAAAGATTATGTGATGTAATTTGACAACCACATGCCCTTCCCAAGCCATTACATCTATAAAAAAGTCTATAAAATTATTTAATATTTTCATATATTAATAAAAATTTTCCAGAAATAATGAATCCCTTTATAAGTGTATAAATAACTTTTTTCTAGTTCTATTTCATGGTGGAAAATTGAATCACAACTTATAATTAATTATTTAACTTCTCATATGTAATAGATAGCTCTTAAAAATACCCATCAAATTAATTCCAAAACATTCTAGATAAATAGTAAAATATAAATAAATTGAAAATAATGATGTTCTTACTTCATTAACTTATAAAAATGAAGTCAATCAATACCTCACCTAAATGTGTATTAGTCTATAAATGAGAAACAGATACCCCATTCGTCTAGTGGACCAAATAATCATACTCCTAAAGTGTATAACCATAAATTTCATTACATTACGCATCAATTATATTATTATTAATTAGTTCATACAAATAAAAATTTTCACAATGATTTAGATGATTAATTCAGCGTAAATTCATATGTCAATTATATAAAATTATTTTAGATACATAAAATGTAATATTAAATACATATTATTTATTAATTAATGATTATCAAAATTAAAATTATAAAACCACTTTAATCAATGGGGAACACCATTAGGATGTATAATTCTTATCTAGGTTTCTACCATGTAGAATAAATCACAATTCATTGGGATTTTATTAAACATAATCTCCTTGCATCGGATCACAAAGGGTTATAAAATAAAATGCTCTAAATATGATTCCTTACTAAAATCAAGTGTTTAGATTAGATGATATTGTTTCCCAACTAATTATTTTAATTATAACTAGTGTATAATAATAAAATATTTCTAATCTCCCAACCAAAATCTCGGACACCACTATATGACAACCCTTACTCTAATGACACCCCTCATGGGATAACAATGAAGATGAGAGTAACCCCCAAATAATACATCCAATATGAAATGAGTTGTAAAATTAATAGAGTGTTAGGAAATGAATAAAATAGGGTGTTTTACCAACTTTTTATTCCAATAAATTATCAAAATCCTCCAATGAACTCCATGAAATTAAAAATTAACATTCGCAATATGTAAAGAGTCCAATAATTCAAAAAAAGTAAATAAATTGTTAATAATGCCTAGAATGTGAATATGAACACCAAAAACATTTGTACAATAAAATGATCATGTAACACATAGGTCAACCATAAACCCAATCATATATAGTAGAAAAATATTATATATATATATATATATTAGTGCTCATACAAATATATATGGACCAATTTAACCAATAAATCCTCTCAAATTAATCTGAATGAATTATGTTAAATATCAATGATTAAATTTGGAAATGAACATGTTACCAAAATAATGTAATTGATATCCAGCCATAATAAATGATAAATCACCTTTTACTACATAAAAATAGTTTTCATAATATCATATATATATATTAAGAAGGTGCACTATATTCATATTCACATTAGTTTTCATCTTCCATTCTCAATTTTCCAGTGTATTATAATTCAATAACTTATATACCAAATAAATAACACTATATATATATCAACAAACAATGTGTGTGGGATAAATACCATCCATATTTACACCATTTTTCTGTAGGTTTCCATATTCTCATTAATACTTGTCAGTAATAGACATATCAAAATCATAACTATGTACACATTCCATCACTTCCCACAACCTTGTAATATGAAAAAATAGCTCATGTCCCACATAAGAACTCACAATATCTCATGAAATTAAAACCCATTTATAAGTAAATCTACAATAATGATTTCCATTATAGCTAGGATACATGTATAAACTATATCCCTATGAAATTAGATATTACAAAAACATTTATAGAAGAAGTAAGACCCATCAAAGTTGGTATTATTGAATAACCTGTTCCATAATCTGTTATATACACGATATAAATCCTAATTATTCTATTAGTTATGGGAGTGTGGGGAAAATGAATAATAATCCATCCATTCCCTCAAATTACTTGATATTGGTGAAGGCACCCCAATCAAAACAAATTTTATTATTAAACTCAATCAAACTGAATCAAGGGAGGTATAATATTATAAACCATGAAAAAATTATTATATTTATAGTGACATATTATATTAATAAATAAATATTATCTCCTTGCATAGGAATATTTGATATATTTTACAATAATACACATTGTAGGACAATAGCGGATTAGTCACCTTAGAGAAATGAATACATAATAAACAGTTATATACAAGATTTATATCATTTCTAATTATGTTTCTAAAACTCTAATACTTAGTAGAAATATCACACATAAAAAATATTTGTAAAATGGGTAAGGGAAACATGTTAATTATTGAGAACATATTCTCAATAGAGGTAATAAAATAGATATGAATCATTTATCATATTTGTTTGTAAGATAATCATAATCGTCTTTGAACATAATCAGGACTTACAATAATAATACCCAATATGTTATTGGTCATTAATGAAGAAACATGGAATATAATTTCTTTCAAAAAGTTATATAGTACAAAAGAGTCCATAGACATCAATAATCCTTCATGAGACATGAAAAGATATCATAACCATAATTTGTATGTTTTTTTCTTAAAAATAAGTATATAAATCATTTAATTAATTAATAGTCATTGTTAAAACTGTTATATTGGTTTGGGTTCCCACACCATTTAATTATATTGTTGTCAAATTTCACTCACATGACTATATGATTCGACAAATACTAGTATGAAACATGGTTCACTACCGATTATAACCCATATTATCTCATGTGATATCCATATTTAATAAATGCATGATAGCTCTATATAATTCTAGTCCCACCCATAAAATTATTATATCTTCACCTATTTTTACACAATAATATTAAAATCCAATATGTTCTAAATTAAAAAAAATTGGGATGGATCTATGTTTCATGAAAATTGATAAATATAATCATAAACCATCCAGAGAATGAAGATAAGATAGTGACATTGGATAATATTCCCATCAATCCCTCACATTGGTTTCAATTTATTTTCTATATTTTTTACCATTTATTGATGATGGATCATTTGAATAATGTTTGGGTTGAGTTTGCAGTGAAATTTATTTTTTTCCTTCGATTTTTTAAGGAATATTATTGGTTTGAGAGGAAACTATGTTGTTAGTAAGGTTTGATGGAATTTTTAGTTATTTTTAATGTTGAAAAATGTCACTTTTATGGTCATATCACTATTATACCCAAAACATTTGAGGATATGGTGCAACCATATGAAATTATTATGGTGCATGGTAAAATGATCATTGTTTGTGCATAGTTATGACAAACCATGCAGAAAAAATAACAGGGTTTATAATAAAATTTATAGATCCATTTTGCATTGTTTAAATACATTTTCTCAAACTATAAATCCAACCCATGCTTATGTATCTTTTATCTAATAGTGTGAACACAATTGGATTATAATTGTGAAAACCATGATGCCATACAATGCTACATTACCTGATTCATATATAGTTTAAATTTCAATTTCCCCCTCTATTATTTTACCCATTTTCGGGTTTTTCCACCCCTATTCAGCCATGTCACCTAAGGGGGATCCCATAACTATCCTCCCCTTCCTCTCCCTCCACTATATATATCCTCGACGGTTCTGTAGTGATTTCTTATTAAATATTTGTAAATTCCTAATTATTTTCTAATTCCATATTGTTTTATTGGGGTATCTTAGTGATATTACATCATGGAAGAACCCTAGGGAATGGTTTTGATAATTTGGGCTAATTTTTATGATGTTAGGGTGTGTGGTTTGTTTATTGGTCTTGGTTAATCCATCTCAAGGATTGAATTATCATATTGTTGAGTAATGTATTTCTATCCATTTCTACTAAAAAAATATTATATTTGATTATTGATTGTTTATAATTAATTTATAAATATGGTTCTCATTTTTGTGATGTGTTTGTTTGATGGAAAATGGTGTTTTCATATGGGAAATTTGGCCAAAAAAATTTCAATGGATTTTGATAATTATTCATATATATATGCATATATGTAGTTTAATAAATTACCAAATGGTATTTCTAAATTTAATTTTGTCTTTATTGATTGTGTTTGGACTTGTATTGAGCTTGGTAGTTTGATTTTGATGGGAATTAGGATTTTGAGAAGATTTTGGTGCCTCTTATAGTTTAATGTTTATCTGTGGACTTTTTTGATTGTATGTTGTGGTACTTTTTTTCTTTAATATAAACAATTCATTTTATTATGGATTTAACTAAGTGTGACATTTAATGTGGGAATATCCATATGTTCATGGGGAGATAAAATGGGTTTGTTCCCAAATGAAGTAGTATTTCCATATTTATGGTCATCTTAAACCATAGTTTTTAAAAAATAATCTTCCATTCATTCTCCCTCACACTCTATAACCCATGCGATTTCTCAAAATTTCTAATTATCTATAAATGATTTATTGATTACTATATTACTTAAATTATGGTTTGTAAGTGTGCTATTTAAAACATTGATTGTTTATAACATTTAATATTCTTTATTAACCTTGTTCCATTAAAGGTACCCTTGAAACCATCAATGTCTGAGTAATGTTATCACCTTATTTTTAAATTGGTTTTGAGAATAAAATTATTTTTATTTTAAATGGAAAGAAATTATGAATGTTATGGCATTGTAAGTACCTTGTGAACTGTAGAAATTGGTTTCCAAAACAATTTATGTTTATTACTATTTTTTTACATTAGAATAGCTCGATGTGTGACGGTAACCCATATAAAAATCCATCAAATGATAGGTCCTTCACATAGTTCGTGTAGGGACTTGGAGAAGTCATTATTGGAGGAATATGTGAGTTGTATTTAATTGCAAGAGTAACATAACATATCCATTCCCCTTAAAAATATTATCATACAATTACTATATATCATATTGGATATCGAGGGACAGAGACATTCTAGTCTTCTTTATATTGATTGGAACACCCTAGACATGGGATAGCCAACGAGGGCTTTTCCACTGTTGAGATTAGTTTAGAGCATCGAAGATGGTTACTGACTAAGCAGTTACACCATACACTAGTAAGATGGTCCAAACAGAATGAATCCAAGTATTAATTAATGTTATGTTTATTAAATTATAATTATGTCATATTTGAATTATTATTATAATTTTATTTTAAATTAGATACATTAATTTTTAGTATTTCACAACTTTTACTGACACTGATTTTTATACTCGTAGTTGTGTTTACTACTTGCTCCATGATTTCTTTCTCCAATTTTTTTTATTTTTCTGACGATGTGTTTCATACTTATAATTAGTATTTGATACTATGTTTTAGAATGAGAATTCATTTTTATAGTAGAAAATAGTTTTTATAAAAGTGGATTTCTTAAAAATAGTACCGACTATTTCAAAACTTAAAAATCATATTGTCTAAAATAAATTTCGTAATATTTAACCTGGAACATTTTAGGAAATGATATGTTTATATACTATGCTTCATAAAAACTAATCTACATTATTCTAACATAATACTTGTTCCACATGGTATCAGTATACCTAAGATGTATTTCATGTTTAGTTTTATTAAAGTTACCAATAAAGAGAGTTGTGGTTGATGGATGTTGTGGAACAAGAATTCATGCTAAGATTACGTTGGTTCCAATTTTGATATGATATATTTTTACGTTCATTTTTTTCAGAATTATTTTTAAATGGATATATTTTTATATTTATTGATTTTATGTAATTGTTGGGTTATGTTTCATACTCAATATTTTTATTCATATCACTATAAATTTGGATAAATTATTCCCACATAGTTTTTAATTGATGCTTCACACTAGTATCCAACCCTAAATTATATGGAATGTATATATTTCATTGTTTTAGGTCGTCTAGGGTGTCCAATTGGGGGTTGAACAAGGTTCATTCATGACAAAATAGTATCAAGGAAGACCTTTGTTATTTAAGGTATTAGATATTTATGACATATGATCTCCGAATCATGGGAGGTTGTTTTGGGGAAACATTTAGGATCTATTTCTCCTCATGAGCCTAGAGTTACTATGTGTAGTCGAATATTTGAGACGTCTATTTGGGATTCTAGGTTTATTCCATGAGTTTTTTTATTCGGTTTGTATGATAGAAGTTGAAGTTAAATTGTGTTACATGACGAATTTTCACAGATCAGTGACCCATGTAGACCGTGAGATCATGGTACAAGATTTATCTATGGTTTTGTGCTTTCTCAACTGATGATCTTCAAAACCATGTGCTCAAGTAATTCTTGGACACTTTTTCTGTATTTACATATCATTCATTTTGAATTATGTTTTGTTGTGGTCTTGGTTGGTGTGGGTGTATCTGGAAATGAAAAGTGGTTTTTGGATAATGGTTTTAAAAAATAATTATATTTTGGGAATTGGCCTTATTATTTTACTATGATTTTTTGGTTTGAGTGGGATTGGGAAAATGGATTCTTAATTTTTGGGAATGTGGACCTGAAATTATGGTGTTTTCGAAATTAGAGTGCTAATAATGTTTTGTAAAAGAGGAATTTTAAATTTCTTTGCGTTTTTTTATGTGATCTATGTTTTAGTTTAGATGATTTTTTTTTGAATTATGATTTTTTATTCATTTTTTTGGGTTCTCTAATAGTTTCATTCCATAATGATCCCAAGGGATTTTAGTGAGACTCTTCCCATTGTTTGAATTTTATAATATCCTAGTAGGGTGAATGAGTAAATTTATTCCTTATTATTTCCTATATAATATGGTGATAATGATATTTTTGAAGCAACAGATTCACTTGAGTAAGTCAAAAGTGCTTTAGGTCATTGGGAACACATGAATCCATAATAGTGTTAGTTGTTTTGGGTCCCTTTGAGGGTCCGGTTTTGGATTATTGGAAGATGATCATACCATTTTTATTTCAAGTTGAAATATCCTAAGATTAATATAACACCACATTCATCTAATTTTTTATACATATGGTGGTGATGGTGTGTAAAGTGTAATTGATATTGGGATTTCAGAAAGTTCAAAAGGATTCAAATGGCTATGTGGATCAAATTAAGGAGATAAATTATTTTTGTACATATATATATTCAATGGACCAGATAAAATTTTCTCTCTTCATCTGGATTTTTCATCCACATATTAAAAATTTATTCCTATCCTTTGATGAATTTATATTAAGGATGATTTTAGATGATGTGTTATTTTCTAGAAGATTCCCAAAGCACTGACTATGGTGAATGGAAGTTCAGTTTTTCATTCCACCATTGATGGCGTCACACCTAGAGAAAAGTGTGTTATAGCAGAACATAATAATAAAAAGTCTCATTTAATGGATCATTATTATTTTTTCTCCATACCATTCACTTGAATTTTTCTATTGTTGTCGATTTGGTTCGTAAATCCTTCTTTTTATAACACTCTAAAGTTATATCGATTATTTTTCTAGTTGGTAACCTTAGAGAATATATAGATGAATATTTCATTCTACATAAAGTACCATCTAGGGGATTTAATCCCTATAAAATGTGAAATATGAAACTTCAAGGAACCAATGATCCAACCATAGTCCCTTGAGTGAATATTTTCATTCATTCAGGAGTTGCATGTTGGGGTGGGGTTAACTGGCCCAAATTTTGAATTCAGTAACAGAGAAAGGATGGTTTAAAATTACCCATGGATGATTAATTTCATTTGAAAGTACCGTAACATGTATATAATGTCTTAGTGGACTATTTTCGTGTAGTTTCATGGATTCACTTTATTTTGAGAAACCTATGTTGTTAGAATTGAGGATGTGTCTTGGTTTTCAGATGTGCTTGATTTGATATTGTTATGTTTTGTGGAAATGAATATTTTTTATTTGACCAGGTGTTTGGTTTGAGTTTTTTTTTCTTGGGACCCCTTGTGTTATTGGATTGGTCTATGTTTGGAGTTATTTTGTTAGTGCTTCCATGCTAGAGGTTTCGTTGTAGTGGAGAAAATTTATTTATTTTACATTCCCATGGATATAATTTGTGCGATTTTCTATAGAGCAAGTCGGTTGTGACAATTTGAGTTAAAAAGGCTACAACATGGTTCATGGATTCATTCCACTTCTTTTAGTTAAGGTTTTATTATTTGTATTTTCATTTATATTGGTGACTTAGAGGGTGTAGATTATTTTTTTGGTGGAGACATGTGTTACACCTGGACCCTGTTTTCATTTTATTTAATTTATAAATATTCAATTGTGGATTTTTTAATCCTTTGGATGAATTTCAGGTTGATTACCTAATGAGAAATGTTTAGTTTTCGAGGTTTTGAGTTATTTTTGGCAATGATCATGATTTGAGCAGAAGTTATGTTGGGACATAAGGTAAATGGAATATATAGTTTTTTTATACTTGAATATATTTACATTCATGGTATCAAAATGGACTGAACCAAACAATTTGAGGAAAAAGGATTAATAATGAATCAATTTTCTCGTGTTTGGAATAAGGTTCAATTCTAGAATATGATTATGAGAATCAATACCAAGCATGTTAGGGGTTCTTCTATTTTTCACAAAACCAATTTTTATAGTTTTTTCATAATCTCTCAAACCATATATCCAGACCAAGTTAGTGTCGCCTTCATCTAGTTGGATCCTAATTGTTGGAACGTGGTTTGGAAAACCATTCCGATAAACAATCATACATACCCAGATAAAAAAAAATCCATCTTTCCAACACCACCGTTTAAAACCTATTTTATGGTTTTATTTATCAATTAAGTTGAGGTGAACCATGGGGATCCAAAACCACCCCTCCATTTCCAATCCTTCCACCATTGAATTGTCTCCATGGTTCTATGGGGAGTACCTCATGAATCATTGTAATATTTATCCATATATATCACTCCCCCAAGGGTTCCTAGGTTTTCATGGACTAGTTCCTTCATGGTCAAAACCTATTGTGATGGAAAGATGACATAGGTTGATTACATTGATGTTAAAATGTGTGGTTTTTTTCCTGGGATTGTTTCTTCCTTCTCCTAAAGTTTTTTTTTATTCTCACAGCAGTGTGGTAGGTGATTACATCCTTTTATTTTCTGAATCATTCCATTTGATTATTGTGTGTTTTAATTAATTTATAATTTTTTTTAAATATTGTGTTGTGTTTACGGAATAACGATGGTGTTTTTATGTAATAATTTTGGTCAAAAAGTTTGTCCAAAAAATTTCTCTAATTATTCCTATATATATTCATGTAATTTATTTGATTAAATTAAAATTGTAATTTTAAAATTAATTTGGATATTTTAATATATTTTATAGCCTTATTTTTATATATGTAGTTTAGTTTATATGAGAATTACTGTTGGGAGTTGATTTTGATGCCTATTTAAAGTGTAATGTTTATGAATGGTCCGTTGCAAAAGGTTATTGTACAAGTTGTATTTACTTAATTAAAACATTTTTATATTTGTAAAACGTATTATTTTTTCTGTTGGATGTTTGAATATCCATAAATTCTCAAGGATAACTTATTGATATGCTGAAAATTGATGATGGATTTCTATAACAATGATCATCATTAACATCAGATTACATAAATCTTTTCTTTTGATACATATATGTCACACACTATCTCCCATGTGGTTTCCTAAAAACCCCATTATTCCCTAAATGGTTTCCTGATTCTTAGATACATTTAATCGTGGATTTGATGTATTTTATCTAAAACATGTCCCATTTTGTTCATTGAAATTTGTTTTGTTACCCCATGAGTTTAAAGGCCAATATGGATCCTTCTAATTATAAATTATGATTTCTAAATTATTCGACTTTGGTTTTGAGAAGAATATTTTTTTTAAATGGATTGAAATTGAGAATGTTGAGGCCTGGTTAGTTCTAGGTTATGTTTTGGAAATTACTTTTAATAAATATGATGTGTAGTTTTATTTAGAACATTTGAATGAATTAATGTGTTAGGGGATCCTCTAATGTCATAATTCATATAAAAGGTCCTTTTATCGTTAGTTTTAGGGATTTGGAAAGGTTGGAATGTTGGAATCTATGAGTTGTTATTAATTCAATGTGTGGGATTATCTCCTCATTCTAATATATACTATTATTATGGGATTTCGGGAAGTCATTTTATGGTTCTAGTGAAAGTTATGTTATATTATTCATTTGATGGATTGGAATCCCAAGGATAGAAGATAATCAGTATGGTATTTTCCACAATTGAGGATAGTTTAGAGTAGCCAAGTCAGTTTTTTCATTAAGGTTTCTCACCATACAATGAAAGGGGGTATAAAATGAGTACATCCATTGATTTATTCATAGTATTTTTAGGAAATATCCATGATTAAATATTTATATTCTCTTTTTTGCATTCCAATAGTTGTTTTATGTTATTTTTTAGTATTTGAATGCTTTTACTTTAACTATTTCCTTTACATGTGGTTGTGTTTAAAAAAATCTTTTTCTTGTTTCTAGTTTTGTTTCTTCATTATATTATATAATTAATGGGTAATGTGATCTTATTATTATTGGTATTCCGAACTAGGTTTTATAATAAAAAAATTTTTAGGAGGAGAACTATTTTTGGTTCTCATTGTGGCTTTCAAAAAAATATGTCAATTATTTTAATAGATATATACCATATCCTCTAAAATGAATTCCAAACATGTTTTTATATAATTTTTTGGGCATGTAGAAGTAACAATTTCATGGTGCTTACGTTATTAGTTTTATTTATTACAACCTACATGTGTCACTTGACATTGGTAGACTTGATCTATTTTTAGTGTCATTTTGAATCAGGTAGCCTTTAGAGTGGGTTGTGTTTGATTGATGGTGGTGACAATGTAGTCATATGATAGTTTTAACTATTTCAATTAAATTTGGTTATGATTTTGATTTTTTTATTTTGTTTATCTATATTTGTATGTTGATATTTTTAAGAACTTATTGATTTTTAGTTATTGTGGTTTTATGTTCCATACTATATTTTGGTTATCCATATCAATTCATATTGTGATAGATCATTCCCACTTGGGTTTTCATTGAGGCCTGAAACTAGTTTCCAGATTCAGAGGATCGAGAACACATATTGGACTTTATAATAGGTAGGTTTGGGTGACCTATTTATGGTAAACATGGATTGGTTCATGAAAATCACCATTAAATTATTATTATTAATAAATTATATATATAGATAAAAATAGAATTAAAATATTTTCATAACATTCCATGAGTAAAATACCATTATTATTTGAAATCACTTATTAAGAATCTATAAAAATGGTAATACGAAGAAAAATAATCCCATTTAATATAAAAATTAAAACATATAACATAATATCCAACAAAAATTTCTTTCTTGAAAGAAGAAAAATCAATTAAGGTAGTGTATGTGAAAAAATATCCTGCCACATTCTCAAGAAAAATTCATAAACACAATATTTATAAATGGACATGGGGATTCCATTAAAAAACTAATGAAAATTAAAAAATGGTTTAATATAATATTAATATATATATAATAAAATATACATATTTAATAACACTTTAATGAAAATATGGGAATGAATTTAATGATTTCCTTCCAACGAGAAAAACATGGTCATTTTTCTCTAAAAACTTTATTTTGTTCACATGAGTAGTTAAAGTGGGGACATTGAAATGAAATAATGAAATATATTGAAATTAGTTATGGAACATAAAATAAATAATACTTTGGACAGATATATCATATAATATCATTATCCAACAATTAAAAAATATATAATAATGGTAAATATAAATTTGAGACATAAATCCCCTTCAGATTTGTATTTTTTCCATCAAAATTAATTAAATACAATGAATGACGTAAATATATAAATCCCATTATATTAACCATTTATTATTCTATAAAAACATATTTTTAATTATCAACACTATAGAGATATGAAATTGTTAATAACATTAAAACATGTTCCATTGAAGAGAAATTTGTATGAAAACCTCTTATATATTTGATATCATTTAAAATAATCTAAATTAAAATAATAAATATCATATGTAAATTTAAAACCCATTATTTTCATGTATATTTTAAATTACATCCATAATATTATAATATATTCACAAAAAATTGGGGGTTCTCAAATTCAAACATGTCTCGTGAATTTGAAAATGAGATGATGATACTGTCATCTCAAGTCTAGGTTACATCATAAGAACTCTAAAATATAATATAATACATTTATATTTATAATAATTATATAATATAAAAATATTAAATTCTATAATAACAAAAATAGTTTATAAATAACATCTTATCACTTGTTCATTAATATCCATTCATTATCACAAATATTTTGGGGGTAAACCACTTCATTCTTCATGTATGTTTTGGTTTGGCAGTACTGGGGCTTGAACATTTATCATGGTTACTTAATCCATGGACTTTTCAACATTATATAAAAATAATATATAATAATAATATATTTATTTATTTATATTTAACCATTCATACAATGTGATGGAAAAAATGAATTGCATCACTCTATGGACATGGTAGTCCATACATATTCACAAATGAAGTTTCTATTTTTTTCTTGATTAAAAAAAAGAAAAGAAATGATTTAATTTTTTAAAAAATTAAATATTATTACTTGAATATTAAATTTATAAAATAAATAATACCATAATAAAAAACCATGAATCAAGGTTTTTTTTAAAAAGTGTCTTATGGTTGTGTAGACTTGGTAGTCCACACACAGGAACACACGATACATTCATATTCTATTGGGTGGAAAATACGGGGTAAATGTGTTTTTAATAATCATAATAAAATATAATTATAATTATTTTATTTTATTCATAATAAATTTTTATATAATACATTCTTATTGGATGTGGAAGAAGAAATAAAATTGAAAATATTGGTTATTATATAAACCTATTCTGTTAGATTCCTCCTTTGGATTCCTCATTGAACCATAATTGATTGGTATTAAATAAAAAATAAACATATATTATTCAATTAAGAATTATCAAAATGTTATTAGAAGGTATATTTAGGTGTCCCTTTATAATCGAGGGCAGGGACACACATGGAATTTCATTAAATAATTTAAGGATTTTAGGTCAATTTTAATGGAAAGTATACCCAATTAGATATTTATTTCAAACTATTATATTTTTATATTTATATTTTCTAAAATAATAATAATTTCATGGGTGTGTGTGTTAATCCAACCCTTACACAAGGTTTAAACTCCACAAAAACCCCGTTTTATCCATAAGCATGGTAATAAAATGATATTGTTTTACAATTTGATATAACCAAAAAATATTTTGATGGATTTTAATTGTATTATTAATAACTATTCCAATAAAATTTAACCATTTATCATGATTAAATTTCAAAATTTTGAACAATTTAATTTTAATTAAAAAATCAATCATCATCGAGAAACAATTTTTAAAAAATGTATTTATAAACAAAAAAAAATATTTCATATCCATTAAATTATTTATAAATACAATAAAAATAATTTTAAAATATTATATTGAATATGTAATCTGAATAATTCTTAAAAAGTGATCAATATATATCGTTTTTTATTTTATGATCATAATATATTTCAAGAATAAAAATAGTTATTATAAAAATTTTTCTTATGTAGAAAAATTACATTTACGAAATAATAATAATAATTATTCCTATATAATCTGTTAAATAAGTTACTATTAAACTATTATTAGGTAACTATAAAACTAAATACACAAGATAATCTGTTTTTAGGAAAAAAATTGCATTTTGAACAATTTTTTTATTTTTCAATATCTAGTAAAAAATAATTTTTTTTCAAAAATCCAAAATATCAACCACTTAATAAAATTAATATAAATAATAAAAAATTATTATAATTCTATTAAATAAAAATAATCTAATAAAAATATAAATTAATTTTAAAATTTTCATTTTAGTAATCATTAAATTAAATTATTGATGAAAACATATTATTAAAGCATATAAAAACTTTACCGAAGAAATGAATTATTGGCTCTAATGACATTATATATCAATTGGAATTATTAAATGCCTAGATAAATAATTTTAAAATAAAAATAATTACTATTATATCATTAAAATTTAATTATTTATTTATAACTATTTACTATATCATGATCCATATTAACCTAGGACTATGGTTAAGGTAATTTATCCAAGACATAATATTTTATTTCAAATAAAAGTCATATAAAACCATGGGATGTTATGTTTTACCCACCATAGAGATAATATTTTTATATAAATTCCAACTCAATTTTTTAAAAAGAATGTCCACATCTCTGCTTCATCACATACTCAGGTTCCCACACAACATCCTCAAATATCTAATTCCTCTATATGACATTAACCAGGTGAGTGTTCTTATTCTATAAAATATTATCTTTATGATCCATGACCTCTATATGTTTTTCATCATTGTAAATATAATAATGTAGGGGAAGAAGATCTGATATTTTTACATGTAAATGATTTGGTATGTACTTTTTTTGGATATATTCAAGGAACACATTATGAACATGTGATAGATATTGAACCAAAATTGTCGTAAAATTAAAATAACTATTAGTAAGTGTATATTATTTATAACATAATCATCCATTCCATAATTTTATTGGTCATTTTACTTTGAAATCTAAAATATATTAATTATTGGTTTATATGTGAACAATTTCATCTCCCAACAAGTTCCTCATAAAATGAACCCTTATTTAAAATATTATATATAATACATTTATTAAATTCTCATGGAATTAAATTATTATAATGGTTGATAAAAAATTCATAGTAAGTTTAATCATTTGTGATATCAACATAACATGAGCATAAAGGTATAATAACATGAGAATAAATTTTTAAAAACTATAACTTGCTTATCATTGATCATAATATTTAGACATAGAATAAATATTGGGTGTTTATAAGAACTGAATCATAAATAAATCAATGAAAAAAATTCATATAAACATAACACTGATATACGATATGTAATTTTTCTATACACATAATAATTAAATTTTATTTCCTTAAAATTAAATGATTTACATAAATGATTATCATAGTGGATTAGGTTCACTCCCTAAAAAACCATATTATAAAAGGATCACTCACATGAATATCATTTTGTTTTGGGTTACTCCTTAAATAATTTATGTGGTCATTTTTCACTCCCATGTATATAATAGTGTATAAGTTCCCTTTATGAACATGGTTCACTCTCTATTCCATTCTAGTTTAACTCATGAGATTTTCATCATTACACATTCCATTAGAGGGATATATAGGTCCCATCCACAAAATAGTCCATTAATTTGTGTTCCTATGTTTTATTAAATAATCATCATATCAGAAATCATGAAAATAGATGGGTTTTATAAACATTTTATCATAGCATAACCGGTGTAAAAGAAATGGGTCCAATAGAAATTTCACCAATTCATCAAAATATAACCCATGTAAGTGAAATATGTTTCATAAACATAAAAAAATATAGGGAAATAGTAAATATGTAATCCTTGAATAACAACCCAAGTAATTCATAATTGAAAAAAATGGATTTAATCATAGATAAAAAATGGTTTTGAAAGATAACAAGGATAATTTCTTAAGAAAAAGATCATTTTTATTTTGATATCAATTATTTTAAATCTAAAAATTTCTAAAATATAAACCAAACCCTTTTTTAATAATCTCGAATACATTTAATTTGATATTTAAGTCATTTTTTGTTCATGGAAGTAGGAAATTCGATTATATCCATATATGTTAATATAAACATTCCATTTAATTTTTCAATAAAATCCAAAAATTCATTTTTGACAAAATGAAAAAAAATATATTATTTATGTAAAATAGTATTAAAAGAAAAAAAATGTTTACAAATATCCATTAATAAATACTTTTATAATAGTAATAAAATTATTAAATTTATTTGGAAAACATTGGAATGTATGAAAAATTATTTTAAACCAAAGAAAAAAATAAATTCAATTTTCATTAAAAACGTTATTTTAATATCTTCAATACATAAAAAAATAAAATCATATAAAAATGTATAATTTCCGGAAATAAAACTATTATAAGGTAATTTATGTGTATCTTGAGAGATATATAAAAATATTTCATCATATGATGAATAATCATAAATAAATTTTACAAAAAATGAGATTATAGCGCAAAACTGTTACCACATTAATAATATTGGAATCGTAATCCCAATAAATGAAATAAACATAGGTGTATATTTACATAAAAATAGAAAAAATATATATTTATTTATATACCCATAATATTTACAAAAATAATCATAAAATACATTTATGGGATGATTATACACCATACAAAATGAAAAGGTGGTGAATATGGTACGTTCCCCACCAAATTAAAATTGAGTGGGAAATCAAATTACCGCAGTTTTGAATATGTTCAAACACATTGTTACATACTGTATATTAAATATATTTTTAATATTAATATATTTCATAAAAATAATTAGATATATCATTACATTTGTATTTTAATTATGAAATTTTATTTCATTTTTAATAAAATTTTTATTAAAATCAAATTTTTAATAACTTCTTCATATTTCATGTATGTATTGATTTAGTATTTTTAGACCTTTAAAATTTTCACCATTCCATAGTATCAATAATTTCAAACAAGTTATAAAAATAATATATATTAATTATATATATTATTTATATTAATATATTAATTTTATATATAGAAGGTTAGTAACAATATTAATAGATATGTAGGCCATACATATTCGTCAATGTTGTTTCCATTTTCTCAGTGGTTGTAATTAAATAATGTTAAATAATATATGAAATATTACGATACATTTTTAGGATATATATATCATATATAGATATAAAATATATTTCTATTACCATCATTGTCTGAAAAATGAAAGATGAATCACACTGTAGTGTGGATGTAGTAGTCCAAACATATGCATGCGTGAATTTATTATTTCCAAACAGACTAGAAAGTAAGAATAATGATATGATATTTTAATTACATGAGTACAAATAGGTCATAAATATCACCTTGATACATTAATTACATAATTATCTATTTCCATGAGAGGTGGTGATGGAAAACAAATCACAACGGTTCATGAGGTAATAATCCACCTTACACATAATCATCAGTTTCATTTACCATTTTATGGAAGATGAGTTGAATATTGGTTATTTTATAAGAATAATAAAATATTTATATATTTTGTATATATATTTTATTATATCGTCATATTTTAATAATATTTAAAAAATTATGAAGTAGAAATAAAATAAAAAACACTATTTAAGAACAATACCACTTCTTTAGAAAACATTCAATTGAAAACAATATAATATTTTATAAAAGGGCTTCATAATAAAACAATGTCATATATAATGTGTAGAAGAAATTCTAGAATTTCATTGGTAATTTATTTTCTAAACCAAATAGTTTTATAAGTTTGAAGAGGTGAATATATGGTGTTCTTTTCTAATGGTGGAGTAGATGAAACAGATTGTATTTTTGCGTGAAAAAAATTTGTACCCATGTTTTAAATATTACACATGTCTCTAAAATCTATAATTATCAAACCATAGATGATATAAGTCCTATATATGGAAGTAAAATGATTTTTTTTAAATAGTTGATTTTACCCCTTATCATTTTAGTTTGACCCTGGTAAATACATTTTATCCTTATCTTCGTTAATTAATTATTACAATTTGTAGTTTTCATATTGAAAAAAAATTATATTGAATTTATTATATAATTTTATTTATTGTTATTAAACAAGTAATATTTATTATAAATTAAATTTATATAAGTGTAGATGTTTTATTCAAATTAAACTCTTAGACATGATGGAAACACTATTTTCCAAATTATACTTTCCCAGTGTATATATTGTTTTAATATAAAACTAAATCATTAATTATGTTATATTGAAATATATTTCATAAAAATAACATAAATAAACTAATTTTACTTTTAAAAAAAATTAATCAATATTCAATCTTGTAGATGGTTTAAAACAAAATAATGTTTTTAATAAAAAAACATTCTTATATATTCATTGAAAATATTACCTTTTTATAAAATTTGGAAAAATTAATCCCCATAAAATATCGACAAAAAGATTACAAAATGAAGATAATTTTTTCAAATATATATTATAAAAGTTTAAAAATTAAAAATTTTTATATTTAATTAAAAAGTAGAAAAAATAATATTTGAATAGAAATTTATATTTGAAGATTATAAATACATTAATTGAAATTAATTAACTATTTATCAATACATTTTATTTATGTAAAAAATATACACATAAGTTTTTAAAAAATTATTCTACCTTTTTACTGAAAAATTAACAGCTAGTTTATGATGGCAATTATTAAATAATAATACTAGTAGTATATCATTGTTTCTTTAAAAATAGTTATTTCTTATAATGGAAGCTATTAATGATATGAAATTTAACAGAAAAGTATATACTATTATTTAATGGAAATATATTATACACCACATAAAATGAATTTCACCTTTTTAATTAAATCACTCCTAAATAAAAAATTAAGAATTATATTACCTCATCATATCCTCATGTTCCCATAGAGCATCCTCAAGTTAGTGGTCTCATAATTAAAACTTTACTAGGTGGCAATAAGATGGAAAAACTATAACATTCGGTTTTCCAAAAAACATGGGAATATGAATCAAATATAGAAATGTTTTTCAAGAAACATGGATATAAATGACACCTATAAACACAATTTTGAAAAAAAAACATGGCTATATGTATTATTAAGTGTCCATATACATGGTTCTCTAAAACCATAGTTATATTTTACACATATAGGTATGGTAGATTTAAACAGTAGCTATAGTAAAAACATATACCCATTATACTTGTAAAATATTTATATAGGTTTCATATGAAAGCATGGAAAAAACATTATTTTCTACAATAATGAAATTAGAAGAAAAATTTATACATTTATCTACAATATCTATTATTTTTTGAAATATATATAAGAAAAAGTATTTATGAAAACCAAAAAAGGTTTGTTGCATTGTGGTTTTGAAACCAGTTTCTGTTAGTGGAGGTAGGGATTATTATCTAGCTAGTGATCTTATTAGAGACCTATATCCATGGAATTATTGGGTTGTAGCCATGATGGAGAACCGATATATCTATTTCTATGATTCTAGAAATGTATCTATGTGGGTATTTATACAATTGAAATCTATAATTTTATCCCTATTTCCATAGTTTTGAAACCATATCTATATACTTATATATATAGTGGAAAACCATGGCTATAGTCATTAAAAAATAGGGTATATCACTAAACATGTTTCAATTCAAAGTGGTTCCTTGACCTACAAGACAACAGTTATTACCTATAGAAATGATTTTTATCTATATAACAAAATATTTTTACCGTGTCTATATGTTAATTTTCATGTAGTATTAGTTGTATTGATTCATTGAACATTTTCTATATGATCATGAATATAGAGAGGATGTTATTCAAAATAAATATCATGAACTAGTTGTATAACCGCTAAGTTCAGTACATGTGAATGTCCCTTTATTTACTTCCTTAGGAGAGATACATGGAGCACATCATAGTCTTGATAAATGTTTAGTGTTAGCACCATGTGATAAAAAACAATCACTTCAAGATCAAAAATATATAAGGGGTCAATTTACCAATGTCTTAGATTTCCATTCTTCTTATATTTCATGAAAATATTCAATAAAATCATTTATTGATGAACATTTTCACTTACATGAAATGTAAAATCCTTTAGGCTATTTTCATAAAAATGATTCTTTAGACATTGAGATTCAATGATGTGTTTTTTATGAGATTTATCATTTTATTCTATATACTCGTATATATCAGGACACAATTTCATAATATATCAATCTTTTTCCCAGTACATTGGAGTTCTACACATCCATATATATAGGTTTTCATAAGGATATATCTAAAATCATGAATGAAATATATTCCTGTATAAAAACATGAATAAAAAGTTTTTGATCCAAAACAATATTGAATCACAAAGAATATGGTTTCATTATATCATGTTGAGGATGATTTTTTCTCCATGAATGATTATATATGGGGATTATACATAGTTATAATACTCGGTTCATTTTCAAGGTCTTATAAAGGACTTCTCTTGGAATTCATTGTGAAACTCATATCTCAGTCAAATGAAATAATATGTGGTACTCCATGGATCCTTACCATGGCCATAATGTATATCCATATAATTTTTTTCTAGAGAAATATCTTCTCAGATAGTTATAAATTGTAATAACTCAATAATGTGATAGACTGCAACCCATATATAATTTTTCATTTTAAATGTTTTTGGGTATTCAATGAAAAAATCCATAGGCATTGTTCCAATTTTAATTATCGTATGGGTAATTTTAGAAACATCACCTTATAATTTTGTTTCATAACATTCACCTTTTGACATACAATTACTCATGAGAAAACTGTCTATATCTTTCCGTAAACCTTCCAACTAGAAATAATCTTTAAAATTACTATAAATATTTTGACTTCAATGATATATAGATAATCGATAACACTAAGGTTCCTATAATAGATCAATCAAATATGTAATCTATAAAAAATATACAAGTTTCTATAACCTTATAATTCCCTCAAAATTATGGTTAAACATATGTACCTTTCTCACCATGTTTAACTAATCCACATCTTTCATCTACACCACATTAATCGTCAAATGGGTAGATGATTGACCACTTCTTTGTGAAAGATAATATTTTCACACATCCAAAAAATATATTGATCAATCCCTTGAAAAACGATAAATATTGGATCCTTCATTTTCCTTATCCTAGATAAGCAATCATGGTTTATTATACATATGACATTAATGACCTAGTTCACTTTCAAATGATGGTATCATATTAAGCAGTATAAATATTAAATTAGCTTCAACCATCTTCTCTGGAACATGGTAAATTTTTTGTGTGAATAAATACATTAAACTCATATGATCTTTATATATATAACACCTTCCCAAAAACAAGTAATTAATCTATATCATTGATGAAAAAATACCAAAAATGACTCAAAATCATGAGTTAGGTATTTTTCCATATAAAACATCATTTTTAATGATGCATAATATATAACCATGTTGAAAACTTATCACAAAACATTCATTGATGCATCCGTATAGATTTCAAACCCTTCTCCTCTATAAGGTAATTTAAAAAAAAGGTTCACAAACAAAAAATCTCTTCAATTCATTTAATTTTATCTCCCATACATCATTTTATAGAAAATTTGTACTTTTTGGAGATATTATGGAAATTGTATTAGATGTTCATGAGATATTATCCAAAATTTTTAGATTATATTAAATGAAATCATGAAAAAATTCAATATCAGTCACCATGGTTTATCCTGGTCAACATTCATGAATAATGATCATTGATGGATCCACTGATATACAATATATTTAGATTATATATCCTATTAAATAGAATATATTTATCCACAATTCACACATTTAGTTATTTCAAACATTTTATTCTTTGTTGGGGAATTCATTGAAATTCAAAATTTATCTTCACGATCTTACTTAATCAATTAATATATAAGAATATAATCTAAAACTACTACCACAAAATGATGAAGGAAATGTATAATGACACTATTCAATAAATATATGAAGATAGAAGGGGAATTAGTTAGGCCAAATTTAATCACCCTATATTTATAATGTGCATTCCTTTTACAGATTATTGTCTTAGGTATATCCTTTATCTTAAAACAAAATTAATGTTATCCAATAAAATGGGAAATCATGGAATATTATTTTTCTTCATGTAGTGGATTAAATAATTCATCATTATGGGGTAGGGGATACATAATCTTCATTTTGATCTCGTTAAACACTAAATATTCTTAATTATATTACTCGATCAATTTTTCATCCTAAAAAATTATTGTTGCACCCAATGGTGACAATTATTTCTGAGAACATATGTTTACTATAATTCTTGTTGAGTGTTTTTTTATCAATTTAGGAAACTCAAAATGGTCCATTCTATATAGGGTATTTGAAATATACATTTCAACATGCATGAGTTCTATTAAAAATTAAAATTCAATATTTGGTGCAAGAATAAGAAACACATATAGAGTGACATCAACAAACTCATATACAATTGGAATATCATTTATGTATGCCTTATCCGAAATCATCTCATATAAAAACCCAATTTAAGTGGGAATCATCTCATATTCAATTCATATCATATCCCACAAGATTTTATATCTATCTTCATTATGATAGAATATCATTAGTTGGTTTTATAAATCGAATCTGAGATCCCATCCCTAGAAAAGGATGAGAAATTTATGTAGAAAAGTAAAAAACATTCCTAACATAAAATCATTTACAATTAGGGGAATAATAATGAGGTTTTTTTGGAGAATATTCATTCAAAATTATACTAGATAATAATTAAAGTCTTTATATGTAGTCAAATTACGATTTGGGGTTTCACTACATGTTAATTATATAATAGTTTGTGTGGTGTTTTTGTACACATATGATATAATTTATGTATAATATTGTGGGGAGGTAGAGAATAAATTAATACATTATTAGATAAAATGTGTATGGTAAGTGAAACTTTAATCATGTCAATATCACACACACATCAAAAATATTTATTTCATCAGATTTCCCTTGTCTCTATTATAAATAGGCTATTAATATTGATCATCATCATTAACTTTTTCAATTGGAGACTTTTTATTTAAATGAACATATTACATGAATTTTATGAAATTGACAGTTTTAGGGAATTACGTAGATATTTCTCTCTATTCATATCATTAGTTACGTTATTCCAATAACTTCATACATAGATATCCAACTGACTTTCTATTATATATATAAAAAAATTATAGTACCATTATAAAAAATAATTCATATTTCCTTCCATACATTTATCATGAATTTATTTTTATCATTTTTATCCACAAATATTAGTGTTTCCTTTGAATTTTAACATTCTTTTCTTATCAAAACATTAAGGATTATGAGTATCTAATATCGGAATTTTCAAAATGATAAAAAATAAATCTATTTATTAATAGGTACTGAATATCCTTATAGATAGATTACGTATAATACATGGTTCTAATACACGATATAATTTATCATCCTTATATTCATCATGTATTAAAATTATGGAATTCAAAATCAGAATTCTTGAATAATGTTCCAATTAGGTACCAACAAATTCATGATCATTTAATTTTGACTCAATAATTTCCTTCTAATTTTCATGCGATGAATACAATGAAATTATATATTTAGAATAATTTCTTAAACTCATCGAATTTCTGTACGTCATTTTCAATATGTTAACTCATAATAAACATAATATTCCGCCAATGATGTGATTCACCTTCCAAAAGATAGATAGTCAAAATGAGATTTCCAAACTCTAAAGATCGGAGAATTGGAAATATTTCTTCAATTATTCTAATCCATTTTATAGAAACTAGTTTCTTAGTTGATCCACGAAAATATGGTGTACATTTAAAAATGAAAAAGTCAAGAGAATATTTTTTATTTTTTTGTTTTATAATTTCATAAAATTACATAGTATTAAAATTATGTGTGATATTATAAAATATATTTTACATTCCTTATCCTGAGATTTTTTAGGAGTGAAAAAATTAAATTATCCATCACATTTATCATTCTATGATTCCATTGGGTTATAACCAATAACTAATGTAAATTATCATATTTTGGGAAAACATTATCCAATTGGGAAACCATATAATTGTTATAAAATCCAGTATTGGATGTTTCATTCATGCCACATTATTTTCATTAAATAGAACATTAGGATTATCCTAGGTTATTCTTGGTTATATTATATTTGAATCCTTCATAATTGTTTGTAATGACTATTATTGAATTCAAACTCATATACCTCAAGAGTGTCAAAAATGGTTTACAACAACATCCATTTTCATTCAGTAGGTGACAATTGAGTCCACCTCAATTACAATTTTCAGTGTTATTACCCCTAGGTAAAACTTTGGGAGATCCAAATACATTATATTATCCATATAGGGATTTAATTTATTAGAAACCAATAACTATATCATTTATCAATATTCTGCATTTTTTTTTAATTTTTATTAACCTTATACATATCCTCAGACATCTCAATAGACATATCCCTGGGGATCACACTCGTTTTCTTTTCAACCTAGATTCTTATGAATTAAGTAGGCCTTTCTATGATACAAATAGTATGGAACCATTTTAAAAAAAATTATTTTACATATTATTACATGAATATTAATATATTATATAACAATCCAAACCATAATAATATAGTTCTATAGCATTTGTAAACATGGTTACATAAAAATCCAGTTCATAAGTGAGATATATCATCTATCATGAAGTTCTTGATAAAGATCACCCTTTTTAAAAATATCATTGATAATACCTTTATTTTAAACTTAAGGATGGGAAAAATAAGAATAGGGAGATTAGATTCTCAATACAGATATGAAATGGAGATAATAAAATAACACGACAATAATGGTATGTGATTATGGGAATAACATTTGAAAACAATACCCTGTATATCAATGTTCAAAAAATTGAGCAACATCATAAATCATGGTATTTCATTCGAAATGGATCATAAAAGAATAAAATAAAATAACCCATTGAATAATAACTTTGAAATATGGTGTTTAATTTTGGAATATACATAAGTAGAGAAAAATAATTTCTTTATAAATCAAGGATTTAATACAGGAATATGAATGTGGATTCTATTCACTCCTTAAGAATTGTAGTAGTAAAATTTGACCACCGATAATATAATAGTGGAATAAGTTTACTCCCCCATAATATTATTTTTCATGGTTTAATCTAATGACTATCATAGTGGAAAAAGTCTCTTACTGAAGATGGTTAACTCCTCATTCTAGTAATGTTTATTTAATGAGATATTAATCATTACCCAATGAATTGGATTGATATATATGTCCCTACAATCAAAAAATTGGTTCATTTTTTCCTCATGATCATAATGAATTTTTTATATCTCAAATCATGAATAGAAATTTTATTTGTAAACATTTCAAAATAGAATAATACATTGAAATGATATGGGTTTGATAGAAATTTCATCATTTAAATATATCACAACCCATGGAAAAGGAATGTGTTTTATAAATGTCTTTTCAAAATAAACATAAAACACACACACATATATATTTAATATGTTATTTTTTACATGGATCATATCCCCAAATGTTTTTCTGTTACATAAAATTTTAACAGATTATACTAAAAATTATTGTTAAAATCAGCTAGAACATTTCTTGAGAGAAATATCATTTTCATATTGATTTTAAATATTTAAAATCAAAGGGAATAGAAAATATTAATAAAATTATTGATATAAATAAATAATTTCAATTGAATATATAAATCATTAAGTTATTATGGATGTATGAAAAACAATTATGCCTTATATGGTAATATGATGATTTATTTCACAATTTCATTAAAAGCTAAAAGGGACGTTTTGTGAAAATGAAAAAAATTAATAATTTTAAAATTTTAATTTAAAAAATAAAAATTGGTTAACAATTATATTAAATATAATGGTAGAATATTTAAAAACATATTAATTATATTTTATAGAAAGCATGGACCCGTCAAAAACTACATTATATGAAAGAGAAATAAAATCAGGTCATAAAAAACATTATTTAGATCAATTGATGACATCAAGAGAGAAAAATGAATGTAAAAAATATAATGTATACAAATTACCATTGGGTAAAAAAATTCCTGAGTTTCATGAGATATATATTTAAATATTTCATCACTATAATCATAATAAAAAACTATTCTTATAAATAACGAGATCATAATATTAAATCATTACCAATGTAGTATTGTTTTAATAGAAAAAACCATTAATAAAATAAACATATATAGATATGTGTATCCAAATAATTTTTATAATTATCAACATAAATGAAATTTAGTGGAAGAAAATACCATGCACTAAAGTAACATGTGTTGAATACGGTGTAGGTCCCATGGTACTTAATGTGAGACTAAAATACCCTTACATCATTTCTCAACATTCATTTTACACATTATAAACTAGTTTTTGATAATTATGTGTTTATTATATATCTATTAATGTACCATAATGACATATATCATACCCTATATTCTTTAAATTGGATCATTTATTACCCGTTTATTTAAAATTCTATATTAAAATCATTATTTGGGTAATAACAACATCATATTTCAGGTATGATTTTATTATATTTTTTCTTTTTACATTGATCATGTTTTTATAATATATTTAATATAAAACATGAAATAAATATCACATATATTCATTATAAATTTTTTTAGAGTCATCCGTTAATGTAAGAGATAGATATTTACTTACACTGTTTTGAGAGACGTTAAGTCGTATGTATTCATAAATATTGTTAAAATTTAGTCGAATATTAGAATGGGTATATGGGAAAAATATTTCATCTCAAGATAATAATATTAATATCATGGATATATTTAAAATTAAATAAATATATTCTTGTTATCATCTATGTCAAAATAAATAAAAATCACATTGTATCTTGGTTGTTGTAGTCCTCACTTACGCATATGTAATGTTGTCATTTCCCAATAGATTAAAATTTTATTAGGTATATATGATATAATAACTATTGAAACATAAATAGTCAATAAAACTAATTTGAAAATACTAATTTCATCTTTTTTTCCATGCTTCAGTGGTGGTGATGGAAAATTAATGTCATCGGTTCAAGAGGCGGTACTCTTCCATATACACAATCAGCAGGTTCATTTCTAATTTGAGGGAAGAGGAGATAGATGTAGGTTGTTACAATTAAATAATAAAATATAAATACATTATATATAAATATATTATTATATTATATGTTTTTTAATAAAATTTCAATGTGGTGCAAGAAGAATCAAAATATAAACACTAGGTTAAGACTGATAACTCTTCCTTAGACATCCTCATTAGGTTATCATTAAATGTATTTTAATGATATTTTTATAAAAAAAATTATTTTCTATAGGATGTGGTTAGATAATAAAATTATTTATATGGGTTTATATCATATAAATTTAAGATTTTTTTAATTTTCAATAGAAGAGGAAGATCTCTTTTAAAAATATTTGAGATGTGACAACTGGAATTTTTGAAAACAAAATGTAGTATGCACATTTAAACCTGAAAAATGATAAAAATGGATCTATAGAGAACCATAAAATATATAATATCTAAATGAGATGATAAAAATATTTTCAGATAATTTTTTAGGTCACTTACCCCTTATCATTTTTAGATTAACCACTAGTAATCATGTTTTAACCATAACTGTGATAATTAAAAATTAATGTATTTAAGATTAAACATTAAATTTTTTTATTATTGTATAATTATAATTATGAAAACAATTAAATGAAATAAAGTTTAATAATTACTTTCATTTATGTTTCAAAATATAATTTAAAATTTATCCGACACACATGATTAAAAAATATTTTCTGAACTTAAAATTTTCAAATGTATCGAATGTATTAATTTCAAATGTAAAATTGAATATTTTTATAAGAACCAAAATTAGTTTTATAATAATAATTTTTAAATTATATTTTTGTAATTTTTATAACTATATAGAATTTCATAAATTCATAAAATTAACATCATGTTTTTAATAAAAATTAGTTTTTTTACTATTCACTGAGGTGATTATTTTTTTATAAATTCATCAAAAAACACCATAACATAATTATAAAATTTTTATACGAACATTTATGATTACATTATCAAATAATTAATCTAAAAATAAAACTATTTTATTTTTTTATTTACTAAAAAATAAGAAGAAGAATCAATTTTTGATAAAAATGTATTTTTTAACCACATAAAGAATTCACTAAATATTAAGTAATTATTTATAATCATAGTTTATTTATATCAAAACATTATAAAAAATTTAAAATTTAACTTATTTCAATTCATAATAACAAATTTAATATATAGGATATAGTAGTCATGTTTAAATACAAATATTAATAATATATTAGGACTTCCTCACAACTCTATGATATTTGAAACACAAGATATTCCTGAAATTAAATTAATTTTAAAAAAATTGTTTTTTAAAATCTAGTGGTGTATTAATAGATGATTGGTGGGAGTTTCAAAGAATATTCTACAGTCCCAAGTCAATAACGAATCGGGATGGTACTAATATACATTGCCAAATATTTTCCCTTATTTTTGAATATCATAACCTTCTTTCATAGGGAAATTAATTGGAACACATTATTACCTATATTAAAATCTATATCTAGAATCTAATATTGATTAAAAATATTTTATTGACTTTGAGATGCATTATTATTTTTCAAAATAGATCGAACATTCTATTGGGTCCTAAAAACTCATTATATAAAAACTGTGTAGGGATTGATGAATTTGAGAAGGAATCAACCTTGATTGTGGTGATAATACAATTTAAAGTCTGCAAAGTAATGATGGGGGCTGATTTCTACTTAAGAAACTTTGTATATGAACCATCACCACACATAGAGTTCCATGAAAAAAATTAACTATGGGAAATTATTTTATTTCATGTCCCTTGATGATAAAATAGTTTGTGTAACCAAATGGTGTTTCCCACCCATATAAATGATAAGTCAATTCTGAGAATCGATAGTGTTTTCTTCCTCCCCCAATTTTTTATGTTCTTAGATATCCCTATGAGCCTATTGAAAATAATGTCCCCATGATTGTCCATGAATGACTAGGTATCCATTTATGGGGTTACCTCCACCCTCTATAATATCCCTATCGGGAGTAGGGAGAGGTTAAATTAAAAATCTAGGAGTATGAATATAGAAAAGAAGATTTACCGTGTAAATTTATAGCATAAAGCTATGATAAAAAGTCGATTCGACTGACCATTCAAATTCTCAAAAATCTTTATGGACCCTATTCTCTGAAACAAATGTGGATGGGCTCTATGCAATTCATCTTTTAGAATAAAAAATTACTATAAGAATGAAACTGAATCCCTCATTGAAAATCAATACATGGTGGTAAACATATCCCACATATGGATGCTTAATGTGAAAAAATCCAAAAACATGTATTAAATTGCTACATGGAAAAAACCTTATCTGTCAAAGACAAATGATCTGCATAATTGGACATATTAGGGTTCCCTAATTTTTAATGTGTACTTTTTGGCACCACCATGGCCCCTCCACCAAATGTATTAATTGCCTAATCCATAAGACTCATTATGGTGTAGATCTATATTATGAAAGGGCCCCTCATGATGTATCAGTATAAGGACTCTCCCAATAACACCAGATATATATAATCATCAGAGTGTGACATTGAGTGTACATAGACATGTAAATGGATACCTATTGGTAACCTACCAAACATGTGGTGTCCTCATGATGTTCATGACAACAAATTGTCATGGTAAAAAGGGTACCAACCAAAGTTATATTCCTAGACAATTCCCTAGGTCATGTAGAAAAATATATAATTTTATTCACTTCCATTTTCCTCTATTAATCTTGTTTAAATGAGGTCATTGGAAAATAAGATCATTCAATCCATCATGGAGTAAACCCCTAGATATAATTGAAGAATTTTTCCACTCTTATTCCCATATAAAGGGGGGACTAAAATAATAGTGGATATGGATAACTCAAATCTGTTTTCCCAATTGAACATGAAAAATAGATTTCTGAAATAAGCCAAGAAATAATAAATTAAACCCCCCACCTATCTATCCCTTATGTCCAAGGATTTTAAAATAATGGTGGAAATAATAACCATAGCTCTATTTATTTCCCTCTTCTTTTGGGCTTCGACCATATCGACTAGAATAAAATTGATATTGTATGGAATGAAGATATAACACTTCTCCTTTTTTATCACACCAGACAAGAATCACATGGGATTAGAGGTGGGTGGTGATCATGAAATATGCACGATCCGTGGAAAATATGAATCGTTTTAAGTGTAATCAAATACTAAGACTCCAAATCACCATGACTATAGACTTTCTACACAGTTCTAGAAATATGGGCCACCTTTTCAGTGTGAGACCCAAAACCATGTATTCATATTCTTGATGTGCCATATTACTTATAAGACAACCCATCAATGGTTTCCCTTTTTAATAATCATTGGGAATCCCATATTGTTGTAAGATATATGAAATCAATACTACATGGGAATTAATTCATAAATAATAGTGATACATAAATAACATACTCACTGTCTAATCATGACACTCAAATTTACCATAATATTATATGGGTGATATTATTGATATGGTAAAATATAACTCAAAGGGACATACTCTCTCATAACACCTTTAATCACCATATATATTTTCTAATACTCTAGAATAAATCAAACCCTAAATAGGAGACCACATATATTTGTGGTACCTCATGAAACATCTTCTTATATCCCACACCTTCAATGAATTGGAACCCTCCACCCATATGTCAATATTAAATCATATTAAAATACATGGTATTTTCCTTATCAAATGATCATAAATATTTGTGCAACCAGTTAAGTCATTCTAAACTATATGTGTTTTGAATCATTTAATACGGATATATAGGAAACACATCTCATAAGATTGATCCATACGTTAAAACCATTCATGACTTTCTAGATGATATAAAACTCTTAGGAGCCCCATTATGTGGTTTCAAACCAGAATCATAATGAAGTACAAATCTGAAATTCTTATATAAAGAATGTACCATTTATTGAGAACATCAGATGTATATTGAGATATCAGTTAATGGGGAACATTTAATACATTCAGATGATTCCAAATCCATACATGTTAATAATTTACCACTAATTAATGGTCATCCTGCATCATAATTTGGATATAAAAATAAATTAGGGAACATGGCATTAGTAAAAAATATAATAGAGTACTGAAATAGGAAATAATTCCCCCCCCCCCAAATTGTGGGATATGCCCAACCTCCCACCCTGTCAACCATTGTGAGTTATTAACTGTCATTTTGAATGTTCCCAAAAGATCACCAACCATTGCAATGTAAGTACATGTTTCATCATATATATAAGAGTTATTTGATGTTTTTGGTTAAAAAAATATCATAGGAAACCGATTCATCAAAAATGGATATGAATGAAAATGGTGAATTATATGTGAATGATTTTACAACTATACAGAACCTCCACTATCATCTTTGTATCCTAGGTTTTTATCAGAATAAAATGGTGAACCTGACATGAAATATTTCACATCCATAATATTCCTGGACAATCGATGGTTGAGCCAATTAATTCATTGGAAATAAAATGGAGAACACAATGTGAATCCCTAACTATGGTGATTGTGTCACCCAAGGGCCATGACCCTTTCACTATCACAATAAATGAAGAAAATATAAAATGATTTATGAAAACTCTTTTTGTTTATAGAGATCATTATTTTATAGGGTTAATTTTGGTGTGTTTTGATATAAATTACATTAAATTTTCACCAAAAATATCTTCCATCCGACTGAAATATCACCAGTTATCATAAATGAATGCATCATCCACTTCATATATCTTTCCCTCAACCAAAAATCATGCCCAATATTTTACACATCCTCTTCAATGTGTGGTTTCAAATGAATTGGTATTGGAGTACCACTGAATTAGTACTATCCCATCCACAATGGTAGCCCATAGTTCCCTCTAACTTATGAATCCCATCCATCCACATAATCAATTATGATTGGTGATCGAGGAATAGATGTTATAAATAGCTATCCCAAAAACTTTCAACAGCCTATCCCTATATCTTAACAAAGGATTTCATCATTACATTATAGAGTCTGATCAAATAGAGGCTAGTGACATGATATAAAAGACATAAGGGTCCCACTTAAGGGCTCATCTTAGTAGTGTTCTCTAATAATTTCATGTATCCTATACTCCTCTATGTGAAAAAGACATTTACCCATGGGGTTCACCCCACTATATTTGTACCCAGCTACCTTGGGAGCCCAAAAGGGGGGAAAAGGTTATATAAATAGAGAAATAACTACATCCATTTAACTTCTGAAGAAGTCATCCAATCATATTAGTTTGTTCTCTATGATAGGATTCAAATTGTTGTTCACACATATCAAGACATATATTAAAATATAGAATAAAATAGAGAGAATATTTAAATTCATTCTGATGTATATGAAGAAATATATTCAAATACAAATGAAAAATTAAAAAAATTATAATCCATTACCTTCTATACTAATCCATCCTATTAAATATAGTGTAACACAACAAGAATATTTAAATCCATTTTCATGAATATCATGATCAATTGTCATGTATTGTTGAAAACAACGAGAAAATGAATGTCCTTTCACCCATATATCAATCACATCCATCATATATGGTTCCAAACAATTAGAAGATGCAAATACATACTCTGGCATACAATGTTTTTCAGTCATGTACTGTGGAAGACTTGGGGTTGATTAAAATACTTACTCACAAATATCATGTCTATTCGTAAAAAATAGTGAAAAATAGTGAGTATATGAAAATCCTTGCAAACTATCATCAAGAACATCAGTCAAATATAGTGAAAATATATCCATATAAAAACCACTATTGTCACATATAAATCCTTTGAGTCAAATAAAGATGTTGAAAATGAGTAGATGAAAATAAATTCATACCAATAAAAACCCTTCAAGTCAAATATGATAGAAACAATGAGTGAATACAAATACCTACTCAGTCTATCAATCATGTTAGTTAAAATACTATAACGAAACCCTGTTTTCATACATAGATATTACATATTAATTATATAACATAAAATATTATAAATACACATGAATCATATCACATAAGATTATACGAAAATTGGAAAAAACCATAGGATCATAAAATCTATACACCATCTCTCACTTATTACATTGTATCTAAGACCATTTTTGAATTATAAAACATAATTCCTTTATTTTTATCTTTGGGAAGGTAAACATAAGAGAATGGGGACCACATATTCCCAGTATAAGTAAAGAAATTAGATATGAATCATAACATATACAAAAGGGTATAAGAATATGAACGTAATATTTGAAAATAATACCTTACAAAAGATGATTATAATTTTGAATCATATAAAAAATCATAAGAAATCATATGACATAAATCATAAAATAATATCTTTATCGTAAAAAATAGAATTATAGCAAACAAAAAACATATCAAATTGTGAACAAGTGTATATAAACACAAGTTCACTCATCATGTTATGGAAATAATGTCTGGCCCTCGCATAGACATATAGAAATGAAACTACGTCCATAAATAACAATGTGAACATGTTATTTTGTTAATGAATCACATTATGAAAATATGTTTACACAAAACATTTTTAACATATAATCTGTCTCATGAAAACATTATGAAAATGTAATCTAGTTAACACATTACATTGTAAGCACACAATTAGGTTAACACATAACATATATAACAATGAGTTATTCATAATTAACTAAAATATTGATGGAGATATAGGTCCCACCAGTCATATAATTGAATCCATACATAAGTGTTCCATAAGAAAATGAATCCACAAAAACATAAATCCTTCATCATTCAAAACCCATGAATTGTAATTCATTTGTTAAATATTTCATCATTGTATATCCCATGGAAAATAAATTGTTTTTATAAATCTAAATACAAAAAATCAAAAATCATTAATAAATGGAATAATGATAACATCCTTTAATAATATACACATTATATAATAAGTATCATCAAATAATTTTTTATTTTATGGAAAATAATTTTTCTGATATAAATTGAAATAATTCATTTGAAAAATATCATTTTTTAAAATGATTTTTAAATAATAAAATAGTTTTTAAAAAAATTAAAAACGTGAGAAATATAATTAATTTTTTGAAAAAGAATTTTAATAATATTTTAAATTGCACTCCATCATAAATTATAAATATTCATTTATAAATCATTTATAAAAACGTATTTAGAGAACATGATTTTTTTAAATAATATATCGATGAGATATTAAAATTACAAGCAGCATATAATATCATGAAAACAATTATTTTATATAATAAAGCATGTAAAAGGGTAACATATAAACCTCATAAAGTAATATATTTTAATAACACATGATGTCTCTCACGAAGATAAATTACGACAAAATTTCTTTAATGATTTCGTAAATTATGAAACCAAAAATCCAAGAATGTTTTATCATAATATTCATATATAAATACCCATAAATTTATGGTTCATCATCATATATTACATTTATGGGTGTTATATACAAAAAAATAAATAACTTATTAATAAGAAAAAAGTCTCATAGAAATATATGTGATATTAGAAATCCCCTTAAAAATATCGTATCATTGAAGTGATCAATAATCAAATTAATGGATAATATTTTTTAAATATAAAAACACCTAAAATAATTTTAAATAACATTTAATATTATAAAAACTAATTTTACACATAATCATATAGTAAAATAATAAAGGAAATAATAGTGTAACCCAATGAATAGAAATTGAGTCAAGAATTCCTTTACCACATTGTAATCAATAAAATTGAATGCCATATAAAAAAATAATTATCCCATAAAACATTTAATAACATTACGATAAATATGTTAATGATATTATATATCACTGGTCATTATATACACAACACACAAGGAGTAAGTGGTAAAGAATGAACATGTCTCATAGATGAAAAAGTGTGATAGGAATCCCTTACCTCGTGCTTACTTTTTATTTTTTATGTTTAAACTCCTATATAAAGAGTTATAATATGTAATTAATTCATTATATTTTATATTCATAATTATTATATCTAATGAAATGATTTTATAACATATTATGACCCATTAATTAATAGTAGTAAATATTTTCCTGGTTATGGTTGTGTTCATTTCATTATTTCCTGAACTGATCATTTTTTTTGAAAATATATATATTCCATTAAAATGATATTAATACACCACAAGTTTCAAAAAAATTATTAATTTAATTACATAGGATTAAATGGTCCCTTAATTAATTTATTTCTTTACATATAGATTATTTATTTGATAATATGTTAATGATAAATGTTTAGAATAATTTAGCATGTCTTTCCAGCCCTTTTGAACTGGTATTTTTTAATTTAATATTATATATATGTGTATTTGTAGAACATTAAATAATATATAATATAATATCTAAAATAATGTGTATTATGAATAACAGTTTTATGTTCTTTTAAATAGTAATTAATGGAAAATGAAAAAAATTATTATTCACACAAAAGATTAACATATATAACTTTGACAATAGTATCATTTCATTGAACAAGATGGTGTAATAAAAGAGATGAATATAGTATATTCCATTTTAAACAAAAAATTGTAATATTTACATGATTCTTGTATAAATATTCCTTCATGGATGAATGAGAAGAAGAGAATGTAGAAAAATAAAATAAAATAATAGATTTTTTTTTAGAAAAGTCAGCTCTTAAATATCACCTCCTTGATGACCCTCAGTGAACTTGGACGTAGTTTTTGGTGATACTGGAAGCATTAGGATGTGGTGAGAGTGAAATAGATATGTTTGGGTTGATATTTTATGTGATTTAGATATTTTTAATCTACACGGTGTTGTGATTTTTTATATTTATACTTGAGGAGAGGGGGATTTAAATGGTTAAAATAATTATTAATATTTATATAATGCCAACCACATTGAGGTGGATTTAATTTCCAAAATATTTCATATGGATTAATATTTTATAGGATATTTAGTGTTTTTAAATACCTATAGAAACCAATAATTTTTTTTTCTTATTTACATTATGTCATTACCTTTTAACTGTAACACATTTTAATATATTACTTATACTGTAGTATATTATTTTTTTACCACAACTATGTGATTATATAAACAAATTAAAACCCACCTAATAAAAAATATTACTCTTTTTAATTAAATTGTATAATCCATTTTAACAAATAAAATTTAACTAATTGGAAAAATTATACTATAAATTAATCCCATAGATAAAATGAAAAAGTGGGTCTTTAAAGAGAGAAGATCAAAAGATTGATATGATTTCATATTAAATTTCAATGAGAAATTTACATCAATTTAATAATTTGATTTATTTTATTATTGAAAAAATTATACATTAAATTAAATTTAAAATTAATTTAATATATATAAATAAATTATATGAAAATGGATTTTAAAAATTTAAATTTGGTGTTTTTCATATTAAAAAAATTAATGGTCTCCGAAAAATAACAAAAAATACACCATAAGACTACTTTGATTTCCCAATATCAATAATTATGTTTTTTATAATAATATATAAAAATGTTTCCAAATTTATATTTAAAATAGATGCTCAATTAAATGGTTCAAATTTCACTATAGTGAAAAATAATCATTTTAAGCCAAAATTTTGATTTATTCATATCTTGATCATATCACACATATTAGAAAAATTAAAAAATATTTTATTAAATATATATCATTGATATTTAATTAATATATTTTACTGAAAATGATTAATTTAATGTTTTGATATTAAATTCCATTGTAGGTATTTAAAAAGATTTTGTATAATACCATTTCATTTATATTCAATTGATTATTATTTTAATTTCTTATTAATTGGTAACCAATGAATTAATTTATTAAATATTTTAAACAATATTTTCATAATCTAGTTAATATCATTAATTCTTTCGATTCCAGTGGCTAGGATATAACCGTCTTGTAAAAATAATAATATTTTGATGTTATTTTAATCTTGGTGTATTGTGAAAGGTAATATATCAAAGAGAATGATTTTTATTAAAGAAATAACATAAAATCATTGGTTGTTATATTATACCCCCCATAAACGTAATTTCTCTCTCAACATTTTGTACTCAGATATTAAATTTTGAGTATACCCAGGACTCTTCACATCTTTAGGTTACCATGTAGTTTTCACAAAAAATTAACATGGATACTAGTCCTGTTTAGTTGATCTTTATCTCTAAGACATTGAATTTATACCTATTGATCCTCATAATAATAATCCTTATCTAGTGGTTTGAACTCTTATATTAGTGCATGTAAATTATTAGGTATGTACTTACACATGTGAGGTACATTGAATACATAACGAACTTCAGGGATATTTGGTGAAACCATAAATTTCTAAGCAACCATCCTGGTAAGATTAACAATTTCATGAAATTTCATCCTCAAAATTAGAAATTCCACTTTGAAAATAAATGATCCCAATTACATAATATTTATTGCGGTAAATTAAAATTACAAAACTTGTGAATAAAAAATCCTCTTAAAAATAAAGATTGTAAGAGGCAAAGATCACAACAAAACCATGGCATCGGTAATCTGAACATTAGTAGAATGTGAGCAAATTAACATGGTTGATAATTCAAACTATCTTGTTCTGATGGATATTGATATAGAGAACAGTCATAAGATTGTTAATTACCACAAAAACATATAACAAATAGTGCTAAAATGTCATTGATATCATTATAAATGATGATAATAGGATAAAATATTTTATCAAAATAATTTTAAAATATATAGTTTCTAGATTCCATCTCATAAGTACAGTATAAATCGTTGGATATTCCATGATCAACATCTACTTAATTTAATACACCACATAATGATGTTGAAATTTTAATGCCTTGAGAACCAGTGTTTTATAAGATCTCTAATGGGATGGCATGTCATTAATATAGTCTGTAGTTATCATCATAAAAAAATAGGTAGACCATTTTATTAAATATTTATAAAAATGTATATAGTTATGTAAAACATTATCCTCAAAAGGGAACACCGTGATATTTTTATGAGATAGTGTTTTTCTTAATATCTTTGATATCTTGTGTATTATTCTACACCAAGATATGCTTTCACAATATGCAAAACTGGCATAGCTTGTGGAATATGCAATGCCTTTATTGCCTTGTCTTTCAAAAAAATTCATGTACTTCAGATATAAAAAATTTCAATAAAGTCTGATTATAAGTGAAAATCTAAATATTATTATTTTACCTTATAATCTATTCCTTATAAATGTGGGTATGAACAATATTAACTTTATTATGAATAACTATTTATATAAAAATAAGTGTGTTTATAAAATAATAAAATAAATCATGATGGATTTATTAAAAAAATATAAGTTCAATATATTTAATATAATGTTTTAAATTATTTTTATGTGTTTTATAGAAATTATATAAGAACAAATTCAATTTTTCAGATAAAATAAGTATTTAAAAAAAAGATGTTTTCCACCGTATGATGGAGAAACCATATTAAATATAGTTTTTGGTGAATTTTTATATTATATTTTAGAAATTGAACTTCATATTTGAAATCAAAATATCAAAATTCAAATTTTTTTATGTTTAGGAATTTTTCTCATAAGTTTCATTTTTTGATGAATTTCAAAAATACTATTTTTCAATTTAAATTCATATATTATTTTAATGTAATTAGAAACTAATATTATATTTTGGATAATAGTTAAATATAAATTAGTTCATTTTGATCGAATTATGGTTTTTGAATTGGATTTTATACACAAATTTATAATAATTATATTTTTCTTTTTAAGAGGATGTTTTTTTAAAAAATTATGACAATTTAATTGATTAATAATAAATTTATTTCTATAAATTTTGGGTTTTTAATTTTGAATATTGGATGTTATAATTTGATTCATAAGTTCTATATTAGGTAAATATATACCTTTTTGTATTCGCTAAAATTGATATTAACCATGGTAAAGAGAATATAAGGTTATTTAGGTTAAAAATAAAATTATAATAACTATAAAATAAATCAAAAAATGAAAAAAAAGATATTTTATGAATTTAATTCTTCACATAACACATAATTATCAGAATAATGTCATTTATTGGACACTTGTTGTTGAAATAGACTTAATTAATATCTATGTCATTGAAAGATACAAAGTGTCATTTGCTTTGCCTTTAATATTTATTATGTTTTCACATATGAACAAATGGGTGTTATCAATGAATATAAATGGTTATATTTAAATTTATAAACACATATCTCTAATATAAATTTATATTTCATTATTTGGGATATTTGGGAAATAATATTTTCATTACAATATTTTATTTAATGAAAATGTAACGATCCCACATTCAAGTTTTGAAACTTTTATAATTTTAAAAAGTAAAGATATACAGATGATAAATTCTACAATAGATACTCATTTAAAAGATAAAATATATTCATTTATCATTGTATTTTATTTTTAATTTTTAGTAAATAAATAATTAACATAATGGATGATATATTGATGATGAAGAAATTATTTAATTCATGAAACATCCAAAAATTAATTTTTCTAAAATTATAATTTCTATTAAGAGATATAAATACATAAAACAATCTAATTTGTAGAGTATATATCTACCATGAGCATACAAGGGTTGAGTTATTTAATATTGTGAGCCTTATATTTGAGAACACGAAACTAATATTATTTTATTTAAAGTGATGTCAATGTTGTAACATTCATGCATTATTATATATAATATTTTTTATATTGTCTTTTTCAGAAGATATATTTGTTGGTCGGAGTGGTTTACTCAAGAGGGGGATGAATTGAGTACCAATTAAAATTTCTGTATTTAAAAACAGTGTCTTAAAGACCCCCAAATAAAATAATAAATTAAACTGTAGTGAATTTATATTAAAGTAGAGGTTCTTTTAGATTCTCAAGGGATTGATTAATTCCCAGTTAATCAACACAGGAGTGTGTGAGTATCTTTTGAAACTAACTTACTAATCTACACTTAACATAAACACTTGCTAATTTAATTATCAAAGTAACTTTAAAAACAGTATTGGTTTTAAAGTGATTAGCAGCGGAATAAAACATTGAAAGAGATGGCACAACAATGTAACCAAGAGGTTCAATCTCAAGCCAAGACTTAGTCCTCTCAAAAGTTTATATAAAAATGATCCACACCCTGGATCGGGGTTCAACAGTTTACAACTGTCCAGGTCCAAGACCTCTACAATTGTTCTTCGTAGGAAACAGTACAACGGAAACTAGCTGTCCAGGTCACACACGACCTCTACCACTGTTATTCGTGGGAAAGAAAGAATGAAAGAGTTTGGTAAGGATTTACAAATCCTTCAGTTTGAGTACAGGAGATAGTGTATGTGTTAGATACAGCAGATAACACACACTGCTCGAAAAGTATAGTAATAAATCACAGAACAATATATGTAGAGTTTAGAAGTGGTTCTGGTGATTTCAGTGTAGCACTAGACTCCTTTGGATTCGATCAGAAGTGAGTTTGAGTCCTCTTCTCGTTTCTGTTTGAGAAACAGAGTGTCGTATGCTCCAGGTTCACAGAGTGAAAAAATGTAGTCGATGAAGCTCTTCGATATTCATTTGTATGCACAGAACTCTTCTTGAGTAGTCTTGATTGTCTATGTGATTCTGTCTTGCTTTGTTCTTCTTGTATGCACAGAGCTTTTCTTGAGTATGTCGTATGGCTTCCTTGTCTCTGTGTGTTGTCTCTTTGTTGTGTATCTACTCTTCAGCAGAGTCTTCTTGTATTTATGTCACGTGCAACAGGGGACATAAAAGATTTCCTTTCTGCAGGTACGAGGTACGGATTCAGTGAGTCGAGTGATCGGTAGGTAATCATCATCGGTAGCTTGAACATCGGTAGCTTGGACATCGGTAGCTCTATGTCATTAGTTGCTTTGACTCTATCGGTGGCTCTATGCGTCAGTTGGTACATGCTTGTATCGGTGACTTTGTTTATCGGTAGCTCCATGCGTCGGTAGCTGCATACGTCGGTAGCTCCATGCATCGGTAGCTCCATGCATCGGTAGCTCCATGCATCGGTAGCTCCATACGTCGGTATCGGTAGTTGTGAGTCTGTCAGTAGCTTCATCCATCGGTGACTCTTATTCCATCAGTAGCTATTTATACTTACACCGATAGCTCTATGTATGTATCGGTAGCTATCTGTAAGTCAGTAGCTTACATTTATAAGTACATCGGTATCTCTGTGTTAAGTATATCAGTGACTGTCTATCGGTAGACTAAGTCTATCGGTAGACTGGTTACCGGTAGCTCTTTATCAGTAGCTATAGGCAGATTAGTTATCTGTTTTATGCAGAACACATGCGATTGGGTTAGAATTAATTTATAACTTTTATGAACATAGATAAAAGAGGATTAACATATTCCGGAGACTCTTTTAAAGATTATTATTGGTTTGATCACAGATTTGAAAGAATTAAAGTATAGATCAATGATACATAAAAATATCATAGAGAATTAAAACATAATTGGGATTTTCAACACATATGAATACATGATTGAGATTATCAAAATAGGTGAGGTCAACAATCTCCCCCTTTTTGATAATCACAATTTATGATATGGGCATTTAACATAGTAAAAATATAATAGTAAAGAGTATAATATTGAATTCAATTTTCTTACTGAAAACAGCATCAGAGATAATAGAAATAGTATGATATAGACATAAGTTATCATAGGTAACAATCATAAGGTACTAAATAGACATAAGGTATCAGAGGTAAAAATGAAAAAAAAGGTAATGTGTCTCCCCTTATTCCTTATTTTTCAACATTGAAAATATTTTTCATTCTCTCAGTTTGTTCTCCATCGCTTGTTATTTTTCCCCCCCTTATTATTCTCTCAATTTGTTTTACCCCTTTCTTATTCTCTCATTTTGTTCTCCCCCTTTGTGATAATCAAAAAGTGGGAATGCATATATATAAGAGAAAAATAAAACATGAGAAGTAAAAGGAGTTCTTCTGTATTAGAGTAGTCAAAAAGTACAGAAACAGAATACAAATGAATGCCTATAAAAAATCCTAGCCACTGGATCATTCCACCTCTTCCACATGAGATTTTCCTTTGGGATCAGTAGAAGGTTCGGGTGGTGAGGAGTCAGGTGAAGGTTTTGGAATTCCAGAAAAGATTAAAGGAGGCTGGGCCACTGACACAGAGTCGGGCCTGTAGGTTGAAGATCTTTCGGTGATCATTGGTGTGAGGCTTCGAATAGCTTGAGCAGGAGTCAGCTGGACTGTAGAAGCAGCTGAGGCAGAAGCAGGCAAAGCAGGAGGTATGATGCCTGGTCTGGCATCAACATGCAAGAAGGGCAGCAGCAGATTTCTAAAATCCATGATAATTCCTCCTCCTCCTTCCATAGCAGAGATGAAATCATCTTTGTTCTCCATGAATTTCTCTAAGGTAGGAGTCAGTTCTCTTAGCTTGATCACTTGTTCTCTGAAAGCTTGAGTGACTAGTGGTAGCTTCAGGTTTTCCAACATCAGCTTGAAGTGGTGATCGAGTTGATGCTTGGTGAAAATTCTGGTGAAGTAGTGGTCCACTTTGTTCTTTAAGGCTTCCTGAGAGGCAGAGGCTTCTCTCATATAATCTTGAACAATCTTCATTTTGTCTCTGGCAGAATCTCTTGTAGAAAGCACCACTCGGCTCAGCTCTGATGAGTCCACAGATCCACTGGTTGAAATAGAGCTGATCTCCTCCTTCAACATTGCTCGAACTTGATTCAGATCAACTAATAGTTTGGATGTGAGAGGGCCAAGAGAGAAGGAAACAGTTTCTTTGAAACTCTTAGACAAACCACTGATTAGGCTTTGAACTTGAGAGTCCTGTAATTGAACATGATCCTTCACTGAGGTTTTGAAACTTTCAAACACCGAGACAAACTGGCTTACTACACTCTTCACATAAGCTAGGTCCTTGTCAGCTTGAGACTTGGAGCTCATATAAGAATCCAAATCAACAATTGATGTCTTGAGAGCTTCAAGATCTGCTTCGATTCTAGAAGACTGAGTCTGGCACTCTTTCACTTCTTCCATAAGCTCAGACATAAAGGAAGATAAATTACAAGCCAGAGATAGCTCGAAGGATCTCTCTAACATTTTCATTTCTTCATAAAAGCTTTGCTTCATCTCAGCAACTGATACACTGAAAGATTCTTTCAGCTCATTCTTCATGGATTCAAAATCAGATTTAGAGACAAAATCATTTGGAGCAGCAGATCCTCTTGCTGAGGCCAATCTAACTACAGAATCATTCATTATTGAATTAATTGAGGATGCAAGGGAGGTTTCCATTAACTTCACTTCTTCAACAAAACTTGATTTGAGGTCCTCTTTCAGCTTATTCAAATCATGAAATCTGACCACATCATCTGGCAACAACTCAGAAGCAAGATCATAATTGGTCTTCGGTCTATTCACAGACATCTCATTGTCTGAATCTAGATAATCCAATACACAGACTATAAACCCTGGGTCTTCTACCCAGTCTCAAAGATCAATAGCTACTGTAACATTTCCAAGAACAGATTGATGCTCCCCCTCAATGGGTGCATTCTCATGTATCACAACAGCATTCAGTGCTGGATTCTCTTCTTCAGAATCTTCTACTACAAGTTCCACCGATGCAGCATCTAGAAGATCTTCTGATACAGGTACAGCTTCTTCTGTATCTCTTTCTACTTCAGCAGTCAGCATAGCTGAGCTTCCAATCAAAGGACTCATACATAAACTACCAGAAGCAGGCGATTCAGATATATTTTCCTTTTCCTCTTCTGCTTGGTGAGGCACAGACTGGTCTTCCTCATGAGTAGACAAAATTTTCTCTACCTTCCCTTTCCTAGAATAAACCAATTCTGTAACAGGACTGGAGGGAAAGTCTGGATCTCCTCCAACATCCATAGGATTTTCTTCTTCTTCTTCTTCTGTTTCTTCTTCTGTTTCACTACTATAAACAGGTTCCTCTTCATCATGTCTCAGACTTGGATCTCTCAAATCCTTTGGTCTTGAGGGATGATCCACAGGATTAAACCTATCATATATCTTCTGATCATCACTGACCCATTCTCCCTTCCATGGGTTCCAGTTAATTTTCATGTACCTACATACAGTAGAGGTGATGTAGAAATTGTTCTTGACTACAACTGTCTCATCCTGAGACTCAGCTATTCCTTTCACTTTTATCATTACTGAAATCAGCTTGGAAAAGAAAAAAGCATTAGTCTTTGACTTTGGTCTAATCATGTCTTCCATTTTAAGCATTAACAATCTGCACAGATTGATTTTTACACAATGTCTTAGAAAATGAAGAAGATAGATATCTTGATATCTCAGATTTGCAAAATCTCCTCGCCTCGGTATCAACACATGCTGAACAAACTTGAAAAGCAGTCGATTTTCTCCATCCATTTCAGCAGCAACCACTTGCCTTTGAGTCCCATTACCAGTCAGCTCTTGTAAGGCAGTTTCATAAACAAAGATATCACTGCTAGGTGGAATATCTCTTGATACATACCCAGAGACACCTTCATGTGGTACTTTCAAACTCTCAGCCCACTCTACTGAAGAAAAAGACATCTCTTTTCCATTTAAAAACGAGGTTACCCGATTCTCATTCTCAGACTTCTCAAAGGTTACAAACTCGTAGAACTGTTTTACCAACTTCAGGTAGTATGGGCCATTGTTATTCGAGAAACAATCCACCCATTTCTGGTCCTCCAGAATCTCGAGTACTAACGATTTGCTAGGCAGTAGCCATTCCACGCACAGTTCCTTCTCGATTACTATGTCTCTATTCTGCAAGTGAGGATTCACTGGTCGCTTTCCCGATCTAGTTCTGACTTCACTAACACTGGATTTATGTTGTGTCTTCTGCTTCTTAGCGTTTGGTTCTCCACTTTCATCTCTGACGATAGGAAGCTTGGTTTTTGCCATCGGGGGTTTAGGGTTCATGGACGATTTGGGAGCAAAGGTTCGAAGGTGAGAGGTTTTGAGCTTGATGAGGTAGGAAGTGGCTTAGAATTAGTTTTTATCATTTAGGAATTCCAAATAAACGACTAAAATATAGTAATAAAATAAAACGATTCATATTCTTAGCGGCAGACAGAAGTTTTAAAAACCTTGCATCGGTGTGAGTTAATCATCGGTGAGAAAAACAAATCGGTGAGAATTGTACAACATCGGTGAGAATTTCACATCGGTGAGAATTTCCAACATCGGTGAGAATTTTCAACATCAGTGAGAATTTCCAACATCGGTGAGAATTTCACATCAGTGAGAATTTTCACATCGGTGAGAATTTTCACATCAGTGAGAATTTTCACATCAGTGGGAATTTTCGCACCGGTTGTGATTAAACATTCCCAATTCGTGTCTTATGTAACTTAGCCTATCCGAACATAAAGGTTTAGTGAAAATATCAGCCAATTGATGTTCAGTGCCAATAAATTCAAGAGAAATATCACCTTTTTGATAGTGATCTCTTACGAAATGGTGTCTTACATCTATGTGTTTGGTTCTAGAGTGAGATACAGGATTCTTAGAGATGTTTATTGCACTGGGGTTATCACAGTTGATTGAAACATGTTTAAAAACATATCCATAGTCCAAAAGAGTGTGTTTCATCCACAGAATTTGTGCACAGAAACTACCAGCAGCTATATATTCTGCATCGGCAGTAGATAATGCAACTGAGTTCTGTTTCTTACTACACCAAGAAACTAAATATTTTCCAAGCAAATGAAATGTTCCTGATGTGCTTTTTCTATCTAACTTACAACTAGCAAAGTCAGCATCTGAATAACTCATTAACTAAAAGGATTGTCCTTTTGGGTAAAACAAACCTAAGTTAACCGTGTGTTTAAGATATTTAAAAATTCTTTTAACAGCAAGAAAATGAGATTCTTTTGGATTAGCTTGAAATCTAGCAAACATACACACACTAAAAATAATATCAGGTCGACTAGCAGTAAGATAAAGTAAACTACCAATCATACCTCTGTAATTTGTTTGATCAACTGGTTTCCCAGTTTCATCTGCATCCAATTTACAGGTAGTACTCATAGGAGTTTCACTTTCCTTGATACTATCCAGACCAAAACGTTTTAAAATATCCTTTGTATATTTACTTTGATTCAAAATAATACCATTTTCATTTTGAAATACTTGAAATCCAAGAAAGTACTTAAGTTCTCCCATTAAGATCATTTCAAATTCATTTTGCAATCTTTTTGAAAAATAAGTACATAAAGAGTGTTTAGAAGATCCAAAAATAATATCATCAACATATATTTGTACAACTAAAACATCTTTAGAAATTCTTTTAATGAAAAGAGTTGGATCAGCAATCCCTTTAGTAAAACCTTTTGAAATAAGGAAATTGCTAAGTCTATCAAATAAAGCTCTTGGAGCTTGTTTTAAACCATACAAAGCTTTAGAAAGTTTAGAAACATGATTTGGAAAATGGGGGTTAGTAAATCCAGGTGTTTGTTCTACAAAAACATCTTCAATTATAAAAACATTTAGAAATGCACTTTTCACATCCATTTGATATAACTTGAAATCCAGATGTGCAGCATATGCAAGTAAGATCCTAATAGATTCTAGTCTAGCTACAGGTGGAAAAGTTTCCTCATAGTCTATACCTTCTCCGTGACTATATCCTTGTGCAACTAGTCTAGCTTTGTTTCTAACTATATTTCCAGATTCATCTATATTATTTCTAAAAACCCATTTTGTGCCTATGGTCATAGTGTCCCTAGGTCTGTCAACTAATTCCCAGTCTTTGTTTCTTTCAAACTGATTTAATTCTTCCTGCATAGCTATTACGCAGAATTCATCATTGATAGCATCATTGATATTTTTGGGTTCTAGATGTGAAAGAAAGGCTTGATGTTCAACCTGGTTTCTTAGAGAAGCTCTAGTTTGTGTTCCTCTATCAAGATTACCAACAACATCTTCTAAAGGATGATTCTTTAGAATCCTCGTTGATCTGGTAAAGGTTGGACTAGAAATTTCATGTTCATCTATATGTTCGGGTTCAACAGAAGAAGATTCTGGAAAAAGTTTGGAACTGGATGCTTTTATAACAGGTTCATTAGAATTATCATTAAGGTCCAGAATAGACAAATCTTCTCTAAGATTCTCAAGAGAGGTTTTAGGCTCATGTGGATCAGTTTCATCGAATTTGATGTGAACAGATTCTTCCACACATTTAGTTTTCTTATTGAATACTCTATAGGCTTTACTTGAAATAGAGTAACCCAGAAAAATTCCTTCAACACTTTTGGAAGCAAACTTATCCAGATTATCTTTAGTATTCAGAATAAATACTTTGCAACCAAAAACTTTAAAGTAATTAACCTTAGGCTTTCTATTGTTCCACAATTCATAAGGGGTTTTCTGAAGAATAGGTCTGATTAAGACTCTATTTATAACATAACAAGCTGTATTTACAGCTTCAGCCCAAAAATAAATAGGCAGATCATATTCATTGAGCATGGTTCTAGAAATTTCATGAAGGGTTCGGTTTCTTCTTTCTACTACACCATTCTGTTAGGGTGTTCTAGGGGCAGAGAAGTTATGAGTATAGCCATTGTGTGAGCAATAAGATTCAAAATCTTGATTTTCAAACTCACGACCATGATCACTCCTCAAAGTAGTAATCTTAAGTCCACTATGTTTCTCTACAGATTTAGAGTATTTAACAAAAGAAGAACAAGCTTCACTTTTGTGAGCTAGAAAATATACCCAAGTATATCGAGAAAAGTCATCTACAAGAACATAATTATAGTGCTTCCCATTTAAACTAGAAACTCTTGATGGTCCAAACAAATCCATGTGAACCAATTCAAGTGGTTGAGAAGTCGAAACTTATTTCTTTGATTTAAAAGAAACTTTGTATTGTTTTCCCTTTTGACAGGGGTTACATACTCTATCATTTGGGAATTCTAATTTGGGTAGGTCTCTAACTAGGTTTTTTCTAGACAGGTTTCTAAGTGAGTGAATGTTGCAATGTCCCAATCTTCTGTTCCATAGCCAAGATTCTTTATGAAAAGCATTCAAACAAGTAATATTCTGCTTAGCTAATGAATTTAGATTAACAGCATAAACATTTTCATTTCTTAAGGCAGAAAATACCAAAATATTCTTAGAATTAAAAACATTGCAAGAATCATTTTAAAATTTAACATGAAAACCATCATCACATAACTGATAAATACTTAATAAATTGTATTTAAGGCCATCAACAATTAAAACTTTAGAATTCAAAATTGAATCAGTGTTACCAATCTGGCCTAGGCCGACGATTTTCCCTTTAGAGTTATCACCAAAGGTGACAAAGCCTCCATCAACTTTTATTAAACTCTTGAAACAAGAGAAGTCTCCTGACATATGTCTTGAACATCCACTGTCCAAATAACAGATCTCTTTACAGGAGATCTTTAAGCAAGTTCCCTACAAAACAGATTTAGATGGGAGATGATTTTGGTACCCAGATTTTCTTGGGTCTAGACAGGTTAGCCAATAACACTTTAGGTACCCATATTTGTCTAATGGATCTCATATAATTTGTAGAATTGATATGCTTTGAAAGATAAACATTACTATATCCATAGCTATGTATATAACTGGTTCAATCATATGAAGTTCCATAATTACCTTCATTCTGTCCAGATTTAGAAATGAATCTAGTTTTGGGAATTTTCCTTTGTCCAGGTTGGTATCCTATACCAGTAGTATATTTAGGTGCTATTTTCTTTCCTAGCATCTTTGTTAGTGTATTTTTTCCATTGGTGAACTTCTCTAAGTCTTTCTTGAGTTTCTCATTAGATAGTATCAGTTCAATGTTTTCTTTTAACAGTTGAGCATTTTTCTCTTTTTCAATAGTGAGTTCGGTTTTAATTGTAGTGGTGAGAGCATGCTGTTTCTTTAATGACATGTATTTATCCTTAAGTTCATTGCATGTCTCTTCCAGCATATCACAGTACTCAACCAATTCATTTTTAGACATTGTTCCAGAATCAGAGTCAAATTCTGCATTATCTCCAAAGTAATAATTTAAAGCAGGAGTTTCAGCAGTTACCTGAGAAGTGTTTTTCATAAAGCACATGTTTTCCTTATTTTTGTGTTCAGTTTCAGAGCTTTTAGATTCAGTAGAGCTATCCTCAGAAGCAATCCAAGTAGCCTTCATGGATTTCATAAACTTATTGTCCTTATATTCATATTTCTTTTTATACTTCAGCTTTGGACAGTCGGCTTTAATGTGTCCTTTTCTCTTGCACTCATAGCAGACAACATCATCTGATTTGTCATTCTTCTTCCAGTCCTTTTTCCATTTACCTTGGTGATCAGACTTACCCTTGTAGTTTGTTTTTCTGAAGAACTTCTTTTTCCTATAAAATTTCTTAAATCTTCTAGCAATGTGAGCCATCTCAGCATCACTGTCAGAATCACTTTCACTGTCTTCACAGCTTGAACTTTCAACTACAGCTTGAAGCTTTTCTTTGTCCTTATTCTTTGAAGTTGAGGATTTGAAAGCGACATACATTCTTGCAGGTTCATTTTCTTCCTCTTTATTCACTTTATGCTCTTCTTCATACATCATCAGCTTGCCAATTACATCCTTGACAGGTAGATCAGCAATGTCACATGATTCTCTGATTGAGACAGATGTGCCTCTCCATTTATCAGGTAGACATCTCAAAATTCTCATAATTTGTTCCTTCGATGAGACATCCTTTCCCAGCGAGATCATTGTATTGACAATTTCATTGAACCTGAGATACATGTCAGAAATGGGTTCGTCAGGCTTCATTTTAAAATTATCATACTTGATAGTATAAGTGTTCAATCTCATTTCTTTAACATTCGTTGTTCCTTCATGAGAAACAGCTAAGGTATCCCAAATTTCATATGCAGTTTTACAAGCAGAAATTCTATTAAACTCTTCATCTCCTAGAGCACAGTACAAGGAATTCATAGCTTTACAGTTGTTATTGTAAGAAGTCTTTGTAGGTTCATCCCAAGTAGATCTAGCAGTAGTGGGAATTTTGTATTCTGATTCAATGGCAGTCCAAATATCAAAACCTATGCTTTCTAGATGAATTTTCATTTTCAGTTTCCACTGAGCATAATTAGTTCCATTGAAGAAAGGTGGCCGGTTAGTAGCAGCACCCTCAATTCTATTGTCCATGATATGAAAATTTTAAAGAGATAAAAATTTATATATAACAGAAATTTTGAGAACTTTAAAATACAACTAAAATCACAGTTCAAAAGCATAGTACTTTTAGAAAGTATTTTCAATCCTTTGATACCAAGTTTTGGTCGGAGTGGTTTACTCAAGAGGGGGGTGAATTGAGTACCAATTAAAATTTCTGTATTTAAAAACAGTGTCTTAAAGACCCCCAAATAAAATAATAAATTAAACTGTAGTGAATTTATATTAAAGTAGAGGTTCTGTTAGATTCTCAAGGGATTGATTAATTCCCAGTTAATCAACACAGGAGTGTGTGAGTATCTTTTGAAACTAACTTACTAATCTACACTTAACATAAAAACTTTCTAATTTAATTATCAAAGTAACTTTAAAAACAGTATTGGTTTTAAAGTGATTAGCAGCGGAATAAAACTTTGAAAGAGATGGCACAACAATGTAACCAAGAGGTTCAGTCTCAAGCCGAGACTTAGTCCTCTCAAAAGTTTATATAAAAATGATCCACACCCTGGATCGGGGTTGAACAGTTTACAACTGTCCAGGTCCAAGACCTCTACCACTGTTCTTCGTGGGAAACAGTACAACAGAAACTAGCTGTCCAGGTCACACACGACCTCTACCACTATTATTCGTTGGAAAGAAAGAATGAAAGAGTTTGGTAAGGATTTACAAATCCTTCAGTTTGAGTACAGGAGACAGTGTATGTGTTAGATACAGCAGATAACACACACTGCTCGAATATTATAGTAATAAATCACAGAACAAGATATGTAGAGTTTAGAAGTGGTTCTGGTGATTTCAGTGTAGCTCTAGACTCCTTTGGATTCGATCAGAAGTGAGTCTGAGTCCTCTTATCGTTTCTGTTTGAGAAACAGAGTGTCGTATGCTCCAGGTTCACAGAGTGAAAAAATGTAGTCGATGAAGCTCTTCGATATTCTTTTGTATGCACAGAACTCTTCTTGAGTAGTCTTGATTGTCTATGTGATTCTGTCTTGCTTGGATCTTCTTGTATGCACAGAGCTTTTCTTGAGTATGTCGTATGTCTTCCTTGTCTATGTGTGTTGTCTCTTTGTTGTGTATCTACTCTTCAGCAGAGTCTTCTTGTATTTATGTCACGTGCAATAGGGGACATAAAATATTTCCTTTCTGCAGGTACGAGGTATGGATTCAGTGAGTCGAGTGATCGGTAGGTAATCAGCATCGGTAGCTTGAGCATCGGTAGCTTGAACATCGGTAGCTCAATGTCATTAGTTGCTTTGACTCTATCGGTGGCTCTATGCGTCAGTTGGTACATGCTTGTATCGGTGACTTTGTTTATCGGTAGCTCCATGCGTCGGTAGATGCATACGTCGGTAGCTCCATGCATCGGTAGCTCCATGCATCGGTAGCTCCATGCATCGGTAGCTCCATACGTCGGTATCGGTAGTTGTGAGTCTGTCAGTAGCTTCGTCCATCGGTGACTCTTATTCCATCGGTAGCTATTTATACTTACACCGATAGCTCTATGTATGTATCGGTAGCTGTCTGTAAGTCAGTAGCTTACATTTATAAGTACATCGGTAGCTATGTGTTAAGTATATCGGTGACTGTCTATCGGTAGACTAAGTCTATCTGTAGACTGGTTACCGGTAGCTCTTTATCAGTAGCTATAGGCAGATTACTTATCTGTTTTATGCAGAACACATCCGATTGGGTTAGAATTAATTTATAACTTGTATGAACTTAGATAAAAGAGGATTAACATCTTCCAGAGTCTATTTTAAAGATTATTATTGGTTTGATCACAGATTTGAAAGAATTAAAGTATAGATCAATGATACTTAAAAATATCATAGAGAATGAAAACATAATTGGGATTTTCAACACATATGAATACATGATTGAGATTATCAAAACAGGTGAGGTCAACAATATTTTATTGTAAATATTAAACTAAAATCTAGAATAATTATATTCATTGTCGTATTTTATTTTTATTTTTTATTAATCTAATATGTATATTTAATAATGAAAAAATATAGAAGTAGTAATGGTTTTATTAATGAAAATACATAATTAAAAAAATAAAAAAAATTAAACTAAATATATTTTTGCTTTATTAACATATAATAAGAATTTTTTAGATTAAATTGATCCATTAGTGATGTAATAAAATATTTTTTTCTCTTATAACATCTTACATTTATTTTTTTAAAAAAATAAATAAATTGAATAGTGTGAGAATTGATATTATTGATTATTTATCAAAAATATGAATTATTAAATTATTTAAAAATCATTGAAGTTTTTTAAAATCTATAATAATTTCTATATTCACTAAAATGTTCTCAATTATTATTTTTTGTTTAATAGACATAAAATAAGTAAATTTTACAATATTTTAATGATAAATAAAATATTACCTTAATTAAAATTAATATTGAATAAAATGTGATAATTGGATTTATAAGGTTTAAATTGACCGATAAAATTTATAAATTTTTTGGTTAATGAGAGTAAAACACTATCTCATTTTATATTTGAATAAATTACCATGTGGAGGTATTTTTATTGAAATATATTTTATTATAATTTAATATTTTTGGAGATACCATAAGTGCCCCACAGCTCAATTGTAAAACGGAACCTCTTCCCTCACATCATCACATCAATTTGAACATTAAATTTCATCAATCCCTTGACTATTTCACTTCTAAATAGTCTTTGCAAAATTATATTTGTTTTCTTATTCATAAAAGGCCTACCATTATTCCTTTAATATAAGATCAATATAGAGCTTTCTAAAGAAGAGGAAATATTCTTTTACCAACTCTCTCAGAATCATTTCTTCATATACAATATATTATATTATGTTTTAAATTATTATGTAATAATTAAATATGTAATATATAATAATATGTTATTATGGTTATGGAATAACCTTATTCCATCTTTTATCCATAACACTGAAAACAAAATCACCATGCATGCATACGTATAACCCTCCATCTCCACGTCATGGTATAATATATTTTCACACTAGCTTTCTATGATGTGTATAATGATTGAAAAAATTACATTATGTGATAATTATAACATGATATGGACTATGGACTAAATTATATACCATTAACATCCATACCATTTCACAGTAATGAGATTTATGTCGTCGCTTGTGAGTATGTACGACCAACCGTCTCAATAAGGCGAAATGATTTATTATACATGTTATCCATTAAAGCAAGACTATATAAATCTAAATAGTAAATAAATATGATATATATTAAGTTAATATCAATTTTAAAATATATATGTATGACCTATGAAGGACATTTGGAAATTATTCGATATAACTAGCATAATAAAATGATGGAGTTAGTACCTGAATAACGTGTAATAATGAAATATTATTTCAAACCCAAAGATAATCTGATCTTATATGATATCATAAAAATTAGAATGATTCTATAATAAGTAAATGAAATTATTTAAACCTTTATAAATGAGTTCTAGAAACATACAACGGATAATGGACCTACGGTAAGGGATAATTTTTCAATATCATTATAATCCTAGATTGTATATTATTAAATACTAATTTGGATATATTAATATTCCACATTTATATTTCCGAAATATTTATTCCTATTTATATTCTTCTATGCTTTTTAATGTCAATATTACTTATTCTTTATTTTTGAAAATGGTATGAAATTAATATTTTATTTTTATTTTATAGGAGGTACTTTTGATCATTTATGTATGAAGGAATTATATTTATGAAAACCAATTTTTATAAATATATTATTATGGAATGATGTTTGAGAATCCAAGTTTATTCTTTAGTTTATGATGTGATGAATTAGTTATGTTTTTGTGGACACATAAGAATGATTTCATTATGAGATGGGTGGGAAATATATCTCCCAACAATGAAATCTGTAATGATTTATAACTCATCATATATAAAATAATATAAATACAAGAATACATAATTTAATAATATATAGGTAGAAGAATAATGAACTCAATTATGTAATGGAATATTTTTGTTGTGATGGTTTTGGAAATAATCCTTGGCTAATATGGAAATGATTTTCGTTACTTATGTGTTTTCCAAAATTCCATGTTCTATGCCAACGATATTTTATCATGGATTGAGATCCTTTATGATTTATTCTTAATGAAATGTAAAGATTTATTTTATTACCTAATATTTTGATATTTTTTATAGATGGAATGGTTTTTAAAATTTATGTTCATGTCTTTACATTCTTATGAATTTTATTTGTTTGACTTTCGACATGTTTACACTCAATGATCATGTGAGATCACCATTTTCAAATGTTTTATTTTTTTACATTTATATGATGAAAGGTTTTAGGTAAGATAACAAAAGGGGGGATCACTATTGGAGATGTTGAAAATTTTCCCCAAGTTATCAGAAAGTGTTACTAGTTTCAAAAGACCCTAAACTAATATGATATTTAGGAGTCATTCTGTGTCATGTATTATATTCTGAAAAATTAATGTAATTTTCATGTACATAATTATTTGGGTCTCTACAGTTTGTATCCAAGCAATGGTTTAGTTAAACATTTCAAACTAGGATAAAAAAAAAGTAATGATATTCTGTGAGAAAGTTCTATTTCATGTATTGGTTTGTGATACGATTAAATCAAATTAGATGTTACAGTACTAGTATTTTGGAAATGATCATGGATAACATAGGATTAAACCAAATATGTTATATATTGAATGTACATTTACTTTATTATGTGTCTTTTCCAATATGATTATTATTGCTCAGATTTTTTTGGGGTTTTAGAAAATGGCTACAAACATAAAGATTCAGGTTAGTAGAGAATATGATATAAAATGTAATTATATTCCTCAATAAAACCCTAATGAAATGTGAGTTGTAAGTAGAAACATCGTTATTATTCCTAATCCTAAATCTCATAATATGATCAATAATCTCCACAATAGTTAGTTTCCTTACCCACCTAATAAGAAGATGATGTGGTTTCATAGTATTCATAGAGGAAAACATATATATTTATCCTCATGCAAATCATGGTGTAAGAGGTATTAAGGAGTATGTTTTAAAAGAACTAGAAAATGTTTTTGTTGTGGAAAAATAAAAAATCCATTAATTATAATGGAAAAGGTTCAGATAATATAATGAAAATGTATAATAGAAATTAATATGGCATCAACAATGGTTAAATATTTTAACTGTGGATTGTATGAACATGATGAGAATTGATGGACTAAGAGAAAATCTCATGAAGAGATTCATCATGGTCATATGGCTTGTATTTATGTTTCAAATGAAGAAGATACTATGACTGACATATGAGATAAAATTAGTGTTACGGAATAAAATGATGGAGCAAGATAAATGGTTTAAGAAGATTGTGGAAGGATTTCATGTTTATCAAGAATAAAGTTGTATCAGAAATTTTATGGTGTTATGGAATAAACAAAACCTCTGAGGATTGTTACAAAATTTTTATCCTTAAGTATTTTAAAGTATATATTGAATGATACTTATAACCATGATATGTGATTGGTCTTATAAGTTATAAAAGACATGATTAATGGAAGGATAACAATTAAAATGATCATGATGATGAGATAGTGATATGTAGGTTATGAATATGTAAATTGGACGGTAATGATTTACATATAACTGATTAAGGATTTGTTGGGATGTGTTTTGTGCCACCAGGGATGTATTTTAAAGGTTTTTGGAATTGAGAATAAGGAAACATGAATGTTTTCCATATTGATATATGGTAATTCATGATATTATCAAAAGAATAAATGTTGAATGGGTTCACATATTAGTAATGTGAACAATAATATATTCTTATGATATATGGGAGATAAATGTTAAGACGATTTAGATCACATATTTCTAATGTTTTGGAAATTCATCTATCATAATGATTTTAAGGTTACCAGTTTATAAAAAGTATTTTTTAATCCTCATATATATTTTGATAGATTAAATTATTCTCTCACTATTGGTGGACATATGCATATTTTATAACTTGTGCTCTCCTTTTTCTTTAGTTAAAAACATATGGAATGAACTATCATTATACATATGGATTACATGATCAACTAAAGCGTTAGGGAAACAAATTCCAATATCATTTATTATAATAAGTTATTTAGTAGAAATTGATCAGGGAACAAGGAAAGGATGGTATTATACACAATCAAGTAAGACTTCATCTCATTATTCAACTCTTGGGAAAGGATCATAATAACAAAAAAATCCCATAGTAGCTTCATTTTTGATGAATCCAATGGACACATAAATTATCTCAGATTAATGTCTTTCTAATTATTATATTTCTTCTAACCTTTATCTCTATCGCTATCCATCATAACATGATGGTTGTATTTTTTATCTATATATATGTTTTATCGTTCACCTCTATTCTTCTTTGTAAAGACACAGTGAAGAGTACCTTTGGTTAACCATAATGTTTCCAAATTAATCTTTTTAAAATGTTTTTTTAGTATTCATTTTTTTTATGTGGGTTTCTATGAAAGAATATTTCAAGTAGTATAGCTTTTATATCCCTGACATATTTTTAGTGAGAAATTCATTTTAAGGGGGTTAAATGTAACAACCTAGGATTATTATGAGATACTCTTCTTTAATTTCCTTGTTATATTATTCTATTCACTACACCAAGACAATCTTGTACAATATAAAACATCTGCTTTGATTACAGTATAAACAATGCAACGATTTCCTTGTGTTACCCAAAATGTCATGTTCTTTTTAAATAATTCATTTCAGGCATGATGGAGTATAAGTGAATAATTGAATATTATTATTCTACATTATATCCTATTCACTATAATGTAATGTGTGAACAATATTAATGTTCGTATGAAAAACTATTTAAAAGTAAACAAGTGATTTTATAAAATAATAAAATCAATCTTGATTGATTTTATTAATGAAATATATGCTTAATAAAATTAATTTAATTTTTAAATTTTATCTTCTATGTTTTCTAGATATTATACATGTAAAATTCAAATTTTTCGATTGAAGAATATTTTTCAAAAAAAACATCATTTCTTCCACCTTTTGAAGGAGAAACCATTTTAAATATAGTCTTTGAAAAAAATTTATATTAAATTTGGGAAAATAAATTTTATATTTTAAATTATAGTATCAAAATTTACATTGGTTTATGTTTTTTTATTTTTATGATAAGTTACATTTTTTGGATGAATTGGAAAAATTCTGAATTTTTTTAAAAATTGTTTTTATTTATACATTCATTACAAAGTAATATTTTTTTGGATCTGTTTTAAATTTTATTTAGTTAATTTTGATCCAATTATAGTTTTTGAGATGGATTTTATGCATTAATATATTATGAAATCATTTTTTGCTTTAAAAGGACAATTTTCTGAATAACTATTTTTCAATGTCATTTTATAGGTTTTATTTTAATTTTAATTTTACCACTTCTCGGGTTTTAATTTTGAAAATTGTTTTTCAAATTTCTATTCATAATTTCCATATTTTTAAAATTTTAAAATTGTGTTTTTTTTTCAAAATGAATATTAACCATGGTAAATTTTTTTACCACGATAAAGGGTAAATTAATTAATTTTTATTACAAATAAATTTATAATTTTTATAAAAAAACAAGAACAAATAAAAAAATTTATTTTATGATTTTAATTCAACCCTCAACACTTTGGTATCATAATTATTTAATTAAACGTATATTTTTCCTTGAAAATGGCATAAATATTATTTAAATCACAGAAAAACACAAAGATTCATTTTATTTGTTTTTAATATTGATTATGTGTCCACATATGAAAACATGGATGGAATCAATGAATATAAATGGTATATTTTATGTTATTAAACATATATCCCTAATATAAATTTACATTTCCTGTTTTCATCCCATTTTGGAGATATGATGATATTGGTAGTATTTTATTTAATGAAAATTTAAGGATGACACAATCGGGTTTTATATAATATATTAATTTTAAAATATTTCAATATAAAAGATATATTATTCTACAAATAATCATTTAAAATATAAATTTATTTTATCATGGATTTGCTTTGTAATTTTTAGGAATTAAATATTGTCCTTAAAGTATTTAAAATTGTTGATGGAGAAATTATTTAATTGTAAAAAAATAAATAAACTAATTTTTATGAAACTTATAATTTCTATTAAATGAAACTAAACAAGGAAAAATATTATTGGTAGATAATATCTCAACCGTATTCATCCAAGGATATTGTTATTGAACATTTGGATCCTAATATAAGTAGTTATGAGATTTGTATTGTTTTTTAAGTGATGTTAGAGTTGTCACATTCATACATTAATAAATATAATAATTTTAATATAGTATTTTATATAACATAAATTTAATTGAAAATATTAAAATAATATCTTGTATAACTATCTTCATTATGGTATTTTTTATTCTTATTCAACAAATATGTATATTTAATAATTATACCATGCGTATAGTGCATTAATTTAATTAATGGAAATTCCAAATTAATGTTATGAAAAACATTAAAATAAATATAATTTATGATAATTAATTTACCCAAATAATTTTCTAGATGGACTTTATAATTTACGGATGTAATGAAATATTTGGTTCGATGATAAATTCATATTATTATATTTTTAAAAATAAATAAATTCAATAGTGTCAAAATTGTCTCTATTGATTGTTTATAGAAATTATGTATTATTAAATTATTTAAAAATCATAAAAAATATTTAAAAATAAATAATTATTATTATATGGTATTAAATATTCTAAATTATTCATTTAAAATATAATTGAAAAAAATAAGTAAAGATTAATATATTTCAGTATTAAATAATTTGTTACATTAGATAAAATTAAAACAATATAACGAAGAGTTAACTGGAATGAAAATTATTAAATTGACAGAAAAACCTGTCAAAAATTAATTTTATTGTGAGATTACAACCCTATTGAATTTTAGGTTATAATAAATTAAATTTTGGTTATATTTGGAATGATATAGATTTTATTATAATTTAATATTTTTATACATTCCAAAATATCCCCTCATCTCAATTATAAAAGAGAACCTCCTCTCTCACTTCATCGCATAATTTATAGCCATTATGATCATCCATACCATACCCATTTCCTTTATAAACTTCATTAGCGACATTATACATGTTCCTTTTTCTCAAAATATCAGCCATTTATCATTTAAGAGGAGATATAGAGGGAGCTCACTGATGAAGAGGTAATCTCCATTACCGTCTCTCTCAAGATCATTTTTCTTCTACTTAATCTTCCATTATACCATTATTAAGTAATAAATAATTAATTTAATATATAATAACATTATATTATGGTTATGGAATAGTATTATTCCACCATTTTCCCATCCTATGAAAAACGAAATCACCACACTTGCGTAGGTACGACTTACCATCTCCCCACATTACTGTAATTTGTTTCTTACCACCAGATTACATTGATGGGTATACTAATATAAATAATGGATATATTTAATTATTATAAAAATATATAGTTTCTATTACAAATTATATAAAATTCACTTACAGACTATTTCATGATTACATTAATGATCTCATCAATCATGTGTACAAAATGTATGTCGTCTCCACGTGGCAATGCAAATAATTCTACATGTTATCTTTTAAATCATGATTATATAAACATAAATAATAAATAAATATCATTTATAATGTTTTAATATAATTTTTAATAATATAATTATATCCTAATAATGAGTACTAAAACTTATTTGACAAAACATGCATAAGAAAATGAAGTAGTAAATAACCGAATAACGAGTAATAATGAAATATTATTTCCATAAACATGATACTATTATCATATATGATAACATAAAAATTACTATGATTATGGAATATGGAAATCATATTATCTAAATCAATATATAATATGTCCATATATAAAAAAAGGATAACTGACCTAAGGTAAGTGATAATTTTCCAGTCTCATTATTATCCATGAGTTTTTATTTGTATGTATTTACAGAGGTATATTTGTCATCCAAGTCTATATTTACTAAATATTTAATAATATATGTATTATTATAAAATTTGTTAAAGTCAATTAAAACAATTTTTGATTTTTTAAAATGGTATGAAAGAAATCTTTTGTGTTTATTTGATATGTGGTATATTCTAACTCTTTTAGAAAAAGTTGGGGGAACATGATTTTTTTAACATATTAAGAAAGAAAGGATTTTTATGTGCTCATAAATAATTATTTCCATGAAAAATTCACTCTATTACTTCATTTACATTTTCAAATAAATTATTTTTTTAAAATTGTGTTACATTTTCTGAAAATAGATTTTTTTTAAGAAGAAAAGATAATTTTCTCAAGATTTAATATCATCTGTCTTATCAAAATTATTTTCATCTAGGATGACATTATTTAAATAGGGTTATGTTTCTATCAATATTAATATTGTGGTTTTTTCTTGTTTAATATTGAATGGTTTTTATGAAATCTATATATTTATATAAATTATAATTGAATAATGTTTAGGAAACTATTTTTATTCTTTTTTTATGCAATGATGAAAGATTTATGTTTTTAGGAATACGTGAAAATGATTTCATTATGATATGGTTGATACCTCTATCTCCATACAATGAACTATGTAATGATTTATATCTCATGATATAGATATTATTGGATCAAATCCTAAATCATTGTTAATAATATATGTATGGAATGATGGGTGGATAGGATTCTATAATTGAATTTGTCTGTTGTGATGGTCATGGGAATGAGCCTTTGCTAATATGGAAATAATTTTCTATTATTATATGTTTTAAACATTTCTATGTTCTGTGAAAATTTTATTTTATCATGGTTCATGTTCCATTAGGATTTATTCTTATTGAACTAGAATTATTTTTTTCATGAAAAAGGATTTTGATATTTATTATAGATGGTATGATTTTCAAAATTTATGTTTATATTTTTACATTCGTATGATCATATTTTTTTTATATTATCCGTGTTTACCCATAATGTGCGTCATACCTCACCATTTTCATGTTTATTATTTTCCTAATGATATATATAATAGTTCTACGTAGGAAAACTAAGGGGAAGATCATTGTGGGAGATGTTGATGATATTTCACACTGATTGTAGAATGTGTTCCCAGATTCCAAAAACACTAAACTAATATGGTCTTAGGGAATCTATTTGTGAAATGAATCAATTATTCTGCAAAAGTAATGCAATTTAAGTATAAATCAAGCTTACAACGTTCACACTAAAACCTCATCCATCGTTCAACATAAAAATGTCTATAAATGTTTACCATTATAAATATTTCAAATTATTAAAATTCAAACCTTTTTAAATTTGGTTACTAAATTTCTAAAATAATATTATCATTAATCCCAAAAAAATGATGTATTTCATAATTATGACACACCGAACTTGTGAAAATATTTAAGTCCATATTAAAATGGTAATGAAAAGACACAAAAGGTATGGGTGAATTGTAATTTTCAAAAAACAATGATGAATTTAGAAAACCTCTATTGATATAAAGGGAACCATTCATTTTCACAAAAATATGAGTGAGCTGTGGAAATAAATAAATTAAGGTAACACAATAATGTGTAGTTTTTTTGGAAATTAAGTTATCTTAGTTCAATCCAGCAACACTATACTACATGATATTGATTATTTTTACTAGGTCCAATTTTTTCATACCATTAAACAATAATGGAGTGCATGAAGTTAAAAACATTTCAACTATTTATTATAGATCATTTATGTTATTTTAAAATGAACTGTAAATCCAAAGATTAGAGAAAAAAGAAGGCACTTAACCAATAATGAGTCCAAGTACTCTGAAATCTACTAAATGAATACAGATTTATTTTTTCTCAGATACCCGTTAGACATCATAGTGGTAGAAACAACTGACATATGTGTTCATATATTCAAAAATGCACAGAAGTTAATAGATCATCCCCGGCACATATCTATTCCTCAAAAAGAGATATTGAAATTTCCTGAAATATGTTTGAAAATATATGTCTCTAATGTTTATATCACAAAAATATTTCATCATTATTGTAGAAAATGATCTAACAATAAAATGATGTTCCAGCACCAGTAACAACATAGGGATGATAGATCAAAACATGTATGTAACAAAAGTGTACCACTAATGATAATAACACACGACTTTGTATATATCCATTCATGTTAATATTTAATTTTTTTATATCCCATATATTCTGATGAAGAGTGTATTGATATTTATATATTAGGTACAATAGCTCAAGGTCATACAAACCAAAAAAATATGACATAATCAATCATAATTTTTTGAAATAAAAAGTATTAAATATGGTTGTTACATCCAAAAATAATTGAATCAATTTACATCATTAAATACAGACCTTTTAATTTTTCATAAAATATCATGTAATTAATCGTTATTTCTGCTAAGACTACTTAATAAATTGTGGACAATATCATAGATTTTAAAACTCCATCATAGAATTTTCAAATATATGGTCCCTTCATGGGATAACAAAACACCAAAAATAGGGTTGAAAATTTATGATTGATGACAAAAGTAGGATGGATTTACCATATGTTTGTTTCATCAAACAGAGGGTTTCATACCAATGCAGGTTTGTTTGAACATACATTATCATGATTATAGGGTATATGATTTATATATTCTATTGAAAACAAATGGTTGATTCCTTACTTCATGCTTGAACACATAGGGTAAGATTTGTTTTTTGAAGAATACATTAAATCCCATCCTAAATACATGAAAAAATATTATCCTTTAATCAATGAAAATAATATAATTATAGAATAAATATTATAACGAAAAATTATTTCCATGAATTCATATAAATGATAAACAATCTGTACAAAATATTATATTTATAATGATCAAAACTAAAAATAAATTAAAACAATTATTAAATCATCACATGATCTACAATCCATCCATTAATTATGGAAATAAATTCATATCAAAAATATAATATAAAAAAATAGATGTTTATCTCATTTTTTCATAAGAATATTTCCTCCATAATGGAATCTTCACCCTAATTATAGGTTTTAGTACATATCCATAAACAAATTAAGTAAAACTTATCCTCTTTGAATATAAATATGTGATATTGAAATTACAAAAATAAATATTATAATACTCCCTTATAAACATCTCAAACCTTTGATACTGTAAATTTATCCCCATTTTTATGACATGAAAAATATAAGATTTTAGATTATTTGAAAAAAAAAATTCCTTAAATTCCGATTACAAAACTATATTTATAAGTATGAAAATATTATAATACAATATTTTATATACATTTTTAGGTATGAAAACCAAAAAATGAATATAAGAACCAAACTGAATAGTACAGATTATATTAAAATAATTACATAAAATATTGATTTCAAATAAATAGAAAAAATAATAAATGGGTTAAATCAGAGAGGATTGTTCATACGAATATTCCAAACATTGATCATTTTTTACATAAAGAAAGTAAAACTCATTATAGAACTTTTATTTAATATGAACATATGTTGTTCATTAATATAAAAAATTCCAATAATATTCATGTAGAATCAATTCATCATATCATTATATATCTTTTTAGATGATTCCCTTAAAAGAAAATAAATCATTTACGGTATGTCTAGTTTCATAGCTTCAAAATAATATCTCAATATTGAGCTACAATTCATATTCAGATATAATATTTTTATTGATTCAAAAACCATTTTCAAAATAACTGATTTCCGTAAACCATCATACAAAATTTTTGATGCATTTAAATTAGATTTCAATTCCTGTTTTTCTTTATTCAATTTTAAAAAATTGAACATGTTAACATATTATGATATTCTGATAAGATGATAATTATTGTTCTTCCTAACTATGTACATAAATATTTCTTTTAGATGAATTTTCAAGGGACTAGTCAATAAATTAAATATTCTATTCCATTAACAATCTTAATATATTACCTTTCATCCTATTCTGTGAAATATTCGCTTCTGTAGTTGATGTAAATGAATAAATCATATTTATGTTTTTATTCATCATAAATCCTTTTGAATAATATATTTTGAAGATGATGAATTCATTATTTAAATTTCGGATAATTTGGAAAAATGTTAGGTTCTGACATACTAAATATAAAATCTATGTTAACATTTTAGTAATCTCATTGCATATTACATAAGAACAGTGCTCCATTTTTTATGGAAAATGTAATTTTAAAACATAATTTTTTAAATATAATTTAAAAGAAAAAAATTAAATCTACCATTAATGAAAATAATTAAATTATTATTATGAAATTTAAACAGTTTTTTTAAATATGATGGAAATGTATCGAATTAGTTATATTATTAAAATAGATTAAAATATTATTTCTATATTATATAAGAGTTCATATTAAATTTTTAGAGTAATATTTCTCCACCTATATAAAATCTTTAGTATATCTACGGCATAAAAATAAAATGAAAACATCTTGGATCTGTGATTTTATTACTGATTATTTTTTATATTGCAATACCTCATATTTTTTCACTACATTTTTATAAACATTCATGTACTAATTTTTCAATGACTAAATGATTTAACAATAAAATTGAGTGGTATATTATAGAAAGACATTAAATATAAGTGTTTTGAACCCATGTGATATTGGATATATTATTGTCAGCAATTAAATTTATAGGGAACCTATATTTAATTTTTAGTGGGAATTCTAATACTCATGTTAAACAATCATTTTGATTAATAATAATTTTTTACAACTAAAATATTATGTTTCCGAAAGAATAAATAATTTTCATAATTTCCATTAATACCAAAAAATTCATTTAAATTTAGACATGATTTTTTATTTAAACATGAATCTAAATAATTTATCCTGATTTACGTTTATTCATTATTGCATCATATTCCAATTTTCTCTTTTGATCTTTTTTTAATGGATTTTATTTAAATATATTTCTTCCATTTATAAGTATTCTTGAGTCTTGTTTTTAATATTAAACTTCATCAAATAATTCTTTTATCATAATAACATGAAAATCATAAGAAAGTTTTGACCCATTAATCATTAAATTGAAAATCTATTTAAAAAAATTCATTCAGGAAAATAGTTTGATAATATTTTCTAATCATTCCATGATATTCTTTTAATGATTCACATTTATCTTATAGAATATATAATTTTTTAAAATTATCACAATACAATTTCTCATGACTCATATTTTGAGAGTAAAATAATTTTACCTCATGGTCATTATGATCCATAAGATAAATCATTTCTCTTTTATCATCAGCCACATAAACTATAAGAGAATCAATATGTGACCGAAAGGAATTACTCTGTGCATTTTTTAATATTTTATTTCATATATTATTGTAATAATATTTCTATTTTTCTTTGAGTAAATGACAATTTTCCTTATTATGATAATTTTCCTTACAGTTAAAAAATTTATTTTCCCAAATCCCTTTATTCTTGTTTTTATAAAACATTTCTAATAGTTTTTAATGATATATTAACTCATTGTCCAAAAAATGGATGAAATGAATCAGATAATTCATCTATAGTAGTTTTGATTGCATCGTCTTCCCATTGTATATGGTTATCATCTTCAAAAGAAACCTCTTACTAATACATCATTAATATCCTAATAAATACATTCGTAACAAAAAATTTCATTTTTATAGATTGGCATATAGCATCATATATTTCATTATACTCCAAGGGTCATACAATGAATAGATTTAAAACATGTCCATCTTTTTAAATTGGATCTCCCAATGATGAAACATTATTAAGAATCTCTATGAATTTTCTTTTAATTCAATTTATTAAATCTTCATTATAAATTTTGAATGTATCAATATTTTGTTACATATTAGTGTACCTTAACTTTATTTCAATATTAATTCCTACATAGGAAACGAAAATAGTCATCCAAATTTCATAGGTAATAGTATATTGGGATATTTTATTGAATTAATTTATTCTAATGACACACACAATAGAATTGACATCTTTTTAATTGATATCATATTCCCTTTCAAGTTCATTATTCCAATATTTTAAACCATCATTAGTTGTATTATGATGTTTACAAGTCCGAAAATAAAACTACATTCAATGATTTTTTAAATAAATAACCAAATGGGAATTCCAAAATCCATAATATTCACGAAAAAATAGGGACCCAGATCATTGATATACCTTTTCTAAATTAGTCATTTTAAGATATATAAATGAAATACTTTTTCTCAAGCACGATATAGCTAATAAATTTTTAGTATAGCCTTATAATACAACTTTTTTATTTTGGATAGGAAAATAATTTTAATAAAGAAAACATAGAGGCAGATCCTTACCTTTGATACAAAATGTTCAGGAAGGATAAAAATGATGAAGATAAACAAAAAATATGGGGTATTTTTTTTAAAAAAAATCTATAGATTTTCGAATCTACAAATGCTATTTAGTGAAAAATTTCTTGTTCATTAAATAATAATGTAATGATAAAATAAATGATAGAAAATAACATTGTGATTTAGGTTGTATCAGTGAAAAAATATTCCTTATTTCACTCCACTAATTCTCTACTCAATGATATTTTTGATTTTTACTAGGTACTATTATCCAGTGACATTTAAACAAAAAAATATGTGATTGTAGTTAACACCTACATAATAATTTTAAATAGATCTTTTTGGTTCCTTTAAAATAAACCACAAATCCATAGAATACTGTAAGAAGTTAACACTTAACAAGAACAATGATTGAGAAACAAAAAATTTTCTAAATCAATAGGGATTGAATTTGATTTGGATACCAGTTAAACATGAAATAAATAACTGCTGTATTCAGATATTAAAAAGTTTACATAAGAGAAGATATCTCCTATGTTACACTGGATATCTTGAAACATCGATAGAGAAAACAGTAGACCGATGATTAAACATGAATGTATCCAAAATATATCTCTATAAAATACAAAGTAGTTTTCATAGAAAATAATAAACCTATAACATGTAGTATAAGTAGTGATACGATAGATAAAAACAAAAATGTATATAATGTGTAAAATGTATTACGATGTCACACATCTTTACATATATCATTTTCCCTATATATTTCATTGTGTTTTATGTTCTATGTATTCTAATAATGTAAGTCTCAATATTTATATAGTAGTTCAAACATGTCCCTATAAAACTATCCCTAATAATATCCTATTACAAATTTTGAATATTTGAATTTAATTACATTCAAGATATTCATAAATCCTCATTAATTTAGTAATGATTTACTCCACTGAATTAGGTCCTCTGAATCCTTCATATAAATTATTTCAATCTATCTTTATTTATACAATTACAATTACATAAATCATGGAAAATATCATATATTTAAAACTATATCATTGAATAATAAAACATAGGGTTCCTTCGTGTGATGAAAAAATACAAAACATGGGGTTGAAAATAATTGTTGATAAAAAATGTATGTTTAATGTACCATATGTTTTTTTCTTCTATTCAAGGTTTTCATACACATATAGCAGTTTTTACTTATTCATTCCCCACACCATAGGTTTTATAATCTATATGAGTTATTAAAAATATAAGATTGATTCATTATGTTACACATGCACCTTTAGGGTATAGATTTTGTTTTCAGAATACATTAAAAGCAATATAAATTACGATAACAATTAACTCTTTTAGATTAGATATATGAATATAATTCCTAAATGAATATTTTAAAGAATAATAATTTCCCTAAATTCAATTAAAAAGGAATTCATCCGTAACAAAAATGTGAGCATTAGGCAACATCAAAACCAAAAAAAATTATTAAATTATTAAAAAAAAATTCTCAACAAATATAATTATCATTAATTCTTTTGAAACATGTTTATAACATTAATTACAATAGAAACATAATGAAAAAATGTTTTATTTTAACAATTAACTCATTCCTCATACAATAAATCCAAAAAAATCTTCAAAATCAATCCATAGACAACATTTTAATCATATTAAAAATAATTTACATTTTTATAAATAATATCCCATTTATTTCATCACAAAAAAAGTCATCTATTTTTCAATATATTATCCCAAAATAAGGAACATATTAATAGTTATGATTCATGTATTCATTTTTTCTTTAAAAAATAACAATTTACTGGGAAATCACTTTTCCCATCCATCACCATTTATCCACATATCCTTTAAAATGCATATAAATAAACTACAGTGGACTAATCCATAAAATATTTATTATTCCAATGTACCATAAAAGAACTTATGTGACAATATTCATGGTTTATCCTGTATAAACACTCAATTTTTTCACTTCTTAAACCATTATCCTGGTTTCTTTATTTAATTCCTTAACACTAATTTTATATCATATGTCTTTCTTTGATTTTTCATCATCAACAATATAAAAATTACTTATACAATTTTTTTATTCCCTTCATGATCATTAACCCTTGAGTATAGATTTTCTTAATTCCAACAAATTTTACATTTATAACAATTAACTATCAATGATATTTATGAAGGAAATTATCATTGCTTATTTAATTAATTGAACCTTTTCCTTTAAAATTAAATTATATGTGAATTTATTTTCTACAAGAAATTCATATTCTAGTTTCTTTGAAGAATTATCATTGAAAAATCATCCTACCTTATTTTCATATGGAAAATTGAACTTTCTTTCTACTATGGTCACCATGAAACTATATATTTCTATTTTTATATGGGTCGTGATGCTCACAATAGATGATGTTGTTAAACATATTATCATGTTGATGATTTAGAATAATAACATGATTTAACCATAAAACTACCATTTCATTTGTTTTTTCATGAGCAAGATCATTCCATTTTCCATCAAATTTAGTACTTACATGAATCATCATAGTTCCAGGAATTGTCTAAAATCAAAAAAGGATAAGTTGAGAAACAATAATAATACAATGAAAACCATATTCCCAAGGAAAAATATTTTAAAATTTTTAATCTATTTAACTGTTGGTATTATCCTAAGTTTTTACTAATCATTTCCAAAACTCTAGGATTTTATCATATACATAAAATTAGGCTACATACATAGTTTTTCTCATCATATTATGAAACATTAATCTAAACCTTTATCTAATACCAAATATAAAAACCCATTATTTTACCAAAACTATATTACATCTAAATAGATTTATATAAATTATATAACATAACATATTGATAACATTATATAATTACATGGTATCAGAATCTCTTGAATATATTAATCAAAAACAACATATTCATAAAATGCATACATCGTCTCTTCCTAATTTGTTAGAAAATATAATCTATTTTGACTAAAAGCTCAATACATATTTTGGTATCTAGAAAATAATAAACATAAGAAAATTGTGATCTCGGATTCTCAGAAAGGATTAACAAGGTATATAAGAATCATAAGATATACATTAGGGTATTATTATATGAAAATATAATTTAAAAATTATACCCTACATATAAAAGATTAAAATATACACTCATGGAAAAAATCAAGAACATTACTAAGATATTAATCATAAAATAATTTTTTTTTCTATAACATGTAATTATGGGAAACACATAATCATATAACATTGTGAACATGTTTATATTGTTATAGGTTTAGTAATTAAATTGATGAAATGGAATCAGGACCTTGTATACACTTATTGACATGAATGTAATTCCACACATAATAATGTGAATAGGTAATTAGGTTCATCAATTATATATTGAATGTGTAAAAAGTATCACATATAACACTATGAACATGTTATCAGGTTCATAAATTACATATTCAACATGTAATTAGATCCACATGTTACATTCTAAACATGTAATCAGGTTCATATATAACTTATATACTAAGGAATTATCAATACCTATAAATTTAATGGGAGGAAGATATAGGTCAAAATAGTCACATAATAAAAATCATACATATGTTTCCAAAAAGGCCATAAATCCATAAGAACATTAATCAGTCATCATCAAATCAAAACCCATTAATATAAATAGTTTTTCCAAACATATCATCATATAAGAACTCATGGAAAGGTAATGGATTTATAAAATATTTATCCATAGTCAAACTAAAAAATAATAAATGAAATTAAGATAATTTCATGGAATAAAATCTCTATTAATTCATAAATAATATGAAATAATTATTTCTTGTATGCAAAATAATTTTTAAGATATCAGGTGAAATAATTCTTCACAAAAATATCTTTTATTTTGAAAAAAACAATTTTTAAATAATAACACAATTAAGAAAAAAATTTAAATGAATGTACCCATGAAAAAATATAAATGAATAATTTATAAACAATTTTAAGCAAAATTTAAATCATTTTTCTTGAAAATATATAAAACATCATTAAGAAACATTTTTAAAAATGTTTTTAAGAAAAACTATTTTTAACAAAATAATTCTCATCAATGAAATAATAACATTATATAGAACAAATAATATCATTAAAATAAGTATATTCATTTTAAAAAATTAGAAATGGTAGTATATATATCTCATAATAGTGTATGGGTTCATAAAAAACATGTGTCTAAGTAAATAAAAATTGTGACAAATTTTCCTTACCAATTAGGTAAATTTTCAGAAGAAACCCCCATGAAAGATAGATCATAAAAAGGATATTTAAATACCAATTAATTAAAATATAATTATTATATATTACATAAATTCTGAGTATATAAATCACACAAAAAAATCGGGGAAAATGAAAAAACTCTTCCAGAAATGTTAATGAGACATTAAATCCCATTAACAATGTCATATCATTGAAGTTCGAATTAATGAAATGAATACATTATGTTTATGTTTATTCACTGTAAATAAAAATTAAATATTTTTAAATAAAACATAGCAAAATCAAATTTCATTTCACATATAATCATATAATTACATAATCGGGGAAATAATAGTTTAACCTAATGAATAGAAATTGAGTTTAAAATCCCCCAACCACTTTTTTTCAATCGAATCGTATACCACATAAAAGTAATGATTTTAAAATAAAACATTGTATTAAATTAAGGTAATTAAATTTATGATATTTTATATTAGTCTAAATTATATAAACCACATATAAGAAGTAATAATTAAATAATATATATATCTCATAGAAGACAAAATTAAATGAGAACCTCTTACTTAATGTATTTCATTAGTTTTTTGTACTTAAACCTTATGTATAAAGTGTTAATAGATTTAATAAATAAATTAATTAATTATTATAATACTTATAAGACTATATTTTATTATTTTATAACATTTTATTTCTTAATAATTATTAATATTTCATTACTTTTACTCTTTCTAGTGCGTTCTTTTATGTTTCCATGATTAGTTTCATTATGTTAAATTATTAGTGTATTTGTAAAATTTAAAGAAAACTAAATACGTGTAAGAGAATATTATTCATTAATTTATAGGTTCTTTAATAATTCCTTTTATCATTTTTATTTCTTACATGGGGATTATTAAATTGATAAAATTTTATTGAAAATGTTTAGTTTAATTTTGTGGCTTCTTCTAGCCTTCACGAAAAAGTATTATTTAATTTAATATTTTTTGTATATATTTTTTCATAACATAAAATAAGTTATATTAAACTATTTATAATATTATTTTACCATAATAAATGTTTTATTACTATCCATTATGTATATAATAGAAAACAAACAAAATCATTATTCATGGATATGATTAACTGATATAATTTGAATAATAGATTCATTTTATTGAATATGGAGAGGTAATAAAATGGTTACACATAATATTTTACATTATTAAGAAAAAATTATTTACTTAAATAATTATATATTTATTATCCCTTTATTTAAGAATGATATGTATATAAATTAGAAATAAGAAAAAATAAGGTTGGTGTTTCGATAAAATTACCTCTTAAATACCACCTCCTTAAAAACCATAAGGTACATTATATTTTTTTATCTATTTGAGAAAATCATAAGTATATTTTTGGGAGAGTGATGAGAATTTTTTGGTTATATATTTGAAGATAATAACATCTTTTGATACGAAATTATGTGGTTAGGTTTGGTGTATATATTTGAGGATAGGTGGTTTAAGTGATTAACATAATAATTACATTATATTTAATGCCAACCTCATTTAAGTAGAATTAATCACAAAAATTTTTACAGAAAGTAATATTTTATAGACTTTTAATGGTAGATTAATAAATAATCGAAATATTAAATAATTTATTATTTAGTTAATCATTTACGTTATCTTTTAATTGTATCTATTTTTATTATTTTATATATGCTACAATAAATAAATTTTTTCGTGGTAACATTTTTAATCAAAGAAATGAAAATTTCCAAAATAAAAAATTCTTGCCTTTGAATTCGTGATATTTATTATATTTTAACAAAAAAAATAACATTATTGGAAACATTATATTTAAAATTATTCCAATAGTCTAAATGAAAAAGCATGTTTTTAAAGTGAAATGTTAAAAAGTATAAAATGTGTTTTTATCCAATTTAAATTTGAAATTGATTCCAATTTACTAAATTAGATTTATTTTTTTATTATTGAACAAATTATAATTTAAAAATAATTTAAAATAAAATTTAGCTATATCAGCAAATTAGAAAACTTGTATTTTTCAATAATAGCTCATTAATTTTCACTCTTCATAAAAAAATGAATCCTTTCTAAAAATTACAAAACATTAACCCTAAGATATTTTTTATTTTGTCCTTTTAAACATTATGATTAAATTTTAATAAAATTTATAAAATATTCAAAATTTAGTATTAATAAATTATTTTCAAATGCATTAAAGTTGCGTCATAGAAAAATATAGCCTTTGTACTTAAAATTGGATTTATTATTATATTAATTCTATCAAAAAAAGTTAATTATGATTTTAATGAAACTATTGAATATATAATATATAAATTTTATTATGATATTTCATTAATAGTATCGAAATTTATTTATTTTGATAAATTCTATTGTGATGATAAGAATATTTTTTGGAAAATAACTTCCATTATGATCCATTGGTATTTATTTTCATTCCAAATTTATTGGTATACAATCAATTAATTTTATTAAAATGTTTAAACTATATTGTCAATGTTTAGTTCATCCAATTTCGTCCCTCCATTCGAGTGGTTGTGTGATAATGATTGGGTTTAAATAATAATATTTCGGTGTATGTTTAGCTTGATGTATTTTGAAAAGTAAGCTATTGAAGTGACAAAATTTATTAAAATAAGTGAAAAACCAAAAAATCCTAGGGTGTTACAACACAGTGGAAAATAAAGTACTTAGTCAGAACACATGGGCTCTGAACTAGCAGTAGGCTCATATTCCTACCCCAACACTGAAATGAGATTGTATCCACATTCTTACAAAGTATGATTCTAATCACATCGTGGATGTGATGAAAATAATGAAATCAAATCTAGGTATCATCCTTGAAAAATTCAAAATGGAACCCTCAGTAATGAATACAGTAATAACCTCTGCCCATGTCCCCACCCACATATGTAGGTCAACTGATCCATATAATGTTATGGTCATACAAGTGAATACATGAGTTCCTGATCCCAACTAGGAAGGTCATCAAAAACATTCTGTGATAAGTGGACAACCAGATCGAGCATATATCCTTGTTTTAGCCGAGAATTTCCAGATCTTTTTAAGGGTCTCTCTAGGAATTGAATAGGTTACTACTAAAATTTTAGAGTCCCAGAGACATAATTTGACAGAAAAATGAAAGTAACTATAACTAACTCTTATACATTGTAATCTCCATCCATAGTACAGTGTTATAGATACCCATGGGAGAGAATCAAAAAAATCACACCCAGTATAGTTAAATAAAGTTGAAATAACTTATGATCCTACACTATTAAATCTTGCAGTTTTTTAGCGTATCAAACATCTATCATTGGTAGCCTATAATGATTATAGTACATTACCAAATTATTAATGTGGTATTATTAGTCACAGAGGCCCTCCCACAAGGACCAACAACCAATATCTCAATTGATAATCCCTAGAGTAATTACCACTAATTATTTTTTTGTCGGAGTAATATGATCTCTTACGTTAAGTCATCTCATGATGTGGGACGTTATATCCCTAAATGTTTGAAAGAGATCAATAAAAAATATATAACACTTATTAGATCAAATATGATAATGAAATCATATGTTTGAGGAATATAGATAGACGAGGTCAAAAATACATGACACCCAAATGGTGGAAAGTGATATTCAATCCCATTCAAAGAATTGTATGAGGCAACAATCATCTTATGAACTACACCCAGACCATTTCAATGTTAACACATCCGCTATGTTCCCTACTACATGTGACCAAACAACCAGGAAGTTCCAGTTATGGGATGATCAAGTATAAGAATCAATGGTAAGAGAATAATAGAATACATTACGTGTGAGAATAAAATTGTCCATAAATAATATTCCCTGTCATATTATGGAACTTATCGACTTCTCAGTACAACATTCTAGATGTAGTGGTAATATATTTTCTAGATAATATCTTTCTTAATATATTTCCAACTCTCCACCACATGAAGGTGATGCTGTCACCTTACGATGTGTATGCAGATCATGTTTAATAGATGGGAGAGATTATTTATCAAATAGACATATAATACCTAATTTCTAAATGAAAAATATTATTCGAGAAGCAGCATAATGGTATTAAACAAGAAAAAACAAATGTAACGTATGAATTATGTGTTCTAATATTCAATTCCCCATGTAGTGTTCATATCTACAGATGAGGAGAACACTGAGATTTTCATTTCACCTTAGACCCCAGTCAGTAAAATCTATCTTAGGTGACATCTCGTAATGTTATTGATCTATAGTTGATAGAATACAATAACCCCACTAAACAATATGGTGCATCCTATAAGAATCGACCATAAAGAAGTCTCAAAGGAATCTATCACAATGATTTATATCATTTAAAAAAATATGGAACAAGGTTACTATAACCATCAATAGAATTTTCATTGAAGGGAAGCCTATCATTAGGTACTAATAATTCCATTTGAAGCCTAATATCATGTGAATAACTTGAAATGTACTGATATCAAAGTCAAATAATTATTAGTAATAATATAGGGATATTTTTTATAATAAGTAGTAGCCATTGTACAAAAAAACACTAGACCAATAGGTTTTGGGTATTTTTAATTCAATTTTCTCCTCCAATGAAGACAAATTTGTCCAGAGGTGTGACAATGAAAGAATGAGAGAAACCACAAAACACAAGGATCAAGGCATTGTATCCTCATCCCTCCCTTCAACAGAAATTGTCCATCTAAATTTTTGGAGAATTGAAATAAACTAGGTCTCCTAGTTTATCACATTTTGAAACTTGATCATCATAAGGGACACATATAATGAGGTTCTCTTCTTTTTTCCTTATTGTCTCTCTCCACCAATAATCATCAAAATGATACAAATAAGGATCAAATAAGTCAAGTAAAGTAAACAAACAACCATATAATCATTCAAATTCTAGTATGACATGTCAAATGAATTAATCATTAGTAAACGACATCTGAATAAACCCTATGTATGATGTTGAAGGTGACACCAATGTTTATGATTAAGGAGAGGATGTATACACAAGTAATCTGGTCGATATTGAGTTATGTGATGGAGGTATTCCAACTAATAATCAAATACATGCCCCCAATCTGATGATTCAAGCAACCACTCCATTATGGAATTCTCAGCATGCATCCACTAAATAAATGGTTAAAGGAAAGGCTACACATAATCCCCTTTTGAAGAGGTTATATCCCCTATATTCAATGAATGATTATCTTAATATGATAAAGATATGAATGAGATGAGAATTATAAATTAAGAATTTATACAGTATATAATTTTTATCAAACATTTTCCATGGGAAGAGCCTCAACTAACACATCCTACTAATGTACATAATAAATTATGCTTCAAACAAGTATCCGAAGTAGAGAAAGGACATCTGATCATTCTGATTCATAAACGATCAGTATATGTAGTCATGATCATTGGAAAATTTCTTGACTTTACTCTAAGAGGAAATCAATCTAAACATATTTATGTGAACTATTAAAATATATCCCCTATTGGATGTTTGGAAGTGATATTTTTTGAGACAACAAATCATTCCCTATATATTTCAACAAAAATTAATGTTTGTATTCTTCCAAAAAAATCATCAAGCTCATATTGAAACCATCAAATTATTGAAAGCTTGATTGGATGATTTAAAGGAGTCGTGTGCACCCATACATCCATAATGGAATCCTTACCCTAAATGGTTAACCATTATCCTACCCCACCATGGTATTAGAGACCAAAATTTTTAGTATTCAATTGTTTAGGAGATCTAGAGAAGAATCTAAAACATTTTGTATCTCTTTTTGATTCCATGATTGTAATCCCTTGGAAATAATAAGTTGATAATCATATATTCTCTATACAAACAACACAATAGATTACCTTCACATGGTACCTTAGATTTCCATCTCGAACAATCAAAAGAGAGGAAGATCTATATTAAACTTCTCACTTTCAGTTCTATTCAATGTTGAAATAGAAATTCTAATTGAAATTTCAAATTAAAAACAATGATGGAAGATGAGTGTCTTAAATTTCATTTATATATTTATGGGGTTGACATTCTCTCTCAGAAAAAATCAATAACAGAATATTTTACTTCTGTATTTATTGAGAACCATTATGATGAGTTGAGAACGAGGATCATAATAATAAGATGTATGTGTGAACTTTCAGATCACACAACACTTAATCAATGAATGGAATATTCAAAATAGTAAACTCGGCTCACATCCTAAATTATCTCATCTACACTAGGGAAAATAATGTTGTATAAAGAAGATGTGAAAATCACAATTAAATTGTCCTCTACGATTACCCCAACTCCAAATTCTACACCATATCATGTGGAACCCCCTATGTTTAAAAAACAACACCCACCTCAAATGAAATAGTTGAGGGGACTATGGAAAAATTAGTTCATGGATAAAACATTAAATTATATTCATTAAGAGATGAAAAAGTCTATGGCTAATTTATAGTAGCAATGGATAATGATATATTCCACCTACCCATTCCCAAGGATAATGGATAGGTTGTTCTTAATTAAAATTAAAATTATTTCCCATTTAAATAATTTTTGTGGAGCACCATTTCAGTTTTTTTTATTTTCAAATACCTATGAAAAAATAGTAGACTTTTTGAATGTAAAATAGGGGAAACTGCCAAACCAAATAGCATATGATTACTTTACTACTCACGAGGAGGATGTTGAATGTAAAAAAAATATTATAGGGGAATGTATATGTTTTTTGATTGGATTATTTAGAAGAAAAATATCTGAAAAAATGATATTCATTGAGTATATTTGAATAAACAAACAGTTACACCAACCAGATTTTTCAACCATAGTCGGCTCATTCAAAACTATAGTCTTTAAAAATAAAATCTATTATAAAGAAAAATATCTCAAATAGCATGTATCTTCTTTTGGAGGATGAAATTTTACCAAGGATAAATTTAGATCTTTCTATCATTGAATTTATGCCTTCACTTTTAATACCATGGGCACTCCCCGCTAGAGGGTACTACCATAAATGACCATCTAGACAAAGTATTCATCAAATTAGGAATTAAACTTAAATTCCATTAGTTTTTTTCAGTTAATGAATCCATTATTTGATTAAGAGTATACATCTGATCTAGATCACCCCATTATTATCTATGTGACATGTGGAAGAGTACCCTTTATCGTTGGGAATACTGGATGGATTTTTCATGACAATAACTATAATTATTTCCAATAACCTATTCATGTTTTTAGTGATGTGGAAACTCATAGAAGATTCTGTCAATGAGTACAAAATGACTTTATAAATCCCCCTACATATGAAACATGTATCCCTCATATGATTATAATTGAATTTCAATCATAAGGGTTACATGTGTCAGATTTACATAAGTAGCTAGAAAGAACTATTTAGCCTAACCAACCGAGGATTGGAGCCACCACCGAACCTACTTCAATGGACGATTTGTGTACACCAAGTACATTGAATCCTAATGTGTTTCTGAAAGAGTACCTTTATCCTATGAAACAAATGCCTTTATTCTATATGTATAACAAATTGAATCAATTAGACATGGAATCATTAATGTTTTTGATCTCTCATGCCCAATGTTACCAACATTCCATGTGAAGAACTCATAGAGGCCCTTCTAATCCCCCAAGAGTTTTAAGATGAGGTTTCATCTATTTAAAACTATTATATAGTGACTTATCCCATTGAATTTCATGATATTACCTCATTTATAGATCAAGAAGCATATTTCATTATAAAAGGACACATAAGAACCTTTTATGTGTATGGAAAGATAAATGGTGCCAATGATCGGAGGGCTTTCATTAATAATGTATTTGGGTTTACTAACATTATTGTATCAAAAATGTATATGTTTTACTATATTGAGATTAACCTAGAACCCTCTACTATAACACTATAGGGATATGACAAGGGTGTGAAAAAGCCATTAGGATAAATAAATCCTAGGGCTCGGTTTAAGGACCATGTATCCCACACATAATTTATAGTTGTTTGGATGGATAAGGTATTAAGTGGATTTTTGGGAGGGACATGGTCACATTAACATGTGGAAATACACACAAGATAACATCAATGGATAAAATACTGCATTAATCAACCAATTGTGTTGTTGAATTTTTATAAGGCAATATTTGATTCCTAAGAGTCATATTATATAGATTAAAGATTATATCATACAGAAGGGAATGAACCCAAGGTTGATAGTATGACATGTATATCTAGATTTAATGTCCTATAAATGAATTAGACTATAGCGAACTAGCCCCATATAGGATGGAGTTATTGTTTGATATCAATTAAAATGGAATGATTATAATTAAGCAAGCCCTGAAGGACCTATCAGTTTAGTAGTCTTGGTAAACCTGATATACATAATGGTATTTTCTTAAAAATTAATACACGAATTAGAAAATAATTTTTTCTATTCATTCTAAATTAATATTTTTTAGAGAAAAAATAATCCATTTAGTAAATATTTTCATAACTTTCACAGTATGATTAATGTATACAATTGGAATGAAACATATAAGGGTGATCTCAAAACACAATTAAGTGTACATAAAGTGGATGTATTAAGGGATCAATGAGAATATTAATTATGGAAAGGATACTAATTGAACACAAATTTCATATAATCAATATACTCAATGGATGTACATAAGAAATATGGGATGGTAATAACTAGAAACAAGTTCCATTCAAATAAATAGATAACAAAAAAATGAATATTGAATGATAAGAAACTAAAAAACATGTCATCTAAATTTCTGAAAATTAAATGTATCGATAGATATGTTGATGGAAAATATCATGTATGAATAATAACTTAATTTAAATGAGAGATGTTTTTTAATAATGGCCACCATGTGTCCCAAGAACGTTGTATATTTACTATCACAAGAATTCACAGGATAGTAAAAAGAATTTTTGTAAAATCCCATCTATAATGGCAATCAAAATTACACATACCATGATAATATCGATGCATTTAGGTGCTATCTATAATCAGCTCACACCCATGTTATACAAGTGCAAAACATTCCTCACAAATCAAATAATTAATTAAATGTGTTCCTTATCAAATAACCATATTGAATATAGAATATATAAATTGAAATATTTCCCTAAATAATAAAATAACATTAAATTTATAAACCATATGAAAAAATTTATTTGGTTTAGTCAATAATAATATCCATGAGAAATGATGTTGATAATTAAGGAAAATTCAATGTTCTTAAGTGATTGAATATTTCAAGGAGAAAATATATCCAGTAAGTGAATGTGAATAAAATCCATGGAAAATACACCATTACCCATCCATATGAATATTAAGGATATCATAAATACAATATAACCCATTTCGAGTAAAATAATGGGTTTTTATTTTTTATGAATAAAAGTATTATAATAAATATTTTAAAACAATTCTTGGAAAAAATATCAATTTTTTTGATTTTTTTGGAAAACCATATATTTGAAAATAAATTTTAAAATAGAACACAATTTTTTAAAAATAATCATTTCAAAAATTTAATGGAATATTTGATATAATTATGGTAGGAAAATCCATAAATTACTTATAATGAAAAAAGAACATTCCATTTTCATGATATAAATGTATGAAAAATGCCCTATTTGGGAAGAGATAAAAATATTACATTGAAAGAATTTTAAAAAAGGGTTATAAATATTTTTATCCAATTACATTTTAAAATTTTTAATAAAATAAGTTTTTTAGATGAATATAGTCTCTCCGACCAAAGAGAGAAGTGAAGGCATGTTTTATTTAAACATTTTGAAAACCAAAGAGTTGAAAAATGGAACTAATATTTTAATATTTTAATGAATAACTATAAATTAAAAAATAAATCATTCAAAAAAGGTTTATATAATTTCTTGAATGGAAATTCCATTGAAATCTAATTAGTATTAGTTTTAGGTAAAATAATATTAACACATCACAAAATGTCCCATACCACATAGAAACACTTTATATTATAAACTTTGTGAAAGTATAATATTAAGTTAATGTTTAAAAATACATTAATAAAATAATAATAAAGTTATAATATAATAATAAGGGAAGTATATACCCCACAAAAATTATTTTTGTGGTGAACATGACATTTATCTCATAAAAGTTACAAGTGAGATGAGAAACTCGGACCATAAACTTCCTTGTATAGTGTGGTCTTTATAAACATGTATATTGGGTTTAAACATTTATATAAATTATTAATGAACCGTGTAAATATATAAGATATCATATACGATTATCTTCTAATATCTTATTTCCAATTTGTTAATATCCTTTCATTATTTTAACTATTTCTAGTCCTAATTTCCTAGATTTTCGAGTTTTTATTAACATTTTTTTCATTCTTATTGACTATATCATGGTTTAAGAATCTCTAGAATATAATAAATTATTTTAATATCATATATATCTAGTATATATGTATTTATATTAAACTATATTATTTGGATATTATAAGTGATGTGCACTGTTCATGGAGTCAGTAGGCCGTACGTACAATGAATACTACATTCATTTTATTATCATATTAAAATATTAAAAGTAAAATGATAAATATTTAAATTATATAAAATATTTTCAATATAATATATTATTAATAGATTTAATAAAACAAGCCTTTATATTTACATTATATGGCATTAATGAGTCATATCACTTTGAGGTGTCGGTAGTCCTAAATTCTTCAAACAAAATTATGTTATTTAAAAATTATTGAAATCATAAAGGTATATCCACAATAAAAATTAAATAAGAAAACATATATTTTAATTATAATTTATAATAAAAATATAAATATAGTTTCTATCATAACAGATCTCATGAGTGATGGCTAGGTGAAAAAATAATCATTGTTACGGAAGAAAGTAGTTCATCGTACACAAAAACAATATGCTTATTATCCATTATATGGAGGTGTGCGTATGTGAAGGTTGAAAAAATGATATAAAAACATACTAGTATATTTATTATACTATTATTGATATAAAATTAATTATTAAAATAGATTTTATGGGATGGATAATGGAAACAAAACTAAAAATCTTGAGAGAATATGTTACCTCTTTACCAGGAAACATATTTTGGTAGCAATGAAAATCATCCTTTGATTGATTTGTTCATAGATAGATCATTCTATGATGAGGGGATGGATTTCTGGATACTACATGTGTAATTATTGGATGGGGAAATGTTTCTTGAGATGTGCGAGGAATGGGGAGATGGGGTAGCCATTTATAAAGATGGAAAAAGACACGATTGGAATTTTTGGAATCTAGTGAGGTGTACAACTTTTATTACATAATGAAGGTCATAAAAATAATACAAACTCAATTTATGATGTTTTATTACTGATATATGGACATATAATGGGTTTTTATGTGTTTCTATGTCATTTGTGAAATTAAATATAAAGTTCAGTCCACTATTGAAGCCTAATTACACCTTAATCTCTATAATTAATTTTTATATCTTTCAATAATAATTTTGAAAAAAATTATGTCGATATTATTAGAAATAAAATATAATACAAACTATACTTGTTTAGAATAATTTTTTAAAATTAAAGTCAAATAAATAGAAAAAATAAGATAAATGATAATCTTGTAGATAGACTGTTTAACTTGTTTAATAGAAAAATATTCAAAGTATTACTGTGTTTTCATAATAAATTTTCATGCAAAATTTAATCTAATAAAATAAATTATATTAATAGATGTATTATTGATCTAGTTTTACTTCATAATATATTTAAAATATAATTTATCATTAATATTAATTTAAATGAAAAAGAAATTTTAAACTAAAATGATATATTTTTCACAATTCATCAAAAATGATGTTTTTCATCAAAATACAAACAATTCACCCCAGGATAATTTTGACATCCAAAATTCAATAATTAATATTATTTTATCAAAACAAACATATAAAAGTGTCAAAATAAAGATTTAAATTATGTTCTCCATTAAAAGGATGTAAAATTGTCTTGATAAAAATATTAGTGTTTAAGTATGAAATTGGGTGTTTTCCTCTATTATGCACATCAAACCTATTGTATAAAAATAAAATAATTAGTTTGAATATATATAATATATTTTTTACTAAAATAACTCACTAATTGTATTTAGTTATTTATTAAGGTAAAACTCATTCTGATTTATAAAAATAATAATATTTCTTTTCATATCAAATTGGTTCTTATATTCATTTCTAAATAATTATTAACCAATGAATTCATTTTATATTCATGTAAACCATAATTTTTATAGGTTCCTTATTAATATTATTAAAAAATAATTTAATGGTATGTTTATATCATATTATATTAAATAATAATATGTTAATAACACATTGTTATTTGGTGAAACTCGATCTTGGTATAACACAAACTATTGAGGTAGGTAACTCTTGTGTGTAACATAAACTATCAAGGAAGGTCTATCTTTCATGTAACACAATCTATCAAAGAAATTATCTATTGTATGTAACATAATATAACTTAGCATTGCATGCATTGAAATATATAGAATCTATTTCAAATAGTAAAAATATTATAATGTATCTAGATATTATATAACATATTTCACTTTATATTGTATTTCACAAATGTTGTTGAATAAAAATCAATACATTAGAATTTAGGGGTGTTACATTATCCCCTTCATAATTAAATTACATTCTCACAATTTATACTCGATCATGGAGATAAATGGTCTGGTATTTCATATATTAAAATCCCACATCATTATATGGTTTCATAAGTCATCATATATAAAAGATAGAATTGGATGTACAAAGTTCACATGGAGTACCATTCAAATAGGTGTCTATATAGTTGAAAATCAATGAAAAGTGGAAATATTTAAATTGAGGAAAATCATATTAATTAATAGGGTGTCAATGAGGTCATCAAAAACAAAAAAATGAATGCTCAACAGAATGTTGAGGGCCTCAAATCCATAAATTCACAATGATTTATAGACCATTGGATCAAACTAAATTAATGTCTTAAGACAATATTTTATTTTGAATTCATTTTCCCAATAATGGGTAATAGTTTTACCTAACATAAATATAAGAAAATATTTATACCATATAGTTCTAAATTTTATGAGAACAATCCTAAATTTTAGTTGTACGTTGATAAAATAATAATTCATTACATTATTACTAGAAATTAATTTCCAAAAATGATTTTTTTATTATTGAAGTAATAAAATATTTTGTTAAAATATTATATGACATATAAAAGTTTGAATGTTACAACCATTTTCCATTAAATATCTTATAGAATAGATATGATTAATTAATTAATATCTAATAATAAAAAGTGATAATTTTGGTTCATAATTAAAATTTATTCGTTAAATAGTTTAACTAATATCAATAAGATACAAACCAGGATATTAGTAATTTAGTGGTTGGTGATAAACCATTATCATCCATCAGTTATTGTTTCAATACCTACAACCATGATGGATTTTATTGGTTTTCACCCAACATACAAGTTGTCCTTTTTTTAGTCAATATTAATTTTATTTTAAAAATTTATATAATGGTCATCCTTGAATTAATTTTAATCACTAAAGAGATTTTTTATTATAGTTATCAATACAACTTCAATACAAAAATACTACATAAATGTTTTCACATACTTTCTGACATGGCCTAGGGTTTATCAATAATATCATTAATTGGATTTCTAACCCATGACTACATTTTTTAAAAAGAAAGAACCATAGGTTTATCCTACGATTCGTATAATGTATCCATATCATGAAAAATGGTTTCTTAAGAAAATGTGAATTATCAGATTCATATCCCTCAAAAGTGTCAAATGAGCTGCACATTAAGGCCCATTTTCATGTTCATTGTCACCCCAAGTAAGGCACGTGACACCTTGTTGGAGTTGTTACACCAAGGTACAAAACTTCTAGAACAATATCCAAGTGTAGAATCATGGAAAGAATTGATTTATCGGTATACCCACATATTATTTACATTTAAAAATTATAGGGTTTTAGTCTACCATTATCCTTAAATTCTACCTTAGTGTATTCATACAAAACATATGTTTTCCTAAATCAATATATCAAGGTCTCTAAAAATTTCCTTTAATATAAATTGTATAGATCCAAACTCATATATCCTAGAGATGATGTCTGCTATCAATTAAAATGGAATTTTTACATGGAATCAAGCTCTGAAGTACTGATCATGTTATTATTCATGGTAAAGTAGATAAATAAATGATTATTCTATTAAAAATGTATACACAAATTACAATATGATTTTTTTCTATTTTATAATAAATAATATTAAGTGTAATAGTAATCTATTTAGTAAATCAATGCATATCATTCATTGTACGCTACATGGATAACTGGAGAAAGAAATATAACATGGGTGTGGTAATATTATTTATATGGGTAAGTAAAGTGTTATATATAATGAATCATTGAAAATAATTAGTAAAACATGGTAAATAAATGACCATACATGATATATAATTAATAATATGAATGGAAGTGAGTAATATTTTTGGAAAGGTAATCAATGGAATCCCATTCCATTAAAATTAATGGATAAAAAAATAAATTTGGAAAGGTAATAAACTAAAATACATTCCATATAAATAACCAAATATGAATTTTATCGATAGATATTTTGATGAAAATTTCATGATGAAGAATAACCCGTGGCGTAAAATGAAATATATACATAGATATGTGAATAAAAAATCTCATGGATGAATAATAACTGAATATAAATAAGGGAAATTATTTATTATTGGACTCAATGTTACCTAGGTAAATGGTACTATTAACTTCAATACATTCCACAGGATGGATTACAATAATCTGGGATATAACCCATATGAAGAATTTAGAAGATTTAATTGTCCAATGAGACTACAATGCATCAAGGTGCTATCTATATCCAGGCCCCACCCATGTCACACCATTAGAAAACAATCTTCATATTGAATAACTGATTAAATAATGATCCTTATCAAATAAATGGATTGATTAAATAATATTGAATTATAAATATTTCCCAATATAATAATATAAATTTCAAATTATAAAACATATTTAAAATTGTATATAGGTTAGAAAATAATAATATGCAACAAAGATGATAAGGATAATTAATAAAATTCAATTGTCATTTGAGATTAGATATTTCAAACTAACAAAAGAAATCATGAAATTAAATGATAGTACTATCCTTGGCCAAATTAATCATAAACCATACACTAGAATATTAATAATTCTAATAATAAAACATACCATGAGTGGTGTAAAATTAAATTTTGTTGTTATTTATGAATAGATCTATTACAAAAAGTAATTTTAAAAACACTATTGAGGATAATTTATTTGGATTGGAAAAACGTATTGAAAAACAATTTCATTGATAATAAATTAAAATAAACATTTTAATTAAAATTTAACCATTAATGAAAGAAAACTAATATTTGAAGGAATGGTGATGCTTTAATCATTAAATGTCATATACGGTAAAAAAACATTAATTTTTCATGATCAAAAAGTAAGAAAATGTCTTTTCCGAAATATGATTAGATGATTTCAATGAAACAAATTGGTAAAATAAAAAATTATTAAAAATTTTGGTAACAAATAATTTTTAAATTTTTTTAATAAATCTCAGGTTTTAGTAGAAAACAGGGTCTCCGACTAAAGAGAGAAGTAATTTCGGGTTTTCATTATATCATTTAAAAAAATATTAGTATCGATGATTGAAAAAAGGTACATATAAATGAAAATAGACATAAATAACAATATAATAATAAAAATTTATTTAAAAATACTTATATTGTTTTGATTAATGAAAATTATATTGAAAGATCATTTGTATTAGTATTGAGTATAATAATATTCAAAAATAAAAGAGTGTCCCATAACTATTTGAAAAATTTTAAATTTTAACCATATGAAGGAAGGATATTTAATTAAATTATAATATTCCTTGATGATATAATATATCAAAATGGTATGTAGATACTCCACAAAAAAAGATTTATGTGGTGAACATGACATTTGTCCCACAAATGTAAAAAGTGAGTTGAAAATTCCCCACCTTAAACATAATTTTGTTACATTATCTATATCATAATGTATAGTGTGTTTAAAAATGTTATCAACTAATAGCAGAACCATATTTATATTTTTGTTATCATATATTTTCCCCTTATATTATATTATTACACATTTTTAATATCCTTTCATTGTTTTAAATGTTTCAGGTGTTAATTTCCATCTTGGTCGACTGTGAGTTAACATGTTATTTTTCAATATTATTAAATATACCATGGATTAATAATATCCATAATATAATCGATAATTTTAATATCATATATGTATATATTAAATGTACTTATAGTATTCTATAATACTTGGTGATTTTAATTGAATATCCCCATTCATGGAGACGGTTGGTCGTACGAATGCAAGAACACAATATTCATTTATTTGTCGTTTTAAAATAGTCAAAGATAAATTATAAATATGTATATTATATATTATCATATAATTTTTAAATATTTTACATATTTTTATTAAAACCACCGTTTATATGTTCATTTTATGGCTTTAATGAGTCATATTTCATTGAGGGGGTGGTGGTCCACACTTTCTCAAATGAAATTATAATTTTTTAACATAATGGAATGAAAAAGGGTATTTTATAAATAAAAAATAGAAAAAATAAAAAAAATTATAAATATAATATAAAATACATAGATAAATATATTATCCATCATAATGCCCAATGGGATAGATGGGAAAGGAAAAATGAACAATCATCATTGTCTAAGGCAGTAGTTCACCGTACAGATAAACAATATGTCGGTTACCCATTAGATAAAGGTCTGTGTATGTGTTGGTTAAAAACATTACATAAAAACATCCAATTATATTGAGGATAAGTTTTTTGATATATAGGTATGGAAAAATTTATTTTAGTGGGGTAAGAATGAAAGTGAAACTAAAAAGATTGAGGGAAATCATTAACTCTTAATGGGGTAACATCTTTTGGATTGAACCAAATATTCATTGTATTTATTTCTTCCCAAGTGGAGGATACTAGGATGAGCATATGGATTTTGGTGACTTATTAAGAGAATTTGTTATGATACAATGTTTCATTAGAGGTTTGATGAAGGGGGAGAGGTGGTTGCCTTTTATAGAGAAGGAAAAGGACTCACCTGTAATTTTTGGAAACAAGCTAGGTGTGTAGGTGTTCATACATAACAACAGTCATAAAACACCTTCTGAAATAAATAATATAATGTTAATTGGAAAATTATAGATAAAAATGGTTTTTTTATATGTTTCTAGGTCAGTTGAGTTCTTAAATATAAGGTTTAGTCCTTTTTAAACAAAATTACCCCTTAATCACAATAATTAATTCTAACCACATTCACTGATTATTTAGGTTAAAAATTATGTTGATCTTATTAGAATAATAATACCATACTAATTCTATGTTTTTAGGTTCATTTTTTTAAATTCAAAAAAAAGAAGTGGAAAAATTAATATCAACACTAATCTTATAGACAAATGAGTTAACGTGTTTAGGTAGGAATATTATCAAAATATTATTCAATTTTATATTAAATTTATATGATAAATTTATTATAATAAAATTAATTTTATTAATAGTTTTTTTATTGATTTAATTTGACTCTATATCAAATTTAATATTTAATTTATCATTAAAATATTTTAATAGAAAATTTATTTTTTAACTAAAATTTAGTATTTTTTACTATTCCTCAATGTAGTTTTTCTGAAAACTACCAAATATTCATAATAGGATAATGTTGAAATTCTGAATTTATTAATGAAATTTATTTTATCAAAATAAATTAATAATACATTCAAAATTATGATTTAAATTGGATCTCTATTAAATAGCAATAAAATTTCCTTTATAAAAATATTGGATGTTAAGTTATAAATGGAGTTTGTTTTTATCTTATAAATATAAATCCTAATTGATAAATATAAACAAAAATTTGATTGAATAAGTAACAAACATGTTTTATTAATATCATTCACTAATTGTAATAAGTTACTTTTATTATGTTAAAAATCATTTGGAAGTATAAAAAATAGTATTTCTTTTTTATATCAAATTAGATCTTATTTTCATTTCCCATTAATTGTTATCCATTGAATTAATTTTATATTAGTATAAATAATTATTTGTATAGGTTGGTTCTAACAATTCATATAAACTAATTTAATATCCAATTTATATGATATTATATTAAATAATAATTATTTAATAATAAGTTGTAATTTGATGAATCTAGATCATGTGTGTAATTGAAAATATATAGCTATGTCACTCTTGAATATAACAAATGTTATTGAAAAGGGGTGTTATTACATGTAACACAGGCTATTGAGGAAGCTATCTCTTTTGTGTAACACATGATATGTCAGTGTTGTGGGCATTAAAATATATAGAATCATTTTTAAAAATTAAATATATTATAATGTTTAGGGATATCATATTACCAATCATTATTAGTGTCGCATGCTGTAAATTATATTGAATACAATTTTTTTAATAATTTAGGGGTCTTAAAATGACCAACCACATCAAACAATGTTGTGATGATTATGTTTTACCCATCAATAAGGTTGATTATCTGAGTTAAAATTAAAATCCTTATTTGAAAATATTAATGATTTATGTCATTACAACTGGGCCCATCCACGATGAAAAAAATTGAATCTCTAGATTGAAATAAAATATTAGAAGATGATGACCTCAATCTGTCTCCTGAGATTCAACTGTTCACTACCTCAGTATATGAGTTGGAATTTATCATTGTGTAACCAAGGAAAAAATTATTCCAATTATCTATCCCTTCTCTATCCTCTAGATAATCAAAGTGAACATGCATTTTTTTTGGGATAGAAGAAGTTGGATCACCATTTGAATGTCAATATATTGAGTCCTTTTTTAACAATAAACCATTGTAATCATCACTTACTCCCTCTAAGGGTGAAGAAAATATCATGACGAAGGAGTTCAATAAGAAGATGTGGAGGAGGACCTCAGAGATAACTCTCCCTCATTTTAGGAGGGTGTATCTACCACCATTGATGATCACATAAAGATATATGTGGTAATTAAAGAGGACCCATAACCCACATTGATTTTTGTGGCCTTATCATCTAATGAATAATAGGTGTATCTATCATTTGAGAAGAAAAATTAGGACATTTAAATGTGGAACTATTTCGAGATGTTAGTCATCCATTGTGACGTTCCCACTCAAAACATGGTCTTTCTTGGCATTCCCATGGGTTATAAACAAGAATTCATAAAGACACATGCAACTCTTTCGTTAAAAATTGAAGATGAATTAGAATACATCATTTGGTATAACTTCATTAGGTAGGTCCAATATCAAATATTTTTAACAAATATTTTACAAATAACGAAAATTAATGGGAAAATAAGAATGTCCATTAATTTTAGAGATTTTAAATAGAACATCCTAAAAAAAATTTCCCAGATTTGATCATGTGAATTATTGTTGATGCAGTGTCTGAGTATGAGTACATCTCTTTAAGGTATTGATTTTCAAGGGATAATAATATATTTATAGATCACAAAGATGATAAAGCCACTAAATTTAGGTCCCCTTAAAAATTATGTGATATTGGTTAATCCCCTTTGTCATAATTAATAATAGAGCTACATACTAAATTTCCTTGAATAACATATTGAAATCCTTCATGAGGAAGTTTGTTGATTCTACATTTATGACCCAATGGAAAATTATTAACAGTGTTCTAATAACATGGATTTCCTTGAAATCATATTTAACAAATAGTGATAGGAAAATAAGTAAATTAACTACCTGAAATGCTCTATCAGCATTACCTAGAAGAAACTTTTCATATACTTTGTATGTAATTAAGGCGTCAATGTTGGCCCTGAAAAGAAAAAAGGATGTTAATAGTTTTTTTTATCTAAAAATCTCAAAATTTTGAATGGAAATTAAGGAAAACTGGCATACATATAATCATAATAGACAAAAATATTTTGAACTTTTCTTTGCTTCACCCGGTTGGTGAAATTGGTTATTATATACCAGTTGACTGATGAATATATGAATTCCTTCATCAATAATACCAAATATATTTTGGTCCTTTTGGTGATTATTTATACTATTGAGGGAAGAATACTCATTTAATTTGTGAAAACCAAATATTATTACCTCTTCTCATTCAATGTATAATTGAATGACACCATGAATGCAAAAAAAACTCTATTACATATCCTAAACCATGATCAATTCTAGATATGATTATTCCAATATCAATTATATCTATCTAGTGATAATAATTTCAATTCATTAATTGAGGCAATACTTGATGGATCTTGATTTCTTTTTAGTCTCACATATAAACATTTTGAAATAAATCCATGCTTTCCCATATTGACCAGAACTCTTTCATGATGGGAGACCTTCTAATGGTAGTTTGATTTTCATTTCATTACCCAGAAAGAGATGAAACACCAGGCATTGGATGATTTCCTTGTATAATATACCTTGGTAGAAATTAAATTAGTTGTAACTGAATTACATCATGAAGAGCTATTCTACATTCATTAGGGACACCCAGATGTGGGAGATTTATTTCCCCGACACATTGAGTAGCCCAACAAAACAAAAAATGGAAGACACTATACTCTAAAAAGAAGGGTTCTGAGTCATTCCCATTTATACAATAATGGAATTAAATCCAGAATCCTTCCAGAAAAGATAGTGGTTCATGAATAATGAATCAGAATATTAGGCCTCCATAATAGGTCTAGAGATATCACTTCACATACTGGTAGCACACATTATAAAAAAGGGCCTCTCAGAACTGTTCATAAAGCATACCAACAATGATTAATCCATAATAAAGATGATTTTAACCTACTTATTTACCATAATTGATCATAAATGGTTGAAATACCATTATATCCATAAATATTTAATTTTAAAATTTTATAATATCTTTTGGTTAATGAGTTGGAAATTAAATACCTAGATCTATTAATCTATAAAGGCATAAAACAATCAATAGAATTTCCCATCACCTGATGGTCTCTTCTTTTGTTCAGTTTAGTATGGAGGGTATCAATGAGGTCAGTCCCATACCAAAACCATACATTCTTACCACCAGTTGGTTAACACAAATTACAAACTACCTATAAAAATGGAGTACTTTCATCAGATATAATTAGGAAGGAGAAAATATGTCTATGAGAAATCAATATTATTATCTATGATGGTCTTAATCACCAAAATGGAATCTATAAGAATGTACTTGAGGGGGTCCTTTATAAAAATATTAATGGTGAAAAGACTTATAATTTCATGAAAATAATTCTCACCAGAACCGGTTGTTCTTAGCAGTCATGGTTTATGATTTCCCATAAAATCATCTGATGCAGGTACTAATACCCACCGTGACAATGGGTTTCACAAAATTCTCCAAATATAAATTTCAATAAATGTTCATTCTATTTTTATTAACCAATCTCTGAAGCTACTGCACACTATAAAATATTCATATCTATATCCCATACGGTGAATCGAAATAATGGGACCATATATTCCGACCATACCCCATAAGTTCAAGTACATTGTCATTGAAACGTATTTCTTATCTATTTGGGATGATGTTATAACACTCAAATATATAGGGGAAAAGGAATATTTATAGATTCATGAGAGCCATTATCATCACTAGGTTTGTAATCCTTCATATAATACTAATAGATAATGAAACCAACATTTATTCCGATGAGTTGGTAAGGATGTATGAAGAGTTACGAATCAAGTCCAACCTTTCATCTCATTATCATGCAGTAAAAAATGGACTGAAAGAGGCCATCAATGTGAAATAATCATACATACACCTAAATATGGAAGATAATAAAATTATTTATTTTCCATACATGATCCTATATTCCTTGGGGACTACCAGACTATAACCCACACCAAAAGAATGGCTACCACATACTCAAATGTATTTGGGAAAAATTCAGTTCTACCAAAAATTATTAATTTCTATCTCTTATCATTTAATTTTGAAAGTAGTTTTCCCAGGAATGGTACTCCCAAAATTATATTTATGAATTAGAGAAACTAAATGAGAGGATATTTCATTACATTCAACATCATGAAGTACACAAAAACTAGATTGTGTGGGCATCTAATTGAACTTTTATTCCATTAATCTTTTCTTAAGACAGAGATGGTATTGGTCATTATGATACTAATGTTATCTAAAAAGAAACCCCAAATTATGGATCCAATTTGGTGGGAATGTTTTTTTATACACAAATTGTCCTCTAGGATAGCTAATTCGTTGATCTCCATGGATTGAAAATTTATCAAAACCCCCACTAATTTGAGGATCCTAAAGGAATATTTTTTTAAATCACAAGGGCATCGTCCATGTATAAAAATTGTAAATCAGGTGATACCAACATCTTCACGATACAATTGTAATCTATATAGAATCACCATCCTGGTAAAAAGACCTCAAACTATATAGTAAGACATCCTTATAATGAATAATTACAATTCAGTTGTTCCCTATGTATTAAACATGGGATGCCTCATCTCACAAATTTGGATTTTCAATGTCCTCACGAGATAGTACATCACCTCCAACATTAGTAATATACCATGGTGAGAATCATAACTATGTATTTCTTGATTTCCATCAGAATGGGATATATATTGTCCCATGGGTCAAATTTCATAAGACTCTCATCATCATCATGAATTCCTTAATTAATCAACCAGAAGGTTTCACTAGTTTAATATGTTTTGAGGGTTTGATAGTTAAAGTGATGCATAAGCTTCCTTTCATGTATTCTCATTAGATATTATCCTCACAAACAACTTTTAGACGTTTTCACTTTATCATTGTTAGACATATGAAATGATAAATTTCACCATAACCCAGAGGAAACCTGTGATGGGTCACGAAATAGGGTATGAGATAAATAAATGACAACATTGTCAAAACATTATTATAATATGAATCATTACATTATCCCATAAATATGGGAAGTCTCATGATATCCAAGGTATGAAACAATGATCTCTTCAATGATGACACCCATTTATGATATCAGTGTTCTACCATTTCATCCATCAAAACTACATGTGGATGGATTCCAACTCAAACTGGATATACAATGGTTCTTGAATATTTTTCACTAGCCAATCCATAGTTTCCAAGAATAAAACGTCTCCATCCCTACATATGAGATTTACTTATGTAAGGAACTTCACATTTCATGGCCAACACCGGTTCTAATGTTTGTCGTGTTCTCAAACTCATTCCTTCCACACATCTAACTCCTTTTCCTTAGTGATTAAAATTCGGATAAGCTGTTTCTTCCCATCATTAGTTGAAATTCAGTATCTTGAGAAAAAAATATTTTGACTATGAATTGACACGCCCCAATAGATTTTCGTGTATCAATAAGGGGTTCTGTCTACTGAATCTTCATTATTTATCTAGATAGACATGTTATATCACTATAATAACTAAAACAACCATGCTTGAATCCACTTTTTGATCATGGAACGGGGTCACTTCATGAATTCATATCACATATAATTCCTCCAGATCCATGAACCCCCATGATCACTGTTTACGATATCTAAATTCACATTCAATGTATATAAGAATAGCATGGATCCATAATCCTTTAATCACACATTATTTTCTTCGAATTCATCTATAGAAGATGATACTAAACTATATGTTCAACATACATACAATTAAACATTATAATCCTAGAACTATGTTTTTATAGATTTTATCTTTGAGGATATATGTATTCAAAATGAAATCTTGAATTATAGTTCTAGTTTCAATAACAAAATTTCCCCACACTTATATATTTATATGATACATATCTACATTAGAGGGCCAGGTATGAGTTCTCACCCCACTTGTGAGACTGGATTCAAGTAAATAAGAAACAATTCAACGCATCAAAAAATTCATTTCATTAGTGTGGTGAACCTATTAAAAAACAACATATTTATTGTTTCTCAATTTGATGATATATGTAGTAATGATTAATATATATGTATCAGTGCTAGATACAACATAACATTCCCCCTTTATAATGTATGTGTCAAACCATCATGGGTAAAATATATTTACCCATTCCTAGAAAAATTTGATAGGAATTCATCGTCCCATATATTTAGGTATATTCCTTAAAAAAACATGACTCTGTGTATAGGGAAGTCTGAATCTCCATAATATTTCTCTAGCCATCAGTTTTTCAATGTAATATTATTAATTACACAATTGTCTCCAAATAAATTGATATGACCTAGTTTTATTTGCATAAATATACCACAAATAAAATATATATACACCATAGGAAAATTCATCTTTATCTGATACATATTCTATGTTTATAATCCCCACTTATTTTTTCATCTTACGTAACTCCTCAAATTCAGATTCCCCTACATTGCATCTTAAAACCCTCCAATTTCATGGGTGAATATGATGGAAAAGTCTCAGTCAAATCAATATGGAATACACCAATACTAATCCATCAGTCAATGTTAAATGACCATAAATTGTATAACCAATTTCTTCATCATAATATGTTAAATATAAGGGTCTTTTCTTGGATTTTAGACAACTAAATACACAATGCTTCAACCCTATTCATGGAGGAGGATTTCCATATGATGTTTGTCACGCACCTCAGCATCCCAAGGAACTACATCTATACTAATAATCAGTCCATCATGACACCTAGTTATGTATAGATCCCCAATTTTATGTCTATATTTCATAACATCTAAATCATGTGTGTTCCCCCATCGATGGACACAAACCTAATCTGGGTAGGATGTTTTTTATTACTCCTAGGACTAATCCTCTTAATGATATTTATGAAAAGAAAATACCACTTTTTAATGAAATGTAAATTTTATTAGGAGTGGATTATTATTCAAATATAGTTAAAATAAAAATTCTTCCTCCATTCCCAGATGTATTCCCTTCACAATACATCCCTCATGTTCTTGAGAATTCCAAATATGAATATGAATTTAATTTTCATTGATATTTTAATATCATATTCAAATGAAATTTTTTTTGGAATTTTTTTCTTATTCAACATTTTTTCTCTTTATAAGTATTTCTAAAAAAGTAATTTCATCTATATGTAAACACTTCGAAATAAAATACCACTTTTTGTTTTTGAAATACTTGAAATCATCAAAATGGAACATATTTTCCAACATGTTTTTTGGTCACTCCAAGATTTATTGTCCCACCACATTATTTCAATTCATAAACCAAAAAATCAGGTATTAAAATGTCACTTCATATGTATGATGTGTATCAGGACATTATGGTCCTACATGTCGTACTCAGGTAAACATTTTATATTCTATTTTCTTCAATTTTCATCCTAAAACAACTAATACAAGTCTTGTACGAACTGAAGTTTCCAAATATAAATTATTCTCTTGTACACATTATCCCATTTAAAATATAATAATAAATGGTAATACAAATAAAAACATAATTAAAATTCTTTATTACAATTAAAAATTCATTGGAAATATAGAAAAAAGTGGCATATGGCCAAAACATTACAGTCACAAGTCTTTCATGGTGGATACATATAATTGAATCATCAACCAATAATAATATACTTATTCATTGTTCACCTTTAAAAATTTCATAGTATTAATATCATAACCAACAAATAGTTCCTCTATCATCTGAGCATCATTTTAATTTTCCTTCTCACCCTTATCCACTAGTCACTACCCTTCATAAACTTATTAATCATGGTGATATATTTCTTGATTGAGTTACTCCAACTCTATATTAAAAAGCTCTATAGAGGATCACTTTTTTTCAATATAATCCTTTTTCCTCACATCCACCCCCACATACATAGAGGCATTATAGGTGATAATTTCCTACGATTTTGTTTGATAAGGGATGGAATTTTTAGCTGAGAGATCATATTCAAGCACACTGTCCCTCTCCCATTAATAAATCACCTATTTTCCATGTCACATATGGTTTTCTAATCAAACCCCCAGAGTAGATAAATTAATGAATGAGACCTAATTTATGTAGTTTAACCATAAAATTTTTTATTGGGGACTTATACATTAGTTTCGATATGTCCTTCCACAGAGTGTGATAAAAACAATATATTATTAATATGTTTTGAAACTACATTAAAATCACTCTTACATTGTCTAATATATTTAGGAATTAGGGAAACAATATAACATTCTGACTCAATGGATTTTAAATAGGTTGGATTTGGGGAAGTTGTCTCCTTTTTCTACTTATGTAGATTGAGATGTGAGAACAAAACATAACACCATAGTGGTTTCTGGAAATAATACCACAGTGAAAATATTGACACATTCAATACCTAAAAATTGATGGATAAATGAATGAATATAATTTAGGGGAACTTAAATTCATTTTTTCAATCACTTTCATCATCGACTGTCATTATCTAAATGATTGAAAAAGAAGGTGTTGTATCCTCAGTCTGTAGTTTATGTTTATGATCTTCTAGGAACACCATTGCAACATTCATATGTTTGTAATATTTATTTTCCAACAAAATATCACTCATTGATAACAAGTTAAAAGGAATTAAAATCAAAAAAATAGGGGTGACGATTGGGTGTGACTCTCCTTGAGCCAATGTCATCACCCCTTCCATAGTTGTGATATTTAGAGGAATAAGATCTATACGCTTAGTAGAAGCATCAAAACCTGATGTATCCCCTCTAAATGTGACACATGTTGTTTAATCTAGAAGGATTGACCCCCTAGGGAATATAACCTCAATAACATCCTCGGTTGGTCTGGGTCCTCCATCTGACTAATGTATAACCACCAATATTGCATCTTTTTATAAAGAAGTAGGGCTTATATGCCATTGGGTGGTTGATTCTAGATGACTATGTATACCTTTTCTAATTCACATGCGAGATAATAAAACATCACATATAGACACACAAATTTATTGATAAATAAATATTCTCAACCACGACTAGTTATCACACACCCAAGACGTGGTCATAGCTTTCATTGATGATAAATATTTTTATTGTTCTGTATATATATGGTTCCCTAGGTGAATATACTGTGGGGATGGGGAGGAATGTCCTTACACAGTCTACAAGAACATCTTCCATGTTATCAGCCACCCCAATACATCCTTCTCTAGTGGCTCCATATCCCGTAAATATGTTCTCCCCAACAAGAACACCCCAGGGATTATAATATGTGGAAGGTCTAGGTCACTCTTTATTCACATAATTAAAAAAGTAAGATGAGTAATGATTGAAGTTAACAAAAATAATAAGACGAGGAGTTGATAAAAAGATAAATGTACCTATTCATTAGAATATTATTTCTCCACCTTGTTTATCACCACATCTGTTAAATGATTGGACCAATAAATTTAACCAATAATTTAATTGATATATGAGTACATTTCATTGAAATTATCTAAAACTTCATGTGGCTTGGATCAGAAAGTGATTCATTTAGGAATTGTATTAATCCAAATTCTTAGAAGATAAACATCATCATCCTAATGTGATCCCCAAATATTTCATTAGATATTTTATCTATCCAATAATTTCATTTTTTTCTATGATTTCGGGAATATTTTTGTAATAGGAACATCTAATGTTGAATTGTCTACACATTATTTAGGGTGGGTTCCAACTGCTGCACTTGCTTCCATGGTATCTCAGCCACCCTGGGACACCCTGCGGTTGAGTACTTATGAGGCCCTAAATTGGAAGAATGAATGTCCCTAATAATAGTTAAATTACTTGGGATGGCCTCATCAACCCCCTCAAAGAGCGACTGTCATCCTCTTAACTCTCACTAACTACAAGCCTTATCATTTCAATCAATCACTAGAATTTTTTCTTGAGGATATAAATGGTTTGGAATATGGTGTTAATATCATGAATGTATTCCACCACCACCTCAGGTTTTTAGTCATAAAAAACATTCTCATGCACTTATAAATAGCCATATCCTCCAAATTCACCCCTTTATCTTAATGAATTCACTATGAATCACGGATGGGAATGGAATTCCAAAAAGTGTCCCACTATGTCCATGTTATTGTAAATGTGGTTTCTGGATGGATGTGTAAATTATATTGAGGAGAAGTTATAGAATCATGATATGTTCAACACCATATTTTAAATATCATACTTTTGGGGTTTATAAATAATATATTTTATTTGTAGCTTACTAGGACTAGAATATCATTTCGTTTTTCTCAAATACCCCTCAGCCTCAGCCACTAGAGGACCATTAATAATAGGAACTTATTTCACCATATAGTCACTCACATATGGTCCAATATAAGATTATACCTATGTAATAGTGAGTGTCAGTTTATGTACTATAGAAGGGGGTTGTGAATTGAACACCACATGTCTTACTAGATGAACAATATCTATATTTTCCAAGACACCATTAAATGATTCTTTTTTCCTGCACTAATGATTGTGAGGGGACACATGATCTAGAAACCATAAAATAGATTTGAAAATATATGGTGTAAAAAAAACTCACATATAATATTGCAATTAATTCTGGAAACTAAGACACCCTCTATCAATGTGATGAGATATACTCACCTAACATGATATGAAGATGAATAATTTTCCAATGAACTGGTTGATGAGGCGTAAGATTTATATCAAAATAGATCATGATTGTTGAGTCAACCCATCATGTTGTTCTCCTACTAGTAAAATGTTTTTAACAAACATACACACTATAGATACAGGTAGAGTCATTATTCCATGATCTGTGGGTTGTTGATAAAATTATAGTCCATTTGTGGGTTTCTATCTATCCATAGATAACATGAAAGGTTCAAGCCAATTGATAGAGTGATTTCCCAATTCTTATGTATCCCTATAGATTACATGTCTTTTCCATCACTAGGATCACAATGTTATGACTTCATCTAGTTTCTATATGAGATTCCATAAAAAAATTTATGACTCTGCCACCGATTATTGATTCATGCACCGACTGTAACCAACTACTAAGAAACATTGAAAGATAGGCTTCCAACGAAAATAGTTTCTCAACCACTATGTGAATATTCAAGCCCCACTATGTGGACTGAACATCCCAATGATTTTTATAAAATAAGATAACGTTACTCTATTTTTCATGGGTGTGTATGGTACTCATCCTTCTATAATGGGGTTCATGGCCGCTTGGTGTGGCAGCAGACTTAATAATGTCTGAGAATGGAACATGCTGCATTGGGGGAGGATCAATCAAGATGAGTTCATTATCCTGGTTGATTGTCCTATTTTTAGTAAATTTCATTATATCTATTTCATCCTAAGATGAGGAGTTAGTAAATAATTATTCATACATATCTCCCTTGATGACACCCATAAAATCAACTGAAAATCACATGGGCTAATAGTAATCTTCGAATGCACTAAATTGATCATACTACTACTCAAACACCACTGACATTAAATGTATGGATAAAAAATCAATTTTTATATGAATAGAATTGTAATGAATATTTATCCTCATATATTCCAATAACATTCAATTTAGTCATCAACACTTCGCATCTTTTGTTAACCATTAAAATTACTCCCATTCGAGACCAAATTAGCCCCTATAGTGAAGGTTTTTTTCGGATGACCACTATTATTTCCTTTTTTTGTGACCTTACTAGGGATACATTGATATCAATGTATATATATTTTTGTTCCAACATGGATTATTCTAAAAAAGGGTGTTTAATTCAAATGCAACCGTACTGTGTATAATTCCCTGAATGAATAAACCCTTGATGATATGTTTTCTTAGAAAATATTGCAGTTCTTGAATATCCTATTATTAGGATGCTTTACATGGATCAAAGATATTATTGAAACATACAATGGAATCCTAAATACACAATGAAGAATCATATTTGAGACCTGATATCCTTTCATACATTCACTCATATTTCTTCCAATGGAATGATGACATTGGAAGACATTTCATTTGGAATTATTTTAAATTGAATTGATCATGGAATTCCACTTCACATCATCATCATTAATTTCTTACTAATGGAATATTTAATTTATATAGTAAAATAAAAGGAAGTACAATCTAAAATCATAAAATGAATGAGTATAAATCACCATAGAGCATGGTATATTGTTCAAAAAACATCTGTGGATGACGATTTGTTCAAATAAGCAACCCTAACAATACATAATGTACCGTATTTCTACAAGGGAATCAATTACATGAACTATGTCAAATTTGGTTATCAGTCTTACCGTTCATGGGTAATGATCATTTAGTATATGGAATTATTTTCTACAAAAGGGGAATCTAGGTGATGGGAGTAAGGGACAATATATCCTCAGAGTATTAGTTCAAATAGTGAATGTTCATTAATTAAATTATAAGAGGCATCACCACTTATTATAGGTATGGTTCCTATTGTGGGTCAAATTGTCTACCCAAATAAATTTTAAATAGGCCCAATGTCTTCTTGGGAATCATGAAATTTTCATCCTTATAGAAACAAATACTGAAGTGTAGAATTTTCTGGGTTTTAAATATCCTCATAAAATATAGTGCACAATCATTAATTTGAGAATGGATTACCCGAGAAAATGGGGATTAAAATATACAATGTCTAAAAAGACCTGAATGGGGCTTAGTTCAAAAAAACATGATATACATTTCATCTCTCTGCATGAAATCACACAATTGTAATTGATTGAGGAATGTGAGGGTTTTTCACATCCTTTCTAAAAAAATCATATGTGGTCCTAAATGTTGTATTCAACCCCATACCAATGGTAAGTCATTTGTGGGTGTAAGAGGTGTTTCCAATCCCCCACAAAACAAAATCCTTTTCTTACTGAGAAATCCTTATCAGACTACCAAAAATAAACTTCCCATGGTAAAATGTGGATTATCATCTATCCTAGTATGTTTTTACCTCCAACTATCTATAAAATATCTAAAGGGAGCTTGGAGATGGAAGATGAAAAATTGAGGAATGAGGTAATAGCCATCTATAATGAGTATATAAATTAAAATCATAATGATAGCGTAAAAATGGAATTCATCTTACCATGCATATAGACAATAATCATTGAGGACAACATTAAATGAGGCACGTGTAGATAGTATCCATGGGGTCATCATTACACGTAGCAAGGTAATGTGTGATCAATACTCAAACCCACATATAAAATCACTATACAAAGGTAACCAACACCATAAAAACATAGTGGTCAATGGATGAATGTCATACCCACATAGTAAGATGATACCCTTAGATAATCTCATACTGAATAAAAACCCCTACGCGGAAGGTGGAATCATGGGGTGCTCGTATTTCAATAATTTTATTTCCTTCATCTATTGTAGTGTTTGGCCTCAGCTTGGTCCATCCACCAAATTTCATAATGACCTTATCTACCACAAACTTTCCTGGGGATCCTTATGTTATTAATGGTCCCCTCATGAGGTATCAGGCTATGGTCTCTCCCAAATCTATGAAATATGTATGAACACATCAGTGTGTCCTCTTGGTCATATATACCATTGGAAAATATGGTACCATTGGTAACCTATAAAACAATGTGGAAAATAGAAATGTTTTTGAGAATATATTACCATGATAACAAGGGTTTAGAACTTATTAAAGGTTTCATATGGTTTCCCAAGATGGGTAGCAAAATCATTTTTATTTTTCCCACCCTCATCTTCTCATCCATTCATCAAATTTGGTTGAGGGAAAAACCAGAGTACGGAATTTCTATTCTCGTAATCTGATATCCATTCATATAAGAGGTTGTTTCCCTCCAACTCTTCATCTCCCCATGGTATGAAAATCATATATGACACTAGTAACTCAAATCATTTTTCTCTCTCCCCTAACCTTAAATGGTATACCAATACAAGTTAGGAAAATGTAAAATATACCCCATATATCTCCCCCTTTAGGCCTGTGATAAAAATATAGGACACTGACACTATTGTTATCTCTCTTTCCCACTCGCATTAGGCCCTGAACACATCCACTAGCGAACAAGTGAGATTGTGTGGTTTCAAGATATACGTATCCCTCTTGTATCTCACACCTAACATGACTCACATGGGAGTATATGTTGGTGGATATCACGATAGTTCCACTTTCCAATGAACATTTACATCTTCTTAAGTTTATGACCTGACCAAAACTCCAAATCACCATGATTGAAGGCTTTCCTCACAGGGCCAGAAACATGGGCCTACTATTCGGTGAAAAAAGAAAAATTTGGTCATCATCTTCTTGAAGGTCCATATTCCCTGTGATAAAAAACATAATAGGTCCATATTCCAGATTAAACAACCATGATATTTTGTTATAGGTTTCATCCATGAATATCTAGACTATTTGGGATTAGATTCCTAACAAACATGGATACACATGAAACCTCCATAAGGTCGAAAACCGGCTGCCAAAAATTACCATGATCTTCTCTATAATATATTTCATATAGGGTCACATCCAAATCTGATGTATATACTCTTTATGACCCCCTATATTACCATTTTTATTAGGCCATAATCCTGATAAAATCATACACCACTTCATAAACCTTATCATATCTAGATACCTTGGGCTGCTTCAGTGTATGCCGCACACCATACTTTTCTAGGAACCTTCCACCTAGATATCCTCTCTGAATAATTTAAAACAACATAGTTTGATTATTTTCACATTAGCCTAAAGGTTACATGTCCAGTTATGTTGAACCAAACTACATGGACTATTATTCCATTCATAAGGACATATTGGAATCCAATATCAGGGGTCCAACCATGGTGTCAAAATAGTTCTTGTATACTTATATAATTTTAAATAATAAATCATACAACTGCATGGCTTATAACATGAATTATAATGTTATAAGAATATCTAATCCACATATAAAAATGAACCATTGATGAAGATCCCCATATACATATAGAACTATCAATCATTAGATAACCTCAAATACATTAAGATGGTTTTAAATACATATATGATGATAATTTATCATTAATTCAATTGTGAACATCATAATTCATCGAAATGAAGAAAGTATTCTCAAAATTTTTTAAACATAAACAATTAGAGAGTCATGAAATGGGAAATAATTCACAAAAAAATGGTGTGAATATCCAGGAATCCCATATTCTTGACCAATGTGAGTTCTTAAATATCATTATACATGTTCCCCAATGATCACATTCTAGTGGAAATAAGGTAAATGAATAATCACAACTATAATATCAATGAAATGTTATATGTTCCAAGAAAAAACCCCATTTGAAACCTACCTGTCACAAATAGTTTTGAAATTGGATGGTGAACAAAACATCATTTATTGGAGAACTATACTCTACCCATTAAATCAATTTTCATGCACAGTATTTCATCAGAATCACCATCTCTACCATTTCCTCATCATTATCAAGTCCCAATATATTTCTTTATTAAACATAATCCTTGTATTTCATAGTTAAAAAAATTTTTATAGAGGCATTCGTAATGATCCTTCTAAACTAGCTAGTGAATGCAATTTTTTTAAGAAAAATTAACTAGTTTATCGTTTTTATCTCTCATACATTTTAAATATAAATTTAATGATTTCTACATGCTATATAGGGCTTGAATGGTCCTTTTAGAAAAATATATTTCTTATAATGACAAGTGGAAATAAAACAAATAACATAATCTATATTATATCGAAGACATATCTAGAACATTTATATAATCTTATGATCTTAATTATATACACTAAAATGGTGTACTCCATGTAATCATTCGAATTCATTAATGTATATATTGGAATGAATTAAAATAGCGACATATTATATGATAAAAATATATTAGGATATCGTTATAATGTGATCGATTATAACTTATATAAAATTATATAATTTAGATGTTTTGGAGGGTCAAATGATAATATCCCTAGTGATGTTTTCAAATTTATGTTCTTTTATGAGAAATGTTCATATCATCCATATATACTATTTTTTTAACAATAACATTTTGATATATAAATAATAATGTTACATGCTATGTAACATCCCAATACAAGATTACCCACAAGAAATACTCTTTTAGATCTCTATAAACCATCTTACTTACATTACAAGTATCGATTTATTTTATTTGAGGTTTTTAAATTTATTACTTTTAGGTCTTGTAATTTTTTGTCATATACTTTATTTTTGAACCATAAATTTATATCACAACCAATATCAAATTCCAAAATATTTCCCACCTTTTTTTCTTATCCACATCCTCCATTTTCACTTCTTTAATCATTACATGGATACATGTTTGAACACTCATTTAATTGATTTAATATTTCTATAAATGCTTCAATATTTCAATGAATATCATTTTTAAATCCATAAATATTAGGTCTTTTGGTATCCACGTCCTAAATAAGGTAGCATTGTCCTTTTTATGTAAACCATCAGACACCGTGTTTTCATTCCAAGTGTGGTATATTATTAGTTAATCATAGTATTTAATGAACCCCCACCATATTCATTGGCATATATTAAACACATTCATGGTACATATATACTAAAAAATTAATAAAATTATTGATTTCACATCATTCTTTGTAATGATATTTCCTCCATATCATTTCTGAAAAGATTACTAATTCTAACTCCAAATCCCATGGTAGGTAATTTTTCCCATAAAACATCAATTTAATCGAGGAATAAGATATGAATATATATATATATATGATAATACATATCATACCCATATTTTATGCTACACTATATTTCAAAAACGCATCTCCACTACAAGGAATTTTATGAATAGTTTCAATGACTAGGATTCTCTTTAATTCCATGGAATTATATTCACACCCATCCATCTAAGATAACATAACTACATTTCTAGTTAACATAGAGAATGGATAATATTACCAGGGTAAAACCTTCAGAAATTTCCAATATTATTCAGCTAGTCCATGAAAAAAAAAATTAACCATAATTCTTAGTCGGTGGATAAGTTCACTATACTTATTCCTTAATATATCCACTTATATACAATTTTTTGATATTATAAGACCAAAAACCATACATTAGGTATCTAAAATAAAAAATAGATAAATTTTTCATAAAACGTATCCTATCATATGGTCTTCATTACAATCATCAAGTGATATTCAATCACTACCATTCCATTATAATATATAATAATATTGCCTTTAACGACTATTAAAAACTAAATAAATTAATTTATAAATACTATATTCATTAAATATATGGAGATAGTTGGATAATTAGATTGGCCAACTTGAATCACTATAAATTTATAGCTTTTATATCTTAAAAAAATATTTGTCTTGATTATGTCATCACTTTTGTCCCACAATAGATTGTATATAGATTAAAAATTAATAATTGAAAAATATTGATCTCCTCATAGTCGACAAACTAATTCATCAATAGGAGAAATTGGATACATATTCATTAACATTATTTTTAATGTTCTTTATAATAAATACAGAGTCACATTTAACAATCTATCTTTTTAAAAAAATGTACAAGTTCTCTCCACGGTGACATACATGGATGAATAAATCAATTGTCATTATTCATTATGGGTTTATTATTTATTTTTTAACTCATATATGTCCATTCTATATCAATGATGTAAATATTTTTATCTCTAGGAATGTGTTTTATTCAATAGTAAATATTATTATTTTGAGTAATAAGTGGAAAATCGTCTTGAAAAAAGTAAAAAGTCATTTAAAATAACTGAATAATAGATTTTTAGTTTCTCCCCAGCAAACTAAGAAAAATATGAAAATTAAATTACAGTGAAGACCCATATAATGGATGTAACATTATAATTCGAGTGGATGTTGTTCATTTTATGGAGATTTATCTCCATTTTAATCATTAAATATATTTTTCATTATATATCAATATTTTATTTCATGATGGACTTTCTTTCCACACAAAAAGAAAATTACAAGTCCTACTAAAAAAATTTATACCCTGATTTATTCAAAACCACTATTATAAAAGAAACCCCCTCTCACTCACATAATATTTTTTATTATTATAATTTTATTATATTTTTATCTTTATTTTTATACTCAAATCATGATATTTATAGAAATACACAATCTCAATTTCCACCTTTATTGATTATATGATAGTTTCATCATGGATTCTAATTTATCTAATAGATATCTCTCTTTTTATACATTGTTTATACTACTCAATAATCGATCAATCACACTTTCTAGTTCAGTAATAATACATGAATCATACCTCACACATCATGTAATATTATCCTCACATGATTCATATAATTAATCATACATATGATTAAGCTCAGTGAAAAATTACAAAAAATTTATTTAAAAAATATAACTAGCGTACTTACTATAAAATGATATTTTAAACTCATACCATTCCATGGGGAAATGTTCATACCATTTCCAAAAATTATTAATATTATCCCACCAATGATCAAATTAAATTTCATAAGGATAAGTAGGTAAGAAATTTTTTTAATGTTCTGAGAACTGTATAACAAAAAATAACATTACAATGTTACTTTTCAATTATTTTGATTTTTTTGGATTGAAATCCCCATTAACAATGAATATATATCCTAATGAAGGACTCAAATATATTATATTCCTTTATTTTTTCATTTAGAAACTCAAAATTAGTCATGTATAGATAATGTATAATAAGTATAATAGAATTATTGTTTTTACTCTAACTTACATGACAATCAATTATATGGGGGATGATCATTCCATTTAATATTATCATAGTTAATTAAAGTTCTAACCATTTAATATATCCAATAACCATACTCTGAAAAAAAATTCATATTGTGAAATAATGTAACAATAAATTTTATTTATAGGATCCCTAAGTCATGACACGTAATTTCCAATATCTAAACCCATAGGTTTAACCTAGGTGATCCATTATCAATATAAAAAATTCATTCATAAGGGATATTTATGAAGATGTGAATTTTCTTGAGAATGAACCCTGGGAGTTTCAAATGATTATTGTACTATTGTATCAATCATTATTCATTAAAATATCTTTCATGATATAATAAAAAACGTTTTATCATTATTATCCCAAGATGCATATGTTCCAAAACTATAACAACCCTTAGTATCCAAAAAATGTTGTGTTATCCTAGGGAAACCAACCTCATTTATTAGCATAACCTAGATTGTTATTCAATAATTCAAATTATATAGAATATTCAAAATAATGTGTCCACATGCTAGTTTCCTAATGTTATTAAACCATATTATTGATAGTAATAATAAATACCCATCCCTTTCTAAAAATAAATATTTTTTCATTTTAGTTGAATATTAAATATATTTCACAATGATACATGCTTGACGACTATGGAGGGTTAGTGTCTTTGGAATCCAGGATACATTAATAATTTGTACGAAAAATTTAAATCAATTCGAATTAATATCTTCGCTAATATCACATTTCTGAATAATTTTTTACTTAAAATCATTATTTATAACCTAGGGATGAGAATCATAAGAAAGTGTGAGATCCTATGCTCATTAAGGGTACACATAAGATATGTAAATCAATGATAAAAATGGTATATGATAAGCATAATGGTATGGGTAATGATAAAAAATTACTTTAATTAAAAGTAATATGTCTAGGATCCTTAATCTCAAATTATGATGAATTAGTTTATCAAAAAAAATTCATAATAAATAAGAGAGTGGAATGAGAAAAAATAAGTAATGATCCATGAAAAAAAATATCATAAACATAATTCATTATTTTTTAGAATAATCCTATTTGTGTAAAATATTTTCTAAAATCAAGGATATCTTTTAAGTCAAACATAGAAGATGGGATTCACTATATATTACATGATTATGTAGTAAAGGATCTCTCCCAATACAATATAATTATGCCCAATCCTTTATAAAATAAGGTCACTCCCTATTTCCTTACTTGTAATCTCATGATATTTCAATCATTACCACCTATTTTGGAGGTATATATAATTTCTTTCCATGCTATAAAATAATTAAAACTATACATCTGTGTGTCACATGATCATAAAACATTCATTATATCATCGATTCATAATATGTGGTAATGATATTGGTTTCATAATCATCATACGAATAAAAAAAGAGAAAAAATTTATAAGGTAATAGTGGTTTATATCCCTCTTAAATTAAAATAATAATTGAATAAATTTTTATATATAAAAATAACATTGAAAGAACAGTAAGTAATTTCATGAGGAAAATACCATTTTTATCTAAAATAAGTTATTTAAAATCCTCAAATTTAGAAAATATTATGCAATAATATTTGTTTATAAAAATAAAAATATTAATTTAATAGAATATTCCAATAAAATATTATTCATGATGTCATATAATATTATTTATATGGTTTATGTTAAATAATATCATGTTCACATTATGTGTAAAAATTAAAAAAACATTGTAAAATAAATTAAAATAATATTCTATTAATTTTTTTATAGATAAAACATGGGTAAAATGAATTTAATAAATCCTTATATAATAGTAAAAAAATTCTACTTTTTTATTAAATGAAAGAATTCTCATAAAAAATATATTACTAAGCTAAGAAAAAGACATGGTCAATTATAATTATGAAAATAATTTTATGTCACAAGTAATTATGTGGTGAAAAATAAAATGAAAATATGAAACATCTATAAATAAATTTATATGAATAAATTATATATAAAATTATTGATATAGTATATATAATATCATTATATAGTAATTTAATCAGAAGCAATACATGTCAAAATGATATTATAACATAAAACTATTATAGATTTAGTAAACATTGATTCATATTTAATTGGATTATTGAGAATAATATGGATCGATAAATACCAAGAATTAAATCATTTATTATTTTTATATATTTCACACTGTATTATATAATCAATAGATATAATCTATTAGCTGATAAAATTAAGGCTTTACCCATTAAAGAAAATTATATGGTTCATAATAAACAAATATTCTATGTATAATTAAAAATAAACCAATTATTTATTTATAAAACCAAAAGTAATAATTGATGGTGCACAATATCAAACATGTCTTATTCATTTGAAAACAACAAAAAAACATATTCATTACATTCTACATTCACTGTATGTTATCTAACCTTTGTTATAAAAACATTAAATATATAATACTTCAATAATTGAGGCATAATCTAAAAATTAACATCATTTATTATCTACTTACAATAATATTATCACTCATTCATTAACAATATTTCATTATCATCATATGTTCATGTGTTAATGACTACATGTTTCATGTATGTTTTGTATTGCCTATTATTGTCCTTGGAAATTGATATTTGTTCTTCTATACTCAGAATAGTGATAATTATATAAATATTATATATATATATATATTATTAACAATTCAGAAGAAATATTGATTAAAATATATTTATATAATGTGAAGATGATAATGTGTATTTAAGAAGTATTTATTTTTCCATAGTATGATGGTTGAAATGAAGGAAAGATAACTATTAATCCAATTTTAAAGGATAATTATTTTATCATATATATAATATATAAACTAAAATCTACCATATTAATGAAACATGAATAACTATTGTGGATGATGTTTTGTATATCTAGGTGGAGTCGGTAGTCAACCGGTGTGCCTAAGTTATTCTTTCATCTACCATTTTATTAATAAGAAGTGGAAAATTATAAATACATAATAAAAATAATATCTAATTATATTTATGATTCTGTATTCAAATTAATTTTACCGATATGAAAATTTAAGGCATATTATAAGAATAAAAAATAATAATGATGTTCATTATGATCTATTTTTCGTCACTAAGTGAACTCCTTTGGATTACTACTACTTCCTAGAAGGACTGGTCTTGAGAGAAAAGAATAATATATATGCTAAAGGGAAGGAATCTAGAATAATTTTGGTGTTCCACTATTAAAGCATAACAGGATCATATGGTGAGTACATGGGAGAAATATATGTGGTTTTTTATAAGTGAGGGGTGGTACACACATGAAATTTATTAAAATAATTCAATGATACAAGTTAATCTCTATGATAAAATAACTCAAAATAAAAATTTATTAGAAATTATTATAATATAATGTATAAATATCATTAAAAAATAATATTTTTCAACATTTAGTGGAAATACTTCACTTGTATCATTGCCTAAACCTATGATAAACAGGTTTTAATTTTATCATTGGTAACAATATTCGACTATTTTTTTATTCACTATGGGAAAAAATTATTTGAAAACAATTAAATTATTTTAATTATTTTAATATAATATATTTCATCCAATTATTGTGATTCAATTTCTAAAACATGCATAAATTAAATTTAATTAATCATTCAAATAACAAAAAACCCTATTTTTTAATAGAATTATTTTTTCATAATAATAATTTATTTACATTAATTTATACCTTTTAAAAAGAATAAAATTAATTTAAAACTATTATATTTAATATTTATTCATTTAATATCTTTAAAAACATTAAATACTAGAGATTAAATTTATTTATTATCATAAAAAAATTTCTTACATAATTTTTTTTATAAAAACATTTTTTATGATTATACCAATATAAATAATATATTTTATTTCAATATACATATTTTTATTTATTCCAATAAAATTATATTGAGAATATGTTAATATTAATGTAAAAAAGTAATTGTACATTTACTTGAAAATATGTTTGAATTTTTACAAAAACACGTTTTTCACTATTTATAGAAAAATGAATCTTTTTATAAAAGTCGTGAAATGTTTCCATCAAATAATATTAACAACATGGTTTAAAAAGATATTGATTTACTAAAAATAACATTCAAATTTCCCCCAATTAATTGATTATTATTTCCCTAAAAAATATAATGAAAATCATTCATTGATGTAATCAAATGTTTGATGTTTAAATAAGAATTAAATATAATTGAGTTACCTTTAATATAAACTAATAATGAAATTTTCATTATAAATAACCATTATAATGTGTTCTAAAAAATTTGTTATTTATATTCTTACAAACCAATTTCACTTCTTTGATATTACATTTTATTATATCATGGTTGAAATATAATTGGGTTATATATAATCTAGGATATCGAATAAATCATTTTTTATTTAAAAAATAAAACATACAAAATAGCTGTGTATAAAAAACCATAAATTTTGTATTGTAATATACCATAACAATAAATCAATTAACTATAAGAACACCTCATTAAAGCCATACTACCATATCTATTATATGAAATATGAGTTTTAATTAAGCATAACCTCATTTATGTTTATCATTGTCAATAAATCATAAATTTAATAATTTCAATTTACATTAATGGATCCCATTCACATTGCTATTTTTACTATTTACACCAATGGTAAATATCATGGGTTTTTCATAATCCACATTAATAATTCATATTTACATCAATTCACATTGATTATTTACTCCCATCCACATTCCACATTTTGATTAATAATTTATCTAAATAATATAATTGTTTCCATTTATTAAAAATTACTATTATAAACAAAATTTTCCATAAATTCATTAATATTTCTTCTACCATAATTTATTATTTGTTATTCTATGACTCCATGGAACCAAAAAAATGTAGAGGACTACTCGAGGGAACCATAAATTCCACAGTAACTAGAAATATATGGATCATAACCAACAACCAAAATATTAAATCCTTGTAATAAATATATTCTAAAAATTTATGTGTATCCCCCAAAAATCCACATTATTTATTCTATTGCCCAAAATTGATATGTTGTTATGTAACAAATTATCCATGTAGGGACCCTACTTTTTCAGGAGACACATGGTCCCCTACCTGGGGGCTACACTCATTTCAAACCGGCTCATCAGAATAATGAATGTCCCCACATTCTAATAAGCAGTCTTTTAGTTTTTATTTCAATCACCATCACACCACCAAGGATGTTTCTTTGATGGAAACATTCAATATATGGTAACTATAAAATTAATCATCGTAACTAAAAAAGGGAATATAATCTCTAAAAACAGACCAATGATCTATGTATTATCCAAAATACTATTCAATTCGAGTGATTACATCCCACCATCACTAGTATCAATCTGTGTAATAACTACAACATTTAGAAACCCCATTAGTTCTTTTTTACATGTGGCCCCCGATCAGGGTCCCAACCACATTTTTGATTGGGTCAAAAAACTAATCAATACAACACATGACAACACATGTTCCTTTACTATACATTTTCATCACTTACACGCATTTTAAAAAGCTTCCAAGGGGTTCACTAATCCAAACCAATACATCAAGACGGGAAAAATTAACCGTGGAGGTATAATTTTTGACTATTTTTAAAAAAGGTTCACTTTATTAACATGAGTAGTAAATTTTTTTCTTTTATCCCATTAATATTTTGTTGTGTTACAATTACCCCCACATTAGAGGAAAAAATCCTCAAAATGGACCCTAAATATCATAATAGGGAGTGACAAAACACTTTTGGTTGGGTTCTTTCTCTGAATACAATGTTACCCGATTTCCCCACATTCACCCAAGTTGTTCTGTAGATATATAATCCCCTAACTAGGGCCTACCCATGATTTTGAAAATGTTATTAGACTATCAACTGTCATCATTAGCCTGTACATTTTATTTCTGTGTGCTTTGTCCAAACTCACTAACATCCTAGTAATCATCCATGAGTTCACCCTATATAACCACTACTCTAAGAAAACCAAAATTTACTATGTAGTTTTAAAGAGTTTGGGACCAAAAAAATTGATCCTTATTGATATAGACATTATCATTTATTCTTTTAACACTTTATCATTCTATGGTATTACAATCCCCATACACACTATTATAAAAGAAGACTATACCACACCAAATCATTCCACCATACTTGGTCTAATATATATTCATCACCTGGGATCTATCACTCTATAAAATAATCATGAAAGGATGAATTATTTTTATTAGAAAAACATTTATGGTAAAGAAAATACATATCACTAGACAAAAAAATATGTATCACTGAAAATCATTATAAATATCCAATATATAAATATATTAACCAAACTTTAAATTTTCATATTCAATTGACAAATTTATTAAGAGAGTTTTTAAATGATAACAAACCATCCAATTAGCAGTAATAGTAGTTATAGTCAACAAATGAAAGTGATCAATATAAAAAAATCTGTTCATTAACATTGATTAATAGTGATGAATTAAATTTATGTTCCTTATTAGATATCATATTTATCATACAATCTGTATTATATTATGCAGATTTTACGAATGATAAATATAATAATGAAAAATATTAAAAAATTATATGTTGAACAACAATATCTTTAAATTAAAATTATACATCTATAAAAAACATAACATAATTCACATACGTTCACAATACCATATCCAATTTCATTCCATTGATAGTTCTAGATTATTATCATTTTAATTTAAAATCTAATCCATTGACAAACAAAATATCATTGTGATTCTACATGAACCCATATATGTAGACATTGTTAGGGATCCCCTTCCAAAATATGATGCTTTAAAAAGAATAATATTCATAAAATGGTAATGATGATCAGCCACATCCAATCTCAATGAAAACCACTCAAGAAATGAACCTTGAAGAACCTCCATAATTCCATACATTAAATTTAACCAACCCATGAGAAACATTATAACCAGAAACCTCTAGTAAGGAAGACATTATGTGGGGAAAGTGAAACAGGATAACTATGTTAAGTTGATTCATTGAAGAATTTAACATAAAACCAACATGGATGAAATCATCCAACTGTTAAATAGTATGATACAAGATAAGTATAATGTGTTTTAGGTTTCTATGATGAGAATTTGAATTCAAACTAAGGGGTATTTCCCCCCCACTATGAAAGGTGATTTCATGAGGGGACATCCAAATAATATTTCGACCAAAACCATTGTTGTTGGGTCTCTATTCAATGGAAGATTGAAAACATCCAACAATTAAAATAGTGAATCTCAATACTTTTTTCAAATTTAAATAACTTTTATATTATTGATTATTTTTTATCAAAATTTGTTGTTTTCCATTGCGACTGTTGATGAAATGGAAATCTATCCCCAGGATCCACCAAGTCATCGAGTGAACTGCATCATCATTTACATTTAATTATGAAATAAAACACTACAAATGGATTCATTATTTCTAAATTAAAAAATATTAACAGACATGAGATTACAAAATATTTTCACCACCAATCCCACCTATATTGTCCTTTCATCCGTCTTCTTTTTCCAAGGAAAAAATCTCAATAAACTGTTATCACTAAAAATAATATCCCCATGAGATAGAGACAACATAATTATTCAATTTCAAATAAATAAAAACTATAAATACATTCAATGACATCATTTTCTACATCATATGAACATATCTCATCCTCATGATACAAATTCACATAATCATGATTTCCCCTTGCACTATTCTCGCTAAAATTAAAAAATATATTGAATGTTGGAAGACAATTATTAGTAACCTCATCTAAAATGGAAATTTGAAACCCCAAACTCACTAAATCTATATAACATCAACATCACCATTCCAAAAATTGAAAAATGGACCTTTTCATATTGTACACTATGGGATTTTCACTCTATATGATCAAAAAGAACTAACACTTCTAACTTATGTGACCATTATAGAAAAATAGTTGACATACAATACATAAATCATTATTGTGGCATCTACTATGGGAAATTTAATGGAATCATTATCCTGTAGAAATCCAAAAATCAAATATCGACCTCTAATAAAACTCTAAACTCTTATTAAACCCATAAAAATCATTGAAAATAAAACATAAAATGATCCATAAACACAATGACCATTAAAAATTAAAAAATACAATACATAATAATTAAATTATGTGGAGAATATATGACTAATCAGTACATAAAACTACATTAATGAAAATTTCATTAGATACTAATATATAATCATTTTCATTTATCTATACAATATATAAATCTAAATGATTTAATGTATTTAATTGTAGTGGGGTAAAATTATCAATTCATAATATGAACATCGATAAAATTAGTATGTAAACTAAATAGATTGCGCAAATATTGATTTTATGTACTTTAATTTCATAATGACTATTGAAAGAAACTTTATAAATATACTTCACTCTGAAAAAAAATTATATAAGAGGTTGTGGAAGGAAAACTATTAAAAAATGGTAATTTTTAACATAAGAAGATGGTGGTAACCATATGAGTTTTTTATGAAATATGTAATTCCAAATAATTATGAAATTATATTATTTATGAGTCGCGATAATAAAATTATTCCATATAAACTGTGTTTCATCAATAATTTAACAAAATGATATACCAAGGCCTCGTCTCCGAGGATCAATTACATAGTTATGTAATATATAAACTGTCATATTCTTATATGAAATAAAATCAATACCCCTATTCTCCAAAAGTTCATATGAAATAAACTTTTCTTTTAATATTAAGAAATATGTTAGCCAAATAACATAAATTATTGAATAAGAAGATATACATGAGGTAATAAAAAAGGGAAAACCATCTTAATCCATCCTATTCATCATTAAAAATCTCCCAAATTTTAAACAATATCACTATACCCAATAATTCATTAAACATTTTTCAACTCTCATGGTTTGTTTTTAAGAAATAAAAAATCCATTTGTATTAAATGAATTATCAATAAATAAATTTAATTAAACCATGGGGTCGAAAAAGAGGTAGAGAAGTAGTAATGTGTTAATTGGAAATTTTGATATTAATAAAAAATTAAATTATATGATGATGAAGAACTATGAAAAATATATAATCTAGTTATGTGGGTGGTATGGTCATTTTTTCGTCTAGTAAATTAATATTATAGAATATTATTGAAAAAAGACAATATAAAGGAACTGAAATATGTAACACCTAAATAGAGGATAAAAAAATTACATTTTTATATAAAATATGTAATTAACATCCATGATAAAAAGGTTGTGAAATGGATGGATCAACCCTATACTATTAGAAACAAGAAGGTAAATAAATGGATTATATTAATATATATATATATATATATAAATAGTAAATGTAATAAGTTTCCCAATATAATATAAAACAACTCTACGCTAATTTGAAAATAACTATTATAATTGAACATTATATAATAGATATTTTTTATGGAAATATTCCATAAAAATTAATACATTAGAGTTATATTTATTTGTAATTTTATCTATCAAATGAAATTTGAAAAACTCATATTTCATGTTATCATTTTAGTCATTTTAATGTTTTTTAAAACAAAACTTTATATCTACATTTCATTTTAAAAAATTTCTATTACAATATCTATATATAAATTCTATTACATTAACACAAAAAACCAAACATTCGTATGATTTTTTACACCATAACACATATAGTAATATTTTAAGGTTATATTTTTATATAAACCCATGAATCCTTCTCTACTACACGAATTTATAACTAGTTTCGTGGGATAAAATTAAAAAATATATTTGATTGATTTTACAACAAATAATGAAATGAATAACTATGATTAATAAAAATTTTAATTAAGCTATATATATATATTTAAAAATTTATGAAATATAATAACCAATAAGTATAACATCACATGATATATATAGTCAAAATTAAATTAATAAAAAAATAATAAAAACCAATATTGAAACCAATCTTTAATGGTCAAGTAGATGCCTCTATAATATATATTGTCAAATAGAACTATTTAATTTCTAATCCGTAAAATATTTGATCTCTATACAAAATAATATATTTATTTTATTTTCCAACACCATGGTACAAAACATCTATATGAACAATAAGGTGTTTATGGAAGAGGTGAGGAAAATATTTTCTAGAATGGGTTTCATAGTTAGAATACAAATTATGATGAATGTGGTAGATAAAATAGTTTAATTCAATTAAAAATTTAATTAAATAGTAATTGTTTGGAAAATATCCAACTTAGGATAAAATTGTTCTTATATTAAATGAACTCACAATAACATTAAATAAAAATTCAATTCTCCAATGACATTATCCAATTTTAAAAAAAGAACTCATGTATGTGATAAAAATCTATATATAACCTTTCTATATAAACCAAACCAAAAATAATCATTCACATTTATCATTATTCCCAAATTTTAAAAATGTTTTATCTTTACTATAACATTCCCTAAATGTTATTAGAATTAATATATAATATAAAAAAATTAAATATTGATGATTTATAACAGTTCAATATAAGACAAAAATAAATCCCTAAATAATGATTTTAATTCTTATATTTATTACTCTTTAAAAGTGAAGTTACTTCTTAATCATGTTAAAGAACATATTTATTATTTATATAAATCTTATCAACCATATCACATGCCTATAATTTTAGAAAATCATATAAATAAATGTTTGATGAGATTCTATACGAATGAAATCATTCATCCTTCCAATTTATTTCTTTAGATTATGATACATCTAAAAATTTATAACATTTATAATTGATTACAATAAATATTTATAAAATATTTAAAAAAATATATCTATTATTTTAATACTTAATATAATAATGTATATTCTAATATGATGAATCGGAAAATATTAATTTACAAACAAAAAATTGTTTCTTAAAATATATTAAAGAAACTTAATGATATATTACCCATTAATTAAAATACACATTAATGTTGATCCATGAATAATCATTGAGATTTTAATTTATTAAAATTAGAAAAATAATTGAATATATGCATATTTATTAAATATATGTTTTTTTACAATTTAACAAAATCATATTTGGTAAATAAAACTACAATAAAATAATCATTTATATCAACTAAAAATAATCATACATATATCATCCATAAATGAAATTGTTTAAGTTTCATACCACAAAAGATATATTTGGTAATATTTATTACAATTAAAGAAAAATAATTTATTATATAATTGATCACAATATCCCCACATCAAAATACACATTACATTATTTACATTAAAATACCTAAAAATTGACATCACACTAAAATATCTGTGATAAATGATAGTGGAAGGATAATAAAATATGAGATATATTGTATATATGTTATCAGACAACATTGATCCAAAAATAAAATAAAAAATGGTCAATGAAAATATTTTATGATCATGTGATAGTTTTTTTACTTATGAGATATAAATTGTTTTCACATGAGAACTGAAATATGTTTAAATGATTAAATAAATCCATTTAATGTAGAAAATAAATTTAATATAAAACATCACAACGTTTTCAGTGTGGTTGTTAGACAATCACCATAACTGTGGATCAATTCTGAAACATGGATGTTTACAATGAATTGGTTTACAAAAAAACTGGAAATAACAATCATATCATGTATGATATATAATATAACAAGAATATTTATGACAAATTTTCTTTTTGATCATGTTGAAGGAACCCTAGAAAATGTAAAATAGTGACATGCAACATATTTATGATTCTTGATTAACTAAATATAAACAAGAACTGTTATCAAATTAATATTTAAACTGAAATATCATTTTAAATATAATATTAATGAAAAAAATATTCAATAAATTAATAAAATTTTGTTTTTATAGTTACTTAACATAAATAGATAAAGTGTATTATATTCGACTATATCATTATAGAATGCATCTTATGACAAATTATACTCCAAAAAAATTGAATTATATTATATTACATATATGGATATCTATTGAAATTGAAATCATAAATCATAGATGATGATTTTTTTTTAATTGGGAGTGAAATTAATGTGATTCCATAGAAGCATTCAATCATTTTATTTTTGAGTCCATCATTTTACAATGATTTAATGGGAATAAATGGTGCTTATTTATTATTATGAACATGAAACTCAAAAAAACTTCTTATATTATTTTAAAAAATGATAAATATAAAATTCTATATATATTTATGTATGATCATGCATGAATTGTTGATTGAAAACCAATATATTTCGTGCATTCTCATTAACTATTTTTGGAAGTGATTTTATTTAATAGTACATAGATGGTAATTATATCACTTTTACAAAATAATATAATACAATTTAATGGTCATATTATATTAATATATAATTATATAAAAAATTATCATACATTTAATTAAATTCTAAACATGTTATAAATTGATGTCGATTTACTCTGAGAAATAATACTATGTTTATAAGGAATGTAGTATGTTATTGATGATTATTATGATAATTTATATATATACGAAAGATATCTATGCTATTAATTTATGGTAAAATTTAAAACATATTAGACATGGATCTATTATATGTAATTGAACATTGGTGGAAACATGACATCATGAACACTACCATGTTTACCGGTTCCTACTGATAGGTAGTGGGGCCTACAATAGAATGGTGGGGACATGAATCCACTTAACCAAAGTGGAAATTAAAAAATTTTAATGGAAAATAATCATGAGAAAGAATAGAATTAAATCACCCATATGATAATGATCGGACAAAAAAAAACTACCAGTGAAATATACCAAATGATGATTTCATGGTCAAGGAGTAATTTCTATGTATTCTTGGAAGAATTCATAAATATGATAAAATTATATAATGTATACAAGATACTAAACATCACTATTATCAAAATCACTTGTTTGGTCCTCTAATATTGTACTCCATCCAAAATTATAAAATTAGGAATTTATAACTGGTGGATTACCATATTCCATATTAAAATCTATGAATTCTATTAGGTTACTAATCAATGACATCAATAAATTTTGATAAAAACTATGTAGGCCCCCACCAATGGTGTCTTGTACTATAAATTGTGTGTGTATTAGTTGAGGAGTGTGGTGGTATAATAAATTTAAATAAAAAGGTCAAATATACACCATGTCGAGCTCAAGTTCCTCATAGGATCGCATATCGATGATTGTTTCATTATCATAATATAAATATTCAAACAATATAACATTGTGTTTTTATATATTATATTAGTGGTAATATTCCAATGAATTTAAAACAATGAAAAATTTATCCACATGTCCATCAGTTCTCAAATAACTGATTATTAGTGTCTTTTATTACATGCCAAATCAAGGGTGGGTGCTGGAACATGGTCAAAAATTACCAAAACATGATGAGGATAAGCATAAAAAAAACTAATAAATAAATTATGTTGACTGATATGTCCCTAAATGCTTAACCTGGGTGGTCATGTTGTCCATATAGTCAATAACAATTAATATGAGTTCCATGTCTAAGAATATCAATATAATTAATTTCAACACAATGTCCAACACAACTTATACATTTCACAACAACCATTTTCCAATGTCAAATAATAATAGTAATGAAGTATTAAAATTAATATATAGACAATATCGAAGTGGAAATATCGATCTCACTTTCGGTCAAACCATTCCATGAATTAGTTCAAATATATTTTTAATCAGGTTATACGTGTTATAACATTTCCAATTATAAGTCAGTAAATTCAACACGCACTATGATCCCTTTAACAGAATCACACATCAAAATCCAAGTATATGACAAGGAATTATATACTGAAATTTAAAAAACAAGTGACTGTTCTGTAAAACCTATAATTTAGTTAAATGAGTTTGTTCACTCTATTCAATAGAAATTACCCAACATAAATGGATAAATAATCAATTTTCCAATTCAAATGGTATTACAATTAACACTATAATTAATTATAGAGGAAACTCAAATACACCATATGAGATGGATTGGTCACATAACAATTATTAAATATTCAATTGAGTTTAATAGACACTCCCCACAAGGATTTTTGAGTTGAGGTCAGGAAATCTGCTGACATTAGGGGTCTATGTGAGTATCTCATCAAGTTATAATAACATAATTAATTATAACAAATATTTTTGAGGTGGGGTTAATAATTGTCGATGGTTATGGTGTGATTCCATTGGCAGTAGGTAGAAACAGATCTGTAGGTGGACCAAATTATAGAAAAGGAGTGACTTTGTTGATAGATGAAAATAATGTTTTTTGGTAGGTGGCCTTTCCAGAGGCCGGTTCACATAATTTTTTTTGATCTGATTGATCTGGGGTCATATCTGAGGGTGTCTCAGGTCCATACCTAGGGCAATCTATTTTAGGATGGATTTGTAATTGTCATGGGGATTCATACTCATTGGGTCTAAGAACATGTAATGAGGTTCCTCTACCTTGAATATTAGGAGAATCAGTTTGATTTAATAAATGCAGGTAGTTCCCCTATATGATATTAAAAACATTAAATTAATGAATGTTTGAATATTATAGGTGATTCATGGAGATTATGGTTCATGGAATACTAATATATAGTATAAAATACATTACCAATGGGGATAGGTACTTGAACAACTACCACCTACTATATATTCACCTCTCGTCTGGAATAATCCTTTCATTCAAGCTGGAATTATATATAATCAGAATCGCATATAATTCCCCCATATTTTGGTAATATTATCTTGGATAGATATCAGTACAAAAGGGAGAATTGGAAATGAAAAATTTATAAAAATGATTCATAGAAATATTGGGTGTTATCTAGGTCAACCAATGATTATTGATTTAGAGATCACATGAAAGATATATATCAATGCTTTGTTTTGGATGAGAGGGGAGATCCCATAATTGTATATTTCTATGACAATGAAGTAGATGATGGATTTTTTTTATATAGGATATAGGAAAATGTAAATTTCTATGATCATTAATGTTATTCATTATTTGGACACCCTATTATGAAAATTGGGTTCCAAACATGCATGCCTCACAAAAACATGATCGAATAAAAATAATCATGGTTTGGGTTACACAATATGTGAAAACTGAGTGCCCAAAGCGGTAACAACCCAAACTTTTTGAATAATATATAAATTTACTCTTATAATTTTAATAAAGATCTAAATGGTTAATGAATAAAGACGAGTCGATGGGTTCATCTAGTAGAATCGAACCATATGAGTCCCAGTTATCAGAGATTGGGAAGGATGTGGCATCGTAGGGCTTTGCTTTGGGCCAATCCCAATCTGTACTCCAGCATGTCAAGCTTGAACGGAACAGCCTACGGGATAAGTTCAAGTTTGTGGAGATTACTACTAGGGAAATGTTATCCGAGCCTCCCCAAGATTCACTCACCTTAGCACACCATACCCATAGGTCCTATGATGGTGTAATTAGGGGCTATGTAACGAGACTGTAGCTTCTTTGTGTAACCATTCGTGATAAATAAAATTGTGATTTCTTCCTATGGTGAAGTTTGATAATTTTCAGATGTTTGGATAAATATAGGATGTATCATATGAATGAATTATGAAAAAGGGATATTTTAAAAATATTTTTGTAAACCATAAATAATTAATTATGTTTAAGGATTTTAAAAAAATGGTCTTCTGCAAATGTGTTCAGTAAGAAATTTAGAGTCATATATGATCAACGTAATTTTTTATTAATAGTAAATTATAAATATTGATTTTATGATTAAGATTAGTAATGTGACCAAATGGATTAGTATTCTCACTTAAAGAATGTATTAATATAATTTAGTCACCTTGATTATGTATTGTGATTCAATAAAATAGTTAAATAACTGTTTCAGAAATTACTAGTCAAGTGTTAGTTTTTTCAGGTGAATAGTGTTTGTTAGTAAAAAAAATAATTAAAAATATTTTGAAAAATATTTTTATAAAATGGAGGTCATTTTTGAACTCAGAACATTGATATTATGTTAATGTAATTTATGGGAATTATACTTGAAAAAATGAATTTGGGGTGAATAGTGTGTCTACATAAAAATAAAATTAAAAATATTTAGAAATTTCTTTTTATAAAATGGATTACATTTTTGAAATTATAGCATCGATATTTCATTGACGTTAAATGATGGGATTTTTCTGAGAAAGTTGAATTTTCGGTGAATTTTAAAAATACAGTTTTTAAGTTACGGGTGTTTAATGACATCATTAAAGTATGTATTAAGTATTTAATCAATATGGTCGACTAATGAATAGTAAGATAAGATATGAGGTGTACCATGTAGACAATTCCATGGGCAAATACCATAGGAAAGCCCATGGTTTTTCCAATACCACCAATGATGTGTCCCTTTGCCTTTTATGACTTGTCCCCTCACATTCCCTATAATTACCAAGCCATTCTCTCATCCTTTCTATTCCAAAATCCTCCTCAATGATGTTCTGGTCTCCTTACCTCCCATGGAGTCCTTCCACGGGTCTCTCAAACCAACCACGGTCACAGAATTCATGATTTTGATGTTACTCTTAAAGGTAAGTGATCCAACCTCTCTCTTTCTTTTCATGTATTCTCCTTTATGTCCTTTATTTTGCGCTCCATGTTCATATGTTGTGGATGTTATTTTATATTCATCCTACATTCCTTTTCATGTTAATTTTATGATAAACCCCCTCTTCATCTCATCAATTCATTTTAATAATGTTTAAGTGGCGTCGTTATGTTGCGGAATTTTTTGTAAGGGATTCTTTCACCCTTCTTAGTTTCAAGTTCTATTTTCATGTAAAGTCTTTCACATTCCTTTTTACTATGTTGGTTTGTGATCTATATATCCATCATACTGTTATTTTATGTTCATATGATGAGAGACCCTATTTTGATCTCATCAATTAATTTTAAATATGAATAATTGATGCTGTTAGGCTATTGAATTTTCATAAGAGAAATCTTATTTTTGTCTTCCTTCCATGTTTTTCATTTCATATGGTATGTATTTAAAGTTTCATTACGATGTTTGTATATCCTTTATAGCATGTCCTGCTACTGTTTTTTGAATCATCTATTAGTGGTTAAACCATGTCCCCTCACATTTCAATGTTTTCTATAACCCGATAACATAGCTGTTATGCTGCAGAAATTTTCGTCTCAAAATGTCTCTCTCTTTTTCTCAAATTATTTTATTTTATTAAGTTAATAATAAATTCTATTTATTCTATTGTGGTTTTCACATGTATATCAAAATGTTCAATTTTAATTCTTCTATTTACATAAATGAAACCCACTTTCTTTTTTTCGTGTGTTTAAAATGACATAAATATCATGTCTTAAAAGCAGTTTTTAAAACGTTAGGTTTATGAAATGAAACCCATTTCATTGATAATATATGGGTTATTTATGAAATTTTTTATGATGATATATGTGGGTCACATGATTATAAAGACAAATATAAGGGTGTGCCCTGATCGCGCTCCAATGCATTGGGTAATGATGTAATCTCTAGGGATTACAATTTTAACGATACCTTGGGGAATAACCTTGGTAATTCTTTTAAATGACACCTTGGGGATGGACCTTGGTGAAGTGTTCATCATTTTCTATGTTAAATGTTGTAGCCACATGTTCATGTTATGATACACGTTATTTTTATTATGATATTCCTCTTAATTTCTTTCTCATGCCTTAAAGTTCTTTTTCATGTCTTTATTGACGTATATCAAGTTCACATGTTAAATGTTTCCCGTTCATTAGATTACTAGGCCATCTGCTCACCCTTTCCTTTAATGTATGTCCCTAGGTTATGAGATGAAGTAATGAACCTGGGATGAACATATGGAGAAGCCTTTAAAGTGTTTAAGATGAATTTTTTATGTTTTCATGTATTCTGTTCTTGGTTTCCAAGAAACTAATCCCTAAAGATCCTCAGTTTTTGTATAATTTAATGAATGTTTTTGTAATGAAAAAGGAGGGATGCTATAGTTTGAATCAAAGGACAGTTTAGTTATTTATGTAAATTATGCTATGATAATTTTAGGAAAAACCCTATAGAAAAGTCTAAATATATGGAAAACTTCCTGGTATTTTGGAGAGTATTGAGTAAATGGTTTATCAAACAAGTACACCCCTCTCTAGATACGAGCAGATAGAGGCGGCTCTGGCACATATTTACATAGGGGTAAATCCTGAAAGCAATTCTTTGATCTAGACTCGAACGAGAACTGGTGCATGACAATAGGCTTTTCTGCACTCTTAGTTACGACACTCCTGGGGGATATGATTGGTTAACCAAATTTTTTTATGAATCATTATGAAAAAATTATAGGGAAATATAATTGTTTAAGAATGAACTTTTAAGATGTAGAATCCTTTATAGTTAAAATATTCATAAATGAAACAAGTTTTTCACTAAGATTTTATTCTTTTATAAAATGGAAGTAAATAAGAGGAACCATGGAAATGGTGACAACAATGTACCATCCGCTGACAGCCCTCTGATGGAAGCCGGAATGGAAAAATTCAAGAGAATAATGAACCAAAGGACTAAAGTTAAGAGTAATAAAATGAATCAAGAAGAGAGGTCGATATCACCATGAAGGTAACAACATTATTTTGAGTCCTTTATGCACCAATGAGCACCATCCTTCAGTGGATCGACTGACCCATTGATTGGTGAGCAATGGATCAGCTCTATAGAGAAGATCTTTTCTGTACTCCACTATTAAGAACAGGAAAAAGTCACCCTTGTTGTTTACCACCTAAAGTGAGAAGCTGATCAGTGGTGGTCACTCATCAAAAACAAAAATCCATGAGGAGAAATGGAATCTATGGAGTGGGAATAGTTCAGGGGAATATTCATCAATATGTATTTCCCTCGTTCGATGAGAATGAGAATGGAGAAAGAATTTCTTGAGATGAAGGATAAGGAGAATGAATTTGTTGGAACCCACGAGATGAAAATCACAATGCTTTCCCGTTATACCTCAATCTTTCTCATGGACCCTAATGAGAAGGTGGATAGATTCTTTGGTGGACTATGAACTCATCTGCGATTGAATATATCCAACATGGACTATGATAGCTACGAAGAAATATTTCGAAGTGCTATAAAAGTCGAACTGGAGTTTGGTGAGACATAGTGGTCTTCAAAATCTAATGAGAAGAAGAGAACTCTAGTACCAAGCCTGGGAATAAGCACTGATCTGGAAAGAGGTGGAAAGAAAATGCAACATTCCACATGAAAAAAATGTGGGACGAAGCATCTGATGAACTACTTGAATCAGAAGTGGCAAGTGCTACAAATTTGGAAGAGAATGCCATATTTCTTAGAATTGTTGTAGTGAGGTGAAGCCTCAACTCCCCAAAACTAATGACAGAGGAAGGATGGTTCTATCCCTACCCGAAGTCCAATGCTTCAAGTGTGTATTGCTTTGGCACATTGTTAATCATTGTCCAAATCCGTGGTAGTGGAGGGGAATCATCATCAACCTCAGCGAAGGCCAAAGGAGCAAGGTCATTATTTTCCTATCATAACAACTGAATTTGAAGCTATGAATGATGTGGTATCATGTACTCTTGTTGTCATCTCAAAAATAGCAAATACATTGTTTGATTCTAGTTTTATGCATTCCTTTATTTCCTCCATGTTTGCAATGAGTATAGAATTAGTCACCGAACTGCTAGAGGTAGATTTGTCAGTCAAGACTCCATGTGGGATTATCCATGCATCTACAGTGATTAAGGACTCTGGTGTTTACTTTTTTTAGCACAATATTCACGCAAATTTAGTAGTCTATCCAATCATGTAATTCAATGTTATACTAGGGATGGAATGGAACTCAAAGTATAATGCTAAGATAAAATGCAGAAGTAAGGAAATCTCAGTAGTCTCAAATGAACGACCTACAATTATCTTCTGGGGAGATATATCCCAACCTGATCTTTGTCTAGAGTAACCTCCTATAGCCTTTTTTATGGAGTAAATCGGTGAGGATGAAGAAGGAAAAGGGAATATAAAAATAAAATATGTTCCAATTATTCAGGAATGCATGAACGTATTACCTGAGGAGATACCTAGACCAACCATAGAAAGAGAGGTAGAGTTCCCCATTGAACTCGTACCTAGATCTCAACCGATATTAATAACCCCATATATAATGGAAAATATGGAGCCATATAAGTTAAAGAAACAACTGCAAGACTTGTTGGAGAAGGTGTTTATCCGACCGAGTGTGTCTCCATGGGGAGAACTAGTTCTCTTTGTGAAGAAGAAGGATGCATCAATGTGGCTATGCATTGATTACAAAGAACAGAACGAGATCACAGTGAAGAAAAAATACCCACTTCCAAGAATTGATGATTTATTTGATCAAATTTTTGGGGCACAATTCTTTTCCAATAATGATCTTCGATCTGTTTATCATCAAATATGGGTGAATAAGTAAGATATTCCAAAGGCGGCTTTTCGGTCAAGATATGGGAATTATGAGTTTACTGTTATGCCCTTCGGCTTGACTAATGATCTTGGTATTTTCATGGATTTGATTAATAGAATCTTTAATGACTACCATGATAACTTTGTGGTAGTTTTTATTGATGTTATTTTTATACATTAAAAAAGTCTTGAGGAGCATTAAGATCATCTGAGGGTTATTTTTGAAACTCCGCAAAAGTATATGCTCTTTGGAATGTTCAGAAAGTGTGAGTTTTGGTTACAGCAAGTGGCATTCTCGGGGCACATCATAACCAATGAAGGAATCTCAATTGACTGTACAAAGACAATGGCTACGGAGGAGTGGCCTCAACCCACAATAGTAACTAATATTTTCAGTTTCCTTGGTTTAGAAGGATTTTATAGGAGGTTTGTGAAAATCTTTTCACATATTTCAAATCCACTAACCATGTTGACTCGAAATGTGGTTAAGTTCATCTGGAAAAAGGAATGTGAGGAACGTTTCCATGATATGAAGAAGATATTGGTTACTACACCTGTGAAAATGCTACCCTCTATCGGAGACGGATTTGTTATTTTTATCAATTCATCTCTGAAAGGGCTTGGGTGCGTCCTCATGAAAAATTACAAGGTAATTGCATATGCATCTCGTCAGCTGAAGCAACATGATCAAAATTATCCTTCACGTGATCTAGAGATGGCGGAAATTGTTTTTTCTCTTAAGATATGGAGGCACTATCTTTATGGGGATAAATGTGATATATACACCGATCACAAAAACTTAAAGTATATTTTAACGCCGAAAGAATTAAACATTAGACAAAGGAGATAGTTTGACCTTATTAAAGACTATTATTTTTCAATTCATTATCACCCTGGAAGTCCAAACAAATTTGCGGATGCATTAAGCAGGAAAGACCCTATTATTATGGAAATAATGAGGATCCTAGTAGATCCCTTCATTAAGGATCTAGAAAAACTGGACATGGGAATTGTAAGGGAAGGTACATCATCAACTCTATCACAAATGATTTATCACCCATATTTACTAGAGAAGATGAAGAAGGATCAAAATGATGATCTTTTATTGCAAGAGAAGTTTGAGGCTGTGAAGAATGGGATGTTTCCTGATTTCAACATTTTTCAAGAAGGTGTATTGTAATTTCGTACAAGACTATGTTTTCCATATATTCTAGAGATAATGAAGGAACTGATGGAGATAGCTCACAGCTCTACTTTCTCGGTACTTCCAGGAATCACTAAAATGTATAGAGAACTCCGTGATCATTATTGGTGGGATAACATGAAGAGGGAGATTTCTGATTACACTAGATGGTTCCTTGCGCGTCAACAAGTAAAGTAAAAACAAAAAATTTCGAAGGGGATATTACAACCGCTACCCATACCAGCATGGAATTGGGATAATATCACTATGGAATTTTTCACTAGTCTCCCGAAAACATCCAAAGTAAACAATGTGATATGGGTTATCGAGATCCATGATTCACATCAAAATTCTGGAAAAGTCTTCAACATGCTTTGAATACTGAATTGATTTTTTGTACGGCCTATCATCCTCAAACTGATGGCTAATATGAAATGACTATTCAGACACTTGAAGACATGCTTCGATTATGATCAATGGAATTTAAATGAGTATGGAATCAACAACTCCCATTATTTGAGTTCTAATATAACAACAGCTTCCATTTGAGTATTCAGATGGAACCCTCTGAAGCTCAATATGGAAAGCGATGTAGAACTCCAACTTGTTGTGATGAAGCTGGTCAGAGGAAGGTTCTTGGTCTTGATCTTGTGAAAGAGATGATAGAAAAGGTTCATGCCATCCAACAACGCATAAAGGCTGCTCGGAGTCGGCAGAAGAGCTATGATGAAAATCATCGAAGGGACTTGGAGTTTTGTGTTGCCGACAAATTCTTCCTTCGAATTTCTCCATGGAAGAGAGTCATGCAGTTTGGGAATAAAGTGAAGCTCAACCCTAGGTAAATTTTCCCCTATGATATCATTGATCACATAAGAGTAGTGTCCTAATGTCTAGAACTTCCACCAAACCTAGATCATGATCACAATGTCTTCCATGTATCTTTCTTGAGGAAGTACATAACCTACCCATCACATGTACTGATCCCAAAGGTGGTACAACTGGAACATGACCTCTCTTATGAGGAGAATCCAGTGGAGATCTTAGACCATATAGAGAAGGTTCTACACAACAAGACTACCCACCTTGTGAAAGTGTTGTGGATGAATCATAAGTATGAAGAAGCGACAAGGGAGCAGGTGGAAACAATGAAGAAAAAGTTCCCTCCCCATTTAAACTAGGCCTTTTGTTTAAAAATTCAGGGAAGAAATTTCATAAGGGGGAAGAATGAAACAACACAAACTATTTTAATAGTATATTAATTTACTCTTATCATTTTAATAGAGATGTTAATGGTTAATGCAGAAAGATGAGTAGATGGATTTATCCAGTAAACTCAAACCATATGAAGCCCACTTATCAGAGCTTGGGAAGGAGGTGGAATCTTTGGGCTTTGCTTTGGACCAAGACCAAGACGAACTCCAGCGTGTCAAGCTTGAACCGAACCACCTAGGAGAGAAGTCCAAGTTAGTGGAGATTAATACTAGGTAAATTTTATCCGAGCTTCCCCAAGATTCTTTCACCTTAGCACACCATACACTTAGGACTTATGATGCTGTTATAAGGGGCTATGTAACGAGACCGTAACTTCTTCGTGTAATCCATTGAGATAAAAAAAATTTGACTTCTTCCTATGGTGATGTTTTAGAAATTTCAGATGTCTGGATAAATATATGATGTATCTTATGAAATAATTTTGAAAAAAGTGATATTTTAAAATATTTATGTAAACCTTAAATAATTAATGATGTGTAAGGATTTTCAAAAAATGGTCTTCTGCAAATGTGTTTAGAAAGAAATTTAGAGTCTAATATGATCAACTTAATATTTGGTGAATATTATATTATGAATATTGATTTTATGCTTAGTATTAGTAATGTGACAAAATGGATTAGTAATCTCACATTAAGAATGTATTAACATAATTTAGGCACCTTGATTAAGTAATGTGATTCAATAAAATAGGTAAATAATTGTTTCAGAAATTATTAGTCAAGACTTTGTTCTTTCAGTTGAATGGTGTTTTTTATTATAAATTTAATTAAAAATATTTACAAAAATATTTTTATTATATTCAGTTTTTTTTTGAACTCAGATCATCGATATTATGATATGGTAATTTTTTTGGGATTTTTGTGGAAAAAATGTATTTTCGGTGAATAGTGTATTTATTTAAATTTTAAATTAAAAATATTTCGAAAATTATTTTTATAAAATTGTGTTCATTTTTTAAATCAGAGCATCGATATTTGGTTAAGGTGAAATTTTGGGATTTTTCTGAGAAAGATTAATTTTCGGTGAATAGTGAAAATATAGTTTTTATGTTACGAGTGTTTAATGACATAATTAAATGATGTATTTAGTATGTAATAAATAAGTTCGAATTATTAATAGTAATATAAGGTACGAGGTGTCCCATGTGGACAATACCATTGGAAAATACCATGGTCAAGCACATGGTTTTGCCAATACCACCAATGAGGTGTCCCTTTGCCTTCAATGCCTTGTCCCCTCACTTTCCCTATACATACCAAGCCATTATCTCATCATTTCGATTCCCAAACCCTCTTCCATGATTTTTTGGACTCCTTACCTCCCAAGGAGTCCTTACAAGGTTCCATCAAGCCACCCAAGGTCCCAAAATTCATGATTTTGAAGTTACTCTTCAAGGTAAGGGATCATACCTCTCTCGTTCTTTTCATGTATTCTCATTTATGTAATTTATTTTATTCTCCATGTTCTTATGTTGGGGGTGTTATTTTATATTCATCCTACTGTCCTTTTATTTTTCATTTGATTATAGACCCCCTCTTTCTCTCATCAATTCATTTTATGAATGCTTAAGTGGCGTCGTTAGGCTGCCGAATTTTTGGGAAGGGATTCTTCCACCCTTCTCATTTTCAAGTTCTATTTTCATGTCAAGTCATTATAGTTACTTTTTATTTTGTTGGGGTATGATCAATATATACATCATATTGTTATTTTATGTTCATATTATGAGATACCTTATTTTTATCTCATCAATTCAATTTAAAAATGGTTAAGTGAAGCCGTTAGGCTACCAAATTTTTATAAGAGAAATCCTATTTTAGTCTTCCTTCCTTGTTTTTCATTTAATATGGTATGCCTTTAAAATTTCATTACCATGTTATTATCTCCTTTATATTCCATCCATCAACTATTGATTAGATCATTTATGAGTGGTTAACCGATGCCCCCTCTCATTTTAATGTTTAAGAAAACCCGGTAACATACCCGTTGTACTGTAGAATGTTTGGTCTCAAAATGCCTCTCTCTTCTTCTAAAATTCTTTTATTTTATTAAGTGAATACTCAAAGAACTTTTTTCTACCAGGTTAATCACATGTATATCAAAATATTCTATTTTAATTCTAGGATTTACATACCTTAAACACACTTTCTTTATTTTCTTTGGTTTAAAATGACATAAAGATCATTTCTTAAAAGCATATTTTAAAACGTTATGATTAAGAAATGGAACATAGTGATATGTTCATGATTCTCTATGTTAAATGTTGTATTCACATCTTCATGCTATGAAACAGATTATTTTTATTATGATATTCCTCATTATTTCTTTCTCAACCCATAAAGTTCTTTTTCATGACTTTATTGATGTATCTCAATTTCACATGTTAAATGCTTCCCCTTGATTCCCTTATTGGGACTTCTGCTCACCCTTTCCTTTGATGTGTATCCCCTGGTTATGAGATGTAGTAATGAACCTTGGATGAACATAAGAATAATCCTATCAAGTTTTTAAGAAGAATGTTTTATGTTTTCATGTATTGAGATTCTAGTTTTGATGAAACAAAATCATAAAGATCCCCAGTTTTGTATAATGTAATTAATGTTTATTTAATGAAAAAGGCGGCATGCTATAATAGCTGCCACATCCAAAAATTATTTTTTAACAAATGGTGATTTTAGAACTCATAATAACTCCCAAGACACATTTAGAGATTTAAAGTCCATCCAAAAATAATTTATTAAAGTGTTTAAATCATCATATTAACATTTTGATGACTAACTATTCATTTTTACCATCTACAAAACAAAAAACCAAGAACCATTGTAACATTCAAACCCTAAAAAACATTGCATGTTATATCCTCTCCAATATAGAACGTCTAGTACCCAAGGTGTCATAAAGGATATAAAAATGAATAACCCAACCTGCATGTGTCAGAAATACAATCCCAAATTAATGCATTGTTTTTCCATATATCCAACATATCTCTAAGTGAAACATATATAATATGTTTCTTATACATATAAAAATTGATCCAACACTCATATTCAACATATAAACAATTGGAAAACACGTTATCAAGACAATCTAACAAGTGACATAACGATGTGATCACATTATTCATCAACCAGCCTATGGAACTCCCCCCATAGGTTCTAAACTCTAATGATTGATTCTAAGTCATGGTACTCCCACAATCAGAAAATACTATGGAATATTGTTGTTATCATCAGAAAAAAGCACACATAAAAAATTTTATTTCATTACACATATTCACAGAGGTGAAAACTCCCCTTATTCCTCCATTAGATTTAAATTTGAAAAATATAATTGATCAAGAATCACTCTTTCATTTCTTCCCTTGAATTAAAAATAATTCCAAAACATTACACTCCATCCTTATCAAGAAAATGATTTTATTGATGTGGTTCACCTATCGTACACCTAAAAATACTTGATAAAACAGAAGTTTAACCACATATGGATGATTTTTTTTGAAAGATTGCTACATTAACAATTGATAAATCACTAAAACATGATTATAATAAATTTACATCAATGAACATTGAGATTAATTTGAGAACATACATCATTGAGCATAACCAAATTCATAGAAAGTATCTTAGTAGAACCATATCATGTTCATTTAACTTTATTCATATAAATAATATGGGTGAAATAATGATGAAACACCTCTGGATCACCAAAATCTACTCCATACATAATTCCCATAGACAGAAATCGCACATGTTCATATTTAGACAAATTGAATGAATCATTATAGAAAACTAATCGGGTCTGCATGAACTATCCTATGACATCAGAAATAAAAATTATTATTCAATAGATGGCCTGAGTAATCCAATGATACATCTCTCAAGGGTTTCTTCCTCTAACCACCCATGGTGGTCTCACACAAAATAAGTATTGTTTATATCTCTCCTCATATGTAACTCCAATAGATTTACTTTTTATAAAAAACATTATATAGTTGAACATTTATTTGATGCTCACTCAATATAGCTAGGATGATTTCTTGGTATTTTCCATGATCATCACAAGATTTGGATTTAAATAATATATTATAAATTATTACTATCACAAATCAACCATACAATGTTATAAATCACACATTCCTAACCCACAATTTGAAATCCATGAAATTGATCAATGATTTCTTCAATAGGCATGTATCTCTCTCCTAAATACATGACCCCATCAAACTAAGATGTACATTTTTTTTAACTAACTCTTGAAACCAATTATTATAAATATGTTCCCCCAGGTCCAGCTATGGATCTAACACCACATGATAACTGATTTATTTCTAAAAAACAACTCTTCACACAATATTTGAAATTGAAAATTGGAATCTCCATTACTAGAATTAGATTTGATACGGGGAAACTATCTATATAATAAATGATATTTATCATATGGATTTCAACTAATGATGTCCAACATCATGCTGACAAGACTACCAAAAAAACATGAAATTGAATTCTCATGGAAATTCTCTGTTTCTACTAACACATTTAAACTACTGAATAATAATTCCCCCACATCCAAAAATAATTCCAGATAATTAGAAAATGATTACAAAGTATCCAGACATATCCTTGGTGAAACCTACATATTTTAAATCTAAAATTTTTACCATAACTACCTCCAAGATGTCAAATAGTTATCCAAAATGTTATCATACCCTAATTATAAAATATAAAAAATCATGCTCCAATGTGAATGCTTGTTAGTTAGCATAACTCGCAAATGGTATTATAATATCAATATACTAACTAGATTACCAAAATATTAGTTGATTCATTTATGGATATCCTATTTAATTGGAATCATGCTCAATAGATGATATCTCCTTTCAATCTAAAACAAGATACCATAAATCTATAAAAAGAATATGTGAAAATTATATAATAACCACAGATTTCTAGAATCATGTCCTTGTGTTCATGAATTGTTTAGTTTTATACTGATGATCATGTTTTATGCTGACATTAATGCACACACATGCTACTGACCTGTCCAATAAACCATATCCACCCTACATCTTGATCCAGAATCAAATTTATATACATTATTTGAGTTATTTCCTGATTCTAAATCCCATTATTAAATATGAGACTATGAATTTATAAATTTCATGATCACCATATTGTCAATTCTTTTATAATCATTATCAAATGTTAAACTATTGTCAAATTACCCCAAAATATAAGGACATTAATCAATCAAAAGATGTGACATCCCCACCAAAGGAGTTTCCTAGTCATCCGCTTACATAGTAAATAATCTCATACCAATGTACATTCTCAATCCAATAGTGAACATAGTTCCATGACATGGTTAACATGATTATTACAATAGTATCATGAAAGTATAAGAAAAATAACAACACAAAATTAAACTAGACCGGTTTCAATTTTAGTAACATGCATGATACTTTTACCAAGACATGTTAAATTACATAATTATAATCATACTAGAAATCCAATTAATCTTAGTCTAGTGGTCTTACAGAAAATAATACATTTCACTACGTCAGCATAATCATTTGAATAAATCTACCTAAAATTAATTTTCCAAGGATTATATAATCACAAAAACTATTAATTCTTAGATTAATCTACATCCATGATAGATCGAGAAGAAAAAATTCATCTAATCAATACCATTCTCTCGATGTCAGGAAGAAACAAGGTATAAGGTGGAAAGAGTTATTATTTCAAAAAAATAGCTCAAATATTAAACAATCAGGATAGATCTATATATAGTTCACACCATTAGTTTTAAAATATTTAATGTGACTGCATACAACAACACATACCAACATGATATAAAAATAGAATTATATACACACCTATGTCATTTTAATTAACTGGGCTTACAAATATATGAAACCAAACATGTGATATCATACATTAAGTGATTGAAATAGATATTTATTATTCCAAACAACTATTTACCTTTTTGATAAACTTTTGTATCATTTATTTTTAATAAAAGAAATATCTATACCATCAACAGGTGGTTAAGCATGACACATCAAAGTCGAGTGCAGTGGTCTTGACCAATAATCGTTGATCACATCGTTAAAAAATATCAGCATACTGGGAAACCACATGTCTACTCTGATTTTTTTACCAATAGTACTAACTCAGCTATAGAGGAACTGAAATGACACCACTCATACTATAGAACAGATCATAAGATATTGTTGATGTTTTTTACTTCATATGGAACTACCATAACTGGATAAAACCAATATTATATGAGACACTAACTCCAAAACTAATGTAACTCTAAAAATATCAATAGGATCATTGACATAACCTTTATGCATATCATAATAGAGAATATTTTCAGAGTCCCACCTAGAGAATCCACAACACCATCCATTGAATTTTTAATGTAATCATGATAAATAATACCCACATGATGGAGAACAATGTAAAGACCATTATAATTATTAATTGAAGTGGTTACATAAATTTTAATTTATTATAATAATTATCAAGGCTCAAATGAGAGATATATCTTGTTCAAATTACAAAGGTAAATAAGTACTTCGAACCCCATCAAGCTAACACCTCCATGCACTTTTGGAAAATTATCTTTTCATTTCCATTTTACCAATTATTTAAGAATAAGTTATCATAATTGGAATTAGTTAAACAAAATGTCACTGATAAAAAAATTATGAATATATACATTAGGTCGCCTCTATGATTTATTAAACTAATGCACAGTAATAATAAAATACAACAATAGGATGCAAGTATTATAATATATTTTATGGACATATTAATTAATAATCCACTACACATTTATATAAAACACTATATAAAAGGATTTGAAACATTAAATGACCAAACCCATTTGACATAAAAAATACCAATAATACCGTGATATTTTATGAGTTTTTTTAATAAATCAGTATAATTGGATAGCTTGTACTATATGCAACATAGAGTTCAATGAAAAATAATATAATAATAAAACATTTTTAATTTTTGTGATTATTATAAACTAGCCATGATATTGGATGTAATGAATATTACTCTCTAAATAAAAAAATAATATATTTTAAATTTAAATGAAATAATTTCATCGGTTATCTATTTTTTATAAATGAAAAAATAAATCATTGGAAGGGAAAAGATTTTTTTTTCTAAAAAATTATTTTTATGTGCACATTGTATTTTTATTTTAATAATTTTTTTAAATAGATATTAGATTATTATTTTTATTAAAATTATATAATATATATTAAATTAGATTTTTTTCACTCATCTAATATTTTTTATTAGTATGGGAAAAAATATATCTTTATGATTATAAATATTTATTTCTAAAAATTTGTGTAGTCATTTTTTCTAAATATAATTCATAATTAATTTTTAACACTTTATGATATTTGATTTTTAAAATTAAATTTATTTTTTATATAATCATTTAAAAATTATCCTTATTTATTTATTTGAAATTTGTTGAAAATATTTATTTTTCAATGAATAGTTAGAAATTACCAATATTAATTGAATATTTTCTTTTTTTAGTGAATCTACTAAGATCTAGCTGTTTTAAAATAGTTTTAAAAGTAAAATTATTTCAATTATAAAATTATTAAACAAATTTGATTTATTTTAATTCATTTTATTATTTAATTATTATATATAAACATATTATACATATAGAAACATTTTCTTTGGAAAACTACATTTTCATCATGTAATTGGAATAATTTCAAAATAAATTCTTTCATTTAATTTAATTTATTTTTGATAAGTGAATTCAAATTTTTTAATCATTTAATTTCATATTATATAATAAGACAAAAATAATTTTTTTCCTTCTTGAACAATAATAACATTAAAAATTCATTATCACATCAAAGTTTAAATTGGGTTAATGTGGGGGTTTAACTATAATGATTAGTTTTAAAATAACCTAAAAATAATATAATTAATTTTAATGTACATATTTTACCTTATATACTCTAAGGGTCGATAATGATCCATTTTGAAGCATTCATCTCAAGAATGTGACTATGAAATATTGAAAATCATTGATGTGTTACAAGTGTGACTCTATCCTCAATTATAAAATGGATCCCACAATAAATATTTATCACTCTTATAAATCATTTAGTTTCAACCAATATGTGAAAGGAAACATTACATAAAACCAAATCCATGAATACAGTCATTGGTTCGATCAAAAAACCATACATGTATGGGTTTTGTTATAAAAATGAATAGGTTCTCCAAAGAAGAGTTATAGTTCTTAACAATGCATTTTAATGTTATTCCATCTTATAACACTTTAAAATAATAACAAATTTTGATCCAATAATAATAATACTAATAAATTCTATAGAATCATATGTTATTATTTTAAGGGAATAACATATATCCATCTTGTCTTAAATAAAATGCGAAACAGAATAATCAATCAAGTGTACACTAGAGTACCACATCATGAATAAATGTAATTTATTTTACATCATGATATCTCACAAAATAATAGTGATATATTAAAATTGTATATATAATATTCATGAAATAATTATACTTCTAAAATAATAATATTAAATATAATTTTTAACCTACCAATCCATTATAAAATGATAACATCACACGTGCGTATATGGATACTATCGCCTCCACAGAGGGATGTCATATATTTTTAATTTTATTTTTAAATGAATGAAAATAAAGATATATTTAATGGATTTATAATAAATATATGATAAAAATTATTTATTTTATGTTATATTAATCAAAGCCTTTATTTTTTTTCCACCCATTGAGAAAATAGGAACAATGTTTATGGAAACGTAGGACATATCGTCTCTATGAAAATTTTTATTCATTTTTTAATATATAAATATTATTGATCAATATAAATATGTATATAATGATTATATCATATATTAATATAATGAATAAATTTTTTATGGATATATTTATATAATAAATTTATATGGGTAAAAACTACCAAAACCAAAACCTATGATAAAAATTAAGCATACATCACATTGAAAAATAACATTAATAAATAATTGTTAATAAATATGTTGTAAAAGTTTATAAGAAAATATTATATGATATTTTATCTATGATTATGTTTATGGAATATGTTTATAATCAAAAAAAACTATTATAAACTATGATCAAATGTGTGGGGAAAAAGTCGAGACATGACGTAATAAAATTTTCTCAAACATTTATTTCTATGAAGCACATTCCATTTTAACCACATATTTATTTTATGTGGTTTATATAATACATATGAATTAATATTATTATTGTTCCTATAAAAATTATGGTATATATATATAATGAAATTTATTTCCATGGTCATATGATTAAGAAGTTACTAATGTGTTAAAGATTTAAGTAGCTATTTAATTTTTTATTGAGTTTATTTACGATTATACTTTCAGTAATGAAATATTTTAATATATATCTCATAAAACTAGTTATTTATATTATACAATTGTTATTTATGGTAAATTAATTGTTCTTTTCATTTTCATCCATCTATTTTCTCAATATAGAGAAATTGTTTTTATGGATATTAGACTTTATTTAGATGTTTTATCAAAATTCCATCATCATCCAAGAATATTTTTTTTCAAAAAGATTATTCATGAATGTTAAAAATATTATAAAATGGTTTTATTCCATTTCTACCAATTTAAAAATTTTCCAATTAAATATTTATTCAATATTAAAATTGATGTACTTTATGTTTATATTCAAAATAGAGTGAAATAAATGTTTTCTTTTAAAATATAATATACATACAATAGTACCCAAACTTATGCATGCTCAATGATTTGAATATTCATCTACATGTTACCATGTTTTTTTAAAAATATTTTCATTATTATTTATGAAATATTATGATTTGAAATTATGGATTTAAAATGGAAATAGTTTTTTCCTCCAATTTTCATTAAAAATATTTTTATAGTTTTTATATTAATTAATTAAAAAATACTGAATTGAAATATATTATTTATTTGGGAAATTATATTATTAATCAATATTTATTAATTCTCTATATGAATTATGATTATAATGATATGATTTTTTTAAAGATCATTTTTTCATCAGTTATGATATCTTGAACTATTGAAATGATTATGAAACCTATTTATTTGGAACTGATTATTCCATAATGTAATTATTTTGAAAATTATTTCATTTTAGGGTTTATGATACGATAAATATTTTATTAACTTTTATAAGAAATATCTAGGATTTTAATTAAATTATTTTTGGGCCTAGAATTATATTTAGTTCAAATATATTATCTAAATATTTAAATATCATGAGATAAATTGGTCTTCAATGGAATGTTAACGTATTTCAGAAAAGGAAATTTTACAATATCTTATTATTTGGATTGATCCTTGACTACTATGATGGTTTGGGGAGTGAACCAATTCCAATATAAACTTATTTGAAATATTCCATGGCTACCAGGGAAATAATTTATAATTAACATTTTTATGAAATAAATCTATGTCATATTCCAATTTTATAATATCACAACTTATATAATTTTATTATTTTATGATTCATGTATTATGAACCTTGATGAATTATTACATGAATAAATATTATGAATTTTTATATTAAGATTATGATTTTTGAATTGTATGCTCATATTTTATTTCGTATATGCACATGTTATGTTGATATCTCAATTTTTAGCCTTACAGACCAAATAATCTCAAGCTTTATCATGTTTTCATTCCCTAGGTTATGATGATTGGTATCGTGTAAGTTGTGTTTAAAAACAGTTCTAGTTATGAATAACATAGTGGGAGATGATACAGGTCACTTATGAATCGTTTTTTATGTACACTTGTTTCCCATGATATTGAACCTCTAGGATTATAGAGTGGATTGTCATCATATGTAATTAACATTCATCAATTAAGATACATATTGTTTTTTAAATTATGGGTATCAATAGTTGGTATGAGTGGAATTTTTAGTTATCCTTCAAAAATTAGTATGATAAAAATATATTGAGACCCTAGGGAAAAGTCATAATATTAAGAAATGCTATAGATTATAGAGAAAAAATAGTGAATGGTTTCTATGAAATTAAATTCCTATCATGATACTGTATGTGTGTGTTTCCGTATAAGGGTAGTATCTATGTGTAATAACTATTTAATGGAAACATTTTATATTAACCAAATTTCCACTTAATGCATGATAATGGGTCTTAGTTTACACTATGTTTTAATGTCATGGGGGATATGTTACTAAAATTTACAAAATAATTGAAAAACATAATATATGATCAGAATAAATGATCAAAATGAATTACATAGGTTAATCCTAAGATCCCAGCGAATGAAAACAAAGTTTCATGATTCCGAAATATGATAACTGATTTTTCATGATCAATTTCTTTTAATAAGGATTCCTGATGAAAGTGATAACCATTAAACTTCTACTAAAGGATTCAATGTATGAAATTGATGTTGGTGTGGTGATATATATGATAATGTATTAAAAAAATATTCATTCATAGTTACATGAATTAATTTATGTGATTAAATGTATCGTGTAATATAAATTCACATCACTATAAATTCAATATTTAATTAATATAGAAATCCTCTAATGTTTCCATTATCTTATCTCAATTTTATGATACTTCTCTAGTTTATGATTTTTAGAATTAAATTCCACAAAGTCATGTAATTATATATATGTATGAATTAAATGCCATCATAGTATTAGATTGGAATTATTTACACAAATACCATATTAACTATCAAGATAAAGAATCAAAATTTTATATTAAAAAATAATATATGATCTTTTATTAGTGTGAGGGTAAATATAGAATTGAAATGAAAATTTTATTTATTGTATGCGTCTTATTCCGAATCATTCCGCCTTTCCATCAGAGGGATGAAATCGTCATACATGTCTCCTAGAATTGGAGCCCCTTAGATCATGTAGACATCCCATGAAATGATGTCTACTTCTCCATGTGTTAGATGGAAAGAATTGGTTTCTGGGCTCCAGCGGCTGATTAACACCAGCACAATATCATCATTCCTGTAGACATATGTCGGCCCAGCCCAGATGGATTTATATATTGCTGCTCCCTTCAGATCGTTGACAATCTCTACCAAGGTTGGTTGCACCCAGTATGCCCATATCCATGTTGGTTTCACACCTCATCCAAGATAGAAAACCCAACTCTTTTTCCATATCTTGGATTGATCCATATGAGAATTTCAGAAAATAAAGGTATTGCAATGCGGTTGTATCTTAGGCTTATGAGGATTCAGATCCAGAGCACATGGTCTATGACGCATTATGAATTCCTTCTCCACTGTTCCATCATTGAAAAATTATCCTGCAACTGAGTCATTTGTGAAAGATAAATTGGTGTAAGTCTGAAACTAGTAATGAGGAATATAATTCTTTTCCTTTGGAATGTTGACTCCATGCAGATGAACATGGCCATATAACTGCATGTAAATGCTTTGTGAGAAATCGGCATGATATTTCTTCAAGTACTTATCTAAATGCAAGAGAGTACTATCGCAGATATCATAATAATCATGGCCGACAATGTTCATCATGTCATCTATTCTTTTGCTGACCAACTCATCTGGTGATCTAATATTCCTTTGATCCATTGAATTTTCACAAAGTTCAAATAGTTAGCTTTTATGTAAGTCTGTTTCTATGAAATATTTGTGAATAAAACAAAAAAATTCTAAGGAATTAAGGCATGAAAGTGTTCCCACGCAAGAATTTCCCTGCAAGTATTTCCATGTAAGTCAAAATCCTTACCGAAGAAGTGTGACACAAGTATGAGAGACCGGCTGAGAATGAAACACACTTGCATGGTGAGATCTCAAAATATTTGGAGACCGGATGTCTTGCATGAAGTGACGCCCATATATATATGCTATCCCACAACCTTGCGTGCCGAAATCGGTGCGCCTAAACCTACGCACTGCAAATTCTGTGCTAATGAACCCTAGTTTCTCGTTTTCTTTAGAGACAAATCCTCATTCCTTTTTCAGGTCCCACTCCAAGGGGGGACTTTTGTTGACATTGGTTTCCATCACAGTGTCCAACGAATGGAAAATGATAATAACTTATGCACAATGAAGGTCACCCTTTGAAGAACATAAAAAATAAAAAAAGGCATGGACTTAGAACCAATTTTGAGGCCGTCGTGCATGTTTACTTCAAGTCGTGCAAGTCACTTGCAACCCACGTATTGGTCATGCAAGTCACTTGGGTTTCCAATTTGTTTTTTCCCATGGTTCCCAGAGACTTATAAATAGCCCCTATGGGTCCCCCATTTCAGGGATGAATTTTCTAAAACTCAGATTCAGGCTTTGGTCGCCCAAGTCTTTATCGGACATCTTCCGAACACATCTAAGGTATTTTTTTACCCAGAATTGAAGATCTAATGAGTAATAATATGACTTAAGTGTTATAATTCCTCAACACTTGCGCACCTAAGTGTCCAACACTTAAGGGAAAGTAAAAAACTTGTGTTACACCTTTTCCCATCAAGGGAACATGCATGCCACCCGTCTACAGGCCACTGGGGATGATACTAAGGGCTTGAGTTCAATGTTTCCCAAGTATTACCCTATCGATTATTCTACGATCAAGGTGAATCATGTCACGCAAGTTTACTTGCGCAACCAGGACTACTACGCCAGAATAATACTTGCGCACCTCCTTCCTAGTCACCTCTTTTCCTCAAATCCACCTCTCCTATTCATGATGTAGCCTTCAAAACCCTCTTCAAATCCATTTATGGCATGTTTCCTTTGTTAGCTTCATTATTTGAACAGAATTATGTGAGAAACTCTCCCAAAACCTCATGACTGTCATGCTTTATGGCACCAGAGTTAAGGGTTCCCTATACAAATCATTTGAGATGAGAAGACCTTTTAACTTGGGCCTCCTTCTCAAGAGTAATACCCAGTTATAAGTCTTCATTACCTGTACCTCCTTCTTAAGAGTAATACTCAGTCAAAAGTCTCCTTTACCTAGGCCTCCTTCTCAGGAGTAATCCCCAGTCACAAGTCTCCTTAACCAGGGCATGTTTCTCACGAGTAAGACCCAGTCAAAAGTTTCTTTAATCTGGGCCTCCTTCTTAGGAGTATGCCCCAGTCATTAATTCCATTAACCTAGGCCTCCTTCTCAGGAGTAATCCCTAGTCTTTATTTATTTTTATATGGGATTCCTTTTTAGGAATAAAACCCAATCATAAGTCCCTTTTAATTTGGGCATCCTTTTCCAGAGTATGTCCTAGGTTAAAACTCCAAATAACCATAAAGTACATATACCTTTATGGACCCTGCTCCTGGTCTTCTTTCCTAAATCCTGGTCTTTATGTACTTGGGAAGTCATACATGCATAAGCCCCACATCATTTCTCATGACTACATCTTTCATGGCACCATCGTCAAGTATACTAATACCTCTTGTTTCTCAAACTGTGCATGACTCACGTGAGCTTAGATGTGAAAGTAATCACGACATATCTTTTTCGACCATTAACAATGAAAAAACCATATATTTACTTGCCCAAAATACATGGAATTTGATCTCTTACTTAGTAATATAGTACGTAGGAAGCCTTTGTAAGATTAAATCCCACCATTCATTAATTATTTTTCATCCCATATGACGTTAAACTATATCTTTTTCGAACTACATGGGTTTTGATTCCTTTTTAAAAAGGATGTGTAGGTTGCCCATCTATGGGTACAATCCCATCTCTGAAATAATCCATGTCTTTATGAAGGACAATAAACATAAACATCCCCACTTTGTGGCTTTAAAACTATTATGGTCATCATAATGATCAAGATATTTTTATATAATGTATTAAAGGATACCATTGCCTAAGAATCTCTAATTCAAATGGACGATTCCCTTTCGATGAAGTACCACAGATACATATAAAATATTATCTAAATTCCATACATATCAATCATTGACTGCTAAATCTAAATGAAAAATAATTTTTATACTTGGTGAATTCATAAGGATTCATTAACATAACTAAAATATAAAAGAGTGTCCCAAAATATGTAATAATTCCCCCCAAAAGGGTGTGATGAGCCTGAACTACCATCCTCTCAACCAATGAAAATTCTTATGCCTCATCATTCCACAACTAATGAGCATATACCTTGTAAATGTAGGTCCAAATGGATATAGAATCATTGGATTCTTTCGGTTCTACGAATAAACCCATTAGAAACTGATTGGAAATTTTGAACCTTAAACAAACAATGTCATTCCCATTTCTATAAGATACATTAATATAATCATAAATTACCAACCATTAAAGATGGATGTTATGAATAGAATAAACATAATTATGAAAAAATATTTTTTAATTCATTAGATACTAATAAAACTGAAATTAAAGTAGGAAGCAACTGAATATATATGAAATGATTTATAAAGACTTATATTTATAAGAACATAATCATTTTATTTTAATAAATTAATTTAATTACAATTTTTTAATGATATTAATATGTTATATAGTCAATAATTTTTTTTATATTCTTTCAATATATTTAATATGTATAAGAATATAATAAATGCAATTTTAAGCATAAAAACATATATTTTTTATATAAGGTTTTACTTCTATTTATTGGTGAATGTATTATAATTTTTTTTTATTAAAATAATATATGTATTAATAGAAAAAATAAACTTATTATTTTATTTTTTAATATAAATAATTTCATTTTTTGAATTTTATAATTTTTATGATATTTATCATGTTTTGATTAACATTGATAAAATATTTCATTTTAACTTTAGAAAGAGTTGGACATAAATAATTTGCAGAGTTAAATTATATTTTTCATTTGTTTTAATGAATAACTATATATATTTATTATCATTATTTCAAATATAGGTCAATATAGTCAATTTAACATTGAATATAGAAATAAATCATTTCCATCATTTGATCTCTTTCACGTTAAAAAATTGTTTCCTCATTTCATCAATGGGAATAATTTTAAATTAATGATTACAACATAATATATTATTATTATTTTAAATGGATTGAATATTTAAAATTAGTTTATAAAATAATTTTAGCAGCATCTGTTTCTTTTTGGAATTTGTGGGTAGTAACTTTTGTATTTTTTTTAATTACCATCGTTAAGGTTAAATTGGGTAATTATGGGTAAATATAATATTAAAACATTATCCTAAATGTTTTCCTAATTCAATTTCATGAGTTAGTTTCGAAATAAATCATCGTGGTGCTGATTATATGTCATATTATATGTAATTGGAAGACCATAACGAATTTTTATTATATTCTTATAAGGACAGTCCAATATGTCACATTCATGTTTTACATAAGTATTAAATTTTTATTATGTGGTTATAAATAAGGTATCTTGTACAATACATATTATTTTTAATGATATTTATTTTTTTTAATAGTGATAATTTATTTGTAATTTTTAGAGAAAAAAATAATAAAATGAAAGGCTTTCCAAATGATGATGTTCTAATAGTTTAATTAAAGTAAATATCAAATAAATTATACTATAATTAATAAAATAAATATAATATGGGATGATTATTGTCCTCACTGAATATTGTATATTATTTAGACATGTTGGTGGTGTTTTTTAGGTATTTTTTAAATTTATATTTTTTGTATGACGTTATTTAATAGTCATGAAATGAACCATTTCAAAATTGACATTATCGATATTTTTAAAGAATAATATTTTATTAAATGATATAAAATTTCAAAAAAAATAACTCACTTTTAGAAAACTAATTTTAATAATTATTAAAATTATATAAAAAATCATTTCTTGGTCTTTTTTAATTTTATTGTAATTGTATTAACCTCATATGTGTACATTATATGATGTCATGGAAAATGTTAAAAGGATTAACTACGAGTTAAAGCCAAAATACAAGGGTATGAGTGTGACATAAAAATATATAAATGTTAACAGTTGATATGATTTCAACACATAGTCATATTATATTCTGAATAGTGAATTCCAGTTCCACTTTCTATTAGAAATTTTATTTATATTATTTTAATATTTTACACGTTTCCAAAAGGGGCACTCAACTAAGTTATAAAAGGGAACATCATCCCTCAAATCCTAACACATCATTGAGAATTCTAGATGTACCATACAATGACCATTTCACCTCATAACATCTGTATACAGTTTCTGGAGGACCTGGTCTTCCAAAAATTCCAACCCAAGAACCCTTCAATATAGATATAAAGTTCTTCCAACGAAGAATTGGTAAAAGTTTTTACCAACACATCCAAGTTAATTTGTTCTTATAATTCAAATTCATGAGTTTTTTCTATGATAATATAATAATTAAAATATAATATACATGTTAAGATATTATAATGATTATGTGACAACCATATTCATTTATTTATGCATTAAAAAATGAAAACTTTGCGCATTTATACGTCCGGCTGACCATATTCATGACATGGTGTAGTCAGTTTTTCATCACCACATGACTTCGATGATTATAATTATTGAAAAAGATTATATATATTCTAATTATTTCTATATATTAATTAAAAAAAACTAATTTACCATAGAATTTGTTAATGTTTTTCTATTAAGTGAATGATATAATTGTTCATGCATATGTAAGGCATACCATCTCCATAATGCGATGTGATTCATTTCCAATGATAGCTCATATAAAATGATAATAATAATGTATTTAATGATTAAATATGATATTTATAACATTAATATCAGTTTTTAGATGTTGTATCTATATCATTCAAAAAATAATGGAGAATTTCAAAATAAAACAAGTAAAAGAAAAATTGAAATTAACACACCAAATAGTAAAATGAATAAAATATTTTTGATAAACGAGTGGTAAGATATTATAAGGGTTTATATAGGATATTATATAAACTATTTTGATTCTAGGGTAAGATGATATTATGTTTAAAACCAAAATACAAGTCTTTTGGATGCTTACGGTGGAAATAAGACCTATGGTAAGGGATTTTCATCTCAAATTTATTTCTCGTGAGATACATTCCATGTTCCCCCCATATTTTCATAAATGTGATATATATATTTCCCATTAGTTTTACTTTTGTGTATATCCTGAATATTATTATTATTTTTTATATATGTGTGTGTGACTATATATATATATATATCATTCATGGGGAATATTATACGACTCATTATACTGTTATATGTATTTATTTTACATTATAATTGTTAGTCAGGATTATATCACTTTATTTCCCTACTAAAAAATATTTCCCATCCATGTTATTGTTTTCTAAAACTATTTTTTTTTTACAATTTTCCAATGATTTTTTTATGTTATATTTACAATCTTTCACTTTTTATAAAATATTTTTAAAGGGATATTCTTTTATTTTCCCAAAACATGGTACTTTATGACATTACTTTAAAAAAGTAAATTGAATGTTTGTTTTTAACTTTTATGAGATGAATAAAACTTCCCACAATCAGGACACCCTAATTATGTAAATATTCATTTAAAAATCTATAAGGTTTTATTCAAACAGATTATTTTATTTTATAAATTAGCTTTATTTTAAATAAATCATTACATTTTTTTAAAGATTTTCTCATCTCACTTTTACTTTTTGAGATGTAATACTTATTCACCACTTATTTATTATGTGTGGTGTATGTATACTATATATTGATATTTCATATCATAAGTCTCATTGTCCTAAGGGTATTAAATTTTTCCAATTTGGAATTGTACACTATGTTTAAAAATATATTTTTTTAAATCGAATGTTTGACATATGAATAATGATTTGGACTGGAACAACATGGGTTATAGATCATTGAAATTAATACCCATAATGCATATCTAGTCTCGTGCGATTAATCAATTGGCCAAATAAAATGGGTTTCTACATAAAATGATAAATCATCTTATCAATAGTCCTGTCAGTAAAATTACTATGTACCTAGGAAACATGGAATATAATAAGTAAGCATTTCTACAATTTAGAATTTATTTATTACAAATATTATTATTCATTAGATTATTTAATTAAAATTATATATGGATAATTTTCATTCTCAATATATTTATAAAATGGATATTTTAATTTATTTTTCATTCCATATTTATAATTATATAACAATTTATTTGATTGGAATGTGTTTTTATTCATTGGAATTTCAATATAAATTTGTTCTAATTGATTATTTATTGTCTACATTATACTTCACCCTTACTATGAATTTTTACTCACCCTTTTATGTGTTATATTTTCCCTAGGTTATGATGTTTAAATTTTTGAATGTGTCCATGGATGAAAATTATTTTTATTTTCAATATTTTATGTTTTAAAAATATAATATTAAAAACATTTATGTATCTATTTTTAAAAAATTACTAAATTGGGTAGTCCTCTTGGATTTTATTCTATGTGATCAGGCCAATGTAATAAAATCATGCACCATGTCAAAAACTCTCTGTTTTGGGACATACAGTTGTTATCATATGATGATTAGTATTAATCATCGAAACTAGATTTATTAATAAATTGATTAGAGAACATAGCGATATGATAGATTTGGGGGATAATTAGAAAATAACATCTTAACGATCCAGTTAGATGGGTTTTTGTGGTTTTACTATAAATATTCATTCTTCGGGATACAAAATGTGGGTGTGGTTATGGTATAAATTTACCTAGGGGGAACAAAATAAAAAACGTGTGTATTCCCCAATAGTTAATACCCTTGTACACGACAAAAACAATTTCTATGCACTATATTTAATAATCCTAGGTATATTCTTAGTATAGTTAACATTATCATTACAAAAAATTATGTTGGGATTGTTTAAATAATTACATTGAATGGACATGGTTAAACATGAGTTGTATTAAATTTATAATAATTTGTCAGGATTTAGATATCGTAATCATAATTTTATAGTTTTTAAAATGTAATAATTTATTATAACATTATGATTTTTGGTTTTATAAAAATTCCCACTTCTATAGGATTTAATATAGACTCTTGAAGGACCTTTGTTGAAATAAATGGATGATGTTGTTATGTATTTGTGTTGTATTGAAATTCATAAATAAATTGATATATAGTGAATAGAATGATTTCATGGATATCCATAATATATATTCTGGATGTTATATTAATATTTTTTATAAAAATTAAAACAAATAGGTCATGTGACATCCCATTAGGTCCAAAAATGCCTTGGGGTTTGAATTGAAAATCGAAGAGAGACCATGGTGAAGTTCCAACCACCAGACTACATGAAGTGATAGTGTTTACCTCAGAATTTTCAAATCACAATGATTTTCTCTTTCTAAATGGTATCCAATAGATTTTTCATTGAACTATAACCCCAATGTTTCACTATCTAGAGAGACATTCTTTTCAATGGAATATTCCCATTAGGAATTATTTCAACGATTCCTATGAAATCACATTGGTTGAGAGGGTGGAATGTTAGGGTCATCATTTCACTTCTGATAAATTAGTTCCTACTACATGAATCTCTTATATATTTAATGAGTGTTCAGGAATCCTTTAATGGTTACAAAATATGATTTACGTCTTCCAAGAGTTAACAACAATTTATTATAGGTTATATATATTATAGTAGTTTGAATGTATTCTAACTTATTCATAAATGATGTTATTTTTATTTATCTATGGATTTGTACTAATTGAATACCTTTATGTAATACTGAGAGAGTCCTTGTTCATTATTACAATGGTTGTATTTTTCAAGACACTTAGTGGGGAACTCTGATGGGTATTGTCATCTAGGGAGATGATATTTTCTTTGATGTGGGGATCAAACCCATAAACAATATTTTTTCATATAATTAAAGAATGAGTTAGAACTCATATATTTAAGTGTTTCCTAAGGGGTCACATCACAACTTTTATGGTCATGTGATATGGACCTACTTTGTTTAACATCATGTTGAAAGGATATCTATGCATAAGTTTCCTAGAAAATATTTGGTCTGGGGATATAGTTGTTGTGGCCTAATGAACCATGATTGAAAATGGATTCCTATATTTAATTATAACTTTTTGGGAATGTGTCCTAGAGAAAACATGGTGTATTTTAGATGACTGGGATTAAACCTCATGGGTTTTTCCACCAAATTCCAGTTGGATGGGAATCAAATTCCAAATGTTCAGTTGGTCTCTTAGTGGAGTATATCCAAGTGAGAGGATATATTGAGGTTTATTACTAAATGGATTCCCACTAAGATGGTACCATGAGGAGGGTAAACTCATTATTATATGTGGGCCTGTTTTTAGGCTTACTCTTATGAAGGATGTCTGTTGATATTGGGCCTTATATGGGAATTCTATGTACCATGATTGTGACAGGAATAAGCATTCTCTTAGTTCAGTAAATGGCATGTATCATACTAATTTCATGATCACTAATATCATTTAATCCCATTCTCATCACAGTTTGTGTGAGTAATAATAGAAAATAGATGATCTAAGATAATGCATGATCTTGTTTTATCAATAGGATGACACGGATAAAATCTTAAAGGTATAAGAATGGGTAATTTATTATGGCCATATCTTCTACCATAAGTTGTTGGTAGATGAGAAAAAGGCTACAAAACATACCTCTATTTCCATTGCTGTAGAATGGGTCCAAGGAATGGATACCAAAGAGAAATATCATCAAGAGATATCAAAGAGGGATCGAGTTCAGATCACATCTCAGACCTACTGGCCAGTAGGTAGATATGAGCAAGAGTGAATCCTACTTAAATAAAGGATAGAGGCTTACTTGAGGAAGGATTCCCTAGAACTAGTTCCATTTCAAGGGATTATTATCTCATTTCACAATTAATGTAATATTAATCTTCATCCTTACCCTCTTTTATAGGAACTGGAGTATTCGAGTCATAGATACAAAAAGGGTAGTTCATAGTCCTAATCCCAGTGCCCAATAATGGGAACATCCTAACAGTTTCCCGGGGTTAAGGGTCCTCATCACCATTAGGATACACACTAACAATCACCTTGGAGACCCTGATTGGCCTACCGAACAATTATTGTAATCCTCTGACCATAAGAATACAAACCCAAAACTGGGACACATTGTTGTACCACATTACAGGGTAGTTCACTTTTGGAGGTTTCTTTAGGATTCAACAAGGTCCCTCTTAGACAAGGGATACAATGTAGGATATGACATAGCAAGGACAGGATTGAAGATGTACTATTGAGTGGGTCGCATATGATGGAGGTTAGGGTGAACTAGTGAGGCTCAAGTAAGTGTTGATTCACTCATATGGTCTTGGGAGAATTGGTGGAACCATGTGAAAAAAATAAAACGTTGTAAATTACTGTTGGGTGAGACATGATAAATCCAAAAAGGGTCATTATAGATGTACCCTGAGGAGGATTTCACATGCACATTTTTAATCAAACAAACCTTGCACCAGTGTTCATTAGTGATGGGGTGAGAAAAGGACTCTCCTGTTTAATGATTAATTTAAAACCCTTGGAGAAATTTAATTTCCCCATGCCACATTAATAACCTCTCCTTGAGGTTTCAAGATGTAACCTTGAAGGTTTTGAAGGGTTTGATCGAAAAAACATAGGGTCATGTTCTGATGGAGAGTGATAGTAAACATGTCTAGCAGAAAGTTAACCATAAGAAAATCACAAACTTGTGATGGGTTAAACGGTATTTGATTCCCCAGTAGGAAAAGTTAAGAGACCACATTTTTCTTTTAAGTTAATTATCATTAAGGAATTTATTTTTGAGCTTAAGTAAATCATAATGAAACATACATGTCATGTAGACTTTCAACTTTTACTATATTCCTTAATCAAACTCATACTTTCTCCAAAAGATGAGTATTTAGGAAGACTTGTTCACATTAAGAGTACTATAATTAACTTCTAGAGAATCACCGAATCCAAAAAATAGAACTATACACTTCCAATGTCTTTATAATTTTTCCAATACCAAAACCAAAAAGGTTAGTACAAGATCAGATAATCCAGAAATGGATAACCCTTTATAAAAATAAAATCTATTCTTAATCTCCAAAATTTGTCCAACAAAACCCCAAGTTCAACGAGGACCATTCGATAAACAATTTGTCCATAAAATTCTTCAAAGTAAACCAAACTAAGATTGAAACCCAAATATTTGAAGGGTTTAGTCACATAGTCTTCCAAGTTAAATCGTGAAATTTATCTCCAAACAACATCAGTTTCTCTTAATGTCTCGTATTGAAAAGTAATTAACCTAATCACATATCATCCATGATAGGTTAATATATTTCCAAAGATAACCCGAAATCAAATTACTCTTAATTCATAAAATCATCCAACTAAAAGGAATCATTCAAACTAACTAGGGACTTCACGTAGTCCAGTGGTAGGAGATAAATACCAGTTGCACTTTGGTTGTGGGTTCGATTAACACAGCTTTGTCCGACACAACGAGTTGTCACAAGGTCTGTGTGTCGTCCTTTTTCCAAAACTATATAATTCTCAAATCATTCCCCAAAAAGAGATAAAATCATCAAAAATAACCATAACATAATTTAACCTCAATTTTATCTCATGCCTTTCACTTCTATCATAACATATAGTAACCCATAATTACCTCAAAAGTAAGGATCATATAAACCCATATGGTTCTTTATAACTATGTCCACACAAAAACAGATAACTATTCCTTGAATAAAATTTTCATATATTAAACATCAGGGTTACACATACTATAAAAAGTCTTCTAATGTTACCCCATCATCAAAAGAGACTTAATACTCTTAAGAATTTCACCATAACTCTTGACGCCCTTATATGATGACTTCTTACTCATTCAACATTCTTCATGATCCATTAACCATTCCTTTCCAACTTATTCTGAAATACTTCTTTCCTACAAAAAAAATCATGAATCATATCCTAAGATTCCAAAATAGGAAGACAATAGTTATGAAATAATGCATACCTTAGATTGGTCATTTTCAGTTTCTTCATCCTCAATCGGAATGGTATTATGTATTGGTAAATGAACATTTGTATGATCTTGGTGATCCCACTCACGAAACATCTTCATAGGACATGTGTTTTCATAATGACCATTCACACCACATTTAAAACATTCAATTGATCCCTCAGAAAGAACTTATTTCCCTTTCCTTGATTCAACTGGATGCTTCCTTTTTCCATGGCAGTTTCTTGCTTTATGACCTTCATTTCCACATCTATAGCATATTTCTGCCCCTTTGAAACATTTTCCTAGGTGTTTCTTTCCACATCTTTGACACATAGGTTTTTGAACACACATACCTTTATGATTATTACATGTAATTCTGTAGGGATTTGTTTCTCGCATATATGATGCCTTAGATAAATAACCAAGGTTTAGGTGGTCAATCATGACACCAGATAGTTGGTTGATGATAATCACAAGAGTTCTCATTGCAGCTCCCATATCATTCAGTTGCTTGCTCAAAAAACTGTCACAGTTTCCTTCACATCCACTATTACTTTGGTGCCTGGTAGATCCAGCCATTTACTAAAACCAAAAAAGTTAGTACGAGTATATCAACAAAACCATCATGTACTAATGAGGAAGATAAATAAGAATATGTACTTACTCATTCACTTTATCTAAAACTAGGACTATTTCTGAAATACTAACCACTATGGTAATGTCACTTATGATTAAAAAATACCCTAACCTCTAAAGTTATCTAAACCGACCTTTGATACCAACTATGAGGCCCCAACCATAAACCTTACTTAATATTGAGTTATTAAAGGATTACGCATTGTGTATCTTTTCAGGTTTGGAGTTTTAGAGAATTAGATCATGAAACTTTCATTATATTCCACATTTAAACAAAGTGGTTACGTAAAATACAGTTTTCATTCTTCCCATCAACGGAAACATATTTAAAATAAAACATGGATTCTTTCTTGACACATCCTTGACACTATCATCACATCATTTACCTTTTCCTCAACCTGTGATAAAAATTTCTAAAACATGGGATGAGCATAAAAAGCTCAGTAAGGGTTATAAAAATATGGAAAGGAAACATGAGTTCATATATACATAATAATGAAATCATACTTTACACATAAAACATAGGCACTTTAACATACCTCATCAAATCATGAATAAATCATAGAAATCATAAGACATAAAAGGTAACTTGAGGCATTCACAACATTCTTAAATAGGGAGTAACCCTCTTGGTTACGTTTGGAATACCCCCCACAGTATATTACCTAAATCTCTTTGAAGAAACTTTAATGTTTTACCCCTTTGCGTTACCCAATGCAATGGAGAGCTATATCGGGCTCACCCGCCCTTAGTTTATCACGGAACCACCCGTTTTCATAACAATGCCCAAGAACCTTAACATAAACGTATCACATACAACATGCACAAAGGAAACATAACATTTCGAAATTTCAATCACAATATAACATTTTAGTATATTGAAATAATTAATCCATTCAAAAAGAAACCATTTCCAAAACTACTTAAAACATTTCCTAAAGATATTTTTGAATCAAAGAGTCCCATACCACCTTGGTGCTTTTAAAATTTTAAACCATTAATATTCATATAAATAAATCATTAAAACCATTTTGAAAACATGGATATTAATAAGAACAAATAATTAAAACATTTAAAGTGATATTTTGGTTAAAGGGGTTTTACCAAAATTAGAGACACTAAAATACAATAAATGAGGAATAACATTTAGTCAGAACTTTATAATATCATGAGAATAAATGGATTCATGATAAAATATTCCAAAGGATAGTATATACACCATATAAGATTGAATTGTTGCATAACAACAATTAAGTCTCAATAGAAATTTCAAATGTGATGAAATCCCTTATAAAGAAGGTATCCTTAAATTAAGGATAAATCAATCTCAAAATTATGTGTGAAAAATATAAATACACCCAATATAAGTGTATATTAAGTGTAAAACAATAAAAGGTCATTCACACATATTCATAATATTACATATTCAATACCTACATGTTGAACCCAAAGAAATCAAAATTGGGTTAAAAAGTTCCCTTGGTAAAATTCGACAGCCTAACGGCGTCACTTCAAAATTCAGAAAATGTGTTGATGAGAGATAAAAAGGGCATATCATCACTTGGACATAAAATTTATATCAATAAGGTTATAAAAGAACATATCCCAACCTAATAGTATGTGAATTAAAATACATAACAAAATAAGTCTTTTAAAAAGAGGAGGGTGAAAGGTCCCCTTACAGAGTTGGGTAACTTTCGAAACGTACACCCCATGGAATATGGGTCATACAATGAAGATGTGAATAAAAATAAATGAAATTATTATAAACAATGTGTATAATAATGGGCAGTACATACACCACTCAATGGAAATTGTGGAAAATGTAGCATAAATCTCACGGGAATAAAAGTGAAGTGAAAAATCCCTTAGGAAAACTCGGCAGACTAACGGCGCCACTAAAAACATCCAAAATTGATTGATGTGAGGAAATAGGGTATCTCATCATATCACCATAATGTTTACAGAAAAAGTAATACAAAAGAACATACCCCAACATAACAAATAGGAGTTTAAAAGAAGTGACATAAAGGAGAGTACTTAAAAAGAAAGAGAGATGTTGGATCCCTTACAAAAATTCGGCAGCCGAAAGGCGCCACTCAAAACTTCCAAAATGGATTAATGAGAGAGAATAGGTTCTCTCATTATATGAAAATAAAAATTACAGTAATATTAATATAAAATAACATCCCAATCACAATAAATATGAGCTTAGAAGGAATGACATAAAAGAGTGTACTTAAAAAGAAAGGGAGGAGTAGGATCCCTTACATCAGGTCCGACTTGACACGATCGTTCTTTAATTCCATGAATAATAAACTTGAGTTAATTTTTACTTCCTTAAGAACCATTTTTGAAGTTCATTATCCATTTTATATCACTTATTGCCATTTCATGAACACTATGTTATTATTTAAGTTAATAATAGTCGTTTTAACGATCATTGGTATTTGAGTCAAAAAAAATAAACTCTTTATAATTACAAGTTGTTCATGTGGTAAAATATAAATTATATAAAGAATTGTATTCATGATGTAGATATCATATATATCATATATATCCAGTATATTCATAAATTTATAATATTATATAACATTTAGAGTTAAGAAATGAAATGCACCGTTCATGGAGACGGTAAGCCGTACGTACGCATGAACGCTACTTCCATTTCTATTTCACATTTAATGGAATTAAAACATAATTATACATAATAGTATTTTAATTACAGTATTGTATCATATATAATATCATTTAATATATCCTTTATACGTACCACATATGGTATTAACGAATCAAATCACTTTGAGGGGGCGGTAGTCTGCACTTCCTAAAATGAAGATATCGCGTATACCCATAATGGAAGCCATAAAGGTATGACATAAATGAAAAATACAGAAGCTTAAGGAAAACATAAAAATATTATATATCACATATAAATATATTTTCATCTTAATGGACACCTTTTAAGTTGTTAAAAGAATGTTGAACAATCATCGTTTCGGGAGGCAGAAATTCGCCATCCACAGAAATAGTATGTTCGTCAACCGTTAGATGTAGGTGTGTGTATGTGTAGCTCTAATACATCTTATAAAAACATCCTAGTATATTTAAGATAATGGATTTGTTACAAATTAAAATAATAAAAAGAGTTTAGGGGGTTGGAGAAGCAGAATAAAACAAAAGGACCCAAGGGAAGACATTACCTTAAAATCGGGTAACTCCCTTTGGTTTGAGCTCAAAGGCTTCCTTGGGAAGGATTATTCCCATATTGAGGCTTCAATGTGTTATAGAGGGATGTTGAGAGAAAAAATGGGAAGGTTTTGGCCGATCCAAAGGCTTTGGAAGTGCGGGTAAGGTGGTAGAGGTGGGGGCCTTTTATAAGAGGAGGGGAGGGGCACTCTTGGAAAGGTATAAAATGTAACCTTATTTTCAAATGGGTTTCGGATTTTAATGGTCCTACATTGATGTGTTTCAAGGATACGGTGATAAGGGTTCGAAATCCACCCATCCAATAGGTTTTTGACATTTGTAGGTCTTAGATTTTACATTATCTTTCCATTTTATTTAAATCATTTATTAATGAGGCAATCGCTGCGTCATCATGATGTCATAAATAATTTAATACATTTAATGTCAAAAAATTATAAAAAAAATTCATGATGTAGGAAATCTTTTTATATTTGTAATAAATATTTATAGTCCAAAATATAATTTATTTAGACAAAAGTAAAAATATTTTACTTAGGTGATACATTCTTTGTTACATTTAACATTCTTTAAAAATAAAAAGATAAAAAGTCACTTTCTAACAAAAGTGATTCCATAAGGCCCCCAAGTTTGGCACAAGGCATCCCATGGTCGTCCATGATACAACTAGTAGCCTTAGTACACATTTTTTGGTCATTATTTATTATTATGATATTATTTTATTATCTTTAACTACCCGATTACTCATTAATCAACATAATTAAGGATAATTACCATCTTTACTATTCATAATGTCCAAAAACAAAAGAGTATTAATTACATAATTTGGACCTTCTGATTAAAAATATGTAACATTTTTTACCAAATTAAAAACACATAATTTGAAATAATTAATTCAAATAAACATCCCGTTGTCAAAACAAATAGCGGGTTTTTTTAGAAACAATATTTATGAAAAGTTTTGCACTTGTTTATGCCCAATTAAAAAGTGAAATTAATCCCAATGAACATAATTGGATTAAATGGTAAAAATATAATCTAATTACACTTTAAAACAAATTAAAATTATCATTTAACTATATAATTAAATTATATGAAAATGCAGTTTTGATGTAAAATGCAGTATTGTTTACTATTCAATGAAAAATGAACATTGTCAGAAAAATACAAAAAATTAACCAAATGTAAATTTCAATGTCCCAATCATAAATAATATGTTTATTTTGAAAAATATAGCTCATAAAATTGTCAAAATTTTGATTTAAAAATGGTTTTCCATCAAAAGGTCAGTAAAACAATCTTTTAAAAATACTAGTGTATTCAATGCTTACGATTAGATTCATTTGTATTTTAAGCCTCTAAAATTTATTGGATAAAAAAAAATTAACAAACATATTTAATCGTAAATTAGTTATTTATATTCATTCTTTTCAATACAACGGTTATGTGTTAACTACCATTTAAAATAATATTATTTTATTATTAGAGTGCAACGTATGATTTCAAAGGAACTTGTTGATGCATATTGGGTATGCCATCGAGCATAGCGTTCCCTTTAAAGTAATATTAATATTTTATTAACAAATATGGATAAATGTGAAAATTTCATACTCTTTATTTACCTGGGGTGTTACAGAGAGATCAACATTAATTTTTGGAATGTCAAGAAGATCAATAGGGTTCCAATTCATGGAGAAAATTTTGAAGAAATCATCCCTCTAGGGGAATTTTGCGGTGATGCTGGAAGGACACCATATAATGAACACGAGCTACTGAAAATGGCTCATGAAATGTCGGTGGAAGATCCCTATATAAAGGGGTACATCCATCTCAGGTTTTGGTTGATCACATTCCTAGAACATATGTGTAGTGACCCCACTTTGAAACGTCCAATTGCATGCACCAAGATGGTGAGGTGAATAACTCTTGGTACATTCTATACGACATTGGAAAATGGTGAGTATGACAAATAGAAGTATATTTAAAGGTCCAATGTTCATGTGAAGACACGTAACGTTGGATATATAGACATGTGGATATTCTCTTACCTAATAAATGTATGTGATTCCAATGATGGCATAATGCCATAGAATATTATCATGGTATAAAATATAGAATTTTTTTGTAGGGTTGGAAATCATTATAATGGGAAATATTTTCTGAATCCTAGAACATATTTTTATAGGGAAGTATCCTTTTAGAATTTTAGGACCATTTCATGTGTTGTGGAGATTGGTTGTTGCCCAATTTTGAATCTATGCAATGATGAGTGGGTTCAATGTCACTGGGAGAACATTCTAACTGTATGGTCAGTCTATTTCTGGTACCCTCCCATGTCCCTAAAACCCAATGATTCACCATTAAGGCTATGACTATTCATGAAATTTAATCTCTTCCCATATTTGGAACCAACTACTTGAATATTCATAGACAAATAGAATTATGATGATGATCTAATACCATATATGATGGCCTTCAAGGAAGGGGTGATGGTTACTCAAACCGAATGAAATGCTAATTGTGAGGAAAATTATCTATATAGTTTTCATGTGAAATTCAATTTATACAAAATATAATCATATCTCCCCCAATTTACATTTGATCTAAAATAATATAACAGAAACCTGAAAATTATGGATAATTATAGCTGTAGAGTTAACTCAAAGAGTGAATATCCTACCTCAAACAAGTGTGACATATGGATTGGCCTCTATGTACGTTGAAAAATTGATTAAATCATACCACAAGGGAGTGTTACTAGGATATGTTCCATGATCAGGGGCTCAACCTTCTTCTATGCATAGAAAATGATGGGAAATGGCTTCTAATCCAAAAAATGGTTCATCTTCTCCCCCAAGGGATGCTTCATCATCATTTTTGGATGTCAATGATGTTGTCCCATGATCACCAAAAAAACCCCATGCAAGGTTTATTCCACTGGCCAGAATCCAAAGGGATACACAATATTAGATTGAGCCTAGGTGGTCCAGTCAATATCTCCAACATGTTACTTGATTTCTTTTTCATCATCCTCCATAGATCATAGAGAGAGATGCGAATCATATAAAATCCATTGTTATTGCGTGGGATGACTTTAGAATTTATATAACAAGATGTTGTGAATCCTAGGAAGACATTTATTTTGATGCTGAAATAATTTGGGATGTATTTCTTATAGTGTTGATGATTCATGATATAAGAGATGATCTAGGTAAAACCCAATATTCACTTCGAGGAAAATCCTACTAAGGCATGATTTCTATCTATGAGCTAGAGATTCAAATTTATGAAACTAAAAAAAAATTCATAATATGATACAGGTTGAGGAAATGATAATATGAGGTGTTGTAAAAGTTTTTGTACATTCTTCTTCAATGGAATAGTTTAATTATTTCAATACTAAGGATATAAGTCCACCTTTTCTCATATAATTTTTTGTCATTATTTATTTTAACTAGAACAATAAACTATTATATAGAAGTTTATTTTGATTTTCCCCGAGATAAGGGGAAAATGACTGAGGTTCCCTCACACAGTTATGGCTCCACTTGAACCTCTCATACGGTCGATGAATTGTCCCCAAAATCTGGGGAAATATTTATAGGGAAGCGAATAATTGAGGCATGGATGGTGGGGGGACTCCAATTGCTTCCTGTAAAACATATCATTAAAGAAGTTGATTCTATTTCTCCTCCATCTAAATAGAAGAAAAAGAAGGAATGTTGAATGGTGAATAATTTAATGAACTTTTCCTAGTAGGGGTATGATATTATCGAGCTTTTAAACATTATCTTCTCCTAAAAATTGATTAATCATATATTTTATTTTAAATTCACATTATGTATATTAACGTAATTGTATTACAAATGTCTCTCCAAAAATTTTTGAGGTCACTCTTGATCAATCACTTAACCCTATTGGTGATTCATTTCCAATGATAGCTCATAAAAAATGATAATAATAATGTATTTAATGATTAAATATGATATTTAAAACATTAATATCAGTTTTTAGATGTTGTATCTATATCATTTAAAAAATAATGGAGAATTTCAAAATAAAACAAGTAAAAGAAAAATTGAAATTAACACACCAAATAGTAAAATGAATAAAATATTTTTGATAAACGAGTGGTAAGATATTATAAGGGTTTATATAGGATATTATAAAAACTATTTTGATTCTAGGGTAAGATGAAATTATGTTTAAAACCAAAATACAAGTCTTTTGGATTCTTACGGTGGATATAAGACATATGGTAAGTGATTTTCATCTCAAATTTATTTCTCGTGAGATACATTCCATGTTCCCCCCATATTTTCATAAATGTGATATATATATTTCCCATTAGTTTTACTTTTGTGTATATCCTGAATATTATTATTATTTTTTATATATGTGTGTGTGACTATATATATATATCATTCATGGGGAACTTTATACTACTCATTATACTGTTATATGTATTTATTTTACATTATAATTGTTCGTCAGGAGTATATCACTTTATTTCCCTACTAAAAAATATTTCCCATCCATGTTATTGTTTTCTAAAACAATTTTTTTTACAATTTTCCAATGATTTTTTTATGTTATATTTACAATCTTTCACTTTTTATAAAATATTTTTAAAGGGATATTCTTTTATTTACCAAAAACATGGTACTTTATGACATTACTTTAAAAAAGTAAATTGAATGTTTGTTTTTAACTTTTATGAGATGAATAGAACTTCCCACAATCAGGACACCCTAATTATGTAAATATTCATTTAAAAATATATAATGTTTTATTCAAACAGATTATTTTATTTTATAAATTAGCATTATTTTAAATAAATCATTACATTTTTTTAATGATTTTCACATCTCACTTTTACTTTTTGAGATGTAATACTTATTCACCACTTATTTATTATGTGTGGTGTATGTATACTATAGATTGATATTTCATATCATAAGTCTCATTGTCCTAAGGGTATTAAATTTTTCCAATTTGGAATGGTACATTATGTTTAAAAGTATATATTTTTTAAATCGAATGTTTGACATATGAATAATGATTTGTACTGGTACAACATGGGTTATAGATCATTGAAATTAATACCCATAATGCATATCTAGTCTCGTGCGATTAATCAATTGGCCAAATAAAATGGGTTTCTACATAAAATGATAAATCATCTTATCAATAGTCATGTCAGTAAAATTACTATGTACCTAGGAAACATGGAATATAATAAGTAATCATTTCTAAAATTTAGAATTTATTTATTATTAATATGATTATTCATTAGATTATTTAATTAAAATTATATATTGATAATTTTCATTCTCAAGATATTTATAAAATGGATATTTTAATTTATTTTTAATTCCATATTTATAATTCTATAAAAATTTATTTGATTGGAATGTGTTTTTATTCATTGGAATTTCAATATAAATTTGTTCTAATTGATTATTTATTGTCTACATTATACTTTACCCTTACTTTGAATTTTTACTCACCCTTTTATGTGTTATATTTTACCTAGGTTATGATGTTTAAATTTTTGAATGTGTCCATGGATGAAAATTATTTTTCTTTTCAATATATTATGTTTTAAAAATATAATATTAAAATCATCTATGTATCTATTTTTTAAAAAATACTAAATTGGGTAGTCCTCTTGGATTTTATTCTATGTGATCAGGCCAATGTATTAAAATCATGCACCATGTCAAAAACTCTCTGTTTTGGGACATACAGTTGTTATCATATGATGATTAGTATTAATCATCGTAACTAGATTTATTAACAAATTGATTAGAGAAAATAGCAATATGATATATTTGGGGGATAATTAAAAAATAACATCTTAAAGATCCAGTTAGATGGGTTTTTGTGGTTTTACTATAAATATTCATTCTTCAGGATACAAAATGTGGGTGTGGTTATGGTATAAATTTACCTAGGGGGAACAAAATAAAAAACGCGTGTATGCCCCAATAGGTAATAACCTTGTACACGACAAAAAAAATTTCTATGCACTATATTTAATAATCCTAGGTATATTCATAGTATAGTTAACATTATCATTACAAACAATTATGTTGGGATTGATTAAATAATTACATTGAATGGACATGGTTAAACATGAGTTGTCTTAAATTTATAATAATGTGTCAGGATTTAGATATCGTAATCATAATTTTATAGTTTTTAAATTGTAATAATTTATTATAACACTATGATTTTTGGTTTTATAATAATTCCCACTTCTATAGGATTTAATATAGACTCTTGAAGGACCATTGTTGAAATAAATGGATGATGTTGTTATGTATTTGTGTTGTATTGAAATTCATAAATAAATTGATATATATTGAATAGAATGATTTCATGGATATCCATAATATATATTCTGGATGTTATATTAATATTTTTTATAAAAATTAAAACAAATAGGTCATGTGACATCCCATTAGGTCCAAAAATGCCTTGGGGTTTGAATAGAAAATCCAAGAGAGACCATGGTGAAGTTCCAACCACCAGCCTACATGAAGTGATAGTGTTTACCTCAGAATTTTCAAATCACAATGATTTTCTCTTTATAAATGGTATCCAATAGATTTTTCATTGAACTATAACCCCAATGTTTCACTAACTAGAGAGACATTCTTTTCAATGGAATATTCCCATTAGGAATTATTTCAACGATTCCTATGAAATCACATTGGTTGAGAGGGTGGAATGTTAGGGTCATCATTTCATTTCTGATAAATTAGTTCCTACTACATGAATCTCTTATATATTTAATGAGTGTTCAGGAATCCTTTATTGGTTACAAAATATGATTTACGTCTTCCAAGAGTTAACAACAATTTATTATAGGTTATATATATTATAGTAGTTTGAATGTATTCTAACTTATTCATAAATGATGATATTTTTATTTATCTATGGATTTGTACTAATTGAATCCCTTTATGTAATACTGAGAGAGTCCTTGTTCATTATTACAATGGTTGTATTTTTCAAGACACTTAGTGGGGAACTCTGATGGGTATTGTCATCTAGGGAGATGATATTTTCTTTGATGTGGGGATCAAACCCATAAACAATATTTTTTCATATAATTAATGAATGAGTTAGAACACATATATTTAAGTGTTTCCTAAGGGGTCACATCACAACTTTTATGGTCATGTGATATGGACCTACATTGTTTAACATCATATTGAAAGGATATCTATGCATAAGTTTCCTAGAAAATATTTTGTCTGGGGATATTGTTGTTGTGGCCTAAGGAACCAAGATTGAAAATGGATTCCTATATTTAATTATAACTTTTTGGGAATGTGTCCTAGAGAGAACATGGTGTATTTTAGATGACTGGGTTTAAACCTCATGTATTTTTCCACCAAATTCCATTTGGATGGGAATCAAATTCCAAATGTTCAGTTGGTCTCTTAGTGGAGTATATCCAAGTGAGAGGATATATTGAGGTTTATTACTAAATGGATTCCCACTAAGATGGTACCATGAGGAGGGTAAACTCATTATTATATGTGGGCCTATTTTTAGGCTTACTCTTATGAAGGATGTCTGTTGATATTGGGCCTTATATGGGAATTCTATGTACCATGATTGTGACAGGAATCAGCGTTCTCTTAGTTCAGTAAATGGCATGTATCATACTAATTTCATGATCACTAATATCATTTAATCCCATTCTCATCACAGTTTGTGTGAGAAATAATAGAAAATAGATGATCTAAGATAATGCATGATCTTGTTTTATCAATAGGATGACACGTAGAAAATCATAAAGGTATAGGAATGGGTAAATTATTATGGCCATATCTTCTACCATAAGTTGTTGGTAGATGAGAAAATGGGTACAAAACATACCTCTATTTCCTTTGTTGTAGAATGGGTCCAAGGAATGGATACCAAAGAGAAATATCATCAAGAGATATCAAAGATGGATCGAGTTCAGATCACATCTCGGACCTACTGGCCATTAGGTAGATATGAGTAAGAGTGAATCCTACTTAAATAAAGGATAGAGGCTTACGTGAGGAAGGATTCCCTAGAACCAGTTCCATATCAAGGGATTATTATCTCATTTCACAATTAATGTAATATTAATATTCATCCTTACCCTCTTTTATAGGAACTGGAGTATTCAAGTCATAGATACAAAAAGGGTAGTTCATAGTCCTAATCCCAGTGCCCAATAATGGGAACATCCTAACATTGTCCCGGGGTTAAGGGTCCTCATCACTATTAGGATACACACTAACAATCACCTTGGAGACCCTGATTGGCCTACCGAACAATTATTGTAATCCTCTGACCATAAGAATACAAACCCAAAACTGGGACACATTGTTGTACCACATTCCAGGGTAGTTCACTTTTGAAGGTTTCTTTAGGATTCAACAAGGTCCCTCTTAGACAAGGGATACAATGTAGGATATGACCTAGAATGGACAGGATTGAAGATGTACTATTGAGTGGGTCGCATATGATGGAGGTTAGGGTGAACTAGTGAGGCTCAAGTAAGTGTTGATTCACTCATATGGTCTTTGGAGAATTGGTGGAACCATGTGAAAAAAATACAACGTTGTAAATTACTGTTGGGTGAGACATGATAAATCCAAAAAGGGTCATTATAGATGTACCCTGAGGAGGATCTCACATGCACATTTTTAATCAAACAAACCTTGCACCAGTGTTCATTTGTGATGGGGTGAGAAAAGGACTCTCCTGTTTAATGAATAATTTAAAACCCTTGGAGAAATTTAATTTCCCCATGCCACATTAATAACCTCTCCTTGAGGATTCAAGATGTAAAATTGAAGGTTTTGAAGGGTTTGACCAAATAATAGGATTCCAATTATGAAAATATGGACATGGAGGAAAAAACATAGGGTCATGTTCTGATGGAGAGTGATAGTAAACATGTCTAGCAGAATGTTAACCATAAGAAAATCACAAACTTGTGATGGGTTAAACGGTATTCGATTCCCCAGTACGAAAAGTTAAAAGACCACATATTTCTTTTAAGTTACTTATCATTGAGGAATTTATTTTTGAGCTTAACTAAATCATAATGAAACACACATACTTGTCATGTAGACTTTCAACTTTTTCTATATTCTTTAATCAAACTCATACTTTCTCCAAAAGATGAGTATTTAGGAAGACTTGGATCCATTTATATATTCTTGTCATTGGATTCATGAGACCATTGCTACTCCCGAAACTATAGTCATACTTTCATTGCACATCGCATGATCTCTTCATAGCTATCATAATCTTAGTTGGCTAGATTCTTCCATATATGAGGTCTTATCCAACTAAAGAATATATCAACCTGGATCCATAAAAATCATAGATGTTTATTGTAGTAGCCTTGTTATGTTCATCTCATATCTTCCCAAAGATTCATTCTCCATCAACATTATCTCGAGAAACTCCTTCTCCATTCTTGTTCTCATTGATCAATTGAAATACTTATTGAGGAATATCCCTCAGAACACATCCCACTGCATAGATTCAACATCCACTATTGTCCATGGGTTTTTAATTAGTTCCCATCACTAATCAGATTCTCCCTCAAATTGATAAACATCCATGGTATCCATCTCTTGTTCAGAATAGTGGAGTACTGAAAAGATCTTCTTGATAATGATGATATACTTTTCTGAAATCAATGGTTCAGCAGATCCACTAAATTTTGTTGGTTGTTGATTAATAATGGATACAATATAAAGTTTTTCTATTCATGCTGATATCGGTATCTCAGCTCAATTCAAGTTATTTCCCATAACTTGAGTCAGTTTGTTCAACATTCGCATGAAATTTCCCATTCAAGCTTCCATCGGAGTGTTGTCAGCACATGGTCCATTGTGATCACCATTTTCATAGTTCAACCTAATTCCCACTATTTTCTAAATTAAAAAAAACCATATTGAGATGTTTATTTCATTTATTAATCCATTTACTATAATGGATTTTATGTCTTCAAAATTCTTTCTTTAATCAATTACATTTCTATATAAATCCTACATAATGTTTTATAAAAAGATTATTATTAACCAAACATATCAACCGAGAGTGTTCTAACCTAGAGTGCATCAATTCCCGTTGTTGCGTACAATGATACCATGGGTCGAGCTTGAAACTCCATGTCATAGTTCTCACTCCTTGGTATATTTGTGCCAGAGGCCCCTCTACCAGCTCATATCTAGAAATGGATATATTTTCTTGATAAACCACTTACTCAATACTCACCAAAATAACAAGAAGTATTATTATATTTAATATTTTTTATATGGTTCTTCCTAATGTTTTATATATTAATTTCCTTAATTAAGTAAACCTTCCATTGATATCAACTATTGCATCTTGTCTTTTTAATATAACATTTCTTTAGATTTTCATAACAAAATACATTTAATGTCTAGTTTATTTGAAATCAGGAACAAAATACATGAAAACATAAAACACACATTTAATACCCCTTGAAATTCCAATTTAAAAGTTCATCCTATGTACAAATACAACATCCCTTAACCGGAAGAAGTACATAAAAAAAGGGTGAGCAAAAAGCCTAATAAAGAAAGCAACAGAATCAGTTTACCTGTGATATCAATAAGAATTTGATGAAAAACTAAAATACATGAGCAATAGAAGTAGAGGAATTTCATAATTAATATAACATAAGAAATACTGTGAATATCTGGAAACAATATTTAATTTATACATTCATGAACATGTCACTATGGTTCATCCTTATGGTGACATTAAAATTACAAAGGTTATTCAACAATGAATCATGAATTTTTTCATCTCTATAGAGTATATCATTTACAAAATGCATTTGAGAGCTATCAGAGAGAACCCTTAATTGTTTTTTATATTCCCATGAAACATATAGAACATAATAAATCCTTTCATAAATAACCCATAGGGACTAAAAGTAATGGGTTTCACTTCAAAATCGTGATGTTTTAAAAGTGATTAGATTCGTGATCATTATGCCTTTTATAAAACAAGGAATAAGAATGAGAGTTTCATGTAGGTCAATTCTAGTATAAAATATATAAATTTTATTTCATGATTAATACCTATGAAAAATAAAATATATTTTTTTTCTAGATAAATAAAATTATAGAATTTCTTGAGAAAAAGAGAGATATATTTTGAGACAAAATTTCTGTAGCATAACAGCTATATAACAAGGATTTAGAAAACAATAAAAAGATATGGGAAATGTGTCTTACACCAATAAATTCATCATTTATAGTAGAGGTACAGAAAAAAGAATTTATGGTATGGAATGACACACCACAAGAAAAGAAAATTTAAAATAAAAGAGAAAATGTGATATCATTTAAGAAAATTCGGCAGCCTAATGACATCACTTAAAATTCAGAAATTTAAGTTGATGAGAGCAGAAACGGTATCTCATCAACTAGAAAAAAAATGGGCAGTAATAATGATAATGATGAAAATACCCCGACATAATGAAATGGATACTAGAAAACATTACATAAAGGAATTCCTCACTTAAAAGAGTAGGGTGAAAGATTCCCTAACCTAGAAGAGTAACTTTGAATGCATGAAATTTGGGACCCTGGGGGATTGAGGGCAGCTTTGGAGGAATCCTTGTGAGTTAAAAATACTGGAGCTTCATTGAGGTGGATTTTTGAATGAAATGAATGACGGTGTGGCTTGGTATTTAAAAGAAAAGTGAGAGAATATTTAATTAATTTCCAAGAGACAACTCATCTGTGGTATTCGAAAAACCATGGGATTTCTCATGATATTTTAGCATTGTATTGTACACTTTGACACCTCATAGCATATATTACTAAGTCGACCATAATGATTACATCATTATTGATTTCATTAAACACCCAAAACTCAAAAATGTATTTTCACTATTCACTGAAAAACAAATCATTTTATAAAAATCTGATCAATTCACACTAACATAATATCGACGCTATAAAATCAAAAATAAACTCTATTTTATGAAATTAATTTTTATAAAAAATTTTAATTTATTATTTCATTAAATTAGTTATTTATTAAACAAAAAAACTCTAAAACTATAAATTATTATTTAATTCCCTGAAAATGTAATCATTATCTCATAAAATTATCGTATAACCATAAGACAATAATGTAGAAATTTATGATTATATTTTATGAAAATACATATCCATATTAAATTTTTATATTAATTATAAAATTTTAAATAAATTATTTATTACATAAAAAAATAACAAAACTTATACTATGATTGTTTTTTCACTTTTATGATATCTAAATTGTATTTATGCATTCATGGGTAAATTTTCGATTTTTTGGCCGATTTACAATTCATTACTATTCATAAGGTTATGTTACTATTCATAAGGTTATGTTACTATTCATAAATTACTATTTACTATAAATCATGTTTATCTTATTTGACTCTAAATTTCTTACTGATCACAAATGTAGAATACCATTTTTTGAAAACCATTTCACATTATTAATTAGTTAATGTTTACATGAATAATTTATAATACCCCTTTTACAAAATTCATCAATAATATTCAACATATATTTATCCAGGCATTTGAAATTAACAAATTTTATCATAATAAGAAATAAAAAAAAATTTATAAAAAGGGATTAAATAAATATTTTATCCTAACATGTGTTCACCACATTATCCTACATGTACTTATTCCATGTTAGATGCAGTATTTTCTCCATATATGAATCTTAGATAGAATCCATCAAATCCATTATTTAAGGGGGTATTTTGGAGATTCAATCCATCCTAAAGGGTGATGTTGTGTGATCAAATCCATATTTATTCCCTCCCGGCACTATCCAGGGGAGCACTATATAATGAAGATATCCAATGATGAGTTTTAGCCAACATTTGGTAGGATTTCCTGACTTCAGGATGGGGATGAATTCATTAATCTCATCCATTCTGATTTGTCCCAACGGTGAAACCATTTGGTGATTAAAAATGATAAGGATTGTTTCATTATGTTTCATATTTTCTATATTTATGGATGCATTTTCCAAATAATTACCATAGCTTTTCTTTGATCGTGGTACATGAGTCAATCATTGTTCTGAGGGGATTTTTTCCATTAAATTTTAAGAATAATCACACAAAGGGATTTATCTCCTCATTTGTAATATTATAATACTAGTCGATCATCTTGATTACTTACTATGATTCACATTTCACATGTTGACAGTTTAGTGGTATATAAAATTTCAATTCTATTACCTTGATGGCAGATAGATATTTCACCTCACTGGAGGAACAACCTTCTAATAATAGGATGGAGTAATACATCACAACCTTCCCTGGGGAGAATGGAATAGTCTTTAACCCTCCATTTTTGACATTATGTTCATCTATTATCATCTCTTTTGGTCTCCTATATGGATAGTTAAAATACATTTCCCAAGTTTGGGGTACGGCCTGAATTGAGTATATCCTTTCATTGGGATGTTTATTACTTAATGGCATCCATTTTGTAGATTGGAGGTTGGTGAGGAAATCTTCTATGTCCATACCATTCACTAAATTTTTAGACATGAAATGTGTATTGAATATCTTCGTAATAACAACCCACCATGACATAAATCCTATTAGTATAGGCCAAATGAGGATAAATTTTAGCACATTATTATGAGAAACTAAGTATACCCTATAGTACTACAAATAGGGCCTCAGCTTCTAAAACAAAATATTAATACTAAGAATAATTTCGTGATATCTGAATAAGTTTATTATTGTAGATCATAGTTCAATTGCTATAAAAAATTCTATATTTTTTTCAATAGTATTATATTGCACAATGAATGAGCACAATGTCTTCTCCAAGGACATCACATAAGGAATAAGTGGATTTCCCTCTATATTAGGAATTAATAATGGTGGATTCACGTGAAATTTTATTGGGCTATTAAATTAATCATGGATGACTCCAGTCCAATGATATGTAAACCCATTCGACATTAGTTTTGTGGGAAAAAACACTGGCCATCATGGTAGTGATAAAGAGGTGAATGTAGGCCAAATGTCCTTGAATTCATCTAAACTCATTGGGGGTTTTCTAAGGTCATATTCCAAGGATTCATTTATTTTTCTCAATATCAAATTTTATTCTATGGTGTATTATAATGAATCTATGAAATATCCATGAGGTTATCTTGAAAACACATTTCAAGGGTTTTTTTACGATTTTTTTTCAATGCATGATGAAGTTGGTTTCATGGTCATCCAAGTGGTCTAAAAGATTCCATTATTTGACCACTACATCTTCAATGTAGTATTAAACATTAATTTCCAACAAGGTTTTGAATATATGATTCATTGCACATTTTTTATGCCACTAACATTCTTTAATCCCAATGGGATTACACAGTAGTAGAATACTCCTTGGGCCTATTTTCATACATTCTATTAGGGATCATTGTTGTGTGTGTCATGTCGATGCTCTCTAATGGTGCATTGTGAATTGAGTTTTTTCTTTTCAAGGGAATGTTTAATTAATCAATTCATTATTTATTTATATACCTTGATTGAAATTTTATTATGGGATGCTGGTTCCTCATTTCAGGGATTCCCACTCATAACACCTCACGTACTCTAGGTCTCCCTTAGAGATTAAGACACTATTCGTGAAACTTTTCCTAGTTTTCTTGTTGTTTTTGACACTTGTTAATTGTGCTTCTACTATCAAGACCATACACGGGGTCACATCAAGGATGCATTCATTAGTCAGGGGAGTAGTCATGATGGGCATAGATGGCATGTTTTGATGATGAAACACTTGAACACCTATATTCTCTATCATCATAGATCTTCTCAATGGTGTATAATCCCAAGGAATCCCTTTTCTATTGTCGTATATCTTATGTTAAAGTAATGTCCTCGAGGTTTTCCTCATCTTAACATATTTTACATGTGGTATGTCGTGAGTTTAAAGCCTTGTGGAGACAGTTCAGTCTGATGGGAGAACTTATGAAGTTGGATTAGATAGTCATGTCCCATGGAGGTAGCACATAGAATTTTTACTTGATGAGTGTATCAGACCACCTAATGAGGATGGATTCAAGAGTATTGTGTCCCATGAAGGCTAGTTTCACACCATGAAAGGTGATATGGACAACGTTGAGATTGTATCGGTGATGCTATTCCCTAATAATTAGGCACCAATGTTAATCATTGATAGGGATTGTACCTTAGAGAGCCCTCCGGCATACCCTGTGATGAAGACGTGGAATAAATTTCACATAGTTCAAGAGAGTGATTTTGTGATTAAACATGGTTAGATTCCCTTTGTAAGAGGATTTTTCTTGGTTGGATAAATATGGTGTGTTGAGTTTATTCATAGTAACATTTCAATGTGTTTCTAAAAGAAATAATTATGTGAATGGGATGATCACACTATGATGGGATGCCCAGGTAAGAATCCGGATGGGTCTGGATGAAATTATTGTGAATTAAATATAATGAGGAATGTGATTACTAAATCTCAAGGAGGATTATTATGTATCCTAGTGTCTAGGAATCAATGCCCACATAGTCACCGAATATGGGTGGTGGGACACTTATGGAGGAGGGACATGAGAATGTATGCATGGATGGGGAATTGAACGAAGTGGAACCACCATGTTGGTGCATGATCCTCCAGAGACACATGGAATAAGGAGAAATATCAAGAGAATAATGGGTGATGGGATTGAAACTCATGGAGGCTTCCTACATACCCTACTATTTTTGGATAAATATCTACATATTCTAGGATTGGGGTATATAATCATGGCATAGACAATGTACATAGACCTGGAGATGTGTCAGGGTGATTATGCATGGTTATCCGCCCTCAATAGAGGATCACCCTTAGTTGGATTGATATGATTTGTGGGGCTTATGCATGGTTAGCTACACATTAAGATGAATTATAATACCTATGGGGGTCGATCAATGAGATGTGTCTTAGAAAGGGATGATGTCACATTAAGAGGGTGCATCCTATGGAGGGAGAAAAATAGTTTACCATTTATTAGGATTGGACCTCGTTGAGGAATCCTACATACCTTAAAAGGGATCAAAACATACAAAGTAAAAAGTATGATTTTTTAACATCATGATAGATGAATGTATTTGTGTGAAATATACGATGCCAATTTATGGTGTGGATTGAATTGATTGAACTTCATAGAGGTTCCATACGTAGAATATTTAAAGGAAAAAAATTTAATGTTCATATAGTTCAGTTGATGCAGTTTAACCGCATGTAGGATGGTGATCATAGGGAATATGCATGGTTAGTGGACCAATGTCATGATGAGGCTTACATGTGGTTAGTGGCCTAGATATTTTTGGTTTCTAACACATGGTTAGTGGCCCAAAGACATGTTGGGTCTAACGAGTGGTTAGAGGCCAAATGTTATGCTGGGGATTAGGCATGGTAAGCATCCCAAAGAAAATGCCATGGTCACTATTAATCAATGACACTTTTTATTATCATAATGAGAAAAAGAGGAAGAAATAAACTAGAGATTCGTGTCATGAAAGCCGAATCCATGAGAGATGGTGTAGGAATTCTGAATTTATAGTGTACCAATGAGATGGTGATTGGGACTTACTCTAGAAGATAGGCTTGAAAAGACAGTTCAGGGCTTACGAGGGGACTTCCCAAGGCACACATGATGATAATGACCAAAGGGGGAGATAGAAGAGACAGTTTTGGTGCCCAAAGTCTGTCTAGTACTCTCAAAATTGACACAAATGTGGTAATCATAGTTTAACGCCATGAACTATGGATTATAGTGATTAGTATTTTAACAACCTAGAACATGGATGGTGAGGACTCACTCTTCATCTCTTTGAAAAAAATAACATATATCAACCCCCAATTGAGGAATACAAGAAATAATAAATGTCTGACAGAAGTGATATGGATGAGTGGTCAATGTAGGGGACCATGATAGCATATCTATGAAATGAGTAAATATCACTTATCTAACTAATGCTGAGAAACAAAATTAGGGACGAAAAACATGAAAAAATCTCTCATGGAACCATGAAATCGCATTGAAAAATCAAGGACGACTGTATGGGAAATGAGGGTATCAATTCAATGGGCTCGTAAAAAGGATCTCCACTATGGAAATAAGCATCATAAAGGAATTGTGCATCCTGAAGGAATATTGTTTCATGAATGTTTGGTGATTCGCAAATGGATGATCTTCATAGTTCACAGTTTTTCTTAGGATATGGATCATTATTTACAAAGTTATCCATGATGGCTTAATGCTTCACAGAGCCTTGAGCATCTAGAAGGGGATACCTCCTTCTCAAAGGGAGGAGGCCATCATAAAGGGATTACCAACCATTTCTAGGAGACATGAATAAATAAGGGGATCACTGATCATGATGAAAAAGTACCTTGGGTGATTCATCTTTGGGTTTGTGATGTGATTCACAATATAGGATCTTGGTAATGACAATGATCCAATAACAATTGATGAGGAAAATTGATAGAAGAGTGTAAATAAATCATGGTATATACTTGAGGATATAATTTTTGGGTGTTCCAACATATCTTATAATGATTCGAATCATTACACAAATAGTTATAGAATCTTGTGCAGTTTTGCATCATGTAATAAGGATATTGATCTAGAGGACTATTAATGGGTGAGGTATATGAAGTGGTCATTATGGCCCAATGTTAATAAGAACCAAGGAGGTCTCAACCACTCCACATACTCCTGGGAAGAACCTATCCCAAAATCCTAGAAAGGTGATACCATATTAGATGTCTGCATCAAGTCACAATACAATTTATTATCATGTGACCAGGAAAAAATGGCACTTTAATTTTATATAATATAGATTAGTTTAAAATAATGTAGTAAAAATGGGAATTTTCCTTTTATGATTATGAAAATGTTCCATAAATACTACCAATTTTAATGTATTTCAGGACAATGTAGAGTAAGTTAACATCATACTAGACGATAAGAGATATTTTTGTTTAATGTCATAGAAAACTTACCCTAAAGTGTGAAACTATAATCATATGGGTGTGTATGGTGGTTCCATAAAGAAAACTGGTGTGAGTGAGAACCTATAAGGTCTCAACCACGCAACCCACACTCTCATGGAAAGAATAGTCCATGGGACTGAAAATGGTGAAATGGAGGTTCTGAATTTGGGACCAAAGACTAAATGTTTTGGGTTTGACATGTATCATACATGGTGTCACACCCCAACCCCATTTTATTATAATTTTATTTTATTATTTAATGACTTAGGTTATCTCTGTCAAGGCGCAAGTTGGGCACTGGTCTAAATTTTTTATTGTCTAATTGTTTTGGTGGGTGACAGACCGGTGCGCGAACATCACATGGTTGGCAGTGACCACGTGATCGGTCCAAGTGCCCACACAAATGTGTAATGTTAAAAATAAATACCGTTTGATGTAAATAAAACTAGTTAAATGTTTAAATTGTAATAAAAATAATAATATTATTGTTTAGATAAAAATATTTCCATTATTAAAAAATTATTAATAATATTATCAATGAAATTGTTGTAAAAAAATTTATTTAGTTATTAAAATTGTAATTATTTAAAATAAAATTAATAATATTATGATTGTAATTATTATTATTATGTCATAAAAATTTTGATTATTGTGATTTGTATTATAATAATAATTATTAAGAAAAGAAAAAATATATAGAAACATAACCTTAACCTTACCCATGTCGCCCCCTTTCTCCCCCCTGTTTTTTTCTCCTCCACGCCGCTCCGAGCCCGGCTCTAGCCCTCCGCCTACTGGCTCCCCCTCCCCCTCTCTGTTCGAGCTCCCACCTCCCCTCACTTGTGCTCCGCCTCCCTGATCACCCTCTGCCGGCCAACCCCACCCCTCTCTTGTGCCACCCTCCCACAACCTCGCTCACCCATATCCTGCACCAGCTCAAGGTCGTCCGCCACCCCCATTTTTTGTCCAGCTGGCGCAAGGCCACCCCCCCTTCTCGGCGTGATTCTAGTGAACCCGACCCACTTTTCGTCACGTTTTTCACGAACCCTACCCTCCCTGTCCGATGGCCCGCTGTGACAAAATCAATCCCTTTTGTGTAGTGCCTCCAAGTTGCTCCGATGTGTCCCCCAATCCTCTTGTAGGGTTCACGAAGTGTGTTTCAAGTCATGTAGGATCGCGTTCCGTCCACCACCACTGAAGGCGAAGTGATTCGGATCGTTTCGGACTGCTCGCCGTTATTTGTGGGGCACGTTTGGCCTCGCCGCACGTTTTGGTTTCCCCCACCATCCAAGATAAGAGTTTTGTTATTGCACGCACATTTATTATATTATTGTTATTGTGGTTTGAATTTACCTCTTTTTTATTAGTAGTGAGGTTAATGAATTATAGTGTGCAATATTGCCTTTCATGTTCTCAGGATCACTACTGTTGTCTGAGGTGATGTTTTGAATCCTTTGCTCTGTTTCACTCATTTTTAGGGTCTTATGATTTAATTGAGTCCCTGGTATTTGATTGTTTGTGTGTTGGTCTTCATCGCCCTGACATTTGGTGTCATATGTATTATTAAGGTGAGACGAATTGATTTTTCTAGTGCCTGCGCTTTTGTGGGTGTTCATGTACATGAGAAGGTGGTTGTGTGATTTCAAAATCATTGGCCTAGCAAATTATTTGAGGTAGGTTCTTCCATGACATTTATTCCAATTTCGTTCAATGTGATTCTTGAGTTTTAGTATTTGATTGTTAAACCTTGATTTTTAATTTATTACAGTTATAGTTAGATTGTGGTAATGATTTATTATTAGTCTAAGTTGCTAAAAATATCATTTGACATGTTTTTTCATTCATGCATGTGGTTTTTCCTTTGCGATTGAATTTGGATAAGCGTTATTGTTTTGGAAGTAATTTTGTTAAACGTTTTGGGTGTGTTCTTGATATAAAATCCTTGGAGAGTTATTTAAAATTGTTTTTTAAGGCATTTAAATGGTTTATTAAATTATGGAAGATGTTCGCAATTGGTTTTGCGAAATGTTTTAAGGTGCGCATGACTTTAAGATTTGATTTTAATGTGTGGTGCATTTTTTTAGGTTTTTCATACTATGTTTTACTCAAATTGGCTGGTAGACAATTTGAAGGGATTAAATGTTTTAAACACATGGTTGTGTTTTTTAAAAAAATTTATTGGTGATGTTCACATTGGTGACATAGGTCTTTAAATGGGTTTTTCAAATCACTTGCTTAATGGTATATGCCACTTTGGCCCTTGCAAGTGTTTTTTGTTTTGAAATGGTGGGTTGGATTGTTGAAATGAGTTTCTAAGGGTTTATTTGGATACAAAATTGGTTGTTGTATGGTATTTTATGAAATTAATGGTATTTGTTGTTTTGGAAATGGTTTTCAAAGTGTTATTGGTAAATGCGTGAATTTTGTAAAGTTAAAGGCCTGGTTGGCATCTTCGAAAGGGTTGTTTGGAAAACCCATCTTGGGTTAGGCCTCTTGCCTCATGGATTAATCGTGAGATGGGAGGGTCCTCAGTATGGTTCCTCCTTTGGATAATTATTTTGAGGCAAGGGACAAACCCTTGAGGTGGTTGGGACTATGCCAGTTTTGTGGTGTGTTGATTAAATGTATGTGGCTTGTTGTTTGACTGATATAGCACACCCCCTTGAGAACTTTTCATGGGAACATAGCATAATAAATAGGTTTACTGAGAATTAATGTTTCACTATTTTAGACTACGCACTAGCTAGTGGCCCCATAGCAAGGTAATACTGATTTATTTCTTTTATGGGGATTTGGCCCCTTGGTTAGGCCATGTAGGGCTATGCTGAGCGTTAGGACATTATGACGTCCTCAAGTTAGAGCATGCCTTCAAGATGAGTCACATGTATAGTTTGTTCTGGTCTTCCTCTGCATTCCTTGGATTTCCCGTGTTTCCCCGTTACTAGTACTATTAGAGCCATTTCCCTCTTTGTCTGGACACTTTTATCTTTGCACCTGGTTTTGGTATTTATTTAGAAAACTGTGAAGTTGTGATTACATAAAAATGGATTTAAATAGGATGTTTTGAAATATAAAGAAATAATCGCCTTTCATTCCCCTTGTATTTGGTTTTAAACTTAAAGGGTCGTGGATCATGTTTTTTTTAAATTAATTGTGTGTATGAAAACATAATTTAATAATGTATTTCAAACTAGTATTAATGGAATGTCTTGTGGATAAAATTACATGGAATCTTTGGTTCTTTCCTACTGAGTGATTTTCTCACAATCTACCTATACCACTAGGTGTCTGTAGACACAAGTTGTTTTGTAGGTTCAGTCTTTTTTCAGATTTCCCTAGCAGGTGTTTGATGTTGGATCATAGCTGGTCATATGGTTGGTAGTGACCAAATGGTCACATAGAGATCGGGTTGTGGCTGATTGGTTTGTTCGTTTCGGTATTCAGTTTTGTAATTTAGTTTTTTGTCTGTTGTGTTGCACCTTGTTTCAGGATTACATTATTTTATTTATTTTCAGTTGTTCATGATACTGCATCCTTAGTTTATTTAATTTATTTATCTGGTCCCGGTTGTTTATTTTTTTTTGGGCTTAAATTGTTCCCAGGTGTATGTTTTTATGCCCATCAATGGTTGCCAGCTAGTAGGTTACGGTTTGGTGCCTAATCACCACCACTCGCGTCGAGACCTACGTTACCAGAGTTAGTCCAGGATTTGTGTCACTTGTCCTTGGTCGTTTCTTATTGAGGTATGAAAATAGTGGTGAAGTAGTTCACTTTGAGGCCTCACAAGGGGTGGTGACCCATGTGGATTCCAAGTTCCCAGTCTAAGGTCCTCTTAGTGTTATGCCTTACTTGGTGCATGGATCGCCACCATGTTGTTGGGTCAGACATTTCCACTAGTTCCTCATTCCAATGGGTTATTTTTTCTTCTGTTTTGTTTTAATCTCAGTTGGATTGAGTGTGCGTCGAAATTGAAATTGTTTTTCAAATGGAAAAGTGTTTCTTCCAAATTGTTTTTGAAATTACTAAAGTGGGTTTTTAAATAGAAGGTGTATTTGCTTGAAAAAACATGGTATGTATTTTTATCTGGTATGGAAAACAAGTGTTTGAACCTTGGAACTCCTTATGAAGGGTCACATATGCATGGGTATGTATGGAAGTGTGTGGGGGCACTTGTTCATAGGTGATGTGAGCGGGATTGAATGAACACACATGTGATGGTTCACATGGTTCCATATGTGATTTCAAATTTTTTAAAGAAATAATGGTTTTTGAAAAGTTATTTATGATGGTATTTGTGTATGTTTGGCTTATAGGCCTTTTTCCTATGCCTTGTGTTGTTGCTTTGATTGAGTTTTGGAATGATGCCGGTTTCGATGTTGTTTTTCATTTTGTTATGAGTATGCCGCCCAGAAATCCTGCAAAAGTGGTCAATCAGTTATGCCCAGTTCCCAGTTCTTTTTGTGTGTTTCCTTCTTATCAAGGTAGTCGAAATCCGTTAAAGGCAGTTGTATAGTCCAGGGAGATAGTGTGTGTCTTCAGGTTGTTGGGAACTCCCAGGATAGTTACGGTTCGTACTGCTCTAGAGTTATTTTAGGGTTCTATTTTGGACTAGTAAAGATTAGTTGTCTCATCGTCATTGGAGTTTTTGGAGTTATTAACAATGGTCGATTTTCGTAAAGGTTCCCCACCTGGAAAGGGGTGCGGGCTAGTGGAACCTGTCTCCAAGAAAACGTCCTCATCAGTATCGGCTCCTAGTTCGTTGGACCGCTCTATTTTGTGCCACCAGTATTGTAACACCCGAGAATTTTATGTTATATAAATCATCAAAGGAATCTTTTTCTACACAACACTTGCTTGGCTTGCTTTACACGCAATCGCGACCTTCCTCGATAGCTTTCGTCGTACGCAATACCGAGTTTCACTAAATAACAATATGCTATTAAAACTAGCCGTTATGAATAGTAATAACCACTTTTTTGAAATTTTATAAATTTTATTTTTCAAAATGGACTTCATTTTTGGACTCAGAATCTCGAAATTATCCTAGGGTGAAATTTTGGTATTTTTCTGAAAACTTTCAATTTTTGATGAATAGTGAAACCACTAAGTGGTAGGTTAAAAAACTGAATTTTGCATAAAACATAATTTTACCGCTTCTGTGAATGGAATTTCGAAAATCCGACAGACACGGTTGATATTAGTAAGTAAAATGTGGTTTAATGAGATAAAAATAATTTTTTGGTGAATAGTAACTTTTTACTTTTTTTACCACGGTTAATAGTAAATAGGGTATCTAAGGGTAAATATGATATTAATATTACCCTAACACATGTCATAATTCTATTGGACAAGTGTAATTCGACCAAAAACAAACTTAGGAATAAAATATGACCATTTAGGCCCACTTGGATTAGATTAGGACATTTATTATTAATTTATTTAAAGAATGGTTAAAATAGTTAGAATCAAAGTTTAATAAGTAAATAATTTTTAATATGGGGTTATACATAAGATAAATTCGATTGTAAATATTCATTAGAAAGCTAAAAAGATTTCCTACATGATGGTATTTTATTTTTAATTTTTAGACATCAAACAATATAATTTATTTATGACACAAAGATGATGCAGTAATTATCTTATTAATGAAATATTGACATAATTGATAATATAAATACCAAAATAAATGTAATTTAAGACTTTTTATGAATTCCACTAATTTTATTGGTTACTATGATATATTAGTGTTGCTTTAATCAACTTGGTTCGAAGATATAATTCTGTTATGACTTTCACAAAAATCATATATCAAATAGTGTCAAAATTGACACAAAATAGTTTTTAAATAAAATATTATATTATTAATTGTTATTTTGTTCCTAAAAATCTAAGGTTCGGCCAAATGACATAGATAAGGATATATATTTTAATAATAAACAATTTGGGGTTCGTTTGGCATGTTATAGTAAGTGTATTAACTATATAGTGAAAGAAAACAAAAAGACATGGTAAAAGTAAAATTATTTAACTTAGAGTTAAATCTAATTGATAAGGTTAAGATAATACCCTAAACTTGTCTAAATCTTATTGGTTGATAGGATTTCGACCCATACCCACTTTAGCATCGAAATAAGACCCTTTGGAACCATTATAAACTGATTTTGACTTTAATATAAAATAATATTTTGAGATATTCCTAAGGTGCCCCTCTCCTCCCTTATAAAAGGGCACCTCCTCCCACTCCTCCTCACACCAAATTGAGCACTCAAGCTCGGCCAACCCCTGCCATTTTCTCCTCTCCACTTCCCTAGAATAATCCTAGAGGTCCTGGTATTCTTCAAAGACCAATCTTAGTTCCCTAAGTGGAGGATTCAATGAGGCGTTCCAAAGAAGAGGTAATATCCATTACCGGTCTTTTCAATTTCTTTCTTCTTCAACTTCTTCTTCTTTAGTTGTTTCATGATAAAGTAATAACATCAGTATTACTTACATACTGATATGTTATTATAAATATGAAACAACCCTAATTCACCTTCTATCCATCCTTCGGAAAAATGAAATCACCGCGCGTGCGTACGTACGGAATACCGTCTCCACGCCGTGGTGTAATCTATTTTTCCACCATCACTTTACAAGGATGGGTATAATGGTGTAATGAGTAACTATTTATGATTATTATAAAGTAATATTGATACTGAAATAATATATATATACTCCAATATAGTTCCACGATCATGGGAGCGATATCATCACTCGTGCGTACGTACGGAATACCGTCTCCACGATGTGATGTGACTCGTTCTACATGATAATCATTACATAGTAATTATATAAATGAATTGAATTAATAAATATGATATATGTTACACTAATACCATTCTGGATATAAGGTATCTATAAACTTAAAAGAAGAATAAGAATTTATTCGGCAAAACACGCATAAGAACAAAAGGCAATAAAGACCCGAGTAACAAGTAACAATGAAATATTTCTAACAAGAAGCTAAGAATATGACCATATATGATATCATATCAATATGTATGATTCTGTAAAAAGTCTATAACACTATTTAAACCATTATACAGGAGCTTCGGACACATACAAAGCAAATCGGACCTAAGGTAAGGGAAATATCACAATCTCATTTTTATCCGAGATTGTTTATTCGTAAGTATTTACTGGGGTGTATTTTATCATCCACATCCATGTTTCATAAATATGTAATATTATTTCCATCCAATTACAATAGTTTAAATCCAATTTTACCCTTCGGTGAGTTTTTAGTAAAGAATATGAAAGGAATCTTTTGTCGTTTTTTCGTACGAGGTACTTTTTGACTTTTCCGAAAAAAGTACGAAGAATGTTTTTTTTAACTTATACGGCATGAATGGATTTTTAAAACATTATTTCCAAGAAGCTTCCTTTACAAGTTTTAAAGTTTATTTTTAATCAACTTGTTTTAGTTTATAATTGTATGACATGTTAAGAAAAGAAAAGTGTTTTTGAAGAAGAAATGATATTTTCCTCAAGAATGGAGTTCATGTGTTTTATCAAAATTATTTTCCATCTAAGATAATAAAGGGTTCTTTTTTTATCCCTATTATTACATGGATTTGATTATGTTGTGATGGAAATATTTTTACGAATTCCGTTATCTTATATGAATTGATTTATGATGTCATGATGTTTCAAGAATCCCATTTTTGTTACATGTGTTATGCGATGATGTATGATTATGTGGCACACATAAGAAAGGATTCATTATAAGATGGTTGGGACCTATATCTCCCTCCAATGAATTGGGTAAAGATTTTATATCTCATGAGATAGACATGGCTGGAACGGAAGGCTATTTCGGTTCAGTGATACAGGACTGAAATGAGGAGTGAACTCGGTTCAGAAAGGGACTTTGTCCACAAAGATAGTCTTGGCAATGAGTCATGACTAACAAGAAATGATTTTCCATGATTATGTGTGCATGCCACAAAGTTTCAAGTTTTATGTTATGATTATGGGGATCTCATTTTCACTTCTATGATTTATTCCATGTTAAGATATTATGATCTCTTTTGCAGGTTTTGATTTTCAAAAAGATATGATATGATTTTTATTTCCTTTATTTTCCCTTGCTGAGCATTTGAGCTCACACTTTTATGTTTTCTTTTCCCCAGGTCAGGAAGATGGATATTAAGTAGAATATGCTAAAAGGGACCCTAGATATGATGAAATAAATGGGAGACACTGTAGAAGATTTATGAACCAGTTGTTTATGTTTCCCAGTTTCTAAAGACACTATACCTATACGGTCCTTTGTGGTTTTGTCATATGTTGTAATAAGTGTGCTTCAATTTTGAAGTATTAACAATGTGTGTAAAGTATGGGTCGTTATAAGTATAGCATGTCCAGATATTCTATGTCATTATGTTGCATTCCTTTGAAAACTTATGACCATCGTGATTGTTTGAATCATTGAATAGAATAATGAGTTAGAGAACAGAAGATGAAAATTCCTGACTGTGGGGTAGGAGATGCTTCGGCAATAAGGGCCCCAGCCACAGGTATCGGGGTGAAGCTCGGGCAAATTCAGGAGTTACTGAGTGTGTGTGTAACCTCATTCCGAGTAATGTTTTCAGCTTTGGGAGGGATATATCCAATGTTCTATTGTTCTATTCTTGTAACCATTGTATTTTCATCATAGATGGGGTGATGTGATGAACTTGATCTGCCATAGTCTAAGCAGTCTTATCTCATCTCAGTGTGTTTCCAAATTGTTCGGATTTCCTTAAAGGGTGTTGGTCCCACGAATAAACGGGTTATTCTAATTTTGAGTTGGGTCTCAATTGTGTTAGTTAGAGGGATGTTGGGTTTCCTAAAATTAACAGGCAGTGTTTCAGGGTCCTTTCTGAGTTCAGGCTAGGAAGTCCCTAGTCTCTGATTGTATGGAGGATTTTATTCAGTTGGTGTGTGAGGAGTTGAGTTAATTCATTATTCTCAGGTTGTTGGGTTGTTTCATAGAAAGCCTTAAGTTTAATTCTCTTGGTGTTGTTCAGTCAATGTGGAGAAATTAAATGTATTCAATTTGGTAGTTCCCGTGTTGGCCCCCCTCGGGGGTGGTATGATCGGGTTTCATGGTTTTCATACTAGTAAATTCTTGTGCCGGGGAGAACCCTCTTGTGTTCTCCCCTAAACCTGAGGCTTCAGTTTTCTCTTGAATTGGTCGGTTGTGACTTGTGGAAAGTGGGGTCATCCCGAGATTCATGGTTTATCTTCAGTTTTTCCTGGGCGTGAACTTGATTTATGTTAACTGTTGGCTTGGTGACTTTTTTGGGGGAAAAATTATTTGTGGTGGGGAGAATTGTCACACCCCGACCCCTTTTTATTATTATTTTATTTTAGTATTTCTAGACTTCGGTTAGCTTCATCAAGGTGCAAGTTGAGCACTGGTCTACAATTTTTACTGTTTAATAGTTTTGGTGGGTGTCGGATCGGTGGTCGAACATCACATGGTTGGCGGTGACCGCATGATCGGCCCAATTGCCCACGTAAATGTGTAATGATTAAAATAAATAATGATCGATGTAAATTAAACATGTTAAATGTTTAAATTGTTATAATAATAATAATAAAATTGTGTAGATAAAATTATTTCAATTATTCAAAAATTATTAATAATATTATCAATTAAATTATTATGAATATAATTATTTAGTTATTAAAATTGTTCTTATTTAAAATAAAATGAATTAAATTATGATTGTAATTATTATTATTATGTTATTAAAAATTTTATTATTATGATTTGTATTATTATTATTATTATTTTTATCATTAAGATATGAATATATATATATATATATATATATAGAAACCATACCTTAACCCCACCCGAGTTGCCCCCTTTCTTCCCCCCCCCCCCCCCGTATTTTTTTCTGGTGTGTACCGCTTCCTGCCCGGCTCTAGCCCTCCGCCTTCCAGTTTCCCCTCACCCTTTCGGTTCAAGCTCCCGCCTCCCCTCACCCGCGCTCCGCCTCCCAGCTCACCCTCTGTCGGCCGACCCCGCCCCTCTCCTACGCCGCCCTCCCACAGCCTTGATCGCCCCTCTCCTGCGCCTGTGCAAGGCCCCCCCCCCATTTTCTGTCCATCCGGCGCAAGGCAACCCCCCTTCCCATCACGACTCCGGCGAACCTGGGCCCCTCTCAGTATGTTTCTGGCGAACCCTAACCTGGCTGTCCGACGGCCAGTTGTGATGAACTCGATTCCTTTTTGGTTGGGCCTCCAAGTTAGTCTGGCGTGGCTGTGAATCCTCTTTTCGAGTTCACGAAGGGTGTTTCAGGTCATGTCAGATCACATACCATCCAACACCGCCTAAGGTAAAGCGATTCAGATCATTTTAGACCACTCGCTGTTATTTGTGGGGCGCGTTTGGACTCGCCGCACTTTTTGGTTCGCTTCCACCATCCTAGGTAAGAGTTTTGTTATCACGCGTGCATTTATTTTATTATCATTATTGTGTTCTGAATTTCCTTATATTTTATTGGTAGTGTAGATAATGATTTTTAGTGTGAATTATTGCCTTGATTGTTCTCATTATCACAGTTGTTGTCCAAGGTGATGTTTTTAATCCCTTGCTTTGTTGCACACTTTTTTTAGGTTCTTATGATTTAATTATGTCCCTGGTATTTAATTGTTTCTGTGTTGGTCTTCACCGCACTGACTCTGGGTGTCAGTTGTATTATTAAGGTGAGACGATTTTATTTTTCTAGTGCGTGTGCTTTTGTGGGAGTGTGTTCACATGAGTACGTGGCGATGTGATTTCGAAATCATTTGCTCAACAAATTCATTGAGGTAGGTGCATCCATGCCATTTATTCCAATTTCGTTCCATGTGATGCTTTTATTTTAGTATTTAATTGTTAAACCTTGATTTTCACTTTATTACAGTTGCAGTTAGTTTATGGTAAAGATTTATTATTAGAACTATATTGATAAAAATAGAATTTGACACGTTCTTCCATTCATGCACATGCTTTTTTCCTTTGAAATTGAATTTTGATAAGTTTTATTGTTTTGGAAATGATTTTGTTAAATGTTTTGGGTGTGTTCTTGATATAATATCCTTGGAGAGTTATTTAAAATTGTATTATAAGGCATTTCTATGGTTTATTAAATTATAGAAGAAGTACAAAATTGGATTTGGGAAATTCATTAAGGTGCGCATGACTTTAAGAGTGGATTTTAATGTGTGGTTCATTTTGTTAGTATGTGCATACTATGTTTTAGTCAAATTTTCTGGTTGAAATTTTTACAGGATTAAAGGTTTTAAAGACATGGTTTGGTTTTTTTATAAATGTATTGGCGATGTTCAAATTGGCGACCTTTGTCTTTAAATGGTTTTTTCAAATTACTTACTTAATGGTATATGCCCCTTTGGCCCTTGAATGTGTGTTTTTTTTTTGAAATGGTGGGTTGGATTAATGAAATGGGTTTCTACGGGTTTATTTGGTTACAAAAGTGGTTGTTTTATGGTATTTTATGAAATTAATTGTATTTTTTGTTTTGAAAATGGTTTTCAAAGTGTTATTGCTAAATGCATGAATATTGTAAAGTTAAAGGAACGGTTGGAATCTTTGAAAGGGTTGTTTGGAAAACCCCTTTTGGGTTAGCCCTCTTGCCTCGTGGATTGATCATGAGATGGGAGGGTCCCCATTATGGGACCTCATTTTGATAATTAATTTTAGGCAAGGGACAAACCCTTGAGGTGGCTGGGGCGGTTCCAGTATGTGTGGTGTGTTGATTATAGGTATGTGACTTGTTGTTTGAAAGATATGGAACACCCTCTTCAGAACTTTTCATGAGAACCTAGCATAACAAAGAGTTTTAATAAGAACGATTGCTGCACTAATTTAGACTACGCACTGGCTAGTGGCCCCATAGTAGGGGAATACTGAGTTATAGATGCTATGGGTATTGGGCACCTCGGTTAGGCCATGTAGGGATATGCTGAGCATTAAGGCGTTATGATTTCACCGAGTTATGGCATTCCTTTAGGATGTGTCACATGTATAGTATGTTCTGGTCATCCTTTGTGTTCTTAGGATTTCACGTGTTTCCCCATTACGAGTACTATTAGAGCCATTTCCCTCTTTGTGTGGACACTTTTTTCTTTGAACCTGGTTTTGGTATTTATTTAGAAAACATTGATGTTTTTATTACATCAAAAAGGATTTCAGTTGTATGTTTTGAAATAGAAATCACAACTCCCCTTTCTTTCCCCTTGTATTTGGTTTTAAATTTGAATTGTAGTGGATCATCTTTTTTTGTTTTTTAAAAAAAAAATGTGTGTATGAAAACCTAATTTTATAATTTAATTCATAATAGTATTAAAGGAATGTCTTATAGAATAAATGACATGGAATCTGTGGTGCTTTCCTACTGAGTGATTAGCTCACACCCTACTTATACCACTTGGTGTCGGTAGACCCGAGCTGTTTTACGGGTTTAGTTTTGTTCAGATTCCCCTATCTAGGGATTGATGTTGGAACATAGCTGAACTTATGGTTTTTGGTGACTAAGTGGTCACATGGAGATTGGGTTGTGGCGGATTGGTTTGTTCATTTGTGTTTTCAGTTTTGTATTTTAGTTTTCTATCTGTTCTATTGCACCTTGTTTCAACATTACTTTTTTTTATTTTTAGTTGTTCATGATGTTATGTCCTTAGTTTATTTAATTTATAAATATGGTCCTGGTTGTCTATTTTTTTGGGCTTAAATCATTCCCAGATGTATGTTTTGATGCCTGACACTGGTTTCTAGCTCGTGGGGATCAGGAACGCCTTTCGGGTCATGCCACAGACCGACTCGGGTGACCGGATCAAAGTCGAACCGGGTTGGTTCATGACACATGGGGTATAAATCATGAAACATGTAGTTCTTGAGTTTTGTGTATTTCATCATAATGTGGTAAATACATATTCCATGATAAATTGCTTTCGATGGAGACACATATTGTGGATATCAAAAACACGACATGAATGATAACTATGGAAGATCCCAACCACACCATGCTCTCTTGGAGAGAAATCTTGGAAATGGTTCCAGAAAACCTATAAGGAATAACTAATGGATTATAAAAATGGTCCCATAATTCTTATGAATCCCATGTGGATGGGAAACCCTCAATAAATAGTACTGTAATTCCATGTTTCTAACATCATGTGGAATGGACATAAGCGTGAGAATAATGTTATAAGGTGATGATGATTCTTGATAGTTTTATGTCTTGAAAACCAAATGAAAGAGATCTTAGTTTAAGGCAATATTACTCATAAAATAAATGGGATTCTCATATGATATACTAAATAAATAATTTGGCATTTGTGGGAGGAGTATTTTACTCCCCATCCATTGTGACCAATGAGTATGCACCATTGGGGTTAACATTATGAATTATGTAGGGATCATCTCATTTGTGATCTAACATTGGTGGATTCATTTAAGGTATCAAAAGTTTCCTAAAATAAATATAATATCACCATGAAGGAAGGATGTGAGATGAAATTTGATGTTTAAATTCTTATATATCTTATTTGTGTGCCCCTCTAGAGTGTGTGAGGCTCGAATCATATTGTCATTGTGCTATTCTAGTTCATCTAGACAAACATTTACTACAATTTATGACATATGGTAATCATAGATAACAGTGTGGAGCAATGTAAACTTAATCAATACGGAATGAAACACATCTGGACTGTGCACTAGGTAATATGGGGTTATCTAGGGTGGTGTTTTGAGTTTCATCTGATATTCCCAATGAGCATTGGGGATCATGTCTGGCCAGATTTTATTTTTTCCCACAATCATCCAAAAAATAATTAGATGGGCTTATTGAATGCCATGATCTGTCCATTTTCAGGGGCATGGTAGTGAGAAGTGTGGTTAGAACAAATTTTATATTTGGAATAAAATTTCATCAGCACTATTTTTTGGAAATTGGATCCATTATAGATGAGAATAGCATGTGGGACTTCGAATCTATGGTTGATGTTGGAGCTCACAATCTCAATGATGGAACAGTCCTTGAATTCCTATAGTGGGATCTGCCTTTTCCCATTTGAAATGAAATTTAGCATAGTTATTATGATCCTTCATTAGTGAGCATTCACTGGTTGGTATGGCTCCATGATGTCGAGTCCTCAGACCACAATGGGAGAAGAGTTTCTAGTAGTATCGAGGATATTTAGTTGTCAATCCAATTGGTTGTCATGAATCCAAAATACTATTCACCTCATTGAAAACTTGATGATTTCAAGGATCATCATAGGAATAATGTATCCCAAACATAAAAAATGGTGTGAGATATTTGATCTTTCCTTATTGTATCCTCAAAAGACACCATGGAATTCAATCATAACTAGGAGATTCTCGTATCCTTGAATGCAATGGAGGATAACTACATCAAACCCATTTCTATATAGGATCTACTCAAGGATGGGAACAATCTGGTCGGTGAACTATGTTGCATGACGATAGATTTTCTCACATTCGGCTACATTAGTCAAGATATATTTATGCTAGAGATACTCAAAAAAGGGGTTTTTCCAATTAAATGTTTCTTCTGCCACAATAGGAGGATTCATTGGTCATGTGGGTGCACCAGCTGTAAGGTGACTTAACATTATTTCTTCACAGAAAGAAAATATCAGAGTTATAAGTTCTGCGGTAGAACCGACTCCTCTGATACCAATTTGTCACGACCCACCCTCAGGGCCCATGCCGTGACTACCCCAAGCCCGCCTTCTATAGGCCAGGGGCTGGCGACTAGCAACAAAGGCGTAAAATCCCGATAACTGGGAAGGCATTGCCTTTATAAAATAAAACAAGCACCACAGAGTACAAGCAGAAGCAAAACACTAAGTACAAAAGAAATGATGAAAAGTAAATGGGCCAGAATAAAAAACCAAAAGAAAGTACGAGTACAACTGAACAAGGTACAACAGCAAAAAGACAATAGCTAGAAGTAGGAATCAGCTCCTGGGTCGTCCTCCTCGGATCCTACCTGAAGGGTAGGTACAGATAGCCTCATCCACGCTCTCGTCCGTCAACCTCCTCTGTGATTCGTCACGTCCTGTAGTCCACCTCCGGGTACTGACTCGTCATGTAGTCCACCTCCGGGTACCGTTCAGTCCTCGAACACTCGGCCTCCGTCAGCACTGCCCGTCGTCTGCAACCAACACAACGAGGTGCAGGCATAGCCCGTGCAGGGGTGAGTATAACGATACTCAGTAGGGACCCCGAGACCCTCAAGGTCTCACTAAACCAACAAGGATAACAACAAAGGAGATCTCAATAGATAAACTCTACTTAGGTATATGCCCATACATATACCTAAGATATCAAGTAACCCATCTCAATCATGAAGAAACACAAGGATTGTGAAGTCAACGGATAACCACTACCCAGGTATATGCCCCTACATATACCTAAGTTAGCAAGTGGCCCATCTCAATCATGAGGTAAAAACAAGGTCAAAAGTCTTAGATCAAACCAGGATTTTCATTATCGAAACCATAACAGCTGAAGAGCTCCGTCTCTGGAGTGTATAGTGGTCCTGTCATGACTCCGATGTACTGATCACTTACCTAAGACTTATGAAGTACTCCTCCTCTCGAGTACTGCGGGTCAGCCACCCAGACACAGTAGTGCTTCCCGCCGAGCTATGTCACCCAAACACAGTAGGGCACACAACCTAGTAGCATATTGAGGTACTCTCCGGATGAGTACCACGGGTCTGCACTGTCACACAGGTAGTGCTCCGTCCGCCATGGGTCTACACCTCAGAAAGTAGTGCTCCGTCCACTGGGCTAGTCTGCTCACCCAAATTCGAGTCGGTCAAGCAGTCATCAGGTCTCAGCCAGCTACATGATCTCTATACTCCGCATGCTCGTCTCTGGGAGGGTCCGCTCCACAAGCTACTGGTAGATACTCCAAGTGTCTCAAAGTCCCACGAAGAAGTAACTCAAAGAACAGCCTCATCATAGGGGTCTCAACGCAATAGACGGCACGTCAATTGGACGCCCGGTCTGTGAGTTATTAGCCTTTTCGTCCCAGGGGCCCAGTTGGTTTCGTGAGCGAACCAAACCCAGCCGTATCTCAACTGTACCCCAAACTCTCATAGGTTATATTCATATGGACCGTTTCTCAATGAGATCACCAATGCCGCTGACGATTCGTCAAACGGACGTCATGTCTGAAAGATATCAGCTTTCCCGATCCAGGGGCCCAGATGGATTTCAGGTACAATCTAACCAGGCCACTATCCAACTGTATCCAAAACACGAGCAATGTAAGCCAAATGTTCCGTCTCATCAAGTAGAAAACAACGAGACAGACGGCGCGTCAATCAGACGCCCGGTCTGTGAGTTATTGGCTTTCTCATTCCAGGGGCCCGGTTAGTTTTGTGAGGGAACCAACCCGACCTCACTCCGACAGCATCCAAACCTCGAGCGGAGTAAGCCAAAAGATCCGTCTCACATAGAGGAATCCATCAAAATCGACGGCACGTCAATCGGACATCCGGAACTCAAGTTTCGAGCGTTTCCGCTCCGAGGTCCCGATTGGTTTCGTATCTGAACCAACCCGGACGAACCCAAAGTAATCTGAAACCTTGAGTGCAATACAACGAAACGACCGTCTCGATCCAATGATCATGTTGCCGCTGACGGCGAGTCGTTTGGAGGCCCGTAGCTCAAGTTACGGGATTTTGATCGAAAGTGGTCTGAAAATGGGGGTCTGGGGCCGGGGCGACCCGGCCCGACCCCCCTGGGTTGGCCGAACCGGTTCGACCCAGCCCGGCGCGGCGGCGCGGTCCGGCGCCACGGCGCGGGCCAGTTCGGCGGCGCGTCTTGGGAACCACATGTGTGCCGTGCGCGGGGGGCAAAGCCCCCCCTTTGTGAAACCGCGACCCCTTAATTGGGGCCGCTTGAAGACCCGACCGGGGGAATTAAATCCCCCGGTCTCCACTGCCCGGCCAGCCCGCACTATCCGGCTGGTTCCACCAGCAAGGACCGGCGATGGCTGGTCCTTCCTTCGCCGACACCGGCGGCCCGGTGCCGGCCACCGGTCATCTTGCTCCGCTGCGGCCCGGAACCGGCCGCGGCCTATGCCATCCGTCGTGATACGACGGCACCGCTCCCCTCCGCCGCAGCCCCGCTCCGGCTGCGGCCCCTTTGACTTCCTTTGACGCGACGAGACGGCGTAGCGTTCTTGGATTTCTTTCCATGGCGCGGCGCGATGGTGCCGCGCAATACTTGCCGCAAGATACCTGCGTGGTGCGACGACACCACGCCTTCTCGTATCAAACCCTAGAAACCATCACGAGGAAAAAAAGGAGGAGGGTCGGCCGTGTTTGTGCGGTCCGACCCCCTCACGTTATTTGATAAAAAAAGGGTGTTAATCCACGATTATCACCAAGTTTGTATTCACGAACAATTAAATAAATAAACCCCTACCACGTAATTGCCGTTCGATGACGACCTTGGAAAAAAGGGAGGATATCGATTCCTCGATTGTCGTGTTCGTCACACTCTCAAATCTCATGCTCATGCGTCAGAAAGAAGAAGGGTACTCGTCGTTGGTGGACGAGCGTTCGGAGGTGACGTCGTCGTTGATGACGTTCTTCGCTGGCGACGTCTTCTCCTTTGACGCGGATGAATGTCGTTGGAGATGTCACGGGCGTCGCTTCACTTTCCTTGCCTCGGTTGAAGAATGATGAAGAAGATGGCGTCGTTGTCCTTCATTGGCGGAAGAGACGTTCTTCGTGTTCTTCATCGTAGAGAAAGAGGGACTCAAGTTTTCCTAAGCTTTTTCCTCCAAGGCTCCCAATCTCACTTAACCAAGAAACCTAATAAAATAATCCCTCCCATTATTTTATTAACACATGCCAAGCCTTTCAAATTCCAAAATTCAAATAACTTCATTAATTTAAAATGTGTTGGCATGCAATTAAGAGGGGGAGAAGTTCAAGAGTTAAAGGGAGATTAACTGGGGGGTTTAGAGGGGTTAGGAATGTTGAGGAATTTGAAGAGGTGGGGAGGGGTTCGTGTGGGCCCCACCCTTTCAAATATACACACGTGGGAAGATGGATGGATGTGGTCCCACCACCAACTTCCCATGGGAGAAGTTAACAACTTATCATGAAATAAAATTGATTTAACAATTTTATTCACTTTGTTTAATTAAACCCCAAAAATTAACTTCTTCTCCCGCACAAACGCAACTACGGTAAAGGTTCCCTTAAGAGATTACCGGCGTTGCGAGTTCATCAGTGCAATCAGATTTCAATTCCGAGCACCGGTTCAAAAGATAGAAATTCCCGCTCGGTCGTTCACTGAACGTACCCGAGCCAAACTTCGGAAATTAATTCCGGGCACACCAGGCCTCGGAATCAGGCGCCGTCAGAAACTGCGTTCTTGTAAAATTCCAAAGAAAATTAAGAAAAAATTTTCCTTGAAATTTCTGGGTCATTACAATATTACTAAATGATAAAACAAAACATGTTATTGGTGATCCAAAACTGACCAAATTAACGTAAAATGATCATCACTGAATTTTAACTAACGATTCATCCACATTTTATATAACATAATTCATTATAATATCATTTAAAATATTTTAGTAACAATAATAACATTTAATATCAGTTTGGGATGTTTATGAATGTTCTACATGAACGTCTATTCATGAATACAATTGAAATATTCAAGAAAACTATGTAAATGAGCATTCACAAAAAATGAATTTACGTTTTAACTCATTTAAAGACAAATTAAAGAACATTATGAAACCATATTAAGCCATATTATGTTATAAAAGGATCATTAATTTCTAATTAATGAATGTAAATTTTTTATATAGGATATTAATGTGAATAAATAGTTCAGATTCAAGGTAAGGTGAAATTCTCTAACCCAACATTCTGTCTTCAAGTTCTCCCTCTTTCACACCATTTTTTACATGATTACTCTTTACAATTATGTTTTTAATAATTTTCATTCATATTCTAGGACATAAATGTTTTCCATTTTATTTTATGTAAAACTAAATATTTTTCAAAAGGCAATTCTTTTAAGAACGTACCTTTTAATTCTCACTCATGGTTGACAGTTCTTTAATAAAGTATGTTATCCCTGCATTCGTATGAGAACCCAATTTTTATTATTGTGATATAATGACTTGAAATTAATTCATTTCCATGGTTATGTCTATTTATATTTTCTATGATCCATGCATGATAATGAAAATTTTATGATGTGACATGTGCACCAGAATTATACAGCGTAATATAAATGCTTGAATGTGACAGGAGTACACAAGATTATATAGCACTCCAATGTATTGGGTAAAGTAATAAATATCATGAAATAATTTGAAATTATGTTTGAACATGATTCTATATTTGTTCACAACTATGTGTGTTATATGACCACTAAGACACTATCTCTTATTTTATGCATTTCCATATTTAATTTTTTTGTTTATGTTTCATCTCATGATTTTGATGATGATGTAATATTTATGCTCACCCCATGATATATAGTTATTATCAATCATTTTAGTGGGATTTTGTCTCACCCATTTTTGATGTATATTCTCTAGTGAATTAGAGTACTACGATGATTACAAGGGAAAACAAGATGCTTTCAAAAAATGAATTAAATAAACGATTATGTTAAGTTCTGTAAATGTAATGTTTGGTCATAGTCTTCCCAAGAAACTAAACCTCTATATCTTCATAGTGTTATACAGATATGTTTTTTATCATTATTATTATGTAATGGTAATGTAAAAAAGGATGGGTATCTATAGTTGGTATCAGAGGCAATGTTTAGTTAATTTTAGAATTAGGATTAGTAACCCCTGTAAAAAACCTGTAGTATTATACTAAGTAAAAATATGTACACAAGATGCATTACATAAATATCCCATAAGTTATGCTTTTAGTTCATGTTATTCAAATGAATAATTTATTTAATTATTACTCAATAAAATATTTTTTCTTATAAACTTTTCTATTTTAGAAAACTATGGAAACTAGGAGAAACCATGCAAACAACACGTGCGAGGGCCAGCATAACAATTTCCCAAATGACATAACCGATGTTTTGGGAGGTGGAGTTCAAAAAGTCACAGAAATTCATACCCAAATATCTCAGGATATGAAAAATAACTAAAATAATGGGGAAAATCATCCTTCACCAAAGAGGGAGGAACTAGATATTGACTGTTTTATATGGAAATGACAATCGATCTTTAGTAGATATTCTAATCCACTAGCTATGATTCAGTGGGTCAACTCCATAGAGAAGATCTTTTCAAGGAAACACTGTTATAAGATAGATAATGTTACATTAGGAATTTATCATCTAGAGTAAGAGGTCGATCATTGGTGGTCATTAATTGAGAACACCTAGCCAAGAGATGAAATAGAAGAGATGGAATGGGAACACTTTATGAATATGTTTATTAAGAATTACTTCTCATGAACTCTTCGTATGAAGATGGATATGGAATTCAAAGAGCTAATGAAAAAAGAAGAATAATATGTGAAAACCTAATATTCAAATTTCACAAGTATTTCAAGGTACGCTTTGGTTTTTTAGACAACAATGACTGAAAAATAGATAGATTCATTAGTAGGTTAAATATACACCTTCAAATGATCTATAAATTCGAGAAATTCGGTGATATGAAGAAGTTGTTCACTGCGACCTCAAAGTGGAGATGGAGTTTGTAGAATGATCCCATGGATATGGTGATAAGAAAATAAGGATGGAGTTTGAAGACAGAGGATCTAATTATAAATGGGGGAAGAAAACGAAATGGCCCACATGCCAAAAATTTGGGATGTTGCATCTTGGGAACTGTCTCAAAGGGGCTGAGAATGATTCATGTGTGGGAAATAAGGACACCATGATCAATAATGTTGAAAAGGAATGAGATATATTTATAATGTAGTACAAGAAAAGGGAGAACCACCAATGGTCCAATTCTACAATTCTAGGGAGAAAGAAAACTATACAAGCTAGCACACTAAACCCTGAGTCCTCGAGTGTAATCAGCATCATCAACCACCAATTGCAAAGGAACAAGGGAAGGATTATGCAATCACTATTACAGAAGTTGAGAAAGATAATGAATTCATACAAGGTACACTTTCTATTAACTAAATAATGTTAAAAGTATTATTTTATTTCATTTCAACACACTCCTTTATGCCGTGAATGTTTTCTAGAACTATATAATTGATGCCTCGAAACCTTAATGTGGATATATTTGTAAAAACACCAAGTGGTGTGATCATTACTACTGTTTGTGATTGACTCTACTTCTATTGTCATATGTTGGAATATTCTTATAATGAATCTCATAATACATCCCTTGGTGTAATTCAATGCTATTATGGGATTGGATTTTTTCTTGTTATATAGATCACATACTAACATTCATGAAAAACAAATTTCTTTTCATATTCTGAACCATCCCATTCTCCTCTTAAAATTCATGGAAGATCATGAATCTCCCTTGAAAAATGTTTCAAAATTGTGGTTGTTGATTCTTTTTAGAAGAATCATAACTTGCAGAAATGGAGGAGTCAAAGGAAAGTGAAAACCATGTGTAAATGCACATCAATGGGGAATACAGTGATGTATTTCTCTAATAGTTACCTGGAATTACATAGGATTTTGATGTAGTGTTCTCAATACAACTCATACCCAAAGATACTCCTATCTCAATGTGTCCCTATAGTATGGATCAAATTGAACTAGAGGAGTTTAAGAAGTAGTTGTTAGAGAATTTGGAAAAAGGGTTATTACGCCCTAGTGCATCACCTTGGGGAGCACAAGTGCACTTTTTGAAGAAGAAGGATGGAACAATGTGGATGTTCATCGATTATTGGGAACTCAACAAGATCACCAAAAAGAACAATAATCCACTTCCAATGATTAAAAACTTCTTCGGTCAGTTAATGGGAGATAAATACTTCTCAAAGGTGGATGTTCATTCTATATTTCATTAACTAAAGGTGATAAAAGAAGATATCCAGAAGACAACCTTCTATTCAAGGTATGGGAACTATGAGTTTCTGGTGATTCCCTTCGGATATACTAATTCCACTCCAAAATTAAGGTATTTGATTAATAGTTTCTTTAGATATTTCCTCATTAAAGTTTTGGTAGATTTTAACGATGATATTCTTATATACTCCTCGAGAAAGGAGGAACGTGAAGAATATCTAGGACTTGTATTAGCAATATTGAAAAATGAGATGTTGTATGCCAACTTCTGCAAGCATGACTTTTGGATGAAGCAACTCACATTCTCGGGACATGTGATCACAAGAGAGGGAATTTCTATGGGCTCTTCAAAAACAATTGAGATCGGGGAAAGGCCCAGACCCTTATGTGTCACAAAAATCCATATTTTCCTTGGATTCGCTGGGTCCTACCAACATTTGTTGAGATATTTTTCACAATTTTCAAGAATGCTCACTAAGTTAACAAAGAATTGTATTAAGTACAAATTGATGAAAAAAATTGAGGGAAGAATTAAGGATCTAAATTGAAGGATGATCATTGAACCTGTTCTAACATAAAGGAATAATGGACAATGTTTACTGATATACGATTATTCTTTGAAGAATGTCTTGGGTTTTATACTCAAGAAAAATGATAACGTGATAGCCTACACCTCATGGATGCTGAAGATCCATGAGAAGAACTTCCTGCAGCCTGATCTAGAGATGATAGCCATGTTTTTTGCCTTAAAAATATGGTGGTACAACCTTTATGGTGGGAAGTGTGAAATATACACTGAAAACAAGAGCCTAAAGTATACATTCACACAAAATTAGATCGACATGGATCAAAAAATATGGTTAGATATAATCGATGATTATGATAGCTATATTCACTATAATGTTGTAAAGGCTAAAAAGGTAGTTGATTCTCTAAACATAAAAGAACCTACTACTCTATCCATGTTATTGATTGAGAATGGACTTATCTTATCAGATATACATAGGATAGATTTGAAAATCATAATGGTAGGGGATACATCAAAATTTTCCCAATTTATTGTGAAACAATCAATGTATGAGATGATTAAGGAGGAAAATGGATGATATGAAGTTACAAAATAAGGTGAATGCAGTAAAGGAAGGTAAGCTGAAAGAGTTCCATATAGATGATGATGTTGTGATTCAGTTTGGAATGTAGCTTTGGGTGCCTTCATCACCCAAAATAAAGAACGAACTATTGGAAAATTAACATAGCACAAAATTCTCTATACATCATGGTATCACCAAGATGTATAGAGATCACTAAGAATAGTTCTTGTGGGATAACATGAAGAAGGAGATTGCGGAATATATCTCACGGTTCATGGTATTTCAGTATATTAAAGAAGACAAACAAAAGTCCAATGGGATGAAGCAACCATTACCTTTACCCGTGTGGAAATGGGATAATGTCACTGTGGACTTTGTCCTATGTCTCCCAAAGATGTTGAAGGTAAATAATGTGATATGGATTGTGATTGATTGATACACTAAGACAAACCATTTTATCACTATTCAGGAAGACATCTCTGTTAATCAACTTACAATGATATATGTGAATGAAGTGGTGAGAATGTACGGTGTTCCAATCTCCATTATATCTCTATTCATGATGTGTTTCATGTATCACTCTTGAAGAAGTACATACCATATCCCTCACATGTCCCCAACTCAGAGGTGGTACAAATAGAATATGATCACTCTTATGTGGAGATTCCAGTGAAAATTATAAACTACAGATATAAAGATCAACGCAACAGGACATCCCAACTTTTAAATGTGTTGTGGATTATTAATAAATTTTAAGAAAAAACTTGGGGACTGGAAGAGGCGATTAAGGATATGTACACTCACCTATTTGTGTATAACATAATTTCAATGGAGAAATTTCATAAGTGGAATGAAAGTAATAACCCAATGTTTTATCAATTAAATTCCATTATTATAATTATTCTTCATAGTATAATCAAATTAAGAAGAATAATGAAATTTAATGACACTAAATACTATTTGATCCTTAAACATGATTTTTTCACATCTATGTTTTGAATTACAAACATATGACATACACAGTTGAGATCAGTAATATTTTTGGAGTCTAATAGAAAACCCATAATCTTATCTAAATAGTAACCTACCCTTAATAATAGACACGCACACACGTAGGAATATTAGTATGACCCTTATTAATAGTAAAACATACAAAATAATAGTAACATTATCCATAAATTATTTAATAATATTTAGGCATCTTATAAGTGAAAATTAGACCATTGTAAATGTATATATATATTTTTATATCATAAATAATTATTTATAATTAGATTATTAATTTAATAAAATATATATTTTCTTAACATATTTTCATTTATTAAAAATTTTATGTCTTATTTTTTTAGAATAATATTTTAAGACCGTATTCAATTGTTGAAAGCATTACAAAATCCGTTTTAATTTTAGAAAATATATATTACAAAGAAAATTATGATTTTAATTAAAAATTAAATTAAGAATATCCAGAAATATATTTTTTGAAATGGAGTTCATTTTTAGATGCTTCACATTGAAAAATTTTTAGGGTGATTGTTTGTGATTTTCCTGAAATTGTAGAATTTTTTGTAAGTAGTAAAATACATTAATAAATACATTATAAACTAAATTCATGAATCCGGACATCAAAAGTGATGTAAGCACAAAAATCTAGATCCCCCATGACCTCATTACTATTTTTTTTCATATAATCATCAATTTTTATTACCTATGTTTAAATTAACAATATAATGATGAAAATATTAAGAAAACTCCTCTCCCCTCCACTATAAATACCACCCTTCACACCCTCATTTCATCACACCTCTCAAACATCAATTCTCGTAAAAAATATGCCCAAAACTATTCCCCAGACCCTCACCAACGTCTAATAGCTTATGGTTTCATCAAAATACCAAGACATGATTCCTTAAAGAGAATCTCAAGAGGAGGATTCAAGAGGTAATTCTTCTCTCTCTATTTTCCTTCAATTTCCAATCAATTTTAAATTCTTTTTTAATTTCTCCCAACTTATCCTCATGTACATAGTATGGTAACTCAAATATCTCTTACATAATGGAATTTTATGATACTAATGATAGAATATATCATCCATCCATTTAACCTTATTATTTTTATATTAGAAAAAATGGTGTTTGTGAGGTGTTAATTTATCACCTTTCTGAACAAAATGTTATATTTATTGCTTTACCACCATTACATCTGGTCCAAAAAAATTTTATGGTTGAAAAAGATTTAATAATATGTATTATACCCTATTTAATTTTTTATAAATAGCATATATACATATTACTAATTGATAAAACAAAACATATTTGTTGTGATCCAAAAACCACCTCAAATAACTTAAAACGATCTTTATTATATTTTATCGAATGATTGATCCACATGGTGTAGAAAATAATTTATTATAAGACCATTTAACATAATGGAGTATCATTATTAAAATTTAATATAAGTTATGGATGTTTTTCCATGTACAACATTTACCTCAATTATTGAATAGAGGTGAACTGATCAAAATACGTTAAACATGGGCATTCATAAAAAATGAATTTAAGCATTATAACTCATAAAAAGGACAATAAAAGAACTTAATGAAACCATAGTAAACAATATTTTAGTATAAAGTGTTTCTGAATTATTAGTTAATGAATTTAATTTCATTATATATGACATCAATTTGAAGAAAGTGTTCAGCAACAATATAAGGGGAAATTCTCGAACCCAAATTTCTTTATCTGGGTTCTCCCTATTTCACTCCATTTTTCATATGGTTAATCTTTAATGTCATTTTTTCATCATTTTATTTTTTGGATATACATGATTTCTACTATAGTTTATGTCAAAAAAATATTTTCCAAAAAACACTTCTTTTAAGAACAGACCTTTTACATATCACTCATGGTTGATAGTTCATGAATGAAGTATACTATTAACTCTTTTTTTGGGTAACCAATTTTTATGAAAGTGATATTCAAAGTTGAAACCCATTAATTTACATGGTTATTTCTGTTCATATTTTCTATATGGTAGAAATGATAATGAAAATGTTATGGTCTGACGGGTGCACATGAAATTATATAGCGCAATATAAATGTTTGAATTTGATAGGTGCGCCAAAAATTATACAGTTCTCTAATGATTTGGGTATAGTGATTTATCTCATGAGTTAATGTGATATTATTTTTTAACATGATTATTGATATTTTTCACAACTATGTGCGGTACTTGAAATCTAATACCTTATGTTTCATTTTATGCATTTCCACATTTCATGTTTCTGTTAATATTTCATCTCATGATTTTGGTGATCATGTTATGTTTATGTTCTCCAGATGATATATTATTATTATCTATCCTATTATTTGGATTTTGGATCAACCCTTTTTTGTGTATATCCTCAGGTTAATATGTGTACTAACAAAATTACAAGGGACAATAAGTAGCTGGAGATTAATGAATTAAATAAATGATTATGTTTAATGTTGTAAATGTTATGTTTGGTCCAAGTATTCCCAAGACACTAAAACTCTAGATCCTCATGGTATAATACTATTATTTATTTTTATATTTATTATGATGTAATTGTAATGTCAAAATGTTTGGGTAGCTATATACTTGAACATCGATGACGATTCTTATGTATCCTAGTGGCTAGAAATCAATGTATATGTAGTTTCAGAAGTGGGGTGATTGGACAACTAATATGGAGGCCTTTGAGAATGAATTCATGGATGGGGTATTGATGGAAATGTAACATACTTTTTGGGGAATGATTCTTTTTAATGTCTCCCATAAATGGAAATTTCCACATCATGAGGGTGCATCCCTAGGATGGAGCACCAAAGTTTACCATTGGTTTGGATTGAACAACATGGATGAATCCTATGTACCCAAAAGGGATCGAAACCCACTTAGTTTTTAGTGAGCCATTTCACTTCATGCATGATGAGTGGACTGATGTGAAATAGGAAGAACAAATGGAATGTGGGGGTGATGGGATTGAACTTCAAAGGGGCTTCCAACATAACCTATTTTGTTGATAGTGATCAATGCTTACATATATATGTGGATGGAATTAGACATCATAGAGGATGAGGGTCATTGGCCATACATGTTTTTAGTATCCCATAGTCATGATGGGGTTACACAAGGATAACATCCAAAAGATGTGTTTTTTATTATTCACGGTTGAAGCTCAATGACATCTTGGGGCATAAATTTGTTTTGAGGTCCAAAAACATGTTGGGGATAATGCATGGTTAGTGGAAGAAATTTGATTTCATGGTTATGGTTACATTCTACCCACTTGATTCATTTCAGGATTGAGAAATAAGAAAAAGAAGTTGAGAATATTTTCATGATGATAATGGTGTGGCCATGGCATATGGTTCAAAGATTATTCATGGATAGTGGAATATGAAGATATAGATTAAGTCATAACATATAACGGTAGACTAAATAGATGTTTTGGGGATTATGTATAGACTTCTTGAGGAGGACAAGGCAAAAAATCTCAAAGGCCAAGAGATACAAGAGGGATCTGGTGCCCATCCACTCTCTAGTCCTCTCATATCATCCACACATATAGAAATAAAATATTAACATCATGTGTGGAATATGATGATATATTCCAGTTATGAATCCTACAATTCAGACATTGATGACTCACTCCTCATCCCATATACATAGATAAATTTTACGAACCCAGAATCGGGGGGGGGGGGGGGGGGGGAAAGGCACTAGTTGTGCCCGATGGTAGTGAGGTGGATGAGTGGTTAATAAGTGGGTCCACATCAGTATGGTTATTTAAAGAATCAATATATCATATCATATCTATGTGAATAATTATATGGTAAGGAAATTCAACATGAAACACCACACATTGAGCAATTAAATCACTTCACACAAGCCTAGTGGGTCATACATGAAAGGGGGTTCAAATCTTGTGGACACATAAAGAGGGACATAGCAAAATAAGGGAGATTCTCTATGGAAATGAAATTTTTGAAGGAAATGTTCCTTGAAAATGTGGGGTGCTTTATGGTGCATGAAATTTATTTAGCATAGGGATCATTATAAGGATATTTATCTATGAAGGATTAATTCATCATAGAGCCTCACGAAATACGAAGGGCCTCCCTCCATTATAAAGGGAAGATGCCTTTATTAATGGAATACATACCTTAGGTTTGATCCATGAAGAACAAAGGGGGGAATGGATCATGATAATCTGGTACCTAGTGTGATCCATTTTTTGGTTCTCAAAGTGGTTCACATAATGGGAGCTAAAAATGAAAATGATTAGGGAAATAATGGGAATGAGTGGGTGAGAGCTAGTTACTAATGCTAAATGAGGGTTTTTTGTGCTTGTAGGGATCTCCATGAAGAAACAAATGGCGCCGAGAAGAGAAAGGGACTCTGAATAGAATAAGGGTATCCAGACAATGATTCACTTGGGGTGCGACCATCAACTCATTGCTCATGGGGATATTCATAGAAGTAACATATACCATATAGTTTTATGGCTCTGTTATAATTTTTTATACTTTAATAGGTACCATAAAATTCATTTTTAGTGGTATCTATGCTTTTTATACTTGAAGAGACATTGTCACACATACTGGAGGACACAGGGAGAGGAATCTCAATGAACGATCTCTATGAATTTGAATATGTTGATGAATTTGTGGACATTAGGGTTTGTGTTATCTTAGAATCAACGACGAATTTGGTCACACTCTTAGTCGCACAATTTCAATTACAATAGGGTCTCTAAAGGATATGGATTATTCCTCTATTAGAACCATACATGTTCAGTTGTAACTAGAGTAGCCTTCCATGAAGGGATGAGCCTAATAACCAGCTTCTACATCAATCAAGGGTTTTATGATGTGAACCAGGAAGGCATCTTTAGAAAACATCTGGTTGAGATAATTGAAATCAATGCACACTCTGATTTTTTTTTCTTAATTAAATTGAAAATTTACTCTAGCCATTTTGGGTGTTTTACATCACAGATGAAGTCAACCATAATGATCTACTTGTATTTAACCATAATAGTGGAGGCATGAGTAGGATATTTCATTCTTAAAAAATTTGTATACCTTAAATGAACTTTTGGTAAACCCAAGTGATGGGTGGCCAACTCAATATCGATACCCCACATGTCTATGTAGTTCCAAGAAAATAGATCCCACTTTTTCGTTAGAAATTTATTATATACCTCATGTTATTCAAAATTCTTAGATGCACTAGTCATATATGGTAATGGATCCTTTTTATGCCCATATTTATTCCAATGAGTTCATACATAGTGGTGTAAATGACTTCCTAAAATGATGGAGGGGGGTCTTTAAATATTCCACTTCTTCTTCTTCCTTAGGCTTTAATTATTTCACCTCTTCCTAAGAGGTAGGGCTGAAGCAAGAATTTTCGTATTAAATGAGGAATCATCATTAGTCCTATAAGTACCAAACAATAATACATTACCTAAAATATAATTTTAATAAAAATAATACATTATAAAATATTGATGATATTTTTATGTTTACAGTTTTAAATAATTTGTAAATAAAACATACATAACAATCCATAACCATACATGAGGATGCTACTAAAAAATATCCACTATTTTTAAATTATAAAACACTTAAAAGAAAAAAATTATTTCTTGAAAAATATTTATAATATTTAAATTACTTATCTTTTTTCTCTTACATGTTCTTATAAATTATGAAAAAACATTTAATATGATAAAAAAATCATAGTAAGGGACATAAATATATAACTCATTAGTCAACTGAAAACATAAAAACCAAAAAAACCCATTTCATAAAAACAGATTAGCATGCATATAAACATCATGTAGTTTCCTTGGAACATATTTACCATATCACTCTTACAATCACCCTTACATATAGAATATCCATTCGGTCTGCTTCCCTCTCTAGTATAGAAAATCCATTGGAAAGATATAATGGGCTCGCCGATCATATCATGAGAAATTATTTTATCAACACAACATTTATTGCGCTATAATGGGATAATTCAAACTTAAATATGTCCATGGAACATGTAATTAATAAATAACTTGACAAATCATTTAAAATCTCGAGAAAAACACATTCCAATTTTCAAAATACCCTTATTTCATAAAATAGATCAATTTTCAAATATAAAAAAATATGTACCCAATAATGAAATAATATTCATCAATATTACCATGTAAACATATAATTCAGGCATAATAGTAATTAATCATCATGAAAATAGGGAAAAAATCTTACCATATATATATATAATAATCTTTTTTAATATTATTAGAGACCATTAAAAGGATTTTGAAATGAAAGTCCCATAAAAATATTATTGGAATGGGAATTTATAGAATGTACTTGATATGTTTATATACATTAAATAAAAATAACAAAACATAATATATATTAAATTAATCTCTAAAATAATCTGAATACCCATAATGAATAACTAAAAGGTTAACCCACAGAATGGAAATTGGGTTTAAAATTCTATTATCACGAGTTCGTCTTACATAAAAATTGTTTATAACTACTGTATAATTGCTAAAAATAGTTATTAATATATTAAAGAAGAAGAATAATTAATATAATACCTTATATAATCATTTTATACAATCATTATACACTTAAATAAATAATATTTTGTTTTTTAAATTTTTCAATGTTTGTTAGTTAAATGGATTCCTTGGACGGTTCTTAACCAATTTTCCTGTAGAATATATTAAAAACTAAAGAAGTGAAATGATATGTTATTAATATGATTACCTAATATAAAATGATACCATTAATCATTTAGTTATAATATATGATGTTGAATAATTAGATAAAACAGTAATGATATTTATATCATTTTTGTAGTTCATGGATTATCACAATCTTGATTCATCATATACCTTTAATATTATGCATATAGATTAAATACATAACATAATAGTGGTAATATAATTAAATTTATAGTATGTTTCAAAAATTAAAATTGTTTTAAAAATATATTTTTTGAGTTAAATGAAATTGACGACAAATTCTCCACAATGTTGGTAAATAGAATCATCACAAAAAATGTTTTAATTTTTAGTGTAAGAGGGAGATGAGAGAGATTATGATCATGAATATTTCCATAAAAATGAAAAAAATTCATAATATATATAATTATAGATATTTCATGCCTCTTTGATAAGGGGATATAATGATAGTATATAAAAAGAATATAAATGAAAAGAAAACAAATGAAAATGAATTTTGATTTTTACCATTCGATATCTGTTCCTTTAAGTACTCTTTAAGGTCTTTGGTATTGGAATATTGGTGACACAAGTAGTACATGGACGTAGGGAATATATTTTTCAAGAATATAGGGAATAATTTAGACAATTATTAAAGCATTAGAGGAGTGATAGGATGTCGTGTGTGAGGGTGGTATTTATAGTGGAGGATAGGAGGGGTTTTCAATTATTTTAATCATTAGATTAATATTTTTGTTGAAGACATGACACAATCATAGTTTGTGTGAAAAAGTAGAAAATATATCATGTGACTTAGAACCAACAGTGTGTAAATCATCTATGAATCTAGGAATAGTCTATTTAACATATAATGTATATATTTTGAAATTTACAATATGTCACTATTCATAAAGATATCCATTATTTAATAAAAATCCAAAAAATAACCTTAACTATTATTTGGTTTGTAAATTTTAAAATATAACTCCATTTTATAAATATAATTTTCTAAATATGTTCAATTTATTTTTTTATCTAAAATCATAATTTTTTCAAAAAAAAAACTATAACCCATTTTATAACTCCGAAAAAATGTAATCAAGGTCTAAAACATTTATCATAAAATTTTTAGATTATAAAATTATTACTTATGATTAAATTTTTTGAAAATAATTTTTCATTTATATTAACTAATCCAAAAATTGTGATTAAATATTTATGAATTACAAAAAAAATACATCACTTATATAATTATCAGATCATCACTTATAAGATGCCTTTTTATTATACATTCATTAGTGAGGTTATTATTTATTTGTAAATTTTACTATTTATAAATGTCATATTACTATTAATAATGTTTACATTACAATTCATAAGGGTGTATTACAATTCCCAAAAAAATTACTCTGTACTATTACACATCAAATAACATATTGATCAAAACTGTGTATGCCTGTGTTTAAAAATTTAAAGCACATAATCTGAAAAATTATGTTTAATGTCTAGACTTTAAATATCACCTTTAAAAAAAATTGTTTCAAATATACATAGTGTTTCATAATTTTCATTAAATATATTATTAATTCCTTGGGTTTTTTACATACACCACACATAATAAAAATTACTTCTTCAAATTTTTTATTTACTTCTCAAAAAACTGAGGGTACCTTTCCCTCAAAGAATTTTAAGGTTCTCATGTTTCTTCTTCAACCATGTGATTTATGTAAAAAACCTTTAGCTTTTGAATTAACTTATTCAACATCATTTTTTCTCCATGACCAAGAATCATAATATGTCTCTCCTTATAAGAAATGTTCTCTTTGAGCTATACTACCTCTATGCCAAAAAATGTGATAAATCTGGAACATACTTTCTCAACATGAAAACATGAAAAACTTTTTGTATCTGATATCAAATCAGAGGAAAAAATACTCATTAGGTGACCGGTCCAACATTACATTAAATTATATAAGGCCCAATTAATAGTGGAAATAACAATCCTTTTTACCAAAAATGATAACAATTTTCCAATGATAGATTTTAATGAAAACAATATCACCTACCACAAATGAAATTTCATTCATCATGTTATCTACATAATGTTTCTTCCGTCTCGGATCAATATTAATGTGTCAATGAATCATCTAAACGTTTTCTACCACTTTATCTACTATTTATGGTCCCATTAACATGCATTCCATAACTTCATCCCAAAATGATAGAGTTTGATAATAATTTCTATAAAATGACCCAAAAGGTTCCATATATATACTAGAATAGAAACTGTTATAATAATGTTAGAATACTAAATAAAAATTATGATACCAACTTCCATGGTAGTATATTGAACAAGCTAGAAGAATGCCCTCCAATGCCTTAATTTCTCTCTTCGTCTTTCATCCAGATTAAGGATGAATGAAGTGTAGAAATTTAATTCTATGGCCAAAGACTTCTAAAGGAAATTACAAAAGTTATAAGGGAACCTTGGATCATGGCCAGATAAAAAGGAAAGAAGAAATCCATGTAACTTTAAATTATTTGTGAGGTATAGTCTAGAAAAAATGATGTAAAAACAAAATATCTTGAATAGGAAGAAAATATTCAGATTTAGTAAGACGATCAACAATAACACATATATCATTGTTAGTATGAGATGTCTTCAGTAGTCCCACAATGATGCCGATGGATATATTTTCCAATTTACACTCTAGAACTTTTATATATTGAATTATCCCCAATTTTAACTACCACTCTTTGTTAAACTATTTATATGAAAAACATTTCATAGTAAAATCAACAATATATCATTTCAATCCATCCAACCAATAATACTATTGACGATATTTTTTCATCTTTTTCATTCTTGGATGAACTAAAAACAACAAATTTTGAGATTCACTTAACAATTTTTTCATAAACTAAGAATCAAATAAAATATATAATCTCTTCGGTAACCAAAAAACATAATCTTTATCAAGGTAAAAATGTAAAAACTTACCCATTTTATCAAATTCTTACTTTTCCTATAATTATTCATCTAATTTTTATGCTTACTTAATACTACCTGACATAGATGACTATACTAGAACCTAAAAAAATAGAATAATTTTCTATAACAGCGACTTCCATGCCAATTTTTATCAAATCAATCCCCATCATGTCATGTTCTACACATATCATAGTTAATGTTTAACTTCTTTTCTAATTCATAGAATCTTCCACTATGGTTTATTATCTAAGATGGTAATGAGTTGTTAAATGATAATACTTGATTAATTCCAACCATTTTTTCTTTCATGATTGATTCCTTATAAGTAAATATATACTTTAATCATTTATGGTCATTATATATTTCACATTTTACTCCTTATAGATGACTCTCCAAATTTAGAATTCCAAAACAATAGTAGCTAATTCAAAATCATGTGTTAGCTAATTTTACTCGTGTGATTTCAAGTGAAATAAAGAATAAGCAATTTCTTGATCATTATACATTAGAAAAAAACTATGTCCATTCAATGAAGCAACAATATAGATGAAACATTTACCATGTCTGGAAGGTAGGGTCAGAACTGGGGAATTCATAAATATTCTTTTCAATTCTTGAAAAGAGTCCTCATATTCTTTTGTTGAAATTAATCTTACTCCTTTTTTATTTAACATAGTCAGTGGGCTAGATAACCTTTCAACATTTTCTACAAATAACCTTTAATAGATATCCAATTAAAGAAAACTACGCATCTATGTTATATATATATATTTTTTTTCATTCTTAAAAATCATTTGTTTTAGAAGGATTAAAAGTAATGCCCACATTAGAAACAATGTGACCAAGGTAATTATTTTTTTAGAAACCAAATTCATATTTTATGATTTTATGATTCAACTTATTTTCTTTTATGTATTAAAAAACAACCCTTAAATGTTTTTCATGATCCTATTTAAATTTATAATAGACCATTTTATCATCAATACTCTCATCTGAAAACATATCGATGAAATCATGAAATATTCTATTAATAATATCTATGAACATATAATTTTAATTAGTTAAATTGAATTTAATAACTACAGATACATAATTACAATATGTAGTACGTAACACAGTTTCTAGGATTTCTTGAACCTTACTTATAATTGATGATACCCAACCTCTGGTCAACCATTGAAAAATAATCATCTCCCTGAAGCTGATAAAAATTTCATCAATATAATGAAAATGATAATTTTTTAACATTGATTTTATTCAACGAACTGTATTCAATGAAAAGTCTCATTTAACCATCTCTTATTTTAAAAAAAAACAAGATAGGATAACCTCATTATGAAGTGCTAATTCGAATAAATCCTTATCTAATGACTCATGCAAATTAATTTTCAGTTGTAGAATTTCAATTTAATACATTTGATAAGGGGGTTTAGAAATTGTCTTAACATCTGGGATTATGTAAATATTAAACTAAAACTCTCGATCCAGAATAACAGGAAGAAATCGTAAAAAAACATTTATTCATTTCACATTGGAATATCATCAATTTGAATACTTCTATTGTAACTAAAACTATGAGAAAGATAACATTCATTTCCATTTTCTAGCAGTTTCATAGCTTCCTGATATTTTATCAATGTTATGGGTTAATTCTTGTACACAAACATAAAATCATTTTAATAAAAATTACATTTCTCAACAATCCATCTTATCATGATAAAACAAAAGTATTTCCATACCCAGAATAACATCAAACTCTACTGGAGGAACTAAAAAAAGGATTGTAGGTAAACTAATTTCACAATGAAATATAGGTATATTATTATATTTTTTGTAAGAATTATTTCTTTTAGGTGTTTTTATCTTGTGTTTTGGTTTCATTTCATGAGGTGGAATTCAAATTTTTTTAGAAAATAACATAGAAATTAAAGAATTCATAGAAAATTATTCAAAAAATACATTGAAAAATATGTAAAAACAAGAAATTTACCTGATACCACCTCATTTGACATATCAACATCTTATAAATTGGAAACAAGGTATTTTTTCACACACTTATGCTACCAATATTTATTATTTCCTACCTAAGTGACTAGTTTCAGACACACATTAGCAAAATGATCCAATTTATTATAATTGAGGAATATAAAAATCAAATTCTCTTTAATTTTAGGATCATTTTCTTTACACTCAGGGGACATTTTACCAAAAATTTCAGATTGGTAGAATTTCCTAGAATTTACAACACATCTATTATGAATATTTTTATAATAGATTTTACAATATGGGAAATTGATTTTTATACCTCTATATTTCATTGATTAATTTGTCCCCAAGCCTTCCATCATACATATTCCTTATTCTTTTTCATCATGATGAAAAGAAATGTCAGAAAACTCCATCTCATCTTATTTGGAACAATTAAAAATTCTATCATAACATTTAAATAGTCATTATTCCCAAGCCATTCAAAAAAATGGTTTCAAACTAGAATAAAATCTATTAATTTTACTATAAAAATCCTGAGTACAATCTTGTATTTACCTGGGTAGTTATTTAATATTTTATTAATATGATCCCACTGAATTGTCATATTTAATATTTATTTCTATGAATTTTTTCACTATTCTAAGTCAAACAATTTTAGGAAAATATTATTACAAAAAAAGACTCTCATAATCAACCCATTACACACTGTAAAGATCGTATATAACTCTCTTATTCTTAATCAAATCCCACCATTTATTTGCTTCACCATCAAAATGATAAATGAACAGATTACCTTTTGACATATTGAACATCCCCTGACATCCAATATATTTTTCTATAGAATTGATTCATTCATCTACTATCACTGGATCTATGGATCTACTTAATGCTGGAGGATGTTTCCATATAAAATTCTCAAAAAAAGACATGTTTCATCATGATTTAATTGGTTCCTCTCTACCATGGATAGAAAACCCATTTATTTCATGATTCAACTGATTATATCTGGTCACAAACAGCTCAGTTCTGATTCCCACCATTTTAGAATATATATTCGGAAAGATATCATCCTCCTACTTCCTTCCTACTTTGTATTCCCTATTTATTCTGAGGAAAAACATTCTGAGTAGACGTATCATAGATGATTAAATATATAAATTCTATAAATTCTATAAATTCTATATCACTTTTAATTAACAATAATGTAAAATAATTTATGGTATTAAATTAATATCATCATAACCCCTAAATTTATATAACCCATCATTTAATAGAAAATATAAATACCCAATAATAAAATATTACATATTATTTATTTTCATAAAATAATATATATTCTTACACATTGAGGGTTATTTTAGGTTCACTGTTACAGAGAATTAACAGATAAAACATACATAACATCGCATAATCATAAATGAAGATAATACAAAAATAGTATCCAATTCTTCAAAAATATAAAACATTTCCAATAAAACATAATTTATTTTAAAATAATCATAAAATTTTATTTTTCTTCTTATTTTTATTACGAATCCTAATAACCTATGGAAAACATTTTATAATTGAGATGATCAAAAAAAGCTCTGAAAGTTATATAAAGATAGAAATTGTTAGTCATGTTACAAGAAAATGAATTTCATAAAATATATTTAGCTTGTACAGAATCATCATGTAGTTTCCATGGGACATATTTACCAGAACACTCTTATAATCACCTGTACATGTTGAATAACTATACACTCAACTTCCATATCTAATGTACCCAATGCATTGGAGAGATGTATTGGGGTTCACACATCATGTCATGAGCTACAATGGGATCAACAAAACATATCATGAGATATAATAGTCTTAAACAATGATGAATATGTCCAATGAACATACATTGAATAAATAACATTATAAATCATTTAAACCGTGGAAAAAACACATTCTTATTTTCAAAATACTCTTTTTTTGTAAAACAGATCTCTTCTACAATATAAAAAAAGTGCATATAATAATGAAATAATATTCATAAAAATTACTTTGAAAACAACAATGTAAATGTAATAGTAATAAAAAATCATTAAATTTGTAGAAATCAGTTATTCCATACATAAAAAACATTTTTTTTGAATTTTATTAAAGATACTTTTAAAAGTATTTTTTTAAGTAATGTCCCATAAAAATATAATTGGAGTGATAATTAATATAATCAAATTCATATGTTTATAAAATATAAATACACATAAAACAACATAACATAAAAAATGGATCTAAAAAGTAATCTTAATAACCAAAATGAATAATGTAGATTGTTAACCAAAAAATGGAAATTGGGATAAGAATTACATTACCACGAGTTTGTCTTACTTAAATCATTTTTAAACCTACTATATAGTGTTTAAAAGAGTGTTATTAATAATTTAGTGAATCATAATTATTTTTAGAGCACCTTATATTATAATTTTATAACATAATTATACACATAAATAAATAATATTGTGTTACATACATTGTTTTAAACGAGTTCGTTACAATGGTTCCATGGTTGGTTCGTAACATATTTTCATGTTGAAAGGGAGAAAAATTCCATAAGTAACTTTAAGTGCCATTATTATTATTTATATAATATTAAATATTAACATTAATCATTTTTATCATATATTATTATGAATCATTGGATAAAACATTAATGATGTTTAGATCTTTTTGTGGTTCATTGATAATCATGAACTAGTTTCATCATATATCATTCATATCACAGATATAAGTTAATAAAATTACATAAGAGATGTACTATCAAAATAATTATAACATGTATCAACCATTAATTTTTTTTGAACCATATTTAAAAGAATTAATGTAAATTGAAGACATATCGTCCATGATGTTGTTAAATTGACACATCATTTACGATGTTTTTATTTTTGGAATAAGAGGGAGAGGGGAAGGATAAATATGGTAAATTCTTCCATAAATATGATAAAAATACATCATAAATAAAATAGTTCAGCTTCCAATACACTTATATAATTTTAGGTATAGAGAGTATAAGAAAATATAATAATTGAGAAGAAAAAACAAGAAAATTAAAACAAGATTTTTACCTCTTGAACTCTTCTCCAAAAGATCACCATTACAACCTTTGGTATTGTGTATTGGTGAGAATAGTAGGTATTTGAAGTGGTGGTTTTATTTTGGATGATGATTGGGCATAATTTATACAATGCCAATGTCATAGATGTGTGAAAGGAAAATGGTGGTAATGAAAGTATTTATTGTGGAGGAGAAGACGAGTTTCCCATTATTTTAATCATTTGTTTAATAATTTTTCTCAAGAAAATTAATTGTCATAATCCAGGTTACCCAAAATATTAAATATAAAATTTTAATTCAAACCATTGGTTCTTGCATTTCCATGTTCATTTAAATAGTTTATTTATAATATAATGTTTATATACGTTAAATGATCACATTTCACTATTCATAAAAAAATTCAAGTATTTCTGAAAAATCATAAAAATTAACTCTCACCATTTTTCATTGTTTATAATTAAATATAGAACTCAATTTTATCAAAATAATTTCCAAAATATGTTTATTAAAGTTTTTATATAAAATTATATTTTATTTGAAAAATAAAAATTTTAATAGTATAAAGCATTTTATTACACATTGAAAAAATAATTAATCACTAATAAAATTATCTTATAACTATAAGACAATAAAATAATAATTTATGATTTAATTTTATTAAAATAAAAATTTATTTAAATTAATTAATCATAATTTTATGATTAAATAACCATGACTGAAAAAAATACTAACACATATATAATGATCATATTGTCACCTATAAGATGCCTTTTTTAATTAAAATTACTTGGGGTTTTTTACTAATTATTTTACATTTTACTATCCATAAAGGTCATATTTCAATTCATATGGGCATAAGTAATTTTGATATGGGTATTTTACTATTCACCTAATATTATGTTTGTTTTATTAGACTCTGAATAACATACTGATTGCAATCGTGTATGTCAATTTTTCAAAATTCAAAACACATAAGTAGAAAAATAATGTTTAATGGCTAAACTATAACAATTTCCTTTAAAAAATTAAAATAGGCCTAGTTTTTCAGGAATTTCATTAAATTTATTTTTAAATCATCATGGTGAAAAACATTCATAAGATGATGTAATAATTTTTGTCTTAAATACTGGGGAGAGGCCTTTATGGAGTTCAAAATGTGAGACTAGTGACTAATAATGAGCATCTATGTCCTTTACCATTTATAAGACAACACATTCTAGAATATATCATGAAACATGGATTTTATGAATATCATAGGGAGGAATGAAGAGCTTTTAATCTAGGCATTAATCACTACTCAGAGAGTTGATGACATATTCTATGTTATGTGAATCATTTTTTATTACTGAAATTATAAAATTCACTTAATGTGTGTACTAATTCAAGAAGACCCCTTTGATTTGATTATTATGTAGCACATATTATTTGTTGTGATTCTTGAAATTATTATATAAGATCATCTTCTGACTTTTTGGCCCATTAATCTAAGTAGCATCATTAACCATAGAATGTTTTCCTCCCTTATAATATAACCTTATGGAAATGAACTATGATTCTCCAGATTGTAATGGGTCCAGGTCACCATGCATCTAATATCCCAGGAATAAAGTACAAAAACATTACATTTCTTGTGTGGAATACTTAATAAATTACAGTAATATATGCCCAATGAACGCATTAGTTTAGTGTCTCTAGAAACTCAAAAAACATTCTTCAATCTTGGTGAAAGATATTAATAATCTCTCATAAATTACTTTTCCATTAGTTTTATACCTAAAACCTTTCATTATATCCAATAAGAAATAAAAATATAAAAACAGTGATCTCAAATTCTCATTAATTGAAAACATGGAAAACATAATCATAATAATGTAAAAACATGAACATGTATTTTGAATATAAAATTCATGAGTAAAAAATATAAATCGTGGTAGTATGTAATGCATAAATAAAAATAGAACATTAACCAAGATAACATAGAAATGAAATAAAAAATGAACTGGTGTAAAACACATTAATATAAGAAATAATTCCAATATTATCAAAGGATCATTCCAAAGACCATAATAGAATACATTGTCCATTACTAAATATAATTCACTCCTCATTACAACACTATATTACAGAATCAAGTATATATTTCGTTCCATACCTATAATATTAACCCGGATATACTTTTTATTTTATTCTTTTATATGAAATGAGCTATAAATCATTACCCAATTCATTGGCATGAGATATAGGTCCCACCAATCTTAAAATGAAAAAATTATTATGTGTGGCACAAATACATAAATCATTAGTCACAACATAACCCAAGAGAAAAAATGGCCATTATAAGTACCGTTCCATCATAATCCATATAAAATTAATTTATGTCATAAAAAATAATTCAATCACAAACAAAATAAAATCATAGTAATAATAGTGATTTAAACATAACCACATTTAAGGAATTTCATCTTATATGGAAAATTATATTGGTAAAACACTTGTAGTTAATTTTTATGGAAAAATCCTTTTTTCTTCAAAAATGTTTTCTTTTCTCAAAACGCCAAGAATTTTTTAAAGAAAATAATTTCCTTGAAAATAACCTTGAAAATGTGTAATTATTTCTTTATTTAAATTATGAATATTAATTCCATAAAAATCCATTCATTCCATATATGTTAAAAAATCATTATTCTCATACTTTTTCCAAAAAGTCAAAAAGTACATTTTATATAAAATAAAATAATGATTCCATCAAAACAATGCATTAAAAGTAAAAATGGTTAAAATTATATATAAACATACATAGTATAATATTACACATTTTATTAAAACATTAGTAGAATTCATTTACATGGATGATAAATATACACTAGTAAATAATTATGTATAAAAAATCTCATATAATAATGGGATTGCAAAATTATCCCTCAACATAGGTCTGTTATACATTTTAAGTATTTAAACCACAAGTATAATGATTTAAATAATGTCACTAAAATATTTTTGAATCATATTTATTTTTAAAATATTATATAATATCACATAATATTCCATTTTGTAATAATATTTCATTATTACTTGTTATTCGGGTATTTACAGCTTCATTTTATCATCCATGTTTTGGTGAATAAGTTATAGTTCTACCTCTTAGGTCATAGTTATATCATTCCAAAATGATATTAACTTAACATATATATATTATTTATTTATTCTTTATATTTATATATTCATGATTTAATGGATATCATGGAGAACGAATCGAATCATGTCATGGAGATGGTAGGTTGTATATAGACACAAGCAATGATATCATTTATTTAATTATTCAATTGTATAAAATTGGATTGTATATATATTCATAAAGAATAAATACTTTTTATATAATAATCATATATCGTTATTATATCCATTATTATAACTATTCAAGTCATGTGGTGGTGAAAAATAGATTACACAATGGTGAGGAGATGGTAAGTCGTGCGTATGCACACTTGGTGGTTTCATTTTTCATAGGATGAATTGTATGTGTAACATGGTTGTTAAATAATTATAATAACATATTAGTAAATATTTTATATTGTTTTTTTATAATGAAAAAACCCCAAAGATAATGGATAAGAAGAAATAAGTTTGAAATAATTGGTAGAGAAGATTACCTCTTCTTCTAGGTGTTTCATATAAATCATCTCTTAGAGGAAAAGATGTGGCGTTTAAATAATCCCAAAACTTCTATAATGGAACTAGTAATGTTTATAAGGGGAAAGGTAAGGGTATGGAATGGATTTAAGGCTCAATTTTATGTAAGTGTGGAATTAGGTTCCCTTTTATAATTGAGGTGAGGGGCACTTTTCGAAATCTGAATAATATTAAATTATAATAAAATCTAAACCCACTTAAAAATCTACAAAATTTACCAATTTCAATTATTATATGATATAGTGTTGTAATATAATAAAAAATAAATTTTTTACAAGTTTTCATGTCAACATAAAATTTTTCATTTTAATTAAGACTTAGTTATTGTTCTTAATTTTAATTAACATAACGAAAATTTCAGTATTAAAATGGTAAAATATTTTTTTATTTAATGTAAATTATAATAGAAATAATTTTTTTAGATAATTTTAGATGATAAAATAATTATTATATAATTTTGAAAATGTTTTATTATTTTTAAATAATTTAATAAAACATTGTATTGACAATAAATCAAGAGTGCCATTTTCAAAACTACTCAATTCATGTATTTTTAAAAATATCAAGATAAGTTTTTATAATCTAACAAAGTATTTTATTATATACCTATTTATTTTATTTCATCCATATAAATCATCATACCAACTAATTAGGTAACATTATATTTATTCTAACATTTTAAATAACACTAAATATGATATTTCTATTAATAAAATAATTACTAAATCAATTTTGTGTAATTATTTTATATACATACATGTTGGGTAAAAAATAAAAAATATAATATAATGAATATAAATATACTATATATAATAATAATACATTTACTTTAATTTATATTTTGGGAAATTTTACATTAAAAATGTTATACTTATTAAATTATGAATGTGAAAAATTTGACATAACTTTAAATAAAATAATATAAGTGAAAAAATCACTTCAATATAAATCAAAATGGTCAATAACTACACACTTGGATGAATATGATAGATATTCCAATAATATGTTTTAAATTTTTGGCCTATATAATGGTTATTAAAATTTTAATAACAATTGTTTTATTTATTTCTCATCAATTAATTAATTTGTACAGTATAAATGTATAATACTTTACGGTAATTATATATTTCATAAAATTACAAATATATTACAATGATAAATAAAAAAATTATATTTTCAAAATAATTGTTTATAATCTAATTAATTTTCTGTATATCCTTATAAAAAAATAGTTTTGTTATTAAAATATGAGTGAGACATATTTAACCTTTCTTGAAATAAATTGAATTTTAGGTCCTAATATTATCCAAGTGGATTCTAAAAGACTCCAATTTGACCCAAGTATTATTTTCGTGTAGCCAAAATAATCCAATAACATTTTTAAAACTGTTAGGAAAATTTTTTAATAGTATTCTTGACCTTAATTACCAATTTTACCATTTTAAAGTATTAATAAAAATTATTGAAGTTACTATTCATAATGACCAAAATATATATGTATATTTACATAATTTGGGATTACTAATTACATATATGTAATAAAATTTTCCAAATTCAACTCATATATGTCGGAGTAATTAATTTCAAATTATTCTCATTTTCGAAAAGACATAATGGGTTTTTAAAGGCAAAAACATTGCAAAAGATTGAAATTTTTTTATATCTGAATTCAATATAAAATTAATAAATATGAAATAAATTATACTGAATGGTAAAAAATTTATATTTTTTAACCATTAAATAATATAATTAAAATATGTAAATTATTTTGATAAAAAAAGTGGGTTTCAATTATAATTTAATATAATTTTGCTATTCATAAAAAATTAGAACTTATCATAAAAATATCAATAATTAATCAAGAGAAATTTTTATATCCCAAATCCAATTAATAATATTATTTTGGTAAATTTAATATATAAAAGTGTAAAAAAATATATTTGAAAAGGGAACATCATCAAAAGGAGAAAATACTACCTATTTTGAAAAAATACTTCTTTTATACAAATTTTTTTTATCATATATCATGTCTAAAAATTGTATATATTAAATATTAAACATTATATTGAATCCATAAATAGTGATGTTATTATTTTACAAACACACTTATATTAATTTTTATATTTTTTTAGAAGGATATTATTAATATTTATACTAAAAATTATAATGATTAAGTTATAATATTTAGTTTTCTACATAATCACAGTCATACATGAAATGAATTCTACCAAAATAACATGCTATTTTTTATAATACAAGGAATTAATAATGTTAAATTTATTGGGAGTTGACAAGGTATTTCATATATCCCAAGATAATCATGATGTAGCATACAACACAATACATCAAAGAAATTAAAAATAATATATGTCATAAAAAATTTTGATCTTAAAGTCTACCCCCTTAAAATATATTTATCCCTCGAATTTTGTGAGGGTTATAAATGGATAAATAATTGAAATATAATTTAATAGAAACCCAAATCATAAAAAAATTAATACTAAAACATTATTTAAAAAAAATGATAGAAACATAATGGTTACCCAAAGTAACTCATAACTAGTTTTCCACATAGAAGAACATAGATGGTAAGAAAAAACATGATTATTGATGAATCATTTTACTATAAATTCTGATGGACATGGATAGTGAACATGGTTAAGAGAAATTTAGGAATTGGAAATCTATAAATCTATGATGATTTATGGGGCCATTTGATTCATCAGATTGAAAGGTATTACGATAAACTTTCTTGTTTTCAATATCCTTTAACAAAAGTTGTATAAGATGAGATGAAATACTTACTTTATTTTAGTACAATATAACATTTTTTCATTCCATGAACAATTTATACTTCATATCTTATTTAATAAAATGAAGTTAAATATTAATTTTGGAAGTGTTAGAACTCCATGTCATCCATAAATAGAATGATAGGTCACTCCATCTGTCACAAGAAAAAGGATAGAACATGTTATGAAATATGAATAAGTCCACATATAGTGTGATAATAAATTAATCTAATTAAATTCAACCACATTATATCTTATACTATCCATAAACTTATAATATTAACATCCTTCCAATAACAGTAAATATAGACCATTACAAATAGGTCAACTAAATTGAATTAGAATATCTCTAAAATATCTCATAGGGAAGTTCTTGGTTGTCACATTCCAAATATGTGAATACCTCAATCATGTATTTTCATAAAACACAGTAATAAATTGAATTACAATATAACCTTAGTGAAAAAATTCATTTTGTCAAAAAATAAACACTTACTGAAAATAAAAAAAATTATATACACACAAACAATGATATAACATAGTACATATATCAGTGATGATTTCATTAATACTATAAAATATATAATTATCTCATTAACCCAAAATTAAGAAATTATAATGTGTTTTCCAAATATATATGAATAACATTTCATGGTTACTAGTAGCAGTCCACATATACATTTATATACTTATGGAAAAAAAAAAAATTATCATTCCATAGACGTTTATTTATCCTAAAATACCATAATATTTATTATAAAATATTACTCTTGAAAAACATCTAATCAGTCCTATATCTTCTTAAACCACTGTGTAACACCCCCAAGATTTCATAGTGTGTTATTTTTTCAAAATAATTCAATAAATTGCACTACACGCAACACCGAGTTAAAGCGCACCATGACATACCAAACAAGCCGTTCAAAAGAGGTTATGAATAGTATTAACTAAATTTTATACTTTATATAATCCTTATAATTTTAGAATCCATATTATGAGTTTATTAGTCATAATGTAAGAACAAATTTCTTTTTTTCAGATAAAATAAGTATTTTTCAAAAATGCACTTTTACCAACATTAATAGTGAACCCTTTTTAAATCTAATATTTCAAACATTTATATATTCAATTTGAATAAATAAATTTATTCTTTACAATGGGGACATAAAAAAAATTTACAATGTAACACCCCAAGCTTCCATGGTATGCTTCACTTTGAATAATACAGTAGCGTGTGTTGTACGCAACTTCTAGTTCTAAAACACACTACAACCTATCAAACTTGCTGTAATGATTAGTAATACCTACTTTTTAAAATTTTATAAATTTTATCTCTCAAAATGGACTTCATTTTTGGATTCGAATTATCAAATTGATCCTAAGGTGAAAGTTTGGTGCTTTTCAGATAACTTTAATATTTTGATGAATAGTGAAAATTAATAAATTTTAATTAAAAACAACATTTTTAATAAAATTAATTAATAGTGATAAATTATGAATTTGAGTGGTTTTAAAGTATCATTAGAATATTTTTTTACAATTTTATCAAATGTTTTTCATTAGAATTAATTTCACTTTGAAATTGGACATAAACTATTGTCAATCTTTTGATATATATTGTTTCTTAAAAACACGCTATTTGTTGTGACAGCGGAAATTAATTATAAAATTAATTAATGCAGCTTATATGTTTGTAATTTTTTAAAATAGACATCATTTTTGAATTCGGAATATCAATTATAGCTCTGGATGAAATTTGGCATTGTTCTGAAAAACATCAATTTTTTATGAATAGTGAAACTACTGAGTGGTAGTTAAAAAACTGAATTTTTCACAAAACATATTTTTACCGCTTCTGTGATTGGAATTTTGAAAATCCGAGAGACACAGTTAATATCAAGTAGTAAAATGTTGTTCAATGAGATGAAAATAATTTTTGGTGAATAGTAACTTTTACTTTTATTTACCACGGTTAAAAGTAAATAGGGTAATTAAGGGAAACAATGGTATTAATATTACCCTAACACGTGTCCTATTTCTATTGGACATATTTATCTCGACCAAAAACAACCTTAGGAATAAAATATTATCATTTAGGTCCACTTGGATTAGATTAGGACATTTATTATTATTTAATTAAATGTAGAGTTAAAATGAAAGTTAATTTACTAAAAGATTTTTAATATAGGTTTATACATAAGATAAATTCGATTATAAATATTCAGTAGAAAGATAAAAGGATTTCCTACATAATGATATTTTATTTATAATTTTTATACATTAAAAATGTTAATTTAATTATGACGCAATAATGATGCAGTAATTACCTAATTAATGAAAAATTGGAATAATTGATATTATAAATACCCAAATAAAGGTAATTTGAGACTTTTTATAAATACCAGAAATTTTCTAGGATAATATGACATTTTAGAATTGATTTAATTAACTTTTTTTGAAGTAATAATTCTGTTATTATTGTTTCAAAAATCAATTATTGAATAGTGTCAAAATTGACATAAAAGATTTTTTTAAAAAAAATATTGTATTATTAATTGATATTAAATTCCTAAAACTCTAAGGTTCGGCCAAAAGACTTATATCATGATATTTGTATCATTAATGGACCACTTGGGGGTCTCTTGGATGTATATAGTATGTTTATTAACCATATAATTTAAAAATACAAAGAGACATTGTAAAAGTGAAACTAATTAACTAAGAGTTAATACTTAAAGATAAGGTTAATATAATGACCCTAACCTGTCTAAACTCTGTTGGTTGAGTGTTTTTCGACCCATCCCCACATTAAACTTTTAATAATCCAGTTTAGATCCTTTATAAACCGAATATTAATTTATTATAAAATAATATTTCTAGCTTTTCCAAAGCTGCCTATCACCCCTCTTATAAAAGGGCACTCCCCCTTCTCATTAACTCACAACATCAAAGACTTTTGGTTCGGCCAAACTCTACCCAAATACTCTCTCAACTTCCCTCAATTAATCCTAGAGGCCTTCCTTTAGTCAGAAAGCCAACTTAAGGATCCTTTTTGATCAAATCAAAATGAAGAACCCGAAGAAGAGGTAGTGATTTCACCACCCTTTTTCAAGTTCCTTTCTTCTTCCACTTCTCTTTTCTTTGTTATTACCATTATAAAATAATGAATCCATTATCTCCTATATACTGTAATATTATTATAAATATGGTACAACCATATTCATTATTCCATCCATCCTTTGAATGACATGTCACCATGCGTGCGTACGTACGGCTTACCGACTCCACATCGTGGTGTAATTGTTATTCAATATATTATTATTTGGATGGGTATAATAATGATTTGAAATTCATGTAAATAAAAAATATAACCTGATAATGATTCTGTATATATGATATACCATCCAATTATATATTATTTTAATATAAAAAGAATCATATTTTTGCTCGTGCATATATACGGATTACCATCTCTACGACACGATGAGATTCATTTCCAAGTTCACCATTCATCGATGATTATAAAAATATATATTACTGATAATTATGTAATATATGACATAAAAATGATACTGGATATATATATATATAAGGATTTATGTACTTACATATATCTTATTCATTTACTTCTGTTCAATACTATATGAAAACAGAAACAGCATTTACGCGTATGTACGGACTACCGTCTCAATAAACGGTGTTTTCCATTTCATATATATGTCTATTATACATATTTATATTCTAAATATATATGATATATTTATCATGTTTTTTATTTTGGATGTATTTAAATCATGATCTAATTGATACAACTAAGAGTGACAAGTTAAAACACGTACGATAAAGAAAGTGATTATTACCCAAAATGTTAACTTAACATGGAAATTATTTTTAAATGGGTAAAATAAAGTCATAAATGAATCAGGTATGATATCATAAATATTAATATGGTTCTGATATAATTTAATAACATACTACGATCTTTGTACAGGAGGTTAAATGTACACTCGACTAATGGAAAGTGCAAGGTAAGGGGTTTTTATCTCACTCCTTATTCCCGTGAGATTCATGCCATATTGCCACTATTACTATTTGTGTGGTGTATGTACTGACCATAATTGTATTATTTGTGTAATACACATTAATTTATTTATATTTACATATTCATTTTATGATACCTCTTTCATGGGATGTATGTTTTGTATGTTACCAAATTGGTAAGTGTTTATTTCACAATCTCTTCATCATCCGAGGTTGTTTTACGTAATAATCTATTGAGATCTCTTTATCATCCACATTCTTGATTCTTAAAAATGTATTTCAAAACATTTTTACTATTTACATGAATATGGGTTAAATCAAATTATACCATTGTTTTACTTTTTATAAGATTTTTATAAAGGAAACTTTCCGTAGTTTTGAAAACAAGGTGCTTTTTATCCTTTTCGACAGAATTAAGGTAAGAATGTTTTTTTAACTTATACGGCGGGTGCAGCTATTTTCCACCGTTATAAAATCATCAAAGCTTCCCTTATAATATTTTAGGAATATTATCAATGAAAATGTTTTATTTTATAAATATATCACTGTTAAATGATTTCAAAATGGAATGAGATATTTATCTAAAAAGAGTTTTGATTTAATCTATGTCAACATCCATTGATGGATTTTACGCTTATTTGAAGTTGATTAATTATGATACAAAATTTCTATATTTTATTGAAGTTTTTGTGATATGTTTGACTATTGAAGTGCTATTTTTATACCATCCATGGTTTACGGTGAATGTATTAACATTTTGTATTCTAGTTTTAATACAAATGTTTATGTTATGTTTAAACCTTTTCATATGGAAATGCATTGGACTTAATATGTAACAGGTGGAGCCCGCTATATCTCCTCGATGCATCGGTAGGTCTCATGAGACAAACTAGTGTCTTGGAACAAGGCCTTGAGAAAATCTTATTTGTATTTTTGGCACGAGGCCTTGGCTATGTGGTTATGATAGTCTGGCATTATACATTCCATCATTATGAATGTGGTTAGTGATATTTCTTGTGATTTTTCGATTAGTAGAATATCCATGTGAATAAGTAAATGGCATTATTTAACATTATTTCTGCTATATTATGCTGAAGTTCAAGTTTAAAAGGCTTTTGTTTTAGTTTTATACATTGACTTAAATGTTTATGCTTATTTTGAAATTTTTTGCTGTATTGCTTACACTTACTGAGCATTTGAACACACCCCTTTCTATGTTTTATTTTTCCCAGGATTCCAAGAAGTGTAATGTGATTTATATGTAGGGTTAAGACAAGGGAATAATGGCATTCATAAAGGATTATTTATGTTGTTTTGTATGTTATGAAGTGTAATGTAACATTCATCTTTGTAATCTATTTTCCAAGACTGCTAAACTGATCGGTTCTTCAGGACATGGTTCTTTGTAATCATTCCAATGTATTAAATTAATGCACCGACTCTGGGTCACTGGGGTCGGGGCGTTACAGTTGGTATCAGATAAAGTTTATCAATGACCTTGGAAACTATATTTACATAAACTCTGATTAGAGCACATAGCCCTAAGATACACATTGAGGATTAGAATAGAAGAACTTCCTAGAATTTTTGTATTGTATAGATTTTGTGAGTTTTCCGAGAAATACATCAATGTCTGGATACGAGCAGGTACAGGCGGCCCTGGCACAGATGTACATAGGGTTAAAACCCGAAAACACCGCTTTGAGCTAGACTTGAACAGGAACTGGTGCACGAAAATGGGCCTTGCTGCACTCTTGGTTACGACACTCCCGGGGTATATGCTTAGGATAAATCTCATTTTATTTACAAACCATTATAAAGGGCTCATGAGTATATACTTACTCAAAGAAAACATTTTTTATGATTATGGATTATATCCATAAACTATTCAATTTACATTAGGAATTATTTATTGGAATTCATAAACTGACCTAGTTTATGCTATTGTATAGAATTGGTGCACAGTAGAATGAATGTGAACTCCAGTAATATGTAGGATCCAAAGATTAAGAAGGATAGTATCTTTCACGGTATTAAGACATCATTTAGAAGGGAAATAGTCTCCCACATATTATCATCATATGAAGATATAGTATCATGTGTGGATAAGATAACTAAAGAGTTTACTGAGTCCTATGGATTTGAAGGGAAGCAAGAGAAGAAAAGAATGGAAGAGAGAAAGATGGATAAAGGGAAGAGGGAATAGAAGAATTTCCCCATATGTGATAACTGTGGGAAGAAACACCCTGGAACTTCCTTGAAAGGAATGTGAGTTTGTTATATGTGTGGAAGAAAAGGGCACAAGGTACGTGACTGCAAGGGTAAGAAAATGGGTTCAAATGTACAATGCTTCAATTGCAAGGAGTTTGGACACTACGCGAACCGATGTCCCAGTCATCAGGCTATGCCGCAAATGATGCTATTGGATAATAATCATGTTATGATACTACCACAGATGAAGATGAACGATTAGAGTTCTTATGTTGATTATGTCATTTGAGTGTTGTATCAACAATGTAATTGTTATAATAATTATACAGTATATAAGGATTGTATTGGAGTACTATTTCACTAAGGACTTGAGATTGTGTGGAACAAAGAAAAGTGACTCAATAGAAAAATAAATTTTTGTAAAATATATGGGTGAGAGAATGATAAACCATAATATAGTTTTGATACTGAGGTAGTGATTTTAGAATAATACATGATTGATTTCGATAAATTATATTGGATATTCTTGACTACCTTGAAACTGATTAATGATTTCTATATTCCATCATTGTTGGGGTTTATATCATTTTTGGATTGAAAGTGTATATCCATTATTATTTAAGGAATAAGTGATCATGAATGTAATCAATATGGTTTTATGGTAATTCAGGATATTGCAGTGTTTTAAAAGAATACATGATGAAGGTGTTCACATGTTATTATGCAGAAGAAAGGATCTTCATTTTTGGACTAAAGCATTTTGTATAGTTCTAGATTGGATTATTTTTGGATTTCTATAAAAGGACAACCCGGAGGTTGGGCGGCAACCTGTCACGTCTGGCAAGGATGCGATACATGAACCCACAACAGAAGGGCGAAAAGGGTGTATCACCTACCACTGGCCCACGTAATTTCCGAGATTAAATAGTGTAGTTTTTTTAAAATTTCTAGTAGATGAATTATAATTTCGTTTTTTTGGAACCCTATACAAATAGGATAAATAGAATATATTTTTTACATTCTATTATCTTTTAGAGTGAAAGATGAGTTTGTGGTAAAAATTAGTTAAAGGATGGAACTCTACTTGTCAAGAATATATTTTTCTTCTTCTCTTATTCTATGAAGAAATTAATTCTTATACTTAATTTAAGGAATCGTAAACCAAAAATGTGTTGTCCTAATACCTTATGTTTTGTTGAACCGATGGTATTTCAAATCATCATAGATTGATGAATTTAAGGACCTCAATTTTACATTTGTTTGTGATTGATGAACTCAATAACTACCTATAAATATTTACGTTTTCCTCCAATTATATGTCTCTAATTGCCACCAATTTTTTCCTAATCGAGATCATAATTTGGTGGTGACCCTTTCATTTCTCTTTTCCTCGTATTAAGACTAAATTTTAGTAACCCAATTTCCGATGTGGGTTTTCTGACAATGATATTTTCTATATTCAACCTTTTATTTTCAAAAAACAATTTCAAATTTCGAGGACACAATTTATTGAAAGAGGGGAGAATGTAACACCCCATTATTTCATAGTGTGTTATTTATTCAAAATAATTCAATAACTTGCACTACACACAACACCGAGTTAAAGCGCACCATGACATACCAAACAAGCCGTTAAAAAGAGGTTATGAATAGTCTTAACTAAATTTTAAACTTTATATAATCCTAATAATTTTATAATCCATATTATGAGTTTCTTAGACATAATGTAAGAACAAATTCTTTTTTTTTCAGATAAAAGAAGTATTTTACAAAAATTCACTTATACCAACTTTAATAGTGAACCCTTTTTAAATCCAATATTTTAAACATTTATATATTAAATTTGAGTAAATAATTTATTCCTTAGAATGGGGACATAAAAACATTTAAAATGTAACACCCCAAGCTTCCACAGTACGCTTCACTTTGAATAATACAGTAGCGTGTGTTTTACGCAACTTTGAGTTCTAACACACACTACGACCAATCAAACTAGCCGTAATGAATAGTAATACATACTTTTTAAAATATTATAAACATTATCTCTCAAAATGGACTTCATTTTTTGATTCGGAGTATTGAATTTATCCTAAGTTGAAATTTTGGTACTTTTCGGATAACTTTAATATTTTGATGAATAGTGAAAACTACTAAATTTTAATTTAAAACAACTTTTTTAACAAAAAAAATAATAGTGATAAATTATGAATTTGAGTGGTTTTAAAGTATAATTATAATATATTTTTACCATTTTATCCAATGGTGTTCATTAGAATTAATTTCACTTTGAAATTAGACATAAACAATTGTCAATCTTTTGATATATATTGTTTCTTAAAAACACGCTATTTGTTGTGACAACGGTAATTAATTATATTATTAATTAATGAAACCTATATGTTTGGAATTTTTTTAAATAGACATCATTTTTGAATTCAGAATATCAATTATAGCTTAGGGTGAAATTTTGGCATTATTCTGAAAGACTTCAATTTTTGATGAATAGTGAAACTACGAAGTGATAGTTAAAAAACTGAATTTTTTATAAAACTTAATTTTACCGCTTCTGTGATCGGAATTTCAAAAATCCGAGAGACATGGTTTTTATCAAGGAGTATAATGTGTTTCAATGAGATGAAAATAATTTTTGGTGAATAGTAACTTTGTACTTTAATTTACCACGGTTAAAAGTAAATAGGGTAATTAAGTGTAAAAATGATATTAATATTACCCTAACACATGTCCTAATTATATTGGACAAGTTTATCTCGACCTAAAACAAACTTAGGTATAAAAAATTATCATTTAGGTCCACTTGGACTAGATTAGGACATTTATTGTTATTTAATTCAAAGAAGAGTTAAAAGAGTTAAAATCAATGTTTATTTACTAAACGATTTTTAATATAGGGTTATACATAATATAAATTCGATTGTAAATATTTATTAAAAATACTAAAATATTTCCAACATATGTAAATTTTATTTATAATTTTTAGACATGAAAAAATTTAATTTATTTATAACACAATGATGACGCAGTTATTACCTAATTAATGAAAAATTGGAATAATTGATATTATAAATACCCAAATAAAGGTAATTTGAGACTTTTTATAAATACCAATAGTTTTATAGGATAATATTACATGTTAGAATTAATTTAATTAACTTTCTTCGAAGTAATAATTATGTTATGATATTTACAAAAATCAATTATTGAATAGTGTCAAAATTGACATAAAAGAGTTTTTAAAACAAATATAATATTGTTAATTGATATTCAATTCATTAAAATATAAGGTTCGTCCAAGAGACATATATAATGATAGGCGTATCATTAATGGACCACTTGGGAGTCTTTTAGAAGTATATAGTATGTTTATTAACAATATATTATAAAAATACAAAGAGACATTGTAAAAGTGAAACTAATTAACTAAGAGTTAATACATAAAGATAAGGTTAATATAATGACCTAAACCTATCTAAATTCTATTGGTAGAGTGGTTTTCGACCTATAGCCACATTAAACTTTAATTAATCCACTTTGGAGCCATTAGAAACCGAATATGAATTTATTATAAAATAATATTTCTAGCTTTTCCAAAGGTTCCCCTCACCCCTCTTATAAAAGGGAACTCTCCCTTCTCATTAACTCACACCTTAAAAGCCTTTTGGTTCGACCAAACTCTTCCCAAATACTCTCTAAACATCCCTCAATTCATCCTAGAGGCCTTATTTTAGTCATAAAGCCAACTTAATAAGCCCTTTTGATCAAATCAAAAGGAAGAACCCGAAGAAGAGGTAATGATTTCACCACCCTTTTTCATGTTCCTTTCTTCTTCCACTTATTCTTTCTTTGTTATTACCAATCTAAAATAATGAATCCAATATCTCCTATATATTGTAATATTATTATAAATATGGTACAAACATATTCAGTATTCTATCCATCCTTTGAATGACATATCACCATACGTGCGTACGTGCGACTTACCGTCTCCACGTCGTGGTGTAATTGTTATTCAATATATTATTATTTGGATGGGTATAATAATGATATGTAATTCATTTAAATAATAAATATAACATGATAATGATTCAGTATATATGATATACCATCCAATTATATTTTATTTTAATATCAAAAGAATGATATTTTCCCTCGTGCGTACGTACAGATTACCATCTCCACGACGCGATATGATTCATTTCCATGTTCACCATTCATCGACGATTATAAAAATATATATTACTAATAAGTATGTAATATATGACATAATAATGCTACTGGAGATATATATATATATATATTCTGATTTATGTACTTACATATATTTTATTCATTTACTTCTGTTCAATACTATATGAAAACAGAAATAGTGTTTATGCGTACGTACGGACTACTGTCTCCATAAATGGTGTTTTCCATTTCATATATATGTATATTATAAATATTTATATTCTAAATATATATGATATATTTATAATTTTTTATATTCTGGAAGTATTTAATTCGTGATCTATGTGATACAACCAAGAGTGACAAGTTAAAACACCTACGATAAAGAAAGTAAATATTACCCAAAATGTTAACTTAACATGGACATTATTATTAAATGGGTAATATAAAGTCGTAAATGAATCAAGTATGATATCATAAATATTAATATGGTTCTGGTATAATTCAATAACATACTACTATCTTCGTACAGGAGGTTAAACTTACCCTCGACTAAAGGAATGTGCAATGTAAGGGGTATTCATCTCACTCCTTATTCCTATGAGATTCATTCCATATTGCCACTATTACCTTTTGTGTGGTGTATGTACTACCCATAATTGTATTATTTGTGTAACACACTTTAATTTATGTGTATTTACATATTCATTGTATGATACCTCTTTCATGGGTTGTATGTTTCATAAGATACAAAATTGGTAAGGGTTTATTTCACAATCTCTTCATTATCGGAGGTTGTTTATACGTAATAATCTACTGGGATCTCTTTATCATCCACATTCTTGTTTCTTAAAAATGTATTTCAAAACATTTTTATTATTTACAAGAATATGGGTTAATGTCATATATACCCTTTTTTGACTTTTTATAAGAGTTTTATAAAGGAATGTTTCTATCGTTTTCCAAACAACGTGCTTTTTAACCTTTTCTACAGAATTAAGGTAAGAATGTTTTTTTTAACTTATACGACGGGTGTAGCTATTTTCCGCCGTTATAAAATTTTTGAAGCTTCCCTTACAATCTTATAAGAATATTTTCAATGAAAATGATTTATTTTATAAATATATTACTGTTAAATGATTTCAAAATAGAAAGAGATATTTCTCTAAAAAGAGTTTTGATTTCATCTATGTTAACATCATTTGATGAATTCTATGCTTATTTGAAGTTGATTTATTATGATACAAAATTTTATATTTGTATTGAAGAATTTGTGATATTTTTTTACTGTGGATGTGATATTTTTATACAATTCATGGTTTATGGTGAAATTATTTATATTTCGTATGCTATTTTTAATACTAATGTTTATGTTATGTTTAAACCTTTTCATATGGGAATGAATTGGAATTAATATGTGATGGGTGGAGAATGCTATAGCTCCTTGATGCATCGGTAGGTCTCATGAGACAAACTATTGTCTTGGCACAAGGCCTTGAAAAAATCTTATTTATAGTCTTGGCATAAGGCCTTGGCTATGTGGTTATGATAGTCTGGCATTATGCATTCCATTATTATGAAAGTGGTTAGTGATATTGCATGTGATTATTTGATTAGTAGAATATCCATGTGAATATGTAAATGGCATTATTTCATTTTTTTCTGCTATATTATGCTGAAGTTCACGTATAAAAGTCTTTTGTTTTAGTTTTATACATTGCCTTAAATGTTTATGCTTATTTTTGAATGTTTCCGCTGTATTGCTTACCCTTACTGAGAATTTGAGCTCACCCCTTTCTATGATTTATTTTTCCCAGGATTCCAAGAAGTGTAATGTGATTGATAAGAAGGGTTAAGACAATGGAATAATGGAATCAATAAATGATTATTTATGTTGTTTTTTTGTTATTAAGTTTAATGTAACATTCATGTTTGTAATCTATTTTCCAAGACTGCTAAACTGAGCAGTTCTTCGGGACATGGTTCCTTGTAATCATGCCAATGTATTAAAATAATGCACCGACTCTAGGTCACTGGGGCTGGGGCGTTACAGTTTGTATCTGAGGAAGTTTAGCAATATCCTTGGAAACTAGATTTTGATAAACTCTGATTAGAGCACATATCCCTAAGATAGACATTGAGGATTAGTATAGAAGAACTTCTTAGATTTTTGGTATTGTAGATATTTTGTGAGTTTTATGAGAAATGCATCCCTGTTTGGATACGAGTAGATAGAGGCAGCTCTGGCACAGATGTACCTAGGGTTAAAACCCGAAAACAACGCTTTGAGCTAGACTCGAACAGGAACTGGTGCACGATAACGGGCCTTGTTGCACTCGTGGTTACGACACTCTCGAGGGATATGCTTAGGATAATTCTAATTTTATTTACAAACCATTATGTAGAGCTCACGATTATATACTTACTCAATGAAAACATTTTTTATGATTATGGATTATATCCATAAACTGTTCAATTTGCATTAGGAATTATTTATTGCAATTCATAAACTAAACTAGTTTATGCTATTGTATAGAAATGTCACCCAGTATAAGGAATGTGAACTTCAGTAATACATAGGATCCATAGAGTAAGAAGGATCGTATCTTTCATGGTTTTAAGACATCATTTAGAAGGGAAATAGTCTCCCACGTATTATCATCATATGAAGATATAGTATCATGTGTGGATATGATAACTAAAGACTTTATTGCGTCCTATGGCTTTGGAGGGAAGAAAGAGACGAAAATGATGGAAGTGAAAAAAATGGATAAAGGGAAGAGGGAAAAGATGAATTTTCCCATATGTGATAACTGTGGGAAGAAACACCCTGGAAATTTCCTGAAAGGAATGAGAGTTTTTTATAAGTGTGGAGGAAAAGGGCACATGGTACATGACTACAAGGGTAAGAAAATGGTTTCAAATATACAATGCTTCATTTGCAAGGAGTTTGGACACTACGCGAACCTATGTCCCAGTCATCAGACTATGCCGCAAATGATGCTATTGGATAGTAATCAAGTTATGATACTACTATAGATGAAGATGAATAATTAGAGTTCTTATATTGATTATTTTATTTGAGTGTTGTGTCAACAATGTACTTGTTATAATAATTATGGAGTATATAATGATTGTACTACAGTACTATTTCATTAAGGACTTGAGATTGTGTGGAACAAATAAAAGTGACTCAATAGCAGGATAAATTTTTCGAAAATATATGGTTGAGAGAATGATAAACCATAATATAGTTTTGATACCGAGGTAGTGATTTTAGAATAATACATGATTGATTTGGATAAATTATATTGGATATTCTTGACTACTTTGAAATTGATTAATGATTTGTATATTCCATCATTGTTGGGTTTTACAACATTTTTTATTGAAGGAGTATATCCATTATTATTTAAGGAATAAAGGATCATGAATGTAATCAATAAGGTTTTATGGTAATTCAGGATATTGCAGTGCTTTAATAGAATACATGATGAAGGTGTTCACATGTTATTATGCAGCAAAAAGTATTTTCATTTTTGGACTAATGAATTCTGGATAGCTCTAGTTTGGATTACTTTTGGATTTCAATAAAAGGAAAACCAGGAGGTTGGGCGGCAACCTGTTGTTTCCGGAAAGTCTGCGAGACTTGAACCCACAACTGAAGGGCGACAAGGGTGTATCACCTACAACTGGCCCACGTAATTTATGGGATTAAATAATGTAGTTTTTTTAAATATATGGTAGATGAATTATAATTTCGTTTTCTTTGAACCCTATACAAATAGGATAAATAGAATATTTTTTACATTATATTATCTTTTAGAGTGAAAGATGAGTTTGTGGTAGAAATTAGTTAAAAGATGAAACTCTACTTGTCAAGAATATATTTTTCTTATTCTCTCATTCTATGAAGAAATCAATTCATATACATTATTTAAAGAATCCTCAAAACAAAAATTATTTATCCTAATACCCTATGTTTTGTTGAACCGATGGTATTTCAAATCATCATAGATTGATGAATTTAAGGACCTCAATTTTACACATGTTTTTGATTGATGACCTCAATCACTACCTATAAATTTTTATGTCTTCCCTCCAATTATATGTCTATAATTTTCACCAATGTTCTCCTAATCGAGATCATAATTTTCTGGTGACCCTTTCATTTCCCTTTTCCTTATATTAAGACTAAATTTTAGTATCCCAATTTCGGATGAGGGTTTTCCAACAAAGATATTTTCTATTTTCAACCTTTTAATTTCGAAGAATAATTTAAAATTGTGAGGACGCAATTTATTAGAGGATGGGAGAATGTAACACCCCAAGATTTCATAGTGTGTTATTTGTTCAAAATAATTCAATAACATTCACTACACGCAACACCGAGTTAAAGCGCAACACGACATACCAAAAAATACTTTCAAAAGAGGTTATGAATATATTAACTAAATTTTAAACTTTATATAATCCTTATAATTTTAGAATCCATATTCTGAGTTTCTTAGACATAATGTAAGAACAAATTCCTTTTTTCAGATAAAATAAATATTTTTCAAAAATGCACTTTTACCAACATTAATAGTGAACCCTTTTTAAATCAAATATAAAAAACTATTATATATTCAATTTGAGTAAATAAATTTATTATTTAGAATGGGGACATAAAAAAAATTTACAATGTAACACCCCAGGCTTCCATGGTATGCTTCTCTTTGAATAATAGAGTAGCGTTTGTTGTATGCAACTTCGAGTTCTAACACACACTACAACCATTCAAACTAGCCGTAATGAATCGTAATACCTACTTTTTAAAATTTTATAAATTTTATCCCTCAAAATGGACATCATTTTTGGATTCGGAGTATCGAATCTAGCCTAAGGTGAAATTTTGGTACTTTTCAGATAACTTTAATATTTTGATGAATAGTGAAAATTAAAAAATTTTAATTAAAAACAACTTTTTTAATCAAAATAATTAATAGTGATAAATAATGTATTTGAGTGGATTTAAAGTTTAATTAGAATATATTTTTACAATTTTTTCCAATGGTGTTCATTATAATTAATTTCACATTGAAATTGGACATAAACAATTGTCAATCTTTTAATATATATTGTTTCTTAAAAACAGGCTATTTGTTGTGACAGCGGGAATTAATTATAAATTTAATTAATGAAACATATATTTTTGGAATTTTGTAAAATAGAAATCATTTTTTAATTCTGAATATCAATTATATCTTAGGGTAAAATTTTGGCATTGTTCTCAAAAACATCAATTTTTTATGAATACTGAAACTACTAAGTGGTAGTTAAAAAACTAAATTTTTCATAAAATTGAATTTTACCGCTTCTATGATTGGAATTTCGATAATCCGAGAGAAATGGTAAATATCAAGGAATAAAATGTGTTTCAATGAGATGAAAATAATTTTTGGTGAATATTAACTGTTTACTTTTATTTACCATGGTTAAAAGTAAATAGGGAAATTAATGTTAAAAATGGTATTAAAATTACCCTAACAAATGTCCTAATTCTATTGTACAAGTTTATATCGACCAGAAAAGACCTTAGGAATAAAATATTATCATTTAGGTCCACCTGGATTAGATTAGGACATTTATTATTATTTAATTCAAAGAAGAGTTAAAAGAGTTAAAATAAAAGTTTATTTACTAAAAGATTTTTAATATAGGGTTATACATAAGATAAATTATATTTCAAATATTCATTGGAAAGCTAAAAATATTTAATACATAATATTATTTTATTTATTATTTTTAGACATTAAAAAAGTAATTTATTTTTGACACAATGATGATGCAGCTATTACCTAATTAATGAAAAATTGGAATAATTGATATTGTAAATACCATAATAAAGGTAATTTGAGACTTTTTATAAATAAAAATAATTTTATAGGATAATATAACATGTTAGAATTGATTTAATAAACCTTTTAAGATGTAATAATTCTGATATTAGTTTTACAAAAATTAATTATTAAATAGTTTCAAAATTGACATAAAAGAGATTTTCAAAAAATATTATATTATTAATTGATATTCAATTAATAAAAATATAAGGTTCATCCAAGAGACTTATAAAATGATATTTGTATCATTAATGGACCACTTGGGGGGTCTCTTGGATGTATATAGTACGTTTATTAACCATATAATGTAAAAATACAAAGAAACATTGTAAAAGTGAAACTAATTTACTAAAAGTTAATACTTAAAGATAAGGTTAATATAATGACCCAAACCTATCTAAATTCTATTGTTTGAGTGGTTTTTGACCCATACCCACCTTAAACTTTAAATAATCCACTTTTTTGCCATTATTAACCGAATATGAATTTATTATAAAATAATATTTCTAGCTTTTCCAAAGGTGCCCCTCACTCGTCTTACAAAAGGTCACTCTCCCTTCTCATTAACTCACACCTTCAAAGCCTATTGGTTTGGCCAACCTCTGGCCAAATACTCTCTAAAAATCCCTCACTTAATCCTAGAGGCCTTTTTTTATTCAAAAATCCAACTTATGGATCCCTTTTGATCAAATCAAAAGGAAGAACCCGAAGAAGTGGAAATGATTTCACCACCCTTTTTCATGTTCCTTTCTTCTTCCACTTCATGTTTATTTGTTATTACCATTCAAAAAGTAATGAAGACAATATCTCCTATATAATTTAATATTATTATAAATATTGTCCAACCATATTTAGTATTCTATCCATCCTTTCAATGACATGTCACCATACGTGCGTACGTACGGCTTACCGTCTCCACGTCATGGTGTAATTGTTATTCAATATATTATTATTTAGATTGGTATAATAATGATTTGTAATTCATGTAAATAATAAATATAACATGATAATGATTCTTTATATATGATATACTATCCAATTATATATTATTTTAATATCAAAAGAATGATATTTTCACTCGTGCGTACGTATGGATTACTGTCTCCACGAAGCGATGAGATTCATTTCCAAGTTCACCATTCATCGACGATTATAAAAATATATATTACTAATAAGTATGTAATATATGACATAATAATTCTACTGGATATATATATATATATATAATGATTTATGTACTTACATATTTCTTATTCATTTACTTCTGTTCAGTACTATATGAAAACAGAAACAATGTTTATGCGTACGTACGGACTACCATCTCCATAAACGGTGTTTTCCATTTCATATATATGTCTATTATACATATTTATATTCTAAATATATATATATGATATATTTATCATTTTTTATATTCTGGAAGTATTTAAATCATGATATAAGTGATAAAACCAAGAGTGAAAAGTTAAAACACGTACGATAATGAAAGTGATTATTACCCAAAATGTTAACTTAACATGGAAATTATTATTAAATGGGTAATATAAAGTCATAAATGAATCAGGTATGATATCAAAAATATTAATATGGTTCTGGTATAATTTAATAACATACTATGATCTTCGTACAAGAGGTTAAACGTACTCTCTACTAAAGGAAAGTGCAAGGTAAGGGGTTTTCATCTCACTCCTTATTCCCGTGAGATTCATGCCATATTGCCACTATTACCTTTTATGTGGTGTATGTACTACCCATAATTGTATTCTTTGTTTAATACACATTAATTTATGTATATTTATATACTCATTGTATGATTCCTCTTTCATGGGTTGTATGTTTTGTAATTTACCAAATTGGTAAGGGTTTATTTTGTAATCTCTTCATTATCCGAGGTTGTTTATACGTAATAATCTACTCGGATATCATTATCATACACATTCATATTTCAAAAAAATGTATTTCAAAACATTTTTACTATTTATAAGAATATGTGTTAAAATCATTTATACCCTTGTTTGAATTTTTATAAGAGTTTTATAAATGAATCTTTCCATCGTTTTCCAAACAAGGTGCTTTTTAACCTTTTCGACAAAATTTTGGTAACAATGTTTTTTTAACTTATAAGGCGGGTGAGGCTATTTTCTGCCATTATAAAATCGTCGAAGCTTCCCTTATAATCTTATATGAATATTTTCAAATAAAATGTTTTATTTTATAAATATATGAATCTTAAATGATTTCAAAATAGAAAGAAATATTTCTCTAAAAAGAGTTTTGATTTCATCTATGTCAACATACTTTGATAGATTTTACACATATTTGAAGTTGATTTATTATGATACAAAACTTCTATATTGTATTAAAGGTTTTGTGATATGTTTGACTGTGTATGTGCTATTTTTATACCATTCATGGTTTATGGTTAATGTATTGACATTTCGTATTCTAGTTTTAATACGAATGTTTATGTTATGTTTAAACCTTTTCATATGGGAAGGCATTGGACTTAATATGTGATGGGCGGAGCCCGCTATAGCTCCTCGATGAATCGATAGCTCTCATGAGACAAACTAGTGTCTTGGCACAAGGCCTTGACAAAATTTTATTTGTAGTCTTGGCACGAGGCCTTGCCTATGTGGTTATGATTGTCTGGCATTATGCATTCCATCATTATGAAAGTGGTTAGTGATATTGAATGTGGTTATTTGATTAGTAGAATATCCATGTGAATAATTAAATGTCATTATTTCATTTTATTTCAGCTATATAATGCTGAAGTTCAAGTTTAAAAGGCTTTTTTTTTAGTTTTATACATTTCCTTAAATGTTTATGCTTATTTTTGAATGTTTCCGCTGTATTGATTACCCTTACTGAGCATTTGAGCTCACCTCTTTCTATGTTTTATTTTACCCAGGATTCCAAGAAGTGTAATGTGATTGATATGTAGGGTTAAGACAAGGGAATAATAGAATTCATAAAGGATTATTTATGTTGTTTTGTATGTTATGAAGTGTAATGTAAAATTCATGTTTGTAATCTATTTTACAAGACTGCTAAACGGATCGGTGCTTCGGGAGTTGGTTCCTTGTAATCATACCAATGTATTAAAATAATGCACAGACCCTGGGTTACTGGGGTCGGGGCATTACAGTTGGTATCAGAGGAATTTTAGCAATAACCTTGGAAACTAGATTTAGATAAACTCTGATTAGAGCACATAGAACTAAGATAGACTTTGAGGATTAGTATAGAAGAACTTCCTATAATTTTTGTATCATAGAGATTTTGTTAGTTTTCCGAGAAATACATCCCTGTCTGGATACGAGCTGGTAGAGGCGGCTCTGGCATAGATGTACCTAGGGTTAAAACCTAAAAACACCTCTTTGAGCTAGACTCTAATAGGAACTGGTGCACGACAAGAGACCTTGCTGCACTCTTGGTTACGACACTCCTGGGGGATATGCTTAGGATAATTCTCATTTTATTTTCAAACAATTATGAAGGGATCATTAGTATATAATTACTCAAAGAAAACATTTTTTATTATTAGGGATTATATCCGTAAACTGTTCAATTTTCATTCGGAATTATTTATTGAAATTCATAAACTGAACTAGTTTATGCTATTGTCTAGAAATGGCGCCCAATAGAAGCAATGTGAACTCCAGTAATACGTAGGATCCAACGAGTTAGAAGGATCGTATCTTTCATGGTATTAAGAAATAATTTAGAATGGAAATAGTCTCCCACGTATTATCACCATATGAAGAAATATTATCATGTGTGGATAAGATAACTATATTTTTTACTGAGTCCTATGGTTTTGAAGGGAATCAAGAGAAGAAAAAGATGGAAGAGAGAAAGATGGATAAAGGGAGGAGGGAAAAGAATAATTTCCCCATATATGATTACTGTAGGAAGAAACACCCTGGAACTTGCCTGAAAGAAATGTGAGTTTGCTATAAGTGTGGAGGAAAAGGGAACAAGGTACGTGACTGCAAGGGTAAAAAAATGGTTTCAAATGTACAATACTTCATTTGCAAGGAGTTTGGACACTACACGAACCTATGTCCCAGTCATCAGACTATGCCGCAAATGATGCTATTGGATAATAATCATGTTATGATTCTACCACAGATGAAGAGGAATGATTAGAGTTCATATATTGATTATGTCATTTGAGTGTTGTATCAACAATGTACTTGTTATAATAATTATGGAGTATATAAGGATTGTACTGTAGTACTATTTAATTAAGGACTTGAGATTGTGTGGAACAACGAAAAGTGACTCAATAGAAGGATAATGTTTTGGGAAATATATGGTTGAGAGAATGATAAACCATAATATAGATTTGATACCGAGGTAGTGATTTTAGAATAATACACGATTGATTTGGATAAATTATATTGGATATTATTGACTACCATGAAACTGATTAATGATTTGTATATTCCATCATTGTTGGGGTTTAGAACATTTTTGGATTGAAGGAGTATATCCATTATAATGTAAGGAATAAGGGATCATGAATGTAATCAATAAGGTTTTATGGTAATTCAGGATGTTGCAATGTTTTAAAATAGTACATGATGAAGGTGTTCACATGTTATTACGCAGCAAAAAGGATCTTCATTTTTGGACTAAAGAATTTTGAAGAGTTCTAGTTTGGATTATTTTCAGATTTCCATAAGAGGACAACCTGGATGTTGGGCGGCAACCTGTCGTGTCCAGCAAGGCCGCGAGACTTGAACCCAAAACCGAAGGGCGACAAGGGTGTATCACCTACCACTGGCCCACGTAATGTCTGAGATTAAATAATGTAGTTTTTTTAAAAGATCTGGTAGATGATTTATAATTTCTTTTTTTAGAACCCTATACAAATAGAATAAATAGAATATTATTTTTTACATTCTATTATCTTTTAGAGTGAAAGATGAGTTTGTGGTAGAAATTAGTTAAAAGATGGAACTCTACCTGTCAAGAATATATTTTTCTTCTTCTCATATTCTATGAAGAAATTAATTCATATACATTATTTAAGGAATCCTAAAACAAAAAATGTGTTATCCTAATACCCTATGTTTTGTTGAACCAGTGATATTTCAAATAATCATAGATTGATGAATTTAAGGACCTCAATTTTACACTTATTTGTGATTGATGACCTCAATCACTACCTATAAATATTTAAATTTTTCCTCCAATTATATGTCTCTAGTTTCCACCAATGTTCTCCTAATCGAGCTCATAATTTGGTGGTGACACTTTCATTTCTCTTTTCCTCATATTAAGACTTAATTTTAGTAACCAAATTTCCAATGTGGGGTTTCCCACAATGATATTTTCTATTTTCACCTTTTTATTTTCGAAAAACAATTTCAAATTGCGATGATGCAATTTATTGAAGGAGGGGAAAATGTGACACCCCAAGATTTCATAGTGTGTTATTTCTTCAAAATAATTTAATAACTTGCACTACACGCAACACCGAGTTAAAGCGCACCATGACATACCAAACAAGCCGTTCAAAAGACGTTATGAATAGTATTAACTAAATTTTAAAATATATATAATCCTTATAATTTTAGAATCCATATTATGAGTTTCTTAGACATAATGTAAGAACAAATTCCTTTTTTTCAGATAAAAGAAGTATTTTTCAAAAATGCACTTTTACCAACTTTAATAGTGAACCCTTTTTAAATCCAATATTTTAAAATTTTATATATTAAATTTAACTAAATAAATTTATTCTTTAGAATGGGGATATAAAAAAATTACAATGTAACACCCCAAGCTTCCACGGTACGCTTCTATTTGAATAATACAATAGCGTGTGTTGTACGCAACTTCAAGTTCTAACAAACACTACAACCAATCAAACTAGCCATAATGAATAGTAATACCTACTTTTTAAAATTTTATAAATTTTATCTCTCAAAATGGACTTCAATTTTGGATTCTTAGTATCGAATTTAGCCTAAGGGGAAATTTTGGTACTTTTCGGATAACTTTAATATTTTGATGAATAGTGAAAATTACTAAATTTTAATTAAAAAAAACTTTTTTAATCAAAATAATTAATATTGATAAATTATGAATATGAGTGGTTTTAAAGAATAATTAGAATATATTTTTACTATTTTATCCAATAGTTTTCATTAGAATTAATTTCACTTTGAAATTGGATATAAACAATTGTCAATCTTTTGATATATATTGTTTCTTAAAATCACGCTATTTGTTGTGTCAGCGGGAATTAATTATAAAATTAATTAATGAAACATATATGTTTGTAATTTTGTAAAATAGACATCATTTTTGAATTCGGAATATCAATTATAGCTTAGGGTGAAATTTTGGCGTTGTTCTAAAAAACTTCAATTTTTGATGAATAGTGAAACTTATAAGTGGTAGTTAAAAAACTGAATTTTTCATAAAACATAATTTTACTGCATCAGTGATTAGAATTTCGATAATGAGAGAGACATGGTTAATATCAAGGAGTAAAATTTGGTTCAATGAGATGAAAATAATATTTGGTGAAAAGTATCTTTTTACTTTTATTGACAACGGTTAAAAGTAAATAGGGAAATTAAGGGTAAAAATGGTATTAATATTACCCTAAAAAATGTCCTAATTCTATTGGACAAGTTTATCTCGACCAAACACTAACTTATTAATAAAATATTATCATTTAGGTCCACTTGGATTAGATTTGGACATTTATTATTATTTAATTCATAGAAGAGTTAAAAGAGTTAAGATCAATGTTTATTTACTAAAAGATTTTTAATATAGGGTTATACATAAGATAAATTAGATTTTAAATATTAATTAGAAAGATAAAATGATTTCCTACATAATTATATTTTATTTATAATTTTTATACATTAAAACTTTTAATTTATTTATGACACAATGATGATGAAGTTATTACCTAATTAATGAAAAATTGGAATAATTGATATTATAAATACCCAAATAAAGGAAATTTGAGACTTTTTATAAATAAAAATAATTTTATATGATAATATGACATGTTATAATTGATATAATTAACCTTTTTGGAAGTAATCATTCTGTTATGATTTTTACAAATATCAATTATTGAATAGTGTCAAAATTGACATAAAAGCATTTTTAAAACAAATAGTATATTATTAATTGATATTAAATTCTTAAAAATCTATGGTTCGGCCAAGAGACTTTTATAATGATATTGGTTTCATTAATGGACTACTTGGGGGGTCTCTTGGATGTATATAGTATGTTTGTTAACCATATAATATAAAAATACAAAGATACATTGTAAAAGTGAACCTAATTAACTAAGAGATAATACTTAAAGATACTGTAAATATAATGACCCAAACCGGTCTAAATTCTATTGGTTTAGTGGTTTTCGACCCATCCCCAACTTAAACATTAAATAATACACTTTTGAGCCATTAGAAACCGAATATTAATTTATTATAAAATAATATTTCTAGGTTTTCCAAAGGCACCCCTCACCCCTCTTATAAAAGGGCACTCTCCCTTATCATTAACTCACACCATCAAAGCCTATTGGTTTGGCCAAACTCTGCCCAAATACACTCTAGAATCCCCTAAATTTATCCTAGTGGCCTTCAATTAGTCAGAAAGCCATCTTAAGGAGCCCTTTTGATCAAATAAAAAATAAGAACCCGAAGAAGAGATAATGTTTTCACCACCCTTTTTCAAGTTCCTTTTTTATTCTACTTCTTCTTTCATTGTTATTACCATTCTAAAATAATGAATCATGTATCTCCTATATACTGAAATATTATTATAAATATGGTACAACCATATTCAGTATACTATCCATCCATTGAATGACATGTCACCATACGTGGGTACGTACGACTTACCGTCTCCACGTCGTGGTGTAATTGTTATTCAATATATTATTATTTTGATGGGTATAATAATGATTTGTAATTTATGTAAATAATAAATATAACATGATAATTATTCTTTATATATGATATACCATCCAATTATATATTATTTTAATATCAAAAGAATGATATTTTTGCTTGTGCGTAGGTACGGATTACCGTCTCCACGACGCGATGAGATTCATTTCCAAGTTCACCATTCATCGACGATTAATTAAATATATATTACTAATAAGTATGTAATATATGAAATAATAATGCTACTTTATATATATATATATAACGATTTATGTACTTACATATATCTTATTCATTTACTTTCGTTCAATACAATATGAAAATAGAAACATCGTTTATGCGTAGGTACAGACTACGGTCTCCATAAACTGTGTTTTCTATTTCATATATATGTCTATTATACATATTTATATTCTAAATATATATGATATATTTATCATGTTTTATATTCTGGAAGTATTTAAATCATGATCTAAGTGATACAACCAAGAGTTACAAGTTAAAACATGTATGATAAAGAAAGTGATTATTACCAAAAATGTTAACTTAACATGGAAATTATTATTAAATGGGTAATATAAAGTCATAAATGAATCATGTCTGATACCATAAATACTAATATGGATCTGGTATAATTTAATAACACACTACGATCTTCGTATAGGAGGTTAAACGTACCCTCGACTAATGAAAAGTGCAAGGTAAGGGGTTTTCATCTCACTCATTATTCCCGTGAGATTCATGCCATATTGCCACTATAACCTTTTGTGTGGTGTATGAACTGCCCATAATTGCATTCATTGTGTAATACACTTTAATTTATGTTTATTTACATATTCCTTTTATTATTCCTCTTTCATGGCTTGTATGTTTCGTAAGTTACCAAATTTGTAAGGGTTTATTTCGCAATCTATTCATTATCCGAGGTTGTTTATATATAATAATCAATTGGGATCTCTTTATCAACCACATTCATGTTTGTTAAAAATGTATTTAAAAACATATTTACTATTTACAAGAATATGGTTTAAAGGCATTTATACCCTCGTTTGACTTTTTATAAGAGTTTTATAAAGGAATCTTTCCGTCGTTTTCCAAATAAGGTTCTTTTTAACCTTTTCGACAGAATTAAGGTAAGATGTTTTTTAACTTATACGGCGGGTGCGGCTATTTTCTGCTGTTATAAAATCGTCGAAGCTTCCCTTACAATATTATATGAATATTTTGAAATAAAATGTTTTATTTTATAAATATATGACTCTTAAATGATTTCAAAATAGCAAGATATATTTCTCTAAAAGTGATTTGATTTCATCTATGTCAACATCCTTTGATAAATTTTATGCTTATTTGAAGTTGATTTATTATGATACAAAACTTTTATATTGTATTGAAGGTTTTGTGATATGTTTTACTGTGGATGTGCTATTTTTATACCATTCATGGTTTATGGTGAATGTATTGACATTTCGTATGCTAGTTTTGATACGAATGTTTATGTTATGTTTAAACCTTTTCATCTGGGAATTCATTGGACTTAATATGTCACGGGTGGAGCCCGATATAGCTCCTTGATGCAACGGTAGGTCTCATGAGACAAACTAGTGTATTGGCACAAGGCCTTGACAAAATCTTATGTGTAGTCTTGGTACGAGGTCTTGGTTGTGTGGTTATGATAGTTTGGCATTATGAATTCCATCATTATGAAAGTGGTTGGTGATATTTCATGTGATTATTCGATTAGTAGAATATCCATGGGAATAAGAAAATGGCATTATTTCATTTTATTTCTTCTATATTATGCTGAAGTTCATGTTTAAAAGGATTTTTTTTAGTTTTATACATTTTCTTAAATGTTTATGCTTATTTTTGAAAGTTTATTCTGTATTTCTTACCCTTACTGAGCATTTGAGCTCACCCCTTTCTATGTTTTATTTTTTCCAGGATTCCAAGAAATGTAATGTGATTGATATGCAGGGTTAAGACAAGGAAATAATGGCATTCTTAAAGAATTATTTATGTTTTTTTGTATGTTATGAAGTGTAATGTAACATTCGTGTATGTAATCTATTCTCCAAGACTACAAAATTGATCGGTTCGTCGGGACTTGGTTCCTTGTAATCATGCCAATGTATTAAAATAATGCACTGAATCTGGGTCACTAGGGTCGGGGCATTACACGCTGACTGAGCATCATCTTTTTTTAACACTTCTTTCATCTGAAATATCATTCTTAATCTCTTCATCATCAACATCATAAATACTAACCTTATAGAAATGTTGATTCTCTTCATGAGATTTCCCCTATATAATTGATCTTTATAATTCCCACACATTCCTTTTTTAAAACATTTTACCATTTTTGATTTTCTAGAAATCGCATTATCCTTGTTTTTTGTGTTAACTGAACATTTTCTTTTGAAATTACTGGATTTGTGTTATTTATTTCCACAACAAAATCATCTTCTGATTCCATTGAAACATTCTCGTTGATGCCTCCTCCCACATGATTTACATGAGGAATCTTGAACATTCTTTCCTCTATGATCGCCAAGAAACTCCAACATTCTCTTATTAGGTGGGTTATGAAACTCCCAAAATTTTATATTATTGATCATATTATGAGATTTATTATTTGGAACAATAATGATGTTCTTCATTCCAACTCCCATTTCATTTGGTTTATCATGAAGAATATCATTCCATTGTCCATCATGTTCCCTAATAACAATAATCCTCCAGATTCCAGACATTTTCCAAAAAACTAAAATAAATATTAGCGTGAGAGTGAAAAATCATAATATTAAAACAACATAATCAAGGGGGAGTGTTGTCGATCTTTAATATCTTCGTTTCAGTATTAGGTTATCAATTATAATTACTATAATTCTATGAATATAACCTATAGTTTGACGTATCCTATCAACATTACTAGATCTATCATTAGTGATATATCTTGGTATCTCACACAATGTTTGGAATCAAATTTTCAAAATATTGACTAAAAATTTTCTCTGATACCAAAACTAATGACCCAATATTTTTGTATATGGACATTACATGTCTTTTACAGAATAATTATTACATTACACAAATGGACTTTCAATGCCTATATTAGTTTTGTTTTTTTGGGAAACTCAAAACACATTATTCTATCCTGGTGAATGATATTCAATATCTCCCATAAGGATATCCCGCCTTATTTTTCCTACCTAAAACCATTATTTATATCATGGGGAAATAAAAACATAAAAAGGGTGATCTAAAAACATTTGTAAGGGATAATAAGGAAACATAAACATAAGACTGTAAAAACATGAACATATATTTTGAATATCAAAATCACGAGTCATAATATAAATATTTGTAGTACATAGAGGATAAATCATAATGCAACATTACCCATGATAACATTGCATTGACATAAAACATGAACTTGTGGAAAACAGATTATAATATAAAATCCTTTCCATATCAGCCGAGGATCATTTCCATGACCATCATAGTGGAAATATTTTGTATGGAACCAAGTTCACTCTTTATTCTAGCCCCATATTAATAAACCAGATATACTTGTCATTTCAGCCCTTTATTACTGAACCAGATATAAATTCAATTTCAGTCTTGTCTATCTTATGAGTTATAAATATTTACCCAATTAATTTGAGGATGATATAGGTCCCACCCATCCCTTAAAAAAATCATTCTTAGGTGTGCCACAAAACATAAATCATTCATCGTATCATATCCCAAAGACAAAAAATAGTTATCATAAACATCATTCCATCATAATCCATATAAAATAAATTGATTTCATAAAAAATAATTCCATTAAAAAAATCATATAAATAACACGAATAGAAACACGAGCCTACTTATTGAATGTCATCGTAGATGGAAAATAATTTTGGTAAAGCAATTGAAATTAATTCATTAGGAAAACATCCTATATTCATCAAAAAAATATTTTCCTTTCTCAAAACACAATACAAATTTCTAGGAAAATACATTCATATAAAATAACATTTAAAACATGTAAGAGAATATTCATGAAAATAAGGCATCATGTGAAAATAAAAATCCATTTATTATATATAATTTTTTTAGAAAATCTTCTCGTACTTTTTCCAAAAAAATTAAAAAATTACCTTTTATGGAAAATGAAAAAAATATATATCTTCCAAACCATATAGTAAAATTAAATATGGGAAAAAATGAAAATAAAAAGTACTATAATAAAAATTTTAGGAATACATTTTTAGAAATCATTGACAAGGATGAAAAATATACCTTTGGCAATAATTATGTTCAAACACTATCAGATAATAATGGGATTATGAAATTATCCCTTACCATTGTTTCGTTATCTATAGAATGATTCTAAACATCATTTATAAGTATTTAAATATTTTAATTTACTTATTCTAGAATTGATGTTATTTTTAGGATATCATATATGATTATATAATCCTCTATTTAGAAATAATATTTAATCATTACTCATTATTTGGGTATTAACTCCCAAATTTTCACATGCATATTTTATCGAATAATTTCTGGTTGTCCACCTTAGGTCATAGTTATATCATTAAAATATTATATTAACATAATTTAGATCATATTTATTTATTATTTACATTTATATAGTCATCATTTAATGGATATCATGTAGAACGAATCACATCGCATTGTGGAGATGAGAGGTTGTAAGTATGCACGAGCGATGATTTCATTCCTCTAATTATGAAATGGTATCAAAGTGGATCGTATATATATTGTTACAGAATAAATAATTTGTTATAATTATAATATATAGTTATTATTTCTCTCATTATACCCATCCAAGTCAATTTGTGGTTAAAAAAACATTACACCACGACCTGGAGACAGTATGTATAACGACCCATACTTTACATAAATTGTTATTACTTCAGAATTGAAGCACACTTATTAAAACATATTACAAAACCAGGAAAGGACTGTATAGGTATATAGCCTTTAGAAACTGGGAAATATAAACAACTGGTTCATAAATCATCTACATTGTCTCCCATTTCTTTCATCATATCTAGATTCTCTTTTGGCATATCCTACTTAATAACCTTCTTCTTGACCTGGGGAAAGAAAACATATGAAAGGGTGAGCTCTAATTCTCAGTAAGGGTAAACGAAAGAAATATCAATCACATCATATTCATAAGGTCATAACATTTTGGAAATATTAACCTGTAAAAGAGATCATAATTTCATAACATGGGATACATCATATTAGTGAAATGTAATCCCAATAATCATAACTTAAAACATTAAACTTTGTGGCATACACACATAATCATAGTGAATCATTTCTTTTTAGTCATGAGTAATTTCCAAGACTATTTTAATGGACAACGTCCTTTTCTGAACCAAGTTGGCTCCTTGTTTTAGTCCTGTTTCACTGAACTAGTTTAACCTGCCATTCCAGCCATGTCTATCTCATGAGATATAAATATATACCCAATGCATTAGAGGGAGATATAGGTCCCACACATATCATAATGATACCATTCTTATGTGTGCCACAAAATCATAAACCATACATCATATCATAACCCATGTAATAAAAATGGGATTCTTAAACATCATGTCATCATAACATAATCCATAAAAGGATATCGTAAAAATAATTCCATCATAACATAATCAAATCAATGTAAAAATAGGGATATAAACAGAACCTTATATTATCATAGATGGAAAATAATTTTGATAAAACACTTGAACTCCATTCTTGATGAAAATATCCTTTCTATTTCAAAAACATTTGCCTTTCTTAACATGTCATATAATTTTGAACTAAAATAAGTTGATTAAAAATAAACTTGAAAACTTTTAAAGGAAGCTTCATGGAAATAAGGTTATAAAAATACATTCATGTCGTATAAGATTAAAAAACATTATTCTCGTACATTGTTCAGAAAAGTCAAAAAGTACCTCGTACAAAAAATGACAAAAGATTCATTTCATATCTTTTACTAAAAACACACCGAAGGGTAAAAATGGATTTAAAAAACTGTAGGTGGATGAAAATAATATTACATATTTAGTAAACATGGATGCGGATGATAAATATTCCCTAGTAAATTCTGAAGTATAAACAATCTCGGATAAAAATTGAGATTTTGAGATTTTCCCTTATCTTAGGTCTGATTTGCTTCATATGTGTCTGAACCTCCTGTATAATGATTTAAATATTGTTATTGACATATTCCAGAATCATAATCATTGTTATGATATCATATATGGTCATATTCTTAGCTTATTATTAGTAATATTTTATTGCTACTTGTTATTCGGTTGTTTATTACTTTTTGTTCTTATACGTGTTTTGTCAAATAAATTCTCATTATTATTTTTAGGTTATAGATACCTCATTTTCAGAATGTTATTAGTGTAATATATATCATTTTTATTTATTCAATTCATTTATATAATCATTATGCAATGAAGATCATGTAGAATGAGTCGCATCACATCGTGGAGACGGTATTCCGTACGTACAAACGAGAGATGATATCATTCCTATGATCATGGAATTGTATTAGAGAGTATGTATACTTTTTAAGAATAAATATCAATTTATAATAATCATATATAGTCATTATTTTCACCATTATACCCATCCAATTATGGTGGTGGTTGAAAATAAATTACACCATGGCGTGGAGACGGTATTCCGTACGTACGCATGCGCGGTGATTTCGTTTTCCATTGGATGGATAGATGGTGAAGTAGGGGTGTTTCATTATTATAATAACATATCAGTATATGAGTGATACTGATGTTATTACTTCATAATGAAACAACTAAAGAAGAAGAAGTGTAAGAAGAAATAAATTTGAAAGAATCGTTAACGGACATTACCTCTCCTTTGAAGCGCCTCTTTGAGACCACCTCTTAGAGAACTAAAATTGGTCTTTGAAAAAGACCAGGACCTCTAGGATGTTTCTAGGGAAGTGGAGAAGAGAATTTGGCAGGGTTTCTATGAGCTTGAAGACACAAAGTGGTGTGAGGAAGAGAGAGAGGAGGTGCCCTTTTATAAGGGAGGAGATGGGCACCATTGGAAAAACTAAAAATATTATTTTATTATAAAGACATATTCAGTTTTTAATAGCTCCAAATTGATTTATTTCAAATATATGGTGGGTATGGGTCGAAATCCTCTCTTCCCATAGAATTTAGAAAAGTTTAGGTATCTATTTTAACCTTATCATTTATATTTAACTTTAAGTTAGATAATTTAACTTTTACCATGTCTTATTTTTTTATTACACTATAAGGTTAATAAACATACTATAACAAGCCAAACGAGCCCCAAGTTGTTTATTATTAATATATATAACCTTATCTATGTCATTTTTCTGAACCTTAGATTTTTTGGAATAAAATAACAATTAATAATATAATATTTGTTTTAAAAACTATTTTATGTCAATTTGACACTATTTGGTAATTGATTTTTGTGAAAATCATAACAGAATTATTAGTTCGAAAACAGTTAATTAAATCAATATTAACATGTCATATTAACATATAAAATTATTTTAATTCATAAAATTTCTCAAATTAAATTTATTTTGGTATTTATAACAACAATTATGCCAATATTTAATTAATAAGATAATTTCTGCATCATCATTGTGTCATAAATAAATGAAATTATTTAATGTCTAAAAATTTCAAATAAAATATAATTATGTAGAAAATATTTTGTTCTTTGTAATGAATATTTATTGTTGACTTTATCTTATGTATAACTCTATATTAAAAATTATTATTTATTAATCTTTGATTTTAACTATTTTAACCCTTCTTTAAATAAATTAATAATAAATGTCATAATCTAATCCAAGTGGGCCTAAATGGTGATATTTTATTCCTAAGGTTGATTTTGGTCGAATTAATCTTATCCAATAGAATTAGGACATATTTTAGGATGATAATAATATCATTTTTACCCTTAATTACCCTATTTACTTTTAACCGTGGTAAATAAAAGTAAAAAGTTACTATTCACCAAAAATTATTTTCATCTCATTGAACCACATTTTACATACTGACATCAACTGTGTCTCTCGGATTTTTGAAATTCCATTCAAAAAACCGGTAAAATTTAGTTTTATGTAAATTTGTAAATACTCCTAGGAGGTGGGTAAAAGACGGTGAAATGTTCAATAAAATTTTTATATATCTAAAATTATTATAAAATGACTCCAATGAATTACTTTGAACCTATAAAGATATTATGTATAAATTTTGACCTAAAATAAATTTAAATAAAATAAATAATTATATAAAATGTCGGTTTTTAAATAGTAACCGATTGTTTGAACTATTCATCAAAAATTGAATGTTTTCAGAAAAATACCAAAATTTCACCCTAGGATAATTTCGATATTCCGAATCCAAAATGAAGTCCATTTAGAAAGATAAAATTTATAAAATTTTAAAAAGTTTGTATTACTATTCATAATGGGTAGTTCTAATAATATTTTAATAGCATATCATTGTTTAGTGAAACTCGGTATTGCGTACAACGCAAGCTATCGAGGAAGGTCGCGGTTGCGTGTAAAGCAAGCCAAGCTAGTGTTGTGTGTAGTGAAAGATTCCTTTGATGATTAAAATAACATAAAAACAAAATATTTCTCATAAAAGTCTCAGGTGTTACATTCTACCCCCCTTAAAAGGAATTTCTCCCTCGAAATTCGTCACTTTTTAACAAAAAGATGAGGATACCTCTCCCTCATCATATCCTCAAGTTCCCATGTAGCTTATTATAATTGGTTGTTCCTCCATAAATCTTTCTCCAAGCGAGTGGTCTTGTTCCATAAGACTTTTTCGCTATGATCCAGAATTTCTATCGCCTGTTCTTCATAAGAAAGATCTTGTTATAGCGGTAAAACTTCTGAGCTTAGTACATGTGAAGGATCGGGCATGTACTTTCTCAGGAGAGATACATGGAACATATCGTGAACTTGAGATATATTTGGTGGAAGTGCCAATCAGTAAGCTACCTTCCCAACATGATCCAGAATTTCAAAAGGACCGATATATCTAGGGCTCAACTTTCCCTTCTTTCCAAATCGCATGATCCTCTTCTCGGGATATATTCATAAAAACACTTTATCACCCACTTCAGTCACTTTTTCTTTTCTTTGATTGTCGGTATAACTTTTTTGTCGACTCTGAGAAGCTCTAATGTGTTGTTGAATAGATATAACCTTTTTTTCCATCTTATCAACAAGATCATGCCTAAATAGATTTCTTTCCACAACTTCATCCCAGCAAGTTAGAGTCCGGAATTTCTTTCCATAGAGAGCTTCATAAGGAGCCATCTGAATACTGGAGTGAAAGCTATTATTATAAGAAAAATTCTCCAAAGGTAGGTGTTGATCCCAACCACCTATGAAATCTATAGAGTAATCTCTCAACATATCTTCTAGAGTTTGAATTGTCCTCTTAGACTGACTGTCTGTCTGAGGATGATAAGAAGTAATGAAACTCAACTCTGTATCCATAGTATACCGTAGACTTTGCTAGAACCTTGAGTTAAACCTTGGATCCCGATCAGATATAATAGAAAGTGGTACTCCATGCAATCTTACCACTTCCTTCACATATATCCTGACAAGATGATCTAGAGAGAAATCCTCTATAATAGCGATGAAGTGTGCCGACATTGTAAGACGATGAACTATAACCCAGATAGCATTATATCCTATGGATGTTTTAGGATGTCTGCTGAAAAGTCCATAGTGATGATTTCCCATTTCCATTCGGGTACGGGTAATGGTTGTAACATCCCCTTAGACTTCTGTCTCTTTGCTTTATCTTGCTGACAAACCAAGCATCGAGAGAGATATTTATCAACATCTCGTTTCATGACATCCCACAAGAAGTACTCTTTCAGGTCCCTATACATCTTTGTGCTTCCAGGATGAATAGATAATGATGAACTATGAGCCTCATCCAGCATCTCCTTTAATTCTGGGATGGGAGGAACACAAACCCAATTCTTGAACCTTATTATTCCATCACAATCAAGGTTTAATTCATGACCATTTCTCACCGTCTTTTGAAACACTACATCTTCTTTTTGTGCCTCTTTAATCTTCAAATGTAATGATGGTTGAACATTTATTTGAGAAAGATACGATTTTTCCTCTTCTATTATAATTCCAAGATCCAGCCTTTGTAAATCCATAAATATTGGATCTTTTGTGATCCTCATCATGGATAAACTAGAATGGTCTTGTCGACTTAATGTGTCTTCCACCTTGTCTTCTTTCCCAGGGTGGTAATGAATTGAGTAGTCATAATCCTTAATCAGAAACAACCATCTTCTTTGGTTCATATTCATCTCTTTTTCTATGAAAAAATACTTTAAACATTTATGATTAGTATAAATGTCACACCTTTCTCCATAAATATAATTCCTCCAAATCATTAATGAAAAAATTACCACATCTATCTCCAAATCATGAGTTGGGTAATTTTTCTCATGAATTTTCAACTGTCGTGAGGAATAATCTATCACCATATCATTTTTCATGAGAACACACCCCAATCCCTTCTTGGATGCATCACTATAGATAAAAAACCGTTCGCCACTACAAGGCAGTGTTAGTAAAGGTGCACTGGATAACCTTCATTTTAACTCCTTGAAATTCTATTCACATTCCTCCATCCAAACAAACTTAACTCCTTTCTGAGTGAACTTGGTGAGCGGATTATATATTCGTGAAAAATCATTCACAAAACGTCGATAATATCCGGCCAAACCTAGAAAACTTCAGATCTCGGTTACTATTGTTGGTCTCGACCATCTTTCGATAACCTCTGTTTTTGCTGGATCCATAGATATCCCCACTTTTGAGATTATGTGACCCAAAAATGAAACTTTTTTAAGCCAAAATTCAGACATGGTAAATTTGGCATGAAACTTTTCCTTCCTCGGGGTCTTTAATATAATTCTCAAGTGATCTTCATGTTATTACTTGATCTTTGAATATACAAGAATATCGTCTATAAAGACTTCCAAAAATTGATCAAGATAGTCTCTATAGACTCTATTCATCAGATCCATGAATATAGAAGGGGAATTAGTAAGACCAAATGGCATCACTATAAATTCATAGTGTCCATACCTTGTATGGAAAGCTGTCTTCTGTATATCCTCCCTTTTGACCCTTAAATAATGATACCCTGAAGGATGATCAATCTTGGAAAAGTATTGAGGTCCGTGTAGTTGGTCAAATTGTTCATCAATGCATGGGAGATGATATTTTTTCTTGATAGTGATTTTGTTAAGTTCTCGATAATCAATGCAGAGTCTCATTGATCCATCTTTATTTTTAACAAACAGAACTGGTGCTCCCCAAGGTGACGCACTAGGGCATATGAATGCCTTATCAAGATTCTCTTGGAGTTGCTTCTTCAATTCTTGCAACTCAATTGGGGCCATTCTATAAGGTGTCTTCGAAATAGGCAAAGCACCAGGTACAACTTCTATTGGAAACTCAACTTTACGATTTGGTGGAAGACCTGGCAATTCCTCTAGAGAGACATCGTCAAACTCCCGTAAAATGGGAATATTCTTAATCCTAAGTTTCTCTCCAACCATTTGGGATAAATAACCTTCATTTAGTGGAATCAACACCCATAAGATGGAAGAAATTTCCACTGGAAGGTTATGTTCATCCTTGCATCAATAGACGATCATAGATTCGTCTGGAATATGAAATGTGACTTCCCTTATTTGGAAATTGACATGAGATCCATATAGAGAAAGCCAATCCATGCAATGAATCACATAAAATACCACTATAGGAAGGGTCACAATATTTTCCAGAAGCACATTCCCACAAACGTCAATCAGAGAAGAATTATAAACTTCTGATGCGACTGTTGTGCCATTAGGTGTTGTCACAGCTAATTCAACATATAATTGTTGAGGTAATATGGCGATACCATTAGAAAATTCATTAGATATAAAAGAGTGGGTGGATCCATAATCAAATAAAACATTTTCTACTTTAGAGTGCATGGTAACTGTACCTTTCACCACTTCATTAACATAATCCACATCGCTGATAGAAATTGCATGTGACATTCCTTTTTCTTTATCCTTAAGCATTTGTTGACGTTGATCATCATCATCAACCCTTGGATTATGGAATTGATTAGCATAATTCCCCATTTCCTTGCACTTGTAACATTGAAATCTAGGAGGTGCAATCTGTGTAGCATTTTCATTATTCGCATCGCGAAACATCTTCATCCCATCATTGTGGAATTCAAATTCCCGATTACCTTTCTTTCCAAATTTTAAACATTTACTTGTCCCTTTAGGACAACTCCCTCCACATTTCATTCCACACCTTGAGCATAAGGGAAAACTCATCTTCTTTTCTATGTTCTCATTAGATTATCCTTTGAATTCCATTTTCCTCATCTTATCAAACCCATATGATTGATGGGTTACTCCAATCTCCATCTCAACTTTGAGAGCACATCAAATGATTTCCTTGTAGTTATTGAAGTCCATTATGGCTAACACCCTTCGAAGACTTGGTTTTAAGCCACTAAAGAATCGATCGATCTTACTCTCAGGTTGGATAATAATACCAGAAGCATACCTTCAAAGACTTGTAAAATTTTCATCGTAGGTACCAACAGATTCATCATCCATTTTCATCAGTTCAAGAAACTCCTTATCCATCTTTGTTCAAGGAATACGAGAGAATTACTTATTGAAAAATAAGTTCTTGAACTCGCCCCATTCCATTGACTCAATTTCATCCCATTGCCTCATATTCTAAATAATATTCCACCATTGATCAGCATCTCCTTCCAAACGATACACTTCTAAGATGAATTTATCATGTTTAGAACATTGAAGAACTGAAAATATCTTTTCAGAGGTACTGATCCATTGTTCAGCCACTAATGGATCAGTAGACCAGCTGAATGAGGGTGGACGCTTCCTCATGAAGGATTCAACAGAATGTTTCTCATTCCTTTGCTCGTTTGGAAGTCCTACATGATTCTTAACTTGATTAAGTTGTGTGAGCATGGCTACAAGATTTTTCATTCCATCTCCTATAATGTTTGGTTGCTCAGGTGGACAATCATTGCATTGCCTGTCGCATTCCGCATTAACACAGTTCCTTCGGGTTCTATACACTTACTAAAAACAAGAAGAATAGTGTGAGAAACAGTAATTATAATAGGAAAACCACATAATCAAGAATAAAAGTTCACACTTAAGATCTTATCATAGGTTGTTCATGCCCAGTTTTTAAACACTAAGATTGTGTTCTATTCTTAGAATTATCCTTAGGGTTCTTACTAAGGCTTTCACATCCTAGTTTCCAAAGGATGAATATAAATTTCCTCTAATACCAATTCTAACAACCCATACTTTACATACATTGTTATTATTTAAGAATTGAAGAACACTTATTACAATATATAACATAACCAGGAAAGGACCGTAAAGTTATAGAGTCTTTAGAAACTGGGAAACATAGACACCTAGTTCATAAAGCATCTACATTGTCTCCAATTTATTTCATCATATCAAGAGTCACATTTGGCATATTCAACATAATAACCTTCTTCCTGACCTGGGGAAAGAAAACATACAAAAGGTTGAGCTCAAATGCTCAGTAAGGGTAAACAAAAGAAATATCAATCACATCATATTCATAAGAACATAACATTTTGGAAATCTTAACCTGCAAAAGAGATCGTAATTTCATAACCTAGGATAAATCATAGTAGTGAAATGTAATCCCAATAATCATAACATAAAACATGAAACTTTGTGGCATACACAAATAATCATAGAGAATCATTTATTAGTAGTCAAGACTAATTTCCAAGACTATCTTAGCGGACAAAGTCCTTTTCTGAACTGAGTTCACTCCTCGTTTCAGTTTTGTTTCACTGAACCAGTTTAACCTGCCATTCTAGCCATGTCTATCTCATCTGATAAAAATATTTACCCAGTGTATTGGAGGGATATATAGGTCCCACCCATCTCATAATGATACCATTCTTATGTGTTCCACAATATCATAATCCATACATCACAGCATAACCCATGTAATAAAAATGGGATTCTTAAACATCACGTCATCATAACATAATCCATAAAAGGATATTGTAAAAATAATTCCATAATAACATAATCAAAACAATATAAAAATAGGGATATAAACAGAACCCTATATTATCTTATATGGAAAATAATTTTGATAAAACACATGAACTCCATTCTTGATGAAAATATCTTTTCTACTTCAAAAACATTTTCCTTTATTAACATGTCATATAATTGTGAACTAAAAGAAGTTGATTAAAAATAAACTTGAAAATTTCTAAAGGAATCTTCAAGGAAATATTGTTCTAAAAATCCATTCCTGTCGTATAAGTTAAAAAAACAGTTTTCCCGTACTTTGGTCGGAAAAGTCAAAAAGTACCTCGTACGAAAAACGACAAAAGATTTCTTTCATATCTTTTACTAAAAACACATCGAAGGGTAAAATTTTATTTAAACAATTGTAGTTGGATAAAAATAATATTACATTTTTAGTAAACATGGATGTGTATGATAAATATTCCCCAGTAAATTCTGATGTATAAACAATCTCGGATAAAAATTGAGATTGCGAGATTTTCCCTTACCTAAGGACTGATTTCCGTCGTAAGTGTCCGAACCTCCTGTATAATGATTTAAATAATGTTGTTGAATTTTTCCAGAATCATAATCATTGTTATGATATTATATATGGTCATATTCTTAGCTTATTATTAGTAATATTTCATTGTTACTTGTTATTCGGGTGTTTATTACTTTTTGTTCTTATGTGTGTTTTGTCGAATAAATTCTCATTCTTATTTTTAGGTTATAGATACCTAATTTACAGAAGGGTATTAGTGTAATATATATCATATTTATTCATTCAATGCATTTATATAATCATTATCCAATGGAAATCATGTATAACGAGTCGCATCACATCTTGAAGACGGTATTCTGTACGTACGTACGCGCGATGATATCATTCCCATGATCGTGGATTTGTATTGGAGTGTATGTATACTATTTAAGAATCAATATAAATTTAAAATAATCATATATAGTCATTATTTACACCATTATACCCATCCAAGTAAGGTGGTGGTGAACAATAGATTACACCATGGAGTGGAGACGGTATCCTGTACGTACGCACGCGCGGTGATTTCGGTTTCCATAGGATGGATAGATGGTGTAATAGAGATGTTTAATACTTATAATAATATATCAGTATATGAGTTATACTGATTTCATTACATAACAATTAGACAACTAAATAAGAAGAAGTGGAAGAAGAAATAAAGATGAAAGAATCGGTAACAGACATTACCTCTTCTTTGAAGCGCCTCTTTGAGACCTCCTCTTAGGGAACTAAAATTGGTCTTTGAAGAATACCAGGACCATTAATATGTTTCTATGGAAGTGGAGAAGATAATTTCTCATGGAATGTCTGAGCTTGAATGCTCAAAGTTGTGTGAGGAAGAGAGGGAGGAGGTGCCCTTTTATAAGGGAGGAGAGGGGCATCGTTGGAGAAACTAACAATATTATTTTATTATTAATCAATATTCGGTTTTTAATAGCTCCAAATTGATTTATTTAGTATATAAGGTGGGTATGGGTCTAAATCCTAATATCCAATCTAATTTAGACAAGTTTAGGTATCTATTTTAACCTCATCATTTAGATTTAACTTTAAGTTAGCTAATTTAACTTTTACCGTTTCTTCTTGTTTTCTAACACTATAAGGTTAATAAAATAACCATAACAAGACAAAGGAACCCCAAGTTGATTATTACTAATATATATAACCTTTTATAAGTCTTTTTTCCAAACCTTAGATTTTTAGGAATACAACAACAATTAATAATACAATACTTGATTTAAAAACTATTTTATGTCAATTTTGATACTATTTGGAAATTGATTTTTGGGAAAATAATAACAAAATTATTAGTTCGAAAAAATTTAACTAAATAAATACTAACATTTCATATTGACCTATAAAATTATTTTAATTCATAAAAAGTATCAAATTACATTTATTTGGATAATTATAACATCAATTATGTCAAAATTTCATTAATAAGATAATTACTGCATCGTTATTGTGTCATAAATAAATTATATTATATAATGTCTAAAAATTACAAATAAAATATAATTATGTAGGAAATAGTTTTATCTTTATAATGAATATTTATAGTCGAATTTATCTTATGTATAACTCTATTTTAAAAATTATTAAGTTATTTTACTTTGATTTTTCTATTTTAACCCTTCATTAAATAAATTAATAATAAATGTCCTAATCTCATCTAAGTGGGCCTAAATGGTCATATTTTATTCCTAAGGTTGTTTTTGGTCGAATTAAACTTATCCAATAGATTTAGGAGATGTGTTAGGGTAATAATAATATCATTTTTACCCTTCATTACCATAATTACTTTTAACCGTGGTAAATAAAAGTAAAAAGTTACTATTCACAAAAAATTATTTTCATCTCATTGAACAAAATTTTACTTACTGACATCAACCGTGTCTCTCAGATTTTTGAAATTCCAATCACAAAATCGGTAAAATTTATTTTTATTCAAATTTGAAAATTCTCTTAGGAGGTGGGTAAAAGACGGTGAAAAGATCAATAAAATTTTTATATATCTAAAATTATTATAAAATGACTCCAATGAATTAATTTGAACTTATAAAGGTATTATGTAAAATTTTTGACCTAAAATAAATTTCAATAAAATAAATAAATAAATAAAAAATCAGTTTTTAAATAATAACCAATTGTTTTACCTATTCATAAAAAATTGAATGCTTTCAGAAAAATACCAGAATTTCACCCTATGCTAATTTCAATATTCCGAATCCATAAATGAAGACCATTTTGAAAGAAAAAATTTATAAAATTTCAAAAAGTGGGTATTACTATTCTTAACGGCTAGTTTTAATAATATTTTAATAGCATATCTTTGTTTAGTGAAACTCATTATTGCGTACAAGACACGCTATCGAGGAAGGTCGTGGTTGTATGTAAATAAAGAAAAGCTACTATTGTGTGTAGTGAAAGATTCCGTTGATGATTTAGATAACATAAAAACAAAATATTTCTCAGAAAAGTCTCGGGTGTTACAGTATGCCATACGTACGCATGTATGGTGATTTCATTTTTCATAGGTTGGATTGATGGTGGAATATGGTTTTTTAATAATTATAAAAAAATCTCAGTATATATGTGATACTTGAGTGATTAATTTTTTACTAAACAAATAATGAATATTATTTAGATGAAGAATGATGTTCGAAATAATCGTTAGAAGATATTATCTCTTCTTCTACGTGTTTCCACTAAATATCCTCTTAGATCACTAAAGTTTTTCATTGAAGAAGAAAATGACCCATATAATATAAATTTAGAAGTTTAAGAAAGAAAAAGGTAGGCAATTTACAATAATTATTTCCCAAATTGATGTAATGACATGACAGAGGAGGTTCCCTTTTATAATTGGTGTGAGGGGCACATTTGGAAACCTCAAAAATTTAATTTATAATAAAACCATATGAAACTCTAAAATATCCAAAATGTACCAATTTTTAATATTATATTATATATGGTTGTAATATAATAAACCAATAATTTAATACTAGTATTCCACTCAATTAAAATATTATCATTTTAATTAGCACATAGTTATTATATTTAATTGTAATTAAGATAAAAAATATTTCAATATTAAAATAGTTAAATATTTATTTATTTGATGTCAATTAGACCATTAATAAGTACCTTAGATAATTTTATACCATATAATAATTAATATATTTTTTTAAAATGTTGGATGATTTTTAATTTTTTTAATTAATTATTGATTTGACAAAACCACAATATTTCCATTTTTGGAACAATTCAATTCATGGATTTTTAAAAATATCATGATAAGATGTTACAATATAACCAATTATTCTATTAAATCACTATAGGATATATTTTATCTAAAAAAATAATTTGACAAGATTATTGTCTCAAAATAATGTTATTTTAATACATTTAAAAACATAAATATGATATTTTCATTAATGAAAAAATTACTACATTAGTTTTGTGTAATTATTTAATAAAATTATTTATTGGGTAAAAATTTAAATAAATACAATTATGAAGATAAATATACAATGTTTCATAAAAATACTTTTAGTAGAATTTATCTTTTGGAAAATTCATCATTAAAAATTATATACTTATTAAGTGATGGATGTGATAACATTAATATTGCCTTAAATAAAATTATATAAGTGTCAAAATATCTTACGTATGGATCCATATAGTTAATTACTCTACCCTTTTATGATTACAGTTCTAATATACTCGACCAATAAGAATTGGGTATGTTTTTTCATCTTTCGATAGTTATTATCATCTTAATAATAATTGTTTTACTGATTTCTTATCAATTAATTAATTTTTACACCATCAAAGTATAAGTATTCACGGTAATTATATATTTCATAAATATTAAAAATAAATTAACATGATAAATAAAAAAATTATTAAAATATTTTTTTAATCTAATTTATCTTTTGTATTAAAATATATAAAAATAGTTTTTGTTATTAAAATTTGAGTTTGACTTATTTAACATTTCCTTAAATTAAAAAAATTAAATGTCATAATCTCATCCAAGTTGTTTAAAAAATACACTATTTATACCCAATAATGATTTAGGTCAACACACACATATACAATGATATTATTACTAGTTTTATGGTAATTTTATAATAGTTTTCTCACCATTAATTACATGTTTTACCCTTTTACCATATTAATAAAAATTAGTGAAGTTACTATTCAGAATGCCCAAAAATAAAATAGAACTATTTACATAATTTAGTTCTAATAATATCATATATGGAATCCTTTTTAAAAAATTCATAGAATATAAATTTTATTAATTATTTAAAAATTATTTATGTTGTCAGAAATAGATAATGAGTATTTAAAAGTTTAGAAAATGAAAATGATTGAAATTTTTTTACATCTGAATTCAATGTAAAATTAATGATAATGAAATAATTTATGTTTAATGATGAAAATATTTTCTAATTTTACTTTAATAACATTCGATAATATCATTTAATAATATAAATAATTTTTATGAAAAATTATGTTTTCAATTAAAAATTTGTATAATTTTACTGTTGATAAAAATGTAATACTTAATATGAAACATAAAAAAATTATCCAAAGTTTATTTTTATATCCTACATCAAAACAAGAAGTTGGTTCGGTTAAATAGAATATATAATAGATTCTAAAACAAGATTTAAAATTTGTGTCCCATTAAAAGGTGGAAATACTTCATTGTTGGAAAATAGTTCTTTTATTCGAAAAAAATGATTTTTTTCTTTTTATAGTCTAGAAAACTTATATAATTAATTATAAAACATTAGATTGTATCCATAAAGAGTGATTTGTATATTTTATAGACTCACGTTTTGTCATTTAAGTTATTTTGTTAAAAAAGTAAATATTATTCATACCCACCATTAAAAGGACTATATTTTAATATTTAGATGTTTACTTGTACTCAATCTTGTGTGAAATGATATATATAAAATGAACCTAAAATTTTGTAAAATAAAATCCAAGAATAGTGTTACATATACCTAAATCGATTACAGAGATGCATGTAACGCAAACTATTATTGGTGTAGCATACAACACAGGTCATCAAAGTTATTAAAAAGAATCTATCTCATAAATCATAGTCATTTTTAATGAAATGTCAGAATTTAAAAATTGATACAGTTTTTTTTGGAATTAGTTTTATGTTGAACAAATGGATTCATATAGATGCATCCAAGGTATTCCATGTAGGTCATTGATAGTTGTATCCTAATAAACAACCAGGAACTACAAGTTGGATATCATATCCTTGAACTAATTTATGAATGTGATGTTTCCAAGAGATGCTTGCTCAATAATTTTAAAACCTTATATCATTATGTGAAGAGAGATAAGTCAGATTAATTGAGACCCAATTGTAGATGTTTTTACACCATAATGTGGTTGACTCCCGATCTATTGTTAATAAATTCATGTTGGGTTCAAATGTAATTTATAATGCAAGATGTCTACATGATCCAAAAGTGTCATTATGTGAAAAATTCCCTATCCTAGTCTGTGAAATAGATGGTGACTTGTTATTCTGAGGGATCATTCTCTGTGAAATATATTTCAGCAGCATCAACTCATACTTCAATCCTTTAAGGGCTTGATAAGGCCTCAATGAGATCATTGTGATGATCTTCTAGTAGAATCATAGCATATAATATTGATAATTTAGCTGGTACATGGCCTCGTTTATTCAAATAATAATACTTATTGAATAATGGTATTATTTTTACCATATGGGGTTGTCTTTTCACATGTGATTTTGGAGATGATGATCATTGTTTAGATGGGACATCCCTTAGTGTAGGATTTGATGATACTTCTGTTCTTGGAGGGGTTTTTCAAATGGTTCTTTTTACACATTGGGATTGATCATGTGATGACATATCCTCTAATCGATATTCATGTATGATTGTTTTGGGGATGATCCTATCATGAATGGAGGAATTCCCTTATTCTTTTTAATGTCTCTGATGATATCTTCCATGATATTTGACCTCGTAGAAAGTTTGAGAATATTCCTAGTTAAAATATTTAATTCTGGAATGAATTCATCCTTCCCTATATCCTCGACACTAATGGAATCTTACTATAGTTCCCCAATCCAGTCTCGTGAATTTGGGTTCATAATCAGAATATTCATTTGGGAAGAGATCCATTAAGTTAAAACGTTAAAAGAACCAAAAATCAACTCCTCAATTGATGATTATTCTATCTAATGGGTTGACTGTTATTATTCCTTTTAGTGGGGTAGTGTCTATACATTTGGGTGTAATGTCATAATTTCATCTAATGTTATGGAATAAATTGTCTCTAACATGAGATCATTTTCCCATATATCCTATTTACCCTTCCATCAATATCACTTTTTGATTAATATATTTCTATTGACAAATAAATTGATGATGTTGGCTACATTGTGGTTGAATCAGTGGAATAAATAGTTGGCCATTTAAACTATTTTGGGAGATATAAATGTGTTTGGATGATCATTTTCGTTACCATATAGTTAGTGAACATCTTTTACACTATTTAACTTATCTTCTTTCTATTAATTTTTATAAATTTTGGTGTTTTATAAATGCTACAAAACCTGATAGGTGATTTTTTCATTTTTTATTTTTTTGAATCCAACAACATTTGCAGGAGGTCTGTCCAAAAGAACAATCATGAATATGGTGTCACATAATTTTATGGAATGATAAAAGATTTTTAAGTTCTTTATTGCCTTATTTTAATGGATTCATGGTATTTGGCATCATAAACATGTTTATTTTTCAATGATGATATATTGATGGTATGGTCCTAGTATGTTCGATATGAATATACCTTGTTTTTAATCTCCTCAAACTTTTTACACTATTGATCCCTCTGATCTTCCTAGAATGGTGGGTGAATTTTATAATTCGAAAGAGGTGGGGTTGCATGATACTATGCTGGATTTGGAGTAATTACAGGTATACGGACCATTTTATGTGTAATAGTGGTAGCCTATGCTTTTCGTATTCTCTTTCCTAAATTTGATGGAATCACTCTGGTCATAGCTTGTCTATCCGAGATGGAGTTTTCCAGATATAGAGAAATTTTATCAAGGTCCCAAAACAATCCTATGTATTTCAAATGTATTAATGGAGTATGAAACTCATCATAAATATTCTCTACACATAAGGTTAACAACACATCTTTAGGGGGTGGTAGGTTTATGGGGTATGTTAATCCTTTCCACTGATCGATAAAATCTAATATATTTTAATTTTACCATTTTTAACAATTCATGATATCAATTAATGTTGTCTATTGTATAGTTGAACTAAATTGGAATAAAAAATTCTAACCGAGGTCATTCCATCAAGTGATTGACCAATATTTCCAAATTCCGTACCACAAGATTGATACTCTTTGTAGTGATTCCATGGAGCACCTGAGTTTAACCCCATCTTATTGATCAATGGTACCCACCATGTGATCACTATGAGATAGAAAATGTATCATGTTCTAATCTATATCCCTCAATCCATTGAATATTGGTTATGTGGGATTCCCAATGTTGGTGATGGAAGAGTAAAAATGTCCCATTTAAAGAATGGATTTTTATCTATCTGTATTGGCACACACCGTTCCTCTATGGCTTCCAATTGATCCATTAGAAACTCAATAGTGTTCAAAATAATTTTAGGAATGTGTAAATGAGTAGGAGCACAGATAGGTGCGGCCACTAAATATTGAACAAATACAAATCTTGGTAGGGCCATTGGTAGCACAAATATTTGTACCTATTATGGATAACCAATACGACCAGGCCTATCTGGATATATCCAAACTTCTTTAGTTCTATACCCAATTGTGGTAATTCAATATATTCTTATATGATATACCAATATATAGGTGGCTATTGTTCAATGTTGAGAAGATATTCCATGTCTTATTTAGTTGTTTGGAAAGACACTCATTTTTGAGTAGAAAAATTTGGGAGGGTAAGTTTAGGATCATCATTTATATCATGTATAGATAGAAGGATACATCATGGTATTTTTTTATTGATTCTATCCTATTCATTCATCTCTTCCTCTTACTAAGAGAATCATTCCCTTAGTGTTGGGGCATAACCTATTTCGAAATGAGGTGATCTTAATTTATTCCATAATCTTTTTCTCAGTTAGATTACTATTTGTTATAATTGGTAGATTTTCTATGAAGATCCAAAATATAAGAAAAACCTCGGGTTTTCGATATAAAAACCTCATTAAAAAGTTTTGGCTGGAACTGTGCGATAAACCTGAACCTCCTCTTCTAACTTTTTTGAATTGGTCTCATGTTCTGTAGAATCTGTGAGGGTGGTCTTGATGAAATTTTCTAATATGAACTTCAATATTGGTGTTCTATTAGTGTTTTTGTGATTATGTCTTCTTTCATTCCCATCATGGGGACTTATCCTCTAATTTTATAGTTTTTTAGAGAATCATGGTAAGAAATTATCCAAATGGAATCTCAAGGTAAATCATTCATATGTATTCTTAGTGATTGAATTAAATCACAGGATGGGATGACCTGGGAGGATCCATTATTTGTAATTTTCACTAATAGGTATAAACCTAATTCATTTCTATGAGATTGTTGTTGAGGTAAAAAAATCCCCCATCCCTAGTGACTTGGGTTATTCTCAATCACCATTAAAAACATTCAGTTTTGTTTTAGAGGCCCGAATATTGGTTTAAAAAAACCCTGAGCCATGTGTGATGGGGTTTCTCTCGAACATTCATGGCTAAGATTATAATGATTTCTCTTAAAATTATATGTAGTTCTATTTGAACATTGGTTAGGTGAATCATTCGGTATGAACATGTATCATCCAATTCTAATGATTATTTCACTATCTCAATCATTTATGCAGTCTAATTAATGATTTTTTTACAATAAAGAGTGTTTATTAATTTTTTAAAATTCTTGATGAAATGGTATCTCAAAATTCTTCTCTATTATGGTACATCATTGGATAGAATCATTTGTAGAAACTTCTGTTGGGTATATAATTTTTCATGAAAAAAATATAATTTTTATGACTTTCTAAAGAATTAAAAATGCATTCTATCACATTTGATGGGATGTTTTTATTAGGGAGTGTAGAGAAAGGATATTTTCCAATTCTACCCCATCTAATAATACAAACATTCGATGGGGTATCTAGGATCATTTGTTGAAACAACATTAATGTGTTGAGGTTGGCATGATGAAGGATCCCTTGCTAATTTTTAATATTTAGAATTCTAGAACCATGGAGATTTACCAATTTAATTTGGCATTACAACCCTTTTATTACACTGATGTGAATTTAGTACTCATCATACGGTAATACTTTTTATTTTATATGGTGAATATTTTTTCATATGTTTAGTCAAACAATATGCACAAAATTTGTAACAAATGGTTCTAGAATTCTTTATTGAGTGGTGTATAATGAACATAACATGATTGGTATGTCATCATTAGACAACTACTTCCTCATGTGCATCATTTATTCTTTATCTTTTTCTAGAGGTTCTATTATCTGGTCTAAATAGAGTGGAAGCATCCCAAATGATTTATCATAACCAATGATATTAGTTGGGATATAGTCTATTACACTAGAAGGTAAGTAACCAAAGGGTTGTTTTGAAAGTTACCATCACCTTATGTTTTCTTATGTTTGAGAAATAATTTTACCTTCAAATGATAAGGCATAATACATGACTGAACATGTCTTCACAGGTACTTCACAATGTGAGGACATTGTTGTCACCACAATTACAGTTGGAGTATTCTATTTTCAATATGAAGCACTACTATAGAGAGAACAATCATAGAATATTCCCTCATGGGGAGGAAAAACATCCTGGATTACAATAATAGAAATACTCCATTTCTCCTTGACCATCTGGTCACATTGGGGGATGATGAAGAAAACCTAAATATATGGGATCTTGAGATAAATTTGATTATGAGAATATATAAATATATCATAGTGATGTGTCCAATGAAAATGTTCAATATTAGTACTCATGCACCTGTAATTTGGTAATGGGAGGGTAGGATCAATATATTCTATAGATAAGAATCGGAGGGAATCAATAACACTAGAATTATGTAGAGCCGTATTATTGTTTAGTTATAGATTTTACATTCATGATTGATGATTCTTTTTCATGGATGACTTATTACAAGTAGTTGGTGATACTTTCTCAGAGAAGTTGTTTTCATGGGATGGATTTTCCAGGTCAAATGTGGCGAATAATTCTATAAACAACCTCTTTGAATCTTCTCCTAATGGAAAAGATATATGGCATGAGTTTTTTCTCTTAATATGATGAGGTAACCATATCTATATGGATATCTATGGTCATTCTACGTGGTTTTATGGGATAATGTTAAAAGGGATCTAATTGAAGATGTGAAAGAAAAAAATTTAGGTGAAATTATCCCAAGGATGACTTGTTAAACCACCTTGGTTCTTATCTGCAATGTCAAGGACCCATCCTCTATTAAGTAATTTTGGCCAATTAGAATGTGTGAAATTCCTTAAAATTTTCATTCTCATGTACTCAACATGACACTATTAGTGAACTTCCAAGATTGAATATCTGAGGAGAAACATGGTTTCCTAGTGGAATAAATTTTTTTGGGGCGATTAGTTTGGATCAAGAAATGATATCCAAAATCAATAAGAAAACACAAGGTTTCTGCATCTCCATTAAGGTGGACATGGATAAATCCTATGACCAATTTTATTGGGATTTCATCATAAAGGTTCTTTGTTTCAGGTGCTTCTCTTCATGGAATATTGATATATTATTTAGATGTTTTATCACTCCTTAGATTCCAATAAGTATAATTGGAAGTAAATGTAGTTTCATTAAATCGGTGTGTAGTTTGAGAAAAGGTGATACCCAATCACCATCCCTTTTCTTTATAGAACACGAAACTCTCCACAAGATCATAAATAAAAATGCGATAGTAGGAATTTTCTGAAAATTCTTTTGTAGATCTAACAAATAGGGGTGTCACATATGATGTTTGGAGATAGTCTGGCGCTTTTTCATAATGGAGGGACCAATTCCATTTGAGGAATCAATGTATTTCATAGAAATTATTTTACATAGTGTTGTTAAATGATCAATCCCGACAAGAATACTATGTATATTTAAGGAAAATGTTTATATAGGTGAGTGAGTACTTTTAAATATATAAATGTATATTGAATAAGGTTCATTCCTATGTACTACCTAGGAGTTCCTATCATGTATAGAAGACTATTCTTCCAATATATAGATAATTTTGTTAGAAATAACACATCACATTTTAATAACAAGAAGCATATATTTCTATATATTTTTGGTCGGATCATTCTTGTCCATAGTGTTGAAAAAAATCCCCATAAATCCCCTATTGATGTTTCAGGTTCTAATAGTGTTCATCAATAACATTAATAAAAATAATAATTTCCTCTATGATGGAATCCCACTCATAAGGAATATAAAATTGGTATTCAAGGTCATGGCTATATTCTCATTTGCTAAAGGGTGGTTTGGAGTTTGTATCATAGAGAACATGATGCACTACCTTCCTGAAAGGCATTCTTAGGATGTTATTAAAGACACCCCCTCTAGGATAATTTAATTGCGGGAAGGGTGGTAATAATCCATTGATCCCTATATGATCTGCATCCAATCTATGGATGGTTATGCAAATTCACATCCCTTTACACTATAATTAAATTCCCTGGATTATTGGAAAGGGTATCATCAACATATTGAATTAATACTATGAAATTATCTCGAATAGTTTTCCTGGATTCCTAGACCCTGACCTATCTTTTAAACAGGCACTTGACCATCCATCTTTCTTCCATGTGGTTTTAAAAATTTATTAGAAGGTCTTATTTAACCTCAGAAATTTAAATTGAGATATAGAAAAATGTATCTTTATAGTGTATTTATCTGGTTCTTTCAGGTTTAAGGCTTATTGATAAATTCATGTTTACTTTTAAAATATCAACCCTTGGGGTCAAATCCTTTATTGAAAATAACTCCTTCCAAATTACAACTAGCTCATTTGGATTTTAGTTATCCATGTAATTATGAGTAATGAGGAGGTGTATTTGAAATGTATTATCATCATTTCAAAATAATTTTTTTTCACCCACTTGAAAACCAATTCTATAGATCATTTATTTTTTGAATGATAGTGGGATAAAACTATATGTAATTCTATGTGTGAGTTCACTATGTTGTAATATCTGGTTCTATAAGGTCTCAACATTATCTAGAGATGGTTTTATAAATTGAGAGATAAGTTCTTTGAGAATAAGTAATGCTGAATCATTTTCCACTTGCTGTTCGGTTATCTGGGAGGCTCAAAACAAATCCAATAATGATGAAACATCAATCTAAGTGATGAACCTAACTTTCAGAACATGATGGGATGATTCTAACATTGATATTCTTCTAAAACATTTGGAGGTGTCCCCCTCTATCAGTAAATTTTTAAACAATAATATTATTTATACCCTCATTCATAGGAGGACCCACAGTGATGGTGGATTCATTGGTCCCCAATTAAATCTTAGTTACAACATAATATTGATTCCCCAAGCTCTCCAACCATCTAAGATAAAAAAAAATCTTATAGAAATTAATACCCATAAAATGGATATATTTTCCAATGTATTTTTATATTTATCATTGCATTGATAAATGATAATAGGTTGGTTTATAATATCAAATGTGACATCACTTATTTAGAAGCTGATGTGATATTTACGTAAATAATGCAACTCCATTTTTAAAATTTCATTAAATATAACTAAAGTGATTATAATGTGATATATATAAAGAACAATATGAAATACTTCAATCAGTTTTGAATCATAGCTATGATATGAAATCATCATCCCGGTAAGGTTTATGACTACTAATTCAGTATCTAATCATTGAGGTATTGTTGTTACAACCATAGTAAATCATTAGATATAAAATATTCAGTATATCCATAATCAAATAACACATTAGGGTTTATTGAGATAATGGTATCTATACCATTAAATACTTTGTTATCATACACGTATCTATAATTATTCATCATGTAATATTTCCATTTGTCTATAGGATTAAGATTTTTCTTTTTATGATTCTTTTCATTAACCATTATATATATAAAAAAATTGGCATATTATCTATATTGGTGGTATTATAATCATTAGTGTGTGGGTGATTCATTTCTTGGTTTTTCTCTCATTTATTATATAAATTCTTCTTAATATTTATTCAACTATATATTTTACATTGATATTCATTTAAACTCATAAAAAATTTACTAGTCCCTTTAACATTATTTCATTTGTGTTTCATTGGGCACTTCAATTATAAAGAAAATATCATGATTCTCACACTATAATTTTTATTACTGGAATTTATATTTAATATCATGTTTATATTCTGATAAGTCTATAAGAGTGATAGATTACTCCATTATCCATATCTTCTTTGAATTCACATCACATTTTTTCTTCACAATTAATAATGTTCCTTTTAGATAAAATAATTTTGATACATATTTTTATGCCACTTAAGAATTGATAAATATTATATTCAGTTTGGAAGATAATAATTGATCTATACCAAATAAGTATTGTAAAATTATCATTATAATTAATTAAGGATTAATAATCCTTCGACATTATAGTATGTAATTCCTTATTCATTATTATACAAATAATATAAGTAATGTATTAATTGTAAATTAATCTCTTAAAATCATATCAATCATTAGATTAAATTTATTTTTGTTGCCTTGTATTCTTTGTAATATTCCCTTATTGATATGTAGCCCCGTACACATGATGATTAACTAAAATAATTTTTTCATGTTCCAAAATTTGTATAGAGGATAATATATTTCTAGTGGAAAATTTGAATTTCTCAGATACAAGTGGATTGGTCAATCCCTTACAATATATATGATTTTTACACATAATGGATACAATGGGATAGTGTTCCATATTTTTTCATTTGATTTACTAGTATGATTCATATATTACAAAAAATTATTAATATAAACAATATTTTTTGACTCAACCACCATATTAATTTGTTTTCTCAGGGTGAAAATTATATCATTATCAATAAAATTTAAAACAAACATGTTTTCCTTGGGATACAATCATTAACTAAAATAATAAAATATAGTCTGATCAGTAGAAATAATAGTAGATAACAACATAATCACGAAAAATCAATTATTTGATGTTTAACATGTGACATAATGTTTTAAATATGTAAAACCCTTGGATTAAACTAGGTCATTGAGGGATAAAATCTATTAAAATCCTTCACAATTATTCTTAATAATAAATTTAGTTAAGAAAAGTATATCCCTTAGGTGTATAAGAATTGATACACAATAAAGAACGCTCACCATGAACTTGAATGATGTCCAAGATATACTTGACCAACTATTTTTAGGGTCATTATCTGTTAATGAATCTCTTTCAATAGAAAGACCAAGTATAATATCAATTCATGGATTTATTTCCAGAAAAACTATAAAATATATTCCCTAGAAAAGATTAATGATGGTTTCTTATATAGTGAATTATCATTAGGTTTTTCATCAGAGTTCTCCAATCCTTATATCCATTTATTCAATAAACATTTCCATGAATTAAAATAATACAGATCCATAATTTTCATACATAGACAATATAAATTAATAAATTAATATTTATTATATTGTACTAATATTCACTGGAGGAGAGTAAATGATTATTTTCCTTAGAGTCTAGATACATAATCACCATATATCATTAAATATCTTGAAAATATAAATTTACAATCATCAATAATAGTTTCATTATTAGTCCTATCAAAATTTAAACTAATTTTCATAACCTATATAAATAAATCATATTAAAGTGTATGCTCCAGTGTTTATTACTAGTAAATAGGGGGGTAAAGATCAAATAATAATTACATGAGTATATGAGATAATGTGGTTAACATTTTAATAGAATATCCAACATATCAGAGATTATAATCATGAGTCTTATAATAAATCATGGTTTTTTACAATACATGAATCTTAAATAACTCAAATAAAATTAATAACTAGGTCATAACAACATAAAAAGACATTTGTTTTTGTTATATATATATATATCAAATAATATTCAAAGTAGACAAGGATTACTACCAATACTAGAATGGTATAAAAGAGTTAATTCTTAATCCATTAAAACCTTAGTTATAGTTCACTCACAAGAAATTCATAGTGGACAGAGTCCCCTGTAGAACTAGTTTCACTCCCTAATCATTTCCATAATATCTAATGATATATAAATCATTACCCAATACATTGGGGTATATATAATTTCATACCCCGAATCACATAATGAAAACCATATATAGGATTTAAAAACGAAAATTCTAAACATGTCCAGTTAGAAGAAAAGGAATCTGAACATTTATTAAAAACAATATAAAAATGTATATAGTGAAAAAGATGGGTTCAAACAAATAGAAATTCTATCATCCAACAAACAATGATAAAGAGTAAAATATGACCATGTCATGTTGATAATTAGAGTATTTATAATTTTCCCACTTATTTAAAGTATTTACTTTGTTTAATATCTTATGGATCTCTACATTGATCTTTTTTGACACCTTATAAGAAGATCTTATAGAACATGTCCTTTGAAGATCAGAATAGTTCATCAATTTTGTTCTTTTTGAAGGAGTAGTAGTGAACCTCTCATTATGAACCACGTATTTCATTACATATATAATACAATCCTAAAATTAATTATTATCCCCAATTCACAAAACCATGAGAGGAGTACTTATATTAACTCTATCATCATTGATGTTTCAGCATTTATCGGAGATTATTTAATGGTCTAATATGTTTGGGATTTCCTGATAGAAATCATCATTTTTTAATGACATTTTTTGTTGAAATAAACCTCTTATTAATTTAAATATCTTTACATGTCTGTGATAGCGGGTTTATGAATAGTTATATCATTTTGAAATTCCCTAGACTGAACACCTCCACCACGAAAAAAACAAGTTGAAATCATGGATTGACCAGCATTATCAGCTTCCATATTTTTTCACATATTGAGGAAATCTGTATTTATCTCTCTCGAAAATCAAATAATACCATTTCAATCCATAGATGATCCCTATTATCAAACAATTAGTACTACGAATGGAGAACCCAAATGCCTTTTAAAACCCCATCATTATCAGGACACTGCATCAATAATGGAGTTCCTTGGATAAAACTCTAACATTCATCAGTATGACCTAACCCTCATTCATTATCCTCAATAATTTTAAAATATACATATCTCCACTTATAAGAATAATCATTTCCCTTTACAAAATCAGAATTTCTACAAGAATTATATTTCTAAAAAGGACTATACATCCCTTAAGGAGAATAATGATCAGAAATCACAACTGATTTATATCTATACCATGTCTCATACCTCTTAACTATGTCCTAAGTATGAAAGATACTATCCATGTTTTGAATATTTGGTCCTAAATTATTAATATAACTCCATTTTATATTCATTCTTCTTCCAAAATGTGAAGATTCTTATCTGTTAATTAAATAGACTATGGAAAAAGTAACATACATCAGGTATTCTTATAATGCATAATAACCCAAAAAATATCACAGAAGAAGAAAGCTTCTCATATTAAAAAAATGTTCAAATCATTAGATTGTGTGGATAAAACCACCATATTAGTACGACTTGATCATAAATCAATTTTAATGGAAATTATATCAATGAATACAAATCTATCCTTGTAACACCCCATGATTTCATAGTGTGTTATTTCTTCAAAATAATTCAATAACTTCCACTACACGCAACACCGAGTTAAAGCGCACCCTGACATACCAAACAAGCTGTTCAAAAGAGGTTATGAATAGTATTAACTAAATATTAAACTTTATATAATCTTTATAATTTTATAATCCATATTATGAGTTTCTTAGACATAATGTAATAACAATTCCCCTTTTTTCAGATAAAATATGTACTTTTAAAAAATGCACTTTTACCAACTTTCATAGTGAACCCTTTTTAAATCCAATATTTTAAACTTTTATATATTCAATTTGACTAAATAAATTTATTCTTTAGAATGGGGACATAAAAAAATTTACAATGTAACAACCCAAGCTTCCACGGTACACTTCTCTTTGAATAATACAGTAGTGTGTGTTGTACGCAACTTTGAGTTCTAACACACACTACAACCAATCAAACTAGCTTTAATGAATAGTAATATGTACTTTTTAAATTTTATAAATTTTATCTCTCAAAATGGACTTCATTTTTGGATTTAGAGTATCGAATTTAGCCTAAGGTGAAATTTTGGTACTTTTCGGTTAACTTTAATATTTTGATGAATAGTGAAAATTACTAAATTTTAATTAAAAACAACTTTTTAATCAAAATAATTAATATTGATAAATTATGAATTTGAGTGGTTTAAAAGTATAATTAGATTATATTTTTACCATTTATCCATTGGTGTACATTAGAATTAATTTCACTTAGAAATTGGACATAAACAATTGTTAATCTTTTGATATATATTGTTCCTTAGAAAAACGCTATTTGTTGTGACAACGGGAATTGATAATAAAATTTATTAATGCACCATATATGATTGGAATTTTTTAAAATAGACACCATTTTTTAATTCAAAATATCAATTATAGCATAGGGTGATATTTTGGCGTTGTTCTGAAAAACATCAATTTTTTATTAATAGTGAAACTACTAAGTGGTAGTTAAAAAACTGAATTTTTCATAAAACATAATTTTACCGCTTCTATGATTGGAATTTCGAAATTCTGGGAGACACGGTTAATATCAAGGAATAAAATGTGGTTCAATGAGATGAAAATAATTTTTGGTGAATAGTAACCTTTTACTTTTATTTACCACGGTTAAAAGTAAAAAGGGTAATTAAGGGTAATAATGATATTAATATTACCCAAACATATATCCTAATTCTATTGGAGAAGTTTATCTAGACCAAAAACAACCTTAGTAATAAAATATTATCATTTAGTTCCACTTGGATTAGATTATGACATTTATTATTATTTAATTCAAAGAAGAGTTAAAAGAGTTAAAATCAATGTTTATTTACTAATAGATTTTTAATATAGGGTTATACATAAGATAAATTCGATTGTAAATTATCATTAAAAATCTAAAACGAGGTCCAACATAATGATAATTTATTTATAATTTTTAGACCTTAAAATATTTAATTTATTTATGAAAAAATGATGATGGAGTAATTACCTAATTATTGAAAATTTGGAATAATTGATATTATAAATACCCAAATAAAGGTAATTTTAGACTTTTTATAAATACCAATAATTTTATAGTATAATATGAAATGTTATAATTTATTTAATTGAATTTTTTCGAATTAATCATTCTGTTATGAGTTTTACAAATATCAATTATTGAATAATGTCAAAATTGACATAAAAGAGTTTTTAAAACAAATATTATATTATTAATTAATATTAAATTCCTAAAAGTCTACGGTTCAGCCAAGAGACTTATCTCATGATATGTGTATCATTAATGGACCAATTTGGGGTATCTTGGATGTATATAGTATGTTTATTAACCATATATTTTAAAAATACAAAGAGACATTGTAAAAGTGAAACTAATTAACTAAGAGTTAATACTTAAATATAAGGTTAATATAATGACCCAAACCTTTCTAAATTCTATTGGTTGAGTGTTTTGCGACCCATCCCCACCTTAAACGTTAAATAATCCACTTTTGAGCCATTATAAACCGAATATGAATTTATTATAAAATAATATTTCTAGCTTTTCCAAAGGTGCCCCTCACCCGTCTTATAAAAGGGAACTCTTTCTTCTCATTAACTGAAACCTTCAAAGACTTTTGGATTGGCAAACCTCTGCCCAAATACTCTCTCAACTTCCCTAACTTCATCCTAGAGGCCTTCATTTAGTATTAAATCCGACTTAAGGAGCCCTTTTGATCAAATCAAAAGGAAGTACCTAATGAAGAGGTAATGATTTCACCACCCTTTTACAAGATCCATTCTTCATCCACTTCTTCGTTCATTGTTATTACAATTATAAAATAATAAATCCAGTATCTCCAATATAATGTAATATTATTATAATTATGGTACTACCATATTCAGTATTCTATCCATCCTTTGAATGACATGTCACCATACGTGCGTACGTACGGCTTACCGTCTCCACGTCGTGGTGTAATTGTTATTCAATATATTATTATTTGGATGAGTATAATAATGATTTTTAATTCATGTAAATAATAAATATAACATGATAATGATTTCGTATATATGAAATAACATCCAATTATATATTATTTTAATATCAAAAGAATGATATTTTCATTCGTGCGTACGTAAGGATTACCGTCTCCGCGACGCGATGAGATTCATTTCCAAGTTCACCATTCATCGACGATTATAAAAATATATATTACTATAAAGTATGTAATATATGACATAATAATTCTACTGGAGAGATATATATATATATAAGGATTTATGTACTTACATATATCTTTTTCATTTACTTCCGTTCAATACTATATGAAAACAGAAACAATGTTTATGCGTACGTACGGACTACCATATCCATAAATGGTGTTTTCCATTTCATATATATGTCTATTAAACATATTTATATTCTAAATATATATGATATATTTATCATGTTTTATATTCTGGAATTATTTAAATCATGATCTAAGTGATACAACGAAGAGTGACAAGTTAAAACATGTATGATAAAGAAAGTGATTATTACCCAAAATGTTAACATAACAAGGAAATTATTATTAAATGGATAATATAAAGTCATAAATGAGTCAGGTATGATATCATAAATATTAATATGATTCTTTTATAATTTTATAACATACTACGATCATCGTACAGGAGTTTGATCGTACCCTCGACTAAAGGAAAGTGCAAGGTAATGGGTTTTCATCTCACTCCTTATTCCCATGAGATTCATGCCATATTGCCACTATTACCATTTGTGTGGGTTATGTACTGCCCATAATTGTATTCTTTGTGTAATACAATTTAATTATTGTGTATTTACATATTGATTGTATGATACCTCTTTCATGGGTTGTATGTTTCGTAAGTTACCAAATTGGTAATGGTTAATTCCTCAATATCATCATTATCCGAGATTGTTTATGTGTAAGTATTTACTGGGACATTTTTATCATCCATTTCCATTTTTCATAAAAATGGTTTCAAAATGAAGATTTTAAAATTTTTGAAAGGTACCCTTTATCAATATCAAAATTTCAAATGTTTTGAAGATTTATCTTTCTAAATATTTTTAATTAATGTCCATGTTTTCAAAACGATTTTAAGGATTTATTTATATGGACATGAATGTTTTGAAATGATATTTATTTTCAAAAGTTTCAAAGTGGTATGGGACACTTTGATTCAAAAATATCTTTTAAATTACTTCCTTTATAAATGTGTGACTTTTCAATGATTTCAAAAAAAGTGTTATTTCTCTCAAATAGTTTGTATTTCATCTATGTCAACATCCTTTGATGGATTTTAAGATTATTTGAAGTTGATTTATTATGATACAAAACTTTTTAATTGTATTGAAGGTTTTGTGATATACTTAATTGTGGATGTGTTATTTTTATACCATTCATGATTTATGGAGAAATTATGGACATTTTGTATTCTAGTTTTAATATGAATGTTAATGTTATGTTTAAACCTTTTCCTATGGGAATGCATTGGACTTAGTAAGTGACGGGTGGAGCCCGCTATAGCTCATCGATGCATCAGTTGGTCTCATGAGACAAACTAGTGTCTTGGAAAAAGGCCTTGACAAAATCTTATTTGTAGTCTTGGCACGAGGCCTTGGCTATGTGGTTATGATAGTCTGGCATTATGCATTCCATCATTATGAAAGTGGTTAGTGATATTGCATGTGATTATTCGATTAGTAGAATATCCATGTGAATAAGTAAATGGCATTATATCATTTTATTTCTGATATATTATGATGAAGTTCAAGTTTAAAAGTCTTTTGTTTTAGTTTTATACATTTCCTTAAATGTTAATTCTTATATTTGGAAGTTTCCGCTGTATTGCATACCCTTACTGAGCATTTGAGCTCACCCCTTTCTATGTTTTATTCTTCCTAGGATTCCAAGAAGTGTAATGTGATTGATATTCAGTGTTAAGACAAGGGAATAATGGCATTAATAAAGGATTATTTATGTTGTTTTGTATGTTATGAAGTATAATGTAACATTCATGTATGTAATCTATTTTCCAAGACTACTAAATTGATCGGTTCTTCGGGACTTGGTTCCTTGTAATAATGCTAATGTATTAAAATTATGCACTGACTCTAGGTCACTAGGGTGGGGGCATTACAGTTGGTATCAGAGGAAGTTTAGCAACAACCATGGAAACTATATTTAGATAAATTCTGATTAGAGCACATAACCCTAAGATAGACATTGAGCATTAGTATAGAAGAACTTCCTAGAATTTTGGTATTTTAGATATTTTGTGAGTTTTTCGAGCAATACATCCTTGTATGGATACGAGCTGGTAGAGGCGGCTTTGGCACAACTGTACCTAGGGTTAAAACTCGAAAACACCGCTTTGAGCTATACACGAACGGGAACTGGTGCAAAAAAATGGACCTTGCTACACTCTTGGTTACGACACTCCCGGGGGATATGCATAGGATAATTCTCATTTTATTTACAAACCATTATGAAGGGCTCGTGAGTATATATATTTACTCAAAGAAAACATTTTTTTATGATTATGGATTATATCCATAAACTGTTCAATTTGCATTATGAATTATTTATTGCAATTCATAAACTGACCTAGTTTATGCTATTGTATATAAATGGCGCCCAGTTGAAGGAATGTGAACTCCCGTAATACGTATTATCCAAAGAGTAAGAAGGATCGTATCTTTCATGGTATTAAGACATCATTTAAAAGGGAAATAGTCTCCCACGTATAATCATCATATGAAGAAATAGTATCATGTGTGGATAAGATAACTAAAGAGTTTACTGAGTCCTATGGATTTGAAGGGAACCAAGAGAAGAAAAGGATGGAAGAGAGAAAGATGGATAAAGGGAAGAGGGAAAAGATGAATTTCCCCATATGTGACAACTGTTGGAAGAAACACCCTGGAACTTTCCTGAAAGGAATAGGAGTTTGTTATAAGTGTGGAGGAAAATGGCACAAGGTACGTGCCTGCAAGGGTAATAAAATGGTTTCAAATGTACAATGCTTCATTTGCAAGAATTTTGGACACTACGCGAACTTATGTCCCAGTAATCAGACTATGCCACAAATGATTCTTTTGGATTACAATCAAGTTATGATACTACCACAGATGAAGAGGAATGATTAGAGTTATTATGTTGATTATGTCTTTTGAGTGTTGTATCAAAAATGTACTTGTTATAATAATTATGGAGTATATAAGGATTGTATTGCAGTACTATTTCATTAAGGACATGAGATTGTGTGGAACCAATAAAAGTGACTCAATAGTAGGATAAATTGTAGGAAAATATATAGTTGAGAGAATGATAAACCATAATATAGTTCTGATACAGAGGTAGTGATTTTAGAATAATACATGATTGATTTGGATAAATTATATTTGATATTCTTGACTACCATGAAACTGATTAATGATTTGTATATTCCATCAATGTTGGGGTTTACAACATTTTTGGATTGATGGAGTATATCCATTATTATTTAAGTAATTAGAGATCATAAATGCAATCAATAATGTTTTATGGTAATTCAGGATGTTGTGGTGTTTTAAAAGAATACATGATGAAGGTGTTCACATGTTATTACCCAACAAAAAGGATCTTTATTTTTGGACTAAAGCATTTTGGGTAGTTCTAGTTTGGATTATTTTTTGATTTCTATAAAAGGACAACCCAGAGGTTGGGCAAAAACCTGTCGCATCCGGCAAGGCCGCGAGACTTGAACCCACAACCGAATGTCGACAAGGGTGTATCACCTACCACTGGCCCACTTAATGTCCGGGATTAAATAACGTAGTTATTTTTAAAAGATCTGGTAGATGAATTATAAATTTGTTTTTTTTACCCTATACAAATAGGATATATAGAATATTATTTTTACGTTATATTATCTTTTAGAGTGAAAGATGAGTTTGTGGTAGAAATTAGTTAAAGGATGGAACTCTACTTTTCAAAAATATATTTTTCTTCTTCTCTTATTCTATGATGAAATTAATTCATATACTTTATTTAAGTAATTGTAAAACCAATAATGTGTTATCCTAATACCCTATGTTTTTTTGAACATATGGTATTTCAAATCATCTTAGATTGATGAATTTAAGGACCTCGATTTTACACTTTTTTGTGATTGATGACCTCATTCACTACCAATAATTATTAACATTTTTCTCCAATTATATGTCTCTAATTTCCACCAATGTTCTCCTAATAGAGATCATAATTTGGTGGTGACCCTTTCATTTCTCTTTTCATTATATTAAGACTAAATTTTAGTAACCCAATTTTCGATATGGGTTTTCCCCAAAAGATATTTTCTATTTTCAAACTTTTATTTTCGAAGAACAATTTAAAATTGCGAGGACGCAATTTATTGAAGGATGGTAGAATGTAACACCCCAAGATTTCATAGTGTGTTATTTCTTCGAAATAATTCAATAACTTGCACTACACGCAACACTGAGTTAAAGCACACTATGACATACCAAACAAGCCATTCAAACAAGGTTATGAATAGTATTAACTAAATTTTAAACTTTATATAATCCTTATAATATTAGAATGCATATTATGAGATTATTAGACATAATGTAAGAACAAATTCCTTTTTTCAGATAAAAGAAGTATTTTTCAAAAATGTATGTTTACCAACTTTAATAGTGAACCCTTTTTAAATCCAATATTTTAAACTTTTATATATTCAATTTGACTAAATAAATTTATTCCTTAGAATGGGGACATAAAAAAATTTACAATGTAACACTGCAATCTTCCACGGTACGCTTCTCTTTGAATAATACAGTAGCGTGTGTTGTACGCAACTTCGAGTTCTAACACACACTATAACAAATCAAAGTAGCCGTAATGAATAGTAATACATACTTTTTAATATTTTATAAATTTTATCTCACCAAATGGGCTTCATTTTTGGATTCGGAGTACCGAATTTTGCCTAATGTGAAATTTTGGTTCTTTTCGGATAACTTTAATATTTTGATGAATAGTGAAAATTACTAAATTTTAATTAAAAACAACTTTTTAATAAAAATAATTAATAGTAATAAATTATGAATTTGAGTGGTTTTACAGTATAATTAGAATAAATTTCACATTGAAATTGGACATAAACAATTGTCAATCTTTTGATATATATTGTTTCGTAAAAACACGCTATTTATTGTGACAGCGGGAATTAGTTATAAAATTAATTAATGAAACTTATATGTTTGGAATTTTGTAATATAGACATCATTTTTGAATTCATAATATCAATTATATCTCAGGGTGACGTTTTGGCATTGTTCTGAAAAAAAACTTCAATTTTTGATGAATAGTGAAACTACTAAGTGGTAGTTAAAAAACTAAATTTTTCATAAAACTTAATTTTACCGCTTATGTGATTGGAATTTCTAAAATCCAAGAGATACAGTTAATATCAAGGTGTAAAATGTGGTTCAATGAGATGAAAATAATTTTTGGTGAATAGTAACTTTTTACTTTTATTTACCACGGTTAAAAGTAAATAGGGTAATTAAGGGTAAAATGATATTAATATTACCCTAACACATGTCCTAATTATATTGGACAAGTTTATCTCGACCAAAATCAACCTTAAGAATAAAATATTATCATTTAGGTCCACTTGTATTAGATTAGGACATTTATTATTATTTAATTCAATGAAGAGTTAAAAGAGTTAAAATGAAAGTTTATTTACTAAACAATTTTTAATATAGGGTTATACATAAGATAAATTAGATTTTAAATATTCATTATAAAGATACCACGATTTCCTACATAATTATATATTATTTATAATTTTTAGACATTAAAACATTTAATTTATTTATGACACAAGGATGATGTAGTAATTACTTAATTAATTAAAAATTGGAATAATTGATATTATAAATACCCAAATAAATGTAATTTGAGACTTTTTATAAATAAAAATAATTTTCTAGGATAATATGACATGTTATAATTGATTTAATTTACTTATTTCGAAGTAATTATTCTGTTAATATTTTTAGAAAAATCCATTATTGAACAGTGTCAAAATTGACATAAAAGCGTTTTTTAAAACAAATATTATATTATTAATTGATATTAATTTCTTAAAATGCTATGGTTCGGCCAAGAGACATATATCATGATAGGTGTATCATTAATGGACCACTTGGGGGTATCTTGGATGTATATAGTAAGTTTATTAACCATATAATATAATAATACAAAGAGACATTGTAAAAGTGAAACTAATTAAGTAAGAGTTAATACCTAAAGATAAGGTTAATATAATGACCCAAACCTATATAAATTCTATTGGTTGAGTGGTTTTCGACCAATACCCACCTTAACCTTTAAATAATCCACTTTGGATCCATTAGAAACGGAATATGAATTTATTATAAGATAATATTTCTAGCTTTTCAAAAGGTGCCCCTCACCCCTCTTATAAAAGGGAACTCTCCCTTTTCATTAACTCACACCTTCAAAGCCTTTTCGTTGGGCCAAAATCTGCCAAAATACTCTCTAAACTTTCCTAAATTCATCCTAGAGGCATTCCTTTAGTCATAAATCCAACTTAAGGATCCCCTTGGATCAAATCAAAAGGAAGAACCCGAAGAAGTGGTAATGATTTCACCACCCTTTTTCAAGTCCCTTTCTTCTTCCACTTCTTCTTTCTTTGTTAATAACATTCTAAAATAATGAATATAGTATCTCATATATACTGTAATATTGTTATAAATATGGTAAAACCATATTCCATATTCTATCCATCCTTTAAATGACATGTCACAATACGTGCGTACGTACGGCTTACCATCTCCATGTCGTGGTGTAATAGTTATTCAACATTTTATTATTTGGATGGGTATAATAATGAATTATAATTCATGTAAATAATAAATATAACATTATAATGATTCTGTATATATGATATACCATCCAATTATATATTATGTTAATATCAAAAGAATGATATTTCAACTCGTGTGTACGTAAGGATTACCGTCTCCACGACGCGATGAGATTCATTTCCAAGTTCACCATTCATCGACGATTATAAAAATATATATTACTAATAATTACGTAATATAGAACATAATAATGCTACTGTAAATATATATATATATATATAAGGATTTATGTACTTACATATATCTTATTCATTTACTTCCGTTCAAAACTATATGAAAACAGAAACGATGTTTATGCGTACATACGGACTACCGTCTCCATAAACGGTGTTTTCCATTTCATTTATATGTCTATTATACATATATATATTATAAATATATATTATATATTTATCATGTTTAATATTATTGAATTATTTAAATCATGATAAAAGTGATACAACCAAGAGTGACAGGTTAAAACACGTACGATAAGGAATGTGATTATTAACCAAAGTGTTTACTTAACATGGAAATTATTATTAAATGGGTAATATAAAGTCAAAAATGAATCAGGTATGATATCATAAATATTAATATGGTTATAGTATAATTTAATGACATACTATGATCTTCGTACATGAGGTTAAACATACCCTAGACTAAAGGAAATCGCAAGGTAAGGGGTTTTCATCTCATTCCTTATTCTCGTGAGATACATGCCATATTACCACTATTACCTTTTCTGTGGTGTATGTACTGCCCATAATTGTATTCTTTGTGTAATACAATTTAATTTATTCTTATTTATATATTGATTGTATCATTCCTCTTTCATGGGTTGTATGTTCTGTAAGTTACCAAATTGGTAAGGGATAATTCCTCATTCTCATCATTATCTGAGATTGTTTATGTGTAAGTATTTAATGGGAAATTTTATTCATCAATGTCCATTTTTCATAAAAATTATTTCAAAATAAATATTGTAAGGATTTTGAAAGGTACGCTTTATAAAGATCAAAATTTCAAATGTTTAAATATTTATCTTTCTAAATCTTTTCAATTAATGTCCATGTTTTCAAAATGATTTTAAGGATTTATTTATATGGAAATGAATGTTTTGAAATGATATTTCATTTCAAAAGTTTCAAAGTGGTATGGGATACTTTGATTCAAAAATATCCTTAAATTACTTCCTTTATAAATGTGTGACATTTCAATGACTTCAAGGAAAATGATATTTCTATCAAATAGTTTTGATTTCATCTATGTCAACATCATTTTATAGATTTTAAGCTTATTTGAAGTTGATTTATTATGATACAAAACATTTGTATTTTATTGAAGGTTTTGTGATATGTTTAACTGTGTATGTGTTATTTTTATACCATTCATGTTTTATGGAGAAATTATTGACATTTTGTATGCTAGTTTTAATACGAATGTTTATGTTATGTTTAAACCTTTTCATATGGGAATGCATTGGACTTAGTAAGTGACGGGTGGAGCCCTCTATAGCTCATCGATGCATCGGTAGGTCTCATGAGACAATCTAGTGTCTTAGCACAAGGCCTTGACAAAATCTTATTTGTAGTCTTGGCACGAGGTCTTGGATATGTGGTTATGATAGTTTGGCATTATGCATCACATCATTATGAAAGTGGTTAGTGATATTGCATGTGATTATTAGATTAGTATAGTATCCATGTGAATAAGTATATGTCATTATTTCATTTTATTTCCGCTATATTATCCTAAATTTCAAGTTTAAAAGGATTTTGTTTTTGTTTTATACATTGCCTTATATGTTTATGCTTATTTTTGAAAGTTTACACTTTATAGCTTACCCATACTGAGCATTTTAGCTCACCCCTTTCTATGTTTTATTTTTACCAGGATTCCAAGAAGTGTAATGTGATTGATATGCAAGGTTAATACAAGGGAATAATGGCATTAATAAAGGATTATTTATGTTGTTTTATATGTTATGAAGTGTAATGTAACATTCATGTATGTAATATATTTTCCAAGACTGTTAAACTGATTGGTTCTTCAGGGCTTGGTTCCTTGTAATCATGCCAATGTATTAAAATAATTCTGAACCTTGAATAGATTGAATAATGAACTACATTCATATATATGAAGTGTGCCTGGATTCGTAGAGACCGATAAATAGTATTATTCCGATGTATTTAATTATTATTTGGAAAAAATAAATTAAAAAAGAACCTCTCTACTAGAATACAATTTTGGTTTGCGAAACCCCTAATTGATGATAACGTTCTTACCATTTCAGCTATATTCCATGTTTTTTATCCCTCACAAGAGCCACTCACCTAACAATTGAATTCTATCACATCTTTAATCACTCTATGATTATATATTTCCTCACAATCACATTATTTTTATCATCCTTTTTGAAAATCTTACCTTAATATGCATCGTAAATAGAAGATAACAGTATTCAATTCATGTGTGAAGACATTACATTGTTCCTATTCATTGAAGCTGCACACTATTATATAAATAAGGGAAATAATCTTCAAGGATGTGAGATGATCATTGATGGTATACCCGATCAATTTAGCTAAACTTCTATACATATTTTCTACTTCATTTCTTCGTTCCAATGTGTCCTTCGATTAAGATGTGGAAGGTGGAATTCATCCTAAAATTGGTTAAAATAAAAGGAAATGGGATATATCCATGGGAAAGAAGAAACCCTAGATCACATATTCATCATCACAATAAATATTTTTAGACCACAGTATAGCCATACTCTCTATAAGAACCTAAACTATTCACCACATATTTACTCATGAAAAAGAAATAGGTTCCATTAGTATATCAATATTTCATTATTACATAATCTAAGGAAAACAGATAGGTATAATAAACATATTTTAATCATAATCATAAACCAAATGGAGAAATAATAAGGTCTTTTTACTAAATTACATCAACAATAAATACTAATTAATAATGACAGATATTATTATACAAAAAAATTCACTAAAACATATTAAATGGAATATTTCTTCCAGAAAACATCTTATTTATTTTGAAATCACACATAAAAAAGATATTATAAAATATAAAACAAAAAATTTTCTTTGGGATTGTATATGCAAATATAATATTTAAGAATCAAATATTTGAGTAGTCAAGATTTGGAAAACTCTATTCATTGTGGGTATATTTAAATAAACATTAATATCAAATATTTTTTTAAAAAATTAAATGTTCATTTTTTGGAAAAATTAAAAAAATATTCATTATAATACATTTTGTAAAAATTAAATTGGTAGAAAAAATGGATTTAAAAAAAGTGAATATATTAAAAATATTATTGAATGTTTTTTATAAATCACTAATATTGAAGAAAAGATATTTTTTACCATAGGGATACTTAAAGTCAATTTTTTATAAAAAAATCTGTGGGTCTGCTGCAATCATTAATAGAGTAAAATGAAACGAAAAGATGAAATCCTTGGGTATAACCATAGAAATATAATTTTTTTGAATCCTTCAAATAAAGGTCATAAAATTTAAATTTTTAAAATTTAATCATATGTAATATTAATAAAAATTGATATTATAACTCCAACCCCATACCACAAGTTCACCTATTGAGGAAAAAAAATTCAATATCATGTAAAATAAATTTAAATTTTTTATAATTATATTAAAGACTCATTTAAATACTTATAATTTCATATATGATCTAAGTATAATGTTTCATCACTACATTATTAATAATTACTCGTTGAAACAATCATTTTATGGGGTCAATTGTTTCAAATTTATTACCAACTTTAATTTAGTTGTTTAGGACTGTATGCTTTGATCATCATTAAATCATCGAAAACATTTCATTCATTATATAAATATAATATATGTTACATATATATATGTTCATCAATAAAATATAGAAATATAAAAATTAATTACACCTTTCGGTGTTATGGCGGATGGTACACACACATGAACATTATTTTAATGATTCCACGAGTTGAATAAAAGAAAGATAGTAAGTATTTCAATTTTAATAGAAAATTATTAAATCATATATATATATATCCAACATATTAATGAAATAATTCTTTATTACCTTCATCATAAGGTAAAAATGAAAAATAAATCCCATCTCTTCATGTATGTGGTAGTACACACATATGCATTGTAGACATTATATATTTCTAATGGATAGGAAGTAATTAAGTAAGATAAGATAAGATAATTATAGAAGCATAATTATAATAAAAAATATTATTTAAAGTCATCGAACACATCATAATAACCATCAATTATTAATATATTTAAAAAATTAATTGAATTTCAATGTGGGGGTCGTAGTCCACATGTACGCATGAGCGAGTTATTCACTTCTCATTGATAGAAATGTGGTTGAATTATTTGTTTCTTATAGTAGTAAAATATTATTTTATATTTATAATACGAAATTTACTATTTTATGACTATTATAAAAAATTTAGAAAAATTTAATGTATACTTATATTCATTGATGTTATGTATGATGATTGCCTCTTTATTAGTAGGCCTCCATAATACCATTTATTATGGTCCCATGGAATGGTATATTAGTTATAAAAAACCTCTAATTAATGTATAATAAATTTGAGAAGGTATTTTCTTAGGTGTTGTGAAACCTATATTTCTAAATGTGTTGTAAGGATGATAAATAAGAAATGTTCATTTATAATGGGGGTGGACATAGATTAAAATTAATAAAAGATTAAACTATAATAATATCAGTCACAAAAAAATGTCTTCAAATCAATAAGGGGGAAATTTGGGATAGTATTAGGTCACATTATGACCATATAATAAGATTTAAAAAATTTCAACTAGAAATTATAAATTTATATATTTATTTTACTCCTGGTAAAACTCAAATACCCATAAAAACTGTTGAATTTTTTTACAATTTTAATTTTTTGTTACAAAAAAATGAAGAGAACTCATTAAAAATAACGGCATTCTAATTTGAAATATAAATTCAATATTATAAAATTCAATTAAGTTATTTTTTAGAATTTAATTTAATAATAATCCATCAAAATGTGATGAAGAACAGTTTTAAAAAAACAAATCTTATCATTAGAATAAAATAATTTTATAAGAAAATAGATAATAATGTTTATATAAAAATCCTGAAACCATTTAATAAAATGGGACCAAAGAAAACAAAAAAGAGATAAAGAAGGGTTCAGATAATGCATCACTGCCCTCATCAGAAAATCAAAGTCTAATTTTTTTCTTAATCTTATCTTCAATTTTTCTCTCTTCTACTTGAAGAGTAAAAATTTTTTTTTATCATCCACCCCCACACCCATGGACGCAACCTCTAGAATATCTTTTCTTTAATCTTTCATCCTGTTCAAGGAGGCTTGCAATATCAGTACCATCAGAAATAGAACTAGACATTGATTGATAGTATTCTTTATTAGCACTCCAATCTGCCCTTCCATGACCTCGACCACAACTCCGAGGATGACGACTGCTCTTTTATGTTTTGGATTGGTGCTCTTCTGGGTCATCACATCATGTATTAGTGATGTCTTCAGCCATCATCTTATGTTCAAGATTTTCACTGCCCACCAATGTGTCATTGGTGTGTCTATGAATTTCCTTACCATTATTTCAAGAATCTAGATCATTGATTACTAAAATAATATCAACACTGGGGTTGTGAACAGGAGGCTCCAGCTCTTTGATTTGATCAATGCCCAAGGTCTGAACTACCTATTCTTTTTCAGTTGAGTCTGGATCCCGGTCTTCATAATGGCATATTCTTGGAGAAGCATGAATCGAGGTGCTGGATTCACCAACAACAGTAGCCTCACCATGGTCTAAATCAACCACAATGGAGTGCAGAAGATCATATTGGGATTTAAAAAAAGTTAAGGCACTAAACTCTTGAAAATTAGCCTTTGACTTCCTTGAAAGAACTAACTCAAAGACGTAATTATAAAGCACCTTGATCTTTCTTTTTATTTTAGGGAAAACATTGTGTTCTTGCCTCATTTCCCTATCCACCTCTTCCTGGAGTTCAGCCTCTCATTTCGATTGCTTTTTCTCATCTGAGGTATCCACCCATGAGGTGGGTTTTAGAGCACATTCCACATCCTTATTCTGTTCAGCAATCGGCTCATGATTTCTTTTGACAACACCGTTCCCACTCATACCCCCACATCCACCCCCCCTGTTTGACAACATCAGCCAAAGAAACACTTCTATTGGAATTATTATCCTTTCACTGGTAGACAAGTCGTTCTTTCTTCAGACCATTCTAACCCTACAGTTGATCCAAATTAGCAGAATTGTTAAGTCCTCAGATATTAGAAACATGATCAAATTTCATACACATTGAGAACTTTATGTTCTTGTGGAAATGATCAACAGAATGTCCAATTCTAAATTATTAATATGGAAAACTCTTTTGAATAAAAATGATTAATTTTCACCATTCATTGAAAATTCAATCTATATAAAAATAAAAAAAATCAATATAGGATAATTTTGATATACATATTTTAAAAATTAATTAAAATATTATAATATAGTTTTTTAATATGGAAACGAAAATTGGTAGTAATAACCATTTGGATAAAAAATTTATTATTTATAAATATATATACATTTCTAAAAATTTATTTTTCATTCATAAATACATTTTAATTATGTAAATCCATTATACATAATTATAAAAGCAATTTTATTCTCATTCAATCCTACAATTTAATTATATAATTTTAACATTATATTACATTTCAGATCATTTATTGTTAGTATATCATGTATACAAAAATATAAAATAAAACAAATTTATTTGAATAGAAATATATAATAAAATATCAAGGAGTTATGGAAAAAGTTCTCATTGTTTCTCGTGAAGTAAATTTATAGTATTGTTAATATATATTGTTAAAATGACACAAACATTAACCTTGCATGATTAATGGTTGATTATAAGATGGTTTTGTTTTAATATATTTGTAAGAGATGCATAATGATATTATTTTATGTTTGCTAGTGTTATTATAACATTTTTAAATAAGTTCAATGGTAATATAATTTAAATTAAGTAATTATTTAGGAAAAAAGATCATTTTCCTCTTATATTTTTTGTTATAAATGATTGCATTAATAATAATAATTTTTCGATCATATCATATATAGGTTATATAAATTTTCATACCAAAACGTTAGTTTTATAATAAATATCATATTTATAGATTAATAATATATTTTCAAAAAATATTTTAACGAAAAGAAGAGAAATCAATCACATATGTCGTGGAGGTGGTAGTCCACACAACGTTCAATCAACAATTTTATTTTTTATAATGTATGTGGTATATGAATAAAATATTAAAATAAACATATTATATTAATGATTAAATTATATAAATGATTATAATATAAATAAAATAGTGTGGTGGTAATAAGTATTAATAATGATAAATAAGAATAAAAAGTTTTATAGTTGATAATAATCATGTAAAGAACATGGATTATTAAAGGAATTCTCTGAAAATTTGATGGGAATATACTAAATATGAGTTAACAAGGGAATATTATCATTTTGAATATTTCGTATTGGGTAAATGGATGCTCTTCAAGTATAAATTTGGAAGTAATGTGTGTCTTTAAATGGGGAAGATGTTAACCTTTTATAAGTTATGGGGAGTGTAGGTTTTGGAGAATATTTTATATTTTCAATAATTTTAGGAGACTATTCTAGTTCCAAAAGGAAAAAAATAGAAAAAATAAGAGAATAAAATGAAATTTTGTCAAAATTATCCTTAAAAATTCATTTTATATAACAATTAATAAATTATGGTGTCTATGTTATCATTTTATCATTTACAGTAATATACTATTTCCTAAAAGTTTCTAACCATATATATTAGATTATGGATAAAAATTAATGTTCACTTATTTACCTAATTTAATATTTAGAGTATTAATTATAAAACATTGATAAACTGTTTGATTTCTAAATTAGTTAAATGGATATTTTAAGTTAAATACATAAAATCATGTAATTTTTTTTAGAAAAATGTTATTTTTATGAATTAAATATATATATATATATATAAGATATCATAATCATGATTAATACTTATAATAAAATAAATTTAATTACTACACAAAAAATAATCGATATGAAGCTTCCAAGTCAAGAAAAAACTAAATGTACCTCAAAAAATAAAGGATTAAAAGAAATAATAGAAAGATGTTTTAATATTAATGTATCATTTTTATTAATTATAAAAATATTTTCCAAATAATTTATGGTAGGGATTATGATAAGTCTTTTTCAAGTGATTTTCCTGATGTATGATTCTCTGTAGATAGTAAAGACCATGATAAAACCTTTGATCCATGTTCCTTTAATGATTATGTTCCTCACTTATGGGTTCCCTCTTTGCATTATTTACAAAAGGGTTCTCATTTTCAAGGATAAATAATTGGGGCTTGACCATAATCCTATTTAAAAATAGGTGTTATAAATTTACTGTTCATTCTTAAATAACAGTAATTTCATATAAACTATAGGTTTTTGTGAAACCTATTATGTTTGAATACAAATAGTCATTTTTGGAAAAATATAAAGCATTTATACATTGTAAAAAATAATATAAGTAAATAAAAAATGAAGATAATATTTATCAATTTTAGACTAAAATATTTATAAACAATGTTTACAAATGAAATCATTAAATATATCAAGAATATGTTTGTAATGGAAAATTTTAATTTTTAAATAATAATTGTTATAATTATTATTTCATTTCATTTTCCAATATAATCCATATTAACCAATTTTTAATAACTACATAATTTATTACTATTTATATGGTACTGAAAATTGAAATGTGTATCACAGAAGATGAATTTTTTTGAAACACAAATTTATATTCAATAAATTATCTTATTATAAAATTTAATTAAAATAATTCATTTTCAGTCATATTAAAATTACCCTTAATTATTAATATACATGTAATAAATAATGATTTTACTCATATAAATTCATGAATATTCAATGGATCATTTTAAAAGCTTCAATTAATAATTTATTTTTCCAATTTATATCATATTTCTATTTATGTATTATACTTTCTATAGAGAAGTATATATTAAAAATTGAATTATTTATAGAATATAATATATTAGTATTTCATGATCGGAATGATGAACTATCCTCTCATTAGTTTAAATAAATTAAATTTTATATTCTTCTTTTTAATTTATTTTATATATTTATGTTGTATTATAATATCAATTAAATAAAAATAATGATAGATGATGTATCAATGTCCCCGGAAAACAATATTTTTGGATCAGAGATGACATTCTAAAGATTTTGTTAACAATATATTTTAAAAATAATGTCATTTTCAATTACTAATTCACCTCCATGTCATGTTTCTTAAATTCATTTATGAGAGAAAATTAAAATAAAAAAAATACATAATATTCAATATTATTGTTTCTAAATGGAATATAACGAGAAATTATTTTTTCCTAAATGAATAGATGATATATACTAATTTATCAAATTAAATTTTTAAATGAATATTTAAAACTATTTAATTATATAAAAGGATAAATATATATATATCTAATGACCATGTTTTATGCTATATAATGAATTGATATTTTTACATTGAGGCATGAATGATTTAATTACATTGTAACTTTTCATCATTGTTTCATTATGATATAAATATTAAAAGTTCATTGTTATGCATTGAAAAATCAATGATTATGTAAAGACTATTTACAATGAGGATAAATTTAAACTGTTATTTAGGAAAAATTATTTGAAATTTACAAAAATAAATTTCTATAATTGTTTTATTTAAATATTCAATATAAATTTTTATAGTTTGATAATATTAATTAATATTTCTTTAATACTTTTATGACTATTTTATGATCACTATTAAAATAATAAATACATTATAATGATATAAGATTATCATATTAACTCTCAATGAAGACCCACAGAACAACTTATTTTTAACAATATTAATATTATTGAAAAAATAACCATTTATTTAGTTTTACATTCTATAATTCTCTGTATTATTATTCAAAATTGATACTTATTCTGAATAAAAATTTTCCAATTAAATAATATCATATTAATAAGTAAAAATTTCCACTATAGGTTTTGTTAATAGTTTTACATTCCAATGAAAAAAATATTCATGGTTTTAAATATATAACCTATGATTTATATTTGGTTATTACTTTTAAATATAATGAATTGTGTGTACACAACAACGAGTTATTTTCATGGAATCATGATCATTTAGTGATTCAATAAACCATTGAATGTATTTTTTTCCTTATGGGGACATTATTTTCTTTTTAATAGTGTCATGTCATGCGTAACTATAATTCATATGAGTAATTATATCATTCTTAGACTCAAAAAATAGAATGATTTTTTATATTCAAAATGAATATATTGAAATGTTAACTTAGAATTATTTTATCACTGATTTCCCCATTATAAAAATTCATATAACACATAATCGAATTATAATATATATCATAAAAGAAATCATATAAATTGAAAAAACCTATTATAATTTTGTTCATTTTGGGATTTATTCTTAGAAATTTTATATAATATAAATTAGTATATAAATTATTTTATAGATTCTATTTGGTGGTCATGAAGTGATGTGTTTATGAATTGTGTCATAGTGTTTTATTATTTTATGTCACATGAGTAAGTTTAAAACTCAAATGAAGTGATGTATTTTAGATCATGATATGTTCATTTGTATGTTATAATGTTTTTAAAGAAATATTGGTGTTATTTTTTTAAATTTTGTATTTGTTAGAGATAGGGATGAAATAATTACCCATGGTTATATAAATGCTACTTGTAGTGTCCGGCCACATAAAAAACAATAAGTGATGATTATAAAAATACATTTTTTTAATTTAAGTCATAAAGGATGTTTAAAAATACTTATCTTCATTGAAAAAAATCTTATATTCATGGTTTTTTGGTATATAAATATTAAGTTAATGAAGATTTAGAATATAGATACATTAATTCAAATTCTATTATGGATAATCAGGTACTCACACAAATAATAATCATGAATTATTTTAATGGTTTCGTAAATGGGGAGAAGTTTTTTCTTATTGGTTTGGAAGATAAATAAAGATGTTAATGTGTTGTGGTTTAGTAATTGTGCTCGTGGTATAAATGTGGGATGGTAATTTTCCATTATCCCACATAAAAATGGTCATTTTTTGTTATATTAAAAATATAAAAATAATGGAAATCCAAGTTCTTTTCTTTTAATATATAGTTTACATATTTTAGAAAACAAATAAAAAAATATGGAGCTATTTATTTAATTTTTACACCTCACCACATCATAATAATTTGAGAATATATAAATTATTGATTTTGGAAATAAAAAATGATATTTTATATGTATTATGATTAAAAATGTATACAAAGTGGTGTATATTTGTCTAATGGATCCTATTCTATTGATAACAGATATACGATGAAGATGTCTTACGATTTTCAATATTAAATTTTAAGTTACAAAAAATAAAATAGATTAAGTACGTTAAAATTATTCATTATAAAATATAATGGTATGAATAATATATATTATATAAGAGGTTGATAGAAATTTGAATTATTAAATCCATTGACCATCACTTGTTTTTATTAAAGGTATTATTTAATTTTTTTATTGATGTATTTCATTAATAAATATAGATGATAATGTTTTATAAGTGTTTTATAAATTTTTTTCCAATTTTTTTTTATAATAAATTTTTTGGATGCTAAGTAATATAACACAAATTACAAAAAAAAATTATATGGTCATTAAAATGATGTGTTTGATTTCAATATTTGAATTTCTTTATCAATATGAAGATGAATTGTAAAAAAGTATTAGTCGAAAACCCATTGATTTAAATTGGGGATAAAATGTTCTTAAAAATTTTATTTGATGATTTATAATGATTGTATAAATGAAAACTCATTGTTCTTAAGAATAATTTTTAAATACATATGATTTATGGATAAAACATTATCTTTTAATTCTCTTAAGTCAATTAAATGGATCATTAAATATTGTGTAATATCTTGTCATGCTAATTATTTAATTATTAAACTATAATGGAAACCATTAGACACCATGTTTTCACATTCGGTGGTATATATATTCAAATATAATTATTAATATAATTGGTTAACGCCAAAATGAGTTTGGTTACAATGATATAGATGATATATAATTTCAAATTTTATTTATTAATGATCAAGTTTTATTAGTTAATTTTATTAAAAAGATTACATTCACCATTTCACCCACTCTAACTAAATAATTTTTTTGTTTAATCAAGTCTATTTGAGGTAGTTGCTTCAGTAATTTCATTACGAGGTACTGGTTTCATTTCAAGATATCAATAATTTTTAATGTTATACAAGAGATGTTATTTATGGTTTTTTTTGTTGGTTCTATATTATATTCACTATAGATCATGTTAACTATGTTATTAAAAAATAATTACAATATCGTATTGTAATGTATTAAATTTTTTGAAGGAAATAATAAATTTATACTTCTTCCCATTTGGAATTAAAGTATATAATATTGATTTTTTTCAACAGTTATGGATGGTTCCATGATGACATTGGATGATATAAAGAGAATTGGAACTAATATATGTACATGTAATGTTATCCTAACCTCTTTTTTTAAGAAATAATCCTAAATTTCATATATATTGTGATACAAAATGAATTTAGGGGAAGATATAAAATATTTAAAAAGGGAATATTATATGTATGGTTATATGTAATTAAATATTTGATGACTAATTTAAATAAATTCATATAATTAAATTAGATCACGTAGATGATATTTTCACAATATTTAGTGGTATTTTATACTTTATTTGTGTATTATATAAATTTAATTATAATTAATAATATATAAGATGTTTCAAAAATTATTTTTTAATAGTTTTGATACAAAAGATTATTCCATTTACATTTATGATTTGAAATCATTTCAACAAGATAATTTTCATAATGTTTTAATGTTTTGGGATATCTGTAATGAATGTTCATTCATTAATATAATTATAGGAAAATGTAAATTTTATCACATTGTATATGAATTTTATTTATTACCATTTGTTAAATGTTGAAGGTGAATGTTATGATTTAAATAGATATATGGATGTAATTTTTATCATGTGCATGTTACATATCTTATGAATGTTCAAAATAAAAAATTGAATATTTTAATGTAAAATACCATTTAATAGTTCAAAGTATTGATGAGTTTGGAATTTTGATATATATTTTATAAATTTAAATAATAATGATTTTGAAAATTAATGTGCCTCATATATTTATTTATCCATGAAAAAAATATTACATATCAATAAAAATGTTTATATTTTAGGGAAATGAGACAAAATTTTCAAATATATAATGTTGAATTATCTTTCAAATAAAAATGATTAGTAATGTTAAGATATTTAATTTTAATGGGAGAAATCATTAATGGTCATTTTGTGATTATCATGCATTGAAACATGAAAAAATGACAAGTTATCTATTTACAATGATTAACAATAAATTTACATTGAATTCCTTCTCAGTAGTTAGTTCGAGAAGTTTCTAGATAACATATTTAAACAAAATAAAGAGAACAATAATTTTTGTAAGATACACAATTTCACAATTACGGTTCCAAAATGATAAATTAAAATGAGATGGAATTAATAAACAAAATGAATGTATTAATATTCTAATTTATTGAAGAAAATAATAGGAATAATTAATTTAAAAATATTGTCAAATTAAAATTAAATAAACTCAGTGATTAATAATAAAAAGTGAATGATGTTTTATATTTATTGATTATGGTGAATTTTTTCTTTCCATAAATATATAAATTAATTTTTTTAAACATCCACATGTTTTTATAATACATGAGAAAATGCTATGAATATTTTTTATTACTCACAAAATTAAAAATTATCATTCTGTATATTTAGAGTTTCAATAATATATAGATATAATAACAAACTAAAATGAATATATGAAGAAGAAAATGAATGTTTTTAATTGTGTTATTAGGAAATATTTTTAAATAAAAAAAAGTTGTTCAAAAATAAAATTAATTTAAGTGAACAATTCTCAGTATTGATGTCTATCATAAAGCGATACATATTCTGAACACCAAAATTTTGGGGTTAAAGAATAGTGGATGAAATAATTATCTTGAAGGGTGACAAATAATAATTTTTATAATTTTTACAATGATAATTTACGATTATTTTTTTTTCATTTTTTGATAAATGATTTGTTTCTGATTTTATTGGATTATTTAAGGTAATTTTTTTCTCAATAAAATAAATTTAAAAAATATAAGGTGTTTGATGGGAATAATTAATCGATATTCATCCGCCCATTGAAATAAGGATTTGAGAAAATATAAAAATATAAGAGTTCATGAGTAAAGTTATTCTAAAATTTAATATACATATTAGGAAGGATTTGATTATTTGATTCATATAGGATAGTAATTCGTTACCATTTATAATTTCAAATTTCCTTGAAAATTATTAATTAATTGAAATTATCCATTTTATAGGAATGGGAAAATGTATATTGATATAAAATTCATTAAAATCATCTCAATGGGATCACCTATGAATATTTAATGATAGGTTATTATCACATATGATAGTTTATAGGTGAATTCAAAAAGTCCATGTGACTTTTACAGATGGATCAATCATTTCTAAACATGACATAGTTCATAAAATAAAATATGTGAATCATGTAAAATTAAATATTTTATAAAGAGTTTGTAAGGTAATTTATTTATTGATAGTTGGAAACACAAACATGTAATTGTTTATACTCTATGTGATGATTTAAATGATGCTATTTGTTTTAATGATATATTGGTGGTGAAGAGATTAATGGCTGGATGTGTTAGGATTTTGGGTCATATAACTAATGAAAACCAAATATAATTAGAATAAATTTAAAATTCCTATTATATAAACAATATTTTTGGTAAAAAGTTATTTTATAATTAAATTAGTGTATAAAATATTCTTTTAAGGTAAGCTATGTTTTTTTAAATATTTTTTATCTCAAATTTTAATATTTTTAATGAAAAATATATACGAATATTCAAGATTCATGGATCAAAAGAATTATTAATTACCATGAATACTAACATGATAAGATACTATGGATTCTATGGTCATTTGGAAGGTGAGATATAAAAATGCAGTTGAGTTTGGACTCCCAGACATGACCTTTAAAAATATGAGCACCCTATTATATCCCTCAATTTTTACCTACAATAACATTTTTTTGTCTCTTTGGATTCTAGGGATAAAAGTTATTTTCTCAACACCATCTGATAATTTGACTCTATCATAGTTTTTTTATATTCATATTAATTAAAATTATTGACGTAGAAATCATAAGAAATCATTTATTAATCAATTTTCCTCCTTTAATTATTCGATTGATCTTTTAAATTTATCATCATTGATTATATCTAGACTAACAAAATTTCGAATTTCAGCCTTCCTTGGAGAAATCATGGATTGTGATCTTTTTTTGTTACTCAAATGTTAAATCATCATTTTTAACATCGAATATATGGTTATTTTATTGTCTTGTATCCATCATCTATGGTAGATTACTCTTATTCAGTCACAATACTTATATGATTTCTACATATGCAATTTATATTTTCAGTAAATTTTTGTATTGTATAGTTAATAATAATATCTTGTCAAAATTTATAAGATAATTTATTGGTAATATTTTTTAATTAGTTTGTAATTTATTTTATTTTGGTTTTAATACATGAGAGTTATTTTTTAAAATGGATTTTTAAGAAAAAATGATATTGGGAGTCAAAATTTCACTGGATTTATGACATTGAGTACGATAGGTCATTTTGGACATACTATTTTTTGTTTGAAAATTTAAATATTCTTTTCATGATTATTAAATAGTATGTTTCATGTACAGATTAATGGTTTTGGATTTTGTGGAGTAAGGTGTGTCATATAGAAGGTCTACTATATGGGATATGTATTTTCGAAACTATAGGGTTGATAACAATCTATAAAATGTGTTTTATATTTTTATGGTGAGGTACATATAATATATTTCTCAATATTTCTCACTGATCCATAATTGGGAGTTGGTTTTACGGTCTTGATAAATGGAATGAGTGACGAAAGGGTATAATTTTTTAAAAAAAGTAACAAAATGACTGATTAAATTTAAAAATTATATTTGAATATGATTTATAATTAAAATTATTATTTAAAAAATTTATTATAATTTATTAAATTGAATTAGATATTATTTGGATTAGTTATTGTATGGGATTATATAAGTCTGTTATGGGGAAATCAAATTGTAAATTGATATAATGAATCATACATATAAATATTAGTGTTCTTGTATATTTATTATGTTATGACACATGTATAACCAATTATTTAATGTTCATTACTAATGGAAACTCATAGTTATGTTCATGAATTTTTTTTAGTGTTTTACCATATATTTTATTAAAATATAGACAGTCTTCATCGGGTGGTAATAGTCTCAATATAGTTTCATGTCTTTCTAAAATCCTTAATTGATACATTTTTTCAATGATTTAGTTTTAAATTTATATAAAACATAATGACTATATTAATTATTGGTTTTTGAATTTTAATAATATTTTTATAGTCCCACACTTATCAAGGTATTTATATTGAGTTAAAAGCCTTCCCAAATGACTAATTGTATCACTATTCACTACTTCCCAAAATATATTCATCGTGGAATGTGTTTGAGTCATTGGGGAAATTACCTCTTAATAATTATACTTCAGTTTTTAAGGTCATGGTTGATAAAAAAAATGTATTAATGAATTGATTAAATTTTATATTATTATTATTTATTTATGGATTTTTTCATGGGAGTTTACAACTCAAAACATATACATAATTTTTTGTTGATATACTTTTAGTGGGGGGACATGATTATTAATATAGTATAGAATGTACATGGGATCAAATGATCCATTACATTCCATTTTTTATGTTTTATACTATAGTTTTATACATCCATAATGGTATGGGATTGGATGTTAGTGAATTTTTAATGTTTACCATTTTACTAGATAAAAATCATGAGAATAGGATGTCTAATACTGTTTCATTCCTTTTAAAAATATTTTTAATATATTTAGGAGGTGGTACTGTATTAAAATAAATTTGTTGATTTGATTCATAATTTAACTGTGGAATATAATTTATGAAATGTAGTATGAACTGGAGGTTCATAATGATACTTATGCGTAGAGTCAATATTTTTTGTTTTTATTCTAATATATTATGATAAAATTTGAATTTACATATTTGTTTCCCATTTTATTTTATTATATTTTTGTGTTATTTCACAGTTTAAAGTATATAAATAGGAATAATTCTTTGTAGTTAGGGTATTATCTTGTTCATGAAGGAATACATCCGATAATGAAATGTGTTTTTTAATGGTTGAACTGACATGTTTAAGAAATTAATATCCCATATAAAGGGATAAGATCAAGTCATATATAAGGAAGTTTGTTTTGTTTACATTTCCTAAACATAAATTATATTATAGAAACATAATTTAGTGGAGTTTTGAATTTTTATTTTTTTTATTAATGAATAAATAAAGTAGTTTTTATTCACCAGACACCTTGTTTCCCTAATGTGTAATTATATAAATAAATTATTGATAGATTATCTCCTATGTTGACAGATATTATATTATATATAAATATACATCATCACCCAGAATATATTATATTTTAGAAGATATTTATTCAATAATTCACCCCGTATATAATACATTTGTGGATAGACTAAGTGCTATTAATTATTTCTCGATTTGTAAACCTCGTAAACTTTAAAAACATATTTGATCACCGATAATAATATTATGGTGAAATAATTCTATGTGTTGTATCATCCTAAGATCCAATAGTGGGTGATTATTCATTATTAATGTACCTATTTAGTAATGGTAAACATAGTAGTTATTTTATTATAATATATGATGTACGTAAAGGGTGTTAATTATTTTACTACCATACATAATTGTGAAAATATATTTTATAGTAGGAAAAAGTTTAAGTAAGGTAATTAATAATATTAATTCAATAAAATAAAAATATAAACATTACATCATTTCTTCAGATTAAATTTCTCAATTATTACCATTGTGGATGCACTAAAGTTCAAAAACCAGACTATTTATTAGATCATTAAATAATACATCCATGTGGGGGGATAAAAACCTAGGTGATTTGTGTTGGCATATTAGAAACGTTTATCTTATATTTTTTAATTTTATTTTAAACCATAAATATTTTGTTTTTATAAACCAAATCCTATAATAGTGACTATAATATAGTGGGTGATGAAATAAATTTTAAAACAATACCTTCGATTTGATAAATTCCCAATTTTTTCATTAATCATTAATAACATGATGTAAATATGAATTCATGTAGAAATATTCACACATGAATCCTAAAGTCATAGGAATATAGTATTTTTCCATCATAAAATAGAATAATGTATCAGGATATCAATGAGGTTTTCTTTTGATATTGAACTACAATTTTGGGCACATTCTTCTAACATTTTTTGAAATAATGGGAGAAATATATTTGTTTATAATAATGATTCAATTAAAATATCTAACCCTAATATATAAAATTATATTTTCATTAATACAATATTTTAATAAATGTGGAAAATTAAAATTTCACTATATAGTTTACCATTCCAAAAATAAACCCATTTATACAATTAAACATTTAAAAATAATTACAATATATTGATAAAATTAAAATATTTGATATAATTATTCATAAATAATTAATCACATTCATATAATACATTTATTGAATAGTGAATATTCCTGAAAGATTAATTAAATATTAAATAATTACATAATACATGGCCAATAACAAGACCTAAAATCAATGATAAATATTCTCTTATTCCTTCAGTAGAATAACCTCTAAATGATAAATAAATAAAATTTCATTTTATAGTCTTGATCTAAACTAAAAATATATTTATTTATGAATGAAAAAGATAGCAAAATCATTATTTTAAAATGTTAACTAATTTCTTTGTACGAGTTATATACAACCGAATAAAATTATTTTTCAAATATTTTTTGTGTGTGAAATTATGGGTCCCCATATCATGGAAAATATATTCATTCAATAGACAAATATTAGTATCCACAACCATATCATAGAAATTAAACATAAATATAGAACTTGTGGTCATGAAATTATCATATAGACACTACCATGTAATAAATACATTTTTTATACTTATATCACATCATACAAAATTTATACACATGGAATCATCAATTAATGAATTATAAGTAGGTCAAATATATTCTATTATAACTATGAATTTATCTACCATGTATGTGGATTTTACTAATGGACATTTTGCCAATTTAAGGATAATGAGACATATTCTACCATAACACAATAGGTAAAAATCATCTATTGACCATTTAATCAATCATTGTATCTTTAATAATTTAAAAAATTAAATCTAAAACATAGAGAGGATATACCTCAAGGTTTTCATCATGTATCATTGTATTCCATTTATGATATACGTTGAAATTTTCCTCTATCATATGGAAAAATACACAAACTTGTTAATTGGAATATAAAATAACACATCTGATATGAAGAATTTTATTATCATTTCTAACATCACATCATATAGTCTTATGGATTACATTGTTTGAATATACAGATTCAGAGCCTCAATAATTATGAGCCCCAACAGCCAATAGTCAATCATCATCTATTCCCTATTATTGTTAAATTTATATACCATAAAACACCAATGATGTCAACATAGTAGATAAAATCCCAGATAAATCTACATAAGAAATATTTTGTTTAACATAATTCAATAAGATGTGTAAAAAATATGTGATAACAATATTCATCATTCATATAGCATTCCCCATAAAAAAAATTATAACCAAAAGTACAAATCATAATGGGGGTTTTATGTAACTAATTCAAAAAATCACTAACTTACCATAGATATGAATACTAACATTCATCAAAATGATGGATGTAGTATGATATCCATGTTTCTAATAAGATATTTATTTTTTTATTAGTTATGGAACTTTATCATCAATAGATAATTTTCTAAATTTGACTTCACCACTCGTTATAATATACATCAAAATATGTTAAATTTAATGTGACTTATTTATTCACTAATGTAATGTATGCACACATTGCAGTATAATTGTAGGAGTGTAATCATAATATTCCATAATATTATATACAATTATTGAAATCTTATAAATTCGTGAGACAATGCTTCATATATAATAAACATACTTTAAGATTTCATATCATTAAAAATACTAATATTACATTTTATAATCATTTAAAATATAATACATTGATCACATATATGTTTTGAATTAAAATAGAGATTTATTTTGACATTAAATAACCATTCTCTACGTATAAACGTGCATCTATTGACCCCCTCATGACTAGTTACTATTTAGGAACATATCCTTTATATTCCTCATATAAATTAGAACCATTTTAACTACTACCCATTGAAACTCTCCTAGGTCATCTTGATATATACCTACCATAATATAAGTGTAACAATCATTATGTACAATATATATCTTTGAATACATATTAATTTCTAATTAAAACAAGTAAAAAAATCTATTTCTTTATTCCTTGGGGAAACATCTTCTTGGAGTGATTTATTCCATGTGCCAATGGAAACACACCACTCATAGAATGTTAAATTTTTTACTATTTAACATCATTATCAGTATATATATTACAATATAAAATGAGTGTCCTCATGTATATATATCTTTATATCATGAAGTCTTGCAGATTTGATGTTTCACCAATGTCTTTCAAAATTACATTTTAATTGTTATTTTTCTTATTACCATTGTTGTATAAATATTATCCATTTTCGTTTTTATAGAATGAAATTATCTTATGGCTAATAAAGTAATCATTTCTTGTTATAGATTCTATCATCAACCCATAAATTGATATTTAAATATTTGTTAAAATTATTGCCTTATGTGGCATCACAAACCATTATTTTTGAGTCATATATACAACCACCAAAATTATATTATTTAGGAAAAATGTAATGGAACATGTCATAAAAATCTACTAATCATGTTGTGTTTTAGAAGAAAATATAATTCTATTTGTTTTATCATTAATACTAGTGAAAATTTTCTATAATAATCAATATCATAAATTTTTTTATTTATCTACATACCCAACATTGTTTCTACATATTTAATATATAATAATTCTACAAAAACTTTTCAAATAAAATTTATACCCAAAGTTGTTTAATCCAACAAGATGGTATATGAAGGTCCACTCATGATTTTGGTATCTGGAATTCATTTTTAAATTCATTTATCCATTACATCAAATTTTGGGGGATTACCTAAAGATTCAATATAGGACATAGGTTTTTAATTTTAATGAATAACAAATCACAATATATAATTACATGATAAACATATATCTCTAGTTGTATAAATTTACTAATCCAAATTTTAAACCATTGTGAATTTCAAGAAACATCATCCATGGGATATCATAGAAATTGTACCTATGTCAAATCATGACTATCTTTATCCCCATGTTCATCAATATGATCTTTTATTTCACTATAAATATTAGATGTGCTCTCTAAATTTATAATATAACAAATAAAAGAAATATAAAAATACAATAGAAGGTATTTTATAAGAAATATCATTTTGTCAATTAAGAATGTTATTTATTGATTCAATTTGTGACATTGGTAGCAATTTTGTTTCTATAATTAGCCTTAAAAAATTTATCTCATCCACATAAAAATGCATGGTAAGGAAATATTACTCCTATATCATAAAATGACCAAGTTTCCACATCCCTTTTTAGTTGGAACATGATTTAGATTTTATACTACAGTATATAATATATAACCCCAAAATTATAGGGGAATTTAATTGGGAATCATTAATCATATCATTATGTTGGATAACATTATATCACTCCTTTTACTCAAATAATTTAGTTATTATGTATATTTATGTTTTAGTTTCGATATATTCAAAGACAACCTATTATGATCATCATATACTTATCTAATAAATTATTTTCATTAAATTAAATTTTAGTTGTTAATCATCGCTACATAATGATTCCCCATTATAGTTCCACATTAAAAAAATTCCCCATAAATTCAAAGTATACTTAATTATTATAAATATCTATATCTAATTATTTCATTTGTATATGAAATAAAATAACGAAATCTACTACTAGAAACTACTAGAGATGGTCCGAAAAATTTTGTATGATCTAGATCTATAATATATATGATTTGTTCAAATTTACTATTAAATGTTTCTTTTGTTATCCTTCCTTGTAAAAATCTATACCAAATATCTATAGTCTTAAATTGAAAATATCATACATACCATTTGTGTAGAAGCTATTCAAGACACTTCTAGTTTATATGACATTATAAAATGAGCTAGTAGAAATAATTAAATAGGTCATCTGTGTTTTTTTGAAATTTATAACAAAAATAAAAATTACATGAATCAAATATATGGAATTTTTATTCAAAATTTTTATATCCTAATGTAATTGTATTGAAAAAATAATGGATTGATATTCCAAAGAATGATATAAAAATACCACACATGACCAAACTTAGAAAATATATTATTTTCATGGTAAATATATTAAATTTTTAGCCATTATTAATGATAATAATTTAATTAATATAATAATTTTTTACAAATTTTACCTTCTGAAATATAAATTCAAATAGCTGCTCAAAAAACACATAATTCTTGGAGGTGGTAGTTTTCATGAATGCATGGAAAACAATTTACATTGTGTAAACGAAAAAGGAAAATGATGATCATCATTATTCCCAAAAATTAGTAAAATTAAGTATAAGAATTAATACATATGAAATTATATAATATTAGTAAAAATATATATTTATGAGAAATGATGAAAAGATAAATGTTATGGGATTTATTAGTAATCATTTTTTTGAGCATCAAAATCCTCTTAGTAGAATTCAAGAAGTATATGACTTATAATAAAAGTTACCAGAGGCTGAAGAACCTAATATAGGAATCTAGGATAACTTATATGGGAAGAATATCAAGATAAAATATTATTTTTATAGTTTCCTTAAAAGGGTCAAGAGATTCCCAATTTATTAGTTTAGGGAATTTCAATTTTTTAATAAATAATTTTTTAATGTATTGGTGAACATGTTTCACATTGATAGTGGAATAAAAAGTGGTAAACATTGAATATTAGAAAATTAATTGTTTATCCAAACATGAATCATAAATTTAATCTTTTTTTAAATTATTATTATTTATTTTACCATTTTTAAATCATTTTACCATAAGGTACATTTTATGTGGTAACTCAATTTTGATCTAATATAACTAATTTTTCTAACCAAAATGAAAATACAAATACTACATATTTCTAAATTAAGATTTACTATTTTAAAAAATAATCTAAATTTTTATCGGTGAGAAAAATTACTTTTCATATTATCATGCATAATATATAAAAACCGAATTTATAGAAAAGTGAATTTTATGCATAAATATAATATTTTTTATATATTTATCAATGACAATGATTTAAATAATAGTTTATGGTTTATTATTACACAAATATTTGTTATACGGCTTTAGAATCACCCCATAATAGAATTCCTCATAGAGAGTACTTAATAAAAATACCAAAAAGGGAACATAGTTTTTAGGATAAAATATTACTAATGTCCCAAATTTATCATAGGTCTTCAAAATTCATATTGAAATTTTAAATTAATGATTTTACTCATTAAATAATTTCTTAGTTATTAAAATTTTTCATAAACATTTTAGGTATTTATTAAATCATGATGAAGTCAATATAAAAATGTTATTAATAGAAACCATACTTTTCTCCCATCATTTAAAAATCAACCCTTTTAAAAAAATCAAAAAAATACCATAATATTGTTATCTTATACCAAATAAAAAATGAATTTTATTTTTTAAAATTAAAATTTAAAAATATTGTAATTTATATTTTTAATTGAATCATAAGATATAATGATGAACTATTTTTTGAAACAATATTATATGATCACATTGTAATTTCCCTATAAATTTTTATTTAAACTTTATTTAATTTATAATTTTTTTAAATATTATTATTTATAATAAACTAAAATTAAAATATTTATACCCTTTATATAATAATTCTTAGATAATAAAAATCATATTTTAGAAGAAATAAGTTCACAAAATTATTTTATTAGTTAGTTAGTGACATTATATAAAATTTATCAGTATATTATTGTTAAAATAATTTATTTTCCTTTTAACATATAAATCTATAATGCGATATGCTTTATTTATACCATCTAATTTATGGATGATATTATAATGGAAACATTTAATTCATAATGAAATGTATCATGGTTTCAATTTAGTTAGTTATTGCGTGTGAATGAAATAATAAAACAAAATATTTATTTTAAAGTGAAATTAATAATTAAATCATGTGGCATTTCAATCTCCAAAAATAAATAAATTATTTCCTCAAAAATTTTATTATTACTCACTAATGAAAATAAATAAAGGTAAAAAAAATTAGGGCATGGCCCAAGATAAAAAATATAATGAGATATCAACCATTAAAACATGGGTAACTCTTGGAAACTGCAATATGCATATGCCAAATAATTATAATCTCTAAAATATGTTAAGGAAAATAATAATCCTGATTTCGTATTAAGACTAATGTAATAGAATTATTTTTTTTAAAATGATTTCCTAAACATCCATTCATGGATAAATGGTAGAAAGTTGATTTGAAATATGAAAGAAGACCTACCTATTTTAGAAATCAATATTCAATCAATTTATAAATGGAAATTCAATTTCCAAAATTTAAATTAGTTCAATAAAATGGAAAATGATTATATGTATCCAAATAAAAATCCCAAAAACAACAGTAGGAGATATAATTATCAAATGTAGATAATATCAAATCATTGGGGTGGTGGTTTTAATACTCTTAGAAACCGTTGAATATATAATAGACTTCCTATAATAGAAATATACCAATATATCAATATATTGAGAGAATTGGATAAATGTATATTAATTATTAATATTCAAATTATCCGTATATATTTTATAGGATCTTTATTTTACCTGTATATTTAGGGGTCACACATTCCTATCATCCTCATTATCCCTTTAAATAGAGAATTTATTTTCATAACTCCAAAATTCCATTAATTTGAATAATTGAAGAGTGGTTATCACATTAGCAAATTTTGTCAACTATATTTTTAAATATACTCACACGCTATTTTTTAATTTTATTATCTTCATTCTTAGTCCATTGACACTTGAAACACTTCATGATTTCATGGAGGTGAAAACCTTGTTTCATCCTTATACATTTTTGACATGTATTTTGTTGGAATTTATTTCCCTCATGCATGTTGTCCTTTAAATACAATAATATAAACATATAACCATTGGCCTATATCCAAATTATGTTATATTTGTGTTAGTAACATGAAATATATCCCTATTAATTTAAATATGGTCGCAGTATATAGTCTACAACCATATTTATTCATGTAACTATTGAAATAAAACCTAAAAATGTAAATATTTATTTGGAATTCAGTTATTTCACCCATAGTATATCAATAAATCCTTCAATAATCTAAATTACAAACTCTTGATTCAATCGTTATTACCTAATAAAAAAAATTTTACTCCGCCATTTCTCATAAAATTTCTCTTCCATCTATTTTTTCACACAATTGGTTCTTCAAATTTCCCTCTTCCATCCCATATTTTACATGTTAATCCATGATTCATTATGTATGTTCAAAAATTCCTAATTTTTGAGTGGACCATTCAGTAGTTCTATAGTCAAGAAAAATATTTTTTGTGTATGACCCATGCAATCTATGAAAATTAGTTCTATGAAATCAACTTCTATTGCTCTTCACATGTAATCTTTTTTTCTTCTAAAATCTTGTGTTATAGACAACTCCTCGTTTTAATTTATGTATCATAGAATTTTTTATTATCTATTTTATTATCAATTGAACCATGTTAATCATAGGTTCTATTTCTTTGGATTTTTTATTATTTTCTTCATTAATAAATATTATAAGATTTTTCATGTCATTATTTTTTTTTCAAATATTTTGGTTGTCTATTTGTATGTTAGGGTTTTGTTCCATATATTTATTTTATATGACATCGATAATTATGAATTTTATACAAAAAAATTATTTCTAGGATAATTGGTTAAATTTTGAGTTCACCATAAAAAAGTTCCCATATCATATCATCCTTTTTATGAAAATCTACTATTCATATATTATTATTTCTCTCCCCAAGAAAATAAATTTTTTAATGTTACATAGAAAAAAAAAAAAATTCATAATATTTAAATTCCCCCGTAAAATATAAATTGATATTTTATATATATAAACCTATTTTAAATGATAATTTATTAATGCAGAGAATCAAAATTTTTGTGACCATATCATAAAACGCAGCTACTATGTAATATGATAAATATTATATATTTAACATAAGCATAACATGTGTAAGAATGGTCTAAAAGAACATGAAAAGATATTGTTCACTATATCTACACAAAATTTCATTGTATATTCTTGAGGGATCTCATACTTTGAAATGTCCATGATTATATTCATTAATATGATTGGGAGATGTATTTTTATTTAATAAATCCTTTCCAAACTGAATAAAATTTTTCTAACACCATATAGATTTTTTTTGATGTTATAGAAAAGTTGATTTAGTTGTTTATCATACGGATGAAGGCTGTGTGAAAAAGAAAAAGTCATCATGTTGAGGATAAATAAATACTTTTGTAGATAAATATTCTTTTTTTACATCTAATATTACACATTTATATATTTATTTATATTATTGATTCGAAAATATAAATAAATTTAAAAATAGATAAATAATAACTTCTTAATTTGACAAATATTTATTCTTCATAGATAACCTAAATGGGTGTAGTCAATATTTTGTGACTTTAAAAATCAATGGGGTTCAAAACTAGATTGAATTTTATAAGAGAGAATAAGAAATTATAGAAATGTTATAATGTATCACTCAATTATTATTAATATTATTCAACTATTTAATTTAATCGGAAAAAATAAGTATGAATGATACAAAATATCATTTTCATTCCACATAGGTGAAGAGATATCTATTCCAAATCATATTTCAATAAATTTTATTTCCTTAAAAAAGATTTAATATTTAAATTTAAGTCATCCTCAATGTAGTATTTTTTTAAAATATTAATACACTAGTACATGGTATAATTCCATATATATTTTCAAAATAATGGAATACAAAATGGAAAACCATAGAATTATAAATTATTTCATTTGATGTTATGTTTAATTAATCTTGAAAATACACATTTAAATAATCCAAAATTAAATGAGTAATTTAATTTACATACAAAATAATATTTTCCATAAAATCACATCTAAATGAAATTATCCATCTTTGGAGAATTATAATATTAACATTTGATTGGTATCACTGTGAACACTTATTGATTGTTATAATATATTTATTACTATTAAAATTGATGATAATAAAATCACTAAGATATAAAAGTACACCAATTAAAATTTATTAGACAATATTATTCATATAAATAATTTAATTGATTAGTTCTCTAATGATGAAAACATTATGGTGGGTTTAATGATTCTAATATGATAAGTAATAAATTTTAATAATTTTGTTTTTATTAATTATAAATGAAAATTATTAGACCATATACATAACTACCAATAACCTTGTATGTGTTCCAAGGAATTTATTTGAATTAAATTTTACTAGAACCATGGGTTTAGACACTATATGATAGAACATTTTATTCTTTTATTTCAAATCAAAGAGGTATTTTTATCTCTTAATTACTATAAAATATATATTTTATAATTTCATGAACAAATTTAGGTCTCCATCTAACCTAGTGTTCGACCCAGTCTGTGGCATGGTCCGAGGGGTGTAACCAATCACCAACAGTTGGCAACTAGAGCATGGGTATCAACAAAATGCATTGTGAAAAATCTTACTCAATCACCTATACATAAACAACAAACAATTTCAGATTCCAAATGTGAATTTTAAAAAGAAAACAACACTTAACAATTATCATATTTAATCTTTACACCTTTAAAAAAATTCCAAAACAGTAAAAAAATAAGGGATCAATAATAAAACCCCAAGCCTCCACACAACAAGAGGATCAATCATCTCAACTTTTCACCAACAAGAACTACAAAATAAGTCCACTAGAGACCCCAAACCACAGAAATAATGAAATGACTCTTTACCTAAAAGAAACACGTGACATGATCTACATACAACAAATGGTTTGTGTGGGGTGTGAGCCAGGACAATTAGGATGCCACTCGAAAGAGATTCCATACAAACACATTTATAAGAAAACCATTGATGATTATTTTAGTAATGAATATTTAATTCATTATTAAGAGTAAACCATATGTTGGTAAACACATTAAAAAGATGAATCTTGTTTAGAAAACAATTTTCAAACATTATCATTAATAAATAGGGAATTAATAATAACACACAAACTCAACAATAATAGAGGTCCATCATATGTTGACTATTAGAACCCTATCATATAGGGTAGAGCACAAAGGGTAAATCAGTTGAGCTGACCGAGATCATGTGGTACCTAAGAACACCATACCCAAGTGAGATGTGGTATAGTAACCACAACCATAATTATTCCCATGCACTATCCCCAAGAGTTGAGAAACATCAATTGTTCATTTGGCCATCAATCTGTATCAGGGTTATGTATGTTTTATAAGCATCAATCCATCTATGTGAAACTGGGACAAGGTAGTTATGTGTCACTGGTACTCCATTTCATATCCTTCCACCTAAATACTTTGGATTTCCATTTTCTCTAGTTAATTTTCACATGTTACACATATGACTTCTATTGAAACCCAATTCCATGAATTTCAAGGAGACACCAATTTTCCATTAAACTAACCATTTTCTATTTTTACTCACCCCAAAACCCCACATTAGAAAAATTTACCTTTAATCACACAATTCTTAAATCTCCCTTTTTAAAAATAGTATAAAAAATTAATTAAAACAAAACAATTTCATTGGCTAAGTCCCTTTGTAAAGCTACACATATATTGAATCCATTTTTAAACTAGGTTTTCTATCATTTAAAAAATTTAAGATTCATGAAAAATAGTTCATACACGACTATCATGCAAAAATTATTTATATTAAATTTATAAATCCTTTTTCAAAACATGCACTTCTTTCAAAAAATGTATAATATCTTTTATAAGAAACCCTACACAAAGTGTACAAAATATCTTTCCCACTTCTATAAAAAATTTATTTCAATCATATAAGAAAGCCAAATATTTCTAAAACACGATTCATAGCAACAAATTAGAGGTTTGGTCCCGTTAAAATTAAATACAAAAATAAATAAAATTTTCAAATAATGCTAGGGCATTGAACCGCCTACCTCTCATAAATAAGACTCTAGAAAAAAGGTAAAAAATCACATCCACACTTCAACCACAACACAAGGTGGAAATAATGAACTATAATGAAAAAAAAATCAAAACCAGTAACATAGGATTAAAACACTATTTATAGACCCTAACCACTGGACATATTAAATCCCAATGTAATGAAAAGAGAATCCAGAAATAATGGGAGGAAAAAAAGAAAAATAGTAACTACATTAGTGTTTCATGAAGAATCTAGGTGAAGACCACCAAAAGAGTGGAGATTTTGAGGAGATGAGAGATGATGAGTATGTTCCTAGGGAGGATTAGGATTAGGAGGAATGAAAAAAATGAGGGTTTTCAGGGATAAAACTCAGAGGATATAGAAAAAAACCCCAAAATATTAATTACATAGATGCACACACGGTTAGTCTGAACGGTTTACAAAATTCTGTGGAGACCGTGCGGCTGCCTCTACCAGAGGCAACCCTATTGTACACTTACATGGGAAGAGACATACACCTTTGTGTAGGCATTAAATAGGTTATGTCTCTTACTGCACAGTTTCATGAGTATGGTGCACTATTACTACTAACTATGTGAAAACCGTGCGTAGTGGATTACCCACCCAAAACTCCCCACATTTCACCAAAATTCAAAGGGAAACCTAAAGGAGGATTCTAGACCAAGTATCAAATGGATAAGTAGAAAAAAATTCAAACACTTCGCACCCAGTTCCCAAAAAAATGGCGAAGAACCTAACCTGATCCAGAACCAAGGAAATATTTATACCACTGATATGATAATTATCCCATCCAAAATATTCTCCACCCCTAGAAAGACATATGAATGAGTAGAACAGTAGGAATAAATTCCTCATAATTCTATATCGGAACCTAATGAACATTAGATGATAAAGAAAAGAGAACAACATAGAGAGGATGATACTTATAAAATACACTCAGGATATCCAAAATGGACATCCCCCTTGGTGTTAGTTGACCCAAAAAGTTAAATTACCTCCAATTATTCAATAAAATGAATTGAAACTTCCCACGATTCACAATAGAAATTCTTAAACTAGAATGCCTTAAATGCTATCGAACTAATCCTAATCCACTCTCTATAAATAAGTGAAAAAAATCAACCACATCCCATTCAAAACTCATATACCATTAATTAAATTAACCAGTTTGGAAAGCTCTATTTCCAACACATACTCGTGGATGAAGAATATGGATAGATAGTTCTGAATAAGACGACCTACTACTAAACCATCACTGAGAACAAATCCAAAATATCATCACGAGGAGGCACAAATAGGATCCCCACCATCAAATCTAACCAATTACTCAAGACGTAACTGGGACACCATCTTAGGGAGGCCCCAATAGACTCCTCTCCATAATGAATAAGATGAAATTGATTTACTCTAGGGGAATTCCATCGATGCCCATAGTGGTTCTACCCCCCATAAGAACCAACTAACTGATCCAACTATTATGAACCAACATAAAATAGACCTCATCCATGCTATTATGGGATCTTCCAACAAAACTAAATTCCCCACCGCAGGGGACCCAACCAATAACCATCAAACCCCATAGAAGAAATTATGTGCCTCATCACCCCCATGGGCGTTTCCATCATAAGATGAGCAGAACCAAAACTGAAATTGAAGTATTCTTATAAGTGTTTTAATACATGAATAACCATATAGATAGTTTCATACACATGGTATATTGTATTGGGGTTCGATAATACATAAAAAGCACACCTCTTTATAAGCAATGAGGGACTATACAACAAATAAAAAATCATAATAGTGAGAATCAGGGTCCCCATGTTCCTTTCATCCCTACAGGACCCATTGAAACTGAATTGCGTCATCGAATGATTAGACTGTATCCATTCCCACTATTGAAGACAGAAATAAGACCACGATACATTATATCCTAAGGGATTATGGACTATTGGTCTGCTTTACTATGGGATCTTGGGATATATTTCTTTTTATTAATGTATCTCATGCCACACAATAATGAATTAATGTCCCCAAATAGAACATATATTTCTTATAACGCAAAGAACCATACCCCAAACGAGACATTACCATCAGAAACAACACACCCTAACATATAGTTACTCCCACATGACACATTAACCAAAACAGTGGCTTGTATGGTGTACACACATCACCCATTGTTACTTCAACCAATAAACATCAGGAGGAAGGGAATATAGTTTATACCTTTCTCGAAAATGAATGAATCAGAATCTCCAAACAGAAAATTTTATTTTATAAACATAGAGGTCTTAAAAAAAATTATCAACCATCACCATTGCAACCAAACAAGGCCACGATGCCACAAAGAATCATCATACATGACCATTTCTACTTATAGGAAAACTATATAGGGAGGGACTATATATTGATCCTCAAATGACACATGATTCATTAAAATGGCCATAATATCCTTTTATGACTAGATATACCATAATATAATCCTATCATTAATCCTTTATTAAAATAATCCAAAAGAAAACCCAAAGGACCATAAGGATAGTTACCAACACTTTCAACTCAGGGATGCTTCTCTTATCCTCACTAGAATTCCCCACACCATTTCAATGAAGGATCTTGAAACATAATTCTGTCAAACTTCATACCTGATGACTCAAAATATTTAATGAATCCCAACAATCCTTAAATCACCTAACATTTTCAATCCTAGTGAGAGATGACTCACTTAATCGGAATAGTGGTGAAGAAGACTCATCGAACAAATTTCAAGGGGAGACACTATCAGAATTTCTTCATTTTGTGACGGGCTATTTATGATGGAAGCCCATTAAAAACCCTTTTTGCGATGTGGTGCCATCAAAAATAGCCCATTGTTGAAAAAGTCGTCGCAACTAGTAATTTTTTACGATGGGCCTGTCACAAATAGATGTATAATTAAATACATTATATATATAAGAACCTTTCATGGTGGTCCCATCACAAAAAATATTTGCGACGGGATGCCAACCCATTTTATATTGCTTATATGTTATAAAACTTTTGTGACAGTCCCATTGCAACAAATTTATTATTAAGGTAAATCCACATGTCACAAAAAACATTTAAAATTTATATATATTATCTATTTGTGATAGGACCCCCTCGCAAAGGGCCCCATCATAAATACAATATTAATATATATATATTATTAAAATAATAAAAAGAAATAGAAAATATTAAAATTCACAATATTTATAAATACATAGTGAAATAAAAAGAAATAAAATTATGATTAGTGAAAATATAATATTAATATTATTAAAATAATAAAAATATTAAAAAATATTAAAATTCTCATTATTCTGAAAAAATATATAAAAAATAAAAAAATATTCTGATTATTTTTATTATTATTAAAATAAAATAACATTAAAAATATAATACTAATAATTAATATTGTAAATATTATAAATATTATAAATAAAAAAGTTATTCCTTATTCACACCAATATAAAAGACAAAAATTGTAAATAGTTCATATTACAACAAATATTTCAATTCTAATGTTTTAATTAAACAAAAAAATCACAGGGGGGATAGTCTTTTGGAGGAGCTGGAGGAGATGGTGTAGAAAAATTCATCCCTAAACTACGAGTCAGAAGGAGCATGCACTCCATATTATCGTTATGTTGCTGCTGCCATAAATGCATGCCCTCCTCATTCTGCTACTTTTATGGGTGCTGACATCGATGCATGTATACCTCGTGCATCAGTAGCTGCTGATGCATCTCTTCTTGCAGATTCAAAAAAAATCTCTATAAGATCAGTTTGAGATTGAAAATGCTCTGAATAATATGTTCCAGATGATGATTCCACTCCATTCTCTCTTCTATATTTGGACTCTGACATCGTAGAAGTACTATAATATGTCCCAAAAGTCAAATGAGAGCCGACATCAAATACTCAGCCCTTCTCAAAGACATATTGGGTTGCCTGCATCCATGCCACTTCATCAAAATAGTGGGCACAAGTCTCATCAGCCATCTCAGAATGATTCTCAGCCTATGTTTGAGAGTTCACGGCCATAAATGACTCTTTCATTTTCAATTTCAAAATAAAATATTGAAAATATTATATGTAGTTAATTTTCAAACTGAAAAATAAATAATACTGACCAAAATATGATGCTGGTGATCCCCTCTAATCACCCACGGGCTAGATCATTTTACATCCTATGATAATCATGTTAATTCATACTATTGGGATACTCAACAGACTACATGAATTTTAAATAAACTATTTATATGTAATGTTATATAAAATATTTAATAAATATACTTACCCGATTCTCTCTATGCATTCTACATGTACGACTACCAGCTTTATGTGTCATCTCTTCTCTCCCAAGATTCTATTGGCCCAATGAAGATATCCTCTGAAATCCACCACTCAACTAGTGTGAACATAATACTTCCCAAACGTGAGATGAAATTTACTCTAGTCATTTGGCACTACATGACTAATCAAATATTGTCACTCTTGCTTTTTTAATGAATTTCTTTATCAAATTGTGGAAAACCTAAGGGAAATGCTCATGCATAGTCACCTCCCATGCCTCGTGGATAGTGCCACACATGCTATTGTAAATGGGATATCATAAACTCTAAAAATAATTAATAATATCATGTTATTAATGAAATATATTTCAAAATATATATTATTTATTTAACATCCAGCCAATGATTGAACATTAAAAGCAACACATCAATGGGAATCTGTTCTAATGTGATCTATAACTCAGAAAACTAATTGTGCAAGATAGTGATCCCCTATTCAACAGCTACATAAGGAAAACTATAAAAGGAAGAAAAAATAATTAAACAACTACTATATTAATAAATTAATGATATATAACTAAAATTCATAGTTTATCATCCCTCGAAATGCATGGATTGAAACAAATATATGGACGCTACTCAGGGATAGACTCAGGAATCATAAGTTACACAAAATGTGCCCCCTCTGCATACCCCCTGAACTGCCAGTTGGCTGAGAGTCAGATGATCCCAAATCCTCCTCATCCAAAGGTATATCATCCTCCTCCAACTAACAAAATAGATTAGGGTCCATCTAAAACAAAAAATGATTGTTGTTAGTAGATAGATAAAAATAACTATTACAAATAGATATATATTAGTTATGATTATAACGAGTATTTAATTGTGTTTATGCTCACCTTCATCTTTATCTTCATATATGGAAATGTAAATATCTTCATATTCATCATTGTTGTTATATATATCCATATGAGTTTCAGTTTCATCATCTCCTTCCATTTTAAATTTATTTGTAACATCATTAACATCATCTTCACTATCGACACTAAATTTTGGGTTTCATCGTCGATATTAATGTCCCTTTCTAAATTGGATGGATTTTGAGTACTCTCTTGAAAAAATTCAATTCCTTGTGCTTCATTAATACCACATTCAGTTTGAGTAAACTAATTTTCCTAAGATTTTATTTTTATTATTCTCCACCAATTATTCAGTTCTCGTAAAGTAACAGGGTACTTTGGGTAATATATTTTTTGTTCCTATTGAGATAGTAAAAATGGTTTATTTTTTGTAAAAATAGTTATATATTTTATATTGATGATCCCAGAATCAGATGAACATGCAAGCCTCTCTCAGTATCAGACCACTTACATTTAAACATTGTTATATTATTTTTTCTTTTATAACACAGTTCAATAATTTTTACAACATGCCGTAAAATTAAACATTAGTTTCTCTATGATGTGATCTCTCATGAAAATGACAATGTTCATTTTTTATTTTTTTAATCCTCATATTCTAATGTAAGAAATAGAAAACCATTCACCACATATGCATTGTAATATTTAACCATTTTGGATGGTGGGCTACTCAATACACACAATTTCTTATCAATTTTATCCTCATGTTGAGAGTCCTAAAAATTTGCGAAAAAACTATCAATATAATTAATAGTAAATTGAATTGATATGTTGAACCATCAATAATTTTTGTTACGGGTTTTTGAATCTATTAAGAAAATTTATTCTGTCAGCATTCTTCAAGAGAATATTTTGTAATTGGTATAAGTTTTTTCATGATATGATTACCATAAAACATACAAATATAATAATTTTAGTTTCTCTAAAATAAATTATAAAATAAGTGATAGAATCCCTCATAGTAAAAATGATTCCATTTTTTCATAGTTTAGTAGAACATATGTTTGACCTCTGTGATGTTCATCATTAAAAATCTATCATTTATGAACTCCATTAAATTTAATCTCAGGCAGAATAAAAACTTATAATTGAATTCCATTTCATCACCAATATTCCCCTCATTCCATCCCATGATTTTTTGATTTGATGGATATTCAGATCCAACCTAATGAGAGAAGAAAAATAAATTTTCTATAGAAAATAAGATTCAATAATTGACCCTTCAACTGATCCATTGTTACAACCTTTTTTCATCAATTTCTGCATGCATCTCTCGAATGGGTATATCTATCAGAACTATACCGGACCTCATCATTTATCTTCATATGGAAACAATAATATGATATGTACCATTGAGTCAAATAAAAATGGTGGGAATATTTTTTCTAGTTTACATATACTGATTACAACATCTTCTTCCAGTTTACATAGTGCATCATAGTCTGTTGTTTTCACAAAAATGTCTCGAAAAAATCATAAGATAAGTCTATTATCGAATCCAAAATAATAGAATTAAACAATCCTCTGAATCCAATAGGCATAATTATTTTCATTATAAGATGTCAATCATGATTTTTTAATCGAGAAATATGACCATTCTTGACACATCTTCCCAAATTTGAATCATAGCCATCTGGATGACTCAAATATGCAATACACTAAAAAATTAATAAGAGACTAACTTAGTACAGTGTATAGGCTACTTTTTCTTTCATTTAACTCTGTGATATGTCATTTTGAAACAGTTCCAGTTCTGGTCGTTGGAAAATTTGCGTAAGATCTAATTCTGCCTTTACATTATATTTGTTTATGCATGGTGTATCCAAAACTATATTAAATTAATTTTCAGAAAAGATTTCTCAATATGAATGAAATACAACATGTGGCTAACTAACAAATAAGACTAATAAGGAATATTTCAAAACATGCTTCGTTTTATCCAGTTATTCACTTTTCCAAAGCCAAGAATTTTTTTGGTTTACTATTGGCCCACAACGAATGGGAGGAAATGAAAATAAAACTAATTTTATCTTTTGTGCCTAAGATCCTTTTTGGAGGTTCATCCCTTACAATTTTTCGTTTTCGGAAATGATATTGGTTCCTCCGAAAATGATAATCAGTTGTAAGAAATCTGCCATGACAGTCAAAATAGAAAGGTTTTTTCCATTAACGAGCATAATGACTTAGTTGTCTTTTATACAGTAAAGACATGATTTCAGACTATGTGTACTTCAGCTAGATGACATGCCATATGCCAGTAAGACACTAGTCATAAACATCAATTAATCATTTACTATGAAATTTGATTTCATAGCAACAATATATATACTAACACCATTACTCCGCAATGATTTTAACACAACAATCAATGGATTAAAATAAACAAAAATATTCTTTTTCGGATGTCATGGGATTAATAGGGGTTAAAATGATATAGGGATCCACTGTCAACATCCATATAGATAGTATTTAAGGAGTTATATATAGAGGCCAACATGAATAATGACTACCATAAGAACCAAACAGACATAAATTAGAACTAGAATGACCCAATCACACATTATGGGCTTTTAAAGTAAATAATGGATCAAGTCTGCCAAAATGTTTAATTGAATCACCATCAGATGAATGATTTGATCTTTTATTGGTTGAAATTTTGATTTTCTTCCACGACATCATTGACGTTGTGTTGTGGGACATAAAAAAATGGTGCAACCTGGGTGTAAGGGGGAAATATCTCAACTATTTCACTAGAATCGATCCAGATGTCATCGGTTGTGCTTTTTTATACCTTGTTTTTCTATATATGGGATAACTATCTAGTGACTCATTTTTACCCAAATATATGAAGCAATAATTTTAACATGCTTGAATCTTCCAATAACTAAGGCCCAGATTATGATACAACATCGTGCTCTCATAGTAATTTGTTGGAATCACATTTTCTTCAGGTAATAGTGTTTTAAACAAAGAAAATATCTGATCAAAACTATTGTTTGATGTTTAATTATCTGATTTATGAGACATAAATTTTTAAATCTCTTTTAATTTTCATATCTTTCAACAAGGATATAATGAATCCTCAGGATACATCAACAAATCATAAAATTCAAATGGTAACAACTCAAGAGTTAAATAAAAAATATCCTTAGTTTCTGTTTATTGAATAGAAATACAGTAAACATAAAGTACTAAATTATGAATCCATGATGGATATGAAATCATGTTATTAGTATCTTCTCTAAAACATTGTTCACCTTATTGAAACAAAAAATAAAAATCACCTTGAAAACCTAACAACAAGAGATGTCTCCCTACCTTGTCAAATGTCTCAAACGTTCTCACAGAACATTTTTTATGAGGACAATTAATTATTCCTTTTGAAACAAATTCTGGTTTTGATGATGCACATGATAAAAAGATTATATCACCCTTAAAATATACAGGATTTAAACCAGAACCATTTATATTTCTATGCTGATTTATCCACGCACGATCATCTAATAATAACTATTGAGGACTTCATTGTTCCATATTTTTATAGAAAATATAAAATGATTACTATATTTAAATAATTTGAAATTAGAAAAACTATATCCAAAAAATTGATGAATAATTACTAATACATCTTAATAATTACCATTAATTATGGGCAACACAATTTCCATTGGATTGAAGACTACACTTTTTTCTGGTGGATCATTTTCTTACAGCTTTCTCACACTGAAATCACAATAAAGAATCTTTTCGTAGGTATGCTTATTCATTCTCATGCATAAGAGAATTCATAGGTGTACCTCTGAGTTAAATTTTATTTGTAATTTTAGTGTGAAAAAGATGCAGGTAAATAATTTATCAGAAAAAAGTGCCCCCATTTCTTCGATGAAAATTTTTCATGCATCTATCACTGCCTGAAAACATTATGAAAATTGTGGTCCTATAAATGCATATTCCAACTCGTGAAAATGAAATTGGAAATGAATACGTAGAAGAATACATTTCATAATGTTTTTAATCGGGGAGAGTTCAAAAAAGAGGAGTCATCGAGTAAAAGGAGTTTCATTAATCCACTGAAAACTGTGCCATGTGATTACAATTTATTGCAATTTATTAAAACTTATTAAAATTCATTTTTTGTTAATTATTTTTTATTATTTCTAATTATTTCTATTTATTGCAAATGATATCTATTAATGATAATTAAAACTTTTTATTGCTAATTATTGCTAATTATTTCTATTTATTGCTATTTATTTCTCATTATTGCTATTTATTTCTAATTATTTTCTAATTATTACTATTAATTAAAAATTATTGCTAATTATTTCAATGTATTTATATTTATTTTTATTTATTTCTATTTATTACTATATATTAATATATATTTCTATTTATTACTATTTATTGCTATTAATAATTATTTATTACTATTTTATATATTTATTATTATTTATTCTATTTATTGAAATTTATATCTATTTATTTCTATTTATTTCAATTAATTTATATTTATTACCATTTATTAGTATTTATTAATATTCATTAGTATTTATTACTATTTATAAATATTAATAACTATTTACTACTTTTTATTACGTTTTATTACTATTTATTACTTTTTATTACTTTTTTATTAATTTTTTATTACTATTTATTACTTTTTATTACTTTTTATTACTTTTTATAACTAATTATTATGAATTATTACTAATTATTAATGATTATTACTGTTTATTACTATTTATAAAATTTATTACTATTTATTAGTATTAATACTAATTATTATAATTTATTACTATTTATTATTAATTATTAATATTTATTACTATTAATTACTAATTATTAGTAATTATTATTATTTATTACTATTTATTACTATTTATCATTATTTATTAATATTTATTAGAATTTATTAGAATTTATTACTATTGTTTACTATTTATTACTATTTATTACTAATTATTACTAATTGTTACTATTTATTACAAATTATTACTAATTATTAGTATTTATTACTAAATGTTACTATTTATTAGTATTTATTACTAATTATTAGTATTTATTACTAATTCTTAATAATTATTAGTATTTATTAGTAATTATCACTAATTATTACTAATTGTAAATATTTATTATTAATTATTACTATTTATTAGTTTTTATTACTATTTATTACTATTCATTACTATTTATTTGTATTTATTTGTATTTATTACTAATTATTACTAATTATTACAAATTATTATTATTTATGACTATTTATTTCTATTTATTACAACTTATTACTATTTTTTACTATTTGTTTACAATTTTTTACTATTTATTTCTATTTGTTACTATTTCTTACTATTTTTTACTATTTTTTACTATTTTTTACTATTTTTTACTAATATTAATAATTATTTCTAATATTACTAATTAATAATATTCATTACTATTAATTACTATTAATTACTATTTATTACTATTTATTACTATTTATTAGTTTTATTAGTATTTATTAGTATTTATTACTAATAATTTCTAATTACTGTGATTTATTGCCATTTATTAGTATTTATTAGTATTTATTAATAATTGTTACTTATTTTAAAATTATTAAAAATTATTACTACTTCTTACTAATTATTACTATTTTTTACAATTTTTTACTAATTATTATTAATTATTAATAATTATTGTTAATTATTATTATTTATTTGTATTTATTGCTATTTATTACAATTTATAACAATTTATATCTATTTATTACTATTTATTACTGATTATGACAATTTATAGCTATTTGGGACTAATTATGACTGATTAAGACAAATTATGACAAATTATGACAAATTATGACTAATTATGACTAATTAGGACTAATAATTATTAATTATTACTAATTGTTAATAATCATTACTTTATATTACTAATTATTACTATTTATTACTATGCGTTACTATTTATTACTATTTTTTAGTATTTATTACTATTTATTATTAATTATGACTATTTATTAGTATTTATTAGTATTTATTAGTATTTATAAATAATCATTAGTATTTATTAGTGTTTATTTATATTTTTTACTATTTACTTGTATTTATTAGTATTTCTTGGAATTTATTAGTTTTTTCTAATATTTATTTCTATTTAATGGTATCTATTTCTATTTATTACTATTTATTTCTATTTATTACTATTTATTTCTATTTATTAGTATTTATTACTATTTATTACTAATTATTAGTATTTAATAGTATTTATAACTATTTATTAGTATTTATTACTATTTATTAGTAATTATTACAAATTAGTATTATTTGTTACAAATTAGTAATATTTATTAATAATTATTACTATTTATTACTATTTATTAGTTTTTATTTGTATTTATTACTATTTATTACTATTTATTACTATTTAATAGTATTTATATGTTTTTATTAGTATTTATTAATAATTATTAGTATTTATTATTATTTATTACTATTTATTAATATTTATTACTAATTAATACTATTTATTACTAATTGTTAATATTTATTACTATTTTTTTTATAATTATTACAATTTATTTCTAAGTATTACCTATTACTGTTAATTATTGTTAATTACTACAAAATACAGCTAGTAATTACTAATTTCCTCTAATTATTTGTAAACATTAAAAATTTTCATTAATAATTAATAAATATTACTAATTACTAAGAATTGGTACTGATAATTTAATTTTATTATTACAAATAAATACTGATGAAAAAACAATTAAAATCTAACTTAATTACAACTAATCAACAATAATTAAAATCCATATAAATAAATGAAATTAATACTAAATGAAATAAAACCTAAAATCCTTTGAACTTGATTTCTTATAATTGTAGGCGGATTTACAACTTATTTGTAAACAAACTAACTCTCAAAAAAATTCACTCTAAAATTAGATTATATAGACAGAGAGGAAAAAGGAAATTAGGAGGAGGAAAGAAAATGGAGGGTATATATAGGTTACATTAGATGCGATATGACTATTATCAACGAGATTCTCGTCGCTAATAGTACTTCATGTGATGAGTCCAGTTGCAAATACATTCAGCAACATAAATTACTGTCGGCGATTAAAAGGTTATTTACGACGAGTTCCGTCACAAAAATTAACATGCCAGCACACTATTTGCTACGAGATAACATTTCATCACAAATAGGTTTTGACAGATCCAGGTTATTTGTGATGGGTCTCGTTGCAGATAACCTCTAGGGTCGAACTAATTATGATGGGGGATATGTTGTCGTAACTAGTGTTTACCGCCTACAGACATTTTCTACGGGTGGTGTTATCCCATTGCAAATACGCTTTCGCGCTGTTTGGCGTGCAAACTACACCAAACCACGTGAATGATTTTGCAACGGGGTTCCTATTCCCATCACAAATAATTTATTATTTGCGATGGTATGACAAACCAATCACAAATAACAGGGTTTTCCTATATTGAGAATCCATATGTTGATCAACTATAGGATCTTCCAAAGGGGAATCAATCCTATCTGTACATCAATAATGTGTTATCTCTTTATAGGGGAATACACTAACAAATAAGAAAAACTAAGGACCAGTTCAAACTGGTACTTTAAACAAACATACTATAAGAAACTATCAAATGCACATGGAAAACCACTACAAAGGCTTCCTAAAACAATTCTCAAAATAAACCACCAACCACCACCTCAAACAAACTCAACGATAAAACACAAACATGGAATATCGTTAAAAAAATAATGGTTTAGACCCCAAGAAATCCATTGTAATCTTTCCCAATAATATAAAAAGACACATCCACACTGTTTTCTTAAAAAAGTTTTGAAATTAAAACTGTATTGGTGGGTTGCACATTCACTAATAGATTCAAATGGATACTCTCACATGCAATTTTACTCATGCCGAACCGGGAAGCCATTTACATCCCAAACAAATCCAATAAAGGTGATTTCTCAAAGAATTACCAAAGCACAAAGAAAAAACAAATCTTTCTAGCCACAATAAACACTTTCCCAAATAAAAATTAAACTAACTTTTCAATTTCTAAAATTCATAAAAGCCTATTTTCACAACATGGTAGCCATAAAATTCAAAACTCATACTGAGTTTGAAAAATCATCTTCCAACAAAAACCAATTTTCAATCCTTACACATCACATCACTCATAGATCCCAGAACACTTTATCCCCTTCAAAAAACATCCCAATAGTTTAGAAAATCTCCTTTAACATATTTTACAAAACCAATTTTAACACATTTTATGATTTCCAAACAATTTATTTCAAATAACCACATGTTTAGGTTGTGAAAATCCTTTTTTGGTAAACTAAACACTAAACACTCAAAACCATATCCATTTAAAAATAAATTTTTTCAGAATTTTCAATCAAATGTTTCAAATATGGATTCCAGAACCTAATGAGACACAACTCAATATGAGAGTAAATGAGTATTGATGGGTTTCATAGAAATATGGTTGGCGGCCAAACTCCATGTAATGACCTAATCATTTTTGAATAAAATTCACATTATTTTTAATGTCTTATGGGTATATAATAATCATACACAATTATTATTATTATTATTATTAAGATTAAATTACTGTTATGTATCATTACCATTACTAATATAGACATTGAACATTGATCACTCAACTGATATAAATATAAGGTTTAAAAAAATACTTTCAACACATAAAATAGACATGATGGTCTAATAATGTAGACCCGGGTTGCACGAAGACCATTTGTCTAAGCATTGGATGATGGTTTCATTACTATGATTTGCACTTGGCCAAGACCAAGTTGAGCTTTAACAAGTTAAGCTAGAACGAAATCACCTATGGGAAAAGTTCATGTTAATAATAATTACCTCCTAGGAGATGTTGTCTGAGCCACCCCAAGAGTCTATCAATATCACATTCCTTACTCATAGAACATATTTTGGAGTTATATAGGGTTGTGTAATATGGTATACGTTACTTATTGTAAAATAATTTTTTATCAATAAACTTCTTAATCCATCAATTCAATTATGATAATAGCCTTTTTAAAGGAGATAAATTGGATAAATTGTGTTTTTAGGTAAAAATATTACTTTGGGGAAATATATACATTATTATATTATAGTAAGGTCATTATTAACGATATTATAAAATCAATTCATATAAATTATGATTATATCATTTATTTATCTTTAAATTAGTAGGTGATCAATTTGATAAGAGATATATATTTTACGATCAAACAGATGGTGTATTTTAAAAAAAAATTTATGGAATTAAAGAATATTTGAAATAATTAATATTTTAATAAAATTTTATTAACTATTTAATTTTATGAATAATAAATGATTATATTTTTATGAAGACTAATTTTATTATTATTATTGTTTGAAAACTATTTTTTTCAAAACCCGTGAATTTTCAATAAATTTTATATTTTAGAATGACAGTAAAAATTCAAATATTTAAAAATTTATTTAGATAAAATGAATATTATTTTTTAAATTTTGATGTCAAAATTATCTAGCAGATAATTTTTTATAATTTTCTAATATAGTTGAATTTTTGGGTTACAATTAAACACTGTATAAATAAAATATGTGTTTCCAAACATCATAATGACCCCAAAATTATTCAATAAATTCTATAATGTGTATTATCAGACCAATATATGCTTCACCCATAAAATAATTTAATTTTATATTTTTTTTACATATTTTATAATGCCTTGGTGAATCTTTTAAAGTGTATAATATGTTTTAGGATTTTAAATTCTTTTCTTTAAAAATGAGACACATCCCTAAAAAATTAAGGATAATATATAAATATTTTTGTCCATTTTACTTATAAAATAATTTTTCCACTCATATTTGTAAAAATTCATGGGGAAAAACAATGTAAAGGTTTGTGGTTTTGATTAATAAATTATATAGGTAGAAAAACCTATGTTTGTGTAATATTAAAGAATTCACTTCTAATTTCCTCTATAAACACACCCAATCTCCCACTTCTATTCACTCAAAATCCTTAGATCTCATCCATAATCATTCCTAAAATCTCTATAATCTATATAAAGATCCCCATGCTCCCATGAAGACTTTCCCAAGCCTCTCCCATGCGTTTGGGATCCCACATCCTTGTACATGATTCCTTCCTTTATCATTTTTATCAATGTTTATTTATATTGTTATACCATTTTATATACAATTTAAAATGTAGGGTTATTATTTATCACCTCCCCCCTTACTGCCATCATTATATTTGAATGATTTGATACCAATTTGTCTCTCATGAATTCCTTCTTTTGACATAAGTTACCATGAAGAAATTCCATACTGGATTTAACTCTTCTTGTTTCCTTTCAAATATTTAATCTATATTTTGAATAGAAATTCCATTTCATATTTTTGGATATTATGTTCCATGATTACAATACTATCTATTCCATTTATTAATTATAAGATATCTTTTCCTCTCTCATTATCATAATTTATAAATCTCTCTATAACTATATTTTGCTACCAAAATTGCACTACGGTTTTCAATGCCAAAATCACCATGTAGTGAATACCATAACCATTTCTTTATCAAAGGTATTCGCCATTAATCACATATACATATTTAATGGTACATACATGTATGTTTGACATATTATTTGATCGTGGAAAATATTATGATGTTGAATGAATACATGGTGTATGGTGTATGTGGCACACTTAAGTATGGGAGTGAAATGAAGATGATGGGTGCTCCGTAATAGCGCCCCAATGCATTGGGTTTACAAAATCTTTTTAGATAATTATGGAGTGTTTTATGTTTTTTCCACATTTCCTAGTTATGATAATCATGTTATATCATGTTTTTATGTTCATGTTTTTCTTGTGACCCATAAATATTCAGATTTCATAAAATTTATTGTATTCATTGTGTTATACCTCGTTTAATCACTTACTAGGGTTTATAGATCTCCTTTTTCTTATTTCTATCCATAGCTTAACCTATGCAATGATAAAGTACGAATGAATGATATGGTAATGTAAAATAAAATTTCAATAAAGATATTTTATTTTATTTAGTATATTGTCATGTAATGTTACTAATACCTAAATAAAATAGTCCCATCAATCTTCTAGGCATTATTATTTGCAATTTTATTTAACAATACTTGTTTAAATATGAATTTAATAGTTGGTTTGTTACAGTTGGTATCAAAGGATAGGTTTAGTCATTATTTGGATAAGGGTTTAAAAAAAATAGTTAAAGCCTTAAGGATATTACTATATATAATATATTAATCACACAATTTTTGTAATAATTGAGTAAGTGGTTAATCCTGAAAATTCATCCCTATCTAGAAACGAAAATGTATAGTCAAATCTAGCACAGATGTAGGTAGAGGTAAATCCAAAAAACACGGTATTGAGATATAATTGAGAAGAAACTAGTGCATGAAAATAGGACTTGATGCACTCTAGTATTATCAATCCTGGGGATATTATCTAGTAAATTCAAAATCCTTGTATGATCAATTATTAAGGAAGAAGAAAATCCAATAGGAATATATGTCAAGAAATAGATCATGGATAACTTCTATTGAATCCCTGAAATTCATAAGATAATGAGATAAAAGTAATTTATATGTTTTTTGAATTTTCCCATGGATCTCCCTTTATTTGTTTAATAGTTCAAAATTCATACCCATAATTTTAATTTCATTCTAGCCAATGGTCGGTAATAGGATGACTCAAGATAACAATTGATGCAATTATCAATGTGATGACTTTTCTAGTGATATTACCAATCCTATAGGAGTAGGAACCAAAACAATTTTCATGATACTTCTTTAGTTAACTCATGATTTCAACATAACAATTAGTTTAGATGAATTTGTAACCCTCCCCCCCCCTAAGAAATAACATGTTACAATAAAGATCATCATGAGACAATGAAATCCAACATTAAATGGATCATTTGATACCTCAATCACTAAACAATTGATCAAATACATTGAGAATATCATCTTCATCCTTCAATGTTCCAAACAATAGATGGTTTTTCTATATTTTTATAATATAGAGGATGAAGCATATCGATTGTGTACATTGATAAAAAATATGTAACTCGAGGAAGATATTGAGTTGTTTGAATGAAATATTTTTCCAAAAATGTTTTTCAATAAATATATTCCCCACACTATCCATCATAATATGGAAATATATTTATTTGAACTCATGTAAAGTATATACAAATATATTGGTTAATATAAGTAAAACATTACCATACATGAATGATCTGACTCTGGTTTTGTTGTTATCCCATAATTCATGGTTCACTAGTTCTTTGTTGGGTAAAATGATAGCCTACAGAATTCCCTAGAGATCTACAACTTTGAAAGGTAAGAGGATATTATTCAATTTCCCCTCAAAGTCGAGATAGAGATTAGAGAATATCAGGGGTATAATGAGGACAATAAGTATAAAGTGGAATTTAATTCCAGCTGTTTGGTAGAAAAAACCAATGGTTCTAAGAAATTCCATCATCCCATATTCCAAAGCTGCGGTAGGAAACACCCTGGAAATTTACTAAATGGGACGAGGAAATGATTTAGGTGTGGAAGAGAAGGGAACGTGGCTAAAAATTTCCAAAGGTAGAAACCCACTATTGTGTCATAAGAAATGAAAGCTCTGGTCTACCCTTAATGCTTTGATCATTGTTACAACCGTATGGAACTAGGGCACATTGCGAACAAGTTCCCTAAGAAAATGGTAATTGGAGATAACCAAAAACCTCCAAGTATGTAAGGGAGAACTATTTCCATTACTCCCTTCGAAGATAATCCTGACAATGTAGTGGTGAAAGGTATTCTAGCTATTCATTCAACAACAGTGAACTTACTTTTTGATTATAGATCTATGCATTCTTTTATATCCCAAAATTTTAGTAGAAGAATCTAAACACTATAAAAATGGAATTAGAGATTTCAGTGAGAATGAGAAAGGGGGAAATGATCCCATCCCATGAATATAAGTCCTCCTCTATCACAATTTCAGTATAAATCCACTTAATAATCCCTCTGTTAAAAATTGTTGATATTTTTGGCATGGATTGTATTTCCCTATATATAGACAACATAAACTGTTGTGGGAGGGACATCACTCTCAATATAGTGAATCGGCCCCCATTTTTATACAGGTTCAATGTGGAGGATAATTCTTATTTATAATCATCATATTAATATTGGTAATTATATCCTTTTGAGAATGTCTATCCTTCTTAGATGATTTAGTTTATGGAGGTAACCATCCTCTAAGGAATTCCTATTGTTCGGGAATTCAATGATGTGTTTTCCGAGGAATTTTTGGGTCCTCCACTTAGAATTCTTGTTGAATTCTCAATTGATCGTATACATGGGGATGTGAAATTATCTAATAGTCTATATAGAATGGATACTGGTGAGCTTGATGATCTAAATAAACAAATATAGGAGAATCTATATGAATTGTGAATATGCCCTTGTGTTTCACCATAGGGAGAATAAATCTTATTCTTCATCAAGAAGGATGGGTAAATACACCTTTGAATTGATTATTTTGAGTTAAAAAATCATGATGAGTAAAAAGTATCATTTTCCACGAATTGGTGAATTATTTGATCAGCTATATGGAGAACAATACTTCTCCATGGTGGATATAGAGTTGGGATATTACCATTTAATGGTGAAGATGGAGGATATCCCCAAGACAACTTTTCATATAAGGTACATGCACTATGAATTCATATTAATGCCCTTAGGAATCACTAATACTCCATAAATCATCATTACTTGATGAATATAGTATTTATATATTACCTCTAAAATTTTTTGGCTATATTTATTGACGATATTAAAATATACTCCAAATCTAATGATGATCTTGAGGATAATATAAGTGATGTACTAGAGACCATACACAAGGAGAACTCTATGAAAAGTATATAAAGTGTGATTACTTGTTGAATGAAGTCTCATTTTTATCGAATATCATCACATGAAATATGATATCTGTGGATCCTTCTAATAAAATAGAAATTTAGGGATGGATGAGACTGACATCTATGATGGATATTAGTTGTTTCCTAGGGTTAGAATGATATTATCATTGATTTGTGAGAAATTTCTCACGGTTGTAAAACCCTCATACAAAGATAACTCACAAGGGAGTCATGTTTTCTTGGAATGATGAAAGTGAACAATGGATTTTGAAGTCCAAGAAGTGTCTTATCACTTCCCTAGTTCCCATAGTACCCACAAGTGTGGAACATTTCATAATATTTAGTGATTCTTCAATGAAGGGCATGGGTTGTGTGTTTTTGAAGAATGAAAATGTAATCTCGTATGCCTCAAGGTAGTTGAAACATTATGAGAAAAACTATCCCACACATGATTTGGAGTTCGCAACTCTAATAATTGCATTGAAAATATGGTGGCATTATCTCTTTGAGGAAATGTGGGAATTTTATAAAGATCATAAATTCCTAATATATATATTCATAAAAAATAGCTAAACAGGAACCAATGATGATTGTTATATCTCATCATAGATTATGACTGATCAATTCATTACCACCCTGGGAAAGATATCATGGTGGCGGATGCTCTAAGTAGAAAGGACCCATCTATTAAATCAATGATGATAATTGAAAATGATCATATCATCATTTATTTTATGAACATAGACATTTGAATAATAATGAAGGGAACACCATCAATCCTTTCACAAATTATTTCACTACCATATCTCTTGGAAATGTTAAAGGATGCCCAAAAAATTATTTTGAAATTTAAAAGAATATATAAACTATAATAAAATGGAAATCCTTAGAGTTCAATGTTAATGAAGAAATAATTGTGAATTTGGGTCAAGAAGTCATGTTCAATCATATAGAGAGTTAAAGAAAAAACTTTTCGATGATTCACATTGTCTAAATTTATCCATAAACCTAGAAAACAAAAATATGCATTGGGATTTAAGAGAGTATTAATGGGGGGATAAAATGATGTATGAGATCATGGAATATACATCAATGAACCTGGTAGGTCATCATGTGTTGAAGCTATATAAGACACTTCTAGCTTACATGACATTATAAAATGATCTAATACATAAAATTAAAGGGGTCATCTATGCTTTTTGGAAATTTATAACAAAAATATAATTACATAACTCAAATATATTGAATTATTTTTCAATATTTTTATATCTGAATGTATTTTTTTGAAAAAATAAAGAATTCATATTCCAACGTTTGATATGAGAACTACACATGTCCAAACCAAAAAAAACATATTATATTCAAGGTAAAAATATTAAATTTCTTATCGTTTGATAATGATAAAAATTTAATTAATATAATAATTTTTTACTAATTTTACCTTTTGAAATAGAAATATAAATAGGTGCCCAAAAGCAAAACACATAATTCCAGGAGGAGGTAGTTTGCACAAATGCACGAAAAATAATTTCCATCAAATAAACTAAAAATGAAAAATTTGATTATCATTATTCCTAAAACTTAATAAATATCAGTATAAGATATAAAACATAGAGAATTATATAATATCAACAAAATTATATTTTGAGTATAAATGATGAAAAGATAAATGTTATTGGATTTAATAGTAATCATGTGTTCAGCTCTAACATCCCCTTAGAGGAATTCATGGTAGTATTTGACATATAAAAATAGTGACCATAGGCATAAAAACATGTTATAGAAATATAGGATAATTGAAATTGGAATAATTTCAAGATGAAATATTATTTGTATAGATTTTTTTATGGGGTCATGAAATTACCAATTTATTAGTTAGATAATTTCATTTCTTTTAAATATATATTTTTAATGTAATGGGGAACATGTTTCACATTGAAGGTGGAATACAAAGTGGAAAATAATGAATACTGAACAATTAATAGTTTATTCAAACAAGAATCATTAATTTTAATATTTAATTTAATGATTATAATTTTTTTACCATTGTTAACCCATTTTACCATAATGTAACTTTTAGGTTTTAACTCCACTTCTTACTAATGTTACTAAATTTTATAACCAAAATGAAAATGAAAATACTAAAATTGGTATAGATAATAGTACTTGGTTTATTATTACCCAAAATTGGTTAAGCACCTTTAGAATCATCCCATAAAATAATTCCTCCTAGAGAGTACTTAATGAAAATAAAATTAGGGGAAATAGTTTTTTAGGATTAAATTTTTCTTATGTGTAAAATAAAACATTTTTATTCTAAATTCCAATAGAAATTTTAATTTAATAATTTTTTTAATTAAAAAAATTCTTAGTTATTAAAATATTTCATAAATATTTTATTTCTTTATTATCTCATGATCAAGTCAATAACTTTATGTTATTAATAGAAAAATTAGTTTTCACCCATTAACTAAAAATAATCCATTTTAAAAATAAATTAATAAAATAATATTGTGTTATTATACTAAATAAAAAAATGAATTTTCTTTTTTAAATTTAAAATTTAGTTTTTTTTATTTATATATTAAATAGAATCCTAAGATATAAGGAAGAACTATTTTTTAGAAACAATATTATATGATCACATTGTAATTTAACTATAAATGTTTAATTAAACTAGATTAAATCTATAATTAATTTAAATATTATTATTTATAATTATTAAAATATAAAATATGTATTCCCTTCATATAAATATTTTTAGATTATAAAAATAAAATTTTAGAAAATCAATTTCTCAAAATTATTTTATTTATTAATTAGTGACATTAGTTGATATTAATCAATACATTAATGATGAAAATATTTGTTTTAATTTACCACATATTCCATCATATTGTAACCTTTATTTAAATCCACTAATTTAATGGTGATAATATAATGGAAACATTTGATACATAATGAAATGTATCATGGCTTCAATTTATGGTTTTATCACGTGTGAATGAAATAATAAAACATAGTATTTATTTTAAAGTGAAATTAATAATTAAACCTTGTGGTGATACAATGTCCACCCATAAATAAATAATGTCCCCAATATTTTTGTTATCGCTATCTAATGAAAATAAATACAACTACATAAAATTACAACATAGCCTAAGATAAAAACTCTAATGAGATATCAACCATTACAACATGGGTATCTCTTGGAAACTGTAATATACATATCCACAAAATTTATATTCTCTAATATGTGTTATAAAAAATTTTAATCATTGTTGGTTAATAAGACTCATGTAATGGAATTAGTTTTTCATAGGGAGTTCATGATCATATTTTCATGGATAAATGGGCATAAGTTTATTTGAAATATGAAATATTACTTCTCTATATTAGAAATAAATATTTAATCAACTTATAAAGGAAAATCAATTTCCAATATTTAATTTAGTTCATTAAAATAATGAATAATTTTATTTATCCAAATAAAATTCCAAAATACAACAACACAAGATACAATAATAATAATCATAGATCATCAAATCTTTGGGGTGGTGGTTTTAATAATCTTGGAAACCTTCAAATATATAATAGAGTTCCTATAATAGAAATCAATCATAATATCAATATATATGGAGTAGTGGATAAATTTAAACTAATTATTAATGTCCACTTTAACCATATAAATTTTTTAGTATCTTCCTTTTCTATATAGTTTTAGCAGTCACAGAATCTTATCATCATTGTTATCATATAGAATATGAAATTTATTTTCATAATTCCAAAATTCCTTGAATTTCAATAATTGAAGAGTGGTTGGAACATTAGATAATTTTGATCAACTTTTTTATTAAATGAGATATCTTCATTTTTTTAATGTTATTATCTTTGTTCTTAGTCCTTGGACACTTGAAACACTTCATAATTTCATGGAGGCAATATCCTTGTTTCTTCCTTATACATTTTTGACATGTATGTTATTGGAATTTATTTTCCCCATGCAACTTATCCTTTAAATACAATAAAAGAATTATATAAGCACGAATATATAACAAAATTTAGTTATATTAGTTTTAGTAACTTGAAATATATCTCTGGTAATTTAAATATGGTGGATCTATAAAGTCTACAAACATATTCATTCGTGTTACTTTTCAAATAATACTTAAATATATGAATATTATTTTTAAATTTTGATCTTTCTCCAATCCTATGTCATGAAATCACTCCATAATCCAATTTATGAACTCTTAATCCATTCTGTATTACCTTATCTAAAACATTTGACTCCCCCACCCATCATAAAATCCATTTTCTATCCATTCTTTCAGACAATTGGTTCCTCAAATTTCCCTACCCTATAACCTTTTTTACATGTTCATCCTTGATTCATTATGTATGATAAAACATTATTGATTTTTAAGCGGACCATGCACTAGTTCTATAGTCAATCAAAAATATTTTTGGCACATATTCCATTCAATCCAATACAATTCCTTCTATGAAATCAAATACTACTACTCTTCACATGCAATATTATTCTTTTATTTGATACTATTTGTTGTAGCCAACTCCACATTTTAATTTATGTATGATCGAATTTTATGTGTTCACATTTATTAAATATATAATCATAATAATCATAGGATCTATTTCTTTTTATTTTTTTTCATATATTATTCTATATTAAATTTAATATGATTTTTCATTTCATTAGTTTTTTTATATGTGTGGTCGTCTATATGTATATTAGTGTTTATTTTTCCATATATTCATTTAATTCAATATACATAATTCTTATTTTTAAACAAAAATAAAAATGATTTCTAGGATAATTGGTTAAATTTTGATTTCACCTCCAAACATTTCATATATCATATCTTCCTATTTATCAAAATCCACTATTCATATATTAATTTTTCTCTCCCCAAGAAAATGAATTTGTTACTATAACATAGATAAAAATCATTAATTATAATATTTAAATTATTGTATTAAATATAAATAGATATTATATATATAGGAAATCTATCTGAAGAAAACATCTTATTATTATAGGCCATCAAAAGTAGTGTTATTATATCTTATAATGTAACTAATATGTATAAGATAAATATTTTGACATAACCATTAGCATAACATTTGTAATAATGGTCCATAAGGGTATGAAAAGACATTATCCAATATATCTACTAATAATGTCGTCGTAAATACATTAGGGATCTTGTACATTTAAAAATTAATGATAATATTAATTAATAGGATTGGGTGATGTGGTTTTATTTCTTAAATCCTAGCCAAACTGAATATAAATTTTTCCAACACCATAGAGAAATTTTTTGGATGTTATTGAAAATTTTATTTGGTTTTTTATGTTTCTGATGAATGCTACATGAAAAGGAAAAAGTCATCATGTTGAGGATAAATAACTATTTTTCTATATTAATATTTTTTTACATTAATTATTAAATAGTTTTATATTTATTTATATTATTGATTCCAAAATATAAATATATATTAAAAGAGATAAATAAAAAATTCTTAATTTCGCAGTTATATATTCATTACAGATAACCTAAAGGCTGTAGTAAAAATATAGAGACTTTAAAAATTAATTGGTTTAAAAAATAGGTTTAATTTTATGAGAGTGAATAATATATTTTTTACGTGTTTTGATGTATCACTCAATTATTCTTAATATTATTCAAACTGTTCAATATAATTGGAAAAAATAAGTATGAATGATACAATATATCATTGTCATTTTACATAGGTGAGGAGATATATAATATAATTAATATTACTGGAAAAGTTATTTTCAAAAAAATTATTTATGATTTAAATTTATTCCATTCACTATGTAATATTTTTATACTATTAATACACTAGTACATAGGATAATTTCATATATATTTTAAAAATAATAAATTACAAAATGGGAAACCAGATAATTATAAATTATTTCATTTGATGTAATGTGGATTAATATAGTAAATATAATTGTAAAGAATCATGAATTAAATTAGAACATTAATTTACAGAAAAATAATATTCTCCATAATATAACATGTAATTGTAATTATCCAACCTTGTAGAATTATAATATTCACATTTTATGAGTATCACTATGAACAAAAAATGATTGTTAGAATATATTTATTACTACTATAATTAATGATAACAAAATCACATAGATATAAAAGTACACTAATTAAAATTAATTATTCAATATTATTCTAATCTGGTAGTTAATTGATTGGTTGTTTAATTAAGACAACAAAATGATGTTTTTAAATATATTATTATGCTATGTAACAAAAATTTATAATGTTGTTTTAATTAATGAAAAATGATAATTATTAGACAATATTCCTAGCTATAAATGACCTCGTATATATTCCAAGGAATTTTTTTCAAGGACATTTGACTAGATCCCTTAGTTTAGACACTATATTATAGAATTTTGTTTTATAAAAATAAATATTACCTAAATAAAAATTGATAAGTGAATATTTTTCTAAGTCATATAAACTTATATTAATCACTAAATTTTTAAAATGAAAATTAAAATATCTATGTTTGGGATCTAATAGTTTGATAGCCACTACTATTTTATTAAAGAAACAAATAAATTTCATCTAAGTATGAAGATGACTCAAAATGGATATTACTTGCTAAAGGATTGAGGATTTGGAGGTGCTCCACACAATACCTCTGTTCTAATTTAATTTCTTTGCATAGGTGGTAGGCTGAAACTAGATAAAAAGTTCCATGGGTGATGATTCATCTATGAGAATACACATGGGAGAGGTCATTCCCTATGCACTAATGGTCTCCTCATGTTTCCTTTGAATGGTCTCACACTGGTCCCAGGTTTGGGAGGGACCTTTAGACAAGTGGTTATTAATTAGTTGGGGAATGATTTACTCATATAGGTCTCTTTTATTTGAAAACCAATATGTACATTTATCTCATAATTCCCCTTCATTCTATCTTTTATAATTTCATGAACAAATCTAGGTCTCAATCTAACCGAGGGCCCAACCATGACTGTGGCATGGTCCGAGGGGTGTTACCAATCACAAAGCATCAACAGATAGAGGATGGGTATCAAAAACATGATTTTAGAAAATATTTATCAAATAATATACATATAAACAACAAACAATTTTAGATTCCAAAACTGAATGTAATAAAACAAAAAATCCCTTATCAATTATCATATTTAATTTTCACACTATAGAACAAAATTCAAATAGACTATAACAAATAGGGGGTCTACAAAACAACCCCAAACCTCTATGAAATTAGAGTACCAAACTCATCGAGACACCACCACCATGACCCACAAAATATGTCCACAACAGACCCCAATCCTCAAACATATTGAAATGAACCTTACCTAAAACAAGCATGCAACAATATCTACATACACCCACTGGTGTATGTGGGGTGTGAGCCATGCCCAATTGGATGCCACCAGAAATCCAATCCATACCTACACATTTATATGATAATAATAAATTAATATATATGTAAATAATATTCAATGCATTATTGATAGTAACCACCAGCGTCGGTAAAGACTTTAAAACGATGAAAGGTCTAGATAAAACCATTTTCAACCATTTTCATTAATGAATACCGACTTTATAAGAACAAACACACTCAACGACAATAGTGGTCCACCAAATGTCGACTATTGGAAACCCATCATATAGTGTAGAGCACAATGGGTAAGTCCCTAGAGTTGACCAAGATTGAGTGGTACCCAAGAACACCGTACTCTAGGGAGATGTGGTATAATAACCAAAACTGATAGCATTCCTATGCACGATCCCTAAGAAATTAGAAACATGGAACGTTTTAGTGGTGATCATTCATCATCATAATTAAGTTAGTTTTTTAAGAATCAATGTAGCTATGTGAAACTCGGACAAGCTTTTTATTTGTCTCTAACACACTATTTCGTAACCTTCTACCTAAATACATGGGATTCCCTTTTTCTTGAGTTAATTTTCACATGTAACACATATGACCGATATCACAACATAATGCTAGGACTTTCAAGGAAAAACCATTTTCCATAAAACCAATCATTTTTTATTTTTACTCACCCAAAAACCCTACATTTTATACATTTACCTTTAGTCACAATATTCATTATACTAATTTCTTACAAAGAAATTAAAATAACAATTATAATAAACCAATTCTATTGGGTACGAAACTTAATAATGCCACACATATATTGAATTCATTTTTAAAAATAGATTTTCAATCATTTAAAAAAAATTATAAATCATAATAAATAGTTCATAACAAGGATATCATGAATAAAATATTTAAATTCCATTTAGAAATCCTTTTTCAAAAAACAAAAATCGTTCAAACATGGTATACAATACTTTATAAGAAACCATATATATATAATACAAAATATCATTCTCATATCCATTAAAAATTTTATTTAAATCATATAATAATGAAAAATATTAATAAAACATTATTCACACCACAAAAATAAAGTATTGATCATGTTAAAAATAAATAATAAAATAAGAAAAATTATCAAAAAATGATAGGCCATGGAACCACATACCTCTTATATAGAACACTCTTGAAAAAAGGAATGATATCCCATATACACCTCAACCACCCCACATGGAGGAAATAAGGAACTATAATGAAGAAAATCAAAACCAATAACCCATGATTAAAACACTAATTCTAAACCCAAACAATTGGAGTTATGAAATCCAAATAGAATATGAAGAGAACTTATGAATAGGGGGAGGAAAAAATGAAATAAAACTAGCATTAGGGTTTATAGAAGTATCTAGGTAAAGAACACAAAATATTGGAGATTTTTAGGATACAAGAGATGATGAGTAGGTTCATAGGGAGGATGATGAAGAGGGGGAAATAAAAAATGAGGGGTTTTAGTGTAACGACCCAATGTTTCATTAATGAAAATCCCTCTTTATCTAATTAAATGTCTTTTTATGTTTATATAATATTTCAACTTCTTTGGTTTTTTGTTAAGAATTTTTACCGTTACTAATATAGTCTTTGAACAGTGATCAAATGATTAGTATAAATATAGGGCTTTAACATATCCAAATTTAGTCAGACAAAAGAAGTGATGGCCTCATCTAGTATAATTTCTCCATAAGAAGCCCATTTGTCGGAGCTCGTAAAAGAGGTGGCATCATTGGGCTTCTCCCTTTAGCAAGCCCCAGCTTAGCTTCATCATGTCAAGCTCGAAGGGGACCGTCTACAAGAAAAGTGGAAGTTGATAATGATTACCACTCGAGAAATGTTATCTGAGCCACCCCAAGAGTCTATCCCCATCGCACACCTTACCCATAGGTCTTCTGAGACTATTTTAAGGGGTTATGTATCAAATCTCTAGTACTATGTTCATGTATAATATTTTTGTACATAATAATTAATATACCTCCTTGTCATTTTTGATACTTTTTAAATAGTTTTTAAAGTACAAATAGTGTTTTTAGATATAATTTAATTAAGAAATATATTTTATTAAATTAATTTAAATTATTCAGAATTAAATAATATTTTAATAAAATATTATTATTACATTAATTTTTATTAAATATTAATGATCGTATAATTTTATGAATGCAATTATAATTTTTTAAGGTTTGAAAGCCAATTTTGTCAAAACCCATGAATTTTCGATAAATGTTGGTATTTTTTAAAAGTGAAAATATTCATATTTAGAAAATTATTTATATAAAATAAATTTTATTTCTTGAATTAGAATGTCGAAATTATCCAATGGTGAATTTTTCATAATTTTCTGAGATAGTCAAATTTTTGGGTAAAAATTAAATACCATTTATATATAATGTGTTTTATGACATCATAATGACCCAATAGTGATGTTATAAAATACTTTAATCCCTATTTTCAGCCAATATATGTTTTAAAATTAAAATAATTTTATTTTGGATTTGTTTGACTTACATTTCAGAGCATTAATGGACCCTCAAGACTTATTATACACCTTTTCTTTTTAAATTGTTTTCCATGGGTGTGTGAGTCACCTCCACACTAAAACCCTATTATTTTAAGATGTTCGGACTTTTCACTTATAAAATATTGTTTCCTCTTCTCTTTTCCAAAAACCATGGGCAAAAACAATCGGATGGTTTGTGGTTTGTATTAATTTAATGTAAGGGTTCCCAAACATAAATAATAAAGAATTCCCTCACCTTTCTTATATAAACCCACACCAGCTACCGCTTCCTCCTCAATAAAAGCCTTTGGAGTTCTTCCAACCTCTTCCCTACACTCTCTTGAATCCTCCCAAGGTTTCCCATGCTCCGAAAAATCCCCTCACAAGCCTCTCTCTAGACTTTGGAAGCACACTTCCAAGCAAAGGTTTTTTCTTTCTTTCTCAATTTTATCCTATTTTAATTAAGTTTTTTTCCCTTTTAATTTCAATTATGAATGTTGGGGTATGGTTTAACACAACCCTCATACTTCCCTATTTAGTTTTTAATGATGAGATACCCCTTTATATCTCATTAAATTCCTCCCATGTACACCCGTTACTATGCCGAAATTCCGAAATAATCTTCTCTCTCCTCATTTACATTCAAGAAATACTTTTGTATAATGAATCTAAATTACATTAAAATTGTAGGTACATGTTTCTATATGACCTCTTTACTGTCCATTACATTTATATATGATAAGGAACCCCTTTCTATCTCATAAACCATTTTTAGGAATTTTTATGTCACGCCGTTACGTTGCCGAAATCGCACAGATTTTCTAAGCCAATGCCATTGTGTAGTGAATACCATACCCATTTCTCCATCAAGGGTATTCACCTTTATAAAAATTTTCATATTTATTAATATGTTTAATTTCTGAATTCCACATTTCTTTATCGTGGAATAAATAATTATGTTTTATGAATCCATGTTTTATGATCCATGTGGCACACTTATGCATTAAATGAAATGTTTAAGAAGGGTTCACACTTATAGAGCTCCAATGCATTGGGTAAAGTATAGTATCATGATACATCATGAGCAATGAGTGTTTACTCATGCTAATTCAAGTGCAACGAGGGTTTACCTGTGCTTCATGTGCAATGATAATTTACTTATGCTCCATTAGAATGAGCCTTGGCTATTGCTAATTTCATATTAAGTGTTGTTGCCACATTTCCATGTTATGATTAGCATGCTTTATCATGCCTTTATGTTCATGTTTCTCTTGTTCTCTCTTGATATGTCTAATTTCGACCATGTATTTTACTCCTCGTTTTATTCCATGTGTATTCCCTTACTGGGCTTTATAGCTCACCGTTTTCTTATGCATGTCCTCAGGTTATCCCATGCAATGCTAAGTACGGGAGAATGTAGTGGTCATGTAAAGATGTTTTCAATAATCATTTTGTATTTCATGTTTTAAGTTGTTATGTAATGATCCTAAAAACCAATGAAACTATACCTCTCGATCTTTTTTTTGGTATCAAGTGATGTTTTATGTAATAAATGATGTTTTAGTTTGTAATAAAAGCAGGGTTTTCATAGTTTGTATCAAAGGATAGGTTTATTTATTTTTGGGATTATGATTAGAAAACCCTAGTAAATCCATATATATAAGACTAAGTACAATAAAAAATTCCCTATTTTTTGGTGAGTATTGAGTAAGTGGGTTATCATGCAAATACATCCCTGTCTGGATATGAGCAGGTAGAGGCGGATCTTGCATAGATGTATCCTAGTGGTAAAACCTGAAAACACCGCTTTGAGCTAGACACAAATGAGTACTGGTGCAAGCCAATGGGCCTTGCTTCACTCTTGGTTATGACACCCCCAGGTGATATGTTTTGATAAATTCACAAGCTTATTATGAACCCTTATTAACGTAATTAAAAAAATTCCCTTAAGAATATATGATAGAAAGTAGATCCTGAAAATCCTAGATTTAAGCCTATAATCTCATGAGATAAGGAAATAAAAGTTTATTTATAATTCATGAACTTTTGTCTTTGTATTAACCTTTATGTGTTACCCCTAACTTTTCTTTTATTCCAGCCAATGGCCAGTAATAGGAGGACTCGGGCTAACAACTGTTGTGAGGATCAGTGTGATGACTGTACTAATGAGATTCTCAATCCAATGGGAGCGGGAATCATTAACGTTGTCATGTTTCTCTCTCATCTAACCCATGTTTTGAATAGAAACATGGGTCAAGAGGAACGTTCAACCCCCCCCCCCCCCAAGAAAGAACAAGTCACTATCGAGAGCTTCATGAGACAAAGGCCTCCAACTTTTAGTGGATCATCCAATCCCATGATCACTGAACAATGGATCAACTCCATTGAAAAGATAGTCTCCATCCTTTAATGTTCTGAACAAGAGAAGGTTCTCATGGCGTCTTATCGAAAGGAGGGTGAAACTTATCAATGGTGGACGTTGATCAAAAATACAAATCCTGAGGAGGAGATCGAGGCGTTGGAATAGAAGGATTTCTGGAAGATGTTTTTCGATAAATATTTTCCACACACCCTGAATCTTAAAATGAAAAGGGACTTCCTTTCCATCAAGAAAAAAGATGAAGAATCTTTTGGACTGTACAAGGAAAACTTCACACGACTTTCACGATACGCTTCCAGCTTTGTCGTTACACCAGAATGAAAAGTTGACCGCTTCTTTAGTGGGTTGAAGCCTAGCCTACGGAAATCATTAGCAATCCGTGACTTCGACAGCTATGAGGAAAGTGTCCGATGTGCACTCAAAATATAAATGGAGATTGGATAATCACATGGGTATCATGGGGATAAGAAGTGTAAGGTAGACTTCAATGCCGGTGGTCAGATGGATAAATCCAATGGTGCTAAGAAAATCCAGCACCCAACTTGCCAAAAGTACGGAATGAAGCACCCTGGAAATTGCATTAAGGGGATGAGGAAATGCTTCAGGTGTGGAAGAGAAGGGAACCTAACTGTTAACTGTCGGCAAGAAAGACCCGCGGCTGGAAAAGAGGAGAGGAATGCTCTGTTCGAACCTCAACGTGCTGTTCAATGTTACTAATGCAAAGAACCGGGGTATTTTGCAAATCAGTGTCCTAATCCAAGGGATTTTAGAGGCAACCAACAACCTCCAAGACAGCATGGAAGATCTTTTTCCATCACTTCATCCGAAGTGAACCTTGACAAGGAAGTGGTGATAGGTACGCTAGTTATTCATTCAATAATATAGAACCTAGTTTTTGTTTCAGGTTGTACGCATTCTTTTATATCTCGAATGTTTAGTTGAACAATCCCAGAACCACCAAAAATCATGGAAGTTAAGATGCCACTGAGTACGGAAAATTGGGAAATCATTGCATCCCATGAATATAAGTCCTAACCTGTTATAATATGTGGATTGAATTTCCTGATGAAACACGTCATACTCCCTCTAGTGAAATTTTATGCAATTCTTGGCATGGATTATCTTTCCTTATATAGAGCCAACATAAATTGTTGGGAGAGGTAAATCAAACTTCATATGGAGAATCAACCCTTGATTCTTTACAAGTGTAAGGAGGAAGATGAATCTACTTTAGCTCCATCATCTCAAACATGGATATAACTGCCCTATGATCATGCGTATCTGGCTCAGATGATTGAGTCCAAGGAAGAAACCATACTTTAAGAAATTCCTATTGTGAGGAAATTCACGGAAGTGTTTCTCAAGGAACTGCCTGGTCTTCCTCCTAGAAGAGATGTTGAATTCTCAATTGAACTTATACCTAGGGCATTACCAATATACAAGACTCCATATAGAATGGTTGTTGTAGATATTGAAGATCTGAAAAAACAACTACAGGAGAATCTGGATAAAGTGTTTACACGCCCATGTGCTTCACCATGGGGTGCACCAGTCCACTTCGTCAAGAAGAAGGATGGATCAATGCGTCTTTGCATAGATTATCATGATCTTAACAAAATCACAATAAAGAAAAAGTATCCTCTCCCAAGAACTGATGAATTATTCGATCAGCTTCATGGAGCACAATAATTATCCAAGGTGGACTTGAGGTCGGGATATTATAAAGTATGTGTGAAGAAAGAAGATATCCCCAAGACTGCTTTTCGCATAAGATACATGCACTAGGAATTCACAGTAATTCCTGTCAGACTCACTAATGCTCCAGAAATCTTCGTGGACTAAATGAATACAGTCTTTATAGATTACCTAGAAAAATTTGTGGTAGTCTTTATAGATTATATTCTAATATAATCCAAAACCAAGGAGGATCCTGAGGAGCATTTAAGAACTGTACTAGAGACTTTGCGCAATGAGAATCTCTATGAAAAGTACAGAAAATGTGAGTTTTGGTTGAAGGAAGTCTCATTAATGGGCCATATAATCACAAGCAAAGGGATATCTATGGATCACTCCAAAACCGATGCTATTGAGGGATGGTTGAGGCCAACATCGGTAACAGATATCCATAGCTTCTTGGGGTTAGCTGGATATTATAGACGATTTGTGAGAAATATCTCGTGATTCTTGAAACCTCTTACCAAGTTAACTCGGAAGGGAGTAAAGTTTTCTTATTGTGATGAATTTAAAGAAAGCTTCAAGGAGTTGAAAATGAGGCTTATCACTATGCTCGTGCTCACTTTACCCACAAGTTGGGAAATTTTTGTGGTATTCAGTGATGCTTCGAAGAAGGGATTAGGCTGTGTGCTGATGCAGAATGATAAAGTGATATCCTATGCCTCAAGGTAGTTAAAAATACATGAGCAAAACTATCCAATGCATGATCTGGAGTTATCAGCGGTGATAATTGCCTTGAAATTATGGCAGCATTATCACTATGGGGAGAAATGTGAGATATATACTGACCACAAGAGTCTTGAATATATATTCACATATAAATAGATTAATATGCGCCAGAGAAGATGGATAGAGCTCATCAAGGATTATGACTATTCAATACATTACCACAATGTGATCGAAAACAAGGTGGAAGATTCCCTATGTAGAAAGGACCCAGCGATTCTATCAATGATGAGAATTGAGAGGGATCCAATCTTCTAAGACATGATGAAGATGGACATGAGAATCATAGAGAAGGGAACGTCATCAATCCTTTCACAAAGGATAGCTCAACCTTCTCTTCTGGAAAGGTTAAATGATGCTCAAAAGGATGATGTGGGAATTCAGGAAAAAGTGGAAGCTATTGAAAAAGGGAAATCCCCCATCTTTAATGTTAATGAAGAAAGAATTGTGCAGTTTTGAAAAATTATATGTGTTCCATCAAGTCAGGAGCTGAAGAAGGAACATTTGAACGATGCACATAGTTCAAATTTCTCTATTCACCTAGGGAGAACAATGATGTATCGAGATCTCTGAGAAAAATTATGGTGGGATAATATGAAGAAGGAGATCATTGAATATATGTCAAAGTTCCCAGTGTGTCAGCAAGTGAAGGCATAGAGGCAGAAGTATAAGGGGATGATGCAACCATCGCCCATACCAGAATGGAAATGGGAGAACATCACCATGGACTCTGTCACCGGACTTCTAAGGATATCCAAAGGCAACAATGAAATCTGGGTTGTTGTGGGTCGTCTTACAAAAAATGCACACTTCATTTATATTTAGCAGGATTTCACTTTGGATCAACTGGAATAGATATATATCAGGGAAGTGGTAAGGTTGCATGGAGTACCACTATCTATTGTGTCTGACCGAGATCCAAGATTCACCTCTATGTTTTGTAAGAGTCTTCAACATGCTCTGACTACTGAACTAAAATTCAGTACGGCCTATCATCCTCAAACTGATGGCCAATCCGAGCGAACTATCCAAACACTTGAGGATATGTTGAGAGTGTGCTAAATGGACATTAAAGGAGGATGGCATCAGCATATTCCTCTGGTTGAGCTCTCTTATAATAACAGTTTCCACTCAAGCATCCAAATGGAACCATATAAATCCCTTTAGGGGAAAAGTTGCAGAACACCAGCATGTTGGGATGTGGTCGGTGAACGTAATCTTCTTGAACCGGAAATGGTCGAAGAAATGGTGGAGAAGGTGAAAACCATTTAGTAGCATATCAAGTCAGCCCAGAGTAAATAGAAGAGTTATACATATAACCGTCGATGAAACCTTGAGTTTAAAGTTGGAGACATGGTGTTTCTATGCATATCTCTGTGGAAGAAGGTCATGAGGTTTTGAAAGAAAGGGAATTTAAGTCCAAGGTACTTCGGCCCCTGTGAGATTCTTGATCGTGTCGGGGATGTGGCCTATCGACTAGAACTTCGACCTACCATGGCCAATTTACATGATGTATTTCATGTATCCCTCTTAAGGACATACATACCAGACCCTTCACATGTACTCTCTTCTAAGGTGGTACAATTAGAAGATGATCTTTCTTATGAGGGGCAACCAGTGAATATCTTAGATCATAGAGAAAACGTTCTACAAAATAAGACAACGCCCATTTTCAAGGTGTTGTGGTGAAACCACAAGTTTGATGAAGTGACATGGGAATAATATGAATTGATGAAGCTGGGTTATCCACATTTGTTTTAGTGTGGTAAAAATGAAATTTTGAGGGCGAAATTTCTTAAGGGGGGAATATTGTAACGACCCTAAGATTCATTAATGGAAATATTTCTTGATCTAATTAAATGCCTCTTTATGTTTATATAAAATGTCAACTTCTTTGGTTTTATGATAAGAATATTGACCGTTGCTAATATAACCGTTAAACAGTGATGACATGATTAGTATAAATATAGGGGTTTAACAAATCCAAATTTACTCGGAAAAAAGAAGTGATGGCCTCATCCAGTATAATTCCTCCATATGAATCCCATTTGTCGGAGCTCGGAAAAGAGGTGGCATCCTTGGGATTTTCCCTTGACGAAGCCCAAGCTGATCTTCATCATGTCAAGCTCGAACGAGACCGTCTATGGAAAAAGTGGACGTTGATAGAGATTACCACTCGAGCGATGTTATCTGAGCCACCCCAATAGCATGTCACCATCGCACACCTTACCCTTAGGTCTTATGCGACTGTTTTAAGGGGTTATATAAAACAATATCTAGTACTATGTTCATGTATAGTATTTTTTTTACATAATAATGAATATACCTCCTTGTCATTTTTGATACTTTGTAAATAGTTTTTAAAGTACAAATAGTGTTTTTAGTTATTATTTAATTAAGATATCTATTTTATTAAATTAATGGATTTTTTTGAAATAAATAATATTTTAATAAAATATTATTATTATTAAATTACTTTTTTTAAATATAAATGATCTTGTAATTTTATGAATGCAATTATAATTTTTATTAAGGTTTGAAAGCCATTATTTTCAAAACCTGTGAATTTTAGATAAATGTTTGTTTTTATTTTAAAAGTGAAAATAAACATAAATTGAAAAATATTTAGAAAAAAAGTATTATTTCTAGAATTTGGATGTCGAAATTATCCAACGGTGAATTTTTCATAATTTTCTAGGAAAGTCAAATTTTTTGTTAAAATTAAATACTGTTTGAATATATAATGTGTTTTATGACATCATAATGACCCAATAGTGATGTAATAAAATACTATAATCATTATTTTTGGCCAAAATAATTTTTACAATTAAAATAATGTGATTTTTTATTTTCTTGACTTACTTTTCAAACCAATAATGGACCCCTCAAGACTTATTAAACACCTTGGCATTTTAAATTTTTTTCCATGGGAGTGTGACTCAACTCCACATAAGCAACCCTATTATTTTATTAATTTCGGACTTTGGACTTATAAAATATTATTTTACTCTTCCCTTCGCCAAATACCATGGGATGGTTTGTGGTTTGGATTAATTTAATGTAGGGGGTCCCAAACCTAAATAATGAAGAATTCCCTCATTTTTCCTATATAAACCCACCCAAGCTACCACTTACTCCTCACTCAATGACTTTGGAGTTCATCCCACATCTGCCCTACTCTCACTGTAATCCTCCCAAGGGGCCCCAATCTCCAAAAAATCCTCTCACAACCCTCTCTCTAGCCTTTAGAAGCACACTTCCAAGTAAGGGTTTTTTCTTCCTTTCTCATTTTTGTCCTATTTTCTTTAAGTTGTTTTCCCTTTTAATATCAATTATGAATGTTGGGGTATGGTTTCACACCTCCCTCATACTGCCCTATTTATGCTTGAATTATGGGAGACCCCTTTCTCTCTCATTAAATGACGCCCATGTACACCCGTTTCTATACCGAAATTACGAAAGGAACTTCTCTCTCCTCTTTTACATTCAAGCAATACTTTTGTATAATGAATCTAAATTCCATTACAATTGTTGGGAAATGTATCTATATAACCTACTTACTGTCCATTACATGTAGATATGATGAGGAAACCTTTTCTCTTCCATCAACCATTTTTATGAATTCTTATGTCATGTCGTTACATTGCCGAAATCACACCGATTTTCTAAGCCAATGTCATTGTGTAGTGAATACCATACCCATTTCCCCATCAAAGGAATTCACCTTTATGTACATTTACTTATTGAATATAATGTTTCATGTATGAATTCCAAATTCCTTCATCTTGTAATAAATTATTATGTTTTATGAATCCATGTTTTATGATCCATGTGGCACACTTATGCATGAAATGAAATGTTTAAGACGGTTGCGCCCTTATAGCGCTCTAATGCATTGGGTAAAGTATAGTATCATGACACGTCATGTGCTATGAGTGTTGACTCATGCTAATTCATGTGCAAAGATGGTTTACTCATGCTTCATGTGCAATGAGAATTTACTCATGCCCCATGTGCATTGAGCATTGGCTAAATCTAATTCCATGTTAAGTGTTGTTGCTATATTTCCATGTTATGATTATCATTATTTATCATGCCTTTATGTTCATGTTTCTATTGTCCACTCTTGATATCCCTAATTTCTAACATGTATTGTACTCCTCATGTTATTCCATGTGTATTCCCTTAATAGTCTTTATATTACACCATTTTCTTATACATGTCCTTAGTTTATCCCATGCAATGCTAAGTATGAGGGAATGTAGTGGTCATGTAAAGGATGTTTTCATTAAAGATGTTGTATTTCATGTTTTAAGTTGTTATGTAATGATCCTAAGACATAAAGACACTAGTCCTATTGATCTTATTTATTGTATCATGTGAAGTTTTTTGTAATAAAGCATGTTTACGTTTGTAATAAATTAAGGGTTGTCATATTTCGGGTCAAAACTGAGAAGATATATAAAAACACCCGAAAAATATTAATGATTTAGAAATACGCACGGTTAGTCTGCATGGTTTACCAATCTGTTTGGACACCGTGTGACTGCCTCTACCAGAGGTGACCATGTTGTATGCTTACCTAGGAAAAGGCACACATATGTGTGGAGGAAAACAAATAGGTTATGTCTCATACTGCACAGTTTCCTCGGTATGGTGAATGGTTACTACTAACTATGTGAAAACCATGCACAATGGCCCGCCCACCCAAAACTCCCCACATTTCACCAAAATTAAAAAGGGAAACCAAATAAAGAAAGCTAGACCAAGGATAAAAGAAAAAAGTAACCCAATAATTCAATTGATTTACACTCAGATCCCAAAAAAATGGTCAATAACCTAACCTGATCCAAAACCAATAAAAATTTATTAAACTGGTATGATAATTCTACCCACCAAAATTCTGTACATCCCTAGAAAGCCAAAAGAAAGACTATACCAGAAAAAACCCAAAACTTATTTATAACATCAAGTAGGAACCCAATGAACATAAAATGAGAAGAGAGAAGAGAACCACACATAGAGTAACTGACTTATAATATAAACTCAGTATATCCAAAATGGGCATCCCTCTTCGTGTCACTCTCCATTATAAGTTTTTGTACCTGTAGTTTTTCAATAAAAGGAAAAGAAACATCAAATAATTCAAAATGTAAATTCTTAAACTAGAACACCTTAAACACTACCAAACTAATCCCAAACCACCTCTAGAAATAAGAGAGAAAAATAAACCACAACCCATTGTATACTACCATAACCATAATTCACCAAAACTATTGGGAAAACTCTATTCCCAATACATACTCAAGGATGAAGAATAGGGATTGATTGTTCTAAATGAGACCACCTACTACAAAACCATCACTAGGAACAAATCCAAATATCATCATGTAGAGGCCCAAATGCGATCCCCACCATAAAATAAAACCAATTACTCAAGGAGTAACTAAGACACCATTATGGGGAGGCCCGAATAGACTCCTCATTCTAATGAATAGGCTAACATTGATTTACTCCAAGGAAATTTTTTTGATGCCCACAATGGGTCTACCCTCCATAAGAACTAACCAACTTATCCGACAAGAAGTAACCAACACAAAATAGGCCTTATATGGGCTATCTAGGGATCTTCCAACACAACCAAATTCCCCACCGCAATGTTCCTAGCCAAGAAATGTCAAACCCCACAGAAGAAAATACATGGTTCACCACCCCCATGGTTGTTACCACCCCAGATGAGCACAACCAAAACTGAAATTGATGTGTACTTAGATGTTTTTTCATACATGAACAACCATATAGGGAGTTTCCTACATAAGGTTTAAAGTATTGTGGTTCAATAAATCAAAAACACCACACCTACTTATCACCATGGAGAGAATCTTACACCAATACATATCATAACACATAGGAGAAGGGTCCCCATGTACCTTTCCTCCCTACATGACCCCTTGAAATTAAACCGCTACATCAAATGATTAGACACTATCCATTTCCAACATTGGAGATAGAAATTAGATCAAGATCCATTATATCCAAAGGGATTCCATATTATAGTTCAGCTTCACTATGGGATATTGGGATAGAGTTCATTTGATTGAATTATCTCATACTTCAGAGTCAGGTATTAAAGTCCCCAAATAGAAAATATTTTTCTTATGTCTCAAGAAACCATACACAAAATGAGACAATACCATCAGACACAACACACCCTCATGTTCAGATACTCACACATGACACATTAACCAAAATAATGGCTTATATAGTGTACACACCTCATCATTTGTTACATCGAGCAGGAAAAATCAAGAGGAAGGAAACGTAGTTGGCACCATACACTAAAATGAATGAATCAGAATCTCCGAAAAGAAAATTAAATTTTATAAAGATGTAGGTCCAATAAAAATTTATCAACCATCCCCTTTGCAGCCAAATGAGGACACGACACCATAAAGCATCACCGAACATAACCATTGCTACTGATAGGAAAAGCACAAAGAGAGGGACCATAAAATGAGTCTCAAATGACACAGGATTCCTAAAAATGGCCGTCAAATCCACTTATGACCCGATATACCATACTATCATCACATAATAAATAATTTTTTAAAAAAACAAAAAGAAACCCTAGAGGCCCTTAAACATATTTTCCAACACATTCAACTCAGTACTACATCACTTATCCTCACTAGAATTCCCCTCACCATTTCTGTAAAGGATCTTCAAATACAATTCTATTTTACATCATACCTAATGACTCACAAAATTCAATGAAACCAAACCTTATTCAACTCCCCTAACATTTTATATCCTAGTAAGAGATGACTCACTTAACCAGAACATAGGGGAAGAAGACTTGTCATCAAATTTTCTGTGAGAGAGTCCTCACATTGATCAACTATATGATCTTCCAATGGGGAATCAATCATAACCACACTTCAATCATGTATTATCTCTATATGGGAGAATGAAATAACAATGTAGGAAAACTAAGGACCTGATCAAATCGATACGTTGGAAAAACATACCATGATAAAACATCAAATGCACCCAGAAAACCAATGCAAATGCTTCATAAAAAAATTATAAAAATAAATCAACAAACACCACCTCCAACCAACTCACTGATGAAACAAAATCATGTAACATCATTGATAAAATAATGGTTTTGAACCCCGAAAACCCCAATGTAAACATTCCTAATAATACAAAAAAGACACACCACACCATTTTCATCAAAAAATTGAAATTAAAACTGTATTGGTTGGTTTCACATTCAGTAAAGTTTTCCATAGATCCCCTCACATGAATTTTTTATCATGCAATACCGGCCACCAATTCAATTCTCTCACAAATTATAAAAATGTGAATTATCAAGAAATTACCAAATCACAAAGAAAAAAATCAAACTTTCTAGTCACAAAATAAACATTCCCAAATAAACATTGTACTCGCTTTTCCATTTCTAATATTCATAATAGCCTATTTTCAAAACCTGGTAGCCACAAAAATCAAAACCCATAAATAGATTCAAAAACATATTCAAACCAAACACCATTTTCAATCATTACACAACACTTCATGTAGTGACATATACTTTTTTGAATAAAATTCAGTTTCTATTAATGTATTATGGATATAGAAAACCCCTGAACTATTATTATTATTGGGTTTATATTAATATTATGTTTCATTACCATTGATAATATATCCATTGAATAGTGATCAGTCAGCTGGTATAAATATAAGGTTTAAAAAAAATACTTTCAACACATACAAATGAGATGTTGGTCTCATCCAGTAGACTCAGGTAGTACGAAACATATTTTTCTGATCATGGGAAGGAGGTATCATTACTTGGATTTCCACTTGACAAAGGAAAAGATTAACTTTAATTTGTTATTCATGAACAGAATCACCTATGGGAGAAGTTCATGTTTATTATGATTACCACCTGGGAGATGTTATCTGAGCCACTCCAAGAGTCGGTCACCATCAGAATCCTTAAATGATGAACTTATTTGGGAGTAATAAGGGGTTATGTAATAAGGAATTAGTTATTTATTGTGAAATTATTTTTTTTAAAAATAAACATCTTATTCCATTAATTTATTTATGATAATATTCTTTTTTAAGATGATAAATTTGATAAATTGTGTTTTGTAGTAAAAATAGTACACTAGGAAAATATATAAATTATTATATTAAACTAAGGTCATTATTAATAATATTATAATTACAATTTTTATAAATGATGATTATATCAGTTCTTTTTATTTAACTGTTTAGGTAATCAGTTTGATAGGAGTTATATTTTTTCCCAATAAAACAGAAAGTGTATTTTTAATAATTAATTTTAAATAATTTTTGAATTTTTGAAATAATAATTATTTTTGTAATGGATCAGACCCTCCTGGCCCATTGCTTTCCCAAAGGTGAGGCTCCACCAAAACAATGGCACCATAACGGTGGCACCGTGAGGGTGACAGCGGTCACGGTGGAATCGTGATGGTGGCACTACGAGGGTGAGACTCTGACGGTGACATCGTGACTGTGGAACCGTGACAGTGGCACCGTGAGGGTGACACCGTGATTGTGGAACCAGGACAGTGGCACCGTGAGGGTTAAACCGTGAGGGTGACACCGTGAGGGTGATATCGTAAGGGTGATACCGTGAGGGTGACATCGTGACGGTGGCACCATGTCCCCTCACTCAGTACCTGACATTTCCGCTCCCACAACGTATGTTTTGATGTAAATTAATTCTTTTACTCCTTTTAAAACAACTTAAAGCACGTAATTAATTCGTGAAAATCTCGGGAAACATCCCCGATGGGAGATTTTAAATAACACCTCAATATCATCGTGTTTAACTGCCCAACCGCGTGGTCAACCCATGACCCCCACTCCTTACGCAGTTTGGCGTTCTCATCTCAACCATCTGTGGCTCTTATAAACTAGGGGTTAGTCTTGGTTTCTTCATTCCTCGATCGCGGCTTTTCAAGAACAGCTTCTAGTGCATCGGGCAAGCCGCATCGTTATGCGTAAAGTTCCACGCCCGGCCTGAGTGTTGATAGACGAGGTGATTTTTTTCGTTCAAGAGAGACACATCGCTATCCGTGAAGTTGCGCCCCCGGCCTAAGGATTGATCGTCGATCAACAGTTAGAGGATTTCTCCTTCGCCTCTCTCTTTTGTGTATCATGCGGGGTGGGCGTTCTTTTGTTTCTATAGAATTGGATAAACCAGACCTAAATAAAGATAATGAATGGATTCTATAATGAATTAATGGGGGGTTGTGATCGTTTATGTTGTTTATATTATGATCATCTTTCTGAGTTGTGTTGGCTTACGCCTTCTGAAAATAGAGGCTGTTGGTGGTTGTTGTTTGTGCACTAATGAACCCCTCGTGATGTTTTAAATGGATTTTTTTTGTAATTATAAACTGCTCTTGTGAAAAAGTAAATTGGTAAATCACGTGTACCTCGATGAATGAATTGAAAGCACCAGGATCAACCCTTCTGTGTTAACTCCCAGTTAAAACATAGGGAATTGAAATCATGGAGTGTGGTAAATCATATAAATCTGAGAATACATGCGTGGCCCTGCTTTGTGTTGGTGGTATTGGCTTGGTTGTTTCATTTACGAGCTGATTGCTGGAGATGTGGGAGGGGATGGGATCCCCTGTTTAGTATACTTTAGGTGGTTCTGAGTTTTAAGACTGGTTGGTTACCTTGATTATATCACTAATTAAGGTGGGATCCTCTGTTGATGAAATACCTTTTTGGGGGAGGGGACACGGGGCAATGTATCGGGGTTGTCTGGTTCTAGGACTTCGAGGGTTCTCACTTTTCCTTTGTTGTTGTGACATTACAAGAGAACTGGGTGTGGATACATAAATTGACGTTTGGCTGGTTTATTTTCCTTGGTTATGCTTATGGTGTTAGTTTCACAATAGTTCATAGACTTAATTGAACATTATTTCAAAACGTGAAAACAAGAATGGGGAAAATGGGTTTTGTTGGAGAGTGTTGTGACTCGTACTTGAGAGATATTGTGATTTGTTGGCTGTCTGAAGAAAAAACAGACTTTGGGTGAGTTCTTGTTACCTATTTATATATTTTTTGTTTTTTTTATTATTCACACCCCACCCAAATTGAGTACTTAGTGCCGAACACACCCATTTCATGGGGGAGGGTTTTTTCCAAACACTATTATTAGTTGCTGGTTATTAGCTCCTTTTCTGCTCCATTTCCGGGATAGCCCAAGTATCTTCGGGCAGGCTGTGATGGCCTGAGGTCCATTATTATCCCATGAAACTTCGGGTGGGGTAGTGTGGTAGTTGGCTAGGTGTGTGCGGTAGGTGGTTTCCCAAGTGTCTTAGGGATGAGGCACAGGTGTCTTCGGGCGTGGCAGTGGATTTTCTATCCCAGGTGTCTTCGGGTGTGGTGGTGGTTGTTCTGGCCAAGGTGTTTTCTGGCGTGGTTACATGTGATAGTTGTGGCCCAGGTGTTTGTGGGTGGGATTCGGCAGTGGTACTGCATGTGGTTGAGGCCCAGGTGTGTGCGGACAGGTGTGGCAGTGGGATTGCGGTGAGAATGGCGGGATTGGTCTGATGCATATGATGTCTCAATAACTAGTGGGAAAGTGGCATGGGGTACCCGAACATCGATGTGCTCTGATTATATTTATTACTTGACTTGCATCATTTGGGGAGTGTTCCTTGGTGAGGCTTGGGTGGATAATTTACCTTGATAGGTGCTCAATTTACTTCTTTTTCTCACGAGACATTAGTACGTTCTCCCACATGTGAACAATAGTCTTTATTTTTCCCTACTGAGTGTACTTGTATGCTCACCCTACATATATAAAACTGCTTTCAGGTTTCCAGGAGGACTTCAGGGATCGCGCAGGACCATACTACCTCGGACCTTTGGGGCAGTTTCAGTTTCATATTTTCTTCTTTGGTACTTACCTTTGTAGTCACCTTGTTTACCTTGTGGATTTTACTTTTGGAACATGCATGTGGGAATGGTTTGCTTTTTGATTTACATTTCTTTTACCTTGGTGTTGTTGAGTTTCATCATATTGTCTCCCGATCCTATAAAACAAAAAGGGGCAATGCCTTCCATTTGTGAGAAATTTCTATACCATCAGTGCTAGTCGCCACTCTGGGACCTATTGAAGGTGGGTATCAGGGGTCATTATCTCTCCTTAAACTTAAATATGGAAGGGCCTGACAATCTGCTGACCCTTCCCTCGTTTTTTTGAAGGCAGGTCATGACAGAATGGTATTAAAGGAGGTTGAGAGATAGGATGGATTCTAGAGTTAGGCACAGTGATGATTGCATGGGATGGTAAGGCAACATTGTTGGGTGACCTTGGTGCATGAATTAGGCTAGGGAAGACTGGCTAGGAAATGAGATTTTAGGGCCCCCCGTGATCCGACGCAAGGACTCTGGACCTACCGAACGACCAAGAGAGGCCACGCTGATTGCATGGTAGAGACCCTAGGAAAGGTACATGCATCATAATGACTTGTGTTCTTGTGTTTCTGGGGTGTTTTGGGAATTAAAAAAATTCATTAAGAAGTTTTAAAGAAAATAATCTGTAATACTTGGGCATAGGCATTCCTTGTTTACCTTGCAGCTATGGCACCTAGAAGGTGACTGCGTGTGGTACAGACTATCGAGGCCCCGCAGACTACCCTGGCCGATCGGCAGAGATCAGACCGAGAAGAGGAGGACGACCAGTGGCAGAGGACTCTCCGAGGCTTCCAGTGACATAACCTCGAGAATTATGAGGGCATCACCACTGACATGAAGACGGAAGGCTGGCTAGAAAAGCTAGTGATAGCTTTCGGCTTGATTCGGGCCCCGACTGAGTACTGGGTTCCTCTAGCCGTCAGCCAGATGTGGGGAGTGCCGCGTCAGTGGTGGATACGTTACCTAGGGGAGAGGATAGAGGCTGAGGTGGCTTTGGCGGATTTCGAGAGGGAGTTCAGGGCAAAATTCCTCTCTTCGATGATGAAGGCGGAAAAGAGATAGGAGATACTCTCCCTCCAACAGAGGAGTATGTCCATAAGGTATCTAGGGATCAAGTTCAAGGACCTCATAATTTTTTCTCCAGACCTCCTTCCCAACGAGGAGTCTCAGGCTAGATGTTTGGAGGAGGTGCTCCGACCCTCCCTCCAGTATGTTGTAACCCCCTTTACCCTACCGACGTACTTGGAGGTCCAGAAGAAGGTTGAAGTGGTGGAGAGAATTCATGCTCTAGGAGGTGTGTCGCGAGAGGGGATCCTGGTGGGACCATTAAAGGGGAAGGCCATCAACACCAGACCTCCAGCATCAGGACCCTCCAGGTTCCGACCGGTAGGGAGCAGGTCGCAGCAGTTTCAGTTTTGATCCCATGGTCCTCACCCTTTTCCATCAGGCCCTGGACCGCGGTGTGTAATCTTTGGGGGCCCTGGACATCTCCGGAGTCAGTTCCCAGACCGGGTACAATACGTTGGTGGTGGGAAACCCCACCACCCGCCCCAGCAGCAGCTTCCAGCCAGACCCTTCCAGCAGTAGCAGCAGGGACAGAAAGCTCCTGCTCCACCGAGGGAAGACGTAGGAGGAGGAGGCCGTCCATAGGGCACACCTCAGGGACCTCGACCGGGGCGTGGTGGTGGAGGTGGCCGACAGCCGAGGGGTAGAGGAGGTGTGCGTGGACAGCTACACGCCATGGAGGTAACAGTTCCAGCAGGGCCATAGGTTGTTCGAGTTACGATTAGTTTGTTTAGCACTCTTGCTTATGCCTTGTTCGATACTGGAGCTTCGCACTCTTTTGTTGCACCCAGTCTAGATCGTGCCTTGGGTCTAGATGTCGAGAGACTTCCAGTTCCCCTGGTGTTGAGCACACCATTCGGAGGTCAGACCGACTTGTAGTTTGTTTGTCGAGGATGTAGACTGATGATAGGGCCACCTCAGTCGGTTAAGGATATTCTTCTGCTACAGATACAACCATACAATGTCATCCTAGGCATCAACTAGCTATTCTCTTTGTGTGCCATCATCGACTATTTCCGGGGAAGGGTCGTGTTATCGGACTTGGGCGGCCTGCGTGTTACCTTCACCGGCGAGCGGAGCGGTCATAAGGGCAGCAGGCGAGAGGAACCCCTCCTCTCCTTGTTAGCCGATCTGTCAGTAGAATCAGTAGATGCTGAGATGGGGGGGGGTGCCATAGGTTGTCCGTGATTTTATGAACATCATTCCTGAAGAGGTGACGACTCTACCCCCTCGACATGATATCGAGTTCGGGATACACCTACATCTCGGCGCTCGTCCGATCTCGATGGCTCCTTACCAGATGGCACCTTGAGAGCTACGGGAGTTGTGAAATCAGATTGATGATCTGATGATGAGGGGCTATGTTCAGCCAAGTGCGTCTCCGTGGGGTGATACAGTCTTGTTTTCAAAGAAGGAAGTTGGTGGTCTCATGTTATGAATAGACTACAGAAGGCTGATCAGGTGACAATCAAGAATCCCAACCCTCTTCCGAGGATAGACGATCTTTTTGACCAACAGAAAGGGACAGGATGGTTCTCAAAGATTTACCTGTGGTCCGGGTAACCCCAGCTGAGAGTGAAGGAGAGAGACATCCCGAAGATGGCCTTTAGGTGCACATATGGACACTTCGAGTTCGTAGTCATGCCCTTTGGGGTGACAAACGTCCCGACTGTTTTCATGGGGCTTATGAACTCCATCTTCCCGGAGTACCTGGATCGGTTCGTAGTTGTGTTCATCGAAAACATCCTAATCTATTCGAGATCAAAGGAGGACCATGCGGAGCACCTGAGGACGGTTTTGGAGGTCCTCCGACTGCACCAACTATATGGTAAATTGTCAAAATGAATGTTCTGGACCTGAGAAGTGCAGTTCCTCATACATGTGGTGACCGAGCGGGGGGTAGTGGTGGACCCATCAATGTTTGAGGCAGTTGTTTCTTGGGTAGCAGACAAGAATGTGGAAGAGGTCTGTAGTTTCCTCGGGTTGGCATGTTACTATCGGAGGTTAGTACCCAACGTTTCCCGAGTAGCAGCCCCATTGACAGCCCTGACCAAGAAAGATCTGGTTTTTGTGTGGAGTGAGCAGTGTGAGTCAGCCTTCAGCTATCTGAACGAGAAGATGGTTAGTGCCCATGTGCTGAGATTACCAGAAGAAGGGGTAGCTTATGAGGTGCTCTGTGATGCTTCAGGACAGGGCCTAGGATGTGTGTTGATGCAGCGAAAAGGGGTGATCTCTTATGGGTCCAGGCAGCTACGCCCCTATGAGCGTAATTACACCACCCACAACCTGGAGATTGCAGCATTTTTTTTTGAGCTAAATTAATGGCAGCACTACCTCATTGGAGAATGATTTGTGGTATTCATGGATCACAATTGCTTGAGGTATATCTTCTCCTAGCGAGACTTAAGCTTGCGAAAACAGAGATGGGTGGAGTTCCTCCAGGATTACGACTTCAAGATCTCTTATACTGAGGGAAAGGGAAATGTAGTGGTTGATTCCTTGAGCAGGTGGACACAGAAGGATGCGGCCTGAGAGTCGGCAGACGCCTAGAAAGAGATGGAGGAGTTGGTTGCCTTACACCTGGATGCGAGGATGGATGGGGGTAGAGGTTGCTTATATCAGATGATAGTGCAGTCAACTCTGTTTCAGCAAGTTGAGGAGTCTTAGTGGGGAGACCCGGAGTGCGAAGTGATGCGTGACCGAGTTGACCAGGGAAATCCTCCAGAAGGATGTACAGAGGATGGTCAGAACCAGATCCTTTTCCATAAAAGCTTTTTTGTTCCAGGAGTGATGCGCGGAAAGGTTCTTAGTGAGTTCCACAACTCATCCATGGCGGCACACCCAGGAGTTTCCAAGACATACCAGGGACTGAAGAGACAGTTTTGGTGGCTCAGAGTGAAGCGAGCAGTGGAAGAGTTTGTGGCCATGTGCTTAGTGTGTCAGCAAGTGAAGGCTGAACACCGAGTTCCAGGGGGCCTACTGCAGTATCTAAATGTCCTCGAGTGGAAGTGGGGTGAAATCTCGATGGATTTCGTCACAGGACTACCCAAGGTTCAATGGGGATATGACGCCATCTGGGTGGTAGTGGACCGGTTGACGAAATCGGCTCACTTTCTGGCAATTAGGGAGTCGAGTGCAGTGGATGCTTTGGCGCGAGGGTACATGGATGAGGTTGTACGGTTGCATGGGATTCCGAGGTCTATAGTCCCGGATAGGGATTCATGGTTTACCTAATGGGCCTGGAAAGTATTGCAGTATGCTTTTGGCACACTGTTACACCTTAGCACTACTTTACATCCCTAGGTAGATTGACAAACAAAACGCACCATCCAGACCTTAGGGGATATGCTACGGGCATGTGTTCTAGGCTCAAGAGGATCATGGGTGCGACCCTTGCCCTGGTAGAGTTCACCTACAATAATAGCTACCACTCTACCATCGGTATGGCCCCATTTGAAGCCTTGTATGGGAGGCCATGTCATTCACCTGTGTGTTAGAACGAAGTAGGAGAGGCAGGCATCCTTGGACCAGAAGTGGTGCAGAGAACGACAGAGAAGGTTCAGCTCATACGGGAAAGGAAGAAGGCGGCCTTGGACAGACAGAAGTTATATGTCGATACTAGAAGGAGGCCCTTGGAGTTTGAGGTTGGATACCATGTGTTCTTGTAGGTCTCCCCTCGATGTGGCCAGCAGAGGTTCGGCAAAGTGAGTAAGCTTTCTCCCAGGTTCATCAGACCCTTCGAAGTGTTGCGGTAGGTCGGCGAATTGGCTTATCAGCTAGTGGTACCCCCGCCACTACTGAGGATACATGATGTCTTCCATGTGTCCCAGCTCTGCCGGTATCTGCGCGACAATTCACATGTAATTGATTGGGGTGAGTTGGACATCGAGGACGATGTGACTTTTGTGGAGAGACCAGTGATGATTGAGGATCACAATGAGAAGGTGCTTCGTGGCCTTCCATTCCCTTGGATCGTGTGTTGTGGAGACATGGTGGGCTTTAGGAGAGTACGTGGGAGAGAGAAGCATAGATGCGTACCCAGTACCCCGATTTGTTTTGAGTTTTGTCCCTTGTTGTACCTGTTGTGGTAGAACATTTTGTATTTTTGGCTATGAAATGTACTAGTTTTATTACCTCTGAATGTGTGAAAAAATCCCTATCTATGGGGGAGGAGAGAACCCGCCCCCTAATCAAGACGCATTAAGGTGGATGCGATTAAACCTGTGCGGGTGAGTCAGTGCCGCCCAAAGCGGATAATATCTTGACATGGGGGAGGAGACTCCCCAACCCACATGCCTGGGCAGTTTGACATGGTATGTTGCTTGGTTCTTGACAGGGAAGTGTTTTTAGTTAGCATGGGTTCACTTCTAAGAGGTATCTTTCTAGGTGGTTGTTCAGAACCTCTCATTCCATCTTGGTTTGTTTTGATTCTTGAGGATGAGAATCATTTAAGAGGTATTTAATGTAATGTCATGGACCCTTTTGGACCATTACTTTTCCAAAGGTGAGGCTCCACCAAAACAGTGGCACCGTGATGGAGGCGCCGCGAGGGTGAGACCGTGACGGTGGAACTGTGAGGGTGACACCCTGAGGGTGACACCATGAGGGTGACACCGTGAGGGTGACACCATGAGGGTGACACGCTGAGGGTGACACCATGAGGGTGACACTGTTCAAGTGGCACTGTGTCCCCTCACCGAGTACCTAACATTTCTACTCCCGCAACGTATGTTGTGATGTAAATTAATTCTTTTACACCTTTTAAAACCACTTAATGCCCGTAATTAATTCTTGAAAATCCCGAGAAACATCACCAATGGGGGATATTAAATAACACCTTAATATAATCGTGTGTAACTGCCCAACCGCGTGGTCAACCCATGATCCCCGCTCTTTATGCGGTTTGGTGTTCTCATCTCAACTATTTGCGGCTCTTATAAACTAAGGGTTAGTCGTGGTTTCTTCTTTCCTCGATCGCGGATTTTGACGAACAGCTTTGGGTCCATCGGGCGAGCCACATCGTTATGCGTAAAGTACCATGCCCGGACTGAGCATTGACAGACGAGGCGATTTTTTATCGTTCAGGCGAGCTGCATCGCTATCCGTGAAGTTCTTCCCTCGGCCTAAGCGCCGATCGTCCATCAACAGGTAGGGGATTTCTGCTTCGCCTCTCTCTTTTTTGTATTATGCGAGGTGGGCGTGCTTTTTTTTATGTAGAATTTGATAAACCAGACCTAAATAATGATAATGAATGGATTCTATAAATAATGAATGGGGGGCTATGATCGTTGTTGTTGTTTATATTATGATCATCTTTCTGATTTATGCTGGCTTACGCCTTCTGAAAATTGAGGCCATTGGTGGTCGTTTTTTATGAACTAATGAACCCCTCATGATGTTTTAAATGGATTGTTTTGTAATTATAAACTCCTGATGTGAAAAAGAAAATTGGTTAATCACGTGTACTCGGCTGAATGAATTGAAAGCACCAGGATCAACACTTCTGTGATAACTCCCTGTTAAAACACACAAAATTGAAATCATGGAGTGTGTTAAATCTTATAAATCTGAGAATACAGGCATGGCCATGCTTTGTGTTGGTGGTAGTGGCTTGGTTGTTTCATTTACGGGCTGATTGCTGGAGATGTGGGAGGGGATGGGATCCCCTGTTTAGTATACTTTCAGTGGTTGTGAGTTTTAAGACTGTGTGGTTACCTTGTTTATATCACTAATTGGGGTGGGAACCTCTATTGATGAAAAACCTTTTTGGGGGAGGGGACACGGAGCAGCGTCTCAGGGTTGTCTGGTTCTAGGACTTCGAGGGTTCTCACTTTTCCTTTGTTGTTGTGACTTTACAAGAGAATCGGGTGTGGATACTTAAATTGATGTTTGGTTGGTTTCTTTTCCTTGGTTATGCTTATGGTGTTAGTTTCCCAGTAGTGCATTGACTTAATTAAAAATTATTTCTGAACATGAAAACAAGAATGGGGCAAATGGGTTTTCTTGGCGAGAGTTATGACTCAGACTTGTGTACTGTTGTGATCTGTAGGCTATCTGAAGAAAAACCTAACTTTGGGTGAGTGGTTGTTACCTATGTATATATTTTTAGTTTTTTGTTTCTTATTCGTGCCCCACCCAAGTTGAGCACTTACTGCGGAACACCAACATTTCACGGGGGATGGTTTTTTCCCAACACTATTATTAGTTGCTGGATATTAGCTCATTTTCTTCTCCCTTTCCCAGATAGCCCAAGTATCTTTGGGCAGGCTGTGATGGCCTGAGGTCCATTATAATCCCAAGCACCTACGGGCGGGGTAGTGTGGTGGTTGGCCAGGTATGTGCGGCAGGTGGTTTCCTAAGTGTCTTGGGGATGAGGCCCAGGTGTCTTCAGGTGTGGCAGTTGATTTTCTAGCCCAGGTGTCTTCGGGTGTGGTGGTGGTTGTTCTGGCCTAGGTGTTTGTAGGCATGGTTACATGTGATATTTGTGGCCCAGGTGTTTTCGAGCGGGATTCGGCAGTGGGACTGCGTGTGGTTGAGGCCCAGTTGTGTGCGGGCGGGTGTAGCTGTGGGACTACGATGAGAATTGCAGGATTGGTACGATGCGTAGGATGTCTCAATTATCAGTGGTAAAGTGGTGCGGGGTACCCGAACATCGATGTTGTAACACCTCGAGCTTCCACGATACGCTTCTCTTTCAATAATGCAACATCTTGCATTGTACGCAAGTTTGAGCTTCTAACGCACCACGACCAATAAAAGTAGGAGTTGTGAATAGTAATACCCACATTTTGAAATTATATAAATTTTATATTTCAAAATGGAATAAATTTTTGTATTCGGAACATCGAAATTTTCCTATGTTTAATTTTTTGTAATTTTCTGAGAACTTCTAATTTTCTATGAATAGAGAAAATACATAAAAACAACTTTTTTAATAAAAATAATTTATAGTGATAGATTATTCTATTTATTGGTTTTAAAGTTTAATTGGAATATATATTTACCATTTTATCCAATGGTGTTCATTAGATTTAATTTCACTTTGAAATTGGACATAAACAATTGTCAATCTTTTGATATATATTGTTTCTTAAAAACAGTCTATTTATTGTGACAATGGAAATTAATTATAAAATTAATTAATGAAACTTATATTTTTTGAATTTTCTAAAATAGGAATCATATTTGAATTCAGAATATCAATTATTGCATAGGGAGAAATTTTGGCATTGTTATGAAAAACTTCAATTTTTTATGAATAATGAAACCACTAAGTGGTAGTTAAATAACTGATTTTTCATTTAAATGAAACACTACCACTTCTGTGATTTGATTTTCAAAAATCTAACATTCATGATTGTCATTAAGAAGTAAAATGTGGTTCAATGGGATTAAAATAATTTTTTGGTGAATAGTAACTTTTAAGTTTAATTAATCGCGATTAAAGGTAATAAGTGAAATTTAAGGTAAAAATGATATTATAAAAATATGAAAATACCTTTACACATGTACTTCCCCTATTGGATAAGTCATGGCTGGCCATGAAAATCCATGGGTCTACTTGGGGAATCCATGGAGCCACTTTGGTAGGAAAATGACATTAAAAACGTTTTATTTAATGTTAAAATAAAAATGTCACAAACATGAGTCCTTTTTCTAAAACAATTTTTAAATGGGGGATATACAAGTAATATTCTTTACTACAAATATTCATTAGAAAGTTAAAAAGATTTCCTACATCAATATACTTTTTTTATAATTTTTAGACATTAAATAAATTAAAATGTTTATTAGACAATGATGATGCATCGATTACCTCATTAAGTAATGATTTAAATAAAATGAAAATATAATGTAAAATATAAGTCTTACACTCGTCAAAAACCTATTGGATGAGTATATTTCAAACCATTATCACCTTATCCTCGCAATATATCATTTTTAGACCTTTAGAATCCGAAAATCATTTCATAATAAAGTAACATTTCAATCTTTCCAAGAGTTCCCCTCCTCTCCTCTTATAAAAGGCCCCCACCACTACCACCTTAATCACACCTTCTAATACATTTTCAAGGCCAAAATCTTCCCAAATAATATCTAAAATTTACTATATTACTCCTAGAAGCCTGAATTTTGGATTAATTCTTCCCAAGAAGCCTTTGGGTCAAATAAAAAAGAGTTACCCGATTTTAAGGTAATGTCTTTTCTAATGTTGTTTTGTTTTATTTTTCTTCTCCAAACCCATAAACTCTTTTTATTCCCTTCTATTGTAAGAACAACAATATCATATATATACTAGGATGTTGTTATGAGAATTATTTTATTTACACTTACACACACCTTCGTTAAATGGTTAAAGAAAATACTATTTCTGTGGGTGGCGAAATACTGCCTCACGAAATGATGATTGTTCAATATTCCATTAACACCTCTAATGGTGGCCATTAAGATGTCACTATATTTATATATGATATATTATATGTTTATGTTTTCCTTAAGATTCTTTATTTTTCATTTTTGTCATATCGTTATGGTTTCCATTATGGGTAAACGCGATATTTTCATTTTGGGAAATGCGGACTACCACCCCCTCAAAGTGATTTGAATCGTTAATGACATATGTGGGATGTATAAAGGATGGAGTAAATGGTATTATACATTATATTATACTGGAATTATATTACAAATTTATATAATTATAACTTCATTCCATTAAATACGAAATAGAAATGAAAGTAGCGTTCATGAGTACGTACGGTTTACTGTCTCCATGAACGGTGCATTTAATTTCTTACCTCTAAATGTTATGTAATATTATAAATGAATGTATATACTGGATATATATGATTTATATGATATCTACATCATGAATATAATTATGTATATAATGGATATTTTACCACATGAACAACTCGTCATTTTAAGATGTTTATTTTTTACTCAACTACCAAAGATCGACAAAACGACCGTTATTAACATAAATAATTACTCAATTTTCATAACATGGTAATAAGTGATATAAAAGGAATAATAAACTTGAAAATGGTTCTTAAGCAATTATAAATTAACTCTAGTTTATTATTCAGGAGGTTAAAGAATGGTCGAGTCAAGTCGGACACGAGGTAAGGGAATTTCTTAACCCAATATACATTAATTGGGCCAATCTCCTACTTTCAAATTATGTCATGATATTATTATGTCCTATATTGTATTTGTACATTCTTTATGTGTACTTATAGTAAATACACATAATAGATCTATTTTATTTTAAAAATGATCTTTGTAAGGACTTCATCTCAATCTCCTTTCATTGAGGCATATTTGGTTTTATACACAACTTTCATTTATACGGTGTATAAACCCCTTTGACTTTTACTTTTATTCAAAAGAAATATTTTTATACGAAGCATTTTTACTAAACGAAAAAAGGAATGTTTTTTCTTACGTATTCGGCGACAACGACTTATCCGACGTCGTAACTATTATTTCAGTTTCGGGTACCTTTATAAGCCATAACATTATTTTAAAAAGAAAAATAAATATCATGTTTTACTTTTCATTTATTTTGGTATTGAAAATGGTTTTGATAAAGTTTTTATTATATCAATGTGTTGTATTGATATCTTTTGATTGAAGTGTGGAAATCTTATGTTTCCTTTATGCATGTTTTATGTGATACAATTATGTTATGTTTTATGATATGTTTAAACCTGTTCATAAGGGGAATGCATTGGACTTAATAAGGGATGGGTGGAGCCCGCTATAGCTCCTCGATGCATCGGCAGGTCTCATGAGACAAACTAGTGTCTTGGCATGAGGCCTTGACAAAATCTTATTTGTATTCTTTGCACGAGGCCTTGGCTACATGGTTATGATAGTCTAGCATTATGCATTCCATCATTATGAAAGTGGTTATTGATATTGTATGTGATTATTAGACCAATAGAATATCCATGTGAATAAGTAAATGAAATTATATCATTTTACTTTTTCCATATTATGTTGAAGTTCAAGTTTAAAAGGATTTTGTTTTATTATATGTTGCCTAAAATTTTTATGTTTATTTATGAAATCTTCCGCTATATTTTTATCCTTTCTGAGCATCTGAGCTCACCCCTTTCAATGTTTTAATTTTTCCAGGATGTGATGAAGTATATTATGAATGACCTGCAGGGATAGTATGAGGGGATATGAAGACATGATGTTTTTTTAGTTTTGTTTTACTTTATGATGCACTGTAAGACTTATGAATGTATCTAGTGTTTCCAAGACTACTAAACTAATCGGTCTTTCGAGACTTGATCTTTTGTGATCATGCTAATGTTACGCAATAATGCACCGACTCTGGGTAACTGGGGTCGGGGCGTTACCGTTGGTATCAGAGGTTGTTTAGTACTATCCTTGGAATCTAGATTTAGATAAACACTGATTAGAGCGCATAGCCATAAGATAGACTTTGTGTATTATTATAGAAGAACTTCCTAGAATTTTACTGTTGTAGAGATTTTGTGGGTTGTTCGAGCAATACATCCCTATCTGGATATGAGCAGGTAGAGGCAGCTCTAGCACAGATGTACCTAGGGGTAAAACCCTAAAACACCGCTTTGAGCTAGACTCGAATTGGAATTGGTGCATGAAAACGGGCCTTATTGCACTCTTGGTTACGACCCTCCTGGGGGATAATCTTAGGATAATTCTCATTTTCTTTACAAACCATTATGAAGGGTTTATGAGTATATACTTCCTCAAAGAAAACATTTCTTTTTATGATTATGGATTATATCCATAAATAGTTCAATTTATGTTAAATGTTTTACAAGGATGGAATTATGTATTTCGATTCCTAAACTAATCTAGATTATGAAATTGTCTAGAAATAGAGCCTAGTGCAAGGAATGGACAATGTATCAATGCACACACTCATTGTAGGGATTTCCCTCCTGCTCAAGATAATTATTGTGGAGCTGGAGATACAACTGGTGCTGATCAACTTATTACCATACTAGGACAACTCACTCGGGTTATGAATAATAACCTTACTCATATGGAGCACCCTGATCCGCAACATGGAGGATCAATGTTAGACCGCTTCATGAGGTAACAACCACCAACATTCAATGGAATTACAAATCCCTTAGTAGCTGATCAATGGATAAATTCCATAGAGAAAATATTCCATGCCTTGGAATGTATTGAAAGGGAAAAGGTTATCATGGCAGTTTACCGCCTCACTGGAGATGCTGATCAATGGTGGTCACTGATTCAAAATACAATGGAAGGTGAAGAAGTATCAAGTATGGAATGTAAAGGGTTCAAAGATCTTATCTTCGAAAAATACTTTCCTCGTGACCATCGAGCAGATATGGAAAGACAATTTCGAAGTCTGAGACAAAAGGAGGATGAGAATGTCTCAAAGTATGAGGACAACATTACAAGGCTAGAAAGGTATTCTGTAGATTATATACATTACCCAGGAATTATGATTGATCGTTTCTTTGATGTGTTTAAACCATTTCTCCATCGAGCTTTAGTATTACAATCCTTCTCATCATACAAAGATATTGTCTCATGTGCTATCAAGATAGAAAAGTAATTCTCTATGTATTATAACAACAAATTAAAGCATGAGAAGAAGAGAACGATGGAACAAAAGACAGATATAGGGAAAAAGGGAAAGAAGGATTTTCCATTATGCGATAATTGTGGAAAGAATCACCCCGGTGCTTGCCTAAAAGGAATGGTAGTTTGTTATAAATGTGGAGAAAAAGGTCACCAGGATCGTGATTACAAGGGAAAGAAATAGGCTGTCAATGTTTAATGCTACAATTGTAGGGAAATGGGGAATTATGAAAATGAATTTCCTAAGCATCCAGGAAACTTACCTTAGAAAAGGCCAAGAAATCAAGGACAATCTTATTCTATTACTACAGTTGAAGTGAAATAATTAATTTATTGGTGCTTTTGGAATCAATGGTTATATTCTGGTTATAAGAATAATGTGATATATATAAGGATTGTACTACAGTACTTGTTTTTTTCATTAAGGTTTTAATATGATGAAGGTCATCATATTTTTAGTATGTTACAATAAGAGAAACTTTACTTTATTTGGGGAATTTGCTGTTATAATTGATTTTGGAATTCAGAGACCTTTTAGAGAAAGTCCGGACAGATGTATTTTGGATAACTATAAATGTTGGAATGGATTATGTTTAACCTTGGATAGTATTGTTTACAGTTAAAACATTTATGAAGATTATTTTTGGAATATTATAATACTATTGTTTTAGGAAAAGGACAACCTGCAGGTTGGGGGATAACCCGTCACATCGGACAAAGCTGTAGGAATTGAACCCACAACCATAGTGCGATGAGCCTTTATTACCTACCACTAGCCTATAGGTAGACCCTGCTTATTAAAAAAACGTGTTCCTAATCTAAATGGTATGTGTCAATATTTGGAACCTTATACAATTATGATAAATAGAATATTTTTGAGTTCTATTACCTTTTGGAGTGAATGATTGGTTTGTGGTAAAAAATTATGAATGTTTACATGACAAGTAAGTATATATCGTTACGTTATTAGTAAATATCCTTAATAAATTCCTCAACTTTATGAAAGGTAACTTAAAATAAAAATGTTGTCGGTTAACTTTTCGAATTGGGGAATCAATGACCGTTTAACCAATCACAAGTTTGTGATTTGTTGTAGTTTACTTTCTCCTAATCCTGTTTTATACGACTCTCCATCAGACCATGATGGTTTTTTTCCTCCATATCCATATTTTCATAGAATCCTAGTATAGACTATCTGAGGTGACCTTTGTAATTTCCTTTATTTTTTTTAAAGTTATATTTTTATTAACCTTATTTCCGATGTGGGTTTTCCACAATGTATTTTCTATTTTCAACCTTTTATTTTCAAATAAAAATTTCAAATTGCGAGGACACAATTTATTGAAGGATGGGAGAATGTAACACCCCGAGCTTCCACGATACTCTTCTCTTTCAATAATGCAATAGTTTGCATTGTATGCAAGTTCGAGATTCTAACGCACCGTGACCAATCAAAGTAGAAGATATGAATAGTAATACCCACTTTTTGAAATTATATAAATTTCATATTTCAAAATGGACTTCATTTTTGTATTCGGAACATCGAAATTATCCTAAGTTTATTTTTTTTTATTTTCTGAGAACTTCTAATTTTCTATGAATAGAGAAAATACATAAATTTTTTTTTAATCAAAATAATTTATAGTGATAAATTATAATTTTGAGTGGTTTTAAATTATAATTAAAATATATTTTTACCATTTTATCCAATGGTGTTCATTATAATTAATTTCACTTTGAAATTGGACATAAACAATTGTCAATCTTTTGATATATATTGTTTCTTAAAAATAAACTATTTGTTCTGACAGCGGGAGTTAATTATAAAATTATTTAATGCAACTTATATGTTTGGAATTTTGTAAAATAGAAATCATTTTTGAATTCGGAATATCAATTATAGATTAGGGTGAAATTTTGGCATTGTTCTGAAAAACATCAATTTTTGTTGAATAATGAAACCACTAAGTGGTAGTTAAAAAACTGATTTTTCGTTTAAATGAAACATTACCACTTCTGTGATTTTATTTTAAAAAATCCGACATACATTGTTGTCATTAGGAAGTAAAATGTGGTTCAATGGGATTAAAATAGTTTTTTGGAGAATAGTAACTTTTAAGTTTAATTAATCACGATTAAAGGTAATAAGTGAAATTTAAGGTAAAAATGATATTATAAAAATATGAAAATATCGTTACACTTGTCCTACCCCTATTGGATAAGTCATGGACGACCATGAAAATCCATGGGTCAACATGGGGACCCCATGGAGCCACTATGGTAGGGAAATGACATTAAAAACATTTTATTTAATGTTAAAATAAAAATGTCAATAACATGAGTTCTTTTACTAAAACAATTTTTAAATGGGGTTATACAAGTCCTATTTTTGACTAAAAATATTAATTAGAAATCTAAAAAGATTTCCTACATCAAGATAGTTTTTTTATAATTTTTAGATGTTAAATAAATAAAATTGTAATGACACAATAATGATGCAGTGATAACCTCATTAACTAATGATTTAATTAAAATGAAAAGATAATGAAAAATCTAAGGCTTACACTTGTCAAAAACCTATTGGATGAGTATCATTTGAACACTTATCACCTTAGACTCGAAATATATCATTGTGGGACCTTTATAATCCGAAAATCATTTCATAATAAAGTAACATTTCAATATTTCCAAGAGTGCCCCTCCTCTCCTATTGTAAAAGGCCCCCACCACTACCACCTTACTGACACCATCAAAGCCTTTTGGATCGGCCAATCACTGCCCAAATACTCACTAAACTTCCCTATATTATTCCTAGAAGCCTCACATTGGGCATAATTCTTCCCAAGGAAGCCTCTGGCTCAAATCAAAAAGAGTTACCCGATTTTAAGGTAATGTCCTCTCTAATGTTGTTTTGTTTTATTTTGCTTCTCCAACCCCATAAACTATTTTTATTCCTTTATTTTGTAACAACACAAGTATATTAAATATACTAGGATGGTGTTATGAGAAGGATTTTTTTTACACTTACACACACCTTCGTAAAATGGTAAAAGAACATACTGTTTCTGTGTGTGGGGAAATACTGCCTCACGAAACGATGATTGTTCAATATTCCTTTAACACCTATAATGGTGGCCATTAAACTATCACTATATTTATATATGATATGTAATATTTTTATGTTTTCCATAAGCTTATGTATTTTTCATTTATGTCATACCTTTATGGTTTCCATTATGGGTAAACGCGATATTTTCATTTTAGGAAGTGCGGACTACCACCCCCTCAAAATGATTTGAATTGTTAATGCCATATGTGGGATATATAAAGAAAGGAGTAAATGGTATTATACATTATATTATACTGGAATTATATTACACATTTCTATAATTATAACTTCATTCCATTAAATATGAAATAGAAACTAAAGTAGTGTTCATGCGTACGTATGGCTTACCGTCTCCATGAACGGTGCATTTCCTTTCATACCACTAAATGTTATGTAATATTATAAATGAATTTATATACTATATATATATATTTTATATGATAACTACATCATGAATATAATTATGGATATAATAAATATTTTAACACATGAACAACTTGTAATTTTAGGAATTTTATTTTTGACTAATGTACCAAAGATCGACAAAACGACCGTTATTAAAATAAATAACTACATAATGTTCATAGCATGGTAATAAGTGATATAAAAGGAATAATAAACCTGAAAAAGGTTCTTAAGAAATTATAAATTAACTCTATTTTATTATTCAGGAGGTTAATGAACGGTCGATTCAAGTCGGACACGAGGTAAGGGAATTTCTTAACCCAATTTCCATTCTTTGTGTTAATCTCCTACTTTCAAATTATGTCAGGATATTATTATGTCCTATCTTATATTTTTACTTTATTTATGTGTACTTATAGTAAATACACATAATAGATCTATTTTATTTTAAAAATTATCTTTGTAAGGACTTTGTATCAATCTCCTTTCATTGAGGCATATTTGGTTTTATACACAACTTTCATTTATACGGTGTATAAACCCCTTTGACATTTACATTTATTCAAAAGGAATATTTTTATATGAAGCATTTTTACTAAACGACAAAATGAATGTTTTTTTCTTACGTATGCGGCAACAATGACTTCTCTGCTGCCGTGACTATTATTTGAGTTTCAGCTTCCTCTATAAGCCATAACTTTTTTTTAAAAGAAAAATAAATACCATGTTTTACTTTTCATTTATTTTGGTATTGAAAATGGTTTTGATAAAGTTTTTATTATATGAATGTGTTGTATTGATATCTTGTAATTGAAGTGTGGAAATATTATGTTTCTTTTATGCATGTTTTATGTGATACAATAATCTTATGGTTTATGATATGTTTAATCCTGTTCATATGAGGAATGCATTGGACTTAATAAGTGATGGGTGGAGCCCGCTATAGCTCCTCGATGCATCGGCATGTCTCATGAAAAAAACTAGTGTCTTGGAATGAGGCCTTGACAAAATATTATTTTTAGTCTTGGCACGAGGCCTTGGATACGTGGTTATGATAGTCTGGCATTATGCATTCCATCATTATGAAAGTGGTTATTGATATTGCATGTGATTATTAGACCAATAGAATATCCATGTGAATAAGTAAATGAAATTATCTCATTTTAATTTTCCCATATTATGTAGAAGTTCAAGATTAAAAGGTTTTTGTTTTAGTTATACATTAACTTAAATGTTTATGTTTATTTATGAAAACTTACACTATATTTTTATCCTTACTGATCATATGAGCTCACCCCTTTCAATGTTTAAATTTTTCTAGGATGTGATGAGGTATATTATAAATGACCTTCAGGGATAGTATGAGGGGATATTAAGACATGATGTTTTTTTAGTTTTGTTTTACTTTATGATGTAATGTAAGACTTATGAATGTATCTAGTGTTTCCAAGACTACTAAACTAATCAGTCTTTTGAGGCTTGATATTTTTTGATCATGCCAATGATACGCAATATTTAACCGACTCTTGGTAACTGGGGTTGGGGCTTTACAGATGTGCTCTGATTATATTTATTACTTGACTTGCATTATTTGGGGAGTGTGCCTTGGTGAGGCTTGGGTGGTTAATGTGCATTGATAGGTGTTTGGTTTACTTCTTTTATCACGAGACTTTAGCACGTTCCCCCACTTGTGCATGGGAGTCTCTGGTTTTCCCTACTGTGTGAACTTGTATGCTCACCCTATGTATATAATACTGCTTTCAGGTTTCCAGGATGACTTCGGGGATCGTACAAGACTATACTAGCTCAGACCTTTGGGGCAGTTGTAGTTGCTGCTTTTCGTATTTGGTACTTACCTTTGTAGTCACCTTGTGTACCTTGTGGATTTTACTTTTGGAACATGCATGTGGAGATGGTTTACTTTTGGCTTTACTTTTATTTTACCTTGGTGTTGTTGAGTTTCATCATCTTATCTCCCGATCCTATAAAACAAAAATGGGCAATGCCTTCCATTTGTGATAAATTTCTATACCCTTGGTGTTATTCGCCACTCCGGGACCTATTGAAGGCGGGTCATGGGGGTCATTATCTATCCTTCAACTTAAAGAAGGAAGGGCCTAAAAATCTGCTAACCCTTCCCTCCTTTTGGTGAAGGCGGGTCGTGACAATTTTAATAAAATATTACTAACAAATTAATTTTATGAATTATAAATGATTATATATATTTTTTATGATTTGGAATGTATTTTTTATTATAGTTTGAAAATAAGTTTTGTCAAAACCTGTTAATTTTTTATAAATGTTCGTTTTTATTTTAAAAGTGAAAATTCAACTACTGGAAAAGTTATTTATAAAAAATGAATATTATTTTTGGAATCTGGATTTAAAAATTATATTGCAAAGAAATTTTTCATACTTTTCTGAGATAGTGAAATTTTTGGGTAAAAATTAAATACCATATAAATGCAATATGTGTTTTATGACATCATATTGACCCCAATATGATGTAATAAATACCATACTAGGTATTATTGAACCAATATATGTTTTACCATTAAAATAATTCTATTTTTATTTGTTTTATTTATTTTATAATTCCATGGTGATTCCTTCAATGTGTATAATATATATTATGATTCTAATTTATTTTCATTAAAAATGTGACTCATCCATTAAAAAGAAATGATAATAAATTAATATGTCCACCATTGGAATTATAAAATAATGATTACACTCTTATTTGAAAAAACCATCAGAAAAAACCATTTAAAGGTTTGTGTTTTTTGAGTATTTAATTATATAGAGAGTGAAACCGAAGTATTTGAAATATTAAATAATTCCCCTCTCATTTCCTATATAATCCAACCCAATATCCCAATTTTATTCACTAAAAATCATTGGATCACGTCTATAATCTATCCTAATATCTCCAGAATCTCTAAAAGGATCCCAAATCTCCCATGAATATTTTCTCAATCCTCTTTCAAGCCTTTGGGGTCATACATCCATGTACAGGATTCCTTCCTTTCTCATTTTTATCCAGGTTTCATTATGTTGTTATATTTATTTATATTCAATTCAAAATTTTGGGGTATGATATTACCCTCTCTCAAACTACCCTCCTTTTTTTAATGATTTTATGCCTGTTTATCTCTCACGAATGCCTTTGGTGTAAACTAGTTACCATGCTGAAATTCCATAAGAGATTTCACTATAATTATTTTCATTCTAATATTTCATCTATATAATGAATCTATATTGAATTTTATATGTTGGGATATTATATTACATGATTCCATTAGTATATATTTCATTTATAAATTATGATATATCCATTTATATCTCATTATCCGATTTTTTAAATCTTCATATAACGACTTTATGCTACCAAAATTGCACTGCGATTTTCCAAGCCAAAATCCATGTGTAGTGAATTCCATACCCATTTACTTATCAAGGGTATTCACCCTTATACACCTATACTTATTTAATGGTAAATACATGCATTTTTTCATATTTTTTTACCTTGGAAAAAATTATGATGTTGAATGAATCGATGTTTTATGAAGTATGATTCACACATTAGCATAAGAATGAAATGAATATGGAGGGTGCACCCTGATATCACTCCAATGAATTTGGAAACATTTAGTATCAAGATATTTCTTGTTCAGAGATGCATTTACAAGATTCCTTTTAATAATTTTTTATACCATGTTGGTACAGGGGTTACCAAATTTTTTTATTTTACTGATGTAGTGTTTTAAGTTGTTGGCACATTTCTAGGTTATGATAATCATGTTATATCATGCATTTAGGTTCATGTTTCTCTTGTTATCTATTAATATTCTAATTTCCCAAAATTCATTTTATTCATCATTTTATACCTTGTTTAATCCCTTATAGGGCTTTATAGATCACTTTTTTCTTATGTATGTTCTCATGTTAACATATGCAATGCTAAGTATGAATGAATGTTGTTGTAATGTAAAAGATGTTTTCAGTAAAGATATTTTATTTTATTTTTTATGTTATAATGTATTTTTTCCGATACCAAAATACACAAGTCCGCTCTATATAATAGGTTTTATAACATGCATGTTTATTTAATTAAGTTAGTTTAAATATGAAATAAATATTAGGGTGGTAATAGTTAGTATTAAAGTATAGGTTACATTATTTTTTAGATTAGGATTTAAAAAAAATATTGAATGACTTAGGGATATGACTATGTATAAAAAATTAATCCCAAAATCATGGTAAGTATAGATTTTGGTGTTAGTTAAGAAAATGAATCCATATCTGGATACAAAAAAGTAGAGGCAGCTCAAGCACATATGTATTTAGGGGTAAAACCGGAAAACACCACTTTGATCTAGACTCGAACGAGAACTAATGCATTACAAAAGGCCTTGATGCAATCTTGGTTAAACAATCCTCAGAATATTTTCTATTAAATTCATAATCATTGTAAAAACCATTATTAACGGAGAAAAAAGTCAAATAAGAATATACGATAAGAAATAGATCACGGATAACATTGATTAAATCCATGAAATTCATTACTTATAGAGATAAATATAATTTATTTTTATCCCATTTTCCATTGGATTCACCTTTTTTAAATAGTTTAAAATACTTACCCATAATTTTTATTTTATTTCATCCAATAACTGGTAATAGGGGGAATCTATGTAAAAATAGATGTGAAGTTCTATGTGGTTACTTTTCTAGTGAGAAGCCCAATCCAATAGGGAGAAGGAATAAAAATATTTTTCCCAATACACTCACAATTAACTAAAGTTTTTAATATAACCACATGTTAAGAAGAAATTCCAAACTGTCACCCCTAGAAAGAACATGTTACAATCGAGAGCATCATGATACAATTGTCACCATCTTTAAATGGAACATTTTATCCCTCCATCACCATTAAATGGATCAAATCCATTGAGAAGATAATATATATCCTTAAATTCTACAAACAAGAGAAGGTTCTTCAAACTTTATATCATTTAAAGGATGAAGCAGATCAAAGGTGGAAATTGATAAAAAATGAATCATGGGGAAAAGATTGAGGTGTTTGAGTGGATGGTTTTCTCGAAGATGTTTTTTGATAAATATATACCATGCACCATCCATCAAAAGGTGGAAATATATTTCCTTGAACTCATGAAAAATAATGAAAAATCTATTGAGTCATATGAGGAAATCATTTCCAAACATTCACGATACATATCTGGTTTTGTTGTTACCCCCAAATACAAGGTTGACCACTTCTCATGTGGGATAAAACCTAGCCTACAGAATGCCCTAGATATCTACAACATTGATAGGTATGGGGGTATTATTCGATGTCCCATCAATGTTGAGATTTTCATTAGAGAATATTATTAGTATAATTAGGATAACAGTCAAAAAGTGGACTTTAATTCTGATTGTTCGATGAAAAAAACCAACGGTGTTAAAAATTACATCATCGCACTCTCCAAAGATATTAGAAGAAGCACCCTGGAAATTGCTTGAAGGGGATGAGGAAATCCTTTAGGTGTGGAATAGAAGGGAACAAGGCTAACAATTTCAAATGGGAGAAACCCACTAATGTTTGTGAAGAAGGGAATGCTCTGGTCGACCCTTAGCACACTGTTCATTACTACAATTACAACGAAGTGGGGCAGTTTGCGAATGAGTGCCCTAAACCAAGGGTAATTTGATTCATCCAATAACCTCCAAGGAAGCAAGGGAGAACGTTATTCCATTACTACCTTCGAAGATAATCCCAATAATTAATTGGTGACTAGTATGCTAGTAAATTATTCATGAATAGTAAATGTACAATTTGATTCTAGTTCTATGCATTCTTTTATATACCAAAACATTAGTAGAAGAATCTGAACACCAACAAAAATAATGTAAGTATAGATGATAGTGAGAATAAAAAATGGTTAAATTATCTCATCCCATGAATATAACTTCTACCCGATTACAATTTCCGTAGTGAACTTTCATTAAAACCTCTTCATACTACCTCTACTAGAATTTAATTCAATTATGGGAATGGATTGGCTTTCCCTATATAGAGTAATGATAAGCGTTCTCAAGAGGGACATCACTCTTAATATAGTGAATTGTCCCCCATTTCTATGCTAGTGTAATGAGGAAGATAAATCTTATTTAGCAATATCATCTTATTCATGGATATTAAATCCCATTGAGAACGTGTATCCTTTAAAGATAATTAAGCTTATAGAGGTAACCATCCTCTAAGGAATTTCTACTGTTTTGGAATTTACTAATGTGTTTCCTAAAAAAATTTCTTGTCTCTACCTGGGGCATTGTAAATACCCATGAATCCATATAGAATAGCTGTTGTGGAGCTTAAGGATCTAAAGAAACAACTATAGGAGAATCTGGATAAAGGGTTTATATGCACATGTTCTTCCCCATGGGGTAAACCTATCCTCTTCGTCGAGAAGAAGAATGGGTCAATACACCATTGAAATGATTATTATGAGCTTAAAAAATAATGATTAACAAAAAGTATCATATTCCACGAATTGATGAACTGTTCGATCAGTTATGTGGATAACAATACATATACTAGGTGGATATATAGTTGGGATATTACTAATTAACGGTGAAGAAGGCGTATATCCCCAATACTGCTTTTCATATAAGGTACGAGCACTATGAATTCATATTAATTCCTTAAAAACTCACTAATACTCTAGATATCATCCCGGACATGATGAATAGAGTCAATAGAAATTACCTAAAAAACATTGTGGTGTTATTTATTGACAATATTGAAATATAATCCCAAACCAATGAGGATCATGATGAGCATCTATGTGTTTTTCTAGAGACCTTACGAAAGTAGATTCTCTATTCACAACACATCATGTTTGAGTTATAGTTAATAAAAGTAATAGTCCTGGGGAATATCATCATATGAAATGGGATATATGTAGATCCTTCAAAAACAATTGCAATTGAGGGATGGTTGAGGGCAACATCTATGATGGATATCAGTTGCTTCCTAGGGTGTAAGGGGGATTGGGATTTCAACTATGTTGGAGGAAGTACTAAATAAATGATGGAATACATGGTGGACTAGACGTCTACATAATTCATGATAGAGCTGTAAGACATAAATATTAATGGGGACATAGAGGTGGGGAAACATTTCTATATAATAACCAAGACGACATCCATAAATTACTTAGATATTGGTTCCATCAGATATATTATTTTCATATAAAACATAACAAATTCTGAATTAAATTGTGGGATGTTTACCAAATATATAGATCACATATTCATAGGTATATTAATGATTATTTTATCCAACCAATGTTGATATGGGATGATGCTGATAATGTTTTGGTTTTGTATCAAGAAATATTAAAAATATCCTGGAAGATTAAGAGGTAATATGCTCATCCAAGGAGAAATATTCATCATTATGAATGAATGAAGTCCATCCTCAAGATAAAATGGAAAGGACTCACTTCTCATTTCCCAATATGACTTCCCACCATACAAAATAGGATTAATTTAGTAAAATTATATCCTACATTATATCTAGACCATTATATTTATTGGGGTTACTATTTTATGTCCATGGTTTCTTCAAAGACCCATTATACATGATTACTCTTGATGTGTATCCTTATATACCATTTATCTATCCAAAAATCCAATGCTTCAGTGAGGCCAAGGACATTTGATATTGTGGATAAACTAGTATATTTGAGCCACATTTGGTTAGATTCCACCTGTACAGGTGAATATTTATGGATGATTTCTATATGTGTCGACCATGATATCCCCATTAATATTTATGAGTAAATTTCATGTGGTGTGGGGTCGTTTGAATAACACCATAGATATTATTTTGTGCTAAGTAGATTTTGAGTCCAGGAAAGAATATTTATCTATTTTTTCATGTTTTTCAAGTTTTTTTTGTATATGGCTATTTCATTGAAGAAGGATTAAATCATGATTATTTTAAAAATATTAGGTCACATCATATTTCTTCCATATGTTGATATTCTTAATATGATGTTTACATATATTAGAAACTTCCATAATGATTTTAGGTCATACATTATTTTATTTAAGGACAACATAATATAATATCACATTGAAAATTATATCTTATTTTAAGCATATAATACATATGAATTTATCCACAAATTCATGTGTCTTTAATGGTGAAGTGTCTCTCTGGATATGTATGTTCAAAATTAGATGCAATCGATGGAGGTATGAAAATTTAGGAATCAAATATTATGAGAGGTATCCAAAATTTCTATAATGTTTCTCCTATCAAGTGCATCGATCGAGATGGAATATAGGTATACCAATGCTTGGAATTATACATACCTTAAAGTGGGTTTAACAAATGAAATACCTTCATTAATACCTATGATATATACAAGTCATAGAATGTGTGCTATAAAGGTTCTTGTCAAAGGGTGATGATGTTGATGCTTTGAATTCGACAATGACGCCTCAAGAACAATCGACAGAGCAGACTGAGGACGAGAAAACAACATCTTTTTGGAAAATTTGATCTAGTAAAATTTATCAAGAGAAGATTTTGAGCTTCAAAAACTTTTTATTATATGAGATAAGAGGTTCTCGAACATGTCTCAATATCAAAATATGTCAAGTATATCTGTGAACACAATAATATTTACCTTTATAGTAATTTTAATGTTGATGGAAAATATGTTTGGAACCTGTAAATGTTGATATATTCCACTGATTATTGGATCATAGAAATAATGAATGTATCAGACTTGTTCGATCAATATTTTATTGATGTTATATATTGTAAATATGAATAGTAATTGGATGAATATTTCTTCTTGGAACGGTATTGTTATCTTCCCATTATCTTGTTTCCCCTCCATCATCCATCATTAATTTTGAGGTGATCTATCCCATAGTTTGCAGTAGGATGTTATAAAATTTTGGGAATGAAACTCGATTCTCTAAAAAATGGACCAATCGCACCCCCATCTGAGTAGTGGATGATTATCCCTAATCCCCAAATCTATATATGGGTTAATGGAACATGGTGGAAGAAATCAAGGGTGGTACTTCTCGAAGAAAACCTAATGTTTTTGTGCCTGAGAGGACTAATATGGCCCCCATAATTGACTCAAGAGAAGAAATAAAAGTGGGAGAAGATGATAATGAAATAAATGAACTATAATATATATTTTCAATATCATTTGAATCTATTGAATCTCTTAAAAACTAAACTTCCAATTATTTCCTTTTTTAGGATCTTAATCACATTCTAATACTAAGTTGTATGACACTGATCCTTGGCGATCATGGGGGACATCCATGAGGAGGCACAAATTCTTGTTGATAAATCCATCCATTTGACAATTGATGTTCTAAGAGATGTTGTTACCTTTTCCCCTGTTATTATAAATAGGTGAGTGGGTTTTTCTAATATCATGTATATAAAATATTGTGTCATGTGCTCGTCACTACCTTTCATCCTCCGGATATTTCAGATCTTCCACATACATTGTAGGACCCTTCAACTACCACTGCAAACCATATATTCACTCCAGAATGGGGTTGATAGGGATTCAATCTGGTTCGATAACGATTTATGGGCCAATACCATCACTACAAGGTTGTAATATATTTTTATTATAGAGAATTTGGTATAGGTAATTGAAGGAGGATCAAATTTCGTCTTAATCCAGACATCTTGGATACCTATAATGGTAAGGATACCGTAATACTAGAAAATATTTTCAATGAGATTATAGAATATGGGGATATGTTAAATAAAATAACATTCCTACATTTATAGATCTTATCAGAGGGTTTAGCTAGATATTTTATTCAAGTGACTTTTCCCTTTATTGAATTTTTATGTACTTATAAGCACTATTCCTTTGATGTCTTACCCTAGAGATCAACTTGTACAATATATTTTGAAATGAATTTTTCCAAGTAAAATCAAGACCATGGCCTCCAAATCCATTCTATATCCATCACTGGGGTTGTTACACCTACAAATCCCAAAGTGGGTGGTTATTAGTTTCCCTCGACCATGGTTTTTAAAAACAATTTAGGAACATCCCTTCATAGTAGGTTATTACTCGTTGAACACATGATTTTAGTTCAAGGGAGGAATTAATCCTAAAAATGAATCCAAAAATAGATGATTGTTATTAACCACTTCAGTTCCTTCAATAACATTGCTTTTCAACCCAATAATATTGATGAGGGGTGTCACCCAGTATTATGTGTTACCAAATTTTGCATCTGAGCCTGAGTGGAGGGAATTCAATACTTCTTCGGGTGATATTAGTAGTTAAACTAATGATTTCATTGAAGTATTATAAAAATGAATCTCATAGAGTTCAGTAATCCAAGAATACATATCTCCCTCTGAGAGAATCCTTTATTATAATTTGATGAAGCATTATTCTCTTCATAATGTATACCATCTCATTTGGGCACACATCGGTGAGATAGTCATGGAGAATACTCTTTATGACCTTCCATCCTGAATTTCATGAAATTAATTCTTATTTTTATTTTGGTGTTACTATTGGTTTAATTACTGAATGTTCCATGATTGCATCATCTATAATAGGGATGTGGAGTAATGGTTGTTGCTGGTTGAGGCATAGTTAAAAATAATGTTTTAAGATCTCAAGACAATTGTGTCCTAGGTGGTTTATAATATTTCTAAGAATATGATAGAGCATAAAAACCATATAGATGGTAAATCTATTTTAATTGTTTATTTTAAATAATAAATAAATTTCATACACGGATATATAGTAAAAATCCATAACTCCTAGAATAGGGTCTAGGAAAAAGATGATGATTGTTTTTATTTGAAGAAATAGAAACTTATCCATGATAATGAGGCCATAACCACACATCTAATTACGTTTTCGTAAGTTACATATAATCTCCAAGGCATATATCATTAGATCAATTAGTATATTGAATGAAACCTAATGAAATTGACAGAGAGACTACATCATGTTAAAATTAATCATTAAATTTTAGCATAAATGATAATAGTTTTTTTAATCACCCATTATTATATTATTTTACCCATAATGACCATAATATAACTCCAAAATTGACTTATTTTATTTAATTTCATCGTGTTATCATTACATTTATAAGAGAGAGATAGAGAGTTATTTTATTTTTTCATAATCAATGGGTCCTAGCAAGCATTATTCAACTTTTTCTATGATAATATAGAAGAAACTAAAAATATTTCTTATTTTTTTATCATAGACCTTATTAATTCCTAATTACAATGAACAATACATAAATAGATATAATTATAAATCTCTTATGCCTCCCTTTCCATATTTTCTACCTAAAATGTTTTATGCCTTTTAACTTTTCATTATTTGATTCCTTAATAAAATGTGCACATAATAGGTCTAGCCAGATGAGACTCATGTATTATCTAGGGTTCCCAATGTTGGTTTTCAAACTAGTGTTTATTGCGTATCTTTTCATGGGAATTTTAATGTCATGAATGTGGACCTAATGACACTGTTGTTTTAGGTCGAACAATATTGACTATTAATATGGGAATGAAAACCAAAGGATGTATAATAAGAAAAGAATGTTTGAACAATATTCATATACACCAATGGGAATTTTGATTCATTGTTAATTTATTTTAGGATTTAATAAATAATTCATGATTTGTATGTGAATAACTACAATGAAATAACATTTGAAAAGTATTTTTCAACAAGATATTGTTGAGGAATAAAGGAATATAAGAATTTTCTCAAGTGTAAGAATTAACCACTAGTTGAAAATCTTATTTCTTGGCGAATTTATGAAATGAAAACATAGGAATGTTAATGCATATTTATATAGTGGAATACTCCTTTTGAGATTATATATATGTGGAAAAAATTTCCAAATCAAGTGTTGGTGTTTTACCTCATAGTATGTCAAAAGTGTGCTCTTGAATTCTGATACACTATTGTTGATGGATGAAGAAATTTTTTGGAAATAAAAATTTCTAAAAAACATGATTGGTTGTTTTCTAGTAAAATATTTCTAATAATTAAACGAATATCTTTATTTGAATTTTCCATAAATGCAAAAATGGACCTACATAAATTTTTCTCTTGTCAAAGAGTGATTATTTTTTTAAATTATCGATGTTTGGGGATGTTGTCATTGAATAAAGTTTTTAATAATTGTTTTTATTAATATGATGTATCTAGTACATTGACTGGGTATATTAACATACTAAAAAAATGTTTTTGTTTTACTATTTTTGTCTTATGAATAAGATTTTATGAACAAATGTTTAATGTAATACAATAAGTATATTAACACCTATATATTAATGTCCATTAGAGTTGAATTAAATTTTAATGACTATACTGATTAAGGTACACTTTATAGTAATGTACAATCAATTTCATGTATGAAGGGGGAATTTTGAAATTTGTAATGTGATTTTATCTGGATCTTAAGAGTGATATTAAATAAAGGGATCATGGAGATAGATGATTTATCTCATGAGAAATAATGTATCGTTGGTTGAAAACCCCATTTTTTAGTGACATTATGAAAATAAAACTGGGATGCTTACATCAAATTAAATTGTGTTATCCTCTAACTAATATTTCTATTCTATAGAAAACATATGCAAATCCATCTAGGCTGTGTTACTAAATTGTCAAAAAATATAGGTCTCGTGAATTATACATTTTATTTCCAGTAGCTAGAGAATCATTATGATGATATTAATGTGTCCATGATTATATTTATATCATGTGGAAGTTCTATGTTTGATAATTGAGGAAGAAATTGGGATAATATTGGCCATTATTTATAAACTCCCTTATATAGATCTGACTCATATGTAAGTGGGTACATCCCTATTTCCTTTGTGGACTCCTAGAAGAGGGACCAAAAATTAGGCTTTCCTATAAAATTCATTATTTGCAAGTAGGATAGGGGAAATTTTCAATTATGAATTGGATGGGACTAGAATATGAGGCATATGTGTCAATATATTACCAATAGAATAATAATCATGCAACCATATAACTTAGAGAATCATGTAGATTAATTTCATGAATCAAAGACATTATCCATGTAATTTAACGTCATGTGGTATGGTCATTAGTGCCGTGTGGTGAAAAAAGGAATACTGCAGCTACACTAAGATGTGACATATGGGAATCACTACATATCTCATTGGAATGAGAATTATGAAATATATAGTTATTAGTGAACGATGAAATAAAAATTCATATTTTGATGACATTGTTTGTCTATTTTATGGTCTTAGGACCATGACCATGATAACCTCGATGTGAATATATTTTCCATAATTATACAAGGTATATATTTTACCATAACACCTAAGAATACATGAAATATTATTGGTATGATAAACAAGGAGTGGAAAATGTTTATTCCACCGTAAAAAGATACAAGTGAATAATATTTTTATTTGGATTTTGTGGGTGTTGGACACAAAAGAAGGCATCATGCATCAGTATGCATGTCATGGGATTGTGAATCATGTTGTACGTAGTTATTAGATATTTAACACTAAGTTGTGGGGTAATTATCCCTGAATGTTAAGGTCATATTGTAAGAATTTGGGTTAGAAAATAAAGAATATGAAATATTATGGATAAAACCATGACTATAGATCTTAGTGTCACTACGTATTATTCTATGGAAGGGATCAAGACGCATGTACTTCAAAAGATGATCATTTTTCGGGTCTGACTAGTATATAGGGACTGGTTATTTTTTCAATTTGTCCATAGCGGGACCAAATATTAGAGATCTGGGAATCACTATGTATCATTTGATATAAGGAATCAAGATAGAAATATTTCTTGATGAATATTTTGATGGTATTCTAACAATGATGATCATGATCTTACCAATCAAATATTAATATGTCACGTAGTTTTATGCAATGTAAAAGGGAATATACCATGTAGTATTACATCACATAGAAATGAAGATATCATATAGTTTAGAATCATGTCACAAATATTTTATGCTTTGTAGTTTGATGTCATACAACTTGTAATATAATGTCTGATTGTTTTGGGACATACATCTTGGACTATATGTTGTACATTTTATGGTCATGCATAAAATTACATATTGATATTCCCGTTAGTTTATTCATTTTCATTTCATATAACAAGGATGTTTGGTGTCATTTATTTTTTAATCTTGTGATTTTGATGACATATCAATCATTTTAGGGTCATTCGACAAAGGATGACTACACAGTTTGATTTCCTATGGCTGAGCCAAGCCGCTATTTTATCACACAAAGCCTTTCTTGAAAAATCAGTCATTAGTGGGGGAGTTGATGATATGTTCATCTTTCAGGATGTATGATAAAGATTCATTATAGTGTACCTTGTGTATGGATTAATATCCCTCCCACTAGGCCACAAACATAGGAGGTTTCTTCTTTAGTATAATTTTAATTTTCAGGACTAATATCAGTTCTTCTTAGGGGAACAAACAAAGGCTGAATATCATGTTAAAATATATTTCTATAAAAAATTTAGGGACCTATAAGTGATGGATGTTATGAAATATTTACTAATCAATTCATTCAAATTCATATAGATTTTTCTTTGACTGTTCATATATGTATAACTATTCACACATGGAAACGCATTGGGATAGAAATTAGACCACAAGGGGAAAATTTAAATTTGTTCCATAAACAAGTAAATATGGGGTTTTATTCATAGAGGTATGACTATTTGATTGGTAGGCCCACAAGGGATAGAAGAGCTTCCCAGGACAATAATTTTTATCCTCATGCACCATTATATGGAGTATGTTTGATAGATTCATACTGAATACCTCTACCTGCCCATTAGAAGTTGAGTAGTTGTGGGATTAGTGGATGGATTTGATATTATGCTCCCAATACTACTCTTCTAAAAATGAATAATATAATTTGGTGACATTTTTCATCAGTACTATATCAGGGATACAAAATCAAGTATTGATGTTTTCTTTAACAAATATGGTGATTCTTTTGGACCCAAAATAATTGATTGATATTGACTCATCCCATTTGGAGAAGTAGTCAGTAGACATTAATATTTATATGAACTAATTTACAATTATTGGAGGATATATAACTACAATATACATTACCCATTAAAAATATATCCTTGAGTATTTGGATTCATAGTTCAATTCTAGGGGTTCAACGAAATGTTTTCATGAACATAAAATGAATAAAATATCATTGTGAATTATTCTCAATCTTGTCTTATTGATGTATATAAGTGTCAAATCCATCATATTTGATCGGAAATCTTGAAAACTAATAGTTTTGAAACACATTATTTAATATGTAATTCATCATGATAGTAAATTTATCTTCTCTTCCAGAGCATATGAGATAGAAGCAATCAATTCATCATTTATAGTGTAATGTTTTGTGACTTGGTCATTATTAATGAGTGAAGTTGGCCATTCATCATCACATTTTCTCTTTTCTGGCTCTGTATAATGATAGAAATACATTTTGGGGGTAGTTCACAATGTGTATGATCGAACCAGTCATAGGACTATCTGGTGAAAAAGGGAACATACCTCAAAGAACTATTTGATTCTGACATGAGTTAAGGATATGAAAATTCAGTCATGAGAAATGATGAGGAATAATTCATCTTATTTTGGATATTTTTGGGTTATGTCTACATTAAAAAATTCATCAGCCTAGGAATTATACAATCTTAGGATGTGAGTCAATACTAGATTTGAGGTGAACATTTGTATTAGTCACCAGGAATAATAAAGAAAAGGTTTTTGTTTTTGTTTCTTGAAACCATAGTCTCTAATAACCTATTTAACATTCAAATCTAACCTATATCTCTCAGTATCCCATTGAAATTTGAAGCTCAAGTTCTAGTCTTTCAATGAGGGAATGATATTCAGCCTCAGCATTTTAATAAAATGAATGAATAAGGAAAAACTAGTTTTTCTCGATAGATGAATATCATTCCCATTATGATATTAATAGGGATGAAATCATCAACTCGTAATTTATAATGTAATTATGGTGTTCAAACATATTGGTGTTTTGTAAGATGATAAAAAACACGACATTTTACTAATTTCTATGTCTTGAACTGTATGTAAAACTTTTATATGATAGCATCAAACATTGGAAAACATCTCATCATCATTGGATGATTAAGGATATATTTTATCTTTTAATTGTATGATACCAAATGGATCTCGTGATGTTGTCAAAAGAGCCTCAGTTTTGGAACTCGGAAGATTAATACCACACAGCTCTTCTTGATATCTGAATAATGAGTCTCTGTGATGATCATGATTCAACTAAGATATTAAATATAATTTTCATTCATGAAATCATATTTTTGTGCAAGGAATGTTCATAGTTGTCACTTTAGGACTGTCACCTTCAAAATGATTGAATTCCCCAAAATATTCATCATTAGAAAAAATTGGACCAATAGATATTTCATATGGATTTTAAATTCATCATGATATTCTTTAGTCCACTTATATGTGACCCATGTCATCATTAGATTGGAGAAGGGAAAACACATTCCTTCTAGATTTTCTATAGAGCAAGAAATGTAGGCAATACTTCCATGTGGTCCTCTAAATACCTATATTTTCTATGGTTCTAGCATAATGAGGATATCATTCATATTCAAATGTTTGTCTTCAATTCCATATTTTCATAAAATGAAGATAGGAAATTTCCTGGAGATGAAAACAAATAAAATTTCTCAGGGATCATATACATGTTGTGCTATTATAGTTTGTTGAAGATTGTCTCAAGATCAACCAAGTGATTGGAAATCATTCGAGACATAACCACCAAGTCATCAATGAATCATTAAAACTATTATACCTTGAAATGATTTGAAAACATTATATATGGAACATTAGTATTTATCACCATCATTATTCATGTTAAAGTGTATTATAAAATAAGAAGAAATCCCTGATCATCCCTAAACACAGTGGTTAATTAAAATTCTTTTTTAAATTTATATTTTATTACAACCAAAACAGACATCCATGATAAATATGGATTGATATATGACCATTGAATCAATTAATAGATTTTTGATTGGGACTGGGAAGATATTTTTTCAGATAGTGATGGTTGAGATCTTTGATGTCCAATTGTAAATATATTATGCTATTCATTATCTTTACTAGGGTGATGTTGTCTAACTACATTGAATTCTAAACATCACAAAGTAATTTAAACATGGTTATATTTTCCACATTAGCATCAATTATAGATGATTGAGTCAAGTGTGTCCCTCTGGCTGTATGTTTATATTCTTGATTGTCTTCCAGAAATCTTATATTATGATTGGATCTCTTGGGATCAAGGCCTAGAATCTCTCTGTAATTCTAGGAGAACATGTCCTGATGTTTCTTCATGAAGTATGTGTATACCTCATTCACATAGGAATTTGTGGATTCACTGATCATAGTGGGTGCTTGATCTATATATATATATGAAGATTTATTTCTATAAGTTCATTTATGATTGAATATCCACACACATGAGATAATGCGGGGAGTTGGAATCCATATGGTCTCCCCCCTCTATATATTCCTACTGGAATGGTTTATTCAGAGGGGAAGTAGGTGATGAAGTAACATATCCATAGTTGGGAAGAGAGACTATATTTTGACAACATTCAGAAGATGAAGAGACTACTTCCAACTTGAATGATTACATGGGTACCCTTTAAATCACTAAACTAGATATGAGGGATAGAAAATGAGAAACCACATTTTCAATTATTTATGTGATAATATATTATTACTTGGTTGATGCGGATGAGAGTTTTTTATGTTTAGGGTGATAATTGACGGCATTTTAAACCCGGATTTTGGATTTTTTTGGAGAGTTTATGTATTTTCCAATGTAAATGGTTTCAATTGTTATGAATTATAATATAAAATATGTTTTATAAATCTTGAGTTGGTGCCCCCATATTCAATATAATTGATGTGAAACACACACCTTACACTGACCTTCATGAAAATATTAACCTGTTTAATTTCATAACTGTTTGGGGAATAAATTCAGGTAGATTATTCAATCATGGTGTTTTTACCTTCCCTATGACAAAATAAATATTTAATATATTTTAATTTGCATGATATAATGTGCAATTTTCATAGTAAAATATCAAAAATTTACCATTAATAATATATTTGAGTCATTGATGGTATGATGAGGGAATAGCTGCATACTTGTGCAGGAAAGGTGTTCCCAGCAGAACATTGAAGAACGTATCTTACCGAACAAAAATAAATTAGGAGTAAGCTATGATATACTAAAACATAGTAATATGTTTGACTTCATATATTGTATTAATATATTCATCTCTCTCCCTCTTTTCATAATCATGTACAATTAGAGTGGAGAGATATAAATGGTATTCACTGTAACCTAGTTGAAATAGAGTTCATACCTAAATAACATTTCCACATAAAACATTTTCAATGATGAATTATTAGATATAAATTTATTTTTTAGATACATATAATGGTCTGATTTTTCAGTTTATAATAGGGATATTACAATGATCCTTGAAAGTGATGATTGTTAGGCATTATAAATGATTTTTCGCTTCTAGATATACTTAAAAAGTAACTGCTTCTGTCTAAAATTCTAAAGGGATTGGATAAACCTCAATGATAACTCTCTGAAATCCCATTTATTGTCTCAAAGTATATTGTTAATTTATTTAAAATGGAATTCATCCTGGTTATAGGTTTGTACTTAACATCATGGGGATTCTCTTTTCCATGAAATTTTAAAACCAAATTACTTGATGTAGGTGGATCAAACCTTCTAATAGTTGGTTTAGGCCTAGGTTTCTTTGATATATTAGGACAGTAGGTCTTCATTTTCATTGAGGATGATTGGATGATGAAATCTTCCCTATTAAATTTTCTAGAATGTTCAAATCACCGAAAACATTCGCCTATGATAGGGAACATTCTTTCTCTATCAAACAACCCTAGAGACCTCTCCTATGATATTTGGAAATTTATATGGTTATAGAATATACATATCCAGTGTAGTGTCTCCATGAATGACCAAATCATCCCTTGTTTCCTCGACCTTTATAACCTCTTCCACCCATTTCTTGATCAGATTCATTGAAATCTTGTTAAGAGTCACACTAATCATCCGATAATGAATCTATTAAGTGAATATCATTAATAAATACAAAATTTAACTCCTCATCTGATGATAATTCCATATTGTGTATCACCTCTATTTGTGTTGTTTAGTGGGGTGGTGCTCGTGCCATTGTGACAATAGGCATGATGTCTGATAATGTCAAATCCAACTTTTTCTATGGTATAAGTTCTTATTTATATATTTTCTTCCTTTTATCCTATCCGTTTACATTTTTAGATGACTGGATTTTAAAATGTAGTGGCATTGATGGAGTCGATTGTTCCATATTAGATGTTTCTAGAGGCATAATTGATTATTTAAATTATTCTTATTGGATATAATGAGTATTTTTTATTACCATTATCAGCGTCTAGTCACTAAACATTTATGTACCCATTCAATTAACATATTTTCATTCTTTATTTTCATATGGATCGGTCAAAAAGGGAAATTCTACTAGAGAAGGTGGACTTCTTGACGTCTCATTCAAGGACTCTACCATATTTTGAAATATGTCTTTTGAGAACAATTATTATAAGTTGTTCACCACTACTCGATGATATGTAAAATTGTTTGCGAGATCTTAATCACAATTGTTGTTGGAATTTTTGGTCACAATAATACTGAACAAGTTGTTCACAATTTAGAGATGAATTAGGAAGCAACATGTTCATTTATAAAAGAATAAAACTTATTTTTCATCTTCTTATTTTGGATATTTTCTTATATATCATCCTTAATTGGATAGTGTTTTTGTTGATGCTCATTAGGGGGACTATGTGATATGGATCCATCATTGGAGATGGAGAGGGTTCATCTGACTTTTTATGAGTAACAGTGGAGACATCTGCATTCCCTATTCTCTATCCCTAATTTGATGTAATTACATAAGTCATGGCCATAGTTCATTTGATGGATTTCTCCATTAATTTATTAATTATGGAATGGTTATAGAACCCTTATATGTATTTTACATAAATTAATTGAATTCGAAAAATCATCAAGAAGATTTAATATAATTGTGGAAAAAATACTCTCAAGGATGATATTGGTTCTTGGATTATAGAAAACCATTCCACCTAGAAATGAAATCTGAGACCCTCTCATTCTTCCTATATTTTTAGTTTGAGAGATCATGGATTGTAGTCTTATACAACGTTGTACGAAATTGAATGAGATGCATCTGGAAAATATATTCCCACCTTGTAATTGCCCAATCTAGGAACCTTTGTTACTATAGAAAGGAATTCCCCTAAAATTATTGCTTAAATGACATGATTTTTCCTACTTTTATATGTGAATGGGTCCCCATCATCGAATCCCAATAGGACACCCAATGCATAAAATGATGTTATAGGTCCCTTGAACCATTGGAAATTTGAAAGGCAGGGTTCCCATTATTTCATAAGTGAATAGTCAGATCATCCAAATTATGGTAATGATTAATATATGGCTATATTAGTGTATTCCACTTCTCCAAATCTTCAAATTAATGAACTAATGACTAAATATATTTGACCATCTGTTGAAAAATATTTGGTTGAATATTAGATTAAATCTGGGTAGCAGCATGTTTGGTTAACTGTAGTGGTAACATATAGTGGAAAGTCATTAAGGTTGTTTCGGGCCCTGTTCTGGTTGATAACCATTGGAGGGAATTCCCAATCAAATGTTATGTGACCCAAGTATATTGGTTGTTTTTATCCCAAAAAATAATGATTTTTTACTCCATTTCAGTTTGTATAGTGAACCATATTTAGTGCAGAACACATGTTATGGGTGAGAGTTGATGATATACTTATAAATAATATCTACCAGCAACACCACCTCAGAGTAGTTCATTATTTCCTTTTCTCAATTCCATCATCTCTTATTCCTACTATGTAAATATTTCATTAATTGTGTGGGGATAAAACTCTCTAGGATATAGGTGAGGTGAAACCATACCTTTAAACATTTCATTGTAGAATTTTAATTATAGAGGTAATGATGGATTAGTTGATGGAACTATAAAGTTTGGGTTCAACCTCTAATTATGGTTACACACACCTCCTTTAATAATTTTAGTATGGACCATATTTCAAACAAAAAAATATTCATCCATCTTCTAAATGCGGGTCCTGGGATTAGCAACGTCAATAGGGGTTGAGTAAATGATATTAAACTATTTGTAAAGAATTAAACAAATTACATCAGGGTCATTGTAAGAATTACAATTTCTAGGAACTATATGAGGCCTTTTACTCAACCATTATTGTTCTATTAGATATTTTTTAATAATCATAATCCTAATAAAATCACCAATATGTTATATATTGTCTGTTAAAAAATAGGATTCCAAATCACCAGGTGGAAAAAACTGGGAGGATTGATTCTATAGCATTTACCCTAATTGGTAGATGACTTAATCCCACTGAAGAGGTGGTTATTATGGTAAAAATCCCGTCTTCTATATGGATGGGGTTTTTCCTATTCAAATTTCATAACTCCCTAGTCCTAGTTTTGTTTCCTCGATGGTAGTTCTTAAAAAAACCTATCCCTACGTGATGGCATTTCACCATTGTTTTTTGGGATTCTCTTGTCACAACTATCTTCTAGGTTTTATAGAGTTGTATTAAATAGTGGTTTGGGTGAATCATTTGTGTTTCTCTAGAACTAAAAACATCAAAAGACATTTTTTCTATCAGTTAAATTTTATTTATCAAATGATATATTTTTATTAACCATGATGTATGATCAACATATTAAGATGCCTTTTGAAAAATTAATTTTATGGATTTCATTCTCCAGGACCTTCATTTGTGAGAGTTAGTTGGGGAAATTAATTTTTTATCGTATCATTGGTTGTGAATAGATTCCATTTTTTGATGTCGTTGTAAATTTATGAAATTGTAAAAATCCATCTTTTATAGGATTTTATGATTGGTATGATCATTAAAATGAAATGCTACAAGTTCACCTCATCCTCTAATATGAATAATTGATGTGGTATCTATATTTAGGTGATTGAATTTATTCAATGTAATAAGTTATTAATTTTTAAGGGCTCATTTTAGTTTCTCTAATTTTGGATGTCAAGAAACCATGCTTTATTCTATGTCAATTTGGATTTTCATCCCTTTAGTTAACATGGAATTACACCAATTCTCCCCATAGAGTAATACATTTTCTCTTATGTGATGAAGTGGGTTTTATAAATTCAGGTGGATTTCATTTACACAATATTCAAAAAATATATATAATGTTTTATTGAGGAATTTTTAAAGGCCATAAAATGAATAGTAGGTCATATTTAGGCTATTTCTTCCCCATGTTTAGCATATATACTTCATCTTTTGAATAAATTTTCCTCAAACAAATCTGGAAAATTTGGATGCTTCTTGGCTAGTTTAATATAAAAATCGATATGTATAAGGAATTAATCTATTGTATTTGAAGGAATATGATACATGGATGGTTTAGAGAATGAATGTCACCTTAGGATACATTTTGTTTAAGATCGGATTTCACTTTTTATGAACATGGATTCGAACATGACTATCCTTTTATAACATGTGCCTCATCATAGGAGGGATTTATTATCCTTAAATAACTAATGGGATGACTATTTTGATGAATTCAAACACTACTATGGATATATCATTCACATAGAATTCCATTATGGTGATGATTACCATTATGTCATGATTTGCAACTGTATGTTGAATTCATGTGTTATATACCCCTAGGAGGGACTTCATTATGGATTCCAAAAGGGAAATACATTCTTTCTATTTATATTATTTTCATGTGGTTGTCCATCATAAACCTCATCAAAATATGGTATCATGATATTAATAGTATTGTGAATATTAATCAAGCCATTATGCAGAATTTTCTAGGGAGGTCCTTCAAATCATCTACTACTACTCTAATTATTTTATAATGAGACATGAGGATCACGATCTTCCAAAGATATTATTTTTAAATTTATAAACTCTAGAATTAGGTAGAGCGAGGTCATAAATTGTCTCTTTATTTTATGATCATCTTCGTTAATGATTATTTTGGGATTTCTTCTTGGGAGCTACTAGGGACACTTATTATAGGAATTCGTTTGTAGGAATAATTTTTTTTGAATATTTCCTATGACTCTTCTGAAATTTTTGGACAACCTTTTGGAAAATTTGAAGGGGTTTGTTCCTACTTTATAGTGTCTATTTGGATATGCTAATTATCACTAGTTCGAATGGGTGTATGTATAAGGCCCCAGCCTTAAACCTTACTAAATATTGAGTTATTACAAGATTACACATTGAGGATCTTTTCAGGTTTAGAGTTTTAGAGAATTAGATCATGAAACTTTCATTACATTCCACATTTAAACAATATGGTTACATAAAAGACAGTATTCATTCCTCCCATAAACAGAAACATATTTAAAATAAAACTTGGATTATTTCTTGACACATCCTTGACACTATAATCAAATCATGTACCTTTCCCTTGACCTTTGAAAAACATTTCAAAAACTTGGGATGAACATGAAAAGCTCAGTAAGGGTTATAAAAATATGGAAAGGAAACATGAGTTCATATGTACATAAGAATGAAATCATACTTTACCCATAAAACATAGGTACTTTAACATACCTCATCAAATCATTAATAAATCATAGAAATCATAAGACATAAAATGTAACATGAGGCATTCATATCATTCTTATGTAGGGAGTATCCCTCTTGGTTACATTTGGAATACCCATCACATTATATTCCCTAAATCTCTTTGGAAAAACCTTAAAGTTTCACTCCTTCACGTTACCCAGTGCATTAGAGAGCTATATCGAGCTCACCCGCCCTTAGTTTATCACGGAACCACCCGTCTTCATAACAATGCCCAAGAACCATAACATTATCGTACCAAATAATACATGCATAAAGGAAACATAAAATTTCCACATTTCAATAACAAGATATCAATAAAACACCTTGATATTAAAAACATTATGAAAACCATTTTCAATACCAAAATAAAAGAAAATTAAAACATGGTGTTTATTTTTCTTTTAAAAATAAGGTATGGCTTGTAGAGAAAGCCGAAACTCAAATAATGGTCCCAGAGGCGGAGAAGTCGTTGTCCCCGCATACGTACGACAAAAACATTCCCTTTTGTCATTTAGTAAAATGCTTCGTATAAAAAATGATTCATTTTGGATAAACGTAAAAGTCAAATGGTTTTATACAACGTATAAAATAAGGTTGTGTATAAAATAAAATATGCCTCAATGAAAGGAGATTGAGACGAAGTCCCATACAAAGACGATATCCTTGGTTTAAGGATAAATCAATTACAAAATTATGTGTGAAAAACGAATAAACCAAATATAAGTGGATATTAAGTGTAATATAATCAAAGTTCATTCACACATATTCAAAGGATGCCATATTAAATAACTACATGTTGAACCCAAAGAAATCAAAATTGGGTTTAGAAGTTCCCTTGACAGCCTAACGGCGTCACATCAAAATGAGTTGATGAGAGATAAAAAACGAGTTATATCATCACTTGGACATAAAATTTACGTCAATAAGGATATATGAGAACATATCCTAACATAACTATATGTAAATTAAAAGATCCAACAAAATAAGTCTTTTAAAAAGAGGAGGGTGAAAGGTTCCCTTACCGACATGGGTATCTTTCAAAACATACACCTCGTGAAATAAGGACAATATAACATTGATGTAAATACTCATAAAAGAAATTATATTACACAATGAGTAAAATAATGGGAAGTACATACACCACTAAAAAGAAATTGTGGCAAATTTAGCATAAATCTCACAGGAATAAAAGTGAGATGAAAAATCCCTTACGAAAACTCGGCACCCTAACGGCGCCACTTAAAACTTCCAAAAATGGATTGATGAGATCAAATAGGGTCTCTCATCATATTAAAATAAAGTTTACAGAAATAGGAATATAAAAGAACATCCCCCAACATAACAAAGAGGAGCTTAAAATAAGTGACATAAAGGAGAGTACTTAAAAAGAAAGAGAGAGGTTAGATCTCTTACAAAAATTCGGCAACTTAACGACGCCACTCAAAACTTCCAAAATGGATTAATGAGAGAGAATAGGGTCTCTCATCATATTAACATAAAAATTACAGTAATATTAATATAAAAGAACATCCCAATAACAAGAAAGATGAGCTTTAAAAAGAATGACATAAAAGAGTGTACTTAAAAAGAAAGAGAGGAGTAGGATCCCCTACCTCAAGTCCAACTTGTCTTGTTCCTTTCATTATATTCCTGAATAATAAACTTTGGTCAATTTATAATTTCCTATGATCCTACTTTATATAATATTATTCAGTTCATATCACATATTATAATGTTATAATAATTGTTTAATAATGTTAGTTTATATCAGACATTTTTGTCGATGTTTGGTACAAGAGTCAAAAATGAACTTGTTTGAAAAATGATTTCCCATGTAGTTATAAGTAAATAATTTCCAGAATAGTATTAATGTTTTCAATATCATATATATCCAGTATATATCCATTTTATACTATTCCATATCATTTGGATATAACAATTAAAAGCACCGTTCATGGAGACAATAGGCCGTATGTACGCATGAACGCTACTTTAATTTTTTTTGTCATATTAATGGAATTAAAACAAAATGAAAGATATATATATATATATGTTATAATTCCAGAATGATATCCATCATTCAGATGTAATATATTACATATATATCCACTATGTATATGTACTTATATTAGTACATAACATTTTGAGATAAGAAATGAAATGTACCGTTTATGGAGACGGTAAGTCGTACGTACACATGAACGCTACTTCCATTTATATTTCATATTTAATGGAATTAAAACATAATGATATGTAATAGTATTTTAATTACAGTATGGTTTAATATATAATATCATTAAATATATCCTTTATACGTACCACATATGGTATTAACGAATCAAATCACTTTGAGGGGGCGGTAGTGCGCACTTCCTTAAATGAAGATATTGCATTTACCAATAATGGAAACCATAAAGGTATGCCATAAATTAAAAATAAATAAGGTTAATTAAAACATAAACATATTATATATCATATATAAATATAGTTTCATCTTAATGGCCACCATTGAAGTTGTTAGATGAATGTTGAACAATCATCATTTCGTGAGACAGAAATTCGCCATCCACAGAAACAGTATGTTCTTTAACCATTAGATGTAGGTGTGTGTAAGTGTAGCTCTAATACTTCTTATAACAACATCCTAGTATATTTAATATACTGGATTTGTTACAAAATAAATTAATAAAATGATTTATTTTGTTGGAGAAGCAAAATAAAACAAAAGGACACATGTGATGACATTACCTTAAAATCGGGTAACTCCCTTTGGTTTGAGCTCAAAGGCTTCCTTGGGATAAATTCTGCCCAATAAGAGGCTTCAATGAGTAAGATATCGAAGTGGAGAGACAAAATGGGCAGGTTTTTGACGAGCCAAAGGCTTTGGGAGTGTGGGTAAGGAGGTAGAGGTGGGGGCATTTTATAAGAGGAGACGAGGGGCACTCTTGTAAAGTTACAAAATGTTACTTTATTTTCAAAAGAGTTTCGGATTTTAAAGGTCCGACATTGATGTATTTCAAGGATAAGGTAGTAAGGGTTCGAAATCCACTCATCCAATAGGTTTTGGACATGTTTAGGTCTTAGATATTACATTATCTTTCCATTTTATTTAAATCGTTAAATAATGAGGTCATCGCAGCATCATGATGATGTCATAAATAATTTAATTTATTTAATGTCTAAAAATTATACAAAAATACTATGATGTAGGAAATCCTTTTAGAATTCCAATGAATATTTATAGTCCAAAATATAATTTATTTAGACAAAAATAAAAATATTTTACTTAGGTGGTACATTCTTTGTTACATTTAACATTCTCTAAAAATAAAAAGATAAAAAGTCACTTTCTCACAAAAGGGATTCCATGGGGCCCCCATGATTGGCACAAGGAATCCTATGGTCGGACATGAGACATCCAGTAGCCGTAGGACACATGTGGCGGTCATTTTTTATTATTATGATATTATCTTATTATCTTTAGCTACCCGATTACTCATTAATCAATATAATTAATGATAATTACTGTCGTTACTATTCATAATGTCCAAAAACTAAAGAGTCTTAATGACATAATTTGGACCTTATGATTCAAAATATGTAATTAATTTTACCAAATTCCAAACACAAAAATTGCAATAATTAATTTAAAAAAACTTCCCGTTGTCAAAACAAATAGCGGGTTTTTTTAGAAACAATATTTATGAAAAGTTTGGCACTTGTTTATGCCCAATTAAAAAGTGAAATTAATCCCAATTACCATCATTGGATTAAATGGTAAAAATATATTTTAATTAAACTTTAAAATTAATTAAAAATTTAATATCACCATATAATTAAATTATATAAAAAATCAGTTTTGATGTAAAATGCAGTATTTTTCACTATTTATTGAAAAATGAACATTGTCAGAAAAATACCAAAAATTAACCCAAGGTAAATTTCAATGTACCAATCATAAATAATATGTTTATTTTGAAAATAGAGCTTACAAAATTTTCAAAAAGTGGATTTAAAATGGGTTTTCCATCAAAAGGCGGTTAATCGACATTTTAAACAATATTAGAATGTTTACGCATAAAAACTGAAATCATTTGCATTTTTAATCCACTAAAATTTATTGTAAAGAGTAAAATTTTTTGACAAACATATATAATCGTTTTTTAGTTAGTTCTGTTCATTCACGCCATTACAACGGCTAGGCGTTAACTACCATTTAAAATAATATTATTTTATTATTAGAGTGCAATGTAAGATTTCAAAGGAACTCGTTGTTGCGTATTGGGTAAGCCATCAAGCATAATGTTCCCTTTCAAATAATATTAACATTTAATTAAAAAATAGGGATAAATATAAAAATGTCATATTCATTATTTACCTGGGGTGTTACATCCTTCCCCCCTTTTGGGAATTGCGTCCTTGTAATTTTAAAATTTGGCTTGGAAACATCCTTGAAAGTCCCACATCGGAACAAGAGTAGGTAAAACAATCACTTTAAAATAAAGAATGATAAGTACAGAGGTCACCCGAGTTAACCCATACATGGATTCCATGTAGGAAAACATGGACATGGAAGAGAAAACATAGGGTCATGTTCTGATGGAGAGTGATAGAAAACATGTTTAGGAGAAAGTTAGCCACAAGAAAGTCACAAACTTGTGATGGGTTAAACGGTATTTGATTCCCCGGTAGGAAAAGTTAATAGACAACATTTTTGTTTTAAGATACTTTTTATTGAGGAACTTATTCATAAGGAAACATAATCACTTATGATGTTGACTTTCAACTTTTATTAGATTTATTACACAAACTCATATTTTCCCCAAAAGACGAGTATTTAGGAAGACTTGTTCACATTAAGAGTACTATAATCAACTTCTAGAGAATCACCTAATACACAAAAGAGAACTATAAACTTCCCATGTCTTTAGACGTTAACCAAAACCAAAAAGGTTATTACCAGATTAGATAATCCAGAAAAGGATAAGCCTTTATAAAAAGAAAATCTATTCTTAATCTCTAAAATTTGTCCAACAAAACCCAAAGTTCAACGATGACCATTTGATAAACAATTTGTCATAAAATTCTTCAAAGTAAACCAAACTATGATTGAAACCCAAATATTATAAGGATTATGTCACATAGTCTTCCAAGTAAAATCGTAACATTTATCTCCAAACAACATCAGTTGCTCTTAATGTCTCGTATTGAAAAGTAATTAACCTAACACATATCCTCTATTATAGGTTAATAAATTTTCAAAGATAACCCAAAATCAACTTACTCTTAATTCATAAAATCATCTAACTAAAAAGAATCAATCAAACTAACTAGGGACTTTATGTAGTCTAGTGGTAGGCGATAAATACCAGTCACACTTTTTTCGTGGGTTCGATTCCCACAGCTTTGTCCGACGCGACGGGTTATCACACAGTCTGCGTGTTGTCCTTTTTCCAAAACAATATAATTCTCAAATCATTCCCCAAAAAGAGATAAAATCTTAAAAAATAACCGTAACATAATTTAACCTCAATTTTATCTCTTGCCTTTCACTTCCATCATAACATATAGAAACCCATAATTACCTCAAATGTAAGGATCATATAAATTCTAATGGTTACCTTTATAATTATTACCTGAACTTCCACATCGATTGGTCATATTGTAGATGATGAATTAAAGATAATACCAAGGTTCAAGTGGTTGATCATGACTCCTTGATAGTTGGTTTAGAACAACCACGAGATTCCACATTGAATCCCCCATTTTATCTAGTATCTTAATCATAGAACCATCATAGTTTCCCTCAAACCTGTTGTCTCATTGGTTCCTGCTAGATCCATCCATTCACTAAAAACAGAAATGTCAGTGTGAGTATATCAACAAAACCATCATGTACTAATGAGGAAGGTAAACACTAAGATACACTTACTCATTCACTTCATCTAAAACTAGGACTCTTTCTGAAATCCTAACCATTATGGTAATGCAACTTATGCTTAAAGAATACTCTAACCTCTAAAGTTATCTAAACCAACCATTGATACCAACTATAAGGCCCCAGCCTTAAACTTACTTAATCTTGAGTTATTACAAGATTACACATTGAGGATCTTTTCAGGTTTAGAGTTTTAGAGAATTAGATCATGAAACTTTCATTACATTCCACATTTAAACAAAGTGGTTACATAAAAGACAGTATTCATTCTTCCCATCAACGAAAACATATTAAAAATAAAACATGGATTCTTTCTTGACACATCCTTGACACTAACATCACATCATGTACCTTTCCCTTGACATGTGAAAAACATTTCAAAAACATTGGATGAGCATAAAAATCTCAGTAAGGGTTATAAAAATATGGAAAGGAATCATGATTTCATATGTACATGAGAATGAAATCATACTTTACCCATAAAACATTGGTACTTTAACATACCTCATGAAATCATTAATAAATCACAGAAATAATAAGACATAAAAAGTATCTTGAGGAATTCATATCATTCTTACGTATGGAGTAACCCTCTTGGTTACGTTTGGAATACCCATCACTGTATATTCCCTAAATCTCCTCAGAGAAACCTTAACATTTCACTCCATCTTGTTACCCAATGCATTGGAGATCTATATCGGGCTCACCCGCCCTTATTTTATCACGGAACCACCCGTCTTCATAACAATGCCCAAGAACCATAACATGATCGTACCACATAATACATGCATAAAGGAAACATAACATTTCCACATTTCAATCACAAGATATCAATAAAACACCTTGATATTAAATACATTATGAAAACCATTTTCAATACCAAAATAAAAGAAAATTAAAACATGGAATCTATTTTTCTTTTAAAAATAAGGTTTGGCTTGTAGAGGAAGCCAAAACTCAAATAATGTTCACGGAGGCGGAGAAGTCAATGTCGCCGCATAGGTATGACAAAAACATTCCCTTTGTCATTTAGTAAAACGCTTCGTATAAAGAAATATTCCTTTTGGATAAACGTAAAATTCAAATGGGTTTATACACCGTATAAAAGAAGGTTGTGAATAAAATAAAATGCGCCTTAATGAAAGGATATTGAGACGAAGTCCCATACAAAGATGATATCCTTGGTTTAAGGATAAATCAATTACATAATTATGTGTCACAAACGAATACACCAAATATAAGTGTATATTAATTGTAAAATAATCAAAGGTCATTCACACATATTCAAAGGATGACATATTCAATAACTACATGTTGAACCCAAAGAAATCGAAATTGGGTTACGAAGTTCCCTTGATAGCCTAACGACGTCACATCAAAATGATTTGATGAGTGATAAAAAAAGGGTATCTCGTCACTTGGACATAAAATTTACATCAATAAGGATATATGAGAACATATCCCAACAAAACAATATGTAAATTAAAAGACCCAACAAAAGAAGTCTTTTAAAAAGAGGAGGGTGAAAGATTCCCTTACCGACATGGGTATCTTTCAAAACATACACCTCATGAAAGAAAGACAATACAACATTGATGTAAATACTCATAAAAGAAATTATATTACACAATGAGTAAAATAATTTGAATTACATACATCACTCAAAGAAAATTGTGGAAAATGTAGCATAAATCTCATGGGAATAAAAGTGAGATGAAAAATCCCTTACGAAAACTCGGCAGCCTAACGACGCCACTTAAAACATCCAAAAATGGATTGATGAGATCAAATAGGGTCTCTCATCATATTAACATAATGTTTACAGAAAGAGGAATATAAAAGAACATCCCCCAACATAACAAATAGGAGATTAAAAGAAGTGACATAAAGGAGAGTACTTAAAAAGAAAGAGAGAGGTTAGATCTCTTACGAAAATTCGGCAGCCTAACGACGCCACTCAAAACATCCAAAATGGATTGATGAGAGAGAATAGGGTCTCTCATCATATTAACATAAAAATTACAGTAATATTAATATAAAATAACATCCCAATAACAAAAATATGAGCTTTAAAAGGAATGACATAAAAGAGTGTACTTAAAAAGAAAGAGAGGAGTAGGATCTCTTACCTCAAGTACCACTTGTCTTGTTCATTTCTTTATATTTCTGAATAATAAACTTTGGTCAATTTATAATTGCCTAAGTGCCTCATTTAGCGATTATTATTCAGTTCATATCACATATTATAATGTTACAATAATTGTTTAATAATGTTAGTTTATATCAGACGTTTTTGCCGATGTTTGTTACATGAGTCAAAAATGAACTTGTTTGAAAAATGATTGCCCATGTAGTTATAAGTAAATAATTTCCATAATAGTATTAATGTTTTAAATATCATATATATCCAGTATATATTCATTATATACTATTCCATGGCATTTGGAGATAAAAATTAAAAGCCCCGTTCATGGAGACGGTAGGCCGTACGTACACATGAATGCTACTTTAATTTTTTTGTCATATTAATGGAATTAAAACAAAATGAAAGATATATATATGTGTTATAATTCTAGAATTATATCAATAATTTAGATGTAATATATTAAATATATATCCATTATATATATGTACTTATAATAGTACATAACATTTTGAGAAAAGTAATGAAATTTACCATTCATGGAGACGGTAAGCCGTACGTACGCATGAACTCTACTTCCATTTCTATTTCATATTTAATGGAATTAAAACATAATGATATGTAATATTATTTTAATTCCAGTATGGTATCATATATATTATCATTAAATATATCCTTTATATGTACCACATATGGTATTAACGAATCAAATCACTTTGAGGGGGCGGTAGTCCGCACTTCCTTAAATGAAGATATCACATTTACCCATAATGGAAACATAAAGGTATGCCATAAATGAAAAATAAACAAGATTAAGTAAAACATAATCATATTATATATCATATATAAATATAGTGTCATCTTAATGGCCACCATTTAAGGTGTTAGAAGAATGTTGAACAATCATCGTTTCGTGATGCAGAAATTCGCCATCCACAAAAACAGCATGTTCTTTAACCATTTGATGTAGGTGTGTGTAAGAGTAGCTCGAATACTTCTTATAAAAACATCCTTGTATATTTAAGATACTTTAGTAGTTACAAAATAAATGAATAAAAAGAGTTTAGGGGGTTGGAGAAGCAAAATAAAACAAAAGGACACAAGTGAAGACATTACCTTAAAATCGGGTAACTCCCTTTGGTTTGAGCTCAAAGGATTCCTTGAGAAGACTTATGCCCAATTTGAGTCTTCAAGGAGTAATATAGGGAATTGGAGAGACAAAATGGGATGGGTTTGGCCGAGCCAAAGGCTTTGGGAGTGTGGGTAAGGAGGTAGAGGTGGGGGCCTTTTATAAGAGGAGAGGAGGGGCACTCTTGTAAAGATACAAAATGTTACTTTATTTTCAAAAGAGTTTCGGATTTTTAAGGTCCCACATTGATGTATTTTGAGGATAAGGTGATAAGTGTTCTAAATCCACTCATCCAATAGGTTTTGGACATGTTTAGATCTTATATATTTCATTATCATTCAATTTTATTTAAATCGTTAAATAATGAGGTCATCGCGGCATCATCATGATGTCATAAATAATTTAATTTATTTAATGTCTAAAAATTATAAAAAAACTAATATGCTGTAGGAAATAGTTTTCTAATTCCAATGAATATTTATAGTCCAAAATATCATTTATGTAGACAAAATTAAAAATATTTTACTTAGGTGATACAGTCTTTGTTACATTTAACATTCTTTAAAAATAAATAGATAAAAAGTCACTTTCTCACAAAAGTGATTCCATGGGCCCCCCAAGTTTGGAACAAGGCATCCTATGGTCGGCCATGATACAACCTGTAGCCTTAGGACACATGTTGTGGTCATTCTTTATTATTATGATATTATCTTATTATCATTAACTACCCGATTACTCATTAATCAAGATAATTAATGATAATTACCATTGTTACTATTCATAATGTCCAAAAACAAAAGAGTCTAAATTACATAATTTCTACCTTATAATTAAAAATATGTAATTCATTTTACCAATTTCCAAAAAAATTAATTTCAATAATTAATTTAAAAAAACTTCTCGTTGTCAAAACAAATAGCGGGTTTTTTAGAAACGATATTTATGAAAAGTTTGGCACTTGTTTATGCCCAAATAAAAAGTGAAATTAATCCCAATGACCATAATTGGATTACATGGTAAAAATATATTCTAATTACACTTTAAAAAAAGTTAAAAAGATAATATAACCATATAATTAAATTATATGAAAAAGCAGTTTTGATGTAAAATGCAGTATTTTTCACTATTCATTAAAAAATGAACATTGTCAGAAAAATACCAAAAATTAACCCAAGGTAAATTTCAATGTCCCAATCATAAATAATATGTTTATTTTGAAAAATAGAGATTATAAAATTGTCAACGAGTGGATTTAAAAGGGGTTTCCATCAAAAGGCGGTTAATCGACATTTTAAAGAATATTAGAATGTTAACGCTTAAAAACTGGATTCATTTGCATTTTTAATCCTCTAACATTTATTGTAAAGAGTAAAAATATTTGAAAAACATATATAATCATTTTGTAGTTAGTTCTGTTCATTCCCTCCATTACAATGGCTAGGCGTTAACTACAATTTAAAATAATATTATTTTATTATTAGAGTGCAACATAAGATTTCAATGGAACTCGTTGTTGCGTATTGGGTAAGCCATCAAGCATAAAGTTCCCATTAAATTAATATTAAAATTTAATTCACAAATAGTGATAAATATAAAAATGTCATATTATTTATTTACCTGGGGTGTTATAGTATGGACCTGATATGGTTGTCCCTATATTTTGTGTCTGTGTAGAGGGGGGTCCCACAACCCTTCAGTATGGTAGAATAGGTGTGTGTTTTCTACAGTGTGACATGTTAATGAGTCGCCCCATTTACATGGATAAATTTTTTTATCCTCCCCTCTGTAGTTGTTGATGTTTTTTATGATGTCTTGGTAGGTAAATAATATGAGGAAAAGGACTTCCATATGAGTTTTCTCAATTTATACTACATTATTGGATACTTTAGCAACTAGAATGTAAATATAATCACAATCCAATTATATAGCATTAGAATGATCATGTTCTTTTCCTCAATTTCCTATCATTGGATATTAATATAACCCTAGTGTGGGGGAAATTTTTTTTTACTGCTATTTTTTCCTTTAGAAATTCCAGTCGACTTCATTGGATTCCACCAGATTAGACTATTGTTAGGTTTGATATATGTAGATAGGTTTGTGTGCATGTCCATATAATTCCACCCAAATACATAATCGTCCTTGAATTACATGGTAACATTTTTCTACCATCTTAGAGAATTCTGCCAAATTTGAATAGTGGGATTCCTTGGACACTACTAGATAAGGATTTGCATAGGATAGGATGGTGTGGGTAATTGATTATTCATTATCACTATCATCTACTATAATTTTTTTTGGGATTCATTGTATGTGGACTGATGAGTTTTTTGGACAAAAATATTATTATTAGAAGGTTTTTATTCCTTCTAACTATGTCAACAAAATTTAATTAATTTGATTCTCTATAGGGGACAAAAGAATGGAAATGTTCCATGATGGGTGGTTAGTTCCCATGGTGGAAGTGTTTCATGTCAGGGTTTAGATGACCTACATAATATTAAGGAATTCACCTAAAAATTATTGATGTTTCACAGCCGTGTGTTGTTGGTGGCAGAAATTACAGGTATGATACCTGTGAAAGGAACAATGTCCCTTCTGGTTGAGACCATCTATGTCCTCTTCATCGACGAGACTAATGTATGGTAGGAGCTTATTATTTCATTATAATTATAATCTCAAGAAAATTTTACAGAAAATAGTATGTGATGTCTGTATATGGACCACTGGCCATCTCTAAATGGAATATTTGTTGGGATGGGTGAGATAGAGGGAATAATATGAAGAATCCATAGTTAGGGTGGTAAATGTTTTACAATTCTCTTAAATTTGTGTGTTCGAGACAGAATGATGAAGATACAGGTTTGTAGATAACGTCCTCTACATGGATGAGGACCCAACATAAATATTTGGGCTATGCATCTATGACAGTTGGTGTGATGTTATTGAAATCAATGAGAAATCATTTAGAACGTTCCGAAAATATTTGTGACAAAGAGAAAAAGTAAAATTCTATCATTGGAGTTTCTCATTAAGGAACACATACAAAATTTATATTCCAAATTAGACCTCTTAAATTTTGTGAGTGAAAGGGGCCTAATAGGTGGGTGTCACCATCATCATGGTAAATGATTCATGTCGGGTTCACTTTTTTTTATGAAAATTTGGTGCTTCATTATTGAGTGTGGGGAGTTGAATTATCAAACACCATTAAAGATAGTTTTAACTTTTTTAATGACATCCAATGGGTTATTCATAGAGAAAGAAACACCCAATTTTTTCTTTATTGAATATTGTGATATTAATTTTGAAATTAAGGTGGTTGTCGAGAAATGACCCCACACAACATAGAGATATACATCGGTCAATATTATGGATGTTCAGGATCATCCAATCCTTTTAGGTTGAATTTCTTCTTAATTTAGAAATATTTTATAGATTTATGATATTTTTGAGAATCCTTTATTGATTCCCATGTATGAGTTGGGTCACACATGGATTACCAATAAATTATTATCACATATGTTATTTTTAATCCTCTATATGTTTTTGAGGTTCTTAAAAATAGGTGATATTTGTATTTATATTAATTTTTTCATCAATAATACCCTCTTATTTTAGTATTATAGATCAATTTTTTTTTCAGTATGATGTTGGTTTTGAGCCATGTAGTGGGGAAATCATGACTGTATTATATTATAGTTAGATGGGTGTCATTTGGATGTCTAGATTGTACCCATGATATAATATTACAATGCATCCATATGAAAGGAATAAGAACCCACAAAGTTCAGTTCCACTTAATGGGACACAACATACATTTTAAGGTAATGTGACAAAGACCAAACCATTTGGGTTAACATCATACAAAAATGAAAAATAAGGACTCAGATTTAAACATTACATAGTAGAGGACCTTGCACTTATCGAGGTTAGGGATAAATATATACAAGATTACAGTTTTATTAGGGTTATAATAAAATAAAACAAAAAGTTCCAAACTTCTCACTTACATGTGTAAAAATGATGGCGTCCAACTTTGAACTTCAAAGTGACCTATGAAATGTAATTTTAAAACATGGGGAGAGTATTAAATTTTCCAATAAAGGGTTTCAAAACAAATCCATTGAAATATATCTATTTCATCCAAACATTTATTTAAAAAAAATTCTTTTATATCATGAAATTGTCATTTCCCAAAACATGTCACTGCCATTTTCTTGAAATATTGTGAAAAAAAATTTAGGATAAACCCAAGATCAAAATTGATAAACATATTCAAGAGTTTCAATTAAAATTCATTATATAAAATGTACATACATGAATAAAAATTCATGAAATTCCACTTAGAAGTTAAACCGTGACCATACATATTCATTCAATTACATTCTAGGGATGCATACAAAAATTTACATATGACATAATTTTTATTCCAAAATGAAAATAAAATGATGAAATTTATCATTATGGTCTGTAATCTAAACACCAATCCATATATATAAATTAATTTCCATACACATGTATATTTAAAAACATAAGTTTAATTAATGTGCATATGAAAGTATATAAAAATGAATAATACTAGTTCAAAATATAAAGATTCTTAACCATGATAATTTTACTAGTCGAATAATCACATGAACATTCATTTACTATATTTATAATGAGGGAATGAAAAATAAAGGACATAAAAAACATTATGTCTAGGCCTCATTCAATGAACACACACAATCAGTTTGTCACAGACTCATTCAAAGACCTTACATAATTTTTTTGAAGGCCTCGTGCCAAGACCTAGTTGGTCTGATGAGACCAACTGATGCATCGAAAGGCTATAACGGGACTCACCCAAAACATAATAAGTCCTATGAATTACTCATATGTCTAAAAAAAGTATAATTTAAAAGAAAGTGTCACATAAAACATTGATTTATTTCAAACGTTATTATAGGTGAAATAAATTCATTAAAAATCCAATGTGTCCCATACCTCATTGATTTATTGAAATCTTGTTCATGGATGAAAAATATTCATTAAACGTTCCAAAGTGTCGCATACCACCTTGGAATTTTTAGTTCGTACTCCATGTATTATTATAAATTATTCATCACATTCTTAAATTAATAGAAATTATTTGTATGTCAATAATATAATGAATAAATGATCATTTTAAATTAATGAATGCATATATCATTTTCTCTTCTGAAAATAATCTTTTATGATAGATAAATATGGTTCGTACCTAAAATTAAAAATAAAACATTTAATTTTTTTAAAATTCCATATGCTTGATAATCTATGAAAATTTACTTGAAACTGTGAGTTATTAAGAACAATAGAGATGTCGATGTTACACAAGACGCATGGAATAACTTTATGAAAATGTGACATTCTTTAGTATAAAATAATACGATGACATGATATGTGCAATATTTTAAAAATCATTGTAATATATGTTTTAAATGTGAAAATTTCATCCTTATAAATATTTAATATATATACATGAAATCAAAATTTCATACTTATATAAATATATAAATACATGTGACCTTTTTTTAATTATTACGAAATAAATTCACATTAAAATTTCAATAATAGAATATATATATTTGCAAGGTTAATATGAAATCAAGTATAAATAATAAACATATATATAAATATATATATAGATGGAATAATGGTTTAAAAACATACTTGTATTTAGTGATCATTAATAAATATTTATGGGTTGAATGATATAACCTCTCACCTTAAATTACAAAAATATAATCATTCATTCAATGAAATGTTGAACCCTTAGTGTTAAGATAATACATGTATATATATATATATATGATTATTGTTTTTGAAAACATGTAGTGGTTTTTTATATCACCAGGACTCATGTCACATTTCCTTTGCGTTATACACCTATATACTCAGTATTTGATTCGTTAATTTTTGAAATGAATTTTTAAATAAAGTGATCACTTGTATTATTTTAAAACACAAAAAAATACAAATGTCTCATTTAAATGATCTTATGCATGAATTAATGTCATGGCCTATAAATCCATCAAATAACAGTAGGAAATAATTATTTAAATATAATATTTCATATAAAATTTTAATATAATCACAAAAAAGAGTCAATTATGTAACACGGTAAAATCATCATCGAATCATTTTCAAAATAAACATTCAACTTCACACACTCATGCTTAGATAAAAAATAAAATTCAATCACATAGAAAAATATATAAAATTCAACATGAAGAACATGAATTTAATTTATACATGAATAATATTTTTAAATAACATTATGAAACTTTTCATAAACATATTTTGAATAAATTACCCTTTCTTATTATTAGAAGATAAATATAAAAATGTTTCCTTTAAAATAGTGTTTTACTAAAATAAAACAACAACAACACATATGTTTAAAATAAAAATTAGATGAAAAAAATGTAATCTAACAGTTTCACTATAACTAGCATGATATTAATATCAAACACAATTTTAATAAAATAATAACTATAAAATATAAATTATATTTTTGGAAACACAAGAAAATTAAACAATAAACAAAATTTTATTTTCAATAAATATATTTCCCCCTTTCTAATAATTTTGAAGAAAATTGATATCAATGAACAACAAAAAGTTTTTGATAAATTTTTTTTGATAATCATCAAAAAAATTTAATATAGAAGTATAGTTCCCCTTACCAATAAATGAACATCGGAAGCTTGTGATATACTTCCTGGAGCATAGATTCAGATGAAGATAGTACAATATACTCTATCTAATATATTGTTTAAAATTGGTATTTTATTCACAGAATGATGGTTTTTATAACTACAACCTCATATGTGCAAACAGTGGCACAATGAAGCTTGTCGAGAATTCTAATTAGCATGATGTTAATAGTTGTTTATTGGAACATTAACAAAGAATGAAGGAACAACATATAATAATATTTTCAATACAATACAATATAGCAAGGAAAAAGAGTAAAAAAATGAACAAATATTCTTATTTGACAAAATGACAATAAGATTCAATAGTCCACAATAAATTGAAGAAAGCATATTGGATTTCAAAAAAATTGAATAATACATAGATTTAGACTACCTCACCTAAAACCAATGACAATGTATAGGTTTAATTCTATATAAGCAATAGAACCTAAAATTCTCTTGGATCCCTTCAACATCACTAGGATCTGTCAGCCACGACTCATATGAAGACAATTAATCATGACCTCAGCTTCATCTTGAATGTGTGATGCCTCTGGCCTTAGCCCGACCCGACATTGTAGGCCCCAGATGTGGACGGATGACTGAAACACCTTCAGTCACGGCGTCCAACTCACGTGCAACCGGAACCCATCACCCTCCAAGAAACTATCTCGATGACACATCAAATCCGCTGAAATGCCTACATATAAAATTCATACATCTTATCTAATTTTATTATTATGATGATGATTATTATTATTATATTAATATAATTATTTATCTAATTTGATTAACAAAAACTGTATACAAGTATATTATGTTAAGATTAACTTCAACATTAATGATTATAATTACTTATTTGTAAAACCTAATATATATATTTATAATCTAAATATATTTTATTATTTGATACTAATAAATAATAAATTTATTAAAAGTAATTTTATTTCATAATTCACAATTTATTATTTAATAGTTATAGAAATAGTTTTATTATAAAACAAAACATTATAATGTAATAGTTTTATAAAAATAATTTACTCATTCATTATAATTATAATCCCATATATATATATATATATATATATCTATGATTTTAAAAACCAAAATATATAAAAATGAAATAATTTGAATATAATCATTAAAATGTTAGATTAAATATATTTTTTCTTAAATTAGTATGTGAATATTAATAGTTCAATTTTTTACTAAATAATGCTACTTAAAAATATTTACCTCATTATTATGACATGCAATATTTTAAAACAATAAGTTTAAATTTCTTGTATAATCTCACTATCTATTAAAATAAAATTTTAAATTAATTATAATATTATTTTCATATAATATTCATAATTTTATATAATTCATAAATAATTTTAAAAAAAATATATAACTATATTCAAAAATCATTATTATTTAAAATATTCTATTAAATAAATATTTTGTTAAAGGTATCATATATTTAATAGAAGTAGTTAGTCTAAATTATTTTGTAAACAAAGAAAAATATTTTGTAATTTTAGAATTTAAAAACTATACTTATATTAACACAATTAACCTCAATTATTATTTCAAACAAAATTATTTTAAAAAATGTTTAAATTACAAAAAATTCCATTTTATTAAATATTTTCATATTAAAACTACGTTTATAATTTTGGGGCTATTATACAATTCCCCCCTCAATAGAATTACATCCTCATAATTCATTTTGTCATATTAAAATCATTTCTAAATTTATGTCTTCATAATTAAAAAAAACTAGGACTACTAGAATCCTAAATAGTACCACTAAGATGACAACATCTAATCTTCAAATTTGCCTATATCTTTCCTCTGATTCCAATTATAAGGACCCAACATTAAACATTAAATAGAAGAGGACCTTTCACCAGTATAGTTTCCAAAGAGTTAGATACAAAATTAAAATTTTATCAGAGATTCTATAAAATTAAACAACAAAAGAAGAACTTTACTACCACATGTGTACAAATGATGGCGTCCATATTTTGACTTCAAAGTGACCTGTGAAATATAATTTTTAAATAAGGGGTGATTATTAAATTTCCCAGAAAGGGGATTCAAAAAAAACCATTGAGAAATACCCTTCTCTTCAAAGCATTTCTTTTAAAAAATATTCTTTTAAATCATGAAATTGTCATTTCCCATAACATGTCACCACAATTTTTGTGAAATATTTTCAATCAACCATTAGGATAAACCCATTTGAAAAATTGATAAACTTATACAAGATTTTTATATAAAATGCATTATAAAACATGAACATACTAGAATAAAAATGAATTAAATTACAAGTATAAGTTAGATAGTGACAAAAAATAATCATTCAATGACATGACAGGGGTGTGGACAAGCATTTACCCATGAAATAATATTAATTAATAAATGAACACAAAAGAATATCATTTATAATTATGGATTGGAAACTAAATTTAAATGCTGCATTATATATGAATTTCCAAAAAATAATATATTTAAAAATATAACGTTAATCCATGTGCCATAGGAAATATATAAAACTGATTAATACTAGTTTTTTTAGAATGATACTTAACCATAGTTATTCTACTAGTTGAATAATCACATGGAATTTCATTTACAAGATTCATAATGAGGGAATTCATAATAAAGGACATCATAAAAATTATATCAAGGCAATTTTCCAAGAACATACATAACTAGTTTATTAAGGCCTCATGCCAAGACCGTAAATAATCATTTTTTCATGCCCTTGTGCGAAGACCTAGTTTGTCTAATGAGACTACCAATGCATCAATAGTCTATAATGGGAATCACCCATCACATAATAAGTCTTATCCATTCATCATATGTCCAGTATAAATTATTTCTGTAAATCAATTTTTCTTATACCACTATATTTTATTTTAATATTTATCATAGGTGAAATAAATTCATTTAAAAAACTGAACTATCCCATACCACTTTGATTTATTTAAATATTTATCTTAGATGACGTAAATTCAATAAATGATCCAATGTATCCCATACCAAATTGTAACATTTATTTATTACTCTATATATTATCATAACAGACTCATATCATTCATAAATTAATTTACTTTATTTGTATGTCAACAATAAAATGACTAACTGCACATTTATATAAAAGAATTCATTTATAGTTTTGTATTCAAAAAAAATATTCTCCAATAGATAAATATGTGTCACAGATAATTTTATAAATAAAACATCTAAATTATTGAATAAATCCATTAAATTGGTAATCATAGAATATTTATTTGAAACTGTTAGTTAATAAGAATGACAGACGTGTCGATGTTATGCTTGATACATGATATAAAATTATAGATATTCAACATCCTTATGCTTAATATAATACGAAAGCTTGTTATATGAATTTTATTTAATGTAATGTAACATAATTAGTAAACATGAACATTTCGTCCTTATAAACTTTTCAATCACACACACACACACAAACATATATATATATTTATATATATATTTGTGTGTGTGTGTGTGTTAAATCAACATTCCATACATATATAAATATATAAATACATGGGACCCTGATTTCATCATTATAGATCAAATTTATGTTAAAACATTGATAAATAGAAATATCCATTTGGAGAGTTAACAGGAAATCGAATTTAAAACATAAACTCACACAACCACACAGAAACACAGACACACACAGAGATATATATATAAGTGGAATAATTGTTTAAAAAACCAACGTGGAGTCTGTGATACTTAATAAATATGTATATGTTTAATGAGACAACATATTACATTAAATTTCAGAAAATATAAACATTCCTGTATAGAAATGATTATCCCTAGGATTGAAGATAATACTTGTGTATATATATTGGTGTTTAAAAATCTCCCTTGAAAACCCAATGTGGGTATTGATATCATCAAGAATCATGTCACTTGGCCTTTGCGTAAAATACCCATATACTCATTATTATATTCATTAATTCCTGAAATTAATTTTTAAATAAATTGATAACTTGTATTTATTTAAAACTCAAAAAAAGAACTACCAAAGTATAATTTAATTGATTTTATGATTGAATAAATACCGTGGTGAATAAATAATTCACATAGTAGTAGTAAATTGTTATTTGTATAAAATAATGCCCATAGAATTTTAAAATAATCACAACCACGAGTCAATTATGTAACGTAGTAAAATCATCATCGTAAAATTTTCAAAACAAACATTCATCTTCGTGCACACATACTCACAAATATTAAAATATATAGATATATTCACATATATATATTCTTATACATATATATCAATGTATAAGAACTCTCATAAAATATGGGGGTTATGTAAAATCCATCATTATATAATATTATAAAATGAAGATATACATTCATAAATGGTATCGTCATAGATATAAAATATAATTGAATCACACATAATAATTTATAAACAAATACATGAAGAACATGGAATTAATTTATAAATCAATAATATTTTTATATAATATTAAAACCCTTTTTATAAGAATAATTTTATGAAATTACCCTTCCATATTATTATAAGGTAAAAATAATAATTAGTACTTGAAAATTTAGTTTTACTGAAATATAACAACATCAACCCATATGTTTAAAATAAAAACTAATAGAGAAAGATGTAATCAAACATTTTCACCAGAACTAGCATGAAATTAAATTCAAATACAGTTTTAATAAAAGAATTATAATAATATATAAATTATATCTACCCAAATAGAAATAACTTATGAAATAAATATTAATTATTTGTTAATAAATATATTTTCCCCTTTCTAATAATTTAGAATGATTTTTTAAAATTTACCAACCTAAATTTTTTAAGAAATCATTTTTGAAAATCAACCAAATTAATTACAACATAAGTATTTATCTCCTTACCATTAAACTATATTTGAAATCTTGTTCTATACTACCTGAATCTTAGATTCAGATGAAAACACGGTAAAATACTCTATCTCTTATCTAGTTTCAAACATGTATTTTCGTCATAGAAGGATGGATTTTATAACCAAAACCACCTCTGTTCACACAGTTTCACAAATAAGATTACAGAGAAATATGATAAACACAATGAAAAATGATTTTTAATGACACATTCATAAATATTACTGGAAAAACAATAATAATATTTTTTTTCTAAATAATAAGTGAAAATAGTAAATTAATGGAAAAAATTTGTCTGTAGAAAAAATGACTATCAAATTCAACATTCTATAAGAAATGGTTTAATAAAAATTGGATATTTATATAATGAAATATGAACTAGATTCATAATACCTCACCTAAAACCGAAGACTAAGAATTGGATGATTTCTATACTAGCAATAGAACATGAGTTGAGCTGGGTTCTTATCGACATCACTTGGATCCCTTTTCCTCGACTCCGATGAAGATGATCGATTACGGCCTCAATTTCTCCCTACCAGTGCGATGCCTCGGCTCTCGGCATAAACTGACTTCGCTGCACGACACCCCCAAATGTGTAAGGACAACTTCAATACCTTTGGCTGAGGCATGCGACTATCGTGCGACATGAATCTATCACCCTTGAAGAAACCCTCGTGACAGCACTCCCAACCCACTGAAACCCCTACCCAATACCTTCATAACCCAAATCTGGTTGTATTATTATTATTATTATATTAATACCATTATATATCTAATTTCAGGAAAAAAACTATTTATAAGTATTTATTATTAACTTTAGCATAAAATATTTTAATTAATTATTTCTAAAATAATATATATATATTTACCATATAATCATATTATATAATTTTAAACTATTAATTTGCAGAATTATTTAAACACTTTTTTTATAATTCATATTTTTGATGTAATGGTTATAAAATATAATTTAATGATAAAACTAAACATTACAAATTAAATGTTTAACAAAAAATAATTTACTCATACTTTATAATTATAATCTAATATATATATATATATATCATATGTTGAAAACTGAAATATATAATAACCAAATAATTTCAATATAATCATTCAAATGTTAGATTAAATATTTATTTTCATAAATTTTAATGTGAATATTAAAAGTTAATTTTTTACAATATAATAAAAATTATAAATATTGAAATCATTATTATAACATAAAACATTTTAAAATTATAAATTTATTGGTCATGTATAATCTCAATATATATTAATATAAAAATATAATTTTATTATAATATTTTCGTATATTATATTCATAATTTAATATAATGAAAAACTAATTTTGAAAATAAAAAACAATATAACTATATTCAAATATTATTTTCATTTAAAATATTTTATTAAATAAAATTTTTGATAAAACTAAATTCTATTTAATAGAATTAGTTATTCTAAAATATTCATTAAACAATGTATAATAATATTTACTTTTATAATTCCAAAACTGTACTTATACTAAAACAATTAATTTCAATTATTATTTCAAATAATATCCTTGTAATCTTTTTTACAATTTTTAATTAATTAAATTTAATAAAATATTTTCATATAAAACTATGTTTATAATTTCAGGTTCATTAGAAGAATCCCAGAAAAAAGTATCATAGTAATGTATTGGTGTTGTTCTAATGTAGAATTAGCTTAGTGAAATGAAAGGGATATGTTCTCCAAATATTGGATAATTCCCTTCGGGAAATGTGGCCCGGAAAGATTCATGTTTGATTTGAGGTATTTTAATTGGATTTAGAGGAGGCTTCCTACATATCCCATTTTCCAGGGAATCAAATCTCGCATTGTTTGGATGTGAGGAACTATGCCTATGGAAGACCTATGAAGGTTTGAATCTAATGGTATTATGGCCCTTTGAGAGGATTGAGTTGGGGGTTATATTTATGAGGAATCCCTGTGGATGTATGCGAACATCGTTTCCAATTACACATGCAAGGATACCCATGAGGATGGGTTTCGGAGAATACACCATACCATAGAATACCCTGCATGGTTGTGTTTACACATGGAATGATTCACATAATATTGGGATTTGGTTATTACACTAAACAAGATGATTTCATTCAGGATTAGTTCTTACATATGGAACGATACACATGAATTCGAGATCTTGGAGATGTCAGGATAACCACCAACCTCTAAGCAGACATTAGTCATCCCCATTGTGGTAAACAAATATGGAAGTGATATGTATAGTAAACCACGCATTCATCTATGTCGTCTAGTGGATGAGGTAAATAATTAATGGTGTAGGTAAATAGGGTGAGATTTGATGTTCCATTTCCCTCCCGTAGTCATAGGCGTGATTTTCATATCTAACTAACAATATGTATACAACCCAATGGAATTTATAAGGACAAAAGAATAATCTAGGAGAGGTCTTAGAAAGAAGGATATAGGATTAATCATTGTCGTATTCCCTAGATTTGTTCCCCGAGTAAGATATGAGGATAATTCACTACACCTCAAAGAAAAATACAATCATGATACAAAACCTCCCAACTAAAATCAGAGTTCCATTTTCTTAGAGATGATGAGGTGAGAAAAATATACTAACACACACATCTGAGACTTGGAGAACCCTAAAACTGCACCTGCAATATGGGTCCTTAAGACTGAGGGAGTACACATCTTCAAGAACCTTGTGGACACTACTCTCCATGTAATACAGGTGCAAGACACCTATGACAAAATAAATGGATATCCAAATAGTAGACATAGTAGTGTCCCTATATATTTGGTCTTAAAATAATGGAGGATTTGATGGTGGTTTCACATTAGTCACACTCAGACGAATGATCCTAAGGAAGAGGTTCCCAACCATTAGTGTATCAAAAGAAGGATATAAAGGATCTCACGTGGGTAAATGATTTATGAGTAAAAGGTGTTTCGTGTAGGACCATAAAAGAGTTGTATGTGTTTTATAAAGGGTGTTGGCCTATGTGATCTATAAGACCTGTGGGATATGGTTATCTATTGAGACTACACATAGTAATGACCATTCTTTAGGGACAAATTGTCTCTTTATGTCCCACATTATGGGTCTTAGGCAAGCCCCATGTTTGGGGGGACCTTCGTGAATGTTTTTTTCATATGGGGGGGGGGAGGTGTTCTCATGAATATGTCATATTTTAATAATCTGTATAGACTTTTATCTATATATTCCCATTAATTCCATATTAAATTCTACTTTTGAGATCTATGTGATGGGTTTTGGTGGACCTGGGTGAAGGAGATGTGAAAAAAGGCTTAGGTCTTCTTTTGATTTTCCAACATCTCAAATTGGGAGCTGTAGGGCCGTATTTATATGAAAAATTGTGACCCTTCTCAATATAGGTCATCCACATAGATACACAACATAGGTAACCAGCACAGTTATTATGTACATGAGTTTTATTCATCTAATGCACCGCATAGGTGTTCCTCTGCGGTCCTTTGAGTGTGCAGTTTGGGTGAACACATGCTAATTTATTTAAAATACCATGATCCTTCAAGGGATACTTAAACTATCTGATAAATGATGTACCTTTTATTAATAATTATAATCCCATGTAATGAGAAGTTATGTTGACACCTAGTATATCAAGAATGTGAATAAAAATAAACAAACATGATTTTTAATGTTATTATATAATGGGAATGAAATGAGTGGATTTAGTATTATTTTTAACAACTACCATGATAAATTTATTATAGAATTTATAAATTATGATTCATTTATTATAGAAAATTATTATATGGAATCATGTCGGGTTGAAAATTTTATATTTTCATCTTCTAATTTTTTATATGGGAAAATATATTAATGAATGTTCTCAAAGGAAAATATAGAGTTGGGTTGACAAAAATATTTTAGTACATCATTGTGGAGTACATATAAAGATGGAAACCAATTTCTTAAAATATCATAAGTGAAGTGGAATATTTATTTTATTCCATGAAATTATAAAAAATAGATGGATTGAAATATAATATTTGATGAAGAATAAGTAAAAAATTATAATGGTGGAATAGTATATCATGTCGAGAGGTATGAATAGTGTAAATATGATAATTTATATACTAATTTTTTATCAGAATTATGATGTTTTATTTTTGGATAATTATTCTATGGTTTCAATCCATTTCCCCATATGTATGTTGTAAAAAATGCATACCATTTTTTCATTCACAATTTTTTAAATATTTCCAGCATGTTTATGAATAATCCACAATAAATCTTAATTATTTCATTATGTTGACCTAGTTATATTATAAATTATTTCAACATAATCATTCATGAATTAATAATTGAATTTAAGGTTATTTGGTCCATTGGTAAGGAATGTTATAATGAATTTATAAAGGTGTAAATTATTTTCTTGAATGTTTAATTTGGATGATAAATGATTTCCCTTTTTACAGAATTAAATATGATTTGTGTAAAAATTATAAATTATTCTACCAAATATTTAGGGAAAATAAATATTCTTGTAAAATAATGTTTTGGAAAATTATTATCATCATAAGAAATTTATGGGTTCTACTAATGGATCATCTATATAGTAAAGATAAGAGATAACTAAATAATGTCATATATATTGATGAAATAACTAAAAAAAATGACAGATAATGATATAATTAAATTAAATGATGGTTTTATTTATTCCCTTGGAAATATTCCATAATATTCAAAAAATAGATGAATGTAAATTCAAATTTTAATGTAAATATGAGATTGAAAACTATAATCATTGTGCTATTCAATTGTCATCGAATTTATTTCCTCATTTGTTAGACATAATACATATTATGAAAAATTTGTATTATATGATACATTATTATATTCTAATTTGTAAGATAAATTCAATAGGTTTTATTACAACATGAAATAATTTAAGGGATTTTGTGGAGAATAACAAGGCATCATCACATGTTAATTGTCTAAAATTAGTTGAATATATCTTTTTCCTACTTTGCATTGGAAAATATTGACATAAAAAATTTATTTCAGGTATTGGAATATTTCATTGTTATGTATGGGTATTCATATAACATTTTGAAATTCGGGAATTCACAATCTATAAATCTAATGTATCTTAAAACATAGGATTTTAATTTCGTCATTACATGAGTTGGTTACCATTACTATTTGATAGTTACAATAAAATAATTATATTTTTTATTTGAATAGTTTATATTATTTTTATTAATATCAACCAAGTATTATGTATTAATTAGATACAACATTAAATTAATCATTTCTCATAAAAATTTTCCATATAAATCTCCATCATCTAAAATTTGTTTTTCTTGGTTTCCTTTTTCAAGTTTCTAGATATATCTAATATGTAACACCCCGACCCCAGTTACCTAGAGTCGTTGCATTATTACATAACATTGGCATGATCACAAAAGGTCAAGTCTCGAAAGACCTATTAGTTTAGAATCCTTAGAAGCACTAGATACATTCATATTGCTTATATTACACCATAAAGTGAAAAAATACAACAACATATTGTATCCCTAGGCCACACTCATATCCCCTCATACAATCCCTACAGGTTATTCATAAAATACTTCTTCACATCCTGGAAAAAATAAAACATTGAAAGGGATGATCTGAGATGCTCAGTAAGTATAACGATATAAGGGAAACATTCATAAATAGACATAAACATTTAAGGCAATGTATATCTAAAACAAAAGCCTTTTAAACACGAACTTCAGAATAATATGGAAGAAATAAATTTAAATACATCCATTTACTTATTCACATGGATATTCTACTAGTCGAATCATCACATGAAATATCAATAACCCCTTTTATAATGATGGAATGTATAATGCCAGAATATTCTAACCTCATATTGATGGCATTGTGCCAAGACTACAAATAAGATTTTGTCAATGCCTTATTCCAAGACCCTAGTTTGCCTCATGATACCTACTGATGCATCTAGGAGCTATAGTGGGCTCCACCCGTCACTTACTATGTCCAATGCATTCCTCATATGAACTGGTTTAAACATACCATAAATATTCGTATTAAAACTTGCATTCAAAATGTCAACACTTTTTCTATAAATCATGAATGATAAAAAAATAACACATCTACAGTCAAACATATCAAATAACCTTCAATAAAATATTGATTTTTTGTATCATAATAAATCAACTTCAAATAAGCTTAAAAATCTATCACAGGTTGTTTACATAGATGAAATCAAAACTATTTGAGAAAAATATCTATTTTTTTAAATCATTTTAAAGTCAAATAATATTAATAAATAATATTTACTTTGAAAATATTATTAAAGGAATGTAATATAAACTTTGACGATTTTATAATGGCGGAAAATATCCGCACCCACCGTATAAGTTAAAAAAAATTCATTCCTTCCATAATTTTGTCGAAAAGGTTAAAAAGTAACTTGTTTGGAAAATGACAGAAAGATTCATATCAAACCATTTTATAAAAAGTAAAACAAGGGTATAAATGACATTAAACCATATTTTAGTAAATAGTAAAAATGTTTTGGAATAAATTTTTATGAAACATGGATGTGGATGATAAAGTGGTCCTAGTAGATAATTACGTATAAACAACCTCGGTTAATGAAGAGATTGTGAAATAATCCCTTGACTTATACATTTTCTTGGTCATGGGTAGTTGAACCTCCTGTATAATGGTGAAATAATTGATATTAAATTATACAATAATCATATTCATTAATATGATATCATATATGATCTTTTAACATTTCTTTGTTAATAATATCTTAGTATTATTGTCGTTTCGGGCGATAACATACTCGTTTGCTTTTATATGTTTTGTTACATAATATTTGTTTTTTATGGATAGTTTGTATCTTATTCATATACATAATGATATCAAGTCCTTAAAATTCATTTTTAATCATAAAATGAAAATTATTCTTGAATGGATACGATGGAGAATGAATCTTATCACGTTCATGAAGACGGTTGTCCATACGTACGCATGAGGGACAATATCCTAATTTTTTTATTAAAATAATATATAATTGGACGTTATATCATATATACAGAATAATTATAATGTTATATTCATTATTTACATAAATTACCCATCATTTTCTTACCCATCCAAATAATAATATTTTGAATAACCATTACACCACGACGTGGAGACGGTAAGCTGTACGCATGAACGTATGGTGAAATATAATTCAAAGGATGGATAGAATACTGAATATGGTTGTAACATATTTATAATAACATCAATGTATATAGAAGATACTAGAGTTATTATTTATTAATGGAAATAAAAAGGAAAGAAGAAGTGGAAGAAGTAATGAACTTGAAAAGGGTGGTGAAAACATTACCTCTTCTTCAGGTTCTTCCTTTTGATGTGATCGAAAGGGCTCCATAGGCTGGCTTCCCAATAAAACTAAGGAATCTAGGATGAATTTAGGGAAGTTGATATAATATTTCGGTAGTTTTTGGCTGAGCCCAAAGGCATTGAAGGTATGAATTAGAGAGAACGGGGAGTTCCCTTTTCATAAGAGGTGTGAGGGGCACCTTAGGAAAAGCTAGAACTATTATTTTATAATTATTTCATTTTCGATTTTTAATGGATAAAAAGTAAATTATTTAACTTTTATGGTGTGGATAGGTATAAAATCACTCAACCAATAGGTTTCAGACAAGATTGGTTCACTATGTTATCTTTATCTTTTTTATTCAACTATTAGTTTAAGAGTTTGATATTCACAATGTTTCTTTGTATTTTTATATTATAAAGTTAATAAACTTGATATATACTTCCAAAAGACCCTCAGGTGGTCCATTAGTGATACACCTATCATTATATAAGTCCTTTGGCCGAAATATTGATTTTTAGGAATATAATATCAATTAATAATGTAATATTTGTTTTAAAAACTCGTTAATGTCAATTTTGACAATATTGGGTTTTTTTGATAAATTCATGAATGCATTATTACATAGAATAAAAATTCATATAACCAATAATAATATTTCATATTAACCTATAAATTTATTTTAATCGATAAAAAGTCTCAAATTAATTTTATTAGGATATTTATAATATCAATTATTTTAATATTACATTAATTATCTAATTTCTGAATCACTATTTTGTGATAAATAAATTAAATTATGTAATGTATAAAAAATTTAAATAAAATACCATTATGTAGGAAATAATTTTATATTTACAATGAATATTTATAATTTAATTTATCTTATTTATAACCCTATGTTAAAAATGATTTAGTTATTAAACATTGATTTTAACTCCTTTAACTCTTCTTTGAATTAAATAATAATAAATGTCCTAATCTAATCAAATTGAACCAAAAAGGTTCATATTTTATTCCTAATGTTGTATTTGATTTAATTATACTTAGACAATAGAAATAGGACATGTGTTAGGTTATAAATAATATCATTTTTACCTTTAATTATCCTATTTACTTTTAACCATGGTAAATAAAAGTAAAAAGTAACTATTCACCAAAAATTATTTTCATCTCATTGATCCACATTTCACTTACTGATATCAACCGTTTCTCTAGGATTTTTTAAATTCAATTCACAGAAGCGTTAAAATTATGTTTTATGAAAATTTGTAAAATCTCTTAAGAGGTGGGTAAAATATGGTAAAAAGTTCAATAAAATTTTTATATATCTAAAATTATTATAAATTGACTCCAATGAATTACATTGAACATATATAGGTATTATGTATCTATTTCGACATAAAATAAATTTAAATAAAATAAATAATTATATAAATAAAAAGTCGGTTTTAACCAATAACTCATTGTTTTTCACTGTTCATAAAAAAATTAATGTTTTCAGAAAAATACCAAAAATTCATCCTAAGCTAATTTTGATATTCCGAATCCAAAAATGAAGTCCATTTTGAATGATAAAATATATAAATTTTTTAAAAGTGGGTATTACGATTCATAACAGCTAGTTTGATTTGTTGTGGTTGGTGTTAGAACTCAAAGTTGCGTACAACACACGCTACTGTATTATTCAAAGGGAAACGTACTGTGGAAGCTTGGGGTGCTACATTCTCCCATTCTTCAAATAATTTCTTCCTCATAAATTTCTGGAATACTACCGCATGAATATACTCGGTGGGTTCTTCATCAAAGTTTCCCCGGGTTCCCAACGAGGCTCGATCCACGACTCCCCATGCCCGCCTCTAATAGGCCAGGGGCTTGCGACCATCGCCGAGTAGGCTATCACACACATGGGAGGCATTAACCTAAGGTACATGTACACATGCACCCACAAACACCTCCATGTAACAGTGCAGAGATATATAAAATTGAAAAGAAAAATGCATGCATACAATCTATCCCAAACCAGAGTGAAACAGCAAAAGTAAAAAAGGGAAAAAACAGGGGCCACCAAAAGAAAACTACAAAGCGCATCCAACCTGCTCTGAAGAAGGGGAATGCTGCCACAAAAACCCGCTGGAAAGCTCCCTTGGAATCGTACTAGAAAACACCCCAGTCTGTCTCGCTCACTTAGCTCTGCCTACTCTGGGTCCTCTTGGGACTCCGTCAAAAGGCTTGTGGTCTGCACAAGACACAAACATGTGCGGGCAAAGCCCGTGCAGGGATAAATATAAACATACTCAATAGGCACCCCAAAACCCCAAAACCAAAGAGAGCAACTGAAAAGCAACAGTCCACTCATCCCAGCCAGAGGGAACCCAGACAAGAGAGAAACTCCATCTCGTGACCACCTTGGCTAAACACAACTAGTCAGCTCAGCTCAAATGAATTCCCATACATACACCTTGAGCAGTCCAGATATACCCAGCTCACGCACCAAGCCACAAGAGGTACCGACCTCATCACCAGCAACTGTCCACAACCAGGAGAGTACACCACAGGAACACTATCATCCAAGATGACATTCATCTGAGAGATACACTCCATCAGGTTTCTTAAAATTCTCTTAGACGCTCACCCGAGAGATCATGCTCGTCAGATAGCATCACTGAGGAAACCTAGCTGAAACAACATAACCACCAAACTCCTCAGATAGGGGATCGCTCCTAGGGTCTGTTAGGGGATACCAGAACCCACTCTGGTATACAAAGCTCACAGATAGGGGATCACTCCCAGGGTCCACTGGGGGATACCACGACCAGATCTGGAATAAATAGTTCTCACAAATAGGGGATCACTCCCAGGATCCTTTGGCGATACCACAACCTGATCTGGCGCTCAACAAAAGCACATCACTAAGATAGAGGATCATCGCCCATATAAAGGTGGTCACGATGACACCAGAACCCTATCTAGTATAACTTGCGTTGTAGGGGATCGAACCAACGATTCCACAACCCTACCGAAACAACACTTTGAGTAGGATTTCATAACCAATGATACCGCAACCCTACTATAACATGATGACGAGCAGGGGATCATATACCTAACGATGCCACAATCCTACTGAGCACGGACCACTACGTAGGGGATCATATTCCCGATGATTCCACAAACCCTGCGAGGTTAACATTCTAAATAGGGGATCACCGCCTGTGAATAAGAGGTCACAGCGCTACCATGAACCCGATCTAGGGAAAACAAGGTAGAGGATCCCACTCTGGGCCCACCGGAGGGATAACACAACTCTAACAGTTTAAAAATCCAATCGAGAGGATCAAAAACCTATACGAAGGTTGTGATGCCACACGAACCCTCATTGGAACGAACCAAGGGAGTACCCTCAACCATTCTTAGTCCAAAATGTCGCTAACCCGAGCAACCCACAACAACACCACACCGCACACCTCAAAGGCCAATACCAAGGACACCATCTTGGTCTATGCGAAAAAACATGCAGGATAGGCTGTTTACTCTCCCGAAATGGAGCACCTGTGAAAAAGGAACTATTCAACGTAGCTTGCTCGTGCGGGGCCCACACAACAATACAGAAACTCATCAGGAGGATCATACCACGACGATCCCCTTGGAAAGACAATAAGAATCGACTACTCGCTCGTCCGAAACTGACACCCGGAAAAAAGGTACTATTCCCTGAAGCTAGCATGGGTGGGGCCCACGCCTCGATCCCGAAAATCATCAAATGGATCACAGCATTGCAATCCTCTCAGAAAAACACACGGGACTGACTACTCGCTCGTCCAAAACGGACCCCCAGTAGAAAAGTTGTGTTTCTCCGAAAACGTCAAAACCCGGCCTCATAGGGCCCGCACCCCATTCTCAGTCCCAACACATAGAAACCATCTCAAAACATCCACCATACCATCAGGGTCTCAACGCCACTGACAACACATCATTCGGACGCTCTGGGTAAAAGTTACATCGTCCCGAAGTCGAATAATAATAAAATATTATTATTTTATTCAATGATTCAAGCCCCCAGGTCAAATTCCCACCTCACAAAATTATCAAAGGGATATCAAAAGGTCCGTATCGACGCAAGGAACGCGCCGCCGCAAACGGCTCACAAATCGGAGTTACGGTTTGAGAGTTACAAGGGTTTAAAGAACCCCTGGAAAAACCTGTCTGGACCACTGCCAGCCTCACTGGAAACCTCCGCGCCGGTGCCTGATTCTGCCGCGTCGCTGCCGCCGTCACCTGAATCCACCACGCCACCTCTGCGCATTGCCTGATTTCGCCATCCACGCCGCTGGAAAACCGGATTTTCGCCAGGAATCTTCCGGGAGCCACCGAGAGCACCCTGGTGCTCCAAATTCAGATCCAAAAAATTTTTCGGAAACCTTGGGACCCGATCTACACAACCCTTACAATAATTTGAAGAAACAACAACACAAAAATGGGATCCGAGATTTTAAAACACAAACTGCCTACCTCGTGGAAGAAATACCGAAACTTCGGGTGCAGATCGACACCGGCAACGCCCTGAAGCTAGATCCGCTGACGAACGGCCCAAAAAACGAATGATCAGAGCTCGTATCAATGAAGAACTGGAGGAGGGAAGGGTGGTCTTCCACTGCACGTGGGTAGGAGATGGAGGATAGAATGAGGGGTTTTTTAATTTAAAACCCTTCATTTAAAACCACGGTCCTGACTATGCGCCTGATGCAGAAAAAGGTAAGGTCACCCCTAGGGTAAACGCGTCGTTCTGAATGCAAAGGAGGACTCAGATTTTCCATCTGAAACTTCGTTCAGATGTTATTCGAGCCGACGCTCGTAAATGGACTTTTCCACTTATTTACGAAAATTACCCTGGTGGCGTTTTCCACCGTAGGCCCGCGCCCATAATGTTTACACCTCGCCTAGTGTAAACGACATGTTTTGGATGCAACTGTGCCCTCGGATTCCCGTTCTGAGCTACTGTTTAGGTGATATCACACCCCCACCTTGTGTATAGCATAATAATACTTAATATTTTTATAAAATTAATTTCGGGAACACAGGGCCTCAGAATCACACTTCGTATTCACGCCAAGCTCTGGAATTATTTGTATAATTATTCCAAAGTCTGACAGGGCCAAAAATCCGAGTCGCTACATCCTTCCCCGCTTAGAAATTTTGGTCCCTGAAAAGCCCCAAGTACAAGGAAAGTGACTGGACTCTCAACTGGTTCTCATACACCAGCAAGTTCACCAACAAACACCCATGCCCGATCACATATGTCAGAGGGACTCATCCACAACACCTCGATACTATCCGCTTTGGGCGACACTATCTCGCCCACACGATTTTAATCGCGTCACAAAAACGCATCTCGGTTGGGGAAGGACCCCTCTTCCTCATGCATTCGAATCCTGTCGAACCACAGCCACACATGGTCTTACCAATGCCCTGAACTAAACTCGATCAAGCAACGGAAAATAAAGGGTGCCGTTAAATAGCCTCTATCAAACTACTGCATAAAGTAGAAAAGACACAAGGAGTACCTCTATCCATCTGTAGTGCCTCTAGATCAATTTCCCCTAGGGCATGCAACTGTCCTCGCCCTCGACCACCAGCTCCCTAAGCTTGGTGTGGACCACCTGGGGGTGGGGGTGGTGGCAACTAATACTGCATACCACCTCCTCATGTTGCACCCGCTCCGTCTCCACGTCCGCCACCCTGCGGACCTCCTTGCTTGAGACGATGCCTCTGCCAAGGCGGTCCATCGACCGACTCCCTCTCAGTAGCACGATGGGTCATAAAATCTCTAGCAATATATCCCCGACCGTCACAAGCATAACACTGCCTCTCCTGCAGCTGGACAAAACTGGCCTGCGAGCCCAATGAGCCCTGAGCCTCAGATCCTCCATCCTGGGGCCGCCTCCTAAAACATCGTCAACGTCCAGACCCATGAGTCTCTCGTCGACTACCAAATGCTGATCCAACTGAAAAAGTCTCAGCTCGCACTTTCCCAACACTAACAGGGGGAATCTGCTCAGCCAGAAATCTCTCCACCACTAATGCTCGCTCTAACACTCCAGCATAGGTTGGCAAGAACAAAGAAACCACACCTTCCTGGATGTCCCTGCGTAAGCCTGGGTCAATGGTCTGAGCCCTAAGGAACGGGTCTCGAACCATATCGAGGGACTAGTGTGATAGGTTTGTAAACCTCGTAGAGTACTCTTACATGGTCAGGCCCTCCTGCCATAGCTGTAGAAGCTCTTGAATCCGCACTGACCTCAGCGTCACCAGATTGAACTCCTCACTGAAGAGCCGCTCAATCTCTGCCCATGTGAGCGTCTCCTCATCATGGGACTGTGTCACTAAACTCCACCATCTCCTGGTGGAAAAATGTAGAAGGCTTGCCTCTAGGACCACCATCTGATCAGGAGGTGTCCTCACAAGGTGGAAAACTCGGGTGACTGCCTGAAGCTAGTCATCCTCTTCTTGGGGGTATGGATCACCCTGAAACCTCAGAGGTCGCTGCCTCTGGAACTCATGCAATGCACTCAGCCTTCGTGCAACCTCGTCCTGCTCTGCTGGCACAACCAGCTTCTCGACAACTGGTGGCTCAACTGGCAGACCACCTGGAGGTGAAACCTCAGAACCCGCACCCTGCTCCATAGCCTCAACATAGGGCGGGTCGTCAGCACAATCCTGTTGCGGAACCCTCGTTGGCTGTCATCATGGAGGCATGATGAAAAACATTCACGACACACAACAGTCAAAACGTATATCTAGAGAGCTGACTCAAGAAGGACAAGGAAAACCCAGACCCCAGTCATATATGATGCTTGAACCATTATGTCCCTATGACTAGTGGACGAATGTCCCGAGTCAAAAGGAAGGTTATCAGAGTCCTTGTGTATGGATACGTCGGCTGCCACACAAACAATGGTTTCTCTGGCCTGAAACCCGAGCTCGAAACACCTTAACACTGCCGCTATGCAACCCAAACCAAACTTACAACTAGACCAGCTACACTCTGAGATCCCAAAGGTAGAACCTCCTCTGATACCACTCTATCACAACCCGACCCAACGGGGCTCGAGTCGCGACTCCCCATGCCCGCCTCCAATAGGCCGGGTGCTGCCGACCAACATCGAGTAGGCAATCACACACATGGGAGGCATTAACCTAAGGTACATGTACACACGCACCCAAACACACCTCCTTGCGACAATGCAGAGATATATAAAACTGAAATGAAAAATGCATGCATACAATCTATCCCAAACTAGAGTGCAACAGCAAAAGCACAAAAGGGAAAAACAGGTCCCACCAAAAGAAAACTATAAAGTGCTTCCAACTTTCTCTGAAGAAGGGGAACACCGCCACAAACACCAGCCGGAAATCTGCCTCGGCACCGCACCGAAAAACACCCCAGTCAGTCTCGCTCACTCAGATCCACCTGATCCAGGTCCTCTTAGGACTCCATCGAATGTCATGTGGTCTTCAGAAGACACAAACATTGTGGGCAAAGCCCGTGCATGGGTGAGTATAAACATACTCAGTAGGCACCCCAAAAACCCAAAACCAAAGAGAGAAATTGAAAGGCAACAATCCGCTCATCCCAGCCAGAAGGAACCCAGATGAGAGATAAACCCCATCTTGTGACCATCTTCAGCTAAACACAAGTATTCATCTCAACTCAGGTGAATTCCCATACATACACCTTAAGCAATAAAGATATACCCAGCTCACGCACCAAGCCACAAGAGGTACCGACCTCGTCACCAGCAACTGTCCACATCCAGGAGAGTACACCATAGGAACACTGTCATCCCAGATGACATTCGTCAGAGATATACACTCCATCGGGTTTCTCACAAACCTCTCAGACCCTCACCTGAGAGATCATGCTCTTTAGATAGAATCGCTGAGGAAACCTTGCTGAAACAACATAACCACCAAAATCCACGGATATGGGATCGCTCCTAGGGACCGCTAGGGGATTCCATAACCCACACTGTTATACGAAGCTCACGGATAGGGGATCACTCCCATGGTCTGCTGGGGGATACCACGACCTGATCTAGCATACGTTGTTCTCACAGATAGGGGATCACACCCAGGATCCACTGGGGGATACCACAACCCGATCTGGCACTCGACAGAAGCACATCACTTAGATAGATGATCATCGCCCTTATAAATGTGCTCACGACAATACCATAACCCTATCTGGTATAACTCACGATGTAGGGTATCGAACCGATGATGTCACAACCCAACTGATACCACGCGCTAAGTAGGGGATCACATAACCAATGATACCGCAACCCTACTATAACATGTTGTTGAATAGGGGATCATATACCTGACGATGCCACAATCCTACTGAGCACGGACCACTGCGTAGGGAATGATATTCCCAATGATGCCACAAACCCTACGGGGTTAACCTGCTAGATAGGGGATCACCGCCCATGAATAAGTGGTCACCGTGATATCGAGAACCCGATCTAGGGAAAAGATGCTAGAGGATCCCACTCTGGGCCCACCAGAGGGGTTCCACAACTCTAATAGATTAAAAATCACATCGATAGGATCAAAAACCTATACTAAGGTTGTGATTCCACACGAACCCTCATGGGAATGAACCAAGGGAGTACCCTCAACCACTGCTGGTCCAGAACGTCTCTAACCCGAGCGACCCACAACAACACCACACTGCGCACCTCAAAGGCCAATACCAAGGCCGCCATCACAGTCTACGCGAAAAAACACATAGGATCGGTTGTTTACTCGCCCGAAACAGAGCACCGGTGAAAAATGCTCTATTCACCGTAGCTAGCTTGTCTAGGGCCCACAAAACAAACGCAAAACTCATCAGGCGGATCATACCACGACGATCCCCTTGGAAAGACAAGCGTAATCAACTACTCGCTCGTCCAAAACAGACACCTGGTGAAAAATGTACTATTCACCGAAGCCAGATCAGGTGGGGCCCACGCCTCGATCCCAAAACACAAGGAATGGATCACACCATTTCGATCCTCTCGGAAAAACACACAGTATCGACTACTCGCTCATCCAAAATTGACACCCAGTGAAAAAGATGTGTTACTCAAAAAATGCCAAAACCCGACCTCATGGGGTCGGCACCCTGTTCTCAGTCCCAACACCCAGAAACCATTTTCAAAGGTCTGACGTACCATCAGGGTCTCAACACCACTGACGGAACGTTATTCGGATGCTGCGGGTAGAAGTTACAACGGCCCGAAGTCGAATAATAATAAAATATTAATATTTTATTCGACATTTCAAGCCCTCAGGCCAAAATCTCGACTCACAAAATTATCAAAGTGAGTTCAAAAGGTCTGTCTCGACACATGGAATGTGTTGCCGCAAACGGCTCGCAAATCGGTGTTACTGTTTGTGAGTTACAGGGGTTTAAAGAACCCTCAGAAAAACGTGGCTGGACCACCGCCAGCATCACCGAAAACCTCCCCGCCGCCGCCGGATTTCGCCGCACTGCTGTCGCCGGAATCCACCGTGCCGCCGCCGCGCATCACCAGATTCCTCCATCGACGCCGCCGATAAAGCGATTTTTCGCCGGAAACATCCGGGAGCCACCGGGAGCACCCTAGTACTCCAAATTCATATCCAAATAAAGTTTCAGAAACCTTGGGACCCGAACTACACAACCCATCCAAAATTTGAAAAAAAAACAACACAACAATGGGATCTAAAATTGTAAAACTCAAACCGCCTACCTCACGGGCGAAACGCCGAAACTTCAGGTGCAGATCGACGCCGGCGATGCCCTGAAGCTTGATCCGCTGATGAATGTCGCAGAAAACGGACGATCAGAGCTCGAATCAGTGTAGAACCGGAGAAGGGAGGGGTGGCCATCTGCTGCGTGAGGGTGGGAGTGGGAGGAGAGAATGAGGGGGTTTCTTTATTTTTTATTTAAAAACCTTCATTTAAAACCACGCTCCCGACTCCGCTCCTGATGCAGACAAAGGTAAGGTCACCCCTAGGGTAAATGTGTCGTTCTGAACGCAACAGTGGACTCAAATTTTCAATCTGAGAATCTTTTCAGAAGTAATTCGAGCCGATGCTTGTAAATGGACTTTTCAACTTATTTACGAAAACGCCCCTGGTGGCGTTTTCCACCACAGGCCCACACCCACAATGTTTACATCTCGCCTAGGGTAAAAGGCACGTTTCGGATGCAACAATGCCCTTGGATTTCCATTCTGAGCTACTGTTTAGGAGATATCACACCCCTGCCACGTGCATAGTATAAAAATACTTAATATTTTTATAAAATTAATTCAGTGCACACCAGGCCTCAGAATCGCACGCCGTATTCACGCCTAGCTCTGAAATTATTTTTAGAATTATTCCAATGTCTGACATGGCCAAAAACTCGGGTCGCTATATCCAGTTTCAAAACACTTGTTCTTTGGTATCAAGAATCCTAATGGGCTCTTCGCAATAAGACAGACCGGGTTCCAGTTCTAATTCCTCATATGTGAGTACATGTGTTGGGTCAGGCATGTATTTTTTCAACAGTGATACGTGGAACACAACATGAACTTTGTAAATACTTGGCGGCATTACCAACCGATAAGCTATAGCCCCAATTCATTATAGAATTTCGAAAGTTCGTATGTACCTGGGAATCAAATTACCATTCTTACCGAAATGTATAACTCCCTTCCATGGAGATACCTTCAAGAAAACATGATCTCCTACCTGAAATTCCAAATCCTTCCTTTGGTTATTGGTATAGATCTTCTCCCTACTTTGAGCTGCGTTAATGTGGTTTTGGATTACCTTCACTTTTTTCCATCGTTTCCTCCACCAATTCTGGTCCTATGAGTTTTATTTCACCAAAATCATCCCAACAGGTTGGTGTGAGACATCTCTTTCCATATAACGCTTCTTACGGTTTCATTCGAAAACATGAATTAAAGCTCTAGTTATAGGAAGTTTCAACTAGTGGTAAATATTGATCCCACATACCCTGAATGTCAAGTGAGTGAAATCTTAACATGTCTTACAAAGTTTGAATAGTCTGTTCTGATTGTCCATCTGTTTGAGGGTGGTAGGCAGTGCTCAAATGATGTTCAGTATCCAGGGATTTTTGATGAATTTTCCAGTATCTTGATGTAAAACATGGATCATGATAAGAAACAATCTATAGGGGTACTACATGATGTCTCACAACTTTAATAACATATAGTCTTTCTAGACGTTCTAGTGGTAGATCATCTCTTATAACAAGAAAATGTGATGGCGTAGTAAGATAAACAACAATGACCCATATTGCATCATTCCTTCTTGGAGTCCCTGGTAGTCCCATGAAAAATTACATTGTAATATTATCCCATTTCCACTCAGGTATGGTAAGAGGTTTCATGACTCCTCCAGGCTATTTCCTTCCAGCTTTCACTTTTTTAAAAACCATAAATCTTGACAGAAAATAAGAAATTTCCCTATTCATGTTTTCCCACCAATAATGTTCCTTCAAATATCAATATATTTTGGGGCACCCAGGGTGTATATAGAAATTGGATCTACGAGCATCATCCAACAATTCCCTTTTTTAGATCAGGTATATCGGGAACACAAAGTCTCTTCCTGAATTTCAAAATCGCATCTTCATATACGAATTCAATGATTCTCCCCCCATTCACAAGTTTAATATTCTTTTGAAATCTTTCATCATCACTCTGAGAACTCTTTATCCTCTCTAATAAAGATGTTTTGGAAACCATTTGAAAAACTATCAATGTTTCACCTTCCATGGTTATTCCCTTATCCAACTTTACTAGATCCATGAAAATTGGATCCCTTTCAACTCTCATTTTGTTCAAAAATCTATGATCCTTTCTTCTCAAAGAATCATCCACCTTATTTTCCTTCCTCGGGTGGTAGTAAAGAGTGAAATAATGATCTTTGAGTAGTTCAAGACATCTCCTTTGCCTCGTGTAGAGTTCCTTCTGTGAGAAAATATACTTCAAACTCTTGTGATCGGTATATATCTCACATTTGTCACCATAGAGATAATGTCTCCATATCATTAAAGAAAATATTACAGCTGCTAACTCAAGATCATGAGTATGATAGTTTTTCTCCTAAATGTTTAGCTGTCGTGATGCCTAGGCAATGACCCTATCAATCTGCATAAGGACACAACTAAGTCCTTTATTTGGAGCATCAAATATAAATAACAAACCCATCATTCCTCGATGGTAGAGTCAAGGTAGAAGAATTCACTAATATTCTCTTCAGTTCTTATAAAAATTCATCACACTCTTTTTTCCAAAAGAAATTTTACACCTTTATTTGTGAGCTTTGTTAATGGGTTTGCCAATCAGGAAATGTTCTGGACAAAACGCCGATTATAACTTGCTAAGCCAATAAAACTGAGTACCTATTTTATACTCATCAGTGCTGGCCATTCATGGATTACTCTTGTCGTAGAAGGATCAATAGATATTCAATATACAGAGACAATATAGACAAGAAAAAAATCTATTGATCCCAGAATTCACAATTTCTAAAATTCCCACATAATTCATGTCTTCTTAGATTCTTCAAGATAATGGAAAAGTGATTTTCATTATCTTCGTAGATTTTAGAGTATACAAAGATATCATCAATAAATACCACTACAAAGTCATCAAGATATTCCTTGAGAGCTCTATTCATTAGATCCATGAAAATAGTGGGTGCATTAGTCAGCCCAAAAGGAATTACTGTAAACTCATGATGCCCATACCTGGTTCGAAATGATGTCTTCAGAATTCCTTCATTATTCACACACAACTGAGGGTATCCAAATCGAAGGACAATCTTTGAAAATTATTGAGCACCATGCAGTTGGTCAAATAAATCATCAATGCGAGGTAGGGGATACTTTATTATTTTTGTTATAGCATTGATTTCCCTATATACTATACATAACCTCATATATCCATATTTCTTCTTAACAAAAAGGACATGGACTGCGCATAGAGAAACACTATGGAGAATAAATCCCTTATTACTCAATTCCTCAAGTTGTTTCTTTAGTTTAGCTAATTCCACAGTGGCCATTTTATAAGGGGTCTTTGATATAGGCCTTGAACTAGGAATTACATCAATGGAAAACTCAATTTATCGTTTAGGAGGATGTTCAGGTAAATCTTCCAGAAATAGATCTACACATTCTTTCACAATAGGTACATCCTCTATTTGAAAATTCCATTCCTCACCCATAGTTATTTCATTCTCTTACTACCCAATAATTGAATTTAGTTGAGCTATTGGGGGTGGATCTAGATAAGAATTAGGTGGTGAAAATTCTGCTCTAAAGATAAGGTGTTCTTTATCATCATAATCTAAAATCATAACATCTTTCTTATTATAATAAATCATCGCATCATGGTCTGAAATCCAATCCATACCGAGGATTATATCAAACTCAATCATAGTTATGATGATGAGATCAATAGATAATGAACATTTATATGCTCTAATGGGAACTGATTAACAGAACATTGTAGCAATGATTCTTCCCTTAAGAGTATTAACTGACAACTCTATTTTTAAATGAAGTTGGAAATAACTAATTTTCTTAGAAAACTGTGATGATATGAAACAATGTGATGATCCAGAATCAAATAAAGAATTGGATAAACTTGAGGAAGCCATTAAATTACCTGCCACCACATCTTTCGGAGCTTCATCCTTAGCAGTATAGATCACATACGCTTAGCCGTAATCCCTTATCCATTTCTGAGGTAAGTTTCCCTGATGCTTAGGACATTCATTTGCATAATATCTTATCTCCCTGCAATTGTAGCATTGAACATTAGTTGATTTTTATTCCCCATTCAATCACAAGCATGATGTCCTTTTTCACCACACTTGTAATAGACTCTCATTCCCTTCAAGCATGTACCAGGGTGTTTCTTCCCACATTTACTACAGGATGGATATTCAACATTTCCCTTCTTCCCCTTATTTCCATTTCTAAAGTGATCAACAGATCTCTTGTTCTCGTTATTTTCATTAAAGTAATAAGTCTTAGAGAATTCCTTTTCAGTCTTGATAGCACATGAGACAATATCTTCGTATGAAGAGAAGGTTTGTGAGACTAATGCTCGATGGAGAAATGTTTTTATCCCATCAATGAAACGATCAATATTATATCTTGGGATACATATATAATCTACAGTATGCCTTGCTATCCTTGTAATGCTTTCCTCATTCATTGAGACATTATCATCTTCCTTTCGCCTCAGACTCATAAATTGTATTTCCATATATGCTCGATGGTCAGTACGAAAGTATTTTTCTAAAAAAAGATCTTTAAACTCCCTCCATTCCATATTTTATACTTCATCATATTCATTTGTGTTTTGAATCAATGACCACCATTGATCAGCGTCTCTAGTGAGGTGGTAAAGTGCCATGATAACTTTTTCCCTTCCACTACTCTCCAAGGAAAGGAAATTTTCTCTAAGGAATTTATCCATTCCTTAGCTACTAGTGGATTTTTACCCCATTGGATTTTAGTGGTTGTTACCTCATGAAGAGATTTAACATTGATACACCATAATGTGGATCATGGTGCTTCATACAGGTATGGTTATTATTCATAACCTGAGTGATTTGTCCCATTATGGTGATAAGCCGATCAGAACCAGTTGCATCACTAGCTCCACCATAATTATCTCAAGAAGGAGGGAAATCCCTACATGGAGTGAGTGCATTGATACGACTTCCATTTCCTCCACTAGGTGCCATTTATAAACAATGGTATCCACTAGATTAGTTTATGAATCGTAATACATAAATCCACACTTGTAAAACACTTAACATAAATTGAACAGTTTATGGATATTATCCCTATTCATAAAAAAAATTCATTGAGAAATAATATACTCATAAACCCTTAATAATGGTTTGTAAAGAAAATGAGAATTATCCTAAGCATATCCCTCAACAGTGTCATAACCAAGAGTGCAGAAAGGCCCATTGTCATGCACCAGTGCCCGTTTGAGTCTAGCTCAAAGCGGTGTTTTCGGGTTTTACCACTAGGTACATATATGCCAGAGCTGCGTCTACCTGCTCGTGTCCAGACATGGATGTATTTATCGAAAACTCACCAAATAATTACAATACCAAAATTCTAGGATGTTCTTATATACTAATCCTAAAATTACATCTTAGGATTAATTTCTCTAATCAGAGTTTATCTAAATATAGCTCCCATGGTTTGTACTCAACTTCCTCTGATACCAACTATAATGCCCTAACCCCAGTTACCCAGATTTGTTGCATTATTACATAACAATGACATAATCACAAAAGATCAAGTCTGGAAAGACAGATTAGTTTAGTAGCCTTGGAAGTACTAGATACATTCATAAAGTTTACGTTACACCATAAACTGAAAAACTACAACCACATCTTGTCTCCATAGACCACACTAATATCCCCTCATACTATCCCTACAGGTCATTCATAAAATATTTCATCACATCATGGGAAAAATAAAACATAGAATGTGGCGAGCTCAGACGCTCAGTAAGGATAACATTATAGTGGAATCATTCATAAATAGGCATAAACATTTAAGGCAATGTATAACTAAAACAAAACCTTTTAATCATGAACATCAACATAATATGGAAAAAATAAATTGAAATAATTCCATTTACATATTCTCATGGATATTCTACTAGTCGAATCGTCACATGCACTATCAATAACTACTTTCATAGTGATGGAATGCATAATGCTATACTATCATAACCACATAGTCAATGCCTTGTGCCAAGACTACAAATAAGATTCTGTCATGGACTTTTTCCAAGACACTAGATTGTCTCATGAAACCTACCGTTGCATCGAGGATCTATTGTGGGATCCACCCGTCACTTAGTATGTCCACTTCATTACTCAGATGAACAGGTTAAAACATAACATAAACATTCATATTAAAACTAGCATAGAAAATGATTATACTTTCTCTATAAACCATAAATGGCATAAAAATATCACATCCATAGTCATACATATCACAAAACCATCAATAAAATATGGATGTTTTGTATCATAACAAATCAACATCAAATAATCTTAAAATCCATCAAAGGATGTGGACATAGATGCAATCAAAACTATTTGAGATAAATATCTCTTTTATTGAAATCATTTAAAAGTCACATAATTATAAAAGAAAAAAATTACTTTGCAAATATTCTTATAATCTTGTATGATAAGCTTTGACGATTTTATAACGGCGGATATTATCTGCACCCACCATATTTGTTAAAAGAAGACATTCTTACCTTATTTTTGTCGAAAAGGTTAAAAAGGACCTTGTTTAGAAAAGGATAGGAAGATTCCATTCAATCCATTTTATAAAAAGTCAAACAAGGGTATAAATTACATTAAACCATAGTCTAGTAAATAGTAAATTTTTTTGGAATACATATTTATGAAACATGGATGTGGATGATAAAGAGGTCCCAGTAGATAATTTCGTATAAAAAACCTCGGATAATGAAGAGATTGTGAAATAAACCAAAATCTTATAATTTTCCTTGGTTATGGGTAGTTTAAAATCCTTTATAATGGTGATTTTTTTTATTAAATTATTCAATAATCGTATAAATTAATATGATATCATATATGATCTTTTAACATCGATTTGTTTATAATATCTTTGTATTACCGTCGTTTCGGGTGTTAACTTACTCGTTTTCTATTATATGTTTTGTTACATAAGCCGTGTTTTTTATGGATAGGTTGTGTCTTATTCATATCCAGAATGATATAAAGTCCTTAAACATTATTTTTAATCATAAAATGAAAATTATTCTTGAATGGAAACGATGGAGAATGTATTTTATCAGGTTCATGGAGACGGTAGTCCGTACGTACGCACGCAGGTCAATATCATTATATTTATATTAAAATAATATATAATTGGATGTTATATCCTATATACAGAATAATTATCATGTTATATTTATTATTTACATAAATTACACATTATTATCATACCCATCCAAATAATAATTTTTTGAATAACAATTACACCACGACGTGGAGGCGGTAAGCCGTACGTACGCACGTATGATGACATGTCATTTAAAGGATGGATAGAATACTGAATATGGTAGTAACATATTTATAATAACATCACATTATATATAAGATACTTTAATTAGTATTTTATAATGGAAATAACAAATAAAGAAGAAGTGGAAGAAGAAAGGAACTTGAAAGAGAGTGGTGAAAACATCACCTCTTCTTCGGGTTCTTCCTTTTGCTTTGACGAAAAGAGCTCCTTAGGTTAAATTTATGATCAAACTAAGACCTATAAGTTGATGTGAGGTAAGTTGAGAGAATATGTGTGTAGGATTTGTCTAATACAAAAGTCTTTGAAGGTATGAATTAGAGCGAAGGTGGAGCGCCCTTTTTATAAGAGGGGTGAGGGGCACCTTAGGAAAAGCTAGAAATATTATTTTATAATAAATTCATATTCAGTATATAATGTCCCCAAAGTGGATTATATAAAGGTTAAGGTGGGGATAGGTCAAAAACGACTCCAACAATAGGTTTTAGACAGGTTTTGTTCACTATATTAACTTTATATTTTTGATTCAACTCTTAGATAAATAGTTTGACATTTACCATGTATCTTTGTATTTTTGTATTATGTAGTTAATAAACTCACTATATACTTCTAAGAGACCCCAAGTGGTACATTAATGATACACCTTTCATTATATAAGTCCTTTGGAAAAGCCTTATATTTTTTGGAATAGAATATCAATTCATAATATAATATTTGTTTTAAAAACTCTTTTATGTCAATTTTGACAATATTGGGTATTTTGTTTACAAAAATTCATAAAAGCATTATTACTTAGAAAAAAATTAATATAACTAATAATAATATATCATATTAACCTATAAAATTATCTTAATTCATAAAAAGTCTCAAAATACTTTTATGTGGATATTTATAATATCAATTATTTTACAATTTCATTAACTAGGTAATTACTGCATCCCCATTGTGTCATAAATAAATTAAATTATTTAATGTCTAAATATTATAAATAAATTACAATTAGTTAGTAAATCATTTTATCTTTCTAATTAATATGTATAATATAATTTATCTAATGTATAACCCTATATTAAAATTTTTAGTGATAATACTTTGATTTTAACTCTTTTAACTCATCTTTGAAATAAATAATAATAAATGTCCTAATGTAATCCAAGTTGACCAAAGAGGTTCATATTTTATTAAAAAGTTTGTTTTCGGTCTAATTATACTTATCCAATAGAATTAGGACATATTTTACGGTAAAAGTAATATCATTTTTACCTTTAATTGCCTTATTTACATTTAAACGTGGTAAATAAAAGAAAAAAGTAAGTATTCACCAAAAATTATATTCATCTCATTGAACCAAATTTTACTAACTGATATCAAATGTATCTCTAGAATTTTTGAAATTCAATTCACATAAGCGGTAAAATTATGATTTTTGCAAATTTTCAAAATCTCCTAAGAGATGGGTAAAATACGGTAAAAAGTTCAATAAAATTTTTATATATCTAAAATTATTATAAAACGACTCCAATGAATTAAATTGAACTTATATAGGTATATTGTATATATTTTTACATAATATTAATTTAAATAAAATAAATAATTATTTAAATAAAAAGTCTTTTTTAACAAATAACTCAGTGTTTTTCACTAATCATCAAAAATTGAATGTTTTCTAAAAAATACCAAAAATTCACCCTAAACTAATTTCGATATTCCGAATCCAAAAATGAAGTCCATTTTTAAAAATAAAATTTATAAATTTCTTAAAGTGGGTATTATTATTTATAACGGCTAGTTTGATTGGTTGTGGTGTGTGTTAGAACTCGAAATCGCATACAACACACAATACTGTATTATTCAACGGGAAACGTACCATAGAAGCTTGTGGTGTTTCATAATAGAAATATGGTTATCCGTATTAAAATTTTATATGAGAAATAATTATCATCCTGAAGGATTTATAATTAAAATATATTTTAAAAAACATTTTTTGGTATTTATTCAATACACATAATTTACTATGGAAAAAATGGGTATTTGCAAGGGGTTATTTGCGACGGGGATAAATCTCGTCGCAAATAGTCCAGTTAAAAACTTATTTGCGACGGGTTAGCTTCACCCGTCGCAAAAGGACTGGTGCGCTTTGCGCACCAAATCGCTAGAAACTTATTTGCGATGGGCGGTTACCGTCCGTCGCAAATAACCGACAGCAGTAAAAGATAATTGCGACGGGAATCTACCCACGTCGCAAATAACCGGCGGCGGTAAAAGCTATTTGCGACGGAAATCTACCCCGTCGCAAATAGTATGTCGGCAGGTTATTATTCACGACGGGACCCGTCGCGAATAATATATTTAACCGTTGACCGTAATAAAAGACGGCTATGGTATTTGCGACGGGAATCTCGTCGCAAATAGACCCATCGCAAATGATCTAACCTATAAATACCCCCATCCGTTTTTTTTCATTCATTCTCAAACTCAATCTTCTCCTTCTCTCAAAACACTATTTTTAGATTTCAGAGTTTCTTAACTTTAATTTTTTTTCCGGAGCTGATATTGAAGTTTTCAACAACGATCAGAGATCAACCTCAGATCAATTTTATAGGTATTTATGTTCATTTTAATTTAATATTTATTTTAAATTTTTTATTAGTTTCAATTATTCTTAATTAGTTGTAATTTAATTATGTTTACATTGTTTTGTTACTTAATAAATTTAAATTATTAGTATTCATTGTTCACAGTTAATGGTACTTAGCAATAATTAGTAATAATTTCCAATAATTATGAATAAATGCTATTAATTAGTAATAAATACCAACAATTAGGAATAATTAGTAATAATTACCAATAATTAACAATAATTAGAAATAATTTCCAATAGTTACCAATAATTAGTAATAATTAGTAATAATTACAAATAATTCGTAATAATCACCAATAATTAGTAATAATTTTGAATAATTACCAATAATTAGTAATAATTTCAAATAATTACCAATAATTAGTAATAATTAGTAATAATTACCAATAATTAGTAATAATTAGTAATAATTAGTAATAATTAGTAATAATTCTTAATAATTATCAATAATTAGTAATAATTAATAATAACTACCAATAATTAGTAATAATTGGTAATAATTACCAATAATTGGTAATAATTACCAATAATTAGTAACAATTACAAATAATTATCAATAATTAGTAATAACTACCATTAATTATCTATAATTAGTAATAATTACCAATAATTACCAAGAATTACCAATAATTAGTAATAATTAATAATAATTACCAACAATTAGCAATAATTACCAATAATTAGTAATAATTAATAATAATTACAAATAATTAGCAATAATTAGTAATAATTACCATTAATTAGTAATAATTATAAATAATTACCAATAATTACCAATAATTACCAATAATTAGTAATAATTAGTAATAATTACAAATAATTAGCTATAATTAGTAATAATTACCAATAATTAGCAATAAATAGTAATAATTTCCAATAATTAGTATTAATTACATATAATTATCAATAATTAGTAATAATTACAAATAATTACCAATAATTAGTAATAATTACCAATAATTACCAATAATTATCAATAATTACCAATAATTAGTAATAATTACCAATAATTAGTAATAATTACCAATAATTAGTAATAATTATCAATAATTAATAATAATTACCAATAATTACCAATAATTACCATTAGTTAGAAATAATTACCAATAATTATCCATAATTAGTAATAATTACCAATAATTACCAATAATTACCAATATTTAGTAATAATTGGTAATAATTTGTAATAATTACCAATAATTACCAATAATTACCACTAATTAGTAATAATTAATATTAATTACCATTAATTACTAATAATTACTAATAATTACAAATAATTAGCAATAATTAGTAATAATTACCAATAATTAGCAATAATTAGTAATAATTTCCAATAATTAGTAATAATTACAAATAATTATCAATAATTAGTAATAATTACAAATAATTACCAATAATTAGTAATAATTACAAATAATTACCAATAAATACCAATAGTTACCAATAATTAGTAATAATTACCAATAATTAGTAATAATTACCAATACTTAATAATAATTACCAATAATTACAAATAATTACCAATAATTACCATTAAGTAGAAATAATTACCAATAATTATCCATAATTAGTAATAATTATCAATAATTACCAATAATTACCAATAATTAGTAATAATTGGTAATAATTAGTAATAATTACAAATAATTTCAATAATTACCACTAATTAGTAATAATTAATAATAATTACCAATAATTAGTAATAATTAATAATAATTACCACTAATTAGTAATAATTAGTAATAATTACCAATAATTAGTAAAAATTACCAATAATTAGTAATAATTACCAATAATTAGTAATAATTACCAATAATTAATAATAATTACCCATAATTACTAATAATTACCAATAATTACCAATAATTACCAATAATTACCAATAATTGTCAATAATTACCAATAATTAGGAATAATTACCAATAATTAGAAATAATTACCAATAATTAGGAATAATTACCAATAATTACCAATAATTAGTAATAATTTTCAATAATTAGTAAGAATTGCCAATAATTAGGAATAATAACATTATTACATTATTAGTATATTTTATTATTAATATTAAAATAATATAATTATTTATATTATATACAATTCTCCTTTCATCTTTGTGTTTATAGTCTCCACATGTAATACTTGTATGTGGAGACAGAAAACACACAGATGAAAGGAGAATTGTATATAATATAAAAAATTATATTATTTTAATTTTAATAATAAAATATACTAATAATGTAATAATTTTATTATTCCTAATTATTGGTAATTCTTACTAATTATTGGTATAATTACCAATAATTAGAAATAATTACCAATAATTAGGAATAACTACCAATAATTAGGAATAATATCATTATTACATTATTAGTATATTTTATTATCAATATTAAAATAATATAATTTTCTATATTATATAAAATTCTCCTTTCACCTGTGTGTTTTCTGTCTCCACATGTAATATTTGCACTCTTTTTCAAAATTATCAACCTTCTCACTAATGGAGAGGTGAAACTGAATGCAAATATTACATGTGGAGACAGAATGTTAAACACACAGATGAAAGGAGAATTGTATTTAATATAGAAATTTTATTATTTTAATATTAGTAATAAAATATACTAATAATCTAATAATGTTATTATTATATAATTAATAATTATAAAAAATAATATTAGTACTATGAAAATAATAAAAAAATTATATAATATTAAAATTATCAATATTTGTAACTGGTTTTGCTTTATTCTCAACATATTCAATTCTTAAAGGGTCAATTTTTAGGTCTATCTCAATAAAAAGTTTGTGTCAGTCATGTATGATTTAAACTCTATAATTATCCTTGCTTGAGTGTTTTTTCTAACAAATTATTCAAAACCAGTAATGCTTTTATATTTTATAGAACAATATGCAACAACGAGGTCGTCAACAATCATTATTAGGTGACCGCATATGGATAAATCAACGTAGAAATACAAACGGTTCTGGTTTAAATCCAGTATATGTAGAGGGTGTGGAGACTTTTTTATCATTTGCGGCATCAAATCCAGAATTTTTTTCAGAAGGAAAAATAAAATTCCCTTGTAGAAAATGTGCATTGAGAACGTTTGACACATTTGACAAAGTGGGGGGACATATCTTGCGTTTTGGTTTTCAACCAGATTATGTTTTTTGGTATCAACACAGTGGACGCAGTTCCAGAGCAGGTGATACCAACTTGATTCCAGATCCATCTCAGTTTCAAGATTTAGTACATGATGTTGCAGGTTCATCTGTTCAACATACAGAAACTCCAGATGATATAGCTTCAAATCCTGAGTTGGTACCGTCTGAATTTTATGAGTTGTTGAGGTCTTCTGAGGATGCATTATATCCTGGATGCAAGATGAGCAAATTAGAAGTAGTTTCCAAATTTATGGCTATCAAATCAGATAACGGAATGTCAAACACCTGTTTTGACCAGATATTTTCTTTGCTTAAAACACTGTTACCCGAAAGAAATGTTTTGCCTGAAAATTACCATGAGAGTAAGAGGCTGGTTCGAAATTTGGGACTTACTTGTCAGAAGATTCATGCATGTTCAAATGACTGCATTTTATATTCTGGGGAAAATGAGTCGTTGGATAGTTTTCCCACATGTGGACAACTGATATATAAAGAAGGACAACATGGGAAGTCTGGTTTGACTCCTGTAAAATAGTTGAGATATTTTCCGCTTACATCGAGGCTTCAACATTTATTCATGTCTAAGAATACAGTGACAATGATGTCATGGAATAAAGAGAATATTTCAACCGATAAAAGCTTGAATCATCCAGCCGATGGTGATTCATGGAAACATTTTGATAGAGTGCATCCATCCTTTTCTTTAGAAGCCAGAAATGTTCGACTGGGCCTTTCCACTGATGGTTTCTGTTCGTTCGGATCTTATGGTAGTCAATATTCATGTTGGCCTGTTTTTTTAACTCCGTACAATTTACCTCCATGGATGTTGATGAAGGAGCCATATATATTTTTGACTTTACTAATTGCAGGACATCCGAAGAAAAATATTGATGTTTATTTGAAACTATTGATTGATTAATTGAGTTTATTGTGGAGTACTGGTGTCAGTACATATGATGTTGCAATGAAACTGAATTTCATACTAAGAGCATCATTGATGTGGACAATTAGTGACTTCTCGGCTTATGGGATGTTATCTGGATGGATTACACATGGTCGGAAATCATGTCCTTACTGTATGGGAGAGAACAAATAATTTATGCTCATTCATGGAAAAAAACCTTGTTATTTTGACTGTCATCGCAGATTTGATAATCCTTTTCGTAGAAACAGATCTCATTTCAGAAAAGGAACATTTGAAAGGGATGGACCTCCAAAAATGCTATCAGGTTCGGAGTTAAAATCAGTTGTATTTTCTTTACCTCCCATCACTTTTGGTCCCAAAATAAACCAACGGAAAATTTATGGTTTTGGGAAAGAACACAATTGGATTAAACGTAGCATATTTTGTGATTTTCCATATTGGTCTGATTTCTTGGTCCGACACATGTTAGATGTCATGCACATTGAGAAGAACTATTTTGATAATTTGTTTCATACAGTATTGGATATGCCAGGAAAGAGCAAAGACAATGTAAATGCATGTTTAGATCTTGCCCAAATTTGCAGGTGTCCAGAACTGGAACTGTTTGATAATGTCAGAACAGAAATGTTATTAAAACCAAAAGCAGCTTATACACTGTCTAAAGAAAACCATTTATTATTTTGTCAGTGGATTGCAGATTTGAGACTTCCAGATGGTTTTGCTTCAAATTTGGGTAGATGTGTAAAGAATGGTCATATTACTGGATTAAAAATTAATGATTGTCATGTTATAATGGAAAGACTTATATCCATTGGATTAAGAGGTCTGTTGAATTCTATGATTTGGGGTTCCATAACAGACATGTCTCATTTTTTTCGGGAAATTTGTGCGGCTATAGCAGATTATGATGCTCTATTTAAACTTGAAGAAGATTTTGTTGTAATTATATGTAAACTGGAAAAAATATTTCCGCCGTCTTTCTTCGACTCAATGGAACATTTGATGTTACATTTTCTATATGAAGCCAAATGTGGAGGTCTAGTACATTTTCGATGGATGTACTCATTTGAAAGATACATGCAAAAATTGAAAAGAAAAGTACGTAACAGAGCATATGTTGAAGGATCTATTGTAGAAGCTTATTTGCAAGAGGAAATATCTTTTTTCTTCTCCCATTATTTTGAATCTGAGTGTCCTTCAAAACACAACTGAATGTGACGGAACGAGAGGAATATTGATGAAATCGACAATCAAGTATCTGTTTTCAACCAGCCAGAGCTTGGTTTTGGTGGAGTTATGAACGCTGGATTTCGGATGATGAACATTACAGAGCTCATACGTATGTTCTGCTCAATTGTGAAGAGATGACACCAGTTTTACTGTAAATGATTATATCACTTATTCGATAATTTATGTTATAGTAAATAACTTTGGTTTTTATAGGTTGTATGATAATCATATCAAGAAAAAAATTATACAAATTATAGCAGCTGCTCCCGAAGAACGCAGACTGAAAAATTTCTCTCAATGGTTTCAACAAATGGTATCATAAATTCTTTATCTTTTAGAAACTCATTCAATGTATAGTTTACTATATTTATAATTATTTCACAAATTTTCAGGTGTCTCGACATGATGATAAAATTGAAAAATGGTTGTGTATATTGAGTAACCCACCTTCCAAACATGTTAAAACTTATAATGCATATGTGGTGAATGGATTTCGATTTCACACACATGAATATGGGGAATCGAAAAAAACAATGAACAGTGGAGTTAGCTTGAGAGGATCTCATCATCGGGAAAATGAAGTTGACTTTTATGGAATACTTGATGAAATCATTGAACTCTGTTATCTTGGACAACATTACATAACCATGTTCAAATGTCGGTGGTCGGATACAGAGAGAGGCATGCGTGTTCATCCGACTCATGGAATCATCAATATTAAATATAAAAGTGTTCTCGCAGTAAATGAACCATTCTTATTGGCTCAACATGCACATCGAGTTTATTACGCATAGTACTGTGCTACAGCAATAGACTTGACTGATTGGTGGAGTGTAATAAAAATAAAAATTCGAGACAATCAGTTTTGTCAAAGTTAATGTTCTTTCACTGATGTGAAAAAAATTGATGTTTTTCTAGAGAGTCATCAAAATCAATCTTTTTTACAATGAGACATGAGTATCGATGACGACACCCCACATTTAAGAGTCGGTGATGATGATGATGTTAATGATGTCACATATGAATTTGAAATGGTAAGAGATGAAGCAACTGGAACTCGAATGGATATCGATGATGTTGAGGAGGAATATGAAGATGACATTGACATATATGAAGATGATGATGAAGCTGAACACTGATAGAATTCCATGGTAGTTATATACAATAATATATATATGTATATATATGTATATATAATAGTAATTATCAATTATTTGCTAACAACATTAACATTTTCTATTTGAGATGGACGACGAGACATTTCGTGAGTTAGCGGATGCTGACCTACCTTTCGATGCGGATGAGTTGCTGGAAGATGACCCTCAGCCTGCTGGAACTCCAGGGAGTAAGCAGAGGGGGCGCGGTCTTGCACGATTGATGATTCCTGAACCCATACCCGAGTGACGTCCACATCTTGGGTTTGATCTACGCACACAGAGGTGTGATAACCTGTGTGATAATCTATGGATTTGACTAAGATTTCATTAATCTATTCACATAATAAATGTTTATTATTTTTACAGTTTTCCTCGTATAGCAGTTGGACAGGGAAGTGCTATTTTGCGCAACTATTTCTCTCAGCCATGGACCACATGGGAGCAGATTCCCTTTGATGTGAAGCAGGCCATGTTCGGCCATTGGTTGGTACGTACGTAAATAAATAATTTTTATTTTGAAAATTATTTCATTTCTAACTTGATATTTAGATTTATTTGTAGGGTTTATGGTATCTGATCGAGGATACCATGCGTGACGCCATCCACAAGGCATGGGAGGTGGCTATGCGTGATCACTTTCGTCAGTTTTTGCACAATTTAAGAAAAGCTGCCATGAAGAAAGCAGGAGTGTCAGATTTTGACGAGTCATGTAGAGCACACCAACCAGAGTACATTTTATCCCATGTATGGGATGGATTATGTGTGCAATGGCTGAGTGGTGCCTTTCAAAGGAGATCATCGGTGGGGAGGCAGAATTGGGGGAGACAGGAGGTGACTCATCGAGCTGGGATTCATTCTTTCAGTACTTATAGACAGCATCTGGTGCGTACATTATTTATAAATATTTTATATAACTATAAATATTAACAGTTTATTTTTTATTCTTATAGGCTGTCGAGCACCCCGATATTACGGAGTAAGACGTATATCAGAGGATGTATAGTGATCATGCTACTGGGGAGCTCACAGGTGATCGTCAGCATCACATCATAGTCAGTATTATTTATTTTCAAGTTTAAAAATTAACTGCATATAATATATTAACAATTTTAATTTTAAATTGCAACTACAGGTGTCATATGAGGCCGCAGCATCACAGACCCGGCATGAGAGTCCTGCCGAGTCATCAGATCAGACCACTGGCCGTCAGTTTGATGAGGCGGCATGGATGCAGGCCACCCAGTATGCCTTCGAGATGGGCCGGGTAGTTTGTATTAGCTCTCGACTGACTCCAGAGATTATTATGGCAGTGCTGCGATGTCGGCGTCCAGCTTGAGAGGAGCTCGTGCATCTTGTTCTTCTACACAGTATGAGGATCAGTTGCGATCTCAGACTTCACTGATAGAGAGTCTCTGACAGGAGCAGGAGCAGATGCGTCAGCAGCAGCAGCAACATGAGGAGGAGCGTCGACGCCAGCAGCAGCTGTACGAGGAGCAGATGAGTCGGTGGCAGTAGAAGCACCAGGAGCAGATGGAGTACATGTGCCGACTCACTCATGCTTTAGGGATGGAGTTTCCTCCACCATCATCTGCAGATCCCCCCTCCCCCCTCCTTCAGATTAGAGTTTGTTTTTATGTTATAAAGTTTGTTAAATCAAAATATGAATTTTTTTCTATTCGTAGTTTTTGTCTCATTATAAAATATTAATAATATTATATTTTGAAATAACAATATTAATATGAATAATAAAATTATTTATATTTTATAATATTAAATTTTATATATATATTAAAATTTTATAATATTATAATTTAATTATATTTTTTTGTGATATTTGAATTATTTTAATATTTGAATGTAAAATAATTCTATTATTTTTATATTAATTAAAATAACTTATTAATATTTTTTTTATTTATGAATTATAATTCTAATATTATTATATTAATTAAATCATTTATTAATATTCTATTATTTTTTATTTTTGAATTATATTTCTATTATAATTATAAAAATTAAAATAGTTTATTAATAATTTATTGTTTTTATTTGTGAATTATAATTCTATTATTATATTTATTTAAATCATTTATTAATATTTTATTATTTTTTAATTTTGAATTATAATTGGATTATTATTATATTAATTGAAATAATTTATAAATAATTTATTTTTTTTTTATTTTTTTTAGTATTTGCGACGAGATACTATGCCCATTGAAAAAAGTATTATTTTTATATCCATTAAAATAATTTAATAATATTTTTTAATTTTTTTTTGAAAACATAATTGTGACGGGTCCCGTCGCAAGTAATATTTGCGACGAGCCCGTCGCAAATACCTATTACGACGGGGCCCGTCGCAATTATTATATTAAAATTTTTAAAAATATACGGAGTAATATTTGCGACGGGAAGGATACCCGTCGCAAATAATATCTTTAGCGACGGGCTCGTCACAACTAATTATTGTTGCGACGACGTTTTCCACAACGAGTGATTTGCGACAGGCCCCCGTCGCAAAAGGCCCTTTGCGACGGGATCTCGTCGCAAATGACCCGTCGCAAATACCTATTTTTCTAGTAGTGATTATTGTCACTATAAGGTATAACCAACTAATTTTAACACAATATAATCAATATAATCTAACTGATCTTACATTCCCATGACATCCCCAAGTAGGGGGAATATCTATATCAAACTTATTGGGAAATTCGAGTTGGGAAATGGTGAAAATAGGTCATTAAAGAGTATTATTCATGTATGGTGTTCTTGATGATTAAATTAAGTATGTAAAATAATAAATATTTTTATGTACTTTTATTCACAATTTATGAGATTATAAAGCATTAATATTTTTATATGTAATTTAGAAATTAGTTATGCAAGGCATAATTAGTTATATTCAAGTGGATTGAACACCAACTAATTTTCTACATGGTTAAGGAAAGAGTTAACAAATATCTATTTTTATATTACTCAATCATTTATAACTATTTATTTTCTATATTTGTTTTTTTTTGAAATTCTATGTTAACCAATGAATGATCCATTAGATAAAATTAGTTTCTTTTTAATTTATCTAAGAAATATGAAACATGGTCATAATGTATTGGTTTCGAATGGTTTTAAATATGTTATAAATAATTGATTACATATATGGAAACACATTAAGATGATGTCATTATATGATCTATAATGGATTTTTATATCAGTTAACTAGTTTAAAATCATATATATATATATATATATTATGTGGTTGTCAAAACATTGTTTTATTATATTAATTAGCATATGATCAGGTCTCAATGGTGAAAATAAATTTATATGATTTAATGGAATGAAAAGGCATGTATATAAAAAAATACGGATTTAGAGTGATTTATATGAAATTAAATATTCATACTGATAAACTGTATATCCATGCATTTCATTATTGAAATTTATTTTATATAAGTTACTGAATAATAGTTATTTACATTATTTTTTAATATATTAAATGAAATATATTTGAATAATATATAGATTATAGTAATTTTTTAGGTGAATATGTTTGTATTCATAATTTATTTCATTTTTGGAAATAAATTATTCAATTTTTTTAGAACTGTATATAAATTATATTTTTTAATATATAATATAATGTGTATTCACATTTTTATATATCTTTATGATGTTATTATGATGTTGACAATATTTTGTAAACTTTTATGTATGATATTAAAATTAATATTTTTAATTACATTAAATAAATATAAATTGAGTTAACATTATGGTAACCAAATTAGAATATTTAATGAGGTTTCTACATTTATATTGATAATTACTTTAATGAAATTTTCTCAGTTTATTTTTATTTATTTTTTAAACAAACCAATTTTTAAATTTAATATTCTAATTATTTATAATTATCTCACAAAAGAATTTTAATTTTTTGGATATTATTTTTTATTATAAAAAATAAATAATGAAAAAAAAAATATAAATGAATTTAATATTTTATATTTTGTAACAAATCAAATAATTGGAAATGTTTGTACCTTTTAATTTAGTACATTATGATCTTTGATATTATTTTTGTTTTCATATTTTTAAATATTTTATCATACATGTTATTTTTTGGTAGATAATTCATGTGATGATTATATTTGGTTATACAGATGGAGAGTGTGTAGGGGGTACAAGTACCACCAATCCTGTTGTTAAGCCTACACCATACTACTACAATCATTCATAGGTCATCTATTTTATCTTATCTATATTAAACTATAGTCACTATGAGGTCATCATATGATTATATCATCTTATTTCCTATACCAACCTTTCTGTTTCCCCATTCCTCCTATACCTGCAAAGGATGTTAGTTATTAGACTCTAATATCGTCTTATAACATACTACATAGATCCCTTTTATAGGGAACTATTACCCTGCATATCCCATCTTCATATATCCCATAACACATTCATCCCACCCTTTATCATTATAGGTATATCCATATGAGTTTTTAACCTGATTGGTACATTTTACTTCATTTTATATATATACATTACTGTAACAATAGATATCCTACCTACCACATAGGAATATCATCGTCCACATCCTACAAACATTACACTCTCTAGGATATCAATTACCCCCTTTTTTGTATGTGTATAAACTCATTTGAATTTATTACTCATAAATTCATATATATTATTATCAATTAAATATTTTCTATTTTTCGTGGTATTCTATGACCCCTTCATGATGATGAGGTCACATAAAAAATGTGAGAGTTATGAAATAGACACACATATATTATAGTTTAATATAATGGGGACAACACTAAAATTGGATACACTAATATGGAATATTACATTTTATGGGAACACTTGATAAATAAAAAATATTATTCTAACATAAGAAATAATTTAGAGGGAATTTGGAGACCAAAGAAAAGATAATGTGTGGGATGATATATAGTTATTTAAAGTTAATTGACGTGTATATATATATTAGTTTGTAATAATTTATTGGAATTATATTTTTTAATATACCTTGATATAATTGTCTTTATGGAGAATATTATATGGCTGTATGGGTAATAGAGCTTTTTAAATGTGGAATACAAATGAGCATGACATGTATGATGGTTTAAACTGCGAGTCAGTACCAATATTGATGAAATACTGATCACTTACGATTTCTAAATATGTCATTATGAATATATTATTTTTTATTGGAAGTATATAGTGTTTAAGGTTTTAGATAAACACACATATATATTTATTTCTTTATTTGAAAATGTTTTTAACATATAAATTAAATATTTATTAATATTTATGTAATTATATTTTTTTTATTTATATGAGGAATCTAGTATAAATAAAATATATAAAAGTTATATGAAATACAATTTCACACATAGACTCACTTATTCAATATATAATGAAAAATCATATGAAATTTAATATTTAAAATATAAATCCAAGTTTTAGTGAAATTTAGATGTAATACCGATAATATTTTTTTATTTTATAAATTTGGATTTATTTATATATTGATTATGTATTTTAACAAAATCCATTTTTAGCTATTAATGTTCTGATATTATCATGATTATCTCAACATCAATCAGTATAATATATAAAAATAGGACTATAATATATCCTTCAAAATGTTATTCAAATAATTAACTAATTATTAGACATAATTTCTGTGTTGAATCCTTATAAAAGGAAAATATATAAGAAATTTTAATTTTTTTTCTTTATTGGAAATTGAAATGATAAAGTTAATAAAAAATATAAACACTATATAAAGGATATATTGTATTGTAGTATAGAAAATAATACTATCATTAATTACAAGAATTATAACAATTAAATAAAAATTTAATAAAAATTAATTTCAATTAATAAATTTATGTTTTGGTCTAAAAAATATGATATATAAATCAGTGAGTATGATAAGATTCTTTATAGGTCTTATGGGAATTTGGGTTAAAATTTTAATGGTAGTTGGTCGATGAGACACTGTGACACATTTATAAATTTAGAATATATCTTATAGGCCTCAAGAAATTATAGTAATTTATCAGCAGGGTATGTGTTTTTTATGATGGAAAATAATGAGAAACAAGTGTAATATAAATCTCCATAAAGTGGATTCTTTATTTGGTGTGACTCCATCAGAATGCTGATATTGATCTATAAAGAAATAATAAACATAATAATTTTTTTGTGCGTCAAAATATAGAATAAAATAAATTCATCAACATTCCTCAAAGAACACATATGTATTGATAATGTTCAAAACTATCAAAATTGAACATATTGGATGAATTATTATGAAACTAGTATGATGACTGGTCTATATGAACAATCATAGTGTTTATCCTAATGAATAGTAGATGAATGATCTGTAGAAATGGAAGGGATATTGACCACTAAAAAAAGAATAGTGCAAAAAATCTAGTAAGAAGACAATATCTATAACCTTTATCAGAAAACTTTTAATAGAATCATATTATGATAAATATTCAAGCATAAGTAAATATAAATCCTATGAGGGTTCGACGCTATAGATGGGGGAATAATATATCAGTTTTTCTACTCTCATAAATCTGTTTAGTGTACTATTTATACATGAAATAATACCATTATAGGAAGAAAAGTTCAAATAATATTACAAAAATTTACAGTTCAATGTAATGGATACTACTCTAAAATAATCATTGTATTATGATTCATCATATTGTTTTAGTATATAATATAAATATAGTATACAATATGTATAACTGGAAAAGAAATCCACTTGGGGAATTGGTGATAAATCATTATGATTATATTTTTTATTAAAAATGCAATTTTATTTCGTATGATACTAAAAAAATGTCCAATATTATTATTCATTTTTCTAAATATCATAATGAAATAGTGATGTTGGATTATAGTATATTTTTTATGATATTTAATTTGATATAAACTGTTAGTATTAATATAATGAATAAAAAAATGAGTTGGATTATGATTTACGTAAATTTTATGTTAATGAAACAATAATATAATATATAATTCATAGAAACAATTAAACATTAGAAAAAAGTTATGTTCATTATTTTTTTGATACTTTCATGTAATGAGTTGGATGAATTATTTTTGGTTGTTTGATGTTTATTGATTTATAAATGTTATCCCACCAAACAATTAAAAAATATATCTTCATTGATGAATAAATGATATTTTACAATGTAAAAATTGACATTGAATTATTTTATATAAATTGAGGAAGACCATAAATGAATGTAAGATAATGAATTTTATTAATAATGTATATCTAAATGACATTATCTCAAGAAAATATTTTAAATTTATGAAAATATATAATGTAATAAATTTGATTATATGAATGTAAATGTTTCAAGATTAAAACACTTCAATATAATTCATAAAAATTATAATGGACATACACCTAGACTTATTTGGTGATAATATCACTAAAAAGATAATTTCCTTGAAACATATTTAATCATATGAGATTGAAAAAACAATGAAAAAAATATAATAATGATTATACAAGTCTAACAAAATTGATATATAATGAACACAATAAAAAAGATAATGAAAATATTCTAAAGTTTTCAAATTAAGATATCTCATTCTTTTATTCTTCTCATATCATAAAAAATGTGGGATAAATTCAATACAAATCTATTAATTATGTTTATTCAAGACATCCTAAATTCATTAAACAATTCTATTTTCTCAATAAAAAATCATATAAATTTAATTAATAATATAAAATTGAAACATGATATTTTAAATATATTGTTATGTTTGGTTTTATAATTTTTTATCACAATGTATTGAAAATATACTGTATGTAAGAATTTGGGTAGAATTCATCTATCATGTCAGGAGTATCATTAATCATGTTTTTAATATGAATCTAATGATACATGAATATAAAATTAATCATTTACTGAATGGTTATCATATTACATATAAATAATTTTTTAATAAATAAACTCTATTTGTATCATTTTTAAATGTTTTAACGAAAAATGATTTTTTTTCTTGAAAACACTCTACATTATGAGGTAGCTTCGCACATTATTAAAATTTCAGGTTTTAAATAGTTTAATATTATATCAGTGACATTAAATAGTTTATTTTATTGACCATAATGATACAATATTTATATATTTTCATTGAATTTTTCACTTTATATTGGGTGTTATATTCCTCGCACTTCATTTTTTGGGTAAAAGAAGGGAAATGAAGATAGAACTGTATAAAATTGTGTCGTGTAGGAAACAATATTATGTATATATAAATAAATTATTTTTTTACTAATATAAATTATTATAATTATTTTTTTATTATAATTTTTTTTAAATATCAATAAATGTATTTCTTTCAAGGATTTAGAAGTAGGAGAACCAGGTAATTTCGGCTCTAATGACCACCTATATTAGGTATTAAGAGATGAAGATAGTGGTAGAATACACTATAAACCTAGGAAATCTTTTACCAACAAGATGATGGTATTATAAATATTTTTATTTGAGTATATGATTTGGTCAGTTCAATGTGGAAATAATAAATTCCACAATAAAATAAGAAAATTTGGAAAGAAGAATAAAATTATTAGTGTCAAATGATGGAAAAAGAATTGATGATAAAAGATATATTTTATATTTATTATACATATCCACTATAGTTTTATACATAGATTAATTATTATTTTATGATGAAACATTATATTTTTAAGTATTCCATTAATATTAAAATTTATTTATGTCCTTATAATGTTGCTGGTAAAAATCCCAATACAGATGTAAATGGTAATTTTGCTGATGATTCTTGAGTTCCTATAGGAGATGCTAATGAAATTCATTATAGTTTTTGAGATATTGATATAGTAGTTAATATGTGATATACATGATATTATTAATTTACATATACAAATGTTTTTGTATTTTTTATTATGATTTTATGAAAAGTTTTAATGAGATTTATTATGTTTAATATTGAATTTATTTTTGTGATATTAAAATTGAATTGTGTTAATTTTTTTCATTTTCAATAGTTTACCACTAATAAAATGTAATTTTTCCTCATAATAAATTACAATATATAAAAACTAGAAACTATTGTGGCCATAAACCTATTCACATGGGCCATCCCATGGAAACATTATTATAAATAGAGGCCATTATCATGGATTTGAAACATAAATAGGGGTTGTGGCTATTCTATGTATCAATGTTTTAGGCCCATGCAAATAGGTATATTTTTTTATTCATTGCTTTTTTTAGTATTTTTCAATATATCTATTGAAATAAAATCCACATCTAGAAATACCATGGATATCACCTATAGAAATAGTTTCCTATTATATATCCTAGTTTTTTTACCACTACTATAGGTAAATAATTTGTGCCTGTTAGATCTCCCCTGATACTACATTCCTTTTACTGTTAATATAATGATGAGAATAATTAGTTTCCATGTTTACCTATTTCTAAAATCATACAATTTATATATATAACATTGAATTATATTTATGGAAATTAATGTATAATAATTGGTTTTCAGATACTAATATAATAACATATTTTACTCTCATAGTCAGAGATATAACTATATGACATACATTGAGATAATTGGGTATTTTTTAAAATATATTCAAATGAATTTTTCATTCATTTGTTTTAACATGAAAAATTTTCTATCAATCATTCCATGAAGTGTTTGAGGAAAATAAATGTTGAAGAATTGATTCATCAACACCTTCCAACACATTGATTCCACTTCATCCTCTTCATTCTTCCACATTGGAAATTAACAAGTTGTAAGCCTCAACATAAAAATTATAAACTATATAGAATATATTAACATATTTCAATTATTGGAGAACCAAAAATATCTATTTCATCATATTAATCATTTTCTCAAGAATGTGTTGATTGAAAAATCCACTTATGGAGTGTAAAAGTAACATGTATAAAATGAAATTTTTATCTTTTCTAGGTGTATTAATGATTTCAACAAGGGTGGAATAATTTTTCATTACATTGGAAGTATGAGTTACAATCACCATATTTTTTTACTTATTCTCTTATACAATTAGGATTCTCTTTTGTATAATTAGTAAATTTTCATCAAATCCATTGTTAACTTGGTTCATCCATGATTTATTTATTAATTTAATAATGTAATATTGATGATATGAAACTTAATTTTCATAAACATATAAACAATAAAACTATTTACATAATTATAATAAATTAATATATATATATATATATCTTAACATACGAATATATATTTTTTAATATTGGAAATTTATTATCTATATATTATTTATTTCTCAAAACATTTCAAAAAAAAGTTTTTAAATCCATTATAAAAGTTAGTAAATAATTTATGAATCATTAGATAAAATTCTATGGGAATTTCAAACTAGGTGTGCAATTATTCCTCTTTATTGTGCACTATGTGATCACTGAGTCAATAACAAACCCTCCTTTTCAGGGATATTATGGATTTATGTATTTTTGTTAGAGCTTATATAATTTATAATATCTAGAGAGGGATTTCATTTCATGGAAATTTTAAAATCAATAAATTCCCAATATTTTATAATATTACCCTACACATTGACTAATCCCATGTTTTTACATAAATGGTATGCGATAATAGTCCCTAAAAGTTACTAAACTATCCCTAAAAATAAACAAGCACTAAATTTATTCAAATTTAGGTTCCCCATACCCACACTCATGGGTATAATTATAAATACATAGACATTCAATATATTATTTAATACCATGTGAGATATCTCGGGGTAAATTTTAATATATTATGGATTGTTTTACAGTTTAAATATAATATCTCATAAAAAAATCACAATAACAACAACCAATGACTTAGTGTCTTTAATGAACATTTATATAATCAAATTATTTTACATTAATTATTAATTATTCCTTATAACCGAACCACATTAGGCCCCATTTTAGACACGTAATAAGGTAAACGCATCATAATAACAAGGGTAGTGAAAAAATTAGAATGGGGTGATATACAATACATACAAAGGGATAATTTATCCTCATTACATCAATGGTGGGGTCATAATAATGTTAAGAAAACATGATCATTGTATAATTTAATTTTTAAAATAACATTGAATAATAAGAGTAATCTATAATTCATTATATAAAAAAATATCAAATGTGAAAATATATACCATGGAATAAGTGTGTGATATAATAAAAATTATACATGGAGAATAAACCTTGGAATATAATATAGAAATATGGAATTACATTAATATAAAATATAAAAAAATTTACATAAATAAAAATACCACTATAAATCATTATACATTGTGAAAATTCAATAAATAACCCAGATAATGATATGAATGTAAATATTTTTTATGCATCATGTTTTGAGGAAAATATGTATTCTTAGTGTCATGAACATATTTCTTTTCCCACACATCATATTGTGAATAGATAAAATTTATACACTTCCTATTATAATAAATATTTTTTAAAATTGAAATTATTATCAGATGATATATAAATCCACAAAAAATGAATTATAGTATGATGAAGTATTGTCCAATATATCATTCATTGATAAGTATTCTATGTGAAAAAACATATAAGAAATCGTAAAAACCACAGAAAATAAGATGGGTTTCATAATATTTTCAAAATAAATCATATAAAATATAAACAAGAATATGTTAGGTTGATACAAAATTATCAATCACCGAATTGGATTATTTTATAATGAAATTTGGAATATACTAATTCAAACACTACTCCATAGGTGTTAGATCCTTTAATGATAATGAAAATACTTTAAAGGAAATAATAATGTTTTATTTCATAAAATTATTTTCATTATTATCATAAAAGACAACGATACAATTCTTTTTTCAAAATGATAATTTTTGTGAAATTAAGAAAAACTTTTCAAACTAAAATATTAAGACTGAAGGAATAATAAATATTCTATTGAAATATAAATTATTTTATTGATTGTAAATTTGGAGTTATTGATAAAATATTCATTTATAAATGGAACAATCATTTTTGAATATTTTAACATACCATTATTTATATCATAATTTTTTAAAATATCAATACCACATCATTTTGAATTGAGACAATTTAAAATGTTATTTCCACTATAAATGAAAAATACATTAGAATATATCATAAAAAAATTAAATTGGATGGAATAAAAAACATGGTTATGGAATATAAAGAGTAAATTTTGGAATCATAGGACTTATTATCCACAATGATATACTTTTATAAGAAATATATTCTTCATTGAAGGATAATTTAATTAAATATAATTTTTTAATGAAGAATAGAATATAAAATATAATATTCTTTTATTATTGAATAACTTATTCATAAATAAATGATGTTTTTTATGAATTATGATAACTATGGTAATGATGTTTTGAGATATATATATAGCATGCGGATTTAGTATCACCTAAATCAAAATTACAGGAATATGGTGCCAGTGATGGATTTTTATATCTAATAAATTAAAAGAATATTTTGGTAAGATGTAAATATGTGGTTGTATATAAAAAAATTAATATGATGTGATTCATATGGAAAATTTCACAGGGATTCAAATATGAGTTGTCAATATCCCATATTATCACTCTTAAATTCAATGAAGAATTATTAACATCCTATACAATAAACATTAATATGACCCCCCTCATGTAATTATGTTGTTATTTTTTGTTCATTGGTTTTGAATAGATCCAGGTTATATTTCCATACAGTTTTAGTGTGAATGTTTTAAATATTTTAGGTTTTGTTTTTGTGCGTTGTTATGATACAAGGTTAAAAAGAAAAAAATATCAACTCCCTTTTCGGGGAGATTTTTCAATTAATGTTTTTAATATTCCTGGATTTTAATCATGGGATACATATAGTTATTATCAAGAAATGTGGCCCCTTGGAAAAAATGTAATAGGTAATTGGTGTGTTAGAGGTGTGCCACATGAATTAGATATGATTGAATAATGTCATTGGAAAATATTAAACTAGCTCGATAGTTTTTTACAGACCATTTTCATGGACTATGCATAGGTCCTCAAAGCATGTGAATCATACATGTAATATGTATGAGGATTAATGTGGTTCTTTAGTGAGGTGCATTGTTTTTTCTCATGCCCCATCCCATGATAAAATGTGTAGCCTACGGCTCCTTGGAAGCTAGTAGTTCATTCACAGTTGACACATGGGTTGTCTAACATTGTGGCCAAATTGTGCGAGTTTAATAGGTATTTAAATTTTTTTCCTTCCCATTTAACCCATTTATATATTAATTTATTTTTACCCATTTATTCTTCCACTACATCAGCATACCTCCTAGAACTCTAAGATGTAGAAATTTATCTTTATATTTGGATTTTTGAATTCATTTGATGATTTCCAAGGTATTTTAGGAGTTTTCTTCCACTATTTATATAATTCATACATCAGCCACTCTATTGTCTTGTATTGGGATTACCTCATGAATCCTAGTCACTATGGGTCTTCGTTTTAGGGTTCCAAGTGGATCTATTTATGGTTATTATGTGTTTTGGGGTTGAAGAAATTGTTACTTCTCTTATGTGTGTGGAATCTAATGAGGCTGTCACGTTTCAAGATATTTAGGCTTGGTTTTCACTTAACTATGGTTAGTGTTACTATGAAATTATTTCATTTTAGAATTATAACCATTTTTTCACTTTCTAAATTACATTTTTACACAATTTTTTTGGTAGTGTTGTTATGATTTCGAACCATTTTGTTGAGTCTCTTTCTTGGAATATTTTGGTTTATAAGTGAATTATATGTTTTATTGTTTAGTATATTATTTTTTATTATCCATTGATTTTTTATAATTATTTATATAGATTTTGGAAACTCTTTCATTAGGAGAGACATGTTTTAAACTTGTTTTGTTCTTCAATTAGTTAAAATTATATTTTTTAATGGAATTCAACATTGCATAAAGGTTTCAACATCAAAATAAGTATTAAAGGTTTATTTAATTTTATTTGAAATGTATATTATAAATATGTATATAAAGGATAGTGTTTTTGAGCCCTTGTAGAATTCCATGTAAATTTTATTTTTTTCAATTAATTGTCAGAATTTTTATTGAACTGAGCTACACAATTTAATTATGAGAGTTAGAGAACTCCATAATGTTGTTTTATAAATGTTTAATGTAATGAGAGGTTTCACATGTTCTCCATTGAGTTTTAGGACCTTCATAAACAAACAAACTCAAAAATGAGATGAAAATGATAGAGTGCAATCATTTTCCAAAAATGTATGACCATACACATAAAAATGTGTGGCTGCAGCAGTTGACCAGATGTTCTCCCACAAGATGTCTACCTTTTCATAAACCATGAACCAATAATACAATGTTAGATCCACTTAGGCAGTACCATCACAAAATTTAAAAAAGGGTTGTCATGAAGGTATAGAAAAGGTTGTTGGAAAACTATTCGTGTTTGTTTTCCTATGTAGTAAAAGCTGCACAGTTGGAACTTGGTTTGGAAAAACATGTGGCTCAATTTTAAGGTAATAATGACTCTTTTCCCAATATTAATTTTTAAATATATTATTATTTTTCATTATTTTGTCTCTAGTGGGTATCTCTTCTCCTCTTAGTATCAAAGGTTCCACCTCAATCCTAGCATACTTTGTCATGGATCTCACTCACATGCCATCATAATAAACTTTAACTTTTCATTATGAATCTGAAGAAGCAATATGGTCATTCATTTTGAGTATTTTTAAATTTTTTCTTCTCTTTTCCATTTTATCCTGGTGAATAATATTTTCACATATTTTTATGGAGAATGTATGTGTCTTGTATTTCTTCTAAACTAAACCCAATCAAACATTCATATAGGTATATTAATGAATCTAAATCATTTATTATTTGGTCTATAGATTTTTATTTAAAATATAATTGAATTATAAATGTTTCTATTCAACTGAACTATAACATTTACTATGATTATCCTCAAAAATTGAGTTCAATATTTTTAATTTTCATACTCACCTAGTATTACACATGTTGGCCCCTGTTTCATAAATTGAGAATTCCAACCTCGATTACTAACACCCATTATTTATTCCTGCTTAAATTAACCACATTTAATTAAATTAACTAAATTCAAAAAATTCATTGGAATGATTCATCTTGGATAAATAATTTAATTTCCCCTGATATGGAATTTTCCAATTGAAAATAGAAGCTTCTGGGAGACATGTTGTAACCTTGTGTTATTTTGTGATGATTGAAAGCTTCTTAAATATGACCATATGAGAGTTAAGCTAAACTTCTCAAATTTAATTCTTAATTGTGATATGTTAATTTTTTGACATAAAATGACCTGTTTTATAAAAAAACTATTTAAAATACGTACAATAACTTCTAAAATAAAATATTTGAAATTTTTTTCGTCTTTGTTTGATTTATTACATTGTAATTTATAAATTGTGTTTTTTAGTGTTATGAAATGATTAGTAAATATCTATTGTTGATGCTATTTAATGGAGTTCCTATCCTTTCATATAAATTTTTATTTGAATCACCACACAAATATGTCTATGGAATTTCCCACTCCTCTCAAAATAATAAATGATCATAGAACCTCTTAAGTGCACACCTTTCTATATAAAGAGATTTTCCCATGAAGATATATACAGAAATTTTCAATGTTCCCCCTAAGTGCCTTATTTAACCTTTTAGATAAATTTCTATGTATTTTAGAATAAATGGAATTTATTTAATTGAATATCTCTTTATGATGGTTTTCATTCCTGGAAGAAATTAAAAATTCTCATTAAATGAAATTTTCGTGGGTAGTATGACCTCTCCTCCTGATATAAATAAAAAACAATGCTTATGTTAATTGATGTAATTGTGATTCCCTTCGTTAGGATTAGATTTAATATATATATATATATATATATCATGAGACGTACTACCTCAGGGATATTTATTATAAATATGATTATTCCATGGTATATGTTGTGGAATGATGGTATAGTTTTTTTGAGAAAATAAGTATTAATCTCCCTTATATCTGGGGTCAAGAACAACATATGACACCAGTGATACTATTTGGGGAGTGGGAACGATGCGCCATGTCCCTTGTTGAGTGTTTTCAGGACAATACACTCATGAAATTGAGAATTGATATGACAACACAGTCAATATATCGAGGGAAGAGCATGATGTCTCCTACTAATTATTATATATATGTAATGTAAACATTGAACTTGGCATATAGGCTTCTTCATAGTGATCATAGATTCCAGATTCATGTCTATTTCCACCCAATAACTAGTATTTCAGGTATATAGACACTTACATTTGCACAAACATGGTCTATATAGGTGAATGAAATATATAACTAAACTATATATATATATTATTACTATATATATAGTTTCTAGTCAGGCTTCACTATTTGTCCATGAGCCAAACCATGTAGATCCTATAGGGTTTTTTCAATAACATGAGCAGGATGTTGTTTTTAAATTTATTTTTTATTAAAATTAATTATACCAACATAGTTCATTACATTATATTCAAATAAGAGTTTTGATACAGTCATTGTGGACGGTAACCCACTCAGATTTATATCTCACACCCTACTCTAACATCACATGCACTGTAGTACCCGAGTATATGTCATGTTCACAATACCAAGGAATATTGCTTCAATTATTATTCGTGTACTTGTGTGTTATGTTAAAATGACTAAGATGAAGTTCATCATGCTCATAAAGATCACCATTTGGTATTTTTCACTTCTTTACATTATTCATAAACTCTATGTTATAAATTTGTTATCCAGGGTTATATATCCTCATATATACATTCATTCATTGTCGTATGTTGACATTGACTAACTTTTATATTTAATTTATGTTATTCTTCTACTATCCTTTCCTTCATTTACTACAAATTTTGCTATTGTCTATCAATTGTTTTCAAGTACACCATTGTGATACTCTGATCATTAGGGTATATTCTTTCCAATATCACCCCTTTAGACCCTTTGTTGCTATTCAGCATACTTTGTAAAATGGGGAGGCATTCTTTAGGCCATGTGACCCCCTGGTCCAGATACCAGTTTAGTTGTCAGTCAGGAAAAGATGATATAATGTTGAATTATGGATTTATTTTCATTTTCCTTAATGTTTTGGGTGGGTATAATAGAGACTTGAAATGTATTAGTTCTAGGTAAATAACCATCCTTTGAGTGATCAACCCATATGTGATGGGAAATTCCAGGTGTCCAGGGTGGGGACTTTTGTTCATGATGGTTAATATTATATTATATTTTTATTTCCCCTTGAGTTAGTGGTTTATATTCTACTATGTATAGATTTTTCTAATTCATGTTATTTTACCCCAACCCATATGGAAAGGAATTATAATTACATACATCATTATAAGAATATATAAATTATCTTGTCATGTATATCACAACTAAGGCAATAACATTTTTAGGTTTCTTGATGATTCTGATTGTGTAACTTATATGTTTATTAACTTTTCTGTTATATAAAATTCTAGGAGTTTTAGTAAAATTATTATTATTTTACACATTTAGGTATTTCGTTTTAAAAAAATTATATATTCAATTCTTGGGTGATTTATTTAACACGTTCATATATATTTACTACTTGTAATAACATGCAATGTTTTGTTTTGATATTTAATTTGCTTCATAGACAAAAATTATTATTTTTAATTAAATGAGAAATAGTTTTTACTTTTATGGTGTGTGACTGACTACCAGTGATTTAAATACATGGAAATTACACTTCTCTTGTGAGTAAATTAAATCAATACAAAAATAGACTCCCAAACACAATATTAGGTTAGTGTCTTTGGAAATGTGTAACACATTATTTAAACATGGTGAACGATCTTCATCACTACCCATTAATAACTTCCCCTTTAGTTTTATACCTAAAACCATTCATTATATCCTATAGAAAAGAAAACCTAGAAAATGTGAACTCAAATGTTCGATAATGATAAACATGGAGAACATAAAAAAGAACATGAATACTCGAATATAAAAACCTAAACATAAATTTTGAATAACAAAATAATGAGTCATAAAAAAAATCATTATAGTTCACAAGGAATGAATCATAATAGAACATGATTCAAGAGAAAATTTCATTGGAAAAAAAATGAAATTTTAGAGAAAAGATACAAGTATATATAATCATTTCAATATTATCAGAGTGTTATTTCCAAGTCCATTAATGGGGAAAAATTCTATTACTGAATCGGGTTTACATGCCATTCAAACCTAGTATTACTAAACAGGATTTACTTACCATTTTAGCCTTGTATCACTTAAATAGATTTACTTTCCATTCAATTCATGTTTATCTCATGAGATATTATTCTTTACCAAATGTATTGGAGGTTGATATTGGTCACACCCATTTCATAATGAATTTACTCCTACGTGTTTTAAAAAAACATAAATCATTAATCAAAGCATAACCCAAGGGAAAAAAGTGGTTTATTAAAAATAATACCGTCATAATCCATATAAAATCAGTGGATTCCATAAATATAATTCCATCATTAAAACAGAAAAGTAATAGTAATAATAGGGATTTAAATATAACAGCACTTAGAGAATGTCATCATAGATGTAAAATAATTTTGAAAAAACAGATGGAATTAATTCCTGAGGAAAATATCATTTTTTCATAAAAAATATTTTATTTTATCAATGTGAAAAAAAAGAAAATAATTTCATTGAATAAAACCAATAAATATTTTAAGGTTTTATTAGAGTATAAAATCTCACCCACACTGTATAAGTTAAAAAATCATTTTTCTCTTACATTTGTTTGAAATGTCCAAAAGTACCTCATACGGAAAATGAAAAAATATTACTCTTATGAAATTTAATAAATATTCATCATTGGGTAAAATTGAATTTTATGAAAATTTATAAGGATAAAAATAAAATTTTGGAATACTTATTTTGGAAACATAGGCGCGTATGATAAATACACCCTAGTAAATAATTATGAAATAATAATCCTAAATAATAATGAGATGGGAAAATTATCCCATACATTAGGTATTCTATCCATTGTATGTATATGAACCTCTTGTATAATGATTTTAAAAAATTTCCTTCACTTATTAAAGAAACATATTCATTTTTATGATATACTATATTATAATATTATAATCTTTTGTGTAATAATATATCATTATTACTCTTTAGTCAGGAATTAACAGCTTCATTTTCTTATTCATGTTTTGTCAAATATGATCTTATTCTCTTTATTATGTCATAGTAAAATCATTCTTAAATGATATGAATATCATATTTATTTATTATGTAAATTTACATTATCATTTTTAATGTATACAATGTAGAATGAATTTCATCCCATTATGGAGATGGTAGGTCATACGTATGCATGAGCTATGATACCATTCACTTATTTATGAAATTATAGTGAGGTGAATTGTATATATATTGTTAATGAATAAATAAATTTTTATAATATTCATATATAGTTTTTATTTCCATCATTATACATATCCTTGTAATGTGTTGGTGATAAAAAAGACGACACCACGGTGTGGAGACGGTAAGCCATACATACACTCACATAGTGATTTCACTTTTCATAAGATGGGTAGATGGTTGAAAATGGTTGTTCCATTATCATAATAACTTCCCAGTAAAAAATTATCCCTGGATTCATTAATTTATGATGGAAACAACTCATGAATATAACGCAGATGAAAAAAATATTTGAAAAAATTAGTAGAGGAGATTACTTTTTCTTCAACAAACTCCCTTCAGATATCCTATTAAAGGCTCAATAGTTGGCCTTTTGAGAAGAATGAAACCACATAAATGTAAATAAGGAAGTTAGGACGAGAAATGGGAAGGGTATGGATGAGCATGAGGTTGAAATTGAATTGAAATTGTGGGGGAAAATGTGCTCTATTATTATAGAGGTGAGGGGAACATTTGGAATATCCCAATAAATTAATTTTTTATAAAATAAAACATCATCCAAAACTAAAAAAATTTCATATTTTCTTGTATTATATGAGATATTGTTGTAATATTATCAACTAAAAAATTTTATACAAATTTTTCTATCAATTTAAACATAAAAAGTTTAATTTTATACTTACTTATTCTGTTACATTTTCACTATGATAAAAATTATTTTGATTTTAAAAGGGTAAAATATTTACATATTTGAAATGAATTATACGAAAACCAATATTTAGATTATTATAGTCTCTATAATAATTATTATATATATTTAAAAATATTTTATTTATTTTTATATAATTTACTAAAACATGTTTTCAATAAAAAAACAACAGTGTCAATTTGAAACAATTCAATCATTGGATGTTTAAAAATATCATGATAAGATGTTATACTCAAGAAATGTATTTTAATATATCTATATGGTATCTAGGTCATAAATAAAATTCTTTTAACATATTATGTAACTAGAATAATATATATTTTAACATTTTAAATTACATTAATTTTGATATTTCTCTAAATAAATTAATTACGACATCTGTTTTTTTAATTATTTAATATATTTTTTTTAATAAAAATTATAAATAAAATAAGATAATGAATATAAATCTATGGAATTTAATAAGAATATATATAGTAGAATTTATCTTCTAGAAAATCTAATATTTAATATCTTAAACATATTTAATTATGAATGTGGCAACTTTAACATCACTTTAAATAAAATAATATAAGTGACACAATATAGTATATAAGGATCCTAATGGTCCCTAAATCGACCCTCATATATTTATGGCCAATATATACTTGAACAATAGTATTTTTTCAAATATTTGGATCATTTATGTTTACTATATTTTTAATAAAAAATTGTTTATTGATTTTTCGTCATAAATAATTTCTACATCATCAATATATAAACCATTAAGGTAGTAATTTATTTTATGAACAAAAATAAATTACCATGATAAATAAAAAATTTTATATTTAAAATGAGTATTTATAGTCTAATTAATTTTTTATATAATCTAATTTTAAAAATTATATATTATTTAATACATGAATGTTACATCATTATGTTTTCATAAAATAAAATATTATAAATGTCATAATATATCCAAATTGGACCAAAAACGTCAAAAATACATTTATATTAGAAAAATTTGTTTATTAAGTTAATCATTAACATATATATTAATTTATACCACCCATGTTTTCTTATGTTGACACATAATAGAGATTAAAGAAAAAGAAAATGACACTTTGTTTATTTATTTGATTTAAATATTATTTACATCATTTTCATGGAAAACTGTCATTAAAATAACATAATTTTGATACATAAAATTTATGAGTAGAATTTAATTAACAAAATAAATTTTCTTTATTTGTTTTGGTCATTTTATATTTATTATAAATTTTTTTTACACAAAAATTACCAAAATTTTCCTTTACCGTGGTGATAAAATTTACCGTGGTGACTCTTTATATTGGTCAAAAGGGGCCTACTTACCATATTTGGACCTCCAAAATAAAAATTTTACATTAATATTTTAATTTTTAAAACCCATATGTTTCAGAATAAACATTAAAATAAAACCATAAATATGTCTTGAAAAACAGGTTTTTCAAAAAATGACCCTTTTTAGATAGAAAATGTATTTATAATATATTCTTGTATAAAATTAATTAAAAAATAATTTGAAAAAATGAACAAATTAATATATTAAACTAATCGAAAACATAAATATGTAATGAATTTAAAATAAAATAACATTTCCAATAAAAATCTATATTTTCACTATTACTCACAAAATAAAACTTGTCAAAAAAATAAAAAAAATAAACAAATGTAATTTTTATATACATAAAAAAAATAAGTATTATATTTTTCAAAATTTTACATTATTTATTTATAAACATGATTTAAAATTGGTACACCATCAAAAGGTTGTAAAAAAAAGTTTTTCTGATAAATACTTCTTTTATCCAGAAAAATTAAATTTGTTCTTACTTCATGTATTGAAAACATACATGATTAATTTTAAATATTATATTTAATATGTTACATTTATTTTTCATTAATAAAATCCATCAACAGTGATTTCATTATTTTATAAACTCAGTTATTTTTATTTAAATAGTTTTTCTGAAGAAAGATAATCATATTCATACCATTCATTAAAATCTCTAGGTTATAATATTTTTTTGATCAATTATAATCAGAAATAAATAAAATTAATTCTGTAAAGAGAACAAAAAATTGTGTGTAACACATGCAATAAATATTTTTATTTATACCGCTAGATAAGTCGGTGTTGCATATTACGCAATCTTATCCTGGTGTAGTGTACAACACAATAAATCAATGAAATTAAAAAAATCGTTCATGTAAAAATATGAGGGTGTTACATTTTACCCCATTAAAATGAATTTCTCCCTTTAAATTAAATATGTTTATAAATGGATTATTTCTTGAATGATTATTTTGTTGAAACCAAAATCATTAAAAAAATACTAAAACCTCATTTACAAAAAAGGAATGTTATACACATAACAATAAACCAAAGTTACACTTTACTAGGTTTAAACATAGAAAAAATAGTTGGTAAGTGTGTACATAGATTAGGAAGAAAAATATAACCATCATATTCTGATGATGAGTGATACATAACAAGGTTATGATAATGATAAAAATCAGAAAGAAATAAGTGTATGATAATTTTAGGTTTAATTTGATTCATCAAATATGAAGGTATAAGATAAAATATATAGTTTCCAAGAACCCTACCCTAATTTTGAAGAATATGATATAAATTAATTAATTAATTTTAGAACAATATCACTATTTTCCATGCCATGAACAATTTCTACTCTATATCTTATTCAAAGAAATGAAGATAAATTTTTCATTACAAAAGAATTAGTAGATCATAAAGTTCATAAATAGTATTATAGGTCATTACATATTTCATTATAAGAAAATGTTATCACAAGTTAACAAATATTAAATAAGTCCCTCTATGGTGAGATGAGACACTATTCTATAAAATTTGATTTTATGTTTCACTTAAAAATTTTGTAAATTTATATCATTACAATTTTTATAAATGATGATATTCCAAAACAATAGATATAGGGGAACTAAAGATACATAAATTTTGGCCCCCATATCTTATAAGGCAGTTCATTGGTTTCACATTCAAAACATGTGAATACATTAATCATGTATTCCTTTCAATCATTTTAATAACATAAATTATCATACATCCTTATTGAAAGCATGCAAACTATAAAAAAATAATCTCCTTCAACCTACCAAAATTTACAAAAATAAAATACTCTCACCATGATGTAAATTTGTCCTTATATCGTTCATGAGACTATTAATACTATCCAACATGTCATTATCTCTTTATCTTATCATTATACACATATCATGGATTTTTTAAAAATATTTTAGTCAATTTTCATGGTAATGAGTACTATATACTAATGTAAAACCGCAATGAAACAATTCATATATATTTCAATATTTCATAATACTATAAAAATATTCTACAACATTATTATGGAACCAAATTACAATAACACTCAATCATCCCACCACTTCATTTTTATACTCAACACATAAATATTGATCACAAGTGATTTTTCTGTATCTTTGGAATTAAGTGGTTGGTGAAGTTAATCACCATTGGTAACCCTTGGATTAAGGAACTTGTTATCATATTTCTCCATTTACTTACACTTGTAGAATTGATGTGTGGGTGGTTATTTCTCTATAATATTTTATATTTTCCCATCATTAGATATTTTTCTCATTACATCGGTACTCAATCACCCAATGGAGTTATTTTTGTCACGAACCATCTCCTGGGGCCCGTTTCGTGACTACCCCAAGCCCATCATCCATACGCCAGGGACTGTCAACTAGCATTGAAAGCATATTCCCTAAAACTGGGAAGGAATTTCCGTTATAACATGTAACACACACAACCAAGGTCACAAAAAAAACGAAATCATGTACCTAAATAGTAAAAGGAATTAGTAAAGTATGTAAAAGGGGCCAAAATACATGACCAACTAGAAAGTACAAGGAAAAATGGAAAGTACAAGATGAATGATAGGTGAAAAATAGCTCCTAGATTGACCACCACAAGTCCTACCTGAACGGTAGGTACATCTCACAAATGGTCATCTCTACGGTTCGCCACATCTAATGTCCACCTCCAAGCTACCTTCAGTCCAGGTACTCTCATCCTCAGTCAGCGATGTCCGTCCCTGACACCAAAACTATAGGGTGCGGGCATAGCCCGTGCAGGGGTGACTATAATGATACTCAATAGGGACCTCGAGACCCTCAAGGTATCACAAAATACACCAGGGATAAACCACACATCATGGAATCAACTAACAACCCTACTTAGGTATATTCCCATCCATGTAACTATGTTATCAAGAAAACCCATCTAAATCATGAGGAAAACACAGAGTCCAACTCAAAGGAATAATATCAACTATTACACAAAGGAAGGAATACCACAAAGGTAAGTACCACACATGTATGATACACAGAAAAATAGCACCAAGGTATTACCACGAAGGAAAGTACTTCAATTTATAGACTCAGCTCACAATAGTTATAACTTATGTATAGTAGTTGAGATGATTAGATGTAAATATTCAATCATCTTACTGTGTTAAGAGGCTCTACTGCAGACTCACACTAGATCACTCGGGGCTGACCCACAGAGGATCGCTCGGTGCTGAACCACACAGGATCACTCGATGCTTACCAACACTAGATCGCTTTGTGATGACCCACACAGGATCACTCGGTGCTGACCCACATAGGATCTCTCGGTGCTGACCCACATAGTATTGCTCGGTTCTGACCCACAAAAGATCTCGATTCATTCTTCACATCACAACCAGTTACTGGATTACCAGCAAAATCATGATCATCATCGAGAGAGTTTTATCCTCAAGATACTAGTTGATACTCCAACATTCACTAAGTCACACGAAAAATTATCTCAAAGGACCGTCACGTCATAGGGGTCTCAACACAACAGACTATGCGTTAAACAGAATCTCGGTCTGCATGTTATTAGCCTTTTAGTTATGGGGGCCCAATTCGATTCGTGCTCCATCCGTCCCGACCATATCCCAACATTATAAAAATCTCATGTGGGGTATACCAAAGGGACCTTATTTCTCCATGGCTTACAGTGTAGTATACAGTTTGACAAACGGATGTCTGGTGCCAAAGTTATGGTCGATAGAGGAAAATGATTGTAGCTGGTCCAGGTTTTGTCTGACCCGGTCGGACCGAACGAGCCCAACCCTGCCTTGGCCGACCCGACCTGGTTTTGGGCGACCAAGTCGGTTGGGTTCGGCCCAGCCCGCCAGGTCCAGCCCGGCCCGGGCTAGACTGCGCGGGGGCCGCAGTGTAGCGTGAGGCCGCGAGGGTGGCTCGAAGGCCGCGTGGGTGGCGTGGAGGTCGCGAGGTCGTCCAGGCCATGGGGGCCGTGATGGGCCACAAGGTGGTGAGACATTGGGGCCCACGAGGCCATGGGATGATGAGGCCACAAGGGCTACGGAGGGCTGTGGGGTCTGCGGAGGGCCACATGGCGATGAGTTCGTGGGGCGGGGGTGGCTACAGATGGGGAAGACTGCATGGCGATGGAGGGTGCGTGGAGGCGGAGTCTGGGAGGTGGTTGGACGGTGGGTAGTGAAGGCCATGGGGCTAGGGTGGCCACAAGCAGGGGAGTCTGCGGGCGGCGGAGGTCGCAGGAGGCGGAGGCCACAGGGCAGCATTGTCACCTTCGTCGTAGTCGGTGGTGGTGTCGACCACTGTTCTTTTTCCCCACTGAGGTTGGTTTCCATCTTTATTCATCACGAATAACACAACAATTAAACACAAGATTTGCAGAGAGGTCGGTCCATGATTGTTTGGCCCGCACATTCCATGTTAGAGTGGTAGAAAGAGGCTATAATTTCTTCCTGGGTTTTACAATGAATTATCAAAAATGTGTAAGGGGAAGAAATTCAAACATCCACATTACAACCTCCGGCAATGATTATTCGCAATCCCACAGAAAAATAAATCATTAGCGGATCAACTAGATAGAGTGTTGATATGTTTTCGTTGTTTTGGAAGGGAAGAACCTGGGAATATACAATCATACACAAATAAACCCTTACCACGTTCGTTTGTTGACGTAAATGAGGGGGAAGGACGATCATCAATTAATGATGTCGCACGTTAGAGGATTTCGCGAGGAAGGATTCGAAGATATTGGATAATGTCATAGTTTTTCATTTGGAGAAGCATTCTTCGTGGAATAATTTCTTTTTTGGAGAAGTGTAATACTCCGAAAAGCTCTCCCCTTCTCCTTTTCCAAATACATTCCCCCATTCCCCAAAAAAAATTAAATAACCAAACACAATAGAATATGTTATCTATTTAGTTTATTGGCATAATTTTAAATTGGATAAATTAATTAATTGATGAGTTGGTATAATTAATCAAAGGGGGCGATAGAATTAATGTAGGGTAAGATCAAGAGGCTTCCCAAAATATAATATTGAGTTCAATGGGGTTTTAGTCTCGGGTGGTCCCCAACACCATAACCCATCTTGGAGGTTTTAGTTCAGGTGGTAGCCACCATTAAACCATCCATACGGGAGGTTTCGAAAAAAAGAAAAATAAAATAAAAGTTTATTTCATTTTATTTCTATTTCCACGAAGAACTCAAATTATATCGTTAACCCTCAACCTACTGCGGTGGATGTGAAAGTCTCATTAACCAAATATTGGCGCTACAAGTTCAACATTGCCCTCCGATTTCTATTTCGATCATCGGTTTAAAAGTAACAAAAAACCCATCACACGAATAGTGAATGTACCAGAAAAAATGATTAGAAATTCATTATGGGCTTCGAAATCACTCATCGTCAATATTCACAAAATTGTAAAATCTCTATTTAATTAAAAACAACTAACAATGAATTTCTAGGTGATTACATTCTCCCCACCTTAGTAGTTTGCTTCCTCATAAGTTGCAACTCAATCTAAGGGAACAAATGGGGGTATTGAGCACGTATCTGAGCCTCCCACTCCCATGTGCTCTCATGGAGGTTCACATGGTTCCAGTGAATAAGAAACCAGATGTATCGACCACCGATGAAGTACCCACTCATATTGATGCTCAATCTCCACTAGAACCTCTAAAAAAGTTTCCCCTTCAAAGATGTCCATCTTTCCATGGTCGATAGTGTGAGAAGGTTCGTGCACATATCTCCTCAGCTGGGATACGTGGAAGACATCATGCACCTGGTGCAACTGATGGGGATGTGCTAGGCGTTAATCCACCTTGACAACTCTTCTGAGGACCTAGAAGGGTCCAATGAACCTCAGAGAAAACTTTCAGCCTTATAAAAATCTCTACAATCCTCGTCAAGGTGAGACCCATAGAAAGATGTCATCACCATCCTCACAATCCATAAGTCTCCATCTCTAGTCAGAATAAGACTTTTTCCTGCTCTGTGTAGTATTCAATAGCTCTTGGATGATCTTCACCTTCTCTGTGGAAGCCCGTATCATCTCTGGTCCCACTAGTGCAGACTCCCCGGGGTCATTCCATCTCAAAGGTGATCGGCAAGCTCGCTCGTACAACGCCTCAAAATATTACATCCCAATGGTGGAGTGATAGTTGTTGTTGAATGAAAACTAAAACAAAGGAAAATGAACCTCCGAGTTTCGACCGAATTCGAGGACGCAAACACGTAGCATGTCCTCGAGGGTCTGAATGGTCCACTCAGTCTGGCCATCTCTCTGAGGATGGAAGGCAGTGCTCAAACAAAGTTGCATTTCGAAAGCCTCTTTCAACCCCTTCCATTGTATAGAAGTGAAACATGTATCACGATAAGAGACAATCATCGAGGTTAATCCATGTATCCACACAATATTCTGCACATAAAGTCATCCCAAGCTCTCTACTGAACCCTTCTCTCTGATCGGCAGGATGTGAGCCGACTTGGTGAGTTGGTCAACGATCACCCAGATAGAGTCATGACCTCTTGATGTACGTGAATGTACTATCACGAATTCCATGGATATCCCATCTCACTTCCATTCTGGGACCTCCAAAGGCTAAACCAAGCCTGCTGGTACCTGATGCTCCACTTTCACTTGCTGACAAGTGAGGCACCGAGTGTCAAAATATGATACCAATTTCTTCATTCCTAACCACTAGTTTTATCATCAGAGATCTTGATACATATTCTCCACTCTTGGATGTACCACTAGAGGGGATGTCTTTATCTCACCCATTACTTCCTCCTGATATGACAATGGTATCATGGTACATCCATTGAAGAGGTTGACCATCTCCCCACCGTCAAAAAATCCATCAGGTTCATGTCCTATGGATATCTGAGCACGTTGAGTTCGCTGTCAGTTTCACCACATTGTTCCTTCCTACCTTGCTGAAAAAGTGGGGGAGTGACTGTAAGAGACTGAAATAAAGTTGCTCCATCTCGATCTACAAAGGATATCTACAAAGTAACCAGCTGCTCTGTCACCTAACCTAGCAGATGTATACAAGATATCCTACTGAGTGTATCTTCTAAAATGTTCCCCATCCAAGCAGTATAGACTTTCTCGAAGTCATAATCCATGAGAAACTCTTACCAACGCTGATACCTCAATTTTAGGTACTTCGGAGAGAAGATATACCTAACACAATTGTGATCAGAGTACATCGTAAAATACTCGCAAATCATGTAATGTCTGCACATCTTCAAGGCGAGGACCACTGCAGCTAACTCCATGTCATGGGTAGTATAGTTTGTCTCATGTTGTCTCATCTGTCGAGAACTGTAAGTGATCATTGATCACTCTTGTATGAGGTCACTTCTAAGCCTGGTCCCGGATGTGTCTCTGCAGACCACATAACCTACCTCATCCTCTAGTAGCCTCAAGATGGGGGCACTAGTCAGCCTCTGCCTCATCTTCTGAGTGCTCCGCTGGCATCTCTCCGATCAAACGTAGGGTTTCCCCTTCATCATCAATGATGATAAAGGTGATGCAACTCTAAAGATAACTGGAAAAAATATTTGGTAGTTTCTAGGAAAATCCATTAATCTTCATATGTCTGTCACACTCCTCGGTGGCTCCCAAGAACGTACCACCTCAATCTTTTATGGATCTACTACAACTCTAGCCTCTGATATTACATGTATCCGAAAGTGAACCTCTCAAGTCCAAAACTGTTACTTCGAGAGCTTAAAATAAAGTTGGTGCTCTCAGAGTGTGTCCAATACTACATGAAAATGATAGGAATGCTCCTCCTCAGTAGTCGAGTATATTATAATGTTTTCGATGAAGGCTACTACAAAGTGATCAAGGTATGGCTGAAATATTCTGCTGATGAGTCCCATGAACACTGCTGGAGCATTGGTTACACCGAATGGCATAACCAAGAACTTGTAATTACTGTACAGACATCTAAAATCTATCTTATGCACATCCTCATCTCGTTCTCCGAGCTATTGATAGCCTGATCTGAGGTCAATCATTGAGAACCACTGTGCTCCCATCAACTGATCAAAGAGGTCGTCAATCCTCGGAAGTGGGTACTTGTTCTTCACGGTCAACTGGTTCTGGCACAGATATTTGACACAATTTCTCAAACTCCCATCTGGATTCATGGAAAAAAAATTGGGGCTGCTCATGGAGAAACACAGGACTGAATGGACCATTTCCCTTGTAAGTACTCCATTTATACCAGCATATCACAAAGCTCTATGGGAGACATCCGATATGCTAGTGTAGATATTGGTTCGATCATGTTGTACAATTCAATGTAAAATTACACCTCTCTGTGAGGAGGTAGACACATAACATCATTAGGGAATACATCTGTGTACTGGTCCACCACTACAAGATAACTCAGACTCTCCACATCAACTGTTCTGAGGGTAAGGATCGCCAACTGAATAGTGATTATTTGTACTCTCCTCCAGGTAATTCCATCATGTGATGAATATTCTCCCATCTTGCTGTATAAGGTAAACATGGTCCCAACTGTGCGGACACACCTCACATTGAGCCTAATAAAATCAATCTGACCATGGACTGTAGATAACTAATACATACCCAAGATGACTTCGTAAGGCCTCAACGCCACTACTAGGAGATCCAAGATGAAGCTATCGCCTCCTTGGGTAAACACACATTGCCGACACTAGTTCGTAATAATATAATCTTCTACAGTAAGAGTATCTAGCCGTATGGATCAAACTAAAGGCTCCGTCAGAATCTCCAAGCTCCGAACGAGGGCAGTGCCAATAAATGAATTACTAGAAAATGTGTCTATAAGTACTACATCTAAGGTGGAGTAGACACAGATCATACCTCTTATGAGCTCTAGAGCGTCGTGATCAAAGGTATTAACTTCATGGAGCTGAGCTCGACCCTGTCCTCCTGGTCTCTGTGGTTGCGGTGGACCACCTGGTTTTGGTGGTGGTAACATCCCAAATCGTCACCCACCACTAGCTACCTGACTAGCTCCTCTGCCCCATCTGCCTGCTCCCTACTGACCTCCTCAGTCAAACATCTGTCTTGGACAAGGCAGTCCCTCAACCATATGATAATCATACATACGAAGGGTCAGATAGTCGTGAGCCATGTAACCATGCCCGCCAAATGTGTAACATGGGTCGCTCCTTGCATGACTAGATCTATCTCAGGTGGCCCACACAACCAAACCCGATTCATGCAGTCATCCACCAATAGGTCTGGTCCTCTTGGACCTCTGTGAAATATGTCTACTTCCAGCTGTAGAAGACTCCCCTATGTGATGACTGGTGGTGGTTCTCACTGTTGGTGGCTTCTCGTCAAGGATTATCTATACTAAGAGGTCTCTCTCTTACCCCCTCTGACTAGGTCTGTATGCTAAGAGAAATCATCGAAACCCTGCTCTATCACCTGAGTCCCTGCATGATGGTCCAGGCCCAGATGAATGGGTCCCGCACCATATTAGTGGAGTACTGTGAGTCTTTAGTGAACCTCACTGTGTACTGAGCCACTATCATGATTCCCTTCTATAGATGAAGTATCTCATGTATGCTCACTACAAGAAGGGTCACTGGGAAAAACTCTGCCAAAACAGTCTCTCGAACTCAGCCCAGAGAAGTGTCACCTCATCGTGAACATGGAGAATCAACATCCACCATCTGCCTATTGATGCCTATAGTAGTCTGGAAACAAGGATCACCATGAGATCATGTGGTGTCCCTACTTGTTTGAAGACTCTCACCATAGCCTCCAACCAATCCTCAGCCGCTTGTGGGTCCATATCACCCCTGAACCTAGGTGGCCTCTGGCACTAGAACTCGTGCGACATGCTCAAGCAGTTTACACCGTTTGTTGCTGGGGCCGGTGGCATCGGTGTCCCAATAGGTAATGGTACTGCTGGTGCTTCCACTGGTGCTTCTACTGAAAGAGGGCCCTGCCCAAGGCCTCATCGCTCAGGGGGCTAGTAGTGTGTACTCTAGTCGGAACCCTAGATGGATTTTAGTGTGGAGGCATCCTAAAAGGAAACTGGTGCACCACAGTCAATATGTTATACCTGGTGAGATGACTCAAAGAGATCACAAGGAAATATCTTGAAAACACACATGCAATCAGTGTTTTCTTGCACTGAGTCAGGAATCAGAAGTTAGGGTCCCAGTGTATGGATACGTCAGCCGCTGTACCAACATTAGGTTCCCTAAACGGATAGCCACTCTCATTACACTTAAAACTATTATTGCTAAAAGAATAATCACAGTCCTATGTTACATGGTAGAACTGATTACTCTGATAACAATTTGTCACGTCTCATCCGCCGGGCTCGTGATGTGACTACCCCATGCTCGCCTTCCATAGGCCAAGTGCTGGTGAGTAGCACCGAAGGCGAATTCCCTAAAACTAGTAAGGCATTTTACTTTATAAACTATAACACAAACATCCAACCTCATAGTAAGATACATACTCAAGAAACTGAATAGTAAATAGAGTGAGTACAATATGTAAAAGGGTCTAGAATACACGCCCAACAAGAATGTATAGGGAAAAATGGAAAGTACAGGACGTCTGATAGGTGAAAAGCATCTTCTGGATTGTCCACCATGAATCCTACACGATGGTTAGGTATATCTCACGAATGGCCATCTCTACAGTTTTCCTCGTCTAAATTCCACCTCCGAGATATATCTAGTCCTGGTAATCTCGTCCATAGTCATTTTTTTCCATCATCCACACCAAACACAATTGGGTCCAGGAATAACCCATGAAAGGATGAGAATAACAATACTCAATAGGGACCCTGATACCCTCAAGGTCTCAAAAAATCCACCGATCAAAAACCACAAATGATGTAATCAACTAACAACACTACTTATGTATATGCCCATACTTATTCATAAGTTATCATGTAAACCCATTTCAATCATGATGAAAACAGAGAGTCCAACTCAAAGCCGAAAGGTAAACTATTCCATTAAGGAAGGAATACCATGAAGGTAAGTACCATACAAGTACACTACACAGAAGAATACCACCATGGAAATACCAAGAGAGAAAGTACCTCAAGGTATAGACTCAAATCACATATGTTATAAATTATGTATATTAGTATAGATGATTAGATGTAACTACTAAATTATATTACTATGTAAAGAGGCTCTGCTGCTGACCCACACAGAATCGCACGGTGCTGACCCACTGAGGATCGCTCAGTGCTGACCCACAAATGATTACTCAGTGCTGACCCACACAGGATCTCTCAGTGCTGACCCACACAGGATTTCTCAGTGCTGACCCACATAGGATCGTTAGGTGCTGACCCACACATGATTTCTTGGTACTGACCCACAAAGGATCGATATTCATTCTTTATGTCACAGCTAGTTATAAGGTTCCCACACTAAGCTTTCTCATCTCCAAGAGAGTCCACTTATGAAGCCACTAATCGATACTCCAACTACTAGAATGTCCCACAAATAAGAATCTCAAAGTACATCCATGTTATAAGGGTCTCAACATAATAGTATGTGCGTTAATTGGATGCCCTATATTTATGTTATTAGCCTTTTAGTCCTAAGGGCCTAGTTGGATTCATTCTCAATCCTACCCGACTTTATCCCAAATTTACTTAAACCTCATATGGGGTATAAAAAAGTTACCATCTTGCTCCAAGGTAAACAGTGCTATTGATGACTTGTCAAATGGACACTTGGTGCCAAAGTTATAGTCGATAGAGAGAAAAGCTCGTAGCTAGTTTGGGTACAGTCCGATCCGTTCGGACCGCCCGGGCCAAACCAGACCTGAGCCGAACCAAACCAGTTTGGGTCGACCTGGTCTGCTGGTTCGGGCCCGAACTGCTGGGTCCGGCCTGGCTCGGTGAGCTTGGTCGGGCCCGCTGGGTTCGGCCCAGCCTGCCAAGTTCAGCACGACCTATAGCGTCGGGCCCGACCCGTTGAGTTCGGCCCGACCTGCTATGTTAGGCCTAGTCCACTGGGTCGGGTCTGCCCGGCCCCCTGAGTTTTCCAGGCCCGGCCGGTGAGGCTGCGGGCCGGCGAGGCCGCGGAGGTCCGTGGTGCAGTGAGGCCGTGGGGGGCGTAGAGGGTCGTGAGGAGGAAAGGCTGTGGAGCGGGGGTGGTCGTGGACAGCGGAGGCCGCTGGGAGGAGGGGGTGGAGGGAGATGGTGGCTGCAGATGGTAGAGGCTATAGGGTGGCAGTGGCCATAGACGGCGGCGACCGCAGGAGGCGGACTCTACGGGGCGACGATTGATGTGGGCGGCGGAGGCCACGGGTGATGGAGGCCACAGGTGGCGCGATGGCCGCAGGGCGGCGTCGTTGCACCAGAGCCTTTGTCGTGGTCCGTGGGGATGCCAACCACCATTCCCATGCCCCACCATGGTCGGTTTCTGTCCTCCTCCATCACGAATAATACAACAATTAAACACAATATTTGAAGAGAGGTCGAGACATGTTTGATTGGCTCTCACTCTTCGCATTAGAGCGGTAGCAAGTGACTATAATCTCTTCTAATGTTTTATGATAAATTATCCGGAATAGGTCAGGGGAAGAAATAAAAACAACCACCCTACAACCTCCTGTAATGATTATTCCCAAACCTGCAGAAAAAGAAATCATTCGTGGATCCACTAGTTAGAGAGTTCATCAGCATTCTATGTTTTAGAAGGGAAGAACATTGGAAAATATAATCATACACAACTAAACCATTACCTTGTTTGTTTGTTGACATCGATGAGGGGGGATGGATGGTCATCGATTGAAGACATCTCATGTTGGAGGATACCATGAGGAAGGGGTCGAAGATTTGGGAGAACATCGACGTTCTTCGTTTGGACAAGAATTTTTCATAGAAGAAGTTCTTCGTTGGAGAAGTGTAATCCTCCCAAATTATTTCCCCTTCTCCTTTTCCCCATACATTACCCCAATACCCACCAAAAATGAAATAGCCAACATAATATTATAAGTTATCTATTTAGTATTTTGGAATAATTTCAAATTATCTTAATTAATTTAATGATGACTTGGTATAATTAATCAAAGGGGTGGAACAATTAAAGTGGCGGAAGTTCATGAGGCTTCCCCACATTTAAGAGGGAGTTCAAGGGGGTTTTTGTCTTAGGTGGTCCCTAACACCATAACCCATGAGGGATGTTTTAGTTCAGGTTGTCCCCACCTTTAAACCATCCACATTGGAGGTATCAACAAAAAGACAAATAAAATAGAAGTTTATTTTATTTTATTTCTATTTCCATGAAAAATTCAAATTCTATCTTTTAGTCTCGACCTACTATGGTCAAGGTGAAGGCCCCATTAAGAGAATAATGATGATGAAAGTTCAACGGTTCCCTCATATTTCAATTCCGAGTAGCAGTTCAAAAGTTAAAAAACCTTCTCGCACATTTACTGAACTTACCCAAAAAAATGTTCAGAAATTCATTTCGACCCTTCGTGCCTCAGAATCACACGTTGTCAATTTTCATGGACTTATAAAATTCCTATTTAATTAAAAATATTAATTACTTGGAATTTCCATGACTTTAAAATTTTACACACATAAAATATTTTCTAGTCCCTTTAATACACTATCCAACGTAGTTCTTTCCACACAATGAGCATAAGCAAACGCTTATCTTTATTTCACTATAGTTTTGAGATATTCATTTTAATCTATATTTCATTTCCTGTTAAAACCATAAGATTGATTGTTAATTCCCAATTCCATTTCAAAATTGATAGAAAAAAAGAACAATCTCTTCATAACAACTAAAATATATTATAGCTAATGGCCTTTAAAGACATTTACTCAAACCAATAATGAATCGATAAACATTACATTAATGTTTGATGATTAATCCAAAATTATACCTTTTAAGTCATATAAAATTTTCCTGTTATGTACCCACACACTCATCATCCTTTTTCTTAATCTCATGGAAATCATTTTCCAATTTTTGTTTGAAAAATACAAGGAATGTAATTATTAAAAAATAAGTTCTTCAATGCATACTATTCCATGGAATCAATTTCTTCTTACTGTGTTGTATTCTTGATTAGATTCTACCACTAGTCAAATTAGCCTTCTAAATTATAAACAACGAAAATGAATTTTTTATATTCTGAATAGTGAGGATGTAAAAAAAATCACATCGAAGGTATTGATCCATTGTTCAACAACAAATGTATCAGAATTACAACTGAGAGAAGGTGGAAATGTCTTTATGAAGGAATCAATAGAATTTTGTTTCTTATTTTCTAATTTGGAAGACCAAAGTGACCCATAGATTGTGTAGTTATAGTGATAAAACTATATAGTCTCGCTCATATAAAATTTGGTTGATTAGGAGGACAATTATTACATTTCCCATTTCATAGATCATTAAAATGTTTTCTCTGTGTTCCCTTAATTTTATTAAACCCCAATAATACTAGTGGGAGAGGAAAAAAATACTAGGCAAACAACATAATAAAGGGGGACTACATCCAATCAAAAGCATCATAGGTTTAATCCTTGGCTATTAAAGATAGTTTCCATAATTATAGACCATTAAACTATAATTAAATATACCAATTTTGATATGCCTAGAGATAACATTAGAAATATCAATATGGATCTCACTAATATTTATGAATCCTACTTTCTAATGGTTAACAGAACTCTCACTCTGATACCATATCTTACAACCAAAGATAGGAATATATGGTTATTAGATTTCTTTTACGTAAAAATTAATAAATCAATGAAATATATGCATAGCGACTGTATTATTTTAGTGTCTTATAAAATCAAGGGACACATTCTTATAACATAGAGAATGATATTAAACATTTCATATAAATATCATCCACTATATTTTTCCAACATAAAACCATTATTTATATCCTAGGGAGATGAAAAAATAAAAAGGTGTGCTCAATTCTCAGTAAGGGTAAAAATTACAAACATCAATCAAAATTTAAGCATAAGAATGTAAAAACTGTTCATAAATTTTGAATAACAAAATCCTTTGTAATGAAATAAATCTTTACAGTTCATAAGGAATAAATCATAATGTAATAAGTGACATCCAAAAATATAATTGGAATATAATATTAAAATTTTGAAGATAAAAATTGTAATAGAATATAATTTATAAATTATCTATGTCTCACCGCTAAAACCATTATAGCGGACAATGTCTGTTACTCAATCAGGTTTACTTTCCATTCTAACCATGTGTTTCTAAAACAGATTTACTTACCATGTCATCCCTATAATATAGAACCTTATTTTATTTTAATTCTATTAATACCTATATTATGAGATATATATCATTTTTATATTAATTGGAGTGAGATATAGGTCCCATCCCATCTTATAATGAAATTACTTTTACCTGTGACGTATAAACAAAAATCATTTATCTAAGAATAACCCAGAGAATAACAATGATTTCTTAAACATCAATCCATCATAATCCATATAAAAAATGGATTTCATAAATATTATTCAATCATTAACATAGTCCAATCATGGCAATAAAAAGGATATAAACATAACCCCATTAATATAATATTATATTATATGGAATATATGTTTTATAAATCCCATGAAATTTATTCATGACAAAAATATCCTCTCGGATTGAAAATCATTTTTTATCAATATTAAGTAATATTTTATAAAAAAATAATTGATTTAGAAATAAAAACGAAATATTGAAAGGTGTTATAAATGTGTAAAAACCCATTCATCCCGTATAATAGTAAATAAACATTCTCTTCGTACTTCTCTCAGAAAAGTAAAATAAAACCTCATGATGAAAATGACAAAAGATTACATTCATTCCATTTAACAAAAATTCCCCAGTGGGTAAAATTAAATTTTAAATATTTTAGAAGGATATAAAGAATATTTAGGAATAATTATTTAGGAAACATGGATTTTAATGATAAATATACAATAGTAAATATGTACACAAAAAATTCTTGAATAACAATGATATTGTAATTTTTCCCTTACCATAGGTATTCTATTCATTGTATGTATCAAAACCTATTATATAAGTACTTAAATAATGTTATTTAATTTTTCCAAAATAATATTAATTTTTATGATATCATATATGATCATGTAATCATTCATATTGTAATATTATTTCTTTACTACTCTTTTTTGGGTATTAACTGCTGAATTTTCTTATGCATGTTTTTCCAAATAAATTATGGTTATCATTATTATGATATAGTTATATGATTGAAATTTTATATTAACATTATATTTATTTATTCATTATAATTAAATTGTCATTATTTAATGTATATCTTGTAGAATGAATCACATCGCGTTATAGAGATGGTAGGCTATACGTATGCATGAGTGATGATATCATTACATAAATAATGAAACTATATCAAAGTGGATGTTATATATATTGTTATAGAATAATTAACTTTCAAATAATAATCATATAGTTTTAATTATTTCCATCATTTTATCCAATAATTCATGTGGTGGTGAAAAACAGATTATACAACGATGTGGAGACCGTAATTCATACATACGAACACTTGGTGATTTCATTTATTTTAGGATGGATAGTAAGTAAAATATAGTTGTTCCATAATCATAATAACATATCAATATATAAGTGATAATAAATTAATTAAATAATAATGGAAATAACTCAAGAAGAGGAAGTCAATGGAAAAATGATTTGAATGAGTAGTTTGAGGATATTACCACTTATTCAAGAAGATCCCTCTGGATATCCTCACAAAAAAACTATTGAGGGTATTTTGAGAATACTAGAACCTCTAAAATATGACTAAGGAAGTTTATAGGGGAAATCAGTAGGGTATGGCCCAACATGAATGATCAATGTGAATATTAATTGTGAGGTAGGATGTTACCTTTTATAATTGAGGTGACGGGACACATTTTGAATCTCCAAAATTTTAAATTTATTATAAAATAAAACTACATCAAAAAACAGGAAAATGTCATTTTTTCAAATATGATATGAGATAAGCCTGTAATAACATAAAAAATAAATTTTTTTGATGTTTTTTTAAATATAATCCTTATCATTTAAATTAAATGCTTAGCTATTCTATTTCATTTTCACTGGGGTAACAATTATTTCACTATGAAAAGGGTGAAATATTTAATTATAATATGTAAATTAAATAAGAAATTTAAAAAATAGACCATTTTAGATTATATAATTATAAATATATATTTTTGAAAATTTTATTATTTTTAAGTAATTTAATAATTCATTATTTATTCTAAACAAAAATAATGTCAATTTTGAAGCCATTTAATTCTTGGAATTTTCAAACTTGTCAAGATAATATATTCTCTTCATTAAAATTATTTTATTTTATATTTAATGGGTTTAGGCCATCTATAAATTGTTTTACATATTAATTAGTTCATAATTTATTTTTTTCAATATTTTGAATAATATTACTATAATATTTCTATTAGTATAGTAACTACAACATCTACTTGTTGTAATTATTTAATATAATTATTTTATGAATGAAATTTTAAAAAATATTCTATGAATAAAAAAATACTATGTTTCAGAGTAATATATATAGTTGAATTTAGCTTCTATAAAATCCAATATTTAAAATGTTATACTTATTACATTTGGAATGTGACCATTTTAACATGACATAAAATAAAATAATATACGAGTCACAATCTCTCCAATAGGTGTAAACATGGTCACTAAATCAACATATGATTGGTTATGATCAAGATACACTCGACCAATATGATTTTTTCATGTTTTTGGGTTTTTTATGGTTATTATAGTCTTAATAAAAATTAGTTTATTGATTTTTCATCAATTAAATTAATTTTTGCATCATCAATATATAAATATTTATATTAATTTTTTTCCAAAATATTACTAATAAATTAACATGATAAATAAAAAGATTATTATTTCAAATTCATATATATATAGTCATATTTAACTTCTTTATACACTATTTTTTAAAAATGATATATTATTTAAACCATGAATGTTACATCATTATGTATTCATTAAATAAAATATTATAAATACAATAATATCTCCAAAATTGGATCAAAAACGTAAAAAAATTATATTATGAAAATATGTTTATTATGTAAAAAAATTCTATTTTTATTGATTAATACCACCCATTTTTTCATATGTGGACACATAATAGATATTAAAGACAATGAAAATGACAGATTATGTTGTCTCATAATTTAAATATTATTTAAGTCAATTTCATTGGAACGTGTCCATTAAGTGACCTCATTTCAATCATTATGTGTTATGGGTCAAATAAAATTATTAAAATAAAAAATTTCATTTCTTTTGGTCATTTTATAGTTTTTAGAATTTTATTTTTAACTTAAATTAACAAAATTACTTTTTTACTATGGTATCAAAATTTACAATGGTTACTATTCAAACAATTCAAAATAGGGCCTTCATAGCAAATTTTAACCTCATGAATCCATATTTGAAATTAATTTTCTAAAATTCAAAACATAGAAGTTTCAGATTTAAATTTAAGATAAAACTGATTAAATGTCGCGTAAAATAGTTTTTTTTGATAAAATTCTCATTCGAGATAGAAAATGTTGTTATAATAAATTCATATATAAATTCATTTTAAAAACAATAATTATTTTAAAATTAACTAATAAAAATTTACAAATAATAAAATAAATTATTTTTTATTGAACTTAAAATAAAGTACTATTTAAAAAAATCATTATTTTCATTATTTATCAAATAATGAATCTTATGAGAAACATACCAAACATTCAACCAAAGTAGTTTTTTTATATTTAAAATTAAAATATGAAGTTTATTTTTTCAAATTGAATATAAAAAAGTGTCAAAAAAAGATTTAAAATGGGTTCTCTATCCAAAGGAGGTACAAGTACATTTTTTGGAAAAAAAATTCTATTATCCGAAAATTTTGACTTTTTTTTATATTGTCAATAAAACATATAATACTAATTTTAAACATTATATTGAATATATTACATATATCTATAATTAATAAAATCCATAAAAATAGATTTTATTGTTTTATAGACTCTCATATTTTCTTTTAAATAGTTTCTCAAAAGAATGTTAATACTATTCATACATTCCATTATTATGAAATGATATCATATTTAGTTGTTAACTTATAATTTTTCATACGTGAAATTAATTCTACAAAATGAACATTATATTCTGTGTATCCTAATCCAAAAATTGCGTGTGGTATACCAAAATCTAAGTAACTGTTCGGTATTACGCAAACTTATATTACTGTAGTGTACATCACAATAAATTAAATAAATTTAAAAAATATTATCTCATAAAAATATCTGGATGTTACTATATGGGTTATTTATTTTCGTGAAAAAGTAAGAGGCATAATCAAACCATAGTTGATCATTTTATATGTTTAGAGACCTTTTCTAAATTTGAAGAGCTCTTAATGTATAAATTGTATAGTGATTTGGTTTTGATTAAAAAGAGCCAAATTCCATCCTAAAAATATATCATTTCTTTTATGGATTTTTTTATTGAAATGCATATAACATAACCATTACTTATATGCATATATTTTATTATTAAAATTTTAATGTGACAAAGCCTTTTAGTTTGGATCCAAAATGAATTGTGTACCTCTACAGGGCCTTGTTACCCTATCATAAAATAATGTAGATTTGTGTGATTAACATCTAAATGAACAAATAGACCCATTTAGGTTTGTTTGAGAATGTTTCTTATTTGATAACAGTCGATGAATGTTACAAAATATTAAATAATATAAAAACTACTATTAGTTGGCATTCGGATGAACCCAGGTTGGTTTACCAGGCACCAGATATATCTCTTTATCTATTACCATGTAATTTGCAGTTATTAATTGTACATGATGTTCTATTATATATGTTTAAAATGTTTATAAGTTGAATTTGAGTCAATGTAATGACTAAAAATGGATACTTATTTGGAATCCTTGGTTTAAACTCTTGTGCAAGGGTAGTTTAAATATCCATTAGAGTATCATGGGAAATGAAACATGAAGATTTTTTGTAGTCATTTCTTATTTTTTATAAGGGATTAAAGGATAAGATTAGGTCATAGTGAAAAAAGTTTGTCTTGATATAGTGATAGGGTTAATGATTATGATTTTGTAATGGGCCAACCCATTGTAGTTAGTACCATAGAGTTCACATTCCTTACAAAATGTTTTTGTTTTTATAGTGCAAAATACCATTTGGGTGTCGTTATCTATAGTAAGAATCATAGTTTCTGAATGAAGTCCTTGTTTTGATAGGTGTTCATTGGTATCCTTGACATCATTATGATAATAATAATCATCTATTGTTCATTTTTACTATGTTACACATGACTAGGTCATTGTCGACCATTTATAAGGTCATGTAACCATTTTTATTATTTGGTGATGGAAAAAATAGTGCTTCATAAAAAAAGTAAATGGTCATATGGTTCAATATGAATCTCAAATAAATATCTTATATAGATCACATATTTCATGGATGCATAGGGTAGATAGCCTATGGATAGTTTAAAGGATTTTCAACATTCTTCAAAAACCTTAGGATTGTGTGTGTTTATAAATATGATACCCATCATGTTACAAAATGATATAATTAACTGGTAGTGTTCAGTGAAATTGTTGTACCTTCACTTGTTGAGTAAGTGAGTAGGTCATCTATAGATTACAGTGACATAGGTGTTGTAGGAATTAATTTCCTCTCAATTTGTGGGACGTATTTCTATGAAGATCATGTGTTCGAAAACACTAGTTAGTTTTGTTTTAGACAACATTCCTAATGTTTTTATGCTTCTAATTGTGATTCATAGAAGTTTCACGTTTGTGTTTAATGGGATCCTGATCAAAGAAGCTTGGGATCAGCTAGCCTATCTCTCTATTATACAACATGGAAACTCTTAATTTGGGTAGAATCACATATTATTTAGTAAATACACATACAACCAAATAGGAGGAACACAACCATGGAGGTCCTTTGAAAATGGTAAGTCTCCCTTGAATACCCTATAAATGGTGATTTGGGAACCATTTCAGTGCATGCTACGAAACATAAAGGTGAAATGGTTGGTTCTGTATGTATACTCTTGAAACATTTTTGGTTGTGAATAAACATCATTTTTAATTATTGACTAGTAACATGATGCCTATGGTGGTAAAGTCATCATGGATTAGATGATGATATGTTGGCAGGAGTAGGAAATTGTCTCCCGTGATGACAACCAGTTGTGCTTTAACCACTCTTTATTATAGAAGTTGGTTATGGTTGGTTGAAAATTATACAAACATGTTAATATTTGAAATGAAATGTGTTTCTCGAATATTATTGGTTCCATATTAGTGTACTATTATATACGTGTCAAGCATATCCCCAATATTTAATTCTTCCTCGATGAACTAAGAGAGAATATGTTATAAGATGAGTTAATGGTTTCATGTGTTTTTATGTTTTAACAGAAACACATTACTAGTGTTACATGATAGATGCATGTATTTTATTAAGGCATGGTTAGTATGAAGTTACATATGGGATCTGTGTCGGAATGCCTTGTCTGGACTCTTGGACACCATTATATTTCTCTAATGTGACCATAAAGAGGATTCCTCTCTATAATTATACAATTATATTATTCAGATGTATTGGCCTTCAACCAATGTCTCACTTGTTTTCATGGGTTATGGAAAACCCTTATTTAGTTTCATGGACTCCATATTGATGAATCTGAGGTTATCTTAGACCAATTTTCAATCTCGGGGGTGATGTTTAATTGGTGAGAATTTTAGAGGTCTAATTCTAGGTTACAAAACTATATGTAATGAGGTATGACATATTAAATAATTAGGTTATGTTTCTGATAATTAATTCCACTAAAAGTTTTTTAAGGGGATTGGTAAATGTGCTCATGGTTATTTTGAGTTTCCTTGTAGAAAGGCATTGTAGATGAGTTTGAGTTATGTCGACCAAATATGCCAGGTGTCTTGAAAATGGTCAAAACGAGATGGCTCGAATTGATTTCACAATTGATCAATGAATACAGTCCAAATGACCCATTGTAATCATGTAATATATGAAATGTTCATTTTATTATAAGGTTATATGGGACATTCATTGAATGATTTAATGACAAAGTTTATTTTTTTCGGTCGGTATTGGGTCATTTTTTTTAGGTCCCTAAATTACCTCAATAGTAATTGGGATCACTCATTTAATGTAATCATGACTAGAGTGTCATTATAATTATTAAAATGTAAATTTTATAAAAATTATGATGGTGGAAGTATCATATCTCTCAATTTATTCCGTTTGGGAATTAAGGGCAATGGCAAGAAGCACCAGACAAGTGGTTTAAAGAGACGAAGGCATGATCATGTATCTATGTAAATGGGCTCAGGAACATATTGTAATAGTGATTTGTTGAAAATGAGAATTGACTCATTTTTTCATGGTTAAGTGATGTATGCTTATATAGTTTTTTGGGGTGTTTTAGGCATTTGGAAATGCAACGTGACCATTAAATGAGACCTGACGACCCTTGTAGGATGAGTGATTTTTTAAATACTTCTCCAAGGATTCATAGGGATGATATGTTTTATAGTGGGAAGGTAGTAACAACCTTTCTTTAGAGATGCGGTATTATTCCAATATTATTCTTAGATTTTCATTGATTAGATGAGTGGTACTTTGAACCATGATTTAGAATGTAATTACGAGAGTTGGAACACTATAATGATTTTTTTAGACATCAGTAGTGGCCTGAGAGGTTCCTTAGGTTTTATTTTTGAGTTTCTAGTGCATTAGACTCTGAAAAATCATAAAAGGGAAGATCTGGATAAGTAAATTGGTTTGTACGAAACTGTGCATCCCTCCAGGGAAAACCATGCGGCTATAGCATAAGAGAAAATAAGACTGATATGTGCTACAAATGGATTCCCAAACTATAAACTAATACATCATTATTAGAGCCACATTTCTGGTACACTCACTATATTCATAACACTATTGGTGCATGGTTACAGAAAACCATTTGGGACAACCATACGAGGTGGTTTTCCTATGTAGTGGGAGATGTATAGTTAGTGGAAATTTTGGAAAATTATGTAACAAAATTGTGCGGACTAGTTTAGATAGTGAAATTAATTTTTTCCCGTAATGATTATCAAATATCCTTATGTTTTTATTTATTCTTCCTCTAATGGATGTCCCCCTTACTCTTGGAATTGAGGTTTCCTCCTCACGGAAATCATAGGCTTTGATGGATCTCCTCAGTTCATCATTAAAATCAAGCTTTGATGGTCTCTATAAACCTATATCGGTATGATCTTCATTCCTTTTTAACATCCTTTGTTTAATAATATCTTTACCATGTTATCACAGTGCATGATCATTTTCCATATTTTTAGGGAGAATCATTGTTTCTTTAATTTCTTCTAATCCAGACAGAATCAAACATTGATATTGGAAGAGTTAACTGTCCTAAGGATAAGGTAGGTTCTCTAAATAAATTTCCATATATTTTCATTGAAATAATGTTGTTTATGTTTTTCTTTAAACCGTGCTTTTCAAAAAGTAGTCTTAAAAAATAAATTCATATTTTAATTTTCTATAGAAACCTTATATTATTCAAAATGACCCTTATTTTATAAATTATGAATAAAAAATTCAATAAAGTTCTCCCATTATGTGGGATGGCATAAATTTTCCCTTATTATTTAAATTAAAAAATTCCTAAATTTACTTCTATACATTCCACTAGGATTAATAGTAGAATTTCCTATTTTTGATAATGTCCCAATTGAATATGGGACCCTATAAATTCAATGTTGTATCTTTTTGTTGTTGTTTTTTGTTTCAAAGCATCTAAAAAAACATCAATTGGGGAATTATGTTATTCTTATTAAATTTATTTATTGATTATTCTATTTGAATTTTTTGATAAACAATGACATGTTTTATAATAAAACCCTTCATATGAAGTGTGTTGTCTTATAAATGGAAAAAAATTTAATCTAGATTTTTTTCACATAATGGAAATTTACCTATGCTTTTTTGTTTATTGTGTTATGGAATTATTATTACCTAGATTTTATTAATTTAATTAAATGGATTTCCCACTATTTAATATAATTTTTTTTTGAATAATAACACCTTATAAGGGCATGACATGACCCACTCCTATTTAAATGACTAATGATCCATGAAAAAACTATGTTCTTGGAATTCAAAATAAATGGATATTCTCATATAGTAAAATGGTCAATCATTCATGGTTCCTTATAAGAGACATCCTCCCCCTTTTAATTAAACATCATTTATTTTTTAAACTAAATGGAATGTGTTCAACATACTGAATTATAATTATTATTTTCCTTCCCTGATTGAATTAATTTTTTTTAATTAAACGATGATAAATTAGGTGGTATGACAACAACTCTTGATATACCTAAATAAGAACATCTTTTTTAAATTGTTATAATTCGGATGCCCTTAGTTATTGGTGGATTTAATAAATGTAAAGAAAGAGAGGCACTACATCATGAATATTTATTACAAATATTTATACACCTTAATATAGGATGTGGAATAATTCTAAGGATTCTATTGATCAATGATGTTTCATGTTGCCTTATATCTGGTGTCAAGTATGACATCTTGCACTACTGACACTATTTGGGTGGTGGCAATCATGACCTACATCCCTTATTGTGTGTCAGCATAATGGAAGAAATATGACAATGAGTGATCACATGATGACACACTCCCCATTCAAGTGACTAGCATTATTTCACCCCCTAAAAATTATATATTGGTCATATACCATTTTTCATGGACTTATAGGTTCATTCAAAATGGTTATGGTTCCAATGTCGTACATTGATCAATCCAGAACTTAATATTCCTGTAACGACCTAATGTTTTATAAATTTAAATCTATTTCATATAAATATGTAATAAAATAACATGAAAACTCAATATAATGGACTACTATTTTCTAAGTTACCTTTAAACATAATTTTGTCACTTTTGGATTTGGAATTTTAAAAATATGACATACACAGTTGCCATTCTTATGTTTTTTGGTGTCTGATAAGAAAAATATAATTTTTGGTGAATAGTAACCTACCATTATGATTATTTACATAACCTTATGAATTGTTATATACCATAATTAATAGTAACTTTACCTATGATAGTATATAAATAATATTGAATTTGAAAGTATGTATACCTATAATTTAGAATAAGTAAATGAATGTTTTAAAACTGGTTTTTGAAAATAAATAATGATTTCAATTAAATAATAATATAATTATATTTATAAAATTAGTTTTTAAAAATTCACTTTATTTTTATGTTCTACATGTCCAAAAAATTTTATGGTGAATTTTTGGGATTTTTTAAAAATAATTGAATTTTTTATGAATAGTAAAATGCGCTAATTTATGCTAAAAGATAAATAAGTGATTCATTGAGTCACTGAATGTGATTTTTTTATGTCATCCCAATTGGTTATAAGTCACATGAATTTATTAATATACTTGTTCATGTAATACTTACTATTGTTTGTCTTATGAAAAAATAATAAATGAATGATATAAAAAATTATAAAAACTCTCATATCCTCCACTATAAACCCCCCACCCGCTCCCCCTCTTCACTTCACTCCTATCAAGCCTTGTGCCTTTCCAATATTCATCCCAAATACCTCCCAAGATCCTCCCCCACCTCTAAAATCACATAGCCTCCTCAAAATACCAAAACCTCTCCCCTTAAGTGGTTCTTAATGGAGGATGTCTTAAGAGGTAAATTCCACTTTCCAATTCCATCATTTCTTTTAAGTTTTTTTATTTTGGTTTCTTTCCTCACCTCCATTAGCAGAAAAAGTATGATAAACCTAGTAACATACATGTGCAGGTATTGTTTCATGATAATGGGTTATTTTGTTATCTTATATCCTTTCACCACCTTTTATTTGAATGAAATGAAATCACCATTTGATATGTGAAAATTTACAACATTTAAGGACAATAGTTTATCAATTTCCATTATCATCATTAATTTTGGTCATGATACAATTTGTGTTATGGTTGAACCAGATTATTATATATGTAATATGCCCTATTATTTGTTCTATAATTCTTTTTTACAAATGGTTTTATGTTATAAATAAAAACATGTTATTTGTAATCAAACCCACTAATTAACAAAAAACATTGTCACTATGGTTTTATATAATAATTTGACTACAAAATAATAACCAATTTAAATTGTAAAACATTTAATATCATGGATGCTCACTAATATTAGATAACTTCTATTCTGGACAACCACTTTCATCAAACATGTTTATCCAAACATTAATATAAAAAAAATGGTCATTAAAACCATGTAAACAAACGAGCTCGAACAATGAAATTGAACCTCATAACCAATAAAAATGGTTATAAATTAACATAAAATGAATATAATAAACAAACTAAGAGTTTAATTGGTTCTAGAATTATTAATTAATAGTCCTAATGTTTTAATTTATGTCTTTAATAAATAGTGGAGAACACCAACAGATTTAAGCTGAGGGATCTCTCCATTTCACTCGTAATCATGTTGTCCTCGGTGCTATGTCATTTTATGTGGAATCCCAAATGATGGGGTATGTTTTCACACCGCTGAAATACTCCCATCATGGTTTATAAGTGATTAGAAACCGTTTTTCTCTCTCATCAAGCCCTCTTAGGTACACCTGACACCATGCCAATAAACCGTAATGAATTTCACCCGAACCCTTTTTGTTCATTTGGGTTGCCTTATCTTTATATATATCAAAGTGAATCTATCTTATTTATTTATTTTAATATTCTAAAATATGTTTATTTTTTCAATATTAATCTATGAATACCCTTTCATCAATATCATTCGGGGATATACATTTTTTTTAAATGATTCCCTCTTTGGTATTTTCTGATAAGCAAATCTGTTTTGAGAAAATATACCTAATTTTAATAGAATTTAAAATGAATTATACCCTATGTTTTAAACCAAAATATTTGTTATAAAATAAGTATTTTATTATTAAAACCATCTTGGTTGAATTATGGTTTTATATAAAATATTGTCTTCTTTTCTATTTAAAGATCTCTATAGTATTTTCCATCAAAAGGAACAAATTTTTTAATGATAATATTTCTATAATACATTTCTTATAAGTTGTCACTTATGTTTGAAATCACATACCATGTTATATTCCTATTTTAACTTCTAAAAATTTATGTATGTTCTAATCCAATTCATTAATCAAAGCTTTCATGATACATTCATTGGTTATGTTTATGTCATGATATTGTGTTATCCACTTCTTTCCATGGGTACCCTTAAGATTATTTTGGGTTAATTATGTATGATTATTTATGTTGAAAGAATATTCATGTGGAAATCATATTCATGAAAATGTTGAAATGGGTGTTCCCAGATAGCACTCCAATGCATTAGGTAATGTTATGTATTGTGAGATGCAATATGAAACGGGATTGGCGGTTAGGCATGACCCATACTAAAATGGGAAACAGGATTTCCGGTCAGCATTGAACCATACTATAGAAATGTTTTATGACCCTTCCACATTTACATGTTTCCATGTTTATATGATTCTAGGTTTATATGATACAATTTATATGTTCCAACCTATGGATATCATTATATCCTGCCTCCGAACTCATGTGCTTAAGAAAAATCCTTATCTTCATTCCCTTACAGGGATTTCCAGCTCATCCCATTATTCATATGTTTCCCAGGGTACCCTATGTAGATGTAAGGGCCCAAAGGATGAAAGGATATCTATATGTAGATTAAAAAAGTAAGTATTTTTTATCCCCATGTTTTATGTTTCATGCACCTAGTCTTCCAATACACTAGACGTAACGATACATAGGATGAACTCTAATGTATAATTACACTTAAAATCATGTAATAATTTTTGTTAAAGGCTTGGGTCTCTATAGCTAGTATCAGATAATGGTCTAGTTATTTTCAGAGATTAAGAATATACCCTCTTAGTGAGAATCGTATGGATGAGACTAAGTATATGAAAATAGTCCAAAATTTTGGTGAGTATTGAGAAAGTGGTTTATCAAGAAAATAAATCCATGTCTTGATACGAGTAGGTAGATGTCGATGTATCACAGATATACCTAGGATTGAAAAATCCAACAAGGAGTTTCGGTCTTGACCCGGGTTATCCTGGTACACGACAATGGTCCTTTATTCACTCTTAGTTATGTCACTCCTAGTGGATATTCTTTGGTAGATTCACGATCTTAGTACAAACCATTATTGAGGGACCAAACAGCCCATAAGAATATATGTTAAGAAATATATCGAGCATAACCTAGATATAATCCTATGGAATCACAAGTTAGGATATACTTATTCTTTATAAGTATACACTTTTATGTTCAAGGTTTATATTTAATTCTCATTAGATAATTATGCAAGACTTTTTATTATATGTTATTTTTCTTAGTTAATGTAGGGAAATAGAAGATCATGTTCCAAAAACCAATTTTATATGAAATGTAAAGATTTCCCTAATGATATGCCTAATGTAATAGGATAGGGTGCTCAAAACTTCATGGAAGTACATGCTCAGCTAGCTTGAGTTTAGAATAATAACTTGAATCAAGCGGAATGCCCTCCTCCTCCAAGGAATGAGTATGTTTCTATAGAATTGTTCATGCAGAAAAGGCCTCTCATGTTTAGTGGATCATTTGATCCCCTCCTTGTGAAACAATGTATTAACTCCATTGAAAAGTTATTATCCATTCTCCAGTGCTTTTAAGAAGAGATGGTTATACTAGAGGTCTATCCTTTTGATAGGGAAGCTGATCAGTGGTGGACACTGATCAAGAATACAAATTCCCTAGAGGAAATTGATTCCATGGATTGAGAGGAATTCAAGAGAATGTTTGTCAATAAATATTCTCCTCAAACCCTTCGTCTCAAGAAGGAAAGAGAGTTCCCCAGACTCACGCGGAAGGAAGTTGAGTCCATTGGGGCATTTGAAGAAAACCTTACATATCTAGCGAGGTACGTCTCGGGAAATTTCATAAACAACGAATGAAAGGTGGATCACTTCTTTAATGGACTAAATATGAGTCTACATAATGATCTGGTGATTCGAGACTTCAATGGTTATGAGAAAATTGTCTGTTGTTCCCTCAAGGTTGAAATGGAGACTGGGGAATCTCAGTGGTCCCATGGGGATAGTTAAAAGAAGTAGAAAATGGAGAAGAATATGGGAGGATCATTAAACCAATCACAGGATGGAAATAAGCCTAACCATTCCCCAGGTAAATGTTCTGGGTAGAAGAATCCTAGTAACTATATGAAGGTAACCAAGACTTGCTTAAAATGTGGATTGTTTGCTCATCTAGTCATGAATTTCCAAAAAGATATGATGAATCCTGCTAAAGTTGAAGAAGAAAGTAAGGTCCGGGTCAACACTCATGTTATAGTGCAGTGTTACATCTTCAAGGAGCATGGGCATTTTGCTAATAATTTCCCTAGGCATACAGTTGTAAGAGGCAATAAACAACAACCTCCAAGGAAACAAAGAAGGGATTATGATATCACTACTATTGAGGTGGGGACGAACAATGATGTTGTGACAGGTACCCTAGTTATTCATTCATGAATAGAAATTATACTATATGATTCTGGTTCTATGCATTCTATCATCTCTTTCATGTTTAATAGAACTATTCTAACACCACCTAAAAATTTAGAGGAAAAGTTATCTATGAGAAAAGAAAATGTGGAAATCTATGCATCCATGGGTTATAACTCCTCCCCAATTTACTTTTGAAGACTGAAAATCTATCAAATCTCATAATACTTCTTTTAGTGGAGTTTGATGGTATATTAATCATGGTTTGTCTATCATTATACAAAGACACATTAGCTATCAAGAAAGGGAGATCAAATTTCATATCTAGAAGAATCCAATGATTCTATACAAGTGTAAGGAAGAAGATGAATATAATTTAGAATCATCATCTCATGTGTGTATATTGCTGCCTTGTGAGGATGAATATCTATCTCAAATGATTTAGACAAAGGAGAGAATCATGCTTTAAAACATGCCAATCGTGAGGGATTAAACTGATGTATTACCTGAAGAGTTTCTTAATATTCTTCCTGACTGAGAGGTTTATTTATCAATTGAACTTATCCCTCGATCTCTTCCAACCTCAATGACACCTAAACAAATTTCCATTTTGGATATTGAAGAGATAAAGAACCAGTTACAGGAAAATATTGAGAAGGGATTCATATGCCTGAGTGCTTCACCGTGGGGTGTGTCAGTCCTCTTCTTCAAGAAGAAGGATAGATCAATGCACCTCTATATTGATTATTTTGAGCTCAATAAAATTACGAAAATAACAAGTATCCCCTATCATGGATAGACGACTTGTTTGATCAGCTTCATGGGATGAGTTATTTCTCTAAGGCAGACCTTTGGTCGGGATATCACCAATTAAAGGCGAGGATGGAAGATATTCTCATAACTATATTTCGAACGAGGTCTGGGAAATATGATTTAATAATGATTTCATTCATACTATCAAATTCTATATAAATTTTCATGTATTTAATGAATGGATTATTTAGATATTAGCTCGGAAAATTTCTGGAAGTATTTATTGATTATATTATAATGTACTCTAAGTGTGTGGAGGAACATGACGTGTATTTAAATACTATGTTGATGAATTTCCGAAGGTATAAGATGAATAAAATTTACATTAAATGCGAGTTCCAGATAGAAGAAGTATCATTATGGGGGTATGTCATCACCAGCAAAGGGATATCTATAGACCCTTCCAAGATAATGAAATTGAAGAGTGTCCAAAGCCAACTTCAATAATGGAGATACATAGATTTTTGGGTCTATGTGGGTATTATCAACAATTTTTGAAGAAAAGTTCACCATAATCAAATCTAATGACCAATATAACACGTAAGGGAGTAAATTATTTTTTTTACATAGATATGTCATGACTATTTCAAGGAGTGGAAAAAGAGGCTTATCACTGCACCATTACTCACACTCCCTTCAGTTGTAGAACTATTTATGATGTATAGTGATTCTTATAATAAGGGGTTAGGTTGTGTTCTGATGAAAAATGACAGAGTGATAGACTACCCCTCAAGGTAGCTGAAAATCCATGAGAAAAACTATACCATGCATGATCTAGAGTTATCAGCTGTGATCATTGCATTGAAAATCTGGCGACATTATCTCTCTAGGGAGAAGTGTGAGATATATACTGACCACTAGATTCACAGATATATATTAACATAGAAAGAGATTAATATGCACCAACAAATATGTAAAGATAACTTCAAAGATTATTGTAGATCAATATAATAGCATCCTGATAAGAAAAACAAGTTGGTTGATTCTCTAAGTAGAAAGGATCCTGAAACATTATCAATGATGAGAATTGAAAAGGATCTGATCTTCTTATATTTTCAAAGGATGGTCATGGTAATAATTAAGGTAGGAACATAATCTAACCATTCTCAAATGATTTCTCAACCATCCATCTTAGGATACTCAATAAAAATATGTGAAAATTCGAAAAAGGGTGGAAGATATCTGAAATTGGAAATATTCCAATATAAAATTTGACGAGGAAGAAGTAGAAATATTTGGGACATGATTATATGTACCATCTGATATAGAGATGAAGAATGAGATTTTGAGTGACCCACATAGCTCAAACTTCTCTATTATCTCAGGATGCACAAATATGTTTCATGATTTCCGAGAAAACATTTGTTGGGACAATATGAAAAGGGGGATTTATGAATATAAATCAATGTTCCTTGTATGTAAGCAAGTGAAGGCTGAGAGGAAAAAGTCTTTGGGGATTATGAAACCAATATCCATACCATCATGGTAGTGGGAGAACATTACCATGGACTTTGTCATTGGACATCCAAGTAAATCCAGTGGAAACAATGCTATATGGGTCATTGTGTATCATCTAACAAAGACAATTCACATTATTTTGATTCGAGAGGACATCTCATTAGATCAAATTTCATTGATTTACATAAAATATGTGGTAAGGATGCATGATGTACCACTATCAATTATTTCCTATCATGATATGAGATTCACCTCGATGTTTTGGAAGAGTTTCCAACATGACTTAAGAACTGAACTGTACTTTAGTACGACCTATCATTCTCAATCTGATGGCCAATCTGAGATAACTATTCAAACACTATAACTCATGTTGATTGCGTGTTCTGAATAATTCAAAGGAAAATGGGAACAACATTATCCACTAGTCTAATTATTTTCCAACAACAGTTTCCACTCGAGCATCCGAATGACACCATATGAATCCCTTTATGGGAAAAGGTGCAGTACACTGATGTGTTGGGATGAAGTCGGTGAGCGTATGATGCTAGGACCTGAAATGTTCGACGAAATAGTGGAGGAGGTGAAAAACATTCAACAACTTATCAAGGTAGCCCAAAGTCAACAAAAGTGATTTGTAGGTAACTATCGATGTGGCCATGAGTTTAAAGTTTGATACATGGTATTTTTATACATATCTTCGTGTAAGAAGGTCCTGAGGTTTGGGAAGAAATGGAATTTTTGTCCCATGTACATCGGCCCCTTCAATATCCTTAATCGAGTGGGAGTTGTGGATTATTGACTAGAACTTCCACCTACCACGTCAAATGTACCTGATGTCTTCCATGTATCCCTCTTAAGGATGTACATAAGAAACCCCTCACATATACTCTCTTAAGAGGTGGTATAGTTGGAGGATGATCTCTCTTATTAGGAGAATGTAGTGAAGATCTTAAATAGTATTGATAATATTCTATGTAAAAAGGCAACTCACCTAGTCATATTAATGTGGCAGAACGATATGTACGAAGAGAATACATGGGAACTAGAGTAAGAAATTAATGAAAATTGCATGCACATGTTTATGACATAGAATGTAAAATGACATTTCGAGAGAAAAATTATATAAGGGAGTGGAATGTAAAGACCCAATATTTTATAAATGGAAATTACTTTAATATAAATATGTCATAAAATCACATGAAAAGACAAAACCACTAAGTGCTAAGTGACCTTAAAACATAAGTTTTTTCAATTCTGGGTTTGGAATTTTGAAAATATTACATACACGGTTTCAATTAGTATTATATTTAGAGTTTGATGAGAAAAACATAATTTTTGGTGTATTGTAACCTACCTATATGAATAGTAACATACCATTATGAATAGTGTTATACCCTAACAAATATTAACCTTAACTAGGATAATATTTAAATAATATTCATGTTGAATGTACGATATGCCTATATTTTAGAATATTTAAATGAATGTTTAAAAACTGTTTTTTGATAATAAATTATGATTTTAATTAAATATTAAAAAAAATAATATATTGAATATTTTTTTTTAAAATGGACTTCGTTTTTAGATCCTCCATATCAAAAAATGGGAAGGGTGAATTTTTGATATTTTTCTGAAATACATGAATTAATTATGAATAGTAAAATGAGATAATTTACAAGAAATGCTAAAGACAGGATTTATTGAGTCATTGTTGAGGGTTTTCTGATGTAAGACAAATGTTTTTGATTAAAAATGCATTTATTAATGTTCTAGGTCCTTGAATACTTACTATTATTTTCCATGTGAAGAAATAATAAACTAATAAATAAAAAATTATGAAAACCCTCCTCTTCTCCACTGTAAACCCCCCCCCCTCATTCCCATGTCTGTTCACCCCATTAAAGCCTTGTTACATGACAATATTCTTCCAAAATATATCCCCAAGATCCTCCCCCACGTCCAAATGTCCATAGTTTCTTAAAAATACCAAATCCACTCCTCTTAAGAGGTTTTCAATGGAGGAAGTCTAACGAGGTAAATTCTTCTTTTTGATTCGTATATTTCTTTTATGTTATTTTTTTTAGTTTCTTTCCTCACCTCCATTATCCCAAGTCATATGATAAATCCAATGAATGAAATCAAATGATATGTTTTCATTGTTATGGGATATTTCCTTATATTCTATCCTTTCTCCACCTTTAATTTAAAACAAATGAATGACCCATTTGAGATGTGCTAAATTGGCACATTCTAGGACAACAGTTTATCAATTTCTGTTATCATCATTCATTCTGGTCATGAAACCATTTGTTTTATAGTTGAACTAGATTATTATATATGTAGTATATATTATTTTTGGTTCTATAATTTTTTTGGTAAAAATGGTATTATTTTATTAATAAAAACATGTTCTTTGTAATCAAACCCACTGATTAACAAAATCAGTTGTCATTATAGATGTACTTAATAATTCAAATTCACTATATGTAACCAAATTAAATTTTAAACCATGTTATCTCCTTTATTTTCACTTATATAAAATAAATTCAATTCTATAAAATCTCATTCTTCTTACACGTGTACCCAAACACGAATATAAGTGATCTTGTCATTAAAACCATGTTATCAAACGATCTCGAACAATGAAATTGAACCTCATAACCAATTAAAATGGTTATAAATGAACTTAAAATGATTATAACAAACCAATGAAATATAGAATAGGTTCTAAAATTATTATTTTATTTAAAAAATTGGTTTATTCAGATATTTAATAATAAGTGGAGAACAAATACAGATTTAATGTAATAGAAATCTCCATTTCACACTTAATCATGATGTCCTTTATGTTATGTCCTTTCATGTGTAATCCAAAATGATGGGGTATGTTTTTTATCCACTTCCATACCTCCCTAATGTTTCATTAGTGATTAGAAACCCATTTTCTCTCTCATCAATCACTATTAGGTACACCCAACCCCATGCCTATAAACCATAACGAATTCTACCCAAACCCATTTTGTTCATTCGGGTTGCCTTTTATTTCTTTATATCAAAGTGGCATCGTCTTATCTATTTGTGTACATATTCTGATTTCTATTTTTCATTCCATATTAATCTATAAATAACCTTTAATCACTCTCTTTCGGCAATATACATGTTTTTAAAAGATTCCCTCCTTAGAACGTTCTAATAAGAAAATCTATTTTGAGAGAACCACCTGAATTTTTACCCAATTTCAAGTGCACTCTACCCATTTTTTTTATCCACCATTATTTGAATAAAATTAGTCTATTAATAAGAAAAAAAATTCTTTTTTCAATTGTGGTTTTATATAAAATGTTTTCCTCTTATCTATTATAAAATCAATATATTATTTTCCTTAAAAGCGCACAAAAAATGGTTTAATGCAAATGTTTCTCAAAAACATTTCTTCTATATTGTCACTTCTGTTTAACAAAAATTACCAGGTTATATTCATATTTTACCTTATTAACTTCCATGTATTTTATAATCCCTTTCTTTTATAGAAAATTTCATGATACACACTTTTATTATGCTTTGTGTTATGAAATTGTGGCACCCACTTTTTTCCATGGGTAACCTTATGTTTATGTATGGATGATTATGTACGATTATTTATGAGTAATGAATATGTATGTGGAAATAATATTCATGAAAACGTATAGATGCGTTCACCCAGAGAGCACTCCAATTCATTGGCTAAACCTATGCCTAATGGGATGTGATGTGGAACGGGATTGGTAGTTAGCGATGACCCGTACTAAAATGGGAAAATGGATTGGAGGTTAGCCTTGACCCGTACTGAAGAATTGTTTTTTTATCCAACCACATTAATATGATTCCATATTTATATGATTTAATATTTATATGATATGATTTTATATGTTCCATTCTTTGTATTTCATTATCGCATTCCTCCTAACTCATGTGCTTAACATGTATCTTTATGTTTATTCCTTTACTCGGAATTCATGCTCATACCTTTGTTCATGTGTTCCCTAGGGTACCCTATGTTGATGTAAGTGGTCAAAAGATGATATTAGATCTATATGGATATTAAATAAATAAGTGTTTTTAGACACATGTTTTATTTTTTTTACGTAGTCTTCCAAGACTTTAGACATAAAATTCTTTTTCTTGTACTCTGATGTATAATTATGCTTCAAATCGTGAAACGTTTTATGTAATAGGATTACGTCGCTAAAATACAATGTAAATGTCCACTTCTATCCACATAAAAATGGTCTGTTTAGGTGGATGAAATGTATTACTACACTATATATATATTATTACTATATATATCTTTATCGGTCAGACTTCTCTTTTTGGCCATGAGCCAAATCATTAAGAGATTCTTGGTGTCCTTTGAGGAAATGGGATATTTACTGTTTATTTATTAATTTTTTTATTATTCATTATACTTTCACACTGCCCTATGTTATATTCACATACTAGTATTAAATATAAAAACTGTGGGTGGTAACATACTATTATTTATATCTATCACACTTTCTAGGTATCTATTGCATTAGGCTACCCAATTAAATATCATGTTAAGAGAAATATAGAATATTAATTGTGAAGTTATGTTTGATTCAAGGATTTAGGATCAAGTGACTGAGTCAGAGATCAAGATGATCATGGAGTTCTCTCTTGGGAATTTTTATTTCATTATTTTATTAATTTAATGCCTGGAATATGTCTACTGTTTTAGTTTATGATTCATCATCTATACAGGCATGCATTATGGTATGTACTCATTTTCTATCTTTTATATTAAGTTTGAATTATTCTTCATCTGCTTAATGTTTCATTTTCCACTTCTTCTACTGTTGTCTATTAATTATATTCTATTACACCAGTATGATACATTGATCATAACTGCATAGACTCCCCACTATAACCTCAATATTTCCTTACTAATATTTTATAATCATTGGAATACGGAGAGGCGTTCATGGGACCTTGTGACCCACCAGTCTAACTTTTGGCTTATTTGATAGTCATTCCATGATGATATAGTGTGTGAGATTTACCCCTTGTGAAATTACTTATTTTCAGGATTAATATTTTTTTTCAATATTATTTGACATTTATCTTTATTTTTTGGATTTAAGGTGAAATAATTTTATGGATGGGTAGGAATAAATCATTTAAAAAATATGTGATTTCTTTGGACTTCGTAAAATATATTAATCTGTGTTTTTCAAAATCTGAAATGCAAGTAATGACTCTATAATTATTATGATTTCCATAAAAGAGATTAGTTATATAGTGGTCACATTGAATTATTTTAATGTTTTTATGGTTCCCAATTTTTCTAAATGGTGATTTGATATTATATTATGTAATGTTATAGGGCTCATCATTTTGGGACAATACTTGGTGTTAAATTCTTATTTTTAACATTAGTTTTAAACTATGTATGTGGGTGAGATCGTTGATTTTATCATTCTTTTTTACCAATTTTTTGTAGTTTCTGATCAATATGTTATTATAGTTTCCCCCCATTTGTGGGAATGTTCTTGTTATTTTGTACGTATATTTTACGTGTATGGGGATTTCAATAATTAGTTATTACAGGTGAATGTAGTTATGGATTTTTATTGAGTGTAGAATTGATTTTTTTTCTTATGAATTAATGTTGAGTACTATGTGGAAGATATATCTTGTTCATATTGTTTTTTCACATGTCACTAGTGGTGTATTATCATGTAAAAGGGCTCCATGGGGTTTGGAATTCCAACGATTCATCAACAAGATAATTATATGATTGTATGGACATATCAAATAACAATAGTTGGTTCTGGTGATTATAAACATATATGGTTAGATGTGTGTCCTGTTATTTTCTTTAGATAGGACCACTACATATTTGTTTACTTGGGGGAGTATGTGATTAAGGGAAGTTGAAACTATTTCTTGATTTTATCATTTCCACAATATCATTTATATGGAACCTTACTTTCTTATGTTTCATTTTAGTATAACTTTTTATTAACATTTGGTTCCTAGTTATTTTACATAACTCGTGTTTATTTTGTTTGATTAATTTTGTAAATGGATTTTCATTGATTTCTTTGATAACCATTGAGTTTTAAAGAATCTTGTGATAGGGCTTTAATGTGTGTTCAAAAATGGAATTTGGTATAAATATTTCTTTAGAACATTTAATGTCTTAAAATAAAAATTTTCATTTAGACAAAACTCTCATAATATATTTTTTTTTATAAATGATAATGGGGTGATGAATATGAAGCATCATTGGATAATGATTTTGTTTACATAACACATGAGTTCAGTTTTGGGAAATAGAACTAAATTTTGTGGTTGTGGATTATGGTATTTCATGGTTTCCATGAATTGTATGTATATAAACATTACATAATAATATTTTCTTCAAATAATAATTAATTAAATACCTTATGAAATTAATTGCAGTATTTCGGTGGGTAATGGTGACCTACTGGACTTTTTAGCTTACAAAAAAAATCAGATTCCATGTACACAACTAGATATTTATTTTTCAATGTGGCCGATGTGGGGAGAAGTGGGCGGTTTTGAAAATTCAAGGGTTATGTGGACTTTTTTTTGGGATCATCACGAGTTGGTAGGTGTGTATTAGTTTAATTTTTTTTAGTTTTGTTGTTTCTTATTCACTCATACATGTATCCATATCATTACAAATTTTTATTAGGTATATGGAAATGGGTTAGCTTATAATAGTTTATTGTAATAATTTTATCATTATTTTTAGTTAATTTAAAGTCTATATTTACTTATTACATTATTAATTACTTGATTGGGGTAATGAAACTCCATTAAATGTTCCTTTTATGCTAATGTTCTTGTTCTCGACCATGGGGATCAAGAACACCCTTTAGGAATTTTGGAAAATTGGGTTGGGTGTTGAGTAAGATGGTAGATTGGGAAGATTCCTTTAATAATTGTATCATAGGCCTTTTGATTTTCCTTCAGTTTGAAACCAAGCTTCATACATAGCCCATGTTATATAAGGATGTCTTGTTAAAAGAGAGAATAATTTTTTCTAAGATTTAGAGGTTATTATTGAGAGAGTATAGCTAGATATATCATTCCATAAACCTCACATTATCATTAGTGTTTGTGTTTTGAATCGTGAATTAGTGGTTTCTTGTAGTTGTTTTGGGTGGCTTTTTGGTTGATGATGTTGCATCCCCTATAATTATTGAGTGGAATTGTGAATTAATCATTGGATTGGGGTTGAATGTAAAACCAAGAAGCATTGTTAGCACATAGGGATAAGGAAAAAATGTGGTGCACATGTTTTCAAGTCAACCATTTTAGATGGTGTGTTCATGGTAGAAACCCTGATTCTCAAACCATAGCTTCCAATGAATGAATTACAATATTCCACTTATCATATGTTTTTTTGACAATTCTTGATTCTATAAATCTCTAAAAGTGGGTTTCTCTTTTAGGATATGGAATGAGGAGTGTTTTCTACTTTTAGGATGTGGATTTTGTGATCCTTCTTTGGATGATATTCTAGTACTTTAGTTTTAATTATTTATGGAAACTAGTTTTTTTAAAATAAACTGTTTGGAGATAATGTTTATTTTAAAAAATGGTTTTCTGAGGATTTTGTTTACTGAATTGCCTATTTTTATGAAATATTTTTTTAAAATAGTTGTTTATCGTGTTACATATTATAAATTCGGTGTTTCAAATTATTGAAATGTTTTTAAAATAGGTTTGAAAAGTATTTTTAATGGGCATCAGGAATGGAATTTCAGGACATTCCGTGTTTGAGAAATATGCATCTTCAAATGAGGTAGGTTTTTTAATTTTTTAAAAGATATTATTTCAAATTTTCACCATAGTTGAGGTGGGATATAAAATTCCTTGTGGAAATATTTGTTTTCAAATAAAAATATTCTTTTCATGTGGTTTTTTAATTTTCCATTTCAGGGATGATGTTTTGTTTTTTATTTATCTCTTTTGAAGGAGACTTGTGGATTATGCTTTGAGTAATTTCTTGAGATAGTTCTTGTATTTTCAATTGTCATCCCTTATATTGGTATGATGATTTCATGAATTATAAAACCAACCCAATATTAGGAGGGATGAGTGAATGTTTAACCATCTTTTGTAGGTCTTTTCTGAGCATTATCGAAATATTTAACTCAATTTTTCTGTAATAAATTGATTTTCTTAGGGGAGCACACTTCTAATGGTGTAAATATTATCCAAAGGGTTTCATCATGTGTTATTGGATTATGTCTACTACATTCAATTTTAGGATGTTCCATGGGAATAGTTATATTTGTGGATGACTGATAGATGGTTTTAATTTTTTATGAATTTTTTTCTCCATTGAATAATTATTCCCACATCCCACCCTATGGGGTGGTTTAAGGATGTATTGTTAGTGTCATGTTGTTGTGTATCATTGTCTGGGAGAACGTTCCTGGTGATTTTAATTTCGTCCAACTATTCTATCTATGACATCTGATTTTCATTGTCTATAATAGAGAGAGGACTTTTGGATTGTGATTTGGTATCTATGGTGTGTGATACACCTACAGAGTGTGGTAGTATAATTGGTGTTAGGATATGGGAATTTATTGGGATGTACAGAATGATCATGATACAATATTTGAGCCTTGATTATACAAGTGCTTCATGACCCAATGTGATGGATCTTGTCTCTATTTTTCTCTCTTTTGGTTGATCTTATTTTCATTGGGTTTGGAAGCCTTTGTGGTTGATAGGGTTTTCCTATCACAGTATCTGAGTCATCCCTTATGTGTTCTAAATAGTGGTATCTTTTTAAACAATGTTAATTTAACACTATAAGGTGGGAAAATAATTCTAGGTCTCCCATGGTTTATATTGTTTATTATTATTATAAGCTCTTGTTTTGGGTCTTTTTTGAGACATTTTGAACTATTAAGATTGATCACTTAGATCATTTTTTGAGAATATTTTATTTTTTCATTATGCTTGGTTCATTATGAGTGGTTCATTTGGTTAGTAAATCTTGGTTTATTATTCTCCTAACACTATTTTTCATTTGACTACAGATTTTTAGGGGAAGAAATTGGAAATGTTGTATGTTTTTTTACACCACCATGTCATTGTGGTGTTCATTGCATGTTCTTTGGTCATAAGGATATTTGAGATCAATTTCTATGTACTTCTTAGATTAATTTAAATTGTAGAGGTTTTACATATAGGAATGATTATGTCTCACAATTATTGGGAAACTATGTGTATTCCATTCACGAGGATCCTTTTTAGTTCATTTTGAACTACTCATAGTTATTCCATATTGGATAGGCAGAATTATGTCCAAAAAATGTGTTATCTAGGTGAAATTGTGTAAGGAAATCAGTGGGTCTAAAATTTTTTACATGAATTGAAAATGGTTTGTCAAGCCACATATAAAACATAATGTTAGATCTGTAGTTTTTGAAAAAACCTTTTCTAAGACTTGATAATTGTTTGTGATGTATTTTGGAGATCCCTGGGAGGTTGTGAATGTATTGGGTGGTTATAAATTATGTCACATGGTTTGTTTATTCACATGACCACTTAGGAAAAATAGTGTAGCTTAAGGTTATTTAGGAGGCGTTGGAACCCACATAGTTTGTGTATAGGTTTCTTAGTTGTGCAACCATACTGTGCAAGTTTCCATTGTTTTCAATTTTTCGATTTTCTACAATTATCGTTCCATATTTTTCTAGTGTTTTTACCCTTTCCACTTCTCCTGCATTGACTGACCCCTTAGATCTTTATATAGTGTTTAATTCACATCCTCTTTGTATTTTTAGGTTCCTTTTATGCATTATAAGTCAATAGATCTATGTTTTTCATTTAATTTCCAAAATCTTTCTTCTCCATATGCTTTCTACTAGATTTTGATTCCACCATCAACCCTAGTTATCATGATTCTAAATTTTGGGTTTATGGTGGTTTTATTGAAATTTATTTTACATTATTAGTGTTCTAGACATCATTTAATCACCGATGAGTGTGGTATACATTCCTGAAAACATGTTTCAAGAAGTATCATCTCCATTTTTACTTCATTTTGATAGGTTTTACAATAAAATTATTTCATTTTGGAATTACAAAAAATTCATAAATGATCTAATTTCCCATTTTATGATTGAATATTTTTTATGGAACCCTATTGAGGAGTTGGAAGAAAAATTTCTGTCTCTTTAATGATATAATTTATTTTAGATTTGAAATCAACGTTTTATGGTATAAAATTTAATGTTTTGTTGTGATAATATTTTAATTTAATTCCATATATATTTTAAAATGTTTTAATGAGGAGAAATTGGTTTCAAATCAGTTTTGGTATCAATGAGTGAAAAAAATTAGTTTTAATGGGAATTTGGTTTTGAATTGGGATGTGGACATAAAAATGAAATTTAAAGGGGTTTATTAAAGTATTTTAATGAGTTAATTGAATTGTGTTTGAGGGTTGTCCATTGGATAATTCTAAATTGTATTTATTCAATTATTATTTTTTATATGTTTGTTCTTTTGGGATTGTTTTTGGATTTATGGAGAAATAACAAATTTTAAGGGTATAAATAAAACAATTTAAATGAAATTTGTCATTTCATTGGAACATGAAATGTTTTTAGGTGTGTTTTTAGATACTTGTGGTGTAATTGATTTCTTGGATCATATATTGTATTATTAATGAATAGAACACTTCTGTATGAGTTAATTTGATATATTTTAAAACTTTGAGTAATTTACATTGTTATAAAAATGGTGTCTAGAATGTGTTTTATAATTTCTTAGTGGTATTTTAATTATAATCCATGATTTAATGTTAATGGTACATTTTTTACATTTTTTTGAAATGATATATGGGTATGGTACCGCTGATTTCCCCTCTACTGTGTACTCATTGTGTGGTTATTTAACTCTATATTATGGTTCTTACTCCCCATGTATAGAAATTATCCTATTATTCCATATGTGCAGGTTATTAGTTCATGTATTTACATTATTGGTGGTTAGGGTGAGGTTAGTTATTGATATTCCCCATGTCTTGATTTTTCTTATATTCACTATTCTGTACTTCCTTTTATAGTCAATCAATTTTGGGTACTAAGTTGAATACCAAGCTTGTTCCTCTTGTTGGTTCAGACTCCACTAGTGGCCATTTAGTGTAGACTTGGGATAAGTGGGGGTTGTAATTAAAAATATTTATGTGTGCACTATTTAAATGATTGTATAGAATGTTCAAATAAAGGAAGTTAGTTTGGGAGGTTATACACATATATGGTTAGATTATTGTAATTTTAGATGATTCAGGTAGGACCATGAAATAGTTGTGTTCTCAGTGAGTATGTGACTCATGATATTTTTAAATTGTGATTTGTTAAATCATCTCAAACTATTTCCTTGATATGCAACCCTTAATATCATTTTTTTCATTCTATTATTCTTTTTGATACATATGTGATTCCATCATGTTCTCTTTAACACGTGCGTGTTGGGTAGTATCAAATGAAAAAAATTATTGATATGGATGAAAACCATTTTTTGTATCTAAAGAATATTATGTGAGGGATTTAATGTTTTTTTTAAATGGTATTTTGTTTTAACATGGATCCTTTTGGTGAAAATCATTAATTTAACATTTTCAATTCGTTAAAATAATGGTGACTTATTTTGATATATGTTAACGTAGTTTGTGATTTTGAAAAGTCACTGGATTATGGATTTTATATCAAACAACTTGTCTTCCATTCTATTAAATAAATAGAAAACGATTTGATAGGGTATTATTGAAATCATGTATTTCCATACATTTTTATTTAAATAAATATTTCATTATAGATTTATTTTCAAACCAACATTATTGAATTTCCATTGGAAATGAATTTCATTGTTTCAAAAAGTTATCGTGACCTATTTAGTGGTTTTTCATACACATACAAAAATTTAGATTTTAGATTCACAATATGATCTATATTGTTTGTCACAAAAAATGTGGATGGTGTTGAGAAGTAGCGAGAAACAAGAAGTTTTGTGGAGTTGGATTTATTCTTTGCTTTAGTGGGTTCGTTTGATGTGGTTTTCATTTTGGTTATATTATTCCAACCATTTTATTGCATCATAAATCACATTATTTATGAATTTTGATTAAGTATATGAAATTGAGTTGAATCATGGTAGTTGGTATTGACCTTTTTATAATTCTATATATTTATTTCTTCTTAAATATTTATTTATTATCCTTTTTTATATCCTATTTTTGTAAAAAATTCCCAATGTATTTAACATGATTCCCTAATACTTGTTCTGAGAATGTGGGAATCGGGAATACCCTATGGGCCTTATGGTGAATTGGGTTGGCTACCGGGTAGGATGGAATCCAAATAAATTAAGTTAAAAAATTACATAATAACATATTTGATACTCATATTCATATTTAATACCGTATATACACAATAATTTTAATTATGTATCATTCTTTTAGTATTTACTTATTTTATAACTCTATTATCTTATATTTGTGATTTTAATTATTTAGTGCTCACTTAAAAATGTCAATGCTAATCAATATTCATTGAATCAATATTCCTAGAAACTATTTTATTTTATTTTTTAATATATTATTTATATAATTTTTTTATATAATTTTCAATAATTGGTAGAGTATTTTTATTTAGAATTTGGGTATATTGAATCAATAAATAGATTTTTTAATTTTTGATAATCAAAAGATTCTTCTTATTTAATTATTTACATATTTATATTACTATTATGAATCCAAATAATCTATTATGTTATTATTAATATATATTATAATCATGGATTATTTTTTAACGTTCACCCCTGACATAAATTTATATAACAATTCATGTAGGTTATTAATATTATTGAAACCATTAAATTCTATTATTTATGGGTTATTTATGGTTATTAAATTGAATATTTTTGAATAATTGCAATGTCTGAAACCCTCATGATTCATCCCTTTGCGAAATTCTAGGATCCTAAGGGGTCGCACCTCGTTCGGTGGGACTGATCAGCGCGACCGACCGGCACAACCGATCGACGCGACCGATCGGCAAGACCGATCAGCGCGACCTATCGGCGCAACCGACCGATCGATGTTATCCAGCCTTTTCAAGTTTTCCGTCTGCAGTTTTTCCCGTAATGCCTCTTTCCAGACTTTTTAACCTTTGATGGTTTTTCAAGGCCATTTTTAACCAATAATTAATATCTAAAAATCCCGAGAATCCTCCCTATTAAATAACAATTAATTCAGTCATGTGTAACCACCCAACCCTGTGGTAGAACCATGATTCGACTTCTAAGGCGTTCAAATTCCTTATCCCATAACATTGGGGATCTCATCTATTTATCACATGAGAAATTATTCTTCTCCCTCTTGGCTAGTCTACTCCTTTTCCTTGTGTTTTGGAAATCCTTTCTTTCCCAAGGCAAGTGGTTGACCTGTGCGAGAGCCCTATGAGTCGCACATCCCCTATATTGCCACGTGGAGAAAAACATCAATCTTTGATCAACCAAGTAGGGATATTCTCCTTTGTATCTCCTTTATGTGTATCATGTGGGGTGGCCATGCTTTTTCATCTGTGTAAATTTATGAAACCGAATGTAACGAAGATAATGAACAGACCATTAAAGAATGAAAGGGGGGGTATGGTAAATGTTCTGTTATACTATTTATGTTATTATGTGTTATGAATTGTACGTGCCTATGCTCACTGAAAATCATGGACATTGGTGGTCTTTCCCGATTCACTAAGTAACATAGGTTCTCCTGGATGTTTAAATAAATGTATCATTATATTGGTCAATTACGTATACTCGGTTAAATAAATTGAAACCACTAGGATGAACCATTTTTTGTGATAACTCCGGTTAAAGCCCAGAGGAATTGAAACCATGGAGTGTGTTAAATATTTTAAATCTGAAAATACTTGCAAGGGCCTGTTTTGTATTGGTGGTAGTGGTTTGGTTGTTTTCTTTCACAAGCTTAGATTGCTGGGGTGATTTGGGTGAGGTTTGGATCCTCTGATGTGGCACAGTTGTTGGTTGTGAACCTGGGGTTGTGGTTTCTCTACTTATATCACAAATTGGGGTTGAATCCTATTCTATTGTGAAACCTTTTTATCCATAGTTCTGGGGATGTGGGGGTTATATCTTGAAGCCTGTTTTGGTTCTAATACCTGGAGGGATCTCACATTGATGTGAATTTACATGAGAAATCGGTGTGAATGTTTAAACTGATGTTGGCTATAAATTTTTTCCCTAGGCTTGTGTTTGTGACTGTTAGTTGCCCAGTACTCCATAATTTACATAAACAGGATCACATAAACATGGAAACAATAATGGGTTAATTGGGAAATTAATTCTAGGAATGAGTTGTTTCTCAGTTTTGAGTAATATGCTTTCTTTGAGTAGTGACCAAGATATTCGTGCTTGGGTTAGGTGTGGAACCCTAAGTTGTGTTGAGTTCTTGTTACCTATATATATATATATATATTTGTAGTTAATATGTTTCTTAATCATGCCCCACCCAAGTTGAGCACTTAGTGCTGAACAGACCATTTTATCGGGAGGGAGTTTTTTCCAACACTCATACGAGTGGCTGGTTATTAGCTCTTTCGGCCCCCTTTCCCGAATAGCCGAAGACTATTCGGGCAGGATGTGATGGCCTAAAGTCCATTATTGGGCCAAGAATATTCAGGTACGGTAGTTGTGGTGGTTGGCCCAATTGTTTTTGGGCAGGATGTTTCCTAAGTGTCTTTGGGATGAGGCCCAGTTGTCTTCGGGCGTGGCAGTAGTTATTCTGACCTAGGAGTTTGTGGGTGTGGTTACGCATTGTGGTTTTTGCCCAGGTGTCTGCGGGTGGGGTTTGGAAGTGGGACTGCAGTGAGGTTATGGCCCAGGTGTGTGTGGGCGGGGTGTGGTAGTGGGACTGCTGTAAGAATGACAGTATTGGTTCGATGCATAGGATGTCTTCAATAACCAGTGAGAAATTGGCTCAGGGTACCCAAATATTGATGTGTTATTACTTTACATTACTTGACATGAGTTATTTGGGGAGCGTGCCTTGGTGAGGTTTGGTTGGATAGCTTTTCTTTGTTGGTTGTTTAGTTATCTCTTTTTCCACGGGGTATTACAATGTCTCCTCACTTGTGCATAAGTGTATTTGGTTTACCCTACTCAGTATACTTGTATGCTCACCCTACATATATAAAACTGCTTTCAGGTTTCCAGGATGACTTGAGGGATCAGGTGGGACCGTACTAGCTCGGAACTCAGGGCAGTTTCCATTGTTGTTTCCCTTTTTTGGTACATTACCTTTAGAGTTTTTAAGGATTGTATTATTTACTGTTGAACATGCATATGGGAATGGGTTACTTTTGGCATTGCCTTTACTTTCATATTTGGTATTGTTGGGGTTGATATCTTATCTCTCATTCCTATAAAATAAAAAGGGTAATGCCTTCCACTTTGTGTGAGATTCTATACCCTTGTTGCTAGTCGCCACTCCGGGATCTATTGAAGACGGGTCTCGGGGGGTCATTATCTCTCCTTCAACTTAAAGAAGGAAGATTCTAGAAAGATAATGTCCCTTCCCTCCTTTTGGTGAAGGCAGGTCATGACATAATATCATTAATAAAAAAGAATAGTAATATTATTTTTATTTCATATAGGTGTTGAATATGATTTTAATAGACCTTTTTTTTGAATAAAATAAAATATGTATGGAAAATGGAATATGATACTTCGTGTGGTGGTAGTCCACATATACACGTAGATGGTATTCTCATTTTACATAGAATGAAAGATTGGTATGAAATGGGTAATCCTATAATAATATTAATCAATTTTTGAATATAATATATATTCATTAAATAACACTTTTAACCAACCATGTATAGAGGTAAAGGAGAAAAAACACGTCCCTTTTTGGAGGTGGTAGTCTATATGTACATATTAACGATGTTTTTGTTTTTTAAGTGAAAATAACATATGTGGTTAATTATTTTATCTTTAATAAAATGACACATAATAGATAAATAATACAAATTTATCCATATATTATAGTGAAAATTTTATTATTTATAGAAAGGTTGGAAGGAAAATAAAATGGGAATGGATAAGTACTTATATTTATTGAATGAACATCGACATGGAAGAATTTATGAAGGATGATTATCTAAGGGTAATTCATATGAAATTCAGTTTTCCAACACGAAATATATTTATTTAGCAGTGAAATTGATAATTATTTATTAAGAATTGTAATTTTTGGAGTGTCCATGATTGGGTAGCGGAAGATCCCTTTTATAAGTGATGAGGATTATATTTTTGTAAATATAACTTCATAATATAAAATTATCATTGAGTTTATATGAAAATTGGACTACAAAGTATAAAGTAATGAAAAAATTAATGTTTTTTGTAGACTGAAAACTCATCAAATAATTTAGAGATATGTTTTTAATATTTTTGTACTTATACCTTTATTTAATCAATTTTAATTTAAATTTATTGTTAAATAAATAACTCACTTTCATTCCTTAGTAAAACATTTTGACAAAAATATATGAAAATATCCTTCTTAAATAAATTTGATACTTTTATTTCAAAATATTAACCTTTTAATAAAATATTATTTGAATGGTAGACAAAAACTAGTTTTAATATCGGTGCATGGGACACATAAAAACACATTTTTAGAAACAAATTCATTTTTATGCGATAAAATAATTATTATGATAAATTTATAGTTATTGTTGAATTAAATTAATTAAATTGGTTTATTAATATCCAAATAAGAGTTATTTTTCCTTCAATGAAATAAAAACTAAAATCAAATGTTGATAAATTTTAATTAATGGAGGATGATGACATATAATTTTTAAAAATATAAAAGACATTATGGGTTTTAAAATTATAATAATGGGTTTCTAAAATTCAACAAATAATTAAAAAATCAATACTTTAACTCTTTAAAAAAATTAATTTTCATTAATTTTTTTATAAAAGTTTTAATTCATCATTAGATAGTGATAATTTCAAAAATAATTAAGTAATAATTAAAATTATATTTTCCTCTCTTATCCTAAAAAAAAGAAAACATTTTTAAAATATTATAAAAATGCATCATAGAATTACGTTTTTATGAAAAATAAAATTATTATTTATTTTTACTCATATTAAGTTCTAAATTTGATTAATTTCTCCATTCAATTGAATAATAAAATATAATAAAAAAAATTATAGAAAACTTTTTTTTCTTCTGATTTTTATTTCATATAAACATTCCTAAAAGGATTATGATATATTATTGAAAAAAATATATAATTTTTCATTATTTAAATATAATATATTATTTTCCTTGAAATATAAAGACATGGTTTATAATTAGCTAATTTTAGAAAATATATATTTTTAACCAAAAAATAATCATATTTATTATTTAGCTAATTTAATTGAATTCTATCATTGTATTAATATTAATATATATATATATATATATCTTATAAAATAGTTACAATTTTTTTAAATGATAATTCACTCACTACATTTTAACGACCACATTTAATACTTTTGTAATTTAATTCCTGTTTAATTTTTATTTTGTGGTGTGTGAGAAGTAATTTATTGAGAATAATATTTTTTAACTATAAATTAAGACTAAAATCATAGGAATTTAAATTATAATTATTATTGAGATAATTTCATATCTCAATTTACTATTCATTGTGATTCTATTAAATTCTTATACCCCAATTAATATGAAAACAATTAATTTAATGCTACGGTTCAAAATAAATATTGTGAAAAATTGTTAATAGTAATTCCCACTCTTCAAAAAAACACTTGAAATAATTAATTATAAATATATTAATAAATAATATCCATATATTAATCATATATAATATGTTACAACATTAAAATAAATTAAATCTACAAAAACAAAATGAAAATATAAATTTAGAAGTTCTTAAATTATTTATGTATTAAATATTAACATAAATATACTTTATTGAATCGATTCAAATTCTTCCAATTTTATATTTGAGAAATTTATTAATAAGAAAATATAAAATTAAGATAATTCATTTTCTTCAACCTATTGTTTACAAAAATCATAATTACATTATCCTATTATTTCCATGTTATTTTGATACTCAATAGATCTCAAGGGATCCTAAATCCAAAATTTGATACAATTTATGTTATTTAATAAACACAAACTTTTATTGAGTTTCAGAATAATATATGAGAATTTTTTACTAGTAATAATATATTATCTTTTATATTTTATGTTTTTATGTGATTATAGATTTATCCGATGATCACTCTAGAAAAGTATCTTTTCTATGTGGTGTTAGTTAGCGTGGAAGCTTTAGAATTTGTGAATATAGAAGAAACATAGAAAGATATTTTTTTATCAAGGTCCAGACCTTGTAAAATACTATAATGTGGACCTTAAAATAAAATAATATACTCCCTAGAGAAATTAATTGAACAATTATCCTATGATTCATAGGGGAATAGATCCATAGTTCATTTTTAGTGCGATAAAGTAGGGCACAAAATTTTTAATTTTTTGGATCCTATATACATATTCAATCACTGTAGGAACGAAATATGTATTGAAAATTATAATATTCTATTTACATGGATATGTAATGGTTAAGCATCTAACCGATTATATGAAAATAGGATAAAATGTGACCCATTTTTTTTAGGATGAGATAAAGTCTCATAGAAAATTTCATGATTCGCACTAGGAAGAGAGGTCATCACTTCATAATAGTCTAATAAATGGATTAACTACATACAAGTCATCATAAGATGTTATGACTCATATACACCTATTTATGATTTTTTGTACTATTTTTATTACTTGCACGATTATTTCTATATTATTATTTACTAACGAATACTATTTATTTACCTCTATGATGTTGATTGGTCAAATGGGGTTGAAACTAGAGTCGATTTAATATTAAATATTTATAAACACTCTACCTGGTGATAGAGTCTGATAGGTATTTATGTCTCCATCATAATTATTTATGATTGGATATAAGGGAATATTTTATAGATTTATAAATCTTGTGATTAAAATATATCATATAATCAATAGGATAAATGGGATAATTTAGTATAAATAATAAATCAAATAAAATAATCAATGAGTTCCCTTTGTAGAATAGAATTTAAATATGTTTACATTGTAGGGCGATAGGTATATTTATGATAATATATAGAGATTTATTATAAAAAATTATAGATATGTTTCATTCCAGATTACCACTTAGATCTATAAAATGAATCAACGAAAATATAATTCATAAAAAATGGGTAAAAAATAGATTCTATCATAGATGATTCATTTTTATTATCATATTGAATAAATAATTTGGGTTGTGAGATAATAAAATTATCATTTATAACTAATCATAATGTTCTAATAGTGTTTTGGGAGTAGATGGTTCTACAAGAAGAGTTTAAATATATGGGATTTATTTTCATGAGTTTTTCCCTATGTGATGCACTATATTTTATTTTAATGAAATATTATTATTGTTCGTGAATGTGTACTTAAAACCATTGTTTGAACAAATTTATTATGAAATAAAACCGGGAAAATAATCATATTGGGAATATCAAGGACCACCTACCAATTTTAGTTACACGATTTGAAATTATAAATGGTGGAATAAGCTATAAATTAATATAAATATAGAATAAAATAAAAATAATGTACTAGAACATATGATGTTATCCAATAAAAAATTAAATATACTAAACCAACACCACTAAACTCTACTTAGTTAAACCGCCAAAATAAAAAAAATTAAACTAATGAAAAAAACTAAATGACACAGTAATATTATATGATTTAAAAATTCATTTATCCATGGAATAATAAAACTACATTTTCATTATTGTAATATTTTAAAATTATTTCACAAAAAATTGATATGTCTTCAAATTTAAAATCCTTATTCATTGATCTTAAGACACATGTGAATGTTGTCTCATCCTACATGACAAACCATATTTTAATAATGATTTATTAATTATTTATTCTAATATGGTATATATAATAATATCCAAAATTTTCGTATGTCCTTTTTTCATTGGTATATAAATAAATATAATAAAAAAAATAATATGGATACATAGATATTATTTAAAACTTCATAAAAAGCTAAAAAATCCATTGAACTTTTAATTATGTATGGGATAAACTGGGGATATACATAATAAAATGTTGAGATAAAAATGAATGTAAATGAATAATAAAGTCATAACAAGATGAAATAATAAATATTTCTAAACAGGGACATCATAGTGACATAAAATTGGAGATAATAGAAAATCAAATTAGCATTGATGGTTTAAAATAATAACATAAAGGAAACATATTATTATGGAAAAAAAATGAAACATATAATCATAAACATATGTGAAGGATAATATACACTAAAAATAACATTTTTTTTCATGATATAACCTCCCACTATTAATATATGATATATAATTAGATAATAAATTTTCTAATTCAATTGGGGGGTATATAATTTCTTTCCCACATGGCACATTCATATCCTGTATATTTATATGTGTGATGCATATGTCATACAATAATAAGATTTCATTGATTACTTTTATTATAAAATTTATGGAAGGTGAGATACATATATGGATTTACCAAATTAATTTAGGATATGCACATGTATGTGAATACCCTTGAGTGTAAAGGGGGAGAGAAATTCAGTACACAAATGTTTGTCATTGAAAATAACTGGATAATATGGGTAGCATAGCTGGGATACATAAATATATATGTAAGAGTATAATGATAGTGAAAAGGGTACCTAATCAATAGTATGTAATAAGTATAGTGATAGTTATGTGAAAAAATATATCCCAACTTGAATAATTGGTATGAAAATGGAATAATATAAAAAAGGTTCTTAATCAATAGAATACTGAGATGATCCCTTAACATGTATGGTTAAATAAACAACCATAAGAGGATACCCTTAAAAGATTAGTGGAATTTTGGTCAGACTATAGAGAAATAATGGTAGATTAAATTCATTATATATAGGAATTGATTGATGTATATTGAGATATTGGGAGGATTCTTATAGTACAAGTTCAAGGATTGTTTTATTAATTTGTAATCATAGGTTGGGAATCTATATTATATAATAATTATATAGACCCTACATTTTCAAACATTACCATTGCATTACTTTGGAATAATACATAAAACATTATAAAAAATAGATACATAATGACAATACAAGTGTAATGCCTTTAGAGACATGGAAACATAAAAAATCATAAATATGATAGCTACATAATCTCTCGCTAGGTTCTTCTTGAATAAAACACTTATTAGACACAAAAAAATTATAAAAAATCTTCATAACTTAGGGGGAATGTAAAATAAAAAAGGAGTAATCTCAAATGATCATTAATGGTAAACAAGGGATGTATGTAATAATTATTATGATCATATGGGTATGAGAAAATGATACTGAAAATAGAAAATCATACACATCATATCAAAGATCATGCACATGAATTGTGTTATAAAACATGGAATTTCATAAGGCATTAATTTCGTGGAAATAATGAAAATAAGCCATCAAATCATAACCCAGGAATAAAACATGGACCTTTGGAAAACACATATGAATATATATATATATATATATATATATGTTTTCATATTAGTCAAGGAACAACCTCCAAGGAGAGCTTAGTTGAAATTTTTTTTACTAAACCAAGTACACTCCTAGTTCTTGCCATGTAATACTAAACTGAGTTCACATCCCGTTCCATCCCAATAATACTGAATCATGATCATTTCTCATTCCATACCTATAATACTAAACTATGTTCATTTTTAATTATAACTATCTCTATATAATTATATATAAATCCTTACCCAATGTATTATCGGGAGATACAGGTCCCACCCATCTCATTGTGAAATAATACATAAATGTAACACAATATCATAAATAACCATATATTAACACATGAAAACAAATGAGTAGAATAAAAGTGTAATCATATAATCACCAATTAAAATAGATATTTTTCACAATCATTTCATCCTAAGAATAACATATGAAAAGAAATGGGTTTCAAAATCATATTACCTATGAAACTAAACATGTTTTATAAACATCATTCCATTGAAACACAATCCATCCATTGAAATAATATGAATGCATTCATTGAATAATTTCCCCAAAATGGCATGAGAAAAACCATTAGATGTTATATTCAGTTAAAAATAATTTTGAAATTCCATTAAAAATCATTTCTTGTCGAAAATATCATTTATGCATTGAACAATTCATTTAAAAACATAAGACCTTTTTGAAAGCCATTATATTTTAAAATACAATTGAAAAAATATAAAGTAAAATTTCTAAAATATAAAAACATTTTAAAATATTGTTTCCCTTAAATTTGGCTTCAAATATATTGGGAAATCATTTTTAGAACAATTTTATTTTAATATATCAGTTTTTTAATTGGAGAAAGAGACAATCAGGTTTTACGTAAACAATTTATCTTAAGTACCAATGTGTTAAAAAATGGAAATTTTATATCCATGTATCATTAATAAATAGGAGGTAATGAATATCATGAGTTTTCTTGTGATATGGATCAGAATATTTCATCAAAGGAATCATCAATAGAAACAACCACGGAAAGTGATGAGATTGTCTCAATAAAATCAAATAACATTGTAACATAAAATCATACCCTCCATGTAAAAAAATAAAACGTCATGAATCAAAAAAAATTCTGATATAGTTAAAATTTATGATATATAAATTAAAATGTAAGTATATACAAATCTAAAAAAAATTTAGGGGCCTAACAAAACATGAGTCACAAAGAATGAAAAATGGGAGAAAACTATTTTACCGATTTGGAATCTTATGATACTTTTACCCAATTAAATAAAGATAATAAAATCTTTTTTTCACTACCCATAAATTTATGTAGAATATACATTGAATAAAATAATGGGATGTACATAAACAACACAAATTTAAAAAATTGGTGAAAATAACATGTATCTCATGGAAATAATATGTGAGATGTAATCTCTATACATTGTGTCTTCACTCTGGTCATACTGATTAAAAAAACTGTATAATTATAATAAATTTATTTAATAACATTTAAATAACCATATAATTATATCTATAAATAGATGTGGTTTTATTTCAACTTTATTTTATAAGCTTGATAAACATCATATGTTTAGGTCTTAATTCAGATAATATTTTCTTTGTTCTTCACATGTATCTTAGTGATTTATTTAAATGGTCATTATACATATATAATTATTAATTAAGGTAAAAAATGATAAAAATATCATATATTTTTAGAATATTTTTATTATAATCATATATTTATAATATATAAATACAAAATGGATTAGGTTGTTAATGGAGACGGTAAGTCGTACGTACACATTAATGTTACTTTCATTTTTAATGTTCTAATGATAGAATGAAAAAAATAAAGAATCTACATATGTTTATAGTATCCTTATAATTTTATATATATCATAAAATTTTAGTAAAATACATTCAATTTATTTTATGAAGAAATCATATCCCTCTGAGGGGGTGCTAGTCAGCACTTCCTCAAACAAAATAATTGTATTTACACCAAATGAAAAGTTAAAATGATATGTATTCTAAAATTAATACATAAGACTAATTACATAATAAATATAATATATAACATGTATAAATATATTTTCCATCATTATTTCCACATTTATATATGGAATGTAAAATTAAACAGCCATTGTTTAGGGAGGCGGTAGTTCACCATACACACAAGCAACATATTTGTTATACATTAGATATAGGTGTGTGTAAATGTTGGATTAAAATATACATTGAAAAATCATAGTAGATTTATGAAATAGGTGATTTTATACACGAATTAAAGAATGAGAGTTTATGGGGTGGATAAGAAAAATAAATGAAAGCACTTGAGAGAAGACGTTACCTCTTTATTGGGTAACTCCTTTGGGATTGTTCTAAAAGAATTCACTGTACAACCTTACACTCAAGGGAATGATTCAATGAGGAAGGTAGGAATTTCAGGATGTGAATTGGGTATGTGTTGTATGATCCTAAGTGGGTTGATATGTTTTAATAAGAGGTATAGTTGGTGTCCTTTTATAATGAAAGAGGAGTGTAAGTCTTGTAAATATTTGAAGATAGATTTCCACCCACTTTCTGATATTGGATGTTGATCCAATAATGATAAAAATCTACAAAATATGGATTATTAAGTCCAAATATAGACATAAAATGTCTTTTTTACATGTTTATATCTTATTTTGGGTCTTAAATTTATTGTTTACTCCTTAGTTAAATATAATTTATCTTTAATTGATAAAATTAATTTTAATTACTTTCACAGATATTTTTGGTAAAAAAACTAATTTGGAATTATTTGAAATTAAATATTATTTATATTAAAAATATGGAATACTTTTTTATATTCCAATAATATACGTGGTATAAATTAATATAAAATTGATTGTGTATTTAGGTCGACAATGCAAGAATTTAATAGAAAAATGATCAAATTTTTGCTAATTTCTATATCCAATTCCAATGTAAAATTGTTTCCAGTTACCCATATTAAATTAATAGAAAAAATATAATCTATTTAATATTTTAATCAAAAATAATATATAATTTATCTTATAATATCATAATTTTCACTATTTATCGAAAATTGATGTTTCTGAGAAAATATCCAAAAAAATCACCTCATAATATTTTAAACATTATAAATTAAAAAATGAATATTTTTTTATCAAATTAAATTTCTCTTTTTTAAAAAATTAATTTTTTTTTCATAGAAGGTCATTAAAAATAGTTTATTAAATAAAGAAATATTTTTACCATATAATTACTTTAGTAGAAATCATATAATTTATTATCAATTTGTTTTATATATATTTAAAAAAAATAAAAAAACTATTTTAAATATAGTAATTTATATTCATATAACTATGTTTAACATGTATATTATAACTATCTCATTTAGATAATTATAATAATAAAATAATGTTTTGAAAAGTAATTGTTATTTCTTGTAACACACGCCAGGTCATTATTTCATGAAATATATTCCATGTTGATGTTCTATATAACGTATTCCAATTACATGTTATGTGAGAGATATTTTTGACTTAGTTCATTAAAATAGATAAATTAAATTTTAATTTATTCACAAAAATGTTCTATAAAAACTCATGGTGTTATATTATACCCCCTTATAATGAATTTATCCCTCAAAATTCATCACTTAGGTAAAAAATTGAGGATAATTATGCTTCATCATATACTCAATTTACCATGTATGTTCCCCTAACTGGTTATTACCCCATAAAATATTGATAAGGTGAGAGGTAGTGTTTTATTGATCTATCTCTAATCAGTCGATAATTTCAAATGGATTCTCCTCATAAGAAATACCCTACTCCCGTGGTATGTCCTTTGATTATAAATTATCTGAAGGGTCAGGAATATAATTACTAATGATTTATAAAAAAACATCATGGACAGTAGAGAGATTCGGTCGAAATGTCAAGTGATAGGATACCGTCCTAAAATGATCATGAATCATAAAGGGACCGATATACCTGTGGATTATTTTACCTTTCTTCCTGATATGCATAACATCCATCAATGTCCAGATACATAGAAACAACTATTCAATAACAATAAATTCTTTTCCACATCTGCAGTTATAATATTAAATTTTCTTTCAACTTTGATCTCCCTTGAGAGTTTTTTCAATGTTTTTGTCCTTATCGTCCAATTATTCTGCAATCTTGGGTCCTAATAACATTATTTTTTCAACCTCATCTCAACACATTTGAGATATATCTGTATTCCCATAAATGGTTTTATATACTTCCAACAGAATGTTTGAGTGTATGATATTGATTTTAAAAAATTCAATTAAAGGATGGTGTTGATCAAAACCACCTTTGAATTCCAGATAACAAGATCACAACATATCCAATAGGGATTTAATTGTTCATTTAGAATGGCCATCTATCTGAGGATGATATGATGCATTGAATCAAAATTCATTATTAATTTTATACTGAAAAATTCTCTAAAACATTAAGGCAAACCTCACATCCCAATCTTATACAATAGAATGGGGTACTCCATGATGCGTTATCATTTCTTTAATTTATATCCTGGAAAGATGATCCTAAGAAAATTCTTCTCTGATAGAGATGGTGTGAGTTGACTTAGTAAAAAAAATTGACTAGAACCCATATATCATTACACCCTTTAGAGGTTTTGGGTATTCCAACAACAAAGTCCTTAGTTTTGTTCTACCGTTTCCATTTTGGTATGTGTAATGGATCTAAAATCCCCTCTATCTTTTTCCTCACAGTCATAAGTTGTTGGAATGCCAAGAAATGAGACACAAATTCTATGATATCTCTCTTCATACAATCACTTCATATGTATTCATTCTTGTCATTATAAATCTTCATACTTCTTGGATCAATTGATAATGTATAACTTTGTGCTTCCTCAAACAACACCTTCTTCAAATATGGTATAGAAGGAACACATATGTGGTCATTAATATGTATCATTCTATCTAGATCAGGTATAAACTCAAAAAAATTTCTAACATTATTCGATAGCTCATACACTTACTTGTGTGCCTCCATAATCGTCAATTGGATAACAGTTTTAAAATTCATTTTATAATGATAATACTTTTACCTGTACTTTAGTATTTATAGTTCAATCCATTTCAAATCTATAAATATCGGATCTTTTGTGATATTTATCATGGTTAATCTAGCATTATCCGCATATATTAAATCATATAACTCTTTTTTTAACTTTAATTTGTTGGTAATGTATTGATCAGTCATAATCCTTTGTCAATTATAATAATTTTATTTGGAATTTTTATAACTGATTATGTGTGAATATATATTTTATACTTTTATGATCAGTATATATATAACACTATTTTTATAAAGTTTATTCCTCCATACATGTATTGTACAAATTTCCACTGCTAAATCTAAATAATTGGTTGGGTAACTCTTCTCATGAATCAACAATTTTCATGAGTAATAGGCAATAACCATGTTATTATACATAAGAAAACATCTTAATACCTTCTTGAATGTATCATTATAGATTACAATCCCATATCCTCTATAGGGTAATGTATGCATGATTACACTATCCATCATATTTTTTGTTTCTTGAAATTTTCCTCAAATTCATCTTTCTATAAGAACATGACTCTATTTTGAGTTTAATTGAAATATAATTAAATACTCATTGAAAATAATCTAAAAAAATGACTATATCCCACTATAGCTAGAAAGTTGCAAATCTCACACACTTTTGTTGGTATAAGCCAAAATTAAATAGCCTTTATATTATAGGGATCTACTACTATATCATCACAATAGATTATGTTACCCAAAAAAACATTTTGTAGACAAAATTTACACTCTTTAAATTTTTCATATAGCTTCTCCTTCCCTCGAGTATTTAGTACAATTATCATGTGACCTTTATTCACGTCTATGTACTTTTAATAGATAATAATTTCTTTTATAAATTCTTCCACAAACTAATTGAGTTAATCATTTATGATTTTATTAATTCAATCCATGTGTATAATAAGGGAATTAGTAAGACCAATAGGCCTCAATATAAATGCATAGTGACTATAACTCCTACGGAATTCTTTCATTAGAATATACCCTTTTTTGACACTCAATTGATGATATACAGAATGAAAGTCAGTCAGGGAAAAGCATTGATCACTCCATAGTTGATCAAAATACTCATCAATACTGGAATGAGGATACTTTTTCTTGATTCTGATCTTGTGAAACTCCAAACTATTAATGAATCATACCATTTATCCATCTTTATTTTCCACAAATAGAACCAGTGCACCCCAATGTGACCAACTTGGAAGAATGAATCCATTATTAGGTTTTTCAAGGAGTTTATTCTTCAATTCTTAATATTCAATAATGGAAATTCTATAAAGAGACATTGATGTTGGTGTGGATATAGGTTTTTGTTTTATTGAGAACACAACTTCATCTATTGGTGGAAGACTAGACAACACTTTGGTAAAGACATCCAAAAAATCCCAAACTATGCGAATACAATCAATGTCTACTCTCTCCCCAACCATGTGAAACAAAAAAACTATTTTAATTTGAATTAATACCCATAGAATTGATTGGGGTAATGACACTCCAATAATTGATCATGTGATGCTAATGTTATTGTTCCCAAGCATGGGGATCAAGAACACCCTTTAAGAATTTGGGAAAATTGGTTTGGGTGTTGAGTAAGATGGTATATTGGGATGATTCTTTATATAATTTTATCATAGGCCTTTTGATTTTCCTTCAGTTTGAACCTATGTTTCATACATATCCCATGTTATTTAATATATTTTTGTTAAAATAGAGGTTAATATTTTCATATATTTAGAGGTTATGTTTGGGAGAGTATAGTTAGATATCTCATTCCCTAAACCTCGCATTATCATTAGTGTCTGTGTTCTGAGTTGTGAATATGTAGTTTCATTTAGTTGTTTTGGGTGGATCTTTTGGTTGATGATGTTGCATCCCCTATAATTATTATGTGATATTGTGGATCAATCTTTGGATTAGGGGTGAATGTAAAACCAAGAAGCATAGTTAGAACACAAGGAAAAGGAAATAATGTGGTGCACATGTTTTCATGTTTACCATTTTAGATGGTGTGTTTCACAGTAGAAGCCCTAATTCTCAATCCATAGTTTCCAATGAATAAATTACAATATTCCACTTCTAATAATTTTTTAACAATTCTTGCTTCTAGATTTATCTAAAAGTGGTTTTCACATTTAGTATGTGGAATGATGAGTGTTTTTCTACATTTGGGATGTGGATTTTGTGATCCTTATTGGGATGATATTCTAGTACTTTTGTTTTTGTTATTTATATAAACTAGTTTTTTTGTAGAATAAGGAGTTTTGAGAAAATGTTTATTTTAAAACATGGTTTTTTGAAATATTTGATTAGTAAATTACCATGTTTTATCAAATTTATTCTTAAAATAGTTGTTTATTGTGTTATATATTATAAATTAGGTGTTTCAAATAGGTGAAATGTTTTTTTAATAGGTTTGAAAAGTGTTTTTAAATGAGTGTCAGGATTGGAATTTCATGTCTTGCCTTGTTTTAAAAATATTCATTTTCCAATGAGGTAGGTTTTTTAATTTGTTTCTAAGATTTTATTATAAATAGTCACCATAGTTGAGGTGGGATATAAAATTCCTTGTTGAAATAGTGGTTGTCAAATAAAAATATTCATTTAATGTGGTTTTTTAATATTTCATTTTAGGGTTGATGTTTTGGTTTTTATTTATCTCTTTTAAAATGCCTTTTGGATTATTATTTTAGGCATTTGTTGAGAAAGTTCATGTCTTTTAAATTGTCATCCCTTTGAATGGTCTGATGATTTCTTCAGTTCTGAAACCCACCCATTCGTAGGAGGGATGTGTGAATGTTTAACCATCTTTTTAGATCTTTTGTGAGAATTATCGAAATATTTAACTATGTTTATCAGTAATAAATTGAGTTTTTTAGGGGACCACACATTTAATAGTGTAAATATTATTTGAAGGGGTTCATGATGTTTTATTGGATTCTTTGGATTAAATTCCATTTTTGGATGTTCCATGGGAATAGTTACATTTGGGGAAGACTGATGAATGGTTTTACTAATTTATGAATTTCTTTCTCGTTCGAAGAATGATTCCCCCATCGCACCCTATGGGGTGGTTTCGGGATGTCCTGTTATTATCATTTTGTTGTGCATCATTGTCTGGGAGAACTATCTCGGTGATGTTAGTTTTGTCCAACTATTCCAGCCATGACATTTGATTCACATTGTCCATACTAGAGAGGGGACTTTAGGATCATGATTTGGTATCTATGGTGTGTGAGACACCTACAGAGTGTGGTAGAATAATTATAGTTAGGATATGGGAATGTTTTGGGATGTACAATATGAGTGTGATCCAGTTTTTGAGCCTTAGTTATCCATGTGTTTCATGAATTAATGTGAGGGATCTTGTCTCTATTCTTTTCTATTTTAGTTGATCTTATCTACATTGGGTTTGGAAGCCTTTGTGGTTGAGAGGGTTTTCCTATCATAGTTTCTGAGTCATTCAAATATGTGTTCTCGATAGTGGTTTCTTTTGAAACAATGTTAAGTGAACTCTATAAGGTGGGAAAATATTTCTAGGTCTTCCATGGTTTATATTGTTTATTATTATTATAGGTTCTAATTGTGAATCATTATAGAGACATTTTGAACTATTAAGATAGATGACTTAGATCATTTTTTTGAGAATATTATATTTTTTCATTATGCTCAGTTCATAATGAGTGGTTCATTTGGATATGATATCTTGCTTTATTATTCTCATAACACTATTTTTCATTTGACTAGGGATTTTTAGGGGATGAAATTGAAAACATGGGGTTTTTTATAGCACCATGTCATTGTGGTGTTTTATGCATGTTCTTTGGTGATAATGATGTTTGAGATCAATTTCTATAGAGTTACTCTAAGAATCATTTAAATTTCATATGGTTTACATATATGAATGATTATGCTTCACAATTTTTGGAAAACCATGTGGACTCTATTCATGAGGATCCTTTATAGTTCATTTTGAACTACACATAGTTTTTTCTATATGGGATGGACACAATTACGTCCAAACAATGTGTTATATAGGATAAATTGTTTGAGGAAATCAGTGGGTTTATGGTTTTTTAAATGAATTGAAAATGGTTTTCAAGCCACATATAAAACATGAATTTGGATCTGTAGTTTTTTAAAAAACATTTTCTATAAATTCATAATCGTTTATAAAGTATTGTGGAGATCTCTATGAGGCTGTGAATGTCTTGAGTGGTTCTAAATTATGTCACATGGATTTTTTATCTGCATGACCACATAGAAAAAATAGTATAGCTTAAGGTTATTTGGGAGGCGTTATAAACCACAAAGTTTTTGTATATGTTTCTTAGCTGTGTAACCAAACCATGCATGTTTCCGTTGTTTTTAATTTTTGGGTTTTCTATAGTTACCATTTCATATTTTTCTAGTGTTTTTACCCTTTCCACTTCTCCGACATTGACTGACCCCTTAAAGCTCTATATAGTGTTTAATTCACATTTTCTTTGTATTTTTAGGTTCCTTTGATGCATTCTATGTCATTGGATATATATTGTTCATTTAATTTACAACATCATCCTTCTCCATATCCTATCTAATGAATTTTTTTTCCACCATGAACCCTTGTTATCATGTGGATAAATTTTTTTTTTGTTTTGTTTATTGAAATTGATTTTACATTATTGGTGTTCTAGACATCATTTCATCAACGATGGGTGTGGTATACATTCCTGGAAACATGTTTCATGAAGTTTCATCTTAGTTTTTACTTCATTTTGATAGGTGTTACAATGAAATTATTTCATTGTGGAATTACAAAAAAACATAAACAATATAATTTACCATTTTATGAGTGAATAATTTTGTATGGAACCCTTGTGATGAGTTGGAACCATTTTTTCAATCTCTTTTATGATATAATTTATTTTATATATGAAATAAATGTTTTATGTTATAAAATTTAATATTTTATTGTGATAATATTTTAATTAAATTACTTATATATATTTTTAAATGGTTTCATCAGGCGAAATGTGTTTCAAATCAGTTTTGGTATCATTGAGTGAAAAAAATTGTTTTAATTGGAATTTGGTTTTGAATCGTGTTGTGTTGTGGACATCAAAATGATATTTGAATTGGTGTATTAATGTACTTTAATGGGTTAATTGAATTGTGTGTGAGGTTTAACCATTGGTTAATTATAAATTGTATTTGTTTAATTATTTTTTTGTGTAAATGTTTGTTCTTTTGGGCCTGTTTTTGGTTTTATGGAGAAATAATTTTTTTTGAAGGGTATAAATAAAACAATTTAAAATAAATTTGTCATTTCATTGGAACATAAACTATTTTTAGTTGTGTTTTTAGATACTTGTGGTGTAATTAATTTCTTGGATCATGGATTGTATTATTAATGAATAGAACACTAGTGTATGAGTTAGTTTGAAATATTTTAAATGTTTGTATAATTTACATTGTTATCAAAATGGTGTTTAGAATGTGTTTTATAAAGTCTCGGTGGTATTTTAATTATAATTCATGATTTAGTGTTAATGGTAATTTTTTTAAACTATATTTAAATGATGTATGGGTATTGTACCCCATATTTCCCCTCTATTGTGTACTCATTGTGTGGCCATTTAACTCTATGTTATGGTTATTACTCTCCATGTGTAGAAATTATCCTATTATTCTATATGTGCAGGCTATTAGTTCATGTATTTCCATTATTGGTTTTTAGGGTGAGGTTAGTTATGGACATTCCCTATGTCTTGATTTTTCCTGTATTCATTATTCTGTACTTCCTTTATCAGTCACCCAATTTTTGGTACTAAGTGGAATACCAAGCTTTTCCCTCTTGTTGGTTTAGACTCTACTAGTGGCCACTTAGTGTAGACTTGGGATAAGTGGGGGTTGTAATTAAAAATATTCCGGTGTACCCTATTTAAATGATGTTATAGAATATTCAAATGAAGGTAGTTATTTTGGGAGGTTATAATCATATATGGTTAGATGATTATAATTTTAGATCCTTCAGGTAGGACCATGAAATAGTTGTTTTCTCAACGAGTTTGAGATTTAGTGTATTTTAAAATAGTGATTTGTTAACTCATTTACAACTATTTCCTTGATATGCAACCCTTAATATCATTTGTTTCGTTTTATTATTCATTTTGATACATATTTGGTTCCATCAAGTTGTTTTTAACACATGCGTATGGGGTAGTATTAAATGAATTTTTTTTAATGATATGTATTAAAACAATTTTTTTCTTCTAATGAATCATATTTGAGGGGTTTAATGTTTTTTTAATGGGATTTTTTTTAACATGGATCCTTTTGGTGAAAATCATTAATTTAATCTTTTTCAATTTTTTAAAATATAGGTGACTAATATTGATATATTTTAACATAGTTGGTGATTTTGAAAAGTAGTTGGATAATAAATTTTATATCAAACCTCTTTTTATTATTCTATTAAATAAATAGAAAATGATTTGACAAGGTATTATTGAAATCATGGATTTTCATACATTTTTATTTAAATTAATATTTTATTATAGATTTATTTTCTAAACCAACCATAATAAATTTCCATAGGAAATGAATTTCATTGTTTAAAAAGGTTATGGTGACCTATTGAGTAGGTTTTCATACAAGTATAAAATTTTATATTTTATATTCCCAATTAGATCCATCTTGTTTTTCACAGAAATTGTTGATGGTGTTGAGAAGTGGTGAGAAACAAGAATTTTTGTGGAGTTGGTTTAACTCTTGGCAATAAGTGGGTTGGTTTGAGGTGGTTTTTATTTTGGTTATATTATTACAACCATTTAATTACTTCATAAATAACATTATTTATGAATATTGATTAAGTATATGAAATTGGGTTGAATCATGGTAGTTGGTATTGACCTTTTTAGAGTTCTATATATTTATTTCTTCTTAAATATTTGATGATTATCCTTTTTTGTATCATATTTTAGTAAAGAATTCCCAAAGTATTTTATGTGATTCCCTATTACTTGTTGTGTGTATATGCGAATCAGGAATTCGCTTTGGGCCTTATGGTTAATTGGGTCGGCTGCTGGGTATGATGGAATCACAATAATGTAAGTTAAAATAAATAGATAATAACATATTTGAGAATCATATTCATATTTAATAACTTATATAAACAATAATTTTAGTTATGTATCATACTTTTATTAGTTACTTATTTTATACATCTATTATCAGATATCTATGATTTTAATTGTTTGGTGCTCACTTAAAAATTTCAATGTTGATCAATATTCATTGTATCTATATTCATAGAAATTATTTTATTTTATTTTATAATAAATTATTTTTATATTTTTATATAATCAAAAATAATTGGTAGAGTAATTTTTATTTAGGATTTGGGTATATTGAATCAATAGTTAGATTGTTTAATTTTTGATAATGAAATGATTATTCTTATTTAATTATTTACCAATTTATATTATTATTAAAAAACCAAATAAACCATTATTTTAATAGTAATATATAGTATAATCTAGGATTATTTTGTAATATGCATCCGTGATATATTTTTTTAATAATTTATGAAGGTGTTTAATATTACTGAAACCATTAAATGCTATAATTGATGGGTTATTATGGTTATTAAATTGAATATTTTTGAATAATATCATTAATAAAAAATAAAAGTAATATTATTGTTATTTCATATAGGTGTTGAGTAAGATTTTAATAGACATTTTTTATGAATAAAATACAATAGATATAGTAAATGGAATATGATACTTCGTGTGGTGGTAGTCTGCATATACACATACATGGTATTATCATTTTCCACAGAATAGAAGATAGATAGGAAATGGGTAATCCTATAATAATATTAATAATTTTTTTAATATAATATATATTAATTAAATTACCCTTTTTAACCAATCATGTATAAAGGAAAAGGATAACAAAACACGTCCCTTTTTTGAGGTGGTAGTATATATGTACGTATATATGATGTTTTTATTTTTTAATTGAAAATAAAAAATGTGGTTATTTATTTTTCCCTTAACAAAATGAAAAATAATATAAAAATAATACTAATTTAACTATATATTATTGTGAAAATTTTACTATTTGTAGAATGGATGGAAGGGAAATAAATGAGAATGGATAAGTACTTATATTTATAGAATGACCATCCCTAGTGAATAATTTATGAAATTTGAGTATATAAGGATAATTCATATGAAATGTGGTTTAGCAACATGAAATATATTCATTTAGAAGTGAAATTGATAATTAATAATTATGAAATGTAATTTTTGAAGTGTCCATGGGGGGCTAGTGGAAGAGCCCTTTAATAAGAGCTGAAAATTATATTTATTATAAATATAAATTCATAATATAAAATTTTCATTGAGTTTATATGAAAATTGGACTCCAAAGTATAAAATAACTTCAAAATAAATGTTTTTCGTAGACTAAAAACACATCAAATAATTTGGATACTTGTTTTTAATTTAATGTTACTTATTCCATTATTTAATCCCTTTTAATATAAATTTATCGTTAAATAAATAACTCAATTTCATTCCTTAGTAAAACATTTGGACAAAGAAATACGAAAACATCCTTATTAAATAAATTCGATAATTTTATTTCAAAATTATAACCTTTTAATCAAATACTAATTGAATGGTAGACAAAAAATAGTTTTAATATTGGTGCATGTGACACATAAAAACACATTTTTTGAAACCAATAAATTTTTATTCTATAAAAAAATTATTAGGATAAATTTATAGTTGTTGTTGAATTAAATTAATTCAATCAGTTTATTAATATTGAAATAAATGTTATTTTTTTCAATGAAATAAGAAATAAAGTTATTTGTTGAGACATTTTAATTAATCGAGGAAGATGACAAATAATTTTAATAAATATAAAAGACTTTTTTATTGTTTAAATTTATAATAATGGGTTTCTCAAATTCAAAAAATAATTATAAAATCATTAATTAAATTCTTCAAATAAAATATTTTTTATTAAATTTTTTATAAAAGTGTTAATTCAACATTAGATCGTGATAATGTCAAAAAAATTAAATAATATTAAAAACAATATTTTCCTTTATTATCCTAAAAAAAGAAAATCAAATTATAAATATTTTAAAAATGCATCATAATAATACATTTTTATGAAAAATAAATTGAGTGTTTATTTTTAGTCATATTAAAATACTAAATTTGAATAATTTCTCCTTTAAATATAATAATAAAATATAATAAAAAATTATAGATAACTATTTTTTTAATTATTATATCATATAAATGTTCCTAAATGATTTAAAATATATTATTCAAAAAAAAAATTAAATTTTTATCATTTAAATTTAATATATTATGATTATTGAAATATAAAGGCATGGTTCATAATGAGCTAATTTTATGAAATAAATATTTTTAACCATAAACTGATCATATTTGTTGTTTAGATAAATTAATTTAATTTTATCATTGTATTAATATTAATATACATATATATATCTCAAAAAATAGTTACAATATTTTTTAAATGATAATTTATTCACTTCATTATAATGACCACATTTAATACTTTTTTAATTGAATTCCTAATTAATTTTTGTTTGGTGCTATGTGTGATGTAATGTATTGAGCATAATAATTTTTAACTATAAATTAAGACTAAAATCATAGGAAATCAAATTATATTTGTTATTAAGGTAATTGCATATATTAATTTACTATTCATTGTTATTCTATTTAATATTTATACCCAAATTAATATGATATCAATTAATTTAATGTTATTGTTCAAAATAAAGAATGTGAAAAATGGTTAATATTCATTTTCAATTTTCAAAAAGACAAGAAATTATTAAAAATAAATATTTTAATAAATTTTATCCATATATTAATCACATTTAATATATTACAACTTTAAACAAATTATAAAATCTACATAAACAAAATAAAAACATAAATTTAAACGTTATTAAATTAATGAAGTATTAAAAAATAACATAGACATACTTTATTGATATGATTTAAATTCTACTATTTTTTTCTATGTGAAAATTAATAATATTAAAATATAAAATGAAGATAATTCATTTTCCTCATCCTATTGTAAAAAAAATCATTATTAAATTATCCTAATATTTCCTTGCTTTTTTGACACTCGATAGATCTCAAGGACTCATAAATCAAAAATTTGATACAATTTATGTTATTTTATAAACATTAAATTTTATTGAGTTTGAGAATAATATAATAGATTTTTTTACTAATAAAAATATATTATCTTTTAGATTTTATGTTTTTCTGTGATTAGAGATTCATTCGTTGATCATTCTAGTAATGTTTCTTTTCTATGTGGAGGTAGTTAGCATGGAAGCTTTTGAATCTATGAATTTAGTAGAATCATAGAAAGATATTTTTTTCATCAATGTACAGACCTTATAAAATACTATGATATTTACATAAAAATAAAATAATATACTCCCTAGGGAAATTAATTGAACAATTATCCCATGATTTATAGGAGAATAGATACGTAGATCAATTTTTGTGCGATAATGTAGGGCACAAAATGATTAATTTTTTGAATCCTTTAAACAAATTCCATCACTGTATACAAGAAATATGTATAGAAAATTTTAATATTTTATTTACATGGATATGTAATGGTGAATCATCTAACCGATTATATTAAACTAGGATAAAATGTGATCCATTATTTTAGGATGAGTTAGAGACTCATAGAAAAGTTCATAATCCACACTAGGAAGAGAGGTCAGCTCTTTATAATAGTCTATTACATGGATTAACTACATAAAAGTTATCATAAGATGTTATAACTCATATACACCTATTTTTGTTGTGTGGTACTATTTTTATTACTTTCACAATTATTTCTATATTATAATATTCTGGAGAATCATATTTATTTACTTCTATGAGGTTTATTGATCAAACGAGGTTGAAACTTGAGTCGATTCAATATTCTATATGTATAAACACTCTACATGCTGATATAGTTTTAAAGGTATTTATGTCTCCATCATAAGTATTCATGAATGGAAACAAGGGAATCTATTAATGATTTATAAATATTGTGATGAGAATATATCATATGACCAATAGGATAACTGGAATAATTTAGTATAAATAATATATCAAATAAAATAATCAATGAGTTACTATAGTAGAATTGAATTGAAATATTTTTACATTCTAGGGGGATAAGGATATTTATGATAATATATAGAGAATTATCATAAGAAATGTTAGATATTTTTCATTTTAGATTACCACTTAGATCTATAAAATGAAAAAACGAAAATATAATTACATAGAAAAAGGGTTAAAAATAGATTCTATCATAGATGTCTGATTTTGATTATCATATTTGATAGATAATTTGGATCGTTAGATAATAACATTATAATTTATAACTGATCATATTGTTCTAATAGTTTTTTGGGAGTATATGGTTTTTCTAGAAGAGATTCAATAGATGAGATTCGTTTTCATGAGTGTTTACCTATTGGTGCATTATATTTTCTTGTATGAAATATGATTATAGTGTTTGAATGTGTATTTAAAACCATTTTTTGAACCAATTTATTATGATATAAAATCATAAAAATAATCATATAGAGAATATCATGAAACACCTACCTATATGAGTTACACGATTTGAAATCATAAATGGTGGAATAAGCTTAAAAATTGATATAAATATAGAAACAAATAAAAATAATGTACTATAACATATGAAGTTATCCAATGCACAAATAAATACACTAAAAAGACACCACTGAACTCAACTTAGTGAAACCCCCAAAAAAACATTAAGTTGATGAAAAAACGAAATGACAAAGTAATATTATGTTACTTATAAATTCATATATCCATGGAAAAATAAAACTAAATTATCATTATAGTAAGATTTTAAAATTATTTCTCACAAAATTGATATGTCTTCAAATTTAAAATCATTATTCATTGATCTCAAGACACATGTGAATGTTTCTTCATCCTATATAACAAACCATATTTTAATAAATATTAAGCAATGATTTATTCTACAATGTTAAATATAATACTATCCAAAATGATCGTATTTTATTTTTTTATTTGGGAACTAAATAATTATAATAAAAAATATGGATACATAGAAATTATTTAAAACTCCCCAACAAGCTCAAAATAATACATTAAACTTTTAATAATGTATGGGATAATCTGGGGACATACATAATAGAATGGTGAGATAAAAATGCAAGTAAATGAATAATAAAATCATAACAATATGAAATAATAAAAATTACTAAATAGGCACATCATGGTGACATAAAATTGGAGATAATCAAAAAACAAATCAGCAATGATGATTTAAGATAATAAAATAAAGGAAACATATTATTAGGGAAACATCATGAAACCTATAATCCTAAACATATGTGAAGGATAATATACAATAACAAATAACATGTTGTTCATGATCTAACCTCGTAATAGTAATATATTATATATAATAAGTTAATAAATTTACCCATTCAATTTTGGGGGTATACAATTTCTTTCCCACATGGCACATCCATATCCTATATATTTATATGTGTGCCGCATAGATCATAAAACAATAGGATTTCATTCATCACTTTTAATACAACATTAATGGAAGGTGGGATATATATTTGGATTTCTCCAATTAATTATGGATATGTAAATGTATGTGAATACCCTTGAGTGTAAAGGGGGAGAAACATGCAGTACATGAATGCTTGGAATAGAAAATAATTGGATAATGTTAGTTACATATCTTGGATACCAAAAGATACATTTAAGAGATTAATGATAGTGAATGGGGTACCTAATCAATAGTATAAAACAAGTATAGTGACAGTTATGTGTAAAAATATATCCCAACTTGAATAATTTGAAATAAATTGGAATAATATAAACGAGGTTCTTAATAAAAAGAATACTGAGAGGATCCCTTAACATGTATGTTTAAATCAACAACCATAAGAGGTGACCCTTAAGAGATTAGAGTAATTATGGTAGGGATATAGATAAATAATGCTAGTTTAAATTCATTCTATAAGCTCATTGATTAAAGTAGATTGAGATATTGGGAGGATTTTTAAAGTACATGTTTGGGGATTTTTTTTATTAATTTGTAATCATAGGTTTGGACTGCATAATATTTAATAATTATATACCCCCACCATTTTCATTAATTAACATTACATTACATTGGAAGAATATATAAAACATTATAAAAATCAGATGCCCAATGACAATACTAGTGTAATTCCATTGGAGACTTGAAATCATAAAAAATAATAAATATTTGATCTATATAATCTCCCACTAGGTTCGTCTTGAATAACACCCTTAGACGACATAGAAAAATAATAAAAATCTTCATAACTAAGGGGGAATGAAACATAAAAAAGGAGCAAGCTCAAATGCTCATTAAGGGTACACAAGGGAGCTATGTAATCATGATTATGATATTATGGGTATGAAAACATGATTATGAAAATAGAATATCATACCCTCCATATCGAAGATCATATATGTGAATTGAGTTATAAAACATAGAATTTCAGAATACATTAATTAAATAGAAATAATAGAAAATAAGCCATCAAATCATAACCAAGGAATAAACCAAGGAATTTTGGAAAATACATATGAATATATATATATATATTCATATTCTACATGGAACAACCTCCAAGGAGATCTTAGTTGAAAATTATTTTACTAAACCGGGTTCACTCCCAGTTCTTGCCCTGTAATACTGAACCGAGTTATCATCCTGTTCAATCCCAATAATACTGAATCATGTATGTTTCTCATTAAAGAACTATAATACTAATCTAAGATCATTTTTCATTCTATCCATGTCTATATAATTATATATAAATCTTTACCCATTTCATTGTCTGGATATATAGGTCCCACCCATCTCATTGTGAAATAATCAAAAAATGTCACACAATATCATAAATAACCATATAATAACACATGAAAATAAATGAGTATAATAAAAATGTAATAATATCATCAACAATTAAAATATATATGGTTCATAATAACTTCATCATAATAATAAAATTTTAAAAGAAATGGGTTTCAGAAGCATATAACCCATGAAAGAAAAAAAAATTATTTATAATCATTCCATCAATACACAATCCATCCATTGAAATAATATGAATGTAGACATTGAATATTTTCCCCAAAATGGCATGAGAAACCCCATTATATGTTATCTTAGATGAGAAATATTTTTGAATAGTCTTTAAAAAACATTTCTTGGGGAAAATATCATTTATGCATTGAACAATTCATTGTAAATCGTAATACATTTTTTAAAACCATTATCTTTTAAAATACAATTGAGAAAAATATAAAGTGATATTTCAAAAATATAAAACCTATTTAAAATAATTTTTCCATGAAATTTGTCTTAAAATATATTTGGAAGTCATTTTTGAGACAATTTTATTTTTATAGATTGGTTTTTTAACTCGAGATAGAGATGATCAGATTTTATATAAATAATTTATCATCAGTGAAAATGTGTTAAAAATGGAAATTTTACATCGATATATCATTAGCAAATACAAGGTAATGAATCACATGAGTTTTCTTATGATATGGATCATAATATTTCATCAAAGGAATCTTTAATATAAACAACCACGAAAAGTGATGAGATTTTCTCAATAAAATCAAATAATATAGTAACATAAAATCATACTCTCTATGTAAGAAAAAAAACATCATGAATAATACAATTTCATGATATACATGAAATTTATGACATATAATGTAAAATGGAATTATATACAAATCAAAAAAGAATTTAGGGGCCTAACAAAATGTGAGTCACAGATAATGAAAAATGGGACAAAACTATTTTACCGATTTGGAATCTTTTGATACATTTATCCAACTAAATAAATATAATAAAATACTTATTTTAATACCAATAAATTTATTTATAATATACATTAAATAAAATAATGGGATGTAAATACACAACAAAAATTTATAAAACTGATGAAAACAACATGTATCTCATGGAAATAATATGTGAGATGAAATCCCTAGACATTGTGTATTCACTCTCGTTGTACTCATTAAAAAAACTGTATAATTATATGAAATTTATTTAATAACATTTAAAGAACCATATGATTATATCTATAAACATATGTGGTTTTATTGCGAATTTATTTTACATTCTTGTTACCCATCAAATGTTTAGGACTTAATTCAGATAATATTTTCTTTGTTCTTCACATGTGTCTTAGTTAGTTATATCATTGGTCATTATACATATATAATAGTTAACTAAGGTAAAAAAATGATATACATATCATATATTTAAAGTATATTTTTATCATAATCATATATATAATATAGAAACATGAAATGGATTACATTGTTCATGGAGATGGTAAGTCGTACGTACGCGTTAACGCTTTTTCCATTTTTAATTTCCTAATGAAAGAATAAAAAAATAAATAATTTATATATGTTTATAGTATCATTATAAATTTATATTTATCATAAAAATTAATTAAAATAAATTCCATGTATTTTATGAATAAATGATATCCCTTTGAGAAGGTACTTGTCAACACTTCCTCAAAAAAAGTTGTATTTACATAGAATGAAAATTTAAGAAGATATGTATTCTAAAATGAATACATAAGACTAAATAAATTATAATTAAAGTATATAAAATTTAAAAATATAGTGATCATCATAATTTCCACTTTGTGATGCGGTATGTAAAATTAAACATCCATTGTTTAATGAGGCGGTAGTTCACCATACACATAAACAACATATTCATTATCAATTAGATAGAGGTGTGTGTAAATGTTTCCATAAAATTTACCATAGAAAATATGAGTAGATTTATGAAACATGTGTTTTTAAACAAGAATTCAATAAAGAGATTGTATGGGGTGGATAATAAAAATAAATTAAAGTACTTGAGAGAAAATGTTACATATTTATTGGGTAACTCCTTTTGAATTGTTTGAAAAGAATTCATTGGACTGCCTTACACTCAAGGCAACGATTCAACGAGGAATTGAGGAATGGATGTGAATTGGGTAGGTATTGGATGATATTAAGTGGTTTTATATGTTTTAATAAGAGGTATTTTTGGAGTCATTATATAAGGAAAGAGTAGTGGAAGTCTTGTAAATATTTGAAGATAGATTTCCACCCACTTTGTTTATGTTGGTTGTTGATCCAATAATGATAAAAATCTACGAAACATGAATTATTAAGTCCAAATATGGACATAAAATGTCTTTTTTACATATTTATATATTATTTTGGTCTTAAATTTATGGTTTACTCCTTATTTATTCTTAATTTTGACATAATTGATTTAATTAATTTTAATTAATTTCACCGATATTTTTGGTAAAAAACTAATTTTTCCTTATTTGAAATTAAATATTATTCTCATTACAAATTTGGAATACTTTTTTTTATTCTAATAATATTCATGGTAGAAATTAATATAAAATTTATCCTGTATTCTAGTCGATAATGCACGAATTTAATGTAAAAAAAACAAATTTTTGCTAATTTCAATTTCCAATTTGAATGTAAAATTGTTTCCAAATACACATATTAAATTAATTTAAATAAATATAGTATAATTAAAAATTTATACAAAATTAATATCTATTTTATCCTTATAAATATTTTATCTCAAAAATATGTTTTGAATTATAATATCATATTTTTCAATATTTATCTAAAATTGACGTTTCTCAGAAAAACTCCACAAAATTCACCCCATAATATTTTAAACATTATAAATTAGAAAATGAATATTTTTTATCAAATTAAAATTATAATTTTCCGAAATTAATTTTATTTTTTTCATAGAATGACATTAAAAATAGTTCATTCAATAAAAAAAATTTAAACATATAATTACTTTAGTAGAAATCATATAATTTATTATCAATATGTTTTATCTATATAATGAAATTTTAAAAAATATTTTAAATATAGTAATTTATATTCATATAACTATGTTTAACATCTTGGTTATAACTATCTCATTTAAATAATTACAATAATAAAATAATGTTTTGTAGACTCATTGGTGTTTCTTCTAACATACGTCGGGTCATTATTTCATAAAATAAATTCCAAATTCAGGTTCTATATATTGTATGCCAATTACATGTTATGTCAGAGGATTTTTTGACTAAGTTCATTTAAATACAAAAATTAAATTTTAATTTACTCACAAAAATGATCTATAAAAACTTGTGGTGTTATATTATAACGCCCTTAAAATGAATTTCTCCATGAACATTTCTCACTTAGTAAAAAATTGAGTATAATTACGCTTCATCATATCCTCAAGTTCCCATTTATGTTACCCTAACTGGTTATTACCCCATAAAATAGTTATATGGTCAGAGGTAGTGTTTTATAGAAATATCTAAAATCAGTCCATAATTTCAAATGGATTCTCCTCAAAAGAAAGATCATACTCTAGTGGTATGCCCTTTGAGTATAGAAAATTTGAAGGGTCAGATATATAATTACTAATGATATATACAAGAAAACATGATGAACATTAGAGAGATTATGTCGAAGTCTCAAGTGATAAGACACTGTCCTGAAATTATCATGAATCATAAAGGTACCGATATACCTAGGGCTTTTTTTCATCTCTTCCCAATTAGCATCACCTTTATCCATGGTGAGAAAATTGATACAACTATTCACTAACATTAAATTCGTGTCCACATTTGTAGTTATAATCTTAAATTTTCATTCAACTTTGGGCTCCCTTCAAATGTTTTTCTATGGTTCTAACCTTCTCAATCATTTCTTCTACAATATTGGGTCCCAATAGCATTATTTTTCCAACCTCATATCAACACATTAGAGATATTTATTTATTCCCATAAAGGGGTTCATATAGTTCAAACTGAATGTTTGAGTGAATGATATTGATATTAAAAAATTCAATGAAAGAACCTTATTGATAAAAACCACCTTTTAATTCCAAAGAACAAGATCGCAACATATCCAATAGGGTTTTAATTGTTCTTTTAGAATGACCATCTATTTTTTGATGATAAGATGTGTTGAAACAAAATTCATTATCAATTTCATACTAAAATATTCAGCAAAACATTAAGGTAATCCTCACATCCCAATCTTATACAATAGAATCTGGTACTACATTATGCCTTATCATTTCCATTATTTATATCCGAGAATGCTGATACAAAGATAAGTCTTCTCTAATATAGATGTATTCTGATGACTTAGTGAAAAAATAGAGAAGAACCCCTATAGCATTATACCCTCTAGAGGTTTTGGGTAATCCAACAACAAAGTCCATAGTTGGGTTATACCATTTCCATTTTGGTATAGGTAATGAATCTAACTTCCCATATATCTTTTTCCTCCATGTCATAACATGTTGGTATTCCATGAACTAAGATACAAAGTCTATGATATCGCTCTTCATACACTCCGATCATAAGTATTATTTCTTGTCATTATACATCTTCATACTTCGGGGATGAATTGATAATGTATAACTCTGTGCATCCTCAAACAACACCTTATTCAAATCGGGTATAGAAGGAACTCATATGTTGTCCTTAATATGAATCATTCTATCCTGATCAAGGATAAACTCAACAAAATTTCTAACATTATTCTTGAGCTCATCAACTTCCTTTTGTGCCTCCATAATCATTACTTGGATAATGGTTTTAAAATTCATTTGATAATGATAATAATTTTTCCCTTCATTTAGTATTTATAGATCAATCCATTTTAAATCCAAAAATATTATATATTTTGTGCTATTTATCATGGTTAATCTAGCATTATCTTTATATATTAAATCACCAACATCATTTTTTCACTTTCCTTGGGTGGTAATGTATTGATCAATTATAATTCTTTATCAACTATAACAATCTTTTTTGGAATATGTTTAACTCATTCTGTGGCAATATATATTTTATAATTTTATGATCAGAATATATATAACACATTTTCAATAAAGATCATTCCTCCATATATATATTGTAAATATTTCCACTACTAACTGCAAATAATGTGTTGGGTAACTCTTATCATGAATCATCAATTTTCATGAGGCACAATCTATAACCATGGTATTCTACATAATAAAACATCCCAATCCCTTCTTGGATGAATCACTATAGATTAAAAACCCTTATCCACTATATGGTAATGTATTCACGATTGCACTACCATCATATTTTTTGTTTCTTGAAATTTTCCTCAAATTTATCTTTTTATAGGAATATGACACCCTTTTCAGTTAACTTGACATAGAATTAAATACTCATTGAAAATAATCTAAAAAACATCGACTATATCCCACTAAAGCAAGAATTTTAGAGATCTCACACATTGTGGTTGGTATAGGACAAAAATTAAATAGCCTCTATATTTCAGGGATATACTACTATACCATCACAATAGATTATGTCACCCAAAAATAAAACATTTTTTAGACAGAATTAACACTCTATAAATTTTTCATATATCTTTTCCTTCCATAGGGTATTTAGTACAATTCTCAGGTGACGTTTATGCTCTTCCATGCACATTGAATAGATAATAATATCATATATAAATACAACCACAAACTAATTGAGGTAATTTATAATGACATTATTAATTTAATCAATGTGGATAACAGGAGAATTAGTAAGACCAAAACGCATCATAATAAATTCATAACGACTATAACTCGTACGAAATTCCATCACGGGTGCATCCCCTTATTGACCCTCAATTGATGATATATAGAATAAAGTTCAATCATGGAAAAGCATTGATCACTGCATAGTTGATCAAAATACACATAAATACTAGAATTATGATACTTTTTCTTGATTATGATCTTGTGGATATCTTAAAAATTAATGAAGCATACCATCGATCCATCTTTATTTTCCACAAATAGAACCAGTGCACCCCAACATGACCAACTTGTCTGAATGGATACCTTATTAGGTTTTTCATGGAGTTTCTTCTTCAATTCATAGAATTCAATAAAGGAAATTCAATAAAGAGACATTTATGTTGGTGTGAAAATAGGTTTATGTTTTTTGTGAACACAACTTCATGTTTTGGTGGAAGACTATACCAATCCTTTTTAAAGACATCCAAAAAATACACTACTTTTCCAATACAGTAAATATAAATTCTCTCCCCAACCATATGAGATAGAAAACCCATTTTAATGGGAATTAATAACCATACACTTGATTTAATATCTACATGATGTTCATACATATAATCAAAAATTTATATTATTTTAGGAGGGTTTGATTAGATTCTTTCCCTGATATACTTCTCGTTTTAATAAATAAACAACTCAAATGAATACATTATAATGTAAAAAATGGAGAACGGGAAATTTTTCGGTAGTACTAATCCATTGTTCAACAACAAGTGGATCATAAGACCCTCTGAAATAATGTGTATGTTTCCTCATGAAATACTCAATAGAATTTGGTTCCCAAATTTATGAATTTTGGATGTCCACCAGGATTCATAACTTGAGAATTCTATGTGATAAAAACAACTACAATTTTTATTCCATCTCAAATATAATTCAGTTTCTCATGAGGAATATAATTTCATTGTTTTTAATAATCAACATTAATGTTGTTCATTCATGTTCCATCCATTAACTAAAACCAAAATCATATTTTTATTAATTTTAATCATAATAGGGAACCACATAATCATGAAAAGACAATTTTAGAATGTCTATGTCATGACACTATAGGTTATAAATCAACGACATAATTGGTTTATCCTATATTCATAATAGATAAAATATATTAATATAATTATTGATAGATCATGAAGTGTTTTTGATTTTCTAAATCAGGTCTCCATGGGGTTTCAAACCATGTGTGAAGCAATTCACATTGTCATGTTCCTGATTACACCATATCCGGAATGGAACTTTATTGTAGTGTTCTTACCCATAGGTACATATATTCCATATCCACATCAACTTGAAGTATCTAGACAAGGATGAATTTATAGAAAATAACAGAATCTATTCTTTAATAAAATTCCAGGACATATTCATATACATTTTATAATCTTTATACTTATCCCTAAACATGTATATAGTGATCTCACTGAGAATTTCTTATCCCAAATTCCAATGGTTAACTAAATCTCCTCTCTAATACCAATATTTGTGACCATCAGATTTTATGCACTAACATTACATTAGATTTGTAATATAATTGAAACCTTATACAAACCTATGCCCAAAGATCATACTAGTCATGTGCCTTTGGAATTATAAGAACAAAAAATCTCATACATAAGTTAGCTACATCATATCCTACTAGGTTCTTCATGAATATCACCATTCTTATAGACATCAATGATGATATATATATTCATAACCTGGGGGAAGGAATTATACAAAGGGGTGATCTCAAATTCTTAGTAAGTGTATTCAAGGGAGATATGTAATCATAATAATAATAAAAATGGTTAGGGAATATGATTATGAAAATAGAATATCATATCATGCATATCAAAGATTATAAATATGAATCATGTCATAAACCAGTATAATAAATAAGACATGAGATAAAAAGAAATAATGAAAAGATTCCAGGAAAACATAAAATCAGAATAAAACATGGAATTATGGTAGAAACAAGATAATATAAAATGATACCTATAGTATTGAAGCCATTTCTACAATGTCCATCGTAGTGCAGAAATTCCTCTACTATACAAGGTTTACTCCCCTTTCCATACCAGTAATATTACACTAAGTTCACATATCATTCCAGCCTCGTAATACTTAACGGAGTTTATATCCAATTCCACCCCTGTAATTATAAAACAAGTTCATTTCTCATTCTAACCATGTATCTCTCTTAAAATATAAATTAATATCTAATACCCTATGAGATATATTGGAGCCACAAATCTCATAGTGATATTATACAAGAATGTTCCCCAAGATCAAAAATAACAATATGATAAACCCTGAAATAAATTGGGAATTATAAAAATTTAATGATATAATAACCTATAGAAATTTAAATGTTTCATTATTATCTCATCATATAAATTACTAGTGAAAAGAAGTGGGTTTCAAAAGAATATAACCCATGAAAGGGAAACATGTTCCATCAACACCATACCATCAAAACATAATCCATTTAATGAAAGAATATAAATATATTAAATGATTAATTTTCCAATAAAGTCATTACTAACAAAAATGTTGTTATCATATATGGGAAATAATTTAGAAATATATTTTAAACTATTTCATTAGGAAAATAAACATTCTGTATTAAAAAATAATTTTTAAAACATAATAACTTTTGAAAACCATTATCATAGAAAATATATTTGAATACCTAAAAGAAATATTTAAAAACTGTAAAATGTATTTAAAATTAATTTTTCCCTCAAATTGGTCTTGAAATTTCATTTCAAAAAATTATCTAAATCAATTTTAAAAACATCGTTTTTTAATACCATTGGTTTCTGACCTAAGAGAGAGGTAGTATGATTTTACAAAAAAATGTTATATTAAGAACAAAAAATTAGAAAATGGTACTAATACATTGATATATATTGAATAAATATATAATAATGAATATAAATAGTGTTCTTGAGAGATAGATCATGTGATTTAATCAATGAATGAATAAACATAAATAATCTTGAAAAGCGATGAGATTATTTCAATTATCTTTTTTAAAATGGTAACATGAGAAAATTCTATCCATTTAAGAAATAAAATAAAGCATAAATTATCATAAAATAATTTAAATTCATGATATAACCTGTAAAATTGAATTATATACACCTTCAAAAATAATTTGGGTTTATAACAAAACATGAGTCTCATGGAAGGGAAATTGGGAAAAAACTATTTTGCAGATTGGGTAACATTTGAAACATATACCCCATGAAAGAATGAACATAAAATGGATATTTTAATACACATAAATTTAATTAAAATATTAATATGATAAAATTATGGGTAGTACATACACCAAACAAATGGTAAGAGTGTATAACATATCATGTATCTCACATAAATAAAAATTTATATGAAATCCCCTTACATTGTGAATTGATTCTCATCATACTCATTAAGACCAACTATTTAATAAATATAAATATATTTTAATTACTTTAATAAAACATATTTTTATATTTAATACCATACAAGGTTTCATTATGAACTTATATTAACCTATTATTAATCACCCAATGATTAGATTTTAATTCGGATAATATTTTCTTTGTTCATGAAATGTGTCAAAAAAATTTATCCTTTGTAATTATAATTATATATATATATATATTATTTAATTTAAATCATGAAATAATTAACATATATATATATATATATATTATATTTGTATTATAATATTCAAATAATACATAATTATTAAGATGATTAAACTGTATATGTATACGGTATGTCATACATACGCATGAATGTTGTTCTCGTTTTCATTGTTGTATTGAAAGATTGAAATAAAATGATATATATATATATATATAATATCATAAAAGAAGATTTATAATTATATATATATATATATATCATATAATTTCACTAAACTGGTCCTTATTACATTCCATGTAGTGTATGAATTAATCATATCACATTAAAGAGGCCATGACCCACACTTCCTCAAATGAAATTATCGTAAAAAAACCAAATGGAATGTAAAAAATGAAATGTGATGTAAGAGGAATTCATAAGAATAAATAGAATATAAATATAATATATAACATATATAAATATATTCTTCATCATAATTTCCAACATGATAGGTGGTATGGAAAATTGAACAATAATTATTTAGTGAGGCAGTTATTTGCCATACAAAACAATAGTATGTTTGTTATCCATTAGATGGAGGTGTAGATTATTTTTGGTATAATTAATAGAATAAAAAAATACTGGTATATTTATTCTATAGATTATATTACACAATCATTTAATAAATAGAGTGTTGGTGGAGGATAAAGAGAATAATGGAAAGGAATTTAGAGAATACGTTACATATTAATCTGGTAACCCCTTTTGGTTTTGGAAAATGCCTTCCACGGATTTTCATCCTCCAAATAGAAGGATTAAATTATGGAATGATGATTTTTGGATGATTATTAGGAATATAATTGTCAAACCAATGTTTTTTGAGATTAATTTAGAAGAAGGAGAGATGGTGACATTTTATAGGGAATGATGATTTGTAGTCTTGTAAATATTTTAAGATAGAATTCCACCCATGTTTTTCATGTTCCAAGTGGATCCCATAATGATAAAAATATTAGGAATGGGACTAAAGGGTCCAAATATGGATAGAAAATGGATTTGGGATATGTTTATATGTAGTTTTGGTCTTAAATATATGGTTTAGTCCTTAGTTAAGCTTTTGTTTACCTTAACTGATTTAATTAAATTTAATTACATTCACTAATATTTTTGGGGAAAACAATGGTTGAATTTATTATAAAAAGTATATTATTATGATTCAAAATATGGAATAAATTGTTCCAAATTCAAATAATTGAAGTATCATAAATTTAATAAAAATTAATCTCACATTCAGGTCAACAATATGAGTTTTTAATGTAAAAATGACAAAAACTCTGATATGTTTTTAATACAATTTCTATGTAAAATTAGTTAAAATTACTCACATTGTATGAATTTTAAAATTTATAATAAAATTAGTTTTTTATATAAAATTTAAAAAAAATTTACCAAGTAAATAAATTAGATGAAAAAGTTGTTTTGAATTAAAATCTCGTATTTATTATTATTCATCATAAACTGATGTTTCTTACAAAACACCCAAAAAGGTCTCCATAAGATAATTTCCTAATTATAAATTTAAAAATAATTTTTACATTATCAAATATAATCTCTATGTATTTATTAAATTAATTTAGTTTTTTTCCACATTAAGAGGTCAAAAATAAATCATTTGAGAAAATAACATTTTTAAACATATAAGGAATATACCGAAAATCATATATTTTTTCATAAATATGTTTTATTTATATAAAAAAATTAAAAAATATAATTTAAATTTACTTATAATTATTCATATAACCATGTTTAATGAATATTTTATAATTTTCTCATTTAAATAACTATAACAACAAAATGATGATTTATAGAAAAATCCATGTTGCATGTGATATACGCAAAGTCATTGTTCTGTGTAACATATTCCAATTAGTTGTTCCATTTTATATACACCAACTTCATTATCTATGGAATTATTTTTTGACAAATTACATTTCATGACATAAATGAAATTTTAATTTATTCTAAAAAAAGCCAAAAAACTTGGGGTGTTACAATAATCAAAACCAGAATCCTTTCAATGGGTTTCCCATGGTTTCCACTAAATCTTAGTTTTGTTCTATATTTTATTTGTCAAACAACATATTTTATTAAAATATTACCCTTGGTGATATGGATGTTATTCATAATCATAAATAGTTAATTTAAAAATTATAAATTATAATATAGGTTTTTAAGGATGCATTTTGGGTGTATAAAATTAATCAAATATCATATACACATTACATTAAATGTATATAAAAAAATTGGTCATTAATTATCTTTATAGTTTATATTAAATCACTTTAAGGCTTTTATGATGTCATAATACAAACAATATAACTATATAGTATTTAATTTTTACTAAAAAACTGTTTATCTCGTAAAAATATGAAAATTTCACGGATACATAATATAGATGTTGTGAATTCAACAGTAATATTTAGTTTATCAAAATAATTATTTATATATTAAAATTAAAACAATTGAATGAAAAATCTTAATTTATTTAAAAATATGGGTTTTGATGTCTCAAACAGTTTCTAACCGATATAAAAATTGCATTTGACTTTATAAAATTAAATTATAACTTATATGTAAATATATATTATTTATCGTTTTTAAAATAAAAGTTATTATTAAAATTAATTAATTAATCCAAAATAACATCTTCATTTATTTAATATATTTCTAAAAAAATAAAATTTGTGTTTCGTCTTTAAAAAACCTATTTTTTATCAAAATGATTATTTAATAATTTATAATGTTATAAAAAAAATGATTAATATAATAATTATATTATTAAAAATATAAATATAATAAATCATACTTTGATGTTGTATTATATATAACCCCTTATTACACAATCATATTCCCTAAGGGTAAGGTGTTTGAAGGTGATATATTCATTGGTGATACAACAAAAATGTATTAGGCTAGGATCTTGATAACTGTTAAATTTTATAATAATATATTTAAATCGTGCTCTATTTTTAGAATATCATCTTGGTATTGGTCAAGGGAAAATACCAATAATTTATTCTGACTCAAAATTAAAAAATAACTTGCTCTATAGGGTATTATTATAGTGTTCGAGGCTATCACTTTTTTCATTTGTGTCAATTGGACTTTCTCAAAACCATTAATATAAACTTATCATAATTGTTGTTGTATAACCTCTATATTTTCCATGAGTAGGATTATTAATGGTATTTTAAATTTTAGATTATATAACATTTGATATAAAAATTATCTAAAATTGTTCTTGTTCTTTTTATAACTTATTATATAATAATAAATTCATTCATTTCAAAGATGACTTTAATTTGTATAACATTAGTTCATTAAATTCTTCCCCCTTTATAAATTTAACCCTATAAATTTTATGTCCTAAAAAATAAATGAGGGAACTTATATGTCATCACATATTCTAGATTCCATTTCAATTCCTTAAACATATGGTTCTACAGAAACACTTCTTCCAGGTGATTTATATTATGTGATTAATGTTTTTCTCTACAATCTATGATCTTCACCAACAACCCCTCATATGAATGATCAATATCAAATATTAAAACATCAAGATTAATTCTATGCGATTTATATAGTATTTACATCATCTAAAGGACAACATGGAACAAATAATGTTTATTTATATAGGTTATGTGGGAGTATTAATATATAAGTAAAAACACTGATATGATCATGTATCTCAACGAGACTGACATATCGTAGAATAAGATCTCCATTCCATAAAAAACAAATGAATTTATACTATGTTGATATATCAAGGATTATTTTTTCTCCTCATAAACTTCTATATATTATTGGATAATTTTATTTTATAACATATATTTACTTTGTTCTGATTCCATTTGTTGTTGAATGGTTTTAACATTTATTTTCAATTTATGGACAATATTATCTCCCTTATTTTTCACACACTAATTCATCAAAACATGTCAAATCATAAAACCACTCACCATATAATGATTGATGAGGTTCTATTTGAGTGAAGAAAGTAATAATTTTTTATATTATAACTCCCCATGGGGAGGGTTCTTATCCTAAAATCCTCAGATATCCATTATCCTTTTTCTAAAAATATTATATAGATTTTGAATGGTTCTCTCTAAATGAACATCATTATGAGGGGGATAATAAATAATGAAACATAGAATCCTAACCAATGATTTCGGAATTTATCTATATAACATGGATGTAATCGTTAGATGTCGATTCAATAAACTATATAGTGGTACACTATGATGTTTACCATGTCAATTATTTATATATTGTAATGTTTTTAAAGTGATAAATATTCTATGAAAAAAATAAAATTAAATCACATAATAAAGAGATATACTAACACCTATATAGAAATTGTTCCATCTAGATTTCTTGGGAATTTATATAAAAAATCATGGATATGTTATCTCATTTAAATACTATAAGGTAAATAGTTACATAAGACCATTAAAAATATATCATTTAGCCTTTAATTGTTGGAATAAAATGAATTGACATTAAAATTATACAATCTCCCTCTTCATATAACACCACTAAATTTTTTACATTTGAAATCTATACTTCCTATTTCATCCTAGATGAAGAGTGAAGGATTATCAATGTGCATGATCTGGACGTTATTTTTTCAGATATTTTTTTTATAGGACACAAATATATGGTATACACACTATACCACCATACGTAGAAAAATATAACTCATGAATATTCTATTGATTATTCTATTGTACGTCATTATAATTCTCATCATCTATTATCCTCTTAAGAATGAATGGTTTCATTATTTTTTATAATTTTATAATCAATCTGATTTTATTATTCCTATTTTCATCCATTGAATGCCCAAAATTATTGGATTAACTACAATCCTAAAAATGGATAGAGTTGTGGGACCCTTCCCACTATGATCATCTTCCACTTTGTTAACATTCCCGTGACACAAAAGAATTGAATATTAATAATCCTTGACAATATATTACCAAAATAATTGGAACATGATCAGTTCCTTCTGTGTGAATATATACTTGAGACATTTATGATTCGTTTACAGGTCACACTTCTCCTGGTTGAGATAAAAGAACCTAATAATAAATTTGATGATCACCATAGTAGATTATAGAACATGTAGTGGGTAGTTATTTTCATAAATAATTCATTTATGGGAGCTATATTCCATCAATTTTTTGACCTTAATTATCACAAAACCCAAATCTTCTTTACCACCATCACTGTAGATAAAAATAATTCCCCACTAATTGGTCATTTGAGTATAGATGTAGTGACTAGCCAATATATTAAATCTTTAAATCTCACCTCACATTCATATATATAAATAAAATTGTTTCCCTTCAATGTTATCATGGTTATTGTTATTGTTGTTGATGTGAAATTTCTTATAAACCAATGAGAGTACCCAACTAAACCAAGGAAACTGTAGATATATGTCAATGATGTTGGTTGGAACCATACTTCAACTGCCTCTATTTTTAAAGGGTCCATATATATTTCATATATTATGATAACACTTCACATGAATGTTACACTCCTCTTCCATAACATTCAATTAGAAAAATTCACATAGAACTCTCCCTTCCATATGGTTCTTAGTAAAACATTCAAATTATCATCATGTTCTTCCACGCTTTATGAGAGCATAATAATATCTCCTATAAAGAGTATGTTAAACATTTCAATTTAATATCTAAATTATCTATAAATAATTTCAATGAATATAGTTGGAACATTAGTGACCCTATATTCAATCACTATGATCTTTTATTTCTTGTATGTTATATAAAATTTTTTATTGGAGATATCTTGTTTTTTAACCTTTACAAGATAATATACTAACTAAATATAAAAATTGGAAAAGTATATGGACATGTATAGTTTATTTAATTAATCCTTTTATTGTATATGATACATGTTCTTTACTGTTATCATTTTAACCTCCTGATAATCAGTGAAGAGGATGATTTAACCATATTTCATTTAAATGTAAAGGATCGACACACCCCATGGTGAATACTTGAGAATATAAACCATTAATCCAAATTCTACAAAACATTCTTCTTCAGAACCTAATTTATATTAATGGACATTCAATATGGATAATTTTATTTTATAAAAGGCTTATGTATATGTAAAATTGAGAGAAACACCTCTTACCTAAGAGGGATACCAGAAAAGTATTTAGGAAACCATCTTTGAATTCTGTTAAAATGGTGATGTCAATAGGTATGATATATTCATTATTCTATATCATTTGACAAAGACAAAATGTCACAAAATAAAATAGTATCCATTAATTAAATGATGATAAACAATGTGATTCGACATCCCTACATGAATATTTATTGAACTAGAGGTCAATTTTTTATATAGAGGGAAATTTCCCTCTCTCATATTTTTTTCGTCTGTACAACAAAATCTGGTCTATGACTATAATAGATTCATATTCAACAAATGAGAGTATCATGATGATTTATGTGAAATTTAGGCTCAATATATTTACATCATATGAGTTATATTAATTGGATGCAAGAATTTACCCATTTTTAATCATCACTGATAACTCAATTTTTATGTTTTAACGTGGGGTTGGAATAGTTCTACTTAACATTCATTAAATTTATAAAAATTTATAGAGACAGAATCAAATAGTATATTACCTATCATTTAATGAATAACTGGAACACATATTAGTTCTTCATTGTCGGGATACACATCAAAAATTGTGATGGAATAAGATCACACATTCTCTACAGGCCTTACAAGTTGTTCTCATGGGTTGTCATCGACTATTATTATCCCAGTGCATTGATTTCCATTTTTATTTTCCCTAAAATTGATTCATTGGAAAATACACTGAATACTGACAAGAGAAATATAGTTTTCCATTAAATTGTCCGGTTTCCCCCATAATAATTAAACAACATAGTTCCCTTCACCCCCCCCCCCCATACCAAATTTATCTCCATGTCCACCTCTGCTAATTTTTATTATGCTTACTGCCACACTATTGACATGTGGGATATTAAAATTTTATTCCCGAAAGCGATTTCTCTAAAACAACACACTAATTAAAATAAATCATCTAAATACTATCAATAGACTCATGATAAACATTAGATTTGTGGATATTTATTTAGACATTGAGGTAGTATAATATATTTTTCTCATTACTATCAATGTGTTGATTCACAATGGAATATCATACACGTTGATTTAACCCAAAAAATAATTGTTAAAATTTATATTTATTAGAGTTGAAAAATATAGAGCACTACCATGACTGTATTTTGATGTCATACTCATACACATTGGTGGATTCATCATCCTTTTACTCACGACCAAGGAATTCCTTATATATTTTTAGTCGGAGAGTGTGACAAAAATATTTTCAATTTATTTTTACAATTTATTCCATTCCATGACAAAGATATCCTCTTGGGAAATTGTTTTTTTTTATCAAAATACACTATTGATTTTCTCCCACATTTATACAATATTTTTCTAATAAGACCAAATTTTTTTAGAGCAGTGAAAAATGAAGAAGAGTTTTCTATTGAATTCATTTTCTGTTTAATTGTTAATAGATCAGAGAATACATTAAAAGAAAAGGGACTTTATCATATTATATTCTAAATTAAAACATGTTATTTATTAGGGGGTATCGGGTTTCCGATAATTTTTCATTCTATTAAAAACATCTGTTAATTTTGAAATTATTATCATGCAATTCATAACTCCATCTCCGACAAGGTTCTGAATCTGATTTGGGAATTCATCGCATTCATCAAATGGTGTATTTTCCACTCAGTTACTCTTATTTGTATCAATTTAAAATAAAGGTGAAATTTTGGATGTATTTTTTATGCTATTAATATCATATATGGAAATCCATGAACTTTAATGGGATAAATAATAAATGACTCATGTAATTTACCCATTGAATTTGTCGTTTTCCATATATGTTATTCATGATCTATTTCATATCAAAACATATTATTAGTATCTTTAGACTTATTATTTCTTCATAATGAGATTTTTAATTATCCAATTCATATCAAATGGGGGGTGTTAAAAAATATATTCAGTAAGGCCTCTATGTTTTTCACCTAGCGATGATCGAGTCAATCACAATGTTCCATTTTTTGGGATATTAAACCCAGTTGAAACTATTTCATCAGCACATCCACTTGTAGTATCTATACAGGGATGTATTTTCTTAGAAACAACATAATATAATCATTAGAAACTTTATGTGATGTTTCCTAGGTTTAAATTCATTCATAAGCCTTTCATTAGGGTGTTTTAATCATAATTCTTAAAAATAAATTTTTTTTCTATGAATATCAACATTGACCACCTATATTTTAATACGCCTTAAATCATGATTATTTTTATAATGGAATACGTAATAAAATCCCAATATATTGTGAATTCCAATATCGTTGAAAAATTATATACATATCATAATGAGATAGAACATGGATACAACAATACTACATAAAACCTCATAACATCCCCACAATATACTATGAAATAATAATAGTATATGTGAGAACATATGGATGTTAATAACAAAGAGTTGTTCTATGAAACCAATTATGGGAATATTTAATTAATAAAATGGTTAATTTAAAAAAATTAATTCATTTTGAAGATCAAGGTGATATAAAGTGGTTGAGAATCACAAATACGATAATCATAACATGATATAATATGATATCATTAAGGAAACATAATAATGTTGAAACAACCTAAAAGATGAAATAATAACCATAATCTAAGGATAAACTGTGATAAAATAAGAATAGTGTTATTAGGTTTCCCTCATATGCACTATTTATGGTATCTCATGTGTTAAAAAAATTAACTAATACATTCATGTGGTATATTATTCTAAGTGCACCACACACATCCATATCATGTACATACATAAATTTGAAACACAAGTTATACAACATAAGGATGTATTTCATTAAATTTAATACAATAATTATGGAATATGGGTTACATATATGGAATTACCCAATCAATGAAGTATATATACATCTAGTTAAATACAATTCTGTGGAAATGTGGATGGGTATTCACTACACAAAATTTCGGAAACTAAAATAAAATGATAATTCCATAAGAATAATGAGGGTACATATAGAATCATGGAAGATTTTAATGGGATATAGAGGAATCCCTCATCACATTTAAAAGATATTTAAAATTATATGGATGTTAAAATCATATACCAACATGGAAAATTGGTAATCAAAATTACTAATATATGGGATGTTCTTGAAGAAAGTGTACGACGAGAGAAGCCCTTACATTGAGAGGAAACATCTAAATTATTTAGAAGAGCTTATAATTATATATGAGGTAACTTGGGATTGATATAGAGATATAAATGAAGAGTTAAGTTATACTCCAAGGGGATTTAGAAATAAATAATGGTAGGTTGTGTGAGTAATTATAATAAAAAGATGATATTTCTTTATAGATTATGAAACATATTTTTTGATATTTATGTAGTGAAATAATCAAAACCAAAACACTTATAATTCTTTTTCTCATGTATTCTATCAAACTATATTTTTTTTAAATATTTTACATGCCTAGTAAGTTATAAAAAATAATAATACCCTTGGTGATGTAGAAGTGAGTATGGATTGCAAATATTTATTTTTAAAACTATAAAATATAATTTTGTTATGGATTACTTTTGAAGGGTTTATATAAATAATAATATAAATTCAAAAAAAATGTTATTTTAAAGAGAAAAATTTATATATATTGGATACAATTTATATTATTTATTACATTTTTGGACTTTTCTAATGTCATAATGAATATCCATTAACTTTAATACATTTAATTTTTTCTAAACTATTCGATTATCTCATAAGATTGTGGAAACAATTACCATTAGACAATTTCAAAATTATTATTTAAAAAATAATTTTTATTTTATCAATATAATTAAAAAAATATGTAAATTTTAATTTCAAAATATAAAATATATATTTTGAAAAAATTATGTGTTTTCATTATAATAGAGTTTTTAACACTTATAAAAATTACAAATGACATAAAAAAATTATATTTTCATTTATATATAGATTAATATTATTTAATAATGATACATAATTAAAAAAGGTTTATTACATATAATCATGAATTCAAAAAAATTATCATCTTGATTTAAATAATATATTTTCCAAAACTATGATGAGTGTTTCACTATATCAAAATATAAATTTTATTTAACTAATTTTTTAATAATTTATAAAGAAATTATAAAAATTATAATTATAATAATTATATTAGTGTAGAAATAATTATAAAATTTATTATTATTATAGTATAGGCACATGAAAACATATTATAAGAGTGTATACCCTAATATCGAGTTGTACAATGGTGATACTTAGAGTATTCTGTATACATATTTCGGTGGTGGTGTTGATAAGATAAATATACTGTCATGAAAATTTTTAATCATGGTTAGTTTTTTCGAATATCATTATGGGAATAGTCAAGGGAGAACCTAGGGTTACCATTTATCTCAAATGATTTAATAAATAATCATTACATGGTATGATTCTACAAGTTGAGGTGATCACTTTTTCATTCATTACCAATTAATATTTATCATTATCCTTTATATATTATAATATGAATATTAACTATCCCATTGATATATTATAAATTTATACGATTATTAATATTATATTAAATCTAATAGGATATAACTTATAATAGTAAAAAATATCCAATGTAGTGTATGTGTTTTTTATATCATCAATGCATAATAATATATCAATACATTTCAAAAGAAAAATTCATTTAAAAAAAATCAGTTTGTTACATATCATCATTTCATTAGGTCCATGAAAATAATATAATTTTATTAACATTCAATAAATATATAATTAATTACATTTTTCTCATTAATTTCTAATATCCTATTAAATTAGTCCTTTCATCTCTATATTTGGGTGAATTGATGAAGTTAGTCTTTCTTTTTCATTATGAAATATTATATTCTATCCATTACCATAAAAACATAAGGAATAATTTTTAAACATATTGAACAATATTTTTCAATATAAACAAAATAAATTCGATTGAACCATTATCATTACAATTAGATACTAAACAACATATAGAACATGACCTTATAAGAACCTAGTTTTGGAATTTTTTATCCTATATACCAACCTCTAATGAAGTATCCATGATCATTGTATAATTATAAAGATGTTGTATTTTTTAGATCATCCCCATCTGATCAACTAATACAATGATTAAACAATCTTCACATCCCAAATAGTTACCATCTTGAAGTCTTTATTTATGGAAAAGAATCATGACCTCCAATATCTAGGAAAATAACTTCTATGGATTACAATATCCACGGAAATATGTATCTCCACTTCCTTGTGATCAATCTCTTGCTCAGGCAGCATAATATTTCCTCAAAATTTCGTGAACACTAACATTTGTAAATATATTATCCATATAACATCATCTATATATATTATTTTCATAAATGTTTTTATCTTGTAGTATCATCAAAAATAAACATATTTTCCTAGATGATTTGTATCATCTAGTCGTGGGATGTCATATTTTTTGGATTTGTGATTATTGACACACTATCGCAGAATAAAAAACCACCATCTTTAATCATTCCAAAATAATCTAAAATATTCCCTGATAAAATCTATTATTTACCTTCATAAATAGTGGATATATATCCTATTATGTATTTTAATATAGTTACCCATGGATGGATTCATTACATCTTTTAATCCACAGTTCTATTAGATGAGAAAAAATATACATTTAAACACTTTTGTGTATGATAATTTTCCCTAATGTGTATATTTATATACCCTAATGATGGATAACCTATTTCAAAGAATAATTTTGTATCATATAATCCTTTGAGATATCAAAGGAACTATTTCATTTCATTCTCGTGGTCATTCCTCGTATGTGTCACGAAATAGATGACGACACCTACTAATAATCTAATGTTGAATATTGTACATATCAATTTTTATATCAAGCTCCCAAAACAAATGAAAAATAAATATCAATATACACTTAAGATCATATATCATATTTAGTTGATTCCTTGTGGAATATACATATTTTCCATCCAATAGAGTTGAGAACAACTTACATATAAACATCACACATCTTATAGATTCTTCCTTCATGTATTAAATCTGAAAAAAACCAAAAATTTATTCGCATGGTCTATCTCGGTCAACTTCTATATGATTCTCTAGAAATCTAGATAATATTTCATCTTGAATCTATGATACACGTCATTCTCCAACTCTGGAATCATTATAATTTTTTGACATTCATCGATCATGTTATACAAATACAATGGAAGCATAATAAAATCCCCATAAAATAACCTTATAGTATGAATAACTATCGATTTTTCCTTTTATAAATCCTTTCACATACAAAAAAACATTAAATTCCCAGTTCCATTATCATGGCTCCTTTTTCAATCCATAGATTCTGCCGATTATTTTACACGTCAATTCCTTGTTAAAATAATACAATAAACTAGATATCTAATTAAATATATTTCCTCCCCAAATACATTATGAATAAATAATGTTTCAATATCCATAAACAACAGTTTATATCAAACAAAATCATTAATGATATCTAAAATATGGATAATAGTGTTCTTGAATTCAGTTGAAAAATTTATGTAATTTTAATAAATATGCTCTAAAGAAATCAATTAATGACTTACTATCCTCGAAACGCTTCCAATCTTCTTCCTCATATTATAATAGTATTATCAAATTACAGTCATTTGAATTATTAAATCATGTTATTTATGTAAAATACAATATTTTGTTTGTATTAAATGAATACAGATTTTTTAATAAAAAAGCACCCACTTATTGGAATCAGTGACCATTTCCACTTCTTATAGGTTCATAGGATCTCTTATATACATTAAAATATGTAAATTTACATTTAATAAATCATCCAAAATTGTAATATTATACTATTATATCATAATATTTTACCTTACGATTAATATATTTCAAAAAAACCATTTATGATGATCCAACATCACAAAATAAGAGGTATGTTTCAACATTCAAATATTAATTTTATATTTCCTCATATGTATTGAATTCGATATGAAAAATGATCTCCTAAATATACTATCTTATTTCCATTTGGAAATTCCATTCAAATTTATATGTAAATGTTGAATTGATTATTTATTCTACGATTATTTTTTATTCATATTTTATTCATTTCATATCCCATTTTCAGTGAATATAAATTCAAAACATATTAGTGTCATTATATTCTCAACATCGAATTATAAAATCTAATGATTTAATCCATGTATTCCACTAAGAAACATTCTTATAACATAGCCTCCCATAATTACAGATCATTGGAATAAACATAGACATCATCTAACTTTCAGAAAACAATTTTTTAGAAAATAAAATTCAGTATTTTATATAGTATATTCTCCAGGAAAAATTTCCACATATATATGTAAGGACATATGTTAAGAAGATACAATGATCAGTTGACCGCATCAACAAAAATGTTATTAGATATCATAAAATGTGTGATCATTCTCTGTACTTTATCAATGAATGAAATATTTAGTCAATAAAAAACATCATTATGCTCTGAGGTTTAAGGTATAATATTTTCCACCATGACAACTATCTTCCATTTTTTTTCTGAAACAAAATTTTATGACATTCAACGTTATTTTTAAACTAGATAATTCATGAAAATACACCTATGAGCATGGTTCTATAGCCATAATTTCCAAAAACATGTCATAGTGTCATTTATTTCAATATGTTTTTTTAAACTATGATAGTAGTCATTATTATCTCATATTATAAAAAAATTTATAGAAATTGTGTCTATATGCCCACCAAAAACCCCACTTATGGGAAACCATGGTGGTATATGATGTAGGAAATTGGTAAGAACATATAATATAATATACGAATTTGTAAGAGATAAATATTTCTAATACTTTTAAAAATAATTGTGATAATGTTATATATGAAAAATATCTTCCTAAACTATGGAAATAGGTGTACTAAGAACCACATATGACTAAATTATGTTAAAAACATGGTAATAAGACTTTAGAGTGGCCACTATTTCAGAAACCCTAAGATTATGCCTACTCTATATTCACTATGGTAATTGTTTTATTTAACCATTAGAAGAATCCTCAAATACAAAAAATTCTGTAATACATGGGATATTAAATGTTTTTCAATTTCCTATTGTAATGTGTTCTAATAATAGTGGCAAAATGACTTCAGTGAAAATATAATTTTTTTATTTTATTAAAAAGGATTAAAAATTATAATTATGTTTAATTATATATATATATATAAACACTTGCACAAAAATATTTATATATATACATTGAAACATTTAAATGATCAGTTTATTGTGGAAATGTGTTTGGACAATTTTAGAAGAAGTTATGTGAAAAACAATGGGGGTTCATTTATTTTTTTCAAAGGATAAGATCATGGTTTACAATGACCTAGAAATTTGTTTTTAATTTATCCTATAGAAATTTTATTTTTGAACCATGGACGAAGACCGCCTATTTCCATGGTTTATTAAATCGTTTCAACAACTATTATTATAATAGACTATGACCATTGTCCACATAGATCACGGTGATAGACTCACAAGGACTAGTATTATAATCATTACTATACATTAGACCCTATTTCAACAATGAATTTTGGATATAGTTAATTTAAGAAATGTCCATAGGCTATGCCCATATGTTTTGAGCCTTCTACTATGGTTTTAAATAGTGGAAATCGGCTGATTGTGTAGCTGAGATAAATTTTCAATCATTCATTTAGATTTCATTTCCACCATGTGTTTTAATTGAAAAATCAAAGTGAACACCATGGATATTTTTTTGATGTAAATCAATTATATCTTTATTTTATCATCAATGTACATGGATAATAATAATAATACTATATGAGAAAAAGATGTGGTACATTCCCAACAATATGTATAAAAAATATACAACCATTATGATCTAGGATTACTTATATTGTAATTGATTTTTTTTTCATTTACTTATATGAATATAACTTTTAAAACATCTAATTTTAATTTGATCATGCACCAATATAACCATTTTTGTCTTATAATTTATGTCCATCACACTATAGTGTATATGATGATTATTCCAAAACTATAGAATTTTATAATTTGTTATATCATTAATTCTTTCTCCATTTCGTAATTCAATTATAAAATAGGTTTAGTTTTATATTAATCAATTAAAAAATATTGATCCTCATGAAATATTGTATTCCCTAATCAAATAATTAATCCAAATACTATTTATTTTAGATGAAAAATGTAATTTTTGTTTCTATAAATAATTGGTATGTGTAAAATTAAGTTAAATTCAATTTAATTTTTTTCTATTTAGTGATCATATTTTATAATTTCCCATCCCCATGTCTTCAATTTCATCAACCTTGTTGTAGAGATCATTGTGAAGTATCTTATATATCTAATTACCTATATATACTTTCTTTATAATAAAATGGATCACTAATAAAAGAACTAATGATTGAAATAGTATAATTATACTCAATTGCAAACTAATAGTACCTTTTGTTAAACCCTAAGAGAAAAATGAACTCATGAAAGAGAATTTACAAAACATTCATTATGATCCACGAATTTATTCTTCAAGAAACCTATTTTCTTATAGTCATTAAAATACCTCTATTCTTATTACTCATAAAAAATAAGATTTCTAAAATTCATAATAAATAATATAGTTCCATTTTAAGAGTTACATAATATTAATACCATTCATTCCACTAATTTTCGATGTTATGAAAATAATAGAAACATATAAAAATAATATGGAATAATGAAATAAACTATATTCATATGACTATAAATAATGATAAAATAATTTTGATTATCATCAATACATTTACCATTAAAATATATCATTCCAAATAATACCTTAATTAAGAACACATTTTCCAATGTCATTGTCTTCTCAAACATGACCTCTAATATAATAATAAACTATAATGAATCATGTTTCTCTAGAATGTTTAATTCCATATTCTGATTGAATTAAATCTAGATTGATTGATATTCTATTCTATCAAGACATTCCTATTGTTATTCTTGAACCTTTTCTAGTTATCCTCTTATCATAGACCCTTAAAAATAAAAAAAATATCCCTATATTTATATTGTCAATAAGATGATTTATAGACCAAAAACGTTTTCAAATAAGATATTTCCTTTATAAAATAACACGCCGTTATAAATGATGAATACCATTTAATTGAATATAACATTAACTAACATGTATAAATTTTTGTGATACAATAACTTAAAAAATGATACAATAATTTGGGGTTCTCACACAAAACGTATCACAAAATTATACACAGTCCAAAATTATGAAAAAGGAAAAATCATTAAATTTTAATAGTTAGAAAACAAAAAAAAAATATACCTAAAAATGATGTTATACACACATTAAATTATCATGTAATTTTTATGTCAAAAAATTCCAATAAATATCATAAATATGAAATATTCAAGATATGAATAAATTAAAATAAATACTTCACACATAAGTATTACTTAATAAAGATATTTAGTCTTTCCTTCATGGAATAATACTATTTAATTTCCATTAAAATTAGATTCCACAAAGATCAATCTCAAAATTTTAATATTTGGAAATTTTATATCAATAGTCAAATATATTAAGATAGCCAAGCATCTCCTCCCACCACACTATTACATTAGATCCCATCAAGTCATCTGGTTGCAAAGAATTTTAATATTTAAGGATTTCCCTTTATTTTACACTATAACATATCGTTACCTACATATATGTGTGTGTGTGTGTGTCTTCAATAAATTAATTCCATTAAAATAATGAAGATACTAAATAAATTTATTAAAATAATACTTACTTTCCATTAGTTAATTGAAAATAGTGGGGAATGAATTCTAAATATCATCATAGAGAAACATACATATAAACCCTAGAATACCTATTAAACCATCATATTTATTTAAAGAAAAAATAAAATACAAAAAATATGACCTTTTGGGAATCCAGTTATAAAAAATTCCATTTAAATTAGTTACCCTCCTAGATTTTATAGTACTAGTGCATGAACATCAATCCCAGACATATCATTTATAGATTATCCATCTTGTAAAATAATTTAATCATGGAATAGAAATCACAATCCTAAAAAATAATGTTTTTTTATTAATAGAATAATGTTTTCTAATTTGTTTCCAATTACAAAATTTTAACATCTAATTTATTTCAAAGGGATACTGGGATTGATATTTTGAATACTATATTCAACTATTGATAAATCTATAATGAAATTTTTTTTATGGATTGTTTATATTTAATTTGAGTTTTAGTCTTCCTATAATTTATGAATATTATTTTAATCAGGTAACTTTACACCATTTTTGGGTTGTTAATTAATGTCATGTATATTTACTTTATGTTGTATGGTAATAAGTGAAATTAAATTGTATTTTTAAATATAACACATACACATAAAATTTTTGGTAGTTAAATAAATATCATTTTTGGATTTAATAATTAAATATACATAGTTATTTGAATTCTAATGAATAAATTTTATTCATCATTTTATTCATAGGCAAAAAATATCATATGAAAGAGTTAATAATTTTGTTGGATACTATGTTTATAAGGGGAATCAATATAAAACCATAAATTTATTCATGTGTTTTTATGTTGGATTTTTTCTATGATCCCCAAAACTCTGAAGGGTTATATTTTTTAATGAAATGATAAATTCCATGTCCACTTGGCGGAGAAATTTAAATGACTTAAATCCATGAAAATAATATTTTTTAATGAGCTGGGATTTGAGCATATAGTTTCTTGTGACACATCAGGATTGGGATTAGAGTGATTCTAAAAAATGAAATGTAATTTTTTTGTTATGAGTTAATGAATGTGAATTTGGATGTGTATAATATACCTGCACAAGATTTTGAATTACTCTCTAAGGTGACCAAACCAAAGATAGCCTAAATATAGTATCCTATAAGAATTAAATTTTCCTGATTACAAGGAATCAAATCATGAAAGACTGTGGAATTAGTGGTATAGGGAATCCAGATACATACATGATTATCTTATTAAAAATTAATACATTAATTAAAATATGTTTTATTTATTATTTCCAAATAAAAAACATAGAATATAACTCTAATACATCTAGTATATACTCACATATCATTCATAGCACACTTAGTGGAATCATAGGGAATTAAACGTAATAAGTTTGATCTCAAATACTCATTATGGTAGAACTATTGAAAAAGTAATGATAAATCAATGATAATAAAAATTATGTAATGGTAAATAACTAAAATCAAATCCATATAATCAAATAAATGAGAGGTATGTGCATATAAAATTTGATAGGGTAATTTCTACAAAAACATTCCATTACAATAGTTTGATAATGAAAAATAAATATTGAGAGGTATCAAACAAAAACTAATGACATTTAATAAATGAACTATAATAAATTGTATCCATAGTACAACAAACCAAAATCTATAGAATAAGAAATAATTAAATATAATGAGAGAAATTATTTATGATTGAACTCTGTGATTCCTAGGTAAATGGAATCATTACCATTAATACCTTTCGCAAGACAATTTTTAACATGCGAGGTAAAAAACAGATCTAAGGCGTCTATCCAAATGACTCATCCTATTAGACAACCAATGAATCAAGGGGGAATCTATAACCAGGACCCACTCGTGACATATAAGTACAAAATATTCATCATATATCGAATAATTGATTTATCAAATATATGTATGGAGTAAGATATATATATTTATCATTATTTTCTTAAAAAATTGAATATCATTAAATGTAAACTCAATATAATAATGTAATATTACTTAATCAATGATGATATAGTTGATTAATCATATGGTAAATTAGATAAAATTCATTGTTCCATGATCATAGAATTGAATATTTCAAGGGGATAAACGGATTCAAGGAAGTTAATCTGAATAAAATTCTTGGTCAAATTAATCATAAACAATCCAAGGGAATTTTATGTGTGGTGTCATTACAACATACCAAAATTAGAGTAAAATACATGTTTTTTCATTTATGAATTTAAATTATATAAAATGTTATTTTAAAATAATTAATGATGGAAATGTTATTTTGTTTTGAAAAAACATTTGAAAAAAACATCTCTCAAAATATCTTATGAAAAAATTTTCATTATAAAGTATTCATTAAAATATTTAAATTTACATTCAATGAAATAATGGTGGGTGAGACAATACAAGCTATACTAGTTAAAAGGAACATTCCTTTTCTATAGTTAAATGTGTTAAAAATTCTTTTTTTGGAAAGAGACAATAATATTCATTTGAAAAAACAATTGAATTACATAAAGGATAAAAATTTCTCAAACAAACCATTTTGAAATCATTTATTATTTTTTTAAACCTTTTTAGAAGAAAACAAGTTTCTATCTAATTATCAATACAATGTAATTTATTCTGAAAAAAAAATTCTTCTTGAAATTTTGTTTTAAAGAATGAATTTTTTTAATAACATATGAACAAGTTCATGGATAACCTGATGTGAGAAAAATTAAAGTTTTTATTGATCAATGGTAATATAATTTCATCAAATATAATTAAAATTTAAAAATCAAATTTTTTTTGGAGGAAAATAATTATCAAACATTACAAAGTGTTCCATACAACTTTTAATCATTTTAAATATAACGAATCATACAAGAATATAATTTAATGAATTTTATAATATAATTATATTTATTTTATTCATGACATTTCATGAAAAAATGCATTATATATTATATAAAAATAAACTAGGTTCATAACAATAAATAATAATAAATGTCATGTTAATTGGGATCAAATTCATTACATTATATTTCCTTTCAGGTGAACATCATTTAAATTCCTATATAATAATCATTGGTTAATTATTTACATTCTAGAGAACCTTTTCAATATTCATCATTGATTTTATTTCACTTTTTACTATTTTGGGTACAACATCATAATCAATTCTGTTTACATCGGGTGTTTAGACCAAATTCAGTTTTTGTGACGTAAAATACTTTGGCAGGTTAGCTATGGTCAAAGGGGTCACTATATAAAATGTTGAGATTAGTAAAAAAATTCATATTTATTCAAAAATTATACTTTAATAAAAATCATTAAAGACAATTATTAAAAATTAATCAACATTACGATCATAGAGATGGTAGGTCGTACGTACACATGAGTAGCACTCCCATTTTTCAAAGATCATTATGGAAAAAACATAGCTAACACCATATCAATATTTAAGATTAATTATATAATAAATACAATATTAAATTATCATATATTCTTATATATATAATTCTTGTGATGTAAAAAGGAATAATAGCATGTCTAGGAGGTGGTAGTCTATGCATCCATGATTGACCTTATCACTTTTTAAGTGTGTGAAAGCGTAATAATTAAAATAATATATATGTATATTGTGAACATAATTAAAGGTTTTTCTTTAATCAATACAATATATTTTTTGTTTATTTAAAATATTTTTAATTTATACCATCCTTTAAAAGTTCTATGTATAGTTTGAACGAATCACATCACGTCAAGGGGTGGTGTTCCACACTTCTACAAATGATGTCATCATATTAATGTAAAATTTAAATGATTAATAGTATTTTTAGTAAGAGGATTAAACTAGTATAAATATATAATAAATAAAATATATATAATATATGACAATTGTGTCCATCATAATGTCCCCCATGATTGGCGGTACTAGAAAATTAAAAAATCATCGTTTCATGGTGGAGTAGTTCTCCATACAAAAACACCATAATTTCATTACAAATTAGAAGGAGGTGTGTGTATGTGAAGTTAAAACCATTTATATATTAAAATTATTGTATATTTAGGATACATTTATTTTTATAATTTTTTGAAATATATATAATTTACGGGGTGGATACTAAAAATGAATCTTGGGAGCTTGAGACAATCTGTTACCTCATAATCATGTTACTTCTATTGGATTTTTTACAAAAAGATTATTTGGAAGATTTTCTGACCCAAAGTAAGATTAATGTTATAGGGTAGGGATAAATTGAATCTATATTTACATATCTGGGTCGAACCTAATTATTTTGAGATGTGTGAGGAATTAAGAGTTGTAGATGCGTTTTATAAGGGAGCAAAAGGACTCACTTGGAATTTTTGAAAAGAAGTTAAGTGTAACAACATTTTTAACTAATAAAAAGTCTTAAAAAACCAAAACAACTCAAAAAATTTATGGTTAATGGCTAAATTATGGTGATTAAAGTTATTTTGTACATGTGGATAGGTCATTTATTTCCCTATGATAAAGGTTTTTTCCATTATTATACTAAATTTTTAATTAATAATTGAAATTAATTTTAATAAATTCACTAATATTTTTTGTAAAAAACATTTTTGTCTTATTATAAATTCTATATAATTCTGATTCCATTTGAAGAATAAAATTTTTCAAATTACATTAAAATAAGTGGATAAAATAAATTTGAAATTGACCTCAGAGACATGATGAAAATGTGGATCCATTAAACAAAAAATGTATGAGGGTTTGTTGTATTTTAATAAAAAATAATAATGTGAAATTGTGTCCAATGAAAAAAATTGTATTAATTGGGAAAAATATTATATAATTATACATTAAAACCAACTATAATTATAATTTAGCCTCATAAATAAATTATATGAAAAGATGTTTCGAATTAAAATTTAGTATTTTTAAATATTCATTAAAAAATGAAATGATTCATCAAAATATAAAAAATTCACCCTAACATAATTATTATATTTATTTTTAAAATGTTAATTTTAATTTTTCATATTATCTCAATTAAGATGCCAAAATTCATATTTAAAATGGGTTCACCATTAAAAGGTTGTAAAATTCCCTTATAAAAAAATAATGGTTTTTATGTATACGATATATTTTTATCTTATATTATGTCGATCAAACATAATAGATGAATATAAAAAATATTTTGTCGACCATAATATATATATATATATATGTGTGTTACATTCAATACAATCAATAATATAATTAGTTTAATATTTAAGCATAAAATAATTTTTTGTACATAAAAATAGTTTTCAATAAAAAAATTCCCTTTGATATTAAATTTTTTCCTATATTCATTTCTAATTAATTCTCATCAAAAAAATTCATCATATTTTTTCAATAAAAATAATTTTCAAAAGTTATATATATATATTTATATCTACTAATTTAATGACTATTTTATATCTCATAATATGATAATAATATATTATTTTTCCGTAAAACATAGTCATGCATGTAATGAAAGCCATCGTAGATGGTCACCCTCTTTAATGATGCATTAAAACATATTATTTTTTGAATTGAGACATATAGAGTCTATTTTAAATATTAAATATATTATAAATTTTTACAATATTATACTACCTTACAGGCTTAGTTTCTTGTATCATACACACTATAAAAAACATTGTTCTTTAGATTTTCGGTTAATCAAATTATCCCCACCATATTTAAATTTTTTTCAAAAAATTTAATCTCAATAATGGTTATATACTATTTCATACTTCTAATGTTGAAGACCTACATCCTAATAGGGGTTCATAATTCAACATCTACAAAATAAAGAATGGAAATTACAAAGCTCACATGGACTATAATGAAACTCAATATCTTTGTAATATAATATTAATGGAAAGTAGAGATATGTAATTAGAGGGAAAATGTAAATATTTATAGGGAGTTCATGATTTCATAAATCACAGACAAGTGAATGACCAATATAATATTTAGGGCCCCAAATCTTTAAATCAGTGATGATTTAGAAGACCATAGGTTCAATGGAAATTAAGGTAGTATGATAAAATTTTATTTCTTAGTATCATTTTAAATGTTGGGTAATTCATCTTCTACCTATGGATATATATAAATACAATTACCTTATAGGCTTAAATTTCATATGAAAAATTCAATGCTCTTTTTATTATATTAACAATTCCCAATTCTTTCCTTTACTAACAGAAACTAATTACAGGTAATGAATTTTTTATACCTGAAGCACTAAAACAAACTTGTAATGCATAGTAAGACCTATAAATGAGTGACATGTATAACTATTTACCTTTAAACATATTGTAAAACAAATATTATTCTTATTATAATATCTAATAATCAAATGTGATACTACTAGTTCATCATTATTATTTATTCATCAAATAGTTTAACTAAAAACAATGAAAAATTAACCAGAAAATTACTTAGGTCAGTAGATGGTGGGAAACACTTATAATCATTTAATCCTAAGTTCAAGACCCACAACCTTTCTATATTTTATTGGTTTCCACCAGACAAATATAATTTTCTTTTCTAAAACTGTATTAATTTAATTTCAAAAATAATGTTGATTTACATCCTTGAAGTAATGATAATAAATAAATTTCTTTTTAAATTTATTTTCAATATAAACCTACAAAGTAAATACTTCATCCAATTATTTAAACAAAGATCATTCATTATTCTACATTTTATCCTATTGAAGTGGGAACTAATTCAATGATTTCCATGATCTCCACACTTATGAAAATTGACTATAAAATATTTCTTATGATGAGATTATTTTCCATCCATCATACTCTTCATTTTTTATCGAAATCCCTTTCAATATTTCCTTTAACACACATAAATCGTTTCCTCGTTCTTTTGAGACACATCCATGGGTGCATACTTCCACTATTCAAACATGTTGTAAATTAATCCATCTATTTTTTATGGACTCTACACCTCAAGCTGATAGAAACAAAAATTCTCTTCATTTTTTGGTGGTTATGGAGTTGGTAAATGTATATATTGTTAATAATAATTTAGGAAAACTGATTTTGAATAACCATAATATCATTCACTCATATCAACACATCATTTAATTACTTATTTTTAACCTATTTCCTTCATGTTTATGTTAACCTGAATTTTTTGACTTCCAAAAATTGACTAAAAACAGAAAAAATAGTGTGATCAACAGTAGTAATAGTAAGAATATCATATAATTTTATATAATATATCTAAATCATGATAAATTATTTTTAAATCCAAAACTCCTTATGTTTTTTCTAGAATATTCATTATAATTATCAATTAAAATCGTTTATAATTGTTTATAAAGAAAATGTTAATTTCCTAAGCATATCCCATGGGAGTGTCATTCTAGGTGCGCAGTGAGGCCCACTATAGTGTTCTAGGATATGCCAATTCAAGTTCTAAACTCCCTATTAGTGTTGTTACTCCTAGGTAAATATATTCCAGAATAACTTTCACTTGTAGTATCCAGATATGGATATATTTTTTAGAATACCAACATAATATCAACCTTAAAAATATTCTATGGTTTTCTTAAATATTTATCCATAAATTCTATATTAGGTCTATTTTCTCATATCAATTGTTTCTTAAATTTTGATCACAAGTTCTCTACTAGACATCCTTTGATACGAAATATTACCACCTGAACCCAAATATCTTGGTTTTTAAGTCTATTATCACTTATATTGCCATAATTAAAAGAAATAAACTCCTAAAGGTCCTGAAGTATAGTAGTATTGGTATTCGAGATACATACATGAGTCTTCTATTAGGAATTAATAAACTAATTAAAACATAATTTCTTCATTTTCCAAAAAAAATAACTTCAAGGGGAAATTTAATCCATCAAGAAAATCGCAACATATCTTTTATTTTATGTTTCTTCAATTCAAGTGGAAGAAAACATAATAACGTTGAGTTCAAATGCTCATAAAGGGAAAGAAACTGCGAAATAGATAATGAATCAATTAGAATAGTAATTAAGACAGGGTAAAAAATTGAACTCAAATACCATATAATCAATAATATGAGAGTGATGTGCATTAAAAATATAGAAATGTAATAATAAGAAACACATTCTTGTAAAATATCTAGATATGTATAAATGAATTTACAAAGGTGTGAAATTAAAATACATTCCATTTAATCAATGGTCATAAAATGAAATGTATCAATATATATGTCGAAAAAAATTCAAGGATGAATAATAACTGAAATAAATATGAGGTAAATTATTGATTATTGGATTCCATGTTTTATAGGTACATTTATCCTTTACCGTCAAGACTATTCACCACACTGTTTACAACATTTCGGGTAAAATCCCCTCTAAGGTAACTAGACAAATGACTCATCTATTGAGGATAAGAATAATGATGGATCAAGGTGTGATATATAACTAATACCATCTTTTTCATATCAATCTAAATCATTCCTCATATGTCGAATAAATAATTTAGTAATTAGAATTATCAAATAATCGTATGGACAGACAGATAAAAATTTAAGAATATTTTAACAAATAATCATGTAAAATTTATAGAAAACAATATATAATAATAATTTTCTATTTATGAAATGAACATATCCATGATTAATGACATTGTAAAATAATGGAAACTAAATGTTCAATGATAATTGTATATTAAATATTTAATGGGAATAAAAGGAATCAATGAAGTGAATGTGAATACAATCCTTGGTCTAATCAATCATAAACCATCCAGATGAATATTTTGGAAGGTATCAATACATCATAATTAACATGGGGTAAAATAAAGGATTATTATTGATGATAAATAGAAATTATATGGAGATTTATTTTAAAAACATTCATGAGTAAAGAATATTTTTTTTTTGAAAATTATTTACAATGAAAATAACTTTTGTATACATTATGCTTAAAAATAATCCTTTTAAAAATTAAAAGGAATATTCAATGAAATAATGTACTGTAAGTCCATAAAATCCATATAAGGTAAATATAACATTCCTTTTGCATGGTTGAAGGTTATCAAAATGACTCATTAGTAATGAGTCAAGAAGATTACTTTGAAAACATTAGTAAAAGAAAAAATTTGTAAAAATGAATTTACAAAAAAAAATTAAAAACATTTTGGAATACATTTTTAATAAAAAGGGTTTTAGATGAAAATAGGTTCTCTGACTAGAGACAGAAAAAAAATTGGTTTTTCAAAAAAACATTTCCTACAACAATTTGACCACCAAAGAGTGAAAAAAGGTACTAACACATGAAAATAGACATGGATAACAATAATATATAAAAATAAATGGATTTATTGAAAATTATTCATAAAATATTATCAAATATAAATACCATTTAAGGATCCTTAAATTTGTTGTTGATGAAAATAATCAATACGAAATCCAAAGTGTCATATACAGATTTGAATAATTTTAAATCAAATGTATTGTGATATAATAAAATATAATGAATGTTATAATATCATGATATTTATGAGATTATTAAAATTTCATCCAAAATAACTGTGCATACAATGTATAAAATAATCTAGCTACATTGAATAAAAAAGTCTTAATGATATGTGAATGGAGATGAAATCCCTTACCATGTGTTTCTATTCATGTGAACATACATTAAATAAATTTTTATTAAACTTATGTTAATTATTTTCTATCATGAGATGTTTGTTTTCATTTTTATCATTAAATTTATTTCACTTTTTTATACTTTTTATACAACTCCTTAAACAATTCACTTTATATTAGGTTTTTATACCAAATTTGTTTTGTGTTTAGAAAACAACTTTGGTAGATCAAGTACAGTCAAATGGGTTATTATATAAAATCAAAATAAAAATTATAATTAAATAATTATCTTATTTATTCATAAATTATACTTGTATAAAAAATCAATGCATATTTGTATGAAAAAATAATTCATGTTACGATCATGGAAATGGTTGGTCGTACATACGCATTAGTAATGTTATCATTTTTCAATGATCCTGATGGAAAGAAGGTATGTAACAACATATACTTCCATGATGAACATTACATAATAAATATAATTTTATAAAATAGTACATACTTATGTATATAATTACTTTTATGTATATTGAAACATATCGTGTCGATGAGGCATTAGTCCACTCATCCATGAAAGACATTATCACTTTTTATATTCGTTAAAAGATAACAATTAAAATGATATATATTTATATAATATTATTTAATAAAGGTAATTTATCCATGAACATTATAACGATGTATTTTTTTTATCATTTTTTTAATTGAATCTATCCTTTTTAGGTTTCAGGTATAGTGTCAATGGATCACATCTTTTCGAGGCGGCGGTAGTCCACACATCCTCTAACAGTGTTATCATATTAATGTAAAAGGGAATGTATTAATAATATATGTAATAAATGGAATAATGAACTATAATTAAATAAATAATAGCATATATATATATATATATATATATATTATATAAACATGTTTTTTTATCATAATATCCTCCATGATTGGCAGTAAAAGGAAAATGAAGAATATGTTACCTGGAAACAATATGTTTGTTACCCATTAGAAGGTGGTGTGTTTATGTGTCAGTAATAAACATTATATAAAAAAATTCTAGTGTATTTATTATACTTTATTTTTTATTTTTTTGTAGAATAAATTTTTATTAGTGGGTTGATAATTGAAATTATTCTTGAGAGCTTGGTAGAAGATATTACCTCTTAATCGGGTAACATATTTTTGTTTGTACCAAAATCCATTTGTGAAAGGATCTCTGCCCAAATTGATGTATCATGTTCTTGGGGAGTAATTTTGGGAATCTATATGGTTATATATTTGACAATACATTGGGGTTTTATAGGTGTATGGAATGGGGAGAAGTGGTGGATTTTAATAATGGGGAAAATGACTTAGTTGTTATTTTAGAAAAGAAGGTATGTGTACCCATGTTTCTACCTAAATAATTCTTAAAAATAAACCAAAACAAAAAATATATCGTTCATTTCTTATTTTTGGAAAAAATGGGTGTTGTATGATTGTCTAGGTCATTTGGGTGCATATGTAAATGATTTAGTCCATTATTAAGATTATATTTTCCATAATGATTTTAATTAATTTTAATTTGTTTCACTACTATTTTTGGGAAAATCAATTTGTTATTATTATAAATTATTAATTATTAAAATTAAAAATATTTAATCCATTTTCCAAAATTTTAATCATAGAAGTGGCATAAATTAATTTAAAATTAATCCTATAGGCAGGATGATAATCCATGTTTTTAAAGAAAAAACGTCTGAAAGTTTGTTAGGTAATTTTAATCCTATTAAATGTGAATTTTTTTACAATGGAATAAATTCTATTAACATGTAGAAATATTATATAATTAAACATTATAACTAATTAAAATTATAATTTAACATTATAAATAAATTTGATGAAAAAACATTCAAACTAAAATTCTGTATTTATAATGATTAAATAAAATATAGAATGTTTCAAATAAATATAGAAAATTAACACTTCCTTATTCATATTTTTTTATTTAAATGATGAGGTTTGTTTGAAATTTTTACACGTTTAATGTTTCGTAATACATATTTAAAATGGTACCAATATTAAAAGGTGGTAAAATTTCTTTAACAATTATTGGTATTTATGTGTAAAATATTGTTTATTCTTTTCATATGTCTGTCTAGACTATCATATGAATAAAAAAATTAATTTTTTCAATATATAATAAATATTCCATTAATATCAATCACTATTTATATTTATTTAAATTTTTTATCGTAAAAAAATGTTTTGAGCAATAAAATAGTTTTCTATAAAAATATTCACTTTGTATTGAATTGTTTCCTATATTCATATCAAGTTAATATATAACCAATTAATTCATTATATAATTTTATATACAATAATATTCATAATTTATATATTAATATTTATAATTAGAAAATTAATATCCAATTTATATATCATTATATTTTAATAATAAAATTTGTGTTTGTTAAAACTATGTATTGCGTGTAACTCTAGCCATAGTAGAAAGTTACTCTTGGGTGTGACACACAATAACTCAGGGTTTCATGAATTGAAATATATTAAATCTATTTTATAACATAAATGTATTATAAATTATTAATATAGTATATTTTTAATGTTATTATATTCGTGTCTCATAAACATTATCGAATACAAGGTTCATACATTAGATTTTTGGGGAGTTACACTTTCCAAACTTTATGCTCTATAGAGTTAAATTGATTTTATATAAAGTAATTTTTTTATACTCAAATAAATATTTTTAATAAAATATTTCCTCACAATGATATCATCCAATGATAAAGTTAATGGTAAGAAAATATTAAATATTCAAACTTATAGTGCCAATATGTATTAAAAGATGATCTTATTATTGGTGACATTGAGTATAAGTAATCAAAACCTAGTAATGGTGGATTATTTATAGAAGTATAAGATTATGGTTTTATATGAATAAATCCAGTAATTTGAGAAAGAGGTTACCGATTTTATTAATTTTTTATATATTCTTTGTGTATCATTCCGAATTTGAGAAATGGTGAGAAGATGGATATTGTTTGATATGAACTATTGGAAGAATAAGTAAAATATTTATAATTGGGAGACCTTCATGTGATAATATATTACGGTGGATTATAATATTAAATTGAAATGATATATTTTTATTCTTTTGTAACTCGGTATTATGGTTTTAATTTTTTTTAAAATTCATTTTATAAAGTTCATTTTGGACGGTCCCAGTTGTGTAATGATATAATATACCTTCAATGTTTATTTGTAAGGAAAAATAATGTTATAAATTTTTTTTACTGTATGATTTGTTATTAATTAAGGGTATAAATTTTTTGATCAATAGGTTTATTTAATACATTAATAAATAGGAAATTAAAATTTGATATTTTTTATATAGTCTTTATCATTAAATTTTACATAGTACTACAAAAATATGATGGAGTTTGTTTTATAGAGTATTGACAAATGTTATAAGTGTATTTTGTCTCTAATAGAGATAAATTCATTATTAGGTACTATTGTAATCTCTCTATAATAAAAATTATTAGAATTCATTGGGATACAAAATAAACTATTTCAAATTAGATTATTTGTTCACATAAAAATGTTTATTGTTACTTTATAAAGGTGTTGTAATTTATTTTAAGATGATTAAATTGAATTAACTGAAAATAGATTTTAAAATAGGAAATTCGATTTTAGTTTTAAAAGACTTTGGAAAATATATATTACATAATTTTTTTTGCATATTCAGGTGACGATGATTTTATATGAGTATTTTTTTAATGATACATATATTTTTGTGATCCACATTGAACTGTTTTAGTCATTTTATAGTCGAAAATGTCATGTACCATTGTATTTTTTTGAGGTAGGAAGAATAAATTATGTTTTTTCAATATTTTTAAGAGAATATGAATTGTATTAGACATATTTATAATCATGTGATTCCTAATAATTTTTTGTATATTTATTATGCAAATCATTATTATTAAAAAATTATATTTTTTGTGGTAGTGCATGTGTTCTTAATGTTACTACCTCTGTTAATGAATAGATTTATTTGTAATCAATGAAATTTGATGAAATAATTTTTTTCCCAATTTTAACATTGAATGATGTGAAGAACAAACATATCATTTTTCACTTCCATAATGTTACATTGTTGTTTATAAGAACATCAACATATAATAGTTAAAGAAAAATTAATTATACTAAACTAATGTGTTCAGGTAGTTGGTAGATTATATGGATAATGATTTTATATTTTTTGATATTCCAAACTTTATAATGTATTTTAGAGATATTATTATATATTGATATATAATTTTATTGGATTATGTGTTTCAGAAGAATAATGTGTTCTATAGAATAATTTAGAGGTAGTTTTTTAGATTCAACGGTAATGGATAGATTTATTCATGGAATATAGATATGGGTGAATTTTTTAGATAATACTATAGTGTATAGATTTTACATTCATTTATTTAATAGGTTTTATCCAAAAATTGTATAATTAGTTTTTTAGATAATTTTTTTAAATAATTATTGATAAAGAAATGGTTAGATCCACAATCATCCAAATTATGTGGTATAATTGTTATTTCATAAAAAAATATTATATAATCATCAACATGGTTAGCATAATATTTGATCTAACTATTATTCTTTTATTGGAAGAATTGTATTTATATCCTAGATAGATGTAAAATTTTCCCAAATTTCTAGGAAAACCATGCTTATTTAGTAATGTATTATTATTTTGTCATATAAATATTACATTTCACTAAATCATCAATTTAAACGATTAATTAAGATATAATTTTTTTAGGGCCTTCTTAAGAGTTAAATAGAAGCATCTACTTCAAGACACATAAAATTCTTATTATGCGGTGATTTTATAAACATAAAATAAAATTTTAGGTTTTAATCATTTCAATGGTTCTTGATTATCTCATATATCTTTAGAGTAACCATTTCTAATGTTTTTTGTTGGTACATAGTGATTTAGAAATAAATAATCGTTGGATTTGAATTTATTAATCCTATTCATCTTGGTTAGAGTTTTATGGTTTTTTGAGATCTCAAATTCTGTAATTTTGATATATTCTTTATGTAAGAATTCTATTTTTTTGAGTTTATATTTTTTTTAATATTATATATTGAAATATACATTGTTAATTTATTAGGGATGATTGTGTTGTGAAACTATATAATTTCTATGAATCATACCCTTATAAGAAAAAATTAGTTTTTAGAGAAATAAAATTTTCTTAAAAGTTATAAAATAATAATAAATGATTCCATAAAAAGTATATTCGACATTCAAATAAATTTTTAAATGTTGTTATATTGGTTGATAATTATTTTATATTTTAGGATGTTAAATTGATGATGAAATTGATGAAAAATAAATCGTGGTGATTTCAATGATTTGTTAGATGTTTTATGTGTTGGATTTGGTTCCCTTAAGCAGACTACTTTGTACTTTGGATTACATTTATAATAAATGATGTTTATATTAATCAGAATAACATATCAAATATTTTTTTCTTCTATATAAAAATTATTTGATAATGTTCTATGGTATCATTCTCATTAATAATGTCATTGTAGTTCCCCACCATGCCATGATCCATGAAGTTCTCTGATGATAGTCTTAAAACATTATTCTTCAATCATATGACATACATTGAAAGGTCACATAGTATATATACAATCAGGTAAGAGTATGATTAAGTGTATGGCACATTATCTCGTGAATTTGGAACATTGTGATAAAAATGATGGGAGGTTGTAAGAATAGAAATTATAGTAGGAATTTTGAATTTTTTGGTATCACTATATATTAATATATAATTGTGTTTGTGATTTTACTAAAACATTAACATTACCAATATTTTATATAATGAATCAGACATTTAGATTTACTCATGGAAACGGTGATGGAGTACATTGGAAAAGTGGTAGGGTAAATTGGGTGTTTCATAGATGAAATATTATTAATGGATAATTCAAGGAATCATTTGTCCCTTCCGCCTTTAGGGATATAGATACATCTTACCTTTTTTAAAAATATAGGAATTTAATAAATGAAATTTCTATGGTGTAATGATGTTTATTTCGGATTTACAAACATTGATGTACGAAGAAAATACGTTGTTGTATAAAATGTTCAAAATTCATGATTGGATATTAACATTTAGGGATCATATTATATGGTGTGTCTCCATATGTGGTTTTATTCTATGGAATGTTTGTTTCATTATCTTGAGTTCCTTGACCCCTTGCTGAAAAGTAATATTGTCCATTATATAACCTTTCCTAATGACAATGAGAATGAATCATAGAGGTTCCAACACTATGTGTCCCTGTTGAACTCAATTAAATTCTATTTGAATTTAATTAATAAAATAAATATTATTTTCAATACTGAGGAATAATATTATTAATGTATTATTGATCATTATTATTCACAATTAATTAAATAATTATTTTTAAATAATTTCTTAATCGACGAATTTACAAAATAATTATTTATTATCTAGTATCTATGAAAAATAATTATTTTAATGATTGAATATTTAATAAAAATTTATTTTTTTCAATACAAATATTTATTATAGTGAATTAAATAATTTAATTCATGTATTCAAAAAATTTGAGTTCATATGGACCAAGAGCGCATTCAATGATGAATATTTATTTTCAGACCAATAAATAATATTCATCACAGCACAAGTTATACACAAATTTTAAAATAATAATAATTTTATAATTATATAATGGAATGGGATTTTATTTTGTCATTATTTATTAAAAAAAATTAAATTACAATGTAACTGAAACCCTAATTTGATAAATAATTTTTAGGTCTATTGTGTAGAGAAAATCAAATAATTTGGAATAGAAAATAATAGTGCCCAATAAGATTCTATCCCACTCAATTTCTATCTCTCTATCTCACTCCTAATGGGATTCCTCGAATACACTCATACTGTAAAGAATAATAAATTCAATAGGTATTTCATCAAGATTGATAGATGAATGATCAAGACGAATGACATGATACAATTGATTTTAAACGCTTTCACCTGTAAGTTAATTTTAATTTCATGTAGAACAATGGAGTACGTATGCATCCGTTATAGATGGATTCTACCTTTGTATCCTCACATTTCTACAAATGAAATCTAAAAATGGTATATTTGATGATCAAAAATAGAATTGAAGAAATAATTATAAGAGAATGTGTTTATTTTAATCAGATCTAAATATATTAATTATAAAATTAATATGAAAAAAAAACTGTTGAGGTTTTGAGTAACTAAATATTAATATAAAATAGTAATATAACACACAACAATGGGAGATTCCACTATACCTAGAATCAAAAGGTTTTATCATACTTGTAACATTTTAAATTTATAATAATTTATTCAACTTCTTATCTATACCCAATCATTCTTGAATGTTTTATTTCATATTATTAATTATTTAATCAAATTTCAATTACCATGTAATCGTCACATTAAACATGTTCATTCATTTTTTTGACCATTTAATGTTCTATTAATTGTTGATTAATGAATAGAGATACCATTATAACGATATATATTTATTTGGTAAGTAAAACTAGGATTCATGGTGTGCAGTTATAGTACATGATTTGTAATGATGTGGAGTGGACCTATAAAGGTGGAAGGATACAAGACACACTGAGTAGTTAATTAAACATGGTGTATTTATTTATTAATTCTAATATTCCAATCCAACATCTAACATGGGATGTCATATTATAAAAATTGTATTTTGGTTAAACACCGTGTAGTTTACAATGGTTAGTGGAGTAAACCATGATATATGTGTGGTCAATTTACAATGTCAACCTACTTGTGACAAAATATCTATAGAATTTATTTTATATGCAATGTGTATGTTGCGTATACAACATGTTGCTCATTATTTTTAATGACTGTAATAAATATTGATCCATTTATTTAGAATAAAATTCACAAGACATAAATGATACTCAACATGTAGCTAGCTTGTATACACATTATAGTCCATCCCAGTAACACACTTATGCTTAACCATTTATCCTATGCATGGGAAAAGATGATACATCGCTTGTAGATGGGATATAAAATCATTGTAGTTTTTCCACGTTAGCACGAAAAATCCCCAATAATGTAACATGGATACACAAAAACCAAGTTACACTATATGTATCAGGATCGTACACTATAGTTATTCTATCAATAATTAATTGAATTAAATAAAATTAAATTAAAAATATTATCATTACAACCTTATTTTTTATTTTAACTTTAATTGTGTGAAAATTTAATAATGTTTTTAGGGAATTATATATTCTGAATTAATTTATTATAATAATCTATTAAATATTTTATTCCAATCATTATATACCAATTCTGTAAATATGGGTGTCTGCTAATGAATTTGGATGGTCATTCTGATTGAATGGAATTAATTATTTTATTTATTTATAAAATAATTAATAAAATTTGGTCACAAAATTAGCGAATGAATAAGATATTAATGATATCTAGTTTCATTATGTATTCATTACATGTTTTACAGTTCATTATCTTGACCAATAACTATTTATGTTTCAGAATTAATTTAATTTAATTTATTTATTGTGTTTTCAATTATTAATGTTTAAATTAAATTAATGTCATATAATTATTCCCACCATACATTATTATTTAGTAAATATGTGTACAACGTTATTTATGTAAACACATTTAGAAAATCATATGGTTCCCCCTTACTATGATTGGGTAATAAATACCTCTAATTAATAGTGTATCTCAAATCATGTGGATGTGGCTCAAGAAGAAAACATTATGATTCCATCTTAGGTGATAAAGAGGTGTAGATGTATAATTCATTAACTAAAGATGATACCTAAATAAAGATATCCCCCTTGTTCAATCCATGATTTAAAATCCACTAGTTATGTTAAATATAATATAAGATCATGATTGAGTTAATCATTATTTATTTATTATAATCTTCTTAATTATTTATTATATGGATGTTCAACCAGTATAACATATATAAATGAATTTACATTAATAAATGGTAATTAAATATATGTATTATGTGAAAATGTTTTATTCATTGTGGCTAATTAAATAAATAAAATCCAATAAAAAGTGAGAATGTATATAAAGGATAAAATAAGATCACATTTATGAGTAAATTATTAAAATCCATCAAATAAATATTATTCTAAACATGGATTTCAATTACTTAATTAGTAAGGAGTTCTTTAAAAATATTATTTTGACCAGCCCTCATTGAAATAGTTATATTTATTATGGATTTCATGTGAATTTTTTGCGTTGACAAAACCATATTAAAAAATATAATTCTCCCTCTCTAGTAATGATGTAACATGGACGTAATGTTTGAGTAATTATAAGTAAAAATTTTAGAATTGGTGGGTACACTCAATTGATTATGGGTATATGGTCTTATATATATAAATTACCCTACTACCTAGATACATTCATGTATCATGACCAATAATATTTTGTGTCAAGAAAAGGGAAAAATAGATCCTTTTCCACTATAATGTTCTTTTATCTAGCCATTCCATTTTCAATGTTGATAGCTATTGGAACATGATAAAATAGTGGTAGACATAATAAAAATAAATTTTTTATTACATAATTTAACTGTTAATAAAGTTAAATACTAATCATATAGCCTACTTATTATGAAACATGGCATGAAAACCCACAAAATCAAGACATCCATTCAATATGTTGCAATATTTTCTTAGGAAATGAATTTATTGATATGGTACAATAATTGATGTTATGATTTATAATAAAAAATATATATTATGTGTTGGAATCCCCTATTCATGTTTCATCACCCTAGTATGTGAGTTAAGGTAGTAAAGATTCCTACCATAGATTTGTAGTGGATGATTCATATGTCTTATATTACATACTGTCAACTGCTTTTTGTTATTTGTTGATTCAACATAAATACATGTATTATTATACCATAATATGTCATTATAATTATCTTATGAGTGGAAAAAAAAGTATTTAAGTCAATAATATTCACAATACATTACATATTTGTAAATTGGAATAAGCTAATATGACTACTGAACATGATTTGAATATGCTAGTGTATACTAATAACTTATAAACAAATTCATCCTCTTGGATAAGTAATTATTCATAAATTTTATATTATTTTCCTTACCTCCATAATTAACCATTATTTACCAATATCCATTAATCAAAAATGATAAATATCTTAGGAAGCATTTTCTTATACATGAAAATGCTGATATAGAAGATTTGAAACGTGTTTCTTACCATATATGGTGAATATTTTTGAGATGTGGCTGAATATCCATAGGATTTTATCAAATTGATTGATATTTTATGGCATCCTTCAATGAGTCAAAATATTCAAAGGTAGAATAATTATTAGTAGGCTATTTTTGTCTTATATGTAATGAATGTAAAATAGATAATAAACTGCAATGAAAAGAAGAAAATAGTTCTTTCATCAACTTATAGTATATTCATAATTTTTATATTCATTTATTCTAGGTTATACACAATATTCTTATAAAATTATTTTATTTATATATTGGAAATGAATATGAGTAGAGATTTTATAGAATGAACTGAAAAGAAGATAAGAATGTGTGATTCCTTTTTCATCCCTATGGAGCTCAATAATTATCATTTATAAATAAATAGATTACATTATGTTATATGTTTTAACAAAAATACCTTATTGGTTGTTTAGAGACAATAAGACATTATTTAATTTTGGAATAAATGTTTTGGTTATACTTTAATACATAAATAATGATTCAATAGCTCATGAATAATAAATATCCATTAGAATTAATGAATAATATAAAATATAAGACTCATATCTAATCATTTAATGATAAATATTTTCAAATAAAACTAAAATCAGTTGTATTTTTTATTTCGATTGATGTATTTTTGTCTAATTTGTCCAAAGATACATGAGATACCAAAAACCATCTTATCATTACATATATAAAGAAATATTTTAAATAAATCTATGTCATAAAATTGTAGATTTTATTTGATATATCTATTGGAACAATTATAAATATAAATGTAGTTTTATATACTTCATGTGATGTTTTTGAAATGATTTGTGAAGTGATTTCACCTAGAAAAGATCACTATGATATGTTATAAGAGTATAAAATATCCACTTAATCATTGATCAAATATGTGTAGTATTGGTTTCCACTAACTGAAACATCCATATATACATCAATGTAATTATGGAAATAAAAAAATTATTAATGATGAGTCTTCTACATAATGAAAATATTCCATTATCCCTTGTCCATACATATTTTGTAAATAGAATAACAACAACTAATCATTCTCTTACTATATTGACTAATAGATATCATATCAAATGAGATATGATAAGAATAAATTAGAATTATACAAGAATTATTTTTAAAACCATTTTCTAAAAGTTGTCCTTAGCTACAAATGAAAATCAAACACAATGGTGAATCTTATTTTATAATCCTAAATCTAGAAATTATATTAACATCAAGTAATTATTTACAATATAAATATAAATTAAAAATATATGTTTAAATATAATGAATTTTTACATACATTCAAGGGTTAAGTATTGGTATACCCATGTGTTGGCATAAGAATACAGGAATCCACAGAGTGTTGTGGGAGGAGTGTTTCCAGACATACATATTATGTTGGAATTAAAAACCAAAGATGTTGTTTATCATTACCATGGTAGGTGATGCATGTTTTATTATTTCAAATTAATTTTTCTTCTAAAGAATTATTAACTAGTAATATTATCATGTTGAAATGACTATATAAATCCATGGAATAGAATCCATGTATCATGATTCAAGGCACCATAATTTAAATGAGTCTAAGACTTTATATTCATGGTGACTATTCATGAGATACTCTAAATGGATGGTATTTAAAAATACAAATAATTCATTATTGATTTTCAATATTTTTAAAGCATATCATCCTATCATAAAAAATATAATAATTTTTTAATTATACATGATGAATAAAACATGTATGATAATTATATTTGTATATTAACTTTTAAAGCCACATCATTTAGAGGAGGCCTTAAAAAATATGTCTACATGAAATTACCAAAAGGATGCCATATTTTATATGTCGACTATTAATAACTAAAATTTCTGGTGAACTAAATACTATCTAGTAAGATATACAGATTACATAAGTAAATGTTTTAATAAATCATACAGTGTTTCCATGGAATACGTTTTTGGAAGTAAATGTGGGAATGTGTAATTTTCAAGTTAGTGAGAGTTCTATATGTTTTCTAGTTAGACATGTTGATAAAATATGTAAAACAAATGTTGTGTCTTAATCTGTTAGATATAAAGAATAAAAATTCCCCCAAATTTGAAATAAATTAGCAACTATGTTCTAGGTAAGAATATATACGTATTGATTCGTGGTTCCTATCAATTTATCAATAACACATATATTTTTGATGAATTAAAAAAATACTTGTTCATAAGATTCAATATTTAATTTTTATTGGAATATACTCATTCTAGTAGAACATCTATAGATAGAGTAAGAGATTATAGAGATTTAAGAACTTTAAAATACTATGTTAAAGGTAATCATATCATGTTACACGATATGTATTGATATTTTATATTGTTGATGCATAATGAAATATAGTTATATTTGAATAAAAAACAAACTAAAATCAAATTGTTGAAGTAATAAATTTTTGAATGAAATTTGAAAAATAAAACTTGATGTTTTTTTGCTATAATGATAAGTAGGAATAATAGGGATGAATTTTAATTGAAAACTTATTTTAATTTAGTACAATTTCTTATATTAACATTGAATAATATTTAATAATAAGATATTTTAAATTTTTATATCTAGGGGTTTCCATTTCGAAAATATCAAAGTATGTTGTGGCTTTTGATGTAGCTTAAAAATCTATTCAACAACATCCTATTACGATTTTGGGTTATACCAAAAGAAGGATACTTGTTGTTATACAATGTGATTTGACTATGGGTTTTGTCAGGATATTAGGTTTCAACCATGGAAATAAGAGGTGTATTGGCTGCTATATCACTAATTGATGTATTTTCTAAAAATAGTAATTATGTGGTGGATAGGTTAACTAAACTGACATGATTTTTTCTAAAACTATCTATAAAACTAGATTGTCCTAGTATTTGTACCCATACTTAGAAAGCAGAATGCTATTTGATGTGATCACTAACAATTCGTTACAACTAAGATCTATTTCAAGTCATATGTCATTGAATTTGGGGTCCCAAAACCACCTACTGGTACTTTAAATTACGTAACTATTCGAATAACAAAATTTTAATATATTTATCAAATAACATATTGATTTTTCTTATATATAACATTGATGTGATAATGTCCTAGGTTATAAGTTTCATTGATAATATCATATTATTTACCCTCAATGATGAGTGATAATATGTTCCATGATGATATTCCAAATATATAGTTCTATGGGTATATAACATACTATGATGGGGAGGATAGAATAATAAAAATCTATGCAAGTACTCTTATGTGGATGAGACTCTGTCTCATGAAGTTGAACTTCATAATATCCATGACTAGAGGTTAGAACAACTTACACGCGTGTAAGAATTCATCATGTTTTATTACCATTGGATATTCCTATTTCTGAGTGCGTATAATAGTCTTTATAATTGATCATTATCATTAATTTAATTCATTACTCACACACATAGATTTTCTAAAGATATTCCTCGTGAAATTTATTCATGGTGAGGTAAGGTATGTTGGTTTTATAATGAATGAATATTAATTAATGGATAGTTTGAGGAAGTATATATCCATTCCATTTTAAAGAAGTTGATATCAGGGACCTTTTATGAAAATATATCTATGGAAAAAAATTCGTTGAATTGATGAAACAATGTTTATATCAGATAGTCAATTAATTAAGAATCAAGAAAAAGTTTTAATAGAGTAGTATAAATCATATGTAAATATCTAGTTTTGTAGAAAAATATTAAACACTTGTTTATAGAATAATTTTCTCCATGTTCTATTTATTTCCTCTATTCACACGTTAATATGTAACAATTTATTTATTAATATATAATTTATTTGATTTTGTGAATATATAATAAAAATTATTCACTAGTTATTGAAAAAAATATATATTTTATTTATTTAATATTTAAAACATATGTACATGGTGGGTTTTTTAGAAAACAAATTTACGTAAGAGGGTAAAATATTTTTTTTGGTCATTCTCTAAATTCCATGTATTTTGAATGGAAAATGGCCACATTTGACGACGACTATTTATTGGTATGCTAGTAAATTATATTCATCACTATTCAGGTTAGTTTATGAAATAAAATAATAATAATATTATAATTAATTTATAGAATGGGGTTTTATAAATTTAAATATAATTTAATGAATAATAAGCTATTAAATAATATTTGAACATTATCCCAAAAATAATAAACATATGTTAATTTCAATTGTGTAGAGTGATTTTAAAATCTAGGAATTGTAAATCATTGTGAAAAAATTACTTCTCTATCTATCTTTCTAATTTTTATGTTTCCTATCTTAATATCAAGGTATATAACATAGAAGATTGATTTTTTCCAAAATGATGGATGATTAATAAACATGAATGATGAAAGATAATTGATTCTTAGTGTAATAACCAGAAATCCTATTGGAATTTATCATAGATCAAAGGAGAAATTGTGGTTCACCCCTTGAGGTATTATACCCTTGGATCCTCACATCATAATGATTTAATAATTAAAATGGTCATTCAGATGATCCACAACATCACAAATGAAATAATCCTATGATATTTTTTGTCATCATATATAAATAAATTTGTTATAAATTTAACATGAAAGATAATTATTTTGGATATTAGGTAACTGAATATTAAAAGAAAGTTTTATATGAAACCCACCGATTGCCACTTCTGATATACTCCAAAATAAAAGTCTACATTATTATGTAAAATTTATATAGTGGGACATATTTTAAAAACATTTTTTCGTTGATGATCATGACACTGTTTATAGATCATTCATTAATTCATTAAGTGGTTGGTTTAATTATATCTGAAAGCTGAAAACCCAATGCTGTAAATTTTCTATATAAGAATGGGTATTTATACATTAGTTAATATATATAAATAATTTGGTTTTGATATTATAAATTAACATGTGTTACTGTATTATCATATGGACTCCTTATAATTGGAAAATTTAAAAAAAATAGATTATTATTTAATGATTTTGAAAAATAATAATTATCCGTTAAACATTTATAAAGTGGATTTTTAAGTTTTATCTTTATAAAATATTATTTTTTTCAATTTTGAATAAATGAGTATGATATTAATGACTATTTTTCAAATATATCATAGTATTCCTGACTATTTAAGTCAATTAATTTTATTTATTACAATTTAAAATATGTTAAAATTAAAATATTATATTAGAAGATTATGTTGAACATGGATTCTAAAATGAATGGATAAATAATTTTTCTTATTTTTAAATACATTTGAAATATAATTATTATTCTCTATTCCATGTATAAATTTTCATAGGATGAATTTTTTTGGATTAGTTCAGTAAATCCAAGTTTTTTACATAAACTCTATGACATGTGACCTATTGTGAACATGAATATATGATTGTATAGTATTTTTATATATGGAGGATAAAATTATTTCTTAGCAATGATCCATTGTTTTATATTGGTTATATGTTTTAGTAAATAATATGATGTGTTCTAAAAACATTATTTTATATAATCATGTGTTTCATTTGATTTACTTATTTATTTTTTAAATGGTTCTATTTATTATTTAGTTTTTTTATAAAATGTCATTAATTTATGAAATTATATATTTATTTAAATGCCTAAATATTTATTTTAGGGTAAAAATTTAATCATTGATTTTTTTTTCTCTCACTAGTCATTGGTTGTCTCAGTTGAACATGGGTTATTCTTGAGGTTATGTTAAATTATGTCTCACGTTTTAGGAATCAATCTCTGAGGTTAGAAAAATAATTTTCATTTATTCTTTTTTTAAATTGATAAATTTTATTAATTATCGATATTATAATATTACATTGTGAAAGGTTTTATATATTTATAAGTTTTTTATAAAATATAAAAATTGATTATGTCCAGAATTAGTCATGAAAAGGAACCATAATAAAATAAAAAAAATTATAATAAAAATATAATTACATTATATTATTTCAGTAAAATTTTCATGAAATTTAAATTATTAAAATATATAAAACAACCATTTATAACAAAAAAATTACAACATAAAAAAGTGAAAAAATATATATACTCCCATGAATGTGTGATAATCTTATGATTAGTTATCCAATTAAATTCACCATACCAAGGATGTGTGAACCTATAATGTATTCAATTATATATTATATTAATCCAAAATTATAATAGAATTATAGTTAAATTGCAATATAATTATTTAAGAAAATATATGTTCCTTATAGTATTTCATTAATATGGGATATGATATATATCACTATAAAATAAGAAGAAATAAAATTTATTTATATTGATCTTTAAAATAATAATAATAATGATTCATATTTAGTGGTTCTAATATAATGACTCTACATTGGGATAGCTAATTAAAAATTATCAGTGAGAAATTATTATATAAAGATGTTAATAAATTTTATTATTTATGTATACCTAAATTATACCTGAGGATCCTCATTTCTAAATCATTGAAAATTGTATTTCCATTCATATAATTTTATTTTATTTTTTATATCATAATTATGAGAATTTAGTTTATTAAAAATAAATATTATTCTTTTCAATTATAAATGTCTAGATTTTTGGAGTTTTTTCAACTCATATATTATTAGCATTTTCAAAAGGTGATGGGATATGTGAATAATAAATTGGGTAATATTTTAATTAATATAAATAAAAAATTATAATAGTTAAATTTTCTCATGACTTGTTCGAGAGGTAAATATATATTCTAATTTTTTTGTCATAATTAATGTTGTGACCATTTGTCATTTTAGATTATAAGTTATGTTATAGCTTTAATATTTATAAATTATCAAATATTTCTAGTCTACAATTCGTTTTTCTAAATAATTATACTTTACAGATAAATATTAATGGATGGGGGTTAGTAAGTCACATTAATTGTCATTATAAAGGTGTTAATTGAATATATACCAGTTATATATATCATATAATAAAAAATTTATATGGTTTTTAATTAATTTTATATGTTCCAAAAGAATTTTTTTTTTGTTGAAAATATTTATCCCATATATTATTCAAAAACATATTGACCAAGGGTAATACAACATGAAAAACTATGTTATGTTAAATATCTGGTAGATTTCATAATATTGGAATGGAATCATGCATGATATTTCATGAATAATATAGTGGATTGGTTCAATAATTGTAATTTATCTAATTGAACATACATCATTACACTGTAAGTAAATGAGCCGATTCATATTTTTATTCATCATTTTATTAAAAAATGATATATTTTCCCTTTATCTAATTATTTTAATTTTCTTTTTGGAGTATTTTGGAAAGGATGATAATTTTCTGGATTTCCTTTTCTACTCTATTGATAATATTTTGATTCTCTCACACAATCATATTTATTCTGCACAGGTCCATTTGTTATTGAATTGATCCATTCCGTTATTTATTTTTTAAATTTCATGATTTAACCATACACTATGATTGAAATTTTTTTATTAGAGATGGTAAACAATTATTATTTAAATTTATAGTGTTTATAAAAAGGTACTCAGTTTCCTCATATTTAATTTGAAAGTTTGTGCTTTTCAAGTGGTAGTCGATTCATGGTCTCTCATTATTTAATATATATATATAGGTGCTGAATAATCATCCTTAGTATTCTATATGAATATATTTGAGATTTTAATTTATATTTAATATACATTTGATCTAAGGGTGTGCATTTATTTCTGTATATGTGACATTGCTATTTTTTTTATATAATTTCAATGATTTATAATGTTAACAGATATGTTAAATATTGGTGTGTATATTTTGATATAATACTAATATGATAATGTAACAATGTTAGTATTGTATTATTTAAGTGGTTAAATGTTCCATTATTATTCCTATATGATTAATGAACATTCAAGTTAAATATGATTTATGTGATACAATTTATTTTGTAAAAAAAATTAATAGCTGGTGAAAAAATTTCATAACAGCATATTTTAATAAGAGTGTTAACTGGTAAAATATTTCAGATTAGAATAATTAAATTATTATTATTTTTATATTTAATTATGTGGGTTTTTATTTAATAATATATATTGTTAATGGTATTGGTGGTAGTTTTATGCCAGAGTTAACATATTCAATGGAATTGATTTAGTGGATCATTTTTTGATATATAAAATATTAATATTTTTAATTTGATACCTTAATCATTTTATGTTTTTTATTTCTAAACCCCACCATGAAACATGCTTTAGGTACCAGATTCATATACAAATTTTTGGGTACTAGGTGAAGCCAAAAAATTTTATAATTGTATCTGGATATGACTCACTTATCTCATTATTCTCTTTCAAAATCTGTCCATAAATTAATAATATTTATGGATGTGGTTTTCGTTATGTGGGAGAAGATGATGTCGACATCATATGCATGAATTATAATGAGTTTGTTTTTATAGTATGATGTTGAACACAGATTGGGAAGGTATAAGAACCCTAATACCAATGCAGTTTGGTGTAACAATAATTTTTTTGGGATGTCGGTTCTATATTCAAGTACGTATAAAATTCAATTATTAATATAATAAACATACTTTTCAATTTTTTAGAGAGTGTTTCTGTGGTGGGTTTATCTTATGGATAACCTAGTATGGGGTCACATGTTAGTGTTACTATTTATTCACAAATGATTTTTTTATTTTAATGCATCGTTCTCATGACAGTTCTTAGAGATGAACCTATATATTATATTTATATTCATATATATATATATATAACTATTATTTTTATAAATTTATAGGAAATATTATATATCAAGATAGACCTTATATTCATTTGGTGTAGAGTTTGGTGGATTTTAAAGGAGATATTGTTTTGTACTTGTCATTTTAAACATTAATTTTTCATTTGTAATGATTAAATTTTATTTGGTTTTTATGAAAACACAATAATATCAGTAATATTAATAAGATATTTTACCAAAATTATTTTTGGATTTTGACACTAATTGTTGAATTTCATTTATATACTCTTATTAAGTGGGTAATTCCTCCCATATTTCACTCTTATAACTTCGTTGCTAGCTTCCGACCTATAGACTATTGGTGTTGGTTTATAGAGGTAACATATAAATTTCCCAAATAGATAATATAGGTTTAATGGTGTTGGTTAATGTCATAGTTTTATTAGTTATTTATTTATATATAAGAATATGTTTAATGTTCCCAAAAGTGATAATTTTATTAGTTAGACAAGAAAAAAATCATTTAACATTAATATATGATGATATTGAGGATGACTCAGTACAGTAAAAAGGGACACTATTGTCTGATCTTTGACATTGATAGATTATTAAACTTTATTAGGTAATAGAATATTTATTCAAGGATAATATTTATGCAATGTTGCATTCATAATAATTAATTATGTTTATATTTTAATGTGAATGATTACAATAATAATTTATTTTCAATTTAAATAAAATAACCTAAATTATTTCCATAACATAGGGATAATAATCATTATATCAATTATTTTTTTGTTTATTTGATGATGAATTCACGTTGATTATGTTTTCATAATGTATCATAATGATTTTTCAATTCATTGATGGATTAATCCAAGAGTGGATTATTGAATTTGTGGAGGTGATTAGGAGAAACATTAAAAGGAAGATGATTTGTAGATACATGTTCCATATTTAGAACAGTTTTAATTTATTTTATTAAATATGAGTTTCAATAATAACTCCATGTAATTGAAATTGTGATTTTCATTTAACATTATAATTGAGTCTAATTTATTTATATTTTATTGTTTTTCTGGTATATAACATTGTGGTTTTATTTTTTTATATGTAACTCCATTATAGTTTTTATTCTCAATAATGATAATATATTTATAAGTACATATTGTGATGGCCACAATTTCATGTTTCTCCATCTGATATATTTCTATTTTGGCTTTAAAAAGATTATGAAGTTGTGGAATATATTATTCAGAGTGTACGAACCCAGAAATAAAACTATACTCTAATGGATTAAATTATTCGATGATTTATTCATGATATTTTCATTCATAAAAGTTATAGATAAAAAATGGTATCATATTTTGTAATTATTTCTTCTTATGATCAATTTTTTATTAGTTATTCCCTAGACAATATTATTATTCCCCACTGTGTGAATGTGATGATTTTAGTATTACTACTAGATGTTATTGGAGTTGGTTATAACATAGTTCCATATAGAACTTTTTCTGGGGTATTAATGTCATAATGAAATAATTTTAATCATATTTTAATTAATGTATGGATAATTTACATTAACTAGAGAGGATAAAAAAATATTATTATTTGAATATATTTACCTTTTGAATATTTTATTTACTCTTTGATCATGTGTAGAATATGTTAATGAATACCATTAAGTTATAATTATTTTAGTTTTCATAAATCATGAATGGGTTTTCCAATAAGATTTAATGAATTATAATGGAGTGGTTCAAAAAACATTAATTTACATATTTTAATCATTGATTAATCCTTTATATAACGAGTTAGTCTTGAGTTTTTGATAAATTCATATTTCGTATAATTTCAAATTATCCCCCACCACAAATATTTTTTATTATCTTACTTTCGTTTAATATTAGATGTAGTGGGTGTTTCATAGATATAATTGGATGCTCCTTATACAATAATTTTCTGCTTCCTTATATTGGTTATATATAATTAGAAGTATTATTACATTGATTCATATTTTTTCATCCATTTTGGTCAAGGACACATGTATCACGATTAACATTTTTATATGATAATGAATTTAAAATGAACGATTAAACATATATTATTCATGGGGATCTATAATATTTTTTTATTTTTATTTATGATGATTCATGATATTAATAGTCTTTTATGATCTGTGGTCACTCTATCAATTACTATTACTAGTGTTGAATTAATATTATTTTAATTCATTTCATATGTAGAATATATTTGGATAATTATATAAAGTAAAATTAATTTATGAGGATCAAAAATCATTATTGATATATTTGACATAATATTTATGAATTATAAGATTTTTATCATATATACTATGGACTAATATATATTCTAATGACGACTATATGATAGTATTACAATGATTTCACAATATAATGGTGATTGTGTACCGAGATCGATATGGTGAGATGTTACCAAGATTGGTATACAAAAATAATGAATGTTTGAATTAATATAATTGTTTTTAAAGTTTTTTATGTTTTATATGTATTGGTAATTGATATGAAGATTCATTAAAATAGTAATTAAAAAAATATTGATCCCATGTTAGTGTTTGAGGAATAAAAGGAATAAAAAAATTAATTTTATTTATATTACTGATTTGTTGAGTATTTCTTTATGGTTACTGTAAGATGTTGTACATTGGAAAAAAATCCAATAGATGGGATAAGATTATTATAAAGGACCTCAGTAGGATATATTGAATAATGGGTTTTATTATCTATGTTATATTCAATATATATTTTTTATTTCACTACCCCACTACCCTTGTTAGTTAACCTAACAAACACCCACTTGTGATATTGGTTACTTCATGAAACCATAACATCTAGGATATTATAGATATTAATAGGTGGATACTCCCCATCTCATTATCTCACTTCTCACCATGAAAATAGTTTTCTAAAATAAGGTATGTGATTATGTTGATCTAGATGAGGTACATTGTTTTTGGTAATTGTATAATCTAATTTTATATGTTTTATGATTAATCATGTGAAATGAGAAGGATTCATAGTTCCCTCATACATGATATTAATATTTGGGGATTCTATTCTTGTTGAGATGTTTTTTTGGGGTAGTAATGTTTTTTACCTGTAAGGTTTCTATCATACATATCTTATACAGGGACATGTAAAATAAGTTTCGATGTCGATATGTTTATTGATGAATCTCGATGTTTTGTATGAATATTATTAAATTTTTTCCCCAAATCATTAGTATTCTTATTCAATATTGACATATGAGTTATTTGGAATTAATATACAGTGTATATTTATATGATAATTCTTAATAATACATATTATTTTCTTTAAATTTTTTTATCAGGCATATGATCCTACTATATCATAGTGTTTAATGATTTTTTGGTTGGTCGATTTGGATTAAGATACATTCTCTATTGAATATATTTATTTTATTTTATTTTAATTTTGAATTGTTATTATTTATTTATTCTATTTGAAATTATATAAATGTAATATAATATTAATGGTATGTTTTTTCCTTGTTTATCTTTTGTGATTGGTGATGATTTTTTTTAATATTAGGAGTAGAGAGGGAAATTTCACCCATTTTACTTATTATACCTTAATTGAGATCCATCATCCAATGGAATACTAGATTTTGTAATAAAGAGCCACTTGTAATATTTTCACTGACTTATGAGGGTTCTACGTGGGTTGGATCATGAAATGGGTCTTTTGATTATATCATGGGATATATGTACACATTCCCTCTTTTAATGGTTCAAAATTATAGGATATTTTATTCAATAGTGTAAATTTATTTAAATTTTGTGTAATTTAATTTTTTTTATATAATAGTAATAATACATATGAAATATAAACAATTTCAACTTCTATTATCCCTTGAAAATACCGATGAGCCTTACCAATGAAGAAATAACATATATTTAAAATTATGACGTAAAAATTATAAAAATTTCAATGGAATATATAATTATTATGATAAATATATAGAATTGTATTAATAATTCACTCTAAAAGATTATAGGAATATCCCTTAATACATTAATTTTTTACTTTGATTCAATATTTTAATGATTAATCAATGGTTATCCTGTTACTTTTTTTTATTAATGTAATTTTTTATCATTTTTAATCATATGATGGGTTCTTGGAATATAACATGATTAATAATTCCAAAAAATGATCCTTAATAATTTTGAGAAAATAATTTTTTTGATTCATATCTGGTTTGATCTGATATGATATAAATTAATTTATGAGTATTGTAATTATTTTTTTTATAATTAAATTTTAGTCAATATAATAATTTTACTCCGATTATTAAAATTAAAAACATTTATATTTACCAAAATTCATTTCAGGCTATTTTTCGCAACATTAAACATTATATTAAAAGAGTATTTGTTTGTGGAAAACTTATTCCAAAATAATATTTTTTTTCAATTTTTTAAAAAAAATGTAAAATCATTATCATCATTTTTAATATTTGACAATAGATTTAAAAACTAAAATTGATTAGAAAAATATCTATCAAATCACACTCTATATTAATGTGTTATTTATTCCAATTGATATTAAATTTATTGAAGTCTAGTTCTTTATTTTATTTAAAAATTGAATATTATTATATATTCCATGACTATTTGAAACATTTTTTTTAAAACATAAAATATTTTTAATTCTGAAAATTTAATATTTAATCATTCAGGAAACACAACATGATGTTTTATGTTCTTATACATGTAAAAAATAAATAATTATTCATTTCAAAATTTTTTAAAAAAATTCATGATTATTGGATAGGTTTTTGTAATTATATGTAATATTTTATTATTAAAATAATTTTAATTATAAAAATTATTTTTAAATTATTTTTTCAAAATCAGATGTTGAATTCATGAAAAATTTGTTCTTATTGGTGAAAAATTAATTCAATATATTTTATTACATTAGTTTGTAAAATGAGTGCCATATCAATAATTTAGGATAGATTGATATAATTTTTTCGAACCTGTGAGTGAATAAATAATATAAATACACTATATCATTAGAGACACATGGCTTGTTAGACATATGTGATTGATTTTTGACTAGTCACAAATGAATCAATGGTCTTTAACAAAAATTTAATTTATCAATCAAGTTTTATTATATATATTTTAACAAATTAGTTAAAAAAGTAAACATAATTTTACTTTTCATATTTTTGGAAACATTTTACAATGGAAATATGTCTGCAATATTAATTTATTTTCAGAAAATAATTTTATTTTCATTTTCATAAATATTCTTAATAAATATAGTTGTTTGGATAATTTATCCCATTGGATGAACATTTAATTAAATTCAATAACTTTTATCAACTTAAATAATATTTATATAATTTTATATAACCTAATTCATTTTCAAAATATTATCTTGTTGGGAACCACCTGTAGAATAATACTGAATTTGAGTTTGATCCTTGAAGGCCACCTCAGATAGGTCATGTTTTGAACACATGTATTGTGTGTGTAATCATAAATAAATTGAATGGGTTACCGACATAAATCCTATGATGAAACAAAAACACATTATTATGACAATATAATATTAAATAAAACCTAATTCACAATGTATAAAAATATAAATAATAAACACGGTCAATAATATTTAATATGAAAATTTTATCCCTCTTGATGTGCCACCAATAAAAACTCCAAAACCCAAGATAATAATGTTCTAAAAGGTCACCAAATCACCTAATGAAACCTATATAACATATTTAAATATATAAAAATGATGTTAAATTTATATATTATGGGATCTTAGAAAAAACCATCCAAAAAAATATAGTATAAGATTTTAATTCCCTAATAAATATATAATATAATCAACATAAATTAATAGTTCGTGGGTTACCAAAAATCCACACTATGTATCACCCAAAAAATATCAAGTTCAACTACTATAAAATAGTACCATATATATATATACATTACATTGGGGTTCTCCACTAACACTTCCCCACTAATCAAATATCTCTAATTCCCAAATGACATTCATTCAGGGATTCAATATAACATCTTGGTACATAACCAACTCATACATAACTTATTTATAATAATTATTTCACATTCCAAAATTTGATAGATCTTATTAGGTAAGAGTTTTATAAAATTGAGGAAAATATTACACGATAAATTGAACTGTTTTTAATAAAGTTGTTTTATAAAACATAGATTCATATATTTAAAACCATGTTTCATTCAAAACAAATTTTTGCTTTTAAGTGGAGTAACCATATTAGAAATATTTACCTACTGATATTTCCCATATATATTTAGATATTTTTAAAAATATTTTCAAATTTTGGATAAGAATCTAATTTTCATTATTGAATGTATAAAAACGGAAAACCGTTATTCCATTGTAAAATATTTAATCAAACTAGAATGATTTTTTTTATTACATAATATACTTGTAGGCCATTTAATAATTCACATACTCATATAATAAACTCAAAATCTAAATGTTTTCATTAAAATATGATAATAGTGAATAAATTGAATTTCATAATAATGGGAGTTACATTGGAAAACATCTGACTCATGAAAACTTTTTCATGAAAAAAAAAATTTAAACTATAAAATATCATAAATATTATATTATTCAAGAACATATTTATAAAATATTTGAAATTAAAAATATTTATTTTAAAACATGTAGTATTTATTAAAATCCATATATATTTATAGGTAAATTTTTCTTTACAAAATATCATTCAATAACCATCAAAAATGAAGAACTATCATTGTTATTTCCCATAAATATATTATGAGTAAAAAAACACAGTGAGTATTATCACATTACTAAATGATTTAGTGGTATAAAATATCATCACGCAAATTTATAGTTATTTTAGGCTCACAGTTAATCCTATAAAATTATTAGAAAATATATCATGATCAAATACACATAAAACATATTATTTATATCATAACACTCATAAAAAATTCATTTTAGCCAATAAAAATTTGCATTTAGTTATCTCATAAAATGAGAAAAAACATAAATTTATGTGAAAATAATTTTAGAATTTCCAAAAAATAAGAATATTATTTTATTAGAAATTCACAGAGTCATATAGGGAAATATTGATAATGAAAAAATGGCTATGATTCCAGTAAAATGAACCCATATGGTTATGAATTATAGTTATGTAATCTATTTTCAAATTTTTTTCATATTATTTGTAATATAAAAACAAATTAAATGTAGTATAAGGATTGAGAGTACATGGGTATCAAAAAACAATGTATATAAAACATAAGAATGAGAATAAAATAAAATAGATTTATTTTAATATCCATAATGATCACATAGTGTCTTATGTGATCCTAAAACTACAAAGGATAAACATGGTAATACCTATAAAAAATGGGTGTGATAAAAAACATGGTACTAAATAAATAAGATAAATAAATGCAACATGTTATTCAAATGGAACAATGATTTATCATAAAATAGAATGAGTACTTCTTATGAAGGGGTATCGTGATGCTCGATTCCCTTTTAAGATGGCTGCAACCACAATATCGGTCCCTTCCCCATCGGTGGGGGAGGGTCCTCTGATTACCATTATGGGAGTGGGTTCCCCTTTTTCCACCCTTTATAACTCTTCCCTCATACATAGTTTTCCTTAATCATTACTTGATTATGAAATTCCATAAATTCTTTGATGGGAGTTGTAACCTCACAATCTCAATTGCTGAGTTCAACAAAACCTCGGTGCTTCTAAAACATATTTTGGCTTCTCAGTTCAAAGTGGGATTCCACGTAGTTGATGCTTTTGATAGGCATGTTTTTGGATCATGGGACTTACAAGAGAGGAAGACGGTGGGTTTGCCTGCTAGAAATCATATTATGATACATTTATGCTCATAGAATGATTTAATTGGAGCCTAGTCCAGTTCAATCTACACCTTCAAGGGATTTATGTTCAACCTACTTAGATGAACATAAGACTTCTATATGAAGCAAGACTCTTCATCAATGGAGATCAGGGTTAGTTTCCATAACCTTCCTCTACCAATAAAAAATCCCTCTGTGATTATGATGCTTGGAATTCTAGTGGAAAGATTCTTGTGTTCTGATAGCCGTAATGAAGCTATATTTCATCATGTTAACTTGTATGTCTGTATAGAGGTGGATGGTTCAAGAGTTTTGTATGATAACATTTGGATCAAAGTAGGTAAAGAGTATCAGTTTAAGAAGAATATGTCTTATAAATCGTGGTCTTATTATTGTGATGTCTATAAGTGTCTAGGTCATTAATTTTTTTCCTGTAGATGAGGTTATTTGAATTGCACCATGAATATGGGTGCAGATAGGGGTAAGGTTACAGATGCCGGTGTTGAGGCATCCGTGTCTGGAAACAAATCGGTGGGAGTAGACACTGAGTCTAAATCTATAGTAAATGTCAATCTTTGATTATAGGAAGTGAATCCTTTAGTGTTGGTAATATTCAGTCACATAAAGAATAATTTTGGAGTACCATAACCACTCTACCTATACTTTTGGGTATATAGGGTCTTATTGTTTAGAAGTTGTTTCCTGGTAGATGTCTTGTTATTGTGGATCCACAAATAGTGGATGAATGAGGTTCCATGAATGCCCTGGATGTTTCAAACACAGAGCATGTGATCTCAAGGACTAGTACCTTTGACAAGGGTCCAGTTAAGGCCTCTGAGATCCCAATGGTGGGAAACTCATCATATTTTAATTATTTTCAGCATGATGTGGTGGATGTTATTGCATGAAGCAACAATTTTCTAGTTTATTTTAGATGAGAATCTGGTTTAGGAGGTTTAAATTGACCTTTTTAGGCCTTCAATGGATAAAAATGGGGCCTCTGGGACCAAGTACAATGATGATTACTCTATGAATTCAACATGAGATATAAAATGGGAAACCCACTATGATTGGATTTCACGTATGAGATGGAGAAAGAACTAGATGGGTACATAGAGAGTGAGGAAAGATTATTCATTTCTATCTCCACCAAGAGAGACCAGATCAATGAAGAAATTTAATGGAAGTGTTCCTCCCACCATGGCTAATTCTGGACTATAGCGGGAGCTCTGTGTGGTGAGAGACTCTTATTTAGAGTTTCATATATACTCAGAAGAATAAATTATTGAATCAGTTTTGAAAATTAATGCTACTAAACAAGAATATGACAAGATTATGGTAATGATATTAATAGTGGTTATTTGTGAGGGGCAATGTAACTGGATTGGAAAATAAGATCTAATATTTATTTGGGGATTCAATGCTGAGAATATCAGTCAATAGGAGTATATCCAGTATTGGGAAAAGCTGGCGTATCAGTTTGATGTCCTTTTGAAGGATGATCCTGTAACACCCTAGGTAAATAATGAATATGACATTTTTATATTTATCCCTATTTTTTAATAATATATTAATATTACATTAAATGGAACTCTATGCTCGATGGCGTACCCAATGCGCAACAACGAGTTTTTTGGAAATCTTACGTTGCACTCTAATAATAAAATAATATTATTTTAAATGGTAGTTAACGCCTAGCCGTTGTAATGGAAGGAATGAACGGAACTAACTACAAAATGATTATATATGTTTGTCAAATATTTTTACTTTTATCCAATAAATGTTAGAGGCTTAAAATGCAAATGAATCCATTTTTAAGCATAAATATTCTAATATTATTTAAAAGGTCGAATAACCACCTTTTGATGGAGAACCCTTTTTAAATATACTTTTGAAAATTTTATATTTTTTATTTGAGAAAATAATATCCTTCTTTAGAATCTGGACATCAAAATTTACTTTGTGTAAAATTTTGTTATTTTTCTGATAAAGATCATTTTTATTGAAAAAGTTGTATTTTAATTCAAAACCTCTTTTTAATATAATTTATTTATATGATTGGATTATCTTTTGAATTGGTTTTAAAGTTAAATTAGAATATATGTTTACCACTTAATCCAATAGTGGTCATTGGAATTGATTTCACTTTGAAATTGGACTTAAACTAGTGTCAATCTTTTAATAGATATTGTTTCTTAAAAACACGCTATTTGTTTTGACAGTGGGAATTAATTATTAACATAATTAATGAAACTTATATGTTTTGAATTTTGTAAAATAGACATAATTTTTTAATTCTGAATATAAAATATATCTTAGGGTGAATTTGTGGTATTTTTCTGAAAAACTTCAATTTTTGATGAATAGTGAAACCACTAAGTGATAGTTTAAAAACTGATTTTTCGTTTAAATGAAACTTTTCCACTTCTGTGATTTGTATTTCAAAAATCTGACATATATGGTTGTGTTTATTAAGTAAAATGGGGTTCAATGAGATTAAAATAATTTTTTTGGTGAATAGTAACTTTTAAGTTTTATTAATCACGATTAAAGGTAATTAGTGTAATTTGAGGATTAAATAATGTTTTAATAATATAAAATTACCATGACACATGTCCTACCCTTATTTGATGAGTCATGGCCGACAAAGACAATCCATGGGTCAACTTGGGGACCCCATGGAGCCACTTTGGTAGGAAAATGACATTAATTCCTTTTTATTAAAAGTTAAAATAATAATGCCACAAACATGAGTTTTTTTACTAAAACAATTTTTAAATGGGGTTATACAAGTCATAGTTTTGACTATAAATATTCATTAGAAATCTAAAAAAATTTCCTACATCATGATATTTTTTTATAATTTTAGACATTAAATAAATTAAATTATTTATGACACCATGATGATGCAGCGATTACCTCATTATTTAACGATTTAAATAAAATAAAAAGATAATGTAAAATCTAAGATCTAAACATGCCAAAAACATATTGGATGGGTGTATTTCGAACTCTTATCACCTAATCCTTGAAATATATAATTTTGTGACCTTCAAAATCCGAAAATCATTTTATAATAAAGTAAACTTTTATAACTTTCCAAGAGTGCCCCTCCTCTCGTCTTATAAAAGGCCCCACCTCTACCACCTTACCCACACATCTCAAGCATTTTTCCCGGCCAACCCCTACCGATTTTGTCTCTCCACATCCCTATATTACTCCCTGAAGCCTCACTTTGAGAAGAAGTCTTCCCAAGGAATCCTTTGAGCTCAAATCAAAAAGAGTTACCCGTTTTATAGGTAGTGTCTTCTCTTGTGTTCTTATGTTTTATTTTTCTTCTCCAACCCCCTAAACTCCTTTTATTCCATTATTTTGTAACAAAAACAGTATCTTAAATATACTAGGATGTTGTTATTATTAGTATTAGAACTACAACTACACACACCATCTTATAATGGTTAAAGAACATATGGTTTCTGTGGTTGACGATGTTCCGCCTCACGAAACGATGATTGTTCAATCTTCTTTTAATACATTTCATGGTGGCCATTAAGATGTCACACTATTTATTATTGATATATATTATATTTATTTCCTCTCTATATTTCTGTATTTTATATTTAATACATACCTTTGTGCTTTTCATGTTGTGAAAATGCGATAATTTCATATGAGGATGTGTGGACTACCGCCCCCTCAAGTGATGTGACTCATTCATGCAATACATGGAACGTATAAAGAATGAAATTGATGAACTTATGTGATATATATAACATATATATTATACTGGAATTATAATATATATATATATATCTCATCTAGTTTTAATTCCATTAATGTGCCAAAGAAATGAAAGTAGTGTTCATGCGTACGTACGGCTTACCAACTCCATGAACGGTACATTTCATTTCTTATCTCCAATTTTTATGTACTATAATAAGTAAATATATATAATGGATATATATTTAATATATTACATATAAATTATGGATATCATCTGGAATTATAAAATATATATCTCTCTTTTAACTTTAATTCCATTAATATGACAAAAAAAATGAAAGTAGCGTTCATGAGTACATACGGTCTACCGTCTCCATGAACGGTGCATTCAGTTTTTTATCTCCAAATGTTATGTAATAGTAAAAAATGAATATATAATAGATATATATGATATTTAAAACATTAATACTATTCTGTACATGATGTACCTATAACTACATGGAAAATCCCTTTCCAACAAGGTCAATTTTTAATCATGTACCGAACATCGACAAAAACGTCTGATATGAAATCACATTATTAACCAATTATTATAACATTATAATATATTATATGAACATAATAATAAAATTTAAAGGAGGTACTTATGAAATTATAAATTGACCATATTTTATTATTTAGGAGATTATAGAACTACGACTCATGTCGAACACGAAGTAAGGGATCCTACCTCTCTCATTCTTTTTAAGCACTCTTTTTCATGTCATTTCATTTCTGCTCATATTTCTTATGTTTGGGGATGTTATTTTATATTCCTCTTACTTTAATTTTTATGTTAATATGATGACAGACCCTATTTGATCTCATAAAACTATTTTTGGTAGTTTTATGTGGCGCCATTAGGCTGTCGAGCTTTCATAAGGGATTTTTCATCTCCCTTTTGTTCTCATGACATTTATACTACGTTTCCACCATTTAAATTTACTGGTGTATGTACTGAACATTATTATAATATTTTTGTGGTATAATTTAAATTATGGGTTTTTACATATACATTGTATGACCCTTCTTCCATGGGGTGTACGTTTCGAAAGGTACTTAAGTCGGTAAGGGAACCTTTCACCCTCCTTTTTTTAAAAGACTTATTTTGTTATGTCTTTTAATTCACATAGTATTATGTTGGGATATGTTATTATATATCCATATTGATGTTAATTTTATGTCCAAGTTATGAGATACCATTTTCTCTCTCATCAACTCACTTTCAGAATTTTAAAGTGACGTCGTTTGGCTGTCGGATTTCTGTAAGGGAACTTCTTAACCCACATTCAATTATTTGGGTTAAACCTCTACTTCTTGATTTTATTATGCCAAGATTATGTGTGGAATCTCTATGTTGTAATTTTCACAAACCTTTGTATGGATATACTATTTCTACACATGATCATCTCATTGATAAATTCTTACGAACTTGTATGGGAAATCATAACTCAATCTCATTTTATTGAGGTAAATATCTATGTCATTGGTTTTGTATTTCCATGATTATGTGTGAATGAACTCTGATTGTTTCACTCATAATATCCACTTATATTGAGTTTATTTATATTTCTCACACATAATTATGTAATATATTTATCCTTAATTTAAGGATACCATCTTTATAATGGATTTCTTCTCAAATTACATTTCCATTGAGACTTCATTGTTTTTATGCACCAATTCACTCTTATATGGTGTGTATACTATCCTTTTACATATTATATCATGAGTACCTTTATTCGCATGATATTATAAAGTTCATATTAAATTTCATTCCGCAATTATTTTTATTCAAGATTCACTCTATTTGTTAAAAACACTTTAAAAAAATATCGTTTTAAATGTTTTAAAGATTCATTATTCTAAATCATTATCTTAAAATCCATGTTTTCAAAATGGTTTTCTGTATTTGTTTATATGGACATTAATTTTTTAAAATTTATAAATCCATTAAAATCTTCAAAGTGGTATGGGGCACTTTGATTCAAAAATATCTTTTAAATGATTTTTGAAAATGGATTGATTAATTCAATAACATAGAATTACTTATTGTGATTGAAAATGAAATGTTGTTATTGAAATGTTTTTATTTTCAATATTTTATGTGTAATGATGGTACATGGACATTTTACGGGTGGTTACGTGATAAACCATATGACGGGGGGTGCTGTGAATACCAGGATGGGTGGTTACGTTATAACCTCCACTGCATTGGTTATGGAAGTCGGTCGTATGGCTATTCCATTAAGTGATATGTGTTGACGTCGACCGTATGGTTATTCCATTTAAGTATGTTTATGTCCCAAGTTACCTTTATATGTTATGGGTTCTTTATATGGGTTTTTATAGTAATATTTTTGTTACAAAAGGGGTAAGTAATGATATTTTATTCAGTGAATATTTTTTACTACTTCATAAAGGTGAAAAGTATTACTTCGATAAAGTATTCTTGGATTACATGTTGTTTTGAAAAACTAATTGTTTTCCTTCTTTGTGTATCCTTTACTGAGCTTTTTATGCTCATCCCACATTTTTGAAATGTTTTACAGAGGACTTAAAGATGAATAGGGTTAAAGATGGGATCAAGGAAAGATATAATATCCAAAACATGGAACTAGACATGTTTCTTTTTATGAGTTTTTATTTTATGGAAACTTAGTAGAAGTTTATACTTTGTAGTCATTTGAGATGTAATAGTTATTTCCTAATTCACTAAAACTCTAAACCTGAAAATATACTCAATGTGAATTATTCATTTAATTCAATAAAAAGTAATGATTAAGGCCAGGGCCTTATAGTTGGTATCATAGGTCGGTTTAGATTACTTTAGAGGTTAGGGTATTCTATAAGCATAAGAGACATTACCATAATGTCTAGGATTTTAGAAAGAGTCATAGTTTTTAGATTATGTGAATGAGTAAGTATATCTTAGTTTTTATCATCCTCATTAGTACGTGATGATTTTGTAGATATATGCACACAGACATTTCTGTTTTTAGTAAATAGATGGATCTAGCAAGAACCAAAGTGACAATGGGTTTGAAGGAAACTGTGGTGGTTCTATGATTAAGAGACTAGATGAAATTGGGGATTCAATGAGTAATCGTGTGGTTGTTCTAAACCAACTATCATGGACTCATGATCAACCACTTGAACCTTGGTGAGTTCTCTAATGCAGCATGTATGATATGACCAACTCGATGTGGAAGTTCAGGTAATAATTATAAAGGTAACCATTATGGTTTATATGATCCTTACTTTTGAGGTAATTGTGGGTTACTATATGTTATGATGGAATATGAATGACATGAGATAAACTTCATGATAAATTATGTTATGGTAATTTTTGAAGATTTTATCTTTTTTGAGGAATGTTATAAGAATTATATAGTTTTGGAAAAAGAACAACACGCGGACCGTGTGACAACCCATCGCATCGGACAAAGCTATGGGAATCGAACCCACAACAAATGTGCGAATCGTATTTATCGCCTACCACTAGACTACGTGAAGTCCCTGGTTATTTTGACTAATTATTTTCAGTTAGATGGTCTTAGGAATCTATAATAAGTTTATTTTGGGTTATCTATGGAAATTATTAACCTATCATGGAGGATATTTGATTAGGTTAATTAATTTTCAATATGAGACTAATGTTATTTAGAGATAAATGTTAATTTTTACCTTGGAAGACTATGTGATTAAATCCTTCAAATATTTGGGTTTCAATCTTAGTTTGGTTTACTTTGAATTATTTTATGGACAAATTGTTTATTGAATGGTCTTTGTTGAACTTTGGGTATTGTCTGACAAATTTTGAAGATTAAGAATAGATTTTTTTTATAAAGGATTATCCTTTTGTTTATTATATGATCTCATACTGACCCTTTTGTTTTTATATTTGGCTCAGGTCTAAAGACATGGGAAGTATATAGATCTCTTTTAAGGATTAGGTGATTCTATAAAAGTTGATTATAGATCTCTTAATGTAAACAAGTCATCCTAAATACTCATCTTTTGAAAAAAATATGAGTTCGTGTAAGAAATCTAAAAAAGTTGAAAGTCAACATGGCATGTAAGTATGTTTCCTTTTGTTTTAGTTAAGCTCAAAAATAAATTCCTCAATGAAAATTAACTTAAAAAAATGTTGTCCGTTAAATTTTCTTACTGGGGAATCCAATACCGTTTAACCAATCAAAAGATTGTGAATTTTTGTTGTTAACTTTCTCTTAAACATGTTTTCTATCACACTCCCTCAAAACATGACCCTTTTCTTTTTATTCCATATCCATGTCTTCCGACATGGAATCCTAGTATGGGTTAACTCAGGTGACCTCTGTACTTCTCTTCCTTTCATTTAAAGTGATTGTTTTACCGACTCTTGTTCTGATGTGGGACTTTCAATGATGTTTCCGAGGCCAATATTAAAATTGCGAGGATGCAATTCCCAAAAGGGTGGAAGGATGTAACACACCAGGTAAATAAAAAATTTGACATTTATATATTTATCCCTGCTTTTTAATAAAATATTAATATTACTTTAAACGGAACTCTATGCTCGATGGCGTACCCAATACGCAACAATGAGTTTCTTTGAAATCTTAATTTGCACTCTAATAATAAAATAATATTATTTTAAATGGTAGTTAACGCCTAGCCATTGTAATGGTGGGAATGAATGGAAATAACTAAAAAATGATTATATATGTTTGTGAGATATTTTTACTTTTATTCAATAAATGTTAGAGGCTAAAAATGAAAATGAATCCAATTTTAAGAATAAATCTTCTAATATTCATTAAAAGGTTGATTAACCGCCTTTTGATGGAGAACCATTTTTAAATATAATTTTGAAAATTTTATAGGTTGTATTTGACAAAATAAAATCCTTCATTAGAATCTGGACATCAAAATTTAGTTTGTGTAAAATTTTGTTATTTTTCTGATAAAGATCATTTTTATTGAAAATGTTGTATTTAAATTCAAAACCTATTTTTAATATAATTTATTTATATGATTAGATTATCTTTTTAATTGGTTATAAAGTGAAATTAGAATATATTTTTATCATTTAATCCAATATTGGTCATTGTAATTAATTTCACTTTGAAATTGGACTTAAACTAGTGTCAATATTTTAATAGATATTGTTTCTTAAAAACATGCTATTAGTTTTGAGAGTGGGAATTAATTATTAAATTAATTAATGCAACATATATGTTTTGAATTTACTAAAATATAAATCATTTTTGAATTTGGAATATCAAATATAGCTTAGGGTGAATTTTTTGTATTTTTCTGAAAAAAATCAATTTTTTATGAATTCTGAAACCACTAAGTGGTAGTTTAAAAACTAATTTTTCATTTAAATGAAGATTTACCACTTCTGTGATTTGAATTTCAAAAATCCAACATACATGGTTGTCATTAGGATTTAAAATTTGGTTCAACAGGATTAAAATAATTTTTTTTGAATAGTAACTTTTATGTTTTATTAATCACGATTAAAGGTAATTATTGTAATTTAAGGTTAAAATAATGTTTTAATAATATGAAATGACCTTGAAACATGTCCTAACCTTATTGGATGAGTCATGGACGACCATGAAAATCCATGGGTCAACATTGGGACCCCATGGAGACACTTTGGTAGGAAAATGACATTAATACCTTTTTATTTAAAGTTAAAATAAAAATTTCACAAACATTAGTTATTTTACTAAAACCATTTTTAAATGGGGTTATTCACGTCATATTTTAGACAATAAATATTCATTAGAAATATAAAAATATTTCTTAAATCATGATATATTTTTTATAATTTTTAGATTTTAAATAATTTAAATTATTTATGACACCATGATGATGCAGTGATTACCTCATTATTTAACGATTTAAATAAAATAAAAAGATAATGTAAACTATAAGACCTAAACATGTCAAAAACCTATTATATGTGTGTATTTCGAACTCCTATCACCTTATCCTCAAAATATTTAATTTTGGGACCATTAAAATCCGAAATGAATTTTATAATAAAGTAACCTTTTATAACATTCCAAGAGTGCCCCTCCTCTCCTCTTATAAAAGGCCCCGACCTCTACCACCATAGCCACACCTTTCATGCATTTGGATCGGCCAACCCCTGCACGTATTGTCTCTCCACATCCCTCTCTTACTCCTAGAAGCCACAAATTGGGAATAAATCTTCCCAATGAAGCCTTTGAGCACAAATCAAAAAGAGTTACCTGTTTTAAAGGTAGTGTCTTCTCTTGTGTTCTTATGTTTTATTTTGCTTCTCCAGCCCCATAACTATTTTTATTCCTTTATTTTGTAATAACACCTGTATCTTCAATATACTAGGATTTTTTTTATGATAAGGATTATATCTACACCTACACACACCTTTTTCTAATGGTTAAATAACATACCGTTTCTCTGTTTGGCGATTTTCTACCTCACGAAATGATGATTGTTCAATATTATTTTAACTCCTTTCATGGTAGCCATTAATATTTCACACTAATTATTTATGATATATATTATATTTATTTCCTTTCTATAGTTCTGTATTTTATATTTAATACATACCTTTATGCTTTTCATGTTGTTCAAATGTGATAATTTAATTTTAGGAAGTGTGGACTGAAGCCCCCTCAAGTGATGTGACTCTTTCATGGAGTACATGGAATGTATAAAGAATTAAATTTATGACCTTATGTGATATATATAACATAAATATTATTCTGTAATTATAATATATATATATATATATCTCATCAAGTTTTAATTCCATTAATGTTCCAAATAAATGAATGTAGTGTTCATGCGTACGTATGGCTTACCTTCTCCATGAACGATATATTTCATTTCTTATCTCCAAATGTTATGTACTGTTATAAGTACATATATATAATGGATATATATTTCATATATTACATCTAAATTATGGATATAATTCTCGAATTTTAATATATATATCTCTCTTTTAACTTTAATTCCATTAATATGACAAAAAAATGAAAGTAGCATTCATGCGTACGTACGGCCTACCGTCTCCATAAACGGTGATTTTAATTTTTTATCTTCAAATGTTATGGAATATTAAAAAATGAATATATACGAGATATATATGATATTTAAAACTTTAATACTATTCTGGAGATGATGTACCTATAACTACATGGAAAATGCTTTTCCAACAAGTTCATTTTTTACTCATGTACCGAACATCGACAAAAACATCTGATATGAACTCACTTTATTAACCAATTATTATAACAATATAATGTGTGATATGAACTGAATAATAATATTTAAAGGTGGTCGTTAAGAAATTATAAATTGACCAAATTTTATTATTCAGGAGATTAAAGAATGATCGAGTCATGTCGGACACGAGGTAAGGGATCCTACCTCTCTCTTTATTTTTAAGCACTCCCTTTTATGTCATTTCATTTAAGCTCATATTTATTATGTTTGGGGATTTTATTTTATATTTCTCTTACTAAAATTTTTATGTTCATATTATTAGAGAACCTATTTGATCTCATCAAACCATTTTTGGAAGTTTTATGTGGCGCCATTAGGCTGCCGAGTTTTCGTAAGGGATTTTTCATCTCCCTTTTGTTCCCATGACATTTATACTACGTTTGCCACCATTTCCTTTGAGTGTTGTATGTACTGCACATTATTATACTCTTTTTTGTTATAATTCAAATTATGGGTATTTACATCTTCATTGTATGACCCTTCTTCCATGGGGTGTACGTTTCGAAAGGTACCTAAGTCGGAAAAGGAACCTTTCACCCTCTTCTTTTTAAAAGACTTATTTTGTTATGTCATTTAATTCACATAATATTATGTTGGGATATGTTATTTTATATCCCTATTGATGTAAATTTTATGTCCAAGTGATGAGATACCAGTTTATCTCTCATAAACTCATTTTTGGAATTTTAAAATGACGTCGTTAGGCTGTTGGATTTCTGTAAGGGATCTTCTTAACCCACTTTTAATTATTTGGGTTAAACCTCTACTTCTTGATTTTTTTATGCCGAGATTATGTGTGGAATCTCTATGTTGTAATTTCCACAAAACTTTGTTTGGATATACTATTTCTACACATAATCATCTCATTGATAAATTCTTACGAACTTTTATGGGAAATCATAAATCAATCTCATTTCATTGAGTTAAATATCTATGTCATTGGTTTTGTTTTTAAAAGATTATGTGTGAATGACCTCTGATTGTTTCACACTTAATATCCAATTATATTGGGTGTATTTATATTTATCAAACATAATTATGTGATATATTTATCCTTAATTTATGGATACCATCTTTATAATGGATTTCATCTCAGATTACATTTCCATTGAGACTTCATTGTTGTTATGCACAAATTCACTCATATATGGTGTGTATACTGTCCTTTGACTTATTATATCATGAATCCCTTTATTCTCATGATATTATAATGTTCCAATTAAATTTTATTCCACAATTATTTTTACTCATGATTCTCTCATTCTGTTAAAAACTTTTTAAAAAAAATATCGTTTTAAATGTTTTAAAGATTCATTATTCTAAATCTTCATCTTTACTGTCCATTTTTCAAAAATGTTTTTTGTATTTTTTTATATGGACATTAATGTTTTAAAAATAATAATTCCATTAAAAGCGTCAAAGTGGTTTGGAACACTTTGATTCAAAAATATCTTTTAAATGATTTTTGAAAATGGATTGATTAATTCAATATCTTGGAATTACTTATTGTGATTTCAAATGAAATTTGGTCATTAAAATGTTTATATTTTCAATATTGTATGTCTAATGATGGTATATGGACATTTTATGGGTGGTTACGTGATAAAAAATATGACGGGCGGTGCCGTGAATACCAGGACGGATGGTTACGTTATAACCTCTAATGAATTGGGTATGGAAGTGGGCTGTATGGCTATTCCATTAAGTGATATGTGTAGAAGTCGACCGTATGTTTATTCCATTTAAGTATTTTTATGTCCCAAGTTACCTTTATATGTTATGTGTTCTTTATATGGGTTTTCATGGTAATATTTTGGTTAAAAAAGGGGTAAGTAATGATCTTTTATTTAGTGAAGAGTTTTTTCTACTTCATAAAGGTAAAAGTATTATTTTGATAAAGTATTCCTAATTTACTTGTCGTTTTGAAAAACTAACTATTTTCATTCTTTGTGTATCCTTTACGGGGCTTTTTATGCTCATCCCATGTTTTTGAAATGTTTTCCACAGGACTTAAAGATGAATAGGGTCATGGATGGGATCAAGGAAAGACATTTTATCCATAACATTGAACTTCACATGTTTCTTTTTATGATTTTTAATTTTATGGAATCTTAATAGATGTGTATTCTTTGTAATCTTTTGAGATGTAATTATTATTTGATAATTCTCTAAAACTCTAAACTTGAAAAGATCCTCAATGTGAATTATTAATTTAATTCAATAATAAGTAATGTTTAAGGTCGGGGCCATATAGATCTACACTCCCAGGATAGTACAATTTCATGGAAAATATGTAGGGAGATGAAATAAATTAGACGAATATTGTCCTTTAATGGTTCTGTCATTTCCTTCAGTTCTTGAACTATGGTTTCCCACATTTTCATTAAAAGTGTTTTATATAATAAAAAGTTAATTTTCAGTCATAAAAGATAATGCTTATGAATACTCACATGGGAGAATAATATAATGAACAAGGAACCATAAGATCATGAAAAAATAATAATGTGGTATAAATAGAAAACATAACCTAATCAAAATTCAAGGCTAGGTGTAAGCTAAATTTTACATGGTTGAAAATGACCCATCAAGGATTATTTTTACTCTATAATCAAATATGTACTATCTCATGATACAAAAAATTACCTAATTCATTGTATTTTTATCTAGTCTCGCCCAAATTATAATCCATAGTATTATATGTTCTTTAAAAGTTTAACAATCATATTCTATAAACATAAAAATTACTAATGAAAATATTTGGGTTTCATAATAATTCTTCATATATTAATCAATGGATATTTCATAATGATTTGAAATTAAAATAAATAATTAAATACATTCAATGTTCATATATGAGTAAAAATGAATATCTCTCAAAATATATTGTTAATTTTAAAAAACCATTTGGATAAAGCGTAATTAATTTGTTACACCAGATCATTCATTCCTAAAAACAAATATTATTTATTGAAATAACTACATGGAAGAAAAACCTTACATAATAATTAAAAAGGAAATTTATGTGATTAAAATGTTCAACATAGCCATATTTCATTTTAATAAAGTCAATTTATATATGAAATGAAGGAATGTATTAACTTATCCAAAGAAGGGAGAATAATATTGTTCTACATACGATAGACATATATACATAAATTATAATAATTTTATAAAAAAAATGGTGATAGCTATGTTAGAGAGATATGGGTTAGAACCTATATAAAAATATTGGTTTTGAGAGATCCATAACAGTATGTTTCAGAATCATTATCACATTGACTTACTATCCAAAAAAACTGAGTTAAATACATTAATTACTTTATTCAATCCGATTTTCATAAATATTTTATTTATTATATTTTTATAATTTTCATTTATAACCATTTCATTGAGATATAAATACTAATGTCACATTCCGGATGGCATTCATTTCGTGGATCCAAGTACAGATCATGTGTTGATAATAATTATAGTTTACAAAAAATGGTACTAAAATTAAAAAGGTGAAATTAAAATGAATTCATTTAAATATAAAAATTCAAGTTGTGCCAAAAACCCATATCTGTAAAGAGATAGTGATGATTCATTTTTTGAAAATGTTAATGATATACTCTAAGTTCATTTTTTATATTTAAAAAACTCAATAATTAGTTTCATTTATTTTAATATTAAGGATATATATTTACTCCAAAATGTTTAAAAAGAATATAATATACATATTGGGGTTATTATATATTGTTATAGTTGATTTTAATCCTACTTAGATGGTGGTATTGGAAAATAAAAACTCATCAATCTAAGAGATAGTGAAATGATATTACGCAGGTGATGTTTTTATATTTATAACAGTGGGATAAGCAAAGACAATTTATGATAGCTAATCCATTGAAAATAATTCTAAAATAAATATCATACTATATTTATTATTCCATGTCTGATTGAATTTTTTGTAGTATATTGTGGAAGATAAATATAATTGTCTTGGATAAGGGTATTACCTTCTCCTATAGATGTATCCCTTTGGGATTCTACTTAAGGTATCTCATGTTGGTCTATTGATGAGAAAAATATTACTTGGCCATATTTTAGAGTATTAGTAAGCGTTTTGGGTATAAATTTTGTATGATACATGTACTAAAAGCAGTATGGAGTAGGGGTTGTGAAGGGATGGTATTTATAAGGCCAAGAGAGAGGTGTTTTGGATTATTATATTCATTAGTTTATTTTTTTCACAATACAATCAATATTATGGATTCTTGGTACTATATAGAGTAATTTTATCATTTGATTCAATGTAATGGTTCATTACATTATACAGGAATCAAAAATTAATTAATTTGTCTTATATTGTTAATTAACATATTGTACCATATTTCACTACTTCCCTTGAAATCATATTTTTTTATAAAAGTAACATAAAATAATCTGGTGAATTTATTTATTTTTAGATTACCTAAATGATATAAAATTTCAATGAAATTATTTTTATCTATGAGTAATTTAAATTTTATGGAAAGCCCTCATTTTTTAGAAAAATATGAATTCAAAATTTAGAAATTTTTTTAGCAATAATAAAAATATTGTATAGTCTTAGATAGATGTATAATCAACATATAAAAAATAACTATTAATTATAAATCAATTTTATAAAAAATATTTTTTAAATCATTATATACATTATAAGATTTCCATTTAAACATTTAATTTTTTTAAATAAAACATCTAATTTATGATTTTTATTTCACATCTACCAGATTTTAAATATAAAATATATTAATTTTATAGGTTTTATAAATACTATATAATGATTCCATCCTTGATGTTACTATTATAGCAGAAAAATTATGATTCCTAATTGTCATAATAACATTCCAATAGTCAGGTTACTATTTCGACTATTAGATTACTATTCCAATGGTTTGAACTATAATATGAATGCAGGTTCCATGAATCCTATAAATACATCATTTTACATTAAATAAATATTATTTTATATTTTATCTCATTTTTATATACATTTTCATGATGTAATATTTATTAATAATATTTTGTCTCATTTCTATAGCGTTGTTCATGTGTACGGTTGTTAGGGTTGATGAAGTTGATCTAAAATTTTATATATTAGTTTCCTTATTTTTTGTTATTTATTCGACAACAATATTTTCATCTATTATAGAAATTATCATTATCTATATGTAATTGTAAAATTAATATAAAGTGATATTTTTGGATTCAGTATTTTGTGAATCTCTTTTATACAACATTAAAAATTTTACTCAGTTATTAGAAGTGAAATTGCATTGATAAAATTGTGTTTCATTACATTATTCCCCCATAAGATGTTTTTTAATTGAAATTTTGTTTACATAATATGGTGAACATGTCGGAGGGAACATATGATTCCTGGTTTCCAATTGTTCCCATGTTTCCACATTGTTCCTATAGTCTCTCTATAGTAAATAGACTAGGTTAGTTAGATTGTTGTACAATACATTCCATTGTGATCCATGATCATCGCCATATGTTCCCCATTAGAGAGATCATCTCCTATATCTATCACCCTTGCATTCACAAAATTTTAGTTTTTTATGTACTTCTTTATGATGGATATATATTATATAATTGGTTCCTGAGAAATGGTTGATGGACGTGCTCATCAATAATGAGTGGCTCTAATGTAATCAATAATATTCAAGTGGTTTATCTAATTGGGACACAACTTACCCTTATTCACAAATATCAACATAGTCACATATAATGATTTATGTTGGAAAGAATTATTAGTAAACTCACGCTCAAGGTCTCATCATTGGTTTTTACAATATCTTTTCTATTGAATTTGATTACACGTGATATGTTTTTGATGGTTGTTGACAATTTCTACCAATCTCTAATTCATTTTAGTCCACAGAAGGTTGTATTCACCATCTTCATTTAGTAATTCTATTATTCCACACCACATCGGATAAAGGGATTTATATAGAGGTATTTGGATTCTTGATTGAGAACTACTAATGTTTGAGAACTCAAAAAGAGAAAGATGCATATCACATCATCCATTGTAGTCCATCGAGAAAAATTTCCCCATTTATTTCTATTTATGGATTTTATGAAAAAAATTGAACAAATTTGGGGGTTACATAAGTCATACATACGTTCATATCATGTTTTAGAGAATGTTGGAGACTATTGTATAACATTGTCATAAAACATGGATCTTGATTATAAGTAATCAATAATTGGGTTCGCTTAATCTCCTTCCCTTCTTTGATATATGCTCTTGCATTTTGATCATGTGATAAGTCATCTCAAATTTCCAGATGTGATAATTCATAATATGATGTTCCACAATAACCCATATAGAATTATTTCCCATATATTTCCACAGAAAACTAGTGAAAAAATCCATGATTATTTTTTACCCAATTTTATGTAGGTAAGTGTAATGGTTACATAATCTCATTATAATTCTTCCATTTAACATTAACATGGTAAAATACCAACAACTCATATGTATATTCTATGAACGTTTTCTTTTTATTTTCCAACCAATAATCCCTTCAGAGATCTTAATTTGTATTCAGGTTTATGCCTGGATGGACAATGTTGTGTTATGTGAATCATTAAACTAATTCTTATTTTACATGGCATTCTATGGTCCAATTATCCATGAAACAAATATTACAACTCATTAATTATTTTTTTACATCTATGTAATTCCCATTACTTTTATCTCCCACCATCATCTTAATTTCCACAATATTTATTTTTGAAACATTTATTGTATACATAAGGGGTAGTTTAGAAATCATTTGATAAATGAATGACGGTTTTCCATCCATTATAATACCAATGTACATACTTATCAATTATAATAAGAATTAACCCTTCTCAGTTATCATTCAAGATAATGTTTTCATGTGATTTCTATATAAAGATTCTACTATATTATTTAATTTAATTTTTTTTAATTGATCAGTCATTGAATTTGATCAATGGTAACCATCTTCACAAGTCCATATTAATTTTCTTTTTGTGTGAATATATATTTGAGTATTTCATGATCATAATATATCTCAATCTTCTCCAAATATCAATAACATTGCAATAGTGTCATCATTATTATTAATAAAACATACTATAAATCATGTAATACATAGTTCTACTCATAAAAATTCATCTTATTTATGGAACAGGTTATCATTTTATCATCATTTATTAGTACACATCCCATAATAATGTATAATGTGTTTTTGTATACTGCAAATAGTTTCCCAAGTGAGGGAAATATGTTGTCTTATTTTGTGACAAGAATCATCTTCAATACCATGAAGTTAACTTTAGATTACATAGTCTATAAAATTTATATACTCTTCTGAGACATCTTGATTAGTGGGTTTGAAAAGTTTGGGATTTTTATAAAAACTCTACAGTAATATGCAACTAGTATAAGGAATATTTAATTCTATATTACTTTTGAGAGTTTTTTCCACTCATCAATTGAATTTATCTTAGAATGGGGTACAGATATCCCTTTACTGATTATAATATGCCCCAAGAATGGAACCATCTTCATCCATAACTCAAATATACCATAAAATGTATATAGTTTCACCTTTAAAAATGTGATTAAAATAATATTAAAATCCTCCTCATACCCCTATTTTGGTTTTTAGAATATAAAAATATCATCTATAAGGTGAAATATAACATTTTCTTGGAAATATAAAATGAATTTATTCATTATGCCATAAATATTCAATAATAATTAGATAGTATTATGGGAAATAGTAGGAACTCATAGTGTTCACCCCTTATTCAAATTTATATCATTGGAATATCATTCTTCATTATAAAAAATTGGTCATCTACCTAAACAAATGTCCATCATATTGAAATAGTAGGCTATTTATAGTTAATTAAAGAATCCATCTAGCTATGGAAGGGGATATGTGTTCCATATTATATTTTTGTAAGATCACAATAATAAATGTACTGTTTAAGGTATTTGTTTGATTAAGAACTCAATCACTTATAATAGATGAAGTATATGAAAATATTATAGGAATAAATCAATTTATTCTCTTATAATACACATGTATTTTGGAAACAATCTCTCATTTTACTTAATAATTTCAGTAAGATACACTTTTTAATACAAAAATAATATCTCCATTTGAGATTATTATTCAAAAAGTTATTCTTCATCCTCATTACTCTTATAAAAAATTAAAGGATCACATGTAATGTGATGATTGATCTTACTCTCCTAAAAAAGATATTGGATGTATAATGATATATAATATAGTGAAAATATACCATCATATTCCACTAATGGAAGTAATATGATATTTTATAGAAGAATAAATACACATAGAATGACTAGTGAAGAGTTATACATTTCAGATGAAATAATTTCCCCATTTTCTATTCTCATGGATAATTCAAACTCTATTTTCTTATGTGGTAATTGTATAGTTTTAAAAAAACATTTAAGATGTTAATTAATATATTGAACCTAAATATAAAATAATATTCTTCATTCCAAAATAAACAACCATTACACATATTCCCAAATCATTATCGGGATCCACCACATCATTGGTGATAACATATTCCCTTCCTTTATATCGAGGTCTTATAGGATATTTTCATTGATTTACAATGACAATGGATTGATTAATAAATTAGCTTGCATAATTCCTTAGTTCCTTGTAGTGGAAACACTTTTTCACATATTATGTTTTTATCTGAAACTTATTTTCATACATTTCATTTGTGGGATTCTACATATCCCATTAAAATTGATTAACCATGTGCCCATCTTTTCTATAATTAATTCACTTCTTAGTCTCCATTAGATAATTTCATGGATACTTCTTCCCACAAATTTAACATCTACAATGTTTGATTTTCTTTCCAACATCATACATATTTTTGGATACATGTGAGTATTATTATTACTTTTATTTATAAGCTCATTAGAACCCTAGGATTCTGAAATATTTATATCAACCATGAGGGAGTACCATAAAAATTATTATTTGAAATAAATATATAGAGTCAATAAATCTGTTCATATACAATGATTATATCTACTAAATAAGAAATGTAGATTTATTTCTATATCAATGAAAAATATTGAGAAAAACCATGCGTGCCATCTAGTTTTTTTCCTAATATTCCCTGGTATACAAATATTCCATTGAATTCATTCATAGTAAGTATATCTCAATTGATCAATGAAGTGTTCATGGAAAATATTTTTCAAATAAAATTTTCTTGAATACTTCCCATAAAATAAAATCAATATACCTTTTGGAAATTGTGTTATTGTTCATTTTCCATAAGTTATCAAATTCCCTATCAAGATGATATATAGAATGAATGAATTTTTTATTTTCTATTCTTTAAAGAGTTTTGATTATCCTTTTAATATAGTTTAACCATTTATCATTGATGAGAGGATTACAACATTAACTAAAATTAAAATTCCTATTTATCATAATTTAATCAACTATAATATTGGAATTCCTAGGATAAAGTGATAATTACTCATGGTTCATGTTGTTATTTATAAAATTATTTTTCTAAACCTCATCTAAAATGACGTTCTCCCAATCCCATATGTTAAAGCAACTCATTATGTAAATCACTGCTTTTTATATCTCAATGTTTTTGAAACATTTCTTCCCATTTCACACAATTAAAAACTATATAGGAAATTAAAAGTGGTATTCGAATAATAAATTTAAAAATGATATAAAATAAGAAAAATTGAATATTGGAAGAATATTTATAAATAAAATGTAAATACTTATGAGTCTCTAAGTTTCAATCCTGGTTAATCATTTTAATTATTTATATGATGTATATTAAAATGACTACCAATTATTTATGTTCATAATTAATTGTATATAATATGTTACTTTTCTAATCAATATTCCATTGGATTATCAAACAAGGCGTGATAAAAGGCTTCTTTTCCATTCACATGGTGATGATCGGGTTAATACCCAATATGAAATTTTTTGGGTTGATACCCCTGTATAACTATTAAATAGCCACATAAACTTGTAATATTTTGAGTGGGAAGTAATTTCAATAATCAAACTAATTTTACACCCCAAAAATCATTCGTGATACTTTTAGTAACATAGAATTATCACTATGATTCTCACAAAATTATTCAAGTCATAATCACTAAAAAACTAGACCATCGTCTAAAACCAATTATACAAACCAAATACTTTCTAACCAATTTTACATTATTTTTAATATAAATATTAGTAAAATTCATCCAATGGTAGAAGATTATTTTGTTGTTCTTTAGAAGATGAGTATATTTTTCATAATATGTTGATCCAATAATCCACATTAAATTTTTATTGATTTCTTTTATCAGAAACACCCACAATAAAATAATAATAAATTTAATTTATATGAATTACTTTTTAATATTACATTGGTTTTAGTTTTACTAAAGATTAATTTTTATATTTATATTTTGGAATATTATTTTAGTCTATAATTATTTTTCATATACCTACATTAGAGGTAAACACGTGGATCAAGATCCCAACTATTATAGGTATAACTACTTTTGTGGACCCCTATGTTTGAAGTAAATGTTATGGTAAAGAACCGTCATATTATCAGCTACCATACATTTTAATAATTAATGAATGGATGATCAATCCAAATATTGGAAATGTAAAAATGATTTCATCAATAATTTTTATGTTTTTCCATACACACTATAGACCTATGTTAGACCCAATCATCTATGAAATTTGGAAATTGAATTATTTTTATGATTTCTGCAAAATATTTCCCAGATTCTATATATCTTTAAATACATTAATATATTGTTTCAAAGGCCACAATTTAATGTATTAATTAATTAAATTTCAATTGTATATTGTGGTTTTTCCAGGGTAATTAATAAATTAAAATTATTGTATTTTATCAGGTACTTTGTATGGACATGTTTAACCTCAATTAAGAAAATATTCCTCATAAATATTGAGAATATATTCTTCTCAATAAGGGTAATGTGAAGAACATTATATTTATTTTAAGAGATACACTTTTGGAGGAACATATGTTTTGAAATTTTATTTTTTATCAACATTATTATGTTGAGAGATTTATGTTTATATTTTATTTCAGGTTACATAACATACCATCAATGCTACAATTGTTAGGAATATATGTTTATCAACTACAAAGTGTTCAATTCACCACATTTTAATAAAAAGTAAGACTTAATGAAAATTAATATTATTTTTGTAATAGATTTTCATTATATAGTATATGACACCAATATAAATTATAATATTTTAATTTAATAATATTTATATCTAGGTATATTTATATTCAACACTATATTCAACAATGCTATACACAAAAATGATTTTTCTATCATTGCACATAGAACTATGCTTTACAGCCTTTTAATAGAGCAACTATATTAAAACAAATTTTTTTTAGTTTATAAATATTATTTCCAAAATAAGAATCATTTTTGAATTTTAAATTTAATTATTAAATCATGGATAATTTTTAGTATTTTCTATAGATGTTTCTTTTTTGATTAAAAATGGAAAATGATTCATTTTAGTTAAAAAATAAATTTTTATTTAAATAAAAATTAATGTGAAATATTATTTTAGTTTTAATTTAATGTCAAAATATATAATATATATATATATAATAATCCAATTTATTTTATTGGAAACAAATGTATATTCAATTTTTATTTTTATACTTAATTAACATTTGAACATTTTCACTATAAGAACCCACTTCATTTCTCCATCTGCATGATTAGCATTAAAATTTATTTTTAAAATATTGTGAATTGATATTGTAAAAATGTTCATACATATTTAAAATCAGTATAATATTTATATTCCAAAAAAATCAACATATTTTTTGACAATAAAATAAATAAAACTAATTAAAATTAACTATAGTTATTAAAATAATATTAACCATAACATGAGACTAAACAATAAACACAAGGGACATAATGAACTAAAATCTTGTAAAAAATACATTAGATTATAATATTTAAATCATACCCCCTATGATATATATTTATGAGTTATTTGGATACTATTCCCTGAGAGTGACCCATATAAAATGTTATCTATGGAAAATGACAATAAGGATCCTTCGTTATATTTAAAATTTATAAAGATTTATATTATAGTGTAAGCAATAATGATTGAGTTATAAAAATTATACTAAAAGTAAAATAATTTTTCTTATCAAGGTAATTTATCATTAACTTTTATGGGTGTTATATATACATTAAACTCTTAACAAATGTAAATGCATGGATTGATTAGTTTTTAATTAAATTAAATAAATGATGCTAAAAACATTAAATGTAATGTAAACTTAGTAACTTATTGTGGTACATTATTTTATATATTAATACATAATGTTACATAGCATTGAAATTAATTTATTTGAATTTAAATATTGATGTGATATTATTTAAATTTAAATTAATATATAAGGATAGAATAGGTGTCATTGTTATTTTAAAATAAATGATATTTTATTTAATGATTTAAAAATAAAAAAAATCCTATATTAAACCATGTAATTGTTATGTGTGAATAAATATAAAAATATTTTAAATTAATGAACCATTTGATCATTTATATTTAAAATATTTACTAATATATAGTAAAAACATTGTTAGCACGGTCTAGGATAAATGTATTATTTTTTCACGTTACATGTGCTATGTTTAATATTAATTTAACAACATTTGGGTTTTTTATTTTTTAAATAAAATATCACATTAATAATTGATTAGGTATGTATTTTCTACTAAATCTATCCTCATTTATTCTTAATGGGTAAAATACATAGTTTATATAACTAGTTACTTTAACAAAATTTTAAATGATAAAATTCTTAACAAATTGGAAGATAAGATAAAATATAACATAAAATCACTTATTTTTGAGTGGTGATGGATTTTATCAACCATAATTCCACTTTAATCAATTATATTTCTACTTTATAATAAGAATATGTAAATGAGACATCCCAATACTTCAAACCATTTTCAATTTATATGATTTCCACTCCTCCTCCACTATAAAATTGCATTCACTCCTCGCCATAATAAATTATATAAATCAAATTTTTTTCATAAAATATCTTCCTAAAAACTCACCCATCATCCCTCCCAAAAAAATTAATGAATTAAATTGTTCATATAGAAAACTGAGGAAACAATAGGTTGCAAACGAAAATGAGTTACCAGCAAAAGATCTATCACTATTCAATGTGTATTTATGTTTTTTTTCTACACCCGCCCATTTATTAATATTAAATTTTATACAATAAAAATTGTATTAAAAATATTCTAAATTTCATTATATTATGGTCTTGATCTACACCTACAAACACTTCCATCAAATGGGTAAAAAACTTAATGTTTATGTATACAGTGAATTACCACGCCACTAAATGACTTCATTATTTAGTCATTTAAATCCTATCAGGGTTGTAAATTATAATAAATATTCTTTTTATATAAGATTTATTTTTTTATATAATATTTAAATACATATGTTATTTTTAAATAATAAATAATATTATGATACCCATTTTTGGGAATACGATGACATCATTTGGGGATGTGTTGTCTATTGCCTCCTTAAAGAAATGTGATATATACACACATTAAATGGAATGTATTAAAGACAGTATATAAACAATTTGTGACATATATTAAATCAATATGATATTAATTAAATAGTGAAATTTCTAGAAATATAATATATCAATTTCTTTATAACCATCTTCACATACTAAAAAATTGATAACATAGTTCATGGATGTATTGACTATCACCTCCCCGACATGATGTAAATCCTTTTACATCACACAAATTATATTTATAAGTATATATTATTAAATAGAATGGTAATTATATTATAATTATTATTCTAAAATTATATACTTTATATATCATCTTTTCTTAATGATTATTGAAAAAATTGGAATGCTGCTTACGTGTATGTACTCCCAACCATCTCTATGATGATAACATTGGTTCACTTTTCATAACCATCATACATAATTGATTTATCAAATTAAAATGAAATTTTAAATGTGATAATTATGTAATTTTATTTTATATTTTTATATATTTTCCCATTTGACCATAGTCATCCTACCAAATTCCTATTTGAAACATAAAGCAAATTTGGTCAAAAACAACCGAGGTAAACTTAATTATTTAACTAGTTGAATATAACATTGTAAAAAGTGAGTTAAAAGCAATAATAAACATGAAAATGGTTATTAATCAAGTAAATAATAAACATATGATAATTATTCCTGAATATAAAGACACATGTGATAATTCAGACTCAAGATAATGGATTTAGTCTCAATTAATTATCATTTGAGACTTATTTGTTACTATGCACCAATTTAGTATTATATGGTGTATATAATTCTCTTTGATTAGTTATATAACTAATATTATTATTAATATTATTTTATATGTTAAATTTAATGTTATTACTTCATGTAAATTATTATTCAAATGATTCAATGTGGTATAGGACACTTTGGAGTGTTTAAATATTATTTTCCAGAAAGATGTATTAATGACCTTTCAATTATATTTCTATTAATCAATGTCAACAACCTCAGTTCATTCTTATCCTAAAATGAGTAAATATTTATAAATCAATTTTATTTATTATATATTTATATATTATACGGCATATTTTTTATTAATTTAATTGATTATTCTATATGATGAACGAGTCCATCATACTATGACAAGTGGGGGCCAAACATTATATAAATTTTTGATGCATGGATGCGTTCTCATGAGACAAATAATTTGGCCAAATTAAATTGGTTCATGGACACTATTATAAATCTTCTTTTGTATTGTCTTTATGATATATGTTTTCATGTTCCCCACATATGACATCTAATAATTTTGATTTTCTATCATAGATATTTCAGATATCATTTTTTTGTCCAATGTGTCTTTATATGATACAATATAAGGATGAATTTCTATTTTATATTTATTAATTTAGTGTAATTATTTTAATTATTTAACATTATATACATATTATGTCTTATCTAGTTATTTAGTGGCATGTGTTCTATGTAATTTACCATCTCATTATGATTAATGATTTATTTTAAATTATGTTGTATTACCCTTACTGAGAATTTGAGTTCACCCTTATTAGGATTCATTACCCCAGGTTATGAAGAAAAATCATTAGAATGAGTTTTAGGGATGATATGATTTTATTTTGGTATGCTTAATTTCTTTTTCTAGTGCAATATTAGTATCATTTATGTTATATATTTTTTCAAAAAAACAAAACTATTATGTCTATTGCGATTTGAATCTTGTATCTTTTCAAATGTAATAAAATAATGCTTTGGATCCATGATTTCAGGGTCAGGGCATTAAATTTTCTATCATATGAATGTTTAGAAGCAAACTATGAATGTAGATTTATACAACATTGATTATAGAACCTAAATCAATGATTGAAATTGAGTTTATTCATAGATAAACTCTCAAAGAAAAAATATTTATGATTATGAAATTAGATACACATAAATTTTTTATTTTATGTAACATATTTTCCTAGTTTTGGGTCTATAAATTATGATTCTTAATTATATGATCTATCATACTATCTATCCTCTATTATAAATGGAACCTCATAAAAAGGAATGTGAAACATACTGATGCACGAGATCCAATGAGTAAGAAGGGTCTTATGTTTCTGGACATAAGAAAATCCTTCAAAGGGAATTACAATCTCAAGTATTCTCATCATATGAAGTCATAATATCATGTTATAATGAGACAGATAATGAATTCCTTATTTATTATAGATTTAAAGGGATTCATCATAACAATAGGATAATTGGGAAAAAAGCATTTTACCGTATGTTCTAATTGTGGATGTAAACACCATTCTATATCCATAAGGGGAAAAGGAGTTTGATTCTTTTATAGATAAAATTTCCACCATTCTCATGAATTCAAGGTCAAAAAATAATTTTCATATTTTCAAGGCTTCAAATATAGGCCTATGGGCCCCTATGAAAATCAATGTCTAAAACATCAATTTAAAATACCCCAAGAGTGGCTAATGGATCATGGTTAATATAAGGCTTCTATCATGTGAAGAGATGAATTATAATTGTAGTTATGTATTTAAATCCTTTAATAATGATCGGAAAGTATGTTATTGATGATATAAAAATTATAATTGTCATGGAATGTATATGGAAAATATTTATGTTCTTTTTCATCATGGATTTAGAGGATTGGGTTGATCGGTACCAATAACAAATAAAATTGATTCACCAGGAAGTTAAATAATTTTGGGAAAACATGTTTGAGGGAAAGATATTCCTTAATTTTAACCAAACAGTTAATTAATGAATTTTGGATAATTTATGATGTATCTTAATGAATATACTTTAGCTAATTAATTTTTTGTTGAGTAACTGGTTTATGCGATCATTGATGGAGTTTAAAAAACTTTGGGATGTCATTAATATATCAAATTACATTTTTCTTAAATAATTAATATGGATGAATTCATGTTTACAATATAGTTTTATGGTTACTTATGTTATTACTATATTATAAGATAATAAATGAAAAAGGAATTTAATGATTCTATGTGTTGATTAATGTATTATGATATTCTCAATTTGGAAAACTCAATGAGTTTCTTTCTAAAGTGCTTGATAATAAAATTTTGGAAATGTTAACTATTTTTTAATGGATTACATTGAATTGTGTATTTGGTTTTGGTGATCGATATATTAATTCACAATATGAAGCATATTATTCTAATAGGTTATATAGAAATAGGTTATGTCATAATAAAAAGAAATGATTATGTTTATAAAAACTAATATTTACAAAATATTTATAGTTTGTGATATAATATGTTAACATTATGAAAAAGAAGTTCCCAGTCTTGATCCAAGTATCACTAATAGGGGGAGGGGTGAATCTGTGATATCTTTTTCTTTTTATGTTTCCTGCTTTTTAACAAACCTTCGCCTCCTATTAAAGAGTTTTTTCACGGCTAAACACACACAACCACAAGAAGACATGGTTTACAAGGTTCACCGCTCAACAAGAGTAGTTACATCATTGGTATGGTACGGAAACAATCCAATACCACACAATCAAATAGAAAACAATCTTTTGATGTGGGATACAATGAGTAGGATATAACCTTACACTTGCCTCCCTGCATGCCTCCCTGCTTGCGCGCCGCCTGCTTTCACGCCTCACTGTTTTCATGCCACCTAATTGCGCACTAACTCACTACTTGTGTGCCACCATTGAACATAGCTCACAACTTTCGTGCCACCTATGGCTTGTACACATGCCACTTCATGAAATAACCTCCCTTCGTGTGATCCTCTGGCGAATTTCATGTCAAAACTTGCATCACAAAACTTGTGTGACACCCTACTTTCGCACCTTATAAATAACCCTCACCTTGCGTGCCACTTCAACTTGCGCACCTCCCTCTACTACTTGTGCAATCAGAGAACCCTCCAATACTTTCATGATCAGAGATCTAATTTTATCTTAAGTGTTGATCTTCTCAGAAATGAGGAGGCTAGTTGTCTATTTATAGGCATTTTGGTAACATACACGCCGATCCTGCACTTGTGCACCCCTCTATCACTTGCGTGTTGCTCCAGCACTTGTTTGAAAATTTCTTTCCTTTTTAATATTTTGATATAACAATGTTTGAAATATTAATTTGCATGTAACATAGACTTGAGCACCAAAATTGTGCGCTTATTAGACTTGTGCGTCAGATTATGACTTGCACACCAATTTTTAACTTGCGCGCCACTTTATTTCATTTATCATGTTATGATAGGGTGATCTTGAAATATGACTTGCGCACCACTTACACTTGTGGGCCAATACTTGTGCACCTATAATTGTGCGCCACAATTGACTTGCATGACACTTTATTTCCTTTTCCAAAATCAGTTCGTTACTCTCTCTAATCTTCATGTGGCTTGCAACACAAGTTACCCTAACTTAGGATATTTGTGAAATACAAATCGGCAAAGAATCATCACAGTTTACAAGTCCTTTACAAAGTGAATTGATTTAGCTTCATTGACAAAAAAAGACAACACTCTGTAACAAAAAAAGTTTCTTACTTCCTTATCCATCTTACTTGGTCCCAACAAAAAACGGTCTTTAAATGCAATATTTTCCCTATTTTTTTAATTCTTGATCAAATCAATGACCTTTTTCATAACTCTGGTTTCTGACTTTATGGTTAAGAACTTTCAACTTAACATGTTCTCTCTCTATCTCCACCAGAACATGATAGTTTTATATTTATTCGATATCCAGGTTTTCACAAATGATATTTTGTTATAGATCATGTTTTTTGGATGAACTTTGAAATTTTAAAAAAATATTATTATGAAGATGTATTATTAACCCTAATTATGATGAGGGTTTTTTTTTCAAAATTAGAATTTTAAAATATCAAACATACATTACTGAGATAAAATTTAAAATAAGAGGAAGTAGTTTAATTAAGGCGGGGATATTGTAATATCCCATGAAATAAAATATTTTCATCTAGAATATGTTTTATTTTTTAAAATATTTCTCTATATGCCACACCATGTTAATTTATTCAACAAAAATCATGGATTTATCATTCGTAACCCTCAAGACCAATTTTTACCACCTTTTAATGATTTAACTATTTTAAAATTTATTGGTTACACTATTATAATTCTTTTAACAATAAAATTTCAATTTGGAATTTGGAATGTCAAAAATAGCATAGGGTACATTTTTAGTATTTTTCATAGAGGTTTTATTTTTTATTAACTGTGAAGAATATATTATTTTAGTTGATAATTGTCTTTTTGTTTAAATAACTATTAATATAGAAAATTATACATTTTTTAATATAACAATATATCAATTATATATATATTAATACATTTTACTTTATTAGAATCATTTATATATATATTACTTTTAAATAAATAATGATCTTTTGAGGATATTCACTCTCAAAACATGCCTACTTTCCACGTTTATAGGATTACCATTAAAATTAATTTTTTAACATCTTTAAATATAGTTTGAAAATTTGAAATAACCAATTTTAATAAGTAAAATATATATATATTATAATAACATCAACATTGTTTCTGACTAATAATATATTTAAATGTAAATAAAATTAATTACAGCGATTAAGGAAATAATAATATAAACAAGAGACTAATCCATAAACTTATAGGCTAAAATGACCTCAAAATTTGTCCAAAATCCCTTTTCTGCAAATATATTGAGCATATACCCTCTTTCATATATTTTTATGAGCTATTAGGATACTATTTCATAATATCGACCCATATAATATGTTATGTAATGAAAAATACCAAAAAAAGAACCATCCATACCATTATCATTTATAAACATTTAGAGTATAGAGGATGTAAAATAGTTTATGTTAAAATAATATACTGAATGATAAATAATTATTTTCATGGTAATTTATTAATAAATTTTATTGTTTCTATAATTACATTAAAAGCTTCAAAATTTATAATGCATCGATTATTTACTTAACAATTAAATAAGGTAAATAATGCTAAAACATTAAATGTAGATCTAATATATTGAAATTTTATATTACATTAATTTTTAGGTGAATATATAATGTTATATAGATTTTAACATAATATAATTTAATTCAAATTTTATTTATTTATTTTTTAATTAAAATTCAATGAATAGTGTAATAAATTACGTTAATGTTCTATTACTGTAAATGATATTCAATTAAATGATTTAAAATTAATAAAAATAATATCATCATGAATGTGATTTTTAAGTGTCAATAAATACCTTATATGGTCCATTAATGGACCCACTAAACTTTTATATTTATCATATTTACATATAGAAAATTAAAAATAATGTTACAATTATCCATGTTAGAAGTGGTGTTTTTGCACGTTGCATTTTCTTGGTTTATAATTAATTTCCAAAACAAAAGTTTTAATTATTTTATAAATTATATTTCATATTTAAAACAATTTGGGTATATCTATTCTCTTAAATATTTCCTTTATTTATTCTTAATGGTAAAATTAAATTGGATATAAAACTAGTTACATTATTAAAAACCTAAATGATAAAATACGTGGAAACATAGAAATTAAGGAAGAAAATTATAATAATGAACTTATTTTTTTGTATTGGAGGTTTTTAATTACAATAATTTACCGTTATTATATTATATTTACATTTTTTTGTCACATGACATAAGGAAGACCACCCAATTATTTATAACTTTTGATATTTTCAAGAATACCACTGATCATCCTTTATAAAAATAAATTCACACTTCCCATTCATTTTACTTATGAATCTACACTGGCTCAAAAAACAGAAGCCTAAATTTTCTCCCAAAATCTATCCCCTCGATATAGATTGCTCACATTTTTTATAAATCAATCTAAGGATGCTATTTTTTGAAAAATAGAAGAAGTGTCCTGGAAAAAAGGTAACATTCATCAATGTGAATTTAGGTTTTATTTGTTTCTACACACCTACATATATTAGTAATAATTGATTATATAATAAAACCAATATAATATATGTACTAAGAGGGTTTTATGTTATTGGTTAAACAAAATTCTATAAACACTTCTATCAAATTTGTAACGAACTTATCATTTCACTATAACATGAATTACTACCTCACAAAAGGATGTCGTTCATTTTTCCCTTACCTATTGTGGTTGGGGATATAATTGAATCCCTGTTAATATATGATATATATATATATATATAATGTCTCTATTATTCTATAATTTTTATAAAATACACTACTTTATTCAATCTTTTTTTGGAATATGCTAATATTGTTTGGGGAAGTGTGGATTATAGCCTCCTCAAAGCAATGTGATATGTTCACACATTACTATGAATTTAATAATGATGGTTTTAATAAAATTTATTTGACATAAATAAATTGTATAATATATTCACCATAAAATTCAATTTCTGAAAATATAATATATAATTTTATTCATTAATGAATTCGCACTACAAAAAAGTGGTATTTCCGTTCATGGACATATGGACTAATACATATTCCACAAGATAGAAATCCTTCTAGATCACATGAATTATATATATCATTATATATCATAAATTAAAATATATTTATGATATAATTATAATTATGAAAAGATAAAATTTCACTTACATTCTTTCCAAAACAATCATTGAAAAATGGGAACATGACCAATTAGTTTGTATGACCTTTCATCTCCATGATTGTAATGTTGAGTAATTTTTCATAAACATCATTAATAATTGTTTTTTAAAATTAAAATTAATATTTATATGTGAAAATTATTTCTTGATTATTACTGTGGTTATGTTTACATATTGACTCTGTTTACCATAGATTAACTTCTAATGTCCATTTTCACACACGAATCAAATTTGGTAAAAACCTCCTAACTTAAACATAATTGTTTAAGTAGTTCCATAAAAAAATTAATAAGTGATGTAAAATTAATAATAAACATGAAAATGGTAAATAATCAATTTATAAATTAATATATTTTTATTATTCATGAATATAATACTTATTTGACAAGTTGGGATTATGGGTAGATATTTTGTGTCAATGTAAATTCTATTGAAAATTATTTTTTGTTATTAACCAATTTACTTTTATATAGTGTATATACATCCTGTAAAAATTTTACATCATGAATATCCTTATTCTCAGTATATTTTATCTGTAATTTAATGGTATTACTTCTTGGGGATTACGATTCAAATGTTTCAAAGCGGTACTAGACACATTAGAGTGTTTATAAAAAAATTTATTCGGAATTTAAATGATCTAACAATGGTATTTCCATTAATAATTTTCATTAATCCTTGTTGTAAGTTATATTCTACTAAGGAAATATAAAAAACATAAATTGACATTATTCATTACAGATATTCGATATGGCATACTGTTTATTAATTGGATCAATTATTCTATACAAGGAATTGTTTGGATAGGTAGTGATGGTTAAGGGATGGATTTTATATCCCCTAGATGCATAAATTTGTTCCCATGATATATATATGTTTTCCAAATTAAATGTGTTTTTACCGATACATTGTAACTAACTTGTTAAAGGTACTAAAAATATTGTTTTTCTTGTTCCCCATACAAGACACCCAACTATAATATATTTTCTTCATTGATATATGAGTTACCATTATTATTATCCAAGAGAATTTCAAATGATAAAATTTATGGATGAATTTAAATTTGATTTATATTGATTAAATGAAATTTATTTTATCCATTTAAAATTACTTATTGATTATTCATTATCCAGCTATTGACTGGAATGTGTTCTCAGTTATTTACATGCCATTATGCCTATTAATTAATTATTTATTCCATTATACATACCATTAATGCGCATTTGAACTCATAATTATTATGTTTTTATCCCAATTTTAAGATGTGGAATTGTTGAAATGAGTTTCAAGGATGCTTAGATTTTGGTTTTTTTCTCTTTATTTATTTGCACAAATTAATAATTACATGATGTATATAATCTACTTTTCAAAAAAAGCTAAACAATTCAATCCCTTGGTATTTGAACCTTGTACCTATAACACTTTAATAAAATACTAATCTAGATCCAAGATTCTATGGAAATGTATATTTATAGTTTCATCCATATCTATCATCTTTTACAGAAAAATTAAGCTAAAATAACCTTGAACTTTTATACTTCATTTATTTTTTTAAAGATTGTTGTTTTCAAATAGTTTTTGTGATTTTTAAACTTAGTGAAATAGGGTTTGGATATTTCAGTTCAATTAAAATAACTAAATTTCATTATAAAATCCTTTTTGTAACATTTTAAATTACTACTCATTGTCTTATAGGCCCCCATGAAAAGAATTTCATGTCAAAATCATTTTGTTTGTCGAGAGTTCATTATTATGGTGGGATTGTGGATTTTTATTCCCCAAAATATTATATATCAATTTATAATATTATTTCATTCATTTATTTTAATATTCATACTCATTATTAAGAAATATAGAAATAATCGCTTTATTTTATGACAAATGATTGAAATTTTTCACGATTTTTGAAGAGGCATAATTGAGAACCCCACCCCCATTTCTTCTTAGTAATAATATTTTTGACTCAACAATTATTATCTAATGCTTGGATCAAGTGGATAAATTTCATTTGGATTTTAAAATTATGAGTTATTTATCTTTGTGATGAGATGCTCCTATTTTTGTACTTATATAAAGTTCGTCAATGATATATGGTCCTTTTTAATAGTGATAATTGTTGAATATAATCCTATTTAAATATATATGTATTCAATTTTTTATGGATTTAGAACGAATGAATTCAATCGAGTTTCACCGCGTGCAATTGTCGATGAGAGGTAGAATATAGTCATTGTTTCTTAATAAAAAAACGAAGAATAACATATAATTATTGTACAATTTTGAAAAATTAATATATATATATATATATATTTAAATCTTGTGACAGTGAGCAAATCATTAATATTGTTTGGAATAATGATTAAAATATTCAATGGTGTTGCGACACAAGCTGAACCAATTTAATATCACCATCATACCTTAGATTTTATAAGTATTTCACCCTAAAAATTGAATTAAATATCTATATTAATAGAAAATAAATAGATGTCTAAAATATATCAATAAATTAATTAGTGGTATCCTTACATATATATAAAGACGAGAAGAAATAATATGTTTAAAATCATATTTCTATCGAAAAAGAACAAATTTCACATCATAATTTAATAGAGTAATTTTCGAATTCTATACATTTGGGTTCAAGTGAAATGCTACAATATTTTTCTACAAAATTGGGAAATATTAATTAATTTTGAAAAAAGACATAAAAAGAATCAATGAAAAATAATTTGGAAGATACAAATTTAATAATAAATTTCATATACTTCATGATTTCTAGGTGACTAAAAATTAGAACAAAAATTATTTCCAAATAAAATGTAATAAATCCATCAATGATACCATGGGTTTTTTAAATATTTATCTAATTAATCTACTACAACTTATAATTATGCTTATGGAAGTAAAAAAGTAAATTTATGCCTTATGGATTACAATAATGAGGTACAATCACTTTACCCTCAAAGATCACATTATGAAAATATTTTATATAGTGAACTTAATAACAATTTTTTCGTGCTTAAATTTATATTATAACATTTAAATAAAAATAATATAAAATTGTAAAATCTTATGATGTCATTTTTATTGAAATATAAAGTTTATTAAACTAGATTTCATATTTATGATCTACTCTTTTAAAAAATCATGTTTTGTGCATGAAACAAATAATTGAACTATTGGAGGAATTTTATACATTAAAATATTATTTCACTGTGATAATCACAGGAGATAATTATCTATATAAAATTAAATATAAAAATAAACTATATAATCATGGAATTATTAGTATTTTCAGTAATGATGAGAAATATAAATTTTATGCGAATTATTTTGTTGATGATTCTAAATGTAAATCCATGTTTGTAGATAATTTCTTTCAGAGTTGTATTAATGAACTCTATGCTAAAAATGTGACATAAAAATAATCAATTTTGTTTTTTTAATCATTTACATTATTTCAAATAATTATTTTAATATAAATTTATATATTTTTCTCCAAATAAATTGTTTTGGTTAACTAAATCATTAATTTCTAACACTACCAGACTCAAAAGTATTTGGGTACAAAAGAAAATTAGTTCTAATATTTTTAATATTTTCTTCATCGAATATCAATTTTATAATAATATATTATTTATATAAATATATATCGATATTTAGTTTTACAAAAAAGAAAAAATTATTTTAAAAATATTCACCAACTCTTGAGTAGTTTATTATCTGAATATAATAATCTATTGAGCTGGAATTATTAAAATTCATGAAATATTTCATTTTTATTTTAAACTTTTAATTCAGTAACTGATGGATATAGGTGGATAAAAACTTTTATACGTTTTATCATTTAGTACTGTATATTTGGTCATTACTATTCTTGAACCATTGAGTCTCTATCTCTTAATAATATTTTATATGATGAATTAATTATTCCATTGACTTTGAAAACATCATTTTTAAAAAATTTAATGAACCTATTAAATGATTTTAAATTATTTGAAATATAAATATATATTATTTTACATATAGGGTGATATTTCAAAATTCATATATTGTGATTACATATTTAATTTTTGAATAAACTTGTTAGTTTGATACATTATTTTAATTTCATGTTACTCATGAAAAAATATTTTACATGTTTTTCTAAAATTCATTATTATAACATTTGAATTATATTTTAATGGATGGTAATTTATAATAAAACATTAATTGAGAGTGAATATATTTCATGTTAGGTTTATTAAAATTAAAAGTTTTAATTTTTCATGATTTATATTTATAATATTTAAACATTTAATTTATAGAAAATGGTTTTTAAATTTTATTAACATGATTAAATAAATTTGATAATATATTACTTAAGTAATATTTCATAATCAAAACTCTTTTTTCAATAATAAAAAAAATTACACAATATATCTATCTCCATAAACCAAAACATCACCTATAAACCATCAGACTAAAACCTTTTCTTTTTATTCTCACAAACATACACACTATCACTCTCTAAATCAATTTCTAATCATTTTAATTCACTCATAGTATTTTCAAATTCAAATATATCTCATTAATCTATCATGAGCGGAATGAATATACTAAAACACACCAGTTCAAAAACGTTTCTGGCAAAAATTATAATATTTCCAGGTATAAAACTTTATTCATAATATTTTAGCCCTAAATAATTAATTGAAACATGTAAAAGAGGTGGTAATTTTCTTGATGCATTAATAGATATGTTAGGGGAACAATTTTTTATTTATATGATGAATAATTTAAAATTTATTATAGAAAAGGTATATAAAATCGTAGTTATTGGGACATAGTGACTCAATAAAATCAAATGGTTAATGGTGGAATATTCGTTGTAAAGTCACATAAAACACAATCTGGTAACAGTGAGCTATTTTTTGAGATTTTTTGTTTTATATTACTATAAAAATTGAAGCTAAATATAATATTTCAAAATGAGAAGTGTAGAGGCTATACGGAGAACATGAATGTTTTTGAAATATTTTCCTTAGTAGAAAAGAAACTTGTATTACAAAAACATATTTGGAATCTCTTTATGAATATTATTAAAGTATAAACAAAAATTCAATCTCTATAAAAGATATTTATGCATTTAAAATGAAGTTATATAATGAAATGGTGTATATCAAATTAGAATCTATTATCAAATTATATTTTCGTGAGATTAAACAATTCATGAAAATTATTATTATCTTCATGAGGATGAATATATTTATATATTTAATAAAGAATTGATGACATGACAGATAACATAGCTTATATATATCTATTTGTTATTATCTTATCTATTGTTTTCATAATACATTATTATAGCTATTTATATTATTCACTATGAGTCATGTACTATATTTGACTCTTATTAAATAATTCCATGATTTCATTTTCATATCAAAAAATACAAGATATATAAATATAGAAAAACATTTTTAATACATTTTTTGGGTAAATATGTTTATAAAAAATAAAAAAATAATATTGCAATAAATATAGATAAAAAACTATTTTTTAAGGTGACATATTGATAGATATGTTATTTGGTTTATTTATTTACCAAATATATTATTTATTTTTATTATTATATTAGTGTGGGGAAGGTTGTTTGTTCGCAAATTATTATAATTTTTCAACATAACATTCCATTTTATTTTATCTTTTATATTTTTATCATCAAAAGGGTATGGTTTTTTGTCATATTTCGATCCCATAATTTTCAAAAAAATTTAAATTTATTTTTTTATCAATAATACACAAATTTATTTTATTAATGAAATTATTTTAACTGAATTTCTGGAATATATTAAAATCATTTTATTTAAGTTAATGAAAATTTTACTAATTTTATCTTGTAATATTTTGGTTTTATTTATTTAATTTACATTACAAAAAAATTAAATTGAACTTTGGAGTTAAGAACCCTACATTTTTAGAAATCAAAAATATTTGAACCCAAGGTTTTATCATTGAATTATTATAATGGAAAATAATTTGGTTAATTAACATAGGTTTTAATAATTGTTAAATTATTCACAAAACCAACATTTGGAATCATCCATACATTGTCTACCATACATTCCATAAATACAAAAATACACTAAAACCATATAATTGGACAATGTGTCTATAATGTTTGATTCATTTATTATTTCTTCAATTTGAGAAATAGATTCTACGGAGTGGATATTTGATTAATGATAATAATATAATTACTCAACATACCTTATTTAATGGATAAAATCATTCTCAATTTTTTGGGGTATATGATTTTCCAATGGGAAATTTAAATTCAAAAACATCCTTATATAAGGTGGGTAGTCTTTACCTACCTAACATAAATCAAACTTCTTTTTAAATACTAAGTGATTATTCATATAAGATATTTTAAATCTGATTCAAATTATAGTTTTTTATAGATATACACATTGGATACATTCATGTTTATCATTTTTCATTTAATCATTAATCTGTTGTGGCTGAAGTAGTAGAAATATCCAATATTCTATGGTATTTGGTTGAAGTGACTATTAAAGGTGGACATATGAGTAACACATATATATTATCTTTTTATTGTTTTATTACTACATTAAAAAAATTATTTCTACATAACATTGACTATTATTTTTCTATTTTTTCTCTTTATTGTGGATTTTCTAATACTATATGTTATTATTGTAACTATGAGATAGAATAATATTATAATTTCTAATTTCATTTATTTTTCTAATGATTTGGTTGGTTGTTCTCATTCCTGCTAGATTTTCATATTAATTTATTAATATATGATATTTAAATTCCCTATAAATTAACTGAAATTCATTATATGGGACATTTTTAAGTATTCATCCACTCGCACAAAATTAGAGTGGTCTTGAGGGATAGAACATTTGAGTTAAAATCCATAAGCTCATCAGGAGGGAATTTGTGTAGTGTACTATTGTATTTATATGCCCCGAACCACTATATATCACTAATTCCAACTATTCATTTTTTATATTTCCATTTAATTAATCATATAACAGAGACAAGGACATAGTTTTTTTAAAATGAGAGGCATTATTTGAATATATCAAGTTTTATGAATGTACACAAATCATCCCTTCCCATCTAGTGTCTTTTTCATATTCATTCTAACCGAACAGGTATATAAAACATCAAGTTGAATCTATTATAAAAACATCATTATTTTAATCTCCATAGTATTATACTAACATGAAATGTATTCCTATAACTTTAAAGTATTTTTTGGGGAATCTATAGTGAAAATGGGTTATATAAAATTCCTAGTATGTTAATAAACATGGTTATAGTGCATAAAATATTTATAAAATCCAATACCCTAATATAAATAAATATAGAAATCATTAATAATCACATGGGAACATAAAATAATGAACACGGTTCCATAATATCATGGAAAACTATAAATGTTGTAGAAATAAAAAATATGACAAATTCATTAGTCATTGATATCTTCCATGATAACATCACAATGTCGAGAGAGTCACAAAATGGATTAAGTTTACTCCCTCATCCCAAACATACCATCTCACGATAAAAAAACATTACCTGATGCATTAGAAAACATTCTGGATAAATCCATTTTAACATATACATGCTTATGAGTTCCATATAAGTAAATAAATTATAATTCATAAATGTAATAGCTACACAAACACATAAATGAGTTTCAAAATCCTTCCTCATATCAAAATAAATGGAAATTTCATCAATATTACAAAGATAAAGAGTAATTAAATAAATTTTATGTTCTTTTTTGATCACATAATCATGGGTTTGAAAATATAGAGGTCAATTGTGAAAATAATTCATGAGAATCTGTATAGAATTTGTCTACAGAAATGATCATCCAATACATGGTGTTAAGGAATTTTTTATTGAATATTGTAGAAAAAATATGTATACATTTTTTTGGAAAAAAAACTATAACAGAATTGATATATCATAAAAATTACATTATTTAATGAAATAATTATTTGGAAAACATACATTAAATGATTGTTAAATTAATGGATTAAGGGATAAAAATGTTCTCTTCAATCATCTTTGATTCCAAAAATGGAATTTTAGAAATGAACATAATGCATGTATTACCACATAAATAGAAGGTATAATAATCTAGTAATATATATAATTAAAATATATGGAATTTATAATCATTCTACAATATGAAATATATAGGGAGATAGAATGTGAGTTATAAATAGAATTTTAAAAACCCAAAGAATATTGGTGGTTTAGAGAGATACCATTATACATGTTTTAGAATTAAATTAATGTTTCACAAAATTTCCCAAATAATAAATTTAAATTCCTAATTAATTAATTAGGAATCAATCACTTCTCTATTTTTTGTATTATAATTTTACTATGTTCATCTATAAAAATTTTATTAAGATATAATGTTTAATTTCATTATTCTATGGATTTTCCTTTCTTGGTACCATGGTCGGATACTTGTGAATAATTATTGATTCCCTAGTAATATTAGACTAAAATCCCAAGAGTGAAATGAAATTGTATTTTTTTAATTATATAATTTAAATGGTCCAATGTATGAAAATTATTTTTGAGTTAAGGACAATTCACTTGGTGAAAATGTTTACTTTTTGTAGTTTTTTCAATTAAAAATTTTCACAGATAGTCAGGAATTGATTTAATAGTATTTTTTATTATATCAATATATTAATTGAATAATATTAAATAAAATAAAATAATAATATATAATACATATGGCAAGTTTATAAGTTATTCTAAATTCACCGTTAATGAAATAATTGAAAACCAAAATTCATCATCCATCGAGATGATGAATCGATATAGTAAGGATAATGTTTTAATTTTTAGAATAAGATGAAATGAGAAGATGGAATATTATAGATAATCCATTAAAAAATAAAAATATATTATATATATGATAATGAAGTAAATATTCAGTGGTTAATGGAATTTTTTTTAGGATGTGTATTATAGGAAAAAATTACTAGGTTGGGGGAATTAAAATAATCATTGGATGTTTCATTACGGGCTTCAACCTATCATACAATGGATTGTTATTTTGAAGAGAGTACTAGTTCAAATAAGTGTGTAGTGGATTATTAATTTAATTTTTTACAAATTCGGAATGCTAAAACTTATAAGACATGTTAGGATAAGGGATTGTGAGGGGGTGGTATTTGTTCGTAGAGGAGATGGGTTATTTTAAATATTATATTCAATGGATTTTTTTCCTATAAATATTATCAATGGTAAGGATTATTGTTATTATATAAAAAATATGTATTATTTGTTCAAAATAATAGATTCATGCATCATACATGAATGAGAAATTTCAGTAATTTTCTCATTATGGTAAATATTTTGTTTCACTATATTTAACTATTCAAATTAAATTCAACTATTTTATGAAAATATGAAAAATTATCCATAACCATTTAATATAATTTAGAATCTAATAATGAAATCCATTTTTTAAAATATGATTATAAAAATTATATTTTTAAAAAATAATAAAATAATTTATTTGAAAATATAATTTATAAAATTATGATTAATTTTGGACCTCTCAAAAATTTGCATATGGTCTTATAAAATTGTATTATTATTTTTATTATTCTACAACATAGTACTAATTTATAAATCTATTATATGAAAATATAATTTTAAATCCTTAAATGTATATTAAAATGTCAATTTAAACATTTAAGATTTACAAAAATGTAATCTTTAATTTAACATTTTAAAATATATATTTACATTTTATATTGTTTTAATATGCCATATTCTCAATTTATAAGATAACTAAATGTTATAATAAACATCCGTATGTGAGATTAAAATTGTAATAGTCAAATTACTATTCCTAAATGTGTGATTATTATTCCAATGGTGATGTTACATTTTTTACAATAAGATTACAATTATAATAGTTAGATATGTAATGGTCATCTCAGTTCCATATATCCTTTCAATACGTCTTATTAAATTCATTTTTCAATTACTCATTTTTTCAATCAATGATAAATATATATTAATTTTCACTATGAACATAGGATTGTGAATATATTTTTCATTTATATGGTTTTATTCATGACTGAAATTGTTCTGGATGATTGAGAAGATCAAAATTTGAATATTTTATTTATATTTTTTTATTATTTGAATTTCATTGTAATAATTTTGAATAGAATATACATTCTAACTATGTAAATATAATAACATTTTATTAGTTTCATCATGAATCTCATGTGATGTATACTACATTAAGAAGAATGAAACAATAATTAGAAGGTCAATTCCACTGATAATATTTTGGGTTATTATATTAATCATATTTCACTTCTCAAAAATATAATTTTCCTTTTCTCATCCAAAAAAATTCTCTCACTGACATCATCCCAATGTAGTTGTGTTTTAAAAAACTTTCCATAAAATGACTCAAATAATGTTATATGTATATTTACAATAAGACTACTATTATATTAAAATTAATCTATAGAAAGAAGATGAACCCAACACCCATTATTATCCAATGAGTAATCTCAGATAATATACATTGAATCCATTTTTTCTAACTCTCCATCATATTTATGATGAAATGTTATAAAAATTCAACAGAGTACCCAATGTATTTTGATGTCCTTTAAAAAAAATTAATGTAAATCTTGGATCACGATCAGTTGTAATCAAGAGAGATAGCTGATGAAACCTAATTAACTATTTATATTAAATTTTTTTAAGCTAATTTAATGACATAATATCTTAAATACTAGTGAAATTTAATATTTTAGTTAAATTATTAGAAATATACTAAATCCTATTGGAACCTCATGATATATTTGGTAATACCCCCATTAAATCCCTTGATAAATTCTCTAATTTCAATTCAATAACTGAAAGAGTCAAAATCATCTCCTACCATAGTTGTCTATTAGATTTAACCTTTTGAAAATATATACATTTCATGGAATCTTATAAATATATTTCTTCATTCCATCCCAAATATTTTATTATAGGTGGTCTTTCATTATCATAGTAGCACAAAGATGAATGTAAAATTAATAGAAAAAAGAATCATTCATCAATTTCATTTTCAACTGAAATTCAATCATAACACAATACATCTTTCAAAATCAAATTATACATTTTTAATCAGTATTAATGAAATGAAATTAAATTTCTATAACAAATTAAATCATTTTTAGAACATGATATTCCTTTTCATCCTTCTATATACATTATTATTGATATGAATAAACTGATACCAGATCCTAAATAGTAATGGATTCAATATATAGACACTCAAAATTAAGATTCATTAAATTAGAAAATAATTATCATCTCACAAACATTTCATTATTAAAGATATATCATATTTTTTAATATTAGTATCATTTTATATATTTGTTAGTCTTAAAGATGATAGTGAAACTCAAATCCTCAATCCTATTCAAGTTTTAACCATATTATCTACCCAATGTTCAACTTTTTATGAGGGAATATATAATTAAACTTTTATCATCAATAAATATTTCATATTTTACCACAATTAATAGATGCTTAAATATTATTAAATCAAAAATAACAATTGAATAATATAGGTATAGAATAACATATTCGTCTTCAAAGAGATTCAATTGATTTAATTAAGAATATATAACTAAATCATCCTATTTTATAATAGAACCACGTCCCATGAATTAAGTATCACTAAAAAAATATCAAAACTTCAATATAGAAAAGTATAACACTCTATAATGAAGTAATATTTTTCCAATTCTTGAAAAAACTAATCACTATACATTATAAATATAAAATTAAATCATCATTTATTTGATTTTTTTGGTCTAGATGACCTAATGTTTTTAAAGTAATTTAGTGGATGTTGTCAACTAATATATATAGTCTTCAGAAATCATTGACTTTTATAAGTCTATCGCACTCTTCCACCACATAAGTTTGTTAAAGATCAATATTTAATACATATATACAAATAATATACCTAATGAATGAAATAAATTATTATAAAAATATAGATTTTTTAATTTTCCATATAAATTCTTTTTAAAAATCCTAATATAAATCCTTTGAAAATAGTCATTTTATAAGAAAATTACAAAAAACCAAATTTTCATCAATAAAGAACATATAAAATTAATTTTAATAGTAATTGAATTATCTATTCATAATATCCATAAATACCATAGAAAAATTTTCAATCATGAATGAAATAACCATAATCTTAGAAATGTCAATATTAATAAAAAACACATTACATTTAATGCCTTCCTCCATCAATATCACCTATTGATTCCTTGATATGAGTTGAATATTTTTAAATTACTGGGCACCCATGTGTTGATAAAAGAACACATCTATAGTAGGAATTTAATATCTATTCATACAGTTGGATTTATTGAATTATCTATAATCAATAAAAATATTCATACAACCATCACACATTCTAATAAACAAAACAACTACAATCCATGGTGAAATACATGGTTGTATTAAAACATTATATAGAAATTAATATATATAATATTTGAATTTTAATAGCACTGTTAGAGCTCTTTAATAAATAGTTTTTCATATCAAATTAGCACTGCAAAAAACTAAGTATAAATGAAAATATAATCTTGTACATGTGAATAAAGTAGAGAAAATATCTAGGAGTTATGTCAAAAATATTATTTGAAATAGACTCATCATTAAACCAACTAGCTTCATTCATTTTAATGACTTGTGCATCATAAAAATCATCTAAATTATTAATTAATTTATCATTATTTTCTTTTTTTCGTTGTTATGAATTAATTATTATATAAAAATGTTACACACTCTTATAAATGAATACGAATTTTTTTTTTCAATCATTGTCAGCATGGTTAACAGAGTGCTAATACATTATTATAATGACATCAATATCTAATAAAGATAAGATATGAATCATTATAGGAAAAAATCCACATATGATAACAGAAGGTTTATATAAATCTATATTTCCTGAATTAATTCACATATAGTTTTTACCGATATTTACTCTTTAATGGTTTTGGGGGTATTTCAATTTTAGAATAAAACATCTCAAAAGTAAAATAATGTGTAGATCCAAAATCAAACTACTCCTTTTCATAATCTGAGTAAAACATTTATATACCTAAACCCACTTCTTTATATGGCATATCCTTCTTTGAGGTTTATGTAAAAAAAAAATAACAAATTTTTTCTTATGGTATTTATGATTTCAATTCATTAAATTTTTAATTTGGAAGAATATTTTCATAACAGGATATCTCATTATAATAAAATATTTTACTACTAGTTAATCATAATTTCCCTAACTAGCGGCATTTGTCTTTTCATTTTATTCACAAACTATATGTCATGGCTTACCACATTAGAAACATTTTCATTAATTCATTATAAAGTCTTCTAAATGATTCATACTTTAGTAATTAATAGTGGGGACAAAAAATTTAGTCCCAACTATTTTCTTCAATGCATGCTTCCTTAATTCCTAGAATTTCGAACTCTTATTTTAAATTTCAAGGAATGAAATTTTACATTTATTATTTAACAATATTATAGTGAATATTTTAGAGATGAGTTTTTGAGATGACATTTGATTCGGAGGCTGGGTTAATCTTGAATAAATGATTAAAATATATTAAATATATTGACCTCAAATTCTGTAAATATTTATATGAAGAGGAATAAACCATGAAAAGGGGACCATATTCAAAATCTAGTGGAATTATTGAGTTCAAAATGTAAAATTTTCCCTATGCATTACATAACCATTTTCGGCTCATGTCATTTGTGAAAATGTTTTCTTTTAAGTGAAATTATTTATACAAATTAATTTAAAGTATTAAATTTATTTTATTTGATGTCATTGCCAACATCTTTATTAAATACATGGTTGTGATGGACTATCATGGTTGGACACTAATTTAATAAGATCTAGATGATCATTGTAAGAGATATAACAACTCTTATCTTTATTAAATACTTACATACAATTTATTACACAAAACCTTCACTTGATACATCATGGATGATTGATAGTTATAATGTCTTTGGGGATTCATAACATTACATAACAACTTAAAACATAGAATGCAACATCTTTATTGAAATCATCCTTTACATGACCGCTAAATTCCATCATACTTAGCATTTCATAGGATAACCTATAGACATGTGTAAGGAAAGGGTGAGATAAAAAGCACAATAATGAAATAGACATGGAATAAATGAGAAATACAATACTTGTTAGAAAATAGGCATATCAACAGATTACAAGAGAAACATGAACATAAAGGCATGATAAAGCATGATAATCATAACATGGAAATGTGGAAACCACACATAACATGGAAATAGAAAAATCTAATGATCATTGCCCATGGAGAATGAGTAAACCCTCATTGCACATGAAGGATGTGTAAACCCACATTGAACATGAATTGGGCTGAATCCACACCCATTGCACATGACGTATCAGGATACTATAATTTACCCAATGCATTGGAGAGTGATCAGGGTACACCCTTCTTAAACATTTCATTTCATACTTAAGTGTGCCACATGGATTATATAACATGGATTCAATAAACAACATCATTTATTCCATGATAAAATAATGTGGAATTCGTACATGAAACTCTATAATCAATAAGTAAATGATCATAAAGTTGAATACCGATGATAGAGAGATGGGCATGGTATTCACTACACAATGACTTTGGCTTGGAAAATGGTAGTGCAATTTCAGAAGCATAACGACGTGACACAAGAAAGCATAAAAATGGTTTATGGGAGAGAAAGAAGTGTCTAATAATATGTACATGAAATGGATGGTAAAGGGGGTCATATAAATACATGTCCCATCATAAGTAATTCAATTTGGATTCTTGATACAAGAGAATTACTTGAATGTAAATGAGGAGAGTGAAATTCCTCTTAGAATTTTGGCATGGTAATAGATGTACATGGGAGGGATTTAATGAGAGAGAAAAGGGGTCTTTCATCATTAAAATATAACGAGGGAACTATGTGAGAGGTTAAAAATCATACCCCAATATTTATAATTTAAAATAAAAGGGCATAAAAATGTTATGAAACATGGATAAAAAATGAAATGTAGGAATCCCTTACTTGGAATTTTGATCCCAATGGATTGGGAGAGGCCTGATAGTGGCTTCTTTGGAGCTTAGGGTTCCATTGGATGAATATAGATATAGGAGGGAAGAGGTTGGATGAAATAAAAAGGCTTTGAGTGAATCGGAATTGGGAGATTTTGTGGGATTATATAGTAAATGATAGGGAATTATTTATTATTTAGGTTTGGGTCACCTCCCAATACACTAATCAAAACAATAAACCAGCCCATGGTTTTTCCCATTTTTTTTCAAAATCTCTTAATTACATCATCATTAACATTAAAAATTGGGGATTTCGATTTTCTGATATCTTCTGCATTCTTATGAATTACCACATCATCCTTTAACCATTCTAAAAGATATGATTGAGAAATAATTTTTGAAATGATTTATGATGTTCCTTTCTTTATGATTCCCATTTCCATCTTAGTCAAATCTAAGATAATTGGATCATTATGAATTCTCATCAATGATAGAATCATTGTGTCCTTTCTATTTAGAGTATCTGCAACCTTGTTCTCATTTGTAGGGTGGTAATCCATTGAGCAGTCATAATTTTTTATAAGCTCTAACCATATTTGTGGGATCATGTTCTTCTATTTCTATGTGAATATATACTTGAGGATTTAATTGTTCATATATATTTCTCACTTCTCCCCTAATAGATAATTCCACTAAATGTTTTAATCGATGATCACTACATCCATCTCTAGATCTTGTGTTTGATATATCTACCCATGAACACTAAATTTCCTTGGAGAATCGGAAATGACTTTGTCATTTTTAATCAACACATAGTTCATGCCCTACTTCGAAGCATCAATTAATACCACAAAAAGTTCTCCACATGTGGTTAAAGTGAGCATGTGTGTAGTGAAAAGCCTTTTTTCAACATCTTAATGATTTATTCACATTCATCACTCCAACAAAACTTTTCTCCCTTTGGATTTAGATTCGTAAATGGGTTATACAATCATTAGTAATTTTTCACAAATCATTGATAATATCTAGATAACCTCAAAAACCTACAGATGTCTATTACCAATGTTGGCCTCAACCATCTGTTCATTGCAACTGTCTTAGAGGTATCCATAGATATCACATTTCATGTGGTGATATATCCCAAAAATGTGACCTCCTTCAACCAGAACTCACACTTTCTATACTCTTCAGAGAGCTTCTCCTTTTGTAAGGTCTCAAGTACAATTCTTAGATTCTCCTCATCAACCTCCCTGGTTTTGGAGTATATTAAAATTGCATCTATAAATACTACCATAATTTTTTTAAGTAATACCAAAATACTCTATACATCATGTCTATGAAGATCGGTGGTGCATTAGTGAGTCTGAAAGACATTACTATGAATTCATAGTGCCCATATCTTGTATGAAAAGTAGTCCTGGTGATATCTTACATCGCCACCATTACATGATAATTTCCCAACTACAAATCCAACTTGTAAAATTATTTTACACCGTGTATCAGATAGAAGAAGTCATCAAATCATGGGAGGGGATTGTGGTTCTTTATCTTGATTTTCTAAATATCACGATAATTGATGCAAAGGCGCATTGGCCCATCCTTCTTCTTGATGAAGAGGACTGGTCCACCCCATGGTGAAGCACTTGGGTGTATAAAACCTTTATCTAGATTCTATTGTTTTTGGTTTTTCATCTCCCCATGCTCCGCTACAACCATTCTATGTGGAGTCTAGGATATTGGCAACACCCCAGATATAAGATCAATTGAGAAGTCAACATCTCTTCTAGTAGGAAGGATGAGAAATTTCTCGAGAAATAGTTCTGTGAATTCCCTCATAATAATCATGTTTTCAAGGATGGTTGAATCATAATTATATATCATCTAATCCAAATATACATTCTCATTGGGAATTAATATCCATGCTTGAGTTGAAAGAATGAAGAATATCATTTTCCTCCTTACACATGTACAGAATTGGGGGTCGATTCTTCACATGGAGAGTGATTTCCCTCTCACAAAAATTTTTGTTTGACCTATATAGGGAAATCCAATCCATACCCATAATTGCATAAAATTAAACTAGATGGATTATGATGAGGTTCACTGAGAATTTAAATCGACAAATTATGACATGGGAGGAGTTATGTTCATGGGATGAAATTATTTTTGCATTTTCCGCCATAAACACCGACATCATTACATCTAGGAGTTTTCGTGGTGTTGGGTTTGTTCTACTAAACTTTAAAGATAGAAAACAATGCGTAAAACCTATGTAAAAATGATTATTCTCTATTCTTAAATGAAAAATAGCTTACCTATCACCACATCATTTTCGGGGTTCCCATTAGCAATAGTTTTTTTAAAATCTATCCCATGATATCTTAGGGGATGTTATTTGCCTCAAAAAACCCATGGTTTAGGGAATTGTTTTGAAAGATGCCCTGGTTCATAGCTATTAAAGCAATGAACAATGAATATACAATCGAACAGAAAATTCCTATCCTCTATTGCTAGTGCGGGTTTTAATTTCCGGAAGTCAATAGCCATGTTCCTTTATATTCGACACATAAATCATTTACTCATCCACTTTACGAAATATTAATGGTTCTTCTTTCCAAACCTTCATTAAGTGAGGTGGTATATTTTCTTAGCATTGTTGGAGTTATCCATTAGACTTCTATAATTGAAATCCACTTTACACTTCTTATTCTCATTATACACTAGTGATTCATTGATTTCCATTTCGACCTTGAGGGCACATCAGACAATTTCCTCATAGCTATCGAAGTCACAGATCACCAGGGCTTTCTGCAGGCTAGGTTTCAACACACCAAAGAAGCGGCCAACCTTGTATTTAGGGGAAAATACAAAGCCTGATGAGTATTGTGCAAGCCTTGTGATGTTTTCTTCTTATGTTTTGACATATTTGTCATATTTTTTCTAGAGGTGAAGGATTTCCCTTTCCATTTTAAGTTGTAGGGTGTGATGAAATTTCTTTATCAAAAAAATCTTTCAGAAATCATTCATTTTCAACACCTCAAACTCCTTCTCAGGCTTCAAATTTTTTGATCCATGTCCGCCATTTGTCAGCTTCACCCTTTATATGATATGAAACCAAGATAAACGTCTCTTATTTGTAACATTTATGTATAGTGAAGATCTTTTCAATGGTGTTGATCCATTGTTCGGTGATTGAGGGATTAGATGATCGATTAATAATAGGAGTCCTATGTCTCGTGAAGCTCTCGATAGTGACATGTTCTTTATTTGGGGGGGGGGTGAACGATCCTCTTGACCCATGTTTCTATTCAAATATTGAGTTAACTGAGATAAAATCAGAACAATGATCGTGATTCCCACTCTCATCTAATTGTGCATCTCATTAGCACAATAATCACATTAATCTTCACATCAATTCTCAGCCCGAGTCCTCCTATTACTAGACATTGTCTTGAATAAAAATAAATTTAGGGGTAACACGTAAAGGGTAATCCAAATACAAAGATGGATGACTTATAAATTACTTTTATTCTTTAACATATGAATTTATATGCTTCAAACTATGTTATCAATGATATAAAATCAAACATGTATTCATAGAGGCATTTTTTATAAATTTTCCTAATAATGGTTCATACTAAGCTTGTTAATTTACCAAATTATATCCCCCAAGAGTTTCATGACCAAGAGTGTAGCAAGGCCCATTGAAATGTACCTGGATACCTTGGGTCCACCCTAAAAATTCTTATCGAGGTTTTCACCCCTAGGTACTTCTATGCCAGAGGTGCCTCTACCTTCTCGTTTCTAAACTAGGATGTTTTTTTGATAAACCACATAATGAATAACCACAAAAAATATCAATGTTTTTATTATACTTAGTCTTTTCTCTAAGGATACAGTAGGGTTTTCTAATACTAATCCCCAAAATAACTAAACCTATCATCTGATATAAACTATAACAACCCTCTACTTTATTACATACATAAACGTGATTTTTTATATGAAATCGTCACTTGATATAACATGGATGATAAAGAGGTCTAGTTTATTTGGGAATTAGAAACATTACATAAAAACATAAATCATAGAATGAAACATCTTCATTGAAAACATTCTTTATATGACCACTACATTCCATCACACTTATAATTGCATAGGATAACCTGAGGACATGCATAAGAGAAGAGTGAGCTATAAAGCCCTATAATGGAATTAACATTGAATAAAATGAGGAATTAAATACATTTTATACAATAGGAATATTGATAGAATATAATAGAAACATGAACATAAGGTCATGATAAATCATGATAATTATAACATGCACATGTGGCAATATCACTTATCATGGAATTAGCATGAGCCAAGGCTCATTGCACATGGGGCATGAGTAAACCCTCATTACAGATGAATCATGAGTAAGCCCTTGTTCCACTTGAATTATAATGATTCAACACCCATTTCACATGACATATTAGGATACTATTCACTACCCAATGCATTGGAAAGCTATCAGGGTGAACCTTTCTTAAACATTTCATTTCATGTATAAGTGTGCCACATGGATCATATAACAAGGATTCAATAAACATAGTAATTTATTACACAATAATGGAATTCGGAATTCATACATGAAAATCTATAATCAATAACTAAATGTTAACAATGATGAATAACCTTGATATATATATGGACATTTTATACACTACACAATGACATTGTCTTGGAAAATCATGGTACAATTTCGGCAGCAAAACGGTGTAACACAAGAAATAATAAAAATGGTTAATGAAGGAAAAAGGTGTATTTAGTACCATGTAAATGAAGTTTATAATAAGTTATTATATAGATATATGTCCCAAAACAAGTAATAGAATTTGGATTAATGATAAAAAATAATTACTTGATTGTAAATGATGAGAGAGAAATTCCTTATGGAAATTCGGCATAGTAACAGTACATGGGAAGAATTTAATGAGAGAGAAAGGGGGTCTCTCAACATTCAAGAATAAATAGATCTGTATAGGGGATGTGAAAATTCATAACTCAATCTTCATAATAGAAAATAAAATGGCATAAAAATATCAATAAACATGGACAAAAAGAGAAAGGTAAGAATCCCTTACTTGGAAGTGTGATCCCAAAGGATTAGCAGAGGCTTGAGAGAGGCTTCATGGGAGCCTGTGTTGGCTTTGGAGGATTATATATAGAGGAGTCCATAGTTTTTATGAATTCAAAATTAATTTATTGAAGAGGAAGTGGGAGCTTTGGTAGCTTTTTATTGGAAAAGAGATGGAATTATTTATTATTTAGGTTTGGGACACCTCACATTAAACTAATAAAAACCACAATCTAGACCATGGTTTTTTCCAAATTTTAGTGGAGAAAAATATTATATATGTACACTGGACGAAATTCTTAAAATAATTGGTTTTCTTATGTGGAGGTGAGTCACACTTCCAGGGAAGACAATTTAAAAAGGAAAAATGATTTATATGTATTGGATGGTCCACTAAAGAATTTTAAAATAAATCAATCAAACCCAAAATCACATTATTTTAATCTTAAAAAATATATTAACCAAGAATAATGTTTAGTGCACTTTATTAATTCTCTATTGGGTCATTATAATGTCAAAAAAACATAATATATTTAAATCATATTTATTTTTCACCCAAAAATTTGACTGTTTGAAAAAATTATGAAAATTTCACCATTGGATAATTTCAACATACTAATTTAAAAAATTATATTCATTTTATCTAAATAATTTTCTAAATATGTCAATTTTTAATTTTAAAAAAACACACATTTATAGAAAATCCTTGGGTTTCGACAAAAACAACTTTCAAAACATAATAAAAATTACAATTGTGTTCAGAAAGTTATTGGACCATTTATGTTTAATAAATATTAATATAATAATAATAATAATTTATATTCAAATAATATTTAATTAAAAAAACCATTAATTAATCAAAATATATATTTTTTGTTGAATATTAACTAAAAATAATATTTTTGCTTTAAAAACTACTTACAAGGTAACAATAGTAAAAAAGAATGTATATTATCTATACATGAATAATGTACATAATCGTAGTACAAGGTTCTTGTTACATAACCCCTTAAAACACCTTCATATGACCTTAGGTTAAGGTGTGCGATGGTAAAAATCTCTTTGGGTGGCTTAGAAATCATTGTTCGAGTGGTTATCTCTATCAACTTCCACTTCTCTCATAGGTGGTTCTGCTCAACATAACATATTAATGCTCTTCTGGGGTTTAGTAAGTAGAGAAGCCCAATTATTCCACCCCCTTTCCAATCTCTAACAAATGGGCTTCATATGGGGCATGTCTACTATATAAGGCCATCACTTCCTTTGTCTAAGTCAACTCGATTTGTTAAAGCCCTATATTTATAATAATTATGTGATTGTTATTCAATAACAATATTAGCAACAATCAAAATTCTTAATGGTATTTTAAAATCCAAAACATAGAACTAAATAGGTTCAAACATTTAACATAACTATAAGAAGAAATTTTAATCGACCAAGAGAAATTTTCATTAATGAATTTTTGGGTCGTTATAGGAGAGAACTCTTAGAGGATTCTAATTGTATAAATCTTGATTGAGGATCATAGTAGCAAGAGAGTTTTTGGATCTTGTCAATGATGAAAGCAGATAACTGTTCTTAACAAATTATTGATACAAACTCTAGTTTGGATATTGATTTGTGATTTTCCATCCCATTATTTATCCTAGTCGAATGAGGATCAGTTACAAAGATAAAATTGATTCACACATCTTCACAAGGTTTAATTGAAATGGATTATTTTTTTGATTGTATTTATTATCAACTTCATTATTAAATTTCTATGAGAATTGATCATGTATTAAAATAGAAGAAAATTGTTCATTTCCCACTTTTTATGTCTTATAGAATTCACCCCCTGTACTTCACATTATCATCATGGGCGATTTTATGGGCCATTATTTGATGAATACCAAATTGTTTTACATTTTGTGACTGTTCATTGATACAAAAAATTGATAATTTTGGTAAAGTTCATGATAAATGGTATGATTGATGTGAAATGGAAATGGTGCGGGGTGGCTCAGAATGTATTTATGGTATCCTTTAAATTTGGTTATGACGGTGCATTTATGTATATTGTGAGTGGGATTTTCCCCATTTGATTTGAAGCTTGGATCTATGTTATCTAGTGACGGGAAGGAAGACCAACCGGGGATTTGTGTTTTCCAGTGACATGGGCTATTAAAACGACCTACAAAATTACATGGATGTAATCATAATGGATTTAGAAAATTATATATTAAACTATGTTTAATCTAGTGATTTATTCTATAAAGGACCCATGGATGTCCTGATAAGGTTTCCATGGTGAGTTAAATATCACACTCCTTGTGGCCCTATAACACACCACATGACATTTTCTTTTGGCTATTCATGTATGATGGGGGATACATGTGTTGGAGTATTTTCCCTAGAAATATCATCATTGTACAATATGATGATCATGTATTCATTTTTTGTAATATTAATATACTATTCATTACATCATGATTTATTCTTCTCTAGGACATTGTATATGATATTTTCCCAAGGGTAGTTGTTGCACTAAAATGCCATAGAATTTCCTTGTTAATTCGAGAAACTAAATATTTTATTTTAGTATTTCGCAATATATGATCTATAGAAGGATGATATTATTTGGGGGACAAATATGATACAAGATATTATTTGTGGAGACTCATATATCTTTGAGGTACCATCTCATGGTGTATGCCTTTGGTAATATGTAATATGGTTATTTTGACAATGAGACCAGCTAGTAAGAAACCAAAAAAATTGTTATTGATTTTTCCCATATGCATATGTGTGTATTGGTCCTTTCACTATTAATTTATTTTCAATGATTATTATTAGTTCATAACTTTTATGTATTGATTAAAATCATAACAATATATGTTCACAGTGAGGCATGATACATTGGGTGCATCACGAGTACTATTGCATTAATGAATAATGTGAGAATTGATTTATCTCTTATGTAATTTAACCAAAGTTAATATCACTGGAACATTGATAGAAATGAAATAGCATACCAAATCCATTCCCATGGTGTTTAATAGGCATGTTCTATTTTCTAAAATTCAATGAAGGATATATTTTTTGCATCAGTGGAAGGCACTAGCATGCTACATGTTCAATTAAATATATTGTGATGAAGACATTATATTACATAGTATGTTTTCAAATGGGGAAAACTATCATTGTGGAAATAAATTTATTTTTTATGGGTGTCGTGTCTTATTTCTAGATTCTATCCTTATACTTTAATCTTCTTCACCTAATGCCATTGAGAAAGAGGAATAGAGGGTCACACACTATGTATATCAAAAATATCAGTTATATTATATATTATTATTTATTATTTAAATGGATGAATAAATATTATCCCCATGTGTGACTTAACAATTATTGATATATGCTTCATTGCATCTATTACATCAATAGTTATTTTATATAATATAATGAATGAATAATAATTAATAAATATTTATTTTCTATTTAATGAATATAATATTTATGTATTTATTAGATAATAGTGTTGGTATATTTATTTATTAAAAAACACATATTATTCAAGGCCTGATAAATAATGTGGTGGAATGATGGACTGAGATTATTGGTCCGATGAGAAATAATAACTAATAAATATTATTTAATTAAATAATATTAAAATATAATTCTCAAGTAAATCGCATGTCGAGAAAGAATATTGTTATTGTTATTTAACATGGGGTTTCACTAGGATTTAATAAATAAATAATGTCACTACCACAATAATTTTATGTTAACCATAGTTTTATAAATATCCAATTATATTATTCTCTCAAAGAGACAATTCATTTTATTGTGTTCTTCAAAACAATCTTATGGAATCCTCTCAATAATAGAGGTATCCATTTATCCATGAATTCCCCCGAGAACAGAGAGTAATCCTCCTCCATCATATCATCGAAACACTTTGGAATCATTTCTCAATGCAATCAATGTGGGATGAGGCATGTGAAAGGATCATCCAGGATATCACATAGAGACTCCTTTGATGAGGTCTAGAGATTTATGGAACTTGTGGGGATCACACATAGAGAAAATATTAACTTGGTTTCTATAACACAACAATGGTGCACCATAGATTCATTATCAATTCAATAAGGAAAAAACAATTCATCAAGGGTAATAATTTATCTAATTAAATTAATAATAAAAAATATGTATTGATCTCCTCTCTCTCTATGTTCTTGAGAAATAATTTTTTTATATTTCATTGACTAAATTATAGATAGAACGACATATATCATCATATAGATCATGGATTGATAATTGATTATGGAAAAAATTAATTGTGGGAACCACCTATCACAAGATTACACTATTACTGATAACTACAAGTGGTATCAGAGCGGAAACATTATTGAATATGACTATTTAATACTCATTTGTGATTTAAAATTTTTTAATTTATTTTTTAAATTCATATTTAATAATTATTTTAATCTAAATTGAGGGATCATCTTTGTGAGGACCCGTCCCCCGAGTGCCCGAAGTCGGTGCCCATAAGACATGATGTACCATAATTTTTTTACATTACATTCATTTAAAACTATCACATCATGTCCCATGCCACAGAGGATCATGAGGCTCAGGTTCAAGGTAACCAGCTGCATTCTGAAACTTATTGAAGATGTCACTGATACCTGAAAATTTTTAATTTAAAAGGTATGGTGAGAAAACGAATTCCCAGTAAGGGGTTTTTAAAAAACCAATATATTTTTTGAAAACATTCTTTAAACCATTTCATAAAACAAGTTTCTTAAAGAAAAGTTGTAACACATGTAACATGTCATATAAAAATGCTTAATTAGAAAAATGTTAGCAGAATTAAAAAGATACATGATTCGAATATAGGCATGTTGAATAAAAGAAATTATAATCATTTATAACATAGAAATATGTAACAACAAATTAAAATGTTCAATCATTTTTGTGCATAAATTTAATAACTTCAATTTCATATACTGAATATTAATTCAATTGGAGCATATCTCATTCCATAAACTTATACTTTTTTGATACTCATAAGTACTGGATCTTAACTAGGGAAATTCTAGTAGTCGAATATCCATTGTGTTAATTAATTATTTTTCACATAATGAGGTAACAGATACAATATGACTCTGTCAAGAACTCATGTCAAGACTCTGAAATGTCAATGGCCTTGTTCCTTGACCTGATATGTCAATGGCCTCGTGCCATGACCTTAATGTCTCATGAGAACTATCGATGAATCGACAGGATTGCATTAACCGGACCCCAATCTGTTATACCTCGTCTATACATTCCCCATAAGTTTAATAAGGTCTTGATAAACAATGTCCCATACCACATTGAATACCTTATTTCATGACTTTTATTATTTGGGGTGTCCCATACCACTCCAAGTAATTAAATCCATAAACCCAGAAGAGGGTATAAATGGTTAATGTTACCATCATTCACATTTATGCATATGTCGTGAGTCTGGCTCAAGAATATCAATTATGTGGTCATGTAAATAATTGATACATAAGTTAACAGTACTTGTGATGTTAACTATCCCAAAATGAATACCAACATGATCACATAAAATGACAATGTCTAGAACCATATTAATCCAGAACATTCACGATTAAAAATAGAGGTAGAATTAACATAATAAATGAAGAATTAATCTCAACATGTCAACTAAAGCGGTAAACATAAAATTTTATGTAGGGTACTAAACTCACATTTTGTAAAAAATATCTATAATTAATCTTTTAATACATTATTACATGTTTAAACTCAAAAATATAAGACTCGACCTTAAACATTATCATCTTCAATAAAGAGTGAAGAATAAATAGTACATATTAAAATGAGTCACAAGCTCCCAAAATCTATGTTCATGTACTAGGAATATTAAAAGAAAGCATTTGGAAAACCATGATTAGTGTTTCATTTCTAATATTCTTTCAACGGGGTGCGCATGAAAGTAGTGTTTAGTCAAGACAAAACATTTGATTACCCATGTTTAGTACTTTATTCAAAAACTATAGAAATATCACCAATATAAAAAGGGATCAAGTTAGCATTAATATACACTTACCCCCATAGCCAATTATACCCAGCATGTATATGCAATGTTCTCACTTTAAGTTAATCAAAACATGGACCTAACTATTAGGGTACAATTACTGAATTGTTTCAAAACAGAATTCATGTTAACTGTCTTCAAATATACACGCATTCATGATTATAATTTCAAGTGTATTCAAATATACATGCATACATGATTAGAAATAAAACATTCATACATAGAGTGAATCCATGCATTTTACTTCTTCATTAACATGACTCTAAAACATAGAAATCTTTAACCATGGTATATGAAGGTTATGAAAATGTAGGGGTTGTGTGTATTATTCTTATATAAATTCATAAACACATATATGTATATAAATGATTATGATTTTAAGGCATAAAATTTATTTTCATGGGGGTTCCATGCTTACGGTTGTTAATACATTATTACACAAAATCCTGTAACTCTTAAGGAATACAATATGAAACATATAATGAAGTTTACTTGTTTTACAAGTAATTATAAATATAAATATATATAAGTATATATATTTTCATACAACTTAAAACCAAGAAAGAAAATGACTAAACCCTAACATTCTCTTGAGGATGAAGAGGAGCTCAGGAAGGAACTGGAAAACCAGGAGAAAGAGTCGAGGTCCACTGAAATCTTGGTGCAAGGAGCTGGGAGGTCCTTTGAATTCCTCAGATGAGTTTTCATAAATTATACCTATAATACATGAAAAGGGGATCTGAGTCCACTTGCCTTATAAAAATACCGAGGAAAGAGACCTCTATGGAAACCAGGAGTGTGGAGGGTCCGACGGTGATATGAGTGAAGAAAAAAATGGTGCAAAACAAAGTGCAGGGTGTTGTGCAGCGCACAACGCAGGAGGAAGAAGGCAGTGTCGCTGGAAAAGATTGGGAGGAAAAAGGATGGTCCAGATTGCGTCTAACTTTGATATGAGAGATAGGGTACTATCGGGGTTTATAAAGATAAGGATGGCTCAGATTTAATCTGATCCTGATCGAATGGCTTAAAAAACCCACTGGATGTGCTGCGGTTTCTGAAATCTGGAGGCGGAAATAGGATCAGCGGCCTAGATTGCGCACGACATGATCTGACGGCCATGATATCATTTCACCCGAAAGTTTTCTTCCCACATGGAATCGGTGGGATTACTGCGCCTCATTTATAATCCTAATCCTCCCATACTCTGCTAATAAAACACACAACAAACAGGAAGGGGGACCTATACACAGGCTCCCACCCCCCCCCCCACAGGCTTCGGCCTATGTGCTGCTCACACGGCCTTGCACCCACGCTGCGCAAACACATGCGCTCCCAAGCTTGCTTTAATGCACTCCTCATGATACCTATTCATGACCTTGGGCTATCCTCAGGCATGGGCTGAGGGCTAGACTCAGCCACCCATAGTGTGCCGCCTCCCATGGCCCAGCCGTTATGGGATGGCCCGTATGGGCCTAAATTTTTATATAACCTAACTTTATGAAAACATAAAGTGAAATCAAACAATATATATAAATTATCATTTTTATTCATGGATTCTATTAAAATTTTTATGGTTAATTTTTAAAAATTAAATTTTCTCTTTAAAGTGTTTTCCGAGGTTTTCTATCAACTTTAACCGTATACATAAAAGTAATAAATTGAAAGATAATTCCTATATTACTGTTGTAGTGGTGTAAACTTAGTTTGATTACAAATATCATTCAATTAACAAGTATTTAAAGATCGCATAAGAGTGTGAATGAAAAAAATAAAACATATTTAGTTAAATGCAACATGTTTTGAATTCCTTATTACGTTACAAAAATACCAATGTATAATTCAAAAAATCTCTTTATTTCCTTTTAATGTTCATGGTTAGGTTTAGTTTTATAATTTTTCTATTATTAATCTAATTATTTAAAGAACAGAAATATTCTCTTATGTTTTCAATTAATTTTCCTAGGAGTCAAACGGCTATATATATAGCAGTTAGAGTTTACATGGTTTCCCAAGATAACGGTCACATTTGTGTCCTATAAATTCAAGACATAGGGTATACTAACACTTATGTAGATTGAAGAAGATGGTTCGTGTAATACTCTTCGTGCATAGAGTGGCCTTAGTGGCTTCATCCATTCTTATTCTCATTATGAAAAATTCTAAGGATCCATATTAATTTCTTGGGGTTCTCTTTGTTTTAAGTTGTCACCCTGTAATTCTGATCGGGTTTTTAATATGTATATTTGGTTAGTTTGATTTCCTGCTTAATCTCAGAATATTATAACCACTACAGTTTTTTCATTTGAATAAAACTCCTTGCGTCAATTTCGTTTGATTATTATGTTGGATCATATTATAATTTTTACATTAGAGATAATTTTTGTTCGAGTAAAAGATAACAATAAAACATAGAAATTACCATTATATGATACACAAGTTCTTGGGGTTTTACAATCTTATTTATAATTCGTTTCTCATTATTATAATCAGTAAATTTAATTTTTTGATTTATATAAAATTAAGGAACTCTTCTAGATGTGCCAAGGTTTTTTTCCATACAACATGATATTTAGTGTCGTGTAACCATAAATACATGTTGTGTAATCAAATTAAACTCATCCGGTAGGATTTGAAAAATCAATTCCACATTATGAATTTTTTATGGAATTAATTACACAATTAGAGAACTATGTGTTGGCCATGATCAAATGGTTCATGGTTAGCTAGGCTACACGTTGTCTGACCCATTGGACATGATGTGTTGTCCCATTTTGTGAGAGATAGTCTGTGCATTCCATACACAGACTACCTCACTCGTGACCATGTAACACAGATTCAACATGGGCCGTGGACCATTAGGCAGACATTGTACTCTAATTTTTATGATTCATAGACTACACCCCAAGTCCCTATCAGTTTGTATCTGATTGATGGTGATAGGTGTACACGATACATCGATCAGATCTACATACCATGTACGTATACGAAGATATATAGATTTATATTTTTTTACAATGAAATCCATGTGAAATGTAGTTGCATGTGGTCATCATGATATGAATTTCCATGTGATAGGTTTTAATTTACATTAATAATTAAATGTTTAATTAATATCTACGTAATGTTCAAATATTCATTTCAAATATGATTTATATTACAGGTTGTTATTCAACGTGAATTTAGTATAACGTGTGACTCAAAATTCATATAAGTTGTTAAATTATCCTGGAATTACATGTCGTGAAAGTATGTGATAATTTTTGTATGTAATTTTTAATAATACTAAAATAGTGTATGAGTATAATATATGTTGAGTATATATGAATAGGTATTCACTATGTTTCAACCAAGATACATTTCTGTACACAGTTAATTTTAAATGAATTAATTAAATTTTTAAAAAATTATAAAATATGGGAATATCAAGGGAATTTAGATAAAAATTGAAATAAAATAATCGATTAATTAAATATAATAATTAATATATTTGAGAATAATTTGTCTTGAATAATAATTATTAATAAAATAATGCAAGATTTATTAAATATTTATTTCGTTTCATGTATTTCAATGATAATGACATGGATAAGAACATTTGTATGTGATTTTTTTAATTTCAATTGTTATTATATTAAATTGTTGGTATGTGTTCGTTCATTACTCATTATTATGTAGGGAATACTATTTCATTGTTTCATTTACGTATCCCCATTTTCCCATCGCTGACATGTGTGTAAAAGTAATATGTATTGGATAGAGCTCCCATGATATTGGAGGTGGTTCATATACAGAGTAAATGAAAAACCAATCCAGGGAGATAAAAAGGTGGGCATGAGGGAAAGCTATAAACATGAACCTAAATCGGTTCAAGTTGTTTCTCCCCTAGTTCAATGGTTAGTTTATCAACCACTAGGTAAAAATACATTTAGTAGAAGATCATGATCAGACCCCATGTTTTATCTCCTTCATTTTCATGGTTATTCCATTACAGATATATTGTCGTGGTCATATTATTAATGAATTAACACGAATTAATTATGAATCTAAAATAAACTCATTTATACATAAACAGTACCTAAGATATGGTTAACCACTTATTTAATCCCAATTAATATTTACAAACATGTTATTGTGATAATAATTGTATATTTAATGGTAAAAGGATAAAATCATCAATAAAATATTATGTCGGTATAAAAATCCATTACTTTGGTTATAATCGAACCATAGTTCAATGTTATCAAACCAAAAAGTTGGATTGATATCAATTATCAGGGTATTATAACATGAGGTTTTGGGTAAACAAAACTTAGTTAACATCAAGGGTTGATTTCCAAAGAATGCAATTGTGTAACTAAGTGGAAAAGGTTGAGGAAATAAAAAGTAATTGATTTTTGAAAGAGGTGTCAACTCAGAAGAACATGTAACTATGAGTTAATGTTGTTTGAATTTATAATGCCTCCCTAAAACCATTCGAGTTTCTTGACCAAGGAAATTTTGGGTAATTACAAGGTGAATATGGATCTTTTCCACAATAAAATCTATAAAACATGATACTATGAAGCCAATGGTGAGGGATTTTTATATTTGATAAATAGTGGCAGACTAATAAATATAATATTTATATATTTGTCTAAATATTATTAGATAATGAATGAATCACTTATTATATTATTTTTTGAAATGAAATCAAAATGACATCAAACATATAATTGAAATCCATTCAGGAAAAAGATATCATTTTCATAAGAACACATCTCCGTGAATGGAAATGGTCGTTACACATTATCCTTATCTATGAAAGAAAATTTAATATGTTGGAAGAATGTTTACCTGTTGGGCCTAGAAATGAGGCAGGTGATGTAGAACTATCTCTTTTTGAGAAATATCTGAGTGATTCTACAAAATTCCAGTTCTTTATGCTATCATACATGTCTAATTTCTTTTTAAGAAACATGAGGATATGGATTCCTATATAACGATGACTTATGTTCGGTGACTCTATCAAGAGAAGGTAAGACAAGATAGTTTTGTGATCTCTAATGATTTGTTCAAAAATAATATTATAGATTATAAACTAGTTGGGCCTTATTTAGTTTATATTATTAGTGACATTGAATTCTGTGACATCATAGAGATTAAATTCCAAGTTTTTTTGCTTAAAAATCTCATACTTTCTTCACTTCTTAAGACCTTTTCTAGATTTACTGTGACTTAAATTATGAAAAATAATTATTAGAGTCTTTCAAAAAATCTGAACATAATTTTGAAAGTGGATAAGGACATGGGTATTGATAAACATGCAGTCTTATGGTGGAAAAGAAAAGGAAGAACTAGTTAAAGCAGCCAAAGTCTTTTAAATAGTCTAAAGCTCATATGAACTATCCATCTAAGAAGAACAATATCTATATGTAGCATGAGGAAACGGATGTATTATGGTTTCCATGTGGATATGAAATCCCCTGGAAGAGGAAATACACCTAGAATGAAGGGGAAGCTATAGTTGTGTTTTTTATCAGGTAAAATATTTCCATTTATACACATTAAATAATTGATATATCTTATGGAGCTCCCATACGTATCCAAATGTAGGAACCATGTATATATTGAATGATTTCTAGATGAGTGATGGATCTGTGAGCTTCTAGTTGAGCAAAGATGGATTCTATGACCATTGGGGACTAACACCATTCATTTCCAACAAGAATGATTTTTGTTTTAATATATTGTCATTATTTCACTTTATATACCAAGAACATAATTAATGATTGATGCTTATACATAGAAGGGTTTATTTTCCAATTTTGAAATAAAAATTTTATCTTTTATATATAAAACATATTTTATGGTATATCAAATTTAAATAATGCTATTTATTTATTATATTATGATACCCAGGTTTTGGAAATTGATAGTGAATCATGTTCACACAACTCATTCAACACCAATCTTTGGCATCACTTTCTTTTTCAGGTAAATGATAATTTATTGAAAAATATATATCAAGATTTTAATTTAGACTCATATAAGATAAAACACCTTGATTGATTTCATGCGGATTTATATGGAAAATTACAAAAATACAAGTTTGTGGATAGGGTGAATGTTCCATAGAACATCACAGATTGGTACACACAGATGTGTGTTGACCCTTTTTATTCAAATATAGTGGTGGATATTATTACTTCATAACATTTACCGAGGACTTGATTATATATGGTTATATCTACTTCATGACGTATATTTATATGTTCATAGAGTAATTCATTGAATTCATGAATGAATTGGAAAATTAAATTTCTAAGAATATAAAGAATTATTGGTTGGATTTAGGCGGGTAATATCTTAACCAAGAGTTATTCAAATTTCTTCAAGGGTATGAGATTCTATCTTAACTCACACCACATTATCCACTAAAGTGGAATGGTGTTAGTCAAAGGAGGAACCATACATTATTATACATGATAAGGTTGATGATGAGTAATGAAGATATTTAATTATACATTTTGTTTTATGAACTTGAAACTATGTCTTAGATGATAAACCAAGTACCAAAGAATAATGAATATTTAATTCCATTTTTTCTTTAGAGTCGAAATTAACCTATTTTGTCTCATAATCCTACATGGGGTTGTGATGAAATTTTTATGTTTTTCTCCTGAGATAAACTAAAACCTTAGAGAATGGGGTGTATCTTTTTACGGTATCCCATTAAAACTATGTGATACTACCCATAAACCCCTCTGATAAGAATGTGACTATAGGTAGAGAAGTCATCTTTCCTGAGAAGGAGAATATTCTCAAAATAAAGAGTGAGAGTGATATATACTTTGATGAAATTGATGATCACGATAAAATGGGTTTCATACATGTATAGATTTCATAAGTCCTCCTAGAAGATGTTCTTCTTGAATTAAAATTACTACGTACATAAATAATAGAGGTAAGTGAATAAGAGAATTACAGTTTTCTATTCAACAATGATAGTGATTAATTATTGGTTAAAAATTATGATCCTCTCTCCTACAAAGTGATAGTAAAGACCTCATAATCTATATGATCCAAAAAATACTTGAATTATAAAATATATTCCATTAATTGAAACCAATTTTGTGGTCTAGTCAATGAAAAAATTGATGTAAAACAATTGGATGAATATGGGTAGTTAATAGGAAACTAGAAAAGGGAGGTAAATTAAGTTCCTATAAAGAAGGGAATGTGGATAAAGGGTTTAAAAATGTTATGAAATTGAATACGATGAAAAAATTTCACCAATTCCCTTGTTTAAATTCATTAGAATCATACTTTTTATAATATCTTACCATAAACATGATATTTGGCATATGGCTCTTGAAACTACATTCCTTAATGGGACCCTTTATGAAGATGTCTCTATGTCATTGGTACATGGATTTTTGACTCCAGGTGATGTTAAAAAGATTTCGATGTAGCATAGATCCATTTATAGTATGAATCAAGCATCTATGTCATGGAATATTTGATTCGATGAAGCGATAAATGAAATTGGTTCCATTTAGAACAAATGTGAAGGATGTGTTAACAAAAGGTTTACTGGTAATATGGTCGTTATCCTAGTAGTATATATTTATGAAATATTACTTACTAGAAAATATATAACTATATTAAAATATGTTAAGGACTAGTTAAACTAGTGTTCCACCATGAATGAATTTTGTTAAGAGGCCCATATTCTATAGATGTTGATCATTCTTGATAATTGAAAGAGGTTTATTGGACCAATTCAATGTACATATATTGAACAGATAATAAAGATGATTAGTATAGAACATTCCAAGAGGGGATTGGTTCCATTATCACTTAGTTTACATATTTGAAAGAAAATGTGTCCTCGGACACTACAAGAAAAAATATAATATGTAGGATCCCATACTCTTTAGTGATAGGGTCACACATGTATGACAAGTTATGTAATAAAATTGTTGTTTCCTATGCACTAATAATGGTAGGTAGATATCAAGAAAACCTAGAAGAACAACACTACACTTCTTTTTAGGCCATCATTAAGTGTCCATGAAGAACTAAGGATGTGTTCCTTGTATATGGAAGAGATGAGGAGCTTGTTGGAAGAGGTTATATGAATGCTAGTTTTCAGTTAAATATGAATGAAATGAATTCACAATCAGTACATATCTTATGTATCAACAGAGGTTCTATGAGCTGGAAGAGTTTAAAGAAGCCAGTTTTCATTGATTCAACAATTGATTATGAGTATATAGCAACTTATGGTGTATCCATGGAATCCTTTTGGATTCGGAAAGTATTTTAGGAGTTTGATGTGGTAACTATAAGTATTGTCCCAAACACATTGTTTTGTGATAATATTGTAGTGCTGGATCTGGAAACATATCCATTGAAACACTAACAGAAAAATCATATACTCTATAATTATTATCTCTTAAGGGATTTATATCATATGAGTGATGTTTTTATGATTATAGTACCCATGAAAGAGAACGTGGAGGACCCCTTGACAAAATTCTAGTCTCACCAAATGTATGAATACCATGTCTTAGCTAGAATACTTATGGTTGTTAGCAATTGGGTATTGTTTTTGTGGGAGTCTGTTAGATATGGTACCATATAACCAACATCCTTATACACTATGATAAATATGTATTATTTTTTTATATTAATAAATTTATTATCACATCATTAATGTTTTTTAGTGTGACATTGTTTGAAATAATGTACTAAGGGAAGCTATCACACTAAAAGGTAAGAGTAGTTATCAGTTATGATAAGATCCCAGAAGTGTTTTGGCACTATTCTTGATATGTGTTCGGAATCAATTTCAAATCTTTGGAGGGACACAATTTACAAAGTCCAATTGACCTGGCGACTTATAGGACATTGATGCACCTTCTCATGGTGTACGCCCTTGGTAATATTCTATATTTATATTATAAGAATAGGTTCTGCTATTATGAAACTGACATTTATATGTTTCATTCGGTATTCATATCTCCAGATGTTTGTATTGGTCCTTATACTTTAATATTATTACTATTGTGTATTATGAGTCAGGCTCCAAGATGAGTTGATGAAAATTGTGACAACATATGTGTGTGGTGAGGTAAGATACATTGGGTGCCTCACAAGTATTATTGAATTAATTAATAATGTGAGAATGGTTTTATCCCTTCTGTTATTTAATGAAAATAATATCTCATTTTCATTGATGAAATTTATATAGCTCAAACAAATCCAATTTTATGGGGTTCAATTGAAATGTTCTATTTCTATAAAGTAAATGAAAGATATATCATGTAAATTGTTTGATGGAATTGGCATGAAACCAACTCAATTATAGATATCTTAATAAGGAGATTGTATAACATGGTTAGCATTCATATGAGGTAACATGTCAGTGCAACATTTATGTCATTCTCTATGGGTTCCATGGCATGTTTCTAGATGCTAACCATGGACATCAAGTTGCATCGCCTAATGACACTGAGAAAGTGACCTAGAGGGGCACACACTATGATTAACCAGAATGTCAATTAATCAACATATTATTATTATTTTTTCATTACGTCGAATAAATCTTATTTATGTACATGGTTTAGTAATTATTCATGTATGATTCATCACATTTATTCCACCACTAGTTATTTGATGGAATATATTATGAGAAGAATATTTAATAAATATTTTTTTTCAATTTATTGAATTTAATATTTTTTTATTTATTGAAGAATAATGTAGTGATATTTATTTAATAAATAAATAGACACTATTCAAGGCCTAATAAATATTATCGAGGAATGGTGGATCATGTTTAATGGGGCAATGATAAATAAAAAATATTTAAGATTATTTAATTTACAAATATTTAATTAATATTATAAAGTTAAGAGACTATTGAGAAATAATATTATTATTATGATTTGGCATGGGGTTTTCTTCAATTAATTAAATAAATAAGGGAACTTGTGGAATTATTTTATTTTAAACCTGTAAATTTAAATACCAATCACATTATTCTCACAATGTGCTAATTAATTTTTTGTATCGTAGAAAACAATCTAGTAGAATTATCTCAATCCTAGGGTGCTTCCATTATCCAAGGATTCTCCTACGAAAGGTGAGAATCCCATATCCATTGGATCAATGAGAACTCTTTCGGAAGCAATTCATTAGGAAATTAATGGTGAATGATTAAAGCACAAGGATCTAATGTGCCAGCACCCATGAACAACTTCTGCAATTTAGAGTGATTCATGAGGCACATGTGGAAAAATCTAGAGGAAATCTACTCTTGGTCTACACACCACAATGATGGTGCACTAAATATCTTTCACCTACTCATCAATGAAGAGTAAATTACTTTGAGGTAATGGATTATTAAAATAAATTAATTATAAACAATATGTTTTGATCGTCTCTTGTGTTTCCATCACAATTCTTCTTTTGTCTATTTCTTAAACTCAATTTCATGGATCATAATGATTATCGTCATAATGATGTTTGATTTTTCATTTATTAAGGAAGAAAATAAACTTAGTCACCACCCATCACATGCTTCTGATGCACCTAAAACTTATATCATGTTATGGGAATGTATATTTACATGGACAATAGCAGAACTAGGTGTACATGGGCATTGTGAACATTACTTGGGTTGGTACCCAGTGATGGGCAAAAAAACACTGGTATGGCCAAACGACATGGGAAAGGTGTCATGTGACCACAATATTCCTTATACTACTTCTAAAATCCATTTATATGGTGGTATAATTTTTTCTGAGGTAGGAACATATGGTATGAAAAGCAGTTGTCTAGGCATAAAATGTACCCATCATTACATGTCATGTACCACCATTGAGAGTATTATAGCCCTTATTTTCTTTAGTGTAGTCCAGTATTGGGAGAGTGATCTCTATTAAGTATTCCCCTCGATGTTACAATGGGATATTACATCCTCATACTTGGATTTTCATCCCCACTAGAGAATGAGTCTCATATAGTGTTCAGGGTGTCCATTCGTGAGATAGGAGTGTTATCCTATATCATGTTTTCACCCTTGTTCAGGTTTGTAGTATCAAAATGACCTCATTGTGAAGGGACTTTATCCTCAATCTATTGGGATGTATGAGCATGGTTCTAAGATATCATTGGAATATAAACCCCAATATAGATGGATGATCCATTTTGTGTTCATGTTATCCCCCAATGTTCATGGTCATAACCCCCATCTGAGTATTTAATTCATATTGACCAGTGACGTTTAATTAAAAGTGCCCAATTATATTAAAATATTGTATGAATGTCTTTTTTGATATCATATAACATGGGATGTATTCTCCATGAATGGAATTTCATCAAGAATAATCATTTGGATTCCAGTTGGTTGTGTCCTCTTACAGGATCAATGTCCTTCAAGAATATATATATATATATAGGTTTTTTATACAATAAATTTTATGATATATAATTATATATGAATAATACTATTAATTATTCATGTATAGGTTTTTCATGGATTTCTACTGTGTATTATTATACTCATCCCTACATGGGATCTGCCAACACAGGTTATATCTTATTTTGATGAAAATCATTTTGATGGTGTCTGGGGTGGATAGGGAGCAGGTAGATCATATCATGAGCTCTACATACCAAGGTGTTTTGGAGTGACTTAATTTGATAATATTCCTTTAAAATGTAGTAAATTAAAATTCCTATAGTTTTGTTTGGGTTTATTAATGCGAACTTTCACTTTCCGTACATTACAATTTTACATTATTATGGGATAATTGATGTATGCATGCATAGTTTTCAGTTTTTTATAGTTTATAATTTTATGGTACTTGATATGTTTATGTGTATACATGTACCTTTGGATAATGCCTCATATTTTTTTTTTGTGATAATACTACTCAGTGCTGGTCCCCAACCCCTAACTTATTAGAGGTGTTATTTTGGTAGTCACATGATAAACCCTTGTGGGTCGGATCATGAATGAGTGGTATATGAGTGTTTAGTTCCATATCATGATAGAATTATGTGATATTGGTTTATAAAAATAGTCATTATTGGTTTGAGTTCAACTTCTATGATTGGGACACAGATGTTGGTGTGGTGGCCAATGTATCCATACAACAGGACTTTGATCACCTACCTTTAAACTCAATACATATAGACATTGGTTATAAGTTAAAGTAGGTAAATTAATCATATAGGAATGGGTTTTGTCTTATTTTTCATTATTTAGTTATCTCTATATTTATACTCTTTAATCATGGTACATGTTATTTATTTCTAGATTCCTATGTTATGACAACCATTCCAAATTCTACTATGTGATCACGAAGATGATCTGCTGATTTAAGATGATTCCATACCAAAGAGTATACTAGTGAGAGAAAGAATTTTTGGTTTTCCCACAATACCACCACCCATTAAGAAGAATGTATGTCTAGAATTGTGAGTTAAGGAAACACATAGGCTGATTGAACTTCATGGATTCCAAAGGTAGTGACCTCTATGGTGTCGGGGTGATCCAGAACCCTGGGTATCTGAGGGATAGATAGAGGAAGTCACAATTTTTTTTACATGTGTGGATAATAATAGATCTGATGTAAGACAAAACTATAAGTATTATTTAGGGATATTATAGAAGATTTTGCAGTATAGGTACTCAGCCACATGATGAGAAATATCTCTCTTAGTAATTTTAGCGACTTTTTAGAGAGGGATTTTAACCGTAAACATTGTGATCAGTGCACATATATGAGATTACATATCTTCAATAGGGCCATTTAACCATGGTATAGTATTCAATGTGTTTTACTGATCTCTCGTGACTCTGCATGGGTATGGTTCATGATATATTTTTTACTGCTATTGCCTTTAATATTGGGTTACACCAGTATATCTGTGATTTAGTGATATCCCACTACATACCCATTTATGGTGGAGTACTGAAGTGAGCCCTAGTGGTGGATAGGTTCATGGAGGATTATTTACACATTTTGGGTGATGGTACTGTGAATCCAAGAGTCGAGATCATAGAGTCATGTTGTTTATGGTATTCATAGGGATCCAAGAAAGTCAAATGCCTTAGGAAGAGTTACATAACATATGGTTAGTGGAGTAGAGCTCTCAAGATGGCTAGGATAAGTATTAGGAGTGGTTTTATTTCTCCTAAAATGGTTGGGAGAATCTGGAATGGGATAATCCAAACTGTTGTTCTGTAGATTGAGTAATGGATGATGGAAAACTGAGGTAGAGGCGGAAGATGTATCATGGTGGTTTGTTGGGTAGTGAATATGGAATAGTGGTTGAAAGGGTAGTAAGAGGTGATTAGAAGTTTGAACTATTACCACTGCAACATCCAAGTGTTCTATACTAGGTTCATGTATCTAGTGTCTAGGGATGATTATGGATACTATATATAGATTATTATGAACCTCATGCATTTGTATTGATAGACATGGGTGTGATTCACTCGTTCCATGGAACTTATTTTTATCAATACATAGATAATTCAGTTCACCCTTTAGAGACTATAGTAGCCACTGACTCGGACATTGTACAAATATACTGATAGTGAGACCAAATTCTTAGAGGTGAGGGTTTTTTAGTATATATATTTTAGGTATATATGAGGCCTTATGATGTAATAATAGGAAACTAAAAGCAATATCCAATTCATTCCTATAACAACTGTTTTAGGTGGATGCTACGGTGGGTCCATAATGTTGGGATGAGTTTTCAATTTTTGGTCAAAAGGATAGATTTGTGAAGAAGGATGGCATAATGAATAGAATATTGTATCATATTAATCAGTATTTGGTTATCATGAATCTTATATAAGTGGATGTTGTGGGCTACTAGTTTCCTTCTGTGGTATTATAATATGAGGACGTATTTTCTAAGGATGTGTTAGGATTACCTCCCCACTGATAGATTGACTTATGCATTGAAATACACACCGGGACAACTCCTACATCTACACTAGTATATTTTATGGATCTAATAAAAATTAATTAGATGAGGGTGATGTAGGATTATTTTTAAGAGGATGGATTTTGGAGATCTAGTATTTCCCATGGGAATCCCCAGTTTGGTTCTGGAAGAAGGTGGCCTAGATATTGATGTTATGTGTGGGATACGATTTCCTGAACATGGTGACCAAGAAGAATAATTCTCTAATGCCAATGATCCAAGATCTCTTTAAATAGTGGAGATATGTTTAATGGTTCAAAATATTGACCTCAGATCTGGATATCACCAACTCTGAGTATGGGACAAGGAAATATAAAAGATGTCTTTAAGATGTCACTATCATCCCAATGAGTAATCAGTGATTCCTTTTGTCGTATAGAAAACCACCAGAATGATTGTATGACTCATGATACAGATCATTCGTAATTTCTGATAAAAATTTGTTGTCGTCTCCACCAATGATATCCTAGTGAACTTGGTGTCTTAGGAGTAGATCATGATTCGCTTGAGGTTGGTCACTGACAAACATTGAGAGTACCGGTTTTATCTGAAACCCCAACTGTTCCAATTTTTGATAGGAGAGCATCATATTTTGGGATAATTCATCTTATAAGAAGGACATATTGTAGACCTGGAAATTTATGGGGGAACACATTCTTGGAAACGACCCAATAGTGTTACTGAGGTGTGGAGCTTCATTAGGATAGAAGGGTACTATTAGAATATTTTATATAATTTCTCAAGACTGGTAGAAAACTGGAAAAAATCATCCTATAATGGGAATCCGATCATTATAATGGAAAGGTGATATATGTTTATTCAGGTGTTGAGAGATTCATTGATGAGAACTCCATTCATGATATATTTAGATGAGGGCATCGAGAACATAGATTTCTATGATGTATCAGGTATGGGTATCAGTTGTGTTTTGATTCAGATAATGGTGGTGACTGCAAATCATTCACATAAGTTAAGACCACAAGAGAAGAAATACACAATCCATGATCTTTAGTTGGTATCATTAGTCCTCACATTGAGTATGTGGTGACACTAACTTAATGGATGGTGAGATAACATATACTATCAACAAAATAGTCTCAAGTATATCTTCTCATAGTGTGATGATAAAATTGGATAGAGTTGATGGGTATAGCTTCTCTAGTACAATGACTTATAGATGGTCTATACTGTTAAAAAGATAAACCTAGTGGAATACATTCTCATCGGGAGATCATATTCATAGCTAATTTTTAAGGAATTCGAGTGTTTCTCGTTATTTAAATATTCATTAGAGTAGTAGGATGATTCATAATATCTCTAGTGGATGGTCATTACCCCCCATCACTTTTATGGAATTTCAATGATAATCATTAAGGAGATACTGATCATGAGACCTAATGAAAATTAGTTATCCCCTAGATGTTCCCTTACTTCATATTCAGATGGTGGGGATGACACTGTCCTTTTAAGAGGGTGGATTAATGAACCATTGAAAATGCCAAAGGTGGTGTTTTATGAGTTTTATACACCCAACATTTTGGTATATCCAAATGTGTAAAAAATATACTATGACAATTGATTATAGTTATGGTGGCTAGGTATGATGATTATTGTTACAAAATAAGTCTCTTGAGGCCTCACTTGGATTGTATGTGATATTCGAGCACATCCAGTTGACTTCTAGGCTAGGGACACTCGTGTTGGTGTAGTGTCCAATGAATCCATACAAAAGGACTCCGATCACCTACCTTTCAACTTGGTACATATAGAAATTGGTTATAAGTAATAATTGGAAAATACATCATATAGAAATGGGTTTTTGACTCCATTTCATTCTTCAGTTATCTCGACAGGTATAATCTTTGATCATGGTACATATTTTTTGTTTCTAGATTCCTCTGTGATGACCACCATTCTGGATTCCACTACGTGATCAAGAAGATGATCTACAAATCGAGTCGTGTTCATTACCATAGAATTTATTGAAGGGAGAACCCATGTTTTGTTTAACAACAATACCACCACCACTTGTGAAGCATCAATCACTAAAATTTGGAGTTGAGGATACACATAGGCTGAGTGCACCAGATGAGTTATTAAGGTAGAGACCTCTACAGTTAGTGGGTGAGCAGGAACCCTGAGTATCTGAGTGCTAGATAGAGGAAGTTCAAAATATTTTTTCCCATCTGTGGATGTCAATAGATTAGATGGATGTCCAGTTTATGGGCCTTATTTTGGGTTATGATGGGGATAGTGGAGTTTTGTAACTCAAACACGTGATGAGATAGCTCTCTGTTGGTCATTATAGAAACCTTTTCAGGGGGATTTTTATCTGGAAACATTGTGATCATTGCACATACATGAGATTTTGCATCTTCAATTGGGTAGTATAACCATGGTAGAGTATTCAAATTGTTTTTATGATCTCTCATGATGCTCCTGGGGTATAGTTCATGATATTTATTTCATTGATTAGGAAATTAATCTTGGATTACTCTTGGATATCTAGTATTTAGTGATATACCTCTTCATTTCCACCTATGGTGGAGTGCTGGAGCGGTCCTAAGTGGTGGAGATATTCTAGGAGGAGTATTTATCCATATTGGGTGACGGTAGTGGGAATACAGGAGTAAAGACCTTGGAATCATGTAGATGATTTTAGTCATAGTGCTCCAAGAATGTTAAATGCATCAGGAGGTGTTCCAGGACACATGGTTAGTGGTGTATTTCTCTAAGGATTTCTAGAATATTTCTATGGAGTGGTTTTATTTCTCCCACAAATTGTCAGAAAAATTTGGTGTGGTATTGTCCAAATTGTTTTTCTACAGATTGAGATACGGGTAATGGACCACTTATGTAGAGGAAGAGGATGGAGTAGGGTGGTTTGTAGGGTATTTAATATGGATGTAGAGTTGACAGAGAATTAGGAGGTGTACAGAGACTAGAACTATTACCATTTCTGTACTAAGGTGTTACATTCCAGGTTCATGGAGCTATTGGCCAAGGATGAGGATGACTATAGTAAATAGAAGACAATGAGGTGTGTGCATGAGCTGTCGTATGATATCGACTGGGGTGAGATGGATCTTGAGGATGGGGATAAATTTACTGAGTACACAATAGATATCAAGGATCAGATAAATATGATTCTTTTCATGAAATAAATTACCCTAGTTCATTTATATGGGGAGCACATAAATCATCATTAGAGAACATGAGAGTGGGGAGACCAGGTGCGAGCCTTTTAAATTCATATATGTGAGTAGGTTCTACACATTTCAAAATTAATATCCCCATGGTGAGGATTATTTAATGAATCAAATTTACCATGTATTATTTTTTATATTTTATGGAAGATTTTTGAGACCAAAGGATGGGAAAACATGTAATTTTAAGGCCCATATATCCTTGAAGAAATTTTGGATATATATTAAATATATTATCATCACACGCTTTTAGTTTTACTATGAAAGTGGAAAAACTACTAAATGGGGTCCCTGATCAGATATCCAAGGGCAACACAGAGTTTATAACTCGTGTATTTCCCGATGTGTGATATTACATATTTCATTGTAAGGATTTTTAGAAAAAGTTTTTTTATAGAGTGTAATTAAATGAATAAATTAATTTAAGTTATTTTATTTAATTTATTTGAGAAATTACATAGTTCCACTTTATATCCACATTTATGATCAAGTTGTTGTACCCCACTCTCTTGGATTTTAATGATCACAATCACTCTCATAGTGATCTAATGTTGTTTCAAGTGTTCTTGTTAATAGGCATGATTTCAGGAGCAAGAAGTGGCAAAAAAAAGGAAATGTCGACTTTTTTCAAGTCCACCGGCCAGCCGGTAAGGGCACCGGCCAGCCGGATCCAGCCCATCGGCCAGCCGGTGGACAAGGCAGAAGGGCTTGCCCTCTGCCAGGTGCCACCGGTCAGCCGGTGTCTGGCCACCGGCCAACCGGTGGACCCAGACAGAATGGGATGCATTCTGTCCAGACCACCGGTCAGCCGGTGGCTCTGCCACCGGCCAGCCGGTGGCATCCTGGCTCAACAGTGAGACCTACTATCTCACCACCGGCCAGCCGGTGGCCTCAGCACCGGCCAGCCGGTGGCTCCTGGACAGAAGCTCTCTCCACCTTCCAATGCACCGGCCAGCCGGTGGATCAGCACCGGCCAGCCGGTATGCTCAGTCAAACTAGCCGTTAGGCTTTGACCAGGCTGGCCCACTTGATCCCCAACGGCTCCGAAAGCCCTCCAACGGCTATATTGAAGTATTTGGGAGTATTTCTCCTATAAATAGACGTCCATGGATGCCGGGAAGACCACCGATCATATACCGAAGCATACCAAATCTATTTTGATCATTTGAGGCTCCTACGACAATTCTCAAAGGCCACTTGAGATCCAATTGCCATCCTTGAAGCTTGGGCTGCCTCTACATCAACTACACTCACTTCTTGGCGCTCAAGGCTTCCTCTAGTTTGTTCTAACTTATTTACTTCAATTGTTTAGTTCTTAATTGGGTTTGTATTAAAACAAACCACCCGTTTTCTTTCTTCTTTCAATTTGGGTTTCTTGCTACAACCAATATAAAAGAGCAAGCTGTAAGAGGGTGATCTAGCCTACCTTAAAACGGCTAGTGGGTTTCTTGCTATAACCATTAAAAAGCAAGCGGTCGTATAAATCTCCCAACGGTTGAGTTGGGAGCGGAGACGTAGGCTTGAGTTTAAAGCTGAACTCCGTTATCAATTGTGTCTTGCCATTTTACTTTCCGCTGCATTTAAATTTGTTTTAAATTGTTAATTTATTTTAAAAAGGCAATTCACCCCCCCTCTTGCCATCACCTCCGACCCAACATTTGGTATCAGAGGGAGCGTTTGTGTAAAACCTTAACCGGTTACAAACGAAAAATCCATAGTGATGGCTTCTTCCTCACAAGTACCCGAAGGGTATTCCATGACTCGGGCTCCATACTTCGATGGAACCGATTACACATATTGGAAAACACGAATGATTACTTTTCTTAGAAGTATTGGCTATCCTATATATAGAATTGTTATGCAAGGCTACACTCTTTCTAGTAAGGATGAATCGAAATGGACCCCCGAAGACATTGCCAATTTTGAGCATGATGGCAAAGCCATGAATGCTCTTCATTGTGGGATAGACCGTAATGAGTTTAATCGTATTTCTACTTGCACTACCTCACACGAAATTTGGAAACTTTTGGAAGTGACCCATGAGGGCACTAACAAAGTCAAAGACACTAGGTTAGATATGTATCGTCAAGACTTTGAGAGTTTCACAATGCACCCACACGAGTCAATCACCGAAATGTTTACTCGTTTTACTGATGTTTGCAATGGGAGAAAGTCCCTTGGTGATGATGTTTCAGCAGAAACAATGGTGAAGAAAATTCTTTGGGTCCTACCAAGCTCTTGGGCACCAAAGGTGACGGCAATCCAAGAAGCGAAAGATGTGAAGAAGATGCCGGTTGAAGAACTCATAGGGTCACTCATGACTTATGAGATTACCATGAAAAGACAAGCCGATAAAGAATGAAAGATCTTCAAGGAGAAAAAGAACATTGCTTTCAAGGCAAAGGAAGAAAGCTCCTCCGATGATAGTGAATCCGAGATGGCTCAACTAGCAAGGAAAATGAGCAAGTTCATGAAGAAAAAGAAGAAATTTCAAAAGGCACGAAAGGAAGAGCCAAAGGCGGAGAAAGAAATCACTTGCTTTGAATGTGGAAAGAAAGGCCACATCAAACCGGAGTGCCCCATTTTCAAGAAAAGGTTAAAAGAAAAGAAAAACAAGAAGGCCTTCAAAGCATCAACATGGAGTGCAAGTGATGACTCCATGTCTTCAAGCGACTCAAGCGATGAAGATGGAAAATGCCTAATGGCATTTGATGAGGTATCCTCTTCTCACTCTTCTTCTCACTCTTCTTCCTCATCTTCTTCTTTTGACAATAATATGTCTTATGAAGAACTCCAAAATGCAAGAGATCAATTAGAGGAAGGTTTTCACGAACTTACCTCTAAATTTTTGACCTTGGAAAAGAAATACAAAACTCTTATTTCCGAAAAAGACAAACTTCTCAAAGAGAATGAGGAGCTTGCCCTTAAAGTCAAAAATATTCCAAATGTAGATTCTTTAAATTCTACCATTAAGGATTTGAAGGAATCTCTTGCCAAGTTCACCCAAGGTGAACAAAACTTAACTAAATTGCTAGGTTCTCAGCGTTCGGCTAGAACCACACATGGACTTGGCTATAACAAGCAATCCACTTTTTCTAGGGCACCCACTACTTTTGTAAGGGGGAGCTCTCAATACAAATTTTGTAATTATTGTAAAAAGACCGGTCACATGATTTATGAATGTGATTGTAAAAATGCTAGGTATGGAAGACCCAAATCTATTACCTACTCGGATGAGTATCATAGAAGGAATCCCTCTAGAACATTATGGGTTCAAAAGTCTCTTTTTGCTAATCTTTCCGGACCCAAACTTATATGGGTACCAAAATCTCTTCTTTCTTGATTTTGTAGGATAAACGCCAAAAGAGCAGGACCTCTAAAGGCTCATGGTATCTCGACAGCGGTTGCTCAAGGCACATGTGTGGCGATCCCTCCGAATTCAACTCACTTGAAGAATTCGATGGAGGATATGTCACCTTTGGTGATAACTCAAAAAGCAAGATCGTCGGAATAGGTACCATTGGTTTTGGTAGCTCCTCTTTTATTAAAGATGTGTTATTAGTTAAAGGTTTAAAGCATAATTTAATTAGCATTAGTCAACTTTGTGATAGTGGTTTTTCAGTCAATTTTCAAAATGATTTATGCAATGTGTTAGATTTTCAAAACAAGTTGATATTTTCTGCTTCCCGTTTTCAAAATGTTTACATTATTGATTTAAAATCTCTAGCTAGCCAAAATGTTAAATGTTTAAGTGCTCCTGACAATGAGTCTTGGCTTTGGCATAGAAGATTGGGGAATTGTAGCTCTCATTCACTTCTAAAGCTTAATAAGAACAAGCTCATTCGTGACCTTCCTAAACTTAAATTTAAGAAAGATTTGATTTGTGAGCCATGCCAACTTGGTAAGCAACACAAGTCTTCTTTCAAATATAAGAAGGAAGTGTCCACCTCAAAATCTCTTGAACTCCTTCATCTTGATCTTTTTGGTCCTACTCCCGTAGCAAGCTTAGGTGGAAAATCCTATACCTTAGTTATTGTTGATGACTTTTCTCGTTTTACTTGGGTTTTCTTTTTAGCCCATAAGAATGATGCTTGTAAAACCTTTTTGAAATTCTCTAGGAAAGTAGAAAACGAAAAAGGATATAAAATCATATCTCTTCGTAGTGATCATGGTGGTGAATTCGAGAACAAAGAATTCGATGAATTGTGTTCCTCTCAAGGATACAATCACACCTTCTCAGCCCCTAGGACTCCTCAACAAAATGGAGTGGTTGAAAGGAGAAACCGAACTCTCCAAGAAATCACTCGAACCCTCCTTAGTGAATTCGACCTCCCTCAATATTTATGGGCCGAGGCGGTAAACACTGCTTGTTATACTATTAATAGAGTCCTTGTAAGACCCCTTCTTAAGAAAACCCCCTATGAACTTTGGAAAGGCAAATTGCCCAAAGTTGGTTATTTTAAAGTGTTTGGGTGTAAATGTTTTATCCTTAACACAAAAGATAACCTAGGGAAATTTGATGCCAAATCCGATGAAGGTATTTTTCTTGGGTACTCCAACTCAAGCAAAGCCTATCGTGTCTTCAATAAACGTTCAAAAACCATCGAAGAATCATCTCATGTCAAATTTGATGAAACTCTTCCAAAACCTCACCCGGTCATTGAGGATGTTGAAGATAAGCTTGATAAGCTTCATTTGAATGATTCCTCTTCTCCTCTCAAGGAGGATGACCATCAAGAACCCTCTTCACCTTCTTCGCCTTCCACCTTGCCTAAGGTTTGGAAACCTTCTAGAGACCATCCTTTAGAAAATGTCATAGGTGACATTCAAGCCGGTACTCGAACTAGAAGGTCTATCCTCAATGAAGTTGAACATCAAGCCTTCATTTCTCACCTAGAACCTCAAACCGTTAATGATGCCATTAATGATAAGAATTGGGTTCTTGTAATGCAAGAGGAACTAAATCAATTCTCTCGAAATAATGTTTGGACTCTTTGTGAAAGACCCAATGATCATCCAATTATTGGCACTAAATGGGTTTTTAGGAACAAACTTGATGATCAAGGAAACATAACCCGGAACAAGGCTCGCCTAGTAGCTAAGGGCTATAATCAAGAAGAAGGAATCGATTATGGTGAAACCTTTGCCCCCGTTGCTAGGTTAGAATCCGTTAGGATCTTGTTGGCATTCGCCGCCCACTTAAATTTTAAGCTTTTTCAAATGGATGTTAAAAGTGCTTTTTTAAATGGTTTTATTTCTGAAAAAATCTTTGTTGAACAACCTCCCGGTTTTGAAGATCCAAAATTTCCAAATCATGTTTTTAAGTTAACCAAGGCTCTTTATGGCTTAAAGCAAGCCCCTCGGGCTTGGTATGAGCGGTTAACAAAATTTCTTTTAGAAAATGATTTTAAAATGGGTCAAGCCGATTGTACCCTCTTTTTAAAACGCACTTCAAAAGATCTTTTAATAGTCCAAATTTATGTGGATGATGTTATCTTTGGTTCTACCAAAGAATCTCTTTGTACTGATTTTTCAGATTTAATGAGAAAAGAATTTGAAATGAGTTTTATGGGAGAATTGAAATTTTTTCTTGGTTTTCAAATCTTTCAAAATTCAAATGGTATTTCTCTAAGCCAAAGCAAATACACAAACGAGCTTCTAAGTCGTTTTGGTATGGATCAAGTAAAGGAAATTAGTACACCCATGAGTACTTCATGTAAGCTTACGTTAGACGAAGCCGGGAAACCGGTGGATAACAAGCTTTATAGGAGTATGATCGGGAGTCTACTTTACCTAACTGCGACCCGTCCAGACATCATGTTTAGTGTTTGCCTTTGTGCTCGTTTTCAAGCCAATCCTAAAGAATCCCATCTTAAATCGGTCAAAAGAATTTTTAAGTATTTAAAAGGATCCAAAAATCTTGGTTTATTTTATCCCTCAAATACTTCTTTTGAACTATCTTCTTATTCGGATGCTGATTTTGGCGGATGTCAATTAGATCGTAAGAGTACTAGTGGAACCTGTCATCTGCTAGGCAAGTCCCTTGTTTCGTGGAGTAGCAAGAAGCAAAATTGTGTTGCTCTTTCTACTGCCGAGGCCGAGTATGTAGCCGCTGGCAATTGTTGTGCCCAAATTATTTGGATGCAACACACTCTCTTGGATTATGGTCTTTCCTATGATCATGTCCCTATTCGGTGTGACAACACTAGTGCCATTAGTATCTCTAAGAATCCAATACAACATTCTAGGACAAAACACATAGACTTAAGGCATCATTTCCTTCGTGACCATTTTCAAAAAGGGGATATCACTTTGGACTTCATTTCCACTGATTTCCAACTAGCTGATATCTTTACCAAACCGCTCCCAGTTGACCGTTTTGACTTTATTAAAGGGGAGTTAGGAATGATTCGTCAATGAGCACTATTAAATATTTGACTTTCTTGGCTTGCCTATATTTTATTTTTATTAGAATTTTTTAAACTTTTTTAATTCTGTTTTTTATATTTTTTATGACTTTTGGCACCACCGGTCAACCGGTGGTACACCACCGGTTAACCGGTGGTGTCGGGTTTTGCTTTTTGGGCCGACCTGAGGAAGGGTTAAAATCAATTTTAAAACCCTTCCTCCCTCATTTCTCTCCTCTCTCTCGGGCAGCTCCTCCCAAAACCGAAGCTCCTCCTAACCCTAGCCTCCCTTCTTGATTTTTGACCTCTCAAAACTCCTCTATTCTCTCAATCTCTCTCTTTTTAGCTCCTTTTGCCATCATGGGACCTCGATCCACTCGCAAAGGCAAGGGAATCGCTCAAGAAGCTCCTCCTCCTCCTTCCATCCCTCAACTCCCGGACATTTGGCATGACAAAGTCATTTTTCCGGGTAGAGTAATTGATTATCCTTGGCTGTCTACTGCTCGTCTTGAGCTTTTCTCGATTATTGAGTATCAACATTGGCATTCTTTTTTTGAGCCACCCGAAAAGGATGTCATTTATCCTCTTCTTGTCAAAGAGTTCTATGCTCATTTGACGTGGTCCGTTTCTGATGACATTGATACCATCTCCTCCACTGCTCTTGGGCAACCCATCACTATCACTTCGTTGGAGATTGCCCGGATGCTCGGGGTTCCTCATGTTGGACCCCATGCTTTTGCTCAGGGGGAGTTTCCACGGGACCATGAGTTTGATGTAGCTGAAGCCCTTGAGCATCTCACAGGGCAGCCCACAAATCCTATTGTCAAGCTCTCCCAGCTTTCTCCTAATCATCGTATTATTGAGCGCCTCATCCAAACTTCCCTTGCGCCCCGTATCGGGGATCATGATAATGTCAAATTCATTGATATTTATCTTCTCTCATTTATCACCCGAGGCATACACTTCAATTTGGTCCGGTTTCTGTTCCGGGCCATGACTTATGTGGCTGAGCACCCGCGCCGGTCCAAAACTCTACCCTACGGACGCTTCTTGACTAAAATCTTTTCATTTCTTGATGTGCCTCTTCATGCCACTTCCTTCGAGCAGCCAACGAAGGATAGCATAGTGAATTTTATGATGGTGCAACGAATGCACATCCGTTGGCACCCTTGGCGTCAGGAATGGATTGTGGACAAGGACGGTCTTCTCAAGGCCTACTCTCCTCAAACTCATTCCCATCCTCCTGCCAATGCCATGCCTCCTGCTATCGCCGCTGCCTATCCCCTTTCAGACAGTGAGGATAGTGATGATGATGAAGAGGAAGGCAGTGGTGACAGCGAAGGTGAGGCTGATGCTGCTGCTGATGAGGAGGCTGGAGAGGGTGATGATGCACCTGAGCCTGCTGAGGCTGTGCCCCCTCCTGCTGATGCTGGTGGCTTGCCGGTGACGGCTGACCAGTTCCTACGCTTCCAGGATCAGATTGAGAACCGGCTGGACTTACAGTTCTCCTACATCAGCTCTCAGTTTGATCAGCTTCACTCACGGATTGATTCTCTAGATCGTCGCTTTGAGGCGGTCCAGGCTCCTCCAGCTCCTCCGACCTCCAGGCGCCGCCGTCCCTCTCGGCCCTCTAGGAGTGAATAGAGCCGTTCCTGTTTTTTGGCTTGTATTTGTATTTGTATTTGTTTTTTGAACTTCCTTTGTATCGTTTCATCTTTTATGGAATTCAAGTTATCTTATCTTTCCATCCTTCTTTGTCATTCTTTATTATTATTTTTCTTTCATAATTTTTCTCCTATTTTGATAATCCCAAAGGGGGAGAAAACCTCTCTATTACATAGCTTTTTATTAAAATGCTCTTTTTACAAGTTCCATTTTAAGTTTTTGATGTCATCCAAATCTGTTTTAAATGGTTAAGTTATTATTTTTAATTGATTTCTTTAAAAAATGGCATTTGGTTGCAATTTCAAAAAAAAAACTCCTTTCTCAGTATTTCAATGCTTTCAAGATCATTATATTTGGCACGTCTCTAAGTTTTCCAAGTTCAAATTGTTTATTTAAAGTTTTCAATTGACATACCTTTTTTTTAAAAAGCTTTCATACCCTTTTTTAAAGTTTTCTTTTTTGTGATTGTGATCATCAAAATAGGGGGAGATTGTTGTACCCCACTCTCTTGGATTTTAATGATCACAATCACTCTCATAGTGATCTAATGTTGTTTCAAGTGTTCTTGTTAATAGGCATGATTTCAGGAGCAAGAAGTGGCAAAAAAAAGGAAATGTCGACTTTTTTCAAGTCCACCGGCCAGCCGGTGTAGGACCACCGGCCAGCCGGTAAGGGCACCGGCCAGCCGGATCCAGCCCATCGGCCAGCCGGTGGACAAGGCAGAAGGGCTTGCCCTCTGCCAGGTGCCACCGGTCAGCCGGTGTCTGGCCACCGGCCAACCGGTGGACCCAGACAGAATGGGATGCATTCTGTCCGGACCACCGGTCGGCCGGTGGCTCTGCCACCGGCCCGCCGGTGGCATCATGGCTCAACAGTGAGACCTACTGTCTCACCACCGGCCAGCCGGTGGCCTCAGCACCGGCCAGCCGGTGGCCTCAGCACCGGCCGGCCGGTGGCTCCTGGACAGAAGCTCTCTCCACCTTCCAATGCACCGGCCAGCCGGTGGATCAGCACCGGCCAGCCGGTATGCTCAGTCAAACTAGCCGTTAGGCTTTGACCAGGCTGGCCCACTTGATCCCCAACGGCTCCGAAAGCCCTCCAACGGCTATATTGAAGTATTTGGGAGTATTTCTCCTATAAATAGACGTCCATGGATGCCGGGAAGACCACCGATCATATACCGAAGCATACCAAAGCTATTTTGATCATTTGAGGCTCCTACGACAATTCTCAAAGGCCACTTGAGATCCAATTGCCATCCTTGAAGCTTGGGCTGCCTCTACATCAACTACACTCACTTCTTGGCGCTCAAGGCTTCCTCTAGTTTGTTCTAACTTATTTACTTCAATTGTTTAGTTCTTAATTGGGTTTGTATTAAAACAAACCACCCGTTTTCTTTCTTCTTTCAATTTGGGTTTCTTGCTACAACCAATATAAAAAAGCAAGCTGTAAGAGGGTGATCTAGCCTACCTTAAAACGGCTAGTGGGTTTCTTGCTATAACCATTAAAAAGCAAGCGGTCGTATAAATCTCCCAACGGTTGAGTTGGGAGCGGAGACGTAGGCTTGAGTTTAAATCCGAACTCCGTTATCAATTGTGTCTTGCCATTTTACTTTCCGCTGCATTTAAATTTGTTTTAAATTGTTAATTTATTTTAAAAAGGCAATTCACCCCCCCTCTTGCCATCACCTCCGACCCAACACAAGTATCTGGGTTGGACTCTAAAACCTAAATATCAAGAGGACCATTAGAGGAGAGTGTTCTTGAAAGAAGAATACATATTAGGATTAGATTGATGATCTTTTCACCAACATAGTTCTTGGATCTTGTCCAAAATAGAAAAAGACAATAGGTTATTGTCAATAAACTATCCAAAATCATGGTAGGATGTTGATTTTTTTTACGTCCCATTTGTTTGTAATAGTTGGAAATGAATGAATTTTATTAAAATAATTTATTCATTCATTTGATTTATATTTAATTATGATTGATTATTTATTACATTATTTATACTATCCCCTTCGTATATCAATATAAGCGATAATGTATCAAGTTCGACTGAAAAAAATGAAGAGGTTCATTATTCACTTTTATAGCATATTTATTTTTCCCCTTATACTTATCATTTTAATGTCAAGAAATTTATATGTCGTGTGGTTTGATGAATACTTGGAATTCAATTAGTTTCAAATTATTATTTGAAAAAAAATTGATATCGTGGGTGATGATTGTGATAAAGGGTAAAATAGAGATCCAATGATTACAGATAAAAAATAGAGACATATCAAAATATTTTTTTTTTACATTTTCATCATGGGTTCAATGGTTGGGATACAGAAGAAAAAATGATAATTTCCAGAGCATATTCAAGGACCTAATCTATGTTCTTTGTTCATGGAGGGGTCATCAGACCCTATATTTATGTTTTATAGTGTGGTCTGAAGCGAAAGAGACATATAGAATGACATGGATGGTATCACAATCGATTTGGAAAACCCAGAATTACAGAGCATTTAAATCAGCATTACACACCATGTGGTACCCCTGGCTACGGAACTAGGGTTACTATAGTGAGTGAAATATAAATTTTCATGTGATATGTGTTATTAGTTTTGTGAGTGTATAGATGGATAAAATATCATGGGTAGGATAAGATTTAAGAATATAGTCATGGGAATGTGAGCCTGGAAATGGCCAAGTGTATATGAGTTGGAACACGGGCATGACCATTAGTACACGGACATAACAAGATAGAATGGGAAAGGAACTGTGTGACCCCTAAAATATGTTTACTACTTCTACCCAACATATATATATTGGATTACACTCGATGTAAGGCACCACCACATTATAAGACTACTATTATCTATACATGAAATGTGTCGATATATATATCTTTATAACCCCTATGAGGGTGTTTGAATCCCTTTGTTTCTTTATTATAAACTATTCATGGTCGAGTGTGTACTCTTGTCCTTTCCCTCATTGGTATAGTTTTCAATGGCATCCACATCTCTGGATTGGGATCCCATCAAGGGGATAATTCTATGAGGGAGTGGACGTTTCCCCCCGCTAGACTAGTGTGTTATCCACTATCATCCTTATACCATAGGTGTGGATTGTCGAATATACATGAAATAATTGATATGTTATTTGATCCTCCATCTATAATAATATATTAAGATGGTTTTAAGGTATCATTTTCATTCAATCCCTTAGGTAGTGGGTTGATCCATATTGGGTTCTTGGTGTCCCTCAGCGATCTTGGGTATGACCCCATATCTGAGTATCATGTTCTTCATGTCCAATGACATTTCAGGGTGGGGGTTAAGGATGTTAAATTCATAGAGGATTTCATTTGGTGATAACACTACTCGTGGAAGGTATTATCTTAGAATAAGCATTTCCTAAAGAGAAAACATAATATAGTTAGTTTGTTGTGACCACATGGTGGTTTAGTGTTCTTCCATTGTATAGATTGGTTTTTTATGTAATACATTGATTTCAATATAATTGATTTGAGTTTAATACTCTTGGAGATTCATATTTTGTGTTTTCATGGTGTCCTATTGGGAATTGTTATACTCACACATTCATGATAACTTCCCACATGTGTTATGTATTATGAAGATGATGACACTTTTGATGGTTTCTTATGATGGTAGGGAGTGGTTGGATCTTATATTGATCTTGACAGATCGAGGTGATTTCTATTTTCATTCATATGATAGTATTCCTCACCCTTAGAGAATTTTAAACTCTCTACAGTTTTTGTTTGTGGTTTTATATTACCTCATTTTAAATTTTAATACATTATTGTTGTACTCTGATAGAGGATCTTATATTTATGATTTCATTAGATTTATTTATTTTAAAATAAACCATTGTTTGGGATTGTAATTCTTTTTGCGTGGACATGTAATTTAGGATAATACATCCCAGTAGAAGGATATTCCTATTCAACAATGGTCACCAACCTATGGCTTATTAGAGGAGGTCTTGTCGTAGTCACTTATTGAAACATATTAAGTCATGTTTTGAAATCCATGATGATATTAAAATTAAAAAACTCAATATGAACCTTCTCAAAACATAGAAAAATTTCCGTATAACTTTAGAACTCATCATTAACAAATGAAAACTGCATACATGGATTTAATCTTTAAAAAAATTAAATGAATTTTAACATCATACTCTAGATGTAAATTTTGTACATGTAAAGGAATTCTATTAAAATGACCCGCATTTAAGTTCTATTGTATGTTGAAAAATGTATGAATATAATTATCATGGAAAACAAACATAAATTTATTTTAGTATATAAGATCAATCTCATAATTCAATTTAGTATTCATAATCTATTATCACCATGGATAGAATTCAAATTTAAAATGATAAACAATATCATTTTTACTTTGATTCTCTTAATATCCCTAATCATAGAATTTTATCTCCAAATTAAAGATCCAAATTAATATAATACAGAGCTTAATGGTATTCTAAATGTTAGTATGGGTTTTTAATGAAATGGTCCACTATATAAATGTTTCTCTCTATATAATTTTGGGTCATCCTTTCATGATCATCGCTATTAATTTGATATCCCAATTGAGTTAACATAACCACCAATTGGTTAGATATGGGTCTATTTATTATGGTATGATTTTTTATAATGATATTATCCTTTGGTTTCCTTATTAAAAAATACTCATTGTTTTCCATGTGTAACCCCATTTTGAATAGAACATGGATTATATGATGAAATATGGAAATCAAAAAAATATTTCTCATGATTATTAACCCATAAATTATAATATCTTAATGGAAAATTTTCCAAATATCCTATCCTCTAATATTATATAACCTTTTTTTCTGAAACCCGAAATAACAAACCATAACATAATCAATCGATAATAAACATATATATAAATAGGGATGAAAATCCATATATCTCTACGATTTATCAAGTATATAAATTTATTTTATTGAAAAAATATTAAATAGAAAATAAAACACATAAAAATAGTTTACATTTTTTTATAAAAAAATATGTTAATAAATTTATTATATTTTTTATCACGAATCAATTTTTTATTTTATGATGAGTCACTGTAGGATAATGATTGGCCTTTCTATAGTTCACACATATCCTGAGATCATATTAAATAAATTATTAAATGTAGGATTATGAAAACAAATCGCAATAATGAATATAAAATAAATAAAACCTATTAGTCTTGCAAACCCACATTGAAACAAATAAGGATGTTTTCCAATTAACATAATTTAAAATGATCTTAAATAATCATTAATATATGCAAAAATGAACTAAAATCGAAAAAAATATCACATATTTTATAATAGAAAATAATGAAAAATTAATAATCATTACTGTTACATCGGAAAACATTATAACTCTTTTAAACTTTTCTATTAATAAATAACATTTATCTTGTATAAGATCATAATAATTTCTTTATTCATAAGCTCATATTGATACTTTACGAATTGAAAATATATATTTTTAAACAAATAATATGAATTATAAATAGTTTAGTTTTCATGGGAAGATATATTATGAAAAAAACCAAAAAATTTAATTATAATTAAGTATAATCCCAACATATCCAATTGAATTAAATCATATCTCATTATCATGGCCAAATGATGTAATTAATCAGAAATCTATATCAAGATCACCATTTTTAGAGCTATATGAGGTGTAATTTTTATCATATAAAATGTTTATGAATCATATAATGATAAAAAATAGATGATATGATTCATCTACATTCTAAAATTCATAAAAATTAACATGATATCCCATTGAAACTAGTATATATGTATATCTCTTAATATGAGAATGAATATCCTTCACTTTTAAAAAGTGTTATAAAAACCAAGATTATTATATAATTATACTCATATAAAATCCATAGATTATACAGGATGTATGATAATGAATATGTGTTTTTATGGTAAATGTTTTTTATGTAGTGAATGTTAAAACCCATTCTTTTTTACTTGTTAAACAACAGTAAAAAAGTGTCTCTTATATAGAATTCTCAAAAGAAACCATTTTGAAATATTGGAAATCAGTGTCATAGATCATTGAAATTAATATTAAGATATTATAATTTTTAATAATAATGTTTATGAATCATGAAAAAGAAAATAGATATATGGAAAAGTTTATTAATTAGTAAAAATAGTGTTTTAATGAATAAAGCATTACCATATGTCATATCCTTCCATGTAAATATTTTAAATTCATAAATAATAAAGTTGAATTTATTATACACTAAATGGAAAACTCTTTTCATGTTTATTCCATTAATACTATTGTTTAATTTGTTTTTATGTTTTATTTAGTTGTTAATGTTGTTAATTTTACATCAAACCTTTTTGGATGGTTGGAGGATAATCTCCAAAATTAACTTTATTATGTTTTCCATGGTTAAAGGATTCATAGATCCATTTTATCAAGAGTATTAAACTTGTTAAATTAATTTTTTTGTTAATTAAATATACTTTTATAAACATACAATTAAGTTGGTAATGAAAAAAATAAGAATGTTATTTCATTAAGACAGTAGCCCTTATACACATAATAATTACATTTTCATTTTTAAAATGGGTAAAAATGAAAAAAAAAATATCATTAAGGGTTAATAATCATATTATAAAAATAATATTTATTCATTAAATCCATTATTTTGTTCATCATTGAAATTCATAAATAATACTTGAATAAAATCGCTTTATAGAGGTGGTAGTCTACATGTACACACATGTGCAGTTTCATTTTATAAATAACCGAAATGTTAGAAGGTCTATAACATCATATCTCTCTTGAAAAATAATTATATCATTAATATAATATATATTAATTATATATATATTTATAACTATACATATGATGAACTAATAAAAAATGAAACATGTTACATCAGGAAGGTGGTATTCCACAAATATAGAAGAGAGATGTTTTCATTTCCCATATGGTGAAAATGGGGCACAGAATATCTTTTCCATAATTATACAAGGATTTTTTATAGTAATTATATAAATTAATAATAATATTGTGTTTTGAAATGATTTTAGGGATATATAAGAAGACATAATCTTTTAATGTATCGGTTAATTATTATAGATCCTCCTTGGATATCTTCTTTTTTATTAATCCTTTATCCTTTCAGTATTGATATTTTAGTAAGAGATTGGTCTATACGATGTGGGGATTAAATTTTAAGAGGATTATCGGTCTATATATTTTTTAAGAAAGATATCTCAACTTTTATTTAGGATTGAATATATAAGGCTCCTATTTATAAGCGATGGGAGTGGAACTCTTGTAAATTTTCAATGTTTTAAGTTAATATAAACTCATATTCAGTTGAATGCGGGTTTAATTTAGTCTAATATAGAAATTAGGATATTTTATCATTGAAATATCATCATATAATAAAATTTAGGATTTTTAAGAGATATTTCAATCCTAATTTTTATTATAACCACACTATCTCATTTAATCCTTTTTTAGTATCTCTATGGTGACAATGTTTTCCCTTAGTAAATATTCCTTACAACTGAAATTGAAAATAAACACATTATCTAATCTAAATATGTTGATTTTAAATAATTATTAAATATTATATGACTCGTTTTTTAGAAGTGGGAGAAATAACTACAAATATAACAACAAAAAAGGAATAATAATGATTCAAAACATTATTAATGTGTAAGAATGATGATATAATTTTTTAGGATGAATAATATTGGAAAGAAGTTACTCATGTTGATTGATTAGGTTATTAAAAAAACAAGTAATTTTTTTACATTATATGTATTCCAAAAATTGAGGAAAACATTCACCATGATTATTAAATAATAAGATCCATTTTTTTAATTTTTGTATTCAATTATTACATAGGTCCAAAAAGTCATTCATGGATTTTAAAATTCAATATAATAGAATTAAATAATTTATTTGGATCCATTATTACATATTTTATCATAATAAAGGTTTCATATATATTTTTCAATAATAGTTTTATTATAATGATATCTTAAAATAATTTATATTTGTAAAAATATATTTTCTTAATATTCAACAAAAAATAAACTATTAAAAAAACACAAAATTTTGATCTAAAATAATTCACAATGCTGATATAAAAAGTATTTCAAAATAATAATATTCATAATTCAAAATTTCAAAATTTATCTTTTAAATAATAACTAATAATTCAAGAAAATCTATTTATTAAAAAATGAATAATTCTTTTTCGATAAAAAATGCGTAAAATTACTATAGACTAAAAGACCAAATGAAATAAAATCCTCAATATTAATGATTCATGAATTTGAATCATTTTAAATATTTAATAGGTTATCACATTAAACCCCTATTACATGATCAGATAATAACTTAATGACATATACATATATCAAAGCCTTCTACCACAAACCAATATCAAATTACATCTCCAACATATTAGGCTATCATGAACATGGTGGAACTATACCTCATTCAGTAATCCTATAATGATTGTTTTCCCACTTTTATATGCATCAAAATTACAAAACTATGTCACCCAATATATATAAACTAAAATAGAAATCCATTATAACTCATATATATATATATATAAATCAACCATGAGCGATCATAACCCCAATAATGTCTATTGAGGAAGATTATAATATGGAATAGTCATCTGTCCATTCTTTTATGTCCTAGAGTTTTCAAAACACACACAAAATCAAAATCCATAAGGGTTATCATATGACTAAATAATGTATTTGTTGTTTTATAGGATCTATAATTTAAATATCTTTTATATAAAACCAAAAAATATAAATCCTTAGTTACATGGGGAAAATATAATATCATTAAGAAAAAAAACCCCATATATAGTACCTCTCACTAGAAAAAACATCCCAAAATATTCTATAAACCAACTCCATATGTTCCCATAAATCATAAAAATTAACTTTATTAACTTCTCATCCCATTAATCATGAAAATTAATGGGGTTACAATAACTAATTTGTTTTCAACCATTTAACAAAAATTTATATTTAACTATTTATTAAATAACATTCCTCTTAAACCCATTCTGTACACATCTATAACATTTATGAAAAACATTAACATTTTATAGACATAATAATTTTCTCCATTGAGATTAATCACTCAATAAATAATCATTATTCAACTCAATTCCATTACCCATTTCCAATGTCATTTATTATGACAATGTCACATGCCACAGAATGACATTAATGAAACTCTGTGAAAACTAAACCCACCACCCCCAATGAAATTATATAACTTATTCCAACATCCCAAATAATGAATAAAAAAATCCATCCTTTAAATAAAATATTACTTTATAACTCCACCACAACAACAAGACAACACATAGACTACCACCATTACTACTGAATAATGAATCACTAATTTCATGATAAATGAGCCACCATTTAAAATCTAACTATGGAATAAAAAACCCCACATACAAAATTAATATTTCATAAACATATTTTATATTCAAAATAAATTGAAAAAATTCCCCATACTTTCATATAAAATAAAAAAAGAATTCTTTTTAAAAATTCAATAGTATAGTTCAGTATATCCACAAAAAAATATTCATTTCCATAATTAAGAGATTAACCATTCATAATATGTGTATTTTAATAAAATATTGTAGCAAGAAACATATATTAAAATATATTACATAAATGTCTTCTTAAAAACATTAAAAAAAAATTGATTATAAATATCATGTATTTTAATAAATAACATGTGAATCATTGACTTCCAATTCATTTTCAATAGTATATTTCATTATCTTATTTTGGACGGTACTTCTCATTCACCAAATACCATAATATTCATCATAATTGCAATATTACTTGTAAATAATGAAGTAATAGTCTTGAATACACTACCTCAACCAAGGATTCAAATATGATTTTCATGTGAATAAGGGAATGAATTTCCACACTACTAATAATTCATAACAAATACACAGAACATTCCATTAGAGAAAAAACACCATAAAAATATTTTTCTAGGACCAAGAAACCCAAATCCAAATTGTGGTCACAACATTCCTCAGAGAAGAAAAAACATGAAAGGAATGAAAAATGATAAAATATGATTTCACCTTAGATCATAGTAAGGATGATCTTATATTGTAAAATGGTAAAACAAATCATAGAGTCACTAAATATCTCACAATATTTTCTTATCTTCTCATAGTATTTCATGAAAGTTATTAAAATAGGCTATAATAAGACACAATTACATAATTTATAATCCTTACCTGAAAAATTGATTAATAGTCTAAAATAGGATATAAAATACTAATCAAACATTAATTCATAAACAATTATTTTAGATTTTATTAATCTTATTGGTTAAACCACAATAATTGTTTTTAATAATAATGTTCAGGACATAACTAAGAGAATCATGATGTAACAGTCAAAAGTTTTTGGATCATGGTTTAGTCCTCAATATCTTTCTTTATTCTCAAAAAAATACATAAATAATTCAATGATATAATATATTTCATGTAATGCACTATGATTTTAGAAAATGATTATTTTTAAATAAATAAATTTTTTTGATAGCATGTTTTGCATTCAACCCCATGTTTAATCAAACCATGATATACCAGAGAATTGTTTTTATTTTAATGTTGCAATTATTACCTAGACATTTGAGTAGATAGTAAAAAATGGAATAATTACATTATATTAATTATGTTTAACTTTTTACCATAATGTAATTTTATTGATTAAATCAATTTCAATACGTACTCAATTTTAATTGTCATAAATAATATCATTTTACATTAAATGATCAATTTTTCATGGTACTATAATATTTGATATGATATATAATGACCCCTAATTAAATAGCAGTTATACAAAGTATAGTAATAGTGAATATATGAAAAATTAATAATCCATATTTTATTTATTATCAATTTTTCAGATGTAAATATAAAATAATTTCAATTTGAATGAATAATTTTTTAAAAAATAGTTAATATATGCATAATATATTTTTATCATACTAAATAAAATTTTCCATTATTTATGAATTATTTTAATTAATTTTTTACATATTTGAAAAAACTATATTATTATTCATCTAAGGGTTGATACTAGGAATTAAAAGATATTAAAATAAATCTTTGCTTAAAATTTCTGTTTCACAAAAAATTGTTATACACATTTTCTCTGGGAATGTCAAATTTAATTTATTACTAATATAAAAATTTTAGAGTTTAAAATAGATTACATATTTTGAAGCAATATAATTAATTTTTCAAATAATTACACCTTAATTTTTTAAATTACTGAATAATAATGATGATAAAAATTGAACACCTAAGGAAAATATAAAATGAGATAATGATTATTATTATTATGGGATAATTTTTCTATATCTCTCAAAAAACATATTTAATTCTAGCTTTATGTTTTTATTTCATCCATAATAATCATAAATTATAAATAATGGAAAAAAAGTACATATTCATGTGATTATAACCATCTCAATACATAATGCAATGAATATGTTAAACATGCACCACCTTTCCTTTCAACAAGAAAAATATGATTTCATGTGAATAAAAACATTTTATTAATGGTTTTAAATTTATATTTCTCCTTGGAATAAATATTTTTTTATTATTTTATTTTTTTTAATTTTTTTAATTCTATAATTTCAATTAACCCTTACACATCGCTAATGGAGTGCTTGTAGATGTGTATGGAAAATAAAAATAAATTTCTATAAAAAATTATAATTGATTTTAATTGGAAAAGTTAAATTATTTAATTATTTTTATTTACCAAAATAAATGTTATTTAATTTTTTAAATATTTATATTTAACCTCCATAGTAATATTGATTTTTTGAAAGTCAAATTATGCTAACATTTCAAAAAAATGTATTGAATGATATTATAGGTTAGACAATATTTCATGAAATGATTTAAAATATTAAAAATATTATCATTTGTCATTTGAATGGTAAATGTTATGGAATATTATTAATGTTCCAATTATTATCTACTCAACTATTATGAATTACATTGTTAACACCTTGTGTCTATTTATTTTGTTACCATTTTCTTGTTTAAAAGGGTTAATAAGGGGGTAATCATTTAGATTAGGTTCCAAATTACAAATAAACAATTTTAAATCCAATTGGATAATCTTAATTCAACCGTATACCAAATTTAATATATAATATGGAACATTGGAACAATTTAACTTAATATTTGAACCTAAAAAATTATTGATGACCGTGGAGAAACTCTAAGGTCCCTGAAATTTGTTATAAAATAAAAGAGACATTACAAGAGAAATGTTTCGGGTAAAAGTGAAGGTCACCCCAACAACACTAATGTTAGATAAAACACTCATCCTTTATTTCTACCTTCCCATCCATGAAATCTTCCCCGACTTATTAGATTCCTTCCCCTTCACTATTGTTTTGGATTCTTCCAATCACCACCATGATTTCTAGAATCCACATGTTCATCATATATATCATCATTCACACTTTGATCATCCACTAGAACCACATCATCCCATTCCACACATCTGAATGAAACTCCTTGAGTATTGACATGCTTATCTACTTGTATGCCTACATGATCAACCTTTTGTGGACAATAGTCATTAGTAACTATAAGAGAATATGGTTTTTCCCTTTCCTTTCCCAACTCTCCTTTTATAATGCAGAATATTATGGGGAATTTATAGAATTTAGCATCGTGACGAAGTTATTATTTATAGGATCATAACATAGTATACTATAAAAGAGGTTTTCATTGGCACTATAATTGAAGTTGTATGTGTATCATGAGGGGTTAAAGTCGTAGAAATAGTTAATACATTAGTAGATGCATTTTTCAATTCCCCTAGTACCATATGTATGCTTATCTGCACCAGCAGCCTACATGGGCTGGTGGATTGTAGATACTGGAGTGAAAACTAGCAACCTAATGGCAGAATCAATTGTACCAACCTGCATCCCAGGGAAGAGTCACCCAAAGCTATATAATTAGAGGTAGGATCAATAATATACATTGTATATTTCACATCATGAAGAGGTATAACCCTCTTCCCATGAGCAGAAATATTGAAAACTTGAATAGATGGAAACCCATGGGATGATTCACTCAAGGATGCTAAACCATTGACAAGATTAGAAGAATTCTCCTGAGGATTCATATCAACACCATTAATATGTGTAGAAGATTACACATTCCCTTGAGTCAATTCATAATGAATATATTGTACATTCTTACCAATAGGAAGCGTATAACTCCTTCTAATAGGGACAAGACCATTATTCGCTTAGATATGAACGGCTCCTCTAATATAATTTTTGGATCATTAACAACATCACTACTATAAACATCACCCCATTTAGATGTTCCCTCTATCAAATTCATATCATTATCAAGAATGGGGTGATGTACAACCAGTACATCCACACTATACACTATGTCACATCGGTTGAGATCAATCCTCATCTCGGCCACCAATCAGCAAGATAGGGACCTCTCTCATTAAATGATCCATCATTAATAATAAAAACCATATCCACCATAGATGAAGGCACACACTTCATATTCATCTTACACATTGGTATATGCTAATAGGGGTCACCAAAAAATGGAGACATAAACTTACACTTATCCATATGATGTCCATATCTATTGCAAATTGAACACCACAAACCTCTATGAAAAATTTCCTAGACATTTCTAATAGTTGAACAATTAACATATAATTCAAGGACATGTTGAAATTAAATATCCAGTACAAATTTAAACTCATTAGAAATCAAATAAAATTTCTCAACTAGAGGGATAAACATATCAAACAGAACAATCTTGTGAGTTAAATCACCATACCTAACTGATACAGTTGCTTTGTCTAGATTAATTGGGGTTCCCAAATACAAAGTAATATCACCGAGTATTATTGGGTTCTAGAAGAACCAATTTATTCCTTTGAAACAGATACAAGACTAGGAAATAATACATTTTATGTAAATATGGTCAAACCACAAATATTTGTTTTGAATCCTCAAAACAATGAGCATTATATTAACAAAGCCACAACTCTATGAATCTTGTTTCAATTCATTAAAACTATAGGTAATTTCAAAGCAATTTATACCATGGGCAACAATGTTCTAACTAATAAATCCACATATCTGTTGAAGACGATGCCTAAAATCCTCTATAATCAAATGAATTGATTGTGCATAGTGGCACATAATAAAACTATGTTGACAAGAATTAACTCATTCCTGAAATAACCATGTTTTTTATTCAACTTAAAAAAGTGAATCGTTTCTCAAAATATTGTGAGGAGTACATTTTTCATCACAAAAATTAAGAAAATAATGATCTGCAACCTTATAATATGGAGATTCTTCTATTCAAGCTGATACCCCAAAAACAAAACTCTTTTAGGGGATTTGAAGATCCATAAGATCCACAGTCGCATATGCGACAGGCATCAAGCCAGATCTTCCCCCAACCTTCCCGAAAAGGCTTATAAAAACCTCTGAAATATTGATTTATGCCCTCTTCAATGATAAAAAACATTATATTATTTTGAGATCGAGTGATATACTCTTGACTCGTCCCATATTATAACATTTTACCACTAATTATATATTAATATTTCATTTATCAATAATATTTACATCAACCTCCCTTATAAAAAGGGTCTTCCTATCCTCTTCTAAACACATCTTATTAAGATACATATCTCAACCAAACCATAAAAAAACTCTTATAATTTTCCAATATAATTTCATTATATTATTGGATTCTTTAATTACCATCCTAGTTGTAATTAAAGACATTCCAAAGGATGTTTTTCAAATATGTTGCAAACTTCATTAATGAATACTTTTATTTATATTACATCTTCTACCGCCTCTAAATACTTATTATCGACAACAAAATATTGAAATCAGTAACATTATATGCTGGAAAATTTATTACTTTAATATAATTAAAATTTCTTATTTATTATCCACTAAAAATGGAAATGAAAATGTGATCATGCTTACGAACATACTGCCTTCTCCAAGGCCGATATACATTATTATTCATCACTTAATCTATTTTATGGTTATATATATGGATTTAATTATTCATTATGATATTTATTTTACTATTATGGTTCTATAATTATATTATATTATATTAATCATTACCCACAATCTTTGTAGGATAATAAACTATGATTTTTGGATGAGTAAACTACTAACCCAACAATGTGATTTGATTCATTTTTAATTTTATAATTATATAGTTGGTAAGTGGGATAGATTGACTTTATATATGTTATATATGTGATATTATTATTATTCTATAATTTATATTTACTATTTAACTTTCATTTGATCTATCCATAATGATGTGAAAATATCACTTGAGTGTATATACAGACAACCATCTCCACGAGGTGATGTTATTAATTTCTCATTTCCATCTTATATGAATGATTATAATAGTGTGTATAATTAATATATATAATAAAAATTATATGATTAGTAAATTTTAGTTTATTGACTTATGTCCAAGTTATGAGAACTAGAACCATTATACAAATTCATACATGTAAAACGTTACACTTGACAATTAGAATACTAATTTTAGAGAAGAACTATTGAAAAAAAACATGGAACGATGTAAAAAGTTAACAAAATATTGTATTATGTATTTAAATATGGTTATTATATAGATATTTAATAAATCTAAATTCATTAAAAATTTATTTAAGATAAATATTGGATCGAGTTTAGAATTGATATAAGGGTTTTTCATTTTACTTATAATTTATGATGACATATTACATATTCAAATCATGATTCATTTTTATCGAGTATATATTATCCATGAATCTATATTATGATGGTTATATTAAAAATTATTTGCATTAAAATTTCATTCTTTTTTAATTTTTTTTGATGTTTTCATTCAAACATTGCTGAAAGAATATGGTTTCTTCATCTCAATATTTTATTGTTGAAATGAAATTTTTTATATATACATATTTCTATTTAAATATATTATATTAATGTACATTGATATTTTAATGAGTGAATATATTTATATTTAATTTATGTTATTTTTTTTAATGATATTTATTTCATGGGCGTATTAATAAAAATAACTAATGTAGTTATGATTTATGATATAATGTAATTTCTATTTAAGATTGTATATGTTAAATTTTACTTGAATGAAATTATATAATGTTTATTTCTAAAGAATAATATGTCTTATTAACCACTATTTTTAATATAATTTTTCATTTTGATAATATTTCCTACGATTCGATATATAAAAATAATGGGAATTTTTTTTTGAAGAACCGACCATATTTCCAATTTTATTTAAGAACATTTTCTTCAATGTCAATGTTCATAAAAAAAATTTTTGGATGTTTTTATTTAAACATAAATTTTGGAGAATAAATATTTTCATTACATTTTTAAGAATACTAAAAATGAGTATTTTTGAATATTTTACAAACAAATACTTTTAACATTTTATAAAATAATGAAAACAATATTCTTCTATAACAAATACAGGATCAAAGAAATTTATATATATAATAAATTTTAATTTTATTAAATTTTCTTGTACATTTTTTCATTATTATTTTCAAATAATGTTTTATATCAATATGCTGGTAACTACTAGTTTTTTCTAAACTAAATTTTTTACCTTTTTCCATTTTTCAAATAAATATAGAAATTATCTATTAAAATTATTTACTGTCTCTGTAAGAAAAATATATAAATTATTATGGTATAATGGTATAATAGACATATAATACCATTCTTGTCCTTTCATCATATATATTTTTATGATGATGTTTTATGGAAGATTATATAAAAATAATAACTACCACACTGTTTAAGTGAGTATTGAAGGATTAATTCTCAACCTAAATCATTATCAATATTTTAATCAACATATGAATGAAATGATGGTTATTTCAATTAAATTAAAAAATATTTAATTGTATACATATACATTATTCATGTTATGGTTTTTTGAAATTGAGAATTTTTAAGGGTGGGAACTATATATATGTATATGATTGGTGAGCCCGATATAGCTCAGGATGTAATGTGAGCCCAATATTTCTCAATTATTCATCTTGTGTCATGGTGGAGATAGATGGATAAAAATATTAATATAAAATAGATTTTATGGAATAAAGTAAATCTTAAGAGATGGGGGAGTTAACTAGGTTAATGTCACTTTAAATTCATTTTTTAATTATATTTTATTTGTGATTCAATTATGTATGCTTGGTTACACATGATTCCATCACAGTTGAAAAATGATTTTTATGTGTTTTAAACATTCATATGAATAATATTTATTTTACATGACACTTAATTTCATATACATATGAATATTATCTACTAAAAAATATTTATTCATTTACACCTTTTTACACTTCATGTTTTTAAGGGAATAAATTCAATGACATTATTTTTATGAGCATGGAATATTTTCTCCTATATTTATACCTATATTATGTTATATATGATCATCAATTGATATTTAATTTATTGATCCTTACAAATCATCGGAGCTAACCCATTATTTTGTCTCCATTTCCAATGGTTATGAATAATGATATGATATAATATGTGACTATAAGTTTATCATGAAAGGTTAACATTGTGGGAGATGTTGAAATATTATTATGGAATATGAAATCCGGGGAATATTAGGATATATTCCTCTTTATATGGAATATTATGGGGATAGATACTTTATTTTTTCAGATTCATTCAATTTTTGAACCTAAAAGGACATGGGTATGTATTTAAAAATTTATTGGCTATTTATATTGTCATTATTGATGGTCAAATTTAATATACATTTATTGGTATTATAGATATAGTTTTAAGATTATATTTTTGGAATCGTATCCATGTGTACGAGTATAAGGATTGATACATTGAAAAAACATAATCGTGTGTTTTTTCATGAATTCGAATTCATTCACTATGAATTAATTTTCAAGTTTAGAGTTTGAGAGAATTATTTCATGATAGACACATGAAAAACAATATAATACTATTTTTTCTCATCCAATTAGTTTCCATTTATCTCATAATATAAATCATTTAAAATACGAAATGGGTTTTTCTATAAAATCACCATGACCTCTTTCTTTCCAATACCAATAATTAAACCATGTGAAAAAAAATTAAAAATATGGTATGAGTAAAACAAACAAATAAAGGAACATAAAAAATGAAATGGACAGGCCAGTGAACAATATGAAAACCAATGAAATACATTTTTTTTATCTCAATGTTCTTTTAGTTGAATAAATTTATTATTTTCACCTAGAAAACACGTACTATTTTGACAATTAAAATCATTAAATCCAAAACAAACATATTAAAACCCCTTTTGGATGCATAGGGTATCATGATAAAATTAACCCTTTAAAACCATTAAATTGAAATATCCATACAATATTCATTCAATATAATAATTACTCAATCCTTTGGAGATAAATAATCAGTCTAACATCTCATATAATTTATATAATGTTTACTGAATTTTCAAGAGCTGTAATTAGGAACAACCATTTATATATGCTATATGGGGCTCATTGTGATATATAATGGGGACCAACCCATTATATAATTTTAATCAAGAACAATAATTATTTCAATAATGCTCTTGTACCATCTAATGATTTTTTTTTTATTATTTCACCTTTTCATCATAAAACAAAATGAGAAATACTTTTGAAACCATATGAAGAACCCAATCATTTTTTTAAATACACTTTATTTTTAAAAATAAATTACTTTTACCAAAATACTCAGCAAAAGAAAAATTATTTTATCATTGAATAAAGATGAAATATAATAATGGAATCCAAACATAAAATAATGGTCCTAGGGGAGAGAAAATTCATTTTCATTATATTTTTTAAAATAGAAAATTTATTTTTTAATTTGTAAAAATGTTCAGTAAAAAACAAAAAAAAATATTATTTTTGGAAAAACATTAATATAATATATAAATTAATTCATAAAATGAAATTTATAAATAATTTATTTCTATATATAACCATTCATAAAATAATTTTAAATTTTTGGACATGTCAGAGAATGTGTTGGACGGAAAATATTAAAAATTTATTCTTTTTTATGAATAGCCCATTGTCACTTAGAAAGCATTTGAATTATAAGAACCATGAAATTATAATATTAAATAACATTAAATATAATTATAATAGATAAATTAAATATATATCATGATAAAATTGTTGTATATACCACTTATACAATATTATAAGGGCATAGAATCAAAAAATTACTCACCTGATTAAAATTGAGATGAAGTCCCTTAACATGTGTATGACATCAGACATACATTATTTATATTAATAATAAATAAATAAATTTTAATAATTTAATTTCTTGAGAAACCTCTTCAAATTACTTATTCTTTTTATTACAGTTACTACCATGTTATACACACTTACTTTTTCAAATATGTTTATGTTTGGTGTTTCAATGATATTTTTCTTATGTGTCAAAAATTAAATCACTAGGTCAAATATTTGTTAAATATGTCATTAATGAACATCTCAATAATAATTATAATCAAATTATAATCATATTTTTAAATCATTTATACATTTTATAGCAAACTGTGATGGATTATTGGTAAAAATGATCTATGCTAAAATCATTGAGATGGTAGGTCGTACCTAGACAATAATAATATTTCCATTTTTAAATGATGATTATGTAATAAAGGTAATCAAAATTTTATCTACATATAGTGGTAATAAATTCATAAATATTATATTATTCTGTAACATTTTCATATATATATGATTTATATGTTTTGGTATTGATAAAGATAGATACATGGGTTCATGGAGGTATTAGAAAACACATACAAAAACACTGTTATCAATTTTTAGTGTAATAAATACCATGATATCTTTTAATATTGATATATATGTCCTCAATATAATTAATATTTTACGAATATAACATATATTCATTAACATATTTATTATTAACTTACACATAAAGTGTTAGTGAAAAATGAATCCTAACACTTTGCAAGGCGGTAGTACACTATACACACAAGTGATTTTATCATCTTACCCCCTGAATAAAAAGTGATATGTGATATGAGATATAATAAAAAAAGAAAACATATCTTAAAAATATCATTTATATACATTAATGTGATTTTTTTATCAATCCATCGGTGTAGATTATGGAAAGAAATTACATCGATTCGGGAGGCGATAATCCACTGTATACATAAATGATGATTTTATATAACATTTGATGGAAGATGAGATTTATTTAGGTTATGAAATTAACATAATAATATCTCCTTATATGGGATATTAATGTTTTATTATATAATTACAATTGGATAAAATTTAATTATTTTAAATGAATAAATAAAAAAGGATGTCTGGTTAATCATGAAAAATTTTTATGGAAACATCCTTAGGTAAGAACAAAAATCATTCATAGAATGCATTTTTTATAAAAAAATGATATATATGTCTTGTGTTAGTAAGTACGGAAGATATTTGGGATTGGAATAGCGAATATAACTAGAATTTAAGGTGTAAATAGTGTTGTAAAGGGGATGAGCTTTTATAAGTGAGTTAAGTGGCACACTTGTAAAATTTCAAAATAAAGAGAAGCACCCACGTTTTAAAAATGAAAAAATGATCCAAAAAAGGAATATTTTATATCCTTATATATTATAAGGTCAAAATTGGTACATTGAATTTCTTTTATACCCGTTTTTAGGTCATTCTAATACATATCATCTAAGTTTAACTAATGGTAAATCTATTTTTACCTTAAACAAGGTAATTAATTTTTAAAATTTCACAATTCATTATGTTTAGAATTTATATTTCCATTATTAAAAAATAAAAATTATGATAATTCTAAATATGGAATCCATATTTTGTAATAAAATTTATTTATGATTAAATTTTTAATTTTCATCAAAACCCACAATCTTAGTAAGAAATCATTTTTCAAGAAGTTTATTTTTCAAGAAAATGATGATTTTATATTAACATTATTTCTAATAAAAATAATTCCGTATGAAAAAATTCAATATTTGTAGCACCAGAATATATCATCAATAGATAATATATCTAATAAATATTTCCTTTATCAGTGCATAATTATTTCTATATGGGGGTTTAGTTGAGTGGTTCAGCACCACCTTTAGTACATTTGGGCAGATGGGTTTCAATATCTAGACACATGAAATATGACCCCCAATTAAATTTTGGGTCCTATAAGTTTTTAGCATCAACAAAAACTATTATGTTAAGAGAACCACATATTTGTTTTGTGGCTTATGTTATACCCCACTCATCTACAGGGGAGGTATATATGAAAGATGATGGAACCAACGGGAGAAAGTGATCCTATCACATGGGTGTGGGTTGGATTAAACCGTGGAGGAGGTTTCATTGGAGTGAAATCTATGATAGATTGGGGGTGTGTGGTAGGTGTGACACGTAAGTAGGGTGGTGGACTAGATGTTTCTAGGTGGGCTGTTGCACCATTGTAAAAAACAGTTTTGATGATCGGTATGGGGTGTAGTTATAATGGTAGGTGATGCATAATGTTTGACTAAATGGGTTTAATATAGGTGGTTCTTCATATAATACCATTTGTTAGGCATAGTGGGAAGTGGATCAGTGGAATCAGCTGTAGAAGAGCAATGACTTAACCTTGGATAGCATTCCTTCATCTATCTTTAAGTGGTTGTTATACAGCTATCATCCATTAGTACAAGCCTTTTAGGGTTAGGCATGTGAAATGGAGGGCCACCTCATCTTACAACTGGGGAGATTTTCCATGATGAAATATGCCAATTAGAATGAGATTTATATTTTAAGTGTTTATAGTCATTGACATCTGTGATATTAGATGAACATTGTGTATCTTTATGACATATATTGAAGGACTTGGGGGCATGTAATAATATAACTAAGGGATGGATTGGTTGGGTTACACTAATAGAGTTGGGGCTATGACTTTCCATTCTAGCATGTGTGTCTGTGGTGTGGGTTTGTTTAGTTTTAATTGTACCCCAATGAACCTAATATACAATATTTTCTACACTAATAGTGGTTATCCATTGTTAGTTCATTTTTAGTAATAATAAAGGCCCCAATTGTTTATGCCATTCCCATGTCAAAATTACCCAGGCTCGGCTTCTCCCTTATAAATTATTCTTCCACATCACGCCCTTAAAAGCCTGTGATGGGGATTGGATCATTCATACACTTTCCACAAATTTCTAAATGGTCCCACGTGAGTCGAGGCCCACTCTATTATTTCATTGGGCATTGGCCCTTCCTCACACACACATCCATTCCCTAAATGACCGGGAACACCTAACATATGGCCTTATGCATCCCCATAGTGAAAGTACTACTCTACTTTTTTACTAATAAAAATATCATGCTTTAAAATTTTTAAAAAAATTTAATAAATAAACAAATGAAAATTAAAATATTATAAATTTCAAATATATTTAAAAATTTGTTAGATAAATAATTGGTAATAAATTTAATATACATAAATATTTAAATATTAATAAATAGTATATTATATATATAATATTTAAATTGAAATAGTGAAATACACAAGTATGGAATTTGAAAAAATTTACTTAAATAGAAAAAAAACAATTTATAAATTATTATTATAATTGAACAAATTTAATATATATATATATATATATAAATATACATCTTAGTTATAAATATTAATGAAAATTATATTGTAAATATAGTTATATAAAATTAATAAATTGTAATAAATTTAAATAATCATTAGTAAATAATAAAAATTATATATAAATATTAAAAATTAATGAATTAAATAATTATTTACAAAGATGAATAAATTTAATATATATATATATTATAAATAATTATAAATCTAGATATGTTAAATTAATAAATATTAACTAATAAACAAAACTATATTAATATATAATAATAAAAAATCAATATGAATTTATTAAAATTTTATTTAAAAACTTATTAATGAAAAAATTATGAAAATAATTGAATTAGTTTAACATATATATATATATATATATCTTTGTTGCATATAAAGAGTAATAGAAAATATTTTATATAATTACTATAATGAATAAAATGTAATAATTAAAAACATATTACTCCCTTCTTCAATTATAATGGTTTTTATACATAATTATTCATTTATACAATAAATATAAAAATATATTCATATATATATAAATATTATTTTTCCGATTAAGAATTATATAATATGAAATTTGTATGAATACATTAAATAAGTCATATATTAAGGAATGAATTGTTTATAATTAAAAACTAATATTAATTAAAAGTATTTAATAATTGTATCATGTAATAGACATTAATTGAATGTACTTTGATTATTCAATTTAACATATATGAATTTTTTTACATTTATCTCACAGATACACAAATATAATTAATAAATTTTTATATACAACACGGACGACCAAATATTCACGTAATTAATGAAATCTAATGTAAAAAAACATGATTCTATTACTTATGCATTTTATTCAAATTTTAATATTATTGTTAGAATTTCATTCAATAACATGATACGTTTAATATGTTTTTTTTAGTTACTATTTTTTGAATATCATTACATTTTTCAATAATTTATTTAATGTTTTTAATGTTTTTATTGTTTGGAATATAATTATTTTATAATATTTATTTACTATGTTTTAATGTTTAAATATGTATTAATTTTCAATATATGTCCATATTTTTTAAGAAAATTATATTTAGTTAATAAATCTTATAATTTTTTCAATGTTTTTATTGGGTACACATTTTTAATGAATCAATTTCTCTAATTTTTTACACACATTAATTTTAGATTATATATTTGTGAATAATGTTGAATATATATTTGTAAATAAATATTTATAAATAAATATATCTACAAATGTATATTTAACATATTTACAAATATATATATTAAAAATTAAAAATAAATATATAATATTTTATGGAAATTTTTTTATATAAATATAAAAAAATAATTATATATGTTAATAATTATAATATTATAATAAATATATTTAAACAATAAATATATTTAGTATATATTTTTATTTTTATTTTTATTTTTATATATTTATTATATATACATATGTTAGGTTCCTAGGGGTATAAAAACATAAAACACACACACCTCACAGACAAGTTGGATAGGCATACCACAACCCCCTAAGGGGATAGTCCACCCATAAGGCTTATTTTATTTATTTTTTGAATGATCCAAAGACCCAGTGAGCATTCAACCCTATTTTATAGACATAATTCATGGGACCATAAGCCTGCCTGTGTCCTCTCCTACAATATTCCAAGAACACCATTATTTTTACCTCCATCACTTATACCCATTCAGACTGTAGTTTCCCAGTGGCCACGCCCCTACCTTTAATTCACACTGGCCTATGACCTCTCATCTATCACATTGGTGTGTCGTGTTCTCCATTGAATGTATTCTATCTTACATCCGGCTGTTGTGTCATGACCCTTTGAAGTACCTCCATCATATAGACTACTGGCACATCACCCTATAAAATCACTGATAAAAATATATTTTATCATCACCAATTATTTTGGAATAGATTAAAGGCATCCTTAGTAGTTCGTTTTTGCAATAATTGATTAAATAGTGCTATATATAGTCAAAATAACCCTAAAAGAACTAACATTAGGCATGCTTCTTAGGTTCTCGTGGATTTCCACTATGTTTGTTTCTCTCCCTTGACCTTCTCTTATATAATTAAAACCTCTAATCTAAAGGATGTTTTTTATTATTTTTCACTCATTTCATGCTTTTATGAATTCCATGATGTTCATTCGTGTGACATTTTCATTTTCTGGGGCTATAATGGGTTCCATGATTTCATTTTTATAACTTCTAATTTTACTCTTTTTTATTTTACAATCTTAGATGATCAAAACTTCACCTTGGAAGTCAAAAAACCTCTTTAATTTTTTTGGGATTATTTTTTATGAATCCTTGTCCTAGACTTGGTTTTATCCTCTTATTTTTTCAGTCCATGTGCAAATAGTTAGGGAATGAGGTATACCTTTTCATGGAAAATTATCCCTGATATCTAGAAAGAGTACCATTCCACATAGAATAATTTAAAAGTTCTTCATTCCTACAGTTTTTTTGCATTTCAAGAAAACAGTTCTACATAAAAAATATTATTAATATATTTTTATTCATTTTTGTTAGAGAATTTAATTGAATATTATGATTATTATTTTACAAATTGATGGAAACTATAAATATCAATTTTTTAATTATTTGAATCCATTCAGTTTTGAAAATCATAGGTAAATAAAATTATTTACTATTATAAAAGATTTTTTATTTTATTCTTCTTCTGATTTTACATAATAGATAAATTTATTTATAATTGTGGTTTTATTGTTTTTAATAAGTTTTATATTCATTGATAATGATATTTTCTTAATTATTTTTTGACATCAATTTTTTTTCCAGAAAATATATTTTATTATTGACAAAATCTCTCAGAATTTTTGAAAATGTTCTTTGTGAACATGAATTCATAGTTTATTTTTTTTTAAATCAACTTTATTATAAAAATTGATATTGTGAATTATTTTAAAAAAGTATTTAAATTTACAATGAAAAAATGTTTTGGAATGATTTTATGAACCAAATGAATAATGGATGCATTTGTCATGAAATTATTTAATATAATATATTTATTTTTTAAATAAAAAATTTAAAAATGATTACTAAAGAATGTCTTCAAAAATGATCTAATCCTAACTCCAGTGGATTACTTATTTATAATTTCACAAAAAGTCCCCACCCAATGGTTGGTACAATATATGATTATAAAGATATTCTAAAATTTCAACTCTTCTTTTAGGTTAGTATATTATATATATATATTAAATTATTAGAGTAGATTTATATTTTGTATTATAATATCATTTATAGAGGACTATTTAAATTTTAAAACATGATCTTTACTCGAGTTTTACGTATATTTATAATGGAAAAATTATTGAAATATAGTTATGGTATAAAGGGATTCTCTCCAAACAACTAATACTTCCAAATTCCTTTCCCATCATAGGAAAATTACACTATTGTATGTCGAATTATTTCCAACATAATCTTCTTTATTTCTTAAAAAAAATTAGCATCCTTTATATTGAAAACCAATTAACAAAAATTATTACATTAACCAATTGAAACATCTCTATTAAATTTAATTTATCATGATAAAAATTTCATGTACTGACTGAAAATAATTGTATGAAAAAAATATGTTTAATATTTAATAATTTTAACCATATCTAATAAAAATTAATTATTCATATTCTAATCATTTATTTAATTTTGTATTCCAACATAGTTATTAGTGATGATTAGATTATTATTTCTTCTTAAGATATTCTGTTGACTAAGAAATCCATTTTATTTATATTATTATTAATATATTTTATAATTATTCAAAACATAATGATTTGAAATCCATTTATTAATGATGTATAGTGTATCATAACATGGTAAATGAGAATAAATTATAGATTAACCATTTATTCATGATTTGTATACATAGAATGTTTTATATTTCATAATTAAAGGAAATACATATCAGAGGCTATTAGAGATAAGTTTTTAGTAAAATGTCTTGTATAACATCAATTTATCAATGTTTTATTGGTTCTTCAAATTAATTATACATGAAAATTTTCCACTGATAGTTGAAAGTCACATGAACTTTCCCACACCAATAAAAATCCTTTTTGAATATCAATGAAAGACCTCCTGACCCACCATTTACTATGAAATTAAATGCATAAAAATAAAATCTTCCAACTTATTATACTACCACATATAAATTTTATAGAAATTAACCTAGAATTACCACTATTTTTTGATGGATGGAAAAGAGATTCTAAAATTTAGTCCTCAAAACAATTTCATTTTCTTTTTCATGTATAAATGTTTGGATTTCTTTGAATTTTTAAGCCAAAATGGGTATGTAAAAATGTGTGTGCACAAGACAATCCAACAGAGTCTACTCATGGCCACCCCAATAGAAAATCCTATTTTTTGAATAATTTTATTGTAATTGTTTTTTCATCTTTAGGAATCGAACTATAATATTTTTATTTAATATCACTACATTCAAGAAATTGAACATTTATATTTAATGAGACAATAATAATCCCCATAATCATAATCTATTGAAGTTTAATTATATAATTTTTTTCTTAAGACTCGTCCCCCATCTCTTGTGGACATGCTCTTATGTTTCCTAATCTAATTTGAGAAGAAGTTATCCCAAATGGGAAATTTGTGATCATTTTGGTTGAATTTAAAGGACAAAACCAACCATTTTGGAGTAATTAATTTCATAAATTCCATTAACTATTTCCACAAATTTATACTAAAAGTATTTTAAATAATAAAATGTTAAGTTCCCCTTTATTATAATTACCTATAACATTTACATTTGATAATGAATATCATAATTGTATTTGTATAATTTTTTTTAAAGAGAATATTTACTGAACCTAATATAATGGATATAAATATAAAATAGATTCTTGCATGTCATATGCTATAAGATTTGGAATATGTAGTTCAAGAGTTCATCAATTGTTCAATATATCATGCATATGACCCTTTATAAATCATTATTTTTTGTTTATGTTGTTTTAATTCCCATAATTTTTCTCTAAAAAAGTTGGAAAAATATTTTATTTTTTATGGAATAGATCAATGGTATAAATAATGTACTAAACATGTGTAATTCTGAACATTCACTCTAATTGGAATGATAATTTGATTTATACATCATTTGATATGAATCTAAATTTAAATAATGATTGATATCTCATGGAAGAGTTTTCAATCGTAATTGAAGATGAAAATCATAATTTACATAATTTGTTTAGTAAGAGAAATAGTTTTTCTAAGATACCATTTTATATACATGGAAGTAAATACCTAACTTTTTTTGTTGTATTGGAGTTTTATAATATAAAAGATATAAGTAGATGTATCAAAAACAACATTAAAAAACTACTTTACATTTTGAATGATATAATACTAGTATAAAATGATAATTCTTACAGAACATATGATGATAAATAAGTGATACATTCAATGGTCTTGATCTCTAAAAAAGAAAAAAAAATCCAAACTAGTTCATATTTTTTGACAAGGACCACGAATCAATCATAAAATTCCCTAAGTGTGTCATGGATCGATACATGAAACATGAATCATGCCCATCGAATGCTATAAGGTACATTAATATCATTCCATGGTCTAGAATTCTATATTGATGTCATTAAACCATATGAAAACTATCATTGAATGACTTTACATGATTTAATTATGGTAACCTATATTGTAAAAAAAATTATCCTTAGTAAAATAAAAATGATTATGTGTAGAATACATTTAGAAATGATGTGAGAAACGTCTATAAAAAATTATCTATAAATTTAATGAATTTTATTTATGTACAATGTAGTACTCATTTAATATTTCCCATCATGTAGGAATATTTTAACATGCCTCTATATTTAAAAATTATGTAAAAAACAAATTATATTTACTCTATTTATAGCTTGAGAAATGAAACCTGGTAATTATATTTGATGAATATTTTCATCCATTAATAGAAGATCTAAAATTGATATGGGATTTGGGGGTTACAATATATGATTCTCAAAGAATTTAAGAATTCATATTGAGAGACAAATTGTATGGGAAGATAAATGAATTTTAAAATAAGGGAAATTTTTTATTATAAATCAATAAAGAAATGTTGGGGTGTTCCATTGCTGAATATTAAAGATACACTTTTTTTGGAAACATTCCTTGAAGACAATATTTTTATGAAATCATACATTTTTACCTCAATGGTATTAATATTGGTCCTAGATGACTACGTTCGATGGGAATACCAAATAGAGAATAACACTATATCCATTAACAGGTGATCAACTATTTTTTAAAGTAAAATATATTAATATTATTTTTGGTTAACCATGATTAAGAAAACATGCTATATTAGGTTGGATAAGTTATTAATATTCTTCAAACTACCATATTGGAATCGACTATATGTAATAAATTTTTTTGATGTCTTAAATATAGAAAAAATGTATTTGACAGTGTTATTAGATCATTTCAGAATGTTCCTTTAAATAAATATTACATCAATTATAGTTTTGATATGGTGTACATGGATATAATAGAAGAGTTGGAATCGGTGAAGTGTAAAAGGTAGTATTTTCTTCCTATAGAATTTTACACCCTATCTATATAGGGAAAATTAATATTTTTTCCTTTTCCTAACTAGTGTAAATGTTCCATATGAGTATTTATAAAATATCAATAATTTCATGTCGATGAAAAATTTGATGATACATGAACTAAAATCAGACGAATATCATGTTTTGTTGCATTATTTGACACATGTTGCATACAATTTCATTATTTCTAAAAATGTATTACTAAATTTAACAAGAATATTATTCAATTTTAAATCCATATACATCAATTTTAGGAAATGTTTTTAATCATGAACATGTATGTTAGAGTCATACAATGTTAATTAGATATGATATTCCCAAAAACATTATTTGATATAATTGTCCACCTAAGGTTTCACATGTTTATAGAGGTTAAAATATGTGTCCCTATCCATGTAATATTGATATAACCCAATGAATGGAATATGATTATTTTGAAAGGGTATATATAGAATCAGTGTCACTCAGAAGGTTGTATTGTTGAATGAAATATTAAAAAATTTTCCTAGGGTAATGTTGTATATTATTTCTATCTCCCAATACCCACTAACCTATTTCTTGCAAGGGGTATAGAGTATAATATACCATGAGAAATGGTGTGGGGATTAAGGTTTCTCATGTGATAACTACTGAGTAGCCTATTCTATGTGATGATTCAGATATTACAATAGTCAATGATGTCATTGAAACATTAATAGCATGGACGTCAAATATTATAAGGAGACATAAAATATGTTTCTATCAAATTTTATCTTATAAATCCCCTATTACAGTTAGAGAAAAAAAAATTAAATTGGGGTATGGTATTATAGATGGATAAAGTGATCGGTAATCAAATGGAAGAATCAAGATAATCGGGTGAATTGACCATGAAATCAAAAGGATCATTCATGAGTACCTTCTCCTTACCAGTTCCAATGAAATTTTTATTATCAATAAAAATTCATAGAAAATACACATTTAAATAATTATATCTGTCATAAATTCCATATAAAGATGAATTATTTTTACCTTCCATTATAGATAGAGTTCGTCCTGAGAGTACAAATGAGATTTTTAATTTTTAATGTATAATATTCTCTTTTGTGAATTCATACACATGTTAAATTTTAATTATATGTATATATAAAAACATCCTAATATTATCATTAAATTGAATAACTATTTGGAGTTTCTATAGGTTTTTATATATATACAATATAAAAGAAATCCCGTGAAAATAAAGATTTTGATTCAAAAATCACTGTATCATTTCTATATTAAAACCTTCTTTGAAGAGGGAATAAATTGATAATAAAAATAGATTTAGTAAATAATTTGTTTCAGAAAAAATAATAGGTTATATACTCTTTCATATTTTTACAATGCGGTGGTAAAACTCTATAATATAATCCTAAAAAATGAATATTATTTTTTTATTAATTTTTTTATAAAGTACTTGAGACTTATTTAAATCAATAGGAATAAAAGAAGTATTTTTTTGTATTCAATACATATATTTATAACAATCTAACTAAATATGATCTTTATAGTGAATTTTTAATGTACAGAATTATTTGGTAGATAAACATTGAATTATATTTTTTATTATATTTTTTAACAATATTTTTTTATTCAAATATCTATAATAAAATGCTAAATCTTTGTATGAAGTTAGTGACTGAATATAATTATACTATGTATAATTTTAAATTGAAATTTATTAATGTATATATAAATTCAATTAAATATCAAAACATATATTAAAAAAATAATGATTTATATAAATTTTTATGTAGTATTTTATGTTACATAATGGTAAAAATTATATATATCATGTTTTCAAATATATAATAGATTTCATTAACAATGAAAATACCAGTATCACTTAATAGGTGATTTTTTATGGAAATTTATTTTTATTAAAATTTAGAAATTCTTTTATTCTCTATATTTTCACTGTACTACAAAGATTACAAAAAACCTACATACTAAAAATAAGAAAAAAAAATTAGAGATGATTGGGAATCATAAATGATGTTATAATGATTTCAAACATCAAATTAATGAGATTACATTCTATTAATATGATCTAGTATGGGTTATGAACATAGTTAAGTCTTTGGGGTGTGATGAATTTGTATTAAAATTGTAATAAATTATTTTTTTATACTTATCTAAAGAATAAATATAATGGGGAAATAAATTTTTTTTAAATGAATGGGATGAATTCATGGTGTCAAAATGTATATAGAAGTCATGAATGGGTGACTTCTTAATAATACTTTAGTTAATTTTCTCTTAACTTTATCTGATTTTTTGGTTAATTTTCATATCTTTTTTCTTTGGCAATGATTTTTTAAAAATAACGCATTAGTTCAAAACACACATCACATGTTCAAAATTGAGAAAATGATATAGAGTTTATTTCAAAAAATATCCCAAGGATCCATATGTAATTTTTGACATGTATGAATTGACTGAATATTTATATTATGCCTTATGTGGTTAAGATTACTCTATTTATGTATTTTTAGTAAAAAGTAATGATTTTAGTTTAAAATATTCACAAAAAACTAAAAACTCAGAAAAAAAGCTTGGGATGTATTCAACCATTGGGAAGAAGATCTGTAATTAACTATAGATAAGTAGGAATTGGTTTCACATAAATCTGATTTTATATTTTTTTGGTAAGACATAAAGTATATTTTTTCAACACAGTAGTGTCATTTTAGCATAAAATATAATTCAAATGTAAAAAATTGAGAACACATGATCATATTATTTTAAAATATTATTAAAATGATCTATAATACATTTATCATATTATGAAATTGACCTATCTTTGATATGAGACTAGATGTGGTTGATATTACAAGAAGTATGTTTCTCAACTGTATTTTTCCATATTACATTCAAACTCCTTGAGAAATTACCAAAACCAAGAAAATAGGAACATATTATTTTTAATTTCTAGTAAAATGACATATAATTCAATTTTTTAGTGTAGGAATTAACCTCTCATAATTATGAGGCATGATGTGTTCAAAATTTCTAAAATTGTGTGGTTCAGGTATAAATTTTATGTTTTATTAATATAGACATATAACAAATGAAAACCGATGAAATCCCATTTTTTATTTCCTTAATAATTTTTGTTAATAAACCCTCATTCATTAATGAAAAGTATGAATCAACTATACATCAATATAAGTGGATTATACATGATATTACTGAAATTTTGTGGTTTCAGATTAAAATTAAAATTTTATTAATTTATTGATTTATATATAGGTTTAACTTATTTATTTATAGTATTTATAACACATTTTTTTATTAGATAGACTGGTTATCTCTCTCCAGATTTTTTTGATTTTTTTGTTTTCGAATGGTCCTGGGAGATTGGTATTTGAGATATCAGCTATGATAATGACAATAAGAAATTAAGTAAAAAAATATATGCATACATCAAGAAAATTTGAATTCATAGAACATATTTTGATAATATTTTCACCATTTAGCCTAATATTTTTATGTCAATTTTATTATCATAATTATCTATTTATTATTTATGTTTTATATGTTTTTATGATGTCATATTTTTCATTCAATTCTCTGCAACAGGAAAAAAGTAGAACATGTTACTTTTTGATGGGGCATTTCAGGTAGCTTGGGGATTCATATTACCCCCAAAATGAACATGTTCTCATATTTCTAGTTTTTTAAAATATTTAAATCAAAAATAACATCACATGAAAAATCATTCACACATTAATCTGATACAATGTTTTCTTGGTATGAAAAAATTGTAATATTTTAGTTTATAATGTATATTTAAGTTCAAATCATAAATCATATACTCAAAACTGAGAAAACACACTCATATTGTTTTTATACTTTATAAAATATATACATATATTATTTTAGATGTGTAGGAATCATCCATAACTCAATAAGACCAATGATGTGACGATTAACTCTCAAAGTTTGACTTTTTATTTAAAATATATATTAATATTTGTAAAAACAGAAGTGACATACTCAAAAATAAAGAAACCACACTCATATTGTTTTTATAATTTAGTAAAATGACCAATAAGTAATTTATGATATTTAGGAATCACTTGGACATAAATATGATACATGGTATTCCTATTATGACTCCAAATGTGTCACATTATTTAAAATTATCATTAATTTTAGAAGAAAAGAAATCTGACATACTCAAAACAAAGAAACATTATTTAGATTATTATGATAATTTTGTCAAATGATCCATATTTCGTTTTTAACCTATACCAATTATCCTAACCTCAATATAATACAATGTATTATAGGTATGAATCTATATGTGTATTTTTATTAGATATTTATGTTAATTTTTATAAAAATGATAAGTGACACACTAAAAAAATGATAACTACATTCAGATTGATTTTATACTTATATAAAATGATATGTAAGTCAATTTTTATTTATATGAATAATACAAACTAAAATTTGATGGATAATGATCCCAGTATGACTCAATGTGTATTTTATATGTTTTAACATGATATTTTTGTTTGGAAATAGTTTTAGTCACTAAAAACTGAAGAAACACACATGTATTATCTTTATAATTTAGGAAAATGAGATAGAATTTATTTGTGAGGCTTTAGAATCTATCCCATTAAGAAACACATGATCCAACAGATATGACACAAAGTGTGTCTTTATAGTTTAAATAGACATTTTAGTATGAAAAAGTGACATATAGAAAACTAAGCAGGCATATTATGTCTGTTTAGATAATTAAGGTAAAATATATATAAATCATTTATGAGATATATAAATTTAACAAAGGAAAATATGACTCATTATTTTATTATTATGGCTCAAATTTTTAAATTTCAATATATAATTTCCATATTTTTTTAAAATTCAATTCACATTACCAAAACATGGAAAACATGATTTGAATTTTTTACAATAATTTTACCTTGTTTTTCATAATTAATTTACTTATAAATTTTATCCTATTCTTAATTAGTTATTATTCACAGAGATAATTCATGAACAAGTATAATAAATGGTGGGGATTACAATAATTAACCCAAACTCAATATGATATATTTTATTCCTAGTATGACTCTATTTTTTGTTTAAAATTGACATAATGTAATTAATTTATTTCATAATAGTATTACTAACATTTAATTGTTTTATTATACTGGTTCATTATTTTCCTTGATCTTGGGTAGTTTTTTCATAAGTAGGATGACTAGGGGTCAATGAACAAACACAAAGGAACATTGATGTTTTTTAATTTCACAGATAATTTGTACTTAATTTTATAATTTTACAAACTAATGTTTAAATTCCTTTAATTCAATTTTTTTCTTATATTTCTGTGATACAATTAGTTAATTTAAATTTAAAATTTGTCACAAATTTGATCATATTCTCTTGGATGTTGTAATGTGCTAGAAATTCATTATCATGCTATAGTAAACCCCATTATCACCGCTTTTATACATGATGATGAGGGGTCACGTTATTAATAATGTTAAAGGGGCTGATATTGTTTTTATTTATCAATGAAAACAAGATTAATAATAAAGGGTATCATTATTAATGCTGATAAAGGACCCCATTTATCATCTATTTTATATCATTGATAATGTGTGCCTTTATATGTTTTTTTTAATTCTGGTAAAAAATCAAGGTCATTTAAGCATGCATTGTTAGTCTTCTCTTTTTTATTACACATCAACATACCAATTTTAGAATTGTTATAGGGATAATTTATTTTATTGAAATTAGGAATATCAAATAATATATACCAATATATAATCATCACATTAAATTTTAATCTTTAATTATTAGTAATAATTTTAATTAATTAAAATATTAAAACAATATGTGGAAGAAAAAATACATCATAGAAATCATTTTTTCCAAACCGGAAACAAACAAACTCTAAAATAATTTATTAATTTGATTAAAAATAATTAAATGAATTAAATATAAATAAAGTATACATATTTTACATGAAAACATATTCAAAACATAATACTTCATTTAAATTTCATGATTTATTGAAAATATATGATATTTTACAAGAAACGATATTCTTCAGTATTCATTGAAAAATAAATATATTTTGAATAATAAAAATAGTTCACTCTAAGTAAATTTTCATATTTATATGTAAAAATAAAGGTTAATATTAAAATATAATTTTCTAAATCTCATCAAAATTATAAATAATATTTCTTTATAAAAATATATAAGCATCATATTTAAGGATAATATATTTTTTAAAAATAAATACATTACAAAATATTCATTAATTATTTAATAATAATTTAACAATAATTTATATTGAGAATATATATATATATTACATAAATTATTTAATATTATTTATACCATATAATTTAATGTCTTGGCTATAAAGATTATATAATTCACTTTTTTATTAATCTCGGTGTTTTCGGTTGAACATGTTATCGAACATAATTTTCTTTTCCGAAATATCACAGTCTTATATCCCCCATTAATATATTGAATATAATAAATTTGAGTATAATCTTTTTTATCAATGGTTAGAAATAAAAAATACCTTTATTAGAAACCCACATCATAAAATGGGTCAATAAAACATCCTTTTGATAAGAGAGAAATGAGAGTATGGTGGTCATCTAGATTAATGCATAACTAGGTTTCCATGTAGAAGAACATAGATTGGAAGTGACAATATGGATGTGTAAAAAATCATAATTTCCAATTAATAATGTAGACTAATTTATATCATTGATCATTATGAATTTATTGATAAATATAAGGTTAAAGAACTAAAATCTATAATCTTGTAAGGATTTAAAAATCCATTTTTTTAAAATTAACATAATAGGATAAAATATTAAATTTAAAGAAACATTTCAGAGAGTTTTTGGAATTCATATACTTTCCTTGCTAAATTTTTAATGATATACACTTACTTTTCTAGTATTATTTCTTCCATTAATCAATTTTTTCTACACTCTCATCTTTCTTCATGTTATCAATAACCAAGATGAATTTTTATTTCCTAAATAACCAAAATAAACATATAATGGGTTAAGTAATCAAAAAAATGATAATAATGTAATCCTCGTAACATTAGATATTAACTATAAACAAAATATTTAGTATATGGTATTATTATTTCTATAATTATAGTGTTCCTCTTCTACAACCACATTAATCACCTAATCACCAAATCTCTTTTCAATCCCATGGTGTTCTATAAAATAAAATTTATGATTAAGAAGTATAATATATTATTATATTTCACACTTTTTAATTTAAAATAATGATTTCATACCAACCAGGAAATCACAATTGATAATGGTATATGTTATACCCTTTTCGTCATCGATTACTCATTTATGCACTATGACCACGAAAATTGTGATGTTTTTTCACTCGATCATTGATATTTCATTTCCCAAAAAAAAATTATCCATATAAAATTCCGAATAATATTATTTTAATACTTCAAATTAAACATAACATTAAAATATCATGTAAACCATGAATGTCATCAATATATAAGAACTCTTTTCCATAAAATTTAAATTCATAAAATTTGTTAAAACATATATTTCGATATAAATCAACTAGAAAAAATGTCTCTAAAAAAATTCATTAATAACTTTAAGATATCACCTCATGAAACCTCAATTGGTTGACAAAAACATTGATCTTATTATTTACCATGGAAAAATAATTATCTCCTGAGAGTTTTCACCACTTTAATATATGGTCTAACATCAACAATACAAACAAAAAATTATTTTCCCACACATTTTTTTAACCATGATGATTTCTACTAGGGTAAGAAAATTTGGACACACAATAACACAATGTCCCAAATCATTAATGAAAAACAACTCATAGTTGACCAGAAATCTGTAATATCATTATTTCATTATTTAGTAATAATTTGATTGTAGTGATTAACCATATAAAAAATCATCACACAATGGTAATACTTTAAAAATCCTGGAAAATGTTAACTAAAAGTAATTTAATGAACCTGTAACATGTTTTGAGGTTACCTCTAGTCTTCATTATTCATTTATTCTCAATTTGATTCCACATTGACTACTTTTAAATCGTTCAATACCATTTAACATTAGTGTTGGAAAACTCATAATACAATTTCTCATTATAATAAATAATATTCTAATTACTTAAAAATTATGAATCATCAAATGCACTTCATAAAAACAATTTAATACTAAGAAAAACTGATTTACTATACTATAAGTGCCCTAATTAATTTTTGGCACATTTTTAGAAAATATTATAAATTTTTCTTCATAATAAACACTGGATCTTTATATATTGTCATGAATTCCAATAATAAATTTTTCATCCTATGAAAAACTACCGTAGGGAATTATTTTTGAAGGAATTTATTCATAGCTATTTATTATTATTTGAACTCAAGATCATCATTCTCTCTTTTATTCTGTAGAAAACACCTCAATATATCATCTTCACTTTCAAAAATACGAAAGTAATCTATTACATTTTCTAAATTTGAAACATCCTATGGCATCAAATATATCTTATAACACACTACTCTGTCATTCAGATACCACCCAGTAAGATGATCTATTAAATAATGGGTGATGATTCCTTATAAAATTGTTCAATATAGACACGTTCAAATTCGGTATATCTGGTTCACCTCAAGAATATATTCGAAAAACATTAATATATTTACTTAACTAATCCTTCTATGAAATAGAATATTATATTCCAACTCCATCAATCGTAGAATTTTAATTTGGAAGGATATATATATATTGGAACCCTCCCACTATATATTCCATGTTTCCTATATGGAAACAATTTCTGAACAAACATAGTATAGATGAACCAACATAGTAATATTCAAATTCTATATAATTTTAACATAACTATAAGTTGACCTATTTCAATGGAATTCTATCTTAATAATCTTGAACTAGAAGTTATCTAAAACTTCTAATGATAAAACCATTAAGCACAATGCATAAAACCTAAAATAATTTAGATTATTAGTTGGTAATTCACATTTTTTCATGTTTAATATATTTTTTGGTTTAGTGTTTTAAAGAATTATGTCATAAATAAATCATAATATAAACATATAATAAAAATTATAAATTTCCTATTAGAATCATTTTTTCAAAAATAAAAAAAAATTTAAAATAATCAATTATTTTATTTCCATGAAAATATTCACAATATTCAAATTGAATTCTTCCATTCTCTTATTCATCATTAAACCCTTCGAAAACAATATAAAAAATTGAATTAGAAGAAAAGGCACAGTGAGGCATATAAAGCAAAAAATAGATTACTACATTGAAAATCATGGAAACCCATAAAATATTATACCTATATGTAAATGTTATTTCAGTGATGTAAATAAATTATTTTCATATAAAATGAAAAACATTTTTTTGAATACAATATTTAAAATTAATTCATATAAATTACTAACCCATTTTCAAAATACAATGAATCATATTCCTAAAACCATTTAAATCAAGTTTTCATTAGAGAGACCATATGGATGAATTCTCTGCAAATCATTACCCAATTCATTGGAGAGATATAATGGGCATCACCAATTATATATCATATATAGGGATCAACCATTTTTTGAGATATAATGGTATATTACCATTTGGGTAGGCTATATCATTCTAACTCATTTTCTATATTAGGGATCAACCCATTGTATAAGATATATTTTTCTCACCTGTTTTTCATATAATTATTATATACCATATAAATAATAAAACATTTTATTCCCATGCATTTTCATTATAATACTTTTTTTTAAAAACAATTGAAATTATATAGAAAATTATATTATATATCAAAATATAACTTTTTTTTAAAATACAATATTCAATACCAGAAAACTGAAAATGTTAGAAATAATATTTTATTTAAGGAAAAAATTGAAAAACCATAAATTACTGGTAATAATGGTGGGGAAATACCTTTTCAACATATATGTTAAATAAGAAATTCATTTTTTCATTTTTCAGAACAACCCGTATAAAATATATTTATGTTTCATTTGAAAATATTTCAAATAATGTAAAAAAATTTAAAATAAAACTATATAAATAATTTATTCATGTGTAAGAACTATAAAAAATAATATTACAAACACGGTAATTTAAGTGAAATAGGTGGAATGAAAACATTAAAAGAGGGGTTTTAAATGAAAACCCACTTATCACTTTGGGAACACAAGGATATATTCCCAATGATTGAATAATATTTAACAAGACATTAAATTTTATTAGAATATATATATATTCATTATGTAACATGGAAAATGTTTCTATGTTTTACTTGTAACAGAATATAAATTCATATAATCAAAATATCCATAAATGTATATATAGTGAGATGAACTCACTTACAATAAGTCTGAGTTATCATGTGTGGTTTTTGTCATCCTAAATTATTATATTTTGATAACTATTTACATTCTAGTAATAATTTTTTATTTATATTCAAACTCTTATATCAATTATTACAATGTTATTTACAATTACATAATCAATTAAATTAATATTGAGTGTTTCGATGGCATTTTTCACATGTGTCAAAATTACATCTGTTGTTTTTCCATTAGTCAAAGAGGAAGTTATTAAACAAATCTAGAATATGAATCAGGATATAATTAAAATATTTTTATATTAATTATACACTTTAATTTTAATCCTGATAGAAATAAATCATCATTAACTATTCTTTTAATGATGATGATGGTTGGTCGAACATATACATGAGTAACATTTCCATTTTCAATTAAAATTATTAAAAGGTCTATATATTTGATATTTAAATAATTATAATAATATCATAGATTACATAATTTTCCATTAAATATAATTTCATATCACATCCATAGGTTTTGCTGATGAAAAAAATAATAGCATCTATTCACATAGGAGGAAGTTTGTGGATACCTGAACAATGCTATAATTTTATTATGTAATTATGAAAATGGAAGATTTTATTTTAAAATTATAATAATGTCATGAATATAATTAGTATGAAATTTATATCACATATGTTCATTAACATCATCCATATTACCTTTTATTTAAAGAATTAGTTAAAAATGACTCACATCACTTTGCGAGGTGGTAGTCCACCTTACACATGTCGGACATTATCTTATCCCATACATAATAGATGGTCGAGAAGCCTACATCATATCTAGACTAAATAAGTTTTAATATTTTAGTAATAACAAAATATATACATTAAAACCATCATTATAAAAATCGATGATATGTGATGATGGAAAATGAATGACATTGGTTGAGGAGGTGGTATTACTCATTACACATTAATAATGGATTAAAATCCCATTTGATTGAAAAGGAGAAGGATTTATGTTATTAAATAAAAAATAACATATTACTATATTGATGATACTAATGATATTATATAATTATAATTGTAGAATATCTAACAGTGGAAATTTATGAAATAATGTAAAGATGCTCAGTTAAGTAATATAATTATTCTTCAAGAACCTCTCAAAGATATGCACCAAAATCCTTTTTATGACGGATCTATTATCAAATTAAGAGTTATATGTATTTATGAGGAATGTAAGGATGATATTTATGAAGAGATGTTATGAGAAAATAGTTTTATTTGGGGATGAATATTATAGTATTTTTGGAGTCCTTTAATATATGTGTTGAGTGGCACGCTTTTAATTTTTTAAAATAAAAAATGTACCCATAGTTTTCACAAGACAAATGTCACATAAATGGATGATTATTGATAATAAGACATATAAAGGATTAAATATGTCCATAAAATATATTTTAGTCAAGTTATTATACCATTTTGTACTATTATATTTCCAGTTTAAACCCTTATAAATAAATTTTTACATTAACTAGATGATGATTAAATATTTTGATGTGGAATAAATTTCATTTAAGGGTAGAGTGATAACTATAAAATACTATAAAATGACCCTATAATATGTATTTTAGAAAAAAAACCATGGGTATATGTCACCCTTATATCCATGATGGGAAAACATTTTACGGGACGATCTTATATCCACATTCACCCAAAACCATCTGTATATGTACCCCTATCCCCACGGTTTTTGGAGAACCGTGGGTAATGGTTTCTTCAAGTGAAATTATACCCACATTCCTCCCAAAAACGTTCTTATAGGGGTACCAATACCCTATGTTTTGGGAGAAATGTGGGAATAGTATTCATGGGAAAAACATTTCTGCGGGAAGAACTTATACCAACGGTTAAACAACTGTGAGTATATGTCACCCTTATAACCATAGTTTTTGTTATCTATGTGAATATATTTTATGGGAAATAATTCATGGGAACTATAATACCAATGGTTTTATCAAAATAATGGTATAGTTTTTCCCATTAATATTCTATAGTATTAAGTTAAATAAAGAATTTTAAATAATTTTTTACATATATATAATTTATATATGTGTGTTTGTAAGAACAAGAAACATGTTTTCGGATCGTATTATACTCATTATATTATAAGTGGAAGGTGAAGGGATCAAATCCAAGATGATTTCTATTTGAAAATAATTATTTATACCCATGGTTTGACCAAAATATAGGTATAAGAGTTTCCATGAAAATTTCATATCCCAACAGTTTATAAACCATCAGAATAGGTCTATTCTAACACTGAGAGCATCAAAGGATAATAAAACAATAGTTATATCATATAACCATGTTTTTCTAGGCTATACCCATGTTTTTGGACCCTAAGAATAGGTAAATTTTCTAGTAGTGAAAACATTCAATATGAAAACAAACAAAGAAATGTTTCAAAAGACAAAAGTCCATTTTTTTGATACGAATTTAAACAAATATGTGACTTTCATGAAATTATCTTGATCATACCTTCCCTAAACGCAAAATTAAGGATTATATATTATAAATCATTTAATCTCTCACTTAATAAAAAAAAATTTCGACTAATCATGTAAATATATATATATATATATATATGTTCTGTTGTATTATCATACTATTATATATCCTTATGGATTGTACGGGGGGAGTATAGATATTTGGGTTAAGATTACATAATGGAGGTCATAACTCATTTCACGAAACTAATTTTAGGGAATTATAACTTCCACCCCAGTCTAAAGTATTATTAGTATATTTTAACCTATAACCACCCAAAGAAATGTCAATCTAAGATAAAAAATACATTTTTCCTTTGTTTTATCATGCATGTGTTGGTGAATCCTTGAATCCAATTCACACACTAAATTCCCTACAATGAGGATGATAGGGTGACCTAACATACTCTATGATCATCCAACTCATCCAATTTGGAAGAGGGATAGTCCTTGATAATTTTCCACTTATCCCATTAAAAGTGAGTAGAACCATCATAAATTCCACTTGTTTTATAAATTATTGACTAATGTTTTTAGAGATACTTTTAAATTGAAACTAATGCCATTTAAGCCTAAAAATTGAAAACATGACTATCCCACCTCCTGCTAGACATGTGTCATGCAGACACCTCATAGAAGGGAATAACACACTATAATTGCAATGAGGATCCATTGGAAACCATAATGTTAACCACATAATATGCCATCCAAAAAAAAGTTGGGGAATATAGATATATACATGAATCCTGTGGGAATAATTTCCTTTCCCTTTGAGACACCTTATCAGCTAGGATCTCACACCGAGGGGCATCCTCATTTAGTATGATAATTGGGTGGAATGGGTATTCAAGATAAGAGCTCTTATAGAGGTGGAAGTATATGACTAAAAAAGAATGATCCCCGAATAGAACCATATCCCATATATTAGTACATGCCTCACAAAGAATCACAATATGGTAAATGAACTATGTGATGTTGATCGTGGCATCAACAACATCTGTATTTATAATTCCCTTAGAGGATAAAAATGGAGAAAAATACGAAACGTCATCATAGATAATTTGTTACTTCATGATATCTTTACCACCCATTGATATCTAGATATGATCTATATGAACCATTGAAAAATCAATTTTAATGAATAATCAAGCACACAAGTGGTGTATCATACTATTGATAATGTATTCGTCTAGAAAAAACAATCAACCTTATCTCTTATCCTTTTTATGATTCTAGTGTTCTAAAAAATAAGGGGATGGTAGGGACGCCTGAAACATCAGACCGAGAACTTGTAATCAGGTCCCATGTATAAATACATAGTTCAATAGAATATGATGAAATGGAGAATTTCTCACCTCCATGAGTCAAACAACCATTCTTGGGATAAATCCTTATCTGAATGAACATATATAATTATATTGTAATGAATGAGGACCCCAATTTCAACAACTCCCTATAACCCCTATGAACATTTCACATACCTTTCGATGATACACACTAGTGATTGGTCTAAACTAAACTTTTATAAAAAATTACTATAATGAATCCTAGTATCTTTATTTAATTTTAAAGGAAACAAGTATAATTTTTATAACCCCATACGCGATTGTTCTTCCTTCAGCAATATACTGATATCATGCACCTTTTGGATAAGCGTTGATATAAAGGATGGAGGGACTGATGCTCTTAAAGGATCTTGTAAATAAGATTTTAGGGGTGCCATCAGACCCAAATATTAATGGAATAACAACCTATAATAGAGTGATATAAATTTTCATGGGTGGTTCTAGGGTTTCCCCCTATCTTATAAGGATATCACTCCCCATCCACTATGAAAAAGATTCATTTTTACCTTAACCAGTGTAATTAATTATTACTATTGTCAAAATTCATTATGTTTCAAATTTTCTTAACCATATTATAAAATATAAATTCTAGTTACTTTTAATATAGAATCTAATTTACCAAATATAAATCCCAAATGTTTTAAAATATAATTTTAAACAAATATTTTTGAAGCAATAAAAATACGGGTTTTCAGGAAGTATATTTTTCAAGTAAAATAGGAATATATTTTAACTATCTGAATAACAATAAAAATTATTTGAATATAAATTAATATTAGATGATATATAATATAATATTTTAATTTCAAAAATATACATTTTTTATTTTTTTTATTAATTAAAATGGACAAAAATTAGGCTCATTATTAATTTTTTTAGACAAATAACAGTATTCAATCAGAAAAAATATTTTGTGAGCATAAAAAATAATGTAGATTCATAATTTTTTATATGTATTAAATATAAATAAAAAATAATTAATTTTATAAAAATAATGTGAAGTCCCTCCATCCCCCTTTAGCTTGAAAATGTGGTGGAATTATACAATGCCTTAAGTGAAATCCCCAAGTCACCAATGGCTGGAAATAAATGTTGAGGGCATCAAGAATAGTGGGGGACAATTTTCCCTATGAAAAGTAAAAACCCAACCAAAAATGACAGTACCAAAACCAACTACATGATTAATTTAAATAATGTGTTACAATCTTACCACGTGCCAATAGCAACAATGAAAAGCCATACTAATTCCAATATAGAGTACCAAGGGGATGACTATACATACCAAAATACATAATAGAAAAATTTAACAACCCAAAGAGTCCATACATAACTCTAAGATAGACATCATCCAATCTCAAACCCACAAAGTATCCCAAATCATCACGATGTACCACTAATGTGGGGATATGATATGCGTTTTCCAATTTCATGTAATACATCATCATTAAAAGCACCCATGTTCCAAACTAAGGAGTGAGTAATAATACATATTAGGATTTCACATAATAACTTACTTACTCAAAATAATATGATAGAACAAGTGAACACATTTCTATAAAAAATATATAAAAATTTAAACAATTCCAAATTATCTATGATCCAAACACACCATTAGCCAAAAACATTTTAGAAAAATCCACATAATTCCAAGGTGAACAACCAAACAATGAAACAAAACACATCATTAACCAAATCCACAATCGCGATGGCATAACTAAATCCATATTATGTGGCCAAATGTGGAACTAAATAATATACATCACTTTAAGTCCCACATACACATAGGATATGGGTGTTATCATTGACGGTGGATGTTCTCATCCACAGTTTTTCACCGTTTTATAATGATACATCACAGAACATCAAACCATTTTTATAGTGGAATTGCATACTAATATCCATCATATAAAACACATTCCAACTAATAAATCATAAAATAATTCAAATGAAATTTCAACAAAATTATATCAACATACTAGTAATCATTTACCAACAACTTTCTGAAACAACTTCAACAAATCACCCATATATTGAAAACACATTTAATACATTATCCATAATAAAGGACATTTAAATAAAATGTCATTTATATTCAAATCCACTTTTAAGAACCATTTACATAATCCAAACAATGAATTCTATTTTAAAACTATAATTATAAATCTAATAACATATCCCATTTCCCAATAATGACATCATTTCCAAAATATCAAAAAATCATTAAAATATGAGTTTCAACCTATAATCAAAAATCACATTCATAGAAAATTTATAGAAACCCCAATAAATTTTAAATTAATACATATAGTTCTATAGAATGGAGTCTATAGTGAATGCACCTATGTTAGGGTTTTGACGAAAAAGGCAGACAATAAAATTGAAAAACAAATTTAGGTGAAAAATACACAAAGACAACATAGATCCCCCTTCCTGACATAAACAATCCAAAAAATCACCATTATTAGTAATATAAATCATTGATCTACATGTGATAGAAGAATATCTAGAAAATCAAGAGAGATATAGAAAAGTATATCTAAAAAAGTCACTAAAACACCAAGGAAGGCGACTTACCCAGGGAGAATCTATTTCTAATCAAATTATAATCCCTTCAAATCGCATAAACAATTAGTGGGAGATACTCCCAAACCCCCGATAAAAAAAATCAATATTTTTTACATTTATGGGGATAAATGAGATATTTAGGGTTAATCCTAATGAAGCCCTATTTTTTAATGAAAAATCCCTTTATATTGAGCATTGTTTAGCACCACAGTTAGGAAAATTATGCGCTAAAAGTTTGCATGAAACTATCTCAACAGGGTGTCTCTCTATTTCAACATCCTGACAAAGAAAAACTTTGTGTCAATCGTGAAAATTTCCATTGTCTCGAGATTCAGTATTTCATGAAGAAGCTATATAGTTTTAACTTATATTAATCAAATAATGCACACTTTGAAAATCCCCAAAACAAGCCCAAAACCCTCCAAACTATCCCAAACTTATTTGACCCATTTTAGAAAAATAAAAAAGCACAAAAATTGTTTCAAAAAGAAAACCATAGGTTCTAAAAATAATATTACAAAACCAATTATAATTATAAATAAATAAAATTAATTATCAAATTACATTTTAAAAAATACGTATTTTCATTGTTTAATTAAAAATAAATATTCTCAAAAATATAAAAAATATTTCACTAACTCAATTTTGATATTATAATATTAAAAATGAATTAATTTTTATTATACACATTTTCTATAATTTTTGAAACATAATTACAATATTTACTTATATAAGAAAAAAATAATTTGTGATGAAAATCTATGTTGAAGAATGAAATTACATTACTAAAAAGTGAATGATTATTTACTAAGAATGTATCAATAATTTATATTGATTAGTATATATATATTTCATAAATTAGTTAATACTATTGATGCCCAACAATTTAATGGAATGGTTATACTAGTTATATTTCTCATGTTTCTTTTAAACTCTTTGTTATGTGTTTGACACAATATCGAACAATGTTTTATATTTTAAAATATTGGGTAGATACAATGGGTATAATGATATCTTATTTCATAGAAAAAGAATATTTACATAACATTAAAGGATTAATATTTATCATAAAAACATAATATAATTGTAAATTAATCCTTAATGGGTTGATAAGTTTAAGGATAAACATATTTTTAACAACATAGATACACTTTGAAATTTTATGTTGTTGTATTTTAAGGTAAGTAATAATATTTTTTGAAATTATTTTTCGGTTATAATATATCATTGAGGTTAATTTAACCCTTAGTTTTGACATATGAATTAGTTTTATATTTATTTGGAGGAATGTTATTGGGGGCATAAGTTGAAAGAAACACATAAGCCTCAAGGATAATTTGTTCTGTGATGGTGAGGTAATTATGGATTATGGGTATAAAGATATTATTCTATTTAAAAAAAATTAAACAAGCATTGGATTTTAAATTGATTTAATTATTAATTGAATGATGAATTTTTCGAAGAATATTTCTATATTCGGAATATTTGATTTTTATGTTATACATAATACACATTTATTATTTTTTATTTTATTAGAGGAATAAAAATTGTGTAAACATATAGACCAATATTTTTTTATTATGGTGATTCATGTAATTAATGAAAATGAATAGTATATTTTTAGAATACATGATTACGGTATATATATATTTTTGTATTTGAATACACAAGTGAGTAATTTTATTCATTTATAATTCTTATATCGATCTATGAATAATATGTGATCAAATAATTATAATATCGGTTTTTGAATTTATAAAATAATATTTTGTAAGAGTTATGAGGATAATAATTTATGAATTTATTTATTTTGAAAATGTACTATTATTGTTTTAATTTTGGATATAATCCACTATAGACTATATATTGTGATGCTCTGACCATTTTCAGTTTTCCTAATGAGTAGAAAAATAAAAAATATTTTTTATCAATTTTTAGATATTTTGGTCATTTAGATGTCAATTTTAATGCTTCATTCATGAAAAATTAATAAAGTAAATTTATATTATGTCATGAATAAATGGTGGAATACTTCAATAGAATAATAAAAAGATGATTTTTTGGGATAAATAAAGTAAATATATTCTCTCAATATCTTTATATCTTTGTTAATATAATTCCAAAACTAACGAAAGTAAAATAAAAATATTCAGACTCAAATGTGGAATATATTTCTCAGTTGCGAAGTTTCAACTTATGTGACTCTTTCACAAGTATGAGCCACCAAATGTTAAATTAATATATTAATAAATAGTTATAAAATTATATTTTTTATAGTATTATCATTGACCGTAAATTAATTCTTAAATATAAATTATTTTCTATATCAATTAAAATATACACATTTCAAATCGGGTATATTTATTTTCAACTCACTAGAGTTGATTATGGAATGTTAAAACCTTGTTTATAGGCCCATGATTAAATTTAAATGGTGAAATTTATTTATTAGGGGTATAATATGACAACATGATATTTTTAATTTTATTTTATTCTAAATTAATAAAATGTTTAATTAAGTGGACCACATGTAACCCCAAGCATAAAAAAAGTTGAAATACTATAGAAATATAATTATTTAAATTTTATTGTTATCATTTTTCTTTGGTTATAAAGGTTATTAATATGAAAAAATGAATTATGAAAAATATGTATAAAATATTTCCATAACGAAAATTTACTCATTTATTGCTAGTAATTAATAACTCTATTTAAAATGATAAAATTAATATACATGTATGTAAAATGAAAAACTTTTCATAGTATTGGATTTTACTGTTTTTTGTATCTTGATATCTAATGTACTATTATCTTGAAGATATAAAATGGTATTTATTATAAAAAATTTAATAATATTATGTTTATTAATATCAATTGGTTACAAGTAATGAAAAAATATTTTGAAGGTAAAAAAAATTATTCAAAAAAATAATCAGTATAGATAATGTATTTGTTTGTATGTAAATAAAATCAATCAAAATTTAGGAACTATTTTAATATATATTTTTTAAATTATTCAATAAAATATGTTAAAAATTATCAAATTATTCTCACTATGAATGCAATAAAAAATAATTTTATTCTAGAAAATACATTTCCTCGAAATGGTTTTCATGAGTATTTTAAAAGAGATTATATTTAATTTCTCCTAAATTATTTAATTTGATCATGTAAAATGGATTCTGAATTTTGAATAATTAGAGAGAATAATTTTTAATTTTCTCTACCAAATTTGTGTTCATATTTAATAGTAACCATTGTAAAATTTTAACACCTGCATAATGTGTAAAATGGGCATAATGAGGTTAAAATTAGGGGATAATGATTCAAAATATCACAAAGACATTTTTTAATATATCTATATATATTTATTTTTCCATTATTATTATAACATCTAAAATAATGCATTTTTTCTATTTTCATATAATTATGGGATTAATATTAACAATAAGTACAGATTGTAACTCTCTTTATTTTTATGTCTTTAATAAGGTTTAATAAGAATAAAAATATTTTTTCAATAATTATTAAAGTTTATTTTTAAAATAAATTTATTTATTTTATGATATTATATTTTTTTGGAAATTATAAAATTACATAAAGCACATACACATCACTAAAAGATTGTTTTTTAAAATACAAGAAAAACACATCTATATGTTTTTATAATATTTAATCTTGTGTAATATGGATAATAATAATTTTTTCTTCATTATTAAATATTAATATTAAATTTAAGAAATATTTTATAAATTTATATTCTATCTCCAAATTAATATTGATGTTTTTGAATTAAATTATGTTAATATACTAGAAAATTAATTTAATAATATTTTATATCAATCTATATTTAAATATTTTTCCAAAATAATTAAAACCATACCTCTAACACCCATATTTTAAAAAAAATTATCATATTAATTAGATATCATTTATTGCATTTACTACATGAAATGTTGATTTATTTACATTACAAGAGGTGATGTGTTTTAATAAACCATGGTATATTATTAAGATAATTATTTAAATGAGTCTATTATAACCTCTCAATGATACATAGTGGTATCAATAGTAATAAATATTATTTAAATATTATATATAATAGTGTTATACAAAGAAAAAATATTGATAAAAAGTACTTTATTTTTATAAATTTCTAAAATGTTTTGAAAATTCAATTTTCACAAAAAATTCTTTTGATTGTTTTGTGTGAAAAAATAATAAAATAATTATTCCCTATTTAAGAAAACATATTTAGAAAATATTAAATCATAATTTTAAATATCCATTTCAAAATTATAATGCAGTGAAATTTTGAGGTTTTTTCAAAATGAAAAAATTTTATGTGAATAGCGAATAGTAATAGTTTTTATTAAGAATAGGCATTTTGTTTACAACATTTAAAAATTTATAAATTTGTTAAATATTCTTGTCTATGTAAAATTAGATCAATGATATATTTATAAATAAAATTAATTTCATTTTGAATCAATTATATATTGAGTTGATAAATTAAAACCTTCTATACTTATGAGGAATTGTTCTTTGGAAACCAACTTCTTTATCACCTTTGAAAGATTTATTTTAAATTAAATTCTACATATTATATGAATTTAATTTCAAAAAATGGATCCCATTTTTATAATAGAAATAATTTATAATTTATAGTAAGGTAATATTATTTTCATCACATTATGAAGAGTAAAATCCATAATAATTAATTACCATGGTTGTGATTTAAATAGGATTATCACAGGTTAAACTAAATATGTTAAGGGTTACAATGAAATAGAAACTAGTGAAAAATAGATTATATGTCTTTAATTCAACCATTTGTCTTATATTATTTTTAATTTTCAATTCATAATCCTTTTTTCATGAGAATAATGTGGGTACACCTTTTCCTATTATCAAATTCCTTTATATCATCTCCCCCACTTATAAAAAGAAACCCCTCTTTTCTCCTCTCCACACATCCAATATCCATTGGTTCCAAAACTAACATCCCAAATACATTCCATAATTGTATTATCAGTTCCAAGATTATTTATTATTATAAAAAACCAATACTTGCAATAGTTTTTAGGAAAACCTTAGTTGAAGAATAGGTAACATTCAATAAGGAGTGTATTTATTTTATTAATTCCTCCACCCCATTAAAATATTATAAAATATTTTTAATATATAAATAAAATTATATAAAATATAAGGAGTTTTAATTATGTTAATGGCAATAAATATATATATCTACTCTTCCTCAAATGGAAAATGATAATTTCACTCGTTTGTACGCTGAAATATCTCCTCGTTAACCGATGAGAATCATTTTCCAAAAACAACTATCATGGTTAGGTATGACGATGGATATAATGTATATGTATTATATTTATAACATAACATTAATTATGGGAAATATTATAACATATACCATTTTAATTTCCATTCTGTTGGGGATATGATAATGTTGATCATGTGTATGATAAACTACTAACTCGTGATGTGATGTGATTCATTTTCAATTACATTTTACAAGTATGGTAATATTGGATAAATTGAAAGAATATGCATTATATTTAATAAATCATAATGATTTCAGAGGAATAGTTTTTATTTAAATAACTTCCATTACATTGATCAATAAAATGGAAAATAAAATTAACGCATAGCTACGACATACCATCTATAGCATCCCGCCTTTTTATCAAATAAACTTTCATTGCATTTTACAAAATCGAGGATCCTTAAGGTTTAGTGTCTTTGAAACCAGGAACTTAAAACATGAAAACATAAAACATTCTTCTTAAACACTTGAAAGGATTCTACTCATGTTCATCCTAGGTTCATTACTGCATCTCATAACCTGGGGACATACATCAAAAGAAAGGGTGAGCAGAAGGCCCAGTAAGGAAAACAAGAGAAACATTTTACATGTCAACTTGAGATACTTCAATAAGTTCATGAAAAAAACATTAAGGCATGAGAAAGAAATCATGAGATATATCATAATAAAAAGAACATTTTTTAAAACATGAAGATGTGGCTGCAACATTTAACATAGACAATCATGAACATATCACCAAGGTCCATCCCCAAGGTGTCATTTGAAAATTACCATGGTTATTCACCAAGGTATCGTGAAAATAGTAATCTCTAGTGGTTACATCATTACCCAATGCATTGGAGCGCTATCAGGGCGCACCCTTAAATTTTCTTTTATTATCATGTGAGACACATATATCATCATCAAACATTTCATAAATAACCCATATAGCATAAAATAAATGGGTTTCATTTCGTAATCATAACGTTTTAAAAACTGCTTTAAAGACATGATATTTACGTCACTTTAAACCCATGGAAGGAGAGAGCGGGTTTCATGTATGTAAATCCCAGAATTTAAAATAGAAAATTTTGATATATATGTGAATACCCCTATATAAATAAGAGCCTTGAGTATTCACTTTATAACATAAAATAATTTTGAGAAAAGAGAGAGGCATTTTGAGATGAAAATTCTATAGCATAACAACTATGTTTCGGGGTTTTAGAAAACACTGAAAACAGAGGGGACATGGGTCAAACATTCATAAATAACCCATAAAACAGTAGGGGAACTGAATATAAAGGATTTAAGAACATGGTAATCAAATTTGAAATACATACCATATGAAATGAAGAACATGAAAGGCAGAAAAAAAAATAAGATTTCTCTTATGAAAATTCGACAGCCTAACGGCGTAACTTAAACATCAAAAAAATGAATTGACGAGATCAAAAAGTGTATCTCATCATATGAAAATAAATTATCAGTATGATAGATATAGAGATAATATCCCAAAATAATAAAAATGAACTTGAAAGACTTGACATGAAAGTATAACTTCAAAACGAGAAGGGTGAAAGAACCGCTTAAAAATTCGACAGCCTAACAGTGTCACATAAAATTTCAAAATACTGAATTGAAGAGATCAAATGGGGTCTCTCATCATATGATCATAAAATATCATTATGATATATATAGATATCATACCCCAACATAACAAAAAGTAACTTGAAATAATTGACATGAAAGTAGAATTTCATAACGAGAAGGGTGAAGAACCACTAAAGAATTCGGCAGCCTAACAGCGCCACTTAAAACTTCAAAATACTGAATTGAAGAGATCAAATGGGGTATCTCATCATATTATAATAAAATATCAGTATGATAAATTTATATATCATACCCCAACATAATAAAAAGGAACATGAAATAATATACATGAAAATAGATCTTGAAAATGAGAAGGGAGAAAGAATTCGTTACAAAAATTTCGGCAGCCTAACAGCGCCACTTAAAACTTCATAAAACGAAATAATGAGAGTAAGATGGGATCTCTCATTATGTGAACATAAAAATGGAATTCATAGGAGTATAAAACAACACCATTTAACATAATAACATGGAGCATAAAATAAATTACATAAAAGAGATTTCTTGAAAAGAAAGAGAGAGATCAGATCTCTTACCTTAAAACATAAGTCTTAAAACACAGAGGTTGGGACCTTGAGGGCATGGGGACACCATGGGAGGACTCATTGGGATGTAAGGAGACCATAAATTCGTTGGGGGAGATTGGGGAGTCGAAATAGATGAGAGGATGTCTTGGTAGTTATATGGAAAGTGAGGGGACAAGGCATTAATGGCCAAGCGACACCTCAAAAGTGGTTTTCTGAAAACCATGTGCTCTCCCAGGGTATTTCCAAGGGAGTTAGGCCACCTGGTGCCCCCCATACAATACTTCATCACCTAAGGTCGGCCAACCCTTAAAATATCTCATGAAATCACCATGACACAGCTATGATGTCATTAAACATATCGAAACCCTAAAACTGCTTTTTTTACTATTCATTGAAAATTCATCTTGCATAGAAAAATCCCAAAATTTCACCTTAACCAAATATCAACGCTCTGATTAAAAATATGAACTCCATTTTATACAAATAATTTTCTAAATATTTTTAATTTAATTTTTAAATAAAAACACTATTCACCGAAAATTCATTTTTTTAGAAAGAAACCCCAAATATTACCATAACATAATATCAGTGCTCTGAGATCAAAAATAAAGTCCATTTAATAAAAAAAATTCTAAATATTTTTAATTTAATATTTAATTAAAAAAACTATTCACCCCAAAAAACTAATACTTGACTAATAATTTATGAAACCGTTGTTTACCCATTTTATTGAATCACATTACTTAATCTAGGTGTCTAAATTATATTAAAACTTTCTTTGAGTGAAATTAATAATCCATTTGGTCACATTACTAATCCTAAGCGTAAAAGAACTATTCATAATTTAATATTCATCAAAAATAATGTTGATTTTATTAGACTCCAAATTCCATACTGAACACTTTTGCAGAAAGCCATTTTTTTAAAATAATTACACATCATTAATTATTTAGGGTTTACAAAAATATTTTAAAATATCCCTTTTTCAAAATTCGTCAATAAAATATATCCTAAAATTATCCTAACAATTGAAATTTCACAAACATCACTAATGGAAGAAATCTCAATTTATTCATCCCAAAGGATCACACAAGGAAGGTAGGGTCTCGTCACATGGCCCCTTATAACACCGTCATAGGACCTAAGTGTAAGGTGTGCTAAGGTGAGATAATCTGAGGGAGGCTCGGCCAACATTGCACGAGTAGTAATTTCTATCAGTGTGAACTTCTCGCGAAGGCGATCCCGTTTTAGCTTCACACGATGAAGTTCATCTTGGGTTTGGTCCAGAGGAAAGCCCAATGGTGCTACTTTCTTTCCAAGTTCTGTTAGATGGGCTTCGATCGGTCCAAGACTACTGGGTGAGGCCATCGAATCTTCATTGTATATTTATTAACCAAGATTAATTGTATTTAGAGACAATAATCAAAACGTTTAGTTTCCAGCGGTCATATTGACCAATGGTCATATAACAGTCAAAAAGTAACGGTCTCATTTTAATTATACTCATGTTATCAAATGAAACATTTGTGTTGAGTATAAAAATAAAGTAAAATAACACATAAAATTAGGAAATAAGATTTATTCAAAATTTCGGGTCGTTACAATCTTCCCCCCTTAAGAAATTGCGTCCTCGTAATTTTTAAAATTAGGTTTTGAAATTTCATTGAAAGTCCCACATCGGAAAATGAGTCAGTAAAACTATTAATTTAAAAGAAAGAAATGGAAGTACGAAGGTCACCTGAGTTATCCCACACTAGTATTCCATGTTGGAAAACATGGACATGGAAGAAAAACAAAGGGTCAAGTTCTGAGGGAGAGTGATAGAGAAAATGATTAAGAAAAAGCTAACCATAAGAAAATCCCAAAACTTATGATGTGTGTAAACAATCATTGGTTACCTAGTAGGAAATGTAAACCAACAACGTTTTTGTTTTACGTTCCTTTTCATAATTTTGAGGAATTAATTTACTACATAGAAAAAAACATAACAAAATATACCTACCTTCATGTAGAGGTTCATCCTTTAACAAGTTTCTACCAAAACTAATCTTTTCTCTAAATTATGAGCATTCAAAACTACTTGGTCTCATCAAAACACAAGAATCATCTTCTAGAGAATCATATAATCCTCAAAAGATTAACTATCTATTTCTTTTATCTTTAAACATTATCTCAAAAATAGAAAGGGTAAAGTAAAACAACTCTTCAAAAAGAAATAATAACATAGGAAGGAAAACTATTTTTAAATCATCAAAGTTCCATGGTACTACAAAAAGTTCATCATTGGCCATCCCATAAATAACGGTCCTTAAAATTCCTCAAAATAAACCAAACTAAGATTTAAACCCAAATACAAGAGGGATTTGATAACATAATATTCCAAAATAAACTTCATTGATCATCTCCAAACAACATCAACCACACCTAACATCTTATAACAAAAGTACCGAACCAAAACATATTTTACCCAAGATAGGTTAATCATTCCCATAAGTAACCTAAATTACTATATGTCCACCTTAAATTCATTTATTCTTCAAAATATAAGTCAACCTTATTTCTCAATGAAAATATCGTAGTAATCTATTTACCTCGATCATATAGGGTCCTCAAAATAGTGAATGTCTTCCAAAATAATAATCATATTTTAATCCCCTAATCATCTCTATCATATTAATATGGCAATCATATCATTTCCTATCATAATGGTTATTGGGACATGTTCTTTCATTTCCCGCCATTAACTAAGAAAAGAAACTATAATTAGGGGCTTAAATACTTAGCCAATAATCATGAAAAGAAACATAAAGCATATAAGGATATCATGTAGAAGAAAAGTATACCCTAACTTGTGATCCCCAAGGTTCCAATCAAGGTTATCCATGATCATATATTCTTATGTGAACCTTTATTTTATTTTATCTTTGTTCCTTTTACAATGTTTCATACTAAGCATATGAATTTACCAAAGTATATCCCCCAGGAGTGTTGTAAACAAGAGTGCAGCAAGGCCCGTTGTCGTGTACCAGTTCCCGTTCGAGTCTAGCTCAAAGTGGTGTTTTCGGGTTTTAACCCTATGTACATCTGTGCCAGAGCCACCTCTACCTGCTCGTATCCAGACAGGGATGTATTTGCATGGAAACCCCTTACTCAATACTCACCAAAATATCAGGAAGTTTTCGTATATTTAAACTTTTCTATAGGGTTCTTACTAGAGTTTTCATATCTTAATTTCCACAAATAACTAAACCATCCATTGATACCAACTATAGAATCCTGCATTTTTATCAGATAAACTTTCATTACATTTTACAAAACCAAGGATCTTTAAGGTTTAGTGTCTTGGAAACCATGAACTTAAAACATGAAAACATAAAACATTCTTCTTAAACACTTGAAAGGATTCTCCTCATGTTCATCCTAGGTTCATTACTTCATCTCATAACCTGGGGACATACATCAAAAGAAAGGGTGAGCAGAAGGCCCAGTAAGGAAAACAAGATAAACATTTTACATGTGAACTTGAGATACTTCAATAAGGTCATGAAAAGAACTTTAAGGCATGAGAAAGAAATCATGAGATATATCATAATAAAAAGAAAATTTTTCATAACATGAAGATGTGGTTGCAACATTTAACATAGACAATCATGAAGATATCACCAAGGTCCATCCCCAAGGTGTCACTTGAAAATTACCAAGTTTATTAACCAAGGTATCGGGAAAATTGTAATCTCTAGTGGTTACATCATTACCCAATGCATTGGAGCGCTATCAGGGCGCACCCTTAAATTTGCATTTATTATCATGTGAGCCAAATATATCAACATCAAACAATTCATAAATAACCCATATAGCATAAAATAAATGGGTTTCATTTCATAATCATAACGTTTTAAAAACTGCTTTAAAGACATGATCTTTACGTCACTTTAAACCCACGGATGGAGAGAGCGGGTTTCATGTTTGTAAATCCCAGAATTTAAAATAGAACATTTTGATATATATGTGAATAACCCTATATAAATAATAGCCTTGAGTATTCACTTTATAACATAAAATAATTTTGAGAAAAGAGAGAGGCATTTTGGGACGAAAATTCTGCAGCATAACGGCTATGTTTCGGGGTTTTAGAAAACATTGGAAAGAGAGGGGACATTGGTTAGACATTCGTAAATGACCCATAAAACAGTAGGGGAACAGAATTTAAAGGATTTAAGAACATGTTAATGATATTTTAAAGACATACCATATTAAATTAATAACATGAAAGGAAGACAAAAATAAGATTTCGCTTATGAAAATTTGGCAGCCTAACGGCGTAACTTAAACATCAAAAAAATGAATTGATGAGATCAAAAAGGGTCCCTCATCATATGAACATAAATGATCAGTATGATAGATATAGAGATAATACCCCATCATAATAAAAAGGAACTTGAAAGACTTGACATGAAAGTATAACTTCAAAACGAGAAGGGTGAAAGAACATCTTAAAAATTCGCCAGCCTAACGGCGTCACTTAAAACTTCAAAATACTGAATTGAAGAGATAAAATGGGGTCTGTCATCATATGATCATAAAAGATCAGTATGATAGATATAGAGATCATACCCCAACATAAATAAAATAAACATGAATTAATTGACATGAAAGTAGAACTTCAAAACGAGAAGGGTGAAGAACCACTTCAAAATTCGGCAGCCTAACGGCGCCAATTAAAACTTCAAAATATTGAATTGAAGATATCAAATGGGTTCTCTCATCATATGATCATAAAAGATCAGTATTAAAAATTTATAGATCATACCCCAACATAATAAAAAGTAACTTGAAATACTTTACATGAAAATAGATCATGAAAAATGAGAAGGGAGAAAGAATCTGTTACAAAAATTTCGGTAGCCTAACTGCACCACTTAAAACTTCATATAACAAAATAATGAGAGTAAGAGGGGATCTCTAATTATGTGAAAATTAAAAGGGAAGTAAGAGGAGTATAAAATAACACCCTTTAACATAAGAACATGGAGCATAAAAGAAATTACATAAAATAGATTTCTTGAAAAGAAAGAGAGAGATCAGATCCCTTACCTTAAAACGTAACTCTTAAAACACAAAGGTTGGGACCTTGAGGGCTTGGGGGCACCTTGGGAGGACTCCGTGGGAGGTATTTAGACCATAAATTAGTTGGGGGAGAGTGGGGAGTCAAAATGGATGAGTGTATGGCTTGGTATTTATAGGGAAAATGAGGGGACAAGGCATTAATGGCCAAGGGACACCTCAAAAGTGGTTTTTTCAAAACCATGTGCTCTCCCATGGTATTTCCCATGGAGTTAGGAAAAATGGGGCCCCCATACAATAATTCATCACCTAAGGTCATACAACCCTTAAAATATCTCACGACATCACCATGACACAGCTATGATGTCATTAAACATACCGAAACCCTAAAACTGCTTTTTTACTATTCACTGAAAATTCATCTTTCTTAGAAAAATCCCAAAATTTCACCTTAACCAAATATCGACGCTCTTATTACAAATAAGAACTCCATTTTATAAAAATAATTTTCTAAATATTTTTAATTTAAGTTTTAAATAAAAACACTATTCACCAATAATTCATTTTTTTAGAAAAAACCCCAAAAATTACCATAACATAATATCGGTGCTCTTAGTTCAAAAATAAAGTCCATTTTATAAAAATATTTTTCTAAATATTTTTATTTTTATTTTTAATTAAAAAACACTATTCACCCCAAAAAAGTAATACTTGACTACTAATTTATGAAACTGTTGTTTACCCATTTTATTGAATCACATACTTAATCTAGGTGTCTAAATTATATTAAAACTTTGTTTGAGTGAAATTACTAATCCATTTGGTCACATTACTAATCCTAAGCATAAAATCACTATTCATAATTTACTATTCATCAAAAATTATGTTGATTTTATTAGACTCCAAATTCCATACTGAACACTTTTGTAGAAGACCATTTTTTGAACATAATTACACATCATTAATTATTTAGGGTTTACATAAATATTTTAAAATATCCCTTTTTCAAAATTCATCAATAAAATATATTCTAAAATTATCCGAACAATTGAAATTTCACAAACATCACTAAAGGAAGAAATCTCAATTTATTCATCCCAAAGGATCACACAAGGAAGATAGGGTCTCGTCACATAGCCCCTTATAACACCGGCATATGACCTAAGTGTAAGGTGTGCTAAGGTGATAGAATCTGAGGGAGGCTCGTCCAACATCGCACGAGTAGTAATTTCTATCAGTTTGAACTTCTCATGAAGGAGATCCCGTTCTGGCTTCCCACGATGAAGTTCAGCTTGGGTTTGGTCCAGAGAAAAGCCTAGTGGTGCTACCTCCTTCCCAAGTTCTGTTATATGGGCTTCGATCGGTCCAAGACTACTGGGTGAGGCCATCAAATCTTCTTTCTATATTAATTAACCAAGATTAATTGTATTTATAGACAATAATCAAAACGTTTAGTTTCCAGCAGTCATATTGACCAATGGTCATATAACGTCAAAAACCAACGGTCTCATTTTAATTATACTCATGTTATCAAATGAAACATTTTTGTTGAGTATAAAAATAAAATAAAATAACACATAAAATTAGGAAACAAGATTTATTCAAAATTTCGGGTCATTACACCATCTCCATAAATGGTGTAATTAACTTTATTTCCATAACATTAATATATTAATATAAGTTTTTATATAATGAAAATATTTTATTTTTATATAATGGATTAAATTTTGGAAAAGATATAATCATGATCAATATAAATTGACTGAAAATACCAAACCAAAACAAATGTGAAAAATGAAGTAGTTATTACTCAAAACATAATGTTACCGAGGAATTATTGATAAGAAGTTTATAAAAGATGAAAAGTAAACAATATATGTCATTATATATATTATTATAGTAATTTAATATATATATATAATAAATTTGTATTTACAATAAATTAGTATAGAGTTCTTTTGAGGGATGTGAAATCCAATGTATGGTATTTTTACACTACTAGAAATCTGTGTTTTCCAAACACTTTCATCCCAACGGTTTACACAAACCATTGGGAAAGGGAGGATTTACCATCGGTTTTGATAAACCATCGGTATAATCCTATTTGGAAGACCCTTTACCAACGGTTCTCTAGAACCATTGGGAAAGGCTTCCTTGTGAGAGGATTTACCAACCGTTTTAAAGAACCATTGGGTAAAACGAGTTTTTTAGAGGATTTTACCAACAGTTCTATATGAACTGTTAGAGTAGTCACTCTTGACCAACAATTTTAAAAAACCTTTAGGAAAAGTTTTCCCCAATTAAGCAGGCCCTCATCATTCACGAATAGAACTAAATCTGCAGCAGCAGATGCCCTCCTCCGTCGACATCCCCCATCTAAAATGCAAAATCACATTTAGATCCATCTCAAATCAGGTATTTTCTTCTTTATACACTTAAAATATTTAGGTGTTACCTTATTATTATTTTTATTCATCTAATATTTTAGTTTTATGTTTTTATTTTGATGTGTATCTCTTTTTTTCTATTTTTATTTTACCTAGATTTTCTCCATCCCATCAGATACATTTAATTAATTAAATCTTTAATCCAATAGAGGTGAAACATTATAGATTTTTTGTGGTTAGATTCCATATATTTTAAGTATGTGTTTTTATGATTTTTCTTCATCATTTAATTAATTGTTATTAAGAATTCAATTATATGTGTTTATTGATTTTTTACAAAGTTTTTAGGGGGTTGGGGGCTGTCCGAGGGGTCGGGGGGCTGTCCGAAGTTGAGGGGGGGAGTCTGGGGGATGGCGGCTGTCCAGGGGGTCGGGGGGGGGGGGGGGGGGGCGTCCGGGAGGTGGGGATTGTCTTCGGTTTTGGGGGTTTTCCGGGGTGGGGGACTGTCCGGGATGGGGGTGGCTGTCCGAGGGGTCGGGGGGGCTATCCTGGGGGTGGGGGCCTGTTCGGGTTGAGGGGGGGGGTTGTCCGGGGGTGGGGGTTGTCCGGGGGGTGGGGGCTTTTCAGGGGTTAGGGGGGGATTTTCATGGTGTGGGGGTTGTCCGAGGTGAGGGGGGTTGTTCGGGGGGTCGGGGGGTGTCCGGGGGTTGGGGGCTGTCCGGGTTAATGAGGGGCTATTCGGGGGGTGGTTGGGATGTCCGAGTGGTGTGGGGCGTTGTATGGGCGGTGCAGGTGGCTGTCTAGGGGGTGGGGGCCTTCTGCTGGTGGGGGTTGTCCGGGGTGGGGGGTTGTCTGGGGTGAGGGGGGCTGTCAGGGGATGGGGGGCTGTCCGGGTGAGGGGGGATGTCCGGGGTGTCGGGGGGGCTGTCTGGGGGGTGGGGAGGGGGGGATGTCCAGGTGGTGAAGGGTGTTGTATGGGTTGTGCGGGGGGGATGTCCGGTGGGTGGGGGTGTACGGGGTTGGGCTGGATTTCCGAGGGTGGGGGCCGTCTGAGGTGGGGGTGGGCATGTCCGGGGTGGGGGGGGCTTCCAGGGGTGGGGGTTGTCCGGGGGATGGGGGATTTTCGTGGTGAGGGGGGATGTCCGGGGGGTGAGGGTTGTCCGGTGGGTTGGGGGATGTCTGGGGGGTGGGGGATATCTGGGTTGAGGGGGAGCTGTCTGGGGGTGGTTGGGTTGTTCAGGTGGTGTGGAGGGGGGGTTGCCTGGGTGGTGCGGGGGGCTGTCCGGGGGGTGGGGGCCTTCAGGGGGTGGGGGATGTCCGAGGTGGGGGGGCTGTCCGGGGGGATGTACAGGGGGTGAGGGGGTTGTCCGGGGTTTGAGGGGGTTGTCTGGTAGTTGGGGGGATTTTCGGGGTGAGGGGGGGATATCCGGGGTGAGGGGGTTGTCTGGGGTGAGGGGGGGGGGGGTGGCAGTCCCTCTCATAGCCTCTTTAATTTAAGAATGATTGAAATTGAATTTATCTTTTTTTCTTACTTCTGCTTAATTATATTGAATTGCATATATCGAATAAGTTTTCTTTAATATAATTGTTTCATTTGATAAATACAGTCATGTTTTTTAATAAAACCCCTCCAACGGAGGTGTGCTGTCTGCCAAAACTCACATTGATAGTTTAGGGTGTGATAATTTGACTCTCAATCATTATTTTCAACTAAATACTTCTACTTTTAAAGACAACTAATATGAAATATATATATTTATCATAACACAATCCCAAATCAAGAGTCTGTTTTTATAATATAAGATCAGTTTCTATGATGTGAAGTAAAACTACATAGGATTTTTTTGGAATCCTATCTGAATGATGATGCTTCACAGATGTCGCTGGACCGGGCCAAAACGCTACGGTCATGCAGCGATAATGTTGTGATTTGGCCCTGCTCCCGGACGACACCCCGTGGCAGTTCACAGTCCTGTCAGAATTCGATGTATGATAACAAGATATACTTTTAGATACATTACCCATCCTCCTCCCTGGACCTCGGACAACACCCACACCCTCCTCCCTGGACCACGAACAACCCCCCAGAAATCCCCCTGGATAGCCCCATGGATAGCCCCCCACCGTCCTCCCTAGACCGTGGCGATCCCCACGGAAATCCCCCCCACCATCCTCCTTGGACCCCGGACATCCCCCCGCCTCAAACCAAGTCACGATGTCACATGATCTCGGTTTCCAAATGACCTCGGAACACCATGAACTCGGACGACAACAAGGGTGGGTGAATTGTGAAATGTTCATCCAGATGTCACATCAATCAGAGGTGTCGTCTGACCGCGGTGGCCGAAAACACCCTCTGTGTGTCGTAAATGGCCAAAACATGCATTTAACAGTCAAATACATGCCGAACGACATCGTAATGACTTTAAATCACATGGAAACACACTAATTATTATTTGTGAGTTGCATGAGGTAAAGACACATCATTCGGATGCACGGTTTGCACGGCACGGCTGAATATGTGTTTTTTAGTTGTTGGCCATGCTTGAAAAGCGGCGTGGGGTGTTCAAAATCGGCCGAACGATTTAATAATGTCATGAAATCAGAACAAAACTATGGTTGGGTGAATTGTGAAATGGTCGGATAGACGGCACGTCAATCATAGATGTCATGTGACCGCGGTGGCCGAAAACGCACTCTGCATGTCGTAAATGGCCAAAACATGCGTTTAACAGTCAAATGAATGCCGAATGACATCATAATTACATTAAATCACACAAAATCACCCTAATTATTATTCTTGAGGTGTACGAGGAGACTCCACGTAATTCGTACGCACGGTTTGTGTGGCACAGCTGAATATGTGTTTTTTAGGTGTTTGGTGCGCTTCAAAAGTATGTGTGGGGTGGTCAAAACCATCCCAATATCCTTGGAATGACATAAAATCGAACGATAACAAAGGGTGGGTGAATTGTGAAATGGTATGCCAGAAGGCACGTCAATCGGATGTGTCGTGTGACTGTGGTGGCAGAAAACGCACTCCGCGTGTCGTAAATGGCCAAAACAAGCATTTATCAGTCAAATGAATGCTTAATGACATTATAATGACATTAAATCAAACAAAACCACCCTAATTATTATTCTTAAGGTGTATGAGGAGACGTCATGTCATTCGGACCCACAGTTAGCACGACACAGCTGAATATGTGTTTTTTAGGTGTTTGGGGCGCTTGAAAAGCGTGCATAGGGTGGTCGAAACCAGCCGAACGACCTCAGAATTCCATAAAATAGGACTACAAAAAAAGGTGGGTGAATTGTCAGATGGTCGACAAGATGACACATCAATCAGAGGTGTTGTCTCACCACGCTGGCCGAAAACGCACTCCACGTGTCGTAAATGGCCAAAACATGTGATTAACGATCAAATGAATTCTGAACGACATCAGAATGACTTGAAATAACACAAAAATACCCTAATTATTATTCGTGAGGTGTAAAAGGAGACGGAACGTCATTAAGATGCACAATTTGCGTGGCACAGCTGAATATGTGTTTTTTTTGTGTTTGGCGCGCTTGAAAAGCGTGCGTGGGGTGGTCGAAACTAGCCGAATTTCCTCGGAATGACATGATATCGGATGAAAAAAAAAATTGGATGAATTGTGAAATGTCCAGCTAGACGGTACATCAGTCGAAGGTGTCATGTGACCGCGCTAGCTGAAAATGCACTCAGTGTGTCGTAAACGGCCAAAACATGTGTTTAACGGTCAAATGCATGCCGAACGACATCGGAATGAATTTAAATCATATGAAATCACCATAATTATTATTCATGACGTTTATGGGGAGACAAAACATCATTCGGACATGTGGTTTGCGCGACACGGCTTAATATGTGTTTTTTAGGTGGTCAGCGAGCTTGAAAAGCGTGCGTGGGGTGGTTGAAACCGGACGAATGACCACAGAATGCCATAAACTTGGACAAAAACAACGGGAGGGTGAATTGTGAAATGTTAGGCCATACGGCACATCAATTTGAGATTTCTTCTGACCGTGGTGTCTGAAAACGCAATTTGTGTATCGTAAATGGCCAAAACATGTGTTTAACGGTCAAATGCATGCTGAACGACATCAGAATGACTTGAAATCACACGCAAACACCCTAATTATTATTCGTGAGGTGTACGAGGAGACTCCACATAATTAAGATGTCTGGTTTGTGTGGAACGGCTGAATATGTTTTTTAGGTGTTCGGTGCACTTGAAAAGCGTGCGTGGGGTGGTCGAAACTGGCCAAACGACCTCCGAATTCCATGAAATTGGACAACAACATAGGGTGGGGAAATTGTGAAATGGTCGGCCAGACGACACTTCAATCGGAGGTGTCGTGTGACTGTGGTGACTGAAAACACACTACGCTTGTCGTAAATGGACAAAACATGCATTTAATGGTCAAATTCATGCTGAAAATCATCAGAATGACTTGAAATCACATGAAAATACCATAATTATTATTTGTGAGGAGTATGAGGAGACTCCACATCATTCGAACGTGCAGTTTGCACGGCATGTCTGAATATGTGTTTTTTAGGTGTTCGGCGCGCTTAAAAAGCATTTGTGGGGTGGTCTAAACCATCCGAAAGACCTCATAGTGCCATAAAATCAGGCGACAACAAAGGGTGGGTGAATTTTGAAATGGTCAGCCAGACAGAACGTCAATCTGAGGTGTCGTGTGACCGTGCTGGCCGAAAATGCACTCTTCATGTCGTAAATGGCCAAAACATGCGTTTAGCTGTCAAATGCATGCCGAACGACATAAAAATGAATTTAAATCACATGAAAATATCCTAATTTTTATTTTTAAAGTGTACGAGGAGACGCCACATCATTCAGATGCACGGTTTTTACGGCATAACTGAATATGTGTTTTTTATGTGTTCGGCACGTTTGGAAAGCATGTGTGGGGTGGTCGATAATGGCTGAACGACATCGGAATACCATGAAATCGGATGACAACAAAGGTTTGGTGAATTGTGAAATGGTAGATTATATGTCACATCAATCGGAGGTGTCGTGTCACCTCGCTGGCTGAAAACGCACTCCGCGTGTCGTAATTGGCCAAAAATTGCGCTTAATGGTCAAATGTGTGCCGAATGACATCAGAATGACTTGAAATCATACGAAAACACAGTAATTATTATTCCTGGGGTGTACAAGGAGATGAAACATCATTCAGACGTCCAGTATTCATGGCACAACTGAATATGTGTTTTTTAGGTGTTTGGCGCTATTGAAAAGTGTGTGTGGGGTGGTCAAAACCGGCCGAATGACCATGGAATGCAATGAAATAAGACAACAACAAAGGGTGGTTGAATTTTGAAATTCTCGGCCATACAGAATGTCAATCGGAGGTGTCGTTTGACCATGGTGTGGCAGGAGCCACTCAAAGTGTATCTCTTTTGTTTAAAATTGACTTAATTTTAAGTGAAAACAATAACTAACATATAGAAAACTGACAAAATTCATTCAGGATCTATTTAAACATTAGGAAAACAATAAATGGGTCATATGTTACGTTTAAGAATCAATCCCGCCTCAATATGAGGCACGGTGTGGCCGACACCACTCAAAGTGTGTCTCTTTTGTTTCAAAAGGACAACATTTTAAGTGAAAATATAAAATGGAATATGGAAAACTGACCCAAAGCAATCAGATTGTGTTGATACATTAGGAAAATAATCCATGGTTCATTTGAGATGTGTACGAGTCAACCGCGTCTAAATCAGAGGTGCAGTGTGGGCGGTACCATGCTAATTGTGTCTCTTTTGTTTAAAATGGACAATATTATAAGTGAAAAGAACAACAGGCATGCGGAAAACTGACCAAATGCATTCGAAATCTATTGAAAAATTAGGAAAAAGATAAATGGGTCATATGTGACGTGTACACGTCAAACAAGCCTCAATCCGAGTCGCGGTGTGGCTGGCACCACCCAATGTGTCTCTCTTTTGTTTAAAATGGACAACATTTTAAGTACATATAGAAACCCAACCAAACAGATTTTGATGGTTTTAATACTTTATCACAAGGATCCATGGGTCAATTTTGATGTGTATGTATCAACCCCACCTTAATCTGAGGAGTGGTGTGGCCGACACCACTCAAAGTCTCTCTCTTTTATTTAAAAAGCACTTCATTTTAAGTGAAAACAACAACTGGCATATAGAAAGCCAACCAAACACATTCGTAATGAGTTGGTGCTTTAGGAAAAAGATCCATGAGTCATATGTGATGTGTACAAGTCAACCTCGCCTCAATCCGACATGTTTTGTTGTCGGAACCACTCAAAGTGTATCTCTTTTGTTTGAAATGGGCTTAATTTTAAGTGAAAACAACAACTGACATACAAAAAACCAACCAAACACATTCGGAATCTGTTGAAAAATTAGGTAAATGATCAATTTTTCATATGTGACATGTACGAATCAACAAAACCTCAATATGAGGTGTGGTGTGGCCATAACCACTCAAAGTGTATCTCTTTTGTTAAAAAAGGACAACATTTTAAGTGAAACATCAACTGGCATACGAACAACCGACAAAATGCATTCAGATTGTGCTAATACTTTAGAAAAATGGTCCAGGGGTCATTTGAGACATGTACGAGTTTGCCCCATCTAAATCCGAGGTGTGGTGTGGGTGGTACCACTCTAACTGTGTCTCATTTGTTTAAAATGGACAGGATTATAAGTGAAAAGAACAACTAGCATACAGAAAACTGACCAAACGCATTAGGAATCTGTTGAAACATTAGGAAAATGATCAATGGGTCGTATGTGACTTGTACGAGTCAACCGCACCTCAATCCATGACGTGGTGGGGACGACACCACACAAAGTGTCTCTCTTTTGTTTAAAATGGACAACATTTTAAGTACATATGGAAAACCAACCAAACAGATTCTGATTGTGTTGATACTTTATCACAACGATCCATGGGTCATTTTTGACGTTTATGAGTCAACCCCACCTCAATACAAGGTGCGGTGTGGCCGGAACCACTCAAAGTGACTCTTTTTTATTTTAATTCCACTTCATTGTATGTGGAAAAAACAACTGACATACAGATAACTGACCAAATGCATTCAGAATGTGTTGATGCTTTAGTAAAACGATCCATGAGTCATATTTGACGTTTATGAGTCATCCCCACATTATTCCATGGCGCGGTGTGGCTGGAACCACTCAAAGTGTCTCTCTTTTGTTTAAAATCATCTTAATTTTAAGTGAAAACAACAACTGACATACGGAAAACTGACCAAATGCATTCAGAATCAATTAAAACATTAGGACAATGAACAATGGGTCATATGTGACATGTACGAATCAACCCCACATCAATCCAAGGCATGGTGTGTTCGGCACCATTCAAAGTGTCTCTGTTTTGTTTCAAAAGGACAAAATTTTAAGTGAAAACATCAACTGGAATATGGAAAACTGACCAAACGCATTCGGATTGTGTTGATACTTTAGGACAATGATCCATGGGTCATTTGATTCGTGTATGATTCAAATCCGTCAAAATCTGAGGCGTAGTGTGGCCGGTACCACTCTAACTGTGTCTCTTTTGTTTAAAATGGACATGATTATAAGTGAAAAGAACAACAGGCATACAGAAATCCAATAAAACGCATTCGGAATCTATTGAAACGTTATGAAAAGGATCCATGGGTCATTTGTTATGTGTACAAGTCAACACTGACTCAATACGAGTCCCGATGTGGCCAACACCACTCAAAGTGTCACGTTTATTTTAAATACAAAACATTTTAATTGAAAAAAACTACTGACATATGGAAAACTGACCAAACGCATTCCGAATTTGTAGAAACATAAGCACAATGATCAATTCATCATTTGTGACATGTACGAGTCAACCCCACCTTAATACGAGGCATGGTGTGGATAAAACCACTCAAAGTGCCCCATTTTTTTTGAAACGAACATCATTTTTAGTGGAAATAACTGGCATACGGAAAACTGATCAAACGCTTTCGGAATATGTTGATACTTTAGGAATACTATTCAGGGGTCATTTTTGACGTGTACGGGTTAACCTCGCCTCAATCTGAGGCACAGTGTGGCCGGTATCACTCTAGGTTTTTGTATTTTGTTTAAAATGGACATCATTTCTAGTAAAAACATCTGGTATATGAAAAACAATCCAATTATGAATTGAATTCCGGATTCCACATATAATTTTCATCTAAATATAAAATTTAATTCTAAAAGAATTATGTATGTTTATAATTACATTATGAATAATGATTTAACTATGGATGTGCATAGTTCCAGGATGCATTATATGTTAAATGTGTATGAATTTGTTCGGTGTAGGTACACTAATTGGAAAGGAGATCAGAGAATTACCTGAATGGATGGACACCATGCCAGTGTTGTGAATTGCAGTCTACTGTGCATTGCACATCATAGTCTATGCCAATGGTTTCAAACCATTGTCATAGGATTCTATGAATATTTTTACAAACGGTTCTATGTTAATTGTTGGTAAAAATTCATTCCAAGCCTATCCCAATGGTTTGTTTAAACTGTTGTGAAAAATGGGAATTTTGTGGCTACCCCCATGGTTCTAGTAAAACTGTTGGGATAGCCTATCCCAACACTTTGTTCAAACCATTGGGATAGGATAATTTTTCTAACCAATCCCAAAGGTTCTCTGTAAACCTTTGGGAAAAGCTATCCCAACGGATTACTTACCAACAGTTTGCAGAACTGTTGGTATAAGTTATACCAACGGTTCTGTACCATTTCCCAACGATTCATAATCTTTGGGAAGTCCTCCATTTCTAGTAGTGTTAGATTGTTATTTTTAAATGTGAGATAAATGTTAGGTGCACCAGTTGTTTTATTGGACACCAAGGGTGTCAATCATATTTTCATGATCTCAAATCCTATACATATGGTAAATCTTGTTTATCCTATTTAATCTATCTAAAATCATGTGTACAAATTATTTTTTTTATGAATTAAATAATTATTGCAAAATATTTTGTTCATAAAAAAGTTCTCTTATGAAAGATTTTTTAATGTATTATATGAATATCGATGATTAGATACGTGCAAAAATATTTGGATTAGTCCGAGACATCGTGATTCTGCCACCGATTGTGTATTTCTAAAAAAGGATCCAGACACCATGACCAAACACTATGACCAGATACCGTGACCATCCAGACAGAGTGACCATCCAATCATCATGACCAACCAGACACCATGACCAGACACTCTAATTCTAACATTTCATATATTCTATAGGTTCCTAATATCTAAAAAATTTCCCCATTATAAGTTGTCTTACTACTCAAAGAAGAACTAACACATGAATTCTAATAATAAAAAGAAAAGCATGGTCAGAAGAAAAATGTGTGTGTGACAACCAACAATAGTTCCAATAGAAAAACAAGTGTCTATACGATAATGAACAACCATGATCATTCATGAAAGAATAATTGACACATGAAACTTTACACTGCTGAATAATACAGGAAGCATACTCTAATCACATAGTCGAGGACATTTTTACACTCTCAAATTCATGAATAACACAATCCATATATAGCTGACTTTTGATACTATATGTTTCACTAGAGGAGTCTATTTCTTCCTATACATCATCCTAGAATTCCAGAGATACATAGACTAACACTCAAAGAACTTCTAACCTTATCTCATCATTTCTTCTCTGTTGTGTATTATAATTTTTATCTTTCAAGCAGTGTGTGAGTGTGTTTGTATAACAACATGCACTGTATCCTACATTAAATTAATGGATAACAAATATCCTTTATCTTACATTGTTTTAAACTTGTTTATTCCCACATATAAGTGTAGAGGATGTCCCAGTGTGACCTATTAGTTCGTTGACATTATGAACTATGGAAGAGGTAATGTGACCTTAACAATATTGTGTACTATTATTAACCCTAATCCTGTGTGTGGATCATGTTTATTTTTATAAACTTCATGGTGGAAGGTGATCACCAAGTGGAGTGGATTATGTCTTGTATTGATACTGAACCACTTGTCTTATATCCGTTGTTCTGTTTATTTTATTTTTTTCTATTTTACTATTCAATTCCTAAATTAATAAATGTACATTGATAGTTAATCTAAGAATGATGTTATAATTGTTTTTTACTTATTATAATATCTTCAAATGTAATTTTAATAAATGGTACTAAGATTACTTAGAATAAATCAATCTCTTGAGATGTTATTTAAACATTCAACTTTTCATAACCTTAGGAATTAGATTAATTGGGATCTATTTAAATTTATAGGTAAATATTTTTATTAATTCTTTTTAAACAATTTTTGTACAGATACTCAATTCAAACACCCTCATGATTAATCTACTCCGACCAACATTTGGTATCAGAGGCTTGTTTATTAAGACTTTGTTTTTTACTCTAGTAAACTATGATTGTAGTTATACATTAATGATCTATAAATTTTTGTTAATTCTAAATTTCTAGATCTTTTAATTTTAGTATTTGGTATGGATAATAGATTGTATGTTTCTACCAAAAATATAACACAATTCAGTAATGTAGCCAATTATTCTCAATGGAAAATTAAAATGAAAAAGAATTTAGAAAGTATAACCATTGAAAAATTGAATTCAATTATGGATGAATATAAAATTCTTACAATTGGTAGAATCACTTGGGATGAACCAAACTAAACTGTATACAATAGAAAATGCAAAGATATGATTTCTTTATACTTATCTTCAAGATATGGGGAATTTAGTAAGATCTCTATAAGTAAAACTGCCCCAGAAATTTGGGATACCTTAACTATTTCACATGAGGGAACATCTAGTGTAACTAAAATGAGACATAATAATTATAATATAAAATATGATAACATAAAATGAAACACAGTGAGCCTATTTCTAACATGTATCTCAGGTTCAATGGAATTGTTAACATAATGATTTCTCTTGGATGAGAAGTCACTTCTAAGGAACAAAACATGTGGATGCTCATATGCCTACTAGAAATATGGAGATGATCCTCTATCTCTATTAGAGAGTCATGCGAGATCATCATGAAACTTGTAAATGACCTCATTGGATAACTGATGATGTATGAAGTATAGCTGAAAGTTAAAAAAGAAGAAAAGGATGGACCCAAAAGAAAATCTACTATGTTCATGAACACCACCTCTAAACACAAATAATGAGAGTAATTAGATGTTTCTATAGAAACTTCCAACATTGAAAAATCCTCACCTGATATTGATGAGGAGATGGATTAATTTTCCAGAATGGTTATGAAATTTTACAAGAAGAAGAACTTTTCCAAATATCCTATATTCAAGGGAATATATCATAAAAAAAGATTTTTGAAGAATGATTGGAAATGAAGTGACTAGTCTGATTAGATTGACTGCTATGAATGAAAGAGAAAGGGACATATCAAGGCTGATTGTCCCAAGCTAAAGTAAAAAAATATGAGGAAAAAGATAGAATGTGTAAAATGGAAATTAAAGCAAACTGGAGTGTTTCTGAGGAATGTTCAAGTGAATCAAAATCATTACATGATGAATGGGATAACAAATCCAATATGTGTCTTATGACAAACACAACTCGGGTAACACTCAAATCTATTTGACACAATTCATATTATTCTAGAGACGATAGTGACTCCAAAAGTGTGTATAATGATGAAATGTTTGAGTATTGAAATATTATTGAAGATACATGCAATTAATTAAAATATAAATATAAGTCATTAATGAAACATCATGCTCATACCTCAAATATAAAAACTGAACACACTATATAAATGGAAAAATATGCTCAATTACTCAAAGAGAACAATGAACTAAAACATTCTAATGAGCTATTGAAAAAGGATCATTAAAGATTTACTAATGGTAATGATACCTTGGTAAAAGGGATATGTCAACATATTTCTGCAAAATACTCTATGATCATTGGCTATAAACCTGGTAAATGAAATTCTAGAAGAACTAATTTCGTTTCTAATTTCAGGACATACAACATTAATCACCATTCTGGAAAATGTTAAGCTATTTAATGTTGTGATACACAAACTACTGTTTAAATCATTTCTTGACCAAATATATTTTATTTTTCAAATAATCTACATAATTCTTATAGGAACCCCTTGAGGAAGATATGGGTTCCTAAACAACTAGTCACTAATATTTCTGGACCCAAATAGTTACGGGTACCAAAATATGTTTTTATTTGACTATTTTGTATGAGATTTTCTTATAGAGTTTCTCTAAAAGCTTATGGTACTCAGATAGTGGGCATTCAAGACACATGATAGTGGGCTATTCATTCTTCAAATATTTAATAAATATTGAAGGTGGCATGTCACCTTTTGTTACAATAACAATGGAATGATTATTGGGATTGGACAAATAGATAACTCTAACTCAGTATTTATTTCCAAAGAACTTTTTGTTGATGGATTGAAATATTACTTTCATAGTATTTCAAAACAATGTGTTGATGGATTGTATGTCATATTTGAAAATGATACTTGTAATATTTATAATTCTAAAAATAAATTAGTGATTTCTTCATTAATAAATTAAAATGTATATTCTATTAACATACATTCTTTTTCTTCTCAAAATGATTCATGTTTATGTGTATTTCATAGAGTCTTGAGTTTGGCATAGGATACTAAGATAGTGTAACACTCACTCACTAAGATTGTTCACTAAACAAATCTCAGTCAAAGACATTACCAAAATTGAGTTTCCAATTGATAAAGTGTAAAATCCTTGTCAATAATAATGAAACACAACATTTATTTCAAACCAAAGTATTAAGTGTCAACATCTCAAACTCTTGAATTGGTTCACATGGATTTCATCGAACCATCTTGAGTTTCTAGCATAGATGGGTAGCACTATGTTTATGTTCATGTAGATGACTTTTATAGATATACTTGGACATTATTTTTTGGCTCACAAAAGTAAAGCCTGCTCTCATTTTTCCAAATATACCAAAACATTATAAAATATTAGTAGTCATAGAATTAAATTTATAAGAATTGATCATGGCCATGAGTGTGAAAATCAAGAGTATGAATCTTTTTTGCTCAGAAAATGAATATAGTAAGGAATTATATTCCCCTAAAACACCTCAACTAAGTGGAGTTGTAGAAAGATGAAATAAAACCATACAAGAGATTTCTAGAACCAAGCATAGTGAATATGACATACCTATTTATTTTTGGGATGAATCTATAAATAAAACATGTTATATTATCAATAGAGTATTTATTAGACCTATTATTAAATGACCTCAATATTATTTGTGTAACAATAGAAAACCTAGAGTTGGATTTTTCAATGTATATGGCTTTAAATTATTTATCCATAATAATAAGGATAATTTTGACAAATTTTCATCCAAGACTGATGAATGAATCTTTTTAGGATATTCAATCTCTAGTAAATTCTATAGAGTGTTTAATAAAAGAATTAAATGTGTTGAAGAATCTATCCATGTCAAATTTGATGAAACATATCAATGTGATCCCAATACCACTCTAGAGAACCTGGAGGATGACGTATGAAATCTAGAAATTAATTTAAAAACCTCTAAACATCCTTTAACGAATTTTGGAAGACATCCATTTCTAGAAATTATTTTGATTCAGGTCACAATGAACCTGGCCCTGTTGAAGAATCTTAAATCACCAGTACTTATTTTTCTAGAGCTATTAGAACTCTAAACTACCATACTTTAGTTGTTTTTATTAGAGAAATAGACAAAAGAACTCAAACTATAGCTTCTCATAGAAATCAGGTTGAATATAAAGTCTTAATGTAACATCAGGAACCTAAAAACATTAATTATGCCTTCAATGATGAATTTTGTGTGATAACAATGCAAGAAAAACATAATCAGTTTGAAAGGAACAAAGTTTATAATCTTGTTAAAAGAATCAAATACATATTCAACGTAGGAACTAAATGGTTGTTTAGAAATAAGGTAGATGAAGCTGGTAATATAGATAGAAATAAGGAAATATTGGTTGCACAAGGATTTAGTCAAGAACAATGAATTGACAATAAAGTGACCTTTTCACCAATATCTAGACATGAATCCATCAAAACTATACATGATTATGTTGCACATCTCAACTTGAAACAATATAATATATAAGTCAAATGTTAATTTCTAAATGGTTATAATGATGAGGATGTCTTTGTATAGTATCCCCCTAGTTTAAAAACCCCAGTTTAACTATGGCAAATAAAATTTATCACAGTTACTATTCATAATGCGTAAAAAAAAGTAGCTTCTTAACATAATTTGGACCTACTTATTCCAAATATGGAATCCATTTTTTCAAAATTGAAAACACAAAATTTGGAGTATTTAATTTATAATTAATCCTGTTGTTGAGAAAACAGGTTTTAAAAGTTAAAATGTTGCAAAAGATTGAAATGTTTTTACTAATGAATTCAGTGTAAAATTAATTTTAATGACTTAAATTATATTAAATGGTAAAAATATATTATTTCTATACTTTAAAACCAATCAATATTAAAATTTAACCATATAAATTATCTTGATGAAAAAATTTGTGTTTCATTTTAATTTAGCGTATTTTTACTATTCATCAAAATAAGAAACTTATCAGAAAAATATCAAAAATTTATCCAAAGTAATTTTTTATATGCTGATTCAAAAGAAGAATTTTAATTTGTCAAATTGAAGTTATAAACATGTCAAAAACTGTATTTAATGTGGGTGTTTCATCAAAAGGCAGCAAAAATGCATTTTTTTGAAAAATACTTATTTTACCAGAAAATTTTTTTTTGTTCTAATACCATGTTCTATAAAATGTGAAAGATGAATTATAATGTCATAAAATTCAAAATTTATTTACTATTCATAATTTGAAGTTCATTATAATATTATAAAAATATATATTTGTTTAGTGAAGCTCAATATTGCGTGCAACACACGCTATTGAGGAAGGTTTCTCTTGCGTGAAACACAATACAAGAATAGTGTTTGCATATAATATAAGCTAATATGGTGTTGTGTAAGGAAAAAGATAAATTTGGTGTGGCGTAAAATAGAAGACATCAATGAAATTAAAAGAATATTTTTATAAATTCTTAGGTTGTTACATTCTACCCCACATAAAATTAATTTCTTCGGGGTCATAAATGGTTTACTACTTGAAAGTTTCTTTAATAGAAACCCAAGTCATAAAAATGTATACCAAAACATAACATTAAAAACTAAATTATGAAATGTAACAGTTACCCAAATTAACTAATCACTAGGTTTCCACATAAATGAACATACGTGAAAATATGGATATGGAAGAGAAATCTAACCATTAAGTTTTGATGGAGAGTGATGGTGAACATGGGTATGAAAAAGCCAACAATCACAAGGCCATAAATTTGTGATTAACTAAAGTACCATCTGATTCATCGGATATGAGGTCAATATGACATCATTTTTGGTTTTCAAGCTCATTTCTCTAATGTTGAAAAAATTGGAATTAGAATAAATACTTTCTTGATTTTGGTACAATATCACCATTGGTCGTTCCATGAACAATTTCCACTTCATCTATTAATGAAATGAAGTTGAATTTGTCATTCTTGAAGTATTAGTAGATCTTTCTATAAAATGATAGGTCATTCCATATGTCTCAAAAAAAATTTATCAAAAGTTATTAAATATACATAAGTCCATCTATAGTGATATTAATCATATATGGTTCTTAAAATGGACATATACTTCATATATAATATAACTTAATAAATTAAAACTAATTTATACTAACCAGGTACATCCAGTAGGCCAGTGGTATGTGATAAAGGCATGTCTCACTTTGGTTGTGGGTTTGATTCCCACCGCCTTGTCCAACGTGACAGGTTGGCGCTCGTCCTATGGGTTGTCCTTTTTCTAAACTATACTATTATAACATTCCATAAATAATATCTAAAAACAAGTTTTATCCTTAAATAATACTATCTGATGTCCAACATAATCCTTTCGAATCTTTAGGTTTATCCAAATTACATCTTTCCAATCTCATAGTGTAAAGTAAACGAGTACTAGAAATGTTATCTACCAAGAATGTGAATACCATCATCTAACATACGATATATCATGTTGGTCGCATTCCAAACATGTTAATACCTTAATCATGTATTCTATTGAAAAATGATTACTCATTTAACCTTAGTTAAAACATGAATTTTTTCAATAGTTAACACATTCCCCATACAAAATCCCAAAATTTCTATATACTCAAACCATGATATCACATTGTCCTTATATCAGTCATGAATTCATTAATAATATCAATCATCTTATTATCTCCTTAACCCTTCATTATGCACATTTAATCTACTTTCCAAAAATATCTAAATAAACATTCATGGTTTCTATTACCATTCAACATATACTTTCAAATACTTTTGGAAAAACAAAAGTGTAACAATCCTTAGATGTTTCTTTATTCCATAGTACTATTACCTATATGACATAACTCTTGATAAACATAAATTATTCCACTACCTTCTTACACCATTGACCAAGCTTCATCATTTTATTCCTCAACACTTCTTTCGTTTCATATATCATTTCTAGTTTCTTCATCATTATAAACATAAATACTACTCATACGACCATGATTATTCTCTTCAAGAGATTTTCCCTTAGGTAATTGGTTTTCATAATTCCCATAAATTCCACATTTAATACATTTAATCAATTTTTATGTCATAGAAATATCATTTTCCTTGTCCATGGTTTCAATTGAACCTATTCCTTTGCAATTATTGCCTTTGTGTCCTTCTTATCCACACCCAAAGCATCTTCCAGTTCCTTTGAAACATTCTCCTTGATGCCTCTTCCCACATGATTTACAAGAGGTAAATTGAACTTTCTTTCCTCTATGATCATAATGAAAATCCATCTTTCTATTATTAGCAGAGTCAGGAAACTTACCAAAGTAGAGATTATTGATCATATTATGAGATTAATGATTAGGAATAATAACGATATGAGGATTTCCAAATACAATTTCATTTGGTTTCTAATGAATAATATCATTCCATTGTCCATCATATCCTCCATTATCTTGAATCATCTTGCTTCCAGCCATTTTCAAAATCCCAAAAAGAATAATGTGAGAGGAAAAAATCATAATCAAGGGGGAGTACCTTCAATATCTAATATCTTAGGTTGAATTATATGATCTTTACCATAATTCTAGGACTATAACTTATAATTATACATAACCTTAGGGACATCCCTAGACATACCATAAAAATATCTCTAGGGATGTCACTAAAGCTTTCGCATCCTAGTTTCCGAAGATTAACTAAACCTTCCCTCTGATACCAACTGTAGAGACCAAGATTGATATACATTGACATTAAATTAATTTTGTGGAATAATTAATACATAACAAGAACCAACACTCAAGAACCGTAATTGTTTAGTGTCTTTGGAAACTCGGAACATAATATTCTAATCATGGTGAAAGATCTTCAACATCTCCCATAAATATCTTCCACTTTTTTTCTTACCTAAAACCTTTTTTTTAATCCTGGGGAAAATAAAACATTTAAATGGCAAGCCCAAATTCTCAGTTAGGGTAATCATGGTGAAAATAAAACAAATAATATACATTTGAACTTAAAAAACATGAACATAAAGTCTAAGAATCAAAACCTTGAGAAATAAATCGTGGCAATACAAAAAGAATAGGTCATAAAGGAGAATTAATCATGATAAAATAACATGGGAATAAAACATGTAATTGCCGAAAACCATTAGGCACATGATATCATTTCCATAGTAGCCAAGGCATTACTGCCAAGACCATCTTAGTGGACAAAGTCCTTTACTAAATCGAGTTCACTCCCTGTTCCAGTCCGGTTTCACTAAACTGGATTAACTTGTCATTCCAGCCGTGTCTATCTCATGTGATATAAATCCTTACCCAATGTATTAGAGTGAGATATAGGTCCCACAAATCTCATAATGAAATCATTCTTACTTGTGCCACAAAATAAAAAACAGTCAACATAACCCAAAGAATAAAATGGGTTTCATAAACATCATCCCATCATAACATGATCCATGTAAAAAATGGATATTATTTCATCATAAGAAAAAATCAAACCATAAAAATAATAGAGGCATTATACTTGAAACTTAATCATACTAAATAATTTCATCTTAGATGGAATATAGTTTTGATAAAACACTTGAAATGAGTTCTTGAGGACAATATCCATTCATCTTTAAAATCCTTTTCCGTTCACAAAATGTCATTAAATATTAAAAGAAAATGAGTTTGTTGAAAATATTCATGAAATCATATAGAGTAATCTTCATGAAAATAAGGCCTTGTGAAACCGTAAAAATCCGTTCATGTTGTATAAGTTAAAAAACATTCTCCTCGTACATTTTTTGTAAAAGTCAAAAAGTTCCTCATATGGTAAACAAAAGAAAGATTCTTTCCATGACATGTGGTAAAAGTAAAAAATGGGTAAATAGAACATTAAACATAAATAAAATAATTTTTAGAAAACATGGACATGGATGATAACAATAACCCCTGTAAATACTTATGAATAAACAATCTTGGATAACAACGAGATTGTAATAATTATCCCTTACCTTAGGTCCAATTTCATCAGTACATGTTTGAAACTCCTGTATAGTGGGTTTAAACATATTATTAACTTGTAAATGAACCATAATAAAATTTATGATATCATATATAATTCACTTATGTCTTTATATTACCCGTTCTTTTGTCAATTCCATGTTAAAGCAGCGTTTTGGGTAAAATTGTTTCATTTATAGTACATGTTTAGACTTGTTGTTATTGATATTATTATTACTTATATCATGATTTTCATACTTCCAGAATGTGAAACATGATTTATATATAATATATATTAAGTAAATATATATATATATATATATATAATAGATAGATAAATGAAATGGAACACTCTATTCATGGAGATAGTAGGTAGTATGTGCGCATGAACGCTGTTTTCATTTCTTTATAGACTTGAATCGAAGTAAGTAGATAACATATATATATATATATATCATGTAGAATTATTATATTATATATACCATTATTATTTTTTATATATAATTTATAATTATTTTTTAATGGTTAACATGGAGAATGGAGCTCATCGCATCATGGGGACGGTAATCTGTACGTAAGCACGAGCGATGATATCGTTCCAATAATTATTGAATGGAATTGGACTGGATGATATAATATCTCAGAATCATTATGATTTTATAATAACCATATATAATTATTATTTATAGCATTATACCTATCCATGTAATGTGGTGGTGGAAAAACATATTACACCACGGCGTGGAGACGGTATTCCGTACGTACACAGGCACGGTGATTTCATTTTTTGTAGGATGGATAGAAGGTGAAACGAGTTTGTTTCATATTTATAATAAAATATCATTTTATTAGTTACAATTATTTTATTAATTTATAATGAAACAACTAAATAAGAATAATATTAAGATGAAAGAAACTTGAAAGAATCGGTAGAAGTGATTACCTCTTCTTTGACACACCTCTTTTAAACTTCCTCTTAGGGAACTAGAGTTGGTATTGTGGTAATACTAGAACCTCTATGATATAACTATAGTGATTTATAAGAGAAATTTGTAGGGTTTGGAAGATATTTATGGCTCAAAATTGTGTTAAGAGAAGAGGGAGGAGGTTCCCTTATATAGGAGAGGAGAGGGGCACTTTTGGAATCCTCAAAAATATTAAATAATAATAAAATGAAAACCCACATAAAAACCACCAAAAAATGACTCCATTCGAATATGAGATGATATACGGTTGTAATATCATCAACCAATAAAATTTAGACATGTTTCCAGTTTATTTTAAACCTTATCAAAATGATTTGTTATTATTTAATCTATTAAATTTTATTTGTGGTAATAAAATTATAAATTTTAAATTATTATAAATGAATACATAAATGTTCTCAATTTTCCGTAATTGGATAATTTATAACCTTTTAGACCATATAATTCCCAATTTTTAGTTTTTAAATATTTTGGTGATTTTTAAATAAATTAATAATATGTTATTTTTATAAAATATCAATACTGTCAATTTTGACATTATTAATTATTTGATTTTAAATAAAAACCACACAAAATATATGTTCAAAAACAAATATATAATATATTCCTAACATGTCATATTAATCAAAAAAATTATTGTGCGCATTAATTTGTTCATATAATATGTTTTTTAATATTTTTCATACCATTTATTTGGTATATCTCTTAATAAAAGAATTACTACAACATTTTTTATAATTATTTAACATAATTATATGTTGCATTAAAATTAAAAAGAAAATCCTAGGATGAAGATAAATAAAATAAAATTAATAATAATATTTTTACTCGAATTTAACATCTTAAAATTAAAACATTTAAATTGATATATTTATTAAATTATGAAGGTGACATCTTTGACATCATTTAAAATAACATAATATAAATGTCCTAATCAGTTTTATAAGGCTCCAAATGGTCCACAAATAGACCCTTGGATTATTACGTTATATATATACTCTATGAATAATTTTTGGTTAACTTTATTGTCCTTTGAATAGGTATTGTTATTTTAATAAAAACTATATTATAGATTTTTCACAAAATAAAAATTGTCTACATCATTAATGTATAAGATATTAAGGTAATTAAATATTTCTTAAAAATGAAAAATAAATTTCAATGATAAAGAAAAAATATTTATAATTAAAATGAGTATTTATAATCTAATTTATACTGATTATAACCTTATATTAAAAAAATCTAATTATTAAAGATTGAGTGAGACATATTTAACTTTCCTTTAAATAAAATAAATAAACGGTCTTAATCAAATACAAGTGCGTTCCATTAGATTCCATTTATACCCAAGTATGATTTAGGGTAAAGTATAATCATCCAATTTTATTAAGCCAAGTTTTAGTTTGATATTATATTTACCCTTAATTACCTAATTTACCTTTAACTATCTTAAATAAAATTTAGAGTTTGTACTATTCACAATGCCTAAAAATAAAAAGTAGCTTATTAACATAATTTGGACCTACTTATTCCAAATATGGAATCCATTTCTTTCAAATTAAAAAGACAAAAGTTGCATTATTTAAGTTAAAATTAATCCCGCTATTGGGAAAACCGGTTTTAAAAGATAAAATGTTGCAAAAGATTGAAATGTTTTTACTAAGGAATTCATTTTAAAATTAATGCTAATGACTTACATTATATTAAATGATAAAAATATATAATTTTTTTACTTTTAAACCATTAAATACTATAATTTAACCATATAAATTATCTAGTTGAAAAAATTTGTTTTTAATTAAAATTTAGCTTATTATTACTATTCATCAAAATAAGAAACTTATCAGACAAATATCAAAAATTTATCCAAAGTAAATTTATATATCCTGATTCAAAATAAGAATTTTATTTTGTCAAATTAAAATTATAAACATGTCAAAAACTATATCTAAAGTGTGTGTTCCATCAAAAGGTGGAAAAACTGCATTTTTATAAAAATAATTATTTTACCCGAAAAATTTATTTTGTTCTCAACCATGTTCTATAAAATGTGTAAGATGAATTATAATGTCATAAAATTAAAAATTTATTTACTAATATTCATAATGGCTATTTCATAATAATATTATAACAATATATCATTGTTTAGTGAAACTCAATATTGCGTACAACACACGCTATTGAGGAAGGTAGCTCTTGCGTGCAACACAAGCCAAGAATAATGTCTGCATATAATATAAGATAATACAGTGTTCTGAATAGCACAAGATAATTTTGGTGTGGTGTACAACTAAATACATAAATGAAGTTAAAAGAATACTTTTCATAAAATCTCGGGGTGTTACATTGAGAATATGAGGATTTCACCTCTCACTCATGATTTCAAAACTCAAGTCCAAAAGCTCGAAGATTTAACTCCTATATAGGATAAGTTTCTAGAGAACAACGATGAATTTGAGAAATCCATGAAGTATGGGGGAGAGATCATTGGTGACATCATCATTATTTTAAGTACTTATCTTCATGTCTAGAGTACTCAAATTGTTTCTCCTACAGCTGCAACCCTGATATCTTGTTTACCTACCTTCTCATACACTGCACATTCTCTTACATATAGGTCTTCCTCTCAGGCTCTGAGTAAAATCATGCATGTTATCATTGATCAATAGTTCCTCAGTCTTCCACTCCACATACATTAGCCCTTTCTATTTTTGGGTGTTCTCCCTTAACCTTCTATGTCCTCTGGTTCATTCCATTCTCCAACTTCTACCACTGCTCCTATGGATTCTTATTCTGACGTTGATGCCAAGGGAAAAGAAAAGACAATACAATGCTGATTAAAAATGACTAATATCTTTTGATAGGGATTTTTTCATTATTCATGTTTCAAACTATTTGCAATGACACATTTTATCCATTTAATGCATTGTTCACTTTTATTGTCTATTTCTTATTTACTCTTTTTTATAATCCTAAGAGGTAGAGAAATATGTATTCTATATGAAAACTAAGGAAGAGGAACATTCACTACGAACAAATATCTCCCTCACATGATTTAGGGTCATCAAAAAGGCAGATATTGTTGGAATCCTCATGTGTAAATCATTTTTTAATGATCAAAGATCTTATAAGTTCTATAAATATTGTTAATCATGTATAAATTATCTAAAATCATGTATGTAGACGATTAGTTTTTTTATGCCTTAAATAATTATTGTAAACTATTTTTTATAGGAAAATTATCTTATGTAAGATTATGTTTAATTAAATCTATGAATATAATTGTTTAAGTCAGTGTGTGAATATTTGGCTAATTCTAAGACACCAGGAGTATGTCACTGGTTGTGTTTTTCAGGAAAAGGATCCATACACCATGACCAGATTCCATGACTAGACACTGTGAAAATCTAGAAACTGTGACCATCCAGACACTGAGAGTATCCAGACACCGTGACCGTCATGGCACCCTGACTATCTAGACACTGTGACCATCCAGACATTGTAACCATCCAGATATTGTGACCATACAGACACTGTGACCCGACACGTTGATTATAACACATCATCTATGCTACTAGTTCCGGATTTCTATACAACTGTCTCATCATAAGCATTCACACCTCTCAAATAAAAATAATAAGAACATGTCTCAATGATACACTATTTCATTGATACACCAATTCAAGGTACAATGTGTAGAATACATTCATCTTATCGGCTCCAACACATGCTTTATAAGAATATAAAATAACAGCAAGGAAAGAAGAGAAACATGTGTGTGATAGCCAAAAATAGTGGCAACAGAAAAACAAGTGTGTCCACGATAACAAACAAGCATGAGAACTAATGAAAGAAGAACCGACACATGCAACCCTAAACATCTTAAGAACACACATATTATACTTTAATCCTAGAGTCATATACATTTTCATAATATCAACATCACGAAGAACACAAGCCAGATCTAGTTGTTTAATGATGCTATTTTTTCTGCGAGAGTACTTGATTTCTGCATCTTCTTCATCTCAAATATCCAAAGATGCTTAGAATAACACACAAAGGATGTCTAAAATTATATCATCATTCATCTTCTACTATGTATCATTTTTTTTCTTTTGAGTAGTGTGTGTTTTTCTATATAACAACATGCACTATCTCATACATGAAACTGAATGATACAAGATATAATTTCTCTTATATCATTTTACACATTTGTATTCCCCCAGGTAAGTATGGAGGAGGACCCAGTGTGGCCTATTAGTTTAGATGCATGAAAATATGATGAATAGGTATGTGACCTAGACAGTCTTGTGTGCTGTTGTTAACCCCGATATAGGTTGTGGATCAAGTTTATTTATATATACTTCTTGGTGGAAGGTGATCATTAAGTGGAATGGATTAGTTCTCATCTTGAGGCTGAACCACTTGTTTTATATCCATTGTTTTGTTTATTATAGTTTTCTTTATTTTACTATTAAATTATAAAATTTAAAAAAATTTGATTGATAATTAATCTTGGAATGAAGTTATAATTTTTTTCCCTTATTAGAAATGATTCTAAAGTAATGTTAATAAGTAACATTAATATTAGTGAGAATTAATCAATATTTTGAGATGTAATTTAAACATTTAAATTTTATGAACCGTTTATCATTGATTTACTGGGATGTATTTAAATTTATTTGGGATCCTTTTTATAAATACTTATTAATTATAAATTTTTATAGATACTAAATTCACCCCCTCCCCCTCTTGAGTATTCTACACCAACCACAATGTTTTTTTTCTATGTTCATATTTCACCTTTCATACAATTATGATGATTCTCAGCAAAATTATATGGATTTAAATTACAATATTAGGATATCTCATTCCAATGGATTATGGTTCAAAATATACTAATGTGAATAGGGATATGTATTTCAATCTATTTATTTATTATGATTGAACATGATTAACTTTTCATTAAATATATTTCAAAATCTAACTCTCAAAAAGCATAACAAACGTCTTATCCTAGGGTTATGTCATTAATATTTTTTTTTAAATTAATGTTTCTCATTTAAAGTAATATAGAGATCAAAAATATATATTATTAAAAAATATTATTATATTTCAATTTTCAGTTAAAAATTATTTTTCATCCATTACCTTTTTTATAAAAATGTTTTAAAAAATTTATTTTAAAAGTTCAGTAATATATATTTTAATACATATTTTAATACATATTTTAATTTATTTTATTTTTTAAAAATAAATCTTCTTCAAAATTTTTAATGAAGGATATTTTAAATTTTATGTAAAATGTTAAAGGAATGTTGTTAGATCTTGCATGGGATGGAGGTAATTTTCCTCTGTTGTTATTTAAATGATTCCATTATGTCTTTTCAATGTTATAATAAAAGAATCTTTTTTCCATATTATTTCACAAATATATTTATTTTTAAATATTATTTTGAAAAAAAGAATATTTATTTTCATCCAAAAGGTTAATTGTGTTTTTATTTAACAATGACTACACCATTTGGGGTTGCATATGTTTTTATAAATAAAATATTGAATAACACTATAATTATTCATTCTATGGATAAAAAGTTTTTATGATGATGAAATTATTAAGAACCCCATTTTTTCATGCTTTATGATATGTTGAATTTATGAAATTTTTTTTAAATTAATTTTCATTACATGGGTTATGATTTGATTATATTAGGATTTTTTAATGAAACTATTGAGTACAAAAGTAATATTTTCATTATGATATGGGTGAGTCCTATATATCCCCGAATTAATTGGTTAAATATAATTATATAACAATGGGATACAAATCAAGAGTCATGATCAACAATTAGAAACACGTGTGTAATGATACACTATTTGAATTTTTTTAATGAAATCTATAATAGGAATATGTGATGACTTCCGATACACTGTGTTATCTATATTGGGAGTTAACCATTAAATGTGGTATGTTTTTCAACATTATTGTTGGTTAAACACTTTTAGGAAAAGAATTTATGGTTCATTATTGATATAGGATGATTTATCCATCTTATAGACCATTGTTTCTAAAATAAAAATGCTTTATGTCATCAAACATGTTTATGGTATATGATGTTTGGGTATAAAAATTGTAAGTTACATTTATAATCAGATACCCTTATTATTATATTAATATTTCATATGATCATAGATATAGATCTACTATGTTTACCCTTAATGAGGACATGAGATCACTCTTTCTTATGTTTCCTACACCATGTTAGGGAGAATGGTTTAGGTATAATATGCCTCAGAGGAGTAAAATTTGATCAGATATTTGATAGATATGTTGAAGATATTTCATAAAATAAGAGGTTTTTGTTTCCAGTATACAATGTATCAAAACTATCACGGTCCATGTCCACGTGTTTAATATATTTATTAAACATTCATAATAAATATTTCAAATTTTTGAATGAAATAATAGGATCAATAAAGTTGGTATCAGAGGGAATTGATTCATAAATTTATGGTGACAATGATTAGAAAAAAAATAGTGATACCTCAAATGAATAGCTTGTGTATTAGTAATATGTTATTGTTTTAGTAGGAATGAGATTATATGGTTTTTTTACCAAATAAATCATTTTTTTATATTATAAGTGGAAAATATTATAGCATAGATATATAATTGGTTAAGAAACTATTAAAAATGGCATTTTTCATGACTCAATAATTACAAGGTAAATGACAACAATCCTTACTGTGCACCTAGTTTTACACTACTGGGGGATATGTTTTGGTTAGTTGAATTATTATTTATGAATAAATATGAAGGATTTATATAGAAACTGAATTTTTATATACTAGGTTAAACGTAACTTGTCATAGATTCAAAAAAAATGTGTTAGGATTTGTACATGTTTTAATTTGCTTTCAGGACTATGAGGTTTACGATTATGACTGGTGTTTGTCAAAAAAACATTTCTTGGATAAATTCAATGTCTAGAACCAAATGGTACCTAATTAATGCTGAATATAATAGAAAATGGATTTTTTTTCAATCTCAGAAACCAACTCCTTTTGGATCTTGGATGTAAAACCATGTTTATATTCTTCCAAAAATTTCTTAATCCATGGAGCTGGTTGAGATTCCAAATGATATATGGTAGGGAAAATGTTCTTCTTAATCCCCCATGAGGTTACATCCATATTCATTCACTGGGTCTTATAATCCATGAGTATATGATTGATGTATGAACACTAATTATAACGTATTTTCTATTAAATAATTATTAATATATGAAAATTATTTCTTATATATTTATAGTTTTGAAGTTGAACCTTCTCAATTGTGGAAGCATATTAATAATTCTATTCAAGAAGATAAAATTGACAGTGAGGAAGGGGATAAATTTAGGAGGATATTTTTCTATAATTAATTTCATTATAATATATGTATGAGGATATTGAATGAAATAATTGAGCTTCAGAATAATGATGAATAATCTATTAGTATCTATGAAGCTTATTCTATGATCCCGTCAAGTTATGCTTTTGGTTTCATCATGGGTCATGTATGATAAAATGATTGATTTTAGTGAGGCTTAAAAAATTATCTGAAAGAAATTTTCTATAATAGAATATAGTTTCAATAACGAAATATATAATTGGGATCTCATGGAACAAATAAAAATTTGATTTTACCACTACTATTATGGGTTTGATAAGAAAACAAAGATCAAGACTCACGAAAACATTAATAAATAACATCTTGGAAATAAATTCAAACCATATGCATGCCAGAAATATTGGAAAATCATCAAAAGAAATGATTTAATGGAACTAGTAGGTTACTCATATGTGTAATGGTGTATGTTAATTTGCATGAATGTGAAAATGTGACTAATGTTATGTCTTTTGAAGTCGAGGAATTTAGGATGCCAATTAATGAAACACCGACACTATAATGCTTAAAATGAATGGGGTGTGTGAATTATTCTTACTAGTTCCTAAATATAAAGGTATTGTAAGATCAATTTCAACTACATCATAAGACCAAAGAGAAAGGTAAATTCCATGAGATCCTAACTTCTTATATATGTTATGGGAGTGATGAGTTGAAAGATACACTTATCAGACATTCTATAATAGCTAATATCTTGTCTTATTTTGGATCTAACCACTCATTTATATCTAAGGAATTTTCCAATGGTACTAAATTTCCAACTCAATGATATGATAGTTATTTCTTTGTGACATTTTTTAATTGTAAAATGGTCACATCGTATGTCTATAGTTCCACCATGATTTTATTTTGTGGGAATGTGATTGTTTAAAATATTGTGATTGTCCCTTTAGTTTAATTTGATGTGAATCTAGGTATGTATGGGATTTTTTTATTTGGATCCCATTATAATTTATAAGGAAACAATTCACATCTCACATTCTGAATGACCCTATTTTAATTTATTATTTTCAGGATGGTCAAAAACATCTATTAAAAAATATCCCAACATTGTGGGTTTCAATTAATATCCATGAAGGATATTTTTATTGGATGGTTGGGGAAAAAATAAAAATATATGAGATACCTATTATATGGTAACTCATTCATTTAATTCATTATTAATTTATTTTTCTTCATTATATTTAGATGTTTATTTCATAATAGAACTCATACATATTTTTTCACTGATATTGATGACTCCGTATAGAATGGCTCATGTTTACTTTCATTAATTGAGGTAGTCATTATCGTATAATATAAATAAAGAATTTATATTCCCTTGTGTGTCACCATGGAGAAATACTATTATCTATGTTAAAAAGTATCAATGTTTCATTTCATTTATTATCAAGAACAGAAAAAAAATCATTATCAATATCATGTACCATATACCAAATAATGATGATTTTTTGATCAACTATATAGATATCAGTACATTTCTTAGATTGATCCTTGATCTGGGTACTATTTGTTGAGAATCAAAAGTGAATACTTCCCAATCACATCATCCTATTTTAATATTGGACAGTAATAAATATATTTATTCTATTTGGAATTACAAATTATCTAAATAACCTCAAGAATTTATTAAAGTTATAAATTAGATTTTATATTGATCAATTTTTGGAATTGTTTATAGATTAAATTTTTATATATTCAAATGGAAATGTTAAACATGGAGACCATTTGAGGATAAATTTTTTAACCGTAGAAAAATAATATATGTATTCAAAATTTTCCATGTTTAAATTTTGTCTTTGGGATGTTTTATTCATGTGAAATTTCATCTCATGTGAAGGAATTTTGGTGGATATTCCAAAGATGAATGTTATTTAATGTTATACTGTAACATCCTTAGTGACAAAGATCCAAAAAATTATTGATTTCATAGGTTATATAACAATTATTTTTTGATAGTGTTTCATGGATTCTTGTCCGCTAATCAACTTAACTCGAAAAGGAGCTATGTTCCTTTAGATTGAGGAATGTATGTATAATTTCAAGGAGTAGAAGAGATGAATCTTTCATGAATCTTTCATCATAATAAATTTTATTGGATAAGGTTTTTTAAACTATTTTGATATATTCAACAAGGTATTGGGATGTTTAATCATGTATAATGGCTTGTAGATAGCATATTCTACACGACAATTGATGGATCATGAGAAAAATCACACAACACATCATTAGGAATTATATATTGTACATTATTCATTTTTGATATGGAGACATTAAGTTTACAGAGAGTGATGTGATGTGTATATATATATATATAAAGTTTAATATATACATTCACATTGAATTAATTAAATATGTAAAAATAATTAGCAGTTCAACATTGATTTTGACATCCCAATACATTACCTCCCAATGAAGGAAAACAATGTTGTCGATGAATTGAGTCAAAATGGTCATTCTAGATTATCCATGATAATTGTAAGTAATGATAAAAATTCTGTAGATTTTAAAATAGTATATATCAAGATCATGATATAAGGATATATATAATATCTTTCTAAAATTAGAGTTGTACAATCTATTTATGTGAGGACTAAATATCCACAGAAGGAATATGCGGAGCTATAAAAGAATGTGAAAAATGTACATAAGTTAATCATCAAATTTAATAAAACGGTATGGTTCATGATCTGATCATGTTATCCATCCATATCTTATTTCAAGAAGGAACTATGATAGGATGATCATATTTATTATTTCTCTATTCATCCTTTGAGAACAAATTTATATATAGTTTTGAATGAGTTTTATATTGTTATTTAATGAATATTGATATTAAAATGTTTTTATATTTATGATTGGTAAGAATGAAATTTAATGCTGAGAGGAAAAATATTAGGGTATGTTACATCCACTACCAACTAAAATAATGGAAATGGGAAACATCACACAATATTTTGATGTCAGACAACCCTAAACACCAAAAGACAATAATTATATTTGCGATAAAATCAATCACCATCCAAACACTACACAATTTATCTCTATTAGATAAGAATCATATATTGAATATCTTTCTATAAATTTTTTTAATTTAGTGTAATATTTCATGGAGAATTGAATTCTATTTTATCTGATTGGAATCCAATGTTTACCCTATTGTCCTGATGAAGTCTTCAATAAGATATAGATATGCATTATGTTTCAATATTACATATCATCCTAGGATATATGGTCAGCCAAATAGAATAAATAAAAACCAAGATGATATTTGGAGATCTTTTTCTATGGATTAAAATAGGTTTTATGATCATTACCATCCTATAGTTTATTTTCTTATAAAAACACATTTCAATCGAGAATTCCTATGAATCATTTTCAAAACCTCTATGGAATCAAATTTATAAGTACAATGTGTTTGAATAACATTGTATACAAAAGGATATTATCTCCCCTAAAATATGATAAAACTGTATAGAAGGATAGAGACATTCAGAAACCCGTCACGGATGATCCAAGTGGTAGAACAGAGTTGCTGACAATCACCGATGTGATCTAGAATTTAATTTCGATGATTAGATATTCCAATTAATATCTACGTGGAAGAATATTTTCATGTTTATAAACAATTAAATTTTATTCCCTAGGTATATATTTCCATTTTAGATTCATAATTATATCTGGATAGTTGATTATCATTTGGTTCCTCCAACCCACATATATCTCAAATTCATGATGTGATCCATGTATTTATCAAAAGGAATTACATACATGATACTTTACATGTACATAAAATATAGTTAGTACCACAGTAGTAGGTTCTTTCATATATGGGAAAACTTGTATAGAGTCTTTATTATAGAGGAAAAGTGATATGAAACAAGAACAATCTCTTGCTCTATATTTTATGTTGATACTACCCATTTTGGAGAATCTATGTGAAAACATTATGAAAAAATGATGTATAAGATTCCCTATTTTGTATATCTGAGTGAAAAATTTAAAGGGTGAAATTAGTTTTAAAGGGGATGGATTTTAAAATCATGTGTTTTAATGGAAATGTTTTTTAATAATTTAAATCCTATTGATATCTTTATTTACATGGATCAATAAGTTTATCTTATACTACACATGACAATGACTTTTGACAAATAATTATATATTATAAATATAATTATCAAAACCCAACCATTATAACCTATAAATTAAATTGATTGTTGTTATTAGTAATTAATAATTTTAATATATTATGTATAATATTTCTATACAGTTAAAACATATTAATAAAAATTATTTATTTTTTATAAATATATTTATATTTTTCCAAAATACTCTTTTATTATAGAAATGATTTATTGCAATTTGTGAAAGAAATTAATTTTTTTCTTTAATGAAATATATTTTAAAAAATAAAACATAATTTTGAAATCAAAATGTAAAAATTATCTTAAGGTGATTTTTTCAGAATATTTTGAAAAGAATTATATAGTGAATATTGAATAATGCTTGTTTTTATAAAAATTTAAATTTTCATTTACAAAATCTAAAAATTACAATTGTTTTATTATATCAATAAAAATAATATTAATTATTTTTTATACTAATTATTGTATTTTATCTGACTTGAATAAACCCCATATTTATTTTTGATATAAAAAACTTACATACTTATGAAAATGTTCCCTTTGGAATTTTTTTTAGGGAGTTTGTGAGTTTAATTTTAAATTTTATTCCACTATATCTATGAATTTATTATTAATAAAAAATTTAATTTTTTAATATAAATAATTTATACAATATAATTTGTTCAAATTAATTTTTTTCATCATGAAAAATAATATCAATAAAAAATAATAATTATGTTTATGTAGAAAATGTGTTTACCAGGGGTTATATTAAATGTATAAGATGTAAAATGACTAGCAATCTTCTATAACACCAATTTTATTGATATATTTGGACCCTATGTCTACTAGATTCTATAATGGTCCATTTCTGTATTTGATTCATTAGAACAACGTGGGTACACATTTATCTATTCATAAAATTCCATGTTTGTCGTTTCCTAAAATTAAAAAATGTTACACCATCTCATATCTTATTTAAACCTAAAATAATATTAGGATATCCTACTAAAATCTCAATATCCTTCAGTAATTTCATCCTATAATAATATAAGACTAATTTTTATCATAAATCCACCCTAGTATTTCTATTGGTTCAAATATAAGGAAGTTACACAAAAAAGAGATAAAATTCTTCAAAATGAATTTTAATTTTATTTCTTCTGAAAACTCCATAATATTTTATCATAACCATAATAATATTGTAACATCATTATATTAAATATTTTTAGAGTTTATTACGGTATGGTATTACATAAATCCATCTCCTATTCCTTCAGATGGGAAATAATAACGTCGCACTTGTGTAGGGCAGACTATCATCTCACAAACGGATGTTACATGTTTGCAATCAACACTTATGATGATTGGTTGTGATTAAAGATATAATAAATATAAATATAAATATAAATTTTATTTTTTAAATATAATTATACTTAAGGAATTTTTTAGGAGATATACAATTTTACATTCTATTCCCCCATGGAATAGGACAATATCAATCATGTGTACAACAGATTACTACTCCGCTATTTTTTTGGATATAAATAAGGGGAAAATTTAATTTATATATGTTATATATAATAAATAATAATTAATATTGATAAATAATTATTATAAACATTAATTTCATTCAATTCATTTAAAATATAGAACCCACATTCATGCGTAAGTATGATAGTCACCATGAATATTGTAATTCATTTTCTATCTGTAATGATATTAAATTATTCTAAATACTTATGTAATGAATTTATATTAAATTTTATCATGAATATCATTTTAGAAATTATAGAATTATAGTCACTATAAAAGGACAGAAAATACCAAACTAAAAAAGACGTCAAACATGAATTAGTTGTTACACAAAATGGTAATTTTAATTAAAAATTATTCTTACTCTTATAATAAATGGAAATAAGTACCTAATATATGACATGATGTTTATTACTATGGTCCTAAAATATATTTTACGAAATTTTATCTATGAAACAAGATTCTATAGTTTGTTTGGAGGAAGAGGAATTTTTTTTAATATATTTTCATCTCGTAGTTTATATCTATGAAATATATATATCTACACCTCTTTTTCAACATGTGTAGTCTATAATCTACAAATTAATGTATTTTATGATGAATATCAAAAAAAATATGGTAATTTAAAAAATAATTTTGGGATCTCACTTTCATGGTGTTTATAATTAAAATTAAACCAATTTAGTAATGTATATATATTTAAATCTCATTATTTATTATAATTTCGCATAATTATGTTTTCAATAATGAAATTTTATTTTTTTAAATATAATAAAATATCATGAATTGTATTCTATATTGATTATTATTTTATAATACATTCTTTCCGGTCATTTTCTTCTCTTTATGCACTCAAGATATCAATGTTATTTTTTTAATAGGAAATCAAAATTTATTTCTCTCTTTGGTTAGAAATTTTTTCTACCGTATCCATGTATTATAAAATCATATTAATGAATGATTTTATCCTATGATTGTTTAATGATATTTTTTCTAATTTTTGAATTTTAATAAAATTATTTAAAATGAATCTTCTTTTTTTCCAACGGAAGCCCTTTTGAATTTTCCATAAATTTTAAAGGAATCTTTTTAACATGTGCATTATGATTATAATATATCTCATAATTGGATTGAATCATCCATTAACCATTTCAATGGATAGTTTCGAATAATATTTCTTCCATATTATTTTTTAAATATATTAATTTTGAAAAGTAATTTCAAAATGGAAATGTTATTTTCCTCAAGAATGTATTATTCTGTTTATATTTATCAACGTCAACAACCTTTAAGGTCGCTTATTCATAAAAAAATGAATGAATGAATATATAATTGTTATTTATATGAATGGTTAATGATTATATAGATTAAATGTTTATGAAATCAATTTATACATCATTGGTTATGATATGGGTAATTGATGAAATGTTTATGAAACCCATTTTCTTTACATGGTATATAATTTGTTGATATGATTAATGTATCAATATATATTGGACCACATAAGTATAGTTTTCATTATGAAATTTATGAGACCTATATCTCCCCAAAATTCATTATGTAATGAATTATATATCATAATATAATTATGGAAAACAAGTTGATGGGATTCTTCTACCATGGGAAACATGTGATTCGTGTTCATATTTAGGAAACATATGCATCTTAATCCACAATTGGAAATAGTCAATGATTCATGTCCTACTATATTTATGGTAACTTTATTTAACCTTGAAATATAATTTTTTATCAACATTTATGATAGTGAAAAACTATTATTACATGAAATTATTTTTCATGATTGATTTATGATGATTTCTCACTCCTATTGACCATATTATTAAACAATAAATTTTTACATTGTAAATACTATATTTTATCTATGATAGGTCAATTGAGAACATCATAGGTTATGTTCGTTATCACATAACATTATGATTATTTTATTTTTTTCATATGATCACATATTTATATCTCCTATGATTAACCATACACAGCATATGAGATTTACTTTTATTATGTTTACTTCCATAGGTTAGGACGAATGTTTTTGGTAGTTTAGACGTTATTAGACTAATAACTTAGAAGATAATTTTGTGTGATATTGAATATCATTGATAAATCAAAATGGTTTTTAGTCTATATAGACACTAAACTATTATAGTCCTCAAGAATATGTTTAAGAAATGTATTTGAAATTCATTTAAAAATAAATGATATTTATGTATGAATGAATAGTTATTTATATTAAACTTTTTCATGATAAAACTAAATGTATTTCATTTCAAAAAAAATCTTATTATTATCCATAGGACCTTTTATAATGACATTTGTTTCCATTAACTACTATGTAATTGTTTTCCACAATTAAGGTCAAATGGATTAACGAGATGTTTAAATAATTATATACTATTTGAAATGACACTTAAAATGTATAAATATCATTTTATGAATTTATTTCATCCTTATAAACTATATAGTAACATATATTTAACTTTTTCAACAACTTATATTAGTTAATCCCATATTATATATTAATATTTCATGTATTTACATAATTTCCACCCACCTCGATTATAAAAAATCACATCACCTACGCCATTATACACAAAAATACAGAAAATATTAAAAATAAAAATGTACTTTAAAATCATAAAATTATACCTAGAAATATCATAGAGGTTCACATATTCTTAAATTACCATTCTGGGGTCTATAAGAAGATATTAGAAAAGTGTTTCACACTGAAAGTGTAATCTTTTTCACCAAATAATTTTATGTTTAATTTATCTAATACCTACTTTAATTAATTTTTTACTACATAAATATAAAAAAATTAAAAAAAAAATTCTCAGTAAAATATTATTATGTAAATATAATTTATATTTTATATTTATCATCAATCCTAATATAAAATGAAAATGTTGTGTTTGGTACGTATATAGTGTCATCTCAATTGCTGATGAATTTTTTTTCAATCACTCGGTCTCATGGTTGGATTGATATATGAATTTAAAGATTATATTTTAATTTTATACAATTATTATGATAGTATAATGATTAAATATATTCTATCTTGAAAACTGCACATCTATTTTAAGGTGATAATGTTGCTTGTGTGTACGAGCGGACTACCACATCCATAGAGAATTGAGATTCTTTTTCCATTTACACAGTATATAGATTTTCAAAAGAATAGATTTTATCAATGTATATGATACATATAATATTATTGTTATTATTTTTAATTTAATTACTATTTTCCTTTAATTTGAACCATCCATTAAAAAGTGAAAACGCCACACGTTCTTACGCATGGACTATCGTTGCATGAAGTAATGTACATCATTTCTCATGGCAACCTTATATGATTTTTAAAAAAATTATAGTGAATAAATAAGATAAATATGAATTTATTAATATTTTCAGGATGAATAATCAATGTCAAATGTGCATAAAAAATATCTACCAATCAAAAACATGGATTACGAAGGATAAGTTGACACCTAGAACAATGATTTTAATGAAGAAGTACTAATAAATAGATGATAAGATTTTATAATTGAATAATATATTGTTTCATAAATATTTTTATGGTTATTTTATACATGTATAAGTTTTAATACATTATACATGAGGTTAAGATCATGATTGAAGCATGTTCGTAATTGAGATATTTTTTTCTCATCTTAATAATATTTCAATGAGACATATTCTATATGCACTACTTCTATGTTATATTTGGCTTATATAATTTCAATGAAAGCATTATATGATGAATTTAATGAAAATTATTGGGAATTACATATCCATCTAGGGTTGTATCATTAATGAAGATTTGATTTATAGATTACCAAAATTGAAATTGTTTTTTATCTCAATTCTATTTCTTTGAAAAATGTTCAATGTTATGAAACTATTTGTATTTCTTTATTTTTCAAAAAACTACATTGATATTATAGATAATTAATAGATTTATATTTATTTTTTATATTTCATTTAATAAATTATTTTAATCTTTTATGATTCATATGTTTCAAAAGTGGTTTGGTTTCATATTACAATGTCAATTCTATTAAGGATTATATCTAATAAATTTCAGTTGTGAGAAATTATATGATACATATCCTTTAAAACCAATATATCTTCTTCTCCTATTTTCATTATTGCAATTATTTTTTATTTTTAAAATTATATTATATTCAGTTTTTAAACTAGGAAATAATGTTTTTTAGGAAAACCCAACCTTATATTCTCTTGGGTTAGTTAACATTTTCTTCATTGACCATATCCATCAAACTATTTCATGGATATTTTTATTTATGAATAATTCATTTGATAAATTTTATTTTCACCACCATTCAATTTAATTAATATTTATTAAAAGGGATGTTTTCAAAATGTTTTTACAAATATTTTAATTTTAAATTTTTATTAAATTTGGAAAAGAATGTTTTATTTTTTAAAGTATAATAAGAATATATTTTCCCACCATCTTAAATGTTCATTACATGGTAACATAAAATAAGTGATTCTATTATTATTTTAAAGTATAATATTTTTTACAATATTCTAGGAATTTCTAATATTTAATGATATCAAAAGAAAATAATATTATCATTATTTAATGGAAATGGTAAAATTATCCTTTAAATATATTTTCCATCTATTCAAAAATATATTAATTAATTTTAGGATTCGGTGGGGATATTCTCATGTGATACCATCCATGTTATTTCTCCAGATCGTTTTTGATAATTCTGTTTCAATGATTATTATATGAAATCATTTAGTTCTCCATGTCTTATTTGAGTAATGATAAGATCAATACAAAATAGATTTCCTTTCAATGTGATAATAAATTAATGAAATGATTTGTCTATTTTTAAATAATTTATACCATAAAATGAAATCTATATGTATTTTATTATATTTACGGTTCATTAAAATTGATTAAGATGATATATTGGCCCAATATAGCTCATAATTATTGGCGAGATAGATATATATCCAAATAATTATTGATCATGATATATCTCTCCAATGCATTGTGTAAATTCATACAGCTAACAATATTAAATTAACTCTGAAGAAACAATCAAATTTAATATATATATATATATATATATATGTCTAGATAAATCATAATGTTACCAAGAAAGAAGTGACTATGTCTATTATATTGGTATTACCTTATTTATATAATTAAATAATGAATGTGTGATATCCTAAGATACCCACACAGTTTCCCAATTCTTACTAGGATTTATAACGGGTCATTTGACCAAGATTGATTTCACATGGTTGAATATTATTAACACATCGGAATATTATGTTATGTAAAAGTGTGATCCATAAATCATGTTTTATTATCATGTTTTTAATGGTTCTAAACATTCTTATTTATTAATCTTGAACATTAATCATTCTATAATACCAATATTTATATATTATTATTCAATCTAATCATTGATTTATATTTCATATGTTTACACCTTTTGAGAATATCATCTCAGATAATATTATGTTTACAAATCGCTAGGTAAAGAAGAATTATATTCTATAATATATGTCTATAAGGGGATCATGTTTGAATAATTTTTTGGGATATGTAAATGTATTCTTATTATACAACAAAATCATGGTATTATGATAAAAATACCGTTTTTATGGAAAATATGTATTTTACAACCTGAGGGGATGTTATTAGTTCTTCATAACTATAAATGTTACTAACTGACTCTAATACCCTCACAAATTAGTACATGACCCATCACATACCCAAATAGTGTTCTTTATCCCCCTTGGAATGATGATTAGCACCTAGAAATCAAAAAAAAACTGGGATTGATTTAAAGAAAACTAATGTAACAACATGCATCAAATGCATAGAAGATACAACATTAGAAAAAATAAAAACCTTCCATAACTGAAACCAATTAATGGAAACCAAAAACTCGAGAGAAGAAAAATTCTGTTAATGGAAATACAACCTAAAATAATTCAAAAAATTTAATAATAACTAATCCATGTGATATTGTGGGCATAATCCCACCATCTCACCACCATAAACATAACTCAGTTAATAGAAAACCATGCTACCACATTTTGGTTTCTTACCTCTCTCTATATTTAATGACACAACTAGTTCTATTCACTACCAATTCGGTACGTTGAGTGTGAGCTAATAGGCTCATTAGGGTCTCACTATGGTGTTCCATAAAAATTATTTGAATTTTATGTAATATATGTTAATATTGACTGATAACAAATAATACTAATAGATTAACCATTTTTTTATTAAAATCATTGATGAATATATTCTTTTTCCCTCATTTGACATTGCAAAATAATATATGTAATTAAATTTAAAATAATGTCATATCCATATCCATTATATGATATATCATGTCAAAAAAATCATGTATCATTTATCATATAGACTCAATGGAAGTACAAAAAAACAATAAAACTGAAAATAAAAATAACAAATCATCCATGAAGCGCAGGTAACATCTAGACAACAATCACACTTTTTTAGGATAACTTGGAAACAAATTCCTAATATAGAAAATAATTTATGCATCCAACCACTAGACATATTCATCAAGTGTAGAGAGTAGTGGAACATTAAAGCAAGTGAACCTACCATCATGTCTAATATTTTCCTAGAATGACTAGTCAAGAGGAACAACAAAATCCCCATGATAAAACCCTTCAATAGTGTGAAAGACCTATTAATATACCTTCATCCTATGTAACCAATAATTCCCATGTTCTATAATTTGAACATAATGTCATCAAACCATTTTTTCATTTGGTACACTATAAACCCTTTCAAAAAACCATTTAAATATTCTATGAAAACACATTCTATTTACCAAAACAACTATAAAATCATCATTTAAAAAAAACCTCATTCCATACTCCCAAAAAAATCCAATAATGTAACGGATATACCCATTTTTCCATCAACCCTGGAACCCAACCCAATCTATTACATACCCGAAGGGAGTTCCATATCCTCATGGGTGGTAGTAATCACCTAGATATCAAACAATGAACTAGAGGTAGTGATTTTTACCAACATTTTCAAACACATGCAATATATGTACTAAAATCGTAACAATAGAATATGTACAATATATATTTTCCATAAAATAAATAAAAAAGCCGAAAAACAACAAAAAATGTAGCTGAAAACTATAATGAACCAGTCCAAAAGCATTGGACCCAAACCAAATAGCTACTCCAAATGATGGTCTGGACAAACACCCACCATCTAACCACCAGCAACCCAACCAGCTGACACGAACCTTTCCTCCTCACTATAGTACCCTACCTTTCCCTAAACAATAGGAAAATAATGTTTTACACACCACCAAAGAGGTGTGTATCATGTGAGATTGCAGGCTCAGAAAGATCCCACCTAGGTGTTCTATATAAATTATCTATATAAACATCCTTGAATGTTGATTTTATGTAATATATGGAATGATATGAAGTAAATAAGTTTTATATAAAACACGGTAAACATTTAGCTTTTTCCATAGTTCTAAAAAAAAGAAGGTATATAAATTTCAAATCACATTTTCAATATCATTTTTTCTTCAGAATCATTAAAAATTTTATCAAGGCTAACTCAAAATTCCATGTAACACAAAAGAGAAGAACATGTATCACAAGAACGATGATTACTATAGGTCTGGGTTGTAGAGTACTCCTACAACAATAATCATGTGCACAAACCCATTCTTAGAATAATGGTATTGTGATATATAGAAATACCCCATTCATAAATCCCCCCCAAACAATAGTAATATATGTCACCTAGAACAACAGTCTTTGAAAAATAGAGAAAACCAATAAGAAAGACCTCTTTGATAGTCAAAAAACTATGGATGATGGCCTCACCTAAACAATCCAACAATGTACCCATGTTAACCCATGTTTTGTTTTAAAAATTCATTTCAATTCATTTAAAATAACTTCAAAATCGTATTAAATTTCATTTCAATGAATTGAAAATTACTATTTTCCATTACATTTTTCAACAACCAAGGAACTAACATTTTTCTATAAAAAATATTTTCAATACACACAACACTATATTGTCAATAATTCATTATTAATCTACTTATAAAAAATTTAAATCCTTTAGCATAGGCTAGAGATAAAACCACCTATCTCAAATCATGAGTCGGACATGTCCACAATGGGATACACCAACAATGAAACCCCAATGATGATGATAAAGTCCCTATAATCCAATACACATCACATAGTTGATCTATATTTGATGATAATGGGTCGACATAAAAGAAAAAACATAAATACCTCAAGAATGAATGCCAGCCTCACCATGATTGAAAATGGAAAATCCCTCTAGAAAAAGATTTCACAACTGATCTAAAAGAAACCATGAAGAAACAAAATCGTAACAAAACATAATTGAACATGCCACCCAATGATGTTACCGTGATCAATGGAAATGAAAATGTAGAAAAAATAATTACCTAGGGAGATCCCTCAAAATTGCGATAGATAATGGACGTTGAATGGATCGAACTGGAAGGAAATGTGTCTTGGAAATGTGCCTTGGAGAGACACTAGGTTGAGGGTGATGGAGTCTTGAAGGAATAGACTGAGAAAAACTACAGAGTGCATGTTTTAAAATTGGGTGTGGGCCATTTTATTACATGAAAAACCAATTCATTTCAGGATTTCTACACTGATTAATTATGCCAAAAAAATTAGTTTCATTAGATTAAAAATAGGTTATTTAGAAAATTATTTTTGGGAAAACTAAATTCAGTACTTTTAATCTTCACAACATAAATATCCTTTAATATATTATACACAAGAGAACCTACATATTTTTTTACTAAGTTTCATAGCGTGAAATATCCCAACAACTTATATAAAAGGATTATTGATGTTGAAATTACAACAAATCTCTAATTTTTCCATTTTAGGTATCCACTCAATTCCTTTTATTTCCTATTCCGACAAAGATAGAAGGAAAAGTACAATGGGGATAAATGTGTATATGGTGGATTGGTAATGAGATGTTATAAACTCCCCACTATAAAGACTTATCATCCCTAGGAATACATGTGAAAGATGTATTCTAGGGAAAGAGATAAGGACACTACTCTGTTAGAAATGGCTCACATTACAAACTCTCATAAGATTTTTTTCATTATTTCCATTAAACTCTGACTTATGTAATTGATATCAAATGCAAGACATTCCCTTGTGATTCAACAATCTCAACTAGTTTTTCCGAAGTAGAAACATCTAGATCTAACTCAATTTCAAACCGACTCAAAATGATTAAAGGATAGGGGTGATATTGTAGAAGATGAGATATATATAAATCTTCATGAATAGCTATCAACAAGGATAGTAATATTAACCTATAAGAATCCAGTGCAAGATTCTTAGTGACCTCCAACTGTATAACATATTTTGGAGCTGAAATCCCATTTTTTCCCAGTAGATGGTATCCTAGAAGAGGAGAAACATTCATGAACACTCAGTCACCTATAAAAAACTCTAAGGCTTGGTGTTGTTGATCCACATATTATTAATGTCAAATCAGGGTTGTAATAAAATATCGATATACATCCTAAATCTTCACATACATCACCTAATCCAAAAATGGTCCAACTAATGATACTTCACCCACCTCACCCCAACAAATAGGTGACCTACATTAGAGACCATACAACACCTTAAATAGATGCATTGTAATTTAATAGTGAAAACTATTGACTTAAAAAAACTGAACCAGTCCCAGATGGTTATCCTGTGATCCCAAAAAATCCATGACAAATGTGAGGATAAAATCATCTAGGATCTGAATCACACACTATGTATGTCAGTATGTATGTGGATGGTTTGTTGTACATTACATGATATGAGTTCCCATTTCCTCTTTAAGACTCCTCCAGAACCATTATGTGATCCCAGATTCACTTATTTGAAACAACATCAGAATGCTTCCAATGCATCCTCACAATCCCCTTCACATACATCATTCCCAGATCTTCAACTTTAGAGGTGTCTTTGATTGGAATGAAATGAGAAGACTGAACTAACTAATAATCCACCACCTAGATATCATTCCTCCAATAAGATTTCCTTGGTAATCCAACAAAAAAATACATGGATACCTCATCCCAATTCGAGATCAGCACTGGATGAGGCTGAAGAAAACCATATGGTTTAAAGTACACTTCCTTTACCCAATAATAAGTGTAACAGTGAGACACTTACTCAGAAATGTCGTGATTCATACCCATCCACCATAATTTCTACCTATTATTATAATACATAATTGTAGTGCCTGTATAAACAACCCATGAATATCAATAAATATCCAACAAGACTAGACTCCACATAGATGATGGGATAAAAATTATTTCACATAAGTGCAGTATACCACATGAAGAAAGAGACCAACCCGAAAAGGTATCCCCACAATAAATTACTTCTATAGTCTTATGAAGCTCATCCTCATACTACTAAAACATAAAAATAAACTCCAGGGGGGATGATGATAATAAAATAGTGGTCAAAACCATACCTGAAACATCAACATAAGCATTTATCTACATCTGAGTGAATAGCCATATAATGTTTCACTCCTCTTTTGATTCCAAAATATCTAGTCATGGTAAATTTCTACAAAGATAATATTTAATGAAATTTTCTTTCCCTGGGGTGAAAAAAATATCAATGTCAACCATCTGAAGGTATTATACCCATCGCCTCTTCCAGATATTCGATTCCTTTAAAGAAAATATATAAATTTGACTCTTATGATCGGAGAATACTGTGATACTTCCCCATAATGATAGTGCATGATAAAATTATTCTCATGAATGACTTAGAAAATTTATAATTCATGTATTGGGTAATTTTTCTCATGTGGTCAAAGCGGAAAAAGATCCAATATATACCATATGGTCTCCTCCATAAGAACGCTTTACAAACCAGCACCAGAATCATCACAAAAAATCAAGAACCCCTTTCTGAGATTTATAAAGTTCAGAAAAGGAGCTATTGCCATAATTCATTTCATTTCATCTAATGAAAATGGACACTTCGCATCCTATGTAATTTTATTCAGCTTCCTGGTAAGAGCAGTCAATGGTGATTCAATCATAGAGAATTCCTCAAAATCTCGTTGGTATTATCCAACAAGAGTATGAAATCTCCATATCTCAAACACATTTTATAGTTCCATCCATGAAAAAATATCATTTATCATCACTAGATCAATTGAAAATTCATGGTCAGAAATTCAATTCCCTATGAACACCAAATATTGATTAAAAAAATTAAAAAGTGTTCTATTAGAACAAGGATTTCTCAATATTTAAAAAACATTACTCAAATGGTAATTGTTCTCATACTTGGATTTCAAGCTGGTATATCATCAATCAAAACTACCAAAATTGTTTCAAGATGTTGATGGACTATCTGATTCATCAAATCCACTAAAACTATAGAAGCATTAGTCATAAAAAAGGCATCAAAAAATAATTATATGGGTCATACCTGCTCCTGAAAGTTTTCATTGGTACATATGACTCCCGAAATATGAGCTGATGATAACCCGGCAAGATATCAATATTTCAAAACCTCTTTAACCCATTTTACTAATCAAATATATTATCCATACGAGGAAAATGGTATTTATTCTTAATTTTTACCCAGTTCAACATTGATAGTTAACACATAACTTAAGTAAACCATATAAATTCAAGGAAAAGATCACTAGGGATTTAAAATGAAAAATTCTAGTGAGAACGAAACCATTTTTCAACAGGTTCTCCAACTGAATCATGAGGTCTTTTAGCTCTGATGGTGCCATTTTGACAAGATAGTAACGAAATAGGATGTGTACCTGGAACCAAATGAATTGTATACTCTACATCTCTATCTAGTATAAGGCCGAAGGAGTAATTTTGGAATATGTTAGGAAAATATTGAATAACATGAAAATCATAGATAGTAGAGATATCCATAGGATCCAACACAATAGTAGAAAACAACCAAAAAACTCTTGAGTTTTCGGTGGGAAGGTCAAGCACGACTATACCTTTGGTCCAAATCCTACTGAATCACACGAAATCTTCCATCATCAGTAATAAATGAAATATGTAGATGATAAAAATCTACTATAAATTGATGAAAGAGTTAACAATCTATACCGATGATGACATCAAATAGATCATGATCATGAATCAGAAAATTCCATACCAACTCTGTATCGGCTATCATTAATGAACAATAAGGACACGAAACTCATGTTCCTTAATCCTTATATAGTGTGTTTCTAACTCTATTGTAATAGAAATAAGTTTAGATGGAGGTTTAAGAAAATAAATAAATGTGCAGATATAAAAAGTTGGGAGGAACTAGTATTGAATAAAGAAATTAGTTTTGTAGATTCAATAAGGATAACACCTATCACTGTTGCTGGAACTACATAAACTTTGGCCGGACACTCATTTACAAAATGAAAATGCTTCAATCCTAAGGCATATATATAGATCCCTATTGTCATTAAATATTCTTACTATAGAGCGGTAGCCTTTTGAGCTGACAAACCATGAACATAAAATCCATACTGATATACTGACAAATGAACAGTCAATGACTAACACCTCCATATCTATTGAAAGAATTTGAGGTAATATAAATAACAAAAATAATTCTAACATTACAAAAATAGCAGAAATCCATAGGTACATTACACGATGTAATAGAAAGTGTATAGGAGACTCACTATCAAGATCCACCTCCACTACTCCTATGATGATATTAACACTTCCTCTTCTTCCCATGTGCGCCACTAAATCATCCATACAATCGAAGATAATATATGGAAAATACAACCATGCCTTCTATATTAATTTCTTCTATGATATATCTAAATAATATCTTTACATTGGTATAATATTTCAATAGAAAAACCTACTATTAGATATCCAACTGCAAACCCTACAATTATTTTTGAGCCTTCAATTGGTCATTCTTTACCACGTTTGAGAAAAAACAGGAAAGCATACTAAAATGATTTGTGTATACAGAAATAGAATGATCTCCCTATTGCAATTAAATGAAGTGTAAATAATTATACAACATTATAATCTTTCAAAAAAACTTCTAGATGAACAAGGTTTTGAAAACCTTCCATTCCAGGTCCATGTGTTGGCCTCCTAGGACCATAGAATCCCCCCATTGTTTACCAGATCATTTTATCATGAACACTACACGCATTTTCATGATATTATCAGGTGTCACCAAAATGTTGAATATTTTATTGATCATATCCCACCATCCATCCAACACTTGAGGTTCTATTATTACATTGATGGATGGTGGTTTCTCATCCAGGAACTCTCGTGATCGATCTATCTCACCTCCAGCTCCTATCTTTACCTCCACCGCATCATTTTTAACTCATGAAACATCCTTCACAATATCATGGAATTAATATATGATATTCATCATGATATTCTGATCTATTTTTGGTTTTCCATGAAGATAATCTGTTGAACCTTCCTGCGGAACTCGGAGAAGATGTCTTAGAGGAATTCAACTACACACAGACACATAAGGATGATCTGGAAACAAAAAATCTCAGTTCAATCTAGAAAAAACATAAAAAACTGAAATATGAAAACATAAACAAAAAACAAGAGAAATACATCCCAAAATCCCATGGAAAATTGAGTCACCCTTTGATAAGAGCTGGACAACCACATATCACAACATACCGCTCAAATCACAAAAATCCTCTCTCCTATCTAACAGATGCCCCAATACATGGAATCTTGATCACATAACTACTCTGATAGCATTTTGTAATGAACCAACTCTGGATGACCTCAAAACCGACACCAGAACCATTCTATTACATATCTGATAGGCATTTCAAATCCCCACTAGCTTGCAACAAGCACCCACGCATCGAAAAATGAACTATAAGGAAAAATTTCACCCAACCAGATCAAATATATGACATTATTGTACTAAAAAAAGTAAAAATGGTAATATATATATATATATATTCCATAAATAAATGAAAATAATGGAAATAGACAACAAAACATATAGCTAAAAACTCTACAGCACGTGTCCAAATACAAAATACTCTATCCAAATAGCTACTCCAAATGATGGTATGGATGAACACCAACATATCACAACCAGCAACCTAATAAGTGACACGAAACACACCACCTCACTATGGTTCCTTGACATTCCCTGCACTGAAAGACAAATAATAATTTAAACACCATCTAAGAGGTGTGTAGTCTATGATCTAATAGGACCAGTAGAATCCAACCTAGGTTTTTCATATCATGTTATTATATAAAAATTCATATAATCTCATTTTATGTAAAAACATCGCATGATAAGTAGTAAATGTGTATTATAGGAAACATGGTAAAAATTTCCTATTTTCTACAATTCTAAACAAAAGAAGGTATATCAAATTAAATGAATATTTTTCATATCAATTTATCATCATAGGCATAAACCTGCATAACAAGGCAATCTCATATCTCCATGAAATAAAAAACCAAATAACATGTATCACAACACAATGGAATACTACAGGTCCAGGCTACAGACTATTATACATTAATAATCATGGGTATAAAGTAGTTTCTAGTACAATTTTCCTATAATTCCATGAAATACCCCATCAGTAAACATTGAATTAATGTCAATATCAGTCTCCAAGAATAATGGGACTATGAAACAAAGGAAATACCCAAGACAATCCTCCTTTATAATAACAATATAGTGTGAGATGTCTATAGCTAAACCTTTGACCTTTGTTCCCAAAAGAACAAAAGTTATATTTTTCACATTTAATTTCAATCCTTTTAAAACCATTTCATATATCATTTCACTTCTAATAAAATACCCCATTTTCATTCCATTTATCAATATCTAAGGAAAAATAATTTTCACTAAAAACACTTTTCAATGAAAAAGAATAGTTATTACAATATTTCATTATGAACCAATTTTTAAAGAAACACAACAAGATCCATTATCATATGATAGATACGGAACCACCTACCTCAATACATGGGTCACACAGTCCCACAATGGGATTAAACAACTACAAAACCCAATAATTATGATGAATGTCCTAGAATCTAATCCACATGACTTGGTTGATCCATATTTGAAAACAAGGGGTTAGAGGAATGAAATATAACTACATACCTCAAGAACAAACGCCCACTACACCATGACTAACAAAGGAAAGGGCATCCAAAGTGATATTTCACAATGGATATAGATGAATCCCCTAAGAATAACTTTATTAACCCAAAAGATCTGAACTGGTCACCCAATGGTTATATCACGATCAAAGTCATTGAGGAAGTGGGAAGATGACTAACCCAAAGAGATTCACCAGGATTCCAATAGATATTGGACATCAAACAGATCGATCTGAAAGAGTTGTTTTCTTTGGAAAATTACTAGCAGAAATCCTATGTTGAGGGTGAAAGAGTTTGGATTGAAATGACTAATAAAAACAACCAAACATGTGTTTGAAAACTGGACGTGGATCGTTTCATGGCGTGACACCCCTATTCATGTCATGATGTCCATGAAAGATATGTATTCCAAAGAACACATCACCTAAGAATAAAAAACTATTATTTAAAACATTCTTGACTTGAAAACAACATTCACGATGTAAAATATTTCAAAATATGAATCATATATCACATCTTGTACCTAGTAGAAAATACACAGTGCACAACCAAGTTACAATACATTAAATATTCTTATATCCTATAAAAAAGTCCAGTCAAAGATGAAATTCCAATAAACATGTGACTTCAGCACTATAGGTATTATAAAAATTCATTCTCATCCATATTCAAACAATGATTAAAGGAAAACTAAAATCGAGATAAAGGATTTCCTAATTGATCAGTAATGTGATGTCAAAAATAATACCATTATATTTTATATACCAAACTAATTTTCTAAATACAATATCACTTCCTTTCACCAACATAGTCTGTATAGAGAAAAACAACATCAAAAATCAGGGGTGAAAACACCTGAAAAGGAACCCATCACAAGAGGATAATACAGTATAAAATATTTTCACTACAAAAAATATACACATCTTAAAATTTATTTAATTAATGAATTTCATTATTAAATAAAATTAATCCAAATGAACCTCAAGAACACACACCCACTGAATGGTGACAAAAAAATAAACATCTCCCAAGAAAAGATTTCATAATTTATTTAGAGTGAATTAAAATGAAACATAACTACAGACTAATGGAATAGATAACACAATGAAATGATGTGATGATGTTCAAAGAAAAGAATAATAATAATGAATAATTTCTAACCCAGAGATATATAAACCAAATACAATGGTGGTCAATAAATTAATAGATCTATTCGAATCAAACACAGACTCCCAATATTAATAGAGAAGCTTTTTTTGGTCAAGAGTGAAAGAAGATATGGAATAATTAAATAACATGTCATCAAAACCACATCCTAAAACTGTTTTCCATGAACATTATAATATTTTTAATACATTTACACCTTGTGTATGTATTGGGACTAAGATACATCTAATAACCTCAAGACCTTTCATTAAAAACTAACTATTTAACATTAAATGATGTCCAATATACACACGGCATGTAGTCCATTTATATAGTTAATCAACTTCATGACAACAACCTTGTAGAACATATAAAATGTGTAATCCCATTGCACAACATTTATTTCTCAAAAAACCATCTATCATCCATTGAACTCTGTGAGAACCCCATAAAAGTATTATAACATTTTTACAAAACTCCATTAATTCATCAAACATACATTCCTGATTTTTTGTTTCATTTTATTAAACAAATAATTGATATCCACGAAGTTCCAAGTTGAAAAAGAAATTAATAAAAGAATAATTTAAGCAAATTAAATTACATAAAATCGAATAATGTTATGTTACATACTTCCCACCATAACACTTTCCATCCCTGAGAAGTCATGTGGAAGAATGAATCTCGGTAAAGAGGTGTAGACACATCTACTTCATCAATAAATCAAGCTCCCATGTCTTGTGATAATATGATCTATGCCCCCATATCACTCGGACTATTGAAATAAACTTCCCATGAAATAATTTCACTTGAGATTCAGCGATCTCAACTGGATAATAAATTGTGGAAACCTATAAATCAAACTAATTATCTTACCAATTAAAAATGTGAAAAAGACCAAGATTATATTTAATGATATGAAATACATGGAAGTCATCATGTATTCTTATCAAATAAATCAAAAATGAAAATTGGTAATAAAACTATCAAATATGTAAAATGAAAAAAAAACGACCCCACATATCTCAGAGTGAATATTCCTAATTTTCAAAACCAATGGTGACCCAACCAAGGAGAAACATTCATGGAAACCCATTCAGCTATTGAAAAATAAAAAAAAAATCTTAATTGAACTTCATAAGGTTTATTTTGACTTTTTGGTGTAACCATACACTAATATATATCCTAAATCTTCACTGACTTCTCATAAACCAAACTCAACCCCACTAAAATATTTTCCCACCTCTACCTAACAAAGAGGTTAATTACATATGATCCCAAAAGAAGGATTGAAACGATTCACTATTATTGATGAATAATAACTGTTATTATATAAAAACTCAACAAATCCTATATGGTGGACTCAAGATCCACCAAATTCTATTATATATCCCTTAATCATATCATTCAGAACCTGAATAGAATGCTCTGTTTCACAATATGTTTGTTGATGATAATCTATACTCAATCTGACCTGATTTCCATTTCCTCTTGGTTAATTATCTAGAATAACTATATAATCCTAGGACCCTTTTCTAATTCAATAGAAGAAGAAGTTCTATTTAACCTCAAAATTTCTTATACAAGTATATTACCATACCATAAACTTTTGTGGAGTAATTTATTAAAATGAAATAAGAAAAATATTTTGACCATTTAATCCCAAACTATATATAATAACACTCTGATTGAGTATATGTAATAAAATATAGAAATAAAAGGATTCCACGTCCTATTTTCAATCTGACATTGGAATGGATTCGAGAAATCTAGATTGTTTCAAATTTTCTACCTTTATCAGTGGCATGTGTTACCGCGAGATACATATTCAGCAATGTAATGCTTCATACACATCCACTAAAATTGTCATCTCATGTCAAAATACATATTAATAGTTTCTAGATCAATGAAAAATAAATAAATATGCCTTTAAAAAAACAAATATTCTCTTAGATATTGGGTTGACTGATCACATAACATTAGAATACCATCATCAAAAAGAGGCCAACCTAAAATAGTTTCTCACGAATATAGGGTTTCTTGAATTCCTATGCTACCGACATCCTACATTTAAATATATGTAACAGACTCATATAGAGATAAATTTAATATAAAACTAGTTAAACCTATTCTTACGACATTATAATAAGTATCCATATAAAACTGAGTAAAAATACCCAATTATATCTACTCTTCCATTGATTTTACTATAGATTGTGATTGTAAATTCCTACTATGAGTGTCTGCAAAGACATTCCCCTTCCTTGGGTGGTGATCAATGAGGATGTAAAAGGTCTAAAGGTATTCCTACCCTCATATAAATCTAAGATTTAATTATTTCTGAGAAAATATAAAGCTCATTATATTATGCTCAGAAATGACACTAAAACTTTTCTCCCAAAAGATATCATTACCAACACATACGAACATTTATAACTGAATTAATCATTTAAAATTTGTGTGGAATTATTTTTATCATGTCATCTAAGATGTCATAATACTTAAGTAACCACATGACCATTCTATATTAGAACACAACCAAAACATGTTTCAAATGCCCCACAAAAAAATCACATACCCCTTACTTGGTTTTAGTAAGATAAAAATTTGATTTAACATAAAACGTAATATTAGATCATAAAAATAAGACTGAAACATTTCATCCCATGTGGATTTCACCCAGTTCCTGGAAAGAAAAGTCAAAGGTGATACCAACATTGATAAATTATTAGCGGACGATAGATTGTATCCAGCAAGATTGAGGAATCTATGAATCATAAAAACATTCCATTAATACATACATGATATGAAATAATTTAACTACATATGATCAACAGATAAAACATCCTTAGAATTCAAATTCCCAATGAATTTCACATATTTAATCAGGTTGTGGATTCTTAAATACTCCTATACAAATAATGAAATTTTTGGATTTCTAATGCTAAAATAATATGATTCTCATTTTCATTCTCAGATCATGAATAAACTAAAATGTCTTACAAAAACACCACCACAAAAGTGTTAAGACACTGATGGATTATCCAATTCATCAAATACCTGAAAACTAAATGAGATTTATTTAGACCAAACGACGTCAATGTTTATTCATAATAGCTATACATACATTGTATGGCCATGTGTCATACATCACACTCTTGAACTCATAGCTGATGATATCTTGGATGAAGATTAATATTTTAAATCATCATTTCCCCCATTAGCTGATTAGACAAATTAACTACATGATGCAAATTCTAAATGTTCTTAAATGTGACATGGTTCAACTACTGATAGTCTTCCCATAATCAGTATGAACCATCCCCTTTTTTTTTTGAAAAGACAACCATGGTTTTCCTTGGTAGAACACTGGGCCAAACAAAACCCTTTTCACAAGATTTCCCAATTCAATCCCCAACTCTTTCATTCCCACGGGTTCACTATGATTAAATTGTATCGATATTGAATGCATCCCTTAAACAAGTTCAATTGTAAAATACTCATCCATATATGTATGAATCCCATAGAAATATCAAAGAGGCATTTGAAGAAATCACATAAAAAGGATATTAAGAGCTACAATAGAAGAAAAGGAATCAGGGTTCAAATAAAACTAAATATAATAAACTATTGAGATCTAGACGAGAAGGTCCTACATAGTCATACATGAGTTCCCACACTCCCAAATACACCCATGAGATTCCATCAACAGCCAGAAATGAGACACATATATGATAAAAATAATCCTCAACATGATGGGTAACATGAAAATCCATCCCAATGATGATGTCAAAATAATCCACATTATTAAAATGAAAATTCCAGAAAAACTCGGCATCATCCAATGATAAAACACAAGAAGGAAACTAAATCCCATAATCCTTCATCCTCCTTAGAGGCTTTCATAAAATAAAAAAAAAATATCACCATTATAAGTTTCATATAATTAACAAAAACTACATGATATAAATGACTATGGTGAACAAGAATCAAATAAATAAATATCTACTGAGGATGTAATAAAGGTGGTATATCTCACTGAACCAGGAGCCACTTCTATCTACATTGGAAAATTCTATACTCTTTAAAGGTTCTTCACACAAGAGGCTTGTTCATAGAGCCTTTTTGTCTTTGATTAATCTTACAATTTCACTGTGGCCTTTAGAGACGATAATCAATGACCATATCATGGGGTAGAAAAACATGATAGAATTGATGTGGATGACTATAATGTCAACAACTATTTCACATATATGTAGGTTCATGATATATATACTTGGAACTTCTATCCTTTACACACTAATAGTAATTAATAGGAACATAACTAGCTTCAACATGAGATTGTGAATATTCCTTTTATCGAGAACGACCTCCAATATACCTGTGATGATCCTACCACTTCCCATTTTTCCGTAGTGTGCCACTGAAGCTACTACTTGGTGGAAGAGAAGGTGTGTAATATCCAACATTTATTGAAATATTCATCACATCCATCATAATCCTATATAATATATTTGTATATGTATAAAGATTCTATTTAAATATATGTGATCTGATATTAATCCAAAAACACTGATGGTACTTTTTAGCTTTTGGTAGGATATTATTCACAACCACTAGTGAAAAAAAACACCTCAACAGACCAATTGGTGTAGGCCAACACTGAAAGTCTCTTGGATGTAATGATAGGACCTATAAAGACTTTTCTATCATTTGTGTCTCAAGAAGAAATACTATAAGAATAGATACTTGAAACCCGTCCAATTTAATCTAACATGCATATCTTCTTATACCATAGTATCCCATGAATGGTAGTCTGGAAACATGTGTCTAAATGTTTGTAATATCACTATGATACTATCAGGTGTTTCCATGAAGTAAAATATATGATCTATGTTTTAGATTAATTACTCTACCTCTTAAGGTTCATTTGTAACACTAAAAGATGTTGTCATCTCATGAAAGGACTCATATGATCGATCTCTTTCACATTAATCTCTTGGTTATACCTTATAAACTATGGTCATATCTTGTGAAAAATTATAATCAACATTATGAACATCACATATGATAACCATAAAATAGTTTTGATACATCAGAGGATTTAGATGAGGTGCATTAGCTACATCATCTTGAAGAACTCACATAACACATCTCGGAGGCATACTGCGGAACACCAAAATAAAAAATAGATCAGACAACATAAAAATCATTTTTAAAAGTAGAAAATACATAATAATTTATTTGGATTAACAAGATGAAATAAATATTATAGACACACATCCTTATATCCCATAGTAACTCGAATCCCATCACAATAAGAACTGGTGAGGAACCAACTATAATATACTTACCAAGTCTCATCAATCCAATCATTAATCTAAAAACCCATCACAAACCTAAAGGGTGTTCTTGATCCACATAAGTTGGAGACTAGCACTAAAAAAATCAAAAAACAACCAAATGTAATGATTTATCCCATCTTGAATCAAGAATATATAAAATAGAAATCACAGAGAAAACAACAAAAAACATAAATACATTCCATAACTAAAACCAAATAGAAACAACAAAAAACATCAAATAAGAACTAATCTAAATGTTCATGTCCGACCAAAAAATAAATAAAAAATAGGATAATAAATTAATCCATTTGATAGAGTGAAGATACACTAACTATATCACCACAAAATATTCTAATCAACTAAATTAAAACCTCAATTCCTCAAAATGGTTCCTTTCCTGTCCATGTATCGAAAGACACAATCGGTTTCACGAACAATTACTGGGGTATACAAGGTGTGATCTGATAAGATTAATAAGGTCTCACCCTAATATTCTATATCATGTAACTAAAATGTATTCCATGAATTTCACTACTGGAAAAATGACATATACCCACGGTTCAAAACCATGGGTAAAGCCCCCAAAACAGTGGGTATAGCCTATACCCACAGTTTGGGGAACCGTGGGCTGGAGAGGCGTCAGTATAGGGGTCTCAGACAATACCCACAGTTTTGAAGAACCATGGGTATATGTGAGTCTAATGTGGCACACCATGCGTTCAAGTGTGGCACACAACAAACCCCAGGATTTGAAAACCGTGGGGTATTGAAATTAAAAAAATACGCGGCCAACAGGTTTTGAAACCGCACCGCCCACTGCGCCTCGCGCTTATGCCACCCCACCGCACCAACCGAGCTGAAATTTTTTATATATATAGATATATCTGCTTATATATATTAATATAATCAAAGTCTCATATTCCAAAAAACGCATCCACCAGGTTCCGAACTCGCACTGTCGGCTGGGCTACAAGCCCGCACCCCAGGATTAACCAACCGATCTGTGATTTTAATTTGCCATAAAAACATATATCTTCATATATATATTAAAATAAGTGGTATTTAAATTAAAAATTCGCGGGCAAGGGGATTCGACTGGGGTCTCACGGTGCAACTCAGCGCCTTTATTCACTGAGGAACCAACCGAACTAGATTTGTTAATTTATATTTAGACATTCAGCTGCATATATATATTAATATTATCCGTGAAAAAATGTATTCCCACCAAATTTTTTCATTGTCCCGCATAATGTTTTTCCCCGCCTTATGGAATGAAAGCTATACCCACGGTTCTTTAAAATCGTGGGTTTAGGTCTTCAAAAAAAATACCCCTATACCCACGGTTTTGAACAACCGTGGGTATAGGTCATCCAAAAAAACATTATGCCCACGGTTTGGACAAAACCGTGGGCATTGGTCTTTGAAATTAAACTATACCCACGGTTTTTACAAAACCGTGGGTATAGGTCCCCATATTATCCCTATACCCACGGTTTGTTGAAAAACCATGGGTATAGGCCAGTTTTCCAGTAGTGTTTTTACTTTAATGAAAAGAAGGAATGATTAAAGTTTAACTGCTTTTATATTAAAATCATGCAGAAGTACCTTAATTTACCAATTTTCTTTAATAAAAATAAAATCTGTTCCATAAATATCATATAATTTTATATCCAAAAATAAAAATTGATATATCAATTCAAAAAATATCATGTATCATTTCTCCTATCATGTCTATGGTTGTACCACAGAATACTAAAAACCATTAGTAGAAGCCTTAATTGGACATGATGCACTTGTAACATCACACAAAGGATCATAATATGTCGATATATCTGGTAAAATATTACATAACATAGAAAATCACAAAAGAATAAAACCACTAGAAATGATAATTGAGTAAAGAGGGTAGAGGAACACCCCAGCATGTGAACATCCCAACTCTTCTAACAAGTCCTTATAACAACTATCCTATAAGGTAGAAGAATCCCCATGAAAAAACCCCATAATATTGGATGATACAAATTACAATAACATCTATTTTTGAATGAATGAATTCCAATGTGATCAATTTTCCAAATAAATTCATCAATCTATTTCATCATTTTCAATCTTTGAAAACCATCTTATAAAAACATTCCATTATTCTTTGAAATCTATTTCAATTTATCAAAACCTAGGTGTAACACCCCAAGATTTTATAGTGTGTTATTTCTTCAAAATAATTCAATAACTTTCACTACACGCAACACCAAGTTCAATCGCACCATGATTTACCAAACAGGCTGTTCAAAAGAGGTTATGAATAGTGTTAACTAAATTTTAAACTTTATATAATCCTTATAATTTTAGAATCCATATTATGAGTTTCTTAGACATAATGTAAGAACAAATTCATTTTCAATATTGCACTTTTACCAAATTTTAATAGTGAACCCTTTTTAGATACAATATTTTAAACCTTTTGACTAAATGGGGACATCAAAAAATTTAAAATAAAACATTCCAAGCTTCCACGGTACGCTTTCCTTTGAATAAAACAGTAGCGTGTGTTGTACGCAACTTCGAGTTTTAACACACACCACAACCGATCAAACTAGCCGTTATGAATAGTAATACTTAATTTTTGAAATTATATATATTTTATATTTCAAAATGGACATCATTTTTGGATTCGGAATATCAAATTTAGCCTAAGGTGAAATTTTGGTACTTTTCGGATAACTTTCATATTTTGATGAATAGTAAAAATTACTAAATTTTAATTAAAAACAACTTTTTTAATCAAAATAATTAATAGTGATAATTTATGAATTTGAGTGGTTTTAAAGTATATTTAGAATATATTTTTACCATTTAATATAATTTTGTTCATTGGACATAATTTTACAATTAAACCGAACATAAACAAGTGTCAATCTTTTGATAGTTATTATCTCTTAAAAACACGCTTTTTGTTTTGACAGCGGGAATTAATTTTAAATTAATTTCTGCCACTTCTGTGTTTTGAATTTAGAAAAATGGATTCCATATTTGGAATCAGGATGTTCAAATTGTGTAAATAGGTAACTTTTATTTTTAGACATTTTGAATAATTACTGCGGTAAATATTTTATTTACCATGGTTAAGGGTAAATCCGGTAAATAAGGGTTAAAAAATAATATTATAATAATACTAAATTACCCTAAAACGTGTCTTAACCCTATTGGTTGATACATGGTTGACCATGGGCATCTTTGGGTCTGTTTTGGGACCCCATGGATCCACTTGTAAGTGATAATGACACATTATATTAATAAAGTTAAAATAAAAATAAAAATGGCATAAGCTTACATCTTTTAGAAGAACAATTTTTACATAGGGTTATACATGTTGGATTTTAGATTATAAATATTAATTATAAAGCTAAAAATATTTCCTACATAATGATATTTTATTTATAATTTTTAGACATCAAATAATTTAAATTATTAATGACACAATAATGATGCAACGTTTACCTCATTAATAAATCATTTAAATAAATAAGATTATAATGATTAAAATATTATCTAAAACCTGTCCAATTCTTATTGGTTGATTTTATTTAGAATATGATTCATCTTATCTTCGACCTCAATGATTTTTGGACCATTATAAACCGAATACAAATATATTATAAAGTAATACTTTCACACTTTCCTAAAGAGCCCCTCCTCTCCCTTATAAAAGGAGACCACTTCTACTCATTCCTCACACCTCTCAAGCCACTTGGCTCGTCCAAACTCTGCCCAACTAAGCTCCCCACATCCCTCTCCTCCTCCTTGAAGCTTCCCCTTAGACAGAAATCATTTCAAGAAGTCCTTTGGTTCCAACCAAAGTGAGTTACCTAAATTAAAGGTAACAATTTCTCTTAAAGTATTTTCATTTATTTTGCTTCTCCAACCCCCAAAATCTTTTTATTTCCCTTCTTTTGTAACAACAACAGTATCCTCATTATACTAGGATGTTGTTATAAGAAGTATTCAAACTACACATTCACACAACTCCATCTAATGGATGATGAACATAATGTTTCTGTGGATGGCAAACTAACGCCTCACGAAACGATGATTGTTCAAATACATCTTACCGCCTCTCATGGTGGCCATTAGGATGGCACTGTAATTAAATATGATATTAATGATATATATTTTATATATAAGCTTCTGTAATTCCATTTTATTTCATACCATTATTCGTTTCATGTTGTATATACATACGATAATTTCATTTGAGGAAGTGCGGACTACCGCCCCCTTAAAATGATATGACTCGTTCATACCACACATGGAACGTATAAAGGATGGTGTAAATGAACTTAAGTAACATATATAAAATATTATATTATACTGGAATAGTAATATACCTATGTATAATTTGGATTCGATTCTTTTAAAATAAAAATTAAATGGAAGTAGCGTTCGTGCGTACGTACGGACTACCGTCTCCACGAACGCGATGAGATTCATTCTCCATCGTATCCATTCAAGTATAATTATCATTTGATGATTTAAAAATGATGTTTAAGAACTTGATACCATTATGGATATGAATAATATACATCCCATTAATAACGAATATGTCTCACATAACAAAGAATATAAAGTAAAATGAACCCGTTAACACCCGAAATGACGATAATTCTAAAATATTATTAACAAATCAATGATAAAAGATCATATATGATATCATATTAAAGTAAATGATTCTTTTATTATTCAATAACAATTATTTCACCATTATACAGGAGGTAAACCTACCATCGACCAAGGAAAAAGTACAATGTAAGGGTTTTCTTATCTCACTTTTAATTCCGTGAGAATTCCATTGATCACCATTTAATTATTGCATGTGGTGTATGTGTACTGCCCATGATCGTATTCATTGTGTAATATACTTTAATTTATGGGTATTTACATCATCATGGTATGATACTTCTTTCATGGGTGTATGTTTCGTAAGTTACCTAATCGATAAGGGAATTTGAGATTTCAATTTCCACTCATTTGGCTTTACACATATTTCATTGATTATATTACCCCAAGATTATGTGTGGAATCACTATTCATTTGATTATGTCATAACTTCCACTCCCCTTCCTGTGGATAGAAGTTTAGTACACATAATCACTCCATTGGTAATTCTCAAGTCATTGATATGAATTTGATAAGAGTAATTTTAACTCATTCTCCATTTGTTGAGTTAAACATCCAATTCGTTGGTATTGTTTTTACAAGAATATGTGTGAATGTCCTTTGATTTTTTTACACTGAATATCCAATCATATTTAGTGTATTTATATTTGTCACACATAATTATGTCATTGATTTATCCTTAACCTAAGGATACAACCTTTATGAGAGATTTCATCTCAAATTACATTCCATTGAGACTTCTTTGATGATATACACCAAATCACTTTTATGTGGTGTATATAATGTACTTTGACATAGTATATCATGAATTCATTTATTCTCATGATATTACAATGTTTTGATTACCTCAATTATTTGTATTCAAGTGTCTCTCTTTTGGTTAGAAACTCTAACCAAAATACCATTTTAAAATGTTTTAAAGAATTATTCTTCTAAATCATGCTCATTAATGTCCATATTTTAAAAATGGTTTTAAGGATTTATTTTTATGGACATTAAAGTTTTAAATTTAAAAATACTTTTAAAAGTTTCAAAGTGGTATGGGACACTTTGATTCAAAAATCTATTTTTGAATGTCTTCTTGACAAATAGTGTGACTTTTAAAAGTTTTCAAGAAAAGGGGGATATTTCTCTCAAATAGTTATGATGATTATTTTCATCTATGTCAACATCCTTCATTATTCATGATTGAGGTTAATTTGATACAATACAATCTTTCATATTGTATCAAATGAGTTATGTTTGACTATGGATGTTCTATTTTTATACCATTCATGGTTTGTGGTTAAAGTATTGACATTTCGTATGCTAGTTTTAATACGAATGTTTATTTTATGCTTAAACCTATTCATATGAGGAATGCATTGGACTTAATAAGTGACGGGTGGAGCCCGCTATAGCTCCTCGATGCATCGGTAGGTCTCATGAGACAAACTAGTGTCTTGGCACAAGGCCTTGGCAAAATCTTATTTGTAGTCTTGGCACGAGGCCTTGGCTATGTGGTTATGATAGTCTGGCATTATGCATTCCATCATTATGAAAGTGGTTATTGATATTGCATGTGATCATTCGACTAGTAGAATATCCATGTGAGTAAGTAAATGCCATTATTTCATTTTACCTTTGCTGAAGTTCAAGTTTAAAAGGCTTTTGTTTTAGTTATAAATTGCCTTAAGTGTTATGCTTATTTATGAAAGCTTCTGCTATAATGTTATCCTTACTGAGCATCCGAGCTCACCCCTTTCAATGTTTTATTTTTTTTCCAGGATTATGAAGAAGTAATTTATGAATGACCTGCAGGGATAGTATGAGGGGATATGAAGACAAGATGTTTTTTTTATGATATAATGAAAAAATTTATGGATGTATCAAGTTATTCCAAGGCTACTAAACTAATGGGTCTTTCGAGACTTGATCTTTCTCATGATCATGCCAATGTTATGTAATTAATGCACTGACTCTGGGTAGCTGGGGTCGGGGCGTTACAGTTGGTATCAGAGGAAGTTTAGTACAAACCTTGGTAGCTAGATTTAGATAAACTCTGATTAGAGCACGTAGACCTAAGATGAACTTTGAGGATTAGTATAAAAGAACTTCCTAGAATTTTGGTATTGTAGAGATTTTGTGAGTTTTCCGAGCAATACATCCCTGTCTGGATACGAGCAGGTAGAGGCGGCTCTGGCACAGATGTACCTAGGGGTAAAACCCGAAAACACCGCTTTGTGCTAGACTCGAACGGGAACTGGTGCACGACAACGGGCCTTGCTGCACTTTTGGTTACGACACTCCCGGGGGATATGCTTAGGATAATTTACATTTTCTTTACAAACCGATTTAAGTAATATATACATAAGATGAGAGTAAATGACCTTGGTTAATCCTAATATGTTTCAAATTGAGAATATGGTGACATATTAATCTCTAAATGATTTTACGACTACTATTACTCACACAATGCTTTCTGGTTTTAGTCAATGGCTGGATTCCAAGGAAGTCATAGTGACTTTGAGAATGATGTACAAGTTGGGAACAGTGGTGGCAATGAGCAACAAAATGGAATGTTGATAGGCGTAAAAGATATCGTCTTTATGCCAAATCAGTTTTCCAAAAATATGATCAACAACATATATATTAACCAACTCCCAGACTCAACAAGGAAGAGAAAGGTGATAAATGATAAGATCTCCAGCAATGGAGACCATGGAGAAAAGAAACCTCAATTTTCATCATGCAGGAATTGTGGAAAGAGACACCCAGGAAAGTGTCTCAATGGGTCAACGAAATGTTTTACGTGCGGGAAGGAAGGACATAAAGTGAAGAATTGCCGAAGAAAAATGAAGAGTACTATGGAAGAAGATAAAAATGGTCCCAAGAGTCCATTTACAGTCATTTGCCGTAAATGTAGGGGACCTGGCCATTACCCGAGTGAATGTCCTATTCTATAGGATATTTTCTTGGTCAAAGAAGAAGTTATGTGGAAATAAATGGTTGGAGAAAAATTATCACTACTTGTTGATGGGTTTACATTGGAATAATTTTCTCTTGTATTTGTAACCCCGCAGTTCGCCATGTGAGAATGATATTTGAGGAAGAATTTTCTCTTCTCTTGTGGATATAGGTATAAATAACCATTTGGTTTTATATGATCATTGGGGTTTGAGAAAATGATAAGTTATTATAATTTGGGATGAAAATGCAAAGTATGATATAACATTTGTGGTTAAATTATGTTATTTTAGGAATTTATCTCATTTTGGTAATATTATAAAATATAGTTTGGAAAAAGGACAACACGTAGACCGTGTGACAACCCGTCGCGTCGGACAAAGCTGTGGGAATCAAACCCACAACCAAAGTGCGATTGGGATTTATCGCCTACCACTGGACTACGTGAAGTCCCTGGTTAGTATGACTATTTTTTTGTTAAATGATTTTATTGATCAATAATAAGATGATTTGGGTTCTTATGTCTTATCAAATGAATACCCTTGGTATAGGAAAATGATTTGGTGATTAAGTGATAAATGTTATTTTGGAAGATGTTCATTTTGTTAGGAACACTATATGCCCAAGGAAAATAGAATACAATGAGGTTTCATTTGTAGAGTAATGGTGGATTTTTATCTACATTTTTATTGTTGATTTATAGTGATTTGGGTTATTTATGGAAATGATTAACCTATAATAGAGAATATGTGATGATGTTGATTACATTTAAGTATGTGACTTTAAGAGTATTTGATGTAATTTGGAGATACAATGTAACATAGGAGACTACATAATCAAATTCTTCTATGTTTTGGGTTTCAATATTAGTTTGGATTATATTAAAGGATTTTAAGGACAATTGGTTATTGAATGGTATCTACTTAACTTTGGGGTATTGTTGGTTTAATTTTAGAAATTAAGATTACTGCATATTTATCTCAATGAATATCCTTTTGGGGGATCATTAGATCATTCACTAACCATTTTGGTTTTGATTAATCTTCAAAGACAATGTAAATATATGGTTTATCCTGCATGGATCATGTGATTCTATAGAAGTTTATTCTAGCTCTCCCAGTGTGACCAAGTCTTCTTGAATACTCATCGTTTAAAAAAAAATTGAGTTAGTGGTGGAAATTTATTAAAGAATGAAAATCTACTTAAAATTTAAGTATATCTCATAATGTTCTTAGTCAATATCATAAATGAATTCCTCTTCCTTATGTAATGTAACTTTAAAAAAAAATGTTGTCCTAGATGGTACCTTAAATCATCACTAATTTATGGCTTTGGGATTATTGGCCTATTCATAGCCATGTTCTCTACCACTCTCCATCAGATAATTGATGGTTAGATTTCTCCTCCATATCCATATTTTCCTACATGGAACCCTAGTATGTGTTAATTTCGGTAATCTTCATACTTTCCACTCTTTATTTTAAATAGAGGCCTCATTAATTCATTTTTCGATGTGGGATTTCAACTAAGATATTTTGAAATGTCAAAAATGTGTGATCCCAATACCCTATATTTTGTTGAACCGATGGTACTTCAAATCATCATAGATTGATGAGTTTAAGGACCTCAATTTTATACTTGTTTGTGATTGATGACCTCAACCACTACCTATAAATATTTACGTTTTTCCTCCAATTATATGTCTCTAATTGCCACCAATGTTCTCCTAATCGAGATCATAATTTGGTGGTGACCCTTTCATTTCTCTTTTCCTCATATTAAGACTAAATTTTAGTAAACCAATTTCCGATGTGGGTTTTCCCACAAATATATTTTCTATTTTCAACCTTTTATTTTTGAAGAACAATTTCAAATTGCGAGGACGCAATTTATTGAAGGAGGGGAGAATGTAACACCCCAAGATTTTATAGTGTGTTATTTCTTCAAAATAATTCAATAACTTTCACTACACGCAACACCAAGTTCAATCGCACCATGATTTACCAAACAGGCTGTTCAAAAGAGGTTATGAATAGTGTTAACTAAATTTTAAACTTTATATAATCCTTATAATTTTAGAATCCATATTATGAGTTTCTTAGACATAATGTAAGAACAAATTCATTTTCAATATTGCACTTTTACCAAATTTTAATAGTGAACCCTTTTTAGATACAATATTTTAAACCTTTTGACAAAATGGGGACATCAAAAAATTTAAAATAAAACATTCCAAGCTTCCACGGTACGCTTTCCTTTGAATAAAACAGTAGCGTGTGTTGTACGCAACTTCGAGTTTTAACACACACCACAACCGATCAAACTAGTCGTTATGAATAGTAATACTTAATTTTTGAAATTATATATATTTTATATTTCAAAATGGACTTCATTTTTGGATTCGGAATATCAAATTTAGCCTAAGGTGAAATTTTGGTACTTTTCGGATAACTTTCATATTTTGATGAATAGTAAAAATTACTAAATTTTAATTAAAAACAACTTTTTTAATCAAAATAATTAATAGTGATAAATTATGAATTTTAGTGGTTTTAAAGTATATTTAGAATATATTTTTACCATTTAATATAATTTTGGTCATTGGACATAATTTTACAATTAAACCGAACATAAACAAGTGTCAATCTTTTGATAGTTATTATCTCTTAAAAACACGCTTTTTGTTTTGACAGCGGGAATTAATTTTAAATTAATTTATGCCACTTCTGTGTTTTGAATTTAGAAAAATGGATTCCATATTTGGAATCAGGATGTTCAAATTGTGTAAATAGGTAACTTTTATTTTTAGACATTTTGAATAATTACTGCGGTAAATATTTTATTTACCATGGTTAAGGGTAAATCCGGTAAATAAGGGTTAAAAAATAATATTATAATAATACTAAATTACCCTAAAACGTGTCTTAACCCTATTTTTTGATACATGGTCGACCATGGGCATCTTTGGGTCTGTTTTGGGACCCCATGGATCCACTTGTAAGTGATAATGACACATTATATTAATAAAGTTAAAATAAAAATAAAAATGGCATAAGCTTACATCTTTTAGAAGAACAATTTTTACATAGGGTTATACATGTTGGATTTTAGATTATAAATATTCATTATAAAGCTAAAAATATTTCCTACATAATGATATTTTATTTATAATTTTTAGACATCAAATAATTTAAATTATTAATGACACAATAATGATGCAATGTTTACCTCATTAATAAATCATTTAAATAAATAAGATTATAATGATTAAAATATTATCTAAAACCTGTCCAATTCTTATTGGTTGATGTTATATGAGTCATCTTATCTTCGACCTCAATGATTTTTGGACCATTATAAACCGAATACAAATATATTATAAAGTAATACTTTCACACTTTCCTAAAGAGCCCCTCCTCTCCCTTATAAAAGGAGACCACTTCTACTCATTCCTCACACCTCTCAAGCCACTTGGCTCGTCAAAACTCTGCCCAACTAAGCTCCCCACATCCCTCTCCTCCTCCTTGAAGCTTCCCCTTAGGCAGAAAGCATTTCAAGAAGTCCTTTGGTTCCAACCAAAGTGAGTTACCTAAATTAAAGGTAACAATTTCTCTTAAAGTATTTTCATTTATTTTGCTTCTCCAACCCCCAAAATCTTTTTATTTCCCTTTTTTTGTAACAACAACAGTATCCTCAATATACTAGGATGTTGTTATAATAAGGATTCAAACTACACATTCACACAACTCTATCTAATGGATGATGAACATAATGTTTCTGTGGATGGCAAACTAACGCCTCACGAAACGATGATTGTTCAAATACATCTTACCGCCTCTCATGGTGGCCATTAGGATGGCACTGTAATTAAATATGATATTAATGATATATATTTTATATATAAGCTTCTGTAATTCCATTTTATTTGATACCATTATTCGTTTCATGTTGTATATACATACGATAATTTCATTTGAGGAAGTGCGGACTACCGCCCCCTTAAAATGATATGACTCGTTCATACCACACATGGAACGTATAAAGGATGGTGTAAATGAACTTAAGTAACATATATAAAATATTATATTATACTGGAATAGTAATATACCTATGTATAATTTGGATTCGATTCTTTTAAAATAAAAATTAAATGGAAGTAGCGTTCGTGCGTACGTACGGACTACCGTCTCCACGAACGCGATGAGATTCATTCTCCATCGTATCCATTCAAGTATAATTATCATTTGATGATTTAAAAATGATGTTTAAGAACTTGATACCATTATGGATATGAATAATATACATCCCATTAATAACGAATATGTCTCACATAACAAAGAATATAAAGTAAAATGAACCCGTTAACACCCGAAATGACGATAATTCTAAAATATTATTAACAAATCAATGATAAAAGATCATATATGATATCATATTAAAGTAAATGATTCTTTTATTATTCAATAACAATTATTTCACCATTATACAGGAGGTAAACCTACCATTGACCAAGGAAAAAGTACAATGTAAGGGTTTTCTTATCTCACTTTTAATTCCGTGAGAATTCCATTGATCACCACTTAATTATTGCATGTGGTGTATGTGTACTGCCCATGATCGTATTCATTGTGTAATATACTTTAATTTATGGGTATTTACATCATCATGGTATGATACTTCTTTCATGGGTGTATGTTTCGTAAGTTACCTAATCGATAAGGGAATTTGAGATTTCAATTTCCACTCATTTGGCTTTACACATATTTCATTGATTATATTACCCCAAGATTATGTGTGGAATCACTATTCATTTGATTATGTCATAATTTCCACTCCCCTTCCTGTGGATAGAAGTTTGGTACACATAATCACTCCATTGGTAATTCCCAAGTCATTGATATGAATTTGATAAGAGTAATTTTAACTCATTCTCCATTTGTTGAGTTAAACATCCAATTCGTTGGTATTGTTTTTACAAGAATATGTGTGAATGTCCTTTGATTTTTTTACACTGAATATCCAATCATATTTAGTGTATTTATATTTGTCACACATAATTATGTCATTGATTTATCCTTAACCTAAGGATACAACCTTTATGAGAGATTTCATCTCAATTTACATTCCATTGAGACTTCTTTGATGATATACACCAAATCACTTTTATGTGGTGTATATAATGTACTTTGACATAGTATATCATGAATTCATTTATTCTCATGATATTACAATGTTTTGATTACCTCAATTATTTGTATTCAAGTGTCTCTCTTTTGGTTAGAAACTCTAACCAAAATACCATTTTAAAATGTTTTAAAGAATTATTCTTCTAAATCATGCTCATTAATGTCCATATTTTAAAAATGGTTTTAAGGATTTATTTTTATGGACATTAAAGTTTTAAATTTAAAAATACTTTTAAAAGTTTCAAAGTGGTATGGGACACTTTGATTCAAAAATCTATTTTTGAATGTCTTCTTGACAAATAGTGTGACTTTTAAAAGTTTTCAAGAAAAGGGGGATATTTCTCTCAAATAGTTATGATGATTATTTTCATCTATGTCAACATCCTTCATTATTCATGATTGAGGTTAATGTGATACAATACAATCTTTCATATTGTATCAAATGAGTTATGTTTGACTATGGATGTTCTATTTTTATACCATTCATGGTTTGTGGTTAAAGTATTGACATTTCGTATGCTAGTTTTAATACGAATGTTTATTTTATGCTTAAACCTATTCATATGAGGAATGCACTGGACTTAATAAGTGACGGGTGGAGCCCGCTATAGCTCCTCGATGCATCGGTAGGTCTCATGAGACAAACTAGTGTCTTGGCACAAGGCCTTGGCAAAATCTTATTTGTAGTCTTGGCACGAGGCCTTGGCTATGTGGTTATGATAGTCTGGCATTATGCATTCCATCATTATGAAAGTGGTTATTGATATTGCATGTGATCATTCGACTAGTAGAATATCCATGTGAGTAAGTAAATGGCATTATTTCATTTTACCTTTGCTGAAGTTCAAGTTTAAAAGGCTTTTGTTTTAGTTATAAATTGCCTTAAGTGTTATGCTTATTTATGAAAGCTTCTGCTATAATGTTATCCTTACTGAGCATCCGAGCTCACCCCTTTCAATGTTTTTTTTTTTTTTCAGGATTATGAAGAAGTAATTTATGAATGACCTGCAGGGATAGTATGAGGGGATATGAAGACAAGATGTTTTTTTTTATGATATAATGAAAAAATTTATGGATGTATCTAGTTATTCCAAGGCTACTAAACTAATCGGTCTTTCGAGACTTGATCTTTCTCATGATCATGCCAATGTTATGTAATTAATGCACCGACTCTGGGTAGCTGGGGTCGGGGCGTTACACTAGGGATAACCATATTTTATAAAACACATATTTAAAACACATAATTAAATTATTCATATCTTTTCAGTTCATTTATCCAACGAATTTTTTAAAAATAAGAGTAATGCATTTCAGAAACACATGATAGAGATGGAAACACTTACCTAAAAATTTGGTGTCTCATATATACGCAAGGGACCTCATAATAAAAGGATTAATCAAAAAAAATATAGTCCCATTAATTAATATAAACATCATAGAATTTATTAAATTGATGGAATTTTTTGACATATTATAGTAATCAACATGTACCTTAAAAACCCACACCCACCACTCAATGACCAATAAAGTAAAATAACCCTTGAAATAGGATCCTACAATATATTTTGTGAGAAACTAAAGGAATCATTATTATGGAAAAATTATTTTGATAATGAAATAAAACAAAAATATTGTGATCAAAGTAAAAAATACAAAGAATTACCTACACATCCTAAGAGATGAAAACAGACCAAAATTACACTCAACCTCCGAACAGATCAATCCATGTTGAGTGGATGCTCCCAAAATCATTACCGAAGCCTCCATGTTCAAAATACAAACGATATGTGGATTAATGAAATAATATTTCTTTAATATGCTTCCTAAAATTAATTTATTTGTCTTTTATGTTTAGTATAATCTCATTACACATTATGAAATCCTTGGGACATGGATACACTTAAAAAATATCTTATTTTTATTAAAACCCTAAATTATAACTTTACGTGGCATGTAATATTAAAACAAAATGTAATTTGTTAATAATATGTAATAATTTCATGTAATCATTCTTAAATAACTTAAATTCCATGCTTTATCATTACACGATGTGTATTTCACATGAAAACTATGAAAACTATCAATTCATACAAAAAAATGAAAATGACATCGTGCTTTCATTAAATATAGGGAGAACCCCACCAACCCATCAATACATTTACACATACAATCCATTAATTAAAAAATAAAAAATCTCCAATGATTATATCATTTCTCCAGTAAATTATCTTCAGCCACAACAGTCCCAATATGTACCCAATTAAAGATGAAAACATGCAATGGGATGGGAATTAACTAATAGTGGGTAACAAGATGTTATAGTAACCCTAAAAGGACTTGGTATGAATGTGTTACATCTTTTTATATTGATATTGAAATTATTGATTGTAAAATTTGAGTACCATATATTAGTATAAAAAAATATAATAATAATATTATATTTATTTCATAGTATCTAACTGTAGGTATCGTGAATATTTCATGGAATTCTATGATTATAGACATAACTAAGACAAATATGATAAATGACACCCAAGACACTATATATATGTATATATAGTTATTCCTCAACACACTCATCTGTATGAATTATAAGATAGCTCATATAAAATTAAATTTCAAGGAACCTCTACATAAGAATAGATAATGGGATTTCATGCAACATCAAGAACTAATCATTTTGTGTTTAACGTCGTATAAGAATAAATAATGTAGATAAAATTTATATTGAATCACATAAATGATTAAACCAAAATGTAGTGGGACCCTTCATATCATACCACCACACACCATACCACATTTAACCTACCCTTATGACAAATAGAATCCCCAAAACATCATGAATACTAACATAAATTACACCTTAAATAATCATTTCACAATCAATACATCAAGGCATAACAAACCTTAAAAATTCAAACCCCATTTCACATAACTATGATGTAGAACTATATCAATGGTTCTATGTAATCTATTTTGAAAACCATGGGTTTAGGGGTTCTTCTACAAAAAATTATTGTTAAACTACGGTTTTAGACGTCATTGGTATATTCTATAGCCATGGTTTACTCGAACGATGGATATATGTGAACCTATAATCATAATTTCCCAAAACTGTGGAATTATGTGGTGACCAGAATGTTTTGGTAACAACAATTGTTTCATTGGACGTTGCAAGGATGACCTATTTCCATGGACTAAAACTATACATTCTAAAATCTCCAACATGGCATTATCTACATCCATGATATTTAAACTATGGAAATATATCCCTCGTTGAATCACCTATGGTCAGGATTTTTAAAATTGTGACTATGTGTTCAACAATGAAACACCTATGTCCATGGATTTTAAAACTATGGTTATAAGTCTAATTTAGAAGCACCAACAGGTGTTGTTTTTAATATCATGATAGTAGGTCAATCATGGAATAACATAAAGTATCATTTTTTGGAGACATTGAAAATAAACCATCCCTTCAAATATAATTTCATTATTTTTATATATGAGGTTATTTTATAGTTATATATGTATATATATATATATATTCATGTTGAATGATGTAGTGTAGTGGTATTGAGATTGTTGTAATATAGAAGAGGTGTCAATGTAAAATCATAGTTGTATCATGTATTATTTCAAGCCTATATCCATGTATTAATATTTTCTTGTAGGTAAGGCATGTTTCCATATCCTATTGATAGATATTTTAAAACTATGTCATTATTTACCCTATGGTCATGGTTTAAACATATTCATAGGTAATCCTCATTTGAATATATATTTGGCACACTTTTTGAAATCCTGGAAATATGTACCATAAGTCCAATGTTTAAGACATGATCATAAGTAAAACCCTTACTAAATAACCTACATATTATACATATTTGGAACATATTTATATGGCATAAATATTTATAAATGGGTGATTTTTCTTGTTGTTTCCTCTAGTAAACACATCATGGTTCAAAACTTAAATCTATGATGTAATTCAATACATTTTATTAATGTTTTCTCTCTTACTCAATCTATCATCTTTTAAACATATCTCAAAATATTAAATTATTTAATGATTCAATGTAATTATCTAATAAATTATAATCCATTACATTATACACCTCAAAAATTATTCTCATCATTAAAATAATTTCAAACCCTAAAATTAAAAAACTAACAAAAAAATTATAAGATGACAACTATAAAACTAGAACAATTCCAAAACCAAAAAGAACACAATCAAAAAGAACCAAAATAAAAACATTATATAATATTTTACATCATATAGTCCATTCAAACCACCCTAGTAAATGACATAGAAGTCATCATGTAGAAATCAATTAATATAAAATACATCAATAATATGTTTTATCTAATTTAGTTGTAGAGAAAGTGTTAATCAAAATAATAACACTCCAAAAATTCCAATACCTCAAAAGGATAAATATATTAATGATTGAACATATTATCCCTCTATCCCAAACCACCAAAAATTGATTAGTGGAATCATTCATGAACACACTCTATCCTACCTCAAACCACATTGGTATATTCTTATGTTCTGTGTATTATTTTTGATGTTCATCTGCTTCCATTATCTATTCTCAAAACCATATACTCTTACATGGTAAAATATAGCTATAGGCCTTGTCCATAGACTAATAAATCCCAAATATATGTTAATTATAAGAGATATTTACTCTTTTGGCCATAAAAATTCAAATACAATCCATTTAAATTGGGTTTATAGATATTAATATAAGAAATATCATCCAATGTTATGTTATTCTAAAATATTCCAATAAAATATAGAATAAAAGAACACAATATTTTTATATAAATTTTAATCATTCATATTTTTTACTAAATTTTCCCTAAAATAAATAATGGACTATTGTCTAAAATATAACAAAAATTAACATTGAATACCAACCCAAAAATGTGAGGTAAAACAAGGAACCCATTTAAAGTTAATAATCTATGAAACCCCTTGATGCTTCAAATTCACTTTTACACACCTCATTTCCAAATCATTTATTTGACTCAACTAATAAATTTCTATGAAATAATATAACATAATCATTTAATCCCTAATCAGTAAAATTACATCATTTCTTCATAGATCTATGGGAAAACTAGTGTTGAAATCCATTGTAATGATTTCACACTAAAACCTAGGGGATATTCAATAGAAACAAAAAAAAATTGTTGGATCATGGTTATCTATGATCAGGTATATACATAACCTGATTCCTAAAACTTACTATTCCTATTATAATATCATTATTGTAATAAAAAAATGATTCCTAATATAATGATAAATATTGTATACACCTGGATTCACAACCATCTATAAGCTTTGAATCCTGTGAAGAACCAGATATTACATCACATACTGAATAGAAAAATATAGCATGAAAAAATATGATGTTCATAAAACTTCATGAATTCGTCATGACAATTACTATGGAATAACAGATCATGCAACACCATAACATCCATGTCCCCCCCAAATAACCACATCTTATTAAAAAGTGAATTACCACACAACAAAAAATAATATTAAACCTCTAGAACAAGGTTCTACTATATGTATATAAGGATACCAATTCCATAACACTCCATACATTTGTGGACATCTAAATAGTATCTCCCCATAATCATCTACTTATGGAATTGGTAAATAAAATATTATATATTGTCAAAAACATATACTCATTAATGGTAAAATATATCTCTAGGTCTATTCCATTAACATGTAAATCCCAAATATATATTTGTTATAAGAGATATTATTTTTTTGGACATAATAATAATAAACAAATCCATGTAAATTTTATTGATAGATATTAATAAAATAAATCTCATCCAATGTTATTTTATTCAAAAATAAGCTTTTAAAATATAGATCACAAGATCACAATATGCTTACCAAAATTGGAATCATTCAAATTGCCTTCTAAATTTTCTATTGAAAAAATAATCTATTATTGTGTATAATATTAAAAAATGGACACTGAATACCAACCCAAACAAGGGTGGTAAGGAAAGAAATCATTTAAAATTATTAATCATATAAATCCCTTGAAGCCTCACATTAACATTTACACACCACATTGCCAAATCATCTATTTGACTCAACTCTTCAATAACAATGAAATAAATGAACATTATCATCTAATCCTTAGTCACCAAAATTAAATCACTTCATCATAGATCAATGGGAAAACTAGGATTGAAATCCATTATAATAAATTTCCACTAAAACCTATGGGAAATACAATAGAAATGAAGAAACTCATAGTTCATTGTTTTTTATTTTTAGGTATATACATACCTTAATTCATAAAACTAACTATTCCCCTTATAATGTTATCATTGTATTTCAAAATTGATTCCTAATGTAATGATAAATATTGTATACAGCTGGATTAACAACCATATATAATTGATGAATCTTATGATGAACAACGTATTACATCACATACAGAATAAAAAATATATCATGAAAAAATATGAGTTTTATAAACCGTCAAGAATACATTATGATAATCTCTATGGAAAAGACGATCTTGCAATACCTTAACATTCATGTAACCCCTCAGAAAAATTTTACCTTACTATAAATTGAATTACCTCACTATGTTAAATAATATTAAAACTCTTGAATAATATTCCACTACATAAATTTAAATATATCCCTCACATTACACTCTATATATCCTTGGAAATCTAAATAGTATATCTCTACAATAATCTACATAGGTAATCAGTAATAAATTATTATTTTATAAAGGTGTCAAAGGTTTTATATAAATAATACAACAATAAATACATCCATAATCTCTAATATATCTTTTAAATTGCTCATATAAATAATAAAGCAGAATATGGTATGAACTATGGAGACCAAAAGGCATTCACCTATAAAGCCTTATAACATTCATTGTTTCTAATATATTATGCATTGATTCCAATATATCCACATGAGTATCTAATTTGTTCCATTATTGGGTAACTTATGATGATATTTGACTATAATCTATGTTTTTTATAGGTCAAGTTGTTCAAAAAGTTAATTTTCATGGACTTGGTTCAATTTTTGTGGTCCGAGGTGACCACATTTGTAAAATTGGTTGAGAAATTAGTTATGAGAGGGCATGGACTCAGTTGATGGGTTTTAGGGGAGAACCTATTGGACTTGTCTCAAGAAGCCTAACTATAACCCCCCGAGCCCGATCTTTCGGACCCGATGCTTGGAAAAATGATGCGTAATTTTTTTTATAAAAGTGATTAAACAATTACACAACACATTAATGGAACGAATATCTTATACTGGTCTAGGTTTTGGAAGATTATATATAACCTTAAATTGATCAAAGTTAAATAAAAATAAAAAAAAAACTGTCTACTATGCTTCTGTGTGCACAATAACAAAGATGACCAACTCTGGAATTCATGGAAACCTACGAAAAAAATTCAAAAACGTTGGGTGAGAATGAAAGATGCCTTCTAAGGGGTTGTTAAAACCTTTGATAAATCACTTTTAAAAATATCCTTATTATAATACATGTGAAAAGTTCAATTATAAAATACATTTTTAAAACATCCTTTACTAAATCATGTAATGCTCTTGAAAAATAATTATTCATTGAAAACACTTTTAAATGAATCCTGTGATTTTCTTTGGAAAAGATTAAGCAAACTTCCTAAAAAAACATAATTTTGAGGCAACTTAATTCGTTGAAGGCTATCTTGGGCCTACCCAATTAGAGAAGGATGGTTTCACTTCCCAATGAACTTCTATTTTTACAACGAACAAGCACTAATATTTTTTTGAAAATATTTAAAGTTTTCTTTACACACACATATATATATATATAATAGTATTGGTCACTGGAGTTTTTTCCTTAAACTTATCAATGCATTAAAATACACATGTATTTATAAATATAACACAATTAAACAAAGAAATAGATACTTTTATCATCTACAAGTTTGGTTATGACCAACACTTCTACCACATACACTTTACAAGGTATATCCCTTCAATTAATCATTCTTTCTCAAGTCCTATTTGTTGCACATATGCGAGGTTTAATTAAAATGAATTATAACAATTAATGATGTTTTGTACAAAAAATTATGAATAAAACTTTATAAATGTGACATTAAATTTTCTAATGAGATTTATATAACTGATGAACTTGAAAATAAAACCTTAAGTTTTTATCTTCATATTAGATGTTTTCTTTTAGTTCAATGAACGTAGATGATATGCATAAGCACATGGCCATGAATATGTGAAATTATTACACCCATAATGTTGATAACACATATTTATATGTTATGTTCTTTTTTCGATAAAATGATGATAACCTAAAAATAAAACTATAAAATGATAACCATCATTCCATCCACATGCATGTATTCAATAAAACATTAACTTATAAATCATTATACCATCTTTTAAAATCATTAAAATAAAGTGGGGTTTTGAAATTAAATAAAAACACGAATATATATAACTGCCAAAACAGAAATAAATACTAGGATTTAATACAAAAAAATGATACGAGAATACAATTTTTAAGGAAAAACAAAATTTTAAATAAAAACACCCTTATGTGACTTTATAAAATTAATACCATCCTTTGAAAATAAGTAAAAAATTAATCCTTACACAAACCTACAGATTACATAATGAATCAAAAATATAATTGAAAATATATATGTTACATTGTTTAAAACATTAAGAACAAAAACATACACAAATTTACAGTTTTAGAAAAGCATAATCGAATTAGATATAGAAATATATGTATGTCAACCATAATACATATAATTATATACAAAATATTTATAAATTATGAAAAAAACGAAATAATCCCTTACACTGATTTCAAGTATACAAATTCCAATAAAGAAACACTAAACGTCTTTGGAATCATTCAAACGAGGATGGATTGAAATCTAATTATGTATATAAAGCTACATATATATAATTATAAAATAATGGTTTTGTAAAATATAAATAATTGGAAAGAGTCCCTTACATGTTTCTCCAGAGTCTCCTTCTATTTTGTTATACTCTTTGGACTCTATGTGATCTCTCATAGAGAAGTAGAAAACAACGAGAAAACTCAGAAAAAAGCATTATCTCTTTCTCTTGGACTACCTCACTATAGTCCTATATTTATAATAAACAAGATTTTAGTGAAAAAAATGAAAGGAATGTATATGTGGTACCAGTACAGCAATGCATAAATTAAATATTTTAGTGACTCACTATCTATTAGTTAAATTAGTTACAGGAATGATTATATTTTCTATAATTTATTGGACCATATGTACTACTTGTTGAGTAAGAAAACATATCATTGAGAATACATTATATATTCTATTTCAAGTAGAAAAATACAGGGATTCGGATTATTATTTTCATGTTTGTTGAAAATGGCACAACACGACAACTAGATTTTTTCAAGGAATCAAAAACTATTATTGATATGTACATCCATAGAGGAAATTGAAAAAAATATATTAAAACAATTTTAAATTAAATTGAATAAAATATAGATTCAATGCCAAAAGGGTTTGTTTACATCAAACAATTAATAAATTCGATCAAAGATGGAAAATCGGTATGTTAATGCATTGAAAACAGCATCTTGATTTAAGAATACGACACAATAGAAAATCAAAATGCTATATCCATTAGGATAACAATGAATTTAATATACTGAAATCGGTTCAATAGATAAGGATTCAGATAAACAAATACCAACTTGAAAAATTGGACAACAAAGGGTAGATCAGAAATCATTTTCACTATAACTCATTCGTGAACCCCAAAGAAAAATAGAGCATGTGTAAACGGATCCTATTTTCATTTTAAACACTAAATCGAAATCATCAGCTAAATACGAATCCAGAACCGGATTATTTTTTGGCTTCGACTCCACCGCACCGGTCATCATTTCATGATGGACATCTCCATCACATCGGTGCGACGTCCCATGGATGAAGATCGAATGAATCTAACAGCGTGTGATTCATCTTCTCCCCCAGAAACCAACCTCAGCCTCCTCTACTTGTGACTCTGAAATCCTACTAGAGCCAGACTCAAAAATCTCGTATTATGGGATTCTTGGTTTTGAATTTTTTTTCTAAATCGTTTATCATTTAATAAAAAAATTATCATATTATATATATATATATATAACACTTCTAATTCTTAAATAAAAATTAAATTTGTATTAACCATAAGTTAAAATTTTATTAATATATTGTTTTAATCAATATCAAATATATATTTTAATAAAATTACAAACATAATTTATCATCATACAACTATTAAATAATATTAAGTCCTTTTTTAATTCATTCATTTAAATAGTTTATTAATAATTACATTAATTTAGTTATATATATATAATCCTTATATTAATATCTGAATATGATATGTAATAGTAATATTTTCCTCAATTTCTTATATATATGTGGTCTAATATTTAAAAACTTATTTACTCTTATAATAATATATTAAATATTTTTAAACATTGTTTATTGCATAACAATATTCAAATCAATATTGTTTCTATATGTGTATATTTATATATATGATTTTCATAGTTCATTTCTCAATTTTAATTTAAAACTTATAATGGATATTTTTTATAATGGTCAGAAAAAAATTCTATAAATATCAATGTTTTAAGGGTCGTTTAAACACTCAGAAAAAAAAATATCACCACACTCACGCCACTGCATTCAGATATAGTTTTATATATTCCCCTTATTTTTAGTTTCATTCCTATTGTTCTTGCTATAACATTTTTTCTTCTATCAAATCCAAGAGAGGATAACTACATGATCACCATCATGGTGTTTCTCAATAGTCTTCCAATTGTTTTATTATCGATAGTAGTGGGGTTAATGGATTAGTTCTTGTGTGTCAAGGATGTATTCTAGTGTTTGTATAAATAAATTGATTTCTATGTATATTTCTGTATTCAGATGTTTATGCATTTTATTTCATTACGGAACATTGAAAAAACATAAAACAAACTCATAAACCTGGGGTGTTATATTCTCCCCCACATAATTGAATTTCACCCTTGAAATTCATTTACACTTATCACTCTTAATTCCTATATATTATGAGTCTCAAATGATATCCCCAAGGTCTGTACAGTTGTCTTCCACTGTTTCCATGTCTTCATATGATATTAATGTCCAAACTGGCTTCGAAATCTTCTATTTCCTTCACCGAAATACAACTAGTTCAAGAGGGTTTGTATGGATGTCGGCATTGGAAGATAGTCCTCAAGGAATGATAATCAAAATAGTATCTGTGAAGTTCATCTTGTTTTTTATTTCTGTACAAAAGTCTCGTTTCACCATCTTCAAAAGTTTCAAAGTCATCATAAATTCTCCATGTGAGGTAAAGCTTAAAAGTTGACACATATAATCTGTATGAAGTTTCCCTTCTTCAGCTTCTCTATAAAAAGTTGAGATTGATTCTGAATGCTCAAACATGGTAAAGCATCTAAAAAGTCCTTCATAATATGCCCCTGGGCATCTATAAAAGTGAAATTGGATCTGTCTAATATCTTCGAAGAAGAATCCAGAACCATGATGAAAACGAAGTATATCATGTGTACCTGATATATTATAAAGTCATTTACAGGAAATTTTCGTGGCTTCGTATGGTTCAGATTCTTATTTTCATGATTTTTCCACAATCATAGAAATTAATTAATCCGGAAGGCCTAAAAGACTTTTTTGAGTTATCATTACTTACATCCAAAAATTACAAAGAAGAATGTTTACTGTGAAAGGACAGTCAAATTATCGAAGGGTTCTATATTTCTAGATTTATCTAGACTGTGCCTCTGATACCAATTATAATGCCCCGAGCCGCTCTTCCAGACTTGATGCTTGGGAAAATTCTGTGTATTTATTTATAAAAGTGAATAAAGAATTACACATGACATTTATGAAATTAGGATCTTATACAGGTATAGGTTCTGGAAGATTAGATATAACCATACACTGATCAGAGTTAAAAAAATAAAATAAAACAACTATCTACTACACTTCTGCACATGCTACAACAAAGATGATCAACTCTGGAATTCATGTAAACCTGTGAAAAACATTTCAAAAACGTAGGGTGAGAACAAAAGAGACCCAGTAAGGGGTTTTCAAAACCTTTGATAAATCTATTTTAAAAACATCCTTTCAATAATACATGTGAAAAATTCAATTATAAAATACATTTGTTAAACATCCTTTACAAAATCAGGTAATGCTTTTGAAAAATAATAATACTTTGAAAACACTTTTAAATGAATCTAGTAATTATCATTGGAAAATATTAAGCAAACATCATAAAACAAAACATCATTTTGTGGAAACTTAATTCATTGAAGGTTATCTTGGGCGTACCCACTTAGCGAAGAATGGTTTAACTTCCCAATGACATTCTATTTTTACAACGAACAAGCACCGATATTTTTTCAAAAACATTTAATTTTTTCTTTATATATATACTTATACTTTTATTTGTCAATGGATTTTTTTCCTTTCACTTATCAATGAATTAAAATACACATGTATTTATAAATATGACATAATTAAATAAATAATTACATATATTTATCATCTACATGTTTGGTTAAGACCAATAATTCTACCACATACACATTACAATGTATATCCCTGCAATTAATCATAATTTCTCAAATCCTCTATGTTGCACATATGCGAGGTTTAATTAAAAATAATTATAACAATTAATGAGGTTTTTACATAAAATTATGAAAAAAACTTTATAAATGTGACATTCAATTTTCTAATGAAATTCACGTAATTGATGAACGTGAAAATCAAAACGTCATTTTTTTACTTGAAATTATAAGTTTTCTTTTAGCGCAATGAACATCGATGATATCCATAAGCACATGGCCATGTATATGTGAAATTGTGACGCCCATAATTTCGATAAGACATGTTGATATGTTATGTGATTTTTTTATAACATAATGATAAACTAAAAATAAAACTGTAAAATGATAACCATCATTCCACCTACATGAATGTATTTAATAAAACATTAACTTATAAATCATTATACCATCATTGAAAATCATTAAAACAAAGTGGGGTTTTGATATTAAATAAAAACACAAATATATATAACTTCATAAATAGAAATATATAATAGATTTTATTAAAAAAAATTCACCAGAATACATGTTTTAAGGAAAAATAGAGTTTTAAATAAAATCACCCTTATGTGACTTCATAAAATTAATACCATAATTTGAAAATTAATAACAAATTAATCCTTACACAAACCTATAAATTACATTATGAAACAATGATATAATTGAAAACATATTTTTACATTGTTTAAAACATTAAGAACAACAACATACACAGATTTACAGTTTTAGAAAACCTTAATTGAATTAGATATGGAAATACATGTATGTAAAGCATAATACATATAACATTATAAAAAAGATTTGTAAATTATGAAACAAAACGTAATAATCCCTTACACTGATTTTAGGTATACAAATTCCATCAAAGCATCACTAAACCTCTTTGTAATATTTTAAAAGAGGAGGGATTAAAATCTACATAAGTATATAAAACTACATATATATAATTATATAATAAATGTTTTGTAAAATATAAATATATGAAAATATTCCCTTAAATATTTCTGCAGAGTCTCCTTCTATTTTGGTATACTCTTCGGACTCTATTTGATCTCTCATAGAGAAGTAGAAAACAATGAAAAAACTCAGAGAAAAACACTATCTCTTTCTCCTGGACTACCTCACTACACTTCTAGATTTATAATAAATGATATTTAGGTGAAAAAAAAATTAAAGGAATGTTTATGTGGTATCAGTACAGCAATGCATAAATTAAATATTTTATAACTCGTTATCTACTAGTAAAATCATTTACAGGAATGATTAGGTTTTCTCTAATTTAGAGGACCATATGTACTCCTTGTCGAGCAAGAAAAAATATCTTTGAGAATACATTATATAATCTATTTTATGTGGAAAAATTTAGGGATTAGGATGGTTATTTTCATGTCTATTGAAAATGGCACAACACGACAACTAGATTATGTCAAAGAATCAAAACATATTATTGATATGGACATCCATAGAGAAAATTGAGAAAAATATATTAAAACAGTGTTAAACTGGATTGAATAAAATATAGATTCAAAGCCAAAAGGGTTTGTTTACATCAAACGATGAATAAATTTGAGAAAAGATGAAAAATCTATAAGTTAATGCATTGAAAACAACATATGGATTGAAGAATACAACAACAATTGAAAATCAAAACACTAAATCAGTTCGAATAATAGTGAATTTAATATGCTGAAATCAGTTCAACAGATAAGGATTCGGAAAAACAAATACAAACATTAAAAACCAGAAAACAGTTGGTAGATCGGAAGTAATTTTCTCTGTAACTCTTTCAGAAACCCCAATGAAAATTAGATCATGTGTAAACAGATCTTATTTTCATTTTAATCACTAAATTGAAATCATCACCTAAACGTGAATCCAGAACCGGTCACTTGTTTGGCTTCGACTCCACCGCACTGGTCATCGTTTCATAATGGAAGTCTCCCTCATGTTTGTACGAAATCCCATGGATGAAGATCGAATGAATACGATGGCGCAGCCTTCGTGTTTTCCTCTAGAACCTGACATCGGCATCCTCTACTCGTGACTCCGAAACCCTGCCAGAGCCGGAATCACAAATCCCGTATTAATGGATTCTTGGTTTTATATGTTTTTTAAAATCATTTATCATTTAATAATATAATTTTCATATTATATATATATAACACTTTTAATTCCTAAATAAAAATTAAATTTTTATTAACCATAAGTTGAAATTTTATTAATATAAAGTTTCAATCAATATCATATATATATTTTAATAAAATTGAAAACATAATTTATCATCACAAAATTATTAAATAATATTATGTATTTTATTTAATTCTTTAATTTAAATAGGTTTTTAATAATTACATTCATTTAGTTATATATATATATAATCCTTATATTAATATCTTAATAACATAGGTAACAGTAATATTTTCATTAATTTCCAGAATATATGTATTCTGATATTTAAAATGTTATTTACTCATAGAATAATTTATTAAAAAATTTTATACTTTCTTTATTACATAACAATATTAAAATCAATACTGTTTCTATATGTGTATATTTATATCAATGATTATCATATATCATTTCACAATTTTAATTTAAAACTTATAAAGGATAGTTTTTATTACAGTCAGATAAAAATTCTATAAATATCAATGTTTTATGGGTCATTTAAACACTCAGAAAAAAAAATCATGATGCTCACACCACTGCTTTCGGAGATAGTTTTATATGTTACTCTTATTTTTAGTTTCATTCCTATTGTTCTCGTTATTAAGATTGTGCTTCTATTTGATCCAATATATGATAACAAATTGATTTACATCGTTGTGTTTCTCTGTGGCCTTCCAATTGTTTTATTATCGATAGTAGTGGGGTTTATGGGTTAGTTCATGTGTGTCAAGGATGTGTTCTAGTTTTTGTATTAACAAATTTCTTTCTATGTATATTTTTGCATTCAGATGTTTATGTATTTTATTTCATTATGGAACATTGACAAAACATAAAACTGACTCAAAATCCTAGGGTGTTACACTAACAAACCTATGGTGTGGGAAAAATCCCAACAGATAGAAAAAAATAGAATGAGTGTTCATTTGTTTCATTATCTTTGTTCAGTGTGTTCCATGACCCATATTCATTGTGGAAACAATGAAGAATTTATATTTAGAAGAAAAATTGTATCAATAACATCCATTCCTCATTTCATGAATAGTTAAATTCAGAGAGTATATTTTTTGTAATGAATAGACTTATATATGATTTAATTCTAATATTCCCTCTATTAATTGATTCATTATCCTCTCTTGATAGTTTATTTTTAACAAGGTTATTATTCAAATGAACCCTAGGTGGGAATGGTTATGAATTCTTGCAATTATGTTCTTCCCTTGGATAATCCATGTTCTTCTATGAGTGTTCATTATTTATTTTTTTGAATGAAATAACATGGAGTATTAAACTATATAAGATATAAGATATTCATGTTAAACCAAACACGTATAATCCTTATTTCTATTTTATAGTCAATTTTAGATAAATTTTTAATTTTTAATCTTCTATGAGACTTGACGACTGTTGTTAATAGTAGCTAACTTTGGGAATAAAATTGATATAGTCTATTAAATCATTCATTATTATTATCAGTCTCAATTATTTTTTATTCCTTTAGATATTTATTGTCCGAACTCATAGACTGAAATATTTTTCTTAAAAGTTTGAAAAGATGGTTTGGGGGATGCCACTCTTGAAAAACCTTGACATCGACATTAGAATATTATATATGTATGTTCCTTACTATATATATGTCTTGTATAATATTTTTTCATGATATAAAATTTTGTTCATATACTCTTCAGGCCATTATAGAGTTTTATTGAATTTCATCTTTATTGTATCCCATCCATCAATGTGTTGTGTTTGATCACTTGTGTTTGCACACGAATATACAATGATATCTGTGATTGAGTTTTATCACTAGTTTTTGTGTTTAAATTCTCAAGGTCACTCCTAATATGATATATTGTGACTATTTATGTTATTTTCTATGTCCATGTGGATAATTTGATAAATACTATATTGTTTTTTTCTCTTCATGGTTCTAAAGTAATAGGTGGACCCATGAAGGATGTGACAGGATGATTGGACTATGTTAGTTTATGGGTAATGATAGATATGTGTATCCTAACCCGGGAACATGATGATAATGTATTACATGACATGAGACACATTTCTGAATAAATTTTCCTTCCGAACTAACTCAAAGTGGTATCTAGATATTATGGACTTGTGCCTTATCCCGAGGTATTCTTGGAATACCATGACATTATATCCTTTTTATGAGAGGTATAAGACATGAATGTCATTTTTCATGACTCAAACATCATTATCCATGTTGATATTATTGTATTCATATGATCAACATGTAGATAAACATAATTCATTTTTTCTATAATGAATGTGTTTCTGGTATAGAGATTAAGTGGTTACAATAATGGGGTTCATAGTATCATGGTTGGGGAATGATTTTGGTGAATATAATTGTTTTTTAGTTTATTATGTTTTAATCAATTCATTATAATGACATAACCTTGTTATTAATGTCAGATAATTTTATGGAGGCATTGGCGGTGTCATAAAGGGTATATACTCACACCGAACATTGTAATGTCAATGCATCTGTAGACATCAAGATATGGGATATTGTAAAGGGTGAGGCTCTAGACATAGGTAGATTGGATATGGATAATGGTGATATGATTAAGTGATGGGATAGAATATAGATTAATTATATAGGGTATTATTTATTTTGTTATCATATTCTATTTTTTCTTAACCTTCCACTTTGTGGGTCCTAGAATTATTTTTAGGTATAAATTGAGAAACATTCCATTTCATATAATGTATTATAATTATTATTTATTCCATGGAAATAACATATATTAATATTTATCAATTTTTTATTAACATTTATAATAAAATATTCCTAGTTAGGACATTCAAGCCCTTAGTACTAGTCATAATCATCTTTTTTATGGGAAGGTAGCATGAGCCATTGGGGAACAACAAATTAGACCTAGACATCTGAGATATTGAAATAAAAGACTGTTTCAAGGGATTTCATTTCCATTATTTTAATTTTGGTTATTGTAGAAAGAAGATAGATTGTGTGGGAATCGTTAAGGGGAGTTTTCATGTACATTGGAAGCTGAGATGTAATATGTTTATGAGTGATTGGTGAGGGGTCTATTGTTATATTTTTATGAGATTTTGGTGTGGTCAAGAATAATGAGATTTCAAATTGGAACAAAATTATTATATATATTCATGTTGTGTGCTCCTAGTTATTTCACTAATTAAATCTACTAACATGTTATTTATGTATGGCCATTTTTCTGTATTAAAAAATGTAGTTATATATATGTTATGGAATTTGTTAGTTGTAACTAGGAATGATGTAATGCATTATTATATTTACAAATTATTTTGGGAAATGTACAAGTATAAATGATAAAAATTGATAATTGATTTTCATAAATGGGATTATAATAATTTTCGAAAACTAATATTTTATGATATTGATTCCGCTGAAACACCTTATTCTACTAATCATTGGATTTGAGGATATAAATATAAGTTGATATAGTTGATCAAAGTAAAATTGGCCTCAACATAATTTAATGGACCGCCAACAATAGTTTACCAAGACACCCCTAAAAGGTATGTTGTCTATACTCCACCACCATATGTGTATGAGAATGTAGTTGAGAATGATATTGAACACACAGTAGTTGTTCATTGTAATGTGATTTCTTAACATGTTGTCATTCTCTTAGATCATGTTCTAGGTGGACATGTTTCTGAGAATATGGTACATGATACAATTTTCTAAAACATTCTGTGATCTACAAGATTGTTTCAGAAACATGGGATGTTATACATTAGATTTAAATCATTTATGGAATCTTTAAGTTACAAGAGACTATAGAGGACCATCATGTAATATTTTTTCCTTCATGCCTCAAGGACCTTCTAGGATGTGTTGGGGATTTATGAATCGTGCATATAATCACAATGGTATATCTTTTGTGACCATTATAGAGGTATTATTTGAGGAACCATTCCATGGAACACTAATGTCTCCCAATGCATAAACTTTTATGGATCATCCCAAGGGCTCTGTGATGTTTTCTTCTTAAATGAACTGTTTCATTGAATTACATTGAATTTTTCCTCTATTTGGTGTGAATAAGTTATTGAATTATTGGATGTTCAATATCATCCTCAAACTGTATTTGTGGAAATTGGTCAATAGCATTGAAATGATGATATATATATATAGGTGCTTCAAAAGTAAATGGATACTGAGAAGGTTCTATATGAGTATATAATATTAGGTATTCATTAATAATTTGTCAAAATTCTAAGTTATTCTACATTAAATAATAAGAGGAGGGATGATTAATAATGAAAGATTAGTTCTCTATTAGAGGGTTAATGAATGGTTATTTATCACCATCTATATTAAAAAAGACCATCAGTGATTTAACTGTAGAATGAGTTTCTATTATCATAAATTCTTTCTATGTTCTTAGATCAATTTTTATTATTTTGGTATGATAGGGCATCCTCAAGTGTTCTATGTGAGATCCTTCTGGATAGCCTATCACATGGGTGGAAAATAGATGCAGGCTTCGACTTAGTGTTCTGCATGAGGTCCATAGTAGTATCATTAGACACTATAGATATCAGAGACCCAGACTGTTCATGTACCACAGAGAAAGGTCATGGTCTACAAGTAATAAGGATATATGAAGTATACTAGATTATATCTTTGGGTTTTGAGGGACCATCGATTTCTCAGGGTATTATATTTGTTACATGTATATTTTATACATCCTTTTTTGATATGGGTTATTCACATTCATTTATATCTACTCTTATTCTAATTGTTATTGAGTTACTTGTCAACATATCCTTTGAATTGATAACTCTTTATATAACTACAAAAAATAGAATGGATCATCATTTAAGATGTTAATGGTGTCCAAAATTATTTTTTGGATTTGAAAATCTATGGGATTTTATTATCCTTTTGATGATTTTCTTCGTTGTGTTCTTCAACATGGATAAGATGACTAGTTATCAAGAAAAAATTAATTTTTATCTGATATGTATACTCATTACTATACTCAAAAGATTGACATTTTGGGATGAATATTGAATGAGAAATTAGTGGAGAAATAATTAGTATATACCAAATATAATTCAATGATATTAAAGTGAATATGTTTTAGTATTATATCTTACACTGGAGGTTCTAGTATCTCTCTCTTCTCTTCCTATTATAGAGGTCCTTTATTAGGAAGTCCTTATAGATGAAATTTTAGTTCCACATCCTGGGAGGGGAATTGACATTGAGTTGAAACTAATTATAGGAATATTAACTATATTGATTCCAACATATTTATTTTCACTACATGAGTTAATCAACTTATTGTGCAACTCGATTTTTTGGATGAGAATGGTTTATTAAAATAACTCACTCGGGTGATATGGCGTTGTTGGAAAATACATCAAAATGTAGTAATTGTTTTTGTGAGGAATATAGAAAGAGGAATTAGTGACCATAAAAAATTTATTCCCAAATCTAAAAGATAAATTATATGTTAGACTATTTGTAGAGAGCTCTGGAGTTCACCAAGTATAGCATGTTTTTAGGATACAACTAGCTTGTGGTTAGAGTGGAAGATATTGTAATGATAGATTTCTGGTGTAGATGAAAACATTATGAGTACCTTTTTTTTCTTTAGGTTAAATAATAAAATAATAGTTTTCATTTATATATTGAAATATATTTACTATCCACATCTTGATTCATTCATCACTATTTTTATGGAATATATCCATTTATATTCATGGAATTTAGATATTTATGCATGAAGTCATTATTAGTACATTTTCATTCCCATTATGTTAAATAATAAACTAATATTTTTCATTTCTATCATGAACTCTTTTTACAATTCATATATTGACTCCTTCATCCCAGTTTTCATGGAATATATCCTCCTATATTCATGTAATTTGGATATTTATGCATGGAACCTAGAGATTGTATGAAGTAAACATAAACAATAATAGAATAATTCCAAATTATTGAACTGAACATTTGTATTTATGATGTTTTGTTATGATAGAATGGTATCTATGAGATGAGAATTAATGTGGACTAAAAAATATAGTGGATTTGATTTGATAGACACACTGTAAGAATTTGTTTAAGATCAAGAGATTACCCTCTATAGTTTGGTATAATATGTTGTCCATAAATGACTTATCTTATTTGTTATTACCTATGAAAAATCATATAAATAATAGAGTTATGTTTTACTATAGATATAATTGTGAATATACCTTCCTATAGATAATTATGTGATTTAAAAATGAATCAATTTTAATATTTCAAGATCCATCGATTGGATATGCATTTTACTATAAATCCATGGGATTTAGTTTGGGTGTTTTGATGATACAAAAGGACCAATTAGTTTCTTATAGGACACACCATCTAGGAATTAACTAGTATAAATATTAGATATATGAATTTTTTATGGAAGTAGTGGTATACACACTAAAGTAATGGAATAATTATAACTTATGTGAGAGTTTTTTTATAAATGTAAAAAATAAAATATGATATGTATTTAGTAAGTGGGATAAGGATATGGGGAATATTATTTTATAGAGTATCTATAAACATTTGACGTTGAGATCAATTATTTTTCATGTAATGTTATATTTATTGCTGGTGATCTTAGGGGGTAATGGATAACACACAAGAGCTTGTATTTCATCCTTCATAAGAGGAATGGTAGCTGATGTGTTTGATGGTAGTGTGGTATATGGATGCATCATAGAATATTATGGTGATTGAATTTCACCATATAGTATTACATCAACATCATTTTTCACGTTAATACAATCCAAGAGTTAGATAATTATTGTGTGGTGATGCGATATTGATTTAAAAGTAGTGATCGATTCCCATGATGGTTATTAGTGGATGCCAATGTGATCACAAATCCTGAGTGGATGGTAGTTCTTTTCTCCAAGAGAGATGAACTAATTAGAGACTCCCATTATTAAAAATGAGTAGTGCGTCATTTTTAATTAATTTTTTATCATGTCATATTACATGTAAATTGCTGGCCATGTATAAACAGATACATAAAATGTTTTTTCTCATAATTTCTCACCTACTTCTAAGTATCGATTGAGAATCCACATTTAATGGTTTTATTATTCCAAATTATTTTCCAATATGATATTGGGAATATTTTATAATGTAAATAACGATAGGGATACCTATGTAACTATGATTATATGATTTTGTTCATGTGATAATTGATCATTAGATGATGCTGGCACAACTCATGATCATCTGAGAGACTCGCTTCATAAATGGGTTGGAAATGATATATATATATGAAATTATAAGATAACATAGAGTGCCTTCAAGTATCATATCATGGATTTTTTTTTAATTTTAGGACATTATTTTGATAAATCCTTCAAATGGAATTGAAGAATCAGTTGATTTTGAGTATATAGTGTAATCAACAAACTTATTGTTAGTCATATAGGATGATTTTTATACCAAAGGATATTAATCACCCATGAATCATATTGTTTTGTAAAGTATGAATTGAAATCAAATACAAGGAATATATATTATAGAATAACTTTTTTAGAGATTTGATATAGATGATACCTTTTTGGTCTCTCAGTGTTCAGTTCTTCTACTCACCACTATTTTGCAATAAAGTATGTGAAGATAATTTTATAGGTTATATAATGATGAATGATACACCTAAAAAAGTAAATATGATCATGATTTGGATGGTCGCACCAATGGAACGTTATGGATTGTATTTTAACCATAAGATAGTTCCTTTGGAGTAAATTCATTGTGAGCATGTTTTCTTCAAGAGTCACCACAGTTAGGGAATCATCATTTGGTTAAGAAATTGAAGTTACACTTTGGTTTTCAATTGTATTTGAGATCAAAATTTCTATTAAAATAATGGTTCAATAGTTGTGAAATATTTTATATTATCTTGATATTCTTAATTTGATCCATGTTTTCAGCTTCAAATTTATTATCTTGATATGAATCTTATGATCAACATTAATGTCATTTATTTCTAACTATATTAATATTTTTTATGGACGTGGTGCTAATTATATACTAGAGTATAATGGATTTACATGGGATTATAATTATGATTGCCTATTTTTTTGTTGTATGGATGGATATATATTGTATTTTAGAAGTGAGAGACCAATATGTGATCTTATTTTACAAACTTTTTCAAATGGGACAACTGGAGACACTTCTCTGGGATGAGAATCTATAAAGGGGGGTTGTAATTCCATGGATTTTTTGTGTGTTCAAATATATGTATGTTTTTCCATCATATCTATATGAGTGTTTGACTTGTTACAATCTTGGGTATTTATTATGACTGTTGAGTATCTATGGAGTATATTCCAGACCTTTTAGATCAACCAAACCATCACTATTACCATGGTGCAAATCAAGGTGGTCACTATATGGCCTCTATTTAAAAAAATTTAAGGAAATTGATGGGAAAGGTTGTAGCTTTAGGTAACTATATTTCAGGGATCTCCTTTGTTCTATCATTTCATAAACATCACCTCACTAATTTTAGAGGCCATGGTGAGGTGAAAACTCCCAAACTCTTTGAAACATCCCATAGGGTGTGTCTATTTCAAGAAAACTAGGATATTGTTTTCAAGACACCATGACTGTTGAAGAGGCCATGGTGATGGTTATACAATATTAAAAATAGTCATTAATCCTGATATTCTACTTGGATCATGAATTGTTCATTGGGGAAACACAAAAGATGTTATTGGGGATTTCAATGGTTACATAATAAAATTATTCCCCTTTTTAATTGAACAATTATCCTTATATGATTATTTATTTGACCTGGGATATTTTCTAGATGATCCTTGGGTGATATTGGCCAACAACTATTGAGATGATGATCCTACCATGAAAAATATGTACTCTTCTCGTCCATTTATTTCTTGAAAATTTTCAATCCAATCCTTGGAGGATTGAACCATTGAGGATGGAGGTGGTTCTTGTTAAAAAAACATCTTTGAGCCATGATTCTCTTATGTAGTCATTTTTTAGGAAGAGATGAGTTCATTATCATCAACCATACACAATGAAAATTCATGAATGTGGGAAAAATTGGTTATATTATAGAACAATTCCCTTGAATTTTTCTTTATCATTATCATTAAAAAATATTTGTTATTACTTTTTGGAATTGGTTCTAGGAATGTAACGACAGAAGATTTCTCTGTATATTTTTCTAAAATTTATATTACACTCTATAACATGTGTTCCATGCTACACATAATGTAATAAAAACAACAATATATTAATAATTAATTATTAATTAATATATACTAAATAATTATATGTAATGAAATTAATAGTTTTTATATTTTGAAGGTAAATAATTACAATGAGGTAATATTAAAAAGTGCATTTTCGATAACATTAATTTTCATTGATTTATATATTTAATTTTAAAAATATAAATTTAATGATTTTTATCATTAAATTTATATAATGTAAAATTAATTTTGGAATTCCTCATTACAAAATTAGTTTATATTGTATTTTTTAGATTTTCCTAGAGTAACTGATTTTTAATTGAATGGTGGAAGATTCTAATTTTTCAAATGGAGTCAATTTTATATGGTAAATAAATTTTTGAAATCATTTTTATGTAAAAAATATATATTTCAGTATTAAATTAAATCAATTAAAATAAAAATTTTAAATATATAAAACACATGAATATCAATTTTTTAAATCAAGTAATATTTTTTGAGTTTTTTTCATCAATTTTTATAATTATATTAACACATCAATAAATTATTTTTTTCATTCCAATGAATTTAAAATAATTATATTTAAATAAATTATAATCATTTTAATATTATTATTCTCAATAAAAATGGTAATAAATAATTTTATATAAGAAATTATGATTCAAAATACACTTTTATAAACAAAATTGGTTTTAAATGTTTCATATGCAAATGTTAAGATTATTTTCCCTTCACATAGATGTTTAACATTATAAAATTAAATATATATTTTAAATAATAGTTTTCATATTATTTAATATTTTATTTTTAATTCTATTGTAAAATATTCATAATAATAAAAATAATTTCAATATTCCTGATAATTTATGAATAAATTCCAAAATTATTATTTAATTAATATCATAGAATTTATATGAAGAAAATTAAATTAAAATAATTTAAATATTAAATCTAATCCAATTTTTAAGAACAAAACTAAATATATTAACCATAATTTAATTGTTAATCAATAATAAATAATACTAAGAATCCATAACGGTAAAAAAAAATAAGTTTTTTACTAAAAATTATTTTCTACACATTATATGTTTTAATTTAAATGATAATTTGATAATATTTAGAAATTTAATTAGAATCAATGGATGTTAAAATTAAATATATAAAAATAAAATTTACTTATATCTATTATTGTATATTTTAAAAAAAATATAATCACCTTCATAAATTCTAATTGCGTAGTTTTAATGGGAAAAAGTAAAACATTAAATATTAATGGTAAAAATTCATTAATATGATTCAAAAATGTTTCGAAACACTTGTTTGAGAATTTATCAACCCAAAAATTACCCACAATCAATTATTTCTTTTAATTTGTGCCATTATCTTGAGAATTGTGTCCGAACATTGTTAAAATACATAAGGCATTTCCAAAAGACTCTATTACTCTCCTATAAATTGGGTTTATTTATATCCTTTCAACTAGAAACCTATCATTTGAATTAATCCATGAAATGATACCATTTTACTTAAAATAGAACCTTATCACAATAATAGAAGTCTCTAGTCCCCCATATTTTTCCCATGCCCATAAATTTGAATGATTATTCGAAGGAATGATTATGTCTCCTACATATGTATTTTCACCTTCTAATGAATTTCTTCATAATATTACTCTTACAAATATTTTTTCATTATAATGATATAATGATTTTTTATCACAATAATATATATATATATATATATATATTGGTATATTAATGGTTCAAACATTATATTTTCATTTCCATCCTCTTAAAATTAGTTGATCATCAATCAGGGTTGTGTGTGGACTACCGCCTTAATAAAGGAAAATTTTTCATTATTCCTCTAGTTTTTTCATTATAAAATAAATATCTAACATGGTTAAAAATTATAATACATTGAAAATAATATAATTATTTTTCAGTTATAATTATATTATGACAAAATAAACTCATCTATAACCATACACTCCAATCGAGTTAAGCATTATCATGGATGGGTCAGTTTAGCATCCAACATTATTGACACTATAAAAATATATAATATTTAAATAAATAAACATTAAAAAAATATTTTTTTTAATCTAGTATAAAATAACTGACAGTTATATATTTAGTAAAATAAAATATTTGGTATTTAATTTATTAATACTTTATTTTCTTGTTGCTAAAAATCACAAAAATAAGCATTCTTTAATCACATTTTCACACAAAGTAACTAAAAAACAATGGAAATTATATAATATATTTATAAATAAATATATTATATATATTATATTATATAAAATTTAATAGTAAATACATTTTTGTTTTTAAAATATGTGTAATAACATCAATATTATAAAACATGGGAAAATGGTTATGTTTATTAACACTCAATGGTTGAAAATATGTTATAACGTAGCAATATACACTTAATAAAATATTATAAATGATGGAAATAAATGTTAATATTAATGTAAAAAGTTTATTAGATAGTATATTAATTATTTTTTTGGATTTCTTATCAAAGGTTAGAGTGTAGTCAACTGTTAAATGGAAAGGGTAATGGATTTAATATCAATCCCTCCAATATTACATACTTCATATTTATCCAAAAATTCATATCTAATCGTTGTGTATGCTACATATTTTATATAATATTCCATGAATAATATTTTATTCAATGTAAGTTATGATTAATTCCATGATCTCCCTTTTATGAGGATTTTGATTGAACTTTTACCATGGTCAAAGAGGTTTATTTTTCGAAAATTATAACCCCATGAGACACGTTTAATCTATATTCAATGTTTTTATTACATTGGTTTAACTAATATCCAATTTTAATTATTTTCATGATATTGTTATATTTCATGATATTTGATGTTCCATTTAAATTCAATCCTATATTGGGTTTTTGCTTAAATGTAATAATGATATAAAGTGGTTTCCATACCATAATTATTTTTGATGCTTCATAATCATCCATATTTTACTATTAACATCAAATATTGTGTGTAATATCTTATGTGGATGTTATATATTATTTTCACATTTATTTCTTAAGAAATCATGTTTCCCATCAAATATTTTTCATTAATTATTCTATTGTTTTGTTGAAATTCAATATAATGTGGATAAATAAGATTACTTTTAATGTATTTTTATTCCATTTCCATGTTATTACATCCCTCCAATGATATACTCACTTTTCCAGAAAACATATGTAGATTATTTTATGTTATTCTAATGGTTCTTTACATCACATTTCAATAGGTAAATTTAATACACTTTGTTATGATGAGGGGTTTCAACAATGATTTTTTAAAATGTGAAAAACATTGTTCCATCCTTTTGAATAAATATTTTATCATCCACTAATAAAATTATTTTCATAAAATTTTTATATTTTCATGTTTCTATTGTTTAATATTATTTTAATATTATGTTATTAAAATGTAATTTCATTTCACTATTATTAATATATTATATATCATTTGAGTCTCTATTATGAAATATTATTTTAAAACTAAATGGTTTCAATGTATTTTCACTCACATTTTTGAACAAATTATATATTCTTCAGGTATCCATTATTGAATAAACTACTAAAATTTATAGTCTTCGATGTACTCTCTCTTTCATTTTTAAATCATTATGATTTATGATTTATCTATTATTAATTATTCCATTAAAAGTAAGAGGTCTCAAATTACTTTCACTTCTCATTTTAAAACCACTGTGTATATTTGAATAATCATTTATTTAAAATAATTAATTATTTGGTTTTCAAAATTTATCACATTTCCTTCAAAAACAATTATGTTTAAATTTTATTTTCATTCCAACATTTTAGTGTTTTCTTTTTAAATTTTTTATTTACTCTTCTACTTTACAAATAAGTTTTATCTTTATTGAATTGATGATCTAGATAATAACAATTTATTATTATAATATTACAACTTTTGGAAATAGATTGTTCTGATATTATATGATTTTTTATGTTCATATCATGTGATGTTGTTTAGAATTTTAATAAACCCATTAAATTTTCCATATTTTTATAATGTGGTGATGAATGATGATTTTTAGTGTTTTAAACACTAGCATGAATAATGATATAGAGAGGGTTTTATGTCACCCTCTAATGATTTAGTGAATGATTAATTATAGATGTGTTGATGAAATGTTGTTTGACTGAGATACTTAATTTTTTTACAATAATATAGTTTGAATTGGATGAATGAAGAATTGTTCATGATTATACTGTGTGATTGGGATTCGAGAAGATTTGTTCACAAGATATTATGTAAATAATATATATAGAGAATTTTTTAGAAAATTTTTTATGGATATGGTTGTGAATAATATCCTTATTTTTCATTAAGTTATGTTAAATCATCTAGATGGATGTTATTTCAATAAAATTACATGTTTTCATGATTATTCTTTTTATGTATTCAAAATTATTATTCCATATCCACATATTATATGAATTAGCTTTTATGTATCCTTAATAGTCCTTTTATAATATTTTGTGTATCTAATTTATTATTGTTATTATTATTATTATTATCATATATGGTATTTTTTTATGGTATTTGGAAATTTATACCATCATAATGTTATCCTAAATTTTTAAAATCTATTACACAATGACAATTTTTCCCTTAATGAGAGTTTAAGCTTACCCCTTTCTTATATTTCTAATCCCTAGACCCTGAAGATGATTATATCAGGGTAGATATCTAGAAATTGGGTTATCATTCAAATAAATTTTTCATTTTAAAATAACCATTTTAAGGGGAATGGGAAGCATTATCGACATAAGTAAGAAAAAAATAAATGAATATTATATAAAAATTTAAAACATTAAATAAAAAACTAGTCACACCACACCATGGACTATTAACCACTACCGACAAGATGTTATAGGATTAATGTCACCATTTCTACTAGAGTCAAATACTATTGGACTTAAAATAATGATGTATCATGATCATAAAATCAGGGATGATAAAATATGAAAACCCACCTTTGTAAAGCCATTTCCAATTATATATCAGAATCAGAGAAAATCAAAAAAAATCCTTAAAATACCACCCTTGGAAAAATAGATCTTTTCTACCACACAATTACAAGATCTACATAGTAATATTAGGATCTACCAGTCAATCATAAGATTTATCCCACTAATATCATAAGATCCTAGTCTTGTTGGATGTGACATCCTTCCCATGTCTATCGTTACCATTGAGATAATTTATATGGATTCAAATATCAATAAAATCCTATAAATTATATCATATTATAGACAAAAGGAAAATAATAAAATGCCAAAACTATGTGTGTCCAAAATTGACATATTACAAGAACACCACTTATAGACCACACTAGAAACACCATAATCCCATATTTCAAAATTCCATATCATGATAAAAAAATAATCACTAAATACACATATAACATCAAAAAATCCACATAACTATAGAATAGAAAATATAATATTCCTGATGATCAACCAATAGATAATAACACTAATCATATTTAAATCCAACAACACGCCAAAGTTCAAATCATGTTGATGATCTAAATGAAAAATGTCATATAAAATAGAATCAATTCCACGTAGGTAAATAAGATTCGTGGGATATATCGTGAATCACCACCTATTGGTGGTCCTAGTACTACCTAAATATGGAAACACATATTTTGTTTCATATCCTCCATGATATAAATATATCGGGGAATCCAAAACAAGGATCAAAATTTTTGTGGGCTAGAAGGAGTTTCGTCCAAGTGACAATGAAGGGGAAGAAACTAATAGAGATGTTCTATAAATAAGGAATTCCAATATTGTAATAATAAATCACCAATGCGACTTGAACTCTTAAGGAATGTAAAAAATGAAACAAGTATACGTGATAAAATAATGAGGACGACTAAATGAACTATGTAATGAGGAATGAAATCATAAATGGATCTAGTTTCCCCTTCATGTTTCAATTAAGGAAAACTCATCATAGTAAAGAAGGAATATTTCAACAGTATATACTCTATAAAATGATTCATAAGATTAAGTTTTTTGAGAAATGTATATATGTTTATGTATATAATATCTAGGACACTAGACCATTCCATCATTGGGTAATGTGAATATTTTTCAATTAATTAATAAAATTGTGAGAATAAATTTCATTAAACCCATTTTTTATTATATTTCTTCATGTAAATCATGGTGTAATATCATATTTCAATTGGAATTTAATTATGGTTCAAGTAATGATAGTCTTGTGGAACCATCTGGATGACATAAAAAATATTGTGGTAGGAAGTTCCTTACATTTTATATGCAATTAGTATTATTTTTACTATAATATTTAAATGTTTGATTATTTTTGAAATAATATCATTCATTTTATTTTCATGTGTGTACATATGTATCTCAAGAGACCATGTTTTATGTTTTGTAACTTTTATGTGTGTGTGTATAGCCTGTGGAACCATTATTGAGTTTTGTCTCTTTTTTTTGTTTCTTTACGCCTTCTCTCAAAATATATGTATTATTTTTTATATATATTATTCCCTTGGATATGTGATATATTCTTTATATGATACATTTTTTCTATCTATGTTATTAAAGTGACAGGTGTAAGAATCATGGTTTTTTGGTTCTATAGGGGATCATGTTCATACATTACATATGAAATAATGAAAAAAAGGCGTTAAATGAAGGGGTATGATGCCCTTGTTTGAACTAACCATAGGCTAAAATGGTATTTAGTGAAACTAACCAGCACACAATACCATGTTATGATGGTCTTATATCTTAACTAATGTTAGTTTCAGAATATTATGTCCTTGTTTCTTGACCCATGGTAGCATCAAAATAAGAAGACCTTGTTGCCTAACCCCTTAGAGGAGAATTGCTATAAATCCTTACAGAATGAAAAAAACCAATTAAATTGGTGATCGATGTTCTATATATGTGGTTATATTAATTTATACCTTAGTTAATGACTTCGGTTAGGAATTTTTTCACGAAATGGAGCTGAAAATGGAAAAGACTAAGGGTTTTCTGAATCTTAGCCAGTGTATAATATCTAAAAACATGTTTATTTATTATTTAGAATTTTTTTATTTATACATTATTAGAAAACATTTTTTTTTATGAATTTGCACTCCTGTTATGGCCATATTTTTGTTTTCTGAATGTTTTTGTAATCATAACCATCATGTTAATCTCATTGGGTGTTTATAAATCATAAAAAGTGATTTATTAAAGGGAGATACCATAATTATAGGTACCTAAGAGATTTAGTATAGTGATAAGAGGTGGAAATGAAATAGAAACTAAATTGATTCCGCATTGTTTAATTTATTTAACTATCACAACAACAATTATATTGAAATCCCACATTTTGTGTACTTAATTTATTTTTCTATATAACATGATATGATTTAAATGCCATTTTTATAGTATTTCAATTATTTATTATGATTTATTACCTTATAAAATTATTTATACTATTCTTTTATTGATACTGATTATATATTCTCTTCCCTAATGAAATTTATACTCTGGCTACTAGATTTAAATCAATTGCATAAAAGTAGGCACACATGTTGAATTTTGGTCCTCCGAATTGAACCCAGATATTTAATTTATGGTGTTATATTACCAAGGGGGTGATTTCTCCATTTATTTAACAAAAAATACTCTAATTGCATCCATAGATCAAGGGTATAATAATTATACTCTTGAGGATATAATTACTAAGACATTTATAGAATAACTTAAATTTACTATAATAACACATGACCTAATAAAATTCATGATGCTTCATAGAGTACCATAAGAATGAATCAATTTATTTTAGTATTTATTCTATATAAAATAAATACAAGGTTGAAAACCTTATAACACTTCTAACACCAAAATAACACAAATAATTATTTATTATTAAACAAATTGAGATATATTATATGATATCTAAAAGAATCAATATTAGAAAAGTATATTATTTTAATGAAATTTAAAATGGTTGTAATTCACATAAAAAATAATTAATTATAGATAAACAATTATTCATTATTTAGCATATTAACTTTTGGAAAATTATATTTTCATATCATGAACAGACACACTCTATAATAAAAATACTTTACTAGTTAGAGATGAGACCTCAAGCATGCCTCCCCGTACAAATTTTTATGATGAGTAAAGAAATTTTTATTGGGTGAATCTATGTGGAGACAATACCCTCAATTGAGTTTATTAATACATTAAAAATAACTAAACATTATCCATATAATTAAATAAATTGAGGGATGAATCTATAAATATTGAAAAGGCTATAGCAAACGATAAAATATAGTAAACACCCAAATAAACATGTCATATATAAAACATTGATTTTCTTATTAGGAAGATCACCTAAACAAGAATAATGAAAATATTAAAAAACATTAATTCCCTAATACTAACTCAATGTTCAGACACATACCTGATAGCCACATACATATCCAAGCCATACTGGTTGATTAGTCCTAGGGCATAGTTTATCATGTTCTTTTAACTATGTGAACATATGTATGGGTTCGACTATGTAATGGTAACCCAAGAAGGATGTGAGTACCAATCATAGTATGGAACAAGAAAAATGGTAACACACATGTATAGTAAATGTAATTCGTGTACATGTGATCTACTCATCAAGATAATAATAATCATGATAATAATAATGATACTAAATCCCTAAATAAAAAAAATATAATTAGATGAAATAATGATTGAATCTATAAGTATATAAACATAAGATGTTTTTATCCTATACGAGTCACATATAGAAATGAATAAATAATTTAAATACATATTATATCAGGAATACTTTTTACCGATCAACTGGACACCCTAAAAAAATCATTGAGTTAAATGTTGTATTTCACAAGCCAAGTATAAACCTATTAGTCCTTGAATCCTTAACCGCTATTAATTATTCCAGATTCAACCAATTCTAGAATTTCTATAACAATATTAATTTATATAAATAATAATTTTAATTGAGTTATATTTCAAAGGAGTCTATTTGTAATGAAAATTATATAGGGTTATACAATTTTCATGAAATTAAATATTTTTCAATCGCGGGAAAGATAATGGACATATCTCATTACATAATTACTTTTGAACCATTATCCCATACAAGGAATTATATATAATTAATTCTTGTATCAATCATGTCATAAAATAATTTTGTTCAAACTATGATCCATCAAAAAGAACATCACATAAAGAGTCCATGCATCACTCAAGGTGTATAATAATTTCATCACTCCTGTGAGGAAATCCTAGAAACTCCATATATGAAATCCATTTATCACTCATGGTGTACTGAAATTTTCAATTATCTATTAAGACCATAAAATTAATATAATATAAATAATAAATGTATTGCACAAGGTGTAAATTGTTTTTTCTATCCTATGAAACTGTCCAATAAAATATGTATAAGTAATCCATGTATCTCTTAATAAATCATAATCCATAACCCTGGATGAACTTATGTGGATCTTAAAAATGAAATAATTATTTAAATTAGAATAGAAGATGGATTTCAATAATTAACCCAATAAGTCCCCAATAAAGAATCACATCACATTAATCCCAATGTGTTGATTCCTAAAAATAATGTCTAGAATGATAGGATCAACAACAGTAATTAGTGAATTTATAAATAAACATGTTAGGTGGTTTAAATTCATAAAATAATCAATACAACCATAAACCATTGTGATCAAATGTTTGGTTTGGGTTCTATGTTTCTAACATATACCATCTCAACCCAAATCATTAATTATTTGGATCATGGATGGTCAACTATAGGGGATCCCATTGGGGACCAATAAGGAAATATAGGTAGATGTATCACATTTGGGATCCTCAGATTCAAAAAATGAAGGGGAGGAATACCTCTTGGGACCCACAGATAATTAGATAGTAAATTATGTATCCCCATTTGTATCCTGTTGAACAGATTTATAGTCTCATTTCAACCCTCATGCACCAGGATTTCACATCTCAAAGAATCCAAATGAGGCTAAAATAGAATGTTATAGAAATTTGTGGTTTTTAAAATAAGGATCCATATGGTTTATGACTGATTATTAGTTTCATTGTCTCTTTGGTATTGACTACACCACCAACTATGTCTTTTTCTAACCTAGGATTATCCAGCATGTCCTGTAAAAAAGATAACATTCCTTAACAAGCCCAGTATATCCTACCAAGGGGACTAAAGGATACATCAAAACTCAATGTACTTCATCTAGGACACTATGTTAAAGGGAATTGGAATATTTTTCATGGGTTGTTAGTGACTTATAAAATTCATCTATTAAAATTATATATTTTAATAAATAAAAAATTTATCAAAATAAATTATACAATATGTTTCATCTTTAGTGGAGATCCTAAGAATACACATACTACATTAAAGATTCATATATAAAATAATGATGGTACAACTGAATTCCTACCTTTTTAATGTATTAAATAATTTCATCCAAGGGATGATAATGTGTTCAAAGTGCCATCCAAACTCATATTATGAATACATAATTCTAGTCAGACAAATAAATACCTATTAAAAATTAATCATAAATGAATTTTATCAATTAAAAATACTCAAAAAAATATAAATGAAACAAATAATTAAATTTAAATTCATATATTCTAAAATTATATTGACTAATACCATCCCATGAGAACTAGGAAAAAATCCTTTAAAATATCTTGTGGAACATATCCCACCGTAAACAAATCCTAGGGTATAAAAAACATCAATGAAAACCCCTGAAAAGATAATTCAAACTTAGTTATTTTCACATTAACAATTGATATATTAATTAATGAAACAAAATATAGGGAATTGAAGATGACATCCCAAATTATCCACATCATAAGAAGTTAAAGAATCCCAATCATCACTATCTAATCCCATGATGCACCAGTGTAATTGAAATGAAATAAAATAATAAAATTACAAAAACATAGTGTATGAAGGTGAAAAATACAATGGATGTTAACTAATTCAAAAAAAACTCATGGATTGCAATGCATTTCAAAACATTTAATTCCAACCAATAAAAAGTGATATCTCACATAGAGTTTCTGGGGAAGATGGGGGGAAAACACATATGACCTTCTCAATGAAATGAGGGATAAAATAGGGGTAAAGAATCATAATGTGTAAACAGGAAATCTTAAATTTTACTTTTTAAGGAGTCACATGGTTAGGATATAATGTTAGGTAAACTATGCGCCAAACGATTGGGGTCTATTGTATGAACACCCTCACATCTCACAGTTCAGTCACATGGTTATGAAAAATATTCCCAATCATGTGAGTCCCACATCACCTCACCGCTAAACCTTGTTGATTTTAATTTCTTGGAAAACATTTTTTCTGGCCTGTGCCCCTATATAAATTGGGCAACACAATTTAGATTCCCTGTTATCCCAAACCATGCACCAACGATGTCCTATATGCTTTATTTTTACATAACTCTTTACTTATTACCTAAACCCCTAGAACCATCATAAAAACTATAAAAGACGTCAATGGAATAAACCCATATCTAAAAAATTTACCATATTCCCAAACCTAATTATCCATTGTTAAACACTGAGAAAAAAAATAAAAATACTATAATTAACTTCTTAAATTCCCTATTATTTTTGTGACTCAAAAAATGTTATCATAAAATCTTCCAAATATGACTTCTCTATTACATGATACATTGTTTGGGAATAAAATAGAAAAACTAACCTACTTGGGTTATAATATTTATTCAAACAATCATGTTTTATTTTTGAACACTGAATGTGATTTCAACTTCTATATAATTAATCATCACTTAAAACACTAAAACCTATTAAAATAATAAAATCTAATGTTGAAACAATTTGATTGTTCTTACTCGATCATATTTAACCAATACAAGATCAAATTTCCATCACATACATCAACCATTAAATTATAGTCCCTGCTATATATTTTTGTTTTGATTTTCCAATTTTGATCGACTACATTAACACCATCTAAATAGCTTAAAAAATGTCCCTGGAATTAAAATGAAACTTCTAGAATGTATCAACATTATACAAATGATCATGGATGATGTAACTACATAAGATTTAACAAAAACATGTCACTAATATTACATTCCAAAATATTTTATCTCAACGAACATCGAGATTGTTCTGAGTGTGCTCACTAATGCTTGTACTAGACTTATGGTGATGTATCCTTGATAAATCATTCTAGATTAGTTTACATTTATATTTAATAGAAAAAAACAATAAAATTACACATAGAATACACTTGTAACATCATAATCTATGATTTTCATAACACCCACAATTAGACTCCAACCAAGACCGCCAATTGTGGGCCCTATGATGTGTTTTTATAATATTCCAACTCTAAGACTGTAACCCCAGTAATTATTTTAAATCCATAAAAAAATTATTCGCCTTAGACAATGTCTAAAAAAATAATTTAGGTTTATCCTAACATTTAATTTGTTGTTCTTGATCATTGAACAATATTTGACCTATCCAGTAATTTCAATTTAAAATTCCTTATGATTTTTTCAATATAGAAAACAATGGATCTTAAAAAAATCAATTAAAATTTAATAAAAAATATTCAATAATAGATTATTTAATAACATCCATGTAATTTTTTATAGTGAAAATTATGAATTTTGATATTCTTGGTAAAATGTATATTTTATAAAAAAATTAAAAATTAAAAATTAATTGGTTTATTAAGAAGATAAATTTATCATATTTTAAAGTTAAACTTTTTTATTAATTAAAAAATTCCAATATTTCATAAATTGAATAAAAATTAGTTATAAATGATTCCAAAATATTTTATATTAAAAAGTGATATTTAAAAAAAATTACGAACACAATGTATTTCTGTGATACTAATTTATAATAATTACTATATATAAAATATTTTAATGAATATTTTTTATAGTATATTCACTAAAATGAATTTATACTTAATAATGTGTTTTTATTAATAATTTTATGAGATTAAATTCATTTCATGATTCAAATATATATTTTTAATAAAACATTTTGGCATGTGTTTTGTGTGTGGATAGTTGAATTAAATTATTTCAAATAAAAAAAATTACATTTCAAAAAATATTTTTCAAAATTTGAATTTATTATATGAAAATTTATTATAATTATCATATTCATTTTACAAATATTGTTAATTTACATGGTAAATAATTTTCATCTTGGTAAGCATTAAAATGATTAATCAGGGGGTTAAACTGTAAGATAGGGAACAATTACAACTTGAACTAGTCTAAATTTTATTGGATGAGTTTATTATTACCCTACAATATCCTGAAATAAAAATTATTTGTATATATTTTCACTTTCATTTATTATTACATAACACTAATATTCTAAAATTATTATTTCTAAAAAGATACTCCTATTAACTTAATATTGTTTTTGTATAATGAAAATAATTAAAATCAAATTTCAAAAAATTCATGATAATAAAATTATTGGTGAATTAAATAAATTTATATCATAATTTATTTTTATTTTTAAATAATTATATGATTATTTAAAATTAAAACACATCATTTACACAACATGTATGAAAATGATTGAAAAATAAATTCAACATTTTAAAAGAATTAAAAATGATTAGTTTTGGTTTCATAAAAGTGATTGAAGAAATTTATTTATAATCATGACTGATATGTTAATGTTTATATGTTTATATTGGATGATCATCTTTCTGATGATATATTTTTTAATTTATATTATATAAATACTCTTAAAAATATCATTAAAGTGGATTTTGATGTTAAAAAAATATTTTATTAATTGATATAAAAATTAAAAAAATTATTATTAATAGTTATATGGATATTGAATTTATAATAAATCAAATAAATTAGTAAATTTTTATTCAATTTTCATTTTTAATTACATTATATACCCATAAAAATTAATTTCTATTGAAACACCAATAATTTTTTCTTATAAAAAGTAACTCATTATAAGGATTTAAAAGACAAAAGTATTCCTAGTTTTCTCCAAATAATATTCCTAAAACTCTCTCTACACATCTCTTACCACATTTGGAATCCCCAAGTCATATAATAAACACCTCATCCATGGGACATAATTTTATTCTAAAGGAATATATTAAAAGAATAAGAGATTATAGAATATTCTAGGAAGAAAAATTCCAACTTAGGTGTTTATGTCATAATATAACATTTTATCAACATTATTTCTATTTTAATTATGAATAGGTGAATTGAATTATATTTCAATCTTAGTCATAAAATATTTTCTTATCCATAGGTTATTTCTGAAGGTTTCATTTATCATTTCATTTTCTCGTCAATTTGGTACTCAAGCCCACCGAAAAATATTTCTATGAAAATATGACTTCATTTTTACATTTTTAAATGAGAATAATTTTCATTCATATTCATTTTAAATTTATTTAATTAATTATATATTATAAAATAAATTTATCGATTATAATTTTTTCAAGGATATTTACCAATTATCAACTGTTTAAAAGGGAACATTTTAATGTTAATTTGTACAGATCACTATTGACTCCCTTTATATAAGTAAAAAGTCTTTTTTATTATGTTAACACATAACCCCTTTTCTATACTTCATGGTAGTTATATTTCATTTAAATTACAAAATATATTTAATTATTTTTTCAAGGAAAATATATATCAATTTATTTAGTTAAATTTTTATTTTTTACTGAAAGGAATATATATTATAATCATGAAAATTTTAAAATGAAATTTAATTTGATTAATTTATTTTTTTAGAAACCATTCCATATATAAAAAAATGTAAATATATTATGTTCAAGTTTATAATATTATAATTTATTTTAATTTTTTTAAATTTATTCTTGAAATATCATGTATAGATTTTGGTATGTGACTTTTAATTTTGTTCTTGTAACCATGTTTCAAAAATTATAATAAGTTTTAACTTATATTTTGATCTCTGATTTAGAAAATAAAATTATTTCAATATAAATCCATATTTTTTGTCAAATTTATTGTATCCTTTCATCCCATAAAAATTAATGGTTAATAATACAATTTACAAACACGTATTTATTCAAACTTCAATTTTACTCTCTATCGTTCTTATTAAATAATATTTTTCTTTTATCTTCGTGTTCCACAGAATCATGTCTATACCTAGTATCATATAAATTTGTAATAAACTATATGTTAGGAATTATATGGAATGAATTGAATGAATCATAAAAATACTGTTATTCCTTTTTATATTGAAAATTTTATCTTTAGTAAACTCTATCCAATATAGTTATTTGTTGGTTGTTAAAGAATAGTGATAAAAAATTTCCATATCATTTAAATAAATAAAGAATGTATTATAAATTTGTATATGATAGGGAGGACCCATTATATCCCTTTTAATAATAATTATGATCCCCTATGATAAACTATAATGGGTATCCTTTTTCATGTCGGCCCATATATTTACAATGTCCAGCCATCAGGTCACGAAAGTATGCATAATGATTTGGCACAAGGCCATGAGGATAACATCATTATGTCTTTTCAAGTTTTCATAATACTAATATTTGGGTATACTGGTTTTCATATTAAGATGTCCAAAATTATAAACTTTTCCATTAATAATATGATTATTTGATTCCATGTGATTTTGTGATTCATGAATATATTTCATGTACACATTATTTAATATGAAACGTGATTATCTATTATTGTATTTTTTATAATTTTTTGGTATATGTATCCAAACTATAATCCATAATAAAAAACCATTTATCATGTATATGATATAATCATTTTTTTCCATTAATCACGGAATCGGGAATGTTTTTTTGAAATATTGTTCATATGTATAAAAAGAAATAATAAAATTTTCAAAAAGTATGTATGCAATGAAATTTATTTCAACTATAAAGTATAAATTATATATTTATCTAGCCTCTCATGACTACTATCCTATTCAGTTATTTCTGATATGATCTTTGTATCTTATATTTGGGTATTAATGTAAAAAATAGCTCAGGTTATTAGGGTTGTGGTTGTTATAGTAGGTATCAAGTAATGTTTAATTCGAGACATGGAAATAATAATTTAATAGCATAAACCATGCACGAACATTATGACTAGTCATTATAATGACCATGAATTTTTTTCTAACAGTTTTTTTATAATAGTTAGTATTCATATGGTTGGGAAATTATTAATTTATTTCATTTCTTGATATGGTTCCTAAAGAACTGAATAGAAAATAGATCAATAGTGGTATTCATTATAAGGATTTCCATACTAAGATAATAAACAATTTGGATACAGGTAATTAAATGTTATAAATATATTGGGTAATGTTAAGACTAATATAATTGTTTATATAGAACAGATAGTTTCTCTATAACATTTTACACCAATATTGGACCCCTTCATTGGAAAAAATCCACCATCTATCAATGTAACCATTAGCCCATTAGTAGTTTAGAAATGTATAAATTCAAGCGATAATATACATAGATTATTAGTAATAAATGAAAATTTTATTGATATTCAACGTTATATTTTTTAAAGAGACTTCTGGATTAATTATTATCCTTGATCTAACATACTAGGATGATAAATGCCATCATGCGTATAGATGATAGTCTTTTAGGGTGATATTATCTAAAAAATTAGATGCACATAATGTTTGTTACGAAAGGATATATTTAATCTTTGTGATAAGAGGGAAGAAGAAAATGGTATATATTATTAGGATAACAATAAAACAATAAAAGGTATGATATAGAAAATGTACATCACCAATAAATAAAAACTTATTATTTATTTACTAGGTTAATTATATGTCTTTAAAGGTTGTTATTTTATCAAATATGTTCAATATATAATGATATATTATAATATTTCATTTTTATTGAGAATTAATTCTTTATGATTTTTATTTTTTTGGGAAATAAATAGAAGAAAACTATGATTAATCATCATATGGATTAGGGGGAAAATGGGAAATTCCCAATTTGAAATTTTTTGGAATGAAATATCTGGGGACATATATAAAAAAATGAGATATTATTTCAACTGGGGGGATAAATTATGTCAATAAACTGAATTTTGAATGGAAATAAATTTTTCCAATGTCCGATGAATCAACTATAAGGATATAGGATATTATTAAAATATGTTCCTAAAAACATAAATGAATTTATCTCAAAAAAATTCCTTTGGATAAATGCCAAGCATATGTGATTCTGGAAACTGAACTCAATGTCCCAAATTTTTTTGATAACATGAAATTTTATCATAAAATAATTCTTTTTTATTTAATATCTGTATATTATTATATATTTTTCAGGCATAATGACTTAAAAAATACAAACTAATGTGGTGGTTTTAAATTATGATAACTAATGGGTGTTCAATTATAAAGAAAATATATCAGGGAATCTTTGTTATATTAAGAAAATATTCCATATAATAACACATGGATTTTATAATTATGATTATCATTGACCAAATCCTGATTTTCTTGTTTTATGTATATTTATAGGATTAATTAATAAAAAAACCTGTAAATATTTTTTTTATTAATTTCATTAATTATAAAAATGAAATTAAAGGATAGAATTTATGTGTATCATTATTTTCACTCATGTTATGTATTTAGAATTTAGTGTGTTCTTATATACATAAAATAATAACTATTAATTCATTTATAGATCTTATTTTCTATTAAAAGATGGTCTTCATGTATTAGAAATTCTAAATTCATCTTTGTTATTCATTAATTGGAATGTGATAAAAATAAAAGGTGGAAACATTATCAAAACCCAAATAAGGATATGATTACAATTATAAATTTTAAAAAATTCAAGAATTTTTATTTTCTCATTATATATCCAATAATTCCAAAATTGTTTTTGAAACTCCTACAATAGGAAGAAAATATTTCAATCCTTGTATCGGAATTATCACCTTGAAATCAAAGTATACCACTAGAAATTCATGAACATGACTGGGTCTTATAAAGTCACATACATGGTATATGAAATAATTAATTATGAAATAGAATGATTCCTGGAATTATTATTAGAATTAGATATCATGAAAAAACAATGGTCTATTATTACAACTCTGTAAAGATACAACTGTTGTTGTAATAACAATTACGGTGACTCAATTTCTTTTGATGTGAGAATTTAACTCCACAAAATATTAGTATTTTTTAATTAAACAAACAAAATGAAGAATTAATAACAACACATGTATCAAAAAAAATACAAAAATTGTTAATAATAATAATTTTGAAAAAATTATATGGTTCATAAAAAAAATTTACAAAATTAATTAATTTGATAAAATTAAAAATTATTCTTAATGTACATATGAATTAAAACTTTATATTATAGAAACCCAATTAAATTATTTTATGAATTTATATTATAGAAATTTTATAGATTAAATGTATTTATAAATATAAAATTAATAAATATTTAATAAAATCAAAATATTTATTTGATAAATATAATGTAAAACAATATAATTTTTTGAAAAAAATAAAATTATTGGTTACCAACATTATATTAAATTAATATTAAATATTATATAAAAAAATATTAAAAAAATTTAGTTATAAATGTATCGAAAATTTTTAGTTATACATTTAAAAATTAATTAAAAATCCATACAATTAAAATAAATTGTTTAAAAATTAATATAAAATAATATGATTGGAAGAAGAAATATTTTACCCAAATAGGTTTTTAAGTGAGTAATTTATTTTCATCTCAATAAATTATATAAATCTATAATGGTAAATTATTTTTTAGGAAATATTTTGAAAATTTATTTTTTCAAATAAATTAATAATTATCTAATTGTTTTTATTAGGTAAGAAAAGAGAATAAATTATTGTTATGCTTCAATGTACATTCTTTTTTAAAAAAATGGTTTTCATTAATTTTTCAGATGGTAAATAGATTTAATTTATGTCACCATTATCAATTTTATTTATTAAATTTTTCCCATGATTTATTTTAGTGTATTACATTTATTCAAATTTTTAATTTCATTTTCTCTAGGAAGGAATGTTTATCATTGCATAAATATTCTTCCATGGTAAGGGTAAAACATGTATATAAGTGGTTAGAAAATTAAATTTCATAAAAATATAACTAATACATATATAAAATTGATTGTATGATTATATTTTGACAGTTCTTTATCCTATTATCAATGCATTTTCCTTTTGGTGATACTTTATTTCATTATAACATTTATTTTATATTAAGAATAATAATATTTATAAAAATGCATTTTTATTTACATAATACACTATAAATATTATCATAAGGTAACCAAATATTAAAAGTTTAATACTATTTTATTTATCATAAATAAGTTAAATTTATGGTGTTAATTTATTTTTAATATTAAATAATATTATAATAATATTAAATGCTTACACGTAGTCAACATAGTGAACATGCAAGAATTATAAAAATCAAATAAGTGACATTAAAATCATTAAATGTTAAATGTATTGGATGAATACTAGGTTAATATGGCTTTAATAGATATTTATGAAGTATAATTGATGATTTTGTGTTTGTATTCAATCTCCATCATTATCATGATATTTTTTAAAAACAAATTATGTGAAAACTCTTGAAGATGTCATTAATGGATAGTTAATATTAGAAATTATATTATTAATTTATTTAAAATAATTAAAATATTATATGTAGTTTTATGGTTATTATATGGAATAAAATATCATCCATGGTATGTATATGTGCCACTATTACTTTTTAAAATAACAATAATGACACTTTAATATTGATTATTTATGAAAAATCTATATACATTTTCCCCCAAAATGGAACTCAATATATTCTTTTTAAAGAAAAATGTGAGATCATTTTTCTCTCAAAATACTCTAGAAAATAAAATCTATCATTTTATACCATACCCCCAAGACACTATTGTGATCGTAAAGCTCTCATCTAATGTACATATGTTCAATCAATAAAATGAAAATTTAAGACAAGGATATTAGATAATGTATGATCAATAATAATTCATAGGTAAGGATTGATATTATTGTTTAATATTATATAGAGATTGTATATCCATCAATTTTCATTGGTGGAATACTACATTCATTTTCTCTAAAATGAAACTATTTTTTATTCTTTTGGTTATGTATTAGAATTCAACTATTCTTTCTATTTTATTCTCTTATTTTTTTAAACACAGTAATAAAATTGCAATTTATTCTGAAAATATTCTGATTTTTTTTTGGGAATATTTTTCCTCAAAATCATGGATAATTTTTTTTTCTTCACTTCAATAAAATTACCATTTTTAAATAGTTTCAAACAACAATGACATTTTTTCAATGAATTCAAAAGATATATATTAAAAAAAATTTCCTATGGGTCACTTTAATATCATTTTACAATAGTATTAAATAGTTTTTTTATTACATTTACAACTTGACCACCATTTTCAAAAATCATGAACATTATTTATTTTAATGATTTACTTCCATAGGTTCATAGTTTTTCAAAAAAAAGCATCATCACATTATTCTGTGTATATTTCATTTTATACCATATAGAATGAATATAATTTTTATAAAATAATTTAATATATATTTCATTTAACATTATCATTTTTATCTTAAACTTCTCATTTTATTATATAATCATTATTTATTTTGAATACAACTATATTATAAATTCATTAAAAATATAATTGTTTCAACATGAAAATAATTTTGGAAGTAAACTTGAATTTCATTTTTGTAACCATAATAAAAATATAGAAGAATGTATAATTAAAATATTCAATATTATTTTCAACCCAATTTTTATAATGAAAATAAATTTACAATAAAATAATATTTTCAGATGATTTTATTATCTGTTTTATTCCCTTTCAAATTTGGGTTTTATGCTTCATTTTAAACATTTAGAACTAATCTATGTTCTCTATGACCCTTGATCATTTTTTTTACATTATCTTTATATTTCATGTACATGTCATTTTACATATTGAATATATTTGGTATAAACTAAATTGTGAAAAAACCATTGACACATTATTATATACAATTTTAATTGATGGAGGGTGACAAATAATGTTTTCTATTGAGTTTAAAATATTGATATTCTGTATACATGATTAAATAAAGTTATTTATTAACTGATATACACTAATTATGATGAATTTTACAATCCTTTAAAAATATGTGTAATTCTATTGGAATATATATGTCATTGGTGGGATCTATTACATTCCTTCGAAGAATCATGTAGTTCTTAGTAGATTAAATCGAATGGTTACTCTTGTGTATTTAATCCCATATAATAATGATGTCTTATCATAAGTTATTTATGATATGTATATTACATGAACTGAGGCCTTGAATTTATGATCATTATAACATTGATGTATGGTTAACATGTCTAACATTATTCATTCCATAATTATGAAGTCAATTATTTTTTTTCAAGTGTTTTTTTGCTTGAATATATTTTTTCTTCATTTAAATGAGTATATGGGATGTCATTTAATAGTTAATGTTTTCATGAATTTTATGCCTTCTGAATCCATTATAGATTCTATTTTATGTAAACCCTTATAGGGACTTTAAATTACCCTTTTTAAATTTTTTATTTTACTTGGAAATCTATAAGGAACATTGAATGGTCTCTAGAATTTAATTAATGAAATCGTAATGTTTTCAAGATCCATATAAGCTAAGATTTATTTTTTCCAACATAATAATATCATTAATATATTTGGTGTGTATATATTCTTAAACTCTTCAATCAGTGGGGATTTATTTTATATTGGTCTCTATAATGTAATGAAAGAAATAATATCTCTAGATTAAAGGATTTTGTGTTATTACTGTTTCCATAAAATAATTTTTAGTAGGAATATTGGGAATTATTTTTTATAGAATAATATATCTAAAATAATAATTATGATAAATGCTTATAATTACTTATAAAAATTACATAAATAATAATTTTAATAGAATAGATCAATATTAATAATATTTTTACCTAATTAAGAGTATTTCAATTTTTTTGATATGTTAACAAGGAGATGGAAATGAAAATATATAAAATACAATAATCTATGAAAGGATGTTCCTCAAATTTGAATCATTACTTCTGTAGTCCGAGTTTATCGTATTATAAATATATTTCCTAATGTTCTGACTAACAATATAAGATTTATTGAATAATATTTTTTCTACAATTTTGAATGAAAATTATAGATCACATCCCGAGGCAAGAAGTCCAAAATTTAATGGAACAATAAATACTATAAAAAACTAAACAGTGGTCAAAATCTGTATAAATTATATTTCTATCTTTGAGAAGTAATTTAAGGGATAAGGTTATCCTGGATTTGTATTATTAAAATATTTATATTGATCAATGGTGGTAATTGATTCAAAATACTATGTTGATGGAGGAAATAAATTTTATAGAATGGGACACAATTAAGGATATAATCTATAAAAATTATTTTTCTCATGGAAATTTAATATACATGGAAAGATAATTATTAAATATACAATTAAGGGAAAATAAAAACTTTTTCATGTATGGGGATAAAATTAATTTATTAGGATGAAATTATATGAACTATTTATATAATAATTGAAGATGGATTGATTATTTCTATGACGGGTTAAATCTAAGACATAATAGGGAGTTACACTCTAAAACATATGATATAAATAAAAATATGGTATCAAGTTCTTTCAATAATGATTAGGAATTATAATATTTTATATTTTGAAATAAAAGTAATTGAACTATAGGGTGATTGAGCATTACATAAATTTTGTTAAAAATATATTTCTCTCAACATATAATAATTAAGAAAAATATCATGGGACTTTCATAAAATAAATGATATTCATGTACATGTTTGGAAAGAACATAAATGAATCTCATGAATTTAATGTAAAATAAAAAATCATGAATATCAAAATTATTCAACTATAAAGAGGTGGGTAGTTTCGTGAATAAATCCAATGAGATTAAAGGGAATACACCTTAGAATTGTCCTAGGAAGTAAAGAGAAATTATATGATTTTTGTATTAGATATTCAGGTCCATTAAGTTTTATTGTACAACATTAAAAAAAACATTATTTAGTTTATTCTCAACCTGAAAAATCATTTTTATTTTTAGGTATAATTAATAGTCAATTAAAACTAAAAAGAATCTTTTTTATAATATTATAGAAAATGTGAAATTAAATTTATGAAATATTTCTACTGGTCATTGTTAATATGAATATTTATTTCATAATTTCGTGAAGAGTTGTCTTACCCATGATTAACAAAGACATAATCATTATTTTTTGTTTTCATTTATTTTAATAACCAATAAACTATTAGATAATGTATAAAATAATTTATTCTCTATAATATGTACTTTTATAATTAATTATTTGATGGTTATCATTTCATTGGAATATTTTTATGACTCGCACTACCATATTTGTTTTACTATGTGGATAAGTAATGGATAAATAACATATCATTATTTAATGACTCAAATGATCCAATAAATGATAATATTGACACATTAATTAGAAAAACATCATCATATTTAATCAATATTTAGAGAATAAGGTCAATAAATATATTGAAATCTAATCAAATCACATTTTGAGAATTAAATAACAATTTTATAATGAATAAAATAATTTATGTATATTTTCCAAAATTCTAAAATTTCATGTCAAATTAATTACTTATCCTCACACAAGAAAAAGGTAAAATTTTTATTTCTTATTTAGGAAAAACATCTCATCTATCAAGGTATGCCATTGGGGACATATTTCAATGTATGGTCTATATAATGGTAAATGAAAGGTTTTAGAAATAATTGATTTTGATAAATACAATTCATTTTAATAATTTAGTTAATAGTTTTGGTTTTATACTCATCAAATGATATTAATAGTATTCCATGATATATTTATTATTCTAATAAAGAAAAATTTGATTAAACGGATGTAATTATTATATAGGACAGAACAAAAAATGAAAATATGTTTCATTTGTGTTTTCCATTAAATAATTAAAATAGTTAATGTCTTGTAACACATGAATCATCAAATTAATGATATTAATGATATATTATAACACAATGTGAAATAAATTATAATTTAACTTAATAATATATTATTAAAAATTAAATGATAATAAAAAAATAAATTTTTTTATAATTCAGCTTAGAAAATAAAATTAATTCAAAAGAAACTATTTAGAACTATTTTTAATTTTTAATTTATGATATCATAACAACAAATGGAAATGGTAAATATTAAATAAATGATGTATTTATTTCTAATGGAAATATATATTTCCCTATGTTGAGTTCATGGGTTTGGTGTTGTTATCATTTACATCTGGTTATCTACATTCTAATGGCCCATAGAAAAATTTTCTCACATAGCTAAAAAACCAATGACTCTCATATTCATGACAACACATGGAACTAATTCCCAAATGGGTTTATACCCCGGGTATGTTGCCCAGTGACACATAATAATTCATATTGGTTGAGAGTATGGGAATTCTGGCACATCACCAACAAATGGGGGAAAATACTTCTTATTTTGGAGCTCTCATATAGATTTAAGATATTTATATGAATCTTTTTTTCAATCCCAAGTATATATAAGTAAATCACACTTAATTTTTAATATTTTATGAATAATAATGGGTTTGGAATCATTTATATGTATGCAAGGTTCTCCAGTGAGTGGGATATTTGTATTTATCTAAGTAATTCCACAAACAGAACCCCTTTATGGATGGATATGAGATTACATGATCATTCATTTGGATGATTCTTGTTTTAAGACATGTGGTGAGTCACTATAATGTTTACATTCGTCCATGGATATATATATTGATTTGATATTGGGATAAAACACATATGATGGGATTCTTTTTTATCCTCATGAGTTGAATAAGTTCCCACTTAGTTTGGTGCCACATAACAAGACACATCACCTTTTAAATTAACGTAAAAATGGTCAAACAATACATTTTAATATCATGTGGTTAAGACTAATAGGAGATATTTTTACTGTCAACATTCAGTATGGGGATTATACCAAGGTAGCAAGAGGTGCCTAGAAGAGATACTGCCTCCCATGTGGGTATGACCCTACCAATAATATAGACTAGAAAATATTAGGGTGAATTTGGTTGTTGGGTTGGGAACTTCATGAGGCTACCAATATATCCCAGTGTCTTTGGAATCAAAGCTCAGGTCGTTCAGTTAGTTAAGGAATAATTCTATAAGGATTACCATGTTGTTGGGACTTATGCATGTGAGATTCATAAATGAATAGATGTTTTGCCTTATATATATGATGAAGAAATATGTTTTTATGGACTACGCTTAGTGGGATTATATTTTTAAATTAGGTTGGGGATTGTGTCAATGTAGAAGGCCTATTTTACCTTGGTTATGGTTTAGGAATACACTTAGATGGATTACCCTTTCAATCACGACTGTGTGGATTTTACAATCGCCACTAAATTATTAGAATATTTGGGTCAGGATCATTGTGTAAAAAAGGAGGATGCGGGGGATATAAAGATCCATGATCCACATTTTCAATTGGTGGATGTGATGTTTTAATCCAAAGGGATAGAGAGATGTATTTGAGTGTGCCTATATCCTAATTTATTTTGGTATCTAGGATAGTCACATCTAATGATCCATTTGTCCATGTCTATGGGTAGAGAATAAGAGTGAGGTAACCAGATCCTATATAAATAACTAGAGGATTAATCTTGGAGGGATTCCCAGCTGGTCCTCTGGGACGAGTGGAATGTCTTGAATTTCCCTCATCAAATTTAATGGTCAATGGTTCAAATTAATACCTAAAATATGGTTGTTCACATGATCACCTACATGATTGTAACCTTATTTTGCATGATAATGTAGACTTGAAAACATTTATTTGGTCCCCTTATTGAAGAGATTACATGTAAGACTCTTCCAAACATGAGTATCTAGATTCTAGAGGGAATAAAGATGTTCCCAACAATCAAATCATATATGTTAGGTGAATTTGGGAGACTCCATGACTTGATGATGTTATAATAGTTTACAGAGAACCAAATATGTGTCCTGATGATATGATGGATGAATTTGATGGGATGTAGGTAGTATAATCCCCTATGATTCCCCATGATGTGTAGCGTGTTCTTTTTTGTGACGGGGTTCCCTTCACAATGCATGTTTCAATGTAGATGAGGGTACCATCTCCATAGCGCTATGATATATGGAACTACTCCTAGAATGGTTCTATGTCGGACTTGGTTCTATCCATGTAGAATGTTACTGTGTAGTGCCAAGTTCCTCTCATGTAGTACTTTCCTACTTTGAGCTATGTTCCTCCCACATAGCGCATTTCTATGTAGGGAAGGATTCTGTGGCAGTTTTTTCTATTTGGGGTGATGGGCCATAGTGGATCCATCCATTTATGCCACATAGAATGGTGTCCAAAAAAATGATTTTATGTTTTTGGAAAATTGAACAATTTATAACATCCCCTTTAAAGCTATGTTGTATATTTATTCTGGATGGGAATAAAAAGCTCCATGTTTCAACATTCATCCCTGCTCTCATCTTATGATTTCATTTTTCCCTCCACTATTTTCATTCCCCTCTAGGATCATTTATAGAAGAATTGAGGGGTTGGATATCAGCATGTCTTGTCATCCATAGTAGTCCACGGGTCATCTTGGAAGGAACCCATGGTAGATTCCATGTCCAATGAATGATTTCATTTTCAAGGGAAGATATCACTATCCCTCCCCACAAACATATTTGTTTTTTTCATGGGGTCCAGTGGTATAGTATCATCCCATAAATGATTTCATTCATAGGGAATGCCTTTAACAGGTATAGAAATCATTGTCCAGACATACAAATGAATGTTATTTTGTTCATGAGCATAAGTTTTAAGTCCCTCCTTATTATTGCTTTCTTTTAATGGGTGCCTTACAATGAGGTGGAATTCCTTGTAGAGCGGTGGCCCACTATGTAATTTTAACATCACATGATCAATTTTTCCATCACAAATTCATTCACTTTGATCATTTTTCCTTAAATAATATTATGTTTTCATTTCAGTCCTTTTACCGAGTTGGATATAATTATCTACTTCATGAATGTGGAATTTTCATGACCCAAAAAATTCCACCATTTATAATGGGGTTTGGTCTGGATAAAGAGGAGGATATTCGGATGTAGAAATTGGTACTATTTTGAACTGGTTCATGGTAATCAAGTGGAAACACATAACAAGAACATTATTATAAATAAAGGAACCACCTTATTTTTATTTTAATGATTCTATATACAACATATATTCCTCCATGAACTCTTTGATAACCTATTTCTCTTGCATACATTTTCCTTTTCATAATACTTTTCCATGAACTAAACATCATCACCCAAAAATATTAACTCTTTAATTTTAGGCATAGTGTCAAGATACATCATGCATGGATATTCCCATAGATAGACAACTCTTTGGATGATTCCTCATGGGTTTATCACCTCGCGTGATGATCTTTTGTTGGCCAACAATTTAGGGTAAATCTCTTTATGAAGCAATTGTTCAAGGGAAAGTAGCATCCTTCTTAGAAGATTAATATGAACATTTTCAATAGATCTCATATAACTTTTAGTGATCTAATAATAGGTTTAAAATAGCCTTGTATTCCACCAAAATGATTATTACTATGAGATGCACCTCCATGGATGGAAATATCAAATACATTCTTCGACATCACATCATCCCCCATGAGGGTATTTTGAAGAACATCCATTCACCAAATCTTCTGAACATCCAGTTTTCCTATCGTCTATAACTCTATAACATCATAATTCAATATGATGCTCCCCTTCAACTAGTTTCTTATAATCTTTTATATTCTTGGTTAAAAATTTCTCAAAATTGTTCCTATGTGAGCAAATATTTTATTTGGTAGATCGTTTCTACCTGATGTCAAAAGAAATATTTTATTCCAAATGTTTATATGGGGACTCAAATTAATAAACATATTCATGATATATTCTTGTAGTACACCATTCGGTATTATCCATAAATTTTCAAATACTTGTGAGGTGATCCTAAGGATTGTTGGGAAACCATGTAGAACATGTGGTCTAGAGGGAGTTTCTTGTATTAGTGGTCTTGGGAATTCTAGGTGCACTAGAATTGTAGAGATTTTTATGGATGACTGGAGTTCATTGGAATATATAAAGCCATATGATATTTTCAATTATCCATTTCATCACCAATCGAATATTGAATAAATTGATTACATGATGGTGTACGATTACAAACACATTCCACCACTTATATAGTGATGTTGGAGTCATTTTATGGGATGTCTATAACCATGGTAGAATCCCCATTCATGCTAATATGTAGGAATAGTTTATTCCCTCTCTCAATATTTTGGAAAACAATGTAAAAATATCAATATTGATGGGGAACCCACTAACCATGATAATGGACATTCTTGGTTAGCCCGTTCATTCCAACTCACTTTTTCTATTCAATTATCGGATAAAATTGGTTTTATAAGTCTGCAGTCCATGGACAATTTTTTGTAATTGGACTCATCCAAATCAACATTTATGAGAAATTCAGGTTATATACTTGGAAACTCTTAATGTAGTATAACATACAATGTGGCGCTACAGAATCCATCCAGATATATCTTCTTACTTCTAGATTGTTGGAGTTTTCACCATGTTCCTGAGTGGATTGATCATCCCACAAATCCTTTCTACATGGGTGTTTGTGTCAATACCCTGATGATGGATACCAAGATATTGGATGGATATCTCATAATCTTATTTCTACCCAACCTTGATCTTATATTTGAAATATTAGGCCATATAGAAGAAGTTTGGACTCTATATCATCTCTGTGCGATGTTCTAATTCTTATATGAGTTGGTGGAGTAGCACTATCAATGCTATAAATATTAGAATGCCGTGTTGATATCTCATTTTTAATTTATCCCTAAACTACTCAATATTTTTGTTGTTCACAAAAATACCCTATGAATTGATTTTATTTTCAATATTTTTAGTGATATTTCCCTCATTATGTGCATCCCTCACTACAAACCTTCGAGAATGGAGATTGATAATGGTAGATGAAATATGGATAAAATCTGTTACATCATCATTTTGTGAGATATAATTCCACATTCATGGTTATATAGAGTTTCCATTTGAAAAATATATAACCCATAAGTATTCATTTGAATATTTTTATGTATGCACTAGTTTTCTTCTTTTCCTCTTCCATAGATTAAGAATTCCCATCTAGTAATAATTATCTTGATATGGATGATGTTGATCCACCAATATTCTGGCATGAAAATTTCACTTCCTTGGGTATAATATCCCATAAATATATCAAGGGACAATTTTATTATGTGAATGTATTACTATCCTAGTGGTATACTATGGAAGGAAACACAAATGGTTAATATACAAGTGGATTCTCCAAAACCGGTAACGAAAACACCAACCATGTCGATTTCAGAGAGAAAACACCATACATCCCAATGATCTCAGACCCTCATGGTAGTATCTTCCTCCAACTCCATCATTTCTAAATGTGGGGATAATAAGAAGATATCAATAGTAACTATAAGGAACTCTATGGATATTGGTCCAATTGAAATAGCATTGGGATCTCCCCCACATAACCCTAGGCCTATCATCCAGGTTCCTAAGACCATATAAAAGGTAGAGATTAAAAATTTTACCACATTACTGTCATGTTTTAATGAAAAAATATCTGATGTGGTTTAAATTTTGGATTACATACCCATGATCTCTAGTGATCAGGATCAATATCCCAACATTGTTATCAAACACCATGATTTGTGAATATGGGAAAGTCACCAAATTTTTACTATCATTTTAGATACCCCTGTGAAGAAATGGATGATAGGAAGGAAATACTTCTCCAAATTCTCCATGTCATAGTCTTATGTGGGTTTGATTACTGTAGCCTACATATCCTTATATAACATATCCCTATTTCCCAAGAATTTATAACTACATGTGAGCTTTACCTTACTCATATTAATGCATTTCACCATTAATCACGAGTCTTAAGTTATATTAATACTATGATACACCACATTGTTTCTGAAAAATAAGTATCTTATAATAATTTTGTCATATAGACTATGGATCTATGTGAATTTGGGGATCATGTTTCTATGTTAATGGTTAGTTATCATCAACCAATGCATGATTTGAATCCATCAATAAAGAGGGTTGAGTTCATAGGTATTTAATTAAATATATTTTTCTGATAGTTAAAAAAATCTAGGAAGCTGACCAATTTATAACAGGAGCCTAAAAACTCATGTTAGTAGGTAGTAAACTTACTTTCTAAACAAATATGGGTTTACTGTAGATATTTCAGCTGTCATGTGCCCCTAATTTTATAATCACCAAGGAGAGAGTCTAGGATAAAGAAGTTACTCCATTATTATTGAATAAATAAAATAAACATCCTACTATTTTAATTTCAATCCATTATTTTATATTTTTATTCTAATTAATTACAAAAGTTCATATATTGAAAAATAATCACAACTTGATATTAATTTTAATTATAACATTGAATAACAAAATTGGTATGATCATGGAATGATCTAAAACTATCTCTATATGAGGGAATATGAGAGTATTGTTTTTTACTATTTATAGTGTTATATGGTAAACCCTAAAACATTATGCCTTTTCTATTATCAAAGTTATATTTTTATATACACTATGGGTGAGCTTAGTTGGGGTAACTCAAATATTTATTATACCACCCTTTAGGGGTTTTGACCTGACATATATTGTGTCTCTTTTTATTTGATTTATATATTGTTTTATAAACCATGAAAATCATGGTTATAGTTAGGCAGATATCAAATTTTATCTAAAGTTCTATTTTTAGTTTTTCCACCATGCTATTTTTGTGAAATTTTTATAGTATGTTTAGAGTCTTGGAAATTGGACTAATTAATCTGATATTTTAGGTCGATCGACATTAGCCATTAATCATGGGGAGAGGATCCTAGTAAGTATTACTAGATAAGAAATGTACAAATATTATTAAGAAATAATTAAGGTATTTTTGGACCCATGGAATTTTGATTTTTGAATCTGAGATATGATAGAAGGAATGTACGTGAGTAGTAACCATGAGAATGGTTACTAGTGTAATGTTTTTTTGGGTGTACGGAGGTAGAAAATTCATCTACTGGGGATAAATTTGTCTTTGGTTGAAATGACTTTTATGAGGGATAATTAATCAGAGCCAACTATGGAATATTACTCCAAAAATAATAACGGCTTCCTTAGGATACTAGAAATTCTTTTCTGATGGACCTATACTTTTTAAGAAAATTTATTTATAAGGACTATGAAGAGTGACTTCTTAAGGGAATTAAGTCTGAGAATTATTAGGGTATATGTATTGGAACTGTCCATGAATTAGAAAATACTCCCACATAAATTTGGATTATGTAGAAGGAAGGTCCATATTGGAGTTTTCTATCATACAACAATGACATGGATTATGCATATTAACATCAAATGGAAAGAAAAATTGGGGTTCATGATTTAAGGTCAAAATTCATTGATTGAAGGATAAAATATTATTCCTTGTTCAGACTAATGAATCCAATAATATTATATTCTCTTCAGTAATGAAGAGTACTGGTTCTAAGCTATAATATAGTGGTTTTGGAATCTATTGGGTGATATGTGGAATGTGCGCATGGAGTAACATTTAGAACAGTTTCCAACATAATGTTTTTGAAGCATATGGATGTAGGAAAATCCAATCATGGGGTGAATTTTATTTAGTTTATAGGTCATTTTATGGGTTACTTGTGAAAATAAAATGAGGGTATATTATTCCTAATGAAAATAATTTGTCTCTATTCCACAATACCTACATTTATGATGTCCATTGATTTTTATGGATATTTAGACTCCCCCCACACAAAGTTTTGATTGTGAAAGGAGATTTACTTAACATGAAAGGAACATTCCATATAAAAATTTCAAAAATGTGGGTAGAAATGTTTCCCTTAACAGAACTCTTTTGTGGGAATTGTAAATTTTCATTCTAATACAATATTAAAAATGATTTGAGGATCATATTACATCCTTTTATACAAATGTAGCTCTTCTAGTGGAGAGTAATATTTCATTATGGTAGACTAGGATATAAAATATGTGTGTCACTATGTATCCATTTAAAATGAGAATAAGAACATAAGAAGTTATTATATGGTTCTCTATGTAGCTCCGAATCATGCATAGTGAAAGGACAATTTTATATTTTTACATGAATAGATCCAATATTCGATATTAAGGTGTCACACCATATTATATAATTGAAGGTATCAAGCCAAATATATTTCTATACATTATACAATCTTTTTATGTGATTAAGACATCAACCGTGTAGTTTAGCTGCATGATGTGAGTTTAGCATGGGGTCTTCCTATTTCAGGTCATCAAGTAAGAACCATTTTTCATAAAAATAATGACTAATAAGAGGCTCATCATGGCTAAATGTTTTAACATTACTTGAATGTGATTGAAAAAATAATGAGTAAACAATGATTCAAGGGATTATTGGATAAGGAGATATGATAGAGGAAAACAATGTCTTCGGGTCTTACAATGATAAAATAGGCCTCTCTAGGGATGAATTTTACATTATTTGAAATTCATACTTTGTGGGAAAACATATATAGAGCCAATGAGGGGATATTTTCCTTATTCAAACAAAGGTAACCTTAATACACTGATCACATTCATATTTTATGGTTACAGGATGATTCTAAATATCTTAAATTTTATGGGATATAGAGAATGATGAATGTATGTAATTTTTCTAGGTAATTGAGAAACAATTAGACCATAATTATCTAGGGAGTGTTAAATTCCCTACATAGATCAGACTCATATATAGGGGTCACTTATATTTCCTTGATAGATACCAGAATTAGGAAACCAAAATGGTGATCTCATCAAAAAAATATTTTTATATATATAACTGATTGTGACCATTTCTATTTTCTTTAGTTATTGTTGGTACTATGACATGAGGTATATATTTCACTTTGTATCTCGTCAAAATGGTAATCAAGCCACACCTATTCCATGAGGTAACATAATGCTTAATTTCATTGTGTATGGATGTTCCCCAAGAATGATAACATCATACAAAAAAGTAAAATGTGACACAATATGAAAGAGGTAGAATTTTGGAAATGGAAAAGAAATTAGATGTCAATGTGTCAATATGTGTTCTATGTCATTTGGAATTAAGCCACAAGTAATTATTAATTGAAACCATCTATGTATTTATGACCTATATATAGGTTTTTTTCTATTTTTCACAACTGGCCCTATGAAATTGGATTTTTACATCACTTCGTATCTCTATTGAATGATAAAAAATCTACACATAGTTCATGATGTGATTCCCTGCACTGATATGACTCGTTTATAGCGACATGGAGCATTTCTTGAAAAGGACCTATAAATAGAACCTAATTTGGATCCCACTAGTTTGACATAATTTTTAGGAACTGGATGGTACATTTTATCTATTTTATAGGTGGGCCCATGGAATGAGTTTTTCTCACCACTACATATCCAATAGAATTATAATCATGCCACACATATCTCTTGATGAACCATATAGATTAAGTTCTTGTGGTAAGGATGGAGTTACCTCAATGTTAATGAAAATATCATCATATATGGGAACTTGAATATAGATTTGGGAATCACTATGTATTCTCTAATGTATTGAATCATTCTATGTGTATTTGTTTATATAAATATCCGTACGTAAGATTTTCACATATGTAGGGGAATAATTTAATTTTGGGGGCTATATAAGGATGTAAAATCAAAGCATCAGTACATATCCTATGTGTATAATAGTCCACATATACATAATCCCTAAATATGGCATAGTAGATGACCACTTCGAGGGGGAGTTTCAATCAGGTGAGAACATTATGGTATCACACAGTTTAATGTCATACTGTGTGGATATTGGTGTGATAATATTTATTATCTTATGACATGAATGATGTGACATGTAGCTAAATGTCAAAAAATCATACTGATGGTGTCTTTTACTTATGGAAAGGATGATTTTTTAGAATATCAATAAACATAAACCAGGCGTGAAAAGAGTCCTTGAGGGCATAGGCCAGTAAGAAAATCATTTTTTGAATGGATGGAAATTTATGTCTACGGTTAACAAGGTGGTTCTAGGATATATTACATATCGTGAGTTGTTTGGTATCATGTAACACATAGTTCTTTATAAAGAGACACCCTACAAGGATCCGACATTCATGTAGGGATTGGTGGATTTTAAATTCTTCAGCATAGGTTATTCTCTTGTGTAATGAATCATTGTCTAAAATAATGATTCTCATTTATTTTAACATCATGATGTAAGGTCATTTATGTCATTTATCTTATTTTCTGGTTCCTTAGAATACAATGTCCATTCTTTTAATTTCCTTAGACAATGACCAACTATATATTTTAACTCATTGTATTTGGGAAAAAATTTCCATGCAATTTAAAGTCATGCGATCACGAAATTATACCATTCATTTTAACATAAAGTTAATAATACAATTTTGTTTTGATTACACAAATTACTTCATCATGAACTTTGTGTTAGTAGGGGAATTGGGTAGATTCCCTTCCATCAAGATAAAACAATAGGCTAAATTTTGTTGGAACTTAGGTATTGTATAAGTTCCCTCCCATTTTGGTTCCAATATTAGAGGTTTCATTCCAAGTATTAATTGTGTAATGAGGATCAACACAATCACTCTTTCACGGAATGAAAAGAGGAAAACATTTTCTTTAAATAATCACATGATCTGGTTTTAGTGTAATTATAAATGATGGATGCTATGAAATATTTTCTCATCCATTCACTCATATCAATATAGAAATTTAAATGATTGATCATCTATGGATAACTGATCACATATGGAAATTCGGATTAAGGGAAATAAAACTTTTATAGGAAGGGATTCCTATGTTTTATTTACTAATTAGTAAGGGGTCTCCTATTTAGTAGTGTGGGTCATAGTCTAGAAATCCCACATGGAATGCATGGTCTTATTCAGCCCATAAATTTTATCCTTATATATCATCATCTAAATTATATTTGAAATGAAGATGATGAAGACCTATATTTGTCTATTAGGAAATACTAAATAGTGCAATGAATGTTTGGGTTTGATTTCATACTCGTAATATATCATCTCTAATTTATCATAATAAAAATTTGTGTTTTTTCTGACATTATTGTATGTGGGACACAAAATCTAGTGAAGATGTTAGCTTTAATGAAGCTATCAATGTTCCCTGCCCTGACATCCCTGACGTATGTAGCTTTATCGAATATAGAGAAGATGTTGGTTGTATTAAGAGGGTACATGAACTACATGGCCATAGAGGGATGATATGGTCCAACGATGTCATTTCCATATATGGATAGAGGTCATGTGTACTTGTCTATGTGTAGAAAGTATAGGGATTGATGAATGAATTCTTCATGAACCTGATAGGAATGGAATATTTTGGAGAATTTCATAAAGTCCTACATTATAGATGGAAAGTAGATAAAAAGACATCATTTATATTGGAAAATAATGAGTATTGACTGGTGAGTGCCAACGGATCTGATATCTACTTTCTAAATGATAGTGGGGGTCTGTTATATATCAATTCACTAGATAAGGACCACATCAATGTTCCTCTTATAAATTACCTTTTGATAATTTTTTCATCATATATAACATTTCTAATTTCTCATATTTATATTTTCTCTCTCTTGGATCTGTCTTGTAGGATCTCTCCCTTTTGAAGGTAGTTCACAATGGGTGTCGTACATCTGATGTTAAGACCATATGGTTTATTGGTGAGACTCTATTTATTGTTCTCTTATAGATTTTCATGAATGAATGGTTGGACTATCCCGTAGCGTGAAATTTTTACAATAATTTCATCCTAGTTTGGATTAGCTGGAGATGTGGATTCATATTCCATTTCATCTACCTATGCATTTTGTTACTGTGGGATATGAGTAAATTTCTTTTCCAAAGGTAATTACTCCATTAGCCCCTATAAATATTTTAATAATTTATTAACTATACCTTTTCGATAGAATAATTTTTCTTAACTTGATTGATGGAAAATTCAAAATCACATTTTATCTTCAAGTTCATTACTTGTACCTAATGTTAAGGCTCTAACCCTATAATGTTAAACTACTATTATGACTCATTATACATTCACCCCTCTAACAACATGAAATAGTATTGTATGAAATACTTTTCAAGAGATATAAGCATGAAAGCAGCTCAACATTGTCGATCATGGGGTCTTCAATCCTATTCCCTATTGGATTTATGGATGCACCATCAAAATAAATATCCCATTTCTGGGTTTCCTTTTGAACATAAAAACCCTCAATATCTAGTATTTCAGAATATAATTAATCCATTGCATCATAGGGTTTGTCAGTAAGGAAATATGATAAATCATATACTTTGACCGCATTATGAGGCGTGAACTGAATTTCAATCAATTGTTGGATAGTCACCCACCATAAAAAATATCTGATCAACATCATATATTTAATATTGTATTTTAGTTGGTTTCTATGAGCTACCAGATAGACCTTTTGATTCTTCATGTAGTTCATATACTACTAGAATAAAAATATTAGCAATAGAAAACTATTTCTATTATCATAATAGTGATTATCACCATTAATAAGGGTTCGACTATGATATTAGAGGATGTTTTAGGATGAAGAGATTTTATTTTTCATGAATAAGGCACATTGTTATAGATCCAAGATTTTCACATATAAAATGAGTGAATTTACATAGATTGGTGTCATGTCTGGTGGAAAGATTAAGAGATATTTCTTAAAACTAATGAATTATTTCAAAAAACAGCAGTACCATGATATGAAATCCCCTTTTTCATCAACCTGGTGATGAGAAGACATTTTCGAGAAGGGATAGATATAAATAGCTAAATGTATTCTATGTGTCCATGATTTCATATCATTTATATGAGGTTTCGAGGAGGTTCTATTACAATAATATCTTTTTTCTACTCATGTTCAACATTAATGTCATGATGGTGTATGGGGATGCTGAGAAATTTTCCATAGGTAACACAAAAATATCATATTAAGGCTATTTTTTTATGATGTAATTTCAAAAAAAAATTAATAATGGTTCCATGGTCTACTAGGTGTTATTTAATTTTTTATATATAACCACAAAGTCATCAAAATAGCATTGTAAAAACATTTCTATAAATGGTTTGAAGATGTGATTCATTGAATTATGGTACGTAGAAAGTATATCTTTAAGACAAATGATATCAACCAAAAGAAAAAAATCCTTTGGGGAACTGAAGGTATTATTATCTTCATCATCTTTGGCCATTCAAATTTTATTTTATTTTTAACAACCATCCATGTAGAAGAGAGCTTAATATCTAGTTAATGTAATGATCAAAATTTATGTGAACGAGACTAGGGAATCGACCTTCAGGAAGTGTTGGTTGGGAGCCCTAAAATCGATGAAGACTCTAATTTTCCCATCCTACTTATTGAAAGTGCCAATATTGGTTACCCATTTGGGAGATTTGACATCATGGATTAAGTTTACTCATATGATCATCTCAACATAAGCTTCAAATTTGGAATCGTGTATCTGGAGCATCATTCTGGATGCTGAATTAAATCCATGGAGGTCCCTTGGAAGGATCGATAGTGAATGGACACCATAGGGTAAATGATAAAAATTTATATGTAGTTCCATGTCAACACATCCCAATAATACTTCAAGAAGGAGGTATAAAACTCTTCTTCATTTAAATACTTGTCCTTACTAATCATGGTGGGTTTTGAGTCTTCATATGTACTTAGGTTTATTTATTTGAGCTCATCAATGGTGGTAGAGATGCTCTCCTCAAATTCGAGAGGGGGTTCTCAAAGATCCTCCTTATCTTCATCTTCCTCCTATTCAACGTTACCCTCTTTTTCCATAGTGGTAAAAATAAGTGGCATATATTATTCTATGCATGGATAGAATATAATATCGTGATATTAAAATCATTAAGAGACTTCGTTATTATAGGATTTCATTGAATCAGAGGAGATTGTGGACTGAGAGATGGATATGAAGTTTTTTTAGGTTCATTAGGTGATGCAAAGACCTATTCCTTCTTAACTGTTAAGGTAATTATTTATTATAGCTCGTAGATGGGATGAATGTATTTTCATACAATTATTCACAACTATTTGAGGATTCATCACGAATATCAACCTTGATGCACTTATTAGTCATGACTGAATTCATAAATATCATTGAATATGAGCCTTTATTTGGGATCATATAATCATCTCGATTGATGGGAAATACAAACACTTTGATGATTAGCTTGAAGTGGTTTTCAAAAATCATATATAGAACATTTGGGGAGGTGAACCATGAAAAATCATCATCTAGGTGTTGTTTCCCTTTCCCCAAATTGAATCTTGATTCAATATAATGTGACTAATAGAAATCAAACGGGGATTATCAGCCTCTAATGTCCAATTTTTTTAATTATTATCGAATTTGATCCACTGATAGAACAATGAATGGATTGTGAATTATAGATTAATATATCCTCTTCCTATAAACTTGTGGAAGACCATGTTCTACCAAAACACTAGAAACTATGATTCAGATATATGCTCTCCAAATTAATACTTGATCATTATTTGAAACAATGACATATTCTCACACTTTTTTTAGACTTATATTGTTATGTTGTAAGATTCTAGGTTATCCTTGTTATATCCTTTCTAATAAAGTATTCATACTATAAGTAGGTTTACTCTAGAGCCATATTTAATGAAGACTATTTGTACATTAACACTATTTATCCTAAAAATATATAGGGTTATGATGTGTCCCTATATAATAGCATCATCAGCATGATATGTGATGGAGTTAAATTTGTGGGATTATGAAGGATTAGTCTCTATTTAATAGACCTCATCATAAAAACCTCATCTTAAAACTCTTGATGGATGAGAGAATTCACTCTGAGTACTTCTCTGAGGTCTTTTGAAAAACTATGGGCATCCAAGATCGATAGTTTTACTAGTACCAAGGATAACTATTTTAAAATGTCATACTTATATCCTAAAGGGACACCCTTCCATGTAAAGGGATTCTATTTCACATGTACATTATGGGATTGTGTATTTGATTTAAATAGATTAAACATCAAGATAGGTGTTAAATTCCCTTCTATAATTAGTGGATTAGGTCAGGTTGTTCTTCCTTTACAATAGGTGCGATCATACACTTATTACTCATCAGATTAATATTCTAGATTGATAGTTTTATGGTTTATATTGGACAATTTTTAAGCATTTTCATGCACCTAGAAAACTAGTTGATGTTCTATTTCATGTGTTTCTAAAATATTAAGAATCCAACCAGGGGTGCGCTTAGAAGTGTGGCTTCATCAATGTCACGACCCGACCTCGGGGCCCGTGCTGTGACTACCCCAATCTCGCCTTCCATAGGCCAGGGGCTGGAGACTAGCACCAAGGCATAAAATCCCGGTAAACAGGGAAGGCATTGCCTTTATAAGTAACAACCACCACAGAGTCAGCAAGCGGAAAGAAACTACAAAGTGCAGAAAAGTAAAGGGGGGCCGAAATACAAGCCCAACTGAAAGTACAACTGAAAAGGTAAAGAACAGCAACTGAAGAAAAGACGGCGGCCTCGTGTCGTCCACTGGAAATCCCACCTGATGGGTGGGTACAGATAGCCTCCAGGCTCCTCGGGTCCCACGTCCGCTCCGAGCACATCCCGCCCAGTGGTCCACCTCCAGGTACCGTCCTGCTCCACGCCCCAACCGAGATCAGCGCTGTCCGTCGTCTCCATCCAACACAACAAGGTGCGGGCATAGCCCGTGCAGGGGTGAGTATAAACTACTCAGTAAGGACCCCGAGACCCCCGAAGGTCTCCCGAAATCCACAAAGGATATAGCACAAAAGAAAGGGGCAACCACGAAGAAACAACTGACTCGACTTAGGTATATGCCCATACATATACCTAAGTCCCCATTTCTAGCTCTGCTCTCGAGCTCAAGGTCAACTCGATCCACACAGGAAAGCAAGACTCAAAACCACCAGGGAGAGTAAATAGTAAATCCACATAGGTTAGTTCAACACAATCCACAAAGGAGAGTAACATAATATTCAGCTCAACCAGGTATACTTTTTCAGATGACGTCAAAGATGATCACTGATCCATCTAAGTCGTCGGACCCACGAAGGATCGATAGGTACTAACCCCCGTAAAAGACCCACACAGGATCGGGCTCACACAGAACCTGTAGGCAGTGGCTCACACAGAACCGGTAGTAATGACCCACACAGGATCGGGCCCACACAGGACCTGTAGGCAAGGCTCACACAGAACCGCAGAGTAGTGACCCACACAGGATCGGTAGCACTGATCCACGTAGGATCGCTGAGTGCAGAAGCCGTCGCAGTCCACTAAGGATCTCTGCACAATCGTCGCCACAGTCCACGAAGGATCTCTTCTCTGTCGTCGTCGCAGTCCACGGAGGATCTCTGCTGTGTCGTCGAAGTCAAAGCCAGCGCTAGGGTTCCCGCACACAGCGAGCTCGTTTAGGAGGGTCCGCTCCACGAGCCGAGAGGCTGATACATCAACTGACACGTAGTCTGAAGTTGATGTATCCAACAGTTCCGTATCGACAACAGGATCTCAACGCGACAGACGGCGCATCAATCGGACGCCCGGTCTGAGAGTTATTGGCATTTTCGTCCCAGGGGCCCGGTTGGTTTTTAGGGCAAAACCAACCCGACCGTACTCCGCCTGTATCCGATCCTCAGGCGGAGTATGCCAAAAGTTCCGTCTCACTTAGAGGAAACCTCCACAGCTGACGGTACATCGATCGGACGTCCGCAGCTCGAGTTATGAGTGTTTCTGCTCCGAGGGCCCGGTTGGTTTCGCCTACGAACCAACCCGGCCGAACCCAAAGTCTTCCGAAACCTTGAGTGTAATACACCGAAAAGACCTTCTCGATCCAAGGATCGCGTAGCCACTGACGGTTCGTCAATCGGAGGTCCCAGGCCCAAGATATGGGCAAAAGACCAAAGAGGGCCCGAAAACGGGGGTTCTGGGCCCGGGGCGACCCGGCACGAACCCCCCCTGGGGGTCGGCCGCACCGGGTCGACCCGAACCGGGGCGACCCGACCCGGCCCGACCGGGTTGGGCCGGGTCCGGTCCGGCCTGGGCGCGGCCCGTCCGACCGGACCGGCCGGCTCGACCTCGGCCGAGCGGCCAAGGGGCGCCGCGGGTTTGACCCGCGGCTTAGGTGGAACGCGGCCCGCGCGGGCCGCATGTTGGGTGGCCGGACCGCGCACGCGGTCCGGTGGTTCGCCGCCACCGCGGCCGAGCCGCGGCGGATCCTCCGGCGGCGCGCTGGCGACCCGCGCCGCCACCGCCTTCCGCGGGCCGCCGGAGTTGCTCCGGTGGCCCGATTCCTCTCCCGTCTGCGCCGTTGCTCCTCCCGGGGGCCGATCTTCACTGCGGAATCAACGGATCGCCTTTGCCGCACGGTTCGTCATCGCTTTCCAAAACCTCACACGAAAAGGATCGGCGGAGGGTTGTCGGGTCTTGTTCGTTAGACCCGCACCCTCCGCGTTAGTCATAAACAACTGGAGAAAGGGGCTACAACAATTTTTATCAAGATAAAAATTGTTCACTTCTTTTTCTTTTAAACGACAATTCAAATTTAATTAATTGAAAATATTCATGCCGGTTCTTTATTCAAAAAGAAATAAAAACACGGGAATGAATCATCAAGAATTAAATCCCTACCTTGTCGTCGTCGTCGGACGAGAGGTCGTCGCGGATTTGGTGATCGTCGCGGAAGAGACGCTCGTCGCACCGCGGGAAGGATTCGCGCCGACGATCTCCGGATCAAGATCAAACGGATTTAATTAATTTAAATCCGTTGATATCGAATTATAAAAAGGGAGAATTTAGAAGATTTGATTCTCACCTTTAACCGCCGATCGTAGGTTCGCCGCGGAAGAAGAAGCGCCGAAGAGGAAGAAGAAGGTTGCGGAAAAAGTTTGTCGACGTCGCGGATCACGGTGTGCGTCGTCGAGTTTGGTTCCAGCGTTCTTCGCGTTCTTCGCGTTCTTCGCATTTTTCGCGTTCTTCGCGTTCTTCGCGGGGAGGGTGGAGGCCCAGAGAATAAAGAGTAATCCTCCAAAATAGACACGTTGGTCTATTTTTTTATTTCGCCAACAAACGCAAAACACGTAAGTAACGACCCATCAGTTCGTTGAATTAATTCAACGAACGAAACAGCCCATTTAATTCACGAAATAAACCGCTCAATTTAATGGTCTGTTAAGAATTTAAGAAAACGCGTCGGTTGACTTTTCAGTTACTTTGACGGGTTTTCGCGGGTGCGTTACTTAGCGGAATAAAACGGTGGGGCTCGTGCGGGCCCCACCTTACAAATATCCTAACAAGGGGTAGGATATTTCCGGATAGCACTCTATCCGCTTTAACTCAGTTCAAGTGGCTTCCAAGTGACTTCCAAGCAGCTTAAGTGAAATAAAATAAAGTTGTCGCACAAATTTTATTTTATTTCTGACTTAAAGCCCCAAAATTTAAAAACCACGTCTGAGCAAACGCAACTCCGGAAGAGGCGTTTCAAAGCAAATACCGGCGCTGCGATTTCATCGGTGCCCTCAAAATTCGATTCCGGGCACCGGTTCAAAAGATAGAAAACCCGCTCGTCCGTTCACTGAACGTACCCGAGCCAAACTTCGGAAAATGATTTCGGGCACACCGGGCCTCGGAATCAGGTGCCGTCTGAAGCTGCGCTCTTGTAAAAATCCAAAGAAAATTAAGAAAAAGAAATTTCCTTGAAATTTGCGGGTCTTTACATTACTCCCACCTCAGGGCTTTACGTCCCCGTAAAGATACATCAAAAACTAGGGGAACAAATGGGGGTACTGAGCACGCATCTGAGCCTCCCGCTCCCAAGTGCTCTCCTGGAGGTTCCCGTGCTTCCATCTGACGCGTACAAGAGGAATCGACCGCCCACGTAGGACCCGCTCCTGTCGATCCTCGATCACCACTGGGACCTCCACAAAAGTCGCCCCATCGTCCACATCCAGCTCCCCAAAGTCGATGATGTGCGTCGGGTCGTGCACGTATCTCCTCAGCTGAGACACGTGGAAGACGTCGTGCACCCGGTGCAACTGAGGTGGTAGAGCCAGGCGATAAGCCACCTCTCCTATCCTGCTGAGGACCTGGAAAGGCCCGATGAAGCATGGAGACAACTCGCCGCCTCGGCCAAATCTCCGTAAACCACGTCGAGGTGAGACACGCAAAAAGACGTGGTCGCCATCCTCGAATTCTAGTGGCCTCCGCCTCCTGTTAGCATATGACTTCTGCAGGCTCTGAGCTGTCCTCATCCTCTCCTGGATGATCTGGACCTTCTCTGTCGTGGCTCGGACCATCTCTGGTCCCACGAGTGCTAACTCCCCAGGGTCTGTCCAGCACAACGGTGATCTGCAGGGTCTGTCGTACAACGCCTCGTATGGTTCCATCCCGATGGTGGAGTGGTAGCTGTTGTTGTACGCGAACTCCACCAAGGGTAGGTGGTCCTCCCAGCTGCGACCGAAGTCAAGGACACATGCATGGAGCATGTCCTCGAGTGTCTGAATGGTTCTCTCCGTCTGACCATCCGTCTGAGGGTGGAAGGCTGTGCTCAGACGAAGCTGCGTCCCGAACGCCTCCTGCAACCCCTTCCAAAGCCGGGAAGTGAAACGAGCATCTCGATCGGAGACGATAGACGATGGCACACCGTGAAGCCGTACGATCTCCTGGACGTAAAGACGTCCCAAGCTCTCCACTGATCCCTGCTCTCTGATGGGTAAGAAGTGTGCCGACTTGGTGAGTCGGTCAACAATCACCCAAATGGAGTCGTGACCTCTGGAAGTGCGTGGAAGTCCAGTCACGAAGTCCATAGATATCCCGTCCCACTTCCACTCCGGGACCTCCAAGGGCTGTACCAAGCCTGCTGGTACCTGATGTTCTGCCTTCACCTGCTGGCAGGTGAGGCATCGTGAAACGAACTCTGCCACAGCTTTCTTCATGCCCGGCCACCAGTGCTGTCGTCTGAGATCCTGGTACATCATCGCCACTCCGAGATGCACCACCATGGGAGAAGTGTGAAACTCTCTCAGCACCTCCTCTCGTAAAGCGACTGGTATGAAGGTACGTCCTCTGAAAAGGATGTCGTGCTCTGCTCCAAGGGAGAAACCATCAGGCGCCTGACCTGAGGATATCAGTGCACGCCGGGTCTCACAGTCAGCGTCCCCACGCTGAGCCTCTCTGACCCACTGTAGAAGTGGAGGAGAGATTGTGAGAGACTGAAGAAAAGCTGCTCCGTCTCTATCCACGAAGGATATCTGTAATGAGGCTACCTGTTCTGTCGCCTCCTCAAGTAGCTGAATTCCCGTCCTCCTGCTGAGGGCATCGGCTACCACGTTACCCTTCTCAGGAGTATAGACTATCTCAAAGTCATAGTCCTGGAGGAACTCAAGCCATCTCCGCTGTCTCAGGTTCAGGTCCTTCTGAGAGAAGATATACCTGAGACTCTGGTGGTCAGAAAAGACTGTGAAGCGCTCGGCCATCAGATAGTGCCGCCAAGTCTTCAGAGCGAAGACCACTGCTGCTAACTCAAGGTCATGAGTGGCCTAGTTCTGCTCATGCGGCCTCAACTGACGTGATCCGTAGGCGATCACGGACCTCTCCTGCATCAGGACGCACCCGAGTCCAGTCCCTGATGCATCGCAGTAAACTACGTATCCAACTCCCTCCTCAGGCAACCTCAAGATAGGTGCGCTGGTCAATCTCTGTCTCAGCTCCTGGAAGCTCTACTGACATCTGTCTGACCACACAAAGGGTTTTCCCTTCTTTGTCAAGGCTGAGAGTGGTGCCGCAACTCTGGAGAAGTCTGGCACGAATCTCCGATAGTATCCGGCTAGGCCCAAGAAGCTTCGCACCTCCGTCACGCTCCTGGGTGGCTCCCAAGCTAGCACTGCCTCGATCTTCGCGGGATCCACTGCAACTCCCGCCTCAGAGATGACGTGCCCCAAGAAATGGACCTCACGTAACCAGAACTGGCATTTTGAGAGTTTTCCATAAAGCTGGTGCTCTCGGAGTGTGTCTAGCACAACTCGCAGGTGGTAGGCATGCTCCTCCTCAGTCGTCGAGTATACCAAAATGTCGTCAATGAAGACCACGACAAATCGGCCGAGGTATGGCTGGAAGATCCTGTTCATGAGGCTCATGAACACTGCTGGAGCATTGGTCACGCCGAACGGCATAACCAAGAACTCATAATGGCCATACCGACACCCGAAGGCCGTCTTCTGCACATCCTCGTCTCGAACTCTGAGCTGATGATATCCTGACCGGAGGTCTATCTTCGAGAACCACCGCGCTCCCTTGAGCTGATCGAAGAGGTCATCAATCCGTGGCAGCGGATACTTGTTCCTCACTGTCACCTGGTTCAGGCGACGATAGTCGACACACAGTCGCAAGCTCCCGTCCGTCTTTTTGGCGAACAAAATCGGGGAAGCCCAGGGTGAAACACTGGGTCGGATAAACCCCTTGCTCTGCAAGTCCTCCAACTGTACCCGCAGCTCTCAAAGCTCGGCGGGGGCCATCCGATATGCTGGAGTAGATATCGGGGCTGTCCCAGGGTACAAGTCGATGTAAAAGTCTACCTCTCTACGAGGAGGTAGCCCTGGAACGTCGTCGGGAAAGACGTCCACGTACTGGTCCACCACTGCAGGAAAAACTGGACTCCGCACGTCCACTGCTCCTAGGATGAGGCTAGCCAACTGATGAGAGATGGGCTGCACTCTCCTCCGCGGAAGTCCATCCTGTGCTGCAAAGGTTCCCTTCTCGCCGGTGAAGGTAAACCTACTCCCGTCGGTGTGAACACATCGCACCTTGCGCCTAAAACAGTCAATCTGGGCATGAACCGTGGATAGCCAATCCATGCCCAAGATGACGTCGTAAGGCCTCGACGCCGCTACAAGGAGATCCCAGCCGAAGCTCTCGCCTCCTAGAGTAAGCTCACACTGCCGGCACCAGTGCGTAATCGTCGAGTCTGCTCCCGTAGGAGTCTCTAGCCGTAAGGATCGAGACAACGGCTCAGTCGGAATCTCCGAGCTCCGAACAAGGGCAAAGTCTATGAAAGAGTGACTCGCTCCTGTATCTATAAGTACTGCAGCAAGGGTGGAATAGACACAGATCGTACCTTGAATCATATCTGGCATGTCGGGGTCGTAGGCCTCCACTGCCTGGAGATGGGCCTGTCCCTGCCCGCCAGCACCCTGCCTCGTCCGCCTCCTCCCTGCGGACCGCCACGGTCGACCCTCTGCCTCTGCCTGGGTGGCCCCTCCACCATCTGCTGCTCCTCTGGTCGGCGAGTCGGGCAGTCATGAGCCATGTGACCCTGCCCGCTGCAGGAGTAGCACTGCCTGCCTCTCGGAAGGCTGGAACTCCGCTGTGTGTCCCGCACTGCTGAGCCGGTGTCCTGAGGCCGTCTGCGTGGGGGTCTGGTCTGCCTGGACCAGAGAGTCATCCGTCGAATACCTGCTGCCGAAGACTCCGCTACCTGCCGCCCTGTGCTAGGTCTCGCCGCTGAATAAGGCTCTGCCAGGAAGCTCTCGATCAGGAGGGCTCGCTCCAGCACTCCCGCCTAGGTCGGAATGCTGAGGGAGATCAGCGACGCCCGAATCTCCTGCCGCAAGCACTGCTCGAAGGTCCGGGCCCGGAAGAAGGGGTCCCATACCATGTCGGTCGAGTAGCGAGATAGGTCAGTGAACCTCGACGCGTACTGAGCAACCGTCATGCTGCCCTGGCGCAGCTGGAGAAGCTCCTGGATGCGCACCGCTCGGAGTGTGGCCGGGACGAACTCAGAGCGGAAGAGGCTCTCGAAGTCCGTCCAGAGCAAGGATGCCTCATCGTGAACCTGGAGCATCAAGCTCCACCATCGTCCTGCCGCCGCCTGCAGGAGGCTCACCGCGAGAATCACCATGAGATCCGCTGGTGTCCTCACTAGCCTAAAGATCCGTACCACCGCCTCTAGCCAGTCCTCGGCGGCCTGGGGGTCCGCCTCACCGCGAAACCTGGGCGGTCGCTGGCTCTGAAACTCATGCAGTGCCCGGAGGCGACGTGCATCGTCAGCGTCTGGTACTGGTAGCATCGGTGGCTCGGCGGGTAAAGCTACCGCCGGTGCCACTGCTGGAAAAGGGAACTGCACCGAGGCCTCGTCGCTCGGTGGGCTGCCGTCGCGCCCTACACTCGGAACCCTAGCTGGCTGTCGTCGCGGGGCCATCCTGAAAAGGAGAACAAGAGCACCACAGTCAGAACAGTATACCTGGTGAGCTGGCACAAGTAATCACAAGGAAAAATTGAGACTTTCATGAAGCAGATCAGTATACCCGGTGAGCTGACACAAGTAATCACAAAGAAAACTTGAAACACACACGCAACCAATGTTTTCATGCATTAAGTTGGAAATCAGGAGTCAGGGTCCTGGTGTACGGATACGTCGGCCGCCGCACCAACACTGGGCTCCCTGTACTGATAACCACACTCAATACACTAAACACTATTGCTTCATATAGAAAGAAAAGGCGATCAGAGTCTGCGGTAAAACTAACCACCTCTGATACCAATTTGTCACGACCCCACCTCGAGGCCCGTGCCGTGACTACCCCAAGCCCGCCTTCCATAGGCCAGGGGATGGCGACTAGCACCAAGGCGTAAAATCTCGGTAAACAGGGAAGGCATTGCCTTTATAAGTAACAATCACCACAGAGTCAGCAAGCAGAAAGTAACTACAAAGTTCAGAAAAGCAAAGGGGGGCCGGAATACAAGCCCAACTGAAAGTACAACTGAAAAGGTAAAGAACAGCAACTGATGAAAAGACGGCGGCCTCGTGTCGTCCACTGGAAATCCCACCTGAAAGGTGGGTACAGATAGCCTCCAGGATCCTCGGGTCCCACGTCTGCTCCGAGCACCTCTCGCCCAGTGGTCCACCTCCAGGTACCGTCCTGCTCCACGCCCCAACCGAGATCAGCGCTGTCCGTCGTCTGCATCCAACACAACAAGGTGCGGGCATAGCCCGTGCAGGGGTGAGTATAAACTACTCCGTAAGGACCCCGAGACCCCCGAAGGTCTCCCGAAATCCACAAAGGATATAGCACAAAAGAAAGGGGCAACCACGAAGAAACAACTGACTCGACTTAGGTATATGCCCATACATATACCTAAGTCCCCATTTCTAGCTCTGCTCTCGAGCTCAAGGTCAACTCGATCCACACAGGAAAGCAAGACTGAAAACCACCAGGGAGAGTAAATAGTAAATCCACATAGGTTAGTTCAACACAATCCACAAAGGAGAGTAACATAAGATTCAGCTCAACCAGGTATACTTTTTCAGATGACGTCAAAGATGATCACTGATCCATCTAAGTTGTCGGACCCATGAAGGATCGATAGGTACTAACCCCCGCAAAAGACCCACACAGGATCGGGCTCACACAGAACCTGTAGGCAGTGGCTCACACAGAACCGGTAGTAAGGACCCACACAGGATATGGCCCACACCGGACCTGTAGGCAAGGCTCACACAGAACCGCAGAGTAGTGACCCACACAGGATCGGTAGCACTGATCCACGTAGGATCGCTGAGTGCAGAAGCCGTCGCAGTCCACTAAGGTTCTCTGCACAATCGTCGCCGCAGTCCACGAAGGATCTCTGCTCTTTCGTCGTCGCAGTCCACGGAGGATCTCTGCTGTGTCGTCGAAGTCACAGCCAGCACTAGGGTTCCCGCACACAGCGAACTCGTTTAGGAGGGTCCGCTCCACGAGCCGAGAGGCTGATACATCAACTGACACGTAGTCCGAAGTTGATGTATCCAAAAGTTCCATATCGACAACAGGATCTCAACGCGACAGACGGCGCGTCAATCGGACGCCCGGTCTGAGAGTTATTGGCATTTTCGTCCCAGGGACCCGGTTGGTTTTTAGGGAAAAACCAACCCGACCGTACTCTGCCTGTATCCGATCCTCGGGCGGAGTATGCCAAAAGTTCCGTCTCACTTAGAGGAAACCTCCACAGCTGACGGTACGTCGATCGGACATCCGCAGCTCGAGTTATGAGCGTTTCCGCTCCGAGGGCCCGGTTGGTTTCGCGTACGAACCAACCCAGCCGAACCCAAAGTCTTTCGAAACCTTGAGTGTAATATACCGAAAAGACCTTCTCGATCCAAGGATCGCGTAGCCACTGACGGTTCGTCAATCGGAGGTCCCAGGCCCAAGATATGGGCAAAAGACCGAAGAGGGCCCGAAAACGGGGGTTCTGGGCCCGGGGCGACCCGGCCCGAACCCCCCCTGGGGGTCGGCCGAACCGGGTCGACCCGACCCCGCCCGACCCGGTTGGGCCGGGTCCGGTCCGGCCTGGGCGCGGCCCGGCCTGCTCGACCTCGGCCGAGCGGCCAAGTGGCGCCGCGGGTTTGACCCACGGCTTAGGTGGAACGCGGCCCGCGCGGGCCGCGTGTTGGGTGGCCGGACCGCGGCGGATCCTTCGGCGGCGCGCTGGGCGCCGCCAGCGACCCGCGCCGCCGCCGCCTTCCGCGGGCTGCCGGAGTTGCTCCGGGGGCCCGATTCCTCTCCCGTCTGCGCCGTTGCTCCTCTCGGGGGCTGATCTTCACTGTGGAATCAACGGATCGCCCTTGCCGCACGGTTCGTCATCGCTTGCCAAAACCGCACACGAAAAGGATCGGCGGAGGGTTGTCGGGTCTTGTTCGTTAGACCCGCACCCTCTGCATTAGTCATAAACAACGGGAGAAAGGGGCTACAACAATTTTTATCAAGATAAAAATTGTTCACTTCTTTTTCTTTTAAACGACAATTCAAATTTAATTAATTGAAAATATTCGTGCCGGTTCTTTATTCAAAAAGAAATAAAAACACGTGAATGAATCATCAATAATTAAATCCCTACCTTGTCGTCATCGTCGAATGAGAGGTCGTCGCGGATTTGGTGATCGTCGCGGAAGTGACACTCGTCGCACCGCGGGAAGGAGTCGCGCCGACGATCTCCGGATCAAGATCAAACGGATTTAATTAATTTAAATCCGTTGATATCGAATTATAAAATGGGAGAATTTAGAAGATTCGATTCTCACCTTTAACCGCCGATCGTAGGTTCGCCGCGGAAGAAGAAGCGCCGAAGAGGAAGAATAAGGTCGCGGAAAAAGTTTGTCGACGTCGCGGATCACGGTGTGCGTCGTCGAGTTTGGTTCCAGCGTTCTTCGCGTTCTTCGTGTTCTTCGCGTTCTTCGCGTTCTTCGCGGGGAGGGTGGAGGCCCAGAGAATAAAGAGTAGTCCTCCAAAATAGACACGTTGGTCTATTTTATTATTTCGCCAACAAACGCAAAACGCGTAAGTAACGACCCATCAGTTCGTTGAATTAATTCAACGAACGAAACAGCCCATTTAATTCACGAAATAAACCGCTCAATTAAATGGTCTGTTAAGAATTTAAGAAATAGCGTCGGTTGACTTTTCAGTTACTTTGACGGGTTTTCGCAGGTGCGTTACTTAGCGGAAGAAACGGCGGGGCTCGTGCGGGCCCCACCTTACAAATATCCTAACAAGGGATAGGATATTTCCGGATAGCACCCGATCCGCTTTAACTCAGTTCAAGTGGCTTCCAAGTGACTTCCAAGCAGCTTAATTGAAATAAAATAAAGTTGTCGCACAAATTTTATTTTATTTCTGACTTAAAGCCCCAAAATTTAAAAACCACGTCTGAGCAAACGCAACTCCGGAAGAGGCGTTTCTACGAAAATACCGGCGCTGCAATTTCATCGGTGCCCTCAGAATTCGATTCCGGGCACCGGTTCAAAAGATAGAAAAACCCGCTCATCCGTTCACTGAACGTACCCGAGCCAAACTTCGGAAAATGATTCCGGGCACACCGGGCCTCGGAATCAGGTGCCGTCTGAAGCTGCGCTCTTGTGAAATTCCAAAGAAAATTAAGAAAAAAAAATTCCCTTGAAATTTGCGGGTCTTTACAATCAATGTATTAACCTTACCATGTATCCTTGGATCCAAAAACCTCTAACTCTAGTTCCCCAATAATACATGGGTGACTCAGTTTTACTGACATACTCATTATTAAATAATGGATCTATTAATGGATCGAATATTAACTCCTTATCTTATTATGACTCTTACAAACTGATCATTAATGGTGGTTCCATTTGGTGGGTTAGTGCCCATTATATCAAATTTGAGGGCATACATTCTTTTAGTGTCGAGTCCAACTATAGACTGGATGTATGTTCATCCTCTTACACCTCCACCTTGATTTTATGAAAAATACAAATTTTTTAATGTTAAGATATTGGAGGTTTCTAGCCCCAATGATATTGGTTGAGTTTTAGTGGAAGTGGATATGAGAGTTGTTGGTTTTTTCAATTATTCATGGAGTTATCATGGTTTTAGTTTATTGATGTCAGATTCATCCAACTTTCTTAATTTGGTACACCTTTTCTAACAAATTCATTTCACACTCCTCCTTCCTTAGGGGAAGTGGTGAAAACATATTCCACTTGTACTTGTGGGATTCAAAGCATTAATTTTCCATAATTTACAATCTTATACACGGTTTAGTTGAACATAAATCATTATTTAATGGTGTGTCCAAGTATCCTGTGAAATAAAAAATATTTTGGCCTATCGTCGAGACCAACCTCATCATGCCTTTTATGTTCTAGCAGGTGAAGTAGATCATATTCTTAATTGGATAAAAAGATATATGGAATTTATCATATATAAATTAGTAAAAATAATTACTATTTTCATCAAATTTTTTTTCCTAGGTTACCTCCTATCATCACAGTGAGGTGGGGGATTTTGTTGGCACCTTGGGGGGATACATGATAAGTTGTAGGTTTTAGAGAAGGAACATGTATGGATAGTAGTTTAAGCATGCTATATTTTTCATCCCCATTTCATTCAATTTTAATAGTAACAATTGTAGCTATCCGGGACTTTAGATTATTTTTCAGTATATATTCTTCCATTCATTAGGAAATGTTGGAAAAATACCATAACCCGCATGTATATTTCACCATGATGATTGGTGTTCTCAGATCATCATGAGTGTAATCAATTCATTGATATAGAATATCCTCATGGGGAAGTCGTCGGTTGGGGGAGTAGGATATCCCTTAAAACATAAAAATGAAATCTGAGACTCTCGTATTTTAGTTGTTCTCATTTTGATAATTCACCTATTATTTCCTTATTGCAATGTTGAGTTGAAAAGAAATAATAATTTCTAATAGAGATCCACCCATCCCATTATCTTCCAATCTGGATGACTAGTATACCATATAAAGGTTGTCCCTTATAGGGTTTGTATGAAGAATATGAGTTTAACTGCTACTAGTTTCATAGAATATCACATTATGGGATAACAAATGGGCACATAGTTTGTCATATATTGTTTCTGGTTATTATAGCCAATGATTATATAAAACATGGGACTTACAAAGATTTGAGGTGGGTGTATCCCTAACTCAGTCAGGGTAAGGTTTTCTTTACACATGTACCAGTTCACACCGCACATCCACAAAATCTAATTAAGATTCTTAAGAATCAATGGTGCCAATAATCCATTAATTTGTGTTCAGTTGAACTAGATATTAGATTGGGGAAATAATCAGATGGATTTTGTTTACCAGTTATTCCATCATATGAGTATTATATCCAACTAGAGATATATTTTTTGGGTTTTCCTACATCAATTTTGATTGTCTTCTTAATGGATTGATATTTTGATATTTATCAATGATCAAATCGAGGTAAAATAAAGTATCATGCACTGAGATGGGAAGATGTTGTTTCACTACTTCTATTGTTTGGATCAATCTTTATAGTTTAAGTACACCTATTAGAAGTGGAAATTGAGGCTCTTTTGAGGGAGAATATTTGATAAGAATTCTACCTCAGAGCTACTTATGTTGGATTTCACTAAAACCTTTCATTGATTCCTCCAACTGAGTGAATCTTTATTTTTTCATAGAGATATTTTCCTAATTGAGAAAGCATGAAATATTATATGTGGATATGTCTTTATTTATGTTATCGATTAAATTAAGGGAATGTGTTAGATTAATTGATATATCACCAAAATTTTGGTTGATTCTCTTATTTATAGAATGAAACTCCTCTTCATTTATCTCAGTGTGGACCTTGTTCCGAATGGAACCATCCACTACCCTATCATCCTCATGTGAATCATCCCCATTTCCATCAATAGAATTGACTCCCATGATTTTTATCGACGCAGAATACATTATAATCATTGTTCTTATTGAAAAAATATATGAGGGTCATTTCTCCCTTTTTTGGACCTCTATGTTCCTTCCTATTATCATCTTCAAATTTTTTGGAGAATGGATACTTGGAGGGAACATCTATGAATCCTTAATGAATGAATCCCTTTTGGAAAAATTGGGTCAGAGGATAGGTTGTAATTGGAGACCTTACCTCTTACCATCCTCCTTAAAAGAGAAAGAAATTGGTTTTTTATATTGTGGATGAGGTAAGAATTCCCCCAGTACAATGTTCTTGGGTTTCTCCCATTCTCTTATTATTTTGCCTCAGTTTTTATTTTTTGATATTACATGGTAATTTTGAGTTGAAAATTCCACTAGCCTTTTAGATAAGTGTTGGTCACATAATGAAATTTTTGTTTCTGCTATCACCACCCTCTTGGTCTTATGAATCCTTATTCATAAGTGATCCATGTACAATGTTGATTCCACACGTGAACATATTGCTTTCAAGCACATCAACAACTCTTTATTATGGGTTTCCCTTTAGTGATAAGCATATTAAATGTTCTCTGTTTCATGAATCCATAAATTTTTTTAACGATTTCTATCATTGAACATAATAATTTTGAGACATATTCACTAATGATTCATGTTGATTGTGTCATATTTTTTATAAATGGGGTTTTCCAAATATCCTCTCTTGAATAATGAAATTACTATATGTCATTTACAGTGGGTTTTAACCAATGGGGTGCAATAAGAAATGAAAATTTTCATGTTTCTCTATCTCTATATTTGAATAGAAAGTAAATAATCCATTATTATATGATGATACTTTTGAATTGAATTAAGGCCTTCTGATTGATGATCATTCCTCCAATTCACATATCATGGTCACTGCGTGTAGGGATGGGAGTCCAAGTTGATTTAGCAACAACGATATTCATATAAATTGAATTGGTCTATCTACACATCATACAGAAATAATTTTTCATTTAGGTGGTGTATAGTGGTCCAGAGATTCAGAAGGATATTGTATAAGTATGTTTTTAAAAATTCCACTGGAATGTTGAACAGGGAAGTAGTTAAGTTGAAAACATAATGGTTAGGTAATCGTTGTCCAATTTTATTCTCATAGGAAACAAATTAGTTTTTTTCTTCTTCTAGAGAATTTTCTAAATTATATTATAGACATGGGTGCTTCCTGACTATTTTCTCACATTTATTGGGGCTAGTAGTGTCCTAGATCGTATGGGAATGGTATTGGGATAGTTCAAGGGATGAGAGTTTACATTGTACATATTCTATTTGAAAAAGGGTGTTTTTTCATAGATATGGTATTTAAAAATTTTGTACCCATCATTCCATGTGCCTCTAAATATGTGGTATTTACCATATTTGACTCGACAAGTAGTGGACCATCTTTTCAAAATGAGAGATCACTTTGGGGAGAAACGTAACACATGGTGCTATCATAGAGAGGACTACCATCATTTCATGATATCTGAATATAGGGATAATTTATATACCATATACATTGGGGATAAACCTCATGAAAATTTTCCACAATGGGAGGAACTTATTACTCTTTGTTCTCTAATTATTGAGGAGGTAAACTGTGATGCTCATCACAAGTTTCTCCCTTTTAATCGATTGGTTTTTTTATAAAGGAAGACTTCATTGTATGTGATCTTGGGAGGACCTTCTAGTATTCTTGTAACAATGTTTCATGGAGGCCCATCACAATTTCTATACCCTCTTATATAATTTGGTAATGGATCAATAGGATTCTGAGCCACCATTAATAAATGTTTTATGGAATCCAGAACTCAAGATTCTTATAGAGAAGGGTTATGATTTTTCACATAATTTTACAATTTCATTTACCACAAAATCAATATATTAACTATCTTGTGGGAAAATGGGGAAACATTTTGTAAGTGGTAGCCTTCATATATAGGTTCCAGCTCATTTTTTTCACATTATTCTACCAATATGTGATGGTAAGCTTCTTGAATTCTACCAGGGATATATTCCTACCCTATAGTGGTCACCGAAGTGGACTGGTATCACCTATTTAGAATAGGTATTTATTATTGATCCTATTTTCCATTTATCATGAGACATTTCATATGGCCTTTAGGGATGGGAGCATAGATTAATGACTTCTCTTGAGTGACACAACATTGTTTGGATGAAGAACCCCACATGAGGAGGTAGTGTTGTGGGCATGACTCCTAACTATATAGTCAGACATTATTACAAATTGTAAAGTCATTTGGATATTTTCAGTGATTAATATGTGATTATACATCATTTCTAATATTTTTTTTCATATATCCTTGGAAGGTATGAGAAAATATGTCCCTTCTGGTGTTAGGTCATGAATATAGTCATGCTCTTCTCCCCCAGTTCATTCTAATAAGTACTAACATTCAACTTTTATGAGGGAAGAGATAAGAATCTGTTTCTAATTTAACATTGGGATATTCAAAAATTATTCAACAATTACTATCATAATTTCATGGTGGTCATGATGTGAACAAGCTTGAATTTTTGTCTTCTCATTAGTTTCCATCATATTTGACTGATAGGGTTGACATGTATCCACATAAATTTTCATCATCTTGTATTTGGTGGCTGCCATATTTTTTTGTAATTCATCATATTTGTGTGAATTTTTTGGAATATGACCATATTTTATTTTCATATTTACATAGTGGGTATGATTTTAATGAGAAGTAATTTTCATCTGCTCAGGGTTTTACATAGTATTTTCACAATGGGATTATCGTGCATTGGTTGGGGTATATTTCTACCTATAGTTATCGGTCGTATGTGGATGATGAGTTTCATATATATGATAAGGGACATATTTGACCTTTCTTCCTATCATGTTTGAATTATTGGATTCCTAAGAGTGAGCAGGGTTATACATCTTCTCATAGTCAGTTCCTACCATATATAACTAGATGTTTTGAAGTGAGTCAGAAATAAATTGTCTCTACTAATAATTTTAATTGTATTTTCTTGATTGTATTCATGTTCATTAGTAGGTATATACATTTTTCAATACATTTACCCTATATTTGGGTGAAAGGACTCATATTTTAAAGAATATATTTGTGTCTAATAAATTTCCATCATATTTGGATGATGGTCATTATTAGTGTGACTAAGGATATACATCTTCTCATAGTTGGTTTTGCCCAAATTTGAAAAGTTGGCTTGATTTTAATGAGTTTTAGTTTTTTTATTCTCATTTTTATTAATATTTTATTGGAATTTGTGAAAATAGTGATCTTGGATAAACATCTTCCCATAGGTTTCCATCATATTTTTGTGGTGTTCATCTTCACCAAGAATAAGGATAGTTGCCTTTTCAGATTTTTTTTAATGTCACCCTCCATAATATGACATGGGAACCTGGGTTTGTATGAATTTAGATGGTTCCCATATTAATATAGTCTCTATATAGTGAGGATAATGAGTCTTATGGCGTTGATGATGATGATTTCCACTCGGGGCCTTGGGAGGAACCCCTGAGCTACTTGGATTAGCATATTATTGACTAATTCATCATCATAACTATGGTAAAAGATTAATTCATTATCATGTTATATGTACTTCCTCAATAAATTTTCTGATATTGGTTATAGGTCTATCTAGTTTTGGAAAATAATCTGTAGATGGGTGGATAACTGGTAGGGCATCATGGATTGGAGGTCCTATTAGGCCCGCTCTAGGTGTGGGAGTATAAAATTATGGTTATACTCTCAGACCAATACATTTTAAACCCCTCATTTATTATGATGAGTGAGAGATGGAATCTACTTTTTGATTGATTCCCCCATCATGTGATGTGACTGATGTGTGTGTATGAAAAACCATGTGAAACACCATTGGTTTAAAGAGAGTTCTTATGAAAATTGTCTGTAATATAAGTGATTAATATAGGAATAAAATATCTACAAAGAATAATCTCATTACTGCATGCATAATTAATGGTTTCATTTAAATATTTTTTTGTGAAAGGTTTTTAAGTAAAGGTTACACTACCACATTGGTTATGGACTCATTGTGGGTTCACCATTTTGTTTCCACTAGAAATCCGGTTCTCTTGATTGTTGATTACTGAGGTATGAGTTTTGTATAATGTTTTATGTTGGGTTCACTAATTCTGAATTTTATACAAAATTTTTTGTTTCGAGATTCAAAAACACCCAATGACACTTATATCCATGAATACTCGTGGGCCCACATTCCCAAGGATGGTGTTTGTTGGTAACATGGCCAAGAAAACATATGAACTAAAATTAGACATGATGTGCGGAATTCTAACCCATTAGACCATTCTATGGGGAACTATTTCCAATTCATATACTCTATTATAGGCTTAATATATGTTCTTGAATCCTTAGTTCATTCCAAATTATGTATACATGGACCACCTTTAATTAACAGTCCATTGTGAATAAAAATGTGTTGAGAATCATTTGTATATATATTAATTTATCCATTGATTGGGATATTTGTGTGTATCTAAAGTTTTACATAAATGATATCCTTTTATTAACGGACTATATATTCCTTTGTCGTTCCATAGGACGATGCTAGTTTTAATCCAAATGGTGAGGAAATCTAGTCTTTATTTGCATCCAGTGAGATGGATATTGTTTTGAAATCAGGATCGTACCCATAATATGGGATTCTTATATATCGTTAGAATATGAATAAGATACCACATAATTCACACCCACATAATAGGAATCATCAAATTTAAAGGTCGTTCAAAAAGTATTAAATCATGATGTTTATTGTCATGTTGTAATGAAATCATGGAGAAAAGAGTCTATTCATTTTCTAGGGAAAGACTTATGCCTAGTATACCTGAGGAACATATAACTGGTATGTTCTCTGAGGTGGATATGACCCTACATTTAATGTGTATCAAACAACTTTATGTTGAATTTTTGCATTGGGATTACATATTAAAGTTGATTCATATGTCTTCCAATTAGTTGGGAGTAAAATCTCATATAATTCAGTATGTTGGAACTTACACCTATATAGATTCCCATGATGTTGGGGATTACACATTTAATTTTTCAATTTTAATCGAGGATAAGGCTTGCATCTATGGAGATATCCCAATTTATTGGGGGATAAACTCATAGGGATAATTGTTTGAATTCAGTTTGTAGAATAAATCTATAGAGAAGGCCTATAAGGATTTGGGTATGGTAGGGTCTTTCACTCAAATGGATTCCCAATTTAATTGTGACCACTTGTATATCATGATCGCAAATAAGAACAATTCCCATATGATTCATGATCATTGTGAAATAAAAAAAGTAATCGGTGGATCTAAATATAGCATGTTCAAATCTATCCTCTAATAGATGAGATAATGGATCCCAACTCGAGAATGAGAGGGATCTGAGTGTTCCTATCTGCACTTTTTTTTGGAATCTGGGATATTCTCATCTGAATATCCATCAGGGTACATACTAGGCTAGTCAAGAGGAGAAATGGCATCACCTCCCACAAAAATGTCCAGGGGATTACACCCTGAGTGATTCCTAATCAGTCCTCAGTAAAGATAGGAACATTTTTCACTACACCACATCGAAGGGAAATTAAAATAGTTCCCCTAAATCCCAATAGTGGGATGGTTCCTATAAGAACCTCCATGGTTAGAACCCTCATCCCCATGTACATGTATACATAAAGATTTTACAAGGGTACCCCTTGTGGAGGAGGTTACAAAACTGACTCATCATTCCATAGGTATGTAGACTAGAGACGACACAAATACGTTCTTGAACATTTGATCATATTTTTCAGGTGTATTTGGAAGAGCCATTGGAATGATATCATTAGAATGACTCTTATATAGTCTAATGTGGGGGCGAATGATATGAAAAATGTGAGTGATGGGATGTGGATTCAAGGAAGATATATTATTCCCCATTCTACATAATTGTTTCTAATGTTGGATGGGTTTCCATCTGACTGGCATGTTTCTACATGGGTGAGGGTATTAGCGGCATAGTGTTGTGCTATGTAGAACTAGTTTCTACACACATAGCATGTTTCTATATGGAAATAGGTTCTATCAGTGTAACATGTTGCTACATTGGGCCAATTTACTATAACTTTTTTATATATGAGGAATGTTCCCCCCATAAATCACATTGCTATGTGAGGGAAGGGTTCCAAAAATATATCATTTTTCTATGTGGGGTTTCAAGCTGGAATGGGGAAATCCATTTCAGCATTGCTGAATGGTATCAAAAAAAATGGTTTTATGGTCGTATATGAATGAACAATTTATTATTTCCAACTTAATTTTATGAGGTGTGTTTTTACGAATTTGGAATAAAAGGGTCCATGATTTGGCTGTCATCTGAGATCTCCTCCTATGAGCATCATTTCTGTTCCTATCCTCGGAATTCCCCTTGGGGTTCTTTAATAATATAATGGAGGGATTGGCTACTAGGATGCCCAGTCATCCATGGTGAGTCATAGGCCTTAATTTGTAGGATCCCACAGAGTAAGACCCTTCATGTAAATGATATTTTTCCCTTGGGAAGTCGTTTGAATGGGAGAAAATCAAAGTATGTCCCTATAATCGACTTGGTTTCATTCACAGGTGTCAGAGGTACCATTCTATTTTGAATAAAATTTCATTCATCTGGTCAGTCATTCATGGGGGGGAGGGGGGTTTCATACTTCAGCCCCAAAAAAAATGTGGTGCTCTTCGTGATTTCTAGAGTTATTTCCCATTTTTTAAACGATTTCATCTTTTGGGTCCCTTGAAATGTTACAGAATATTATACTGAGTGAATGTTCATGAATTTATTTTCACTTTATGGTATCAATCCTTCCATCACAGCTTCATCCCCTTCAAACAGTATTTTCAATATTATTATTAGTTTATTTATACACTTATCCATGTCTGTTGTAATTCTATACTTCATGTATTCTGAATTTCAAGGACCCAACAGACTTATTGATATCAATGTAATTATTATATAATGATATATAATAATACATGAATTCTTAGTAACATAAATGTTTTTTAACATTCTTTTATTAAATATTAAATAATTTCTCTAAATGTTAAATTTTACAAATTTTTAGTATTAAATTTATTTAAAAATATTGGTTACACATGTTAAAAATTATTAATCATTCATACATTGATTTTAAATTAGATAGAAATATTGATCAAATCATTTGAGTGTAAATGATTAATTTTTATAAAAAAATGTTACTTATTGTGTAATGTATATTTATATGAATAAACCAAATTAATCACTATTGATAAAAGTTTATGAAAATTTGTTTTGAATATATATTAAAAAAACTTATAGTCATTTAATAGTTTTCATTAGTTATAAAATTTGAATAAATTTATATTATAGTTCTAGAATACATTTTTTCTGATGATTGACTTTTACATGTTTTCTTCGTGATTGTTTAAATTAATTTATTGTACCTATATAAATATTAATTGATAAAATGGTGTCTATATTTAGAATCAAATTATTAAAATTATTAATATGAATAATTTCAGGATTTATCATAATGAAATATTATCATGGTGAAATTTTATCATCATGGTACAGGTTAAAATGTTTAATGAGGGGGTTAAATTATATTATGGGCCACAAACATGAGTATTATTTATCCAAATAATATTTTATTAGGGGATATATATATACTTATATCCTAATTTATCCCATATTCGTTTTTCCAATTTGGTTCTATTTATACTTATTATGACATTGATTATATAAAATAAAACTAATATTGAAACATTCAACTCACTCTCACCTAATACTTTTTATTTATAATGATAAATAAAATACATCATTAATGGTATGAGATCAATATATTTATGTTAAAAAATTAATTTTTTAATTATCTATAAATTTTAAATAATATAAAATTTTATACACAATAGACACAATATGTATAAAATCTATAAAATATAAAATATGTGATTTTAAAAATATTAACTGTGTTATAGTTTAGATAAATAATTGTGTTACAATAATTTAATATATATTTTGTATGGATAATAGAATATGTGAACTCTTTATTCATTCTCAATTTTAATATTGAGGTTTTTATAAAGTAAAATTATTTTAATAGTCCTAAAGATGAGATTAAGTTATATTTAATGTTAAAAATTATTTTATTAAGAAATATTATAAGAATATAGATATCATTATTAATCAAGTAAATAGTTTAGGTTTGATAATACCATAAATGTTCCATTTATTAAACACATTAAATTATTAAAATTTCATACTTTTCTCTTAAAGAATGAAAAAATTATAATTCACTTTTGATTTTTAACAATAAAAAGGATTCAATCTAAGCATTCTTAAGAAACAAATGAGTTTCTTTTTCTCTAAATATTATAAAATATATATCAATAAAATACCATAAAATTTATAAATGTCCTTGGGGTGAAAATAATATTCTCCTAGAATAGGCTTATATTCAATTGAATAGATGATATCAAAAGACTTGGAGATTGGGTCATGTTTAGATAAGAAAATTTTTAATATAAGTGTTTTTGTTAAAACATACCATTTTATTTAGATTATTTATATTTCAATTTTATGTGAGTTAATTTTAAATTTTTTCTCTCTTAAAACCAAATAAAATTCCACTATTATTTTTTGTTATTAAGATATAAATTTATTTTTTACACTTCTGAATACGTAGAACAATTGGAAGTGTGTTTATTGTAAAGGTCGACATTTTCTCTCTATTTAGTCAGAAATAATTTTCCTCTATATACCTATGTTTTTAATCTTGTATATATATAATAAAATCAATTTTTAATACCATTCTCAAATATGTATACTATTATTAAAATGGTTTAATAAAGAAACATTTTATCATTTCTACATATGGGTCACTTTTTACTCTATTTATAAATATAAAAAAATAATTTTATTAATGTTTACATCTTGTCCATGATTTTCTATATTCATGGTAATTATTTATAAACATAAATTTTATCATTATTTCCATAGTTTGGAAATAAAAAATCTATTTCTCAGTATTATTTTTGATTTTTCATTTTTTTATTTAAAAATGGTAAATATTTGTTTTAAATTTTGAAAAGTAGTTTCATTTCACTTGTGTATATTTTAATCTTCCAGTGCACATTTTTTGACATGTTCGTAAATTATTTTCTATTTTATGTTATTATAAATACATTTTAAAAGATATAATTTTTAAAAATATATATTAAATTTATTAAATAGAATTTTTGAAGATACAATTTACCATATTTTTTAACCATGTTTCCAATTTTCTTATAATGTCATTTTCATATTTTATAATTTCTTTTACAACCCAATTTCTATAAGGAAATGAATTTTCCAAAAAGACAACTTTTTAAGGAATTTATGTTCTAATTCTGCCCCATATTAATATATGGTTTATAAAAAAATATACACAATGATTTATTGTATGTTCTCTATCATTATTCATCATTTATTTTGGAATTATTTTCTCCATTATATCCATGTTGTTTTATAACATTGATATATTTAGAATCATATCAATGATGAATAAATATTTTACTCATTATTATATATAGATTCAATAAAATTAATCTAAATAGGAATTGTTTTACATTAATTATACAAATACTGATGTTATATGTACTTTATTCAATACATTTTTCATAGATCTATATTGAATAAAAATATTGAATTTTATTATTCTTTTAAAATATGAAGGATGTGTTGTACATGTGTATGATATGGGTGGGGTATGTTTTTTTCCTTATATTCATTGAGTAGTTCTTTTGAGATAAACTATAATGGATTTCAGAATGTATTTATGGCCATATCATTATAATATCATCAACCAATGCATTTATTGTATAAAAAATGTCATTTCATGGGGAATTAAAAAAATTATAATGATGAAATGGAAAGAAGGATTCTTAATAAGATCAATATTTCTTGTCTTGATGATAATGATATATGACATTATGAATCCTATAATTTTTAAATATGTTACTCTTTTGAATGTAATTTTTTTATCCCTGAATATATTTTATGATGATGTGATTTAATATATGTTACCATCATTGAATATTCACTTGAATATATTTTGAATTACTCATATATCTATTATAACCTAACTTTATAAAAACCCTTAAAGGGCTTATAATTTTACTGTTTTATTTTTTTCCATTACTTTGGGTATCAATAATGGATATTTGATTGATCTCCTGGATGTACTTATATTAATAATAATGTTTTCATAAATTTATAAGAAATGATTTATTTTTTTAATGTTTTATGAAAATAATCCTTTTATCTAGTCTCCATAGTCTAATAAATTATTTTATCCATTGGTATTTGATATCAATCTCTTATACCAATGTAACAAATCAAACATAATTAATAGGTTTTATGATACTAGGTTTGTTTATGTTCCCTTTAAGAAACTAGCTTGATGATAATGATATTGACTACCACACCCTTTTGAGAAACGTATTTCTAGGAAGATATGCCTCATGAATCTAGATTATACACATTAATAAATTATTTTAGAGATTGTTCTGATATATGACTTATAAAACAATCCATAGGTTCTCAAAAATATTCTATAATGACATTGAGTATTCAATGATTTCAGTGATGGAAAATACCATGAATTTTTCCAGAAAAATATTATTCAATTATTTCAGGAGTCCCATAAAAATGTTCCAGAATTTATGACACTAGACAAAAAAATTGAAAAGTCAATGTTCATATAAAAAAAATATAGTATTTCAATTAATATCATATTAATTTACCATCAATAGGTAAAATCTAATTTTAAGTAGATTTATTAGAACCTTTTAGATCCCTTTAACTAATATATATAATCATCTACCCTCTAATGGTTGTATTGATTTGTGAAATATATATAGTCAAAATAGTTGTAGTCCATGAAAAAAATTATATTAATATATTATTCTTATTTGAATAACACAATAACATCCCATGTGGATGAAATGGGTAAGATGAAACTATAATATATGAAATCATAAATTTAAATCCTCAACTCCAACATTGAAAAATGATCTATATAATAAAGATCCAACAAAATCAATGTCCTTCCATGTTGAAAATAAATATTGAACTCAATATCACATTAAAGGGGTAAGTCACAATATCTTCTATGAAAACAACTTATTACACCGAAAATATAGTAAAAAACATGCGTGAAAAAACCTAAACTACAAAAACATAAATAATAATATATAAAAAGAAAATGTATTCAAAAACTATAATATACAGAATGTTCTTTATCACAAATTCACACAACATGTTGGCTTATTACACTTAAGAAAGTAACTATCCTCTATAAAAATTGAGGAATAAAAAAAAATTCATCTAATAAATGATATGAATGTACAATAATTAATATATTTTCATTATTAATAAATCCACAAATGACTTTGGATACCCTAAAATTATATCATAACCCTGAAAAACATCAATAATATATTATATAATTACTAATTAGAATAGTAAAAACTTGGGTTTCTAGAAGACTCTCAACCTTGAGTCCCAATATATGGACCTAAGAGAGTGTAATAGTATAATGTTAAGAACTATATTCAATGAAATAAATTTACAAGGTATAATATAATAAGATAATAAAAATAATGTTATATAACTCATCCAGATGTAGTCACTCCTAACATGTAGATAACTAAGCTCTTAACATAAACCTTGATCACCATAACGAAACCCCATAACTATAATAATACTGAATCACTTATGGTAGAGGGAGGTAATTTGTGTATCCTCTACCAACCTCATCTCCCCTATGATAACAAAAAAATTATTCTCTCATTGAAGATATGTATTTAGAGGCATCCGATTTTAATGCTTCATTGCATGTGGAACACCTAGTATGTTTTATAAAATGAGTTTCAAATAACTGTGTTCTCCAAATAACATTCTAGGGGAATTTATCTTCATGTAATTAAATTTGAACTATAAAATATAGAAATTTGTAAAAAAATTCTACTATTATTGACTTCCTTCTACTCTAATCCATAACTGGTCTAACATTAGAGATACATTATCCACATGAACACTCCTCTATAAGTGCTGATAAATCTCATCATATGAATATCTAGACCATGAATTCATCCTTACAATCTACTTTATCTTGTACATAAAATCTAGATATAATAGTAATATAAATGGGGAAAAATATTTTTAATATTAGGATACCTTGTGTCCACTAAATTCCCTTCATTGTCTTATTATCATTGAATAAAACTGGGTGAATAAAAGATAATGTCATTGAACCAAATTCCTAACTATGACAATATCAATATCCCCTAAAAATAAGATGAATATCAAGTCACTTCACTACTATAATTTTCAATGAGATAAAATTTTCATATAATTTCTTCCCAAAATCCACTAATGAAACAACATACACCTTATATTCGATAGAAACAAAGACCACCATAGATATATTTCACTTCATAACTTAAAAACAAAAAAAATAATATAATTCTATATCCCATAATTTATTAGACTAAAAAACTCTATAGTTACTCCATTCAATATTTTTATGATTAGATGCACTCTCTTCATAAATCGCTAATCTCAAGCGCTCAATCTCTTATAGAGACATCCTTCATGTTGCATTCTCCTCACCTAGAAAAACCTCATTATGGTTAATTAGTCCACATTATAGTAACTCTATATTATAGAACACACAAATATGTCGATCACTAGCCATATATATATGAATATTAAAGTATCTCAACCCTTAATAAAATTAAATTCATTTATGATCACTTAGTTTGATACATTTCATTTTCCAATATTATCCCAAATTAAACAACAGGTAAAAATAATAATGTTTCATATAAATATCCAAGGTATATATCCCACAATCAAAATCATCATAATCATTATGTTTAGAAAAATTATGTTCCTTTTGTCATGTTATAGGTTTCCTTAATTTGTTTTCAATATCTATTCCCCTCACTACATATCCTGATGATATTTGTGAAAATTAATACCCTACCACACCTATACTATCAGTGCCAATTAATTTCCCTAAAAAAATAAAAACTCTCAACCAAATCACTAATAATACTCTTTTAATACAAAACCCCACTATAAATCTCTTCTGTATTGGTAGTCATGTAATATGTGATCCATGAATCCAAAGTCTAATTGTCTATGTATTTTAGAAATGAACCAAGGGTATAATCCTTAAAATAGAGGAATTACCATGAAAAATTCCTTTAATATGAAATAATATTACTGATTAAAATCATATAGTATAATATAAAACCATGTAGTAACCGTATTTTAATGTTTCTTAAAATCAGGGTTACTTGAATATATATCCGAAATTGAACACCTATGATAGTGCCTCAATAGAACTCAAACCATTGAGTTAGTAATTTTTATGTTAGATGAAAATTACCTCTTAAAAATGAATAAATTAAGTTTATAAATATATAATTTATCATTCATGTATACCCAGTATGATCCTAACCGAAAACACTAATAATAATGTCTAAAAATTATATTTATATATCGTTGAATAACTTGTTAAACCAACTCGCACCTATATCGGTTAAATGATCACAGACACTCATCTTGGATCACTCACCCAATATCACCTTTATTTATTGATTGATAGTATTGAAACAATATATCTAAATTAATATGGTTACTACCATAACCCAAAAAAATATTTATTTTGTTTCCACCCCTCACCCCCATAAGACTACAGTACAATATTTGTTTATATCAAATCAACCTAATACATACCACAACCATTTAAAAAAATCATCTTATATTTCCATCATAGAATATAATCCTGAACCAAAAGAACATCAAACTCATTCCACAACCCACTAGGAATGCCCCTATAATATATCTACTAAAAAATAATATAAATGGATTTTCATTATATATAAAATGAAAAATTAATTCTTATACAACCCACATGTATATAACCTGGTCCATAAAATCCTTTTCGATTTCTAATCAGAAGTGAGGAAGAGGGGTTAATAAAAAAATTTATCTAAAATCTATGGGAAGTCACCCAAAACCAAAACTCATATGGTCATTTATATGGTTATAAAACACCTTTAAACATACAAATCAGGATATTATGTATTGAAAAAATAGTATACCCACACACAATTAAAAAAATGGAAGAATAAAAGTGTATACATAATTTTACAGTATATATCATTATTAAAAGAAAAACACTAGTACAAAAGGATTAATACATTTGGAAATTAATTGCCTAACATTTAATAAATCAGTTTTTCATTAACATATCTCACAAAATTCTCCATACATGAATTATTCTTAAAAATATCATTGCATATAAATTATCTTGGAAATGGGGATATATAATTAAAGAGTAAGTGCAACTGACAAATAAGTGAAAAACAATTTCAATCATTCTTAGATGTTTGATCTAGAACATTTGAAAAAATGAAAACATATAATAAATACCTCATAGAGTAATATGTTAAAATGATCTAATTATAAATCAAAATGAAATAATTATATATCAAGAAAAATAAATATTGATTCCTGAAAAAAATAATCAACAAGGAATAAATTTTACCAAGTAATATAAACACTAAATAATTATATAATAATAATGATCCATGAATATATATATGTTTAGATTTAGTTTGTATTATAGATATACTATAAAACATAAGATATAAAATAATTTCATATTTTGACCATCACTATTGATACAATCATCTAGACATGAACAGTTTACACTAATATATTGGATTTTGATAACTCCCTTTTCCCAATAAACTCAATGGATTGTATTCAATACCAGTAATCAATTGTAATGTGGTCCGGGTTCATTACATTGTCATTTAGATTCCTTAATATATGATATCAATCAATAAAAATCAATAATAGTGATATAGAATTTCTATCCCACAAATCACATAATCAGAAACCATATTTATTAGTTCCACATAAATAAATATATAGTTACATAATGATTGACTCATTAAAATAAAATGAGTTGCATAAAAACATTAATGGTATCTAAAATATGGATAATAATAGAATTTGTATGACACAATGAATGGAAATCAACATAATATTTTTTATACAATCACTCAATGATTGGATTATAATGATTACTTGATATAATAAATGTATATGTGGACAAATAAATATTTTCCTCTATAAATCAAAAATCCGACTTATACATGTGAATACCCATCAATCGTAAAAGTGGAATATAATAAACTAAAAATGTAACAGATATAGAAGAATGGTTGTATTTATGAAATTATTTTTATAAGAATAGAAAATGGTAGTTTTGTATCAAACCAACCAGTTAGAACTCTCTAGATGTATGAAATCATTGTTGAAGAATTGATGAATTATATCAAATCTAATGTTCCTTTCAAAATTATATAATAAAATAGAAATAAAAAAGTGGTATTTCAATTATTAAAAATCAAATAGTGTCAAATTTTGTGGAAAAAATAAAATGAAGTTAAGAAATTATTTTCTATTTTATAGAGTCATTTCATAACACCTATAAATCATTTATTGTAGTAATTTAATGAAATAACTTGATTAAAACCCTTTTACAAAACATTTTATAGAGATAAGTAAATTTCAATAAAAGTTATATTTAAATTAATATATATATGTGTGTGTGTGTGTGTGTCTGTGTTCATTAAAAATTATTTTAGATAAAATACATAGTGAAAAGAAAGTCATACCATGAAAATAGTTTTCAATATGTTTTGTAAACAACATCATAAAAATCATGTTTTTCATCACAAATAAAACCAGTTTCCAAAAAATGGGAAGCTGTAATTTGAAAAAAGTATTTTAAAAATAATATTTTATGAATAATAGATGAAAAATATAAAAAGTTAAATTATAAGAAACGTGAATTAGAAGATTCAAAATATTAAAAATGGAAAAAATATGAACATTAAACAATTTTTTATGTATTAATGAAACCCACATTGATGAAACACATAAATAATATCTTTTAAAATAATGTTATTTAAAAATATGAATTGTATATATGGTAATTTGTGTTATTATTTAAAATTAATAAAATGTAACATCTATGATTATTATGAATAAGGTTATGGAAGTGAGATAACCCATAGATCAAATGAGAATTACTCATGATAATGTAATATTTTTAGGATGATTGAAATAATAAAATATTATTTTGTAAAATAATTAAATTACACAATAGATGAAAATTAAAAAATATACTATTTTGAATAGGATGAATATTTAAGGGAAATAATAATATAGTAAGTGGTGAATGATAATTACTCAACAAAATAATTCAGTTTTACTAAAAATACATACGAAATTGGTAATATAACAACTCTTATCTTTATTTCACAGAAAAATATGATTTATTACATTAAATTATCAATTGATACAATATATAATATCAAGAGGTCCAGTTTATTTTGGATTAGAATATTATATTACAACTTAGAACACAAAACACAACATCTTTATTGAAAAAATCTTTTACATTATCACAACATTCCTTTATACTTAACATTCCATGGGACAACCAGAGGACATGAATAAGAAAATGATGATATAAAAAGAACGTTAAGGGAGTAAAAAAGTAAAAAACATGAAAAATATAGTACATGCTAGCGAATAGGCATATCAATTGAGAACAATAGAAACATGAACTTAAAGGCATTATATAGAATGATTATAATGACATGGAAATATGGAAACAAAATTGAACATGATATTTGCATGATCCAAGGATCATTGCACATGGAGCATGATTAAACCCTCATTTAACATGAATTATCATTATCAAACCCTAATTTCACTTGACATATCATGATACTTGTAACACCCCAAGATTTCATAGTATGTTATTTCTTCAATGTAATTTAATAACTTGTACTACATGAAACACTGAGTTCAAGCACACCACGACTTACCAAACTGGCCGTTAAAAAGCAGTTATGAATAGTATTAACAGAATTTTGAATTTTATATTATCCTTATAATATTAGAATCCATATTATGAGTTTTTTAGACAAAATATAAGAACATATTTATTTTTTTAATGCAATTTTACCGCCTTTTAATTGAAACCCATTTTTAAATCCAATATTTAAATCTTTTATATATTAAATTTTACAAAATAAAATTCTTCTTTGTTATCGGGACATAAAAAATTAGTTTTGATAATTTTTTTGTGTTTTTATGATAACTTTAATATTTTGGTGAATAGGGAAAAATACTATATTTTATCTGTAAAGATATTTTTTAATCAAAATAATTTATATTGTTCAATTATACATTTGAATGGTTTGAAAGTATAATTAGACTATATTTTTACCATTTAATCCAATTTTGGTCATTTTAAGTCATTTTAATTTGAAATTGGACATAAACAAGTGTCAATCTTTTGGAAGTTATTATTTCGTAAAATATGGTTTTTGGTTTTTGAAAACATGAATTAATTTAAATTAATTAATGAAATTTATATGATTTGAATTTAGTGAAATTGAATTCATTTTTTAATTCTGAATATCAAAATTCTCATAGGGTGAAATTTTCGTAATTTTCTGAAAACATTCAATTTTTTATGAATATTGAAAATCACTGAGTTATTGGTTTAAACTTACTTTTTATTTAAATAATTATATATTTTATTTAAATTTATTTTAGGTCAAAATAAATATATAATACCTATATAAGTTCAATATAATTCATTGGAGTCATTTTATAATAAGCTCAGATATATAAAAAATTTATTGAATTTTTACCGTCGTTACCCACCTCCTAGGAGATTTTGAAAATTTTTATAAAAAATAATTTTACCATTTCGTTGAGTTGAATTTCAAAATTCCTAGAGACGCTATTGATATAAATAAGAAAAATGTGGTTCAATAAGATGAAAATATTTTTTGGTGAATAGTAACTTTTTATTTTTATTTAACACCGTTTAAATTTAATAGGGTAATTAAGAGTAAAAATGATATTATTATTTCCATAACACATGTCCTTATTCTATTGGATAAGTATAATTCAGAAAAAAATCCTTAGGAATAAAATATGATCCTATAGGTCCACTTTGATTAGATTAGGGCATTTATTATTATTTAATTCAAAGAAAAGTTAAAAGTGTTAAATTGAAAGATTAATAACTAATCCATTTTCAATATAGGGATACACATAAGTTAAATTTTACTATAAATATTAATTAGAAATATAAAAATATTACCTATATAATGGTATTTTATTTGTATTTTTTAGACAATAAATAATTAAATTTATTTATGACATAATGATGGTGCAGTAATTACAATATTAATGAATGATTAAAATAATTGATATTATAAATATCCAAATAAATGTTAATTGAGACTTTTTATAAATTAAATTAATTTTATAGGTTAATATGACATATTATGGTTGGTTATATGAATTGGTTTCAAAGTAATAATGTTTTTATTAATTTAGAAAAAAAATACCAAATAGTGTCAAAATTCACATAAAAGAGTTTTTAAAAAAATATTTTATTATTAATTGATATTTTATTCCTATAAATCTAATGTTCGGCCAAAATAATTATTTAATGATATTTGTGACATTCATTAACCACTTGGTGTTCTCTTGGATGTTTATAATAAGTTTATTAACCATATAATATAAAAATACAAAAAGACATGGGAAATGTCAAACTATTTAACTAACAGTTAAATACAAAATACAAGGATAATATAGTGACCCAAACCGGTCTAAAATATATTGGTTGAGTTTTTTTTACCCCTACCCACCATATATTTTAAATAATTCATTTTTTATATAATAAAAACCAAAAATTATTGTATTATAACATAATATTTCAATACTTTCTTAAGATGCCCCTCACCCCTCTTATAAAATGGCACTCCCACTTCCCTCTAATTTACACCTTAAAATCCATTTGGATCTACCAATATCTGCCCAAATACGCTCTCAAATGTCCTCCCTTCATCATAGTGGCCTTCCATTAGTCCGAAATCTATCCTAATAAGTCCTTTTGAAAAAATAAAAAGGAAGAACCCAAAGAATAGGTAAATATTTCATCACCACTTTCAAGTTCCTTTCTTCTTCCGCTTCCACTTTCATTGTTGTTTCCATTATAAAATAATAACTTGAATATCTTCTATATACATTTATGTTTTTATAAATATGGTACAACCATGTTCATTATTCTATCCATCCTTTGAATTACAAGTCACCATACGTGCGTACGTAATGTTTACCGTCTCCACGTCGTGGTGAAATTGTTATTCAATACATTATTATTTGGATGTGTATAATAATGATGTGTAATTGATGTAAATAATAAATTTAACATGATAATGATTCTTTATATATGATATACCATCCAATCATATATTATTTTAATATCAAAATAACGATATTGTCTCTTGTGCGTACATACAGATTACCGTCTCCACGAACGTGATGAGATTCATTGCCCATCATATCCATTCAAGACTAATTTTCATTAAATGATTAATAAAATATTTAAATACTTAAAATCATTCTGAAAATGAATAAGATACACCCTATCTATAACAAAAATTACTTACGTAACAAAGCAAATAAAGGAAAACGAATCAGTTAACACCGGAAAAGACGATAATACTAAGATATTGTTAATAAAGCAATATTAAAATACCGTATATGATATCATATTAATGTATATGATTCTTGTATAACATTATAACAATTATTTCACCATTATACAAGATTTTAACCTACCCTCAACCAAGGAAAAGTACATGGTAAGGGTTAATTTTGTAATCTCGTCATTATTTGAGGATGATTATATGTAATTATCTACTGGGAACTCTTTATCATTCACATCCATGATTCATAAAAAAGTATTTAAAAACATTATTACTATTTTATAGTCTATGGGTTAAAGTCATTTATAATCTTTAATGACTTTTATAAGATTTTTTAAAGGAATCTTTCCATCGTTTTCCAAACAGGGTACTTTATGACCTTTTAGACAAAATTAAGGTAAGAATTTTTTTAACTTATACAGAGGGTGCGACTATTTTCCACCATTATATCATTGTTGAGGCATCCCTTCAAATATTATAATAATAGTTTCAGACATAAGTTTTTTATTTTATAATTATGTGACTTTTCAATGATATCAAAATAGAAATAGATATTTCTCTTAAAGGTTTTTGATTTCATCTATGCCAACATCCTTTGATGGATTTTATGTTTGTTTGAAGTTGATTTATTATGATACAAAACTTCCATATTGTATTGAAGGTTTTGTGATATGTTTGATTGTGGATGTGTTATTTTATACAATTCAGGGATTATGTATAAAGTAATCACATTTCGTATGCCAGTTTTAATATGAATTTTTATGTTCTGTATAAATATTTTCATTTGAGGAATTCATTAGACATATTAAGTTACGGGTGGAGCCCGCTATAGCTTCTAGATGCATCAGTAGGTCTCGTGAGACAAACTAGTCTCTTGGCATAAGGCATTAAAAAAATATTATTTGTAGTCTTGGTGAAGGCCTTGACTATGTGGTTATGAAAATCTGGCATTATGCATTCCATCATTATGAAAGTGGCTATTGGTATTTCATGTGATTATTCGACTTGTAGAATATCCATATGAGTAAGTAAATGGAATTATTTTATTTTATCATTTCCATATTATTCTGATGATTATGTTGAAATGGCTTTTGTTTTAATTCTATACATTTCCTTAAATGTTTATGATTATTTATGAAAGTTTCTGCTATATTGTTATCCTTACTAAGCATCTGAGCTCACCCCTTTCAATGTTTTATATTTCCCAAGATGTGAAAATTTATATTTTGACTAACCTATAGGGATAGTCTATGGGATCTCAGTTTTGTCCATGGAAACAATTTTGTTGTATTTTTCCATTTTTTTATGTAATGTAAACCTTATGAATTAATCTAGTACATCCAAAGCTACTAAACTAATCGGTATTTTGAGACTTGATCTTTTGTGATCATGAAATGAAAAGTAATAATTCACCAACTCTGGGTAACTAGATTTGGGGCATTACTATACTAATATTTACCCAATGAATTAGAGCACTATCTGGGTGCACCCATCCTAATAATTTCATTTCATGTAGAAGTGTTCCATATATATCATAAAATATGGATTCAATAAACATCACCATTTATTCAAAAATAAAGTAAAGGGTATTTAATACATAAATATATGTAATCAATAATTAAATGTTTATATAGTTGAATAAACATGATAGGGAAATGGGAATGGAATTCACTACACAATTATTTTATCCTAGAAAATTGCAGTGCAATTTCACCAGTATAACGGCAGGACATATGGATTCATAACAACAGTTCATGAGAGAGAACGTGGTATATCATCATGTTAACATGAAATGGACAGTAATGGTGTTGTATATATTAATTTCCCAACATATGTAATATAATATAGAATCATAATATAAAATAATTTCTCCAAAGTAAATTAGAATAGAGAAATTCCTTATTGATGTTCGGTATGGTAACAAGTGTACATGGGAGGCACTAATGAGAGATAAAGAGGTCTCTCGTCAGTAAAACATAAGTAGGGAAGTATGGGGGAGGTTATAAATCATACCCCCAACATTTTTAATTGAAAATAAAATATAATAACAATGTAAATGAACATTGAAAAAAATGAGAAAGAAAAGAAAATCCCTCACATGGAACTGTGATTCAAATGGTTTGGGAGAGGATTGAGAGAGGCCACATGGGAGCTCGAGGTGCCTTGGGAGGATTCTTGAGAAATTATTTAAGAGGTTTTTATAGAAAAAAATAGTTTTAATGGAGTTTACTGGTAGATTGAGTGGGTTTATATAAGAATGGGGAGGAAATTCTTTATTATTTAGGTTTTTGACATCACACATTAAACAAATCAAAACCAAAAACCAACCGATGAATTTTTCCCATGTTTTATGCAAAAAATAAGTGGAAAGAAATTATTTTATAATTACAATGGCCTAACTTATTAAAATATTATGATTTCTAATGTGGATTTTAGTCACGCACTCAAGGAAATCATTTTAAAAGTTAAAATGTTTTCTATGCCTTGGAGGGTCCACTAAGGCTTCATAAAATTAATAAAACAAATCTAAAATCACATTTATATAATGATAAAACATTTATTAGCTGATAATTTATTTTATTTTATTTTATTACATCACTGTTGGGTCATTATAATTCTCTAAAACACATTATATATTTAAATGGTATTATATTTTTACACAAAAATTTGAGTCTCTAAAAATAGGAAAAATTTATCATTGGATAATTTTTTCATCCTGATTCAAAAATTAATATTATTTTTATCTAAATAATTTCCTAAATATTTCAATTTTTACTTTTAAAATAAAAACCATCTTTTATATAAAATTCATGGGTTTTGGCAGAAACGGCTTTGAAATGTTAATAAAAATTATAATTGTATTCATAAAAATTATACGATCTTTTATATTTAATAAAAATTAATTTAGGAATAATATTTTATTAAAAAATTCTTTAACTAAAAAATCCATTAATTCATCAAAATATATTCCTTAATTGAATATTAACTAAAATTACTATTTGTTCATTTAAAAAATTTACAAAGCCACACTAATAATATGAATGAATATTCTTAATTCTATTAAAAATAATGCAAAAAATCATAGTGTTAAGGTATTGAAACATAACCCATAATAACTCCCACATAAAACCTAATGATACGGTGTTTTATGGTGATGGACTCTTAGGGTGGCTCAGATAACATCGCCCAAGGGGTAATCTTTATTTACATTCACTTCTCCTATAGGAAATTTTGTTCAAACATATTGTGTTGAAGCTAGGATTGGGATTTGTCAAGACCGAAGCTCAGTGATTCCACCTCCATTCTGAGCTCTGAAAAATGGGATTCATGTGGAACCATTCTACTGATGACGTCATCTCTTCCTTTATCTGAGTAAATTGGATTTGTTAAATCCCTATATTTATACTAATTATGTGATCACTATTTAATGTAAATATTAGAAATGGTAAGATTTATTAATAGAAATTTGAAATCCAAAAACATAAAACCAAATATGTTGATATTTTTTATATATACAATTTACATAATAATAAATTTAATTAGATCAAGAGAAATTTTCATTAATGTTTTGGGCCATTAAAATCTCCCCCCCCCCCCCATTATGAAATTTCACCCTCAAATTTTCCTTTTCCCACCCTAAAACAGATGAGGGTAACTTTATTTCATTAATTCCTATAATTCCCACATTGCTTCATCGAACTTTTGGATTATCCGTAACACCTTGACAGGGGGATTTTTTTTTATTTCGTAGAATATTTTCTCTCCAATCTAATATTTTCACTGACTTCTCTTCCTAGGAGAGGTAAATATCCAATGGTACCATCTCTGGACTCACTACATGCAGTGGGTTATGTATGTACTTCTTCAAGAGTTATACACGTAATTCATCATGTACTTGAGATAGGTTTGGGTGGAGTGATAGTCGATAGGCCACTACTCTGATATGATCAAGGATCTCAAAATGGCAGATGTACCTTGGAAAAACCATTCACATGTTCTCAAGTATCATAACTCTCTTCTATGGTGATATGTGATGGAATACCATGTTTCCAACATCAAACTCTAGGTATCTTTGATGATAATCAACATAGCTCTTTTGTCAACAATAAGCTGCATTAATGTGATGTTGGATTCTCTTAACTTTCATCACCATTTCTTCAACCATTTCTCAACCTAAGTGTTTTCTCTCCCCAACATCATCTCAACATGCTAGTTTCCTGCACCTCTTACAATTAAAGGCTTCATAAGGACCATTTCTATGCTTCAATGGAAATTGTTATTATAATAAAACTAAACTATATAAAGATATCAATATCATCCTCTTTTAAAGTCCATTGAGAATTATCTCAATTGTCATTAAGTGTTTTGATAGTCTGCTCAGATTGTCCATCAGTTTGAGGATGATAAGTCGTACTGAAGTTTTTCTCAGTATTCAAATAATGTTGAAGAATCTTGCCGAACATAGATGTTATTCCTGGATCCTGATCAGATACAATAGATAGTGGTACTCCATGAATTCTTAATACTTCTTTGATATACATTAATTCCAGGTTATCCAATGAGAAATCCTTTAAAATTTCAATGGAATGTGCAGTACATGTAAGATAGTCCATAACAACCCAGATAGCATTATTTATTTTAGATATCGTTGGAAGTCCTTTGACAAATTCAATGGTTATTTTTTCCAATTTCGTTGTTGGTATGGGTAATGGTTGAATCATCCCATTCGAATTATGCCTCTCAGCCTTCATTTTCTAACATACTAGGAACTTTGATGTATACTCGGTGATCCCCTTATACATTTTATCCCACCAATAATTCTCTTAGAGATCTCGATACATCATTGTGTTTCCTGGGTGAATGGAGAAATTAGTACTTTTTGAATCATCTAAAAGGTCTTTATCTAACTCTTAGATTGATGGAACACATAGTCTTGTCCAAAATATCAAAATTCATTGTTTATTAACATTGAAATCTAAGGATTTCCCTTTTCTAATAGTTTACTCTTTCTTCAGAATTATCACATCATCTTTTTTATCATTCTTTAACCATCCCAAATGCGATGGTTGAGAAATCATTTGTCATAGTATTTATGATGTTCCATTCATTATGATTCCAATGTCTATATTAATCAAATATAAGAATATTGGATCTTTTTAACACTCATTAATGATATAATTCATGCATACTTTCGGCTTATATCATCTTCCACCTTGTTCCCATTACTATTGTGGTTATGGATTGAGAATTTATAGTCTTTGATCAGCTCTAAAAATATTCATTGGCACACATTCAGATCTTTTATTATGAAAATAAACGTTAGGCTTTTCTGATTCGTATATATTCCACACTTCAACACAAGGAGATAATGTCACCAAATTTTTAAAGAGAATATTTGTACATCGAACTCCAGATCATGTGTTGGGGTGATTTTATCTTGCACTTTCAATTTCCTTGATCATATTTAATGACTCTATCGTTTTTCATCAAAAAACATCCCATGACCTTCATTGAAGAATCACTAAATACCACAAATAGTTATCCACTTTTGGGTAATGTGATAAATGGCACGGTGACAAGCCTCTTTTTAATCTTGTTGAAGCTATCTTTGCATTAATCACCCCTAGAAAACATTACTCTCTTCGGATTTAGCATGGAAAATGGGTTGAAAAATCATGATAAATTTCTCACAAATCGGTGGTAATATCCAGCTAACTACAAGATGCTACAGATATTCATCACCAATCTAGGCCATTCCCATTGATCAATTTCACCAATCATGGAGGTATCCACATGTATCCCTTTTCATGTGATGATATGACTAAAAAATGAGACATACTTTAACCAGAACTCACACTTGATATAATTTTCATAGGGCTTCTCCTTTCACAAGGTATCTAGTGTAGTTCTTAGATTCTCCTCATGCTCCTCCCCTGTTCTAGAGTATATTAGAATATCATCTATAAAGACTATAAAAAACTAGTCATGGTAATCTCTAAAGACATTATTCATCATGTCTATAATGATTACTGGAGCATTAGTGATTTTTAAAGGCATTACTATGAGTTAATAGTGCATGTATCATGTATGAAAATCATTCATGGGGATATACCCCCTATTCACCATTATTTGGTAAAATCCTGACCACAGATCCACCTTAGTTATGTATTTTCCTCCATATATCTGATCAAACAAGTCATCAATTCGTGGAAGAGGATACTTGTTCTTTATCGTGATTTTTTTGAGCTCATTATAATCAATGAAAAGGTGCATTGACCCATCCTTCTTCATGATGTAGAGGTCTGGTGAACTCCTTGGTGAAGCACATGGGCATATAAACCCTTTATCTAGATTCTCTTGTAGTTGTTTCTTCAGCTCCTCTAGCTCCATAATATCCATTCTACATAGATTCTTAGATATGGGAAATTACTTAGGTATAATATCAACCACGAATTCCACATCTCATTTAGGAGGAAGACTAGTCAATTCCTTGAGAAAAACTTCAATAAATTCCCTCACAATGAGCACATATTCATGGATGTTTGCTTCTATAAACTGAATCATCTAAAAAAGATATGTGTGCTCATTGGGAAGTCATATCCATGCGTGAGATGATGATTCTAAAGAAGATTCATAATCCTCCTTGCAATTTTATAGAATCGGGGTTTGATTCTCCATATGGAGAATGATTTACCTATCACGACATTTTATGTGGGCTCTATATAGGGAAATCCAATCCATGCAATTAATTCCATAAAACTCCTCTAGAGGTTGTATGAAGAGGTTTTCTGGGATGTTCAAACCAAAAATTGTGATAGGGGTGGGGTTATATTCATGGGGTGTAATGATATTTTCAAGTTTTCATTCCCACTAACATCATTAATTCCATGATTTTTGGTGGTGTTGGGATTGTTCTACTTAACATTCAGGATATAAAATAATGAGTAGATCCACAATCAAAAATAAGTTCTCTATTCATGAATGAATAACTAGTGTATCTATCACCACTTCATTTTCAGGGATCACATTGGTAGTAGGGATAGAAAAAGATCACACTGTCTACCTTGGAGGTTGTTGATTTTCTATGGAAATCCTTGACATAGGGCAGTAGTTATCAAAGTGCACTGCACCTTCGAAAGTGGGTTGATGTATATTCTTAGGACCATTGGATTTATCCACCAGACCTCCATAATTAATGTCCCCTTTATTCTTCTTATCCCACGATACCCCTGAGATTCCCCGATCCCCATTTTGTCATTGAGGGCACATCATAAAAAATTCACATCGCTCTCAAAGTCATAGATCACTAGGGATTTCTATCGGCTATGTTTAATACCACCAAAGAGGCAATCAATAATGAATTCAAGGGTAATGAAAAATCCAAAATCGTATCATGCAAGCATTGGGAAGTTATCCTCGTATGCTCTGATTGATTCATCATCTTTTTTTTTCATAAAGTAACCGAACTCCCATTCCATCTTAATTTATAGGGTGGGAGGAAAATATTTATTGAAAAACATTTTCCATAAATCATTTCATTAAAATGCATTGATATCCTCCTCATGCATTGTATTTTTTATCAATGTCCACCATTGATCAGCTTCACCCTCTATATAATAAGCATCCCAAAAAAATTGTCTCTTGTTTGGAACATTGATGTATGGAAAAGATATTTTCAATGGATTTGATCCACTATTCAAAAATTGAGGGATCATATAGTCTATTACAAGTAGGGGTCCTTTGACTCATGAAGCTCTTTATTGTGACATGTTCTTTAATTTTGGGGGGGGGACATTCTTATTGACCCATGTTTTTATTCAAAACCTGAGATAACTATGTGAGTATCATGGCAATGTTTGTTATTCCCATTCCTATCTAATTGAGAATCTCATTAGAACTATTAGAAATTACTTTTATTTTAATAACTTATGAATTTATAGGCTTCAGTCAATGTTTTCCATGATCTTATTCCCAATATATATTCTTAGGGGAATTTTTTTATTCCCATAACATTAGTTTATACTAAGCTTATGAATTTACCAAAGCATATCCCAATGGAGTTTTATAACCAAGAGAGCAGTAAGGCCTGATGTCGTGCACCAGATCCTATTTGAGTCTAGCTCAAAGCGGTGTTTTCAGGGTTTTCCCCTATATACAATTGTGCTGGAGCCACCTCTTCAGACTGATATCCAGATAGGGATGATTTTTCATGATAAACCACTTACTCAATACTCACCAAAATTTAGGGATTTTTTATTATAAATAATCTAATACCTAAGGCATTCACTAGGTTTTTCTAATCCCAATCCCAAAAAATATCTAAACATATCCTCTGATTCTAACTATAACAATCAGGAACTTTATTTATCACATAAACATGATTTATTACATAAAATTTTAACTTGATATAGCATAGATGATTGGTATGTCTAGTGTACTTTAAGATTATAATCATTACTTAACAACATAGAACATAAATCATAATAACTTTATTTAAATCATCTTTTACATGAACACAAAATTTCTTCTTACTTAGAATTGCATGGGATAACCTGAGGACATGAATAAAAAATGGGTGAGCTATAAATCCCAATAAGGGAATTAACATGGAACAACATAAAGAATATAGTACATTCTTGGAAATTGGTATATCATTATAACACAAGAGTAACATGTATATAAAGGCATGATATTTCATGATTATCACAACATGGAAATGTGGCAACAACATTTAACATGATATTTGGATGAGCCATGGCTCATTGGACCTGATGAATGAGTAAACCCTCATTGAAATTGAATTACAAATAGTAAAAAGTGATTTAATTTTACATATCACGATACTAGTGTTTACCCAATGCATTGAATCTCTATCAAGGCGCATCCTTCTTAACAATTTCATTACATGCATAAGTGTGCCAAATAGATCATACATCATGGATTCATTAAAAATTATCATTTATTCCATGATAAAAGAAGTTTTAATTTATACAATAAAAAATATAATCAATTAGTAAATTTTCATAATGGTTAATTCCATTGATAGAGAAATTGGGACGGTATTCACTACATAATGACTTTGGCTTGGAAAATCACAGTGAAATTTTGGCCGCATAACAGCGTGGAATAAGGATTAATAAAAAAGGTAAATGAGAGTGAAAGGGGGATCTCATCTTATGTACATGAAATGGACAATATGCGGTCATATAGAGACATTTACCAACATATGTAATGTAATGTATATGCTTAATATAAAATAATTTATTGAATGTAAATGAGAAAAGTGAAATTGCTTATAGAACTTCAGTATAGTAATAAGTGTACAAGGGAGGAATTAATGAGATAAAAAGAGATGTCTCATCATTGAAAAATAAAGAGAGATGTATTAATAGTTTGGTCTAGTTATTTCATCCAAATTTCAATGATCAAGGCTTTGAACATTACATGTACACATGATTCTTCTATAACCACATAAAAATTCATAAAAGGTTAAAACAAAATAAATTAATTGAAAATAGATGGTTATATGCCTTAATTAAAATCAGAGATGTTATAACCTTCCTTCTTCAAAGAACACATCCATGTGTTTCCCTTCCAATGATGGTAAATAATAATCTGATAATTGATTCAACCACTTGTAATCTAACTCATCCTCTCACTCCTAGGTATTTTCTTGTACATGACCATGCTTCCATAGCACTTAGACCAGTGGAACTAAGCTACCTTAGAGAACCTTTTTGATACGATCAACAAATCTTATCAAATGATCCTGAAACATCAAATTTGGGTCAAGTTCTATGTCATTAGGATCAAAAGAATGAGATGTGGAAAATAATAATATACATGATATGATACTTGGATTACATCACATATTCCATGGTACCTCTGAAGTTAATAAAACTTAATGGTTATCGTTATGATTCTCTCCATGATCTAAAAGGATCAATAAAATGATGTGATATCTTACCATATCACTAAATCTGCTTAAAACCAAATCTATGTGAAACTAAACAATTGACATCATATACAACCTAGAATACTAGAGGTGAATGAATATGATCAATATAAGGCTTCTTCCTATATTGAGTTGTATCATTATGTTTTTGAATAATCTAAACCTACTATGATGTCTCTTAAACAAGACAAGGTCCATTAGTGCTCCCTCACCAACCATTAACCAACACAGTGGTGAACAGAATGTCTTACCGTATAGGGACTCATAGGTATCCTTCGGAATTTTTTTTCTATAAATTGTTAATATTGGAAAACTCAATGAGAGGTATGTGCTTTTCCAAATATCCTCCCAAATTGGGGACTCATGCTTACTGCATGACCTTTAACACGCATGTCTTCATCTGGGACTACCAATCAGTGTGAGGATGATATGATGTACTCAGTAGAACATGTGAACCCAATTCATTCATTCATCCCGAAATGAACCATGGCACTAACCAAGAATCTCAATCTGATTTGGTAAAATTGTAACACCACAATGGGGAATAATCTACCAAATATAATGTCGTATGAGATCATCAAATAAGAAGGTCTCCTAGATAGTTCTGATGTATGTGACATTGATCAACCTATCGATGATCACCCATGATAAAATAATTACTTAAGTGGATATCATAAACCCCATAACAATTTCTAGAGAGATGTCATCCCATTTAAACATAAAAGTGGAAAATCGAAGAAAATTTCTATCAATTCGCTGGTTCTCAGCCTTTACATACTAATTATGGGAGAACAATATGAAATATTATTTAATATACATTATTATAACTAGACATCAACCTCAATTTCGTATGTATAGGTACATCTGGGTATCCTAGGGTAAAATAAAAAAATATTGGTTTGATATTCTAGTATTATATCAACCTATATGATAGAAGGAACCCAGATACATCCATTTCGGTGCATAATATCATCATTTTTGATAACCCATCTAGTAGGTGGATCCTTCATTAAAACTTTGTACCTTAGGATTAAGACCAAATGATCGGAATTATTTCTCACCCTTACTAATTCCTAAAGAGAGGATGTCACTTCCAGACCAATAAAAATAGGCTTCTGATGATAGTCCTGAACATCATGGTACATCTTAGAAAACATGATCATCAACATCCATAAAAAATATCCTCTCGGATGGCCTATGTTGGAGTCTTCTAGATCTAGGATTCAACTACTGAATTTCCTTTTTTGGTGTATAAGAGTGCACAATGTTAGACTGATGTATGTAATCTACCCCTAACACTCCCTAATATTAAAGCCACACTATAAAGACATATATTTGATAATTTTTTTATCATTGTAAACAATGACCTTATCACAAATAAAATAATTCCTCCAACAAAATATAAAATGAAACACATAATCTAGATAAAGGTCATGCATAGTGTAATTCCAATCATGAGGTTGCTACAAGTGGGTTCTCTAGGAAACCACTAATTATTTGTGTATTATAATTAATGCTTGAGTGATTCATGATTCATCATAGTCATGTGAATATCTTCTACATTGATCTATATTAATCAGTATTAGTGATAAATTCAGTCTCCCTTTAAACTATAAAAGGGTATCTAAAATTATTCTGGTCATGCTAATATCACATCCTCTTTATTATAGATAATAATTCATTATACTATGAGTAGGAATGATTGAATTAAATTACAATAGTATCCATATAACCCTGAGAAACTGTATCTCTCAAATACATTATTTAGGTTCTCTAATGAAGCTAATGTTCTTACCATCATTGTAAAAACTAACACTCCAGTCATAGAGATGATATAAACTGTGAAGTACAACTTATCTAACTAATTTTTGTATTTGGATAAATTACAAATCATTTGAATCTATCTCAATGTATTCGTTATGATATCAAGAAGTTTTTCATCACCATGTTGAGTATTATAACACACTAAGGTGTAATACAGAAATACTACAAAAAAGTAATCCATATACTAGTGGAAAACCCAATTCATTAGATCAATTTTTTTTTTAGAGAATTCATAAATCCAAACGACATTACGAAGTACTTGTACAAGATATATTTGACTTGGAAAGTTGTATGTGGTATATATAATGGTATCACAAGCAATTGATAGTAACCCTATATAAAATTTATTTTAGTCAAAATTTTCACCGAATGGAGTTGGTCGATGATGTCAAATATATGAAGCATTAAATATTGAAACATTACTATATGCAAGCTAAACCTATGATAATACACACACAAATTGAGGGTAAAATCCACCTTCTTATTAAGTAGGACTTCTAAATCCCCTTGTGAGGTACATGGTCATATATGAAAATATTTTTTACATATTCTCCCTAATTTTTTAGTTCATGGAGATTAGTAGGAGGTATATTGTAAGGAGAAGTAGAAGATAGTCCCATCCAAGGTACTATATCGGTGGTGAACTCCACATCTATCATATGATCTATTCCAAAGATGTCTTCAGGGAATACATCCCTTAAGTGATCCACCCCAAGTGGAAATACCATATGTTGTTTCCCCTAATCACTCATAAAAAGACTAGCCATTTTATATTTCATTCCACCTAGACTAGGATGACTGAGTCTTTCTTAACTCACATGGAAATACCATTCCCTATTATGTATATAAGAGTTACCTTCGAGTGAAGTAAAGGAAACCCTCTACTGTAAGAAATTGACAAGGTAATTCTATATAATTTTCCATTCCATAAAATTAATGATGAAAAATATGGTCACATAGGTAAAAATAATGTTCTATATAAAGATATATAAACCCAAAACAATTGTGAAATGACAACAGAAGAGTATACACTCTGATCAAACCCCTAACAATGTGCGAAGAGACATTATTCCATTGAAGTATTCTAATTCTAATCCTAGAGATACCATAATTTAAACTGTATATTTGTGTGAGATGTGATTGTATCAATCATTGATGAAACTAGTATAGAGGAAACTAGAGTAGTACCTATAACTTTAGAAGACCCGATACCCCGATCCCCAAGAGTAGGTTGCATTCTAGAGACCTAACTAGATATGAAACCTTGATATGAAACCTGACTAACACAAGTAGGTCCACTATTCTGGATTTGTGTTTCTGAGGTCTAAATACTGCATCCTTGGAATCCACCTCATTATTATCAACTATTATAAGTAAATTTATCATTATATTATGTAACTATTGATCATGTACCATGTTGCGGTGTCGGTAAAAATATCATATATGTAGGAACTGGAGGTATTTTTTGGAATAAATCATTTTAGGTGACCAATCCATTAGTAAGATCATCACAATTTTGGGTCTCTTAAAGAGTAGGGATTCTTATGGAATAACTTACCAAAATAGTAAAATAGAAAATAAATACTAGTTCCCACCATCAGATTATTGTTTCCACCATGAGAAACCACAAAATGACTCTTTTCAATGCTACAAAAAGTACATCCCCATCTTAATGTTGAACCACCATGGCTCACATTGCATGATTCACTAGGGGTTTTTCATGGGACGAGTAAATGATTATGTATATCTAAAATTGGGGTAAGATATAAAAAATTCACCAACTATTGAAGAGAATAGCTAAGACCATTCTCAATCTTTCTTAGATATATGAACTCGTAACTCGTCCGTATTTGAAAAAAATGATGAAGCCTGGTAAAATAAAAAAAATAAACCATCACTGACATAGAGATATAATTTAAGTGCAAAAAACTCTTGTGATTCCTTATATCTGCATTTTTATAAAAAATTAATCATTTAATTTGATATGGATTTCCACCCAACCATTCTTTAATGATGATCATTATAAGAGATAGCATCCCATCGGCTCTTCTCAGATTCATGGATTATATAGCTAGAGAACATGAACCTTCTCGCTAGATGCATCGTATTCTGAGACATCAATAACATGGTGTCCATCCATGACTCAGTAGCCTGATATCTACCTTACCCCAAAGGAGGTGGGAGGATTCTACTATAAGAATTATCATATCATATTTTCCATATATAAGGAAAGTTGTGGAGCTCCCTGTATAGACTACATGAAATGAGAGAAGGTATCCTGAAAAATTGAACCAAAACCCAGTATGTTAAGATCAAGAGGTGTATCAGGCAGAACTACATGAGGTAATACTATTTACTCTAGTTCCACCACCTCTAAAGCACGGATATAGCCACCCTCATAGTGCATGACTCAAATTTCTCATGGTTGGATATATCCTAAGGATTCAATCATATGTCTAAAATAATAATAAATATCAGATAGGAATGAATGATGGAAGAAAAGGATAGGTAAACAAAATTCCTATAAATAAGTCAACCCTATCTTCCTACTCTTAATTCTAGGTCTAGGTGTTAAGAATGATCGCACTAATAAAAAGAGACATTGTGTAAAAACCAATATTATTCTTGTGTTATGTATATGGTATCATAGACACCCACAGTAGATCTGGTATATAGAATTTCAATTTCATGGTATAAGTGAACTCACCCTTTATTTTTTAATTGGAATAACCATTTATTTTATACATTTAATTTTAAATAATCATTCCATTTATGAAAATAATAAATTGAAGGTAAAAATTTATCATGGTATAGTAACATGATTCATTATTTCCATTTTATGATGGACGATAATATTCATAAATTGGAATTGGGGGTCTGGTAACTCTATTCTAACCTATACATCTGGTATCTTGATATAACATTCCATGAATAGTAATTCCATTGATTAAACTACCATTACCACATATATGAGTACAATATTAATATATATATATACCCACTAACGAAATAAAATCAATTATGGTTTCATCACATATAATCATCGGTTTAAGGATCAAGCATAAAGTACATATTTATTTAATTATTTATCATCAATCTATATAGGAAATATAATTAGATTGATTAATGAAATCTAATTAATCCAATAATGTTTCCCAATTATAAAATAATAACACATTTCCATACAGAAATATAGGAACTCACAGTAATTATAGGAAGTATAATCTAACCATGAAGCAAGTTATTTATATATGGCATGGAATTATGGATGACATGTTAGTCATAAAGTACCTATATTGATGCAAGAGGTGATACCTCATTTCCATATAAACCAAATGAAAAATAATTCTATAATTATAAAATCAACAATAATATCATCACAAAACATGTGTTTCACCCAACAATGAAATTAGTACAGCTATAATAGTTATAAACCAAAAAAATTAAAACACATCCCCTTAAATTTGGGTTTCTACTATATATGGGTCAGCTACACCCTAGATCATGACCATTACTGAAATCCTCGAGATTCTCAATTGTCTATCTAATACCCAAAAATTTTAATGTGAAAATGAAACATTGATACCATATCATAGCATCTTAATTATAAGAACACATTATATTTTTTGAATCTGGTAGGATACATGAACTATAGCATGCCTCCCCCAATTCCATAGAATTCCAAATAGGATTGATGGACTAGATTCTGCCTGTAGGGGGACTATTACCACATGACCAGAGTGTATATCATCAAAAAATAATAATGACATGATCAAACATAGAAATGAAATTAAAGATGTGGGATAATAAATAAACCATTACTAACCAACATACTTATTCTAAGTAAAAGTCATACACATAATATATGATCCTGCCATAAATCAATACAAAAAGGTAAGTACAAGGTATATATAGGTACATGAGTATAAAACTATCTAAAAACAAAAATTTTAAAATGAAAAAAAATATTCCACTATAAGAATCATTAGTTTATGAATAGTCCACTGGTCTCATACTCTTTTCTAGTACCAAAGTTCAAACATCATATGCTAGCCCCTTCCACATATCTAATCCTAAATAAATATATTCTCATTGGAAACTGTAGGTAGCCAGAATTTAGTGTGGGATAAACTTATTAGGCATCCACAAAAGGTTTCTAGAACAATCTAGTTTGTGAAGATAAAATTAGTAGTGTACAGATTTATAATAAATTTTAGGAAATAAGTAATTAAAATATATTAGAAAGGGTTTCTCAAAAGATAATTGACTAAAATTACCAAATTATTCCATATCTGGATTCATATGAACCAATTAAACCAATATAAATATGATATTGTTCTAATAATGGTTTATCATAATATAAATAATCGTGAAAAGACTTAACCCAAGACTGTTATTTGTTTTAGAGGATGTGTCTGTGGGTGAATTTTTTTCCTTCCTAATTTTTGATATTAAACATATTCCTAGATTTAATAATTTTAATCCTATTCCAGAACACAAAATCCTTCAAAAGGAAGCTAGGTATCACCATAGGATCACTGTAAATACCCATCACCATATGATTTTTCTATAGAGATCGGTAAGAGGAATCTCATGTATCTCTATCATTATGATATAATTAATGACCCTCTTAGTTTTTACATTGTATCCAATATTGGGGACCATGTATTTCAGCCATCAAGTTCTATATTTCATATTGATGATGTCAATGGTAATTCCACAAGGGAACCTATATCACTCATGGATGGGTAAGTCGTCCACCTAGAGAGCATGTCTAATCAATTATACTATGCAATAATTGTATTACTACTGGAGTATTAGGATTCATTTATATGTTCCCATAATAAAGTAAAATGATCTTATCCAATACATATTTATTTTAAGACCCTTATTCTCTCCATCATCTTAATGTAATGGTTTAGTTTATCTATCCGAAACGCATACCATTTTGGAGGGAATAGCGTCATAATCTTTAATCATGTTAGAAAACATATTCACTTCAAGTAAATAATATTATTTACTAAATCCCGCGGGTCAAAACATGTGTCCTATCAACTCTTTTAGATAAATTTACATCCATAATAAGATAAATTATGTTTGTATTTATTACATAATATATTAATCTTTTGTTTTGGGAACACTAATAGGTGTGCATCATGTCAACTTAATCACCAACAACATGGACGCATAGGTAGATAAAGTTTTTTTACACAAAAGGGTATCCTTAAAATTAGTTGATTAGACTTTATGTCAGAATCACCAGATGAGTAGGTGCACAATAAAACTATTCATGATATATATATTGGGATATTTAGTGAAATAACGAGGCCACTTACTTATTATTTCTATATCACCTTAACCTATTTTTTTCCATTCAATTGAGATAAAATGTAAGAAATTGTCTGAAAAAAAAAGTCCCTAACAATGGGGAATATGATAATTCACCAAAATAACTACAAATATTTTGAGATGATGAGGAAAATAAGGAAAATGATCTTACATATTAGATATTTGGATCCAATAATAAAAGTGATGGCTTAATCAGACATCAGATGTATAAGATCTATAGAATCCTTGGGAGAAGGGAGGAGGGAACACATGTAAGGATATTTTTCTATTTTTTGGAGAAAAATAATAGAATGTGATTTCATAAATAATTTATTGAAAATATAAAATTGATCAATTTTAATGAGGTATAGTGTTTGGTCTCATGGTTGGACAGACAATTTTTTAAAGGTTTCCATCTATTATCCAAGGATTGTGACCTTCATGGTTGGGGAACACTGTTTCTCAAATCACTCCCTACCCATTCATCCTCCTCTGGAAAGGGAGAATAGAATTTATTGTATTCCTTTTGAAGTTAGAAAAAACTTGTACATATTATTTACTCCCTACTCTAGAACATTGCACAACCCCACAATGATTTGACATGTATAAGTATATCATGGTGTTTAACCTCCTCAAATGGTATTTTATTATGATTTCACTGATATTCTCACAATAGCCATTTTGGAATTAGAATATGATGGGATCGAGCATGAACCAATGTAATAGTAGATGTAATAGAAAAAATTTTGTTTGTATTGATGGGAAATAGAATGAAATTATGGATGTAATGGAAACTGATGTTATTATTATTTTTATGAGCAATAATTAACAACATGAGCCTAAGTTAGTAAAACATGAAATAAAATAAATTAGAAATGAATTTACTTGATTTACTTGTGATAATATTCACAATGAAAATAATAATCAATGATTTATGTGATAGTAATGTGGGATGTGGATCCTAGTAAATTTTCATAAAATTATAGGATAAATTTTTTATTTATAGTAAAACATAGAATAATGATATAATTTTCAAAATAATAATGAATAATTTTTTTTCTGTATTGAATGAGAATTCAATTCATTGTATTGTATAAATTATATTTTTTAAATGTACATAGTATAGGTATCATGATAAATTGATTTACTAGGTCGAAAGATCAAGAAAATCATCAATTGCACTAAATATATTAATATTTAGAAAATCATAATACCATTATTATTGAAGATAGGGAAATTGAAAATGATATATAAAATATATATATTATATCATATATTATAGTTTCACATTATTGAATCTTATGAAATGTTTCATATTTTTTTATATGAATTTTTTTTTTCAAAAAAACATGGGAAATAATATTTAATATATTATGAAGAACATTGAATGGTTAATTTATCATCATATTGTAATTCAATAGTTATTATGTTGTAGTATATTCAATGTTAATCATATGTTCAAGGACATAGATAGCACTTTTTGAGTTATTATGTGATTGGAATAGTTTGGGAGACGTAAATTAAGGACTTTAATATGGATGAGGTATATGTAAACACTATATTTGTCATTTTAAAATTTTAATTTATAAATAATTCAATTTTAATTTTTTTTAAACGAGTTTAAAGTTATTAATATCTTTTTGGGTTTATATGATCATTGACTACTATGGTTTTATGAGAATTTTCTTCATATATTAGAGAATGATATATGAATTATAATTTTCTAGTATTATAAATTTTTCAATATATTGAATTAGTTGAAACCCAGGGCATACAACAAGGATGTGGGTCTTGAACCCACAATAGAATGGAGAAAATGGGGAAATAGCTTCCATTGTCCTTCATAATGTCCAGGTTAATATTATTTTCTTAAATATAATTGATTTTGTGGATAATGTTAACTTAATTTTTTCAACTTATAATTTATTATATATATTATCTAGGGATTGAAAATATATTTGTTGATTATGTTATTTAAGATATTTCATAATAAGTTCAACATTTTTGAATCCATACATGATTACTAGAAATGAATATTCTTTTAAAAAATATTTGATTTTATTTGAGGTATAATTTTTAAACAATATTTTGGATGTATTAATGGTTTTAATGTGTCTATATAGTGATTTTGATCATAAATGGGAAAGATTAATATATCTTGGCCATTTTATGACTATGTCATATACATTTTTTGTATAATAATTTAATATTAATTCCCCTTATTGGTAGATAAATTTAATAAAAATGAATTATTGATTCATTTAAATCTATGGGTTTCACACTTATTCAAGAATATATTGATGAATTTTCAGATGGTTATTTAAATAATTATTTACTTTTAACATTGGGCAACACTATTCTATTATTGGGATTAATGTATTATTTTTTTTGAATTATATTACTTAGAGAGAGAAATTTTGATTTTTTTTAAATGACTAATGGAAATATAAATAACATATTATCCATTTGATGAATTATAATATATGATTGAAGATTATTTTGTTACTTTAGAAAAAATAATTCTTCTTGGATATAAATTGTTTGGATAAAAAATGAGATTATGCTGGTAATTGAATAATGACTGAAATTATTAATATCATGTAAGTATATTTCCTTGTGGTCTTAGTCTATATTTTAATTTAATTCCTCATCACTAGGAAAATGATGTGAAATTTTTTTTATCTTATTACCTTCATTTAATATGAATTAATACTCCATTTCACACCTATTTGGTTTATGTTTTTTTGATTGTTATGTTTCCCAGGATCAATAAATTTCTTTTCATCAATAATTGTTATCACTCTCCATCATTATTTAGTAATTCTAATTTTCTTCCTCATATTTGTTTTTACATTCCATAGAAGGTTTTCTAGTTTTCAATCTTATTTATGTGATATTCCATATGATTTTTTTATTTCACTTTCCTTTTTTCAAGAGAACGTTTTATTAAAAAAATTTACAATGTGATTTCTCAAAAAAGTTATTTTTAGATGGAAACAACTTTATTAATGAGATCATGTTCAAATTGAGAGGAAAATATTTTATAATGTGAGGTGGGTGGATAATGGGACACCCTGATATTTTAAAAGAATGATATTATATTTGATATAATGTAGGATAGGAAACACCAATTATAAATGAACCAAACAATATTATTATTTAAATGTGACCATTATAACACTAATGTTGAATTATTAGTATAAATAGGATATACCCCATTATTAAATATGTATTCATAACGGTCCTAATAAAAAAATTATCAACTAATTATTAGGAAGGAATATTTTTAATTTTAGAATAGTCATTTCATTATTCAAAAGTATGTTTTTTTTAAAAATAGTGTTTTTAGTTTTTGTGAAATGTAGTCAATTTAAAATGTTTTAACACAGAAATGAAAAAATGGGGTATGTAAGTATAAAAATAATGTGATAAGGTCCATAAAGTAATAGTAACACTGGATTAAATTTTATTAGATGATAAATTTCATCTATAATCATCCCAAAATTGATTACATAACTATTTTTTCATGTAGAGATATTTTTATAATTTTAAATTTTTATGTAAACAAATGTCAACAATTTCATTCTATTTGTTTAATAGAAATAAAAAATTTGAAAAAGGGATAATATAAAGGTATATTTTGTTCTTAATAATAATATCATATTTACTTTTTTTTATTATCAATGGAAATTTATTTGTATTTTTGTATGAAATAACAACTTTAACATCCAACAAAACAATAATAAAATATTAGTTCAATTAATATAAAAATACAATAAATATTTTTTAAAAATTTAAATGTAATATGATATTAATAAATTATTGTTTTACATGATTATATTTGTTAGTAATGATGTGTTTTAGTGGTTTAAAATAGTTATATTTGAATTAAATTTTTGACATTTTGTTTTTAAAGTCATAATAAATGAATAGTTATGAAATAGACATAATTTTTATTTTATAATAATTAATGTTTTATTAAATGATTTAATACTTAAAATGGAAATATTATATTCATCCATATTTTACAATATGGTTTAAAATTTCATGTGTTTTACATTTATGGTCAAATATTCCATTTATTGTAACTCTATTAACACCCTTATTGTTAAAAATATTTTTATCATCCAAATTGTCATTATGGTTAATAAAGGGTTAAAGAAAAAATATAAGGGTAAAAATATAGTCTAAACATGTAAAAAAATTATGAGATTAATTTTACTCATCCTCATTTCATATTCCTAAATTACAATTTTAGATCTATTTTAATGGGAAAATTAATTTATATTAATTTAAAACATTTAAATTCAAAGTGATCCCATACATTATTTTAATAAATGGAACCTAAAAACCTTTTTTCAAGACAAGTATGGAAATTTTGGTTTATAACATACCATCAAAAATTACATCATGAATCCGTAATAATGTCCCAAATTCATTATTTTGATAAAAAAGCCTCCTAGGAAGGCTTCTGAAGTTAACATTAAAATGATTTTTGAAGAATGTAAATTTTTATTTACCAAATATTTTCTTATTTTACTAAAATATAAAAATACTCTTCCACCATGTTGAAGTAAAAAAAATTATCTCCACTAAATTTATATATTTTTATGTTAACGAGATCACCTATAACCATATCCTCTACCATTGAATGGTAATTAAAACCATTGCCTATATGTATGGCGGACTACCGCCTCGTGAACCAATGAATTTAGATTTCTATAACCAAATATTACAGATTGATTTAATTTTAGATTTACTATATTTTTATGTTATTAATTGCTTCCATTTATTTCAATAAATATAATATATCATTAAATTTCATAACTTTCAATTCACCAAAAAATTACATTACTCATGCATATATACGGACTACCACCTCCACAAAGTAATTTCATTCATTCCTCATACCCAAATCACATATATGATATATATTAGAATATATAAATAATTTATATGTTATTAAAAATATATGTATCATTATTTAAAGGTAAAATAATACATACCATCTTATCCAAATGACTACTGAAAATGTTAATTTTAATAATGCATTTGTACGACCTACATTATATATTATTGTAACATGGTTCATTTTTTAACCATAATTCATGGTTGGTTTAAAAAGTATAATTGTTGTGAAAATGATAATTATGTCATTATTATTATTAACTAGGTGATGAATAATGACCACTTTGACCATAGTCAAACTACTGATTTAATTTTGGGAATATGATAACAATATTATCAAAACATCCAAAATTATTAGAAATTATTAATTGATTGTATATAATATGATATTAAAAAAATAAAAAGAATAACAAACATTAATGTTGTTTTTAATAAATAAATAATTAATTTTAATTTATTCTTATGGACGATACATAACATATGTTCTGATTCAGACTCTTGGTAATGGACATCCTTTAAAACCCCCATTTTAATGATTCCTTTCCAACATGTTTTCTTCTATTTTTTTAAAAGTATATTATGGATGTGCATATATAGAAAATAAAATTTATGAATGATTTCTAGGTCACTTCTTCCATTAATTCAATTTTTTATAAAGGGAATATTTTTTTGTATTTTATAATGAATATTTTGACCTTCATTAAAAAATACAATATGATTTTTCTATTTTAACATATGCATGAATTACATGTTTTCCCACCACCATAAATATTATTTGATATTTGAAATATTTTATATGATTTAGTTCTTCTTGAATGAAAAACCATCATTTTATATGTTTTATTTATTATTCAAGAAGGTTTTTAAATTGAATGGATATTTCGATATCTAAAAATGTTTTATTATTAGTGGAAAATTGTTTGCATCACAGATTGATTTTATTTCATACGATTAAGTGTTAGTTCATTCAAAATTATAATGAAGATGATCGGTTTCATGATAAACCTTTCACACATGAGTTAAAATTTTTTCTCAAATTCATAAGTCGTTATTTATCTTTAGAAATTAACTATGAAGGTTATTTCATCTGTAAATGTGGTGGTTATTATAAGTGTAACTATGAGGTTTGTTCAATTTATAAAAATAACGGTTATTCCTTTTGTAAAAGTGATATAGAAATTATTCTTCAAGTTACCTACCTTATTTACTTAATAATTTTATGGGTCTATGAAAATAATATCATTTGTTTAGTAATGTTAATGAGATATTGTTTAAATTAATGTATTTTATACATTTTCTGGATGAAATAGATAACCTTGTAAAAAGTAATTTAGTAATTCTTCTTGATTTCAATGAAATGTTTATGTCATTTTTTTTGATATATTATGAAATAATTTATAAATATATTTTTGAATTTATATTGATTTATTAGGAAATAAAATGTTTATTTTGAGCTAAAAATAAATTTTGAAAAGGGAAATTTTTATTAGTATCTGTTAAATAATGGTTATAATTCAATCTATTTGTGTGATTTTATATTTTTTTCCTCATCAAAAATTTCTGAAATATTTTTCATTTGGTTTTTACGATGAGTTGGGACAAGGATGAGGTGATGTTAAAAATTGTGATGTTATGTTTAGAAAATAGATTTTTTTATCTCTTAAAAGCTCAATTTTGTGTGTAAAATTAATTAAAAGTGTTAGTTTCAACATTTTTATGTAAAATTTATTTTTTTAATTCTAATAACCTAATTATACAAAATAAATAACCTAAAATATCATATGAAATGAATTAAAATGATTTATTGGATAAATATACAAGAATAAGAATTTTTTATGTTTTGTTTTTTATATGAATATAATTATACCTAATGTATAAAGTAAAAATATATATATATATTTAATGTGACAAATCATAATTAGATGAGTTTTAGGATGAATAAGTTAAAAAAAAGAAAAATAATAAATTATATATAAAGAAAAAATCGTATCTTCTATTATAAGATTTTTTAGTTCTAATGGAATTCGAGAATAATATTTAACCTCAACAATAAAAAAAAATTTAAAGAATTATTTTGGATAGAATTTTGGTAGCGATTAATGATAAAATTAAAGAAAATGTGTGTAATTATGTGTCTAGAGGATGATTAATGTTTTAGGTGATATGGAGGTGAATTTTCCCAAATACCCATTACATGTTTTGTAGGGAATATAATTTATCATGGAAAGTGGATCTACATTTGATATATAATAATGATTTGGGTAGTTAAATCCATCAATACTATATTTATAGATAATTGGTTTTTCATTTTTTAACTATAGACCTAATTTTCATCCTTGTACCTTAGTTTACCCTTTATAGTGGTAGCTAACTTTTACCTCAATAAATTTGTTATATGACTAGATATAATATTGAACATATTATTAAATTTTGTTACCACCGATTATAAATATCAAATATATTTTATTTTATTTTATTTCTAAAATATATAACAAATTAATTTATATAATAAATCCAAAATTATTTTTCCCTGCAGATTTTATTTCAAATGATAAATGGATTTATTAAAATTTAATGAAATGTAATAACAGTTATATATATATGTATTCATTAGGAAATATTAAAAAATAAATTTAATTATTTTCATTATTTAACTATTATGAATATAATTTATTTAGTTAAAAATAACCAAAATAACAATAACCAATTTTTTAAAAGGTATCTCTTTGTAATATATTCTTGTTTAATTATTATTTATTAAAAAATTATAATCATTATTTGAATGGTAATTAATTTTTAACATATATGAAAAATATTTGTCAATAATTTTTATAATACAAATATGATAAACTTAACTTTTTTTGTTAAATATAAAATATTTTTTTTTAAATTAACATTCATTTTCTATGAATAATTAATTTAATATTGTTCATTGTTTCTCGAATATTTCATAGATTTTATTAATTTATTTTACAAATAAATACTTCAGTTTATCATATAATTCTTTTTATATGATTCTTTAAAATTTTAAAATCATAGGGAAAGCCTATTAAAACATTATTTTATGAAATAATGATAATTTTTTAAATGAATTACTATCATAATATTAAATTAAGAAATCATGGACAAAAAAAATTTGGTAATATTTTTTATATTAATAAAAACATTTTCAATGTTTATGTAAACTATATACATATATTCATTAACTTGTAATATATTTACTAGTATTATACATGGAATCAATATAATATTTTGTAAGGACTAAATTTGTACTATAATACCCTTAATACATTCTTCAAGTTAATTAAATTTTATCTTATGTAAACGAACTACTTGTTCCCATAATTTATATTTATAACATCTAAAAATTCATTCTATTTGTATTATTTATTTTATTATAGGTTTAGTTATACTAATAGTTAACCTTAAATTTTTATATGATCTATTTGATTTCATGGTATTAATTATGTTTTCATCATTTATGTAATATAAATATTTGTTTTATATAATTTTAAATGATAAAATGATTCATGGAATAAAAACATTTATGTTACTTAATTCAAGGTTTAATGTAATTTTGTTCTAATATTCCTTTATGGGAGAAAATTGGGATGTTAATTAGGTTCATATTCTATACAATTTTCTCTACACATACTTATATACATTGGTAAGGAAAATATTTATCATGGGGAAAGAAAATTAATACAAAAATATTTAATATTATTGGTTACCTAACTCACAAGGTTTTGTAAAAGAAATATCATAAGTATTTCAAGTATATATAAAAACCCAAAATCACAACATAATACTTTAATACAAAACAACACTACAATCAACCATAGTGACACCCATGACGTCACTACAACTACCTAAAAACCACTACCATTTCTAATTTAAGAAAATAATCCATATATTAACATAAGATAACCACATCAACATTATAAACATCAAACGTCATTAACTATTATAAAATCCATCCTAAACATTAGCAGTCTAATATAATATATTTAACCAAATTTTATGTCAAATTATTGATTAAAATATATTACACTTAAATATATTAATAACACATTCATGAAATTTTATAAAGAATTTACCATTTATTAATCACAATAAATCTATTAATCCATATTATATTTTTTATTAACACATTAATTTCCATTTTTTCCCTAATACCCATTATTTATTTCATTTATTCCATCCATATTTCATTCTATATGTATAATATAATATTGACCCATAATAAATGATCCTATTACATTAGAAAAAACCACACATACCATTATAACAACCACCACAATATCCAAAAAACTTCATTTTTGGACAACATTAATTGCAACCAATACCATAACCATACAATAAGCCAACTAGTATTAACTAAAATAATACAATCCTCATCATCCAAAATGAAAACAATTTCCATCCATTTCTACCCCAACTATAGAAATAATGTCCCCATATAGAGTATTGAATAAAAAAATACCTATAATTTAAACCAAACAAAACATCATTTTTTATAATTTTATATTAAATTATATTTTTATATTAAAGAATAATGATTTTAATATTATATTTTCACAATAAAAGTTCATTACAATCCTTAAAAGGATAACCAATAATAAATGGTGATTCTAAAAAAGAAATAGTAAAAAATAATTTGTTTACAATAACTAAAATAAAACTATTAGTAAAAAATCTACATAATAATAAATATATACAAAATATTATATAATTTTATAAAGAACATGAGATTTACCCCTCCACAAAAATTTCCATTATATAAAATCATTATATTATTAATTTTAGTCCATAAATATACTAAGTGATTGCACTTCATAATTTGATAATTTCACACATATAATATAGAGAACTATATAATACATTATAATAATAAAATGATTGACACTTAACCGAAAGAGAAATATAATAAGAATGACCCTACTAAAAATAATAAAAAATGAATAACCTCAATTGCATAAAAATTAATAAAATCAATATGAATAATGACTTATCAGAAACATAGAAAAAAACAATATACTAAAAAATATCCTCACCTAGATGAAGAATAATTTAGATAAGAATAATGAATGATAGAATATGATCTAGATTTATATAAAAAAAGGATATCCACTATATGATTATGCCAATAACTAGTCAAATTATTGTTATAGATCTTCAAATATGCACCTATAGTCACCTATGGTATAAATAAATTTTGGAAATAGATATTTATTTTAAAACACAAAACACAATTTATCACTATAAAAAATAATGAATAAAGATATGTCTTGGGTAATAACACATTAATATAACATAGATATAATACCATTATAGTATATACATCTAATATCATTATTCAAATGACATTACAAATTAAATTAAAAATTGTTCAAAATATCCCCCAATATTTACACATCGTAACACTCTAACTCTTAACAATCATAGTGAGATCGTCATCATCTTCTACTGAACCTATCAAAACCCAAACTAAGAAATTGAATAATAAAAATATAAAAGATATAATATAAATTATATATATTGATATACAAAACTGAAAAACTAGTAATAAATACTATTATAAGAATATATATGCAACAACATTCCCCTATATAATTTTAACATTGTATATAATGTCATATTAAAACCTTATTAAACTCTACTAAATATTTACGTAAAAGAATTCATGTTGTAAATAATAAAATCTAACCATATAATATATTAATGAATAATGATCCTTGATATTAAAAAACAAAAACAAAATCACATTACATTAATCTAAAAGACCCTTGGGAGATTTATAGTGAAGTAATAGACAAGGTTCTACATCCAGATTTTAACTATAAGATAGTGTGAATCCAAAAACTAATAGATCACACCCCATCTATAAATATGAAACATCCTGAGACAGTCCAATAATAAAATATAATTAAGCATAAGTTTATAAAACATATTTCCTCTATCCAACTAATCATATCACAACTAATTAAACCAATCCACAATTCAATCCAACAAGATAATATTTCCACTCTATCCTCATCTATCTTCCTGTATCATTTTCTCGATAACATCAAAACCTGAATGAAATACAAAAATAATTTAGAAAATTAATAAGTTTTATACATTCAATTAAAATATATTTTTCCTATGTTTCAAAAATAAATCAATGATTACAGTTATAAATTTTCTTGGTAATTTCATTTCATATAATTCACTTTGATAAATTTAGTCATGATTATACTATTTAAATATGTAATTCCATTCACTTATATCACATTTTAATTATATTTATTCTTGTTGAGTTTATATATTTGATAAATTAATCAAAATCCATTATCATAACAAGTTGTTACAAACCAATTTCATTTACATGTATTTGATTTCCTAATTCATATTTATAGAAATAAAATATTATAAATGGAAAACATGAATCATTTTATAACATCCTACTTTTCAAGTATATAAAATATTTTTCTCTATTTCAAAAATATATAAATTATCATTTTAATTACATTTTCAAAATTCAAGGTTCATTTTATATATTTTCATAATTTCAATCATGTTTTTAGAAATTTTAATACATAAAAATATATAAAAAAATTGAAAAATTTTAATAGAAATTTTAAAATTAAAAATGTAAATATAATTTCATTGTAACCGTATATAATAATTCCATAATATTTATAAAAACACATCTTATGATGTTTGGAATCCTTTAATCGACATATAAGATACTCACTCGTTCCTGAAAAAATATATTTTGTTATCTAAATACTTCTTATTTCCAGTTTTTATATAGCTATAATATATATATATTATAGCTATATATTTTAAAAAAATGTTTATTTAATAAAAAATATAATCCTATCACACATATCATAAATATAATATTTGGGATGCTTGTTTTCAAATGGTTTGTGAAAAAAATTATAAATATTTTAATCAAAGAACTATAATTGTAATAATTAATTTATTTTGGATACATTAAAATTACGAAAGATATTTAAATTATTTTGTGATATATTTTATAATACTAAAATATATTTATATATACCATACTATATATCTATTTATAAGAAAATATATATTTCTTGTATGAACAATTAATTTTCATACCCTATACCTGTTAATTATAAAGAATCGTGATTTTAAATAAATTTATCTTTCAAATAATATTATTAATCATATAAGAAAATGTTCTCATATATAATAATTTATTTAGTTTCTTACTAATTACAAAGTAATATATAGTATGGACTATTTTTTAGACATTAGTTAATTGGGTCCATAAAATATGACATCTTACTTCTTAGATTGATCATAATATGATACTTTTGATGCCTAAAATGAATTAAAAAATATTATGTTTTTTTGTTAAATAATTAATTCATATCTAATTTAATAAAATTATATTGTTTAATTTTTCATGTTGATTTAAATATTCCATTTTTTTCATATGATTAAATCCTTCCAAATATATATATATATATATATATATTTATAATTTCACTTATTTTTATATTATTTCTATAAAATTTCCATGAAAAATGAAAAATACAAAATTACTATCAATATTTTTATTTAATTAAATAATCCTTTAATAAATTTATAATGAAATTATTAATATTTAAAAACTATAAAAAACTAATACATTTACATTGATCTTAAAGAATCATGAAAACATTAAAAATATATTCATTCAAAATGGTGGAACCTAGTAATTATTGTGTAAGAATTTTAATTGAAATCATAGTACAAAGAATATAATGATTCCATGTGAAATATATAATTTTTTTAAAACAAAATTTCATAGTTATCACTTTTTGAATAATTATTTATATAAAATCATTTAATCTCAACTTGGGAATATGTTTTATTAGATACAAAAATATATCAAGAATTTTATATTTATATTCATACATTTGATCAAATAAATTTTTAGATAATTAATTTTTTATTATTATATAATTTTATAATGATGTGTTAGTTTTAAAACCACATATAAGATTAAACATATATATCTCCAACTTAATAATATCTAGAGAATGTTGGGTCGAACCCATGTGAGGTATTAATAGAGAACAAGAAACCAATTTATCAAAACTAACCCACTATTTAAAACAGTGGGTATAGTAACTATTTTAATTTTAAACCATTTAGTGAGATAAAAAATGAACAATACTTATTTAGAACAAAAGGAATCCAAGAAGTGATAAGATATATTATGGAAAAATTAATAGGTTTTATGATTGGGTAATATTAATATTGAATGGGTTAAATGGTTATGTTTTTCACATGAATTATAATTGAATTCATTGACTCGAGAAATGATTTGTTTAATATTATTATCCATTAGATTGAAACCATTGTAGAATGAAACATAAGGATTTAAAATTCAATAACAATCATACAACAACTGAATTTTATTTTTTAAAAAAATAATTGAATAACTGATATTTTTTGGTGATTTTTAAAATAATATTTTGAAGAATTTAATCCATGATCTATCTCACTAAAAGATCATAGAGTTTTTAATTTATGAGCAAAGGAAAAAAAACATTTATTTAAAATAAATTCAAAATATATCTTTTATATCTATTCTAATTTTATAGAATAAATGATGTGAATAAGTGAATTAAGAACAAACCTACTTTAACTAAACACCCAAATAAATAATATATCCAAGAATAATTACAATGAAGAAGTATAAAAAACATGTTCAATTAAAAAATATGAAATAAAATAATGGAAAATAAACCTCAATTTATAATAGTCACAATTAATTATTGATTATTTCTCCTTATGGTCATCTTTGGTCTTCATGTTTTATCACAATCCCAATGTATTTCTCCATTTATCATCTCGAATGAATGTCATGAGTCTATGATATTTCATTATGATACTAAATATGTATCTTTAACATCCTCTCTCATTATATGTTTTCCCACCCACACCTTCACCGTCATATTCCTTATCTTTTTTCTAGTCACCAAACAAGTGGCACCGACTATGTGGCATGAGTTCGTGGGATGTAATTCCATTGAATCCCCTAAAACAACCTCTTCTCCAAATCTCTTAATGAACATAGATATTAAAATTGATCCTTCTTGTATGTGGAAAAATATAGATAACGAAAAAAAATTTAACATAATTAAAAAATATAATAGAAATTGAATTATTTAATTAATCATTATAATTATTAGATAAAGGAAAAGATTACATTTTAGTAATTTTCCAAAATAAATATTTTATTAGTTATTATTATTTTATTCTATATTTTTAATTTTATTGTTTTAATAATTATTTATTTTAATTCATTATTACAGTAATTATGATAATAACTTTTAAATTATTTGTTTATTATTATTAAAATAATATCTTTTTCTCTCCCCTTTATCCCTCTCTAGGTGGGGTTTCAATTTTTCATCTACCACCCAGTGTAGTTCTCATGTCTAGTCAAATTGTTCCACACTAATCTCTTACCACAGTGGTGCTCCTTTATATGGATCTCTCCATTAGCGATAGACTTAGCTTCATATTTGTATGACTATTAGGTCTAGTGAAGAGGGGTAGAGATGGCGGCTATATTAGGTGGTCTATAGTGGAATTAGTTGAATGGAAGCTTTGACCTCATAAGATATGTAGAGGTATATCCCAACCATCTTTAACAAACATGTCAGCTAAAGGTCCTCAATGGAGTGAGGACTCTTCCTGGACCTTGGAGAAATATCGATTTGGGTGATATTATAATAGGTTGGATCATTGTATTGTAATTGATAATTCAATGTCTTTATGTGGTGGTTATATATTCAAATCCGCAATGAGCATATGGATAGTTTTCTAAAGATTCATGGTTGTGAGTCGTGATGTACCACTGAGTCAATGTTCAGTGATGGTGTGTTGTTATTGTGGGTTGGTGGTATGTGTTTGTCAAAAAATGTCTGGATTGTGGTGGAAGATTGATCCTTATAGTGTGAAGGTTTGTTTTTTGAAGTTTACCATCATGGAAGGTAGTGTGAAAGAAGGGATTTATTGTTGCGGAATTATCTAGATGTATAGAATATCCTACTGGAATGTCCATGTGAAGGAGGTGAATTAGTGGGGTGAAGGGAGAGGCACTACCAAGATGCTTGTTGTATGTGTGGGGAATCACCCAAAAAACCTATAGGTGGGAATTTTTTAGAAATGATGGTAGTGGCAGAAGATGAATTATAGTGGTGAGTCTTTGTGGTGTCGGTACTGTTTCAATCTGTTGAAGACGGTAGTGGCTCACGATGATGGATTTTCTAGCACTGATGGTGACTCGTAAACAAATATAGTGGTGACTTGTGGAATGAGGATTTATTGTAGTATCTCAAAAAATGTATGTGGTGATGGTGAAACATAGTTTCACTATTGTAAGGATCTAGAAGTTAATCACTGGAATCACTACTGCATTAGTCTCATAGTGACTCAAATTCTGAACTGCAAATTAAATCATTAGCTAATTTTATAAAATTAATTCAATTAAAAATTAATAAATTGAAATATATAAACATAATTTGATTAATTAAATTATTAATAAATAAAATAAAAACTGATTTAATACCAGTAAAATGTTTTAATTAATAAATTTATAATGATGAAGTAAAATTATACCTAAATTAATAAATAAGTAAAATTAAAAGTTGGAAAAAAGTAATTTAAATTAATAATGGATTTATAAATTTATTTACAATATTAAATTACATTGAAGTGTGAAATTAATTAATTAATGTTAATATAATTGATGAAAAAATTAAATGATTAAAAATAAAATTAAAGAAGAAATTAATTAAGATACACTGATTAAATGATTAATTATTAAAAAGAGACAAAAGTATAATTTTTAAGAAGAATTAAAATGTAATAATTATAATGAAAATTAATGAATAACTAAAGTACAGAAAATTATTAATTTCAATACCAAAATTACAAAATTTATTATAAAAAATAATTAATTAATAAATTTAATTATAAAATTACAAAATATCCAACCAAATAACAAAATGAATCAATTAATTAGACCATTGAAAAAATAATAAAAGGATGTGGAAAATTAGTAAATTTAACGTCCAGCTAAATTTCCCCAACAAAAATGCATGGATTGTACTCAATCAGTTCTATGATTTAATTTATTCTTAAAAGTATAAATATGTTTTTATTCATCAGCTCAAAATAAAACTTGTAAAGAAGTTTTAATGTAGCTGACCACACACTGTGAAATAGGCTTTGGAAATGAAATGTTTCAAAAAAAATATTTCCAAGATTTAACAATCACTTGGATATCAAGGAACTAATGAATCCTTTACAACTAATGACTTCAAGCCTTATGCATGATAGCATTTTTTGACATACTCGAATTCCTGTTCATTTTCTATATCCAATAATGATAATAGTTTAAAAATAATTGGAGTTAAGAACCCTAAGAAAAGGTACCTTATAAATAGACAACCTCCTAGGTTCTAAAACAAACAATCAAGGATAAATATATTTTTTGGAATCACTTTATCGATATAGTTTAAATGATTTCAAAGAAATTAATTATCCCCTTCTTTATATGGTGCTCAAAATTCCACTCACCTTATTGAACACCTTTTTGGAAACTATAAACATTAATATTTATTTTGAATTTTAATTTTTTCACAAACATATAACATGTTCTAAGAACTATGAATATACCAATATTAGAATTTTACAGAGGTCTTATACACACACACTATTCATTGTGACTCAAATATTCAATGTATGTTCCCAAATGACCATTTTACTCTAGTTTAAATTGATTTATACGAATACCATTTAAATTGGCTGGCTAAAGTGATTATATTTTTAGTAATTAAAATGTACGACCCCTCGTATGAAGTTGAAATAACTATTTTCCTAATTATATGATCATAACTATACAAAAAACAGTGTTTCCTATATGACTCCCAAACTTAGTTCATAAATAGAGAATTCATAAAAGTGCTAAGAAAATTCACTCGGAAATCATTCATATTTTAAAAATTATTATTCAATGAATCTCCTAACCACGTATAAAATATTATCCTTAGGCAATAATCAGCTGAAATGGAACAAAATACTAAAGAAACATTATTTTTGAATTATTTTTTGAACAATTTGACCATAATGTAACTAAAAATTTGAGAGGCATAGGGATTTGATGGGCTTTTATTAAGGAATATATTAACACAAACACTAAAGACCATCTCTTACACATTTAAAACCTAACCTTGTCCAAATATTGAATTCAAAGGTTTAGAAAACTGTTTTTCTATTTAATCTCAATGAATATTTCAAATTCAGTTGATTAATTACATGTTAATAGTTACATTATAACTCAAAAACTATGATTTTTTAACAATAAACATATTATAAAATAATATTATCTCATAAATTTTACTTACAGTCGGTGAATATAATTTTTCAATTTAATTCAATCAAAAAGATTGTAAATCATGAGAATGGAGTGTATAGGGTGTAAAATATTTTAAAAATTATATTCAATCGAATATATAGTAAGGAAGAAAAAATTCATACTTAAACACCCAAAAAACACTGATCATATGACAATAAGAGGTAACCCCCCCCCCCCACATATATATATATATAATTTCCCAAATAGAATATATTTAAAGGAAATAAAATAACACTGTTCAATAATCTAATACATAGAGCATCAATTTCCAAAAATATTCCCCTATATAGTAAAATGGAGAATGATATTTATGATTCTCCTCCACTTACAAACCAACGAGTCACCATTGTGGTGACTCACTAACATTAGTAGAACTATTACTATATTTATATTTTGATTGTAATACAAATGTGTAAAAAACTGATTCGAAAATAAATGTAGATAACTTCCCTTATTATTTATTCTTCCCTTCCTTGTGAGGTTTCTGCATAAGATTTCATTTTTTCTAAGAAATAAAGGATAATATGCTCCTCTATGGAAAACTATCTCAACTATTTCTAAATTCATAGACTAAAGGATCAAAAAAGATATTTCCACCAAAAGAGATATGATAAATACAAATAATGTGAAACATTATTCAAAAATAAACAAGAACAAAAGTAAAAATAAGACAAACCATGGGTTAAATCTCATGAAGAATCAATAATAAGTAATTAGTTAGACATTATTGAGAATCAGTTCTCAGGGTTAGTGGTTGTAGCCAATCCATTTTTTACCATTCAAAATAAAGTTTGTCTCTTTTCCCATTAACAAGGATTTATTTTTTTCCTCTACTACAATCTCAAAATATACATTCATTTGTGCTCTAACATCATCAAATGTGCTAGACCACTAAGATTCCAATTTTACAGGAAAGTGATTAAGTCTGGATTTGAAGGGAAAGAAGTTATCTCCAAGTTTAAATTAATTATTTTTTATGACATAATCATTATAAAATTTTTACCTATATTTATATATTCTATAGTTATCATAATAATCTATCCTAATCACATCTTGTTCACTCAGCTCAAGAAGCATCCTATATCTAGCACTTTTAAAATCAATATTTATAATCCATAACAACCCTATATGACTTGTGTGACAAATCCCCAAGAAAAAATAAATCATTTCTCAAATAATATCTTATATAATGACATATACATTGGGTTCTTTATTTCTATTCTATAGGCCAACAAATCCTCATCTAACATTAGTGACCAATCCTTCCTAGAATTTGAATCATTTTTCTCCAAAATCTATTTTAGTCCATCTTAGATATTTATACCTATATAGTAGATTGTGGATGGTAGGAAGTTCCAATCCTATCTATGTATCCATATTTTTCCATTAAATCCATAGTATTTAAATTTTTAAATTGTGTTTCCTCATTAGTAATGAACTCTTTTAGTACCCAAAATCTTGAGAAAATGTTTTTTTTAATTTAATAACACTATTTTCTTGATTTTTCAGAATGGATAAAGCCTCAAACTATATATAAATATTTTCAATTTTGAATAAGATATACTCATTCTCATAAGAGGATGGAAATGTGACCATAAATTCTAATCCATAAACATCAAAATTTCAACATATAAAATACCTTCCTATGGTAATTCCATCATTCTCCCAACTTTTCTAGACTTTGACATTGTAAAGACCAGGAAACTTCAAGGAAATTTTTTTCTTAATTTATTTGGAATTTTACAAGTATGCAGTTTCTGAAGGCACCTGATTCCAAGGCCCAGTGTGACCGGAATCAATTTCTGAAGATTATCTCAGGTACGTTCAGTGAACGAACGATCGGGTTTTCCTAACTTTTGAACCGGTGCTCGGAATCGAAATCTGAGGGCACTGATGAAACATAAATGCCCGTAATTGCTTAGGAACACCTTTTCTGGAGTTGTGTTTGCTCGGGTGAGGTTATTAAATAAATGGGTTAACTAAAGAATAAAATAAAATATTGTGCTACAAATTTTATTTTTATTCTAAGTAGTTTAAAGCTACGTATGGAAGTTGAGGCAGAACCTAATAAATCTTAACCCCTATTGATAGGATATTAGTGAGGTTGGCCCCACATGGGCCCCACCTATTAAACTTCTTCAAACCTCCCATTAAGTTGGCAAACCCCCATTAAATTGTTTTTGTGTAACACACCCACACCCCCTTTTTAAATACCAAGTCAACTCTCGCGTTTAATTGGATTAATAAATGCCTCTTTAATTGGTCAACGCACATTAATTAAATCGTGATTTAATTTTTTATTTCAAAAAGGGATGACATGCGTAATAAAATAAGGCAAAGCCTTATTTTATTATTGTTGATGTGTTGTACGAGAAGATTTGGGGAGAAATTACACTAGTCTTGAAGAACGTTCTTCCTCATTGAAGAACACGAAGAACGACGAAGAACACCTGCCTCTGACGAAAGACGACGAAGAACACAAGTTCCTCGGAGATTGACAACGCGACACCATGTACCGCGACGCCGACGATCCCTTTCTCTACGACGCCATGTACCGCGATGCCCACGATCCTCTTCCACGACGTCGTCATCTGCGATGTCTTTTTCCACGACGATCCTCGTTAGAAAACCTATTCAAGGTAGGGGGTTTTGGTTTAATTTAATTTATTTGTTTTATATCCTCGATGTGTGTTTTAATTGTTGGAAGTCATTTTGACCACTAACGGGGTGGGTGTGGACCAACGAACAAGTCTGAATGCACCGTTTCTTTGTTCTTGATTCGCGGAACGTTGGGTGATGATGAAACGAGACCGTTGAGCGATTTAAGGTCGTCACAGTAATCTTCGGCTCCCGAGATGACCCCAGGCGCAGACAGGAGCAAGAACGGACCACCGGTGCGGTGCCGGTGGCTCGCAGGCTTCACCGGCGGCGGCGGCCGGCACCGGTCGGCCGCCAGGAGGCGGAGGCGTCCCGGCGCGCCGCCAAGAGGAATCGCCGTAGTTGAAGCTATGGTGGTAGGTGACTAGGATCACGCGGTCGCGCGTGATCCGGAGGCGGACGCGGCACTAGCCGTGTCGGCGGAGCACGAAGGGAGGGTGGACTGCGTCCCCCCAATGCTCGGCCATTGGCAGAGCCGGGACGGGTTGTGTGGACCAGACCAGGCCGCGCCCCACCGGGTCGGACCCGGGTCGGGTCGCCCCGGTTCGGGCCGAACCAAGGGGGTTGGGTCGGGTCGGGCCGGGCCCAGACACCCCATTTTCGGATTACATTTGGTCTTTTGCCCATAATTGGGCTACGGACCTCCGATTGACGCACTGTCTGTTGCGATGTGATACTTGGATCAATACGGTTGTCTAGGTATATTACACTCAAGGTTTTGAAAAACATGGGGTATGGCCGGGTTTGTTCGAACACGAAACCAACCGGGCCCTCAGAGCGGAAACACTTATAACTTAAGCTCTGGATGTCCTATTGATGTTTCATCGACTTTGTTAGATTCCTCTTAGTGGGACGGACCTTTTGTCTTACTATACTCAAGGTTTGGACACAGTTGGAGTGCGGTCAAGTTGGTTTTTTCTTAAAAACCAACCGGGCCCCTTGAACGAAAAAGCCAATAACTCTCAGACCGGGCGTCTGATTGACGCGCCGTCTGTCACGTTGAGTTTCTCTTGTCGATATGGAACTTTTAGATACATCAACTCCAAAATATGTGTTAGTTGATGTATCTACCCCCTTGGCTCGTGGATCGGACCCTCCCCGAATCGAGCATGTTGTGTGTGGTAACCCTAGAGCTGGCTACGACTGTGACGACGATGAAGACTGCACTGAAATCCTACATGGGTTCGGCAGCGACGACGACTACACTGAAATACTTTGTGGGTTCGGAAGCGATAAAAACTGCACTGAAATCCTCTGTGGGTTCGGCAGCGATGAAGAACGTACTGAAATCCTCCATGGGTTCGACGGCGATGAAGACTGTACTGAAATCCTCCGTGGCTTCGGCAGTGACGACAACCGTACTAGAATCCTCTGTGGGTTCGACGGTGAAGACTATCGTGCTGGAATCCTCTGTGGGTTTGACGTAAAGACCTCCATACTGGAATCCTCCGAGGTTTCGACGACAATGACAACTATACTGGAATCCTCTATGGGTTCGATGATGAAGACTATCGTACTGGAATCCTCTGTGGGTTCGACGACGAAGACTATCGTACTGGAATCCTCCGTGGGTTTGATGATGACGACAACCGTACTGGAATCCTTTGTGGATTTGGAAGCGATGACTATAATACTTGTATCCTACGTGGGTCTGACATTATTAACATTTGTTGTAGAATCCTACGTGGGTCTGATAGGTTAGCTTGTTTAGTATCCTACGTGGGTCCTACCTCAATGAATCAGAAACAACATCTAGTAATATCCTTTTGTTTTAAAAATGATTTATACCTATGTGAGGTGAGTCTTGACTTTCAATAGTTATCTTTGATATGATTGACTTCTGTTATCTTGTGTGGATTGGTTGTGTTATTCTGTGTGGACTAGATCGAACTTGGGCTCGGATGTTGTAGCCGAACTAGAATTGATGACTTAGGTATATGTATGAGAATATATCTAAGCAGTATTGGATGTTACTTTGTGATTGTATCTTTCCATTTTGGTTTATCCTTTGTAGATTTTGGGAGACCATCGGGGGTCTCGAGGTCCCTACTGAGTATCGTATACTCAACCCTGCACGGGCTATGCCCGCACTACGTTGTGTTGGATGCTGACGACGGAAAGCGCTGATCGTGGTTGAGGATTGTTTAGCAAGTCAGTAACTGGAGGTGGACCACTGGGCGGGATGTACACGGAGCGGACGGCTTGACCTGAGGATATGAAGAGGCTATCTGTACCCACCCTTTAGGTGGGACTTCTAGTGGGCGGCTCGACATTGCTGCATTACTTTAATTTGTTGTACTTTCTTTCCAGTTGTACTTTACTTTCAGTTTGGGGTTTTATTCTGGCCAATTTACTTTTTGTACTTACTATTGTACCCAGTTTTACTTAGTGTATACTTCTGCTTTCTTACTATGTGGTGTTTTTTTACTTTATAAAGGCAATCCCTTCCCCTTTTGTCAGGATTTACACCTTGGTGCTAGTCGACAGCCCCTGGCCTATGGGAGGCGGGCTTGGGGTAGTCACGGCATTGGTCCCGAGGACGGGTCATGACAAATTGGTATTTGAGGACGTCGGTTCTACGATATTACTCGGGACTCTGATCTTTCTTCATTGAAGCAATAGTTTTAAGGGTATTAAGTTTGGCTATCAGTCCAGGGAGTCCAGTGTTGGCACGGCGGCCGATGTATCCGTACACCAGGACCCTGACTTCTGATTTATGACTCAATGCACGAAACCATTGATTGCATGTGTGTTTCAAAAGTTTTCTTTGTGATTACTTTGTGTCATCTCACCAGGTATACTATTTTGACCATGGTGCACCTGTTTCTTCTCAAGATGGCCCCACGACGGTATCCAGCTAGGGTTCCGAGCTTTGTGCGCGATGACAGCCCACTGAGTGACGAGTCCTTGGTGTAGGGACCTTTTTCAGTAGAGGCACTGGTGGTACCTCTACCCGCCGAGCCACCGATGCTACTAGCCCGAGCTGCTGGGAGTACACATCGCCTCAGTGCACTACACGAGTTTCAGCATCAGAGATCGCCTAGCTTCTGCGGGGAGACGGACCCTCAGGCAGGTGAGGATTGGCTGGAGGTGGTTGTGTGAGTTTTCAGGTTAGTGGGGCCACCAGCTGACCTCAGGGTGATCCTTGCAACGAGTCTCCTGCACGCCGCAGCAGGCAGATGGTGGAGCATGATGCTCCAGGTGCACGACGAGGCATCACTCCTTTGGACGGACATTGAGAGACTATTCCGCTCGGAGTTCTACCCAGCCACCCTCCGTGTGGTGCGCATTTAAGAGTTACTATAGTTGCAACAGGGCAGCATGACTGTGGCCCAGTACTCGGCGAGGTTTACTGATCTCTCGCCCTACTCCACAAATATGGTACGGGAACCGTTCTTCCGGGCCCGGACCTTCGAGCAGGGACTAAGGCATGAGATCAGGGCTTCGATGATCTCCCTCAACATTCCAACATAGGCAGGGGTGTTGGAGAGAGCCCATCTAGTAGAGATTTTTCTTGCCGAGCAGTCACTTGTGGCAGGACCCTACGCAGGACGACCCGTAGCGGAGTCTTCTATAGCTAGTAGTAGACAGGTGATACAGAGGTCCAAGCGGGCCAGACCATCAGATTGCCAATCTCAGGATGAATATTTTGTTGTGTGGGGCACACGAAGGAGAACCAGCTACACGAGGAGCAGGCAATGCTACGCATGCAGCGGGTAGGGTCACATGGCTCGAGACTGACCGACTCATCCTACTGATGAGAAACAGGTGGTAGAGGGACCTCCCAGGCAGAGGTTCGACCATGGAGGTCTGTAGGGAGAAGGAGGGAGAGGCAGGGGAGCTGGCCGAGCAGCGGGTGGTGGACGTTGCTTTGAGGCCCTACCACCAACACCACCAGGGAGCCCACCCCGACCGCTGGGAACGGGTGGACAGGGGAGAGCTCAGCTTCAGGCAACTGAGGCCTATGATCATGGAGCTCCGGGAGCAGATAGACATGAGTGGGACTAGCTCCAGACATGGAGAGTTTTGTTCATGATGATTCAAGATTTGTTGATGTTTGCTTGTAGATGATTTGTGTCTTTATACCTTGAGCTGTAGAAATAAAAAACACCTTTCATTGGGGCATTTACATTCTTGTCCTCTCTTGTGTGGTTACTAAGAGGTTCCGGTTTAAACTGTTGACTTGACCCTCACTTTTGGGATGCCTACTGGAAGAATCCCAGTGACCACACACTGATGCCGGTAGTGTGACTCAACCCTTGGTGGCAAGAGTAATGGTTGGATCTCTTGGTAGTAGCGTCGAGGCCTTACGACGTCATACTTAGTATGGATTAGTATCATCCATGTCGGGACTGACTGTATTAGGTGAAGAACGTCGTTCATCCTAGGGATGAGACCGGATTTCACTTATCGGAAAAGATGAAATCATAGCAGTTCTTGTAGGACCAGAGAAGGTCCAGGTCATCCAAGAGCGGATGAGGACAGCTCAGAGCCAACAAAAGTCTTATGGTGATAGGAGGTGGAGACCACTGGAGTTCGAGGTTAGTGACCATGTTTTCCTATGGGTCTCACCTCAACGTGGATTACGGAGTTTTAGCCACAGCGGCAAGTTATCTTTGTGCTTCATCAGACCCTTCCAGGTCCTCAACAGGGTAGGCGAGGTGGTTTACCATTTGACCCATCCACCTCAGTTGCATCATGTGCACGACGTTTTCCAGGTATCTCATCATAGGAGATATGTGCACGACCTGACACATACCTTGACGATGGGGCGACTTATGCGGAGGTCCCGGTGGAGACCGAGGATCGATAAGAGTGGGTCCTATGTGGTCGGCCAACTCCTCTAGTGCGCATCATATGGCATCACAGGAACCTCCAAGAGAGCACTTGGGAGTGGGAGGCTCAGATGCGTGCTCAGTACCCTATTTTTTTCCCTAGTTTGTGTTATAGCTTTACGGGGACGTAAATCCCTGAGGTGGGAGTAATGTAAAGACCCGAAAATTTCAAAGTAATTTTTTTCTTAATTTCTTTGGAATTTTACGAGTACGCAGTTTTTGACGGCACCTGATTCCGAGACCTGGTGTGCCTAGAATCAATTTCCAAAGTTTAGCTCAGGTACGTTCAGTGAACAAACGAGCGGGTTTTCCTAACTTTTGAACTGGTGCTCGGAATTGAAATCTGAGGGCACCGATGAAACCGCAGTGCCGATAATTACTTAGGAACACCTTTTCTAGAGTTTCGTTTTCTCGGGTGACATTATTAAATAAATGGGTTAACTAAAGAATAAAATAAAATATTGTGCTACAAATTTTATTTTTATTCTAAGTAGTTTAAACCTATGTATGGAAGTTGAGGTGGGACCCACGAAATCCTAACCCATCTTGATAGGATAATAGTGAGTTGGGCCCCACACAAGCCACACCTATTCAACTTCCTCAAACCTCCCATTATGTTGGCAAACCCCCATTAATTTTTTTTAACACACCCGCACCCACTTTTTAAATGCCAAGTCACCTCTCGCATTTAATATGATTAATAAAGGTCTCTTTAGTTGGTCAATGCATGTTAATTAAATTGTGATTTAATTTTGAATTTCAAAAAGGGATGACATGAGTAATAAAATATAGCAAAGCCTTATTTTATTATTTTTGATGTGTTACGCAAGAAGATTTGGGGAGAAATTACTCTAGTCTTGAAGAACTTTCTTCCTCATTGAGGAACGCAGAGAACGACGAAGAATGCCTGCCTCCGATGAAAGACTATGAAGAACTCAATATCCTCAGAGATTGACCACGTGACGCCGTGTACCGCGACGCTGACGATCCTCTTCTCTGCGATGTTGTGTACCGCGACGCCCACGATCCTCTTCCGCGACACCGTCTTCCGTGACGTCTTTTCCTCCGACGATCCTCGCTCGACATCCTCTTCGAGGTAGGGGGTTTTGGTTTAATTAAATTTATGTGGTTTATATCCTCGACATGTGTTTTAATTGTTGGAAGTCGTTTGAACCACTAACGCGGTGGGTGCAGACCAATGAACAAGTCTGAACCCACTGTTTCTCTGTTCTTGATGCGCGGAACATTGTGTGAAGACGAAGCGGGACCGTTGAGCGATTGAAGTCTGTTGCAGTAATCTTTGGGTCCTGAGATGACCCCAGGCATAGACAGGAGCAAGAACGGACCACGGAAGCAGCTCTAGTGGCCCGCAGACTTCACCGGCGGCGCCGGCGGCCGGAGGCGGCGGCCGGCACCGGTCGGCCGCCCGGAGGCGACGGTGTCCCGGCGCGCCGCACGGAGGAATCGCCGCGGCTTCAGCCACGGTGGCAAGTGACCGAGATCCCACGGCCGCACGGGATCTGGAAGGGGATGCGGCACCCACCGCGTCTGCGGAGCACAAAGGGAGGGGGGATCGCGTCTCCCCTATGCTCGGCCGCTGGCCGAGCCAGTGTGCCACCCGGCCGAGCCGGGTCGTGTTGCACGGACCAGACCGGGGCGCGCCTGACCGGGTCAGACCCTGACCCGGGTCGGGCCGACCTGGTGCGGGCCGACACAGGGGGGTTGGGCCGGGTCAGGCCGGGCCCAGACCCCCCATTTTCAGACCACTTTCGGTCTTTTCCCCATAACATGGGTTAGAACCTCCGATCGACACACCGTCAGTTGCGATGCGATCCTTGGATTGGGACGGTCATTTAGTTATATTAAATTCAAGGTCTCGGAGTACTTGGGGTATGTCCAGGTTGGTTCGAACACGAAACCAACCGGGCCCTCAGAGCAGAAACGCTTATAACTTAAGCTCTGGACATCCGATTGACATGTCATCGAAATTTTTAGATTCTTCTTAGTGAGACAGATCTTTTGGATTACTCCGATCTAGTTTTGGACGCAGTTGGTGTGCTGTCGGGTTTGTTTTGGCTTAAAAACTAACCGGGCTCCTAGAACGAAAAGGCCAATAACTATCAGACTGGGCGTCCGATTGACGCGCCGTCTATCACGTTGAGTTTCTCTTGTCAAGAAAGAACTTTGGGATACATCAACTTCGAACTATGTGTTAGTTGATGTATCAACCCCCTTGGCTCGTGGAGCGGACCCTCCCAAAATCGAGCATGTTGTTTGTGGGAACCCTAAAGCTGGCTGCGACTGCGACGACGATGAAGACTGCACGGAAATCCTCCGTGGGTTCGGCAGCGATGACGACTGCACTGAAATCCTCCGTGGGTTTTGTAGCGATGAAGACTGCACTGAAATCCTCCTTGGGTTCGGCAACGATGAAGACCGTACTGTTATCCTCTGTGGGTTCGGCGGCGATGAAGACTGCACTGAAATCCTCCGTGGGTTCAGCAGTAACGACAACCGTACTGGAATCCTCCGTGGGTTCGCTGGTGAAGACTATCATACTGGAATCCTCCATGGGTTCGACGTGAAGAACTTCGTACTAGAATCCTCCGTGGGTTTGACGACGATGACAACCATACTGGAATCCTCTGTGGGTTTGACGGTGAAAACTATCGTAATGGAATCCTTTGTGGGTTCGACGACGAAGACTATCATAATGGATTCCTTCGTGGGTTCGATAGTGACGACAACCTTACTGGAATCATCCATGGGTTCGATGGAGACGACTACAGTACTTGTATCCTACGTGGGTCCGATAGTATTGACCTTTGTTGTAGCATCCTATGTGGGTCCGATAGCTGAGCTGGTCTAGTATCCTACGTGGGTCCCAGCTAGATGAATTAGTAACAACATCTGATCATCTCCTTTTGTTTTACGAAGGATTTATAACTGTGTGAGATGAGTCTTGACTTTTAATCATTATCTTCGATATGATTGACTGTTGTTATCCTGTGTGAATTGATTGTGTTATCCTGTGTGGACTACATCGAACTTGGGCTCAGATGATGGATCCGAACTGGAATTCATGACTTTGGTATATGTATGGGAATATATCTAAGAAGTGTTGGATGTTACTTCGTGATTGTATCTTTCCTTTGTGGATTATCCTTTTTGGATTCTGGGAGACCTTCGGGGGTCTCAGGGTCCCTACTAAGTAGCGTATACTCACCCCTGCACAGGTTATGCCCACACTACGTTGTGTCGGATGCAAACGACGGACATCACTGATCGTGGTTGAGGCTTGTGGAGAAATTCGGTACTTGGAGGTGGACTACTGGGCGGGACGTAAATGGAGCGGACGGCTGGACCAGAGGAGCTGAAGAGGCTATCTGTACCCACCCTTCATGTGGGACTTCGAGTGGGCGGCTCGACGTTGCTGCTTTACTTTTAGTGGTTGTACTTTCTTTCCAGTTGTACTTTACTTTCCGTTTGGGTTTTTATTCTGGACCATTTTCTTTCTGAACTTACTATTGTACCCAGTTTTACATAGTGTATACTTCTGCTTTCTTACTCTATGGTGTTTTTTTACTTTATAAAGGAAATTTCTTCCCCTTTTGTTCGGGATTTACACCTTGGTGCTAGTCGCCAGCCCCTGACCTATGGGAGGCAGGCTTGGGGTAGTCACGGCACGGGTCCTGAGGATGAGCCGTGACAGACATCTATCACTACCAACTAGAAAACTCATAGCATCTTGTAATATGGTGGGCCAATAAAATATAGCGTGAGGTATATTCTGAGCTATCCTTTCTCCACCATTATTCCATCCCCAAAGTGATGAGTAACATCTCTCTTATATAAGAAACATATACACTTTTGGAACAAATCATCTTAATATTTCTTCAGAATATCACTTAAATAGAAAAGGATCATCCCAACATTATTTGGTTTTTAAACTATATATTTTGAGTAAAACATGCGTCTGAAAAAAATCAAAAAAGTATGCAAACCAAGAATAACACCCAATGAAGATAGTGAGAAGCTTCACATCCGTAAAAGAGATGTTTCTCCCCATAGGATATTCATAGTGGGTATTGTAAATCCTATAAATATGTTCTATAATTGAATTATCATCTCCTTGATAGTTGATAATTTAAATCTGATTCACTTGGAACAAAAGAGACCGCCAAATTAGCCAGGCATTGGCATCCTTAGTAAATAGCAGATTTTCTAAGGAAGAATGATCAGTGAAGATCATGAATTTAGAACCAAGAATATACTACCTAATTTTTTCTATATAATTAAAAACAACCAAAAAAGACTTTTTTTAGTGGTGTAATTTTTTTATGCTTCATCATGCAGCCTGATAGAATAGTAAAACACATGAATCTTTTTATCTTGTGTCTATCCTAATACATCGCCAAAAGTGATGTAACTTATATCACATGTTAGTTCAATGAAAATTTTTCAATACAGTGCAGTTATGATATTTGATTATGTGACTTCTTCCTTATATAACATAATATAATTAAGACAATTATGATAAAAAAATAAATGGTTAGTCCGTAATAAGTAAAGAAGAAAATAGATTTTTTTTTGGAAATTTATTTTATGAATCTATGTTAATAACAAGAATTCCCTAAACATATTCTAACTCCCTTAACATATTTAGGAATTTTAAAATTTATAATTACATTAAAAATGGAAATGTCCATATTTAAACCCCTTTTGGACACTATATATAGCAAAAAATGCTTTTAGAAACCATTAATTTTCATTTTCGCCTGTTAAAAAATAAATTGGTTTATAAGAATCTCTTTAACACCAATTCTAAAAAATTTCAAAAAAATATCAAATGTGCTACCAACTAGGGATATGTTATCCTTGAAAACATCTATGATCCTTTTAATCATATCAAAAAAGATATCCATAAAATTCTATTTAATGAATGATAGATTTCAAATAAACCAAAGGGAATCTGTCAATAATAAAATGTCCCAATATTGCATGTGAATGTAGTTTTCTTCTGGTCCAATGAAGATAGTAGAATATAGTTGTAACCATAATAACCATCGATAAAGTATAATAATTCATTCCCATCAAGCCTCTTAAACATTTGATCAAGGAAGGTACTTGGAAAATTGTCCTTATTAGTGTCTATATTGAGGTTCATATAGTCTATACATATTCACTATTTGTGGCCTTTCTCATATAAATCACTTTATATTTATTTATTGTTAAAATTGTGAGAAATAATTAATTAGTGACAAGATAGACCATATTGATCCAATTACTATTAGATATAGGATATATAATTCCCGTGTCTTGTAGTTTGACAACATCCTTTCTAAAAAGACATTCTTATTGGGAATAAGTATTCTTAGACACTCTACTCTAGGTTTTTAATCTGGTTATATAGAATCTTATGCATGTAGATAGATGAGATAATCAATATAATATCATCTATGAACCAATAAATTGGATATTTGAATCTCTTCACCACACATAAAAATTTTAACTGATTTTCATTCAATTCATTAGAGAAATTGGCATGCAGTGTATAATTTTCTGTTAAAAATGAGTATTTAGGATTTATAGGAAGCATTTTAATCTCCAAAGTGGTTTCTTTTTCACATTAATGATTAATATTATGCTTTTTAAGACCAAGATCTTCAATATATCTCTTATATATATTTTTTTAAGTTTTATGATTTTAAATTTTAAGTCCAAATTTAAGGATTCTCTTGCAATTTTTTAATATTTATGGATCTCTCTCATAACTCTCCATATCATAATTCAAAATATTTTTAAATGAAATTTCATATAGTTATTTTAGCAGCACACATTATACTTTATCAAAATTATTTGATGGTTTTTTAGAATTATAATCATCCTCAAGTTCCCCTCATAATGTTTTTATATTCAAAAATATATGGATTATTTCTAGTTGTAGAAGAAATTTGACTGAGGTCCAATTCTGGATAATTTTCTAGATTTTATGATTGAGTAGATTAATCTGAATATATATCATCAATTTCTACTTTTAAGATTATTCCTTAAATAAATGATTGTTTTTTATGCTTTTCCATATTTTTACCTAAACGAACATCATCTGAGATTTCTATCATATAACAATTTTCAAAATATATTTTCCCTTAATATTTTTAAAGTAATTGAATTTATCATGTTGTTCCCAAATTTTAGAGATATGATCACCCATAGAAACATCTATGATAGCTACACCAGTGGACTGGATGGGCTTACCCAAAATTATGGGAACCTCTTTGTCACACTTGATATCTAGGTCTATAAAGTCGGAAGGTAAAAAACTCAAAAACTCTAACTTTTATTCCATCTAAACATTCCATTGGATGTGTATATAAGTGGTCAACCAACTATAGGATTACAGTAGTGGGCTGATGATCTCCCAATCTCCACTATTATAATATTGAGTATGGTGGTATGTTTATTCTATAACCTAAGTCACATAGTATATTGATTCTCATAGAATTTACTAATGTACAATGTATAAAAGACTACTTTTTTATTTGTGATTTTTATGTTTTCTATTTTTATGTACAATGCTACACTCTTCAGTGAAGTTATATTTATAAAATTCATCATTTTTTTTGAAATAAATTTTTCAAGAGATTTAAGGTACTATGGAATTTAAGTAAAGGTTTCGATAAATGGAACATTCACTTAGAACATAGTTAATATCCAATGTAACTAGATAATTTCATTCTTATTGTAACTATTAAGTTTCAATTTTTAAGGGAATGTTATGGTTCGAGAAAAATTCACAATAATAGATTACATGTCCCTTAATTAGTCAAAATCATTCTTTGTATCCATTTTTTGTTAGTTTATATAAAAATTTATTTGGATTATTATGTCACAAATATAAATTTTCTTCATCTTCATAACTTTTCTATTAATTCTTTTATAGCATCTTCAACTGATTTTTTTTCAAGATTCATGTAATTTTTCAGTTTTGGAATTTTCAGAGACTTTTACAGCCGGAGTTTAAGTGTTAATCCAACTGAATGATACAAAAACAATGAGATTATCCCAAGGGTTGATTTTCATTGATCTATGTATCCTTATTTTATCCCTAGATTTAAATTATATAGCTAGTTGGACCAATTGAGTTTCCATATTTTTCATTCTACCAATACATTGAATTTTGTCACAATTATATTAGGAATGTTTTTTATTTAATTGAATATTTAATTTTTCATATTGAGAGTCTATTATATATAATATATGGCCAGTATAGAAAACATTTGAAACTCAAAATTTCATTGTGGATGAGAAGACTCACCCTTTATTTGATTTTTAAATTATTTCCATTGTTATTTTTGGTAACCTGGAGATGTTGGTTGCTTAATAATTATTTATTCTTTCTAGGAGTGATTGGGATGGGTCCTATAGTCTTGGATGTAGTTATTTGATAATGGTTCATCGTTAATAAGAATATTAAGACCATAGTAAAAAACTTTATTTTTATGTTTTGGATTTCATGACAATGTTTGGACAGTAGTTTTCAATTTTAAAAAATATTCCACACTAAGAACATTATTCTATATGTTATTGGTTTCTGTTTCGACTGACCAATCTGATTATAGATTGTTTTAAATTTTGGATCATTATGCATTAGAATTTATTTTTTATTTCTGCATGTTGAGAGTTCATTTTCATTCCAGAACCATTCTTATTTCCACTTCTATTGGAACTTTTTCTTCTTGAATTATTGTGTTTAGATTCAATGAAAATTTTTTTCAAAAAATTTTACTGCGCATCATTCATTCCATTTTAATTACCACAAGATATTGGTAAATAAGGTTTTGACTAGAGTAAGAGAGACCTTCATAGAAAGTGTCCATGAGAACATGGGATGTGAGTTGATAATGGGGACGCTGCTTAAGAAAGTCCCTAAACCTATCCCAAGACTCATGAAAAAATTCCTCGTCCTTTGGGTAAAAAAAGATATTTTAGTTCTATGTTTTCCTTTATGTCTTGGTGGATAAAATATCACGGTGATTGATTCTAAACAAGATCAACGTGTTCAAAAATGTTCTCATCAAGACTCAAATAATAGTTTTGAGCATTCCATTTAAGTTAAAAAGGAATTACTCACATTTTATGTCAATTTAAAGTGAGTTATAATAATGAAATGTTCTTTATAGTGTTATATAAATTTATAAAGAAGGATAATAAGACCTTATTATAGAGTCTATTTAAATAAGGAAGCAATGAAAAGTTATATTGTTTCATTTCAAAAAAATCCTCTAGGTGAAAGTCTAATAGAATAAGGGTTGCTTCAAACATGAGGTATTCCGAACCACATCATTCTAAGCATCTCTATTTATTATAAAACATTCAAATGGATATTTGGAATAGTTTTAATTAGAAACTTATCTCCTATATTTTAAATTTCAATTTTTTCCTATTTTAGATCAGTAAAATGTTTATCAATTTTTCTGTATATGGGCTCTAATCGCTAAAAAATGACATTATGCTCATATAAAATGAAATAAAAATTAAAAATTATCCTAAATAGTAGTAAAAATAAATAAACAAAATTATAGTGACAAAAAATAGAATGTAATAGAAAATTCAAAAAATTAACAAAAATAGTAAGTACTTGACAAGTAATTTTGTTACAGCTTTCAATATTCAAATTTTTATAGAGAAAAATATTTTCAATTTTTTTTAGATTTAAAAAGAGTGTTTCATATCCTTATCCAATAATGGTTACAATAACATGAATTTAATGTCATTATACAATTTCAATGTTTAAAAATTTACATCCCCTACTTAGTTTTATATTGTGGAATGTATGATGGAACACAAGGGAAGGGTTATATGTGTATGAGTGACCAAATAATCAAAACTGAACCCATTATTGAAAGAATATATTAGAGTATCTATTCATTTGAAACTATTTAGTGAGAGGAAAAAGACGATGAAAAACGTTTTTTAGAATTAATGGAACTCAAGTAGTGATAACAGAGATTGATGAAAAATGAATAGGAATGATGCTAAGGGAATATTAATAACAATTGGTTTAAAAGGAAATCATTTTAATATAAATAAATATTGAATTAGTAAACTCAAAAAATGATTGGATTTTCTATTATCACAAAAATATTGAAACACCATTAGAATGAAACATTGTGTTTGATACATAAATAACATTCTAAAATGAAAACGACACTAGAGATTAAAAAATATTATCACTAATATTTTCTCATGATTTGAAAAATATATTTTTTAATAATTTATCCATTTCTTATCTCACCTAATGATCATAGGGTTTTGAATTTAAGTGTAATAAGAGAAAAAACTATAATTAGAATATGAATTCAAAATCTATCTCACTGTTCCATTCAGAATTCATAGAAGAAATGATGTAATGAAGTGATTTAATTATAAACCAAGTCGTATTAATCCCACAAACAAAGAATTTATCAAAGAATAATTGAAAAGAAGAAGTATAATGAACAATTTATTTTTCATATTATGATTGAAACAATGGGAAAAAAATCCTCACATTAGAATAGTGATCATCAAATATTAATGCTTGAACCTCATAGTGTGCTTTAGTCCCCATGTTTTTCATGATCTTCAAGAATGACTCATTTTATTTTCTCAAATGAATATCATGAGTCAATGATATTTCCTTCTTATTCTAGCATTGTAATATTGATGTCCTTCATATATTTCTATTTCTAACCCACACCATCACCATCTTATTCTATACCTTTCTTCAAGTCACAGAATTTGAGGAACTGAACATGTGGCAAGATTTCTTAAGACAAAACTCCAATGAAACCCTTGTAACCACCTATTCACAAGACATCATCATGAACTTAGATGATTAACTGGCTCCAGCTAGTATCTGCAATTGAAAAACAAAGGATGAAAAAAAATTGTAATAAAAATATTAAAAAAGATTATTTATTTTATTAATTAATATATTTATTATAATTAAGTTAATATTGATTTATAAAAATTTTCCAAAACAATTATCTAATTAGTAATTAAGATTTAGTTTGATAAAATCAATTGTATTATTTCACCGTTTTTTTATTTAATTTGTTATTTATGCTAATAATTATAGATATTATATTTATTATTATTAAATTATTATTCATAAATATTTAAACAACATTATTATTATTATTATTATTATTTTACCCCTTTCTCTATCTCAAGGGGGTCGGATCTTCTTCAATTGCACGTTGTGGGTCTACTATCCAGCAAAAGTCAGCTGCACGGATCTCCTCCCCCAACATTGCTCCTCCACACTGATCTCCCCACTAGTGGTGGACGCAGCATCTTAGTTGTCTCTCAGTCAGATCTAGTAAAGGTGGGTGGAGTTGGTGGTGGATTTGGTTCTCTACAGCAGGTTCAGGTGACCCGAGTATTCAACCACAATTGATATGTGGTGGAAGATCTTGGTCATCTTTAACATAAACAGTACAAGAGGTTCTTCAAAGTAATGGCAGATCAACATGGATCACTGGGGGAGAACTATTTGGGTGATTTATGAAATGAGTGGCTCATCATCTTGGAATTTATGATTCAATGTCTTTTTTTGGTGGATCGATCATGTAATCTACATCATGTAGAATATGGGGTCCCTTATGTTGGATAGCGGTGAGTCGTGAGGTACCATTGAGTCGATGGTCAGTAAATGTGTGTTGTTCTTGTGGGATAGTGGTATGTGTGGGTCAAATAGTGTCTGGTTTTTAATAGAATATCTAGCCTGGGGATGTAAATGTTTGACTTATGGACAACACAATGATGGAATGTAGGGTGGAATAAGGGATTAGTGGATGTGGTGGTGTCCAGTTGGAGAGAATAACCTAGAGGTATCTCGTTGGGAATGAGGTGAATTGGTGGTGTGAAGGTTAAGGAACATCTAGGATATTGGTGGTATGTGGGAGTCACTCCCAAAATACATAGAAGTGTGAAGATTTTAGTAGGGATAGTGGTGGATGATGATGATTTGTAGTGATGATAAATATGGGTGTTTGATGTATCTCATTCTATTGAAGCTGGTAGTGGATCGTGAAGTCAGGTATATTTGTAGTGATTGTGACCCATAAGTGACGGTGGTGATGACTCACGAATGGGGTAGTTATAGATGTATCTCATAGAAATTTGGGTATGATGGTGACTCATCGAGTCCCCTTTGCAAGGATCTGGCAATGGGTCAATGAATTCACCGCAACATAATTATGACTGTGACTCAAATTCTAAACTATGAAAAAATAAATTAACAATTTTATTAAATTGAAAAAATTCATATACATGAAAATGAATTAAAAAAACATAATTCTATTAATTTAATAAATAGAAATTAAACTAAAAAAATGAATTTATTCGTGTTAAAATAATTAACTATGTAATAAATTCAAAAATGGAAACTACAATTAAACATATATAAAGAACTGAATAAAATTAAAAAGCATAACATAGTCACTTAATTTTAAAATTTATTTATAAGTTATTAGTTTAAATCACACCAAATAATAAAATTAATTAATTATAGATAAAATAATATATAATCAAATACTAAATAATTGAGAATTAAATTAAATAATTAAATAATCATGATAGATTTATTAAATGATTAATTATTAAAAAGATACAATCATATAATATTTTAAAAAAATTATGATTTAATAACTACTAATAAAATTAAATAAAAACTACAACATGGAATATTAATATTTCTAAAACAAAAAATAGATAATTTATTATAAAAAAATTATTAGTTAATGATTTAAATTATTAAATAACAAAATGTAAAATTATTTAACAAAATGTGAAAAGATAATTAATTAAATCATAAAAAACCTAATTAATATATTTGAAAATTAATATAATTTAATAGCACATGACATAAATTATTTCAAACTTTTCTATTTATTTAGGTGATATTGAATATAATAAGAGTTGGGAATGAAAAACCCCATCCCTATTGTGTGTCTTTATATGGTAAAATTGAAATTTTATTGAAGTACTATAACCTTAAAACCTCTAAATCTTCAATTAGAATGGTATCCAAACTCGAAGATCTAAAAATACCTAAATTCTAACTCTCATATGATATGTTGGTACTTGTTTAATTTTTTTGGGTTCACACGGAATGTTTTATACCACACCCATCACAATAAGATATATAGTTTTTGAGATTATATATAAATCTCAACAAACGTTATCTTATTATATTTTAAAATGAGCAAAATTCAAGATGAATTTGTTTCATAAATATTGTAACCTCTTTTGAAATTCTTGGATAGCTCATGTAGTGTTTCTAGCTGAGTTGAATGATTGCCTTCAAAAATGAGGGTGGGTTTCCCTATATAATCTTGTTTTTATTATGAATATTTTTAGTATTCATCCCTTCAAAGGATAATTTTTCATAATTTATATATTTTAATTTACTTTTTTCGAATGTGGTGAATCTTTGTATTAATCAAATTGATTTTTTTACCTATAGAATGTTTTATTACGATTTTCTAATGCATGTTTTGGGTGAGACTAAAAATCTTACTCCTTAAATATGACTGTAAAATTAGATAATCATCAAATCCACTTTAAAAATACATCATTTACCTATGTTTTTTTGATAATTTAAGGTAAAAATTAGATACAAAACATAAAATGTAGTGGTTGTTATTTTTAAAATAATTAAAGGGGACAAAATATTTCATTTTTCATACATGTACATGGTTTCAATATATTTCTTTATTTTAATATTTTTTTTCTAAAGTAACCTTCTATAATATAATAAGTGGAATTTATAAAGGTGTATAAAATAAATATTCAATCTATATATTGACACAAAAAACAATTTATTTTTTTTAAATTAATGTCAGACAATAATTTTAACATACAAAGCTATTATTTTACAGGTGTAGCATAAATCATCCTCCCATTATGTTTGGGTTATATTTTATATAAACCATATTATTTATTTAATGAACTATTTTTATTTTTCATACATTATTATTTATAATTTAATGTAATTTATGAGATAAAACAACCTGGAATTTCATTTGAATGGCCATCTGAACCCTTTCAGCAGCATCTCAATCATATTTTGTCAATCCACATAGGTTGGGAACTAGTTACAAGGCATTAAAAACAACCTATATGAATAATTTAACCCTATAAAACACAATATACTACAATAAACACTATTGAATCCTAAAATGATAAATAAAATCGTAAAAAATTAGATGAATACAATGATAAAATTAAAAACAGACATGTATAAATTGAATTATCAAAACTATGAAAACACATCCCCTGGGGATCCATGGCCACACACAGTTTCCCATGTCACCACCCCGTAGAGAATCGATCGTGAACCCAAATTAATAGTTTGTAGAGAACAGAAGATCCTACTATTGAAATATATTGGCTATGAACACTAAATTGTACAAGAAGGTTGTGATATAACGATTACCATTTGGATTCCAATAAAGAGTATATAATATCACTAAATAAAGTAATACAAATATTCTAAATTGAGTATAGTAAAGAGAGTACAAGAATTTACATTCCAGAATAAAAAACTAAAACCATCAAAATATGATTATAATATGTATGAGTTTAATACATGATTTTAATTAATTTTATGTCATTTTTGGAAACCATTTCTGAAAATGATCTATTATTTTATTTAAACTCTCAAATTTTATTAAAAATAATTAAATCATTTTCACTTTATAAATTTATATAGATCATGTGGTACAGCGAAGCACCATTTATTAATGATCTATTCAATATTATTTAAAATAGATTCATGGGGTCTTCTATCAATAAAAAGATACATTAAAAATGGTAATCAATTGAACATTTCATTTTATCTACATATATATTATTCAGTGTGTGATTCCATTAGAAAAGAATCAATATAGGTCATCCTAGACAACAATCCAAGTTCTGATGTCCATCCCAAGGAGGTGACATAGTTAATCATGTAACATTTATCACATTCAGTATCCTCATTAGCATCATCATGGTCTCATGACTTCATAATTTCAAATCATTATCATCATGTATCTAATTTTCACCACCAAATCTCTAAATGATAAAATTCCAATTTTAAACACCATTAACTAAGAGAAAAATAGTTACATAAGTAGCATTAATGTATTAACACAAGACAGAATCATGAAAACATTCCATCCAAGATGTCAAATATATTTATTTTTAAATCAAATACTTTATTTCAAAATGTCATTCAAAATTAATGGCATGCACAATTCCTTTCTCAAATAATCCAAAAAACTCTAAATATGAATTTAAAAAAATCATTCATTTAATGATAGAAATAATGAAATAAAAATAATGAATCATAATTACATGGTTTGATGTCATTTAAAAACATGGGTGGCGGCCCTTTTCTATATGAAAAAATCACTCATTTAATGTTAAGAATGAAATCTCATTTAATGACTATGAGAAAATTATTTAAATAATGTATTGTTAATTTCAAAATTTATTGAATTACAAACCATATTGAATAAATTAAATTTATTGATCCAGTTAATCCATGTAATGAATTTGACTTTAGAAATAAAAACCAAGACTAAGACATTTCATTCTCCAAAATATCCTTTTATGTGATCTTTGAAAGAATATAAAAATACATGGTTGTCAATAATTAAAAAATTGTGATACGAATAAATATATGGAAAATATCTCTCTATTTATTTGTTTAAATCATAGATAATAGGATCAACGAGTATTTTATAATGAAATTCATGACAAACATTTAGATTGAACACACTAATAAAAAGGAATACATGACAATGAATTCTCCGAAAAAAATGAATAACATGTTGACAAAAATGTATAGAAACAACCACATTGAATTTATGAGATCAAATCATAAGTAATCAATGATATGTTATCTATGATGAAAAAAACAAATCAAGTATGAAACTTTTATCCTCCAATGGATGAGATTTGGAGGGATAAAATCACTCGATAGGCTCTTACATTTTATGTGTGTTGAAATATGTTTAATGTCAAATAGTAACTAAAACAAAATGGGGTTTTGATGATAATGAATAATTATACCCTTATATTAAATCATGTTTGGATCCACCACCTACTAGTTTATGGCTATTGTACAAACATAGTATCCATTGACCTACGATATGCCTCGCAATAAATCTAGTAGACCACTTACTTATTTTAAAGTAATAGGTTCATTTACACAACAGTATAAAAGTGGTTTAGTTATCCTCTAATAATCCATTAATTTTGAAAATAAAACAAATAATTATTCCACCAATTGATGAAAAAATAAGGATGTTACACTTCTCCAAATAATGGATCATTATTTCCAAAAAATATTCATGTCTGAATGTTAGAAAATTAATAAGAAACTAGAACCTAAAAACTCAACCTTTAATGTGGACCTTATATGAAATAGGGATAGTCACTTCTATAGAAATGATTTGGAGAATGAACAATAAAAGAACAAACAAAAAATATTTCAAATTTTCAATTATAAATATCCTAAAAGTCTATAAATTTTCTCCAATTGAAACACCATAACCCTGGGATTGATATAAACCAAGATAACTAGAATAAATCATTCCTCTATATAATTAATTTATAAATTGGTGGATGATGAGAAGGAAAAAAACCCAAAGAAATACCTTAATTATATATATTATATCTCAAAATCTCTCTATGTAGAATACCTAAGGGATGAAACCAAAAAATAAAAATTTAATGGAATATCTAAAACATCTCCATGATTTTGAACATACAACTCCCTCAAGATCTAACAATGATTAAACTATCTATAAGAATGTAATCAAATAAATATGGAATTATTTCATTGGAAATTACACAACAAAAACCTGTTATTTATAAGATAGAGTCTCGAAGTTGATAACCTCCTCAAAAATTAATCTTACAGCTCGAGGGTCCTAGTATAACAATAAAACTAATAGTCTAGGATTCCTAAGAAAAAACTCATGGTATATATATTTAAATTAAAAAATATATCAATCAAACTTTTCCAATGAAAAAAATAGAACCACATGACCTCATGATGGGAGATCACCTAACATATCTACTGAACCCTCTGTGAGATAGTGATTTTAATAATCAGAAATCATATTATATATATATATATAAGTCAATTATTCAATCTGTTCTAAATGTGTTTATATATGTTTAATCATGTCTACATATTTTTATCTATTATTATTTATGGTTTACTATTGATCTGGATGTATTTTGGATTAAACTGACACATTGTGAGAATTTTTTGTCTTTGGCTCACCGTTAGTTATATTCTTGAGTCATAGATAGTTAAAGGAATGAGACACTGATGTGAAAAACTGATGAATGAGTCACCGATGTGACAAACCGATGACATCGGTCGCACCGATGACAACAATCACTCCAATTATACAACTATCTCACCGATGCTCATCAAATGACCTACCGAAGCTGATGTTAATCAAATGACCTATCGAAGATGATGTTGATCAAATGACCTACCGAAACCGATGGTGATCAAATGACCTACCGAAGCCGATGCTGATCAAATGACCTACCGAAACTGATGCTGATCAAATGTTCTATCGAAGCTGATGCTGATCAAATGACCTTCCAATGTCGATGCTGATCAAATGACCTACCAAAGTCGATGCTGATCAAATGACCTACCGAAGCCGATGTTCATCAAATGACATACTGATGCTGATGCTGATCAAATGACCTACCGAAGCCGATGCTGATCAAATGACCAACTGATATCGATGAAAATTCAAATGACCTACTAATATCATGACTCACCGATAGTCTTGAAAACATTTTGAATTTTTATTAAATCTTATTTAATTCCAACGGTAATATTTTCTTAATTTTATGCACCTGTTATTAATTAATGTCAGTTGTTGGATGTCAGGGAACCGTACCACGTACCTACCTAAAAGTAATCATTCCCTTTACCAGATCTCAAGGAATAAAAAGGAAGATCGATATGTAGTGAAACAGAGATACAATTATATGCAAACAGATACATAGAAGAAGAAGTAGAGCTTACGTGTGTGTGAAGGTCCACGAAACAAAAGAAGAACTTGAAGAATACCTGTGAAAACCATAGAGCTTCAAGAAGATCATTCACCTGGAATAAACACTAAAGCCTTGTTTTTGTGCATTACTGAACATTATATGCACAAGGCTGAATAACTGTAGCTAGGAAGAACAACAACACTCTGTTTTGTGTCATCATCACCAGATATAACTCGAATAACATCTGCAACATCCAAATGAGTTTAGAGATCATCTGCAATCACTCAGATCATTCTAAACTCATTATCTATTTATTTCCTCTGTAGTATACCTTTGTTTAACATTTTGTTCCATGTGTGTTCATCTTTCTATTTAGACACACAGTGACTCCTGGGATAAACTGGAGGATACTAAATCCTCACACCAAACTTTTTACACCTTATTGTATCCCACTATGAATTGTGGAAGAGGTAAAGTGTGACCTGGACAGCCTGAGTGTTGTTGTTTTTATTTACCCACGTAGAATTGTTATCGAGGTTTGAGGACCTAAACAGTATGTGTACAATTGTAAAACCTCGATCCAGGGTGTGCATCATAGTTTATATAAACTGTTTGAGAGGACTAAGTCTCAGCTTGAGACTAAACCTCTTGTTTTAAAATTTTTGTGTATTTGTCCTTTGTTAAAACTATTTTGAATATTCTTCTGCTATGTTCTTTAAATATAAATATGTTTTAAATTTTCTCCGATAGTTAAACTCGAAAGTGTTTGTAACTATTGAAAATCAGTAAGTTAGTTTAAAAAGATAATTTAATATTTTGATTAAATTAACTGAGAACTAATCAATCTACTGAGAACCTAACAGAATCTTTATTGTACTACAAATTCACTATATTTTATCTTGTTATTTAATTTGGGAGATTTTTATATAATGTTTTAAATGATAAATTTTAATTGGAACTCAATTCATCCCCTTATGAGTATCCAATCTGACCAACAATATCAATATTGAGACATAAAAATGTGAAAAAAGAGAATTACAAGGAACAACAACCAACATGAAAGGAATATAACACCCATTATAAGAATACATTCACATATGAAATTGAGAAGAGTTCAAAAGATGTATATGAAAATAATCAAGATGAAAAAGGCTAAATTAAATACAAAGCATGTGAAATGGAATCCAATCATTCATTTAAAAATTTCTAGGATAATGTTTTGGAGAAAATGAATTGTAATCTAATCAACTCATGTATATAGAAAACCCCATAAGAACACCAAACCTATAATATTTTTCACTATGATTCAAACAATTCTTTTAAAACACATCATTTTTTTAAGGATCAATTTTTATCCATTTATAAAAAATTATACCATCCAATGAAAATATAAAATCATGATGTATTTTATTCAAAATGTATAAAATTTCATTAAAAGGATAATGAATTTATTCAATGGTATCAAAATATTAATATAATATTCCAACTCAAACCCCATTTTAAAATTTTATATCATCAAAAAGTCAAAATGGTTTCTTAAATAATTCCTTTAACACATCATATAAATGTATTTTAAAATTTGGACTAAAAACAAACATTTTTATAAAACACGTCTTTTCGTAATCCAAAACATTTTTCATATAATTCAAATATAACATGCTTTAAATTATACATTTTGTTTTTCAAAGGATTTAAAATCATCAATAAAAGAATTAAAATGATGTATCCAAAATGTAATGAATTAAACCACACCCATTTACACACATTTATTATATATAAGAACTTCTAATTGTACCTCACTTAAGTGAAGTGATCTATGACGCAAGTGAATATGTTTTCATGTTGAAGATTAATGTATTAATGTGTATGGATTTATCTAAGGGGATGGTAATAGATACAATATCCACACAATAGTTTCTTGATTGGAATACATATCATCCATAATGATTCCGCATAGATTATCATATGGTGAATGCATTTTTTTCTCATTAGTATCCATGTCATTCCATCCCAAAATCGTATTATATTATCAATGTCAATGATTTCCTCATTAAGAATACTAATAAAATAACAAATCTGGAAACAAAAAACTATAAAGAGAGGTTCAATTAATCATATCCTCTTATCAATCATGTCTCATTGAAATGTGTTGTTATCATGTAGCCTCTTACAAACAACCTCTTGAGTCCTGACATATTCCTAATCATCTTTCTACCATGAATAACAGAAAATAACTTACGTTATTTCAATGAAAATACATTATTTTTGGAATAATATACTTATTTTATAAATTATGATTAATGGACCGATGAATTTTATATGAACTAGTATCTAAAACATTTCTACATCAGTAGTAAGGGATTTCTGGATCCACACCGGCCGGGAACTAGCACATGAGCATTTAGATATAACCTTCTAGAATGATCTAAATAAATGAAAACATACTAAAAGACCATTATTAAATCCTCAATATTTATACAAAATATTAAAACCGTGTATGTATATAAAGAGATTGTAGAAAAATATACATATATGTAAAAAATAATCAGAAACACCACAACCAGTCTCATTGTGGTCCCTAACCTCCCACTATGTCTATAGTCACATTTCCCTCAAATAATCAATTAGTAAACCGTAGTGAGAAAGAAAATAGACCATGATATCATACTATAGATAAATAAAGGATGAAAACACCATATGTTAAAGGTAGAGAGTGAGTTAATAAACCCCAATATGATTCCACCAAAGTATCTATGTGGTTATATTATAATATATTAAAAATATTGAAAATTGGGTACAATAATGATAGAAAATTGATTTATATTTCAATATATGAAATTTTTAGAAAAAAAAATATTATAATTTGGAGGATTTTAGTATTTAATTTTAAATAATTTGTAAAAAAATTGGAAACAAATGACAAAAGAAATACATTTTGTTTATAAAAAACCAAAACCTTTTAATTAAAAACATGATTACAATTTAAAAATCTAAGGTTATTAAATTCTTGAATTATAGGATTCTACATGATATCAATGAGATATACCAGAGTCTTTATAATAAAATCAATATTTATATTTCAAATTAAAATACTAATTAAAAATGGTAATCAATCCGGTAAGGAAACTCCATTTCCAAGTAATGAAAATGAAAGATGTCATATATCGTGTAATAATTATGAGGATATTATTGGTATGAGGTATATATGATACTTATCCCACCATATAATATCTAATAAATTACATTATGTATAATATATATAAATACATCATATTTTAACAGCTTCATAAAAGAATAATTTCATGCATAACTACGTTCTAGGACACATGATTGTAGCCTAAATCATTTATATTTTCTACTGATCCACAAGTTGGTTTCTTTCACCTAGAAAACCATAATCCTATTTTATCTCATTATACTAATGTGGTTCACATTACTATTCAAATGAGTGGATTGATGAAATCACGTATCATGGAAAATATAGTAGATACTCATAAGTATATACATGATCCCATGCCATTTGAAATTCATCCCATTTTCTGTTCACATATAATTCCCACACTCGACTACATAAAAGGGAATAATTCCCTTTTCAACACTAATCATTAAGAAGAACAAAAATTATGTAATTCACATCAAGGTATTATAAAAATTTAGGATAATTAAAATTTCCAACCGAGAAATCAATAATAATCAATTTTAAATCATGTTCTTCATTTGAAATATACATTTAAAATTGTAATCATAGCCAATTCTGAGAAACAGAAATTAAAATGATAACATGCCACTAAACAAAGAATAACATTCATGAACCCCCAAAGTAATTATAAAAAATATTATTAGTAAAAAATCATAAATTTATTTTTAAAGCATGAATCTAGACCATATTCTATATAAACAAATCACTTATCTTAGATCACTAGTGTATGACCATCTACAATTAAGTAAAAAATCATAAAAAAAGAAATTTATTATTTAATACACCAAAACATTCAAACCAATGTGAACAAAAAAATCAAACCATTTCATTTATGTCACAGAATTTCATGTTATATGTCAAAACCATGATTAATCTATCACTTTTATCAATAAAAACTCTTTAAATATCTTTTAAAACAAATTATAATAATCATAGAATATAAAAATTAAAAAATGGAGGGAGAAATCAAGATCATAATCGGTTTACCCTTTCCATGTACAGATAATAGAGAAGAGTATTAATGAAGATTTTATGTCTCTATTTAGGATCAAAATTCATAAAATACATACTATGATGAAAAAATACATGTCTATGAATTCCCATTAAAGATTGAGTCACATGATGAAATAAAATTTATTACAAACAATAAGGATTTTTCAATATCAAACCAAAAATAATATGAGGTGAGTCACCTTTAATGATAAAAACATAATCAAAGAACATATATATAAAGATAATAACGATGAGATATTATAACCACATTTCCACATCATCCATTCTTGTTCCAGAAAATCCCTGGTCTTGAATAGACTCTATGAAGAATGAATCAAGAGATGAAGAGATCTTGAATGAAATGTAGGTAAATTCCTAAAAGAATAAGAATCGCCACTTAAAATGGAAATTTTTACAAAAAATAGAAAATTTTAAGATATCATTAATCATATAGGAGTATATGAAGGTTTCAGTGGTTTTAATTAGGTTCGAGGGAAAAGAGAAAATAAAAATGGGTTTCATTGTGTATTTATAATGCTACCACGAAACAAACTCACATACAATTATACCATCGAATAGCTAGTGACCCTCATTACCTAGTTGGTGGCCACCAAAAAAATTATATAGGAATATTTTTTATACCACCTATAACATGACACGCTATATTTCTATGTCCATATACTCATCAAATTATTTGGATCATCTAGCAACCCATCAATCCTTTGGAAAAAACACCAAAGAGAAGAACATTAGTGAAATTAAAATTGAGGTGGTATTACTAATATACATATGTATATACTCATATAAATTAATATTGATCAAAATAAATTTAAATTTTAACATCATAAAATATAATAATAAAAAAGTTAATGCTTTCTTGGTTTATTACTCTTGCATTTATAGATGATGGAATAGGATTCAGAGTCCCATCAAAATATCATTCTAATATTCTTAGATATATTCATAGAAATAAAATATGATTATTTCAAAAAATAGTAAATATATATTTAATCCTATATTATTATATTATAAATATACTAATCAATTGAAAATGATAGAGAAATAAATATTTAATTTTAATACATTTTGGGAAAATAAAATATGATTATTAAAATATTGTCAAAATTTATTCCTAAATAGTGTCTTTTGTTATAAAAAAAATTATTAATGATATTAATATCTATTAGAACATATAATCGTGTACTAATCTCATTATAACTAATCAAAATGGATTTTTCTATCAATGAGTTCTCTGTTTTCATTCCATCAAACCATAAATTTTTGACCTATACATCTAACATTAATGACATATTCTGACACCGTCATATAACCACTCTCTTGAATATTTTTTGTTTTTACACATCTTTATATTGATTTATATTATCATATTTACCACCTATAACAATATTTCCCATTATAAATTGATTCGATATATTTCTTATTGAATGAATCATCAACAGGTTCATGAGTAAATTTTTTGATATAAATTAGGAAGGAAATAATTACAAATATAAACCATGAATGAAACCAAAAATATATTGATGAAACCTATAATAATTATTAAATAATAAATTAATAATGTATACTATAAAATTTTACTATTCATTAATGGTTGAAGTGATTTTCATATTTTTTATTATCATAATTCAAAATCAATTAGTCCCTCATGCATAAAAGAACCAATTTATATTAAACAGACTCTATAATAAATGAGATATAATAATGAAAGTATCATCCTGATGGGAATTTCCATTATATATAATATTTTTTATATTTTTAATTAATAGTAGACCCATTTATATTTGACATATTAGGTTTATAAAATACATACAATTTTTTGGATTCCATTAATAGGGTTAAAAATTCTATCATTTTTACTTAGATTTTATTTTTATAAATTCTGATTAAATAGTGTTAACTACAATCATTAAATAAATAAACTTTTATTGAAAAAATACCATAAAATTACATATTATATGAATTTCATTGTATTCTATTATAGCTACGTTAAAATTGTTCACATAATTTAGATTTTTTTCATAAATAAAAGATACCCACTTTACTAACACCCCAAAAGTGAAAATTTTATTTATTAGAATATTATAAGTATCATTTTATCATGTATAATATGTATAAAAAATAATTATAAAACTATTGTAAGATAGTGAATATATATGGTTATTTTTCTAACCATAATACTATTTTAAAAATTCATAAGTTTATTTTTCTATAACTCCATAAATATGTCATCATAAAATAACTATTGAATTATTGAATATACGTATATGATAGATGATTTTGGCCATATTCATTTTCTAATGAATATCCTTCTGAATTTGTATAAATATAACAACAATAAATCAATTGTATAAAATTTTCAGATGATATTTGCTAATATATATCTGTGTATTATAACAAAACTGATTCCTAAAATTCTTTTACCCATGATGCACCCCATGTGTTGTGACTTAGAGACCAAAATTATATATATATATATATATATATATATATATATCAAATATATATTCTATAAAAAAAATTAATGGATTACTCAATAATATAACCCATAATAATGAAACCATTTGGTTTTTATAAATTCTTAATACACTGATCAAATATTATTTTATTCTATTCAATGGGGTAAACTCTTCATTAATTGAAATGATAATGTATAGGTATCTCACTCCCTATATGAAACAAAAAGTGATCCAAAAAGTAAAATAATCATCCTTATAAGAAAATTTACAATTCATAAAATATGAAATCAATTTCTCATTACATTGTATAAAAACAATGCACTGTAAATAGTGTTTTTGTATATAGCGTTAAAGAATATGAAAATCATAGCTATTTTGTGTTAAAAAAAATTAGTAAAATTTAAACTATATCCACAAAAATTAAAAATTTTATAAATACATAATATCCATATGATTTTAATGACATAGTGTTCTAATAATTAATCAATTCAAGAATATTTTTATTTATTAATAACATTATAGAGCTGTTACAACATTTATAAATATATAATACTAAAACATCCATTTCTTACAAAGCATGTGATTTTATGGTCAACCAAAATTATTTCTTCCCTCCCATAGTGGTAGTGAATCTTCTCATATACCAAATTATTTCATGTCTAAAATATCAATGATTCAACCATTATTCTATATAGTGTATTTTATAATATTATAATGAAAATATCATACATTATTTTCCAATAATCACATTATCATTAAAATGTGGGATTTATAGTGAATCTTAATATTGTATTTAAATGAAAAATATTTTTTTTAATAAATTTTCATTGTGTTTTTTTATTTTTTTAAAACCATAACAATATCATTTATATCATAGAATATTCATCTCCTACTAATAGAGAAGCTGAAATAAAATTTATCAACGTTTAATAAAATCATTTTATTCCATTTTTATATTTATTCCATTGAATAAAAAATGATAATATGTTATTAAAACACATTATTTATATAGTTTTTTAGTTTAACTCCACTTATATCTTATGGGAAAAGAGGATACATGAGTTTTAATATAATGGGGATCCATAAAATACTATCATTGTTGTTTGTTATTTATTAACATAATCCACCGATATATATTTTTAAATTTTTCATTTTTATATGAATTATATATTTCAACACATTTCTACGATAATAATTTATTGGAATAAATTTATGTATCCATATAATCCCAAACAACATTACCAGGTATTTCATACCATAAAATAATTAAATATAACATAATAAAATTATTATAATTTATTAATAGTGATGGTAAATTATAATTTCTTAACACAAATTTGATCATACTGTGAGTATTAATTTTAATAATAATATGATTCACTCCATTTTTAGGAATTACATAGGATGTGTTATTATCTCTTTTAAAAAATTTAGTTTATGTGTTATTTTAATCTACATTAATCCACAACATATATTTTAATGTTATCAACATGAATTATATTATCAGTGTACCACATCAACTATGTATAAGTATAGACACAATTTTATATCTTCAATTATTTTCTTTCTTTGAATAAATGAGGCATATCCTCGATCTTCTTAAAAAACAATTTTATTTTAAAAATATATAATAATTTAAGCTAATGAATGTATTTTCCTGCAACTCGTGCACACTGAAAATAACATTAATTTAACATCAGATGTTCAATATGAATCCTTATTATAATATAGAAACCTATATTCCAAGATACATGATAGTAATATAAATATAAAATTACAATATATGATTCTATCATTAATATTATATAGTTCTAGTATGGATAATAGTGTTTCATATTTGGTAAGACCATCATAAAGTGGAATTTTTTCGTATTTCTTCAAATTCATAAACTAATTTTTATAATATGAATTATAACCAACATTTTAATTTAATAAATATGATCAATTTCATTATATATATATGTACTAATATTAGAAGACCCAAATCCTCATCTATTATTCTGTCAACATGAAATATTTACTTCTTCCACACTTTACTCCAATATTTATAATTAAGATCCCCTCAATAATAAGATAAAAGTTCTTTTAAATAATCAACAAAACATCAATTTGAGTTGAAATAACATAAACATATAAAGTTAATTATTTATGTGTAATTTTTATGCCTTATTACAGACAAGGCAATCTATTTGACAACATTTTCATACTCTTCCAACAATTGATTCGAATCAATCCACTATTGGTTTATATTTGTCTTATTTAGTCAAAAATATTATTATTTTAGTAATTAAGATTACTATAAAATATGAACTCATTAACAAAATAATTTATGATCATATAAATTCCAATATACAAATATGAACACACACAATCTCAAATATACACAATAAATTCATATTATACATTCATCAAAAGTGTAATTTAAACATATGTAAATTTTATAAATTATACATGTAATTTATTATATATTTAATAAACATACAAATAATATCCATATATATTATAATTTACACATATATATTTTTTAAATATAATATATAAAATAAATTATGCAAATGTATTTATTTAATGTATATCATGAATAAATATATAATGCGATATTATTTAAATATATGAATTATAAATATGATTTATAATCATATTAAAACATATATATTTGTGTATAATGGTATGTTTATATATATTTAAATAAAATAATTATCTGTATATATATAAATGAATATATCCATTTATGAATATAAATATGTCAAGTATATATATAGTCACATATAGAAATATGTGCTCACACATAAAAACACATATAGGACTGAACATTTATTCCAATAGTATGCGAGTATCTAAAAATTGACCCCTAAATAATAATAATAAATTATTTTATTAAGATACCATCTATTTCAGAATTTATTTTTGTCAGAAAATTTGATGGTTTTAAAATTTCTCGGTTAGGATTTTCAAGATGTTAGAATGTTTTTACATATGGAGAATAGATCAATGATAATGATTAAATTAATATCATTTGAAAATCAAATGATATTATTTAAAAACTTCTAATAGAGGAACACATTTTTAGTTATAGAAATATTGTTACTTATAAAATGTGTTCCCTCTTTTAATTTTTCTTTATTGGTAAATATATCATATTCCTACCCTTATCTTAAGAGATATTTAATGTTCAAAAAATATAAAAAATCATCTACTTAAGAGTTTGGGTGAATTTTAACCATGAAACTAGTGAAATGGAATGGTTAGAAAACTAATTTACTCATCGAACTCATCCCCTATCTATTGTACTTGACACAAAGATATGTTATTACGCCTAATAAGTTTAGTATATATTTTAATAAATAATTTTATCGTGATATGTTATAATTCATTAAACAATGAGATAAAATGAACCATGATATATTATATTAATATAAAATATTTTAATGATTTATAATATATATTAAATAGGGTCAAATTAATTTAAACATCCTTAAGGAAACTATTTGATAAGTAAAGCACCATGAATATAAAATAACATGAATAAAAAATATGTATCCTCATAATTCACATTTATGATTATATCTGTTGATATCACTATGGAATGGATGAATAACATTAAAAATATTATACACATTTATAGAATATATTTGATGAATTAAATGAATTATTTATGGATATATGTAAGGTGAGTTATAGGAATGTAATTTTACAATTAAATATATATATATATATATATGACTATTGAGCATATAGAAGTCATGAAGATTGTTATTGGACATATATCCATAATATATATATATATATATTAGTTAGATATTATTATATACAATACTTTCATTGATGTTTTCTTATTATTCATATAATATTTAATGTTATGTAATTCTCAAAAAATACATAATTCTAAGATTTAATACAATGATAATAAATATATAAAATAGATTATATAAAAATAAGTGTTTTATTATTAATAGATTATTAATAATTTAAAAAATATTTTTTAAATTTTAAAATAAATAAGATGATTATAATAAAAATAAAATTATTCTTTTTTATTTTATTAGGATAAATAAATCATGGTATGTGATTAAAATAATTACCCATTATGAAATTATAGTTTTTCACAGAATTACTTTTCAATACATTGTAAAATATTATATTATAGAATTAAACTGATATCTGTAAAATAATTATTTCAACTATGTTTTATTTTATTATATATATATATATTAAAATATTAAATATTAATATTTTATCATTTGTGTGTAATAAAAATGAATGAAATTTGAGATTAAAAATATCATCTACTTCTTGTATTTAGATGTTATGTGCCCTAATATTAAAATGAATTTTTTTACATAAATTTTTAAATACAATATTCTTTTTTTCATATTTAGAATCAATATTTTAAGATTATGTTCTTATATAATTTTTATCTTTATGTATAAAATTAAATTACCTAGGTAAAAATTGAATTACCATTTTAAAGGTAAAAGGATGTAAAATTTTTTAAAAAATGTGTAAAGACATAAAAATTAATAATATATAATATATAAATGAATTAAAGACTGAAAATTTTTTTATATCAATTATGTATTCTCATTATATCCACTTTTCATGAAATATTACATTCATTACTCATTATGAAATGGGTATTTAAGAAAATAAAAATCAAGGCCACCTATAAAATAACCTAACCTCCAAAAAAACACAAACCTTTATCATGGGTTATAATATAATACCAACCAAAATATCCCCTAAAATATATCAATAACTTTTTAGAATGTATTTTTATAAGATGTCTAAAATCTCGCATTTCCTATAGTCCATATATATGAAAATTTAATACTTATACATATGTGTTATCCTATATATAATAATTCTCAATTATATTATATATACTCTTAATATTCTAATATATAACCTATTAATTTAATAAAAAAATTATATATTTTATCTTCCATTAATGTCATTTTATTAATATATAATAAAATTTTCCTAATAATTACATTATTATAAATTTTTTTTACTATTTTAGGTTTACACCAACAAGAATAAAGTTAAAAAATTTAAATAATGACTTATAATATTTAACGTTAATTGACTTAGGATGTCTTTACAACTATATAGGTATAATATGAAATTTTATATTTAAGAAAAAATTCCATTTCTTTTATTAATTTGGTAATTTGAGAATACATGATCATTATTTGATTTAGTGAAACTATCACCATATGTTAAAAAGAATGAAAACTTCCATCTATACTGGTATCCAAAAAATTTATTAATTATCTACGAACATTTTGGAGGAAATAAACCAATGAACAAGATAAAAATACAATAATTTAAAATAGAATCATGATAGGAAAACTAGTATAGTTAACACATGAATTTAATTTTAAAATAACCAATTATTATTTGAGTAGAATAAAATTATAAAATAATGGTGTCAGAAAAAATTAAAAATAAATATTGTTTTAATATATAAACAAAAACATGAATTTATTATACAATGATTTAGTGATTGTCTTTCCATGTGAATGTTTAATATACATATTATTCCTCTTCAACGTTTGAAACATTTCTAATTCACACCCCAACATAAGTATCCATTCCTTTTAGGGAATATAAAGTATTGTGATTAGAAATAACAGATTCATATGAATATGGAAACCTCACGTATTTTTAATTCAACTATTTTTATGATTTTTTAATTTGTAAAATTTCTATTTTTATGTTGTGAAATATAACATATGTGTTATTTTGTGAGGTTTCATTGTGAATTTCAATGAATCTACTGATCCAGGGTGTAACATAATGAATAATTAATATATATATTATATTAATTAATCATATTCCTTCCATAGTGTGTGGAAATGTAATCATATTAGAAGTATATGTTGGAATATAATGGATTGTTTTAAAGACATATTAACTAGTTTACAAGTGATAAAATTATGGTGCATGTTTTTAGAGTAATGATTATATAATTTAGAATAAGAATATACATATTGATAAAAGAACAAGGATATAAATATAATAAAAATAGAAAATTGAGCGGAATAATTTATAAATATAGAAAATCCATTAAAGTGAAGACTATTGATATAATAACTAAACTAATGATTATAACATGAATAATTAATCAAAACCTCATGACCACACCAATTTTCAATCTATAATTTATTCATGTGAGGAATAAAACAAATAAATAATCATATTATGAGTTTTTATTCCTTATAAAAAATTAGTACACAAATTGATGATAATAGTGACTACCCATAAGATTTATAGTTCGTCATTAATAACTAATTTTAGAACATATAATGAGATAGTTTAATCTCTTATACATCAACTCATTGATTAAATATGACCCTTGGACTATCCATTTATCATAAACTAAGTAAAAAAAATTATTTCCCATTTAAAATTTATGAATCCAAATAACATAAGTCTATGTGATGTTTAAAAGGATTGAGATTATTTATCAAATATAAGAATAATATTTATGGAAGTGGATTAATGAATATATCACATCAACTACCCCCATTTCTTATGGGACTTGTTTTCATAATAATTGATATTAATGAATATATGTTCTTCCTAAATAAATATTTTATTATAATATTTATACTTTTAGAACTCACTAAATGATATAGTGTTTACTTTGATGGATATAAAATGTAGACGTGGAATATATCATGTGTTCTGACTAATTATCTCTTGAACATGATGTTTTCATGGATGAAATGTAAGAAATACATGTAAAAAATGGTATATCAATGTGAATAATTGAATTTAATGTAAATATTTTTTATATTGATACTATGGACTACAATGTTTTACTTATAGATTTAACTAACTATATATATTTGAAATTAGTGTTATAAAAATTAGAAAAATATATTTTAGGAAAATATAATATATTTATCAGAGGGTTGAAAATTATAGTTAAACATATTTAAATGTTTTACCCAATATTATTGATGATTAAAATATGGTCGTTAATAAAATAATTAAAATATCTTCAAAATTACTCACAGTTGTTTTTGGGATATATTTATGGAATTATTTACTAGATTAAATATATTGAAATTATTTAGAATATCAAAAAATTATTAAATTTTTATAAAATTCCAATGTATTGATTGAAAAATGAAAGAATTACTGACATGAATTTTGATGAACTACATATTAATATGGTTGAATATAAAAGTAAAAGTAAATACAATGGAACTTATAAACAACCCTAGGAAGGGAATGGATTCAAATAAATGGATTATATGGTTGTTTATAATGATTTATTAATTGAAGATGATTTTAGTAATGAATTTATATAATTAAAATATAGAAATTTGAACAGAAAATAATTATGTTAAAAGAAATAACTTATTATAATTTGGGAAAATATATTCATATAGTAGTATGATGTCCAATGAAAAAAATAATAAATTTTATGATAATGTTTCATTGATATAATAGACAAGGATTCCCCCATGATGATATTTTAAATGAATAATGTTATTATAAAATAAGTCATTGTATAAAAATGTATTTACTAAATAGAAAAAATAGGATGAATCATGAATTGTATATGAAGAATATGATTTAATTTTATATATAAATGATTTTATTATATAAATGGTTGATTGAATGAAGGAAATAATATAATAATTAAGATCAAACAAACAAATCTATTGACTTGATATTCAGAAATCAAGGATCCCTTGATGATTTGGAAATTCAAGAAAATAAAAACCTAATGTTATTTGGTTTTACATATAACAAAATATTTTCTTTAATTATGATGATGAAAAAATAATATATTTTGGGAATCTATATTTAATACATTGTACTCCTAAAATTATATCAATAGAAGTGATTAATTTTTAAATAATAATATAATAGAATGAAAAATGTATTGGTGACCAAAATACGATCTTGTAATATGGATGGAAGTCGGTCGATTGTCCCTTTATAATTTTTTAAAATAATGAATAATGCTTGGTGATTAAATTAGAAAGGATATTAATGAGAAATATTATTAACTATAAAATTTTACTAATGATTATTTTATAAAAAAATATAAGAATATTGATAACACCTATATAGAATATCATAAATGAGAGATGACAAAGGCCTACTCGAATCTATTTACTCAGATAAGATATTAATACATCTATTTCAAGTGGGATTTATGTATAGAATATTGGAAATATTATATTTGTGAAAACCCTCAATCACACATGTTTTTTAAACTATTATAAATATACACCCTATATGTATATATCTTGATAGTGGGGAATAAAAAAATTCTTTGATGAAATACTTTTACAATGGATTTCATAGCCATAAAATAACATGTTTCTTAAAAGGGGAAATCCAATTGATATATAAATCTAGATGGATCAAATGGTAATGAATCAAAAAATGACCTATATCCCAACATACAAATTATTTTCTTGTATTATCTTACAAATAATAAATATCTATACCAAAGAAAAGAAATTAAATGAGATAGAAAGATCAACCAAGCTCAAATAAAATAAATAGGATAAAGGTATCCAAAAATAGTATGAAATTATGTGGATTTTTTTTATCATTGGCAGAACCAATTTTACAATAACATATATTTTTATGATGAAAATGAATATACACCACTATGTATCAGAATTAAACCCAAAATATCATAAAATGAGTAATAAATGAATGGTAATGACATCATAATATTTATTTATCTTCGTGAACCATAAAATAGTAGTACCAATATCATTAATTGAGTAGGTTCATACCATATGACTAGAAACATATGTATACTAAATCATCTGAAGAGTTTTATTGATATATTTTTGAAATTTATTATGATTTAAGCATTAAAAATCATGGGATATTGAATGATGAGTTTAGCAATATATTGTATAAATAATTGTAAATTAAATTTTTCGGATAACCTTTGATGTATTATTCTCATATTTAGTCATCATTATGACTCTAGGTAATGTATCCTTCCATTGGAATAAATATTAAATCAATGAAATAACTAGTCAATTTTATGGAATTATTGTATAAATACTGGAACTCATTACCAAGTATATTTAATTGAAACTATGAGTTTCATCATTATAATGTAAATATAAAGTAGCATTTTGAATCAAATGCGTTGATAGATTTAAAAAAATTGTTAATATATTCATGTTAATTGTATCAATTGATTATCCTTATTATAGATGATATTAAGGGAAGTTATTTGATGCCTAATTTATAATGAGATTATCAAGAACACATTATCAGTTGAATAAAATGAAGGAGAGAAATTTAATTTTTTTATTTCACATCAATTTGTGTCATAATATTATTTTTCCTGAGACATAGGTTTAGGGTAATATCTTAGGTTTCACTGATTATTATTTTATAATGTGTTATATCATATTTATTTCGGACAATAGAAATTTCATTAACTAAATTAATTATTTTTAGAGGAGATCTATGAATGAAAAGAGATTAGAAATAGATATTTATATATCTAGTTATAAAATTGAGTACAAATATCTTTAGGTTAAAAAATACATGGGGATTGACATGATTATATAAATATCTCCATCAATTTTGACTCTACAAAATGTATGGTGGAAATTTGAAACTAAATGGTCGAAAAAAGAAATAAAAATACCTAATTAAAAGTTTTTCCTCTTTCCACTATTTTATGTAATATTTACATGTAGTATTGTACACAAAGAAACATGGTTTTCACATAGCCAATGAGGATAGATGAATCTATATAACATGTGGAATGGAATATATCCAACATCAAATTACAAGAATATTTTTGGGCGTATGTGTTACAAGTAGATCATGGAAGGAAACCAAGTCAAATATGGAGATTCATTACATAAATACATATTTTTACTTAACTCATTCAAGAGTATGTCCTATAAGTGTATTTAAAAAATGTTGAACAAAATTCATGATATTTATGATTTATAAAAATTTAATGAAAAATAAACGGGGGAATTATGGAATATTTATTGCTTATTGTGATGAATAAAAAGAAATTAATATTTTCTAGGGTGGTGTAAATGGTATTGAATATTATTATGAATTAGTGGATAGTTAATGTTTTTAAAAGGATTCATCTACTGAATCCATAGTGGAGAATTTGTGTTTGGGTTAAATTTTAAAATATCATCGATGATTAAACAACACCAATATAATCTTAGTAGATGGAAAGCCTAATGGGAACACCTCTAGATTCAAAATTGGAACTAACCAAATTTCTTAGAAGTGGTAAGAATGGGTCAGGGGAAAATTCATCGAATAAGTAGTTAAATAAAATTTAAAAAAACAAGCCATTGTAGATCTTTGAAAGACTAAGTGATCCCAATGTAATAAGAAAAATTTTGGTTTTCCAAAAAAACGATAATGAATAAATTATAATGACTTGAAATTAAGTATAATTTTTGTGAAATATAGACACAAAATTATAACGAATGGTTGTGGAACAAATATTAGAGCTATTGTTTAGAAATAATTGAGTAATACTCCTACAGTTGTTATCTTTCAATAATACCTAAATTTTAAAATGAATAATTTTCAATAATATTTTTCAAGTGGGATTCTATGAGAACAAATTTAAATAAATTAACTAATAGTTTTTGTAGTTACAGATTTTGAATAAAAAGTAAATAGGATGGAGAAGGATATGAACGACATGAAACTATAACAAAATTCCTCATATGCTTGGTTGGATATTTTTTAAAGAATATGGATTCTATGAAAGTAGTTGAATATAATATTTATATAAAATTGATCATGAATTCTTCGTTATTTCTAAATAATTATGTTGAATAAATCATATTTCTATGAAATAAGTAGAAACTGATGAAGAAGTTTGAATGGTTCATGAGCTTGAAGTTCAAAATGTCAATGATTAAATAGAACACACTCTTTTCCATGAATTATGTGTGATACGAATTGGGATCACATATATTTTAATAAAAATAATTAAAAGGGGATTCCCTATAGTTTTGAGTTACATAATATAATACTCTTTTCAAAATCTATTATGGTTAGAACCATGATTGAATAATATGATAATGGAATAGTGGTGGATCAATTCCTTATTATAATTTGATTGGAATCTTGTTATATCATATAGATAGATTATTGTATATATTCTTTGAAATATTCTTGGTTTCTACCTTCAAAATATATTCCATAAAGGGACGTATCATTGTTGTAAAGAAATATCATGATGTATATTTTAGGCACACGTGATTATTTTTTTGTATATTATGGTGGGAGTATTATATATCAAATTAATACATTGATATATTTTGTTCTGATGATATAATTGGAAGAAACACTAACGGTGGATGAACCTTTCTCAATAGATGCATGTTTATTGGGCACTGAATAAGAAGAAATAAACAATATATCTCAATATAGATAACATAGAATATATTTCTATAATAACATAATGTACCCAACTATAACTTATAAAAGAAAATATATTGGATCATAGAGTCATATGATAAAAAGTTTTATCAGTTTACTAGAATTGGGGAAGGTGGGGAATAATATATTATAAAATAAAAAAAAATTCACCAACATTTTCGTATAATAAATTTTTAAAACCTCTATCAATTGGATAATGATATAATGGGAAAAATTGTTGTACCGATAATTTATAAAATCATATTTAAGGGAAATCATATAACAACAAAACCTTCCATAAAAATTAACAACATAATAATAAACCTGTAAAAAAATTAATGTGAGCATTGTTGAGTGAGTATGAAAAAAATAAAGATCATTATAACAGTGATACACATATTAACCTTCGGAATTAAATAATTCTATAACCAATAATTTAAGTATCCAACATTTTATCAAAACTATAATAGTTTTTCCTCCGTAAGTAATGAATCCTCCAATTCAATTAGTAATAAAAAATCCATATCACATGCCTCATAAACCATCAATCATTAAGATGAAAATAACCAATATCTTCCTTGGAATCTTTTAACTAAACACAAGATCAGATACCCAATTACAAAAAAAGGCATTTTTTATCATTATATTTTCACCTTAATAAAAACATTTATAATTGTTATAATGATTCTCTTGAGTAACATGACGTTACAAAGCATTAAATGTACCTTTATATATTTGGGGAAGAAAAATATCTTTCCTCCTTGAATGTTTCATCTATTTATCATAATATCTTCAAGGGTCATGTTTTGAATTTCTAAGAGATGGGTACCATGATTTCAGATGAACTCTTGCTAAACATGGAGTATTATTCAAGACTTATATAAATGATGTGTTCAATAATAAATCACCATTAAAATTATTTTTTATTCCTTTATATAGAATGAATTTCGTTAAACTAGGAAAAAAATTCATATTTGTCTGATATGTCTTCTTAAAATATCATTCAAAGGGTATGTTAACCATTATTTGATATGATTTTCCAGTATAATTTTTATAACTTCATATTATAATTAGTTTCATACATCATATTACGGAATTTATAAACATTGATCCAATTTATATTTAAATAATCAACCCATTGTATAATGTAATTTTCTGTATGATTCATGAGATTCTTCTTAGTTTTTTTGTCCAAAAAACATAAACAACATTCAACCTGAATTAAAATTATTATTTATATGAAAAATGTATGGGTTTTCTATAAAAAAAATTATAAACAATTTGGATGTTTATTATTATAAAAATTATGTATCTAAGGAAGTGTGTTGTATTTAAAAAATGGTTAGAAAGTGTTGAAAGTAATCTTTCAACTCATCAATATTTATACTTTTAAAAAGTTAAAAAATAAAATTATAAAAGATAAAAAAATAGTACTAAAATTAATATGAAAATATTTTCTCTATATCTATTATATATTTAAGAACTTCACTTATTTTACTTATTTCAATATTTCTCCCCCTTAGTAGATTTATCCCTCTTTCATGAAAAAAATCTTTTTTTGGGAGGTTAGGTAATCCCAATATTTCTCCCCAAATGTGATTCTAAAAATATATCTATTGTGGTAAAATATATATGGAAAATTTTAACTATGGAACCATTTCTATAAAAATTATAAAAATGAACAATCATTGATAAAGAAAATAAAATGTAATCAAATTTATATAAAGGAATTGGAAACAATAATCAAATAATTATCGGGTAAACATTAATCGATTTTTTTTAAAGCGTTTTTAATTTATTTGAAAAAATTTAAAGAGTTAAAAATAAATTATTCAAACATTATTTGAATTAATTTTTTTATGAACCTTTTACGTATTCAAGTCATCTTGATACATTTTTTATTCATCAACAACTGATTTGAGTATTTCAATATATTTTTCAAATAAATGAAACATTCAATTATCATACTTTAACATTAATATTTATTCAACTATATGTTGAATATTATTTAAAATTTATAAAATCAATGTATCCTTCTATATTTTCAAATATTTTATGTTATCAATTTCTTCCTCTCTTTCGTTTAATTTAGAACTCGTATCTCTAGTTATCTTCCAAACTGATATTGAATATTTTACTTTGACATGGATTTTCTCATAATAAAATATGATATCACAGTCGACATGTTTTATCTGTCTAGGATTTTTTTTAAATTCCTCGATTACACTATCAATTTTCAATTGAAATCATTTAAATTGGATTCATTTCCAATAATTGTTTTTATATGTATTTTCAAAGAATTTAAAGTTTATAAAAAATAAACCTGAACATTGATATACACGAATCACGAAATAATATAAATAAAATAATTAATATAATATATAGTATTCTTAGTATAATTATTTAAATAATTCATCATTATTTCAATTCACTGATTACATGTGATGTGGTTAGAGTTAGTTAAATCAGATGGACTTCTCGAATGGATGGAGGTGGAGGTCTTGAAGTACTAACTTCATCATTCATGTCCCTATCTTTTTTAGAAACATATAACTATTAAACTAATTTATCTATAACACATAAATACATTAAAAAATAAGGAATCTATGCTCAATACTGTATAAAAATGAAACTACTAGCTTAAATAAAACATGAAATAATGTTATTTTAAATATGATATTTATAAACAATAAGAAAATTGACTGGAATTCATCGTATTAATTAAAATATGATATATATATATATATAAATATCATTACAAATTTATATTTTTTGATATTTTATTATTAATAAATAAATCGATTTTATGTGAAGTAAATATAATATTCAAAAATATGATGTCATCAAAAATGTTTTTTTTTTTGAGGTAAAATTATAATTAATATCAATATTATTTATAAATTTAATTTAATTAAAATATATTCAGTTTTTCAAATTGAAATATCATATTAAAAAGGGTTTCTAATAGGTCTATTTTTAAGAAAATATTTATTTGTTAGTGAATAGTGGAAAATACCAATTTTGTAAAAAAGTCATTTCATTTAATTAAATGAAGTAATTTAAAAGTCCTGCTATGTTTTAAAAAAAAATCAATTAAAAAATAATATTTTGTTTTATTTAATACATTTTTTATATTTTTTTAATCATATTTATATAGGATATTAGTATAAATTTATTTTTTAGTTATGAAATTGGGTTTTGTTATAACTTTAAAGAGAATAATGTTTTTCCATTTAAATTATTTGAAATATTATATAATTAATAATTATTTAAATAAAATTTATAAATTATATATCAATAAAAATTATGTTTAATTATTATAACATTTATTAATATTCATAGAGTTAATATAAAATCATATTTTTCTTGAAAAACACATTTCCTGAAAACCCACTTTTACGTCACATCTGTGGGTTTTATTAAAAAATAAATTATAACAATTCCGTAAAATGTATTATATTTTTTTAATAATCATAATTTATATTATTTAATAATTTCAACTTAATTTTTGATCATAATGAATCATGTTATTTGAAAAAATATTTTACCACGTTTATGGTGAATAGGTGTTTACCAGGGGTTGAAATAAGAACATATGGTTTGACATCACATGAGAACTTTTCAAAATTATATTTTATGGCCATATTTAGAGATTATATCATATAACTATACATTGGTGTCCATTAATGAGACATTTAAAATGTGAAAATTTATGCTAGATCTTCTTCTTTTCAAAAATTAGAATTCTTCCAATAACCTCACTTATAAAACACCACCCATATCTTATCCTATTTATGGGATCATGACCCTTTGGATCATAAAATACCTACCCAAATACCTTCCCAAATTCACTCCACTTTACTTAGATCCCATGGTTTGATCATAAATCTATACTAAAAATTATTCCAGTGCTAAGCTAAGGTCATTGTCCGAAGAAGATTTATCACGCTTAACCAATAATTTAATTTACTTCATCTTACACTGCCTTAAAATACTCGTCTATTATTAATATATAATGAAAACTATTTCTCCCACATAATATAGATTTTTTATCAATTTCAAAACATACAACCAAACCCTATTCCATCAATTTTGATAAAAAAAAATATCATTCATGTGTAGTGTGGACTACCACCACGAAGACTGGGGTAATACATTTTCCATCATCGGCACTCATGACTTGTTATATCGATGTATTTTAAATTTATAAATATATTATTTATAAATTATTTTTAATAATTTAATTTTTATATAACAAATATCTTCTTAATTTCCATTTCGTAGGGGATATGATAACTCTTCTTAGGTGTACAATGGATTAAAATCCCACGAAGAGAAGTGATTTGTTTTTAACTAATGATTTATAGGGAAGTTAATAAAGATAATTTTATTTAATAAAACTTTTAAATGTTAAATAGTTTTTATATTAATTACATATATATAATTATTAAATTTTAATATTTTTTCATTCTTATATTTCCACTCACTGAAAAACAATAACATTATTTTTGTATACATGTGAATTTCCACCTCCATGAAGTGATATGACTGTTTTTTCATAACCATACCAAATGGATGATTTATTAAAAATTATTAAATTATTTAATATGGTATTTTTGAAATTATGATAAATATATAAGATAAAATAATACATTGTTTATTTCAATAATTATTTCTGACAAATAGAAGCATTATATATTTTCACTTACAACATATCGTCCCCAAGATAGTAATGTTGTTGATTTTTTAAAAATATAATTCTTAATTGTTTGTAAAAGTATAATTGATTTATAAATATTATAACCTTTTCATTATTACTATTCTACATATGATTTAACAGTGATCATTTTGACCAAAATCAAAATACCAAATCCATTTTGAAGTAATGATCTGAACATCCTCAAAACAACTGATGTGGACATCACAGATTTAGAATTTAAATTTATCAATATAAATTAATTAAATAAACTAACAAAGTATAATTTATTAACACTAGAAAATTTTCTTAAGAAATAAAATTATATTTATAATCTTTTTACAGTATTTAATGGGCATACATTGAATGTCTGGAATGGAGGTAAGTGACCTCATCTTAATTTTCATTCATTGATGATTATTTATATGATATGAAAATAATTTATTTAATATGACATATATACATATATCATTTCATATATTATCATGAAATCATCATGAGTCATTTTATTGTGTATTCAAACTTTCATTATTTTGTCCTAAGGGATTTGAAAGAATAGTTACCAAGTGGTAAAAGGTTTTTTAACAAAACTTCATTTATTTGGGTTATAACCCATATAAAATGACTCTATTATGATATTATTATATATAAATTGATCTATAAATTTTTTTATTTAGTTTTTCACTTATTTTTTGATTTATTTTATTTATACATATTATCAGTAGTTAATAACTCTAAATTCAATTATATGATCTTTTGGTATATTAATCATTAGAAATTAAATTATTTAATAAATATTTTTATGGTATGAAACTATATTAATTTTTAAGGTGTATATGTCACAACCCGTCCTCGGGGCCCATGTCGTGACTACCCCAAGCTTGCCTTTCATAGGCCCGGGGCTGGCGACTAGCACCAATGGAGTAAATCCCAGTAAAAAGAGAAGACATTGGCTTTATAAAAGTAAACAAACACAACAGAGTATGCAGAGTGAAGTATGCACTAAGTAAAACTGAGTACAAAAGTAAGTGCTGGATTGTAAATGGGATAGTATAAAAACCCCACTAAAAGTACAGTACAACTGTGAAAGAAAGTACAATAGCTTTAAAGTAAACCAGCAACCACCGAGTCGTCCTCCGGATATCTGACCTGAAGGGTGGGTACAGATGGTCACCTCAGCTCCTCATGTCCGGCTGTCCGCTCAGTGTACATCCCATCTAGTGGTCCACCTCCAGATATTGTTCAGCTCCACAAGACTCAACCACGATCAGTGATGTCCGTCTTCTACAACCAACACAACATATTGCGGGAATTTCCCTTGCAGGGGTGAGTATAACGATACACTGTAGGGACCCCGACACCACCGAAGGTCTCCCAGAATCCATGAAGGATATACAAAAAGTAAATATAGAAACATAAAGTATCAACCAACTCTACATAGGTATATTCCCATACATATACCCAAGTCATCAATCTCGGTTTGGCTCCAACTTCCAAGCCCAAGCCCAATCTGATCCACACCGGAAAGAAGTCAATCACATCAATGATAATGATTGATAGACAAGACTCAGCTCACATAGGTATACTACTAACGAAGAGGGGTGGAGATGATTAGGTGTAGCCTCTGAATCTTCTCCTCTACGGAACCCACATAGGATCCAAGTACCGAAGTCGTCGCTGCTGAACCCACGTAGGATCCATGTACAATAACCATCGCTGACAAATCCACGTAGGATCCAAGTACATTCGTTATCGCTATCGAACCCACGAAGGATCCATGTACAGTCTTCCTCATTGCCGAACCCACATAGGATCCAGGTATTGTCGTCTTCGTCATCGAAACCACAGAGGATCCCAGAACGGTAGTCATCGTAGTCGCAGCCAGCTATAGTTTTCCCGCATTCAGCGTGATCTATTTTGGGAGGGTCTGCTCCTCGAGTAAAGGGGTTTCAATACATCAACTATCATGAAGTCCAGATTTGATGTATCCCAATGTTCTGTCTCCTCAATAGAAACTCAACGCGATAGACGGTGCGTCAATCGGACGCCTGGTCTGAGAGATATTTCTTTTCTCGTTCCAGGGGCCTGGTTGGTAATATGTTTGTTCAAAACCCTGCCATTTACCAAAGTTGTCGAAAACTCACTTAGTGTATCGCAAAAGGACCTCATCGTCGAAAGGATCCCAGTTCCACAGATGGCGCGTCGATCAAATGTGTGGTTTTTATGTTATTCAAATATAAGTTAATAATGGGCTCGACCCGTTAACCCAATGGGTTGGCGGGTCGGGTTACCCAGTATTGGCGGGTCCGACCTGGTAGGGGTGTTATACTGGCCCTAAATATTTATGTGTCATGTCTTGAGGGGTGCGGCACGGCCCGTAGTGGCGCGGCCCGGCTCGAAGTGGTGAGGCACGGCCCGGCCTGGCGCGGCCCGGCTCGTTGCGGCCTAGATGGGTGCAGCCCGAATACCGAGCGGTCCGGGGGGTGGCCCCCCGGCTGCCCGAACTAGTGGCACCATGTGGCATCGCCCTCCCTAACCGGCCGGCTCGGATGGCTGTTCTTCTAGAGCAATCGGCCCGTATGGGTGGGACGCGGCTCTTCCAGCGCGGCGCCCTCTTGGCGTCGCGGCTCTACTCCGCCCAGTCGGCCGATCCTTCCACCAATGTCGCCCATGTAACGGGATGCGGTTCCTTCCGCACAGTCGGCGCGATGGCGTCGGCATCCTCCATCACATTCCTGGCACGGCGCGATGGTGCAATGCTTCCTCCACTGCGGCCTCTTGGCCATGGCTTTCTCTGTATGTGTGACGGATGCCCTTTCACCGCTGTCCTCTTCCGCATTCCTTCTTCGATCGCTGATTCCTAAAAGAATAAAAGAGATCAAATGGAGGGTTGTCAGGTTGTCTTCGTTCTACCCATGACCTCTGTGTTAAGCGATAGTAATATTCCATAAAAACAAAGAAGTTCAACGACAAACAAGGCACATTTTTAATCCATTAAATCTGATCTTAAATCCTTACCTCGATAATTGAAATCACACGTTGGGAATCACGGAAGACGGCGTTGCCAAGATAGGATTCGTAGATGACTTTGGATTTTGTTCGAGGAGTAAGTGGTGTCTCCTCACTTATCACGGAGAATATAAAGGAAGGTGTGTCATCGTTCTTTGTGGAACCGGCGTTCTTCGTCGAATAAGTCATCGTTCTTCGTCGGAGAAGAAAAATATTCTCTCAAGAGCTCTCTCCCTTAACAAAACAAAATCCCCCCACCAAAATAAAATAATGAGGTACTCCTATTATTTTATTAACACAAGCCATTTAAAATTAAAACAATCAAACACTTAATTAATAAATTGGAGGATTCAATTTATTAATTAATGTGTTCGGATGAATTAATGAGAGAGGAGAAGGTTAGGAGATCTCATAAATATGGGAGGGTTGTCAACATTAAACAAGAGAGTTTAATGGGGGTTTATGAGAGTTATGGGAAGTTCAAATGTTTAGGTCACGTGTGGGCCCCACCCCACAAATATCCTCTCATGGGAGGTTAAATGGGTGTGGGTCCTACCTTTAACTCCCTTTCGGAGGATATAACCACAAACCATAAAATAATAGTGTGCTACACCAATTATATTTATTTTTATCTAATTTCCCAAATATTAATTCTCAACTCGCTTAAAACGCATTTATGGTTAAGTTCCTCTTAAGAAATTACCGGTGCTGCGAGTTCGTCGGTGCCCTCATATTTCAATTCTGAGAACCGGTTTAAAAGATATAAAACCTTTGTTGTTCATTTAATGAATGTTTCTGAGCTAAACATCAGAAATTGATTTTGGGAACATAGATCCTTGGAATCAAGTGCCGTCAGAATCCACAGAATCGTAAAATTCCAAAGTATTTAAGAAATAATTTTCCTTGAAATTTCTAGGTCTTTACATTACTCCAACCTCAGGGATTTATGTACGCATAAAACTACAACATAAAATAAGGAAACAAATGAGGCTACTGAGCACGCATCTGATCCTCCCACTCCCATGTGATCTCCTTGAGGTTCCTGTGTTGCCAAGGAATGTGCACCAGAGGAATCGACTGATCACGTAGGACCCTCTCTTGTCGATCCTCGATCTCCACCGGGACCTCCGTGAGTGTAGCCCCATCATCGATGTCCAACTCCCCTTGATTAGTGATTTGGGTCAGGTCATGCATGTATCTCCTCTGCTAAAATACGTGGAAGACATCATGAACTCGGTGCAACTGAGGTGGAAGGGTCGGGCGGTAAGCCACCTCACCTACTCTGCTGAGGACCTGGAAAGGCCCGATGAAGCGTGGAGATAACTTTCGACCCCAACCAAATCTTTGTAATCCACGTTGATGTGAGACCCAAAAGAAAAAATGTTTTCCATCCTCAAACTTCAGTGGTATCCATCTCCTATTAGCATAGGACTTCTGCCTACTCTGTGCAATCCTCACCCTCTCCTTGATGGTCTGCACCTTCTCCATCGTAGTCTGAACCATTTCTGGTCCTACATGTGTTGACACCCTAGGGTCAGTCCACCACAGAGATGATCTGCAAGGTCGGCCATATAGTGCCTCGTATGGTGTCATCTCGATGGTGGAGTGGTAGCTTTTGGTGTAGGAAAACTCCACCAAGAGTAGGTGACCCTCCCAGCTGTGACTAAAGTCAACGACACATTCACGGAGCATGTCCTCGAGAGTCTGAATAGTCCACTCCATCTGGCCATCCATCTGAGGATGAAAGGCAGTTCTCAGGCGTAGCTGCATCCCAAATGCCTCCTACAACCCCTTCCAAAGCCAGAAGGTAAATCGAACGTCTCGATAGGAGACGATAGACGATGGCATGCCATGAAGCTGTACGATCTTCTGAACATAGAGTCATCCCAAGCACTCTACTGAGCCTTACTCCCTAATCAGAAGGAAGTGGGCTAACCTGGTGAGTCCGTCAACAATAACCCAGATAGAGTCAGGTCCCATCGATGTAACTGAATTCCTGGTCACGAAATCCATGGATATCCCATTCCACTTCCACTCCGTAACCTCTTAGGGATGTACCAGGCCTACTGGTACATGGTACTCCGCCTTCACTTGTTGGAAAGTGAGGCATCGTGAAATGAACTCTGCTACAGCCTTATTATTACATGGCCACTAGTTCTATCGTCTGAGGTCCTGGTACATCTTCGCCACTCTAGGATGTACCGCTAGAGGGGAAGTGTGAAACTCCCTCATCACATCCTCCTCCAGTTCAACTGGTACCATGGTGCGTCCCCTGAATAGGATGACATGTTCTCCTCCTTCAAAACATCCATCAGGCGCATGCCCTGTGGAAATATTAGCATGTCGCATCTCACGGTCAACGTCCCCATGTTGTGCCTCTCTGACCCACTAAAATAGTGGAGGAGTGACTGTGAGGGACTGTATAAAGGCTACCACATCTCTATCCATGAATGATATCTCCAAAGCGACTAATTGCATTGTCTCCTCTCCAAGTAGTTGAATGCCCGATCTCCAACTAAAATCATAAACTACTACATTCCCCTTCCCAGGAGTATATACTATCTCAATGTCACACTCATGGAGGAACTCAATCCATCACCGTTGTCTCAGGTTTAGGTCCTTCTATGAGAAAATGTACCTGAGACTCTGGTGGTCTGAGTAGACTGTAAAGCGCTCACCCATCAGATAGTGTCACCACATCTTCAAGGTGAAGACCACTGCTGCTAACTCCAGGTCATGGGTAGCGTATTTCTGCTCGTGTTTCCTGAACTGCCTTGAACCATTGGCAATCACTGCCCGCTCCTGTATCAGGACACACCCAAGTCTTGTCCCTGATGTGTCGCAGTAAACCACGTACCCAACACCCTCCTCAGGTAGCCTCAAGATGGGCGCACTGGTCAATATTTGTCTCAGCTCCTATAAGCTCTACTGTAATCTATCTGAACACACGAAGGGTTCCCCCTTCTTCGTCAAAGCTGAAAGTAGTGCTGCAACTCTGGAGAAGTCTAGCACAAATCTATGATAGTACCCATCCAGACCTAGGAAACTCCGCATCGCCGTCACGCTACGGGGTGGTGATGTTATTAATATTTTCACAACTTATTATATTCCCCCTTTCCTTATTTTATATGAAATGTGCATAATTTGTGTGAAATATTAATGTTTTAATATTAAGTATAATATTTGAGCATTTTTAGAAGTAGTCAAATTGAGTCAGTTTAATGTTTTAATTATAACTATCACTATACTGATCCAAATTGTGTGGTTCTTGTTTTGTAGGATTCTACGTTCAATATACAACATTTCATTAGAATGAACCATGATCCAATTCTTCCATTTGAAGGGTCATATGGTCCTCCCAAACAAGACCAAAGAATCTGTGAACAAACTAGACCATCCTTGAAGTTTGATTTACTGGGTTCAATCGAGAAGTCCAAAGACCTTAAATCTCCACCATAATTCGGGGGACACTACATTGCATCTTGGATAAAAATTGCATGGCCCAAATCCAAGTACAAGGGGCCCAAATAAACCTTTGAAGTCCAGCCCACCGTTCTGGCCGAGAATTAAAATCAGTATAGTATGCATGACATATCTCCTTATGTAAGCATCCAATCGAGCTGAGATTTTGCAGTGTGAAAGAGGAGATATAGGCGGCCGACTTTGTTGAAGAAGTCATTCAAATTTGAAGGCATCTTCCTGTTCAAAAATCCATTCACATTTTGGCCATCGAAAAAGAATGGATAGAAATGGACAGTTTACCTTTGTTTAATCAACCGGCCATAACTTTGGCTCCAATTGTCCAAATGCCTCCAAATTTTGAGAGTAGTCGACCAACATTATTGTCTACAACTTTGAAGAAGGATTTATTGGAAGATTCGGCTGTATGTATAGCTCAATTGGCGGAGAAAGTGGAGGGACAGATTGGGAATGCAAACAGTCCACTCCTTGGGCTATAAATACTCTCCCCTTCTCTCCTTGAGAGGGGTTGGCATTTCAGAAGAGAGGAGATAATATTGGCACGACCAAAGATTTGCCAAAGGCTTGGGAGGACCTGCCAAACTCAAGTTTTCACTTGAGAGACCTTTCCTCCTCTCTTTCTTTTCACTTACTTTTGTGTTCTTCATTTTTGTAATCTTGTAATTCCCTTTCTTTGTAATTCTGTTTTAATGCAAGTTACTTCTTCAATATATCTTATTCTCTTCCACCTTCTGTATTTTAATATTAATGTTCTTAAAATAGTTTAAATTCAGTTCAATCCCCTTCCCTTCTTAAGCTTCCTCATTCAATCGAAATTCCATTTTTGATTCTTAAATTATTTCGTGTGTGTGTTCGGCACACTACTCTTATCTTGTCCCTTTCTTTTTCTTCTCTTTATAATTCATCACCAAAAACATATATTACCAGATTATTAAACACCCAAATGGCTGAGTAAATCTCTCATTGGGGTGAGTTATAATTTGGGGATGTTAATTGATTGAGAGTTTTGCTCGATGAGTATTCTTTAAATTAATATTGTGTATGTTAAACTTAATATGTCATGGATTAATGATATGTTTTGTTTAACAAGTGGTTTCCATGGATTATTGGAACCATAAATACACTACCATAAATAAGTTTTGATTGAGATTAGAACCCTAAGTTAAGTTAAGGCTTGGATTAAAGCCTTCACACTTAGGAATTCCAATCAACGTCAACTTATGACATGGGTGTTAATTTAATGCAATACAAAGTAAGGCTCAAGGATATCACATGCTTAACTCCCCAATGATGAACTCACCCCAATATTTATCAATTTGGTAAATCAAACATCATCCATAAATCATTTCAATTAATCTCTGCAAACAAACCCCCCTAATCAAAATACAATCAACTAAAAACAATCGACTATTACGAAGTACCATCACCGAGGATTCGACCCGAGTGCTGCTATACACATTAGCAGAGCACCAGAACTTTGACCGGTCGATAGGCGACAATCGGCCGTGCGTTTCAAATGGCGCCGTTGCCGGGGATGGTGCTTTAAGTAGTCATTAGTTTCTGGTTATTGTCAAGAAAACACAAAAAAAAACAAATTTTTAAAAAAAAATTGAAAAAAAACACAAAGAAAAACCCGTCTTCTCATAAAAATCATAAACTGAAAAAATACAAAGAAAAACCCGTCTTCCTCTTTCTTCCAAAATCTCTCTGAATGCCCCGTAGCCTTCCAAACAATCTCTCGGATTTGTTTGACCCTGAAATTGAGCGAACACTTCGCCAACTTAGGAGGACCATTAGGGATAACCAAATCACCCAAGAACCAATCATTGCCCTACCAATTGAATTAGATATGGCCAATCCTAGGGAACAAACATTGAAAGAACTTGCTGCCCCTGATATGAATTACCAACCTCTTGGTATTCAATATCCAAACATAGAGGCTGACTTCGAACTCAAGTCGGGTTTGATTCATCTTCTACCTCATTTTCACGGGCTAGCCGGTGAGGATCCTCATCTTCACCTCAAAGAGTTCCAAGTGGTCTGCTCAACCATGAAACCTCAAGGGGTTTCTGAAGAACAAATCAAGCTTAGAGCTTTCCCCTTTTCCCTAGCGGATTCTGCCAAGTCTTGGCTCTACTACCTCCCACCTGGTTCCATAAACTCATGGGTTGACATGAAGAGACTTTTCCTTGAGAAGTTCTTTCCCGCTTCCCGAACAGCTTCTATCCGAAAGGAAATAAGCGGCATCCGTCAATTCCCTAATGAATCACTCCATGAGTATTGGGAGAGGTTCAAAAAGCTTGTGGCAACTTGTCCACACCATCAAATCCCTGACCAACTCCTGATCCAATACTTCTATGAGGGGTTATTGGCTATGGAGCGAACTCTCATTGATGCCGCAAGTGGCGGTGCTCTTGTTGATAAAACTCCTGCAGCTGCACGAGAACTCATAAGCAACATGGCTGCAAACACGCAGCAATTCCATACTCGAGCACATGTTCAAGTGAAACAAGCCCAAGATAATCAATCCATAGAGCCCAACAAGATGACTGAGTGGATGAGTGAACTTACAGGTCTTGTGTGTCAACTAGCGGTGGCTACCAAAGCCCCAACCTCATCTTCTCCACAGTCACTATTCCCTGGACCTATCAAGAATTGTGGAATCTGCAACTCTCCATCTCATCCGATTGACACATGTCCACAACTTCAAGATGATCCATCTGATTCATCTAGTCCAATGGAGCTCAATGCGGCATATGCTCAGCGAAACTTCATCCCTCAACAATCAGGTCAGTTTATTAGAAACTTCAACCAACCCCACTCTGAGCCCTTCTCTTCTACCTTTAACCCACCTCTGAGGTATGGTAATCCCATTTCTCATCCTCCGCAGTTCCCTCCTCAAAACCCAAACCAGTTTCAATACAGTCAAGGTGTTGGTAACTTCCAACAACCTTATCCTTTTGTTCCTCAACCCCAAAGGAACAATCCTCCTCCTGGATTCCACTATCCTAACGAGCCTTCCCAATTCCCCACCCAATACAATCGCTTTCCCAAGAACCAAAATCAAGGCCAACCCAATTTGGGACATGCCTCTTCTTCTAAACAACCATGGGAAAGTGCTGTAGAGGATCTTGCTTCCTTCACCCGTTCTAGCCTAAAGAACATTGAAACCCAAATAGGTCAACTTGCATCCCACCTTAGCCAGCAACAACCATCCAATTCATCCCAACTCCCAGCTCAACCATTACCCAACCCCAAGGGTAATGTAAGTGCAATTGCACTTAGATCAGGAAAGCAACTTGCTATGCCTCAAGATAAATCCTCAAACCCCCCTTTCGATGTTGATCTAGAAAATGAAAAGAACAAAAAGCTGGAAAAGGAACTTGAATCCACTCCTTCACCTCCTTCCATTCCTCTAAGGAACCCAATTCCTTTTCCTCAAGCCATCTCCAAGCCTAAGAAGTCCTTTGAACCTGATCCGGAAATGCTTGACATGTTTAGACGTGTTGAAGTGAACATCCCCCTCTTAGATTCCATCAAACAAATCCCTAAGTATGCCAAGTTTCTTAAGGAATTGTGCACCCATAAGAGGCAACTTAGGAACATTGAAAATGTTTTAACCCAACAGTCCATTCCCATGAAGTGCAAAGATCCAGGGACCTTCACGGTTCCATGTCAAATAGGGAGTTCCAACTTTGATGATGCACTCATAGACCTTGGAGCCTCAATAAATGTCATGCCCAAATCCATTTTCTCCAACCTTGGTCTAGGTCCCTTGCACCCAACGGGTGTTGTCATTCAATTAGCCAATCGAAGCACTACCAGTCCTGAGGGGATAATTGAGGATGTTCTTGTTCGGGTCAATGATCTTATCTTCCCAGCTGATTTCTATGTCCTTGACATGGAAGGTGAGACGACCTCTTCTCGATCTCCCCTAATTCTAGGAAGACCATTCCTCATGACTGCGAGAACCAAGATTGATGTCCACTCAGGCATCTTATCCATGGAATTCGGTGACCAACTGGTCAAGTTCAACATTTTCCAAGCCATGCGATACCCATCTGAGGATCACTCTGCATTCTCAATCCATGATTTTGAGGACACTTCTAAGATTCAATCGAACCCCAATCCACCATGTTCTTCATGTTCTAATGATAAAGGATCTTGTGAAATATGCACCATGATTAACAAAGTCATAAATGGTGAAGTTGATGTGGACCTCTCATTCATAGACTCCATCAATCTAGAGGAACTTGAAAACTCTCTTGAATCCCACATCAACTCTGATCTCTACTGCTCCACCTTGGACAGTGTTGAGGAAAATGATCCAAACCCATCTAGAATCCCTTCTCCTACACCTAACTTGTCTAGCTCTCCAATCAAGGCTGAAACTGATCTAAAACCACTTCCTTCACACCTCAAGTATGCATTCCTTTTCCATGATCCCTCCTACCCTGTCATTATCTCTGCTTCACTTTCTGAAACTGAGGAGTCCCAACTTGTTCAAGTGTTAGAGGAAAACAAAAATGCCTTAGGTTGGACCCTAGAGGATATTCCAGGAATCAACCCTGCCCTTTGCATGCATCACATCCATCTAGAGGAATCATCCAAACCAATTAGGCAACCTCAAAGAAGACTCAATCCACTCATACTTGAGGTAGTTAGGGAAGAGATTACCAAGCTTCTTAAAGCTGGTATTATCTACCCAATTTCTGATAGTGAATGGGTTAGTCCAATTCAAGTAGTTCCTAAGAAGGGCGGGATAACAGTTGTCACAAATGAACATGGAGAAGTGGTCACAACTCGGGTGAAAAACAAATGGCGTGTGTGCATCGATTATCGCAAATTGAATGCTGAAACACGAAAAGATCACTACCCACTTCCTTTCCTTGACCAAATTCTTGAGAGATTGGCCGGAAAGTCACACTATTGCTTTCTTGATGGTTACACCTGCTACTTCCAAATTCCAATCGCACCTCAAGACCAAGAAAAGACCACATTCACTTGCCCCTTTGGAACCTATGCCTATAGGCGAATGCCTTTTGGCCTTTGTAATGCTCCTGCAACATTCCAGCGGTGTATGATGAGTATTTTTTCTGAATTCATTGAGAATTGCATGGAGGTCTTCATGGATGACTTTACCATTTATGGCGAGTCATTTGAATCTTGCTTACATTCACTCTCTTTGGTCCTTCAAAAGTGTGTCAAGTGCAACCTTGTGCTGAATTTTGAAAAATGTCACTTCATGGTTTCAAATGGGATTGTTCTAGGGCACATAATTTCTCAAGAGGGTATCCAAGTTGATCCAGCCAAAATTGAGGTGATCCAATCACTTCCAGAACCCAAATCAGTTCGAGACATTCGGTCCTTCCTTGGTCATGCCGGTTTCTATCGGCGATTCATTCAGAACTTCAGCAAGATTTCCCTCCCACTCACTCGTTTACTTCAAAATGATGTCACATTCAATTTTGATGAGGCTTGCAAGAGAGCCTTCATTGAACTCAAATCTGCTCTCACATCTGTTCCAATAATCCATCCCCCAGATTGGTCCTTACCATTTGAATTGATGTGTGATGCTTCTGATAGGGCCATTGGGGCTGTTCTTGGTCAAAGAAGAGAAAACATTCCTCATGTCATCTTTTATGCCTCAAAAACATTGGATGAAACTCAATCACACTACACTGTGACTGAAAAAGAACTTTTCGCTGTGGTTTTTGCCTTGGATAAATTCCGGCCCTATCTCTTAGGTGCCAAAATCATCATCTTCACGGACCACTCAGCATTAAAGTTCTTACTTAAGAAAAGTGATTCCAAACCAAGGCTAATAAGATGGATTTTAATGCTCCAAGAGTTTGACCTTGTGATAAAAGATAAACCTGGAAAAGAAAACCCTGTGGCTGACCACCTGAGTAGAATTTCTAATTCTTCTCATTCTGAAATAATTGATCCTGAATTTCCAACTGAACACCTCTCATCTCTCACTCCAAAGTTACCATGGTATGCCCCAATTGTCAATTACTTGGTTTCTGGTGTTTTACCTGAATATTTTTCAAAAGAACAAAAAGAAAAGATGAAAAGTGATTCAAAGCATTATTTTTGGGAAGATAATAAACTCTGGAAAACTGGGGCTGACATGGTAATTAGGAGATGTGTTGATGAAACTGAACAATCCTCCATTTTGGAATTCTGCCACTCAATGCCTGGAGGTGGCCACTTTGGACCACAAAGGACTTCTCGAAAGGTCCTAGATTCTGGATTCTTTTGGCCTTCACTCTTCAAGGACTCACACGAGTTTTGTCAATCATGTCCCACTTGCCAAAAGTTTGGCACAATTTCCAAAAGAAACGAAATGCCTCAAAAGCCATTAATCTTCTGTGAGCTTTTCGATGTTTGGGGCATCGATTTCATGGGACCTTTTCCCCCTTCCAATGGATTATCCTACATTATCCTTGCTGTTGACTATGTTTCTAGGTGGGTCGAGGCCAAACCCACTAGGAAAGATGATGCTCAAACTGTGATTGAGTTCCTCAAAACCCATATCTTCCATCGATTCGGAACACCACGTGCTTTGATAAGTGACTTAGGAACTCATTTCTGTAATAGAACCATGGAGTCACTTTTGAAAAAGAATGGGGTTGTACATAAAACATCCACTGCATATCACCCTCAAACAAATGGAATGGCTGAACTTTCTAATAGAGAAGTGAAAAGAGTGCTTGAAAGAATTGTTAAGCCCACAAGAAAAGACTGGCCCGATAGACTTGGTGAAGCACTTTGGGCCTATCGAACAGCCTATAAGACACCCATTGGGATGTCTCCATTTAGGCTAGTTTTTGGTAAAGCCTGTCATTTACCAGTTGAAATCCAACATAAGTCATTTTGGGCTGTCAAAACATGTAATTTTGATTGTGAAAAATCTGGTGAAGAAAGATTGTTGCAGTTGATTGAATTGGAGGAGCTTCGACTCGATTCATATGAGAACTCCATTCTCTACAAAGAAAAGTCAAAGTCACTCCATGACAAGCACATTCTTCGAAAGGTATTTCATGAAGGTGAAAAGGTAATGCTCTTCAATTCTCGATTTCGACTTCACCCAGGTAAGCTCAATTCTCGTTGGGATGGACCTTTTATTATTACTAATGTTTACCCATTTGGTGCAGTGCAAGTCCAAGACCCTTCTTCAAAAAGAACATTCACGGTTAATGGACACCGGTTAAAGCATCACCATGAGAGGCCATTCACTTCAGGTTCCCCATCCACTTCAATAGAACCACCACTGGATGGAGACCCGCCAAATCCAAACCAGGGGGCACCTCTTTCCCTTTAACTCTCTCTCTATCTCTTCCTCTCTCTACCTCTTTCTTCTTCTTCCTCTCTCTTTCATTTTGTTACCACTTTATTCATCAAACCCTTTCTTTTTATCTTTCTTGTGTGGGTGTGTATTTTAAAAAAAAACCTTAAAAACTAAAAAAAAACAAAAAACACAATTACTTAAAAAAATTACAAAAAAAGAGTCATGCTTACTCACCATCTAGTTTTGAAATTTTGTCCAACCATTTTGGGGAGTCAAAAGGCTTGTTTTAAACTCAAATATATTGAATTTTTATCTCAAACTTGGGTAAACAATTTTGTGTCAATAACAAACATTTTGAATGAACAATTTTTGGTGGAAAATGATTCTCCCCTACCGTGAGGAATAACATTAGCCTTCATGCCAAGGTCATCTATGGCCATCTTTTTCATTGTGTGTCTTTACCACTGATTGTGAGTCTTGCGTTTGTGGACCTTCGAGCTGAATTTCCATCTTTTGTGTGCATTAATATGATAGAGGCATTTTCTAAGCCACATGAGAATCAGAATAGCCAAATAGCCTCCCGTTACCCTTACATTGATCCTACTTTTGAAAGCCCCTTTGAGCCTATGAAACCCTTTCTTTTGATAGCCACATTACAAGCCTAATACCTTGTCCCACCCAACATCTTCATGGATTTTCATTGTACAATTTATTGAAATTTAAGTGTGGGGGGAATGGACTTCATTTTTGGGCGTACTTTCATTGATTTCCAATGTGTCATCATATGCTTGAGGGCAAGCTTCCATTCAAGTGTGGGGGAGAGGTTGTAATTCTGTGAGCTTTGGGTTGTATATGTGTAATTGTCATTTGTACAAAAGTCATTGAAAAGTGTTCAAAAAAAAAGAAAAAAAATTATAAAAAAAATGAAAAATAAAAAAAAAGAAACGGGTTGTGTCTTGGGTGGGTCAAAAATCATTCATCATCAACATTTGATCATGTTATAACTACTAAAATTAGTTCCATGAGGAGATCAAGCATGGTTTGGGAGATGACTGTGAGACTTGTTTCAAGCACAACTTTCGAAAGAAAAAAAAAGAGCAAAAAAAAAGAAAAAAAAGAACACTTGACTCATCTTGTATTGTGTCATTATTGGAAGTCTTCCATGTTGTACATATTCCATCATCTCAACCTATTCCATTTTCTATCTCCCTCACTTTTCATTCATCACACATTCATTCCCTTGTAAATATGTGTTTCTATTTCCTTTCAAATCAAATTTCAAAAAAAGATGTGCATTGATTTTTCCATGTTGGTGTTTTTAACCCCTCTTTTCCTTTGGACATTATATACCTACCGTCCCATAGCCACTGAAAAACCCCTTAAAAGACCTCTTGATTATTGTACACATTAGATTTGGGAATGGAAGCTGAGAGCTCTTACAAACTCTTGATTTTCACTTTTTGTTGGTGAATGAGTGAACCTCCTAAAATACATTTTTATCATCTTGAGAGGAGTAAGTTTTGAGTGCCTACATTTTCCAATTCAAACCTTGAACATGAAAAAATGAATTGTTTCTGATGCATCATTGTGAACCAAATTTGTGATGGAATTCAATATGGATGAGTGAAATAGTCTAAACCTCCCCTGATTGGTGAAAACAAAATTTTAATATTTGTTGGTGAGTGAAAATGATTTTGTCATGTTTTTATATTTGTTGCACATGAGGACACGCGCAAATCTAAGTGTGGGGGAGTTGATGTTATTAATATTTTCACAACTTATTATATTCCCCCTTTACTTATTTTATATGAAATGTGCATAATTTGTGTGAAATATTAATGTTTTAATATTAAGTATAATATTTGAGCATTTTTAGAAGTAGTCAAATTGAGTCAGTTTAATGTTTTAATTATAACTATCACTATACTGATCCAAATTGTCTGGTTCTTGTTTTGTAGGATTCTACGTTCAATATACAACATTTCATTAGAAGGAACCATGATCCAATTCTTCCATTTGAAGGGTCATATGGTCCTCACAAACAAGACCAAAGAATCTGTGAACAAACTGGACCATCCTTGAAGTTTGATTTACTGGGTTCAATCGAGAAGTCCAAAGACCTTAAATCTCCACCATAATTCGGGGGACACTACATTGCATCTTGGATAAAAATTGCATGGCCCAAATCCAAGTACAAGGGGCCCAAATAAACCTTTGAAGTCCAGCCCACCATTCTGGCCGAGAATTAAAATCAGTATAGTATGCATGACATATCTCCTGATGTAAGCATCCAATCGAGCTGAGATTTTGCAGTGTGAAAGAGGAGATATAGGCGGCCGACCTTGTTGAATAGGTCATTCAAATTTGAAGGCATATTCCTGTTCAAAAATCCATTCACATTTTGGCCATCGAAAAAGAATGGATAGAAATGGACAGTTTACCTTTGTTTAATCAACCGGCCATAACTTTGGCTCCAATTGTCCAAATGCCTCCAAATTTTGAGAGTAGTCGGCCAACATTATTGTCTACAACTTTGAAGAAGGATTTATTTGAATATTCGGCTGTCTGTATAGCTCAATTGGCGAAGAAAGTGGAGGGACAGATTGGGAATGCAAACAGTCCACTCCTTGGGCTATAAATACTCTCCCCTTCTCTCCTTGAGAGGGGTTGGCATTTCAGAAGAGAGGAGATAATATTGGCACGACCAAAGCTTTGCCAAAGGCTTGGGAGGACCTGCCAAACTCAAGTTTTCACTTGAGAGACCTTTCCTCCTCTCTTTATTTTCACTTACTTTTGTGTTCTTCATTTTTGTAATCTTGTAATTCCCTTTCTTTGTAATTCTGTTTTAATGCAAGTTACTTCTTCAATATATCTTATTCTCTTCCACCTTCTGTATTTTAATATTAATGTTCTTAAAATAGTTTAAATTCAGTTCAATCCCCTTCCCTTCTTAAGCTTCCTCATTCAATCGAAATTCCATTTTTGATTCTTAAATTATTTCGTGTGTGTGTTCGGCACACTACTCTTATCTTGTCCCTTTCTTTTTCTTCTCTTTATAATTCATCACCATAAACATATATTACCAGATTATTAAACATCCAAATGGCTGAGTAAATCTCTCATTGGGGTGAGTTATAATTTGGGGATGTTAATTTATTGAGAGTTTTGCTCGATGAGTATTCTTTAAATTAATATTGTGTATGTTAAACTTAATATGTCATGGATTAATGATATGTTTTGTTTAACAAGTGGTTTCCATGGATTATTGGAACCATAAATACACTACCATAAATAAGTTTTGATTGAGATTAGAACCCTAAGTTAAGTTAAGGCTTGGATTAAAGCCTTCACACTTAGGAATTCCAATCAACGTCAACTTATGACATGGGTGTTAATTTAATGCAATACAAAGTAAGGCTCAAGGATATCACATGCTTAACTCCCCAATGATGAACTCACCCCAATATTTATCAATTTGGTAAATCAAACATCATCCATAAATCATTTCAATTAAGCTCTGCAAACAAACCCCCCTAATCAAAATACAATCAACTAAAAACAATCGACTATTACGAAGTACCATCACCGAGGATTCGACCCGAGTGCTGCTATACACATTAGCAGAGCACCAGAACTTTGACCGGTCGATAGGCGACAATCGGCCGTGCGTTTCAGGTGGCTCCCAAGCAAGTACGTCCTCGATCATCATAGGATCCACCGCCACTCCCGCCTCTGAGATGACGTGCCCAAAGAAGTGAACTTCATGAATCCATTACTGGCACTTCGAGAGCTTACCATAAAATGGTGCTCTCGGAGTGTGTCCAGTATAACATACAAGTGGTAGGTGTTCTCCTCCTTAGTAGTCAAGTAAATTAGTATGTTGTCGATGAAGACTACGAAAAAATGATAGAGGTAATACTGGAAGATCCTCTTCATGAGACTCATTTACACTGCTGGTGCGTTGGATACGCCGAAGGGAATAACCATGAACTCATAGTGGCTATATCGACACATGAAGGTCATCTTCTACACATCCTCGTCTTGAACTCTGAGCTGATGATAGCCTGACATGAGACCTATATTTGAGAACCATCGTGCTCTCTTGAGATGATCAAAGAGGTCATCAATCCACAAAAGTGGGAACTTGTTCTTTACGGTCACTTGATTCAGGAGACGGTAGTCGACACATAATCATAAGCTCCCATTGAACATCTTGGCGAATAAAATCGGAGAAGCCTAGGGTGAAACAGTGGGTCGGATGAATCCCTTTCCCTATAAGTCCTTCAGCTGGACCCATAGCTCACAAAGCTCAGCGGGTGCCATCTGATATGCTGGAGTAGATATCGGTGCTCTCCCATGGTATAGGTCAATGTAGAAATCTACCTATCTGTGAGGAGGTAGTCTTGGAACGTTGTCATGAAAAAACGTACGCATACTGATCAACCACAGTAGGAAAACTTAGACTTCGCACATCAACTGCTCCTAGGATGAGACTGGCCAACTGATGTGTAATCAGCCTCCCTCTCCTCTGCATAAGTCCATCTTGCGCATCAAAAGATCCCTTCTCATCGGTGAAGGTGAACCTACTACCATCTGTGAAGACACACTGCACATTGTGCATAATACAGTCAATCTAAGCATGGACTATAGACAACCAGTATATACCCAAGATGATGTTGTAAGGCCTCGAAGCCATTTCAAGAAAATACCAACCGATGATCTTGCCTCCTAGATTAAGCTCACACTTCCAGAACCTGTGCGTAATCATCGAGTCTGCTCCCGTAGGAGTCTCTAGCCATAAGGATCGAGCCAAAAACTCCATCAGAATCTCCGAGCTCCGAACAAGGGCAGCAGAAATAAAAGAATGACTCACTCCTGTTTCTATAAGAACTACAACAAGGGTGGAGTAGACACAGATAGTACCTCGAATCATATCAGGTGCACCGGGGTCGTAGGCCTCGACTGCCTATAGCTGAGCCTTCCCCTATCTACCATCTCCCTGTGGTCGGGGTGGTCCTCTTGGTGGTGGTGGTGGTAGAGCCTCAAAGCGTCGTCCACCACCCGCTGCATGGCTAGCTCCTCTGCCTCGTCTGTCTGCTCCCTACGGACTGCCACGATCAAACCTTTGCCTCTCCCTAGGAGGTCCCTCCAATGTTTGATGCTCATCTGCTTGGCAGGTCAGGAAATCATGAGCCAAATGGCCCTTCCCGCCGCATGCATAGCACTGTCTACCCCTCCTATGGTTGGTTCTACTTTGTGTGCCCCACACATTCGAACCAGTATCCTGAGGACACCCACCTGATGTCCTGGTCCTCTTGGACCTCTACGACATCTGTCTTTTTCTGGCTGCAGAAGACTCCGCTACGTGTCGCCCTCTGGTGGGTCTCGCTGATGGTGTCGGCTCAGCAAGAAAGCTCTCCACAAGAAGGGCTCTCTCTAGCAATCCTTCATGTGTCAGAATGCTGAGGGAGATCATCGAAGCCCTAATCTCATGCCTCATTCCCTACTCAAAGGTCCAAGACTGGAAGAATGGGTCTCGTACTATGTCCGTGGAGTATCGCGAGAGGTTGGTATGTCTCGCCGAGTACTGGGATGAAGTCATGCTACACTACCACAAATTTAGTAACTCCTGGATGTGTACCGCATGGAAGGTGGCTGGACCAAAATCCAATCATAAGAGGCTCTTGAAGTCTGTACAAAGTAGTGATGCATCATCATGCACCTGGAGCATCAGGATCCACCATCTACTTGTTGCTCTATGTAGTAGACTCACAGCAAGGATCACCATAAGGTCAGCGAGTGTCCCTACTAATCTGATGACTCTGACAATAGCCTCCAGCCAATCCTCAAGTGCCTGAGGGTTCATATCTTTGCGGAACTGGGGTGTCCTCTATCGCTGAAACCTGTGTAACGCGCTCAGGTGGCGTGCACTCTCTACTGTCGGGGCAGGTAGTATTGGTGGATCAGTGGGTAGTGGTACCGCTGGTGCCTCTACTATAATGGGGCCATACATCGAGGCCTCGTCGCTCGGGGGGCTTCCATCTCACACATAACTAGGAACCCTAGTTGGATGCCTTCGTGAGGACATCCTGAAAAGAAACAGGTGCACCACTGTCAAATTGTATACCTAGTGATCTGACACAAAGTAATCCCAAAGAAAACTTTTGTAACACACATGCAATCAGTGTTTTCGAGCACTGAGTCGGAAATCAGAAGTAAGGGTCCTCGTGTATGGATACGTCGGCCGCCACACCAAAACTGGACTCCCTAGACTGAAAACCACACTCAATACTCTTAACATTATTACTTCAGAGAGAATAAATTATCAGAGTCCTTAGTTATGCGGTAGAACCGAATCCTCTGAAACCAATTTGTCAAGAACCCTCCTCGGGGCATGTGTCGTGACTACCCCAAACCAGCCTTCCATAGGCCAGGGGCTAGTGACTACCACCAAAGTCGTAAATCTCGGTAAAAAGGGAAGTCATTGACATTATAAAAGTAAAAAATAACAACAGAGTATGCAAGTTAAGTAAGCACTAAGTAAAACTGAGTACATAAGTATGTGCTGGAAAGTAGATGGGTGAGTATACAAACCCAACTGAAAGTACAGTATAACTGAGAAAGAAATTACAATAGCTATAAAGTAAAGAATCAACCACCAAGTCGTCCTCCAGATATCCCATATGAAGGCTCAGTATAGATTTTCACCTCATCTCCTCGAGTCCGGTCTTCCGCTCAGTGTACGTTCTGTCTAGTGGTCCACCTCCGGATACCGTCCAGCTCCACAATCGTCAACCACGATTAGGGTTGTCCATTGTTTATAACCAACACAACGTAATGCGAGTATTTTCCGTGCAGGGGTGAGTATAAAGATACTCAGTAGGGACCCCAAGACACCCGAAGGTCTCCCAGAATCCACGAAGGATAAACAAAAAGGAAATATACAAACACAAAGTATCATCCAACTCTACTTAGGTATGTTCCCATACATATACCTATGTCATCAATCTCAGTTCAGCTTTAAATTCTGAGCCCAAGCACAATCCGGTCCACACAGGAAAGAAGTCAATCACATCAATGATAATGATTGAAAGACAAGACTCAGCTCACACAGGTATACGACTCACGAAGAGGGGTGGAGATGATTAGTTGTAGCCTCTGAATCATCTCCTCTTCTGAACCCACATAGGATCCAAGTACAGAATTCATTGTTGCCGAACCCATGTAAGATCCAAGTACAGTAACCATCGCTTCCGAACCCACATAGGATCCAAGTATAGTCATCATCGCTGCCGAACCCACGGAGGATCCAAGTACAATCATCCTCACTGTCGAACCCTCATAGGATCCAAGTATAGTTGTCTTCCTTGCCGAACCCACGGAGGATCCCAACATGGTAGTCATCGTAGTAGCAGCAAACTCTATGGTTCCCGCTCATATCGTGCGTGATTCCGGGAGGGTCCACTACTCGAGTAATGGGGGTCGATATGTCAACTATCACAAATTCCAGAGTTTATGTATACCAAATTTCCATCTCGTCAAAACAAACTCAACGCGACAGACAGCGAGTCAATCGGACGCCCGGTTTGAGAGATATTGGATGATTTCTTCCAAGGGCCCGGTTGGTAATAAGCTCATCCCAAACCCATCCATTTACCAAAGTTGACCAAATATCCCTTAGTGTATCGCAAATGGACAAAGGATCCTAGTGCCGTAGATGGTGTGTCGATCGGACACATAGTCATTATGTTATTCACATTTAAGTGAATAACGGGCCCGACCCGTTAAAACTAGTGGGCTGACGGGTTGGGTCACCCATTTTTGGAAGGTCTGACCCGGTAGGGGTGCCGGACCGGCCCGAATATTCGTGTAGCCTGGCCTGAGGGGCGTGGCCTGGCTCGATGTGGCGCAGCTCCGCCCGAAGTGGCGCGGCCCGAGCCGAAGTGGCACGGCCCGGCCCGGTGCGGCTCAGCTAGGTGCGACCCGATAGGGTGCAGCCCGGTTGGCTCGGCCAGCCGGTCGAGCGGTCCAGGGGGCGTGACTCTCTGGTTGTCTGAACCAGTAGTTCCAAGCGGCACTTCCCTCCCTAACTGGCCGAATAGTCTGGCCGTACTTCTGGCGCAAGCGGCCCGCACGGGCGGGTCACGGCACTTCCAGCGCAACGCCCTCCTGGCGCCGCAGCTCTGCTCCGCCCGGCAGGCCGACGGGCCGGCCGGTCCTTCCGCTGGAGAGGCCCACAAAACAGTCTGTAGTTCCTTCCACACAGCTGGCATGATGGCACTGGATTCCTCTGTTACATTCCTGACATGGCGCGACGGCGTCGTGCTTCCTCCACCGCGGCCGCTTGGTATCAGTTTTCTTTGCGTGTGCGATAGCGACCCTTACGCCGCCGGCCTCTTTCGTGTTCCGCATCTGGACACCGATTCCAAAAATAATAAACAAGATCAAACGGAGGGTCGTTAGTCCATCTTCGTTCGGCCCTCACCCTCCGTGTTAAGCGATAGAAATAGGCCGGACAAACAACGATGTTCGACAACAAATGGGGTAAAATTTTAATCCATTAAAATTGAACTTTAATCCATACCTCGATAATTGAAGTCGCAAGTCGGGCGTCATGGAAGATGGCGTCATGGGGAGAGGATTCGTAGATGATGTCAGAGTGCGTGTGAGGAGGAATCGGCATCTCCTCACTTATCGCGGAGAAGAAAAAGGAAGGTGTGTCATCGTTCTTCATGGAAACGTTGTTCTTCATCAAAGAAGTCGCAGTTCTTCGTTAGATAAGAAAACTATTCTCTCAAGAGATCTCTCCCTTAACATAAGGAAATACCCCCTCCAAAATAAAATAATAAGCTACTCCTATTATTTTATTAACACAATCCATTTAAAATTCAAACATTCAAACACTTAATTAATAAATTGGAGTATTCAATTTATTAATTCAGGCGTTGGCATGAATTAATGGGAGAGGATAAGTTTAGGAGACCTCATAAATATGGGAGAGTTATCAACATTAAGCAAGAGAGTTTAATGGGGGCTTATAAGAGTTATGGGAAGTTCAAATGTTTAGATCACGTGTGGGCCCCACCCCACAAATATCCCTTCGTGGGAGGTAATGTGGGTGTGGGAAACACCTTTAACTCCCTTTGGGAGGATATAACCACCAACCATAAAAATAATATTGTGCTACACCAATTTTATTTATTTTAATATAATTTCCCAAATATTAATTCTCAACCTGCTTAAAACGTATCTATGGTAAAGGTCCCCTTAAGCAATTATCAACGCTGCGAGTTCATCGGTGCACTCGGATTTCAATTCTGAGCAACGGTTCAAATGATAGAATAGCATGCTCTTTCGTTTACTGAAGGTACCCGAGCTAAACTTTGGAAATTAATTCCTTGAACACCGGGTCTCGGAATCAAGTGAAGTCAGATGCCACAGACTCATAAAAAGAAAATGTATTTAAGAAAAACTTTTCCTTGAAATTTATGGGGCTTTATAGTTTATATACATCTCCTTTCATATGATATATCATTAATATCCTCATTTTTATGATAATTAATGTTTGATATTATTTTATTATTTCATGGGGATTATGATTGAGGAGTTACAAAAGTAACATAGGCTTTATGTTATGATATCCCTTTTTTAATATTTCTTATGTTCATGTTTCCATTATATTAAATAATTTTATATAATTGTATTGAAAAATACATCCTTATTTTCCACTTATTATTAATTTGGTAAACATGTTTGGTTACATTTCATTGGTAAATAATTAGAAAATTATCATGAGTGTATTATTTAAGTGATACCTCACTTGTATCTTTATTTTAGGTCGTGAATCATTCTCTTCCATATCATTTTTTGGTAAAATGTTTTTTAATGTGTTATTTTATAAACATAAATTATTTCTTAAATTTATTTTGCAGGATCATTCACCTTCATTTTACTTTTTAAAAAAATTATTTTTCATAACATTTTTATAATATGTCACATTCACTCCCTATAATAGATGTTTGAAAAGAATAATTAATTTTAACATTTATGACATGAATAAATTTTTACATAATTATAACAAATAAATTTTTAAAATATTCCTTTTTTATAAAAAATTCTAATTCACAATGAAAATTATTTCATTACTTTAAAAAATTATATTTTTAAATAAATATTTTCAAAATAGAAAAGATATTTTCTATATGAAATGTTTTATGTGTTATTTTTATATCATTTTCCACTGATTATGAAATCATTTGATATTACTAAAAATAATAAGTCTATTTTTCTAATGAATTTTTTTAATAATATTTTATTATTAATTTCTTTATTAAATATTAAAAACCACTGAAATTACATGTAATAAATTTGAATATGTTTATGTGATAAAATCCCAATTATTTCTCTTGATGGTTCAAGCTTGTTTCAAATAGGTTGTCATGAAACGAATTTATATTCTAGAGATTAATCATGTTTCAAATAGATTTACTTAGAATCTGGTTCTTTTCCTTCGGTTAAACATGTTATTACTCTAATAATTAATGTTTTATTATTTTCATGGTTACAATAAATTTCTGTGTAATTTATTAATGTTATAGTTATTGGATATTTATTACAAATGGTTGAGCTTCATTGTATATAAAAATTAATCTTGATGTTGATAATACAATGTTTGTTCTTATATAGTACTCCAATTCATTCGGTATGACATTAGACCATATGGTTATTCAATTTGTATGGGCTTTAATCGGGCTAGTTAGTGTTCTAGATATAAAATATTTCAAGATAATAAAACATTTTCAATATGATTTATAGATGTTTTAAATATTTCATTTTATCTATATTCAATTCACATGTCTCACGATTATTGATCATATGACTCTAACCTTTGATAAATATTTATTAAATAATACAACATTTATTATCCATATATTGATGGGTATGATTATTATTATGTTATGATCATGCACATTGACTATATTATCATACCATTATGCTATTCATATTCACATTAGTGGAAATATATTTTTTATTATTTTATTTACTATTACTAAACATTAGATCTCTCCATTATTATGATTCCATTTCAATAGGTTACCAAGAATGATGTTAAATTTATTATTTCATGAATTGTTTCATATGGTCGATAATGAAGACAAAATATGTATTATGAAAATTTGGGTATAGTTGGGAAAATAATATCATTATAAGTATGGATATTGTATGTTTATAAATTTATTCTAATTCAATAAGACTACAAACCTAAATAGTCATTGGATATATAAGGGATCCAATATTTTATTTTAATGTTGTACATTTTGTATGGCTAAAATTTGATTAACTTTATCAAAATCAAAGCCAAAAATTAAAAAACTTTATTTTAGTACTGGATCATGGGGTGTGGCTTCAGAGTTGTTAGAGTTGATATAAGAGTATAGTTTATATAACATTTTATATTATAATGTATCTAATATAGGTTTAATTAAGTAATATAGATACGATCGTTATTTAATGATATTATGTTTCCGTATATGTTCAAATTCTTATAAAGTCCTTTCATGGTTTTATGTGATGCTATTTTATAGTTATTAATAAAATTTAAGGAGATGATTTATAAAGATGATGTATTTTTAAGGATTTGTTTTATATGATGTTTTCCATTACATTTTGTGGACATATGTTTTATAATTTTTATAATCTTTTGTGTTTTTTTTATATTTGAAATTGATGTTATTTTACGGCCAACAGATTGATCATATATATGATAATTATATTGTAATGTTATTTGGTGGTTAAGTGATTAATGTTATTTCAGAATAATATGGATATATTTTGGTTCATGTAAGAAAAACATTATGATATAAAAATTAATATTAAACCCCTAATTATTGTTGAAGTTATTGAGGTTATTTTGGATATAGATTCATTTATACATGGAATTATTTATTTTGAACTTTGGGTATTGTTGTTGAGTTATACAGATTTAAATTATTTCATCATAGTAAGGTTTAAAAATTTTGTGAATTAGCATAAAAATTTATAAATATTTCAGTTTTTAGTAATATCTAATGATATGAAAAATATATTATAATCCCTTTTATGTTTATATGTTTCTTTTATGATGATATTTGTTATTCATTCATGAATAAATCATCATGAATAATCATTTTTTAGGGAAACAATTTGATTAAGATAAAAAATGGTTAAATCCTTAAATTATACTTAAAAAGTATGTATATTTACATATTAACTTAGTTCTAATTAAAATTAATTACTAAAAACTATAAAAATGATCTTCGAAATGAAAATTTAATATTATAAAACTAATTTTTAATGAAATTATGGGCTTTTTCAAACATCTTTTGTTTACTATTTTTTTTGTTAACCTTATCATGAATATTAAATTTCTTGTGATAAATGATTACTATAAATAAATTTCATTCTTTTGGGATTAATGTTTTCTCCCATTTTAATATCATCAATTCCCAAAAAATTCTCATTTTCTAAACCTATTGTTCTCTTTTTCAGGTAACCATCATACATCTCTCCCTCTCTCTCTTAATATGGAAATTTAATAACCCTTTTAATGATTTTGGGTTTCATTAAAGGAGTTTTGATATTTCAAACTATTGATTAATGTGTACAAGTAAAAATATCAAGGAAAAAACTAATTAATGGAGGGTAGAATGTATTTCACTCGTTTTGTTATAAAAATGAAATTTTGGTCGATAGTGTACATTAAACACAACACGGAGCTGAAATAAACCATGAAATAATGTTATTTTAAAAATGAATGTTATAACATAGTCTCTAATGTTTTATGTAAATTTTTGTCAAATATTTTATCAGACATATATATAAATATATATATATCATAATCAATAAATTTTTTTTGATAAATTATAAGTAAATAATCATTAATATTTTTTAAAAGTAATATTATACTAGAAAAATATGTTTACATCAAAAATGATTTTTTTATTTTTGTGATTAAAAATTATAAATAATTTTTAGATATAATAGAATATTTATTTCCAAAAATTAACTTCAGTTTTGAAATTTTAAATTGAATATTAACATAGGGTGATATTTTGGTATTTTTCTGCAAATATAGTCATTTCAGTGAATATTCTAAAATATCAATTATTGTTATACAATCATTTCATTTCATAATATTATGTAATTTAAATGAACCATTATATTTTTAGTATTATATATAAAAAATAATATTTTATATATTTATTCAACATAACTACTTTTGAATAGGTTTTATTTTTGATTTTTTTTTAATTTATTAATGCAAAAAATAATGTGTCTTTTATGTAAACTATTTTTATGTTTATCATGATATTATTTATTAATTATTTATATTAAACCAAAATTTTTATGGATTTAAATGATATATATATATATAATATCTTTAAATATGAATTTAAATTCATGTAATTATTTTAGATATCATAGGTTTAATATTAAATAATCATTTTCTTGGGAAATGAGTTTTTTGAATACCCATATTTTTTCACAAATTTGGGTATTACATTAAATTAAATTACTCAAATTCAGTGAATTGAATTTAAAAACATGGATTAAAAATTATCAATTATCATCATTTATGTTAGATCATAAGGTAAAATTAAAATTATTTTCTAAAGACTAATAAAATAAAGGGAAAATATTTTACATTGGCTTTGGTGAAAATGGGTTCACTAAGGGTTAAATTAAAATGATAAGGGTTAAAATTAACTATTAATGTGATTAAATTGTATTTTATTGACATACATATATATTATACAATTTAATTCCATATAATGGACCATTTTAACACTAATTTAATTTGAAAAATGTTGGTACTCCTTTTCCTTTTCAAAATATACTACTATGTCATTCACTTAACTTGAAAAGGACACACCCTCTCTACTCCTGTCCACAAAATAAAAACCATTTAGAAAAAATTTTTATTTATAACACTCAAAACAACCTTGATAACCATGTTTGATCATAAATACATCCAATGAATTCATTTTGTTCTATCCTAATGATGTTGCCTGAAGAAGAGTTTTTGTCCTTAACTGAGATTTTTTATTTTATTCCTCCAACCGACTCCTTATAATAATAATAAATTATTTTGAATTAATATCCAAACTATCTCCCATATAATAAAATTTTATTATATTTATGATATAACCAAAATCAACACCCTCTTCCATCAAATGGGAAACAAAACATAAATTCATATGTATAGTGGACTATAGCCTCACAGATCATTGTGATTTGTTTTCAATCATACCCTCTCACTGACTATTATAATGACGGATTTTAAATATATTATAAATATTTTATTCATAATTATTACTCTATAATTATTAAATCTAATATACCTTAGTACTTTCCATTTTGTAGGGTATATAATAACATCAATCGTGTGTACGCTAGATTGTTGTCTCACGAATAGATGTGTTTTTTTCACTAAAATATTACATGTATGGTAACAAGGAAAAATATAATAAATATATGCGATATATGTAACCTTATTCTGATGATAATTATGTGTTAATAATTTTGAATATATAATATATCATTTTATCTTTTATCTTTTTCTCACGAAAAATTATAATGATGTTCATGTGTACATGTAGACTACCCCTTCAATGAAGTAATGCGATTCTATTTTAATCTCCAAATCACATTGATTATATATATAAGTAAATTTAAATATATAATATAATATTTAAGATATTATTATAATTTTATAATGATAATAAAATAGTACACTTCAATCCATAATGATCGATGAAAAATTGAAACATTTTTCACGTGTATGCACAGCTACCATCTCCACTATTGTAACATAGTTCATTTGTCATAACTAATATTTAAAAAAAAATTGAAATATAATTTACTTATAAATATAATAAATATTTAATTATTAATATTCTTGATATGATTTCATAATTTAATATTTTTCCATGTTCAACAAACCAAAACTATTTTGAAATAATTATCTAAACGTTAGAAAAACACCCGACATGGAATTAACAGATTTAATTTTAAATATTTAATTAAAAATCAATGAAATAAATTATTAAACAATAAGGTATTATATACGGACCCGAACTTAAAACATTACATAATCAAGAAATAAATGAATAATTCACAAAGAGGATCTTTTCAGGTTTAGAGTTATAGAGAAGTATGACATAACTATTACATCTCAAAAATTACAAAGTGGACACTTATACTAAGTTTCCATAAAATAAAAACTCTTAAAAAGAAACATGTATAGTTACATATTTTAGATAGAACGCCTTTCCTTGATCCCATCCTTTACCCTATTCATCTTTAAGTCCTGGGGAGAACATTTAAAAAAACATGGGATGAGCATAAAAATCCCAGTAAAGCATACACAAAGAAAGAAAACTATTAGTTTTTCAAAACAACAAGTAAAACATGAATACTTCATCAAAGTAATACTTTTCACCTTTATGAAGTAGTAAATACTCTTTACTTATTAAAATATCACTGCTTATCCTTTGTAACCATAAGATTACCATAAAACCATATAAAGAACACATAACATATAAAGGTAACTTGGGACAAAAACATACCTAAATGGAATAACCATACGGTCATCTTCCACACATATCACAACATGTAATATCCATACGGATGACTTCCATACCCAATGCATTGGAGGTTATAACGTAACCACCCGTCCTGGTATTCACGGCACCACCTGTCATATGGTTTATCACGTAACCACTCGTCAAATGTCCGAGTACCATTATAAAATCATAAGACATAAAACAAATATAAAGGAAAGAAATATTTCCACATTTCAATCAAAAGAGATTATGTCATGTTATTATCATAAATAAAAACATCTAATAAAATCATTAAAACTCTCTGAGAGAAAAATCCCTTTATACTTTGAAAATATTAACAGAAGACATTTAAAAAATATTATAGAATCAAAGTGTCCCATACCACATAGAAACTATTGAAAGGGCTTTAAAACATTCATGTCCCTATAAATAAATCCTTAAAACCATTTTTAAAACATGGATATGGATAATAAATTTTTAAAATAATAAATCTTTAAAACGATTTAAAACAATGTTTTAATAAAATGGTCCTTTTCCATTTTGAACATTTAAATTATAAGCCACAAGAAATTATACCATTTTAAAAACATTTAAATGACTTTAGTATAGAAATAATATGGATATGTAATGTCAAAGGGGCTGTATATACACTTTATAAAAGAATTAAAGTGCATATCCTTATGAAATGTCTTAATGAGAAGAAATTGAGATATAATCCCAATCATGGATCTTGCCATTAGAGCAAGGATAAAGAAATGACATAATTATGTGTGACAAGTATAAATACACCAAATAAAAGAGGATACTCAGTGTAAAACAATTATATTTCGTCTACACATATTCATAGCATGACATAATGAAGAATTAGATTTTAAACCCAAAGAATTGAAATTGAGTTAAGAAGTACCCTTGCAAAAATTCGACAGCCTAACGACGTCACATTAAAATTCAGAAAATGAGTTGATGAGAGAGAAAATGGTATCTCATCACATGGATATAGAATTTACATCAACAAAGATATTGATGAACATATCCCAACATAACAATATTTAAATTAAAATACCCAACAAAAAAGAATTCTTTTAATAAGAGGATGGTGAAAGGTTCCCTTACCGATTTGGGTAACCTTCAAAACATACACCCCATGAAATAAGGATTATACAACATTGATGTTAATAATAATAAATGATAATATATTACACAAAGAGTATAATAATGGTAAGTACATACACCACTCAATGGAAATGGTGGAAATTTAGCATAAACCTCGCGGGTATAAAAGTGAGATGAAAAATCCCTTACGAAAACTCGACAGCCTAACGGTGCCACTTAAAACATAAAAAAATGGATTTATGAGATAAAATAGGTTCTCTCATAATATAAACATAAAATTTAAAGGAATAAGAATATAAAATAACATCACCCAACATAAGAAATTGGAGCTTAATAGAAATGACATAAAAGAAAGTACTTAAAAAGAAAGAGAGAGGTAGGATCACTTACCTCAAGTCTGAATTATCTTGTTCGTTTCTTTATATTCCTGAATAATAAACATTGGTCAATTTATAATTGATTAATGACCTCCTTTAAAGATTATTATTCAGTTCATATCACATATTATAATGTTATAATAATTTGTTAATAATGTGAGTTCATATCGGACGTTTTTGTTGATGTTTGGTACATGAGTCAAAATTGAACTGGTTTGAAAAGAATTGGCCATGTAGTTATAATAAACCCATATCCAGAATAGTATTAATTATTTAAATATCTTATATATCTGGTATATATTCATTTTATAATATTACATAAAATTTGGAGATAAGAAAATGAAATTCACCGTTCATGGAGATGGTAGGCCGTACGTACGCATGAACGCTACTTTCATTTCTTCGTCACATTAGTGGAATTAAAACTAAATGAGATATATATATATATATATATATATTATAGTTACAGTATAATATATATTTTATATATGTCACATAATTTCATTAATTTAATTCTTTATACATTGCATGTATTGCATTAACGAGTCACATCACTTGAGGGGGTGGTAGTCCACACTTCCTCAAATGAAATTATCGCATTTGCACAACATGAAATGCATAAAGGTATGTTTTAAATGTAAAATACAGAATCATAGAGAGGAAATAAATATAATATATATCATAAATTAATATATTTCCATCATAATGGCCACCATGAGAGGTGGTAGGAGAAGATAGAACAATCATCGTTTCGTGAGGCAATAATTCACCATCCACGGAAATAGTATGTTCTTTAACCATTAGCTGGAGGTGTGAGTAAGTGTAGCTCGAATAATTATCATAAAAACATCCTAGTAAATTGAAGATACTTGTGTTTTTACTAACGAAAGGAATAAAAAGATTTTAGGAGGTTGGATAAGAATCATAAAACAAAAGAACATTAGGGAAGACTTTACCTTTAAATCGGGTAACTCCCTTTGGTTTGAACAAAAAGGGTTTCTTGATGAGCTTTATTCCTAAGGGAAGGCTTCTAGGATGAAGATATGGATATCGAGAGATTAGATGATTAGATTTTGGCTGAGCCAATGGCTTGAGAGGAGTGGGTAAGGGGTAGAGGTGGGGGCCTTTTATATGAGGGAGGAGGGGAACTCTTTGAAATTCTTGAAACGTTACTTTATTATAAAATGATTTTCGGATATCAAAGGTCCCACAATTATTTATTTCAAGGATAAGGTGATTAGGGTTATAAATAAACCCATACAATTGGTTTTTTTACAAGTGTATGTCTTAGATTTTTCATTATCTTTTCATTTTATTTAAATCGTTCATTAATGAGGTAATCACTGCATCATTATGGTGTCATAAATAAATTAATTTATTTAATGTCTAAAAATTATATAAAAATACTATGATATAGGAAATAGTTTTATATTTCTAATGAATATTTATAGTCAAAAATATGACTTGTATATCCCCATGTAAAAATTGTTTTAGTACAACAATAGATGTTTGTGACATTTTTATTTTAACTTTAAATAAAATGTTATTAATGTCGTTTTATTACTTAAGTGGCTCCATGGGGTCCCCAAGTTGACCAATGGATTTTATTGCTCAGACATGAATCATCGAATAAGGTTAGGACATATTTAAAGGTCATTTCATATTATTATAACATTGTCTTTACCTTAAATTACACTAATTACCTTTAATCGCGATTAATAAATCTTAAACGTTACTATTCACCAAAAATTATTTTCATCCCATTGTACCTAATTTAACATCCTAGTGAAAACCATGTATGTCGGATTTTCGAAATTAAAATAACAGAGGTGGTAAAATTTCATTTAAACAAAAAATCAGTTTTATAACTACAACTTAGTGGTTTCACTATTCATCAAAAATTAAAGTTTTTCAAAAAAATACCAAAAATTCACCCTAAGATATATTTGATATTCCGAATTCAAAAATGAGGTCTAATTTAAAAAATTCAAAACATATAAGTTACATTAATAAATTTAATAATTAATTCTCGTTGTCAAATCAAATAGCGTGTTTTTAAGAAACAAATTATATCAAAAGATTGACACTTGTTTAAGTCCAATTTCCAAGTGAAATTAATTCTAATGACAACATTGGGTTAAATGGTAAAAATATATTCTAATTGGACTTTAAAACTAATTCAAAAGATTATATAATCATATATATAAATTATATTAAAATGAGGTTTTGAATTAAAATACAACATTTTACACTATTCATAAAAAATGATCTTTATCGGAAAAATACCAAAAATTTATACAAAGTAAATTTTGATGTCCCAATTATAAAAAGAATTATATTTTGTCAAATATAACATATAAAATTGTAAAAAAGTGTATTTAAAAGGGGCTCACTATCAAAATGCTTTTAATCTATCTTTTAATGAATATTAGAATATTTACGCTTAAAATTAGATTCATTCGCATTTTAAGAATATAACATTATTTTTAATAAATGTAAATTTTTTTGAAAAGAATATAATATCACTTGTTAGTTAGTTCTGTTCATTACCACCATTACATCGGCTAGGATTTTACGACCATTTAAAATAATATTATTATATTATTAGTGTGCATCGTATGATTTCAATGAAATTCATTATTGTGTATTGGGTATGCCATCGAACATAGCATCCCATTTTGAAGTAAAAATTAATATTTAATTCAAAAATATTAATAAATATGAAAAATTCATATTCTTTATTTACCTGGGGTGGTATATCCTTTCCCCCTTTTGGGAATTGCGTCCTCACAATTTTAAAATTGGTCTTGGAAACATCATTGAAATACCAACATCAAAAAATGAGTAAATTAATCTATCACTTTAAAAGAAAGAAAGAGAAGTACAATGGTCACCTGAGTTAACCCATACTAGGATTCCATGTAGGAAAACATGGATATGGAAGAAAAAAACTAACTGTCATGTTCTGATGGGGAGTGATAGAAAACATGTTTAGGAGAAAGTTAACCACCAGAAAATCACAAACTTGTGATATGTGAAATGGTATTTGATTCTCCAGTAGAAATATTTAACATAAAAAATTATAGTTTTAAGTTACTTTTCATTGAGGTATTTATTTCTGAGCTTAACTAAATTACAAGGAAACATACTTTCTTGTCATTTAGACTTTCATCTCTTACTATTTTTCTTACACAAACTCATTTTTTCTTCTAAAAGACTAGTATTTAGGATGAATTGGTCACATTAAGTGATCTATAATCACCTTATAGATAATCAACTAACCCAAAAAATAGAAATTTATATTTCCCATGTCTTTATACCTTAACCAAAACCAAAAATGTTACAACAATATTAGATAATCCATAATAGGATAATCCTTTTTAAAAAGAAAATCTATTCTTAATCTCCAAAATTTTTCCAACAAAACCCAAAGTTCAACAAAGATAGTTTGATAAACAACTTGTCCATAAAATTCTTCAAATTATACCAAACTAAGATTGAAACCCAAATATTTTAAGGATTTAATCACATAGTATTCCAAGGTAAAAATTAACATATATCTCCAAATAACATCAGTTTCTCTTAAAGTATCATATTGAAAACTAACTAACCTAATCACATATCCTCTATGATAGGATAATAATTTTCATAGATAACCCAAAATCAAATTATTCGTGATTCATAAAATCATATAACTAAAAATAATTAGTCAAACTATCCAGGGACAACACGTAGTCCAGTGGTAGGTAATAAATACCCGTCGCACTTTAGTTGTGGGTTCGATTCCCACAGCTTTTTCTGACGTGACTGGTTGTCACACGGTCTATGTGTTGTCCTTTTCCTAAACAATATAATTATTAGAACATTCCCCAAAAAGAGATAAAATCATAAAAAATAACAATAACATAATTTAACCTCAATTTTAACTCAGGCGTTTCATTTTCCATCATAACATATAATAACCCATAATTACCTCAAAAGTAAAGATCATATAAACCCTATTGGTTACCTTTATAATTATTAGCTGAACTTCCAAATCAAGTTGGACATCTCATACATGATTAATTAGATAAATCACTAAGGTTCAATTGGATAATCATGCCTCCAGATAGTTGGTTTAGAATAACCACGATATTTCTCATTAAATCCCCCATTTCATCTAGTCTCTTAATTTAGGAACCACCACAGTTTCCTTCAAACCCTTTGTCACTTTGGTGCCTCCTAGATCCATCCATTTACTAAACCAAAAATTTTAGTGTGAGTATATCATTAGAATAATCAAATAATACTAAGATAAAATTATTCATGTTATCTTAAACTCATTCACATTATCTAAAACTATGACCCCTACTCAAATCCTAACCATTATGGTAATGTCACTTGTGCTTAAAAGATACCCTAACCTCTAAAGTTATCTAAACTGACCTTTGATACCAACTATAAGGAAATGTCCTTAAAACATTACATAATCATGAATTAAATGAATAATTCAAATAGAGGATCTTTTCATTTTTACAATATTAGAGAATTAGGACATAACTATTACATCTCAAAATATTACAAAGTAGACACATATACTAAGTTTCCATAAAATAAAAACTCTTAAAAAGAAACATTTCTAGTTACATGTTTTAGATATCACTTATTTCCATGATCCTATCCTTGACCCTATTCATCTTTAAGTCATGTGGAGAAAATTTCAAAAACATGGGATGTGCATAAAAAGCCCAGTAAAGGATAGACAAAGAAGGAAAACTATTAGTTTTTCAAAAAAACAAGTGAAGCTTGAATACTTTATCAAAGTAATACTTTTCACCTTTATTAAGTAGTAAATACTCTTTACTAAATAAAATATCACTACTTATCCTTTGTAACCAAAATATTACCATAAACCCATATAAAGAAAACATAACATATAAAGGTAACTTGGGAAAAAAACATACCTAAATGGAATAACCATACGGTCATCTTCCACACATATCACAACATGTAATATCCATACGGATGACTTCCATACCCAATGCATTGGAGGTTATAACGTAACCACCCGTCCTGGTATTCACGGCACCACCTGTCATATGGTTTATCACGTAACCACTCGTCAAATGTCCGAGTACCATTATAAAATCATAAGAAATAAAACAAATATAAAGGAAAGAAATATTTCCACATTTCAATCAAAAGATATTATGTCATGTTATTATCATAAATAAAAACATCTAATAAAATCATTAAAACTCTATGAGAGAAAAATCCCTTTTGACATTGAAAATATTAAAAGAAGATATTTAAAAGAGATTTTAGAATCAAAGTGTCCCATACCAATTTGAAACTTTTGAAAGGGGTTTAAAACATTCATTTCCCTATAAATAAATCCTTAAAACCATTTTTAAAACATGGACATGGATAATAAATGTTTAAAAGAATAAATCTTTAAAACCATTTAAAACAATGTTTTAATAAAAGAGTCCTTTTAAATTTTGAACATTTAAATTATAAGCCACAAGAAAGTAGACCATTTTCAAAACATTTAAATGAAATTAGTATAGCCATAATATGGATATGGAATGTCAATGGGGCTGTATATACACTTTATAAAAGAATAAAAGTGAATATAATTAAGAAATGTATTAATGAGAAGAAATTGAGATGTAATCCCAATCAAGGTTCATGACATTAGATCAAGGATAATGAAATGACATAATTGTGTGTGACAATTATAAATACACAATATATAAGTGGATACTCAGTGTAAAACAATCATATGTCATCCACACATATTCATAGCATGACATAATCATGAAGTAGAGGTTTAACCCAATGAATTGAAATTGAGTTAAGAAGTTCCCTTGCAAAAATTTGACAGCCTAACGACGTCACTTTAAAATTAAGAAAATGAGTTGATGAGAGATAAAATGGTATCTCATCACATGGAAATACAATTTAAATCAATAAGGATATGGAAGAACATATCCCAACATAACAATATGTAAATTAAAATACCCAACAAAAAAGATGTCTTTTAATAAGAGGATGGTGAAAGGTTCCCTTACCGATTTGGGTAACTTTCGAAACGTACACCCCATGAAATAAGGACTATAAAACATTGATGTAAATACTCATAAGTGAAAGTATATTACAAAAAGAGTAAAATAATGGGCATTATATACACCACTCAAAGAAAATGGTGGAAACTGTTGCATAAACCACATGGGTATAAAAGTGAGATGAAAAATCCCTTACGAAAACTCGGCAGCCCAACGGCGCCACTTAAAACATACAAAAATTGATTTATGAGATCAAATAGGGTCTCTCATAATATGAACATAAAATTTATAGTAATAGTAATATAAAATAACAACCCCCATTATAATAAATAGGAGCTTAAGATAAATGACAAAAAAGAGAGTAATTAAATAGGAAGAGAGAGGTATGATCCCTTACATCAAGTCCGACTTGTCTTGTTCGTTTCTTTATATTGCTGAATAATAAACTTTGGTCAATTTATAATTAATTAATGAACACATTTAAATATTATTATTCATTTCATATCACATCTGATAATGTTATAATAATTTGTTAATAATGTGAGTTTATATCAGATGTTTTTTTCGATGTTCGGTACATGAGTCAAAATTGAACTTGTTTGAACATAATTGCCCATGTAGGTATAATCACCACATCTCCATAATTGTATTAATGATTTAAATATCATATATATCTAGTATATATTCGTTTAATACTATTCCATAACATTTTGTGATAAGAAAATGAAATTCACCATTGATGGATATGGTAGGCCTTACGTACGCATGAGCGCTACTTTTATTTGTTTGTAACATTAATGGCTTTAAAACTAAATGAGATATATATATTTATATATTATAATTCCAGTATAATTTATATGTTATATAAATCACATAATTTCATTAATTTCATTCTTTATACATTCTATTTATTGCATGAACGAGTCGCGTCACTTGAGGGGGCGGTAGTCCACACTTCCTCAAATGAAATTATCGCATTTGCACAACATGCATAGAATAATGGTATGTTTTAAATGTAAAATACAGAAGCATAGAGAGGAAATAAATATAATAAATATCATAAATACATATAGTCCCATCATAATGGCCACCATGAGAGGTGGTAGGAGAAGATAGAACAATCATCGTTTCCTGAGGCAGTAAATCGCCATCCACAGAAACAGTATGTTCTTTAACCATTAGACGGAGGTGTGTGTAAGTGTAGCTCGATTCCTTCTCATAAAAACATCCTAGTATATTTAAGATACTTTTTTTGATACAAAATAAAGTAATAACAAGAGTTATTGGGTTGGAGAAGCAAAATAATACAAAAGAACATTAGGGAACTCTTTACCTTTAAATCGGGTAACTCCCCTTGGTTTGAACAAAAAGGGTTTCTTGAAGAGATTTACGCCTATGAGATGGCTTATAGAATGAATATAGGTATGTTCAGAGATAAAATGATCAGTTTTTGGCCGAGCCAATGGCTTTAGAGGTGTGGGTAATGAGTAGAGGGTGGGGCCTTTTATAAGAGCGAAGAGAGGCACTCTTGGAAAGTCTTCAAAAGATACTTTATTATAAAACAATTTTCAGATATCAATGGTCCCAAATTTATATATTTCAAGAATAAGGTGATAAAGGTTTTAAATACATCCATCCAATATGTTTTTTACATGTTTATGTATTAGATGTGACATTATATTTTCATTTTATTTAAATCGTTCATTAATGAGGTAATCACTGTATCATCATGGTGTCATAAATAAATTAATTTATTTAATGTTTAAAAATTATAATAAAAATACTATAATGTAGGAAATATTTTTATCTTTCCAATTAAAATTTATGGACAAAAATATTACTTGTATAACCCCATGTAAAAAAATATTTAGTAAAACAATACATTTTTGAGACATTTTTATTTTAACATTAAATAAAAAGTTATTAATGTCATTTTCTTACCCAAGTGGCTCCATGGGGTCCCCAAGTTGACCCATGGATTGTCTTGGTCGGCCATGACTCATCAAATAAGGGTGGTACATGTTTCAATGTCATTTAATATTATTATAACATTATCTTTACCTTAAATTACATTAATTACCTTTAATCGTGATTAATAAAACTTAAACGTTAATTTTCACCAAAAATTATTTTCATCATATTGAACCAAATTTTACATCATAATGAAAACCAGGTATGTCCGATTTTTAAAATTCAAATCAAAAAGGTGGTAAAATTTCATTTAAACGAAAAATCAGTTTTATAACTACACTTAGTGGTTTCACTATTCATCAAAAATTGATGTTTTTCAGAAAAATACCAAAACTTCACCCTAATCTATATTTGATATTCTAAATTCAAAAATGATGTATATTTTACAAAATTCAAAACATATATGTTGCATTAATCAATTTAATAATTAATTCCCGTTGTCAAAACAAATAGCGTGTTTTTAAGAAACAAAATATATCAAAAGATTGACACTAGTTTAAATCCAATTTCAAAGTGAAATTAATTCCAATGACCACCATTGGATTAAATGTTAAAAATATATTCTAATTAAACATTAAAAATAATTGAAAAGATAATATAATAAAATAAATAAATTAGATTAAAATGAGGTTTTGAAGTAAAATACAACATTTTACACTATTCATTAAAAAATGAACTTTATCGGAAAAATACCAAAAAATTTATTCAAAGTAAATTTTGATGTCCTGATTCTAAAAATAATTTTATTTTTTCAAATATAACATATAAAATTGTCAAAAAGTGGATTTAAAAGGGGTTCTCCATCAAAAGGCATTTAATCGACCTTTTAAAGATTATTAGAATATTTACTCTTAAAATTGGATTCATTCTCATTTTAAGAATCCAAAATTTATTGAATAAATGTAAAAATATTTGACAAGAATATATAGTCACTTTTTAGTTAGTTCTGTTCATTCCCTCCATTACATCGGCAAGGATTTTACTACCATTTACAATAATATTATTATATTATTATTGTGCATCGTATGATTTCAACGAAACTCGTTGTTGCATATTAGATATTCCATCGAACATAGCATCCCATTTTGAAGTAAAAGTTAATATTTAATTCACCAATATTAATAAATACGAAAAAGTGACATTCTTTATTTACCTGGGGTGTTACATCCTTCCCCCCTTTTGGGAATTGTGTCCTCGCAATTTTAAAATTAGGCTTCGATACTTCATTGAAAGCCCCACATCGGAAAAAGAGTAAATTAAAAAATCACTTTAGAAGAAAGAAAGACAAGTACAATGTTAACCTAAGTTAACCCATAATAGAATTCCATGTATGAAAACATGGATATGGAAGAAAAAGCAAACGATCATGTTCTGATGGGGAGTGATTGAAAACATGTTTAGGAAAAAGTTAACCACCAGAAAATCACAAACTTGTGATGGGTTAAACAGTATTTGATTCCCCAGAAAGAAAAAGCTAACAGAAAACATTTTAGTTTTAAGTTAATTTTCATTGAGGAATTTATTTATGAGCTTAAATAAATCACAAGGAAACATACTTTCTTGTCGTTTAGACTTTCATCCCTTACGAGATTTCTTACACAAACTCATTTTTTCATCCAAAATATGAGTATTTAGGATGAATTGTTTACATTAAGGGCGATATCATAAACTTATAGAGAATAAACTAACCCACAAAAGAAAAATATTTATTTCCCATGTCATTAGTCCTTAACAAAAACCAAAAAATTTAGAACAAGATCTGATAATCCACAAAAGGAAAATCCTTTTTAAAAAGAAAATCTATTCTTAATCTCCATAATTTTTCCAACAAAACCCAAAGTTGAATGAAGACCATTCGATAAACAATTTTTCCATAAAATTCTTCAAAGTATACCAAAATAATATTGAAACCCAAATATTTGAAAGATTTAATCACATAGTCTTCCAAGGAAAAAAATTAACATTTATCTCCAAATAACATCAGTTTCTCTTAAAGTCTCATATTGAAAAGTAACTAACCTAATCACATATTCCCCATGATAGGCTAATCATTTCCATAAATAACCAAAAATTAACTTATTCTTCATTCATAAAATCATTTAACTAAAAATAATTATTCAAACTAACCAGGGACTTCACGTAGTCCAGTGGTAGGTAATAAAAACCAGTCGCACTTTGGTTGTGGGTTCGATTCCCACACCTTTGTCCAACGCGACTGGTTGTCACACGGTCTATGTGTTGTCATTTTCCAAAAATATATAATTCTTAAAACATTCCCAAAAAAGAGATAAAATCATCAAAAATAACCATAACATAAGTTAAGCTCAATTTTAACGCATGCCTTTAATTTTCCATCATAACATATAATAACCGATAATTACCTCAAAAGTAAGGACCATATAATCCCCAATGGTTACCTTTATCATTATTACCCGAACTTCCACATCGAGTTGGTCATCTCGTAAATGATGCATTAGAGAACTCACCTAGGTTCAAGTGGTTAATCATGCCTCCTGATAGTTGGTTTAGAATAACCACGATATTTCTCATTGAATCCCCCATTTCATCTAGTCTCTTAATCAGAGAACCACCATAGTTTCCTTCAAACCCGTTGTCACTTTGGTGCCTGCTAGATCCATCCATTTACTAAACCAAAAAGGTTAGTATGTGTATATCAATAGAATCATCATATAACATTATGATATAATTATTCATGTTATCTTAAACTCATCCACTTTATCTAAAACTATGACCCTTTTTGAAATCCTAACCATTATGGTAATGTCACTTGTGCTTAAAGGATACTCAAACCACTAAATATATCTAAACCGACCATTGATACCAACTATAAGGACCCAGCCTTAAAAAATTACATAATCATGAATTAAATGAATAATTCACATAGAGGATCTTTTCAGGTTTAGAGTTTTAGAGAATTAGGACACAACTATTACATCTCAAAAGATTACAAAGTAGACACTTCTACTAAGTTTCCATAAAAAAACTCTTAAAAAGAAACATGTATAGTTCCATGTTTTAGATAGAACGTCTTTCCTTGATCCCATCATTGACCCTATTCATCATTAAGTCCTGTGGAGAACATTTCAAAAACTAGGGATGAGCATAAAATGCCCAGTAAATGATATAAAAAGAATGAAAACTGTTAGTTTTTCAAAATAACAAGTAAAACATGAATACATTATGGAAGTAATACTTTTCACCTTTATGAAGTAGTAAATACTCCTTGCTGAATGAAATATAACTACTTATCCTTTGTAACCAAAATATTACCATAAACCCATATAAAGATCACATAACATATAAAGGTAACTTGGGACATAAACAAACTTAAATGGAATAACCATACAGTAGACTTCCACACATATCAATACATGGAATATCCATACGGCCGACTTCCATACCCAATGCATTGGAGGTTATAACGTAACCACCCGTCCTGGTATTCACAGCACCACCCGTCATATGGTTTATCATGTAACCACCCGTTAAATGTCCAAGTACCATTATAAAATCATAAGAAATAAAACAAATATAAAGGAAATAAAACATTCCCACATTTCAATCACAAGAGACCACATCATGAAATTATCATAAATAAAAACAACTAATAAAATCATTAAAACTCTATGAGTGGAATATCCCTTTATACTTTGAAAATATTAAAAAAATCCATTTAAAAGATATTTTAGAATGAAAGTGTCCCATACCACTTTGAAACTTTTTAAAGGGTTTTAAAATATTCATTTCCCTATAAATAAATCCTTAAAACCATTTTTAAAACATGGACATGGGTAATAAATGTTTAAAAGAATAAATCTTTAAAACCATTTAAAATAATTTTTTAATAAAAGAGTCCATTCCATTTTGAACATTTAAATTATAAGCCACAATAAATTAGACGATTTTAAAAACATTTAAATGAATTTATTATAGAAATAATATGGATATGGAATGTGAAATCGGATGCATATAAACTTTATAAAAGAATAAAAGTGCATATCATTAAGAAATGTCTTAATGAGAATAAATTGAGATATAATCCCAATCAAAGATCATGCCATTAAATTAAGGATAAAGAAATTACATAATTATGTGTGACAAGTATAAATACACCAAATATAAGTGTATACTCAGTGTAAAACAATCAGATGTCATCAAAACGTATTCATATCACGAAATAATCAAGAAGTATATGTTTAACCCAATGAATTGAAATTGAGTTAAGAAGTTCCCTTGCAAAGATTCGACAGCCTAACGACGTCACTTTAAAATTTAAAAAATGAGTTGATAAAAGAGAAATGGTATCTCATCACTTATACATAAAATTTACATCAATAAGGATATGGAAGAAGATATACCAACATTACAATACATAAATTAAAAGACCCATCAAAAAATAAGTCTTTTATTAAGAGGATGGTGAAAGGTTCCCTTACCGATTTGGGTAACTTTCAAAACATACACCCCATGAATGAAGGACTATACAACATTGATGTAAATACTCATAAACTAAAGAATATTACACAAAGAGTAGAATAATGGGTAGTACATACACCACTCAAAGGAAATGGTGGAAGATGTAGCATAAACCTCATGGGTATAAAAGTGAGATGAATAATCCCTTACGAAAACTCGGCAACCTAACGGTGCCACTTAAAACAGAAAAAAATGGATTTATGAGATAAAATAGGGTCTATAATAATATTAACATAAAATTTAAAGTAATAGGAGTATAAAATAACATTCCAAAACATAAGAAAGTAGATCTTAAGAGAAATGACATAAAATAGAGTACTTAAAAAGAAAGAGGGAGGTAGGATCCCTTACCTCAAGTCCGACATGTCCTATTCGATTCATTATATTCCTGAATAATAAACATTAGTCAATTTATAATTTCTTAAGGAACTCCTTTAAATATTATTATTCAGTTCATATCACATTTGATAATGTTATAATAATTGGGTAATAATGTGAGTTCATATCAGACATTTTTGTCGATGTTCGATACATGAGTCAAAATTGAACTTCTTTGAAAAAATTGCCCATGTAGTTATAATCACCCCATCTTTAGAATAGTATTAATGAATTAAATATCATATATATCTATTATATATTCATTTTATACTATTCCATAACATTTGTAGTTAATAAAATGAAATGCACCGTTCATGGAGATGGTAGGTCGTACGTACGCATTAACACTACTTTCATTTCATTATCATATTAATGAAATTAAAAATAAATGATATATATATATATATATTATATATAAAGTATAATATATATTTTATATAGGTCACATAGTTTCATTAATTTCATTCGTTATACATTCCATGTATTGCATGAACGAGTCTCATCACTTGAGGGGGCGATAGTCCACACTTCCTCAAATTAAATTATCGCATTTGCACAACATGCAAAGCATAAAGGTATGTTTTAAATGTAAAATACAGAATCATAGAGAAGAAAAAATATAATAAATATCATAAATAAATATAGTTTCATCATAATGGACACCATGAGAGGTGGTAGGGGAAGATAGAACAATCATCGTTTCGTGAGGTAGTAATCCGCCATCCATGGAAACAGTATGTTCTTTAACAATTAGACGGAGGTGTGTGTAAATTTATCTCGAATACTTCTCATAAAAACATCCTAGTATATTGAAGATACTAGTGTTGTTACAAAATAATTGAATAAAAATATTTTAGGGGGTTGGAGAAGCAAAATAAAACAAAAGAACATTAGGGAAGACTGTACCTTTAAATCAGGTAACTCCCCTTTGTTTGAACAAAAAGGGTTTCTTGAAGAGCTTTCTGCCTAAGGGAAGGCTTAGAGGATGAAGATAGGTATGTGGAGAGATAAAATGTTCAGAGTTTCGCCGAGCCAATGTCTTGAGAGGTGTGGGTAAGGGGTAGTGGTGGGGGCCTTTTATAAGAGGGAGGAGGGGTACTCTTGGAATGTCTTGAAAAGTTACATTATTATAAAATGATTTTTTGATATCAACGGTCCCATAATTATTTATTTCGAGGATATGGTGATAACGGTTCTAAATCCACCCATCCTATAAGATTTTGACATGTGTATGTCTTAGATTGTATATTATCTTTTCATTTTATTTAAATCGTTCATTAATGAGGTAATCGCTGCATCATCATGGTGTCATAAATATATTAATTTATTTAAGGTCTAAAAATTATAAAAAAAGTATAATGTATGAAATATTTTTATCTTTCAAAATATTATTTATAGTCAAAAATATTACTTGTATACCTCCCTGTAAAAACTATTTTAGTAAAACAATACATGTTTGTGACATTTTTATTTTAACTTTAAATAAAAATTTATTAATGTCTTTGTCTAACCCATGTGGCTCCACGGGGTCCCCAAGTTGACACATGTATTGTCTTGGTCAGACAAGACTCATCCAATAATGGTAGGAAATGGATCAAGGTCATTTCATATTATTATAACATTATCTTTACCTTAAATTACACTAATTACCTTTAATCGTGATTAATAAAACATAAACCTTATTATTCACCAAAAATTATTTGCATCCCATTGAACAAAATTTTACATCCTAATGACAACCATGTATGTCAAATTCTTTAAATTCAAATCACAGAGGTGGTAAAATTTCATTTAAACAAAAAATCAGTTTTATAACTACCACTTATTGGTTTCACTATTCATCAAAAATTCATGTTTTTCAGAAAAATACCAAAAATTCACCCTAAGCTATATTTGATATTCTGAATTCAAAAATGTTTTCTATTTTAAAAAATTCAAAACATATAATTAGCATTAATAAATTTAATAATTAATTCCCGTTGTCGAAAAAATAGCGTGTCTTTAGAAATAAAATATATCAAAAGATTGACACCAGTTTAAGTCCTATTTCAAAGTGAAATTAATTCCAATGACCACCATTGGATTAAATGGTCGAAATATATTCTAATTTCAATTTAAAATGAATTAAAAATATAATATAATCATATAAATAAATTATATTAAAATGATTTTTTGAATTAAAATACATAATTTTACACTATTCATTAAAAATGAACTTTATCGGAAAAATACCAAATAATTATACAAAGTAAATTTTGATGTCCCGATTCTAAAAAAATTATTTTTCAAATATAACATATAAAATTGACAAAAAGTGAATTTAAAATGGTTTTTCCATAAAAAGGCGGTTAATCAACTTTTTAAATAATATTAGAATATTTTCACTTAAAATTGGATTCATTCACATTTTAAGCATCTAACATTTATTGAATAAATTTGAAAATATTTGACAAGAATATATAATCACTTTTTACTTAGTTCAGTTCATTCCCTCCATTACATCGGCTTGGATTTTACTACCATTTACAATAATATTATTATATTATTACTGTGCATCATATGATTTCAAAGAAACTCGTTGTTGCGTATTGGGTACGCCATCAAACATAGCATCCCCTTTTGAAATAAAAAATAATATTTAATTCAAAAATATTAATAAATATGTAAAATTGATATTCTTTATTTACCTGGGGTGTTACATATTAAACCTATAGTTAAATAATAAATAATTTATATTATATTATTATGTTATATTTGGAGTTCATACCATGAAATTATGGGCTCGATATAATGACTTTGTCTCAATTATCATTCATTAAGGCATATTTAGATGTTATACTCCTAATTAATTTTATATGGTGTATATAAATATGAATTTATAAATAATATCATTAATCATCCATATAATTTGGTATAAAAATATTCAATTCAAATTATTCTCTCAATTCAAATTTTCCATGAATGTTACCAAGTCGTAATTGGTTTCTTAACTCAATTTCATTCGATTCAGTTATAAAATTTCTTTATTGATACTTTTATGATATTATTATGTGTGAATTGATCTATAAATTATTTTTTTATATATTTAATATTTATTGGTATTTAAATTTTTAAACATAATCACTCCATTTATTAATTATTAAATTAGTGATATGAACTTTGTATGGGTTAATTATCCTAAATTCCTTTATTTGAGACTTATGTTTATTATATGAAGGTATATTATTTTATGATGTACATATATACATCCAAATTGATTTGCTATATAATTAAACTCTATTAATTAATGATATTTAATGTATCATTTAATGTTATTCATTTATGGGGCTTGTGATTTAATATTTTCTAATTTTCTAAATGTTTTATTTTTCAATCTTAATTTTTTTTGTATTTCTTATGTTCAAGGATCCTTTAGAAAAAATTATATCCTTTTAATTTATTTAAAAAAATCTCATTTTTCTACACGAGTTATTAATGTGTTTAAAATAATTTTTATATTTTATATTTTATTTATTGAATAATTATCAAGCATTTTTGTAGATGTGATACTGATCTGGTATATTTCATTTAGATCTGGAATCACTCTATTCCATGTCAATTTTTTTTTAAAAGAATTAATTTTCTAAACATCCATTGTTTCCTAAATCAATTTTAATGATCTTTGAGATTTTTTTAAATGTTTTGAAAATTTAAAATTCTTAATATTTTTCTAATGTTTCACATAGAATACCATTACACAATGTTAGAAAATAATGGTTATTTTTTACATTTACAACATGAATAAGTTTTCCTATCATCAATAACACTCAATGTTTTAAATAATCCCATTAATGATTCAAATTATGTTTTCAAATAAAATTAATACATTAATTCTGGAGAATGTATTATTTTCTAAACAATTGTTTTCATAATTGAAAGGTTATTTTCATCATGAAATGTTCCATGTGATCTTTTAAAATATATTTTCATCAAAGATGACAAACATTAATGTTACTCAAAGTGAAAAGGTAATTTTCCTAAACAATATTTTTAATTATATTTTATTGGTATTTACATTCATGAATGTCATAAACCACTTATGTTTCTTATGATCTACCTAGATATATTAAAATAATACCATCCTTATTTATTCATTAGGTGTTTTATGATTGTTTGAAGTGGTTGGTGAGGATTCCATTACTTACCATGGGTAAATCATGTTATAAAATGAATAATTTGTTTTTTTCACAATTTTTATCATTAGATTCATGTTATATGTATATTATTCATCTTTGGGTTATTGTACACTATTTATGATGGTATTGACCCCATTATACATCATGGGTGAGCCCTCTATATAATATACAATTAATGAAACCAAATAGCACACAAATGCATTGGTAACAGAAGTAAAATGCATAGTTATTTGATTTAAATAGTGTTTTGAGGGTTCATTAAGGGTTATGTGATGATTATATTCTAAGATAATAATAATTTTTAGTAATTCATATTATGGTTTATACATTTTTCCTTTGATAAAAAAGAAATAACATGTATCATTATTATTGATTCTTATAAATCATTAATTTTTAATGATTTATCCCAAAATTCAAGATTATTTTTCCATATATTAATGGGTATTCATATTATTATATTAAATTCATGAACATACATTAAGTCCAAAAAATTATTCCATTATTATTCACAAAATTTATATTTAGTTTTAAATGTTTATGTTTACTCATATAATGTATTTTATCTCAATCCTCTCATATTTCATTTTCCCTAGTTTATCATGAATTTTGTTAAATGAATTTTGTATTAGGGTATAATGATGATGATGATAGTTACCTTATATGTAATATAAAATATGGTTAGGAAGGATAATTTTCTCTCCACATTATTCATTGGTAAAAATTATGTAATTTTTCTATAATTATATCAAAATATAACTTTAAAAGTATCTTGGGTGCGTAAGTGATCCGATATTTCATTTTCTTGAAATGTAATTTTAATGATTTTAGCATCGGATCTTGGAGGGTTGTTTTGGTGGTGTTATATTATCAAACTGCTGTTTTTATAAATCATTGGACTATGATTATTGATAATCTTTTTTTTTATTTTCATCTCTTTCTAGTAAATATATATCTACATCCATCTGAAATTATTTTGATATATATGTATAATCCATGGATGAGATCTCCTCGTGTTTTAAATATTTATCTAACTATTAAGAATGTTCTTATTCTATTTATGACTTCCATATTGTTAAATTAATTATGTACATTAAAAAATTCATCATCTTCAAACTAAGACTTTTCATAAACATATTATTTTCTATTTTCCATTCAAATGGATGGAAGAGGTTGTAAATGTTTATCATGTGTTCCTTCTAATTTAATATGCTATAAACATTTATGTAAAATAAGAGACATAAAATAAACAAAGTGTGGTTATCCTTATATTTTCATGTCCACATTGTCATGTAATTTAACTAATACATTTAATAAGATCATCTTCAACTGATCATTGATAGGTTTTTTCTCATTATTTTTATTATATTCATTAAGATGATGATTTTTTATAGTTCCTATTTAACAATTATGGCCTTATCCTTATCCTATTAAAAATAAAAATCTTCATGATTTTTCTTTTGTTTATTCCTTATAACGAAACAAAATCACCCCCATTCATCATTTTTGTTTTATTCATTTTTAATGTAAAGGAAAATTATCATTCCTTTCTCTTTTATAATAACTTATATTTTTATTTTTTATATTCTTATTTGGATTTATATTTTTTTTGATTTTTCAACAATCTTCCTCATCATTGGAAAAATGCCTTTTTTTTAAAATAGATTCCTCGCTGATGAGAGATATCATATCAAATATTGTGTTTACTTTTTTTTTATGTTTTGACCTTCAATGATGTTAAAGAAAACCTATATATGAATCTCAAAAAATAGAATATTTACCTTTATTGGTCCTCAATTAATAGCCTCTATGTAAATAAATATGAACATCGCATGATTGAACATTATCACATTACAATGAAATCGTAAAACCATATATCTTAAATTAATAAGGAATACATATCCCCTTTTCATAGTATTAGAAAATTCTATATACAGTTCAACACTATAATTGCATCTAGAGATAGATTTTGAACATTCCTTACTTTCTTAGAAAAGGTAAATAAAGAACTCTCATGATTTTATTTTTTCAAAAAATCTAAACATTTCATATAGTTTATGATTTACCATGTAAACCTCTCCTTCTATGAGTACACTAACCAAATCATAAACGTGATGAATATTTATATTGTAAAAAAATTAAAATAGTTAAAGTACTAACTTTCTAATGTTCTTGAATAATTAATTTAAAATAACGATATAATTCTCTTATAATCTTGGTAAAAAGAAGATCAAAGTATTAATTTTATACACATAGATATTCATTTCCATTGCATGTAATTTTTTATTTATGAAAATAATCATTTTTTAATAACCAAAATCACCATATGACTCTCTATTTGACTAAAATTTAGTTTTAAATATCAATGAAAGAAGTCATTAGGAACATTAGATGAATTGTGGAAAACTAAAAACTAAAAATAAACTAACAGATCTATATCTGGAAGGATAGTAGTATTAATGGAAAATACACATTATCGTAAAGTGGTGACCCACACCAAATTATATAGTATTGAAAATAGAGGCTATTCATATTATTGAAGATTTAAATTCCCTCATTAAATTTTTATTTATAGAAGAACACTTGATACAATTATTGAAATACGAAATATATTCATTAAACAATAAATATTTTTTTTAAATGATTGAAAAATATTTATCTGAATAACATTAATATGAAAAGTCGAAATTTTCTGTAATTTTTTTGATATTTATAAAGATGAAAATTTTTTAACAATAAAAAACATATTATAAAAAATGATGTTATACACCAAATATTTAGAAAATACCTCTAATAGAATAAAATATACTTTTAATAGGAATGTTATTAAGATTATTTTAACACTGTGGTTTATTAAAAATTTATAGAAATTTATAAGAAAATATTTTTTTAAGAAATTTTTTAAATGATTTTCTATAAAAGAATAGAAATATTTATTAAAATTATAAAAACCTAAAAAACATGAAATGTTAAAACATGATATAAATATTCTCCATCTAATATAGATTTTTTTTAATATATATATATATATATATTATTTAAATAAGAAGTTTATTGACAAGTCATTTTATGTTTTCCATTCCATGATTCGGTTTAATATATTTCAATTAATTTTATAATTGAGGTTTTGTAAAAATGTCACCAAGTTGTTCTTCCCTTTTGATGAATTGAAAAAACATGTCTCCTTTTTTGAGTGATCCTGATGGAAATACTGTCTTATATATATGTTATTAGATCATGGTTTATATCATGTATTATCGCATAATGTTATGCTGCCTATGTTTTCAAATTAAAAAAAAATCTATCATTCATTGCAAATTCAGTCAGTTTCTATTGGGTCAATAAAAATTGAGCACAACATCAACCTGCTAACACATTATTAACATTAACACTTGAATGTTTTACAAAGTGTGTTTTCTTATGATAACTTGAAACTTATGTCAATCCTAAAAATAAAAATATCTCTTTTTACTTTTTATATCAATTTTACATCTAAAAAAATCAACATCTGAAAAAAAAATTATAAAAAATAATAATTAATTTCATTACAACAAAATTTCGATTCATTATAAAAAATTTATAAACTCCATTTTTGTTCCTAAAATTATTCATTCTATCTCCCCAATAATTATAGTCAACATTATTAAAAATTGGTTGTCTCCTATGATTCATATTTTCAAGTGTCCCAAAATTTAAACTGTCCATCATTTGAAAAAGTTATTCTATTTTTTCACAATACATATATGTTTAATTCTTTATTAAAATAGTAAAAATGTAAAAACTGGATCTGATAAAAAAATTAGGATTGAAAGATTAATCAGTCTAAAAAAGGGGTAAATTTTTTGTTATAAAAAACAAACAAACTAATATAACCTCATAAGACTGTATATCATTAAATTAACAATCCACTATAAATAATTTAATCAAATAATATAATTTCTATATAATTTATAAATATAATTTTTTTAAAATGATTAAGATAATGAATCTCTAAATTAATACGCACATAAAAAATATAAACTACTAAAAAAATTAATATAAACATTATAATGTTAGTAAGAAATTTTTTTATAATTTAATAAAAAATATCCACATTTAATATCGATCATTACTAAATTTTATAAACCATAAATTACGTGTAAAAGTTTTTAAAAAACAATAATTTTATGTATTACTTACTTAAGGAATCCTTCGATAACAATATCTAAAAGACTTCTCATTATGTAGCCTTGAGAACCCTCATTCAGAAATATTGGAATAATCTTTATCTTTATATCCTTGAAATCCTTAGATCCAATATATGTTTGGATAGAAAATTAAAAAAAAAATATCTAATTGAATTTAATATATACACACAGTTTTTTTATAGAAAAAACTCTCTTAAGATTACAATGAAGAGCATGAGTAACAAGATTTTAAAAAAGTGTCAATGTAACATTAGATAGTTAGTGATGAAAATGCTTCCTCTTAATTGAATTAATCTTCTAGTGATTAAAATTTATTCTCTCCATATATTCATTTCTACACAGAGTTTGTTTTGATAAATTTAAACATACTCTTACTTCACATGAATCTCAAACATAACTTCTTTATCTGATGTAATAATTAATTAAGAATTATTATAATTATTTTGGATTCAAATTGATAAAATTAATTTATTTCATCTATAAAAATATATATATTTCATCCAGATGACATATAATAATATTATTCATATTTTAAAAGTGTTTTATTCTCAGAAAAATTATATGTTATAAAAAAATTATAAACACTAGGTAAGTTTAATTTTAGTATAATTATTTATTTAAGTAAGACTGGTGTGTTTTTGTTTGTTATGTTTATAAAATGTCAAATGTACACTTTCAAATCAAGAGGAGTGGAGCTAAAGCTATCATTATTAGTTCATTCAAATAACTATTGTTTGATAAATATTTCAAATAATTAGACATGGAATTAATGAAAAATAAATATTAAGATATGGAATAATATAATTATGGGGAAGGGTGATAATGTAATTTTGTAATAACACTTGGAATATTTTGGATATTATATTTTAAGGAATTTTTGAATTTTTATTCAGGTTCCTGGATCATTCCATGAACTAATATTTGGTTTGGGAATCAACTAATTGAAATATAACATAGTTTTGTTTTTAGACATGGTCTATGTCTTAGTTGAGTGTTAGGGAATTTGGGTAAATGGTTGAGTAGGGTAAGGTGGATCATTAGATGAAAAATATAACTACAAAGAGCCACCATAGCATATAAATAGGGGTTATAGCGTGGTCCATGTTATTATAAATGATAATGGCATAACCCTAATGGTATAACAAATCATTTTTATTCCAATTTGTAATTTTTTTAAAGGGAATTATGTCATGATTCATCCCATGATAAAATATATGATGTGAAATGTGGACGGGTAACACGTAAGGGTGATTAATGTTGCCCCTATGTTGTAGAATAGAACAATATAATCTGAGAGTTTATAGCACTGTATGGGCAAGGTATTACAGGTGTCGACAAACATAAGCCTAATAGATCTATGAGGACACACTATAGTGTGACCTTGGTTGTCTTGGTTGTGTTTTATCTTTAAGGATATGTCATGGGGGTTAAGTTGTTGTTGGGTTCACCTCCCTCCAAATTTCTACCTACGTTGAGGCCTATGAGGCCCTTCAATTTTGAATTCTGTTGTGGATGCTATGTAGAAACCCCATATGGTTTTATTATAGAATTTTTTCTCCAAGGGGTATGGGAGGGTAGAGGGTATGTCTATGCCAGTCCACAACATAGAAAATGTAACATAAATTTTTTTAGCTTGGGTAGAATTTTAATATTTCACTCTTCCCCTACTACTAATTTTAGGGTTTATATGATAATGTTGGGAGGCCTTTTAGTCAGACCTCCCCTCCTTATGTATCCATTGTATCCCACATTTCACAGGGTTTTTATGGTGTCATTAGATAGTGTATTTGAGTTAGTAATTACATTTTTCCTCCACTATTTATATTTCATCATCACCAACTCATATCTGTTTGATTTAGTTTTTGAATTGGTTGATGATTTCCCAAAAAATTGTTAAATTAACCTAATTTTATCAAGGATATTCCTTACATTGATGGAAGGATGCTATAGAGGATTAATGCATGACGTTTCATGTTGTTTAACTACAATGATGATTCCTGTTGAGTTTTAAAATGATTATTTCTCATTTGATAAAATTGAAAATTGAATTATAAATGGTTATAATTTATTATTTAGGTTATGTGGTGTGAGATCAGCGCTCAAGTGGTGGTTATCATGAAATAAGAATGGATAGGATTGTGTGAGATTTATCAGATATTTTTGTGTATGGTAACCCAATTTTCAAATTATGGGGTCCCTATAAAAGAATAGCATATGTGTCTATATGAATTATTTTGTGATTGAATATATTTTTTAGGGTAACACGTAGATGGTTGTGCATAGAGAGAACTGTAGAATATAATTAGGATTTCGTTGATCGATTTAGAAATAGAAAAAGACAATTATAATACTGTATGTGTTTTGGAACACCCATCCACTATGACGCCTAGTAATGTGGAAGTTCTTGAGTAGGAGAGATAACTTTTTTAGGTCCAACGGTTTGAGTTCTTAAGAGGATAACATAGGATTGTTTCAATTGGTCATGTGGTTGGGGAGAGTGTCTTGGAACATTGTGATAGGGTGATATATTCATTCATCTTATGAAACGGTATTCACAACCTTGTGAGTTTGCATTGTGGTTTAGCGCAAATTGTGTAGGGTATAATTACTATAAGGCTAAATGTATTATGATAGATTGTGTTTCATGAGAGTAATGGTGTAAGGCATATGCCTTAGAATATGTGAGATGTAACCTAAGAGTAATTTATATGATTAATTAGGAAATTTAATCTAGTCTCCAAATGTATTATAGTTAGATTGCATGGGATAATCCATGGGTAGTTAAACTAGGGGTCATGAGTTGATTTGATGTGGTTAGACTTGGAATTTATGATTAGGTCATTGGTTATATCATGTAACAGTGTAAATCATGGCTAATATATGTGATATTATACCGATTAAATGTTATTGTAGACTTTATTGAGGATATATTAGATTTTTTGTTAGAGATATAATAAATTTTCATGATGAGTATCTAGGTCTGGGTTACTATCACTCTTCTAATTTATTGGTGTGTTACGTGATAGGCTCTGTGCCCTATTTATTATTTCTTGTGTATTCATGATATAAATATTTTGATAGGAATCATAACTAGTGGGCAGATTTTTTTATATCATTACCCCACCATTACTGAGATGGTGGTTGTTGGACTATTGTGGGCGAAATAGAGTACTATTTTACACAAAGTATGACATCACATAAGGATGGTTGGGGAATGATAGTTTTCCTTTACATGAGTATGATTGGTTTATGATAGATGTCAACACATACTGAGTGTCTTGGGTCATATCATGATGTGAAAAAAGGGAATTGATCCTCCCCTTGGGTTATAAGGTAGTGGGATGAGGTTTTTATGTGAGATTATATGATGTTCTCTTAGGTGTTAGGATTGGGTCTTGCATAATACCTACCATAAATTTTTGAATAAGGGTGAGTTATGGTATCTATTAGATAGAATTTGATGAGATGGTGATTGTATTTTTTAGTGACACTAAAGTATGTATGATCAGGTGTCATGGATTCCAAGTTATGACATAGTGAAACTACACCTAATGAATCATTGTGGCCATGTTATTACATGATATAAAATTTTCATTTGTGAAATGTTCACTATTACCTTCCATAAACATAGATGATGGTATAATATAGGGTAACAAGGAAAGACCCTATATACATATATTTCTCACACGTGATGTGGGAACTCTACTACACATAAAGACCTTATGTATAACTTCAGGTTCATCCCATGACGTGTAGGATAAATAGTTGAATTATCTTGTTGTAATTTAGAGACTAGATTATGTCGATGAATAGGGATTCTAGTATATAAATTGGGTTTATTTTATTTTGGATTCATTGAATATATGATCCTTCCAATAGAGGATTTATTTTTTACCAATTATAACTATGTATTACTATTTTTTATTTCATTTTAAAATGAATTTGGTTTATTTTATTTTGAGTACACTAATTGTAGGTTGTGAGAGATTATTGTATTTATATTTTTTGAATAAATCTAATTAAAGGTAATAGTCTCTAAATTTTATATATTAATCCCTCATAACTAGTCTAGAGCATCTATCATTTGTGGAGGTGATATAGTGTTCACAAAGAACACTAGATTGAATGGGTTATTTTGTTATGGGTGTTAAAAGTGGTATCATATCCCTTTTTTAAGTAAATATTTAGAGATACGGTAGACAATAAATCTAGGAAGGTGTTGAAACATGTGACGGAGATTGGACTATTGTGTCATGAACAACATTTTAGTGGGTAATCATGGTTACTAAAAGTAGACAAGTGTTGTTCGTGATTTTCTCTATTATGATTATTTTTATTATTAAATATGATGATTTTTGAGGTTTTTATTTGGATTTTTGACTCTTACACCAATCTAAAGAGTCTAGGGTAAGGAATAATTATTAGAACATGGGACTCGCATGTCTTTTGGGTGATTAGATATGGTTTATTTTTAACAATGTTTTCATTTTTGTATAGATTGTTAAAAAACATATATAGAGGTTAAAAATATATATTTCAATATTCAATTAAACACATATAAATAAAAATATTTTCTCTGATAGAATGTTATGTGGATCCTAGTGTAAGAAATTATTTGACAACGACTATATTGTACCATAAGGAAAAAATTTATAGTGACCATTAATGGGTCAATACAGGCATGTAATAAATGATGAATTGTATTAGAATTCATTTTTTATTTCTTTGAGGACATGTTCTAGTAACATAATGATTAAAAAGAACCATTATGGTGTTTTTCAATGTAGCCTCTTAGTGGTACACTACATTACAATATCTGGATTCTGAGTACTGACAAGAGAATGCATTTTGTTTTTATTTTACAAACAAATCCAACTTCTTTTGATAACAATGAAGTGTTTTGAGTGTAGACTCTATTTTATGCATGAATATATTTGTTTAGTATATTTGTATGGGTATCACATTAATGTCATGTTTATCAATTTGTGGTTTTCAAGGATTCTTGGGTGGTGGGTGATCTTGTGGTTAGCCATGGAATGAGTGGAATGCCTTAGGTATTTTGATGGGCTGACATGCATTTGGAGCATGAAAATTTGGTTAGGAATGTGACCATATGATTAGTAGGATTTGTATCAAAACATTTGATGTGATCATGAAATTTCTGGTCCATATTGAGATTGATTGTGACCACATGAAATAAAAAATTTTAGAGTTCATAGAGGTTTACAGATTATTTAATATAGGGGATTATGAATTCAAATAAATATTACTTTTCAATCATTACTACTTAAATGTTGGGTATTTAAGGTACCCATTTGGTTTTTCAATCAGGTTTTTGTTGTGAGTAGGCTGAGGATCTATGGGGATATTGTTTAAATCATGGGGATAGTAAAATGGGGTTTGGTGATCTTGAAGGTGTCCCTTATTGGTAGGAACACACATCATAAATTGATTGGTGTTTTATAGGAATCTGAGTGTGTTCCTTGACATGAAATGTTTAGATGGTTTAATGGAGTGTTCTTTTTTTCAACATTCATAGTTAATAGTATAAGGTAATCCACGTGGTGGTTATTTCACCATCAATTATTTCATTATTTCTTTATTATTAAGTTAGTAATAAGAAATATTGGTTTTTTTGTTGGATCCCTGGTTCGGGTGATACAGTCACATCCAATCCATACATGAAGTAGTTTATGGACATTGGGGAAAGGTGATCGATTTTTTGGTCATTTGTGTGTAATGAGGATACTCCATAATATATAACATCATATCAGTCATTTTTTATTGAACATCATATACAGTGTTCATGGTTTTGGTGAGACCAGTTAGTATATAGTCACAACAAAATTGGAATTTAGGTGCGAGTGAATATAAAATTCAATTCACCTCCATGGTGAATACTTGATTAAAAATTTATATATGTTTTCAGGTGGATATTTTCTATTGGAATATTCCTTTGGAATATTGGGTTTTGATTTTTAAGTGATTAAGATTATAGGTTATCTGGGCTAGGTGTGAGAACATGATGCTTAGAGTATGTATTTGGTATTATGACTACTATTGTTTCACCAAACTACATTCCCTGAGGTGGAAAACACACCAACTATGTTTTTAGGAAACTAAAAAAGTTATTTTAGATAATTTTAATTGTTTGAATAATAATATCGTAGAATTATCACACTTTATAGATCCTTATGAGGGGAACCACCATGAGACTTTGTTCGAATTGTTCATAGATATTTTTGGAACCTGAAATAGATTGACTGGTTAAGAATTGACTTAATGTTTGATAATATAATGATTATGTGTATTTGATTCTAGTGAATATAACAATTTCGTGTTGGTGTTTTAAAGAGGATGTGCATTTAGAATTTAGAGATGGATAATGGTGAGTTCATAATGAATTGACAACTAGGATAGGTTATTATTTTTGGATGAGGGATTTATGTATCACTTGGGGATGGTAAGGATTATATTTGGGACATTCTAATCCCCCATGTATTTTTGAGTAACTACATTTTTAGAATGATTGATATTTTATTATTATGTTAATTTCATTGTAGGAAGTATATTTTGGATCAAAAATATTAGCATTGGATCATAATTGAGAGGTGTTTTTGATATTCAATGACGCATAGTTAGATGTCCAGGTGTTCAGTTAAGGGGTGAATTTTGGTTGGGTGTCCTTGTAGATTAAAAATGATCCTATATTATTCCACCATATTGTAATCATAGGAAGTTCAACATAGTGGTCTTTTTCAAGAAAACCCATATCATAGACATGATGGTATACACTATATATTAGAGTAACTTTGGTGAATTTTATAAATGGGGAGAGGGTAATACCATATCCAAAGGGATACATATTTTATGGTTTAGTTTTAGGGTACAAAAGTTTCTGTTACATGAGGGGAGACTAAGGAATTGCATGAAGGGATACACCACATATGGGAGATGGGTAACTGTGGTATGCTTACCTGTTCGAGTTCAAATATGCTGAATCATGTCTTGGATAAATGGGGGAAACAACTTAAACATGAGAAAATGTTATAGAAGATAAGAGGATGAAGGGTGGGCTTAGATCCTAATGAAATATATGTTATAGTCTTAGAGGCTATGATGTATATTGGCTTGGCAGGAAGGTTATCATGAAACCATAGATATGAGAGATGGAGGGGTTGTGTCTTTCTAGATACAATGTTAATGGTCACATTCTAAACCCTTCCTCATTGAATCTCGGTGATGAAAGAATTATTGAAAGATAGATTTGGATATTCAGGGCCTCCTTTGATCCTGAGTTGGATAAATCCTTCAAATAAATTTCATCTAATGCACTAGTAGATCAAAATCATCCCAATGATGTCTCTCGACCTGCCAAAGGGATATCTTTTATTAAAGAACATAAGGGTTAAGACCGTCAAAAAGCTTCTTCATCGACGTATCCTTTGTTCGAGAAGCTAGGTTATGGAGACTTTGTGTAGATGTCGATCCTGATTCTCTTCAACAAATATCTCAAATTTGTAAATTCTTAGTGATTGGTTGGATTTAATATTTAAAAGGAGACATTTTCTGTCCCATACATGACCTCAAACCTAGAATTTATTACTATTGGGGAATATCCAATTCGAAATTAGTTTAAATGGGCGATGGATATTTTCATATAATTATAAACTCCAAGGATAACCAGGAATAGATTATGGAAATTAGATAGGATCCATATGAAACCTAGAATAATTTGATTATTATAATGGGATTTTTCTTTCAAATTATTGACCCATAGAAATTTAACTGCAATGATTTGGGTGAGAATGAATGGACATAGTTGGTATTCTTGGGACCTAAAAATCATGAATGATATCTTCACTTGCATTGGGGTCCCCTTAATTATAGATCAAAGAACATTGAATATATATTTGGGTCTATATGAAATAGTTATGGAATAAGAAAATTTAAAATTGAAATATCCTCATTCCCTCACATTTAATGATAATGAATACATAACTGTGGTCAGGATAGAATATGAACATATGCCACATTTTTTTTAATATTTAGAACTTATTGGACACTCTATCATGAATTGTATAGTGGTGAAAATGAATGTCAATCAACCCACTGATAAGAAATGGACTAAGATCAAGGGTATGAAGGAACAAATGACATGTTTTGAATAATATCAAGTGCCCCAGGAATAGAAATGAAACAAGGGAGAAGAAGGATTGTGACCCATCCACCACAATGGATCCTCCTAGATAAAAAAGGGAATCACTAGTTGAGGATGAGGAGATTTAAATTGAGTAATGTGGTATTACTAATGGAACTATAATTCTTGTCATGGATATAGTAAAGAAACCTCAACATGAATCAAAAACTAATGATCACAAACTTGTAAGGAGGATAAAGTTAATGACATGAATTATGAGAAAATAATGCATATGGTAAACACTTATCAATCAATTGAGATTAATGTTACTACATAGGTAACTAATAATAAGATCTATCTACAGGCTAATTATAAAGTGTTACATACAGTTATAGAAAAAATAGAGGTTTCATGTAACTCTGCATTACAACATCCATCCAATGGCACGAATGCCTTATTTTTTGTTGATTTTGATAATCCACCTTTCAAGGTGTGAGTTGGAACCCTTAAAAGGAACGTAGGTGTATGCATTACATGGCCCAATGGCCTTAAAGGAATTCACTTCCCATAGGCTTTAAACATTACATACAACCTAGGCTAACTACTTGGAACTGTTCCTCCCCAGCATCTTCATTGTGTAATATCTCTCCACCATAGCATTGTTGTTTGGCTAGGCTATCCCATGCATTAAAAGGATTATCCCTATGGTAGGTGACATACCCTCTCATTCTTTTTATCCGTGTAGCTTTTGTTGTGGTGAAATCTCTTTCCTCATCCTCTTATAGAGCATGTTCCTTATAGGTTGTCTGGTTTGTATCTGCACTTAAGGTGGCCCTAAGGCCTTGAGGTGGCATGAAGGCCTTACTGTCCCGAATGCTTGGGTGGAACGAAGGCCTTAAAGGAAAATGGGACCATATTGTTGGCCTGAAGGCCCAAATGGGGGAAATTCCCAGCTACTACAGTGCCAAACAGTGCCTGCTACTACTCCCGCTACAGTTCTGCTACAGTACTGCACAGTTCCAGCTACATTATATGTTGTAGTACTACTACAGTAAAACTAAAGTACTCGGAAAATTATGCCTCCACCTAGATTTGATCCCAGAATGACTAGATGCACAAAATAGTCTTCAACAACCGAAATGAGGCTCATGTGCACTCCATTAATACTAATCAAAGACTCACCCTTCAAGGTGTAAGTTGAATCCACTCTCATTAATTTTGGGGTTAACCATAACCCATACATTGAAATAAATATTTCTCCTCAACATGGAAAATTCAATGATATTACATTGGATTTACTCGGGCCCGACAACAACATATATATACCATCGATGAGCTAGAGCACTAAGTATTTTGCTAAAGTCCACTTAACTGAAGTGGTTGACATAAAAAATAGGGTAGTGGCCTCACACCAAGGACACAAAAATGATGTCTAGGCACTTTATTTCCACAAAATGGAACAATCCCTACATGGGACAATCAGGAGAACGAAAATCAGACCTTTTAAGAAGGTGAAGATAGTTTCTGGACAGAATTTTTAGGGGCATGTTGAAGTGGTTAACTCAGTTATTCAAGGAATAGATTAAAAAAATCCCCCATGAAGACAGTCAAATGCCCCCAATACATGAACAGACTCAGGTTCATGTAGAAATTAAAACCCTATCTCTCAAAACAGATATCTCCAAGTATCATGTTAGTGGTGATGAAATAAAAAATCAAGCAGAAGAAAAGTCAGGTAAACATGATAATATTACCTCTCCTAACATTCCCAAAATAAAACAAGATAGGGACTCACCAAAAAGAAAAGATAAGTCAACCAAATCACCCAATAAATTCATAAGGAAAAAACTCTAGAGGTAAGGTGACAGGGGGTCCCATCCCCAAACATAGGTCCAAAGAAATATTCCTTATTGGAACTGTCATGGTATTGGTAACTCTAACACCACCACAACATTAAAAAAAATTATTCATGCATAAACCAAATTTTTTTGAAATCTCTTACCCTAAAATTAACATTTCTTACAGTTTTACTATCATAGATAAAAATATTTTTATTATTATTTATTTTGTGTCTAATAATAGTTATAGGGATTTTCTTTGGATCTTTTATCATTCTTATTTATTAAATGTGCATTTTTTTTAATAGAGACACTCAATAATTCATCTGTGAACTAACTTTTCAAACCTTTCATATATTTTTCACCATTATATATGATAATATCAGGTATCAAGATAGAATATCTATATAGAAAAATTTATACTTTAAATAACAAGATCCTTGAACCTCAGATCCATTCTGGAGGCTTCTATTATATTCTTGGACCTAGTGAAGAAAATAGTTCCTTATCACTCTAAAATTTCTTATCAAGAATTTAAATGTTGTATTTAGAATAAAAAAACTTTTGGAGATAAATATCATAGGATCCAACTATACATGTTATATAAGACAACGAAATATGGAAATGGATATAAAATTTTGTAAATCATTAACAATCATCTATTCCCTTGAAAATAGTGACATTATTTCTAGAATCAAACTACATTATCTTAACTCGATTCATCACCCCATTTTAATCAGTCTTAATTATAGAGTATACATGCTTATCCTGCCCTTAATATTTAATAATTCATTGAAATTTGTGATTGGATGTGATAATCTTGTAAAACACACTCGGAATTATATGAATTATAATAGTTATTCTTTTATTGTATTATGAATTTATAAGATTTAACGAAAAATCTAATGTCATGGTGCAATGAAAGATTCAACAAACTGATAATGAAATTTATTCTCTAGAAAACACTCAATAAAAGTCAAATTGACTCTACCAATAATTACTTTGATAATTATCCCAAACAAGAAATTGATCTTCTCACTAAACGAAACTCTCTTCTAACCTTAAAAGATAATCTGTGAAAACATACTTTTAAAATTAACTTTCTCAAATATAGGGATAGGAACACTAAATTCTAAAATTCTTTAAAAAGATATAATAATAATTTTACACCCCATACCTTCATTAATTATTGGGATAATATCATTTATAATTAGGAATGTTAGACTACTCATATTATATCCTACATCAACAGTATCTTTAATGGTGCTGATTTTATAATGACATAAAGCCAGATATAATTCCTATCATAATGGTTGGTATTGAAAACATCCCTCTGAGTAATGTTGTTATAGAGCATGAGAAGAAATAGGTATCCATTACCTTAAATAAATAAAATTCCCCTAGATGTGATCGTTTCAAAAATACAGTTTTTCAACACAATTGTGATATCGCCCAATATGATAATTGTAAACTGATTAAATCCATTTTCACCAATGGATACCTTCCTTATGGAATTAATGCTTACTTCACCTCACTTATACCCAAACTAGAGAATGATTCGGAAATTCATCTATTCAATCCCACTGACCTCATTAACAATACATATAAAAACATCTCCAAACTATTAGCCAATAGGCTTCCTCCTATTGAAAACAAAATTGTCTCTTGGAACCAATTCAGATTTATTAAGCGATGAAACATTTAGGACTGTATCTACCTTTCTTATTAATGCACTAATTTTCCAAAAATTTCTAATAGATGAGTAAACTTTTCCATTAAAGAAGAAATTAGAAAGATTTTGACACCATGGATTTAATTTTTCTTTTCAAGGTCTTTACCAAGTATAGTTTTAGGGATACATTCATTAACATAATTAAAACACTTTTCAGTTCTGCTCACATTTTGTTTTTGATTAATGGTTTCTACAAAAGGATACATAAATTTCTCAAAAGGTGTCAGATTGGGGGACCCTCTCTCTACCATTAATTCTGTTATTTCTAAGGACTAGAACAACAAAATTATCACTAAACTGGTCGACAATGATAAAATTAATCCCATTATTTCCTCTGGAAACCAGATTGTTCCCTCTCATGTCTTATATTCGGATGGTATTAATTTATTCCTTTTAGGGTATAATTAGAACATCAAAAATATAGAAGACTCCCTCTCTCACTATGAATAAGTATTAGCGCATTCAATAAACTGGGGAAAATCCTCCGATTTCATATCCAAAAGATTTCCTATAACCATAAAGGATTATATAATAAATAACCATGGAATAAAATAGGGTTCTATCCCTTTCATTTACCTTGGAGTTCCTATATTCCAGGGAAAGCCTAAATAACTTACTTCTCCAGTATAGTTGACTAGATTAATAATCAACTCATTTCATAGAAAGGTAAATCCTTATACACGGTATGTAGAATTGTTTTAAAGAAATATATCATTGTTTTTAAATGGTTTACTCTATAATGGCTTATAAATTGACTATTAAAATAATTAAAAAGAATAATAATAGAATTAAGAAAAATTTCTAGAGTAAAAAGACTATTGACAGGAAACGTGTCACTGTCCCTTGGAATAATTGTTGTAAACCCCTTAAAAATGGTGGTATCAGAAATAAGAACATTTTCCTCTTTAATGAAGCCCTTATAGCTAAGATCACGTGTAACATTATATATTATAATTCCTCATCCTTTAATTTTCATAGATGTAGAATTTTTAACAATATAAGAAAAGGTAGGACCTTGCACATGGACATTTCTATCAAGACATCCATTAATAACACTTTTTCAAAAATCATATATTACTCAAGATATATTGTCAATAAAGAATCTTCTCTAAAATTTTTGATGGAAAACTAGATTGGGTTCCCACTTTACACGTTGACCAATTCTAGGAAATTATCTATCGATATTAATATCTCCATAAATGAAAGTATTTTCTCCTTGGATGTGGATTTACCAAATGAGATCAATTTCATAATTACCAATTACCCTTTTTTCAATATTGATGATTTTTTGTTGTGGGAACCAGCTCATAATGGTGTAATAAACTCTAAAATCTACTATAATTATAATATTAGTAATGATATAAAAGATTTATCATAGATCAAACTATTTAACATGCCATATGATAAACCCTCCATATTCATTGTGTTCTAGAGAATAGCTCACAATAGAGTCCCCACGTATTTTTGTCTTCATTTATTTTTCATTCAACTCTATTCCAAAATGTTGAATGTGTAATCATCCCAGAGTGGATTCTGACCACCTATTCCTATGTTGTACTAATACGTTCGGGCTATGGAAATACATATTTGACGTTTTTTGATCTCAGTTGGATAGGTTTGGTCTCCATTCAGTATCATCTTCAAATATTCACAAGTATGTACACCTCTCTTAATGTGGAATAATCTTTTTTATTGTTATAGAATCAGTACATGTCATCTAGTATTAAAATAATTATATAATTCACAACAATAATAATTTCAGTATTCATGAAGTATAGTTAGATATATTAATTTATAATAAGGAATATGGAATGAAGCAAGTAGATACCTACCAAACTCTTTCAAGGATCTTATTGTTTTTCATCAGATCATAATCAAAGGAATATTTAGTCAGATTAAAGGTATTTTGTAAGTCTTCTGGAAACCCTTTCTCCCTTGGTAGATCATAATAAAGGCGTCTATGGCCTCAAAAGGAATCTGAGGCCCCACTAGCTATGGATTATATTTCAAGAACCATAATAAGAATATTTTGGGATGTGTCTATGGCACGTGTGTTTTCAACTCCTTTTTAGAAGATGAAGTGTACAATGGAATTATCATCATTAATCTCATTAAGATAAAAACAATGAATTAACATATGGATTGAAAGTGACTCTACTACTATTATTCTAGAGATTTGAAATGGGGTGGTTCAATTGGCATGGCCCCTCACAAAAAGATGGATGTCGTGCCTCCAACATCTGACTAAGTTCAGTCATATTATCACTCATGCTTGCTGTGAGGAAAATAGGGTGGAAGATAGTCTTCCAACAAAAGAGTTAACAATGATATTACATGGATGAATGATATTTCAGTAGGTCTCATCCCTCTCTATGAAAAATATTGAAATATATTTCCCTCTTTTAGAATTATATAATCTTGTTTTCCATATTTATATATTTTTATGCTTTGGTATTTTTTTCCATGGCATCATCATTTTTAAAAAATGTCACCATAGTGAGTTTCGTAGTAGCAGGGGTTCCCTCATGATGAGGGATCATATCTAACATGAGATATGGAATTGATAAATACTTCATGATGATAAAAATTCACCACCATGTTTTTTAATTTTGATGAATATTTATTATTTACAAATATACTCCCCATTATTTTACGGTATAGAGGATCGCATGATTTTCATTGTATCATCCATCCAATACCTCATTCCAACATGAATATCCCATGTTGGGAAATATTTTTAGAGTGATAAAATTGTATGTTTCACATGTTATTATACTCATCATCAACTTAACGTTTTTCATTATAAATAGTTTGTTTCTATTTTATTTTGGTTTGGGTTGTGGTCATGCATTGACTACGGAATTGTGAAATCTTCAAGATTGGATTTTACTTTTTATTGGAATGACAATATGATGTTCTTGGAGGATGAACTCGTGAGGTTTCATATAATTTTATTTTAATGACGATTATTTTTTATTAAAATTATGATTATTCCTATTTTTATTAAATTATAAATATTAATTAGAAAATTTTATATGTTATTATTTATCTCATGTGGGATGATACAAGAGGTTAGGTGGTGGTACATACTTGAATGTGGTTTTAATTAGCATGTAGATAGTTGAGAAAAGTTGAGAGTGGATAGTAACTCAATTTTTTAGGTAGGGTATCATATTATAGAAGGTTATATTCTCAGTTGTGAATGATTTTTATCCTTATAGAATAAATCATGAGATCATGTAGAATATTAGGGATATAGATCACCATATAAAAATAATTTTGATAATGTTGGGCCTCTTTACACTCGAATACATTTGTATTGTAAATTTAGTTTCATTATATTGTCTAATGAATATATATCTAAGGGATAAATATTTTCTTGAGTTAGTGATGGACCGTGGATTGGTGTCAAGTTTCAAGAGGTGATGCAGGTAGCCTTTGATGGTTTCCCTGGGGAATTCTAGGAAGGCAAGAGCATTATGCCCAGTGTGTAAGGTGATATGTTCCTACATCTCATGCTGGGTGGATAACATCTTTTTAATGGTGGATTTGGAATCTTAGAGTGTTTTGGGAAGTCTAAGACCTTCAAGATATTACATTTTTCTGATAGAGATGTTTCCCACTAGGTGACATGCTAGAGTTATCCCTTAGGTTATGTGAGATAAGACCTAGTTCAAAGTCAAGGGAAGTGATTGGGAATTGGATTTGGGTTTCTAATCGGTATAGGATGATATTATTTATTTATTTGACCTAGTTTAGGAACTATGTTTGTTGAGGGGTTTTTATGAGGTTGGATAGGTCCATTAGGTTTATGTTAGTGGACTCTAAAAAATATTATGGAAATGAAAATTGATACAAAAAATATATTATTTATAATAAGTGACTATAGTGGGTCTAGACGACTTGGTTTAAACATTAGTGTTATGAAAAAAAATTCATTATGAGGGGATAGGTCCAGGTAAGTCACTCTATGATAACAAGTTATATAGAAAACCGGTGGTCTTTTCTATTTCAAGTCAATGCTTGAGTTCATTCTTATAATAAAAGACCAACACAATGGGGGATAGGATATAGTGGTATATCCCCTCCATGAGTTAGATACTTCTAGATGATCATTATAATGTGAGTGGTTTCCCACTTATTAATGAAGTATAAAATTTCAATAAGTAATCATCTATCGTGATTATGGACCTTAATGTGACTAGTCATGGGTTTTATTTTTAGAAAAACAAAAATGAGTGGGTTGGGTCATGGTATAATTGTATTAAGGATAATTTTCCCCACCATGAGTGATAATGTATTATGTCAAGATTTTATGTAAGAACATACAATGTCCGTTGGAGTAGATGGTTTATTACTTGGAAAACACATATCCTAAGACTTTATGTACATGTTAGTTTATGGTATGTGTACAATGGAATGCGATTATATGATGATTGTATTTCATCATTATACCTAATATGCTATGATTAGGTAACTTTGGGTCCTAGTTAGCACATAGTGAAATAAAAAATAGAATTCTTGGTGTAAAAATTATAATACAATAGTTAAAATGCATGTTTGACATGTTTACACTCCTCATTAATATATAAATAAATGTGTTAATGAGGGAATGTTTGTCACACCCTACTGATATTTATTTCTCACACATTTCAGGGGAACTATGTACATTTTTTAACATATGTTCCTCATTTTAGTTTCTACATAGTATCTATACATGACCAAACTTGACTAGCTTAAGGGTATTTAGAGACCAACCAGTGTCGAGTCCTTGGGATTACAATGGGTTTTTTGTTTATTTTATTTGTTTTATTTGACTATTTTATTATCGCAATGATATATATTTTTTCCCATGAATGAAAATGTTTTTGAATTTTGAATTTCATTTATTATAGATCAGTAACTAAATATTTATTTATACTATTATAATGGGTAGTGGATTATTTCTTTGTTTCTATCATTGCATAAATATGATTCTATGGAATATGCTTTATTTTGAATAGTTATGGCCCAAATCCATAGTATTTGACAACTATAATAAGCTTTGGAATGCATGATTACATGTTGAATACCTTAATAGATGGGAATTATGGGTTGAAGTTATACATTATAAGATAAGATCATGTTATTATAAATTAACTAATAGAGAACAAATTTACCAAACAATTAGTAATAAAAGTGTTTTAAATTGATTTATTAATCCTTGTTGATCAACCACATCCCCTAGATTTAAGAGGTCTGGATACCCCACCCCCCTTGAATTGAATCGAATTTATTATTTAGAAGTTATGTAATCCTGATATAATAAATATAGTGTTTAGAGTATATGACATGGGTTGATAAAATATAGGGGTCATACTTTTTGGGAGAGCATTGATCTATTATAATTATGGATAGTATTATATAAATTAATTATATAACTTATTTGAAGAAAATAACATTAAGTAAAATAGTTTTATATAAATTACTAAAATATTTTTCCATAGTTTTTGGAGTACTGGTAGTTTCAAGGATTATAATGATTTATAATAATGTAACATAAAAAACTTTTAAATGGTATTTTCAAAAGGGGGGAAAGATTTAAAGATATAAGGAGAAAATATAGGTGGATGAGTGAAATAATAATTATATATAGAGAATATAGATTCATTATTATAATTTAATATAGAGATGTAAGGATTGAAAAACACTACAACATGGGATAATATTTATTCTATTTAATTTTAATGATTAAATTGTTTTCAACATGAATTTGGTTTGATGTTGTGTGAAGAATATTAAAATAAGTAAATACGATTAGAGAGATATTATGTAGATTCTAGAAGTATAAGTTTCACACCATAAATACAAGAGTGAAACCATGATATTGTTGTAACCAGATATAAGGGAAAACTAAATCCATTAATATGGTTAATAGTAGAATATATATTATTTCTAATTCAAAATCATAATGATTCATCATTTTTATTTTTGTTAATCATTTCTAATTCACATTGTGATCCAATCAAGGATGTCATTGTGTAGTTGTAAAGACCCGTAAAATTCAAGGAAATTTTTTTCTTAATTTACTTGGGAATTTTACAAGAACGCAGTTTCTGAAGACACCTGATTCCGAGGCCCGGTGTGGCCAGAATCATTTTCCGAAGTTTAGCTCGGGTACGTTCAGTGAACGAACGAGCGGGGTTTTCTAAGTTTTGAACTGGTGCTCGGAATCGAATTCCGAGGGCACTGATGGGATCGCAGCGCCGGTATTTGCTTAGAAACACCTTTTCCGGAGTTGTGTTTGCTCGGGTGTGGTTTTTAATTTTTGGGGTTAAGTTAAGAAATAAAATAAAGTGGTGCGATAACTTTATTTCATTTCACTTAAAGCCACATAAGCCAAGTTAAGCGGATAGGGTGGAAACCAAAATATCCTACCCACTTGGTAGGATATTTGTGAGGTGGGGCCCATACAAGCCCCACGGTTTCTTCCCTCCAAAGTAACGCACCCGCAAACCCCCTCTTTAATGAAAGTCAACCGTGCGTTTTTCTACTTAAGAAACAACCCATTAAATTGGGCAGTTAAATTGTTACAATTAATTCTTCGAATTAATTGTTCGTTTATTATCTTTTGATTTTCAAATTCTTAAGTTGATAATAAAATAAGAAGAAGACTTATTTTATTATTGTTGGGGGTTTGTGTTGTGTTAAACCTTAGGGAGAACAAAGAGAGGATTCTTCATTCTTCGATGAAGAAAGCGAAGAACGCTCTACCGCCAACGAAGAACGCCAACCTCCGACAGCAAGAGACGCCTTCCTCTGAGATCACCCAATGCCAGCGGCGAACCTATTCTTCGGCGGGGATCCTCTTCTTCCGCGACAAAACTCTTCTTCCACCATGGTTAATTCTGCGATGAACGCTCGTTCGACGATAGTGTTGAGGTAGGGGTTTTATGTGTTTCTATTTTGTGTTTTTATTCCGTAGTTTTTTTTCATTCAATTGAACCGCCTATTATCGCATTAACGAGAGGAGGTCGGACCGCACGAACACGGCCGACACTCCTCCCCTTTTTGGTTGTGGATTTTTGATACGGAGAACAAGGAAACACGGTGCTAAAGCACCGCGCGGAAATTGTAAAAGGGAGATCGGAGAAACGCGGCACCGCCACACCGCGCCGTGGGAAGCAACAAATCTGTGGTGTCGTCACGCCGTGCCGTAGAAGATGAACAAAGGACGCGACCCCTTCGTACCGTGTCGGAGGACCTCAGAAGCACCACGGCTAGAGCGAGGCCACAGAGGAGGGGTGCAGCGCCATCGCGCCGCGCCGTGCTGGACTGACGAAGGCCGATTCTGGGCCACGGTCGAGTAGGGGAACCGGCAGCCGGTTCCGGGCTGCCGGCATCGGAGCGAGGGGATCGGACCCTTCTGGTCCCGTGATGGCGGCAGCCGGCCGGTTCAAGGAGAGTGTCGGGGGTCGTAACCCCAGCCAGCTAGCTGAGCGGCCCCATTAAGGGGTCACGGTTTACTTCACGCAGGGGCAGTACCCCCCGCCTCGAAACGGTTCAGCCGTTCGGCCGAACTCCTGGCGGCGCGCCAGCGCACCGCACGCTGGGCGGCTGCCCTAGTCGGTCCACCGAACTGGACTGCCAGGCTGGGCCGCGCCCAGCTGTGCCACGCCCAAGTCGGCCGGACCCAGACCCGGTTTGGGTCGACCCGATTCAGGCCGACCCTGGGGGTATCGGGCCGGGTCGGACCGTGCCCGAACCCCCTTATTACCGAACCATTTTTGGTTTGTTGCCTATAACATGAGCTACGAGCCTCCGATCGACGCACCATCTGTTGCGATGCAATCCTTGGATCGCGACGGTCGTTTCGGTATATCGCACTCAAGGTTTCGGAATACTTTGGGTTCATCAGGGTTGGTTCTTACACGAAACCAACCGGGCCCTCGGAGCGGAAACGCTCATAACTTAAGCTATGGACGTCCGATTGACTTTCCAATGACACTGATGGATTCCTCTAAGTGAGACAGATCTTTTGGCTTACTCCAACTGAGGTTTGGATGCAGGTGTAGTACGGTCGGGTTGGTTTTGACATAAAAACCAACCGGGCCCCTGGGACAAAAAAGGCAATAACTCTCAGACCGGGCGTCTGTTTGACGCACCGTCTGTGGAGTTGAGTTCTTATTGATGATACGGAACTTTTGGATACATAATCTCTTTACTATGTGTCAGTTGATGTATCAGCCTCTCGGCTCGTGGAGCGGACCCTCCCGAACGAGCTTGCTGTGTGCGGGAACCCTAGAGCTGGCTGCGAATGCGACGGCGACTGCGAAGACGACTGTACAGAGAACCTCAGTGGATTCATCGGCGATGACTACAGCACTCAGTGATCCTATGTGGATCAGTGATACATATCTTGTGTAGGTCCAATCCTGTGTAGGTCAGCGCTCAGCGGTCCTGTGTGGGCCAGAGCCTACAGATCCTCTGTGGGTCTGATCCTATGTGGGTCATTACGGTGGTTAGTTACCGATCGATCCTATGTGGGTCAGATCCTTTGTGGGTCATTTCGGGGGTTAGTACCTTTCGATCCTTTGTGGGTATGACGGCTTAGATGAATCAGTGGATATATCTGATCATCTTTATCGCCTTACGAAGAAGTTTACCTGTGTGAGCTGAATCTTGTTTTTCTTTCCTATGTGGATTGTGTTGTGCTATCCTGTGTGGATTTATGTTTTACTTTCCTGTGTGGACTGGGTTGTACTTGGGCTCGAATGTTGGATCCGAACGAGAATTGATGACTTAGGTATATGTATGGGCATATACCTAAGCAGTGTCGAATGTTACTTCATTATTGTATCTTTCCATTGTGTATTATCCTTTGTGGATTCTGGGAGACCATCGGGGGTCTCGGAGTCCCTACTGAGTATCTTATACTCACCCATGCACAGGCTATGCCTGCACTACGTTGTGTTGGTTGGAGACGACGGACATCGATGATCGTGGTTGAGGCTTGCGGAGCAGAACGATACATGGAGGTGGACCACTGGACGGGACGTTCTCGGAGTGGACGGATGGACCCGAGGAGCTTTGGAGGCTATCTGTACTCAACCTTTAGGTGGGATTTCCAGTGGACAGCTCGATGTTGCGGCTTTACTTTTCAGTTGTTGTTTTTCCCTTACAGTTGTACTTTACTTTCAGTTTGGGTTTGTATACTGGCCCACTAACTTTTCCGCACTTACTGTTGTACTCGGTTTTTACTTAGTGTTTATTTCTACTGCTTCCTTGCCCTGTGGTGTTTGTTTACTTTACAAAGGCAATGCTTTCCCTTTTTATTGGGAATTACGCCTTGGTACTAGTTGCCAGCCCCTGTCCTATGGAAGGCGGGCTTGGGGTAGTCACGGCACGGGCCCCGAGGGCGGGTCGTGAAAAATTGGTATCAAAGGAGTTCAGTTTTACCACAGAACTTGGGACTCTGATCGTTTTCTATGTGAAGAAATAGTGTTAAGCGTATTGGGTGTGGTTATCAGTCCAGGGAGTCCAGTGTTGGTGCGGCGGCCGACGTATCCGTACACCAGGACCCTGACTTCTGATTTCTGACTTAATGCATGAAAACATTGATTGCATGTGTGTTTCAAGTTTTCTTTGTGATTACTTTATGTCAGCTCACTAGGTATACTGTTTGACCGTGGCGCACCTGTTTCTTTTCAGGATGGCCCCACGACGGTATCCAGCTAGGGTTTCGAGAGTTGTGTGGGACGACAACCCACTGATCGACGAGGCCTCGGTACAGGGCCCTTTGACAGCTGAGGCACCGACGGTACCTTTACCCACCGTGCAACCAATGCTTCCGGCCCCAGCCACTGACGATGCACGTCGCCTTATTGCACTTCACGAGTTTCAGCGCCAGCGACCGCCCAGGTTCTGCGAGGAGACGGACCCCCAGGCAGCCGAGGACTGGTTGGAGGCAGTCGTATGGGTTTTCAGGTTAGTGAGGACACCAGCAGACCACATGATGATCCTCGCAGCGAGCCTACTACACGCAGCAGTGGGCCGATGGTGGAGCTTGATGCTCCAGGTGCACGATGAGGCATCTCTTCTCTAGACGGACTTTGAGATCCTCTTTCGCTCAGAGTTCGTCCCAGCCACCCTCCATGCGGTGTGCATCTGTGAGCTTCTACAGCTGCGGCAGGACAGCTTGACGGTCGCCCAGTACTCGGTGAGATTTACCAATCTCTCGCGCTACTCAACAGACATGGTACGGGACCCATTCTTCTGGGCTCGGACCTTTGAGCAGGGATTGAGGCATGAGATCAGAGCATCACTGATCTCCCTTAGCATTCCGAACCAGGCAGGGGTTCTGGAGGGAGCCCTTTTGATTGAGAGATTCTTTGGTGAGCCTACTTCAGCAGTGAGGCCTACCGTAGGGCGTCACGTAGCAGAGTCCTCTACAGCAGCCAGTCGACGGATGACTCATGGGTCCAGGTAGACTAGACCCTTAGGTAGACGACCTCAGGACTCTGGCTCAGTAGTGCGGGGAACACAGCACGGAGTCAGTCTTTCGAGAGGCAGACAGTGCAACGCATGCGGCGGGCAGGGCCACATGGCTCGTGACTGCCCGACACGCCATGCCGAGGAGCAGCAGACGGTTGAGGGGCCACCCAGGCAGAGGCAGAGGGTCGACCATGGCGGTCCGCAGGGAGCAGGCGGACGAGGCAGAGGAGCTGGCTGAGTAGCAGGTGTTGGGCGACGCTTTGAGGCTCTACCACCACCAGGAGGTCCACCCCGGCCACAGGGAGCTGGCGGGCAGAGATAGGCACAGCTCCAGGTTGTGGAGGCTTACGACCACGGCGCACCCGAGATGATTCGAGGTACTATCTGTGTCTATTCCACCCTTTCTAAAGTTCTTATAGACACAGGAGCGAGTCACTCTTTCATAGCCTATGCCCTTGTTCGGAGCTCGGAGATTCCGACAGAGCTGTTGGCTCGATCCTTACGGCTAGAGACTCCTACAGGACCAGACTCGACGATTACGCACTGGTGTCGGTAGTGTGAGCTTACTCTAGGAGGCAAGAGCTTCGGCTGGGATCTTATTGTAGCGGCTTCGAGGCCTTAAGTCGTCATCTTGGTCATGGATTGGTCATCTTCAGTCCATCCTCAGATTTACTATATTAGGCGCAAGGTGCGATGTGTGCGCACCGACGGGAGCAGGTTCACCTTCACCGGCGAGAAGGGTGCATTCGTAGCACTAGATAGACTCTCACAGAGGAGAGGACAGCCCATCACTCATCAGTTGGCTAGCCTCATCCTAGGAGCAGTCGACGTGCGGAGTCATATTTTTCCTGCAGTGGTGGATCAGTATGCGGACGTCTTTCCCGACGATGTTCCAAGACTACCTCCTCGTAGAGAAGTAGACTTTTATATTGATCTGTACCCCAGGACAGCCCATATATCCACTCCATCATATCAGATGGCTCCCACCGAGCTTCGAGAGCTACGGGTACAGTTGGAGGACATACAGGGCAAGGGTTTCATCCGACCCAGTGTTTCACCCAAGGCTTTCCAGATATTGTTCGCCAAGAAGGTGGACGGAGGCTTGTGACATTGTGTCGACTATCATCGCCTAAACCAGGTGACAGTAAGGAATAAGTATCTGCTATCGAGGATTGATTACCTCTTCGATCAGCTCAAGGGAGCATGGTGGTTCTCAAAGAAAGACCTCAGGTCAGGCTATCATCAGCTCAGAGTTCGGGACGAGGACGTGCAGAAGATGGCCTTCAGATGTCGGTATGGACATTATAAGTTATTGGTTATGCCTTTCGGCATGACCAATGCTCCGGTAGTTTTCATGGGCTTCATGAACAGTATATTTCAGCCATACCTCGATCGATTTGTCGTGGTATTCATCAATGACATTTTGATATACTCGACGACTGAGGAGGAGCATGCCTACCACTTGCGGGTTGTACTAGACACACTCCGAGAGCACCATCTTTATGGAAAGCTCTCAAAGTGTCATTTATAGATACGTGAGGTCCACTTCTTGGGGCACTTCATCTCTGAGGCGGGAGTTGCGTGGATCCTGCGAAGATCGAGGCAGTGCTAGCTTTGGATCCACCCAGGAGCGTGACGGAGGTGCGGAGTTTCTAGGGACTAGCTGGATACTATCAGATATTTGTTCTAGACTTCTCCAGAGTTGCAGCACCACTCTCAGCTCTTACGAAGAAGGGGGAACCCTTTGTGTGGTCAGACAGATGTTAGCAGAGCTTCCAGAAGCTAAGACAGAGATGGACCAGCGCACCTATCTTGAGGTTGCCGGAGGAGGGAGTAGGGTGTGTAGTCTACTGCGATGCATCAGGGACCGGACTCGGATGTGTCCTGTTGTAGGAGCGGGCAGTGATCGCCTATGGATCACCTCAGTTGAGGCCGCATGAGCAGAACTACACTACCCATGACCTGGAGTTAGCAGCAGTGGTCTTCGCTCTGAAGACATGGAGGCACTACCTGATGGGTGAGCGCTTTACAGTCGTTTCTGACCATCAGAGTCTTAGGTACATCTTCTCTCAGAAGGACCTGAACCTGGGATAGCGGCGATGGCTCGAGTTCTTCCAGGACTATGACTTTGAGATAGTCTATACTCCTGGGAAGGGGAACGTGGTAGCCGATGCTCTCAGTAGGATGATGGGCATTCAGCTACTTGAGGAGGTGACAGAGAAGCTAGCCACTTTGCAGATATCCTTCGTGGATAGAGATAGAGCAGCCTTCCTTCAGTCTCTCATAGTCACCCCTACACTACTAGAGCGGGTCAGAGAGGCACAGCATGGGGACGCTGACAGTGAGACGCGGCGTGCACAGATATCCTCAGGACAGGCACCTGATGGTTTCTCCATTGGAGCAGAGCACGACGTCCTTTCCAGAGGACGTACCTTGGTGCCAGTGTCTTTACGGTAGGAGGTGCTGAGAGAGTTCTACACTTCTCCTTTAGCAGTACATCCTGCAGTGGCGAAGATGTACTAGGATCTCAGACGACACCACTGGTGGCCGGGCATGAAGAAGGTTGTGGCAGAGTTCGTTTCTCGATGCCTCACCTGCCAGCAGGTGAAGGCAAAGCATCAGGTATCAGCAGGCTTGGTATAGCCCTTAGAGGTCCCGGAGTGGAAGTGGGATGGGATATCTATGGGCTTAGTGACTGGACTTCCACGCACTTCCAGGGGTCACAACTCTAATTGGGTGATTGTCGACCGACTCACCATGTCGGCTCACTTCTTACCCATCAGAGAGCAAGGCTCAGTGGAGAGATTGGGACGTCTCTACGTTCAGGAGATTGTATGACTTCACGGTGTGCCATCACCTATCGTCTCTGATCGAGATGCTCACTTTACTTCCCGGCTTTGGAAGGGGTTGTAGGAGGCGTTTGGGACGCAGCTACGTCTGAGCACCGCCTTTCACCGTTAGACAGATGGTTAGACGGAGAGGAGAATACCGACTCTCGAGGAAATGCTCCGCGTATGTGTCCTCGACTTTGGTTGCAGCTGTGAGGACCACCTACCCATGGTGGAGTTTGCGTACAAAAATAGCTACCACTCCACCATCGGGATGGCACCATACGAGGAATTGTACGGCCAACCTTGCAGATCTCCTTTGTGCTGGACAGACCATGGGGAGTTAGAATTTGTGGGACCGGAGATGGTCCAGTCCATGACAGAGATGGTCCAGGTCATCCAGGAGCAGATGAGGACAGCTCAGAGCTGACAGAAGTCTTATGCTGACAGGAGGCGGAGGCCACAAGAGTTCGAGGATGGCGACCTCATCTTCTTGTGTGTCTCACCTCAACGTGGATTACAGAGATTTGGCTGAGGTGGCAAGTTGTCTCCATGCTTCATCGAACCATTCCAGGTCCTCTGCGGGATTGGCGAGGTGGATTATCGCTTGGCTCTACCACCTCAGTTGCACCGGGTGCACGACGTCTTCCACGTATCTCAGCTGAGGAGATACGTGCACGACCCGACGCATATCATTGACCATGGGGAGCTGGACGTTGATGATGGGGAGACTTTTGCGGAGGTCCCAGTGGAGATTGAGGATCGACAGGAGCGATTCCTACGTGGACAGTTGATTCCTCTAGTGCGCATCATATGGCATCACGAGAACCTCCAGGAGAGCACTTGGGAGCGGGAGGCTCAGATGCGTGCTCAGTACCCACTTTTGTTCCCCTAGTTTTTATGTATCTTAACGGGGACGTAAATCCCTAAGGTGGGAGTGATGTAAAGACCCGTAAAATTCAAGGAAATTTTTTTCTTAATTTTCTTGGGAATTTTACAAGAACGCAGTTTCGGACGGCACCTGATTCTGAGGCCCGGTGTGGCTGGAATCATTTTCCAAAGTTTAGCTCAAGTACGTTAAGTGAACGAACAAGCGGGGTTTTCTAACTTTTGAACCAGGGCTTCGAATCGAATCCCAAGGGCACCGATAGAATCTCAGTTCCAGTATTTGCTTAGAAATTCCTTTTTTAGAGTTGCGTTTGCTCGGATGTGGTTTTTAATTTTTGTGGTTAAGTTAGGAAATAAAATAATGTGGTGCGACAACTTTATTTTATTTTACTTAAATCCACTTAAGCCAAGTTAAGCGGATAGAGTGGAACCCAAAATATATACCCACTTGGTAGGATATTTGTGAGGTGGGTCCCGCAAGAGCCCCACCATTTCTTCCCTCATAAGTAACGCACCCACAAACCCCCTCTTTAATGAAAGTCAATCGTGCATTTTTCTGGTTTAGAAACGCCCCATTAAATTGGGAAGTTAAATTGTTCCAATTAATTCTTCGAATTAATTGTTCGTTTCTTATCATTTGATTTTAAAATTCATAATTTGATAATAAAATAATAAGTTGACTTATTTTATTATTTTTGGGGGTTTGTGTTGTATTAAACATTTGGGAGAACAAAGAGAGGATTCTTCGTTCTTCGACGAAGAATGCGAAGAACGCTCTACCGCCAACGAAGAACGCCAACCTCTGACGGCGAGAGATGCCTTCCTCAGAGATCACCCAACACCAATGGAGAACCTCTTATTCAGTGGGGATCCTCTTATTCCGCGACAAACCTCTTCTTCTAAGACGGTTAATTCCGCGATGAACGCTCATTCAACGACAATGTCGAGGTAGGGTTTTTATGCGTTTCTATTTTTTGTTTTTCTTCCGTCGTTTTTTCCATTTCAATTGAACTGCCTGTTGTCGCATTAAAAGGAGGAGGTAGGACCGCACGAACACGGCCGACACTCCTCCCCTTTTTAGTTGTGGATTTTTGATGCGGCGAACAAGGCAACGCGGTGCCGAAGCACCGCACAGAAATTGTAAAAGGGAGAGCGGAGAAACGCGGCGCCGTCGCACTGCGCCGTGGGAAGCAACAAATCTGTGGAGCCGTTGCGCCGTGCCATAGAAGATGAACAAAGGACGCGGCATCATCGCGCCGCGCCGGAGGACTTCAGAAGCACTACGGCTAGAGCGGGGCCGCGGCAGAGGGGTGTGGCACCATTGCGCTGCGCCGGACGGACGAAGGCCGGTTCCGGGCCGCCGGTGTCGGAGCGAGGGGACCGGCCCTTCCGATCTCGTGATAGCGGTAACCGGCTGTCCAGCCGGGCCAGCCGGTTCGAGGAGAGCACCGGGGTTCGTAACCCCCATCCGGCTAGCTGAGCGGCCCCATTAAGGGGTCGCGGTTTACTTCAGGCGGGGGCAGCGCACCTCGCCCCGAAACGGTTCGGCTGTTCGGCCGAACCCCTGGCGGCGTGCCAGCGCGCCGCGCCCAAGCTGGGCTAGGATGCACCCAGGTTTGGTCGGGCCGCACCCAAGCGGGCCGGACCCGGACCCGGTTCGGGCCTACCTTGAGGGTATCGGGTCGGGTCGGACCGCGCCCGAACACCCTATTACCGAACCATTTTCGGTCTGTCACCCATAACTTGAGATACGACCCTCCGATAGACGCATCATTAGGTCCGATGCGATCCTTGGATCGAGACGGTCGTTTCGGTATATCGGACTCAAGGTTTCGGAATAGTTTGGGTTTGGCCGGGTTGGTTCGTACACAAAACCAACCGGGCCCTCGGAGCGGAAATGCTCATAACTTAAACATCGAACATCTGATTGACCTGCCATTGACTTTGATGGATTCCTCTAAGTGAGACGGATATTTTGTCTTACTCCGCCCGAGGTTTGGACGCAGGTGGAGTATGGTCAGGTTGGTTTTGACTTAAAAACCAACCGGGGCCCTAGGACGAAAAAACCAATAACTCTCATACCGGGCGTTTGTTTGACATGCCGTCTATGGTGTTGAGTTCCTGTTGACGATACGGAACATTTGGATACATCAACTCTGGACTATGTGTCAGTTGATGTATCAGCCTCTCGGCTCATGGAGCATACCCTCCCGAACAAGCTTGTTGTGTGCGGGAACCCTAGAGCTGGTTGCGACTGCGACTGCGACTGCGACTGCGACTACGACGACGACTGTACAGAGATCCTCAGTGGATTCGATGGTGACGACTAAATCACTCAGAAATCCTACGTGGATCAGTGCTACAGATCCTTTGTGGTTCTGATCCTATGTGGTTCAGTGCTCAGCGGTCATGTGTGGGCCAGCGCCTACAGATCCTATGTGGGTCTGATCCTGTGTGGGTCATTGCGGGGGTTAGTTACCTATCGATCCTGTGTGGGTCAGATCCTTTGTGGGTCATTGCGGGGGTTAGTACATTTCTAACCTTTGTGGGTCCGATGGCATAGATGAATCAGTGGATATATCTGATCATCTTTATCGTCTTATGAAGAAGTTTACCTATGTGAGTTGAATCCTGTTTTGCTTTCCTATGTGGATTGTGTTGTGCTATCCTGTGTGGATTTACATTTTTCTTTCCTGTGTGGACTGGGTTGTACTTGGGCTCGGATGTTGGAGCCGAATGACAATTGATGACTTAGGTATATGTATGGGCATATACCTAAGCAGTGTCGAATGTTACTTCGTAATTGTATCTTTCCTTTGTGGATTATTATTTGTGGATTATGGGAGACCTTCGGGGGTCTCGGGGTCCCTACTGAGTAGATTATACTCACCCCTTCATGGGCTATGCCCGCACTACGTTGTGTTGGTTACAGATGATGGACAATGTTGATCGTGGTTGAGGCTTGTGGAGCAGGACGATACTTGGAAGTGGACCACTGGATGGGACGTTCTCGAAGCGGACGATTGGACCCGAGGAGCTGTAGAGGCTATCTGTACTCACCCTTCAGGTGGGATTTCCAATGGACAGCTCGACATTGCGGATTTACTTTTTAGTTGTTTTTTTCCCTTCCAGTTGTACTTTACTTTCAGTTTGGGTTTGTATACTGGCCCACTTACTTTTCCGCACTTACTATTCTACTCGGTTTTTACTTAGTGTTTACTTCTACTACTTGATTGCTCTGTGGTGTTCGTTTACTTTACAAAGGCAATGCATTCCCTTTTTACTGGGAATTACACCTTGGTTCTAGTCGCCAGCCCTTGGCCTATGGAAGTCGGGCTTGGGGTAGTCACGGCATGGGCCCCGAGGGCGGGTCGTGACAGTAGTAGTTCCTAAATTCATCTATGTGTTGATGAATATGGATATTCATAATACAATCGAAAACATTATTATTTTTCACTCAGTTCTTGATATTATTTCCTAAATTTTATAATTTATAGTTTCTCCTTACATGCCACAACATAGATGATACCTAATAATGATGGTTAGGTAAATTTTAGTTATTCAAATGATCAAATAGAAAAAATTATGAATTTTTTTTATATTAAATTATAAGGGATCATGTTAATTATATATTATATATAAATTTATTTATCTTGATTGAAAATTTTTAATTATTATGTACTATTTTGAGAACCCATTTAGGGGGTACATGTATGAAATTAAACGTAATAAATTTTAGATAAATGACTTGATAATTTAAAAGGAAAATCGGTAGGTGGAAAGAAAACTGCGGGAATATTGAAAAATATTAAATATAAAAAATAGTTCTATATTTAATTAATATAAAAAAGTAATTAAACAAAATAGTTTCATTGAAATACGTAACACAAAGATCAGGACATGGTGATGGAATCGAATCACATTAACAACTCCCTTTACATGTATAGTGTTCATCTAAGTGAAGAATATTTGTAGGATATCATTATAAAATATTTTATTATTCCATGTCTAAAATATAAGTGTAAATTTATATGAATATTAATATCTTTAAGTATTGGAAGTGCACCTTTCCATAAAAATTTTAACACATATAGAGAGTTATGTAAATCCTTAGATTATCAATATAATTTTTGTGTATACACATTGAAATAATATTTTATGGTGAAAAAGTACAATAATTGTAAACCTACATCAATATCATCATCTATGAACTGTATATAAACATGAATATTTATTGGTTATTGAGTTTATAGTAATGATGTGAATATGATCTAGTAGATATAAAAAATATATATCAATGTAATTCTCCCCAACACACATACGTTTTCTTGGGATTATGGTGATAAAAAAATTAATTATATTTAAAAAATATCTATTTGGTTATCCTCAATTTTTTTCTAGGTTATACAAATATTATTACAAATTCACCTTCCATTGGTTAAAAATTACACATCACACATGCATGTATGTGATATAAATATTGTCTCTTCTTTACATATGGGAGTAATTCTTTTGTATGTCTATATTATTTGTATGGTATTATGGTTTTACTTATTTATACATTTATAAATACTTCATGTAATTTTTTACTGGAATTTACATTCTTCATCAAATAATGAAAGGAATTGTTTTTAACATTTTCTATATTAATCATTTGGATTTATTTTAAAAAGTAACAATGCCATATATTCTTTATGTTTTTTTAATTTTCATAGTTTAAAAGGTTAAAGTTAAGGTTCATTTATATGTCTACCCTTTCTATTTTTCATAAATTTCTTATATATGTTTTATTCCTATTTTTATTATTTATTGGCATTAAAAATAAATTTTATAAAAAACCAATCTAAATTTTTTAATTTTTTTTAAAGAAATATTATAATGTTCAAAAAAATTAATTAAAATGTCAATATCATCCAATTTTTTTGTATGAATTAATAGTACAATTATTTAATTTTATCATCCACGTTTATTTACTATATGTTTTATGATTTTTTTTTATAGAAATAATTATGGAACCTAATTTATTGTCAGAAATTAATTATGATATAAATGATTTATGAATGTTTTTACGTTTATATTGTACCCATATGAATTTTTCTCCTTATATAATGGTTGGTATGACAATTAAAGATCCCTTTTATAAACTTACAATATATTTATATATGATGAGATGATATATAATAGTGAGTAAACTAAATCCCCTACATAGTTCGTGGAATAAGAATTTCTTATCCCTCAATTTCATTGGGTAAACAATTATATCTCAAGAGTTTTCATGACATAAATTATTAACTAATACCAATATATTTTGGGAATTTTTCCACAATGTGATGAATATATTTTCTTTGAAAATCAACATATATAATTTTTGACTTTTATTATTTTATTAGATATTAATTAATTACTTAATATTCCTAATTTAAATTTTAATAGAAGATGATTATGGACTCATGTTTCTACACTTTATTAACTCTTTCCATATGAAATGACAATAACTTCATTTCTTGATTCATTATTTGAGATATATTTATTTCTTGGTAATTTTTTATGAACTTAAGTTAAAATATTATAATTATATTCACATTCCCACTTTTTCATCTTATTCCCACATTAGATCTTAGATTAATATCTCGTAAATTTACCATTAAATGAGTACTTATATCACTTGTGTCATACGATTAAATTCTCCATGTTATGAAGAAGACAATTATATATGATATTATAAAATTGATATCATGTGCAGAGAACCTTTTTTGAATCATTCATGTAATATTTTTAAGACCAATATTATGTAGTCTGTCTCAAAATTCAAAAAACTAATAGGTTTTAGGATTTAAAATATTGTAAAATATATTTAATATTCATGTCAAAAGTTTTATTATGAATTCATTATATAATTTGGTTATCTCATATTGCATTAAATTATGGTTAAATGTTTTTAGGGGAATATGTTATAAATATTATGAACATTGAATATCAAACAACAACTGTGGATACAAAAGAATTATTTGATGATCCTAAAATTTTAAAGTATAAATTAAATGTCTCGTAGTATTTATATTATTTTTATTAGTTTTCCTAATAACTTTATTATTTATATGGTTATTATATTATGGTAATTTCAATAAAAGTTTAGTTTTTCAAATTGATAGAACATGGAGGAATTGAGGTAAAAATAATTAAAATAGAAAATTCAATGATTTCCTCAAGGAGAAACCAAATATGATAGGATCCACAGGGAAAAATATAATAGAAATTCTTACCCAGCTATCTAAATGTATGAATAATAACAGGAAACATAATAATCTCTTAGATGTTACAATAATTGATAAAATCTCCCTTGATTCATTCATGTAGAAACTACCACTCTTAATTAATTAGTCACTTGATCAATTAATAGTTTATTAGTGGATTATAATAAAAACATCCTTAGTGTTATGCGTATGAAAAAGTTATTTTAGCCATCATTCATTTGAATGGGGAGGTAGATAAATTGTGGACCATAACCAAGAACACGTAGTATGATAATTCAATAATCTCTAAGAAATAGAAAGAGTTTATGTTTGTATTTTTATGATTAATATTCTACCTGAAATAATCATACAATAATATGTAAAAAATATCAATCGCAGAAACAAAAGGAAGATGAATTCAATTGTACCTATGAATAAAATACTACAATACATGAAAGGTATTTTTCTTTTATTATTTACTTACTGAAGAAGAAAAATAATTCATTTTTATTGGACAAAAATAAATTCATTAAAAGTATATATCCATAAGGAAAATGTATTGATATGAATAAATAGTATGATGATCAATTAATATTGAAATGGAAATTATTGACTCATGTTATTATCATGGTTTTGAATAGAGGAATAGAAAATTATTCTTTCCCATATATTAAATGATAGAACCCATTGTTGAATGAACATTAAAATTATTATATAAAAAACATACGAGAATACACCTAAATATAGTTATCTTAATGAATAAATAATTTCTTTATGTGTAGAAGATAAAGGGATCATGCACATGAATATTAAATGGAAATGAAGAGGGGAACCAAGAAAATAAAAGGAATCAATGATAATCCTAATACACCACCCACACTCAAATCCTTTAATTATAATGAATATATTCATAAAAACCAATCATTAAATAATACATGGGTTAATGATTAAAATAAATTTTAAAAACATTTAAATACATGTGATAATGAAAAATCCAATGAATTCATGACTACAGATGTGGGTCATGAATAAAAAGTAGGGAATGTTACATTCATCAGCCAATATGGAACTGAAATTGTTTTACATTATTTTGTTTATACACACACCTAAATATTTTTTATGTTTATTGGGTAATAAAATCACCACACCAATGGATGCATATTTATCTATTGGTGAAGATACTTAATATTATGATTATTTCATCACACATCTATAACTCCTCTCGAATATAATTTTATTCTTAATATACTTCTTGATAATTTTATGATTCTCTCATTAGTCAAATTTTATTTGATTTTCAATATAGATTGGATCTCTCAACATTGATCCCATATTGACTTCAAGGATAATAGAATCATATTTCATATAATAGATCAATATATGATTATATATCTACGCATGAATGAATATGAACTATATATGGATATTAGATCCATTATATAGTTCTTAAAATATAATAATGATATGTATTTAGCTCAAACGGGTAGTTATAAACTCAATATTTATAATATGTTGATGGTAAATGAATAAATTGATATTTTTATAAATATTTTTCTAGTATTCCCATAGTAATGAGATTTATTTCTTTTTATAATTCATACCTTGTATTAATTTTACAATGAAAACTCATTGTAGATAAGTCAAGCTTGAATTGGAATAATTAAATAAAATTTAAGAGAAAATTTTTAATGTTTCTATATCCACAAGTGATTCACTATGGGTGGTAATTATCATATTTTTAGGAATAAAGATATATCTATGAAACACTACATTATATTTCATGAACATAGAAAACAGAGTAAATAACATATATGATCTACCTAAAACTAATGATATATTCAATCAAGAATAAAGGGATCAATACAACTCACTGTTATAGTTTTATTTGGATATTATCAATTACCTATGAAAATTTATCATTTACCATGAAAAACATTTTTACATGATACAATAATCATAAATTTATTATGATTCCATCAATAAAAACAAATTTTACTTCTATCTTCATTAATATCAAGTATACAGCCTTTAGGTATTACCTCAATTAATTTTTTATAGAATTTATAAATGATAATCACATATAACTAAAGAGAAATGAAAGATAACGGACATCATTTTATGACTATGATGAAGACCTTCATAGATAAGAAACTATATTGTAGATTTACCAAATATGAATTTTATTATGAAAAATTTACATTATTTTTCCATTGAAATCACATTAAAGGGAATATATTTGGATATTTAAATGAATAAGAAAATTAAATAATTACCCAGGAAAACAATTATAATAGGGATATTCTTTTTTCTTGATTTATATTGATACTCTGAAGACATTGAGTTATGTTTATTTGGATAGTAAAATACACAAACTATGTTATCTCATTAGGGATTTAAATTTCTCTAGATAAATAAATGTTAACAAAATTTCAAGGAGTGTAATAGATGGTTGGATAATACACTTATACTCATAATAAAATGAAGTTAAAATATTTTTTATATATATAGTGATTCCATAGATAATGGAATGGGATGTTTCCTCATAGAAAATGTCTTGTTATATCTTATTCTAACCTTAAATTAATGGTTAATAATAAATATTACCCAATGAAAGATCTTGATATTTTAGGTGTAATATTTTTATTAAAAATATTGGGAATTTATCAGTAATTTTTTAGTGTTATTTTTATATATGAATCCGAAAAACATCAGGTATAAATTCACCTATAATAAGTTAACATATTTTAAAGGAGTTGGTTGATTTTGACTAGGGAATATAACTACTAAATTTATTACCTCCATAGTATAGAAAACAATTGTGATAATACTATTAGTAGGAACAATAATACTACCATATATATGATGGGGAATGAAAAACACCAAATACTCGTGGATTGGCTACTAACTAATTTGAGAATCAATAGAGATATGTGGATTTTCTTCCTTTACTAAATTAGAGATCAATCATTAATCCATGTCAAGATTACATAGAAATAATATGTGGATATGGATCTATAGAAAGTAGTACTAAAAACTACTATGATAAAAAAAAATATTGTAATTATAATATTTTTAAAATTATTATGTGACTTTAATATACTATAATTAATGAAGGGGTTTTTTACGAGACACATAACTCATAATTATATACTAATCCTAGATAGAAAATGAAAAATATGGATCCTAGGGATAAATTTTCATGGGAAGACATGAAGATGGATATTGAAGATTATATATATCAAATCTTGGAATTACAAAAAGATATAGATAAATATTTGTAGTATAAAATGAGGAAAACCCCATTACAACATTTTGAATACAAATAGGAAAACATCACCTTGATTTTTAGTACAATGCATCCAAAAAAACATAATGTATAAATTCCATTGGGATTTTTAATTGATTTATTATTGGAATTGGAATATTTCATTTATATTTGTGAATATTTCTTAATCAATAAAGTATCTACAATATATAAAATGAACCCCATGATTCTATAAATAGTACCAGGTTGTCTCTAATCAATGTCTTTGGATCAGCAAAATTTTTTACAAGATTTTTTTATAATAATTGGATTCGGTTTTAACATCAAACAGTACATATTATTCCCAAAAATATGGTAAATATAAAAAATTCTTTCACTCTTTAAGTGATATGATGATATCCAAATTAATTTATACAAAAGGAGGTTGGGATTAACACCTTCTCCTTGTAGAGTTCTTATAAAACATATACTTCCATTCTAGATATCATATGGGACAATATGATAATTTACATGGGAAAAGGTATAAACTTCCAACATGTTATTATTATTTTTGAGAATTTAACTTAATATGACTATATTTTTTCAAAATATATCATAGAAGATTCCATACTGTTAGTAAAACTATCACAAACCTTATCGGGAAGAAATTCAACCTGATACCAAACTTGGTCCATGGGATTCCCTGAAGGGCATTCTTGGTCCCCAGGGACTGGAAACATGTTCTTGAGTATCAAAATACTTGATGGGAATTATTTTACTAAATATCATAAATATAAAAAACCTTAAATAATATTTAAAACAACACCAAATGACCATAACCGAACATGGGATAACAATATTTCTGATTCAATGTTTCTATCTTTAATAAAAAACTAAATTTGGATACAATAAATTGGAATAATGAAATTATACCAAAAATCAGTATGAAATAAAATTAGGATATTCCTATAGTCACAACCACAAAAACCTATAATAATAAGTCCACTAGAAACCCGAACCACAATCTTGTTACATCGTTCCATTAACCGAGTCAAACATAACCATGTCTATATACACCCAAAGGTTTATGAATATAATGAGACAAATACCAATAAGATTCCTCCCAATAATACATATACCATTCCAAAAAATTATAATAAAAATCAACATTAATGTTTTTTAATCCTAAATACTGGGAAACTTTTTATGAAAACATTTTGAAGAAAAGCACAATTTTCTTTTGAAATGAACAACTGAGTGCCCTGTATTCTGAAGGTTAGTGTGATATTATATAACAAATCTATGTAACGATAAATACCTATATGCCCATACTATGAATGTGGAACCAGGAACCATGTATTTTTGTGAAATTTGGTATAAAAATCCCAACCAATTGTGTTATCATGCATGAGCCACTATGAGAGAAATTCTCCTGGGGCTAGCGGTCTCCAAACATCATTATAGGTTAGTCAGAGTTCTCATCATCACTACTGATAGATTGATCTTTGAAAATATAAATCAAATTCAACTATAATACTAGTTATAATTCACCCTCTCAGATACCTAGAATTCCCTTTGTGACCAATTTTTCTTTTCACACATCACAGGTGTCACTACATTAACTTGCCCATATTTCACTAAGAATAAAATCACATTTTAAATCACTATTTACACAAGAAAATCCACACTTGAATTTAAATTCACACCAAAACCATTTCAAAATATATTTTTTACCACTTATACATTTTATAAAACACCTATAATAGGAAAAAATGGAAAACACTCATTAATCAGACATGTATCATAACCCATTTGTTTTGAAAAATCTATTTTCAACACAAAAATTCCTTTAATAATAATTAAAACACATTTAAAACAACATATAAAATACATAGAACATATAAAGTAAGTAAATAACCATAATAAAATCAAAGAATAATTTTTAATCAGCGAACTACCTACATCAAATGAAGAATCTTTCAGAAATCAATGATAAATCACAACTAAACCACCATGGGATCATATAAAAGAAATATTGAATCACAAACATCATGATATATCCCTAAATAACAATATAACATATTTAAAATTTCACCCTAACCATTTTAAAGAAAAACCATCGAAGAAGAAGGAGAGAAACCCTAGAAATGAGTAGAAATAAAAGAGGATAACCACTTAATTAATTATTTATGGAGAAATACAACCAAAATCACCCAAAAAATATAGGTTTAGGAGGGGAAGTGGGATGGGTGGAGTTTCTTATGGCATAGGAACACGAGTGTGGAGCGTATGAGGGGTTGAGGTAAAAAAATTAAAGGGAACGGAATGTAAATAATATCCAATTTTTAATAATCAGGACAAGTCGAACAGTTTCCCCGCACTGTTTTCCAAACCATGCATCAACTATGTTCCCCTTACTATCCATGAAGGACTAGCCACATTGTTAGCCTATATTATTTAAAAATTATACATTTACCCTAAAATAATCTGTTATCCAAAATAAGAACATGGTCGTGCTATTACTTGTGCTACAGTGCACGGTTTGGAAAAATGTGTGAACCATGCTACAAGATCAAAAAACATCATTTCTCATAAAAAAATTATGAAAGTCTATGAAAAAACATTGTATAAAAAGTAAATAGGTTTAATACATGAAAACTAATACCCATGCGTGAAAATTCTCCCCACATTGAAAAAAATCCGGCCCTATAAATTCAACCTAAAGCATGATAAGAGAATAAAAATGGATATTCTGCCTTAACTTATATCCTCCGTATATTTGTATCATGTTCATCATTTTCATGATTATAATTAAAAAATTAATTTTATAGACTTCCAATGGAGCACATTCTTTTCAGAATCTAGAATTCTCATTTGTTGTTCATGTTTAGGTAAATACAACTCTATTTCCAACACATCCCAATACAACACATGAGACAGATCCGGATTATAATTCTTTATATGGGAGACATAGAATACTTTATGTTTTGATGTCAGCTAAGACTAAAAAATTAACTTGTATTCCACCATAATGATCTTATTGGTAATCTTTAAAGGTTTGATATACCACAGTGTTAGCTTACCTTATTTACACAAACAATGATGACCAAAATCAAGGTACCACTATTAGGAACACCCAAAAACCCAGATAAAAATCTATATCATAGTGTCTCAGTTAATATTAAAATTTGGGGAAAATAAGAGCTATTAACAACCACTACCCGATCATCTTTACCTTATTATATGTCTCTTTTACTAATCTTAGTCCTAACAACGTGGTATCGACTACCACATTTCAACATAAAGGGGACCAATACCCCCAACTCTATAGAACCCCAAAAAAATCTATTTGAATTAATGATTTGTAATTGTTGTTAATGAATACACGAAAAGTACCAAATTGATATCTGTAAATCCATTGAAATCTAACACACATGATCAGAGCATGCATTCATAAATATTATTTTCCCACTCTGTCTGACCATTAGTTTGATGATGTCTTGTCGTGATTTATTTGACCTGTGACCCCATCTCCTATGTAAAAAAAATTTCAAAGCCGAAATGTGAAATGGGGGTCCCTGTTATAAATAATTGTTGATGGAACAACATGAAATATCACAACCTCTAAAGCATATATTTTTTCCAACTCAACCTCCTTTTTCTGAATCTATAATCAGAATGAAATAGGCAGATTTGGTCAAACGGTCAATCACTAAACCTAATGGTATTCCTACCCTAGGCAGAATGTGGAATGATGATAATGATGTCTATTTAAATATCTTCCCCAATCCTGTAGAAATGGGTAGTGTTGTAATGAAATCGGAGGGGATTTGAGGCTCTTCCAAAACCTACTGAAACATATAACATCTCAACATAAAGTCAGCTACATCCCACCTCATACTTGGCCACCGAATATTCCAACACACATCATAGGAAATCTTGTTAGAATAGGGATGAATGAAACTCTAGGAATAGTGTCTTTCCCATATCACTACTTTTATCCGAGATAACGATGCTAAAAAGTGGACCTTAAATCCCATGATTCCCATACATAACAGTGAAAAATCACAAGGAGTCTCCCCACCATAAAGTAACGACATGGACTTCAAGAAGAAATAATCCATCGGATTATACCACTGAATCAACTCAATTAGGGAAGGATACAAAAATTTAATTTATAATAATGAACCTCCAATGTGCTCCTTAGTCTCTAAGTGAATCTGAGGCAAATCTCTATCAAGGTCCACACAACACATGACTTTTTAAACCCCTATATTAGTGCTTTAAAACTCAAGGAATTAGCCGCAACATTTACATTGAATGAGGTAAGAATATATAAATTTTAAACACATGAATGTACTCAACCCAATATCATTGCCTCATATTCAAATCATTATATGTGAAAATGTGTTAAAATATTTTATTATATGAATATACAACAAAATTATCCCCCAAATAGATAATTATTCCACATCTTTAGGGAATAAATCACCAATGCTAATTCCATATCATGGGTATGTTAATACATCTCATGTGTTCAGAGTTGATGGGAACCATATGCGACCACATGGTTATCCAGCATAAGCATACACCCGAGACCCATACCTAAGGAATATTAATATACCATAAAACCCATCCAAAACTCTATAAAACTCAAATAAAGAGTGGTATTTAATAGACACATTATCATTTCATATGGTTCCTAACACTCTATACTATATTCAATATTTACCCCTTACTTGGTGATCATCTTCAAGGGTGTGGAAATCTGAGAACAATCGCATTCAAAACACCTTCAATACCTTACCAATCCCAAAAAGAATCAGATCTTAATATCATTATCCACCGTTTCCAATTAAATTCCTTTACTGATCTTTTCATATTCCAATATAACCCATAGTTCTAGGATCATATTTCCTTGAAAAATTACCACATTGATTCATAAGTTGTACTTATAAAATATGGAATAGAGAATATGGTCTCGAAGAGTTCCTAACACAATCCAAAAATGTAACTCATACTGTTGTTAAAATTTTAAATAAACTAGTACATTATCTATGAATATGTTGAAAAAAGAGACAAGATTCTTGTGGAACACCCTTTTTATAATCACCGTAATTTCAATTGGAGAATCTATCAACCAGAAAGGAATGACCAAATAATCAAAATGGTAATATCTACTTTGGAATGATATTTTTTGACATCCCCCTCTCTCACCCTAATTTGGTGTTAACTAGAATGTATATAATTGTTGGAAAATAATATACCCCTTTTAACTGGTCAACGAATTCATCAAATAGGGGGAAAAGGTACTTGTTCTAGATCATTCCTTATTCATATTACTATAATCAATACACAACTAGATAGATCTTTCGGCCATCATTTAAAATATAACCTTGGAAACCCATAGAGATATGCTTGGGAAAACAAATAATTTTAATTCCAAATCATTCAGTAATACCATTAATTATATCATCTCACTGGGGGGCCTATGGTGAGAGTGATGAGATATCATTTATGTTCCTAGAAACAAATCGACAGAGAACTCCACATCCTACTCTCAAGGAAAACCTAAAAATATTTCTAGAAATACCTTTAGGAACTCATCCACAAAAGAGGTAGTTCACCATCAGGAGACCCACCATCTTCCTCAAACATGAGTGATGATAACTGAAAAAAAAATATATTACCTAATTCTCATTGTTGAGGTCTAACCCGACCCAACTGAGGATCCCAATCTTAGCGAAAACCCTGTGTATTTCAATCATGTTCTTGAAAACTCACTCACTTATTAAAACAATTTATTTTTTCTAGAATTTTCACCATCCAGTCTGTACCAATGATTACGTCAAATAGGTCAATCTCTAAAATAAGTAAATCAAATTCATACTCAACCACTATCACGTTGAGTGAAAAATATAGACACCTAAAATCCTAATCTCACTTCCTACCAAGTAGAATTACCAAATCCATCACATACAACATAATATCAGTAAGAAATATTAATACATCTATAAGGCGGGTAGAGATCAAAGATATAGAATCAATAGATTAAATTGAAACAACAGCTAAAGATGATGCAATGAGACTGGTACCACAAATTGTCACGTTCCTTACATCTAATTTCTCTGGTTCTTAGAACACCATATGAAGCTACCTAGTCTCATACTGAGCCTGAGAATTACCACTAGCCTTCATAACTACCATGAACTAAATCTTCGCATAATAAGATCCAATTATACCCCTTGACTTCTAAACTAAGGACCTACTCAGATGGTTAGTTGGAACTAGGATGACATCCCCCTAGAATCCAATGATCATACACCACTCGAATATGTCCACATCACTTTGAAAAAGATAGAAAAGTGATCCATATATTAGAACTGATGGAAATTTTTTGGAGGAGATGTGTGTGAAAGTTGTGTATCCCTACCTTTCCAAAATGATCGCACACAACCAATAAAACATCAGAATCAACTAAAATATACTTACATGAAGGGTGGATCAAATTACCACCTCCTTTTATTCCTTATCCATATCTCCTCCTCCTCTTCTCTAATGAGCAGCCACTACCCTTTGTTTTCACAACACCAAAAGGACCATACATACCATTGGGATTAATCTATACAATAAAAGCATGGTCAACCACCTCATCAGAATTTTTCACCTTAAATAGAATAACAATATAATATATCTCTGGGCTAAACCCTCTTTAAAAACATTTATCCCTCTTTTTATAAATGTGAATGAGTTTGGATGTGTACCAAAATAGCTCAGTAAACTATATTTCATACTCCATCTTGGACCAGACTCTCTGAACATGATCCTTAAACACATAGGATATGATGTAGGCCAATACAAAAAGATAATAATCCTCATTGAAAAAGAAATTAAGCTATTTCAAACCCATATTCTCATGATTTCTAGCTTGCACCATAGATTCCCACCACTTTCGACAAGGATTCCCTAACATGAACGAGTCACATTAAACCATTTCAGGTTTATGAGTGTTGAGGAACTCAAACATCTAGAATATGTTCTTAATCTACTACTCCACTTGTGGAGGTTCGATATTCCTCTTGATCTAAGTAGGCTTGTTCTTGAGAAAATCATGATCATTGTACTTCCCAAGACCATGTTCATCTTCCTGAACATGAGTAAGATAAGAATCCACTCTCTCACTCGAATCCCAGACTACAAGAACCACAACATCCACTAGGCTCTAATCAATTGGTGAGGGAAAAAATTATCAAGCCTCTTCACATGGTTGCATATGAATTATACACGGAGTAATTTTTTTAATAAGAATAAATAACCATTTTAAGAACTACAAATAAAATAATTCAAAAAAAACATCGATAACAAAAAATAATAAAATTACTTTATTACAAACAAATATAATCTATTAAAATATCATGAAAAACAAGCCACCCCCACCACCACCCCTCCACCTGATGTCTATATATATTATTCATCTTGTATGTCTCACCTTGAGGAGAAATCAAACAAAATACCAACACCCCATAGAAATTAGAGTTTGGTCCCGAGGTGTGCTGGCCCGACACCCTACTCTCAACATGAACATCATGTTCTGATAGTCATAGCCCCTATCTATCCAAATAAATCCCAAATATTATATCACAAAATATCAGGACCTACTCTAATACAATGTTTTAATGAACTAAGTTGGGTTCCATTCAACCTGGCACCTAATACGGTCTATCGAAAGGCAAGAAGGGCATTCCCAATCTACATAAGCTGAAAACATTATAGGGTATCAAAAATACATCATGGGAATGATTTAACCAAATATCATAAATATATTAAAACAATAAATAAAAAAAAACATAACTTAATAACCATAACGAAACATGTAATAACAAATTTTCATATTCACAATTTACATAGTTAAGAAATAAATAAAATAGATTATAACAATGGGGAACAATGACAGTCCCAAAAACTCCCAATCAGAAAGAGGATCATCATTATCTAGCAACCAACACCATAACCTATTAGAAGAATAACACTGGAAACCCAAACAACCATTTTGATACATCTTTTATTTTCTTAATTAAACAATAGAAAATTATACTTACACCCAAAGGTGGATGTAGTATATGAACCAAAGCCTAGTATGATGCTACAAAATAAAAAATATTTCATTCCAAATCATTATGAGAAAAATAATCATGAATTTTTTATTAACAAAAAATATAGTTACATTTTTATAGAGAAAAAATTAATGAAAATATTCTTTTATTTTAAAATGAACAATTGGTTGCATTGCATGTCGACAATAATTATGATATCACAAAAGTCCATGATGTCATGGAAAATCCCAATAATAATTATCTAAAATGGATGACTCAGAAAATAATATATCAATGAAACATGGTATAGAAACAACAACCAAAAATGTTCTCATACATAAGCCATTATGAAGGATCACCCCACTGATATACTGGTCTTGAACCATCGTTATAGCATAGTTTGTGATGTCATCTTCAATCCTTATAGTTGAATTTGGGATAATCCAATTCCGATTTAACTAGAATATCATTCATATTCCACCCTCATATATACCTAATATTCCCTTTGTGCTCCATTTTTCATTTCACATATCACATAGGTCACTACAATCACATTCGGACATTCTATTCAATATAAAAACCCTTGGTAAATCACCATTAACGCAACCAAAACCACATTCAAATTTAAAGACACACCAAAACCATTTCAAAAAATATTTCACATCACTTAAACATTTTATCAAACCCCTATAATGGGAAAAAAAGAAAAAAACATAGGAAAGAAAACATGTATCACAACCCATTTATATTAAAAAACCACTTTTGAAAACAAATGTACTTGAATACATCTTAAAAAACACTTTTGACATCATAAAAACACATAGAACATATCTAATAAGAAAATAAACTTTATTAAAATCACCAAAAATGTGTTTAAGAATGGAAACACCTACCACAAATGAAGAATATCCATGAAATCGGTTCTAAATCACAACTGCACCTCCAAGGGATCCTATAACGGTAATATTGAACAAAACACATCAATTCTGATCTATAAAGAACATGAACCCATCCTAAAAATATTACCTTATCCATTATAAACCAAAAACCCCAAAGAAGAAGGAGTGAAAACTTAGAAAATATTGAAAATTGAAGTGGATAACAACTTACATGAATATTTATTCAAGAAATTCTTCCAAACTCACCTCAAAACTAGTTTTCTGAGGGAGAAAGAGAACATGGGGAGGTTCTCAGGTAAATAAAATCATGTGAAGAGGTTTTTTATGATATTAATGTAAAAAATTGAACTAGTATGGAGGAAATCAAAATTTTAATGACCTGGATAGGCCACATTGTATTCCTACGTATCTTTTTATTGAATGAGGCAACTATGTGCCCATAACTATAAATACCCAACCCCAGTTTCCCAAGGTCGATGCCTTGTTTTATTACAATAGAATATGAACAAGGAATATGCGTCCTAAAGGACCAAGTAGATTAGTAGTTGTTGGAAACAATATACTTAATTATTTTTAACATAACATCATGAAGGGATGTACAACACTAAACTATTCCATTAGAAACATTCAAGCCTCCCAGATTAAGCCAGAAAGTCACTCATAACTAAATTATTCATATCGTGGGAAAATAAAACATTAGAAAGGGGTGATCTCGAATGCTTAGTAAGAGTATTCAATGTAGTGGAAGATAACATAAATATTACACATGGTGAATAATGGAAAACACACGCCATTAAAAATAAACTTAAAGTAATATGGCAGGAATATGAGCTAAGTAAATAATTCCATAATAAAACTTAATCATGGTTATTCTATTAGTCGAATAACCACATGAAATTTCAGTTACGAGCATCATAATGGGGGATGTTCATATGCCATACATTCTGAAACATTTTTTCATGGTCTCAGCGAAGATGTCTAAAATGATAAAGACCTCTGTCAAAACCATATATCAAATTGGGAAAGGCCTCGGCCAGTTCCACGTCTATTTGTCTCTTGATAACTACTAATGCATCAAGGGGATATATTAGGACAAAACCACCACATAATAAGTCTAATTAATTACTCATATGAGTAGGGATAAAACATAAACAACGTATAAATTTTTATTGAAACTATCATATGAAATGTAACTAACATTCCCCCAATCAATAAACATCAAACACTAACCATTCACAGTAATATGGTGGATGGTTTTAGGATAGATAATGCTCAAAAAAGTTATTCAAAACCCATTATATCAAATATGGTGGATGAATTAATATATTATTAAACCCAATATTACATAATAATCAACAAGAGTGTTGAATCAGACAAAAATACTCATATAAAATCGTTAAGCAATTCTTGGGATAAATACACTTTTATTTTAAAAATAAGTGTTGTTTTGGAAAAAAATTTGTATAAAAATAGAAGTGAATTAATATAGTATTTTCTTTATAAAATTATTGGTTTTATAAAAATAATTGTTTCCAAAATCATATTATATAGTGAAATTGAACATAGATATGAATTTGACAAATTTTATGGAATCAGGCATGTATTTTGGAAATAGTTTTGAAAGTTTCTTTAAAATGCGTAACTATCCATATAATAAGAAAGTAATATAGTTGGTTTACATATATAATATACTAACATGGAATTTATTAAGAGTACATAAAAAACATAAGAATTTCATTGAGGTAATTAGACAATGAAAGTAACCCCAATGAAACTGGAAGTTCGGGTGAAAAAACTCTTACCTTAAGCCTGAATGTGCAGTGATATTGAACTTCAGGTCCTAGAATATGAAATTAGACTTATTAAAAAATTATTTCAGAACCTAATAGACATATATTTACTTTATCATAATTCATTTTAGTTCATATATGTTCTTATTTATAAGTTATTATATTGAATTTCTCCGTTCCGGATTGTTTGTTTTCTTGATTTTCATAATCGGTTCACTTGTTTTTAAGTAATGAAGTTCATGTTGAATGGTTGTAAATATCTAGAATTGAAATTAAATATTATAAAGCAACATTCATAATTTTTAATGTACATTTATATCATTTTGTTACATTGAATGAAGATGATTCATTAGATGACAACGACTTTGATTATTTGGCGGTATTTGGATTATTATAAAGTAGTTTTGTCATATAAATTAATAATATGTACATATACTGGTACCATAATATTAATAATGTTATAATACATATATTATAGACTTTTTCAACCATATAAATGGTTAAATGACTAGTAATTAAGTAGAAATTGAAAAATGAAACATCGTCATACATGAAGGTTATAAATTGGAACCTCATGGACATTGATATCATTTATAATCAAACGATAGAGTGAAAGAATATTTATGATGGTTATTCTATTAACATGATATAATTATAGTATATATATTATAATGGATTTATAATGGTAATTTGGACAGAGTATTTGAGGAGAGAAAATGAAAAGAGATGAACTTGAAAAAAAAGAAAAACATAGAGATCCCTTATGAAACATTTTACAGCCTAATGACGTAACATAAAATTTCATAAAACGAATTGATGAGAGAGAAAAATGGTATCTCATCATATTAAAATAAAAATAAATGTATTATTACAACATAATATCAACCCCAGAATATGGGAATGGAAATTCAAATAGATAACATAAAAGATGTGTTCACTAAAAGAGGAGGGTGAAGGATTCCCTTACCTTGTAGAGTAACTCCAAGAACATGAAGGTTCAGACATTGGGGGATTGAAGAAACCTTTGCAGGACTCCTAGGAAGTTAAACCCACATGATATTCCAGGATATGGGATTTTTAATGAATGAAAAAGAATGGATTATTGGGTATTCATTGTAAAAAATAGGTAATGGTTTATTAATTTAAAAAAGACACCTTCTTATTGGTTTTTGTAAAACCATGGGATTTCCCATGGTATTTTCCATTGGTATTAGCCAAATGGGACACCTAATATCTTATTTTACCTTAAAAAATTCTTCCATCACTTTTATTTTAATTATTATGTCAATATGATATCATTAAACTACGGAAAACTAAAGCTGTATTTTTACTATTCACAAAAAAAATAAAGTATTTTAGAAAAATCCCAAAAATTCACCCTTATCATTTTTCGACGTGTATAATTCCAAAATGAACTTCATATTTCAAAAATAATTTATAAATATTATTATTTTTATTTTTAAATAAAATCACAGTTATTTTGAAAAATAGCAATTTTAAGGTATAATTAATTTTATATCACATTGGAAAATTAATTAGGATATCATTATCATATTACCATAAGAAAATAAAATAATTTCATTATTTACTATTTATAAGGGTCATATTACTATTAACATTACTATTCTTATGGGTATGTTACTATTCACCAAAAATAAAGTTTGTTCTATAAGACTCTAAATGACCTACTTGTCACAACTCTAGATTAATGTTTTTCAAAATTCAAAACATAGTAGAGGAAAAATTGTTTTTAATGGATAGATTATAAAATGATTTTATTTTAAAAACATTGGGGTGTTACATTCTCCCCCCCCCACTACAAAACCTTTTCCACAAAATTCACAAAAGGAAACCTAAAATTATTTTTGTATGTCTTCAATATAAGATCTTTAGGCTCTCATGTTGATTCACACATATTATAGTTCCCCTAAAGCACCTTTACCAGATGAGTTGTAAAATTTCTAAATAAATATTTTCTGGTATCAGGAATCTTGATAGGATCTTCACAATAAGACATATCGGGCTCATGTTCTACTTCTTCACAGGTGAGTACATGTGTTGGGTCTGGCATGATTTTTATTAAAATTGAAACATGGAACACATTGTGAACATAGGAGAGACTTGGCGGCATTTCCAAATTTAATGTTATGGTTCCAATTTGGTCCATAATTTCAAAAGGTCTGATATACCTGGGACTAAATTTTCACTTCTTATTGAATCGAATAATACCCTTCCTTGGAGATTCCTTTATGAAAACATGATCTCCTTATTGAAATTCCAAATCATTAATTTATTTATTAGTATAGATCCTTTTACTACATTGAGCTATGTTGATAAGGGTTTGGATAATATTTACCTTTTTTGATGCTTCCTCAATATGTTCTGGGCCAACGATCTTTCTCTCACCAACATCATACCCACAAGTTGGTGTATAGAATCTATTTCCATAGAACGCTTAATATGGTGCCATCTGAATACATTAATAGAATATATTGTTATAATAAAATTCAATGATAGGTAAATACTAATCCCACGTACCTTGAAAGTCATGTGAACAAGTCCTCAACATGTGTTCTAATGTTTGAATAGTCTGTTTTGAATGTCCATCGGTTTGTGGGTGGTTGGCAGTGCTCTAATGGAGATCAGTATCTAGGGCCTTCGAAAGTTGTTTCCAGAATTGTGATGTAAAATGTATATCACGATCAGAAACAATTGATGAGGGTATACTATAAAGCCTTACAACTTCATTAATATATAGTATTTCAAAACATTCAAGTGGTAAATCTTCTCTTAAAGGAATAAAAAGTGATGACATTGTATGACGGTCAAGAATGTCCTATATCACATCCTTCTTTCTTGGAATCTTTAGTAGACCCATGAAAAATTATATTGTAATATCATCCAATTTACATATAGAAATAAGAAGGGGTCGCATGACTCATCCCGGATGCTATCATCTATCTTTCACATGTTGTCAAACAAAACATATCGAAACATAATCAATAATATTCATCTTCATGTTTTCCCAAAAATAAATGTTCTTTTAGATATCTATATATCATTGTGCTACCATGGTTTATAGTGAAATTAGAGCTATGAGCATCATCCAACAGTACCCTCTTTAGCTCAAGAATAACGGGATTGCAAATCCTTTTTACAAATTTCTAAATTCAACCATTATATACAAAGTCAGTCAAATTCCCATAATTTATAGCTTTAATTTTCTTTTGAAACTCCTCATCATCAACCTAATTAATTATTATCGTTAATATTATTGAAGAGTTTTCAAAAATTTGGAAAATTAGTGATGTTTCACCTTCCTTGATAATTATTATATCCATCATTACTAGATCAATGAACAAAGGATCCCTTTCAACTCCCATCTTATTCAGAATTCTGTGGTCCTTTCTACTCAAAGCATATGCTGCGTTATTTGATTTCCCCAGGTGGTAGTGTATTGTGGTATCAAATTTATTGAGTATCTCAATCCATATCCTTTGTCTCATGTTGTGTTATTTCTATGAGAATATATATTTCAAACTCTTTTGATTTTTATATTTCTGATATTTTTCTCTATAGTGGTAATGTCTCTAAATCATAAGAGAAAATATTACCATTGTTAACTCCTGATCATGAAATGAATAGTATTTTTCATTAATTTTTAGCATCCTATATGCATAGGAAATCCTTTGATCATTCTTCATACGGACACAAACAAGTCCTCTCATTGTTGCGTCGGTATACATAACAGACCCATTATTCCCCGATTGTAGGGTTAGCTTCAGATCATTCACTATCCTCCTCATCAATTCTTCCAAACATTCTTCAAAATCAATTTTTCATATGTACTTAACCACTTTTGTGTGATCTTGGTCATTGGGTTGGCTAAATGAGTGATGTTCTGGACTAAATTCTGATAATAACCATCTAAACTAATAAAACCATGTACATCAGTTAGGTTTGTTGGAGTAGTACATTATTTCACTACCTTTGTCTTTGTAGGATATATAGATATTATATCTTTAGATACAATGAGTCCTAGGAAGGAAACCGACTGGATCCAAAAATCACACTTTCTAAGCTTCCCATTTAATTCATTTCTACGAAGAGTCTTCAGAATAGTGCATATGTGATTTTGATGATCTTCGAAGATTTTAGAGTATTCTAGGATATCATCAATAAACACCACCACAATGTCATAAAAATATTCCTTGAAATATATATTCATCAGATCCATGAAAACATATGGAGAATTAGTTATTCCAAAATTCATTACTTTAAACTCGTAATGCTCATACCTGGTTTGGAATGTTGTTTTAGGTATGTATTCCTTTTCCATAAGTAACTGATGATATCTATATCGAATATCAATCTTCAAAATATATTAGGCTCTATGATTTTTATCAACTAAATAATCAATGTGAGGTATGGGATACTTTTTCATTATTGTTATAACATTGATCTTCTGTATTCAATTCATAACCTCATAGACCCATCTTTATTCTAAACGAAAAGAACATGGGTTCCCCACGGAGAATCACTTGGGAGAATAAATCCTTTATCACTCAATTACTATAGTTTTTTTTAGTTCCACTAACTCCACAATGGAAATTACATAAGGGGTATTTGATATGGGCCCTGAACCAGGAATTATGTCAATGGAAAACAAAATTTCTTATTCTGGAGGATGTCTGGGTAAATCGTTTGGAAACACATCAGCATATTCTTGAATAATAGGAACATACTATATTTTCCAATTCCTTTACTCAAAAAACTTTATTTAACTTTATTCCTCCCCAATAATTGAATTTAGTAGAGCTACTAGGGGAGGATCTATGTGAGAACCTGATCATGATGTTTCTATACAAAAGATAATAAATTCCTTATCATCATCAAAAATTGTAACCTCCTTCTTCATACAATAAATTTTTGCATCATGATCTGAAATCCAATCCATACTGAGTATAACATCAAATTAAATCTTTTTTATAACAATAATATTAGCACATAAATAAATATTATATTCTATAATGGTAACTGATTCACAAAACATTATTGAAATGATACTTCCCTAAAGAGTTTTCACTGACAACTCCCTCAATAATTCAAATTTGAAATATATAGTTTTCTTGGAAAACTGGGAATATACGACAGAATTTGATGATCCAAAATCAAATAAATCATTGGATAATTTGGAGGAAACGATTAAAGTACCTTCAAATACGTAATTCAGAACCTCAACCTCTACTGTTGTGATTTTATATGATTGGCCCTACTCTCTGTGACTTTTCTGTTGGAAATTTCCATGTATCTTTGGGAAATCATTTGCATAGTGTCCCCTCTCCTGAAAATTTTAGCATTGAAAATTAATAACTTACTTCTTCCAAATAAAATCACCAGAAAGATGTCGCTTCAGTGTACATTTGTTGCATAATATTTTTCCCTTTAAGTAGACACCAGTTTGTTTCGTTCCACAATTCTCACAGGGTGTAAATTCAACTCTTCCCATCTTTCATATTTTTTTATTTCCTTTTCCAGAGTTTTCAGCATCCCTCTTCATAACATTATTTCCATTAAATTCATACTAATAAGATAATTACTTTTCAATCTTGATAGTGGATGAAACTATATATTCATACGATGAGAAACTCTGGGAGACCAGAGCCCACTAGAGAAATGACTTTAGTACGCCAATGAATCGATAAATTTTTCTCCTTACATTTTGTATGTATTCCGCATCATGTCTTGCTAACCTAGTGAATTTAGATTCATAATTTGCAACATTATCATCTTCCATTTTCTTCAAACTCAGAAACTTCCTTTCTATATCTGGTCTCTATTCACAAGCAAAGTATTTATCTAGAAATGTTTCTTTAAAGTCCCTCCATTCCATCCCTTTTATCTCTTCCTCATCATTTGTATTTTGGATTAATGAACACCACTGATCCACATCCCCCAATAGATGATAAACTTCCATGATGACCTTCTATCTTTTGTTACATCCCAAAAGCTATAAATATATTCTATAGGGAATTATCCACTCCTCAGAAACAAATGGGTTTGTAGTCCCATTGAATGATGGAGGTAGTTGTCGCATAATGTGATCTATCATAGCTCCTCCAATGGTGGATCTGGATTCTCCATACGGGTAAGGTTATTATTCATAACCTGAGTATGTTGTCCCAGTATAGTTATCAGTTTCTCAACACAAGTCACATCACCAGAGCCGACATCATTATCTTGCATAGGAGGGAAATCCATATAGGGGACATGTGTGTTCGTGCAGTATCCATTTCATTATTAAGCTCCATTTCTAGATAATGATATACACAAGATTAGGTTATGAATCATAATTTATAATCTTTTATTAACAGAATACATAGCATAAATTGAAATCCTACGAATATTTAATCCCATAATCACATAAATGGTTTTTCTGAGGAAAATATTCATTTCATTCATTCATAATATATTTTAAAGAAAATGTTAATTATCATAAGCATATCCCCCAGGAGTCTTTCAATCCTAGGTACATCTGTGGCAGAGCTTCATTTACCTGCTCGTATCCATATAGGGATGTATTGCTTGAATGATACACATAATCTATTCCTTACCAAAATAACAGGACGCTCTTGTATGTTTACGCTCAATGATTATCTTAGGGACGCTTACTTAATGTACATTTTCTAAATCCAGTTTCCAAGTTTTCAACTAATCTTCCTCTAATGCCAACTGTATACACCTGACCCCAATTTCCCATAGCTGGTTCTTAATTTTATTACATTGTCATATAAACAAGGAATATTCATCCCTAAGGACAATGTAGTTTAGTAGATCTTTAAAAAAATATACATAAATAATTTTAACTTTACATCATTAAGGGAAATGCAACTCTATATTATTCCATTAGAAACAACCAAGCCTCCTAGATTAAGCCTACATGTCACTCATAAGTAACTTCATTATGTCAATGGAATATTTAACAATATAATTGGGTGATCTAAAATGCTCAGAAAGACTGATAAATATAGGGGAAGTTAGCATTAATATTATACATGGTGAATAATTTAAAACAAGTTCCTTTAAAAATAAACTTGAACATAATATGGTAGGAATATGAGTTGATAAAATAATGTCCTAATAAAACATAATCATGCGTATTCTACTAGTCATAAAACCATATGAACTTTCAATTACTAGCTTAATAAATATGGAAGGGCATATGCCTGACATTCTGAAACATTTTTTCAAGGCCTTGGTGAAGATGTCTAAAATGATTAAGTCCTTGGCCAAAACCATATATCAAATTAGGAATGGCCTCGACTAGTTCCACATCTATTTGTATCATGAGACCTACTGATGCATAGAGGGGATATATCAGGCACCACCCATCACATAATAAGTCTAATTAATTCCTTGTATAATTAGGGATAAAAAATAAGCAACATATAAATTCTTATTGAATCTATCATCTAAAATGCAACTAACTTCCCCCCAATCTTTAAACATCAAACACCAATCATTCCCAGTAATATGGCGGATGGTTTTAGGATAGATCTTACACAATAAAGTTTGTCAAAAAACATTAAATAAAATATGGTATATTAATTAATAAATTATTTAACCCAATATTACATAATAATCTACATGATTGTTGAATCAGACAAAAATACTCTTATAAAATCATTAAGAAATTCTTGATATAAAAACACTTTTATTTTGAAAAGAAGTGTTGTTTTGGAAAAATATTTCAATAAAAATAGAAGATAATTTATATATTATTTTCATAATAAAATTAGTGGTTTTATAAAGATAATGGTTTCCAAAAATAGATTATATACTGCCCTTTAGCATAAATAAGAATTTGAATAATTCCCTTGAATCAGGCATGTTTTTATGAAACAGTTTAGAAAGATTCATTAGAACATTTAACTATCCATAAAATAAGGAGGGATTATGGTTTTTTACATATATAAAATAATCACATAGTATTTATGAGGAGTAAATAAAAATACATAAGAATTTTTTTGTGATAATTAGACAATGATAGTAACCCGAATGAAAAAGGATGTTTGGGTGAAAAAACCCTTACCTTAAGCCCGAATGTGTTTCTCTTTTGAAAATTAAGTCATAGAATACGAAATTATACTTATTAATATATAATTTTAGAACCTAATAGACATGTATTTACTTTATCATAATTCTTTTTAGCTCATATATGTTTTAATTTATAAGTTATTATACTGAATTTCTCCGTTCCAGAGTGATTGTTTTCTTGATTTTCATAACCGGTTCACTTTTTTTAAGTAATGAAGTTCATGTGTAATGGTTGAAAATATCTTGAATTGGAATTAAGTATTATTTAATAACATCCAGAATTTTTAGTGTTCATTTCTATCATTTTGTTACATGGAATGATGATGAATCATTAGACGACAACCACTTCAATAATTTGCCGGTATTTGGACTATTATGAAGAAGGTTTGGTATATAAATTAATAATATGTATATACACAGGTACCTGAATATTAATAATTCTATAATAAATATATTATAGTCGGGTTCAACCATATCAATGGTATTAGGACTAGTAATGAAGGATAAATTGAAAAACGAATCATTGTCAGCCACAGAGGTTATAAATTAGATCCTTATGGAAGTTGATACATTTATAAAAATAAAAGATAGGGAGTAAGAATATTTATGATGTTTCTTCCATTAACATTATATAATTATATTATATATATTATACTAGATTTATCATGGTCATTTGGATTGAGTAGGTGAGGAGAGAAAATGAAAAGAGATTAAGTTGAAAATAAAAGAAAAATTGAGAGATCCCTTATGAAAAATTCACCAGCCTAACGGTGTCACGTAAAATATAATAATACGAATTGATGAGAGGTAAATGGTATCTCATAATATGAAAATAAAAAGGGCAGTAATAGTATAAAATAATATCAACCACAACATACAAGAATGTAAATTAAATGAGATAACATAAAAGAAGTGTTGACTAAAAGGGGAGGGTGAAGGATTCCCTTACCATGTAGAGTAACTCCTAGAACATGATGGTTGGGACCATGGGGGATTAAGGACACCTTGAGAGGACTCCTAGGTAGGTAAATCCACCAGATACTAGAGGATTAGGGATTTTTCATGAATTAAAACGAATGGAAGTGTGGGTAATTATAGTAAAAAAGATAAAGTTTTTAATTAATTTAAAAAGAATCTTCATTATTGGTTTTTGTAAGTCCATGGGATATACCCTGGTGTTTTCTCATGGTATTTTCAACTTGACACAAATAATATATTATTCCATTGTACAGAAGCCTAACATCACTTTTATTTTAATTTTTTTGTCATTAAACTTCCAAAAACACAAAAACTGTGTTTTTACTTTTCAGGAAAAATTCATGAATTTAAGAAAAAATACCAAAAATTCACCCCTAAAATTATTTGACATGTAGAATTAAAAAATGAACTCCATTTTTCAAAAAATATTTTCTAAATATTATTAATTTTTTTTTATATAAAATCATAGTTAATTTGAAAATTAAATTTTTTTTTCTATATTTAATTTTATATCACATTGAAAAATTAATTAAGATCTCATTAACTTATTACCTTAAGAAAAAAAAATATCATTATTTACTATTAATAAGGGACATATTACTATTTATATTACTATTCATAAGGGTATGTAACTATTTACCAAAAATCATGTTTGTTCTACTAGCTTCCAAATGATTTACTGGTCATAAATATATATGACAGCTTTATGAAATTCAACTGATAGTTGAGGAAAAGTTTTATTTTATGGCATGATTATAAAATGAATGTATTTTCCAAACCTTGGTGTATTACACTTACTATCAAAGAAGGAAATTACACCTGGTTTTCATGCACAGTTTACAAACCATCCACTAACAATGTGATAAGCCTCTGTCCAAAAACACCACTTAGCGGCACTGTTACCTGGGAAAAGGATAAGTTCTTGAAAACCACTCAAAAACAATGTAAACCATGATCTAGTGCCCATAAAAACATCCCTTTTCGCCAAAAAAACAAATAAATCCATGTAATAAACTTGGGATAAAAATTAATTTGTGTAAATAACTAAAAATGATGGCTTCGGTGTGATAGAAACATTAAAAATTCAAAATGTTGAAAAATGATCAATGGTTATTATTGACATAGAAATACAAGAACCATTGGAATGGTTATGGATATTACATATAACTCAAATAAAATATGATCTTAAATGTCCAAAAATTCCCTAAATGAACTATTTTCAAATGATCACCACCTTCATGAATGGATAACTCTCGTGAAGATCTTCAGTTTTTGGGATCCTTTAAGAGAATGTGATGGCCTGACAGCATCATCTGTGCATTTTCTAGGCTGAGTCATGGAGTGATTCCTGACCTCATGAAGGGTTGAAGGTAATATCCATGATGCAACATTAAGACTCATAAATCTCACTGAATCATGAAGCTCATAATTATTTCTTAATCCCCCAATAATAAAAAAAACATCATTCCAATAAATACTACATTATGTCTAATATTTAAGGGGATAGTAATCTATTCAACTTCATAAAATAACTCCCTATTCTTAAAGCCCTTTGTCATTACGATTTATAGAGAAAATAGATCACCCAAGGTATCCAAACATCTCAAATAACCCCCATTAACTTATTGAAATATGCCACCAAATGTGGATATGAGTTTATCAAATGCTTATTCCCTTCATAGAATGTGAAGTCCCTTTGAGGAAATTCACGATTCACAAATTATTCAAGAATTTTGAAGCTATCCACCTAGGATTAAGGAATTAATTATTAGGCATGGGAAACATATTTCATGAATCCTTCCACTTTGTGAACCCCATTAACTCTGTGATGCATATCATCTTTAAAAACCACCTATTTGTGATGGCTTAGGCTTCAAGAAGAACATATTATAGGTCTCCCATTAGTACCTCCCTTCTACTGATACCCCTTCATAATGGTTGATCTCCAAAGGAACCCCTACAATTCTAAGACTGGTTTAACCGCACCCTACACCCCTATGCAAGAAGAAACATCCACTACTATGTCCACACACTTTACATCATCTGCAGACTATCCTACATTTTTAATATAAGAATAAGTACCATAATGAAAAATTATTCTTATAATTGGGACAAAAACATCATACCTGTGATTTAAAACTCCCCCACAGATGTGAAGAAAGCATGCCTCGCACAAAGGCGCATGGGGAGTGGTCACATAAGCACTAATGGTGATGAGTGATTCCCCACACATCTGATATGCAAGACAAAAAACCTCTTAGTTCTACGAATAATTAATATAACATAAAGATACATAAAAAATATCCTCATCATGATATGTAAAATTATTTCCTTACCGTATATGATAAGCATTATGGGACCCATGTACCAATGTCATGGGATGACCCCACACCTCCTACTTTGTGCATCAAACAGAAAATTCCCTATGTATTACTCACAAAGGATGAAATATCCTCTCCCATAAGAGGATGAACTTATATAAAGGATAGATTTAAATTGTAATCCCCACACTATGACTAATATATGATATATCTATGACACAATCGCATGATATAATCATCATTACCACATGATTTTAGTCCACACGGATCACTCCAATCATAAAACATAAAATTTTGGAATCTATCTACATGGGTTTGGATCCCTCTGTTCTAAACATGGTACATATGATTACTCCCTAGGGTTATATCCTAACATTAATAGACTCATGTGTTCCTTCCTTGGGATGAACCTTTGGGATACACCTCTACCAGAAATTTTAATCCACAACTCGTGATCCACATCTAAGGGGTGTCTAGATCCATTGGTAAACTCTGGTGTTCCTTTCTTGGGATTCACCTATTGGATCTACATCCATGGGGAATTCAGATCCATAACTCGGGATCTGCTTCCATGAGGAGTTCTGATCCATCATTAATCTCAGGTTTGAAATATTCCATCCTAGGGATGCACCTCTTAAATCCACCTCCACATGGATTTTTGATTCACACCATCTGGATTCTCCTCTATGCGGTATTCTGATCCACAACACTTGATCTGCCTCTATGGAGAATTCTGATCCACACATCCTCAAACCCCCTCAATATGTATTTTTTATCAATTACCCCATCAGGACAAGACAATAAACATATGCCTATGTCAAAAATATTTATACGCATTCCACAATCCGTCTCACCACTAATTAATAAATACCTTTTTCTAACAAGGGTATATATGTTGGTAAAAGTGGAATTTCTGTTGGTAAAGCATTTTACCAACAAAAATTGACCTGTCACTTAATTTTTCATAAAATCCCCATTGCTAAAATTTATTATGACAGATAAAATAGTTCTGTTGGAATTATAGTTATACCAAAATGTAATATAAATGTTGGTCAAAATGATTAGCTACTGATTAATACAACAAATATGCCTATTGTTATTATTATCAACATTTACCTTTCCATTTATTATCAATTAATATTTGTTTGTAAATTATATTTTTTCATATTCAAATATTAATGCTAAAATTTTATATTAAATTTATTAATCTAATTATGTATAATATATTTATTATATTTAATATATAATAATTATAAAATTATCTAATATGAAAATTTTAAACTCAGGATGAATAACCAAGAAACATGTTTCAAATATATTTAAATTTATTCAAACTCCTAGATATTGTACGTGAAACTCCAAACTCACACACATAATTTTTCATTCCATGGTACACACTAGCAGTGAGACCTTACAAGCAGTAATCAGACACCCCTCCACCATGACATGATCGACCATGACATGCTCCCTATAATTTTTCTATGTAGCCTCTCCTCCGTGACATGATCCTCATGACTATAACATGTCAGCTCTCGACCATTTCATGCTCCCCTCTTCCCAATGACATGCTCCCCCCTGAATGTTCCATGTAGCATATCCGCCATAACATGCATTTTCTCTATCATGAAAACACCACCCATGAGTATGGGTCACCGTTCTGACAAATTATTCTCATGATTGAAAACATTCCAAAATCTCAATGATGCCCAAAAACCAAAGCCTCAATGATGACCCCAACGACAAAGAATGTATTGCTTCTCACATGGTAGAATATTTGAATCTCTAGTATAATAATTCCCTCACATAACATAATGAAACTTATACAAGTTAAATTACATTATCAATCTAAATTCCCAAATCCTTCATCCACATGAAAGATGGGTTGATCATCATAAAATCATACCCATTAAAAAGAATATTACAAAAATAATAATCAGAAATAAGCACAAGTAATTTCTATTTTATTCCTAAATATTTGTCTCAGATGAAAATATAAGTGACATAAATACTAATTAATACAAGAAAAACAAGTGAAAAAAGAATAAAAAACATTACAGTTGGAAGTTTCAAAATCTAGAAAGGTTTAACCCTTGAATCAACCAAATCGTTGTCAATTCTTCATTTCACATTAGCTAATTTAGTGCTTGACCTTCTCTGAAAAATTGGTTGTCTCTATCATTGTGGAAGCAAAAATGACAACATACCTTCATTTGTTTATTTCTCCCACGCATAGGTTGTTGCATCCATGGTAGGGTGATACACTTGTACTTCACTCACTAAGCCATGGCATAACCACGATTTCTTGTAGCCTTTGATGGGAATGAAATAACAAAACAAAATAAATAAAAATTCATAAAATTATAATAATGGAAAAGTAAAGATGGATCATTTATAAAATTAGAATGAAGAAAGGTTCCATTGAGTAATATGATCCCTAATAATGGAAATAACTTTTATTATTATAAGAACATCGAATCTTTTTCTAGGATCTAGAGATTCAAAACCAGAACACATAGAAAATATTAATATTGGAACATGAATTAGATGAAATTCTAAAAAAAACCTTTGCTTACACAAGAAAAATTATCAAATCAAGACACCATTCTTTTTCAAACTCACACAGTTCATGGTCATGCCGCCCCTTCTAAATGTTTAAATGTTCTTGCACAGAAAAAAAGAGAAAATTTCATTGGAATTTATAATAAAAGACTCCATGAATCCAATTATCCACATAAACAACATGCTCTCCACAATCAACTATACAAACCACTCTAGAAATCCAGATCAGAGTGATCAAATGTTGCAAATATTACAAAATTATTAGTATATATGCCCAAAATAAGTTTTTACATCTATATATTTTGGATAATATAATGTTTTATGAGGTTTAAAAAAGATAATAAATGATATAGAAACATCACAACAAGAAAAACCCACATGATAACTATCAATTGCAGCATCTATAGGGATTTGAATGCTAGTTATCCAATCAGGAACACACCAGTACCTATCCTCAAGGACTCTTTAACACGTGAATTTGGGAAGAAGGTGCACCATGAGAATATCCAAATATAAAAGGTCATAGCTAACATAATTTTCACTAATATGGGTCAACATTCATTTTCAAGACTATAAAAAAATCTATTAAGGATGAAATATTACTGATTGACAAGATTATGATGCATATCCATGTGAATGATCATGTTGTAATAATTGGACTGGTGGAGAGTTTCCTTGGAACAAAAATTACTAGCCAATTCAGGGATATAATATAAGATTTAGCACTCAATGATGTTATAACACTAGTTGGTGTGGACCTTTGTCAAGGTTTGGAAGAGGGTTACATTAAATATATAATGGTTGGAAAAATATGGCAGGAAATTAGTGGATTCCAAGGTTCTTAAAGGTGTAATTTTTGACACAGACATTTTTACACCTAGAATAATGAGAAAAGGATTGTGAACCCAAGCATCATTATTCATGATTGTTCCCTAGAGTACAAGAATTGACAGGACCAAATTAATTTAGAGTTGCTGAGAGAAGATGATAGGGGAGTATGAAGAATGAAAAATACATTGAGAATCTTTAGATACATATGCAAAAGTTCAAACCTAATTTGTCTATAATTGAGATAGGAATGAGTGAATTGGAAAGACATTAGGTGAATTAAGAGTTAATTCTATCATATGATTGAGAAAAGAAGACAACAATGTAGTGAAAGCTTGTTAACCTATTTTTGTAAAAATACCTGATTAACATCAGGATTCATATGTGTGGACAAAAGCTTGGATTTTTAAGGTCAATAGGATCAGTGACTGATTTTTACCTTGTATCGAGGAGTGTTCGGATCCAAAATCATGCACCATTATTATAATGGGTTATATAAAGGATATTATAAATATATTCTAATGAAAATTTCTTGTTTTTATGCCCTAATAAGACAAATCCCCAAGAATCCATGTCTTCCACTTTGAAGTAGAATAAGGAGTTGAGAAGTGGGATTACGAAGTAGCTGCTATTTCTTTTGTGGAATTACCCAAAACCCAAGACAAATGGGTTTTTATTGTGATTAAGATGATGAGTGTTGTACATGTAAAGCATGAAAAAGGTGAAAATGCAGGTATAAAAAAAGATGGGAGTACAAATGTAATTTATTACATGGAAGAAAACAATATATTGGTATCTTATAACCTGGAGGTGATGAAGATATGGGATGCTTGCTTGGAAATGGATATTAAAAATGGATAGAAAATAACAATTTTAGTCCAAACATGAATAATGAAGTACTTTCAGGAGACTTAAAGATTCTAATTTGGGGAAACCATATCACTAAGATAGGATCATCAAAAGACACCAAGAATAACATTATTAGATAGGATATCCTATAACATCCTTGCATTCCTGTCATCAAAAGGTCACTAAAATAACTATCCTCAAGCATCTAAATCGACTCAATGACGACCTTCAATGAACTGTGCATACAACCCCGAATTCCTAAATTCTAAAATGTAAATGAGATAAAATAAACTCCAACCAAAAAGTAATTAAACAAATAAAATAGAACTAAAGAACAACGGTGTTCACATCCCCATATTCTCATCAAACATCTATATAGAACAAGATGTCATCATCCCCAACTCCCCACCCCAATGTAACATAATTAACAAGCATGAGAAATCATAACATAACCAAAAATAAAAGAATGAACATGAAAAAAACCTCGACAACCCAAAAAAACAGGAATGAAACAAAAAGTGAGAAACATAAAAATCTGAATCACTATTAATATTACTATGTTCAAAGGAAACTATAGGAGATTCACCATCTATTACATCAACAACATGTTGGACACATGTTCCTCACCATCCAATCACCTATTAGATTCCAAATAATATCAATCAACTATTAGATCCCCAATAATAGCAATCACAACTAAATAGGCAGTTACAACAACACTATAGACAAATAAATAGGCTGTCATAAAAATAAGGGAAACCAAAACTAAATAAGAATCATATAATATGACCTTGTTACCTTTATGATTTGAACTGTGAGGAGAGACACCCATATAAACAGAAGTAATCCCAACACATTCTACTTTATTTAGTAGATAACAATTGGCATGTCGGCCTTATTTATTACATTGTAGATAGGGGATCTATACATAGGAACCACAGAGCCTTCAAATGCACAAGAAAGTATATATAAATTCCCCTACCAAGTGAAATAATTATCTGAGAGTGCATGTGCGTTTTTTGTGTACCTGAATGATGGGTTTCTAAACAATATGTGTACCACCTAAATATTTGTGGCCAGAAACATGCCTTCCCATTTATGCTTTCCAGAAGGGATGTAGGCATTCAATGTTCCTTTTCCTTTTGCGAGTTCACCAGCCATGTCTGACGTTCATGGCTCCAGCCCACATGTGTGTTTGTCAATAATGTTTAGGGAATTCATTGCTCCATCTTCCTTCATGGGAATATTCCCACTAAAATTTATGTATTCATCCAATGATACCTCTATTTTCTCTCCTGCACTACACATCATTCTGAAAACCCTGAAACAGTGGAACCCATTTGTAGAACCAATAGAAAAAATATGGATAAACTCGACCCCAAATTTAAACGGGCAGTCGATTGAACCCCCCATGTCAGCTACCCTATTACTGATCAGCCTCTTCATGCATGACATGAATAAACCACATTGGAATCATGTAAAACGTAGTAAAAATTAACTTCACCAGTTGTAATAAATATTGAACAAATGTTTTTCATGTTACATTATTAAATACATTATTCATTAATTTTAATGGATAATGGTGGGTGTTAAACCTGCTAGAATGTATATGGGAACTCACAGAAAAGGGTCTATCATAAATTTTGGTGAAAAATAATGTTTGTGATGTGAGTGTTATCTCAGGAATGTACGGCCTATCCTAAAAATGTAACAACACAAAAAAAATTCCCCACCTTAATAATGTAAAATTAGTGATGAACACAGGTCATTTATATCAAGGAAGGTAATTTATTTACACTACTCATGTTTTTTATATTGATGGATGGTTATGAAAATGTAAGGCATATAAAAATTATACATTTTAAATAAGAAAAAAATAAAACAAAAATATAAATCAAAAAACATTGATTCATCCACAAAGAATTAAAAATAGGACTTCAAAAAATCATCAGTGATATATGAGGAAATCAAAATCAAAATTATCAAATCTAAAAGGCCAAAATGCTAAACTGTTACACCTATAATCCAATGTTAGACACCTTCAACAAACATTTTCCATCTAAATTAAATAATATCTCCTTAATTAAGGAATAGTGTTTTGAATCAATTTCAATAATCCATGAAATAAATTAAATCATCCATGATTAAGATCAAAAGACAAGTAATTAATTGAAATTATAAGATTAAAAATAATTCAAGGATGAACATAATCATTTATTAAAACTAAATAATGATGGAATTTAATGAGACAACACAAACATATAAGAATCAAAACAAGAGAACAAATTATACTTACAAAGAATAGAGGATTTGAATGCACCAAGGGAACGGATTATACTTACAGTGGATGGAGGACAAGAAATAATTATTTGTCTAGTAGAAAATAGAATGTAAACCTATAAAACTATACTGAATCTATAGTTTATGATACTGACATCAAGAGAGAGAAATAACTGCCTAAAAATGATCACATCGCACAACATACTACTGCAAGGACTGAGAAATAAAGGAGAATAAGAAAATCTGTACAAGGTACTGTTATAGTCTACTAGAACTTCACAACTGATACCACCACTACTATAAGATAAATATACATACTACCTACATGAATATAGAAAAGTATAGGAGAAAATGACATACTAATACTTTCCCTCAAATCCAAACTATGTTTCCGAACCACATGCCTACTGGTCGAGTTGTTTTTATTTACATAAAAAACAGTGATATTTTCCAAATATTCCACACCAGTAAATCAAACAAAATCATTTTCCTGAGTCTTCTTTAATGATCACTATAACCAAATGAATAACTCTAACAAATCAAACACTTTGTCAATAAGAACACTTAATTTAATCGGGACACCATCCCTCCTTAATAGAACTTCATTCTTTATGAACCTTCTCCAGCACGATGTAGACTTGAACTAATCATAAATTGATATGAAATATTCAAATGTCATCCATCATCATAGGTTGAATTCATGCATCATCGACCAGAATCTCATCGAGGACCAGATGATCGAATTATTTGAACCTCTACAAAAATACAAATTGGTTCCCTTTGATGGATTTGGTGTGAGGGATGATGATGGAAACAGCGAAGGGCACATAGAATAATGAAAAGGACAAATGGAATGTGAACAGTGGGAAAGAAAAAGAACCCATACAAATGAATAGTGGATGAATTTTAGGGTTTTTGGAGTACCGCCGCATTTGGAAAATTTAATTTCTTTGGATTCATATCATTATAATATTTATTTGGGAATTAGGGATCATAACAAATATATATATAATGTTTTCAATTAATATTTTTTTTTAATAAAAAAAATATATTACATACATATAATTAATTTATATGTAATTAGAGAAATCAAATAAAATTATCAATAATTTTGTATATCATATATATATATACTTATATATAAATATAGTTTTTATTAAAATATGTGATATTATGAAAAATTTAATGCAACTAATTTATATAATTATAAAATTTTATTTTTTATTAACAAAAAATAATAACATATACTTTTTTTGATAAAAAAAATTGTTGATAATACTATGATAAACCAACAAACTAATGTGTTAGTATTAGATTTGATGGTATTAAGATACTAATATAAACAGATATATTTTTTGGTATATAAAATTTCCATTAACAATTGTAATTCAAAACCCATTGGGTGCAGGATACTGTAGCAGTACTGTAGAGTACGGTAGCAACGGTGGCATTGTAGCAATGGTGGGCACTATAGTGGCGGTAGGTTACTCTAGCGGTGGCAGATTACTGTAGCAGCGGTAGATACTATGCAGTAATGTAGCAGCGCGGGTACTGTAGTGGTACTATTTATAGAATGGGCTTTGGGCCAAAAAATGGGTCTACGGGCCATGTAATGGGATAAATGCCCACTGGGCCTTTGGGCTATGTAATGGGTCTCCCTCTACCCAGTTAAAGAGGTATTTTCTTTGTTTTAATAATAAATTAGGCTTCGTCCTCAACCTTTAAAAAATAATTTTTACCAACATATATGATATCTGTTAGTAATTTTCTATTATTTTAAGTCCCTTTTTTGTACTGCCCCAACACCTCTCAATCTATTTACATATAATGTGGATCTTGTGACCAAAACCCCAATACATATATCATGAAATAAATGTGGGATTCCTAAGATAAAAAATCAATATAAGAATTACACCCATTGAATGAATTACCTCATGATAGAAATGAGATTAATTAGGTTACGTTCCTAATTTGCCTCACATGAGAAGACATCATAGGGGAAAGATTCATAGGGGACTAATATTCCTAATGTCTATATATGAATAGAAATTCTCAATGTCACTAATAAATTGACCAATGGTTACTAACCTATTGAGACATATGTAGTGTAATTAACCAGAATCCTCACAGAGATGTTTCTTGGAATGAGTTCCATATGCATGACATAAACATTGTAGGAGACATATAATAGATGATTAACTCCAAAGAGGAATACACAGAAAGAGGAACCCAAATTCAATTATTCTATGTCAATCAAGAAGCATACATCTCTAAAAAATGATGAAAGATACCCACAATTGGAATGTAGAAATGTGGGGCAATAAACATGCATTGCATGCGACCCCTGTCAAAGGGTCATAAATAGAAATGGTGAAGTAGATGTGATTCTATCCCCCTCTAAACAGCTGGACCAGTAGAATATTTGACTTCATCATATTAGAATTTCACTGAATCAATACATTCATTGATGGTTCCTACCATGCGAACAGTGGTCCCATCATGAAACTTAGATCCACATTGTGGTTGTTTGTGTTGGTTACCCTCACACTCTGAATGGATGACATTGGGGAATTAAAAATAAATTTTCTACTACCTACCTTGATAGTTAAACCCACATGACTTTCCGTACTCAATATATTGAGAGTATTTAATCCATTTCTCATATGTGATGGGGTAGGAGAAGAATAGAAGCAGTAATATTGAACAACTCCACCTCTAATATAAATTATCCTAGGACATCAGCTATTGAGATTCCAAACTCTATCTCACTCCTGAGAACATTCATAAGAGTTTGATCAACACCCTCGTACAAAAATATAAGCAGGATGGGTTTATTCCCCGCATGGACATGCCCATTCCAGACTCAGTGGAATCGATCCTTCATCAACACCACCGCCCTAGAAGTCCTTGTAGGGGGGAACCACCACATGTTTGAATGATGAACCATAATGGTAATCTCTACATAGAGCTCTCTGATCTCACATTCCATTAAACTAAGGTGGTGGGGGTGTCTGAGTCTCACTAAACATTAAAACCACATAGGATCTGCCAAGGAGGGCTCCAACATGGTCGCATTTATGCTATCAATGACCATTCCATCTTGTCAAAAAGTAGTTGTAATTCAACCCTCCTTTACTAGCAATCATATGAATCAACCCATGCCAACATATGGTGTAGGATCATGAAGTTGTCTGAAAAGTGAAATCTTCCATGACATCAATGTCCCCTATCAACACAAGAATACCCTACCATATCCCTATAATAGGAAAACATAGATATGTATTTTTTTAGATTATGATCTATACCCAGACAACCATATTGGCAGTTGGGGTCACACTCTCAATTTCTCGCATGACTAAAAGATGTTATGGTTTGTACCATGATGAGGATAATCACTATGGATTTCCTCCCTACACCATTATTGACCAAATTGGATGTCCAACTCACTCTTTAAACAAACATCCTAGAGGACCACCCCATTCCATTATCACCCCTAACAATGGACCAAACCTATGAAGTAATAATCAGATCATAGGTCCTCTACACTTCATTATAATCAATCATGGATTCCCTCATTATAATCATTCCAATCAGAGTGAAGTTCCTCCCCACTACATCGACAACTTGTAAAGAGGTCCTCCTAACACTATCGCTTCTCAACAAAGAGTTCATACTCATGTCACTACCAACTGGCCCAAAGACCCTCCCCATGTTCCTTCCAACCAGAGTGGACTTATTTTCTACTCTCTCACTAGTTATAGTAGAGGTCCCCCTCACTCCAATGATTGTCACCATGAAGGACCTACATGTTTCCCAACCTTGAAAAGTGGAGGTTCTCTTCATGTAACAACCAAAACCACACAGAGTTCCTACCCATGCCAATGTCATGACCTTACTTAAAAAGATACCCCTTGGAATAAGAGAGAATACAAAATATCAAAGGAAAAATCCAAGGAAACACCTGTCCATTTTTGAACCCATTGATCTTTCTTATTCCGAGGTGATAAAAAAACTTAGTAATGGACTTTAATCCCCATATACAAGTGTCTAGGGAAGTAGTCCAAAAATTAAGATTCACAATATTGTATGTTAAGGTCCACAAGATAACAAAATCCCCAAATAGGTACATGCAAGAGAAGAACACTCTTGATCACTTCCATGGGAACACATTTCAGTTGCATCCATCATCAATTATATCATTCCACTCAACCTCTACACATTTCTTTTTGGATATTTTGGGGCCAGGTATTAAACCATTAAATGGATATAATTTATATGAGTTTCTTATAGACACCTTCTTCCTTATAAATGAGTTAATAGTGAATTACCCACCCTATTGAGATGTAGTGATGAGTTTGGCACCACCCATAAGATACTACTCAGCATGTAATGAGAATTAGATTCACACAGTGACTCCTCAACCTTTCAAAAATTCATTGAATTGATCAAGAATAAGTTCATCTCCCATATTCGATCCTACCGGATCAATTCATGAGATTCACAATAGAAGGACCCTTACTATAATAAAGATGGACTTTGGGTGTTATGGATGCCGATCAGTTTTTAGTGGGGTTTTAGACACACTAAAGTTAAAACATTGACACCAAAAAGTCCCTTAGTGAATTATAGGATATGATTTTCTTCCAAATTATCTTGGAGACATTTTAAAACCTCAAATATCATTTTTAGAACAATCCAAAATGTGAGGAATACCAAGTGGATATCGAGAAACTATCTGGAAGTGTTGGTATTAAAAAAACACAATGGATCATCACCCCACTTCATATGGCTATTTCCAAACCCTTCAATAGATTCGCATCACAATCCTCGATGTGCACTGTAGATTCATTGATGGACCATCTCTGGATGTGTAGATCAATGGATGAGAATTGTATGTTGGTTTCCATTTTATCCAAATATTGAGGAAGCCTATCATGTCCCCTAATGATGAGGGTTCCCCCATAACTACCATTATAGTAAATATGGTCCTCCCCAACCTGATATAAGAATAGAGGGATAGGTTAATCAGTGAAAGGATTTATATGGAAGTTCCTCCCTAACAGATAGCATAATAATAATAATACATTTTTTATGGTTTCCTCACACTTAAATAGAGGTATTCAGTAGGCATTGTAGATCCTTCTAATGAGGCACTTCTACCTACCCATCAACATGTCCACAAGGTAAAGAAGCATCATGATCCTCTAATCCATTCATGGTTGCACTGAAGAAGAGATATAGACTATATTTGTCACCCTAATCAAATATCTCAGTGATTATAAGAGGCCCATCACTGATCTCTTTTCTGTTTTTTGGAAAAAATATGGCACCACCCTATGAGACAACATGTATTCTTTAGTGAGGAAACACATCCTCCTAATCCGAAGGACCATATATGAGGTTCATGGCTCCACCATTCGATTAAAAATTAATTCAAAATGATATGGTATGCGACAATGGAATGAGTTATCAAACCTACATGAATACATTAATTATTCTCCTCCGGATTTAGTACGTGTTGACCTCTAAGTTGATTATAATATTCCCCATGTTTGTGGATCTATCAATGAATTTTTACACCAGTAACTATCTCAATGATAGGGATCCGCTCTAATATTTTCTAATAATCATTATCACCACTCACCTGGAGGCAATAGAGATGTGATAGGTGGAAATCAAGCCTAGAAGAATGTAATACCTAGCATGGGTGGGCAACATCCCGACACCCATAGTGTTTTGAAATCCAATATTTTCCTTGTTAAATGGGATGGGAGAAACATGTTATCTTATATATATTATTTTTTTAATATATAAAATTATGTTGGGGACTCTATATAAATCGGTGGCTGGAAATATTAACTATTTTTTATGCTAGAGGGACATATGTTTGCCTAGTACAACTAGTTTCCCATAGTGTACATTACTATTTCGGAAGACCTTTTCAGATAGTTCCTCAACTAGTTTATATACACCATGATCAATACATGTATTAGTAACCTCTTTAATTGAAATTTCATGATGAGAGATTCACATATTTTATTCCCTAGTGAAAAGGCCTCCATTATTCTCTCTAGAGGTGACTTCCCCAAGAGAAGCATCAAGTGATTTGATTAGGGAATTTCCAGGATGTGATGGTACCAAAAATCATCGCATTAACATTATTTTTTTTTCTAAGAGATATTTTATAAGTAAAAATATCTAGAATAATCTAATAAATATGTTAGAAATTCATGCTTGTTCCTCCTTCCAACTCCAATGAGAAGGGCTTGCAAAATCATAGAATTCATCTACCATTAATTATGATGTTACCAAGATAGTGAATTTGTTGGATACCATTCCAGAGGTTCCCCTATATGTGTAGTCATATCAGGTGAAACATTACATAATAAATAACATCTAGGCATTTTCTCAATAAACACATTCACCATGAATAGAAAATGTAGCTCCATTCCCTAATAAAGACTAGTCTTTCAAATATTCCATCCTACATAGAAGGAAGCAGATATATTCCGTCAAATATTCATAGGACCCAAGATGTTATATTTTTTCTCTAGATAATGGAATTATAACGATTCAAATGTTAAATATGCCCTAGGAATCTATACTCACTAGTCACCCTGATAAATTCTCGTACGAGAAAATCCCCAGTCACTCCATAAAATAGTGCTACGTGTTCGAATATTTTATATATCACTAGGTTGATTGTAGTTTGTAAATGTTTCATGTTGTTTTGGTATAGGTAAAAAATGAGTTATCTATCCATGAAAATGATAGTAAGGGCTGAGGTGAATTGAATCAGAATTCCATTCATGATAAATAGATATTTGATGACTAGTTGGATTGTAAGGATGTTTCCTCTACCCGTGGTCCCATCTGTGATCTCTTAGGAATGATAGAACCTACTATTTTTTCTATTAATTCTCCAGCTACTACCTAATTGTCCACATCACAGTATTCAAAATCCCATAATAATAGGTTCTGATGGAACAAGGGAAATCAGACTCCCCACCAGTGTTGATGCCATCATAAAATCTCAACAACATCATGCCCTAGTGAGTTGGGGGATATGAATATGATCAACCGATAATTGGTTGACCAAACAGATAATTAAAAGGTTCACACCTATTTGAATTCATTAATGTTAGTAGACTGATTCGTAAATCCCAGTTGTAAAGAATACCTTGAAAAAACCATTGATGGATTTTGTTTATTCCAAAGAAGGAAAGGATGAGTATATTTAAGGTAATAAATGATCAGGATAATGAATATGTTTACGAGGTCGAGGAAACATAGTAAGTTTAAAATATATCACAATAAGAACTATCTTCTCAACCATCTCCATTTTTAATGTTGTTGTTTTTGACTGAGTTACTTGATGATATAACTCATCTTTTCTTATGTGGTGATTAGTTACTTCCATCAAGAGCCAGACCATACCTAAATTATATTCAACTAGTATAGGTTCATGTTGGGGTAGCTATTCAGTAGGAGAATATTTCCAAAAAAATACATAAGCTTGTGGTTTAGCCTATGCCATTCATTTTCCCCCTTATGTTGAGATACCCTATACATGAAAAATATACACTTAGACATGAAGTATGTTGTGTCGAAAGACCTTATCAATATACATGCATGGACATTGATCATTTAGGATTTTAGAACTCGGTTCTTATTCATGAGGTACGAGTTTCTTCTTTTCCTTTTTTCTTTAAGTGTTTTGAGAAAACAAGGTAAATGCGGGAAAAATACCAAAATTTATTGGTACACGTTGTGTAATTTTTTCACATGTTGTGTAATTTGGCCGTGTGGGATGAGTATACAGGGCGTGTAGGCTTCTCGGCAACTCAGGGTGTAAAAATGAACTACACATTGTGTACTTTGTAATACACACCGTGTAATCAGTCGATAGGTGAACAGTAAGGCGGTGAGAGTAGCCTCCAGTGGAACGATAGTACACATTGTGTAGTTGGTAATACACACCATGTAACCAAGTCAGAAGATACACATAGAGGCGGTGGAATGTGGCAGCCAGAGTAATAGTAAAAAAATGGAAAGTACTCGTCGTGTACATGAGAGTACATGCCGTTAAGTTATTTTTTTGTTATAAACATGAATTAGATTCCTCAGTTGATATAGGAGGTATAAAACTCAATGGGAGCCATAGGAGAGGAAGTCGGGTCTTTTAGGAGCTCCATATCGCACACTGGGACTCCAATTCTTTCACGGACGATCTCATTTGAACCGCACGGGTGAGATCTTCTCTCTTCCTAAACCTCTCCGTACAATTCATTCCCTAACGGAAGTTATTGGAGTTGGAATAGGTAAATGTTTATCCAATAACTACGTCGTTCTCGGTTGTTTCAGGAGGCACTATGCACGTATAGCGATCAGAAGAGATCGGGGTAGGTGGTTTGGTGTTTTTTCATACTTTTGAGTTAATTTTGTGTACCATTGTGTTATGTGACCATGTTTGAGGTGTCTTATGTCTGAGACCTTGAATGTTAAGATACATAGAATTGAATATATAATTTAATGAAAAAGTATAAACTACTGTTTGGGATCATTGGCTTGATCGAGGGCCACCCTGTCGGTGAGTTTTTCTTGTTTAGACATTTGGCCAGGATACTCGTGGGCTTACCATGATCATAGCATGTTTTGATATTTCTTGAGAAAAAATAAATATAAAAAAATTTCTTGCTTATGTGTTGGGCTCGGTCTGGTTACTTGCTTATCCTGAGGGCAATGTTTTGCTTAGCCTGAGGGAAGTGTTTCATTTACCCTGATGACAACATTTCTTATGTCTTTGGGTAGTAGATTCTGTGCTTGAGGGAAATATCTCATTTGCCTGAGGGAAATATTCATTATTCTAGAGGGCAGTCACCTGAGGGTTTCAATTCTGATTTTCTGAGGGTAAGGATTTTCATGTCTAAGGACAATGTTTACTTTGAATATTCACTGTGGTGATTTCTTATGTTATACCAGCCAAGCTAAATCACATTCTCGGAATTGTTAAATAATTATTAAAATGGAAATATAACTAGTAGGAATTTTTACTTATGAGTACATCCTAGTTTACTGCATTTTGATATTGCGCACTACTATTGCACATTTTCACTAACAGTTGGGCATAGTCCTTTGGTGGTTGCCTACTGTGATTTATTTTTCACACCCTTTTTGGGTCATGTATTGGGCCCAAATAGAATATATTGTTGTAGGTATTGATAAGGGAAAGAGTCTATATACAGGTACTTTATTATTGCAGAAGAGTAGGAGAGCATGAGACCGAGCTTAGGCTTGTGATGCTGTTAAGTTCATGCTGCACTGTTCTGTTCTACTTTGTTGTACTTGTACCTTGTGATGTATTGTTTTAGATTGAATTGTATCCTTTTTTTACTAATTTCATAGAATTAAGGACATATTGCATCATTATTTATATAAATTCTAGTTACCTTTTACATGAGTTCTGTTATCCATTTCAGGTTTATATTGTTTACTGTTTCCGCTTGCATGCTTGAATATTTTATTCCGCTACGCTACACTATGAAAAATAGGGGCATAGATTCCCCACTATTAGTCCTTGGACCTCACTACTATCGGAAACCTATATCATTTGGGGAAATGTGCTTGAGGTCATGTGACCAACCGGGTTCGGGGCACCCATTGTATGGAAACCAGATCTGGGACGTTACAAAGTGGTATCAGAGGAATTTATTTTCGTTGACATAGTATTTGGAGCCTATAGACAGGGATAGGAAGGAATTGGTATTTGGTAATAAGTTTTGTCGAGAGTAGCTAACCCACGTACAGTGAAAATCCAATCTAACTCGTTTAATTGTGATTTATCTAGTTTTTCAATTTTTTAGTTGATTTGATTTTCACCGTTGGGTGACACACTTATGGTGTGTTGTTTATAATTTATATTTGGGTTCTATTTAGTTGTAACCCGATGAAATGTTGGTATGACATCTCATTCATCATCTTTGAACATTTTAGAATCACATGTCATGCATAGTTTACATGCCCTGTAAGTGCATTAGTAATTACATGTTGTTGTGATAAATGTTGTGCTAGAAAATACATGTTGTTGTGATATTTTCCTTGATAAAAATACCTTCTATTTAATAAGGTATTGTTGTGTGAGGTTTGGTAGAATGAACGCCAAACATTGGTTTTGAGGAGTATAGGCCCTCCAAAACTTGAATTTGGTGGATCATTGACTTGTTTACCTTGTCTATAACATGTATAAGATTCCATGCTTTGATTTGTGGGGAGTACGGGCCCTCACATATCAAAATTTGGCACTTGGGTGTTCATTTTAGTGTTTTTCTAGGCTTCGAAGTAGTTTCTGAGGATTACTGTCTGGAAAAACCCAGAATACATGTCGTGAAGTTTTGTATTCATACCATGTACTCTTTTTTTCAGGATGAAATAAAAAAAATTCTACTACACGTCGTGTTTTCTCTAATCGTGTCATAGGTCATGTGGGTAGAGACACAGGATATGGAAGTTCTTGTGGGAACCCTCCATGTACCGGATGTACACACCATGTCGGCTTGACCTCGTGTCCGCCCGTGTGACTAACAACACGAATGGTGAAAATCATAGGATATACTCGTCGTGTCCATTTGGAACACGTCATTTAGGGTTACTTGATTATCCTGCCATGTCACAAACAACACGGGTTGGTGAGGTTTGTTTGGGACACGTCGTGTACCTCTGGGACACGCCGTGTAGTCTTGACTGGCGAGAGACCGTAATGAATTGGCCATGTGGTTGTGGAAACAAAGTGGTGTACATGTCGTGTGCGGGTGTAACACGCCGTGTAGCTAGGGTTGGGACACACCCAGATCGGCATTAGAACATGGCCATGTAAGGGCCTAAGGGTACACACCATTTAGATTTTATACATGTCGTGTAGTATCTTTTTTTTCAGTTCTTGTGTTATTATTTCCCTTTTTGTGTGGGAACACATAACCGAACTAAAGAAACCCTGACAATAATTGAAACTAAGGCGTGTGTTTGACCTTGTAGAGTCATGCCGCTGGGACGACCATGGGTTGTTCACCAAGAAAGTGGTGAATATTATAATCTTGAGACGGTAGGCCATGGGCTATCGATGGATCCTCCAGTAGTGCCAGATGCGGGGCCAACCGTTACACTGGATGCAGGCACGGATTCGCAGTTCCCTGAAAGCTTTATGTAGTATATCCAGACCTTCCAAGGAGCCCCACTAGTTGCCACATCTATGGAATAACTGAAACACATTTTCCAGTAGCAGCATCTGCCTATGTTTTTATGGGATGGCGGACCACATGCTGTCGAGTCATTGCTGGGTTCTATGCATACAATCTTCGAGCATCTAGAGACGCCTCCGGGGAGGTGGGTCAAGCTCGCTACATACATGTTGCATGATTCCACCAAAAGATGGTGGGATGTTACCACCCGGACTAAGCATCATAGAGACATGGCATGGGAAGATTTTTAGGCATTCTTCTATGAAATTTTCATTCCATAGACGCTAAGGGAAGATAGAGCTCGAGAGTTCATGAATCTGAAGTAGGGAGCCATGTCATTGATGGACTATTTTGTCTGCATTACCGAGATACAGCATTTTGCACTTGTTCTGGTGGTTGATGAGATGATGAGAGCTAGATGCTTCGAGGATGGTCTTCGATATGAAATCCACGTACTGGTGAATGTTTTCAGGTTTCCAATAGTGCATGCTATTGTGAACCAGGCGCAGATCACTATGTGGAACTTGCGGGAAGCTAGTGGTGCGGACCAGGGTGGTTCACCACCAATCTCTGGTACTATTTCTACAAGAAAGAGGAAGTTGAAGATGGATTTCTCTCATAGTGGAAGTACTAGTCAGAAGAATTATTCAAGTGGCCAGGTGATGTGCTACCGGTGTGGTAAAGAGGGTCACAAGAGAACTCAATGTCCAATGACCTAGTGGAGTGCTGAGCTTACGGCAAGATGGGTCATCTTTAGCATTTTTTCAGGGAGTTTCCACCAGTGACTAGTGAGAGGGGTTCTGTGCAGACACTGCGTATAGGAGCATGGCTATCAGCTTCTTACCAATTAGGGAATTGGAATATATCAGGATGTTCATGTTGGTCGGAAGAAAGCAAGGAAGTGATGGCAAGAGGGGGGTGAATTGCCTTTTAAAAAAATGATTAACAAATTAAAATCAATGTTAAAGGTGCAGCGGAAATAAAGAGGCAATCACACAAGAAATTGTTAACGGAGTTCGGCCAAAACCAGGCCTACGTCTCCGCTCCCAACTCAACCGTTGAGAGATTCCTACCGCTTGCTTTTCAATGGTTTTAGCAAAAACCCACTAGGCTTTGAGGTAGCACTAGGACCTATTACAGCTTGCTTTTGGTGGTTAAGCAAGAACCCACTTGCTTTTGATGGAATAGCAAGACCCCACTAGCCTTTTTAACGGGTGAAGGCTAGCTCACCGAAAACTCAAGCCTTTTAAAAGGAAAGGCTTGAAGAAACCTCTTCACACCTTAATGGTGGTGTGAAACCCAAAAGAAAGAGGAAATGAGAAAGAGTTTGGGGTTTGTAGGCACAAACCCAATTTTAAGCTCAAAATGAATAAAACAATAAAAACCGTATTGGAGGAATACTTGGGCGCCAATTGGATGATGGAGTTGATGTAGCGTGCTCTCCCAAGCTTCTTGAGGTGCTCCTTGGATTGGAAGTTGGTTGGAGCACTTGTGGTTCCTTTGAGGAAGTCTGCCGGAGGATTGCCGAATGATGGAAAAAGTGTCTGTTGGCTTCACAATAGTTCCGGTAAGTGTCCGGGGCTTCCTTGGCCTTTATTTATAGGCATGGAACCCTTGGGGAGTCTTCGGAGCCGTTGGGAAAGGCCTCGGAGCCGTTGGAGGCCAAAAGAAGGTTGACTGGTCAAAGCCAATGGCTAGTTTGACTGGGCTACCGGCTGGCCGGTACAGCTCCACCGGCTGGCTGGTGCCTTGGTAGAGAAGAAGAGTCTTGATCCAGGCTCTACCGGTCGACCGGTGGAGGAGCCACCGGCTGGCCGGTGGCAAGACAGTAGCAAATACTATTTGGGCTGGGTGCCACAGGTCGACCGGTGACAGAGCCACCGGTCGACCGGTGGAACCTGGCAGTGGGCAATGCCTCTGCCAGTTCCACCGGCTGGCCGGTGCTATCACACCGGTTGGCCGGTGGACTGAATTTCAGTCCACTTGATGTGCTTCATGGCCCATTTCCTTGGAAATCTTTTGCCTATAAAACAAAAACACTTAAAACAAAGTTAGATAAACATGAAAGTGATTGTGATCATGAAAATTAAACCACGAGGGGATACGAGAGGTACAACAATCTCCCCCTATTTTGATGATCACAATCACCAAAACAATTAATGTAAAATACTGAAATTGAAAGGAAATGCTAAGCACGATGAAAAGGATTCTCCCCCAATCAATCAAGAAATTTCTCCCCCTTTGTGATTATCAAAATAGAATGGGGCATAAAACATGATTGAGGGAAATGATAGATTTTAAACCAATTGACATTTTTGAAAATTGAATTGAAAGTTTTGAATCAAAAATTTGAATAATAGTTTGAATTGAAAGTTTGAATAAAAAATTGAAATGAAAAATTTTGAATTGAATACTTTGAAATGAAAATTTTGATACCAAGTGTTGAAATTGAAAGTTGGAATTGAAAATTTTGAAATTCAAATTAAAAGGGCTTAAACGATCCTAACTCCCCCTAAATAAAAACAACAAATCACCGGGGAGAGGGATTTTGAAAAGAGATGATTTTAGGCCCGGAGAGACTTGCCAAAAGGGATTTTTCAATCCACACTTGTCTCATAGCGGGTCTTCTCCTATAAAATTCGTCCGAAAAGAAAAAACTTTTGGGTTGCCCATACCGGGCGTTTTTACAATTACATTCATAAATGAGGTGCCCGGTTTTCTTGCAATAATTACAAAATTTGTAAGCGGAGCTCCCCCTTACAAAAACAGTTGGTGCATAGGAGGAGGAGGCTTGGTTGGTATATCCTAGCCCTTGGGTGGTTCTTGAAATTCGTTGGGAACCAAGCAAATTGTTCAAATTTTGTTCCCCTTGGGTGAACTTAGCTAGGGTTTCTCTATGGTCCTTGATGGTTGATTCCATGGAATCAACATTTGGGAAATTTTGGATTTTGAGGGTGAGTTCCTCCTTCTCTTTGAGAAGTTGTTCTTTTTCGGAGGAAAGTTTTTTGAAATTCTTTTTTAAAGAAACAAATTTTGAAGAGAGTTCGTGAAAACCATTTTCAAGTTGGTCTCTAACATGTTGGAGTTCCTCATAAGACAAATGATTGAAAGAATTTGAAGAACTAGAAGACGAGGAAGAAGAGTCGGAAGATGATACCTCATGATTTTCCATTAGGAATTTTTTACCTTGGTCGCTCGAGGAGAAGGAGGAGAAGGAGGAGCTATCACTCCAAGATACCTTTGAAGCCTTCTTCTTTCCCTTCTTTTTCTTGGCCCTTTTCTTGTGAAGTGGGCAAGCGGGTACGTATTTTTCGTCGAGTTCTTGCTCTTGAGCGGGTTCTTGCTTTGGAGCCTTGATAGTACCTTCATAGGTTAGTTCTAACAATTTCCAAATATCATGAGAAGATGTGCAAGAAGAAATACAATTAAATACATTTCGGTCAAGCCCACAATGTAGAGCATTCATGGCTTGGGGGGGGGGATGTTGTGTCCTGGGCCCAGGATTGTTGGGCCCCCGCCAGGATTGTTGGCGCCTGTGCCCCGGTAACCAATCCCACATCGGTTGTGGAGGGAGATTGGTGGGTGCTTGAAATTCTCGTGCCTACCTTCCCCTCAGCAACGCGTTTTAAAGCCGTGAGGCCTGGGATAGCAACTGGGCCAGAGCGGACAATATTGCTGGGCCGAGGGATCCGATCCATCAGTTCATGCCAGGGTGGTGGTCGTGGATGTGGTATCCAGACACTAGGATCTCAGAGACATTAGTGCGGGTCAGCTCAGGGTAGCCAAGCTAGGTCGCAGGGCCATGACACTGTGTAGTCATATGCAGTGCAATAGACCCAACAAGAGTTGGATCCCGGAACTTCCACTGTCAGAGGTACTATTCTAGTTGCTTCTGTTTTATCTTTGGTACATGTCGATACTGGTGCTACGCATAGCTTTATATATGTGCCTGTTGTGGAAAGGATTGGTCTCTATGTTTCTTCTTATTGTGATATCATAACGCTATACACTATGTTGGGGATTATAACGACATGTGTGTGTCAATGCAAGGAGTTCCCCTAGAGGTTGGTGGGTGTTAATTTCTATGGGACCTCTTTGTCTTTGAGATGACAGCCTATGATGTCATTCTCAGGATAGACTGGTTGGTACCCTTCCAAGCCTTTGTGTATTGCTATTGTCGCAGGGTGAGTTTCACGTCACCTGAGGGTAGAGAGTTTCTATAAAAGGGAAAATGGGATGTCCGGGTGAGCTAATAAGGACCCGAGCATCATGTGCGGGGTGGAGTAACATCCAAGATTGCGAGTCTATATCTAAATGACCAAGAAACTATACCGAAGGATTTCCCTCCAGTGGTTAATCATTTTAGGAATTTCTTCCCGGACGAATTTTTAGGTCACCCTCTAGAGCGAGAGGTGGACTTCTCTATTGAGCATATTCTTGGAGCGGCACCAGTGTACATTGCTCCTTACAGGATTGCTACACCAGAATTGTAGGAGCTCAAGAGACAGTTGGAGGAGTTGCAACCAAAGGGTTTCATCCAACCTAGTACTTCTCCTTGGAGTTCACCTGTCATGTTTGCGAAGAAGGCGAATGGTACCCTTAGACTCTGTGTGGATTATTGGAAGCTGAACCAGTTGCCGGTTATGAACCGATATCCCTTACCAAGGATTGATGATCTTTTTTATCAACTTCAAGGAGAAATAGTGTTCCCAAAGATTGACTTGAGATCAGGATATCATTATTTGGGCGTTAGACCATCGGACAAACCGCTTATAGCATTTCAGAACAGATATGGTCTATATGAGTACTTGGTCAGGCTATTCGAACTCACAAATGCGCCAGCAGTTTTCATGGCTCTGATGAAACGTGTGTTCCACCCTTATCTGGATTTTTTTGTGGTTTTCTTCGTGGAATATATATTGTTGTACTCTCACACCCGACATGACTATTCCACCCATCTTGAGATCGTATTGAGTACACCGAGATAGAATCAGTTATATGTTGATATCTCAAAGTTTAACTTTTGGATGGACCAGATACACTTCTTGCGTCATATTCTCTTATAGGCATGAGTTGTGGTAGACCTAGAGAAAGTGAGAGTAGTAGTTTATTGGGAGCAGCATAAGAATGTGTTTGAAATAAGGAGTTTCTTGGGGCTGGCTGGTTACTATAGGTGCTTTATAGAGGACTTATGTCACTTAGCAGCACCTTTGACAGGTTTGACTAAGAAGGGTATGAAGTTCGTTTGGTCAGAAGCTTGCGAGACAACCTTTCAGGAGTTGAAGGGAAGGTTGACATCAGCACCAGTCCAGATACTTCTAGAGTAAGGGAGGAGCTATATAGTTTACTATGATGCATCAAGTATTGGGTTGGGATCAGTGTTGATATAGTGTGATCGGGTAGTTGCGTACGGGTCTCGGTAGTTGAGGCCACATGAGAGGAATTGTCCAATGCATGATATCGAGTTGGCTACAGTTGTTCATGCATTATGTTGTTCAAGACATTATCTCTTGGGAGAACATTTTTTGGTGTTTACATATATATAAAAGTCTAAAATAAAAATTTACCCAGAATGAATTGAATTTGAGACAATGAAGGTGGGTTGAATATATTCATTCCTTTTACTTTGATCATGCATATACACCAGGTAAAGGTAATGCAGTAGCTGATGCACTGAGTAGGACTCAGATACAGGCAGTGCAGGAGGCCAGTGGTGAGTGGCACCATGTGGAATTGTTCTATGAGATGCATTTAGAGGTGCACAATATACATGTAAGAACCTATCTTTCATCCTTATCTATGACTTCTACCCTCCTGGATAGAGTTAGGATGAGACAACTATCAGATTCAGAAGGCCTAGTTTTACGAGAGTCAGTGGCAGGTGGGGAACCTCCTCTCGGTTAGACGATATTCGATGACGAGGTACTGCGTATCCATGGATGAGTGTGGGTTCCAGCGTATATACTCAAGGATTTGATGTGGGAATTTCATGCGTAATATTGGGCAGTTCATCCCAGAGTTACCAAAATCACCCATGACTTGAGGTGTCAGTATTGGTGGTCGGGTATGAACAGAGAAGTAGCTGGTTTTGTTATGAGATGTTCCACCTGTCGGCAGGTGATGGCAGAGAAACAAAGGCCAGCCAGACTATTACAATAGTTACCCATCCTAGAGTGGAAATGAGATGATGTCGCGATGGAATTACTGACCGGGTTTCCAAGGTCACGTCAAGGCAGTGATGTCATATGGGTTGTTATGGAAAGACTTATGTAGGTATCTCACTTTTTTCTAGTCAAGGAGACCTTTGGTGTTGGCAAGATTGTTCAGTTGTATATCTAAGAGGTAATACGTCTTCATGGGGTACCTCGTTCTATCATTTTAGATAGGGAACCCGTTTTACATCTCATTTCTTGAAGAGATTTTAGAGGTCACTGGGTACATAGGTGTTTCTATGAATAGTTTATGACCCTCAAACCAATGGCCAGATAGAGCGTATAATATCGGTGCTAGAGGACATGCTTCGTGCATCCGTCTTAGACTTTGGGGGGTCTTGGGAGAATCACATACCCCTGGTTGAGTTTTCCTACAATAATAGTTTTTAGGAAACTATTGAGATGGCACCGTACGAGACTTTATATGGTAGGCCATTCCGATCACTCTTGTGCTAGTTGGAGGTAGGTTAGGCAGATTTACTGGGACCGCGTCTCGTACATGAGACTTCAAGGCAGGTCTAGTTGATTTAGAAGTGAATGATAACTGCACAGTATTGTTATAAATCTTATACTGATTGCCACAGATGACCCTTGGAGTTCGTGGTCAGGGATCAGTCTTTCAAGTGTGTTTCACTAAGGATGGGACACAGGAAGATCATGAGACAGGGTAAACATTCACCGATGTATGTAGAGATGTTTGAGATTCTTGAGAAGGTCGGGTTGGTTGCCTATCGGTTGCAGTTACCACAGATGTACGGGGCCATGCACGATGTCTTTCACGTATCTCATCTATGTCATTATAACTGAAGACCATCTCACGTTTTTCATCTAGAGGAGGTTGATCTTCAAGTCAATGCATCCTTTGAGGAGCATCGATTTTTTATTTTGTGATAGGAGCACGAAAGTTCTCTTAGGCTAGTCAGTTCCTCTCTTACGGGTGATATAGAATCATGGGTCAGTGTAGGATGAAACCTAGGAGTGGGAGACCGACATACATGCTTGGTGGGCGGAGTTGTTCTCAGCTTTATCCTCACCACCCTTTGAAGAGAAATTCGTGGATGAATTTCTTTAAGGTGGTATGTTTGTATGAAACCAGTTCTTATTCTTGAGGTATGTGTTTCTTCTATTCCTTTTTCCATAAGTGTTTTGAGAAAAGAGGGGAAATGTGGGATGAATCCAAAAATTTATGGGTACACACCATGTACTTTTTCCACACTCCATGTTCTTTGGCTGTGTGGGATGAGTATATAGGGCATGTAGGCTTCTCGGTGATTCATGGTGTAAAAAATAACTACATGTTGTGTACTTAGTAATACATGACGTGTAATCAGTCAACAGGTGAAAAATAAGGCAGTGATACTAGCCTCTAGAAGAATGATAGTACACGCTATGTATTTCGTAATACACACCATGTAACCAAGTTGACAGATGAACAGTGAGGCGGTGGAAAGTGGCTGCCATAGGAACAGTTAAATAATGGAAAGTACCCGCTGTGTACTTGAGAGTAGATGTTGTGTACATGAGAGTACATGCCATGTAGTTATGTTTATTCGATAAAAACAGATAGTAGCCTCCTCATTAGGAAGAGGAGGCATAGAACTTGATGGGAGCCGTGGGAGAGGATGTCGAGACTTGGAGGATCTCTCGATCGCACCCCGAGACTCTGATTCCTTCACCGACAATCTTTTTTGAACCACGCGGGTGAGATATTCTCTGTTCATGAACCTATACTTCCAATTCTCTCCCTATGGGATGTTATTTTTGTTTGAACGGGTAAATTTTCATCCTAGATCTACGTCGTTCTAGGTTGTTTTGGGAGGTGCCTTTCACGTATAGCGATCAGAGAAAATTGAGGTAGGTGGTCTGGTGTTTATTTCTAAATTATGAGTTGATTTTGTTTACTATTGTGCTACACTCCCATGTTTGAGGTGTCGTATGGCTAAGGCCTTGATTGTTAAGATACCAAGAATTGCATAGGTAATTTAATGAACAATTATAAACTAATGTTTGGGATCGTTGCCTGGATCCAGGGCCACCTCATGGGTGTGTTTCCCTTGTTTAGATGTTTTTCCAGGATAATCGTGGGTATGTCGTGATCCTATCATGTTTTGAGTTTTCTTAAGAGAAAATAAATATATACAAATTGCTTTCTTATTTTTTGGGCTCATAACGGTTACTTTCTTAGCCTGAGATCAGTATTTTTCTTAGCCTGAGGGAAGTGTTTGGTATAGCCTCAGGGAAACTTTTCTTATTCCTGTGGGAAGGAGCTTCCATGCCTAAGGGAAATATCTCGTATTCCTAAGAGAAATATTCATTATTTTTAAGGGAATTCACCTTAGGGTTTTGATTTGGATTTCCTGAGGGTAAGGATTTTAATATCTGAGGACATGTTTACTTTGAATATTCACTATGGTGATTTCTTACGTTGTACCTACCAAGTTAAGGAACAGTCTTGGAATTGTTAAATAATTATTAAAACTGAAATATAAATGGTAGGAATGATTACATTTGAGTACTTCCAATTTTACTACATTTCGTTATTGCACACTGTTGTTGCACATTTTCCCTGATAGTTAGGCACAGACCCTTGGTGGTTTCCCACTGGGATTTATTTCTCACACCCTATTTGGGTCATGTCTTTGGCCTAAACATTTTATATTACTGCATGTGTTGATAAGGGCAAGATTCCCAATACAAGTACTTGATTGTTGTAGAGGAGTATAAGAGCATGAGATCGAGCTTAGGCTTGCGATGCTGTTGAGTTCCTGCTGCATTGTTTTGTTTTTCTTTTCTATACTTTTACCTTGTGTTGTATGGTTTTAGATTGTAGTGTGTCCTGTTTTGACTACTTTCATAGAATTACGGACATATTGCATCATTATTTATATGACTACTAGTTATCTTTTACTTCATTTATGTTATCCATTTCAGTTTTATATTGTTTATTGTTTCCATTTGAATGCTTGTATATTTTATTCCATTGTGCTACACATTGACAAATGAGGGCATTGTTTCCCCACTATTAGTCCTTGTCCCTCGCAGCTAGTTAGCAGCCTCTAGTGTTTAGGGAAATGCGCTTGAGGTTATGTGACCAACCGGGTTCGGGGCACCCATTGTGTGGAAACCAGGTCTGGGATGTTACACATGACATGTTCCTATAAAATAAAATGACTGTGTCCCTAAAATTAACATTAAAATACTTATCCAGTTTGATGATAAGGTAGCTGACACAAAGTTATACTATATAGAGGTGGTTAAGATAGAGTAATTCCAATCCGTCATTTCATTCCCTAAGGATGATTTTGGTATACTCATATAGGGGAACATATGACCAAAGTAAATTATTGGAAAATTCAATGTTGAGGATCTATGCCACCATATGGTGGACACTTGTTAATGGATTTAACTTATTTTTAACCATTTATCCAAAAACTATTACTAGTTGAAGCAGATCTATCTCCCTCCAACTTTAAAACTCAAGGTTATGATATGAGTGAGAAGAAACCATATAGAAATATCAATCTGAATACCTAGATTGGTGGTATGATATCAATCACTAAATTCATGATAGTCTCATAGGATATCCCCAAAAATTCACTACTTTGTAGGATGTGGAATATTTTATAGGTGGTGGTCCACCCATCCTATCCCATGTTCCTCAAATTATATCAATGTCCGAATGGGAGTACTATAGGGTGATGCATCCCACTTTGACACATGTTAATACAATTATCTTGTTTTTTGACTACTATGAGAGATAGGTGAATAAGGATTAGTCCAATGGGTTTGAGTACATAAATTCCTCCAACAATCTGGCAGACATTGTAGTAACTTCATTTCCATACATGAATGATGACTTGATTCTCCCAATTCAGTGGTTGGATGCCATAATGATAGGCCAAAGAGGTTTCTTTTTTGTATCCATGAAGATGTTTTTTCATCCCAATGAAAAAATATTTCCCACAAATTACCTCATACTAATGCATGGGACATGACCACATGATACCAGAATACCCTACTTCCATGAAGTACTAGGAGGATAGACCTATGGTCACAATTTCATGAAATTCCCTCATGATCCACTGAAATTGGATGACTCCCCAAAAACCAACTCACTTCAACTACATTGGAATCAATAATGGTCCTCACTATCAAAGGATAGACAGAAATGGATCGACGACATCATTTTACACTCTTTCATAAGGGAAGGAACCCATCAGTGAATGTTTAGTGTCTGGCCAAGCATGCACCATTTCTCCCCAAAAGTCAAATTTCCTAGAAGATACAACTCGTCCTTAAAATTATCTTACCTTAAATGATGAAAATGATTAGAAGGATTCCCCTCCTTTGTCTTAAGAGGGTTTATCCACCACCTTTGATGTATTGATCATGTGGAACCATAGTACTGAGGGATATCTGTGGATTATGTTGACCAGTCCTTCCATGTATCCATAAGTGCTGAATTAGAACCTGGCCTCCTTGAAAAAGCACTATGAAATATTCTCTTGGAGTTATGGGTACATTCTAGTACAAGAACCTCTGGTTTCCATTCATCGTCTCGGCCAACTAATAAGTCATCATGGGTTGACGATGCCTCCCTTGATAATTATCCCCTCTCATGGTGCTATGTTTATGGTCTATGTTGACAAATATATCAAACACAACATCATCAGGCAATTCTAATACACCATATGGCTAGGCAACTTTATCTCAGTTATACAAGAAAATGAAAAATGTGATTTTGTATTGAATTAAAGGTCCTTAAATAACACTGCAAATAGGTGATTTTCTCATTCCACTAATCGATATATTGATTGATTCTACAGTTCGGTTCTTCGACCTCTCCTTCACAGATGGATTCAATGGATACAATCAGATCTGGATGGAACCGAATGATGTAGAGTCAACTACCATCATTTCACCCCATGGTAATTTCTACTATCATTTATTTCTATTTCAATAAAAAAATACAAGATCCACTTATTAGTGACCTAAGAACCACATTTTCAATCCAATACTTAGTATAACAGTATAATTCTATGTTAACTACATGATGGTCAAATATCTCTAGTGTTCAAACTGTCTCAAATACATTGTGAAATTATTGGTCTTCCTCCTCTTTTGGTACATCACGATGAGCCCCATGATGTGTTAATTCAAACATAGAGGCATTTGTATTTATGTAAATAAGATCAAAAAAATCACCATAAATCCTTACTCATGTAACATTTTGGATTTGTGGAACCTCCATGGTCACATAGCCTATATTTTAAAATTTATTGCAAAACTGTCCAGCAAGTGTGACCCCTTCTCCAATATTTTGATGAGATAAACTGATTACCTATGGGATGATGAGATCTATAACACATTTAATGATATAATTTAGTACATTCTACAACAAATAGTTTTGATTCCACCTATCATAGGGTATCCTCTAGTCCTATATGTGGTCATCCTAGAATAGTTCCTCATCACCCTTATTTCCCATAAAAACAAAAAGTTAGTAGGGAAAATTTTGTTCAATCTGAGTATCATTATCCTCAACATGGAGACCAGATAATCCGCCATCAAGAAGTGCTACATCATTCTAGTTTTTATAGTGTATAATATGGGGAATTATTTGTGTCATAATGAGATATTTAATGTGTTCTAGTGGTCCTATTAATGTATATAATGAATTTAACTAGGATGAGAGGACGATTAGCATGATGGGTAGTGAACCTCCAATAGTTTGACATTAGTTTCATTCCCCAGAAGGTCATCAGTGGCCAAGAATTAGAAGATTTCCTAGCTACCCATCTAGCCACAAAAAATTTCATTTATATTTTGAATTCCCAGATGGGGTTATTCATTTAATGGATCAAACTATTCCATTCTAGATGATTCATTTCTTTGGATCCTTCTAGATCCTGACTTGTAAAATGATCTATACTCCCAATATAAATGGAGTGGGTATGGGGATCATCTTCATCACACTTGTATAGTTAATATTTCCATACTCATTATTATTTTTATATGGATTCACCAACTATTAGGCATACTATCTATTCCTCATTACTACACATGACTTGGTTCTTGATATTTTAGTTCCCTAATATCATGTGAAGGGTGACTCTGATCTAGTCACCAAACAGATAAATTAAGAATATAACATTGAAAAGAAAAAACTTGTGCCCCCAATGTAGCATACACATTAGTTGTGGTCCCATTTACCTTCACATCCATAGGTGACACATTTCCACAGTCAATGAATGGTTGACTTGATTCCTTGGAAGTCACTCATGCATACCTTGTTGAACATAACCAAGATGAACAAATCATCCATGTGGCACACTGAGGGGCCACATCCTGTGATATTTTTTATGGTGATGATAGGAAATTGGTAAACCAATGAGATGAATATGTTAATGTTTTAAGGACTATAGATCCCCCTAGAATTGAATAAATTTCTATTTGGAAAACACCGTTCATTTATTATCTTTAGCATGATATTATCCTTAAAGAATGAGGAAAACATGAGCAGATATGTCAGTGCGCTGTAAAGTTCACTCTACTGAGTAGACCAATCCTATAGAAGAATCTCTAAAGACATGTTCATAATGAAATTTTTATATGTTTCATCTAAGGAGACAAAATCCAACATATATTGTAGGAATTCCATTCCAGATCATGGGGCTTCCATTATAAAGGTTTGAGGACCTTCCACAATATTCATAGATTGGGATACTTCTAACCCTCCATTGTTAAGGTAAAAACTAAGTTACCTAAGAGGTTTCACACATGTCACATCCATGGAAAATTTGATCATCAGCTGTCAGGGCTCATCCCCTACACAAAATACTATTTTCCCTTTGTAGTATTGGTGGTTGACATTGTGAGGAAATACCACCAAAAACATCTCTCTAGTGCGTGTTTATAATGAATATGATGGATTTAATCTTCAAGTGGGAGGAATCTATTCCCTTAAAAGAAGATAAGTCCTGATATATGACCAAGTTCCAAAGCTCCAACATCATCAATCGACTTAGATCCTCTCACACAATTCACACTGATAATGGCACTAACTTATGGGCTTCTATTTTGAAGAAATTATACACAATGTAAAACACCTAGTCCATTCATACATCTTGATACCACACACAGGAAAAAGAAAATATTTAGGTGTTCATAATGATTCTCTATAACATCTTACAGAATATTGTAGGATAAAACATGAAAATAGGTATTAACAATATCCCCGACATGTTCAGGACCAATCAGATGATGACACAGAATTCCACTACAGTAACACCATACTCTCTTGTTTATAGAACAGAGGAAAAATTATTTATTGAGGTTTAGTTTTCATCACATTGAGTATTTCTATATTATCATAATATACCAAAAAATAGATTGAGTCATTATATATGATCTTAAATAACTAAAAATATTATGTTCTAAGGCCTGTACAATCTATATAATAATGATAACATGATAGTAAGTGTATTAAACAAGAAAGTTCTCTTATACTCCTTCCTCTAGGGCGACCTGGTGATAGATATAAAAATTATTAAAATAACCAAATATCATCCATGTATTCCAATGAAGCATACTCTTTTATTATCACCAAAGGATATAATTTCACACCTTTTCCAATGGAATGTTTATCAATAAGTAATTCAGGTGAGGAGCATAGTCCATGAATCATCACTTTAAACTGCATGTGGGTTCCCCTCAAGAATTTGTTTCTTGTTGTTTGATTATTTTATCCCCTCATTAACATCATAATTTTTACCCCAACACACTACACATTTCCATTAGTAATACCAATTTTCATGGTTCGAACTCTATGTCTTTAATCTAACAGCACATTTGTTGATCTTTATTACCTTATCTTAAGATATGCAATCTAATTTTTATGATCACAAACTAAAATACATGGTGCAATGAACAAGACCATAAAAAAATTTTAGTTAGTCCAAGAATCAGGACCATAAGCTATTTGTGGTCCATATACTTTCATTTTTACGACATTAAATTTCAAACCCAAAGATTACCCACACACATTATCAAAATAAAATTTTCCCTATGAAATATATAGATTCCTCTTAAAGAGGTATGACCTTAACCCAAAAAACCAGGATACCATGAATAATAATAATTGTATGAACCAAAATGTATTATCCTGTTGTGAAATTAAGATGCCTCATGTCATATGAGATGGAAAATACACAATCATCCTCAACAAAAAATTTAAAACTATAGCCTTACCCCATGGTATGAATATGGGATATAGTGAACCTTCTTTTTCTCACATTAAAATTATTTGATTTTAATAAAAAAAATATTATCATTACAAAAATAGGATCACATGTTTATTTTCATTGGGAGATTAGCCATATATATAACTTTTGAATAATAAAAAAGAATTTTAAAAAAAAACACATTCATTACCCTTATAATGCTCACATTATTCTTAATACATGTTTTCACCTATAGATATAAGTCAAAGAATGGGGTGATCTAAAAGCCTAATAAGAGAAAGAATAAGGGAAATGAAACAATATAACATGAGTGATAATAATCATTATCACATAACATAACAATGGGATCATTATTGAAATCATAAGGTAAATATAGGATAAAGTCATAGAGTGTATCAATGCATAAAAAAACATCATATGATAGATGTCAAATACCACACATAATTTGGAATAACACTAGCACAATGTTCACTATTAATGTATATGTATAATCATTACATCATCATTATTAATAAATATTGCAACATGTTCATGCACAATGCACATTATCTCACAAGTAACATCAAATGACCTAAATCATTAGATGGAAATATTATTCTAGGACCACCCATCACATAATAACATTTACATAATCATTCATGCACATTTATTAATCAAATTCTTGAAGTAACCCATGTAATGGAATGGGTTTAATAATTATTTCTTCATTCGTTATGTCATTAATAGTTTTATTTTTACCTAATGTAAAATTGAAAAAATCTAATTTTTTTAAGAATCATCTTTTTGGAGTAAGGAAGAAATAACGAAATAATAATCAAAATGTGTTTTGAGAAAAAGAGTTCTTTTGTAAAATATAGGTATTTGACAAAAAATGAGATTGGAAACATGAATATCCCCTAAAACAAAATGGAATAAAAATGAAATTTTATTTTAGGAATATTAAAATAATATCCACATAAAAATTTGGCATGAAATATGAATTACCCAAATAATGGGAGTTGGATTCGAGAAAGTACTTGTCTTAAGTCTAAATGAATTTTTCACTTTCACTTAATATAATGTATTATCAAATCCAATTCATTAATAATATAATAAAGGTCACATTATAACATTATTTGATTTATTATAAATTTATTAAGTTAATTTGTGCCCATTTTTATGAGTTGTAGTGATTGATTTCATCATTTCGGGAGTGTTAGTTTTCCTAACATCATGGTCGGTTTATTTGAATATATTTATGGTTGTTCATGTATAATGTGAATTATTATACAAAAGATAAATTATGTGACATTAATTAAATTTTAGAATATTAAATGGTATATTTTATCATTATTAATGATTTCTGGATAATTTATTTCATATAATAGTAATGATAAGTTTTTAGTTTATTTAGGGAAGTATTTTTCATCCATCACCGTATAGTTTATTTTTATTAAATAATATGTATAAAAATTAGTTATCAAAAATTTTAAAAAACATTTACATGAATATTAAAATATTTTTTAACCGTAATAATGGTCTTATTACCATCCTAGAATTCATTAATGGAAAATTAAAACTTGTCATCCATGAAGGCGGCGAGTCATAACATCATGAAAAATGATTTCATTTTTAGAAAATAAAAAGAGAGAAGATATTGGATGATGAATATTTCATTAAAATAGTAAAATTTCATTATATATATTATACATTCTTTATCATTTCACTTTGGATAATATTTAGTGATAAGAGGATACAAAAATAAAAAAATTAAAAGAGGAAGATGTAGGATCTTACCTATTGAATATCTTCTCCTTAAGAACCTCTTTAAGGAAATTGGGTTTATATTTTTGATTATAACCTAATCTCTTGGACATGAGAAAGGTTCTTTTACAATAATTGGAAAAGTTTTATACTATATACAATTCTAAAAATATGCATGGTGAATAGGTGGTGATTGTTTCTTTTTATATCAGAGGATGGGTTTTTTATTATTTAATTTATTTGTTTATTATGTTGAATCAAGTACATAAATAGTGTTGATTCCCTTAACTCAATAAAGTAACATGTGATAGATACTTTGATACAATGTTTCTTATATAATCCTTCCTTCATCCATAACTCAAAAATTCATGTGTTTATCTTATTTTATAAATTACTGTTTTTCACTACTCCCAAAAAATTAATCTATTTTAGAAAAATAAAAAAAAATATTCCAAAATTTTAATGAAAAGTATATTTAAAATATTTACTCCATTCTTTGAAAATAATTTTTCCAATATAATGAATTTAATTTTTAATTAATGTCATCATTTATTAAAAAAATGTCCACTTTTATATTATCATTGATTTTATAACACTTTGAAAAAATAGTTAATGTCTCAGAAAAAATTCTCTTTTTATATTAATATAAAATATTAATTTATTAATATATATTAAAAAAATATTTTTTATTCCAAATAATTATATTATCTATAAAATTTTAAATAAAAAAATTATGTTTCACAATATATTCCAATTCTTAATTTATCATATGTAAATCATTTTTTAAATATACCATCATAAAATTATATCATATATTCTTTATAAAATATATAAATATTATTTTTACATTCATAGGTGAGGTTACTAATATAATAGTTGGTATAATATTCCTAATGGTCATATTACTATTCTAAGAATCATGTTATTATTCCATCGGCATATGATTTTTAATTTATATAAATGACATGAATTTGATTTTTCATTTTTGAAATTTATATTTGTTTTGTGTTCTCTGGGTGATGCATATATTTTATGATATAATTATAATAATTAAAATTTCATTTATAAAAGTTGTTTCATTACCATGAATACCTCGTAGAAAATATGGGATGGATCAATTCCTTCACTAGAGGGAATTTCCCTAACTGGTGTTGGTCTGTTATCATTTTGTGTTTTGGAACTACATGTTGCATGATTCTAATTCTTAAGAGATACACAATATCTCCAAAAAGTTTTGTCTATGGTCTGAGTAGAAAATTCATTAATTCATTGTCCCCTTGGACCTTTGATGATCTAAACATCACAACCCAAAATTGTGTGTGGTTCTTCTTTGTGTGTTCATGTGGTGAATGAGCCTCCATGGATTTATTGATGTTGGGTTTTATCTATTTCATTCCGCATGAATACCCTTGAGAAAAACATACTCCTGGTCTAATAATGATGACTCTAAAATTTTTCCCACCTCAAATAGAGTTCTTGAATTATAACCATAATCTATGTGTCATTTTTTTCACAGTTTGGTTGTGGTGCACAAGATTAAAATTCCTCCTTCCACACAAGGATTTATCTCTTTTGTACCATGCAGAAACCCTTGAAATAACCTAATTCATGAGTCCATTCATCATAACTTTAAACTATCCGATATGGTCCAGGAATTATGATCATAAACTATTCTTAATTTGTCCAAGAATTATGACCCAAGTATATGTGCATTCACTCTCCAAAATAATGTCATTCTTTATTCACATACCCATGGAATACTTAGTGATGCATCGAAATTATTTCCTCAAGAAAATCCATACATACAAATCATTTCCATTCATACTAATGATTTTATCACCCCAATGTGCATATGGGCCTACTTTAAGTAATATGAATAAGTCCCATTAATTTTCATTAACTTTTCAGTGGCCCATTATGCCCTCGTAGCCATATATGAGTCTGAAAGTATTTTTTTAATTGATACATATCCCCCCCCAAAGTTCTCAGCACATGACTATAAAATGTGATATTAAACACTATAAAATCACGATAGCTCATGATTATAGATGATGTTTCCCTAAATTAAAATATACTGAACCATATGAAAAATTTGGGATGAAAATTCACAAACATCTTCAGAACATGATGTTAAACTATACATTTACCCCATATATATATAGGATTACTCATATCAAGGTATAATAATATTTAATATCCTTATTTGACAGGGTATCCCACTTATGTGTTTGTTCTACTATCATAAATCATTCTAGAAAAATAGGGGTCTTAATTCCCATCATTTTGGGATATATATTTACGCCTAGATATGTCACGATGTGCCCATCCCCTTTGCTAAATTATTTAGGACATTTTCATTGAATTGAGTCTTGACGTCACTATAAGGTATGAATTTTATAGAATCATTTTGAGAATCTTCCATTTGACCATCCTTTCATGTCGGTTTACCAATATTTTATTTCATGAAAACATATTCTTGGAAACCTTACCCCCATTTGTTCAAAGATATATGACCTAAACCATGAAACTTCACCTACAGTATGATATTTTTAACATTAATCTAATCGCACCCCCAATCTAGTATCCATGACTTTTAGCATATTATCCCAACATCTCCTATCCAGTATGTTAAACTATATCATTAACAATTGAAAAAATATACGATTTATCATGAGATATGTATGGTATGTTGAAGAATAGCCCACATAAGGATTGGATGCCTCATATTCACATTAGAAATGATTATGCACCATCACCAGAGACGATGTCCCTATTCCTATGTCATTTTACTATCATGTCATGTTCCAGGTCTATGTTAGGATTGATTCATGTCCTTATGGGATATTTAGTGGAGCCTATGTATTCTATCTTATTCCCTTCCCATAAATTAGCCTGGTTCTGGATCATTTCTCATTTCCACAACCACACATTATACTTTTTCAAATTTGGATAATCATCTTTTTCATAATATAAATAAGATACCTAATGTAAGGGTGACTGGACACATTGGATCACTTATAATCATGGGATCATTCCTTAAAAGATCTTATTCACCAAACAATGGGTCCCCTTTTTTGAACTCAATCAAAATTATATCCTACATTTCTTTTCCTCATCCTTGACCAAAGAGGGTATAAAAAATAAGATCTGTGCATGATCAATGATTCTTCCATTTCCCTTAGTCAGTCCAATCTCTCACTATCTTTTCTTGAATGTCAAAATCCCCATCATGGGTTGTGTCTATCAACATCTCTCTCTCATTTAAATCTCTCCTATGAGAAACATAAACTTCATAAAACCCTTTTTTCTCTCACTAATATTGAATTATGTGATATTAGGAGTGAGTAGGGGATTTTCCTTGAGAATTATTGAGGAACTATGGAGAATAATCTATTAGAATTATAACCATAATATATTTTCCATTTTCATAGCTCTATGTCCATAAACTGGGAGTCTGAGTCCAATAATCACGATTCTAAAATATGTGTAGGTATCTTTAAAAATGTGTTTTTTTGAGTTGTGCTTTCTTAGCCCTCAATTAATATTGAGTTTTTCACTAAACCCCACTACACATATCAATTTGAGATACTCAGTTATAGAATTATGACCTTAATCTATTTTCTATAGTATAAAAAATTTGTCATTAAACCAAGATCGTAAGTCCCACCATCATGACCTTAGACTATTTTCATCATTCCCCTAATTCATTATGTGTCAATATGCCTCATCATATTAATTAACATCGGGTCATTACACATTCATACCATGTAAAATACTTTATGGTGCACATGTTATGATCTCTATTACCATAAATTATGATCTCTAGTTTAAGATTCGTGATATTAATCATTTTATTGATCCTATATAGAAATATGATGTTTGGCGTAAGGGCCTCCCAGGCCCCATGATCACAATAGATTGTCACTCTTTTATTCTTCACATACCCCTCTTGGGATCCCCACCCCATGGTCTAAACTCTATTATAGTATACTAAAATCCATCTGATCCCAAAAAAATCACATTAAACAATATTCATTTTTTTCTTATGATTCATTTATCATACATTGGGTGGACTATGAGGCCCCTCTATTCAAGTAGGGTTATTATTCCAGTGTGATACACGTTCCAATTTAAGACAATCACTCAATAGTACAAAAATAAAAAATTTAAATTCCTAGTGAGTATTCCAAATTTTTTTATCAGTGTACAGCTTCTAATATTCCCTTACCTTATCGACCACTATAGGGATTTAACCTATCAGGAAACCCTCCTTCATCCCCTACCACAACTATTGGGAGAGTATTAATCATTTTCGTGCATATGTTTCATTATTAATATTTAGAATAGTTTGGCTTTACATCCCAATGAAAATACATTTAAATGTATGATACATCATCATCACTATAAGATGTTAAAATTCATGTCTAACAATATTATTAGATGATGTAAAAATACCCAACTTATCACCTCCTTTCCCGAGAAGACATTCCTTCTAGTGACAGTCACCTACCACACCATGCAAGCCCTTCGACCATTCCAAAACATCTAATATAATTATCTTCTTTGAAGAGTTGATTGACCATTATTTTAGACTAATGCACCTACCAAATGTTTTTTACATTTTGTTTTTGTAATTCTAGATGTTTTGGAACCCATTTGAACAATATATCACATCATATCTATGCTTTGTGTGTGTGTTTATTTGGATCCTCTTCCTTCTCCATGTCCGAATAAGCCCCCTAATGGATATGGTTCCTGGATTTAATTTCTCACAATCAATCTTGTTCCAACACCTCAAATGAATATAGAATAAAAATTAATATAGGTACCATTTTTCTAACATTGTTAGTGGTTAAACATCATTTTTTCGAACCCAATCCCAATTAAATTGTAAGGATGACATTTTTCGAACATGGTCATCAGTTCTACATCATTTCTACACCACTTAGATTGTGTGGTAGATATCAGGCATCATGATTAATGATTTTCATTTCCCATTGTTCTGGTAGAATTCAATGTCCACTGCCTAACCCAATTTTTGCAGTAGAACATTTTTGAAGATAAAGTTAACTATTCCTGGAGCCCCACTATCCATTCACATCCCCTCTCAAAATGAATATTTACAGTGTTTTGTAATCAAATGTAGACCCTAGGTGTTTGATAATTTTTCTAAACTCTCATATAAATTAAGAATCACGGGAACTTAAATAGTTTATCATGTCGGGCATGAATCATGTGAGATTAGGTATTTGTCATTGGTAATCTCAAATGTATGATTGTGATTCAATAATAAGATTCGATGAAGGGAACATGTTATAGAATTAGTATTTTTGAAACAAACCAACTGATGTTATGGAGGGTTTTTTATACATTTGAGCTTCTTATTTAAAGGATTCCCTAATGATTAACCCTTGTGATCAAGCATTTGAGATCATCCGATATCGGTTTATTGGCCTCCAATAACCCCTAAAAATTTTCTAGGTTATACAACTCATTATGGGATTTGGCGTTTACATATTCTATTGTATTACATAGTTGGTTATACTCAACCCAACATGTAGCCACTAATGATGTCTCCTCCACCACAATCACCTTGGATACTTCCATCTAGAACTTCAGCTGTTTGATTGTTTTGGTTTGAGAAGTATCGATGACCAACTGCCCTTGTTCCATCCCTTCTATATAGTCAATTTTCCATTCAAGTGACTACAGTTCCTTGGGTCCTTCGTCTTTATGCTTATTCTATAAAATATCATGTTTCAACCATTCATCATGTTCAAAGTAAATAAGAAAGTCTCGAGCCAATGTGTGATGGATGCAGAAGTCTACCCCATCGGTTCCTATGATGACTAGATAGTGTGTAGGGTTCTTGAATGGCTTGGAAGTTTATATATCATGGTATTATTGATGTTATTTTTAAAAAACATCCATTCCATTAGAAAAACAATTTGGTTCTCCGTGGAGAAATCTGAGAAGGAATCCATGATGTCTTTGAGCTATACATGATAAAATTTAAGGAAGACCAAAAATATATTAGTTTCTATATCATCCATGTTCATTTCATAGAGCATTATGATATGGAAATATATTCATGGTATGGTATCCTCGTCAATATATTCACCTATAGTAGAATATTATACTTCAATCTATGGTGCCTATGAGGTGGATGTGACCATCTTAGACTCCTCGTCTTCCCCAGTTGGTTTTATAATTTTGACCATAACTACAAATAAAAATTATCTTACATGAGATTCCAATGGAGCCTCCACCCCATTCTCATATCCTACTATAATAATTCCAACTTATTTTGTTGCATCTTCATCCCTAACATTTTCCACTATGGAAGGATCCTCAACTATAGCTCCTTTATCGAGGATAATTGTAGGAACTATCTCTCCCTACTCTATTAGGGACATAATTTTAGTGGTCCTTTCTAATGGCATCTATAGAGCTTCTCGAGTAACATGGACTCCCCCTCCAAATCCTTGTTAATATCAGCACCTGTTTGCACTACCTTGACCTTATTTGTTTTTGACTCAGATGTTTTCCATGTCAAATGATCCCAGAACATATTTTGAACTTCCATTCCAATTTTAATCGTCAAAAAGAATAAATTTAAATGTTTTAGATACAATTTTTAATATTTTGATTATATTATATTGGTAATATAGTCTAATGATTAGGTCACACATGTTCACAAAATCCCCTAGAAATGGAATTCCCTCTTCGTCTTTCATATTCTTTACTTGTACTATCTCATCCTATGGTTGGACACACATCGAAATAGAATTTGGGTGGTCTTTCACACCTTCCACATCAATTGTTGAGGTTCCCTTAACCACTTCACAAATTCAATAATGAACCTCCCACTCATTCATTCTCATCAATCCATTCACAAGTGCAAAAAATGTTATATTGGACTCTTAGTGTTTTGTTTACTTACAACACACATGTAATTATAGTTTTTATTTTATTGAAATCATGGAAACATTCCATTGATGTTTTATTTTAGGTTTAACTCCCTTATGACTCTTATGAGTCTCCCTACACAGGTTCATGAGTAGTTGAACCATTGGAAGACTGTTCTAAAGGGGTGGTCATCCCTAATAGCACCTTTTCTCGTGTGCTCAGTGGGATTGTAGTGCCCTAAGAGAGGACCAAATCTTATAAATATCTAATTTTTTAGATCCAAATATCTTTAAGGCACATGAAAACTATACCTAGTATCTGTATATCCCACAAGGAATATCATCTCTTGGTTGAGATCCCACCACATCTCGTGGATAGTTTTGATCTTTCTAAAGTTCCCCAAACTTACCCAACCATCTGGAAAGACCTAATCTCTAGGGACATTTGTAAAGTGAAAACACATCACATGAGATGGATCTAATTCCTTCAGAACTGAGCAAGAGGTTTTTCCATCCTATCATGAAAATTTTACAATGATAGCTGGTCCTATTTACCCTCCTAATCATACGGGACTACCTTTTTCGTTCCAAGGATTTTTTACTCCACAATTATCATGTCTTTTCCAAAGGTCCAATTTTACTACCAAAATGAATTCCAACCACTACCCCTCATATGCCTAATGGTTTTATGCCCTCTAATTCATGATATGTGCTCTCCCAACTAAGTTCATGATCATGGATGAGTCTGTATCCAGATGTAGGTGGTGGTTACTCATCCCTCTCCATTTCATCCTCATGCATGAACATGAACATGAATTTTTGAAGTAGAAATGATTTCAACTCGTGAAATACTTGTATTTAGTCATTCACTATCATCATTTGTAGGTATCAGTAATGCCTTATGAACAAATGTAGGTTGAAAAACTCATTGATTGGATCATAGTTAACCATCACTACAAGTACCTTGCCTCGATAGGATATGAGCTATGATCACTTCTCTATGGTCTATATATAACGATCAGTAAACATACTCTTTAAAAGTGGTAATGGGAAAAAAATTAATTTCATTGTTATCCCAACCCTTTTGAATACGTCCATCATGGATAATATTAGTGGAAAACTCCTTATGTTATTCAGATTCACAAGTTGAATGTTCATTGCAATAGAGGAGATGTGTATTTCATATTCATATCACCCAGAATTTAAACAACCTATCGATAAATGAAATATAGGGGCCCACAAATACAAAGAGCAGTCTTCCATTCATTGATGTGCTTGAGAACATTTTATACCTTCACTAATATCAGTTTTGTCAAATGGACACTCTTCCCAATCACCAGCTTCACCACTATAATGATGGTGCTCGACTGCACCCCCATATCTGCATTCATCCTCATGAAATTCATTCCATAATTTAGGATATCAATAATACCTATTATTATCATCATAAGAGATTCATTATTTATGATATAAACCCACATCTTCTATTGGATCACATGTAGAATCTTTTATATGGTGTGTCTATTTCCCCACATAAATGACCTAAGGCACATACATAGCCTTCCTTGTAGCCTATCCACCAGTTCATTGTTGAATTATTTGAACTGTCACATATATGAAATATTTTAAAGGTATTTTTCATTTTATTTACATTCTTGCTTTGTTTTGGGGGTTTTCCATGCATTTTTGAAGGATGTTGTGGGTTTTCAAAATTTTGGCCAACCCGAGAGCCCATTACCAGTTTTAAAAATAAATTTTGTTTCTTTAATAACTCCTTAGTTTGTCAACCTTTTTTACCCATTAAACTTAAAAAATGACCTTAATTTATCTTTTAAAACCACTGAATATGTTTGGTCCCCTTAAGAAATCATTAGAATCTTGGATTTGGGTGATCAATTTAGGTGTTGGTCCAACCCGAAAGCTCATTTCCAGTTTTAAAATGTTTTTTCAATTATTTCATAAAATATTCATTTTTTATCCTTTTTCGGTGATTCTACCTCTCTCATGTTACCACTGAACCCATACGCACCCCCCATCTTCATTTCCCTCACTTTGAAGTTCGTATTCATTGCCAATGAGGACCGAACGTCTCCAACTCCAAAAAACGTCCAGATTTCTCAAGTAAGTTGGTTCCCTTCCTTCCTCCTCCGTTTTTCTTAAGGTTTCCTCTTTTTTTATTGAATCCCCAAATGTATAGAAGCTAGGTATTCGTACCTAGGGTTTTATTTTTGAGTTTCTTCGTCCAATCCTTTGGTTTTAGGTTCAATATTACTCCCTTGCGGTACGGCGAAGGTGCGGTTGAAGTGACACACAAGGATTTCAGGGTTTTGACTCTTTTGGTAGGTGATTCTATATAAAGGTTATGTAGAATGAGTTGTATTTCTATATTTATTTTTCTATTATTTTCCTCTTTCATTATTTGGATTTCGAAAATGGATTTGGGTAGCATTTTTAAAGCGGTTGATTTTTAAGTGCCAATTTTGTGTCAAAATGGGTGTTTTACATGTGCTACCCATGTTGTGCTACTTTGTGTTGTTCTATAATTCATGGATTGGATTTATAATGAAATTATGCTGAAATTTCTGGTTTGGTATAATATTGGTCTCCAATGGGTTTTAAATGTGGGATGTTAGACGAATTTAATGTGTAAAATTTGATTATTTTTCATGAAATTGTTTTATGGAAATTATAAGTGGTTTATTGATTTATAAAAAAGGTGAAAAGAATATGTAGCTACTGTTTTGAAGGTGTGTGACCAGAAATGATATTTATATATAAAAAATTGATTTTGGTAGCATGTGGTAACTATTTGAGCACAAGACGGGAAACTCGGGTAACTAAGTGGGCTAACGTGTACTAGTACACTAGGTAACGGAGGGGTTTTGACCATGGTTCACATAGAAAGTTTGACATGGATAACATTAACAAAACTATAATGGATATGATTGGATACCACTAGGTTATGGGTATTCTCCATACTAGTGGCTTGTGCATGCGAACGAATTTTATTATGGTTACTTTCACTGAGGTACGAGGTACTTTGGGTTCACAACTAACTAGTTCCTAGGGGTGTTCCTATGCTTGGTGCTCGTGGCCTTTTTTGCATTTATCTTAGCCTTATGGTATTTTGGGATGTGAAAACCAGTATCTTTCATGTTATATTCAAATGCACTCATTCTTTAAAGTTATACCCATTGAAAGTTATTTTCTTTTCAAAGATGCACTTTTAGAAATTAATGCTACCATTTTCTGTTTATAACTCTCACAAGATTTTAATTTTATAATGCCTATCACTTGGAATATTTGGGTGATATCCTATTGGGCTTAGTCTCACACCCTACTTATGCCTTTGGGTGTAAGTAGACTTGGTCATGTTTGACACAAGCAAAGGCAGGGTCTTGGGCGAAGGCGGTTCGGGTTGCTAGTTTCACTCAATGGTGTGGTGTTGTGGAGACGACTCATGGGCGATGACCCCTTGTCATGTGGAGTCTCTTGGGATGTTTTTCTACTACTTTTATACACCTTTGGACCTCTTGTGTATTGTTTAAACCCATATACTCAGTTCTGAATTTTATTAAGTCTTGTTTGGCATAATTGTTCAGATTTGGATTATTGTTGTTTTGGTTATTTTAAGAATGAAAACTCGGGTAAATCATTCCCAAATTAATTTAATGATACCCAGGAACTTTTCCCAGCCCGTGGGGATAGGGAACGCACTTTGGTCCTTTTCATGGTCCGGGTTTGGTGCTTGTAATAGTGGCGACCAGATCCCGTTCGTGACAAAATGGTATCTGAGGGAGGTTAACGTTTTTGAGTTATATTATTATTTTGGGATGAGTCGGGCTAGACCAGAGATAGGACTGTCAGGGATCAGATTTTTGGTCATGAGTAGGGTTCCTGGCACGTACCCCTCATGACAGACCGCGATTCACCATGGGATGTCCGAATTGTTTGTTTATCTTCACTTCCAGGTGAGACATGTGTGCTGCAGACTGCACGTGGACATCGTGGGTGGTGAAGTAGTTGTTTATCTTATTGTTGTAATGTGTTTGGATTATTTATATCTGATGTTATTACTGAAATTTTCAGAACTGTTGTACTGATTTTATTCCCTTGTGACTGTTTCCTTTTGTAGCAACATGCTTCCTCGAAAATCTCCCATGCACCCACGGGAGGAAGCCGGATAGAGTTCTCCTACACCACCTAATCAAAGGATGATAGAAGTCGTGGTCTGAGTTGTCCAAGCTCTGGGACAAGGAGGGGTTATAGCTCCTACTCTATCCAGAGAAGATGAGTCTAGGCCCAGGAAGGATAAGGCCCAAGAGTTCTTGAAAAATAAACCTCCTTGTTTTTGAGGTAGCTCGGAACCTCAAGAGGTAGAGGAATGGATCGAGAAGATAGAGCATATGTTCGAGTTCCTGGACACACCTGAGGAGGTCCAGGTGAAATGTGCCTCTTTTCAGCTAGAGGGTCACAGCCGTAGGTGGTGGGTATCAGTGCTTCAATATGGGATGTATGAAAACGTGAGATGGAGAGATTTTAAGGCCATATTCAATGAGCAGTATTGTCCAGAGGTTCTATCCTATGCCAGATCTCGAGAATTTATGGATCTTTCCCAAGGAGATCGTTCAGTAATGGATTATGCTAACCGTTTTTCTGAATTAGTGTGGTACGCACCTGAGATTGTTTCAAGTGAATACTTGAAAGCTCGGAAATTTGAGAAGGGACTACGACCAGAAATTTACTCACAGGTCTTCCTATTCATGTTGGGAACTTATGCTGAGGTGGTCGATCGTGCTTGCATGGTAGAGATTGATCAAAAGGGGAAGTATGGGATCTTTGGAGGGGTATCTTCTATGGGAACTGTTAGCTTTTCTGAAAAGAAGAGGAACGGGAAGAGCAGGGAAAGAAGGGAGGTGGCAGTTCAGGCCACTCTTCCAGGCAGTTTTCATCAGTGGTTTCAGATGCAAGGACTGTCGTGTGCCACCAGTGTGGGAAGACAGGGAATATCCGTCCAGCATTCCCTCATCCTCCGAAGACCTGTTTTCATTGTGGAGGTATGGGACACGTGTAGCGATTTTGTGGGATAGCGTGTCCACTTCAAAGTGGGGAAGGATATGTTCCTCCTAGGAGAGTTCCCGCATAGTTCAAGCCATAGAGGATAGGGGATCTCGATTCGGTGGTCGTGGTGGAAGGGCTGAATCATCTTCTAGGCAGAGCCAATTTAGGGCAGAGCCACAAGCTGGTGGTCGTTCTCAGGCAGGGACCATACTTTTTCATGTTGTGGATCAGGCACCAGTGGGATCTGATGCAGGACCTTCGACTGTTCGAGGTACCATTCTGATTGCATCTTTTATAGCTGTAGTTTTGTTTGATGCTGGTACTTCAGTTTCTTTTATATCTGCCCATCTTGTGAACTTGTTGAGCCTTCCAACTGAGCTTTTATCTGTTGCAATGGAGTTAGAAACACCGCTAGGTAAGAAAAAGGAGCAGGGTCTTAGGTGCCCTTCATACGCACTCTCTGTGTCAGGAGTCATGATGGAGTGTGATTTATTGGTCCATGATATGGAACTATTTGATGTGATCCTCAGAATGGATTGGATGGTGTGCTTCCACGCACATATTGACCGTTATCGGCATCGAGTTAGCTTTAAGGCACCAGATGTGAGTCCTCAGTTATTTCATGGAGAATGGGATCCTTGGTCAGGTCACGCGGGACCTCCACTCCGTGAGTTGGGGAATAATGCTTATCAGTTGTCATTTCTCGCACTGGAGGATGGTGGTGGTGTCTCTCAGGGTGGGTTACCTCATGTAGTGGTTGAGTTCCCCGAAGTCTTCCCAGATGATTTCTCAGGCTTACCCCCAGAGCGGGGTGTGGAGTTCTCGATTGAGTTGGTGCCAGGAACACAGCCTATATCTCTTCCCTCATATCTCATGTCCCCCACCGAATTGAGGGAATTAAATATACAACTGGACATTTTGGAATCCAAAGGATTCATTCGCCTGAGCATCTCTCCTTGGGCTACCCCAGTCTTATTCGCAAAGAAGGCCGATGGAACCCTCTGGTAGTGCATGGATTATTGGAAATTGAATAAGGTGACCATCAAGAATATATACCATTTGCCTCGGATTGACGATTTCTTTGACCAACTGAAGGGGGAAAAGTGGTTCTCCAAAATTGACTTGCGTTTGGGATACCACCATCTCTGGGTAAGAGAAGAAGACATTCCGAAGACGGATTTCCGATGTAGGTATGGTCACTTCGAGTATCTAGTCATGCCTTTCGGATTGAGGAATTCCCCATTAGTTTTCATGACGCTCATGAATAGGGTGTTCCACCAATATCTCGACCCATTTGTAGTGGTATTTGTGGACAACATCCTGGTTTATTCTGGATCTGAGGAGGAGCATGAGCACCACCTGCGAGTTGTTTTGAGCACCTTGCGGGACCATCGCCTATATTCCAAACTCTCTATGTGCGCATTCTGGATCAGGGAAGTGATTTTTCTTGGGCATTTCATCTCAGAACATGGGGTTTCAGTGGATCCTGAGAAGATTAGGGCAGTTATATCCTGGGAACAACCGAGAAATGTGTTTGAGATCAGGAGTTTTCTTGGCCTGGCAGGTTATTATAGGCGCTTTGTTCGGGGCTTCCCGCAGCTCGCCTCCCCCATGACCGCACTCACCCTGAAAGGAGTGAAGTTTGAATGGAGCCCACAGTTTCAGGCATCCCTTGAGGAGTTGAAGTGGTGGTTGACCACCGCACCTGTGCTGATTTTACCAGAGTCTGGGAAGGGCTATATTGTGTATTGTGACAAGTCAGGTATGGGCCTTGGGTGTGTACTCATGCAGGATGACCATGTGTTGGCTTATGGTTCTCGCCAGCTCTGACCGCCTGAGAAGAATTATCTGACTCACGACTTGGAGTTGGCAGTGGTGATGCATGTTTAAAGACTTGGTGACACTACCTCTTTGGGGAGAAATTTGTGGTCTATTCTGACCATAAGAGCCTAGCCTACATTTTCTCTCAGAAGGATCTCAATCTGAGGCAGCACTGTTGGATCGAGTACTTGCAGGGATTTGACTTTGAAATTTTCTATACTCTAGGCAAAGGTAATGTGGTGGCGGATGCTTTGAGCAGGAAGGTACTAGTGCAGGCATTGAGGAAGTCCATCGATGAGTGGACTTTGATGGGGCTCTTCACCCAGATGCACTTGGAGAGCAGGGAGCATAGCGGAGGTACTTTCATGGCTAGCATTCAGTTGACTCCTGCTCTTTTGGAGTTGATTCAGCGGGAGCAGTCTTGTGATGAGCTATGTCAGTGATCTATGAAGTTGCTTCATGGTTGGGAGACTCCTTCTGATTGATCTCTGTCTCCTAAGAGGATCTTGTGCTTCATGGGCTGTGTAGTGGTGCATTTGTCTCTGCAGAAGTTGGTGATGCAGGATTTCCACCAATATCAGTCGGCCATACATCCTGGTGCAACCAAGATGTATTATGATGTCAGTCGGTAGTTTTGGTGGCCTGGTATGAGATGGGACATAGCGGACTTTGTTTCGAGATGCTACACATGCCAGCAAGTGAAAGCAGAGCATTAAAGGCCTTTTGGTTTGCTCCAAACACTACCCATTCCTACCTGGAAGTGGTCAAGGTCGCCATGGACTTCATTGTTGGCATACCTTGAACTCCTCGGGGTAAGAATTCCATTTGGGTGGTGATTGATCGTCTGACCAAATCATCCCACTTCATTCCGATTAAAGATACAACAAAGGTAGAGGAGATGGGCCATTTGTATGTTCAGGAAGTGGTCAGACTTCATGGTGTTCCATCAGCAATTGTTTCTGACAGGGACCCCCGCTTTATATCTCGGTTTTGTGGAGGTCTCTAGAAGGCTTTGCTAGCGCATATTAAGATGAGCACAGAATATCATCCTCAGACGGATGGCCAGACAGAGTGGGTGAATCAGATTCTGGAGGACATGATTCGCCCATTTTTGATGGATTTCGGAGGTGCATGGGATAGCCATTTGGGATTGGTTGAGTTTTCTTATAATAATAGTTACCAATCCTTGATTCGAATGGCCCCTTTTGAGGCACTCTATTGTCGACCATATCGGTCCCCCCTATGTTTGGCTGAGGTATGAGAGACTTCACTATTGGGGCCAAGCCTTGTGCAGGAGACTTCTAAGAAGGTAAAGTTGATTAGGAAGCACTTATTGATAGCTCAGAGTCTTCATAAATATTATGTTGACCAGAGGTGTCGAGACCTAGAGTTTTCTGTGGGTGACAGGGTATTCTTGAAAGTGGCCCCTCGTTTGGGCCATCGTCGATTGGGGAAGAAAGATAAGATGATGTCGCGGTATGTAGGGACCTTTGAGATCACTGAGCATGTTAGAAATGTGGAATACAAGTTGGAATTACCTTCTCAGTTGACGCCATCCATGATGTCTTCCACGTCTCTCAGTTGAAGAAATACAATCCGGATCTGTCCCATGTGTTGAGCTGGGAAGAACTAGAGATAGAGTATGACTTGTCTATTGTTGAGAGGCCGGTGAAAATAGTGGACTCCCAAGAGAAGCTACTTTGAGGAAAGTCTATTCCAATAGTCCAGGTTCTATGGAATCATGGGAATGATACACATGAGACATGGGAGCGAAAGTCATGGGTTGAGGAAGAGTACTCGAACTTATTTTCCGATCAAGCATTGGGTTGACTTTCCGAGGCAGAAAGTCCTTCATGGTGGGGAGAATTTCCACATATATGACACATTTTAAAGGTATTTTTCATTTAATTTACATTATTTCTTTGTTTTGGGGGTTTTCCATTCATTTTTGAAGGAAATTGTTGGTTTTCAAAATTTGGGCCAACCCGAGATCCCATTTCCAGAATTAAAAATAAATTTTGTTTATTTCATAACTCCTTCGTTTTTTAACCTTTTTCACCCATTAAACTTCCCAAATGACCTTAATTTAACTATTAAAACCACCAAAGAAATTTGGTCCCCTTAAAAAATCATTAGAATCTTGGATTTGGGTGATCAATTTAGGTGTTGGGCCAACCCGAATGCTCATTTCCAGTTTTAAAATGTTTTTTTAATTCTTTCATAAAATATTAATTGTTTATCCTTTTTTGGTGATTCCATCTCTCACATGTTCCCACTGAACCCATACGCACCCCAATCTTCATTTCCCCCTCTTTGAAGCTCGGATTAATCGTGAATTAGGTCCGAACGTCTCCAGCTCCAAAAAATGTCCAGATTTCTCAAGTAAGTTGGTTCACTTCCTTCCTCCACCCTTTTTCTTAGGGTTTCTTCTTTTTTTATTTATTCCCCAAATGTACAGAATCTAGGTATTCGTAACTAGGGTATTATTTTTGAGTTTATTGGTCCAATCCTCTGGTTTTAGGTTCAATCTTACTCCCTTGCGGTGCGGCGAATGTGCGGTTGAAGTGACGCATAAGGATTTGGGGGTTTTGACTCTTTTGGTTGGTGATTCCATATGTAGGATTACTAGAATGAGTTGGCTTGAGGTATTTATGTTTCCATTATGTTCCTCATTCATTATTTTTATTGTGAAAATTGATTTGGGTAGCATTTTCAAAGCTGTTGATTTTTAAGTGCCAATTTTTTGTGAAAATGGGTGTTTTGCATGTGCAACCCATGTTGTGCCTTATGGTGTTGTTTTATAATTCATGGATTGTATTTATAAAATTTTTTTATGCTGAAATTTCTGTTTTGGTATAATATTGGTCTCCAATGAGTTTTAAATGTGGGATTTTATATGAATTTAATGTGAAAAATTTGATTATTTTTCGTGAAATTGTTTTATAGAAATTATAAGTGGTTTGTTGAGTTATATAAAAGTTTCAAAGAATGTGTAGCTACTTTTTTGAAGGTGTGTGACAAGAAATGATATTTATATATGAAAAATTGATTTTCGTAGAATGTGGTAACTATTTGAGCACAAGACGGGAAACCCAGGTAACTAGGTGGGCTAACGTGTACTAGTACGCTAGTGAACGGAGGGGTTTTGACAATGGTTCACTTAGCAAGTCTGACATGGATAACACTAACAAAACTATAATGGAGATGATTGTATACCACTAGGTTATTGGTATTCTCCCTACTAGTGGCTCACACACGAGAACGAATTTTATTATGGTTACCTTCACTGAGGTACAAGGTACTTGGGGCTCACAACTAACTAGTTCCTAGGGGTGTTCCTATGCTTGGTGCTCGTGGCCTTTTTGGCATTTATCTTTGCCATATGGTATTTTGGGATGTGAAAAATTGTATCTTGAATGTTTTATTCAAATTAACTCATTCTTTAAAGTTATACCCATTGAAAGTTATGTTCTTTTCAAAGCTGCACTTTTAGAAATTAATGCTACCATTTTCTGTTTATAACTCTCACAAGCATTTTATTTTATAATGCCTATCACTTGGAATCCTTGGGTGATATACTATTGGGCTTTGTATCACACCCTACTTACACCTTTGGGTGTAAGTAGACTTGGTCATGTTTGAAACAGGCAAAGGAAAGGCCTTGGGCGATGGTGGTTCGGGTTGCTAGTTTCTCTCAATGGTGTGGTGTTGTGGAGATGGCTCATGGGTGATGACCCCTTGTCCTGTGGAGTCTCTTGGGATGTTTTTCTACAACTTTTATACATCTTTGGACTTATACTGTATTGTTTAAACCCATATACTCAGATCTGAATTTTATTGATTCTTGTTTGGCATAATTTTTCAGATTTGGATTATTGTTGTTTTGGTTATTTTAAGAATCCAAACTCGGGTAAATCATTCCCAAATGAATTTTAATGATACCCGGTCACTTGTTCCAGCCCATGGGGATAGGGAACTCCCTTCGGGCCTTATCATGGGCTGGTTTTTGTGCAGGTAATAGTGGAGAACAGATCTCGTTCGTGACATGAACCATTTCTTGAATGACATGTCATTCATCCCCGAATTTTGTTTGCAGGTCCCTTGCACTGAATCCATCAGCCCCTTTGATAGGTTCGGCTACTCTTACAGGTCCTAGGACATGTTCTCTATGGGGCGGAATTTGTTAAAAAAAAATTCTAATGATTGGGATCCAAGAGATCTATTGATGACCTCCTAGTACTATTCAAAAATCACGATGATGTAGATGGAATATGTTGGCCCCTTGAAAATAGTATCTCTATAGATCCAGTGTGATGTCTATGTGGTGGTAAACATAAAACTGTGTGGTATATACTACCTCATAGAGCCCCAAATTCATGATTTGGGCCTTGAATACATGGGTGATGTGCATTACTAATTGTCCTACTCCTATTCCCTGGTTAAATTTCCACCCTTGAACATGTCCTAGTTGTCTATTCATCTATTTAGTGGAACCCCCAAACTCGCATTGAGAGTCATATCATACTGTGGGGTATGTATTATCCTCTAAATTCTACACTTCAACATTGTTGATGTGGTTCTTAGGGATATCTATTGTGATTGTTTCATGATCCTCCTAGATGTGGCCCCTATTATCTCTACCCCACTATTATTTTTCTGGTATGGTTGTAAACATATAAGAGGTCTCATCTCTACTTTCCTTATTGATGAATGTGTTGTCCCTATACCTAAAACCATAATGTTAAATCGTATTTCATAGAGATTAGTACCTTTTAGGTTATATTAGAATGTTAATTAATATATCATGGTATAAAACAGTCCTAATTATCCCCCAAATGATTTTATTCTAAGCCATTTCTTCTCAACAAGTAGTAGTATCATTGTCTCATTTAGTGGAAATTTTGTTTATGACATATGAGTTTTTCTGATTCTGGGTCGTGAAAACCAACTCATGGAGATCTTTTTGGGAAAGATGGGTTTGCAAACACTGATTTATAAGGAATCATCTCATCAAACACTATTCATTGTGAATACTTTTCATTACATGGCTCATGGAGATTGTAATATTCATATAAACCAGGGATAAAAATCAAAATGTACTCATGAAGGGTGTGACCTTCGTGAAGAGAGAGATCATGTTTTCGCTTTGGAAAAGTATAGTGGAATTTATAAGGGCCCCATCTGGTATTTACAGGTGTATAACATCCCATTTATTGGACTGGTTATTTTTGATGTGGGAATCGTGAATGGGATCCAAAATTTTAATCATGAATAGGATATGATTGCATATCTTTCATGATTCTCCCCTATAATTTGACCCCTTATTTCACTATAGAGTTCAATTATTACAGGTTGTATTTGATGAATCAAAAATAAGTATACGATTAGAGGGGTTTTGGAAAGTATAGATAGATCAAATAAAATCAAAGAATAAATGGACCAAAACTCCATCAAAGGGTATGTTTCACCATCCTCACCACATTCATGAATGGTTGAGCCTAATGAAGATAATGGGAAATATATATCCTTCACGAGAATGTAATGGAATGATGATGAACTCCTTGCAACATCAATGCCATATCAGGGACTTCCTTGTGACAGCACATAGGGTTTTTTCTAGTAATATTTGTGCTACAACTTTCAGAATCACATATCTCACCTAATCATAAAGTTAAAAAAAATAATATCCTACAATAAAAATAAAACCCATAATACTATAAATACCCTCTAATTTAGGATATTTTCTAGGATGGGAGAACTTTTGAGTTCCAAAGATCACTCTTTTCTGACAAACCCCCTGATCTTTATGAGTGAAAGTGAAATTGGATCACCCGTGTTATTGAATCTTCATGAAACATCCACTTTTGTTGTTGAGATCCTCTATACAAAGTGAAGACTATTTTCATGAAAAAACATTAACTTGATGAATTAATAAGTCATTTTGGGGTAGTTGATTCTTTTAAAATAATTAAACCATCATAAATCTCTCCAAATATAAATATAGACATCCTTCTTATGTAAGGGATACTTGTTTCATGATTCCTTCTGCGTAATGATCATATGGAACTCTGCATGGCCCTTAATATTTGTGAGACATATCTCTATGATAGCCTAATATTTGCAATGATCATATCATGTTCCTATACATGGTATCTTACTTCTTGTAACACCACTTCATGGATGTTTAGTTCTCAAGGCCCCCATACAAATCAATGATCAGTTCGACCACACTGAAAATCCTCATGTGATTGGTACCACCCTCTCCTATGTCCACCCACATCACATAATGTGAAAACCAAACCCCATTACTACCTATTGACTCTCTGAATTGGTATCATAAGGATATTTTATTCTATATACATGAACTATAACATTTTCCTCTATATTGATCAAAACACCACAAATGTTCCAACACCATCCCCTCCCAATGGCGAATGAGTTGTGGTCTCCTAATCCCTAGGGATGAGGATTGATTCCCCACATGTCTAATCTACATGACACAAATCTTCATAGTTGCACTTCCTAGTTATACAAGAATACACTATAAGAAAAATTCCTTAGAAAATGAAATGAAACACTATCCTCACCCTATGTGATGATCACATGATTATCCATGTACAATTCAAATGGGATGATCCCACTCCTTCTACCTTTTGTAACAATCATAGGATTCCTTGTGTATTCTTTATATAGAACAAAATCCCCTCTCCAATATAATAATCAACTTCTATAGAGGGAGTCATACACATGTTATCCACACACAACCCCCATAGATTCTCTATTAATGAAACTAGCATCCATACCACGTGATATTAAACTACATGGATATGTCAAATCATATGACATTAATCTGTGTCATCGAACTACATGGGTTTTGATCCATGTCTTATAAAAAGATCTTATATGATTCCACCTTCTAGTTTAATCCTGAAAAAATTAAACATAGTTGTTCCATTCTAGGTAATCGCTTACTATATCCACTTATATGGTGTTTTTTAATCCATAACTATAGAACTACCTCCATGGAGTGTTCAGATCCATTGTTAAACATAGGTGTTCTCTCATAGCAATGAACCTACCATTTCCACCTATAAGGGGGTTATAATCTAAAACCATGATTCCCCTCTAGAGGGAGTTTTGATCAATCGGTAAAAATAGGTGTGAAATATTACATCATAGTGATACACCACACATATCCACCTCTAGAGAGAATTCTAATCAACACTATCCAGGTCAGCCTCCATGGGGTTTTCTGACACAAAACTTCAGATTCGCCTCAACATGATATTTTGATCCACACCTCTTTAAAAGACCACCATGGGTTATTTTGACAAAATACCATGTCCCCACATTATAGTAAACATGTTCTCGTATCCACAAGACATTTAACTTATTACTCGATCTGTCTCACCAAGATGTCATGATCTATCTTCAGAGGATATAGATAATGTTTTTTAGCCATAATACCATCCCCATATAACAAACTTGGTGTACCTGAAGTAAAAAATACATGGAAGGAATACACACAGTCATCAATTTCTTCATGGTCTATATAGGATCCAATGGGATCTGTAGTTATGATGAATCAAATGAGACTTCTTCTAAATGGGATAATTCATAGGTGAAAAATTCCACAATTGTCCATACATTCCCACATGTTTCCAACATGACCACTCTCCAAACTAAAGTTCATTTCCCATTGGAGATAGAATCATCATAATTATCCATTATCCACATAGAGATAACTCAAAGAATGAGTTCCATGAACGTGAATTAATCTTTGATAGATTCCAAAATAGGTGACAAATCCCAATGAGGAATCCATGAAAGGAGGAACTAACATACCATTAACCCATTTTTATCAAGGATCATACATCATTGATAAATGTGATGAAATCCTTCTTCTCATTTAATGTGGGAATATGGGTCAATGAAATTTTACTACATGTGGCAACAATGAAAGCATTGAAAAAATTTATAATAATCGGTTGTATTTTTAGTTTTCAGTTAGAGGTAATTTATTACATGAAATATCCCAATGGAAGAGGGTTAGAATATTCATGAATAAGGGAGTATTGATATCCAGATTGAGTGTCTCATTAGAAATCCTTGATAATGTGTGGATGATAACGTATTATCTAAAACATCCATATGACCTATCCCATGTTCATGATGTGTTCCTTGTATATAATATAATGATACTAATAAAAATATTATGACATCATTTTTTGAATAATTATACATTAAACACTACCCATAAATCTATAGTCCAGATTTATTTAGTAGATTAAGTACATCAAAAATCAACATAAAATATTAGAAATAATTATTTATTTCACTATCCATAACATACTTATAAATTTCATTGATATTTTGTTACTATATTGGATACCATGGGGATATAAGTAATGAAACTTTTGAGAAATTACTCCAGCTAAGGGAATAAGAAATATCCCAATGCAATTCTTATGATTCAAGAGGAAAAAAGTGATACCATTGAAGATGATGGTCAAATAAAAAAATAGTGGTGAATTGAATAATTAAAATGGTATTAAAATAATATGGCATAATAATAATTTTTCAAATACAAAAAAAATAACATTATTATAAATATCCTAGGTGTACATCCAAGACAACAAAACAAGGTATACTATAATTATTACACATGCACCATATTTGAAATCTCATGAGATGGAAACATTACCCATTTCTTTTTGGGATGTATAAATATTATACCAATAGTCATATAATAATATGTCAATACATATTTATGAAACATTTAGAATATAAATCATTCAAAAAAAGTAAAAATGATAAGAATCATGAAGTGGAAATGGGTTACATAATCATATCTAAAATGATAACAAAATTATAAATCCAAAAAATTACTATGAAAATTGAGATTGAACCCTTTGGTATGATCATAAATAAATAAGAAATCATAGATCATTAATATGGATTTCAGGTTAAGAAAAGTCATATAAATTTATGGGGGATGTTGGTATTAAAATATTCCTCTAAAATGATATCCCGCGGAATAAATATTGAACTTTTATAGAATGTAATGAAACAATATTTTTCTAAAAAAGGTAAATAAACAAAAATTGTTTTGAAATATATATCTATTAAATTTGGAAAATCATGTAGTGGAAAATATATTAAAAATCTGTTGGAAAAGTAAATAAAGGAATATAAACATTCCCTTTAATTAGTGTTTGCATTATTGAAATGATTGAGAAGGGAAATTGGAAATGTTATATATCTCAAATAAAATTGGATGAAAAAAAATATTTTTATAAAATGAAAATATATAAATACTAAAAATAAATTATATATGATGAAGAGAGTTATAGGAATTGAAAAATAATGGGGAACCATAACCCAGACGAAATGGAGGTGATTGGGGTGTCCCCTTAGTTCTAGTCCAAAATCACTTGGTATGTGTGTCTACCATCTTGAATACTGAAATTAATTTGTTAAATAATTTATTATTAATATTTTTCATGTATATATTTCTTAATTTATGTCCATTTTTCATCTTATGTAATTCATTTATTATATTTTTTTAAATGACTAATTACATTTGTTTAGTCAACCTCAACAAAAATTGTTTGAATTTTTTATCATGTTCCAAGGTGTTTTAATGTGGTTCAATGGTCTCCATAATATTAATAGTTAAATAATTAATATATTTTTTCTCCGAATACAATTTTTTTGAACTAAATATTTAAGATTTTTATATATATTTTATATTATCATCCTTATAGGTGTTTAAAATCATCCATCATTGGATGAGTTTTATAAAAACCTATCAAATTTATTTTATGAATTAGATGATGAAAAATTCATATTGAAAAATTATTATATTCTTAATTATATGATGATATAGTTGTTAAAAACAATTAAATATAATATTATTTAGGAATAACTAATCAAAATTTATAGGTGTAAGAAATATAATACTTAATATATCACTTTGATGTGGCTGTAATGGATAATTCCATAATACTTTATAGATTAATAATTTCATAAGACTAAAAATTCAATAAAATCTATATGATATTTTGTGAGGCATACGGATATTTTTTTTCAAGAAAATATTTTTTAAATGTAATGATAATGGTGCGGATAAAGGTGTTATTTATAAGTGTGAAGAGATTAATTTCATAGAAATTTTTTTGAAATGTTTTATTTTTCAATTATCTTATTCTCTCTAGTACTCCCCGTATATCCCCATTATCTCCTTTAAGGATATATTATAATAGAATTTTTTGGAAAAATGTAAAGGTAAGTAATTTGGACTTGTTTATTATTTATTACATATACGTGATGTCATATTTACTGCATTTCACCATTTTCATTCTACATCAATATTTTTAACAAAAAATTACGATATTTGACTAATTATTTAATTGAAAATTACTAATTCAAAATATATAATTCAATTTAATAAAATTATTTTCTATATAATGAAAATTTTAACATTTATATACAATCTATATTTGTTAGAAATTACCATCATTTAGGATATAATAAAATTTCTAACTCATAGAATAGAATTAAATATAATTTCATAAAATAAACTTTTATTTTATATTCATTTGAAAATTTTCCATTAATATTTTTTTGTGAAATAATATTTTTTAAAAAATATTAAATCTATTAATTTTTTTATGGAATATAAAAAATAAATATTTCATAAAAATATAATTTTGTTTTCATTATGATAATATTTATTTTTTTCTCATCTATCATTCTAATTTAATTAAAATAAAGAATATGTTATTTACAGTTTTTATTTCATAGGATTCTGAAATATTATTTTTATATTATAATTTCAAAGTTATAATTAATAAGATTTATGTTACTATTTATACATTTAAATTTCTTACAGTCAACTTGGTTTTATACTTTATAAAACACCTCATCTCTCCATATTTACATATTTCCTTTGATTTTTATCAAATAAATATTATTAATATCCAAAACAATTATTACATTTCTAAGAATTTCTTTCTTTTTATATTGTTTTTATTGATTGTGATTATTATAGGAGATGAAAATGATCTAAATTTTAAAATTATACTAATTTTATATATTTTTTTGTTATTTTCCAATTATATTAAAAAAATTAATTTTTTATTTTAATTATTCAAATCTAAAGTTATAAATTAAAATAACATTTTATTTTGTTACATTTTAATTATGTTTTTAATTTCTTTTATACTATATAATATTCATTATTATGAGAAACATTTTTAATTAGTAATGGAATTCAATAAATATCTAGGTGATTAAATTATTATACCTATGATAAATATCATCATTAAAATAAAATTTCATATGATAATATGTAATCATGCTAGATTTGGTATATTTCATTGCTTTCTCATGTTCCCATACTTCTTCTTTATTATGGTGGTTTCTCTAAAATGAAGTTGACTTGGTGAGTGTTTTCACTGTGTTGAAATTTTTATCTATAGTATAAGATCTTCACATATTTCTCCATCTAAGAAAAGCAATTCTCAAATGATAAAATTTTTGGATTTAAAACTTTTTAAGGATCTGGTATATAATTTCTCAAGAGGTAAACAGCAAGGAAATCATAAACATGATATTGGTTTTGGGTTATTCTAGCTCATATTTCATGGTTCAGATGCAATCACAACTCTTATAGGGGTCAATATAATGCAATGTTTTCCTTTATTATCCCCAATCCTAATGAATATCTCCTTCATATAAGTGAATATGAACACTTTATCTATAATATAAAATCTCTATCTAATTTACATTTTTCATCAAAACTATATTATTCAAAAAACAATAATATAATGTATTATCAAAAGAATTTTTATTTCCTCCTCTTATTTTAGAATATTTTGCGTCCTAAATGATTGTATTCCCAAAATTCATCAAAAAAGTTTGGGTTATATATTTCCTCATATATTGGGATTAATTTGGATTCTTCATAAAGAATAATTAAAATCTATTGTTATATAAAAACTCAATCAGTGGAAATATATACCTAATATACCTTTTAATTCTGAAAATAATTCTATAAGAATTTATTAATGATTTCAAATTATTATATTAGAATTAAAAACATTTTAGTACGATATGATATAATTATTTTTTTCAATGAACAATGAATAATGAATGCTCTTAGAGAACATTAATTTAATCAATAAATCTCAATGAAATATAATTGATAAGGGTGTTCAATATAACATTTAAACTTTTCTAATGTATATCATGGAAATTTTTTTGAATGATAATTTATTTTATGTGGGTATTACAAGATAATAATTTTTAATATGAGCTACTAGAACTCATAAAACAATTATTTCCATTGGTTTTCATCAGAATATCTGCGATAAACTACCTAGTATGTTCTCCCATTTATATGAATGTGTTGGTAAAGGTCTAATCACCCCCATGGAATTTTTAATTTTTACCTTCAGTCATTGGAAAACAAAAATATTATATATATTATAAAATTTCCATCTTTATATTGTCCCACTAGGAGTGCTCTTGGAGAACATTGTAAATAAATGTGCACTTATAAAAGACTGTGGAATGCATTTTATGGGAATTGTCTATTAGATATTTCTTTTTCACAAGATCTAATGGTACATATAATTGAGTGAAAATTTTCAGAATTATGTATTCATAAATGATGTAATTTTAGATTATACATTTACTTATTTCATCCTCCATACTTACTATATCAATATAATACCTCTATTTTTTCTTTCTCTTCTCATAAAGGGATGGTAAAATGATCATTTGAGAAATTTAGGATCTGATTCTTTATTATATGATTCCCATGTCCATCAATTTATTATATAAAAATATTATATCCATAACAATCATAATAAAATATATGGTTGTATTATCATTTATATATAGAAATGTAACCACATCATTAACCTTTGTAGGTTACTGGTGCATTGGAATCACACTGGTGGGTTTTCCCAACATTAATTTAGCATTAAAGAACTTTCAAACTGAGATCTGTCACAATATAAAACGCCGGATCTTTGGAATAGAATGAAGAATGAATAACAAAAGAGGGAATCCTGGAACCATAGAGATAAGATCATCATATGTTAGTTATAATTAATTTAATTAATTCACAATAATTACCTAGGTGGAATTATTTCTTTGTTGATGTGTCTAGTCACAATTCGGTGATCCGTAGTTGAGTCGTAGAATACAAGTGTAGGATTCCTCTTGCAGTGATCCACATGTGTGATATGTATATCTGGATTTTTCCGAAGGTATATCTGGGTGCAAGTGCAGAAGAACCTTTTATTACGATGTCCGCCTTCGATCACCTTGATCTCTCAGTCTTGATAGCATTCTTGGAGGAAGGAGTTCATTCAGGCTTGAAATAATTCTTCAGAATTGTTGTTCACAATGATTCTATTGTGGAAAATTTTTGGGGTTGTGAGGATATTTATAATCGGGTTTGAGGTTATAGAGTTATGATAATAAATAAACACGTTACACATTTAATTTATTTCATTAACTCTTATTGAAAACCCCCCATATCGAATGATTAATTCCTTGACATGCACCAACACTGATTATAATAAATATCACAATAATGATATTATTTCTTCAAAATACCAACTTGAAAAACTATACGTCATGTAATCATTAATACACGGTGTGTACTTTTTTCCATAAAAACTACATGGCGTGTATATTAAATATACACGACGTGTAATTTTATTTTCCACTTTTATTTATTTCCTCCACCAAATTTTATTAGACCTTGAGTAATGGATATTTATTTCTTAAATAAATATAACTACATCACTCGCTGATAAATATTATTTCGTCCATAATATATTCTCTCGAATAACTGGTGTCGAAATAAATCTGATCAGACATCCTTAAATAATTATTAAACCAGAGTCAGGAATAATAATTATTTAACATGTTAAATTAATATTTAACTGAGATACATGGGCACACTTAGTGTGTGACCCTCTAAGCCTCTTTCTCAGTGGAATTAGTCGGAGACTGCCTAAAGTTCAAGGTTAGCATCTAGAAACATGCCAAAAAATCGAGCGGGTTGCATGCTAGTGTCATGAACCCACGTGCTCGATTAATCTTTCTTGGACTTTCCGAAATCAAACTCGCCCATACCTTACCATGGACATGGATTTATTTAGGATATATAAATTACATAAAATTTCTTTAGAAATCTACTTAAATTATGGAATAGAAGGGAAAAATCCTTTCTTGCATTATCTATTAATGCAATATTACTCATGACGCACCCAACATATCCTACGTTGCTGCGAATAGAGTGTCGTCACAGTTTTCTTCAATACATATAAGTGCGCGAGTTGTAATACCCACTAATAATAATCTTAATGTATAAGGACCAATACACGCATCCACAGATAGAAAAATCCAATGACACTATGAAATGTGGATTTCCTACTGGCGGGTCTCGTTCTCGTAATATCCTCCTCGATATTACCAAGGGAGTGCACCATGAGAAGGTGCCTGAATGTTTTATGAGTCCTCACCCCTAATGGCCTGTATTATTTGTGTCCCTCAAATAACATCATCTGACCATAGAACATATATTCAAGAACAGTGTTATAGAACATCCGAGTTCTCATCATAGAAGAGTTCCGCTATGACCCTTTCCTGCAACAGCTATCCTTTGGACATTATCACATGCATTGTCATGCAGAAGAAAAATCAAGATGTGATAAGGATTTTATTAATAAATAAACTAAAAATTAGTTGGTTATAGGCCACCGAATCCAACAGACTCCCACTTCGACTAGAGCCAATTGCTAACAACCTTTAACCCGCTATCTCTCACATGATATTCATGCTTCTACTGAGATAGGCCTTTAGTCATGGGGTCCTCCACGTTCACTACTGTGGACACTCTGATCACTGCAATGTCACCCCTTTGATAGAAATCCCTCAGGAGTTGATACTTCTGTAGTATGTTCTTTATCCGTTGATGTGATCGTGGTTCATTTGTAAGAGCCACCGCTGCAGTATTATCACAATACAATGTAATGTAATCTTTACTGCTAGGAACCACATCAAGGTCATGGACAATGTTCGGAATCCAGACAGCTTCCTTGGCTGCATCAGAAGCCTCTATATATTCGGACTCCGCTGTAGAATCGGCGACAACTGGTTGCTTTGAACTCTTCCATCTCACAACTCCTCCATTGAGACAGAAAAGATATCCAGATTGTGACTTCAGATCATTCTGATCTGTCTGAAAACCAGCATCAGCATACCCTCTGATGACAAGCTCCTCGTCTCCTCCATACATGAGGAACATATCCTTAGTTCTTCTCAGATACTTAAGGATAGTCTTAACAGTAGTCCAATGCTATTATCCTGGATCTTCTTGATATCTTACTACCATGCTCAGTGCATAGGCAACATCAAGCCTGGTACATAACATGGCATACATGATGGATCCTATAGCCGAATCATATGGGATCTTCATCATTCTATCATTCTCTTGTTGTGTCTGAGGACACATTTTCATAGAAATATGTTGGCCATGTGACACTGGAACCAATCCCCTATTGGATTATTCCAAACTAAATATCTTTAGTATTTTGTCAATGTTTGTACTCTTACATAGTCCAAGCATCCTCTTGGATCTATCACGAATGATCTTGATCCATAGAATGTTGGATGCTTCACCCAATTCCTTCATGGAGAAACACTTGTTCAACTAGTCCTTAACTGACTGTAAGACTGGTACATCGTTTCCAATAAGCCACATGTCATAAACATATACTACTAGGATAACGATCGCATTCCCATTAAACAGTGTATAAACACATAGATCACATTCATTCTTAATGAACCCAAATTCATTTATGGCTTCATCAAATTGAATATTCCTTGACCTTGATTCTTTCTTTAATCCATAAATGGAATTGTGCAACTTGAAAACCTGTTTGGCTTCACCTGGTGTCACAAACCCTTCTGGTTGTGTCTTATAGAAATCTTCCTGAAGGTTCCCATTAAGGAATGTTGTTTTGACATCCATCTGCCAAATCTCATAGTCATGATAAGATGCTATGGAAAGTATGATTCTTATGGATTTAAACATGGAAAATTGCGAGAAGGTTTCATCATAGTCAATTCCTTTACACAGTCTGAACCTTTTAGCCACTAGCCTTGCTTTATAGGTTCTAACTTGACCTTCCATGTCCATCTTTCTCTTGAATACCCATTTGCATCCAACAGGTTTTACATCAACTAGCTCATTGACCAGAAGCCATACTTGGTTCTGATACATGGAATCCATCTCATAATTCATAGCTTCTATCCATCTTGAAGATTCTGAGCTTTCTACTACTTCCTTGTAGGAGAGAGGTCATCATTGTCCAATAATAATGATTCACCATCCTCAGTTACTAGGAAACCAAATCTCTCTGGTTCCCTTACCTATCATGTGCTCCTACGTAGTACTTATGTTTATGGAACCTCTTCCATGGGGACCTATGGAACTTGTTCCTATACCAACTCCTATGTATCTTGATCATCAACTTCATCGAAGTCAATCTTTCTCCCATTATCATTCTTGAGTATGTTCTCCCTCTCAAGAAAGATGTTTTCTCTGGCGACAATCACTTTTTGTCTGAAGGGTTATATAGGTATTATCCTTTGGTTTCATTGGAATATCCTATAAAGATACACCTCGTGCCCCCGGGTTCTAGTTTGTTTCATGAGAATGCCTTAACAAATGCCTCACATCCCCATACACGTGTGTGCGGAAAAGTGGGTTTCCTTCCATTCCATGACTCAGAGGGAATTCCATTTGCCGCCTTAGTTGGTACTCAGTTTAATGTGTATGCTGCAGTTTTTTATGCATATCCCCAAAAGGATAATGGAAGATCTGAATGACTCATCATCGACCTCACCATGTCCAACAAGGTGTGGTTTCTACTTTCACTAACATCGTTCCACTATGGTGTATTAGGAGGAGTGAGCTGAGATAGAATCCAAGAATCTCATAGAAGATTGATGAACTCTTGGTTCAGATATTCTCCACCTTGATCTGATCAAAATTTCTTTATCTTTTTACCAAGCTGATTCTCTACTTCATTTTTTGAATTCCTTGAATTTCTCTAAGGCCTCTGACTTATACCTCATTAAGTAGACATAGCCATATATAATAAAATCATCAGTAAAAGTAATGAAGTAAGAATATCCACCTATAGCTTCTACTGGAAATGGTCCACACACATTCGTGTGTACCAATCCTAGATACTATGTTTCCCTTTCACCCTATCCACCAAAAGGCGGCTTGGTCGTTTTTCCTTGTAAAAAAGTGTGACATCTATCAAGTGGTTTTAACTCAGTAGAGTCTAAATAGCCATCTTGGAAGATATTTGTTAAGCGCTTCTCGTTTACAAGACTGAGACGTTGATTCCACAATTGGGTGATGCATGAGTCATGTGAGTTTGTTTTGTTATCGATTTCCAACACTTGGTTTTCATAATTTAGTACATACAACCCATTATTTAAATGTGCCATACCATAACATATGTTGTTCTTATAAAAGAGACAACCCTTATTTCCAAATTTGAAAATAAATCCATCCATAACCAAACAAGATACATAAATTATGTTTTTGGTAACACAAGGAACATAATAACAATTATGTAAAACCAAAATCATCCTAGTCAGCAATGAGAGGTGGTAATCACTAATAGCCAATGCAGCCAGCCTTGCGCCATTAGTAGCTCGAAGGTCCACCTCTCCTCTTGCAATATTTTTAAATATACTTGGTTCTTTCATTTGAATACAGATGTGAGCCCCACAATCTATATCTAATACCCAATGTGTAGAAATAGAATTATTACACTCGATAAAGAATGCACCTTTAGCATCCCGATGCTTCTGGGTGTAGTTCCTCTTCCAGTGGCCATGCTTGCCACATGAAAAAGACACCGCCTCCCATTCCATGCGCTACCTCTGGATCTTCCCCTTCTTGGAGGGACGATTCATGGGGGCTTCAGACCGTTTATAATTCTTTGTACCCTTTGTATTGACCTTCCTTTTCTTATTCACCATAAGGACATTGGGTTTCTCAAGCCCCATGTCCTTATCTACCGGGTGAGTTAAGGGAAGAAGTTCTGATCTAGGTGCAACTGGAACAGTCTCTTCCAGCACATACAATTTCCTCTCGTGGTGATGGATGACGCATAAACGCCTCTACCACTCTTGGAAATTGGTACCGGTGAAAAGTTTTTCCTTCTCTAGTATGGTTCACAATGATATGTTTGAATTCATTTTCTTGTCGTTTCTACAAATTAAGATGAGAAAAGGTTTATTACATTATTAGAAAAATGAGACAATTAAATAAATTAATACTTATTAGTCTCCAACTATTATATCGAAATCCAATATCCCTCACCATTGACTTCTGAATATTCGATTTCCTGAATATTCTAGTGGTAAGGATCTATATTTCCCTTCGCATTACCCCAACTATGGTTGGTCAAAAAACTTTATGGGTTTTAGGTAGGAATTCCAAATGCCAACTGCATTAACTCGTAGCTCCTTGAACCACTGAGTGGAATCCACAATCCTGAAATCCTTTTATTTTTGATTTCCTCAACCTTTTCCTCTTGGTCACACCAAGTCCTACTGTGGAAGCCAACCCTTGATGCGAACCAAGTCAATTCAACCCTAAACCTTGAATTATAATTCTCTAATAATTAAAAGCACTCCAACTAGGGTTGGTCAAGCACTTTGAACTATGGTTCGATTCTATCCATGATTATGGAAGGTGATACTGACTTAATATTTATTTTCAGGGATTTTATCCTTATATGTAAATGGCCATTTTATTATCTTTGATTACATACTTGTTAATATTAAGTGGGATATACTTACGTGATTAACCATGTATAATATAATATTTATGCATAACCCGATTTTATTTTAGTTCTATATTGAATACTTGTTTAATTCATTAACTGTGTGATTGTGAAAACACACCCACAATAAATAAACCATACAACAGACAGGAAAAAAATAAATGGTATGATCATGATCTTTTCTATTGTTTATTTTATCTAGCGGTTTATAAACTAACCCAAGTCCTAGGGGAGAAACACCATGAACCTTTTGGGTTCGTGTTTACATCTTTCCACCTATCCACCTTTGTATCTCCTTAGATTGGTTTCACCTTTACTCCTGACTTGAGCCGCCTCCACTAGCTTGGGAGCTCCATCCATTACATATGCATTTATCTCAAATACAGGTGAGGGGTAAAAAGGGTTTTTTACATAACAGAATCCATGGGCGTGCAAGACCTACATATTAATGAGGGGAAGGCTCACCGGGCAAAAAATTAAAATAAATAAATTAGAAGAAACCATTCACATACAAAGGTCATGGTCTACATCATGATCATCCATACAGCCAATGATATTTATGCATAAATAAAAATAATATTCAATTCTTTAATCATTTTTTATTAAGATAAATCACACTCGAATTAATTAATTTTCATTAATTAATCAATCCATTTATCTTAAACCTTTTTTCTGAATTTCCTTGAGATACTCATTCATCATTATATTAAATAAAAACAATCATTTAAAATTATCCTTGTACGTAACTTGTACCTTAGAGGAAACCCAGTGAATTCTAGTTCATTTCGTAATTTGAACAAGTACACGACATGTAGTTCCAACTACACGACGTGTACTTTTGTTCATCGTCCATCCGAAGTACACACCCGGGGACATGGTATGGTAATGTACTTTGGAAATTTTCTTAGAACATGGAGTGTTCAATGGGACACATGTCGTGTAGTTTCTGCATTACACGGTTTCCATCCAGGAAAGCCGTGTACGGGGTACACCATCCAACCCTAACCTGAAGGAACTACACACCATGTTCATTGGACCACATGGCGTGTAATCTGGAAACCATGTGCCACCTGTTCCTGGTCAACACACGGTGTCATTAATGACTTTGATAGGATCCAATACACATCCTGATTTGGCAGATCAGTCTGATGCATGAATCTAAACTACATGGCATGTACTTTCGAATACACACCATGTATTCTGGTGTTGTACATCCATAAACGTTTGGTTCCTCCGGATGAGTTCCTATATTTTATTTTAATCCAAATTAAAAGAAAAATTCATTTCTGTGAGGTGAATGAGAAACGTTGGAGGAGGAACATATCTTAAGATTCATATTTACTGAATGATTAAACTTGAATTGAAACTACTAAATTATTAAATGCGTAAGACATCAAAAAAAACTAAATAATTATAATCAATGATATGACCCCTTAGATACCACTTGTAGGTTCTGGGCACAACGGAAGCACGTTGGTGGGTTTGCCCAACTTTAATTTAGCATTAAACAACATTCAAACTGAGATCCATCATGATATAAAATGTCGGATCTTCATAATAGAATGATGAACAAAAAACAAAATATGGAATCCCAAAACCATAGAGATAGGATCATCATATGTTGGTTATAATTAATTTAATTAATTCATAAGAATTACCTTGGTAGAATTCTTTCTTTTTTGATGTGTACAGTCGTGATTCTTGTGATCTGTCATTGCGTCATAGAATCCAAGTGTAGTATTCCTCTAGCGGTGATCCACACATGTGCCACATATCTCCGAACGTCGCTGAAGGGATCTCCGGGTGCTAGCGTGGAAGAACCTTTGCTTGCGATGTTTTCCTTCGATCACCTTGATCTCTCGACCTTGAGAGCATTCATGGAGGATGGAGTTCTTTCGGGCTTTAAATAATTTTTCAGAATTATTGTGCACAACAATTCTATTGTGGAAAAGTGTTGGGGTTGTGAGGATATTTATAATCGGGTTTGAGGTTATAGAGTTATGACAACAAATAAATGCATTACTCATTTTATTTATTTAATTAACTCTTATTGAAAACCCCCCATGTTGAATGATTAATTCATTGACATGCGGCAACAATGATTATAATTAATATCACCATAAAGATTATATTTCCTCAAAATCCCGATTTTAAAAACTACACGCCGTGTAATCATTAATACACGGTGTGTACTTGTTTTCCATAAAAACTTCAATGCGTGTATATTAAATATACACGGTGTGTAATTTTATTTTCCACTTTTATTTATTTCTTCCACCACATTTATTCGAACTTGAGTAATGGCTATTTAAATCTTAAATAAATATAACTCCATCATTCACTAATAAATATTATTCCGTCCACAATATATTCCCTCGAATAACTAGTGTCGAAATAAATGCGATCAGACAGACTTAAATAATTATTAAACCACAATCGAGTATAATCCTTATTTAAATTGTTAAATTAATATTTAATTGAGATACATGGAAACACTTAGTGTGTGGCCCTCAAGGCCTCTTTCTCAGTGGCATTAGGTGGAGCCTGCCTAAAGTCCATGGTTAGCATCTAGCAACACGCCAAGGCACCCATAGAGAAATAAGTTAACATTGCAATGACATGTCACCACATACGAACACTTACCATGTAATATAATCCCTTTGTCATGATATCTCGAATCAAGCGGGTTGCATGCTAGTGTCATCAACCCACGTGCTCGACTATTTTTTCTTTGACTTTTCGAAATCAAACTCTCCTATACCATACCATGGCCATTGATTTATTTAGGCTATATCAATTCCATTAAAGAGCATGATAGATATACATCACTTATGGAACATAAGGGACAAATCCTTTCTCGCTTTATCTATTAATGCAGTATTACTCTTGACGCACCCAACGTATCCTACCTCATTAAAAACAATGTGTCATCACAGTTTTCGTCAATACATCAAATTGTGTGAGTTGTAATAAAAATTAATAAAAATTCTAAAGTCTAAAGACCAATACAAACTTATGAAGATAGAAACATCCAATGACACAATGAAATGTGGATTTCCTACTTGCAGGTTTCATTCTCATAACATCCTCCTGGATATTACCAAGAGCACACACCATGAGAAGGTGCCTTAATGTTTTATGAGTCCTCATCCCTAATGGCCTGTAATCTTTGTGTCCCTCAAATAACATCATCCGATGATGGAAATTTTATTCAAGAACAGTGTTATGGAACATCCAGGTACTCATCAAAGCAGGGATCTGCTATGACCCTTTATTACTACAGCTATCCTTAGGACATTATCACATGAATTGTTGCGCATAAGAACAATCAAGATGTGAAAAGGCTTTTATTAATGAATAAAGTACAAAATAGTTGGTTCTAGGCCACCAACTCCAACAACCTTACCATCATGGTAATGGATTCAGAAGCCATTGTTCTTTATCATCTTTATCCATCTTTATTAATGCTTAATTTTAACCTTTAATATGAATATATAATTTAGGATTTTTTAAAATATATATGTATATCAAATCTATATTTATTGCTAATTACTCTAAATAATTAATGATAATATTATTTCAACCAACTTCAGATGGTTTATCATATTTTGTTTAATGAACCATTAGTTACATTATAGAATATTCTATTTCATAATAAATTTTCAAGGTTAAAATTACAGCCCATCTTAAATTCATAATTTTTTGGAACAAATACATCCCCACGTGAGAGAAGGTTCTTTATAGGTTTAGTTATTAGCCTATTGATCAACTCCACAATTCCTTATCCACATTCATCACTCCATAAAATTATTCTTCACGTCATTGTTATGTTTTATATTGGGGTTGATAATCATGATATATTCCTAAAAAATTCATAAATATAATCCAGATAATATAAGTAAAATTTCTATAAATGTTAGATATGTTATTCTATGATATTTCTAAATCTCTATTATCTTTTATGTATCTACGTATATCAACTTTCATGTGAATAAAAGACACAATAATGTTATATTTTACATCTATAATTCATACTCACTAATCATTTAAAATAAATTTTCATTTCTCAATGTTATAAATCAATCAATCAATCACACTTCATATTCATTTTTAATTTTGATATATATTATAATTTCATCTATAAATAACACAAAACAATCTTTTTATAATATCTAGAGACCCTATTTATCATGTTTATAAAATTTATTATATAATTTAATAGTATGAATGGAACCTCCTATTAAAAATAATTCTTATCCGTTTTATTATCGGTGTAATTGGGTATCTCATCCTTTTTTTCCTTCAATCAGTGATATCTTAAATGAAGATCTACATTAGAGAAGTATTGGTCCTTACTTAGTTGATCAAAAAGAAATCAAACTATGGCCAGTGAAAGTGGTTATAAATCATGAGATTTTTGAGATGTTGATAATTAATATGGGTATGAATTTTCCAATATATATTCTTAATAGACTGGATTATCTCATCCTTTGGTGAAGAACTTTTGAATATGAAATAGTATTCTATATTCCTTAATGATTCTTTGAAAATTCAGGCATTTGTTAAATTTTGAATACAACCAATCGATTAGAAGGAAGTATAATAAACATTAAAAGGTAAAAATTAACATATTAATCTATTTTTGGAATTTTGTCAAATATTATCTTCTCATTTAAAATCATTTGTGAAATATTGTATTTCACAATAGGAAAAAAAATCCTTTCTAGAGATGTATTTTCTAATGGAATTTCTGTAATCCAAATGCAAGTATATATTCAGAGGATGTTTTGGAATATAGAATAAAGTTTCCCTTTTCTAGTAGCTGATGTTGGTTATATTTAATAACACTTAATAAATGACTACTATAACATAAAATTCAACTAATGTGAGTATAAAATGGTTATCTATAAGATTCCTCCCAAAGTTTTTAATTATAGAAGAAATATATACTTGAGATTGAATAGTTTCACCTCATTTTACTTTTATAAATAAAATAATTTCTATGAATTGATGTGGGGTTCTAATATTTATTCTAAACATTAATTAAATAAAAGTACATATAAAAGCATCATCATAAAAAAATTGAAGATAATTAAACGATATTAAGGATAATATTCTACATTTCATTCAACATATAATTAATAAATAAAAAATCCCTATATTTTTTAAAGAAATAACTAAATTAATAATCACATGAAGGGTAAAACTATTAAATTATATGGAATAACCCATAAATGATATTTATATATAATATTATGAATTTAATTATTTCAGTATACTCTATAGATGTTGTATTTCATATGAGATTCTCAATCATAATCCCCAAATATTAGTGAAAATTTCTATCATACAACCTAAAAAATCACATGTTCCACACATATATTTTAATCTAATATTTATCATAATGAGCTAGAAAACAAACCAAAAAATATAATTAAATGGTGGAATTATAAGATTGGATATTTAAAACATTAAATTTGAAAAAATGTAAACTAAAAAAATAGTTCTTTCAATATATTAAACGAGCTACTAAATCCCTCTAAACATTTATTAATAAAAATTAAAAAATTGGGAAAAATATTAAATAAATGTATGTGTTATAATGTTCACAAATGGAACAAACATGATATTGATTTATCTTCCTTTATTCATGATCCATAAATTTATTTAATTCTTGGAGAAGATAAATTAATATCACGAGTAATAATGGAATAAAATATATGATATCTAAATATTATAACAGCATATTAATTTTTTAGAAACATATCATGGGGATTCATAATTATATTTTAAGGATCAATACTAAGAGAACATTATATAGTATTTGAGGATTATTTCTATTGCACTACACAATTTATGTCATGGTATAGAAAAATTATCAATTACATTAGTGGAAGTATAATTCAAGGAAAACATATAAAATCATTGTATATTAATTTATATGTTTCTACATATTGAAAATAAATCATAAAATAAGTATATGAATAATAAAATAATTCTAAATTAAATTTTTGTATAATCACATCATAATGAATAATTGAAGTATATGCCAAACAAATTCAATGAGAACAGGGTAAAAATCATTATAGATTTTTATAATTAATTAAATAATGATAGGTTATCAATAACAATTTAAAATTGAGAAAAATCATTAGAATTTATTGGAAATATTGAAATATAAATGATCCTCTGATATCATTTTTTACTGAATTAGTAATAAAAATTTTAAGGAGGTCCATGCAAATTTTTTTTAATAAAATAAGAAAAAAATGAATTTTTTTATGACAAATTAGTTATTATGAAATCTCTATTTAGTTTTCTATGATTATTCAAGAATATATATATTATGCCATATTTACTGTATTTCATATTATTCACCATTTTTAGTGTATTTAAATACTTTTAGAAAAATATCAAAATTGAAACCCTATATCAATTTCATTGTCCTTACTCTAAATTTAAAATAAATTTATTTATATTAATTTTTAAATATCATAATTGTAATACTATAATGAAATTTTTATTTATTGAAAAACATTATTTTTTATGAAATAATCAAATTTATGGCTCATAAATGAATTCATATAATTGCATATAATTATATTGTCCTAAATATTAATATTAATATTTAAATTTATAACATATTCATGAAAATATTTTTTATAATTATTTTAGATTTATCTTAAAATCATATTTTAATGATGATAAATCATATTTATTTTCCATGAGAATTTTGTTTGTTTCATTTTGTGAAATATTTATTTTATCATATCTAACAGTCATTTGTAGTCATATTATTGTATAAATCTAATATATTTTTGTTTCACAAGATTCCCACATATTATTTACCAACTCCAATTTCTATGTTATTATTTCTCATTACTAGAATATTATTCCAAAAATATAGGTTACTCTTCTAATATTCATAAATATTTTTTTAAATTTCTATTAATACATCATATTTAATTCATCAATAATTAAGATCTATTTATCTCAATAATATATTCTTGATTTTGAATATGTAAATAAAATTTCTACTAGTTTGGATTCTTTTTTATAGAGTTTTTTTAGGTTTGATTATTTTTTGACATCAAATTGATACAAATATTCCAATTATAGTTATTTTATAATTTTTTTTATTATCTTATTTATTTTATTTTCACTACTATTGTGTATATTTATCCTTTTAATATAATTTTATAAGTTAATATAATAATTTATTTTTAGTTTTTATTATGTGGTAATGTTTTTTATACTATAATAACTTCCAAAATATGGTGTACATATTTATTCAAAAAGAAAATTATATTTTATTATATTTTATTATAATGTATTTTTTTATAATTTCTTACATTATCAGTAAAATTTATTGAACATAGAAGTTGTGCTACTGGAACATAATATCTCATGTGAGTATCAACTATTAGAAATCCTGGATTTTAGAGATAATGTATTATAAAACATGACTAGCCACTTGGATAACTTCCTCTATATAAATCACAAAATAAATGTAGTAACCTTGAATACCCACGATGTAATGATGGAAATGTGCTACCATTTTTTCATCCGGGTGAATAAATTTCATATATGAAATTATTTTAATTGGAAGAGTATAACGACATTCAATATTTTTATGTATATAAATAAATAATATATGTTCAATGTATTTTATTTCAAATAAAACTGAAATAAAATAATGAATTATATATTTTATAGAGGTAAAATATTAAAATATATGATAATTATTATCACTATGTGAATATTTTATAAACCAACATTACGATAAATATTATTGTAAAAAAACAACATGTTAGTGAAAATAATTATAACATTAGAAAATTATTTTTTATCTATTAAAAACTTTTATAATTTGTTTTAAATATTTTATATTTTTATATGATAAATGTTACTATTATTATACAATTTAATTTATAAAATGTAAAATTTATAATCTAAATAATTAATTGTATTTGATTAAACACATTTAATGTTGATGATGACCTTCATTCAGAATCATATTTTTAACTATGTTGTGCATTTTTATATTCATAAATTAAAATAATTACTATTGAAGAATTATTTAAATGAAATAAATGGTTTATGTATATATTAATAAAATTGAGAACAATCTAATGTTTTTACTTGGTTAGGAATAAAAATAAATGCATTTTCATGATTAAAAATACAATTTTGTAAAAAAATTATGTATTTTTATATTAAAATAAATTTTTATACTTTTATGAAATTTGCAAAAGAAAATGCATGAAATATATAGAAAAATAATTTCAAAATTATATATTAATCTCATTTTCATTTTTAGGCTAGAAATATGTTTTCATGTTAAGAATTTATTTTCCAAGATAAATATGAATTAATGTGAAAGTGTTCATATAAGGTGTAGAGACATAAAACAATGTTAAAAACATATAATTTAGTTTATGAGGGATTTATAAGAAATTATTTCTTCTTTCACAAGTTTCCGCCACTTTCTATCCACATTAAACGAGAAATGTCATTCATAATTCATTAATGGAATGATTATTTATGAAAATTTCCCTCAATATCACTTATAAATGGATACGTCCATTGATCACATCAATACAACCAATTCATTAATATTCTTATTATATCCCACCCTATATTATGTTCCAAAAAATAATACTTAATGATAGGTTGCATATGGTAAAAAGGAGTCCTAAATCACACATTTCCAATAGTCTCTCTAAGGGAAGATTCAGGTCATCGACTTAAGTGTTACTCTATCCTTAATAATTATTCAATATTTTATTCAAACTATTATTATTAAAAATTATTATTTTAATTTAGAAAAAATTTGGTAATTATTGTGATTATATAAATGTGAGATTATTACTATATAGTAACTTGTTCATAATCGTTCATTGTTTAAAAAATGATCATATTCTTTTCTATTTTCCCACATACATGAATGTTGTTGAATCATGTTACAGATAAATGGATAGAAAAAATATGCATAATATAAATATTATTGAGTAATTAATAATTTAATATTTTATAAATATTCTATATTTGTAATATTATAATATATATTCTCTAATAAATTAAATTCTTTATTAATTCCACAATCCCAATAAAAATAATATTGATCCGTATTTCGGAGTTGTTAAACCATTGATTAGGTATCACTTATAGAATCTCCCAAAAATATTATTCAATAAAATGAAAAATTTAACACCTGGAAATTAATTTTAAAATAAAACAATTGATATATGGGTGCAATTAAATTATAAATAAATAATATCATGTAAAATAGGAAATAATTTTTCTCTTATATAGTGTAACAATAATATTAAATGTTATATAAATATAATTAGAGCATGTGTAACCAATCCTACTATAGTGGTAAGGGTTTTCTCATCTCAATTTTCATTCATTGAGATATGATTAATATTTACCACTTATTTTTTATGTGTTCCTTATAATCCCAATATAATCCTTTTATATTACTTATCATTAAATTAGATGGACCTAAAATCATTTTTGGGTTCCCTATTTCAAGGTATTTCATTTTAAATATTACCAATGATATAAGGGATTATTTTTCAATATCACATTCTAATAAATATTGATTATCAATAAAACTCCATCGATGGAAAATACATATTATTTCCATTTAAAATCCATATATAGTTTTTCATATAGTTATTTTTTGTGTTAATGGGATGACCCAAATTTACCATTCATACACAATGCATCAATTTTCATGAATATTCATTACTTATGAAACTAAATAACACCCCAAAACCAATATGATTGATGTATATAGAGATTAGATTCATACAATACCAAATTTTAAATACTGTGAACATTTATTCACAGTTTATACACATGAGAATACCATTTATACATTTTTTATGACCAAGTATTATTTAAATCCAAGGGAATTGAACTATAATAATGGGTAAGGTCATTTTCTTAATAAAGAGTGAATATATGATATGATAATTGAATCATATAAGTGAGATTAATACTAAAATGTATGTACATGGACATAATCACATTAAATTAACCTAATAAATGGAACTCATACCAAATGAATATAGAATATAAAACATGATTCATGACATGAGTCCTCTTGAATTACACAAAAAATGTGTCATAAGAGTTGAAATAATTGAGTTTAAAATCATGATTCATTAAAATGTAACATAGGTAAATTACATAACATAATAATTTGTAATAATAAGCTTATACATCATAACATATTTCAACCTTAATTACCAATAAATTTATCATATAATTGAATAAGAAAACAAAATTCTTTTACCATCGTGCAATAGCGATAACCACCCTTGACCAAAAACATTTTGGACAAGGACTATCCACCAAAAACATTAACCAATTCATTGAAGTGCAAAATTCGACTAACCGGTAACATAATGATAAACCATATATATAAAATATTTCAAACTCTTAACATAAAATAATTACCCCATGATAAAAAAATTGGTTTCATGAGGATTTACAATAATGTTTTTCAAGATCTATCAAAATAATTAATGTGGATATTATTATTGTATAATATCCATAGAAAATGATATTTTATTCTAAATGATATTGTCAAAGTTTAAGAACATAACAAACAATACTAAAATTAATTTTTTAAATAAGAAAAAAACATATATACTCTTGTTAGTAAGATTTATATCAGAGGATATATATTATAAAATAATGAAAATAGAAGTCAATTTTGAAAAACATAGAATAATGCAATGAAATATTCATATATAATTCAAAATAAAACTAAGGAAATATTTATTCATGTAAAAAATATTTCAAAATAAATCATTACATTATTTTTATAGGTAAGATTAATAAAAATACAAGATTGATTTAAAAATCCTTCTAATTATAGTCATGGATATTTTAAAAATCATAATAATGATTAACATATTGGATATTGATTCATTAAAAAATTATTTATGGTTATCCTCACTTGTAGGAAATTTTTTTGATAAATTGAGAACCTTTGGAAGGTTAATTGGTTATAAGGAATATGAAACCATAGTGATCCAAATGAGAATAAAATATTATGTTTTTTACTCAAAAATAATTTTAAATTTACATTAATTCATGATTAATCATAAAAAATATCAATTTCAATGTAATACTATATAAAGAAGAAACTATGTCTTGAGTTAATTTAAAATTAAATCCACTCAAAATATATAATAATAAATTTATTTGTAAATACACTTAAATTCATGAAATTTATTTTAAATAAAATTCATATGAACTATGTGAACTATATAAATGAACATTGTTAAATTATATGAATCACATCTCAATTATATAAAATCATGTCAAAATCACCTTAAATTAGATTCATTTATTTGTATAGCTGATATAACATATTTTTTAATAATTTTTTGTTCTTATAATGTATATATCATACCAATATTTATATATAATTTAATTTATAGTGTTCTATCATTATAGAACCCCTGGTCTAAGGTGTTCCTTTTTTCGTTGTCTTTTAGGTCTTTTGGATAGATTTTCTATGTAATTGGATTTGGGAAAAGACATGATAACTGAGACTACCTACTTACAAATATAAAAAAAATTAGCCTTCAAATTATTGTTTTAATATGTAAATTATTTAGACAGGATATCAATATAAAATTATACGTTGTAAAAACTTTTTACATAGTAAAGTTGATTTATATGTTATGAAATTAGTTTTTTATCAAAAATAACCGATTCAATGGGTATTTTGGTGCATTTTAATATCGTTGAATTAACAAGGAAATATATCAATTTAAAACATAATTTTTTTTCCTAGTGATTTCTATTAGGGAAAGAAATTGTAAATCATCATTTGATTCATTTATTCATTCTCTCGACTTCCAGAAACAACTAATGTGATTTCTGGTTATCATTGACATATATACTCTATTGGAAATGAATCTATAAGAATTAATTTGTTAAAATACATATTTTTGGTTCTATTATTCTTTATCATTTTGGATATCCTTGGGCTTTCTTGGGTGGAAGGGCTTATTATTGTGTATGATTGAATCTATGCTTTTGGAATCACATTTTTAAAAATACTTATGTGTTTTATATAGGGAATGAGAAGAATAGGATGATTCATGGAATCATTTAAGAGCCTTTGGGAAAATATAATCTTGGTAGGTGGATTTTCTTGAACATGACTATTATAGATATTTTCATCTTGACTCATGATAATTTTTATAATGTTTTTATATTTATCATAAAATACTATTTTTATGATGATAAATCATTTTTATTTTCCATGAAATTTTTTATTGTTTCATTGTGTGAAATAATTATTTTATCATATCTAACGCTTATTTTTAGTCATATTATTGTATAAATCCAATTTATTTTTTTTCACAATATTCATATACATTACTTCCATATTCTAATTTCTATGTTATTATTTTTAATTACTAGCTTACTATTCTAAAAAGACAGGTTACTCTTCTAATTTTGATAAATATATTTTTTTTACTTTCTATTAATACATCATATTTCAATCATTAATGATTAATATCCATCTATCTCAATAATATATACTTTATTTTAGATATGTAAATAAAATTTCTACTAGTTTCTAATTTTTAGAGTTTTTTAGGTCTCATTATTTTTAAAGAAAAAAATGATACAAATATTCCAATTATAGTTATTTTATAAAAAAAATTATTATCCCATTTATATTATTTTCACTACTATTTGGTATATTTATACTTTGATTATAATTTTATAAGTTTATACAATAATATATTTTTAGTTTTTATTATGTGGTCATGTTTTTTATACTATAATAAATTCTAAAATATGGTGTGCATGTTTATTCAAAATGAAAATTATATAAAAATATATGTCATTGTAATGTATTTATTTTTTTAATTTTATATATTATCAGTAAACATTACTAAACATAGAAGTATTGCTAATGGAACCTAATCTCTTATGTGAGGATCAACTGGTAGAAATCCTAGTTGTAGAGATAATATACTATAAAAGATGACTACTCACCTGGTTAACTTTCTCTATAAAAATCAAAAATTAAATGTAGTAACCTAGAATAAAAACAATTTAATGATGGAAATATTCTCCCATTTCTTCACCAAGGTAATGAAATTTCTTAGTTTAAATTATTTTAATTTGAAGAGTATAATGACATTAAATTTTTGTATATATTTATATAAATAATATATGTTCAATGTATTTTATTACAAATTAAAATGAAATAAAATTATATATTATATATTTTATAGAGTTCAAATATTAATATAGAAGATAATTATTAGAACTATGTGAATATAGAATAAATCAACATTAAGATAAATTTTATTGGAATAAAACAACATGTAAGTGAAAATATTAATAACATTAAAACATTATTTTTTATCTATTAAAAAAATTTATAAACATTTAAAATTATTTTATTTTTTTATAAGATAAATATATTGATTCTTATACAATTTCATTTATAAAAAATTAAATATAAAATTTAAATAATTTATTGGATGTGATTAAACACGTTTAATATTGATGATGAACTTCATTTAGAGTCATTTTTTTCACTATGTTGTGCATTTTTATATTCATAAATTCAAATAATCACCACTGAAAAATTATTTCAATGAAATAAATTGGTTATATATATATATTAATAAAATTGAGAACAATCTAATTTTTTTACTTGTTTAAGAATAATAATAAATGCATTTTCATTCTTAAAAATACAATTTTATATAATAATTATGTATTTTTATATTAAAATAATTTTTTGTTACTTTTAAGAATATTGTAAAAGAAAATGCATTCAATATATCGAAACATAATTTTCAAATTATATATTAAGCTCATTTTCATTTCTAGGCTAAAAATATGTTGTCATGTTAAAATTTTATTTTCTATGATAAATCTGAATTGAACTAAAAGTGTTTATATAAGGTGTAGAGACATAAAAAAATTTAAAAAACATATAATTTAGTTTATGGGGAATTTATAAGAAATTATTTCTTCTTTCACATGTTTTCCCCACTTTCGATCCATATTCAACGAGAAATTTCATTCATAATTCAATAATGGAATGGTTATTCATGAAAATTCCCCTCAAGATCACTTATAAATGGATACATCCTTTGACCACATCAATATTACCCATTCATTAATTTTCTTATTGTATCCCACTGTATATTATTTTCCTAAAAATAATATTTAATGATAGGTTGAAAGTGGTAAAAAAGTGTCCCAAATCATACATTTCCAATAGTCCTTCCCAGAGAATATTTAAGTCATCCACATAAGTGTTATTATATCTTTAATAATAATTTAATATTTTATTCATACTATTATTATTAAAAATTATTTTTTGGAAATTATTATGATTATATAATTATGAGATTATTACTATATGATATCTTGTTCTTAATATTTCATTGGCTAAAACATGATCATATTTTAATCTATTTCCCCATGTACATGAATGTTGTTGAATCATTTTCCACATAAATGGATAGAAAAAATATGAATAGTATAAATAGTTTATAATAATTAATAATTTAATATTTTATAAATATTCTACAGTTTTAATAATCTAATATATATTCTCTAAGAAATTAAATTCTTTATTAATTCCACAATCCCAAGAAAAAATATAAATAAGTGTTTTAGGAGAACTATATAAAAAATTAATGTGAAATTAGGATGGATATCTCGAATGATACCACAAACCTACCTATTAATAAATATTTTGGAGTTGTTAAACCATTGATTAGGGATCACTTATAGAATCTCCCAAAAATATTATTCATTAAATGGGAAATTTAACACCTAGAAATTAATTTTAAAATTAAACAATTGATATATGGGTGAAATTAAAATATAGATGAATAATATCATGTAAAATAAGAAATAATGTTTCACATATGTAGTGTAATAACAATATTAAATGTTCTATAAATGTAATTATATCATGTGTTACCAATCCTACATTAGTGGTAAGGGTTTTATTATCTCAATTTCCATTCATTGAGATATGATTAATATTTACCACTTATTTTGAATGTGGTGTTTATAATCCTATTATAATTTTTTTATTTTACTTTTCATGAAATTAGATGGAAACAAAATCATTCTTGGGTTCTCTATTTAATGGTATTTTATTTTAAATGTTACAAATGATATATGATATTATTTTTCAATATCACATTCTAATTAATATTGATTTTCAATAAAAATATATCAATGGAAAGTAGATATTATTTCCATTTAAAATCAATATATAGTATTTCATATAGTTATTTTTTGTGTTAATGGGATGACCCAACATTACCATGCATAAAAAATGCATCAATGCTCACGAACATTCATTACTTATGATAACAAATAACACCCCAGAACCAATAGGTTTCATGTATATGGAGATTAGATTCATACAAAACCTAATTTTAAATACTATGAACATTTATTTATAGTTTATACACACGATAATACCTATTATACATATTATATGCCAAAAAATTATTTATATCCAAGGAAATTGAAATATAATAAGGGGTAAGGTCATTCACTACTAGAATTCTAAGTATTTGCGACGGGTATTTGCGATGGGATAGCGTTGTAAATAATATTTAGAAATGGGGTCCCGTCACAAATAGTAAGTTGCCAAAAACGGCGTCGCAAAAGATATTATTTGAGATGGGCCCATCGAAAATAATAATTTTTTTGTGACGGGTAGCTTCACCATCGTTGTAATGACCTGGACCCGGCCAGGCACCCGAACAATATTGAACGGGTCGGGTGTCACTACATTAGGCGCACCTCCCCTGAATAAAAAATGCTTCCGACTAGCAGCGAGGGTCTGAATAGTTATAGTGGGGAGGTTATAACCTCTCAGAGGATAATAGTAATGGTACGGGTCCGATTATAATAGTAGAAATGCAGCAGAAATAAATGACTCAGTAGACTCGAACCAGACCCGCATAGTAGAATCACATTCAATAACAATAAATAGTTGAAGCAATATAGAAACAACCATAGTGAAAAGTAAACACAAACATCATGCCAGCAATCAACTACAATAACTGCTAAAACAACCAAGCACGCATCCAAGAAAGTCATACAATCAATATATATATATATATATATATATATATATATAATGGAGCCAATGGATAACAAGCAGTAGCTACAATTTTAAGTAAAAATGCTGATGCAATAAAAAGAATACTAAACAAGTAACTCTAGTATAGCATGACTTTAGGGTCCATGCCAGTCTCCATGTCAACAGCACTAAAGTCCAGCTCCTGAGGCTGACCCTCTACCTTCACGCAATTTCATAAAGTCTAAACACGTCCCGAAAGGCCCGTGTAGGGTGTGAGACAAGTATCAGTATGATACCACCCAGAGATTCATACCTAATATAAGTGTTTAGGCAAATATGCTAATATAAGAAAAACAGTAAACATTGCAATGCCCAAAAGTAATCAAAGACTTCACTGCTGCTCAGCAGCCACCAGGAAGTGTCACCTGCTTTGGCCAATGCCAGAATCTCTGGTCTGTATCCTGAACCTCATGCCACATGACACCATGTGTCTCAAGTATCGATGTCTCGAAGGAAAGCCCGACCGTCGTAACCCATCTTGAAATCTCAACATTCCCATGGAACAACATCCGGAGGAACAGCGATACCTATCCTCAAATAGTAACCGGAGGGACAGTGTTGTCTGCCCTCAAATCACGGTGAACCTCCACCCCAAACATGACCACCTCAAAGCTGTCTCTCGAAGGCTCCTCGCCTTCCACGTGGCTTCCTATGGCAAGCACACCCAAACCAAATATACCTAACCGCATCTACCGGGGGCCTCTACCCAGCGAGTGGTCGCACCACCTCATCTCGGAGTCTATCTTTATGCACAATACTCAAAAGTACCAGGTGAGAGGTAATCACCTCAGTATGTTCCCAAGGCACAACACATCTGACACCTCATGCCACTGTGAACCTGTCTCTCATGTCTGATGGCCTCGTCATCCAAGTAACCTGGGCCAAGCCCAACCTGATAGTCTGACTAACTCAACCGACGTCCATGAAACCCAATCCCATGGTAGAAACCACCCAAAATAACCCGATCCAAAGCCCTAACCTGTGATCCTCATCACTCAACATTTATCCGGGCCACACCCAACACAACGAGCATCTCAACACAGATAATATCACACATTGCATAACTATACTCAGGGATCACTTGAAATAGGAAATTACTTAACAATTAAATTGAACTAACTTATTCCAATCCATACAATCACCTAAGGTCATAAATGCCTTAAAAAATTACTAACATTCTTTAACAAATAAAACTCAACAGTTTAATCCAGCAGCAATAAAAACAGTCTAAAATCAGCAGTTTAAATACTGGTCCAAATCATACGCATTTCGGCAACCCCGGACGAATTTCCCCAAACGATCCATGACCACTCACCCAGCCTTGATCAAGCACAACAAGGGTCATGGAAAACCCAAAGGCATCCCACAATACATATAATTACATAACAACAAATAATCAAGGCTTCGCTCAACACTAGACGTCCCGCCCGGAGGTCGCAACCCCAAATTGTATACGAAAACACAGAAAAAGGTATGCACCACCCACCTCGTACTCGTATGATGACACTTCTTTGATATTAGCTTCTGAATAGCTCTGAATCGTGGTAGATCTGTGTTTCCATCATATCCAGAAATTCCAATTGGATAGAATCTACAGAGGAATATGTGAGGGATCAAGGACGAAGAAGGGTGTGTGGGGTTAGCCTTTCTGATGCAGTCCCGCTGCCACTGACGGATCGATGAACGGAGGTCATATGGAGATTCTGTGAGGGTTTGAGTTTTTCAGAGGTTCTCGGGTGAACTGTTCATCCATAGGAGAAGAATAAGGGTGTTCTGGAAATAAGATGCAATGGAGTCTCAAACGATCAAATAAAAATAAAATTACATGACATTTTTTTCCAAAGTACACGCCGTGTAGATGTGTTTCTGTACTCCAACTTAAGCGGAGTCCAGCACATGTCGTGGACTATGTACATTGTCAACACACGGCCAGGGTCTCGGCCGCAACATGGGACAAAGTTACACGGTCTTTCATGGAAGGCTATATGCCGTGTAGATTGAAATTTATACCTGGGCGCCACACGGTATGTAATTGGCCTTGAACGGGTAAGGGTTACATGACCTGTCTATAAATACACTCTGTGTAGTAAGAAACTTATACATGGTCATCACACGACATGTAGTCGATGAGCACGTGGTCAGTCAGTCGTTTAACACATACACGGCGTGTACTTAAAGTACATGGTGTGTAGTCTGGAAATTTCTAGAAACTGCCCAGATTTTCCAGACTTCTCAAAAACCAGAAAAAAATTTAAAACAGGGTCAGAATTTAACCCGTTTCTAAAAACTCATGTTCTTAAAAACTCCCCACCTTAACGTAGCTCGTCCCCGAGCTACCAACCAAATCCATGAGATGGCACTGAACACGACCATCCCGGTTAAAAAACATGGACTACCCCGGTCCTAAGGTTCTGGATAAAATCCTAAAGGGCTCCCCACCTTAGGAATTGCCTAGTCGGTCTCAACCCGAACAAAACTCAAAGAAAATCGAATAAACAAGAAAGGACCAACAACTTATTTCCCGGGCTCATGGTCCTCCCATGACACATCGTCACCCCTGCACCTCCTTGGTGCTCACGTGTCACTTCCGACACCCAACGTAACCCTCACCAAATCAGTGTCTGCCTCCCTGAGGTCCTACATCTAATATATGCTCAAATCAAACCTGGTTCCATGAAACTCAAGTAAACCACATCCACGATACCCCGATGCCCATGACACCTCAAGTAATATGCATCTTTGATGCTCCGGATGCCACGCATCTCAAATATATAATAAAATATTTAACGCATCAGATATGATGTCAATCCCGCTAACTAGTCTCTAGTCAGTCCAAAAGTAACATGTGCAACTCGTGCACTCAACCATACACACCTCAAGATTCCATGCCAAAAGAAGCAAAGAAACTCACGGCCACACCTGCGGTGTATCTACCACCACCATCGGCTCTCCAGCCGGCTCAATCCCTGGCAGCTCCACAGCGTGCACCTGGCCTGATGCCCGACTGCCGTATATCTGACCTCCCTGCGGTGCTGCTCTAGTTACTAGCCACTGGCCCCTCAGCTGGATCCCTCTAACCCTGTCACATCCTCCACGTGCAGCTGAACCTCAGCTACCCTCTCCTAGTACCGAACCTGAACCAGCTCCGGATGCCACAGTCTGTCCTAGTCCCTGCCTATCGGTAGTCTGAGAAGGCTGCCTGCAAAACCTATCCAGATGCTCGACCTTCCCACATGCTCGGCACTCCTTAGGGGGTCTGTCGCACTGAGCCTGAACATGTCCCAAATGTGTGCACTGAATGAAAACCACCGCTGAACTACCACGAGGTGGTCTATCTGAGTTCTTGGCATGTCAGCCCTGCTGGAACTCATCTCTCCCTCACTTTCTGCTATCTGTAACATCACCCGAAGCTGCCACCCTGCCAAAATGAGATTTCACTCTCTCATTTCCCTCAGCTATGAGCGCCTCATTCACTACCTCGGAGAAGTAACCCAGCCTGAAGATGTTTACCTGAACCCGAATGGCGTGTCGTAAGCCATCCTCGAAGTGTATCACCCTAGCTGTGTAATCGCTCACCATGCCAGGTGCAAAACAAGATAACTCTATGAAGGTAGATATGTAGTCCATGATAGACATATCTCCTTGCTGAAGACTCAAGAACTCCCGAGATCTCTCTACCCTCAGTGTCTCTAGATAGAAGTTCTTGAAGAACCTGTCCTCGAAGTCCTTCCATGCAAGTCCATCGTGCCTACGATCATGTACCTGTACATCCCACCAACGCTTCGTCGGTTCTCTAAGCATGTACGTCTCCATATTGACCCTCCTCCCTGGAGGCATCTCGAGCTTCTCGAAGATCATTTTCATACTCTCTATCCAGTTCTCGGTTGCCTGTGGAGAACCCTCACCCTCAAAAATCGGTGGGTGCTGCGACTGGAACTCCCGCGTCAAATACGCCATAGAAGGCTCTATAACCTGCACGCCTCTTCCAATCCCCTGCAAGAGAAGTACCAGGCTTGCTCTAAGATGCTCGTCGAGCCACGACCCGAATGATGCCAAACCCGACAGTAGTCCTGCCTACAGTGGATCCTGAACCTTATCCTATCCCTGAGCCTATACCTGCGGCTCATGCTCTGCCTGCACTGGATTCTGAACCTGATCATGTGGTACCGTATCCTATCCTACCTGATGCTCCATCATGTCATGAAGGAGTAACCCGCTGAATACCATAAATGGTCAGACAATCTTTATATATATTACAATAAATACTACGCAGACAAGCAAAGCAGTAAAGAGGCAGTGTATAACAAATACCCTTACTCTCCACTATCGCAACCCATGCCCTCGACATCCCGACCTCACAACCTTCTTACCCACCCTCAACAGAGCCAGGAATCAATAGTACCTCGGGCCATGCCCTTCCTGACAACCAACGTTGCCTCAAACCCGACGACCGAGTCGCCCAATCCTGACAGTTACACTGCCTCACCCATAGTACCTGCCTGCTCTCACAAGAGCCAGACCCAAATATCTTTCACCTGAAATTCTACCAAATACAAAGCATGACAGACACATTGCAATAAACAAGAAATTCTACTAGGAGTTTCACCTATTCACATTTTAGATCATACATTGTATGGAAATTGATTTTTATTCACATGGTATTATCACTTCACAAAGCATACGTGCAGTTATGAAATTGAAATACCCTAAAATGTGCCTATCAAATGACAAACAAGAAACCCTTGTCATGCCAGCCATGGTTTACATATCATAATCAATAACATCACACAATAAGTGATCCAACAAGGTGGAAATCATATAGACCATAATCTGAGAAAAAAACAAATAGAAATATCCACCCACAGCAACTCAATCCATCCCTCATACATGGGGTTACAGGCACCCAAGCACGAGTTCAAAATTCTGTTCCAACAACCACCTATCTCTAGTATACCATATCCCAAATAGTACAACCAACAGAAATAAAAGGACAAGTCTCTAACTCATTAGTAACCAGAAACAAAATGCTACTAAATCCCTGTCAAGAACAACATTTGATACCACTTTGTAACGACCCAGACCCAGCTAGCCACTCGAACTGTACCGAACGGTTTGGGTGTCACTACCTTAGGCGCACCTCCCCTAAATGGAAAAGGCTTCCGACTACCAGCAAGGGTCTGAATAGGTATTGTGGGGAGGCTATACCCTCTCATAAGATAATAGTAATGGTACTCGTCCGATTATAACAGTTAAGATGCAGTGGAAATAAATGACTCATCAGACTCGAACCAGACCCACATAGAAAAATCACATTCAATAACAATAAACATCGGGAGAAATATAGAAACAATAGTAGGGAAAAGTAAACATAACATCATGCCAGCAATCGACTCTAATAACTGCTAAAACAACCAAGCACGCATACAATCAAGTCATACAAATCAATTTATATATATAATGGCACCAATGGATAACCAGCAGTAGCTATAATATTAAGTAAACATGATGATGCAATAAAAATAATACTAAACAAGTAACTCCAGTACGGCACAACCTTAAGGTCCATGGTAGTCTCCATTCCAACAACACTAAAGTCTAGCTCCTCAGGATGACCCTCTACCTGCACGCAATTTCATAAAGTCTACATGCGTCCCGAAGGGGCCATGTAGGGTGTGAGACAAGTCTCAGTAGGATACCACCCAGAGGTGCGTACCTAATATAAGTGTTTAGGCAGACATGCTTATATAAGAAAAATAGTAAACAGTACAATTCCCAAAAGTAAACTAAGACTTCACTGGTGCTCAGCAGCCACCAGGAAGTGTCACCTACTTTGGCCAATGCCAGAATCTCTGGTCTGTATCCCGGCACCTCGTTCCACCTGACAACATGTTTCTCAAGTATCGACGTCCCGAAGGCACGCCCAACCATCGTAACCCAGCTCAAAAGCTCAACCTGCCCATGGAACAACATCCATAGGAACAGAGATACCTATCCTCAAATAGTTATCGGAGGGACAATGTAACATCCCAAGGTTTTCTAAAAATAAATTGAAAATACTTGAAATTTTGTTTAAGGTATATATTTATAAGTATCCTTTAAACATAATTTTATTTATTCTATGATTTGAATTTCAAGAAACTGTCATCTACAATTGGGTTCAGTATGTTATTTAGAGTCTGATGAAACAAACTTGTTTTTTTGGTGAATAGTAGAATGCCCTTATGAATAGTAATATGAATAGTAATATGACCTCATGAATAGTAAATAATATTATTATTTTATTTTCCCATGGCAATAGGATAATGGGATCTTAATTAATTTTCCAATGTCACATGAAACTAGTTGCACTTAAATATTGTTATTTCTTGAATTAACTGTGACCTTATTTAAAAATTAAATTAATAATATTTAGAAAATTATTTTTGAAAAATGGAGTTCATTTTTGAATTATACACATCGAAAAATGGTTGGGGTAAATTTTTGGTATTTTTCTGAAACTCTTGAATTTTCGGTGAATAGTGAAATACGGTAAAATACCGTATAATCCATTTATCAGTAAAAATGCACTATTTATGAAATCATTAGTGATGAAAGGCCACTTGACTCGAACTCACTTGATATTTTTACTAATTAAGGCCACTTGATTTGAGATTATTCGTAGTCTTGATAAAAATATTATAATAATAATTAAAATAATCTAAAATACCTCCCCTCCACTATAAATACCACCCTCACTCCCGTCTTCCTCTCACACCTCTCAAGCCTTGAGCATTGTCTAATTTCTGCCAAATTCCCTCCCCAATATTCTTCCCCACGTCCTAGAGCTACTGGTCTCACCAAAAGACCAAAATCAAAGCCCTTAAGAAGGATCTCAAGGAGAAGAGATCAAGAGGTAAACATCCTCTTTCATTTTCATTCTTTCCTTCCATTTTATGTTATTCTCTTCCTTTCCCTTTGTCTTTTGTTGGGATATTTCATTTAATATTTCCCCTTACTGTCCAAAATTTGTATGAATTATGAGATATTCCATTCCTCTCATCAATCTTATTTTTATGAAATTTTAAGAGACGTCGTTAGGCTGCCGAATTTTTGTAAGAAATTTATCATGTTTTCTTCATTTCAAGATTCCCTTCTCTTCGTTCTTCACCCCCTCTTATCCAAGAGGCATGAAATCTACAGAATCATGTATATTCTGGATGTTGTCATGTTTATGGAAAAATACAAATCATTATTCCTCTCCTCTCTCACTTATTTAAAGGATCAAAAAACATTGCCCATTTGTGTCGAATTACCAATATCATGGACGATGTATTTTCAATCTCCATTAATTCTTTCAAGTCTGGTCATGAAACCATTTATATGGTTGAAACAGGTTGTAATATATGTTTTATTAATCATATAAGGTTCTGTAATTCTTTTGTACTCATGATTCAAATTTACAAGACTAAATGAAGTTGTAATTATCAAAGAACCACTTAAATTATCTAAACGAACATAATTAATGTTTAACTTATAAATCATCATCATATTAAGAACCAAAGTGATAAATGGTATAATTTATGGTACTGGAATTATGTAAATACTACTCCATTCCAATTCTGGAGTTTCACTTCCAATCAATAAGAACGATTCATCATGAACCGATTGTGAAAATCACAAAAGAACTCACCCAAAATAATGCAAGGAACAAAATACTAACAATTAAGGGGTGAAATGAGGTTATGAAATGACCATATAAGATGTTATAAACATGAACATGTTTCTTTAAAGTACTAATAACACTCTTTTAACCATTATACAGGATGTTTAAACAATTTTGAAGTAATACAAGCCCAAGGTAAGGGAATTCTTAACCCGATTTCCATTCATTGGGTTAACCTTCTACTTTATAATTTATGTGCTATTTAAATTGTTTGTGTGATGGGTTCTGTTTATATTATGTTTAATTATGTGTATTTACAGAGTATATACATATTACATCCACTCAATTAAGTCTCACTTCAAGTATATGATGTTTATAAGGGACTTTTCTTCTAAAATCCTCTTTTAAAATTCTGTTTTATAAGATTCAAAGGCAATGTTTTTATGCTATTGTTTATGTTGTATGATTATGTTTTTGTTATTGGGCATTGTTTATGATGAAGGGTGGGACCTATATTTCCCTCCAATGCATTGGGTATGAGTAAGTTGGAGGTCGGCCGTATGGTTACTCCAAGTGTAACTGTGATGGTTACACAAAGTTAGGTAGTCGTGAGGGTTACAAATTTTAAGGTAGCCAAGATGGTTACGAGATTATGTAAGTAATGCCCCAATATACCTCTATGATTATAATTATGTTTGTGTGGATCTTGTGTAAATCTCATGTTACGCTAAGTAAGATTTTATGGGTGGAAAGCATGTCTTTTGAAAATGTTTTCATACGTCATGCGTATTCATGGACTAATGTGATTTTTCCTTCTTTTTCATACCTTACGGAGCTTTTGTGCTCATCCCAAGTTTTTAAATGATTTTTCACAGGTTAATGGATGAGTAATACAAGGAAGGAAGACATGTTAAATGTTGAAGAATTGTCAAGGAGTCTTGTTTTATGTTTTAATGTTTTATTTTCTGAGGAAAATGAAAACTGATTTTATGGTATCCACTATGTAAGAATGTGTAATGTTATGAATGTTTTGTCTTAATTCTCTAAAGCTCTAAACTTGAAAAGATCCTCAATGTATAATGAAGTGTTTTCTTAAATAAATTCATGATTATGTATGAAATAAGTCCGGGTCCTTATAGACAACGATGTCTGCCCTCAAATCACAGCGAGCCTCCTCCCCCAACATGGTCGTCTCAATGCTATCTCTCGAAGTCTCCTCACCTTCTACGTAGATTCATATGGAAAGAAACACCAAACCAAATATACCTAACTGCATCTATCGGGGGCCTCTACCCAGCGAGTGGCCAAACCACCTCATCTCAGAGTCTATCTGTGTGCACACTACTCAAAATTACCCGGTGAGTGGTAATCACCTCAGTATGTTCCCAAGTCACAACACATTTGAAACCTCATGCCCCTACGAACCTATCACTCATGTCTGATGGCCTCTCCATCCGAGTAACCCGGGTCAAGCCCAACCCGACAGTCTGAATACCTCAGCCGACGTCCATGATGCCCAATCATGTGGTAGCAACCACCCAAAATAACCCGAGCCAAAGACCCAACCTGTGATCCCCATCACTCAACAATTATCCAGGCCACGCTCAACATAATAAGCAGCTCAACATATATAATATCACACATTGCATAATTATACTCAAAAATCACTTTAAATTGACAATTACTAAACAATTAAATTTCACTAACTTACGCTAATCCATAACAGAACCTAAGGTCTTAAACGCCTTAAACAATTACATAAATGCTTTAACAAATCAAACTCACCAGTTTAATCCAACAATAACAAAACCATTCTAAAATCAGCAGTTTAAATACTGGTCCAAATCATACGCATTTCGGCAACCCTGGACGAATTACCCCAAAAGAGCCATGACCTCTCACCCGGCCTTGCTCAAGAAAAAAAAGGGTCAGGTAATACCCAGAGGCATCCCACATTGCAGATAATTAAATAACAACTAATAAACAGGGCTTCACTTAGCACCCGACGTCACGCCCGGAGGTCGTCATCCCAAATTGTCTACGAAAACACGGAAGAAGGTATGCACCACCCACCTCGAACTCGTACAATGACACTCCTTTGATATTAGCCTCTGAATCGGTCTGAATCGCGGTAGATATGTGTTTCTGTCAAATCCGGCAATTCCATTTAGATGGAATCTGCGGAGGAACGGGTGAGGGATCAAGGACGAAGAAGGTTGTGTGGGGTTAGCCTTTCTGATGCGGTCCTGCTGCCACTGACGGATCGAAGAATGGAGGTTGTATGGAGATTCTGGGAAGGGTTGAGTTTTTCAGAGTTTCTCGGATGAACTGTTCGTCCAAAGGGGAAGAAGAAGGGTGTTTTGGAAATAAGATGTGATGGCATCTCAAACGATCAAATAAATATAAAATTACATGGCATGTATTTCAAAAGTACACGCCTTGTAGATGTGTTTCCTTACACTAACTTAAGCGGAGTCTAGCACACAACTTGGACTGTGTACACAGTCAACACACGGCCAGGGTCTCGACCGCTGCACGAGACAATGGTACATGTCATGTCAAGGAAGGCTACACGCCTAGTAGATTGAAATTTATACATGGGCACCACACGACATGTAGTTGGCCTTGCACGGGTAAGGGTCACATGGCGTGTCTATAAATACACGACGTGTAGTAAGAAACTTCTACACGGTCATCACAGGGCATGTACTCGGTGAACACATGACTTGTCACTCGGTTAACACATACACGGCGTGTAATTAAAGTACACGGTGTGTAGTCTGAAAATTTCCAAAAACTGCCCAGATTTTCCAGACATCTCAAAAACCAGTCAAAAAGTTTAAACAGGGTCGGAATTTGACCAGTTTCTAAAAAACTGGGTTCTTACAATTGCTAATAAGTATCTCATTATATACTTTATATATATACACATTTTTGCGATGGGCCCGTCTAAAAACTAAATTGTGACGGGCCCATAATCCCGTTGCAAATACTTTTTAAAAAAAATTATTTTGACTATTTGTGATGTTCCCGTCACAAATACTTTTTGTGATGGGTCCCTAATCCTGTAGCAAATACTTTTTTAAAAAATAGTCATTAGACTATTTGCGAAGGGCCCGTCGCAAATACTTTTTTTTAAATGTCTTTAGACTATTTGCAATGGGAACCAGTCGCAAAAGATCCCGTCGCAAATAATAAATAAATTAGAAAAATAATTTATTAAAATTATGTTTATTGAAAAATAAATGTTAATATTATTAAAATAATTAAAATAAAAATATATTAAAATTCTCAGTATTCACAAAAATATATAAAAAAATCACAAATTATTATTATTATTATTATTATTAAAATAAACGAATATTAAAAAATATAATATTGAAAAAATATATTTAATAAAATTATGATTAATGAAAAAATAATATTAATATTATTAAAATAATGAAAAAATAAAAATTATTAAAATTTTCAATATTAACAAAAAAATCCTAAAATCATAAAAATTTATGTATCTAATATTCGCACCAATATAAAAGGCAGAAAATATAAATAGTTCATATTATAACAAATGTTAAATTCAATTTTTTTAACACAAAAAAAATTACTGGGGTCGTCTTCTGGAGGAGGTGGTGGAGCTAAAGGATATGGTGGAGGAAACTCTATCCCCAAACTATGAGTCAGACGGCGCATGTACTTCATCTGCTCCAGATGTTGCTGCTGCCATTGATGCATCTCCTCCTCGTGCTTCTACTTCTGCTACTGTTGCTGCTGACGCATCTCTTCTTGTTGGTTCTGCAAACTCTCTATAAGTTCATTCTGAGCTCGTAACTGCTACTAAAACTGTGAGGCCGAAGAAGATTCCTCTCCGCAAGCTCCTCTTGAGATGGATGTCAACATCACAACAGTACCATAATAAGTACCAAGAGTCACATGAGATCTGATACCAACTAATCAGCCCTTTTCAAATCCATACTAAGTCGCCTGCATCCATACCGCCTCATCGAAATGGTGTGCACTGGTTTGATCAGTCGCCTCATCCTGACCGTCAGCCTGTGTCTGAGAGGTCGCAGTGTCATATGACTCCTTCAATTCCAATTTAAAATTAAAATTGTGAAAATATTATATGTAGATAATTGTCAAACTGAAAAATTAATAGTAACCACAATCTGATGTTGGCGATCACCTCTAATCTCTCCATTGGCGGGATCACTATACATCCTCCAATAAACATTGAACTCCGTAATATTGGGATACTCGACTGCCTACATAAATATAATGTATAATGTTTATATTTAAAGTTATATAAATTTTTAAAAAAATATACTTACCAGATGCTCTCTATGCGTACTGAATGTACAGCTACCAGCTCGATGCGTAACCTCCTGTCTCCCCCAATTCTGTCGACCCAATGAAGACCTCCTCTGAAATCCACCACCCAACCAGTGTGCACATAATCCATCCAAAACCTAAGATTAAATTTACTTTGGTCGGTGGTCTCTACACGACTCCTCAAATATCGTCTCCCCTACTTTCTTAATGGTCGTCTTTCTCAAATTGTGAAAAACCTGACACAAATGCTCATGCATAGCCACCTCCCATGCTGCATGGATAACGTCACGTATTCTATCATCGATGGGATACCATAAACCCTTCAAATAATTTATAATAATATGTTATTAATAAAATAAATTTAAAAATAAACCTTATTTATTTATGTACCATCTAATGATTGTACATGGTGATTTGCACATCAATGGGAATCTATCCCCATGTGATCCATGGCTGAGAAAAATAATTGTGCAAGATAGTGCTCCCCTTTCCAACATCTACATGCACAAAACTATGAAAAAAGAAAAAATAATCAAACAATTAGTATATATATAAATAAATTAATGAAAAATCTAACTAAAATATATAGGTTATCATACTTCTGTGTGTGCGGATCAAAGCCGAGACTTTGACATCGCTCGGGGTTAGGTTCAAGAATCATTAGTCGCGCAAGACCGCGCCCCCTCCGCGTACCTTCTAAACCACCAATATGTTGAGGGTCAGATGATCCCACATCCCCCTCATCCAAAGGTAGATCAGCCTCCTAAAACTCACGAAATAGACCAGGATCCAACTAAAACTCAAAATGGTTGTTGTCAGCCGATAGTTGAAAATAACTATCATATATAGATATATATTATTTATGATCATAACCAGAATTTAACTGCGTCAATGTTCACCTTCATCATCATCTTTATATCAGACGATGTCAATGTCTGCAAATTCTTCCTCGACATCATCAATATCCATATGAGTTTCACATCCACCATACCTTATCATTTCTAATTCATTTGTAACATCATAAACATCTTCATCACAATCGACCCTTAATTGTGGGGTTTCATCATCGATATTCACATTTCCTTATGAAAAAGATGGATTTTGAGTAGTCTCTTCAAAATTTTCAATTCCTTTTACTTCAGTAGAACCACATTCATTTTGAGTTAATTGATTTTTACGAGATTTCATTTTTATTCTGCTCCACCAATCGCTCATGTCTCTTGTAGTAACACATTACTTAGCATAATAAATTTTATTTTCATGTTGAGCTAGTAAAAATGGTTCATTTACTGCAAGAAGACATTAATATTTAATATCAACGATTCCATGAGTCGGATGAACTTGCAAGACAATCTCCATATACAACCACCGACATTTAAACATTGTTATGTAATTCTATCCAAGATAACATATATAAATAATTTCATCCAAAATGCTGTAAAAGTCAACATCAGTTTCTCTATAATGCGATCCTCAGAAAAAAAACTCCACTATTAATTTTTTTCTATTCCTCGTATGCTCATGTATGAAATCAAAAACTATTCACAACATATGCATTATAAGATTTAACCATTTTGGATGGTGGGTTACTCAATATACACAATCACTTATCAATTTTATCAGCATGTTGGGACACCAGAAAAATTTTAAAACAATTATAAATATAATAAATAGTAAACCGAATTGATATTAAACCATCAATAATTTATATTACCAGTTTTTGACACCATTGAGAAATTTTTTTTGTCTAAGTTCTTCAAGATCATCTTCTTTAATTTGAGGAAGTTGTTTCTTGATATTATTATCATATAACCTAAAAATAAAATAAGATTACATAATGTAACAGAAATTATAAAATCAGTGATAGAAGCACTCACAGTACAAATTCTGTAATTTCTTCATAGTTGAGAAGAACATATGAATGATCTCTATGATTTTCATCGTCTAAAATCCATCGTTATTGAACACCACCGTAGCCAAGATTTTACTTATTAAAAACAGATAATTGATTGTCCATTTCATCATTAATATTTCCCTTGTTCCATCATATACGGGTTTGTTTTGAGGGAAATTTAGATTTAAAATAGTGAGTAAAAAAAGAAATTTCCTCTTCCAAATAAGCTTCAGAAATTGAGCCTTCAACTGATGCTTTGTTACGTACTTTTTTCTTCTATTTATAAATGCATCTCTTGAATGGAAACATCCATCGAAACTGTAATAGACCTCCACATTTAGCTTCATGTGGAAAATGTAAAATCAGATTTTCCATTGAGTTAAATAAAGAAGGTTGAAAGATTTTTTCTAGTTTACATATAATTACAACAACATCTTCTTCCAGTTTTCTTAGCACATCGTAGTATGTTTTCGCTACACAATTTTCTCGAAAAGAATATGATATGTCAGTTATCGAATCCCAAATAATGGAATACAGCAAACCTCTAAATCCAATCAGCATAAGTCTTTCCATTATAACATGACAATCATTAATTTTTAATCTGTTAATATGACTATTCTTAACAAATCTACCGAAATTGGAAGCATAGTCATCTGGAAGTCTCAAATCTGCAATCCACTAACAAATTAATAAGTGACTCTCTTTGTAAAATGTATAAGATGCTTTTGGCTTCATTAACCTCGGTGATATGAAATTTTTAAATAGTTCAAGTTCTGGTCGCCTGTAAATTTGGGCAAGATCTAATCATGATTTTATAGTATCTTTGGTCTTACCTGGTGTATCCAAAATTGTATGAAATAAATTATCAAAACAGTTCTTCTCAATATGCATGACATCCAACATGTGGCGGACCAACAAATCAGACCAATGTAGGATATCCCAAAAATGCTTCATTTTATCCAATTAAGTTCTTTCCCAAAGCCATGAATTTTCTGTTTGTTTACTGTTCGCCCAAATGTGATGTGAGGTAATGAAAATAAAACAAATTTTAACTTTGTACCTATGCTCATTTTTAAGGGTTAATCCCTTTCAATTGTGATTTTTCTGAAATGAGATTTGTTTCTTCGAAAAGGATGATCGGTTGGAAGAAATATGTGATGACAGTCAAAAGAGAAAGGTTTTTTTCCATTGACAAGCATAAAAGAATTATTGTCTTTCATACAGTAAGGACATGATTTCGGACCATGTGTACTCCAGATAGATAGCATGCCATATGTCATAAAGTAACTAATCATCCCCATCAATGCATCTTTTAATATGAAATTTTGTTTCACAGCAATATCATATGTACTAACACCATTACTCCACAATGAATTTAACTCATCAATCAATGGTTTCAAATAAACATAAATATTTTTTTTCGGATGTCCTAGGATTAATAAGGTCAAAAATATATAGGGATCCTTCATCAACATCCATGGAGGTATATTGTACGGAGTTATAAAGATAGTCTAACATGAATACTGACTACCATAATCACCAAACGGACAGAAACCATTAGTAGAAATACCCAATCACACGTTTTGAGCTTCTAAAGAAAAAGATGGATGTAGACGATCAAAATGATTCCACGAAACACCATCATATGGATGATTCAAGATTTTACTGGATGAAATATTGGTTTTGTTCAATGACATAATTGAGACTGTGTTATGAGACATAAATAAACGTTTCGGCCTCAGTGTAAGGGGGAAATATCTCAACTATTTTATAGGACTCGATCCGGACTTCCCTGGTTGAGCTTCTTAATACCTCGATTTTCTACATGTGGGAAAACTAACCAACAACTCATTTTCACCAGAAAATAAGATGCAATCATCTTCAAAGGCATGAATCTTCTGATAACTAAGGCCCAGATTATGAACCAGCCACTTTCTCTCATAGTAATTTGCAGGCAACACATTTCCTTAATGTAATAGTGTTTTGACCAAATAAAATATCTGATCAAAATAGTTGTTTGACATTGCATTATTGGATTTAATAGCCATAAATTTTTCAACCACTTCTAATTTTCTTATCTTGAAACTAGAAAAAATGCATCTTCAGCAGACCTCAACAACTCATAAAAATCGGATGGTACCAAATCAAGAGTTAAATTGATGTCATCATGAGTTTCAGTTTGTTGAAGATAGGGACCTGCAACATCATGTACTAAATGTTGGAGCCATGATGGATCCAGAATCAAGTTATTAGTATCTTCTCTGGAATTTTGTTCATCGTGTTGATACCAAAAATCTGTTGAGTCAATAAGGATTTCCTTATGACATGCCTATTCCTTCTTTCAAGGGGGGGTTTGTTGAGTCATTTATCTTTCATTATGACTTCATGATTCCTTCTTGTTTTGAAAATCACAAACACCTTATCTCAAGTCAAATATTGTTTTACCTTGTTTTACTTTTATAAGGAAAATTTCCCTTCCCCATGGACCTTTATCTTACCTCGTTTTCATTATTCGTATCATTTTATTTTCTAAGTGTAAAATTCAGATTGAGACCCTAACCTCAGAATCATATAATACCTAGATATGAAGAATTCTATTTAAGACATAAAATTTTGGTTACAAAATCTCTTGAAGTTCAACTCGGAATTCTGGATACGAACTCTAATGAAGTTTAACTCTGAATTCTGGATACGAACTCTCATAAAGTTCAACTCCGAATTCTAGATACGAACGTTATGAAGTTCAAGTCTGAATTATGAATACAAACATTCATGATGTTCAACTCTTAATTCTGATTATGAACTTATGTAAAGTTCCACTATGAATTCTGATTATGAATTCTAGTTATGAACTTCTCTATGCTCTGACTCCGAGTTCTCTGAATACAGACTCTGAACTCTTATGAGTTATGACTCTAAATTCACAAGAATTGTGACTCTGAACATTGTATGTTCGGGTTCCGAATTATTGTAAATCCATATTCCAAATTTCCTTGAAATGCAGACTCTGGAATTCTACAGAATTCAGGTTTCGGATTCCTAGAAAACAAAATCTGAATATCCTTGTACTATAGACTCCAAATTCAATTTTGGTTAGACTCAAAACTTTAATTTACTTAAATTCCGAAAATCAGTTTTTGGTTATTCTTACACCTATTTAGTTATAAAAATATTTCATACATTCAGTTACTCACTAAAAGTTGTTTGACTTACATGTGTATAGGTACCTCTGAAATTCAAGGAAAAATATGACTGTTGGAGGAGGTAGCTGATCGTTGGAACCATGCCTATATATAAGAGATCATTTGAAAGAGCTCATAAGATGAATATTGAACATTGAAAACTATGTTTAGATGTTGTTGAAGTGATTTCTAGAGAGAGAGTCTCTTATAAACTCGTAGGCTTCATGCAGAAAGTTTGAACGACTTGTTCAAACTTTTCTTCCTACAGATTTTCTTTATGTGACTCTGATTGTTGCGGTGTACAGTCGAGGGATTATAGGGATAGGAAGATAGAGGTGAAGACGACATGATAGTTGAGGGATTGTGGGGATATCAAGATAGACTCTGATCTTCATATCAAGAGCTTACCCTGGTGTGGATAGGACATACTTTCTTTAAAGTATAAATCAACGGATCTTTATCCAAGGTTGTTGGATACCATTCTCTTTGGGTTAAAAGATTTACTTTGTAACTTGTTTTGTTACAAGTTTTTCCACTACATTTGTATTATTGAGGAAAGTATAACTTTCTTATACCTTGTTATACTTGTACTCTGATTTAGTTAGATTCTATATGCTTTAAGGCAGAATCTTATTTTTTGTAAACTTTTGTTAAGTTTCATTTCTGGAATCACTTTTCTGGAATCAAGCAAGTTATTAGAACTGAGAGTTGTTGTGAGTTTTTGTTATTCAAAATTTCCTTAGGGATTTTAAAAGAATACAATTCACCCCCCCCCCATCTTGTATTTGTATCTCATCATTACATATTTGATCCTAAATTTGGTATTATAGAGTATATCATACTCTGACATACCATCTAACAGTTGGTATCAGAGTAGGTTACCCCTGAATTAATTTCATGATTACATTCAGAAGAGAATACTCGGAATTGAATTTTCTAGATTCAAAATTTTTTGGAATCTATTTTTCAGACTCATAGAGTTCGGATTCAGTTTTTCGTAGAGATACTCTTGTTTTATATTATCCTTGATTAGAATTATATTCATTTTATACAAACTTTTTATTTCAAAAAATTTGTGTGGAAAAAATTTTCTTTAAGATTGCAGGAATCAATGTTGGTTCCATAAACTATCTCAATCCAACTAGACCACCTATCTTTGATGGAAATGACTATGGGTATTGGAGAGATCACATGAAGACTTTCATTATCAATACTAGTGTTGATAATTTAATTATGCTTACTAGAGGATACAAAATTTCTGATAATAAAGTTAGTACCTTTACTAATCAAGAAAAGCATCAATATCAACTAAATTATAAGGTACACAATACTTTACATTGTTCTATGACAAGAAATATATATAGAAAAATTTCATTTTGTGAAGTAGAAAATTCTATATGGAAGAAACTTGAAGTTACTCACTTTGGAACTTCCAATGTCATTGAAACTAGAATATCTATTCTTAGAGCTGAATATCATGGTTTCTGCTCTCCTTATGGAGAACAAATTTGTAAGGTGCAACAAAGATTCATGATTATTGTGAATAGTTTACAATAAATGGGTGATATAGGATTAGATGATGAAGCTCATGTTGATTAGATCATAGACATCATTCCCAATGAGTGGGAATCTATGAGAACATCTATTGATGAGACTAGAAAGATTACTCAAATAAGTCTTGATGAACTGTTTGGAACACTTCTTTAGCATGAGACTAGAATGAAGAGAGATGCTGATAATGTAAAGAATAAAAATGTAAATGGTAGTGTTGCTTTTACTACTACTTCTAATCATATGAAATCCAAGACTCTTGAGATATTTACCAGATCTAAATCTAAGAAAGTTGTTATCCAATATGAATCTAGTTGAAGTGAATCCTTAGATAATGAGTTAGAAAATCTTTCTCAAAGGACGAAAAAGATAGCTGGACAGAGGAACATTCAATCCAGATACAAGAATAAAGAAATGAAGGATAATAAAGATTCATAAGTCACATGATATGAATGCAAGAGAGCTGGACACATAAGACCTAATTTTTCTATTCTTAAGAGAAAAGAAAGAAAGGAAAATAATTCTGAGAGAAATAGAAAGAAGTATTACAAGGATAAAGCTAAAAAATTCCGGAATTCTAATGACACCAGGAGTGACAGTGGAGGAGACTCTTCAGATGAATCCTCAGATTATGAATCGTCTGGACAGAAGAATCTTGGTCTAGTAGCCAGATTACCTATTAACAATTGTTGTTTAATGGCTAAGGCACTCAATGCTGATTCATTGACCAATGTTTCTTTGAATACTAGTGATAGTAAATATTATAACTTTTCAGATGAATAATATTCTTTTGATGAAGATAATACTTTACCTTTTTATTAAGAAGTTTCTAGGTTTTCCAAACATCTTGAGATTGAGAATTCAAAACTCATGAAAAAACATGATAAGGAATAATCTAGGAATACTATTCTAACTAAGGAAATATTGGATCTTTATAAATATCTTGATAAGAAAAATGATGATATTGAAAGTATTACAAAAACTCTTGAGGAAGTAAATCCTGAGAAGAATAAACCTTCTAAAGATCTAGAAAATGTAATATCTATGAAAAATGTTTTCGAGCCTAGCTCTAGTTCAAAATCAAATGTTTTTTAGGAGAAGTACTTGGTAATTGAACTCAGATATGAAATATTTTCCTTATGTAAGTGTTTGTAAAAATTTACCTTAGGTAATGAAAATTTTGATAAAATGTATTCACAAATCCTACCTCTAATGAATAGTTTTAGTTTTGGTTATACTAGTTCTAAAACTATTTTTAGTAACAATTATTATGTTCCTCAAAGTCCTCCATTTTTCACTAAGTGTTAGTGTGGTGGAAACTGGGCAAAGAATTGTTCTCTAAACAGAACCCAGTATTTAGGATTTAATAAAGACTATTTTTCTAAGAATATGTGGGTGATGAAAATTTTTCTTTCTTAGAAATTCAGATCTAAGAAAGTATGGATTCCGAAAACCTAACTTTTTCTTATTTTTAGGAAAATAGAGAAAGTACCAATTTCAATACGTGGTACATGGATAGTGGATGTTCCCGGCATATGACTTGTAACAAAAACTATTTTGAAAAGATTATCAAGATGAAAGGAGGAAAAGTAACTTTTAGAGATAATGCTTAGGGAGAAATTATCGGTATAGGTAACATTGTTCTTCTTGGAAAAACATTGATTTCAAATGTTTTATTTGTTAAGGGTCTTAAGTACAACCTCATTAGAAAAATCCAATTATTTGATGAAGGCTACCTTGTGAATTTTAGGAATGACAAGTGCTTAGTACAGAATTCCAAGGAAGAGTTTATTCTTTCTTCCCATAGGCAAGAGAATGTTTACACACTAAACTTAGAAGACCTTAGGTTCCAAGACTTACATTTCCTTAGTGAAATTGAAGATCATTATTGGTTATGGAAGAGAAGGTTAGGACACTGTAACCTTAGGAATGTATGCAAACTTTCTATGAAAATCTTATTTAAAGATCTATCGGAGCATAGATTTTATTCTTCAAAAGTTTGTGATCCTTATCAGTATGGAAAGGAACATAAATCAAGTTTTAAATCAGTTGGTGAAGTCACAGTTACTGATGTATTACAGCTAGTACATATGGATCTTTTTGGTCCTACACAAACTGGATGCTTTGGGGCCAAGTACTATGTATTTGTTTTGGTTGATGATTACACTAGATTTACGTGGGTCTATTTTCTTGAAAATAAGTTTGAATATTTTTCATATTTCAAAAGTTTTAGAGCCCAAGATAAAAATTAGAAAAACCATCCATTGAAAAATATTCATTGTGATCATGGAGGAGAATTTCAAAATTCTGATTTTGAAACTTTTTGTAGTAGAAAAGGTATTACTCACAAATTCTCAGTAGCTAGAACACCTAAACAAGATTTTATTGTTGAAAGAAGAAATATAATCCTTCAAGAGATAACTAGAACCATGTTGAGTGAGTATTCTATAGCCAAACATTTTTTGGCTCAAGCTGTATGTACTACTTGTTATAATATAATTCGTGTTTTGATAGGACATATTCTTAATAAAACTCTTTATGATTTATGGAATGGTAGAAAACCTATAATTTCCTACTTCACGGTTTTTGGTTGAAAGGTATTCATCCTGAATACTAAAGATAATCTTTATAAATTCTCACCAAAATTTGATGAAGGAATTTTCTTAGGCTACTCCGAAACTTCTAAGGCTTATAGAGTTTTCAATAAAAATACATGTGCTATTGAAGAGATAGTACTTGTCAAATTTTATGAAACCGATCCTTTTGTTTTTAAACAACCTCAATCCACATATTCGGATGTATTTTCAAAAACTGATTATCAACCTTTGATAGAAGATCCTTTTGATAAGGAAGATGTTCAAGAAGATACTTCTAAAACATTTTCCCCAGAATATTTCCTACCCTATGTTGATGAAAAGGTTTTTAAAAACCCAAATCAGTTGTTTATGAAGAATCATCACAGTGATAGAATCATTAGAGATGTGAATCAAACTGTAAGGACTAGAAGTTCATTAAGAAATGAAGTATAACCTCTATCATTCCTTTCCCAATTAGAACCAAAAAGAACTGATGAGTCTTTAGGTGATGATGATTGGATAAAACCCATGCAAGGAAAACTAAATTAATTCAAAAGGACTAAAGTATAGACCTTAGTTGAAAGACCTAAGGAATCTTCTGTTATTGGAGTAAAATGCTTCTTCAGATATAAGTTTGATGAAAATGGAATCATTGTTAGAAAAAAGGCAGATTAGTTGCTAAAGGCTATAATCAACAAGAAGGAATAGAATATGAAAAGACCTTTTCTTTAGTATCTAGACATGAATCTATTCGCATTTTACTCGCCATTGTACAATTCATAAATTTCAAACTATTTCAAATGGATTTGAAATGTGCTTTCCTTAATGGTTATGTTCAAGAGTAAGTTTTTGTTTAATAACCTCCTGACTTTGAAGATACAAAACTTCATGATCGTATTTTTAGACATACCAAAGCTTTGTATGGTCTTAAACAAGCCCCTTGAGCTTGGTATGATAGACTTATAGGAATTTTTATTCAAAAAAACTATGTTAAGGGAAATGCAGATCCATCTCTTTTTATAATGAAATATAAGAAAAATGTTTTCATTGTTCAAATTTTTGTTAACGAAAATATATTTGGTTTAACTCATCAATTTTTAACTGATTCCATTGTGGATCTAATGATATCTGAGTTTGAAATGAGTATGATGGGTGAGTTAAAATTTTTCCTTGGTTTTCAAATTTCCCAAAAACCAGAAGGAATCTATATATCCCAACATAATTATATTGAATATCTTATTAAAAAGTATGGATATGACAACAAAAAAAGTATAAGTACTTCCATTTGTACCTCAAACACACTTGACCTTGATGAATTTGGGAAACTAGTAGATCAAACAACTTTTATGGGTATGATAGGAAGTTTACTTTAATTGACAAATAGTCATTCAGATGTAATATTTTCAGTATGCTTATGTGCAAGATGTCAATCCAATCCTAAGGAATATCACTTAAAATCAGTGAAAAGAATTTTTTTCTACTTAAAGGGAAACATGGATTTAAGAAAATTTTATTTTTCTGGAAAAGATTTTATTTTGAAATGTTTTTCATATGCTGACTTTAGTGGATGTAGAATGGATAGAAAGAGTACATTTGGAACTTGAAATTTCATAGGAGATTCTTTAGTTTCTTGGTCATGAAAAAAGCAACACTCAGTAGTACTTTCCACTGCTAAAGCTGAATATGTAGCATCTAGAAGTTGTTGTGCTCAAGTGTTGTGGATGAAACACACACTCACAAACTATGGTATTAGTTTTACCAAAACACAAATTATGTGTGATAATAAAAGTTCAATTTCCCTTAGTAAAACCCATGCAGTTTACTCTCATGCAAATCACATAGATATTAGGCATCACTTTCTTAGGGATCACACACATAAAAGAGATATTGTTATTCAATTTATCGGAATGAAAGATCAAATTGCTGATATTTTCACAAAATCATTACAATACAATAGATTTGAATATATTAAAAAGAAGTTAGGAATGATAAAATTAAGGTAATATTCCTTGATTAAATTCATGTTGAATCAATCTCCATACAGTAATAAACTTTTTTTCATAGGGGGGGTACATTTGATTGAAGTTTTTTATATTTTTTGTAATGATGTTTTTCATATTTTTTGTAATGAAGTTTTTTATATTTTTCGTAATGAAGTCTTTCATATTTTTCTTAAATATGTTTTTAAAGATTTTTGTATTATAGTTTTTCATATTTGTTTCTTAATGAAAATCCTCGAACCTAGAGTGTTCATAAGGAAAATATTCAGACCTGAAGTTTTTGTAATGAAAATCATTGGACCTGAAATTTTCTTAATAAGAATCATTGAACCTGAAATTTTCTTATTAGAAACTCTCGGTTTTAAAAAATTTCATAGTGGAGTTTATTTTCGAATTCACCTTTTTTTTTAATCGAAAGTTCATTAAGAAGAATATTCCTCAGTACGAATAATCTTCTAAGCCATCCAAAAGGTATGATTTGTTCTTGAGTTTTTTGTAATTACTTTTTACTTTCAATTAGTTTCATTTATTTTTTAAAATTTCTCAGATTCTAGTTTCCTTAAATCTGAATCTTTTCCTTTAAAACCCTAAAAAGATTAGATTCTACCAAATTTTCCTTGAGGCTATTATTTCAACTGTCAGATCATATCACAAGAATTCTCATCCATTGGATTCAAATGAAAAGTTCAAATATCACTTCAACACCAATATAAAGGGGACCCCGATGGTTTTCCCACATCAGTTTTAAAATCTTTTATGTGTCGAAGCTCTGCTCCTCTACAAAAGATCCATTCTAAACTTTTCAAAAGTGCCCAATTTCGAATGTCTGTAGAAGTTCCCTCTCAACATATGTCTTCTGTCAAGCCGATTGCAGAGTGGAAAATATACAGGGAGAGGTTAGTTCATTAGAACTTCTTCAATAAGTATGACTCTATTTTCTCTAAGAACATGAATCTCAATGGATGGGAAAGTGTAGCTATTTCAAAGATAGGAGATCAGGATGTTGTCTATCCGGATCTACTCATATAATTCTATGAATCAGTTTTCTTCTTTAATAAAGAAGGTAAAGAAAAATTTTCCTTCAAGAGTTATGGAAAGACATATAAACTCCCTAAATCCAAGGCTGCGAGCTTGGTGGTGATGTCATATAAAGGAGAACCGAATATTTCTCTCAGAAGCTATCAGATGTTGAAGGAAGTTTCATCAAGTTAAAGGCTATGGAATTCCTTGGGATTACTGATGTAAAGGTAGTAATGATTTCCCATCTGTCTACCAAAAATTAGACCCTACAACTATGGTTTTAGGGCCTTATCGTACCAAGTAAGGGTGATAAGGACACTCTTAAGAAAAGTGACATGTACAAATTGGATTTTTTGGTAAATATAAGGAAGTTCAACCTCATAAAGAATATTCTCATTACAATTGAGAATATCAAGAATGGGAATCTGAGAGCTTAGATTATTATGTATCTTTCCCTACTTTCCAAGATGATAGTCCGTTGTCTTGAATCATTCAAGATCCCTTGCAGTTCTAAGTCAATGAATTGTAAAGTAATGTTGATCAGTGATGACACCCTCAAGAGAATGAAGGATGGTTTCTCTAAGGAATCAGGAGAATTTTATGACCTACCTGAGGATGAGGCAGAAGCTATTCTAAAAAATACAGAAGAAGCTGAACCATATAAGAAGGCCGAAAAGAAAGTAATGTTTAAGGAAGTGGAAGAAGAAAAAAAACCCTATGTCTAAGGAATTCCAATCCACACCTCCTAAAACCAAGAATCAAAAAGCATACCCAGATGAAGATGAATCAAAATGGAGGGAGGATAGAAAGAATAGAAAATAAGGGGAGCCACAGGTTAGTTTTGATCCTACTGAGTATAAGGCCTTGAAATAATCAACTGCTGAAGAGCATGAGAAGCAATCCATGGAAAAGAAACTGATGAAGAGAATTTATGATGTAGATATTGTCCAATATCTTTTGGAGTCCATTGAAGTTTCATCTAAAAAACTCCTCGTACAGAAATCTTTCCTTGTAGACCAATTTCCTGAGACTTTGGGAATGAAATTCTTATCTGCAGAATAATTCAAAGAGAAGGAAGTTGAGATGAAAGCTATGGAAGAATTTCGAGAAGCTCAAAGTTATGAAGAGATAGCTGATCTTATAAAGAATGTAAAAGACTTTCATGAAAATGAAAGTGCTTCCGAAAAATTATTCGATTCGGACTCCATAAGTCAGATCCTCAAAACTTGCTACTCTGGGATTAGATGAAAAGGGTGAAGAGGAATTAAAAAAACTATCTAAATGAGAAATTATAAATCATGTTTTCATTCTTCTTGAATATATTGAAGCATGATATCATAAGGAAGAAATTGATGATGATAGAGTTGTATAGTTATCTGAAAGTGAGCATGAATCTTCCTATGAAGAAGATGTTTCGAAAACTGATAAGGGTAAACAAGTGGTTGTTGATAACCCAACCAAAGATATTTTGAGGAATAAAGAAGTTGTATGAACCTCTAAGAGGAATCTAGTAGAGTTATAGGAAGAACCATCTCCATTTAAAATATCTGATTCAAGGTCATCTGCCTTAGGACATGATTTTGTTGTTCAGTCTTTGAAGAAGTTGGTGGATACCATTCTGATATTTCCAGAAATTGATTCTAGATTCCAGATGCTTCAGCATAGCATGAATCAAATGTTAGACTCTGTATCCATGGTGATGGATAAATGTGTTAAGATTTAGGTTGATCATAAAAATTTCCAGATAAAATATGAAGCTCATACAAAAGATTGCAAGAAAATGACAAGATGGTCCTAGAAAATAATCGAAGATTTGGAAGAGATTGATCAATTTCAAGAAAATTTCAATGAATCATTTGATACCAAAGACACCAAAATCAATAATCTTACAAAAAACATTCAAGAAAAGATAAATCTTGAAAAAAATTCTCAGATTCAAGATTTCAAAGATCTGAATGGGAAGCTAAGTTATTTTATCCAAAGATGGAAAATAGAAAATGAACTTCAGATTGAGATCCATGAAACACTAGCGAAACAAGATGACTTGCTGAAGGTTCAAGAAGAGTCCATGAAAGCTCATAAAGATAGGATCAAAGCACTAGAAAAGAAAGTAGAGGAGGATCAAAAAGTGCTAAAAAATCTAAATACAATTGTGAAGTAGCTAATTCCCAAGGAAAAAGAAGAAAAATAAATCTCACTATGATCTTTTGTTTTTCCCCTGTAAAAATTATTCCAACTTTAATGAAATTGTGGATGCATATTTTTTTTGTTGTGTTTAATAATATTTCAGGTACCATTTTCCATTTCCTCAAACTCTTTTTGAAAATCACAAAGGGGGAGAATGAAAAATAATTCTAAAGAGGAGAAGGAAAAATATGTCTATGTATGTAAGAAATATCCCTTAGTAAGGGGGAGCTTATCTAAAGGGGAGTTCTCATTATGAATATTTCCACATTCAAATTAAAATTCTCATTCTAGAAATCTAGAATATGATCCTTAGTGTTCCAAAGCCTAAGGGGGAGTTAGCTGTATTCACCATTGTTCATATGTAATGGGAGATAAGTTTTATTTTCAAATCCTAGAAAAATATTTTCTATGTCCTTATATTCTTTTTCGTAAGGATGTTTTTGCTTTCCAAAAAGGGGGAGATTGTTGATTCAATAAGGTTTTTATTATGACTTTTTCATTCCTTCATTCAAGGGGGAGATTGTTTAGTCTTTAATCTTTCCTTATGACTTCACAATTCCTTGTTGTTTTGAGAATCACAAACACCTTATCTCAAGGAAAATCTTGTTTTACCTTGTTTTACTTCTATAAGGAAAAATTCCCTTCCCCAAGGAAATTTATCTTACCTTGTTTTCATTGTTCATATCATTTTTTTTTTCTAAGTGTAAAATTCATATTGAGACCAAAACATTGGAATCATATAATACCTATATATGAAGAATTATATTTAAGACTTCGAATTCTAGTTATGAAAACTCATGATGTTCAACTCTGAATTATAGATAAGAACTCTCATGAAGTTCAACTCCAAATTCTGGATATGAAATCTCATAAAGTTCAACTCCGAATTCTGGATACGAACATTATGATTTTTAAGTCCGAATTATGTATATAAACATTCATGAAGTTCGTCTCCGAATTCTAATTATAAACTTATGTAAAGTTCGACTACGAATTCTGATTATGAATTTTGGTTACAAACTTCTCTAATATTAGACTCCGAGTTCTCTGAATACCGACTTTGAACTCTTATGAGTTCTGACTCTGAATTCTCATGAACTAGAACTCCGAACATTGTAAGTTCAGGTTTCAAATTCTTGTAAATCAAAATTCCAAATTTCCCTAAAATTCAAGCTCCGGAATTCTACAGAATTCAGGTTCCAAATTCCTAGAAAACATAATCCAAATATCCTTGTACTATAAACTCCAAATTCAATTTTGTTTAGACTTAGAACTTTCATTTACTTACATTCCCAATATTAGTTTTTGGTTATTCTTACACAAGTTTAGTTATAAAATGATTTCATACTTTCAATTACTCACTAAGTGTTGTATGAGTGACATGTGTAAAGGTACCTCTAATATTCAAGGAAAACTATGACTGCTGGAGGAGGGATCTGACCGTGAGAACCTTACCTATAAATAGGAGCTCATTTTAAAGAGCTCAAAATATGAATACTGAACTTTGAAAACTGTGTTTTCATTCTGTTGAAGTGATTTCTAGAGAGAGAGCCTCTTATAAACTCCCAGGATTTGTGTAGAATGTTTTAATGACCTGTTCAAACTTTTCATCAAGCAGATTTTCTTTGGACGACTCCGATTGTTGCTGGGTACAATCGAGGGCTTCTGAGGATAGGAAGAAATAGGTTCCTACTACCTGATTGTTGATGTCTTGCGGGGATAGCAAGACAGACTCCGATATTTGTATCATGTTCTTACCATGGTGTGGGTAAGACAAACTTTCTTGAAAGTATAAATCAAGGGACCTTTATCCAAGGTTGATGGATAGCCTTCTCATTGGGTTAATAGATTTACTTTGTTACTTGTTTTGTTACATGTTTTTCCGCTGCATTTGTATTATTGAGGAAATTATAACTTTCTTATACATTCTTATAGTTTTACTCTGATTTTGTTAGATTCTATACTCTTTAAGATAGAATCTTATTTGTTGTAAACTTTTGTTAAGTTTCATTTCCGAAATAACTTTTCCGGAATCAAGAAAGTTATTATAACTGAGAGGTGTTGTGAGTTTTTGTTATTCAAAATTTCCATAGAGATTTTTAAAAAATAAAATTCACCCCCTCTTGTATTTTTATCTCATCTTTACATATTTGATCCTATATTTGGTATTATAGAGTATATCACACTCAAACATACCATCTAACAAAAACAAAATTTGGTTGAAAACCAAACCCCAAGAGATGTCCCCCAACCTTGTCAAATTTTTCAAACATTCTCAGAGAACATTTTTTACAAGGACACTTAATTGTGCCTTTTGAAACATATTCTAGTTTTGATTATGCAAATTCTAAGAAAGCTTCAACACCCTCAATATATACCACATTTAAACCAGAAGCATTTGTATTTCTACACTGATTTATCCATGCGTGATCATCTAATAATGACTGATGTCGACATCCTTGTTCTATATTTTTCTACAAAATATAAAATCATCACTATTTTTTAATATTTTGAAATTATAAAAACACTATATGAAAATAAAATATAACTAATTACTAATACACATTAATAATTACCATTAATTAAGGGAGACACAATTTCCATTGGATTGATGGATACTCTTTTGTCTGACACCTCATTTACTTACGATAATGAATATGCGTATCTCTAACCTGATTCTTCATTGTAATATAAGTGTGAGAAATATGAAAGTAAATGAGCCATCGGAAAAAAGAGCCCCCTTTTCATCGATGAATCGTGTTCTTCCAACTATCACCGGCTGAAAACATTATAAAAATGTGATCTTATAGATGCATATCCAATCTCGTGCATACGAGAATGAATATGCCTATGTATCAACACATTTTTCATAATTTTTTTAGTCGGTGAGAGTTGAAAGGATAAAATTCATTGAGAAAAAGGAGTGTTGTCAATCCACTAGAAATTGTGCCAAGTGCTTAAAATTTATTAAAATTTCTTTCTAACTGTTCCTAACAGTTCCTAACTAATTATTATTATTTATTACTAATTATTCCTATTTATTAGTAATTAATCCTATTTGTTATTATCTATTCTTATTTATTACTAACTATTTCTATTTATTCCTATTTATTACTAACAATTACTAATAATTACAAATTATTACTAATTATTACTAATTATTACTAATTATTCCTACTTATAACTATTTATTCTTATTTATTCTTATTTATTCCTAATGATTAATAATTATTACTAATTATTTCTAATTATTACTAATTATTTCTAATTATTACTAATTATTACTAATTATTACTAATAATTACTAATTATTCCGAATTATTACTAATTATTCCTAATTATTACTAATTATTCCAATTTATTACTAATTATTCCTATTTATTTCTAATTATTTCTAATTATTTCTAATTATTGCTAAGTATTCCCAATTATTAGTATTTATTCATAATTATTATAAACTATTAGTATTTATTAGTAATTATTACAATTTATTACTAATTATTACAATTTGTTACTAATTATTAAAATTTATTACTAACTATTACAATTTATTACTAATTATTACAATTTATTACTAATTAATACAATTTATTACAATTTATTACTAATTATTAAAATTAATTACTAATTATTACAATTATTTACTAATTATTACAAATTATTCCTAATTATTAAAATTTATTAATAATTATTACAATTTAATACTATTAATTACTAATTATTACAATTTATTACTAATTAATACAATTTATTACAAATTATCACAATTTATTACTAATTATTATAATTAATTACTAATTATTACAATTTATTACTAATTATTAAAATTTATTACTAATTATTAAAATATATTACTAATTATTACAATTTATTAGTCATTATTACAATTTATTACTAATTATTACAATTTATTACTAATTATTACTATTTATTACTAATTATTACAATTTCTTCCTAATTATTTATATTTATTGTAAATTATTGCTAATTATTCCTAATTATTACAATTTATTAATAATTATTATAATTTATTAATAATTATTTCAATTTATAAATAATTATCACTAATTATTACTAATAATTACTAAATATTATTAATTACTACTAATTATTACTAATTATTACTATTTAATACTATTTAATACTATTTATTACAATTTATAACTAATTATTACTAATTATTACTATTTATTAGTATTTATTAATAAATATTACAAATTATTACAAATTATTACTAATTATTAGTATTTATTAATAAATATTACAATTTGTTAAAAAATATTACAATTTATTAATAAATATTACAATTTATTACTAATTATTACAATTTATTAATAATTATTACAATTTATTAGTAATTATTACAATTTATTACTAATTATTACAATTTATTACTAATTATTACAGTTTATTACTAATCATTACAATTTATTACAAATTATAACAATTTATTACAATTTATTTCAAATTATTACAATTTATTTCATTTTATTACAATTTATTACAATTTATGACAATTTATTACAAATTATTACAAATTTATTACAATTTATTACAATTTGTCACACTTTATTACTAGTTATTACAATTTATTAAAATTTATTACAATTTATTACTAATTTTTACAATTTATTACTAATTATTACAGTTTATTAATAATTATAATAATTTATTACTAATTTTACAATTTGTTACTAATTATTACGATTTATTGCTAATTATTATTAATTATTACAATTTATTACTAATTATTACAATTTATTACTTATTATTAATATTTTTACTAATTATTAAAGTTTATTACTAATTATTACAATTTATTACTAATTTTTACATTTTATTACTAATTATTACAATTTATTACTAATTATTACAATTTATTACTAATTATTACAATTTATTACTAATTATTACAATTTTTTACTAATTATAACAATTTATTACTAATTGTTAGAATTTATTACTAATTATTACAATTTATTACTAATTATTACAATTTATTACTAATTAATACAATTTATTACAATTTATTACTAATTATTACAATTTATTACTAATTATTACAATTTATTACTAATTATAACAATTTATTACTATTTATTACATTTTATTACTATTTATTACTAATTATTACAATTTATTACTAATTATTACAAATTATTACTAATTATTACAATTTATTACTAATTAGTACAATTTATTACTAATTATTACAATTTATTAAAACTTATTACTATTTATTACAATTTGTTACTAATTGTTACAATTTATTACTAAATATTACAATTTATTACTAATTATTAAAATTTATTAATAATTATTACAATTTATTACTAATTATCACAATTTATTACTAATTATGACAATTTATTACTAATTACTACAATTTTATTACTAATTATTACAATTTCTTACTAATTATTAGAATTTATTACTAATTATTAGAATTTATTACTCTTTATTACTCTTTATTACTATTTTTTACTATTTATTACTCATTATTACTATTTATTAATAATTATTAATATTTATTACTAATTATTAGTATTTATTATTATTTATTACCAATTATTATTAATTACTACAAATTAATTATATACATTACTAATTATAGTTAATAATTACTAATTAATACTTATTATTAAAAATTAATACAAAAAAATCAATTTATCAGTACAAATAAATAGTCATGAAAAAACAATTTAAATTCAATTTAATTACAAATAATCGACAATAATAAAAATTAACATAAAAAATTGAAATAAATAATATATTAAATAAAACATAAATACCTTTAAACTTGATTTGCTATTGATGTAGACGGCTTCACAACTTCTTCGTGACCAAAAAATTAACTTCGAAAAAATTTCCCTTTGAAATCGGAGTTTAGAGAGAAACAAGATCTAGAAATTGAGAGGAATGAGGGAAAAATCGGATGTGGGTATATATAGGTTAGATTATTTGCAACATGATCTGTCGCAAATACCTACGCCCGCATTAATTACTGTCGGTGGTTAAAAAGTTATTTGTGACGGGTCTCGTCGCAAATAGTCCATGCCGACACACCTTTTGCAACGGGAGGACATCCCGTCGCAAAAAGCTATTAACCACCGCAAGGTATTTTGGATGGGCCCCGTCGCAAATAACCTTCGCGCGGTTTGGCTCGCTACCCGCACCAAACCTTTTGCGACTAGACACAAAATCCCATCGCAAATAATCGGTTATTTGCGACGGGTTGTTAACCCCGTCACAAATAACCTATTGGACGGAATTTTGGTGACGAGATTTTTTCCCGTCGCAAAAAACGCGTCGCAAATAATCCTATTTCCCATAGTGATTATCTTAATAAAGGGTGAATATATGATATGTTAATTGAATAATATAAGTGATATTAATACGAAAATGTATGTATGAGGACATAATCAATGTAAGTTAACATAATATATGGAACTCATACCAAATAAATATAGAATATAAAACATGATTCATGACATGAGACCTCCTGAATTACACTGGAAAAGTGTCATAAGAGTTGAAAAATTTGAGTGTAAAATCCTGATTAATTAGAACGTAATATAGGTACATTATATAACATAAGAATGTGTAATAATAAGTGTATAAATCATAACATATTTCCACCTTAATTACCAATACATTTATATAATAAATGACTAAGAAAGCAACATTCTCGTACCATAGTGCCATATGCATAACCACCCTTGAACCATAACATTTTGGACATGGACTATCCACCAAGGACATTAACCAATTAATTGAAGAGAAAATCCGACCCACCGGTAACATATTGATAAACCATATATATGAAAATTTTTAAAATATCAACATAAAATAATTACCCCATGATAAATAAATGGGTTCAATGAGGATTTCCATTAATGTTTTTCATGATCTATCAAAATAATGAATGTGGATATTATTATAGTATAATATCCCTAGTAAATGATATCTAACTCTAAATGATATTTTCAAAGTTGAAAAAAATAAAAAACAATAAGAAAATTAATATTTAAAATAAGAAATAAAAATTTACTCTTGTTAGTAACATTTATATAAAAGGATATCTATTATAAAATAATGATAATTGAAATCAATTTTAAAAAACATAAAAGAATGAAATGGAATATTCATATATATTTCAAAATAAAACTACAGAAAAATTAATTCATGTTAAAAAGAATTCAAAATATATCATTACATTATTTTTATATAGAAAATTAATGAAAATAAAAGATGGACTTTCAAATTCTTCTAATTATATTCATGGATATTTTAAAAATAATAATAATGATTAAAATATTGGATATTGATTCATTAAAAAATTATTTATGGTTATATTCACTTATAAGAATTGTTTTTGATAAATTGAGAACCTTTGGAAGGTGAATTGGTTATAAGGAATATAAAACCATAGTGATCCAAATGAGAATAAATCATTATGTTTATTAGACATAAATAAATTTTAATTTTCAATAATGTTTGATTAATGATAAAAAAAATATCAATTTCAATGTAATACAAGAAAAAGAAGAAATTATGGCATCAATGTATTTTAAATTTAATCCACTCAAAATATATAATAATAGATTTATTTTTTAACACACTTAAATTCTGGAAATATATTGTAAATAAAATTCATATGAATTATGTAAACTATATAAATGAATATTGTTTCATTTTATTAATCACATATCAATCATAGAAAATCGAGTCAAACCCCCTTAAAATTGATTCATGTATTTTTATAGATGGTATAACCTATTTTGTAATTTTTTTGGTTGTTTAACCATATATATTATGCCAATATTTATATATAATTAAATTTATAGTGTTCTTTCGTTGTAGAATCCCTGGTCTAAGGTGTTCTATCATTTTTTTCGTTGTCTTTTGAGTCTTTGGGATAGATTTTAAAAGTGATTGGATTTGTGAAAAGAGACGATAATTAAGACTAACTACTTTAAAATATAAAATAATAATTTATCCAACATATTATTGTTTTAATATGTAAATTATTTTGAATGGATATAATTATAAAATAATAAGATGTAAAAGTTATTTATATAGGAAAGTATATTTAGATGATATTAAATTGGGTTTTCATCAACGATAAGTAATTTAATGGGTATTTTGGTGTATATTAATATCATTGAATTTACAAGGTAACAACTCAATTTAAAACATAAATTTATTATTCGTAGTGATTTTTATTATTGAACGAAATTGTAAATCATCATATGATTCATTTATTTATTCTCTCCACTTCCTAGAATAATCTATGTGATTTCTGGTTATCATTGACATATATACTCTATTGGAAATGAATCAATAATAATTCATTTGTAAAAATACATATTTTGGGTTCTATTATTCTTTCTCATTTTGGATATCCTTGGGTTTTTGTCATGCGGAAGAACTTATTAATGTGTATGATTGAATATATTCTTTTGGAATCACATTTTAAAAAATAATTATGTTTTTTATAAAGGGAGTAAGAAGAAGAGGCTGATTCATGGATTCATTTAAGAACCTTTGGGAAAAAATAATCTTGGTGGGTGGATTTTTTCACACACGACAATTCTATATATTTTCATCTTAAATCATGATAAATTTTACTTGTTAATTGATAGGAAATATTTTGGGTAGTTAGTGTGGAATACTCATATTCTAATGTGATTTTAAATAAGGTTGTTTTGAAATATTATTGTGATATGTTTTTGATAAATATTTTTATAGGATGTGGATTTCAAAAAAAAGGTATTGTATAGAAAAATATCTGATATGGATAATGGTCAAGTCATAGATGGTGGAATTTATTCATATTCCATTATACCAGTACTTGTTGAAATAGAATCTATTTATGATGTCATCTAAAAATTCACAAGGTGATATCACCTAATGTCCATAAAGTGAAAAAAATTACATTAACCAGTTTAGGGATTTTCATAAACAGTGGATGTATATGTGAGTATAGAACATGGAATTAGTACACAATGTGAAATTTAAAGGGAAAATAAATTCCAATCACATTGTTAAATTTCTTAATTTAACTATTTTACATTGATAAATTATATTGATTTTATTACACTATGTTTTATATAAAATATGCAAACATAATCTTTTCTTAATGAAGTGTATTGGGAAGTAATTTTGGGAATCATGTTGAATGATATTGTCACCCTATTCTATTTAACCTTGGTAAATTTATATATGAAATCTATAGAGTTATAGGGAAGGTTCATGTTTTGTACTTCTCTATTAGTGATCCTTGCTATCATGGTTGGGTTAGTGAAGCAATAATTGGGGAATGTCTATATCTTTTTTTTGGATGGATCCACATTTTTCCAATTTCTTTCTATTTTAATTTCAATACTTTATATATTATTTCATTTTCTAGTGTAATCTTATATTTTGTGGGTAATTCTATTTCATTGAGGTATGTGATTTATTCACATGATTTATTCAGCATTCCTATTTTTTTATATTACTTATAAGGTTGTATGTTGTTTTGTGGAAAATAATACCCTAATGTTATCTTAATCCATTGGAATTTATTACTATAATTTAGTGTCTTGGGGATGTAAACTAAGGATAGTGTCACTTCTACCACATTCCATGACAACATGTTAGTGTAGGGACATTAAAAATGTTATCTATTTTTTTCACCCATGCGTCAGGTTGGAAGAAAATAGATAATAATGATAGAACATTAAATGTATATTGAAAAAAAAGAAAAAAACATTATGTTGAACATAAAGATACCATTCTGTATGGGTATAAAATTTTTATATGATAATTATTGATGTTTTTTCATCTCACTTCCATCAGATTAGCTGATGAGTAATGTAAACCAAGCATTAGTAAAGAGACATCACCTTAGGGCTACATTGTTTATATTTTTTTAATGATTTTTAAATAATTATTTTAGTGGATAAAATTAATATTCTTAAAAAAATGAAGGAACTATATTTTTATGATGTTAAGGATATTTTATTATATTATTTTGGGATTTATTCAATCATTTAGTTCTTCTGATAGAAATGGCCAGAATGGTGTACTATTCTACTTATAGAAAATTCCAATAAGAAGTCGTCAAAGAAATGAGTCATAATATTCATATATAAATTTGTTTTCACCTAAGCCATAAGTGAACTGGAAATTAAAAAATATATAAACATATCTCACGTTTCTGATAGAGAAAATTGAATTGATTAACTAGAGAAAGAGAACCATTAGACGTATTTTTATAAGAAATTTTCTCCTATGTTTCATGGGGATTCTAAAATTGAAAAAGAATATTTATTCATAAACCGAATTGAATTCAATATTCAATATTATTTTTATACCAGAAGATCTATAGATTATGTTTGTAAACTATATTTTAGTAGATATTGTGTTCTAATAGTGGGATTTAGCTATCTAATAAAAAGATGATGAAGGATATATGATGGAATATTTTGAGGAATTTTTCAACAAAAAATTACATCACCATAATTTCAAAATAGTATGAAATAAACATTTCTTCAGTATGAATCAATATAACAACTCTATGATGTATTATGAAACAAAGTTTAAATATATAGTTCTTTTCACCTTAGAAGTGGTTGTTAGTTCATCTGTGAAGGATTATATCTATGGGTCGTGATTGTGACCTGATAATTGATCCATGAGGATTCTTATTTATTTAGCATATTTTATGGTTATGGTTTATAAGGAAATAGTGGAATAATGGGGCATTTTTTTGAGACCTATAGGTGGTAGTATATTATTATAATGTGGATAGTTTTTATCTATAGTGTATGGATTAATAGAAAGATGGATTTATACTCTCATAGAGGTGGTAAAACTCGCAATTAGAATATAAAACCAGTTATCATTTCCACAAGATCTAATAATAAAGTCAGTTGTTTTAATTGTAGTTCGTTAATGAATATGAATAATGAATTCTCATAACCACTTAAGAATTTCAATTTTTGTGGGAATATAATCCATAAAATATTTTTTTTCACAAACATCATGGATCATCTAGTGAAATAAGCTTGAATTATCACTAGATTTCATATTCCAAAATGAAAAAAGGCCTATAATACTAGGTTATGTGCCTATACATATGTGAACCTAGATGACTCCCAATACACTTCAATTTCAAACTACATAAATTTAATAATGTAAGAGATAAATAGTGATTTCTTAGATACAATTACCAGTAGAAGGTCACACTGTTGTGAGCGAAAAACAAGGTTTATCTATAGTGTGAGTAACAATTCATCTGAGATTCAATCTTATGCATGTTTTGATTCCAATTGGTGTATCACAATACCATGATTCTCATATTTTTTAACAAATGGGTCTATATGTGGAAACGATACCTCTTATCAATAGTATCAATGACATTAATGAAATATATTTTCTTTATGGGATTATAGTGTTGGATATAGTAGTTTTAGATTTAATATTATTCATTTACTATAGGGATGGATTTCAAGATCATATCAAATAATATGAATTGTTGATAATATTTACATCCTAAGATGTAGTAAATAATATGTTCATGTGGTATTGGGATATATATATGTGAATAATGATAAAATTATTCATAGTAAATTTAACCATCTCTACATAGTTAGCAGTAATGAACTTGAGAGAAGTTGATGAAATATAGAATGAGACTCTTCCAGAAATAGCTTATTGATACATAAATATATTCCTAAATTATTTCCATGGGTTACCACCCCAAATGGAAATCAAATACACCATTAACCTACTCCATATAATAATCCATATTTCACTACCATCTTATAAAATTTCTCTGATTCAGTTTTAAAAAATAATGGATCGTCTTGAAGAGATAAAAAGTAAAGGCTTTATTAGACCTAGTATATCACATTAGGATGCATCAGTTTTATTTAAAAATAAGTATTTTGGTACACTCCTCTAATGTGTTTATTATCATAAATTGAATTAATTACTTATTAATAATATGTTTTATTTTCTTTGAATAGATGATATATCTGATCAATTAAGGTGATAAAACTGTTTATATAATATTTATCTATGCTCAAGATATCAATATCATTGATTCAAAAGAGAGAATATTCTGAAGTCAACATTTCATAGTAAGCGTAGACATTGTGAATATGTTGTTTTTCCTTTTTGTCAAACAAACACACCAAAATATTTCATGCATTTGGTGAACCTTATATTTTACTAGTAGATATACTATTTTTATGTTTTATATGTTTATGATATCATGGTATACTCTATGAATAGGAATGATCATTATGAAAATTTAGAAATTGAACTGAGTAAATTGTGAGAACATCATTTATATTCTATGTATTCTATGTGTGACTTTTGGATCCAATAATTGTATTTCATCAAGCATGTTATTTCCAAAAAGGTGAATATTTATTGAGCCTGGAATGATAGACAAAATAGTATTTTGGAAGACAGTCATAATTTTTCTTATGGTATATACTATTATTTTATTAGTAGATATTATCCTAACATTATTCATGATTTCTCGAAAATTATTCTCTTAGGAGCATTATATGAAGGAAGTTTTTCCCATTCATATGGAAAAATAAATGTTATAAATAATTTTTAGAACATAAATATCATCTCACCTAAATACTCATACTATGATTTATTGAACCTATTAATACCAATGTTGTATATTCTGATTCATTTGGGTCCTTTTGTTGTTTCGTCATCATGAGAAGATCCAGTGTTGTTGCCTATCATTCAAGGAAGATGGGAGTTCATGAATCATGAACTATAAATATCTAAGGTATTCCAATCCTTATAATAATGGTAACATTACATATTTAAAGAAAAATACATATTTTTTAATATACATTAGGGTTTAAATAAGTCTTTTCTTAGAGAGACATGATCCAGATGTGGAAAATATGTTTGGTTTACCTCTCGATGTTATATTTCAACCTGATATAAAAAATGAATAATGGAAATTTAGAAGAAGTTTTGTTGTGTTCCAAATTGTATAGAAACATGTCTTGATAATTTCATGATCAACGGATATTAATGGGTGTTATTAGTGATATTCATTTACATAGTGCTAATGAGTGTAAGAATGAATATTACTTATAGCTAGTCTTTTTCTAGACTTGATAAACATTTGAAAATATGATTAGGTACCAAATTTATATTGTATTAGAATTAGTTTAGACATAAATTGTTTGTTGAATTATAATGGTCGGATAGAATATAAAAAATCGTTTACATGTCTTAAGATTCAAAGTTGAGTTCTATAATATTATTAGGAAAAAAACATTCTCTATACAAACATTTGAAATGGTCTATTCCTCCATGTTTTCAGAAAATGTTTTTGGTGATTAAAGAATATTCCTGGTTAGAAGACACGAAATGTAATATTGCAGGCTATGTGATAAAATGTATGAAATTTTGATAGGTAATGGATAGATATCAATGATCTTATGTTATGTGGTAGTCTCGTCCATTATATATAATTAAGTGGGAGAAAATAATGATGTATTTTTTCATAGTACTCATAAACATTTTATAGCAACATAATGATATATGGGTAGTAGTGTATGAACATACTAATTCAGCACACTTATTCTCTATCATAGAATCCAACATGGTAGTGGACATTGGAAAGTTATATATCTGAGTTGTGGTTAGGTTACATTTAGTTTTATCATTGTTTTTATCTAATAAATATGCATATTTTTCTTCTTGATTTTCATAATTGTTACAACATTATATTGGTAGTCAATTGATTATGGTTACAATATATCATCCAAAGATGGATGGGAATTAAAATTTCTGTATTCATAAATTGGAAGATATTCTTAAATAATTTTTCATGGATGTTGGTCGATCATGGGAGAATTTTATTCTATTGTTAATATTATCATATACAAAGTGTTAACAGGAGACAATATTGATGGCTGTGATTGAGGATTATTATGGTCATACTTATCATTATCCTTCACCTTGGGTAGATAAAAGAGAGACATTTTCAATTAGAATAAGTCAAATATGTGATTCTATAGAGAAAGTGCAACTGATCAATAAATAGATGGTTATGAAACAAATTATACAGTTTTTATATACATATAATCTTCATGGACATTTATATTTTGATATCATAGATCATGTATTCATAAATATATCACTGAATGATGAAAACTGATTCTTGGTGAAAGAAGGAAGGTAGCACTATTCTATGATGTACCATTTAATTTTATAAAAATTATTCTTACTATTTCATAATGAATAATGTTACAACCATGGTTCAGTATTTTCCTTATCATCTTCTATGTTATCTAGTTGAAGAAGAAACTTCACAACACAAGACATGTGATCAGTTGGGATAATGTTATTATTGGTCCATATGAAACATTCATCCATGAACTGATAAGGGTTCTATAATGTTAATAAATTATTGTTGGAGGGAAATTTATTTCCATGATGTTATTATATTAGTATCATGGTTAATTTCAAGAGGAAACATTATAACATGAAATTTTTATACTAGAGAAATGAACCACCATTTTAACAGCAATGCTGATATCCAAATTTAATTAATCAAAAATCCAAAAGGTGGGGAAAATATATAACCACCACTTTGAGGTACATCACAATTTTATTATTTTTTTTATTTCTTTAGAGACATTGGGTAAGCTTCTGGATGTGTTTCAAGATGTAAAATTTATTTTCCTGATGTCCATCTACTGGAAAAATGAATATGAACAATTTGAACCAAAAATACTAGTTTTATTATGTAAATTTTTCTAGCTATATTTCATATGAGATGTTTGGGTAAAAAAAAATATTTTTTCAATATAATAGAATTTTCTGATATAAATAGAGTTTCCTTGGATAAATACCTCAGAAATTTGGTATTTTGATGTAAGTGACCCCCGACAATTTAATTATGTAAATTCACATTCTACACCATAAATTATTTATTCCAAGTGATTTTTATTATATCTTGTGTTTTTAAATAATCATATTTTGAATTTTATATTTTTCTAACTTATTCGCTTACCATAGGAAATTTGTAGTGATCATTGACATATAGAATATTTTTTCAACCAATCTTTCTATATCAACTTGTGTAAATCAATGGTTAGGGTTCCTTTATTCTTTATTGTCTTGGATATCATTTGGTTTCCTTGCATGGAATGCCAGATTGGTGCATAATATTGGACTTATGGGTTTGGAATTCATTTGATGAGAACATTTTTGGGTTTTGTAAATAGAATGAGAAAAATAGGGTATTTCATGGAATCATATAAAATCCTTTCAGTAAATGTAATCGATGTAGGTGGAATCTGTCCCAATTTAAAATTCAAGACTATTTTTTATTTGATTTTGAAATTTTTTCCTTATGATTTAACTAGAAATATAGTATGTAGTTTTTAAAATCCTATATTAGATGTTATTTTTTTAGGGATATTTCTGAATGATTATCGTGAGATATTTAAATTTAATTTTTCTAAAGGATTCAGTTTTAAATTGAAATGTATTCTATAGAAAACTATTTGATATAGATGATGGTCTTGGAGTACATGGTGTTGTGTGTTCATTTGGCATTGTAAGAGGCCTTTTTAAAATATACATTCTGTTAAATTCTTACTGGAAATGAATAAGGGAATATCACTAAGATTTGACTTAGTGAATGATGAATTTCCACTCACAAGTGTTATAATTATCATAAATTATGAATGAGTGTTTAAATATCGAACATTGAATGGGTACTTAAAATATAATGTGAAAGGGAATTTGGATGTTAGTTTTTGGTAAATTTCATTCTTTAGCTATATTCCCTTCAAAATTTGTTTTCATTATCCCAGCCTCTATTTTTTATAAAATGTGATAGCTTGTTCTGGTACTTATGGAATTTGTTGGGATGTCTTTTGGGGGAATCATAAGGGGTGATATGTTCACTGTATTCTTAGAAACTGTGATTAATTTTCCAGTTTTTTCATCCATGATATGGTGAAGGGATATGTTTCATACTTCTTTAATGGTGATCCTTGACATCATGTTCTTGATATTGAAGATGGAGCTGGGGAGAGTCTACATATTTGTGTAGGATATGGACACATTGGATCCAATTTATATTTATTTATATTCAAATCCATTATCTCTTATTTATTTTAACTTTGATATCTAATATTATGTTTGTACTAGTATTTTATTGAGATATTTGGTTTATTCTCATGCATCATTTAATATTTCTTTTTTGATAGATATTTCATGAGAGGTTATTTGAGTTCTTATGGAAAATCATCCCCCAATGTCATATTATTCCATTGGAATTATTTTCAAATCTTTGGTTTTTGGGGGATGTCACCTAAAGTTACTAACACCTCCACCAGAATCACAAACCAATGTGTGAGGTTCAAGGACATTACATTTCTTATTTATTAATACTCATTTATGAATAATTAATTCTTAAAATTAATATTTGATCATTAATTATCTTATTTATTCATTTCAACCATAATAATAGAAGTTCATGTACAAGATCCTTAATCATATTTTAATCACCACCATAATATACATTATAGTTAAAAATTTGTGTTTCATGGAGATCATAGTGACACACCATAATAAGAGGATAAATATTCTTTTTTTAAATTTCTATTCAATAAAAAATTGCTTATCTTAATGAATATTCATTAATATATTAAAATAAAAAAAATTACCCCATATTAAATGAATAATTATTATCTAATAGTACTTATATTCATATTATATAATTCATTAATGATGTGGTTATTATAATTTTGTTCAGTTATATTGTATCATTCACCTAAAAAAGAACATGTTATAACAATTTAATATTCCAGACCATTAAGTTTCATTTTGATAATATGATTTTTAAAGAATAATAATGGTGTTATTATTACATAATTAGAGTGGATAATGAGATTTACAAATTTTTGATATGAGAAATAAATTAAATTAATGAATATGGATTTATTAATTATTTTTAGGAAATATCACATTGTTATAATGTATTCCTTTGAAATGAAGGACTGAGACATACGTCTTGTGACCAATACCTATAAAATGTGGTATATTAGATTAGAAGAAAGAATTTGTTAAGGGATTAATTAAAAAAGTTGATGTTTAAAGGTTATTTTTATGGAGTGTATGATAGATTATTTTATAGGTAAAGATGGGGGAAATTCCTTAAAAACTTCAATTGGGTATGGGGAAATATATAATCACATAGAAGTTAGGTGAGTAATATATGATTTTTTGTTCATATATTAATTGTTGACTCAAATACCAAAAAAGGATTTATAAAATCACATGATATCATATTAATTACAAAATAATTGATCCATTTTTCTTTAACTCATATTACTACATTTTAACTTGTTTAAATACTCATGATAGTATTTTTAATTAAAATTAATGATTAAAATTTATACCTATTTTCAATGTTATTATTCAAAATTTGGACCCAAAATTTTAAAATTCGGCTTTAGAATATGAATATTAATAATTATAAATGAAAACATATAACATCTGGAATAAAATTTATTTTTTATCCAAATAGACTATTAATCATTCTATATTATTATTGATAATTCATATTAATAAATAATCATCACGTGATTGGTAAACTATTTTTTCTACTATAAATTTTAAATTTTAATAAAATCATTCTAAAATAATTTTATATTTAGTCTATAAACGTAACAAATTATAACATATAAAAAAGTTCATAGAACATATATTTTTCTATATTAAAATGAAATTATTATCATTTAGTACCATGTAATAGTAATTAGTTTAATAATAATTTTTATTTTTATATATCTAAAATGTAAATTTTATAATATATCAGAATGCAAATATGTGAAATTTAACTATAAAATAAAAATCAATAATATATAATTTAAATTATCTATTTAGAAAAGATATTTTTGTTTAGCCTAGAATAACTAAATAAATATTTTATATTGTACTTAATTATTTAATTAATGTTATTACTTAATTTTACTAACCATTCAATAAATTTTACTAAGATATTTAAATTATTGCAATTTATAAAATGATAAATTTATTAAAAAATATTTGTTTATTAATCAATTTCTCATAATGAATAAAATTTTCTTACATGAATTATTATCATTAAATTATTTTATAAAATTCTATAATTTGTTCAAAAAAAATTATAATAAAATTTTTTTTATTTAATAATTATTTAATAATTTTCTACATCAACTATATACAGATAATTTTAACCCTATTACAGATTTTATACCATTATAATCAAAACTTACATACCATTTATATTTTTTTGTAATTAATATATTTTCAAATAACATCAAATAAATTCATATTATTAAAAAATTACAAATTATAATTCCCACTTTAATAGATTTAATTTTTTAATTTTATATACTTTTTCCCTATTCATGATGATTTTTCTCATTAAATTATTTTTTCTACTAATGGTGATTCCTAAGGCTAAATACAATCAAAAGGATTTCTAATTTACGGTTATATTATTATTTTTATTTTTTTTCAATTATAATTTACACAAATTCAATGTAAGTAATCATTAGGGTTATTAATATTATATGGTATCTAATATATCATTTCATGTACTTTTTTATAACGTAAAAATTTGTGGGATTTAATTATTTTCATATATATTGACAAACTGAAGGATTTTTTTATGTTACATTATAAAAATTATTAATAAACATGCAATTTATTGAAATAAGAGGCACCCATAAATATGGGATGTTCGATTAATTAATTTATAATAAATTACACCCTAAAAATTTTAATTTCCTTAAAGGATAAGGGATTTAATAACAATGTCATGAATTAAAATAGAATTTCTAATGAGATATCTTCATTAATATCATATATAACTCTATGAAACCTATATTTCCCCAATAATTAGCATACACATAGATTTCAATATTTAACATTTATTTATACAAAATATGCCCAAAATATTACTAGAGAAAATATCACCACCACAAAATCAAGATAATTCATTTAGTAATTTTAATCATAGACCCTCAATTAAAAGGAATCATAAGACACAACCACATAATTATCCCTGAGGAAACAACCAAATCCCTTTAGGGGTAAATCAATATATATCATAGACACTTCTCAACTATATGTTATTATTATTATATCTATAGTAACTACCCTTATCATAAGTATATTTATGTTTTAATCACACTATTCAATAAAAAGGAACATTATTCTTTTTCATGTTAACATATTTAGTGGATTTTAAAACTAAAATAAATTTATCCCAAAACATCAATAGTCACCATCCAATCTAAAAAAACAATGTATGTCTATGGATGTTGTTAGTTTTGGCCTTTGATCCATCACCCATACCATTTCAGGATACAATAATATAACCTCTCTTTTTATAAAACACACACTCTTGTATTTATTTTAGTAAAAGATCACACTTTGTAAATAAGGCATATAACTTCATTTTTTTATCATGGTTTGTAAAATAATTCTAAAATGATCTTCATTATATTATATTAACATAGAATATATGGAAAATAAAATTGATCATTTCTATCATATATTAATCAATGTAATATCAAAACACTATAATAATAAGATCCATAAAGATAGTGGGTTGATTAATTATTAAATGGAATCACTATGAATTCGTATTGTCCATATATTGTATGAAAAATATTCATTATGTATATCATCAATTTTTACCCTTAATTAGTGATTCCTAATTCTATGGTAAATATTTGATAAGTATTTATCCCCTAATTGTTGATAGAATAATCCATAATATAGGGTTTAAGATACTTTTTCTGGATTTTAATGTTTTTATGTTCTTGAAAATTAATTTATAGGCACCTTGATTCATATATAATCATAAAAAATAGAACAATAATACCTTTTTATGAAACACTTAGTTATGTAATACCCATTTCGTGATACTCCAACAATTTTCCAATAAATATTATAATTTTATAAACTATATTATTAAATGGTGCATTTATATGACCCATAAGCTAGGTATGATTTCTATTGAAACAAAAACATCATAAACTAAGGTAACACATTATACAAATTATATAAAATCATAAATGTATTAATTTATAGTATAAATATCCTCAACATTGATTTTAACATAGATAATTTGAGCTAAATAATCCTCATTATTGGGAATACATTCCCATAAAATTTAACTAATACATATATTTTATTTAGACTACACCATGAACCTATAAGAAATTACGGGGTCTGGGGATATCCATTTTTATTCTCATTTAAAAAAAATTGTTATGTCAATTATATAGAGAGTTCCATTCCATGTATAAAATAAAATAACATTTGTACAAAAGAAATATAATAATATTAATATAAATATAATTACTAAAAACATTTATCAGGAGGGGGTTGTAAAAATTTTGTTAAAGCATCACTCATGTAAGATTTATCACCTAAAATTCAACATCAATCCATTAAGGTTGTGATTTGAATTATATAGGAAGTGTAATAGATATGACTGATTATTTAGAACTGGAATAAAATAAGAGATTTTTTGTTCCTTGTGGATGATGAGTGTACATTACACAAAATTATTTTCATTACCCAAATTGGAATTTTTGATTTATAATACCTTCCCATATTTAGTTGGATAATGATTTTTTATATAATGATTTTCATTATCAACCTTCTGATTTGTGAATTGACCTGTATAATTCCAAAATTCCTCACATTTAAAACATTTATTTTTTTGAACTATAAGAATTATAATATTTTTCTTCACCAAGAAATTATTACTCTTATTTTTTTTCCTTGTAATATTTTAGCATGTTTATATACTTTCCCAAACAAAAAAACATGTTTATGTTTCATTGATACATTTCCCTACAAAATTCTCCCCCCATTATTGACATATAAAAATTGAATATTTATCCCTATGTAGACATCATAAACAAAATTTCCATAAAACCATAAATTTATATATTTCTATGGGTTTTATAGTTAAAATTGAATTTGTTTTATCAACTATAACTCAATTTATTTGGGAAAATGTAATCATAATATTTTTAATGCCAACACATATATTGTTTTTATTCTATTTTAGTAGAAATTTCATTATTCATATAAAATCATGATAAATATATTTTACTTGGTATTATCAATTGGTAAATAATAATTTATTCATGTCATCTAACTAGTGGAGGGGGCTCATGAATGATTCATTGACTTAATTGAGAAATATTCTTCTATAATTTGGTCTGGATAGTTTTTATCATTGAACTAGTATCCACAAGGTAGAAGCACATTTCCACACCATTGATCTAGGTGGTCACGTCTATGATGAGAATGTTCCAATAAATTAAATTTCCATCATCTGAATGAAAATACGATATGATGGCTTGACACTACTCTTTCGCAGTGTCCATAGCAAATTTAGACATAGCGAAAACTATGTTAGAATCGAATAAGAGGGGTCCTCTCAAAGAATAGGAAAGTGCCCCATTCATTTCACTTTACATTTATAGATTATTTTGGATTTAAATCCTCATGGGTATACATGTGAGGCTCTATAAAATATAATACATCTTTCCCTATAGAATACTCTTTCCTATTGTGGGTCTCTCTTTGGAAGGGGGAAACATATGTTGTTAGATAAAGTTGTGTGACCTGTCTAGTGATGATGATGTTATTCTACGTACTAGATGGATTTCGATGAGAAATAGTCTTCTAGATTTTTGTCATCCATGTTCAATCATGGGTGGTACATGGCTAGCCATGGTATGGTCACAGCTAAACCGCTTGTTAAACTGACATGGTCGTTTGTGGAGGCATACCTAACAACGTGGGTTGGGAGGAGAGTGCTTGATAAACTCTATAAAACACATGATTTCTAGTCTTAGTATCATGAACATCCTACATTTCCTGATAATTAAAATGGAACACATTTCTTTTTCCATTCCTTTGACATCATCTACTGGAGGAACCTTATGTGTTTACATGGTGTTACACCCAGTTAGTCATTTGGATGTTCTCTACATGCTCAATAAAATTCACATATAAATGCTTATATTTTTCATCTATTTTATATTCCTGAGAAGGGTGGACCTTAGGTGCATCTATTAAATCAGGATGCATGAAGTCTCTATGATTATTCGATTGATTTTCATCCAATAGAGGAATATTATTTCTTGTGTGTCACAAGTGTCTTCTCTTTGATGTTTTGATAGCTACAGAACCAAATGTGGAGGAGGAATCCTGATGAGGTGCAACAACCATTAGAGGATTGGTCTTTCCAAATTGGTAATTGATAATTCAATGTGTATGAGAAAATGTAATTGAATCCGACCATTAGACATACACATATGTCCTATAACTAGGTGACTATTTCTATTCATGAGAGAGAACACTGTCACTATCAGGGTTTTTGGAGACATGTATTACCTATGCTAAAACATATCCAATTTTTATAAGGCCATGATACCAATGGTCCGTCGTCCAATCATTGAATATGAATCATTTATTGATGGTGTGTTTGAAGATCCTTTGATATATGCAATGGTTGGGAGGAAAAGTGACTATAGCCTCCTGGAGTATTTTATACTCTATAAATTTTATAATATTCTTATCTAGGGTACAATGATGTATTCCAGTACATTTGAATAATTTAAGGAGTATGTATTATCTCTTTAATCTAGTTAAGGAACCCTGGGGCCCATAATTAAAGTGGTTCATACCCTTTTTTTATGGAAACTACGCTTGGTGAGCCTGCACCTTGTGGTTATTTTTTGGATGAGGTTATCCCTGATAGTTTTTCCTTGAATAGGATTATCTTTCAAGGGGCTCAGTTGGTGAACAATATGACGTACCTTTGCGTGAATGATGATATAAGTCCAATATTTCATTTAACTTCTCCTGGGATATGGAATGGTGTATAGGAATGATGGTACTCTATTCTCCTGTAAAGATTATTCAATATGCTAATAAATTTTTGAGAATCTCATAAATCTTGTATAGAAATATAATGAGAGATGGGTAGGGGACATATCATTCCGTATATTCTCTATTAACATTGTGTGTAGTTATTATTTGGATAACATCATCTTAAGATAGTATGTGATCCCACTCCGCTGGGTGATGAAGTCAATGACTCATTCATGAGATGTAACTAGTCACAATGTTATGATTTAAGTACATGAAATTTCATGTACTCATTCATGAGGAATATTTTTGAACAAGGAAAGGTTATTAGTGTTCATATAATTATTTCTATATATGAATTGGTATAGGAATTTACCTCGAGGATCCTCTAACTGGAAATAGACATTATGGGCTACTTGTTATACAAGATGAATGAAAGTCCATACAATGTCTGAATGAAACATCAATGTTTTGTGGCCTCTTGTTATTCTATATTCCAAAAAATTAGGATAAACATTCAGGTAAATGAGATCAATAAAATATTAGGTCATCCATCCCATCGAAGTTAGTGAAACATGGATTACCAAACATGGAAGGTTCATAGACATTTCCATACATGCTAAGTATAACATTAAACCATGAATGATTACCACATGTCGTGTCTCCAGGGACTCAATGAAATTAGTGAGGGAAATATCACATAATATTGATGTGGTTCCATATACACCAAGTAATTTATTGGCTCCCTAAATATTTTTGCTACACGGTGTTGATCATGAGGTAGATAATTATGCTACTCTGGTGGGGAGGGAGACACTTATCATTGTCACTTTTTATATCATCTGGATTCTTACCTGAGTGTGTGTGTCAGGACACCATATTTGAATTAGTAAATTTGTATGAAGAGGAATTGATTCCCAACTAGAGGATAGGCGGGGTCCATTAATTCATTTTTAAATAATGATAACCATTTAACAATGAGATCGGTTGTTATATTTTGGTATTCATAATTTTATATAGATCAAGGAGGATTCCATGGGTTCTACCTATTCAATTGATCCAATATCATATATATATGAACATTAAACATATCATGTACCTTTATTGATGTATAAGTGAAAATGGTAATAATGTATTTTTGGGGGGACTTCTAAGGATGAGTTCCTACCTCTTCTCAAGGGTGAGGAAACCTACTTAATGTTATTCCTATTACTATGTCACCCCTTCATGTGGGTGTTCTCAATCATTCCATGTGTTAGTATAACTATTCATTTGATTATCTGGAGGTTTGGTGATGAAAAAATATACCATGGAGGTATCCATAGGGAAACTTTCATCATCAACATATAGCCCAAACCATCACAATAATATGATGAAACAGAGATCACAATACTATCCCCATACTCTAATATGTATATATAGAGATGAAACATCTATAACATAGAGGATCATTACGAGTCTCTTGATTCATGTATTCTATATATTTTTTAGGTTTCCAAATTATAAAAGTTTCTTAAATTCTGGGAGAAATGTGTTAATAATTTTTTTCACAACTAGAGGATGGAATTGAGGTGCACCCAGATCCATATATTGGTCGGCTAGCGATCACAGAGGTGGTGATATGTCTCCCAGATAATCTGGAGGAAAATAACTACCTAACCATTTTTATGGGACTATAGTATAGAAATTTTTATATTTATAGGCATCTGAAACACCACTAATAAATAATTAGTATCTATAACCTACCATAGTTTTTATTTCATAGAGGAAGGGTCATGCACTTTGTCACCCCATTCCCTGAGTAACATAGGATGTGATGTTGGTGGGGTAACTGGACAATATATGATTTTAGACATTATACCGAATGTAGTTTAACAAGATTAAATTTTCTACTATATTCTGAGACATCCCTTGAAGTTAGAGAAAGCCTTATGAACATGTATATGTAGGAAATATCTTTACCACTTTATCATGTGGAATTATGTATGAATCCATTTATCACTCGAATGATTACACACCATTAAATGAGTGTGCCAGTCCAGACGAGTACATCTCTTTAACATCTTATAGAGAGGTAGATGGGAAGGAAATTATTATCAACTGAGACCGTTGCACTGTGAGTCCCTAGATTGGAATTAGAACATCCTCCTCTTCATGGTATCTAGGGAGAGATCAAGGGACCCTTTGGACCTTATCATTTGTAATTGTAATCCTCAATTGTTGGCCATCATCCTTAGTCTCAATAATCTAGGGTAAATATTCCATCATTAATTCATCAATCAATTTTGACTCTAAGAGTTCAATGATGATGTGGTGTTTAACAAGGTTTATCCATTAAAGAAAAGTGTTATTCCTCCATTAATGTTAGGGTTCAACATGATAGGGAATATTTTAGATAGGTTGAGGGTTTCCATGATGAATAGAATTGGAGTGGAGAGGACAAATTCTTGGATTGATGGTAAAATGGTGATGAAATCCTTATTAACTAGTAAGGATAACACATGGATGACCTCCATAATATATGATGGTATAATCATTGGGAGTTCCTCCAAACTTATTTATTGGAAAATTATAGTGGGTATCTATGTTAGTTAATCGGATAATGTGTAGGAACTCTATGATGGCTGATGGTAATGTAGGGAGGACATCCTCACTAATTTTACACATCATGAGATGACCCACAATGGATCTTGATGGTTCAATTGAGTTATTTACTCAACCATTTCTACTTTCTAGGTGTCTAGGGTCACTATACCATGTTGAAAAAGACAGATCCTATTTCACCAATTAAGTATATTTTGTGGGACACACTATTTTGGGATGTTTCCACAGGATTGGTAGATGATTTCCCTTTTCAGGTACTGTCTTAGGTCTTCCCATGATTTCATCATTGAGTGATCTAGACTAGTCCTTACATAGTGCATATAATTTAAAAAAACTCTTAATCACACAAAACTAGTCGATTCTAGGATTAAGGGGTCCAAGTGGGTGTCCTCCTTGGTGGTTTTTGAGATGTGGTTGTGGTGAGTGTCGCTTGAGTGTCCCCTATCTACTCAACGTAGTACTGTTTTACATTCGAGAAATCAAGGGATAGAATCCTGAAGTGGTTTAATTTAATAATTGTTAGAGGCTTTCCACGGTGCAGTCCTAGAGGGTGGTAGTATCGATGATGCATCAATACCTCCAAATACATGTAGGCTATATTTCCAATTGGAATAACCCCACATGCTCGTACTAGTGCACCAGTGTAACAATCACCCTATGCTAGATGATCTCATAAGGTGAAATGGGGCATGGCCACCTACCAGTAGAAGGTTAGGTGGATGTCATGGTGGATGTTTGGTTTAATGGGGTTTCAACATTGAGGTTTCTACTTACTCGATGCTTACAAACTCTAGGTTACTAGATCACTATATCTAGTGTCCTGTAAAGAATTTGGGTTCACCAATTAGTACAGTTATAGAAAAAGTGTTCCCAATTACCCAACATTGTATAATCTTCTTGATGTATAGGAGGATATATTCCTACAATGTCACTAACTATAAATTCCCTATGTTATTGTCTCCAATCCACATGTGGGTTTCATACTAGGCCCCCATTTTCATGGTGTTTCTCAGTGCTGAATATCTTGATCTGGTGACATGAAAATCCATGGGTTCCATAAATTTTAAAGTCACCATTAATTAGGATAATATTTCCACATCATGATCACCATTTCACTTTCAAATTCTCATAGTGGGGTATGCCAGTGTGTTGTGGGCTAGTTGTGTTTCCCTGGATTCCTACATTCCAAAGGTTTATGACATTCACCCCTTTCATTAGTGATGTATGCTCATTGATCCAAATGAGAATATTATATATCATTTCCTCCATACATGTATTCTTCCATGAATATTTTTTAATAGTATTATTCTTCGTAAAATATTATGTTATGTTCATGGAATTAATTCTCATTTCCATCTTGAATTGGACACCAATTAATTACATTTGATTCTATCTTGACTGGGAAAAAACCATCAGTCAGGGTGAGTAGTGACATTGGGAACGTATTGGTATGTCTATAAATTCATTATATTTAGAACCCTTATGAAATCCTATTTCAAAAGAACCTTATTTATGAGGAATATTAGGCTCGTATCTTGATGCATCACGGGTCGGCCTTATGGTAGTTAATGACAAGCAGAAAAGTCTTTCATGTTTTTTACCTTAAGAATCCTATTTTTATTTCATGGGTTATGGATTCAATTTCAAGTCAAGATTTTAATGTCCTATAAAAATGGACATAGTGTTAATGTCTTCTAGTGACTAGATGGGAACATGATTATATTCTTGGGGGGATATGATTGGAACATGATTAATTTTCATATAGAGATATGATGGGAATAGGTTTAGCGTCTTGTATATACATGATAGTATGTTTATGTGTGTCCCTATAGAGAATAATTTCTAACTTTAATGTTACAGTGTTCATATAGGAGGGAAGAATTCACACTTATTTGATGGATGGACTAGACCTCTAGGAGGTTTCCTATATATCCTTCCTAACATACAAGGATCAAAACAAACATAGTTCAATACTGCATCTTAAAGTTGTAATGGAGGACCCATCAATGCTTTTTCACATTACTAATTAAGGAAACTCATGTCATTTGAGTAGAATATATGAGTGATGATATATGAATTATGTGAGGAAGGTTCTTGGAAACTTATAAGAGTAGTGATTAAATTGATTGGGCTTACATGTGGAAGTTACCCAGGGTGCTTCATGAAGAAATGATGATGTTGTTGGAGATTACACATGGAAGATTCATGATGTAAGAGGATCATCCTATAGGAATTGGTGTGGGTATTATGCATAAGATTTTTTCTTAAGAGTATTTAATCTGATGGTTGGGAGGTGGTTTCATCCCATGTGAGTTATACACAAGGTATCTTGTGTTCATTACATATTATCGGAGGTGTGGAGTTATCGCATGTCAATTATATATGGGGTATGATTTGTTCATCTAATGGGGTAAGCATACATTTTACAAAATTTGTTAACAATGTCTTCATGCAGTGTCACATCATATAACTAGGACATGGGTCTAAGAGGGTTTACATTACTTATCATTGATATGGTCAAGGCTTGCACCTTAAAAGAGACTATGTATAGGTGAGGGAAATATCCAAATTAAAAATCCTATACTAATAAAGGTAAAATATTTACTTCAATGATTCCTCCTAAATTTATTATGTGAGCCCCAATTAGGAATCCCTAGGAGTGACATGGAATTGGAATGTCCAAATAGTTGTTTCAATCAGGAGGATCAGAAATAGGGAACCTATGAATATGAGTAATAGGCATTAGAATACCAATGTAGTGGATAAAAAGTTAGGGTAATGGGTTAACTGGAAAAATGAGTATCATCCTATATGGGACCTGAAATATATTGTGCACAACATTATTTTGTTGCATGCAACATTTTCATGAGAATGGGGCTCCATCACAAGGGAAAATTATGTATTCAAGAATCATAGTATTTTCCAAAAGATGGAGTTTCACACAGGTTGGGGTTGCATGAATAAATATTTTATTTATGTGATCATGAAAATACATATGAATAGTTTTGCAGGGATTACTTTACTACATGAAAAATAATTTTTAGGTCTATGGTATTTTTATCAAGAAATTTCTCTACATTTAACGGTATATTTTATATTGTGTTGTGAATTGTAAGGAAATGGATTACATTGTGCATATGAGAGTGTAATTTTAACTTTTATAGATCCTCTCCAAGGTTGGGGTGTGGTTCTATATATAGTTTGAATCCATGATATATTTCACAAAACATTACTTGGATTGGAACATGGTTGAATTCCCTTATTTATTTTGTCATTCGTGTTTGGCAATGTATCAGGTAGAGTTATAATCACTATTCACGTGGCACCATTTGACCACAAATCAGGAATCCTTATGTAAAAGTATCATCACTATTCATATTGGATATATTCATGTTTTGATACACTATTGTTTGACTGTCCGACAGTTTATTGTAATGCAATCATTATGTTATTTTATTTCATTGATGAAATATGTTAGTAGAATCTCTTAAAATTTCATAGGGAACCACACAATTCATTAAATATGTGTTTCATGTTTATTTCCACTAGAATGATTATCTATTTTAATTATCCTGGTTTGATAGTATATTTGACTATTTTCAAACATTATTCTATCCATGGAGATCCAAAAATGATGGATGCTACTAATGAAGCTGAATATTATGTAAATTCAAGATAAATGAATGATTATTTATATAAAAATATCCTAGATTAATTTAATCATGTATGTGAATGTTATATGGAATATTATATATAGAAAACTGTCATATTTTCTTATGATGGAACTAATAATGTAAGGAAATTAATATATAACACTACAAAACTAAAATTTTACTACTTTAAAAATGTATGATGGTGAGAAAATAAATCAGATGAATGGAATATTAAATGAAATATTCAATGGTTTTCCAACCTTGGTAGGTGAAATTAATTAACCATCTCATGATTTAAAAGTTTTAATATTATAAAAAACAAAATGTAATGGAATATTTGCTACATTGAAACAATCCATTCTTATCAATAATCTTCAAATTAAAGAGTTTATTGAAACTCAAATGATGCATGAAGTATAAATTAAATAAGAAGAATAAGATCATATGATAATTAAAAATTAAAATTAATCCCATAATATTATTAATCAAAATTTGGAAATGAACTAAAATGAGGAATCTATAAATTTAAATGATTCATAATTAACAGATTCTATAATAGATTTGTCTCTTCTAGCCAAAAGATTCACAAAATTTTATACGAAGAATACATGATTTAAAAAGCTTTTTGGTGAAATAAATATACATTTTCAAGTGACTAAATTTTTAAGGTGGTTTCAATATAATAAAATTAGGTGAAATATGGAATTTAAAAAAAGGAAATATCGTATAAAATATGATTATGGGAGAAAATTTAAGAAAGCTATAAAGGATACATATAGTGATTATGAAAACTACAACATCTCTTCCAAATAGTCCTTATAAATGGATCCAAATGATATGAAATAAGATATGATCTTTATGGATAAAAATGATAAAGAGGTACAATATTTTAATTCATTTATCTCAGAATTTTATAATTGTTCAAATATTAAATTTTCTTCATACTACACCATTTCTGATTAAAAAAAATCTTTTATAGTAAAAATAATAAATCTATAAATTATATATAAATTACATCTTAAATGAAAATGTTTCCAGGTTATAAAAAAATTAATTAAAATTAAATGTTATGAAATATAAATAAAATTTAACTATTTTTGAAATTGGAATTAAATTTTTAGAAGATGAATTAAAATCATTCAAAAGTGGTATTAGTATATTTACTAATGGAAAAGTATCATGTTCTATAAATTTTGTAACAGTTTATAAAATATGTTAACTAGATCCATTATGATTGACTTAATTGGCCCCAAAAAAGTTGTATAGCAAACAAGGCTTTTATTTAATATTTTTGTATGTAAAAGGTCACGAAAACAAAAAACATATATGTTTTATTGATAATGGGAACTCAAGACATTAGATTGGGGTCTCTAATAATTTTTATAAATTATAAACATTATATTGAGGCCTCATTAACATCGATCATAATGAAAAATAAGAAATAATTATAGTTAGAAAAGTTGAATATCCAAAACCAATCCTAATAAAAACAATCATATATGGTCAAGTGTTGAATCATTGTCTTATAAGAGTAACTTAACTCCATGATGATGGTATTTATTTTTTATTTTCGAAAAATAAATGCATTATTTTTAAAGATAAACTTCTTCTGTTTAGATTACCAATAACGTGAAATGTTTATATACTTGATCATAATTTCTTGTATGAAAAAAGTGTGAATTGTTTAAACAGTAAGACATTTGTATCCTAGATTTGGTATAGGATGCATAAAAAATATAATATTTTTTCTATATAAAAATTATATAAATAATATTTATTCTCTTATTTTCTATGTACTATGTTTGATGATGATATATTTTACAATTCATGCCAAATAGGAAAGCAGTATAAGGCATCCTTTAAGTATATTAACTAAGTTTCTATATTTAAACTAGTAAAATATAGCCACATATATTTTTTTGACCATCCATAGTATACAGTTTAGCTAGAAAAAATTATGTTTTTTTTATTTTTCCATATTTAAATGCGTTTATTTCTTAAAACATAAAATTATATATTTCCCCATTTGTATAAGAAATTGTAAAATTGTTCAATGTGAAAAAGTTAAGAAATTAATTTCACTGAGATGTGATCTTAGAGGATAGTTTTGGTGTCAATAATTCTATTATTTTATTTATATAAATTGGTATTAAACATACCATATCTACTCTAAGAACACCTCAATAATAGTGAATTTTGGAAATAAGAAATATGACTATTCGATAAATAAAATGAAAAATGTTAAAGGGGTATAGTATTTCGACCTATTTTGGGGATGAATTTTTCATCATAGTATTCTATATAATGAATTTGGTTTTACGAGAAACCTTTATTAAAATGAAACCATATGAGTTATTGAATAATTGAAAGCCTAAAATTTGAAACTTTAATGTTATCTGAGGCAAGGTTTATATCTTGAATAGTAAGGAAACCTTATTACGATTTATCCAAAGGCTGAAGAAATAATATTTCTTGGATATTCAACTACTTCTAATGATTATATAGCATATAAAAAATTCTGGGATAGATAAAGTGTCTTCCCATGTAATGGTTGATAAATTTGATCCTTTTTGTGAGAGATAGAAACTAATACATGATTTTTCTGAATTTTTTAAAAACATGAGACTTAAATATATTATAGATTATTTAGAAAATAATTTTGAATTCTTTAAAATTCATCCCAGTTCAAAAAAAATTAAACTGGTGAACCTATAAGTGTCATATATAGAGAACATAGAACATTAAATAACTATCCTTTATAAACTATTATGAGAGATATAGATTCTGAACATAGGAAATGGGGTTTTATAGGAGACCAAACCAAATTATCATCTTTCTTATATCAATTAGAACATAATACAATAGATTAAAATAAGAATATTAAGGTTAAGAAATATTTTTTCATGATTAAATTAACCAGTTAAGGATAAAAAAATGTTTGAGAATTAGATAATAGGACATCAAATAATTCAGTTATAGGAACCAAAAGGGTTTTTATAAATGATAAATATGACGAAGGGATAATTATAAGAAATATGGAAAGATTAGTAGCCAAATGATATTATTATGAAGAAGGGATAGATTAGGATGAATACATGCCTTTTTTCTAGATTAAAATCCATTATAATCATTTTATATAATATTTATTATATGAATTCTGAATTATGTCATATAGATCTAATAAATTTTTTAAAATGGATATTTAGTGGAGGAATTATATACTGAAGAACCACCAGGTTTAGAAAATCCTCATCACCCAAATTCTATTTTCAAACATACTAATGCTCATTGTAGCCTTAGAAAAGAACCAGTAACATGGTATGAATAATTATGATCCTTTCTAATAAGAAATTTATTTTCTATAAACTTAAAAGATCATCCAATATTAAATAAAACTATTTTTTGTTATATTTTATTAGAAAACATTTATAAAGATAATATTATATTTGGTCTATATAATAAAATTCATTGAAATTATTTTTCATAACATATGAAAAGAGAATTTGAAATGAGTGTGATGGGATAATTAAATTTCTTTCATTGTTTTCAAATCATTCAAAGATATTTTGGAAATTTGTTAAGTACAAGTAAATATGATAATGATTTACTAAAAAATTTTGGACATGAAAACATTATGTCATGGAAAAATACCAATTTTAATAATATAATAAATGGTTTAGATAAATATTGAATCCCATTTGACAATAAGTATTATAGGGGAATGATTGCAATTTTTCTATATCTTACTAATTGTATACTAAGTATAAGATTTCTTGGGAATAATTGTGCTTGGTTTAGATAAAATAAAAAAGAATACAATTTAATTATATTTGAATCGTTATTTTTATTTGAAATAAATTATTTGTATATCATCACTTTACCTAGAAATATGATTTTAAATTAATTTGATATTAAAATTTTGATTTTGGAGGGTTTAGGAAAAATAGAACGAGTAAGTTATGGAATTTTATATTTCAATATAATTCATTATTTTCATGGACTAGTAAGAACCCATATTTTATTACACTGTTAATAGATGAGGTAGAATATATTTTGATTGGTAGTTGTTGGTCACAAGTTTTGTGGATGAAACACACACTATTGGAATTTGGATTATTTTTTTATGTTACTATTCTATATGAAAATATATGTAAAATTAATATTTTAAAAATTCATCTGATTCAGTCAATGTATTATGAATATTAATATAAGGCATCATTTTAGAAGATATAATATCAAAAAGTAGATATTACTTTACAATATTTTGATAATAAATATCAACAAGATAATATTTTCACGTAACCTCTTCTTATGAGTATTTTTTAAATTATTATGTTGTGTAGCTATACATAATTTTAAATTTAATTTTTTTCTCTATTTAATCTATGAATTTAATATTATATGAAAAGTAACCATAATAATTTTTTATTCATTTTATTTTTATTTATATGTTTCAAATATATTTTTAGCATTAATTATATAAGTAGAAATAGTTGTTTCAAAAATTTTAAATTTCCTTGTCCTTTTGAAAAAGTATATTTTTAGGGTTAAAATTCTGTAATTATTACCCTCGATATTTTGGCCTAAGATGAAGAACTAACATTATGAAGACTATCATAAATTTCCTCTATCTCTATCTACCCTCAATCTATAACCCATTATACATCCAAGTATCTATATTTTTATTCAAACCCTTGAATCCAAACCCCAATCCTTTAGAGTTTATTTACTATTGAATTCCAAGAGAACAGATGAAGGCTGTCTGAGTGGGTCAAATTAATGGAGATTTTTAAGGTCTTAAATGTGATTCCTTTAAGAAAATGTTATCAATTTTGAGTGGTTTCTTCAAAGGAATATATTATAAGTGAAATTTTTGTCGTTTTATGGATTTTAATTTATTTTAAATAGAGAAAATACTTTGTACATTTTTTAAATTTAATGAAAATTGTTTTATAGACACATAGAGTTTATGTTTGTCGATATTGAGGATATAATATCCTAAATGGTAACAAATAAAATGTTCCATTTGGAATTATAGAAATTTTTTTCCTCACCATGAATTCTTTTTCACAGAATTATTTATATAATTGTTTATTAATAGAATAAATGGTATTATATTATGTGTATACTAATTGGATATAGCCTCATGATGAAATTTTTCATTGAATATAATGAGGCTAACCAGAAGGTCTTGGAAAATTTTATTCAATCTATATTAGTGCATAGGATTACGAGTCTGGAGAAAATAATTTTTCATTTTATTTATATCATGATGTTTTAGGGGAAGTTAATTAGAATTTTTATTCTTATATTCTAAGGTAAATGCATCATTTTTTTCAAAAAGAGACTAATATGAAATTATATATATATGAAAGGATTGATTATATATTGTTGTGTAAAATGAATAATATTCTTGATGTTAAAACAGTTATCAGTTGTCACCACAACAACATTCATTCTACTAGAACAAAAAAAAGAAATTGGTTACTTATTGAGCACTATATGTGTAAAGCTGATACACATATGTGTTATGATATAGAATTATATTTTTATCATTATTAGGGGGAAAATAAAATCCAAAAATCTATAATATAACTATGGTTTTATGTTAAAATAATTAGTGAATCAATAATACATGATGTTGTTGAGGCACTGGAAAAAAATATATGGTTAATGTGAGTGACCTTAATAAATAAAGAGGTGTTCCAAAATCCCTTGGAGGAATATAAAGTGAAGCTATTAGTGTAGTACATATTTAAGGACTAAGAAAATGAGAAGATATTATGTTTTATCTAGGAGATAATGTGTCTGGGTAAATTAAAATACTAGTTTTTATTGGTTTTTTAGTTACTATTATGGGAAGGGAAACTAAAATTCACTATGATAATGTGACTCATAGGGGAGATCAGGATGATAAAATTTCTCAATAATGTAGCCATTTTCATTGAACATTAGTTGAAACAAGTAATATGATTTATATTCATAACATTTGTTTTTTTTTTGAATTTTTTATAGAGAAGAAGGTTAGTGTAGATGTATTGGGAAAAAATTTCATGAACATTTATTTTTATAGTCTAGTGAAAATATTGATTGGAATTTCATTTAAATAATTTCAGCTAGATAACTCTCCAAAAATCTATTAGTGCAATATTTGTATTCTGTAAATTATTATAATGAATATTTTTTGTAAATATTAAATAAGATGACATAATTCAATACTAATTTAAAAATTGATCTGGATGTTTCTATTAATTATTTTCAGTATTTAAGAATTCAAAATATTCTTAGAGAAGATTTAAAATTATTTTATAGTTAGATGCTTTTTCTAGGTTAAATTTAAATTTATAAATGATATTTTTATGAATTTAAGATTGATATGGATGATATTATTGGGAAAGTCGAAGAATATTTAGTATACGAGATATATTTTGATTTATTAAGGAAGGACCTAGGATGTCAGTCTGAATCTGTCAGATGTAGAAAATATCAATCAGTGGAATCTACTTCTTTTAACCTAACTTTTTAAGATTTATTATATATATTTGAATCTATTATATCCTTTTTTTATAAATAAATGATCATATTAATAATAAGATGTATGATAATATTCTAGTACACACTATGTTGTACAATCAAGATGTATCATATTGGAAGGACGAAATCATATGAACCAGACATTATAATCATTTATTTATTAATTGGATAATATTATTTTGAATGTTGTATTATCATCAGAATGTATCTGTAAGTTTCTAAAATTGTATTTGATATAAAATATGAATTAGATAGTAATCAATGTTTTTGAAAGATCATTGAAAAATAAACATGAATTAGAATATTGGGGTTCTAATGGATCAAAAAAATAGTGTTCATCACCAAAAGCATGATTATTTTTCATCAGAATACTAATCTAAACATGACCTTTCACCCCTATCCAGTCCTACATCGTAACATTTTTGGGGAAAATATTTCATTGTAACCATGAAAAATTTTATAAAAAATATTTTATTCATTATATTATTATTTCTATTTCTATTTTTATCATTCCAACCTACAAATTTTATAAGAAATTATTTGGTCATAGATTAACAAAAAAATCACTCTTAGTATTATGCATTATTAATTGATTTATATTCCACATTTCATTTGTACTTTTTTAGGTAAAACATTTGGGAGAAATTTGTGTAAAAAAACATTCCTATGAATGTTATATTAATATACAGTGATATTAAATATGGATAAATTTTAAAATTTTAAAATTTTAAAATTTTAGAAAAATAATTATATAGTATATAACAATAAATGATAAATATAATTCCTATTGTATAAATTTTAAAAAAATTATTCTATTTACCTTTATATTTCATATAATTTTAATATATGGGTTTTGTTATAATAAAATACGGTAGATATTTGGGAATTTTTTGTTCAAAAAACATTCATTGAATTATCATTGTTTTTCACGATCACAAATACCCTTGTTCTTTCTAATGAAAGTACATTATGGGTTTTCTGGGATTGTATTTCTTGAGTAGTTTATCAAATTTTATATCTATTATAGGTTAATGTTTTATTTAAACATTTTCAAAAAAAAAATTATGACCAATAAAATAAATTTTTAGACACTACATTATAAGCAGAATGTACGGATTGTAATGATTACGTCTATACCCTATGTTTTGAGATAACATACAGATTAGGTACCCTGTGATGTGTTAAATATATATATCAAAAAACATATTTTTGGAAGGAACATTATGTTTTAGAAACTCTCATATAAAACATAAACCAAACTTTTGAATTAATCCATATATTGTCAACCATACTTTCAAAGTCCACCATATATCTGACTCAGTCAATAATGGTTTTAAAGTTAAATGTATTTCCTTTTTTTATAAAATGGTCTTATTGGAATCTAAAATCTCTTTAATTGTTTTTAAATTCTAATTCAAATTCCCTTCTTCTATAAATTAATTCCCTACTATTTATATGTGATGTAACAATTTAATCTATGATTTTAAATTTAAAATACTCACAATTTATAAGGTGTTATTTTGGATCTATTTGACTGAAATCAAATGAAGTATTTTTTATTAACACTCGTGAGTTTTATCATTTAAAGAGTGTAATTATTTTATGTGTGATTAAGTCAATTCCATTTGAGAGAGTTAAAAAATGTAGACATATGTTTTTTGAACCTCTACTATTTAATTATTATTTTTTCTATTACTACAAGATTTATTTTTGAATTTCATTGAAAATATTCTACAACTAGGATATCTTCAATACAATTCTTTTTTGAAAAACTATATCTGACTATATGTTGAAACATTTTATATATAATTAAATTTAATGTTTAAGATGAATTTTTATCTCAATAAGTTAAATAATATATTTTTATTATAGTATCAAGTACTCATACTCTGTCACGGTGCAATGTCATATTCTCTCACTAAGATAATGATTTAGAAGTTCCTTATGAGTGTAAATGTCTCATTTTATGATTTCAACTGCATGAACTTAGTTTTTTTGGTTATATGATAAGAGGAAAAATTTATTTTAAATCACTATGTTCAATTAGAGAGTGTTGGTAGAGAATACTAGGGGATCTCTGTTCCCAGAACCATAGTTAAAATATTTCTATTCCTCTTATCTGAATTTCCACTCTATCATTTATTAAATAATATAACATTTAATATATGTCCCCAGACATAAACATTACTTTATCTTTAGTTAGTTCAATATTATACGTTGAGGATCTTTTCGGGTTTAGATTTTTAAAGAATTAGACCATAAATCATGCATTACATTCCAGATTTAAACAATGTGGTTACATCAAAGATAGTACTCATTTTAACCATCAACGGAAAAACATTTAAAATAAAACATGGATTTTTTCTTGAAACTTCTTTGACACTATCACCATATCATGTACCTTTCCCATGACCTGTGAAAAACATTTCAAAAACATGGGATGAGCATAAAAATCTTAGTAAGGGATATAAAAGTACGAATTGAAAACATTAGTCCATGTATGAAATCATAATTTAGTCATAAAACATAAGAACTTCATCATACCTCATGAAATCATAAATAAATCATAGAAAGGATAAGACATAAAAGTAACTTGAGGAATTCATGACTTTCTTATGTAGGGACTAACCCTCATTGTTACGTTTGGAATACCCATCACAGTATATTCCCCAAATCTTTTCAGAGAAACCTTAACGTGTAACTCCTTTGCATTACCCAATTCATTGGAGAGATATATCGGGCTCACCCGCCCATATTTTATCACAGAACCACTCGTCTTCATAACAATTCCCAAGAACCATAACATAATCATATCACATAAAACATGCATAAAGAAAACATAACATTTCCACATTTCAATCACAAGATTTCAATACAACACATTGATATAATAAAAACATTATGAAAACCATTTTCAATACCAAAATAAATGAAAAGTAAAACATGGTATTTATTTTTCATTAATAAAAAGGTTATGGCTTGTAGAGGAAGTCGAAACTCAAATAATGGTCACGACGGCGGAGAAGTCATTATCGCTGCATACATACGACAAAAACATTCACTTTTGTGGTTTAGTAAAATGATTCATATAAAAATATTCCTTTTGAATAAATGTAAAAGTCCATGGGGTTTATACACCGTATAAAAGAAAGTGGTGTACAAAACAAAATATGCCACAATGAAAGGAGATTGAGACGAAGTCCCATACCTCGGGTCCGACATGACTCGATCGTTCTTTAACCTCCTAAATAATAAACTTGAGTTAATTTCTACTTGATTAAGAACCTTTTTCAAGTTCATTATTCCTTTTATATCACTTATTACCATGTCATGAACACTATGTAATTATTTAAGTTAATAATGGTCGTTTTGTCGATCATTGGTACATGAGTCAAAAATAAACAATTTATAATTACAATTTGTTCATGTGGTAAAATATCCATTATATAAAGAATTATATTGATGATTTAGATATCATATATATCATATATATCCAGTATATACAAGTATTTATAATATTACATATCATTTAGAGGTATGAAATGAACTGCACCGTTCATGGAGACAGTAAGTCGTACGTACGCATGAACGCTACTTTCATTTATATTTCCTATTTAATGGAATGGAATCATAATGATATAAAGTTATATTATAATTCCAGTATAATATAATATATAATATCATTAACTCCATCCTATATACATCCCACATATGGCATTAACAAATCAAATCACTTTTAGGGGGCGGTAGTCTGCAATTCCTAAAATGAAGATATCACGTTTACCCATAATGGAAACCATAAAGGTATGACATAAATTAAAAATACAGAAGCTTAAAGAAAAACATAAACATATTTTATATCATATATAAATATAGTTACATATTAATGGCCACCTTTGAAGGTGTTAGAAAAATATTGAACAATCATCGTTTCGTGAGGCAGAAATTTGCCATCCACGGAAACAGTATGTTCTTTAACCATTAGATATAGGTGTGTGTAAGTGTAGCTCAAATAATTCTTATAAAAACATAATAGTATATTGAATATACTTGTGTTGTTACAAAATAAATTAATAAAAAGTTTTTAGAAGGTTGGAGAAGAAAAATAAAACAAAAGAACATTAGAGAAGACTTTACCTTTAAATCGGGTAACTTCTCTTGGTTTGAACCAAAAGGGTTTCTTGAAGAGATTTCTGCCTAAGGTAAGGCTTCTAGGATGAATAGAGGAATGTGTAGAGATAAAATGAGTAGATCTTGGACGAGCAAAGGCTTGAGAGGTGTGTGTACCGAGGTAGAGGTGGGGGCCTTTTATAAGATGAGAGGAGGGGCACTCTTGGGAAGTCATAAAATGTTACTTTATATTAAAATGAGTTTCAGATTTTAACGGTCTCACATTGATATATTTAGACGATAAGGTGATAAGGGTTCGAAATATACTCATCCAATAGGTCTTTGAAAAGTGTAAGTCTTAGATTTTACATTATCTTTTCATTTTATTTAAATCGTTAATTAATGAGGTAATCGCTGCATCATCATGATGTCATAAATAAATTAATTTTTTTAATGTATAAAAATTATAAAAAAAAATACTATGATGTAGGAAATCTTTTTAGACTTCCAATTACTATTTATAGTCCAAGATATTATTTATTTAGACAAAATTAAAAATGTTTCACTCGGGTGATACATTCTTTAGTGATATTCTCATTTCGTTAAAAATAAAATGATAAAGTGTCACTTTCACCCAAAAGTGATTCCATGGGGACATTAAGTTTGGCCCAAGGCATACCATGGTCGGCCATGACACAATCGGTAGCATTAGGACACATTTTGGGGTAATTTGGTATTATTATAATATTATTTTATTATCCTTGACTACCTGATTACTAATTAATCAAGATAATTAATGATAATTACCGTCGTTACTATTCATAATGTCCAAAAACAAAAGATTCTTAATTAAATAATTTAGACCTTATGATTCCAAATATGGAATCCATTTTACCAAATTCCAAACATATAAATTGCAATAATTACTTTAAAAATAATTCCCGTTGTGAAAACAAATAGTGGGTTTTTTTAAACAATATCTATCAAAAGTTTGACAATTGTTTATGTCCAATTTCAAAGTGAAATTAATCCCAATGAACATAATTGTATTAAATGGTAACAATATACTCTAATTACACTTTAATACCAATAAAAAAGATAATCTAACCATATTATTAAATTGGATGAAAAACCAGTTTTGATGTAAAATGCAGTATTTTTCACTATTCATTAAAAAATGAACATTGTCAGAAAAATACCAAAAATTTATCCAAAGTAAATTTCAATGTCCCAATCATAAATAATAATTTTATCTTTGAAAATAGATCTTATAAAATTGTCAATATATAGATTTAAAAATGGTTCTCTATCAAAAGGCAGTAAAACATTCTTTTTAAAATATTAGAGAATTCTATGCTTAAGATTGGATTTATTATCATTTTAAGCCTCTTAAAACACTATCTAATTCATAAATAGACATAGATATGAAAATATATTATTCATTACATACTTGGGATGTTACATCCTTCCCCCTTTAGAAAATTGCATCCCCGCAATTTATTTACTTATTGAATAAGTTGGGGTATTTATCCCTCATTGCATTTTCAGATTCCCATGTTGCCTCATCAGTCATGTGGTTTTTACAAAAAAACCTTTACTTGATGAATCACTTTATTCCGAAAAAATTTCTCCCTGTGGTCAAGAATATGGACTGGTTGTTCCTTATAATATATATTCTCTTCTAGTTGAACTACCTCTAGACTCAATACATGAGATGGATCTGGCATGAACTTCCTTTATATTAAAACATGAAAAACATTGTGTATCTGAGATAAACTCGGAGGTAAAGCCACTTGGTATGCAACTGATCCAACTCTCTCTAGAATTTCTTATGGTCTAATGAACCTTGGACTTATCTTTCCTTTCTTACCAAATCACGTCACCCTTTTCCATGGTGATACTTTGAGAAAAACATGATCACCTACCTCAAAAGAGAGATCCTTCCTCCTGTGGTCCACATAACTTTTCTGCCTGCTCTGAGCTTTTCTCATGTGTCTCTGTATCAGCTGAACTTTTTCTACAAACTCTTCTACCAATTCTAGTCCCATCAACTTCATTTCACCTACTTCATCCCAAAAAGCTGGATTTTGACACCGCTTCCAATATAATGCCTCAAATGGTACCATATGTATACTAGAATAAAAACTGTTATTATAAGAAAACTCAACAAATGAAAGTTGTTGGTACCAACTTCCCTGATAATCCATCGAACAAGCATGTAGCATATCCTCTAAAGTATTAATTGTTCTTTCTGACTTCCCATCTGATTGAGTATGAAAAGCTATAATAAAATTTAATTCAGTAGCCAATGACTTCTGAAGGCCTTTCCAAAAGTTAGAAGTAAACCTGGGATCATGGTCAGATACAATGGAGAGAGGAACTCCATGTAACTAGACTATCTCTTTAAGATACAAACGAGAAAGTTGATCTAGGGAAAAGGTATCTCTTATAGCATGTAAAAGAGCAGATTTAGTCAAGCGATCAATAATAACCCAGATTGCATTATTACCCTGAGGTGTCTTCGATAATCCCACAACGAAGTCCATGGATATGTTTTCCCATTTCCACTCTGGCACTGGTAAAGGCTGAAGCATCCCTTTCAGTAACTGCCACTCTGCTTTAACCTATCGACAATTCAAACACTTCACAGTAAAATCAGTGATATCTCTTTTCATTCCGCACCACCAGTAATACTATCAAACATCACTATACATCCTAGTACTGCCTGGATGAACTGAAAAAGGAGAACTATGAGATTTACATAACAACTCTCTTTTCAACTGTGAATCACACAGCACACACAATCTCTTCCAAAATCTCAATACACAATCATTATCAATATTGAATTCAGGCAACTTACCTTTTTGAACCAACTCTAACCTTTTTTGCGACTCACTCTCTTGATTTTGTGCTTGCTTAATTATGTCTAATAGAGAAGATTTCACTGATACCTGAAACAAAACAGAAGGAAATCCTGCAGCAACAAATTCTATGACAATGTTCATCAAATCCTTAACCAAAGGATCACATTCCAAATGCAAAATTGTTAATGAATCATTACTTTTTCGACTCAAAGCATCCGCAACATTATTTTCTTTTCCCATATGGTAATTTATTGTACAATCACAATCCTTGATTAATTATAGCCATCTCCTCTTTCTCATGTTCATTTATTTCTAATTGATATATACTTTAAACTTTTGTGATCAGTATGTATTTCACACTTTACTCCATACAAATGATGCCTCCATATTTTTAAAGAAAAAACAACATCAGCTAATTCCAAATCATGTGTGGGGTAATTTACATCATGAGTTTTCAACTGACGTGAAGCATAAACAATTAACTGATCATTCTGCCTTAGGATGCAACCTAGTCCTTTTAATGAAGCATCATTATAGATAAAAAAACTCCCCATTCCTGGAAGGTAGTGCCAAAACGAGAGCATTCACCAATCTTCTTTTCAGTTCCTAAAAACAATCATCACATTCTTTTGTCCAGATAAACTTAACACCCTTCCGAGTTAGCATAGTCATTGGATTAGATAACTGGGAAAAATTTCTAACAAAACTTCGATAATAGCCTTCCAAACCAAGAAAACTACGAATCTCAGTTACATTTGTGGGTCCTGGAAATTCTTCCACAACCTTTGTTTTTGTAGGATAAACAGTTATTCCATCTTTAGAAACAATATGACCAAGGAAGGAAATTTTTTGCAACCAAAAATCACACTTTCTAAATTTACCATACAATTTCTTTTCTTTTAAGGTTTGAAAAATAACCCTTAAATGACTTTCATGCTCTTCTTTACTTTTAGAAAACACCAAAATATCATCGATGAAAATAACCATAGACTTATCCAAGAACTCATGGAAAATTCTATTCATAAGATCCATGAATACAGCAGGTGAATTGGTTATCCCAAAAGGAATTAATACAAATTCATAATGGCCATATTTTATACGAAACGCAATCTTTTGGACATTCGTTTCCTTTACCTTCAACAGATGGTACCCCGATCTCAGGTCAATCTTTGAAAAATACTGAGCTCTCTGGATCTAATCAAACAAATCATCAATATGAGGAAAAGGATATTTGTTCTTAACAGTGATGTTATTCAAGGCTCTATAATCAATAAAAAGACTCATTGAACCATCTCTCTTTTTAATAAATAATATAGGACCACCCCATGGTGATGTGCTAGGTCGAATGAAACCTTTCTCTAATAAATCTTGCAATTTCTCCTTCAACTCTAAAAGTTCAATTTGAGCCATTCGATAAAGGGGTTTTGAAATTTTCTTAGCATCAAGAACTAAGTCAACAGTAAATTCAACTTCCAGATGTGGTATTATTCCAGGAAAATCATCTGGAAAAACATCAAGATACTCATTTACCACTGGAAAATCATTAATCTTAAAGGTTCCTTTTTTTCAACAATATGCGCAAGGTAATATTCATTTTCATCTTGTACAGGTTTCTCAGCCTCTTGATATGTTATCAACAGTAAGGGTTCATTCTTGTACATAAACTGAATGTCTTTCTGAAATGAAACTTCTTTATCTGTACAATCAATCTTAGCATGGTAAATAGAGAGCCAATCCATACCCAGGTTAACGTCAAACTCTACTATAGGTAAAACAATAAGGTTTTCAAGTAGGTTCTTTCTACAGATAAGGATTGGGAGATTCTTATAAATTATGTTTGCCTCAACATTTCCCCCAGGTGTTTTTACAACAAGTTCAAGAGTCATTTCTTGATATGGAATTCCCAATTTACTAGAAAATTTTTCAGAGATGAAAGAATGTGTAGACCCCGAATCAAACAACACATTAGCATAATCTGAGAAAACAAACAAAGTACCAGATACCACTTCATTTGATGGCCCAACATCTGCTGAAGTAGTTGCAATGGATTTCACTACCCCTTTCTTCTTGTAGTCTAACTGCTTGTCATCACTCGAGCTCTTTGTCGGACACTCGTTTTCATAGTGACCCATCTCATTGTAGTTAAAACATTTCAGTAACTGTAAATCAAATTTGGTCTTACCATCACTTTGATCTTTTCCAGTGAAATCATGAGCCTTATGTCCCATATTTCCACATCAGTACAACTTTCCATAATTTAAAAGACATTCCCCAGCATGCCTTTTACCACATTTATCAAAAACTGGAAACCTAGTTTTCTTACCATCAGACCTTTTTTAAGAATTACTCCCTTTATCCTGCCACCTCGGTCTCTTCTTCTGTTGGTTGTTATAGAACAATAGGTCATCGACAAACTCTATTTCCACCTTCTCAGCATATCGAACTAGATTTTCATAACTTTTGAACGCATGAGAAGCTAAATCCCTTTCGATATTTTGGATTTAATCCTGAGTAAAAACGATTTATTTTACTATCAAGGTCTCGAATAAAATTTGGAGCATACCTTGCCAATCGAGTGAACCTTTCATCATAAGTAGCCACTGAGTCTTCCTCTTTCCTCAATTCCAAGAATTGTTTTCCCATCCTAAGCAGAACAGCCTTAGGAAAATATTTCTCAATAAACATACCTTTGAATTCATCCTAGTCGAGAGCATCAATCTCATCAACGTCCCTAATATTTTTATCCATCGACCACCACTGATATGCTTCACCCTTAAAATGGTAAATAGCAAGACTAACCTTTTGATTGTCTGAACACCCCATGACATCAAAAATCTTCTCCAGTGATTTAATCCACCCTTCAGCTAGCATAGGGTTAGATGATCCTCTGAATGATGGTGGATGTTGCCTCATGAAATGTTTCACCACTGACATGTTCCTCTGCAGTTGATCTGGCTGATCTCGTGCATGGATACCACCACCATTTATCGCTTGAGTCAACTGTGCCATTACTACAACAAACTATTCAGTTTCAATTCTGACCATCTCAAGATGTTGATTTGGAAGGTCATTTCATTCTGTATTCCTTCCTAGCACTGCTTCACTATTTCCTCTGCGGAAAACCATTCTGAACAAACAAGTCATAGATGAAGCAACATGGTAATCTTCAAATGCTATATCATTTCTATTTTCCCATAAAAAAATATTTTTGGATAATCATTTAATAGAATTATAACTCCTAAAGTTATCTAAACCAACCTCTGATACCAACTATAGGGCCCCAGCCTTAAAAATTACTTTATCTTGAGTTATTTCAATATTACACGTTGAGGATATTTTCAGGTTTAGATTTTTAGGGAATTAGATCATAAATCATGCATTATATTCCACATTTAAACAAAGTGGTTACAGAAAAGATAGTACTCATTTTTTCCCATCAACGAAAACATATTTAAAATAAAACATGGATTGTTTCTTGACACTTCCTTGACACTATCATCGCATCATGTACCTTTCCCTTGACCTGTGAAAAACATTTCAAAAACATGGGATGAGCATAAAAAGCTCAGTAAGGGATATAAAAGTACGAAATGAAAACATTAGTCCATGTATAAAATCCTACTTTACTCATAAAACATAAGCACTTTATCATACCTCATGAAATCATGAATAAATCATAGAAAGCATAAGACATAAAAGTAATTTGAGGCATTCATAACTTTCTTATGTAGGGAGTAACCCTCATGGTTACGTTTGGAAAATCCATCACAATATATTCCCTATATCTCTTTGGAGAAACCTTAACATTTAACTCCTTCATGTTATCCAATGCATTGGAGAGCTATATTGGTCTCACCCACCCTTAGTTTATCATGGAACCACCCGTCTTCATAACAATTCCCAGGAACCATAACATAATCGTATCACATAAAACTTGCATAAAGGAAACGTAACATTTCCACATTTCAATCACAAGATATCAATAAAACACATTGATATAATAAAAACATTATGAAAATAATTTTAAATACCAAAATAAATGAAAATTAAAACATGGTATTTATTTTTCATTTTAAAAAAAGGTTATGGCCTGTAGAGGAAGCCGAAACTCAAATAATGGTCACGGCGGCGGAGAAGTCGTTGTCGCCGCATACGTACAACAAAAACATTCCCTTTGTCATTTAGTAAAACGCTTCGTATAAAAAGATTCTTTTTGAATAAACATAAAATTCAAAGGGGTTTATACACCGTATAAAAGAAAGTGGTGTACAAAAAAATATGCCTCAATGAAATGAGATTGAGATGAAGTCCCATACCTCGGGTCCGACTTGACTTGATCGTTCTTTAACCTCCTGAATAATAAACTTGAATTTATTTATACTTTCTTAAGAAACTTTTTCAAGTTCATTATTCCTTTTATATCACATATTACCATTTCTTGAACACTATGTAATTATTTAATTTAATAATGGTCACTTTTCGATCATTGGTACATGAGTCAAAAATAAACTCTTTATAATTACAAGTTATTAATGTGGTAAAATATCCATTATACCCAGAATTATATTCATGATTTAGAGATCATATATATCATATATATCCATTATATATATGTATTTATAATATTACATAACATTTAGAAGTATGAAATGAAATGCACCGTTCATGGAGACGGTAAGCCGTACGTACGCATGAACGCTACTTTCATTTATATTTCCTATTTAATGAAATGGAATAATAATGATATAGAGGTATATTATAATTCCATTATAATATCATATGTAATAACATTAACTCCATCCTTTATACGTCCCACATATGGCATTAAACAATCAATTCACTTTGAGGGGGCGGTAGTTCGCACTTCCTAAAATGAAGATATCGCATTTACCCATAATGGAAACCATAATGGTATGACATAAATGAAAAATATTTAAGATTGAGGAAAACATAAACATATTATATATCATACATAAATATAGTGACATCTTAATGGCCACCTTTGAAGGTGTCAGAAGAATATTGAACAATCATCATTTCGTGAGGCAGAAATTCGTCATCCACGGAAACAATATGTTCTTTAACCATTAGATGTAGGTGTGTGTGAGTGTGGCTAGAATACTTATTATAAAAACATCCTAGTATATTGAATATACTGGTGTTTTTACAAAAGAAATGAATAAAAAGAGTTTAGGGGGTGGAGATGAAAAATAAAACAAAAGTAGATTAGAGAAAACTTTACCTTTAAATTGGGTAACTCCTATTGGTTTGAACGAAAAGTGTTTCTTGAAGAGAATTCTGTCAAAGAAAAGACTTCTAGGATGAAGAGAGGGATGTGGAGAGATAAAATGATCAGATCATGGCCGAGCCAAAGGATTGAGAGGTGTGTGTAAGGAGGTATAGGTGGGGGCCTTTTATAAGAGGAGAGGAGGGGCACTCTTGGAAAGTTATAAAATGTTTCTTTATATTAAATTTAGTTTCAGATTTTAAAGGTCCAACATTGATATATTTCTTGGATAAGGTGATAAGGGTTCTAAATATACTCATCCAATAGGTCTTATACAAGTGTAAGTCTTATAGTATACATTATTATTTATTTTTATTTAAATCGTTAATTAATGAGGTAATCACTACATCATCATGATGTCATAAATAAATTAATTTATTTGATGTCAAAATATTATAAAAAACTATTATGATGTAGGAAATATTTTTATCTTTAAAATTAATATTTATAGTCCAAGAGATAATTTATGTATACAAAATTAAAAATGTTTTACTCGGGTGATACATTCTTTAGTGATATTCTCCTTTCTTTAAAAATAAAATGATAAAGTGTCACTTTCACCCAAAAGTGATTACATGGGGTCCCTAAGCTTGGCACAAGGCATCCCATGGTCGTCCATGACACAACCAGTGGAATTAGGACACATTTTGGGGTAATTTGATATTATTATGATATTATTTTATTATCCTTAACTACCCGATTACTAATTAATCAAGATAATTAAAGATAATTACCGTCGTTACTATTCATAATGTCCAAAAACAAAAGAGTATTAATTAAAAAATATGGACCTTATTATTCCAAGTATGGAATCAATTTTATCAAATTAAAAACATATAAATCTCATTAATTAATTTAAAAACAATTCGCATTGTCAAAACAAATAGCGGGTTTTTTTGAAACAATATCTATCAAAAGTTTGACAATTGTTTATGTCCAATTTAAAAGTGAAATTACTCTCAATGAACACCATTGGATTAAATGGTAAAAATAAATTCAAATTAAACTTTAATACCAATCAAAAAGATAATCTAACTGTATAATTAAATTAGATGAAAAAGCAGTTTTGATGTAAAATGCATTACTTTTTACTATTCATTAAAAAAAGAACATTGTCAGAAAAATACCAAAAATTTATCAAAAGTAAATTTTAATGTCCCAATAATAATGAATAAGTTTATTTTTACAAATATATCTTATAAAATTGTTAAAATATAGATTTAAAAATGGTTCTCTATCAAAAGGCGGTAAAACAATCTTTTTAATATATTAGAGAATTTTATGCTTAAGATTGGATTTATTCTCATTTTAAGCCTCCTAAAACACATTATAAGTAATAAATAGACATAGATATGAAAATATATTATTTATTACTTACTTGGGATGTTACATTTAATCTATATACAATATATAAATAGGGATTAAATATTATTCTATCAATATTGTTAGGACATAACTCACACCCCCTTGTGTACCTTTGTATTATTGTGAAGTTACAACAAACTCTTATTAAAAGATTCATTCAAGTGGAGATTGTAAGATGTAGAGATCATGAGGTATTATATCAGCATGAATTGATGAAGATCAGATCAAAAAAATATTGGGTGTTTTATTTAGACTAGTGGAAGGAGAAATGACATCAACTATTTATGATCATGATAATTAAGTACATATATTGATATGTAGATCCACTTATAAATATTAGAGGGGTATAATTAGGCAATGTGATCACCAGTTGTTCTCTTTTCTATTTTGATAATAAAATTCTAAGACATTATATCATCATGGTTATTTTTGAAGTCTTATCCAGTCATATTTAGTAAAATGTGTTTTAAAACCTATAAAAAGTGGATTCCGCATAGAAAAGAGTAGTCAAGGGTTTCATGCCTTATAAATATATTATCATGTTTTTTATATTTATTAAAAATTGTTATGGTTGATATAATACACTAATTAGATGGATAACCTTCACTAGTTCATGAGGTTTTGTTTAGGAGGGATAAAATCATAAAATAAAATGGGGACAATTAATTCAACCCCACACCCTCTAATTGATCCATTTAAGCGAGGTCCTAACAATTATATATCAGTTATATTTAAATTTAAATCTTATTTTGTAATTCTTTAGAAATGTCAGGTATATAACCCATTGGTTTCTACCTCCATTATGATTTATTCAAAATTCACTAATTCATTGAAGTATTAGAAATATAATTGATGGTTTTGTAAGGTTTTAGGAGAATTAAAGTTTTTAATAGTTTTTATATAGTTTGGGAATATTTTAGTTCTCTTACTTGTAAAACAATTGGATTATTAAAGATGTAAATTAGATAAAACATGGTTGGAATATAGTTAGAAATGTCATGACCCGTACCTCGGGGGCATGTGCCGTGACTAATTGGTATCAGAGGTGGTACCCAGCCTTAAGTGCAGCACACTACCTGGGTTGATATGTAGGGACCACAACGAGGATGTTGTTCTCTAAAGGGGGTGTGATTTTAACACCCTTGAATGATTATGAGTTAAATGACTAAATGATATGACTCATGTCAAAAAGGTGAACCTTCCTTTTTGGGATCTTGTCTGATTAGAACTCCACAATTAAGCGTGAGGACAAAGCTCACTGGAAAGAAGATGTTTTGGCCTATGGAGACATTCATTAGTCAGATAACAAGTTTGGGCATGTGGGTGGACCCTTGGGTGGAGACCACGTGTTTGCGGGGCAACTGGTGAGTTTGGACCTGACAATCGTGATAAGGTGGGGTGTATGTGCTATCACCAGGACCCTACTGTTACATTTTTTATCATAGGTATCAACCATCCATGAAGGACCCGCTCCTGTCGATCCTCAATCTCTACTGAAACCTCATTAAAAGTCGTTCCATCATTGACATCTATCTTGCCATGGTCAATGATGTGATAAGGGTCATGCACGTATCTCCTCAGCAGGGATAAGTGGAAGACGTCATGCACCAAATGCAACTGAGATGGAAGAGCTAAGTGATATGCCACCTTGTCAACATTGATGAGGACCTGAAAAGGCCTGATGAACCTCAGAGATAACCTGTCGCCTCGGCCAAATCACTACAAACCATATCGAGGTTACACCCATAGAAAGAAGTGGTCAAGATACTCAAAAAATAGAGGTCTCCATCTCCTGTCAGTATACGACTTCTGCCTGCTCTGTAAAGTCTTCATCTACTCCTGGATGATTTGCACCTTCTCTGTGGTAGCCCGTACCATCTCTGGTCTCACTAGTGCTGACACTCCTGGGTCAGTCTAGCACAATGGTGTTCCGCATGGTTGCCCATATAGTTCCTTGAGGGTTTCCATCCCGATGTTGGATTGATAGATTTTGATGTATGGAAACTCTACTAAGGGTATTTGATCCCCCAGCTGTGATCGGAGTCGAGAACACAAGCATGCAACATGTCCTCGAGGGTCAGAATGGTCTGCTCAGTCTGACCATCTATCATTGGATGGAAGGCGGTGCTCAAACAAAGCTACGTTCCGAAATCCTCCTTCAACCCCTTATATAGACGAGAAGTAAAATGTGTATCATGACTAGAGACAATTTTTGTGGGTACTCCATGTAGCCGCACAATCTCCTGCACACAGAGGCATCCCAAGCTCTCTACTGAACCCTGCTCTTTGATCAGTAGAAAGTGGGCTGACTTGGTGAGTCGGTCGACGATCAACCAAATTAAGCCATGTCCACTGGATGTACATTTATGTAATGTTATTAAGTTTATGTATATCACATACCACTTCCACTCTAGGACCTCTAAAGGATGAACAAAGCCTATCGGCACCTTATGTTCCACCTTCACTTGCTGATAGGTGAGGCATCGAGAGACAAACCATGCTACTTACCTCTTCATTATTGGCCCCCAGTGCTATCGTCAGAGGTCCTGGTACATCTTCACAACTCTTGGATGTACCACAAGAGGTGATGTGTGTAATTACCTCAACCATTACTCTTGAAGTGACTATGGTACCATGGTACGTCTTCTAAAGAGGATGATGTGCTCCCCACCTTTAGAAAGTCAATCAGGTGCATGTCTGGTAGATATATGATCACATCGCGTCTCACAGTCAGTGTCCCCATGTTGTGCCTCTTTGACTTGATGAAGAAATGGGGGAGTGACTGTATGAGACTGAAGAAAAGATGCTCCATCTCTATACACAATGGATATCTATAAATCATCCAGCTGCTATGCCACCTCACCTAGCAGCTGTATACCAGACCACCTGCTAAGTGCATCTGCAACAAGGTTCCCCTTACTAGGAGTATAGACTATCTCGAAGTCATAGACCTGAAGGAACTCAATGCAACGCCACTATCTCATGTTCAGGTCCTTGTGAGAGAATATATACCTGAGACTCTTGTGATCAGAGTACACAGTAAAAAACTCTCCCATCACATAGTGTCACCACATATTCAAGGAGAAGACCACTGCTACTAGCTCCAGGTCATGGGTAGAGTAGTTCCACTCATTATGTCTTAACAGCCAAGAACCATATGTGATCACTTCTATCTCCTGCATCAGGACACATCCAAGTCTATTCCGTGATGCATTGCAGTAGACTATGTACCCTCTCTGCCTCATCTCTTGAAATCTCTACTGGCATCTCTCCAACCACACAAAGGGTTCCCCCTTCTTCGTCAAGGCTAATAGTGGTGCTGTAACTCTGGACAAGTCTGACACAAACATCCGGTAGTAACCAGCCAAACCCAGGAAACGTCGTACCTCTGTCACACTCTTAGGTGGCTCCCCAGCAAGTACCACCTCAATCATTGCTGGATATAGTACAACTCCAGCCATTGATATGAAATGTCCTAGGAAGTGAACCTCTTGGATCTAGAACTGGCACTTCGAGATCTTACCATAAAGATAGTTCTCTCCAAGTGTGTTCGGTACTACATCAAAATTATAGGCATTCTCCTTCTCAATATTTGAGTAGATCATAATGTTGTCGATGAAGACTACGAAAAATCAATCAAGGTATGTCTGGAAGAGCCTATTCATGAGTCCCTTGAACACTTCAAGAGAGTTGGTTGTAACAAATGGAATAAACAAGAACTCGTAGTGGCCATACCAACACCTGAAGGCTGTCTTCTGCCCATCATCGTCTCAAACTCTGAGCTAGTGATAGCTTGATCTGAGGTCTATCTTTGAGAACCCTCGTGCTCCCTTCAGCTGATCAAAGTGGTTGTCAATCCTCGGAAGTGGGTACTTGTTCTTCAAGGTCACTTGGTTTCAGCGATGGTAGTCAACAAAAAGCCTCAAGCTCCCATATTTCTTCTTGGATAACACAATCGGGGTTTCCTAGGGAGAAACACTGGACCAGATGAATACCTTCTTCTACATGTCCTCTAGTTGAATCCAACACTCACGAAGCTCTGTGGGAGCCATCCAATATGCTGTTGTAGATATCAGTGTTGTCCCGGTGTACAATTCAATGTAAAAGACTACCTCTCTAGGAGGAGGTAGACCTGAGACATCATCAGCGAAAACATCCACGTATTGGTCCACCACTACAGGATAGCTCGAACTATCCACTTCAACCGCTATGAGGATGAGGCTAGACAACTGATGTGTAATAAGCTGCACCCTCTTCCGGGTAAGTCCATCATGCGCTACAAAGGATCCCTTCTCACTGATGATGGTAAACCTGGTCCCATCCGTGAGAACCCACCACACTATGAAGATAATATAGAAAATATGAGAACAAACTATAGATAACTAGTCCATACCCAAGTTGACATCATATGGCCTAGTTGCCACTACTAGGATATCCTAGCCAAATCTATCACCTCCTAGAGTAAGCTCACACTGCTAGCACCAGTGCGTAATCATCGATTCTACTCCCGTAAGAGTCTCTAGCCGTAAGGATCGAGCCAACATCTCTATCAGATTCTCAGAGATTTAAAATAGGGTAGTGGAAATGAAATAATTAATGGAACCTATGTCTATAAGTACTGCAACTAATGTGGAGTAGACAGAGATTTCACCTCATATCATCTCCAGAGCACCATGATCGTATGTCTCAGCAACCTGGTGGTGATCTCTCTTATGACCACCAACTCTCAATGGTCGGGGTGGACCTCCTGGTGGTGGTGTCTGTCCTAACATGAATTGTCACCCACCGACAGGTGCATGGCCAACTCCTCTACCACATCCTCCTGCTCCCTGCAAACCACCTCGATCGAGTCCGTGTCTCTGCCTGGGATGTCTTTCGACCGTCTGCTGATCATCCGAATGGTGGGTCAGACACTCACGAGCCATGTAACCCTACCCACCGCATGAGTAAAACTGCTGACTCCTGGCATGTCTGTTTCCTCTTCGAGTGCCTCGCACAACCAATCAAGAGTTATGTGGTCGTCCACCTGTAGGTCTGGTCCTCTTGGACCTTTGTGATGTTTGTCTACTGTCTGCTACATAAGACTCTCCTACATGACCACTGGTAGTGGGTCTCGCTGCCAGTGACTACTTAGTAAGGAAACTATCCTCCAAGTGGGCTCTCTCTAACACCCCAGCCTGCGTTAGGATTCTTAGTGAGACCATCAAAGCTCTAATCTCCCATCTGAGCCCATGTTCGACAGTACAGACTCTGAAGAATGGGCCCCACACAATATCAGTGGAGTAGCGTGAGAGGTCTATGAACCCCGTTGAGTACTGAGCTATAGTCATGATTCCTTGCTACAGATAAAGTAGATCATATATGCGCACTGTGCGAAGAGTCGCTGGAACAAAATCTGCCTGAAAAGGATCTCAAAATCTCCATAGAGAAGCATCGTCTTTTTATGAACCTGAAGCATCAAGCTCCACCATCTACCCGCTGCTGCCTGTAGAAGTATGGTAGAAAGAATCACCATTAGATCAGCTAGTGTCCCTACCAGTCTGAATACTTTTAACACAACCTCCAGCCAATCCTCAACCACCTATGGGTCTGTCTCTCCCCTAAACATGGGAGGCCTCTGGCGCTGGAACTCGGGCAATGTGCTCAAGCGGCGTGCACCATCTGCTGCTGGGGCTGGTGGAATCGATGGACCAACAGGGAGTGCTACCACTAGTGCCTCCATTGGAAAATGGCCCTACACTGAGGCCTCGTTTCTCGGTGGGAAATCAGTGCATACAAATATAGGAACACTAGTCGGTTGTCTACGTAGAGGCATCCTGAAAAGAAACAGGTGCACTACGGTTAAAGTTTATACCTGGTGAGCTGACTTGGTTGATCTGAATTAAAGAAAACTTTTTAAAACACACACGCAATCATTGTTTTCATACACTAAGTCAGATATCATAAGTCATGGTCCAGGTGTATATACACATCGGTAGTCGCACCAACACTAGACTCCCTGAACTGAGAACAACACTCACTACCCTTAACACTATTGCTTCATAGAAAAGAAAGATCAAAGTCATAAGTTCTACAGTAGAACAGACTCCTCTGATACCAATTGTATCAACTGGGTCCTGGTGACAACACAAACACCCTTCCTTAACTTGGATGTCGTGTCCTGACCCACCATGTACCACCAGTTGACCGCAGACACATGGTCCCCAGACAAGGGTCCACCCATGTGCCCAAATGGGTCATCTGACTAATGAATGTCCCCACAGGCTAACACATGGTCTTTCCAGTGTGCTTTTTCCTCACTCACACACACCGAGGGTAACATCCTAGAAGGTCACCCATCCTGATCACTACTCCAAGACAAGCACGCTTAACTGTGGTGCTATAATCCGGAAGACTCCTAAAAACAATAGTGCACCTTGTTGACATGAGTCATATAATTTAGTCATTTAACCCTTTATCATTCTAGGGTGTTATAATAAATTACCCTACATCATTGTCTAGAAAATATTTTGACTTTAGATAGAGGTAAAATCACATTTTCTTCAGAAATTATGTAACCATGCAGACAAAATTTCATATTCCTTGAAGAGGTAGTCAGACTCACATGGATAGAACATGATTTGAAAATTTGTGAAAACAAAATGCCCAGGGAAAATAAATTAAATAATATTTTTTCTAATACCTCCCTAAAAACCCTCATTAATGCTCCAACGCATTAAAATGTAAATAAATGGGACTCCATTTTGGATCATTGGAATTATTATCCCCTAAAACTACAATTCTAGTAGATCTAGAGGCCTTATCTACTAATAATTAAATGTAACATGTCTTTCTCCAAATTTTAATCATTTCCCATTTATATCTCCTACACTATTCTTATAAGGAATCATTGATATGGGCTTTAATTTCTAGATATATTAATTTTATTGTGATCTTATAAGGGTTTCTTGATTTATCAATGAATGGGTTGTTGAATCTATATAGTTTTTATTTCTCCTTGACTATAACTACATCCACCAATATAATCATCTCTCATTGGGTAATTAGATATATTACTAAGCTCATGTCATGTAATCCATATCGAATCATGATTCTATAATGTTTAATTTCTGAATCATGTATGGCTCATGAAATCATCGGTGTGTGCACTTTATTCAGGTGACAATTCATGGAATATGTAATTGATACTCACGAGGATGAAATTTATTAAATGATATGACATTGTTATAAAGAATATTGGAATGATTGGAATGTGTATGTGTGTATAGATATGAAGAACATTTTGTGGTATTGTATGAAAGTGATTTTATATATTGTGTGTGTGTGTCCCATAAGATGTATTCATATTGGGTTATTATTATGACTACTATACTATGAAATTTTATGTGTGATTTATTAGCCTATGCAGGATTTTATCTCGCATCATTGTGGAAGGTAGATCATCATTTCATGGTTAAGGCATGGAGTGGGACTATTTTATGGTGAGTGGTGGTGTCGATGATCACTACAAGACCTTGATACAGGTCGGGGATACATAACCGTTATAGTCTTACTGAACACATAGATTGAGTACCACAACCTTATTCCTTATCCTATAGATATTCTAGGGTTATGAGGGCCTTATGGATTAACACATATTGGGAAGGGGAATGAATACCTCGTGGACTAACATGAGGATGATCCTGAGTGTGAATAATTTATGTCCTCTGATGGGGTTTGGTAGGATAGGGGCCTTAATATATGACATGTGATCATAGTTTTCCAAACACATTATTTGATAATCTCATTTGTGGATATAGGCGAAATAGGTAGCATCGAGCTCATGGTAGCTTGGTTTGAAATCAATAACCAAATATACAACGGGTTTATTATTTTTCTATATAACTAAAATCATGTAATACATCCTATGAACTTGTTAAATTTATGTTAATGAAAAATTGGTATTGTCCTATTCAGATTATAAACACAACCTATAAAGGAATATTAATGCACATTCATATTTCATGGTATGAGATCCAACATATGAAAGCACCCTATATTGGGGAGTTGACTTGTTGGAGTTTAGAAGACATAGGTAATGTTTGTATGGAATTCATACTATTGTTACAATGTCTCAATTTTTCTGTATTTTTTATCATGCATCGGTTTAATTACAACATTGGTACTCTTTTGGTTTATTTTCCATTATATGTCCTATTTGGAAAATCATTATTTCATGATGTTTTTTATTATGTTGTTATTTAATAATTATTATTACCCTAGGTGATTCTAGTGAATTATTATTGTTATTAATTGTATATTTCTCCGATGGAACCATTAAACCTTCATTTCTGGTCGTTATCCTCTTAAAAATTAGAATACGTACAAAAGATTAAGTGACAATCGGGTAGACCCAATTATTCAATTAGGGTGTTAGAATGTTTAAGTATAATCAGTTTTCAATTAGTTCATCTTTTCTATGTTTTAGGACATGTATAATGAATATAGGATGTGTGGAACTTTTGTATGAAGTCATATAATTTCTTGACCACCTCCTACGTAATTGAACTCCAATTAATCAGTGATTGGATTTGTTTAACTGAATATCAAATTACATAGTCATTTAGATCTTTATTATTATTGTGAATTTATAGTTTATCATATTTGATTTTATTGTGCTTCATGATTATGAACTTAGGTACAAAGTATCATTATTATAATTACTTATGATAGGTATATGTTCAAATAGTTTAGTACAAGTTATAATTTGTGTGTTTTTCTACTTCATGACATATTATAGTAATAGTGAATTATTTGAACCTAGAAATTCTATAACCTATTTTATAGATGTGTGAATATGACCAATTAATATGTGTTAAGAAAATAAACTTGATCCTTGTGTAGGTAGTGTATATTATGTTTTCCATTTTTCCATTAGCTTTCATTTTTTAATTATTTTGTATGATTTAAAAAAATTAATTTTAAAAAAATTTGGATAATTGTTTTCAATGGATATAGGTTTATAAATAAATTTTTAAAAGTCAGGTGAAGATGAAAATTAAAAAATAAATTTTTTTATATTTAGAATAATTAAATTGGGTATAATGGTTGAAAAGTCTCGCTGTTTTTTTTAATAAAATAGAGTTGTGATTTTAAAATTCTATTTAACTACATTAGGTATAAATCTTGGGTGAATATAAATTTATGATTTTTAATGTAGTATCAGTTGAACAAGAGGGTTTATACATTGAAATGGTTTGGAAGTGATTCCTAAAATTTTTTGGTTGAAAATTCATTTCAATTTGAATTTACAATGGTATAAATAGATGAGTGTACTAAACACTATTCCTGATAGGTTATTATGGCATATTAAAACTCGTGTTTTCTTAACATACTTGTGATAACCTATTGAATGGATATTTTTTTATTAATTTTTTCCAAATGAAATTTTTCATTATTTATCTTTTCCCTACATGAGATCTTATGAATTTATGGATTGTTGAACAACCACCCCTTAGAAATGATCTTAGAATTGGTTGACAAATATGGAATGGATCTTATTCTAATAGTATACCCTTGAATATAGTATTTGTATTACGATGTTTCAAAATATGAAAATTTAACACTCTCTAATGTTATTAGATCAGGATTATGGGTTGTAGATGCATGTGAAATCCAGATGTGAAATGAAAACCCCATCCATGATTCGACTAATAGAGTGTTTCTCTATAACAAACCTTAATATTATAAAGGTTTATGTATGGTGTCACCCTGGACTATTGATACCTATATCAAGGTATGAGGGTTGGACTAGTAGCCACAAGAGGATGATGGATTCATTTAGAGGCCATTAAATGTACAACGGTTAATAGAATTATTAGGTATTACAACCCATTAGAGGCAATTGAAATTTTAGTTATCCTAGCCTTGATTAGAAAGATGGATGGTGTGGTGGTGGAAGGTGTATATTTGTGTTTTTGCTATGTTACAAGGCACTTAACTACTGATTCTTATTTATTATAGTACTAGTTACATAAATTATTTAGTGGTTCATCAGTGTTATATATTGTGATCATAGTGAATTTTTTGCATATGTGTGGGTGGTTTCAAGTCATGTTTGTGAATTTGAACTAACCAAAAGTTTATGTAGTGCCTCTTATAGTGGTTCTTAATCTGAACTAGACATTCTAGCTATGAAAGGGACCTTTTATAGTATCTTTCAATGATTCATATTATGGTTTTATCTGGAAAGAAAAATATTGTATATGGCATGATACATGACAATTTTTCTTCCTTTGAACAGAAGAGGTCAGGTGAGATATTATAATCATGATTTATCATAAAATATTTCATGAATCATAATAATGTTAATATTCCTTTAGAGTTTAAAGATTCATGTTTTGGGAAATAATGGTTTTTTAAAAAGGATCTTGGATGAATGTATATCAAGTAGGTCATTATGGTGGGTATTCAATGTAACTTGGTAGTTTCATTGAGAATATTATGTGTTTTATATAGTGTCTCTAATAGGAATTTCCTTAATATACTAACTAGGTAGTTAGTGGGTCATTAGTATTTAAATACCTTCTTGGTGTTAGATATAGAAGATGTGACAACATTCTGTCAACATCCAATTGAACTTATGTTTCGTTCATGAATATTATTTGGAAAACAATGATGTTTTTTTGTAAATATCTAGTCGAGCAACATAGAATTGTTGATTCCCAAAGTAATAGTAGTTCTTCAAAAACTGATGTTTGACTAACTTATAATTTATTGTACATAGATGATAATGATATGGAATTTTAGTGTGTTTTTTTGGGTTCCACGGTTAAATATTGCGAGACATAATATTTTTTTAGTAATCTATTGGTAATTTATGTGGCATTTTAATTTAGTTATTTATATGGAGTCTTTATACAATATATTGATTATTTTGTTGAGATGATGATGATTTATGGTAATGAAGTCATGTAATAATTTTTTTATTTAATTTACTATGTGAGTCTAATCATTTATCATGTTGGGTTGAGGATACTAGGTCTTTATAAAATGTTATATTGAAGTGAACCCCACGAAATTATAAAAAAAATGAAATTGTGTAAAAAATTAGAATAGTTAACCCCATAATATTAGATATTATTGTGGATGATTACTTATATACTAAGAGGAATAATTATTTATGGTTTTGAATGTTGAATGGTTTGTAGTTGAATGTAATGATCAATTGGTAATATAATTCCCCAATCAATTAACATATCTCCCTTCATGTACCGGGTAAAGTCCATAAAGGAGTCGGTTCCTAAATTCTTAATTATGTGAAAATAGTTGGGGTGAAGTAATCCAGTTCAAGGATAATTAAATAATAGAGAGGAAATAGTCTATGTTAAAGGGATAGTGTGGTTTCTTTCATCCATGATTGAAGAGTCGATGAGTGACTCTCATGACTCTCAGTGGGTAGTGCACCCAGGGTCAATGAATATATATCATGTTATCCATACATAATTATAATTTATGGGTATTAAGAGGTATAATGTGAAATTCATCCTGAATATTATTACATATAATACAATTAATATAGACCATCAGTGAATAGGTATTTTCATTAACCAATTATCATGTCTGTAGAAGTTGTTTGAGGTGATGATGATCATTATTATAGGGATAACCATGATCTTGAGAAACAACATTTGTTTCATAGTGTATGACTTACTAACAATGGTGTAACTTTTCTTGTGAATATGAGAGACTAATTCCTTAGAGGAGTTAAGAAAATTCTTTTTTATAGATTTGATTCCTACAGGGAGTGACTTTGAGAATGGTGTCATACATAGTTTTTTATTTTATATCATAGAAATGGAAAACATTAATTAGAAAAAAAAATTATCTATTGAAGATAATTTTATTATATCATCCATATATCGATGGAAAATAAAACATGGAAACCTATATATTTTAAGATGTTCCTTATGAATTTGTAATAAAATTTGGTGGTGCACATGATGTTCATTGATATTTGTAAGTGTCTTTATAAAATAATATTTATTATTTTCAGATAATATGGATCTATTTTAGTATATTTAAGGTGAGTCATTTCATTTATTTTTGTTTTGGCATGATGTAGTTGTGGTTTTTATTATTAGTCTGACTAAATTTAGTATACCTATGGGCTAGTCTAGATATATTTTTGTGGTTAGTTAACACATATAGTAAACATAAAACTTTTTATAATAAGAAGAGAAGACCATCGGGGTTTATTATGGGAGATATATTTTTCATGGAGGTGATACCTCAATTGGTTCATTTAAATTTGAGGAAGAAAGGTATGTTTGTATCATTGTTTGTGAGATATGATGAGATCATTTAATGTATTTGAATTGTATCCTAATGATCAAATTGGTCACTATAGTAATAAGGTATGAATATTGTGATACATGTGTCTCGTATTCAGATCTATGATCTCAATCATGTACATGTGATCGACAAAAAAGACAATTAGTTTGAAATATATTCATTATTGAAGAAATACTGACATGAAAAAAGGACTATAGTGAGAAGGTGTTGAAAGGAAAAACAAAACCAGTTGTTTTTGTTCTAAGGAAACATTAAAAAATATAAGAGGATAATTATAATTGATAATATATTATGTGGGATAAGTGGCCCATTTAGTTTGAAAAGGAACTATAGATACACATCTAAAGGATAATAATACCTTAGAGGGTCTATCTAATCATCGAGTGTTTTTATGAAGAATATAACTTTCTTTTTTTTCCTTATTAACTTATATTTGTCTTATGATTTTTTAAATAATGAATTTATTAGATTTTGGAAAGATTTGGAGTGTTTTTAGAGTTTTAAAAGGGGTTCATAGCATCAACATTGTTTTAGATGATGGTGTAGTTCCTCTAATAAAACCATGTGGATTGTGGAGATAGATAGAGAATGACACATGGTTAGAGAATTGTTAGAGTTAACAATACTACATTCTCTATAAAATATTTTGACTCAGGATATTGTAAAATTAATGGTGGGTTTCTAATTTACCAACCCATTAGACAAATCGTGTGGGTTATCCTAAGTGGTAATTATCTAAGGACCATTGGTGCATAGTTTATTAAACTATGTGGTCATACAGTACATGGATATTTAATTTTTCCAAAAATGTGGGTATTAATATGATAACTCTTAGATATTCATTATTATTCATCCTATGTGTAGGGATTTTCAAACTAGGGACTATAGTGGTCATTATATTTAATTCCGCTCCCTTGATGTTATACTTATGATTGACCTAGAGTCATTTTATTGGGTTAATTATAGAAAAGATGTTATTTACCCTTCATTATACATGTTCCTTCAATATCACCCCTCTACTTCTTGAAAGTAACCATAAGTCCATTTTATCTATTTATAGTATGTTAAATCTAATGAGTTTTCATTTTCCCATGAGAAAATAGAGATCTATAATAAATTGTATATATCATTGGGTAATTTTATCTATCAATGTCCCATTTCACAAAATAATTCATAAATCGTGATTTTAGAATCCTCGTGTTTTTAAAAGGGGTGGTTCTAAGAAAAATTATTATGTACACTTAATCTGAGTGGTAGATCATAACATTGGCATATGATACTCCTATAGAAGAATGTACATAACACGTAGGGGCTTTATATATTGTTTATTAGCACGATTTTCACGAATTAAATTGTGTTCGTATCCATGATATCTATTTTTTTATTTGGTATTCTTATGGGTTTTCATATAGATTGAATTTATAGCCTATAAGGCATATGCATTGTGTGAAATGATTATGCCTAATATATTATTCCTTATGTGTGGTTGTGTAGCTCATTGTATGTTTGTATAAAAATCAATGTGCAGGTATAAAATCATGTCTTGGTTATCCCCTGAGGTGGAGCATGTGAGGGTGTAACATGGTTCTAATGATGATGATTTGTCCTATAGACAATTTAGCAGTATGAAGTCTATGTGAATTGACATGAGAAAGAGGTTATTGATAGACCCAATTCTAAGGCAGGGATGTAATGTCGTTATGGAATGACCCAAGGGTTGTATGCATATAAGCATCTATTTGAGATATGTGATATCCTACTATCCTAACCAAATATGTCGCACCCCGACAAGGGTGTTTATTTTATTTTATTATTCGCTTGGCCTTAAATTCTTTTTTCGGTTCGGTTTCAGTTGCGAACGATTTTTTTTAACTTAGGATAAAAAGTGCATGTTTTGGGTTTGACATCATTGGACGCACGGGTGGAGCGCGACATCGCGTGGCTTCGCCCATGAAACTGCGTGGTCCTTTCGTTAATTTTATTATTATTAAAATGATATGAATTCATTTTTTTTATTAGTGGTTATTATTATTATTATTATTATTATTATTATTAAAGTTTGACACAAAATTTTATTACATAAGTTTTATTAATATTATTGTTATTAATGAGGTTTATGATAATGATTATTGTTATTAATAATATTACTAAATTTTTTATTGAGGTTTTATGGAGGTATATTTATAGATTAATGCTTCATTTATTCATTATTATTATTTTTCTTTTGTTTTCATTTATGTTTTTTTTATTTTTTTTATTTTTTTTTTCTCCCTAACCCTAGCGGGCCACCCCTTTATATATTTTTTTTCCTTCTCCCCGCGGGAGCCGCCACCTCCTTCTATTCTTCTCCCCCCTGTAGTGCCGCCTCGGCTTGGCCTCTGCCTCCTGCGCATGTCCCAGCCACCCGCACCCTGCTCCGCCAGCTACCAACATCCCATGCCTCTCCTTCCCTTCATGTCCCACACCCAACACCTGGGTCTCCCCCTGTGAAGCGCCAACGCCTCACCCAGCACGGCACCTCCTCCTCCCTTGCAACAACCCTCACAGTAGCCACCAATGCTCAGCTTCCTTCTACTATTTGCAGCAGCAACCCAGTACAGCTGGTGTCCTCCTCTTCTTACCACAGTGACCGAAGACCAGCATCTCCTTCCCCCTTATTGTGCTTGATCAGGCCGAGCGACACTATCCCACACCTTCGGCCTATCCTTTCCCCCTGCTTGGCCTTCAACCGACCGACCCGGCACCTCTCCTATAGCCATCCTTCCGCGCATGCCCAGTCGGCTCCTGTCCAGCAGCCCCCTTCGCAGACCCTCTCTGGTTTCACCATGTGCAGTAGATCGCTCCCCCTGATTCCCAACGTCTTTTTTTCTTTTTCTTTTCTTCTCTTTTTTTGATCAGCCAGCCGCATCTCCTCTCCACTGGACTCCGCCGGACTCTCTGCACCCTCCTTCCCAGCACTGTAGCCCTCGCCCTCCTGTTTTCTATCTCAGCGCACCCCTGTGCCTCCCCCACTCCGGACGATCCGCACCCTACATCACCATAGCATGACAGCCGGCCCCCGAGCAACCCGTCTCCTCCCTTTTCTTGTCTGTTACACCCATCCAGCCGCGCAGGCCCCTGCTCGCCCCTCCCGCCAGCCTCCTCTACTCCCTGCTCTAGGCGCGCAGCCCCCGCAGCCCGGTCTCCTCCTACTGCCAGACCTGCGCCCCCCCCCCCCCCCCCGTGAAAGGTTTTTTTTGTTTTGTTGTTGTTATTTTTAATTTTACTTTTATTATTATTCTTATTAATTATTATTATTATTATTAATGATTATTATTATTAATTTTATTTTGGTTATTATTATCATTATTATTATTATTCATATTATTATTATTATTATTATCATTCATATTATTATTGTTATTATTATTATTATTATTATTATTATTATTATTTTGTTGTTGTATTATTGTTAATATAATTATAATTATAATTATTGTCATTATTATTATTATTAATCTTATTACTATTATAATTATTATTATTATTATTACTATCATTATTCATATTCTAATTATTATTGTTATTATTATTAATATTATTATTATAATTATTATAATTATTATTATTATTATTATTACTATTATCATTATTATTATTATTCTTGCTTTGGTCGTTGCCTTGTTATGGGGTTTTATCAACTTATGTTTTTTGGATTATTGTTTTAGAACCCGCGCGGAGCGATTCCGAGTTCGCGTCGTCATCGTGCTTTAGTTTCGAGGTGAGCGTTTCTACCCGACGCTTGGTTTCTCATGCTATGGTGAGTTTTTGGATGTGTTTTAATTCCTTGATATTTATTATGTAGGGTGTTGGACTTTTCCATGCATTTTCGAACGTGCGTAGTTTCATCGCGCCTTGGTTCCGAGGTTGTCTTGTCGTCACGCTTGATATTGAGTTGGTTCCCTTTGCACTGCTTTTAAAATTTAGGTTACATTATTTCCTGTTGTTTGCACACACTAATTATTCAATATAAATATATTATTAATTCTAAACAATGTGAGAAAATATACGATAATAAAATTTTAATATAAGATAGATAATATTTAAATTATTAGTTCGTGTAAAAAGAGCCTTTTATTTTATACCCAACACATCAAATATTTTCTTGAAGAGCAGACACCCAATAATGAAAGAATGACCATTTTTCTTTTAAACATAATTCACGAAATGTAAAATAGAGTTCTGGTTTAATGAGAAATGATTTCTTCTGAAGTGTGAACAAGCACCTTTGTTCGTTTGAGAAATTGCCCGGTTGGCTCTTAAAGTTTATTTAGAAAAATAAAATGGTTTGGTTTGGTTTTATAAAAATGATGGCAGCCTGTGAAGTGGTGTTTTTGGGGTTATTTAAATGGTTTTAAACTGGGTTTTGACTTATAATGAAGTTGTACTTTTTTTTGAGTAGTGATGGTGAAATGTATTAAATGCCCGTTTGGCACTTTATGGAAAGAGATGAAAATGTTTTGATAAAAACCCTCTGAGGACAACTCTAATGCCTTGGTCCCAATTGATTGTTTGGGAGGCTGCGCTTAGAGTCTCCCAGGTACATGAGTAGTTTAAAGGAAAAAGGTTTCTCCACAGAGTGGCTCGGGGTGATGTATGTTGTGCTTTATATATATATATATATGATTGGATGCTCGGTTAGCATCAACTCACCCATTTTTCAAACCCTTGAGACATGGGAATCTGGCATATTGAGAGAATATTCTAAGAATGATTGCTACACTGGTAGGTTATGGTATTGACCAGTGGCCCATAGTAGGTGGATATATTGGGATTATTACTATGGGATTTGCCCTCGACCTGCCTGAGAGAGGATGGTCGAGCGTATTGGGCGTTTTGATTTCATCGTGACATGTCGATAAGGATGATTTTACATGTATTGGTGTCTTCTGGTTTATTCTCAATCTCCTAGGTTCACCCATGTCTATTCAGCTTTTGTTGCTTGTAGTAGTGATTATGATGCTCACATGTATACCTACATTGCCCTTGCTGTGTGTTTTACTTTTTGCATTCTGGTGTATTGTTTTCTTTGGAATGTGGTAAATTTCTTTTGATTAGGATTCTAAAAATGGTTTTCAAATGAAAGTGTTTAGTCCTCTTTGTACAAATTTGAAAATTTAAACATCACTTTCCCTTTTCCTGAAATGTCATTGACACTAATGAAATAAACCCGAATTTAGAAAATGCTCAGGGAAATGGTTCGTACTTTGTTTTTAAGTAGAGTATTTATAAAAACATACTTTTATAAATTGTAGTTCAAACTTGAAATGATGTTTATTTTATTTTAAAGGTAGTGCATTGGGAATAGATATCGGGCTACCCTACTGAGTTTTAATACTCACGCCTATAGTTGTTTTCTGTTTTTAGTGTTTGTGCAGGATATAGATTGAGTGCGCTCGCCTAGGGCGACGCTTGATCATTGAGTCGGAGAGCGACCCGCAAGGTCGCACAGAGTTGTTCGGACGTCGTGTTTGGTCAGTTTTATTTTTCTCCTAATCCTGTTTTGTCACTTTGTTTGGTTTAACTTTTCTGCGCTTCTCTGTATTATATTTGCATTCTTATTTATTTATATTGGGAGAAATCGTTCCCATAGCCTCTGTTGATGCCCTGGCGCTTGTCGCCAGCCCGGGAGGATCGGGAATGCCTCTCGGGCCATGTCGCGGACCGACTCGGGTGACCGGTTCAGGGTCGACCCAGGTTGGTTCGTGACAAAATGGTATCAGAGGGGAGGTCAGCTCTTAGCAGACCTCACTTTTTAGAGAGGCCTTTGTTATTTGGGATTTCAAGGTAGATGGAGTAGGATTTTCGGGACTTTAGGGGTAGGTGCGAGAAGAGCGTTGCGAACTCTTGCCCGTACCGATCCTCAGGTTTCCAGGGGAAGTCCAGTTTAATTTGTTTGTTTGGGTTTTTATGGAAATGTTTTTCGATTGGGATACGACAAAGGGAGTTTGGGCCATTAGTCCTCCTAACTCGCACGGTCTGGCAAGCCATGCAGAGCTAGGGGCATGGTCCAAGGAGGCTCTCTATGTCAGTGACGTGTTTGGCATATGGCCACCAACCATATGGTCAAGCCACCCACTGACACTAGTCCCCTGTTTCAGTTGTTTTGGGTTCCCCTTGATTTTGGAAAGTGGTTTGAATTAGAAAAGTTGGTTTTGAAAAAAAATGTTGTTTGAAATGACATGTTTAATTTGTAGATTGTTTTAAAAGAAGTGGTATGAATAAATTGTTTTTGGAAAATGAAGTTGCTTTGTTATGGCCTTGGTGTTCCGATGAGTACTCACATGCATTGTGGTATGTTGGAAATGTGGATGGATCTCTGGTATGGTGGATGGATGCCCGAGGTGGCACAAATACATGCATGTGAGTGAGACTCTAAGGGATACCAATGGCGAGGGTTTAACTCGCCAATTTTGTTTTAAATTAAAGATGTTTTCAAAGAGAAAAGATCTAATGGTATGATAACTTGCTTCCTTGTGTTTTGAACTTATCACCTATGCGGTGTTGGTTTTTGAGGATTTTTATTTTTTTAGTTGGCCTTGATTGGGTTTTTTTACTCTTCCTTGCCCATCGGTTATCCCTTTGAAGCTTCGATGGGTGGTCGTAGTGCGGTTGATCAACCTAAGGATTTTATGCTTGAGTTTTGAAAGTTGGATCCACCACTCTTTTATGGCTAAGCAAAAACATCCATGGCAGAGGAGTGGATGCGGAAGATTGAAAGGGACTTTAACCTCATTGAGCTGCCCGAGTCGTTGAAGGTCAAGTTTGCGACCTTCATTCTTGAAGGTTCACCGTGGATGTGGTGGAAGTCAGTGTCTCGGAACAAGCCCCGTCAAGAGATTACTTGGGAGTTCTTCAAGTCTTTGTTCATTGGCCAATATTTCTCTGAGGAAGAAAGGGTGAGAAAGGGGATGGAAATGTGTTTCTTGCAGCAGGGCGACAGATCCGTGTTAGAATATTTCCATCAGTTTGTGGAGCTAGTCCCTTATGATTCAGAGTACGCCACAAATGACCCCATGAAGGCTCGACGCTTTGAGGCGGGTCTCCGCCCTGATCTTTAGTTGAAGGTGTCCGAGTCCAACCTAACTTCTTTTGTCGATGTGGCAAGACAATCTTTTCATGTCGAAGCCGCGATGGCAGGAGTGCTCGAAGTAGTTCTCCCTCCTTCGATCCCTATGAGCAATGGTGAAGATTCTAGAAAGGAAATGAGTAAGAAAATGGAAGTGGATGGATCAGGTCGTGGAATCAAGAGGCCTCAGGATCTTTCATCAACCTCTTCGGAGTGAGAGATTATTGTGTGTTATCAGTGTGGAAAGCGGGGTCACAAGAAGTCATCATGCCCAAGCACTCTGAAGCCCTGCCAGGCATGTGGACGCTTGGGTCACTTGCGACGATTTTGTCGGGGGGTTGCAAGGAAGCGTCGCAGAGGAAGTTCTCGTAAGTAATGTGATGTAGGGTTTTTGTTCAAAGTTTCCGGTGTAAGTTTACTTTCAGTTTTAGTGATCTATTGTCATAGCCTTTTTATAGGTGTTGTTTTAGGTTTGAAATGTATGGGAACTTCATGGGTCTTTTGACGAACCTCGGCTTTCAATGATGGTATGTTTTTAAATCTTAAAATATTGTCCTTTCTTTTTGTTAAATCAAAAGATGTATGTATCTCATAGGGATTTTCAGAACCTGACTGCGAGGCAGAAAATGCTTCATCCATCAGAGCTCCAGTCAAAAGGTCTCGGAGTGAAGCCAGCGCGTAGTCAGGAACCCCCGGGGGAAATTTTAAGGAGTCTGGTTAAAGTCGTGCCTCTATCGTCGTGGTGAGATAGTTCTGGTGTTGCTGCTATGGTTTCTCTATCTTTGTAGTTTTCCTCTAGTCACAAAGCGCGCGATGGACTTATCCCTTTTGTAGTGTCAGGAATCGTGCCTCTTGGATGTAAGTTTCTGATCAGTGACTTTGCATGGGCCACTGATGTAAATCAGTTGCAGTCCTGGTTTGTGTCCATCCTGAAGTGATGGGTCGTGAGTAGTCGTACGTCGTAGTTTCAGTGATTTGATCATTGGGCCCACCCTCCCCGCCCATGGGGTTAGGTTTTACAGTTCGTATAGAGTTTTGATTCATTTCTTATCCCATTCAGATGGGAGTGGGTGGTTTAAATGGTTTGTTGTGCTTTTTATATATAGCTTGGGAAAGGCCCCGATCTGGCCTAAGTTGGATTTCTGGTTGGTCGCTAAGAGGTCAGTCCTTTTATAGTGGGGAGACCCACCACGAGTCTCATTGGGTTTTCTCTTAAATTGTTATCGAATGCTAGTCGAGTTCTTATGGTGGGGAGCCCGTTCAGGCATCCCCTCTGTTGGTGATTTATTTCAAGCAAAGAGGTTTAGTCCCGCTGGTAGTCAGTGTGATGTCTTTGGGATGAGAGGTTGGATCGTGTTGTGTGGAATCCTTAGGTGTTGATCGATCGGCTGGATAGTGTTGTGGCTTTCCGGGGGCGGAAAGCGTTATGGTGGGGAGAATTGTCGCACCCCGACAAGGGTGTTTATTTTATTTTATTATTCGCTTGGCCTTAAATTCTTTTTTTGGTTTGGTTTGAGTCGCGAACGATTTTTTTTTAAATTAGGATAAAAAGTGTGTGTTTTGGGTTTGACATCATTGGACGCACGGGTGGAGCGCGACGTCGCACGGCTTCGCCCATGCAACTGCGTGGTCCTTTCGTTAATTTTATTATTATTAAAATGATATGAATTTATTTTTTTTATTAGTGGTTATTATTATTATTATTATTATTATTATTAAAGTTTGACACAAATTTTTATTACATAAGTTTTATTAATATTATTGTTATTAATGAGGTTTATGATAATGATTATTTTTATTAATAATATTACTAAATTTTTTATTGAGGTTTTATGGAGGTATATTTATAGATTAATGCTTTATTTATTCATTATTATTATTTTTCTTTTGTTTTCATATATGTTTTTTTTTCTTTTCCTCCCTAACCCTAGCGGGCCACCCCTTTATATCTTTTTTTTCCTTCTCCCCGCAGGAGCCGCAACCTCCTTCTATTCTTCTCCCCCCTGTAGTGTCGCCTCGGCTTGGCCTCCGCCTCCTGCGCATGTCCCAGCCACCCGCACCCTGCTCTGCCAGCTACCAACAGTCCCTGCCTCTCCTTCCCTTCACGTCCCGCACCCAACACCTAGGTCTCCCCCTGTGCAGCGCCAACGCCTCACCCAGCACGGCACCTCCTCCTCCCTTACAGCAACCCGCACAGTAGCCACCAATGCTCAGCTTCCTTCCGCTATTAGCAGTAGCAACCCAGTACAGTCGGCGTCCTCCTCTTCTTGCCACAGTGACCCAAGACTTGCAGCTCCTTCCCCCTTGCTGCGCTTGATCAGGCCGAGCGACACAATCCCACACCTTCGTCCTGTCCTTTCCCCCTGCTTGGCCTTCGACCGACCGACCCAATGCCTCTCCTATAGCCATCCTTCCGCGCATGCCCAGCCGGCTCCTGTCCAGCAGCCCCCGTCGCAGACCCTCTCTAGTTTCACCCTGCGCAGTAGATCGCTCCCCCTGATTCCCAACGTCTTTTTTTCTTTTTCTTTTCTTCTATTTTTTTTATCAGCCAGCCACATATCCTCTCCACTTGTCATGAACCAGGCCGGATCATCATTCGACCCAACGCTCGACCCGGTCCGCGACATGGCCTGAGGGGCGTTCCCGATCCCCATGGGCTGGCAACTAGTGCCGGGCATCAAAACAAACTAGTTGGGAACGGTTTGGCCCATGAAAAAGATAAGAAAACATAAACTGAACAAGCATATAAATAAAGGAAAACAAACTGAACGATGTGGCTGCAGAAAAAGGAATAAACAAGAGATGCGACATACCTTAGGTGACCCCGTGGATCACCACGGTACGACAACCACACTCGCTCCCAAAAGCGATCCAAGACTGAAACCTGCAACTGAAAAGTAATGTAGGCGTGAGCACCGAGATGCTCAGTAGGAAAGCCAAAAACAACCACATCCTATGACTCCGCCTTTATTAAGAAATCCAACTATACCAGTTTGAAAATAAGATATAATAAAATAGTGTTTCTCCTTTTCAAATTCAAGTAACGAGTTTGCATTTTCAGGTAAAGTCTTTTACTCCCACTACATTTTCAAAATAGGTTTCAAGCATGCATTAACATTTCAAAATGGAAAGAAACCAGTTTGGATTAAAATATGATTTTCACAAACAAGGCATCAAGTATGAAACAGCTGAAAAGGAAGTTACATCGTTAGTAGCATGACAAAAAATGAGCACCATGGGTAATCCCTATAGGCAGCTAAAACAAGTGGGAACCTAAAGACCTCGTACCTCAGTGAAACCTGGCTTAGAAGACCACGACCCTCAGAAAACATGGCTTAGAAGGCCACAACCGTCAGAAATTCATATGTTCAGTTAGTCCTGGTCACCCACCTAGATACCCGGGTTTTCCCATTGTGCTCTATTTCAAATGGTGGTGAGTTTTCTTTATCAAACAATCAAACAAGTACGTTACACTTTCTTTATCTAAAATTCATTCAACCTTTCACCACCGCACTCCCTACTTAAGTGCATTCCCCCTCTTTACATCATCCAATCATGCACAAGCCTTTACACTAGGCACATATATCACAAACCGCTCATAAACACTTGCATCACATTTTATTTTCAAATTTAGGGGAATGACTCAAAAGGGGTTTTCTATTTTCGCAAAGAAAATCTTAAAGTGCCAAACGGGCCTTAATAGAGGTTTTTTTTTCTGTTTCATAAAACATTCTTAAAACGCCAAACATGCTTAATTACATAAAGGGAACACTTTTTAAAATCAACTGACCAAAAGGCCAAACACCTTTGGAAACACACATTACCAATTCAAAACCACTTAAGAAATCAATTTTCCGAAAAAAGTCACTTAAGACCAATGGCTTTGAAATACATTTCAATTTACCAATACAAGGCAAAATAGTTTCTAGCAACCGCAATCATATTCCATAGCATGTACATCTATATAACATAGTGTGAAACATATTTTTAAAACAGCCAAGCAGTTATGAGTTTCAAATTAAAAGCATAGGCATAGGGGACCTACCTCAAACTTGTCACCATTTGTCGATGGTCACTCGAACCGACACCAGGCGCATACACACACATGCATTCATACATATATATATACGCGCCACTAGCTGAATTGCACATATTCCCCACGCCATGAGGGAATATGTACAGAGAGGGCACATATATATATTATGTCTTACTCTATGCATGTACATGTAGGATGTCTCGACACACGCGGCCCAAAACCACCGTAGCATGGCCCAACGCGCTACACAAATAATTTAATAAAACCATTAAACACTTAAAAAATCCATAAAGTGTCTCAAATTAACACATCAAGGGTTTTCACCAACGACGCGCCACTTACATAACTCATACAACTCATTGAAAATATTAAAAGAAAAGCACAAAATCAATTTAACCATTTCCAAAGGCCATTCGAAATCGTCACATAAATCAGTGCCAAATTCCAAAACATGCATTCCATTGATTAAACCATTTCCAAAACAAGTTTTTCACCATTCAAACAATTTAAATAAACCATTACACAATTTATAAAACAACCCAAGGAAATACCTCACTGCCTCACAACAAGAAAATACCCAATATCCTGTTTTTAGAAACAAACGCACACTAAAAACAATATCCAAACATGTTTCGCAACAGAACTCCGTTTAATAAATCATTAGCACAAATATTAAACACTTCAAAAGAACACAACAACACTTGCATCAAGAACATATAGACATGCCAAACCCTTCAAAACATGTTTGTATCACTAGCACAATTTATTTAACTATTTACACAATTTATAAAAGCATACTAAAACGCAAAATAAGACTTTAATATAGTTGCACAACCTAGGTGACATAGAAAAAAAGAATCAATTGAGGGTTTCCACAAAGACGCACTTCGCACTAAACTAACATGTTACAAAATAAAATCAACGCGTGTTAAATTCTTTAAAAAAAACAGATTTTTGCACCCAAGTAAATAATAGAATATTTTGTTAGACTAATCGAACAAGCAAATTAAAGAATCAAATAAAGTTTATACATGGAACCACCCACTGACATTTATCAAACTTAGAAAAAATTGATGCGAAGCTCCTGCCGCACAACAATTGCACCGCTACCGACACACAAAGACCCTAAAAACCAGATGTTGAAACAAAGGCATAAAAAAACAGACCAACCACACCATAAAACCTTAACTGCAAAACTATCAACCGAAGAGATTCAATCGGAGAGGATTTCACCTGCTGCGAAAGTGCGGGGAGGTAGCTGACCAATATGGTAGGCCACCTGAGGTGTGTTGCGCCATAAAACCGGTCGGAAGAAAAAAAAAGGGTGGCGCGGATTCGGTGGTGCGCGTTGCCGGAGGGGAGCACGACGGCGGCGCGAGTGGGGTGCTGGGATGCGAGAAGAGCAGCTGGACCAAGGGGATCCGACCGCGACGAGGATGAGGTCGCGGCTGTCTGGAGGTCCGACGGTGGCTGGGTCGCACAACCAGGGGAGGGTATGACGGACGGAGGCCGGGACGGGGGGGGTGCGGGTCTCGGCGAGCGCGAAGGAGAGGGATGGGGGGGGTCGGCCATGAGCGGGAGGAGCGGGAGGTGGGGCCGGCTGCGAGCGGGAGAGTGAGAGGGAGGGGGCCGCCGGATGAGTAGGGTTTCAAGTGGGGGGGGGGGGGGTAACGCGAGAAGAAAAAAAAGGGAGGGGGTTGTGCGCGACACACAGGAAAGCAGGGAGGAAAGAAGAAAAAAAACAAGAAAAGAAAAGAATAATAGAAAATAAATAAATAAGATAAGAAATAAATAAAAAGAAATAAAATAATATAAAACAAATAAAACTTTAATAATTAACAATAATAATAACCTTAATAATGATTTTAATAAACCCCAATAATAAAAATAATAATAATAATAATAACTTCATAACAATTATTATAAACTAAACGATAATATTATTATTAATAATAATTAGAAGAAAAATTATAATGAACTTGTTAATAATTATATCTATTAACCATACTAATAATAACATTAATCAACATTATTATAATATTGATCCAACTCATGAAAACGCATTTTATCTATTCGCCTTGTACAAGAGGCACGGCGCGCGGTAACACGAGCAAAGCCGCGCGGCTTTGAACTTGTCATGCCCATGCACCGGATGCTGTCAAGGGCAAAGCATTCGTTCATCAACAAAATACAAAAATTTCAAACAGGCTTGGTCGCAGCTCGATAGAAATTTTCAAAATCTGATAAAATAATAAAATAATATTATCTTAAAAGTTCGGGTGTGACAATTCTCCCCACCACAAAAACTTTCTACCCCCAGAAAGTCACCCAGTCTAACGAGGAATCAAACTCGAGTTTGAAACTAAATGTGGCCAACAAAATCACAACTCGGCGTGACTTTTCACTCTATCAGTCACACCCGACCAACTCTGGGGGGAACTGAAAAGAAAAGAATCATCAGGAAAAGAGGAGGGTTCTCCCCACCACAAGAACCCGACTAGCACAACCGACATTGAGGCTCTTAGCATGACCCAACTCTGTAACTTCTAACTTGATCCAAGAGGGAACCTCCACATAGACCAAACCCTGAAAAAGGCACGACAAGATTCATGGTGAGTCTCCCCACCATCTAAGAACCGACTAGCTTTAACCAACCAGTGTAAACCGACATGAGATCTTCCGACCCAAACCAGAGACCACTGTGACAAGAGAAACCCAAAGAAGAATTCTACCAAATAACGAACCTAACCATGACTCATCATTTCTACAGGAGATGAGCATCTCCAAAACAAGCATGCATTAAAACAAAATGGGTCACACTTGGGGAGGCGCAGCTACAGGAATTTCAAGAAAACAAGATCACCAAGCCTTTTTACAACCACAGTGGGGTACTCAAAGAACAAAGACCACAACGAGAAAAAGAGACATTTGCGCCTCTTACAAAAAAAACAGAACCTTTAAAGACGAGGAAGCTTGAACCAAGAAATTTAAACCATCCCTATTTTAGCACTGGAGACAAAAGTTAGACCAATGTGACCCACAACCAACGATTCCTGACTCCGTGAAAGGCTTCACTCCGAGACCTGTGGCTGGAGTTCTGATGTCTTGAAGCATCTACTGCCCCGCAGTCAGGAGCTGACATCCTCCTGTCGAGACTCCTCCTGACGAAGCCGCTAGCATAACATCACTATGTTTCCCAAATGGCCACACTGACGGCAGGCCTTCGGAGGATGATGGCAAGGCATCTTAAAGTACCCAAACTGAGCACACTAGGAGAAAACAAGAGAGTGGCCTGACTAATGGAAGATGGAATTGTAAAGAAAACTTGTTTGAGATGGGTTCCTCTGGCTCGCTCTCACGGAATGGGGAACCATCCCAAACACCAAAGGGAACCGATCCTTGAACAATAGATGAAGACCCCACACAAGAGAAACTTTAACTGATTCTACGACATTATCTTTGGAGAAAAGGGAACCAACTTCTTGAGATGCCCAACGTAGGCCTTCACTATTCGTTGGCCTTGCTGGACACTCACGAGCCTTTCTGATTCCCTTACCTTCACTTCCACAAATATAAACCATCAAACGAGAGTGGTCCTAACCACCTTCCAAGACATACCATCATGCAACGACGCTAGGATTATCTCCTCCACCAATCCCAAGTTGCACCTTCAAACGGACCTGAACCAACACGAACTCTCTTAGCTTTGGGAGTTTCCAATAACCTGAAAACACCAACGGTTTCACCAAGCCAGTCCGCTACCTTTGATAGATCATGATCACCACGGAATATGAACAACAACTGGAAAGAATTCAATTCCACCACCCCGCTAAGATTTTAGGTAGAACCAACAACTTGAAGAGACTCACTAGAAACTTTTGGGACTTTTCTGGGCAGCATATTCAAAACAAGAGGCATGAATCCGAATCAAAAGTTATCATAAATCAAAATTCCACACCACAATCACAAACAAAATCTCAAACTCAAATCACTATTCCAACCACAATTCAGTACGTCAAAACCAAGAACTCACGAAAAGGAATACCCACCACAAAAAGAGAAGGCCAAACAATTTCTCACTCACTTTTCTAAATGTTTGAAAAACCCCTTTTGAAAACCATTTTTCAGCAAACAAAACAACTTAGATATCCACCATTGATATCCCATGAAGTCTCACACATACATATCCATGTGCTAGCTCAAGCACCCATCCACTCACATCACCAATTCCTCCACTTTCCACATGCGCACCTCAATGTATGTGATCACTCATAGGAATACCAAGGGTCTATTCAAGACACTTCTCATTTTCAAAACAGATCATTCAGCATAAAGCATAAATTCCCAACCAATTTGAAAAAAATAACTTATCATCAAAGCAATACATTTCAAATTTCCAAAACATTTTCCAATTCACATTCCAAAAAGTGTAACTGATATTCCAAAACAACTTCCAAAACACCTCCCATTTTGCATTTTGAAACCACACATTTGTTAAAAGAAAACAATTTCCATTTCAAAACCACTTTTCCACTCTAACACTACATTCCCATTTGAAACCATCTTCACAAAAATCCATTTTCATGTTTGAGATGTACTCACACCATCCAAAATTTAGGTCAAACATAACTCACATTAAAACATCCAAAAATAAGGGACTAGTGGTTATACCAACCCGGTAACATGGTTTAGCAGACCATGCTCCGAGCGGGCATCCACCACAGGAAGTATCTTGAACCATGCACTCGGGCTGTACATGGGTCGCTACTCCATGAAAGTCCGTCGCGTAACACTGACTCACTTCCTTGGTCATCCCTCACCCACACCTACCAATCCAAAGAAGAAAAATTCAAATCCCGAACTACCCCTGGAAACTCGAGTCTCGGGACGGGGAAGGGTTCATGACGTCCTTCCCGCACCTACCTCTCGAGTCCCAACACACCTAATCACCAAGCTACTCAACACCCTAAATAACAACCTCCCTCTGATACGATTTTGTCACGAACCAGGCCGGATCGTCATTCGAACCAACGCCCGACCCGGTCCACGACATGGCCCGAGGGGCGTTCCCGATCCCCACGGGCTGGCAACTAGTGCCGGGCATCAAAACAAACTAGTTGGGAACGGTTTGGCCCATGAAAAAGATAAGCAAACATAAACTGAACAAGCATATAAATAAAGGAAAACAAACTGAACGACGTGGCAGCCGAAAAAGGAATAAACAAGAGACACGACATACCTTAGGTGACCCCGTGGATCACCACGGTACGACAACCACACTCGCTCCCAAAAGCGATCCAAGACTGAAACCTGCAACTAAAAAGTAATGTAGGCGTGAGCACCGAGATGCTCAGTAAGAAAGCCAAAAACAACCACATCCTATGCCTCTGCCTTTATTAAGAAATCCAACTATGCCAGTTTGAAAATATGATATAATAAAATAGTGTTTCTCCTTTTCAAATTCAAGTAACAAGTTTTCATTTTCAGGTAAAGTCTTTTACTCCCACTACATTTTCAAAATATGTTTCAAGAATGCATTAACATTTCAAAATAGAAAGAAACCAGTTTGGATTAAAATATGATTTTCACAAACAAGGCATCAAGTATGAAACAGCTGAAAAGGAAGTTACATCATTAGTAGCATGACAAAAAATGATCACCATGGGTAATCCCTATAGGCAGCTAAAACAAGTGGGAACCTAAAGACCTCGTACCTCAGTGAAACGTGGCTTAGAAGACCATGACCCTCAGAAAACGTGGATTAGAAGGCCACGACCCTGAGAAATTCATATGTTTAGTTAGTGTTGTCGCGTCAATCCTGCTAGACAAACCGGGACGAACCCCTGTCGTGTCATATAGCGTACTAGTCCTGGTCACCCACCTAGATACCCGGGTTTTCCCATTGTTCTCTATTTCAAATGGTGGTGAGTTTTCTTTATCAAACAATCAAACAAGTACGTTACACTTTCTTTATCTAAAATTCATTCAACCTTTCACCACCGCACTCCCTACTTAAGTGAAATCCCCCTCTTTACATCACCCAATCACGCACAAGCCTTTACACTAGGCACATATATCACAAACCGCTCATAAACACTTACATCACATTTTATTTTCAAATTTAGGGGAATGACTCAAAAGGGGTTTTCTATTTTCGCAAACCAAATCTTAAAGTGCCAAACGGGCCTTAATAGAGGTTTTTTTTCTGTTTCATAAAACATTCTTAAAACACCAAACATGCTTAATTACATAAAGGGAACACTTTTTAAAATCAACTGACCAAAAAGCCAAACACCTTTGGAATCACACATTACCAATTCAAAACCACTTAAGAAATCAATTTTCCGAAAAAAGTCACTTAAGACCAATGGCTTTGAAATACATTTCAATTTACCAATACAAGGCATAATAGTTTCTAGCAACCGCAATCAGATTCCATAGCATGTACATCTATATAACATAGTGTGAAACATATTTTTAAAACAGCCAAGCAGTTATGAATTTCAAATTAAAAGCTTAGGCATAGGGGACCTACCTCAAACTTGTCGCCATTTGTCGATGGTCACTCGAACCAACACCAGGCACATACACACACATGCATTCATACATATATATATACGTGCCACTAGCTGCATTGCACATATTCCCCACACCATGAGGGAATATGTACAGAGAGGGCACATATATATATATGTCTTACTCTATGCATGTACATGTAGGATGTCTCGACACACGCGGCCCAAAACCACCGTAGCAAGGCCCAACGCGCTACACAAATAATTTAATAAAACCATTAAACACTTAAACAATCCATAAAGTGTCTCAAATTAACACATCAAGGGTTTGCACCAACGACGTGCCACTTACATAACTCATACAACTCATTGAAAATATTGAAAGAAAAGCACAAAATCAATTTAACCATTTCCAAAGGCCATTCGAAATCGTCACATAAATCGGTGCCAAATTCCAAAACATGCATTCCATTGTTTAAACCATTTCCAAAACAAGTTTTTCACCATTCAAACAATTTAAATAAACCATTACACAATTTATAAAACAACCCAAGGAAATACCTCACTGCCTCACACCAAGAAAATACCCAATATCCCGTTTTTAGAAACAAACGCACACTAAAAACAATATCCAAACATGTTTCGCAACAGAACTTCATTTAATAAATCATTAGCAAAAATATTAAACACTTCAAAAGAACACAACAACACTTGCATCAAGAACATATAGACATTCCAAACCCTTCAAAACAAGTTTGTATCACTAGCACAATTTATTTAACTATTTACACAATTTATAAAAGCATACTAAAACGCAAAATAAGAATTTAATATAGTTGCACAACCTAGGTGACATAGAAAAAAAGAATCAATTGAGGGTTTCCACAAAGACGCACTTCGCACTAAACTAACATGTTACAAAATAAAATCAACGCGTGTTAAATTCTTTTAAAAAAACAGATTTTTTCACCCAAGTAAATAATAGAAGATTTTGTTAGACTAATCGAACAAGCAAATTAAAGAATCAAAAAAAGTTTATACATGGAACCACCGACCGAAATTTATCAAACTTAGCAAAAATTGATGCGAAGCTCCTTCCGCACAACAATCGCACCGCTACCGACACACAAAGACCCTAAAAACCAGATGTTGAAACAAAGGCATAAAAAAAACAGACCAACCACACCATAAAACCTTAACTGCAAAACTATCAACCGAAGAGATTCAATCGGAGATGATTTCACCTGCTGCGAAGGTGTGGGGAGGTAGCCGACCAATATGGTAGGCCACCTGAGGTGTGTTGCGCCAGAAAACTGGTCGGAAGAAAAAAAAAAGGGTGGCGCGGATTCGGTGGTGCGCGTTGCCGGAGGAGAGCACGACGGCGGCGCGAGTGGGGTGCTGGGATGCGAGAAGAGCGGTTGGACCAAGGGGATCCGACCGTGGCGAGGGTGAGGTCGCGGCTGTCTGGAGGTCCGACGGTGGCTGGGTCACACAACCAGGGGAGGGGATGACGGACGGAGGCCGGGACGGCGGGGGGGGGTGCAGGTCTCGGCGATCGCGAAGGAGAGGGATGGGGGGGTCGGCCGTGAGCGGGAAGAGCGGGAGGTGGGGCCGGCTGCAAGCGGGAGAGTGAGAGGGAGGGGGCCGCCGGATGGGTAGGGTTTCAAGTGGGGGGGTAATGCGAGAAGAAAAAAAAGGGAGGGGGATGTGCGCGACACACAGGAAAGCAGGGAGGAAAGAAGAAAAAAACAAGAAAAGAAAAGAATAATAGAAAATAAATAAGATAAGATAAGAAATAAATAAAAATAAATAAAATAAAATAAAACAAATAAAACTTTAATAATTAACAATAATAATAACCTTAATAAAGATTTTAATAAACCCCAATAATAATAATAATAATAATAATAATAATAACTTCATAACAATTATTATAAACTAAACCATAATATTATTATTATTAATAATTAGAAGAAAAATTATAATTAACTTGTTAATAATTATATCTATTAACTATACTAATAATAACATTATTAGACATTATTCTAATATTGATCCAACTCCTGAAAACGCATTTTATCTATTCGCCTTGTACAAGAGGCACGCCGCACGGTGACCCGAGCAAAGCCGGGCGGCTTTGAACTTGTCATGCCCATGCACCGGATGCTGTCAAGGGTAAAGCATTCGTTCATCAACAAAATACAAAAATTTCAAACAGGCTTGGTCGCATCTCGGTAGAAATTTTCAAAATCTGATAAAATAATAAAATAATATTATCTTAAAAGTTCGGGTGTGACACCACTGGACTCCACCGGACTCTCCGCACCCTCCTTCCCAGCGTCGTAGCCCTCTCCCTCCTGTTTTCCATCTCAGCGCACCCCTGCGCCTCCCCCACTCCAGCCGATCCGCTCCCTACATCACCACAGCATGACAGCCGGCCCCCGAGCAACCCGACTCCTCCCTTTTCCTGTCTGCTACACCCATCCGGCCGCGCAGGCCCCTGCTCGCCCCTCCCGCCAGCCTCCTATACTCCCAGCTCTAGGCGCGCATCCCCTGCAGCCCGGTCTCCTCCTGCTGCCAGACCTGCACCCCCCCCCCCCTTGAATGGTTTTTTTTTGTTTTGTTGTTGTTATTTTTAATTTTACATTTATTATAATTCTTATTAATTATTATTATTAAAAATGATTATTATTATTAATTTTATTTTTGTTATTATTATCATTATTAATATTATTCATATTATTATTATTATTATTATCATTCATATTATTATTGTTATTATTATTATTATTATTATTATTATTATTATTATTATTTTGTTGTTGTATTATTGTTAATATAATTATAATTATTGTTATTATTATTATTATTAATCTTATTACTATTATAATAATTATTATTATTATTACTATCATTATTCATATTCTAATTATTATTGTAATTATTATTAATATTATTATTATTATTATTATTATTATTATTATTATTATTATTATTATTACTATTATCATTATTATTATTATTCTTGCTTTGGCCTTTGCCTTGTTATGGGGTTTTATCAACTTATGTTTATTTTGGATTATTGTTTTAGAACCCGCGCGGAGCGATTCCGAGTTCGCTTCTTTGTCATGCTTTAGTTTCGAGGTGATCGTTTCTACCCGACACTTGGTTTCGCATGCTATGGTGAGTTTTTGGATGTGTTTTAAGTCCTTGATATTTATTATGTAGTGTGTTGGACTTTTCCACGCATTTTCGAACGTGCGTAGTTTCATCACGCCTTGGTTCCGAGGTTGTCTTGTCGTCACGCTTGATCTTGAGTTAGGTTCCATTTGAACTGCTTTTAAAATTTAAGTTACATTATTTCCTGCTGTTTGCGCACACTAATTATTCAATATAAATATCTTATTAATTCTAAACAATGTGAGACAATATACGATAATAAAATTTTAATATAAGATAGATAATCTTTAAATGATTAGTTAGTGTAAAAGGAGACGTTTATTTTATACACGACACATCAAATATTTTCTTGACAAGCGGACACCAAATAATGAAAGAATGACCATTTTTCTTTTAAACATAATTCACGGAATGTAAAATAGAGTTCTGGTTTAATGAGAAATTATTTCTTTTGAAGCGTGAACAAGCACCTTGGTTCGTTTGAGAAATTGCCCGGTTGGCTCTTAAAGTTTATTTATAAAAATAACATGGTTTGGTTTAGTTTTATAAAAATGTTGGTAGCCTGTGAAGTGGTGTTTTTGGGGTTATTTAAATGGTTTTAAACTGGGTTTGACTTATAATGAAGTTGTACTTTTTTTGAGTAGTGATGGTGAAATGTATTAAATGCCCGTTTGGAACTTTATTGAAAGAAATGAAAATGTTTCGATAAAAACCCTCTGAGGACAACTCTAATGCCTTGGTCCTAATTGATTGTTTGGGAGGCCGCGCTTAGAGGCTCCCAGGTACGTGAGTAGTTTAAAGGCAAAAGTTTGCTCCACGGAGTGGCTCGGGGTGATGTCTGTTGTGATTTATATATATATATGTATATGCTTGGACGCTCGGTTGGCATCAATTGGCTCACCCCTTTTTCAAACACTTGAGACATGGGAATCTGGAATATTGTGAGAATATTCTAAGAATGATTGATGCACTGGTAGGTTATGGTACTGACTAGTGGCCCATAGTAGGTGGATATATTGGGTTTATTACTATGGGATTTTCCCTTGACCTGCCTGAGAGAGGATGGTCGAGCGTATTGGGCGTTTTGATTTCATCGTGACATGTCGATAAGGATGATTTTACATATATTGGTGTCTTCTGTTTTATTCTCGATCTCTTAGGTTCACCCATGTCTATTCAGCTTTTGTTTCTTGCAGTAGTGATTATGATTCTCACATGTATACCTACATTGCCCTTGCTGTGTGTTTTACTTTGGGCATTCTGGTGTATTGTTTTCATTGGAATGTGGTAAATTGCTTTTGATTAGGATTCTAAAAATGTTTTTCAAATGAAAGAGTTTAATCCTCTTTGTACAAATTTTAAAATTTAAACATCACTTTCCCTTTTCCTGAAATGTCATTGACACTAATGAAATAAACCCGAATTTGGAAAATGTTCAAGGGAAATGGTTCGTACTTTGTTTTTAAGTAGAGTATTTATAAAAACCTACTTTTATAAATTGTAGTTCAAACTTGAAATTATGTTTCTTTTATTTTAAAGGTAGTGCATTGGGAATAGATATGGAGCGACCCTACTGAGTTTTAATACTCATGCCTATAGTTGTTTTCTGTTTTTAGTGTTTGTGATGGTTATAGCTTGAGTGCGCTCGCCTAGGGCGATGCATGATCATTGAGTCGGAGAGTGACCCGCGAGGTCGCACGGAGTTGTTCGGACGTCGTGTTTGGTCAGTTTTATTTTTCTCCTAATCCAGTTTAGTCACTTTGTTTGGTTTACCTTTTCTGCGCTGCTCTGTATTATCTTTGTATTCTTATTTATTTATATTGGGTAAAATCGTTCCCATATCCTCTGTTGATGCCCTGGCACTTGTCGCAAGCCCGGGAGGATTGGGAACGCCTCTCGGGCCATGTTGCGGACTGACTCGGGTGACCGGTTCAGGGTCGACCCAGGTTGGTTCGTGAAAAAATAAGTGATGACATATGTGACTCTTTATGACATGGACTTGAATCTAGTATGGCTAGGATTAGTGCATCATTGTTACCACATGTTCTCCCAACCTCAGATTTATTTCATGACTACTTAATTTCATCCTATCATGGAATACACATTGTATGATTTTTCACTTTATGTAAATGACTCATTTGTGGTATCCTAAAAGTTTTATACTCACACCCTATATGGTAATATCAATTCATGTAATGATTTATTAGTCATAGATCTAGATATGGGAAAGTAACTTGTATTGCGGTTCTAACCATGTTGATCAAGGAGGTTAAAAGAAGTGTATGGAGGAACTCTGAATGAATAATGTAGTGACTTTGTTTATCTCATTTAGTAATCATATATGAGTTAACATAAAACTTCTAGACTTCTTTTCTTTATTTTGTTTTGTATGAATGGTATTAGAATTTAATTATATATTGATGGTATTTTCTTTATTGTTCATGAATATATATATGGTACCCATTATTATTCTGTTGAATGGATATTGTTACTAATGGTATAGTTTTTCCATGGAATCCTTCTAAAAATCATTAACAGTCCACAAACTCTTGTATATGGGGAGATGAACATAATTTCATGTGACACACTAGTAAAACCTGGAGATTTTGTAATTGAACTTAAATTTTAAATATAAAAAATTATAAATGTAAGTTTTGTAAGTACTGATTGTATTTTGAATATTTTTTATATAAACTTTTATCATGTAAAAATAGTATAAATTTATCCATCGAATGATATATAACATAAACTGAAAAAAAACATCGGGAATTTTAGATGGTAATAATTTTATTATTTACTTGATATAAACCAAACATTTAGATAAAATAATGATAATTTTTCTAAATAAATGCATCAATATTTATTAAAATAATATATTGAATATCTATTTACATTCTGTAATTAACGTATCTTAAATCCATATCGATATTTATCAGGACTTGAATAATGAAATTTTATTCAAATACATATATGTTATTATTGTAATAGATGGTAAATAAATATATAGTTTTTTATTTAAAATAAGAAATAAATATTTATTTTATATTGAGCTTACAAATATTTTCTATTGAGTTAATAGTGATTGAATATGTATGAAGATTCATTCATGAATAATTATTGAACAATGTATTGAAATAATTTTATATTTGCATCTAAAATTTATATAGAACATAATTGAGGATCCTAATACACTAAATTTGTTGGCCTCTAGTGCCCTTATATAGTGTCATAAGAATGTTACACATAATTCCCACAGATTGCATCTTCAAAAATTCTAAACCAAACATAGAGAATGAATTAAAAAATCACAACAACAAAAACCACATAATAATTCACACTATCAAATATAATCCCCATATCGTGATATATATAGTCAAGCTAGTCACATTCTAGTGTCATTAACCTATGCTATCAATGTATCCTACTTTGTATTTTTGAAAATTAACTTTATGACATAACTCCATAGACATGGACTTAATCAGGTAGTTCCTTTATTTCCAAGGTATTTAGGTATCAAAAAAAATCTATAAAGGGAATTATCATTTCTCACATTATTCATTAATGTAATATCATCTCTGCTACACCCAATGAATCAATCCTCTCCAAGAGAATATTCCATTATGGTTTTCATTAATATATAAAAGTATATATCTCATGATATAAATTAATTAAAATATTATATTCTATGGATCACTGAACATGTTCCTAGATAGATATATAAAATCATAGATAAGACTATATATTTCCTATTAGTGGGATATACTCTCATAACCTCATTATCCAAGAGATTTCCAAGGATGAAATTCATGAAAATATGTATTAATGACATATATTCTCCCTATAAAAGATAAACTATTTTATTATTGTCTCCTAAATGATATCATTATATTATAGAACATGTATTAATGAATATTTCCATTAATCATCGAGGTTCAAATTAGAGTAGGGAACTATTAATCTATATTTGTAAAAAATGATTTGTTAAAATATTATTACATACTTTTTAACATTTATTAACAATATTAATGTAATATGAAAATTATTAATATTAAATAACATGTTATAAAAGTATTCATAAAATATAGAGAAGTATATACATGGTAACCAACTCTAATAGACACTCTCTTACACTAGAGGCATCTTCCCACAACATTTATCTCTCTATATCTGAGATTAAATTTATACTACTACTAAGATAATTATGTTGTTAAATGGTTCACCACATTATTCTCCATTAGATCTTTTCTGACTAGGACTTCATCCACCTAATAAAAATCCTTAATTAGGAGATACTTTCAATGTATGTTGTTTTTTATGTGACCCTAAATCTGTTCATAGAGCCACCATATAAGTATTTTCATAGTGTAATGTAATACGATATTTACTATTTGTAACCACATTAATATCTCAAAAATATATTCTTATCCAAATAGTATAATTGAAATTATTAAAAGTAATTATAAACTCAAAATATTTTGTATAGTTATTGACAGTTGGTTGTGTTTCCCTCTTTTAGCTCAAAAATATTGCATCAAGGTAGAATACATTTCCCAATTATGAATTAGTAAATTTATTGTTATATATAAATAAAATAATATGTACAACCCTCGATCAATAACATTAATCTCTTCTATATACCTAGAACATAAATTTATTTTTCCCCAGATACATATTGTTATCCTAAACAGTAGTCAAATGTGGTTCAACTAGTTGAAATTGATTTCATCCAACCATGTTTATGGTGTAGGAAAAGTCACGCCTTGTTTAAAACATAGAGAATATGTTTCATAATATTGAAGAAATATATAATATTATACATATTATTTCCCTTTCATTTTATTTCTAGTTACACATATTCCATTAATGACCAATACAATTTTTCACTATAATAAATCACATATTGGATTGTTCAATTCTTAATATATTTAGTATATGGTAAATTTATATACCTTAACTAGACCAAATATTTATATGGTATATATTAGGAATGATCATGATAACAAGGATACAGGTTAGTTTATCCAATTCCAATATACATAATAACAGGTTCAAAAAGATCATAACCAACTGTTATATTTGAATGTAATTTACAATAAGTATATCCTAATGGATATATAGTACAGGGAAAATTGTATCACTACCAGTAAATTATTTATAATCACTTTTATCTAATTCATTCATTACATAAACAAATTTTATTATTTCACCATTAAACAAATATTTTCATGACTACGAAGCATTCTCCAATCAATAAATGGATCTCTATAACTTGTGTTCCAGTTTGGAATTACCTGGGGTCATAATCCTATATTTTTGTGTCATATAAAAATAGTTATAAGGATTATTATTAAGTAATAATGATTTTATATCCATAAAAAATAACAAAATTATTGAAGTACATAATATAAAGTAGAATTGTGAATGATATAAACATGAATACTAGATAAAATGGTTTTTTCATAGACAAGTACATGATGATATTAAAAGCATTTATCCAATAGTAATGATTTATAGGTACTCACTTCACATACCTTGTCCATATTTCTTTTTAATACAATTATCACCTAACATGATCAAATTAAATTTGAAATCAATAAGAGAAAATACAAGGTTTTAATACATGTAATATATCTTATTATTTAATGATACATTCTATCATCGAGCTTATGATACCCATATGATCACCTTTTTGGAAATAGTGTCATTATTTCACATTGATAATGAGCCTCAATACTTTATTTATAGATGAATATATATTTCTTGATCCCTAACCAATCTATTTCTCTAACCTTGTACTTCTGTTTCATGAAAAAAAATCATCCATGATGACTAATGAAATGTCTTCATTCTCTGACACTTCTATATCTTGGGAATCAACATTATTGATGTCAATATTTATACATCTATAGTTATTGTGGATGTTATAACTCTCAAGAAATATGTCATATTGATACATGATGTCTTTTTTTGTATGATGACTCATATAGATAATGTCACTTTATTTCCTTAGGATATCTAATAAATATACACTTTTTTCCATTAGATGTTCATTTATTTCCTGGATTGTCCTCAATAAACACGTCTCAACCCCAGGCATTAATATATTGTATTTTTATTTTATTTTCACTCCATAAATAAAAAAGGATACCATTTTATGATTTAGTGGAAATTTATATATTGAATCTGAAATAGTTTTCGATGAATATCTGAAAATGATAATGGATGATTTGTGTAACTAATTATCAACCACACTATTTTTCATATGTTATGGTTCCTTATATCATTTATAATATTTCACTGTGGTGTACAAGGTATAGTGGCATAATATAAAACCATATACAGAAATAAAAAAAACAATAAACATTCAGTTAATATGTTCCCTACATTGAGTAGATTTAATCATATTTATATACATTCCATAATAATTCAATACAACCCTCATGAACTCTTTGAAATTAAAAAGGTTTTTTTAATTATACCTCATCACGTAAACATAACCATACATACTCATTCCACATGTAAATTTCTAGATGTAATAATATTCTATAATAGATTTTATATAAAAACATCCACACATATTATTGTATTTATATTATAAAATCTATATGTCTCCTTAACCCTTTATGTCAAATGGTGGTTTATTTATTTTATCTTATAATAATGTATGATTTATATCATGTGGTTTTAGAGCATGATAATCCATTGAATCATCATAATTGAGTTTTTTCATATACTTCTCAATTACATGTCAAAGTTGTTGATTCCATTATAAGGTATTAAACGAGTCATGTGAATTGTATTCATTATAAATTTCAATTACATTAGTTTAGTAATATAATAAATAGTAACCATATTTTAAAATTACCACTCTATAACATATGTTTTATTCTTAAAATAAGTATATCTTTTTTCCAACCATTACAATAAACCACATATATCTAGGAAGGATAAAGAAATTATGATTTGGTAACTATATGTAAACAATAAAAAAATACAAAAAATTCCATATATATTGGAAATGGTTGTTGGTAGCCTCCTAAATCCAAGGTAACAAGTCATGCACCATTGCTTTCTTGACTTCCCACCTCTCTTATGAAAATCATATCATGTATTCTTGGTTATTAATTTATAATATATATGTGAGTACCAAAATCGGTATCCAATGACCATTAATTATAATATAGAACGATTGAACTCAATAATGACTATACCTAAAGCATCACATTTCTTATTACAAAAGGAATAATTTTTCTTCTAGTAGGATAAATTTCCAAATAAAAAACATACACCAAATTGTTAAATTTTCTATATTTGGATCATTAGGGCGTGGAGATTGAATGAGTTTTGTGCACAACCATTAAGGGTTCTTGAATACCGTAATGTTGAAGTAGTAGACACAAAATCCCTTGAGACATATTATTACATGATTCTTAAACATAAATATCAAATATTACATCCCCAAAGATCACATGGTCCAATGCCTCTATGAGACAATGTTCAAAATACATCAAAAAAAACATAAAACATGAAATTATTATTTATATTATATATAATGAGATCCTAAATCCTTTTTTGACACTAAAACTACATATGATAACCTAAGAAATACATGAAAGAAAATAGTGAGATAAAAATCTTAGTAATGGAATAAACATTATAAACAAACATAAATTGCATGTCAAATGTCCAATATGATATCATAATAGAGAAGCAAAGTGAGTAATCACAGGAAACAATAACATAAAGAACATTGTATTATAATTTCTTAGTAATATATAAAATTAGGAAGAAACATGTATCATGATATAAAAATGATTCAAAGATAACTCCATCGACAATATCAGATTTTTTATAGAGTCCCATAAGAAGTTATGTTTTCTCCCTAATCACATAAATAATGTATCATGAGCCTTAAGACTCAACCAATGAATTGGAGGGGTATCTATGTGAAACAATAAAAAATTATGTTTTTTTATTCAAAAAAAATAAATCATAATTGATATACATAAGAATTACCTATAGAATGTCATTGGGTTTAAATTTCATTCTTCATATCATAATCAATAAGAATTTCATAAGAAGGGATATTGAGAAATGAACATATGGAATGTATTTCCACATAAAAGGAAGGGATAATAATCTAGGTATACATTTTTGAGATATATATATACTTAATTTGTATGTATTACATAACATTAATGAGAGATAGAATGTGAGTTATATAGATATTGGCCAAAATTCGATGAAACAATTTTTTAGAGAGATTCCATACCGTAAAATGGATCAATCATGTATTGTATTTATATTAATAAATAAAAAAATTATTTTAATTATATGCTTAATTAAGAAAATTTTCATATTTATAATTAATTTTATTTTATTTATTATCAAGTTATATTAAATTACATAATCATTTTTTTCAAGACATATTTTTTTTATGATGATCAGCTCATATGTCTAGTATAATTATGGAAGGTGGATTAAGATCAAATATATTATTATTTAAATATATCCAGAAGAATAAACACAAAATAATTATAATTTTTATACCGCAATTATACTTTTAAAATAAATTGCGAATTACGATTGTCATAAAATAACTACATTATAATCATGGAGAGGGTAGGTCATAAATATGCTTGGGTAATGCTTTGATTATTCAATGATCATAAAAAAGTTGTTATGTGTTATTTTAAATTTTCATTATGATAATTATATCATAAATATCAGATTATTTATTTGAATATGATTATAAATACCATCAATGTGATGTGTTAATTAAATGTGATTCACATGAATTCAAGGAGGTGGTAGTCCAGACATATGCCTGAAAACAATTATCATTTCCATATAGATGTAAATGTAGGAAAATATATGATTTATTACATATATAGAATTATAAATATGTAATTATAAAAATATATTTATAATTAAAATACATCATACTAATTATCCTTTATAAGATCCATTAATGTGGTGATAGTCTTATATACACATGAATAATGGTTTTATTTCCCATTCTATTGAAGTGGATAAGGATTTGTGTTATTCCATTAACATAATAAGATATAATTTTATAGGATATGTGGATTATATTAAATATTAAAGGGTTAATAATTACTATGGAGGTAAAAGATGTAATTAATGAAAACACTAAGTTAAGAATGACACATTTTCCATGAATACCTCTTCAGGATAACACCAAAAGCCTTCCAAAAAGAGATTTATAACTAAAAAAAGCCCTCTTGGATGTGAAAGAAGGTAAAAATGTTGGTATTTTCTGAACTAATGGAGTTTTTATATGTAAATAAAAGGGGAGAGTAGGTTCCAATTTTTAAGTGTTAAGGACTGAAATTTCTAGAAATACCCAAAACTATTCAACAAAGGGATGTTACTATGTAGAAAAGTGCTTAAAAATTTGATCAATAAATTAATGTAAGGTAGAAATTATCTATAAATTTCCCTAATAGGAAACATTAACCCATATTAAACATTTAATTTCCTCTACCATCATTTTTACCCAGATTTTCAATTTTAGTTTTTCACCACATCACTATTATGTTACCTCAGAAATTTATCCTTAAAACATAAAATTAATATGAAAATTATTATATAATTTATAACCAATAATTATAATATTAAATATATTTTATCAAAAAAAATTATATATTTATGGTTAATTAATTTTTACACAATGGATGTAACGAGAAAATCCTTGTCTAAACCTTAACCGTGACAATAATTTTTTAATGTTTTAAAAAATCATTATGAAAGAAAATTATGTTGAAGTTATTAAATAATATTAATTTTTATGATTAAAAATGGGAAATAAATTTATTTAAATTCAATTTATATAATTTATATAATTAAATTTATGATTAATCATGCGCTACATGGCCAAAAAATGTTTTCTAGAAAATGAATTTTCCAAAAATAAGATGATGATACATTAATTATTTTATTAGTAATTAAAATTATATGAAAATTATTTTATATAAATAGTTATATAATCTATAATTTTCATTGATATAAATTTTTTTTATATTTTTCTTTAAATGCAATATTAAGGTATTCTATATTAACGTAACAATTTTTTTTAAATGTGTTTTTAAGCATAAAAATAAACTTATACCAAAATTGTAAAAAATGATTATTAAAATAAAATTAATTACATTATTAAAATTAAAGTGTTTAATATGTAACTTTAATACCAAATTAAAAAATTAATTGCAATTTAAAATTTATTTAATTAATAAAAATAAATTCTAATATTGGAAAGATTAAAATTATTGTGTATTCATTAAAAACAGTCATTTGAAAATAATTACTAATATTTCACCCTTATAAAATTTTGATATGATAATTATGTAAAGGGTGATTATTTTATAATAAAAAATTTCAAAAATTTCAAAAATTAATTGTAATATTTTCTAACAAAAAAAATATAGATCATTTCATAGGAAAATATTTTTTTTATAAAATGTATTCATTAAAAATTGGATGCTTCTATTTTGAGAATTTATAAATTTATTTAGATCAAGTAGGGAATTTGAATTTATTTTATAAATATTTTAATACTATTCATACGAGTAGATTTTATGTATAGTTTATAATGGTCATAAAAAATCATTGGTTTTTAGGCTCGGTGTTGCGTGTTCTATAGGCTATTGAACATAGTTTTCCTCAATGAAAAATGTGTTGTGATACATTATTCACCCCCTAAATAATTTCACCATAGAAATTTTTATTACATAATAGGTTTAAAACATGTTATGTCATATCTTTTTCATTTCTTCCTTAAGTCCCATTTTGACTCATGATATTTATAGTTCCTCCATAGTACTGTTACTCGGATAGTGGAATTATTGTAAAAAAATATTATCACTATAATCTATGATCTTCACCAGATTCTCCTCATTTTATATATCATTATCTTGGTGTACCATTAATTAATTTAGGACATGTCAAGGATTTTGTATCAACATTTTCAATTATAATACATGGAATATGCCATGCACTTGAGAAAGGGTTGATGGGTCAGCTAGTCAATAAGGGGTAGCTATGATGTGATTGGGAATATAAATGGGTATGATGTACCTAGGTAATATCATTCCATTGATTTCAAGTATCATGAGTCTCTTCCATGGACATATACAAAGAAACAGCTTACACCCAACCATAAATTCCAGGTCATAAAGAGGATTGCCCGCACAGATCTTCCATCGACTCTGACCACTACAGATGTGTCGCAGAATGGTCTTTCACTTTTCTACCATATCATTAAAAATTTCTATTTCAAAAATATTTCCTCACCTACATACCCTTAAAAAAATTATATATCTCTTCCCATAATGTGATTTATATGGAGCTATTTTGATTCTTTAGTGGAAGCTATTATTATAAGATAACTCAACTAGAAGAGGGTGTTGATATCATCTGCCTTTGAAGTCCATAAAAAATGGAATCAACATTTTCTCAACTTCTTGTAAATTACAATAAAATTTTCAGTTGTCTTCATGATGATAATAAATAAATAAGATCCTATTATTATTCATATCATGTTGAAGGATCCTCCAAAAATTGGATGTTAATATAGAATCTCATTATGATACAATATACTATGGTGTTCCATGTAGCCTTACCACCACCCTAATGTGTATCTATTATAGATGAACAAGCTATAAGTCCTCATATATTTTAATGAATAAAGAAGTGTTTTTATGAAGATACACAAAAAAATATGTTCCATTTTTTCCACTTGATGTATTTGTATGACTAGTGAAAATTTCCAGGTAGATTTTTCCCTTTTCTATGATGGTATGTTTAATGGTAGAATCATTCCCTCAAAAAACATTCTATCATACTTAACATTATGACATTCCAGACACCTTGAGTTATATTAAGATATCACCTTATTTAAATTTTACCACTAATAGTGATCGTGGATATCTCGATACATCTTTTTGATCCTCGTTCACATGGAGAATATAGATATATGTACATCATATAAAAGATCATTATTTATCAAATGATTTTATAGAGCACATAGTTTTGACCCAGATATTACAAATAAATCTACATCAATTTTCAACTACACATATGTTGAATTCATAAAGTTTCAACCTTCATCTATATTTCCACAAAATCACTTTGATATTCCTTTATCATATTCAAAATAGATATTTGATAAATCATGATGATAATGAAATTATTATGTTAATTTATTTATTATCTCATTATTCATTATATTCAAGTCTATGAAAATGGGAGCCCTCTCAATTCTCATAACAGATAAGGTAGTTATATCCTTTCTACAAAGATCACATCCACTTTTTTTCTTCATATTTTTAGTAATAGAGTGAGTATTGAAATTCCATGATCATACCTGACAATGTTTTATAGTTTATATTAATATATTTCTATGTGATTATATATTTTAGAATCTTATGGTCTCGTTCATGTTATCATGATCAGTGGGTTTAAAATTATCGAAATGTATCTCTAAAATTTTCCATAATTACCATCTTGAACAAATAAAATATAGATCTTCATTATATACACATGTTTAGGCTAGTTCAAAATTGTATTTATCATGGAAGTGTCAACAAATATAACTTTTTATTATGATAATATTACCACTAAAATGACACTTACTTTATATAGAACTCAAATTTACATTACTTTACATATAAATTATTCTTTCTCAAATCATTTAAAAAGTATTAAAATTATCCTAATGCTACTATATGATTTTTGGAGTAAATTTGAATACCCTATGTAAACACTGCCATAAATTTTTCAAGGTAATATCTAATGAACTTATTAATTACTTAAATAAATATTTCTTTAGAATTATTGATTCTAAAAGGAGTTTCTATGAACTCATTCATTATATTCCTTGTTCAAAATGGATTTTTGTATACATAGGTTGTTTTTAAAATATTCATCTTTTCATTCGGTGTTTGAACTGTTGGTTTCTCACAATCACCTCAACAATGTCTTTGATAATAAAAAAAAGTTTATTTTGAGGTGGATAATGTAGAGACCATAAGCTTGACGTACATGGATATCACATTAATTTAGCGGAATACTTAATACATAACAAAAACAAACACACAAGGACCTTAATAGTTTAGTGTCTTTGGAAACTTGGAATGTAATCTTCTAATCGTGGTGAAAGATCTTCAACATCTCCCATAAAGATCTTCCCCTTTTTTTCATACCTAAAACCTTTCTTTATATCCTGGGGAAAAGAAAACATAAAAATGGTCAGCTCAAATGGTCAGTAAGGGTAATCATAGATAAAATAAAACATACCATATACATTTGAACTTAAAAACATGAACATGATGTTTAAACATCAAAAGCTTGAGCAATGACATAAAACATGGAAGTACGTAAGGCATAGATCATAAAGAAACATTATGAATGATAAAATAGAATGGGAATAAAAAATTTAATTGTGGTAACCATTAAGCACATGATATGATTTCCATATTAGCCAAGGCATTGCTGCCAAGACCATCTTAGTGGACAAAGTCCCTTTCTGAATCGAGTTCACTCCTCGTTCCAGTCCTGTATTACTGAACCGATTTAACTTTCCATTCCATCCATGTCTATCTCATGAGATATAAATCATTACCCAATGCATTGGAGGTAGATATAGGTCTCACCCATCTCATAATGAAATCATTCTTACTTGTGCCACAAAATAATAATACATCATTCATAATAACCCAACGAATAAAATGGGTTTCATAAACATCATCACATCATCACATAATCCATATAAAAGAAATGGATATCACTTAATAATAAGAAAAGTGTAACCATGTAAATCATAGAGAAATTATACTTGAAACATACACATATGAAAAAATTTCATCTTAGATGAAAAATGGTTTTGATAAAACACTTGAAATGAATTCCTGAGGAAAATATCCTTTCTTCTTCAAAATAAATTTCTTTTCACAAAACATCATGAAAATTTAAAAGAAAAGGATTTTGTTGAAAATAGTCATGAAATGTTTTGGAGGAAGCTTCATGAAAATAAGGCTTTATAAAACCGTAAAAATCTGTTCTTGCCATATAAGTTAAAAAAAACATTCTTTTCGTACTTTTGCTGGAAAAGTCAAAAAGTACTTCGTAACGTAAAAAAATAATGATTCCTTACATACCATGTAGTAAAATTTAAAAATGGGTAAAAAGCACTTTAAACATACATGAAAACACTTTTATAAAACATGGACATGGATGATAGAAATAACCCCAGTAAATACTTATGAATAAGCAATCTCAGATAAAAATGAGATTTGCAAAATTATCTCTTACCTTAGGTCTGATATGCTTCATACATATCTGAACCTCCTGTATAATGATTTAAATAATGTCATTGACTTATTACAGAGTCATATTCATTTTAATGATATCATATATGTTTCACTTATGACTTTATATTACCCGTTCTTTTGTAAATTCCATGTTAAAGAAGCGTTTTGGGTAAAAAAAATTCATTTATTGTATGTGTTTCGACCTGTCATTCTTGATATTATTACATATATCCTTATTTACATAATTTCAGAATGTAAAACATGATTTATAATATATATTCATCATATAGATATATATATTATAGGTCGATAAAAGGAATGAAATACACCGTTCATGGAGACGGTAGGCCGTACGTACGCATGAACGCTGTTTTCGTTTCCTTATTGAGTTAAATGGAATTAAGTAGATGACATACATATATATACACATAAATACAGTATCATTATTATTTCATATATTTCATGATTACTTATTATATATACTTTATAATCATTTATGAATGGTTAACATGGAGAATGAATCTCATCACGTCGTGGAGACGGTAGTCCGTACGTACGCACGTGCGATGATATCGTTCTCATGATGGTGGAATTGTATTGGAGTGTATGTATAATATTTCAGAATCAATATCACTTTACAATAATCATATATAGTTATTATGTACAGCATTATACCCATCCAAGTATGGTGGTGGTGGAAAATAGATTACACCACGGCGTGGAGACGGTATTCTGTACGTACGCACACGCGGTGATTTCATTTTCCGTAGGATGGATAGATGGTGAAATAGGGATGTTTCATACTTATAATAACATATCAGTATATGAATGATACTGATGTTATTACTTCATAATGAAACAACCTAAGAAGAATAAGTGGAAGAAGAAATAAAGTTTAAAGAATCGGTAACGGACATTACCACTTCTTTGAAGCGCCTCTTTGAGATCTCCTTTTAGGGCACTAAAATTGGTCTTTGAGGAAGACCAGAACCTCTATGATGTTTCTAGGGAAGTGGAGAAGAGAATTTGGCAGGGTTTGGACGATCTTTAAGGCTCAAAGTGGTGTTAGGAAGAGAGGTAGGAGGTTCCCTTTTATAAGGGAGGAGAGGGGCACCTTTGGAATAACTAAATATTTTATTTTATTATAAAGCGAAATTCGGTTTTAAATAGCTCCAAATTGATTTATTTCGAAGCTAAGGTGGGTATGGGTCGAAATCCTCTCATACAATAGAATTTAGACAAGTTTAGGTTCCTATTTTAACCTTATCATTTATATTTAACTTTAAGTTAGATAATTTTACTTTTATCGTGTCTTTTTGTGTTCTTACACTATAAGGTTAATAAACTTACTATAATAAGACAAAAGAACCCCAAGTTGTTTATTATTAATATATATAACCTTATCTAAGTCATTTGGCCGAACCTTATATTTTTAGGAATAAATTAACAATTATTAATATAATATTTGTTTTAAAAACTATTTTATGTCAATTTTGACACTATTTAGTAATTGATTTTTGTAAAACTCATAACAGAATTATTAGTTCAAAAAAAGTTAATTAAATAAATACTAACATGTCATATTATCCTATAAAATTAGTTTAATTCATAAAAAGTCTCAAATTACATTAATTTGGGTATTTATAACATCAATTGTGTCAATATTTCATAAATAGGATAATTAATGCATCATCTTTGTGTCATAAATAAATTAAATTATTTAATGTCTAAAAATTACAAATAAAATATCATTATGTGGGAAATCGTTTTATATTTTTAATGAATATTTATAGTCGAATTTATCTTATGTATAACCCTATATTAAAAATTATATACTTATTAAACTTTGATTTTAACTATTTTAACCCTTCTTTAAATAAATTAATAATAAATATCCTAATCTAATCCAAGTGGGCCTAAATGGTCATATTGTATTCCTAAGGTTGTTTTTGGTCGAATTACACTTATAAAATAGAATTAAAACATGTTTTAGGGTAATAATAATATCATTTTTACCCTTAATTACCCTATTTACTTTTAACCGTGGTAGATAAAAGTAAAAAGTTACTATTCACCAAAAATTATTTTCATCTCATTGAACCACATTTTATTTACTGACAGCAACCGTGTCTCTCGGATTTTTGAAATTCCACTCACAGAAGTGGTAAAATTAAGTTTTATGAAAAATTCATTTTTTTAACTACCACTTAGTGGTTTCACTATTCATCAAAAAATGAAAGTTTCCAGAAAAATACCAAAAATTAGGCCTAAACTATATTTGATATTATGAATTCAAAAATGATGTCTATTTTACCAAATTTAAAACATATCAGTTGCATTAATTAATTTAAAAATTTATTCCCGTCATCAAAACAAATAGCGTGTTCCTAAGAGATAATAACTATCAAAAGATTGACAGTTGTTTATGTCTGGTTTAAATGTGAAATTACATCCAATAACCAAAATTGTATTAAATTGTAAAAATATATTCTAAATTTACTTTAAAACCACTCAAATTAATAATTTATCACTATTAATTATTTCTATTAAAAAGGTTGTTTTTAATTAAAATTTAGTAATTTTCACTATTCATAAGAAAATGAAAGTTATCCGAAAAGTACCAAAATTTCACCCTAAGCTAATTTCGATATTCCGAATACAAAAATGATGTCCATTTTCAAAAATAAAATTTATAAAATTTCAAAAAGTGGGTATTACTATTCATAACGGCTAGTTTTAATAATATTTGAATAGCATATCGTTGTTTAGCGAAACTCGGTATTGCGTACAACACACGCTATCGTGGAAGGTCGCGCTTGCGTGTAATGAAAGCTATGTCTGGGATGTGTGTTGTGCAAGCTCCTTTTGGTGTAGCGTACAACACAAGACATTAATGAAATTAAAAAGAATATTTTTCGTAAAATCTTGGGGTGTTACATTCTACCCCCCTTAAAATGAATTTCGCCCTCGAAATTCGTCGGGGTAATAAATGGTTTACTACTCGAAAGTTTCTTTAATAGAAACCCACATTGTAAAAAGGAATACCAAAACTTGGATTTAAAAACTAATGTATGAAATGTAACGGTTACCCCAATTAACTAATCACTGGGTTTCCACAAAGGAGAACATAGGTGAAAATATGGATATGGAAGAGAAATCTAACCATCATGTTCTGATGGAGAGTGGTAGAGAACATGGATATAAAAAATCCAACAATCACAAAGCCATAGATTTGTGATGATCTAAGGTACCATCTGATTCATCGGATATAAGGGCACTAGGACAACATTTTTTTGGTTTTCAAGATCATTTCTCTAAAGTTGAAGATTTTGAATTAGAATAAATACTTACTTTATTTTGGTACAATCTCACTGTTGTTCATGCTTTGAACAATTTACACTTCATATCTTAAAGAAATGAAGTTGAATTTGTTATTCATGAAGTGTTAATAGATCATGTGATTGAATGATGGGTCATTCCATCTGTTTCAAACAAAAGGTTAGCAAAAGTTATCAAATATACATAAGTCCATCTATGGTGAGGTTAATCATATACGATTCCAAAAATGAACTTATACTTCATATATCATACTTCATAATAAAATAAAACTAGTTTCTACTAACTAGGGACTTCTTGTAGGCCAGTGGTAGGCGATAAAGGCCAGTCGCACTTCGGTTGTGGGTTCGATTCCCACAGCCTTGTCCGACGTGATGGGATGCCGCCCGTCCTGCAGGTTTTCCTTTTTCTAAAACTACATTACTATAAAATCCCATCAATAATATCAAAAAATTTTCTATCCTTAAACAATACTAACTTATGTCCAACATAATCCATTCCAACCTTTAGGCTTATCTAAAATTCTTCGGTCCAAGCTCATAGTATAATGAAAATGATTACTTGAAATGCCACATAACAATCACATGAATGCCATCATTTATCCCCCATATATTATAAGATATATCTTGTGGGTCAAATTAAAAACATGTGAATACCTTAATCATGTATTCTCTTGAAGAATGAATACCAATTAAACCTTAGTTAAAACATGAATGCTGTCAAAAGTTAACTCTTTCCACATACCAAAATCCAAAAATTTCTATATACTCAAACCATGATATCACTGTGTCCTTATATCAGTCATGAGATCATGAATACAATCAAACATCTCATTATCTTCTTATCCCATCATTATACGCATATCATCTACTTTTCAAAAATATCTGAATAACCTTCCATGGTTACTGGTACCATTCAACATATACCTTCAAATTCTTTAAGAAAAACAATAGTGTAACAATCCTTAGATGATTCTTTATTCCATAGTACCATACATTATTCTTTATAAACATACAATCATTCCACTAACTTCTTAAACCACTAACTGAGCTTCATTATTTATTTCATCTCATATTTCATTTGTAGTCTCTTCATCATCATCCACATAAATACTACTCATGTGACCATGCTGATTCACTTCATGAGATTTTCCCTTAGGGCATTGGTTTGCATAATTACCATACATTCCACATTTAAAACATCTAATCATTGTTGATGTCGTAGCATTATCATTATCCTTGTCCATGGTGTTAACTGAACCTTTTCCTTTGCACTTACTGGCTTTGTGTCCTTATTTTCCACACCCAAATCATCTTCCAGTTCCCTTGAAACAATATCCCCGATGCCTCTTCCCACATGATTTACATGAGGGAAATTGAACTTTCTTTCCTCTATGATCATCATGAAACTCCATCTTTCTCTTATTATCTGAGTTGGGAAACTTACCAAAGTTTATATTATTGATCATATTATGAGATTGCTGATTAGGCATAATAACAATGTTTGGACTTCCAAATCCCGTTTCATTTGGTTGCTCATGAAGAATATCATTCCATTGTCTGTTATGTCCTCCATTGTCGTGAATCTTCCTGTTTCTAGCCATTTTCTAAAACCCAAAAAGAATAGTGTGAGAGGAAAAAATCATGCTAGGGAAAACAACATAGTAAAGGGGGAGTACCCTCAATATCTAACATCTTAGGTTAAATTCTAAGATCGTTAGCACAATTCTAGGACTATAACGTATACGTATACTTAACCTTAGAGACATCCCTAGACATACCATAGAAATATCTCTGGGGATCTCACTAACGTTTTCGCATCCTAGTTTCCAAAGGTTGACTAAACCTTTCCTCTGATACCAACTGTAGAGACCAGAAGCTTAATGTACATGGACATTACATTAATTTAGCAGAATACTTAATATATAACAAAAACAAACACACAAGGACCATAATAGTTTAGTGTCTTTGGAAACATGGAATGTAATCTTCTAATCGTGGTGAAAGATCTTCAAAATCTCTTATAAAGATCTTCCCCTTTTTTTCTTACCTAAAACCTTTATTTATATCCTAGGGAAGAAAACATAAAAAGGGTGAGCTCAAATGCTCAGTAAGGGTAAGCATGGATAAAATAAAACATACCATATACATTTGAACTTAAAAACATGAACATAATGTTTAAACATCAAAAGTTTGAGCAATGAAATAAAACATGGAAGTACGTAAGGCATATATCATAAAGAAAAATTATGATTGATAAAATATCATGGGAATAAAACATGTAATTGTCGCAACCATTAAGCACATGATATGATTTCCATATTAGCCAAGGCATTGCTACCAAGACCATCTTAGTGGACAAAGTCCATTTCTGAATCAAGTTCACTCCTCGTTCCAGTCCTGTATTACTGAACCGGTTTAACTTGCAGTTCCAGCCATGTCTATCTCATGAGATATAAATCTTTACCCAATGCATTGGAGGGAGATATAGGTCCCACCCATCTCATAATGAAATCATTCTTACTTGTGCCACAAAATAATAATACATAATTCATAATAACCCAACGAATAAAAGGGGTTTCATAAACATAATCTCATCATCACATAATCCATATAAATGAAATGGATATCATTTCATAATAAGAAAAGTGTAACCATGTAAATCATAGAGAAATTATACTTGAAACATACACATATGAAAAAAATTCATCTTAGATAAAAAATGGTTTTGATAAAACACTTGAAATGAATTCTTGAGGAAAATATCCTTTCTTCTTAAAAATCAATTTCTTTTCACAAAACATCATGAAAATTTAATAGAAAAAGATTTTGTTGAAAATAGACATGAATTTTTTTGGAGGAAGCTTCATGAAAATAAGTCTTTATAAAACCGTAAAAATCTGTTTGTTCCACATAAGTTAAAAAAAACATTCTTTTCGTACTTTTGCTAGAAAAGTCAAAAAGTACCTCGTAACGTAAACAAAAGAATGATTCCTTAGATACCATGTAGTAAAAGTCAAAAATGGTTAAAAAGGACTTTAAAAATACATGAAAACACTTTTATAAAACATGGACATGGATGATAAAAATATTCCCAGTAAATACTTACGAATAAGCAATCTCGGATAAAAATGAGACTTGCAAAATTATCCCTTACCTTAGGTCCGATATGCTTCATATGTATCTGAACCTCCTGTAGAATTATTTAAATAATGTCATTGACTTATTACAGAGTCATATTAATTGTTATGATATCATATATGTTTCAATTATGACTTTATATTACCCGTTCTTTTGTAAATTCCATGTTAAAGCAGCGTTTTGGGTAAAATCATTTCATTTATCGTATGTGTTTCGACGTTTCATTCTTGATATTATTACTTATATACTTATTTACATAATTTCAGAATGTAAAACATGATTTATAATATATATTCATCATATACATATATATATTATAGGTCGATAAAAGGAATGAAATACACCGTTCATGGAGACGGTAGGTCGTACGTACGCATGAACGCTGTTTTCGTTTCCTTATTGAGTTGAATGGAATTAAGTAGATGACATACATATATATACACATAAATCCAGTATCATTATTATGTCATATATTTCATGATTACTTATTATATATACTTTATAATCATTCATGAATGGTTAACGTGGAAAATGAATCTCATCACGTCGTGGAGACGGTAGTCCGTACGTACGCACGAGCGATGATATCGTTCTCATGATCATGGAATTTTATTGGAGTGTATGTATACTATTTCAGAATCAATATCACTTTACAATAATCATATATAGTTATTATTTAAACCATTATACCCATCCATGTAAGGTGGTGGTGGAAAATAGATTACACCACGGCGTGGAGATGGTATTCCGTACGTACGCACGCGCGGTGATTTCATTTTCTGTAGGATGGATAGATGGTGAAATAGGGTTGTTTCATACTTATAATAACATATCAGTATATGAGTGATACTGATTTTATTACTTCATAATGAAATAACCTAAGAAGAATAATTGGAAGAGGAAATAAAGTTGAAAGAATCGGTAATGGACATTACCTCTTCTTTGAAGCGCCTCTTTGAGATCTCCTTTTAGGGCACTAAAATTGGTCTTTGAGGAAGACCAGAGCCTATAGGATGTTTCTAGGGAAGTGGAGAAGAAACTTTGGCATGGGTTGGCCGAGATTGAAGGCTCAAAGTGGTGTGAGGAAGAGAGGGAGGAGGTGCCCTTTTATAAGGGAGGAGAGGGGCACCTTTGGAATAACTAAAAATATTATTTTATTATAAAGCCAAATTCGGTTTTAAATAGCTCTAAATTGATTTATTTAAAATCTAAGGTGGGTATGGGTAGAAATCCGCTCATAAAATATAATTTATACAAGTTTAGGTTCCTATTTTAACCTTATCGTTTATATTTAACTTTAAGTTAGATAATTTTACTTTTATCGTGTCTTTTTGTGTTCTTAAACTATAAGGTTAATAAACTTACTATAACAAGACAAACGAACCCCAAGTTGTTTATTATTAATATATATAACCTTATCTAAGTCATATTTCCGAACCTTATATTTTTAGGAATAAAATAACAATTAATAATATAATATTTGTTTTAAAAACTATTTTATGTCAATTTTGACACTATTTAGTAATTGATTTTTGTAAAAATAATAACAGAATTATTAGTTCAAAAAATGTTAATTAAATCAATACTAACATATTATATTAACCTATAAAATTAGTGGAATTAATAAAAAGTCTCAAATTGCATTTATTTGGGTATTTATAACATCAATTATGTCAATATTTCATTAATAAGATAATTACTGCATCATCTTTGTGTCATAAATAAATTAAATTATTTAATGTCTAAAAATTACAAATAAAATACCATTATGTAGGAAATCGTTTTAGCTTTCTAATGAATATTTATAGTAGAATTTATCTTATGTATAACCCTATATTAAATATGATATACTTATTAAACATTGATTTTAACAATTTTAACCCTTCTTTAAATAAATTAATAATAAATATCCTAATCTAATCCAAGTGGGCCTAAATGGTCATATTTTATTCCTAAGGTTGTTTTTGGTCTAATTACACTTATCCAACAGAATTAGGAAATTTTTTAGGGTAATAATAATATCATGTTTACCTTTAATTACCCTATTTACTTTTAACCGTGGTAAAAAAAGTAAAAAGTTACTATTCACCAAAAATTATTTTCATCTCATTGAACCAGATTTTACTTACTGACATCAACCGTGTCTCTCAGATTTTTGAAATTCAACTCACAGAAGCAGTAAATATAAGTTTTATGAAAAATTCATTTTTTTAACTACCACTTAGTGGTTTCACTATTCATCAAAAAGTGAAAGTTTCCAGAAAAATACCAAAAATTAGGCCTAAGCTATATTTGATATTATGAATTCAAAAATGATGTCTATTTTACCAAATTGAAAACATATCAGTGGAATTAATTAATTTAAAAATTAATTCTTGTCGTCAAAACAAATAGTGTGTTCTTAAGAGATAATAACTATCAAAACATTGGCAGTTGTTTATGTCTGGTTTAAATGTGAAATTACATCCAATAACCAACACTGTATGAAATTGTAAAAATATATTTTAAATATACTTTAAAAACACTCAAATTAATAATTTATCACTATTAATTATTTCTATTAAAAAGGTTGTTTTTAATTAAAATTTAGTAATTTTCACTCTTCATCCGAAAATGAAAGTTATCCGAAAAGTACCAAAATTTCACCCTACGCTAATTTCGATATTCCGAATCCAAAAATGAAGTCCATTTTCAAAAATAAAATTTATAAAATTTCAAAAAGTGGGTATTACTATTCAAAACGGCTAGTTTTAATAATATTTTAATATCATATCGTTGTTTAGAAAAACTCGGTATTGCGTACAACACACGCTATTGTGGAAGGTCGCGCTTGCGTGTAATGCAAGCTAAGTTAGGGATGCGTGTTGTTCAAGCTTTTTTTGGTGTAGCATACAACACAAGACATTAATGAAATTAAAAAGAATATTTTTCGTAAAATCTTGGGGTGTTACAGATAATGATGTTACGCCTTATAGAAATACTATTCTATTTTTAGTTGATCAAATAAGTCATATATCATTGGGAAGGGATACTTGTTCATTATTTGGATTTTATTGATTTCACGATAATAAATGAATTGGAACAATGACCCATTCTCCATCATGATAAAGAGGAATGGTTCACCCCTTTGTGAAGAACTTGGTCATAATGGACCATTTTCTAGATTCACTTATAAATAATTTTTTCCCTTTACCGTAAATAGTGTCCATTATATAAGGAGTATTTCATATGGGAAGAGATCTATGTATAAGTTCAGTTGTGAACTCACCCTTTCAGAAAGGAGGAAGACTCAGAATCTCATTGAGAAATACATCAGTATAATATCACACAATATTCATGCCATCCATAATTATTATATCATTTTTTTAATCACTAAAGTTAGATATTAATTTTAATAAGGAAATAATGTCCATGATTAGATAGAATATTATAGGGGATGTTTATCTCCATCCTTACACATGTATAGAATTAGAGGATGACGTGGGATGTGAAGATTGATATACACTACATAAAATTTGATGTTGGATTTATTTAAAGACAAAAAATACAAGGCCAATATATCACCAAACTCTATTAAAGTAATTATGATGATATTTTATGTAATATTTAGCATACAAGTATTGAATGGGGAAGATTTATATACATGGGATGAATCCATTGCACAATTAGTATTCCTCATAGATAACTCAACCCCATGATTTGTGTTGGTTCTATAATGATTCTAAAAAAACATTCATGATATGAAATAAACTCATTAAACTAGAATCAAAATTTATATTTCCTATTATTGAATAAATAACAAGTATACCTATCACTACCTCATTTTTCGGATTATCCTCATAAATAGTGATTAAATATGCCTTTTATTGATCTCTAGGAAATGGATGTTGTTGACAAAAATTTTCTCTAATAGCCCTTTGATTATGGAATTGGATTGAATAATTTACTTGTTTTGTAATGTTGAATCACTACACATCAATATAAGTGTTGATTAGAATAATCTTTTATTCTAGCATATTAGTGTATTTCTTCATATCCATTCAGCACTGATTATTCATATGCCCATTTTTTCCACATTTTTTAACTACTCTCAGATGCCATTAGAATATTTCAGGATTCCTCTTCCCACACTCTTTGTAAGTGTTGTGTTGGGTGTTCTTTACTTCATAGGATTAATCATTTCATACACTTAAATAAATATCCATTTATATATTTTCCTTCAATACCAATAGATCAAAAAGACTCACCAATTCTCATCTCATATTTATGGGAACATCATATAATCTATTCGTAGTTATCAAAGTCCCAAATTTTTATTTCATTTTTTAGAGTCAGCTTTAACCAACTATAAAATTATTCAACTATAAAATCTATTATATTGTAAAATATGGAGAAAAACATGAAATCCATATGGATTATTCATCATATTAACTGATAGACTCTTCTTCCATTTTATTCATACCAAGGAACTCCCACTGCATTTTATAGTAGCAATTTTGGGGAAATAATTAATTGAAAATAAATTACTGATGTCCTCTTATTTGACAGAATGAATATCATATTTTGGAATTGAGTTTTACATCAGTGTCTACCATTGTTTGTATTATACCTCAATGCAATAATTGACTAGTAAAACTTTTTATTTCATTACAAATTTATGTTACAGAATATCTTCTTAATCGATTTAGTCAATTATTCTGAGATGAGGGGATCATAAGATCCACTAATAATATGAGTTATTTGTAACATAAAAGTATTGACTTCAACTTGATCATTATTAAGAGTAGGGGAATTTGACAGGTTTCAAGATATTAATAATAACTTGAGCAAGTTATTCTAGTTCTTCCATGCCATTCTCAACACCATCTCCCATTAGGTTAGGCATATCATTATGGAAATCATCACATTTACTTTCATATATATTTATGGACCAATTTCTATTATTTCCATCAATTAACAACCATAAGAAAAGAAATATGATAATACATTAACTAATAAACATAAAAACATAAACTAATAATATTTTGACAAATAACTTATAAATGATAAATATAACCTAAAATTATAGTCACTAGTTTTCAATATAGGTTATCCATAATAATTTACTTATTATGTTTCTAAATTTTTATTTCCTTCCATATGTTTAGGATAGAATTTATGAATTCCCAAAACACATACCCAAGGAGTGCCAAAACAAGTGTGCCAAAAGACCTGTTTTCATTCACTATGTGATGATTGAGTCAAATATAATTAAACCCTTTTCAATGTTATTTCCCCTTATCCAACTTATCTAGAGACACATCCATTAGTATTACCCATACATGGATGTAATTTATTATATCCCAATAACTATATACTTCACCTAACATCCAATATATTTTCCTATTCTTAGAATTATCCCACGTGTTCTCACTAATGTATTCTAGTCCAAATCCCCAGAAATAACCTTTGCATTATCTAACAAAAACAATTGAAATACAATATTTTTATACATATTATTACATTAACTTTATATTTGAATATCTAAAATATATAAACCCAAATATCAGGAGGATAATTTTATTTGGGAGAGTAGATTTATTATATATCAAAATCAAACATCAAACATTAAATCCTAATTTTTTCCATAATAATCTCTTAATTTTTTCATTTAATACTATATAAGATAAATTATGGAATATATAAATAAAATGGGTGAGCTAAAAATATTAATAAGGTAATAAACATGATAATGAAATGACGTGTCCTTTTCAATGGTCTAACATGATATCATAAAAGATTAGGCTCGTGATAATTCACATGGAAGAACATGATAAATAAAATGGAATCATAATATCATGGTAACATATGAAATGATGCTATAACATATTAAATGAAGAAAAAATGATTTAAGTATTTATTTCTATATAATATCACATATTGAAAAATGTACCATAATAGATTAGGTTTACTCCGTACTCCTATTCATAAAATCTAATGAGACTATTGCATTATCAAATGCATTAGAGAACTAGTTAGGAGAAAACATAATAAAATGATCATAATTTATGTGTTATAGAAAATATTAATTCAATCATAAGGAATCTGAAAAGTAATTTACCATGTAAGGAAGTGTTGTTGCAATATCTTGCATCATATCCTAATTAATGGAAATTTCAAAAGGATGGTATTTGAGAAATAAACATAAAGAATATATAACCCAGTGAAAGGAAGGTAGAATAAGATATTTATATATGTGAGAGAAATGTATAAATATATATATAATTTATAAAAATTATATAACATTAAAGATATATATAGAAGGTTATTTAGAGAGAGAGGTTATAACCCAATGAAATGGTGATTTAGAGGGATACCTTACCTTGAGCCCAATTCATCACATGTGTAATTTATATTGCTAAATAATATTCTGATGTAACTTAAATAGTTTCTTAATAACATATTTAATGTTTATTAATCCTTTTGATCTATTTATTATAATTTTATAACAAATTAATGATTCATTTATGTGCCATTTGGACATTTTGATGATGTTTGGCTCATATACACAAAATCACATTCGAAAGTCAAAAAATTTAAAGGATATTTTTATTTCATTATATATAAAATAACATATCATGAAATTATTATCATTTTTATACTTAATTTATAATTTTAAAAATAACCAGAATATGCAGTTTCGAAAAATGAATGGAATTACAGCAATAAATATGGTTGGCCGTATATACACATGAGTAAGGATTCCAGATTTTCAGCCATCATGATGGAAATAAGGTATGTGAAATTTTTTCTATCAAAAAATATAATTATATAAATAATATGATATTAATTATTTAAATTCAATTATATATTTCATTCATATAGCGAGGAAATTAAAAATATATCACATTGCTTTGTAGAGGTGGTAATCCACACATACACATGAATAAATTTATAATTATTCTATGAATGAAAATGTATAAAAATATATCATAAATTTTTTTATTGAATGATAATTATATCTTGAATATAATAAATATATATTAAATTAATCATCATAAAAACAATGAAAGGCTATGATGGAAAATAAATTATATTTGTTCCTGAGGCGGTACTTCGCTACACAGATGAATAAAAGATTCATTTCCCATTTTATTGAAGTGTAGATTGATTTAGGTTATAGAATTAATAAAAAAATCAGAATATAGGGGATAATAATTCTGTTATAATATCATGGCTATTGAATATTTTAATCTGGTGGAAGAATAAATGTCACAAAATGGTTATTTAATAATAATACCTTTTCTTCATAATACCATTTTTTTATAAAACAATCATTACAAGGATATTTTCATAACCAAAAAAGGAATCTATGATGTGGTAAGATAATTAAGGAAAGAATTTTTGTAGTTATTGGATGAAAAATTAATTTTACATTTAATGGAAAGAGAAGAGGGGGTTCCATCTTATATGTAATAATGAGTTTTATTTTTTAAAATACGCATTACTATTCAATAATGAGAAGTCACTATCAGTCCAAGGGCCTCTAAATATGATAAATAAATGATTTTATGGAATATACGATTGATCAAATACCTCGAAAGAGAGTTCTCTCCATACTCTATGCAGAGAACACTCTCCACGCTCGGCTTCTCCATGCCTCTAGGGTTTCCAATCCCTTTCTCCGATTCTCCCCTTCGTTTTTGGTCTCTCCCTCAGCTCATGGATTCTCCCATCCATTTTCAGATTTGTCCACTTCTTTAGTGCTCGTTGTTCTGGGCTTTATCTGTATATTTTTCTCTTTCGACGAAGGTACATATTGTGGATTCCCTTTGATGGTGTACCCCGCCCTGGCCTCAAGTTGCTATGCGCCTCTCCTGGTTGGAGTTGGGGTAGTGTTAACATTAAGGATTTTGGATTTGTGGTGTAGTGGACAATGGCTTTCTCGCGCTGCCGGAGTTGGTCCTTTTTGGTTCTCTGTTTCATTCATGGCTGCCCAACCCAGCTCTGACCTAGAGATCCATCACTCCACTCTAAGTCGGAGTTAGAGTGATGGTTACATAGGGGTTTTGGGACACATGGTTAGGCAGTCATGATGTTTCCTTTTAGGGTTTCATCCCCAGATCTATTTCTTCTTTTTTGGTTCTCTTTTCTATTGGCAGTGTTTGTTCTAGTCAGTGGTTTCAACTCTGGTTTGATCGCTTGTAGTATGAAGGTGAGTCAGTGGAGTCGGATGCTATTGTTGATGGGGTTCAGTGTTCTGTTGGGTTGTTTGATCAGTGATGTTGTGGCTGTTTGTCTGGATCTGGTGGAGATTTTTTGTGAAGTCAATGACGACTGTTTTTAACAAATGAGGATGGAGACAACGGTGTTAGATTGGTTTTTTCTGGAGACTGGTTTGATGTTGGGATGGTGACGGCGGCGGCAGTCTAGACAATGTCAATGGTGGTGCATTTTTTCAATGGCGGTGAGTTCGGTGATGATGATGACACTGACAGATGGGAACGACATGACGATCTCCCTTGTTAAGGTTCGTGGTTCATGGTTCTAAGTGGGTTAACTCGTGTTTTGAGGTGGATTTGGCGGGTTTATGAATTTTGACTTTTGAAATTTAAGGGTATAATTTTTGAATTTTGAATGTGTGGGTTGTGAGTTGTGGCTTAAGTGGGCCTCAGATATGTGTGGCTCTCTTTTTATGGTTCCCACTTACCCAAAAGTGGAATTTAAAGAAAATAAAAAAAATAAAAAAAAATTATTGTTGAATATATGTTTGATTGATACCCCAAACCATAAATTTATTTTTCTGAATGTGTTATTCTATTTACATTCATGGTTACTCACATTAACCATTTATGTTTTACACAAAAATATATAGTATTTTACTTATGAAATCTATCATTTAAACATAAAATAAAATGATCTTAATTATACACTTTGGAAAAAAAATCATTCTAAATATTAAATCCTATTTATGATATAAAATTCTTATATGTCTGAAAGTTTTATTTTACAAAAATCTTATGCAATGTGAAAAACCACATTATAACATCAAAAATTATATTTAATTATTATAGTTTTCACAAATCCTTAAAAAAAATTAATATTACATTATTATAAAATTTTAATTATCCTGGTTAAAAATATGGAATAAATTTTATCAAATTTCATTCTCAGAAGTGGAAGAAATTTAATTTTAAAATAAGCCCATAAAAACTTTTAGAAAACTGGAGTTTTATAAAATTAATATTTCATGAATAATATGATCATACACTATCTTTATAAATAGTATTCATAATTTTATGAATGTAAAGAAATATAAAGACACATATATAATCTATAAATTTCATTTAAATATTTCTCTATTTGTGTCTATTTTAATTAATCAAAAAATAATAAAAAAATATATCATTTATTTCCTATAATCTTGTTAATACATTTTGATCAATTTGGACCTATATGTATATATCATAAAGTATTCAATAATGTTAATACCAAGAAATATTATAGCAATGTCATAACAGTGATAAATAATTATTGTTCATTTAGGCTCTCTATTATATATCATATATTATATCAAACAAAGTTTTCTTCATTGAAAAACATGGGGTATTAAAAAATAAATCTAGGGATAAAATCATCATGACTACATGAGGCACATCTAAAATAGTCTGACCATTTTACACACAAATTATGAATTAGAGATCTCATATATAGCTTATCACCCCATCAATTTTTAAATATAACAGAGGTGTAAAGTCATTCTTTATTATCCCATTTATTTATGTTTCTTCATGCACTCACTAGACGTATATGATATCATAAATCAATTGAAATATATAGAATAATTTTAATGTTTTAAATAGAGAAATAATTCTTCATTAGTATCGTATTTATTATGAGACTTAGGTAAGTGGGGTTTCAAGTATATATAATTTCCCCTTAAGGTGTAGTATAACATGTATTCATTTTTAGAATTCCTAGAAATTCATGTATCTTCGATACTTATCTTTATCAAGTATGGAGCACGGTGATATAGTCTTACCAATGTCACATTAAATTTAAATAATAAATAATCTTATAATCTTATAAATTTACCTATATTATATAATTATATGATAAATTTAAATATTATTATTCTTTAACTATGTAAGGACCCAAACCCTGTAAGATCTTCCTTTGGGTGTTTTGGGAGTGGATGCCAATGGTTTTGGAAGTAATTGATACATGTGATAGTGAGATTCATGGGTATACACATGACGGTGTCCATGATTTCATGGGTAAAATGGAACCAATTGATTTATTACTTACCTGTTTATGTGCTAATGATGTTATACATTCTTGTGAGTGAATTGATTTAATTGTTAATACAATAAGTTAATTTTTAATCTGCAATCCTTTCCCCAATACTCGATGTCGATGGAAATTATTTTTTTCCATTTATTTTGATTGTAGAAAGTGATTTTTTCCAATAGAACCTATATTAATGGAATGGTCATAATGATTAAAAAATGTTTAAAACATTGGTTTGGTTATAGCTTTAATGTAAGGTTATTGTTACTCATGAGAAATTGTGATCTCAATTTGAATAACTCTTAAAATGAATGGGAATAAAATTATGATCTATGTAATATAGATTATAATTATCTTAATTAGTTACCAATGAATTAATTCATGATATTTGAAATGTTAAAATAACATAATTAACACTATGATACTCCATAAATGTTTTTATTCTTATAGGATATGTAGTCCCTAGTAGTGACATCCATGTATTAGATGAATGATATCTATTGTTGATCTTATGAATAAATTACTCTAATAAATTGGTTTTGAGATATATTATATCATATACATATTTATTTATATTATATTCTACCCAACCTATCACAGTTAGGGAAACTGACACCCACTGGACTGTAGAAGGGTGTGTCCCCCAACATCTTGGTTTGTGGGAATGAATAGTTGCATATTCTCTCTAGCCCTGATCTATTCCCTTAGTTGTATTTTATGACGGTATTCATGGTGGTAAATTTTCCCATATATTTATGTAGAGGTCTATAATGGATTCGGGTTATTTAAAAAACATTAATGTTTGAATATAGTATAAAATGTATTATTATATGTATGATGTGACTAGTTTGTGATAGATTTAGGATCCTTAAATTTTTATGTTTTGTGATTGATTGAGGTGTAACAATTGATGTATGATACATGTAATATGTGATATGGTAGCTCCCAAAAATTATATAGTTACTATATATGGATATATGGATTGGAAAATGTGATTATGTGATACATGATGTAAATTTTTGATACTTTATCCATATGTTTTTTTATGGATTACTTTTATAAAAAGATGGATCATCACATAAAATATTGAGTAAAAGTGGTAATGTAGTGGGGATGTGGTAAATGGGTAACCTAGTTTTTTATTTTGATAATAAATGCTCTCTTGTAAGTGTTACTTGTTATATGATATATATGGAGAGTTATGAAACATAGTATACCAATATACGTGATGAGTTACTTTCACTTATTGTTCAATATGATTTATTATGATTTCATTATATATTCCATACGAATATATTGGGAGGATCCTACTTTTTATCATGTTATACTCACCCCACGTATATATATAAAAAAATTAGATGGAGTATGTTGAATATCAGGGTGATACTAAAACAATGTGGTTTTGTAGGTGTTTGTTTTTATTCATATTTTATACTGACTATAGATTTTTTGTACTTGTAGTTTACCATTCTAGTTTTTTAGTTATGTATGATATTTGATGTATAGACTTGGTATTTACATTATTTATTTGATATGGATTTTGGTTGGTGTATCTATCTTATCAAACTTTTCATACATGGTCACTTTGAGGGTAATGCATAACATTTTTTGTTCATTATAACATTAGTGGTAGTCACCATCCAGGGGCCTACTAAAGGTGATTCTCTTGGGGAAGTTATCTCTCTTGCTAAATTTTTATCCTAGTATGGGTACCATGGGTGAGAATGGGTCAAGAAAGAGGGGTATTAGAGGTTCAGGTTGAGGGGTAAGATGATGTCTGGGGTTAGACCCATGTTAGATTTCATGGTCTCATAGGGTAATAGATTCATCTATGTTTATTAAGTGATTTAATCATGGGATAATAGTGGATATATTGGTATTTTCTCCCCTATTATCTAACGTAATAACATTTATGTTTGTCGATCCAATTAAATTAAGTGATGCTAGTAATGGTCTGGAGACCTAGGAGAGGATCATTTACCATTCTTCATTATTCATTTGATTGAAATGAGTATACCATGGGAATAGGATAAGAATTAAAAAATAATGATATGTTAGTAATAAATTATTTTTTATTATTCAATATTCCAAGCTTAATGGGATATCTATTTTTTATTTTTGAAGGCATGGCTATAGGCATACATCCTCATCATGTGTTCACTAATGATTTATAAAAGGATGTGTATAAAGAACATTATATAGTATAAGTTGATGATGATTATGCTTATAGGATGACCCTCTAAGTTGTTCAGTTCTATATTCTATAATATTATGATGGATCTGTTTCAGACTCAGTTATAGAGGACTAGTCTGAGGAGGTCGATATAGCCTTCAGTTTGATCTATTCATGGAAAGAGTAAATGGTTTTGTTAGCTGTGATGATTTTCTATAGGGAATGGATGTTGTGGTTGAATTTGATCATCATGAATCATAATGATTCATCAGTATCATGTGAAAAGATTCAAAAACACATTTATATAGAATCTCAATCTTCAATCATGAAGGATACTAATATCAATTATAAGCTTACCCTTTGGAAAAGGAGTTATAGTGTGCGGGAGTTTACGACCCATTTTTGGACCCTTTCCCAATATAAATCAGATTTCTTTCTAGATGAATATGATAGGGAGAGACATTTTAAGGTGGATTTGCATCCAAATATTAACCACAAGGTTACCCTATTTATGTTTTCATATAAACTAAAGGTGTTGGTAGAAAAAATGTTATTTAGAGGACATTATATAGAACCAACTAGTTATGAGAGTGGAGTGATCAAGATCCTAATGATGTAGATTTTTGGTATGGGCTTCCCAAATTCACAAATACAAGATCGTTTGATAATCTAGGGGTATATTTTATCACTTAACATCTCATTTATTCTAGGTTGTAAGAACATAGTCCCTTTCAATGAAATCAGATGTATTTTTATCATGTGGAGGATGATGACGTTAGCATAGAGAGTGCCGGAACATTCTATAAAAAGTAGCACACAACAAGTTTTCCTATTCGAAATCTTCCATTAATGTAGTTTTTAGTGTGTAGAAAGAGGATATTATATCGTATGATCATAAAAAAATTGATTTGGAAGGTATAGGAAATCCCCAATATATTTTCCAACATTATATAGTATATCACAACCATAGAGGTAGCCATCATCTGGGTCATCAAGGTTTTGTAGTAGGTTATGGTAAGCGTGGTGCTCTAGCATTGCCTGCACCCTGTGATCCAAACAACATTAGTGGTACCCTTTTATTTTTTTCTAAAAGGGAGTAGAATGTTTTTGAATCATGGAAGAAACACTCATATATATCACCTTACAAAGTTCATGTTTTGGGAATTGAGGTAGAGGGGATTCTAGTTCCATTTTTATTGACTACCCCATTTGGAGGTCGACTTTCATTGTATGATGTTTGTAGAAACTATGATCTAGTTTTCGGGTAGCACCACTCATTGCGAGACTTCTAGAGATTATAGATATATAAATAAGATATTATATCCAGCATGGATTTTTGTTATTTAGTATTAGACAATGTTTATTTCTTCGGGATACCAGCTATGCACTCTAATTCTTTTTATTATCATGTAGTGTTCATTTCTGAGAGATCCCCTATTATGGTTTCGATATATGTACCATCCCTGTCTTCTATGATGTCCATGTTGATGTAGATTTCGTCATAGTTTCAACCATCAGTGTTTCTTGGGGTTATGGAAGAGTATTGTGGTGTGTTTCATGAGAAGGGTGTATTATTTCTCCTTCAATGAGAGATTGAGTTTGGGATCGACCTATATCTAGAAATTTATTTTATATAAATATCATTTTATATGATATAACCTTATATATTTCCATATATGTGAGAAAAACTCAATGATCTATTGCAATATGGTTTTGTTTGACCTAGCATGTCATGTTTTAGTGGCCTATTTTTATTAATAAAGAAGGATAATTGAATAATGTGAGTTTATATCAATTATATTAAATTGAAAAGAGTGATATTGATGAACCACTATTATATTTCATGGATTGATTATTTATTCGATTAGATGAAAGGATAATGTTGGTCATCAAAACTCAATATGTGGTCAATATATCATCTAATGTGACTGAAGGATGCAAATTTTCGAAGACCTATTTCCAAAGAAGTATTGAGGATTATGATTTATTTTTTATACTATTTGTTGTAAAAAATATATTTCCATGTTCATGGTATTGATGAATATAGTCTTTAGATATTTATTGAATTGGTGTATGGTGGTTTTAATCAATGACATTTTTGTGTACGCAATATTTGAGGAGGAGTATGCAGAGTATATGCATGTAATTTTATGAGTTCATCACCATGAGTATAAATTAAATACATTTTATAAATGTGATTTCAAGGATCATAAATTTCATTTCATGGTGAATTTAATTTCTCTGTAGGTTGTAGTTTTGTAAACATAAAATACAGAGGTAGTCCTTACTTAGGGATCCACAATGACAGTAGTGGAGAAGTATAGTTTCCTTGGTCTTACAAGATATTATAGGAGTATTGTATCTAACTACTCTTAGGATAAGAATCATTTGAATACATTGAAAAAATTGATCATGTGTTCTTATTTATTGAAGAATATAATATATTTTTTGAGTACTAAATGGATAAGTTGGTTAGTGAACATGTTCTTTTTCTTCCATATGAGGGAGTTTAGCTTGAGGTTTTCTGTAATCGTTTTCCTCTAGTCTTAGGCAATGTGTTGATGCATAAAATATCATCCATCTATTATGTGACTCAGAATATGCATCATCATGATCGTAACAAGGCCAACCATGATCTTGATTTATAGGTAGTTGTGTGTTATTGAAAGGTGAAGTGACATTACCTAATGAGTGAGTACTTAGTGGATTTTTTGGATCATATGAGCTTGAGTATGTTATATCATATCATAAAATTATCATGTTATTGTAATTATGTGTGGAATTATTATAGGATTACGAATTCATAAATTCATATTCTCCATAAAGAGGTATTTTTATAGTTCATACATAGAATAGAATGTCATGTAGTGATACCATTAAATAATTTATAGTTTCTAGGAGACTGATGTAAGAGATCACAATAATTCCTCTTGATTTGTGAGAGGATGGTTGACAAATTTTTCTTTTTAGATAATTTTACAGTCATAGTTTTTGTAATACGTGGAGGATTCCTAGCTAGGGGATTCTAAGTTGGTGGTCTTCAGTGACCAACTTATTTTTGGAGATGCACCTAATGGTTGGTTAGAGGATGAAAAACATTGGGTTTTATTATTGGGGAGGATTTTCATTACATTGTATATGCATGATTTTTTTCTCTATGATATCCACATATCACTCTATCTTATGCGATTCACACCCACACTCATTTCATGTTGATGAAGAAATTCTTTCCAAATATGGGAGGTCAATTGGATTTTGTAAGAACCCGATTCTTAGTTTTGAGGTAGATGCTTCTTCTTTTTTCTTTTCCTTAAGTGATATTCAGAAAAAATGGAAAATGGGGGAAAATCCTAAATTTTGGAACTATACGCCATGTACTTTTTCCACACACCATGTACTTCTGGCCGTGTGGGGATGAGTACACGGGGCATGTAGCCTTGTCGGTGACAAGGGGTGTAGGAACCGACTACATGCTGTGTAGTGGTACTTACACGCCGTGTAGTCAGTCGGAAGGCCAAAACAGTGAGGCGGTGGAGTAGCCGATAGCTGGGTGACAGTACACACCGTGTACTTGGAAGTACATAGTGTGGCGGTGCCTCCAAATGAATAGTAAAATGAAAGAAGTACAAGTCGTGTACTCAGAAGTACACGCCGTGTACTTTGTTTTTTCGGCTTAAAATAGGTTGTAGCCTCCTCATTTAGCAGAGGAGACACTTGAGCCGATTTGGAGCCAAAGGAGGAGGCCGGACCTTTGAAGATCCGTCAGGTGTTCGTCTGGAATCCGATTCTGCTTCGGACGATCTCATTGGAACCGTACGGGTAAGCCCTCTCCTCTCCCGGTACCGTTCATACCAATTCTTTCCTAAGTGGAAGTTATTTACATTTTAATGGGTTTTGTTCTTCATCAGATCTATGTCGTTCTTTGGCGTTTTTGGAGTCGGCGTTCGGGTATAACGTTCGTTGGCGTATAAGGTAGGTGGATTTGTGTTAGTTTTTCCAACTGTTGTGCATTTTGTGTGTTTTTGTACCACGAACCCATGTTGGGGTGTCGTGTGGCTGAGGTATTTTCTATATTTAATTCCTAGAATTGATTATGTATTTAATTATGATATCAAAATGCTGGTTGGGATTGTTGCTTGGATCTGGAACCACCTCGGGGGTGTGTTTCACTATTTAGCCGTTAGGCCAGGATACCCGAGGTTATACCTTTAAATGTAGTAATTATAGAATTTCCATGAGAGGAACTGCTTGTTTACTGCATTTTGACATGTTGGGAATGGCCCGGTTACCTGTTTATCCTGAGGGCATTGTTGTGATTTGCCCGTGGGCACTGCACTATTTAGCCTGAGGGCTATAGTTATTTCGGCCAGAGGGAAAATTCTTTCATGTCGGAGGGAAATAGAATCTGTGCCTGAGGGAAACACTACCTATGCCTGAGGGAAACATTCTATTACGCCTGAGGGCATTTACCTGTAGGTTAGGTTATGCTTACCTAAGGGTAAGGTTTTTCTTGTCTGAGGACGTGGACTGTTTACTTATAAATGCACTGTGGTGATTTCTAATATTTAATGGATTAAATAAATAATTAAATGGAAATATAACTGTTAAGTTAGTTACCTTTCAGTACTGCTTACTTCATTGCATTTTACCACTGCACACTGTTGTTGCATGCTTACACGCAGTTGGGCACGGGCCATTGGTGTGTGCCTACTGAGATATATTTCTCACACCCTATTTGGGTCATGATTTTTGGACCAAATAGATTGCATTGTTGCAGGTGTAGATAGGGTAAAGAGTCCCTATATAGTTACATGATTGCTTTTGAGGAATAAGAGGGCATGGTACGGAGCCTAGGCTCGCGATGCCACTGCCAGCTGGTTTCTTTGCTTTGTTGTACTCTCCTTTCTATTGTACTGTATTGATGTATAACATGTTATGGCTGTTTTCTAATAACTTGAAACATGTAGCATCATCATTTATATACTGTTGTTTATATCATCTGCAGTTGTTATTTCTGTTGTGTATGTTTACTGCTTCCACTGTCATTGTATGTTTATTTTGTATTCTGCTACGCTACACTTTGACAAAGGAGGGCATAGTTTCCCCACTATCAGACCTGGGCCCTTGCTGCTAGTTGGCAGCCTCTGGCATTTGTGGAAATGCTCTTGAGGTCACGTGTCGAACTGGATTGAGGGCACCGATGCGTGGCACCCAGATCCAGGATGTTACAAAGTGGTATCAAAGTGGTTTCTTTTCTTTGACTTACTATTTGGAGTCATATTCAGGGATAGGATGATACGGTAGTTGGTAATAAGTTGTGCCCGGGCATAGCTAACCCATGTACAGGGAAAAGCCAGTCTATCTCGTATTTTGCATTCTTTTGATTTTGCCATGTTACGGTTGATATGTTTTCACCGTTGGGTGACACACTTTGAGAATGTGCTGTTTATAATTTTTCTATGGGTTCTTTTGAGTTGCAACCCGATGAGATGGGGGTATGTCGTCTCATGAATCATATAGTCACATGATAGATATCACATGCCATGCATAGATTCCATGCCCTGTATGTGCATTATAATTTTCATGTTGTTGTGATAGTTGTTGTGCTAATAAAGCATACTGTTGTGATAGCTGTTTGATAAATACCTGCCTTGTGATATGGTATTTTTGTTTGAGCTTGTTTATATAATGGATTCCAAACTTTGGTTTTTGGAGAGTATGGGCCCCCATTGACCGGAATTTGGTGGATTATTGACTGTTTGTTGGTTATAACACATATAAGATGTCAAAATTTGATTCGTGGGGAGTATGGGCCTCCACGAGTCGGAATTTGACACTTAGGTGTTAGTTTCAGTATTTTCTGTGTTCTGGGGATGTTTTTGAGTTGTACTGTCCAGGAACCCAGTATACACGCCGTGTAGTATGTTTACACACGCCGTGTATGACCTTCTGTTCGGGAAGAAAAATGAACTTTTAAGTACACGTCGTGTACTCTGAGTACACGCCATGTAGTCTCTACCCGTGTCACAAACCATGTGGGCAGTGACACGGGGTAGGGAGGTGCTTGGGTAAAACATGTCGTGTACCTAGTGAACACGCCGTGTAGTGTGACCCGGAGTCTGGCCGTGTAACTAACAACACGGGTTGGTGTCACATCTCCCTGAACACGTCGTGTACCTGTGGGACATGCTGTGTAGTCTTGTACGAGGACAGACTGTGTGGAGTTAGCCATGTGGCTGGAAAACGGGATGGTGTACACGCCGTGTGTGGGTGTAACACACCATGTAGTGTCAAGCCGACTAGTCGGCCATGTCACAGACGACACAGGTAGTTGGGAAATAATACCATACACACCATGTAGATTATTTACACATCGTGTAGTTTTTGTTGAATGGAAGTCGTGTGGCTTAACCATGTAGAAGGACCCTGGAAGGGGAACAGAAGTTAAGTACACGTCGTGTAGTCAGTGTACACGCTGTGTAGACTTGTTTTGCAAAATTTTGAATTCCTTCTTCCTCTTGTTCCTTTGTGGTTCCTTTGCTTTTTGGCCTTAATAATCTTGAATCTGAGGCGTGCTTTTGACCTTGTAGTGTCATGCCGCATAGACGACCGCGAGTTGTTTTCCAGGAGAGCGGCGACGATTATACTCCAGAGATGGTGGGCCATGGGCTACCAGTTGATCCTCCAGTAGAGCCAGATGCGGCGCTAGCTGCTATACCGGACATAGGAGTGAAGGCACAGTTCTGTGAAGGCTTTATGCGGTTCATGCAGACCTTTCAGGGAGCACCGCAAGCATATACATCTATGGCCGAGCTGACGCGTATTTTTCAGCAGCAGCATCTGCCTACGTTCTCAGGGGATGGCGGACCACAGGCTGTGGAGTATTGGATGGGGTCGATGCAGACTATTTTCGAACATCTTGAGACTCCCCCAAGGCGGAGGGTCAAGCTCACGACAGACATGCTACGTGATTCCACCAGGAGGTGGTGGGATGTTACCACCAAGTCAGAGCATCATAGATATATGGCGTGGGAATATTTTCAAGCAGTCTTTTATGACTTCTTTTTACCAGATATGCTAAGGGAAGATAAATCTTGAGAGTTCATGAATCTGCAACAGGGAGCTATGTCGGTGATGGACTATTCTGCTCATTTTACGGAGCTTCAGCACTTTGCGCCCGTGCTGGTGGGTGATGAGACGTTGAGAACCAGACATTTTGAGGATGGTCTTCGGTACGACATCTAAGCACTGTTAAATGTTTTCAGGTTGCCTACTATACACGCGATAGTGATCCAGGCGTTGATTACAGAGAGAAACCTGCGGGAATCGAGTGGTGTGGGCCAGGGTGGTTCAACACAAGTTACTGGTATTATTTCTACTGGAAAGAGGAAAAGACAGATGGACTTCTCTCAGGGCGGCAGTACCAGCCTGGTAGCTTCTTCAGGTGGACCGGTCAGGTGCTACCAGTGTGGTTGAGAGGGGCACAAGAGGCCGCAGTGTCCATGCGATCCAGTAGAGTCCCGAGCTTGCGGCAAGATGGGTCATCTGTAGTGCTTTTGCAGGGTGTTTCCTCCAGTGGCTAGTGAGAGGGGTTCTGTATAGACTCCCCGTGTGGGGGCAGGACCAGTGGCTTCTTACCTGTCAGGGAACTGGAATACGTCAGTGTGTGCAGGCAGAGATGGTGGTCATGGTCGTGGTAGCCAGACACCAGGATCTCATAGGTAGTAGGGCGGGACAGCTCAGGGTATCCAGGCTGTGTCACAGGGCCGCGGCACTGGGCATGCATATGCACTGTGACAGACCCAGTAAGAGTAGGATCCTTGACATTCTACAGTTGGAGGTACTATTTTAGTAGCTTTTGTCTTATCTTCAGTACTTTTTGATACGGGTGCTATGCATAGTTTCATATTTGTACCTGTTGTGGAGAGGCTTGGGCTCTGTGTTTCTTCATCTTCTGTTATCATGACACTAGACACTCCGTTGGGGAGTAGAACGATTGGTGTGTGTCAGTGTAAGGAGTGCCCCCTTGAGGTTGGTGGGTGTCACTTCCTTTGGGACCTATATGTCCTAGAGATGACAAGATATGATGTCATTCTCGGGATGGACTGGTTGGTTCTCTTTCGAGCCATTGTAGACTGCTATCGTCACAGGGTGAGTTTCACGTCACTAGAGGGTGGAGAGTTTCTATACAAGGGAAAATGGGATGTTCAGGAAAGTCGAGCAGGACCAGAGCATCATGGGCAAGGTGGACTCACAGCCCAGATAGCGAGCTTATATCTGAATGATCAGGGGACTTGTCAGACGGATTTCCCTCTAGTTGTTGATCGTTTCAAGGATGTCTTCCCAGAAGACTTTTCAGGTCTACCTCCAGTGCGTGAGGTGGAATTCTTTATCGAGCTTGTGCCAGGAGCAGCACTAGTGTCCATTCCTCCTTATAGGATGGCCACGCCTGAGTTGCAGGAGCTCAAGAGGAAATTAGAGGAGTTACAGGAAAAGGGCCTTATTCGACCCAGTACTTCTCCTTGGGGTTCTCTGGTCCTTTTTGAGAAAAAGGAATACGGTACCCTCAGACTTTGTGTGGATTATCTAAAGCTGAACTAGTTGACGGTTAGGAACTGATATCCCTTGTCGAGGATTGATGATTTGTTTGATCAGCTTCATGGAGCACAAGTGTTCTCGAAGATTGACATGAGATCCAGATATCATCAGCTGCGCATGAGACCATCGTATATACCACTTTCAGCTTTTTTGAGCAGATATGGTATGTACGAGTACTTGGTTATGCCGTTCGGACTCACGAACATGCCACCAGTTTTCATGGATCTGATAATCGTTTGTTCCATCTGTATCTTTATTCTTTTGTGGTAGTATTCATGGATGACATCTTGGTGTACTCTCACACTCGACACGACCATGCCACCCATATTGAGATCGTATTGAGTACACTAAGAGAGCACCGACTATATGCTAAGCTCTCAAAGTGCCACTTTTGGATGGACCAGATTCACTTCCTAGGTCATATCATCTCAGAGGCAGGAGTTTCAGTAGACCCAGAGAAGTTGAGAGAAGTAATTTCCTGGGAGCAGCCAAAGAACGTGTTTGAGATACGGAGTTTCTTAGGGCTGGCCGGTTACTACAGATGCATCATAAGGGACTTCTCCCGCTTAGCAGCACCGTTGACGGGTCTGACTAAGAAGGGTGTGAAGTTTGTTTGTTCAGAAGCTTGCGAGATAACTTTTCAGTACCTGAAGGAAAGGTTGACATCATCACCGATCCTGATACTCCTAGAGTAGGGGAAGAGCTAAACAGTTTACTGTGATGCATCAGGGATTGGGCTGGGAGCCTTTTTGATGCAGGGCGACCGAGTTTTTGCGTACGGGTCTTGGCAGTTGAGGCCACATAAGAGGAATTACCCGACGCAATATCTTGAATTGGCAACAGTTGTTCATGCGTTGCACTGTTGGAGACATTATCTATTGGGGGAGTATTTTGTGGTTTTCACCGACCAAAAAAGCCTCAAGTACATATTTACACAGTGTGACCTGAATCTGAGGCAGCGATGGTGGGTCGAGTACCTACATTCCTTCGATTTTGAGCTTGCCTATACACTTGGTAAAGGTAATGCAGTAGCTAATGCACTGAGCAGGAGGACTCAGATACAGGCAGTGCAGTAGGCCAGCGGTGAGTGGCAGCTTATGGCCTTTTTCTCTGAGATGCATCTGGAGGTGCATGACAGTCAGGGGCAGATTTATCTTTCCTCTTTAGCTGTGACTTCTACCCTCTTGGACAGAGTGAGGATGAGAAAGCTATCTGATTCAGAAGGCCTAGTCCTATGGGAGACGGTGGCAAGTGAGGACCCTCCTCCTGGTTGGACGATAGATGATGATGAGGTTTTTCATTTCCATGGATGAGTATGGGTTCCAGGGGATATACGCGAGGAGCTGATGCGGGAGTTTCATGCTTCAACTAGGGTAGTTCATCATGGGGTTACCAAGATGTACCATGACTTGAGACGTTAATACTGGTGGTCGGGTATGAAGAGAGACGTAGTTGGTTTTGTTACGAGGTGTTCCACCTGTCAGCAGGTGAAGGCATAGCATCAGAGACCAGCTGGGCTGTTACATCAGTTACCCATTCCGGAGTGGAAATGGGATGATGTCGTGATGGATTTCATGACTGGTTTGCCGAGGTCACCTCGTGGCAACGATGTCGTGTGGGTTTTTGTGGAAAGACTCACGAAGGTAGCTCACTTCTTGCCGATCAAGGAGACATTCGGTGTTGACGAGCTCGGAAGGCTGTATATCCTAGAGATTGTATGTCTTCATGGGGTCCCTCGTTCTATCATTTCTAATAGGGATGCCGGTTTCACGTCTCGTTTCTGGAAGATTTTTCAGAGGGAGCTGGGTACACAGGTGCTTCTGAGCACAACATACCACCCTCAGATAGATGGCTAGTCAGAACGTACGATACAGGTGCTTGAGGACATTCTGCGTGCATGCGTCCTAGACATTGGGGGCTCTTGGGAGAAGCATATACCCTTAGTCGAGTTTTCCTATAACAATAGTTTTCAGGCAACTATTGAGATGGCATCATACGAGGATTTATATGGTAGGCCATGCCGATCACCTTTGTGCTAGTTAGAGGCAGGTGAGGCAGCTTTACTCGGGTCACAGCTTGTGCGGGAGACATCTGAGCAGGTCCAGTTGATTCAGAAGCAGATGGCTACCATGTAGTCTCGTCAGAAATCTTATATTGATCGTCGTAGATGACCCTTGTAGTTCGTGGTCGGGGATCTGGTTTTTCTATGTGTTTCATCGAGGCTATGACACAAGTGGATCAGGAGACAGGGTAAGCTTTCACCAAGGTATGTGGGGCCATTCGAGATTCTGGAGAGAGTCGGGTTGGTTGCTTATCGATTACAGTTACCGCAGTGATACCAAGTCATGCACGACATCTTCCACGTGTATCAGTTATGTCACTATCATTCAAACCCGTCTCACACCTTTCAACCATAGGAGGTTGAGCTTCATCATGATGAGTCCTTTTAGGATCATCCAATCCGTATCATTGAAAAGAGCATGAAGGTTCTCCAAGGCCGGTCAGTTCCTCTCGTACGGGTTCTTTGGAAGCATGGCTGAGTGCAGGACGAGACCTGGGAGCGGGAGGCCGACGTACGTGCTCAGTGGCCAGAGCTGTTCTGATATTGATCTTCACCACCCTTGGAAGGGCAATTTGGGTATGAATTGCTATAAGGCGGGAAGTTTGTAAGAACCCGGTTCTTAGTTTTGAGGTACGTGCTTCTTCTTTTTTCTTTTACTTAAGTGTTTTTGAGAAAATATGGAAAATGGGGAAAATATTAAATTTTGGAACTACACGCCCTGTTCTTTTTCCACATGTCATGTACTTCTGGACGTATAGGGATGAGTACATGGGGCGTGTAGCCTTGTCAGCGACGAGGGGTGTAGGAACCGACTACACGTCGTGTAGTGGTACTTACACGCCATGTAGTTAGTCGGCAGGTGATTAGCCACTAAATGAGGTTAATATTCATTGTTATTATACATAATATTCATGTTCTTTATTATTCATAAACACCATTTTAGTGAATTTTACACTTTGAACATCATTTCACATTATAATTGTAATACCTTCTTAAAATGCGCTATTATGAGGTACATTTTTGAACATCATTTGAAGTACCCAATGATTCATCTGATTCTAAGTAATGTAATTATCAATATTTTAATTTTATATTTTGGGAACTATATCTACACTAAAATTTCAACATTTTTCATTCAGGGATCAATGGATGATTCATAAACAATGATAGAGATATTTGGAGATTAATGGAAGCAATTCTAGAGAAGACAGATTTGACACCATCCCACTTATGAGACTGTGGGGCCCAACATAAAGGCCCAAGGAATCCCAAATTTTGTGAGATGATAGAATATATGTTTAGGAACAAATCAATCTTCATGAGATAATGCTAATTCGGCCTTTATTGTGGTCATTAAGGCGACACAATTTAGAGATAAAATTCTGGGCCAGATTCTGTGGCACAGAACAAAATCCCACTAATTTGATCATATCTCGGAATAAATAAGTCCAAATGGGTCCCAATTTTACAGGAGGTTAGAAGGCATAGGTATCTCCATTTTCTTCTTCTATGTATCACTCTGATTCGGCCATCTAGAAGGTCAGTCCAATGCGTCTGTTCGTTGGATGAAAGCTGGCTGCCACCTCGGGTCAAATGTGGAAAAGTCCAAATTCCACAAGCTTTCCACCACCTATAGTCTACCAAAATTAATTGGAATGCTTTTTACTATTTGAGGCTCGACCCAAGGGCTCAAAAATGCCTATTTAAGGCAGTGGTATTGGAGGATTTAGGGATCTTGGGTGCTTGGTTTCATTGTAGTGTTATGCTGTCGCTTTGTGTTTGTAATCGCATTTCCTCCTCATGTAAGTTGTTTAATTCACCTTAGTTTCATAATAAAAGTTCTTCATTTACTCTTATTCTATTATTATACTTATCACGTTGATACCGTTGGTTCAAGGTGTGAATTTATTCACACCATACTTTCTGATATTTATCACACAACGGAGGAGTGATCTTTTTGTTGTTGTTGTTTTTACTTTTTCAATTCCACCCTTGTAAGTCTAATTCTCGCTTCCGTTGAAGACATGTCATCAATGGAGGGATAACTATTTTATGGGTTGATACAAGGGAGTAAAAAGGGGATGTATTGGATATTATTTATCACTCCATTAATGGCTAATCACTTCTTTTAAATGAGATTTTTATTTGATGATTTTAAAACATCTTCATCCTTATTGAATTTAAGGTCACACATTTCAAGTGCTAATACGATCCTCTACCTTGGAGTGCTCACAAATTTGATCCTTCAAGTGTATAGGTGATTAGTATTAAAGGGTGTAGGCATTAAACCAGTAAGTTATGATGTTGTTTCATCTCCTTAAATGAACCCATCTCAAATTTAAGAAATTGAAATCATTAAAAAGAAAATACGTCTAATCCACCCCAAGTGATAACCTAGGATCCACTCATTATTTTAAATTTAATTCACTTAAATCTATTAGATATCTTTCAAACCCATCCAAAATCAATCCATGTTGGCCACTTCATAGCTGAAAACAGTCCATAGAATGTACGTGTCTATAGGTTTCTTCTTAGGTCTATGTGGATTCGATAACCCAAGTTAAACTACAAGGACCATCTTACCTTCTTCTCTTGGGTAAATTTGAGCGAGAATCAAATTTTTTCACCGTTTCCGGGGACCTAAGTAAGTTATCTTAGACGTTATAATTCTTTTTCTCCATCCCTCTTCTCTTATCTCATCCCCAATTTCATTCCTATGGAAAACCCTTTTGAAAAAAATCCAAACATGGGGAACCTCTTCTTACTTTGATCACTCCATACCTAGTGAGATGTACAATGACCATCCTAGTTTCTACTTGTGGGATCATCAACAACCTAATAGTCCACAATTTTTGTACTCCTATGATCCACAAAACATTCCAATATATAATGAGTTTCAATCCTCACAAAGCCAATCTGAACACCCTTTTGTGCAATTCCAACAACTTAATTATCCACCTGGAATTGAACATCTTTCTCAACCCCTTACCCATCATGATCCACAACCATTACTTGAAAATTTGTGTCAACAAATGGAGATAATTAATTTTGAGCTTTCATCATTGAGGTTAGAACTACAAAGCATTAAACATTGTGAGGAACCCATCCCTACACAAACTTTCCCTTCCATAACCTTATGTGAATTGTCTAGTTTCCCACAAACCTCTCATGAATTTACTGAAGAGAAAACCTTTGGATTTGGGGAAGATGAAGAGGATCATGGAATTGTTTATGGGTGTTTAAATCAAGAGGAAACTGATTTTTTGTATTCACAAGAGGGAAATTTGACATCATTGATTGAGTCTCATGAATATAACTCCATTGATGATTTTTCAAAAACACAAATCATTGAACCATTAAGAGAAATCACAAACTTTGAGTCCATACCCATTCCTAAAACTGATCTTTCTAATTTGGTGGTTGAATCTTCTATTCAAAAGGAACCAATTTTGTTGAGAAATTTGGAAAATGAAACTGAGTTGGATTCAAAATATCAACTTGTGTCTAAATGTCCTATCCAACCTGAGCTCAAAATTATTATCATTCCCTCCCCTCTAAAGAATCCATTCATATGGTATAATCATGAACTTTCAATTGGAATTCATTCTTCTCTTGAAACCAAAAAAGTTGGAATGATCATTGATGTCTTAGGAAAGACTACAGAGGAAACTGGATCAACCATTTCTGATATTCCTTTGATTTTACCACTCAATTTAGAACATAGGTTTGTGTGTGGAAAAAATTCTAAAAATAGAATGAATCTCAACCTAGTAAAATTGGTGAAACATGTGGTCCTTAAAATGTTGAAAGTTGGTATTGGGTAAGTTGAGGGGTTCAATTCGAGCTAATGGCGTTAAACAAAGCGCTGCACGGGAGGCAACCCATGGTTTTCATGTTTCTAAACTTTCTGAATCATATTTATTTTTCAAATAAGATTAATTTATCATTTTTATATTTAAAAAAATAAAACAAAATAATAATAATAATAATAAATATACTTTTGACCTGTTCTTCTATTATGAGTATGGATGGGTACGAAAGGGGAGCACCATATTCATCTGTGTCACGTGGTGTGATCCTTGAGTGATACCTTACCCAGAAATTTAAAAAGAAGACAATGTATCATCATTCTATTTTATTTTATATATATACTTATATTTTAATTATATATATATATATACTCTTTTGTTTTGTTTGTTTGTTTTCCTTTTTCCACTAGGGAACTCTGCAAGCGACATGGATATCAAAGGACTAAATTAGAGCAGCAAGAACATCAAACTTCAACCACCAGGTGACTTCATTCCATGACCCTCATTTTTAATTTCATTTTTGAACTTTCATTATCTACCTCTACCCCCTTCTAAATTTTCTTTTCTTTAAACACTGGGGAAAGTGTTATTTTAAGTTAAGGGAGATAAAATAAAAAATGCTTTTGTGTCAAAAAAAATGATAAATGATTTGAAAAAAAAATTGTGAAAATGGAAGGAAAAATTCATTTAACTTTAAACATGGTAATACACATTGAACACTTTGAAACTGAATATCAAATAATTTATCATACCCTGATTTTGATTTTAATCCTTGTATAATTTCATGAGCATTGATTTTGGAAAGTGTGGTTGTCCAATGTGATATTTCATCGTTTATATTTTCATCCAAAAAAAGATCACAATGCACGTCCTTTGGATAGTGGGGTATTAGTTTGAGTTCATGGGGTCCCATAAATATATAGCATAGTTTTGGTGATCATTTTAGTTTAATATGAGTATTCAAAAACAAATTATAAAAAAAATGCGCGTAGAGAAATGAAATGACCTAATGCGTGGCTTTCGGCACTTGGGGATCGTGACTCCATAGTTGTCTGGCCCAGAGTTAGTAATTTTATCTCTATTTTTGATAATTTGAATTTGTTTTTGACTGAGTTAACTTGAGATGATGCCCGAGTATGTGGGCATCACTTGGTGCCCTAAGGTCTTTGAGCCTGGGAGTCATCCGCAAAGTCTTTCTACAGGGGTTGACTCTTTTGAGTGAAACTTCAATTACCATGGAAAAATTGCAAAAACAAAAAAAAACAAAAAAAACAAAAAATTATACAAATAAAATGAATACTCATCTTAATATTGAAATTTGATTCCACCTAGAGCTTCCGTAATTTCCCCCTTGAATAAAGATGAACCCCCATGTCTATTGTGATGCACAACACATCCTCATACTTAATTGACATTGGATGAAATATGGAAATGAAAATGAACAAAGGAATGTGATTGGGATTCAGATCTGCTTATGAAACTATCTTGTATTAAAATCTTTTGATGGGTTTCATGATTTTTTGGTATAAGGGTTTCTGGTGATCATTGTGTATTAAAATGTTTTTGGAAAAGGGAATTCGAATTTCATATTGTTGAGATATATTTTGCTTGGGACTAGCAAAACTCAAGTTGGGGGGTGTGATTAGACACTAAATGAGGTTAATATTTATTTATAATATACATAATATTCATGTTCTTTATTATTCATAAACACCATTTTAGTGCATTTTACACTTTGAACATCATTTCACAATATAATTGTAATACCTTCTTAAAATGCGCTATTATGAGGTACATTTTTTAACATCATTTGAAGTACCCAATGAGTCATCTGATTCTAAGGAATGTAATTATCAATATTTTAATTTGTTATTTTGGGAACTAAATATACACTTAAATTTCCACATTTTTCATTCAGGGATCAATGGATGATTCATAAAAAATGATGGAGATATTTAGAGATTAATGGAAGCAATTCTAGAAAAGACAGATTGGAAACCAACCCACTTATGAGACTGTGGGGCCCAACATACAGGCCCAAGGAATCCCAAATTTTGTGAGACGATAGAATAATGTTTTAGGAACAAATAACTCTTCAGGAGATAATGCTAATTCGGCCTTTATGGTTGTCATTAAGACGGACCACGTTAGAGATAAAATTCTGGGCCAGATTCTGCGGCCCAGAAAAACATTTCACTAATTTGATCATATCTCGGAATACATAACTTTGAAGGGGCCCCAATTTTACAGGAGGTTATAATACATCTGGGGATCCATTTTCTTCTTCTATGACCCACTATGATTCGGCCATCTATAAGGTCATCCAAACACTTCTGTTCGGTGGATGAAAGTTGGTTTCCACCTCGGGTCAAATGTGGAAAAGTCCAAATTCCACAAGCTTTCCACCACCTATGGCCTATCAAAATTAATTGAGATACATTTTACTATTGGAGGCTCGACCCAAGGGCTCAAAAATTCCTATTTAAGGTAGTGGTTTGGAGGATTTAGGGATCTTGTGTGCTTGGTTTCATTGTAGTTTTATGCTGCCGCTTTGAGTTTGTAATCGCATTTCTTCCTCATGTAAGTTATTTAATTCACCTTAGTTTCTTAATAAAAATTCTTCATTTACTCTTATTCTGTTATTCTACTTATCACGTTGATACCGTTGGTTCATGGTGTGAATTTATTCACAACATACTTTGTGATATTTATCACACAACGGAGGAGTGATCTTTTTTGTTGTTGTTTTTACTTCTTCAATTCCACCCTTGTAAGTCTACTTCTCGCTTCCGTTGAAGACATGTCATCAATGGAGGGATAACTATTTTATGGGTTGATCCAATGGAGTAGAAAGGGTATGGATTGGATATTATTTATCACTCCATTAATGGATAATCAAATCTTTTAAATGAGATTTTTATTTGATGATTTTAGAACATCTTCATCCTTATTGAATTTAAGGTCACACATTTCAAGTGCTAATACGAACCTCTACCTTAGAGTGCTCAAAAAAGTGATCCATCAAGTGTATAGGTGATTAGTATTAAAGGGTGTAGGCATTAAACTAGTAAGTGATGATGTTGTTTCATCTCCTTAAATGAACCCATCTCAAATTTAAGAAATTGAAATCATTAAAAAGAAAATACGTCCAATCCACCCCGAGCGATAACCTAGGATCAACTCATTCTTTTAAATTGAATTCACTTAAATCTATTAGATATCTTTCAAACCCATCCAAAATCAATCCAAGTTGGCCACTTCATAGATGAAAACATTCCATAGAATGTACGTGTTTATAGGTTTCTTCTTAGGTCTATGTGGATTCGATAACCCAAGCTAAACTACAAGGACCGTCTTACCTTCTTCTCTTGGGTAAATTTGAGAGAGAATCAGCAGGCCAAAACAGTGAGGCGGTGGAGTAGCCGACAGCTGGGCGACAGTACATGCCGTGTATTTGGGAGTACATGTCGTGTACTCATGTCGACGGATGAACAGTGTGGCAGTGCCTCCAAATGAATAGTTAAATGAAAGAAGTACACGCCGTGTACTCAGAAGTACATGTCGTGTACTTTGTTTTTTCGGCTTAAAACAGCCATTGGACTCCTCAATTGTAAGAGGAGACACTTGAGCCGATTTGGAGCCAAAGGATGAGGCTGGACATTTGAAGATCCGCCGGGTGTTCTTCTGGAATCTGATTCGGCTTCGGACGATCTCGTTTGAACCGCACGGGTAAGCCCTCTCCTATCCTGGTACCATTTTTACCAATTCTTTCCCAAGGGGATGCTATTTACATTTTAATGGGTTTTGTTCTTTGTCAGATCTATGTCGTTCTTGGATGTTTCTGGAGTCAGCATTCGGGTATAACGTTCGTTGGCGTATAAGGTAGTTGGCTTTGTGTTAGTTTTTCCAACTGTCGTGCGTTTTGTGCGTTTTCGTGCCACGGACCCATGTTGGGGTGTCGTTTGGCTGCGGTCATTGCTATATTTAATGCCTATAATCGATTAGGTATTTAATTATGATATCAAAATGCTAGTTGGGATCGTTGCTTGGATCCAGAACCACCCCGGGGGTGTGTTTCACTGTTTAGCCGTTTTGCCAGGATACCCGAGGGTATGCCTTTAAATATAGTAATTGTAGAATTCCCTTGAGAGTAATTGCTTGTTTACTGCATTTTGACATGTTGGGCATGGCCCGGTTACCTATTTAGACTGAGGGCGTTGTTGTGATTAGCCCGTGGGCACTGCACTGTTTAGCCTGAGGGTTGTAGTTATTTCGGCCTGAGGGCAACTTCTTCCGTGCCTGAGGGCAACAGAATCTGTGCCTGGGGGCGACACTACCTACACCTGAGGGCAACATTCTGTTACGCCTGAGGGCATTTACCTGCGGGTTAGATTCTGCTTACCTGAGGGTAAGGTTTTTCTTATCTGAGGATGTGGACTGTTTACTTAGAAATGCACTGTGGTGATATCTAATATTTAATGGTTTAAATAAATAAATAAAAAGAAATATAACTGTTATGTTAGTTACATTGTAGTACTGCTTAATTCATTGCATTTTGCCACTACACACTATTGTTTCATGCTTACACGTAGTTGGGCACGAGCCTTTGGTGGGTGCATACTGAGATATATTTATCACACCCTGTTTGGGCCATGCTTTTCAGCCCAAATAGATTACGTTGTTGCAGGTGTAGATAGGGTCAAGAGTCCCTATACAGGTACATGATTGCTACTGAGGAATAGGAGGGCATGGGACCAAGCCTAGGCTTGCGATGCCACTGCCAGCTGGTTGCTTTGCTTTGTTGTACTCTGCTTTCTGTTGTACTGTATTGATGTATAACACGTTCTTGCTATTTTCTTAGAACTTGAAACATGTAGCATCATCATTTATATGTTGTTGTTTATATCATCTGCAGTTGTTATTTCCGTTGTGTATGCTTACTGCTTCCGCTGTAGTTGAATGATTATTTTGTATTCCGCTGCGCTACACTTTAACAAAGGAGGACATAGTTTCCCCACTATCAGAACTGGGCCCTCGCTGCTAGTTGGAAGCCTCTAGCGTTTGGGGAAATGCGCTTAAGGTCACGTGGCGAACCAGATTTGGGGCACCATTGCATGTAACCCGGGTTCGGGACGTTACAGATTTATCCAATAGGACTATTATAAAAATCATTGTCTTAGAGGATGGGAGGATGGGCTCATCCCATCATTTGGGAGAAAATAATTCCCAAATCCGGACCCTATCTTAGATTTTTAATGAATAGATGAATCATTTATAAAATCCCAAATATAAGATAGGTCTCCATTGTATTAACAATCAAATATTAACAAGTAATGATTTTATAATCATCTATATATAACTAAGGATTTACATAAATGGACAAGCATATATATATATATATCCACAGATTCCAATCAATGGAACCAATTTGTATGATGAAAATTAACTATTTTATCATTTATTTTTGTGATAATGGTTTTAATTCACTTGGTGGGGTTCCCAAAAATTTATCATTATCTATAAAGATAAGAGTTCTTTAGATATCATAATAAGGGAATTGATGTGTGCCGTCTATGAATCCTTGAGATGGCAATTATAAACTGCATTGTCTATTTCCACATAAAGGGAGATGTCATAGATTTTATGGTCATTTTATTAGGACCAAACTCTGCAGATTAATGTTATGGAGAAAGGACATCTTCGAGAAAGGTTCTTAGTCAAGGGTTGGTGTGGGACTTACACTGAAACCTCCCAAAGGTCATAGAAATAATACGGTACCCTAGGTGGGGGCATAATCTTACATGGAAATTATCAAAATAATTATTTTAAGAAAAGGGTATAGATGATATACCCCCCAATGAGGGTTTTGAACCTACTAGAAAGGTGTCTAAGAGAGCTTTAGTGTGAATTTGTGATGTTGGGTTTTCACCATAAGGAGGAATCCAACATATTCCATTTATATGATAGTAAAATATTACATAGCTTAATATGCTGGGGGTAAAACCTACATAGGAGCACCATGTGGATTTCCTAATTTTGAATATCACCCATTCAGGTGGAAAAACATTGTTGGGTCTTATATCAAATAGGAGGCCCATAGATGGTGAGTGGAAGATCTAGAAAGTGAATCCAATGTGGAAGAAAATATATGATCATACAGTTTTAAATATCATCATTTGGCATACAATCCCATCTGATTAGTGATTGGTATTCAAAACAATATGATGTAGAAAACCTAACAAATGATATAATATCCTTTATCTATAGGTGGATAAAGCTTCGGTAATGGGAGAAAGAATGGGTACGATGCCTATCACCTCACTTTTTTTCATTATTAGTACAGGGTCTTAATCACCTCTATAGTTACAACCATATAAAATGTATAGAGGATAACTCGAGGAAGGAATCCCTTCTATGTTATTTAGGGATTTTGAGAGGGGGGCTATAGAATTTTTTTTCATCAAAGATAAAAGAAATTGGTTCCCCTTACACTCTAAAATGGGGAGGGTCCTAGAACTACCTTCAAGGTTGTGATCCAAATTACCAATATAATATATGATTTATATATTTCTTCAGATTGGAATTTTTAGGTACGATTCCAAAAATACCACATTTACCAATGGAATGTATGATTGAGAGGAAACACAGTTGTGACCATTGGTATGTTTATACATATTTGACAACTTTTAAAGAGGCCATAGCTTGAAAAATCCCAAATGAGGCTATTTTGGACTCAACTATTTTCATTAAAGGTTAATGGAGATGTTTGTATAAATAGTGTGAGGAGGAGTCTACATAAGGTTGAACGATATTCCAAAGGGTAGTGATACTGAAGGACACAGTCCTGTATATTGTATTCGTTATAGGATAGTTTTTTGTCAATATTCTATTCTATTTGGTTCATGGATAAGTGGTCTATAAAGTAATCTTTTATGTAGATGGTATTCCAAAAAGTACTCTTTAATATGATGATAACTATCTGTAAGGGATTTTTTCAAAGTGGACCACCATTTTTCTATAATGACCGATCATTATTCCCACTTTTAGTTCTCAATATATGATAAATGATTTCCAAATGAAATTTATTTCTAAAAAAATCTACACCCTTTTTCCTTATTATGTTTATCAAACTCTAGTCTCACACATAATAAATCCACCAATCATAAGTCCCATAGTTTGGATATTGTAGGTATATTTCTATAACCACTCTCTGAGATTTATAGGAAGCAATGAAAACCCACATCCCATGTTGATTTTGGTTTTAGGTCTTCCTAAAAAAACAACACACCGTGTAAATAGAAAATCAATTCTAGGGGGTACACATCATATCATAAATGAATTTTCATTTTCTTGGGGGGGGTGAAAATCATGCCAGACCCTATAAATAATAATATATTTGTTAGGGGGTAATATTACTCTTTTCCCCAAAATTGAATTTTCTATTATGGGGGACTGAAATATGACTCCTTTCCCATCAAACAGACATTCTTTTTGGGGTGCGTTGTGTGGAGGCACAACATGAATAGTGAGAATTCTATGATGAAGGGGGGGTTCCTATATAGATCATTATGGTTCCTAGTACATTATCATTATAATATTTCAGATCTCTCTCGATTGATTTTAATCCATCCATTTCACAACACATAAAATACTTCTGAGATTCCATGTAAATGCTTTTGAACACACAAAAAATCCTCCCGTTAGAAAGCGGTCTCATAGGCTTGAACAGAAGTATATTATGAGGAAAAACCAGTATGTTTGAATGCTATTTTAGACATTTTTGGACCCAAATGAGGGACTACGACTATAAAACGGGACAAAATTGACTAATTTGACACTTTTTCAAGTTCATCACTCTGTGGTAAATCTTGAGCTTTCAGCTTCTAACTCACATCACATAGTGTTTTTCATTGTGGGAGGCCATTCTATAATATGAAAATATCATTCGTGAACAATTATTTTCCATAAACTATCTAATATTTCATGCAGTTCAATAATTCCTTTGTAGAATTTATTTATTATACACAATTAATGATGTGTTTCCCAGACCACAAGTTAGTTTAAGTGCTTCGTCATCCACATAGAATTCTATGTGGTTCACTAGACATTTCAATGTGGTTTTTATATGTTCATTGGTTAAAATTTTCTTCCCTAATTTTGTAAAAGATAGGAAATGGGTCTTTCCTATGATGCTACTTCTTCTATTGATGAAAATTGGAATGCCATGGTTGAAAGGTGGAAAAAAACAATACATCATCCCACATCATCAATTTTTAGTCAGACAAGTGGTTGCTAGACTATAAGGGAGTCCTATTAGAGATAGGATTCCTATTTATGGATTGTGATTTCCATCAGAGGCCCTTATTCCGAAACCACACCATACAAATCAACTTCTAGATTTGTTAATCCATTCAAAAAACACCCAAATAAAATATCTCATTAAGGTGGAATAATATCATTTCAACTAAACTGAGGTTTTTTTTTTCTAAATGGGACCCATTTTCATTTTAATTAATAGTTGGGGCACTAGAGTTATATGGTTATTGAAATCATTATATTGTAATGAAATACATGGATGATGAGTCCATTAAGTATTCATCTAAATGGGATCTTTGAATCCAGAGATCATTTAGTTGTGAATGTCGATGACCTTTCTAGGTACACCGGATTTGTAACTTGTTTAAGAGTGATCTAATTGTGGGTACATGGTTGTCACATAGGTTTTCTCATGGAAATAGATTCATACACCCTCACATATTTATTTAGGGGATCCCAGATACCAACACATTCCGTTTATTACATAGGTAAGTTTGTATCATCAATTAGAATGTTTAGAAAATCTCAAGGTGCTGATTATGGAAGATATGTATGAAATATTATTTCAAACTTCTTCAGTGTGAGATGACCCTGAGAGGAACCCTCCACATGTGAGGGAACATCTCATAATAGAGTAGAATATTCTAGTGGTAAAGAACCACCCCAAATTTATGTCACTTATTATGAATAGATTTAGATCGATACCATTCCAAATTTTCAGGGGCCTCATGAAATGCAGCCATGGACATGTCCTACAATAAGCCCCCAGAAATGAATAGGTACTTATTTGACTATGCTTCAGGAAGTTTCATTAAATTAGTGGGGCTAGAAAAATACTATGAATGTTGACTGATTCAATTTACATGTTGCCTTGTTGTCAATGTATTGTAGTGGTTTCATACTACCGATGTGTGAATGAAACATCAATATCAGAGTCGTAACCTTATACATGTATAGATGTCTTCTCCAGCAATAGAACAGGTGGTTGTGGGCATCGAAGGGGGGCTTTCCATGGAGAAATCTTTCATGGAAGTGGTATTTGGGAAATCTCTGGAGATTTATTTTGGTCGGATTTTTTATCCGCCGATCCAGATGTTCTTAAGCTGGAAATGCTGGATGGAGACCCGGTGGGGGTGATCTCTGATAAGGATCTGAGGTGCACTATAGAGTTTCATAAAATGATTCTGGTAGCTAGGTTTGGACTTGTGAAGCCTTCTTTGGGGGAGTTTAAGGAGTTCGTGGGTTCTTGGGGTCTTCTTCACTCGACGGCTGTCACGGAGCTATCAAGGTTTGCGATTTGCATTCATTTTGACAGCATGGAAGACTTTGTGTGGGATTGGGCGAGGGAGGGTAGATGGTGCGGTTATCATTGTTTCAACTTCTATGAAGTTGAATTTCCCGGATGGGGTGGAGAGGGAGATCGCGGCGGCTCGCAAATCTCCGCCTCAGCTAGTGTTGGCTGAGTTTCAGGAGGATATGGCCCCATATTCTCTAACGGTCTCGTTAGGGAACATGTTATAGATGTTGTAAGATTTTGACATTCCTTTGAAGAAGAGGGTTCTAGTGCCAAAGAAGGGGTGTTTTTCGGAGGGCTCTTACAGACCAGCGACACGCTCGATGACCAGGGAAGAGTCCGGTAGGGAGTTATTCATTCTAAGAACAGGTAGCAAGGCCCGAAGGGCTGGATGTCTCTTTCATTATTGTCTTCTCTGATCATGTGGAACACATATGGCTTGGGGGTGCAGGCAAAAAGTGCTTTCTTGGCTTCCGAGGCAAGGAGATGTACATCGTCTTTGGTGGTCATTCTAGAACCAAAGTTGGACCATGGAAAGATCAGAGATTTTCCTAGGAATATGGGGTTCACTTTCAGTCTGCATGGGCATCCGGTGAATAAACATATATGGGTTTTTTTGGAAGAATTCCTTTCAGGTGGAGATGGTACAGGTGAAAGAGCATTGTATCACCGTGATTCTCAGGTTCAATGGTATACAAAGTCTTGTTCTCCATCATCTATTCCAGTAACGATGTTGTGGAATTAAGAAATCTGTGGGAGTGTCTCATCAATTTCAATGCAGATGGTTTACCATTGTTTTTCGTAGTAGATTTTAATGCTGTTATGGATGTTTCAGAGAAGAAAGGTGGCACAATGGCTTCCAATAATAGTATTCTGGATTTTAATGAGTTCATTTCCAGGGAAGGACTTCTTGATTTGGGATTCAGTGGGAGAAACTTTACCCGGTGTAACAATAGGAGAGGTGGTAATCGCTTATGGAGTATACTGGATAGATGCCTTACTAACATTCAGGGACTTGAGGTCTTCTCTAGGACCTTGGTTACTCACTTTTCTCGAGTTCTTTCGGATCATGCACCACTATTGGTGGATATGAAGAATTGGAGTTTGAATAGTAAGACATTTTCTATTCGATCAATTGGAACTCTATGGATGGGTTCATGTAGAAGATGAGGATCTCTTGGGCGTAGGAGTTGGATGGTAGAGCCTGAGTTGGTTTATCTAGGCAGCTCAAATGGTTGAAGTGTGACATTAGCAAGTGGGTTGCGAATAAAATAGTATCAGTAGGGTCTTTGGAGGCACTCCAAGAGGAAGTTGGCAGGTTGGAAGAGAGGCTTCAACATAGCAGGGATGACTCCTCCTTCATATTGTTATGCGACAAGCGCTCGTTTCTGTCACAACGTTTGTTTGAGGTGGAGGGAGATTTAAAAAAAAGCTCCAGTGTCAAGTGCTTGAAGGAAGGTGACAGGAATAGTTTTTTTTCCACGCTTGCATAAAGGAGCGACAAAACAAGAAGATCAATTTTAAGCTTGAGGACGGGTCATTTTTCTCTAATGTCGAGGTCACTGGTAAGATGGCTTTAGAACACATTCAATCTTTGCTTGCAGGTGATCGTCCAGGGTATTCAGGGAGGCGGACTTAGAGCATGAACATGAGGTATTCATGGGTTGTATTTCTAGAAGGGTTGATAATGAGGATAATGAGTCTTTGCATTGTGTACTATCCGATGATGAGGTGTGGGAGGTTGTTCGCAACATGTCGAGGGAGAGGGCTCCTGGACCGGATGGTTTCCAACTTCTTTTTATGTGATAGTTTGGGAATTCGTGGGGGCTGGGGTCATTGATGTTTTGCATGACTTCTTTCAGGGGTCCTATTGATAGAAGTTTTTGTTCCACGAGGGTAGTTCTGTTACCCAAAGTTAATGAACCTTCCTCCATTATTCACTATAGGCCGATATGTCTATGCAATGTATCATACATGATTTTAGCAAGTGTTTTGGCTAGGAGACTCAGCAGATTGGTCCCGAGAGTCATCTCACAGGAGCGGCACAGATTTGTCCAAGGTAGGGGTATCCAGGGGGCGGTTGGAGTGGCACAAGAAATGTTTATAGACTTAAATAATAAAGTGGTTGGTTCTAATGTGATAATCTAGGTGGACATGGATAAGTCATATGATAAGCGAGAATGGAGATTCATCATCTGGGTAATGAGGATGCTTGGTTTTCAGGAATGGGTATGTGATCATTTCTACCGTTGTTACTCCTCACCGTGGCTCACTATTTTTATTTTTGGGAGGAGCTTTGTTTTTTTGAAGAATGTTCGGGGGGTGCACCAGGGGGATCCTTTGTCCCCTATTATGTTTATTATTTACTAGGAATCTCTCTCACATAATCTTCAAAGAATCTTGAGGGATTGGGGGACACTGCCTTATCGTGCCAGAGGCTCGGATGGTTCTTTCTCACATATTATGTTTGGAGACGATATCCTCATTTTTGTGAATGACAGGAGATCATCTCTAGTTAATTTCATGTGATTAATGAGTTTATATGGTGAGATCAGTGGTCCATAGATCAATGCTAGGAAGAGCGATGTCTTTATAGCCAACAGATGTTCTAGAAGGAGGAGCAGGGTAATTCAAGACATTCTCGGAATGCAGCGGAAACAGTTGCCAATGGTTTATCTTGGGGAACCCATTTCTACTGGTCGAGTGAAGAAATGCTTCTTTGAGGACATCATAAAAAAAATTCTTTGGAGGATTATGAACTGGAAAAACAAGTTTTTCTCTTTTGTGGGCTGAGTGACATTGATTAATAGTGTGGTTTCTTCTATCCTGATGCATGTTATGTCAGTTATCACTCCACCTAAAGGGAAAATTTCTTCTATGGAGCAGTTGATGAACAAGTTTTTATGGGATGCCAACTCATCGGGTAGGGCTCATTGGGCTGCATGGCACTGGGTGGCCAAACCAGTGGAGGAGGGAGGGATCGGTCTCAGGGACATAGTTGTCTCCATGCAGACCATGCAAACCCGATTGGCATGTGACATTATGTCTGGGAAGTCAATGTGGGATAGATATCTTGGTTTTAAATATATAAGAAATTGGGAGGATTGGGATAGCAGAATGCTGTCCAGATTGTGGAATATACTGGTTTATCATCTTGAAATTCATCAGGGGTTTTCTTGATGGATTGTGGGACGAGGTGAGATTAATTTATGGAGTGAAAACTGGACTGGGTGGAAGCTATTTTTTCCATTGTGTCCTAGACCAGACATGTTGGTTAGGGAGGCCAGCCGCTACCCAATGATGATGGAAGCTATTCTAAGCCCAGACCAGATGGAACTTTTCAAAGAAGTTGTATTTTCTAAGGAGGACAAAACCTATTTCACAAAGTCAAACTCAGGGTATTTTAATGGGTCCGACTATCAGGGCCTGATATGGCAGGGAGGGGAGCAGGATGAATGGCGGGCACGTTTATGGTGCAAGGAGGTCCCCATGAATATATGTTTTCTCGTGTGGAGGGCTCTTCACCAAGCAATTCCCACAGAGGATAACATATAGAGGAAATGAATTGAGCTAGCATCCCGATGCTACTGTTGCTCTAATCCGCAGGTGGAGACAGTGGTATATCTTTTTATTATGAGTGAATGGGCTGCCTGTCTAGGTTCGAGCATCGATAGACGGGGGAGCTATGATGGAGAGTGCTTGTCCATGTAGAAGTGTCTTGCGGACTGGTTTATGGGAGTGGAGCAGCATGGCATGGAAAATAAGAGCAGTAGCCTCATTGTTACAGTAGTCTTATGGACACTGCGGGAGGCCCAGAATAAGGCCATGACAGATGCGCGCCCGACGACCTCACTTATCCAATTGCTTAAGATGTTTTTTCTGCATGAACTGGGATCGCTGGGGAAGGGGAACCATCACTGTATTCTATTCGGTAATAACATGAACAACCAAGTTACTCGAACAACACCTCAGGGCTGTTGGGTATGATGGAACCCACCATTGAATGACTTTAAACTTAATGTTGACAACAGCTTGATGGGGGGGAATAAATGGGGGAGGTCTGGTCCGAGGCAAGTATGGTTTAGTTTTATTTTCTTTTAGAAACTTTCTTGGGCAGGGGAGTTTGGTGGGTGTGGAACTAAGAGCCTTGCACATGGGTCTAATGTTATAGAAAAGTTTATCTGTGAGGTTATCAGAGGTGGACTTTGACTCCGAGGTGTTGAATAGGGCCTTATAGGGGAAAGGTGAGCCACCATGGATCATGAAATACCTTATATTTAGCTGCGCCTCAGAGATTTCTATAGGATGTTCAGTTTGACATATTCCTAGAGAGGGAATCTTCATAGTAGATTCTTTTTCTAGGGCAGGTCATCCCGAGGATCCCCTTTTGGATTTTTTTAATTTGGGGTTGCTTCCACATGAATGTAACAGTTTTGTTCTTGGTGACACGCTTCGGCTTCATCACTTTCGGCCACCATGAGTGCTTTCATTAGGGGATGGGTGTTCCTCCATCATTCTTATAATAAAATAAAAAAGAATTATCGGTAGAGTCATAACCTTAATGATGGTGGCTCAGTATTCCACAAGGAGGTTCATTGATCTTGCAGTAATTATACTAGAGAATATTTATCGTTTTCTAGGGCCCATAAGTAGGGGCATCACCCTACAGACTCATGGGAACATTTCATGTTTTTTGGGGCTATAAATCATCCCTCATAGGAGACAACGAGTTCATAAATTCATAATAGATAACACATTATTTATTCTATTCTTTTACACAATAAACAAGTGGGGTGAACCCATTAACTTTAGTAGAACAAGATATAATGAACCATCTCAATAACCACAGTAGATTTGTATAAATATTTTATTCTTCTCACACTAGAACCCTAATAAATCATGATTCTGGTGAAAAACTATATGGGGTACCTAATTTCTTTGAGGTAAGGTGTTTGGTTTTCAAAAATAATTTGAATGATGATATAAAAAGGGTATTTACCATGTCAGTTTTCAAATAAATTCCAATGAATCCATAAGAGGCTCCCTCGAATGATTAATAGTGCATGGAAATAAAATAATCTAATGGATACTCATCAAATTAGAATAATATTGATCCAAGAAGTTATATGTAGTTTGATTTACTTTCTTCTATTTGATATTCAGTCTGAACATACCTGATGTTATGTCCAATCATGTATTTGATCATACCCATATGGTCTGCTAGAGAAAATGGCCCTTATTTTTTGGTTCAACCTGTTTCTAGGGATGTGTGGGATAAAGAGAAAGTAACAATAGTAGTTATTATATAAAATTCTATTGATCTTTGTAATCCCCACATTTATAATATTCCATGGAGAATGTAGAGGATCTGAGATCCATCCTCTCAAAATACTAGTTATGCAACACATCGCAAGCTATTGATCCATCTCCCTAATTGATTACCACCATAATATCTTTATATACCTTTTATTTGAGGGAGTGGGACACATGGAAGAATTAAATTACCATTGATAGGATTTGGAACTTTATTCAGGAAAAAAATATACTTCTAACAGGGTATTTTGTTATTTTGGTTACCTGAAAAAATTTCTTACATCGAGAATCCATGATTTGTGTAAGCCTAAATCAAGGACCTTGGAGCTTCCATTAATTCACTCTAAGGTCCATACATTTTTCTATATCAGTTAACGGTAACTCTATAACCATACAACAAAGAGACTAATGATGATGGAATTGATTCAAAGGGGGATGGTGTTTTAAATCTACAAGATCCATATGAAAAAGGAGATATTACTTCTTACTCATGATTGGGGCCTCATCAACTCCTCGCTCGAAGTGAAGAGTTACCATAGATTCCTTGAAAACATGTGCAACAACCAGATCCCAATCTTCCTAAAAGATTGGCCTCTTCAACCTTATCCATCCCAGATCTAGTAGACATTCCCAAAGCTAATAGAGAGTTAAATTTGTAGTGAACGGGTTCCTCTACTGAGGATATCATGGTTGTTATTTAATATGAAGAAATTATTCTTCATTGATATGAAATAATAACTGTACATGAACACATTTTAGTCAAATACAACACTATAGAGGTTAGTGTGTATATCAAGTAAAAACATGTCTCCATCGATTCATTCAATGGAATGAATCATTGGTTAGATCGAGGGTGTGACATGTTGGTAATAGTATTATATGAAACCGGTTTTGGTGAATTGGTAATATAATCTCTTGAATTGAATATATTTTTTATCTTATTGTAATCTTTTAACAATTTAACTCTTTCCCCATCCCCCATTTTTTAGGAGGTGAGGGGTGAGTCATCACCCATTCCATATCCATAATATATAAATGGAGGAACTATTGTTGGACATGCTTCTCTTAAGGGTGAAAGGGTCACTGAAGAATGCTCTATTGCGGTATCTGAACATATAAAGGATTTTATTTCAAATCCTATACGAGTATTCCATACCCCTCCACTACCATCTATTTCCACTGAGATATTGTCTTTAGAGTAGATCATGAGACATAGGTATGTGAGATATTTGGTCATTCATATTCAATATAGGACCAACAATTTACATTGAATCTTTTGTGCTTAATTCTCTTACAATATGTAAATTTATTTTATGATTTATCTAGTGTAGGGTTTTCCATATGTTATACAGGTTATGTCGTTCTAACTACTTGATACCAGCATCCCCTTGGTATGTGGAACCAGATGAAATGTGAATAACGACTCTTGGGAAATCTATGATTAATGATTATTAAGAACCAAAATGTGTTGTTTATGGAGATAATGTTAAGGGAACTAATGCTATATTTTGTTGGTTGATTTACCTTTTCTTGGAAATCACAATAGTGGGAGAAGAATTGAAAATGGTCCAAGAAGATTTGAGTTCAAAAGTTTCTTTTTAAATCACTCATACTCATCCCTATAAACTTTTTAACTATGAGAGACTTTATAAAGGTCACTAAGCAAGATGAACACACACAAATTACAGATACCACCATTAGAGAGTTATCATCTATGGTCCATAAACATACTGAAGAAGGGTCACTTGAAATTACTACAAGTGGGGTGGAGGTGAGTGAGGAGGTCGGTGCCTCAGCAAACAAAAGTTAGATTCCCAAATTCTTAGCGACCTTATATTTATCCATAACAAGAATTGATATTTTCTACAGTTTTTAGGATAACTGGTACAATTACCTAGAATCCCAAATAATATATATTTATAAAAAGCTGTGGTGACCCTATATTAAAATTTATTAGATCCCTATCACTTGAAGAAAGTTGAAGAATACACATCCTTTGTTGATATGGTCCCAAAATGTTTTCTTTCATACAATATGGATTTTTATGTAGACCAAGAGACCCTTGAAATATTTCAAAAAATATATATATGATAGTGTGAACTAATATAGGAAAATTTATATCTCATACCCATCAACTCAATCTGCCATCAAATTTTACCAAGATGCACTGCATGTTTATTTTTTTGCTTGGTTATGGGGTGTCGATTACTATTCCATACATTACAAGGTGAATTAGTTGTTTTCTATATGAAAGATTAAGGGAGTGTTTCTATCTCAACATAAAATATTAGAGACAACATACCATTTTGTTTCAACAAAAAATATTATGCTTAGTGAACCATCTATGAAGGCTTGAATAGTACCACATCACCAGATTTGTGTCAGATAATAGATTAAATTAGTGGAATATCAATATCAAGAGATGGACATATTAAATCATAAATTGGATCATGTTGAAGAAACCACTAATGAAGAGTATTGGTTGGGGAAATAAGTATAGATAACATGGAATGATGGTATTGAGATGGTAGAAGAACTACATGATGGTTTGGATGTAGAGGCCACAACATCGTCAAATCAATTTTTACTGGTAGATAATTTGTATCATGTAATGAATCATCTATTTGATTCCATCAAACAATCCTTTTAACATAATGGGATCATTTATAAAGAGAGAATCTGAGTTCTGGATTCTCCTCTATCTTCTTAATATATGAAATGAAAATTGCTTTGTTCTAAATTTTATGTCTCTTCATTCACATAAAATTATAATATTAAAATTATAGTTGAATAAAATGATATAGTACCCATGTATTAGGGTATTTCACTTGAAATAATGGGAACAATAAAAATACCTTACATTTTTATTAGTTCATATAAAATAGAGAGCTGAGATTCGACTTTTTCTAAGGCCTCTCTTTGTGAGTTTTAAACATGATGAGTGTTACCTCTCTTTTCATTGGTAGCTTCTGGGTATTCCATGACCAACCAACAGAGTTTGTATTTTATCTCAAATATCATTGACCAGTAATTGTGATATTAATAATCTAAAATTATCTTTATAGTCTCAAAATATAAAACTCAAAAAATTGATCTGAATCATATGTAAAGAGGAAAATTTTATTCATAGCATGTATCCACAAATCAGAGAACATGTTTCATAATATTATAAGTATATTTAATTCATAAAAAGGTGATTTGATATTAATATTTTGATTCAAATATTGTTTTCATGAAAAATATTTATATTCAGATCAAGCTATCATGTAGGAATGAAATATATTACAATAAATGAGAAATGGGGTTAAGTATCATGTAATTTAATAATGAATGACTTTACTCAATTATGGTAATAAAATTGACTTTATGGGATGTATAGGATCACATGAGTCATGATCCGTGTGATAAATTAGATGAAACTAGATAAATAATTTATATTAAAAAAGGAGTGTCTGTTAAGGAATAGTTAGAAGTATTTCGTCCATAATTAGATTTCATGGATGGACATAATTGATGTCAATGAAAACTCATTGTCGGGCCTTATATCCATGACCATTGAATCCATGAGAATTGATGGGACCCAATATAGATCACATAATTATATATGCTAATCATATTTTCATATTTTATTTTAGTATGGGATCTGAATAATGTGAACATCCAAATCCATTACATTGTACATTTTAATGGATCAAGAACTCATTTCTACAATATATCATATATAATTGGTCAGGTGTCATGAAGCTTAATGTAATTCTATAATGACTTATATGTTATAGAGTTTAGGGTTATGTGAAGATGACCTGGAACTCACATTTCAATGTAATATGGTTTTTATGAGTGTCATACAATTTAATCTCATTATGATAAGGGCATTTTAGCTCGGTTTTTCGTCATGTTGTTTGAACATATGATTATTTTCAATTAAGGTAACAAGACATTGACCAATATATTGATTATTTCCAATTCCATGGTGATCTAACAAAGAATGTAAAATCATACATTTGACATGAATATGGTATGTTTTAATATATAATCTATGGAGTTCCAAATTTAAAAATTTATATGGGGCAAGTATGCATGGAATGACCATAGACCATGTTCGGAAAGCAGTTTCTAGCATAAACCATTGAGAACATACAGATATAAGAGAGTTCTCACCTAAAGATTTATTTTACCCAAATAGAAAATCCTTTTAAGGGTGGGTTTTTCTTGATCCAAACTAGTTCTTTTAATTACTAGTCAAAAATGAAGTGTCCTTAGGAATAATATATTCCATTACTGATGGCTAATATAAGCTTATAGAGATTCTCTTTTTCCTAGAACTAGAGTATAATTTATTTAAGAAATATTCCAAATTTATGATGGATAATTTTATGTTTATATCATGTAATAATGGTTAAATGGTTTCTTATGTATGTCTAAACAATACGATAGGAATTTTTTTGCAATTGGGCCCGAGACAAAGGGCCCCAGTGTCACTATATATTTTATCCAATCTAGCATCAATCTATATTTATTTTATGAAATATTTCTACACAAAAATATAATAATTGTGTGGTTAAGTGGAATTTTAGTGTTTAAATATAGGCTCATTAGCATGGTGGGAACCCAGAGTGGTCCTCCTATACAGACCTAGATCATATATAAAAGTGTGAGTGAATTTTTTATTATGACTAGACCAAGATGTAGGATCTAAGAATTCCTACATATCTCTTCTAGGAGATAATCAATCCATAAATTGTTCTAAAATTATTGGTGGTGGGATACAAATATACAACAAAGTGAGACACTTGGGCGAGGGTCATATACGTCATGTAAGAGATGTCATCCATAAAGGTTAACATCTTGTGAAAATCATGTTTGGATATACATTTTAGGTCCTGAAACCATGATAAAGTTTACCCTAAAATGAATTGATGTCACTGTTATGTGAGGAAACCCCTTACCAAAATGGAAAATACCACATGATATGTAATCAGTGTGTGAAATGCAGAATGGAAAAGGATTCTTTCATGAAATTGATGTGATTAAAAGAAATAATATGTGTTTTTTACTATGTAGTGACTGGAAAAAGATAAAGCATCTAGGTTTTGCTTCATATATCAATAAAGTGAGAATCAAGACATATCTAGTTCTTTGAAAATGTGTAGTCTAATTTCATGTAACACAGATGAAGGTTAACAAATTTCATGGAAATGATGGGTGATTATGATTGTTGGGTGATGGATGTTCTAACATACTTCAGATGTGGGGATGGATATGGTAAACCAATATATTTGGGGTTTTTGGATGATGAGAAATGATATTCAATGTGAATGCATTGAGGGATTTCAGACCATGAATGAAAAGTGGTATTTTAGAAAGATATTTTTTTAGTTTACAGAGATAGAAGAGTCCTCTCACATGGAAGAATATTCCTATGGTTAGAATGAATTTAAATTTTGAATTTGGTAGAGCCAAACTAAGTTATTAAATGGATAGTAATGATAGGGGTTTCCTCATGAATTTGAAATTCTATTACCAATGGATATAGAATGCTTATAGATATCTTATTTTCCCTAAGACATAAAATATTATGTATAGAATGAATGCACCCATGTGAAAATTAACCAATTTAGGTGGCATGGGTCATGGAAGTTTGAGTTATCAAGAACATATTGTTCCATGTATTCATCAAAAAGATGAAATTAACTTTACTTCATTGTTGGGCCCAGAAAATAAACCTTGATAATCACTATGTGTCTCATATGGGTGAGAATCAATCCATGTTTAGTTCTAAGAGTGATCTCTAAATACATTTATGACTCATACATAGGGTGGGGGACATTTAATTTTTTTTCCAGACATGTGATTTGAGATATAGATGTCTCTATGTATCTTTTTATGGTCGGAATCTATCCACAAGTAGTTCTTGAATGGATGTTTGACGAAAGAAAAACACATAGGAGCATGACTCTCTCAAGAACATATCAAAATATCATGCAATTTTAAATCATGGAATAAGTACTTGTACAATAAAGTTTCATGTTATTCAGTGCGGAAATCATAATATAGTTTAATGTATTATGACTAGGATGATAGGCTTCATATTTTATAGTCGTATAGCTCAGACTATGGTGTATTGAATTTTTTAGTCATATGAGTAGGACCATATGTTTGAAATTGATTAAGTTCATGAATCTTGGACCATTATGAGGGTGAAACATACTCATCTATAACAAAAAAGTGACAAATACAACATGAATATTGACCATAGAGGCCAAAGGTTTGTGAAAATGATCTTATACATGGATAGATTTTAGGCCGGTCCTAGGACAGGTTGTCTAGGTATCACTAAATATCTTGTTTTGATAGGAATCATTCCATAGGAAATTATGGGTATATGTGGTGATTATTATTGTAGGAGATCAACACTTATATTGAGACCCTATTAGGTGGGGACCAAATTATAACACAATTTTACATCATGCAATGGGGATATAAACAATGTTTTTTTAATGTAATGAGGCAAGGATGATTACATATATTTTATCATATTCTAATTAAGACCTTTTTGTTGTATTCTATGGTCATTCAAATCGGACCAACACAACTATACTGATTAACATCATGCTTCAAAGATGTAAGACAAATGGTTTAATGTCATTGTGACAAATACATCACAAAAAAGTATAATGTCATGTTTTGGGGATGAAAAAACATGTAATTTAACAAAATATGTTATGGACATAAGGTTGGGGCTTACACCTGTGTAGGAGGACCAACAGTCCTATCACATGATGTATTTCATGAGAAATATTACACTGGTAGTGGGAATAATGTATTCTCCATCCATTTTGATTCATAAAAAACACTATTTGGATTGAAATTATGTATGATGTATGGTCCATCTTACTTTGGTCCATGATTGGGGTATTCAACCCTGGTATCATTGGATTCTTCAATGGAAAAAACCAATTCTCACTGAATGAGAAAATGCAAACAAAAATTCATGTTAAAGGGTCATGCTATCTAGTTTTGGTATATTTACAAATGATGTATGGTATGAAACCTTTTCCCATCAATTCATTATAACTCATCATACAAATTCTTTTGTTGTTCATAATTTTAGAGTTGTTACCATATAAAAATCATGAGAGATGGAAATTAAGACGTTATGGGAATCTCTTCTTTTGTTCCCTAATCTAGTGAATATTTTGTTTCTTAAGGAGTTTTGTGGGTTCTAGTTAGATATGACCAATATTAATGTAAAATGTTATTGAGAAAGTATTTATATTCTAAAACCACTATTTTATGAGGAATTTTAGAGATAGTTTTATTGAAAATATTTATCTGTCCATTTATCGCTTAGTGGTAGTGGCAAGAATGGATGGATTTGATGTTGTTCTCCTAGAATAACCTCAAATCAAAAGAACATATGTTGGTGTAAATTTTCTTCCATATTGTGTGAGGGACATCAAATTTGGTGACGATGTTAGACATTACTAATTTGATGATACTTTTGGATCCCCTTCCATAAGAGTTATTTTCTCACCCTATTTGTATAATATGTTATTTGTTGTAAGTATATACTTGGACTTATATTCCCTAGGTAGAGTGTATGGTCATTAAAAAATCATTCCCAATATAGATAATGACCAAGAGTATTTATATGTATGCAGAATCTCAAGGGGATTATGGAGAAGAAATAAATCAAATAGAAATAATGAAATTTTTGGAAAAAAATTCTGCCATCATGCATTATCAAATGCCATAAATACCAAAGTCTTTTTATTGGGTGAGAAATCATAGTTCTTATCAATTGTTAATCAAAAGTGCTAGCATGAACATTTTATAATGATGAGGTTGTCTCCTCTCCTTCAATGAATCTAAATATAATGTCATAAATACAACACTTGTAATGAACCTCTAGATGGCATGCGTTATCATAAAGAATGAAATTGACTACACGTCATCAGACATATTCTTTTCTATCTCTTACTAATGGATGTGACCAATTTTAGAGGTATTATAGGATGAGTTTCATCCAAAAATTTTCATCATCATCGATTTCAGAGGTAAAATTGATGTTGTTGATCTCTTTTATACCACATTGAAAAAATTTAAACCCAGATCTATCATATGATATTCTAATTAACATTTAATCCTTATCTATATCTTCTATAGTTGTATTCCTATTTTATCATACATATTTATGAGAATTTTGTGAATTATGAACAAAATTTGTCAATGAAAAATAGATGAATTATTCCATAAACTCTCAACCATAATTTAGAAGTGGGATTAGTTATTATTTATTGATGGAATAATAACCATTGATATTATTAGTTACCAACATTATATCATCATGTATTGTAATTTGGTTCACTAGTATCATCAATTCTAGCTCTAAACCTTTAATGAGGAATTTTTATACATCCTCTTTATTAGTGAATCCTTCTAATATTAAAAAGAAGTAAGCTAGAACTACCTTTACTAGAGAAATGAAAAAGAATCAATACCTGACTTTGTTGTGAATGGGGTTTTCATTCTCTTCCCTATTGGGATTCTAGATGCACAATCAAATAAAATTTTCCACATTCAGTTAGAATCCTGAATGAATAATATTTATTCTTCTAATAGTTTGGAACTCACCGTAACTTCATTGATAGAGGTATGTTCTTCAATTTAGTTTTCTACAGAATGTTCTTTTATATTATTCTTTAGAATGAACCGAATGTTGAACTATTACAGAAAGATCTACCAATGCACAAAATATCCAGTCAACATGGATAGATTTTGGAATATTTGAGTGGGCCAATTCAAGTGATAAAATGGAAATCATGGTGTTATAAGTATTTCTGCAATTGGTTAATTGATATCATAAATACTAAATTGTAATTATTAGTATTTAAATATTGATTCATGGTATAGATCATGGTGAAATAGATATTATAATGATTTTTTTCACTACCTGAGTAATATTTATTGTGCTGGGAAATCATCTAATGACCATTAAAATATCATTAAAAATATGATTAGAAGATTTTATTTGACTAGAAGAATATACACCAGTGCAATTAAGATATAATTATTTCAGATATGAAATGATTTTTGGTAGTCATCATTCAACTAGAACACAACTACATTATTCATAAATCTAGTTATGGGAATACACTTTTCAGTGAGATTAATTATGAAGCATAAAATATATGAAAATATCCCTTGTAGTCCTCTCGACTATTTGAGGTTTTGAGGAGGAGACATTCCCAGAATATTCTTGCTCTTCTTAGGGATGACATTGATTAAATGATGTCTTATAATGAATCCAATAATTTTTTTTGAACTAACATCAAGATCCCATTATAGTCGATCCATATTTAGACTATTTTGTTAATTTTTATTCAAAATTATTTCCAAATAAACATGATTATCGAAACATTTCCATGATTTTACCACCGTATTCTTGACATAATACTCGGCCGATTATCCTATGAATTTTTTGAAGATGTCATGTATGGCTTATTGATATGTAGCACTGATGTTCATAAAGATAAAAGAAATATCCCAAGAGAAGAGTACCCCAATGGTTTCATGAAAGTGATGATTTATTCCATTTTTTGTTTTATTTGCAATTTATTGTACCCTAAATAACCATCCATTAAAGAAGGGGCTTGATATCCAGATGTTTCCTCGATCAAAAGATATGTGATTGGAACAAAGAATTTTACTTTAAAAAAACCACTAGATGAGGTCCATATAGTTGATGAAAACCTTGACCGCCCCATTAAATTTCTTGATAGAGACAATGTTGGAGATCCATTTATTGTATTTGACTTCTTGAATGAAAATTACATTTTGTCAATTTTTTCATAAACCATGGAATCATGAGTAAGATTTGTCCTTCTCAAAGCATTCCTCTATCCATGAAGGTACACTAGAAATCCTATGGGATGGGTAGCCATAAGAGGAAAAAATCCTAGATTCTATTTATAATTATATGCAAACAAATCCCAATAATTCATCAGAAAAGAGGTTTACTTTTATTGTTCAATGAGAAAAATAGCCTTTTTGATCAATATTGGTCACAAATCCTCCACTATACCCAGATTTATTGGTCAGGGTTCATCGATAATGATGGAGAATCCTTCCTTAAATGTCAGCAGATAATATATGAGTTCATTTTCTTCTTATCCTTCTATTTCATCTTCATATTTATCTATGTCAATGTCAGGAAGGAAGAGAGATAATGGGGAATAATTAAGAATATGAAAAAGGTTACTGTCCCATGATATATATTCCAAAAGTAATATCAAGTCATTAAATGGTTCTACGGGGGAATTTGTGTCCTGCTAAAATGCTGAGAATAATGTTGGGTAATTTTTATTTAAGGTATTGCTATTAATAGAGGAATCAAATATTTATTCCTCGCCATTAGGAATAACTAACATGAATGATATTAGGATGACCAATTTTTATGGCTATTAATCTAATATTATATCTTCAAATTGAGAGATAGGTATCACATATTCATCACTGAGTTCCTTGAATAGAGTAATTGGGATCATTTCGAAACCATCTTTCATAGTAATTCAAGCGACACCATCAGTTATGGTTTGCTCTTGTTCTCTTCTACAGAATCCAGCATCAATATATTGACATTCACAAGACATGAATATATATTTTTCACCGTCTAATGTCTAAATATTCTTATTATGAAAATATTTATAGTAATGATAGTGTGATGATGAGATAACTGTAGGCTAATGTAAACAAGGCCTTACTAGAAAGAGATTAAATAGAAATATCTTTTCAGAAGACCAATAAACCAGACACTATATCATATAAATAATCTCTGATATTGTTTCATTTAATGAATTTCTATTCACTTTTATCATTCCCTTGGAGTGTTAGATTGGAAGGCGATAAACTTGCTTTTGTTTATCTCAGTCAGCTAGGAATCATAATAGGAATGAGGTTGACTCTGAACCAATGTTAATGAAGGTTAAAAAATTTCAATGTCATCTAATCTATTTAATATTTATATATTCATATGTATAGATTCATATGTTTATCCATTAAATTTCATATATTTTATTTTTTGAGAAAGAGATAACCACATGGAATTCAATAGTTTCATCCACTTTATAGTAAACCATAGTGGCAGAAAATTAATCTTTGATCTCTTGGGGGAATAAGAGAACCTCTATAAGTTCTTCTCATAAATCCATTGATAGACTGAGAGAATAAAAAATTGAATGATTTTCCAAAAATGTGGTTAATTAACTCATTTACATGTTAATGCCTTCTATTAAATTTTTTATATGGAATATTTATTTCATATCTTTCTCTGTTAGAAATTGTATAAATGAGTGGGTATACTCGTTGGTTTCCATGAATATGAAATGTGAATGATGAGTGCATATAATTATGGTATGAAATGGTAATGGTTTTAACTTATAAATGAAATGAGTTGTATTTAACATAGTAGAGGATGTCATGGTTGGTATACTAAGAGTATTAATTCAATTTAGATTCCATGGATGTTACTCATTGGATCTTGACATGGTTGTGGATTCTTATGATGGAGATTTCTCATTGGATATTGATTCAATGAGATTCCATGGGCCTTGCTACCCCTTGGATTCAGATTCATTAAACTCATATAAAAAATGATCAGATGACATGCTCCTAGGACACCAAAAATTTCCTAACTGATATTCCATCAAGATGCTCCATGGACTAAATGAGGATGCATTGGTCTTCTACACCATTGAGCTGACCCTTCATGGGATAAAACATGATTACATGGAATCATTGTGAGAAATGTGAAATGTGTGGTTGAAAGTCTTAGTTGTGGATATTCTAACACTTAATGTCATAGTGAAAGATCGTGGTTGACATAGTTCTTTGCTTTTTATGGCTAGTCTATGATGATAACAATATTTTACTTGTAGCTATCTTGGTATATGAGATGAAACTTTTTTTTATACAGATACTCTTTAGTAATTTTGGTATCAATTGTAGTACTTATATTCCATGGGAATCATTACATTCATTTAATACATACATGTTACCCTACATATTGGTTAGATTATTATATTGAACATCCTAGATTTTTATAGATCATTAGATGGTTACCTAAATGGATTGCATCTCACACCTTGTCCGATCAATAGTTTGTTACCTAAATAGACTATTTTGATATATGCTGGTACAAGGGAATTCTCCCATTGTTAGATGGTTGATTTTGTGCCATGCATAAGAATATGGGAGCTTGAGACAGACCTGATTCTCATGATTCTATTCAGAGATAAAAATTTATAATTTTTTTTGTCTTTCGATACATGAATTTTATTGAGATTCTATGTACATATTATGTATTTTTTATAGATAAATGTATCATCATAACTGTATATTACATACTTCTCAAGCTTTTCTATATTCCTACATAGTATCTTTGGTCATTATGGTTTACTGCATATACTATTTATTGGTATCGATATTCCACTATGATATACTCTTTTAATGATAGAATTGTCTCCCCAATGACATGCTTACGCCCTTTCTTCTATTCAAATACCTCTAGTATTTGTGAAGATATGCTTGAGGCCATGTAGAAAAATGGGCTGAAAAAAATGTTGAGTGGAAACAGACTCTGGGATGTTACAAAGTGAAGTCAGAGGTTTTTTCTAGTTTGATATTCTATTTGGTGATAATAGAAAGATATAGGAAGAAATTCAGTATTTTTTAAAGAGTTGTTTCTTAGAGTAGCTACCATGCGTAAATGAAACTATCCAAATTTCATTGAATGGAATTACTCCTTTATTGATTTCATCTATTATAGTTTATTTTATTCAATTGACTGGTTATAAAATAAGATTATAATATTAATATTGATATGATATTGGGTACTATTCTATTGAAACCTAATGAGATTAGGGTATGTTGCCTCATTCACCATTTTAGGCACTTGGTAGAAATCACATTAAATGCATTATTCCATGCCATTAAAGATGTATTAATTTTTTCATGTTATTGTGATATGTTTCAGGATAACTACAACTTCTATTTTGATAGACTTTTGTATAGTGGATAGGGAACGTGGCATCATCATTCAGTTCATAAGGAGTATGGGACCGTATAGATTGGGAAGTGAAACAATTTTTTATTAAACATTTTAAATAAAAATGTAAAATCAACATGAAAATAAATATTAAATGGAAATTAAATGGAAATGTGAACTTGGAAATAAAGATTGGACCAAGACCTATAATTTGAGTGGATAAAAGGAAATTTACCTAGTGGTTTCTGTGGACTTTTCTTTTTTAATATGGAGGAATTAGGAGTCACGTAGTTCTGTTTGACCTATTTTTACGAGGATTTTGACATATCATACGCTTTTGAGCTATGAACTTTTATAACATTCTTCTATATGGTATAATTTTGGAATTGTAGTGACATTACTCCAAGATGACCTGTAGTCTTATTCTAGGAGGGTGTGATGACCATTCTTCATAAGTGGTAGTCCATGGGCTATCGGTGGATCCCCCTTTAGTTTTAACTACAACAATAGCCATTGTTCTGAAAAAAAGGGTGGAGGAAAACTTCCACGAGGGGTTTTATCACTTCATGAATACTTTTTAGATGTCCCTATAGCCATACTTTTATATGGCTTGGATGAAATGTGTGTTCTAGTAGTAGATTTCTCCCATGTTTTCATGTGATTATGGTGCACATGATCCTAAGATGTGTCTTGATACTATTCTTACGATATTCAAGAATCTAGAGACACCTCCTTAGAGGAGAGTGAATCTCATGACTTTCATGCTTCGAGGAAAAGCAGAGTGTTGGTGGGATGTTCTGAACAAGGATGACAGGATGCAAGACATGGTTTAGGAAGATTTACAAACTGGTTTCTATGAATACTTTTACCCCAGGACACTACAATAAGATCGAGAAAGTAAATTCATACATTTGGAGAAGGGTAAAATTAAGGTTATGTAGTAATCAAAATTCATTATAGAGATGTAGCATTTTGTGTCTGTGTATCTTATTGATGAGCTATTGAGAGAGTGAGAGACACTTCAAGGAAGGTACCCGACATTCAATCTGATCTCATGTCAACATGTTCATATTGGCATATTTTAGTAAAATTTAGAATTAGGCAACAATTACAGAGCAAAACCTGAGGGACGATGGGGGTTTAGAGTAGAGCAGAGCTGCCTCTTGACCCAAAAACTCCACTTCCAGTTGGAGTAAGTGACTTTTTAGGTCTCTACTTAGATGAGTAATATTCATGATATTAGTAATGGTACATTAGTGTTCTATCATCAGTGTAGAAGATGAGTCCACATGAAAAATCAATGTGATATTGACCTAGTCGAGTGCTAAGCTTACGGCAGGTTATGCCACTTGCATCATTTTTTCAGACCTTTCCTTCAGGAGTGAGTGGTAGAGGGTCAAATCAAACACAAGGTTTGGGAGAGGGATTCTCATCTATACATCATGAATAGATATATATAAATGTCTGTTAATCTGAATGAGGCATTGGTGGTCGCTGCCTAGGCACATCGACACCAACTACAAGGAGACATTAAATTGGCCCTACTCTAGGTAGTGAGGTTGTGTCACAGGTTCATTGTTCAGTCTATATCAATTATGTATAGCCTACCCTTAATGAATGTGGTGTGGGACCATCTATGATGAGAGATATGATCTTAGTATCCTCTATTGTTTCATTTTCTCTTTTTTATATAGGTGATCTCATAGTTTCATATATGCACTTGGGGTGAAAATTATTGGACTCAATATACTGTCTTCTAAGAGTGTTATGATGATGTACACTCCATTACAAATCAAAATATAGGATTTATTGTATAAAAGGTATTTCCCCTTGAGATAGGTGGGTTTCACATTATCTATAATCTTTTTCTTCTTCGAGATGATCGGGTTTGATGTCATTCTCATAATTTATTGGCTAGTCGCTTATTGAGATTAAGTTTACTATTATCATCATATGGTGACTTTCACATTACTAGAGGGTATAGTTTATACTCAAAATGGTGAATGGAATTCCCAGGTGAACAAAGCTATACTAGAGCATCGTCGACTGGAATAGATGATATCCCAGATCACTAGTGGTATCTGGATGATCATGGAGAATATAATGCATAATTTACTCTAGTAGTCACTCATATAAAAGATGTCACCCCAGATGTATTTTTTTGGTTACCTCTTGTTAGAGAGGTTCATTTATCTCTATATCTAGTGTTTGGAGATGCATTGATATCCATTCATCTTTATTGGATGGATATGATGGGGTTTTGGGAGCTTAAGAGGTAGCTAGAGGATTTGGAGACTATGGGGATTATTCAACCAAGTAATATTCAGGGGTTTTACTTATCCTTTTTGTGAAAAAAATGGATGGAACTCATATTATAAGTGAATATTAAGGGAAATTGAACCTACATATGGTTAGGAATATATATTATTTTCCACAAATTTTTGGCTTTTTTGATCAGTTTTGAGGAGCTCGTGTCTTCCAAAAAATTGATTTAGTGTTGGGATGTCACTAATTACCTGTTTGAACTACCTGAAAACATTGTTAAAATTTTTTAGTAGTTCTATTCTAAATTATTATTGGTTTTATTAATTTGGTCACATGAATTCCTAAAAAATTTCATGGGATTGATGAATGGGGTCATCCATCCAAAACAGTAATTAATTGTAGTGGTTTTCGTGGATGATATCATCATGTATTCTCATTATCCAGATGAAAATTACAAACATCCTGAGATCATTTTTGATATAATAAGATAGAATAAGTTATATGATATTAACACAATGTTCCACTTCGAGATGAAATAAATTCACTTCTATGGTCATATTATCATAAAGATAAGAGAATCAGTTGGCCTAGTAAAGGTGAGAGTTGTACAATACTAGGAGCATCCCAAGAATTTATTTTATATAAATAGTTTCTTAGTAATAGATGGTTACTAAAATAATTTCATAAAAGACGTACAATGATTACCAATGCCATTGATGGGATTTACACTGTATGATGTGAACTGTGTATGGCTAGAAACATGTGAGACACCCTTTCAAGAGCTAAAAGGTTGGTTGAAATCCACACCAATCTAGAAATATCTAGAGTAGGGAATGTAATATATTATTTATTGTGACACATCAGGTATTAGTCGTAGAATAGTGAGGATTCTAGAAGATGTAGGCATGTTGTATGGGTATTGGTAGTTAAGTCCACACCAGAGGAAATACATGACACATGATCTTGAGTTAGCTATAGTCATTTATTTTTTTCATTGTTGCAGATATTTCATACTGGTAAAAAAACTTTTGTGTATGATACTCAAAATCCAAAACTAATATTTATTTCGCATGACCTGAATCTGAGGAATCAAATATGTGTCAAATACCTATAGTATTTCTTTAGATGACATGCACACCTAGGAAAGTCAATGTAGTGGTCGATGCATTGAGCATGGGGAATCAAATATAGGCAGTGCAGGAGGCCATTAGTGAGTTTCTGATCATTGATTTGTTCTCTAAGATGCAATTAGGGGTATAAAATATTCACGGTTAGACTGTTTTATCATCTTTAGTTGTAACCTTTACCCTATTGGATCGAGTGGGGATGAAAATTATATCAGACTCAGTGGGGCTAGTCCTATGGAAGAGTGTGGCTTGTGAGGAATCACCTACAACTTGGGCCATAGGTGAGGATGGAATTTTTCATATCCATGGTATTGTTTTGGTTCCATTGTACATACACGAGGAGCTTGTGAGGGAGTTTCATGCCTCAATTTTTGCCGTTCACCCTAATGCCACCAAAATGTACCATGACATAGGCTATTAGTAATGGTGTTTAAGTATGACATGTGAGGTATTTAGATTCCTTATGACGTATTCCACCTATCAGAATGGGAAGGGGGAACATCAGTGACTGGACAAAATTTTATAGTAGTTACTTATTCCTAAGATGAAATATGATGAGGTCACGATGGACTTCATTTCTAGTTTATTGAGGTCCCCTTAGGATAATGATTTTGTATGGGTTGTTGTTGAGATTCTCACAAATGATTCTCAATTCTTTACATGGAGAATTTCGGTGTAGATTATCATGGGATGTTGTATATTTGTGAGAAAACATGACTCTAAGGGGTCTCACATACTATTGTTTTAGTGTGGATTCCCTTTTTATCACTCATTTATTCTATTTTTGTAGAGTGTGTTGGTTACATAGGTGATTCTGAGCACAACCTACCACCCTAATATTGATAGTTGGTCAAAGCCTATGATACTAGTTATAGAGAAAAAGTTCCAAGAATGTTTCCCTATTTTTGGGGGCTCTTGGGAGAGACATATACCCCTTAATGAGTTTGACTAGAATGAAATCTATCAGAATACTATACAAATGGAACCTTATTTAAGATTTTATTGTAGTACCTTTTAATCGCCCCGATTCTAGTTTGAGTCATGTGATGTAGATTTACTTGAAAAACGAATAATGTATGAGAATTTGGAGTGGGTCTAGTTTATTTTGATGTGGATGGCTACTTTGAAGTCTCATCAGAAATAATTTTCCAAATGTCATAGATTTCCTTTGGAGTTTGAGGTTTGGGATTGTGTTTTCTTATTTCATTAACCGATTCTGAGACACTATATAATCAAGATAAATGGTAATCTTTTCCCATGATATGTCAGGCCATTTGTGATTTTGTATAGATTTAGACTAGTATCCAATCCACCAGTTCCTCTGAGGTACCATGTAATGCACAACGTTTTCCTATTTTCCATGTTTCATCTCCATCACTCAGACCCCTATCATGATTGTCAACCTGAGGAGGTTGAGTTTCATGTTGATGTATCCTATGGTGAATATCTGATTCCTATCTTTAAAAGGAGAGCTATATATTTCTATGGTCAGCTAGTTCCTCTAGTATGGGTGTTATAACAACATGATCAATTATAATATGAGGCTCAGGAGGGGATGTTGACATACATGATAAGTGGGTGGACTTTTTCTGTAAAAAATATTGACCACACTTAAGATGGAATTTAATTACATAAATGGGGGGATTATACCAAGAATTAAATTTTTACAAGGTAAAATCCATTTTATTTTGGTTTAGAATTCTCTTTATAGCCTAATGTGAGTACCCAAATTTATAACTATTGTTTCAGGGGTGTATGGGTCTTTTTTGGAGTCCATAATCCATTTTGGAATGAAAATTATTGGATGCATGATTATTTCAAACTGTGTGAGGTAGGAAACACAGTATGATAAACCATGTGAGATGGTGGTAGAGGGAAAAAGGAGGTTGAGCAGTTATGGAAAACCATGTTATTTGGACTATATAGCAGTGCGATAAACTTGGTACTTTTGACAGTGAGATTTGGAAGGGATTGAGTATAAATAGTCAAACCACGCAAGGAAACCATGTGGGTTCCCCTACCTTTATCTAATCAAGCATTATTAGCACATGATTTAAGAAAATTGTGTCACCAAACCATGGGCCCCAAACAATTTTGGTAAAATGAAAATTTTTCTTCTATATAAAAATTCACTTTTTAAACTAATTCCCCTTTCTTATCCCACATAAAAATCATGAGCTTTGAGATATATCTTGGACGAATAAACTTGGATTTGAAGTAAGTCCTATTTATGATCTCCTATTCAATCATCATTTATATCATATGATCCACATCAGATAATAATTGATTCATTTTTTTCCATTCGTTATTCTTCTTCATAAAGGTGTCACAATTTAGGTGGAATATAATTTTACATAATTTGAGGTTCCTCATTAGTTATTCATTTTTATCCCTCTCTAGGAAAAATCCAAAGTTGATACTAGATAAGACATATACTACCAAGTTACGATATAAGGTATATACTTTTCATATTGGTTTGGGGGCATTATATACCTAGCTTCTATTGTGCTGCATGATGTACATTCTGGAGTGGCCGCAAAAGTTGAACTATTTCATTGAATTAAATGAATATTGACTTGTTAGGGAATCCCATAAGTTCCCTTTTGATGTGTTGTGAGCTATTTTCGATAAAAAAAAGAATCCCATGGGGTGTGAGCATTTCTTATCTCACATGTTGAACCATCTATGGTGTGTGATTTAGGCTTTCATAATTCAGATAAGCATAGATATATTTAAATTCCATTAAATTTCATAGATAGGAGACGTGTAACATTATTTTCATTTTGATGACATAGGTTAAATGTTTTATATTAAATTGGTATTCATTATCTGGGTTTGATATAAATTGTATAAATGAGTGGGTATACTGTTTGGTTTCCTTGAATATGAAATGTGGATAATGAGTGTGTATACTATTGGTATGAAATGGTAATGGTTTTGGTCGATTAATTAATTGATATTCATTTAAAATTTTAGTTGATTCTATGGTAGTCATACCATGGGTATGTAATCCATTTAAATTACTTAGATGTTACTCCTTAGATATTAATGTGGTATTCGATGCCTTAGATGATTTTTTATCCTTGTGTCTTGATCTTGTGGGATTCCATGGGACTTGATACCCCTTAACACAAAATTAACTTTTTTATATTAAAACACCTTTAAGGGGAAAGTGAAAACCCTCACATTTAAAACAGATCAAGTAGAAAAAGAGACAACTCACTTGTTAGAGACATGTCTAAGACAGTTGGAATCAAATTCCCTAAAAGGTCTCCAAGGAAATAAATTTACATGTCTATCTCGATCATCATTTAAAATATCTTCTTAATGAAATTCTAAGTATTTCCAAGCTTGAATGTACCCTACTTTACTAATCATCCCCATGTTGAATAATTTATTCAATATGAGATATTTCTTGTCAATACACTCACATTTCTTCCTAGTAGTATCCACTTGGAGTAATATTTCCATCATTTTATCAACACCATCATCGGTCGCCTTAATCGTCAGAACGACCTCCACCATTTCTTCACCAGAGTGCATGAGTAGATCCATCTTATGTTCTAGAACTGTGACCTTCTATCTCTATGAGCCGTCAGGATTCCCTACCTCACACAGTTGTCTAGGTAGGAGAGGATCCTCCTTCACTAACATCACCCCCTCAGGTCATAGATGTATATCTCCTTGCGGATCCTCCAACATCTTGTCGGTATCTTTATGTGGGGTCGCCAAATATACCATGGTAACTTATGCTTTTGAGGCCTCATTGTCATGCTCTTAAGACCTGATGTCTTCAACTTGATGAACCTCCTTGACTTCCACTATCTATACCTCATGTTCCTTGGGTTTACCACCTTTTTGGGCTGATCGAGTCTCCATTGGCCTAGGAAGGTAGGAGTAGTCTTTGTGCCCCTTTGGTTTCAACTTCTTGGAAACAATGCAACTCCATGGGTCCCTATTTTCCTTCTTCCTTCTTGGACTGTACAGGCCTTTATCGACCCCTTAGGTAACATAATCATCTGAGGGTTTTCTATAATGAACCATACTTTACAAACATTATTATTACTTCATAATTTAAGAACACTTATTATAACATATAACAGAACCATGAAAGGACCTTATAGGTATAGTGTCATTAGAAACTGAGAAACATAAACAACTGGTACATAAATCATCTACATTTTCTCCCATTTATTTCATCATATCTAGAGTCCCTTTTGGAATATTCTATATAGTACCCTTCTTCCTGACCTAGGGAATGAAAACATACAAAGGGGTGAGCTCAAATGCTCAGTAAGGGTAAACAAAATAAATATAAATAACATCATATTCAAACGAACATAACATTTTGGAAAACTTAACCTACAAAAGAGATCATAATATCATAACATGGGATTTGTCATAGTGGTGAAATGTAATCCCAAATAATCCTAACTTAAAACATGAAACTTTGTGGAATACACACATAATCATAGAGAATCATTTCTTATTAGTCAAGACTCATTGCCAAGACTATCTTAGCGGACAAAGTCCATTTTTGAACTGATTTCACTCCTCGTTTCAGTCGTGTTTCACTGAACCGGTTTAACCTTCCATTCCAGCCATGTCTATCTCATGAGATATAAATCTTTACCCAATGCATTGGAGGGAGATATAGGTCCCACCCATCTCATAATGATACCATTCTTATGTGAGCCACAAAATCATAAACCATACATCATAGCATAACCCATGTTATAAAAATGGGAATCTTAAACATCATGCCATCATAACATAATCCATATAAGATAAAAGGAAATCATAAAAATAATTCCATCATAACATAATCAAATCAATGTAAAACAATAGGTATATAAACCGAACCCTATATTATCTTATATGGAAGATAATTTTGATAAAACACTTGAACTCCATTCTTGAAGAAAATATCGTTTCTACTTCAAAATTTTTTTCCTTTATTAAAATGTCATATAAATTTAAACTAAAAGAAGTTGATTAAAAATAAACTTGAAAAAATGTAATGGAAGCTTCGTGGAAATAATGTTCTAAAATTCCATTCAGGCCATATAAGTTAAAAAAAATATTCTTCTCGTATTTTGGCCGGAAAAGTCAAAAAGTACCTCGTACAAAAAACGACAAAATATTCCTTTCATATCTTTTACTAAAAACTCACCGAAGGGTAAAATTGGATTTTAACAATTATAGGAGTATATAAATAATATTACATATTGAGGAAAAATGGATGTGGATGATAAATATTCCCTAGGAAATTTTGAAGTATAAGCAATATCGGATAAAAATTGAGATTTGCGAGATTGTCCCTTACCTTAGGTCTGATTTGCTTTGTAAGTGTCCGAACCTCCTGTATAATGATTTAAATAATGTCATTGACTTATTCTAGAATCATACATATTTTTATGATATCATATATGGTCATATTATTAGATTCTTCTTAGTAATATTTCGTTGTTACTTATTATTCGGGTGTTTATTGCATTTTGTTCTTATGCGTGTTTTGTCGAATAAATTCTTATTCTTCTTTTCAAGTTATAGATACTTCATTTACAGAATGGTATTAGTTTAATACATATCATATTCATTCATTCAATTCATTTATATAATCATTATGCAATGAAGATCATGTAGAACGAGTCGCATCACATCGTGGAGACGGTATTCCGTACGTACGCACGAGCGATGATATTGTTCCCATGATCGTGGAATTGTATTGGAGTGTATGTATACTATTTATGAATCAATATCAATTTAAAATAATCATATATAGCCATTATTTAAACCATTATACCCATCCAAGTAAGGTGGTGGTGGAAAATAGATTACACCACGGCGTAGAGACGGTATTCCGTACGTACACACGCGCAGTGATTTTGTTTTCCGTAGGATTGATAGATAGTGAAATAGGTTTGTTTCATACTTATAATAACATATCAGTATATTTTTGATACTTATGTTATTACTTCATAATGAAACAACTAAATAAGAATAAGTGGAAGAAGAAATAAAGTTGAAAAAATCGGTAACGGACATTACCTCTTCTTTGAAGCGCCTCTTTGAGACATCCTCTTAGGGCACAAAAATTGGTCTTTGAAAAACACCAGGACCTCTAGAATGTTTCTAGGGAAGTGGAGAAGAGAATTTGGCAGGGGTTGGCCGAGCTTGAAGTCTCAATATGGTGTGAGGAAGAGAGGCAGGAGGCGCCCTTTTATAAGGGAGGAGAGGGGCACCTTTGGAAAAACTAAAAATATTATTTTATTATAAAGTAATATTTGGTCTTTAATAGCTCCAAATTAATTTATTTCGAAGCTAAGGCGGGTATGGGTCGAAATCCTCTAATCCAATAGAATTTAGACAAGTTTAGGTATCTATTTTAACCTTATCATTTAGATTTAACTTTAAGTTAGATGATTTAACTTTTACCGTGGCTTCTTGTTTTCTTACACTATAAGGTTAATAAACTTACTATAACATGCCAAACGAACCCCATGTTATTTATTATTAGTATATATAACCTTATCTAAGTCATTTGGCTGAACCTTAGATTTTTAGGAATAAAATAACAATTAATAATATTATATTTCTTTAAAAAACTATTTTATGTAAATTTTGACACTATTTGGTAATTGATTTTTCTAAAAATCATAACAGAAATATTAGTTCGAAAAGAGTTAATTAAATCAATACTAACATGTCATATTAACATAGAAAATTATTGTAATTCATAGAAAGTCTCAAATTACATTTATTCTGGTATTTATAACATCAATTATGTCAATATTTCATTAATAAGATAATTACTGCATCATCATTGTGTCATAAATAAATTAAATTATTTAATGTCTAAAAATTACAAATAAAATATAATTATGTAGGAAATATTTTTAGATTTATAATGAATATTTATAGTTGAATTTATATTATGTATAAATCTATAAAAAAAATGTTTTAGTTATTAAACTTTGATTTTAACTATTTTAACCCTTCTTTAAATAAGATAATATTAAATGTCCTAATCTAATCCAAGTGGGCCTAAATGGTCATATTTTATTCCTAAGGTTGTTTTTGGTCGAATTACATTTATCCAATAGAATTAGGACATTTTTAGGGTAATAATAATATAATTTTTACCCTTAATTACCCTATTTACTTTTAACCATGGTAAATAAAAGTAAAAAGTTACTATTCACCAAAAATTATTTTCATCTCATTGAACCACATTTTACATACTAACATCAACCATGTCACTCAGATTTTTGAAATTCCATTCACAAAAGTGGTAAAATTAAGTTTTATGTGAATTTGGAAATTCTCCTAGGAGGTGGGTAAAAGACGGTCAAAAGTTCAATAAAATTTTTATATATCTAAAATAAAATGACTCCAATGAATTACATTGAACTTATATAGGTATTATGTATCAATTTTTACATAAAATAAATTTAAATAAAATAAATAATTATTTAAATAAAAAGTCTCTTTTTAAATAGTAACTCAGTGTTATCACTATTCATAAAAAATTGATAGTTTTCAGAAAAATACCAAAATTCCACCCTATGCTAATTTCAATATTCCGAATCCAAAAATGAAGTCCATTTTGAAAGATAAAATTTATAAAATTTAAAAAAGTGGTTATTAATATTCATAACGGCTAGTTTTAATAATATTTTAATAGCATATCGTTGTTTAGTGAAACTCGGTATTGCGTACGACGCAAGCTATCGAGGAAGGCTATGGTTGCGTGTAAAGAAATCCAAGCTAGTGTTGTGTGTAGTGAAAGATTCCTTTGATGATTTATATAACATAAAAACAAAATATTTCTCATAAAAGTCTCGGGTGTTACATTCTACCCCACTTAAAATGAATTTCACCCTCAAAATTTGTCACTTTGTAACAAACATATGAGGATACCTCTCTCTCATCATATCCTCATGCTCTTATGTAGCTTCTTCTAATTGGTGGTTCCTCCATAAAACATTAACCAAGCGAGTGGTCTTGTTCCGTAGGATTTTTTCGCTACGATCGAGAATCTCTATCGGCTGTTCTTCATAAGAAAGATCTTGTTCCAGCGGTACAACTTCTTAGCTGAGTACATGTGAAGGATCAGGTATGTACTTTCTTAGGAGAGATACATGGAACACATCGTGAACTTGAGAGAGATTCGGTGGAAGCGCCAATCGATAAGATACCTTCCCACCACGATCCAGTATTTCGAAAGGACCGATATATCTACGGCTCAACTTTCTCTTCTTTTCAAATCTCATGACCCTCTTCCAGGGAGATATTCGTCAGAAAACTTTATCACCCACTTGAAACTCTAGGTCTTCTCTTCAGTTGTCGGAATAACTTTTCTGTCGACTCTGAGCTGCTCTTATGTGTTGTTGAATAGATCTGACCTTTTCTACCATCTCATCAACAAGATCAGGTCCTAATAGCTCTATTTCCCCAACTTCATCCCAGCAAGTTGGAGTTCAACATTTCTTTCCATAGAGAGCTTCAGAAAGATCCATCTGAATACTGGAGTGAAACCTATTATTATAAGAAAATTCCACCAAAGGTAGGTGTTTATCCCAACCACCTTTGAAATCCATAGAGAAAGCTCTCAACATATCTTCTAGAGTTTGAATTGTCCTCTCAGACTGACCGTCTGTCTGAGGATGATAAGCAGTGCTAAAACTCAACTCTCTACCCAGAGTATGCTGAAGACTTCGCCAGAACTTCAAGGTAAATCTCGGATCCCGATTAGATATAATGGAAAGTGGTACTCTATGCAATCTTACCACTTCCTTTACATATATCCTGGCAAGCTCATCTAGAGAGAAATCCTCTCTAATAGAAATGAAGTGTGCAGGCTTTGTAAGAAGATCAACTACGACCCAGATAGCATTATTGCCTTTGGATGTTTTAGGAAGTCCAATGACAAAGTCCATAGTGATGTTTTCCCATTTCCATTCAGGTATGAGTAATGGTTGTAACATCCCCTTAGACTTCTGTCTCTCAGCTTTAACTTGCTGACAAACCAAGCATCGAGAGACATATTCAACAACATCTCTTTTCATGTCATCCCACCAGAAGTACTCTTTTAGGTCCCTATACATCTTCGTGCTTCCAGGATGAATAGAGAATGAAGAACTATGAGCCTCATCCACCAGCTCCTTCTTTAATTCGGGGATGGGAGGAACACAAACCCGATTCCTGAACTTTATTATCCCATCACAATCATGGTTAAATTCAGGAAAATTTCTCACCTTTTTTTGTAACTCTAAACCTTCTTTCTATGCCACTTTAATCTTCACATGTATAGATGGTTGAACATTTATTTGAGAAAGATACAATTTTCCCCTTTCATTATAATTACAAGATCCATCCTTAGTAAATCCATAAATATTGGATCTTTTGTGATCCTCATCATGGATAAGCTAGCATGGTCTTGTCGACTTAATGCATATGCCACCTTGTTTGCTTTCCCAGGGTGGTAATTAATTGAGAAGTCGTAATCCTCAATCAGCTCCAACAATATTCTTTGGCGCATATTCAGCTCCTTTTGTGTGAAAATATACTTTAAACTTTTATGATCAGTATAAATGTCACACATTTCTCCATAAAGATAATGCCTCCAAATATTTAATGCAAAGATTACAGCAGCTAACTCCAAATCATGAGTTGGGTAATTTTGCTCATGGATTTTCAACTTTCGTGAGGCATAATCTTTCACCATATCATTTTTCATAAGAACACACACCCCATCCCCTTCTTGGATGCATCACTTTAAATCACAAACCTTTCTCCACTACAAGGAAATGTGAGTACATGTGCACTGGATAACCTTCTTTTCAACTCCTTGAAATTCTCTCCACATTCCTCCGTCCAAACAAAATTAACTCCTTTCCAAGTTAACTTGGTGAGTGGATTAGATAATCGTGAAAAATCTTTCACAAAACATAGACAAAATCTAGCCAAACCAAGAAAACTTCGGATCTCGGTTACTGTTGTTGTTCTCGAACATCTTTCGATAACCTCTGTTTTTGCTGGATCCACAGATATCCCCTCTTTTGAGATTATGTGTCCCAAAAATGCAACTTTTGAAGCCAAAATTCACACATGGTAAATTTGGCATAAATCTTATCCTTTCTCAGGGTCTTCAATATAATTCTCAAGTGATCGTCAGGTTCTTCCTTGCTCTTTGAATAGACAAGAATATTTTCTATAAAGACTACCACAAACTGATCAATATAGTCTCTAAAGACACTATTCATTAGATCCATGAAGATAGAAGGGGCATTAGTAAGACCAAATGGCATCACTATAAATTCATAGTGTCCATACCGTGTACGGAAATCCGTCTTTGGTATATCTTCCCTTTTGACCCTTAATTGATGATACCCTGAACAAAGATCAATCTTGGAAAAGTATTGAGCTCCATGTAGTTGGTCAAATAAGTTATCAGTGCGCGAAAGAGGATATTTGTTCTTGATAGTGATCTTGTTAAGTTCTCGATAATCAATGCAGAGTCTCATTGATCCATCTTTCTTCTTAACAAACTGAACTGGTGCTCCCCAAGGTGACGCACTAGGGCGTATGAATCCCTTATCAAGATTCCCTTGGAGTTGCTTCTTCAATTCCTTCAACTCAATTGGGGCCATTCTATAAGGTGTCTTTGAAATAGGCAAAGCACCCGGTACGAGTTCTATTGAAAACTCAACTTCACGATTTGGTGGATGACCCGGAAATTCCTCCAGAAAGACATCGTCAAACTCTCGTACAGTGGGAATATTCTTAATCGTGAGTTTCTCACCAACCATTTTAGATAAATAACCTTCATTTAGTGGAATCAAGACCCATAAGATGGAAGAAATTTCCACTGGAAGGTTATGTTCATCCATGCATCGATAGACGATCATATATAGATCTGGAATATGAAATGTGACTTACCTTCTTTGGAAATTGATATGAGCTCCATATAAAGAAAGCCAATCCATGCCAAGAATCACATCAAATTACACTATAGGAAGGATCACAAGATTTGCAGGAATCACTTTCCCACAAACTTCCATCGGAGAAGAATAATAAACTTTTGATGCGACTGTTGTGCCATTAGGGGTTGTCACAACAAACTCAACATCTAATTGTTGAGGTAATATGGTGATACCCTTAGAAAATTATTCAGAAATAAAAGAGTGGGTGGATCCAGAATCAAAAAAAAACATTTGCTACTTTAGAGTGGATGGTAAGTGTACCTTTCACCACTTCATTATCATACTCCACATCATTGATAGAAATTGCATGTGACTTTCCTTTGTCTTTAGCCTTAAGAGTTTGTTGACGTTGATCATCATCAACAACCCTTGGATTAGGGCATTTATTGGCATAATTCCCCATTTCCGAGCACTTGTAACATTGAAGTGTAGGAGGTGCACTCTATGTAGCATTTTATTTGTTCGCATCACTGGACATCTTCTTCCCATCATTGCGGCATTCAAATTCCCGATGGCCTTCCTTTACTCATTTGAAACATTTACTTGTCCCTTTAAGACAACTCCCTCCATGTTTTTTTCCACACATTGAGCATAAGGGAAAACTCATATTCTTTTAAGTGTGATCTTTAGATTTTCCTTTGAATTCCATTTTCCTCTTCTTATCAAATGCATATGACTGATGGGTTACTCCAATCTCCATCTCAACCTTGAGAGCACATCGAACGATTTCCTCGTAACTATTGAAGTCCATTATGGCTAACGCCCTTCGAAGACTTAGTTTTAAGCCACTAAAGAATCGATCAATCTTAATCTCAGGTTGGATAATAATACCAGAAGCGTACCCTGCAAGTCTTGTAAAATTTGCTTCATAGGTACCAACATATTCATCGTCCTTTTCCTTCAGTTCATGAAACTCCTTCTCCATCTTTGGTTGAAGAAGACGAGGGGATTACTTATTGAAAAATAAGTTCTCGAACTCGTCTCATTCCATGGAATGAATTTCATCTCTTTTCCTCGTATTCTTGATAAGATTCCACCATTGACCATCATCTCTTTCCAAACGATACACTGCTAAGATGGCTTTATCATGTTCAGAACATTGAAGAACTAAAAATATCTTTTCAGTGGTACTGATCCATTGTTCAGCCACTAATGGATCAGTAGACACGCTGAATGAGGGTGGACGCTGCCTCATGAAAGATTTAACAAAATGTTGCTCCTTCCTTTGCTCGTTTGGAAGTCCTGCATGATTCATAGCTTGAGAAAGTAGTGTGAGCATGGCTACAAGATTTTTCATTCCAGCTCCAATAACGTTTGGTTGCTCAGGAGGACAATCATTGCATTGCCCGTCGCATTCCGAATTAACATGGTTCCTTCGAGTTCCATCCATTGACTAAAACCAAGAAGAATAGTGTGAGCAACACTAATTATAATATGAAAACCACATAATCATGAATAAAATTTCACACTTAAGGTCGTATCATAGGTTGTTCATGGACATTTTTAAAACACTAAGATTGTGTTCTATGCTTAGACTTATCCTTAGGGTTCTTACTAAGGCTTTCACATCCTAGTTTCCAATGGTTGACTATACCCTTCCTCTGATACCAACTATAACGACCCATACTTTACAAACATTGTTATTACTTCATAATTGAAGCAAACTTATTACAACATATATCAAAACCATGAAAGGACCGTATAGGTATAGTGTCTTTAGAAACTGGTAAACATAAACAACTGGTTCATAAATCATCTACGTTGTCTCCCATTTATGTCATCATATCTAGAGTCTCTTTTGGCATATTCTACTTAGTACCCTTCTTCCTGACCTGGGAAAAGAAAACATACAAAGGGGTGAGCTCAAATGCTCAGTAAGGGTAAACAAAAGAAATATCAATCACATCATATTCATAAGAACCTATCATTTTGGAAAACATAACCTGCAAAAGAGATCATAATATCATAACATGGAATATATCATAGCGGTGAAATGTAATCCCAAATAATCATAACATAAAATATGAAACTTTGTGGCATACACACATAATCATAGAGAATCATTTATTATTAGTCAAGACTCATTTCCAAGACTATCTTAGCAGACAAAGTCTATTTCTTAACCGAGTTCACTCCTCGTTTCAGTCCTGTTTCACTGAACCGGTTTAACCTGCCATTCCAGCCATGTATATCTCATGAGATAAAATCTTTACCCAATGCATTGGAGGGAGATATAGTTCCCACCAATCTCATAATGATACCATTCTTATGTGTTCCACAAAATCATAAACCATACATCATAGCATAACCCATGTAATAAAAATGGGAATATTAAACATCATGTCATCATAACATAATCCATATAAGATAAAAGGTCATCATAAAAATAATTCCATCACAACATAATCAAATCAATTTAAAACAATAGGGATAGAAACATAACCCTATATTATCTTATATGGAAAATAATTTTGATAAAACACTTGATCTCCATTCTAGAGGAAAATATCATTTCTACTTCAAAAACATTTTCCTTTATTAAAATGTCATATAATTTTAAACTAAAAGAATTTGATTAAAAATAAACATGAAAAAATTTAAAGTAAGCTTCATGTAAATAATTTTCTTAAATTCCATTCAGGCCGTATAAGTTAAAAAAACATTCTTCTCGTACTTTGGCCAGAAAAGTCAAAAAGTACCTCGTACGAAAAATGACAAAAGATTCCATTCATATCTTTTACTAAAAACTCACCGAAGGGTAAAATTAGATTTAAAAAATTGTAGGAGGATATAAATAATATTACATATTGAGGAAACATGGATGTGGATGATAAATATTCCCCAGTAAATTCTGAAGTATAAACAATCTTGGATAAAAATAGAGATTTGCGAGATTGTCCCTTACCTTAGGTCCAATATGCTTCGTAAGTGTCTGAACCTCCTGTATAATGATTTAAATAATTTCATTAACTTATTCCATAATCATACATATTTTTATGATATCATATATGTTCATATTCATAGATTCTTCTTAGTAATATTTCGTTGTTACTTGTTATTCGGGTGTTTATTGCTTTTTGTTCTTATGTGTGTTTTGTCGAATAAATTCTTATTCTTCTTTTCAGGTTATATATACCTCATTTCCAGAATGTTATTAATGTAATAAATATCAAATTAATTCATTCTATTCATTTATATAATCATTATGCAATGAAGATCATGTAGAACGAGTCACATCACATCGTTGAGACGGTATTCCGTACGTACGCACGAGCGATGATATCGTTCCCATGATCATGGAATTGTATTGGAGTGTATGTATACTATTTCAGAATCAATATTAATTTACAATAATCATATATAGTCATTATTTACACCATTATACCCATCCTAGTAAGGTGGTGGTGGAAAATAGATTACACCACGGTGTGGAGACGGTATTCCGTACGTACGCACACACGGTGATTTTGTTTTCCGTAGGATAGATAGATGGTGAAATAGGGTTGTTTCATACTTATAATAACATATCAGTATATGAGTGATACTGATTTTATTACTTCATAATGAAACAACTAAAGAAGAATAAGTTGAAGAAGAAATAAAAATGAAAGAATCGGTAACGGACATTACCTCTTCTTTGAAGCACCTCTTTGAGACCTCCTCTTAGGGAACTAAAATTGGACTTTGAAGAAGACCAAGACATCTAGGATGTTTCTAGGGAAGTGTAGAAGAGAATTTGGCAGGGGTTGGCCGAGCTTTAAGGCTCAAAGTGGTGTGAGGAAAAGAGGGAGGAGGTGCCCTTTTATAAGGGAGGAGAGGGGCACCTTTGGAAAAACTAAAAATATTATTTTATTATAAAGTCATATTCGGTTTTTAATAGCTCCAAATGGATTCATTTAGAAGCTAAGATGGGGATGGGTCGAAATCCTCTCATCCAATAGAATTTAGACAAGTTTAGGTATCTATTTTAACCATATCATTTAGATTTAACTTTAAGTAAGATAATTTAACTTTTACCGTGTCTTCTTGTTTTCTTACACTATAAGGTTAATAAACTTACTATAACAAGCCAAACGAACCCCAAGTTGTTTATTATTAATATATATAAACGTATCTAAGTCATTTGGACGAACCTTAGATTTTTAGGAATATAATAACAATTAATAATATAATATTTGTTTTAAAAACTATTTATGTCAATTTTGACACTATTTGGAAATTGATTTTTTTGAAAATAATAACAGAAATATTAGTTCAAAAAAAGTTAAATAAATAAATTCTAACATGACATATTAACATATAAAATTATTTTAATTCATAAAAAGTCTCAAATTACATTTATTTGGGTATTTATAACATCAATTATGTCAATATTTCATTAATAAGATAATTACTGCATCATCATTGTGTCATAAATCAATTAAATTATTTAATGTCTAAAAATTACAAACAAAATATCATTATGTAGGAAATCTTTTTATCTTTCTAATGATTATTTATAGCCGAATTTATCTTATGTATAACTCTATAAAAAATGATTTAGTTATTAAACTTTGATTTTAACTATTTTAACCCTTCTTTAAATAAAATAATATTAAATGTCCTAATCTAATCCAAGTGGGCCTAAATGGTCATTTTTTATTCCTAGGGTTGTTTTTGGTCGAATTAAATTTATCCAATAGAATAAGGACATGTTTTAGAGTAATAATAATATCATTTTTACCCTTAATTACCCTATTTACTTTTAACCATGGTAAATAAAAGTAAAAATTTACTATTCACCAAAAATTATTTTCATCTCATTGAACCAAATTTTACTTACTCACATCAACCGTGACTCTCAGATTTTTGAAATTCCATTCACAAAAGTGGTAAAATTAAGTTTTATGTGAATTTGGAAATTCTCCTAGGAGGTGTGTAAAAGACTGTCAAAAGTTCAATAAAATTTTTATATATCTAAAATTATTATAAAATGACTCCAATGAATTAAATTGAACTTATATAGGTATTATGTATCAATTTTGACCTAAAATAAATTTAAATAAAATAAATAATTATTTAAATAAAAAGTCGGTTTTTAAATAGTAACATAGTGTTTTCACTATTCATCAAAAATTGAAAGTTTTCAGAAAAATACCAAAATTTCACCCTAGGATAATTTTGATATTCCGAATCCAAAAATGAAGTCCATTTTGAAAGATAAAATTTATAAAATTTCAAAAGTTGTTATTTCTATTCATAACGGCTAGTTTTAATAATATTTTAATAGCATATCATTGTTTAGTGAAACTTGGTATTGTGTACGACGCAAGTTATCGAGGAAGGCCTCAGTTGCGTGTAAAGAAATCCAAGCTAGTGTTGTGTGTAGTGAAATATTCCTTTGATGATTTATATAACATAAAAACAAAATATTTCTCATAAAAGTCTCGGGTGTTACATTTTCCATCTCTATTGGACTCTGCAGAACAAATGGATTTTTTTTCAATCCATCCCACGTAACTCAAACAATCAAATCGATAGTTTATGTTGAGACTGGACAAATTCACCCTCGTATTGGTATACCTACTTACACCATGAGATTTCTGCTCCCAAACCTGGCCATCCATATACTTATTACCGCAATTTGGTTAGACCGCCCTTTCAGAGTTGTTACTTCATCCTGCACACACTTACACAGCATAGGTTCATGGATTTGATATCACATCGCATATTTCACCCACTACAATCAAATTGTCGCCAGGAGGGCTCGCTAGAACACTCGTCAGCCTTTTAAAAATTTCAGATACACTCATTTTAGAAGGTAATTCCTTAACTGGTTTTTGCTTCACTTCATCTCTTGAACAAATAAAACTAGCATTCTTGCCAGAGCCTCGACTAGATCCTTCATAGCCATCAATAGACCCATTTGGATCTGAAATCATCCCCCGAGCCTTATACTGGATGCTAACATCTTTTGATTCTCCATAAGAAATGTTATGGTCTACTAAACTCCCCATTTGACGACCATTCCCCACAAATTCATCATCCTCAATATGAGAAACTGGCACAACCTCTATATTTCTTAGTGGATCGCATGGGTCACCAAACAAGACTAACTCTTCCAAACATGCACCTGGGACACACAGCTTGCTGCCCAGTCCCTTCTCCGGCTCCTGTAACTCAGTCCTGCCCCCGAGCCTACACACTTTACTCAAATGGCCCATCTTCTTACAGAGCGGACAAAAATTCACCCATGATTCATAATAAAAAAATTGCTTATAACTAAACTCTTTTCCAAAAGAAATCCAAACGAAGTCAAGAGGCCCTTTCGACACATCCACTTCCAAACAAATTTGAGGAGAAATGGGGTGGAAATGGAATGAGTTCTATTATTAGAACATAAAAATCAACAAAACTAGGTTACCCAATATACATATTATGGAGGGGTTTTGAAAGGGTAGCGGGATGTGAGGAAAAATAACCCAGATAGCCGTAGTTGGAGAATCCCGCTTCATGTGGAAGTCATAGTTCCATCGAAAGAGGGAAAATATGAAGCTGTTGCATATGAGGGGAGCAGAGGACCACGCCAGAATCAGGTCTTCCTCCGATGCAAATCTGATCATGATGTGTCTGTTGTCCAGAAGCCCCATAGTAGATTTTTACTATATCTCCCATGATCCAAAAACAAATCTATCGAAATCATCCACCGAAGGGAGATGGTGATTGAACCGAGCGATCAACGTCTATGTGAAAAGAGAAGAAGCCTTGTTGAATTAAGAAATTAAGATTAATAGTTGTCGGTATCCATCATGAAAATCAGGAACATTATGGCCTTTCTACCCAATGGAAATGACATCCTTAGAATCATGTAGGCTATGATCAGTGAACAAGTTCCTAGGACTCCAACCAGTGCCTAACTGCATTTCCATTATGATGTTTATGGGACAAGATGCATATTCTTTGACCTTCTATACATTGGAAGTATCTGTTCATGGTCTGACACATGATTATATAGCACATCTGTGGGAAATATTTAATTCTTTGTTGAATGTCACGTTTGTGGCTCTTCAGACACTCCAAATTTTATAGAAAAGTCATGGATGTTATGTTTTTATGGTTTTATAGTGAGGCCATGGTGTTTAATTTCATTAATGTGTATCTTCCTTTTATAGAAGATGATTGTTGTTTAACAGGGAGCCCCTTGAGGGTTTTTTGTATCAATTTTTGTACATACATGCCATGGGTATCATTACCTTATTTTAGTAAGTACCTTTTATCCTTCACACTAGATAGCTTATTAAATTTCATAGCCTATATGTTTATAAATGTCTGGGTGGTTACCTATTGGAATTTTATCTTACACCATGTTTATTGCATCCTTAGATACCTAAAAAACTATTTTTATAAAGTTATGGACTAAGGAAAACACCCACAATTCAATGGGTTATTTTATGCAATGTATAAGAAAAGGGGATCACGGGAACGAGATAATGCTAATGATACTATTCGAAGATATCACTTTTTTGATTTTTTTGTATTTTGATACTTTTATTATTTTGATCTGATATGTACATGGTTTTTAATTTTATAGATACATATTTCATCATCATTGTATATGAGACAATTCTAGCATAGTTATATATTCCTTCATAGTATCTATATAAAATATGGTTTAATTAATTCGCTATTGAATATAGTTTATTTTCCACAATGTCACTCTAGTAATGAGGGCATAGTCTCCCCACTAACACACATAGGCCCCTTCTTCTAGTCAAAAACCTAGGGAATTTCAGGAGATTCACTTAAGGCCATGTCTCCAAAAGGGATATGGGATCCATTGAGTGGCTCTCGAGTCTGATACTTTACAAATTATTCATCTAACTTACTTTCATTCATCTTCTTCTTCCAATGTTGTGGTAGAAACACATGCTACCCATGGTAGTGGATTACCTAGTTTCACCTGCCTAGATTCAACCATCAATTACATGACATAATTGAAAAAATATATTCCCAAATGGTGTTCCCCAACATTAAATTAAAGGTGAAATTATTCTCGTGACCTTCAAGACTAAATTGATCAGATCTTTTGGGTTTTGGTAGAGTTATAAGGAAGATCACCATGGTAGCTATGAAAAAACCTAGAACCTTCCCATCTCATAGGAGTGACGTTTCTTTCTTAAATTATTAAAACTATGATATTTTTGGATCCATAATTTCATCCTTATGGGGTTTATGTTTATTATTTTTCATCCCATGAGGGTGTACTGCATGATAAGGTGTAGGATATAGAGTAGGATCTAGTAACGTAGATATTTTTAAATTGATAGTTTCAGTTTTCCAATATCCTTCCATCTTTATCTAGGATTCTGGTGCTGATATAGATTTGGATATGATTGTCATGATAGAATGTAATAATATTTTTGCATCCAAATAAATGTCTTAGATCCCACCCATTTAAATTATCAAAAATTATTGGTGTTCTTAACTCATCATGGTAGTTTTCTATGAAACTTCACATCAATTTTTAATACGGTATCATATTATTTTGGGAGTGATTTAGACACATAATCTAAAAATGTAGTCTAAGACTCACACATTTTTACTCTTTTTCGAATTATAGAGGCCAATAAATTTTTTATTGCATAATGTAAACTAAAATTTAAAATAATTTTTCTACAGAGGTCTTCCAATCCCTTGATTGGTCCTATTTTTATGTCTGGGTACCATACACAATTGGGTCCCTAAAAGGTATTCATAAAAAAAAGAGTCTGGACGCCTCTTTTTGAAAAATATATCCCATCATATGGACTTGATGAGAAAAAAAATGTGTTATATTTTCATACAGATCTCATGAACCATATAATTTCCGGAACATAGGATTTAAAAATAAGAATAAGGAAGAGTCAAAACAACCCATTCAGGCTTGGGTTTTCTTTCCAACATCACTCGAACATGTTTCCACTCAATAAATTCAATCAAGCATTGAATGATTTAATAGTTTCAAAAAAATCCAATAGAAATTTTCAATTAGGAAGGGAATAGAGTATGGGGCCTAATATAATTAACCTGATATATCAATATTATTCCATCTCATTCTTGAGTTTGAAGGTTGTAAATTGAATAAAGATGATATAGTTTTCTAGCCAATCAGAAGAAGTCTCAGTATTTGGATGTCACTGGTTTCAAATAGTTTAGTCTTCTATTAGATATTGATTAGATATTTTGAATATATTTTCACTGGTATGATAAGATATTCATGTCTTGGGACATCAGTTGGAGGAGTAAAATGTGGTTCTGTTGGATGAAAACATCTCGCCTGTATAGGACCCTTATGTAGTTTTTCATTAAACATATTTAGTTCCTTGATTTCATTCTCATATAGGGCTAGTATTTACTTGAATGTGAGGGGTTTGAAAGCCTTATCTAATGCATGGGATTGATCCAGATCCTTACCCTATTCTTTGGTTGATTCTCATCGAGGTGTAAATGGATGTTTCGAAGGAGTTCCCAAATTTTGGGAAATCTTGTGATTTATGGTATGCAAAACATATTCATCTATTTTATTGTGTAACATATTTTGAATGGATATATTCCCCTCTAATCAATTAATTTTTTTATCAGTTAGACATGTGAGATGAAGGGATCATTACTGTTATCCAGGATTCATGTGATATGCATCTAGTAGGGCCATAAGGTCAATTTAGTTTAGTTTTTCTTTTATTAACTATATGAGATTTGGGTATTAATATTAAGGTAATATTTTTTAGTTGAATAATATTGGACTATATTTGTAGCCCTATTTATTTAACACAATCATTTTTCTATTCCTCAGGAATGTTGATCTGGGGAGTGTCTAAAATCTAGAACATTATATGTATTTTATCCTTCTCCAATTGTATGCTCATATGAAATATGACTCCTTCATCTTCAAATGGAGTTTCCTCAACCTTGTTTGACCAATGTGGACATTTTCCCATTTCATTATTATATGAAACAGGGTTATAAGGGATTTCCCTTATTGTATTAGAAGACAGGTGAACCAAGAATCATTAAGAGAGTAACCACTTCCTTATGTTATATTCTGTTTGAGAAAGAATATCACTAGAAAATAATGAATATTCGATATGACTAACCACATATTCCCATGTTCTATGTGATAGGATGGAATTATCATATTTCATTAGTCAAGGGGATAATATTCTTGATTAAATGAAATACCTCTGCAGGGATGACATTCGAAATGAATTCCATCATGGGGAGGACCACCATCATGACTTGATGAACTATTTCAATGATGAAAATAGTAACAAGTTGAGGAAATTCGGAGAGTATGGTAGAAAGGTGATAACTTTTGAAATTTGATACTCAATTCAAACAAAGGGGTATCATGACACTCATTAGGATATGGGCTCTAGTGGTTGATCAAATTCTAGAAATGAAGTATGTCTTTATGGTATGTTGAATGGGGAGGACATCTAAAACTGGTGCCAACCAAATTTTTTGGAGGACCTAATCAATTTTATCTACTATGTCCAAAATATTGTGATAGAGTAGTATAATCTTGAGCCTACATAGATATCCCTCTGAGGGATTTAATTACACTATTATATAAAATTTCAATTTTATGGACTAGCTATTCATTTCTTAATTTTTATTGAAGAGGATATATTCTATATGTCTTCCTCTATGTGATTGAATATGCTTTCTATGGGTGATATCATTCATATATAGAAGCCTTTTAGATTATATCACGTTCCATTTTTTTTATTTCTCTAACACGTCTCTATAATCATGGAATATATATGTTCCTACTTTAGAGTGGCCACTATGATTGACCGATGACCACTTATTGGAATAGGGATCTAGACTAAATCTAGTAGTCCATTTATCATTGGATTTCTATGAACCTCCTAGATAGTAATTTGAATATATGTCTACTATGTTGTGATTATCACATTATTCTTATATGTTTCATAAAATAAATGGTTCGGGTTCTGTTCTTGACTCCAAGTCACTGATAATGCTATCATTTTTTACTTTCAAAACATTTAGAATGTCAAGATGAATAAATGAATTTCCTTCCACCATCATCAAGATATAAGGAGTGAATTACTCTGTTTGAATGAGAATATACATCCATTCAGTAGTAGGATATAGGATATATTACTTCTCATATACTCCATTTATTTTTGGGACATTATAAAAATAATTTGGTGTGAGAAAGAGATATGGATCATCCCATTATCGGTAGCAGGGATCTCTCGGCCAGTTTCTCTAGGTGCCTTCAAATGATTTTGGGGGCATGTTGGGTGTACATTGGGATTTGTGCCTTCTCATGGGTTTTCTCCATATAAGTTATGGGGTATTATTTCGAGTAAATGATGGAAGGTTCATGTTCCCTATTGTTTGGTAACCACCCTTAGTAGGTATTCCTCAGTGCTAAGGTCTTGGTGACTTTTTCCAGTCAACCAACCATGAAACCCCCATCATGTTGAATGATTAATGTCGTACGATAATGGAGGCGATTGATACTGAAAATATCCATTTGGTGGGACCCCTGTTCCAATTGGATGAGTCAATTAGTGACCATTTTATAAGCCTCCTTGAGATAAAGGAGGAATTTGTTACAAAATTTCTAAGGATAGGCTCTGGAAAATATTTGACAAGGAAACTAGTTTCATCTTCTTCTAGACCACCAAACATTATTAAGGGGATGGCTGGTGGGTTTTCATGAGCTCGAGGTCTGTTAAGATACCTCAAGGGTTCGTATGACACCATTTTGGTGGTACTACTATACAATCTCATTTGAGACCTCATGTTAATGATGATGGATTTTTCACAGTGTCCTTTGATATTTTGATGACCTTGTAACTGATAAAAAATTCAGATTAGGTAAAAGGATTCCATTGTATTTTTTAGTAGTTAGTTCAAGTAGAAAATCACAAGATTCATATAAAAAATGAAAAAATGAAAATACATCGATGTAGGATCCCAATAAACAAACACCTTCATAATTATTATTATTGGATCCAGGTTTTGGCCTTATTTTATTATCGTGAAGGGGCCAAAAATTTGGGTTAAAGGGACATCTTTCGGTTAAGGATTCACATTAGGTTACCATTGTTTTTTATATGAAATGCTTTGTGCCTAAAATCATTTTCATTTGATGCATACATTCTTTACAAAGGTAGGTAGTAAAGTAGATTTATATAATGATACACTTAGATAATTAATTGGTTGAGAGAACCAATGGTTAGCCTCATCATACCCTTTTTGGAGGAATTATTTCATAATCTAGAACCATATCATACATTAATGCTCTATTTATAAATACATTATTAAATTAAAAAAAATAAGATAGGTGTCTGTTGAATTTAAAATAAATTATTTTCATGTGATTATTTTAGAATAATATCTATATATCTAAGGTCCTTCTTTAAGGGATACATATGTATGTAACCATGTTTCTAAATAGATGGTACCGATTTGTTTGAAGATGAAATGTTCTCATATCCTTTATTATTGTGATTTATGTTTTATTCCCCTCAATGGGGTGATCTAGAATAAATTTTCATCCTAGAAGACTGAAGTGGTATGGATATCAGGATTGGACCCATGAGAAGGGATTCCTACATATCCTTAGGAAAGGAATCTGAACCCACAAAGTTCCATTCCACATATAGGTACATATCATTCCTTTTAAAGTCATGTGGTGATCACCAAACACTTATTTTTATCAAAATGTAGTAAGGAATTATAGGATAAATGTTCCCAGTAAAGGGCTTGTGTGGGTCTTATTCCAAAGCACCCCAATGGACCGGGAAGGAATATTGTCTCCTGTGTGGGGGCATGTAACGCCACGACCACAGTTACCGAGAGTTGGTGAATTATTACATAACATCTCCATGATCCCAAGAGATCATGTACCAAAATACCGATTAGTTTAATGGAATTGGAAGTACTAGATACATACATAATTTTTACATTAAATTATGAAATGAAAATGTAACATTATGTCTTCTTTGAACACAACCATATTTCTTAGCCTATTCCTAATGGTCAGTCAAAATATACTTCTTCGCATCCTTTAAAAAATGAAACATATGTAAGGGTTGAGCTCAGATTCTCAGTAAGGATAACAATATAGTGGAAATAATCATAAATAAGCATAAACAATTGAGGCATTATTTAAGACTAAATAACTATATTTTTAAATATAAACTTCAGCATAATATGGCAATGATAAATCACATAATTCCATTTACTTATTCACGTAGATATTCTAAAAGGTGAATAATAAAATGTAATATCAATATATAATCTTATAATGATAAAATGAATAATGCCAGTCATCATAACCACATTATCACTTCCTCATTCCAATACTACAAATAAAAATATTGTTAAGGCCTTGTTTCAAGACACTAGTTTGTATCATGAGACCTATTGATACATCAAGGGGCTATAGCAGGCCCCGCCTGTCACTTACTACGTCCAGTGCATTCCTCATATAAAAAGGGTGAATCATATTGTAATGTCCTGGATTTTTCCATGTATTATTTTAATATTATATAGGAATTAATTCGAGACCAGGTTCTGAGATGGCGTGTAGTTCCGAGGCCTAGTGAGCCCGGAACAAATGTTTGAATTTAATTTAATAACTGAATAACGTGCATGTTCGGTTTTCCTGAAAAAGAGGAATAACTCCCGAACGGGTGCTCAGATCAAAAATTTGATGGCACTATTGCGTTCAGAGTAGTGGGTTTACCTTAGAAGTGACATAACATTGGCCGGCGCGGGTCGGTGGTGAAATCTGGTTTTTGGATGCAACCGTAATAAAAAATTTAATTAAAAAATTTTATTTAAATCTTTGTTGTAGCGACATATCTCTTTTACTTTTTAAAAAGATATTTCGTAGGGGATCATGATTACTTTTCTCATAACCCTGAATTCCCCTGGAGGCTCTGGAGAGCTCTAGAGAAAACATCCCAACGTGGCGACAGTGTTCTTGACGAGCTTCGTCGGCGATGAAAATGCGGCGACCAGGTCTTCACCAACGAATGCCGCGGATCCAGGTAGGACGACTTGCTAATGATTTTCCCCGTTTTTGATTTCAATGATGAACACGGACTAATCCATGAATAGATTATCCCACGGATCGATCGTTTTTGCGGGATGGGATTTTATGGGAATCACGGGGATTTGATTCTTGAAATTGTTTTGGTTTCGTCCAACCTCCTAATGGTGACTGACCAAGATCGACATGAACATCGATCGAGGTATGTCCCTCTCGTTTTTTCATGTTCTTCTTCCCCAAAATTCTCGCATTCTTCGCTACGTTCTACGCGTTCTTCGCGGGGATATTAACGACGGATCGTTGCACACCCATTGTGCGATTCAACAAACCCAAATTGAAGATCTGGCATTGGTACAACCCTATGGAGGTGCGTCTGTGGTGGAAACAGACAGATCGAAGCAGATAGGAAGAAATCGTTCCTCGAACGATTTCCACACGGGTGACCAGAATCGGATTTTGGAACCGATCGAAGGCCCGAAACCCACGGATTTGGCATCTTGACATCGAGGCGACCCTTGATCTTGAGATTCACGGCAAACGAACCAGAGAAACGCGATCCGGAAGATCGGACAAAGCGCGAGGAATAAGACGGCGTTTCTAGAATTTTCCCAACTACACGACGTTTAGTATGGGCTACACAGCATGTGTTCGTCGGCGGGATTACATGGCGTGTACTTCGGGAGTACATGGACACGGTATGGGTACACGGCCAAGGACACACTGGGTATGCCCCTCCCCAGCTAGACCCGGCCAGATACATGGGATACCCCGTGTACCGGTGCACGGGCAGGCGACACGGACACAGGCATAAATCATGTACGGGCACATGTCCAGCGTACACGGAGCGAGCCCCAGGGGCTCGGACATGACATGTGATCCTTCTACACGTCGTGTAGTTTCTTTCTAACCAACAAGCCGAGTGACACGGTCCATTTACACGGGCAGTAACCGGAGTCAGGAACATGTCGTGTACTTTTCTACACGTCGTGTTGTTGAGTTTCCAGAGACCGGACAGATGACATGGGCCGTTTACATGGGTAGTACCCGGAGTCAGGAACACGGTGTGTACTTTTCTACACGCTGTGTAGTTGAGTTTTCCACAGACCGCAAAAATGACACATGCTGTTTACTGGGGCAGTAACCGTGGTCAAGGAACACGGTGTGTAGTCATACTAAATGTCGTGTAATAAATTCTTCACGGCTTGATCTACTTGCCTTCTGTGACATGGACTAGTTTTCTTAGGGTTCGTGCCCTTGGTCCTCTCCCAGAAGGTTCTGGTATCATTTCCTTTACAAGGGAGTATGATCCCTTCAACAGAAATTCTTGAATAGAGTTGTTGGAATCCCCTTTGCGAGACATAGAGCTGGATCCTCTATTCATTCCTGGAACCCTAGGTAGAGTTCTTGGTATCGACGTGACCAACTTTAACCGGGTGTTGATCCTCTGCTTAGTGGATTAGCTTAGACTTAGTTGTCGGAATCACCCCATGACTTGGTCGTGATCCTCATCTAAGTATCATGTTCTCATATTACTTGCGGAGTGTGTTCTCCTGGAATGAGTACTTCGCATCTCTCTCTTCAGACCTAGGAGTGTGTTATACTTGTTTCGGGCTTAGTAAAATCTTTGAGCTAGATCCTAGTGGCAGTATCGCGATGGTCGTTTGTGTATGAGTATATCTGGATATTCTTGTTATATGTTCTGTAGACATATACTGTGTGGAGCTGACTGCATCTTTCTTTGTGGTATTTTTTTGTCTTGTTGTATTTCCTTTGTGGTTTCGGGGTGTCCTACTGGGTATTGTTATACTCACCCCGGTACGGGCTTTGCTCGCACGTGTCGTGTCTTGTGTAGACGAGCGAGCCTTTGACAAGATTCTAGGTAGACCAGGACCGGACGGTGTTCAGTGAGATCAGGCGGGCATAGGTGTGTTTCAATGGCTACAGATTGTAGTCCCAGCACATTTCCTTATAGTTTGGACTTTGTAACAGACTTTCTTTTGGTGGGCTTGTACTTTTGGCCCAGGGTTTTACATTTTCTTTATTTTACTTTCCTGTCGTACTCTTTTGGTTGAGGTTTTTAGTGTATGCATGCATTTCAATTTGTAGTAGTTTTTACTTTTCAGCTTTCTGGGCTTGGAGATGTGTGTGTGTGTGTGTGTTTACTGGTTTATAGACAATGCCTCCCATGTTAGTAGCATTCTTACTCGGTGCTAGTCACCAACCCCATGCCTGTTGGAGGCGGGCTTATGGAGTTGCGGCTCGTGCCCCACTGGGACGGGTCGTGACAAAGTGGTATCAGAGCTGGTCGGTTCTACCTTAGGACTGGGAGTTTGTGAGTTGGTTAGGGGCAATAGTGTTAAGTGTTTCGAGATCGGATTTCAGGCCAGGGTTCCCAGTGTTGGTGCGGGCAGCCAAAGAATCCATACACTGGGACTTTGATAACCTGCTTTTCGACTCGGAGGATGAGAACACTAGTTGCAGTGGAAAATAATGGTACATGCATCATATTGGAATGGGTTGTGGTTTCCATGACCTTCTTGAATCAGCTCTCCAGATATACTCACTGACTGAGATACATCTTGTTTCTTTATAGGATGCCTCCGTGACGCGTACCCTCTAGGATCCAGAAGCTCGATCATGAGGATGACCCCCTCAATGATGATGCTTCGATACATGGATTAGATCCCCCAGTTTTACCATCAGGAGGTGTGCCAGTTATCCCGCCACCTGTAGAGCAGTGTTTAGTGCCTACTGTACCAGTGGAGGAGGACCGCAGGCTGAGCGCACTCCACGAGTTTCAGAGACAAAGACCCCTCAGGTTTCGAGGCGAGCCTGACCCTCAGGTAGCAGAGGACTGGCTTGAGGCAGTGGCCATAGTCATCCGTTTTGTCAGGACACCAGTAGACCAGATGGTGATCCTAGCAGCGAGCCTTCTACAGGGCTTGACAGGATGATGGTGGAGTTTGGTTATCCAGACCCATGACGAGGAGACTCTTCCATGGTCGGAGTTTGAGCATCTCTTCAGAGAGAAGTTTTCACCGGTTACCTTGAGAGCAGAATGTATACAAGAGTTTCTTCAGCACCAGCAGGGAACCATGACAGTGGCTGACTATTCATCAAGGTTTACCGACCTCTCACGGTACTCATTGGATATGGTCAGAGATTAGTACTTCAGAGATCAGACCTTTGAGAGGGGCTTGCGCAGAGATATCTGAGATAACATAATCCCTACGAGAATTCCCACTTATGCTGGAGTGCTCAAGCAGGATTTGGTCTTCGAGATCTTCTTGGCAGAGCAGAGACAACCGACAGTTGTTAGTAGTGGGTGAGCTGGAGAAGAGACCTTAGCAGCAGGGAGACGACATCAGGGACCCAGGCATGGGAGATGTTTCTAGAGGAGATCCCATGACAGGGGATCTGCCGTACAGGGTTCACAGGGCGCATCCAGCCATCCTCGAGAGAGGAGATGCTACTCATGTGATGTAAGGGGACATCTCACCCGAGATTTTCCGACCCGCCGTACTATTCACACGGGAGTAGTGGATGGACCACCGAGGCAGAGACAACGTGTTGAGCAGACAGATCTGCGAGGCGGTGAACACGGTAGAGGATCTGGGAGAGCAGCTGGAGTTGGTCGGAATTTTGACCCTTTACCACCACCACCCCCAGGAGGTCCACCCCATGCTCAGGGAGCCGGTGGCCAGAGGCAGGGACAGCTGTAGGCAGTAGAGGCTTATGACCCAGGTACTCCTGGAATAATTAGAGGTACTATCTGTGTCTTTTCTACTTTGTCTGCCATACTCATAGACACAGGTGCTAGTCATTCCTTTCTGGCTGCTTATCTTGTTCGAGACCTTGGAATTCCATTTGAGCCGTTGACTCGACCCTTATGCTTAAAACACCGACTTGAGAAGATTCAGAGATCACACACCTCTGTAGACAGTGTGACCTGACCCTTGGAGGTGAGAGTTTTGGTTGGAACCTCTTGGTGGTAGCTTCGAGGCCTTACTATGTCATTCTTTGTATGGATTGGCTATCCACAGTTCATGCCCAGATCGACTGTTTTAGGAGAAGGGTGTGGTGTGTCTGCAGTGATGGAACGAGGGTCTCTTTTGTCTGTGAAAGAGAGTCCCAGGTAGCGCAGGATGGACTCATCCATAGAAGGGAACAACCGATTTCACATCATTTGGATAGCCTATCACTTGGCGCAGCCAATGTTACAAGTTTCCAGTTTCCAGCAGTAGTGGCTGAGTACAAGGACGTCTTTCTAGAGGATGTCTTCTGGCTACCTCCCCGTCGGGAGATAGATTTCTGCATTGAGTTGCAACCCGGGATGAAACCGATATCTGTATCAGCATTTCGGATGGATCCTGCAAAGATTTGTGAGTTGAGGTTGCAGATGGACGACTTACAAAAGAAGGGCTTTGTGAGAACCAATGTTTCACTCTGGGCGGCCGCAGTGCTGTTTTCCAAGAAGGTAGACAGGAGCGTGAGGCTATGTGTGGATTACCAGCACTTTAATCATGTGACCGTGAAGAACTGATACCCACTAATGGGGATCGATGACCTATTCGACTAGTTGAGAGGGGCCCGATGGTTCTCAAAGGTTGATCTATGATCAGGCTATCACCAGTTGCGAGTACGAGATTAGGATATACCAAAGACGGCTTTCAGATATCGCTACGGTCACTATGATTACTTGGTGATGCCCTTTGGCATGACGAATGCCCCGGAAGTGGTCATGGGACTCATGAACCGTATCTTTCAGCCCTATCTAGACCGGTTTGCAGTGGTCTTCATCGACAATATCCTTGTGTACTCTGCGACTGAGGAGGAGCACGCGAGACACCTAAGGATGGTTCTGGACACACTCTGAGAGCACCAGTTTTATGGGAAACTCTCGAAGTGTCAGTTCTGGTTACAGTAGGTCCACTTTCCAGGACACGTCATCTTGGTAGATGGGGTAGCAGTGGACCCAGCCAAGGTGGAGGCAGTGGTAGCGTGGGAGCCACCCTGAAGCATGACAGAGGTGCAGAGATTCCTTAGTTTGGAAGGCTAATATCTGAGATTCATCCTTGATTTCTCCAGAATTTCAGCACCCATGATAGCTTTGACCTAAAAAGGGAAGCCTTTTCTGTAGACTAAGAGATGCCAGCAAGCTTTCTAGCAGTTGAGACAGAGTTTGATGAGTGCCCCAATCTTGAGATTACCAGAGGATGGTGTCGAGTACGTGGTGTTCTGCGATGCATCAGGAACTAGGCTTGGTTGTTTCCTGATGCAGACGCAAGCGGTGAATGCCTATGGCTCACGTCATATGGGTCCACATGAGCAGAACTATGCGACCCATGATCTTGATTTGGCAGTGGTAGTCTTCAAATTGAAGAAGTGGCGGAACTACCTGATGGGCGAGCAGTTTTCTGTCTACTCTGATCACAAGAGTCTCAGATATATCTTTTCTCAAAAGGATCTGAATTTGAGACAGAGGCGATGGCTTGAGTTCCTCTAGGATTACGACTTTAAGATCATTTACACACTTGGTAAGGGGAACTTAGTGGTAAATTCTCCCAGCCGGAAATCCAGTTCATAGTTGCTGGATGAGGCGATGAGGCATTTAGCCTCTTTACAGTTATCCTTCATGGATAGAGATGAGGGATCTTACCTTCATTCGATGGTTGTTACCCCTCCACTCCTACAGTAAGTTAGGGAAGCACAATGCGAGGATGCTAGCTGTGAGACTCTACATGCTCAGATATTCACAGGTGTTGCGGCTGATGGATATTCAGAAGGTGGGGAGAATGTTTTTTTCTTCAGAGGGAGTACGATTGTACCCGTGACGTTACGAGAGGAGGTTTTACTGGGGTTGCACACACCCCCTTTGGTGGTGCATCCAGGCATGGAAAAGATGTATCAGGACCTCCGACGTCAGTTCTGGTGGTTAGGAGTGAAGAAGTGTGTGGCAGAGTTTGTTTCTTGGTGCCTTAATTGTCACCAAGTAAAGGTTGAGCACTAGGTACCAGTAGGCTTGACTCAGCCCCTTGAGGTGCCATATTGGAAGTGGGAAGGGATATCCATGGACTTCATGTCAGGTTTACCACGTACGTCCAGAGGACACGATGCCATCTGGGTGATCGTTGATCGACTCACCAAGTCGGCCCACTTCCTAGGCACACGGAAGCAGAATTCAATAGAGAGTATGTGACGCCTCTATGTGCAGGAGATAGTTCGACTTCATGGAGTTCCATCCACGATCGTCTCATATCGTGATGCTCGTTTCACATCCCAGTTGTGGAAGGTATTGCAGGATGCTTTTGGGACTCAGTTGCGCTTGAGCACAACATTTCATCCTCAGATTGATGGTCAGACAGATTGGACCATCCAGGTCCTAGAGGATATGGTTCGAGCTTGCATTCTTGACTTCGGTCATTACTGGGAGGATCACCTACCCCTGGTGGAATTTTCTTATAACAACAGTTATCATTCCACTATTGGTATGGCACCATTCGAGACTCTATACGGGCAACCTTGCAGGTCACCGCTTTGCTGGACTAACCCAGGAGAGTCAGCACTTATGGGCCCAGAGATGGTGAGAGCTACTACAGAGAAGGTGAAGGTCATCCAGAAGCGGATGAAGACTGCACAGAGTCGGAAAAAGTCTTATGACGATAGGAGGCGGAGGCCCCTGGAGTTCGAGGAGGGAGACCATGTTTTCCATTGGGTCTCACCTCGACGGGGATTTCAGAGATTTGGCTGAGGCGGCAAGCTATCTCCGAGGTTCGTTGAACCTTTTCAGATTCTGAGTAGAGTTGGCGAGGTGGCATATTTCTTGGCTCTACCTCCTCATATAGACCAGGTACACAACTTCTTCCATGTGTTGCAGCTGCGGACGTAGGTGCATGATCCATTGCACGTTATCAACTGGGGCAAGATGGACATCGATGATGGAGCGACCTTTGATGAGTACCCAGTGGAGATCATGGACCAGAAGGATAAGATCCTTCGTGGCCAAGCTATTCCCTTAGTGCGTGTCCGGTGGCAGTACGAGAATCTCCAAGAGAGCACGTGGGAGGGGGAGGCTCAGATTCACATGCAGTACCCACATCTTTTTGAGTAGCCTTTGTTTTGCCCTTTTGGGGACGTAAAAGCCCAATGGTGGGTGTGATTTAATGTCCTTGATTTTTACATGTATTATTTTAATATTATATGGGAATTAATTCGAGACCAGGCTCTGAGACGGCGTGCAGTTCCAAGGCCCGGTGAGCCCGGAACAAATGTTTGAATTTAATTTAATAATTAAATAACGCGGGCGTGCAGTTTTTCTGAAAAAGTGGAATAACTCCCGAATGGGTGCTCGGATAAAAAATACGATGGCACCATTGCATTAATAGTAGCGGGTTTACCCTAGAAGAGACCTAACATTAGCCGTTGCGGGTCAGTGGTGAAATTTGGTTTTTTGATGCAACCGTAATAAAATATTTCATTAAAATATTTTATTTTAATCTTGGTTGCTGAAAAATCTCTCTTTTCCTTTTTAAAAAGAGATTTCACAGGGGATCAGGGTTACTTTTCTTATAACCCTAAATTCCCCTGGATGCTCTGGAGAGCTCTGTCGAAAACCTCCCAACTCGGTGACGGTGTTCTTGACGAGCTTCACCGGCAACGACGACGCGGCGACCGGGTCTCCACCAACGAACACCGCAGATCCAGGTAGGATGATATGCTTATGATTTTTCTTCCCCATTTTTTATTTCCACGATGAACACGGACTAATCCATGAACAGATTAGACCTCAGATCGATCGTTCTTGTGGGATGGGATTTTTCAAGAATCGTGGGAATTTGATTCTTGAAATTGTTTTGGTTTCATCCAACCTACTAACAGTGATAAACCAAGATCGACACGAACATCGATCAAGGTTCTTCCCTCTCGTTTTTTCGTGTTCTTCTTCCCCAAAATTCTCACGTTCTTCGCTGCGTTCTACGTGTTCTTCATGGGGATATTAATGATGGATCGTTGCACACCCATTGTGCGATGAAACGGTAAAAAATTGAAGATCTGGCGTCAATACAACCCTACGGAGGTGAGGCTGCGGTGGCAATGGACGGATCGAAGCGGATTGGAAGAAATCGTTCTTCAAATGATTTCCGCTCGGGTTACCGGAATCAAATTTCAGAACCGATCGAAGGCCCGAAACCAATGGATTCAGCATCGCGGTGTCGAGGAAACCCTTGATCTTGAGTTTTGCGAAAAACAGACCCGAGAAATGCGACCCGGAAGATCGACCGAAGTGCGAGGAAGAAGACGACGTTTGTAGAATTTTCACAACTACACAACGTTTAGTATGGGCTACGTGGTGTGTGTTCGTCGGCAGGATTACATTGCGTGTACTTCGGGAGTACACGGACATGGGTAGGGTACATGGCCAAGGACACACCGTGTATACCCCTCCCCGGCCAGACCGGGCCAGATACACGGGATACCCCATGTACTGGTGCACGGGTAGGCGACACTGACACAGGCAGAGACCGTGTACGGGAACATGGCCAGCGTACACGGAGCGAGCCCCAGGTGCTTGGACATGGAGTGTGATCCTTCTACATGTCGTGCATATACATTCTAACCGACAAGCCGAGTGACACGGGCCGTTTACACGGGCAGTACCCGTAATCAGGAACACGACGTGTAATTTTCTACACGCCGTGTAGTTGAGTTTTCCAAAGACCGGAGAGACGACACGGGATATTTACACAGGTAGTACCCGGAGTCAGGAACATGGCGTGTACTTTTCTACATGTCGTGTAGTTGAGCTTTCCATAGACCGGACAGACGACACGGGCCGTTTACACGGGCAGTACCCAGGGTTAAGGAACACGGCTTGTAGTCATACTACATGTCGTGTAATAAATTATTCAAGGCATGAGATACTTGCCTTCTGTGACTTGGACTCGTTTTCTTATGGTTCGTGCCCTTGTTCCTTTCCCTGAAGGTTCTGGTATCATTTCCTTTACACGGGAGTATGACCCCTTCAGCAGAACTCCCAGAATAGAGTTTTTGGATTCCCCTTTGCGAGACTTAGTGTCGGATCCTCAATCCATTCCTGGAACCCTAGGTAGAGTTCTTGGTATCAACGTGACCAACTTTACCCGAGCACTGATCCTCTCATTAGAAGATTAGCTAAAACTAAGTTGTCGGAATCACCCCAGGACTTGGTTGTGATCCTCATCTGAGAATAATGTTCTCAAAGTACTTGCGGAGTGTGTTCTCCTGGAATGAGTACTTCACATCTCTCTCTCTTCAAACCTAGGAGTGTGTTCTCCTTGTTTTGGGCTTAGTGAAATCTTCGAGCTAGATCCTAGTGGCAGTATCGCGATGGTCGTTTGTGTATGAGTATATCTGGATATTCTTGTTATATGTTCTGTAGACATATACTATGTGGAGCTATGTGCATATTTCCTTTGTGGTATTTTTTTCCCTTTTTGTATTTCCTTTTTGGTTTTGGGGTGTCCTACTAGGTACTGTTATACTCACCCCTGCACGGGCTTTTCCCGCACGTGTCGTGTCTTCTGCAAATGAGTGAGCCTTTGACAATATTCTAGGTAGACAAAGATTGGACGGTGTTCAGTGAGATCAGGCGGGCTGAGGTGTGTTCCTACGGCTATAGATTGCAGTCCCAACACCTTTCCTTACATGTTGGACTTTGTTACAAACTTTCTTTTGGTGGGCTTGTACTTTTGTCCAAAGGTTTTACATTTTTTGTATTTTACTTTCCTGTCGTACTCTTTTGGTTGGGGTTTTTAGTGTATGCATGCATTTCAATTTTTTTAGTTTTTTACTTTTCACCTTTGTGGGATTGGAGATGTGTGTGTGTGTAAAGGTTTATAGGCAATTCCTCCCATGTTAGTAGCATTCCTACTCGGTGCTAGTCACCAGCCCTTGGCCTATTGGAGGTGGGATTGGGGAGTTGCGGCTCGTGCCCCACCGGGACGGGTCGTGACAGATTGGTTTCAGTTCTGGTCGGTTCTACCTTAGGACCGAGAGTCTGTGAGTTGGTTTGGGGCAACAATGTTAAGTGTTTCGAGTTCAGCTTTCAGGACAAGGATCCCAGTGTTGGTGCGGGCAGCTGACGTATCCATATACCGGGACTCTGATAACCTGCTTTTCGACTCGGAGCATGAGAAAACTAGTTTCAGGGGAAAATAATGGTACATGCATCATATATGAATGGGTTGTGGTTTCCATGTCCTTCTTGAGTCAGCTCTCCAGATATACTCACTGACTGAGATACATCTTGTTTCATTACAGGATGCCTCTGTGATGCGTACCGACTAGGATCTAGTAGCTTGATCACGAGGATGACCCCCTCAGTGATGAAGCTTCGATACAGGGACCAGATCCCCCATTTTTACCATCAGGAGGTGTGCCAGTTATCCTGACACCTCTAGAGAAGTGTTTAGTGCCTGCTTTACCAGTAGAGGAAGAGTGTAGGCTGAGCGCACTCCACGAGTTTTAGAGACAGAGAACCCTCAGGTTTCGAGGCAAGCCTGACCCTCAAGACAGAGAGGACTGGCTTGAGGTAGTGGCCAGAGTCTTCCGTTTGGTCAGGACACCATCAGACCAGATGGCGATCCTAGTAGTGAGTCTTCTACAGGGCTTGGAAGGACGATGGTGGAGTTTGGTTATCCAGACCCACAAACAGGTGACTCTTTCAAGGTTGGAGTTTGATCGTCTCTTCAGAGTGAAGTTTTCACCAGTTACCTTGAGTGCAGTATGTATACAGGAGCTTCTTCAGCTCCTGCAGGGAACCATGACGGTGGATGACTATTCGTCGAGGTTTACCGACCTCTCGCGATACTCGATAGATATGGTCATAGATCAGTACTTCAGATCTCAGACCTTCGAGTGGGGCTTGCGCAGAGATATCTGAGCTAGTATCATCCCTATGAGGATTCCCACTTATGTTGGAGTGCTCGAGCGGGCTTTGGTGGTCGAGAGCTTCTTGGCAGAGCAGAGACAACCAGAAATTGTCAGTAGTGGGGAGCTGGAGCAGAGACATCGATAGCAGAGAGCCGACGTCAGGGAACCAGGGATGGGAGACGTTTCCAGAGGAAATCCTAGGACAGGGGATCTTCCATATAGGGTTCGCAGGGCGCATCCATCCAGCCTCAAGAGTGGCGATGCTACTCATGTGATGGCAGGGGACATCTCGCCCGAGATTGTCCGACCCGTTGTACTACTGACACGGGAGGAGTGGATGGACCACCGAGGCAGAGGCAACGTGTGGAGCAGATAGATCTGCGAGGCGGAAGATGCGGTAGAGGAGCTGGGAGAGCAGCTGGAGGTGGTTGGCGTATTGACCCTTTACCACCACCACCCCCAGAAGGTCGACCCCAGCCTCAGGGAGTCGGTGTACATAGGTAGGGACAGCTGCAGGCGGCAGAGGGTTATGAACCAAGTACTCCCAGAATGTTTAAAGGTATTATCTATGTCTTTTCTACTTTGGATACCATACTGATAGACACAGGTGCTAGTCATTCCTTTCTGGCTGCTTATCTTGTTCGAGACCTTGAGATTCTAGTTGAGCTGTAGACTCGACCCTTACGCTTAGAAACACTGACTGGAGAAGATTCAGAGATCACACACCTCTATAGACAGTGTGACCTGACCCTTGGAGGTGAGAGTTTCGATTGGAACCTCTTGGTGGTAGTGTCGACCCCTTACGATGTCATTCTTGGTATGGATTGGCTATCCACAGTTCATGCCTAGATCGACTATTTTAGGATAAGGATGTGGTGTGTCCGTAGTGATGGAAAGAGGTTCTCTTTTGTCGGTGAAAGAGAGACCCAGGCAGTGCAGGATGGACTCATGCATAGAAGGGCACAACCGATTTCACATTAGTTGGCTAGCCTAGCCCTTGGCACAGCCGATGTCACGAGTTTCCATTTTCTAGCAGTAGTGGCTGATTACAAGGACGTCTTTCCAGAGGATGTCCCCGGGCTACCTCCCTGTTAGGAGATAGATTTCTGTATTGAGTTTCAACCTGAGATGACACCGATATCAGCATCAACATATCGGATGGCTCCTATAGAGCTTCGTGAGATGAGGGTGCAGTTGGACGAATTACAGAAGAAGTGATTTGTGAGACCCATCATTTCACCCTGGGCGGCCCCAGTGCTATTTTCCAAGAAGGAAGACGGAAGTTTGGGGCTATGTCTGGATTACCGGCACTTGAATCAAGTGACCGTGAAGAACCGATACCCACTACCGAGGATCTATGACCTCTTTGACCAGTTGAGAGGGGCACAATGGTTCTCGAAGGTTGATCTACGATCATGCTATCACCAGTTTCGAGTACGGGATGAGGATATACCGAAGATAGCTTTCAAATGCTGCTACAATCACTATGCATACTTGGTGTTTCCCTTCGGCGTGACGAACGTCCCGGAAGTGTTCATGGGACTCATGAACCAGATCTTTCAGCCCTATCTAGACCTGTTTGTAGTGGTCTTCATCGACAATATCCTTGTGTACTCTGCGACCGAGGAGGAGCACACAAGACACCTAAGGACGGTTCTGGACACACTCTGAGAGCACTAGTTGTATGGGAAACTCTTGAAGTGTCAGTTCTGGTTACAGGAGGTCCATTTTCTAGGACACATCATCTCGGTAGATGGGGTAGCAGTGGACCCAGCCAAGGTAGAGGCAGTGCTAGCGTGGGAGCCACCCCGAAGCGTGATGGATGTGCGGAGTTTCCTAGGGTTGGTAGGCTACTATCGGAGATTAATCATTGATCTCTCCAGAATTGCTGCACCCATGAAAGCTTTGACCTGAAAAGGGAAGGCTTTTGTGTGGACTGAGAGATTCCAGCAGGCTTTCCAGCAGTTGAGACAGAGTTTGACGAGCGCCCCGATCTTGAGATTATTGGAAGAGGGTTTCAAGTACGTGGTGTTCTGCGATGAATCAAGAACCGGTCTTGGTTGTGTCCTGATGCAGAGGCAAGCAGTGATTGCCTATGGATCACGTCATTTGAGGCCACAAGAGTAGAACTACATGACCCATGATCTTGAGTTGGCAGCGGTAGTCTCCGCATTGATGATGTCGCGGCACTACCTGATGGGAAAGAAGCTTACCGTCTACTCTGATCACAAGAGTCTCAGATATATCTTTTCTCACAAGGATATGAATTTGAGACAGAGGTGATAACTTGTGTTCCTCCAGGATTACGACTTTGAGATCATTTACACACCTGGGAAGGGGAATGTAGTGGAAGATTCTCTCATAAGGAAATCCAGTTCATAGTTACTGGATGAGGCGTCGAGGCAGTTCGCCTCTTTACAGTTATCCTTCATGGATAGAGATGAGGGAGCTTACCTTTAGTTGATGGTTGTTACCCCTCCACTCCTACAGCAAGTCAGGGAAGCACAACGCGAGGATGCTAGCGGTGATACTCGACGTGCTCAGATATCCACAGGTGTTGCGGCTGATGGATATTCAGAAGGTGGGGAGCACATTGTTTTTTTCAGAGGGCATATGGTAGTACCAATGACGTTATGAGAGGAGGTTTTACAGGGGTTCCATACACCCCCTTTGGCAGTGCATCCAGGTGTGGAAAAGATGTATCTAGACCTCCGACGTCAGTTCTGGTGGCGAGGAGTGAAGAAGTGTGTGGTAGAGTTTGTTTCTCGGTGCTTTACTTGTCAGAAAGTAAAGGCTGAGCACCAGGTGCCAGCAGGCTAGACTCAGCCCCTTGTGGTGACAGAGTGGAAGTGGGATGGGATATCTGTGGACTTCGTGACGAGTTTACCATGTACGTCCAGGGGACACGATGCCATCTGGGTGATCATTGATAGACTCACCAAGATGGCCCACTTCCTAGCCATACGGGAGTAGAATTCAGTAGAGTTCTTGGGACGCCTCTACGTGCAAGAGATAGTTCGACTTCATGGAGTTCCATCCAAGATCGTCTCAGATTGTGATGCTCATTTCACATCCTAGTTGTGGAAAGGATTTCAGGAAGCTTTTGGGACTCAGTTGCGCTTGAGCACAGCGTTTCATCCCCAGACTGATGGTCAGATAGAGCGGACCATCCCAGTCTTGAAGGATATGATTTGATCTTGCATTCTTGACTTCGGGCATAGGTGGGAGGATCACCTAAAACTAGTGGAATTTTCTTATAACAATAGTTATAATTCCACCATTGGTATGACACCATTCGAGGATCTGTACAGGTGACCTTGTAAGTCACCGCTTTGCTGGACTGACCCATGAGAGTCAGCACTTATGGGCCCAGAGATGGTGAGAGCTACTACAGAGAAGGTGTAGGTCATCCAGAAGTGGATGAAGACTGCACAGAGTCAGCAAAATTCTTATGCCAACAGGAGGTGGAGGCCCTTGGAGTTCGAGGAGGGAGACCATGTGTTCCTTCGGGTCTCACATCGACGGGGATTGTGGGGATTTGGTTGAGGCGGCAAGCTATCTCTGAGGTTCATTAACCCTTTTCAGACTCTGAGTAGAGTTTGAGAGGTGGCGTATCTCTTGGCTCTACCTCCTCAGATGGACCGGGTACACAACGTCTTCCATGTGTCACTGCTACGGACGTACGTGCATGATCCATCACACGTTATCGACTGGGGTGAGCTGGACATCAATGATGGAGCAACCTTTGCTAAGTACCCAATGGAGATTAAGAACCGTTAGGAGAAGATCCTTTGTTCGAGATCTATTCCCTTAGTGCGTGTCCGGTGGCAGCACAAAAATCTCCAGGAGAGCACGTGGGAGCGGGAGGCTCAGATTCGCGTGCAGTACCCACATCTTTTTGAGTAGCCTTTTATTTTTCTTTTCAGGGATGTAAAAGACCTAAGGTGGGTGTGATGTAATGTCCCAGATTTTTCCATGTATTATTTTAATATTATATGGGAATTAATTCGAGACCAGGCTCTGAAACGGCGTGTAGTTCCGAGCCCCGGTGGGCCCGGAACAAATGTTTGAATTTAATTTAATAATTAAATAACGCACGCGTGCGGTTATCCTGAAAAAGTGGAATAACTCCCAATTGGGTGAACGGATCAAAAATTTGATGGCACCGTTGAGTTCAAAGCAGCGGGTTTACCCTATAAGAGACCTAACATCGGCCGGCGTAGGTCGGTTGTGAAATATGGTTTTTGGATGCAACGGTAATAAAATATTTTATTAAAATATTTTATTGAAATCTTTGTTGCAGAAAAATATCGCTTTTCCTTTTTAAAAAGAGATTTCGTAGGGGATCAGGGTTACTTTTATCATAACCCTGAATTCCACTGGAGGCTCTGGAGAGCTCTGGAGAAAACCTCTCAACGCGGCAATGGTGTTCTTGATGAGCTTCGTCGGCGATAATGACGCGGCGACTGGGTCTTCACCAACGAACGTCGCGGATCCAGGTAGGATGATTTTCTTATGATTTTTCCTCCTCGTTTTTGATTTCCATGATGAACGCGGAGTAATCCACGAACAGATTATCCCACGGATCGATCGTTCTTGCGGGATGAGATTTTGCGGGAATCACGGGGATTTGATTCTTGAAATTGTTTTGGTTTCTTCCAACCTCCGAATGGTGACAGACCAAGATCGAAACGAACATCGATCGAGGTTCATCCCTCTCGTTTTGTCATGTTTTTCTTCCCCAAAATTCTTGCGTTCTTCGTTGCATTCTACACGTTCTTTGCGGGGATATGAACGATTGACTTTTGCGCACCCGTTGTGCGATGCAATGGTCCCAAATTGAATATCCGGCATCGGTACAACCCTACGAAGGTGCGACTGTGGTGGAAATAGAAGGATAGAAGCATATTGGAAGAAATCGTTCATCGAACGATTTCTGCACGGGTGACCGGAATCGGATTTTGGAACCGATCGAAGGCCCAAAACCCATGGATTCTACATCGCATCGTCGAGGCGACCCTTGATCTTGAGTATCGCGGCAAATGGAGTAGAGAAATGAAATCCAGAAGACCGGCCGAAGTGAGAGGAAGAAGACGGCGTTTCTGGAATTTTCCCGACTACACGCCGTGTAGTATGGGCTACACGGCGTGTGTTCATCGGCCGGATTACATGGCGTGTACTTCGAGAGTACACAGACACGGGCAGGGTACACAACCATTGACACGCCGTGTATACCCCTCCCCGGCCAGACCCGGCCAGATACATGGGATTCCCCGTGTACTGGTGCACAGGCAGGTGACACGGACACGGGCAGAGACTGTGTACGGGCACATGGCCAACATACACGGAGCGAGACCCAGGTGCTCAGGCACGGCATGTGATCCTTCTACACGTCGTGTAGTTGTTTTCTAAACAAAAATCCGAGTGACACGGGCCGTTTACACAGGCAGTACCTGGAGTCCGAAACACGGCATGTACTTTTCTACATACCGTGTAGTTGAGTTTTCCCTAGACCGGATAGACGACACGGGCCATTTACACGGGCAGTACCCAGATTCAAGAACACGATGTGTACTTTTATACATGCCGAGTAGGTGAATTTTCAACAAACTAGACAGATGACATGGGGCATTTACACGGGCAATACCCAGGGTCAAGGAATACGACATGTAGTCATACTGCACGCCGTGTAATAAATTATTCAAGGATTGAGATACTTTCATTTTGTGACGTGGACTAGTTTCCTTAGGGTTCATTCCCTTAGTCCTTTTCTTGAAGGTTCTGGTATCATTTCCTTTACACGGGAGTATGATCCCTTCAGAAGAACTTCCTAAATAGAGTTGTTGTAATCCCCTCTGCGAGACTTAGATCCAAATCCTCTATTCATTACCAGAACCCTAGGTAGAGTTACTGGTATCGATGTGACCAACTTTACCTGGGCGCCGATCCTCTGCTTAGCGGATTAGCTCAGACTGAGTTGTCATAATCATCCCATGACTTAGCTGTGATCCTAATCTGAGCATCATATTCTCATAGTACTTGCGGAGTGTGTTCTCCCAGAATGAGTACTTTGTGTCTCTCTGTTTATACCTAGGAGTGTGTTCTCCATGTTTAGGGCATAGTGAAATCTTCGATATAAATCCTAGTGGCAGTATCGCGATGGTCATTTGTGTATGAGTATATCTAGATATTCTTGTTATATGTTCTGTAGACATATACTATGTGGAGTTGACTGCATCTTTCCTTTGTGGTATTTTTTCCTTTTTTGTATTTCCATTGTGGTTTTAGGGTGTCCTATTGGGTATTTTTATACTCACCACTGCACGGGATTTGCTCACACGTGTCTTTTCTTGTGCAGACGAGCGAGCCTTTGATAGGATTCTAGGTGGACCAGGACCGGACAGTGTTCAGTGAGATTAGGCGGGCCGAGGTGTGTTCCTACCGCTACAGATTGCAGTCCCAGCACCATTCCTTATATGTTGGAATTTGTTACAGAATTTCTTTTGGTGGGCTTGTACTTTTGGCCCAGGGTTTTACATTTAGTGTATTTAACTTTCTTGTCGTACTCTGTTGGTTGAGGTTTTTAGTGTATGCATGCATTTCCATTTTTATTAGTTTTTACTTTTCAGCTTTGTGGGCTTGGAGATGTGTGTGTGTGTGTACAGATTTATAGGCAATTCCTCCCATGTTGGTAGCATGCCTGCTCGGTGCTAGTCACCAGCCCCTGGCCTAGTGGAGGCGGGCTTGGGGAGTTGCTGCTCGGGCCCCACCAGGATATGTCGTGACACATATCATAAACATTCATATTAAACTATCATACAAAATGTTATTACTTTAACCATAATCCATAAATGACATAAAAATAGCACATCCATAGTCAAACACATCCCAATACTATCAATACAATATGGAATATTTTTATCATAATAAATAATCATCAGTGAAACATAAAATCCAACAATATATCTTGACACAAATGAAATCTATGAAAAATCTATTTGAGTGAAATATCACTTTGTACTTTGAAATAATTTATAAAGGTTTAAATTATAAAAAGAAAACATTTATTTTGAATATATTTTTATAATATTGAATGTTAATCTTCAAAGGTGTTATAATGGTGGGAAATAGTCGCACCCACTGTATAAGTTAAAAACATGTTTCCTTAATTTTTCAAAAAGGTCATAAAGTACCTTGTTCGGAAAACAACATAAATATTCCTTTCAAAACATTTTAAAAAAGTCAAACAAGGGAATAAATGACATTAACACATTGTTTATGAAATATAAAAAAAATTAAATACATTTTTATGAAAAACGGATGTGGATGATAATGATATTCCCATAGATATTTATGTATAAACAACCTCAAATAATAAAGAGATTGTAAAATTAACCCTTACCATGTACTTTTCCTTTGTCGAGGGTACATTAACCTTCTATATAATAGATAATGAATAGTTACTAAATAATAAGATATACAAATACATAAATTTTATATCATATATGATTCTATAATATTGCTTTGTTAATAATATTATAGTATTATCATTGTTTCGGGTGTTAACTGATTCATGTTGCTTTATATGTTGTTTTGTTATGTAATTCACATTTGTAATGGATATGATGTATTATATTAATATCCAAAATGATATTATGTTTTTAAATATTATTTTTAATCATCAAATAAATATTATTCTTGAACGGTTATGATGGGGAATGAATCTCATCGCGTCGTGGAGACGGTAAGTCGTACTTACTCACGGGTGACAATATTATTCTATTTATAGTTAAATAGTATTTAAATTGATGGTATATTATATATAAATAATAATTGAAATGTTATATTTATTTTATAAATCTATTATACTCATTGTTATACCAATCCAAATAATGAAGTGATGAATAATAAACTGCACCACAACCAAGAGACGGTAAGTCGTACGTACGCACGTATGGTGACTTTATCATTCATCAGATGGATAGAATAATGAATATGGTTTTACCATATTAATAATAACATTTTAGTATGTAGAAGGTAATATAGTTTTTTAGTAGGGGAAAAAATAATGAGGAAGTAGAAGAAGAAAAAAACTTTAAAGGAGGTGATGAAATAATTATCTCTTCTTCAGGTGAATCCTTTTGATTTGAACAAATGGGCTCCTTTGGTAGGATTTCTCAAACTAAGGCTTCGAGGTTGAAGTTAGGGTAGTTAATATAAGATTTGGGATGGGGTTTGATGAGCTAAATGGAATTGTAGGTGTGAATTTAAGATAAGGGAAAGCACCCTTTTATAAGAGAGGTGAGGGGAACATTAGGAGAATCAAAAAATAATAATATATTATAATATTATTTTCAGTTTATAACAGCTCAAAATGGTTTTATTTATAGGATATGATGGGGATGTGTCTAACTCCTATCAACCAATATGTTTCTGACTTGTTTAGGTCACTATATTAACATTATCTTCTAGATTTAACCCTTAGTTAAATAGTTTAACTTTTACCATGTCTTCTTGTATTTGTCGACAACATGGATAATATAGTTACTATAAAATATGAATAGAATACAAAGTGGTTCATTAATAAAATATGTAACATTAGATAAGTCATTATTCTAAATATTATATTTTTAGGACTATTATATTATTTAATAAAATAGTATTTGTTTTAAAAACTTGTTTTTGTCAATTTTGAAACTATTTAGTATTTGTTTTTTGTTAAAGTCATAACAAATTGATGACTTCAAAAAAATATACATTGAATAAACCCTAACAAGTCATATTCACCTATAAAAATCTGGGATGGCTTGAAAGGTTTCAATTTAAATAAAATTTATTATTTATAATCCCAATTATTTTAATCATTCATTAATAAGGTAAATACTACATCATTATTGTGTCATAAATAAATATAATTATTTAATGCCCAAATTTTTAAAATAAAATACTATGATGTAGGAAATATTTTTATATTTATAATTAATATTTATAGTTTAATTTAACTTATTTATAACAATATATTAAAAATTATTTAGTTATTAAAATTGTAATTTAACACTTTTAACTACTCTTTAAATTAAATATAATAAATTTTATAATCTAACACAATTAGATAAAAACCCATATTTTTTCCTAAAGATTATTTTTTTCCAAAACACTTTTCCATTAGAATTAGGACATGTGGTGGTGTGATTTTCTAATATTATAATAGTATTTTTTACCTCTAATTACAATATTTTTTTTAACTTTGGTAAAAAAAATTCAAAACTTATTATTTAGAAAAAAATTATTTTCATCTTATTAAACCAAATTTTACATACTAATGACAACTGTGTCTGTCTAATTTTTTAAATTCAATTCACAGATGTGGTAAAATTATGTTTTATGCAGATTTGCAAATGTGCATAGAATGTGAGTAAAAGGCGTTAAAAAGATCCCAAAAATTTTATATATCAAATATTATTATAAAGCGACTCCAATTAATTAAATTAGACAAATCTGGGTATTATGCATTAATTTTTACAATTAAATAATTTTAAATTAAAAATAATTATTTATATAAAAAGATGGTTTTAAACAATAACACTATGTTTGTCACTATTCATCCAAAAATTGAATGTTTTTAGAAAAATACCAGAAATTCACCTAGAAAAAAAATTTGATATTCCAAATCAAAAAATGAATTCCATTTTGATAAATTAAATTAATATAAGTTCAAAAAGTGGGTAATACTATTCATATTTTTTTTAAATGGTTAGTTTGATTGGTCCTGGTGTGCTAGAACTCAGAGCTACTAACAGCGTGAGATATCTTATTATTGAAACGAAAGCATAGCGTGGAAGCTTGAGGTGTCACATTCATTCCTCCTACAAATAATTCCATCCTAATAATTTCTATAATATTGCGACATAAAATGATTTGGGTGGTTCTTTATCATAAGTTCCTCAGGTTCCCACATTGACTTTTCCATTTTTTTGTTTCTCTAAAGTACATTTACAAGATGAGTCTTATAGTTTCTCAAAACATGTTCTTGGGTATCAAAAATCATGATAGAATCTTTATAATAAGACATATTGGGTTTCAATTCTATTTCTTCATAGTTGAGAACATGTGTTGGGTCAAGCATGTATTTTTCAAATGTGATATGTGGAACACATCCTGATCTTTTTTAGGGATTTGGAGGGATTTAAAAATGGTATGTTACAACACTAATTCATTATAGAATTTTGAAATGTATGATGTGCCGAGAACATAATTTACCTTTCTTACTGAAATGTATAACACCCTACCATGGAGATATCTTGATAAAAATATGATCTCCTACTTGAAATTACAAATAATGTCCTATATTATTGGTATATATGTTTTTCATTATAACTACTTTTATTTGGGTTTGGATAATCTTCACCATTTCCATTTTTTCCTCAACGAGTTATGGGTCTCCAAGTTTTCATTCACCAACATTATCCAGTAAAGTTTGATTGTAACATCTATTTTTATATAACGCTTCATATGGTGCTGTCTTAAAACCTGAATGTAAGTTATTATTATAAGAAAATTATAACATGGGTAAATACTAATCCCAAATAACTTGAAAGTAATTTGATCATGATCTCAAATTTTCTTATGTTGTTTGAATAGTCTGTTCTGATTTTCAATCAGTTTGAGGGTTGTAGGTAGTTCTCAAATGAAGTTCAGTATCTAGGGATTTCTGAATACATATCTATAATCATGATGTAAAATGGGTATCATGATCAGAAACAATAAATATGGGTACACCATGAATTCTTAAACATCATTAATATACAGACTTCGTTAAACGTTCAAGTGGAAAATATTCTCTTATAACAAGAAAATATGCTAACTTAGTAATATGATCAACAAAATCCCATATTGCATCAATACTTCTCGGGGATATTTGGTAGAACCATTACAAAGTCCATCAAAATATCACCCCTTTTCTAGTCAGGTATGGTAATAGGTTGCATGAATCCTCTAGGATGTTGTCTTCTAGCCTTAACCTATTGAAAAACCATACATCTTGACACATAATCATCAATATCTCTTTTCATGTTGTACAAAAAAAATGTTCCTTAAAATCTCTATACATATTTGTGCTACCAGGGTGTATATAGAAATTGGAGCTATGAGCATCATCTAACAATTCCATTTTTATATGAGGTATATCAGGAACACAAAGCCTCTTAAAAAATTTTCAAATTCCACCTTCATATATGATGTTAATATTTCTATCATCATTTACAACATTAATTTTCTTTTGAAACTCCTCAGCATCTATCTAGGAACATTTTATCATTTCTAGTAAATATGGTTTGGCAACCATTTGAAAAAGTATTTACGTTTTACCTTTTGTGATTATTCCCATATTCATATTTACAAGATACACGAACATAATATCACTTTCAAATCTAATCTTGTCTATAGATCTATGATCCTTTCTGGTCAAAGAATCTGCCACCTTATTTTCCTACTTTGGGTGGAAGTGTATTGTGAAATTATAATACCTTGGTAGTTTGATCCATCACCTTTTCATCATGTTGAGTTTTTTTTGCGAGAAAATATACTTCACACTCTTGTGATCAATATATATCTCACTTTTTTTCAAAATAGAGATAGTGTATTTATATCATTAGAGAAAATATTACAGTTTCTAACTCAAGATCTTGAGTGATATAGTTTTGTGCATGAATTTTTAGTTATCATGATGTGTAGGAAATAACTATATCATTTTGAATATGTACACAACCAAGTCCTTTTTTAAAGCATCGCTATAAATAACAGACCAATCAGTCCCCAATGGTAGTGTCCAGATAGAAAAATTGACTAGTATTCTCTTCAATTATTCAAAACAATGTTTAGACTCTTTTGTGAGAACAAATTTTATCCCTTTTCATGTGATCTTGGTTAATGGGTTATCCAATCTGGAAACATTCTAGACGAAACACCAATATTATCCAGCAAAACAAATAAAATTGCGTACCCCAGTTATATTCTTCAGTGCTCTCCATTATTTTATTTCTCATGTCTTTGAAGTCTCAACATAGATTCTATATTTAGAGAAAATAAGGCCAAGAAAACAAATCTCCTGATTCCAGAATTCACACTTGGAAAACATCCCATATAATTCATTTCTTTTGACAGTCTTTTGAATAGTGGAAAAGTGATTTTCATGATATTCTTATATTTTATAGCATACCAATATATTATCAATAAATACAACTACAAATTCATTAATATATTCTTAGAAAACACTATTCATTAGATACATGAAAACAAAGGGTCTATTAGTCAGTCCAAAATGTATTACTGCAATTTTATAAGAACCATTCCTAGTTCTATATGATGTCTTTGGAATGTCTTCATTCCTCATGCACAATTGATGATATCCAGATCAAAGGAAAATCATTGAAAAATATTTAGTTCTATGAAGTTGATCAAATAAATCATCAATGTGAGGTAGGGGATACTAGTTCTTTATTTTTATATAATTTATCTCCCTGTAGTTAATGCACAACCTCATAGATCTCTCTTTATTCCTTACAAAAAGAGCAGGGGATCCCCATGGAGAAACACAAGGGATAATAAATCATGTATTAGTCTATTCATCTTGTTGTTTATTTAGTTCCACTAATTCCACAGTGTAAATTCTCTAATGAATCATATATATGGTCATTGAACTATAATTATGTCAATGGAAAACTCAATTTACCATTCTGGAGGATGTCCAGGTAAATCCTATGGATACACATCAACATAATCTTTCACAATCGATCCATCTTCTATTTGAACATTCATTTCCTCACCTATTGTTATTTCACTCCCTTCCCCCCAATAATTGAATTTATTAGGGCTGCTAGGGGTGGATGTATAGGATAATTAGATGGTGATGTTTTTTCTCTAAAGATAATGGATTTATTATCATCATCAAAAATTGTAACCTCCTTCTTCATGCATAAATATTCACATCATGGTCTTAAATCCAACAAATAATGAGAATTATATCAAATTCAATCCCGGGTCTGATAATAAAATAATCAGATAAAGCACATTTATATGCCATAATGGTAACTACATGACAAAACATTATTGTAATGATACATCCCCTAAGAATTTTGACTGACAACTCCCTTATTATGTAAAATTGTAAATATCTAATTTTCATAGAAAACTGAGAATATATGAAAGAATGAATTGAAATATAATCAAATAATGTACTGGCTACTTTTGAAGAAACTATTAAAGTACATGACACCACATCATTATGAACTTCTACCTCAGTAGTTTTGATCACATAATCGTAGACTTTCTCCCTTTTAATTTTATGTGGAAAATTTCATTGATACTTTGGAAAATAATTTTCATAATCTTCCATCGCTTCATAATTATAGCAATGAACATTGGTATCTTCTCACTTCCCATTTCATTCATGATCATGGTGGCCTTCTTCTCCAAAATTGTCACAAACTATAATTCCCTTTAATCAAGTATCGAGGTGTTTCATCCAACATTTACTAAAGGGTGGAAATTCAACTTTTAAATTTTTCCCATTATTTCATTTTTTAGAGTGTTTAACATATCTCTTCTCCTCTTGCTTATCATTAATGTTATAAGTCATAGAGAATTCCTTTTCGGTCTTGATAACACATGAGACTATATCATTGTATGGCGAGAAGGATTATAAGACTAATGATCATCAGATAAATGGTTTTATCATATCAATGAATTGATCAATATTACTTCTTGGGTTATGTATATAATCTAAAACATGCTTTTCTGACCTTGTAAAGTTATCCTCATACATTGTGACATTCTCATACAATGTTTTCCTCAAACATTTAAATTTCCTTTCTATACCAGATCGATGTTCATGAGGAAATTATTTTTCTAAGAACACATCTTTAAAATCCCTCCATTAAATTTTTTATAATTATTCATCAACCTTTGTGTTTTGAATTAATGACCTGCATAGATCTATATCTCCATAGAGGCGATAAAAAATCATGAAAATTTATTTCCTTTCACTACTCTCCAAGGCATAAAGTATTTTCTCTATGGAATTTATCAGTTTCTTAGGTACAAATATAATTGTAGTTTCATTGAATAATGGTGGATGTTGCCTCATGAAGCGGTCTAGCATTGATCCTCCACGTTGTGGATCAGGGTCCTCCATACGTTTAAGGTAATTATTCATTACCTGAGTGAGTTTTCTTAGTATGTTTATAAGCTGTTCAACAGCAGTTGCATCACCATCTCCACTATAATTATCTTCAATATGAGGGAAACCCCTATAAGAATTAGGTGTGTTGATATGGTTTGAATTACTTCTACTATGCGTCATTTATAAAAAATGGAATACACTAGATTAGTTTATTAATCTAAATGCATAATTCCAAACATGAAAAATAATTAACCTAAATTTAATAGTTTATAGATGTAATCCATAATCATAAAAAATGTTTTTTTGGGGAAGTACTTACTCGTAAATCCTTCACAATGGTTTGTAAAAAATGTGAATTATTCTAAACATGTCCCCCAGGAGCATCAAACCACATGCACAGTTAGGCCCATTGTTGTGCACCTGGATACCCCAGGTCAATCCTAAAATGCTTTGTCAGAGTTTTCACATTTAGTTACATTTGTTCCAGAACTACTAACACATGTAGTATCCATAAATGGATGTATTTCATGGAATAACCAAAAAATATCTACATTGACTAAAATTTTGTATGTTCTTATATACTAAACCTCAATGTCAATCTTAGGGTAATGTACTCTAATAATTTTTTTTCTAAATCTAATTTCCAAGGAATTTCTCTGATACCATGTGTAACACCCTGAACCTAGTTACCTAAAGTCGATGGATTATTACATAACATTTTCCTAATCAGAAGAGATTATGTCTCAAATGATCTATCAGTTTACTCACCTTGGAAGTATAAGATACATACATATGTTTTACATTACATTGTTAAATGAAAAATGTAACAATGTGTATCTTTTGAACACAATCATATCCTGTAGAATATCCCTGCAGGTCATTCATAATATACTTATTCACATCCTTGTAATAATGAAACCTAATAAAGTGGTGAGATCAGATGCTTAGTAAGGATAACAACATAGTTGAAACAATCATAAACAAGAATAAACATTTAAGGAAATGTATAAGACTAAACCATACGAATTTTAAACACAAAATAAAGCATAATATGGCAACGATAGATAAATAATTCCATTTAAATATTCACATTAATATTTTACTAGTCAAATAATCACATGTAATATCAATAACTAATCTCATAATGATTGAATGTATAATTCCATACATCATAACAACACAGTCATGGACTTGTGCCAAGACCAAAAATCAAAATATTGTCAAGGCATTATTACAAGACACTAGTTTATCTCATTAGACCTACCGATTCATTGAGAGGCTATAGTAGGCCCCACCAGTCACTTACTACATCCAATGAATTCCTCATAAGAAAAGTGTGAATTATATCATAATCATTTATATTAAACTAACATATTAATTGTAAATACTTTAACTATACACCATAAATGACATAAAAATAGCACATCCATATTCAAACATTTCATAAGACTATCAATACAATATGGAATATTTTAACATAATAAATAAACATTAGTTAAACATAAAATCTAAAAATAGATGTTGACACAGATGAAATCATTCACAAAACTATTTTAGATAAATATCTCATTATACATAATATCATTTAAATATTGCATTATTATAAAAGAAAACATTTATCTTGTTGAAAAGTTCATAAAGTTTATTTTTTGGAAAATAATTGAAAGATTCCATTCAATTTTTTTTTATAAAAAGTCAAACAATGTTATGAATTACATTAAACCATAGTCTATTAAATAGTAATTTTTTTAAATACATTTTTATGAAACACGAATGCTGATGATAATGAAGTCCTAGTAGATACTTACATATAAACAATCTCAGATAAAAAAGAGATTAGAAAATTAACTATTTCCTTGTAGTATTCCATAGTCTAGGGTATGTTAACCTTATGTATAATAGTTGAATAGTTATTATTCAATTATAAAATAACAACATACATAAATATGCTATCATATATGTTCCTCTAATATTTCATTATTAACAATATTATAGTATTATCAGTGTTTCTGGTGTTAACTGATTCAGTTTCCTTTATTTGTTTGTTTTGTTATGTAAGTCATAATTTTTATGGATATGATGTATCTGATTCACATCCAGAATGATATTCAATTCTAAATCCTAATTCTTAATAATCAAATTATAATTATTCTTGAATATTTATGATGGGGAATGAATCTCATCGCGTCATGGAGATAGTAAGTTGTACGTATGCATGAGCAAAAATATCATTCTATTAATGATTAAATAGTTTTTAATTAGATGTTATATTAAATATATATAATCATTAATATGTTATATTTATTAGTTACATCAATTATACTCATTATTATACCCATCTAAATAATGAGGTGTTGAATAACAAACTACACCACAACATGGAGACAGTATGTCGTACGTATGCACGTATGGTGACTTTTCCATTAATAAGATAGATATAATATTGAATATGGTTTTACCATATTTATAATAACATCTCAGTATATAGAAGGTACTAGAGTTATTATTTTACTATGTAAAAAACAAATAAAGAAGAAGTAGAATATGAAAAGAACTTTCAAAGAAGTTATGAAATAATTACCTCTTTTGAGGTTCTTCCTTTTGATTTGAAAAAAATGGGATCTATAGTTTGGATTTATGATAAAATACCTATAGCTTTACTTGAGTTTATTTGGTAGGGGATTCAATAGGAGTTGGATGAGGCAAATGTCTTTGGAGGTGTAAATTTAAGAGAACTATAAGTACCCTTTTATAAGAGAGGTGAGGGGCACTTTATTGAAATCATGAAATATTAATTTATTATGAAATTATGTTCTTTTTCAAATACATAAAAATGGATTTATTTTTAGGATAACATGGGGATTAGTGTAAATATTATTAACCAATAGGTTTTTTACTTGTTTATGTAACTATATTAACTTTTCTCTTAGATTTAACCCTAACTTAAATTGTTTAACTTTTTCCACATTTTCTTGTATTTTTGTACTACATGTCTAATATAGTTAAAATAAGATGAAAAGATAACCTAATGTGGTTTATTAATTACATATGTAACATTATTAATGTCATTTTCCATAATCATATATTTTTATGACTATTAAATAATTTTATAAAATAGTATTTGATTTAAAAAATCATCTATGTCAATTTTAACACTATTTAGTATTTGGTTTTTGTTAAAATCATAATAAATTGATTCCATTAAAAAAAGAATAAACACTAACATTTCATATTCACTTAGAAAATTCGTGGACGGAAAAAAAAAGTTTCAATTTATATTTATTTTTAAATTTTAAGTATCAATTAGTTTATTCTTCCATTAATAAGGTAATTTATGCACATTCACTGTTTCATAAATAAAATTAATTAATTATTTTCTAAAATTAATAAATAAAATACTATGCTGTTGTAAATAATTTTATCTTTCTCATGAATATTTTTAGTTGAATTTATCTTATGTATAACCCAATATTAAAAATGGTTTGGTTATTAAAATTTTAATATAAATATTTTAACACTTCATTAAATAAAATATAATAAATATCCTAATCTAACCAAAGTGGATCAAAAAATAATATTTTTATAATAAGGTTTATTTTTTTCAAAAAACACTTATCCAATAGAATTATGATATGTGTTGGGGAAATTTTATATTATTATAATATTTTTACCTTTAATTTCCATATATACTTGTAACGATGGTAAATAATATTCAAAATATACTATTCACAAAAAAAATTATTTTCATCCTATTGAACCACATATTACTTAATTATGAAAACCATGTCTTTTGTATTTTTTAAATTCAATTCACCAAATTAGAAAAAATATGTTTTATTCAAATTTTCAAATGTGCTAAGAAGGTGGGTAAAAGACGTTAAAAAGTTAAATAAAATTTTATATATGTTATATTATTATAAGGTGACTCTAATGAATTAAATTGGACTAATATAGTTATTATGTAACTATTTTTACTATTAAATAAATTTAAATTTAAAAATTATATTTTAAATAAAAAACCAGTTTTAAACAATAATGTAGTGTTTTTCACAATTAATTAAAATTTAAATGTTTTTAGAAAAATACATAAAATTCACCCTAAGAAAATATTGATATTCTAGATCTAAAAATAATTTCCATTTTGAAGAATAAAAATTATAAATATTTTAAAAATTATGTATTACTCTTCATAACTGCTTTGTTAAAAGTCCACTTTGATTGGTCGTTGTGTGCTAGAACACGGACCTGCGTACACCACAAGCTATTATAATATTCCAAGAGAAGCATACTACGGAATCTTGTCATGTTATAGGGAATCCTCATACTGGTAAATTATCCCAATAAATATGGTGATAAAAGGGTCCTAGAGGAAAAATTATCCTTCGACTTGGATTTGACCTTAATGGAAATGTGACCTACAGAAAATTATGGTGAATTTGTAATGTTGGGCTTGGACCTCAATGAGGCATCCAATTTATCCCATTTATATGGTAATCAAAGAATATTTATTTCAAAAAGTTGTGGATTACACCAATATAGGAATATCATATAGTTCATCTCATTAAAACTTTGGACCATGGAAGCAACAAAAAAATTTACGGGGTGTAAACTAAATGAGAGTCCCAAATTTGCTGAGAGGAAGATCTGATGTAGCAGTGTGATCAAGTGGTTTTCCTAATCATCACAATCTTCTAAGCCCATGTGATTCATCATTGGTGTGAGAAACAAGTGTAAGTCAGTGATAGAAAAAACTATAAAATCTCATCATCCTCTGGTGGAAAAGGTCGTGGATACAGGAAATAGAAATGGATATAATGCTTGTCTCTACTCTTGTTTTAATAACTAAGAAATTGACATATACAACCTAGTGAATACAAACCTATAATAATTGATTTATTCTCACTAAAAAAATTATTCCCTTCTCTTTATTTCAAACAAGATGAGTCGAGGATATGAAATTATCCCCCATCAAAGGGAAAATAATGTCTTTTAACACAATAAATGAAACACGAAAGTACCTTGAAATAAATATATGTTTCAGATACTTGTTTCCATAGGAATTTATATTTGATAACATTCTTAGGATCCCATTTTTTCAGTAGGCTTCTAATAAGGCCACATTTACTATAGGAATTTAGGATTTATAGGTTATTCTGTCGTTCCATTTGTATTGATCATGCTTATCTGGTAGGTATGGAAGAGGAAATGGCTTGAAAGTTTATGAAGGGGACCATTTGAAGGTTAACACTTCACAAAATAGGTTAATAGGGTGGTTTACATGAACATTTTAAGGATTGCCGATATAATTCTATATACTATGTGTAATTGTACCAAGACTGAAGGACCCTATCTCACATATTGTTTTTTATGATGGATGGTTTTGCACAGAGATTCTATTTGTATAATGTTCACGGAATGGTTTCCCGCAATGAACTCTACTATACAGATGGTTGTATAAAAATTATTCCAAGTTATGTGATTTATTTCCCAGTAGATAATTATTATCTTAGGATTATATTTTTATACACACAAGTAATCTTATTCCTCATTTTAGTTAGTGATATGTGGTAAATGATAACCTATAAAAATACCTTTCTCATATTGTCTCTATATATTTTTATCTATTCTATATCACATATTCTATTCATTCATTCAAGTAATACGACCCCCATTAGTACCTATGTAGTTATCTGATATGGGAATAGATATAATCACTCTCATGGATTGACAGTAAGTGATAAAAACCTCTTCCCACAAGGTATATTTATTTTTTTCAGGCTAAAAATAACACCTCACCCTATAAAGGGAAAATTCATTTGTGGGATATAAGAGATAATCATCAACCTAAAAACTGAATTTTTGTTTGTGGGGGGTGTTAGATAAAATGTCTTGACACATAAAGAAATTTTGTTTTTGTGGGTCCAAAAAATGATGCCCCACCCCACAAATGAATTTTTTATTATTTTGGGACGAAAATATGACACATGGGCCCATTGATAAATTTTCATTTATAGGGAACGTAACCAAAGGATCTATACAAAGGCACTACTCGTAGAATGATCATGATATGTGACATTCATTTTTCTATTTCATCTTTATTGTGGGTCTAAATACATTACCATTTTAATTGACATGAAATAGATTTATTTATTTTAATTCATTCACCCAATATAGCATATAATCATGTTAATCTTCCCTGTAAACATTTCAAGACAGAAAACACACCCTTAGTAGTAAAAACTAGTGAAAAAATGATATTCCAAGATTTAACATGTTAGTATTTATGTCTTGGGATGACACTTTAAGTTGTATAACTTGTATTCTAATTATTTTTCTTCCATTGGGTGAAGGCAAATTTCTATGTTCTCATTAGTTTTTTATATCCATTACATGACCCCTAGTTGATTTGGGGGTATATTTATTGTTTTGTTTACCAATTTTCTTCAATCTCAGGGTATTATGATTCTACATAGGTGATAAAGGTACATTTTATGAAATCATGCCACTTCATAACTGTTAAAGAGACAAGAATTGAGAGGTTTTGTAAAAGAAGTATCTAGAGGAGGTGGTGAGACTTCATGAGGTCTTATATACAATCATATTTGACCATGGTCCTTTTCTACCATCCAAGATGTGGGGATGCATTTACAAGGCGTTTTGATTTCATATATTCCATTTAACTACTTGTCATCCATAGATGAATGAATGATAAAGTGTAATATTCATTTTTTTGACATGTTTCATTATTATTTCAAATATATTTTAGTTTTTTTGATAAGGAACATACATTTTGTTGTTTTTTCATACAAAAAATGTTTTAACTCCACCATTTCCATATTTCCATTTGATGTATTATAAGGAACACCAATCCATTCTAAATTCTGATGTTTTTGGATCAGAGTGTCAGAAATTCTTAGCCAAGAGCTAATGTATAACCCAACAATAATAGTTCATTAAATTCATGATAGGATGGAGGCATTTCATGATCATCAAAAGTTCCATTTTCATAAAATTAGAATACCAATGTGGATCAAATTTATAGATCATATATTCAAGGAAGTGACTCATTGTCATGTATAGTGAGAGGGTTTGTCATGGGAGAAAGCATTCTCAAATATTTGTTTTCCTTTTGTGGTGTTGGGTCATGATCAAGATGTTTCCTATTTAATATACCTTCCCATATATAATAATAATAACAATAAATTTTATTGAATTGTTCCAACTCTATTTTTAACATCATAATTACTATCGAAACATTAATTGGGGTGAGTTCGATGTTAATGATGATGTCACCTTCAATGAGTGGCCACTGGTGATCCAATACCACCCAAATAAGGGGTTGTGTGTGCATTTTTTTTTACATTGTTTACTGTCTTGTTGCAACGTTAAGATATAGATAAGAGTTCATGTATATGTGAGTCATAAATTCATGCTCAGAACAATGATTTATTTTATTTTTATATCTTCTCTTGCAATGTTTTTTGTTTTTGGTTGCATAATGATTCAAGTTCATGTGATACTTTTCTTATTATACCCTTGTTTTTTGGTGACCTTACTCTCATTTTAGAGTTATCTTCCTTTGATTAGAATTATTGATGTGTTTTCTTATATTGTGTGTGTGTGTTCTCTACTATTTTGAGTGAGGTGGTGCCGCTTCTATGATGTTGTGATCCATGAGAGGAGTCTCCTATGTTGATTGTTTAAAAAAATACATTTTCATTATTTTTTCAATAGTTTTGGTTTTCTTTTATCTTGTATAAAAATAGTTGGAGAGTAATATGATCAAAGGTATTAGACCCTAGTATCTCTTCCTATGGGTGTTTTGGGAGGGGAGATCCGAGTTTGTGATAGTATTTTTTGCAATTAATGGTGATATTTAGGGGGACATGAATGCTGGTGTCAGTGATATAACCAGGATAATTGAATGGTTTGATGTTGGGATTTATCATTTATGTCATAATTATAATAATTTTAATTGTGAGTCAATCATTTTAATAGTCTAATGATTGGCATAATTGTTTATCTATATTCATTTCCCCAAATCATGAGGTAACATGATGTTATAGGATTTATCACTATTATTGGTAGATTATGATGTTTTCCTAGAGTAGATAGAATTATTTAATGGTAATAATAATTGATAAAAATTTGACCCGTTGAGATTTTTATTTGTGGAATGAAAATGTAAATGTTACTCTTGAGAAATTGTGGACTCTTATTAGATTATTCCTTGAGGGAATATACTTCACATGATAGTTTTTAAAATGTAATTTGGAATAATGTAAATTTAGGGTTGATTAATTAATTACAAATATGTTAAATTATAAATTAAATAATTAATATATTGTTTCTCCATAAAATTATTTTATTCTTATAGGATATTTAGTCCCATTCAGTGGTAGTCAGGAGCCTGATCGATGATAGATGTAGTTTATCCTAGGACAATGTTATTCCCTATGTTTGGTTGTGATCTTTATTATATCCTATATGATTTTGATTTTATATTCTAACCCAAAAATATATGTAGAGGTCCTATTTTTACCTTATAATACTATGGAAAAAACTAGTAATTCATTCATATCTAGGCACTAAGACAACCTGTGATTTTAGTTCTTGGTATTCATTGAATAAATTTCATCAAAATATTAAATATATTTTATATCATGCACAAACAATTTCCTAATGAAAATGGGAAAACTCTATAATAGAGTCTTGGATCAAGAATATGAGTCATTGGTTGAATCTAGAACATGGTTTTTACCCTAGGCGCAACCAAAAACTAGTTGGTAAAGGTTATTTGGATAAAATATTCGGTTGATGGGTTCATTTAGTTCAATAAATAATTATATTAATTATTTGAATAAAATGAATAAAATATAAAATAACCCTATAACTATAGTGTTATAGAGGATCTCCAGGTTTATCCACAAAACCCAAGGACTGTTGAGAAGAGATTCCAACCACCCTCCATTGGAAAATTATGATCAAATGAGAAAGAGATTTTGTTTATAGAATAATTGTGGTTTACTGCATGAAATGATGTATCTTTATCTTTTCTAGGTTTGATATTCATCAATGAATGATCCAATTTTTAGGTAGGACTCTCTAATTTTTAGTTTACTCCCCAACTGATTAAAATATTTAACATGATCTTATTTTTACATTGATCTGTATTCGAATTGATCCTTTTCATGAGATCATGAGTTAGTTTAAATTGTTTATTTGGTTTGGGACATGTTTATAACCCCCAAGAATCATATTCTGTATCTTGTTTCCAATAAATCTTGACCAATAGTTTTGGAATATCTTCTTCTTGTGATTTTATGCCTCTGTTCTTTAGGTTATTAATTATTGGACCATGGGGTCATTATTTGTCATTATCGGGAGGGAATGAGCTTAATCAGACCCCTATATTTATGGAATATTCAATTGCAACAAAAAGTATAAAAAACAACGAATGATTTAGATAATTTGAAGGGTTGAAGATGTTTCTTCATGGAATCAATATTTAAAGTAGATGTAGCATGACACGAGATATGAATAATGTTTTTATAGGAATTGTATTAATGAATAAAATATCTAATTTCTATCCACCTTATGGATAGAAATGAAAAAAAGAGATAGATTCTTTTGATTTCGAGTATCCTGGAGGGGATATTCATAGTAGAAATCACATATAAAAGTTACATTGTATAGATTTCAGATTATGTGAAAATCCAGACTATATGGAATGTTTTTGGACGAACACACACACATTAGTACCCTAATAGTTGTGGCTCTAGGGTTTTGGAAAATTGTGACAATCCAACGTCTTGTGGAAGAGACACATGATTTGAAACCCTCACTGGGTAGGTTTTATATTTGTCAAAAACATGTGGGATAGACCTCTTGTGGGATAACATGTTGCATACTATAGTATATGTGCACATGAATGTTTACACAACATGACCAGGAGTACAGTCACAACTCCAATTGACTGAGCCATGTTGTCTAGTCCCAAAAATGCCATTTTAGGCTAAATGGGATGTGATACATGTATTAAAACCTAAAAAAATATGAATTGGAGGAGGACTACATGCCATGTGGGTCCTCATACACATCGGGTACCGCATGTTTCCTTTTTGATGAAACATACATTTCTCATATCTCCATCATTTGGACTCATATATTGGACTATGTGTATCCTATCAAGAGTTTTTTAGAATGTTTAACTTGATGGTATCCGTAGTGGTGGATTTTAAGATATGAGGAGAGAGGTTTCCATAATAACTCTTATTTATGCAATGTTCAATGATAGTTGTGATCGAGATGGAGCATTAGAGACAATAGGGTAGAGCCTTACTATTGGGAAGGGTATGCATCCTCTATATACTATTTGAGTGCAAACCTCATGTTGACTAGGGCAGGTGTCCTCTAACTTCTATTGGAGTGAACCAATCCCATTGCATAAGAAATGGGGATTCTATTGAAAATTTTAGTGTCACCCTCTAGGCAAACTGGGAATGGGACCTCTATCAACCATCAGACTGAAACCCTACAGTAGATAAATAGATTGGTTCATATATTATTAGAGTGTCACCCTCCTTCAGAGATAGGGAATTCTTCTTTGACCAAGTATAGTGGGACCCTCCTACTGGGTAGGTCATAAGTCCTTTATATTCTATTCTAGTTTCAATCTATTATGGTATCAGGGTATGGTTACTTTACCATTAGAGTGGAAACCACATGCAGATTTAGGGGTTGGGTCCTCTGCTGACAACCTGAGTGGAACCCTCATACGGATTCAGATCTTGGGTATTCTATTGACTACCTGACTGTAACCCTCCTGTTATTCTAGGGAATTATTCCTTTACATAGATATTGTGTAACCTCAAATATATAGTAAAATGGTCAGGTATGGATCCACAATGATGTTTCTTCTGGATAGATTCACAAGATTATGGGATTGATTGATGTATTTTAGTCACAGTTGATGCCTTCCTAGGATGGTATATGATATGGATTTTAGAACTATAAATCGTAGGATAAGGAAAGTTTTGTTTGTGTGGTGATCATTATATCCATACATCATGACACTAAATACCTTCTTGTTCACTTGGAATATTGAGACCTTGATTGCATGGAACCTAGGTACATTCATTCATATATGATTGAGTCTACTGACTGTATATCTTAACTCAGCTCCCTCTCTCTCTCTCTCTATATATATATATTCTCATCTGACTGTGGTCCATGTTGATTAAATTTTTTGGATTCCTCACTAATAATAGTTAAATAGGTTACAGATTATAGATCATCTTGACGATCTGATGAGTGATGTTGTATTAGTTCAAGGTCCATCCTATGAGATCATCCTCTATGTGGTGTGTTAGCAGCACCCAACCTATGGAAAAGTAGGTCATACAAATAGAGAAAGCTAAGGGTGCATGCATGCATTGTGTACTTTGTGAGCTCTAAAGCTTGAGGTTATTAAGGTTATATAGTGAAGTAGATCCCATGTTAGTGGAGGATTGAATAGAGTTAGTTTTCTATGTTTTCATTCTTATCCGGACATCTATAAATCGCGCGTTTTCACCAAAATAAAAAAAAAATTCCACGGACCATATATGTTCTAATGGAGTCAAGTTACATTAATTCATGGTTATTCAACACCCTCATGGACTGACATATAACAACTATTTAATAAGAATTAATACCTCTCATGTTTATGCTTAGATAGGATTCAGGATCATCCTGAGAGGAAGGACGGGAGGGATGAAAGTGGATGATTGTTCTATGAGGTTCACAGACCTTACATTGTAATCCCTCGACATAATTCAAGATTGATACATCTTGAAACAAATGTTTGAGTAGGGTCCCTATATAGATATTTATACTAGTGTAGTACCATTTTGAATCTATATCTATTTTTTGGTGTCATATAGGGAGTTGGTAATGAATATATTTCTTTCATAGGGATTACATGAAGGAGTTTCTAGAGGTGGTATTCATATGGTAGCATCATATCCAACATCTTGTAGGTTTCGGTCCAGAATATCTTAGGAAATAATATCTTCCAAGCATCATACTCATGAACATGATCAAGGATAGTCTAGAGGACCAGGTCTTCCAAGAGATAGTAGGTTCTATAAAAGTTACGAGATAGGTCACATGGTGTTTGGTTGCCTAACCAGATGTGCTGATGAGGGATGGAAGATAGAGGATGAACTACTACATTAGAGGGAGTGATGTGATCATGCATCTCCCAGTTGGGCGAATGGCAGCCCACATAGAGGGGGATCTAGCATAGAATCAGCTATGGATATAGGATTAGGGTTGTGGTTGGTGGATGTTACTATAAAATCTTTTCCCCACCCATTCTAGGCATCCCACTTTAGGCTCAGGGATCTGGTAGATAGGGATGCAGACATCTTTAGGCTATAGATGTGTATGACCCAATTTGTGAAAAAATGATTAGAGGTAAAATATATGTTTATTCTACTATTTATTACTTATTATTAAGAATATAAACAATTCATTACCATATATATTTACTCATTTTTCATGAGAAGGATCTTCCTGTAGAGGATTTAACACTAAAAAATTGTTTTGAGATTCCAACTAGGAACTCTTATTTTATATCTTTTATTTTTTAGTAGTGTGAGTTGGTACTTAGTGGAGAGAGGTTCTAATGGGACATTTTGGTCTCCATGATGGAAACAAGTGACATCATCTTGGGTATGGATTTGTTTCCCAAGGTCTAAGCCTGTATATAATGTCGTCACATACAAGTCAAATGCCTACAAACAGAAGGGATTAGAGTCTCCATTATGGGTTAGAGCAATATAATGGTGAGATGAGTGGATTTTTTTGAGCAAGATGTTTCATCCCATCTCCCATCAGAATGAGACTATATCCCTGGGATCAATTAGCTCCACAATAATATATATTCATTTAGTCATGGAGGATTTTATAGATATCTTCCCCCATGATGTTCCATGACTACCTCTGGTGTGAGGGATTTAGTTTTTCCATTCCTTTCACTCCAAAAACACTCCAATATATTTTTTTGGCATATTGCATAGCCCCTATCGAGCTCTAGTTTTTCCAGTTATATATGGAGGACCTTTTATAAAAAAAATTTATATTACATAGTGTTTCCCATTGGAATACTACATTATTTTTTGTGGAAAGGTTGATGAGAGGTTTTAGCTTTGTGTTGACTATCATTGCATAAACCAGGTCACAAAAAATAACATGTACCCATTTCAATGGGTTTAAGACCTCTTGATCATTTTGGAAGACTAATATGGTTCTCGAATTTCAATATTAGGTTCAAATAACACCCCTTTAGAGTTTTTCATTCAAATATTATGATGTTGGAATTCCAATGACAATACTGACACTAGTGTTCTTGTTAAATATTTTCGGTGTGACGAATTCCCATATTTTGTTTAAGGATTTTATAATCCAGATCTTTCTTCCATACTCTGTACAATTCATTATTATCATCAACGATTACATACTAATATTCTTTTCATTATAGTATTGGATTGTATGAATCTTGATTATGGTCCAATATTTTCTTTCGGATACATAATTTAATGACAATCTCTTTAATTTTCAATTATCGAACTATGAGGTTCATATTATAGGGAATGAAATTTTTTATCACGGACTAGCTATAGACTCTATGAAGGTTCATGCATTCCTTTATTAGGCTCCGTTGAATTAAATTTCAGAGGTGAAATGATTTCTTATCTTAGTGCGGTACTAGAGAAGGATTATGGTATACATCTCTTGGGTTAAATCCTCTTTGACCACCTAGATGTGAAACATGAATATTTTTACCATGAATGAGTAGCTCCAATGTTTCTTCATGGATTTGAAGTTGAGGATGACTAGTGCTCTTATATTGGGTCTACCAGATGAGGGTGGGGAGTATGTAGTTTATTGAGATTTTGTATTAGCGATACATGGATGTGTTTTGATGTAAAGAGAGGATTTTATCACATATGTGTTAATCCTTTTGATAATCCAAGAGAATAACTTAATTAATCAATACATAGTGTTTGTAGCACCAGTCTTATATATAAATATTTTGATGCACTATCTTCTAGGATAGCTCTATTTTTTTACTGAGACCATCAAGGACTCAGGTATGTTTTCACATTGAGAGACTTGAACATGATATATATGCATTAGTTGGAGTTTCTATAGTACTATGACATTGAGATATTCTATAATCCATTAAAGGGAAACATTGTGGAATATTACCTTAGTAGAAATTCCTAGGATGATTGTGAAAAATGTGTCAGAGTAGTTATATCTATTATAGTTGACCCATGTGGAATGGGAGTGTGTAGCTTTCCCCTGGTCGATGGAGTTGACACCTCCAATTCTACAACGTGTGATAGTTTCCCTATTGGGATACATGGAATCTGAGGTATTACGTAGCCAGATATACTATGGATATTCAATAGATTTATGTTCATAATGAGTTAATCATGTCACCCTTTTCTAGGTTTGTATGGTGGCCCGAGTGACAATGTGGGAGGAGTTGATGATAGAGTTTCACACATCTCAATTAGTATTATATCCCAGTTTGTAAAAAATGTAAAAATATCTTCACAATAAAATTAGGTTGGCAAGAGATAAAGTGTGGTTGAGTTCATATCATGGTCACTGTTCTGTTAGAAGTTCAAGGCTGAGCACCATGTTTCGGAATGTTTTCCAGAGCACATGAGATCCTAGAGTGAAAATATGATATAATACCAATTGACATTCTCATAGGAATTCCATGGACTAGGAAATTTAGTGATGCCATCAGGGTGATAGTTTACTGACACATGAAGTCGGGATATTCAATGTTATTAGTGAAAAGAGTTCAATGGTGAGTTTGGGGTAATTTTATTTATAGGAGATTGTTCTCCTTCATGGGTAATCATGAAAATTTTATCTATTTGTGACCCACATTTTACCTAATGGTTGTAGAGAGGCTTGTAAGAGGTATTTAGAAACTATATAAGGATGATTACAAACATTCACAACTAGAAATATAGATATATTGGGAAAACTATTTAGGAGATGTAAGAAATTTTGAGAGATTTTATGTTAGAATTTGAATGGGTTATGGAGGATTAATTTCCCTTGGTAGAGTTTCAAGAAATTTTTAGCTACTAATAAACTATATGCATTCAACCATTTGAGGACCAATTTGGAAGACCCATTAAGACACACTTATAATAGACTAACAACGATGAGGAATCAATTGTTTATAAATCATCCATGATCAGATGAGGATAAATAAAATCTGGAAGAAATCTAATGTAGATCGACATCATAGGCCTTCGGCTAGGGAGGCAACCTATACCAGAGGATCATCAGAATGTTAAAGATATTATATATAGTTGGATATGTTTCTTACTTATTCTATATACACTAGATTATGGATTATGTTCACAAATTCTTCAATTTATTACAGTTGAGATGATAAGTACATTAATCTGTGCAAATTATTGATTGGTGAAACATACATTAGTAAAGGGGTAACTTTTAAAAACAACATGATTGATATTGAGTAACTATAGGAGAGGAGATTATGTCGACAGACCATCCCCAAGGTCTATGAGTTATAGCGGCACAAGAGTATGTATAAGAGCTCCTGGGAAAGAAAAATCTATATTTGAGTTCACTATATGAATATTATTATTTGTTTTTTTATTCTCATGAATGAAAATAATGATGGTGGGTATAATTTATATACCCTTTGTTCAATTTTAAGTCTTTTGAGTATATAATGAAATATTTTCAGATCGAAGTGCTGATATGTAATGTGATTCTGAGGCCCAATGTTCCCAGAATTAATTTTATAAAAAAAATTAAAAATATTTTATATCATGTATACATGATTTCATAAATAAAATGGGATAAATATAATGTAATTTATTATATCAAAAATTTGAGACAACATTTAAATCAAGAAAGTAGGTTTTACCCTAGTCACAAGCTAAAATAGGTTCGTGTAGGGCATTCAGATAAAAGTGGTCGTTGATGGGTTCATTTAGTTAAATAAATAATTAAATAGTTAGTTTGAAATAAATTTCCCAAAATAAGATCATTTTATAAATATACATTTATATAGGATCTCTATGTTTATCGGTATAAATATGGAACCATTTTGAGTTTATTACTTACACCATGCATTGGAGAATCGAGATGAGACGAAAATGAGATTCAGGATAAAGGGGAATTGAGGCACAATGAATGAAAAAGACATATCTTAAACATTTTCAAGAACATTATTCATCAAATAAGGATTCATTATATTTGTAGGACTCATTAATTTTTTGTTTCTACACCAATTGATTGAAATATTGATCATGATCATTCTTCTAATTTTATCAATGTTCAAATTAAGCCTTTGCATGATCCTATGAATCAGTTTAAATTGTTTATTCAATTTATTAAATGTTTTCAACCCTAGTGAATTCCAATTTGTATATTTTGTCTTGGATAAAATTTACAATCATTGTTTGCATCTATATACTTTTCATTTCTCCTTATGTTCTTCATATAATTCATTACTGGACTAAAATGCCTTAATTTCACATTTTCAGGCATGAGAAATTGCTATCAGAACACCATATTCTTGGTGGATTCACATGTGTTAAACAGTTTAATTTTTTTTGATGGATTCTGATTTTTTTTTTGAATTCTGGTTGTTTTCATTATGGATCCAATATCTAAATCACTAATAGCGCAACATAGTAGACATATGAGGCTTATATGGTTGTTTTATGGTTGAACAGGAAATCCAATTTTGTCCACTAGAAGTTTGGAAATGATGAATAAATACATTTCATATTTATTTTGGGTAACCTTTATATGATATTCATAGTACCGAGTGTATATATGGAAATTTAGGAACATATTAGAGAATCTATAAAGTTACAGACTATATGGAGTGTATTGGAATGAACAAAAATAATGTAGTACACCTATGGCTGCATCATAAGGGTTTTGAAAAAAGTTAAGGATTACACTCTATGTGTCTAAGCTACACACTATGTAACCCTCCTCAGGTAGAGTGAGAATGTGGAGTTATCACATAGGCAATAACCCTTGTTAGAGGACAAGCCACGAAACGTAGTACATGGGAATGTGAATGTTTACACTTACATGATCAGGAGCACGGGTAGGACCCCAAGTGGAATAATAATGCTATATAATCTCCTTACATGATATGTAGGGGTACATGGGTTGTGAACCATGGTATGGTAGGGACATGACTAAGGAGCGGAGTGGGAACAAACATCATGTGTATCCCATTACATGATGTGTGGCCCTATTTACTTTTTGAGGAAAATTACACCTATCACATCTCCTTAATTTAGACAGAAATTTTGGCCCATGAGTTTCCTATTATGAATTGTTTTCCATGTAGAATATTATTATAGCCTTAGTGGAGGAATTTACGATATTAAGGGATATGATCTAAGTGTGATTATTCTTTAAGAAACATTCAATGATTAAAGTGATTGGGTGGGATCTTCAGAGATGTTAGAGTGACACCTTCAAACTTGGTAGGGCATTGGTCCTCTATCTACTATTATAGTATACCCCTATTAATTGGTAGGGAATGGGTCCTCTATATACTACCCTAGTGGAAACCTCATTCTTGGCAGGGAATCTGTCCTTAATCGACTATTTGACTGGAACCCTTCTCCGGGTCCGGGAATGGGTCCTCTATCAACCTTTAATATGGAACCCTCTTATAGAGACCAGCCAAGGGTCCTTGATCATCAGAGTGGATCCATATAGATGAGATTGGTCAAGTGTCCTCGATAATTAATGTGGAACCCTCTAGCTAGGTAGGTCAATAATCCTCAATTATTTATCCTAGTGTCACCCTTCTATGATATTTGGGCATGTGTCCTCGACCACTAGAGTGGAACCCTCCTACAGATTTAGGTAATGGGTTCTATATTGACTAATTTAGTTGTATCCACCTATTGTACCATCGCATGAGTCCTATAGATAGATATTGTGACCCCTTTAATAAGTGTCTTACTAGAGAGGCAAGGCACCATAATGATGGTTCTACATAATATACATATGAGATTTTAGGCATCATTGTTGGATTCTTGAATTTTTGGAACTCTTTGTTAGTCTATGACGGGAGATTGAGAGCTAGTTTCCTTATCATTTTGACTTATTTTGTTGAGAATATATATATATATATATATCAAATTTTTCGATTTGGTAACTCTCAATACTATTATTGGATATATCTTTTTCCAATCATTTCACTTATTTCTCGCCCTTCATCTTTTGGTGAATTTTACTAGGTATGTATATACTAACCCTATCATTGTATTTTACCATATTTTTCTTCTCTTATATAGATGATGGATAAGAATATTGTTATTATTGAGAATAAAAGGGATACCGAAGTGCATTAACCATATATGCTGGTTGGTGTTTGGAGATTAAGAGATGAGAGATCTCATTATTTTCTTCTATTTTTTTAGGTTGGTATATCATTTGGGTTGGGCGTTAATTTTTTCTATTATATCTTTTTAGATCTTGATATTATACTCTTGTACTTCCTAGAGGTTCTAAATTAATATTTTTATCATGATATTGAATCATTCATTATTACTCATGTTAACATATACATTGATATGGTCATGGTCATTCATACAGGTATATTAGGAAAAGTCATTCAACATTTGGAATGCCCTTTAAATATTTTTTCCAACCACTATCCTATATAGGTATTATAGTAGTATTTACAGTGTGGTCCACATTGGTTGGGGTTGTGATAATGTTGGTTTGGTTGATTTATAACTTGTGGAATCTAGGTGGGTGTGTTCCCTAATTTCTATGTTGGAGAGGATAGTGAGATGACTATCACATCTAACCCCCACTATGTTGTCATAATAGAATTTTTTTCTAGTAAGAACAGTTCTTATTTTACCAAAATATGTGTGTATAGGGTTTTAATGTATTGGGTTAATTTTATTCACATTTATATCTGGATATATTATAAAAAATATAGTTATTTTAATGATTATTATAGGTTGTGTTGGATTGAGAAAAATTAAATAATGAATGGGTTGTGAGGGAATGAGGTGTAATACATGACGTATTATATGCATCATATGAGCTATGGATGACCTTGGAAAAGACATTGTTACTATATATAGAGATATGGATGAGATAATGTGATTATCTATTTCATGTGACACTTGTTTTGATACTTATCCTAGGCGTTATTAGGTTGTAAAAATGTTAGAGAGAAATTGATCTTGATGATTGTCCTAAAGGCATTGAGGAAACCCAATATAGAAGGATTAGTGGCGCTTCCTCATTCTGTATCACTATAATATGTTCTCTATTATATGAAATACATTTTGAGAGTTTTCCATGGTGAGGTTGGGTTCTTAGTAATCCATGTTAAGTGACCCATTAGTTTCACATTTATTAACTTGTATTTAGTATATATTCATTATTTTTTGCAAAAGATGTTTCAGGTAAGATCCTAAGGAGTATAATTCTCTTATACCCCCTTTCCACTCTCTATCTCCCCCCACACAGACTTATATATATATATATATATATTAATTTTCAGGTAAGATAATGAAGGATCATGATTGGGTTAGATACTACTAGAATTTGGTTTTGTACAAGATTGTTGGCCTTCATGGATGATACCAAGTTTAACTTTTTGGTACCTATTGTAAACTATCGTGTTATTTAAATATATATGAAATTTCATGTATGTAAGTAAGATTTTCTTTATGTATCTGATTAGGAATTGATTGTTGTATCTATATTATCACTCTCTTATCCATGTTCTCATAGACTATAATTCCTCCCATTAGTATGATAATTGTACTCTCAGTGCCAGTCACTGAAACGGGGCCATCTAAATGCGGGAAATTAGAGCCATTATCTATCCACTTTTTTTTCATATAAGAAGAGGTTCCTTTAGGGGGTTTTCATGAAAAATAAATTTATCAAAATTCTGTACCCCTCAACATTATTTTCAAAATATCATGTTTCGCGGATACTCATATAAAAATGGTCAATATTCTCCTTTTCATTACCAAGAATTTTCCATAACTATCAATTCAACGTATTTTAGTTTGGCTTAATTATCCAACTAAATTAACATATTCTTTCTTCATCTATTGAGTAAAATATCTAATCTTGAGACAAAAAAATTATACCCTTGACACTTTCTAATTAGTTACACTGAGTCATTATTTTTATGTAAACTCTCTTAGTAAAACATGTTAAACTGAGACATGTACTCAGTTAAATCTCTTAAATAATTAATGGAACATAACAATGGATAAATATGAATATTACAAAATTCTTATATTTTAATTTCTTCAATGGAAGGTGACATTGAATAAATAATTGTAATAAGGTATTTTTAATCTATTGATGTAAATTTCAAATTTTATCTTATTAAATTCAAGAAATTATTATGCGAATTTTATGTATATGATTAACCACATCTTTAAAAAATTATACACAATTTTATTGATTCAAATTTCATCTCGAAATGTTGATAATTACCAAATTGATGTGATAAAAAAAAGTATCAAAATCCAAAATTGACCATAAAATTTGAGAGTAATATAGTAATAAAAGTGGTATGATCAGGATCATTTTGAATGGTCAATTTCTATAGAAAATTATCAGTAACCCTCAACCATATGAAAAAACACCTAGAACCATAGTGTACTTTATACAAAACAGCCCCACTGATCCACAAATGTGTCTCTAGGACTATATTAATCTCAAAACTGAACATACTCTATAAAATCCCATAATATTATAAAAATCAATAATGTTCAATGGCAGACTAAATATGAAACATGGAGTGTAATAATAGGGAGAAATATTTTTTATATGAAAATTACAACCTAGTAGTTAAATTGGAGGTTGTTAATATGATTAAATAATATTTGAAAAATATATATGTTAAGGTTATAATAAACAAAAAATAAATTATTTATTCTTATTAAATAGGCCCTCATTTTTTTAGTAAAGTCATTTTATTCTTCAAAATTTTGTTTTCTTATGAATGATTATTATAATGTTTTTTCAATAAGGAATATAATTAAATTTTTGTATTCTTAGAATTTTACTTGATCAAATATATTTCATTTTTAAAATTATCAAATCAAAATTTCCTTTGGGTGAAATTTTTTTATTTTTTAGAAAAGTTATATTATTCATTGAAATGTGGAAAATATTTATTTTTATTAAAAACTGTATTTTATATTAAATTATTTAGACAGTTTTAATATAATATGGATTATTTATTAAAATTATATATTTTATTTTAATTTAAAATAATCTAAATATTGTTTTTTAAATTAATTTTATACTATAATTTATTTTAAAAACATTTAATATTTTAAAAGAAAAGTTTTTCTTGATGACCGTGTTTTATCCTTTTTTTATATTTTAAATAAAATTATATAATTTATTATCATTGAATTTCATAAAATGTATTCCATATTAAAAATAAATGGTTCTATATTTGGTTAATATGTACCTTTTATTTTTTTTCAATGTGTGTACTAGATTTAGTAAATTGTGTTATAATGTTAAAGGTAAAATTATGCAATTAATGTTAAAAATAAAATGATAAAGATTTTAAAATGATTCTACAATAATCATTAATATTATTTTAGATTATTTTTCCCCATACTCATTAAATATTTTTTTATATATCCGTTGTTTCAATTTAGATTTGATTATAACAATCAAAATATTTTATTTAAATAATGGAAAAATACACCACACTATTTTTTTTCAATAATGGGAAAATTTTAATCTGGTGTATAACCAGATGATATGTTCAATTTTTAATATTATTTTTGAAGGAAAAATTTTAATATTCCTTATGGTCATTTATTTATAATTTTTACTAGAGAAATATGTACCTCAAATACATACAGAACACTAACATGGTAATTATTAGACTATTGTAAAAATCAAATCAAAATATTGTTATTATTAAAAAAAATAACATGTTGGATAATTAATTTCATCCAAATAATATATATATTAATAAAAAATTTTGGAATTTGTAATAATATTTTTTTCCCAATTTTACTTGTTTTCTTGATGTTTCAAAGACAACATAATGAATAGTTTTAAAAATTGACATTAATGATATTTTAAAATATACATTATTTAGTAAAATGATATAAAATTTCCTAAAATATTGGATTTTACTATTTTACTATTATATATTCTATAGAATCACCATATTTACATTTATGGAACATTGTTTCCATATATATTATCTATATCTACACATAATGAGTAAAAACCTTGTTGTCGCATTAATTTTTTCAATGGTTATAAATGGGATTAGAACAACAAGATAATAGTATAATCAAAGTAAAAATATGTTTAACTATAATTTTATAGAGTTATTTTTAGAATTATCACTTTATAATCAATGACTATTTACTTAACAAAGAATTTTCCATTTAAATGATGTATATATTAGTTTATTCCAAGATAGTTATAAAAAGTCACTCTCTTTTATTAGTATATCATATGTTCCCACATGGGGAAAAATATATTTATGAACCAATATAATAATATATATTGATATTAATAAGATTATTTTCATGACAGAAATTTATTTCTAATTTCTGTTATTATATAATCAGTTTAATTTCTTATGGAATGTCAATGAAATATTTATTTAGTTAATAATAATTATAATAAAAAAAATTAAATATATATTAAAAAATATTATTTTTATTATTTAATGGATTCCATGAATTTTATAACATTTTATTTCTTATTATTGTTGTGTTAAATGATTAGAATCAAAATTAATATATATTTTGACACATTTTACGTCTAATTAAATGAATCATGGTTAAATTAAAAATACGTAAATTTCATTAGAATAATATTTTATTAAATTACTTAAAATCATTAAAATAATAACAATGATTAAGTGGATAATATGTTGTGTGAAATTTTATCTATTTTCCAATACTATTCACTTTTTATCTATTTTTCATTGAGAATAAATTTATTTTAATTTAATCTTATATGAAATACAAAAAGTGCCGCTCGCATTAATTATAAAAGGGAACCTCATCCACATCTTATTCACAAAAAAATTGAGCATTATTGATCAACCAACCTCTACCAATTTACCTAATTATGTTCCCTATTCATATCCAATAGTTTTTTGGATTCATAAAATACCATCCCTTGATCCCATTATGTGAGATCTAAAGTAGTTGTTTCAATGAAGAGGTAATCAACTTAACTGATCACTTTATTTTTCATCACATCTTTACCACCTCAAGATATATTTCATTTTCCCTAAATAATAAATAAAGAATTTTAAATACTCTTAAATTTTATTATTATAATTAAAACACCATTATAATCCTCTTTACAATCTAATTAAAATTGAATGTAATTCCTGAGAAAATGTACACCTCACCATATCTACATAGTCATACAATTAGTATTTCATCACCATATTTTATTGGTGTTCATTATTATGGGATTAATTTTGATATATGATATTTTTGAAAAAATTAAAATTTTTTAAGGATGATATAATTTCTACCATATGATCTTCCAAATATTGTAAAATTATAATGTCTTTTGTGTGTACATCTGGACTGCCACCTCCACAAAGTGATGTGATTAATTTTTAATTTATATTTAAATTCAATGAAAATGATGACTATTTTGATGAATATATATGATATATATTATATAATATTTATACTACATTGAGGAATTTATATTTACTATTATTTCACTCCATCCATTGAAAAATGATAACATCATTCAACATACGTATGACCTACCGTCTCTATGAATTGTTTAATTCAATTTTATTTCTGAAAAATTGATTGATGATAAAAATAATTATATGATGAATATATATATATTTATGTTATATTTATATCATGATTGATATTATCAAATTTATGTATCGAAGATAAATTTAAAAGAACCAGAAAAACTGAACATAAATACTTATGATTAATGAAAATGTTAACACTGAGAAATAACAATTTTTATAATTAATTATTTTTTAAATGGTTACATGAAAAGTTAAAAAATGATCATATATGATATTATATGTATTAAAATTAATTTTTATATAGTTATTTCAATTTTAAATTTATTACATAGGTGGTTGGACTAAATTTGAATCTAGGAAAACTCGAGGGACAAAATGTTTATATCACTTTTATTATTATGGGACATATACCTTATATACAACAAGTTTACTATATGTGGTGCATATACTACCCATTAATGTATTTTTTAATTTTTATCAAGAAAATTATTGGATTTATATATCTATCTAGTTTTATTTATTTGGCGGGGTTTATGATAAAAATGATACTATGGTGGTAAATGTTTTATTTTACAATCTCGTTAATTTTTAGGATTGTTCATGTTTATGTTTCTATGGGGGATTGTTAAACATATATTTATGTTTTTTTCTAAAATTAAATTCATAAATTGTTTTAAAAATAGTATAAGATTTTTAGTTTCATTTTAATCCTTATTTTACTTTTTACAAAATGGTTTGAAACTAATATTTTTCCAATTTCATAAAAGAGGAACTTTGTGTATTTTTGGACAGAAATATCAAAGGAATGTTTTTGAAATATATAGCATGAAAATATTTTCATACCATAATGTTTTTCAAATGAAATTATTTCCTTCATAACTGTACAGTTGAAAAAATAGTTATTTCAAAATTATATGTTATTTCCCTTAATAACTATTCAAACAGACATTACAAAATAATTTGTTCAAAAAAGATAACATCTTTTAAAGTTAATTTTTAATTGGATATAATATAAGGGTAAGATATATATTATTTCATTGGATATATTATTTTTAATATGAAAATATCAATATTTTATGAAATCAATTTCTTTTCTTTGGGATATGCTATGATGAAATGTTTATAAACCAATTTATTTTAATTTGTTCTAATATGATGAATTTTTTATAGCATTATATAAAAAATATTTATTATATTAATTATTTTATAGGCGGGACCTATATCCCCATCTAATTAATTGGGTAATGACTGATATCTCCTTGAATTAACAAGACTAGAATTGAGAGTGAACCTAGTTTAGTAAGGGAAATTTCTCACTATGACAATTTTGTCAGTATATCTAACAACTATGATGGGTAGGGGAGTAGAACCATTATAATAAGATAGTCTTGAATTTTTTTTTAGTAAATAAATTTTTTTCTATAATTATTTGTACTCCATAATTCCCTGTTTTATGAAAATTTTATGAACTCTTGGATCACGTTCTTTAATTCATTTTTTGATTCTCATATTATAAAATTCAATGTTTTATACAATGAATCGGGTTTATGATCTATGATATATTGGGTATAATATTTTTCAGATATATTCATGATATCAAACTCTTATATTTCTTTATGCTATCATATTAATTTGGATTATTATCTTTAGTTTATACTGTTAATAAGTATTTGAGCTCACACATTCTCATCTTTAAATTTCCCGTAGTCATGAATAATGATGCAAAATAATTATTGATATTAGGGATTTAGATGTGATGAATTTTATGGGATATTCTGAATACATAATATAGAATATAGGAAGATGGTTGTAGTGGTATATGATGGTGACATTTATGAATTAGTTATTTATGAAACCATTTTGTTAATAGTTTGTCTTAATTTTCTAAACCATTAAACCAAAATGTCCTAGGTTATGTAATTAATAAAACATTTAATTTATATGTTTTATGTTTTTTATGGAAAAAATGGTCTCATTTTTCACTATCACAATCATAAATTTAATGGTTTTTTTCATCACCAGATCGATAAGTGAATGTCACAAAAATTTATAATTGGTATCAAATTAGGGATTAGATAAATTTTTAGATTTCAATGATATCATGTTAGGTTATCATAACAACATTGGATACAATTATGGGATTGTATTTTTATATTTTATCATATGTTAAATGTATTATTAGATTATTTTGAGGTTGCATATGATGAAATATCAAGGTGGATAATGATATTTAAGGATACATTTTATTTGAGGTATATGTTACCATTATGTATTACATGTGAAAAATTTATTTGTAGAATAATTATCATTTCATTTTTACTGAAATATATTTTAATGTATGGAAAAAATTTAGGGTTTATATGATCTTTAAATTTTATGCAATTATGCTTTGTTACATTTTAGAGGATATAAAATGAAAGATATGAGATAACATTTGTAGTTAAAACATATATTTAATGTCGAATATATTAAAATTTTTCTTAACATTTTTTATCAGAATTATTTGTTTTTCATAAGGAATATTTTAAAATTGTTTTTTAAAATTAAAATCCACCAATCATGGTGAAACTAGTTATATCTGGTAGGGCTACATGGCTTGAACCCTCAGTCGAAGGATAACGATTTTTCATGGCCTCCTTGTGGCCAATGTGTTTACATTGTATGTATCTCTTTGTTTTTCTTTATTTAAACTACATGATAGATATTTATAATGTCAATTTTAAAAAATATGTTTTATTCTACAGATAACCATGAGACTAAAAGTGTTTGGTTCGTTGTGTGATTAATGTTCTTTCAGAAAATTTTAACATTTTGGGAACATTTATGATTAATTTTAACATAATAGTATATAATTTTTGGAGGAATAAAGTGTTACATTTACATTTGGAAGACTAACATATCTTAATTTTTCTATTTGGTGATTTAGGTAATTTATAAAAATTATTAGAATATCTTTATGTTTTTTTTCTTGGGGAAAATATTTTTCTAAAATGATAGATTAAGAGTGATTGATTTTATTTTAAGATATATGTTATATAAATCATAGATGAAAATGTGATGAAATACCTTTTATTTGTTGTTTTCATTATTATACTATAAAATTTATTGAAATTCTATAGATGATTATTATTTTATTTATCTATGGTGAACATTGGGTATTACTGTATAATTTTAAAAATTAAAATAATTTTTCTTCATATGATGGTTTATTAATTTTATTCTTTTGTTTATAGTTTTTGATCAATACTATGAATAGTATGAAGCTTATATCCAAATATATTAAATTAAATAATTATATTTCGTGATTATGGGTGTAACAAACCAAGATTTTATAAGATATATTCTTTTTAATTTCTTTCATATCGTATGTTGTATGCTACACAAAGATTATCTTGTACTATACGTAACACCGTATTAGCTTGCAGTATACGCAACACTATTCTTGGATCTTATTACACACAATTTCAAGTTCGCAACATTGAGTGTATATATATATATATATATTCAAGTATAAATGAAATATGGTTGGATTATGTTATAAAAAACAACAAAGGAGTCTTGCACTACACGCAACCCTGACATGGCTTGCATTACACGCAATCACGACCTTCCTTGATATCGTGTCTTGTACGCAATACCGGGATTCACTAAACAATGATATATTGTTATTATATTATCATTGACTAGCCGTTATGGATAGTATTAACTACATTTTGAATTTTTTAACATTATTATTCATCTTATACATTTTCTAGAACATGTTAAGAGAACAAAATAAATGTTTCGGGTAAGATAAGTATTTTTTCAAAAAATGCAGTTTTGCTACCTTTTGATGGCGCACCCACTTTAAATATAGTTTTTGAATTATAAGTTCAATTTTACAAAATAAAATTATTCTTTGGAATAAGGATATAAAATTTTACCTTGGATAAAATTTTCATATTATTCTAATAACTTTCATATTTTAATGAATAGTAAAAACACGCTATATTTTAATTAAAAAAAACTTTTTTCATCATAATAATTTATGTGGTTAAATTATAATATTTAATGTATTTAAAGTATAAATATAATATATTTTTACCATTTAATATAATGTATGACATTAGCATTGATTTTACCTTGAATTCATAGGTTAAATCAATTCAATCTTTTGCAATGTTTTAAACAAAAACTCGTTTTCTTTCGACAACGAGATTAATTTTAATTTAATTTCTTCAACTTTTGTGTATTGAATTTAAAAAAATGGATTCCATATTTTTAATCAGTGGGTACAAATTATGTTAATAAGCTAATTTTTATTTTTGGGCTTTATGAATAGTAACTATGGTAATTTTTATTTACTACGGTTAAAGGTAAATAGGGTAATTCAAGGTTAAAAGATTATTATAATAATTAAACATTACCTTGAAACTTGTCCTAACCTTATTGGATGAGTAGTGTCCGACCATGGTCATCCTTGGGTCGATTTTGGAACCCCATAGAGCCACTTATGAAAGACAATGACTCATTAGATTAATTAATTTAATGTAATGACAAAATTGGAATTAACAAAAATCATTTAGTAATTAATTTTTATAAGGGGATATATAAATTATATTTTGGACTATAAATATTCATTGGAAATATAAAAATATTTCCTACATGTTGGTATTTTTTTTATAATTTTTAGACATCAATTAAATTAAATTATTTATGACACAATAATGATGCAGTATTTACCTCATTAATAAATGATTTAAATAAATAAGAATAGAAGAATTAAAATATCATCCAAAACCTGTCCAATACCAATTTGATGATTTTATTTCGAATATGAGTTATATTATCTTCGACATTAATGTGTTTTTGACCTCTTGAAACCGAAGATAAGTTTATAATAAAATAATGTTTTCACACTTTCCTAAAGAGCCCCTCCTCTCCCTTATAAAAGGAGACCACTTCTATGCAATTCCTCACACCTCTAAAGCCTTTTGGCTCATCCAAACTCTGCCCAACTAAGCTCCCTACATCCCTATCCTCCCCCTTGAAGCCTTACATTAATCAGAATACTTTCCAAGAATTCCTTTTGGTTCAAACCAAAGGGAGTTACCAAAATTAAAGGTAACAGTTTCTTTTAAGTTGTTTTCTTTTATTCTACTTCTCCAACCACTAAACTATTTTTAATCCTTTATTTTGTAACAACAACAATAATATAAATATACTAGGATGTTGTTATGAGAAGTATTCTAACTACACTCACACACACCTCCATCTAATGGATGAAGAACATAATGTTTCTGTGATGGCAAACTAACGCCTCACGAAACGATGATTGTTCGATTTTCTCATACCGCCTCTCATGGTGGTCATTATTATGGAACTGTATTTATATATGATATATATTATGTTTATGAATTCATTATTATTCTTTACTTTCCAATTATATCAAGCCTTTATGGTTTCCATAGTTTGTAAATACAATAATCTCATTTGAGGAAGTGCGGACTATCGCCCCCTCAAAGTGATGTGATTCGTTAATGCCTTATGTGGGATGTATAAAGGATGTGGTTAATGATATTATATATGATATAATACTGGAATTATAATATAACTATGTCTAATTATGTTTTAATTCCATTAAAATAAGAAATATAAATGAAAGTAGCGTTCATGTGTACGTACGACTTACCGTCTCCATGAACGGTGCATTTCATTTCTTACCTCCATATGTTATGTACTATTATAAACGCTTGTATATGCTAGATATATAATGAATTTATATGATATATAAATCATTATTTACATTTTGGAAGTAAGTAAATCATGATATAAGTAATAATAACATCAAGAACAACAAGTCCAAACACGTACTATAAATAAGATGATTTTCACCAAAACGCTACTTTAACATTAATTTAAAAAAGAATGGGTAATATAAAGTCATAATAGAACCATATATGATATTATAACAATGAATATGATTCTTTAATAAGTCAATATCATTATTTAAATAATTATATAGGAGGTTCGGATACATACGAAGCATATCAGACGTACGGTAAGGGATAACTTTTCCAATCTCGTTTTTATCTGAGATTGTTTAGTCGTAAGTATTTACTGGGGTTATTGCTATCATCCATGTCCATGTTTTATAAAAGTGTATTCATGTATTTTTAAAGTCCTTTTTACCCATTTTTAATTTTACCCCGTGGTATGGAAGGAATCTTTCTTTTATTTACCCTAAAAGGTACTTTTTTACTTTTCCGACAAAAGTACGAGAAGAATGGTTTTTAATGTATACGAAATGAAAGGATTTTTACAGTTTTATAAAGACTTATTTTCATGAAGCTTACTCTAAAATATTTTATGACTATTTCCAACAAAATCCTTTTCTTTTAAAATTTCATGACATTTTGTGAAAAGAAAATGATTTTGAATAAAAAAAGGATATTTTCCTCGAGAATTCATTTCGAGTGTTTTATCAAAACCACTTTCATCTAAGATGAAATTATTTCACATGTGTATGTTTCAAGTATAATGTATTTATGATTTACATGGTTTCACTTCTATTATTATGAAATGACATCCATTTCTTTTTTATGATGATGGGATGATGTTTATGAAACCCATTTTATTTATTGGGTTATTATGAATGATGTATGTTTATTTTGTGGAACAAGTAAGAATGATTTCATAATGAGATGGGTGGGACCTATATCTCCCTCCAATGCATTGGGTAAAGATTTATATCTCATGAGATAGACATGGCTGGAACAGAAAGTTAAACCGGTTCAGTAATACAGGACTAGAATGAGGAGTGAACTCGATTCAGAAAGGGACTTTTTCCACTAAGATGGTCTTGGCAGCAATACCTTGGCTACTATGGAAATCATATCATGTACTTAATGGATTCCACAATTACATGTTTTATTCCCATGCTATTTTATCATGATTGATGTTCCCTTATGATATATGCCTTACGTACTTCAATGATTCATGTCTTTGCTCAAGATTTTGATGTTTCGATTTTATGTTCAAGTTTTTGCATTCAAATGTTTATGGATTGTTTTATGTTCTCTATGTTTACCCTTAATGGGTATTTGATCTCACCCCTTTTATGTTTTCTTTTCCCCAGGATATAAAGAAAGTTTTTAGGTAAGAAAAAAAGGGGAAGATCTTTATTGGGAGATGTGGAAGATCTTTCACCACGATTAGAAGATTTTATTCCGAGTTTCCAAATACACTAAACTATTACGGTCCTTGTGTGTCTGTTTTTGTTATGTACTAAGTATTCCGCAAAAGTAATGTAATGTTCATTTACGTCAAGATTCGGGTCTCTACCGTTGGTATCAGAGGAAAGGTTTAGTCAACCTTTGGAAACTAGGATGTGAAAACGGTAGTGAGATCCCTAAGGATATTTCTATGGTATATTTAGGGATTTCCCTAAGGATAAGTATACGTATAATATATAGTCCTAGAACTATGGTAACAATATTAGAATTTAACCAAAGATTTTAGATATTGAAGGTACTCCCTCTTTATAATGTTGTTTTCCCTAGCATGGTATTTTCTTCTCACACTATTATTTTTGGGTTTTAGACGATGGCTGGAACCCGAAGGAACCGTGTTGATCAATGTAATAGAAAATGCAATGATTGTCCTCCAGACCAAACCAATTTCATGAGAGATGGAGTGCACAATCTTATTTCTATACTTACACAAGATATGAATCATTATGGACTTCAAAATGAGCATAGAAAGGAGAAACATTATGTTGAATCCTTCATGAGGCAGCGTCCACCTTCATTCAGCGGGTCTTATGTTCCCTTAGTGGCTGAACAATGGATCAGTACTACTGAAAAGATATTTTCAGTTCTACAATGTTCTGATCATGATAAATTCATCTTAGCAGTATATCTTTTGGAAGATGAAGCTGATCAAAGGTGGAATCTTATCAAGAATACGAGTCCAAGTGATGAAATTGAGTCCATGGAATCGGACGAGTTCAAGAACTTATTTTTCAATAAGTACTTCCCTCATATTCTTCGAAAAAATATGGAGAAGGAGTTTCTTGAACTAAAGAAAAAGGATGATGAATCTATTGGTGTATACGAAGAAAATTTTACAAGTCCTGCAAGGTATGCATCTGGCTTTATCATCCAACCTGAAATTAAAGTTGATCGATTCTTCAGTGGCTTAAAACCAAATCTTCAAAGGGCATTAGCTATAAGAGACTTCAGTAGCTATGAAGAAATTGTGTGTTGTGCTATCAAGGTATAAATGGAAGTTGGTGTTACTTCTTCATCTCATGGTTTTGACAGGAAACGAAAGATGGAGTTCAAGGAGAAATATCAGAATAATGGTGAAAAAAAAGATTAATGTTTCCTTATGCTCAAATTGTGGAAAGAAGCATGGTAGAGATTGTCTTAAAGGTACTAGAAAATGTTTTAAGTGTGGAAAAGAAGGTTATCGAGCAGCTGAGTGTCGAAGTGATGGAAAAAGGGTTTCTAATGATGTGAATAAAGAAAAGACTGTAGAGAGAACACCACCAACACTTCAATGCTTAAAGTGCAATGAAATGGGGAATTATGCTAATAAATGCCCTAATCCAAGGGTTAATGATGATCGACATGAGCAAACACTTAAGGAAAATGACAAAGGGAAGTCACATGCGATCACTATTGGAGATGTTGAATATGAAAACGATGTGGTGGAATGATTAAGTGTTTATGTAATGGGATTCCAAAATAATGTTGTGTATAGTATCGTGGAATATTGGAATATTTATGTATTGGTCTATTGTGTTTTTCAATAATTTTATGGTACTGGTAACCATAGAAAGTGATTGAGATTGTTTTGGAAAGAAGATGATATGCACATAATGAAGGGATAAGGAGAAAATGAAATTATTGACAGTATTCATGAGCTCATGACTGATATAAGGAAATATTTATATCATGGTTTGAGTATAATGAATTTTGGGGTTTTGGTATGTGGAAAGAGTTAACTTTTGACAGCACTCATGTTTTCACTAAGATTCAATGAGTATTCATTTTTCAAGAGAATACATGATTAAGGCCTTCGAATGTTTGGAATGTGACCCACAAGACATATCTTATGATATATGGGGATCAACGATGGTATTAACATGCTTGTTATATGAAATCTCTGGTAATCGTTTTCACTATAATATGAGAGTGGGCTGCAGTATTATGGATAAGACTAAAGATTGGAATGTATTATGTTGGACATAAGTTAGTATTGTTTAAGGATATAACTTTTTTCAATATTATTGATGGGATGTTATAGTAATGTAGTTTTAGAAAAAAGGACAACCTTCAGGACAGGCGATAGCCCATCGCGTCGGACAAGGCTGTGGGAATCGAAACCACAACCGAACTGCGACTGGCCTTTATCGCCTACCACTAGCCTACAGGAAGTCCCTGGTTAGTAGAAACTAGTTTTATTTTATTAAGTGGTATGATATTTGAAGTATAAGTTCATTTTTAGAATCATATATGATTAACCTTACCATAGATTAATTTATGTATATTTGCTAAATTTTTATAACCTTTTGTTTGAGACAGATGGAATGACCCATCATTCTATCACATGATATGATAACACTTCACGAATGACAAATTCAACTTCATTTCTTTAAGAGATGAAGTCGAAATTGTCCAATGAACAACCAACAATGAGACTATACCAAAATCAAGAAAGTATTTCATCTAATTTAAGATTCTTCAACTTTAGGGAAATGATCTTGAAAACCAAAAATGGTGTCCTGGTGCCCTTATATCTGATGAATCATATGGTACCCAAGATCATCACAAGTTTATGGATTTGTGATTGTTGGATTTTTCATAGCCATGTTCTCTACCACTCTCCATCAGAACATGATGGTTAGGTTTCTCTTCCATATCCATATTTTCACCTATGTTCTCCTATGTGGAAACCCAGTGATTAGTTAATTTTGGGTAATTGTTACATTACATACTTTATTTTTTAAAATTATGTTTTTGTATTCCTTTTTACGATGTGGGTTTCTATGAATAGTAAATGATTTACAACCCCGGCGAATTTCGAGGGAGAAATTCATTTTAAGGGGGGTAGAATGTAACAACCTGAGATTTTATAAGATATATTCTTTTTAATTTCTTTCATATCTTCTGTTGTATGCTACACAAATATTATCTTGTACTATACGCAACACCGTATTAGCTTGTAGTATACGCAACACTATTCTTGGATCTTGTTACACACAATTTCAAGTTCGCAACATTGAGTGTATATATATATGTATATATATATATTCATGTATAAATGAAATATGTTTGGATTATGTTATACAAAACAAAAAAGGAGTCTTTCACTACACGCAACCCTGACTTGGCTTGCATTACACGCAATCGCGACCTTCCTCGATATCGTGTGTTGTGCGCAATATCGGCTTTCACTAAACAATGATATATTTTTATTATATTATCATTGACTAGCCGTTATGAATAGTATTAACTAAATTTTTAATTTTATAACCTTATTATTCATCTTATACATTTTCTAGAACATGTTAAGAGAACAAAATAATTTTTTTGGGTAAAATAAGTATTTTTTTCAAAAAATGCAGTTTTGCCGCCTTTTGATGGCACACCCACTTTAAATCTAGTTTTTGACATGTTTATAAGTTCAATTTTACAAAATAAAATTTTTCTTTGGAATAATAATATAAAATTTTACCTTGGATAAAATTTTCATATTATTCTGATAACTTTCATATTTAAATGAGTAGTAAAAACACGCAATATTTTAATTAAAAACAACTTTTTTCATCGTAAAAATTTATGTGGTTAAATTATAATATTGAATCGTTTTAAAGTATAAATATAATATATTTTTACCATTTAATATAATGTATTCCATTATCATTTATTTTACCTTGAATTCGTAGGTTAAATCAATTGAATCTTTTGCAATGTTTTAATCAAAAACCCGTTTTCTTTCGGCAACAAGATTAATTTTAATTTAATTTCTGAAACTTTTGTGTATTGAATTTGGAAAAATGGATTCCATATTTGTAATCATTGGGTCCAAGTTATGTTAATAAGCTAAATTTTATTTTTGGGCTGTATGAATAGTAACTACGATAATTTTTATTTACTGCGGTTAAACGTAAATAGGGTAATTCAAGGTTAAAAAAATATTATAATAATTCAAAATTACCTTGACACTTGTCCTGAACATATTGGATGAGTAGTGGCCGACCATGGGAATCCTTGGGTCTATTTTGGAACTCCATGTAGCCACTTATTAAAGACAATGACATATTAGATTAATTAATTTAATTTAAAGACAAAATTGGAATTAACAAAAATCGTTTAGTAATTAATTTTTATAAGGGGATATATAAATTATATTTTGATATATAAATATTAATTGGAAATATAAAAATATTTCCTACATGTTGGTATTTTTTTTATAATTTTTAGACATCAAATAAATTAAATTATTTATGACACAATAATAATGCAGTATTTACCTCATTAATAAATGATTTAAATAAATAAGATTAAAATGATTAAAATATCATCCACAACCTGTCCAATTACTATTGGATGATTTTATTTCGAATATGATTCATCCTATCTTCAACATTAATGTGTTTTGGACTTTTTGAAATTGAAGATAAGTTTATCATAAAATAATGTTTTCACACTTTCCTAAAGAGCCCGTCCTCTCCCTTATAAAAGGAGACCACTTCTATGAAATTTCTCACACCTATCAAGCCTTTTGGATCGTCCAAAATCTGCCCAAATAATCTCCCTACATCCCTATACTCCCCCTTGAAGCCTTAGATTAGGCAGAAGACTCTCCAAGAAGTTCTTTTGGTTCAATCCAAAGGAAGTTACCAAAATTAAAGGTAACAGTTTCTCTTAAGTTGTTTTCTTTTATTCTACTTCTCCAACCCCTAAACTCTTTTTAATACTTTATTTTGTAACAAAAACAATATCCTAAATATACTATTATGTTGTTATGATAAGGATTATAGCTACACTTACAGAAACCTCCATCTAATGGATGAAGAACATAATGTTTCTGTGATGGAAAACTAACACCTCACGAAACGATGATTGTTCGATTTTCTCCTAACGCCTCTCATGGTGGACATTATGATGGAACTGTATTTATATATGATATATATTATGTTTATGATTTCCTTATTCTTCTTTAATTCCAAATTATATCAAGACTTAATGGTTTCCATAGTTGGTAAATACGATAATCTCATTTGAGGAAGTGCGGACTACCGCCCCCTCAAAGTGATGTGATTCGTTAATGCCTCATGTGGGATGTATAAAGGATGTGGTTAATGATATTATATATGATATTATAATGGAATTATAATATACCTATGTATCATTATGTCTTAATTCCATTAAAATAAGAAATTGAAACGAAATTAGGATTCATGCGTACGTACGGCTTACCGTCTCCATGAACGGTACGTTTCATTTCTTACCTCCATATGTTATGTACTATTATAAATGCTTGTATATGCTGGATATATAATCAATTTATATGATATATAAATCATTATTTACATTTTTTAATTAAGTAAATCATGATATAAGTATTAATAACATCAAGAACAACAAGTCTAAACACATACGATAAATAAGATGATTTTACCCAAAACGCTACTTTAACATTAATTTACAAAAGAATGGGTAATATAAAGTCATAAAAGAACCATATATGATATCATAAAAATTAATATGATTCTGTAATAAGTCAATTACATTATTTAAATCATTATACAGGAGGTTTGGATACATACGAAGAATATCGGACGTACGGTAAGGGACAACTTTTCCAATCTCGTTTTTATCCGAGATTGTTTATTTGTAAGTATTTTATGGGGTTATTGCTATCATCCATGTACATGTTTTATAAAAGTGTATTCATGTATGTTTAAAGTCCTTTTTACCCATTTTGACTTTTACCCCATGGTATGGAAGGAATCTTTCTTTTATTTACCCTAAAAGGTACTTTTTGACTTTTCCGAAAAAAGTACGAGAAGAATGTTTTTTTAACATATACGGCATGAAAGGATTTTTACGGTTTTATAAAGCCTTATTTTCCTGAATCTTCATCCAAAAGATTTCATGACTATTTTCAACAAAATCCATTTCTTTTAAAATTTCATGAAAGTTTGTTAAAAGAAAACGATTTTGAAGAAAAAAAGGATATTTTCCTCAAGAATTCATTTCAAGTGTTTTATCAAAACCATTTTCATCTAAGATGACATTATTTCACATGTGTATGTTTCAAGTATAATGTCTCTATGATTTACATTGTTTCACTTTTCTTATAATGAAATTATATCCATTTCTTTTATATGATGATGGGATGATGTTTATGAAACCCATTTTATTTATTGGGTTATTATGAATGATGTATGTTTATTTTGTGGCACAAGTAAGAATTATTTCATTATGAGATTGGTGGGACCTATATCTCCCTACAATGCATTGGGTAAAGATTTATATCTCATGAGATAGACATGGCTGGAACGAAAAGTTAAACCGGTTCAGTAATACAATACTGGAACGAGTAGTGAACTCTATTTAGAAAGGGACTTTGTCCACTAAGATGGTCTTGGAAGTAATGCCTTGGCTACTATGAAAATCATATCATGTGCTTAATGGATGCCACAATTACATGTTTTATCCCCATGAAATTTTATCATGATTTATGTTCCCTTATGATATATTCCTTACATACTTCCAAGATTCATGTCTTTGCTCAAGATTTTGATGTTTAGATTTTATGTTCAAGTTTTTGCATTCAAATGTTTATGGATTGTTTTATGTTCCTTATGTTTACCCTTACTAGGCATTTGAACTCACCCCTTTTATGTTTTCTTTTCCCCAGGATATAAAGAAAGGTTTTAGGTAATAAAGAAAGGGGAAGATCTGTATTGGGAGATGTTGAAGATCTTTCACCACGATTAGAAGATTTTATTCTGAGTTACCGAAGACACTAAACTATTACGGTCCTTATGTGTCTGTTTTTGTTATGTACTAAGTATTCCGCAAAAGTAATGTAATGTTCATGTACGTCAAGATTTGTGTCTCTACAATGGGCTTACATCAACCATACATCATCAATGAATTAATAATTCTTATATTTGTTAAATAACATAAATTACAATATTTCTCTTTTCATGAAGAATGAAAATATTGTGTGAAAATCCAAAAAACTCATCCCTAGAAAATTTTTAATATTTACAATTAAAAAATGAAATATATTTTATGAATATATATTTTTTAAAATTTGAGAAATATAATTTATAATTAATATTTTCCTTTACTTAGAAAATACAGATTTTAAAATTATAAATAATTTTATAACACTTTGAAAATTCAATTAAGGTCTCATATAATTATCTTATAATCATTTTAAAAAAATATTATGTTATTAACCTTTTTTATGAAATTAAATTTTCATTTAAATCATTATTTTAATTTTAAAAATGTAAATAAACATATCTGTTTTATAAAAAACCAGCACATCTATTATGATTTTTAAAAACATTTATTTACTTATAGTGTGATATAATTATATTTTTTTATCATTCATAAGATGGATAACTTTTATTTTTACATTCAGGGGTATGTTTACTATTCTATTTTCTATATTGCGATTCTTAATGGTAATGTTACTATTCTTAGGGTTAGGTTACTATTCAATCGAGATAGGTTACTTAATTTCCTTACGTAGTACTAATTTCATCTTAAATTTATGAGAAAAATGCTTCTATTGGGATCTCCATACTATGTATGTGTTTTATAAAATAACATAATTATAATTAGAGAAACAATTCCATTTATAAAATTTTGGGTCGTTGCATATAATTCCAAAAAGTCATCCCTCTCTTCCCCTATAAATACCACCCCTGACCACTTATACTCTACACAAAATCAAATCAATGAAAACTATAAAAAATTTCCCCAATACACTTCCCAATCATATCCCCTACTTATAATATCCATTTCTCTCAATAAAATACAAAAACCAATTTCATTAAGCTGGTCCTCAAGGAGAAAAATTCAAGAGGTAAAATCATATTTCATGTTTTTTAATTATTTTAATTTTTTTTCTTTCTAATTCTCTAATATCCTCCCTATATCCAAGATGAATGATAATTAAATTATCTTATATATTCTAAAATTTTGTTATGTTAATGGAATATATCATCATCAAAACACTTCTCCACTCCATTTTACTCTAAAAAAGACTTAATCATTCATGATGTGTCAATTTACCAATATCATGGATGATGCATTTTAATTTTATTTTACCTACTTCAAGTATGGTCATAAAACTATTATTATGGTTTATAATATTTTTATAAATAATTTGAATATTTTTTTATGTTCTAGAACTAAGGTTTTACATAATATTTAATAATAAAACAAAACAAGTTTGTTGTTATTTAAACCAACCAAAATTAATCTAAACAAATATAATTAAAATTTTATCTAATTATTTATCATCAAATCTAGAAAAAATTAATATATAATAACAATTAATCTTATTTATTATTCCATACATGTATACAAGTGAACCGATCATGAAAGTAAGAAATTAACACTCTCAAAACGATAGAAATAAACTCTAAAACTCAACAAAATTGACCTAAACCAAATTAATCAAATTATAATGAATCGAATACATGTAAAATAGGTTCTTTAATTAAAATTTAATTATTTTAAATGTATTATCATTGATATTAAAGGGAATAAGTAATTTGATGTTAATGTAATGGAATTCTTGAACCTAATTAGTTTTATTGGTTTATTCTCTCTTTCATGGTATGAAGGTTCATATTATGTTCTTAAAAAGTAAATTACATTTCATGTTCAAGGATATACATTTTTAGAATCTTAATTTATTAAAAATACAAATATGTTTCAAAAATAACACTTCTTTTAAAAATAAAAATAAAAATTTTACATCTCTTGAAAATTTTTCTACTTTTCATTTCATTGATTATACTAATACCAAGTATATTATTCCATTTTCAATTGGGAACACCGGTTTTTATTCATGAATGTATTATTTGTGAAATTATCATTTAACACATTTCATTTCCATCAGTTATTTATGTCAATGGTTGATATAATTTCTATGTGGCAAGGAAGATTTTGTAAATGTAATAATGTGACAGATGCCGCTTGAATTATATAATTCTCCAATAAATTGAATATTATGATTTATCTCCTAATTTAATGTAAATTATGCATAAATTGGATTTTATATTTATTCAAAATGATTATATTATGATTATACTCATATTTTATGAGGGAACATGATGCTCTATTTTTTCACAACTATGTTTGAAAGTTAACCACTAAAACCTGATGCTTCATTGTCATACATTATCACATTACCCAAATATATGTAATTAATTCTATCATGATTATAATGATGATAATATGGTTATGTTATGATGATGATTATTATGATCACCCCATGTTACAATGATTCATGTTCTTATCCTTCCTATTACAAGGATTTTAGCTCACCACTTTATTTGATGAATTTTCTTAGGTGTTTACATATAATATGGAGTACATGAGGGACACTACAAATATATATAATAATTAATTCAATAAATTTTAAGTTTTATTATGTAAATTTTATGCATGAACATAATTTTCCCCTACCACTAATCCATTATATCCATGTTTGGTAACACGATTATATTGTTTATCTTTAAAATGTGCATTACTAGGGTAAGAAATAGTAGGGTCACTATTGTTGGTATCATAGAATGGTTTATTTAATTTGGGAATTAGTATTAGAGAATATTCAAAACACTTATTAGGAGACAATGTACATTTCATCACCCATGAAGTTTTTTTAGGAAAAATATAAACATATAGATCTCAAAAGATATGAAATTAATGTTCATTTTAAAAAAGAATATTCAATTTAATAGTAACATGTTGACTATTGTTTTCTTCAAAAGTTTCATATTCTATGAAATAGTGGGAACCAAGAGAAACTAGGCCTACAACATGTGTGAGGGACAGTGCAAAAATTTCATTTGAAACACCCCCAATGCATTGAGAGGAGAAGTTAAATTTTTATAGATATACTTTCCCATTTATCTCAGGTTATGAGCAATAACCTAAAAAATGGGTAATTTCCTCATTCCCATAAGAAGAATCAACAGGATATCATGCCTTTTATGAAACAACATCCTTTGATGTTTAGTATATTTTCTAATATACCAGTAAACTAACAGTTGGATAACATAATAGAGAATATATTTTCAATGATTTATTATTCTATGATAGAGAAGGTGACTCTAAAACATTATAATTTAAATGAAGAGTTTGAACAATGATCGATGTTCATTAAGAACACCATGTCGAAGGAAAAAATTAAAAATATGGAGTGGAAAGGCATTAAGAAAATATTTCTTAATAAATATTTCCATTGAACTATTATGAAAAATTTGGAGATAGAATTCATAGTATTAATGAAAAAATTATTTGAATATATCAGAGTGTACAAAGAAAATTTATGAAGTCATTAAAGTTATTCAATTTGTCTTTTATCCAGAATTATAGAAAAATATAAATATTATTTAGTGTTTTAAAACCATACCTTCAAAAGCATCTAAGAATTCATGATTTGGAAGTTATGAAGAATTTTTCTGATATGATCTCAAAGTTGAGATGGATTTAGATAATAGTCCCCTACCTATAGAGATAATAAAAGAAATCAGGAGTTTTAAGATAGTGGATCTAATGAAGATGGTGGAATGAAAACACAACCACAATCAAGTCCAAAATGTGGGGGGAAGTGTCATGGGAATTTCCTCAGAGGGATGGGGAAATGATTCAAGTGTGGGAGAGAAGTCTACCTAAAATACGAATGTAAATGAGACATATTGAAGAATAAAAATGTGTTATATGAAAGGATAGAACCATCCATGGTTCAATGTTTCAACTATAGTGGGAATGGGTACTACGCATTCCAGTGAATTAAGCATCGAGTCCTCGATGGTGATCAACATTAAAATCCACCAAAACAAATGTATTATAAGAAATATTTTTCTACCACTACTAATGAGGTGGATCTTGAAAATGATGTAGTGGTAGGTATGATAGTTATTCATTATATATTAGTGTAATTAATATTTTATTGTAGTTATATGAATTATTACACATCATTCATCATTCATATAATGATACAAACACCACAACAATATAGGGATGTTGAGTTATCATTGAGAACACAAAATGGGGAAATTATTTCATCCAATGTATATAAATCCTCCCTCGTAGATTTTTGTGGACTAAACCTCCCATATAATATTATCTTTCTTCATATGGTGGTGTTTGATGTTATATTGGTCATTTATTGGCTATATTTATACAAACCAACATAAATGGTCCGGAAAGGGGGACCACTCTTCACAGTATGAGGAATCCTCCATTTATGTAATTATATAAATAAGAGGATGAATTTACATATGAAATTTCATCATAATTATGGATATTATTACATTATTTTAAAGAATATATAGATCAAATTATTTCTATAATAGAGATAACAAATATTGAATACATTCCCACTATAAGGGACTACACTGATATGTTCCCTGAATAATTTTTTAGTAATTCTTCTTACTAAGAGGTTGAGTTCACAATTGAACATATTCTAGGATGTCTAACTATATAAAATGTTCCATATAGAGTATACACCATTTATTTTGAATAATTTAGGAAGCAATTACAAGATAATCCCGACAAGGGTTTCATATGTTTTGTGGTTTTCCAAAGAGTGCACCAGTTATCTTAATCAAGAATAAGGATGGATCAATGAACCTCTACACTGATTATAATGAGTGGAATAAAATATTGATAATGAAAAATTATCGAATTTAATGAATGGATAAATTATTTTATTATCTATGTTTGGCCTTGTATTTCTCAAAGGTGGAGCTTTTGTCAGTATATCACCAATTAATGTTAAGGAATGAATATATTCTAAAATCTCCATTTTGAATGAGGTCTGGACATAATGAATTAATGGTGATGCCTTTTGGACTCAATAATACTTCAAAAATATTCATGTAATTAATGAATATATTCTTTAGATATTACCTCAATAATGTCTTGGTAGACATTATTGATTATATTCTGATACACTCCTAGAGAAAAGTGGAAAATGAAGAGTATTTGAATACTATTATAAAGATATTGTGAAGGGAAAATATTTATTCAAAGTACAATAAATATGAGTTCTAGATGGAATAATTATCATTCCATGGGCATGTCATTTGAAGAAAATAAATATCTATGGACTCTTCCATGAAAAATAAAATCAAAGAGTGTCATATGATGACATATATAACAATGATCTGTAATTCCATTGTTATAGCAGGGTATTACTGGTGATATTTGAAGAAATTACCAAAATTTTCAAAGCCACTAACAATGTTGTTTGGGAAGCTAAGTTTTTTAAGTTGATTAGTGAATGTAAATACTACTTCAAAGAGTAAAAAAGTGTCTTTTCACTACATCAGTACTCACACTTCTGACAAGTGGGGAAGTAATTTTGGTATGAAAAAATGATTCATTGAACGAATTAGGTTGTGTACTGATACAAAATGATAATTTAATATCCTATACCTATAGGTAGTTTAAAAGTCATGTGAAAAAATATCCTTCACAATATCTAGAGTTGACTGTTTTGATATTCTTATGGAAAAACATCAATCATTATCATTATGGTGAAAGGTGTGAAATATATACTGATCATTTGAGTCTTAAATATATATTCACAAAGAATGATCTTAGTATGTTACAGTGATTTTGGTAAGACATCATTAAGGATTATGATAAATCAATCCACTCTGATCTTGCTAAAGTGAATAATGTGAAGGATACTCTAAGTAGAAAGGATCCTACAACATTATCAAGGATGATAATTGATAATGATCAAATATTCTTACAGTTGAAAGGGATAAACACAAGAATCGTTAAGGAAATAACATCATCAATCCTTTCCCAAATGATTTCTAAACTGCCCCTCATTCTGACAATTAATGATACTCATGGAAATGATGTGTTAAATTAGAAAACGGTTGAAGCTCTCAGAAAATAAAAATCCTTAGAGTCGAAAGTTGATGAGGAAGTATTGTTATGATTAGGGTCATGACTATGTATACCATCAATTCAATTTATAAAAAAATATCTTTAGAGTAACATACATATCTAATAATTTTCTATTCACCTAGGGTGAAAAAAATATATTGATATCTAAGATAGCACTATTTCTGGGATAATATGAAGAAGGAGGGGGTGAATATAAATCAATGTTTTTTTTGTATTTCATCACATGAATAATGAAATGGAAAAGTATAATTGGACGATGAAACTATTGCCCATGGAAATATGGATGTGGGAAAACATCCCCATGGACATTGTTATCAGTCTTTCAATGAAATCCAGAGGAAACAGTACTATATGGGTTGTTGTGTATAGTCTTACAAAGACACCTCACTAAATCAATATTTTAGAGGACTTATCATTGGTTCAACTTGTATGGATATATATTAGAGTCGTTGTAAGTCCAAATAGAGTACTAATATTTATTGTATCAAATTGAGATCTGATATTGACCTCCATGTTATAAAATGACAGCAACATGATCTAAACATTGAACCGGACCTTAGTACATCTTATCATCCTCAAACTAATAGAGAATATGAGTAAAAAATTAGGACACTTGAATAAATTTTAATAGCATGTTCAATGGACTTCAATGTTGGATGGGACCAATATATACCTATATTTCATTTATCATACAACAATAGTATCCACTCTAGTGTACAAATAGCACTATATAAAGGCATTTATGGGAAAATTTACTGAGCAATGGAAGGATTGGATGAAGTTGGTGAATGGATGATGTTGGAACCTAAAATTGATTAATAAATGGTGGAAAAGGTAAAAACCATTTATCATCCCATCAAGGAAGACCAATGTCGATAGAAGATATATGCAGGCAATCATTTATGAGACCTGGAGTTTGAAGTAAGAGATGTGGTATTCCTCAATATATCTACATGGAAGAGGATTGTGAGATTTAGAAAGAAAGGAAAGATGTGTCCCAGATACATCATCCCTTCAACATTAAAGATCATGTTGGTTTTGTAGCCTATCGACTATAACTTCATCCTACCATGTCTCAATTACACAATGTATTATTTATATCTTTTTTAAGGAAGCACATACTATATCACTGACATGTACTAATTCTTGAGGTGATAAAGTTGGAAAATTTTATCTTTTATGGGGAGTAGCCCGTGAAGATCTTGGACCATAGAGTAAAATATAAACACAAAAAGACCACTCAGCAAGTCAAATTACAATGGCTGAACCATATCTAATAACAAGAAACATGAGAACCAGAGGAATCATTGAAGGAGAAATTCCCTCTCCAATTTATGTAAAATGAAATTCCAAGAAAGAAATAACAAAACGTGGTAGAATCTAACAAACCAAACTTTTATCAATGTATTTGATTCTCATCATATAATTATGTTATAATATAAAACAATTACATATAATGGAGATTACAATAACATCATCATTCACATAACTGAATAATCAAATAAGAACTATTTAAATAAATTAAAGAATATATCTTGATGGAATAGTAATCTGACCCATTGAATAGTTATATGACCATTAGGAATAGTAATATAGATAATAGAATAGTAACCATACCCTTGAATGTATAAATAAAATATATCCATCTTATAAATGATAATATTATATAATTATATCATAGTATAATTTAATATATTTTTTAAAAAATGGTAAACCAAGTGTTGGTGTTTTTTGTAAAACATAAAGGTTTATTTTCAATATTAAAATTAATATATTAATTTAATTGATATTTTATTTTTATAAAATAGATTCATAAATTAATATTTTATCATCTTTTTATTATAATATAATTTTATGATACCATAATTAAATTTTAAATGTTTTATAATTTTTTTATAATTTTAGAATCGGTATTTTCCAAGTAAAGGTAGATTTTAATTAAAATTTTTATTATTATTATGTTGAAAATAATTTTCATAAAATGATCTTAATTTTTCATTTCTATATCTTGAAAATTGTTAGGGGGATTTTTTTTTGATTTTTCTAAAATAGATGAATTTCTAGTGAATGGTGTAATATGATAATTTACATTATTTACCAAATACATTAATTATTGGGTCATAGATGATGAATGGATGGTGTAAGACCACAATATTAAACTATCCATATTTGTTTTAATATATATGTTAATAAGGACCAATATATTCATATTATTAGTCAAAATAATTAACTAATGAATATAATAATAAAAAATCACCCATCCCATTCCCTATAAATACCACCCCTCACCACATATCCTACTACCAACTTTAAAGCCTAGCGTATTGTCCAATTTATACAGATTCCACTTCCCAAGCCTCTCCCTCACATACAAAACCCTCTTTTCTCTACAAAATAAAATTCCCAATTTTCTAATGGATGTCCTCAAGGAGAATAATTCAAGAGGTAAATTCCTCCTTCGTTTTCTATTAATTTATTTCGAATTTATTTTCATTTATTATTATATCCTAACTTACCCATACCCAAGTGTCATAAAAAATCTATTATCATACATATAATATAATTTTTTTTATTGAAATAATTATTTATCATATGTATTCTCCTATTACTGTTATTATAAAAAATGAAATCATAGTTCGTGACATGTCGATTTACTACCATCATGGACGTTACATTTTCATTTTATCTTACCTCAATCAAGGATATTCATAAAACCATTATAATGGCTAGGAATGATATTAAAATTTATTTTACAACATTTTTCATCTGTTTTGGATCTATCTTATATAGATTATATTAAAAAATATAACAAAACGTGTACATTGTGATAGAAAACCACAAAAATTAATCAAAACAAGTATATTGAAAATCATATCTGCTAAATCATCATCATATATAAAAAATAATAATATATAAGATTAATTGAACTTATATAATTTTACTAATAAACGATAATTTCAATTTTGGATAATTACCCTAAATTTACATGATCTTCCACACATGTATACAAGTGAAAATATCATGAACACCAAGAAACAAACACAATAAGAAGGATGAAATTAAAATCTACTGCTCATTAAAATATAAATATAATAATTAGTAAATATATATTGAAGAACATAAAAATAAAATATGTTCAATATTTATAAATTAATTAGTCTAATTTTATTTTCCAAGATATTAATGTGAATAATACATCCAGACTTAATGTACGAGGATTCTAAACCCAACTCCTTTCTTTGGGTTATTCTCTATTCTATGGTATGAATGACCATATTATTCTATTCAAAAGTAATTACAAATTAATTTGTGAGGATATACATGTTTCCAATCTACTTTGATAAAAATTATATATACTTTTTCCAAATAGAACTTCTTTCTAAAAGAAACACACATTTTTAACATATCATGAGAATGTTTCTTCTTCACTCAATAATGATGATTCTTATACCACTTATGTTATTACCTATTTTTGGGATCCCCTTTTATTATTCATAAATTTATTATTTATGAAATTCTCATGAATCCTATTTCGTCTCAATTGTTTATTTTTTTCAATGATTGATATATGTCCTGTGTGGAAAGCATGATTATGTAAATGTTATTATGTAATAGGTGTATCTAGAAATATGTAGTGCTCCAATGAATTGGGTAGTGTAATTTATCTCATGAGATAATTTGAAATACGAGTGAGTTTGAAGATATCAATATTCATAATGATGATGTTATTATAATGTATATATGTTAGGGATGAAGATGATTCTAGATTTGTTCACAACTATGTGTGGTACTTAACCACTAAGAAATTATGTTTTATTTTTATGCATTTTCACTTTCCATGCCTTTATCTAATTATTTATCTCGTTAATATGATGATGAACCAATGAATTTATTATGATTATTATTATTATTTTCACTCTATGCTACATATATTTGTGTTGTTATCTTGTCTCTTATTGGGATTTTAGCTCCCCATTTCATTGATATAAATCCTCAGATGATTACATATACAAAGGATTACATGTGGGCTAATAATAAGCTATAGAATATTGAATTAAATAATTTATATGTTTTAATATGTAAATATTTTGTATGGTCCTAATTTTCACAAGACACTAAAGCAATGGATTCTAGTTTTTTTACACTATAATATTGTTTGTCTTTAATATGATGTAATAATATTATATGAAATAGTAGTCTCGCAGTTTTATATTGTATTTTCCTTACAATTATGGTTTTGGTTACTATCTAATAATAGAATGAATATCTTTCTATCTGTTTTGGATTGTGTGATACATTGGATGTTGATTATATTTCATTAGGAATAAAAATAAAATATTAAATAGTTATCATTTGGAGAAAAAAGATGAGTTGGTGGTGTAATTTTATTACTATAAAACATATTTCTTGAAAAGTAATTATATATCCTTATGATTTTATTATAGATGAAGAATGAATTACTCTACTAAAGGTAAAGGATCAGGAAATTAAAAAAAAATCCATTTAATTTTATTACTGATAAATCAATGTCATTTTAACCCATCATAGATTTATGGATTTTTAGTGTAAAATTTCATGTGGTCAAGTTCTATATAACTCTATATTAGTAACAAAATATTTTTTTAATTCAATATCCATGCTTTCACATCATAGAAATGTTTATCTAAATATGAACCTAGTTATGATCTATTTTATATAGCCTTATTATATAACTTTCTCTATTTTCGAATGTATTATTTTTTAACATTTTTTAGGAATTTAGGTTTCTTAAAAACGTATTTTTAAAAGTATAAAACCTAGTTACTGAGGTTGAGATGAAATGATGAGGATGAAAATTTTTAAATAGGGAGACTATAAATTCCCCTCCAATAAATTTTTTTGGATTTTTAAAAAACACTTTTATAGATAAAGTGTGAACCTTGGCGTAGAAGTTAACCATCCTATATACCAAAAAAAACAGAACATAAAATAAGTCCAGACATCAAATGGAAAGTAAAAATTATAAATCCCAAAATTCAAAGTTCAAAATAAAACTATAAATTTAAAATTTCAGAGAGAATACCAAAATATTAGATTTCATTACCACCATTTTCCTTTCTCATTACATGCCATCCAAAAAGTATTTAAATCTTAAATATCGAAGAAAAGTTGGATCAGAAAAATTCCTTATGTCTCACTCTATAATGAACAAATCACAACATCTCATCCTGAAAAAATCGATCCACACTCGAATGGACACCAAGGAAAAGTAAAAATAGATAGTAACAAATTAAACAATCACCTTCTACACCATTTAATAACATGCATTGAGGAAAAAATAAATACATAATCCAGGTGATGGTCCAGCAGTTCCAACCCAACCAGCGAAAGTCGCCATTTTTTTGGTGTTTTTGAGGATGAAGGACCATAAAACTATACAAACCAAAAATTACATAACCAAATCACCGTCATTGGGGGGAAAAGTTGAAAACCCACAAGTCCATAAATTGATCAAAAACTGTGAAAAAGGGAAATGAAAAACCGAAACCAGAGTAGCTCAATCCCTATATGGGTACTCCACCATCACCAGCCCATGATATCTAGTTGACCATTATTGTAGGCCAATATGTGGTTTATCCTGATGGGAATGGAAAAAATGAAATAGGATGAGGAATTAAGAACCTCGGTCTGTAATACCACTAATTAATGGTGATATGCAAAATAGTATCGAATGCATCTAACTACATAATCCCAAACCCCCATGTTTACCAACAAGCTAACTAATATTGGGGTGTATCATGGCGTGACTAGCAGATATAGTAGTGGTAGATAGTGAATAGTGTTTATACTAAAAGAGATGTGGGGGAAGACACATAGGCTGAGTGACTTGGAGGGGTTCCATCGTCGCAAGATCAGAAACACAAAAACCTTGATGGTCTGACGGAAACATGAAAGAGATGAAGGCCAGGAGAAGAAGACTACAACATAGAACATTACTAGAGATGGTGATATAAGAGGTAATGAAATGGTATAAAACTAAAGTCTCCCCTGATATATCTCTCCAGAGCTATAAAATAGACTTCATGACTATAATATCTAATTAATTTAAGAATATTTCTATCATTTGGAAGTATAAAAAAGTCATAACACTTATCACAATAGAACTAAAAAATATTTTTATATGATAGTTATAACATATGTATTAAATATTTTTGTGTAAATATGGTCAAATATATCTTAAAAAATGCATTTATATATTATATTCAAAACAAATTATGGATTAATGAGTATGAATTATGCACTCATTTTTGTGTAAATACATTTTAACCTAAAAATGATTTTTATTTCCTTTTGTGAGAGAATATTATAATTAATTTATAGAAAATTTTTAATTTTTTGGTTGAAATATGTATTGGTTTATAAATTTATTATATCAATGTTATATTTTTTTTGAAATTTTGGAATTTTTTGAAAAAAATTATTTTTCATTTAATAATTGAAAATAAAAATATTTATTGGTCACAATATATTACATTAAGGTATTTAATGAGTAAAATGATATTAGTCATGACTTTTAAAATTTCATTTCTTTATTTTTTATTTTAAATAACGTAATTATAGTGTTTTAAATGAATTTGTTTACATGAATTTCATATAAAAACATTTTATAGTTAAACTTGTAAATTTTTGATGAAAATGTTTTTTGTCGAGTTTTTCCAATTCGATTTGAAATTAAATTATGATATTTTTGTACTTTTAATTTTGTTAAATGGATACTATACTTGTAAAAATCATTCTAATTTGTTAAAAAGTTTACAATTTTTTTATTATTTATAAAAACCCTTTTAATTTTTCTTATCAATGTAGTGAGTAAATCAGGTAATTAAAATAAGAATTTAAAGTATAAAGCTTATATAATGAACATAAAAAATTAAATAATTATATTTTATGATTAATTTTAATCCATATTAATGAACAATTGAATCGTATGACCTTTTTATTTACATTTTAATGTGATTATAATCTTTATAGTATTTTATTTCAAGAAAAGTCAAAAATATCATACTCATGTTAACCATAAATATAATATTGTTAACATGTGGATAACCAACGGATATGTTTGCTAAAAAATTTTACATTGAAATAATATTGTTTAATATTACTCATGTTAATTAATTTTTAATAATTTGTTATTATATATTTACTATAAATGTTATCAAAACATATATGTATAAATTATTCAATTAATGAAAAGTTCAATCAACTAGTTTTGATAATATTAAAATAAATACAATTTATGATAACTAATGTGGTATAATAATTTTATATAAGGGTAACATGTTAGGGATTTGTTAAAATATCTAGTTTCATTTTTACTTATTGCATTCATGTCACCAATGTCAATGTAATGAATAGTTCTAAAAATTGTTAATAATTTTATTTGTAAATAAATAATATTTTATCAAATGATATAAAATTACTAAAAATGTGGGTTTATTAAAAGTTACGATTATATAGTTTAAAATATCATAAATAATCCATTTATCTATCATTTGGATATTTATAGTATCTATATTGACCCTCAATGTTTGAAACCCATGTTTTCATGATATATTTGAAAAGCCTAAATGAAATGTTAAAACAAAAATATAAAGGTAAAATCATAGTTAAAACTTGTCTAACTTTTATTGGATAATGTAAATATTACCCTTATCAACTTTTTCCCAAAAAATATTCTTTTAATAAAATATTCTTAACAAAAATGACTTATATATTATTTAATTTAGAGTATGTTACAAAATATAACTTATTTTTTATATATCATATTTGTCCAGATATGGATAAAATATTCTAATTAATGAATATAACTATCTATTTTCAATCTAATAATTTTTTTTATTATATAAAATTATTTATAAGTTCTAGTAATTATATAATGGCCTTAATTGTGTATGAACCAATGATGTAGTACATATTTAATAAAAAGCGTATAATAAAATAAATTAAAAACAATAAAATAAATTTAATTTGAGTTAGTTTATATATACAATTTATTTTATATGTTAATATTTTATATTATTATAAATTTAAAATTATATATCGTATATTAAAAAATTTCATTATTTCTTATAAGTCAATTTAATTGAATAGTTAATAAATTGAAAATAATGAAATTATATGAAAATAATTGTAGATACATGAAGCTTGACGTACATGGACATTACATTACTTTTGCGGAATACTTTATACATAAAAAATAGACACACAAGGACCGTGATAGTTTAGTGTATTTGGAAACTCGGAATATAAACTTCTAATCATGTTGAAATATCTTCAACAACTCCCATAACGATCTTCCCCTTTTTGTTTCCTTACCTAAAACCTTTATTTATTTCCTGGGTCAAATAAATCATAAAAAGGGTGAGCTCAAATTCTCAGTAAGGGAAAACATAGATAACATAAAACAATCCATAAACATTTGGAAGCAAAAACTTGAACATGAAATTTAAACATCAAAATCTTGAGCAAAGACATAAATCGTGGAAGTACGTAAGACATATATCATAATAGAACATCAACCATGATAAAATGGGAATAAAACATGTAATTGTGGAAACCATTCAGCACATGTCATGATTTCCATAGTAGCCAAGGCATTGCTGCCAAGACCATCTTAGTGGAAAAAGTCCCTTTCTGAATCGAGTTCACTCCTCGTTTCAGTCCTATAACACTGAACCGGATTAACTTACCGTTCCAGCCACGTCTATCTCATGAGATATAAATCTTTACCCAATGAATTGGAGGGAGATATTGGTCACACCCATCTCATAATGATACCATTCTTATGTGTGCGACAAAATAAACGTACATCATTCATAATAACCCAATAAATAAAATGGGTTTCATAAACATCATCCCATCATAACATAATCCATATAAAAAGAAATGGATATCATTTCATAATAAGAAAAGTGAAACCATGTAAATAATAGATACATGATACTTGAAACATACACATATGAAATAATGTCATCTTAGATGAAAAATGGTTTTGATAAAACACTTGAAATGAATTCTTGAGGAAAATATCCTTTCTTCTTCAAAATCAATCTCTTTCCACAAAATGTCATGAAATTTTAAAAGAAAAGGATTTTGTTTAAAATAGTCCTGAAATCAATTTGAGGAAGCTTCATGAAAATAAGGATTTATAAAACCGTAAAAATCCATTCGTGCTGTATAAGTTAAAAATAACATTTTTCTCGTACTTTTGTTGCAAAAGTCAAAAAGTACCTCGTATGGTAAACAAAAGAATGATTCCTTCCATACGATGTGGTAAAAGTAGAAAAGGGTAAAAATGTCTTTAAACATACATGGAAGGAAATTAAACATTTTATGAAAACATTTTTAGAACATATGGACATGGATAATGAACATAACCCCCAGTAATTACTTACAAATAAACAATCTCAGATAAGAATGAGATTGGAATAATTATCCCTTACCTTATGTCCGATATGCTTCGTATATATCCGAACCTCCTGTATAATGATTTAAATAATGTCATTTACTTATTACAGAATCATATTAATTGTTATGATATCATATATGGTTCACTTATGACTTTATATTACTTGTTCTTTTGTAAATTCCATGTTAAAGAGCGTTTTGGGTAAAATCATTTCATTTATCGTATGTGTTTCGACTCGTCCTTCTTGATATTTTTACTTATATCTTGATTTAAAAAATTAAAGAATCTAAAACATGATTTATATATAATATATATTGATTATATAGATATATGTTATAGATCGATAAAAGGAATGAAATACACCGTTCATGGAGACGGTAGGCCGTACGTACGCATGAACGTTGTTTTCGTTTCCTTATTAAATTGAATGGAATTGAGTATATGAAATACATATATATATATATATATATATATATATATTAATCCATTAGAATTATTATGTAATATATTTCATTATTATTGTTTATATATACATTATAATCATTCTTGGATGGCTAATCATGGAAAATGAATCTCATCGCGTTCGTGGAGACGGTAGTCCGTACGTACGCATGAGCGATGATATCATTCCCATGATTGTCGAATTTTATTGGAGTGTATGTATACTATTTCAGAATAAATATCACTTTACAATAATCATATATAGTTATTTATTTACACCATTATACCCATCCATATAAGGTGGTGGTGGAAAAACAGATTACACCTCGGCATGGAGACAATATTCCGTACGTACGCATGCGTGGTGATTTCATTTCCGTAGGATGGATAGATGGTGAAATATGATTGTTTAATAATTATAATATCATATCCATATATTATTGAAACTTATGTTATTACTTCATAATGAAACAACTAAAGAAGAATAAGTGGAAGAAGTAATAAAGTTGAAAGAATCGGTAACGGACATTACCTCTTCTTTGAAGTGCCTTTTTGAAACCTCCTCTTAGGGCACTAATATTGGTCTTTGAATAAGAGAAAAACATATATGATGTTTCTAGGGAAGTGGAGAAGAGAAATAGGCAGGGGTTGGCCGAGCTTTAAGGCTCAAAGTGGTGTGAGGAAGAGAGGGAGGAGGTTCTGTTTTATAAGGGAGGAGAGGGGCACCTTTGGAAAAACTAAAAATATTGTTTTATTATAAAGTCATACTCGGTTTTAAATAGCTCTAAATTGATTTATTTAGAAGATAATGTGGGGATGGGTAGAAATCCTCTCATATAATATAATTTATACAAGTTTAGGTTCCTATTATAACCTTATCATTTAGATTTAACTTTATGTTAGATAATTTTACTTTTACCGTGTCTTTTTGCGTTCTTACACTATAAGGTTAATAAACTTACTATAACAAGCCAAACGAACCCAAAGATGTTTATTATTAATATATATAACCTTATCTAAGTCATTTGGCCTAACCTTAGATATTTAAGAATATAATAACAATTAATAACATAATATTTGTTTTAAAAACTATTTTATGTCAATTTTGACACTATTTGGTAATTGATTTTTGTGAAAATTATATAAGAATGATTAGTTATAAAAAAGTGAATTAAGTCAACAATAACATGTCATATTAACATAGAATATTTTTTTAATTTATAAAAAGTCTCAAATTACATTTATTTGGATATTTATAACATCAATTATGTCAATATTTCATTAATAAGATAATTACTACATCATCATTGTGTCATAAATAAATTAAATTATTTAAAGTCTAGAAATAAAAAATAAAAAATAATTATGTAGGAACTCTTTTTAGCTTCCTAATGAATATTTATAATCGAATTTATCTTATTTATAAGCCTATATTAAAAAGGATTTACTTATTAAACTTTGATTTTAACTATTTTAACCCTTCTTTAAATAAATTAATAATAATGTCCTAATCTAATCCAAGTGGGCCTAAATGGTCATATTTTATTCCTAAGGTTGCTTTTGGTCGAATTACACTTATCCAATATAATTATGACATGTGTTAGGGTAATAATAATATCATTTTTACCCTTAATTACCCTATTTACTTTTAACCGTGGTAAATAAAAGTAAAAAGTTACTATTCACCAAAAATTATTTTCATCTCATTGAACCACATTTTACTTACTGAAATCAACTATGTCTCTAGGTTTTTTGAAGTTCCATTCACAAAAGCGGTAAAATTAAGTATTATGTAAATTTGTAAATTCTCCTTGGAGGTGGGTAAAAGACAGTCAAAAGTTCAATAAAATTTTTATATATCTAAAATTATTAAAAAATGACTCCAATGAATTGCATTGAACTAATATAGGTATTATGTTTCAATTTTGACCTAAAATAAATTTAAATAAAATAAATAATTATTTAAATAAAAAGTCGGGTTTTAAATAGTAACTCAGTGTTTTCACTATTCATCAAAAATTGAAAGTTTTCAGAAAAATACCAAAATTTCACCCTAGGCTAATTTCGATATTCCGAATCCAAAAATGAAGTCCATTTTCAAAAATAAAATTTATAAAATTTCAAAAAGTCGGTATTAATATTCATAACGGCTAGTTTTAATAATATTTTAATAGCATATCGTTGTTTAGCGAAACTCGGTATTGCGTACAACACACGCTATCGTGGAAGGTCACGCTTCTGTGTAATGCATGCCAAGTCTGGGATGCGTGTTTTGCAAGCTCCTTTTGGTGTAGAGTAAGACATTAATGAAATTAAAAAGAATATTTTTCGTAAAATCTTGGGGTGTTACATTCTACCCCCCTTAAAATGAATTTCACCCTCGAAATTCATCGGGGTTATAAATGGTTTACTACTCGAAAGTTTCTTTAATAGAAACCCACATCGTAAAAAGGAATACCAAAAGTTGGCATTAAAAACTAACGTATGAGATGTAATGGTTACCCAAATTAACTAATCACTGGGTTTCCTCATAGGAGAACATAAGTGAAAATATGGATATAGAAGAGAAATCTAACCGTTATGTTCTGATGGAGAGTGGTAGAGAACATGGCTTTGAAAAATACAACAATCAAAAAGTCATAAATTTGTGATGATCTAGGGTACTTGGAAAACATTTTTGGTTTTCAAGTTCATTTCCCTAAAGTTGAAGAATTTGAATTAGAATAAATACTTACTTTATTTTGGTACAATCTCACTGTTGTTCATGCTTTGAACAATTTCCATTTCATATCTTAATGAAATGCAGTTGAATTTGTTATTCGTGAAGTGTTAATAGATCATGTGATAGAATGATGGGTCATTACATCTGTTTCAAACAAAAGGTTAGCAAAAGTTATCAAATATACATAAGTCCATCTATGGTGAGGTTAATCGTATACGATTCCAAAAATGAACTTATACTTCATATATCATACCGTGTAATAAGATAAAACTAGTTTCTACTAACCAGGGACTTCTTGTAGGCCAGTGGTAGGCGATAAAGGCCAGTCTCACTTCGGTTGTGGGTTCTATTCCCACACCTTTGTCCGACGTGATGGGTTGTCGCTCATCTTGCTGGTTGTCCTTTTTCTAAAACTATATTACTATAACATCCCATCAATAATATCGAAAAAAGTTATATCCTTAAACAATACTAACTTATGTCCAACATAATCCATTCCAATCTTTAGGGTTATCCAAAATACTTCGGTTCAAGATCATAGTATAAAGAAAATGATTACTTGAAATGTCACATAACAATCACGTGAATGCCATAATTTATCCCCCATATATCATAAGATATATCTTGTTGGTCAAATTACAAACATGTGAATACCTTAATCATGTATTCTCTTGAAGAATGAATACCCATTTAACCTTAGTGAAAACATGAATTCAGTTAAATGTTAACACTTTCCACATACCAAAATACTCAAAATTATTTATACTCAAACCATGATATCACTTAGTCCATATATCAATCATGAGCTCATGAATACAATAAAACATCTCATTATCTTCTTATCCCTTCATTATGCGCATATCATCTGCTTACCAAAATTTCTCAATCACTTTCCATGGTTACCGGTACCATAAAATTATTGAAAACCACAATAGACCAATACATAAATATTCCAATATTCCATGATACTATATACAACATTATTTTGGGAATCCCATTACATAAACACTTAATCATTCCACCACATCGTTGTCTTATTCAACATCGCCAATAGTGATCGCATGTGACTTCCCTTTGTCCTTTTCCTTAAGTGGTTTCTCATGTCGATCATCATTAACCCTTGGATTAGGGCATTGATTAGCATAATGCCCCATTTCATTGCACTTGAAGCATTGAAGTGCTGTTGGTGCATTCTATGCAGTCTTTTATTTATTCACACCATTAGCAACCCTTTTTCCATTACTTCGACACTCAGCTGCTCGATGACCTTCTTTTACACACATAAAACATTTTCTAGTCCCTTTAAAAAAATCTCCGCCATGCCTCTTTCCACACTTTGAGCATAAGGAAACATTCATATTCTTTTCACCATTATTATGAGATTTATCCTTGAACTCCATCTTTCTTTTCTTGTCAAAACTATGAGATGGATAAGTAACACCAAATTCCACTTCTACCTTCATATCACAACAAACAATTTCATCATAGCTACTAAAGTCTCTTATAGCTAATGCCCTTTGAAGATTTGGTTTTAAGCCACTGAAGAATCGATCGATCTTACTCTCAGGTTGGATAATAATACCAGAAGCATACCCTGCAAGTCTTGTAAAATTTTCTTCATAGGTACCAATAGATTCATCATCCTTTTTCTTTAGTTCAAGAAACTCCTTCTCCATCTTTTTTTGGAGAATACAAGGGAAGTACTTATTGAAAAATAAGTTCTTGAACTCGTCCCATTCCATGGACTAAATTTCATCTCTTTACCTCGTATTCTTGATAAGATTCCACCATTGATCAGCTTCACCTTCCAAATGATATACTATTAAGATGACTTTATCATGTTCAAAACATTGAAGAACTGAAAATATCTTTTCAGTGGTACGGATCCATTGTTCTGCAACAAGTGGATTAGAAGACCCACTGAAAGAAGGTGGACGTTGCCTCATGAAGGAATCAATAGAATATTGTTCCCTTCTCTGCTCATTTGGAAGTTCAGAATGATTCATAGCTTGTGTAAGTATAGAAATAATATTTTTCACTCCATCTCCCATAACATTTGTTTGTTCAGGAGGAAAATCATTTCATTGTCCATTGCATTGATCAACATGGTTCCTTCATGTTCCATCCATTGTCTAAAACCCAAAAAGAATAGTGTGAGAGTAAAAAATCATGCTATGGAAAACAACATAATAAAGGGGGAGTACCTTCAATATCTAACATCTTAGGTTTAACTCTAGGATCATTACCGTAATTCTAGGACTATAACCTATACTTATACTTAACCTTAGGGACATCCCTATACATACCTTATAAATATCTCTAGGGATCTCACTAAAGTTCTCGTATCCTAGTTTACAAAGGTTGACTAAACCTTTCCTCTGATACCAACTGTAGAGACCCGAATCTTGACGTACATAGACATTACATTACTTTTGCGGAATACTTAATACATAACAAAAACAGACACACAAGGAACATGATAGTTTAGTGTCTTTGGAAACTCGAAATATAAACTTCTAATCATGTTGAAATTTCTTCAACAACTCCCATAACGATCTTCCCCTTTTGTTTCCTTACCTAAAACCTTTATTTACTTCCTGGGGAAAATAAAGCATAAAAAGGGTGAGCTCAAATGCTCAGTAAGGGAAAACATAGATAACATAAAACAATCCATAAACATTTGGAAGCAAAAACTTGAACATGAAATTTAAACATCAAAATCTTGAGCAAATACATAAATCGTGGAAGTACGTAAGGTATATATCATAATAGAACATCAACCATGATAAAATGGGAATAAAACACGTAATTGTGGAAACCATTCATCACATGTCAGGATTTCCATAGTAGCCAAGGCATTGCTGCCAATACCATCTTAGTGGACAAAGTCCCTTTCTGAATCGAGTTCACTCCTCATTTCAGTCCTGTAACACCAAACCGGATTAACTTACTATTCCAGCCTTGTCTATATCATGAGATATAAATCTTTACCCAATGCATTAGAGGGAGATATAGGTCCCACCCATCTAATAATGATACCATTCTTATGTGTTCCACAAAATAAACATACATCATTCATAATAACCCAATAAATAAAATGGGTTTCATAAACATCATCCCATCATAACATAATCCATATAAAAAGAAATGGATATCATTTCATAATAAGAAAAGTGAAACCATGTAAATCATAGAGACATGATACTTGAAACATACACATATGAAATAATGTCATCTTAGATGAAAAATGGTTTTGATAAAACACTTGAAATGAATTCTTGAGGAAAGTAACCTTTCTTCTTCAAAATCAATCTCTTTCCACAAAATGTCATGCAATTTTAAAAGAAAAGGATTTTGTTGAAAATAGTCATGAAATAGTTTTGAGGAAGCTTCATGAAAATAAGGATTTATAAAACCGTAAAAATCCATTCGTGCCGTATAAGTTAAGAATAACATTTTTCTCGTACTTTTGTTGGAAAAGTCAAAAAGTACCTCGTATGGTAAACAAAAGAAAGATTCCTTCCATACGATGTGGTAAAAGTAGAAAAGGGTAATAATGTATTTAAAAATACATGGAAGGAATGTAAAAATTTTATGAAAACATTTTTAGAACATATGGACATGGATAATAAACATAACCCCCAGTAAATACTTAAAAATAAACAATCTCGGATAAGAATGAGATTGGAATAATTATCCCTTACCTTATGTCTGATATGCTTCTTATGTATCCGAACCTCATGTATAATGATTTAAATAATGTCATTGACTTATTACAGAATCATATTCATTGTTATGATATCATACATGGTTCACTTATGACTTTATATTACCCGTTCTTTTTTAAATTCCATGTTAAAGAGCGTTTTGGGTAAAATCGTTTCATTTATCGTATGTGTTTCGACTCGTCGTTGTTGATATTATTACTTATATCTTGATTTACATAATTCCAGAATGTAAAACATGATTTATATATAATATATATTTATTATATACATATATATATTATAGATTGATAAATGTAATGAAATACACCGTTCATAGAGACGGTAGGCCGTACGTACGCATGAATGTTGTTTTCGTTTCCTTATTGAATTGAATGGAATTGAGTATATGACATACATATATATATATATATATAAATATATATATATAAATAAATCCAGTAGAATTATTATGTCATATATTTCATTATTATTCATTATATATACTTTATAATCATTCTTGAATGGTTAATCATGGAAAATGAATCTCATCGCGTTCGTGGAGACGGTAGTCCGTACGTACGCACAAGCAATGATATAATTCCCATTATTGTGGAATTGTATTGGAGTGTATGTATGATATTTCAGAATAAATATCACTTTACAATAATCATATATAGTTATTTATTTACACCATTATACCAATCCATGTAAGGTGGTGGTGGAAAAATTGATTACACCACGGCGTGGAGACGGTATTCCGTATGTACGCATGCGTGGTGATTTTGTTTTCCGTAGGATGGATTGATGGTGAAATAGGGTTGTTTCATAATTATAATAACATATCATTACATGAGTGATACGGATGTTATTACTTCATAATGAAACAACTAAATAAGAAGAAGTGGAAGAAGAAATAAAGTTTAAAGAATCGGTAATGGACATTACCTCTTCTTTGAAGCGCCTTTTTGAAACCTCCTCTTAGGGCACTAATACTGGTCTTTGAAGAAGACCAAAACCTCTAGGATGTTTCTAGGTAAGTGTAGAAGAGAAATCGGCATGGTTTGGCCGAGCATTAAGGCTCAAAGTGGTGTGAGGAAGAGAGGGAGGAGGTGCCCTTTTATAAGGGAGGATAGGGGCACCTTTGGAAAAAACTATAAATATTATTTTATTATAAAGTCATATTCGGTTATAAATATCTCCAAATTGATTTATTTAGAACCTAAGGTGGGGATGGGTCGAAATAATCTCATAAAATATAATTTAGACAAGTTTAAGTTCCTATTTTAACCTTATCATTTAGATTTAACTTTAAGTTAGATAATTTTACTTTTACCGTGTCTTTTTGTGTTCATACACTATAAGGTTAATAAACTTACTATAACAAGACAAACGAACCCAAAGTTATTTATTATTAATATATATAACCGTATCTAAGTCATTTGGCCGAATCTTAGATTTTTAGGAATATAATAACAATTAATAATATAATATTTGTTTAAAAAACTATTTTATGTCAATTTCGACACTATTTGGTAATTGATTTTTGTGAAAATCATAATAGAATGATTAGTTCAAAAAAAGTTAATTAAATCAACACTAACATGTCATATTAACATATGAAAGTTTTGTAATTTATAAAAAGTCTCAAATTACATTTATTTGGATATTTATAACATCAATTATGTCAATATTTCATTAATAAGATAATTACTACATCATCATTGTGTCATAAATAAATTAAATTATTTAAAGTCTAAAAATTAAAAATAAAATATAATTATGTAGGAAATATTTTTACCTTTCTAATGAATCTTTATAGTCGAATTTATCTTATTTATAACCCTATATTAAAAATTATTTACTTATTAAACTTTGATTTTAACTATTTTAACCCTTCTTTAAATAAATTAATAATAAATGTCCTAATCTATTCGAAGTGGGCCTAAATGGTCATATTTTATTCCTATGGTTGTTTTTGGTCGAATTAAACTTATCCGATAGAATTAGGATATGTGTTAGGGTAATAATAATATCATTTTTATCCTTAATTACCCTATTTACTTTTAACCGTGGTAAATAAAAGTAAAAAGTTACTATTCACCAAAAATTATTTTCATTTCATTGAACCACATTTTACTTACTGACATCAACCATGTCTCTCAGATTTTTGAAATTCCATTCACAAAAGCGGTAAAATTAAGAATTATGTAAATTTGCAAATTCTCATAGGAGGTGGGTAAAAGACGGTCAAAAGTTCAATAAAAATTTTATATATCTAAAATTATTAAAAAATGACTCCAATGAATTACATTGAACTAATATAGGTATTATGTATCAATTTTGACCTAAAATAATTTTAAATAAAATACATAATTATTTAAATAAATAGTCGGGTTTTAAATAGCAACTCAGTGTTTTCACTATTCATTAAAAATTGAAAGTTTTCAGAAAAATACCAAAATTTCACCCTAGGCTAATTTCGGTATTCCGAATCCAAAAATGAAGTCCATTTTAAAAAATAAAATTTATAAAATTTCAAAAAGTCTGTATTACTATTCATAATGGCTAGTTTTAATAATATTTTAATAGCATATCGTTGTTTAACCAAACTCTGTATTGCGTACAACACACGCTATCGTGCAAGGCCGCGCTTGCATGTAATGCAAGCCAAGTCAGGGATGCGTGTTCTGCAAGATCTTTTTGGTGTAGCATAAGACATTAATGGAATTAAAAAGAATATTTTTCGTAAAATCTTGGGGTGTTACAATAATATTTTATTAATTTATAAAAAAATAACAATCATAAAAATAGGTAAGGGGATAAAATATGGGCTAATATTAAATCACTTCCTATTTTTATTTCATTTAGAACAATTTGGGTTGAGAATAAATTTATTTTAATTTAATCTTTAGAAACATTTCATGTGTTCCCCTTGCCTCCATTATAAAAGAGACCACCCCCCACATATTAAACCACATTGAGCCTTATACATCAAAACATTCATCCAATATACCTTATAAACATTTCAATTAATATCTTAGTTATTTTATACTTCCCCAAATAGAAACCCAAATGACCTTTTGATGATATCTTAAAGAGTTGTTTCGAAGAATAGGTAGTCACCTAAATAGATCACTTTCCTTTTCTACTATTCTTCATCACCTATAAATTTTTTATTTATAAAAAATAATAAATTCATCATAAATAAAATTTTTAAATTTTATTAAGATTATAAAATCACCATAATACCCGATCTATCTCATCAAGTGGGAAATGAAATTATTTCCCTTGCATAGGTATGACATACTATCAACACATAGGGATTCATTCATTTTTAATTTCCATGTTATACAGATGTGTATTATGATGGGTTTAAATTTTTTATATGATATTTATGAAAAAAATAATGTTTGGTAATTATTTTAAAATTTATATTTTCTTATCATCCGTACTGTTGGAAAAAGATGACATCGTTTGTGCGTACCTATGGAATACAACCACTATAAAGATATTTTATTGATTTTAAAATTATATTTTACATGTACAATAATGAAGAATAATTTTTTGAATATTTATGACATATATGATATTATAATTATTCATTATAGTTAAATTAATATTTACCTTCTTTCATTACAACCATTGATAAATGAAAACACAATTCATGAATATTTATAGTCTAAAATCTACATGAACACTAGATTTCATATTTATTTCCATATATTTTATTTATTAATATAAAAACATATATAATTAACATATGATATATTTATATCATGATTAAAATTATGGTGGTTATGGAACCAAGATAAATTAATAATAACTAAAAAATCCTAACATAAACACTCAAGAGAAATTAAATTATCAGAACCTAGAAGGAAAAGTTTTAATATGGAATTATAAAAAAGGTATTGAAGTGTTATTAAGGGACTATAAATGATAATATATGTTTGAAAATGAATTTTTCTAGATTAATATTAAATTTAAATTCTGTATACATTAGTAAATATTAAATTCTAATATTGGAGAACATTATCTAAGTAAAGTTCATCTCAATTATATTTTTTATAGGACATATGTCTTGTATGCCAATGTTTTCTTATTTGTGGTGTATATACATACCTTGAATTTATTTTCTGATTATAATCAAGAAAATTTCATTATTTAAATATACATTTATGTTTATTTCTTTTGTGGGATTTATTACTCAAATGAAACTAAATTGGTCGGGGGTTTATTTCACAATCACATCAACAACCGAGATTATTTATGTTTAAGCTTTCACTGGGGAATATTTACCTTCTATTTCCATGAATTTTATAAAATAATGCTTTTTTACCACTCTAATTTGATTTTATAAATTAATTTTTATGATTTTTTCTTTTTTACCAATAAATTAAAAGGTCTCATTTTGTGATATTCCAAGAAAGGTAATTTCTGAATATTTCAATTAAAATAGAAATGAAATGTTTTTATCTTATATGGAAGGAATTGACTTCCCTACTGTCTTGAGTAATCTTTTTTTGAATCTTCCTTGACATGTTCTAAATGGTATATTCAATGAAAATGATTACCTTTATAATTGCGTAGTTTTTTTAAAAAAAGATGCGATTTCAATATGAATGTTCACTTTCATTAAGAATAATTATGTGTGATACATAAAAATCATGTTTCCATCTAAAGTGACATAATTTGATTTTATTTAAGATTTAAAGGGATATTGTCCAATGAAATCATATTTATTCTTTCTCTGTATGTATTATGTTTGTGATGAAAATGTGAAATGTTAAAGAATCCCATTTCCTTTCCATGAGTTATGCAATTATGAAATTTTAATGAATCCCATTTCATTTGATCGGTTCTGATTTGTTGATTTTTTATAATATTATGTTACATATATTTATTGTAACACCCCAATTTTACATGGTATGTTTTCCTTTGAATAATGAAGTACCTTGCATTGTACGCAACTTCGAGATTCTAACACACTACGACCAATCAAACTAGCCATTATGAATAGTAATAACCAATTTTTAAATTTTTATAAATTTTATATTTTAAAATGGACTTCATTTTTGGATTTGGAATATTCAAATTAGCATAGGGTGAATTTTTGGTATTTTTCAGAAAACGATCAATTTTGTGATAAATAGTGAAAAAACACAGCGTTATTGGTTAAAACCAACATTTTATTTAAATAATTAGTAATTTAATTTCAATTTTTTAGGTCAAAATAGATTTATAATACATATATATGTTCAATGTAATTCATTGGAGTCATTTTATAATAAGTTTAGTTATATAAAATTTTATCAAACTATTTATCGTCTTTTACCCACCTCCTTGGAGCATTTGAAAATTTGAATAATACATAATTTTACCACTTCTATGAGTTGAATATCAAAAATCCAAGAGACACAGAACATAAAATATGGTTCAATAAGATGAAAATAATTTTATTTGTGAGTAGTCACTTTTTAATTTTATTTATCACGGTTAAAAGTAAATAAGGTAATTAAGGATTAAAATGATATCTTAATTACCCTAACACATGTCCTAATTCTATTGGATAAGTTTAATTCAACCAAAAACAGCACAAGGAAGGAAATATGATCCCCTTTGGTCAACTTGGATTAGATTAGGACATTTATTATTATTTTATTTAAAGAAGAGTTAAAAGCGTTAAAATAAAAGTTTAATAATTAACCATTTTTAATATATTGATATACATAAGATAAAATAGACTATAAATATTAATTATAAAGATAAAATGATTTCATACATAATGGTATTTTATTTATAATTTTTAAACATTAAATATTTGAATTTATTTATGACACAATGATGATGTCGTAATTACGTTATTAATGAAAGATTAAAATAATTGATATTATAAATATCCAAATAAATCTAATTTTACACTTTTAATTAATTAAACTAATTTTATATGTTTATATGACATTTTAGGGTTCATTAAATTATTTTTGAAGTAACAATGCTATTATGAATTTAACAGAAACAAAATACCAAATAGTGTCAAAATTGAAATAAAATTGTTTTTTAAAACATTATATTATTAATTGTTATTCTATTCCTAAAAATCTTTGGGTCATAAAAAGGGATTAAATACTATTATATATGTCATTAATTTACAACTTGCGGTTCTCTAGGAAGTTTAGGGTATGTTTATTAACCATATAATATAAAAATACAAAGAGACATGGTAAATGTCAAACTATTTAACTAAGAGTTAAATCTAAAAGATAAGGTTAATATAGTGACCAAAATTTATATAAAACATATTGGTTGGGTTATTTTTTATGCATCACCACCTTAGACTTTAAATAATTCATTTTGGTGCCATTGAAAACTGAAAATGATTTTTTTATAAAATAAATCTTCAAGCTTTTCCTAAAGTCATCCTCACCTCTCTTATAAAAGGTAACTTCTTCTTCTCACAAACTCACACATTCAATTCCATTTGTCTTGGCCAAAACCTTCCCAAATATCCTCTCAAAAATCCTCCCTTAATCTTATATGCCTTATTTTAGTCATAAAGCAAACCTAAGGAGCCTTTTTGATCAAATTAAAAGGAAGAACCCGAAGAAGAGGTAAATTTTTCATCACCTCTTTCAATTTTTTTTCTTCTTCCACTTCCTCTTCATTTGTTTTTTACATTATAAAATAATAACTCTAGTATCTTCTATATAACTTGATGTTATTATAAAAATGTAACAACCATATTCATTATTCTATCCATCCTATAGATGGTAATGTGACCCTAAATGCGTACGTACAGATTACCGTCTCCACGTCGTGGTGTAGTTTGTTATTCAAACACATCATCATTTTAATGTGTATAATAATGAGTATAAATGATCTAAATAATAAATATAAACTGATAATTATTTTTTATATATGATATACCATGAAATTGTATATTATTCTAATATCAAAAGAATGATATTCTCGCTCGTGCATAAGTACGGATTATCGTCTCCATGAATGCGATGAGATTTATTCACCATCACAATCATTCAAGAATAATTTTCATTTTATGAGTACAAATAATTTTTATTAACATTATATAATTATTTATATGAATCAAATACATTTTATCCATAACAAACATGGATTATTTAACCATTTATATAAAGGAAAACGTATTTGTTAACACCAGAAATGATGATACTATGAAAATATCATTAACAAAGCAATATTAGAAGATCATATATGATATCATATTTATGTATAAAGTTATTTTAAAATTTAATAAAAATTATTTAGCTATTATATAGTAGTTTAACATAACCTAAACCAAGGAAAAGTACAAGGTAAAGGCTAAATTTACGATCTATTTATTATCGGAGGTTGTTTTTACGTATGTATCTATTGTGACATCTTTATCATCCACACCCGTGTTTTCTTAAAAATGTATTTCAAAATATTTTTATCATTTACTAGACTATTGGTTAAAGTAATTTATACCCTTATTTTACCATATTTATTTTGAAAGGAATCTTTCCGTTGTTTTCCAAACAAGGTACTTTATGACCTTTTCAATAAAATTAAGGTAAGAATGTTTTTTACTTCTACAGTCGGTGCATATAGTTTCCTCCATTATAACACCATAGAATCTTACCTTACAAGATTATAAAAATATTTTCAAATTAAATGTTTTCATTTATAATTACATGACATCTAAATGATTTCAAAAATATAAAGAGACATTTCTCTCAAATATTTTTTGATTTCATCTATGTCAACATCAATTGATGGAATTTAAACTTTTTTGAAGTTTATTTATTATGATACAAAATTTCCATATTTTATTGATGGTTTTGTGATATGTTTGATTGTGGATGTGTAATTTTTACAACATTCATGGTATATAGATAATATATTTTAATTTTGTATTATAGTTTTAATACAAATGTTTATGTTATGTTTAAAACTTTTAATATTGGGAATCACTACTGGAAAACTGCCCTATACCCACAGTTCAAAACTACGGGTATAGCCTCCAAAACCGTGGGTGTTGGCTATACCCACGGTTTTGGGAACCATGGGCTGTAACGACATCAGGATAGGGTGTTCGGCCTATACCCACGGTTTTGAGAAACCATGGAGATAGGATTTCAACAGCGTGGCAGGTGCGTAGACACACTGGCACAGCATTGACCCCACAGTTTGAGAACCGTGGGGATTTAATCTTCCAAAATAATCGCCAGGGGGTTTGGAACCTGGGCCTAGAGTTGGGCCTGGTAGCCACGCCCCACCAACAGACCACCGGAGCTGTGAATTCTATCTAGTATATATACATATATCTGCTTATATATATGAATAAGAGGTATTTAAATTAAAAAAATTCCCGATTTGTTTCGAACCCATACCTCAGGCTTAGACTCACGGCCGACCCCATCAACTGAACAAATGAGATGTGATTTATATTTATTATATATAGATACTTCTGCGTATATATATAAATATTATTCACGTGGTGTATTTAAATTCATAAAACGCGGCCAGGGAGAATTGAACAGAAGACCAACAACAACCATGTAGAAGAGTGTACCAACTGAGCTAAAGATCTTTTGTAAATTTATATTTATATGGATATAAATATATTAATTAAAACCATGAAAAAATGTCTTCCCGCCAAATTTTTTTTCATGTCCCTCCAAATTTTTTTCCCCACCATAATGCGGGAAAACTATACCCACGGTTCTAGAGAACCGTGGGTATAGGTCTTAAAAAAAACGAAATACATATGGTTTTCAAGAACTGTCAGTATAGGTCTTAGGAAAATACCCTATACCCATGGTTCTCGCCAAAACCATGGGTATAGGTCTTCAATGGAAACTATACCCACGGTTTTGGGCACAACCGTGGGTATAGATATCCTATACCCATGGTTTTGGAAAACCGTGGGTATAGGTTCACATACTACCCCTATTCCCATGGGTTTTTTCAAAACTGTGGGTATAGACCAATATTTTAGTAGTTAATTCATTGGTCTTAATAAGTTATGGATGGATCCCACTATATCTCCTCAATGAATCGGTAGGTCTCATGAGACAAACTAGTGTCTTGGCATAGGGCCTTGACAAAATCTTATTTGTAGTATTTGTAGAAGGCCTTGACTATGTGGTTATGAAGTCTGACATTATGAATTAAATCATTATGAAAGTCGTTTTTGATATTTAATGGGATTATTTGACTAGTAGAATATCCATGTTATTATGTAAATTGAATTATTTGATTTTATCTTTTCCACATTATGTTGTAGTTCAAGTTTAAAAGGAATTTTTTAGTCTTACATTACCTTATATGTTCATTCTTATTTATGAATGCTTCCATTATATTGTTATACTTACTAAGCATATGAGCTCACCCCTTTCTATGTTTTATTATTACCAGGATGTGAAGAATTATATTATGACTGACATGCATGGATATTCTAGAGGATATGAGTGTGTCTTATAGATACCATGTTGTTGTCATTTTTCATTTTATAATGTAATGTAAAAATTATAAATGCATCTAGTATTTCCATGGCTACTATACTAATAGGTCTTTTGAGGCTTGATCTTTGGTGAACATTCCAATTTTATTTAATAATGCACCAACTCTAGTTAAATTGGGTCAGGGTGGTACAGTAGGTATCATAGGATTTTTAGTACAAACCATGGAAGCTAGATTTATAAAAACTATGATCAGATAACATTACCCTAAGATAGAGTTTTAGGATTATTATAGAAGATCTTCCTATATTTTTTCATATTGTAGAGAATTTGTGAGTATTCCAAACAATAAATCCCTATCCAGATAAAAGAAGGTAGAGGTGGCTCTTGAATAGATGTTCCTAGGGGTAAAACATGAAAACACCACTTTGAGCTACATTCGAATGGGAACTGGTGCACGACAATGGGCCTTGCTACACTATAGGTTATGTCACTCCCAGGGGATATGGTTAGGATAATTATTATTTTATTTAGAAACCATTATGAAGGGTTTATGAGTATATACTTTCTCAAAGAAAACATTTTTATGATTATGTATTATATCCATAAACTGTTCAATTTATGTTAACTATTTTACAAGTTTGAAATTATGTATTTTTATTCAGAAACTAATCTAGTGTATGCCATTGTTTATAAATGTCTCCTAGTTGAAGGAATAGAAATTGTATCAACAAATGTAATCCATGTAGAGATTTACCTCAAACTAAAGATAATTATAGTGGAGCTGGTGATGCAACTGGTGCTGATCAACTTATCACCATACTGGGACAACACACTAAGGTTATGAATAATATCCTTACCCGTATAGAGCACCCTGATCCAAAACACAGAGGATCAATTTTAGACAGATTCATTAGGCAACAACCACCATCATTCATTGGGACCACAAATCCATTTGTAGCCGAGAAATGGATAAGTCCCTTAGAGAAAATATTCCACGCTTTGTGGAGTAGTGAAAGGGAAAACGTTTTCATAGCAGTTTATCGTCTCCCGGGAGATGAAGATGAATGGTGGTCATTGGTTACAAACACAAAAGAATATGATGAAGTATAAAATATGGAATGGAGGGAGTTTAAAGAGATTTTATTAGAAAAATATTTTCTTAGTGACCATCGAGTGGATATGGAAAGACAATTTTTGATTCTGAGACAAATGGAGGATGAGAATGTCACCAAGTACGAGGAAAACATCACAAGGCTAGGAAGGCATACTAAAGATTATATATGTAACCCATGAAGTAATATTGATCGTTTATTTGATGAATTGAAACCATTTATCTATTAAGCATTAGTATCACAATCCTTCTCATTGTACGAAGATATTGGCTCATGTGCTATCAAGTCAGAAAAATAAATCACTAAGTCTTATGACTTTAGAGAATAGCAGGAGTAGAAGAGATCTATTGAACACTATGGAAATGGAAATAAGGGGAAGGAGAGGAATTTTGAATACCCATTCTACAGTAAATGTGGGAACAAACACCCAAGTACTTGCCTGATGGTAATGGGAGTCTATTACAAGTGTGGTGAAAAATGCCACGAAGCTCGTGATTGCAAGGGGAAGAAAGAGGCTGTGAATGTTGAATGCTACAATTGTAGAGAATGGGGGAATTATGCAATTAAATTACCTATGTGCCAAATAATTTTACCTCAAAAAAGGGCCAGGGTTCAAGGAAAAGAATATTCTATCACTACTACTGAGGTTGGAGCTCTAAATGATGTGGTGGAAGGTAATTTAATGGTTTCCTCATGTTTAAAAAATTATTTATTTGATTCTGGATCATCGCATTGTTTCATATCTTCCTAGTTTTCTATGAAAATTAGATAATTTAAATTTGACATAACAAAGGTGTTGTAAGTAAAAACACCTAAGATAAGTATCCTTGCAGCAATGTTTTGTGAATCAGCACCCATTGGGGCATAATAATGTTCTTTATATACTGATATCATCATCATACCCCTGATTTAATTTGATATAATCCTAGGTATGGATTGGATTTCAGACCATGATGTGAAATTTTATTATAAGAAGTAGGAGGTTACAATTTCAATGATGATAATAAGTACCTTATCTGTAGAGTAGAAACATCACCGCCTAATTATTATCTAGATCAACCCCTAATAGATCAACTAAAATCAATTATTGGGGACGAAGAGAATGAAATAACTATGGGAGAGGAAAGGAATTTTCAAAAAGAGGATGTACATATTTTTCAATAATATGATTATCTGTTAACATAAGATTTACCTAGACATTCTCCTGAATGAGAAATTGAGTTTTCCATTGATTAAATTCATGGTTCAAGGCCCATATCGAATACCCCTTATGGAATGGCCAATGTGGAATTAGTGGAACTAAAGAAACAACTAGAGGAATTGAGAAATAAGGGATTTATTCACCCTAGTGTTTCTCCATGTGGATCCCCTATTCTTTTAGTTAGGAATAATGACAGATCTATGAGGTTGTGCACTGACTCTAAGGTAATCAATTCTATAACAATAAAGAACAAGTATCCACAGCCTCACATTGATGATTTATTTGACCAACTTCATGGAGCCCAATATTTTTCAAATATTGACCTTCGATATGGATATCATCAATTCTATGTGAAGAATGAAAACATTATGAAAACAAAATTTTGAACCAGGTACGAGCATTAAGAGTTTACAGTAATCCTTTTTTGGTTGACTAATGCACCTTATGTCTTCATGGATCTAATAAATAGAGATTTAAAGGAATATATTAATGATTTTTTAGTGGTATTTATTGATGATATCCTGGTATACACCAAAAGCTATAAAGATCATGAAAATCACTTGAGCACCATTCTAAAAACCATCCGAATATTTAAATAATACCGGAATTTTAGAAAGGGTAAATTCTGGCTTCAAGAGATTTATTTTCTTGGCCATATTGTCTTTAAGGATAGAATATCTGTTGATCCTTCAAATACCAAGGAAATCCATGAATGGCCAATACTGATGAGTATAACTGAGGTACACAGTTTTATTGGTTTAGCAGGTTAATATTGGCATGTTGCCCAGAATGTTTCCCAATTGGCTATCCTATTAAGCAACATCACATATAAAGGGGTTAAATTTGTTTCGAAAAAAGAGTGTGAATAATGTTGTGAAGAATTGTATAGAATATTATTCAATGCTCTTATCTTGAATCTACCATCGAGGAATGATGGGTTTTTTATTTATAGTGATTCTTCAATGAAAGGACTCAGTTGTGTACATATGCATAATGATAGAGTTATTTCCTATGCATCGCAGTACCTAAAAATTCATGATAAAAACTATCCTACTCATGATCTTGAGTCAGAATCTGTAATATTTTCTCTAAAATTATAAATACACTATCTCTATAGTGAAAATATGAGATTTATACTGATCACAATAGTTTAAATAATATTTTCTCACAAAAAGAACCCAACATGAGGCGATGGAAATGTCTTAAACTACTGAAGGATTATTATTTCACTATAAACTACCACCCAGGGATGGAAAATATGGTGGCATATTCTTTGATCAGAAAATATCATGGAGTTCTGATCAAGATGAGAGTTGAAATGGATCATATTTTCATGGATCTTGTGAAAATTGATATGGGAATAATCATGGAAGGTCAAACATCAATTATTTTCAAAATGGTTTCCAAACTATCTTATCTAAAAAGGATAAAAATTTATCAGGACGATGATGAGGTGTTTAAAAAGAAGATTAAATCTGTGAATGATGGGAGATTGATTGAATTTATATATGAAGATGAGATTTTGAAATTTTGGGAAGAGAATTTGTGTTCCTGATATACCGAATCTAAAAAGTGAATTTTTATATGATTCTCACAGATCTAATTTCTCTATGATCCTTGGTAGCACCAGGATGTATAGATATTTTAAGGAACATTTTTGGTGGGGAAACATGAAGAGGGAGATTGCCGATTTAGTGTCAAGATGTATGGTTTGTCAACAAGTGAAAGCTGGAAGGCAACAACCTGTAAGAGTCATGAAACCTCTTCCAATAACTGAGTGCAAATGAGATAATATTACGATGGACTTTGTCATGGGGCTACCAAAGAATCCTAGAAGGAATGATGCAATATGGGACATTGTTTTTCGTCTTACCATGTCCACACATTTTCTTTCTATAACAAAATATTTACCACTTGATTGTCTACCAAGACTATATATTAATGAAGTTTATAGACTTCATAGAGTACCCTTATCGATTGTTTCTAATAATGGTCCCCTTTTTACATCAAGATTCTATAAAAGTCTTCAGAAATCCCTGGATAATGAACTTCGTTTGAGCACTTCCTACCACCCTCAAAATGATGGACAATCAGAACGGATTATTCAAACCTTATAAGACATTTTGAGATCTTTCTCACTTGACATTCAAGGTATGTGGGATCAATATTTACCTATGGCAGAATTTTCCAATAAAAATAGCTTCCATTTAAGTATTCAGATGGAACCATATAAAGCATTATATGGAAAGAGATGTCGCACACCAACTTGTTGGGATGATGTTGGTGAATGAAAACTCGTTGGCCCAGATCTTATTGAGGAAAAAATGGAAAATGTGAAGGTCATCCAAACCCACATCAAAGCATCCCAAAGTAGGAAAAAGAGCTATGCTAATAACCGAAGGAAGGATTTGGAATTTCAAGTAAGAGGCCATGTTTTCTTGAAGGTATATCCATGTACAAGTGTTATATGTTTTAGTAAGAAGGGAAAATTGAGTCTCAATCACATCATACCTTTCTAAATTCTTGAATGAATTTTAGTTGTAGCTTATCATTTGGAAATGCCTCGAAGTCTCTCCAAAGTTCATGATGTGTTCCATGTATCACTATGGGGAAAATACATGCCTGACCCAACACATGTACTCACCTATGAGGAAATTGAACAAGAACCTGATCTATCTTATTGTAAAGAGCCTGTGAAAATTCTTGATACTAGAGACCAATTTTTGAGAAACCGGACGACTCTCCTAGTAAAGGATATATGGAGAAACCATAAGATGGATGAGGTAACGTGAGAACCAAAGGAACTTATGATGAATAACCACTATAATATTTTTTTGCGGTAGTATTATAGAAATTTTGGGGAAGAAATTATTTGAAGGAGGTAAGAATGTAACACCCCAAACCTCCAAGGTACGTTTTCCTTTGAATAATGCAATAGCTTGAATTGTACGTAACTTTGAGATTCTAACACACGGTGACCAATCAAACTAGTCATTATGAATAATAATACCCACTTTTTAAAATTTCCTAAATTTTTTCTTTCAAAATGGAATTCATTTTTGGATTTGGAATATTGAAATTAGTTTATGGTTAATTTTTGTTATTTTTCTGAAAACATTCAATTTTTGATGAATATTAAAAAACAAGACATTATTAGTTTAAACTGGATTTTTTTTAAATAGTTAGTTATTTTATTTTAATATATTTTAGGTCAAAATGGATTCATAACACATATACATGTTCAACGTAATTCATTCGAGTCATTTTATAAGAAATTTAGATTATTAAAATTTTATCGAACTATTTACTGTCTTTTACCCACCTCGTTGGAGCATTTGCAAATTTGTATAAAACATAATTTTTTTTCATATGTGAGTTTAATTTCAAAAACCTGAGAGAGATGGTTAATATCAGTACATAAAATGTGGTTCAATAAGATGAAAATAATTTTTGGTGAATAATATCTTTTTTACTTTTATTTTCCACGGTTAAAAGTAAATAGGGTAATTAAGGATAAACATTATATCATAATTACCCTAACACATGTACTAATTCTATTGGATAAGTGTAATTCGACCAAAACCAACATTAGGAATAAAATATGATCTCTTTTGGTCCACTTGTATTAGATTAGGAAATTAATTATTAATTTATTTAAAGAAGAGTTAAAAGAGTTAAGATAAAAGATTAATAACTAAACCATTATTAATATAGATTTATACATAAGTTAAATTCAACTATAAATATTCATCATAAATATAAAAATATTTTCTACATAATTGTATTTTAATTACAATTTCTAGACATTAAATAAATAAATTTATTTTTGACACAATGATGATGTAGTATTTACCTTATTAATGAAAGATTACAATAATTGATATTATAATTACCCAAATAAATCTAATTTGATACATTTATTGAATTAAAATTATTTTATAGGTTAATATGACATTTTATGGTTAACTAAATGATTTTTTTCAAAGTAATAATACTGTTAGGAATTAAAAAAAACAAAATACCAAATAGTGCCAAAATCGACATAAAAGAGTTTTTGAAAAAAAAATTATATTATTAATTGTTATTCTATTCCTAAAAATATAAATATTGTCCAAATTTATTAAATACTATAATATATGTCACTAATTAACCACTTGGGGTTCTATTGGATGTTTATAGTATGTATATTAACCATATAATAAAAAATATAAAGAGACATGGTAAATGTAAAACTATTTAACTAAGAGTTAAATCTAAATGATATGGTTAATATAGTGACCTAAACCTATCTAAAACCTATTAGTTTAGTGGTTATAGACCTATATCCATATTATCCTCTAAATAATTCATTTTGGAGCCATAAAAACCGAAAATGATTTTATTACAAAATAATATTTTAAACTTTTCTTAAAGTTACCCTCACCTTTCTTATAAAAGGTCGCTTCCCCTACTCTAAAATTACAACCTTCAAACCTATTAGGATCGGCCAGCCCCTGCCCAAATATCCTGTCAACTGTCCTCCCTTTATCCTATAGGCCTTTATATATTCAGAAATCCGACCTATGGAGACCTTTTGATCAAATCAAAATAAAGAACCCAAAGAAGAGGTTAATATTTCATCACCCTATTCATGTTATTTTCTTCTTCCACTTCCTATATCTTTGTTGTTTCCAATATAAAATAATAACTCTAGTATCATATATATTCTGTGATGTTATTATAAAAATGGTAAAACCATATTCATTATTCAATCCATCCTATAAATGACAAAGTCACCATCCGTGCGTACATATGGATTACCATATCCACTTCATGGTGTAGTTTGTTATTCAAACACTAAATCATTTATATGGGTATAAAAATGAGTATAAATGATGTAAATAAAAAAACATGATAATTATTCTTTATATATTATATAAAATCCAATTATATATGTTTTTAATATCAAAAGAATGATATTCTTTCTTGTGCGTACGTACGAATTACCGTCTGCACGAATGTGATGAGATTCATTCCCCATCGTAATCATTTAATAATAATTTTCATTTTATGATTAAGATAATTTTTATGAACATAATATCATTATGTATATGAAAAAAATAAATCCTATACATATAAAAAATGTCTTACGTAAACAAGCATATAAAGGAAAAAGAATCAGTTATCACCTTAAACGATGATACTACTTAAATGTCAATAACAAAGAAATATTAGAAAATCATATATGATATCATATTTATGTACATAGTTCTTGTATAATTTAATAACAACTATTTATTTATTTTACAGTAGGTTAACGTACCCTTGACCAAGGAAAAGTACAAGGTATGTGTTAATTTCACGATCTCTATATTATCCGAGGTTTTTTTAACGTAAGTATCTACTAGGACCTCTTTCTCATCCACATCCGTGTTTTCTTAAAAATGTATTTCAAATCATTTTTATCATTTATTAGACTATGGGTGATATTAATTTATAGCCTTATTTGACCGTATATGTTATTAAATGAATCTTTCCGTTATTTTCCAAACAAGGTACTTTATGGCCTTTTTGAAAAAATTAAGGTATAAATGTTTTTTAACATATAAGGCAGGTGCGGCTATTTTATTCCATTATGACATCATCGAAGCTTCCTGTGGCATCCCACCATTTTATAACATAAACTTTCATTACATTACAAAAAACTGAGGATCTTTAAGGTTTAGTGTCTTGGAAACCAAGAACATAAAACATGAAAACAACATAAAACATTCTTCTAAAACACTTGAAAGGCTTCTCCTTAATTTCATCCTAGGTTCATTACTACATCTCATAACCTAGGGACATACATCAAAAGAAAGGGTAAGAAGAAGGCCTGGTAAGGGAAACAAGAGAAACATTTTACATGGGAACTTGAGATACTTCAATAAGGTCATGAAAAGAACTTTAAATAATGATAAAGAAATCATGAGGCATATCATAATAAAAATAACATTTTCCATAACTTGAAGATGTTGCTACAACATTTTACATGTGAACTTGAGATACTTCAATAAAGCCATGAAAAGAACTTTAAGGCATGAGAAAGAAATCATGAGGCATATCATAATAAAAATAACATTTTTCATAACTTGAAGATGTGGCTACAACATTTTACAAAGAAAATCATTTCTGTTTCACCAAGGTCCATCCCCAAGGTGTCAACAAAAATTACCAAGGTTATTCACCAAGGTATCAGTCTAAATGGTCATCTCTAGAGATGAAGTCTTTACCCAATGCATTGGAGTGATATCAGGGCGCACCCTTAAATTTTCCTTTGTTATCATGTGAGCCACATATATCATCATCAGTAATTTCATAAACAACCCATATAGCATAAAAGAAATGGGTTTCATTTCATAATCATAACGTTTTAAAAACTGTTTTAAAGACATGATCTTTGTGTCACTTTAAAACCCACAGAAAATGAAGGTGGGTCTCATGTATGTAAATCCCAGAATTTAAAATAGAACATTTTGGTATATATGTAAATACCCCTTTAGAATAAAGATCTTTGAATATTCAATTAATAAAATAAAATAACTTTAGAAAAAGAGGGAGACATTTTGAGACGGAAATTCTGCAGCATAACGGCTATGTTACGAGGTTTTAGAAAACATTGAAAAGAGAGGGGACATGGGTCAAACAATCATAAATGACCCATAAAATAGTAGAGGGACCGAATATGAAGAATATATGAACATGGTAATCAAATTTTAAGGACATACCATTTGAAATGAAAAACATGGAAGGAAGACTAAAATTATATTTCTCTTATGAAAATTCGGTATCCTAACGACGTCACTTAAACATCAACAAGAATGAATTTAAAAGATAAAATAGGGCCCCTAATAATATTAACATAAGAGTTCATTATGATAGATATATAGATCATACACCAAAATAATTAAAAAATAACTTGAAAGACTTGACATGAAAGTATAACTTTGAAAAATGAGAAGGGTGAAAGAATCCCTTAAAAAGTTGGCAGCCTAACATCGCTACTTAAACATTATTAAAACGAATTGATGAGAGTAAGAGGGGGTCAATATTCATATGAAAATAAAAAGGGTAGTAATATGAATATATAATAACATCATCCAACATAAGAACATTGAGCATAAAAAATTGACATAAAAGAGATTACTTGAAATGAAAGAGAGAGGTCGGATCCCTTACCTTAAAATGTAACTCTTAAAACTCAATGGTTTGGACCTTGAGGGCTTTGGGGCACCTTGGGAGGACTCTTTGGGAGTTATAGAGACCATAACTCCATTGAGGATGGTTTTTCAGTCGAATGGATGAGAGTAGGGCTTGTTATTTATAGGTAAAGTGAGAAGACGAGGCATTAATGGCCAAGGGACACCTCATTGGTGGTTTTGGAAAAACCATGGGCTTGACCATGATATTTGCCCATGGTATTGGAAACATGGGACACCTCACACAGTAATTCATCCCCTTTAGTCGACCATCCCTTAAAATATCTCATGACATCATCATGAAATAGTTATGATGTCATTTAACATACCGAAACCCTAAAACTGCATTTTTATTATTCACTGAAAATTCAACTTTCTCAGAAAAATCCCAAAAATTTACCATAACATAATATCGATGCTCTGAGTTCAAAAATAAAGTCCATTTTATAAAAATAATTTTCTAAATTCTTTTAATTAAATTTTTAAATAAAAAACACTATTCAACCGAAAAAACTATTACTTGATTAATAATTTATGAAACCGTTATTTAACCATTTTATTGAATCCCATTACGTAATCAAGGTGTCTAAATTATATTAAAACTTTATTTTAGTGAGATTACTAATCCATTTGGTCACATTAATAATCCTAAGCATAAAATCACTGTTCATAATTTACTATTCATCAAAAATTAAGTTGATCTTATTAGACTCCAAATTATTTACTGAACACTTTTGCAGAAGACCATTTTTTGAAAATTATTACACATCATTAATTATTTAAGGATTACATTAATATTTTAAAATATCATTTTTCCAAAATTCATCAACAAAATACATCCTAAAATTATCCAGACATTTGAAATTTCATAAACATCACTAAACGAATAAATCTCAATTTATTCATCCCAAAGGATTACACAAAGAAGCTCCGGTCTCGTCACATAGCCCCTTATAACACCAGCATATGACCTAAGTGTAAGGTGTGCTATGGTGAGAGAATCTGAGGGAGGCTCAGATAACATTGCCCTAGTAGTAATCTCTACTTACTTCAACTTCTCCCGCAGTCATTTCCGTTCAAGCTTGACACGCTGGAGTTCGTCTTGGGCTTGGGCCAAAGCGAAGCCCAAAGATGCCACCTCCTTCTCAAGCTCTGATAAGTGGGATTCATAAGGTTCGAGTCTACAGGATGAAGCCATCGACTCCTCTTTCTGCATTAACCATTAACATCTCTATTAAATCATTAAGAGTAAGTTAATATACTATTTAAAAAGTTTGGGTCGTTACATTCTTCCCCCCTTAAGAAACTTCATCCCCAAAATTTTATACTTGAGGACTATTCGAAAACGTGAGGGTACTTTGGCTTTATTATTTCCTCAGGATCCCAAGTCACTTCTTCATATTTATGATTCCTCCATAACACTTTCACAAGGTGGGTAGTCTTGTTTCATAGAACCTTGTCTCTACGGTCTAAGATCTCCACTGGGTGCTCCTCATAAGAGAGGCAATGTTCTAGTTGTACCACCTCTGGGTTCAGTACATACGAAGGGTCGGGTATGTACTTCCTCAAGAGAGATACATGGAAGACATCGTGAACTTGATCTAGGTTCGGTGGAAGTGCTAGACGATAGTCCACTGCTCCTATGCGATCAAGGATTTCATAGGGGCCAATGTACCTAGGGTTGAGCTTCCCTTTCTTCCCAAACCGCATGACTCTCTTCCATGGTGAAATTTGAAGGAAGACTTTGTCGCCAACACCAAACTCCAAGTCCCTTCGATTGTTGTCAACATAGCTCTTCTGCTGACTCTAAGTAGCCTTTATGTGTTATTGGATGGCATGAACCTGTTCTGTCATCTCTTGCACAAGATCAGGCCCATGAATCTTTCTCTCACCAGTTTGATCCAAACAAGTCGGAGTTCTACATCGATTTCCATACAGAGCTTCATAGGGTGTCATCTGAATACTTGAATGGAAGCTGTTGTTATAGGGGAACTAAACTAATGGGAGGTGTTGATCCCATCCTCCTTTAAATACCATTAAGCTTAATCTCAGCATGTCTTCGAGTGTCTGAATAGTCCTTTCAGATTGGCCATCAGTTTGAGGATGATAGGCCATACTAACATTCAATTCAGTATTCAGAGCATGTTGAAGACTTTTCCAGAATTTTGATGTGAATCTTGGATCACTATCAGACACGATGGATAGTGGTACCCCATGTAGCCTTACCACTTCTTTTACGTATATCTTGGCAAGTTGATCCAGAGAAAAATCTTCCCGAATAGAGATAAAATGGGCAGTCTTGGTGAGACGACCCACAATAACCCATATCGCATTGTTTCCTTTGGATGTTGTTGGGAGACCAGTTACAAAGTCCATAGTGATATTATCCCACTTCCATACTGGTATGGGTAGCGGTTTTAATACCCCCTTAGGAAGTTGTCGTTCTACCTTTACTTGCTGACAAACCAAGCACCTTGTAGTGTAATCAACAATCTCCCTCTTCATGTTATCCCACCAATAATGATCACGAAGGTCTATATACATTTTAGTGCTTCCCGGATGTATAGAGAAGGTAGAGCTATGAGATTTATCCATCAGTTCTTTCATTATCTCTGAAATAGATGGAACACATATTCTTGTATAAAATTTCAATACACCTTCTTGATAAATATTGAAATCAGGGAACTTTCCATCCTTTACAGCCTCAAACTTCTCCTGTAGTAAAGGATCTTCTTTTTGAGCCTTCTTGATCTTCTCTAGTAATGAAGGTTGAGAAATTATTTGGGATAAGGTTGATGATGTCCCTTCCCTTACAATTCCCATGTCCAGTTTTACTAGATCTTTAATCAATGGATCTCCTAGGATCCTCATTGTTGACAGAACAACAGGATCTTTCCTGCTTAATGCATCCGCGAATGTGTTTTCTCTTCCAAGGTGGCAATGAATTGAACAATCATAGTCTTTAATAAGCTCCAACCATCTCCTTTGTCTCATGTTCAATTATTTATGTGTGAAAATATACTTTAAACTTTGGTAGTCGGTGTATATATCAAATTTCTCCCCATAAAGATAGTTCCTCCATATCTTTAGAGCAAAAACAAATGCCGCTAGCTCTAGATCATGCGTAGGATAATTCTGGTCATAAATCTTTAACAGTCGATATGCATAAGCAATTACCTTGTCATTTTGCATGAGGACGCACCCAAACCCTTTCAGAGATGCATCGCTAAAAATAACGAATCCTTATCGGATAGAGGGTAGTGTTAACATAGGTGCAGTAACCAATCTCTTCTTTAGATCTTGGAAAATTTCCTCGCATTCCTTTTTCCAGATGAACTTAACCCCTTTTCGAGTCAACTTGGTTAGCGGATTAGAAATCCGTGAAAGGTTTTTCACAAACCTCCTATAATATCCTGCTAATCCAAGGAGACTACGAATCTCAGTTACTGTTGTAGGTTGAGTCCACTCATCCACAACCATTGTCTTTGCAGGGCCAATCGAGATTCATTCATTGGTTACGATGTGCCCCAAGAAATCCACTTGTTGTAACCAAAACTCACACTTGCTGAAATTTGCAAAGAGCCTCTCCTTCCGCAGAGTTTTCAAAATAACCCTCAGACGATCTTCATGATCCTCACGACTTTTTGAATATATCGAAATATCATCAATAAAAACTACCACAAATTTATCAAGGTAGTCCTTAAAGACTCTATTCATCAAATCCATGAAAATATCAGGAGCATTAGTCAAGCCGAAGGGCATAACAGTAAACTCATAATGCCCATATCATGATCAGAAGGCAGTCTTTGGAATATCTTCCTTCTTCACCCTCAGTTGATGATAACCAGATCAAAGGTCAATCTTGGAGAATAATTGAGCCCCACGAAGTTGGTCAAATAAATCATCAATTCTTGGAAATGGAATCTGTTCTTCACTGTTATCTCGTTCAGTTCTCTATAATCAATCCATAGCTGCATTGATCCATCCTTCTTCATCACAAAGAGAACTGGTGCTCCCCAAGGAGACACACTTGGTCGGATAAACCCCTTCTCCAACAAGTCTTGGAGTTGTTTCTTTAACTCTTCTAGCTCCACATTTTCCATTCTATACGGGGTCTTTGATATTGGTTGAGATATAGGTACGAGTTCAATGGAGAACTCTACATCTATTTCTGGGGGAGGTCATGGTAACTCCTCAAGAAATACATCCATGTATTCCTAAACAATTGGAACATCTTCTATTTGTATACTCCCTTTTCCTTCTTCATCATCACTGATTAACTCCATGAATAAAGCTATAGGAGGTGCTTCTAGATAGGGATCAGTTTGGGATATCTCTCCTTGGAAGATAATTGTAGGTCATTCAATCAAGACTACTGAGATTTCCTTACATCTACATTTGATCTTAGAATTATACTTTGAGAGCCAGTCCATCCCTAGTATAACATCGAATTCCAACATGGGAATGACTACTAGATTTGTGATAAGATTGTGCTCACTGAAGTAAACACTAGAGTCTCTAAACAATGTCAATGCATGGATAATCCCACTTGGAATCTTGACTGACAATTCTACCTCAAGAAGTTCAGGGATTGATTCTATATTCATTGAAAACTTGGAGGAAATAAAGGAATGCGTAGAACCAGAATAAAACAAAGTACTTGATAGTTTTGATAGGACAACAAGAGTACCTACTACCACGTCGTTCGGAACTTCAACTTCTGTTGTTGTGATAGCATAAGCACGGCATTTCTCCCTTGGCCTTTGCTGAGGTTGATGGTGGTTCCCCTCTACTACCCTCGAATTTGGACAGTGATTAGCAAAGTGCCCAAGCTGTCCACACTTGAAGCATTTGACTTCGGGTAGGTCCGGAACCATATTTCCTCTGTCGTTAGTGTTGGTAAGTTGAGGCTTCACCTCACTATGACAATTTCGAGAAATATGGACTTCTCTTCCACACTTGTAGCACTTTCCACTTCCGATCAAGCAGTTCCCCGGATGCTTCTTCCCACATTTATTGCATGTGGTAAGTTTCATTTGCTTTCCAACTATTCCCTGATCAAAAGTCTTCCCTAGACTAGGCTCCAACAATATCTTCTTGTCATATGATTTATGAGACCACTGTGTCTCACCAAACTCTAGCTCGACATTCATTGAACTCTGCACGATCTCCTCATAGCTATCGTAGTCCCGGTTGGCTAGATTCTTCTGCAGATGAGGTCTCAGTCCACCGAAAAATCTGTCAACCTTCCCACTTGGATGCATGACAAAGCTAGAGGTATATCATGAAAGTCAGGTGAAGTTCATCTCATAGCTTCCGAAAGATTCGTTCTCCTTCTTCTTCAACTCGAGAAACTCTTTCTCCGTTCTCGTTCTCATGGAATGAGGTAAATACTTATTAAAGAATATTCTCTGGAACTCTTCCCACTCCATAGCTTCCATCTCTCCTCGTGGATTGGTGTTTTTGATCAGTGACGACCACTGATCAGCTTCTCCCTCTAGGCTGTTAACAGCAAGGGTGACTTTTTCTTGTTCCGAACAATGAAATACAGAAAAGATCTTTTCAATGGAGCTTATCCACTGTTTCGCAACCAATGGGTCAGTAGATCCACTAAATGTTGGTGGTCATTGACGCATGAAAGACTTAACAGAATGTTGTTCCCTTCATGGTGAGAACGGCCTCTCAGCTTTATTCATGTTATTATTCAAAACTTGAGTCAGTAGGTTCATCATTCGCTTGAATGTTTCCATTCCAGCTTCCATCAGAGGGTCATCAGCACATGGTGCATTGCGGTCACCATTTGCATGGTACCTCATATTTCCCACCATTTTCTAAAAGAATAAAACCTTAGTGAGAAACTTATTTCATTTATGAATCTTTTAACTAAGACTTCATGTTTAGAAAATTATATTTCTCTATAATTCCTTCACAATGATTCATAAAAATCTTGTTATTAACCAAACATATCCCCCAGGAGTGTCGTAACCAAGAGTGCATCAAGGCTCGTTATCGTGCACTAGTTCTCATTCGAGTCTAGCTCAAAGCGGTGTTTTTTGGTTTTACCCCTATGTACATCTGTTCCAGAGCCGCCTCTACCTGCTCGTATCTAGATAGGGATGTATTTTTTTGATAAACCACTTACTCAATACTTACTAAAATACCAGGAAGATTTCCTATATTTAAACTTTTCTATAGGGTTCTTCCTAATGTTGTTATATCCTAATTTCCACAAATAACTAAACCATCCTTTGATACCAACTGTGGAATCCCGCCTTTTTATAACATAAACTTTCATTACATTACACAAAAATGAGGATCTTTATGGTTTTGTGTCTTGGAAACCAGGAACATAAAAAATGAAAACAAAATAAAACAGTATTCTTAAACACTTGAAAGGCTTCTCCTTAAGTTCATCCTTGGTTCATTATTGCATCTCATAACCTGGGGACATACATCAAATGAAAGGGTGAGCAGAAGGCCCAGTAAAGGAAACAAGAGAAACAATTTACATGTAAAATTTAGATACTTCAGTAAGGTCATGAAATGAAATTTATGGCATGAGAAAAAAATCACAAGTCATATAATAATAAAAAGAACATTTTTCATTACTTGAAGATGTGGCTACAACATTTTACATGTGAACTTTAGATACTTCAATAAGGTCATGAAAAGAACTTTAAGGCATGAGAAAGAAATCATGAGGCATATCATAATAAAAATAACATTTTTCATAACCTGAAGTTGTGGCTACAACATTTTACAAAGACAATCATTTCCGTTTCACCAAGGTCTATCCCCAAGGTGTCAATAAAAATTACCAAGGTTATTCACCAAGGTATCAGTCTAAATGGTCATCTCTAGAGATTAAGTCTTTACCCAATGCATTGGAGTGCTATCAGGGTGCAAACTTAAATTTTCATTTTTTATCATGTGATCCACACATATCATAATCAATAATTTCATAAACAACTCATATAGCATAAAAGAAATGGGTTTCATTTCATAATCATAACATTTTAAAAACTGCTTTAAAGACATGATCTTTGTGTAACTTTAAAACCCACAAAAAAGGAAGGTGGGTATCATGTATGTAAATCCAGAATTTAAAATAGAACATTTTGGTATATATGTGAATACCCCTTTAGAGGAAATATCTTTGAGTATTAACTTAATAAAATAAAATAACTTTAGAAAAAGAGAGAGACATTTTGAGACAGAAATTCTGCAGCATAACGGCTATGTTACGAGGTTTTAGAAAACATTGAAAAGAGAGGGGACATGGGTCAAACAATCATAAATGACCCATAAAACAGTATAGAGATCTAATAAGAAGAATATATGAACATGGTAATGAAATTTTAAGGACATACAATTTGAAATGAAAAAAATGGAAGGAAGAAAAAAATTAGATTTCTCTTATGAAAATTCAGCAGCCTAACGGCGTCACTTAAACTTCAACAAGAATGAATTTAAAAGATCATATAGGGTCCCTCATCATATGAAAATAATAGTTCAGTATGATAGATATAGATATCAAACCCCAACATAATTAAAAATGAACTTTAAAGACTTGACATGAGAGTAGAACTTTGAAAAATGAGAAGGGTGAAAGAATCCCTTAAAAATTATGCAGCCTAACGGCGCCACTTAAACATTCTTAAAATGAATTGATGAGAGAAAGAGGGGGTATCTAATCATATGAACATGAAAAGTTAAGTAATATGAATATATAAGAACATCCTACAACATAAGAACATGGAGCATAAAATAAATGACATAAAAGAGATTACTTGAAAAGAAAGAGAGAGGTCGGATCCCTTACCTTAAAATGTAACTCTTAAAACTAAAAGGTTTGGACCTTGAGGGCTTGGGGGCACCTTGGGAGGACTCCTTGGGAGGTAAGGAGAACCAAACTTCGTTGAGGATGGTTTTGGAGTCGAATGGATGAGAGGAGGGATTGGTATTTATAGGGAAAGTGAGGGGACAATGCATTAATGGCCAAGGGACACCTCATTGGTGGTTTTGCCAAAACCATGGGCTTGCCCATGGTATTTTCCCATGGTATTGGACACTTGGGACACCTCACACAATAATTAATCCCCTTTAGTCGATCATCCCTTAAAATATCTCATGACATCATCATTACACAGTTATGATGTCATTTAACATACCAAAACCCTAAAACTGCATTTTTACTATTCACCGAAAATTCATCTTTCTCAGAAAAATCCCAAAAAATTACCATAACATAATATCGATGCTCTGAGTTCAAAAATAATGTAAATTTTATAAAAATAATTTTCTAAATATTTTTAATTAATGTTTTAAATGAAAAACACTATTCACCCGAAAAAACTAATACTTGATTAACAATTTATGAAACCGTTATTTAACCATTTTATTAAAGCACATTACGTAATCCGGGTGTCTAAATTATATTCAAAATTTCTTTTAGTGAGATTACTAATCCATTTGGTCACATTAATAATCCTAGCATAAAATCACTATTCATAATTTACTATTCATCAAAAATTAAGTTGATCTTATTAGACTTCAAATTCCTTACTGAACACTTTTGTAGAAGACCATTTTTCGAAAATCATTACACATCATTAATTATTTAAGGTTGACATAAATATTTTAAAATTTCCTTTTTCCAAAATTCATCAATAAAATACATCCTAAAATTATCCAGACATTTGAAATTTCACAAACATCACCATAGGAAGAAATAGGAATTTATTCATCCCAAATGATTACAAAATGAAGCTACGGTCTCGTCACATAGCCCCTTATAACACCAGAATATGACCTATGTGTAAGGTGTTCTATGGTGAGAGAATCTGAGGGAGGATCAGATAACATTTCCCTAGTAGTAATCTCTACTTACTTGAACTTCTCCCGCAGGTGTTTCCGTTCAATCTTGACACGCTGGAGTTTGGCTTGGTCTTGGTCCAAAGCAAAGCCCAAAGATGCCACATCCTTCCCAAGCTCTGATAAGTGGGATTCATAAGGTTCGAGTCTACTGGATGAAGCCATCGACTCCTCTTTCTGCATTAACCATTAACATCTCTATTAAATCATTAAGAGTAAGTTAATATACTATTTAAAAAGTTTGGGTTGTTACATTCTTCCCCCCTTAATAAATTTCATCCCCGAAATTTTATACTTGAGGCCTAGTCAAAAAGGTGAGGGTACTTTTACTTCATTGTTTTCTCAGGCTCCCATGTAGCTTCTTCATGTTTATGATTCCTCCGCAACATTTTCACAAGGTGGGTAGTATTGTTTCGTAGAACCTTGTCTCTATGGCCTATGATCTCCACTGGCTGCTCCTCATAAGAGAGGTCATGTTCCAATTGTACCACCTCTGGGTTCAGTACACGTGAAGGGTTGAGTATGTACTTCCTCAAGAGAGATACATGGAAGGCATCATGAACTTGATCTAGGTTCAGTGGAAGTGCTAGATTATAGGCCACTACTCCTATGCGATCAAGGATTTCATAGGGGCCAATGTACCTAGGGCTGAGCTTCCCTTTCTTCCCAAACCTCATGACTCTCTTCCATGGAGAAATTCGAAGGAATACCTTGTCGCCAACACCAAACTCCAAGACCCTTCGACGGTTGTCAGCATAGCTCTTCTGCCAACTCTGAGCAACCATTATGTGTTGTTGGATGGAATGAACCTATTCTGTCATCTCTTGCACAAGATTAGGCCCAAGAAGCTTTCTCTCACCAGTTTCATCCCAACAAGTCGGAGTTCTACATCGCTTTCCATACAGAGCTTCATAGGGTGCCATCTGAATACTCGAATGGAAGCTGTTGTTATAGGAGAACTCAACTAATGGGAGGTGTTGATCCCATCCACCTTTAAATTCTATTGAGCATAATATCATCATGTATTCGAGTGTCTGAATAGTCCTTTCAGATTGGCCATCAGTTTGAGGATGATAAGCCGTACTAAAATTCAATTCAGTATTCAGATCATGTTGAAGACTTCTCTATAATTTTGATGTGAATCTTGGATCACGATCAGACACGATGGATAGTGGTACCCCATGAAGCCTTAACATTTCTTTTACATATATCTTGGCAAGTTTATCCAGCGAGAAATCTTCCCAAATAGAGATAAAATGGGTGGTCTTGATGAGACGGTCCACAATAACCCATATCGCATTGTTTCCTTTGGATGTTTTCGGGAGACCAGTTACAACGTCCATAGTGATATTATCCCACTTCCATACTGTTATGGGTAGTGGTTGTAATACCCCCTTAGGATGTTGTCATTCTGCCTTTACTTGCAGACACACATGAAACCTTGTAGTGTAATCAGAAATCTCCCTCCTCATGTTATCCCACTAATAATGATCACAAAGGTCTTTATACATTTTAGTTCTTCTTGGATGTATAGCGAAAGTAGAGCTATGAGATTCATCCATCAGTTATTTCTTTATCTCTGGAATATATGGAACACATAGTCTTGTATGAAATTTGAAGACACCTTCTTGATCAATATTGAAATTAGGGAACTTCCCATCCTTTACAGCCTCAAACTTCTCCTGCAGCAAAGGATCTTTTTTTTGAGCCTTTTTGATCTTCTCTAGTAATGAAGGTTGAGAAATTATTAGGGATAAGGTTGATGATGTCCTTTCCCTTAAAATTCCCATGTCCAGTTTTACTAGATCTTTAATCAAGGGATCTCCTAGGATCCCCATTGTTGCCAGAACAATAGGATCATTACTACTTAATGCATCCGCGACTTTGTTTGCTCTTCCAGGGTGGTAATGAATTGAAAAATAATATTCTTTAATAAGATCCAACCATCTCCTTTTTCACATGTTCAATTCTTTCTGTGTGAAAATATACTTTAAACATTGTTGGTTAGTGTATATATCACATTTCTACCCATAAAGATAGCGACTCCATATCTATAGATTCAAAACAACTACCGCTAGCTCTAGATCATGCATAGGATAATTCTTCTCATGAATCTTCAACTGTCGAGATGCATAAGCAATTACCTTTTCATTTTACATGAGGACGCACCGAAGCGCTTTTAGAGATGCATCACTAAAAATAAAAAATCCTTATCCCATAGAGGGTAGTGTTAACACAGGTGCAGTAACCAATCTCTTCTTCAGCTCTTGGAAACTTTCCTCACATTCCTTTGTCTAGATGAACATAACCCCTTTTTGAGTCAACTTGGTTAGCGGATTATAAAGCCATGAAAAGTTTTTCACAAACCTCCTATAATATCCTGCTAAACCAAGGAAACTACGAATCTTAGTTACTATTGTGGGTTGAGGCCACTCCTCCACAACCATTATCTTTGCAGGGTCAACCGAGATTCCTTCATTGGTTACGATGTGCCCCAAGAAAGCCACTTTTTGTAACCAAAACTCACACTTACTGAACTTTCCAAAGATCCTCTCCTTCCGTAGAGTTTTCAAAATAACCCTCCGATGATGTTCATGCTGCTCATGACTTTTTGAATATATCAAAATATCATCAATAAAGACTACCACAATGTTTTCAAGGTTGTCCTTAAAGACTCTATTCATCAAATCCATGAAAATAGCAGGAGCATTAGTCAAGCCGAAGGGAATAACAGTAAAATCATAATTCCCATATCTTGATCGGATGGCAGTCTTTGGAATATCTTCCTTCTTCACCCTCAGTTGATGATAACCAGATCGAAGGTCAATCTTGGAGAATAATTGAGCCCCACGAAGTTGGTCAAATAAATCATCAATTCTTGGAAGAGGGTATCTGTTCTTCACTGTGATCGCGTTCAGTTCTCTATAATCAATGCATAGCCGCATTGATCTATAATTATTCTTCACAAAGAGAACTGGTGCTCCCCATGGAGACACACTTGGTCAGATAAAACTCTTCTCTAACAAGTCTTGGAGTTGTTTCTTTAAATCTTCTAGCTCCACATTTTCCATTCTATACGGGGTCTTGGATATCGGTTGAGATCCAGGTACGAGTTCAATGGAGAACTCTACCTCTCATTCTGGGGGAGGTCCAGGTAACTCCTTAGGAAATACATCTATGTATTCCCTAACAATCGGAACATCTTCTATTTGTATACTCCCTTTTCCTTCATCATCATCACCGATTAACTCCATAAAGAATGCTATAGGAGGTGCGTCTAGATAAGGATCAATTCAGGATATCTCTCCTTGGAAGATAATTGTAGGACATTCATTCAAGACTACTGAGATTTCCTTACTTCTGTATTTGATCTTAGCATTATTCTCTGAGAGCCAGTCTATCCCTAGTATAAAGTCAAATTCCAACATAGGAATGACTACTAGATTTTCGATAAGATTTTGCTCATTGAAGTAAACACTAGAGTCTCTAAACACTGTTGATGCATGGATAATACCACTTGGAGTCATGATTGACAATTCTACCTCAAGCAGTTCAGGGATTGATTCTATATTCTTCACAAAATTAGAGGAAATAAAGGAATGGGTAGAACCAGAATCAAACAAAGTACTTGCTAGTTTTGAGAGGACAACAAGAGTACTTGCTACCACATCATTCGGAACTTCAACTTATGTTGTTGTGATAGAAAAAGCACGTCCTTGATCCCTTGTACTTTGCTGAGGTTTATAGTGATTCCCCTCCACTACCCTCATATTTGGACATTGATTAGGAAACTGCCCAAGCTGTCCACACTTGAAGAATTTGACTTCGGGTAGGTCCGGAACCATCTTTCCTCTGTCGTTAGTGTTGGGAAGTTGAGGCTTCACCTCACTATGACAATTCCGAGCAATATGGCCTTCTCTTCTACACTTATAGCACTTTCCACTTCCGATCAAGCAGTTCCCCGGATGTTTCTTCCAACATTTATTGCATGTTTTAAGTTGCATTTGCTTTCCACCTCTTCCCTGATCAAAAGTCTTCCCCAGAATGGGATCCAATGATCTCTTCTTGTCATGTGATTTATGAGACCACTGTGTCTCACAAACTCTTGATCGACTTTCATTATACTCCGTACGATCTCCTCATAGCTATCGTAGTCCCGGTTTTCTAGACTCTTCTACATATGAGTTCTCAGTCCACTGAAAAATCTGTCAACCTTCCCACATGGATCCATGACAAAGCTAGAGGTATATCATGAAAGTAGGGTGAAGCACATCTCATAGCTTCCGATAGATTTGTTCTCCTTCTTATTTAGCTTGAGAAACTCTTTCTCTATTCTCGTTCTCATGAAACGAGGGAAATACATATTAAATAATATTCCCCGGAACTCTTCCCACTCCATAGCTTCCATATCTTCTCATGGCATCATGTTTTTGATAAGTGACCACCACTGATCATCTTCTCCCTCTAGGCGGTAAACAGCAAGGGTGAATTTTTCTTGTTATGAACAATGAAATACATAAAATATCTTTTCAATTGAGCTTATCCATTGTTCTGCAACCAATGGGTCAGTAGATACACTGAATATTGGTGGTCGTTGACGCATGAAGGACTCAATAGAATTTTGTTCCCTTCGTGGTGAGATCGGCCTCTCAGCTTGATTCAAGTTATTACTCATAACTTGAGTCAGTTGGTTCATCATTCGCATAAATGTTTCCATTCCGGATTCCATCGGAGGGCCGTCAGCACATGGTGCATTGTGGTCACCATCTGCACGGTTCATCCTATTGCCCACCCTGTTTTAAAAGAATAAAACCTTAGTGAGAAACTTATTTCATTTAGGAATCTTTTAACAAAGACTTCATGCTTAGACAATTAAATTTCTCTATAATTCCTTCATAATGATTCATAAAATGCTTTTGATTAATCAAAAATATCTCCCAGAAGTGTCGTAACCAAGAGTGCAGCAAGGCTCATTATCGTGCACCAGTTCCCATTCGAGTCTAGCTCAAAGCGGTGTTTTGGGGATTTACCCCTATGTATATTTGTGCCAGAGCTGCCTCTACCTGCTCGTATCCAGACATGGATATATTTTTCTGATAAACCACTTACTCAATACTTACCAAAATACCAGGAAGTTTTACTATATTTAAACGTTTCTATAGGGTTCCTCCTAATGTTTTTATATCCTAATTTCCACAAATAACTAAACCATCCTTTGATACCAACTGTGGCATCCCGCCTTTTTATAACATAAACATTCATTACATTACACAAAACTGAGGATCTTTAAAGTTTAGTGTCTTAGAAACCAAGAACATAAAACATGAAAACAACATAAACCATTCTTCTTAAACACTTGAAAGGATTCTCCTTAAGTTCATCCTAGGTTCATTACTGCATCTCATAACCAGGGTACATACATCAAAAGAAAGGGTGAGCATAAGGCCCAGTAAGGGAAACATGAGAAACATTTTACATGTGAACTTGAGCTACTTCAATAAAGTCATGAAAAGAACTTTAAGGCATGAGAAAGAAATGATGAGGCATATCATAATAAAAATAACATTTTTCATAACTTGAAGATGTGGCCACAACATTTTACATGTGAACTTGAGATAAATCAATAAGGTCATGAAAAGAAATTTAAGGCATGAGAAAGAAATCATGAGGCATATCATAATAAAAATAACCTTTTTCATAAAATTAAGATGTGGCTATAACATTTTACAAAGGCAATCATTTCTATTTCACCAAGGTCCATCCCCAAGGTATCAATAAAAATTACCAAGGTTGTTCACCAAGGTATCAATCTAAATGGTCATCTCTAGAGATTAAGTCTTTACCCAATGCATTGGAGCGCTATCAGGGCACACCCTTAAATTTTCCTTTTTTATCATGTGAGCCACATATATCATCATCAATAATTTCATAAACAACCCATATAGAATAAAATAAATTGGTTTCATTTCATAATCATAACGTTTTAAAAACTGTTTTAAGACATGATCTCTGTGTCACTTTAAAACCCACAGAAAAGGAAGGTGGGTCTCATGTAAGTAAATACAAGAATTTAAAATAGAACATTTCGGTATATATGTGAATAACCATTTAGAAGAAATAGCTTTGAGTATTCACTTAATAAACTTAAAGAACTTTATAAAAAGAGAGAGACATTTTGAGACAGAAATTCTACAACATAACGACTATGTTACGAGGTGTTTGAAAACATTGAAAAGAGAGGGGAAATGGGTCAAACAATCATAAATGACCCATAAAACAGTAGAGGGACTGAATATGAAGAATATATGAACATGGTAATGAAATTTTAAGGACATACCATTTGAAATGAAAAACATGGAAGGAAGACAAAAATTAGATTTCTCTTATGAAAATTCAGCAGCCTAACGACGTCACTTAAACTTCAAAAAAAATGAATTTAAAAGATTAAATAGGGTCACTCATCATATGAACATAAGAGTTAAATATTATAGATATAGATATCTTACCCCAAAATATTTAAAAAGGAACTTGAAAGACTTGACATGAAATTAGAACTTTGAAAAATGAGAAGGGTGAAAGAATCCCTTAAAAATTCGGCAGCCTAACGGCGCCACTTAAACATTCTTAAAACGAATTAATGAGAGAAAGAGGGGGTATCTCATCATATGAAGAAGAAAATGGAATTAATATGAATATATAAGAACATCCTATAACATAATAACATGGAGCATAAAATAAATGACATAAAAGAGATTACTTGAAAAGAAAGAGAGAGGTCAGATCCCTTACCTTAAAACGTAACTCTTAAAACTCAAAGGTTTGGACCTTGAGGGATTGGGGGCACCTTGAGAGGACTCCTTGGGAGGTAAGGAGACTGGAACTTTGTTTCAGATGGTTTTGGATTCGAATGGATGAGAGGAGGGCTTGGTATTTATAGGGAAAGTGAGGGGACACGACATTAATGGCCAAGGGACACCTCATTGGTGGTTTTGGAAAAACCATGGACTTGACCATGTATTTGACCATGGTATTGGACACTTGGGACACCTAAAACAATAATTCATCCCCTTTAGTCGACCATCCCTTAAAATATCTCATGACATCATCATGACATAGTTATGATGTCATTTAACATACAAAAACCCTAAAACTGCATTTTTTACTATTCACTGAAAAATCATCATTCTCAGAAATATCCCAAAAAATTACGATAACATAATATCGATGCTCTGAGTTCAAAAATAAATCCCATTTTATAAAAATAATTTTCTAAATAATTTTAATTAAATTTTTAAATAAAAAACACTATTCACCTAAAAAAACTAATACTTGATTAATAATTTATGAAACCGTTATTTAACCATTTTATTGAATCACATTACCTAATCAAGGTGTCTAAATTATATTAAAATATTCTTTAAGTGAGATTACTAATACATTTTGTCACATTACTAATCCTAAGAATAAAATCTCTATTCATAATTTACTATTCATCAAAAATTATGTTGATCTTATTAAACTCCAAATTCCTTACTGAACACTTTTGCAGAAGACCATTTTTTGAAAATCATCACACATAATTAATTATTTAAAGTTTACATAAATATTTTAAAATATCCTTTTTCCAAAATTCATCAATAAAATACATCCTAAAATTATTCGGACATTTGAAATTTCACAAACATCACTAAAGGAAGAAATCTCAATTTATTCAACCCAAAGGATTACACAAAGAAGTTATAGTCTCGTCACATAGCCCCTTATAACACAAGCATATGACCTAAGTGTAAGGTGTGCTATGGTGAGAGAATATGAGGGAGGCTCAGATAACATTGCCCTAGTAGTAATATCTACTAACATGAACTTCTCCCGTGGGAGTTTCCGTTCCATCTTGACACGCTAGAGTTCGGCTTGGGCTTGGTCCAAAGAGAAGACCAAAGATGCAACCTCTTTTCCAAGATCTGATAAGTGGGCTTCATAAGGTTCGAGTCTACTGGATGAAGCCATCGACTCCTCTTTCTGAATTAACCATTAACATCCCTATTAAATCATTAAGAGTAAGGTAATATACTGTTTAAAAAGTTTGGGTCGTTACACTTCCCTTACAAGACTATAAGAATATTTTCAAAATAAATGTTTTATTTTATAATTACATGAATTTTAAATGATTTAAAAATAAAGAGAGATATTTTTCTCAAAAAATTTTGATTTCATCTATGTCAACATCCTTTGATGGATTTAAAGTTTGTTTGAAGTTGATTTATCATGATACAGAACATGCATATTGTATTGAAGATTTTGTGATATGTTTTACTATGGATGTGTTATTTTTATTCTATTCATGTTTTATGGATAAAGTATTGACATTTCATATGCTATTTTTAATAAGAATGTTTATGTTATGTTTAATCCTTTTTATATGAGGAATGCATTGGACAAAGAATGTGACAGGTGGAGCCCGCTATAGCTCCACGATGAATCAATAATTATCATGAGACAAACTACTATCTTGGAACAATTCCTTCACGAAATCTTATTTGTAGTGTTGGCACAAGGCTTTGAATATGTGGTTATGAAGTCTGGCATTATGCATTCCATCATTATGAAAGTGGCTATTGATATTGCATGTGATTATTCAACTAGTAGAATATCCATGTGAATAAGTAAATGGAATCATTTGATTTTTTATTTTCCAAATTATGTTGAAGGTCTTATTTAAAAGGATTTTTTAGTCGTACATTGCCTTAAATTTTTATGCTTATTTATGAATGATTCTGCTATATTGTTATCCTTGCTGAGCATCTGATCTCACCCCTTTCTATGTTTTATTTTTTCCAGGATGCAAATAAGTATATTATGAATGACATGTTGGGACAGTCTAAGGGATATGTGTGTGGAATATGGAGATGGTGTTGTTGTTGTTTTTCATTTTATAATGTAATGTAAAACTTGTGAATTTGTCTAGTATTTCCAAGGCTACTAAACTAATCGGCCATTTGATACTTGATCTTTTGTGATCATTCCAATGCTATGTAATAATTCAAAGACTATGGGTAACTATGATCGGGGCCTTACATTTATTATTTTAATTATGAGACATGGATGAACAATATCTCCCTCAAATTCAATTGATAAATATTGATATTTCATGAGATAAATAAGACCGGAATGTGGGGTCAATACATTTTACTAAGGGAATTTTTCCACTTTGATAGTCTTGGGAGTGTTCCTTAACAACTATGATTGTTCAAGAATTGAAACCATTCCAATATGATTATCATGTTAAAGTTCCTTGAAAAGTAAATAAATTATTCTCTACGATTGTTTTATCCTAATATTCATTGTTTTATTGCAATTTTATTTTCTCATGGTTCATTTATTTTAATACCTTTATGATAAATTCTTTATGAAATTAAATTTTCTATTTCCTAACTCTAGTTTATCAAAAATGATAGATTATGAATGAACATTGTATGATATATTTGTGATATCATACTTTAATACATCCCTTATGGTTTTATATGGGAATAGATTGATATCTCCCATGTTTACCGTTACTGGGCATCTGAGATCACCCTTTATTATGCTTCCATTTTCAAAATCCATGGTGAAAAATTATAAATGGTTTATTCTTATAAATGATTTAATATGTGAAGGGTTTTGTAGGATACATTTAAGATTTAATATGGAATTTGAAAAGCCTTCAATATTGGGAGATGATTCTAAAATTTATGAATTGGTTTTTTATTAACCCTTATTGATAAGAGTTTTTATTAATTATCTAAAAATATAAACTAAAAATGTCATTGTGATTAAATTTTTTACAAATTATCATTTTTATGATGTATTGTTTGAATGGGAAAAAGATTGTCACATTTATTGATATCACAACTAGAAATGAAAATTTAATATTTTTAGAACTAGAACCAAAAGTGTGGGTCACGGGATTTCATATTTGGCATCAAAAAGGGACTTATAGTACTATATATTTGGGTTTATTTATTGTGGCATCTTATAAATTGTAGAAAAACAACAGATAAGAATTTTTTCCATAATTCAAAATAAATGCTTATAAAAATTTACCTTTATTAGTGCTTTGTGTTTAACACTATTAACGGTGACCTTTATCCACACATCCTTCTTATAACTAGAAATTTGTAAACATTACCATCACATTTTCAATCACTAATAATTTTTTTGATGTAATGATTGAGTCCCACAACAAAATTGTGGATGTTCAGCCTCTTCTTAATATATGACTCCACCACATTGCAACGCTAGAATCCAACTGTGGGGATGATCTCCCACATAAATGCTTCACACAACTATATTCGAATGTGACTACATATGTGGTCATTTGTAGGACCTGTATCACCTTATAATTCCTACAGGATTTATCCCACCTACATACACACATGCCCCATGGTCCAGGTCCTACATGAGTCAACCCACCTACACCCCATCCGAGCCTATGCACGATTTCACCCATAGTTGCATGTGGGACATTACCATAATTTTTGTTATATACCAATAAAAATTGAACAACAAAAATAAAATTAAAAATATTAAAAATAACAAATTTGAATTAATTAAACAAAAAAATTACAAAATGATTAAATTAATATTATATTTAAAAAAATTAAACAAAAAACTATTAATAAATTTAATATATATAAATATATATATATTATATATACTAATCAATATAATACATTAAATTAAGATATATAAATTGATTAAATTAAAATAATTTATCAAATGAAAATTAATAAATATTTAAACTAAAAATATATTACATTTCTTCAGATTACATAATTATTAATGAAATTGAATGAATTTAACACACACATATATATATTATAAATATTAATAAATAGTATTTGTTAAATATATATATATATATTGAAAAAATTTAAATAATTAACAAAAATATCATAGAAATGAACAAATTACAAAATTAGAAAAAAAGTTTACTAATGAGAAAATAATTAAAAAAATTATGAAATTTAATATATATAAATTAGTTGTGAATAGTAATAAATAATATATAATAGAAATTTATATATGAAATTAATAATATGTAAATAATAAAAATGTATTAATGTCTTATTCCTTTTTAATGGGTTTTATATATAATTATTCAAAAATATATTTAATATATTTAATATTGAATTATATTCATATATATATATATTTATTTATTTATTATACTCAGTAATATTTCCTAAAATATGATTTATATATTTCAGAATATTTGATATTACATTAAATATGTCATATATTTAGTGAAAATTGTTTTATAATTATAAATTGACATTAATAAAAAATATTCACTAATAGTATGGAGTAATGAAAATTTAATTATGGGTGAGAATCTGGATTCATAGGTCTCACCATGGTGATTCACCTATCTATTTGGGTCTTTCATCATATATGGGAATTCCATACTTTTTAGGCTTTCATCATCTTCCTGAGAATGGATCTTCAGATGCGGCGTAACCTAGTAATAGTTCCATTACATATCAGGCTATCAATATGGCCTCCCTAGATGGTAATTCTTTTGGAGATGAAAAAATATATATTCTTCAAATGATAAATGATTTAAACCTACATAATTATATTCGAAATTGTTTTCTTCCATATTCTTAGTCTATTCGAAGTGCTATCGATGAGTTAGGTTTGGATGTTAGGTATAAGGATCCCCAACTCCTTACATCATTCATGGAATCTACTAAGGAAAGGGTCACAAAAATGGGTCAATTGTACATGTCGCAGCGAATGGTAATTCCACATCTGATAGGATATAGATGTTTAGGTTCTCTATTAATTCCCAACGCATCCTCCCAAAAATAGTTAAGCCATGTCACTTAGAAAAACTGGTAAACTCCGATTCATTGATTTGGGGTTGTTCTTGTTAGAAATATATTTTAATTATGTTAGATTACTTCCACTAACTATTTTTTGATAAGTTACTCCTAATGTAATGGATTATTGTTTTATAATATATAGAACCAGGGACCTTCCAAATTGATGAATGTTCAATTTACATTGGTCACTTTTGAGATAAAATCTCACTCCTATTGGTGTGGATAACGATCTTTGGTTTTTCATGGATCCTCTGACATATTAAAATATTTTATGACATTCCAATTGTAATAGGATCCCTATTTGAATGGAATCTGAAATCAATTTATCTAGATATGTAAATTATACCTGTAACCTAGTTGAGATGGATTTAAACAATAAAATTATTGATGAAGTGGTTGTTTCCACACACAATAGTGATATTAATTTTGTTGATTACATATGAGTGGAGTCCAATTCTTTATAAATCCATCAAAATAACTAGATATTCAAAATTCATCTATCTTAGATCATTGATATGGGATGACATCTTCAAGAAATGTCCCATAAAGTTGGATTGTCAAATTAAATATAAGAATATTGATGTCTCTAAGATTGCACATGCCTCCTCAATGGCTGAATAAGATCCTGAACACCAATGGAATGTCTCTAGAACATTCCCTACTAGAGAACCTGATAATTTTAGTGTCAAGGGGACCATAGATAATATTTTTTTTAATATAAGTGACATGGAGGTGTGATGGAATCTATTGTTTCTAACTGTATACTAAAATTGAACCAGGTTGTGATTGAGCTTCCAACTAAACTAGCAGAGATAGGATGGGAGAAAACATAATAGGATAAGTTTCTGTGAAATACTAATAGGTCATGTAATTATTCAGTTGATGATAATTTGGAACCATTTTATATGGGTATTGACATTGGAAATATTTATCTTGAATCAGATGGGAACTCCATTTTTTAGGATATTCTCAAATGGAGGGTGACTAAAAAATAACAAAATATAAAAGTTTTTCCTCCTACATATATCATATGGGAAATAATAAAGTTTAATTTTTGGCCTCAGAAAAAAAAAATTTGAGAGTGAAGGATGTTGTCTCTTCACCTAAAAGAATATATAATATAAAGATTCTTATTTGGTTCCTATAGATAATAAAATTGCTACTAAAATGTGATATAATTCAAATACCGTTTATCTACAACCCAAAGGTTGCAGTTCTATGAAATATTCCATATTGTTTTCTAAAAAATATATCGAATTGAAGATTGGATCTCTTTTTTCTTATTTCTTTATTCCCAATATAGTGTGACATGGAGATCAATCTTTAAGGAGTTCTATTGGATTACTATTAACTCTATAATTTTATGTCATAGATCATTCCAAATGCACTAATACATTGAAATAAAATTTGGTTTGTGATTATATTTCTATATCTAATTCATTTAATCTTAGAAAACGCTAAATAATGACTAAAGGACTTCCATTGGATTTTTCAGACACTGGTGTTGTTCCCTCTAATAAGGGAGTAGACTATAATTCAGCAAATGAGCAGGTTGTTCCTCAGAGAATCAATTATTCTCCTATAACTACATTAACATTTCCACTACAGGAGGATGAAAAATATTTGAAATTTCATTTTGGAAATGGAGAAAATTTTTGTGATCCCTTAGGTTATACAACAAGAGAATCTTATGACTTCCACTAATACAATCATGGATGATAATCCTTTGGTTTTGAATTCTAATCATGTGTTCTTATGGACTAAAAAACATCTAAGATGAAATTACATAAACTATTATTATAGGTCCTCATCAGTCAATTAATAACCAAGTTAATGGTTATGTTAACACAAAGAAAATAAATATGACATTGTTGCCTCTAAAAATATTGAGGAGAATGAAAAAAAGACTTATTGATGCTTCTAAACATGATGAAATAAATGTTGCTTCATAAGTAGAATCCTATGATGATGGGGGGGACCATGGTAGTGGGCTATGTCATGGATCATTGTAATAAATCATCTTGGTCCGGGTTGGCATGATTCTCGGGACAGCATGCGAACTCACTCTTATGTGGTACGAGCGAATGGACCCAATGAGAAACATGGGATTTCCCAACACCCGATGAACCTGTGCTATTTATTCGACTTTTTTCCTGTTTCAATTTCATTATGTTTGTCTCTTATTGATGAGGGGAGGTAGTTTCTAAACCCATAATTTCTTGTTCATTATGTTTATCTTTTTCATAATGTCTATTTCACACTAACTAGTATATAATAGAAATGAACATTTAATTAAATGTCATTTTAATTTTCAATTTAACAGATATAAAAAAATTTGTACATTGATTTCAAACATACATATACATGATTAAATCATTTTTATATACATAACACACATAATATTTTTTTTAATTTATTAAATTTTTATATTCATATTAGAATTATATTTATTAATATAGTATATTTAATATATATTGTGATTCTATTCATTAAAATTTTTATTCTTCATGTTTCTATTAAATATATATTATTTATGATTTTTTAATATTTCTTTAGAATTTATTCATTTGTAAAAAAATGATTCATTAATAATGTTACTTTATTTAGAATTTCTATAATTTATTCATTTATAATCTCTCAATTTTCAATTCCTTTAAAATTTTATCCATTTTTAATATTTTTTAAACATTTTTATTCATAAAAATTTAAAATTTTAATATATATATGGAATTTAAATTATTAATATGTATTCATTTTAATTATAACATAAATTAATATTATTTTTCAATTTTTTTAAATTATCTATATAATTAATAAAAGTTATTCATTTTTTAAATTTATTCATTCTTATTATTGATTATTTCATTAATTGTTTCTTCTTATTATATAATTTCATTCTTTAATTCAACATATATCAAAATTTTATGTTTATATATATATATATATTAATTTCACACAAACAAATACTTATTCAAATAATGAAATCTTATATAGAAACACATACACATAATTTTTATATAATTTATTAAATTTTTAATATTCTATTTATATATTAATTTATAAAAATAATATATTTAATATATTATTTTTTCAATTGATACATTTTATTTTATTATTTTCAATATTATTATAGTGAGTATTATTTAAATGTTCTTTATATATTTTATATTTTATTTATTTTAGAATTTGGTAATTCTAAAATATTTTTTCATAAATATTTATTCACTATGTTATTATAGATCAAATATATATTCATCTACACAAAAATATATATCTATATATTTTTGATAATTTGTATACATAATAAGACATATCATTTTTTTCAATATTTTAATGTCTACTAATTTATAATTATTTTATTTTATCATTTTTGACATTCATGCATTTTAGACTATATATTCATTAATAATTTTATGAATATAATTTTTGATAAATATTTATAAGTAAATTAATAAATATATAAATGTATATTTATGACATTTATTAAATTATATATTTTAATTATAAATATATAAATTTAATTTTCCATATAATGTTTTTTATAATTATAAATAACTAATTGTACATTTTATTAAAACGATATAGAACATGGATTAAATATGTGGCCCCATAGAAATATAATATAAAAAATATATTTTATTAACAGAGAAAATAATTTTAAAATAATGAATAAATAAATCCTGATTCATTGCATTTTCATATTCATCAGAGTCTACCACCCCTTCCATGGGAGGCACCCTGGCCTCTCAGGTGACTTCAACTTTTCTATTTATTCATACATTGCTTGTTTCCACCCTAATAATCCTTTATCAAGGAAACATCTTCATCATCATGTATCTCGATTTCCCAAAAGACATAAGTATTGAAAAATTCCTAAAAAGATGTTTTCTTTACTATTTGATCTATTAAGAATTTTAAAAACAATGAAAATGATTTAAACTGTTAACAGAAGCTGATGGATCATTCTTCACATTCCCTTTCAAATTTATTGTGTCACTAATACGAATAGAATCTCCAACATTATTAGGTACTACATTTTACTGATCAACAAGAACATTTTTAGGTGCATATAGTAGAGACCTATATTTCCTATGTGTCACCAACTAAAATTCATCGTCATCCATATGAATGTAGACACCATGAGCTGTTGTAGTAGTAAGCATGGGTAAATTCTAATTAATGAAATATGTAGAGTATAAAATAAGAGATTAATTGATTTACATATCAATAAATGATCCTAAATAGAGGGATTCACCCTTGAGAGGGGGACTTTTCAACATCTTATCCTTCTTGGCATCCACATGTTCACTCATGTTGTCATCCTACAGAGTAGAGGATAATGATAGTTTGTAATACAGTATTGATGGAGGAAAAGAATTTTTTTCTTGACTCAAAATATTGTCCATAGTGAGATGCACCTCATCTTAAATGTATTATTGGATATGAGTATACTCTCTACCATTAACATCCTCTTCCTCAATATCATCAGCCAAAGAACATGGATTCTCCAAGATTAACAGTGGGTTCCCCAATTTTCTAGGAACTGTCATCTATTGAGAGGTGTTGTGTAGTCCATGTATTTTAGGATCCTTAATAAAAAATCCATGTATATCAATATTATTACCTAATCAAGGCTCATACTCATAAAATAGACCCACACATTCCTTCTGAACAGTATCATATGATCCCACACAACCATCACTACTCTTCTTCCCCCTATTCAATGAAAGTCACAGTATGGTCAATATCTTGTTTCCCAGCCACATGCAAGGAAACATTCATCCTTTGTCATTCTCTTTATGGGTTCCCCCGTATACCACACACAATTCATTTGATTAGTCTTTAACAATATATATTTTGATGATAAATTGAGCCAAATTCCTTACATAGGAGATGTATTTTTCATTTTCAACTCTAATATTGATATGTTCCTCACATGTTGAGATAATTACATTGTCTATTTTGGTCTCACTATTAATAATTTACAATATGATTCTTTTTTCGTGGCTGAATCATACCAATTTGGTCTCCTATTTGAGACGGATCAACATCCCAATGGATACTACAATGCCATGTAGGATTTTAGGGTTCTATAAAATCTAGGTGAACCCATATAAATGAATCAGTACATACCCAAATGTATTGTTGACATTGGACATGTTAATATCATAAGACCATTCATGAACACTGAATAATCCAAGATTCAAAAATAGGGATCCAAGGATCTAATCCCTTTTCCTTAAATCCTTGGAGAAAATATTTCAGTGAAAGAAAACTCTTCCAAGTGAGACACACATCCAATTCAAAAATTCCCAAAGCGCATAGACTCTACATACTAGTTCTTCTTGTAACGGTGGATTTTTATTCAGACTGAGGACCTACCTTCCAGTATTTGAGTTCTTACACATCATGAGTCTTTCATATACAACATTTTAGTATCCTTGACATGAACCATATATAATTACTTCACAGTGCAAAAAATCATTGTATAATAGTAGTAAAAAAAGGGGTGAGATCCAAAGATAGCTTCCTTTATCTTATTTCCACTAGGAACATCATTTTTTGAGATATCCCTTTTTTCACAGTAAGCTTCCTTCATCCGTTCATATAATTAATATATTTACTATATATAAATTTATTAAATATATATAATTATATACTTATATGAATATATTTATAATTATATATTAATAATTTAAAATATATTTTAAAATATATTTCTTTATAAAAATAGTCATAAATTAATTTTTACTATATTTAAAAAAATATGTACTTATAATTCTAAATAAGTAAATATAATTTTTTGAAAAAAATTATTTATAAAATTAAAAATGAACAATTATATATTTAAAAAATTAAAAAATTAAAAAATATAAATTTACATAAATAATATAAATAATATAATTATTTTCATTTATATGAATTATATATATATATTAGTATATAAATATATATAATGACATTATTATATTTATAGTTATATTAAAATATTTTAAAATATATTTAAAAATATAATTAATTATAATTATAAATACATACATATATATAACTATATTTATAAATACATATTTACAATTTTTTAGTATATTTATAATTATATAAATTTATTCTTTTTTATTGATTTATAAATATATATATTTTAAAAAATTAATTATATAATTATATAATTATTTATCAGGGATTGTCTTGTAGTGATAAATATGTATCATTATCAGTGATTATTATTTTAGTAATGATAAAACCCTTCTTTGTTATCACTTTTTGTAAGTTATAATAAAATCTACCCAGATCATTAAAAAAACAGAATCGAACCGATTTGCATCATGTCATTCTAGATATTTGGGAGGTTAATCGTATATTCCACTCCTACTCAATCTTCTATATAATTAATCCATTCTCAAAAATAAGGTATGTTATTTTTTATCTTCCTCTCTCGTTGTTTGTATATTCCGGTTCAATAGTCTTATATAGAGCAACGCTATCATCACTTGGTTGTCTCTTGGTTCCATGTTTTGGGGCTCTATTGATGAAGTCCAAACCAATGTTCATCCTTTTCTAATGGTTCCTTATTTGTGGGTATTTTTTTCATTATTTTATGCCAGTACTTATTGAAAATGGTCCTAACCTAATCACTTCTGATCAATGGTGTTGCATTTTTTGTTTGTATACCCCTAGTTTGTTTTTGGATTTGGTTTCTCTAGATCATCCCCTTCCACATTGTCCTATCCCTGTCACCAATATACATATTTTAGTCATCCTATTTATGTTCAAGATGATTTGGGATGGTGTAAGGGGCTCATATGATAGAAAATGTGATCTCACAATGTTTCTTTCATCATGGTTTTTCATGGTTTTGGTTTCTCCATAATCTCATTATAACAACCCTAATCTTTATTACACACCTGAACATGATTTATTACATAAAAATTCACTTAAGACAACAATAAGGGTTGATATTTCTAGTTTATTGGGAAATTAAGAACATTACATAACAAATTATAACATAAAATACCACAACATTAATGAAACCATCTTTTACATGACCACAACATTCTTTCGTACGTAACATTGCATGGGATAACCTGAGGACATGCATAAGAACGGGGTGAGCTATAAAGCCCTTTAATGGAGTAAAAAGGAATAACATGGATGTTGAGCTCACCTGTTTTGATAATCCCAATTATGCTTTAATATACTTTTATAATCTCAATATAATGTTTTTCTATATATTAATTCTTTCAATCTGTGATCAAGATGGTAATAATATTAAAATAATCCATGAGATATGTTAATCCATGTCTATTTATGTTTATATGAGTTATGAAGTTCTTCTAACCCATTCAGATATGGTTTGCATAAAAAAGAAAAGTGTTAAGTCATTGTTCTGCGTATAGCTACTGATATAGAGCTACCGGTACTTTGTCTACCGATAGAAAGAGTCACCGATAAGCTAAGGCTAGCGATATGTACAGAGCTACCAACAGACACCAAGTCTACCTATATAACAGACTAGAGCTACAAAGCTACCGGTAAGCAAGTCTACCGACAGATTCAGTCTACCAATACAGAACACTAAGAGCTACCGATACAAGCTACCGACTGGCCTAGTGATACACAGACTGGTGACTGATATGAGCCGACTGACATAGTCTACCGATACAAGTATAGAGGGACTAACAAAACCAGTATACTGAGCTACCGATAGATTAATTGTAACACCTAAGACTTTTATTTTATATAAATCATCAAAGAAATATTTTTTCTACACAACACTTGCTTGGCATGATTTACACGAAATCGTGACCTTCCCCGATAGCTTGCGTCGTACGCAATACCGAGTTTCACTAAACAACGATATACTATTAAAATATTATTAAAAATAGCCGTTATGAATAATAATAACCACTTTTTAAAATTTTATAAATTTTATTTTTCAAAATGGACTTCATTTTTGGATTCGTAATATCGAAATTAGCCTAGGGTGAAATTTTGGTATTTTTCTGAAAACTTTCAATTTTTGATGAATAGTGAAACCACTAAGTGGTAGATAAAAAACTGAATTTTTCATAAAACTTAATTTTACCGCTTCTTTGAGTGGAATTTCAAAAATCCGAGAGACACGGTTGATGTCAATAAGTAAAATGTGGTTCAATGAGATGAAAATAATTTTTGGTGAATAGTAACTTTTTACTTTTATTTACCACAGTTAAAAGTAAATAGGGTAATTAAGGGTAAAAATGATATTATTATTACCCTAACACATGTCCTAATTCTATTGGATAAGTGTAATTCGACCAAAAACAAACTTAGGAATAAAATATGACCATTTAGGCCCACTTAGATTAGATTAGGACATTTATTATTAATTTATTTAAAGAAGGGTTAAAATAGTTAAAATCAAAGTGTAATAAGTAAATCATTTTTAATATGGGGTTATACATAAGATAAATTCTACTATAAATATTCCTTCTAAATATAAAAAGATTTCGTACATAATGGTATTTTATTTGTAATTTTTATACATTAAATAATTTAATTTATATATGACACAGAGATGATGCAATAATTATCTTATTAATGAAATATTGAAATAATTGATGTTATAAAGACCAAAATAAATGTAATATGACACTCTTTATGAATTACACTAATTTTATAGATTAATATGACATGTTAGTATTGATTTAATTAATTTTTTTTGAACTAATCATTCTGTTATGATTTTCAAAAAAATTAATTACTAAATAGTGTCAAAATTGACATAAAATAGTTTTTAAAACAAATATTATATTAGTAATTGTTATTTTATTCCTAAAAATCTAAGGTTCGGCCAAATGAATTAGATAAGGTTATATATATTAATAATAAACAACTTGGGGTTTTTTTGGCTTCTTATAGTAAGTTTATTAACCTTATAGTCTAAGAACACAAGAAGACATCGTAAAAGTAAAATTATTTAACTTAATGTTAAATCTACATGATAAGGTTAAAATAGGAACCTAAACTTGTCTAAATTCAATTGGATGAGAGGAGTTCGACCCATACCCACCTTAGCCTCGAAATAAATCAATTTGGATCTATTTAAAACCGAACATGACTTTATAATAAAATAATATTTTTTGTTATTCCAAAGATGCCCCTCTCCTCCCTTATAAAAGGGCACCTCCTCCCTCTCTTCCTCACACCACTTTGAGCCATCAAGCTCGGCCAACCCCTGCCACGTTCTCCTCTCCACTTACCTAGAGACATCCTAGAGGTTCTGGTCTTCTTCAAAGACCTATTTTAGTTCCCTAAAAGTAGGTCTCAAAGAAGCACTTCAAAGAAGTGGTAATGTCAGTTACCGATTCTTTCATCTTTATTTCTTCTTCCACTTCTTCTTCTTTAGTTGTTTCATTATGAAGTAATAACATCAGTATCACTCATATACTGATATGTTATTATATGTATGAAACAACCCTACTTCACCATCTATACATCCTACGGAAAAAGAAATCACCACGCGTGCGTACGTACGGAATACCGTCTCCACGCCATGGTGTAATCTATTTTCCACCACCACCTTACTTGGATGGGTATAATGGTGTAAATAATGACTATATATAACTATTATAAAGTTATACTTATTCTGAAATAGTATACATACACTCCAATACAATTCCACGATCATATAAATGATATCATCACTCGTGCGTACGTACGGAATACCGTCTCCACGATGTGATGCGACTCGTTCTACATGATCTTCATTTCATAATGATTATATAAATGAAATGAATTGAATGAATTAATATGATATATATTACACTAATACCATTATGTAAATGAGGTATCTATAACCTAAAGATAATAATAAGAATTTATTCGACAAAACACGCATAAGAACAAAAAGTTATAAACACCCGAATAACAAGTAGCAATGAAATATTACTACTAAGAAGCTAAGAATATGACCAAATATGATATCATAAAAATAATTATGATTCTGGAATAAGTCAATAAAATTATTATATCATTATACAAGAGGTTCAGACACGTACAAAGCATATCGGACCTAAGGTAAGGGAAAATATCAAAATCACATTTTTATCCGAGATTGTTTATGCTTTGGCATTTACTAGGGTGTATTTTATAATCCACATCCATTTTTCCTCAATATGTAATATTATTTCCATCCACCTAAAATTGTTTAAATCCAATTCTACCCTTCGGTGAGTTTTTAGTAAAGGATATGAAAGGAATCTTTTGTCGTTTTTCGTACGAGGTACTTTATGACTTTTCCGATAAAAGTATGAGAAGAATGTTTTTTTAACTTATACGGCATGAATGGATTTTTAAAACAATATTTCCAAGAATCTTCCTTTACATGTTTTCAAGTTTATTTTTAATCAACTTCTTTTAGTTTAAAACTGTATGACATGTTAAGAAAGGAAAAATGTTTTTGAAGTAGAAAGGATATTTTCCTCAAGAATGGAGTTCAAGTGTTTTATCAAAATTATTTTCCATCTAAGATAATATAGGGTTATGTTTCTATCCCTGTTATTACATGGATTTGATTATGTTGTGATGGAAAAATTTTTATGAATTCTTTTATCTTATATGAATTGTTTTATGATGTCATGTTGTTTAAGAATCCCATTTTTACTACATGGGTTATGCAATGATGTATGATTTATGATTTTGTGGAACACATAAGAATGATATCATTATGAGATGGGTGGGACCTATATCTCCCTCCAATGCATTGGGTAAAGATTTTATATCTCATGAGATAGACATGGCTAGAACGGTAGGTTATACTGGTTCAGTGAAACAGGACTGAAACGAGGGTGACTCGGTTCAAAAATGGACTTTGTCCACTAAGATAGTCTTGGCAATGAGTCTTGACTAATAAGATATGATTCTCTATGATTATGTGTGTATGACACAAAGTTTCATGTTTTAATTTATGATTATTGGGATTTCATTTCACTACTATGATTTATCCCATGTTATGAAATTATGCTCTCTTTTGCAGGTTAAGATCTCTAAAATGTTATGTTCTTATGAATATGATGTGATTGATATTTATTTTGTTTACCCTTACTGAGCATTTGAGCTCACCCTTTTGTATGTTTTGTTTCACCAGGTCAGGAATAAGGTTATTAAGTATAATATTCCAAAAAGGTACTCTAGATATGATGAAATAAATGGGAGGCAAAGTAGATGCTTTATGAACCAGTTGTTTATGTTTCCCAGTTTCTAAAGACACTATACCAATACGGTCCTTTCTTGGTTTTGTTATATGTTGTAATAAGTGTGCTTCAATTTTGAAGTTAAAACAATGTATGTAAAGTATGGGTCATTATAGTTGGTATTAGAGGAAAGGTATAGTCAACCTTTGGAAACTAGGATGTGAAATCCTTAGTAAGAACCCTAAAGATAAGTCTAAGCATAGAACACAATCTTAGTGTTTTAGAAATGGCCATGAATAACCTAGGATAAGACCTTAAGTGTGAAATTTTATTCTTGATTATGTGGTTTTCCTATTATAATTAGTGTTTCTCACACTATTCTTCTTGGTTTTAGTCAATGGCTGGAACCCGAAAGAACCGTGTTAATGCGGAATGCGACGGGAAATGCAATGATTGTCCCCCTGAACAACCAAACGTTATGGGAGCTAGAATGAAAAATCTTGTAGCCATTCTCACACAACTTTCTAAAGCTATGAATCATACAGGACTTCCAAACGAGCAAAGGAAGGAGCAACATTCTGTTGAATCCTTCATGAGACAGCCTCCACCTTCATTCAGCGGGTCTACTGATCCATTAGTTGCTGAACGATGGATTAGTACTACTGAAAAGATATTTTCAGTTCTTCAATGTTCTGAGCATGATAAATTCATCTTAGCAGTGTATCATTTGGAAGGTGATGCTGATCAATGGTGGAAACTTATTAAGAATACAAGGCAAAGGGATGAAATTGAGTCCATGGAATGGGACGAGTTCAAAAACATATTTTTCAATAAGTACTTCCCTCGTATTCTCTGAACAAAGATGGAGAAAGAGTTTCTTGAACTGAAGCAAAAGGATGATGAATATTTTGGTACCTATGAAGAAAATTTTACAAGACTTGCAAGGTACGCTTCTAGTATTATTATCCAACATGAGAGTAAGATCGATCGATTATTTAGTGGCTTAAAACCAAGTCTTCGAAGGGCGTTAGCCATAAGGGACTTCAATAGCTAGGAGGAAATTGTTCGATGTGCTCTCAAAGTAGAGATGGAGATTGGAGTAACCAATCATTCATATGGGTTTGATAAGAAGAGGAAAATGGAATTCAAAGGAAAATCTAAAGAGCACACTGAAAAGAAGATGAGCTTTCGATTATGCTCAAAGTGTGGAAAGAAACATGGAGGGAGTTGTCTTAAAGGGACACGTAAATGTTTCAAATGTGGAAAGGAAGGTCATTGGGCATTTGAATTCCGCAATGATGTGAAGAAGATGTATAATGATGAAAACAAAGGAAGGGATACATAGAATGACCCTACAACACTTCAATGTTTCAAGTGCAAGGAGATGGGACATTATGCCAATAAATTCCCTAATCCAAGGGTTGATGATGATGGACGACGTCAACAAACTCTTAAGGCTAAAGACAAAGGAAAGTCACATGCAATTTCTATCAGCGATGTGGAGTACGATAACGATGTGGTGAAAGGTACACTTACCATCCACTCTAAAGTAGCAAATATTTTATTTGAATCTGTATCCACCCACTCCTTTATTTCTGAAGAATTTTCTAAGGGTATCACCGTATTACCTCAACAATTAGATGTTGAGTTAGTTGTGACAACACCTAATGGCACAACAGTCGCATCAAAAGTTTATAATTCTTCTCCGATTGAAGTTTGTGGGAAAGTGCTTCCTGCAAATCTTGTGATCCTTACTATAGTGGAATTTGATGTGATTCTTGGCATGGAATGTCTTTCTCTACATGGAGATCATATCAATTGCCAAAGAAGGGAAGTCACATTTCATATTCCAGATCAATCTATGATCGTCTATCGATGCAAGGATGAACATAACCTTCCAGTGGAAATTTCTTCCATTTTATGGGTATTGATTCCACTAAATGATGGTTATTTATCTCAAATGCTTGGTGAGAAACTCACGATTAAGAATATGCCCATTGTACGGGAGTTTGATGATGTCTTTCCGGAGGAATTACCGGGTCTTCCACCGAATCGTGAAGTTGAGTTTTCAATAGAACTCGTACCGGGTGCTTTGCCTATTTCAAAGATACCTTATAGAATGGCCCCAATCGAGTTACAGGAATTGAAGAAGAAGCTCTAAGAGAATCTTGATAAGGGTTTCATACGCCCTAGTGCGTCACCTTGGGGATCACCTGTTCTGTTTGTTAAGAAGAAAGATGGATCAATGAGACTCTGCATTGATTATTGAGAACTTAACAATATCACTATCAAGAACAAATATCCTCTCTCGTGCATTGATGACCTATTTGACCAACTACGCGGAGCTCAATACTTTTCCAAGATTGATCTTCATTTAGCGTATCATCAATTAAGGGTCAAAAGGGAGGATATACCAGAGATGGATTTCCGTACAAGGTATGGACACTATAAATTTATAGTGATGCCATTTGGTCTTACTAATGCCCCTGCTATCTTCATGGATCTGATGAATAGAGTATTTAGAGACTATCTTGATCAGTTTGTGGTAGTCTTTATAGATGATATTCTTGTCTATTCAAAGTGCAAGGAAGAACATGAAGATCACTTGAGAATTATATTGAAGACCCTGAGAAAGGAGAAGCTTTATGCCAAATTTACCAAGTGTGAATTTTGGCTTCAAAAAGTTGCATTTTTGGGTCACATAATCTCAAAATAGGGGATATCTGTGCATCCAGCAAAAACAGAGGTTATCCAAAGATGGTCGAGACCAAAAACAGTAACCGAGATCCGAAGTTTTCTTGGTTTAGCTGGATATTATTGACGTTTTGTGAAAGATTTTTCAAGATTATCTAATCCACTCACCAAGTTGACTCAGAAAGGAGTTAAGTTTGTTTGGATGGAGGAATGTGAAGAGAATTTCAAGGAGTTTAAAAGAAGTTTATCTAGTGCACCTGTGCTCACACTTCCTTGTAGTGGATAAAGGTTTGTGATCTACAATGATGCATCCAAGAAGGGATTGGGGTGTGTTCTTATGAAAAATGATATGGTGATAGCTTATGCCTCACGACAGTTGAAAATAAATGAGCAAAATTACCCAACTCATCATTTGGAGTTAGCTGCGGTAATCTTTGCATTAAAGATTTGGAGGCATTACCTTTATGGAGAAAGGTGTGATATTTATACTGATCATAAAATTTTAAAGTATATTTTCACACAAAAGGATCTGAATATACGCCAAAGAAGATGGTTGGAGCTGATTAAGGATTACAACTGCTCAATCCATTACCACCATGGGAAAGCAAACAAGGTGGCAGATGCATTAAGTCGACAAGACCATACTAGTTTATCCATGATGAGGATCACAAAAGATCAAATATTTATGGATTTACAAAGGATGGATCTTGGAATTATAATTAATGGGGAAAATCGTATCATTCTCAAATGAATGTTCAACCATCAATACATGTGAAGATTAAAGAGGCACAGAAAGAAGATGTCGAGTTACAAAAGAAGGTGAGAAATGTTCCTAAATTCAACCTTGATTGTGATGGGATAATAAAGTTCAGGAATAGGGTTTGTGTTCCTCCCATCCCAGAATTAAAGAAGGAGATACTGGATGAGGCTCATATTTCTTCATTCTCTATTCATCCTGGAATCACGAAGATGTATAGGGACCTGAAGGAGTTCTTCTGGTGGGATGGCATGAAAAGAGATGTTGCTGAATATGTCTCTCGATGCTTGGTTTGTCAACAAGTTAAAGCTGAGAGACAGAAGTCTAAGGGGATGTTACAACCATTACCCATACCCGAATGGAAATGGGAAAACATCACTATGGACTTTGTCACATGACTTCCTAAAACATCCAGAGGCAATACTGCTATCTGGGTCATAGTTGATCGTCTTACAAAGTCTGCACACTTCATTGCTATTAGAGAGGATTTCTCTCTGGATCAGCTTACCAGGATATATGTAAAGGAAGTGGTAAGATTGCATAGAGTACCACTTTCTATTATATCTGATCGGGATCCGAGATTTACCTCGAAGTTCTGTTGAAGTCTTCAGCATACTCTGGATACAGAGTTGAGTTTCAGAACTCCTTATCATCCTCAGATAGATGGTCAGTCTGAGAGAACAATTAAAACTATAGAAGATATGTTGAGAGCTTGATCTATGGATTTAAATGGTGGTTGGGATCAACACCTACCTTTGGTGGAATTTTCTTATAATAATAGCTTTCACTCCAGTATTCAGATGGCTCCTTATGAAGCTCTCTATGGAAAGAAATGCAGGACTTCAACTTGCTGGGATGAAGTTGGGGAAAGAAAGCTATTAGGACCCGATCTTGTTGATGAAATGGCAGAAAAGGCCAGATCTATTCAACAACACATAAGAGCAGCTCAGAGTCGACAGAAAATCTATGCCGACAACCGAAGAAAAGACCAAGAGTTTGAAGTGGGTGATAAAGTGTTCTTATGAATATCTCCCTAGAAGAGGGTCATGAGATTTGGAAAGAAGGGGAAGTTGAGCCCTATATATATCGGTCCTTTCGAAATACTGGATCATGTTGGGAAGGTAGCTTACCAATTGGTGCTTCCACCGAATCTCTCTCAAGTTCACGATGTGTTCCATGTATCTCTCCTGAGAAAGTACATACCTGATCCCTCACATGTACTCAGCTCAGAAGTTGTACCGCTGGAGCAAGATATTTCTTATGAAGAACAACTGATAGAGATTCTGGATCGTAGTGAAAAAGTCCTACGAAACAAGACCACTCGATTGGTGAAAGTTTTATGGAGGAACCACCAATTAGAAGAAGCTACATGGGAGCTTGAGGATGTGATGAGGGAGAGGTATCCTCATCTGTTTGTTACAAAGTGACGAATTTCGAGGGCGAAATTCATTTTAAGGGGGGTAGAATATAACACCAGAGACTTTTATGTTATATAAATCATCAAAGGAATCTTTTTCTACACAACACTTTCTTGGCTTGCTTTACACGAAATCGCGACCTTCCCCGATAGCTTGCGTCGTACGCAATACCGAGTTTCACTAAACAACGATATACTATTAAAATATTATTAAAACTAGCCGTTATGAATAGTAATAACCACTTTTAGAAATTTTATAAATTTTGTTTTTCAAAATGGACTTCATTTTTGGATTCATAATATCGAAATTAGCCTATGGTGAAATTTTGTTATTTTTCTGAAAACTTTCAATTTTTGATGAATAGTGAAACCACTAAGTGGTAGTTAAAAACTGATTTTTTCATAAAACTTAATTTTACCGCTTCTGTGAGTGGAATTTCAAAAATCCTAGAGACACAGTTGATGTTAGTAAGTAAAATGTGGTTCAATGAGATGAAAATAATTTTTGGTGAATAGTAACTTTTTACTTTTATTTACCACAGTTAAAAGTAAATAGGGTAATTAAGGGTAAATATGATATTATTATTACCCTAACGCATGTCCTATTTCTATTGGATAAGTGTAATTCGACAAAAAACAAGCTTAGGAATAAAATATGACCATTTAGTCCCACTTGGATTAGATTAGGACATTTATTATTAATTTATTTAAAGAAGGGTTAAAATAGTTAAAATCAAAGTGTAATAAGTAAATCATTTTTAATATGGGGTTATACATAAGATAAATTCGACTATAAATATTCATTAGAAAGCTAAAAAAATTTACTACATAATAGTATTTTATTTTTAATTTTTAGACATTAAATAATTTAATTTATTTATGACACAAAGATGATGCAGTAATTATCTTATTAATGAAATATTGACATAATTGATGTTATAAACACCAAAATAATTTTAATTTGAAATTTTTTATGAATTCCACTAATTTTTTAGATTAATATGACATGTTATTATTGATTTAATTAATTTTTTTCTAACTAATCATTCTGTTATGATTTTCACAAAAATTAATTACTAAATAGGGTCAAAATTGACATAAAATAGTTTTTAAAACAAATATTATATTAGTAATTGTTATTTTATACCTAAAAATCAAAGATTCGGCCAAATGACTTATATAAGGTTATATATATTAATACTAAACAACTTGGGGTTCGTTTGGCTTCTTATAGTAAGTTTATTAACCTTATAGTATAAGAACACAAGAAGACACGGTAAAAGTAAAATTATTTAACTTAATGTTAAATATACATGATAAGGTTACAATAGGAACCTAAACTTGTCTAAATTATATTGTATGATAGTATTTAGACCCATACGTACCTTATCCTCGAAATAAATCAATTTGTAGCTATTTAAAACCGAACTTGACTTTATAATAAAATAATATTTTTAGTTATTCCAAAGGTGCCCCTCTCCTCCCTTATAAAAGGGCACCTCCTCCCTCTCTTCCTCACACCACTTTGAGCCTTCAAGCTCGGAAAAAACCTGCCACTTTCTCCTCTCCAATTCCATAGAGACATCCTAGAGGTTCTAGTATTCTTCAAAGACCTATTTTAGTTCCCTAAAAGGAGGTCTCAGAGAAGCACTTCAAAGAAGAGGTAATGTCTGTTACCGATTATTTCATCTTTATTTCCTCTTCCACTTCTTCTTCTTTAGTTGTTTCATTATGAAGTAATAACATAATTATCACTCATATATGGATATGTTATTATAAGTATGAAAAAACCTTATTTCACCATTTATCCATCCTACGGAAAAATAAATCACCGCGCGTGCGTACGTACGGAATACCGTCTCCACGCCGTGGTGTAATCTATTTTCCACCACCACCTTACTTGGATGGGTATAATGGTGTAAATAATGACTATATATGACTATTATAAAGTGATACTGATTCATAAATACTATACATACACTCCAAAACAATTCCACGATCATAGGAACGATATCATCACTCGTGCGTACGTACGGAATACCGTCTCCACGATGTGATGCGACTCGTTCTACATGATCTTCATTTCATAATGATTATATAAATGAAATGAATTAAATGAATGAATATGATATATATTACACTAATACCATTATGGAAATGAGGTATCTATAACCTAAAGAGAAGAATAAGAATTTATTCGACAAAACACGCATAAGAAAGAAAAGTTATAAACACCCGAATAACAAGTAGCAATGAAATATTACTACTAAGAAGCTAAGAATATGACCAAATATGATATCATAAAAATAAGTATGATTCTGGAATAAGTAAATAAGATTATTTAAATCATTATACAGGAGTTTTGGACATGTACAAATCATATCAGATCTAAGGTAAGGGAAAATATCACAATCTCATTTTTATCCGAGATTGTTTATACTTTGGCATTTACTGGGGTGTATTTTATCATCCACATCCATGTTTCCTCAATATGTAATATTATTTCCATCCACCTACAATTGTTTAAGTCCAATTTTACCCTTCTTTGAGTTTTTAGTAAAGTATATGAAAGGAATATTTTTTTGTTTTTCGTACGAGGTACTTTTTGACTTTTCCGACAAAAGTACGAGAAGAATGTTTTTTTAACTTATACGGCATGAATGGATTTTTAAAACAATATTACCAAGAATCTTCCTTTACAAGTTTTCAAGTTTATTTTTAATCAACTTCTTTTAGTTTAAAATTGTATGACATGTTAAGAAAGGAAAAATGTTTTTGAAGTAGAAAGGATATTTTCCTCAAGAATGGAGTTCAAGTGTTTTATCAAAATTATTTTCCATCTAAGATTATATAGGGTTCTGTTTCTATCCCTATTATTACATGGATTTGATTATGTTGTGATGGAAATATTTTTATTAATTCCTTTATCTTATATGAATTGTTTTATGATGTCATGTTGTTTAAGAATCCCATTTTTACTACATGGGTTATGCAATGATGTATGATTTATGATTTTGTGGCACACATAAGAATGGTATCATTATGAGATGGGTGGGACCTATATCTCCCTCCAATGCATTGGGTATAGATTTTATATCTCATGAGATAGACATGGCTGGAACGGTAGGTTATACCGGTTCAGTGAAACAGGACTGAAACGAGGGTGACTCGGTTCAGAAATGGACTTTGTCCACTAAGATAGTCTTGGAAATGAGTCTTGACTAATAAGATATGATTCTATATGATTATGTGTGTATGCCACAAAGTTTCATGTTTTAAGTTATGATTAGTGGGATTTCATTTCACTAATATGATTTATCCCATGTTATGAAATTATGCTCTCTTTTGCAGGTTAAGATCTCTAAAATGTTATGTTCTTATGAATATGATGTGATTGATATTTATTTTGTTTACCCTTACTGAGCATTTGAGCTCACCCTTTTGTATGTTTTGTTTCCCCAGGACAGGAAGAAGGTTATTAAGTAGAATATGCCAAAAAGGGACTCTAGATATGATGAAATAAATGGGAGGCAAATTAGATTCTTTATGAACCAGTTTTTTATGTTTACCAGTTTCTAAAGACACTATACCTATACGGTCCTTTCTTGGTTTTGTTATATGTTGTAATAAGTGTGCTTAAATTCTGAAGTAAAAACAATGTATGTAAAGAATGGGTCGTTATAGTAATTCTACTGATAGAAGGATTTACTGATACATAGTGTTACTGACGCAAAGAGCTACCAATGCAAGTTTAAAGAGCTGCTGATAAATGTTCAAAGAGATACTGATTGAAAGACTGCTACACAAAGACCACCGTACACATTTACCAACATGAGATACTAATGATTTACCAACCAGTCAAATTCTATACTCCCAATACTATTTATTTTTAAGCTAATGGATACATTTGATGTTTTTAATGCAGTTAATGTTATTTAATGATCTATGTTGCCCTGTAAGGGAACCGTACCTAGTACCCATGAATAAGGTAATCATTCCCATTTTCCGGAGCTGAAAGCTATAAAAGCAAAGATAAAGAAATAGCTACATATATAGATATAGAACAACGAGTAGAAAAAGAAGGCACACGGGTGAAAAAGAAAATGGATGAACATCATTAAAACGTGGTGCAATCATGAAAGGATAAATCCATATTTCAAGAACACTAGACATACATGAAGCTACTCACTCTAGAGGATAACAGAAGCTGCATCTAGAGTGAATAACTATAGAAAACAATTTATGCACTCAGGCTGATAAGATGAATCTGAAACCAAAGAAGAAAACAACACTCTGTTTTTCAGAGAAAAATCAGAGAAGGACTCAGAAGCTTTTATGACCAATCAGACAAGTCCAGAGATTCACTGCCAATCACTAAAGCTTTTCTAAACTCTTTATCACTTTCTTCAGTGATTCTAACTTTACATTTAGAGCAGTGTGTGTACCCTATTTATTTTACACACACACTTTCTCCTAAGATAAACTGGAGGATTCTTAAATCCTCACTCAAACATCATAACCCTGTGTTTCCCACTGTGGATAGTGGTAGAGTTCGAGTAAGACCTAGAAAACCTGTGTGTTGTTGTTTGTGTTTCCCACGTAGAACTGTGGTATAGGTCTTTGGACCTGGACAGTAGTGTACTGTTGTTTTCCCCCAATCCAGGGTGAGGATCAATTTATATAAATTGTTGAGAGGACTAAGTCTTGGCTTGAGACTGAACCTCTTGGTTACCTCTGCTGTGCTTTTTGATTTATGTTTTTAAGTATACTATATATATTTATTTCATAATCCGCTACTATTATTTTGAAATATAAAACAATTTTAAAGCTACTTTGATAGTTAAATTAGCAAATGTTTATACTTATTGTAAACCATTAAGTTAGTTTCAAAAGTTAATTTAATCTTCAGATTACGTCAACTGAGACCTAATAAATCTATTAGAAACTAACTGAACATTTTCACTATGTATATATTCACTACAGTTTAACTTTTTTTTAAATTGGGGGGTTTTAAGAGAAATATTTTTAACAGAAATTTTTATTAGAACTCAATTCACCCCGCTCTTGAGTATCCACTCCAACCAACAATGGAGAATATAGTATATGTTTGGAAATATTCATATCAATAGAGAAAAAGGTAAAAATGAAAATAAAATAATGATGTAGTATGATTATAATTACATAAAAATCTGACAAGAACATAAAACACAATATTAGCATGAACCAAGGCTAATTGCACATTGATTATCATGAGTAAACCATAATTGCACAAGAATTAACATGATTAAACCCTTATTTCAATGGAATTAGAATTTTTAAAACCACATTATTCATGGTGTATCAGAATACTAATCATTATCCAATGCATTGGAGCGCTATCAGGGCACACCATTTATAAACATTTCATTTCATGCATAAGTATGTGCATGGATCATATAACCCGGATTCATTCAACATCATCATTTATTCCATGATAATGGAATGTGAAATACATACATATATTTACCCTTAAATATGTATATGTGAATAAAGGTCAATACCCTTTATTGAGAAATGGGTATGATATTTACTACATAATGATATTGGCTGGGAAAATTGTTGTGCAATTTCGGTAGCATAACTGCGTGAAATATAAATTAAAAAATGTTGATGAGAGAGAAATTTATATCTCATAGTATTTACATGAAATGGATATTATGGGGGTAATATAGATACATGTCGCAGCACAATGAATTTTTAAATAGAAGTTGTATAATAATATACAAACTTGAAGAAAGATGAGAAATGGAATAACTCTTATGAAATTTTTGAATGATAACAGGTGTACATGGGAGGGATTAATAAGAAATAAAGAGGTATCTCGTCATTCAAAAATAAGTAGGGAAGTATGGGGGAGGTGTTAAATCATACAAAAATGTTATTAATTAAACATAAAAGGGTGTAACAATATAAAAAACATGGACAAAATGAGAAAGGAAGAGATCCCTTACTTGGAATTGTGATCCCAAAGACTTATGAGTGGCTTGAGAGAGGCTTCTTAAGATCTTGGGGTGCCTTGGGAGGATTATAGAGAGACAAAGTAATAAGTTGGTTGGGATACAAGGGGTTTGAGTGAATAGGAATGTCTGGTTGAGTGGGTTTATATAGTAAATGAGAGGGAATTCTTTATTATTTAGGTTTTGGACACTACAGATTAAAGTAATCAAAACCAAAAACTATCCCTTGGTTTTTGCCACTTTTTTTTACAAATGGGGGTGTAAAATAATATTTTATATGTCCAATGTCTGATCTTATTATATTGTTAGTCTTTCTTATGTGTAGGTGAGTTGCACACTCATGGAAATCAACTTAAAATGTTAAAATATTTGATAAGTCTTGTAGGGTCCACTAATGCATTGTAAAATTAATAAAACAAATATAAAATCAAATTATTTTAAAAGTAAAAAATATATTGGAATAATTAACCTTTTATTGTTGTTTTTACATCACTATTTGTTCATTATTATATAAAAAAATTCATAGATTTAAACAATATTTAATTTTTACACAAAAAATTATTGTCTCAGAAAATTACAAAAAATTCATTGTTAGAGAATTTTCACATCATGAATCCAAAATTAATATTCATTTTATCTAAATAATATTCTAAATATGTGAATATTCACTTAAAATAAAAACCAACATTTATTTAAAATTCATTTGTTTTGACAAAAATAGCATTCAACCCTTAATAAAAATTACAACTATATAATAATTATACGACCATTTATATTTAATAAAAAGTATTTTAGTAATGATATTTTATTAAAATATTATTTAATTAAAAAACCATTAATTCATCAAAATATATTTCTTAATTGAATATTAACTTAAAATACTATTTGTGCATTAAATCCAATTTACAAAGTAACAATAATAAAATAAATGTATATTATTTATTATATACAACAAATAATACAAATAATCATAGTTACAGGTTATTTTTACATAACACCTTATGACACCCAAAAAATATCCAAGGGTAAGATGCATGGTGCTGCAGACTCATGGGGTGGCTCAGATAACATCCCTCAGGTGGTAATCTCTATTAACATCCACTTCTCTTGTAGGTTCTTCCATTCAAGTTTCATGTGTTGAAGCTTGGCTTAGGCTTAGTCAAATGAGAAACCCAGTGACGCTACCTCCTTACTGGGCTTTAACAAATGGAATTCGTATGGACCAATTATACTGGAGGAGGCCATCAATTCCTTTGTCTGAGTAAATTGGATTTTCAAAAGCCTTATATTTATACTAATCAAGTGGTCACTATGAAGAAATAATATTAGCAATGGTAATGATTCATCACAGTATTTTAAAATTCATAAACATAAAACCTTGGAAATTTATATTTTTTATATAACCATTTAACTAAATAAGACATTTAATTTTATCAGGATGAATTTTCATTAATGAAAGTTCTTGTCGTTACAATCTTCCCCTATTAAGAAATTTCACCCTCCAAATTTTCTTTTCCCACACTAAAATAGATGAGGTTAATTATGCTTCCTCACTTCCCCTGATTCTCACATTTCTTTTTCAAACTCGTGGTTTCACCACAACACCTAGATGAGGGGCATTATTGTATTTCGTAGAATGTTTTTCATCAATCTATGATATTCACCAGCTTCCCCTCATAAGAGTGTTCATTTTCCAATGGTACCACCTCTAGAATGAGTACATGTGATAGGTCTGGTATGTTCTTCCTCAAGAGTGATACATGGAATACATAATGTTCTTGACATAGGTTTTGTGGGAGTGTTAGTCGATAGGCCACTTCTCTAATTTGATCAAGGATCTAAAAACGGCCAATGTACCTTGGACTAAGTTTTCCCTTAATCTAAAATCTCATAACTCTCTTCCAGGGAGATATGCATTGGAATTCCATGTCTCCAACAAAAAAATCTATGTCTTGTCAATGATTATCTGCATAGCTCATTTTTCGACTCTGAGGATAATTCAATGTGTTGTTGGATGGTATTACCCTTATCCACCATTTCATCAACCATCATTGGACCATTGAGTTTTTGCTACCCATATTCATCCCAGCAAGCTAGTCCTCTTCACCAGTTTACATAAAGGGCATTGCAAGGATCCATTTGGATTCTTGAGTGGAAATTGTTATTGTAAGAGAACTCAATCATAGGAAGACGTTGATACCATACTCATTTAAAGTCCATTGAGTATGATCTCAACATGTCCTATAGTGTATGTATTGTCTTCTCATATTGGACATAAATTTGAGGAGGATAAGCCATACTAAAGTTCAACTCAGTATTAGGAGAGTGTTGGAGACTCTACCAGAACATATAAGTGAATCTTAGATCTCAATCAGATACAATTGATTATGGTACTCCATGAAGCCTTACCACTTATATAATGTAAATCCATGAAAGTTGATTCATTGATAAATCATCCTAAATTTCAATGAAGTGTGTATTCTTTTTATGTTGATCCACAATAACCTAGAGAGCATTTTTTCCTTTGGATGTATTTGGATGTCTGGGGACAAAGTATATAGAGATGTTTTTCTTATTTCCATGTTGGTACGGGTAATGGTTGCATCATTCCCTTAGACTTATTCCTCTCAAACATCACTTTCTAACATACCAGGAAATTTGACGTATACTCACCAATATCATTATACATTTTATCCCACAAATAATTATCTCAAATATCTCAATACATATTTGTGTTTCCTAGGTGAATGGATAAATTTGAACTATGTGAATAATCCAAAAGTTCATTATTTTACTCTGTATTTGATGGACCAAATAGTCTTGACCCAAATCTCACAGTTCCTTCTAAATTAACATTGGTCTCTGAGGATTTCCCAATTCTGATAGTTTCCAATTTCTTCTGAATTCCCAGATCATAATTTTGATAATCTTTTATCGTTTCCAAAAGGGATGGTTGAGCAATAATTTGTGAAAGAATTGATGATTTCCCCTTCTTTATGATTCCTATTTCTATCTTCATCATATCTATGAATATTAGATCCCTTTCTATTCTCATAATGATAAAATAGCTGAGTTCTTTCTACCAAAGAATCTTCCACCTAGCTTACATTCCCAGGGTGGTAATGGATTGAGCAGTCATAGTCTTTGATCCGCTCTCACCGCCTTTGTTGGAAAATAAAAAACTGTTTATGTGTAAATATTTACGTGTTGATTTTTTGATCCATTTATATTTCAAACTTCTCATCAAAGAGGTAATGTCATCAAATTTATTAAATAGAAGATCAATACAGCTAACTCCAGATCATGTGTTAGATTTGTTTTCCATGAACTTTCAATTTCCTTAAAGCATAGGCATTGGCTTTGTCAATTTTGACCAACACACAGCCTAGTCCCTTCTCCAAGGCATCACTAAATACCACATCATGTTCGGACTTGTCGGTAGTGTGAGCAGGATCCTGGTTATAAGCCTTCTATTCAACTCCATGAATCCCTCTTCGCATTTATCACTCCATGAAATCATGACTACATTCTGAGTTAGCCTGGTAATAGGGTTTGAAAATTGTGAGAAACTTCTCATAAATCCGTGATAATATCCAGATAACCCCTAGATGCTATAGATATGTATAATTGATTTTGGAAACATCCATCCCACAATTTCACTTGTCTTTGAGGGATCCAAAGATATCCCATATCATGTGATGATATGACATAAGAATTAGATATCCTTCAACTATAACTCACACTTATTGTAATTTGTATAGATATTATCCTTTCACAAGGTCTCTAGTATATTGTTTAGATGATCCTCATGATCCTCCTTAGTTTTGGAGTATATTAGAGTATTCTCTATAAAGACTACAAAAACTTTTTCAATGTAATCTCTAAAGCCTCTATTAATCTAGTACATGAATATTTCTGGAGCATTAGTGAGTCTAAAAGGCATTAATGTGAATTATAGTGCATGTTACTTGTATGAAAGTTATTCATACGGATATCATCCTTATTCACCCATACATAGTAATATCCCAACCAAAAATACACATTTTATAAGTATTGTTCTCCACGTAGTTGATCGATCAAGTCCTTAATTATTCAAAGGGGATATTTTTTCTTTATCAAGATTTTGTTGAGATCATGATAATCAATGAAAAGGTGCATTGACCCATCCTTCTTCTTGACAAGGAGGACTATTTCACCCCATGGTGGAACAGTTGGGGTGTATAATACATTTATCTAGACTCTCTATTAGTTGTTTCATTAGCTCCTCATGCTCCACAACATCCCTTCTATACATAGTATTGGATATTGAAAATTCCCCAAGTATAAGATCAATCATGAATTTAGCATATATTAAAGGAGGAAAGCCAAGAAATTCCCCAAGAAACACTTCAGAGAATTACATCACAATCGGCATGTCTTTAAGGATGGTTTCATCCTTAGACCCGATCATATGAGAATGATACTTGTGCTTATAGTGAAACATTATCCATGATTACGATTATGGTACTAAAGAAGATTCATCCTCTTAATTTTACTTGTACAGAATCAAGAGTTGATTTTCTATAGGAAGAGTGATTTCCCTCTCATGGAAATTTAGGTTGGAACTATATATAGATATCAAATCCATTCCAAGTTTAACGCCCCGAACCCAGTTACCCAGAGTCGATGCATTATTGCATAACATTGGCATGATCACAAAAGATCTAGTCTCAAAAGACCGATTAGTTTAGCAGCCTTGGAAACACTAGATAAATTCATAAATGTGACATTAAATCAAAAATCCAAAATCTACAATAACAAAGTCTCCATAGTCCACACTCATATCCTCTTCTGACTATCCCTGCAGGTCATTCATAAAATAATTCTTCACATCCTGGAAAATATTAAAACATTGAAAGGGGTGAGCTCAGATTCTCAGTAAGGATAACAATATAGCGGAATCTTTCATCAATAAACATAAACATTTAAGGCAATGTATAACTAAAAAAGCCTTTTAAAGCTGAACTTCAACATAATATGGAAAAAGTAAAATGAGATAATGTCATTTTACTTCATCACATGGATATTCTACTGGTCGAATAATCACATGCAATATCAATAACCACTTTCATAATGATGGAATGCATAATGTCAGACTATCATAACCACATATCCAAGGCCTCGTGCCAAGACTACAAGTAATAATTTTTTAAGGCCTCGTGCCAAGACACTAGTTTGTCTCATGAGACCTGCCGATGCATCACGGAGCTATAGCGGGCTCCACCCGTCAATTATTAAGTCCAATGCATTCCTCATATGAATAGGTTTAAAATATCATAAACCATAACATAATAGTATCACATAAAACATGCATAAAGGAAACATAACATATCCAAATTTCAATCACAGGATATCAATACAACACATTGATATAATAAAAACTTTATCAAAACCATTTTCAATACTAAAATAAAAGAAAATTAAAATTTGGTATTTATTTTTCATTTAAAAAAACTTATGGCTTGTAGAGGAATCCGAAACACAAATAATGGTCATGGCGGCGGAGAAGTCGTTGTCGCCGCATACGTAAGACAAAAACATTCCTTTTTTCATTTAGTAAAATGCTTTGTAAAAAAATATTCCTTTTGAATAAAAGTAAAAGTCAAAGGGGTTTATACACCGTATAAAAGAAAGTTGTGTATAAAACAAAATATGCCTCAATGAAAGGGGATTGAGACGAAGACCCTTACAAAGATCATTTTTTGAAATAAAGTAGATCTATTATGTGTATTCACTATAATTACACATAAATAAAGTACAAATACAAGATTTTACATAATAATATCAAGACATAATTTGAAATTAGGAGATTAACCCAAAGAATGGAAATTGGGTTAAGAAGTTCCCTTACCTTGTGTCTGACTTGACTCGACCATTCTTTAACCTCATGAATAATAAACTAGAGTTAATATATACTTGCTTAAGAACCCTTTTAAAGTTAATTATCCCTTTTATATCACTTATTACAATGTTACAAAAATTATGTAGTCATTTAAGTTAATAACGGTCGTTTTGTCAATCTTTGGTACTTGAGTCAACAATAATCTTCTTATAATTACAAGTTGTTTATGTGGTAGAATATCCATTATCTACACAATTATATTCATGATGTAGATATCATATATATCATATATATCCAGTATATACATTCATTTATAATATTACATAACATTTAGAGGTAAGAAATGAAACGCACCGTTCATGGAGACGGTAAGCCGTACGTACGCATGAACGCTACTTTCATTTCTATTTAATATTTAATGGATTGAAATTATAATTATATAAAGGTATACTATAATTCCAGTATAATATAATGTATAATACCATTTACTACATCCTTTATACATCCCACATATGGCATTAATGGTTCAAATCACTTTGAGGGGGTGGTAGTCCACACTTCCTAAAATGAAAATATCGTGTTTACCCATAATGGAAACCATAAGGTATGCAATAAATTAAAAATACATAAGATTAAGTAAAACATAAAAATATTATATATCATATATAAATATAGTGACATCTTAATGGCCACCTTTGAAGTTGTTATATGAGTGTTGAACAATCATCGTTTCGTGAGGCAGAAATTCACCATCCACAGAAACAGTTTGTTCTTTAACCATTAAAAGTAGGTGTGTGTAAGTGTAGCTAGAATAATTATTATAACAAAATCCTAGAATATTGAAGATACTGTTTTTGTTACAATAGAAAGGAATAAAAAGAGTTTAAGGGGTTGGAGAAGCAAAATAAAACAAAATAACATAAGAGGAGACATTACCTTAAAATCGGGTAACTCTTATTTGATTTGAGCCAATGGCTTTCTTGGGAAGAGTTATGCCCAAAGTGAGGCTTCTTGGAGTAATAGAGGGATGTTTAAAGAATATTTGGTCAGATTTTGGCTGAGCCAAAAGTCTTTGAAGGTGTGAGTAAGGTGGTTGTGTTGGGGGCCTTTTATAAGAGGAGAGAAGGGGCACTCTTGGAAAGATTGAGATGTTAATTTATCATGAAATTATTTTTGAATTATAAAGGTCCCACAATGATATATTTCTAGGATAAGGTGATTAATATTAGAAATATACTCATACAATAGGTTTTTGACAAGTGTAAGCCATAGATTTTACATTATCTTTTCATTTTATTTAAATCGTTAAATAATGAGGTAATCACTGCATCATCATTGTGTCATAAAAATTTTAATTTATTTAATGTCTAAAAATTATAAAAAAGATATCATGATGTAGGAAATATTTTTATATTTCTAATTAATGTTTATAGTAAAAACTATTACTTTTATAACCCCATTTAAAAATTGTTTTAGTAAAAGAACTCATGTTTGTGACATTTTTATTTTAACATTAAATAAAAAGTTTTTAATGTCCTTTTCCTACCAAAGTGTCTCCATGGGGTCCCCAAGTTGACCCATGTATTGTCTTGGTAGGACATGACTCATCCAATAGGGGTAGGACAAGTGTAAAGTTATTTTCAAATTTTTATAATATCATTTTTACCTTAAATTTCACTAATTTCCTTTAATCGCGATTAATTAAACTTAAAAGTTACTATTCACCAAAAAATTATTTTAATCTCATTGAACCACATTTTACTTCATTATTAAAACCATGTATGTAGGATTTTTGAAAATAAAATCACAGAATTGGTAATGTTTCATTTAAACGAAAAATCAGTTTTTTAACTACCACTTAGTGGTTTCACTATTCATCAAAAATTGATGTTTTTCAGAACAATGCAAAAATTTCACCCTAAGATATAATTGATATTATGAATTCAGTAATGTTGTATATTTTATTAAATTACAATAATATAAGTTTCATTAATTAATTTTATAATTAATTCTCACTGTCACAACAAATAGCGTGTTTTTAAGAAATAATATATATCAAAAGATTGACAATTGTTTATGTCCAATTACAAAGTGAAATTAATTATAATGACCACCATTCGATAAAATGGTAAAAATATATTCTAATTAAACTTTAAAACCACTCAATAGTATAATTTATCACTATAAATTATTTTCATTAAAAAAGTTGTTTTTAAGTATTTTTCACTATTCATAAAAATTGGAAGTTCTCAGAAAAATATCAAAAATTCAACATAGGATAATTTTGATATTTCGAATCCAAAAATGAAGTCCATTTTGAAATATAAAATATATAATTTCAAAAAGTGGGTATTACTATTCATAATGGCTATTTTTATTGGTCGTGGTGTGTTAGAATCTCGAACTTGCGTAAAATGCAAGCTATTGCATTATTGAAAGAGAAGCGTATTGTGGAAGATCGGGGTGTTACATTCTCCCCTCCTTCAATAAATTGCGTCCTCACAATTTGAAAATTTTCTTTGAAAATAGAAGGTTAAAAATAGAAAATACCTTTGTGGGAAACTCATATCAGAAATAAGGTTAATAAAATTTAGCTTTAATAAGAGGGAAAGGGAAATGAAAAAGTCACCACCAAATTATGATCTCGATAAGGAAAACATTGGTGGAAATTATAGACATATAATTGGAGGAAAAACGTAAATATTTGTAGGGTGTGATTGAGGTCATCAATCACAAACAAGTGTAAAATTGAGGGCCTCAAAGCCTTCAATCTATGTTGATTTAAAATATTATTAGTTCAACAAGACATAAGGTATTAGTATAACACATTTTTTGTTTTAATATCCCTTTAATAAAGTTTAAGAATTAATTTATTCATAGAATAAGAGATAGGTATATATATATATATTTATGCTTGACAAGTAGAGTTTCAACCTTCAACTAATTTCTACCACAAACTCATCTTTCACTCAAAAAGATAATAGAACTCAAAAATATTATATTTATCCTAATCGTACAAGGTTCAAAATATTAACACATACCATTTAGATAAGGAAAACTATTTTATAACAACCAGGGACTTCCTGTAGGATAGTGGTAGGTAATAAAGGTCTGTCACACTATGGTTGTGGGTTCGATTCCGACACCTTTTTCCGACACGACGGGTTATCCCCCGACCTACAAGTTTTCCTTTTTCCTAAAACTATAGTATTATTATATTCCAAAAATAATATTCAGAAATTTTTTAACCTTAAACAATACTATCCAAGGTTCAAATTAATCCATTCCAACCTTTATAGTTATCCAAAACACTTCTATCCAACTCACAATCCTAATTTTATAAGGAAGGTAAACATAATGAAGATCCTTTTTTATGCGTAACAACATGTGAACACCTTCCTCATGTATTCTTTTAAAACACTAAAACATCCTGAATTGCCATAAATCCTTATTGATTACATTCATGATCCCTTATTCATTATATAATACTAGATATACTCCTTCTATCCAAAAATGTATACAAATCATTAATCAGTTTCAAGGAAGTTAAGAATATCCAATATAATTTATCCAAATCAATCACGTATTATTCCAAAATCACTATCTCGGTATTAGAACCATATTATGGTTTATCTTTCTCTCAACCAAATATTTTCAAAAAACTTTAACCTACTGTGGAGTCACTTTTCTTGGTTCCACACAATCTCAAGTCCTTGATGAAATAATATTGTAGTACAATCCTTATATACTCCATAATTATTATAACCAGTACATCATTGATACAACACTCAAATGACAAAATTCTTTAATAACAACATAAGAACTCTAATCATTCCTCCTCATCTGTTGTAGTATCATAACTTGATTATTATCCAATAACATAATTTGGGGCATACTCTGATGATTTGTACATTAGTTTGCGTAGTGTCCCCACTCCTTGCAGATGAAGCATTGTACATTTGAAACCTTTTTCTTACCCTTGCAGTCACGCACTTGGTGTCTTTTTTCTCCACACTTATAACAAACTCCCATTCCCTTTAGCCAAGTTCCAAGGTGTTTATTCCCATAGTTATAACATATTAGAAAATTCTTCTTTTCCCTCATCCCTTTATCCATCATTCTCTCTTCCATCATTTTATTCTCTTGCTTCGCTTCAAAGTAATAGGACTCAGAGAATTATTTACTTATCTTATTAACACATGATACTATTTATTCATATGATGAGAACACATGGGAGACTATTTACCTTCTAAATGTTGGCTTAATATCTTGAAAGATACGATCATTCTTACTCTTTAGATCATACGTATTGCTAGAGTTCACATTCCTTCTACTAGGCGCCATTTCTATACAATGGCATAAACTATGTTAGTTTATGAATTGCAATGAATAATTCCAAACTTGTAAAATACTTAACATAAATTGAATGGTTTATGGATGTAATCCATAATCATAAAAATATTTTCTTTGAGGAAGTATATACTCATAAACCCTTCATAATGGTTTGTAAAAAAATGATAATTATCCTAAGCATATCCCCCGGGAGTGTCGTAACCAAGAGTGCAGCAAGGCCCGTTGTCGTGCACCAGTTCCCGTTCGAGCCTAGCTCTAAGCGGTGTTTTCTGGTTTTACCCCTAGGTACATCTGTGTCAGAGCCGCCTCTACCTTCTCGTATCCAGACATGGATGTATTTCTCAGAAAACTCACAAAATCTCTATAATACCAAAATTCTAGGAAGTTCTTCTATACTAATCCTCAAAGTCTATCTCAGGGCTATGTGCTCTAATCAGAGTTTATATAAATCTAGCTTCCATGGTTAGTACTAAACTGCCTCTGATACCAACTATAATGCCCAGACACCAGTTACCCAGAGTCAGTGCATTATTGCGTAACATTGGCATGATCACAAAAGATCAAGTCTCAAAAAGACCGATTAGTTTAGTAGCCTTAGAAACACTAGAAACATTCATAAATGTTACATTACATCATAAAGTGGAAATCTAAAATAACAATGTCTCCATAGTCCACACTCATATCCTCTTCTGACTATCCCTGCAGGTCATTCATAAAATACTTCTTCACATCCTTGAAAATATTAAAACATTGAAAGGGGTGAGCTCAGATGCTCAGTAAGGATAACAATATAGCGGAAGCTTTCATCAATAAACATAAACATTTAAGGCAATGTATAACTAAAACAAAATCATTTTAAACCTGAACTTCAACATAATATGGCAAAAGTAAAATGAGATAATTCCATTTACTTCTTCACATGGATATTCTACTGGTCGAATAATCACATACAATATCAATAACCACTTTAATAATGATGGAATGCATAATGCCAGACTATCATAACCACGTAGCCAAGACCTCGTGCCAAGACTACAAATAAGATTTTGTCAAGGCCTCATGCCAAGACACTAGTTTGTCTCAGGATACCTTCCAATGCATCGAGGAGCTATAGCGGGCTCCACCCATCACTTATTAAGTCCAATGCATTCCTCATATGAACAGGTTTAAACATATCATAAACCATAACAAAATAGTATCACATAGAACATGCATAAAGGAAACATAACATTTCCACATTTCAATCACAAGATATCAATACAACACATTTATATAATAAAAACTTTATCAAAACCATTTTAAATATGAAAATAAAAGAAAATTAAAATTTGGTATTTATTTTTCATTTAAAAATACTTATGGCTTGTAGAGGAATCCGAAACACAAATAATGGTTACGACAGCGGAGAAGTCATTGTCGCTGCATACGTAAGACAAAAAAATTCCTTTTTTCATTTAGTAAAACTCTTTGTAAAAAAATATTCCTTTCGAATAAAAGTCAAAGTCAAAGGGGTTTATACACCGTGTAAAAGAAATTTTTGTATAAAACAAAATATGCCTCAATGAAAGGGGATTGAGACAAGACCCTTACAAAGATCATTTTTTTAAATAAAGTAGATCTATTATGTGTATTAACTATAAGTAGACATAAATAAAGTAAAAAATACAAGTTATGACATAATAATATCATGACATAATTTGAAAGTAGGAGATTAATCCAAAGAATGGAAATTGGGTTAAGAAGTTCCCTTACCTTGTGTCTGACTTGACTCGACCATTCTTTAACCTTTTGAATAATAAACTAGAGTTAATATATACTTTCTTAAGAACCTTTTTCAAGTTCATTATCCATTTTATATCACTTATTACATTGTTACGAAAATTATGTAGTCATTTAAGTTAATAACGGTCGTTTTGTCGATCTTCGATACTTGAGTCAACAATAAACTTCTTATAATTACAAGTTGTTTATGTGGTAGAATATCCATTATCTCCAGAATTATATTCATGATGTAGATATCATATATATCATATATATATCCAGTATATACATTCATTTATAATATTACATAACATTTAGAGGTAAGAAATGAAACGCACCGTTCATGGAGACGGTAAGCCGTACGTACGCATGAACGCTACTTTCATTTCTATTTCATATTTAATGGAATTAAATTATAATTATATAAAGGTATAATATAATTCCAGTATAATATAATTTATAATACCATTTACTACATCCTTTATACATCCCACATATGGCATTAACGATTCAAATCACTTTGAGGGGGCGGTAGTTCGCACTTCCTAAAATGAAAATATCGCGTTTACCCATAATGGAAACCACAAGGTATGAAATAAATAAAAAATATATAAGCTTAATTAAAACATAAACATATTATATATCATATATAAATATATTGATATCTTAATGGCCACCTTTGATGTTGTTATATGAGTGTTGAACAATCATCATTTCGTGAGGCAGAAACTCACCATCCACAGAAAAAGTTTGTTCATTAACCATTAAAAGTAGGTGTGTGTAAGTGTAGCTCGAATAATTATTATAAAAACATCCTAGTATATTTAAGATACTGGTTTTGTTAAAAAAGAAAGGAATAAAAAGAGTTTAAGGGGTTGGAGAAGCAAAATAAAACAAAATAACATAAGAGGGTACATTACCTTAAAATCGGGTTACTCTTTTTTGATTTGAGCCAAAGGCTTCCTTGGGAAGAATTATGCCCAAAGTGGGGCTTGTAGGAGTAAGATAGGTAATTATATAGAGTATTTGGGAAGATTTTGGCCGAGCCAAAAGGCTTTGATGGTGTGAGTAAGGTGGTAGTGGTGGGGGCCTTTTATAAGAGGAGAGAAGGGGCACTCTTGGAAAGATTGAGATGTTACTTTATTATGAAATGATTTTCGGATTCTAAAGGTCCCTCAATGATATATTTCGAGGATAAGGTGATAAGGGTTCGAAATCTACTCATCCAATAGGTTTTTGACAAGTTTAAGCTCTATATTTTATATTATCTTTTCATTTTATTTAAATCGATAATTAATGAGGTAATCGCTGCATCATCATTGTGTCATACAAATTTTAATTTATTTAATGTCTAAAAATTATAAAAAAACTATCATGATGTTGGAAATATTTTTAGCTTTCTAATTTTAATTTATAGTAAAAAATATGACTTGTATGACCCCATTTAAAAAAAAAATTAGTAAAAGAACTCATGTTTGTGACATTTTTATTTTAACATTAAATAAAATGTTTTTAATGTCATTTTCCTACGAAAGTGGCTCCATGTGGTCCCCAATTTGACCCATGGATTGTATTGGTCTGAAATTACTCATCCAATAGGGTTAGGACAAGTGTAAAGGTATTTTCATATTTTTATAATATCATTTTTACCTTAAATTTCACTAATTAACTTTAATCGCGATTAATTATACATAAAAGTTACTATTCACCAAAAAAATATTTTAATCCCATTGAACCACATTTTACATTTTAAGGACAACCATGTATGTCAGATTTTTTGAAAATCAAATCACAAAAGTGGTAATGTTTCATTTAAACGAAAAATCAGTTTTTTAACTACCACTTAGTGGTTTCACTATTCATCAAAAATTGATGTTTTTCAGAACAATGCCAAAATTTCACCCTAAAATATAATTGATATTAAAAATTAAAAAATGATGCCTATTTTATGAAATTAAAAACATATAATTTTCATTAATTAATTTTATAATTAATTCCCGCTGTCACAACAAATAGCGTGTTTTTAAGAAACAATATATATCAAAAGATTGACAATTGTTTATGTCCAATTTCAAAGTGAAATTAATTATAATGACCACCATTGGATAAAATGGTAAAAATATATTCTAATTACACTTTAAAACCACTCAATAGTATAATTTATCACTATAAATTATTTTGATTAAAAAAGTTGTTTTTAAGTATTTTCACTATTCATAAAAATTGGATGTTCTCAGAAAAATACCAAAAATTCAACATAGGCTAATTTCGATATTCTGAATCCAAAAATGAAGTCCATTTTGAAATATAAAATATATAATTTCAAAAATTGGGTATTACTATTCATAATGGCTATTTTTATTGGTCACGGTGTGTTAGAATCTCAAACTTGCGTACAATGCAAGTTATTGCATTATTGAAAGAGAAGCGTAACGTGGAAGCTCGGGGTGTTACACCAAGAATAGAATCAAATTCCACCATAGGGAGTATTATGTGGTTCTATAGGGAGATAAAGCTAAAAAATTTGATATGGTGGAGTTATATTCATTGTATGTAATGATTTCTGCATTGGTTGTTCTCACTGACATCTATACTTCCATGATTTCTGGTATTTTTGGGATTTTTGTAATAAAATTTTGAGATATAAATGAATTCATAGAAAAATAATAAAAAATTACATTCACTATTCCTGAATTAATAACTATCTTACCTATCACCACTTCATTGTCTGGGTTCTTTTCAATAATAGTGATAGAGAAATCATGCCCTTTCTACCTTGGGGGTTTCTAGTTGCCTCTGAAAACCCTTGGATTAGGGACCTATTTTGGAAAGTTCTATGGTTCTTTTCTATTGATGAAATGAACAATGTGTTGATGGTCGAATGGAGTGTTCTTCTCCTCTGTCATATAATTGGGTATTTATTTTATGCAATTAATGGATACATGTCCTTTTCTTCCACATCTAAATAATTTCCTCGTCCCCTTAAAGAAATTGTGGGGGTGCCTCTTTCCACACCTTTGGAATGTTGGGTAATGGAATTTATTACCACCGTTGGATTTATCCATCGGGCCAGAAAAATTAAATTCCACTTTCCTCTATATATCCTCAGGATACCAGTGAGTTTTTCTAATCTCTAATTCAACATTAAGGGCCCAACGGAAAATTTTCTCATAGCTATCGAAGTCAATAATCACTAGGGCTATCCATAGGCTAGGTTTTAGTCTACCAAATAAGTGGTCAATCATACATTCGAGGGTAAAGATAATGATAGAGGCATATTATGCAATCCTTTTGAATTTTCCTTGTATGCTCCAATGTATTTGTTTTCTTTTTTTCTTGAGGTCAAGGATGTCCCTTTCCATCTTATGTCAGAGGTTGTGTGAAAAATATTTATAGAATATTTTTTCCATAAATCCTTTCATTCCAATGCCTCGATATCTTCCTCAAGATTCATATTTTTTATCAATGTATACCATTGACCAGCTTCACACACCATATGATAAGCGTCAAAAAGAGCCTTCTATTATTTGGAACATTGAAGGATGGGAAAGATCTTTTCAATGGAGTTGCTCCATTGATTGGTGATTTATGGATTATATGATCCATTTAATGTAGAATGCCTTTGTCTCATGAAGCTATCGATTTCATATTTTCATTCTTGGGGGGGGGGGGGGTTGAATGTTCCACTTGACCCATGTTTATATTAAAAAATTGGGTTAACTGAGAGATTATCTTGAAAAGGTTTGTGACTCCCACACCCATTGGATTGGGAATCTCATTATAGGAGTCATTTTATTGATATTCACATCAGTTGTTAGCTTGAATCCTCTTATTACCATCAATTGGACGAAATAAAAGGATAGTTAGTGGTATCACATAAAGGGGAATCCAAAGGAAAAAAGTGATAACTTATAAATTACATTTACTTCCTTAACATATGATTTTGATGGCTTTAATCAATGTTATCTGTGATCTACCTCCAAAAATATATTATTTTGGGAATTTTTTTATTCCCTCAATAATGGATCATATTATTTTTATGAATTTACCAAATAATATCTCCTAGGAGTCTCATAACCAAGAGTGCATCAAGACCTATTCTCATGCACGAGTTATCGTTTGAGTCTAGCTCAAAGCGGTGTTTTTAGGTTTTACACTAGATACATTTGTACCAGACCCACCTCTACTAATTTCTATCCAGAAAATAATGCATTTTCTTGATTAACCACTTACTCTATACTCACCAAAATTTATGGAGGTTTTTATTATACTTAGTCTTATCCCTAAGTGTTTCTCTATGGTTTTATAATCCTAATCCCAAAAATACCTAAATATCCCTCTGATACTAGCTATAACAACCCTTCTCATTATTACACACTTAAACATGATTTATTACATAAACATTCACATCAAAAACGTTGAGGATATAGAGATCTAGTGTATTGGGAAATTTTTAACATTAAATAAAAACATATAACATAAAATAAATCATCTTTATTTAAAATTAATTTTGCATGACTACAACATTTCTTCTTACTTAGCATTGCATGGGATAACCTGAGGACATGCATAAGAAAAGGGTGAGATATAAAGCTCAGTAAGGGAGTAAAAAAATAAGAAGAAGAAGACTATAGTGCATTTTAGGATATAGGAATATCAATGGACCAAAAGGGAAACATGAATGTAAAGCCCTGATATGGCATGATTATCCTGACATAGAAATGTGGAAACAACAAATAGCACGATATTAGCATGAGCCAGGCTCATTGCACATGGATTATCATGACTAATCACTTATTTCACATGAATTAGAATTATTAATACATCATTGAACTTGAATTATTATGAGTAAACCCTTATTACACATGGATTATCACGATACTAAACATTACCCACTGCATTGGAGCACTATCCTGGCACACCCTTTATAAACATTTAATTTCAAACATAAGTGTGCCATATGGATCATATTACACGGAATCATTAAAAATAATCCTTTATTCCACGATAAAGAATTATTGAATACATAAACATGAGTACCCTTAAATATCTATCTATGAATAAATTTTAATACCCTTGATAGATAAATGGGTATGGTATTCACTACACAATGATTTTGGCTGGGAAAATCGCGGTTCAATTTCAGTAGCATAACGACGTCATATAAAAATTCATTAAAAAGTTTAATGAGAGAGAAAGGAGTTTCTCATATTATGTACATGAAATGTATAGTAAGGTGGTAATATAGATACATTTTCCAACACTTGGAATTTGGAAATAGAAGGCATAACATAATAAAAAAACATGAAGAAAGATGAGAAATTGAATAACTCCTACAAAATTTCTCCATGGTAACAGTTGTACGTGGGAGTGATTATTGATAGAGAAATAGGTCTATAATAATTCCAACATAAGGATATATGTATAGGGGAGGATAAAAATCATACCAAACATTTTTAATTTAAAATAAAAGCGTATAATAATACAAATAAACTTAGACAAAAATGAGAACGAAATAAATCTCTTATTTGGAAATGTGATAACTAAAGCATGGAAGTGGCTTGAGAGAGGATTCATGGGATCATCGGTTTCCTTGGGAGGATACTAGAGATATGAGTGTAGAATTAGGTCATGATATGAATGGTTTGAGTGAATAATAATGAGAGGTTCATTGGGTTTATATAGGAAATGAGAGATTATTCTTTATTATTTAGGTTTTGGACCCTACAATTAAACTAATCAAAACCACAGACCATCCCTTGGTTTTTACCCATAGTTTTTTCTAAAGGGGAATGTAAAAAATGATTTTATAAGGCCAATGGTCAATATTATTAAAATAGTAGGCTTACTTATGTCGAGTAGAGTCACACTCTCAAGGAAATCATTTTAAAATGTTAAAATATTTTATATGTTCTGGAGAGTCCACTAAGGCATTGTAAAATTAATCAAACAGATATAAAATCGAATTATTTAAAAGTTAAAACATATATTATAAGAATATAACTTTTATAGTATTTTATTACATCAATATTGGGTCATTATGATGTCATAAAACACATTATATATTTAAACGGTATTTAAGTTTTTCCATGAATTCGATTATCCCAGAAAATTATGAAAAATTCACAGTAAAATAATTTCAACATCTTGAATCCAAAAAATAATATTCATTTAATCTAAATAATATTCTAAATATTTGAAATTGCATGTTTAAAATAAAACACAACATTTATAGAAAAATCATGGGATTTGACAAAAATAGCTTTCAAACCTTAATAAAAATTACAATGGTATAAAACTTTAGTGATAATTTAAATTTAATATAAATTAATTAATAAAAATATATTATGAAAATATTATTTAATTTAAAAAATACAACAATTCATCAAAATATATTTCTTAATTAATATTTACTAAAAATAATATTTATGCGTTAAAAACATTTAAAATGTTATGATAAAAAAATGAATGTATTTTATTTATTCTATACAAAAAATAATGTACACAATTATAGTGTTAGGATATTTTTACATAGCCCCTTATAACACCCACATAAGACCTAATGGTAAGGTTAATGATGGTGGAAGACTCTTGGGGAAGCTTGGATAACAATGCTCAGGTGGTAATCTCTCTTAACTTCCACTTCTCCAATATATATAGTTTCATTCGAGCTTGACATTTTGATGACCGACTTGGGCTTGGTCAAGAGAGAAGCCTTATAAAGCTACCTCCATTACAAGATCTGAAAAATGGGATTGATATCAGAAAAATCTACTTGATGATTCCATCAATTCCATTGTCTGAGTAAATTATATTTGTTAAAGCCTTATATTTATACTAATCATGTGATCACTGTTCAATGACTATATTAGAAACAGTAACAATTCATAATGGTAATTTAAAATCCAAAAACATAAATCCAAGGAAGTGCGTATTTTTTATATAACCATTTTATATAATATTACTTTTAGTTAGTTCAAGATAAATTTTCATTAATAAAAGATTGGGTCATTACACCCAATAAATGGAGGGCATACAAAAGTTCCCTCTATGGCTAATTTAAAAGATTAACTTCTTGTTTCCCAATTAACTTTTTTTAAAGGTGATATTTCAAATAAAAAATGGATTATTGGCTAATAAAATTTTATGGTCAACACATTGAGTCGTAAATTAGTGAAAAAATATTTAGGGTGATAAAATAGTGGATAAATGGTAATCAATAATTTTTATGAAAGCATCATACAAATGTGTCAATAATATGAAAAATACATATGTCAATATAGAATGGAATCATAATGAAAATGTCATATATGTTCCTCGATAGAGAAACCATAGGATGTGTGAAACATTTAGAGAAAGCTATAGAAGTTATAAAACAAAAACATATATCAGAAATAATATTTTGTTATAAAAGTTTCAACACCACATTTATTTTGGGTTAATATAATTGGTTAAAGATTTTATTAGTTATATAAAAAACATTTAGTTATGATTTCAATAATTATGAAAGAGTTTGAATTTGTTAATGATTTATATCAAGATGAATCATTATGTCAGAATGTTTTTGGGTAATAGGATTATATATGGAATAACTTATATTAAATTAGTTTCATGATGTTTTAGGGGTAATGATTGGTTCAAGATTCATATAGATTTAAAACATGTATTTTTTGTTTTCACCTTGTTAATATTCTTTAATAGGAATTTAGGTAATGGGATTGATTTATTTTTATTTTGAATTATGAAAATGTAATATCTAGTTGTCGAATTGTCATGATAATTTAGATGTTTTATAATGAAACAAGTGATATTAAGAGAAAACCACATTAAAAATGTTTCTAGAAGCTAAACCACACATATAGTAGGTGGTTTAAAATGTCTAAAGTTTCTTCTGAACATTTAATGTTAGAATTATGATATATGAGAATCAACTATGAAATTAAGGTAGATGAATGGTCTACTAGAAAAAATTAAGGTAAATTAAATTATTTATTTTGATTAACCCATACGCACTGTATTGTTATTATTTACATCTATTGGGTATCATTAGTAATGTTTTTATTATTAACCATAGAAATTTATAATTTAAAACAAATTTATTTCATAAATATATATGATTACATGATAGTGGAAGATTTTTTTAAGGTTTATTATAATATCCCCTAACCATATACATGGTATAGATTTTATTATGATTTGTAGAATCTTCTAGAAATAACTGTGATGTTTTTTACTACTATATATGAGAGATAAATTATAGTGACATGTTTCATTGTTATACGTGAAATCACAATTCTTTGTATCTCAATGATTTGAAATACACAATTACTTAAGTTTATGTATTTTTTATTAATGAAATGTATTTTTGATGTTTTGAAGGATTTTTAATAGTGGTTTTGGATATTATAGGATATGGAAATATAGCTAAGATTGATAACACTATTATTGATGATATAGGGAATCGTTAGTGGGGTATAATACAGATATTTTAGTTGGTGTTCATATAATAAATATTATAGAATATATATATAGTTTCCTAAAATCAAAATTCACTTCTTTCATCTATAATAGTTTTATCTATCTTTCTGATAAAATTCAAAGCTACATTCCCATGTTTAAAAATCTAGTGATCACATGAACTAGTAGGTTCTGAGGAATAATATTTTACAAAAAATTCCCAGGACATAATAAAATGACAATCAATAATAAGAATTTAAAAGGGTATTATTATATGAAATTCTAAATAGATTATTTTTATCAATATATTAATTACTACATTTGGGCGAAAACAACATCAAATCAAGATCCAAGACAAAAATCCACATGTTCACCCCTTGTTTTTTCTATTCATTTTACCCTTTGTAAAATAAAAACCTCTCATGAATCTTAACAGATAACACTAAAATTTTGGGTCACCCAAATTAGAATTTTCAACAACTCTCTCATTTGATTATAAATATCCTATATGTACTTATTACTTTTTTTACAAAATTTATTATTTATAAACATAATATTATGAATATGAATAGAAAATTAATACATGATAATAACATGATAAAATATTATTGAGATGTAGTAAAAGATATCATCATGTTTTCAATAAAAGATGTATAAAAACCATCTAAACATATGATTTGGATAAAATTGTTTTTATTTAAAAAAATTAGTTAGTTTGTATTGTAAGAACATTTTATTTATCACATAATAGATCATATATATTTATTTTTGACTAAACATGGTGAAAACCTAAAGTAGCACCAATATTGGGTTGATATTGTTGTTTACACATCATTTGACATGATTACCATTATAAATGGTGATGGGTAATTTATGTATTAAAAGGAAATAGTTATTGAATACAAGATTCATTATTTTCATAAGTTGTTTTAAAAGATAAATAGTCATTCTAGAATATAGTAATATACTAGTTGATGTAAATAAACAATATTTTTAGCTGTATTGAAGATATATAATTTGAAAGATATAAGTAGTTGGAGAGATACCTTAAAGAACTACTTGGTATCCAAAATTATATTATATGAGAGAAAAATGAACTTTCCTATAGAATATATGATTATACCCAATTTTTACGATTAATTGGAATGATATTTATAAAAATACATGCTTTTCCAAATGAATTCATTTTTTTCTTAATGAAAATGAACCACTTATTCAGATAAATTGATCGAATATCATAAATTGATGTTGGATATAGTTGTTATAATATATGATTCTCATAGAAGTGAAGAAATCGCATGGATTTCCATTATGTATGGGAAACTAAATAACGTTACTTCTTATATAAATTTGTTAATAAATATCATTAATGTAATGTTGAGGTGTCAAATTTGTGAATAATTTACACACTCAGTTTGGTTTAAACATTCCTTAATGTCTATTTTTTTAGGGAATTAGAAATTTTTTTCTTACCAACATAAATACAGATCATGGATGACCATATCTAATAAGAATACTGAAAAATATTTATCATATATAAACTTATGAGTGATCATATTTTTATAAATTAAAATATATTGATCAAAATTTAAATAAATAGTTTTTGAAAAACCATATGAAATCATGTTGGAAAAAAGATCAGTGTTATTTTAATTAACATAATCTATTATTTTTAAATTAAGAATTTTCTTGATGTAATTCATGTATATAAAATTTTATTTTATATTTTTTTTATCAAAGTAATAAATGTTCCCTAACAAATTATGGAATTAATGTCTAGTTAGACATGATTGGCATGGCGATAATAAGTGAGTTGTATCCAAAGAAATATAAAATTCTTACATTTCATTCCCTAGTAGCATTTATATTATACATACCATAAAATATTTAATTTTTCATTTTCCTTAATGGTATAACTGTTATAAATGGGTCTTCATAAAATATAAACAACGTCAGTTGAAGGAGTAATTTGAATTTACAATGACTAAAATCACACAACTTCAATTTTTTTATTCAACATTTGATACTCGTCTATTCATATTTCATTATTACATTAAAATAACCACATAAATTAGCCAAACTCCTACTATTTTTTTCAAATCAACATCTAATAATGTTAATGTCCATATGATTAATCCAATCACAAATAAAAAGTTTGCATAAATATTATGGGAATTGGATAGTTATTCCCACCATCATTCTCTAATATAATGATCTACCTGATGGATAACTTGGACATAGTGGTTCAAATATGTGGTCCTCTCCATTATAGATGGTTATACCCCATTTATCTCTATATTGAAATTTTAATGGTTACACCATGAATCAAAGTCATCTCGAAGGTTGTATTGAAGAATTATATTTATTGGAAAAACTATTTAATTATATTCGGATTACTTATTAGAAGTCGATGGCATCAGTTTCCCCAAGTCTTGTCGCAATAGATTCCTTATGGGTTATGATATTTCCCAATGATATGTTGTTATAATTACCATCATAAAGATAGAGAAATAGAAATTTACATTTTAAAAAATATTCATGATTTTGATCCATACATTGAATCCCTCAAAGTAATTATTATAGATTTTAATCCATCAATGTATGAAGTATGCATATCGAATACGTAAAATAAAAAAGCAGATTGTTATGAAATCATATTTAAATGGATTTATCTATAAATAAATATTCAATGACCAAATGAATTCAACATCTAGCAAGGGTACCAAATGAATGTGATAATTTTACAATTTTTCGGTTATTAATAATAATATGTTCTATAAAAAATATGTTGATGACTACATTGGGATGAAAACAGTAATGTTATGATTGTGGTTGAAGTGATTCACATTTAATGTTACATAGACTGAAATATAATTTCATTGAATAATTCAAAATTCAGTATTATTGAGAAAATATACAAGTTCTATTATACAACATTTCAAGTTTCAATATTCCATTAAAAATTGGACAATAGTAGAAGTGCAGTTAATGTTGATGAAATATGATTCCTAAAGATTAATTTTCATGTGGAAAGGGAAAATAATGAGCCATTCATTTTGGTATCATAATAAATGTTGGTATTTTAAATTATATATCCTAAAACAACTTGTCAATTTTCCTACTTCTAATTGATGTTACTATTGTGTGAGATGAAAATTTAATTGAGGATGACCTTTTCATTTTTATATCACAGACATTTCATGGAAGTATCAATGTAAATTTTTTATTAAACAATATAGGGGACCAAAAATATGGTATTTTGGTTATCCATATAGGATCTAAATCACATCAACATTTAATGAAAACAAAAAGGCCTCAATGATTATTTTAATGATTTTTTAATATAAAATTATTTTCATCATATTTTAATGGGTTATCAACTATATTTACATTATCTAAATTATATTTTTGACTAATAATATAGAAAATGACTTCTCAACATTATTATCTTACCAATCACGGGGAATAATGGGTCAATGATGCTAAAAATTAAAAAAAAAAATTGGGGTATCAACACCATGTTTATGAAAAAGATAATGATGATGAAACATCACAATTTTGAGTAAAATTATAGATTCATGAAGTAAGGTTATTGAATTGGAGGTTGGATGGAATCAAAATGGCTAACCTATTGACCCCAGAAGGATAATGTTCATTATTTATATTGGTGTCACAATAAATATGAATGTACTACCTGATGTATGTTTAAGGTTCCATGTCAAACATGTAATGAAGGAAACCCATTAAGAATATATTAATGTAATGTTGTGATATATTTTTTATTTTTACGGAAAATTTATATGATGAATTATTGATTTAATTTTAATTATTCATTGCAGATTTTAGTTATTTAATATTATTTTCAAATAAATATTTGTTAATTGAAGCATTAAAATCCCATAAAGGCTTATGAACACTTTTTAAAATATTTCAACATAAAGATATATAGTACATACCTAATCCCCACCCACCATTAACTTATACGCACATTATATAGTAGGAAAAATAGAATGATTTTATCATTCATCATGATGATAAGTAATTTTTGAATAATTTTAGTTGACTATTTATAATTTTACATTGTTTATTTTATCTAATTTTACTCAAAATTGTTAATTTATGATATAGTAAAAGTGTGTTGAAAATAAACAACATTCATGAAAACCAATGTACCCTAATTATCGATCAATGATGGGGTACACAATACAAGAGAAAAAAGTACAATGTATTTTAAATCAACAATAATTTTTTATGTGATATGAAATAATATATTTTTTTAATTCATATTTATGAATCAAAATCTAAATCCACATCCATCCCACGTCATGTGGAATGGAAAGAGGCCCGCATAAATAAGGTTTCTAAAATATTTTATGGAAAAAAATAGTATGGGAAACATATGTAAGTAAAATAATTGTAATTATTTATTATTTAAGACATTGATAAAAATATATATTTTGTTTAATATGTTTTTATATTGTTTATAAACAAGAATTGATAGTGACCATATCAGGAGAGAAATTTATTTCAGTGGACTTGAAGCAGTAGAAGAAATATGATCATGTCAGAGGTGTAGTATTTGGAGTGTCTCCATGAACATATTTTGAGAAGATTAAACTGTAAGATAATACATATAAAATGATTAATTTATTATAGACACAAATTTATGATTTTCAATATATTATTTCCCATTCAGGTTTGGAAGACAAATATACGAAAAATGATAAATGGAAATCAGTGGTGGAATAAAGATCTTCCCATGAACAACCAAATGACTACACTAGCATTGAGGCTATTAATTACCCTCAACCACATAACATATATAAATTAATAAATGTTTTCATTACTCTTTATATTAAATTTGAATCAAAAAACTTTTGATAACTTAGTATCATAAAATATTCTATAGGGTAAATTTTTTTGTGATTTCTATCTTCCAATATGCATGCATTACATTTTTGTGAGTGGTATGGTTTATAATATCATGGGATACATAATACACAACATTGATCTCTGAAAATATCACATGATAGTAGGGATTGATGTTTCACAATATCCGATCACTGAGTTCCTATTCAAATTTATGATCCATATATTTTCAACATTCTATGATGTTATTATGACTTTAATTGCATGGAAATCAAATATTAAAAATATAATTGAGGCTTGTCACAATCAGTTTTTTAAAATAATATACTATAAAATGTGATAAAAGATGTCCTGATCAGAGGTATGATATTACAAATAGATAAAATGATTAGGAAACAGAAGGTACGATCAAGAGAATCTAATGAATCATCCAAGAAAAAATGACTTTCTTGTAGTACCTCCTCTCTATCATTTCCAATGTAACATATATTAACATTACATCTCCATTCATACATCATATGTAATAATAGAGATGTGTCCTATATTAAATATGAAGAATAAATATTTGGAACATTTATTATATATGTGGTTGGTCTTTAGTGTATAAATGAGATTCTCATGTTTGAATGGTTGCCATTATCTGTTGTGAATACCTAAATAAGGAACATTTTCACAATACATATTTCCATAAAATTATCTAATATGCTAATTAATGTTAATAAAAATTCATATTTTCTTTAGGAATTTATATTACTACTCCATGAAGGGGATACCATTCGAATCATGATTTGAATTCATTAATTCCTTTATCATTTTTATAGAATAAATTTACTTTCAGTTGAATGAAATTTATAAGAATAAATATGTTCTAAATAAGGTGATTGATAAGAATATAATAGATTAAAGACACTTATTTATTCACACAATGATGGGGTAAAACACTATAATCTAATCCTAAAAAATATAATTTTATTTATTTCATTACATATTTTTTTTAGGAAACACAAGATGATGATCATAATCAATCTAAATAACCCAATATATTATTATTTTTGATCTAATATATGTATCTCCCTAAAACAAACCACACATTATATATATTGTGAAATGTTACTTCAATAAAATTGATATTTTATAGATAAGAATCGAATTATATATTTCTAACTGTGTTTTATCATGAATTTTGTTAAGATTGGGTGATCAATAAATATAAGATAAATAATGGTATGTGGTAGGTGAATGAAAATAAGAATCCCAAGGATTACATAAAATTGATATATATTAAGGTATATATTGAAATATTTATCTATAAACACATATTTCAAAAAAAACTAACTTTTTTCATTGTTTTTTTGGTTCCTGAATAAAGATAACAACAATGATTGTGCATATTGTGTTGGAAATTTTATGAATGGTATCACATAACACAAAATTACTTGAATCACCAAACATGTAATTTATGAATGTAATTATAATTTCCTTGAAAATATTTCTTAATAGTTTTTTTCTCTACATTTTCTCAGTACTACAAGGATTTAAAACTATATATGTACTCTAAAAGAAGATATAAATATGTTTAGAGATGAGTGGATATTGTACATAGTGTCATGATGTTCTTCATCATCAATTTTATGTTATAACCAATTATATTTTTTATCATGTATGAGATTTGTCCATTAAAATATATTTTTGTTATGAAGTATTTGTATCAAATTCTTATATATTACTTTTGATATATTTATCACAGAAAATCAAAATATTGGAAATCAATTTGGGTAAAAACAAATGGGAAGAATAGATGGTGTGTGATTTTATACAAAAATCATGATGTTCATACATCATCAAAATTATGTAGTTAATTTAATATTAATTTTTTTGAACTAGTGGGTTACCTAGTACCAACAATTCAGTACATTTGATAACTATATCATTTTTAAAGGTAGATATACATTATGTATTATTACTATTATAGTATTTATATTTCTGCATCCACTATATAATGGTAATGTCCATAAACTGATTTTTGTGTTGAAAGGTTATAACATATCACAGTCTATAATGAGAACACTGATATAAAATGACAACAATATTAAATATATGTTCTATTGTCTAGATACATCTTAATTATTAAACATAGTAGTTGTTTTACTACCAGTTGTTGGGGGATCGTAAGCATTGATACTTCTTCGAATGATGTTCGTAATTTGTGATGTCCAGTAGTGAGATCATGAGGACAATCCAACGAAAATGGTAACCACATGTTTTGGGTGTCATTGATTGTTCTTATATACAAATATGTGTATTTGTCTACTAACTTAAACACTTACCAATTTATATAATTTGATTAAGTACTTTGATACAATGCAAAAAACATGGTATTGAAATCATGGTGAGGTAGCTTTTGTTGGATGCATCATTGGTGGTATGATTTTGGTTAAATGGTCAAGAAAGGATTTGTATATCAATGTTTAAGAAATTGTATATCATAGGCCTAGATGATTAGGATGGTTCTATATTTAAATTTTTTTGGTCAAATTAGTCTAAAGGTAAATCCATTTGGAAAGATCGACAAATAATAAATAAAAGAAGGGATATTGACACAAGTGTGCACCCTACTTTATAAGATATTTAATGCCAAAGAGATTATAGTACATATTCAATGTTAGTGGGTTGGTTTTTGATGATATGATAATTCTTATCTCATTAGGGGACATGATGGGTATCTAGACACTACTCATGGTCTGTGAATTTTAATCACTGCTATCAAGATAAGGTCTATAGTGTCACACAAAATGGCGTATTAAAAAATCCTCCCTATTTAATAAAATAAGAATACTGGACATTGTGGTCCCCACTACAGGGTCTATGTCATATCCATAAATTCAATTAAATTTATTTTTCCATTAATTTTCATTCTTTCTTTGTTTTGTGGGTTTCTCATTCATTTTGATGGAAATGGGGGTTTCCAAAAATTTGGGACAAATCATGAGCTCATTTCCAGATTTAACAATAAATTTTGATTCTTTTATAACACTTTCATTTTTCAAAATTTTACACCCATTTAACTTCCCAATTAGAGGTACATGGTATATTAAACCACAATATCAATTTGAACCACATTGGAATCCATAATAATGATGGATTTGGTTTTTATTAAGGTGTTGGGTCAGCCTGAAAGCCCATTTCCTGCTTAAACTGTTTTTTTAATTCTATAATATCCCATTAAATATTTATGATTTTTCTATGATTCTAAATCTAGCCTAAGACCAATTAACCAAGGAACACTCCCATCCTATCCTCTCACTCATTGAATCTCATTTGCATCAATAATTTGGGCTATATTCTCTGAATTTCTCAAATCTCTTAAATTTAAAGAGGTAAATTGATTCTTCCATAACTCATTCAATTTTTACTTTTTTTCTCCCATTACCGTTCTTACATGAACCCCTCAGATTTTTTATATCCTAAATGTCATTTATGGAATTTTTGTAATTGCATCTACTAGAGTATTTGGGTTTTTTAATCTAGTTTATTCAATTAATTGTTTCTTTGTTTTATTTCTTCCCCTTCCTTAGTGTTTGTTTCACCCATTCATGGTGTTATAAAATTTTGAGATGTTAGGATTTCAACCTAGGGTTTTATTTAGTTTCTTTTGGGTGTAATGTTATGGTCTTAGGTTTTCCTTCACTTCCTTGTGGTGCAGAGGTGGTGTGCTTGATGTTTGGAACCAAGGTTTGATGGGTTTGACTCGTAAGGTAGGTGGTTCCATGTGTGAAAAATAATTGATGAGTTATATTGCAATATTTATTAATTATTAATATTTATAAAAAACATTGTGGTGAAAATGTTTTTATGAATGAATTGGTTAAGCGATTAATTTTCTAGTTTAATTTTAGCTTGAAATTCGGCGTTATCATGTGTATTTCTTGGGGTATTATTTGGGGGTATTTTATAACATAAGAACTTGGTTCAATAGATATTTTTTTTTCTGCCAATTATGATTTGGTAGGGTCTTGGTGTTCCATTGTTTTTGAAATAGGGTTTTTTAATGGGTTTAATGTGAAAAAAATGTTGGACATCTTGATTGTGATTTATAAAAACGTGTGTTTTTCATGTGTTCCTTTTGTGGTATTATTTGAAGTATTTTTATAACCCTTGGGGTTGGTTTAATAAAAGTATTTAGGGATGAAAATTATAATTTGTGTATATATTGGTATGATTTTTGTTCGAATGAGGGTTTTGAAATTGGTTTTGTGTGTAAAACATGGTTATACCTCCTGGGTTGGTTTTATGAATATTAACAATGATTTAGTGAGTTTAAAAAGTGATAAAATAGTGTAAATATACTTTTTTGTTCTTATATTCACTTAATATGGGTTTTTCAAAGTTAAAGAGGTGATTTAAGATGTCAATCATTTTTGAAATGTTTTATAAATTTCTGAAATGTTTTATTAAATCCTGATGTTGCTGCAAAACAAGGTTGTGGGTAGTTTTGTGTGAGTTTGATGATAAAATGAATTTTGAAGGTGAGAAAAGAATTATGTGAATTGTTATTGGTATTTTATGTGATGTTTAATTTCTTTAGAAATTTATTATAAAATAGTTAATGGGTTTTTGGAATTATGAAAGATAAGAAAAATTCCTTGTGGGTTATTTTTTGTGTGAGTATGATTTTAAAATACATTTGAATGAAAAGGTGGATTTTGTGACTTGTGTGATGTACATGTGGGATTTTTGGTGAATTTATATTTTGGAAGTGATATTTGAATGTGAAAATCATATTTCTTGTATTGTTAAACTTTTTTAAGCATAGGAGGAAAACCTCCGTATCTAGGTGGGTGGATGTGTACTTTTATGCATGTGATCCTTTGGGGGTTGGCCTCAGTTTCCCATTGAAAAATTGAACCTTAAAACACTAAATAAACTATAACGATGATTATGGTCATGATGATGATGATTGGGGACCACTAGGTTATGGGTTTGTTCCCTAATAGTGGCTTGTTCATGAGAAAAATATTTGTGATGATTACTTTCACCGAGATAAGAGGTTCCAAGGACCCACAACGAGCTAGCGCCTATGGGTTATTTATTATTTCTTGTGATCATTAGATGATTTGTGCTTACTGTCAGCATATGGTGTGATTGGATGGAAAAATTCAGTAGCATTGGATTTCATTTTAAAATTGTTGATCTGTTAAATTAGACCACTTGAAAAATGTTTTTATATAAAGATTCATGTTTGAGAAATTGTAACTAGTTTTTTATGTTTTGAAAACATGCATTCTTTTAGTCACTAAATATTTATCACATAGAATCTCTAAGTGGTGGTATACTACTTGGCTTTCTCACTCACCCTACATACACCTTTGGGTGTAAGTAGACTTGGTTATTTTTTTTTGTCTCAGGTTGGATACATTTTTTGGTAACAGTGGTTCAGGTTTCTGGCAGGTCCTTGGTGGTGATGTCTTTTGGGGATGGATTGAGGGTGGTGCTTCATTCCATGAGGGTTCATGGGCTGTTTATTTTTGGTTTTTAACCTTTGATATAGTCTATTTTAGTTTATTTAATCAATGTAATTCAGTTCTGAATTTTTGTAAAAGTCTATTTGGTTTGAAAAATACATATTCGTTTAATTGGATTCATTTGTTGTTTTATGTTTATAAACCTTATTAAATCATTCCCAGAATTCATATTATGTTATCAGTGACCTTGTTTCTGCCCATGGGTATCAGGAAGGCTTTTTTGGAATAATCATGGGCTGGGTTTGGAGTCGATTTTGATGGTGACCAGGTCAGGTTTGTGACAAATTGGTATCATAGGAGGTTCAATTTAGCTGTTTGCGTCATGTTATTAGGTGAATAGTCGGGATAGTATGGAGTTAGGATTGTCGACACATGGAATTATGGTAATGTGTATTGTTCCTGATCACAACACCTCATGAAGGGATTCAACTCACCAGGGGAGTTTGGAATTATATAAGTACTTTGGTTTTCTTGGTTTGATGATTATTATGGTAAATGAAAATAGAGTTGGGTTAATGGCCTTTGTGAGCTCTTAGGGCCTAGAAATCCATGGGAATCTAGGGATATTTCTCTAGAACACTCAATGATATTGTGAATTGATTGGTGTATGGACTTAAACTATAGGTCCATGTCACCCACGAAATCTATTTTTCCCTTGCATTGTCTTGTATTCTTTAGTTTTAAAATCATGGAATTTCGGTTTTAAAGGAAGAATTTCATGGTTTTAAGAAGCGTAATGTTTTGAGAAATAGTTTTCTAATAAAGAGGGATAGGATTGATTTTTGAAATGGTGGGAATTAATTTTCAGAATTGTATTGATATCGAATATTATGTGCTCACACCTCTTTTAAAAGTAAGAACTATATTGATGTTGGTTTTGATAGTGTTTCCAATAGAGTTTTGTAAACTGACAAAATGTTTTTTAATGGGATGAGTTGTTTTGAAATTGCTGTGAATAACATGAAATTGAGTTCTTATTTGAATGGTTGTGTCATTTTTATGAAAATGTTTGTAGGATATAAACTGGTATTTGGATCTCGTGGTTACCGGTATTAAGGAAAATGTTGTATTGGTTGAATTTTTTGGTTTTTAAGAGTGGAAAGATTTTTTGTTTTATCCTTTAGTATTTCCATGAGAAGCCACAGTTAAAGGGTTATGTTGGATGATGGATGGTTGAAAGAATGGATGGATGAGTGCTAGAATGGATATGAGGAGGGTTCTTGGTGTGGCATGTAAAGATGCATATGCGAGACCCATGTGGTACCATTGGTGGATACGCTAACTGCTGAACCATATATTTTCAAAGAAATTTTTTTAAAGAAAAATATGGTGTTGTGATGTCTAGTTTTGGGATGGTGTGTCTTATATGTTTTTGAAACTTTTATCTTGATGGATGGTTTGTGTCCAAGAATCACTCTTGTTTGAAAGGATTTTTGAGTTTGTGTCTGGTCAGTATGCTGGGATGAAGGGTTGGTTATTGGTCTCTTCTAAGAAATGCATTGGGATTCCTTTACTATTGCTCCCATCATGTGTTTAGATCTAGTTTGAATCACATAATAACCAAAGTAAGATCTTAGTTTGGTCCTTGGGTTTTCTTGTTGTATAACTTATGGCCCCATTAAGGGTTAGTTCACTACTGAAGTGCATCCCAGATTGTTTTTCCATTAGAAAATCCTATAATTGATTAATATAAAAAATCTTTTCTCGAGATTTGTAGAATGATTATACCCCCTTTTCCTTTTTGGGTGTTCGAATCCTATTTTAGAGAAAGGGTGCTCATGGATGGTTGAATGAGAACTTAGGATCTTAAGTTACTTTATTCATCAAAGGTGGAAGTGGTCAAGGGTTGTTAGTGTGAATGAGTGCATGTATACTGCCTAAGAGAGCATCTAGGTCCTTTGTAGACTCTTAGAAGCTATAATTTACATTAAACCACCTATGTGGGAAATCTAATCATGAGAGGAGTTATGGTCATTTTCTGAAATTGTGTGATATTTGAGGACATTACATAAGGTACCCCCCTCAATGTAATGTTTTTATCAGTTTCATTGGTAATGTTCGGTGATGTGTTTTGATGTCGTGTGCTCATTTGACTAAAAAGGTGAAGCTGTAAAATATTTTTTGGGTCTATGTTTTGTCAGAAGTGTGTCTCCATTCATGAAATATCGACATCCTTTGTTTAAAGGGATCTGTTTCTATATATCATTTGCTGCACCTGTTTCTCATCTGAAGAAACAAGGGGTTATGTGTGTGCATCTTCTAATCCCTTGTTTCAGTGAAATGTAGGGGGTAAGGAAAGATGATATTACAGTGCGTTATATGATTGTAAACTTTTTTTGGGATTGTGGTGCAGTTGTTTGTGGCATAGAAATAATAAGTTCCATACATGGGTTTCCAAAGCCCAACTGTGAGGCCGAAGATGCTTCAATCATTTGGGCTCTAGCCATTGGCCCTAGTGTGAAGCTAGTGCATAGTTAGGGGATGTACTAGGGTCATTCAAACCCTTGTATAATTTTTTGATCTTAGTATGAAAGATGGTAACATTTTAATCCCCTATTAGCATCGTCTTTCCTCTATTTTTCCCATTCATAGGAAATAGGTAGATGGATCATGCCCATGTTATCGCCCAATTTCATTATTTTCAACTTTGGTTTCCATTGAGTTTTTAGAGTATGGTAAGGAATTTGGAAAGATAGATTGAGCACACAGTTTGCGCATGGTTAATAGTAACCATTCCTCATAAACCCATGCTAGTAGAAGAATAAACATGGTTAGCACATGGTTTCTCCAACTGTGCGAATTAACCATGTGGTCCTCCCAACTCTTTAAATTTGGATTCTTCCTTTTCTAGCTCATGCCGGTTGGTTAAGATGGTTGGTTGTTATAGTGGGGAGACCCACTATTATTCTCATGTATGTTCCTTTGTAAATTTTAAATGGAGGTATAGACCTTGTATCAAGGAGTCTGTTTGGGCCTCTCCCTGTTAGTGTCCTGATCCTATCCCGAGAAAATTTGAGTTGTCTCTTATGGTGGGGAGCCCATTTGTGTCTCCCATACTACTTAATCAGATTATTCCATTGTATTGGATTGGTGGTAGGTAGTATTTTTTAGAGTTATCTCACTACTTACATCATCCATGGGTAGACTTTGGGAGTGGAGAATTCCCAACATTATAGTAATTGAAAGGTAAGTGTAACCTTGTTCGTTGTTGTTCGTTTGGGTAAATTGTAGGAATATTGTTCGGATAGTGTTTGAGAAGTTTTATATAGGGTTAAAATCTGAATATACTTGATCATTTCAGGATTTGGTGTATGTTTTGGTTGGTGTGAGTATTACTTTCTTTATTGATCAATTAGAGGTGTTTTGGCCTTTTGGGGGCGAGCGAAACATGTTGAAGGAGTCCATTTTGGCCTTTTGGTTGGGTTGGGTTTTTACCTTTGGCCTTTTTGTGGATTTATAAGAGAGGAAAGTTTTATGATTGGAAGAATTGTTAAATACATGACTTATTTTAAATGTATTTTTCATTTAATTTCCTTTCATTCCTTGTTCTGAGGGGATCCCATTCATTTTGGTAGAAATGGCGGGGTTTCAAAATTTGGGCCAAACCGTGAGCCCATTTCCATATTTAAAAATAGATTTTGTTTCTTTTATATCTACATAATGTTTTATCATTTTACACCCATTTTACATCCTAATTGGCATACCCTTGTATATTAAGCAACCATATCTATTTGGACCCCATTGGAATCCATAATAATGATCGATTTTAGTTTTCTATTAAGGTGTTGGGCTAGCTTGAATGCCCAATTTCTCCATTAAATATTTTTTATTTTTTATTTATCTAATTTATTATTTATGATTTTTGGGTGATTATAACTCTAACCCAAGACCACATACCCAAGGGGCGCTCACATGGTCTCACACTACTCTTTGGAGCTCATTTTCATCGCGAATTTGGACGGAACTTCTCTGAATTTCTCAAATCTCCCTGATTTAAGGAGGTAAATTGATAATTTCATAAGTCCATATGTTTTTACTTTTTTCCACCCATTCTTGTTCCTACATGACCTACTCTTCCTATTTTAAACCTCAAATTCATTTATGGATATATTTAATTTCATCTACTGGTGTATTTGGGTCATTATAATAATGATTTATTCAAGTAAGTGTTACTCTCTTTGATTCCTTCCATTTGATTATGGTTACATGCAGCCTTTCCTATTGTTAAAAAATTTCCAAATGTTAGGGTTTTAAACTAGGGTTTTATTTGGTGTCTCTTTGTTTCAATTTTGGGTTTTTAGGTTTCTTTTCACATCTTTGAGGGACGGGGGTGGTGCGCTTGATGTTTCGCACCAAGGATTGAGGGTTTCAACTAAAAAGGTAGGTGGTTCCATTTGCAAACAATTATTTATGATTTATTTTTCTGTATTTACACATTTTAATATTTCTCATATGTTGTGTGTGGTGAAAAAAAATTTATGATTGATTTGGTTAAGCATTTAATTTTCTAGTTTCATTTTAGCTTGAAATTGGTTGTTTTTCAGGTGTAAATATTGGGGGATTATTTTGGTTTATTTTATAACATATGAAATTGGATTACTAGATCATTTTTGGGATACCAATTCTGTATTTATAGGTTCTTGGTGTTCTATTGTGTTTGAAATAGGGGTTTTGAATAGGGTTAAATGAATAAAACCATGTTAGACTTCTTGAAAGTGATTTATAAAAACGTGTGTTTTTCATTTAAACCATTTGTGGTATTATTTGAGGTATTTTGATAGAACATGAGGATGGTTTTATAAAATATTTTAGGGCTTAAAATTCTGTTTTGTATTGGTATTGGTTTGATTTTGGTTTTGAATGAGGGTTTTGAATTGGGTTTTGTGTACAAAACATGGTTATACCTCTTGGGTTTGATTTATGAAAATTGAAAATGATTTAGTGAGTGCAAAAAAATGGGAAATGGTGTACATGTACTTTTTTGGTTATTTATTCACTTAAGATGGGTTTTTGAATGGTAAAGAGGTGATTTATGATTTCAGGCATTTTTGAAATGTTTTATAAATTTTTGAAATGTTTAATTAAATCATGATGTGGGTGTGAAACATGGTTGTGGGCTGTTTCGTGTGAGATTGACAATAAAATGAATTTTGAGGGTGAGAATGGAATTATGTTAATGTGAGTGGGCGGTAATGCGATGTTTAAAATCTTGTTAAGTGTTTTATAAAATTGTTAGAGGGTTTATTGAATTGTGAAAGATATGAAAAATTTGTTGTGGGCTATTTTTGGTGTGAGTATGATTTCAAAATACATTTGACTGAAAAGGTGGATTTTTTGAATTGTGTGATGTAAATGTGGGTTGTTTTGTTAATTTGTGATGTGTATATGATATTCTCATGTGCAAATTATATTTCTTATCCCGTTGAATATGTTTGAACACAAGAGGGAAACTCGAATATCTAGTTGGGTGGACATGAATAAGTATACTAGTTATCCCATGGGGTTTGGCCTCAGTTACAAGTAGCAAGATTGACACATACAAAACTAACTAAACAATGATTATATTGATGATTATTGGGGACCACTAGGTTATAGTTATGTTCCCTACTAGTGTATCATGCATTAGAATATATATTTGTGGTGGTTATGTTCACTAAGATACGAGGTACTTGGGACCCACAACGAGCTAGTTCATAGGGGTTATTTCTTAATGCTTGTTCTCATTAGATGATTTGTGCTTACCATCATCGTATGGTATTATTGGATGAAATAATTTAGTAGCTATGAAAATTTTTAAAAGTATTGATCCTTTAAATTAGACCACATGAAAACAGTTTTGATTTTACGTTCCGTATTTTAGAAATTGTAACTATTTTTGCGGGATCTTAAAACTTACATTATTTTCATATAGAAATTTTTACGACATGGACTATCTTAGTGGTGGTATCCTACTAGGATTTGGGTCAAAATAAAAATACACCTTTGGTTTTAAGTTAGTTTTGTCATTTTTGTTGTCGCAGGTTTTGTATAGTTTTTGGTGCCAGTTTTTTGGGATTCTAGAAGGTCCATGGTTGTGATTCATTTTGAAGAAGGATTGTGGGATGTTCCCCTTATCGTGAGGTTTATTGGGTTGTTTTTTTGGGTTTTTACCTTTGTTATAGTCATTGTGAGTTCATATAAACTATGTAATTCAGTTTTGATTTTTTGTAAATGGCTGTTTGGTTTGAAAAATCTAGATTCATTTTATTATATTCATTTCTTGTTTTTTGTTTATAAACATTGGTAAATAATTCCTTAATTTTGATTTATGATACCCAGGGACTTTTTCCTACCCTGTGGGGATTGGGAACGCCCTTCAGGCCTTGTCGCAGACTAGGTTTGGTGCCGGTTTTGATGGAGACTAGATCTGGTTCGTGACAGTCTGAGTGTTGTCCAAGGTATTGACCATATATAATTAAATAAATTCATTATTATTTAAGTTATGAATAATTGGGATTGAATTTATTTAATGTTTTTAAATATTTAGTAAATATTGGAAAATATTAGTCAAATTAATATTATTTTAATATTCAAGGATCATTTAATATTATGTGGGATTGTTAGTCTAGTTCAATGGCTCAGTTTTTACCATGCATTATATTTTATATATATTATAAGTATGTGATAAAATAATAAATAATATTGATGTAGTTTAGTTTTCCAAAATTATTTATTTAGTGAAAGTTGAATTAAATGGGGTTCGGGGAACCCAACTGGGTATTTTGAAACACAAATATAAATAATGTAGGATACTCTCTCTCAAATAAATATTCATTCATTTTCATGGAATGAAAATGAGAGATTCTCTCTCATACCATTTCATTATGAGAGATGTATATGATCCAATAGATAGGATCAAGATCTTACTCAAGCATAAAAGGGATCTCGTTGTGGTGATCACCAGGATGTATAAGACATCATCTGATCGCCGCGCTAGTACCCATAATTTGAAGATCAACATTCCAGTCGATTTTAGAAGTGTGAGTGGATGATCTATTGGGATCCTGCAAATGGATCCTTCAATCAAGGATCAATGATGATGAGTTGCAGTCAACTGAAAATTCAGATTTGAAATGGGTATATTTTCAGTTTATTTTTCTACTATTTGTAATTTAGGCAAGATCCTCAGACCTTACTAGGGATCAGATCATGAGTGATGAAAAATTTATTCGTCACGTCGATGAAAAAATTATAATGCATGACCCACTGGTTCTCTATGGCCCCCAGAACCTTTTAGTGGTATCCAAGTGATCGCGTATGTTTTATAATCCTATAAAATTATATTTTCATTGAAATTAAGTATAGGGTTCAAAATTTGTCCAAACAGTTCAAACCATTTTTCGATATGATGCTGAATGACCATGTTATGAGAATTTAAAATTTTTGGATTAGATTATTTTTTTTTGTGATTTGATCTTGGGTATTAACATTTTCATCCCGAAGAACTAATAATGTTTGAACTGGGATTATTTTATCAGTGAAAAATAAAATAATGTGAATGTTTTAATTTTACATTTTATGATTTGCATTATAATTTTATTATTACAATAAATATATAATAATAAATTATTATTTTATTATAGTTATTTTATTATTATTATGTTTAATGTCTATTTATACTTTTAGAAAATAATTTTGTGAGGAAAAACACACAAAAGAAAAATTGGAAATGGAGTGTGGACATGACCTTAAAAAAGGGAGAAGACATATTTATTTAAAATATAAGACATAAAAAATGATCAAAGTCTTTATAAAAAAGAGGGGAATGGGGGTCTGAGAAGACCCCTTGCCTTCTTCTCCACACGGTGCACCAACCAGGCGCCCCACCTGCCTCACCTAGCTACGGATAGACCGGCAGCATCGCCTCCAGCCACCACTAGCCTGACTCCCCGTCTTCGGACTGCCTGACCTTCTCCTGATCCATGGTTGATGCACCTCCATGCCCTTGTGTGGGCTAGACACTATTGTCGCCCACCTCCCAACCGTCGTGTGTCTTGTCGCTGCCAGCATCCACCAAACTGCTACCTTACACCCCTCCGTGACCAAACTAGCAGGGCTCCACCGTGAGCAGAATTATACCCCACTCTTTTTCCCTCTACACCTGCCTCCTACCTCCCGCAATAGCGCGACGTAGCTGCAACCCTTTTTAATTCCCACGCACCATCCTCCGACCTCCCATAGTTGTGTGGCATGACCGCCCCTACCTCTGGGTGTCGTTCAGACCGCAACACCACTATAATATCCTAGTAGTGCTTCCTTCTGCTGCGGATATGGATGAATGTGGGTGTGCACTGTTTCCCATGAATGGACAGGTAACCCCTATCTATTTCTACAGGGTCTTTTATGTCTCGAAATAAGACCAGGAAAATATTCGTGACCATGTTTGTGTCGGGGTGGACCTTCCTAGCCCAGAGAAGCCAAGAATGGGCTATGCCCAACCTATTATGGGGCTGCGTAGCTTCGACGAATCCCTCAACAGGTCCAAGTGGGGCTTTGAGACCTGATTAGTAATTAAATTAATATAGTTAGTTAATTTAATTTACTCAATTAAATTAAATTGATTATTATATAAATTGTGTTATAAAATAATAAATTTTAATATATGGATAAAATTAATTCAATTTCATTTTAAAATTGAATTAAATTAACTAATTTTATTTTGATATTAAAATTTAATTAATTAGCAGATCGATAAATAATTAAATTATTTTAAATTATTAATAAATTTAATTTAATTTATAACCCTCATACTTATTTAATGAATATTTATTTTACCACACATTGATTTTACCTATCCACTAGTCTTGAGCATCGACCCTTGTAGGTCTTCATTTAATTATATATTTGTTTAATTATTTAACTATGTATGATGACTGTAACTAATAAAATGATGGTATGTTCATCGTCTAAATTTTTTATTGAAATGTATAAGGAACTAAAAGTCCAATATACCTGATGAACATTTATACCCCTAGTCCCCCTCGCCCGAGCATGAGTATATTTGTATTTCGGATGAAGATGATGCAGACGTGATGTGGACCCCTCCAAGATGAGGTGGTACAAAATGATGTGAGATGGACCCTGCCAAGATGGGTCGATACTTTAGAAGAGAAGCGAACATACAATAAAAGGAAAAGATATATTACGAGTCAATATTCACCTCAGGTATGATCCCTTCGGTCGTTTAGATGCTCAAGACTAGTCGGGTAGTTGTTTACCTTTATGCATTTATTAATAACTTTATACATTTACAAACAGCAAGAGAAATACATATTATAATAGATAATAAAATACATAAATAATAGACATATGTTTTTTTATTAATGTTCAGTTGTGAGTGTGATAACATAGATGGACAATATTAAAAGAAATGGATTATATTTTTTGAGATAAAAACAAAAAACCCCACAAAGAAACATTAAGTCATAACATCCTTCCACCATTCAAGTTTTAAGAAAACTGGGTGTTTGGGGTACGAGTCATTCCATAGCTGAGGGTGCCTCTTACTACTAGGGAGTTCTTATTAGGGTGGTGCGTTGACATGACTAAAATTGAAAAAAAAAATAGACATAGATATCTTGTTGTAATATTAGAGGAAATAATTGAGTAAATAAAATAATGATTTTAGAAGCAGATAAAACATTCAATAGATTAGGGAACTGCAAGTTAATGTGGTTGGTCAACCAAAAACCTACATTGAACACTCAGAGTAGTGGCGTAGCCCTAGCTTGTAGAATATGAGGTGGTTCATGGATCTTTTCCACTAGAAAACTAAAACAATAGAGTATTTTGATTTTAGTATAGAGAGTTCCTAGAATTCAATAAATTAGAGGGAGACATTTGATGATTAAATTAATCAGTAATGTCACATTTGGTAATCAGCATAAAAGTACTAACCTGCTAAAGTTTATTTTTAGGAAAGGGAAAGTAATACCACAATCGAACTGTGATAAATATTTGAAAAATTTAATAACCAAACTTGGATGAATTTCAAATATAGTATAGAAACTTTCATATAATATTACTATATCAGCTATTCAAGATGCGTGTGTCCCAACCTGTTCAGACACCTCAATAAGTGAGGGTGTACATGATTATAAGAGACTAATGAATTAAGAGTACGATGGTACTATCATGATTCTATAATCAACGTCTGATGATAGTTGTGGTCTCTATATCAGTATATGGATAATGTTAAATGTAGTCTCATCTCCATGAAGTTTCCAAGGAGAAATCTATGAAATATTTGAATTTTTTGATTGCACTCCCATTTTTTAAAGTGAATGAATGTTCATAATCATTCATGGTATCCCATTCATATCCCTTTTACAAAAAATTTCTCCAGTTTCATTTAAGGATTTAAACAAACCGTAAGAGTGAGATCTTAATTACCATTATTGTAACATTCTCCAAGTAATAAAAATATTATAAATGTATCATGATTTTTTCTTATGAAGAATAAATTGAAATACAAGGTGAAAAGCCTATGGAATGTTAAACCAAAGAAACCATCATAATGTCTGTAGAGGAAATGAAGATGGTTATTTATCAAGTGGTTAATTTCATCACATATAATGAAATAAATTTAGGGATGTTTCAAAATTAAATGAACTGAAATACAAGAAGAAAGTAACCACTTCACATTCAAGTATATTCATCAATATAAATTAATTTTTCTAACATAATTTTTGGGTATTTAATATAATATTAAAATATCATTTGTTTATTAAAATATAGTAACGATTTATGTATAGGAATATTATAATGATTAATGTGTCTTCTTCAAGTATCTGAGAAAGGGTGATTACTAAGTTAGCGGAGAGAAACACATAAAATATAATTTCCATGTGAATGATTTTAATTGAACAAGTTGTTGAGTATTAACATAACATTTATCTCATATGATGTTTTTCTAATAATGAAAAATTATTCCATGTTTAGGGATGAATTCCATTTGTGGTGTAACACACGCAACAAATTGTTCATAAATACTTGAATCAAAGGAAATACATGTTGAATATAAAATTTAAGACTTACCTGGTTGTGGAAATATAATTCTTTGTTAAGTAAAAAAAATATTGGATGTAAATAATATACCATGTATGGTATTTAGGCTCATTACAACTAAAAATGTTTGGTATTATTGACATCATTAGTATGGACAAAGAAAACTTCAAAATATAGAGGTATAAAATAATGAATTTAGAGTTAGTTCAATAAGTGAGCATGAACTATTCCAAAGTAAAGCTAGAGGTAATGATACATCATAATATTCCTCTAACAAATTATTGAATGGTAAAGTGAATTAAGTTCATTGTCAAAAGTTATGAGTTACTTTAAGCCGACATTTTGAAGAATATCTTGACTATGCAATTGCCGATCATTATAATGTAGCATGGAGTAATTCCTAAATGAACATTACCTTATCTACATCACAAAATTAATTTTCATAAATATGATTAATGGTAAGGTCCTACATGGCATCATAGATAAAAAATGTAACATGGAGTAATTTCTAAATGCGCAATTTATACATCCTAGTTTAGATGTATAGAGTATCAATGATGCATCTTGCAGAAACAACCATTATATTTCAAGACGTTATTTTTAAATAATAGTAAAATTCCATAACCTATATCCCAACTAAAATACAATAAATCGATATCAGGTGAGTCATAGTATGGTGAAAATCCATTATGTCATATGAAATGTGTTAAAGGTTCAAAGGGTTTGTTATGGAAAAACAAAAAAGCATGCATCTAGATAAAAACGTTATTCATATAAGTAAATATCCTAAAAGTTTCTTATGATATTACCAAAATCCCTAACATAGAAATGTAATAGTCAAGTAATAGACTAGATTTCTATATAAGGGTGCACATCTCTATATGAGATAGTGGGATCATGATTTACTAGAGCTTAATCAATGCTCGAGATGCACAATTGGTTTACATAGGAACAAGTTTCACTAGTTTTTGTAAAAGATGCATGTTCTAGTGACACACAATGTATAAGAAGGATGAAAACATGGTTGTGGTTTCATATTCACTGCGACGGATGATAAATTATTAATTAATAATAATAAATCATACATGTAAGTAGTAAATGGAAATTAGCTATGATTGACAATATGAATTAAAATTAATTAATGGATTCCATGAATCAAATTAAAAAGGGGAATATAAATTGAATACCTATTGGGTATTCATATGAGATGATACATGGATTGTATATGTCTGGTACTAATAAGGCTAAATTGATGATACCCTTGAATTCCAACAAAGATTGCAAGTTTTGGAATTCCAGTTCATGATTAATGTAAGAAACATGATCGTAGGGTATTCATTGAAAATGAATATTTTCCTGATCTCTAATAAAGGTTTATTGGAGTTCCAATGTTTTCCAAGAAAAATATGTATAACATATTGAAAATAGTTTTTGGTCTTACAGTTAGATATGACCAGATTAAAATTAATTCTCCAATGATTGACTTAAATTAGAATCCTTATTTCATGGGAACTGTATCATTTGGAAAATATCTAAATGGTGTTTGGAACAAGTCAATATTACATTATGTGACATTTTATTGAAAAATACATGTTGATACAATTCAATTTCATAATTTTTGTCAATGCCACAACGAATAATCTCTCTAGGATGAAATTTTCAGAACATTGGAAGAGATTAAAGTTGTGAGTTGAATTCCATGTGATAGAGTGACAATTCAATCATGTATGTCATAATATGTAAAATAAGTGATATTTCCAAAATTAAAATTATATTAGGTATATATCAATTATATCCAAGAGCACTGCAAGTGATGCAGGAAAAACTATTATCTTTTACTTCAGTGAGTACAAATGATATGTACTTGGTATATGAAGAAGAAGGTTTACTAGTTTTTCTGGAAAAAAAAGTAATACTTAGATAAATTTGATCTAATATCATTTATAGGCAATGGTGATGAGAAAGTGAGGCTTATAAAAGATAGATATATCCATATCTATAAATACCAAGTATGTTTCAGCTTCTATGGAAGCTAATCAGTAGTTATAAATCACAATTATTTGTTCCAGTTCATAAAATCACACCTAGTGAGAAAAATATTATCATAATGTAAATTATGATATTATTTATATCCAAGATGTTATGTTTTTATGGTGGAAAAAAGAGTTATACTCAGGTATACCTTATCTTGAGAAGTTTTACTCATGTAGATGAGGTTGCATATAGTAGAAATTATACATGGTGAAAAGATGGCATGCCAAAAGTTAAATCCATAAATCAATAGATTAATGATCTTTATCATGCGAGTAAATAAAAACTTTGGTTATAATGTTGGCTCTAGTGAAATTGGGTGTGTTGAAACAATGGGTTCCCTAGACCCAACTATGTCGCACTTTTGATTACCATATCATTTATACCATTAGTTATACCTAATGAATGTTTGCCATTATAGTGTGGATATTTCTACATCTACTATATAATAGTAATTTCCAAAGATTAATTGTCTTTTTGAGAGATTATAGACAATCCCATTCTATAATGAGAACCTGAAGATACTAAGAAATTAATATTAAATATATGTTCTATGGTCCAGATACATCTTACTGACTAGAAACAGTAGATTCTTGACTATCATGTGCTTGGGGATCATAAGCATTGAGACATATTCTCATGAAGTTCACACTTGGTGATCTCCATTAGTGAGGTCATGGGGACAGACCTACCAATAGGAAAACCACATGTTTTTTTGTGTTATTCATCCTTCATATCTATAGACATGTGTATTGGTCTCCTGACATGAGACCATTACCAATATGTATCAATTGATTGCGTATGTTGATGCATGGAAAAACCATGGTATTGAAATCATGGAGAGGTATCTTGGTATGGGTGAGTCGTTGGTGGTATGACATTGGTTGAATGGTCCAAAATGATTTGTCATTTCAATGTTTAAGAAATTGTATATCTCAGTCCTGAGTGATTAGGATGGTGTAACCATTATAAGTCTTTGAACAAAGAGGTCGAAAGTGAAATCCATCTGGAAAGTTAAAAATAATAATAAAGAAACCAAGGTATAATGACACAATTGTGCATTTAACATTATTATATATTTATTAAAAAATAGATTATAGTAAAAAGTAAGTGTTCGTCGGTTGGTTATCATATCTATGGAAATCCTTATCTCATTAGGGGCCATGATAGGTTACTATACTCTGCTCTTGGTCTATGAATTTTATTCACTGTTATCGAGATAAGGTTCTAGAGGGTCACACACAATAGTGAATTCAAGAATCCACCCTATTCAGTTGAATATGATTATTGTACATGGTAGGGCCCACCATGGGGTTCATGTTTTGTCATAAGTATCAATACATAAAAATAATATAAATTCATTATTATTAAAGTTATGAAAAATTGGGATTGAATATATTTAATGTATTGGATTATTTAGTAAATACTGTAAAATATTAATCAAATGAATATTATTTTAACGTTCAAGGTTTATTTAATATTATGCAGGATTGTGAGTGGAGGTAAATGGATCAGTTATTATCATATAGTATATTTTATATATATAACATGTATGTTATAAAATAATAAATATTACCAATGTAGTTTAGTTGATCACAATTATTTATTTAGTGGACGATGAAATAGACGGGTGTCGGGGAACCTAACAGGTTATTTAGAAACACCCCTATAAGTAAAGGAGGATGCTCTCTCTCAAGTAACTATTCATTCATTTTCATGGAATGAAAATGAGAGCCTCTCTCTCCTCCCATTTCATAGATATGGAAGTAGTTTATCCAAGATCTGTGATCATGATCCCCATCATGCATCGAAGGTATCTCAATGCGGTGATCACTGAGACATTGAAAACATTGTCAGATCTCTATGCTAGAACTCGGAATTTGATGATTGACGTTCCAGTGGATTTTAGATGTGTGTGTGGAAAATATGGAGGGTTACTGCTATGAATCTATCAAACAAAGATTGTTGTCGAAGAGTTACAGTCAACATTGGATTTATAATTGAAACAAGTGAGTTTTCAATTTATTTTTGGGAACTTTATAATTTACGTGAGATTTGCAGACCATACCAGGGCTCGGATCGTCGACGACAACATGTTATGTCATCCATTTGATGAAAATATTAAAATCCTTGGCCCACTAGCATCCACTTCAGTCCCCAGAACTATTCACAATTTACCTAATTATTTAGTTAATTTACTCATCATATTTATCTAATACCTATAATTTTAAATTTAAAAATATGTCCAAAAAACATCACATGCTCAAAACAAATAAAAATCGATTTTACATACATTAAAGAAGATATCCACACATCATTTTTGACATGTATGAACTAACCTCACATTAATAAGAGAAACGATGAAGTTGGTATGAATGAAATTTTATGTTTTCAATAATAGATCATTTTTTAGTTTAAAACAATTTCAAATATCAAAAATGGGTATGGATGCTCAGGTGTTTCCCAAACCATAGTAAAATGATCCAGAAATAATTTTTCTTGTTTAAAAATTGATCAGAAGATAATTCAATAAATGATGTGTTCAGTGTGACCCAAATTATGTGTTTCAAATATAAAATTTTTACTTAAGTTTAAAACTTTTTTCACATATCCAAAATAGTGGAACTGATTAACTATTGTTTTCAAAAATTAGGGAAAAAAATATAATTATTTTTCACAAGTATGAATTAACTACACATAAATTCATCATAAAATGTTTTTAGTATAACTCAAAATATGTTTTTTCAATAGAATAATGTAATTTTATTTTATAACATGAATAGTATATCCAAAACTAATGAAATTATCTTTTATTATTTTCAAACATTAATAAAAAGGTCTGTAGTTTATTTTTTACATGCACAAATCGACCAAACATCTATTCAAGATAACATTTGATCGATATGAAAAAAAGTGTGTGTTTTAAATAGAATGGTTTCATTTTATTATAAAACTTTTTTCAAATACCCATAATTGATCAACCTCACCCATATCAATTTTATAATTTATTAAAAATATCAATAATTCCATTTTAACAAGTAGTAATTGACCATATAATAATCCGATAGACGATGTAGTTGATATGATTCCAAATACACACTTTCCATTTAAAAGTGTCATTTTATTTTAAAACATGTCAATGAATTAATTCTAATAAATGGAATCTCATTGATTTCATGATTTATTAAAATGGACCATAATTCTTTTAGGACTGGTATGAATTTACCACACATAAATTTGACACCTAATGTGATCAGTATGACCCTCTGTGTGTGTATTCAACACAAAATTTTCATTTTATATTAAAACACACTACAAATAGCCAAAATAGAGCAATAGATCTCGCATTGTTTTCAGACATTAAGAAAACTTCCTATATATCGTTTTTATATGAATAAATTTTACACACATCAATATGAATAATTATCTTATCAATATGATACAATTTTATTTCTCAATATAAAGCTTCTTTGTTTTGTTTAAAAAACATGTCAAATTTCCAAAATTGATCAATTTCATGAACCATGATGGGTCTCCATCAAACCCGACTCCCAACCTAGTTCGTGTCTAGCCCTGATGGCCATTCTCGATCCCCACGGGCTGGTATAAGATCTCGGGTGTCAATACAAGTATGTATAAATGATTTACCCAGCCATGCAAACGGAAAATGATCCACAATATTAAATAAAACAATTCTTGAAAAACCAAAACAAATAGTCCTTTTTAAGACCATATATTTAATTCTACCGGTTAATAAATAACCAAAAGAGAGCTACTGAAAAAAGGGAACCAAAAATCATCTCCAAAAGGCACCAGAAGGTATGGAAAGAATCTCCATCAAGATATCACCACAACACAACCCAGGAGGATAACTACCATCCTGAACCACTATCACAAAAATATTTACCTTTAATTGTACAAAAAATTACCATGTTTTCTAATACCCAATGGTGTATGCAGGGTGTGAGTGGATTCCCATTAGTATGAATCCCAAAAAGATTCAATTCTCTAAATGTCAAATAAAAAATAACTTATATGTTTATAAAATGAAATAAGGTTGTTGATAAATTTGGTGAAAATCATTTTTAATGGATAATAACTTTTAAAGGAATGCAATTTTAAATGAAAATACCATTACCCTTAGAATAACCTAGAGCCAAACCGTATGTTGATGGCTAAAAAATCAAAGTCAAGGAGTACTAAAATGTGAGAGTCCCTACGGGTATTAAAAAATAATTTGTACTATAGAAACTCTTTCCTTCATGTAAAGTGGTATAGGAACCACCACCATCCACATTCTCATGCACGAGCTACAAGAGAGGAGAAGCATCAATTATTCTGATGGTCTTCAATCATCATCAATGTCTATATAGTGTTTTCATCATAAATCCTGCAAGGTGAAAAAGTCTCATAGACTTATTTATCACTAGCACAATAGTCATAGTCTATTCTTCTAGATACATAGGATTCCCTTAGTGCTCAATCAAATTTCACATGCCATTAGTTACACCACAATAACACATACTAGCACAACATGGAATTACACAAACCAAAACCAACAATTTTCATACCCAAAACCTATTTCAAAAACCAAATCACAAAAAACCTTTCCAACCTGGATTCACATTCCAAACATAACTTAATATAATATTTACTCAATTTATAAAACATTTCAAATGAAAAAATAAGGCTTCACTCTAAGAATACACAAATTTCACCTGAAAACTCCAATATAAAATAAATTGCATAAAAAATCACTTCAAAAAAATTCACACCACATTGATACTTCAAAAAACAAGATAAAGAACACAAAAAGTCCTAATAAATTTATTAGGAATCATTTAAGAATGGAATCACCTTCCATTAATATGGAAAACCCCAAAATCATGTACGAAACTTCTACCACACCTCATCCAAACCCTAAAGAAGGACAATCGAGCCCTAAATCAAGAGATCAACCCACAAAGAATAAGTCTCAAGTCTAAAATGAAAACCCTGGGGATGGAGAGAATGAAACCCCAAAAATAAGAGAGGAACACCTATAATAGAGTTTGAATCATAGAGAGGAGAACTTTACTTGATGAATCGTGGAATAACTACACTAAATATGGCCCAAAAATGGAGTCATAAGGTAGGTGGAAAGTGGTTGATATCTCATAGGAGAGGAAAACCTGATAGATGAAGAAAATGAGGGGATTTGGGGGGTTAAACCAGAGAAGGGAGAGAGAAGAAATATGAAAATTTTAATGACCAAGAAAATCAGCATTGTTAGTTCACACGATTTGGGAAACCGTTCAGTAACTGTGAGAACCATTATATCCAGATAAAGAACTCCGCATAGTTACTTAGGAAATGGTATATTAGCATGCGAAAGTCATGCATTAGGTTATGTCTCATACTACATGGTTTTCTGGGTGAGCACACGGTTACTACTAACCATGTTACAACTGGGCATAGGGATATTACCACCCATAAACATAATGTTTCTTCCAAAATTTCATTGAAAAACTAATGAGACAAGATAGAAAAAAATAAAAATTAAGATTACCTGAAAATGAGATCACATATGTGAAAATTATCCCTAGGATGGACACTTTCTAACATAAAACATTCAAACCAAAGCTTGATCTGCAAAAAAGGGTACTCTTTATTGACCCATGACTTCCTCTATCAAGCCTCATGTGAATCATTATCATTATTCCAAAGGACACAAACTAATGTAATGGATTTCCCATGAAGAAAATTCTCTTGGAAGTCCACTATATGAACTCGTTGTTCATACACTGATAAATCATGCTCAATCTCTAACTCTCCCCAATTCAGCACATGATATGTGTTTGGATTATACATATTTAGTTGGGAGACATGAAACATTTCATGAGTCGTCATCAATTGAGAGGGAAAATCTAACCTATTTCCACCCTTCCAATATGGTCGGTGATTTCTAAGGGTCTCACTTACCCCATTATTGGCTTCCCTTGCCTCGAAAAATGACGGTGACTCAAACAAGGGGACATATTCAGGAATAAAAGATCACCCATAAACAACTCTAGGTCTCAACGCCTATCATTGGAATAAGATTTGTGGAAACACTGAGTTGTGAATAACCACTTCTTGAGTAGCATGACGTTCTCAAATGTCTCATGCACAAGGCTCTGTCCTAAGAGTGAGGTATCACCCACCTTTTACCAACACAATGGAGAACAAAAAGGAAAACCATCTAGTTCCTTAAATGGAGTCATTGAAATAAAATATTGGTAGCTATTATTATATGAAAATTAAACTCATCTCAAATGGTTATCCCATAAACCACTGAATTTATTGACATGTGTATGGAGAATATTTTCTAGAATCTGATTTGACCACTCTATCTAACAATCCTTTGGGGAATGGTATACCATGATCATCATAATATGAGACCCTAAATCACTTTGAAGGCCCTCCCAAAATTGAGAGGTAAAATGGGGGTCCATATCAGAGACAATTGCTAATATCACACCATGAAGCCTGACTACTTCCTAAACATAAAATCATCCCATCTTATCCACATTAGTCGTATCTCTATTGGGATTTATATAAGTTGATTTGGTCAGATTATTTACTAATATCAAAAAAGAATTCCTTCATCAAGGTGTATGAGGTAAGGTAATAATGGAATCCATTGTGACCATATATCACTTCAATGTTGGAATGGGTAATGACTGAAGAAAACCAGAGGGACTCTTTTTACTCTTTATTCACATATTGAGAATTATAGAATCTCGATACAATGTTAGAAATATCCTACCTCATTCATGACTATCATAACTACCGATGAACATCATAAAATATCTTTTTATCACTATGATGAATGGCCCACTCAGACTAGTGGCTATCCTGTATCACCAACTTCCAAAAAACTAATATCACCATGAAAGGGCCCTTGAAAGATAAAATTCTTTTAGGATAAAATGACCAAATGGGAGATGTCTCACAACCATTAGAAAACAACAAAAAACCTCTGACACAGCTTATCACCAATATTCTCCCACTAAACTATCTTTATAAGAGAAAAATCCAACTGCACACTCGATAGAAATGCACCTCCACAATGCTCCTTGGACTCTAAGTGCCTCTGGGAAAGGACTCACATCAAATTCCACTCATCACTGGACTCCCTTAAGGCCTGGACTGGCACTTTCCTACTTAAGGCATCTTCCACAACATTAACCTTTCCCAGGGTATAGACAATATTAACATCAAACTCCATGAAATATTAAATCCAAAAAAACTACATCATATTGGGATCCTTCAAGGAGAATATGTAGGACAAGCTCTTATTGTCAAATTAGACACCAATATTCTCCCCAAGTAGGTAGTGACACTATGTCTTCAAAGCATGCATCACTACTGTTAATTCAATGTAATGTGTCAGGAAATTCCTCTCATGTGGTCAGATTTTGCAAGAGCCATACACTACCACATGATAATCTGCAATACACACACACCTGATACCCAATCCTGAAGCATTATAATAAACAACATACCCATTTCTTGATTCTTAAAAGATCAACATAGATGTGCTAGTCAAAGTCTTATTCATCTCCTCCAAAGATTCTTGACATTCATGGATCCATTATAACTTCACCCCTTTGATGTGAGTGTGGTCATAGATAAATCTAGTAATTAGAAATCCCAAACGAACCTCTGGTAATACCCTTCTAGGACAAGTAATATCCTGATCTCAAACACGCACTTTGGCTATTCCCATTATTTAACTCAACTAATCTTCTCAGGGTCCCATGAAACCTATATGTCTTAGATGACATGGTCCTGAAACATTACATCCCTAATATAGTGAGTTAACTTTATGGACTTACCATAAAGATGATGATCTCGTAAGGTTTCCAACACATTATGAAAATAATTCCCATTCCCTTATACAAATTGGGAGTCGACTAGAATATCATCCACAAATAATACATTGAAATATTCGAGATACTAGTGGAACACCCTATTCATGATTGAAATAATGACCTTTGGAGAATTTGTCAATCTGAAAGGCTTGACCAATTACTCAAAGTGATTTTTTTGGATATCTTCCTCTATCACACTAACATGTTGGTAACCTGAACACAATTTGAACATGGATAACCACATTTCCCCATTCACCATGTTTAAAAATGATAAATTTAGGGAAACATGAATATATTCATGATGGTTACCTTATTAATATTCTAGTAGTCGGTGCACAACCAAAGAGATATGTCATCCTTTTTCACAAAAAAACAAGTGCTGTCCATGGAGAGATGATCAGGTGAATGTAACCATTTTATTTTAAATTTCCCAATTTTATCTTTATTTCCCTCAATTATTTGTAGTCCAAAAGATATGAAGGAAGAGATATTATTTTTGTTCACTTTGCCAAATCAATCAATAACTCCACATGCCGCTCTAGGGGTAATCCCAAAAAACATTAACAAGAAATAAATATATGAACTCATCAACTACATGAGTTATTCCTCCCTCCAAAGCACCAAAAATTTCATCCAACACGAGTGATGATTACTAATAAGCATGATTACCCATATCTGGGAGTGGAGGACCAGCATGACCAAACCAAGGATCTCATTCTCTGAGGAAAACCTAATACTTCCTTCAGGTCCCCTGAAAGTAACTTCTCACTGATAACAATCAATGTGCACTAAGAAACACACCATCCATTCCATGCCAAGGATCACATAAAATAGTTCCATATCAAAAACCAATAAATCTCATACCATGTCAAACCCCTGACATAGAAGGTTCACAAAATAGAAACCTAAGGCCCAACACCATATTCTTCCCCTACAGCGTCACCACTCCATTGCAAAGGATAAGATTTAGATCTGATAATTCAATAGGTTCAAAATCATAGAAGAAATATAATACATAGATTCACTGATATCGAATATAATATTAGCTAAAGAATATACAATCATAATGGTGCCTCAAATAGTTTAGGGTTGTGCATCATGTCCCACCGTTGCCTACACCATAGCAGAAATATTCCTCGAATCTATCTGAGTCAGACAATGACCAATGTCCTAAAACACTTCTCCAAGATTAATCTATCTAAATGAAGATCGAGTTAGTCCCTCTCGATCTCCAAACCAAGATCCTATCATCTTAGATGGTTCTGACCATGATTCCATTACCCCAGAAGCTAATGATCCAACACATTCAAAATAAGAACATTTAGCTCTGCAAAATCACATCACATCCAAAACACCCCACAATGATGATAGGGTTTTGTAAGATACATGAAAATAGGTTGAGTGTGTCCCACATTTCTACATTGGTGGCACAAAATGGACCCAACATTAGAATCCATAGAGGAAGATTTCTTGGAAGGTTGGCCTGAGCTACTACCACCCTTCTTCCCTTGATCCTCATGCTTCATCTTCTTTTCTAATGAAATACCACTTATCATTACTGACATAGCTCTAGAGCCACATGACATTCCATTTAAAGTAAATCTATACTATACAATCCTGGCCATCTACTTATGCATAAGTCATAATCTTGAACAAGAATACATTAGTGTAGTTCTCTAGATAAAATCCCTTCTCCAACCTATTATCTTTTATCTATTCATTGGAGAACATCATAAGGGAATACTAATCCATATTAGTAAAATGGTTGGCATACTCCATCACTAACTATTCCCCCTAGATATGAACCATGATGTCCTATGATCTAGCATACACCAAGACCTCAAATAATAATTGGTCATTGAATACCAACTAGATGTCATTCCATCTCATATTCTCATTCTTCCCAGCATAAATCATGGAGTCCCACCAACATTGACTAGGACCCACTAGAAGAAATGAAGCACACTTCACCATAGCCTCTTCGGAGTGTCCAGGAAAATGAAAATTAAAATGATATTCTCAAACCATTCATATGATTCTTATCATTCCATGATAACTCCGAAATAAAAAGGTTTATTCTATAAGGATTCATAGGATTTATCCTTCAAGGATTTAGGTTCATCTTTACTATGTGATGTTGTAATATCAACTGCTCCATATCCTAGATCCTGAACAGCTCTAACCACAACATCTACTATCCTCAAATCATGTGGTGAGGGAGAACTTCTTAGGCTGCTTCATTCAATTGTAGGGGAACTTTGTGGGGAGTTATGTTGCTACAAAAATTAATATTCACATCAAGAAACTCATTAACACAAAATATTTGACAAATCACAGAAAGAATAAAAAACATCATTAAACCAAACATTTCAAATCAACACAAGGACCAAACCACTTCACCCCTCACCAAGAATCCATGCACAGTCTGTAGGATACACATCCCACCTAGAGGAAAATCTAAACAAGTATTCCAATAACCCATGGTGACTCGATTTGTATTACATGGTGTGCTGACTAGGCACCCTACGGTCTCCCAAAACTCTGAACACTAATTTTCCTACCTTCTGTCAAACTATAATCTTCCCAAATCACATTAGCCAAAGAGATAAAACCTACCAGTGATACATTTTTTTCAACAACCAAACCAGGTCTCCATCTGATTCAGTTCCTGACCTGGACTGCGGGAATCCCTAATGGGAATTCTCAATCCCCATGGGCTAGCACAAGTGCCCAGGTATCAACATAAGCAGGTGGGAACGATTTATATGAACATACAATCACAAAAATGTTCCATAATATAAAATAAACCAAAGCTGTAAAAACCAAACCAAATAAAGATTCACTATATTTATGAATATGGGTTAATACCAAACCAAAATAGTGCTACTATAAAAATAGAACCAAAAACCACCTCGAAAACACAACAAGTCAAGGGAATAATCTCCCTCAAGCCATCACCACAACACCTCTCAAGAGAATAACAATAATCTCGAACCACCATCACCAAAATATTTTCCTTTACCCTAAAAAACATTACCAAGTCTTATTACACACAAATGTGTATGTAGGGTGTCAGCAAATGCTCAGTAAGGCGCCAACCAAAATGATTTAATGCTCAAAATGTTAAATGAAAATTAATCTTACAAGTTTAGTAAATGAAAGGAGGTGCAAGAAAAATATAAAAGAATGTTGTTTTAATGGAAAATAAATTTTAAAGAAATGCAATTTTAAATGAAAACTCCAATACCCTAGGATTATTCTAGAGGCACACTGTATGTTGATAGAGAGCACATCATAGTCAAATATCTCTAGAATGGGAGATCCCCTATTGGTATTAGCTTTAAAATGGGACCATATAACTACATGTATCAATGAAAGTTGTATAGGAACAACAAACATCCATGATCTCATGCACGAGCCATTAGAGAGGAGAAGCATCCAATATTCATGTTGTTTCTAGTCATCATCAATGTTTAGATAGTGTTGTCATAGTAAATCCATCTATGTGAAAGCAGTATATCGACACTTCTGTATCACTATAACATTAGTCCCTTTCATCCCTTCTAGAAACCCATGATTCCCTAAGTGCTCAATCAATTTCCACATGCAATAAGATACAACTCAATCACACTAACAGTCCTAACAAGGCATTACACACACCAAAACCCACAATTTTCATACCCAAAACCACTTTCCAAAACCAAAATAGACCAATACATTCCCAAACGAATCACATTAAAAAAATATATAAAATTTACTCAATTCATATTACATTTGAAATGCACACAAGAAGGCCTCACTCCAAGAATACACCAATTTCACATGATAGTTCTATTATATAATAAATTTCATATCAAATAACTTCAAAAACTAGTTACGTGACACATTTATAATTTTCAAAACACGATAAATAAAATAAGAAATCATAAAACATATTCATCAAGAAATGTTTAATCACATAATCACCTACCAAAGATATGAAAACCAACAAAATATGATGCAATATTTCCACCGCACCATGAAAGAAGAATGAATAATCCATAAATCAAGATATCAACCCATAAATATCAAGACTCAACCCAAATATCAGAATCCTAGGGATAGAGAAATAATCCACCAAAACAATAGAGGAAACCCTAGAATAGAGGAAGAATTAAAGAGATGAGACACTTACTTGATGATTTGTGGAATAACCACTCCAAATCTTGAATAAATACGAAGTCGTAATAGAGGTGGAAGGAGGGTGAGGTTATCTTAGGAGAGGAAAACCTAATGGTGGATAAAATGGGGAGATTTAGGGGTTAAAACTGAGTGGGGTGTAGAAAAAATAATAATTTTAATGACCTAGATGATCTACACAGTTTGTCCACACAGTTTGGAAAACATTGTTATTACTACGCAAACCATTCTCTCTAGATAGATAAATCTTCATAGTTACCTGGTCAATGGTGCATGGATGTAAAAACATCATGTAGTAGTTTCTTTCTCATAATTCATGATTTCCTAGGTCGGTGCATGGTTACTACTAACTGTCCACCAACCCTGTGCAGGTCTCCACCCATAAATAAACTTCTATTTACTTAAAAATTTAAAAATAATTCAAAGGAGAAACAATGAACCCAAATAAAATAAGTTAATACATTAAAATAGGGTAGGTATGTGAAAATAAATCTAGATCATATTATTTACTGTCATTTTGAAAATTCTCCATAATTCATTTTTTTGTTTTGGAATTGAATATATGCCAATCTCACACACAATTTTGTCAATATAACTCGAAGTATTTGTTGTCAATATGAGAAGAGTCATTTTAGTTTAAAATGTGACATATAGAAAAAGCCAAGAAAATATGTTTTGATTGTTTCCAATCATTTAAAGAATGTTCTAAAATTAAATTTTGACCTATAGGAATAGACTATAAGTAAATCTGATACTGATTTGGTCGGTATGACTTAAAGTGAGTGTTCTTAATAAAAAAGTATAATTTTAGATTAAAAAATAGATCAAATTTCCAAAATTGGGAAAATTATTTTGGATTGATTTTGAAATTTCGGAAAAGGTCCCAAAATTGATTTTTGACATTTATAAATTTCTTGCATGTCAATCTAAGACATGATGTGATATGTTTGACTCAATGTTCATGTTTTCAATAGAAAAGTTTTATTTTAGATTAAAATGTGTGTCATGTTTCCAAAACTATGTAAAGAGTTAATAATGTTTCAAACAATAAAATAATGGTCCATAATTATTTTCTCATGTATAGGAATTGGCATTAGAGAGGTCAGGAACATGATATAGTCGTTTTGAATTGATGTGTGGGTTTTTAATGTAAAATTATAAAGTAAATTTTAACTATGTCACCAAGATAAAACCAAGACGATTAAGTTTAAATGTTTGAAAACATTAAGAAATTAGTCCATAATTCATTTATAAACATTTATAATTTACCACATGTAAACCAGACACCCGATGAGTTTGGTAAAATTTGAAGTGTTTGATTTCAATACAAAGGTTTCATTTCATTTAAAAAAACCATGATTGAAAAAACTAAGAAAACAATCTCATATCATTTTTAAAATTTTAAAAAAATAGTTTATATTTCATTTTTAATGTGTAATAATTGATTTCACATCAACCTAACACATGTTATGACCGATATGACTCAATGTGTATGATTTGAATAAAAAGGATCCATTTTAGTTTAAAACATGTGCCACATCACCATAACCGAGAAAACAATATTAGATTCTTTTATGAATAATAAAAATGATCCATAATTCATTTTATAAATGTTTGAATTGACCTCAAATCAGTAAAAAACATTATTTATTCGATATGACTTGATGTTCAGGTTTTCGATTAAAAAGATCCATTTTAATTTAAAACACACATAAAATAGCCAAAACATAATACAAGACAGAATTGTTATGAATAATTTAAAAAATTATCCATAATTCATGTATCATGTTTTTAAATTTACTACACATCAATATAATAAATGATGTAGTCTATATGAATTAATGTGTGTGTTTTCACTATAAAAGTGCCTATTTAATTTAATACACACATCAAATAGATAAAATTGAGAAAATTTTCATGGATGTTACATTTTTTTCTAATGATGATCTATAATTCTTTGTTCACATGGCGGAATTAACCACATAGTAATATGACCCACAATATGGTCGATGTGACTCAAAGTGTGTGTTTTCAATACAGAGCATAATTTTATTTTAAAAATCACATAAAATAGAGAAAACCAAGAAAATAAGATCATATTTTTTTCATACATAAGACAAAAACACATGATTCATTTTTCATTTTTAGGAATTGACCTCTAAAAAATCTGACACAATATGTGGTCAAAATGAACCAAAGTGAGGGTTTTTAAAAAAATAGTTCCATTTATGTTTCAAACAGACATGAAATATCCAAAACCCAAGGATAAAATATCGTATGGTTTTCAAAAATTAAGAAATTATCCATAGATAATTTTTCACATGTAGATATTAACCTCATATCAATATGACACATGATTTATTTGATTGGAATCAATGTTCTTGTTTTCAATACAAAAGTTTTGTTTTTATTAAAACATACTAAAAATATCCATAATGATAAAAAACTATGGAAATAATTCAAATGTTATATCAACAATCCATAATTCGTTGTTCATGTATAGGAATTTACTTCACCTAATTCTAAAAAATGATGTTGTCGATCTGACTTGAAATTTGTGTTTTTAATACTAAAGTTCCATTTTAGTATAAAACACATATTAAATAGCAAAAACCAAGAAAATGATCTTGGATTTTTTTAATACATTAGTTAGACAATATATGATTCATTTCTGACATGTGTGTTTTTAATACAATAGTGTAATTTTATTTTAAAATTCATTTCATAAGAAAAACTAATAAAACGAAATTGTATTTTTTATATTTATTAAGAAAATGTTCCATAATAAAAATTTTATATAATGAATTTCAGTGACTCTCAATATAGCACGTGATGTGATTGGTATGACATCACGTCTGTGTTTTCTAGAAATTAGTTCCATTTTAGTTTGAAACATTCATTACATAGCCATGACCATAAAAATAAATTAGATTTTTTTATTACCAAATTATATTATATTGGTTAATTATTTTCCATATCATTCATATGTTATTATTATGTAGTTAGTTTTCCCAAAGATAACTTCTTAAGATGAAAATTAAATGGTGTGACAGATAAAGGCCTGTTTTCAAAAAACATGTACTCCGGAATTGTGTCCCATCCATAATGGGTTTTTATCCCCATATATGAGATCCAATTCATGATCACTCTCTTTTTATAACAAAAATAAATTATGTGATGTGTAAGAATCAACCACATCTCAATATTATATACAGTTTCCCTAGTATGACTAAAAGTATTTATTTTTCGTTTAAAATTGATACTTGTGATTAATTTATTTTTATATATTATTACTAATATAAGAATTTTATTCTTATACATGTTCATTCTTTTTCATGATATTGGGTGTTATTCTTGATAACTAATAGCATGAATAGGATTTAAGGGACAAATAAAAATTAACATTTATGTTTTTTAATTTATATGATAATATTTACATACTCTTGTGTTTGTAAAATCCAATGTAAAAAATTTCTATCATGTAGTGATTTTTTAATGTATTTGGGTTGTAAATATTATTAAAATTCAATTTTTAGTTTTTTTCTTGTATTTTCTCATGTATTTTCAATTTTTAATAGTTATTGTGTTGTAATTTTAATAACATAAAGTAGGTGTATCCCATTTATCAGAAATATTAAAAGTACTATTAAATGTACCATTTATAATTTCTAGAATAATTTCTGAAAAATGGTCACTTTATTATCTCAAAATAAAATCACTAAGAAAGGGGGTCCTTTATCAATGCTTAAAGAAGAAATGATAATGATTAATTTATAATTTTTTTAAAGTGTAGATAATGTTTCCCTTTATTAGTTATTTTCTAGTGTTGATAAAAGATTGGGTATTTTAATTACACTCTGATATCCACTGTTGTTTTTGCACCGATTAAGTCCAATTTTGGTGATCTTCAATGCCATATTTGTATTATATTCAGATAAATTCCAATATTATTATTCTTCCATGATAGGTTATCTAAAGATTTATAGATAGCATAACGGGTTTATAATTTTATGGCTGATCACATGTCGAATGTATTATACACCCATTTCTGTGGTTTTATGTGGGGAAATTTTATGGTGACTAATTAAATCATAGGTGAAATTTATTCTTGAGTTATATGAAATAATTAAACATAAAATGTGAAAATTTTATTTGAGGAATAACGATGTTTTCATATTTATGAAATATGTTTAACATTATGGTTTACCTTTAGGCTTTATATAATATTTTATTCAAATGTAATTATGGGAAATTACATTTTATTGGAAACAACATGATTGGTATGACATAAAATTTGGGGTAAAACATTTAATTAATGAAAAATATGCTAATATTTATTTTTAGAATTTTATCAAATTTCTGGGAATGTTATAATGATTATAAAAATATATTTTTAGAAAAAAGGAATCATATAGGCTGGGTGAAAACCAGATGCATCTGGTGAGGATGAGATGAATGATCTCACAACCGATGGGAGATATGGTTTCAACTCATACCACTGTTCTACGTGATGTCCTGGGTAAGTTGAAATTGTTTTTATCTATTTAAACTATCTAATAGATAAATGTTATATTTATTTTGGGACATGTTTTTTATTGTATAGATAACTAATTGATTGATAGTTTTTTAGTGATTATGTTATTAATGTTATTTTGAATAAAAAATTACTATTTTTTGAACCTTATATGATTATGGTAAGTAGTATATAATATGTTTTTATTTGAGGAATAAATTATGAATTGTCTTTTGGAATCATTACTGATTTTAATGTTTCTTTTTAGTGATTCAAATTATTTATATAAAGGAATATGTAATCTAGTAGATTGATTTATTAGGGAATATAATTTTTTTGAATGATACATAAATAGTGATTGATGTTATTTTATCTTAAATATTACACAAATCTTGAAAAATAATATGATCAAATACATCTATATTTTGGGTTTCAATCCTAGATTGAAATATTTTCAATAATTTTAAATATTGTTATTTACTCAATGATCTATATAAAAATTTGCATATTACTATATAATTTTATAAATTATTGTAATTCTTCTTTATAAGAATGTTTATTAATTTTGGGAATTATCTTATCTTTTACTAACTATTTTGGTTTTTGTTAATGTCTAAATATTATGAGAATATATTGTCAAACTATTAATAATTTTTTCGTCAATTTGAAGAAGATTATAGTGATTCGGATATAAAAAATCAATCATCTTGAATACTCATAGTTTGGAGAAATAATACGTGTTGGTGATAAAAATTGATTAAAAGATGAAATATTTCTTGAATAGTAAGTATATTTAATTGTATTTTAGTGTTTATTATAAAGGTACTCATAAAATACATTAAATGATCTTAAAATAACAACATTATCAAATTAAATTTTGTACTGAAAAATAAAAGGAATTTTAAACCATTAATTATTTATAGTTTTTGATGGTTAAATTTCTCCAAACAATGTTCTCTATCAATCCCTATCAGTCCATCAAACCTATGTTTTTATTATATATGAATTGTTTCACTTCTAATTTTTTTCCTATATGAAAATATAGTAATCTGTTATTTCAGAGGAATTTTCCATCCCTTTCCCTCATTTCAAATTTTAGTTTTAAAAACAGTTTTTTCGAATTGATATTTCATAAAACATATTTTGAAAAGTCAACCCCTAGTTATAAATACATTGTTCTAATTATGATAAAAAATTTATTAAATTATATAGAATGTAATATCCTATGATTTTTAAAAGGAATACTATGTTACATATCATTCATAATATACAATACCAAGTGTAATAAAACTAAAAAATATTATTATATGATCGTTATAGCATTTTTGTTAAATTGGTTGGTATAAATATGATTAAATTGTTTTTAAAAAATATTTTTAAATTTTCTAGTCAATAAAAATTTATTTATTAATTCATATAAAATTAGAAATAATTTTTTTATTAAATTCATTTTAATATTCATAATTTTTTTACATAAAAAACATATTTAATGTATAGTTTTCCATGAAAAAGAAATACATACTATTTAATTCAAATAAAGTTTCAAAATGTAACCTTCTTATTTTTGATATATCTTATTTGTTAAAATAGAGAAAATTATAATTATAAACATATATAAGTTTCTATTGTTGTCTTTATATCACCATTTTCATGATATAGTTTTTTATTATTTTTGAGTAATTATATAATGGATTTAATTTATTATTCAACACCAATGAAGTATATCATTAATTAATAAAATATATAAAAATTATTTTATAAATATTAAAATAATTTTAAATCTAGTGAAATAATATATTACCTGAATTCCAATGTTTTATATAAAATAAAATTAACATTTTAAAGGATAATATTATAACTTTATCTCTACGGTTAGGTCATTTAAGTCAAATTACGTGAATAATGTATAATTTGTAAAAATGAAATTTTAATGTGAATTTTTTAGATTGCATAAAACATAAAACAGGAAATATTGGATAATATATAGTCTATAATGTTACCTTTTATCCATTTTTAGGTCATTTTTAACCATTTAGAATGAAAATTAAATTATTATAATTTAATATTTATAGAAATTCCAAAAGTACCCCACACCTAAATTAAAAAAGGTCACCTCCTCCATCACATCATAACCCCTATTTGATAACATTATCTAAAAAAATATTCCAGTTTACATTATTAAATTCCTTATACACATTATAAATTATTTTCTTCAAAAAACACCATCCCTATATCCTATTAGATGAGACCTAATAGAGTCATTTCAACGAAGAGGTAGTTTCTATAACTGGTAAGGTTCTTTTCTACTCTGCTTTACTTCATGTAAATATATGGTATTTATCCTAAAATAATATCATAAATATACTCCATATTCTAAAATGTTTTTAATATTATTTATACACTATTATACACACACTTTCCCATCAAATTATAGTTAAATGTATTAACTGGGCATACATACGGCTTATGCTCTCCACATAGAGATACAATTCAATTTTCATCAATGCCTTTTATGAATGGTTATTATGATGGGTTTAATATTTATATATGATATTTATGACACAATTATACTTATTTAATTATTATATCATCTCTACCTTCTTATAATACAGACCATTGGAAAACAAAAATGCCATTTGTGTCTGTGTGTGTGGGAAATGACCTCGACAAAGTGATGTGATAAATTTTTAATTTTAATTTTACATGGATGGTACTAAAAAAGAATTTGATAGATATATATAATATATATCATATATATAATATATATGATATTATAATGATCATAGTATATGGAATTAATATTTGACTTCCATTTAACATATCCATTGAATAATTAAATGAAGTTCATGCATATGTATAGTCTACTGTACCAATTAATAGTTTAATTTATTTTTATATATATAACTTTCTTATTGTAATTATAAATTTTTTTAATGTGAATATATATATGTATAATATTTTTATCAACATTAATGTTATGGTTGTTAAAGAACCAAGATAAATGTACATGGATTGGAACAACTAAATATAAATAATCATGATTAATGTAGCAGTTTACACCTAGAAATAACAATTTTAATAATGAATTATTGAAAAAAGGGTGAATTAAAAAATTATAATGTGATCATATATGATATTATAGGAATTAAAATTACTTTTTTATAGATTTATTATATATTTTAATTTAATATACATAAATTTAAAGTACATTCAAATTTAATTGAACTTGATGTAAAGAATGTTATTGTCAATTTTACTTATATGGAATTTTTTTTATATACCATATTTTTATTTATTGAGCTATATTTATATACCATGAATGTATTTTATCATTAATGTCAATAAAATAAATTCAGTTTTGTTTCCATCTATTTTCATTTATTTCCGGTGTCATACGATTCAATTGATATAAATGCTGAAAAGGTTTTATTTTGGAATCTCATCCCTATCCATAATTGTTTAGGTTTATGTCTCCACTAGTGAATATTTTTCTTCAATATCCCTGATTTATAAAATCGTTTTCTAAAATTATTTTACCATTCTAATATGTATTTTGAAATTATTTTTTTCATGTTTTACATTTTATAAAAGGATTTAAAGTAATCTTTTTTTAATATTACAAACGAGAAACATTGTGTCTTTTTTATCATAAATATGGATGATTTTAACATATATATAATTATTTAATATTTACACAATCATGAATAATATTTTATTTTAAGCTTAATTGATATGTCCCATTATTATTTTCCAAGATAATATTTCCTTTAAAATAGAAACTATTTTTTAAAAAGAATGGATTTCAAAATAAAATGTTATTTTCATCAAGAGATATTAAAAATGATCATTCAAAATTATTTTTACACAAAAAATTAAATCCTTTAATGTTTCATGATAATTAAAATTATATGATATAATTTTATCAAATTTGGATTCTCTCTAGATGATTTAGGTTAATGATGAAATGATAAAAAAATTTAGAAACCTATTCTTTTCCTTGTGTTATGCTATGATGAAATGATCATGAAACACATTTTTTTCATGGGTTCTAATATGATTATTGTTTTTCATAATCTTGTACACTTATTTAACATTTTCAATATGTGATGGATTATACCTAATATCCCTCTAACACATTTGTAAAATATTTATATCTCATGAGATTAATAAGACTAAATATGGAGTGAACATAGTTTAGTAATAGATGTTCCCAATATGACTATCTTGAGAGTAAAACATGAAAAAACATGATATATTTGGGAGTGAACCCATTCAGATAGGATAGTCTTAGACAAGATCCTTGTCTATGAAATAAATGATTTTCTATGGTTATGTTTATCCCACAGTTCCATGTTTTATACCAATGTTTTTCTATCATGGCTCATATTATTTTATTTATTTATAATTCGTGTATTATAATATATATTTTTTTTGTACAATGAATCATTTTTATGACATAGGTTTGATTTTTTAGGAAAATTATAAGATATTTTAGAGATTTAATACTCTTATACATTTATTATTCATTCATATGATTAGGGATTGATATATCCCATGTTTACACATACCGAGAAATGGATCTCACCCTTTTTTATGCTTCTATTTCTCTAGGTTGTGAATAATTATTATATATGATTTTTAATAAAATTATTTATATGTATGTATTTTTATAGGTTATGTTGAATAAATTAACTAAAATAGAAATACATGGGTATAGTGGGTGTTGATTTTGATATCCATGAACTAGTTATTTATGGATTGATGTTATTAAGTGTTTTCTATGTTCTATAAAACTAAAATATAAAAGGACATTGGGTATGAAAGTGATCCAAAATTCTGTTTTAGGGTTAATGTTTTTATGAAAAAAAATTGAAAGACATTATCATTATAAAATCCTGAAATGTAACACTTATGATTTTAGCACAGGATCTAGTAGAGAAATTCACAATATGTTACATAAACAACCTCCATTCACCTAGGATCTCTATTCATTATATGATAATTACTCACATGAAGTAAAGGTAAACCAAAAGATTGGTTTATTGTTTTTATTAATAAAAAAATATTTTCTTACTTTGAAAAATTGTTTCCTTGAAAACATATAATAGAATCTTGAAAACATTTTGAACAACATATTCCATGAAAACATATAAAATAACTGTGAAAATTTTATTAATGACTTTTTTTTTGTAAATATTATGAAATCATATAATTTTTTAAGATCATTTATATCATTTTAATTAAAAACATCATTTTGAAATCATAAAAAAGGGTATTTGAAAGGAATTTAGATCAGTTTTTAAAAATAAAATATATTTGATAACCCCTTTTATTTGGAAAAAAATTTAAAATAAACAATTTTCCATAATATTTGGATAAATACAGTAATCAAAAAAATAAACATGTACATTCAAAATGAAAACATCAAATATATTATGGTCATGATGGAGTGTAAGTTTATATATTATAAAAAATTATTATGAAAAATAACAATTTATAAAATTTCTATAATATCTATAAAAATACTTTTGAAATATATTTCATAAAAATTTATTACATTTGAAAAAATTTCATTTAAACATCATAGGATAATAGTAAAAAAAATAACACTCCATTAATAAGAAAGTGAAATATCATGGATTTATAAATGAAAGGGATATAAATTTCGTATTCCTATAAAAACATGTTCATAATTATGATAAGTAACAAAGAGTGAAATAATGGCACCATTACATAAATATAAAATGAATAAGTGAAATTTAAGAAAATTAATGATAGTTCTTGTGAGAAGTATCATAATATATCGTCAGTGGAAGCATAATTATAAATAATTATGATAATTTATGACATTATAGAAATGAACCATTACCACTTTTGAATCATTATAATCTTTCATACTTTGAAAATGTCCATCAGATTGAGGAGAATATTGATGGAATAAAAATATCATCAGACTCACCCTAATTCTAAATTGAATGGTTTGAACATAATGAGAAAGAATCAGTGTCTACATGAATCTGATATAAATCTGAATATTCTTTTCTATATTTAATTTCACACAAATCATATGTATTTTGTGAGACTTTTTATTCAAGCTTGCTAAAAGAAATGGTGAGAATTGGTGTTTCCAATTGCATTCAGATTGATCAAATCTAGATAGAAAGATACAAAAGGTTCTGGAAATTGTACTCAATATGATCGTAATAATATCAATCATATTTTGGATGAAAATAGAAGAAATATGAGAATTGGGAAGTTACAATACATTCCATTTTAAATTTTATAATGTTGATTCTAATCATAAATGTAATCAAAGTCATCAAGGAATTCATAATACAACTGATGTTTGTGAAATAAGAATATTGGTAAAGAGGAACTTTCCATAAATACATATCATCATAATCAGTTTGATGGATAAATATTTATTTAAAGGCTAAAAATAATGATCATAATAATGAAAATAATTAAGTTTTTGAAGGCGAAGCTAATAATACATGTCCATCATATTTAGTATGCCTTTTTATTCATCCTAGGAATAATATTTTGTTTTGTAAAAACTATTGGTTTCATATTTAAAAGATAAAGAAGAAATTGAAGTTGAATCATCTAATATTGGCCATTCATACTTGGTATTCCATCTTCATCAATAGAGGAATATGTTTTTGGAAGTAATGAATTAAAATAAAATGAACAGTATAGGGTGAGCAATACAACAAATAATTTTAGAGTCTATCAATAATGTATTCAACCATTTATAAAAGGTTGAACTTATTTATTTATCATTAATGTGGCTCAATAAAAAAAGTAATAAGACTCTATTAGTTTACATTTTTCTTCACCGTAATGAAACAATTCATAATGAATATCAGAAAAGAGATTTAGAATCAGACTGATGTTTTTGATGAAAATTAGAGGCAAGATGGAGTTGTTAATGGATTCAAGATGGATTGATTAGAGATGAGAAGAGTTAGGATATTTTTATGATGTCAATATTCACATAAAATTCAATAGAAATTTAGGATTCAAGTAATTTGGTTGAGTGGTAAAATGTTCATAAATCCCTCCCATACCATTTTTGGGGTGTGTATAAATGGGAAAGTACATAGTACGTTATGAAAAATTACTATTAATGAAAATGATGAGAGAAGGAGGAGAAATTAAGGAATTAGAGACAAAATAAGAGGTTCTCAAGTTATACTTATTATATAAGTGATGCTCAATAAAAGAAAAAGGAGAAGATATAAAATTGTAACATTTTAACTGATAAGCTAATTTAGTTGATTATCATATTCATATGGTTTTTATATCGAGTAGGATAATTGGTTCGAGGAACTAATTTTATGATTTCCAGATTGAATAAAAAGTGGTCAAATATTTTTTCATTAGTATTTTTTGAGATATATTTTTTTTGTATATAAAAATGAGATGGGGAAAATCGGATTGGGAAATCAGATTGGGATTTCCATTCTCAGAATAGATGAGGTTCATAATTGTCTCAATCATATTCTTTATAGTTATATTATTGTATTGAGAAAATAATAATTAAGAATCATATTGGGAATTTGGAATGAATTTATTTCAAAGTCTAGGATGTTATTATCAAATTATGGGTATAAAAGAGAATAATTGTTTTTAAATATCATATCTGTGAATGTTGGTTAATAAAAAACATAACATAATCAGTTAAAAAACATTTTATTACTTTATTTATGATAGTTGGAGAACACACACAATTGGATTTTCTATATAGTTCTAAACAAGTGAAATAGAATATTCTACTATTTTAATTCCAGACAAAAAAAAATTTTCTAGTGGATTGTGTAGTATTGGATCATTTAAAATCCATACTGAGGGAATAGATATTCTTATTGAATGGTGAACATTATAAATTATTATGTTACTATGGGTGTGTGTTAAATTATTTTTTATTGGGAAATTATTCTTTAACATGATTAAAAGGTTTTTTCATAAGCATGAAAACATAAAAGAAAAATACATCATTTATTCACCGTCAACCCCCCTCAGTGATGATATTTTTTTAAATGTTCAATTACATTTTATTGGTTTTATGGTTGGTTATTAGAATATTAGAATCCATGATGAATTTTGTGAGGATATTTCAGGAAAATAAATCTTGTTTTATTTTTAAATACTGATGAATTATTGAAGAAATGGATATTGTTTTAGTGGCATCCACATTTTATGATTCTGGGTTGCTATCTATGAATATTGACCAAATATCTAAAAATATAAACATGAAAGATCATAAAATGTAATATAATAATTTATTGACATAAAAAATCAGGATTATGCAGTGTTTACAGATGGTTCCTCATAGTTTCTATATGATGATGGTTTTGATAACCTTAGGGGTTAGGATGATGTTAACAGAATACCGTAAATTATATTTACTTTATGGTTAATGTGAAATGATATTGTATTTTTTAATTACTATGTTTCTTACTCTAAAATATATAAATTCAGAGAGTATTTTTTATATAATAAACATGAATGATAAAGTAAGAAGGCCCTGAGATGATGTTATCTTTATGAATCTACTACTTAGAATGGTGGGAAATGGAACAGAGTAGTTTGTGATAGTAATAGATCAGTTGATGTATATCATAAATGGTGGCAGAATCCATGAAAGGGAACACCCAGATATACCAACACGCTGACAGTGGAACACATTACAATGAAACACCCCCCAATTTTAGTGGAACTTCAAACCATGTGGAGGATTAATGGTGGATGAAATCCATTGAAAACAAATTCAATCTCATGGGGTGTTCTAATAATCAAACATTTAATCTTGATATTTATCATTTTAAATCTGAAGCTGACCAATGGTGGTAAATGGTCAAAAATATCAGGGAAGGATGAGATATTTAATCCTTGGAATTTGTTTAATTTATGAATACATTCCTTGAAAAATATTTTTTTAAGGCATTTTAACCTAGGATGGATAAGTAATTCCTTTAACTTATGTGAAATGATAATGATTTAGAGGCCATGTATGAAGCCAATATGACACAATCAAAATGGTTCTCTCCAAATCATATTTGAGATATTAAAAGTTTAGTTATTCATTTTTACTCACTATTGAAGCCAATATATCAAAGGGTATTGGCTTAACATGAGTTCAAAAAGTTATTAGAATCTTGTTTAATGTGTTGATAGGGTTAGAATGGAGTTTTATGATAATCACATGTACATTGAAAACATGTATTATATAACATCCATATAGATAAAAATGGGTAATAATCTATCTTTAAAATAAAAATGTAAGAAAATTAAGATTCTATTTTGTGGGATGTTTGGTACAAAGAAACCCAGAGAATGGATTACCATTTATAGGAAGTATTTTTGGTGCACCTACAAAAAGAAGGACCTGAATTATGTTAAGTAATTGGACTACAAGAAAAAAAGGTATAGTGAAATATTAATGGACTTTTTCAATGTTTGCTGATCCATATAATGAAGTGGTATCAGGTACACTGTTTGTTTACTCATATTTTTCTAATGACATGTTTTATATGGGGTATACACATTCCTTTATTTCAGATGAATTTTTTAGTAAATTGGAAATTTCACATTAAGAAATGAAACAAAAACATATGGTTAAAAAACCATGGTGAAATAATAGAGAAAATAGAAATATAATAATATTTATATTTTTTCTATGGATATAAATTACCTTAAAACCTTTTTGTTTCACCTATAGTAGAGTTCAATATTATTATAGGGATGGATTCCCTTTCTGCTTACCATAGTTGGATTGATTGTAGATAAACAGAACTTTTCTTCAAAAAGAGATTTTGTTTTTATATAAGAATAAATCCATACCATTGATAAAATATGGGGAGTATGAGATACTATTAAAATATAGATATGAAATTCATCTTCCACATATTGTTAAAAATAATGGAACAATATAATTTAATGATTTTCTAGTAGTAAATGAAAAGATGCATGATTTTTCTAATACGCATACCAGTGTTAAACCTGATCGAGTTGTTGAATATACTATATAAGTAGTTCTTAATGATAAGCTAATTTTAAAACCACCTTATCGAATGGATCAAGTGTAACTGAAATAATTGAAAATTTAGTTTCCAATGTTTTTTGATAAAGGATTCATTCATCCCACCACTATATCAGGGGTGCTCTTGGTTTGTTGGTTTAATAAAATATATGGTTCCACGATTCATTGCATTGATTATAGATAACTGAATAAAATCTCAATTGAGTATAAGTATCATTTTCCTTATATCAGTTACTTTTTTGATGAGCTCCTAGGAGATTAGTATTTTCCAAGATTGATATGAGATATTGGTACCATCAACTAAACATGATAGAGGATGACATTTTAAATTGAATTTCATACTAGATATATGCTTTGTGATCTTGTTATTTTGTACTTGGGGTTGACAAATTTCCCTTCTTTATTTATAGATCTTATGAATTGAATATTTCATGAATATTGGGAAAATTTTGTATTTGAATTTATTAATGATACTTTTGTTTGTTCAAAAAATCACGAGGATAATGAAAAAAATCTATGTATTATCACGAAAACTCTCAAGGAAAATAAGTTCTATGGAATATTTATAAAATGTGATTTTTTATTACAATTTTTTTATTTTCATGGGAACATTATAAATAAATATGAGTAATAGTGGATCCCACAAAATCAATAGTCGTTGATGAATGGGAAAGACCAACAAATTTAATTTATATTTGTTGTTTTATTTGATTATAATTCTATTGGAGAGGGTTTGTTAGGAATATTCATGGTTATCAGTAAAGATAAAAAATTCAATGTGAAAATGTGTTATATTAATCTGGATAGAAGAGCGGGATAATGGTGATGAGGTAATCTCTCATTGTTTAAGACAACAAGAAAACTACTGAGTTAAATTATCCTTCACCTGATATACAACTAGCTATTTTTGTTTTTTATTTAATAATTCCATGTTATCATTTATATGGATACAAGAGTGAATTATATATGGAACAGAAAATATTATGGTATACATTTAATCAAATGTAATTAAATATAAGGTAGTGAAATTGGCTAGAACTGATAAAGGATTTTGATTGCATGATCAATCACCATCTAGGTAAAGTGAATAATGTGGAAAATTCCTTGAGTTAAAAATATCATTTAACATTAACCATCATAAATATGGAACACAGACATTTGACTAATGAATTAATAATTTTTGGTGTTGAAGTTATGGGTTCAAGAAATCCCACTATTTTGTTTCAAGTGTCATTGATATTTTTCCTAACAGATATAATTTTTCATGCCTAGAAAGAATACTGTGAGTTACTGTAAAGGGTTGATTATCTAAAGAAATAAAGTTTCCTCTATTTAATGATCAACAAGATTGTGTCTTGAGATTTGAAAATAGATTATGTGTGTCTAGTGATTCCTAGATGAATAATTAATTGTAATGTGAAGCTCATAGTTCTCCATTTTTAGTTTACCCTAGAAACAATCATATGTTTATATACATTTGAGTATATTACTGGTGGTATGGAAAGAAAATAGATAATACTTATTTTACCAATAAATGTATTACTTTTAAATAGGTTGAAGTAGAGTGAAAACTTCTAAAGGAGATTATTCATCTTTTTCTAGTACCAACGTGTAAATGGGAAAATGTACCCATGGATATCATGAGGGGACTGCCAAAGACTTCACAATGTAACAATGTGACATGGGTTATCATCAATCAACTGATAAATATGCACATTTTTTTAAAATTAGATACACTCTATCTCTAGATCAATTTTCTAAATTGTATCTTAATCACATAGTTGGGTTATATAGAGTTCCTCTCTCTATTTTTACTGACTATGATCTAAGGTTTAATTATATCTTTTGGAAAGGCCTTTAGAAGTCATACAGAACTGAACAAAATATCAAAACATCTTTTCATCATTAATATGATGGACAATCAGATCGAAAAATCGATACATTGGATAATATTATTTGATCTTCTTCAAAGAATTACCAGGGAATTTGGAATCAATATCTTTCTTTAGTATAGTTTTTTTATAATACTAGTAATGATTCTTATATACAAATGGATCCTTCTGAAACATTATATGGAAAGAGATCTCGAACTCTTGTATTTTCGGATAAATATAGGGAAAATAAGTTTATGGGATAATAATTAGTAGATTAAGTGGTTGAAAAATTATGTATGATCCATAATCATATGATGATAGCTCAGAGTAAACAGAAAAGAAATACAAATAATAGGAGAAAAGGCATTTAATTCGATGTAGGTGATCATTTTTTCCATAAAATATATCCATGGGAATGTATTAATTGTTATGGGATGAATGAAAATATTTCTATAGGGTTAATTAGAATATGAAACCTTATATAAAGTTATACTAGTTTCCTACCAAGTCTATATGCATCTAAATTTGTATCGGGTACACAATTCTTTTCATATTTCTATGTTAAGAAAGTGTGTGCCAGATTCATATCATGTTTGGACCCCAGAAGTAGTTCACCTGGAATAGAAATATTATTATAAAGAAAATACATTTCATGTTATTTATCATAGATATTAAGTATTTTATAATAGGGTAATTAATTAGTTTAATGTTATTTTGTAAAACCACATGGTTGAATAAGCAACATAGGAATTAGAAAAGGCTATGTGTGATATGTATCCCCATTTTTTAATAAGTGAATAATATTTCGAGGATTTAATATTCAAATTGGGTGGTGAGAATATTACAAAAGATGTACTAATTGAATAATTTTTTCTATTTATCAGTATTCATGAATTAAATTGTTAAATTCACGATGTTAAGTAATTTTTATAATAAATAATTTTATTAAACTAATTTCATATATGGTTATATTTAAATTATTAATTTTAAAATTATATAATATTAATTTGAAAACAATAATTTCATTTTTAAATCCAATATATCTAAATTATCATATTTTTAATTTTTTTTGAATTTTCAGAAAAGGTTAATTTTTTGGTGAACAGTAAAAAATATTGTTTTTTTAATATAGTATTTTTTGTTATGTATTAATGAAATAATTATGATATAATTTTTTTTGAAAATTATTTAATGAATAAATTATGATATTATACTATTAATATAATAAAAAAACTATTGGAAACATGTAAATTATAATTCATTTCCTGATAAGTATAAATATCATTGACGTGTTGACGTAGTGCATTAACGACTATAGAAATGTTGAACTTAATTCCTTAAAGATAATATTTCTATGAAAAATGTTAGTTTCATTAATTTTTTATTAATATATATGTATAATTCTTGTTCTTGGCTGTATTTTTTAATTTTAGAGTTACATAACTTGGATCTTATCCAAATTCATGTGCAATGCATGTGATGGAAAAAAATTAAAATTAACATATAAATGAAGTTTTCATGACATGTATATGAGTACATATACTTAATGAAATAATATAAAATATAATATTGAACCAAATTTATTTAATTTTATGATATTAAATTATTTTTAATTTTTAATTTGAAATACTTATCTTTAATAATTATACAATACTGATGTTGTTCTTTAGTAAATAGAAGAAAAATGAACAAAATGGTTTCAATTAAAATTATAAGAATTATTAAAAGATATAAAAATTTCAATAAATATTTTTGGATGAGTAAATTTTGGATATTATTTTATTATTATTTTAATTCGGTACTTTTTGGATCCCCATGAATGGCATTAATTGATATATAATATTTTATTTAAAAGAATATAAATTTTATTACACTATGGTTTTAAATTAGTATAGATTTTTAATATCTATTTTTCAAGAATATTTCTTCAACGATGTTTAATTTTTTGAATGATAAAATATTTATATTAATTGTGATAATTTATTCATAAATTTTATAAAACAAATAATTACCGTAAAATATTGGAAAATGATGATGCAATAATTATTAACTAAATGGAAAAATAAAATAAATGGTGTTAAAATATTAAAATAAAAATAATATCAGATAATTAAACTGATTCATTAATTATATATACCAATATAAAGTTTCTAAGATATAATATGTTTTTAATTTTAATATTTTTCATTGTATTTAATGTCATTGTTATGAATACTGTTAAATTTGAAAAAATAATTTTATTTCATGAATAAAATATTTTATTAAATTGTTTAAGAAGAAAAAAATAATGAATAAAGAAAAATGGGATATCATTATATCTAAAATGTAATCCCATAAGCCATTTATTCGTTTTTTTAGTCTATAAACCTATATTATACTTATTATATTTTAATATTTTATGTAATTTCTTATTTACCCCTCACCTCAATTACAAAATGGGACTGATTTCTTCATTAATTTCACCACCATGATTCTATATTCCTTAAAATAATCAAATACATTCTATTCTCTTCCCTTTCAACATAATAGTATTTCTGGTCACACAAAAAATACTAATTCCATGTTCCACAACGAATTTCTTAAGGAGAAATATTCCAGAGGTAGATTTATCCTTATTCTATTTTAAATTCCTTCTTACTTATAACATATCATGATATCCCTGTTAAATGTTACACAATATCTCATGTATCATATACATACTGCAATTTTATTTTTATAATGACATATCCATCAAAAAATCTATTATTTTCTCCATTAATTCATAAAAATGAAATTTTCATCCATGGTGTGTCAACTAACCAACTTCTTGGACAATGAGTTTTTTATTTCCCATTAAAACATTCATAAGGATTTTAAATTAATTTATAATTGTCTATTATGAACAACATATATTTATATGTTCTATACTTTGGATTATTATTTACATTATATAATTAAATAAAAAATGAATGTACTGTGAAACCATGAAACGAACACACCTAAAACATTGGAAATAACAAAATATTGTTATTAAATTGGTGGAAATATATTATAAAAGAAAATATAATGTTTTAAAAATATTCATATTGTTCTAAAATAAATTATTAACAATAATTGAACAATTTTATTGTAGTTTTGAACATATTTTATAGAATTCAAACCATATGTAACAGACTTTCATTTTAATTATATTTAATATATTTTTAAAAAAATTCTAAAATAATGTTTTTTATATTATATATCATTGAGTGTAATTTCTTCATTTGAGATTATTTTTAATTTTTAATTATTATTTATATTATTTCATGGTTATTTGCAAAAAAACCCATTTCAAGTTCTCAGAATTCTTTTAAAATAAGTGATTTCCCTGAAGTAATTGTTTTTATGATGCATGTTTTGAGGTTTTATGATTATGTACTAGTTCTTGGGAATTGGTTATTATTGAGAGTTGTTCTATTATAAACCAAATATGGGTGGTTCCTAGATATCCTTATAATTCATTGGGTATGTTTGATGTTGATAATAATGGTTATTCCAAGTGTAACTGCAATAGTTACGTCGATAAGTAGTCACGAGGGTTACAATGTAAGGTAGTCGTGAGGGTTATGAATCACATGGTATCCATGATGATTATAATAATAAGTAATAATGGTAAATAAATGGTTACCATAGATACTTTAATGGTTTATTTTATTCATTCAATATTTTATGTAAACCTCAAGTTTTCAAAATGTAGGTATATGCTACTTTTAAGGGTGAGAATTTTATCTTTTATGTGTTTGTAAATATTCATGGACTAATGGATTATTTCTATCTTTTATGTGTCATTATGATTTATATGTTCTTATCCCATGAGTTAAAATGATTTTCAATGTTTTATGGTTGGATGATAAGAAATAAAAAGTCAATATGAATGTTGTGAATATATTTCATGTAAATAAATCATGTTTTTTTAAATATTATTTTATTTTGGGAAAACAATTCATACTTTTTAAGTAAATTACTCTTTGTATACTTTTCGGTTTTTATGTAATAATTATTGACTAATTATATAAAACTCTAAACTAGAAGGATCCTAAAATATAATAGAATCATTTCATGTCATAAAAAAAGATTAGATAATGTTAAAGGTTGGGTTTTTATAGTTAGTAACATTCATAAGTGATAATGGGATGTCAGTGTGGCTCAAGATGGACCAGAGCAGTAAGAGAATTCAAAATCTGATAAAAAATATCGATGGTCTTTTCCGGGATGGCTAATGGTTATGCCCCACTATTTTTCTCTTGTAGTAGAGCGTTTCTGGAATCTATATCGAGATGACTTACCTAGTCAACCTATACGGGGATAGGTATAATTTACCATTGACCTTGATATAATATCAGTATGAGTGACCATTACTCATTATAGGATAGTACCTGTATAGATCATGGAACGTAAGAATAATTTAGAGGATTTGGTGGCTAAAGGATTTATATGCCCTAGAAAATCTCCTTAGCGTTCCCAGGTCCTTTTATCCAAAGAGGCAGACAATACCCTTAATTTTATTTGGGATTAATGTCGATTGAACTAGCTCATAGTAAAGAATTAGTATGAACTACCTACAATGGAGAAATTATTTGATCAGATAATAGTATTGAGAGGGTTTTGAAATTTAAATTTGAGGTTGGGATATCCTCAAGTGTGTGTATTTATGATACATACCTCACACAATATTTAATAAAATTTATGTTCTATATGAGTACCTGTTCAAGATGTTAGACTCACGAAGGCACATGTAGTCTTCATAGATCTAATGAATAGGGTTTTCCACCCATATCTGGTTTCAATTATGGTAGTATGTGATTATGATATCTTATTTTATTCACACTCTATAAACAACCATGAATCCCATATTAAGATCGTGTTGAGTACAATGAGATAGAATTATCCCTATTCTATGTTTATTAAATTCCACATTTTCATTGACAAAGTCCTCTTACTAGGTAATATCATCTTGATGTCAACACATTTAGTAGACATAGGAAATGTGAGAGCTTTAGTTTTTTGGATAATCACAAGATCATCATTGAAATACAATGTTTATTGGGGATAACTAGATATAACATATTCTTTATCCATGATTTTTCATGTCTAGAAGTGTTGACTATGGTCTTCACAAATAAATGTGTGAATTTTGAAAGGTCGAAACCATGTGAAGTAGCCTTTCCAGAGATGTAGGGAAACTTGTCCTGAACATCATTATTGATTCTTCCAAAGCCATTACAAACCTATACAGACTACTGCAACACATCAGGTTTTGCTATTGTAGTTTTTATCATTAAACATATGCGATTTATTGTATATGGGTCATGCCTTTTGAGGCCTCCAATTTATAATTACCCAAAAAAGGACCTCAAACTTGTTTTTTTTGTCCATAAAGATCACTATTAAAGAAGTTATCTACATGTATTTTGTTTTGTGGTATTTAGAGACCAAAAAATATTCAATTACATATTTACCCTGGGGGATCTGAATCTAAAGTACTACAGGAGGGTTTAGTACCTTCAGTCATTTGATTTTGAGCTGCCCTACATGCCTGGTAAAGGTAATGTTTTAGATGATGTTTTGAGCAAAGAATCTCAGAGTCGTGATGTTCTTGAATTAAGTGGAGAATGAAATCTTATTGAATTATTCTCATAGATTCATATTTTGTTTTAGTAGTAATATTCTTAGAATATCCTCTCATACATATTAGTGACTTATACTCTATTGGAACAAGTATGAAAGTGGTAGATATCTGAACCTGATAGCATTTTCCGAAGTGAAAGCATCTCTGAAGATGATAAATCTTTTGTTTAGACCATGGATGGGGATAATACCTTAATATTCCATTGGTTTTTAATGGTATATAATACATAAAAGATAATATAATGTGGAAATATCATTCCTTATCATGGGATATTCACCCAAATATCAACAAGATGTATCAACACCTGTAGTGAAAATATTAGTGGCCTAGAAAGAATCCTATGGGTTTTTTGGCTATATCACTCATTATTCCACCTATCAGCAAGTGATTTAGAATCATCAGAATCTTGTAGGGATTATTGAGACATTTTCCATTCGTTTATGTAAATTAGATGGTGTGTCAATAGATTTTGTAACTAGTTTACCCATATCACCTCATGGAGCGATACAATGTGGGTTCTTGTTGATCGTTTGAAGAAGGCTACAAAATTCATACTTATTAAAGAGACCATATTGGTATAAATTCTATTGTTTTTGTATTTCATGGTAGTTTTATATCTTTATGGATCTCCATGAACTTTTTTTGATAGATTTTTTATATTTATGTCTCAGTTGTGGTAGGGGTTTCAGAAGCCCATTGGTACACATGTGCTTATAAGCATAACCTATCACCTTAATACTAGTTGATAGTGGGATTGTATGATACAGGTGATAAAGGAAATTTTTCATGCATGTGTTTTTGAATTTGGGGGATCTTAATAGAAACACATTGAAAAAATCATGTTTTATTATAAAATAAACATTCCAGAAAACACCATGATAGATCCTTATGATGCATTATATGGTGGGAATTTTCATTCACCTATGTGTTGGCTAGAGGAAAGGGTGGTAGCTATTTTTTGGACCATGTCCCATGTATGAAACTATATGATAGGTTCAATTTATCATATATCCCATAATTATATCTATGTCCAAATAGTATTTTTATGCCAACTGATTCTGGTGACCTCTTGAGTTTGAGGTTAAAGGTTGGGTTTTCTTGCGAGTCTCTCCTAGGATGGGTGATATATGTATTCAAAGGTAGGGTAAGATCTCACCTATGTTTGTAAGGACCTTCAAGGTTGTGAAATAGTTAAAACCTGTGGATTTATAGTTATTAATTCTTGGAATATACTGGACGATTTATGATTTTATTTTCACATCTAATCTTCACCCATATCTTCTAGAACTATCACATTTCTTTCAGCCAGATGAGGTTTAATTGAATGTATATTCTCTATTTGAGGAGTACCAAATTCTTATTTTGGATCACAGTGTGAAGACACTCTAAGTTATCTTATTTTTGTTTTTATGGGTTCTATTAAAGAATGATCAAGTATTGGAAGGGACATGGGAGCAAGATGATGATATACGAGATCAGTGGTGAGATCCCTTTGCAGATGATACCTCTTTACCCTCATATGAAAAACATAGGGATGAGTTTCATTAAAGCGGGGTGGTTTTAATGACCCATATCTTTAGGAAGGTATGTTCCATTTGTTTTTGAATTTAAAAACTTGGTTTAATCATTGTATACATGAACTATAGCCTAAGAATTACCTAAAAGAATTTGGGGATTGTTCGGAGACTAGATTTCTTGAAAACTGGAAATATTATTGGGCCGCATGGTTATTAGAAACCATGAATCCTATCCCACATGGGTTGAGAATGGTTTGGAAATTTTTTTACCTTATATAGGTTGGAAACTACTTATATAGTGTCATGATCATGATATGGTAATGGTTTATTAAACATTTTACTTTTATTTTGAGACCATGTATGGAGGTGAAATGATATTTTTTCATTCCATCTTCTTCAATAGAGTCTCCTTCTCTTAAAATAAGGCATTGTGGTTACCCTCATATCCTATATCCAATTCATGATCTAAATAATAAATTAGATATATTAATGTATTCTCTCAATTACTCTCCCTTCTTATTTTAGTTTATCTTCAAGTCCATTGCACTATTTAGGTGTAATATAATTTTCACTATTTTTAGGAAAATGGAATGTTTCTTTGATTTCTCTTAACTTAATCTAAATTAGAGTCCAATATTGAGCAAGGAGTTAACTACTTCCTTGAAATAGAAATTCTCATCATTTTTTCCCATGTTTTTTTCTCATGAATCTATGTCATTGTGATATATGAAATCTTTTTCTAAGAATCTCCATTTAATTTAGTTAATTATATCAAATTGATCAAAAAAACATGATACATGCTTATAGAACCTTATTTAGTAGTTTATAAAATGATGACCTCTGTTATAGATACCCCATGAGTGGGCCAGGTTGTTTTTATATCTTTATATATTTTTTCAACTGACTAGACTTACTCTTAAGAATTTGGATTGGGTAGTAATTGTGTTTTCCCACTCCTTTATAAAGGTTTACTAACTTATGAAACCTCCTTAGTTTATATACCAACTAATTATTTGAAATAACCATTTAGGTAATTTCCTTATTAGGAATTCCATCTTATATGTTCCTCTATGATCCTTAACATGAATTTTCATGCATTTTTATTCGAATTTAGTGAATTTAATAGAAGGGATTTTTCATGGTGCCTTTACCATAATTAATTAAATTTAATAGATTATAAAGAATGATTTTTACAAGGGTTTTATCTTACCTTAAACAAACTAAATGGTTGAATTAAAATTAGGTGGATAGGCCACACATATTGTTACTTCTGTTATTGAATTCTTATATGAATTGTGACGCCTTATTGTAATTGGGAATAACTATTTAGATACCTAAGAGATAATTCCCCATGTATTATATTATAAATATTATTACATGTTGATATAGGATGTCGTACAAAAAATGGTTATGTTGAGCAAGATGTTATCATTGTCCCTTACATCAGTTGTTTAGTATGACATCTCACACCATTGAAACTAGTTGGATGGTTGGATTTATATTCCACATCCCTTGTTTCGAGTATTGACATGATATAACACTCTCCACATTGAATGATGATAAAAATATCACCCAATAATTATGATATGTGGTGAATGTACAATATTTCTTGAGCTCATTGGCTCATTAGACTGGTTGTAGATGTTTATGTTATACTCTGGTCAAGCCAGCAACTAGAATTTTCGGTATATGGACACTTATGTCTAATCATATATTGTTCATATATGTGGAAGAAATATATACAACACTATATATTTTTATATTGTTACTATATATATATATATTTAAGGATCAAACTTCTATCTTAGACATGGGCTCAAGAAGGTAGATATTTCAGGTGTCTTTTCATAACTTAAGTGGGTGGTTATTAATTTATTCTTAATTATTAGCTAATTACATATGCACAAACACTGATTAGTTATGATAACTTATTGGATTAATTCTACACACCTTTGGTGGTGTCCTACTATGATTTCATCTCACATCCTACTTGGTTTAGCTTTGGTACCCAATAACATTATTTCAATAGGAACTGATAAGCGAAAGATCCCTCAACTAGTATTTGGTAAGTCTTACTTATAGATGGATCATAGAAGTAGAGGTCAGAGCATAGGCTCGAGATTCTAGTAGAATATTTTTATTATTTTATATGTTTTTATAGTATGTTGGTATTTTCATGTCCCCTATTCTCCTTTTGTATATTAGCATGACATAAATCAATGTATATAACACTGGCTATTATATTTTGATTATTATTCAGTTTCTCAGTTATTTATTCTTTCACTACATCATTATTCAGTCTGGTTATTAATATTCTTATTTTGTTATGTGTTTATGATTGTACAAGATATTCCACTCCAATAAGAGGGCTTAGTCTACCGAACGTACCACCTTTACATTGTTGCTACTATTCAGTAGCCTCGACATTATGGGAGGTGAGCTTGAGGATATGTAAACCACAAGCTCAGGACATGGGTATATTATATTCCTATGAGGGATGTCATAATATTCCTCATAATTCATCACTATCCTTATAATCTTAGGTTCATTCATAGTAATAGTTTCCTCTTTCTTTTTTCATATACTCAAGAATCGTCTCTCCGTATCTTTTCATTGTTCATGAGGAAAATAATTTTCCATTAATGTTCCTTAAAATATTTCCCTCCCATGGTTTCTATTTCATCCTCATATTTAGTGTTTTCAATAACTAACCAACATTTATTTTCATAACCTGATAGATTATAAACAATATTTAAAACCTTCTCCCTTTCATTACTTACCAAACCAATAAATATCTTTTAATGGTACTTACCCATTTATCAACTAAAAATTGATTTATAATCACACTAAATGATGGATATTTTTATGAATGATGTAGTCTTACATTGTTATACCTCATTCGGGATTAAATCGATACACCATACAAACATTTTTATTGGTTATAAACACATTTAGATACTCAAATATTGTTATAAATGTTTCATCTACAGCTCCAAATTCACTATCTTTCCCAAGAGTGAAATCCTTATGTAGATTATGCACATTTATATGGTTTCCATTATTCATATTAGGTTATATTTCAAAAAAAAACCACACATAATATTGGACCCTAACATTATGAATAATAATTTATAATTTCAAAATAAAACATATATTGAAATTTTATGTATAACTAATCTCAATGTCACAAGATTATTTTTGATTGGAATATTATCATAGTCGATCACATAATTATGTTCCCAAATATATGTTATTCTAAATATTTTTCTCAGATATTTTAGTAATATTTCATTGATATCAACTTCAAATACCCATGCCATAGTATCCCAGAGCTTTAAACCACATTATTACATGTTTACTAAATACAAGAATTCATATTCCAAAGGGATGAATAATTTTCTATTATTGGTAAACTAGATAAACACCTAAATCTCAAATTACATTTTAAAACATAAAATCTATAACATTATTTTCATTGAAATCATTTTTTTACCTCTATAATATCCCTTTATTTCAATCATTAAACATTTCTTGGAATCCAAGAAAATAATTCATAATAAGGTGGTGAGCTCAGATTCCAAGTAAGGAAATTTATATAGTGGAAGATTATTACAAATGAACTATATATAAAGAAATAATTCTAATAAAATATTTTCATAATAATAAAAAAAATATTGAAACTTATTGATGAATATTATAATTATACAAATAATTGCATATTTATGAAAAAAAATATATCATAATGTTGTAATGCATACAAATGTAGTTGATAAAGGGTAAATAATATAAGATCCCATATTTTTTCTGTTATTTATTTCTTTATGTTTTTCAACAAAATTTTATTTTGGTTTCTGAGTCATGAAATTATATCATTGGAATAAATACAGTATTGGGTTCCAAGGAAACTCTAATAAGATCAGAGGGTATTTGTAAGGATAGTTTATCAGAGAAAATGAGTTATACTTCAGGGATGTATTATTATTAGAATTAATGGATTCTTGGTATAAATGGTTTATGTGTTTCTTGGGTTATTGGTGAGTTGATATACATTAAAATAGGTTTGGATTGTTTATAAGGACAATTGGATGAAAAAAATCAACAAAATATTTACACATATTTGAAAGGTATTACGCATCATGTAAATGTCTAAGTTTCTTAATTAAATAAATTTGAGATGATGGGTTTTCAGGTGTATTCCATTAAAAACATTTACACACAAAATGTAATAACATTAAACACAATTTAAATTCCTGACCTTCTATTTTAAACATGTTGAGTAGATGAATTATCATTTCTTTTTAATATATATCTCCCCTCAATTCTACCCTAGGTATTTCTCCCAATGATTTTGGGAGGAAGAATTCACTTCGAGATGTCTCATTTATCAGACTGATCCATGGTTAGGTTTATTAAATCCATTCATTCTTCTCCAACCAATGTGGTGAAATAAATTGGTAGATTCTGTTCTTATATTGGGTCTTGATCAATTTTGATATAGAAACATCTTTGAAATATTCTCTACATTCTTCCTCGTAGGAGTTGGATATTGGAAGCATAGTTGGATAGATAGTTAAAGTTATGGAGTCTAAATCATTAACCCATGGTTTGAAAATTTCAATTTTTACGCTATACTGTGATTTTAATATCATTATCTGTGACCAAAATAATTAAACAAAAAACTCGACTATTTCCAGGAAGTATTTTGGTTTAAAATGACTTTTAACTGTCTCTTGGCTACCCATGGTGTGAATGAAAAATGATTATAATTGAATTAGAAAATAGTATGAGGAATATTTATAATGAATTGTGACCTAGGGTGGTTTGTTTTTATATAATACAAAAATTATTTCATATTGTTTTTTGATATAATTGTTAATCAAATTTTAATTAAATAAAAAGTGGAATATCAATGAATATTTGTTATTCTAATAATTGACCATTAAGAGTTATGATGTGATATTATGATATCCATGATGAAGATATGTATTATAATACATGTTATAATTATTATATATCAAGATCGACCATAGATCATGTATGCATATATGTTCTAATAGTGATATTTAGTGGGGTCGGTCCACTCCCATGTTTGTAATGCTTATAGAGAACCGACTATGTCGAGCCCCATGTTGTCATGTTTATAGGGGTTTGTCTTAGATGTTTTAATTCTTATTTGGCTTGACCTAGATTGTTGTGGATAAAATAATTTTATATGGTTGTTATTGGCATAGTCATAAGGCATTCTCAAAGATACTCTAGCATGGTGATGAAGAATGTTATTTTACTTAGTTATATGGTTTTGGTTTCCATGTTTTTAATACTTGCTCATGGATATTCTGAGATGGAACTAAATTAGGTTATTTTACCTTGGTTATATTTTTGTGGATGGAATGTTCATAAGATATGCTCAGAGATATTCCTATAAATATATAAAGCAATTTGTTGTTGAATTTTATTAATGGTTAAATTAATTTATACACATAGTTATCAATTTATTTCATACACATTTTATCTTTCTAGTTTTTTAGACATAGTTGTATCAAACTTCTGATATAAACACAAACACTTTTTGTACACCATTTGGTACATGGAATGATTATGTGGATGCATGTTTTGAATAAGGAAAAGGGCCTTACTGTTGTTTTCTTGTTTGTGGATGGGTGTATTTTGGAGATGGAATCAATATGGGTTTCTGGACCCAAGACATTGAGTTTTATTTTTTGATATTTCTAGTCATTTTCTTGTGTTGTTGTAGCATTATATTTAGTTAAATTTATGAATTTAATTTCATTAATCCTAATTTATTTATTATATTTATTATTTTTATTTGATTATTTTCTACAATATTGTCTTTAAATTGATTTTTTCAAAAATATTATGAATTTTTTATGCTATTATGATATTTCATTATATAGGGTATAGTCTCTCCACTATACATTTTACACTCCTGTAGTTAATGGGTAGCCTCTTTTGTGTGTGGATTCACACATGAGGTCCCATAACCAACCTTGTTTGGCCACGTGAGAGAGTTTTGTATTAGGGGATAATTTGGTATTAAAGGAGTACATTTTCATGTCTTTTTTACTTACAGTTTGATAAAGGTAGAATAGATATTAGGATGTGTTGGAAGATCGTAATGAGCTTATTCATGTGAGTATCTAACCCATGCATGTTGGAAAATCGAAGTTCACTAGGATGGGATTGTTATTTGTGTTATTTCTATATTATAGTTGATGTTATATTAACTTAAGTGATTAACATGTTCTACGTGGTTATTATTTTATGATATTATTTTTTATTGATATTTGTAATTTTATCCTACTATGGAGTGATGTGAGAATACATTCATCATAATATGAACATTGGGATACGTTTAGATGCATTGTTCATGATAGTGGAATATCAATTTTGGAATGTAACATATAATTGACTAAAGAACTGTAATTGGAGATAACTTCTTTAAGAGATAAATTAAATGTTTTGTAATTTCATGAAAAAAAAACTTATATTCCATGTTTGGATAGACCAAGATTTAGTTTTTCTATGTTTTGGTCACATGTTGGGTTTACCTTGTTGATATCCATTTTTCTATGGTTTGAATTTGTATTATTATGAAAATACATCCTCGTCATCATCAATTCTGGTGAAAGAAGATTGGAAATCATTATGGTCCAAATACAACTGAACTAGAGGTTACTGTAGTTTTTATGGAGTAGACAAATGTTCAGCTTCGCAATAACATACTGAGGTTCTTATGATCCCAGGAAAGAAAGAATGTGTGTACCATTCCTTTGATGTCTAATATTAAAAGGCATTTTTATATACAACATCCACCTATGTCTACTAGGAATGTGGGACCCCTGGAAGCTGATTTATGGTTTGATTCATTCCAAATTACCTTCAAACATCTTGAGGAACTAGTGAATATGATGCCTAATCTTGATGTGTATATTTTTTGTGGACCTTCCAAGAATTGGTGGGATATTATAGAGGAAGATGAGAATTAGAATAAGAAATGAAGGAAGGAATTAAAGACAATGTTACAGAGACATTTCTATCCTAATTTTTTGAGGGATGAAAAGACATTCAATTTCATGCATCTGATGTGATAGGGTTTGGAAGTGATGGACTATACTAGATGTTTTACTGGCCTACAATGCTTTGTGACATCATTGGTATCTAATAAGATATGTAGGATGACATGTTTATAGGATGTTATTATTTATGAGATTAAATTGTAGGTAATCTTTTTTTATTTAATAATTTTTAAAGATGTGATTAATCAAGCACTCATCACCAAAAGATGTCTGAGGGAGGACCTAAGCAACAACCATGTTGTTTCCACAGGGTGGTATGGAAGTTATTCATTGAGGGCCAAGAATCTATGTTATGATAGTTTTTAAAAAATATTAGTGGCCTGTGTAGTCAGGGTAGTGGAATGTCTTCTCAAGATCATGTTTTATTATAATACGATTTGTGTGGAATGTTTGTCCATTTGCACCAACAGTGTATTTTCCCTATAGTTGATTTTTGTATTTTTGAAAGATTGGTCCATATTTAGAGGTTCTGTCTGAAATTTATTTAAAATATTAGTGTAAGAGGATCATGATAGGTGCTATATTCATTTAGTGGCTCAACTACCCCTCAATAGGCTAGTAGCTAGAGTTCCACAAGCCATTCATGCTGAGGAAGGGGACATGGTACCCCAGTGCATGAAAAATGGTAAACTGAATGGTAAATAGATTAGTGAATTCAAACTAGATCCTAGAGAATTTGGACAAGGTATTTTCACATTATGAATACTATACTGACTAATGTGGATGCATGATCATCTACAGTCAGGGGTATGATTCTTGTGGCATAAAAATTATCTTGGGGTTTTTATAAAGAATAATCAAATTAATTTCTATATAATATTTTTACAAATGGTTTGGGCTTAGATGTGGAAATAAAATATTATTCTTTAACCATTGACACACCAATGGGTGTACGGTCAGAGAATATGAAATATTTCAAGGGAAGTTGTCTAAGGATTGGTGGTTACCGCTTCATTTTGGAACAGTTTATACTATAAATTATTGGATTTGACTTGATTCATGGTATATATTGGTTAGTTCTATAACAATATCATATCAAATTTTACCTGAGGATAATTACTTTCCAATCTACAGAAAGAATAATCTATTCCCAGTAAGGTGATTGGGATCTTTAGTCTTGTCATGCTGGACCAATTCACTGAAAATTACATTTTTTTTCATTGATCAGATCATCATTCTTTCTCTTCATAATGGTGGAATGGAGCATTATTATATTCATTAAATTTTAGACCGTTTATAAGATTACTTTCCTGTTGAGTTCTATAGATTACCTTCAAAATGAGAGATTGATTTCACGATCGAGTTTGTGGTGGGTGCATATCAAGTATTTATCAATCCTTACCGAATGTAAGCAATAGTGCTTTAGGAGTTGAATGTTTACTTGGAAAATATAAAATCTAAAAGATTTTTTTGGATGAGTGCATCATATTGGTTTTATGTTGTTCTCTTCGCGAAAAAGGTTTATGGATCTTTTTTATTTTATGTGGATTATCAGTTATGGAACTAAATGATGATCAATAATAGGTATACTCTTCTAAGAATTTTTTATCTTTTTGATTATTTGAGATGTGATATGATATTCTCCAAGGTTTAATTGAGATCAGGTTATCAGTAGATAAGGTTGAGACAATTTTAAATATCTCATATACCTTTTAGGAGTAGTTATGGATTTTATGAATTCCTATTTATGTCATTGGGGTAGACTAATAAACTTGTAATATTCATCAACATAATAAAGCACATATTTAATACTTTTATGGATCAGTCTGTTGGGGTTTTAATTGATGACATATTTGTTTTCTAATAGTCATCATTTGATCATGAAAAACATCTTGAAATTATCTCTTGTACATTGAGAGTGCATCATCATTACACTAAGAAAATAAAATGTAGTTTCTGAATTAATGAAGTTCACTTCAATGGATATGTCATTTCATATGAAAGAGTGTCAATGGACCCATTCAAAATCACAATCGTGATATCCTGGAAACATACTAAGGAGGACATTCAAATGTGGAGACTTTTGGGTTTAACATGTTATTACATGTATTATATCCATGATTTATCCTCATTTGAAGCACTAGTGTATACATTTACCAATAAATCAGTAAAGGTATTTTTGTTTGAAGATTGTGAGAGATATTTTTTTGAGTTGAAAGGAAATATAGTCTCAGCACCTATCCACACATTTCCTATTACAGGTAAAGCATATATTTGGTACTATGAAATATATGGAGATGGACTCAAAGAAGTTATGATGAATCAGTATTGAGTGGTTTCTTAATCCCCCATGCAGTTGAGACCACATGGTATAAATTACTTAAATTATGATACAGAGTTAATAGAAATGGTATATTCCCAGATTGAGTGGTTTCTTAATCCACCTAGGCAGGTGGTTCATTCTATTTTAATAAAGATGTACCATGATATCAATAGACAGTATTGGTGGTATGTAATGAATAAGGAATCCATAATATTCAAGGATAGAATATTAACTTTTCAATATATGAATGTCGAGCATTAGAGGCTAGTTGGGATTTCTCATCCTTTACCCATTATTGAGTGGAAACAGGATTATATCACAATGGATTTTGTGATATTACTACCAAGGATGGCCCATAAGAATGATGCTTTATATGTGTTTTTTGGATTTACTAACAAAGTTATCATTCTCTTAACCTATTAGGGAAACCATCACATTTGATTATCAGATAAATATTTATATGTACAAGGTGGTTCAATTTCACAATGATCCAAGGAGTTTCATTTTTTACAGAGATGATAATTTAACATTTCCATTGTGACATGGACTTCAAAAATCCCTAGGATTGTTAGTTATTTTAATAATAACCCGTCATCCACAGACTGATGGTTAAATCTGAGCAGACTATTCATGTTCTGGAGGATATGTTATTTGTCTGTGATTTGGATTTTGGTGATTCATTTGGGCAACATATGTCACTCCTATAGTTTTCAAATACTAATAGATTCCATTAATCGATCCAAAATGGACCCTTCCCATGTTTTATATATAAATTAATGGTATTTTTATCTTTTATGGCTGGAGGTAGGTGATTCAGCACTTATTGGGCCTAATCTCATACAGGTTATATATGAACCTATTCACATGTTCTGAAATTGGTTTGTGGCCATGTCTATTAGAAAGAAATCATATTCAGACCATTAGTTATGTCCTCTAGAAATCAAGGAAGTTCATCATGATTTCCTTAGGGTGTCTCCTAGGTTGGGGAAACTCCATGTATGGAAATAGAGAAATATATGACCTAGGATTGTTGAGTCGCTTGAAATAGTACAAAGGGGAGGTCCAGTAGTGTACCATTTAGCACACCCATTTCACTATAGTTCCATTAATAATGTGTTCCACATGTAGAATCTATGGGGATATCATCTATACCCTTCCCATGTGATAGTAATATCATACATCAATAATTATGTTGATTCATCCTTTTAGGAGAATCATATTTGGTTTATTGATCACGGTGAGAAATATCATCGGGGTAGGACTATACAATTGGTTTGGGTGAAGTCGCTTCATGAGAGAGTTTAGGAGGAGAACTAGGAAATGGTGTTTGAGATGAAAATATAGTGGCTAAAATTTTCCACTGAGACCAGACAGTGATTCTTGGAATATCTCTAGGAAGAGATGTTATAAGGTGAGGAGGTTTTAAAATCCAATATATCCTTAGGTACATGTATCTTTGAGTTTTTTATTAAACATTTATTTCTGTTTTTTTCATCCTAAAAGTATTTCATTTGAATAAATGTAGTCTTAGGTCACAAGAATTATTTATAAATACTATAGAGTATCTATTCGGAGAGATTGTTGGAGAAAATGACGTAATGTTCAAGGATGTATTGTTGTTTGAATTAATGGAGTCCATATAATAATAGGTCAAATGTTTCATGAGTTCTGGTGATTTGAGAATCTTTAAAAGATGTTAGGTTTGTTTAAAAGGAAAATGAGATAAAAATAAACCACAGAACATTAAAAATATATGTAAAGGGATTATATGTCATGTAATTGTCCAAGGGTTTTAATAAAATAAATCTGATCTTGTGGGGTTTTCAGCGTTTTCCATTAAAATAATTAAGGCATTGTGTAATAAAATTACGCACTATTTCAATGCCTAAACTGATATTTTAAACATGTTGTGTGGATGACTTATTGTTATGTTTTGGCTTCATATCTTCTTCTCTTAACCATAGGGTTTTATCTAGGTGATTTTAGGGTGAAACATCCCTTCTAAACGTTGTATTTTTTTGAGTGATCCATGGAATATATTTTAGGTTAGGTTTCTTCCTTCTCTTTATTCTTATCCAATCGTTATGGTGAAATATTCTGACTGATTTTGTTATTGGTTTTGATATTGATATGTTTTCTATCTATGGACCTCTTTGCAATCATCCACAAAATCGTTCTAAGGGATATTGGTTGTTGGATGCATTATTGGATTGTCAATTAAAGGTAAGGGTCTAAATAATAACCCTATAGTATGATAATTCACATGTTTATGAAATATTATGATTACACCATAGTTGTGTGTACACAAATTATATAAATATATGTATGTAATATTTCATGGAATTCTATTGGTTTTGAATTGTTTTTATTTACATTTTGGCAGCCCATGAGATGGGAAACCCATGATTATAGTTGAACTCAATAATGGTTTTTGGTGTGTTTAGCATGAAATGTGACCGTGGGTGATTTATTTTTATATACTCCATAAATTTTGTCTTATTAAATATTCATATAATTTTTAATCAAATGTGAATTAAATTGACAATTCCATATGAGTAAATAATGGCAATTTTGATAATTATTCAATGATAATTATTATGTGATATTGTTATATCCATGTTATATGACATGGATTTTCTTCTATGATATAATGTTTGTATATTGGGATTGTCCGTTGCACTTACACAATTATATGATGTAATATTTATATTGATAGGGATCCTCCCATTCCCAGGTTGTAATGCTTATAGGGATAGGGATATTCCCTATTCGATTTTGTAATGCATATACGGATTTGATCTAAATGTTGTAAGTTTTATAGGTCTTATCATGGATTGTTTGGGATATACCATGGTCATATTGTTGCAGTTTCCATAGTCTTAAGACATGCTTATAGTGATTCAATCATAATGAAAAAGTAGGTAATTTTATCTTGGTAAAATGGTTGTGGTTGGCATAATCATAATCCATTCATGGATATATTATAACATGTCACTGAAGGAGTATATTTTACTTTGGTGATATGTTTGTTTTAGGTATTGTCATTAGTCATGTTCAATGATATTCTGTAATGGAGATGAATTAGGTTTTCATTGTATTAAATTAATAGATAGATTCATTAATACACATTCTTGTCACCATATTAGAAACATTTATTATCTAACTTATTTAGTTTAGACATGGTGGTACTGACCTACTGAGTTATAATGACACCCTATTTGGGAAATTGTTTGGTACCCAAGCATATTATGTGGATGTATGTTTCGATAAGAGAAAATGAATTAGATGTTCATTGCTTGTTTGTGGATGGGTTGGAGTTTTGAGATGGGACTGACATGAGGTTTGGGACTAGGGACTTTGAGTCTTCTATTTGAGTCTTCTAGTATTTTTCTTGTATTGTTATATCATGAAATTTAGTTATATTCTATAAATTTATTACATTATTCCTTATCTAATTATTGGATGATTCTATTTGATTTAATTGGTGTCTTCCAATATGTATTTACATTGATTAATTCCATTTTATTATCAATTATTTTTACCGACACGACACTTCATACCATGGGGTATAGTCTCCCCACTATACTTTTCACACCCCCTATTATAGTCATCAACCTATATAATATATGGATATGTAGTTGAGGTGTCATAACCAATATTTTCGGACCACGTGAGAGAGTTCCATATTTGGGGATGCTAAAAATAATTTAAAAATAATTAAATACGCTAAAATAATTTGATATTAATAATAAAATCTGCAAGAAACTTATCCGTGGATATAATAACTTTTAAAATAATTAAATCATCATAAAAAACATATTTCATTATGATGGAATGTATAATATTATATATCTAGAATTATCATCATGACCTTGTTCCAATACATAAAAAAAATTTAAGGCCTCATACCAATAAATCAATATATATAAGAAATGTCTTGACCAAATAAAAAATATAGTTAGTCTCATTATACCAAAAGAATAATTGAGGGGATATGTAATTCTTGGATACACATTCTACTCAAAAGGTCAAATGAATTCATCATGTGAATAAAAAACACATTTAATCAATATTCCTTAGAAATTAATAAATATCTAAATTAGTAAAATTAGTATATATAATTTCAAAACTTTCACCATCCAAGATAGTCATAAACCAATTAATGAAATATGGAAGATGGTATCAAAAGTGTATATCCTTAGTAAACCGTAAGATTCAGCAATGGTTGTTGACATTAATAAAAATGTTTTCAAATCCTCGCAATATATCTTCTTGATGAAAATAATATTTTTCACTTGGATAAACACTTATTAAAATCTAAAAACTTCCCAAATTTAATAGAAATTTTTTCATTGAAATTATACATTTTATTATGTAAATGAATAATAAAATATATTATAATTCATTCATGAGTTAAATTATATTCATGTGTTATATGTTAAGAAAATATGTTTTCATATATTTCTAAAAATATAAAAAATTACATCGTTTAGAAAAAAATACGAAGATTTTATTTAAACAATTTTATAAAAAATAAAACATTACTAAAAATTTATTTAAAAATAAAAATATTTTTAAAAAGATTCACCAAAACAATGGCAGGATACATATACATGGAAGAGAAAGGATTTCTGATCAAATAGATAAATAAAGGTTATTTTACATAAAAATCTTTTCTTTGTTATATATAATACTTATAGGGAGGTAAATGAATGGAAAACATTTATTTTCAAAAAATAAGAAAATAATAAAAAATTATATAATGTATAATATAGTTATATCATATACTAATCCTTTTAGATACATTAACATAAAAAATCTAGAATAACGAAGAAATTATGAAAGTAACCCTTCCCTTAGGTACAACTACCTTCAATTATGTGTGAAACGAAAATATAATAAACATTGATCAATTATACAAATATTAAAAAAAGATAATTATATATATCACACCATATATGAATTGCATATAATTTTTTATAACCCATTTATTAATAATTATGTATTAAAATCACTCTTTAGGCTAATAATTGCTTTATTTTTCTTTTTGGATTTTGTTAAAGAGTTTCGCTACATTTATTTCTATCATTATTTCGTAATATCCAGAATTTTAACAATTATAGAAATATCATATATATATATATATATATATATATATATATATTATTCATTAAATTATTGGGATATAATAATTAATTACCTCATTCAAGGAGTTAATTGGATGCATGTACGAAAGAACGTTGTTTTCCCTTTTTAATGGATTGAATAAAAGAAATGTAAATAATAATTCAAATTTAAAGAATAATTATTAAATTTTATAAATATTTCATATTAGTTAATCCAATAATCATTAAAATCATTTTCAAATATAAATGAAAAAAACACATCATATCGTGGTGGTGGTGGTGGTCCACAGGTACGCACAAGCAACCTTATTATTATCTAGCTGATTGTAATGGAAGAAGGTAAAAGAAATATTATAATTCCAAAATAATGATTATGTCATATGTATAAAATATAAACATTTAATCTATCATAATAACCATACATAAAATATTTTTTTGTGGAAAAATAATTATATCGGTATGTGGAGACGGTAATCTATGCATACACAGGAGCGATACTTTCACTTCCAATTTTATGGGAAAGATGGTCGATCATGATTATTCTTAATAATAAAAAATTTATTAATATTTATGATAATTATGTTATAAATTTATGGTTAATATATTATATTCAGATAAGAATCAATAATAATTAAAAAAAATAGATCGATTAAAGAGATTACCTATTATTTGAAGTAACACCATTATATATCCTCTATAGGGAACTACATTTGGCGTAATAAGAAGAAAAACCCCTCTAAAATGTGGATAGTGATGTATATAATAAATTTTTTGGGGGTTCTTTTTTAACTATAAATATATAGGTGGTGTAAAGAAGTTAGTGGTGAAGATTCACCTTTATGATTGATCTGAGGGGAACTTTTGAATTTCATAAAAGATTATATTTCAATAAAGTCATTATAAATCCAAAATATTCTAAATAGATATATTATAAGATGATATATGATTTGGTTTTAATAACATCATACAATAGAATTTAAATTGTTTTATGTGATTTTTTAATACATATATGTGGGTTCAACCATTTAGTGAACTATTTTGAACCTTAACTAGAGTAACAGACTTTGTAATCTTATATTCTTTTAATTTTATATATTAAACATAAATATACTAATAAATTGGCATGGAATGAAATAACATTAATGTCACTTTTGACTCTATGCAATTAATTTGACATTAAAGTCAATAATGAAATGTTAAAATATGAATAAAATCCCTTTAGACATAAAACATATGTCATATACATATTAAAAATTCACAAAAATCTATATCCCTTTCAAATTATATCACTTTTAATATTTTTTTCTTATTAGTTTCAATATTCTATTAATTGAACAAATATAATTTCTATATTGTGTATGCATTTAGAGTATTTAATTAATAGAAAAAAGATAGAAATAAATTAACATCAAGAAACATTATAATACTCTCAAAATAACTATTGATATTCCTTCACCACTTGTTGTCCATATGTGGACACTTGCAATATATTTAGAACATTGAGGGTGGCATTTTGTAACTTTATTTTCTTCAAATATTATATAAGTAATTTTTAGGGAAAACTGTCCCGTAATCAAATAAATTTCAATCATAAGGTTATATAAGTAGAATTTAATTTATCCAATATTAATTAATATTAAATATTTTTACCTTATCACTTAACCATAACCAATAGTGCCCATGTTTACCCATTATTGAGGTTATAATTATTACCACGATTACTATTTATAATGTATAAAAATAAACTATATCTAATTACCAAATTTGAACCTCCTAATTCTAAATATTTAATCAGTTTCCTTGAAATTAAATAACAATATATGAAGGAAATTAATTTTAAAATAAATGGGAAAAATTAACTGAACTAATTTTTAGAAAAATAAAAATTTTTAACCTACAAAATGATTGATTCTTATTTAAGGTCTATAAAAACATTAGATGAACGTTAAAAAAATATTTATTATATTAATATATATATATATATTTAAAATCATTCACCAATATGGATTAATTAAATTTATTGACATAGAAATATATTTCATGTATAATAAAATTCTAAAAAATATCTTCTATTTTTAAATGATTTTAATTTTTTTCTAACAAATTGATAATATATAAATTAATTTTATGAATATGTATTCATAAATATATCATAATTAAGTGATTCATGTGAATGCCCGATAATGTAATAACTAAAAGACACGTTTTAGATAATATTTGATTATTATATTGCAGCTCACTTGAATTAGTTATTGAATGTAACATCAGCTTTAGAAAAAATAAAATTATACAAAGAGATATATATTTAAAAATCTCAGGGTGTTATATAAAATTATATTAAAATTTTTAGAAAGTCAAGAAAAATTATTCTGAGAATGTGAAATGGAATATGATGTTATTGATGTAGTGATTAACACGATGATTTTATATCAATCAATGATTTAATGAAGGAATTGAAAAATAATTTAAGAAATGAAAATGTGAAGATAATTGGTTTGTTAATATATGATTTTCATGATCTAAATTAAAATTTAATCAGCAGATGTTGGTTTTGTTCTTCATTATTTCAAAAATAGTAATATCAATTCTGATTCATTAATAATTTTAAAAAATTAGTGTTGATATTTTTTCATAATTTTTCCAAATCAATTTGAAGTCTCTATTGTTTTTTCTTTTTTCTATAAATCCATAAACCTTACTACCATGTTGAACATTTTAATGATATAAAATTTAATTCATCTATAAAGATTGTTTTATTTGAAGAAATTTGTGAAAGTTTTTTGATATAAAGAAACTGGACTATACTAGATTTTTTATAGAATATGTGTCATTTTTTGGAAAAATGATTAATAAAATATTAAATTAATATTTTTAGTTACATGATAGTGATGTGAAGTTGATGAAGGAAATATTTTTTTTTTGATCATGGGGACAACCACATATGCTAACCTTGATAAAAAGTTGAATAAAGATCACGAGACCAATTTTTATTGGATAAATTTGTAATGAATAATATAAAAAATAATTCCTTATAACCTACATATAAAATATAACAAGAAAAAGAGATAAGGGTGAACTATTTATATATAATGATAGGATAAATAGATAATAATGAGAAAACATAGCATTGAATAATAATAATATGATTAGAAAATGCATATTATTCAGGAAAAAGTCTTTGGGTATTATAGTAGAATATGATATGGTGGAAACTAACATGGTTCTACTAAATATATTTATCTGGAGCATAATAATAGAAGATGAATCTTTTCTTGATACCAAGTAATGATTACATTTTAGGGAAGTAAGAATTCTAAAAACATCAGCGAGATATAATCGTACATATATTTTTATTTCTTATCTATATATGGAGTTATTATATTTGTGTAGTATAAGGGTCACTAAAATTATAAGTTCATAATTTATGAAATATATTGATAATATTTTTAATAATATCTGGATGTTTTTATTTCTAGAAAGACTAATTAATTAAATCAAATGACTATAATAATAAGTAAAGGTATTTGATTTGTAGATTTAGTGACATCAAATATACATTTATGATCGAAAACAATATTATAGAATAAAACTGAAAAAACATTATAGGAATTGAAGAATATTATATAGAGTATAAAAAATCATCACTTGAATGACAGAGTAATGTCTCGCTATTTTTTATAGTGAACATTTATTTAAGATGATTAACATTAAAATTTGAAATTGATTACAATATTTCAGTGGTAGATTTGGTACACAGTGAAACCCATTAATTCAAAGAAAATGTTTTCTTGTATAAGACATAAACATTGTAAAAACTAGTATGTAATGTTCTCTATTTATATTTGGAATCTCATGATTCATTACTGGGTGGGATAAAGTAAAATTAATCCTTTTATATCCTAAAAGGTAACAGGGATTAAAATACCAAAATTTTATGATGTTAAAAAAAATATTTAATTTTATATGATATTGTTTTCACAACCAATTTACTAACCTGTCAATTATATATACTCCCTCATTATGCCTAACATGTGGCAATGAAGATAACCATATTCCCTCTCTATGGATCGATATTTTAACTCGAATGATTTTAAATTGAATATATGATGTGATAATTTGTAATGTTCTTCAATGAACCTCAAATATATAAATTTTTTTCAATTGTAGATAGTATTCAATTGAATGTTTTGGAAATGACATTGATTAACTGAAAGATAACAGAGGAAACTAAGTTCATACAGAAATCAAATATATGAAATTAGTAACCAATTGGTAATGGTATTCAATGTGGTAAATATTAAGTTAAATGTATTAAATATAATTATCCAGACGAATAAGATCAATCTATAAATAATAAAAATTCAATAAATCACTAATAATATTTATATTCATTAATACAATACAATATGAATAATGTTCTTATGGATGTTTTATCATATATATTTTCATATATCAATAAATTTTTTGGTGAAATTTAAAAAATGTAGTTTAAATCCAATGATATGAAATGTGTATTGGAAAAGAAGGTGATAATATTTACCACACTCACAATAATTTTTTAATCCATGGAAAATATGTGTCCCGTTGTGAAGAGAACACTTATATGATTGATTTATAGTTATAATGATATGTTTATGAGAAATTTGTAATTATCAATGTTATTATTGAAGTTGATAATGCATTTAGAAAACTATGAAAAGTGTCTATAGGTATAAATTTTACTGAACAATATAATAATGAAAAAGTTATTACTGGGCTTGATATTACCTTAAAAAAAGTATAAAATTTTATTTAGCTTATATTCAAGAAGTAAAGAAGTATTTAGAAGAATATTTGAGCTTGTTAGTGGATAAAAAGAATACTCCCATAAAAATTATAATTTTGTTATAAGTGTAATTGAAATAAATGGATGAGGTTATACTTGGATAATTTCAAGACACTAATATAAAAAGTGATTCAACATAAGATTCATAAGAGTTTCTTAATTTAAATAATATAATAAATTGTTTTAAACAAATTTTACAAAAATCTCTTAATCAAAACTCAATAAGATCAAAGAATAATGTAATCCATTTCCCTTATATAACATGTTTAACTAATATATTTTTTAAAAATTATTATCAAGGATTAAATTCTAAATATATAAAATTATAGGTGAAAATATGTGTTGAGAAATCCACTAACGTGTTAAGGGTGGATGTATATATATCCTAGAAGATAGTTACCCCAATGGTTCTCAAATAAAGGGTTATATTTAAAAAATAGTAAGGACCACAATCCGTACTTTTAAACATTACTAGTGATGTAGGTGTGTTGGACAAATTTACACAGAGTACTAATACGACATTTCAGTATATTGATATTATATTTGTACAATACATGGGGGAGAAATTCAAAAATTCATAAGAAACATTTTATATATAATAATATTTCATAGAATAAACCTTACTTTTTTTTAAATATAAATTTAATAACTTCATAAATTCAATGATATTTGTGAAAAAGGTGTCACAATTATGAATAGTTATGGCATAAACTATCAAATCAAAAATATTGGAATGATATAAAGAAAAAATCACAACTGAATCGTTAGAATGTGACGAAAATTGAACTTTCTTCCCTGTGTTGAAAACAAATGAATTTTTTTTTAAAGCTTTATTAGGGGAAAATCTCAGAATATGTTAATAAAAAGTTATAATGGTGATATAAAACCCATGAATATAAGTTTTTATTGTAATTGGGATGGTCACATCTGGTTAGATTACATTATATCAAAAAAAGTTACTTCTAAATGAAGTATGGGTGAATATAAAAACATATAATCAATCCAGTAAAGGAATATGAGTATTTTTTGGTTTAATATAACACTATTATATTTTAATATATTTTTATCTAAATTAATACTATGTATGATAGATTTTACAATACGTAACCCCGGACTAAAATTAACCATGACATATTAGCTAAATATTAATAATAAAATATGGGGAAAATAAAACTCCAGTAAATGAAAAATTATTATCAATTAGAAATGAATCCAAAATAGAATTAGTAACTCTTAATGATTAGATTTTTAATTTTTTAATAAAATCATGTATTCTTTATATATTGCTTTTTAATATATAAGATATATTTAAATATTAAAAAAAATATTTGTTCAAAATGATATTATTTATTGAAGTCGCCATTTGAAAAATATCTATGAGTGAATTTTTGATATTTTTCTAAAATAGTAGATTTTTTAGTTGAGTAGAGAAAAAATATCAATTTTTCTATTATCGTCACATTTATAACATTATAAAAATATATTATGAACATAAATGTTTCTGATATATTTTTTATATAAATATAATAAATTTACATAGTCAAATATGTCAGTTAATAATACTATATTATATTTATAAAACTGATGTTTAATGTTTTTGAAATATTATAAATATTTTTCATAAAGAAACTCTTTTATTACCATATAAAAATACTTTTTCAAAATATTCATAATATAAATAATTTTTTTTATTCATATTTTTTGATAAACAATCTATGATTATTTATTAAGTTCAATATTATTTTTAGGTATAAAATTAGGTTTAAAAATACTAATGTTAATGACAATAACAATGCTCAACGGGTTATATTCAATGAATTGTTTCCTTAATTTTTTTGTAAATTATGTGTAATAAATTAAAGTGAAATATTTTATATAATAGATCTATTATTATTTTGACATATATATAAAAATTTATTTTCTATCACATAATTATTAACTAATTTTATATAATATTGAGAACACGTAATTGTCAATACGTCGTTTTTTATGAAAAAAAGTTTTTCAATATATTATATGTTTTATTAAAAAAATGAAAAAACTATTTACAAAATAATTAATATTAAATATTTTATAGATTCCGTTTCATAATATTTAATGAAAAATAAATATTTTTTGACTTAAAATTTAGAAAAAACTTATTAACTTTCGTAAAAAAATCCCATGGAAAAACGAAAAATTTAAAATTAAAAAATATTATTGTAACATAATAAAAAAGTGTTTTAAAATTGGAAAAACTATGGTGGGTGTATTATAGTGCTTACCACATCTAAAACTTAATTATATTACATTTAGGGACCTTTTATCATATAATGGTGTAATTAAATTATTGTAAATTAATGGATTATTATGAAAATTCCAATTTTCTCATTTATAAAAAGATATCAAATACATAAAATTTCACCCACCATTACAATGAGTTAGCTCAAAAAAGTCTTTGAAATAGTATCTACTCAAATATCTTCAAACTTCCTTGAAACGTTTTTATTTCTAAAATACCAAACTATAGAGCTATAATGGTTCACCAAAATATGAACATCCAAAAGCTGTGGTAATGTTTCTTATTGGGATATCTTAATTATTTAATTCTTCTATAATCTCAAATATATTAAATCCATGAAATTATGATAAAATATGTATTAATAATATTAATAATTTTATTAATATAATGGAATATATCTTTTCTAAATTCCATTAAAACAATGTAAAAAATTAAGATATAGTCATTAATATGAGAAGACAACAATTTCTATGAACAACGTTCATGATATTTCATTTCCACCTAATTAGATATTTATATAAGACTATTAAAATAATTAATATGATATTTATTAAATTATTAATATTCATAAATTATAAATTTTTCACTATAATCTTATCGATCTAAAGAAAAAAATGAGTCGCCTGCGTATACGTGTAGACTACCACCTCCCTGAATGTAATTTTTTAATTTTTTCATGCTAATATTTTCTTATTTATCAAATATTTTAAAAACAATTTGATAGTCAAAACAAATAAAGATAAAACATATCATTAATTGTATTTATTTATGTAATTATATCAAAATAATAACTTTCTTAACCATAATCAACAAAAGATTGTAGTTTCCACTTGTTCGGGATAGATTAACCACAAACATGAATAATAATATAAATTTATATCAGTAACGAGTATTTAAACATTACTAATATCTTTATTTAAAACAAATTTAAAAATAATTTTTGGATTATGGTTCTTTAACGGCTATGCTATTATTCAACATGATATTAGTATACCACTATTTTCATTATTAATTATTGAAATAACCTCATCACCAGCTTCATCATCATGAATTAAAGTTAATATATTTAGGAAATGAAATTACAAACTCATAAATCCTTATAAAACATATATTATACTTCTTATAATAATATCAGAAAAATCAAATATAAATTTGTAAAGATAAATTGAAACCTCCTTTATCTAACTAGTACTAAACAAATAATCGAAGATAAAAACATATAATGGTGTAAATAACATGTAATAAAAAAATAAATTTGTAATAAACAATTTTATGTGAATATTATCAATGTTTATTGTTATTAATATAGTACACAAAAATTTGGTGACAATTTTTATTGTTCATATACTAAAGGTTAGAGAATGTTTTGAAAAAGAGGGAATAAATGTAATGGTGTTTATATCTCGATTTTTATTCATGGATATATGATTCATATTAACAATTTTTTACTTTTCTTGATATATATATATATATTATCAATATATTTAATTTAACATAATTTTCTATTAAATTTAATTGATTGAGAAATTGATATCATATTTTACCTTTCATGGGTCTTCAATTGGAAAGGGAATGATGATCTGAGGGGGGTATTGTCTCAACATCTATTCTTGAGTAACACTAATTCCTCTAAAAATTTGTTTCTCAATAATTGTTTATTCTCTTTTATGATGATATTATAATTCATTTCCTATTTGATTTTTGAGGAATTTAAATTTTATATTTTAATTATAAAATTTTATTATGTTATGAATGATTTAGATCTCGTCCTATAAAAATATATTTCCTCCATATCCATATTTACTCATTCAAACAATGTTACCCTTTCTTATCATAAACACCCAAAATGGGTTTTTTGTGATTTCAATATTTATCAATAACTCTTTATAAATAAAATATTTATCAAACCTTTTAGAAGTTATTTTCCAATAATAGTATTTTAAAATATAAAGAGAATTTTTCTTTTATAATGTTATGTTCTATCATCCACCCAAAATTCATCTTGAAATACAACATTATGTTTTTTTGAAGGAAATGTTACTAATGATAATTTTGGATTTCAAATATTTATAATTTTATTTATAAATTATTTAAAAATTGAAATTTTAATGTGAGATATCATTTATTTATTTTAAAAAATGAATTAAATTTCATCAAAAAATCCGCTTTCCTATTTTTTACCATTCAGATAATTTATTTCAGAAAATTACAATTAATTGTTTTAAAATTTTATTCCAAATTAAATTAAATCATAATTGTTTTAAAGGTAGAAGGGGATATTTATATATTTTTAAAATTCAATTTTTGAAATTGAAAAGTAATTATTTATTTGAGAAATAGATATTTGTTTTTTTTCAGAATGAATCATTCAATGATATAAATATTGTGTTTTTATCTATATCATTATTCTCTGATGTTCTTTAGGTTTTAATTAGGATGTGTTCATATATTCCAATAATTAGTTTCTATTTACTTAGAATGTGGAGATGTAATTTTAAAAAAATTACATCAAATATGTTTCTTTCCCAGAAATCAATAATGCTATAATGAAATGTGGAATTTATTAGGATCGTTCAAAAAAATTATATTTTCCTTTTATTTTAAGATTTTTTTGGGTATGATAAATCCCAATTATGATTTCAGTTCTTTAAATACCAATATAAACATGATTAATGTTTGATATGACATGTAATAATTATGTTGAGTGTGGGATTTTATTTAGAGCACCGTGAAAGGTATTTTATGTTCAAAGAATGTATTTTTTCAAAAAACAATTTATTACAACATATAATTAGGGTTTTTTGTTCACAATGTACAAGGAGAGAGTTTTTTCTAGAAAATATTTTATAGGAATTTTTTTCTTTCATAAATGGAAGAGTGTAATTTAAAAAAAAATAAATCTGAGGGAAAGATGGAATGGTCTCACAATGTTATAATTTATATATTTTGTTAATTTTTTATTTTTTTATTTTTTTCTATATTTAAAGGGAAATTTTATTTTCCATTATACATACTAATAATTATGATTTATATCTCAAGATAATTATCAAATGATTCATCACTATTTTATCATGTTAATTGGTCATTTATCTAAGATTACATGACCTTATATCATGGCATATAGAAACTATTAACATTTAATGTTTTTTAATATGATATTAATCCTAATGATAATGTTTTATCATATACTTATGATCTAACCAGAGATGAAATTTTTGTGAGTTTTTCAATTAAAGAGAATTTTGTCTCCCCGTTACTTATGTTTAAAGTCCTCAGTTTATGAATATGAGTTTTAACATATGAGAAATAAAGGAGGTATTCAATTATATAATAATTATAGGTGAATGTCTATATGTATCATAAAATATGGTTATCTTATATTTTATCCTCAATGAATCTTAAACATTCACTCTAGGAATTGTCTGTTTTGTGTGAGATTTATTGTTGAACTTATGGATTTTTTGTAAAATAATTATCATTTTAACATAGTTCAGCAAACATTATGTTAAATATAATTTTTAGTTAAACAGATTTTCAAACCATACAATGAAGTCCATTTCTTTGGAATCCTATTTGGAATTAGGGAAAATTTCAGTTATATCAGTGATTAGGATGACGAAACTTTATTGATAACTTTAAATATGAAAATAAGTATTGGATAACATTCTAGAATTTATTTAAATATTTGATTATGAGGTTTTCCTAACAATTAAATATATATATATATATATATACTATTAATATAATATAATATATTACTAGTTATGTTTGTTAACCAAATATAAAATTATCATGGATACAATATGTTAAACTAAAGAAGATATACGGTGATCCAATTATTTTGTATTTGAAATAAATGAATCATACGTAGTAATGAAGGGCTACTCAGAGAAAATATATTAATATTGAGTTTTCATATTCATAAGATCATTTAATAAAATTATAATCGATATTATCATATTAATTTCATGTTTAATATTTTGTAGGAAATAAGATCATGAAAATAAATTTGCTAAAGGTATGTCTCTAAAAATAAAAAATAGAATATTTTGGACCAGAATATTATAATTAATGCATAAAATAGTTAGTTAAAAATTACATTAGAAATTATATCTCGAGTCGTGATCAAAATTTGGAAAAACTTGTGTATTTATTTAAAAAGTGATAATTAAAATTATTATTATTCAATATATTTTAGTGGGAAATGTAACACCTCAATATTTTGGAACATAGTTTTCTCTAAATTTATATTATCTTTCGTATCTTTGTCTAAATGAATCACCAAAATAAAATGGTCAATTAATTTGTATGTGAATTTTATTTAATTTTTTTTTTGATTAATTGAACCACTAATAAATAGAAAAATTATAATCAATTATAAATGCAGACAAAATACGATTATAAAAACTTAATGTATTAAAATGGAAATTTTTATTAAAAGTAGATTTATTTATGATTTTTCCTTTGATAATACAAAATTTTAAATTATAGAGTTTGTATTTATTTAAAATGAATTTAATTCATTAATTTAAATTTTAAATTTTCCATTATAATGATTTGTTAGGTTTTTATAAAATAATTTATTTTTAGGTGAATAGTGAAAAATAATCATTTTTCTACAATAACTTTTATTACATAATAATTATACAAAAAATTTGAAAATTTATTCATTATAAAAATTTTCTATTTTTAATGTAAAATAAATCATTAAAAATTACTATGTTGAATATATAAAACACATGATTCACATTTCTAAAAAATAAAAAAAACATTTTACTCTAAAATTTATTTTTATTCACTTATATTATATCTTTTTATTAATATATAATAGAAATTTGATATTAGAAAATAATATAATATATTATATAAGTGTTTTAGTACAATATAATATGTTCAGTTTCATTTTTAGGCATAAAATTTGGATTAAAATGATTAATGTCAATGGATGTTATAGCGACACGAAATTTTTCATGAATTTAGTTTTTCTTTATGTAAAAGCATTATTATAAAAATAAAATGATATATTTTATATAATGATTTTTATGTGATTTTTTCACATAAATGAAAATATATTATCAAAAATATAAATTTTAATTAATTTTATATAAAATAGAAGACAGTAAACGGTTAAAACATAGTTTTACAAAAAAATTATTTTTCTAATTTAAATTTAATTTATAAATATTTCTAAATTTATTTTTATTAAATTAGTCTTTACTATGTTTTTGAACAAAAATATTTTTAAGAGTTTAAATCTAAACATTATATTAAAATTTTTATTACATCGGTAAAAAATACTTACCAAAAAGACAAAAATTGTTAAAAGATACAAACCTAGCAGTAAAATACTAAAAACATATTTCAGAAATGGAATAAAATTATTTATAGAAATATTATTAACCATAATTCATCCCCCATAAAATTAGTTTCAATTTTCGAGTTATGTACCTTATAATAGTTTCATGACCTTGTTTTAAAATAATGAGTAATTGAAAAGATGTCATTTTATCAGATAATACTATAAAGACCTAGATATTTCATAGAAATTTTGTTTCTTAAATACTTTGGAATTTATTGACTCTTTGGTTTCAAGCGGAACTTGATTCCGAGGCCTGATGTGCCCGGAATCAATTTTTTAAGTTTTGTTCGGTTACGTTCAGTTAACGTACGTGCAGGTTTTTATATCTTTTGAACTCGTGATCAGAATTGAAATCCGAGGAAAACGATGAACTCACAGCGCCTGTAATTGTTTAAGGGGGCCTCTACCGTAGTTGCGTTTTATGTGGGTTGAAAGTTAAAAATTGGGGTTTAATTAAGAAGTTAAGTAAAATTGTTTGAATTTTTTTATTTTTCTATGGAAGTTAATTCCTCCCATAGGAAGTTATTGGTGGGGCCCACACCCACCCAACTTCCAATGTGTGGTTATTTGATAGGTGGGTCCCACACGAGACCCAACCCTTCATATCCCCATAACCTCCCTTAAACCCCATTTAAACTTCCTTGATTAATGCATGATAACCCCCCTTATTTATGTGTTTCTCCCTCTCTCCATCTTAAATGTTTGCCAACACATGTTAATCAATGAATTTTAACTCTTCAATTAATTAAATTAAGTGGTTTTAATTTTGGATTTTAAATTGCAAGTGTTAATAAAATAATAACATTATCCTATTATTTTATTTTGGGGATTTCATTGTGTTAAGGGAGAGAGCTCTTGAGAAAGAGAGAATAGTGTTCTTCTCCGATGAAGAACACCAACCTGCAATGAAGAACGAATCGGTGAAGAACACTCCATGATTCCCCAATCCTCTTCTTCCTCCGCATTAGGGGAGGAGACACCAATGTAGGGAACTCACCAACGTCGACGATTCTTTCTCCTATGTTGACGGAGAGACATCTCTTTCCGCGTCTACGACGAACAAAAAAATTTTGAGGTAGGGGTTTGTTCTTTTCGAATTGTTTATCTCGTACCCCGTTATTTGTTGGAAATCATTGTTTATTTTTAGCCAAATGCTACAACCTAACATGGAGGGCGCATGCCAAACACACACGGCCCGACGACCCTCCGTAGTTTCATTAGATTGCAGTGGAAATCATGAAAAAAAGGTGGCGATGAATAGGGGTGGAAGCCGTGCACCGACCGCGTGCGGAGGAACTATAACCCCCAACCGCGGGCCGCTTGGCCGACGAAGAACTGGACGGCCATAGACAGTCGTTCCTATGGGAACAACCGTGGAACCCCATGGCGCTGCGCTGCGGATGACCGTTGCCCGCGTTGCACGGGCCACTTTGGCAGAAGAACCAATCAGCCCGTCGGCCGACCAGGCAGAGGAGAGCCGCGATGCTGGGAGGGCGCCATGCCTGATGCACTGCGGCATGGCTGAGTAGGCTGCTTGATCCAAGAAGGTCGGCCGGCTTATGACGGATGGATAGGGAGGATGGCGCTGCTTAGCACCACCAGTTCGGGCAGCCGGGGGGCCGCGCCCCATGCCTCGGACCGCTCAGCCGGCCGGCCCCACCGCGGTCGGGCCGAGCCGCGCCACTCGGGCCGAGCCATGCATTTCATCATGCCTTTCTGGCACCCCTTCCGGGTCGGACCCGCCAAAACTGGATTAACCCGACCCATTGACCCACTGGGCTTAATGGGCTGGGCCCCTTTTCACTTAAACGTAAATAATATAAAGACCGTGCATCCGATCGATGTGCCGTCTGTGGCACTAGGACCCTTGTGATGAGGCGATCCTTTTGCGATACTATAAATGAGTTATGGAAGACCTTGGAAAATGGCCGGGTTTTGAATGTGCGTATTTCCAACCGGGCCCCCGAAGCAAAAATTATAATATCTCTCAGACCGAGCGTCCTATTGACACACCATTTTTCGTGTTGATTTTATATTGACGAGATGAAACATTGGGATACATCAACTCCAGACTTTGTGATAGTTGATGTATCGACCCCCCTTGGCTCAAGGAGTGGTCCCTCCCGGAATCAAGTGTGTTGTGTGTGGGTACCCTAGAGCTGGCTGCAACTATGATGACTACCGTGCTGGGATCCTCCGTGGGTTCGACGGTGATGACACTGTACTAGGATCCTCTGTGGTTTCGACAGTGATGACGACTGTACTTGGATCCTCTGTGGGTTTGGCAGCGATGACTTATGTACTTGGATCCTCCGTGGCTTCGGCAGTGGTGACGACTGTACTTGGCTCCTCCATTGGTTCGGCATCGATGACTTCTATACTAGTATCCTATGTGGGTTCGGAAGAGGAGATGATTCAAGGGCTACATATAATCCTCTCCACCCCTCTTCGAATGTTTTATACATGTGTGAGCGGAGTCTTGACTTTCAATCATTATCACTGATGTGATTGACTTCTTTCCTGCGTGGACTGGGTTGTGCTTGGGCTCGATAGTTGGAGACGAACTGTAATTGATTACTTAGGTATATTTATGGTAATATACCTAGGTAGAGTCAGTTGATACTTCGTTTTTGTATCTTTCCTTTGTGGTGTATCCTTCGTAGATTCTGGGAGACCTTCAGGGGTCTTGGGGTCCCTACAGAGTATCGTATACTTGCCCCTATACGGTCTATGCCCACACTAGGTTATGTTGGATGTAGATTACAGACAACACTGACTGAGGTGGATGTTTGTGGAGATAGATGGTACCCGGAGGTGGACAACTTGGTGGGACATACACGGGGTGGATGGCCAGACCCGAGGAGCTGAGGAGACCATCTGCACCCACCCTTCAGGTGAGATATCTGGAGGTCCACTTGATGATTACCGCTTTTCCTTTTTTTAAGTTTTACTTCCTTTTTATTTGTACTGTACTTTCAGATGGGTTTGTATACTGGCCCATTTACTGTTCAGCACTTACTTTTGTACTCAGTTTTACTTAGTGCTTACTTTACATGCATACTCTATTGTGTTTGTTTACTTTTATAAAGGCAATGCCTTCCCTTTTATTGGGACTTACGCCTTTGGTTCTAGTCACCAGCCCCTGGCCTATGGAAGGATGGCTTTTGGTAGTCACAGTATAGGCCCCGAGGATGGGTCGTGACAAATAAAATGATATCACTTCCTTCAAATGTATCCATCTATTCCAATGATTTATCTAAAAAACAATACCCTAGTCTCCCCCAACACTTTTTATATTATAACATCCAACTTAATAATATAATAAGACTTTTTCATATCTATTAATATCTATAAATTATATATTATTTATGGTTTAAATGTGACACTATGTGATATGGCATACCCGACATGCAACAATGGGTTTCTATGAAATCTAATGTTGCACACAAGTCCGAGTTAATGCAAAAAATAATATAATATTTATATTATTATTGTATTAAATGGTAGTAAATTCCTAGTTGTTTTATTGGAATAAATGAACATGAATAAATATATTATGTTTAATCATGTTTCACAAATGTTTTTACTTTCTTCCAATAAATTGTAGAATTTTAAAATTAGAATATAAAAAAATTATGCTTAAAATACAGTAATAATTTATTAAAGGTAGTTTATCCATATTTTGGTTGTGAACCATTTTAAAATATATTTTTTTTATAATTTTATATGTTCTATTTGGATAAATAAACTTTCTCTTTGGATAAAACACATAAAAATTTACTTTTGTTGAAAATTTGGTATTTATCTTATAAAATTCATAATTTAATGACCAGTGAAAAATACTGCATATTATTTAAAAATATTTTTCATCTAATTTATTTATATAGATAGTTTATCCTTTTAATTAGATTTAAATTTTAATTGAATTATGTTATTATAATTTAATCAAATTTTAGTTATTAATAATATTTTCACATTAAAATTTGATATAAACACATGTCAATCGTTTGATGGTTTCTAATTTAAATAAAACATGTTTTTTCATCTTAAAAATGGTGATTATTTTTAAATTAATTCCTACAAATTTTTTGTTTTGAATTTGTAAAAATATATTTCATATTTTTAATCATAATTTAAAAATTACGTAAATAGGCCCCTTTTATTTTTTGACATTATGAATAGTATCGTTAGTATTTATTTTTATTTGCCAGGGATCAAGGATAAATCAGTTAAATAAGGGAAAAATAATATTATAATAATATAAAACTACCCCAACACTATTAATAATCTTATTTTATGAGATATTTCTTACCAAGGAAACCATGTGGATAAAAATTTGGCCTTTGGAAGCCACTTGGGTGTGATTATGACACTTAGTTCTTTTAATTTAAAGTAAAGGAAAATATGTCATAAACATATATCTTCATACTAAATCAATTTTAATATGCATTTATATAAGTTATATCATTATTTATAAATAGTCACTAAAAATATAATTCCAACATCTTGGTATTTTATTTAAAATCATTAGACCTTAAATACGTAAATTTAATTATGGAACAATGATGATGTATGATTGGTTTATTAATAAAGAAATCAAATAAATGATATTATTAATATTAAAATAAAAATAATTTGAAATAATTTATGTCATCCAAGATTTTTCTACATCAATATAAAATTTTATAATACTATTAAATGTTTTGGATCAAATATATCTCTCTATTTATATTTTATTTAAATTTAATAAAAATAATGGTGTAATAATTGATATAATTTATACTTTATAAAAATATTCATTTATTAAATTATTTAAAAGTACTAAGAATATTTTGAAATCACAATGAAAATATAATAATGTGTAAAAATTCATTAAGTGTCCAATTATGGTAAATTGACCCTATATAAGTATAATTAATATCCTCTTAATATTTAAAATGTTTTCACCACAATTAATGTTAATATAGAATAATTAAGGGTAAACATAAACTATAATGTTTAAAATAAGATCTACACATGTCTAAAAATTATTTTATGAGATTATTTAAAACTATAGACATCTTATATTATAAATATCTCAAGTTAGAGATATTTTAATTTCAAATTTAATTTACATTATTTAAATAAATTAAGAGATTCCAAGGCTGCATCTTCTCTATCCTCTAAAAGGCACCCTCTCATCTCTACTACCAACTCTTCAAGAACCCTTTGATTTAGCCAAGACCTACTCAAACTTCTTCCTAGAATCCATCCCCCCATCTACTAATCCTCCCTTAGGGATGAACTCTTATTGAGGAATCCTTTTGGTATAAACCTAAAGAAGTTACCTGATTAAGATGTAACACCTTCTCTACTAGTTTTTTGGTTCATTTCGATTATCCACTTATTAGACTATTATTATTATATAATTACACAATAATACTAGTATCCACAACATAATAAGTTGTTTTTATTTTATTTTTTTGATCTAAACTTAAAAACAACTCCATTTAATGGGTAACAAACATATTGTTTTTTCGTATTGAAAACTACTACCTCCCGAAATGACGATTATTCAATTTTACTCTTCCACAACTCATGGTGGCCATTATAATGGACCTTATTTTTACATAAGATATATATTATATTTATATTGTCTCTATTATTGAGTATTTTAAATTTATAAAATACCTTTATGATTTCCATGTTGTGTATATACAATAATTTCGTTTGAGGAAGTATGGACTGCCTCCCCCTCAATGTGATATAACTTGTTACCTCTACAAATAAAATGTATGAAAAATGGTTTTATTACAACTATGAAAAATATAGGAAATTAATATAATAATGGTATTATATTATACTTTCATATCATTTTATTATTATTCTCATAATATGACAATAAAATGAAAGTAGCTTTAATGCGTACGTACGATCTACCATCTCCATCGACGGTGCATTTCATTTATTATCCCCAAATATTATTGATTATTTTAAATACATATATATAATAGATATATATTATATTTATATGATGAATACTATTTTGGATGTATGGAATTTTGACCACATTGATTATTTTTATCAAAACTTGTTCATTTTTTACTCAAGTATCGAATATCAACCAAACGTCAGATATAATGTCACGACCCGTCCCCTAGGGACCGTGCTGTGACTACCCTAAGCCCACCTTCTATAGGCCAGGGGATGGCGACTAGCACTAAAGTTATATTCCTTATAACTGGGAAGGAATTGGCATAATAACCTATAACATACACAAACAAGCACGCAGAAAGATACAAACTCAAGTAAACTGAATATTAAATATAGTGAGTACATTAAGTAAGGGTCACTAAATTTATAAGGTCATAATTTATGGAATCCATTGATAATATTTTGAATAATATCTGGATGTTTTTCTTTCGAGAGTGACTAATTCATTGAATCGAATGACTATACTAACAAGGAAATGGATTTGATTTGTAAATTTAGTGACATCAAATATGCATTTAAGATCAAAAATAATAATATAGAATGAAACTGATAAAAATTCTAGGGATTGAAGAATATTTGATAGAGTATAAAAAATCATCACCTGAATGACAGAGTAAAGTCTCACTATTTTTTATGGTGAACATTGATTTTAGATGATACAAGTTGAAAATTTGAAATTGATTACAATATTTTAGTGGTAGATTTGGGACACAGTAAAACCCAGTAATTGAAAGAAAAATTTTCCTTATATAGGAGATAAATATTGTAAAAACTAGAATTTAATGTTCACTATTTATATTTGGAATCTCATTTTCATTACTGGGTGGGATAAACTAAAATTAATCCCTTTATATCCTAAAGGGTAACATGGTTTAAAATACAAAAAGATTATGATGTTAAAAAAATATAATGAATTTCATATGATATTGTTTTCACAACCAATTTACTAACCTGTCAATTATATACACTCCCTCATTATACCTAACACGTGGCAATGGAGATAACCATATTCCCTATCTATGGATCGATATTTTAACTCGAATGATTTTAAATTGAATATATGATGTGTTAATTTGTAATGTTCTTCAATGGACCTCACAAATATAAAATTTTTACAATCACAGATAGTATTGAATTGAATATTTTGGAAAATACATTGATTAATTGAAAGCTAATAGAGAAAATTAAGTTCATAAAGAAATCAAATTTATGAAATTAGAAACTAATTGGTAATTGTATTCTATGTTGTAAATGTTATGTTAAATGTATTGAAGATAATTATCTAGATAAATAAGACAAATCTATAAAGCATTAAAATTCAATAAATCACTAATATATTTCTATTCATAAATACAATACAATATGAATAATGTTCTTATGGATGTTTTATCATTTATATTTTCATATATCAATAGAATGTTTTGTGAAATTTAAAAAATTTAGCTTAAATCCAATGATATGAAATGTGTATTGGAAAAGAAGGTGATAATATTTAACACACTCATAGTAATGTTTTAATCCATGGAAAATATGTGTCCCTTTGTGAAGATAACACTTATATGATTGATTAATAATTATAATGATATGTTTACGAGAAAGTTTTATTTATCAATGTTATTAGAGAAGTTGATAATGCATTTGGAAAACTATGAAAAGTGTTTATAGTTTTAAATTTTACTGAACAATATAATAATGATAAAATTATTACGGAGCTTGATATTAACTTATAAAAAAGTATAAAATTTTATTTAGCTTATATTCAAGATGTAAAGAAGGATTTAGAAGAATTTTTGAGTTTGTTAGTGGATAAAAAGAATACTCCCATAAAAATGATAATTTTTGTTATAAGTGTAATTGAAAAAAATGGATGAGGTTATACCTGGATCATTTCAAGACTCTAATATAAAAAGTGATTCAACATAATTTAAATAATATAATAAATGGTTTAAAACAGATTTTATGATAATCTCTTAATCAAAGCTCAATAAGATCATAGAATAATGTAATCCATTTCCCTTGTATGACATATTTAACTAATTTTTTTTTAAAACGATTATCAAGGATTAAATTCTAAATATATAAAATTATAGGTGAAAATGTATGTTCAGAAATCCACCAACATGTTAAGGGTGGATGTATAAATATCCAGGAAGATAGTTACCCTAATTGTTGACAAATAATGGTTTATCTTTAAAAAATAGTAAGGACCACAATCAGTAATTTTAAAAATTACTAGTGATGTAGGTGTGTTGGACACATTTACATAGAGTACTGATACGACATGTCAATATATTTATATTAAATTTTTACAATACATGGGGGAGAAAGTCAAAAATTCTTAAGAAAAATGTTATATATAATAATATTTCATAGAATAAACATTATTTTTTAAAAAAATATTTTAATAACTTGATAAATTCTATTATATTTGTGAAAAAGGTGTCACTATTATGAATAGTTATGGTATAAACTATCAAATCAAAAATATTAGAATGATGTAATGAAAAAAATCACAACTGAATTGTTAGGATGTGAAGAAAAATGAACTGTCTTCCCTGAGTTATAAAAAAATGAATATTTTTTAAAAAATTATTAATGGAAAATCTCATAATAATTTAATAAAAAAATTATAATGGTGATATAAAACCCATGAATATATGTTTTTATTGTAATTGTGATAGTCACATCTGGTCACATTACATTATATCCATAAAAGTTACTTCTAAATGATGTATGGTGGAATATAAAAACATATAATATATCCAATAAAGGAATAGGAGTATTTTTTGGTTTAATATAACACTATTATCTTTTAATATATTTTTATCTAAATTAATACTATGTATGATAGATTTCACAATAGGTAACCCTGAACTAAAATTAACCACGACATATCAGGTAAATATTGAAAATAAAATATGGGTAAAATAAAACATCCATTAGATCATAAATTGTTATCAATTAGATTGTATCTAAAATTGAATTAGTAACTCTTAATGAATAGAATTTTATTTTTTCAATAAAATCATGTATTCTTTATATATTTATTTTTAATGTAAAAGATATATTTAAAAATTTTAAAAATTTTAATTGATCAAAATGATATTATTTTTTGAAGTCATCATTTGAAAAATATCTATAGGTGATTTTTTATATTTTTCTAAAATAGTTTATTTTTAGTTGAGTAGAGAACAAATATCAATTTTTCCATTACAGTCACATGTATAACATTATAAAAATATATTATGAACATAAATGTTTCTGATATTTTTTTTATAAATATAATAAAGTTATATATACAAATAAGTCATTTAATAATACTATATTATATTTATAAAAATGATGTTTAATGTTTTGGAAACATTATAAATATTTTTCATTAAAAACTTCTTTTACTACCATATAAAAACACTTTTTTCAAAATATTTATAAATTAAATATAAAAAAATTATTTCATATTTTTGATAAACATTATAAGATTATTTATTATGATCAATTTTATTTTTAGGTATAAAATTATGTTTACAAATACTAATGTTAATGACAATAATAATGCTCAACCGGTTATATTCAATGAATTGTTTCTTTAATTTTTTTTTGTAATTTATGTGAAATAAATTAAAGTGAAATATTTTATATGAAAAATATATTATTATTTTGACATATATATAAAAATTTATTTTCTATCACTTAATTATTAACTAATATTATATAATATTGAGAACACGAAATGGTCAATATGTCATTTTTCATGAAAAAAAGGTTTTTCAATATATTATATGTTTTAGTAAAAAAATGAAGAATTTTTTTAAAAAAAATAATTAATATTGATTATTTTATAGATTCCGTTTAATAAAATTAAATGAAAAATAAATATTTTTTGACTTAATATTTAGAAAAAACATATTTACATTCGTAATAAAAATCCATGGAAAAACGAAACTTGTAAAAGTAAAAAATATAATTGTAACATAATAAAAAATTGTTTTAAAATTGGAAAAAAATATGGTGGGTGTATTATAGTCCATACCACATCTGAAACTCAATTATATTACATTTATGGACCTTTTATCATAAAATGGTGTAATTAAATTATTGTAAATTAATGGATTATTATGAAAATTCTAATTTCCTCAATTATAAAAATATATCAAATACATAACATTTCACCCACCATTACGATGAGTTAGCTCAACAAAGGCTTTGAAATATTATCTACTCAAACATCTTCCAACTACTTTGAATATTTTTTATTTATAAAATAACAAACTATAGAGCCATAATGGTTCACCTAAATATGAACAAAAAAAGGTGTGGTAATCTTCTATATTGGGATCTCTTAATTATTTAATTCTTCTACAATCTCAAATAAATTAAATCAATGAAATTATGATAAAATAGGTATAAATAATATTAAAAAAATTTATTAAAATAATTGAATATATCTTTTCTAAATTACATTAAAACTATTTAAAAAATTAAGACATATTCATGCATATTTGAAGACAAAAATTTCTATGAACAACGTTCATGATATTTCATAGCCACCTAATTAGATATTTATATAAGATTATTAAATTAACTAATATGATATTTATAAAATTATTAATATTCAAAAATTATAACTTTTTTCCTATAATCTTTCTGATCTAAAGAAAAAAATGAGTCGCTCTTGTATACTTGTAGACTACCACCTCCCTGAATGTGACTTATTAATTTTTTCATGCCAATATTTTCTTATTTTCCAGAATTTGTTTAAAAATTTTTTTAGTAAAAACAAATAAATATAATAAAATATCATTAATAGTATTTAATTAAGACATTATAGAAAAAGAATATCTTTCCTAACCATAATCACCAATATATTGTATCTTCCACTTGTTAGGGATGGTTTAACCACCTACATGAATGATAATATAAATTTATATCTGTAATGAGTATTTAATTATTAATAATATCTTTATTTAAAACTAATTTTAAAATAATTTTTGGATTATGTTTCTCTAACAGCTACACTATTATTCAACATGATATTATTATACCACCATTTTCATTATTATTTATTGAAATAACCTCATCACTAGCTTCCTCATCATAAATTATAGTTAATATAATTAGGAAATGAAATTAAAACCTCAATTATCTTTATAAAATATAAATTATACTTCCTATAATAATATCAGAAAATGAAAATATGAATATATAAACATAAATTGAAACCTCCATTATCAAACTAGTACTAAACAAACAATGTAAGATAAAAACTTATAATGCTATAAATAACATGTAATCAACAAAATAATCTGTAATAAATGATTTTATGTGAATATTATCAAATTTTATAGTTATTAATATAGTACACAAACATTTGGTGACAATTTATATTGTTCATATACTAAAGGTTAGAGAATGTTTTCGAAAAGAGGGAATAAATGTAATGGTGTTTATATCTCAATTTTTATTCATGGAGATATGATTCTTATTAACATTTTTTTTTACTTTTTGTGATATATATATATATATATTATCAATATATTTATTTTAACATACTTGTCTATTAAATTTAATGTATTGAGTAATTGATATCGTATTTTACCTTTCGTGGGTCTTCAATTTGAAAGGGAATGATTATCTAAGGGGGGTATTGTCTCAAAATCTATTCTTGAGTAACATTAATTCCTCTAAAAATTGTTTTTCAATAATTTTTATTCTCTTTTATGATGATATTATAATTCATTTCCTCTTTGATTTTTGAGTAATTTGAATTTTATATTTTAGTTATAAAATTTTATTATGTTATGAATGATTTAGATCTTCTCCTATAAAAATATTTTTCCTCCATATCCATATTTACTCATTAAAACAATGTTACCCCTTCTTATCATAAACTCCCAATATGGTTTTCTTTGATTTTAATATTTATCAATAACTCTTTAATTAAAATATTTATCACACCTTTTAATAAGTTCTTTTCCAATAATATTATTATAAAATATAAAGAATGTTATTCTTCTATAATGTTATGTTCTATCATCCACCAAAAAGTACCCTTGAAAAACACCATTATTATTTTTTGAAGGATATATTACAAATGATTATTTTGGAGTTTAAATATTTATAAATTTATTTATTAATTATTTAAAATATGAATTTTTAATGTGACTTATGATTTCTTTATTTAAAATTATTAATTAAATGTCATCAAAAAATTTGGTTTACTATTTTTTACCCTTCATAGAATTTATTTTAAAAAGTTAGAATTATTTATTTTAAAATTTTATTCCAAATTAAATTAAATCATATTTTTTTTGAAATGCAAAGGGGATATTTATATATTTTTAAAGTAAATTTTAGAAATTGAAAAGTAATTATTTATTTGAGAAATAGATATTTGTTTTTTTTCAGAATGAAACAATCAATGATATAAATGTTGTATTTTTATCTATATTAGCATTCTTTGATGTTATTTAGGTTTTAATTAGGATGTGTTCGTATATTCCCATAATTATTATCTTTTTACATAGAATGTGTTGATTTAATTTTAAAACATTTCCATCAAATATGTTTCTTTCCCAGAAATCAATTATGCTATAATTAAATGTAGAATTTATTAGGATTGTGCAAAGAAATTATATTTTCCATTTATTATAATATTTTTTTTGGGTATGATAGATCCCAATTATGTTTTTATTCCTTTAAATACCAATATAGGAATGATTATTGTTTGATATTACATGTAATAATTATGCTGAGTGTGGGATTTTATTTAGAGCATAATGAAAGTGATTTTTTGTTCAAAACATGTATTTTTTCAAAAAATAATTTATCACAACATATAGTTAGGGTTTTTTTGTTCAAAATGTACAAGGAGAGAGTTTTTTCTAGAAAATATTTTATAGGAATTTGTTTCTATCATAAATGGAAGAGTGAAAATTTTTAATAATGAAATCTGAGGGAAAGATGGAATGGTATCATAATGTTATAATTTCCATATTATGTTAATTTTTTATTTTTTCCTATCTTTAAAGGGAAATTTTCTTTTCTATTATACATACTAATATTTATGATTTATATCTCAAGATCATTGTCTAATGATTCATCACTGTTTTATCATGTTAATTTGTCATTTATCTAAGATTACATTCCCTTCTATCATGGCATATACAAACTATTATCATTAATTTTTTTTAATATGATATTAATCCAAATGATCATGTTTTATCATATAATTATGATCTAACCATAGATTAAGTTTTGGTGATTTTTTCAATTAAAGAGAATTTTGTCTCCCCATTACTTATGTTTACAATCCTCAGTTTATGAAGATGAGTTTTAGCATATGAGAAATAAAGGAAGGATTATATTATATAATAATTATAGGTAAATGTCTATTTGTGCCATAAAATATGTTAATCTTATATTTTATCCTCAATGAATCTTAAACATTCACTCTAGGGATTGTCTATTTGGTTTGAGATTTATTGTTGAACTTATGGATTTGATGTAAAATAAAGATATTTTTTACATAATTCACCTAACATTATATTAAAGTTAATTTTTATTTAAATAGATTTTCAAACCATACAATGAAGTCTATGTCTAAGGAATACTAGTTGGAATTAGAGATCATTTTAGTTATATTAGTGATTAGGATGAAGAAATTTTATTTATAACTTTAAAGATGAAAATAAGTATTGGATAACATCCTAGAATTTATTTAAATATTTGATTATGGGGTATTCCTATCAATTAAATTTATATATATACTATTAATATTATAGAATGTATTACTAGTTATGTTTGTGAACCGAACAAAAAATTATAATGGATACAATATGTTAAACTAAAGAAGATATACGGTGAACCAATAATTTCGTATTTGAAATAAATGAATCATACATAATAATTAATGTTTACTCAGAGAAAATATATTAATATTGAGTTTTCATATTCATAATATTATTTAATAAAATTGAAATCGATATTATCATATTCATTTCATGTTTAATATTTGGTAGGAAATAAGATCATGAAAATAAATTTGTAAAAGTTATGTCTCTAAAAATAAAAAAATTATAATATTTTGGACAAGAATATTCTGATTCACACAAAAAATTGTTAGTTACAAATTACATTAGCAATTATATCTTGAGTCGTGATCAAAATTTGGAAAAACTTGTCTGTTTTTTTAAAAAGTGATAATTAAAATTATTAGTATTCAAAATATTTTAGGGGGAAATGTAACACCTCAATATTTTGGAACATATTTTTCTCTAAATTTATATTATCTTTAGTGTCTTTGTCTACATGAAAAAACCAAAATAAAATGTTCAATTAATTTTTATGTGAATTTTATTTAAAATATTTTTGATTAATTGAACCACTAATAAATAGAAAAATCATAATCAATTATAAATCCAGACAAAATACGATAATAAAAAAATAATGAATTAAAATGTAAATTTTTATTAAAAGTAGATTTATTTATGATTTTTCCATTGATAATAAAAAAAATTAAATTATAAAGTTTCTATTTATTTAAAATGAAATTAATTCATTAATTTAAATTTTAAATTTTCCAAATTGATGATTGGTTAGGTTTTTATAAAATAATTTATTTTTATTTGAATAGTGAAAAATATTCAATTTTCTACAATAACTTTTATTACATAATAATTATACAAAAAAATTGAAAATTTATTTATTATAATAATTATTTATATTTAATGTAATATAAATCATTAAAAATTAATATATTGAATATATAAAACCCAGGATTCACATTTCTGAAACATAAAAAAATATTTTACTCTAAAATTTATTTTTATTCATTTATATTATTTCTTTTTATTAATATCTGATAGACATTTGATATAATAATATTATATAATATTTTATATAAGTGTTTTCGTACTATATAATATGTTCAGTTTCATTTTTAGGCATAAAATTAGGATTAAACTGATTAATGTCAATGGATGTTATAGCGACATGACATTTTTCATGAATTTATTTTTTCTTTTTGTAAAATTTTTATCATTAAAATAAAATGATATATTTTATATAATGAATTTTATGTGATTTTTGCACATAAATGACAATATATTATCAAAAATATAAATTTTAATTAATGTTATATAAAATAGAAGACACTAAATGGTTAAAACATAGTTTTACTAAAAAAATTATTTTTCTAATTTTAGATATAATTTATAAATATTTCTAAATTTATTTTTATTAAATTAGTCTTTAATAGGTTTTTGAACATAAATATGTCATAATAGTTTTAATCTAAACATTATATTAAAAATTTTATTACATAGGTAAAAAATACTTACCAAAAAGACAAAAAATGTTAAATGATACAAACCTAGTAGTAAAATACTAAAAAAAAATTTAAAACATGGAATAAAATTATTTATAGGAATATTATTAACCATAATTCTTCCCCCACAAAATTTATTTCAATTTTTGAGTCTTGTACCTTATAATAGTTTCAACACCTTGTTTTAAAATCACGAGTAATTAAAAAGATGTAATTTTCTTAGATAATATTGTAGAGACCCTGAAATTTCAAGGAAGTTTTTTTTCCTAAATAATTTGTAATTTTGTGAGTTTGTGTTTTCTGAAGGAACTTGATTCTGAGGCCCTATATTCCAGGAATCAATTTTCGAAGTTTTGTTCAGGTATGTTCCGTAAACATACGTGTGGGTTTTTCTATCTTTCGAACCGGTGCTTGGAATTGAAATCTGAGGACACCGATGAACTCGCAACACCGGTAATTGTTTAAGGGGACCTCTACCACAATTGTGTTTTATGCGGGTTGAAAGTTAAAAATTGGGGTTTAATTAAGAAGTTAAATAAAATTGTTAGAGCAATTTTATTTTTCTATGGAATTTAATTCATCCCATGGGAAGTTATTAGTGGGTCCCACACCCACCCAACATCCCATGTGTGGCTATTTGAGAGGTAGGGACCACACGATCCCTAACCCTTCATCTCCCCATTACCTCCCTTAAACCCCATTTAAACTCCCTTGTTTAATGCATGACAACCCCCCTTATTTATGTAAACTCTTCCACTCCCTCTCTCCCTCTTTATTGTTTGACAACACATGTTAATCAATGAATTTTAACTCTTCAATTAATTAAATTAAGTGGTTTGAATTTTGAATTTTAAATTGCATGTGTTAATTAAATAATTGCATTACCCTATTATTTTATTTTGGGGCTTTATTTGTGTTAAGGGAGAGAGATCTTGAGAAAGAGAGAATAATGTTCTTCTCCGACGAAGAACACCAACCTTCAACGAAGAATGACATGGTGAAGAACGCTCCATGATTCTCTATTCCTATTATTCCTCCTCATTAGGGGAGGAGACACCAATGCTGGGAACTCACCAATGTTGACCATTATTTCTCCGATGTGGATGGAGCGACATCGCTTTCCGCATCTACGATGATCATATTATCTTTGAGGTAGGGGTTTGATCTTTTTGAAGTGTTTATCTTGTACCCAGTTCATTGCTGGAAATCATTATTTATTTTTGTCCAACTGCTACCACCTAACACAAAGGGTGCGGGCCGAATGCACACGGCCCGACGACCCTCTGTAGTCTCATTATATTGTAGTGGAAATCATGACAAGAAGGTTGCTATGAATAGGGGGTGGTGGCCATGCACTGGACATGTGTGGAAGAACCACCTCCCGCAAACGTCAGCTGCTCGATTAATGAAGAACTGGTCGGCCATAGCCGTCCATGCCGAAGCGAGGAATCGCGGCACCCAATGGCGCCACGCTGCGGATGACTGCATCCCGCGTTCCTCGTGATGCTTCGGCAAAATAACTGGTTGGCTCGTCGGCCTTCCAGGTGGAGGAGAGCCGCGGCGCCGAGAGGGCGCCGTGCCAGACGAAGAGAGGCCCACCCGAGCGGGCCGCTTGAGCTAGGAAGGCCGACCAGATAGGGAGGGAGGAGCCACTTGGTGCCGCCGGTTCGGGCAGCTGAGGGGCTGTGCCACACACCTCGGACCACACTGCCAGCCGGCCGCGCCGCATCGAGCTGGGTCGGTCCGCGCCCCTCGTGCCGAGCCGCGCATTTCATCGGGCCGGTCTAGCACCCCTACCAGGTTGGACCCACCAAAACTAGTTTAACCCGACCCGTCAGCCCACTGGGCTTAACGGGACGGGCCTTTTTTCACCAAAACGTGAATAACATAAAGACCTCACGTCTGATCAACACTCCATCTACAACACTGGGTCCCTTGCAACGAGGCAGTCATTTTTCAATACTCTAAGTGGGTTTTGTATGACATTGGAAAATGGCCGGGTTTGGAATGAGTGTATTTCCAACCGGGTCCCCGATGCAAAAATCCTAATATCTCTCAGACTGGGCATCTGATTGACTCGCTGTCTATCGTGTTGATTTCCTATTGACGAGACCAAACTTTGGGATACATATACTCCTAACATTATGAAAGTTGATGTATCGACCCCCTTCTCTCGAGAAGTGTACCCTCCCGGAATCGAGTGTGTTGTGTGTGGGAACCCTAGAGCTGGCTGCGACTATGACGACTACCTTTCTGGGATCCTCCATGGGTTCGATGATGATGACACTGTACTAAGATCCTCCATGGGTTAGACAGTGATGAAGACTGTTCTTGGATCCTCCATGGGTTCGGTAGTAATAACAACTGTACTTGGATCCTCTGTGGGTTCGGTAGTGGTGACGATTGTACTTGGACCCTCTATGGTTTCAGCAGTGACGACTTCTGCACTAGGATCCTATGTGGGTTCGGCAGAGGATATGATTCAGTGGCTAAATCTAATCATATCCACCCCTCTTCGAAAGTTGAATACATGTGTGAGCTGAGTCTTGACATTAAATCATTATCACTGATGTGATTGACTTCTTTCCCGCATGGACTAGGTTGTGCTTGGGATCATGAGTTGGAGTCGAACTGTAATTGATAACTTAGGTATATGTATGGGAATATACCTAAGTAGTGTCGGCTGAAACTTCGTTTTTGTAACTTTCCTTTGTGTCTTATCCTTTGTGGATTCTGGGATACCTTCAGGGGTCTTGGGGTCCTAACAGAGTATCGTATACTCACCCATACACGGGCTATACCCGCACTACGTTATGTTGGATGTAGACGACGGACAACACTATCCGAGGTGGAGGCATGTGGAGCTGGACGGTACCCGGAGGTGGACCACTTGGCGGGACGTACACAAGGTGGATGGCCGGACCCGAGGAGCTGAGGAGACCATCTGTACCCACCCTTCAGGAGGGATATCTAGAGGACCGGTCGATGGTTACTGCTTTTCTTTCTTTTCTATTGTACATTCTTTTCAGTTGTACTGTACTTTCAGTTGGGTTTGTATACTTGCCTATTTACTATTCAGCACTTACATTTGTACTCAGTTTTACTTAGTGCTTACTTTACTTGCGTACTCTGTTGTGTTTGTTTAATTTTATAAAGGCAATGCCTTCCCTTTTTATTGGGACTTACGCCTCTGGTTCTAGTCACCATCCCATGGCCTATGGAAGGTGGTCTTGGGGTAGTCATGGCACGGGCCCCGAGTTAGGGTCGTGACAAATACAATGATATCACTTCCTCAAAATGTATCCATCTATTCCAATGATTTTTCTAAAAAACACTACCCTAGTCTCCGCCAACTCTCATTATGTTATAACATCCCACTTAATAATAGAATAACACTTTTTCATATCTATTAATATCTATAAATTATATATTTTTTTTGTTTTAAAGGTGACACTGTGTGATATGGCATACCCAACATGCAACAAGGGGTTTCTATGAAATCCAATGTTGCACACAAGTCCGATTTATTCCAAAAAATAATACAATATTTATATTATTTTAAATGGTAGTTAATTCCTAGTTTTTTTTTGGAAGAAATGAACATGACTAAATATATTATTTTTAATCATGTTTAACAAATGTTTTTACTTTCTTCCAATAAATTTTAGAAGCTTAAAATTAGAATAAATCAAATTTTAAGCATAAAATACTGTAATAATTCATTTAAAGGTAGTTTATCCATCTTTTGTTTGTGAACCATTTTTAAATATATTTTTTTATAATTTTATATGTTCTATTTGGAAAAATAAACTTTTTCTTTGGAAGAAACACATAAAAATTTACTTTTGTTGAAAATTTGGTATTTATCTTATAAAATTCATAATTTAATGACTAGTGAAAAATACTGCATATTATTTAAAACTATTTTTCATCTAATTTATTTATATATATATAGTTTATCATTTTAATTAGATTTAAAAATTTAATTGAATTATGTTTTTATAAATTAATCATATTTTAGTAATTAATGTTATTTTAACATTAAGATTTGATATAAACACATGTCAATCTTTTTATGGTTTATAATTTCAATAAAACATGTTTTCTCATCTTAAAAATGGTGACTATTTTTAAATTATTTACTACAAATTCTGTGTTTTGAATTTTTAAAAATATATTTCACATTTTGAATCACAATTTACAAATTCGGTAAATAGGTCCCTTTTATTTTTTGACATTATGAATAGTATCATTTGTATTTATTTTTATTTTCCAAGGTTAAAGTTTAAATCATGTAAATATGGGAAAAAATAATATTATAATAATATAAAACTACCCCAAACTTTTCATAATCTTATTATATGAGATATTCCTGACCATGGAAACCCTTTGGTTGAAAATTTGGCCTTTGGAAGCCACATGGGTGTGATTATGAAACTTATTAATTTTAATTTAAGGTAAAGTAAAATATGTAATAAATGTATATCTTCTTACTAAATAAATTTTAATATGCATTTATATAAGTGATATCATTATTTATAAATAGTCACTAAAAATATTAAAAAAAATTCCTCAATCATGGTTTTTTATTTAAAATCATTAGACATTAAATATTTAAATTTAATTACGGCACAATGATGATGTATGATTTATTTATTGATAAAGTAATCAAATAAATGATATTGTTAATATTAAAATAAACATTATTTGAAATAATTTATGTCATCCATGATTTTTCTAGGTGAATATAAAATTTTATAATACTATTAAATGGTTTGGATCAAATTTAACTCTCTGATTATATTTTATTTAAATTCAATAAAATAAATTGTGAAAAAATTGATATAATTTATACTTTATAAAAATATCAATTTATTAAATTATTAAAAAATACTAAGAATATTTTAAAATCACAATGTGAATATAATAAGGTGAAAATTTTCATTAAGTGTCCAATTATGTTAAATTAAACCTATATAAGTAAAATTAAAATCCTCTTAATATTTAAAATGTTTTCATCACAATTAATGTTAATAGAGAATAATTAAGGGTAAACAGAAACTATAATGTTTAAAATAAACTCCACACATGTCTAAAAATTATTTTATGAGATTATTTAAAACTATACACATATTATTTTAGAAATATCTCAAGTTAGATCCATTTTAATTTCAAAATTAATTTACATTATTTTCATAAATTAAGATATTCAAAGGCTGCATCTTCCCTCTCCTCTAAAAAGGCACCTTCTCATCTCTAATACCAACTCTTCAAGAACCCTTTGATTCATCCAAGACCTACTCAAATGTCTTCCTTGAATCCATCCCCTCATCTACTAATCCTCCCTTAGGGATTAAATATTCTCGAGGAATCCTTGTGGTATAAACCTAAAGAAGTTACATGATTAATAGGTAACACCTTTTCTCATGGTTTTTAGTTTCATTTCCATTATCCACTCCTTATACTATTATTATTATATAATTACACAATAACACCAGTATCAAAAACATAATAGGTTGTTTTTACGTTATTTTTTTGAACTAATCTTAAAAACAATCGCATTTAATTAGAATCAAACATATTTTTTCTTCGTACTAGAAACTACTACCTCACGAAATGACAATTATTAAATTTTACCCTTCCACAACTCACGGTGGCCATTATAATGGACCCTATTTTTACATAAGATATATATTATATATTAATTGTCTCTATTATTAAGTATTTTATATTTATATAATACCTTTAAGCTTTCCATGTTGTGTAAATACAGTAATTTCGTTTGAGGTAGTGTGGACTACCACCCGCTCAATGTGATATAACTTGTTACCTCTACAAATAAAACGTATGAAGAATGGTTTTATTAAAACTGTAAAAAATATATGAAATTTATATAATAATGGTATTATAATATACTTTCATATCATTTAATTATTATTCTCATAATATGACAAAGAAATGAAAGTAGCATTCATGTATACGTACGATCTACCATCTCCATTGATGGTGCATTTCATTTATTATCCCCAAATATTATTGTTTATTATAAATAGATATACATATAACAGATATATATGTTGTTTATATGATGAATACTATTTGGATGTTTGGAATTTTGACCACATTGACAATTTTCATCAAAACATGATAATTTTTTACTCAAGTATCGAATATCAACCAAATGTCAGATATAATGTCACAACTCGTCCCCCGCGTCCCGTGCCGTGACTACCCTAATCCCACCTTCCATAGGTCAGGGGCTAGAGACTAGAACTGAAGTTGTATTCCCTATAACTGGGAAGGAATAAGATTAATAACCTATAACATACACAACCAAGCACACAGAAATATACGAACTCAAGTAAACTGAATAGTAAACAGTGTGAGCACAGTAAGTAACACTAAAAGAAAACCGCCATTTAGTGGCAGTTACTTTTGTGTATAGTTGTAGTTTAAACCGCCGCTACATGGTTTGAAGTCTGTTTATAGAAACCTCTACTAAATTGGGCTTCGACAATATATTAGCGGAAATATTTACATTTAGTAGTTGTTTAAGGTAAGCGTCGTAGCTACCTCATTTTGTAGAAGTTTTATTGAGTTTAGCGGCAGTTTTTACAAGCCTTGGAGTTTATTTCATTAGTGGCGGTTATAACCGCCGCTAATTAAATAATGTCTAGTCGTCACGAAACTGGCGCTAATGTCACGGTAACCGTCATGGAATGCACGTGGGTGATGTGACTCTATAGCGGTGGTTAAAACCACCGCTAAATAGAAAAAATTATTACATTTAGCGACTGTTTTAACCACTGGTAATTTATTACCTGTATACTTTTCACGACGTTTTAACCGCCGTGAAAAGCTGATGAGAAAAGGAAATTCTTCTTCCACTACACCACAGCCCTGAAAGACATCAAACTAGAAATACCAATATCCTAAGAGATAAATGCACACAAAATTTAAAAAATAATGGAGACAACTAGTAAAAAATTTATGGTCGTGATGCTTGGAAAATATAGTGGAACATCAAAAATGTATTTGTGTAGTGAGGAGGACTAAATAACATGACCTGAATTTATAGATAATGGGTACAACTTCACACAACACATTCTATGGTTGATTTAAAATTAGTTTATATTAGTGATTCATGGATAAGGAATACTCATTTAAGGTTATAGAATTTGGACCATGTGGTGATCATGCACCTCAACCATGCTTGAGGTGGACTTCCTCCCAACCCTAAGCCCTGCTGAGCCATGATTAATTCAAGAATCAAGGAAATTTATATTGTTATAATTGATAATAGGGGTTAACCCCATGAGGGGAATAAGTGACCTGAAAAATATCATGATGACAATTACAACTTTTGAGAACTTGGAAGTGAAATGGGAGTAATCAACAGAAATAAAATTATTAATGAATATGTTTGAAACATAGGATACTTGAGCTGGTTGAGGATAGGATGAAAAATATCATGATCTACTATTTATGGAGATCAATGCATGAGATCCACTTTTAATCAGTAAATGTACTTCATTTCATGAGCCTGAGATGGTATGTAAGACATTATGTCCATGAATCATTTAATTAGAGATCCTCTTCAAATTGGAAGGGTGAGGATTATCAAAATTGTAGAATGTGTGAACCTCAATAGTGAATGTGGGGATTTACCATATAGAATATTAGGTTCCATGGGAGATATTTCATCATGTTCTAAAATGTTCTATCTAAACATGTGGGTTGACAAGATTCAATCCTAGCCTAGAGGGAAACGTCCCCATGAATAGTTGCTGGTAGGGATGGGACTGAGATGAAATATTCATGCATAAATATGTGTCTCGTCATAATGGGCATCAGGACAAACATAGTTCTGACACGAGACATGGTAAGAGACTATTGTCGGTTGAGTGATTTCATCTCTGGGAAGGATATCATATTATCTCATGTTCAACTAAATAGAAGTTTTGTATGGGTAATGTGTGGTTCATTTCATACTTATCATGTGAGGAATCTCAGTTTTATATGTGGTAATTATTTTTATAATCATCCCACACTTTTCGGATGAGGCATCCTTATTTCATTTAATAGGGTAGGTTGTTAATTAACATTGTTTTTTGAGGAAATTGGGCTTTGATGTTTAAAATCATACAACATGGACTATGACTATAAATAGTTTAAATTCTTAGAGCTCTAAATATAGGAATAAGTTTGAGTTAAAGGTCTCCAATCTTTTACCAAATTAGATAGTAAAGGGAGAAACCAATAATGAGTCGGTGATAGGGTTTTTCCCTAGATTAAATACTTATATGTAACTACTTATATCATGATTATTGGAATCAATCCACATGTTTTTATGATTCACGGTGTCATAGGATAACAATTCCAGAAGGGTTTACCTTCATGGATGATGATATTGAATAATTACATATTATAATATTATGCATCGAGAATTTATAAGAGGTGAAATTATCTCTCGTTAAGAGACATATCAATTTTTTATGGGGTTAAATTATCTATCATTAATAGGTATATATATTTTACACGGGGTAATGATATAGTTTAAATTAATATTATTAGGATTTTAGAAGGTCTTTTGCATCTATATAACCATTATTTACTTCCTCATATCATGAAATGAGAACATCTTGGCCCACTGATGTGTCAGCATAAATGAAAGGAGATTATTTCTAAAAAAGAGGCTCATGTAAGTGTTTTGGGGAAATGACACCTTATTTAATGGATTATTATATGGTGAATCATTAAATAGGCTTAATGATAGAAGATATATGCATCAATACATATCCCATGGAAATGGGAATCAATCCACCCATAGTTCTAGAATGTTGTGGTGAATAAAACCTAGGGTTATAAGATAAAATAGGCCCTTCAACCCATGACGAAATCTTGAATATGATTACACACAATGTAAGATCATACAACCAAGACCATGATGAAAAATTTAATGTCATGTCTTAAAGAAAATGATTTTTCTCATCTCACATAATGTGATGCTTCCATGTTCTATATGAGGTAATGATTTTGAACATATCAAAATTATCATAAGAGGAATCTAAATTTTATACAATGTAAGACTTTTAGATCATCCAATACACATCATACAATGAATTGAAGTTTGATACGGTTTAATACCATAACCCATTAAGAGAAACCTATGTTTTATATGGGGTATGACCACATTTTATCATCATGAACAGAATATGATAACCATTAACAATGCATGAACATTCACTATCTACACATTCTGCCTCACCAAAGTGTCCACAACACTATCCCCTTGATCACTATAAAATTACCCAATTTATTCAACACCTCAACAATGAGATTAACTCATAGTCATCCAAAATCCCAACTAAAAATTAAAACATATGGTTAAATGGAATGATGTATACCAATCTCAAGAAATAAAGACATAAAAGGAAACATAAGAAATAAATAAAATGCATAAAAGGAAATATGAGAAATCAAGGAAATGTATGGACATAAAAATGTTTGGTGGAATGTGTGTTCCACACATGTTACATATACAAACCAACTTTTCCCATATTGTTTCAACACATCAACAATACAACTACTCATGGTCTGATGATGCATCGTCACCCTCTCCACCTCCATCTCCACTTTCTACTATCACCTGTAAGAACATTATATTGAAAATTAAATACGGCTGCATATTTAAATTAAACATTAAAACCAATGAATGTATGAAAAATAAATTATTTTGATTTATTTTGATTTACCTGCATACCACCAGTCGATGCACTACCACTGGGGGAATATCTTCTCATCTTCTGATGTATACTAGTCATCGCTTTCTACAAAGAAGATACTTGAACCCCCTGGTCTTGAACTTTGGTTCATAGAGAAGCAATCTACCTTTGAGAATCTTCGGGTATGGATTGACTATAACAAGGAGTAGATATAGGTGGAATATCTGGTCGCATGCCAATGACCTCAGATGGTACGAGTCTAAAACCCATCCCGCACACTCTAGCAGGATGATCCTTCCAAAGGACTTTACCAACTGGGTCATCCTGGGAGACTGAGTAGGACTGCATAGGATTGGAATCCCATAGTTCTTTAATTTTTACCTATAAATTAAATATCAATATATATTAACACAGTAAAAACTGATAATATGTTATTATAATAAAAAAATGACTTCATACTCCAACTTCTTTGGTAGGCTCATTAACAAAACTTCCATCTGATTTTTTGTGAACATCCAACCATAGTTCAGTTCAGGATGCATTGTGCCCTAAACTCTTTAAATTCATTAATCAATGATAAATAAAAAATTCAATATATTAAATATATAATATTTTCTTATAAATATTTAAACTAATTAATAGATTACCAATGTCGTTCAGCTTCTAGAAAAGATTTTTGAGCCCATGGTGTGAGGGATGACTTGCTTAGCACAGTTTGATGCATTATGTCCTGAGAGATCCTAAAATAAATTAAATGAAATTTGTTAGTAATGTATTCAATGTCATATGATCTTTATATAGATGTATAAATGTAATATGTGGATAATATAATAATTTATATTTCAATACCATCCGCTTCTCATCACGATGTATGTCAACAAAAACATTCCACTGTTCTTTCGGTACACCACTGGGTAGCTTCTAAAACATTTGTTGCACGGTCAACGAAGGATCGTTGACATCACACCACAATCTCCATTTGAAATATTTCTATTTCTTACCAAGATTTTTCAACGTCCACTTCCGTGCTATAACATCAGCAACGGTAAAGTGGAAGAACATCTGTATACAGAAATTCATTTTGAACATATTAGTAACATGAAATTTAATTAAACAATAATGTAATAAAATTACCTTTATTTGTGAATCAAAAACATCATTTTTTGAGTTTAGAGGCATATATCTCCAATCATAATAAGAAACAGGAAGGGAAATGGGATCTTCTACCATCTAGCCTAGAATCTGGACAAGTAACCTAGCGGCGTCATCCGTAGGGACCCCATAAGAATCAAAATGCACAACTATCTTCTCGCCATTAATATTCCAAAAATCTGATCTTTTTATGTTTTTCTCCACGGTTTCATTTATTTCATCTTCAATGAGCAAAAAATTAGTATAAACAAAATGCAATAAATTTATTTAATTAAAATTAGTACCTATGATAGTGACACTCCAGTATGTCTGTGATGAATTGGAAGGGGCGTGTCACTACCCCCCTTATGAGGCTCTAGAAGGGGGAGTCGACGACTCAGACTCTAATGGGACATCCACAGATGGTGTGAGATATGGTACATGGGAAGATGGTGTAGGGGTGTAGGCATCTGGTGCCTCAGATTCCATGGGGAGCGAGCTAGATGAATCGTCATTTTTCACAGAACTAAATGAAAAAGTGTACCGCCTCCTCCTTGGAATTCCTGTCATTTTATCAAATAAAATTATGTTCAGAATATATATTTCAAAAAAAATATGCAGAAAAAAAATTATAAATGATAATAGATGCCCAGTACTAACAGATAAAATATATATAACAATGATAATGAATGACTATATAAATAAAACAAGTGGTTGCTGAATGAATAAATAATTATACATACAATAATTTTCCCCTTCAATCATGTCAGTTTCCTACTCCATTGCATCAGCCACTTCATTAACCCTTTCTAGACTAATATTTTCAATGTCATTATGGAAAAATAATTCTACATCCTGTTGTTTATTAAATTCAATTTCATATGAAAAATATTTCACTTCATCACCCATATCATACAAATCTATTTGTATTACGTGAGTAACTACACTCCACCCTTCATCCACAACATCATTCACATAATATAACATTTTTTCTTGTGATGCTAAGATATATGGATCATGCATTTCACGATCACCAACATCCATCAAGCGAGAGAAGTTCACAGAAGTAAATTGCAAGGAATATATTTTAACACCTATGATAATATAGACCCATTTTCATTTGAATAAAACAATAGAAAAATGTATGTGGTAGTTTAATTCAATAATATCATTAAGCTTTCCATAGTATCCCACTTTATCAAATGTAAATATTCCACTATTCTGTGTTTTCAAACCCACATCTCGATCGACTGTACGATATCTAAATCCATTCACATTATAAAGGGAGAACTTTCTAACTTGTTTGATAAGACCTCTAGAAAGAAACTTGAAATCGTTTGACAAGTCTTCTCGAGTATCTGTATTCATGATTTGAAAAAAAAAATTAATAGATTTACAAATTGTATGTGCAAACTAATATCCGTATTTTTTGTAAGATTTATGAACTTACACGTCGTGCAAACCATTATACAAGCTCTTTATTCACATATTTTGTTATACCATTGTCATTTCATGTTCGGCCCCTCATTCATATCTTTTTTTCGTCTACTCTTTAATAAATGGATCTACAATTTCACTATTCAGCAGCACATATCTATGTGCCTGTAATATTTTGAATTCTGTCAGTGTCACATTTGAGGTCCTCCCAACTGATCGACCAATAGCCAGAATCATTTTTGATTTAGGATGCATTTGAGATTTATTTGATGTGTCATCAAAATTTATAACTCGATTAAATCTTGTCTCAATATCATCCAAATATATGGAACAAAATGTAAGACAATCCTCAACCAAATAGCCTTCAGCAATAGAGCCTTCTGGTTGATCTTTATTTCTCACGTATTCTTTCAAATGACAAATATATCTTTGAAATAAAATAATAATATTATGCATTTATTTAAATTCCAAAAATTGTTTACATAACTGAAAAACATATAAATAAAATACCTCTAAATTTGATACATCCATCGATAATGAACGGGGCCTCCTAATTTAGCTTCCTCAAACAAATGCACAGTTAAATGCATCATGAAAGTAAAAAATGATGCAAGAAAGATCATCTTCATTGCACAAAGGGTCAATAAAAACCTCTCCTTGAGGTTGTCAAGCTAAAATGCATGTAGATATTTCTCACATAATTTCCTGAAAGATGTGCAAAATTGGAGTACAATAGGAGTAAATCTTTCAGGTAATAATGTACGTAATGTCAATGGTAGTAACTGTTGTAACAAGATATTTGAATCATGACTCTTCAATCCATGTAACTTCTGATCCTTCAAGTCAACACACCTTGATATGTTACTCAAATACCCATCAGATACCTTGAAATTATTTAAAATTAAAAGGAATGTATCCTTATCCCTATCTTTCATTGCAGAAATTGCCGGAGCATACATTTAATTGTCATCTGGCCAGAGATCACATTTTATGTACATTACATGTAAGTCTTTGCGAGCATTAAGATGATCCTTCAACTTTCCATGATCATTAAGTAATGTGAAAATCAAAGTATAACAGATTCTTGTCAATATATATCACATCAATATTGTTCCACAACAAATCAAATTTCAAATATGGATGTTTGAAGAATATACTTTTTTTATTCCATTGTTGCATTCTGATTTCACATGATGATGCACTTCAGATCTATTTTCCACTATCATTAAAATGATGAAACATACCAAATTCTGTTTCAACATTTTCAAGCTGTGTGAATATTTCAGAACTAGTTAACAACTTTTTAGGTGTTCTACGATCAATGGAACCATTAAATTTTGATCTGTTCATTTGAAATCTATGAGATGCATCGAAAAATCTTCGATGGCATAAGAAGATCCATTATATACTGTGAGGTAGCCGTTTGGGCTCAAAATCAATGTTATAAATGGGACAAGACAATCCTGTTTAATTATTCCAACCAGATAAATTCCCAAGACTAGGGAAGTCACTAATGGTCCACATTAAAGCAGCATGCATTTTTAACATTGTTTTAGAATAAACATCAAATGTATCAACATTGTTTATCTATAACTCCTCCAATTATTCAATCAAAGGCTACAAGTATACATCAATATCATTTATAGGAATTTGTTTTCTAGGAATAATAATCGAAAAGATAAAATTTGTTTGTTGCATACACAAACACAGTGGAATATTATAAGGGATAAAAACAACTGTCCAAATTCTATAACTGGTACTCAAAGTCCCAAATGCATTGAATCCATCGGCAGTGAATCCCAATTGAACATTCCTAGGAATAGCTGAGAAATATAGATGTAATGAATCCAATGTCTTACATGATTTAGAATATCATGGATGTCTCATTTACCCATCATTGTTATTATCTACAAAATGACATTCCATGTGTTCAGCGGTTTTCGATGACATGAATAATCTTTGCAATCGAGCATTCAAAGGAAAGTAATGAAAACCCTTTACAACTTTGTTCCTTTTCTTCTTCTCCATGAAATTATGTTCATTCAGACTTCCAACATCACCCTTTGATTTCCATCTAGATGAAGAAAATTTCCTGAAACTCTGTCGACCTGAATCCTCTCTCCAATAAAGCATACAATCTTTGGGACACACATGTATTTTTGTATAATTCAGACTGAGCTTGTTAAAAACATTTTTCATATAATAAGAATATTCTAGGATTTTTTCTTCAAGAAATGCATCACGAATCAATTCTTATGTCATGGACATTGCCTTAATTTTAATTCCACAAAGACATTTGACATGGTACAACTTTAGAAGAAATGAATGCTTTGAATGTTTCAAACGCCTACTATACAACTCTTGATTTCCATCATCAACTAAATCATGAAATGTATTTTCGTCAGTTAAGTTTTATATTACATTTTTCTTCTTAGAATCAAGAGGAGGATCCAATGATATGTTACAATCTTGATCTGATTGTGTTACAGTCTCAAAAACATCACTTGTCACATTGCAATTTGTAGCACCCTCTTCTAGTTGTTCTAATATGTTTTGATACTGATAGTGGTGATATGTAGTGCCAAATGCATCATTTATGTGGTTTTGCATTTCATTTTTCATTTTCAACAAACTTGGGTCCTCATTCTATGGATTAACATCAGTGCTAAATCTTTTTGTAACGTTCGATTCTCCATGCCAAATCCATCTCAAATATTGACCAGGGGATTTCTTGAGTATTAAATGTTGATAAACATCATATCTCTTCAACCACGTTCTAAATTTATATTTAGGACAAGGACATCTTATTATCCCTTCAACGGATCGATTATAAATTGAAAAATATAAAATCTCATTCAAACCCTTAACATACTTAGGTGTGTTCCTTGGTAATGTGATCTAGATTTTATCCATGTATATCACAATGTGCCTACACAATAATAAAAAAATTAAAACACATAGTTACTACTAAATAGATAAAGGCATTCATATATACGATAGTGTAATATTACAGAAATATAATATAATAAAGATGAGCCCTTGAGATAGATATGAACCCTCTAGTGTTTGGTATAGGCGATGTTTTTTTGGTAAAGAGAAACAGTGTGCTAACAACATGGTAGCTACTTTACCTTGAAAACCAAAGAACTTTGTTAATTTGGAATAAACAAAACCTAAGTTCTCTATAGAGTATTCATATAAAACTCTAATATCGAATAACTCTATTAGAAATAATGTTTAGGGTAAACCTTATGATGCTTACACAACTCAACACATTCTTAGATATGGTCATGCAACCCTAACGTGGTCATATCATATAATTAAATTCAATATATATGCATAATAAATATGAAAAATAAATAATAATAATACCAATAATATATATAAAGGAACCATTAAAATGTATAAAATTTATAATGGGAAGAGGGGGGCCGGGGTCACTGGGTCACGGGGGGCCGGGGGAAGTGGGGTCGTCGGGGTTGCGGGGGGCTGGGGGAAGCGGGGTCACCGGGGTCGCGGGGTCAATGAGGTCGCGAGGTCGTGGGGGGTTGGGGCCTTATATTTGGATGAATTCATTGTTTGATCATTGTACTGGCAAGAACCATGTGAGGGATGTTATTCTTCAGGCATGATAGGTGGTGGTGTTCATGAAAATGCATGATGAAATAACATGGGAGATTAGGTTTTGAGGTTCTAAGAAGCTTGTTTGGATTGAATTCCTAGACCTCTCTTTGGTGTATTCACATAGAAAAGAGTGGTGGTGTTACTTGAGGGTGATTTGGATCATATATATGTTAGTGCTCATGAGTGGAGAATTATGGTTAAACAGGATGACCGAGGATCTGACCATGGAGTTGAACGAAGAGTCAGATTCATACTTCGGTGTGGGAAATTTAATTTTTTGTTATTCCTTGAGTTCTAAGGAATCATGGTCGGGATATGATAGCACATTGGTGGGTGGGATTGGGCATCTTTGGTATAATTCATCTAGAGAGGGACTTACATGTGTTGTTGCATAAAAATTGATTTGGTAAGGTGTAGACCACATCAGAAATGTCATTCAAGATGTGGCTGATGTGGTTTGGGGATCAAACTAGGGTATTTGAAGAATAGTTGATCTGACTGTGCTTGGTGTTTGGAGTTTCATAGTAGAATCATGTAGAATATTTTGAGATGAAATGTGGGGTTTTGGTACTATCCTCTAGGACAACATAATAAGATAATCAGAATCACATTGGTGGAAATAGATCCCAGAAGAAATTCTTTCTAATCATTATATTCAGGAACTTGGAAGAATTATATTCATCCAAACCACTACAATAAGTTAGAATGAATTCAATACCATTCACTTCCACACATGAAATAAATTTATTCAAATTAATGGGATGATATGTTTGAGTAATACATGTTTGATGGACTCCATGATTGAGTATCAAAAGTATAAGGAACTCCATACCTAAGTGTCATAATTCATTATAGTCAATTAAGCCTTATAAATAAATAGGTTATACTTTTCAAAAAATAATGAAAAATACAAGGATACATATTCAATGAAAGTGATTACATTCATCCAAGGTTATACATGTTAATGAAAAATCATCTATTTTGGATAAAATATAGAGAAAGAAAATACAAATAAAATTTAAAAACAAAATAACCCTAGTTGAACTTTCTGACAATAAAATTTCCCAAAATGAGTCACAACTATATTCACAACTCAAAATATCTCCATGTGATCCCCAAACATTCACACATCCCAATGTCCATTAACGGAATAAGAGAAAATAAATAAGTATAAATCACAATCTTGAAATTAGAATGAAAATATAGAATTTACACACACACATGAATGTTTATGAAAAGTGTTATATAAATAGTGCTAGAAATATTTCACCATAGATTCTTTGTAATTCATTTTATAAAAAAGATTCAAAAATACTTATATTAAATATATTTCTAGATTATATTATTCATATATATAAGTTTTAAAATACATAAATCACATGATTTATCCATTTTAGCAAAAAATATACAATTCCTATATAAAACATGGGTAGAATTAACACATTATATAGTAAAAAATAAACCAAAAAATAACTAAAAAAAGAAATGATCATAAATAATCACCACGATACTACTAAATAACTATATAAAAATCCACCAATAAATGGTTCAGAATTAAAAAATCAAGGTCTATGGGTTCAATCTATGTAGGAAATGTGATACACTAAGTAATCATCAATGGGAACCAAGAATTATGAGTAACTCACTGGGTTATAACATGAAATATATTGGAACACACATATGAACACCAAAATTTTTATCAGCCAACCCTATTTGAACTAAACTCTACCCAACCCTGGCTGATCCTCTTATTTTCATGGGGAGGTAACCCCAAATAGAAAGAAGTCATTCTAGGTGAACTAGAACTTGCATAATCTCTAATATTTTAACACTAATCAATATATTCTATTTTACTGCATTGGTTTCCCAAAAATTCAATAATCAGGGGAGTGGAAAAAATCAAATTATATGAGGATAAAATATATTATATTATTACACTTTAAATAAACCTTATCTAACTGCAAATAACCTCCCAAAAACAGTTCTCTTTTACGTCATCTCAATGATTAAATTTTTATAAAATTATATTTAATAAGGTAATGTGTCACCACACAAAATTAAATAGCCAATGATGTTACAATGAGGGTATAAAGATCCCATGGAAAACATTCATTATTAAGATTAAAACCATGGTTTTAATTAAATATTTGGATGCCAATCCATTTTTATAACTATAAAAACTTTTAATCAAATCAAATCTTTAAATACTTTCACAAATCAATACATTCCATTAAGAACTATTTAAAATCATTATAATACATATATGTTTTTTTTCATTATACATAGTCTAATTATACACCATTTTTATAGACCATACCTTAAAGACATAAAGCATCTTTTTGTATTAAAAAAATTGGTGTCAATCATCTCTATAAAATTAAAAATCCCCTAGAAGGATCCTCATTGTAATTTTCCCAAATTAATTACCTAAACATCATTAATTTTAATATCAAAAGTAGATATAAATTATAATACCCTTCTATTGAAATCTAAGAAAAAAATAAAACACTCTTAAAAAACAATTACATGAACCATAAAAATATATATCTTAATAAGAAAAGAAATGTTTGACCATACAATAATTTCATGATTTTATAAATTAATTAATTTCATAAAAACAAATTCCATTTCCTAGAAGAAACAAATCTACATCTATGATAGAAGAACCACACTACAAGTAAATGAAATCCTCTAACCCTAAACTTCCAAACCTCCGGATTAAACACATCCAAAACCATAAATATATCCCTTATGGGTATTCTTGTTCATGAGAAAACTCTAAATAAATAATTGAGGTAAAATTACTAGAATTCAAAAATTAAGGTTTTTATAGGTCACCGGGGTCGCGGGGGGCCGGGGGAAGCGGGGTCGCCGGGGTCGTGGGGTCGCCGGGGTCGTGGGGGGCCTGGGTGGCGGGGGGGAAGTGGGGGGGCCGGGGGATGTGGGATCACGGGGTGAGAAGCGGGGTCGGGGTGGAGGGGAAGGGTCGGAGGTGTAATAAAAAATTATTTCGCGCTAGTTTATTATAAACCAGCGTGAAACAATTTTAAAAACGAGTTTTGCAGTGGTTCCCAAAACCGCCGCTAAAGTCAATTTCTGTTGTAGTGTAAAAAAGGGGCATGAACACATGCCCAAATGAAATGTATAAAGAAAACTGTAAAGTACAATACAACTAATAGTTGAAAAGAATATCCTGGATCATCCACCACGAATCCAGCCTGAAGTTTAGGTACATCTCACGAACGACTGTCTTTGCAGTTCGCCTCGTCTAATGTCCACCTTCGAGCTACCTCCAGTCCTGGTACTCACATCCTCAGTAAATGTTGTCCGTAATCTCCACCAAACACAACAGCGTCCAGGCATATCCCGTGGAGGGGTGAGTATAACATCACTTTGTAGGCACCCCAAGACCCTGAAGGTATCATAATATCCACCAAGGATAAACCACAAAGGAAAGAAACAACTGATAACCCTACATAGGTATATGCCCATACAAATACCTAAGTTATCCAGTAAACCCATGTCAACCATGAGGAAAATAGAGAGTCCAACTCTAAAGGCCCAAGATCAATTATTCCACAATGGAAGAAATACCACAAATGCAACTACCACATATGTATAGACTCAACTCACACCAGGTATAATATAATTACATTAGTAGAGATAATTAGATCTAACTACTGAATCATCATACTCTGTTAAGAGGCAGACCTACATAAGATCACTCGTTGCTGACCCACATTGGATCGCTATTCATTCATCACGTCACAATCAGCTATAGGGTTCCTGCAATATGCTCATTTTTCTCCAAGTGGGTCCTCTCCATAAGCCACTGGTCGATACTCCAACTACCAAGAAATCTCAAGATGACGTATCTCAATGGACCACCATGTCATAGGGGTCCTAAAGCAACAAACAGTGCATCAATCAGATGCATGGTCTTTGGGTTATTTGCCTTTAGTCCTAAGGGCCTGGTTGAATTCGTGCTTGATCTAACCTGACCATTCCTGAACTTTATCCAAATCTCTAGTGTGGGATACCAAAGAGACCATCTCACTCCATGGTTCCCAGCGTCATAGACGGTTCATCAAATGGACAATCAGTGCCAAAGATATGGCCGAATATGCATAAATGGGTCGAAGTGGGTCCGGGTCTTGTCTGACCCGGCCGGGTTCAGGTCGACCCAGCCCAACCCATGCCTGCCGGTCCAGCCTGGGCAATGGACCGCGCGGTGGCGGAGGCTGTGATAATCACGAGGGCAGCGGGACCGTGAGGGGATCATGGTGGCTGCATGAGGCACAAGGCCATGGGGCGGCTTGGAGGGCCGCTGGGTGGCGCGGCAGGCCATGGGGTGGCTTAGTAGGCCACAGGCGACGGTGCCACAACCTTCATCACCTTCATCGCAGTTCTTGAGTTCCACTGGTTCCAATCGTCGGTACTAGTCGCCGCCTTCTTCCATTATAAAGAACACACTAAAGAAGCAGAAGGGGGGGTGGGTCGGGCCCAGTTTGTTTAGCCCGGACCCTCCACGTTAGAGTAGTGACAAGTGTGTCAACAAAATCAAGAGTCACGAATGACAAACTCTACAATTAAAAATTAATCATGGATTAACTCGTCTTGTTTGATATATGTTCTCCATGATTTCAATGAACAATGAAATTAACCGAGAGAATTAAAGAATTCAATAATAACCCCTACCATGTGTTATTCATCGAAGGGGGTCGTGAGAAAGGAGATGACATTGTTGGGTATAGACGGATGTTGGTGACGTAGGTGTTACCTCTATCGTTGGTTTGTTTACGTTGAAGACGTTCCTCATCAATGAATTTATTGTGAAATAAGTCGAAGTCGAAGTCGGTGTTCTTCGTTGGAGTGATTTTTTGCCAAGACCGCTTCCTCCCTAATCCCACCAAAATTAAGATACAACCAAAATAATAGATTATTCTATTTATTATGATGTTGGAATAAGTTTAAATTATATTAATTAATTTTTTTATTGGTTGGATTAATTAATTAAGGAGAGGATTGGCATAATTAAGTGGGAGAGATCAAGAATTTTCTCACACTCAAGAGGGGAGTCCAAGAGGTTTTAGTCTCAGGTGGTCCCCACCACTATAACCCACATGGGAGGTTAGGCTCGGGTGGTCCCCACCAATATAACCTATGTTGATAGGTTTTAGTTCAGTTGGTCCCCACATCTAAACATCCACACAGGAGATCCAAACAAAAAAAATGTAACACAAAATTTATTTTATTTTATTCTTTCACGAAAAAACCAAAAAATATCTTTCACTATCAACCATCTATCGTCGAGTTAAATGTCTCCTTAAGAGAATTCTGGAACTGCTAGTTCAACGGTTCCCTCATATTTGAATTTTGAGTATCAGTTCAGAAGTTACAAAAACCTACTCGTACGTTTAATGAACGTACCCAAAAAAAGGTCAAAAATTCATTCTGGGCACTCTGAGCCTCGAAATCACCCTTTGTCAATTTGTGCGGACTCGCAAAAATTCCCATTTAATTAAAAAAAATTACATGGAATTTATGGGTCTTTAAATTATCCCCACCTCAGGGCTTTACATCCCCGTAAGCCACAACTCAATCTAAGAGAACAAGTTGGGGTACTGAGCATGCATATGATCCTCCCAATCCCATGCACTCTCTTGGAGGTTCCCGTGCTTCCAGTGAACACGCACCAAAGGTATCAACAATCCACGAAGGACCCACTCCTGCCGATCTTGAATCTCTAATAGAACCTCCGTAAAATTCTTACCATCATCGACATCCAACTTGCCATGGTCGATGATGTGAGAAGGGTCATGCACATGTCTCCTTCGATGTGATACATGGAAGACATCATGCACCTAGTGAAACTGGGGTGGAATAGCTAAGTAGTAAGCCACCTCTCCAACTCAGCTAATGACCTAGAATGGTCCGATGAATCTCTGTGATAACTTGCCACCTTAGACAAATATCTACAAACCACATCGAGGTGAGACCAGTAAGAAGACATGGTCACCATCATCATCCTCCAGAGGTCTTCATCTCCTGTCGCATAAGACTTCTTCCAGGTCTGTGAAGTTTTCATAAACTCTTGTATGATCTAAACCTTCTCTATGGTAGCTCACACCATCTCTGGTCCCACTATTGCTGACTCCCCTGGGTCAGTCCAGCCCAAAGGTGATCTACAAGGTAGCCCATACAATGCATCAAAAGGCGCCATCCCAATGGTTGAGTGATTGATGTTGTTGAATGAAAACTGCACCAAAGGCAAGTGATCCTCCCAGCTGCGACCAAAGTTGAGGACGCAAGAACGCAACATGTCCTCGAGGGTCTGAATGGTCCGCGCAGTCGGGCCATCCATTTGGGGATGGAAGGTAGTTCTCAAATGAATATGTGTCCTGAAATCCTCTTTTAAGCCCTTCCATAGTCAGGAAGTAAAACATGCATCACGATCAGAGACAATAATCTAGGGCTCTCCATGTATCCGCAAAATCTCCTGCACATATAGGTGTCCCAAGATCTCTACTGAACCCTGCTCTCTGATCGGTAGGAAGTGGGCCGACATTGTGAGTCAGTCAATGATCACCCAAATCAAGTCATGTCCCCTAGATGTATGTGGATTTCCTATCACAAAGTCCATGGATATCCCATCCCACTTTCACTCTGGGACCTACAAAGGCTGTACCAAGCCTACTGGTACCTAATGCTCTACCTTCACATGCTGACAAGTGAGGCACCGAGAGACAAACTCGGCAACTACTTTCTTCATTCCTGGCCACTAGTACTGTTATCAGAGATCCTAGTACATCATCACCACTCTTAGATGTACCTCTAGAGGGAATGAGTGAACACCCTCAACACATCCTCCTGAAGTGAAAATGGTATCATGGTACGTCCTCTGAAGAGAATGACGTGCTCGCCACTTTCCAAAAATCCATCAGGTTCCTGCCCTATAAATTTTGAGCTTTTCTGGTATCGCAGTCAGCATCCTCACGCTGCGCCTCCCTAACTCATTGAAGAAGTGGGGGAGTGACTATAATTGACTGAATAAAAGCTGCTCCATCTCTATTAACAAAGGATATCTGCAAAGTGGCCCGCTGCTCCGTCACCTCACCTAGCAGCTGTATACAAGATCTCTTGTTGAGTGCCTATGCTACAACCTTTCCCTTCCAAGGAGTATAGACTATCTCGAAGTCTTAGTCCTAGAGGATCTCAAGCCAACGTCGATGTCTCATATTTAGGTCTTTCTAAGAGAAGATATACCTGAGACTATTTCAATCATAGAAGACTGTAAAACTCTCACCCATCAAGTAATGTCACCACATATTCATGGTGAAGACCACGACTGCTAACTCCAGGTCATGTGTAGCATAGTTCTGCTCAAGATGTCTCATCTATTGAGAACCATATTTTATCACTTCTCTCTCATGCATCAGGACACATCTGATTCCGGTCCCTAATGTGTTGCAGTATACTATGTACCATACGCCCTCCTATGGAATCCCTAATATGGGGGCACTAGTCAACCTCTGACTCAGCTCTTGAAAATTATGCTGGCATCTCTCCGACCACAAGAAGGGTATCCCCTTCTTCATTAAGACTGAAAGTGGTGTGGAAAATCTAGCGAAATTTGGTAAAAATCTCCAGTAGTATCCAACCAAACCCAAGAAACTATGTACCTCTGTCACACTCCTAGGTGGATCCCAAGAAAGTGACACCTCAATCATCGCTAGATCTACTAAAACTCTACCCTCTGATATGACAAGTCCCAGAAAGTGAATCTCTCGTATCCAGAACTAGAAACTTTAGGAGCATACAATAAATCTGGTGCTCTTGGAGTGTGTCCATTACTACCAAAAAATGATAAGCATGATCCTCCTCAGTAGTTGAGTAGATCAAAATGTCCTCGATGAATACTACAAAAAAACAATCAAGGTATGTCTTAAAGATCATGTTCATGAGTCCCATGAACACTGTTGGAGCATTGGTTACACAAAATGGAATAACTAAGAACTCATAGTGGTCGTACTGACATCTGAAATCCATCTTTTACACATCCTAGTCTCTTAATCTGAGCTGGTGATATCCTAATCTGAGGTCTCTCTTTGATAACCACCGTTCTCCCTTAAGATGGTCAAAGAGGTCATCAATCCTCAAAAGTGGGTACTTGTTCTTCACGGTCACCTAATTCAGGAGCCGATAGTCGAAAATAATTTCTCAATCTATCATATGCCTTCTCGAGGAACAAAATTGCGGCTTCCCAAAGTGGAACACTGGGGTAAATGAATCCATTCCCACGAAAGTCCTCTAGATGCACTCGTAGCTCACGAAGCTCTGTGAAATCCATCTGATATGCTGGTGTAGATATCTGTGCCATCCCGAGGTACAAGCCATTGTAAAATTCCACCTCTCTATGAGAAGTTTGACCAAGAATATAATCAAGGAAGACATCCACGTACTGGTCCACCACTACAAGATATCTTAGACTCTCCACATCAACTACTCTAAGGGTAAGGCTAGCCAACTGATGAGTGATCGGATGCACCCTCCTCCATGTATGTCCATCATATTCTGCAAAGGATCCCTTATAGTTGGTGAAGGTAAACTTGGCCCCATATGTGACAACCCATACTTAACATACATTGTTATTACTTCAAAATTTAAGCACACTTATTACAACATATAACAAAACCATGAAAGAACCAGATAGGTATAGTGTCTTTAGAAACTGGGAAACATAAACAACTAGTTCATAAATCATCTACATTGTGTCCCTTTTATTTTATCATATCTAGAGTCCCTTTTGGAATATCTTACTTAATACCCTTCATCCTAACCTGGGGAAAAGAAAACATACAAAAGGGTGAGCTCAAATTCTCAGTAAGGGTAAACAAAGGAAATATCAATCGTATCATATTCAAAAAAATATAAAATTTCGAAAATTTTAACCAGAAACCAGGATCATAATATCATAACATGGGATAAATCATGGTAGTGAAATGTAATCCCAATAATCATAACATAAAACAAGAAACTTTTTGTCATACACACATAATCATAGAAAATCATTACTTAGTAGTCATGACTCATTTCCTGGACTGTCTTAGCAGACATAGTCCATTTCTGAACCAAGTTCACTTCCTCATTCCAGTCCTATATCACTGAACCAGTTTAACTTGTCGTTCTATCCATGTCTATCTCATGAGATATAAATCTTTACCCAATGAATTGGAGGGAGATATAGGTCCCAAATATCTCATAATGATACCATTCTGATGTGTGCCAAAAATCATAAATCATATATCATAACATAACCCATGTAATAAAAATTGGATTCTTGAACTTCATGTCATCATAACATAATTCATTTAAGATAAAAGGACTTCATAAAATACAATTCCATCATAACATAATCAAATAAATGTAAAAAATAGGGATATCAACATAACCCTATATTATCTTAGATGGAAAATAATTTTGATACAACACTTGAACTATATTCTTTAGGAAAATATCCATTCTACTTCAATTTTTTTTCCTTTCTTAACATCTCATACAATTTTAAACTAAAAGAAGTTAATTAAAAATAAAGTTGAAAACATGTAAAGTAAGATTCATGGAAATAATGTTCTATGAAATAATAAAAAAAATCCATTCAAGTCGTATAAGTTAAAAAAACATTCTTCTCATACTTTGTCCGGAAAAGTCAAAAAGCATCTCGTACTAAAATTGAAAAAAGATTCCTTTCATATCTTTTACTAAAATTCAATAATAGGTAAATTTGGATTTAAAAAATTGTAGGAGGATAGAATTAATATTACATATTGAGGAAACTTGGATGTGGATGATAAATATTCCCTAGTAAATTCTAAAGTATAAAAAATCTCGGATAAAATTGAGATTGTGAGATTTTCCCTTACCTTATGTCTGATATGCTTTGTACATGTTCGAACCTCCTCTTCTTTGACACGCCTATTTGAAACCTCATATTAGGACACTAAAATAGGCATTTGAAGAAGAACAGGACCTCTAGTATGTTTATAGGGAAGTTGAGAAGGGAAATGGCTAGGGGTTGATCGAGCTTGAAGGCTCAAAGTTGTATAAAGGGGATAGAGGAGGATCCCTTTTATAAGGGAGGAGAGGGGCACCTTTGGAAACCTCAAAAATATTAATTTATAATAAATTAAAACCCCACATAAAAACGTCCGAAATGACTCAAATCCAAAGCATTGATGATATAGGGTTGAAATATCATCAACCAATAAAATTTATACATGTTGAAAATTTATTTTAAACTTTATCAACATGATTTATCCTTATTTAATCTATTTAATTTTATTTGTGGTAATAAGATTATAAATTTTAAATTATTATATATAATTACTTATTTGTTGTTAATTGTCTATAATTGGATACTTTATGACATTTTCAACCATATAAATTTTAATTTATAACTTTTAAATATTTCTGTGATTTTTAATCAATTTTATATTATGTTCTTTTTATAAAATACCAATAGTGTTAATTTTGACACTATTCATTTATTTGAATTAAAATAAAATTCACACATAAGATATGTTCGAAATAAAAGATTTAATAGATTCATAACATTTCATATTTATCTAGAAAATTCTTGGATCAAATTAAATAGTTCATATAATATTTATTTTAATATTTTTAAAACCATTTATTTGATATTTCAATCCACAAAATAATTTCAACATCAATATCGTGTCATCTTTAATGATAATTATTTAATACCTAAAAATTAAAAATAAATTCACATGATGTAAATAGTTTTATTATATTTCTGGATATTATTTGTGTTCTAAGATTCATGAATTTTATCTCAAAATAAAAATTATTATACTTATAAGATTTAAGAGAGTGAAATGTTGTCACTTTCTTTAGTTTTAATAATAATTAAATTATTTTCATGGTTAAAAGTCCATAAAATGAATATAATATGACCATTAGGTGATATGGGTCTACTTTTAGTCATCCAATAAAATTTTGGCAGGTGTTAGGGTAATTTTATTATCTTATTTTAACCCTTAATTACCATATTTACCTTTAACTTCAGTAAACAAATTACCGTAGTTACTATTCATAATATCAAAAAAATTAGAGTAAACTATTAACATAATTTGGACCCACTAAATTATAATATGGAAGAAATTTTTTAAAATTCAAAACACATAATTTGCAGTAATGAATTTAAAATTATTCACATTATTAAAAAAACAAGTTTTAAAAGTTAAAACATTGCTAAAGATTGAAATGTTTTTACCTAAAACTTCAATGTAAAATTAATGGTAATGAAATAAATTATATTAAATGGTAAGAATTTATTCTATTTATACTTTAAAACGATTTTATATTATAATTTTACCATATAAATTATTGCGATGAAAAAAGTTGTTTTTAATTAAAATATATTGTGTTTTTACTATTAATTAAAATATGAATGTTATCAGAATAATGTGAAAATTTTTTCCAAAGTAAATTTTTATATCCTGATTTCAAAGAAGAATTTTATTTTGTCAAATTGAACTTATAAACCTTTCAAAATCTAGATTTAATGTGGGTGCGCCATCAAAAGATGGAAAAACTGCATTTTTTTAAAAATACTTATTTAACCTAAAATATTTATTTTGTTCTCATACCATGTTCTAGAAAATGTGTAAGATGAATAATAATATTATAAAATTAAAATATTAGTTAATACTATTCATAAAATCTAGTCCATAACAATATTATACCAATAAATCATTGTTTAGTAAATCCCGGTATTGCGTACTACACACGCTATCAAGGAAGGTCATGATTGCGTGTAACGCAAGCCAAGATAGGGTTCTGTGTGGTGAAAGATTTCTTTAGTGTTGCGTATAACATAAGAAATAAAAAAATAGTTCTCATAAATTCTCAGGTTGTTACATTCTACCCCCCCTTAAAATGAATTTCTCTCTCGAAATTCATCATTTCGTAACAAACAGATGAGGGTACCTATCCCTTATCATATCCTCAAGTTCCAATGTAGTTTCTTCTAATTGGTGGTTCCTCGATAAAACATTAACCAAGGGTGGGGTCTTTTAATGTAGAACATTTTCGCTACGATCTATAATCTCTAGCGGTTGTTCATCATAAGAAAGATCTTGCTCCAGCGATACAACTTATGAGCATAGTACATGTGATGGATCGAGTATGTACTTTCTCAGGAGAGATACATGGAACACATCGTGAACTTGAGAGAGATTCGGTGGAAGCGCTAATCGGTAAGCTACCTTCGCAACACAATTCATTATTTCAAAAGGACCAATACACCAATGGCTCAACTTTCCCTTCTTTCCAAATCTCATTACTATCTTCCAAGGATATATTCATAATAACACTTTATCACCCACTTCAAACTCTAGGTCTTTTCTTCAGTTGTCTCCATAACTTTTTTGTCGAATCTGAGCTTCTCTTATGTGTTGTTGAATAGATCTGACCTTTTCTTCCATCTCATCAATAAAGATCAGGTCTTAATAGCTTTCCTTCCCCAACTTCATCCAAGCTATTTGGAGTCCTACATTTCTTTCTATAGAGAGCTTAATAAGGAGCCATCTGAATACTGTAGTGAAAGCTATTATTATAAGAAAATTACACCCAAGGTAGGTGTTTATCCCATACAACTTTTAAATCCATAGATAAAGCTATCAACATATCTTCTAGAGTTTGAATTGTTCTCTTTCACTGACCATATTTCTGAGGATGATAAGCAGTGCTGAAACACAACTCTGTATCTAATGTATGCTGAAGACTTCACCAAAATATCAAGGTAAACCTCAAATCCTGATCAGATATAATGGAAAGTGGTACTCCATTAAATCTTACCACATCATTTACATATATCCTGGAATGCTGATTAAGAGAGAAATCCTCTATAATAGCAATGAAGTGTGCCGAATTCCTAAGACGATCAACTATAACCCAGATAGCATTATTACCTTTGGATGTTTTAGGAAGTCTAGTGACAAAGTCCATAATGATGTTTTCCCATTTCCATTCTGGTATGGGTAATGGTTGTAACATCTTCTTAGACTTATGTCTCTCAGCTTTAACTTGCTGAAAAACCAAGCATCTAGAGGCATATTCAACAACTTCCCTTTTCATGCCATCCCACCAAAAGTACTCTTTCAGATCTCTATACATCTTCGTGCTTCCATGGTGAATAGAGAATGAAGAACTATGTGCTTCATCAAATATTTCCTTCTTTAATTCTGGGATGGGAGGAACACAAAATCAATTCCTGAATCTTATTATTTCATCAGAATCATTGTGGAATTATGGAAAATTTCCCACATTCTTTTGTAACTCTACATCTTTTTTCTGTTCCTATTTAATCTTCACATGTATAGATGGTTCAAAATTCATTTTAGAAAAATAAGATTTTTCCTCTTCCATTATAATTCCATAATCTATCCTTTGAAAATCCATAAATATTGGATCTTTTGTGATCCTCATCAGGGATAAAATAGCATGGTCTTCTCAACTTAATGCATCTTCCACCTTGTTTGCTTTCCCAGGGTGGTAATGAATTGAGCAGTCGTAATCCTTAATCAGCTATAACCATCTTTGTTGGAGCATATTCAGCTTCTTTTGTGAGAACATATAATTTAAACTTTTATAATCATTATAAATATCACACCATTCACCATAAAGGTAATGCCTCCAAATCATTAATGGAATGATCCCCGCAGTTATCTCCAAATCATGAGTTGTGTAATTTTGATAATGGATTTTCAACTATCGTGAGGCATAAGCTACTACTATATCATTTTTCATGAGAACACACCCTAACCCCTTCTTGAATGCATCACTGTAGATCAAAAACCTTTCTGCACTACAAGGCAGTGTGAGCACAGGTGCACTAGATAACCTATTTTTTAACTCCTTGAAATTATTTTCACACTCCTCTGTCGAAACGAACCTAACTCCTTTTCGATTCAACCTGGTTAGTCGATTAGATAATCATGAAAAATATTTCACAAAACATTGATAGTTCCCATCTAAACCAAGAAAACTTCGGATCTCAGTTACTGTTTTTGGTCTCAACCATCTTTAAATATCCTCTATTTTTTCTAGATCCATAGACATCCCCTCTTTTGAGATTATGTGACCCAAAAATGAAACTTTTTGATGCCAAAATTCACCCTTGGTAAATTTTTCATAAATATTGTCCTTTCTCAGGTTCTTCAATACAATTTTCAAGTGATCTTCATGTTCTTCCTTTATCTTTTAATAGACAAGAATATCTTCTATAAAGACTACCAAAAACTGATCAAGATAGTCTTTAAAGACTCTATTCATTAGATCCATGAAGATAGCAGAGGTATTAGAAAGACCAAATGGCATCACTATAAATTCATAGTGTTCATACCTTGTACAAAAAGTCATCTTTGGTATATCCTCTTCTTTGAACCTTAATTGATGATACCATAAAAGAAGATCAATCTTGGAAAAGTATTGAGCTCCACTTAGTTGGTCAAATAAGTCATCAATGCATGGGAGAGGATACTTTTTCTTGATAGTGATCTTGTTAAGTTCTTGATAGTCAATGCAGAGTCTCATTGATCCATCTTTCTTCTTAAAAAAAGAACATGTGCTCCCCCGAGTGATGCAATAGGGCATATGAATCCCTTATCAAGATTCTCTTGGAGTTTCTTCTTTAATTCTTACAACTTAATTAGGGACATTATATAAGGTGTCTTTAAAATGGGTAATGCACCCGATACGAGTTATATTGAAAACTCAACATCACAATTTGGTGGAAGACCAGGAAATTCCTCCGGAAAGACATCATAAAACTCCCATACAATGGGCATATTATTAATCGTGTGTTTCTCTTTAACCATTTGAGATAAATATCCTTCATTTAGTGGAATAAAGACCCATAATATGGAAGAAATTTCCACTAGAAGGTTATGTTCATCCTTGCATCGATAGACGATCATTGATTGATCTGGAATATAAAATGTGAACTTCCTTATTTAGAAACTGATATGAGCTACATATTATGAAAGCCAATCCATGCCAAGAATCACATCAAATTCCACTATAGTAAGGATCACAAGATTTTCAGGAAGAATATTCCCAAATACTTCAATTGGAGAATAATTGTAAACTTTTGATGAGACCATTGTGCCATTAGGGGTTGTCACAGCTAACTCAACATCTAATTGTTGAGGAAATATGGCGATACCCTTTGAAAATTCATTAGAAATTAATGAGTGGGTGGATCCAGAATCAAATAAAACATTTTCTACTTTAGAGTGGATGATATGTGTACCTTTCACAACATTGTTATCATACTCCAAATCGCCGATTGAAATTAAAGGTGGCGTTCCTTTATCATTGGCCTTAAGTGTCTATTGACGTGGATCATCATCAATAACACTTGGATTTGGGAATTGATTAGAAAAATGCCCCATTTCCTTTCACTTGTAATATTGAAGTGTAGGAGGGGCACTATGTGTAGCCTTTTCCTTGCTCGCATCACTAGACATCTTCTTCCCATCATTGCGGCATTCAAATGCCTGATGACCTTCTTTTCCACATTTGAAACATTTACTTGTCCCTTTAAGACAACTCCCTCCATGTTTCCTTACACACTTTGAGCATAAGGGAAAACTCATCTTCTTTTCAGTGTTCTCTTTATTTTTTTCTTTGAATTCCATTTTCCTCTTCTTATGAAACCCATATGACTAATGGATTACTCCAATTTCCATCTCAACATTGAGAGCACAATGAACATTTTCCTCATAGCTATTGAAGTTACTTATAGATAATCCCTCTGGATACTTGGTTTTAAGCCATTGATGAATCGATCGATCTTACTCTCAGGTTGGATAAAAATCCTAGAATCTTACCTTGCAAGTATTTTAAATTTTTTTTCGTAGATACCAACAGATTCATCATCCTTTTTCTTCAGTTCAAGAAGCTCCTTCTCCAACTTTTTTTGAAGAATACGAGGTATGTACTTATTGAAAAATAAGTTCTTGAACTCATCCCATTCCATGGATTCAATTTCATCTTAGGGCCTTGTATTCTTGATAATATTCCACCATTGATCAGCTTCATCTTCCAAACGATATACTGTTAAGATGACTTTATCATGTTCAGAACATTGTAAAAACTGAAAATATATTTTCAGTGGTACTGATCCATTTTCATCCACTAAAGGATCAGTAGACCCACTGAATGATGGTGGACTTTACCTCATGAAGGATTCAAAATAATGTTTCTCTTTCCTTTTCTCGTTTTGAAGTCATGCATGATTCATAGATTGAGAATATTGTGTGAGCATGGCTACAAGATTTTTCATTCCAGCTCCCATATCATTTTTTTTTGCTCAAGGGGACAATCATTACATTTCCCATCGCATTCAACATTAACACGGTTCATTGAGGTTCCAGCCATTGACTAAAACCAAGAAGAATAGTGTGAGAAACACTAATTATAACAGGAAAACAACATAATTAGTAATAAAATTTCACACTTTAGGTCTTATCATAGGTTACTCATGGACATTTCTACAACACTAAGATTGTGTTCTATGCTTAGACATATCCTTAGGGTTCTTACTAAGGCTTTCACATCCTAGTTTCCAAAGGTTGACTATAACCTCCCTCTGATACCAACTATAACGACCCATACTTAATATACTTTTTTATTACTTCAAAATTGAAGCACACTTATTATAACATATAACAAAACCAGGAAATGACCGTATATGTATAGTGTCTTCAGAAACTGGGAAACATAAGCAACTGGTTCATAAATCATCTACATTGTCTCCCTTTTATTTTATCATATCTAGAGTCCCTTTTGGCATATCTTACTTTATACGCTTCGTCTTGGCCCGGGGAAAATAAAACATACAAAAAGGTGAGCTCAAATGCTCAGTAAGGGTAAATAATGGAAATATTAATCATATCATATTCATAAGAACATAACATTTTGAAAATCATAACCTGCAAAAGGGATCATAATATCATAACATGGGATAAATCATGGTAGTGTAATATAGTCCCAATAATCATAACATAAAACATGAAACTTTGTGGCATACACACATAATCATAGAAAATAATTTCATAGTATTCAAGACAGATTAAAAAGACTATTTTAGTGGACAAAGTCCATTTCTGAACTGATTTCACTTCCTCGTTCCAGTCGTGTATCACTGAACCGGTTTAACTTGTAGTTCCAGTCATGTCTACCTCATGAGATATAAATCTTTACTAAATTCATTGGAGGGTGATATAGGTCCCACCCATCTCATAATGATACCATTCTAATGTGTGCCACAAAATCATAAATCATATATCATAGTATAACCCATGTAATAAAAATCGGATTCTTAAACTTCATTCCATCATAACATAATCCATGTAAGAAAAAAGGACTTCATAAAATTAATTCCATCCTAGCATAATCAAATCAATTTAAAAATAGGGATAGCAACAGAACCATATATTATCTTATATGGAAAATAATTTTGTTAAAACACTTGAACTCCATTCTTGGGGAAAATATCATTTCAACTTAAAAAACATTTTCCCATTCTTAACATGTCATACAATTTTAAACTAAAAGAAGATAATTAAAAAAAACTTTAATACTTATAAAGTAAGCTTCATGGAAATAATGTTCTATGAAATCATAAAAAAAAATCCATTCATGCCATATAAGTTAAAAAAAATTCTTCTCATACTTTGGCTGGAAAAGTTGAAAAGTACCTCATACTAAAAATGACAAAATATTCCTTTCATATCTTTTAATAAAATTCACCAATAGGTAAAATTGGATTTAAACAATTGTAGGAGGATAGAAATAATATTACATATATAGGAAAAATGGATGTGGATGATAAATATTCCCCAGTAAATTTTGATGTATAAACAATCTCGGATAAAAACGAGATTGTGATAATTTCCCTTACCTTAGGTCCAATATTCTTTGTACGTGTCTGAACCACCTCTTCTTCGACACGCCTCTTTGAAACCTCTTCTCAGGGCACTAAAATTGGTCTTTGAAGAAGACCAGGACCTGTAGTATGTTTCTAGGGATGCGGATAAGGGAAATGGGTAGGGGTTGGCTGAACTTGAAAGCTCAAAGTTATGTAAAGAGGAGAGGGAGGAAGTGCCCTTTTATAAGGGAGGAGAGGGGCACCTTTGGAAACCTCAAAAATATTAATTTATAATAATTTTAAACCCCACATAAAAACTTCAAAAATGAATCAAATATGAATCGTATATGAGATTGGGTTGAAATCTCATCAACCAATAATATTTAGACATGTTGAAAATTTATTTTAAACCTTATCAACATGATTTAACCTTATTTAATCTATTTAATTTTATTTGTGGTTATAAGATTATAAATTTTAAATTGTTATAAATAATTACTTATGTGTTGCGAATTGTAAATAATTGGATACATTATAAAATTTTAGACCATATAAATTTTAATTTATAATTTTTAAATATTTTTGTGATTTTTAGACAATTTTATATTATGTTCTTTTTATAAAATAACAATAGTGTCAATTTTGACACTGTTCATTTATTTGAATTGAAATAAAATACAAATAGAAGATATTTTCGAAATAAAAGACTTAATATATTTATAACATTTCATATTTATCTAGAAAATTCTTGTATGACATTAAATTGTTCATATAATATTTATTTTAACATTTTTAAAACCATTTATTTGATATTTCAATCCATAAAATAATTTCAACAGCACTGTTGTGTCACCTTTAATGATAATTATTTATTCCCTAAAAATTCTAAATAAATTCACATGATGTATATAATTTTATTAGCTTTGAGGAGACTATTCATTATCGAAGTTTCATGAATGTTATCTCTAAATTAGTATTATTATACTTATAACAATTAAGAGAGTGACATGTTGTCACATTATTTGGTTTTAATAATAATTAAATTATTTTCATGGTCAAAAGTCTATAAAATAAATCTAATCCAACCCTTAGGTGCTATGGGTCGACTTTTAGTCATCCAATAAAATTTTTTCAGGTGTTAGGGTAATTTTATAATCTTATTTTTACCATTAATTAATCGATTTACCTTTAACTATAGAAAAACAAATTATCGTAGTTACTATTCATAATATCAAAAAAAAATAAGAGTAACCTATTAACATAAATTGGACCCACTAAATTCAAATATGGAATCCATTTTTCAAAATTCAAAACACAGAAGTTGCGGTAATTAATTTAAAATTAATCCCATTATTAAGAAAACAGATTTTAAAAGTTAAAACATTGCCAAAGATTGAAATGATTTTACAAAGTAATTCAATGTAAAATTAATGGTAATTACATATACTATATTAAATGGTAAAAATAAGTTCTATTTATACTTTAAAACCATTCAATATTATAATTTAACCATATAAATTAGTGCGATAAAAAAGTTGTTTTTAATTAAAATATAGCGTGTTTTTACTATTCATTAAAATATTAAAGTTATCAGAATAATATGAAAATTTTATCCAAATTTAATTTTTATATCCTTATTTCAAAGAAGAATTTTATTTTGTCAAATTGAACTTATAAACCTGTCAAAAACTTGATTTAATGTGGGTGCGCCAATAAAAGGCGGCAAAACTGCATTTTTTTAAAAATACTTATTTTACCCGAAAATTTTATTTTTTTTCTTATACCATGTTCTAGAAAATTTTTAAGATGAATTATAATGTTATAAAATTCAAAATGTAGTCAATACTATTCATAATGGCTAGTCCATAATAATATTATAACAATATATGGTTGTTTAGTGAAACTCAGTATTGCGTACTACACACGCTATCAAGGATATTCGTGATTGTGTGTAACGCAATCCAAGACAGTGTTGTGTTTAGTGAAAGATTCATTTGGTGTTGCGTATAAAATAATACACAAAAAAATATTTCTCATAAAATCTTAGGTTGTTACACCATCCGTGCGAACACACTGTAATTTGCGCCTAATATAGTCAATATGAGCATGGATTGTAGATAACTAGTCCATACCCAAGATGATGTTGTAAGGACTAGAAACCTCTACTAGGAGATCCCAGCCGAAGCACTCGCCTCCTAGAGTAAGCTCACACTTCCAACCCCATTGCATAATCATTGAATCATCTCCTGTAGAAGTCTCTAGCCACAAGGATTGAGACAATGGATCCATCAGAATCTATGAGCTCCAAACGAGGGTAGTGGCAATAAAAGAATGAATGGAACCTATGTTTATAAGTACTGCAGCTAAGGTGGAGTAGACACAGATTGGACCTCGTATCATCTTCGGAGTGCTGTGATCATAGGCCTCAGCTTTCTGGAGCTGAGCTCTCCCCTATCCAGCTGCTCCCTGCAGTCGGGGTGGACCTCTTGGTGGGGGTGGGGGTTACATCCCGAATCATCTCCCACCACCAGCTGCACGGTCAGCTCCTCTGCTACGTTCACCTGCTCCCTACGGACCTCCTTGATTGATCTTATGTCTCTGCCTGGGTGGTCCTTAGACCGTCTTCTGATCATATGTATGGCGGTTTGGATAGTCATGAGCCATGAGACCCTGCCCGCTGCATGCGTAAAACTGCATGCTCCTAGAATGGCGGGATCGTCCTCATGTGCCCCGCCGAACTGACCCTGAATCTTACGGTTGTCCACCTGTAGGTCTGGTCATCTTGGACCTCTCTGTCATCTGTATGCTTCCAACTTTAGAAGACTTTACAATATGATGACTGGTGGTGGGTCTCGTTGATGGTGACTACTCAGCAGAAAAACACTCCACTAAGAGGGCTCTCTCTAACACCCCTGCATACGTCGGGATGTTGAGTGAGATCATCGAAGCCCCGATCTTCTACCTGAACCTATGCTTGAAGGTCCAGGACTTGATGAATTGATCCCACACCATATCTGTGGATTATCATGAAAGGTCAGTGAATCTCATCAACTACTGATCCATAGTCATATTTCCCTGCTACAGATGATGTAGCTCCTATATGCGCACTACGGGAAGAGTCTCTGCGACAAACTCTTCCCGAAACAGGCTCTCGAAGTCATCCCAGAGAAGCAACACTACGTCTTGAACATGTATCATCATGCTCCACTATCTTCCTTCTTCTTCCTATAGAAGGTTGTAGGAAAAGATCACCACGAGATCAGCTGGTGTCCCTACCAGTCAAAGAACTCACACCACGGCTTCCAGCCAATCTTCAACCGCCTGTGGGGCCGTCTCTCCCTTGAACCTAGGTAGCCTCTGGCACTGGAACTCATGCAACACACTCAAGTGGCATGTACCCTCTTCTGTTGGGGCTGGTGGAATCAGTGGACCAATGGGTAATAGTACCATTGGTTCCTCCACTAGACCTCTAGTGGAAGAGGTTCATGTACTGAGGCATCATCACTCGGTGGGCTATCAGTGTGTACAACTCTCATAACCCTAGATGGCTATCATCGTAGAGGAAACCTGAAAAGAAACAGGTGTTCCACGATCAATAATTTATACCTAGTGAGCTATCTCAAAGAGTTCACAATGAAGACTCTTGAAAACACACATGAAATCAGTGTTCTCATGCACATAGTCGGAAATTAGAAGTCAGGGTCCTGGTTTATGGATACGTCGGACGCTGCACCAAAATTGGATTCCCTAAACTGATAACCACACTCACTACACATGACAATATTGCTATTAAAAATATCAATGTCTTATGTTCTATAGTATAACCGACTCCTCTGATACCAATTTGTCACCACCCGTTCCCCAGGGCGCATTCTGTGACAACCCCAAACCAGCTTTCCATAGGCCCGAGGATGGTGACTAGCACCGAAGGCGTATTCCCAAAAACTGGGAAGGCATTTCCTTAATAACCTGTAACACACACAACCAAGCACACACCAAGATATGAACTCAAGTAAACTGAATAGTAAATAGAGTGAGTACAGTAAGTAAAATGGGCTAGAATACAAGTGAAACTGGAAAGTACAAGGAAAAAATGGAAAGTACAAGACATCTTATATGTGAAAAGCAGCTCATGGATCATCCACCATGAATAGTACCTAAAGGGTAGGTACAACACACAAACAGTTGTCTCTCCAGTTTTCCTTGTCTAACATCCACCTCTGCGGTACCACCAGTCCTATTACTCTCGTCCTTAGTCTGTGCTTTTCGTCATCTACACCAAAAACAAAAGGTTTCTGAAATATCTTTCACAGGTGTGAGAATAAAGATACTTAGTAGGCACCCCGATACCCTCATGGTGTAAGAACCTGGGTTTTTGGAATGGGTCAAAATCTCGACCCTGTTTGAAATTTTGACTGGTTCCTGAGGAAACTGGAGAAAACAGGAAGTTTCTGGAAATTTCCAGACTACACGCCGTGTACTTTAAGTACATGTCATGTATATGTTAAGTGAGTGTCGGTCGTGTGCTCACCAAGGACATGCCGTGTAATGACCGTGTAGAAATTTCTTACTACACGACATGTTGTTTTCAATATTTCATGTATCCCCGACTATGTGGTGGCCATACATGGCGTGTAGGCCATTGGCTGGGTAGAAACCAGGTACACGCCGTGTTCCCCTTGGACACGCCGTGTAGTCTAGCCGTGTATGAGGGATATACATAGTGTGTGGGTAAGTTGGTGACGAAGAGAATGGAAACCCGGTACACGTCGTGTACCCCTTGGTACACACCGTGTACTCATGTCGGAAGGTCTGGAAAGTAAGGTGGTGGAATCAGCTGTCTTATGAACAGTTAAATGACATATACAAGGTGTGTAGTCCTAATGTACACGCCGTGTACTTTATTTTTTTCTTAAAATGGGAAGTAGCCTCATTTTGAGGTTCTGGACAGAACCTCCGCACTTAAGGCATCCGGATCTTCAATCGCTCACAAGATCGTCGTCCGAACTCCGTTTCAAGATCTGATTAGTGTGTTGGAACCCCCTCGGTAAGGCCTCGATTTAAATTTGGCCGTTTTGTTTGATTTTTGATATAGAATGAGTTATTGGCGTTTGAATGGTATTGAATATTTTGTAGATTTACTGTCTTTCAAACCGAATTGGCGGCTGTTAACAGAGGGGTAGCATCGTACGAGACTTAGGTAGGTGGTGCATACCTCATTTTGTGTTTTCGTGGTTGTTTGGGTGACGCGGCCTTCGGCGACTTTTTGGGTATTTTGAGTGGGAGACATTTTATCTGCTGTATCATATGGTTTTTCTTGTTGGACCTATGAGATACCGTAGGGTATGCCTTATTACCAATTTGCCTGAGTAGGGCTGGGTGAGGGGTCATTGCTCATTGGGGAATTTTGGCCAGGGGATGCCAAAATGGTTTAAATTGAGTTTTATTTTTATAAACTTTTTAGTTTAATTTATTAATTCCTGTTATAAATTGTAAGAGGAATTTAAGACCTCAGTGCTGGTATGGGAAAACACCTTGCATAGTGCAATTAAACTATTTAGTTTGTTTTGCCTGGTTATGATTTCTGTTTACATATTTATATATGCAATTGCTGAATTGAATCTACTAGAACCTTTGGGTAGTGTTGGGATTAGCCCGGTTACACTTGAGTGATGCTGATCACAGGTTGGGGCTTTTCCTGGGATACGATGGGTGGTTTTGACCATAGGATTGGGTGTCATGGATGTCATCTTGAGGTAGTGCAACTGTCTGGTTGGGCATGGCCCGGGTTACTAGGATGGTGATGCCATCGGACTTGAGTGACACCCCGAAGGCACGCCGAAGGCACATGGTGCCGAGTTACTATTCTTGGACGTGCATTTGGGATGTCATTACATGAGACACAAGGTGTCAGGAAGCACATGGTGTCAAGTTACTGTTCTTAGAGTGTTCCATCGGGACGTCCGTACTTGAGGCACGAGGTGTCAAGAGGCACATGGTGCTGAGTTACTATTATTGGGTGTGCCATCGGGATGTCGGTACTTGAGAAACAAGGTGTGAGGAGGCACATGGTGCTGGGTTACTATTCTTGGGTGTGCCTTCGGGACGTCGGTACTTGAGGCATGAGGTGTCAGGAGGCACATGGTGCTGAGTTACTATTCTTGGGCGTGCCTTCAGGACTTCGTTACTTGAGAAACATGGTGTCAGATGGAACATGGTGCCGGGTTACACAACATAGATTCTGGCATTGGCCGAAGCAAGTGATAGTCCATGGTGGCTATTGAGCACCAAAGGAGTCTGTGTTTATTCGTGCATTTTACTTTTTACCGCTTTCCATAGAAATTCATAACTGCATAAACACATATATTTTGTACTCACCGTTGTGTGGTATCCTACTGAGATTTGTATAACACCCTGAACGGGCCCTTCAGGACGCGTGCAGACTTTATGGATTTATGTGTAGGAAGTATGCCAGCTTCAGGAGCTGGGCTGTGTTATTTGTTGCATGTAGATGGTATAGACCATTATTTCATACCTAGATGGGGTTTACTTTGTTCGGTTTTCTTTTCTATAATAGCATGCTTACATGTTGTAGCCACTGTTGGTTAGCCATTGGGGCCCTTTTATATTTAGTTGTGTATCACCTTCTCTGGATGCATTTTTTACTTTTCAGTGGTAGTTACATGTTATTAGCATGTTGTTGTGTTTATTTCCGCTACTGTTGTTATATTTTCTGCTTCCGCTATTTATCTATATTGATTATTCTTCCGCACTACGGGTCTGGTTCGAGTCTGCTGAGTCTTTCTCTTCGCTACATCTTTACTGTAATACTTGGACCAGTACACATATTATGATCCTCTGAGAGGGTATAGCCTCCCCAATATAACTAATAGAACCTCACTTCTAGTCGGCAGCCTTTGGCATTCAGGGGAGGTGAGCCTAAAGTAGTGACACTTGACCCGTTTGGCACTTTTCGGGTGGATGGCCGGGTCTGGGTCTTTAAAAAGTGGTATCAAAGGGGTTTTTGGTAGGGATTTAGTAGACATGTTTCACTAGATACTAATGTGTTTGAGGCTTCACATTTTATTCTACTGGTTTTACTATTTGGGATATGGTAGAATGGAGATAGTTTGTTACAGGGACTGGGTTCCTAGCTTGTGCTTTGGTGCCTACAGCCCCATGTACGAGGGATAGACGTAGTTTCCACGGGTGGGAATTGCTGTTTTCATTTTCTCAGATTACAGTTTATATGATTTCCACCTTGATGGCTCACTTGATGTGTGATGTTCGTTATTGTGCTATGTGACCCTTGACCTTGTGTGGTAAGGGAGAATTGGACCTTGGCCTTGTATGTCCAAGATGGGTTGCTTGGATTTTGATAGGAACATTTTATGGTATTTCAATTTCATAATTTCATGTATTCTTTGTGAGGTGATAATGCCATGTGAATGAAATATCAAATTTCATGATTTCTATGCTTTAAAATGATAATTGGTGAAATTATTGATAGAGTTTCTAGTTGTGAAAATGTGTATTCCATGCTTTATATTTTGTAGAATTACATGTTGTAGGATATTTGGGTCTGACTATTATGAGAGAAGGCAGGTACTATGGCTGAGGCATTGTAACTGTTTGGATTGGGTGACTCGGTCGTTGGTTTGAGGCAACATTAGTTGTCAGGATGGGCATGGCCCGAGTTACTTTTGATACTTGGCTCTGTTGAGGGCGGGTAAGGAGGACATGATGTCGGGATGCTGTGGCGCATGGGTTGTGGTGAGGGGGAGTAAGGGTAGTTGTTATGAAATGCCTTTTACTGCTTTCCTTATTTGCGTAGAATATATTGATATATATATATGGGTTGTCTGACCATTTATGGTATTCAGTGGGTTACTACTTCACGACTCGATGGAGCTGCCAGAGGCTGAGCAGGCCGGTGAGCCAATGACAGCTAGAGGTACACCGCGGTGTGGTCATGATATCCATGTTTCCCTTTTGGCATGACCTGTATAGGCATGTCAGTTTTGAGTGCACGTGGTGCACAAGATCTATGTGGAATGACTGGATGCTAGTCAGTGGGATTGGCACCATATCAGCTGCGTGATATATTCTATATATATGTATAAGATGCATAACATCAGGTCATAAAGGATGTGGGTTACTTGAGGTGTCTAAGGTATCGGGGCATCGAGGATGCAGGTTACTTGAGGTGCCATGGGAATTGGGTCATCGAGGATGTAGGTTACTTGAGGTTCCATGGGCATCGGGGAATGAAGGATGCAGGTTAATTGAGTTTTCGTGGGCATCGAGGCATCGTGGATGCGGGTTACATAAGGTGCTAGGCACCAGGAGCTCATGGAGGCGGACACTGATGTGGTGTGGAATACATTGGGTGTCGGAAGAGACACAAGAGAACCAATGAGGTGCAGGGGTGATGATGCGTCACAGAAGGAATATGCGTTCGGAAAATAGGATAGTAAACCTTGGTTGCATTGAGTTTTTTTTGGTTGAGACCGAGTAAGCAATTCCTAAGGTGGGGATCCCCTTGAGGAATTTATCCAGAACCATAGGACCGGGGTAGTCCAGGTTGTTTAACTAGGATTGGAATGTTTTTTGCCATCTCAAGGATTCATTCGGTAGCTCGGGGACGAGCTACGTTAAGGTGGGGTGTTTGTAAGAACTTGGGTTTTTGAAACGGGTCAAAATCCTGACCCTGTTTAAATTTTTGACTGGTTCTTGGGGAAACTGGAGAAAAAGAGAAGTTTTTGGATATTTCTAGACTACACTCTGTGTACATTAAGTACATGCCATGTATATGTTAAGCGAGTGTCGGCCGTGTGCTCGCTAATACATGCCGTGTGATGAACATGTAGAAATTTCTTACTACACGGCGTGTAATTTTCAACATGCCGTGTATCCCCAACCGTGTGGTGGCCATACATTGCGTGTAAGCTGTTGGTCGGGTAGAAACCAGGTACATGTCGTGTTCCCCTTGGACATTACATGTAGTCTAGCCGTGTATGAGGGATATACATAGCATGTGGGTAAGTCGGTGAGGAAGAGAAGAGAAACTTGGTACACGTCGTGTACCCCTTGGTGCACGCCGTGTACTCATGTCAGTAGGCCTGGAATGTATGGAGGCAGAATTAGCCATCTTATGAATAGTTAAATGACATATACATGGTGTGTAGTCCTAATTTACACGCCGTGTACTTTCTTTTTTTTCTTAAAACTGGCAGTATCCTCATTTTGAGGTTCTGGACAGAACCTCCGCACCTAAGGTGTCCAGATCATTAATCGCTCCCCATATCACCGTCTGAACTCCGTTTCAAGCTCTGATTAGTGTGTTGGATCCCCCTTGGTAGGGCATCGATTCCCCTATTTCCGTTTTGTTTGATTGTAGTTCTATAATGAGTAATAGGAGTTTGAACAGTATTGAATATTTTGTAGATTTACCACAATTTAGACCGAATTGACGGCTATTACCGGAGGAGTAGCATCGTACGAGTCTCAGGTAGGTGGTGCATACCTCATTTTGTGTTTTCAAGGTTGTTTGGGTAACGCGGCCTTTGGTGCATTTTAGGGTATTTTTAGCGGGACCCATTTTATCTATTGTTTCATATGGTATTGCTTGTTGGACCTATGGGATGCCTTTGGGTATGCCCTGTTACCAGTTTGTGTGAGCAGGGTCGGCTGAGGGGCTGTTTTTCATCAGGTCGTTTTGGCTTGGGGATGCCAAAATGGTTTAAATTGAGTTTTTTTATTATAAACTGTTTAGTTTAATTTATTAATTCCTGTTATAAATTGTTAGAGGCATTTAAGACCTCAGTGCTTGTATGGGACAATACCTTGCATATTGCAATTCAATTGTTTAGTTTGTTTTTCCTGGTTATGTTTTCTATTTACATATATATATATATATATATATATATATGAAATTGCTGAATTGCATCTTCTGGACCCTTTTGGTCGTGTTGGTCTTGGCCCGGTTATGCTTGAGTGATGTTGAACACAGGTTGGGGCTTTGCCTGGGTTACGATGGGTGGTTTTGACCACAGGATTGGGCGTCATGGATGTCAGCTTGAGGCAGTGCGACTGTCTGGTTGGGCATGGCCCGGGTTACTAGGATGGCGATGCCATCGGACTTGAGCGACATGGTCGCAGGGACACGAGGTGTTAGATGTGTTGGTGGCATAGGTACTATTTTGGTGATTACCGCTCACCCAGAACTTTTATTATTGTGCACACAGAGACACTCTGTGATGAGGTGGTTTTGACCACTCCTGTGGGTAGAGGCACCCGTAGTTTTGGTTAGGTATTTTGGATGGGAGTGCTTGCCGTAGAAATCCACATGGGAGGTGAGGAGCCTTCAGGGGATCAGTGTTCCATTGGGACGTCGGTACCTGAGACACAAGGTGTCAGGAGGCACATGGTGCCGAGTTTCTATTCTTGGGCGTGCCATCGGGACGTCGGTACTTGAGGCACGAGGTGTCAAGAGGCACATGGTTCCTAGTTACTATTCTTGGTCATGCCTTTAGAATGTCGGTACTTGAGACACAAGTTTTTAGGATGCACATGGTGCCGGGTTACTATTCTTGGGCGTTCCTTCGGGATATCTGTACTTGAGGCACGAGGTGTTAGGAGGCACATGGTGTCGAGTTACTATTCTTGGGTGTGCCTTCGGTACTTCAGTACTTGAGACCCAAGGTGTCAGGAGGCACATGGTGTCGTGTTACTATTCTTGGGCGTGCCTTCGGGACGTCGGTACTTGAGGCCCGAGGTATCAGGAGGCACATGGTGCTGAGTAACTATTCTTGGGCGTGCCTTCGGGACGTCGATACTTGAGCCACAAGGTATCAGGAGGAACATGGTGTCGAGTTACTATTCTTGGGCGTGCCTTTGGGAAGTCAGTACTTGAGGCACAAGGTGTCAGGAGGCACATGGAGCCGAGTTACTATTCTTGGGTGTGCCTTCGGGACGTCGGTACTTGAGACACATGGTGTCAGGTGGCACATGGTTTCGGGTTACACAACAAAGATTCTGGCGTTAATCGAAGTAGGTGACACTCCATGGTGGTTGTTGAGCACTAGAGGAGTTTGTGTTTATTTGTGCATTTTATTGTTTACCGCTTTCCTTAGAAATGAATGACTACTTAAACACATATATTTGGTACGCACTGTAGGGTGGTATCCTACTAAGATTTGTCTCACACCCTGCACGGGCCCTTCATGACGCGTGCAGACTTTATGGATTTACGTGCAGGAAAGAGGCCATCTTTAGGATCTGGGCTATGTTAGTTGTTGCATTGAGATGTTATGGACCTTGAGGTCATACCTAGCTAGGGTTTACATTGTTCTGTTTTTTTTTTGTATTGGCATTCTTATTTGTTGTAGCTACTGTGGGTTAGCCATTGGCGCCCTTTTATGTTTAGTTGTGTATGACCTTCTCTAGATGCATGTTTTACTGTTCAGTGGTAGTTACATGTTATGAGCATGTTTTTGTGTTTATTTCCGCTGCTTTTGTTATATTTACTACTTATTTTGTTTATCTATATTGATTATGCTTCCGATCTGCAGGTCTAGTTCGAGTCTGCTGAGTCTTTATCTTTGCTGCATCATTACTATTATACTTGGACCAGTACCCTTATTATGTTTCTCCAAAAGGGTATAGCCTCCCCCACTATACCTAATAGACCCTCACTGCTAGTCAAAATCCTTTTCCATTCAAGGGAGGTTCGCCTAAGGTAGTTACACTCGACTCGTTTGGCAATGTTAGGGTCGCTGGCCGAGCCTGGGTCGTTATACAAGGTATCATAATATCCACCAAGGATAAAACAAAAGGGAAAGAAACAACTGATAACCCAACATAGGTATATTCCCATACATATACCTAAGTTATCAGGTAAACTCATCTCTATCATGAGGAAAACATAGAGCATGACTCCAAATCCCCATGATCAACTGTTCCACAAAGGAATAAATACCACGAAGGCAAGTACCACATAGGTACGCCACACAGAATAATACCACCGAGGTATTACCACGAAGGAAAGTACAACACATGTACAAACTCATTTGACACCGGGTATAACTTAAGTATAGTACTAGAGATGATTAGATGTAACTACTGAATCATCTTACTATGTTAAGAGGCAGACCCACATAGGAGAGCTCGGTGTTGACCCATATAGGATCGCTCAGTGCTGACCCACAAATGATTGCTAGGTACTGACCCACACATGATCTCTTAGTGTTGTCGCACACATGATCGATAGGTTCTGACCCACATAGGATCACTCGGTGCTGACCCACACAGGATCTCTCTTCATTATTCACGTCACATTCAACTACTAGTTTCCCACACTATGCTCGCTTGCCTCCGAGATGGTCCTCTCCTCAATCCATGATTTGATACTCCAACTGCCAATAAGTGTAACACCCCAAGCTTCCACGTCACGCTTCTCTTTCAATAATGCAATAGCTTGCATTGTACGCAAGTTCGATAATCTAACACACCGCGACCAATCAAAGTAGTAGTTATGAATAGTAATACCCACTTTTTGAAATTATATAATTTTATATTTCAAAATGGACTTCATTATTTTATTCGGAATATCGAAATTATCCTATGTTGATTTTTTTTGTAATTTTCTGAGAACTTCCAATTTTCTCTCAATAGAAAAAATACTTAAAAACAACTTTTTTAATAAAAATAATTTATAGTGATAAATTATACTATTGAGTTGTTTTAAAGTATAATTAGAATATATTTTTACCATTTTATCCAATGGTGGTCATTAGAAATAATTTCACATTGAAATTGGACATAAACAATTGTCAATCTTTTAATATATATTGTTTCTTAAAAACACACTATTTGTTGTGACAGCGGGAATTAATTATTAAATTAATTAATTAAAATTATATTTTTTGAATATATGTAAAATATCCATGATTTTATAATTTGGAATATCAAATATTGTTTAGGGTGAATTTTTGGTATTTTTCTGAAAAACATCAATTTTCGATGAATAGTGAAACCACTAAGTAGTAGTTAAAAAACTAATTTTTTCTTTAAGTTAAACTTTACCACTTCTGTGAATTGAATTTCAAAAATCTAACATACATGTTTTTCATTAGTAAGTAAAATATAGTTCAATGGGATGAAAATAATTTTTGGTGAATATTAACTTTTATGTTTTATTAATCACGATTAAAGGTAATTAGTGTAATTTAAGGTAAATATAATGTTATAATATTATGAAAATACCATTAAACTTGTCCTACCCTTATTGGATGTGTCATGGACGACCAAAAAAATACATGGGTAAACTTGGGGACCCCATAGAGCCACTTGGGTAAGAAAATGACATTAATAACATTTTATTTAAAGTAAAAATAAAATTGTCACATACATGTGTTGTTTTACTAAAACAATTATTACATGGGGTTATATAAGTTAACTTTTCAACTATAAATATTCATTGGAAAGATAAAATTATTTCTTACATCATGGTATTATTTATAATTTTTAGAAATTAAATAAATAAATTTATTTATCACACCATGATGATGCAGCGATTACCTCAATAATGAACGATTTAAATAAAATGAAAAGATAAGGTAAAATATAAGACTTACACTTTTATAAAACCTATTAAATCTGTGTATTTTGAACCCTTATCACTTTATGCTCAAAATATTACATCGTGGGACATTTAAAATCCGAAAGTCATTTCATAATAAAGTAACATTTCATGACTTTCCTAAAGAGCCCCTCCTCTCCACTTATAAATGGCCCCCACCTATACCACCTTATTAAAACCTTAAAATCCATTTATATTGGTCAACCTCTGCCCCAATAATCTCTAAAATTCACTATATTACTCGTAGAATCCTCACTTTGGGAAGAAGTCTTCCCAAGGAAGCCTTTGTCTCAAATAAAAAAGAGTTACCCGATTATAAGGTAATGTCTTCCCTTATGTTCTTTTGTATTATTTTGCTTCTCCAACCCCTTAAAATCTTTATATTCCTTTCATTTGTAACTACACAGATATCTTAAAAATACTAGGATTTTGTTATCAGAAGTATTTGATTAAAAATTACACACACCATCGTCTAATGGTTAATGAACATATTGTTTCTGTGGGTGGCGAATTACTGCCTCACGAAATGAAGATTGTTCAATATTCTTTTAACACCTCTCATAGTGGCCATTAAGATGTAACTATATTTATATATGATATATATTATGTTTATGTTTTCCTTATTAATCCTTATTTTTATTTTATGGCATAACTTTATGATTTCCATTATGGGTAAATGCGATAATTTCATTTTAGGAAGTGCGGACTACCGCCCTCTCAAAGTTATTTGAATCGTTAATGCCAAATGTGGGACATATAAAGGATGTAGTAAATTATATTATATATGATATTATACTGGAATTATAATATACCTTTATATCATTATGATTTCATTACATTAAATATGAAATGGAAATGAAAGTAGTGTTCATCCGTACGTACGGCTTACCATCTCCATGAATGGTGCATTTCTTTTCTTACCTATAAATTTTATGTAATATTATAAATGAATGTAAATATTGGATATATATTATATATATATATATGATATCTACATCATGAATATAATTCTGGATATAATGGATATTTTACCACATGAACAACTTGTAATTATAAGAAGTTTATTTTTGACTCAAGTACCAAAGATCGACAAAACGACTATTATTAAGTTAAATAATTACATAATGTTCATAACATGGTAATAAGTGATATAAAAGGAATAATTAACATGAAAAAGGTTCTTATGCAAGTATAAATTAACTCTAGTTTATTATTTAGGATATTAAAGAATGATCGAGTCAAGTCGGACACAAGGTAAGGGAACTTCTTAACCCAATTTCTGTTCTTTGGGTTATTCTCCTACTTTCAAATTATGTCATGATATTATTATGTCATATCTTGTATTTTTACATTATATATGTGTACTTATAGTGAATACACATAATAAATCTATTTTATCTAAAAAATGAACATTTTAAGGGTCTTCGTCTCAATATCCTTTCATTGAGGAATATTTTATTTTATACACAACATTGTTTTATACGGTGTATAATCCCTTTTGACCTTTTCTTTTATTAAAAAGTAATCTTTTTATATGAAGCATTTTCACTTAATGAAAAAATGAATGTTTTGCCTTATGTGTATGGCGAAAACGACTTCTCCACCACCTTGACCATTATTTGAGTTTCGGCTTCCTCTATAAGCCATAACTTTTTTTAAATGAAAAAATAAATACCATGTTTTACTTTTCTTATATTTTGGTATTGAAAATGGTTTTGATAAGATTTTTATTATATCAATGTGTTGTATTGATATATTGTGATTGAAATGTGGAAATGTCATGTTTCCTTAATGCATGTGTTATGTAAATTGTATCAATCCACGCACTCCATGTAGGGATTACCCTCCTGCTCAAGATAATTATAATAGAATTCGTGATACAACTGGTGCTGATCAGCTTATCACCATACTGGGACAACTCACTCAGGTTATGAATAATAACCTTACTCGTATGAATCACCCTGATCCGAAACATGGAGGATCAATGTTAGACCGCTTCATGAGGCATCATCCACCAACATTAAATCAAAGTACAAACCCCTTAGTAGCTGAGAAATGGATAAATTCCTTAGAGAAAACATTCCATGCCTTGGGGAGTAGTGAAATGGAAGAGGTTATCATGGCAGTTTACCACCTCACCGAAGAAGCTGATCAATGGTGGTCATTGATTCAAAACACAAAGGAAAATGATGAAGTATACAATTTGGAATGGAAGGAGTTCAAAGAGATTTTCTTAGAAAAATACTTTCCTCGTGACCATCGAGCAGATATGGAAAGACAATTTATGAGTCAGAGGCAAAAGGAGGACGAGAATGTTGCAAAGTATGAGTCTAACTTTACAAGGTTAGTGAGGCATGATGCAGATTGTATAAATAAACCAAGAAGTAATATTGATCATTTCTTTGATGGGTTAAAACCATTTCTCCATCGAGCATTAGTATCACTATCTTTCTCAACATACAAAGATATAGTCTCGTGTGATATCAATAGAGAAAAGAAATTCTCTATGTCTTATGACAACAAAGTAAAGAAATAGAAGAAGAGAACGGTGGAACAAGAGACAGATAAAGGGGAAAAGGGAATGAAAGATTTTCCATTATGAGATAATTGTGGGAGGAATCACCCTGGTACTTACCTAAAAGGAATGGGAGTTTGTTATAAATGTGGAGAAAAAGGTCACCAGGCTCGTGATTGAAAGGGAAAGAAAGAGGATATCAATGTTGAATGATACAATTGTAGAGAAATGGGGCATTATGCAAATGAATGTCCTAAGCATCAGGGAAACTTACCTCAGAAAAGGACAAGGGATCAATTCCATGTTTATGCTGCTACTACAGATGAAGTTGAATAATTATTGTATTTGTGTTTTTGGACTCAAGAACTATATTATGGTTATAAGAATAATGTGAAATATATAAGAATTTTACTACAGTACTTGTTGTTTTCATTAATGTTTTAATATGATGAAGGTAATAATATTTTTATTATGTGGAAATAAGAGAAACTTTACTTTGTTTGGGGAATCTGATGTTACAATTGATTTTGGAATTTAGAGACCTTTTAGAGAATGTCTGGACAGAGGTATTTTGGATAACTATAAAGGTTGGAATGGATTAAGTTGAACTTTGGATAGTATTGTTTAAGGTTAAAACATTTATGAAGATTATTTTTGGAATATTATAATACTATAGTTTTAGGAAAAGGACAACCTGCAGGTTGGGGGGATAACCCATCACGTCGGACAAAGCTGCAGGAATCGAACCCACAACCATAGTTTGACAGGCCATTATTACATACCACTTGCCTATACGAAGTCCCTGGTTATTAAAAAATATTTTTCTTCATGGTATGTGTTAATATTTGAAACCTTATACGATTAGGATAAATATAATATTTTTGAGTTCTATTATCTTTTTGTGTGAAAGATGAGTTTGTGGTATAAATTAGTTGAAGGATGAAATTCTACTTCACAAGTATATATATATATATATATATATCTTATTCTATGAAGAAATTAATTCTTAAACTTTAGGGAAGGGATATTTAAACCAAAATGTGTTATCCTAATACCTTATGTTTTGTTTAACTGATGATATTTTAAATCATCATAGATTGATGGCTTTGAGGCCCTCAATTTTACACTTGTTTGTGATTGATGACCTCAATCACTCCCTAAAAATATTTACGTTTTTACTCTTATTATGTGTGTATAATTTCCACCAATGTTCTCATATTTGAAACCCTAATTTGGTGGTGACATTCTCATTTCCATTTCCCTCTTATTAAAACTAAATTTTATTAACACTATTTTTGATATGGGTTTTCCAAAAAGGTATTTTCTGTTTTCAACCTTTTATTTTCGAGGAACATTTTCAAATTACAGGGATGCAATTTATAGATGTAGGGAAGAATGTAACACCCCAAGCTTCCACGGTACGCTTCTCTTTCAATAATGCAATAGCTTGCATTGTACGCATGTTTGAGATTCTAACACACTATGACCAATCAAAGTAGCAGTTATGAATAGAAATACCCACTTTTTGAAATTATATAAAATTTTATTTTCAAAATGGACTTCATTTTTATATTTGGAATATCTAAATAATCCTAAGTTAAATTTTTCGTAATTTTCTAAGAACTTATAATTTTCTATGAATAGAAGAAATACTTAAAAAAACTTTTTTAATCAAAATAATTTATAGTGATAAATTATATTATTGAGTGGTTTTAAAGTATAATTAGATTATATTTTTACCATCTTATCCAATGGTGTTCATTAGAATTAATTTCACTTTGAAATTGGACATAAACAATTGTCAATCTTTTGATATATATTGTTTCTTAAAAACACGCTATTTGTTGTGACAGTGGGAATTAATTATTAAATTAATTAATTCAACTTATATGTTTTGAATTTTTTAAAATAGACATCATTTTTTAATGAGGAATATCAAATATAGCTTAGGGTGAATGTTTTGTATTTTTCTGAAAAACATCAATTTTTGATGAATAGTGAAACCACTAAGTGGTAGTTAAAAAACTAATTTTTCTTTTAAATGAAACTTTACCACTTCTGTGAATAAAATTTCAAAAATATGACATACATGGTTTCCATTATTAAGTAAAATGTGGTTTAATGGTATGAAAATAATTTTTGGTGAATAGTAACTTTTAAAATTTATAAATCACGATTAAAGGTAATTAGTGTAATTTAACATAAATATAATATTATAATAATATGAAAATACCTTTAAAATTGTCCTACCCTTATTTGATGAGTCATGGACGACCAAGACAATCCATGGGTCAACTTGGGGACCCCATTGAGCCACTTAGGTAAGAAAATGACATTAATAACTTTTTATTTAAAGTAAAAATGAATTTGTCAAAAACATTTGTTGTTTTACTAAAGAATTTATTACATGGGGTTATATAAGTAAACATTTAGACTATAAATATTCATTCGAAAGATAAAAATAATTCCTACATCTTGGTATTTTTTTATAATTATTATGCATTATATAAATAAATTTATTTATCACATCATGATGATGTAGCGATTACCTCATTAATGAATGATTTAAATAAAATGAAAAGATAAGGTAAAATATAAGACTTAAACTTGTCTAAAACCTATTTAATTGGTGGATTTAGAACCCTTATAAACTTATCCTCTAAATATATCATTTTTGTACATTTAAAATCCTAAAATCATTTCATAATTAAGTAACATTTCATGACATTCCAAAAGATCCCCTCCTCTCCTCTTATAAAAGGCCCCCACCTCTACCACTTTATTTACACCGTCAAAGCCATTTGGCTTGGACATACTCTACCCAAGTACTCTCTAAACCTCTCTCTCTTACTATTAGAAGCCACACTTTGTTCATAAGTCTTTCCAAGGAAGCCTTTGTCTCAAATAAAAAAAGTTACCTGATTTTAAGGTAATGTCTTATCTTATGTTCTTTTGATTTATTTTGCTTCTCCAAACCCTTAAAATCTTTTTATTCCTTTATTTTGTAACAAAACAAGTATATTAAATATACTGGTATGTTTTTATTAGAAGTATTTGATTTACACTTACACACACCTTCTTCTAATGGTTTAAGAACATACTGTTTCTGTGGGTGGCGAATTACTGACTCATGAAACGATAATTATTCAATATTCTATTAACACCTCTCATGGTGGACATTAATATGTCAACATATTTATATATGATATATATTATGTTTATGTTTTCCTTATGCTTACTTATTTTTTATTTATGTCATACCTTTATGATTTCCATTATGGGTAAACGCGATAATTTCATTTTAGGAAGTGCGGACTACTGCCCCTCAATGTGATTTGAATCGTTAATGCCAAATGTGGGACGTTAAAGGATGGATTAAATGATATTATATATGATATTATACTGTAATTATAAAATACATTTATATCATTATTATTTCATTCCATTAAATATGAAATATAAATGAAAGTAGCGTTCATGCGTACGTATGGCTTACCGTCTCCATGAACCGTGCATTTCATTTCTTACCTATAAATGTTATGTAATATTATAAATGCATTTATATACTGGATATAAATGATATATATATTATATATCCATCATTAATATAATTTGGGATATGATGGATATCTTACCACATGAACAACTTGTAATTATAAGAAGTTTATTTTTGACTCAAGTCCCAAAGATCGACAAAACGACCGTTATTAACTTAAATAATTACATAATGATCATAACATGGTAATAAGTGATATAAAAGGATTAATTAACTTGAAAAAGGTTCTTAAGAAAGTATAAATTAACTCTAGTTTATTATTCTGGAGATTAAAGAACGATCCAGTCAAGTCGGACACAAGTTAAGGGAACTTCTTAACCCAATTTTCGTTCTTTGGGTAAATCTTCTACTTTTAAATTATGTCTTGATATTATTATGTCCTATCTTGTATTTGTAATTTATTTATGGGTAATTATAGTGAATACACATAATATATCTATTTTATCTAAAAAAATTATCTTTGTAAGGGACATCATCTCAATCTCCTTTCATTGAGGCATATTTTATTTTATACACAACTATATTTTATATGGTGTATAAACACCTTTGAACTTTACTTTTATTCAAAAGGAATTTTTTATACGAAGCATTTTTACTAAATAACAAAAGGAATGTTTTTTCTTACGTATGAAGTGACAAAAACTTCTCCGCCACCGTGACCATTATTTGAGTTTCAGCTTCCTCTACAAGCCATAACATTTTTTAAATGAAAAAATAAATACCATGTTTTAATTTTCATTTATTTTGGTATTGAAAATGGTTTTGATAATGTTTTTATTATATCAATGTGTTGTATTGATATATTTTGATTGAAATGTGGAAATGTTATGTTTCCTTTATTCATGTTTTATGTGACACAATTATGTTATGGTTTATGATATGTTTAGACCTTTTCATATGATGAATACATAGGACTTAATATGTGACGGGTGGAGCCCGCTATAGCTCCTCGATGCATTGGTAGGTCTCATGAGAAAACTAGTGTCTTGGAACAAGGCCTTGAAAAAATCTTATTTGCAGTCTTGGAATAAGGCCTTGACTATGTGATATTGATAGTCTGGTATTAGGCATTCCATCATTATGAAAGTGGTTATTGATATTGCATGTGATTATTCAACTAGTAGAATATCCATGAGAATAAGTAAACGACATAACTTCATTTTATTTTTTCAATATTATTCAGAAGATGAAGTTTAAAAGTATTTTGTTTTAGTTATAAATTTCTTTAAATGATTATGTTTATTTATGAATTTTTTCGTTATATTGTTATCCTTACTAAGCATCTGAGCTCACCCATTTCTATGTTTTATTTTCCCAGTATGTGAAGAAATATTTTATGACTGAACTGTAGGGATAGTCTGAACGTGATATGATTGTGGACTATGGAGATTATGTTATTTTGATTTTTCACTTTATGATGTAATGTAACATTTATGAATGTATCTAGTGTTTCCAAGGCTACTAAACTAATCAGTCTTTCGAGACGTGATCTTTTGTGATCATGCCAACTTTACGTAATAATGCACCGACTCTGGGTAACTGGGGTCGGGGCATTACAATAAGTCTCATTAAGAAGTATCTCAAAGGACCTTCAGGTCATTGGGGTCTCAACACAACAGACGGTGCGTCAATCTGATCCCCAGTCTGTGATTTATTATTCTTTAGCCCCAAGGTCCCAGTTCAATTCGTGTTTGGTCCAACCCGACTGTTCCCTAACTTTATCCAAATCTCAAGTGGGGTATACCAAAAGGACCATCTCACACAAAGGTTCTTGGAACCGCAGACGGTTCGTCAAACGGACACCTGATGCCAACGATATGATCAATTATGCGTAAATGGGTTGAAGTGGGTCTGGGTCTGGTATGACCCAGTCGGACCAACCCTGCCCGACCTGCTGGGTCTGGCAGGGCCTACTAACTCTGGCCCATCCCATGATGGGAAGCCCGGCCTGGGCAAAGGCCCACGGGGCGGTGGAGGCCACAGAGGTCGTGAGCACCACAAGGCCGTAGGACCGCAAGGGCGGAACAGGGGCCATGGAACCGTGAGGGGGTCATGGTGGCTGTGGGAGTCTGCACGCGGCGTGAGGCCGCGGGGTGGCTTGGAGGTCCGTATCGGCTCGAATGGCTATAGGGTGGCACGATGAGGCCGCAGGCGGTGGTGGTTGTGGGGCAGAGCCATTGTGTTCATCTCGTTCATCACTGTTCTTGAGTTCCAATGGTGGAAATCGCTGACATCGGTCACCGACTTCATCCATTGTGAAGAACACACCAAAGAAGTAGAACGATGGAGGGGTAGGGCCATGTTTTTTGGCCCACACCCTTCATGTTAGAGAGGTGACAAGTGTCTCGACAAAATAAAGAGTCAAGAACTACTAACTCTACAATTAAATACGAATTGTGGATCAACTCGTTTTGGTTGATACACGTTCTCCATGCTTTCCAAGAATGAGGAAATTAATTGAGAGAATTCAAGAATTTAACAATAACCCCTACCTCATTTGATTCGTTGATGGAGGTCACGAGGAAGGAGGTGACGTTGTTGGGAATAGAAAGATAACGGTGACATCAGTGTTCCCTCGATCATCAGTTCGTTGACATTGAAGACGTTCCTCATCAATGAATGTCCTGAGAAATAAGTCTATTTCGAAGTTAGCATTCTTCATTGGTGTTCTTCATTGGAGATCTTTTCTCCCAAGGATCCTTCCTCCCCATTCCCACCAAAATAAAGAGATATCAAAAATAAAAGATTATTCAATCTATGAAGTTGTTGGAATGAATTCAAATTAGCATAATTAATTATTTGATGGGTTGGATTAATTAATTAAGGGGAGGGTTGGCAAAATTAAGTGGGGGAGCTCAAGAGGTTTCTCACACATAATAGGGTTGTTAAAGAGGTTTAAGTCTCAGGTGGTCCCCACCACCAAAAGCCACATGGGAGGTTAAACTCAGGTGGTCCCCACCAACAAACCAATGTTGAGAGGTTTTAGTTCAGGTGGTACCCACCTCTCAACATCCACATGGGAGATCCAAAATAAAAATAAAATAAAATTTTACACAAATTTTATTTTATTTTATTCATTCACGAAAATCCCATAAATGATCTTTCACTCTCGACCAACTATCGTTGAGGTGAAAGTCTCCTTGAGCGAATACCAACGCTGCGAGTTCAACGATGCCCTCAGATATCAATTCTGAGCACATGTTCAAAATTTTAAAAAACCCACTCAAATGTTTACTAGACGTACCCAAAAAAGTTTAGAAATTAATTCCGGGAACTCCAGGCCTCAGAATCATGCGCCGTCAATTTTCATAGACTCATAAAATTCCCATTTAATTAAAAGAAAAATTTAACTGGAAATTCCAGGTCTTTACATATGAACATAATAGTTTTAAAACAAGTAAATAAGTAATATAAAATTAATAATAAACATGATAAATGTTCTCAAGAAATTATAAATTAACCGAAGATTATTATTCAAAAAAATAAATAATGTATTAGTCATGTTGGTCTAAAGATAAGGGACATCGTCTCAACCTCCTTCCATTGAGGTGTAATTTGATATTATAGACCACATTACTTTATAATGTGTATAATAAACTCCTTTGAATATTAATCTCATTCAATTTTTTTTTAAAAAGAATATTTTTATATGAATAAATTTACTAAACTAAAGAAAAAAAAATTTTAACGTGCATGGAAACAAAGACTTTTTCTGCCGCCACAAAAAGGATTTGAAAATACAATTCCTCTATAAGATACAATATTTTTAAAAGAAAAATAAATTCCATTTATCCTTTTCATGTGTTTTGGTATTGAAAATTATTTTAATAATGGATTTTTTATATTAATATCTTGAAATTATTGCTTGTGATTGCAATTTTGAAATGTTATTTTTCATTTATGCTTGTTTAATATGTTATGATTATGGTATGGTTATTTTGAATTATTTATGTATAAGGGTGGTTTTGTGATAAACCATGGGTGTGTGAGCCCAAGATAAATCTTCAATGAATTAGGTAACAAGATGGGGGAAAATGTTATGGTTTAACCTAATATATTTATATAATATACCGTGACGGGTTTTCCAAAAATAACTATAAGGGTTTCCCCCTATGTAGCTGTAAAAGCTACAAAGTAAGTATGTTATGGATTCCATATGATACCTTTATTATTTATTATTTATAATAAAATTTTAGGTATCTTATTATTTAATGATGTTTGTTAAAAAATTTATGTTTTATGGGTGAAATCTACGATTTTGTGAAAATGGTTTCATGGTATTAAAATATTCATGAAATAGAGATTTTATTCATTATCATATATTCCTTATTGAGTATTTTATGCTCATACACATTTTTTGAAATTTTTTCCATAAGGTATAAGGTTGAGTAAGATGAAGGAACAAGTCATGAATGTTTTTTTCAAGAAAATAAATCATGTTTATTTTTAAGATGTTTTATATTATAGAGAAAATGGTTATTGTTTTAGTTGTATCCACTTGGTAAAAATTTGAGTTTTTATGAAATAGATATAACCTAATTATCTAAAGCTCAAAACCTATAAATTTACTCAATATTAATTTTTAACATATCATGACATTACATAATGTTTAATTTTGGGGCCTTATTTTTTGTATCAGAGGTAAGATTAGATAACTGTAGAGGTTAAGATGTTATCTGTGTGTAGGTTAATGATACCATATAACCAAAAGGGTTACTATCATATAGAAACTTTTGGAGGGTTATGGTAAATTATTTAGATTAAATAATATATATATATATATGTTGGTTGATGAATTAGTGTATTATAATAAAATAGTATTTACACTATAGGGAATTCATATTTTAATAATTTATTTTAGGTTTTAGTGAACATTTTTTTAGTAAATTAAAGTTCATTTCTCTATATAGAAGTAAAAAGATATTGCAAAATCATCTTATCCATCTTCAATGATTTGATCATCCCTATAATAGAAATTTCATGTTCAACTGATTTCGATAGCTTCATTAGTATTTAAATCACATGTAAGAAATTGCATACTTTATCCAACACCTACTCATTTCTAAAACAATATTATTGTTCATCTTAAATTTTTAATATGATTCTTAGATATCGAATTCTCCAACTCTAATGAAAAGTGAAATTACATAAGTTGAGTGAACATTTAAATTTTGAATGTAAGAAAACATGCCAAAAGAGGAAGGGAACATAAAAAAGATCATGATATCTCGATTCATAGTATGATTTATTTTCATATCTATAATGAATGTAACATCATTGGGTTGATATTTATAAATGATAATGATATTTTATTTGTAGGAATGATTTACTAATAAATAAGGTGTTAATGCATAGTTAATGGATTATGAATACTGTTGAATGATTAAAAATTGTACGTATAAGTGATTCAAGAGTTATGGTAGATCGTAAGATGATGAAATATTTAAAAGTAAGAATTCTTTTTTGATGATGTGATTTATTTAGAAGAATTTTTCTAGAATGTGTAACCCATAAGTTTTTTATATAAATTTTTGTTCGAGGAAAAATTATATTATCTTTTTTGGACACAATTATAAAGTAATGGATAACTATTATGTGATCTTTGATTTTATGGTAATTAAAGGATATTATTTATTGGGATAAATAATTAAGGGCATGATATTAACTTTTAGATTAAAATATGTTATGGTTATTTCTAAATATTTTATCTCATTTTGGGAAAGATAGATGAATTATCTAGTTTTAGAAAAATGGTAACCTGCATGATGGGTGACAACATGCCCCATCAAACAAGGTCATGGGATTGAAACCACAACTAAAATTTTACAAGGTTTTATCACCAACCACTATCCTACATTGAGTCCCTTGTTAGAAAAACATTTTATTTTTAGTTAAACTAGTTAATGGAATTATATAATGTTGATTTTTTGAACTTATATTTTATCAAATAGATATACATAGTTTTGGAAAATAATATGGGGATTAAGTTCTAAATTTTATTTCAGAAGATATTAACTTATTTGGGAACTTTTTATGATTAATATAAATAAAATACAATAGCATTTTAATTAATGAGTCTTGGTTGAATTATATTATGGAATAATCTATGATAATAGTTGTTGACTTATGGTAATTAAGTTATTTATAGAAGTGATTAATATATCCCAGATAATATGTGAATAAGCTAATTGCTTCTTGGTATGAGATATTATGAGTGGTTGATGTTATTTGGAGAGAAATTTTAAAATTTATATTGGAATACTATGTGATCAAATGCATTTGAATTTTGGGTTTCTATCATAGTTTGGATTATTTTGAAGAAATTTATGGACAATTATTTCTGGAATGGTCTTTGTTGAACATTGGATATTACTATCGAAATTTGGTTATTAAAATTAGTTTTTATTTAAACAATGGTTTATTATTTTATAAGAATTATCTAATCCTCTACTAACCATTTTGGTTTTGGTTAATGTTTAAAGATAAGAGAAATAAATAGTAAACCTTTTGTGGATGATATTAGTTTTATATGTTTATTACAGTGCACCAGGCATGAAAAATTCATCTGAAATACTCATTACTTAGAGAAAATACGAGTTCGTGGTGGAAATTGATTAAGGGATGAAACTATACATTTCATGTAATTATATTTCATTATGTTATTATTCTATGTAGTAAAATAATTCAACAACTTTCTGAATATAATCTTTAAACAAAAAAGTTTTTTGTTTACTTTTCATATTATGAAGTCAATCTACATTTATCCAATCACAAATATATGGTTTTTATTGTTAAATTTTTCATGAAAATTCATTCAATCACGCTTCATCAGAACATGATAGTTAGTTTATTATTCTATATCCATGTTTTCTTACATGGAATCATATTATATGTTATCTCAGATGACCTTCATACATACATTTATTTATTTTAATGTGGAAGATTTATTAATTAATTTTATGATGTTGTATTTGAATAAATTTATTTTAAAGAGATATACCTTATTTACCGACCCCGAATTGAAATTGAAAGGAAAAACTTTCCAAAAGGGTGGAGAATGTAATATCCCAAGTAATTATAGAATAATACTTTTTCATATCTATTAATTTTTATAAATTACATACTAATTTTAGTTTAAATGGTACACTATGTTTGATAGCATACCCGACAATAAATAATGGGTTTCTCTAAAATCATACATTCCACACAAGACTGAGTTATAACAAAAAATAAAACAATATTTTTATTTTTATTTTATATGGTAAATATCACGTAGCCATTTTATTAGAGGAAATGAACAAAACTAACAATATTATATTTACCCATTTTTATAAAATGTTTATAACTTAATCCAATTAGTTTTAGAGACATAAAATGATAATAAATAAAATTTTATGTATATAATACAATAATTTTTTTAAAGGTAGTTTTATTACATTTTAATGGAAAACCCTTTTTAAATGTATTTTTTGACAATATTTTAAGTTTTATTTGAAAAAATAAACTTCTTGTTTGGAACTGAGACATAAAAAAATAAATTGGTTAAAATTTTTCAATTTTTCTAATAAAATTCCCTTTAACATTAATAGTGAATAATATCACATTTCCATTTAAATCTAATTTTTATTATAATTTATTTATATAGATAGGATATCGTATTAATTGGTTTTTAAATTTTATTTAATTGTGTTTTTATAATTTAATAAATATTAGGTTATATTATGTATTTTCACATTGAAATTTGATATAAACACATGTCACTATTTTGATGGTTTTTACTTTTGAAAACTGGGTTTAAAATTTTGATAAAATAGATTAATTTTAAATTAATTAAATAGACTTATGTGTTATTAATTTGGAATCATAAGGAGCAAAATTTTTAAATAGTTTCCTTTTATATTTTTTAATTTATGGATAGTAACTTTATTAATTTTTTTTATTTAACAAGGTGAAAGGGTAAATTAGATAAATAAAGTAAAAAATAATATTATAAAATACTAAAACTACCCAAAAACATGTCATAATCTTATTGGATAAGATATGGATGAAAAATAAAACCCTTGGTGTGAAAATATGGCCTTTTTATGCCACTTGGGTGTGATTATGATACTTATAACTTTTAATTTAAATGATCAGAAAATATATTATAAACACAAATCTTCTTAATAATAAAATTTAATATGGGTTTATATAAGTGATCTCTTAAATATAAATATTCATTGAAAATATAAATATTGATCCAAAACCATGTTATTTTATTTATAAATATTAAATAATAAATAATTAAATATAATTGTGACACAATGATGTTGTAGTGATAGCTTTATTAATGAAGGAATAAAATAAATAATATTATAAATATTAAAATAAATATTATATAAAATAATTTTTTTCGTTCATTTTTTATAGGTAAATATGATAGGTTATAATAATATTAAATGGTTTGGTTCGACGTTATCTCTTTTTTTATATTTTATTTATATTCAATAAATTGAATGGTGTAAAAATTTAAAAAAATGATATTTCATAGAAAAAGAAATTTATTAAATTATTTAAAAAATCATAAAAATATTTTAAAACCACCAAGTTCCTATGATATGGTCCAAAAGTTCATTATGTTTCCAATTATGGGAAAATTACCCCATATATGTAAAATTAATAGCCTATTAATTTTAGAAATGTTTTTACCACAATTAAAATTCAAAGAGAATAATTATCGGTAAAAGGAGACGATAAGGTTCATAATTAGATAAATACTTTTATAAAATTATCGGATGAGTGTATTTATAACTACACAAATCTATATAATCTATATATCTCATGTTTTATCCATGTTAATTAAAAAAATAATTTATATTAATTTAATAATTTAAGAGTTTCCAAAGGTTCCTCTTCCCTCTCCAATAAAATGTACCCTCACTTCTCTAATAATAACATTTAAATAACCCTATGGTTCAGCCAATCCTTTCCTTATAATCTTACTGTAATCCTTAAAATAATCCTATAAGACTCTATTATGGAATAGATCCTCCCAAAGAATACTTTTTGTATAATCTAATAGAAGTTACCTGATTACGAGTTAACGCCTTCTCTCATGCTTTTTTACTTTCATTTCCATTATGCACTCCCTAAACTATTATTATTCTATGATTACATAATAACAGCGGTATCATAAATATACTTGGATTTTTTATGCTATTTTTTATATCTACACTTTCACACACCTCCATTTAATGGGTGATGAACATATTGTTTCTTTATACGGCGAACTACTGTCTCATGAAATGATGGGTTTCCAAATTTTCCCCCACCACCTCTCATGGTGGACATAATAATGGACACTATTTTTACATATAATATATAATATATTTATTTTTTCTCTAGGCTTCTATTAGTTTTATCTATAACATACTTTTATTCTTTGCATGTTGTGTAAATATGATAATTTTGTTTGAGGATGTGTGGACTACCACCCCCTTAAAGCGATAAGACTCTTTACCCCTATACATGAAACATATAAAAGATGGTTTTATTAATAATATTAAAAATAAATGAAATTAATATAATAATTATATTATAATATAATTTTATATCATTTAATATTTATTATTTTAATATGAAAAAGAAATGAATGTAGCCTTCTTCTGTACGTACAACCTACCCTCTCCATGAGCGGTGTGTTTCATTTATTATCTCCATGTATAATGGATTATCTAAAATACATATAGAATTTATATATATGATATTTAAATTATGAATACTATTATTGAGATGATTTAATTTTGACCACATGTACAATTTACATCACAACAAGTTCATATTTTATTGAAGTACCGAATATTGACAAAAAGATTGATATGAACTTAATAGTTATATAATTTTTATAACATGGTAATGAGTGATATGAAAATTATAATAAACTTGAAAATTCTTCTCAATCAGGTAGAAATTATCCTAATATTATTATCCTGTAAAATAAAAATGTATGTGAGAAGTCGAACTCACGGTAAGGGACTACGTCTCAATCTCCATTCATTGAGGCATAATTTGATATTATACACCACATTATTTTATACGGTGTATAATAAACCCTTTTGAATTTTATATTAATTCAATGGATTTCAAAAGTAATCTTTTTTAATGAAGTGATTCAGTAAAATACAAAAGGAATGTTATTTTAATTTATATGGTGACAACAAATTATTCCTCCCCCATAACCGTTATTTGATATTTGGCTCTCTCTATAAGCTGTAATGTTTTTAAATGAAACATAAATACCATATAGTCTTCTCATGTATTTTGGTATTTAAAATGGGTTTGATAAAGGGTTCATTATTTCATTATTTTTAAATGATCTCTTGTGATTTCAAGGTGTAAATTCTATTTTTCCTTTATCCTTATTTTATATGTTATGATTTTTTTAGTTCTTGGCATTGTTTATGTATACGGGTGGTTTTATTATTAAAAAAGGTTTGTTGAAACTTTTATATCTCTCTAATACATTGGGTAATGAGACTAAGGTAAATGTTATGGTTTAACCTTAGAGGTTTAGGGAATATACTATGATGGTTATTCCATACATAACTGTGATGTTTAATCCCTAAGTAGCTATGAATGTTACTATGAAAGTATGATATAGATGCCACATGTTACCTTTATGATATATGATTTCTAATAAAATTTTAATGAATCTTGTGATTTCATGACATATGTTTAAAATTTTATCTTTTATTTGTGAAAATTATAATTTTTTGAAAATGTTTTCAAGGGATTAAAATATTCATAGACTAACAGTTTTACTCCTTATTTTATATTCCCTACATAGCTTTTTAGGATCATCTGATGTTTTTGAAATGTTTTCTACTGGGTAAATGGATAGGTAGGAGAAAGTAATAAGTCAAGAAGAATATTGTCAGGAAAAAAATCATGTTTATTTTGAAAATGTTTTATATTGTAGAAGATGTGAATAATGTTTTAGTTGTATCCCCACAGTATAAATTTTAGTTTTTATGTAATAGTTATTGTACAATTATAAAACTATAAACCTGAAAATATCATCAATGTGAATTCTTGACATAAAACTTTATTATGTAATATTTAAGGTGGGTAATTATATATAACCATATAAATCCTTGATGTTTCCAAAATTCCATTCCAAGGAGCCTTCAGTTATTACCAAAAGGGGAACATCCAAAGGGAGCTGAAATATTCTAAACTGAACCATTTTAATTATTTTATTAAAATTACTTCTAAAATATATTACATCTATAAAATAATGATAAAATTATTATTAATAATATAATTAAATTTTAATATAATAATATAATATCACTTTTATTCCCTCCACCAAAACCATTAAAAAATTAAGAAGTCGTCATGCATATGTTCGAACTACCATCTCCATAAAAGTCATGTTTTATTTATCATAACCACATAACAATAATGGATATAAAATTATATTTAAATTATTTCTATTATATTTATTAAATTTTATCATTATTATAATATAAACCATTCCTCATAGTCCTCCTCATATATTAAAGATAAATCTGTAACCATTGCATACATGGGGACTATCACGTCAATGAAAGTGATGTATTTTCTTTTCACTCTAGTATTTTAAAATTAGTAAAACTATTTTCAATCAAAATTAAACCCCCAAAAATCATATAAATAAAATAATTTTTCTTCTAAAATAATGATATTATTTCTTAAAAAATCACTTTAGTAACCATACTAACTCAATGATTTTCCCTAGTTCGTTTTTGGGTCTGTTTAACCACTTAATCCGCCAATGATATTCATTTATATCATGGATGAATATTGAAACATAACTATTATTTTGGTTTTAAATTAATGAGAACATATTTTTTTATTTTACATCAATGGTTATAGATTTATTAGACATAATATTATTATATATCCTTTTCTCACAATATATATAATCAAAACATTCATGTCACCAAATATGTAATCATGGATCATATCTGAAATATAGATGAAATAAAATTATGAAATTATAAATCATTATAAAAAAATATTACAAATCTTATAATTATCTTACACTGATGGAAATTTTAATTTATACCTAGGATTTCACACCTCCATTAACAATCCATTAATAAACATTCAATAGAAGTTAACAACATTCAATAACAAAAATAAAATAAAACAAACCAATAAATTTAAATTAAGTGATTATAATTTATGTTTATATAATATTAAATGTAAGAATAATGTTCTATAATATTTGATTAAGATAGTGAAAATTATTTTACCAAATGACATATCATATTTTTACTATGAGGGAATAAAGTTATGGGTGTTTGTTTCTAAATTTTTCTCTATTGAGATATAATGTTTATTCACAACTTGTGTCCTTTTTGTGGATATATGATAGATATTTAACAAATAATAATGTATCATGAAATATAAAATATTTTCAAATCCATTACATTTTTTTTCCTTTCATGGGTTTTCACATTGAAAGATAATGATGAGGTAAGGGGTTCTATTCACTCAACTTCATTTTCTAAATCATATTGGTTCGTATTAAAATATAGTTTTACCAAATATTTTTCTCTTTTTATATCATAAAATTACATTTAATTTCCTCCATTTTATATGGAATTTAAATTTAGGGGTTATTTCAACATTGAACATGAATATATTGATAATGATTCACATCATCTACAAATAAACACATTATCCTGAAAATCCATATTCACACTTTCTTCAAAATTTCAACATTATTATCTTAAAATAAAGATATATTTTATTTTATTTTTAAATAAAATATATTTTTAACTTTTTTTAAATTAAATAAAAATCTATATTTTAACAGTTTAGGTTTTCCAAAAATGTATTTAAATATATTAAAAAGGTTTTCCTTTCACAGTCTCATGTTTTATCATTCACTCCACATTTTCATCAAACAATTTTTTTTTTCAATGACACATTATATTTTATGTTATTTAAAAGTAATATTTTTCTAGATATCCCACATCAATTTTTTTAAATTAATATTTACTATGATATTTAAATTATTATTTCACAATAATGGTAAAAATGTTTTCTAAAAGCTCTAGAATTTTCATTCACCATTACGAAAATTCATATTTATGAAGATTGTTTCAATGTTTTTAAATGGATTTCAAATTGTTTTGAATTCATAATAGTTGTAAATGAAAATTAAATATTTTTATATTTTTCAAAAGATAATTTTTTATTTTTAAAATGAATTATTTATTTTAAAATGGGTTATTTATTCTTTTTTTCTTCAATGTGATTCACCCAATAATATTAAAATGTTATTTTAAAATATGTAAACATTTTACTTATTCATTATAGTCTACTTGAGATGTGTCCATTTGTTAATATTAAACTTATTTTCATAGATATATTGTGATGATAATGTTTCATGGATTTTTCAATAAAACATTATTCGTTCATAGAAGATAATTATGTTATGAAAAAATAATGAATTGTTTTATGATCTTGTTTCCTAATTATACTTGGTTTTCATTATGATATGGTTTGGGTTTAAAATATTTCAATATTGGGTTAATATTTTTAAATCTCTATAATATATTTGAGAAATAATGACATCACTTGTGATAATGATATTGACTACAACATTTTTCTCACAACATTTACTATCAGACATTTATTTGTTCACAACAAATATTTTGGGATTTTATTTCAAAACATGAATCCTATACTTCTTTTACAACATGATTGATGAGAAAGTTTTATTTTATTATTTTAATGTTTTGAAAAGATTTATCTTGGTCAAATTTTTATAATCTCACTATGATAATTTTTTTCAAATATTCATTATTATGCTATATTTATATTGATTTTTTAATTTTCATGACATGTGATAATAATAACACACCATGCCTCATGTTTATTACCCAATGATATCATTATATTTTGATATTGTATTTGGTTGTTCATTCGAGACATCCAGACCTTCGGTCATAACATATTTAAATTTTTATTTTTCCATCTTATTAAAATAAGATATTTCTCACATAATAATGTTTTATTATATTATCATAATCGATCCCTTGATGATATGTTAATATAATTTTCTAGCGAGATAAATTTTTCATAAAAAATTTATTTTTCTTTCAAATTATTTTTATTTTTATTTCTAATTTATTGATAACTAATGAATTTATTCTATATATGTGTACACATATTATTCATAATATAATTAATATTATTCATAACCATCAATTTAATGACTAAGTAATAAAATATTCTATACTATGATTCAATTGGACATGGGGTTTTATGTACTAAAATCTCTATAAGATGTTTATTTGATTTAAAATTAATAAACTCTAAAATCTCAAGTTATTATATTCGGTCAACCTTTGATAAATAACATTATTAAATTTTCATGTTCCCCAAAAAAATAAAGTATTTTCAATCTAAAAATATGATTTCGGAAGTCCCACATCAAAATAAGGTTTAATAAAACTTATTAATGATTAAATAGAAATGAAACTATGAATGAAATTTATTATAAAACATAACTAGGATTCTTGTAAGAAATTTTAGTGGGATATCAAAATATTGACATAGTAGAAAAAAGTAAATAATTATAGGTATTGATATCACAAAAATAATAATCATCATGAAAATTTTAATGATTACCAAACTATAAAGAGAATATGTTTAAAAAAATCCATTTATTCTTGAGAAACATAGGTAAATGTATAATATTTTTATTTCAAGATTATTTTCCTATTGTTAAAAAATTATTATACTATCAATATAGAGAACGTGTGAAAATATACTTTCTTGATGCCTTTTTATTTCATAATCACAATTTCATCATTTGGTTATGATTTTATAAATTTTAACATCATTTTTTTCTCTTGTAAATGAATATAAAATATTATATTTTTATGTCTAAATAAATTAAATAAGTTTTTCAAATATCATTAGATCCATAAAAGAGTGAAAAGTTCTTCTGTATGTCTCTAATTATATTCCAAAACCAAAATGGTTGTCACAAGTTGTCCGATATAATAAATATATCTCTAAACAACAATAGTGACACCAAAATATAGACATAATATTTATCCTTAAAATAGTTTCAGTAAAAACAATTTCATATTATCCAAGAAATCAAATAGGCTAGTGGTTGGCGTTACACCCTTATAGCCCTTCAATAATAATTTTAAGTCCCACGCTCTTTTGGGATTCTATAGGTTTTAACCTAACATGTGGTTTTCCATTTTTCAAAATATATGTTAATATAAATCTTATAATGTTTCTAAAAATATGATGAACATCCAAAAAATAAAATTATTCATAAAATCACTTTTTAACAACTAGGGTTTTCTATATAGCCTTCTTTACAAAAAAATCATGAAATCATAATTGACTATTTTTAACATAACATCATTTATAATATTAACCCTATATTTTATCAATACATTTAATATTACAAAGAGATAATTATTTCTCAAATAGTATATCATGATGAACTTAAGGGTTATATATAACTCAACCTAAAAAAATGATTACCAAAATTTCATTAATCGCATGATAATACCATCATTTTAAACAGAAAATGTGTTGTATAAGACTTTGAACATATGATCAACCTTAAACACATAATGAAACTATTGTATCTATAATTCATGAGTTAATATTATATGAATATATATTCTTCGCAAAAATAAAACACAATGCTTAGATGTTTCATGATTCTTATAACCAAAAAATAATTGATAAAAATACTTCTAAAATATAATTCATGAATTATTTTATACAAATACATCAATCATTATATTCTGAAATAATTCATTAGATCATAAATTAGTTTACCTCTAAATTAAACAAATTAATTGGATAATTCCTTGGTTCCCCACATTCAACTCAAAAAACTAAATATATATATCATGGATAAAATTAATTTTCCATATTGAACTCTATTCTATGATTCAAAAATTATTTTCTCTATGACCATCAATTCATAAAATAAAATATTTGACTATTAATTCAATACATTCTCATGGTATTATCTTTCTACATTTGTTGCATGAAGAAAATCAATCTTTATTTCCCTTATGTTTTTCACCACTCAGTCCCTTAGTGGACTTCATACTTATCTTATTTAGTGATTGTAAGAGTTGGTTAAGAAATTTGTTGTAAATTATATATATATAATAATGACTATTAATTATCATTATATATATCACCCTATACATTTTCCAATTTTTTTCTCATAATTACCACATTGTCAATCATATTTAATTATAACACGAATCCTTTCAATAAAAAATTGATTAAAACAAAAAATCGTGGTGTGAGAAAAAATAATCATAGAGGGAAACCATATAATAATTTTTAAGATGCCTAAATCATGAAACAATTTTTCAATTGAATTAATTTTCATGATGATAGTAATATTCTTTTTATGCTAATTCCTTTCACATTTTTTGTAAAAAAAGTCAAAAAGTTACTTTTTTGGAAATGGACAATTAGAATACTTTAAAACCATTTTTGTAAAAATTAAATCATAAGTAAAAATATCATTAATAAATTAAAAGATAATATTAAAAATATTCGTGATAAAATTTTAAATTAAATGTGGATGTGAAAGAAATTTATTTTTTGATGGAAAAGATAAATAATATTTCATTTAATTAAAAAAATCTAGACTATTTTACTCATGTCTGTGTGGTATATTATATTATTAATTAAACTTTTAGCAATAAATATAGGAGGAAAAAATTAATTGTTTTTATTAAAAAATGATCTAATGTTTTCTCATAATGTAAATTGGAGCATTAAAAATCCTGATTAAAATGTAATTGAGGCCATAGACCCTTTCTACATTGGTAAAATTGTAATCATATTTCCAAATATTCTCAATATAGTGGAAATTGAGATGAAATCCCTTATAATGATAAAAACATTGACTTTGGGATAAGTATATGAATTTATTATGTTTATGAAATGTAAATCCACATAAAAAAGTCTTAATATTTAATAAAATATTCAATACGAATTAGACACGTGATATTAGAATATTGAAGACAATGAAGATGTAAAATAACACAATTAAGAGAAATTGAGTTACAAAACATCTTACCAATTGGTGGATTTAAAATTAAAACAAAATTGATGAAGAAAAATTAAATCTAATGTAAAATACAATTAATTATGATATATTCATTATATAATGTTTATAATCATAATTATACAGACTATATAAATAAAATTAGTTCTATAATATTAAAATATATCTTAATAAATGGAAATTATAATAAAATCCCTTAACTCATGTTTCCCATTATTTGATCATGATTTAATATTTTGTATAATGGTTTTAGGAATTCTATTAAATTATAATATATCCATATTAATATTTAAAATATCATATAAGGCCATCTTATAACATCTTATAACCCATTCGTTTATAATATTTCATTATTACCGTTGTTCTATCTGTTAATTTCATTGTTTTAAAATGCATGTTTTTTCATTGATATGATAGTTATTATGAATATGATATAAATTCATAATAACTAGATGTATATTAATTTTATAAATATCACATTAATTCATTTTATAACATTTTATAACCATACATGAATGTTGGAAAAGGAAAATAAATCACATTACTTTATGGTGATTGTAGGCCATATGTATGCATGAGCGGTGATATCATTCCATTAATGGGTGAAATGGTAAAAAAGTTAATGATATATTAATTTTACATAATTAATATAAGGCCATATTAATTATATATATTCATTATTTACATTATTAAGATTATATGTGTGAGTTGGTTTTAGAAAACAAAATTACACTGATTTGGGAGGTAGTAGTTCACCATACTTAAGAGTGATGACTTTATTTCACACATTATGGATGATGATATGGATAAACATTATTACATATAAATTATAACATATAATTTTATTTTTGATACTATTTTTATTATATTTTATTTATTAATAAATATTTTAAATTGATAAAGGATGTTGTATAAATAATGATCTAAAGGACGATGACAACATTATCTTAGAAAAACATCATTTGTAGCTATTGTTAGGGACCACATGATTGGTATTTTGGGAATATAATAACCTAAATAATGTGTCTAAAATTTATTTGGAGATATTTTTTAAGTTCATTGTTTCATTAAATGGAATGGGATATGTGAATAAATAAAAGAAGAGTTTCCCTTATATAATCGAGGAGGATGAGTATTTTTGGAAATACCAATAACTATTCAATAAGGGAAGTCACTCTAAACCCATGTTCCTCCAAATAAAAAAAATTCTATATGTGGAGGATGATAAGATATATCCACACATACAATGAAAAAATGAAACATTTTTAAAATATGCCATTCCCTAATGCACAAAATTTACATACTTTTACAATTTTAATTTTTACCATGATAACTAGTTCTTTAAATTTACCTAGGTCATTTATCCTTTATGAATAAAAAATTGATCTTTATTAAGTAATTTGGAACCAATAATTTTATATATCGAATGTAATTTAAAAATAAAATTTATATTTGTGTGGAAAATTAATCATGCTGCTAATCATTTTTTTTGTATTTATCAAAGCCGGTTTAAGGAAAACTGGTAACCATACAGATCCTCAAAATTCAAACTAAACATTCAAATTTCAAATTTCAGGTCCACTGCCATCATCACCATGATCCATGATCCCTGACATGTGACCTACGGCATCACGCACTGACCCCGAAAACAGAATCCACTCGATTGCTGCGTCACCTCGGAACTCAATCAAGCACGTCTTCATTCTTATCTATATCGAACTGGAATGCGGGTATGAAACACCATCGATAGACATTACCATCACTGTTAGAGAGAAATCCCGACGTCGGAGCACACAACCGACATCATCACCCAAATCACCACGAGAACAGGACAAAAGCGAACCTTCACCACTGTCCCGCAAAAATGAAATCCTTCCCTGGATGAACCAAAATCAATCGCAAACCTCCGCGGTAAAATAAAAATAAAAAATAACACCACCAACTCCAGCAACCATCATGAATAGAACCACAACAACCAAAATGAGGATGAGGTTAACTAACATCCGTCGTCAGCACAAATGGAGGTCCAGATCTCCATGGAGTTGCCTCCTGAAAGACATCATCATCGTCGCACCATCATGACAACACCTTCAACTCACGCCATCAGAATCACCACGACACAGTAGAAGAAAAACAAATCCAGAGAACTGATGATCCCACCGCCACCAGAATTTTCATAATATTATTTAAAATAAAAACCACAATTTTACAACTAGTGTATAACATAATAGTATCTAACATTACATTTAAACATGGGGTAGCATGTACCCTAATGTTTTCAGGATGTTAAATTAATTTAAAAGTAATATTCTATAAAATATCAGGTTGTTAATGTTAAATATATATAATTAGTATAAAATTATTATATTTCTAGATCATGTCGTCTGACATTATGTAACATGTAGTGTTTACAGAAAGTGTATTCATTAATCATTTAGGGAGTGCGAGACTAGGGTGCATCATTGGAAAACAAGATTATGGGATATAATGGTTATCCAATAAGGGAAACCCAATGGGTTTTTTAGTGGTGTGTTGATGGTGCAATAAAGATGGAAATATAGCTAAAAAGTGTATAGAATTGTACTATAAAGAAGTACTATTGTTGAAGAACAAATGGAAGGATCACATTACATTTAATATTAAAATTATTTCTACTAGAAATTAATCCACACACAAGAAGAGGGTTAAGAATGTTAAAAATGAATGGTTAACAATATGACTGTTATAATTTTAAATGTGCATGAAATTAGAGGAGTCCCAAATTAATGAAAGTGCTTGGTAAATAATGTTATGAAGGGTTTTCCCACTAATATGAAATATAATGATGTAAGGAAACTCATACTTCAAAAAATATATTCAATTATATAATTATTAAAATAATGAAAACATTATGAGTACTAGACTCATAAAATCATCCGAAAGAGTTTTTGGTTTGAAAAAATTTCTTGATCCTTTTTATCAAATTAAAGAGATAATTAATACCCAGATTATTCCCTTATTTTATTGGATGATCATATCAGAATAATTGATTTTTTTTTTATTCTTGAAAATTATATATTTTTGAGTATGTAGTTTTAATACAACTATAGAACCCCCTATTTGCGTATTTAAATTATTGTATCCTCAGAAAACATCATTATAAAATTAAAAAGTGGTATAAATATTCAACTTAAATCAAAATTATTTGATCTTATTTCTGAATATTAAATAATACATCGTTAATTTATAGAATTATATCCCATGAACTGAAGAGAAATAATATATACATACTAGAGATATGTCATCTTATAACCAATATATAATAATGGGAAACCCTATATGGTTAAAGTGTGTGGAATGATTTTCAGTTTACTCTCACAATTTTTTTGTATTAGAATGATTATTGAGTTAGTGAATATATAACCAATAGGGGAAAATGTAACATTCAATGATTTTCTTATATTTTATTGAAGTTGAATTTAGGTTTATTTAATTTATGGTAATATTTTTTGGACATCACCAAAAAATTAATCTTTTTAGTTGATATCACATTGTGATTATTTTATTAAAATATTTCATATCTATATTGATGAATCGTAATTTATACACATGTTTATACCATGAAAACTAAGAGTTATTTAAATTATAGAACATTGATAAGAAAATTATTGTGAAACCCTTTTCTTAAATGGTATTTCTTAATTCTATAATAAATGGAGTGAAAAAATTAAAAGAGGTTAGAATCTAGTTTTTCATATTCATAAGATAAATGGGAATAAAATGTTAAAATTTTAAAACCTGCCAATATACCCATGGTATCAATAAGTAGGTTGAAACCTTTCCCCTTTATAATAATATTCAATAGGGGGAAATACATATTAAAATTCATTCTTGATGACATTTATTAGTATGGAAAACAAATATAAAAGGGGATATTGATGTTCCCAATGGTTTTTATTAGATTTATTTATTACAAATTATTATCAATATTTTTTTACTTTGTTATTATGGGTGATGTTGGAAGTATACTCGCTTGCTTAAAATTATAAAAATACTTGGGTAAAGAAGTGTGAGACATCTATTTTATATAGTGTGAAGAAATATTCTTAGGCCAGAAAACGGTTATTATAGAGTAAATACATGTTACCAACCCATTTATATTTTTATGAATGTTTATTTTGACTTCATATTAAGGGATTATATAAAAATATATGAATACTGTTACCTATAATATTCTTGTAAATGTAAAGAAACTTACTATTAAATAGCATGTGAAATGTTTTGATAAATGATGTAATTAATTTTTAAAGTGTGTAGAACACATTATTTTTTAATAAAGTATAATGGTTATTCAATTAATGAATTAATATCACATAAAATAATGTATATAAAGGATAAGATTGCACATGTTAGTGAACATGAAGTGGAAAAATATTTGATTATTCTAACTTGAATCATACCATGTTTCAATGTACTATTGATCTTGATAAAAAGGGTGGGAAATATTATTATAATTACTAGAATTATTTAATGATGTTCTAAGGTGATTGAAATATTTTGATATGTCTTTGAGGTAAATTAAATATTATATAAATAATGTTTAGTATTTAGGTGTTGAATTTAAATCTAGAAATGAATCCGAAAATTCTCTATGGGTTGGAAAAAATATATGATTTATTATTTATGAAAAACATACAAAGTATGAGTCATATCAAACCCTATGTTTGAATGATTTAGAGAGAAAAATAAAATTTCTTTGAGTATGTAGAAAAAAATGATTGATTAAAAATTATTTCTGAGTCACTCAATCATGTAGTAATAATTATTAATTTAAATGTATTTAATTAAGTAGTAATATATAATAAATCCAACTTTGCATATAAGATATTTAGAGATTTCATATGATTCATTAGACTCAATGAATCCTTGAAATATGATCCATGGTACTCTATTTACAAGATAAATAATGAAATTAATTTAAAATGATATAATACTTGTGCCTAGATTATTTAAAACATTAGACACACTCAAAGGGTGTGTGATTCATGATGAATTGTTGATGATAAAATGATTTTAATCGATGGTGGAGAAAATAAATTCTGGATTAAATAATGAGATATTACATGAGGATAAAAATTTTATAAATTCAAGAATAATTATTTTGAGGAAGAAAAATGAAATATGTTTCTAAATTTTTTTATTTAATGTATTAAAGTTCAAGATTTGATTTTAATCCATTATTTATTTTTGGATTTTGAGTAATAATGAGGAAAATTTAGAAGTGTGTATCAATATTTTATTAATGTTTTAGTTTTAAATTACATTATATGAAATTAAATATAAGTATTGAAATTATACATAATAATAAATATATAATTGTTGACCAACATTATTTTAATTATGAAAATTGCTTTTGTGATTCATTCTAAATATGATATTGTTTTCTGTTGAGGTTTAATCAAATTTTAACAAACTAATTATGATGTCTAAACTTGTTTTCATTAAATCTCATAGTATGTGATGTATATTTCCTTACTAAAATTATTTTATTATTATATTATTTTAATTTATATATAGAGAATATGTATTTTTATAAAATAATGTATTTTTGTAGATAATAAATAACACAACACTATTGAATGTTATAAAAATATTTTCTCAACCATGATAACATGAGTAGGGAAATGGGAAATGTGATTTTTTTGAAAAACAATAATCATTGAGTAGAGATTATTTGGGATCATGGGTCAAGAAATGTATTTTCTTTGAGAAAAATTAAAATCGTGATCATTTAAATGTGTTTTATGTTGTATTTTGCATAAAAAATATTTAAAATATTTTCTAGTGATCTAACTATAAAATTGAATAATTTAGAGATATATAGATGGGTGATTTGCCTAGAAGAGATAAAGAGGGTGATCAGTATATAAGGATAATAAAATATCCCGTCAATAATAATAATAATATTAAAAACAACAACAATAATAATAATAATAATAATATGATTGCATGAAATTTCCTAGTTAATAAAAACTCTCTAAATAATTAATTAAAATAAGTTAATAAGTATTCTCACATAGTTGAACCAAACAGATATAGTCAAAGATGAATAAAATAACAAGAAGTTATTCCTTATAAATCTATCTGGAAGATGTAGTATGAAATCTATATGGATATAAATATATGAGAAATAGAATATTTTTATTATTTTAATATCGTTATTTCAAGGCATTATATGTGGTAATACGCTGGGTTGCTAAAATTATATGATCTCATGTTATGGAGGCTACCAATCATATTATAAAAAAAATATGGAGGTAGTGTTCTTAGAAGTGAAAAAATTCAATAATGTTCCACATAATATTGAATATAAGAAAAGGAATCTATTGATTATGAATGTAATCTTATTTGTACATTTAGTGAGATAATTTATTTATATGAGACCTACTTCAAATAGGTGAAATGGAATTATAAACCAATTTGGTAGATTCATGAATATGTTATACAGAATAAATACCCCTTCACTTACACCATATAGTGAAAAAAGAACATATATAATAAGATAAATATGGTTTCATGATAACACCAGGGTTAACCATTATAATGGATGATAATATTTTAGTAGTCAATTTGAGACTTGGTGAAACCGAATCATTGTAATGGGTATGCTTCCCACTTTAGGTCAGATTCTTATAAACTAATTTTGTGTTAATATTTATTTATATTCATTATTTAATGTGGTATTATGGGTTAGGTTGACCATAAATAGATTAATTTATATCCAAATAGGTAACAATGATTCAAATAACTTTGTTGAATAATGATAATATAATATTTATAATTTGGTAGAATATTTATTCATTGGAAAACAATTAGGTTAACCATCCACCAATAATTAATTTGGTTCTATAATGAAAATGATTAATCATTGATTTACAATTGTATAATTATGGTTTTCATGTACCAAAAATGAATTAGATAATAGAAATCCAAATTTTCATTTCAAGGTTCACATGAATGGTTTGGGTATCTATGAACCCTAACCATTCACATATAATCTTTTCTCCATATTATGAAATTTTTATACCAACCATCATAATATATGGTAATTATAATTAATAAAAATTTAATGTCTATGAGATAGAACCTGGATGCCAATATAATATTAAAATTCCATAAATAATATCAATCATTACTTTAACCAAATTTTAGGTAAGGTCATCCATCAATAAATGTAATATATGTTTCCTACATTTCATGTATGAAGTATTTTTAGAAAATATAAATTTACCCTCCTTAAAAAGAATGATTTCAATAATACTCTATTAATACTTTATCGAATTAAAGGGTTGTCATAGTGAAAGATATATTATCTTTAGATATTATAATATATTTTATAGAAGTAAACTTATGGGTATCAAATTTATTCTTAATAATAATCTATAGTGTACGTTACCAAGCTACATGATCCAATAGTTAAAAGAATTGAGAAGCTACATGTTTGGATCTGGGTTAACTTGATCACTGAGTAGGGAGGTGGGGATTTAGGGATCCCCCTTATTTTAAACTATCCTCCACTTATGAACTCATCCTCTTAATCTAATGAAGGTTCTCAATCCACCCTTTATAATATATCAATATTTTATCATATTCATAAATATTGATAAATAATAACACAAAATATGTACAATTATCAATACCCATATATACTCCTTTAATTCATTGTTAGTCCCCCCAAACAATAATTTATATATTAAATAACTAATACCATTACAACACAGAGTCAACACTTTGTTCACAAACTAATTATAGAATTCACTATAACATAAAAATATCTCTAAAAGATTTGATCCAAGAATAAATACAACACATGATTATCACTTCACCCAATTGATCACTTCACATTTTTTTCTCTTACTCATGAATAAATGGATTAATATATCAATATGTGTACTCCTTCATTAAGATAGTAAGTAACTAATTTCCTTTCAAAGGTCTTTAGTGTTGAAATTACCACTATAATCATATATATCTAGCTATCTCACCTAGATACAAAGAATATTAGCTTCCCTTTAAACAAATTATCTGTGATGGATATATCTCACGATCTACATTACCATTAACTTACTTTTTTTATTTGATCATATTTATTCAAGTATGAAATTCATGTTCCCATCAAATATGATACATATGATCTCCATAATGGTATATCAAAACTAACCATTAAACTCAAAAAAATACCATGAATTCCATCCATTACTACAGCATATTAACTGCTCATGGGCCCGAATCTCATTGCATAAAACATGGAATAATTACACATTATTTAACATTTATTCAAATAAATAAAATATTTCATACTATTATAAAATTTTCAAGAATCATGGAATTAAGACAAATACAATCATCAAGGGAGAATTTAATTTCTATCCAATAATATCCACATTTTATTTGTTATGTTTTTTCATAAGATTCATATATCAAAGACTGATATGTCTTTCACCACAGCCTGTTATGTAATTAGGTTTGATTGGACCTAAACAGAAAAAAGTGAAAAAATCCGGTCTCTTCCATATAGTATTTTTCACATCTATATAAACCTATCAATAACATATTCATTCATCATGTGAGTGGGGTAAGATACTTCATATTCCTTTTTACTTCGTTCATTATGGTTTCCTTCAGTGAACATTTCCTTTATTGGTTTTCCCAATTTTTGTCTAGAATACTTCAAAAGAACCATGGATAGAACCATGGGTGTGGCTAATCGTATTTTTAAAATAAAAAACTCTACTTATTGTAACTACGAGATCCTAACTTGTTTAATACTCATTTGTGGCATAGTCATGTTGCAATGGTGAACCAAGTGTTTACCAAGGGGAGAACCAAAAGCCCAAACTCATTCATGTTCTCCATTTGTAACTTATATCAACATGAGGGCTTATAAAATGGTCATGGAATTCTCCAATATCCTTTTATAAGTTCACCACATCAACTTACTAGTTGTGTACATTCTCATGATGGGTAGTCTTGAACACAACATTAATTGTGCTAAGGCATAGTCTTCTTCTACCTTCTCTAATATGCCTTCAAATTTAGTTGGTAATTATTATGACCAACATCAATAATGTGATTTCGACATTAACATTATCAAAAATTACAGAATTCTTAATTGATTTTACAACCCTCGTATTTTATTAAAGTAATTATTTTCAACTAATCAAACACAATAAATTCTGATTTCTAAAAATCCCCCATTTAGATATTTTTTAAAGTAAACCCCTTTACCATATTCATTTTAGAAAATTCTTACACCCTATTATTGATAATGTTACAAAAAGGTCCTAAATTAATATTAATCTTTATCTTATCTTCTTAAAAAAACTTCTCCCTTATTTTTCACTATAAAGAGTGGTATTAAATTATATGGTCCTTTAGTAAATATCCTTTTTTAATTATTATCTATGTATAAATGGGCTAACATGGTGTAAAAAAAAGATAGATATACCCACATTTTTCTATGTTTCCCATAAAATCTCATCACATGATAACATTCTTCTAAAAAACAACATTTTTCTAATCATAGGGATTCTATGAAAGAAAATTGCCTTAAAATTTATCAATAAAAATAATAATAGTCTAATATGTACAATTATTCATAAAAATGGATAAAATTTAGGGATTTTTCATACCTCATTAAATATTTTTCAATGTTATTCTGAAATATTAGATTTGATAAATTTATTCTCAAATGAGAGCTCCATCAGGGGATGTAAAAATATATTATTCATCATTGATAGGTTCTCCATGAACATATCATCGTCTTCATTGAATAGAAATGTAAACCTCAAACATATGATTCAATTCCTTACATGTTATCACAATAATTTTAAATGATTATAGGATAATGAAGTGACCACTTTATTGCTCTTGAGAAACCCTTAAGTTGAAAGCTTCCACTAGACCTATGTCATTCTATACATTTTTTTGAAGAAGTTGGTCCATGGAATAAAAATTTAATAAGAAAAAAAGTAAAAACATGAATAATAATATAAGTGAGAACACAATGTTAAGGATCGAGTGTAGAAGAGGAACACCCATTAGTGGGTAATTCTGGAAAACATGGTTCTAGGGTACCTGCCTCTACTCCGTGGATATCTCCCACACCTCCACGATTTTGACTCCTCAATTTTCAAATGATCATTACCTAGAAGTAAATCAGAAGCATAGATATATTTTATATATTTACATGATAGATCACACACATTTAATTCCTGGTTATTTTGAAAAATCTCTTCCATATTGTCAGATAAAAGGTTCACCACTAGGAGACAATCATAGAATGCTAATGTTTCTTGTTCAATTTTAACATGAAGAGGATGAAGATATTCACAAAACCACTTATCATCATCACTCATGAGTATTCTTGGAAGTATATACCCTTTTAATATATTATATATAAGGATAATCTTGTTTTTTTTTTGAGATTTTTTAGCCTCACATTCCACATTAGAAGACAATCCAAATGATTGATATGAATTTCTCATAAGTTTAGAAATCAAAGGAGGAAAATTACATTTTTTGTGGCCATTAAATCTATCATCCAGAGTATGAGAAGGTGACACTGCCTGAAGACCTGAGGCGGTCATATATTCTATAGATAGAGTTGGAGTAACCACTCCAAGCTCAGGTGATGGAACCATTTTTTTAAATGAATTGTTCAGAAACCCTCCTCATCCACAACTATGTCAGAATTCTTAACTTTGAATTTTCTAGGGGCTTTAGCATTTAATTTTTTCTGTCCTCTTTGATCTCTCAACGAAATTTTATTTTCATCCACTACTATATGATTTGTGTTGTACTATATCATAGCCGCTTCAATTTATTGGTTTTCAATTTCTACTTTAGCCTTCTTATCAATCGGTCCTTGAAAATCCTTTGACATGTTAACCTCTAAAATAATATAATGGGATGAATTCTCAACCACCCCCTTTTGTTTACTGAGGAACACTAGAATTAGATTGTAGGTTTTGTCTTTTTAAAAAAGAGGCATTTTATTACCCCTATAATGAACCATATTATTTTCAATTTTTTCAGGAAGGATATCATCCTCTTCAAGGTTCACATGATCTTCAGTATACATATTGGCATATGATTAACATTTTTCTTATACATCCGGGTTAAAAACAATATCAACCACCTCAGTACCTTTTTTATCAATCAGAATCATATCTTCATTTATGATAAGATCTTTTGGAAGAGAAGTGTCAACTTAAAAATTTAGATTGACGCCTTCTTTTGATATTTTATTTTTTATGCAATCAAAAACAAAAAGTTATTTCAGTTTAGAAAAATTCTAGAATATCTCTTACCTACAACCCTCCTTGGAATTCCCAACAGAGTTACAATCTTAACATTTTTTTAATTAATTTCCCTATACCTAGTAATTAATTTGTCATCACTTATTTGGAATTGATTATTCTTTGGAAAAACACATTTTTCTAACATATTGTCTAATTTCTTATCTTATCAATTTTATATTCCGTTAGAATTACCGTATCCCTTTCATTCATTATAAATTTTTCTTTTGTTTTACATCCTCAAATTATCACTAAAAATACCCCATTTTCATTACCTATACCATGAGTGGGACATGTTAAACCAACATAATTATGATTTCTGGCCATTCCTTCCACACAAAAAACAAAACCCATTGATTTTATATTTATTTTTCTAATACCATACAAATTCATAGTGTTGTTAATGTTCTCATTCTAAATCATTTTTTTTAATTTAGGGTTTATTTTTCATGGAACAGAAATTTATTTCTCATATATAGATTTTTTTCATCTCAATATTTATTGATCTACATTGAAGGCTTTCATTGATATAAATATATATATCAACTTTTGGTTGAATTGGTGTAGTCTTACCTTGTTCCTTTGATCCTCCATAAATATATGATTATCCTCTAATATAAATTGATTTTATAAAACATTCTCTATCATTATTCAAATTAGTTTTACCTAAACTATATATATATATATATATTCATAGAGACCCAATAATTTTACACATAATATTACATAATTTTAAAAAATAAATATCTAATAAGTTCAACAAAAATATCATGATTCTATATTTCATTTAATTTATAGGTAAGAAAACATCAAATGAAACTAAAACATAACTTTATTATCTTTATTCTCCTTAGTGATATCCAAAATATCATAATGATCCTAAAACCATATTGGATTACCTAAGAAATACATAAATGAAAATGGAGAGTTGTAAATTATAGAAAGGGAATATACATAGCATTGAACATAATGTGTGAGTCAATTTTGTAACATGATATCATAAAAGAGAAAGAACATAAATAATCTCAAGGAATAATAACATATATAACATGGTAACATAAGATTATATTATCAAAGGAATGTGGTAGAAGCATATAACATGATATAAAAAATATTCAAATCTAACATCCTAAACAATATCAATTGGTGTAAAAGGCCTCATAATGGATTATTTTTACTACTTAATCCCATACAAAATGTATCATTAAACCAAAAATATTTCCCAATTAATTGTAGTGGTATTGGGGATAAAAAATCAAATAAATTATAATATTATCTATTATATGAAATGGAAATAGATATTATGGAATAAACATAATGTTTTTAAATAGATATATTAGGGTTACATAATCTCTCCTTATGTCATAATCAAAAGAGAATTCATAAGGAAATCATTTGACTAATCATCCAAAGGAATGTATAACCTTATCAAAGGAAGGGGGTATAATCTATTTTAATAAGTAAGGGAAATATTTAGAAATTTTTGAAACAATTAATAAAATCAATGGGTTTCATCATTGATGAAATCATGTTTAAATGGTCACATGGATTATTTTTAATGAAAATACCCTCTTCACATTGAAATCAATTCTATTAAATCTAAAAATTCCAAAAATATTATTTTTTATGATTCTCTAAAAAAACTATAAGATTATATAATTTAAAATTCAATTAATTATGTGGTCTCAATTTATAGAAATTATATTCATGTTTTTTATGTTAATAGAAATACCTTCTCTCATAATTTTGTCTATAAAATTCAAAAAATATCTTGTTCGGAAAATTGAATAAAAGATTCCTTTAAAATGGTTTTGTGAAATACATTGGACATGGGAAACAAAGCCTTACATATGTCATTTTGGAATAGAAAAAACATTATTTATATAATTTTACGGAAAATATATAAGAAAGTGAAGGGATTGATAATTAATAGAAGATACATGATCGTTAATACATAGAAACAACCTTCATGATGTTTATTTATTCAAAAAGAAAGAAATTGTAAGAGAAATGTAAATAAAATTGATGAATCTAGTTTAATTAAATGGATTTCATTCAATAAAATAATTTTATTATATTTATTAAAAATGAAACATGAACATAAACAAACAAAAAAATAAAAGAGGTAGTAACATAAAACCTTTACTACTTTGATAAATTTCAAATAAAATATGTTTGGATGATATAAAATTATTTGTAACATAAAATTATCAGATGTATGAATAATTAATTATATAATATATAAAAGGTGAATCATATAAACCATATAAAACAATTAGGTGTATGAAATTAATATATGACTCAATGAAGGGAAAAAGTAAGGAAAGGCATTATAAAAAATATACTCAGTGTGTGATAATTAATTACTGAATTCATTACATGTATCAAATTTAAATACACATAAAACAAGATTAAATACAATATAAAATAATAAAAATTAATTACAAACAGAATCCAAGAATATCAAATTTAATTAGTATGTAATATAACACAGTGACATGAATTTGTGTTATGAAACCCCTTACCTTTAGTTCAAATAGTTACACACACTCTTTATCATTACAATAAATAATCATATATTAATGATTTAAATTATTAACAACATTTTTCATCTTTGTTATTCATTTTATTTACTATATTTCCATATAATATTTATTTACATAATAAATTAAGTTCATAGAAGATGTTTTAAAGACATTTGTTTTATATGACCAAAATGACTTAGTTAGGTTGAATATGGTAAAATAATTCATTATCCCATCATCTCAAAATAATAATAATAACATAAATGTAATTTTTATACAAAATTTATACTATAAAACCAAAAAATTAATGATTTCTAGGATAAATGATCTATGTTACAATCATTGAGATGGTAGGTCCTAAATATGCATTCAATGATCATAATGGGAAAAAGAGACGAATTATTTTATATTTTAATAATTATATATATAATAAATTCCGTATTGTTTCACTAAATTCACTTATATATTCCATACATGTGATTTGGTGATAAGAAATGAATCATATCGCTTCATGGAGGTGATAGTCCCCACATACACACGAATGACATTGTAATTTTTTAGTGAATGGAAATGTAGGAAAATATATATTATATATATTAATATTATATAATGAAAAATATATCATTAATATATTATATATATTTATAATATTATAAAAAATATCTATGATGTGATAATGGAAAAATAAGTACATCATTTCGTAATGTGGTAGTCCCCCATACAAAAAACAATTGTTTCATTTCCATTTTAATAGATGAGTACATAGACATAGTTTTCTCCATTAAGATAGTAAAATTTCATTATGTGTGAGATATTTATTCTATAATATCATAATAATTTAATACTATCTTAATCACTTTAAAAAATTAATAAAACAAATTGTTTGGTTAATGTTGATACAATGTTTTCAGACAACCTCTTTATTTTTTTACAACAAGTCCTCCTATGAGGGTATTATTATCAAAACAATGACTCAAGGAAATGTGAATGGTATTAAGTAATTGATTATGTTTTGAATTTATTAAAAAAATGATATAAATTTTTTAGGAAAATAAGAATAGTGGGGTTATTTTATAAGTTAGATGGAGTGAAAAAATTTTAAATACGCAAATAAATTTATTAATGGGAATTCACTCTAATGAAAAGTGAAAAAAATTAATAAATTATGTATGAGAGGGAATATATGGTTGACCCAAAAATCAGAACATAATGAAAAATAATGTTTTAGACATTTTAATCCTTTTAATATTATAGTTACTTCCTATCACTATTTTAGTTTTCAATCTGATATCTATATTTTCTACCTAAGTAATTTTTTCCTTAAGAAAAAATTAGAGTTATTATATAATTAGAAACCAATAATAATAAATATTAATTAAATTTATCAAATAAAAATTATATTTATGTGTAAAATTAATTTTTACACAAGTTCATGTAACACACATATCCTTGTTTTAACATTAACTGTAAAAATATATTTTTATTTGTTCTTACTAGTAATTATGAAAAAAAAATACTTTGAACATATTACCTAAAATTAAAAATTATTATTCAAAAAATGGAATCAGTTTTATTGAAATATGTTTTTAAAAGTTTCTTATTTTAACTTAAAAATAATCCCACAAAATGACATAAAACTTGTTTTTCTAGAGAATTCATTTTATGGGTAATAGATGATCTAATATTAAGTACATGACTATAAATAATTATTATATAAATTTAAATTAACATAAATATATATATTATCTATATATTTTATTTTAATATTTACTTAATATGGGTTATTTTAATTGATGTTAATGGAAATTATTTATTCTTTTGAAAACAGTTTATCGAACATCGTGTTTTTAAGTATATATATATTCTTATTCCCAAATAATGAAAATTAATATTAAAATGATGTAAATTATATCATTATAAATATAATTTTATATATATCACTTTAATTCCAAATAAAAAATATAATGTGATTTTTAAATATCTTTATTTTATGAAAGGTAATGATAGTTTTTGGAATCTTGTTGATTTTCACAATTCCGTGAAATATTAATCATTTCTAAAAAATCCGTAAATTTCACCATAAATTAATTTTGATATTATTGTTTAAAAATGATGTTAATTATATGAAATTAAATTTCGTAAAATTTCTTAATGTTTATTATAATAAATTCTCACAAAAATAAATAAAAAACAGTATTGAACAAAATGTTTTTTTGAGAATAAAATGGTTTCATTAAAAATTGATTGTTTATTTCCTGATAATTTATCCATTAATATTAATTTATTTTAATATTTCTTTATATTTCACAACTTAATTCATCATATTCATAACCTTTAATTAACTTGATAGTTTATGATGCTCATTTTTAAATAATAATATTTAATTATTCAGAGAGTGAACAAAGACATTTAAACATATTATTAAATTATTTTTGTAACATAAACATCCACTAATTATAATACAATAATTTTAATGGTGGTCTGTATAAAATAATAGGTCATAAATATATCAATGTGGGGATAAAAAAATATTCTCCATTATGATGTCCAAAATCGTTTCAGGATTCTATAAAACTTCGGATAAAATAGGTAAAAACATAGAAGAAAGGGGTGACTATTCCAAATCCTAGTAAGGGAATAATTATAATAAGGAATCATAATTTATTATTCATTTATATATCATTAATTTATGTAAAAATATTTTTTGTGAGTAATCTTAATTAATGATATCATAAATAACATTTTATCGTAAGATCTTAGTAACATGGGAAATGTTAAACCACTATATTAAATGAAATCGACATGATTCATGGTTATCTTCCTATAATGTATCACAAGGTGTAAAATATGCCATATTTATTAGGTTTACTCCCAAATAAAATATATTGTTACTCAATAGAAATTTCTTTTAACAAATTCATTTTAGTGTTATGTGGGTGCACCCATCTAATAAACTATACCATGCTCACTCATAGCTACTTGGGTGCACCGATCATAACAGGTTCATGATTTATATCTACCAAAAATATGAAAATAATAAAAAGGAAAAATATATGAATTACCAATAGATATATATTGTGTTTCATAATCTTGTATAATATAATAATGAAATGAAATTTAATAATGAAGGCATCCGAGGGATAAAAATACAGAATATATTTCCCAATAAATATAAGGGAGAATAATATATGTCTATATATGAGATAAATATATAAATAATTTTTAATTAATAGATATTGTCAATGTTTATCATCATTTTTGAAAAATAATTAAAAGATTATATAAGAAACATCTTGATAAAAATACTCTTTTCACAATGAAATCACTTCTTAAAAGTATAAATTTTTTCAAAATATTATATAAATAATTTTTATTTAAAAATATCTATAGAAACAAATAAATACCATAAACGTAATTAGATTTTGTTATGGATGGTAATTCCATACATTTTATATAAGTTAAAATAACTAATGCATTAACATTATTGTAAAAAGGTTAAAAACTGTGTCGTTTTGAATATGAAAAAAGATTCCTTTCAAGAAATTTTATAAAAAAATAAAAAATTGATAAAATTGTATTTAATAAATATCATTGGGAATTTTAACCCTATTTTTATAAATACTTTAAGAAAATATGGATATGGTAGATAAATGGATTTTTGATCAAAGAGTTAAATGAATTTGACCAAATATTTCCTCAATCATTGATTGTACCAAAGAGATAAAAAAATTTATATTACATAGAGAATTAATGAATAAACAACGGATAATAAAATTAAATGGTTTTATCATATATTTATCTAATAAGTTCCTAAAATGGAAATTTATGCCCAAACAATCAATATTGATATCATATTGAAATAGAAACCTTTACCGATTTGGTAACATTTGAATCATAAATCCCATGATTAATGTAGTTTTATTTTAAAATAAAATATAATGAATTATGAATGTTTCATGATATAATATTTATATTTTCATTATATACACCATTTAAAAGATATTAGGTTCCAAAAATAACATGTGTCTCAAAGAATCATGTTTTGAGATGAAACCCTTACACTGAGTAAAACCTTGTCATGTATGTACATTAAAAGTTGTATAATAAACATAAATCAATTATTATTTCTATTGAAAAATATTTATGGGTTTTGACCTTTTACTTTAACCATTTAATTATTTTATTTTATTGAAATAATTCATTACTTATTTAGTTATGTCCACATTAGGTTTTTTGAGGATTCTTCGTTCATAATTTCAATATTGCATAAATTTATTGATAATTTCTAATGGATTAATAGTAAATTCATATATAAAATATTAATCACAAAATAATTATATTTTATATATATAAATTATACTTTTAAATCTAACCATGATTCATGGTTATCAAAAATGAATTATGTTACGATCATGGATATAGTGGGTCGTACGTACACAAGAGAAGCAATTCAATTTTTTAAATATCATTATGGAAATAATTTAAGTTATACATTATCTATAAATAATAATAATTATATCATAAAATTATTATTATTCAGTAAATACACATACATATACCATCAATCCTATATAGTAAAGATAAAGGAATCACGTCACTTTGAAAGTCGATAGTTTTGTCATACACAATAATGATGTTATAAATTTTCAACTAATGGTATGGTAAGAAGGAATATGATATTTCACATTGAAGAAATTAATATAAATTTATTAATATCAAATATAAACATTTAATTCATCATCATGAATATCTATGAGATGTTATTATGGAAAATGAATTACATGAGTTCGTGATGCAGTAATATTTCATAAAATGACTGGTGATTTTATTTCCCATTTTGTGGAAGCGAATATGGATAAATAATATACCATAAATATAATAATTTATTTTGATATTTGATATAGTATTGATATTATTTTTTAAGCTTATGACATAATTGATGTTGTAAAATGAATATTTATAAAAGATGAAGCATGGTGAAGATGATTACCATAGTTTAGAGGAACCTCTTTTATATAGCTTAAGGGACCCAACAATAGCATTTTAATGAAAAAATATATATGCAATTAATATAATGAATTTTTTATATATATTTATATTATTTGGTGTATAAAAATGGGTTGTATAAGTATAGAAATGAGTGGTTATGGGTATTGTTTTATAAGGGAGGAGGAGTGCCGTTTTTGCAAATACCAGAAACTATTTTATAATGTGAAGTCACACTCAATAAAATTTCCTCAATAATAGATAAATAAAGTACTAGAGGAGATATAAATACAATAAATACATCTAAAAATTAAAATAAACATTTTTTAAAAAAAAATTATTCCATTAACTTTTTAGTTTATCCCCATAGTACGCCGATTTTATCATTAACGACTGTAATTTTTTTTTCTATTTTAAATATTTATTATAATAAAATATGAAGTTCGAATTATTATAAATTATTATTTAATATTAATAAAAAATAACCCATTTTTAAAATTCAATTCATACATTTTTCTGAATTTAATATGAAAATCCCTAGAAGCGCAATGAACGAACAATTTTTTGAAAAATACATTTTTCATGAAAAAAAATATTTTAAATTTAAAAATTGACTTGTAATCTAAATTATATGAATTTAAAATAATAAAATTATATGTTTAGTATATAATTTTATTTTAAATCATTACCCTTTAGTTTTTTTATTTATTAAAATTGATTAAGAAATTCACTCTCATACAGTTTTCATGAAAAAAAGTTAAGGCCAATGAATAAACATATACTAAAATATTCTATAATGATAATTCAAATTCAATTAATTTTATTAAATATATTTATAAAATAATTATGCTACATTTAAATAAAATTAAAATAATAATGATAATTTTGAATTTTTGAATATATTAAAGGGAACTGATGAATTTACAAAAATAAGTATTTTTAATAATCACTATAAATTCAATATTTTTAGAAATATCCCAATATTTCACTCTGATTAAATTTTTATGTGATTATATCAACAATTATATTATTTTTATAAATTGAAATTTTCTAAAAGTTCTAAAAATTAATTATAATATTTTTTACCAAAAATAATTAAAATCATTTTTTGAGAAAGAATAATTTTAAATAATAAAATGAATACATAAATCTGGGTAATTGTTATTATAAAATAATAATAAATTTATATTATATAGTAACATTATATATATAATTTACAATATGGTTTCTCATATTCATACTTCCAATTTCAACAGTTGGGTTATAACGATGAATTTTAAATAATATTTTTTAATAATACATCATGGTTCATTTAATATCAGTGTTGAATGTTGTATGTGCTATCAAAAATATTGTTATTTTTATATATATGGGTGATAAATTCTACACCAATATAAATAAAATATTCCCTCATGATTTTAACTTTAGGTTAGTTTTATTTTTTAAAATTTTATTGTGGAAAAATCACATCCTAAAAATGGTTAACAAAACTTCTTGCTAAAAGAGGTAACATGAAATATAAAGGTGTTATATAATGAAGCATAACTATGATTAAAATTTAGCAAAATTGTGTGAGATTTAAATTTATGGATAAATAATAAAATCATAAATAATTATAGAGAGTGATAGAGATCATTGATCATAAAAAATTGAATGATCACTATAACATTGAAGACCAAAAAACTATAAATATACGATGCATTAAAAGACCATTGATCAATAAAATCTAAATGAAACATGATAATTTTTTATTTGAATCGTTTTCCTAGATTTGGGTGATCATTTTTTTATATTTAGGAATTATATATGAAAGTAATCTTTTTAGGAATGTCTAATTTCAACCATTATTCACTTTTCACCACAATATCATCTGTTGAATCAAACAATTATTATTCAAGAAGAATATTTTTTGTATAGAGGTATGATTCCAAATAATGATATCATGATATTCCTATTATCTTTATACATTACCCCAAACTAGAATGGTTATCTGAGGTGTTAAGAAAAAATCCTTAATGGTAGTGATTTTGGGTAGATTGAGTTTGTTGATAAGGTTTGAAGTTGTTGACAAATAGTGATTTTTAAAAAATCCATGAGAAGAATGAATACTATAAGAAACTAACGGATCAAGAATATCGGATCTGATCTCAGGATGTGATCACATGTTTCACTTATTGTAGTCTTCAGTTTTCATAATGGGCCATAAAAAGAATTATAAGACAACAACACTAACAATCACAATATTGAATTGTGATCTAGAGATGGGATACTATAGAACCCATGATTATATTTGTGTCTAGTGATAGGATCTCATACAATTCTCATTATTTTCTTTTGTTCTAGTGATAGGATCTCACACAACGCTCATGATTTTCATTTCATATCATGATGGGATATCACATAGTGCCCGTGATTGTTTTTTGTACTCCAGCCCAATCCTTGTGCAACGGGAAAGCAAAAAAGACTCTCAATTATAATGAAATACCATGAAGATAATGAAAAATATGTAAATATAGTGGAATCATGTGGTCATGTAGGATCTCTCAAGGTTCATGATTTTCTTTGGTACTCACATTCAGATCTCATGCAATGTGCGAATAAGGACTTGCACTAGGGACTCACGTAAATCACAAATGCAGACCAATGACTCGTGCATAACAAGAATTTTGAAATACTAATCTTTTCTAGATCTCCCATAAATCATGAGATAATATCTCACATATATCACTTGGTGCACATGATTCCTATGAGGTGTATTGTTTTCTATGATTTTTTGAGATTAAGGTGGTGGTTTTGTGCCTATAAATTCCCCCTAAACCATCCATAATGATTGATGAAGTTATTATTAATATATTGATCTGAAAAATCATCTAGGAATGGGTCTCATTAAGAGAACTCATGAAAAAGGATTATAGATAGGTCTCATGAATGATTATACATGATTGACTTCGTTTAACTACTTCTCTTGATCTAAAAATGGTATCAATCAAAGCTGACTCGTGCCAACGGTTTTTTCTAGGGGTTCATGCCAAGAGGCTTGCAAAAAGTGAGAATAGAGTTCACAATAGAGAATATCTGTATAGAACTCACACAAGAGGTTTTTTCTAGGGTATTGCGAAAATGGTACTCTCACAAAGCCCAACATAGGTCTCACAACATGTACTCGCACTCATCTTGAAAGCATACTCGCGAAAGGGGACTCACAAAACAGACTTATTCTAGGGACTCACACAAAGGTATTTCACTAGGATATTGTGCAAGGGGTAATTCTCCATGATATCATGCAAGAGGATATATGCTTGGGTCCCGCACATGGGTATCAAACTTAATTATTAATCATGGAGATACACACATTCATTTACATGTGTATAATATCATTGTGATATTGTAATTTTGAAGTAGAAAAGGAAGATAATTTTTCTACATCATTTAACAATACGTGAAGAAGGAGTTCATTCAATGATATATTCAATGAATTTAAATGAATACATGGAAACACATGTAGATCATTTCATAGAAGAGGTAATATTTATGTCTATAGTATAGAAAAGTTGGTTCTAGTTGTATAGAATATAGAAATGTTGAATCTAGTATTTTTAACAGAAGTATTGGAGAAACACATAAATATCTTCATTTTATTATCTACATACAATTGAGGATGTATTCATTTGGGATAAGTAAGGTACCTACATGTCTATAAACATTGGTTGAATCCCTTCCAAGAGAATTAAGTAATGGTAAAGGAATAAGGTGATCCTTTCAGTAGAAGTGATCCAGAGAAACAAACAAATGGAATGACCCTTGGGAAAGAATTGATGTAACCCTAATCCTTTTAAAGGCTCTGATCCTAGGAATATAAGTTATATAGGCCAAACCTTGTAGTTTATAAGTTAGACTTAGTGTATTTGGTACATTATTAAATCTCCATTAGGCTCCGTAGATGTAGCCCAGTGAGGTTGACTGAAGTAAAAATTTGTGTATCATTGTTTTTTCCTTTCCCAATTTACATTCAATGAATCTTTATCAGATAAATTTATAAAGGATAATAGTAATCTATACTATAACATCCATCGTTCTCTTCATTTTCTTGAGAAAGTGGTAAGATGCTACTAGGACTTAAGTGACATCCCAAAGATGCCAATGGTTGAAAATAAATGATGAAGGGTTATAATACATGTGGGGGATGATATGTTTTAAGAATAAAATAGATAATACAATACAACCAAATGAAATAACAACTATATGATGCATGATAAAAATAATGACAACTCAACCTATTATTTTAAATTAAAACCAACCAATATGTACTATAGTATAAGATCACTAATAAAACTTCAATAATACCACATGACTCCAAGATCTATAAGCTTCATGCTTCAACGTCACCAATTAGTCCAGGTATCTCGAGGTGGTTCTAAGGACGCGTCACATATTACCATTCCCCATGTCCCAGTAGATGACATCATTAAGAGAACCAACGTACCAATGTAGGGTGAGTATAAAAATTTTTAGTTTTCCCCCAAATACTTTCATACTCATGACAATATTGTAGAAAAGATAGAAACATTTATATAAAACAATTTATATAAAAAAATTTATATAAAACAATTCCCAATCTATTATATAACAAAACATCAATAACTTCTAAAAAGTGTTTATAAAAAAATACATACAACTTCCATGTTAAGAAAATTTTCCATAAAAATCTATTTTTCATAAAGACAACCAAATATTTATTTAAATTCATTTCTTAATATCCATATTGGTTTAGTCATTCCATCAATTCACACATCCAACCATGCATGTAACCTAGACCTCCATATACTCATCTGTAGTGATTCATCCTTTCCCTAAGCTGACACATAGTGAACCATTTTGATGGTGGATATCCCTAACCCCATCCATCCCACTAATGATGGTTGGGACACCTTTCACTTATATTTCTTGATTGCAAAAGAAAACAAACAACCATTATTCCAAAAACAATAATTTTATCCTTATCAATAAAAATAATTTTATTTAAAACCGTTATGAAAACTAATTCTACTAAACCACCACCATTTAATATCAATAAAATTATCCCTTTTATTAGAAAGATATTTATTAATCCATTAACCACAATTACAGGAAAAATACTCAATTTAAAAATGAACATTTTATAACCATGAACCAAACAACTTCTTTAAGAACACAAAAATACCAAGAATCCATAAACCATCACTCAAGAGGGTATTCAAAAATAATTACACATCCAATTCTCAATAAATTTCACGACAAATAATCAATTTGAAATATGGACAATCAATTCTATCAGGAGTATCCAAGAGTAAATCTACCAACCTTGATAGTTTTGGTGAAAATGATAAATGTAATTAAAAATGTCACATAAATAGGATAAATATCCATAAACCTTCCATAGATATCTTCCACTATCATGAACCAATAAAAATATAATCATATTTTTCACCCAATACTCTAGATCTACCTATATATTCAATATATTTAAGAAATGAGAAAATAATCAAAGTAGATCTATGAAACCAATTAAGAATAATGAATAGCAAACACATACCCTAGGGAATCAACATCTAATCACCAAGGGGAGACTTCATATTTCCTTTATATTGAGGGGAGAACCTTCTTTAACCATAGAGGAAGAAAAATAGCATGTTAGATCTATTGGGATGGTGAGTGGTTAAAACCATAATCTAACCAATATCCACTTATTAAAGATCTATATTTTACAATGTTCATGGTTTAGCCGCACGGTTCGACAAACTATGTGTCATACACTGCCTTGAGGATGACCTTTTCATGGTTTCCTTGAACAATCTCCAAACCTGTGTGCTAACTGTGCTAAAGTTACTACCTCATTTTTCCAAAATCCATCTTTCAAAGAACACGGTTACAAATAGGCTTTCACACAGTTTGAAAAAACTTTGCATAACTCCTTAACAAATTCTTTAGATTATTTCATATTGTGCACATTTTCTTACCAGTGATCCATGGTTTCTATAAACTGTGCACCACCCATGAACAATTGTAAAATCTCCCCAAAACTCCCAAAATGTTCTCCAAAATTTCCCATATATCACCCTTATACTTTATATAAATGAAAGGAAAAAACAAGGGTTATATAACACAAACTAGGGGTGATACATTCTCTTTCCCATAGGACATTTCATCCTCAAAATGTATACAACCATATTTTCTTTGAAAGAGTTCTGGGAATTTCAATTTGATTTCTTTCTTGTGTTCCCAAGCCTCATCCAGAATTGGACCATGTTTCTATAAAACCAAAATAGACAAATGCTTTTTCCACACAATTCATTATCTTAGATATCCAAAATCTTCTCTATGATATGTACAAATGAAGCTTATGGGTCTAGGTTAATGTGATCCCATATGATCATATAGTCTAGATCACAATGATACTCTTTCAAGTGAGATACGTTGAACAAGTTATGCACAAAACTAAACCATGGTGAAAATTCCCCCTGATATGCCACCTCTCCAACCTATTCCAGTGTCTCAAAAGTGATAATGTATAAAAGAGATAAATTTCCTTGCTTCCAAAAATGAGGATTTCCAATCATTGGAGATATCCTAAAGAACACATGATCCCATGCCACTACTGGAAACATCGGTCGACGATGAACCACATTTGATTTATGATGAATTTGACCTACCTCCATCCTATTTCTGATCAATTGAATCCTGTATATTTTTTATTAGACAAGGCCTATCCCATATAGTGTAGTCTCAGATGTTTCCACCACCACAATGGTGAATTATAAGGACACCAAAACAATTCTTCAAAAGGTTCCATAGGTATCGAGTCCTGATACAAGTTATCATATGAGAACTCCACCAATGGAACATGCTCTTCCCATGATCCACCAAATTCCATTACATAAACAGGATACATGTCATCAATAATTTCATCATCCTTTGAGTTATCCTATCTATCTGAAGATGATACGCCATACTCATAGTCAACTGGGTCACAAGGGAATTCTGTAGGGATTTCGAGAAATGAGATATAAATCTCATATATTTGTCTAAGAATATCAAAAATGATATTCAATGATTCTTTACCTCTTCTCGTATATAGATTTTGGATAGATTCGACATCATATGAGTTTCAAGAATATTGATGAAATGAGCTAACATGGTAAGCTAATCCACTATCACTCATATGTCTTCAAGTTTCTGAACCATTCATGGGAGGAAAATAACAAAATCCATAGCTATTTGTTCCCATTTACACAGTCTAATATGTTAAGAATGAAAAATACCTATAGTTCACTAATGTTCTACCTTAACCTTTTAACATGTTAAGCATCTTGAGGAAAAATTAGTCACCCTTTTTTCATGCTACTCTATAAAAACTATGCCTTCAGTGCCTTATACATCTTTTGTATTCCATGATGAATAGACCAAATTGAATAGTTTTTTCCATGAAGATTTTGTTCTTAACCATACATTGATACAACCATCTGATTTCTAAACCCCATCATTGAACACCAATCAAATTTATTGCCATCAATTGCCTCCCCACTATCGAGTTTTGAACTTTTTGCAACACATTCTGCATCGAATGTTTGTTGTTCTTTTACTATATTTAACAATTAAAGAAACCACGGAAAATGACAATAAAAAAGAAATATCACCTTGTTCTTCACATTACACATGCATGTCATCTAGGACTAACATCAACTGCCACTCTTCTAAAGATTCATTTCCCAATAGAGCATATGAATTTATGCTTAATGCATTTGCTAATGTATTGCCTTTACCATATATTAAGTAAAATTCAAAAATATGATGATATTCCATCCAAATAATTTTCCTAAAAATCAAATACCATTGTGATAAAATATGTTTCAACCTTTTATAATTCATGAACATTGTAAATTTCACACCGTGATAATGACACCATGTCATCAAAGTATGGAGGACTGCAGCTAACACCAAATTGTGTGTTGGGTAATTCTTTTAATGAACTCTCAAATATATTGAACCATAAGTAACAACAAGGTCTCCTTTTATGATAACACATCCTAACACATATATTTAAGCCTCACAATACACTACACACCCCTGTCCTAATTTTGTATAAATCAAGATAGGTGTTGATGTAAGATGAACATTCCGCTCTTAGAAAGCCTTTTAGCATTCGTCAGTCCATTGGAATATAATGTTCTTCTTTGTAAATGATTTCTTGGGCGATGATAGTTGTGAGAATCTACAAAAAATATTGCTAATAACCAATGAGACTAAGAAAACATCATATCTCGAAGATTTTCTTTAGCTTTTCCCAAGATATCATAGTTTCCATCTTTTATAGATCAATAAAAACACTTTTTCACAAATTACATGGCCATGAATACATACCTTTTATTTCAAAAATCACACTTTGATAATATTTCCTACAAACAATGGTCCCCCAAGATTTATAAAACTATCAAAAAGTATTTCTCATGTTCATCCCTTGTCCTTGAAATCACTGACATATCGTCCATAAACAGCACAACAAATGAATCCAGGTATATTTGAAATATCTGATTCATTAATTCGAAAAAAAACTATTGGTGTATTCAAAAGACCCAATGGCATTACCAAATATTCATAATGGCTATATATTCTTTTAAATGAAATATCCTCCTTCCAATCTCAAAATTGGTGATTTCCAAATGACTATTCAATTTTTGAGAACTATTGAGCTTCCCTTAATTGAAAAAACATATCATAAATGTGTGGAAGTGGATACTAATTCTTTGTCATAACTTGGTTATGCATAAAATAATAAACACATATCCTTAGAGTTCCATATTCTGTCTTTGTGAATAAGAATGGTGATGCCCACAAAGATGTGTGAGTATAAATGAAATAATTTCTTTCCAACTCTTCAAACTAAAATTTTAACTCCATTAAATATTTGGATTCCATCCTATATGGAATAAAGGGAAAAGGACTGGACCTTAGAATGAGATCAATCATAGAATCCACATCCCTTATAGCAGGCAACACTAAGATGTTTATGGGGAAAAAATCTAGAAATTGACCCACTCCTAATAGAAAACTGTTATCCAAATTATCATAAATTGATGACAAAGTCAACACCACTAACCAGTAATAGATAATTATCAATGTTGGTTCCAACAATCTCATTGCACCTGTCATTAAAATATTTTTCACCTCTGAAGAGATTCTTGGTATCATTATCATCTATGAAACTAATTGTATTGTTATCTCATTTGATGTAATACTTGAACATTTCTAACCAATCCATACCCAATATTACATCATAAAAATAAATCTCCAACACAAAGAAGTCCCATTTCAATTCAGATCCAACAAAAAATTATATAAAATGTTCTTCATATAAAGGCTTGAAATTCAATTAAACAAAGAGGTGTTTGACATTTTAATATAGAAGGAACCATATCGAGTTTTAAACCTTATAATTAAATATCAAGAGAATATCAAATAATGTAAAACATCACTTTCATAAGAGTATAATTAAAATGTATTGTACCTATTTCTGTATATGGTCTCACATAATCATCACCAATCATCTTCTCATTCCCATTTAATTTATTAATCATTTAACTATGCTCCTTGTTACCCTGCTGATATTTCACTTCCCGAGGTGTCATGGTTTTTCTAGAATCAGCATGGAATGCTCTATTATGATGATGATATTGATTTTGTTTTCCTCTCCTTGTTGAAGCATATGATGCTTATGACACCTGAGAAGTGTCCTCAGCACATAACCTTAGAGAATTGTTACAATAACACCAAAGATTCCCAATCACTATCCTTTGTGCCATGATCTAGGTGGTGGTGTACATTGTCACTTTATGTGGTCGAACAAACCACATTGAAAACATCCAAACTAGATCTAAGGTTTTGGTGGAATATTCCCTAATCTAGCTGTTTGATTTTAATTCGTTCTCCCACCTTGGATGTCGGTTTCCATCTTCAACTATCCCCCAGCATTAGTGTTTCGACCATTTCCTATAGGTATAATGATACTTAATCCTCCCATATCTCCTACGATATCTCCTACAACCACTTTCATTGTATTTTCCATCTCTATATAATCAATAATATAGAGCATGGAAATCATCTAGAGAATCAAATACCTTAACCTCTATTCAATGATATATTATTTCAAGGTTGCACGAGCCATAACCCCTTGTGGAAGTCACAGTAAATTAATTAATTTATCCGCATACACTGTAAGACATATATTTTCCTTCTTCACACATAATATGTTAATTGTTCTTTGAGCTTTTAATGTATGAGGATTGAATTGTTTATTCATCAATTCCTCAAAATCCTCCAAACTATGGTATTTCCTAACTATAGCCTACACCACTAGATCCCAGCACTAGCATTCAAGATTGTCCAGTATAAACTTCAATAGATTTACTTTTAGCTCTGTTGTTGTGTCGATAAAATCAATGATATGATTCATCATTTTATTCCATTATTCAGCTCTTTTTAGTTCAAAATCACCCAATAAGATAGGTGGATTCTATTTTTTGAAATAGATTGAATGGTACACTTGTCCTGGCTCATTCCTATTGTTCCCTGTGTCCTCATCCTAAAATTATTGGATGATAATCTGAACGATATGTTGGTTTAAATGTTTTTTTGGTGTAACCACATTCTCCATAGATTCTTTGGGAAGGTTTCTACGAAGCCTACTAGGTGATATTTTCTAAACAAACAATGAACTCCATGTGTCTCTCCCTCTAGAAATGGATGGATTATAATTTATAAATATATCCTATCATCTATAACAACAATATATTCCAAAATAAAATTTTTTTCACATTCAACCATATTTGAAAAATCTATACTCACTTTTGAAAATCAATCCATTTTTAAAAAACACCAACTATGCTCTTTTCAGTTTCATTCATTTGAAAAACAGATTGATACATTTTTCAAAAATCAACACAGTGCATCAAATTATATATCATTACCCAAGAAATTAAATTTGAAATTCTAGTGGGAATTCATTCCACTGATGCTTTTCATTCTCATTTCATTTGATAAACCCACGACAATGAGATTCCAATATACTATATGTTTCTCCAAAATACATATGTACCCAAATACCTGGTAACATTAAGCTCAATATAAAAATGATAGATATATCTTTTTATTATCTAAATTTCATGTCCTACAAATTCTAATACTTTCTATGATAATAACCCAAGGAATATATTGAAATTAATTCTAATCCAACACTAAAAAAACTGATGACTGTTGATACCATTTATCTCAAAAAAATATTTTGGACAGAAAAAAACTAATATCATTTGTAACATCCCTCCTTCTCCTCATTTTTTTTAGAAGGTGGGAGGGTTGTGCAAGGCCTTTGGAGACATCCTCAAGATTTAAAAGTTTCAAAATAAATGCTGAAGGGTTTCAAAACATGAGGAGGATGATTTACCCTTTATTAGTATGGAAACTAATTGAATACAACAAAACCAATCATTCACCTATATGATTCAAGATAAAAAGAATGAAAAATCACCGATTTGTTTTATATCAAAACCATCAAAAATGTACTATAGTATAAGCCAAAATAACATCAAATTAAACAACATAATATAACTAATAAAAATCTAAGACATTCACAATACTCTATGTTCCACATGATCTATGCTCCAACATCACCAAACATCCCATGTATCATGAGGTACTGCCAAATGAGTTTGATAATTTGTTCCCATGTCTTGGGAGATGGTATCTGAAAGAGAACCAATTTTCTAAAGCATGGATAAGAATAAAACATATTAATTATTCCCCAATGAATTACCTAATCATAACACTGGGTTAGAAAATTTAAAAACATTTATATAAAACAATTCCTAAAATAGATTAATAAAAAAATATAAAAAACTTCTAAAAACTTTTTATCACTAAATACAAACAAGTACCATGTAACCCAAATTTTCTAGAAAAAATTATTTTTTATAAAGGAAACTAAACAATGATTTAAATCTATATGTCAATATCCATTTTGTCTTAACCATTCCATCCATCCACACATCCAATCATGCATGAAACATGGACCTCCCTATATTCTTGAGTGGTGATTCATCATTTCACTAAGACATTAACTAGTGTACCATTTTTATGGGGGATATCCCTAACCCTTATCCATCCTGATAATGATGTTGGAGACTCCTTGACCTTATCCTTCACAAATAAACATGAAAATACCCAACCATTATTCCAATAACCAATTCCAAAAATAGACATTTTATCCTTTTAAATAAAACAATTATTTTATTGAAAACCTTTAAATTAAATAATTCTAATCAACCATCCCCATTTAATTTAAATAAAATATTCCCTTTTATTAAAATCATATTGATTAATTATTTTACCACAATTCTAGAAATTTGATGAATTTTAAATCCAAGGACAAAATAACATTTTTAAGAACACCCAATTCTCATGTTTCCATAAACTGTTAGTCAATAGGGTTTTCAAAAATCATTACACAGCCAAATCACAATAATTTTCACTCAAAATAATCAAATTGATATCATATAAATTAGTTCTAGAAAGAGGAGTCTAGATTTAAGCCACCTACCTCCAGAGTTTTGGTGAAAACCATAAATGGAATGAAAAATGTTACAAATACAGGTTGAATATTCACAAACCTACCTATGATATCTTACCCTATCATACACCATGCCAAATACAATCATATTTCACATCCACACATTTATATCTACCAACAACAGGCATAGTTCTAAGAAAACGAGAAGATAAATGAAGTGGAACTTTGAAACTGATCAATAACAATGGCGAACAAACACTTACCCTGAAGAATCAGCTTCTAATCTCTATGGGATGCCTTCAGATTGCCTCTGGATCGATATGAGAACCTTCTATGACCTTTTTATATGTAAAATTACATTTTAGAGTGATTTTAGGGGAAAATAGTGGTTAAAACCTTAATGTGACCAATATCTACATTTAAAGGATCTAAGGTTACCCCTATGCATAGTTTAGTCACACGGTTAGAAAAACCATGTGCTAATTGTGCTTTAGCCACTATCTTGAGGTGGAACTTCGCATGGTTTCATTTATAGTAATCAATACCATGTTCAAATAATTCCAAATCTACTACCAAATTTTTTCTAAATCAATATTTTAAATTTCATGTTTACTACTATGTTTTTTCTTGGTTTGGACAAACTATGTACAACATGTGCACATCCCCTTTAGCATATATCAAATTGTGCATAGTTTTGTACATTATTTCTAAAAATCAATAACTTTTTATGAACCTATATTAAATATTCAAAAACTATCAAAAAGGTCATTAAAACTGTCCCAACCTTCACCCTTATACATTATATACAAGAAAAGCCAAAATAAGGTTTATATTTCTAGAAAAATGTGGGTGTTATATTAAAACTAAAAGTATAACAATGTGACCTTTATAATAAATAGTTCGATATCTAGGGGGTTAGGAATAATTTTAATAACAATATTCATACCCTGATTCACCCCCACCCCATCCATCTTAGGGTATCTATTCCACTTTTGGTTCAATGTTTTGGTATTAGAGCATAGGTTACCTTTGTTGATTTGTTTTCTCTAACAATGTTTAATCTCTTATTGGAATTGATGTTTTATTATTGTCTTATAATGGCGTTCCATGGTAAAGGGAAGAATTTCATAGATGGAAAAGCAGCAATGTGGTGTTCCTTGGTGTGGAAGTGTCTATATCAAAAATGTGACTTAGTTTAATGAAATAAAAAATGTAATAATGAATGGTTTGGATTAACCAGATAAATAAAATATATACTCACTCAATTATTCTACATGAATGAATGATGATCCTACTATTCTATGTGATGTTAAAAATAATAATTATGAAGAAACTCAAAGAAGTAAATTAGAAATTTTTTTTGATAAAACAAAGTAATTAGATCAGAAATTAGATGATGAAAATAAATTAATAGCTATCTACATCCAAGTAGAAAATATTTATATTAACAATCTAAAAAGATTAAATAAAAAGGATTATTAATGTCTCTCTTAATATGAGGGATAATAATTATTCTCAAGATGAAAAACTAAAAAACATGTCTATAACGATATAAAAACTCATAGATGATGATAAGGGAATGAATATGAACTCTGATCAAATTCATTATATGAAATCCCAAAATGATGATCTTACCAAAAATGTATCTGAACAATTATAAGAGAAGTATAGGCTACAATAGTGGAATTAATGATGTAATGACTTGGTTACTCAGATGAATTCTATGTTAAAGTATAAATATGACATGATGGATAATATCTCTCATGAATTAGAAAATGACATAACTAGAGGGAATAATCACATGAGAGAACATAATTCTAAACATGAATCAAAGTATAATATGATTCAATGATTGGGAGAAGATATAAAATCAATAGTTAAATAAATGAAGTAAATTAATGCCAATGGAAAGCCCAAATTGAAGGATGATTTTAACTTACTATTTTATTATCCTTCTACAAGTGATAATGAAATAAAATCAAATATGATAATTCAAAATAAAAAGATGAAATTATTTTCTTATCCCAATGGATGTTCAGGTTTGGAAAATCAGGTATTTGATATGATGAACTCCCTCATATGAATTATTGGAAGATATCTACGAATAGTTCCACAAATATGAGGAATCTGGCAGATACTCAAAATAGACCTAAAAATTATTTTACATGATGTAATGAATACATGTTCTATTGTTGTGGGTTTTATGGTCATATTTAATTTTTTTTTTGTTTTGAGTAATTTTTATTAATTTATTGTAGTGAAGATAGAAATATTGGTAAATAAATTAATAAAAAATGCCATTGGAAAACTCTAAAATAACATTCACTCAGAATAAAGGTTTTGTAAAATTCTAATAGAATGAACGATGGGAACACGCCATTATTATGTGTCAAGAATCCCGAGGATGAAATGATAGAAAAAGAACTCTGGTTTCATCAACATCTTAGTCAAGAAATTATGAAATAAGGTATTTATTTAATGAAATATGATTTATATGTTGTAATTATGGGTATTTGAAAATAAATTATTGTAGGAAGAAAGAAGGGATAGAAAAGGAACCCATAAGGTGATTTCAAAAACTGGTTGTGTATAATGAAAAATCCTATAATGTAATAAACCTGATTAGTTGAGTAATATGTTTATTGCCTCAAGTGAATTAGAAGGAGCTCAATGAATGATGTATTAATCACCTTCATTGATATAATAAAAATATCTCTCTTAGAATGAATGTGGACAAACCTGGATGAAAATTGGAGGAAATTATTCAATTATTATTAATAAAAATGTAAATTTAGTCAAAGAATCAACACCAACAAGAAAGGGTGGCATGACATGGACAACTGATAAAAAATTAATAAAGAATGCCTTGAAAATTCACATGTTATGAGACCCTTAAAAAAGTAAAAGAAAGATAAATATTACTCTAATGGAGGAATACGCATGTGAAAATGTCCAGAGAAAGATTCTTACTCAATAAACGACTCTTGAATATTGGAATATCAGTGAAGCATCAAGGAAGTAAATTTCCAAAAATGGGGTTAAACCCAAAATTGTGATAAATTCAATATTATAAAATCTTTAAAACATAAGAATACTTAGCATATTAGTAATAAATGTCTGTTCATATGGGAAGAATGGTTTATGTTGTCTAGTAGTTGGGATAAGCACAAAAATAGTACAGCGCTTCGTAATAAATTATCAAAAGAATTCATAGAATGTGGGTAATGAATTTTTATTCACATGGGAGAAACAGTTAATGTTGGCTAGGCAGTTGGGACAAGAACAAAAATAGTACAGTGCTTTTCATGAAAGTCTCAATGTGTTGATCCATTTGGGTCGACCCCAATCTTCTCCATTAGTTTTCCATAGATTCTTCTCACCCTATGTATATAAATGCTATTAATTTATGTTTATGTGTTTTAGGTTCAATGGGATATATGATCCAAGGGGAAGTGGAATCAAAAAATGCAATGTGGTGGTATGATGTGCTCTATAAAATCAAGTTATTCAAATTAGTTAATAGATTTGAAGAATAAATTTGCAATAATACCTTGAACGGAGTTAATGGATTTTGGATGATTGATATGTATGGAAGTAATTGAGTATAATGTACCTTGATGGGTTTATTAACATTATATCTTGTTTCCTACAATGATATATGACTCATTAGTCTTAGAGGTTTTTTTGATGGCTCATTAAGAAGTACCACATGTGAATAAATTATATAGGAGAAGAAGAATTTTTGTGGGACTAAATTGTGGGCTTTAAAAAAACATAGTTTCACATAATATGGAGATAATTCAATATCCTCAACAAATAAATAATATAAATGGTATAGAAAATATGAAGGATTATATTGTATGACATCAAGAGGGACGATTGGTGATAATAAACAATACTTATGTATTTCATGATTATCTATTTTTTCGTAAAAATATGGTATCCACACAATATTTTAGGATACTACGTAGTTATGAGAGATGATCAAAAGTGTATCAAACAAGTGGACTACAAATTATGAAGAGTAATTTAACATATAAAATCAGTATAAAACATTATATTAATGATTTATATCAATTCAATGTTGGAGGTTTTCCATGAGATTCTTTCGAGACCAATATATAATAATTTCATTGGGATCAAATGGGTCGTTTGAAAAAAGATTAATGAAGATAACATAGTGATTCTAAGTAAAGAACAACTATTGTGTCAAGTTTACTCCTAGATAGATGGTATTAATGTTGATGAAACAATTTCTCCTCCAGAAAGAATAGAGACAATTTGATTATTCTTGTCCATAGTAGTTCATAGAAGGTTCAATGATTTCTAGATGGATTCAAAGATAAAATTTCTGAATTGGGTCTTGAAAGAAAATGTTTATATTGTTTATTTAGATTTTTTTCTCATTAATGAAGATGATAACAGAGTTTTTCTATTGAATAAGGTGCTATATGGGTTGATGCAAGCCCCAAGAGATTAATATTCAAGATTATATCAGAATTTAAAGAAGATATATTTTTAGGAGTTGACTAAAATCTATATTCCAATAATGAGAGTGATCATATTATGATGGTTCAGGAATATGAAGATGACATAATATTTGGTGGATCAGATAAAGTGTAGGGAAGTCATTTAATGGAATTCATGAAAAATTGAGTTCAAAATGTCAATGATGGGTGAACTGATGTTTATCCTTGTTTTACAAGATACACAGTGAAGTAAGGCCACATTAATTTCTCTATCTAAATATTCCAATGAGGTTTTGAGATGATTTGGAATGGATAATTCCATGGAGATGGTGACAATTTTGGACACCTGAATGAAATTATCACAGGATGATAAAGTAAATGTTGTTAATGTCACAGAATATATAAAAATCATTGGTAGACATTATTAAAAAAGAGCAACAAGATCTGATATTTTTTTCCACATGCCAAACAACACATTATCAAATGAATTCCATGGAAACCAACTCGATTTCAGTTAATGAAATACTTTAGTATATCCAGGGAATGAAAGATTTATATTTTCTTTACGATGAAAAATCTCAATATGATTTATTAGGCTACACAGGAAATGATTGGGTTGTATCAGTAGATAGAAGATAATGAATTTCAAGTGGTTAATTATATCATTGAAGATTGTGTATTTCATGGTTGATAATGAATCAATATTACATTTCATTGAGAAATGAAGAAGATGAACATTTTTCTGCTACTCTAGTATTAACATCGTTATTGTTTTTGAAGAATCATCTTGGTGGTATAATATTTGTTGTGATTTTTCCCATCGGAATCCACTTTGCTAATTCAATTATTATAAATTTGAGTAAAAATTCAGTTCATCTCTCAAGTACAAAGAAAATTAAAATTATGTATCATATTTTCAAGGAAAAGGTGTGACAATGTCTTGTGAAGTTAGAGTATGAGACTATAAAACTATAGGTTGTAGACATTATGATTATGAACATACCCAAAGAATCATTTTAACATCATCTAATGGATATTCGGTTTTGTTGACTCTTTTACTTGAAAAAGTGTGGATGTGGGACCCCCTCTCCCTGAGGTATGATGTTTTTTTACCGGATATGTTGATCTATGTTCTTTACCATATTTAACACCACACCAAAGCAACATCATGGTTTATTGAAAAGGGGGGGATTATTTCCTTTAAAGGGATAAATTTTCTTCATCATGTTAGGGGGAGAAGATGATAGAGTGATCAGTTAAGTAAGGTGATCTTTAAATCTTATGATGCGATATTTGATCTATCAAATAGTTATACATCATGACATATGTGGTTCATGATAAAATCAATTATGTAGTTTTTTCATGAAGTGACTCATTGATTAACTTTTCATAATACTCATGTTTCTCATGGTGATCATGGATTATGTGGTCTTAATGTGTATGTTTATTAAATAATTGATCACAATTGGAATCACATGAAGCGAATTTTTTATAGAAGATGGATGAAGCATTAATGTGGGGTCAAAATGTAAAGTGTTGTCAATAAACCCAAAGGGGGAGATTGTTAGGGAAAAATTACTCATGGTGATTCTTTTTATTTCATTTTTTCGTTGAAAAGGATTGAGTTTTTGGAAAAATGCTATTTTTCAAAAATGGAATGAAAATTGTGAATGATGAACTAAACTCATGGATCATTAATTTATGAACTAGTTTTAGGATGTGATCACGTGTGGAACTCATAGTTTTATTTTGAATTCGTGATAGGTCACGAAAATAATTTTGAAGACAAAAACACATAAAATCATAATATTTAATCGTGATCTCGCAATGGGATATTCCCAAATTCATTGTTGTCTTTAAATCTCACGATGAGATCTTGCATTGTTCCCATGATTGAATTTAAGTCTCACGATGGGATCTTGTGAAATGCTTTTGATAATAATTAGATCTTAAGAGAGGATCTCATTTAGAGCTCTTGATTTCCTTTGGTATTTGTGACCAGATCATGTGAAAATGGAAAATAGGACTTCACGACTAGCTCTCATGAATGTATATGAAGATAAATCGAAATATGGAAATGAATAAAGATCATAAAGATTTTTAGGAACTCGTGAATCATTTTATTGTATTTGGTACTCACGATCAGATATTTTATAAATAAGGAATGTAGAATTGCATTAGGTACTCACTCAATGAGAGAATTTAGACCACTGAAATGCACAAAGAGTTAATGTTGAAAAACTAAATCAGGCCTGGGTATTGGGTAATGCATGAGCTGATATCACACCTGAATCTTGCGGATAACATGATATCAATGAGATAGATGGTTGTCCGTGATTTTTGGATATTAATGTGGTGGGTTTATTTCTATAAATACACCATAAAAAATCCTTAAATATTTAAGTAGTTATGAATAAAAATTTTATCTTAAACCTCATCCAGGATGAAGTCTCACAGGGATAAATCATGAATAAGGATCGGGGAGAGTACTCACAATAGAGTATATGAGATTTAAATTGAATAAGTGTTGCACATGATCTAAAAAAGGTCACTTATAAAGAGGACTTGTGCCATAGGATTTCTCCAGGGGTTCATTCCAGGGGATTGTGAAAAGCACGAAGACGATTCATGCTAGGAGACTTTCAAACAGGTTTTGTGCTAGACATTTGTTACGGAGGTTTGCACTAGGGGTTTTCACCAAGGGACTCTGACAAAGCGCAAAAGTGGTATCACACCAGGAACATGCTCTTGGAATGAAATAGGACTCATAAAAGGGGGCTCATGGAAGGGAATCATTCTATGGACTAATGCCATGGTATCATGATGGGGTCTTTCATAATGGGACACATGTCAGGATCTCGAGTAAGAGTTTACATGCTAGGGTCTTGCAAATGGGTATCACACTATAATATTGTGCGGGGAAAAATTATCTTACATTTACCTATGAATAGTATCATGGTAATATCTAAATTCTAAAAAATAAAAATAATAATTAGTGTCTAAAATATTCAATAATTTGTATAGGATTACCTAATTCATTCCTATACCCAAATAAGTGAGAAAAATATTATGCATCACTATAAGATCAATCCAAAGAAGATTTAATTATTTCATGGATGTAAAATAAGAGAATATTATATTTTTATAGAAAGAATAATTGATTCATCCAGGTGTTTTCATTGAAATAATGGAGAAAACCAAAAGAGATTTAATAGACAATCTACTTACAATTGAGGATGTATTCATTGTTGATAATTAAAGGACTTACATGTCCAAAACATGTGGGTGAATCTCATCCAATAGAAATGAGAAAAGGAAGTGAAATAAGGTAATACTTTACACTAGCTATGTTCTAGATAAATAGAAAAAAGGAGTGACCTTTGGGAAAGTAGTGAGCTGACACTAAACCTTATAATGGTTGTGTGTCTGGGCATATAAGTGATCTTGGCCAAACTTTGTAATTTGGTAGTGACCCTTAATGGATTTTGTACATCATCACATTGTCGTTGTATGCTCTTTGGATGTATCCTAGTGGGGGTGACCAGAGATAAAATCAATGTGTCCTTATTTTTTCATTATTGATTCACTTTCTATGATTTATCTTTAGATAATATTGGAAAAGATAAGTGAAATATAAAAACAAAAAAGAAAACAATGTTACCTTTATAATAAAGAGTTCAAGATCTAATGGAAAATCCTCAATTTTGGAAAAAATATACATAACCTTATTCACCCAGCCCCCCTCAAGGTATCTAGTCCCCTTTTAGACCTAACATAAGGGTAATATAATTCTGAAAATGAATATGAAAATATTAATCTCCAAAATTCATAAAAAATCCAAATGTTTAATATAGGTCATAAATAAACTTTTTTTTCAAAATAACAAAAATAACATCAAGATGAATGAAGGTTTTTACCTCAATGTATATGCCATACCATTCGATATATATCTTCAAAAACATAATATTATTCTCCAAGAAAAAAAAATTCAATAAAAATAATGTATATATACATCTCAACCCAATAAAACATTGCAAAAATATCATTAATCTAATGAAAATACAAAAAATTATAAATTTTTTTATCATATAATTTGATTCCCAAATTAAAATAACATTTCTCCACACAAAAAATTTGGTGTAATGTATTTCACTATAAATTGTGTCTCACATGGGCTAATAGTAGTAATTGTACCATTTTCAGTCTTCAGTTCTTGGTTTTATCTTATCATACCTACTGAATATGATTCCTTATCACCCACCATGTATGTTATAATTTTTATATTACAATATGAATAAAAATTTTATATTGTTCTAAAAAAATTTATGAACATACTCAAAGTAACATTAATCATCAAATTGGTTTGTTATGACTATGGTTTTCTTTACAGAATATTTTTTCCATAATAGAAAATAATATTAATTGAATATTATATCCTTAACATCAATGATAGGATAAACACTAAAGGTCACCAATAATATTAATCTTATTCCCAAAAAATATAAAGGAAATATTCCTAAAATATTTTTTTACTAATACCCATACTAAACCCTACATTTATGTTTTCATAATTGTATCCTAATGTACTCTTAGTTAGATTTGACAAACATAATTAATAACATCAAATGGGGTATTTGTTACAATAAAAATATGACTAACTATAAAACTATGAACCCAATAATTTTTTTAAATAATGTCATCCATGATTATTGTCTACTCAATTACATCATGATTATTCATAGAGTATATGAATTAACAAAACATATACCATGGTTATAGCAAACTAGGTGTACAAATATTTCTATTTTCAAGAACTATTGGATAATATAGTTAATGACTGATGTGAAATTTTTGGTGTTAACACTCCTAGGAACAATAGTTCTAAATTCACATCCACGTATAGTGTCCAAAGAGAGAATACATTTATATGAAATAACTTTATCTAAACTTCACCCAAATTCTAATATATTTTCCTATTGTTAGATTTATCCTTATAATTGTTCATAGGGTGATAAATAAAGTACACTAATCATAATCCAATAAAATAACATTACTTCTCTTTAATAAAAAATATAGATATCATTCCTTTTAGATATATTAATACATGTTTTTTTTCAGATGAACATACATTAATTTAAAAAATGATAATTTGGACTATTTCCTTTTGAAGAGTAGGTTCATAAATACATCAAAGTGTGGAAAAAATAAAATATTATAATTTTAATCTCCATAATGAGATCCCGAATCCATTTGTGCTCTTTACCTGCATGGGATAACCTAGGAAAATTTAATGAAATAATGGAAGATCTAATAAATCCCAGTGAAAGTAAAACATTATATGGAATCATAATATGTGATTCAAAGTGATTAACTAATGTCAGGAAAAATAATGCTTAAGAGTAATCATGTGGGGTCATAATATAAAAAACATGGTATCAAAAAATCATGGTAACCTAAAATATTTGGAACTAAAATTTATCATTAGATAATCATGAGGATAGTAAATCTTCCAAGATAGTGTCAAATAGTGGAAAAAAGTCTCATAATGGATTGAGTATACTCCATATTCAAATACAAGATTCTTATTTAGAGTAACGAAATACCCAATCTATTAGAGTTTTATTTGGGTGCAGTTATTGTAGAATCTATATCAGGCTTACTCGGTGCTTTTTGGGTGCACAAATAATTAATATTTCATTATTTATGTGTTATAACATAATAAATTAATCATAAGTAATTTGATAATAATTACCAATGGATATAATATGGGTTTCATAAACTTGTCTCATATCATAATCAAAACTAATTTCATAGTGACAGAATTTGAGAGATGAACATAAGTCATGTATTAACCTATAAATGTAAGGGATAATATGATAGGTATTCATGTGAGAGATATATATACATAAAATATAAGTAATATATTATTTAAATGTTTTTCTTCATTAATAAAAATGTTTTTTAAAGAATACATAGAATACATCTTTCAAAAATACCCTTTTCACATCGAAATCACTTCTTAAAAATATAAAAAATATATTTTTTATAAAAACACATTCTTTAAAAAAAAATGGAAACAAATAACGATATATTAAAATATCTTAGAGTTCATGTGGGAGGTTAATTTCTTATATCTCATAATAGTTAAAATAAAAATTCATTTCAATTAGTTAAAAAAGGTTAAAAAGTTCCTTATTTTCAAAATGAAGAGAGGATTCCATTAAAACCAATTTGTAAAAATTAAAACATTAGTAAAATATTTCTTTAACAAATATTTTGGTCAATTTAAAAAATACTATTGGAAATATTTTTATATTACATAGATATGCAAGAAAAACTAATTTCTGACCAATGTGGAAAATGAAGTCATTTTTTATTAAGAATATTTTCTAATTAATTTTAAGTTCCAAATAAAGGATAATGGCACTATTACTTGAGAATTTACAAAAATAACTAGTAGAGATTAAAATGAATGGATGTTACTATAAAAAGATCAAATAATTTACAAAAATATAAATTCATGAATAAAAAATCTCGATGAAAATGATATTGAATTGAAAACAATTACCACATTGGTAAATTTTGAATCATAACTCTTATTAATGATTTTTATAGATTATAATATAATATATTATTATGTATGATGATTTCATAACATGGGGATGATGTTTTACAAAGACTCAATGGATTATAAATGCCTTTGATAAAGCTTGGTAGGCGACATCGACATTGGTGATAGGAAAGTGATAACACATATGTGTTTCATGATGATGGTTATAGGTGAAAAGACTTATCTATCATGTGTGATCTTAAAATGTGATTTTTTGTCTTGTGTTTTATATGGGATTTTGAATTTTGAATTTTGAATCGATAACCCTATATTTTTGTATCCCACTAGTTACCATTTAACAATAATGAGGATTCATCATAAACCAATAAAATATTTTTTTAGTCCTTCATTAAAAATAATTATGTATTAATCTCCATGTCATGTATTTTGAGGAAACTCCATTTATAATTTCAAAATTGAATATTAGTGTTGGTCATGGTAAAGGTCATCATTCTATCATATCCAAGATATTATAAATGAAATAAATATTACTTTTATACATGTATTATAATTTTAAAACCAACCATGGAATATAGTTTTGAAAAATGAAGTATGTTATAGTCTTGGAGATGAAATATCATATATACACATAGGTAATGATTCCATTTTTCAATTATCATGAAGAAAACATGGTAAGTGTTATTTAATATTTCCATAATTATAGTTATATCATAAATATCATATTATTTCTTTAATATACTAATATATACCATCCATGTTTTGAGGTAATAATAAGTGAATCATATGCCTTTCTGAGGTTGTACTTCACCGTACACATGAATGATGTTATCATTTCTCAATTTTAGGTAAGGTATGATGTTATTTATTTTTTAACATTTCAATAATAATAATAATTTCATAAATATAAAATATAAACATTAAATCTATCATCATGAATGAATGTGAGAAAAAATGAAGGAACAATAATTATGTAGGTTTATGAAGATGGTTTTGCACCATACAAACAAATTATTGTTTCATTTACCATTTTATGGAAGAGGATGTGAATAAATATTATTCCATGAAAATAATTGAATTTATGTATATATTATATGACAGTGATATTATATTGTAATTTTCAAGAGGAAATTTATTGTGGAAAATGAAGAAGTGAAAATAAAGAGGGTGGTAATGAATATTACATTTTATTAGAGAAAACTCCTTTGGAACTCTTATTAAATAGCCTAATGTTAGTTTTTTTAGATGTTAAAATAAATACATTGTGTATAATATGTTGGGGGGAGATTTTTGTTCATTTTTATTCATCTAAATTATTTTTAAGCATCAAAAGTATATAAGATGGGTTCCATTTTATAAGTGTGTAAGAGTATAATTCTTATAAATACCCTAATCAATTAAACAATGGGAAGAAAATTATGATCCATGTGAGTCCAAAATTAAAAAATAATTTATTGGAGGATATATATTATTTCTAACGACCAATACCATTCAAAATAAACAGTTATTAAAATTTTTATTCCATTTAACGATTTACATTAACCCCACGGTAATACACTTTAAACATTAACCACGATAACAGATTTAATATGTTTTTACTATTGATTTTGGGGAAAAAATAATTTGACCATATAATATGTTATTAATTATTATTATTCCAAATAGGTAGAATATAATTTAACATATTACACATAATAAAAAGGGAAAATGATTTTGCAAAAATGCATTTTTGGTGGTAAAAGGATGATAATAAATTAGATTTATGACTTGTAATATTCGTTATATAAATATAAAATAATAATTGTATATTTTAAAACTATAATTTTAATTTTAATTTTTCCACTTTAGGGTTTATTTTTATTTATTAAAATAAATAAACATTATGCACTTTTAAATAATTTTAGAATATATGGGGTTATAATCAGAAGAATAAACCTATAATAAAATTTGTATAAAAATTACTAAAATGTAATAAAATTTTAAAATATTAATAAATAATATAAATAAAATCAAAATTATCAAGGGATTTTTTAATATTATTATTTATTAAAAAGAATTTATAGTTTTAAGAAAAATCACATTTTCAATAAAGAAATAAATATTATCCAAAAAATCAAAGATGTTCACCAAGAAAATATTTTGATGTGATTATTTCTGGAAAATAATTTTTAAAAGTAAAATTTTTAGTAGTTCAAAAAAATGTTATAATATTTTCTAAAAAAAATATCAATTTTTGAAGAAAACATATTACTGAAGAAGAACATAAATTTTATGAAATTTGAATAATTATTATTATGATTTAATAAATAAATTTATTTTATAAAAACCAAAATATATATTTTCCATTATATGGTTTTTCATATTCATATAACCAATTATGATGTCAATTATATAACTCTCAGTTATGAAAAAAATATTTTTTCAATACATCATGGTTCGTTTAATTTCTCTGTTTCATTTGTTATACACTTTCAAAAAAATGTATTGTTTTATAATCTCATGATGTGAAATTATAACACCATAAATAATTTATATCCAAAAATTTTTAAAATTTTCTTATTTTGGTTTATGAAAAGACTATTTTGAACATCTACATTGTAAAAAGGGTTCATAAAACTTCCTTTTAAATGAGTGCAAATAAATTATGAAGTTCATTTGAAATACACATATCTTATTTATCATGTAAGATGAATTAGGTTAGAATATTAATCATGGACATGTTATAAAAGTGTAAATTATTATGGAGAGTAATATAGATTACTGATTATAAATAATTGAATGATTAAGAGAATGATGGAAATCACAAAACCATAAATCTATAATGTGTTAAAAGACCACAAATTCATTGGATATAAAAGTAATAATATATTTTTATTTCAAGATACTTTTAATATATTTTAGGTATCTTTTTACCATATTTATTAATAAGATAAGGAAATATACTCACGTAAAATGTTTTATTTCATCTATTTAGGATTTATCACTATAATGGCAATGATTGAATTGAACGATGAGTATTAAAGATAAATTTTCAATACTCAAACAACACAAACTATCCTCATAGGGGTCATATGATTCAAAAAAATGATATCATGATATTCCACTTTTCATTAAACATTATCCAAAACCATAAAACGTTAGAACAACATAAGATAATTACCAAAATGAATATGAATATATTATTATAAAAAATTCAATAAAAAGTCCAAAGGTATAACATAGATCGAAAAAAAACCATATATTATAAATAAACAAATTAACCTCAACATGTATAAAGGTTTTAAACTCAAAGGATATGTTATAAAGTTAATATTACATCTCAAAAAAATAATATATCATTCTCCCCAAAAAAATTATTTGTTAAACCTACTGGTTATATATATTTCAACTCTCTAACAAATTTCTCAAAATATCATTAATCACATAAAAATCCTAATAATTCCAATGGATTTGATCCACTAATATTTTCCCCTATAGGAATGTAATATTTTTTCGCTAAATTGTTTAATTAAAAATAATATTATACTTTCTAATATTACATGTAGTCTAGTGGTAGGCATTGTACTATTTTCACACATTAGTTGTTGATTCAAGCCTCACACACGTGCTTGATATGATGAGTTGTCACCTCACATTAATGTTTTCCTTTTTATAAAACAATATTAATATAATTCCTATAATTTTTCCAAAAATATGATGAAAATCCTAGAAATAACATTAATCCTCCAATTATTTTGTAACTACTATGGTTTTCTATAAAACTTATTTTTTTCACAAGATCAAATACTCATAATTTAATTTTATTGCTATATCATTAAACATTAGTTAAACCCCAAATGGTAACAGTACCATTAAAATTATGTCCCCAATATTTAGAGGCAATACTCTTCAAATAAACATTCCTTATGAAAAGACATAACAATCTTATTGATTATATTATCAAAAAATTTATCCTAAAATAAATATAATCATCATTAAAATTCATAACATTAAACCTAATAAGTGGTATTTATTCCATTATACTTATGAGCATAATTAGTCTTATAAAACTAATACAATTTAGGTTTAACCTAGTTCATACTGGATTATCATCTATTCACATCATTTAAGATGATTCGTAAAGAGTATGTGAATTTTCAAAATATATCCCTTGTGAGTGTTAGACTAGGTGTAAAATATGGCCCATCGCAATTCACCTGGTAATGATCAATTCAATATCCAATACACCCATTTGGGTTTTATTACCATTGGGTAAAACTACGTCATAGCCACATCCATTTGTAGTATCCATATTGGTATGTAATTTCATGGAATTCAACCACTATAAACATCAATAAAAATAAATTGTAACTTACTATACACAAATATATTCTTTTACATGTACGAATAGTTCTCAATAATGTATTTTTATCTTAATACCCAAAAAAATTGGACCTTTCTATAAGACCAACTATAGAGACCCATGACTATTACACATATTATTACATGATTTTTTTAAATGCAAACATCAATTAATTACAACCGAAATATTGTGAGATCCTATGTATTTGGAAGACTATGTTCATAAATATATCTTTGTGAGACTAATACCTCACCCAATGCATTGGATAGTTATCTGGGATCACAAATATTATACGATAAATCAAGATCACCCAGCACTATCTGGGTGCACCCATCATAATATGTTCAGGATTTATGTGTTCCATAAAATGAAATCATTCATAAGGAATTTAATAACAATTACCCATGGAATGAAAATAAGTTCCATAGTATATTCTCTTATCATTATTAAATGAAAATTTATAATGAAGGAATTTGAGATATGAATATATTGAATGTATTACCCAATCAAATTAAGGTATAATAAGCTAGATATATATGTGATAGAAATATATATTATTTAGAAGAAATATAAACATCAATGTTTGTGTTAATTTATGAACATGTTTTTAAAATATTTTATATAATACATTGTGGGAAAATACCCATCTCAATTTGAAATGAAATCATAAAAATATAAAAAAATTCATTATATTATAGAAAAAAAATTAAAAAATAACCATGGAAACGTATAAAAGTGGATTCAATGAGTTATGTGGTAATGACGGTGGAAATTTCTATACATGTACAATATGTTTAAAAAACCATTATTTCAAACAATTTTAAAAAGTTCAAAAAGATCATTATTTAAAAACTGATAATGATATTCCATCAAAAAAAATTTATAAATTTAAAAATCAGTAAAAATTTATTTAATATATATTTTAGATTGTTGTAAAAATATTTTTGATAATAATTTTATAAAACATAGATATAAAATAAATTTTTTTTTTTGAAAAATAGAAATGATGACAACTTTTTCTAAAAATTACCTCAATAATTTTAAGTACCTGTGAGGTATAAATTGTACTGTTACTTTAACTTTTTAGGAATAACCATATAAGCATTAAATGAATGTTTTTTATTATAAAATTATCAAATAATTTAATACAATTTAAATTCATGAATAAACTATCTTGATAGATATGATAACGAAAACTAAACTCATGCCACATTGATATCTTTTGAATCATAACTCCTTTGAATGAAGTAGATTGATTGCAGCATAAAATAACATGTAGTATGAAAAATTAAAGATGTAATATGTATAGGGGAATTATATAAACCATTTTAAATAATTTAGGTGCATATAAGAACATATGAATTATAGAATGATGTTTTTGAGAAAAACCCCTTACCTTATATCCAGACATGGGATGTAAGTCCATTTTCTCTTGTATGATAAACATATATCAATAATTTTTTTTCATTAGAACAACTTCTTATTTTAATATATTACAAATACAACATTTACTTAATTTATTTTAAAAAAAAATAATTAAATTTTATTTATTTCCACATCATGTGTTTTGAGGATTCTCAATTCATTATTTTAAAATGAAATTTATTTGTTTTTTGTGGTAAAATATCTCATTATTCTATCAAATATAGAATAATAATACTAAAATAATTTTCATTTTCTTACTTAATTTATATTTCTAAAAAAAACAAGATATAAGGTAATTAAAAAATTTGGTTGTTACAATCATGGGGATGGTATGTCATATTTATAGGTGAAATTATCATAGTGCAAAGATATTAACTGTTATTTTACATTTACAAAATGATCATTATAACATAAATATCACATTATTTCACAAAATAAACATAAATATACAATCTATTTTAAGTGGTATTAATAAAGTATTTTTCATTTTCAAATATATTATATATTTACTTTATATATATGATTTACTAAAAAAGATAAAAGCAGATGTAATAATAGAATTGAAGATAATAAACATAAATTGAGATAATTTTTTTACATTACTATAATAAAAGATGTGAAAATAATATCATATAAAAAGATTTTAAATCATAAAAAATTGGAAAACAATTTTTTTTTACAAAGGTTAGGGTACTAGAAATTTTTTGTAACTAATAAGGGATTTCAATATTAAATAATTAATCTGCTACTCTACTAGTCTTGTGAAATATAAATGTCCCCGACCATTGGAATCAATACAAGACTACAACCCATGTTAGGGTGACACCATAGATAGTGGGTTTTAACCCCATATGATCTATCATATCTTCATAAATACTCAATATTCCTGTACACTTTGAATGTGAAAACATTTATCAACAAACATATCATTCCTTTTAAACAATTGATAATCCTTTTTACGTTCTTGATAAATCATAAGATCTGCATTTTATTAATCATAAAAGAATAATTTATATGTAATACTAATAATAATATAACATTAACATATTTAATTTATGACATTAAAAATGGTCTTGAATATATATATATATATATTAAAATCCAAGACTAAAATTCCACATTAAAAATTCATTTTAAAAAAACAAACATCAAATTAATGTTTAGAAGAATCCTTTTTTTATACACATATAAACATAAATATTTAAATATACCTCCCATTTAACTAATTCAAATATTATCATATCTATTTACTCATATGTATATATATATATAGTAATATATATTTATAATAACCATGAATATATAAACATTGAAAATACAAACATATTTATTCCAAACTGATCTCATAATATTCTATAAATACTTATAATTTCATTTTTCACATGAAAATATTAATAAATTAAAATTAAAATTAAAATTAAATTTAAAAAACTAATACCTAATTTAAAATGTACACAATGTTAAGTAAAATATCTTTAGTAATTTTATCATATATCTTGTGTGCATGGTAGTGGTTAAATTATTTAAAATAATGAATTTTTAAGGGAATATTACACAACATTTAAAGTAAAAAGGTAAAAAAAATTCCCCATTAAATAGAAAAATAATCATGATTAATAAATTTATTTTCTATAAAAACACTAATTAAAAATATAGTAAATCATGGATAGAGAGGTTAAATACCAAAAACTGTGAAACAAGCCTTAAATGAAGATAAGTGTCTCACATTGAATAAACAAAACTATAATTGGCCTAAAATAAAGTCTCATGAACCGTAGGAACAAAATATTTACCAAATTAACTAAATGAGTTATGTATTTTATTTTTGTGGATTATATTATAGGATATAAGATGAAACAATGAAAAACAAGAGGAAACGAGAGGAGGATAATTATCCAAAATAATATGTGCTCAAATAACAACCCCCCCCCCCCATGGAATTATGATCAGGGGGAGAAGATATCATATTGGTGATAAATTACCTATAGGGGGATCCAATGGGTTTCTTATTAGGTGGAAATATAAGGATAGGGTCGCATGAGGTTAAATGAAAGGGAATCACATTTTGGTAATATTCTCATTTTCTAATTCCTAGAAACTATACATGGTTTGGCCCATAGTTGGAGAAAACAATAACCAACAGTGTGCTTCCTCTATAAGGTTTTAGAACACCCCACATGGTCTATTCAAATTGTTAGACTAATGATTAATTTATTCTTCATTTTGGATCTATACTCACATTCATGATATTTTCATGATTTCCACCAATCGTACATTGATCATACACATGTGTTGAAAATCAAAAAATTAAAAAAAATTAAAGTGGATTAGTTCAGAATTTGATAGATTGATTAAAAACAATTTATTAAATAAATTCATAATGAAATAATATGTATATGGAGTAAAAAACTCCAAAACATAATTCTTTTGTTACAAAGAATCCTATGTAAAATCATTTGATCCAAATAATGGAGAATATTAATACTTGATTCACTAATACCAAGTAAAACTAGGGTCACTAATGAGATAATACATACAAAACTAAATGAAATGAATTATAATAACATCCCAAAATAAAATCTTATCACATAGAATACCTAAAACCATTACCAAATACCATGCATCCTCACACATTGTCAAGTATCTATTGGAGATTCCACATAAAATCACCAATGAAATCAATGTGAAACTACAATAGTTGTATCCTTAAAATCATAAAAATACTCTAAAACACTCATTTCCAATTTTCAACAAACAAAATGACCTATAATATCTAAACAAAAATAAAATTCTAACAACTTCCATAAACCCTAATTGATCCTAAAACACAAATACAATGGCCAAAATACTTAGGGGAAAACAAATGGAACATTGTGACTGACACCCAATTTTCTTATCAAATAGAGTTCAATAAAATGGATGTCCAACTAAAAAAGATAACACTACAATTGAAAAAATTATGGATAAGGGAGGATAAAAATAATTGGAGATCAAACAAAAATATTATTTTATGACATGTTAATGATTTTTATCGAGACACACATATATTTCTCAAAAATAAACATCTAAGAGTACTCTAAAATTGAAAACCATATATCAATAAAAAATAATAGAATTGATCAGATTATTACCCAACCCAATATATGAGTCTTCAACTACCCAAGGCTTTAAAAAACCCAATATTCATTGATTATAACTTATTTATAATCTCAAACTAAGGGAAATTATACTACTTGAGATAAACACACTGAATCATACAAGAGATATTCTCCTCGTAGCTTATATGATACTCTCTTAGAAAAAAATAATATAGTGAATGACTCATTCTAGGATGATACCATGAACCTAAATCCACCCCATTGATAATAGTAAACACATAATTATATAGTGAACAGTTAGTGGGGAATACTACCAAATTAGGTTCTAGCAGCATGACTTTATAAAAAATAAAACATTCAATAATCCCCCAACTATTGATTCAAGAGAAGAATCTACTAACCAAAATAATAAAATAATCCAATCAAAAACTATTTAAGAAGAACCAAATATTGAAAATTGATTTAGCTTTACATCCCCACTTTAGTCTCTAAACATATTTTATAATAAGAGAGTGCACTCTATAAACATAAGAGTCACCAATCTATAAATTAATTACACACAGACTTCCCAAAATCTATCATAACTTTTTAAGGTAGAAATATAACTATTAAATTAAAATAAAAGTGGAATTGAGAGTAAAAAAATAATACTCATCCTATATAAGGAAACAATGACAAAAAACCAATACCAAAAGAAAAAATAAGAAACACCGCCACTCATAAATTCAATGAGCAAGAAAATTAAAGATAAATTAAAAAAATAAAACATAAATTTTAAAACTAGATTTAAAATACTACAAAATACAAAATGTTTCCCCAAAAAATGATTCCTCAAAATTTTATGTTTATTAATTTAAACTATCCTTACCATTTAATATTCAAACAAAATCTCATTAAAATGATTAAAGTTAAATATTTGATTTGAAAATTAGTTTTCAAATACAAAAATCTCTTTAAATTTTCAATATAAAATTCATATAAATTTAAAATTTCAATTTATTTTAAATTTTTATTAATTAATCCCAAATCAGACATAATGTTTTTAACATTTTCATAATCACTTATTAAAACCATTATGAAATCCAAACATTTTTCCACCCATCAAAACATTTTTATAAAAACATATATATACCATCATAAAAATACTATTCTTTTCAAAATAAACTACTTATATTTAATGAAAAAAAATAATTTCAAAAAATTAATGCTTCATTTGAAAAAATAATATACCTGCACAAAACCCCATTATCAATTTTCATAGTATTTTTTTTCATTGCGAAACTGACAAACCACCATAAAAAATATAAATAATATTACAAAAATTCTGTAAATCCTTTTAAATAGAGTAATGGGTTTTTATTACATGAGAAACATGGTTTAGAAAACATGATCCAAGCATACAACCACTACAAGATATCATATTAAACCTTATTCTTAGGTTCTTTATGCGGTTCTAGGCTTTTTGATCTCAACGTGTGACCCTAAATCAATCCAATTGCCATCCCAATAAAATATAAATCCATTAAAAATAAAATAAATAAACAAATAAACATAAAAAATAAGACCCAAGTCCTGATATATCTTATAAAATCAAGGTTTTAAATCAGTAAGTGATCATGAAACTCTTCTGTATCTTGCATAATTAAACATGAGAGTCATATGTCCATCTACCAAAAAACCCATAGAAAAAAGAATTATCCAATATGATTTTTTCATTAACCAACCTATGATGTCTCTCTATAAAATTCCTAATCTAGCATGTGACATACCTGATGATTGTTCCCAATCCCCTTGATTTAGAAACTAATTTAATGGTATCAAAATATAAATAATGGGAATGGTTTTTACCCCACGATAAATGTTTAACAAAAGAAAAAATAGGAATAACCACTCATTACATAATATGTCTATGCACCAGAAGATAATAAACAAATTACAATAGAAAATTATTTAAAAATAGTTAAACAAACAATAACTCCTCCCACTCCCAACTACTTAACTTGTATAAGTAACTACCAACAGTATCCCTGATATCCATAATATTAAGTGGAATATTAAGAAAAATAACTATAAATATTAAATGGTAATACATGATTGATGTAGTATGGAAATATAAATATATCAGATAAACTTCATACCTCTATGTGACTTATAGAGTCCCTATCTTCCTAAACTTAATCAATAGTCAAAGAGTGTTTGAGAGAAAATAAAAACCAATATTGAAATTATTAAGATAGTACTGATCAAAAGAGATCCATTGGAAATATGAATGAAACAACAAACTATGTGATGTCTTTATAGAAAATATTTTCTTATGAAATATTAATAAAATACTAAATAAATTTATATCACATAAAAATATGAAAATTAATTTAATTTTAGAAATTACTTTATAAACCCTCCATTTTTTTCTTAAATAATAGAACCACCAAGAAAATCATTTATATGTCTAATAATTATTCGTTAAATATATCATTAAAAAAGAACCATTAATCAAACATTATCAAATATACTATACAATTCCCTTTAGAAATCATATATAATAAAAATAGAAAACTGTTTATAGAATTATACAATAAAACATTGTAAAATAAAAATAGAAATAAAATAGGATGAAACTAACATAACAATTATTATAAAATATATTTAAAAATAATACATTGAAACGTAAACCATTTATAAACACTCTATGGTTTTAATGAATAGGAATCCCAGATCACTAATTGGAGAAACCATCAATTAGTGAACGAAACTATAAAAACACTAGCTTGGTAGATTATACATGTCATTGGATAGTGCAATGAGAAGAAAAATATAAAACAAGTCAAGGATATGTAATATCTATTGGGTTTGGAATCATCTAATCTAGTATAACATTCCCTACTACTATGGCTTCCCATGAGTATTGAATACTAACACTTTGATCAGTAAAAAATCATTCCTCTAACAAAATCATATATAGTTCAACTTTATAGATGAAAAATATGATATCCATTTCCCTAAGAATAATATTACAATTTAATATAAATAATAACTATAATAAAAATATATATACGATAAAATTATTTCAAAAAATACAAAATAGGCCTTTCAGTTAAACTATAAATTTGACAAAAAAACACCCTTTTGAATTTATATTGAAACCAAAATTAAAACATCAAACCCAAATTCAAATGTTTCCATTATCTATTATAACCATATACTCTTATATATATAAATATTTTCATTTAAAAATTATATGTTTTTATGTGAATTTAAACATTTATATATATATACTTCTGTATAAGTTTCTAATAATAAATTACATCAAAAAAATTTTAATACCCCAAATTCTAATTAAATCCTAATCATAAAATGTTTTATGAAAAATTTAATCAAGAGTGTTACATGAAATTACATGTAAAATTCAATTTTATATTGAAAATTTTTCTAGAAAACCATATACTCCATTTAAAATGACAAAAACCTTGAATAAAATCGATTTTTGGTATTTTATTTAATATATGATGTGAAATACATAGGTTAAATAATATAAAATTATATATTTTTAAAAGAAAAGTTATTCAAATATAATGGAAACCATGTATAAAATGAATGTCTATTTATAGAGGCTTATAATAATGTATAATGATTTCAATGGTAATTAAAAAATATAAATTAAATGAAAAATAAATTAAGGGTAATGAATTTAAAACATTGTACAAGGGTAAATGTTCTTGAACTAAAGATAAACACATTGAATTCTAAATACATCCTTATAATCAGCCTCGAATCAAGCCTCACAAATTTTCGGCACCAACAATAGACAAAAGAATACACTCTAAACTAGTTAGGGTTTGGAAAATGGTGGGTCATGATGAGGGAGATAAGAATAAATAAATTAAAATAATGGAAAAAAAAGATTATTATCCATTAATAAAAATATTCATACATATATAACACAGAACCCTATTGAATTATGATATGATATATAAGAGGTAAGGAGGGAGTGGCATGTTGAGATGGGGATATTGCTTTTGTTATATGATAGAAAGAAATAGTTAAAGAGGGTTAATTTGAGGTTTATCTAAAGGGGTATTAATTTATGTAATTTTTTCATTGTTAGACGTTATGTACATGAACAGTTTGGACTGATGTTTAGCTGAACTATGCTCCAATTGTGTACCACATATATATGGTTTGCGAATATTCAATATGATCAACAAACATTTTCTAAAAAAATACATTATTAATATTTTGTTTCTATTGTGTAATAGAATCACCCACGTGGTATATAAATGATTTCTATTTTCCATACACTAACCATGTACATATGAAAGAATTTCAAAATTCTAAAAATTTTAAAAAAATTATTTGGAATTTTATAGTGTGTTTATAAAGTATATATTGAATAATATAATAAATAAATATTATATTCTATATAAGGAAATATTAATGGTCATATAGAATGACATGGATATCTTCCCATATTATTTAATCATTTAATCTCAAAATTATTTCAATTTTATGGTTTCTAGAAACATATAACAAATTATGGTTATATTTATAATGAATGTTCATTTAAACATACGTAATAAAAAACTAAAAAATTACTAGTTCACTTGTATAATTGATATTTTACAAAATCAACATGAACATTTCTATACCATAGATATTTAGGGCTTGAAAATAATGAATTTTTATTTCTGAGAGTGGTTGAATATTATTCATGTCTTAGGAATTGATTATTAAAACACTGTTTCCTTTGAAACATGATGTAATACCCTACACATTCTTAAAGAAAAAAGTTGTTTAATTTTTATTATTTTTCTTTACTTTTACTATAATATTTGTTTCTATGAGAATAGAGGATTCTTAAAGAGAATTTGATAAGATTTATTGATTATCAGTTCTTGTGATTGAAGAGGATCTAACGTGGTAAGCACAATATTTATGATAACCATGAATCTTGGGAATGAATCATTAAATGTGGAAGACTGTGTTTTTTTAAACCATGAAGTTGGGATGAAATCCCTGTAATTTACCATACTTTTTTCACTAATATCAAGCACACTTCTTCCGTATTTTGACAGACTATGTAGGGTGTGAGAATCTAGAAAACTTATTTTACATAGATATCAGAAGGTTTTTCCTCCCATGTGATAAAATTTTATCCCTATTTTAATACCGGGAAACATATTGATTTTAACTTATCTACCAAATAATTCTAATTATCTCCTTTTTTAGCATTTAGAAAACATCCACGGATATCGTCTCTCCTGTCCTTCTCCACCAAAACTTGAGTTATATCCTTTTTCCCTCATTAATTTCCAATTCCACCTGAATAATTTATAGTCCTGATGTAAATATACGAGACTTCATTAAAACATTCTCCCTTAAATTTATTGATTCATGTGATATATTTAACTTTGGATATAATACCAATTTTTAGGCATTTTTACCTCATCATCACATTCACACATTTCATCTGAAATATCAAGATGATTCCATACAAAAAGTAGTTTGAGAGCCCTATCTAGGTGGTTTGTAAGATTTTTCAAAAAATATTCTCATTTATAAAATGTGTCATTTTATAATATGTTGGTTTTTCTTTGTGATTACCCATAATTTAATATCAAATTAAAATGTCTCATATATCCTGACTATGTATTATTATGGGCCACCCATACACCATTGGTGTCTGGAAACCAAAACAAAAATCATCCCTCTGGGTGTGCTTGTCATAACACCCCTAGAAAATATACTTTAAATGTATCCAATGAACACCTTAGGGTGATTTTGGATTGAAAATTAACAACAAAATCAAATTATCATTTATGTTACCAAACTAACACCTTTATGATGTGATTGGTGTTTCACAAAATATAATATTATTATAAGATGGGTCATTTTAATTCCTTTTTTAACATAAATAATAGATAAAATAAACATGATTCATTCTTATATTCTAGGGACCAAACACCATAAATTTTGTGTAATTCCTAGAGGTTTTTACTGAATAATATTTCAATTATACGGGTATCCCATGATTAGTAAAGGGAGATAACTCCAAGGTTGGGATTTGGATTATGATAAATGATTAAAATTATTTTTTACCTTCCATGTATTGTATATTACCATGGATTCCCTAATTAATAATTTTGGATATTGGCCACATAGTCAAATGTGTGGCATACCTCGGCAAGCCTTGGGTTCCCTCATATAATTCTTTGAGTGAAATCAGTTGACGCCATCAGATTCATTGATATCAGTACCAAGGTGCATACCCATCTTGGTTTTAGTATATTTATTATGCTCTTTAATTCCACAATCCGCATCGTTGATTTATTGGAAACTCATTGAAAAATAGAATTATTGGGGTGATCTCCATGGTTCGTTTTTATTTCCTACAATTAGGAATCCCAAGGGTAATCTCTTTGGATACCAATTAAGGAATTCCCCTAAATTAATGGATTTTTTTCCTTGGTTCAATTAAAAAAATTTAAGAGTAGAATTCCAATGGTCCATCCCTTGGATTACAATAAATACCCATGTATTTTACATCATTTATTGATCACCATATGTTGGACCAAAACCCAAATATAAATAATTCCATGGGTATCCCATGGATTTTAAGTGAGTGTTCTAAACGTGAATTCAAGATTGATTCTATGGATTCATTAATGTTATGTACTCTTGGATTCCTTAGACATATACATTGATTCCCCAGTACAATTAAAAGGTCCCATGATCATAGAAATCATACAAATGACAAGGTAGGAAGTTTCCACTAGGAATCACTTATAAATAACATGATCTATATATTTTATATTACGTTACTAGTTTAAATTATTATAACTATACACTATAATATCAAATTTTATCATACTAGAATTTCCTTAAAAACTGTTTTTGGTTCGTTACTCAGTTATACACAAAGCCAATTTAGGATTATTCTTGCTACACTAGTAGATTTCATTGAAGAATAATTGATAAATGAATGTTCCAAATTGTGTATGCTTGAAGTCTGTCTTGGATTGGGAGTATACAAATAGTTGAAGGAGTTGGATCTCTATATAGTCATATAGATAAGACGTTTTTCAGTTGTTCTTTCATTTCATAGCCTAGTACTTCTTGTATGACTAATTTCGTGAAATTATTGACTGGTATTTTTCACCAACATAACATCATCTATATATAGTTCTTCATTACATATTCATACCAATTTTATTTATTATCTAGATGGATTTCATAAAATGTATTTTTGATGTCCTTCACACTAATAATGTGGGTATAATATCCTGACTATACCTCAATACCCCCAAAATATTCAGTCAAAAGACTATAGAATATGGGTAAGTGTGATTAAGTCTATGTGGCCTGCTATATCGATTACTTATCTATGAACTATGTCAAGGACATAGAAAGGTTGTATCATATCTCTTTTTATCCTTTGTGTTAGTATTTTTGTGTTAGACGACCAAAAACTAGAGAGTGTAAAAACATATTAATAATTATGTGACATAAAATAGATCGCCCATATGTCACAAAAAGAAAAGGTTTCTATAAAAGGGTATTTTTGTTTTGGATTTCTCTGGTAATAATAGTACAACATTATCCTTTTTATGATTCAAATACATAATGTTATGTGTTATTAGTTTTGTACCCCAGGATGATATGATAAGGGAGTATTGAATTATGTATCATCATAGGCATATAGATATTTATAGTTCATTTATATTACATGTCATACATATTTCATTTGTTATATAACTTCTTGTATACTTTATATTCACCGGTTTTCATGTAAGACATTTTTAACATTGCTGAGAGAAAATGACTGGTTACAAATTGTGTCTCCGTCGTCCTAATCATTCTTTTCCAAAATATAATGAGGGTGGTATTTTATTTAACTAACATTAGTGTAATAAAAAACATAAATCTAAGGTTATATATGTTGATAATTTAAACTATATTTAGTCAAATGTAGTATTAATTAGGACATATAATATGTATACTGGTATAACATAGTGATGGAATAAAATAAAACTAAACCATTATATATAGACATGTTTTATTCTAACAACTGATGCTAAATGTAATTTGATTTCAATTAAATGGAATTACAATATAAACATACATATTGATTACATATATAACATGGGATTTAAAAATAGTATAATTGATCCATTATGATAATGCATTTTAACATTACTATATAACCTAACCATAGGAATGGGTAGTTGGTATTAGTGTATTGTCATGAATTGAATATTTTAATGAATTTATGATATCTCATTTAGTATAAAATTGGTCCTATTAATGTTTAACGTATCTACAATTTCATAATTCTTATTATTTTGTTCTGAGGATTTTTTTTCATTATAGGCGCATGCCTCTCAGAAAACCTAGGGTTGAAAGAAAGGATGGTGATGAAGAACATGCTCTGAAGATGGTGGGACCTAAACTATTGGTTGTGGATCTTATAGTTCCCCCAGTGTACTACCTATTTTACAACCCATATTCAATGTATTTGGAACAAATTTTTTTATTAAATTTAGTTTTCAAAGTCTTGAGTATTCAATAGAGGGATATATGAAGACTACACTGATCATGTATGAGTTGAATAACGAGTTCCAGTAATAGAACATGAGTTCATTTTAAGGAAAATGTGGACCACAGAAAATTTAGTATTTGTTAGATTATATGCATATGATATTAAATAATTAATATATTCCTTGGGATAAGAGGGATAATCTAGTAACCTGTATCATTTTAATATTCCAAATGATGGTGGGATGTTCTTACATTGGAGTATCAAAATCAAGAAATTATTTTGAGGGATTTCCAGAATAGATTCATTTATTACCTTTTAATAAAGTCATAGATGGAAGGTTGACCTATATAGTTGTTTCATTTAGATATGTTTTTTATGTCTAACATAGATTACTCAACTCATATGTCTTAGAGACAGTGTATCATCCCACGTAAATAATGAATAAAACATTTTCATATTTATTAATATTTACGAATTAAATATTAATTTTACTTTAAAGGGGTTTCTATGTTCGATAGCGTACCCGATACGCAACAAAGAGTATTTTTGAAATCTTACGTTGCACAGTAGTAATAAAATAATATTATTTTAAATGGTAGTTAACACGTAGATGTTATATTGGTGGGAATGAATATATATAACTAAAATATGATTATATATGTTTTTAAAATGTTTCTACATTTATCCAATAAAATATAAAGGCTTAAAATACGAAAATAATTCAATTTTAGGCATATATACTCTAACATTCACAAAAGGTCAACTTATCGCCTTTTGTTGGCGAACCGTCTATAAATATAGTTTTGGTCACTCTTATACATTATATTGGACCAAATAAAATTCTTCTTTATAATCGGGACATCAAAATTTAATTTGTGTAAATTATTGGTATTTTTCCGATAAAGATCAATTTTTAATGAATGGTGAAAAATGTTGTATTTTAATTCAAAACCTATTTTTAATCTAATTTAATTATATGATTAGATTATATTTTGAATTGGTTTTAAATTTAAATTAGAATGTATTTTTACCATTTAATCCAATAGTGGTCGTTGGAATTAATTTCACTTTGAAATTGGACTTAAACTAGTGTCAATCTTTTGATACTTACTGTTTCATAAAAACACGCTATTTGCTCTGATAGAGGGAATTAATTATTAAATTAATTAATGTAACTTATATTTTTTGAATTTTGTAAAATAGAAATCAATTTTGAATCCGTAATATCAAATATATCTTAGGATGATGTTTTGGTTTTTTTCTGAATAGCTTCAATTTTTGATGAATAGTGAAACCACTGAGTGGTACTTAAAAAAATGATTTTTCGTTTAAATGAAATTTTATCACCTCTGTGTTTTGAATTTCAAAAATCCAACATAAATGGTTGTCATTATGAAGTAAAATTTGGTTCAATGGGATTAAAATAATTTTTTGGTGAATAGTAACTTTTAGGTTTTTAATCGTGATTAGAGGTAATTAGTGAAATTTAAGGAAAAACTGATATTATAATAAAATAAAAATAACTAGAAACATTTCCTACCCTTATTGGATGTGTCATGGCCGACCAAGACAATCCATGGGTCAACTTTTGGACCCCGTGGAGCCACTTTGGTAGGGAAATGTCATTAATATCTTTTTACTTAATGTTAAAATTAAAATGTCACAAACATGAGTTGTTTTACTAAAACAATTTTTAAATGGGGTTATACAAGTCATATGTTTGACTATAAATATTAATTATAAAGATAAAACGATTTCCTACATCATAGTATTTTTTCTATAATTTTTAGATATTAAATAAATTAAATTATTTATGACACCATGATGATGCAACGATTACCTCATTATTTAATGATTTAAAAAAATGAAAAGATAGTGTAAAATCTAAGACCTAAACATGTCAAAAACCTATTGTATGAGTGTATTTATAACCCTTATCACCTTATCCTTAAAATTTATAATTTTGGGACTTTTTTAAGCCGAAAATCATTTTATAACAAAGTATCTTTTCTTAACTTTCCAAGAGTGTCCCTCCTCTCCTCTTATAAAAGGCCCCCACCTCTAACACCTTACCCACGCATCCAAAGCCTTTGGATCGGCCAACCCCTGACCATTTTCTCTCTCCACATCCCTATCTAACTCTTAAAAGCCTCACTTTGGGCAGAAGTCTTCCTAAGGAAGCCTTTTAGCTCATATCAAAAAGAGTTACCCGTTTTAAAGGTAATGTCTTCACTTGTGTTCTTATGTTTTATTTTGCTTCTCCAACCCCATAAACGCTTTTTATTCATTTCTTTGGTAAAACCTACAGTATATTCAATATACTAGGATGTTTTTATAAGAAGTCTTAAAGCTACACTTACACACACCTACATCTAATGGTTAAAGAACATACTGTTTCTGTGGATGGCGAATTTCTGCCTCACGAAACGATGATTGTTCAATATTATTCTAACACATTCAAAGGTATCCATTAAGATGTCAATATATTTATATATGATATATAATATGTTTATGTTTTCCTTATGCTTCTGTATTTTTCATTTATTTCATACCTTTATGGTTTCCATTATGGGTAAACGTGATATCTTCATTTTAGGAAGTGAGGACTACCGCCCCCTCAAAGTGATTTGATTCGTTAATGCCATATGTGGGACGTATAAAGGATCTAATTAATGATATTATATATTATATTATACTGGAATTATAATATACCTTTATATAATTATGATTCCATTCCCTAAAATACGAAATAGAAATGAAAGTAGCGTTCATGCGTACGTATGGCTTACTGTCTCCATGAACGGTGCATTTCATTTCTTACCTCTAAACGTTATGTAATATTATAAATGCATGTGTATACTGGATATATATGATATATATAATATCTAAATCATGATTATAACTCTGGATATAATTGATACATGAACAAAATGTAATTATAAATAGTTTATTTTGACTCAAGTACCAATGATCGTTAAAACGACCGTTATTAACTTAAATAATTACATAGTGTTCATGAAATGGTAATAAGTGATATAAAAGGAATAATGAACTTGAAAAAGGTTATTAATCAAGTAGAAATTAACTCAAGTTTATTATTCAGGAGGTTAAAGAACGACCGAGTCAAGTCGGACCTGAGGTATGTGACTTCATCTCAATCTCCTTTCATTGACACATTTTTTGTTTTGTACACCACATTATTTTATATGGTGTATCAAACCCTTTGAATTTTTTGTTTATTCAAAAGGAATCTATTTATATGAAGTGTTTTACTAAATGACAAAAGGGAATGTTTTTGTCGTATGTATGCGGTAACAACAACTTCTCCGCCGTCGTGACAATTATTTGAGATTTGGCTTCCTCTACAAGCCATAAATTTTTTAATGAAAAATAAATACCATGTTTTTATTTTCTTTTATTTTGGTATTGAAAATGGTTTTTATAATGGATTTGTTATGTCATTATATTTATGTGATATATTGTGATCAAAGTGTGGGAATTTTTTCTTTCCATTATATTTGTTTTATGTCTTATGATTTTATAATGGTACTTGGACATTTGACGGGTGGTTACGTGATAAACCATATGACGGGTGGTACCGTGAATACTAGGACGGGTGGTTACATTATAACCTCCAATGCATTGGGTATGGAAGTCAACCATATGGCTTTTCAATTAAGTGATATGTGTGGAAGTCGACCATATGGTTATTCCATTTAAGTATGTTTATGTCCCAAGTTACCTATATATGTTATGTGATCTTTATATGGGTTTTATGGTAATATTTTTTGTTACAAAATGGTAAGTAATGATCTTCTATTTCAGTGAAGAGTTTTTACTACATCATAAAGGTGAAAAGTATTACTTTGATAAAGTATACATCGATTAATTGTTGTTTTTAAAAACTAACATTTTTCATTCATTGTGTATCCCTTACTGAGCTTTTTATGCCCACCCCATGTTTTTTTTGAAATGTTTTTTACAGGAATTAATATGGAATAGGGTTAAGGATGGGTTCAAGGGAAAGTCATGCTATCTAAAACATGGAACTAGACATGTTTCTTTTTAAGAGTTTTTATTTTATGGAAACATAGTAGAAGTTTCTACTTTGTAATCATGTGAGATGTAATAGTTATTTCCTAATAATCTAAAACTCTAAACCTGAAAAGATCCTCAATGTGAATTATTCATTTAATTCATTATTAGGTAAGGTTTAAGGCTGGGGCCTTATAGTTGGTATCAGAGGTCGGTTTAGACAAATTTAGGAGTTAGAAAATTGTTAAATTATAAGTTATTTTATGGTATGATTGAAATGATATAGCATTTAAAGATTACCATGTTGCTTCACCGAAGATATTTCTGTGTTAAGAATGGTTTTTCGTAGAGGAAACAAAACAGCTTTTCTAGGAAGTCATATAGAGTGAAATAACCTTTCAAATCAGTATCCTGGGATGGTCAGAATCAGAACTAAATAGTTTGTTGTAGTGATGGCTCAGTTGACTCAGGAGTTGAAAAGAAGATTGGTGAATGCTCCAGTTTTGGCACTACCTTCCAGGAATGGGGAGTTTGTTATCTAAATTGATTCTTCATTGAAAGGACTTGGTTGAGTCTTAATACAGAATGACCAGGTAATTGCTTATGCTTCACGACAGTTGAAAACTCATGAGGTAAATTACCCAACACATGATTTGGAATTAGCTGCTGTTGTTTTCTCTTTAAAAACTTGGAGACATCATTTGTATGGAGTAAAGTGTGAAATATATATCGATCACAAAATTTGAAAGTATATATTCACTCAGAAATAATTGAACATGAGACAGAGGAGATGGCTAGAATTAATCAAGGATTATGATTGTACAATTCATTACCATCCGGGGAAAGCAAATAAAGCGGATGATGCTTTGAGTCGAAAAAGTAATGCTTCATTAGCAATGTTGCATTTGTAACGTGATCCTTTGGTTAAGGGTTTGATGAACTTTGGCATAGAAGTTGTTGGTGCATGATTTCCTTCTGTTTTGTTTCAGGTATCAGTGAAATCTTCTCTATCAGACAAAATTAAGCAAGCACAGAAGCAAGACAGTGAGTTGAAGAAAAAGGTAGGGCTGGTTCAGAAGGGTAATTTTCCTAAATTCAACATTGATAATGATTGTGTTTTGAGATTTGGGAAGAGATTGTGTGTTCCTTTTGATTCATAGTTCAAGAGAGAGTTGTTATTTGAAGCTCATAGTTCTCCGTTTTCAGTTTATTCTGGCAGTACTAAGATGTACAGAGATCTGTGGGAGTATTACTGGTGGGATGGAATGAAAAGAGATATTGTTGATTTTACTATGAAGTGTTTCACTTGACAGCAGGTTAAAGCAGAGCGGCAGTTACCGAAAGGGATGTTGCGGCCTTTACTGGTACCATAGTGGAAATGGGAGAATATATCTATGGACTTCATTGTGGGATTTCCAAAGACACCTCGAGGTAATAATGCAATCTGGGTTATTGTTGATCGATTGACTAAATATGCTCATTTCCTTGCTATACGAGATACTTTTTCCCTAGATAAACTTTCTCATTTCTATCTTAAAGAGATAGTCAGGTAACATGGAGTTCCTATCTATATTGTATCTGATCGTGATCCCAGGTTTACTTCTAACTTTTGCAAAGGCCTTCAGAAGTCATTGGGTAATGAATTAAATTTTAGTACAACTTTTCATCCGCAATCAGATGGGAAGTCAGAACGAACAATTCAGACCTTGGAGGATATGCTATGAGCTTTCTCTTTGGATTATCCAGGAAGTTGGGACCAACATGTTTCTTTGGTTGAGTTTTCATATAATAACAGTTTTCATTCCAGTATACAGATGGCACCATTTGAGGAATTATATGGGACGCGGTGTCGAACTCCAGCTTTTTGGGATGAAGTGGGTGAAAGGAAGCTGATGGGACTAGAATTGGTAGAAGAGATGACATAAAAAGTTCAATTGATTCAGAAACACATGAGAACAGCTCAGAGAAGACAGAAAAGTTATGCGGATAACCGGAGGAAGGATCTATCTTTCGAAGTAGGTGATCATTTTTTTCTCAAAGTTTCACCATGGAAAAGTGTGATGCGATTTGGTAAGAAAGGAAAGCTGAGTCCAAGGTTTATTGGACCATATAAAATTCTGGAGAAAGTTGGATCAGTTGCATACAGAGTGACATTACCTCCGAGTTTATCTCAGGTACACAATGTTTTTCATGTTTCGATGTTGAGAAAGTATATTCCAGATCCATCTCATGTTTTGAGCACAGAGGTAGTTCAGTTGGAAGAGAATCTCTCTTATGAAGAACAACCAGTCCAAATTCTTGACTGAAGAGAGCAAGTGTTGCGAAATAATGTAATTCACCAGGTAAAGGTTTTGTGGAAAAACCATATGGTTGAAGAGGTAACATGGAAATCTGAAAATGCTATGAGGGATAAATACCCCCACTTATTTTGATAAGTGAATAAAATTGCGATGACGCAATTCCCAAAAGGGGGGAAGGATGTAACATCCCAGGTAAATAATGAATAAAACATTTTTATATTTATTAATATTGACGAATTAAATATTAATTTTACTTTAAAGGGGTTTCTATGTTCGATAGCATACCCGATACGCAACAAAGAGTTTCTTTGAAATCTTACGTTGCACACTAGTAATAAAATAATATTATTTTAAATGGTAGTTAACACGTAGCCGTTATATTGGCGGGAATGAATAGAAATAACTAAAATATGATTATATATGTTTTTTAAATGTTTCTACATTTATCCAATAAAAGATAAAGGCTTAAAATACGAAAAGAATTCAATTTTAGGCATATATACTCTAACATTCACAAAAGGTCAACTTATCGCCTTTTATTGGCGAACCATCTATAAATATAGTTTTGGTCACTATTATACATTCTATTGGACCAAATAAAATTATTTTTAGAATTAGGACATCAAAATTTACTTTGTGTAAATTTTTGGTATTTTTCCGATAAAGATCAATTTTTAATGAATAGTGAAAAATGTTGTATTTTAATTCAAAACCTCTTTTTAATCTAATTTAGTTATATGATTAGATTATCTTTTGAATTGTTTTTAAAGTTCAATTAGAATATATTTTTACCATTTAATCCAATAGTGGTCATTGGAATTAATTTCACTTTGAAATTGGACTTAAACTAGTGTCAATCTTTTGATACTTATTGTTTCATAAAAACACGGTATTTGCTCTGACAGCGGGAATTAATTATTAAATTAATTAATGTAACTTATATGTTTTGAATTTTGTAAAATAGACATCATTTTTGAGTCCGGAATATCAAATATAGCTTAGGGTGATGTTTTGGTATTTTTATGAAAAGCTTCAATTTTTGATGAATGGTGAAACCACTAAGTGGTACTTAAAAAAACTGATTTTTCGTTTAAATGAAATTCTATCACCTCTATGTTTTGAATTTAAAAAATCCTACGTACATGGTTGTAATTAAGAAGTAAAATTTGGTTCAATGGGATTAAAATAATTTTTTTGTGAATAGTAACTTGTAAGTTTTTAATCGTGATTAGAGGTAATTAGTACAATTTAAGGAAAAAATGATATTACAATAAAATAAAAATACCTAGAAAAATTTCTTACCCTTATTGTATGTGTCATTTCCGAACAAGACAATCCATGGGTCTAGTTGGGGACCCCATGGATCCAGTTTGGTAGGAAAATGACATTAATATCTTTTTATTTAATGTTAAAATTAAAATGTCACAAACATGAGTTATTTTACTAAAAAAAATTAAATGGGGTTATACAAGTCATATTTTTGACTATAAATATTCATTAAAAATCTAAAACAATTTCCTATATCATAGTATTTTTTATAATTTTTAGATATTAAATAAATTAAATTATTTATGACACCATGATGATGCAGCGATTACCTCATTATTTAACGAGTTAAAAAAAATGAAAAGATAATGTAAAATATAAGACCTACACATGTCAAAAACCTATTTTATGGGTGTATTTAAAACCCTTATCACCTTATCCTCGAAATTTATAATTGTGGGACTCTTTTTAGTCGAAAATCATTTCATAACAAAGTATCTTTTCTTGACTTTCCAAGAGCGCCCCTCCTCTCCTCTTATAAAAGGCCCCCACCTTTACCACCTTACCCACACTTACAAAGCCTTTGGCTCAGCCAAACCCTACCCATTTTGTCTCTCCACGTCCCTCTCTAACTTATAGAAGCCTCACGTTGGGAATAAGTCTTCCCAAGGAAGCCTTTGAGCTCAAATAAAAAAGAGTTACCCATTTTTAAGGTAATGTCTTCACTTGTGTTCTTATGTTTTATTTTTCTTCTCAAACCCCCTAAACTCTTTTTATTCATTTATTTTTTTTTAAATACAGTATCTTCAATATACTATGATGTTGTTATAAGATTCTTTAAAGCTACACTTACACACACCTACATCTAATGGTTAAAGAACATATTGTTTCTGTGGATGGAGAATTTCTACCTCATGAAACGATGATTGTTCAATATTCTTCTAACACCTTAAAAGGTGGCCATTAAGATGTCACTATATTTATATATGATATATAATATGTTTATGTTTTCCTTATGCTTCTGTATTTTTCATTTATTTCATACCTTTATGGTTTCCATTATAGGTAAACGCGATATCTTCATTTTAGGTAGTGCGGACTACCGCCCCCTCAAAGTGATTTGATTCGTTAATGCCATATGTGGGACATATAAAGGATCTAATTAATGATATCATATATGATATTATACTGGAATTATAATATACCTTTATATCATTATGATTCCATTCCATAAAATACGAAATAGAAATGAAAGTAGCGTTCATGCGTACGTACGGCTTACCGTCTCCATGAACGGTGCATTTCATTTTTTACCTCTAAACGTTATGTAATATTATAAATTCATGTATATACTGGATATATATGATATATATGATATCTAAATCATGATTATAACTCTTGATATAATGTATACATGAACAACTTGTAATTATAAAGAGTTTATTTTGACTCAAGTACCAATAATCGTTAAAATGATCGTTATTAACTTAAATAATTACATAGTGTTCAGGACATGGTAATAAGTGATATAAAAGGAATAATGAAGTTGAAAAAGTTTAGTAAGAAAGTAGAAATTAACACAAGTTTATTATTCAGGAGTTTAAAGAACAATCGAGTCAAGTCAGACCCGAGGTATGGGACTTCGTCTCAATCTCCTTTCATTGAGGCATATTTTATTTTGTACACCACTTTCTGTTATACAGTGTATAAAACCCTTTGACTTTTACATTTTTTCAAGAGGAATCTTTTTATACGAAGCATTTTACTAAATGATAAAAAGGAATGTTTTTGTCGTACTTATGCGGCGACAACGAATTCTCCGCCGCCGTGACCATTATTTGAGATTTGGCTTCCTCTACAAGCCATAACTTTTTTAATGAAAAATAAATACCATATTTTTATTTTATTTTATTTTTTTATTGAAAATGGATTTTATAATGGATTTTTTATGTCAATATATTTATGTGATATATTGTGATCAAAGTGTGGAAATTTTTTCTTTCCATTATATTTGTTTTATGTCTTATGATTTTATAATGGTACTTGGACATTTGACGGGTGGTTATGTGATAAACTATATGATAGGTGGTGCCGTGAATACCAAGACGGGTGGTTACGTTATAACCTCCAATGCATTGGGTATGGGAGTCGGCCGTATGGCTATTCCATTAAGTGATATGTGTGGAAGTCGACCATATGGTTATTCCATTTAAGTATGTATATGCCCCAAGTTACCTATATATGTTATGTAATCATTATATGGGTTTTATGGTAATCTTTTGGTTACAAAAGGTTAATTAATGATCTTTTATTTCAGTGAAGAGTTTTTACTACATCATAAAGGTGAAAAGTATTACTTTGATAAAGTATACATGGTTTACTTGTTGTTTTGAAAAACTAACAGTTTTCATTCATTGTGTATCCCTTACTGAGCTTTTTATGCTCACCCCAAGTTTTTTTTGAAATGTTTTTCACAGGACTTAATGTGGAATAGGGTCAAGGATGGGATCAAGGGAAAGTCATGCTATCTAAAACATGGAACTAGACATGTTTCTTTTTAAGAGTTTTTATTTTATGGAAACTTCGTAGAAGTTTCTACATTGTAATCTTGTGAGATGTAATAGTTATGTCCTAATTCTCTAAAACTCTAAACCTAAAAAGATCCTCAATGTGAATTATTCATTTAATTCAAAATTAGGTAAGGTTTAAGTCTGGGGCCTTATAGACAGTGCTTTGCATCCACTATTCTGGGCAATGATTTTTTAGGGAAAGATATTTTCATGATGAACATAAATATGATATATGATGTTAGGTGATAATATTATGACTATATAATTTCTATTAGATGGATAACCATGCCCTTATCTCTAAGATAAATTTAAAGGATTTTGAAATTGATGGTCAGGGCGGTTCACCTACTAGGTCTGGAAGTGAAATTTTCGGTATATGGAAGAGTCTCCATGAGACTTATTTATAGGGTAGTTACAGGCATGGTGTGAAAACTATATGTTTCATGAGTTTTCATCATTGTGGATGTGAATTTCACATGAAGAATCTATGTGATAATGACCCAATATAGTGATGACCATACATAAATTTGGGATATCCCTTGAGTTTATATTTGACATTTCCACTAGTTTCAAGTGAGTGGGGTTTTTAAATATTTCATAGTTCTTGTGTTAAATATGTTGAACCACGCTATCACATAATCTAGAGTATTACTATTAATTTCTTCCCGGGAGGTTTTCATGTTCATGGAAGCCAAACACAAGATATACAGTTCCATCAGAGTAGGATAGCTCAATGATTTAAGGCTTTTACTTAGTGTTGTAGATCTAGCTAGTTACATGTAGTACTGCATACACATGTGCAGTTGATAACCATACCATCTAAAAGTAGTGGTACGATGTTTTTGGATTTGACTTTAGTTTCATCTTTTATTGTCCAAGATGATTTTCACTCATTTATATCTATTCCATTAATAAGATTTCTTGGTTTATATATTGAGTGATTATATGAGGTAATGTCCATATTCACACCCCTAGAAATATATTTATAGTGGATTTTTTGTTTCTAGGAGTGTCCCCTAGATATAAGAGGTTATATATTTCCATGGGACCTTTTCATAATTGAGTCTGTATTATTTGAATTAATTCTTGGTATGAACTGGATGGTACCCTTTCAAGATCATATTGACTGTTAGTACCAATGATTATCTTTTACATCATCCTAGGGTGTGATCTATGTTCACAAGGGGAAAATGGGATTTCCATAAAGGATAAAATAAACCTAATTATAATTGTTTGGGAAGAATATTAGCCCATATATTTGTCCATATACTGGATTATTATGGAGTATAGTAGGTTGCATTTCATCTAGTTATGGGTATTTTGAATGATTTATTTCTGGATGACTTTTTCAAGAAAACTACTATGAGATTTTTGGAATATAATATTGAGAATATAATATAGATAAAACTAGTATCCATTTTTTCATAATATATGGATTATTCTGAGGTCCAAGAAATTAGGAGGTAGTACGAGGATATAGAATCCATGGGGATTATTTCACCTAGTGAATCTCTATGTGGATCACCAATAAATTTATCCTATAATACAGATGATACATTGTGAATATTAGTGTATAATAAATGTATGAATAAGAATATAGTTAAACACTAACACCCATAACCATCAATAGATGATCACATTGACTATATTGGGTGAGATATGCTCTTTTAAAAGTCTAATTTAATATTAGTCTATCATGGAGTGAGTGTTAGGCACTCAGATATACAAAATTTATCATTTTTAAACAGTAGTGTATTATATGGGTAATTGGTAATATCTTTTATCCTAAGGAACATGTATTCTATCATTATATACTTAATGAGTCAATTATTTCACCCTTATATGGATTCCATCATGGTCGTTTTTATTGATGATATCCTTTTGTACTAATAGTCACTAGAGGATCATGTATGGAATCTTGAGGTTATTTTGAAAACACTTATAGAAAAATTAATTTATTATCAACTATTGATTTTTAGGATATGGATCAATTGATTTAATTTATAGGATAAAAATATATTATAAGAAGGGGTATCATTGGATCAAGATAAGGTGAGAGTAGTTCTTTCGTGGGAGCATTATAATAATGTTTTTTAAGCTTCATGGGTTTATCCAATTGCAACCACTAAATTATTTAGAAAACCAATCACCTTGAAACACTAAATATGGGCTGAAAAAATATGATTCTAAGTAATATATTTTTTGATGATTTTGAAATAAATATTTATGAATTTAAATGATGATTACACTTAGCAGTGATACTAATTTTTTGTTATCCTATAAAGGGTAAATTGTTTATCATAACACAATATGTGATGGTTCAGGAGATTTACTAACGAATGTTGAATGGTTCATGGTGGATGGGTCATGGTATATGATACCTAATGAGAAAAATAATTGATTCATGACATTGAGATGGTAGATCATTCCAATTCTCTGTGTAGCTAGAGACATTACCACTTGGGGGAACTGTTTGTAGTATATACAGAGTATAGAATCAAAAAGTAAACTTTTTATCAACATGAAATATTTCATATGAAGTGTGAAAAAAATTAGCCTTTATTCTTTGATCTCACATATATTCTAGTTGTGATGTCCTAGACCCGGATACCACTTAACTCAACCCCTGATCTTGATTGGTGACATTACCAATAACACATATCCTTGTATGACATGGGATATAGACGAGAAAAGTGGGTGTGTAGGTAGTACAGCGTGAAGAATATACCCCCATGTTAGAGAAACAAATCAGATAGAAAGAATAGTAAAAAGTTGCAGCAGCATAATTTGTCAGAATTATACAGTAAAAATCATAAGTATAAATATATATAGAGAAAGACTGAATAAATGAATAACAAGGAAAAAATTTCATAGGATGTTTCAGATACATACATGCATTCATGTCATGCTAGTATAAAGGAAATTAACACATGCAATGTGCATGCTAAAAAAAGTAATAATTGTAGAGAATACAAAATCTACTTTATTGTATATTGTGCCCAAGCCTTCTCCTCTTCTCTTAATCTCAATCTATGAAATATGAATCAGTATCCTAAAGAGTGGTTTTTCCCCTATCTATACCTTAAACAAATAATCATCTCAGGTGTCAAAGGAAGACTGAGTATTTTGTTAGATAAACATATCATTAAGTCACTACCAACGATTTCTATGTGTAATCTAAGTAGAAGCCCATATGTAAGCAGTGTGAAACTAACAGTAGGAAATTCAAACAATATAGAACAAATAATTAGCACCCTACACAGGTTCATAAAGGTTACCTAGTTGGTCTACCTATGTTAGCTCACAGCTGGTATGTCTGATAAATTCACTATATATAATCATATATATATGTATATGTATAACTGTTTTGGGGTAAGAATGTCCCTCATCCATACATGTATATAAAGATTGTATCTAGCATTGGGTAAGAATACCTCTTGCCCATACAAATGTAGAGATTATAACTAGTGTGGGGTAAGAATTCTTCCCACTCTAACATGTATACATATATTGTAACTATCATGGAGTGAGAATTCCATACACCCATATATGTATAGATATTTTTGCTGGAGAGGGTTAAGAATTCCTCCCACCCATACATGTATATAGATATAGTAACTGGCATGGGATAAGCATTCCTCTGAACCATATACATAAATAGATTTTTACTCGAGTGGGGTAAGAATGCCTCCGACCCATACATATCATATGATGACAAGGGGTATGAATTCTTTCCACCCATTCACATATAATAATCTAATAATCATAGTAGTGGCATTGCCATTCACATAATATAACATAAGGATAAACCATATTATATATTTTCAATTAAAAAAAACTATCAATTTCATGAAATTCATTTATAATCAATCATAAAAATGGCACGGTCAATTCATCCAATGAAACCATTCCATTAAAGACAATTCAAAATTATGGTTTAATCCCTCTCATCCTAGTCAAACTAAAAATCCAACCATCAAATTTTCCTAACATGGAAAATTTATTTCAAGGAAAGGTGTCAATTCCAAGTTGTTAAGGTCAACTACACACATGCCCACTTGGAAAATTTCAATTAGAAATAGATTAATCGCCATTGTGGAACCTTGGTATAAATCAATTACATGGGACAATTTCAATTTCAATTACATTTCATACTGTGATCTAATTTGGGTTCTATGTATTTTAAACCATTTTCCCCAAATGGCCATTTTCAAGGTGGCACCCCTATAGGGTTTATATAGTGTAATGGAGGACTTTAAACACCCCAAAACCCCAATTCAACTATATCATGGCACTATGGTCATTTTGACATAAATAAAACATCACATCAAGGGATATTGGAATGGGTTGGCTCACGACACGGAAAATTATATATGAAATATCCAAAACTCAAAAATAAAACTATGTGACCATTTACCTTAGGGACATAGAAGAAGAGTCTCTTGATATCATCCTCCGATTGAAATCTAGTTATAAGAGATATCAGTTTCATTCCAATGTCCTGAAAATATGGAGAATGGTCTTGTATCTATATAGCATAACTCGTGGTGAGATTATCCATGGAAGGAGGAGTGTAAGAGGTAAGCCTTACCTTGGGTTATCTGATGCTTCCTTTGGATCAAAGATCAGTTTCCAGATAATGGAGTTATCAAGGCTCCAATCTTGGTGGGGTTTTGAGATAAAAGGAGAGGAGAGCCCATGGGTTTTGTTTTCAGGATGTGATGAAAAATAAAAATTATATGTTAAGTTAAATGATGGGGAAATGGTAAATTTTTCCCATTACCCACATTGAATGGTTTATGTGCATGGTTTACAAAACGTGTGAAAACTGTGGGTTAGTGAATTTGTCCTTATATATAGTAGGCTACATGGTTGTGTTCCTTGTCTTCATGGTTACAAACAAATTATGCGAACTTGTAGAATCCCATATCTACAGTTGCAAGGTTTACACATACCATGTGGCCTAGGTCGCTTGGTTTACACTAATCGTGCGACCCATCTGTCAGTCCATTTATCCAGATCTTTGGGCTCCAAAACCTCCCTAAATACTCCTTGATCCTCCCTAGGTCATCGTTCACCTTTACCAATATTAAAGTAAAGATTCAAAATGAAAAACCAATAATTTGTACCTTGTTCAAATGACAAGTCGTTACAACCTCTCTTCCTTATAGAAACTCATCCCTGAGATGTTCCTTTAAGGTAAAAGAGGTACTGTTAGCAAATAGTTCTGACCATTGTGATTGTATATCATATTTCCACACCAAGGCCTCTCTATGTAACACCCATATGTTTTTATGAAAAAATTTCTCAAAATGATTTTAATTATTCAATAGCATGCATTGCAGGAAATCATGAGTGTAAAAGAACCGTGATATGATCAAAGTATAAAATGAATATTTTAACCTTGAAATTAGGTTTACAGGAATAAATATAACTAAGTTATGAAAATATATGGTGAAGTCATTCGCTAACAATTATTTAGAAAAAAATATAAATCAATTATATATTTGTATTTTTGTATTAAAAAACATAGTGAATTACAATTAGTAAACACAATTAATGAAATATATATTTTATATAAAAAATAAAATATTATTTTTATCTATCCAACAGATATTTTTTGTCATAAGCTATGAATAAACCCTATTTAATTTATAAAAAACCTATATTTTCAAAAGGGTGATTCTCCACATTTTAATGAGGAACCCCTTTTAAATTAATATTTCAACACATAAATAAATATTATAAGACACAATAAACATTTTCATTTGAAGAGAGATAAAAAATTACATTGGATGAAATTTTAATATTGTTTTGATAACTTTCATACTTTGATGAATAGTAAAAATACACTATATATTAATTAAAAACACATTTTTTCATCAAAATAATTTATATTTTTAAATTATAATATTTAATGGATTTAATGTATAAATAGAATATATTTATTATAATTTAATATAATTTATGTCATTATCATTAATTTTACATTTTATTCAGATGTAAATACATTTCAATATTTTGCAATGTTTTAACATTCAAAACTCGTTCTGTCTTTCTGACCACAAGATTAATTTTATATTTATTACTAAAAATTATTTGTTTTGAATTTTTAAAAATTAATTCCATTTTTGGAATCATTAGGTCCAAATTTTTAAAATAAATTTATTTTATTTTTGGGAATTATAAATAGTAACATCCGTAATTTTTATTAATATAGTAAAATGGAAAACTAGGTAATTAAGGGTAAGAATGCAATTATAAAATTACCCTAACACTTGTCTTAATATCATTAGATGATTTTTATTCGACATAAATCATCATTTTTTTGAAATGGTTTCCTTTGTAATCCACATGGATGATATTAAGTCATTAAATTTATTTTTATTTGAAGAAATGTTAAATATGTCTCACTCAAATTGTAATAACAAAATCATTTTTGTATAAGTAAATACAGAAGTTAAATTAAATTATAAATGATCATGTGAAATATAATTTTTTTTATTCATCATGGTAATTTCGTTTCAATTTTTATGAAATAAATAATTACCTTAAATACATACACTTGTATGATGTAAAAATTAATTAATTAATAGGAAATCAATAAAACAATTATTATTAAAATAATAATAACCATCAAAATACCCAAAAACATTACCAAATTATATTGGTCAGGTATATATAGACCATAAACATTTAAGGTTTTATTTAGTGACCATTTTAAGCCTTATATAAGATATTTTGAGACTTATTTTATTTTATTTAAAGTGATGTTAAAGTTGTCACGTTCATAATTTAATAAGTAGACCATTTTAAATGATATATTTTATAAAATATAAATTCAACTAAATATATTCTTATAAAATAAAATAGATTTATATCCATCATTTTATTTTATTTATATTTTTTATTCGACAAGTAATTATTTTAATTAATCACAAAAAATTAAAAAATTATTTAATTTTTTTTATAGAGATACAAAATAAATTTTATTTCCAATATTAAAATAAATATAAATTGGGGTAATTAATATGTATAAGGAATTATATAGATGACCTTAAAATCTTAGTCATTAAATAAAATAGTTTTATCAAATTTAACTTGTTGTATTAATATTTTTTAAAATCAACAAATTTAATAGTGTCAAAATAGACATTATTTATTGTTTATCAAATAAATGTTTAAATTCTTTAAAAAATCATATAACATTTTTAAAAAATATATAATAATTATTATATGGGTTAAAATGTTCTATGTTTTAGATTTATGGTCTAATTGATATAAAATACGTAAATATTACACACTTTTAATATTGAAATATTTGTTACCCTTGTAAAAAAACTATATAGAATAATTAGGTGTAAATTAAAATGATATGTCTCAAATTGAAATAAAAACATCCCTAAAATCTACTGATTGATTATATTACAACTCTATATCATCTCCAATATAAAATTGGTATATTTTTATTATTTTTGAATGGGTTTTTATTTTATTATAAATTAATACATTTAGATATCCCAAAATGGTCATAATGTCAATTATAAAGGGGTACATCCTCCCACACCTATTAAATTCAATTTGAGACTAAAATATCATCCTACCCTATCCATTTCCATTCTCAAATTCTTTATATACATTCTAAAGTTTTTTTCTTCTTCAAAGACCAACTCTAGTTCTCTAAGAGGAGATATATAGTAAGCACATAGAAGAAGAGGTGATATCCTCTACCCATTCATTCATAATTATTTTTTCTTCTACTTTATCTTCATGAGTTGTTTAATTGTAAATTAATAACTCATGTATCACTTATATACTATGATGTTATTATTGTTATGAAAAAAAAAATTCACTTTCAATCCATCTTATGAAAAATGAAATCACCACACTTTTGTACGTAAAACTTACCATCTCCACACCATGATGTATTCTTTTTTTTAACCACTACATTTCTTTGATGAGTATAATGATTGAAATAGTAACTATATATGATTATTATAACACGATATTCTTTCTAATATAGTATACGCCATTCAATTCAATAACATTAATGAATTATTGGAATGATATTGTCATATGTGCGTATGTATAGCCTATAGTCTCCACGATACGATGTGATTCATTCTATATGATATTCATTAAAGAAATATTATATTAATTCATAGAATGAGTATATATGATATATATAATGTTAATATAATTTTAATGATATAATTATTACCTATGAAGAATAACCGAAACTTATTCAACAAAAAATTCATAACAAAAAGAAGTCGTTAATACACGAATAACAAGTAATAATGAAATATTAATAACAAATAGATGATAATATGATCATATATTAAATCATAAGAATGAATTTGATACTAAAATAAGTAAATGTTGTTATTTAAATTATTTTACATAATGTTCAGATACATACAAATTATATCAGACGTAAAATAGAAGGGACAATTTCACAATCTCGTTATAATCTGAGACTGTTAATATGTATGTATTTTATGGAGTATATTAATCATCTCTGTCCATATTTTTAAAATATGTAATCTTATTTATATTTTTTGAAAAAAAAATAAACTCAATTTTACCCATTATTAAATTTTTATTAAATGGTATTAATGTAATCTTTTCTTATTATTCGATACAAGGTACTTGTTGTCTTTTCGCATAAAAGTACAAGGAGAATGTTTTTTAAACATATAAAAAATGAATGGAATTTTATGTTCTCATGACACATTATTTACATGAAGCATCCTATACAATATTTAAATTTTATTTTAAAATAAATTATTTTCTTTTAAAATTTCATGGCATTTTAAGAAAAGAATATTTTTTTGAAGAAGAAACGTTATTTTACTCATGAATTAATTTCTATTGTTCAATCAAAATTATTTTACATATAAAATGGAATTATTTAATTAGGTTATGTTTTATTTATAATATACTCTTCTTCCTATTATTTTTTGGTGTTTATGATGGAATGTTGTTTATGAAATACATTTGTTTTACATGGATTATGTTATGGTGGAATGATGATTAAAGAAACCCAATTTATTCTTGGGTTATGGTAAATGATTTAAGTTATTATGAAACAAATTAGAATGATTTATTTATGAGATTCAAGAGACCTATATCTCCCTCAATTCTTTGGGTAATTATTTATATGTCATGATATTCACATGTCTAGAATGGGAAATGATCTTGGTTTGATAATAGAGATTTAGAAAGAGGAGTGAAATCAGTTCAGTAATGTACTTTTTCTTCTATGATGGTCTTGAAAATGAGATGTGAATAATAAGAAATCATTTTCTATGATTATGTTTATCCAAAAAAATTCATGTATTTTTTTATGAATTTTGGGATTAGATTCATTGATTCATATAAACATTCCTAATTTATCACATGGCAAGATATCACGATCATTCATATGCTGGATAGGCCGATGAGATGTAGCGCTTCGGAGCTCACGCAGACAAGGGTTTTCACCGACCCCTGCCTCAGCGCCACCTCCCCTATAGCTCCACTCCTCGGCTTCTCATACCATTCCCATCCAAATTCTTCCTCACGAGATGCAGATCTGACATCGACTCCTGCTCGGATCATGTTCTGCTCCCCCTCACGCGACGCACGACACTGTGTCCTCTCTCTGGCGCTGTCGGCGATGACGACGACGCCACTTCCTCTCAGATCTGGGCTACAGATCCATGGTTTTCCATGTTTGGAGTCCTTAGAGGCTCATCCCCAGCCCCGAATTCTCCCCCTGTCCCGATGGCCAATGTGGCGGTCTTCGACAGTGCTCCTCACATCGGCTTGGATCGAATGGGTCTCGCAGTCGGACGACATCGGCGATGCGGTCGAGATTCTTGTCGACAAAGATCCCCTCCCCTTCGATGGAGTGACGATCCAGTCAACCTTTTGTTGTCTAGAGTTGAGTTCCCTATTGACGAACTCCTTGCTTTCAGTTTCCTGGGGCATTTTCTTCGTTTCAGTTTTTTGTTTCGATGGAGTCAGTATGAGGTTGAAGCATCGTTGCCATTTTTCTGATGCGGATGGAAGATGCACGTATGTTTGGGCCTATGATGTCGCTCCTCAACGGTTCACTCCACTGTTGTTCTGGTTGTGTGCGGTTGGCCTCAGTGGTTCCAGCGTGGTTCGTGGTTTTCTAGATTGGGGCATTGTTGTTTGTTTTCCATAGTTAGCACACAGATGTAGATGGCAGATGCAGGAATGCTCGGTTCTGACGATGTCCTCTCTTCAATAGTTCACTTTCAGTTTTCTTCAGGGTCGGATCAGGGTAGGGTTTGTTTCTTCCTCCCAGGTCAGTACGAGGTTGAAACGTGCGACCCCAGGAATGCTAGGGGCTGAGCAATTCCCTCACCTGATCTCCCCTTTTCAATGATTGCCCCTTTGAGGTTTTGTTTTTGTTTTCTAGAGTCTGATTCCTTCAATTGATGATTATCCTCTGCTCTTTTGGCCTTAACCATCACGCACGTACCCACTTTGGAGTGGTTCAAAGGTTTCTTTGGAAAATTTTGATGGTGTTGGAGGATCTGATAATGGAATTTCTGATCTTAGAGGCTTTTGGGTGCGGTTTTATTGTGACTCATTTCAGTGCTGCTTTTCGGTTTGTAATGGGGGTTCTCACTTAACCAAAAAGTGTTTTTAAAAAAATCAAAAAATGAATTTTCAATCCGTCATATGCCTGATGAGAATTCCAAATGTTATACTCATATGTCTAATTGTTATGATATTATTATTATCTCACTTTTTTACCCATATTGAGCCTCTTAGACAGCCCTTTCATGTGATTCTTTCCCCCGGGTCATGAATAAGTGTATTATGTAAGATAGGTCAAAACGGGGGTCTAGTTATGGGGAAATAAGTGGGATACATTGAAGAATATTTATGAACAAGTTGTTTATGTTTCCTAGTTTTTAGATACATTTTACATATACGGTCCTATCATGGATTTTTTGTATTTTGTAAAGAATAATATTGAACTTTTAAGTAATATCAATGTGTGTAACATATGGGCTGTAATAGTTGGTATAAGAGGAAAGGTATAGTTAACCTTTGGAAAGTAGGATGATAAAACCATAGTAAAAACCAAAAGGATATGTTGAAGAATATTTTACAATCCATGTGTTTTAGAAAGGATCATGAATAACCTATGATAAAACTTATAGTTTCCTAATTTGAAATTTGACTTTTTATTATGTGTCTTCCCCATTCTGATAAGTGTTTCTTACACTATGATTCTCAGTTTTGGTCAATATATAAAACCCAATGGAAGCACATTAATGCAAAATGTGATAGGTAATGGAATGATGGTACTCCTAAGAAACGTTTTTTATAAGAGCCAAAATAAAAATACATATATATTTTCTCAGAAATCTTTCTCAAGATACAAATCTTGTAGAACATCCAAATGGGAAGTGGATGGAACAAAATTCTATTGATTCTTTCATGAGTCCATGTCCACCTACTTTTAGTGAGTATTATAATCCATTAGTGGTAGAATAATGGATCAGTACCACTAAAAATATATTTTTAGTTCTCCAATGTTTAGAACATGATAAATTAATCTTAAAAGTCAATAATTTAGAAGGTGAAGTTGATCAATGGTGGAACCTTATCAATAATATAAAGAAAATATATGAAATTAAATACATGGAAGGGGAAAAGTTCAAGAACTAATTTTTCAATAAGTACATGCCTTATATTCATTGAACTATGATGGATTAGGAGTTCCTTGAAATTAATAAAAAGGATGATTAATCCACTGGTACATATGATAAAAATTTACAGGACTTACAAGGTATGCTTCTGTAATTATTAACAAACCTGAATGTAAAATTGATCTATTCATTTGTGGCGTAAAACCATGTCTTCAATGGGAATTATCCATAATAGACTGCAATAGCTATGATGAAATCATTTTATGTGCTCCCAAGGTTGAGATGGAGATTAGAGTAACCCATCAGTCTCATGGGTATGATAAGAATAGAAAAATGGAATTCAAGGGATATTCTAAAGACCACACTAAAAAGAAGACGAGTTTTCGCTTATTCTCAAACTTTTGAAATAAACATGGAAGAAATTGTTTTAAATGGACTATTAAATGTTTTATGTGTGTAAAATAGGACCATCATGAAGTTGAATGCTAATGTGATGGAAAAAAGTTGCCTAATAATGCGAATAAAGTTAAGGATACGTAGAATGCTTCTCATAAACATCATTGTTACATGTTAATGGAAATGGAGAAATACGAAAATAAATTCAATAATCCAAGGGTTATTGATGATGATCAGTATCAGTAAAATCTTAAATCCAATGGAAAAGGCTAGTCACATGAAATCACTATCGGCAATATGGAGTATGATAATGAAGTGGTGAAATGTATACTTACCATCCACTATAATGTAGAAAATGTTTTTTGTTATTATGTTTCCACCAACTATTTTATTTATAAATAATTTTCTAAGGGTGTCACCATATTAACACAACAATTAGATGTTGATTTTTCAATGACAACTTTTAATTCCACAACAGTCACATCAAATGTTTATAATTATTCTCCAGTTGAATTTTGTGGGAAAGTACTTCCAAAATTATTTTTGATCCTTCCTAAAGTGGAAGTTGATGTGATTCTTGGCATGGATTGGATTTATTTATAAGGATATCATAAAAATTTCTAATGAAGGTAAGTACCATATCATATTCCAAATCAATATATAATTTGTTATCAATGCAAGGATGAGCATGAACATCCGATGAAAATTTATTCTATCTTATGAATCTTGATTCGTATAATTGAAGGTTATATATATAAAAAATTTGGGGACAAACTCCCAATTAAACATACACATATTTTACGGTAGTTTGATGATGTATTTTCAAAACATTTTGCAGGTCTTCAACAGAATCATTAGGATGAGTTTTCAATAGAACTCATACTGGGTTCTATGCCTATTTAAAATACACCGTATTTAATGGATCCAATGGAGTTATTGGAATTGAAGAAGAAACTCCAAGAGAATCTTGACAATGGATTAATACTCACTAGTGTGTCACATTTGGGATCACATGTTTTGTATCTTAAGAATAAATATGGATCAATTAGATTCTGCATTGATTATTGCGAACGTAACAAGATCACTATCAAAAAAATATCTTCTTCGCCACATGGATTACTTATTTGACTGACTATTTTGAGCTCAATATTTTTTCAAGAATGATCTTCATTTATGATATCATAAATTAAGGTCCAAGAAGGAGGATATTCCAAAGAAAACATTTCATACAAGGTATGTACACTATGAATTTATAGTAATGACTTTTTTTCTTACTAATGCCCCTTCCATAATCATAGATATAATGAATAGAGTCATTAGAGACTATCTTGAATAGATTATGGTAGTATTTATAGATAACATAATAGTACATTTTTAAAGAATCAAACATAATAATGATCACTAGAGAATTATAATGAATACTCTAAGAAAAGATAATCTTTATTAAAAAATTACCAAATTTAAATTTTGGCTCAAAAAAGTATCATTTTTGGATAACATAATCTCAAGATAGAGGAAATTTGTGGATATATTAAAAATACAATTTTTTAAAGTTATTCCAGATCAACAATGGTTATTGGGATCCAATGTTTCCTTGGTTTGGCAGTATATTAACAACATTTTGTGAATTATTTTTTCACAATTATCTAATCCACTCACCAATTTTACATAGAAAAGAGTTATGTTTTTGGGAATGGAGGAATGATAAGATAATTAAAAAGATCTAAAAACAAGGTTATACAGTACACCTGTGCTCACACATCCTTGTAGTGGAGAAATTTTTTTGTTCTATAGTGATTAATACAAGAAGGTTTTTGGTTGTGTTCTCATGAAAAATGATATTTTGATAGCTTCTGCCTCTTGAAAATTTAAATACCTAAGAAAAATTACCCAAATCATGATTTGGAGTTAGTATCGTTAATATTTACACTAAAGATACAGAGGCATTATCATTATGGTGAAAGGTGTGATATTTATACTGATTATAACATTTTAAAGTATATTTTGACACAAAAGGAGCTGAATATTACCCAAAAAAGATGGATTGATTTGATCAAAGATTACAAATACACAATACTTTACTACTCAGGGAATGTTAAAAAGGTGGTCGATTCATTGGTTGAAAGGACCAGACTAGTCTAACCATAAATTTGATCACAAAAGATCTAATATTTATGGATTTAAAAAGGATGTATAATTAAATTTTAATGTTAGGGGAGAAATCTTATCATTCTCAATTAAATGTTAAACCATATATACAAGGGAATATTAAGGAGGTGCATAAGAAATATATAGAGCTAAAAAATATGGTGAGAAATGTTCCTGAATTCAACCATGATTTTGATGGAATTATAAGGTTCTGGAACTGGGTTTTCATTCCATCCATAACAAAATTAAAGAAGGATCTATTTGATATGGCACATAGTTCACCATTCTCTATTAATCCCGGAAGCACAACGATAGACAAGTACCTAAAAGAGTATTTCTGGTGGGATGTTATGAAAAGAGATGTTTCCAAAAATGTCAATCGGTGCTTCATTTGTCAATATGGTAAGGCTGAGAGACAAAAGTATAATGGGATGTTACAACAATTACCCATACTATAATAGAAATTGGAAAACATCAGTATATACTTTTTTTTGGGATTACCAAAAAATCAAAATTTTATAATGCTATATGGGTAATATTGGATCACTATACGAATTTGGAACACTTAATTTCTATTATAGTGGAGTTATCTCTTGATCATATTCCTATGATATATGGAAAAAATTGTTAAGATTGCATGAGTACCACTTTCCATTATACCTGATCAGGATATGAGATTTACCTCGATGTTCAAGTGATGAATTTAGTAGGATGTGGATACAATGTTAAGTTTCATCACTTATTATCATCCTTAGTTAGATAGTCAGTCTGAGAGGAAAATTCAAACCCTAGAAGACATGTTGATAGATTTGACTATGGACTTCTAGGGTTTTTGGGATCAAAACATACCATTGGTTGATTTTTTTTAAAATCATGGGTCTCATTTCAATATGCAGATGGATCCTTATGAATCACTATATTGTAATAATTGCATAATTATATCTTGTTGGGATGTTGTTGGGGAAAGAAATTTATTAGGAACATATCTTGTTGATGAAATGGTAAAAAAATTCATATCTATTCAACAACACATAAGAGAAGCTTCGAGTCGATAAAAATGTTATGTTGACAATCAAAGAAAAGACCTAGAGTTTGTACTGGGTGATATGGTTTTTCTCTAAATATCTCTTTAGAAAAGAGTGGTGAGATTTAGAGTGAAGGACAAAATAATCCCAATTATTATCCATCCTTTTGAAATTCTGGATCGTGTTGGGATGGTAGCAAACCGATTGGCACTTCCACCAAATCTCTCTCATATTCGTTATGTGTTCTAGGTATCTCTTCTGAGAAAGTACATAATTGATCCTTAAAATTTATTAAACTCATGTTTCATACCACTGAGAAAGAATATTCTTATAAATAAAAATAGATATATATTATGGATTGTAGCGAAAACGTTCAGTGAAACAAGACCACTCACTTGGTTAATGATTTTTGGTAGAACTACCAATTTGAGGAAGCTATATATTAACTTGAAGATATGATGAGGGAGATATATCCTCATATTTTGATATCAAAGTGATGAATTTGGAGGGGGAAATTTAGTTTAAGGTGGTATAATGTAACATCCACATGTTTTTATTAAATATTTTCTATAAATAATTTTAATTCTTCAATATCATTCATTTCACACAATACTATGGTTAAATGAACTTCTAGATGTTGTTATAATAAAATTAATATTTTAAACTATCTTTTAGGTTATCAAGATTAAATATCACTAACTTATGAAAGTGTATGGTGAAATCATTCACTACCAAATATTTATGAAAAAATATAAATCAATTATATAATTTTTTTAATAAATTGATTAAATTACAATTAGTAAATGAAATTAATGAAATATATATGTCATATAAATTAAATTTTATTTTTTATATTCATATAATATATATATTTTTTTCATATTTTATCAATAAACCTTATTTGATGTATAAAAATCTATATCTTTTTAAAGGGTAATTTTCGGCCATTTGATGTTGAATCCCTTATAAATTAAAATTGTCACTACCCGTACTAGTGGGGCCCGCGCCGTGACTCCCCAAGACCACCTCCAATAGCTCCGGGGCTGGTGACTAGCACTGAGTAGGCATATCACAAACATGGGAGGCATTGCCTAAGTACCTGTACACACGCACACATCTCCAAGCCCACAAATGATGAAATGTAAAACACTAAGGAACAAATATGCATGCATACAACTAACCCCAACCTACAAAGTATGACAAAAGGTAGAGTACTGTAAAAGTAAAGTGGGCCAAAAATACAAGCCCACCAAAAAGAAAATAAACTAGAGTCTGAAAACTGCAAAGTCCAACCTGCATGAACAAAAAGGTACTGGGACTGCCGCTCGTAGCCATAGGAACACCTCGGCCTATAGGGAACTCAGAAATCTTGGTCCTGTCCAGGTCCACCCTAGACTCTATAAAAAGGCTACTCATCTACACAAGACACCAGACGTGCGGGAAAAACCCATGCAGGGGTGAGTATAACAATACTCAGTAGAGGACCCCGAAAACCACAAGGCAATACAAAGTAAAGGTATAGTCACCTATGCACAATATATGTTTACAGAACATATATAACAGACCAGATATACTCAAAACCCAGACCCATGGTCTAGAGACAAGTCACGCAACTGCATACCCCCGCAAGGGATTCTGTTTGAAGATTCTGTGATGCACTCATTCCGGGAGAACACACTCCATGAGTACTATAGATTTGATGAAGTTCGTCGGAAACCATCACGAGAGATAGCTACACTCATTACGGGAGACACACTCCTGAGTGGAAAAGTTACGGTAGATAGAAGAACTCATTACGGGAGACACACTCCTAAGTGGGAAAGATCTCGCTACACAGATAGGGATCACTGACAGGGCCATGTCGGATACCGCGACTCATCCGGAATTCACCTTCTAGGTATAGGATCAACGCTCGATAGAGTTGGTCATGTCGATGCCTTACTCTACCTAGGGTCTGGAATGGATATAGGATCTCAATCCGGGACTCTCGGATGGATGCTTGACTCTATCACAGAAAGTCCTACTGAAGGGATCATAATCCTGCATGAGGGAAAGATGCCTGACCCTCAGGGAAACAAGAAGAATGGGCACTAACCCAAACAAAAGATGTTCAACGCACGGTGAACAAAATGACCAAGCCATTTTCCAAAAAGTACACGGCGTGTAGAAATGATACACGTCGTGTTATCCGACCCCAGGTACTGCCCGTGTACAACGGCCCCTGTCATGAGGCTGGCCTTATAGAAAAACTTAGTACAGGGCGTGTAGTACGGAGTACACGCCGTGTCTGGGTAACTGGGGTTTGATCCGTGTACTATGGCCATGTGCCCGTACACAGTCACCAACCCATGTACTCCGACCTATGTAAACTGCACATGGGGTGACCCGTGTTGCTGGCCTTGTTTGGATGTGTGATGGATTACACGGTCGTGTACTCCATCCCGTGTCAGTGTCTCCCTGGGATACACGCTGAGCTCCATGTAGCCGCCTCTGCCAAGCTGTACACGCCGTGTCGCCTGAAGCCATATAGATCATCCCGTGTCCGTGTACTACCCAAAGTACACGCTGAGCTCCGGGGAAGGTGCAACACGCTGTGTGACCAGGGTCACACACCGTGTGATTCTTCTCTGACCCCGAAACCCTAGCCACCACCACCAGTACTACAGGATGTGTTCATTGGAAGTACATGCCGTGTATTCTGGAAATTTCCAGAAATGGCGCTCTTCACCAGTGCGCCTCCCATGCTGCTCCGAATGTTGATCCAGCTATCCGATCACCATGAAACCTTCAGGATTTGGTCACCCCGACGCCACGAAGCTGCTTCCCGGTTTTCAGACCTTCGATCGGCTCCGAAAATGCATTTTGATCTTCCCGTATGAAGACCACTTTAAGAACACTCTTTCTGATCTGGTCTGATTCGTCGTTTTCCATCATCACTGCACCTCCACAAGGTCGTTGCGGTGTCGATCTTTTGATTTGGGATCATTGCGTCGCAGAACGGATGTGTAAAGATTCGTTGTTCATCGCCCCACAAAGAACGTGAAGAACGCGCGGGGAAAAAGGAGGAAGAAATCCAAATAAACAAATTGGGGAATGAACCTCCACCATCGTTCGTCACAGCATTGATCCACTCCTGCTAATAGGCTTAAACGGATCAAGAATCAACAACAACATAAAACATGGATCAATTCCCCATAATCTTCCTGAAGAAAAAATCCCTCCCGTAAAACGTACGATTCCGCGGATCGACTTGTTCATGGTTGATCAGAGTTCACCATTTAAAATAAAATACCGGGAAAAGAAATCAAAATAAAAACCCCTACCTTTCAAAAGGATCAATTGTTGATAAATTTTTCGTGTTTCCGTTGTCGTCGAGATCCTTCAACGTCGGCACAACGATCCTTGTTTTCGATCTGTCGTCGTTTTCCAACACGTCCTCCTCCGCACAAGCTCCAAGAGAAATCTCTCTCCCTCTCCACTCGTAGGGTTATGAGGCTAACCCTATGAATTTTCCATAAGGATTCATTTATAGGGGACGATTAGGTCGATCTAAAAAAGGAAACGTTTTAAAATAATAAAATAAATCATTAATTTATTTTATTCCTTCTAAAGTATTTCCCCTTTTTAAAACGCCCAAAAATTAAACTTTGGAGACGACCTGTTCTAGTCGAGGTTAGAGTCGTTCATAGGAGAAGTCGTCATCCCGGACACAACGGGGCCCTCATATTTTTAATTCGGGCATCCGTTTAGAAACTTCCACAACTGCGCACAAGCACCGACTCACATAACCAAAAAAAGTTCAAACCACCATTCCGAGATCACTGGACCTCAGAATGACGTGCATCCTTCATGCCCGGTCTCAAAATAATTCCATATAATATTTCAATTAATAAATGGAAAAATACAAGACATTAAATTCTCCCTACCTTGGGGATTTACATCCCCGAAAAGCCAAAACGAGGGCTACTCCAAAAGATGAGGGTACTGGGCACAGATCTATGCTTCCCGCTCCCACATGCTCTCCTGAAGATTCCCATGCTACCACCGGATGCGCACAAAGGGAAACAATCACCCATGAAGGATCCTCTCCTGGTGATCCTCGATCTCCACTAGGTACTTAGTAAAGGTCACTCCGTCCTCGATGTCCAGCTCGCCCCAGTCGATGACATGCGATGGGTCATGCACGTACCTCCTCATCTGTGACACGTGGAAGAAATCATGTACCCGATGCAACTGTGGTGGTAGATCTAGGTAGTACGCCACCTCGCCAACTCTACACAGAATCTGGAAAGGTTCAATGAACCACAGAGATAGCTTTCCACCTCGGCCAAATCTTAGCAACCCTCATCGAGGTGAGACCCGAAGAAAGACGTGGTCTCCCTCCTTGAACTCCAGAGGTCTTCATCGTCTGTCAGCATAAGACTTCTTCCGGATCTGTGCAGTCTTCATCCACTCCCAGATGATCTGAACCTTTTCTGTAGTAGCTCGCACTAACTCTAGACCCATGAGTGCTGACTCTCCATGGTCGGTCCAGTAAAGCGGTGACCGGCAGGGTCTCCCATACAAGGCCTCGAATGATTCCATATCGATGGTGGAGTGGTAGATGTTGTTGTATGAAAACTCCACCAGTGGTAGGTGGTCCTCCCAAATACGACCAAAGACCAAGATACATGCTTGAAACATATCCTCCAGAACCTTAATGGTCCTCTACATCTGACCATCCGTCTGGGGATGAAACGTTGTGCTCAAGCATAGGTGAGTCCCAAAATCCCCCTGCAATCCCTTCCATAACCGGGATGTGAAGCGGGAGTCTCGGTCCGAGACTATAGTCGAGGGGAAGCCATGAATCCGATTTATCTCAGGCACATAGAGGCACCCCAAGCTCTCTAAGAAACTCTGCTCCATAATAGCTAGGAAGTGGGCCAACTTGGTGAGTCGGTCAACGATCACCCAGATGGAATCATTCCCTTTGGACATCCGTGGTAAGCCCATCATGAAGTCTATCTATATTCCATCCCACTTCCACATTGGGACTTCCATGGGTGAGCTAATCCCGCTGGAACCTGGTGCTCAGCCATCACCTACTGGCATGTGAGGCATAGAGAAACGAACTCTGCTACTACCTTCTTCATGCCAGACCACCAGAACAGTCGTCGGAGATCATGGTGCATCATTGCAACTCCAGGATGTAACACCAAAGGGGATGTATGAAACTCCATCAGGTCCTCCTCCTAGAATTCCACTGGTACAACAGTGCGTCCTCTGAAAAGAAGTATGTGCTCCCCACCTTATTAATATCCATTAGGAGCATGTCCTGTGGATAACTGATCACGTAAATATACACAGTCGTCATCCCCAAGTTGTGCCTCCCTAACTCGTTGTAAGAGTGGAGGGGTGACAAACATCGACTATAAGTAAGCTATATCCTCTCCATCCACGAAGGATAACTATGACGCGGATAACTGTTGTGTCGCTTCACTCAACAGCTGTGAGCTCAACCTTCTGCTGAGGGCATCAGCCACCTTGTTCCCCTTTCCAGGAGTATAGATAATCTCAAAATCATAGTCCTTGAGGAACTCTAGCCAACGCCTCTGCCTCAGAATCTGGTCATTCTGTTGGAAGATGTATTTTAGGCTCTTGTGGTCAGAGTAGACAATGAACCGCTCGCCCATAAGGTAGTGTCTCCACATCTTCAATGCGAAGAGTACCGCTGCTAACTCGAGATCATGAGTCACATAGTTCTGCTCATGTGGACTAAGTTGGCGCGAACCATAAGCAATCACTTCATGTTGCTGCATCAGGACACAGCCGAGCCCGGTCCCTGATGCGTCGTAGAAAACTACGTACTCGACACTTTCCTCAGGCAATCTCAAGACTGGGGCGCTCGTCAAACTCTGTCTCAACTTCTCAAAAGCCTGCTGGCACTTTTCTGTCCACACGAAGGGTTTCCCCTTGCTGTTCAAGGCTGTCATCAGTGTTGATATCCAGGAGATGTCAGGAATAAATCTCCGGTAATACCCTGCCAACCCAAGGAAGCTCTGAACCTCCGTCACGCTCCAAGGTGTCTCCCATGCTAACACAGCCTCCACCTTGGCTGGGTCCACAGCTACTCCATCTACTGAGATGACATGTCCCAGAAAGTGGACCTCCCGAATCCAGAACTAACACTTGGAGAGCTTCCCATAAAGCTGGTTCTCCCGAAGTATGGCCAAAACCATCCACAGGTGTCTCGCGTGATCCTCCTCTGATGCCGAGTACAGAAGGATGTAGTCGATGAAGATCACTACAAACTAGTCAATGTATAACTATAAGATCTGGTTCATCAGCCCCATAAACACTGCGGGGGCGTTCTTCACACCAAAAGGCATCACCAAGTACTCATAGTGACCGTAGCGACATCTGAAAGCCGTCTTCAATATATCCTCATCCCGCACTTGTAGCTGGTGACAACATGATTGAAGGTCAACCTTTGAGAACCACCATGCCCCTCTTAGCTGATCAAAGAGGTCATCAATTCTCTGCAGTGGATACTTGTTCTTCACCATCACCTGGTTCAGGCGCCGGTAATCCACGTACAACCTCAGACTCCTGTCTGCCTTCTTGGAAAACAAGACTGGAGCCGCCCAGAGGGTGATGCTGGGTCTCATGAAACCCTTGTTCTACAAATCCTCCAACTGCACCCTCATCTCGCGAAGCTCTGTGGGAGCCATCTGATAGGCCGATGAGGAAATCAGAGTCGTCCCAGGGTGTAAGACGATGCAGAAGTCAATTTCCCGGTGGAGAGGTAACCCTGGAACATCTTCTTGAAAGACGTCCTCATACTCTGCCACCACTGCTGGGAATTGAGAGCTCACAAGATCCACTGCTCCGAGGGTAAGGATAGCCAACTCATGAGTGATCGGCTGCACCCTCCTATGCATGAGCCCATTTTGTGCTGCCTGGGTTTCCTAATCTCCGACAAAGGAAAACCTCATTCCATCACGGTGGACACACCGCACCCTTCGCCTAAAATAGTCAATCTGGGTGTGGACCAAAGATAACCAATCCATACCAAGAATGATGTCGTAAGGCCTCGACGCTACCACCAAGAGGTTCCAAACGAATCTCTCACCTCCAAGGGTAAGATCACACTATCTGTAAAGGTGTGTGATCGTCGAGTCTCCTCCCGCAGGTGTCTCCAAGCGTAAGGATCGGGTGAACGGTTCTACCAGAATCTCGAGGTTTTGTACAAGTCATGTGGCTATAAGGGAATGACTGAAACATGTGTCTATGAGTACGGAAGATAAGGTAGAAACCTCGAATCATCCCTAGAGCCCCTGGGTCATACGCCTCGACCGCATGCAGCTGTCCCCGTCTCTGTCCCCCAGCTCCCTGAGCCTAGTGCATACCTCTTGGGGGTGGTGGTGGAAGTATGTCGAAGCATCTACCACTGCCCACAACTCTCCCTGCTCCTCTGCCACGTCCGCCGCCTGGCGGATCTGCCTGCTCTGCTCTCTGCCTCTGCCTCGGTGGTCCATCCACCACTTCCCTGTCAGCAGATCGATGCTTTGGGAAATCTCTAGCGAGATGCCCCCAACTGTCGCATGCGTAGCATCACTTCTCCCTAGGCTGACTGGATCCATCCTCAGAGCCCTAGACTGTCGATACCCTTTCTTGGGTCCTCCTATGATGTCTCCCATGTCCAGATCCCTGTGCCTGATGTCGGCTCCCTACTGCCGGTGTCTCTGCACCTGGCGGCCTGCTACTGACCGCCAACAACTATCTCTACTCCGCCAAGAAGCTCTCGATCACCAAGGCCTGCTCAAGCACTCCATCATAAGTTTAATTGCATAGAGCCACAAAACTATCTCGAATGTATCACCGTAGACCTCGCTCGAAGGTCCGATCCCTGAAGAAGGTTCGCTCCTAGGATCACCATCTGGTCTGCTGGTGTCCTCACAAGACGAAAAACTCTAGTCACCGCCTGAAGCCATTCCTCATCCGCCTGAGGGTGGGGCTCGCCTCGGAACCTGAGGGGCCTCTGTCTCTGAAACTCATGGAGTTCGCTAATCCTGCGCTCCTCACCGGTCAGTACCGCGAATACCACTGGATGCTCCACTGGTGGTGGTATAGCAGGTGCACCACCTGGTTTCAATGCCTAGGGTGCTAGTCCCTATATCGAAGCCTCATCACTGGGGGGGGGGGGGGGTTCATCCTCATTATCGTGCTACTGAATCCTAGCTGGTATGCATCACAGAGGCATACTATAAACAAACGAGATGTATCATGGTCAATGAGTATATCTGGATAGCTGAAACGAAGGACATGGAAAGCATAAACCATTCCTATATGATGCATGTACCATTTATTTCCCCACAACCAGTGTTTTCATGAATCGAGTCAAAAAGAAGGTTATCAGAGTCCTGGTGTATGGATACTTCAGCCGCCGCACCAACACTGGGTTCTCTGGCCTAAAAACCGAACCCGAAACACTCAACACTGTTGCCACACCAAACTCACAGACTCTTGGTCCTAATGTAGAAATGAACACCTCTGATACCACTCTGTCATGACCCATCCCAGTGGGGCCCACACCGTGACTCCCCAAGCCCGCCTCTAATAGGCCAGGGGCTGGTGACCAGCACCGAGTAGGCATATCACAAACATGGGAGGCATTGCCTAATTACCTGTACACACACACACACATCTCCAAGCCCACAAATGCTTAAATATAAAACACTAAAGAACAAAAATGTATGCATACAACTAAACCCAACCAACAGAGTACGATGAAAGGTAGAGTACTGTAAAAGTAAACTGGGCCAAAAATACAATGCCACCAAAAATAAAATAAACAAGAGTCTGAAAAATACAAATTCCAACCTGCAAGCACAAAAAGGTACTGGGAATGCCGCTTGTATACGTAGGAACGCCTTGGCCTATAGGGAATTCAAAAATATTGGTCCTGTCCTGGTCCGCCCGGGACTCTGTCAAAAGGATACTCATCTGCATAAGACACCAGACGTGCGGGAAAAGCCCGTGTAGGGGTGAGTATAAAAATACTCAGTAGAGGACCTCGAAAACCACAAGGCAATACAAAATAAAGGTACAGTTAGCTATGAACAGTATATGTTTATTGAACATATATAACAAACCATATATACTCAAAACCCAGACCCGTGGTCTAGAGACAAGTCACGTAACCATATACCCCTGCAAGGTATTCCGTTTGAAGATTCCTTGATGCACTCATTCCAGGAGAACACACTCCATGAGTCCTATAGCTCTGATGACGTCCTTCTGAGAAGTGATGTTCGTCAGGAACCATCACGAGAGATAGCTATACTCATTATGGGAGACACACTCTTGACTGGAAAAGTTACGGTAGATAGAAGAACTCATTAAAGAAGACACACTCCTGAGTGGGAATGTTCTAGATACACATATGAGGATCACTACCAGGGCCATGGAGGATACCGTGACTCATCCGGAATTAACCTTATAGGTAGAGGATCGACGCCCGATAGAGTTGGTCACGTCGATTCCTGACTCTACCTAGGTTCTGGAATGGATAAAGGATCTCAATCCGAGCCTCTTGGATGGATGCCTGACTCTATCACAGAATTTCCTGCTGAAGGGATCATAATCCTGCATGAGGGAAAGATGCCTGAACCCTAGGGAAACAAGAAGAAATGGAACTAACCCAAAAAAAATATTTTTAAGGAACGGTGAACAAAAGGACCAAGCCCGTTTCCAAAAAGTACATGGCGTGTAGAAATGATACACGCCGTCTTGTCCGACCCCGGGTACTGCCCGTGTACAAAAGCCCATGTCGTGAGGCTAGCCGTGTAGAAAAACATAGTACACGGCATGTAGTACGGAGTACATGCCGTGTCTGGGTAACTGGGGTTGGCTCCGTGTACTCTGGACATGTGCCCGTACACGGTCACCAACCCGTGTACTCCGACCTGTGTAAACTGCACACGGAGTGAACCGCACTGCTGGCCTTGTCTGGCTATGTGATGGAGTACATGGTCGTGTACTCCATCCCCAGTCTGTGTCTCCCTGGGATACTTGCCATGCTCCGAGTAGCCGCCCCTGCCAAGCTGTACACGTCGTGCCGCCTGAAGCCGTGTAGATCATCCCATGTCCGTGTACTACCCAAAGTACACGTCGAGCTTTGGAGAAGGTCCAACACGCCTTCTGACCAGGGTCACACGCTGTGTGATTCTTCTCTGACCCCAAAACCCTATCCACCACCTCCAGTACTACACGACGTGTTCTTCGGATGTACAAGCCGTGTATTCTAGAAATTTCCAGAAACGGTGCTCTTCGCCGGTGTGCCTCCCGTTCTGCTCCGAACATTGATCCAGCCATCTGATCGCCATGAAAACTTCAGGTTTTTGTCACCCCAATGCCATGAATCCTCTTCTGGTGTTTTCGGACCTTCGATCGGCTCTGAAAATTCGTTTTGATCTTCCCGCACGAAGAACACTCAAAGAAAGCTCTTTCCGATCAGGTCCGATTCTTCATCCGCCATCATTACTGCACCTCCAAAAGGTCTTTGCAGTGTTGAAACTTTGATTTGGGATCATTGAGTAACAGAACGGATGTGCAATGATCCGTTGTTCGTCGCCCCGTGAAGAACGCGAAGAACGCGCAAGGAAAAAGGAGGAAAAAATCCAAATAAACAAATTGAGGAACGAACCTCCTCCGTCATTCATCACGGCATTGATCCACTCCTGTTAATAGGATTAAACGGAGTAAGAATCAACAAAAACATAAACAAATTGATTAATTCCCCATAATCTTCTCGAAGAAAAAATCCCTCCCGCAAAACGTACGAGTCCGCGGATCGACTTGTTCGTGGTTGATCCGCGTTCTTCGTTTAAACTTAAATACGGGGAAAATAAATCCAAATAACAACCCCTACCTTTTGAAAGGATCAATTGTTGACGAAGGCACCATGCTGCCGTTGTCGTCGAGATCCTTCAACGTCGGCACAATGATCATTGTTTTCGATCCGTCATCGTTTTCCAACGCGTCCCCCTCCGCCCAAGCTCCAAGAGATATCTCTATCCCTCTCCACTCGCAGGGTTATGATGCTAACCCTGTGAATTTTACATAAGGATGCATTTGTAGTGGAATATTAAGTCGTGCCAAAAAAAGGAAATGTTTTGAAATAATAAAATAAATTATTAATTTATTTTATTCCTTCTAAAGTATTTCCCCTTTTTAAAATGCCCAAAAATTAAACTTTGCAGATGACCTGCGCTGGTCGAGGTTAGAGTCGTTCTTAGGCAAAGTCATCATCCCGAACGCAACGGTGCCCACAGATTTTTAATCCAGACATCTGTTTAGAAACTGCCACAACCACCCACAATCACATAATCACATAACTATAAAAAGTTCAAACCACCATTCCGGGATCACTGGACCTCAGAATGATGTGATGCCTTCACACCCAGTCTCTAAATAATTCTATATAATATTTAAAATAATAAACGGAAAAATCTAAGAAATTACAAATATTTTGACACATTAATAACTTTTATTCAAAAACAAAAACATGTTATTTGGAATCCGGATATAAAAATTTAGGATGGATGAAATTTAATATTTTTCTAATAACATTCAAAAATTGATGAATAGTAAAAATATACTAAATATTAATTTGAAACAAATTTTTTAATCAAAATAATTTATATGGATAAATTATAATATTGAATGGTTTTAAAGTATAAATAGAATTTATTTTTTTAGTTCAATATAGTTTATGTCATTGGAATTAGTTTTACATTGAATTTATATGTAAAACATTTCAATCATTTGAAATGATTTATCTTTTAAAATCGATTTTCTCTTTCAGACAACATGATTAATTTTAAAATAACATATGAAACTATTATGTTTTTATTTTTGAAAATTTTATTGCTTATTTTTATTAATTTGGTTCAAATTATTTATATATATTTATTTTATTTTTCATGATTATGATTAGTTACTTTTGTAATTTTTATGAATATGGTAAAAAGGTAAACTAGGTAATTAAGGGTAATAATACTATTTTAAATTTACCCTAACATTTGAATTAATTTCATTTGATGGGTTTTTTTTAATATAAGTCATCCTTTAGTCTAAATTCTGTCCTTTGGAAGCCACTTTGATGAAATTATGACATTAATTTTTTAATTTAATGAAAAGTTAAATATGTCTCAGTCAATTTTTTATAAATAATTCATTTTTATATATGTTTATACAAAATATATATTATATTATAAATACTAATTTGAAATAAAAAATGATTTTATTTATCATGTTAGTTTATTAGTAATTTTTAAGATATAAATAATTACCTTAACGACTTATACTTTGTTGATTTAAAAATTAATTTATTGAGGTGAAGTCAATAAAACAATTTTATTAAAATACATATAACCATAAAAGACCCAAATACATGAAAAACTAAAATATTTTGAGTATATATCAAGAATAACCATTAAACGGTCGAGTTAGTGACCATTTTGAGCCTTGTAAAATAGATTTTGACACTTATATTATTTTATTTAATGTGATGTTAATGTTGTCAAATTCATAATTTTATAATTATTTAATTTTAAATGTTATATTTTACTGAATGTATATTTGAAAAGAAAATATTATTCTAAAATATAATAGATTTATATTCATCATAGTGTTTTATTTTTAATTTTTATTAAAAAATAAATACATTATGTAATTTTGATAATTTGATGTTGCAATTATTTTATTAATAGCGATAATATATAATGTTATTAGAAATATTAAAATAAATATATTTTTGGATAATTATTCCGTCTAATAAATTTTATAAATGAACCTGACCTCTTATAAATATAATAAAATTTTCTTTTTCTAATCTAACTTATTATCCTAATATTTTTAAAAATAAATGAATTAAATAGTATCAAAATTGAAATTATTGATTACTTATCAAAATAATGTTTTATTAAATTATTTAAAATCATAAATTTCTTTTAAAAACTTATATTTATTATTAAATTGTATAAAATTTTCTTATTTATTTATGGTCTAGTTAATTTCATTAATGAAAGTATTACAATCTTTTAATATCGAAATATTTTTTACCCTATTTAAAAATTAAATATAATAACTAAGTGTTAATTAGAATGATAAGGTTTAAATGTATATAATAACTTATCTAAAATCAATTTTTTGATTATATTACAAAAATATTTCATCTCATATTTTAAATTTAGACATTTTGGAGGTTTTTAGTTGGGCTTTGATTTTATTATAAATTAATATTTCTGGAGATCCCAAAAAAGACCCTCACCTAAATTATAAAAGGGCTCCTTCTCCCTCACCTATTCACTTGAATTTGAGCCTTAAAGATTAGAAATACCAATCCATTTTCCCTTATCAACATCTCTAGTTACATTCTATAGTTTATATAATACATCAAAGACCATCTCTAGTACTCTATGAGGAGATTTAGGGGAAGCACATCAAAGAAGAGATAATCGCCTCTACTGATTCATTAAAACTTTCTTCTTCTTCTACATCCTCTTAATGAATTTTTTTCATTATAAAGTAATAAATATAGTATCACTTTTATATTGAGATGTTATTATTATTATCTAAAAACAATATTCCACATTCTATCTATCTTATGAAAAATAAAATCACCATGCATGCGTGAGTAAAGTTTATCATCTCCATGTCGTGGTGTAATATGTTTTTCACCACCACCTTTCCTAGATGGATATAATAATAGAAAAAATAACTATATATTATTACTATAACATGATAATCATTATGAAATATTATACACCATTCTCTTCAATACCATTCAACTATTATGGGAATGATATCGTCACTTGTGCGTATGTAAGGACTACCGTCTCCACAATCCAATGTGATTCATTCTACACGATCTTCATTAAATCAGGATTATATAAATGTAAATAATTAGTAAATATTATATATATAATATAAATATCATTTTAATATTATATAACTCTTATCTATGATGGAAAACCAACACATATTTTACAAAACTTGCATAACCAAATGAAGCAGTTAATACCCAAATAATAAGTAATAATGATATATTATAAAAACTAGATGATAATATGATCATACATGATATAATATAAATGAATATTATTTTCAAATAATAGAATTAAATTATATAAATCATTATACAGTATTTTTTGATACATACAAATGATATTAGACCAAAAATGTACTGGATAATTTCACAATCTCATTAATATCTGAGATTGTTCATACATAATTATTTACTGGCGTATATTTTTCATCCACATCCATGTTTCCAATGTATGTAATATCATTTATATAATTCTATAATTTTTTAAATTAAATTTTAACCATTTTTAATTTTTATTAAATGGTATGAATGTAATCTTTTTCGTTATTCAACAAGAGGTATTTTTTTACATTTCTGAAAAAAGTTTGAGGACAATGTTTTTTAACTTATATGGAATTAATGGATTTTTATGTTTTCATTAATCCTTTTTTAAATGAATCTTCCTCTACAATATTTCTATATTAATTTAAAATAAATTATATTAATTTAAAATTTTGTGAAATTTAAAAAAAATATTGGATGATGAAACGATATTTTCCTCAATAATAAATTTCATGCGTTAAATCTAAATTATTTTCCATATAAGATGTTATTATTTTATAGGGAAATGTTTAAATTATAATATCATTTTTTCCTTATGACTATATTGATTTTATGATGGAATTATATATATAAAACCTATTTGTTTTACATGGATTATGTTATGGTGGAATTATGTTTGATGAAACACAATTTATTCCACGTGTTATGATGAATGGTATAAGTTATTATGTAATATGTATGAATGATTTCATTATGATATTAGTGGGACCTATATATACCTCCAATTCATTGGGTAATATTTTTTTTTTCTAATGAGATAGACATGGTTATAATAGGAAATGAACTTGGTTCAGTAATACAGGGTGGGAATGAAGAGTGAACTCAGTTCAATAATGGTATTTTTTTCACTATGATGGTCTTGGAAGTGGGACTTTACTAATATGAAATGATTTTATATGTTTATATTTATTCTACAAAACATCATGTCTTATGTTATGACTTTTTGGATTGTGTTTATTGATTCATATAAACATTAATGATTTATCTCATGAAATGAAATCAAAATCTATCATATACAAGATAATAATTTCAGATGTTATGTTCTTCTGTATTATGATTATGGTATGATTGATATCTCCCTTTTTTATACTTATTGACTATATGATCTCACCCTTTCATATGTTTCTTTACCCCAGTTCATGAAGAATGGTATTAAGTAAAATATGTCAAAAACAGGTCCAATTCTGACAAAATAAGTGGGATACAATAATGATTTATTATGAACCAATTATATATGTTTTATAGTTTATAAATACACTATACCTATATACTATTATCATGTATTTGTTACATTTTATAATGAATATTCTTTAACATTTAAGTAATGTCAATGTTTTTAAATTATGGGTTAATATACTCCATATACTCGGTTATTCTACCATATCACCCGTTTAATATGAATATACCTTCCCAGGATTGTCTTAATGATCTCAATAGAAATACACACTAGGTCATCCTCGAAGGAAGCATCCATATCCAACTCATCTTCATAGGTCTAAAAGACATGATATGGGTCTAGATAATATCAACAATGCTAAGATAACTAAAAGAAATTATGCATTGTATGGAATCAATAAGGAAGTTCATACTGGTAATCCACTGGTCTGATCCACTCAATAACCTCGAAGGGTCCAACAAATCTCAGTGATAGCTTACCATGCTTCTGAATATATCTATTCCCCATCTTGCGTGAGTCTTTCATGAAATCCTGGAATATGCCCTCAAAATCAAGAGTTGAACAAAGCCTTTTGGTATAAAAATCTTATGTAGACTGAGCTATCAACATGCCCTTCAGGATTTTCTAAACCGGCTCTGAGGTATCCTACATGATAGGTGGCAAAAGAACAACTGTATTCCAAACCTCCATCCATCAAAAAGATAAGAAACAAGGACTACAACAAAAGGCCTCCTAGGGATCCATCTCAATGGTATCCTAGAATCTATTATTATAAGAAAACATGATTAGGGGAATGTTTTTCTCCCAAGGACCCCCAAATTAGAGAACACATGCACATAGAATATCCTTTAGAACCTATTTTTTATGCACCATATGACCATTCGTCCATGGGTGATAGATCATGATCAAAAATACCTACGTACACAAGTAATTCTACAACCCCTTCCAGAAAAGTGATGTGAAATGAGAATCTATATCAGAAAGGATATAATTTGATGTTCCATTATGACACACTACCTATTTGATGAGCATCCATTAGATGTTGTCTTATTAGATGGTCTCTCACACCAGAAAAAAGGGTAATACTTTTTTTAGATGGTCAATGACAACCCACACTACATCACTTCCATGAGGTGATATGTGTAATATAGTTAAGATGTCCATTGAAACATCATCCCATTCACACATAGGAATGAACTGTGTGTGAAGAATCCCTTCTATACATTGATGTTCTACCTTCACCGACTGAATGGTGGAACATCACATGATGAAACTAGATATATCACTCTTTATATTGGGCCCTAGTATTGGCATAGTAGATCTCGATACATTTTGGGGAGACCGAGGTGAACATACCATACTAATGCATAAAATTACCTCATAAGATCTATTCTAATTTATACTATGAACCATGTATTCCCATGGAACAATAGAGTGACATCCTCATCAAATGTATAATCAGAAAATATGTCGTCTTCTAAAACACTTTCCATGTGTTCAAGGCCTTTGGGATCAGATAGTTGTCTTGACCTTACTCGTTACAGAAATGCGGATGTCACAGCTAAGACTAAGAGCACAGTATGACCATGTTACACATGAAGCTCAATGTGCACCTCTACGAATAAGGCCATAAGATCCAATTTTTCATTAAACTCTTGAATATCATGTTTTTGAGTCTTTCAGCTTAGATCACCAACTACTAAATTCCATTTACTGGGAGTGTATGAAATTTTAAAATCAAAATATTTTAGTTACCCAAGCCAACTACGCTGACTAAGACTCATAAACCATTGAGTGAATACGTATTTGATTGTTTTTTGGTCTATCAACATAAAAAAACAATCTCCAAATAAATAGTGTCACAAACATTGTATGACATGAACAACAAAAATGAGATTGAGGTCATGCATTTGGGTAATTCTACTTGTGATGCCTCAACATACGAGAACCAACATAACAAATTACTCCTCCTACATTAAAACAACACTATAACTAACACCTGATGTGTCACAGTAGATTGTACAGTCTATTACTAGCTTTGGTAGAATTCGAACTGATGCTGAAAATTAGTCTTCCCTTCAACTACTGATAGGTTGCGTCACTAGCTTCAGACCATTCAAATTTCACACCCTTCTTTTTCACACCCATATGAAATGATATAAGGCTTGAGGAATCCTGAATGCAGTAGATGTAATATTAGGAATCCCTTAATAAACTCAAAATATAAAATCTTTTCTTACACTGCACCAAATAAACTATATCTCATACTTTCTCTGGGTCAACAAAAAAATCCTAATTCAGAGATGATATTACCTAGGAAGTAGACATTATCGATATAGAAGTGGCGTTTACTGTTCTTAGAATAGATTTGATACTATCTCAACATATTAACCATGATTTCAATATGGGTTGTATGGTCTTGTCTGGAGAAATAATAAACTAAAATATCATCAAAAAATACAACCACAAATGAATCCAGATATGAGTGGGAATCCTTATTCATAAGATCCATGAAAATAGATGGTGTGTTCATGAGTCTGAATTCCATAACAAGGTACTTGTAGAGACCACACCTCTTCCAGAACATTGTGTGGGGAATTTATGAAGTCCTGATATGCACGTGATGATAGACCAACCTCATATCTATCTTTAAAAACACCTTCGCTCCCCAGAGCTAATCAAAGAGGTCGCCTATTTTAGGAAAAATATATTGGTTTTTGATTGTTAGGAGACTCAACCAATGGTAATCCACACAAATCATAAGGGTAATATCCACCTTATTTGAAAATAGGATAATTATACCCCAAGGAGAATTTATGGGTTGTATAAATCTTTTTAGATCAAGATCCTCCACCTGATTCTTATGTTCTAGAATATCCTTAGGTTCCATCCTTTTAGGTGCAATGGTCACAAATGTTTTTTGTTGAAAAAATCTCAATAGTAAACTATACCTCTCTCAATGAATGTATAATAGATAAATCATCAGGGAATGTCTCTCAAACGCTTCATCATTGGATGAAATATGTTGTGTTGTAACCCTTGTTCATTAATGTAATGACTGGAAACCTATGTTCTAACACTATTCAGCCTATACTACTCAGGTCTTGTTCGTGTCGCACTGATATATAATTATCCCTTGTGCATGTGCATAACACCCTATGTTGATGTGAACGTCACCCTATGATAGTAGAAATCAATATGGGCTCTGTACGGAACTAACTTGTCCATCCTAAAAATTACTTAAAAAATCATCATGATGATAACATACGAGATCCATTTGAAAAGGTAATCACCTATCTAATGGGGAAATTCTGGCATGAGTGAACACCCTCAGAACGGATTCCTAAGGGTGTATCTAGCTTCATGACACCATGATAAAACTCATTGTTGTGGCCCATAATCATAGTGTTTCCTCTAATACAAAAGATTAAGATTCTACTATATCAAAAAAAGTAGATACTAAATTAGAGAATAGTATAATAGTACCTCATATGGTATGTGGTCTAGCATCTGCTCATGCGGTGTAGGATAAACTCAATATGACTAGTCTATAAAGTATCCTTGAGACACTACATAACTTCTATGAGTAGGAACACTATTCTAATGCTTAGAATTCTATGATTGGTTACCTAAACCTTGACTAGCACCATATCCTAAAAGAATTGTGATATTCCAGCTACATGATGGTCATGATCCAATCGACCCCACTCCTAATCGATCAGTATGTGTAGATCACATCTTGATACGCACTAGAGGTAATGTGATAGAAATGGGGAAGATGGACCATCCTTCCATAACCTATGCACTCAACTAGATTCCATAGACACAACCTCATAATGTGCCCTGGCACTCTGCACTAGTGACATATAGAAGAACTAATTGCAAAAAAAGCATTAGGACCACTTCTAACTCAAAAAGATTCTAAGAAGCATTGTTTTTGTTCAGAATAAGATCCATTAGAATCCTCACGTGTTGAAATACATTGGATCACACCATAAACAACCCTCAAATATTTCGTTGTAATTAGTTCTTGGCTGACGATCTCAAAAATTTACATTTGTATAAACACATTATCTTGTGATCAGATGGTGTAACACATCCCATCCTCAATTCTCTTAGTAGTCATTAAAACACATCATCTAGAGAAGGAGATAAATTCTATTGCTCAAGTAAATGAGACAATTAATACATAACTATCATGGTCCCCTCCTATTGATTTGTGAACTCTCTAGCTCTATCATCCCTTCAATTATGGGTAAATAATTATTCATAAAAAACTGCATAAAAGTCACTCCAAACCATCCCTCTAGGCTAGTATACTAGAGTGATGTTGTGCCACCACCTATTGGGTGAACCATGTAGCATGTATGCAGCTATCATGACCCTTTTATTTGGAGTCATCTCAAGGAGATCAAAAATTAATAGTATTTTCTTGATCGATGACATTGATGCAAGTGGTCAACCATCCCTGGAGAATGTGGGAAGATGCAGCTGCTAAAACTCACAAGTTAGCTCGGTCATACTTTGAGAAGGCTTCGTTCTACCTTGTATTTTTTATTATCCACATGAATCACTCTCGAATCTAGGGGTTAGTTCCCAAATCATATATAGGAAGAGGGGATACTGGTGGAAAACTAGAAGACCAATTGGCGGCTCAATGCCCTACACCTTAGGAATATGATCGTAATCGCCTTCAGGGCCCACAACATGAGGAATTCATGGATTTATAATGCTAAAATTCCAAATGAACATAAAATAAGAGATTCATTTAGTCAAAAGTATTTCATTCAATAAGTTATAATATGTTCTAATTCATTTCTATAAAAATAGAAATTCATTTTTATCCGCATTAAAAGTCAAGACTAGACATTGGAACATACCATAAAAAGACATAAGAACAAAGAAACACACACTAACAACTACCAAGTATGGGTTTTTGTCAAGTTTCTATGTTATTTGTGTGAAAGATGGATATTCTAAAGTTAAAATTTATTTCCCCTTTGAATGTTTTCTCATAAAAAATTAAATAATTTAAATTGGCTTAATCCAATGATATGTCATTTTCTAACCCATAAGGGCCCGTACACCTTATGAACCAAAACATGACACAAACAAGGATGCCATTTTCCTTTAAATTTTTCTTATAATGTTGATTATTTCATTTATCAAATGGTTGATCTTTCTGGAATTTCATTTTAGAATCTATAATGGCCCATAAAACATATGAGTTAGACAGTGGATACCACTAAACTCGCACCGTAGAATTATCTACATCCTAAAATAAGTGTTTTCACAATTTTATATATGTAATAAGGCACAAAAAATACGCAAAAAGTAACACTTGATGAAAAACATAAGGTGACATGAACAATTCATGGCTAATTCATATTGTGCCTATCGTGATTCATGTTATAATATATAAACATCATTTAATAAGGTCAAGCAATGAAATCATAGTCCTAATATCATCAATATAAATAACATCACAAATCAAATGATACACCCAATGGTGAAATGATATCAATAGTAATAGTCATAAATAAAGAAAAAATAATATAAGAAATATGGTCTTTACCTAATATGTTGGTTCGCGAATCCCAATGATGGATTGTGACCATGTACCATGTGTTCCTAGTCTCCAATCTATTGTCACAAATTAGTATATAATGAAAGGAAACTCCTCTGATACCACTTTGTGACATACCTCACCCAAATGTAACTTAACCAATTCCATAAGCCCAGTTGGTCGCATAACCCTTAACATGTCTCTCAAAAATCCATGGGATTCCAATTAGTGAAATGTGTGTGTAGGTACCTTGGTGGGGAGACTATACCCCCATATAAGAGTAACATAGTGGATACAATAAATAGTAAATAGTTGTGGAAGAATAGTAAATGAAAAATGTTAAGTAAATAGAGGAAGCATAAATAGATACAGTGGAAATCTGAATAACTGAATAACATATCAAAATCCCTACATGCAGTGTTAGGGACAACTTGAATCCATAGATTTCTAGAAAAAAGGAAATAGAAAATTTCTTATATCTAGGCTAAATAAAAAGTGATAAAGTGATTAAAATCCAAAATATCCTCTATTAAATCTTGAGCTGATGACCAATCCTCAGATCCTATGTTCTATCTAAATAATATCAATCAATTGACAAAAGAGTGTTGTCTTCCCAATCTATACCTCTAGGAATACTATATACTTATGTGCCAAAGAAGGCATAAGTAGGGTGTGAGATAAATATCTCAATAGGCTTAAACCGTATGTCTCTATGTATAATCAGAGTAGGTGATCATCATTATATAGTGTGAATCAAATAGCAGGAAAGTGAAACAATGCAGAACAAATAATTAACCTCCCGATCAAGTTCATAAATGATACCTGGTGAGTCTAACTACTTCATCTCATTGATAATATGTCGAATCAAGCCACTATATGTACATATATATTTTTGTGTCAGTGTGTGTGTGTGTGTTTAATAGGAATGTTTAAACTGATTGTAATTGTCATGGGGTAATCATGCCTCCCACCCATACACATATAGATATTATAACTGTTGTGGGGTAAAAATGCCTCCCACACATACATGTATATAGAGATTGTAACTGGAATAAGGTAATCATGCTTACCACCCATACATGTATAGATATTATAACTATCATGGGTTAATAATTCTTCCCATGCATACATGTATATAGAGACTGCAACTGGTGTGGGGTAAGCATTCCTCCCACCCATACACATATAGAGATGTTAACTAGCATGGGTTAAGAATCCCTCCAATCCATACATATCAAAAAATTTCATGGGGTATGAATTCCTCCCACACATTCACATATCAAAATCTCATAATAATCACATTGTAATAACCATTCACATTAGATAACATAAGGTAAAACCATTTTTTATTATTTCAATTTAAACAAACAACCCATATCATGTAATAATTTTATTTTAAGTCATAAAAAGTTAAAGTCCATGCCTTCCCTTGGAACCATTCCATTAAACCTAATTCATCATTAATTTTTAATCTATCTCATCCTAGCCAACCTAAAAATCCAACCATAAAATTTTCCTAACAAGGAAAATTCATTTCAAGGCAAGGAAGCAAGGGAAAAGTGTCAATGTCAACTACTCACAATCCCATTTGAAAAATTATAAGGAAAATTTGTTAATAACCATTGAGGCACCATGTTATACATCAATTACACATGTGAAAATTTCTATTTCAATTAAATTTCATTCCAAGATCTAATTTGGGTTCCATGTATTTTGAACCATTTGACCAAAATGGCCATTTTCAAGGTTGATCCCCTATGGAAGTCCATATAGATTATGGGTGGTATCTAAATCCTTAAAAAATCAAATTAACATATATAAATGCACTAGGGTCATTTATAAATGAATTAACCAACACATTAAGAAAGATCAAGAATGGATGGGACCCTAAACCACAGATTAACAATGAAATCGCATAAACACAAATGGAAAACTACATGACCACCTACCTTGGGGGTGTAGAAAAATCCTCTCTTAATATTGAACTCAGAATCAATTAAGTTTGGAAGATATATTAGTTTCATTCCAACACCCTAAAATTACTATAAATTATCCTACATCTAAATAGTACTACTGAGGGATTGATTAACCAATGAAGGAGGATTGCAATAGGTAATCCTTACATTTTTTATCTGATGCTTCCTTTAGATCGAAGAACTATCACCAGATTAATGAGTTATCAAGGATCAACGATTGATGGGGTTTTGTGTAGTATGAATATGAGAACCTATTGGTTCAACATCCAAGATTTATGGAAAAAGATAAATTATATATTAAGTTGTAAGAGGTGGAAAATAGTAACTTTCTCTGAAAACACACTACGCATGTTTTATGAACATGATTTAAAAATTATGTGCAAAAAATGAATTAAGGCTATGTAGTCTCTCTTTATTAGACCACACCATAATATTCCTAGTCTAAAAGGTTGAAGAAAAATTGTGTGGACATGTAGGTTCCCCTATCTATAGTTGAACAGTTAACACAGACCTACGACCAGGGTCACATGGTTTACACTAACAGTGTAACCCAACCTATTGCCCATTTATACAGACCTCTATGCTTCAAACCATCCCTAGATTTTTCTCAGGTATTCCCTATGTTATATCATTCATTTACCACAATTAAAGAAAAAATATAAAAATAAAAAACCAATTAATTTTACCTTGGTCAAAATTCAGGTCATTTCTCTAGGCAATGTAATGTTGTCACCAATGGTCTAATCTGAAAGACTCTAGCACAAGTGGTTCAGGAAAGTCATTGTGAATAGTGGTTGATGGCTCTATTTTCTGAAATTCACATTAATATTCATCATTTTTAAGGGAAAACTAAAATCATAGAATTATCAGTGGTTCCATAACATCTAAATCATGTAAATAGAAGGACTCTTTCTGATCTCGAAGGATTTCTAACAAGGGATATACTTATATTGAGGAGCCACTATATGTTTCTTATTAATGATGATGATATTCTATATATATCTAGGGATTTATAGGTCCCAAAAATAATGTTATAGGAACTAATATAATAATCACATGTTTTTTTGTTACTTTCGAATCCTGGAATCAAAAATATTAATCATGTTTTTCACCGCAAGTACTGGTGATAATATATGAAGAAGGAAATAATAGACTTTTAACACAGTTTTTCGCAGTCTAATAGGTAAAATAAGTACACCAGTAACCTAATGTATTTTTTTATCCATTAACCATAACCGAATAGAGATTGAACGGTGTCATTATAATTTTTTATATGGTTTTGGTAGCCACCCTAAAGAAGTGAGTTCATTTAGTGATTGTGGATAAGGTAGTGAGTGATTATCAATTCCAACCAATCTATAAACCTTTATAGTCAATGAAATTAGGATTTTACATGTTTTATATCTCATAAATCATCATGTAATTCTATGAACCACTATATCAGATCAGGATGTCAAGTTTACATCATTGTTTTGATAGAGGTTACAATTTTATTTTAGTTTGTAGTTAATCTTTAGTACAGTTTATCATGCTCCAATTGGCGCATTTGTAGTGAGTTATAATGGTATTGTAGGGAATTATGTGTCCATGAATCTTAGATTTCATAGGTTAATCAAATAAATAATTTCTTCTTATTTATTGTTCATATAATAATAGCATCAATGTGATAATTCAGATGGCCTCTCATGAGGCTCTATGTGGTAGGTCATGCATCACTATTATTTGTTGGTTAGATGAAGGGGAGGTAGTGATTCTATGACTCCATCTCATTCAGATGATTTCAAAGATATTAAAACTGATTTTTAAGCATATTCCAATAGTTTAGTCTCGGTAGAATTTATATTCTAATTGGGATCATCAAACTCTAGATTTTTAGGGGGTATCGGTTCTTGATAACAGTTTTAAATATATTGGTTCATATATATATATATAAACTTAGGCCAGTAAATCAGACCCGTTGATTATTTGGTCCATTTATGTGTTATGATAAGGCCGATCAATTAAATTAATATTTTTTCTTCATCATTAATATAGTTTTATTACTTATATCTTCCATATATATATTCTCTAATATTAATATAAAGTCTCTTATCAATTTATTTATACTAAGGAAGTCATTTTAGACGATCACCATTCTATTTATGAGTATCCAATTTGTATTATTGATTATATCTTGAAGACACTATGACATATAATGGTTCATTTAGGTTATGTATTTTAGAAATATATACGTATTCAGGTGGATATGTTTGAAAATGAGTCATATATTTGTACCGAATGGAATGATTTATTTTTTGATGTTTATCAACAACACTATGAGTTATAAGTCAAGGATATTTTATCTTAATGAGAGGTGTTTAAAAAAATATTTTTGTTTATAAAGGTACATAATCCTTAATTTTATTAAATTTAACTTAATTTTACCATAATGGAAGTTTCTAAGGTAGTGTCGAATGTTTCAAAAGCATTTGGGACGGACTAGTCTCACAGTTTTAGTTTTTGGGAAGGCAGAAAAGGGTGCATTGTTTGCATTAAATTTATGCTGACTATGAAACATATCCAGGATTTATAAAAATGGGATAATCATAGTTTTTTAAATCATGTTATGGGGGCCTTAAATATTGTGGTGGTTTTATTTTATACAATAGGTATTGAAAATGATTTGACATAAACATGCACCAAAACATGTAGGGTGTGGGCCTTTAGATAATTAAATTCACATAGTTGGATTATAGATTGTCCAAACTTTTGGCCATGTGATGTACCTATATAAAATGTGTAGAATTGTTTTTATTCCCTTATTTACTCGTTGATTCTAATTTCCTCCTTATATTTACTCATTCACAAATTATCCACCACTATTCGTTATCTTCTCTTTCTCCACTATGGTTGAGGGATATCCTACATCCCAAATTAGATTTGAATTCTCTCTAAATCATTTGTATACCTAATGTAAGGTATAGATTCTGAACTCCTCCTTTATTGATTAAATATTTTGTTTATTAAGATTCAATTTTTATAAATCTTATAACCTATTTTCAACTAATTTTTCTGGTTTTTCATTTTCTATTGTTCCAACTATAATATGAGGATAATACAGGATGAGGATTGATTCATATGCCTTAGGTAGGTGGTCTACATGATTTTGAATTTTTTTTGTTGATTATAAAATGTTCCATTGTTTCAGTGACAACTCTTTCTAAGAACAGATCATATTTTAAATATGCCTTTATATTTTCACTGACAACCTGACAAAGACATACTATAGTCATCTCAAACAAAAATGTTGTTCCATTACCATAAAAAAACCACACCATAGAGTTTTTTTGGTATAACTCAAATTAAAATCATAATTTAAATCTAACCAAAGAACCATTTTGGTGGTTTTTGGATTATTTAGGAAAAAATTCAATTTATCTTATATTTAACAAAAACACGACCCTTTTGGTGTATTTGGAATGTCCCACAAACGAATAAAAATATAAGATGACCCTCTATAATATCATGGGTTATATAAAACATAGTTAAAATTATTGAGTTTATTAGATAAATACTAGAGTGATAACACATTAAATTTAATTAGATTCCAAGAAAAATAGAACAAATTTATATGAATTATGTCTGTATCTCATGGATATTATTTCATTACATGATCAGGGATCTTCTTTTTAATGTCACAGAAGTATTAAATGATGTTAAATTTTCCCATATGGTATATTATTCTAAATCCCTTTGTTATAAATTCTGAATCATGGTAACACGCCAGAGTTTTAAAAATAAAATCAAATGTATAAAACTTTTTTTAAGTTTATAGTTATAAACTATACATTAAACATAATTTCTCTTCTTATATTATTTCAATTTAAAGAAACAGTTATCTACGATATTTATCAGTATGTTATTTAGTGTCTGATTGAACCACCTTTTTTTGGTGAATCATAACATACCTTTATAAATAGTAATATGAATAATAATATGACCCTTATGATTAGTAAATAATAATATTATTTATTTTCTTGTGGTTTTAAGATAATGAGATCTTGATTAATTTTTCAAGGTGATATAAAATGAGTTATAGTTTTAAAATTTTTATTTTTTTTGAATAAATCGTGATTATATTTAAAAATTAAATTAATAATATTTATAATTTATTTTTAAAAAATATATTTTATTTTAGAATTATACAGGCCATAAAATGGTTGGGGTGAATGTTTTTTATTTTTCTAAAATACTTCAATTTTCAGTGAATACTTAAATTTGGTCATTTTCAAAAAATTGCAATTAAATGGTTTTTTTGCATCATAATTGAGTCATAGATGATTTAAATGGACATTATTTCGAACTCACATAGAATTATTATTATTTTTGGTCACATTAATCAATACTATTCATAGTCTTGATAAAAAAATAATCTAATTATTAAAATAATGGAAAACCACTCCCCTCCTCAACTATAAATTCCACTCTCACCCCCGTCTTCCTCTTACACCTCTCAATCTTTGAGAATTTCGTAAATTATACCCAATACCCTTAACAAGGATATTACCCACGTATAAGACCATATGTAATCACCAAATGTACAAAACCAGGGGCCCTAAGGAGGATCTCAAGGATAACAGATCAAGAGGTAAAGATATTCTTTCATTTTCTTGTGTTTTCATTTCAATTTTTTTCCTTTCTTATATTCTATTACCCTACACTTATCCAATAGAAAATATATCCCAATTATATTATATAATATATATTTTATTATTTTAAGGAAGATTCATCATCATTATCAATCCCATTATTCTATATTTCTAAAAATAAAAAAACATTGTTCTTGATGTGCTGATTTGTCAAAATCATGGATGATGTGTTTTCAATTTTTGTTACTTCCTTAAAAAATTGTTATAATAGAATTTTAAAGGTTGAAAAAGATTTAAAATTTTATGATATATAAAATTTTATATCATATATTTAACATATATGCATAATATTATGTTATATTACAAAACTACTTCATAATTATTGAAGAACCGCAAAAATGATCTAACCGATATCTCTAATCGTTTATCTAATGATTCATCCTCATAAAATATTAAAAAAATGATTAATGAAATAATTAAAGATTCTAGAAAAAATTAATATCATTTCATTCCACTTCTGGTATTTCTCTTCCATTCGTCAAGGAAATTCATTATGAATCGACAATGGAAATTCATGTGAAGAACACAGTCAAAATAATGAAAAGAACAAAATATTAACAATTAAGGGTTAAATGATGTTATAAAATGATCGTATAAAGAGTTAAAAACATGAATACGTTTTTTTAATATATTAAAAACACCTTTTCACCATTATACATGAGTTTTGAACAATTTTTATGTAAGACGAACCCAAGATAAGAGAATTATTAACCAAATTTCCATTCTTTGGGATAACCTTATAATTTATTTATTATATAGAATTAATAATTATTTTTTTGCAATTTATTTTGTTTATATTATGTTATATTATGTGTATTTACAATGTATACCAATATTCATTTCATTATATTTAATACTCATATCAATAATATGTTATTTGTAATGGTCTTTTGTTATAAAATCTTCTTTAAAACGTCTAGTTTTACAAAATGCCAGGTGAATGTTTTTATTAAAGTATTATTGTATGATGATTATGTTATGGTTCATGAGTATTTTTTATTATGAAGGGTGGGAACTATATCTCCCCCTAATACATTGGGTATGTTTATGTTGGTGGTCAATCATATGGTTACCCCAAGTGTAACTAAGATGGTTACACCATCAGGTAGCCATGAGGGTTACATTATATGGTAGATGTCAGGGTTACAAATCTTAAGGTTGCTATGAGGGTTACTAAATTAATTATTTAATTTCCCAATATACCATTATTATCTATTTATATCTTCTATGATTTATTAAAATCTCATTTTTCATAAGTATAAGATTCTTTATAGGAGAGAACTATGTCTTTGTGAAAATGATTTCATAAGTTTATAAGTATTCAAGGGCTAATAGTTTATCTCAATCCTTTTTATACCTTACTGAGATTTTTTCTCACTTACCATGTTTCAAAATGTTTTTCACATAGATAAAGTATGTGTAAGAGAAAAATAGAAGCCAAGATGAATGTTGTGAAGACTTTTCATGAAAATATTTTATGTTTTATTAAAAACATTTTTATAATAAAAGAAATGGATACTATTTTATTTGTACCCAATTGGTATTTTAGTGGGTTTATATTTATGATTTATGACCTAAATTTCTAAAACTGTAAACTAAAATGATCTTTCGGAATGTAAAGAAGTGTGATTTTTTTAGTTAACTAGATTGGGTAATGTTTAATGTTGGTTCCTTGTAATCTTGGTCACCTTATCAATGATGTGGAATGTAATGATTAAACCCATTTGGATCTGGTCATGAACTCCATGGATAGAAAAAATAGATTCATAAAAACTCTCGAAAAAAACAAGAACACTCAAGATGATCTCTTATTTTCTTATTGATGTCTATGAAAAATGATCTCCTTGGGTATGACACTTATATTACAGTTGAAAAATGACCCATCATTTAAGGATAGGTATCCTTTTATTATTTAGAAACATTTATGAATGTATTTCTAAGGGTTCATCTATTAAGATCCACTAAAATCCCAAATTTTAAACCTTATGAATTGATCACTATGAGTTTTCTTGAAAACTATGTTAATGAATTCCATGGGTCTGCCATTGATTCAAAATGTGTGTATTGTGTGGTAATTCATTGACATGTTTTGTGTATTTATTTAAATTATTTACTATTGTAATCCTAGGCTATATGAATTGGTTCCCCTAACCAATTAAAATTTTACTGGATTAGATACACATATCAGAGCATGAATCAGGTAGGGTCTATTGGGTATCCCTAAATGAGTTTGAGATCAACATGGTCTGTATTACGTCACTGATGTAAATTATTACATCATAGATATATTTATTTTTATTTTCAATGTGTAAATTTTCATTATAAATAGTTCTTGGTGGCCTTACAAGATCTACTCATAGAAATTTGAGTCTATGCTTGTTTCATGGTAAGATTTGATTGAGGATTGAATGGAAAAATGAAATAAAATTATTATAGATCTCAGGATTCTGTATTTGGTTGGGAGAATGGTAGTAGAGGACTATATTTGGTTTCTCTTGTAATGATTCTATAACTTCTTGTATGGATACTTAAATTACATTCGTAACTTATACTTTTCACCCCCATTACATCACTTGTATTGAGTGCTACTTTATTTATTATAGTCTGTTTTATTTATTTTATAATTTTTTAAAAAATCTATTTTAACTTTGTTTAAATATAATAAAGAGGATGTAGTCTCTCTTCCACAGAACCAAACAGACTCACTAATAGTCAGTATCCTCTAGCATGTTTAGAGGAATGGATGAGGACCCATGGCCTCTAGAACCAGTTACATGTTAGTGATAAAGGACAGGGACATCAAAAATGAATAAATACTCTACAACGGTTTTAGTAATATATTTAAGAGAGTATATACATTACCCTAAAAAATCATGGATAATTTAAAGTATAGAATGGAATATAAGATTATATTTAAACATATTACTATTGTAAAGTGAATTACCACTATATTTATTATGAATATATTTTTCAAAATAAAAAAATATATGTATAATTGATATGCAATTTGTATTTATGTTTAGGGATTACTTCACCCACTATAATTGTATTTTCATTACTTTTAATAACTAAAAATATCCATTTGGTAAATAGATTGTATTTAAAATTAATATCCCCTTTAAATTATTTTTATATATTGTTTTCATAGAATTTAATTTTAAAATATATAATTTAAAAATATTTATTATAGAAAATAGTTTAACAAAAATATTCAACACAAAGAACTCGATAAGAAATAGTTTTCTACCTAGTGGAATAAACCGCATAAATATATTATCTAAATAGAATTATTTGAACAAAAATTAGCATAATAAATTTGTTAGGATTTTAAAAATATATCTTTTTATATTTTAAATTTAATTTTACTCTATAAATATTTATAGAAAAATTTTCATGATATATATAATGTAATTAATCCAATGGTTTTGTACTTGTGGGTTTTTAGACCTAAAGTATTTTTCTCAAAATGGTAGATAATCTCATATTGTTAAATACAAAATTAAATAAACAGAACTTTTTTAGTAAATACTATACTAGTAAGGACCACCATGTCCACAATAAATTATCACATGAAGTTGATGAAATAGTTTAGTTGAATATTGATAAATAGAATAATTTTATAATATTTATTTTAAAAAATACAGATATTTGATATGATCATGTAAATATTTTTAATACTCAAAATATTTTGAAAAAAATATTTGATTGACATTCTATAATTTAATAATGATTAATTTTAATTTGAGATATTAGATGAGGATAATTAAATATAATTTTTTACTTAAAATAAAGATATATTTTAGGGATCATCCTATCGATAATGTTATTCATTATGATGATCAAGAAAATGCTACAAATACATTTTTGTGGAATGAATATGACTATTTTGAATAGGTACCCTAATTCAAACCTATAATAAAACTCATAGACCGATGAAAAAATATGACCACAATATTTAAAGAATATAATATGGTGTAGTAATTAGTAAAATGTCTTAGAAGGTTTTTAGGAATATGTACCAAATTGGTTTTTTAATGTGTTCAAAATTGAGCCATTATCCAAAATAACCCACAAACCATTAAAAATAGATAATCATGATTAAAAAATAAGGTGTGAGGAAATATTTTCTTCAGTCGAATGAAGTGAGTCAATAAATGTTATAATTTATTTTACCAAACAACTAAATTTAATACCTTTTGGATTGGATTTTGAATTTTATTTTCTTAATTAGTTTTGACTATGAGTATTTTTATATTGATTAAAATATGAATTTGTAAAATCTAATCCTTCTAGATATTGATTATTAATATTTTAAGGATTTTTATTACCTAAAAAAGATAAAAATTCCTCAGATAATAATTTTCGAAGCATCCTTTCTCATGAAGGATTCAAAAAGTAATAGAATTTTCTCATATTTTTAGTAAGAAATTTTGTATTGATACTCTAACTATATTTATGTTTTTAGTTCTCATAATAATTATATTTTAAAATAAATCACTTGGTTAAAATATGTTGAATCCTATAATAAGATAATTCTAAATGTTCATGATGAATAACCAAATTACTTTTATTAGATTTAAAATTTATTAAGTACTAGAATAAAAATTTAAAATGATAAATTGTGGCTATATTATTATATTTTGGTTATGAAAATGTTCAATATATTTTTACTATAGTATGTAAATTATCTATGATTAATCTATATGAAGATTAAAAAATGGTAATTTGAATTTATATAGAGGACTGATCAATTTTTTACTAAATATGGAATTTTTGATGAGTATTAATTTAGTTTTTAGAATACATATGTGCGCATTTTGAAGAAAAAATAATAACATTTCAACAGAGTACTAGAACATCTGACCGTGGTTTATTCTATCCTCCCATGTAATGTTTCAATATAAAAATAAATTTAAATGATCATTTGAGATGTTTTTTAATTGACATAAAATATATGTTTTGAAAATATAATTTTTCTACAGAGATAATATTTTCAATGTTAATAAATAATATGCACTCAATAGTTATCTCAAATACTAAGTAAAAATAAATATAAGCTAAATGTTGTTATTTATTTTTATTCCAGATGAATTACATCCTCACAAATATTGGAATGAAAAAATATACCTATATTAATCATATGTTCTTACATAGAGTTGATTTATCTATTGAATTTTTTTATTAAATCACAGGTAAGAAAATGAAATTCGATTTAAGAGACATTTAATTATAAATTAAAAATTAACAAAATATGTTAATCTTACATTTATTAGATTTTATGTTCATCCTGTAGACACATTCACTAAATCATTATGTTCTTAGATTTTGGTTTTTATAAAATGGTATATTAATATGAACATGTTAAGTTGCAAAAATTACATTATAATATATTATTTAAAAATAAAAACACCTTATTCAATATGTGGGAGTATATATATTCTAAAATAATTATACTAATATCTAAAAATATAGATGATATAACAACATACAACTTCTATTTGACAAAAACCAAACACATAGACAATTAGTGTTTTAAAAAAGTTATTATAATAAATTTTAATGGAACCCAATAATGTATATATTATTTAAAATACAAAAAAATGATATATTAATATTATTTATTGTTTTTTTTCAATTTTTGTTTCATATATAATAATAATTTATATTATTTATCAAATCATTATGTTAATCCAAATTCAAATGTCAAGAATATCATTTCATTTCACAAATTATATAGTAATATGAAATATTGTATAAAATCATATAGAATGATATCTCATCTCACCAATGATTTAATCATTATTTAATGGATTATGGTATTTCTAATTCTTTATCATTACCTATATTAAGGGGTACACACATCCTTTATTTTTTATTGAGTTCGAATTTTCAGAGAGTATATCACTCTAAAAATTTATATATCATCATCATTTTTTCTTGTATTCTTATAGTAAATGAAATGGATTTACATAAAACTAATGATATGGAAAACTAATACAATAATTCATTTTGAAATTAAATTTTGACGAAATGCTATGAGACCATTATGTCTTTATTAAGTAACTTATTAAATTTTAGGTGTTATAAAATGTATTTTTCCTTAAGAAAAATAAAATATTTTCTCATTTAGTGTTTGGTATTATTTTCTTCACAAACCTATACAATTTTAAGGATAATTTTAATAGATATTACACATTATATATAAGGTTGAATATTTTAATGGTCTTTAAAGAGTACATTTGAAATTATTTATGATATTTATTGAAGTATAAAATCATAGATTAATAATAATGGCCTTTTATAAGAGTATGGATCATATATATAGTTTAGTTGCTTATAGATATTAATATATAATATGAAACCAATTAAAGAAATGGAATATCATTATATTAATTCATAAATATTGTAAAAATTTGTGTCTAATATACCCATTAAAATGAACATGGCCATGCATAATTTTATTGTAAAAAATGTATTTATTCATTATTATCGGATTGGAAAGTGAAATTTTAAACATGTTAACATCATGTGTGAGTTAATTAAATAAATTCCCTAACAATGGTTTAAAGTCATTATTACACATTATTTTAAAATTCATATAGATTATATACGTAAAAATATTATAAATTCATCCTCTACATCCTATGATAAAACATAAAGATTGAAACATTAAAAAAACTTATGTAGTGAGGAGTTAAAAAATAAGATACAAAATTATTTCATTGATAAAAAAGAAAAGTTACATTGGTCTATAAAATATTTCCAATGGAGTGGATCATTTATTTTTTATTTCAATGAATTAATAATTTTTTAAGGGGTTAGCATACCATTAATTGCGAATCAATTTGAATAAGTTATAATATCATATGAAACATATTTTTATGAATCTTCTCCAAAAAATATTCTAGATCATGTAGAGTAATAAATATTAAGGATGAGAAAATAAATGGTTATTATATTATTTTATGAAATTAAAATTAAAAAAATACACTATAATAAATTGTTGGATTATTGAGATTATGTGAAATTTTTTCGTCATTTATTTAACAACCCCACCCAAATACTTGGGTGTGAGATAGATTTTTCCTGACCTATGTGTGACTGGGTTTATTGTCGATAGTGTGTGGGTCTTTGGGTGTTTTGTTTCCACTTCTGTTTTGGCGGTGCTCTTTGTGTCGCATGTATGTTGTGTGTTGCTGTTTTTATATTTTCATAAATAAATTTTTAGGACCGAGCTTGCTTGGGTCCTGAAATTTCCTGGTATTTAGTTTTTCTTAAAATAATAAGTAATGACAATAAGGAAAAACGTTTTTGAATGTATACGAAACCAAGAAAAGTTCTCAACAAACTCCAATGGGTGGAAATAAAAAAAACCGAAGTACCTCTATACGGTTAATGTTTTTTTATTAATTTATGTCTTCTTGGAGTCAAAAATCATCTAACAACATTGATACTTCCCATTTCTCAGAATCCTCTACCTCTACATAGTTCCATATTTTATACTAATCCTTAACCTTGTATCTATACATTCAAATATACATCTCTTTCTTAACTCTCTAGATAATTATTTTTCACAACATCCTATTAAAATTTATAAAAAATAGAGAAACATGTTTCTAAAAGAGTTAATATTGAAAATGTATTTGATCTTCAAGGGGGAAGTCATGAATGAAATTAGGGTACTTCTCTTTCTTTTCTAATTTCAACATTATCTGTTCCCATATGATGTTTATCTCTGATAATATGGACATTTAATGCTTTGATTAATGGGAATCCAATTGGATTTCATTCTTAAAACATGTCAAACCCATTAGATAATTTTAAATTGTACATATTCCATATACTATTGTGGACTAATTAGATCTACCTTCTTCTAAATAATGAAACTTTTTTTTCCGTTGAAAATTTATCTATTATATATATAATGAACTATTGAAGCTGATTCTGAAGAATTAAATCTAGTCGACCAAAGATACACTATGAATATATACATACCAGTGTATAATATATTTTTTAATTATCAATTAGTTATTATAAATTGAAAATATAATATTTAGAAATTACATGAATATATGAAATATCAATTTGACTTTATAAATGATTTTTTCGATGAATTTTAAATGTTAATTAAGGTAGCACATTGAACATGTTGATCTAAATAGATTCCAGAAAAACTCTTCATAATGAATATGGGTAATTAAAAATAATAATAAATATACAGTGTAATAAATATTAAATAATATATAATATTAAGAAACTCAATCAGTGTTATTTATTTTACAATCCATTGTTGAGAATGTAAATGAAATTTAATTATGTGTTAATGTTTTTACTACATATCATTAGGTAATTTTTTTTTAATTTCAATAATATTTATGTATGTAGATTCTTATTAAAATTAAATATACATATATTATATATAATCTCATAATTATATATTATTGTGAAATTTTGGTTATTATATGTCATCCTTGTTAATTTATATAACAAGATATAATCAAAAGATTATAAATCTATAAATATTGACTCTAAATTTTTCTTTTCATAATTACAAATAGAATGATGTTTCCATAATTTTTCCAAAAGAAGTAATTGGGTTAGGTTAATATTTTCTCATCATTTACAAATATAATAAGGCACTATTGTTCTATATTGATTCTATTTGTATAATTTTTTTTATAAAATATTATTGAGTAATCTATTAAGTAATAGTTGTGTAAAATATGATATATATTTATATTATCTTCATATATTTAGTTTTTATTATGTTTTTATATATGATTATAAGCGGTTTAATGTGATTCATTACACATTCTAATATTTTGTAGTAATATTAAGAAATTTATCTTCTAATTACACATTTTTCTAATCATAACAAACAAATAATTCATATTAATAATTTAAATGAGTTTAATTAGAGTAATTTTTAAAACCTAATGGAATAACATATATAAATATTTATGAAAATATATGTAAAAAATATATTTTATGAAGTAATATATAGATATAAACTAATAAATGTTTTCAAAAAATAATGTGTATCCTACCAAAAGTGAAGTGATGATATTATATATAATTTATTCAGCCAAATAATGGGGATACCTATAGAATATTTCTCATTGTGTTCCCACATGATGAATTCATCCTTTATTTTCTAGTGAAGAAAAGTGTGACCCTCGAGACCCGAAATCAATAGGCCCTAGTTTGGAAATATACACTAACAGTATGAAAAATGAAAATGGGTTTCATTATAGTCATTAAACCATGGAACATAATGATATACAAACAAAGAATCTTTATAAAAAAATAATTCAAAACCCACAACAATGAACAATGCATGATATGTCAAACAAAAATAGTTCTCAAAAATAAATATACTGAATAAAATTAATAGGTAGAAACACCACATAAACTCCTAGTCTACATGCTCATACTACCCAACATAGTCACAAAACTCCAAAAATATTCCTAATAATAGTTTATATGTATATATGGGTGACAATAACAAGTATACTAAAATGGATAATACCCAAGAACTCTCCTACAACTATGGAATATTGTTACAAATTATATTGTGATTATGTTGAAGAACCAATAAGAACCTACATGTTTACCTACCCTTTACCAATAACTCAAAGGCTCACTGACGAATTAGTATAACCAATAATAATAAATCATTATTGAGTAATATAGTAATTTCTTCATTCAATCACATCCCAAAAAATCTTTCACTCTCATACACCAATATCAAACTTCTTGAGATACCAAACTCTTATATAGTCATGTCACAACACACCATATCTCATATCAATACCATACCACTAACCACAACCATATCATCCTCACCATCTAATGAATGATACCACTTATATAATATAACATGTTATGTTGACAAAAATGTAAATAAACCTATGTATCTACACATATTAGGCATGGCCCTCATAATATATACAAACATTAACTTCACTGCATCCCATCCCATAAATACCATCTAGGATTTTCATGGTTCACATATCCCATGCCCACATCTTAATACACTATAGCCTCAATAAGATCACATGTAAATTTTTCTTGTGAAAAAATCTCTCAAAATTGTAATATTATGATTTTTGGATTGTTAGGTTTATTGATAAAGATGGTGTAAAATATGGACTATCAATGTTTGGATGTGATTGTTGAAAAAGTTCAAATATGGCAGAGGCATGGAAATACTTATAAAGAATAGATCTAAAAGAGTTAAAATTGGTTTAAGAGTATATATTAGAAAATATATTAAGGGAAGAATTATACTAGATGGAAAAATTATTATTGATGTGGCTCTATTTTTGTATAGTTTTGCCACATATTTTTACTTAATTTCTAATGAATTAATTAACTATTTTTACAATTTTTGTCTAATAAATGCACTTTTTTATTTTTATAATTAAATTTGTCAAATATTTATATTTTATAACAATTTATGTAATTATGGACCCTAAAATAATTTATTTATTCTTTATTTTTTAATATAATTATTTTTTAATTTGTTTACCTAATTTTTATTTGTAATTTTTATCTAAATTTTTCATTTCTAATATTTATTGAGTTTTATAAATAATTTACTTCTATTTTTTATGTTTATACAACTTAATTAACACTTTACAAGCTACAGGTAGCTATGCTACTGATAGCAAGGTTTCTTTTGCTCAATCTAGCGGAAACCAGGTTACAGTTATTACCAAATAGTTACCTGCATTCCTTTTTCTCTAGAGGTAACTAGTTTTTTGATGCACCGGTGACCTTTTTCACCATTACTCTTTCCTACAGGTAGCTCTCATTCAAGTAAAACGATAGCTTTATTTTTATGTTTTATCGGTGAACTCCATCCCATTGTTATCCATCCTACTAGTGACTTTATTTTAAGTAACGATGACCTTGCTTTTACCGGTGACCCTTTTTACTGTTACCTTTTGGTAGAATTAAATGCATTGATATAATTTAGTTATTAATTTAATTTTTTCCATCTATTAATATAAATTAACATTATTAATTCAATAGTATAGTTATCTGCTTAAAAGATTTAGGTTTAGTTTCTAATATAATTTAATGTTTATTAATAGTTCTATTTAATTAATTATTTTTTTTAAAAAAAATTTAATATAAATTTAATTTTATGCAGTTTAATTTTTTATTTCAATTAATTCTTTTAATTATCGTGTTTTAATTCATTCTTTAATTTTGTATTATTTAATTTTTCTAATAATTTTATTAGTTAATATTTTAGTTTTTTTAGATTTTTGAAATTTTATTTGTTTTAAATAAATTATTGATTTAATGGTTTAATAATTAGTTTAATTAATTATTAATATGAGTGGTAGTTTAATTAACGATTTTGGTGGTGTTTCGTGTATTTGCAGCTACTGGTAGATGACCTCACTGTTAGCCCTTTCTTATTATTCCTCACAGATACACGTCCCACCTCACTGTTTGGCTTATTTATTTTTATCAGTGACCCTGTGTGCACTCCTTTTCCTCCTCACTAATATATCACCCTCACCGTTAGGTTTGTTCATGCTCCACCTCACTCATTTTCCGTCGTTATCAGTTGCTCCCTCACTAATAGCCATTCTTTTTTCCCTCACCGTTACACTCCCTCCCCTATTTACCTCACTGTTATCCCTTGCTCCACTGCCTCAATTCTCTCCTCCACTTATCTATGCCACGCACCTCCATTCCTATCACTAACACTATTTCTCCACATACAATCAAAGAAAAACAATTAAAAACAGGCTAAAAATCAGAACAAACTATACTCAAACCGGATTTAAAATTAACTCGGTATTCATCCCCTAATTTAAGATTTACAATTTTCTTCCATCATTGAGATCCGAAGTCATGCCACTTGAAGGAGGAGGAGAGGCCACCACTGTTTTTTGTTATCCGAGCTGGAGCCATCACATCTACAGGAGGCTGATCTGCAGCGGGTTCGTCGAAGTACAAGTGTCATTGTTGCAGCATTGAGGAAGACCCCAATCCCATATTTCTCCATGAGGATCTGCCATGCTACTGAACTGAGGAAGGTTCCGCCATGGGATTCTCTCCTCGGTAGGAGAAGACCCATTGGATTTGGAGGGTTTGAGATTCACTTTGCAGGAGTGTAGGAAGAGGTCGATGCCGCTGCCGCTGAAGCAGTTGAAGGGAAGGACCCGGTCACCTATTGCCAAGAGGAGGCTCACACTGCTGCTATTTGAGAGGATGCCGCTGCTGGAGCCAAGGGCCGTGCCATAGCTAAAGAGGGTCGAGTGGAAGAGGAGTGTTCCACTACTTGACACGTGGAGTGAAAGAGTTTCACCGCACATCATACATGATGCCACCACACTGATGAAGACCACCGCGTCGCACTGGACTGGAGGAGATCGCCGCTACGGAGTTGTGCCGAAGAAGAAAACCTCCCCTCTCTGCTGCTCTGTGGAGAAATGGGGGGAGGAAGATGAGATAACAAAAATAATAATAATAATAAATAGATTAAAATAATAATAAAAGTAAATTAAAACGAAAAAGAAAAAAAAAACAGAAAATAAAGTTAATGTAAAGTAAAATTTACATTATAGTTTACTTTACAAAGTCAAATAAGTGTACAATAATTTATAAAAGTTATAATTTTAAAAAAAAAATAATAAATAGAAAAATTATAAAATTAAATTACAAAATTAAATTAATAATAATTTTTAAAAATAATTAATATACTAATTATATTAAATATATAATTTATAATAATTGTAAATAAACCATAAAATATACATATTAATTTAAAAATATTTAAAACTTAAGTATTAATTCTAAATTATTGAATTAAAACAAAATAATTAATAAATTTATTTTTACTTAAATTAACCTAACAATTTAATTTATTAAATCATAAATACAATAATAATAATTAATGTAGTAAATAAAATTTACTAATATAATCTAAGTTATAAATAAATTACTTCTTTACCTTTGATGTAAAATTTTAATAATTTAGTTAGAAATTATATCTTAGTAACTATGACTATTAACTTAATTTATTTAGTGGATAATTGTATAAATAATATAAAAGTAAATAATTATCAATTAACTTTAGTTAACTATTAATGATTAAAAATAACACATAACATTAAAAAAATAACCATTTTTCATTATTTATGTTCGTTTTTATTTATTTCTCTTTTCTAACTATGTAGGTTCATTCAAGAAATATAAACGTGTCCAAGTGCATTCAACTAACTCAGCGGGAGTTAGTTACAAAGGAAAAACTAGCGCAACATGCTTGTCGCGAAAAAATAAACATTTTGCAGTGCGTGGGTGAAGAACTTCTGAAGTCGATGGAAGATGTTGCAGTGACATGTAACAGATGACAGATGATACTTAAGCAGAGAAAGTAGCATATTTTGGGGGGGCATGCATTCACACAAGGACATTCACTCAATGAGCACAGCAGTCTCGGAGCAGAGCAGAGTACTCAGAGTACTTCTCAGAGAACCATCCTTGGAGATTCGAGGTCCAGGATCAATAATTCGAGTGAGCAGAGGGAGTTTTCTTCGATTGTTTTCTTTTAAAACTCTTCCTCTCTAATTGAATGACATTAGATTTCGAGATAGTGATAATGAACAATATATTAGTTAGATAATTTTTTAGTTCGAAGAGAGTTCTTGATCTACTGGTGATCATTTACATCTTTTTCATTAGTTATTTTCTTCTGTGATTAGATTTGATTGACAAGATCGATTCTAATTACATATATCTATCTCGTACCATAATCACTGAATTTTCAAAACTCTATAATCATTCGGAGAGTGTGATTATGGAATCATATTTTAAGTAAACAACTCATAATGAAATCTTCAGTACTTAGAGTGAGTTTTTACTGTTGTTCTTTTTAATTCATCTTTCTGAAGTTTTACTTCTTTAGAGTGAAAAACTATAAGTTGTACAATTTCTTCATCTTAACTCATAGTGAGGGAAGTAAGTTACCTTTATTCAGTGGTAAAATGTAGTATTTTTACATGAATAGTAGAAAAAATTTAAACCAGTAGACAAGATTAATCCCCGAGTGCTCACCTCTGTTTGTCTTTTATTAGCATTTTATTTTCATTGTTACGTCTTATTCTTACTTGTTCTCTGTATTAGTAAGGTTATAGAAAATTTTACAAGAGATGTGTAGTTTTACTTTTCATTTTATGAAAACATAATAAAATTAAAAGATAAATAAATATATAAATTGAAAATTAGAAAAACCACTCCGCTGCTGACAACAGTGGAGTTTTCCATGTTTTTAGGTCAGTAGTGGCCAAATTTACCTTCCCTGTGGATTAGACACTACTTGACACATATAATGTAGTTTGTAGGAATAGAAATATTAAACATTGTCTAGATTCAATGATGGTATAGTTCATGTTTTTGGTGCAGTTTCCTGGGAAGGCACGAGATATTACTAAAAAATACAATTTTTTTTTAAAAAACACATCTATAAAAAAATTTAAAAAAAATTGAAAAATTTGAAAATATTAAAAAAATGTGTTTTATCAATCTGAATTGTTAGTGTTAAGTAATTTTTACTATTGTTTTCATGGGCACAAGAACATCTGGTGTTATATTATATCCCTTATACCCTGAATTATATAAACATCTCACTACTCTACGAATGTAGAACAAAATTTAAATGGAAAATCAAGATAATAGAGTTCTTAATAATAAATTTCAACATCAACCATAACTTTTAGATAAAAATTAGAGACCTCGGATGAGGGATTTCCAACTCCAACAAGTTTCAAGCAACCCATCTTCAATTAGTCTTAGTCATGGAGCTCGTAACTATGAATTTAAATAGTCAAACATTTCACTACTGCCTTATTTTAATGGGATTTCAAATCAGGACTCACTAGCCTTCATTAGAGATTTCTACAACACAGTGCAGAAACTTCCTTCACAAGGTCTCACTTAAATTGATCTACGGATGAGAGTCTTTCCCGTTTTCATTAAATGGAATGCTCGGAATTGGTTTTTATGTTTAGTTGAAAACATTTTTGAGAATTGGGATCGAGTTTACAACTCATTCATTATGAAATTTTATCCCAATGATTAAAAGGAGAACTCAGAACTAGAATCACTAGTTTTTATCAAGAGGATGTAGAATCTTTTCTTGAATCTTGGGATAGATTTAGGGATCTGCTTAGGCAGTGTCCTCATCATCAACTAACATCTCATCTCTTCATGGATACCTTCTATGAAGGGTTGTCCTCCTCAGGTCAGAATTTAGTTGATCAAGCTAATGGGGGTAATTTCAATGATAAAACTGATGATGAACTTAGAAAAATCTTTAACAACCAGGTCCTTAATTCTCATCGTAAAAATTCAAGAAGAGGGAGAGTGAATAAGAGTGCTAAAACTGGTTCAATGAAAGAAACTCAAGCTCAACTAGCCGAAATCAACAACCAACATCAGACTTTAATGAACAAGAATTCAAAACAAACTGTAAATCAAATTGAAAATCAGAATCAGTACCAGTCACTACAACAATAGTGCGCTCAATCTAGTATGTTTGGGTACTCTGATTTTTTTCCTAAAGTTGATTTAACTTCCCAACAACATGAAAATTTAAACATTGTTAGTTATGGTCCTAGGATGCCTCAAAAAGAAGTTCCTTTTTCATATAATTACATTCAAGGCTATAGGAACCATATGAATATATCCTGGAAAGATCAAAGAATTATTAAACAACCAACTGCCCATAATTATCAGAACCAACCAAGACTAAACTATAAAAATCAACAAAAAGGGGAGTCTTCAAACACTCAACAAAATAATGAAAATCAAATGTCTTCTAAATTGGATCAAATCTTGAATAAAATTAATTTACAAGAGGAAAAGTACATGGATCAGTTTAATAAACATCAAAATCAATATGAGTCCGATAAAATTAAAACTGATGTTAGAATACAGAATATTGAAACACAGTTTGGCCAATTAGTTAGTGATTTTACTTCTATGGATAAAGGTATACTTCCTAGTACAACTGAACATAACCCTAGAGATAATGACATGGCTGTTGTAACTAGGAGTGGACTTAATACTCAAAATTTTGCTGAAAAAGACTTTGAAAATACTCAAAATAAAAATTTTCTTCAATCTGAAAATAAAAATCGGCTTTGTACCCATGATGGATATTCACCGAAAAGTCCTGAAAATGATCTAAATCTGAATTTGTCACCTGAAACTCAAGCTGAAACTGATTCTAAAAATCAAAAGAATAAAGGTAAATAAAAAGTTGTGGAAGATGTGAGGGACATGCCTACTTCTTTGAAAAATTTTACCCCACCCATCCATTTCCCAGAGAAACTGAAACCTCAATGTAACACCAGGGCTGAACTTATTCAGATCCTTGGTCTTTTTTCCAAGATATAAGTGAACATCCATTTCATTCAATCCTTAATTAAAATCCCATCTAATTATAAATCTCTTAAGAAAATTGATTCAAATAAAAAGAAAATTGAATAATTTTCTACCTATTTCCTCACTGAAGAGTGTAGTGATGTGCTTCAAATGAAAAACCCACCAAAAATGAAAGATCCAGGTAGCTTTGTCATTCCCTGTACTCTAAGAAATTATGGTAAGCTCAACTATTTATGCAATCTAGGTGGTAGCATTAATTTCCTCCCATACTAACTATTTCAAAAGTTGAGGTTGGGTGATCTTTAACCTACCACGGTCATACTACTATTAGATGATAGATCATTCACTCATCATGTGGGAAGGGTACAAAACTTGCTAGTTGGAGTGGGGAAGTTGTTATTAGCTACTGACTTTCTTTTCTTAGATATGGACTGTGATTAAGAGGTGACCATAAATTTGGGTAGGCCCTTTTGGGCCACAAGTGGTGTTGTTATAGATGTCTTTATGGGTCAGTTGATATTCAATATATGTGAACCAGAAGTAGAGTTCAATGTTTTTAAAAATATTAAGGAACCAACTTATTCTGAAAACTGCTCAAAAATAGTGTTCCTTGAAGATGGATGTTCTTATAAAAATCAAAATGAACACATTGGGGTTTCTAAAAAACAATACTCTATTGAAGGAAACATTTTTGAAGCAGAAAATCCTGTTGAATCTATTCTGGAAACTGAAAATTCTTCTCAAATAACCAATCTGGAAAATCTTCTAGAACTGGACAACTGTCCAGTTTCTAATGTAGGAGAGTACTCTATTTCTGATCTTAGGACCTTTCATAATTAAATTTACGGTGTTTATGTTATCACCATAACTTCTTAGAACTTTGATATTTATGAGGAAGAACTTATGAGACAGTTAGATGATTATAATTTGATAAACCTGCTAAATTCTGATATGGAAAATCTGGACAACATACTGCCCACCTTGGACAGTAGGACTGTTATATCTGAGCCTGATCATGAAATTGAAAATATTTCATCTCTCAATACTCCTTACAATAAATTTGTTGAAGATCTTGGTCTTCCCAGTCCTAAGAGTCTTCCTTCTAGTGTAGAACCACCCACTCTTGAACTGAAACCCATCCCTGCTCATCTTAAATATTCATATATGGGTGAGAAATCCACTTTTCTTGTAATAATTTCTACTGTACTGAATTAAAACCAAGAGTAAGGATTTTTGAATGGGTTGAAAAAGTTTAAATCTGGCATAGGCTGGACAATAGCTGATATCAAGGGTATTAGTCCCTCATTCTGTATGCACAAGATTCATATGGAGCCTGATCATAAACCTAGGGTAGAGTGTCAAAGAAGATTAAATAAAAACATGAAATAAGTTGTCAAAGAGGAAGTAATAAAACTGTTTGACACTAGAATGATTTATCACATTTCTAATAGTGCTTGGGTCAGCCCTGTCTAGGTTGTTCCCAAGAAGGGAGGTTTCACTGTTATAAGAAATGAAAAAAATGAAGAAGTACAAGTTAAGAAGGCCCCAAAATGGTGAGTCTGTATTGATTATAGGAAGTTTAATGCAACCACTAGGAGAGACCATTTCCAATTCCCTTTTTGGATCAAATTCTTGAGAGGCTTGCTGGAAATGAAATTTTCATTTTTCTGGATGGGTATTCTGGTTACAACCAGATACCTGTTGCTCCAGAAGATCCGGAGAAGACCACTTTCACATGGAACCTTGGAACATTTTCCTACAGGTGGATTCCCATTGGGTTGTGTGGAGCTCCAACCACCTTTCAGAGGTGTATGATGGCTATATATTCAGACATAATTGAGTGAATCATTGAGGTTTTCATGGAAGACTTTTCCATTGTGGGTAGTAATTTTGATACTTGTCTTGAAAATATTGAATAAGTCTTAGAGAGATTCATTGAAGCCCACCTTGTTCTTAATTGGGAAAAACGTCAATTCATGGTTACAAAAGGTATTGTCCTTGGTTATACGGTGTCCAAGAGAGGTCAAGAAGTTGATACTGCTATGATAGAAGTTATTCAAAAACTGCCACCTCATGTTAATGTAATGGGTGTTAGAAGTTATCTAGGGAATTATGGTTTCTAGAGGAGATTCATAAAATATTATTCTAAAATAACTAATCCCTTGTGTTATTTGCTGTACAAGGATGAACCTTTCAATTTTGATTAAAACTATGTGAAATAATTTAATCTGGTTAAGGAGAAACTCACTACATCACATGTTATCACTGCCCCTGACTAGAAATTACATTTTGAGCTTATGTGTGATGCTAGTGACAAGGTTGTAGGTGTTGTCCTTGGACATAGGAGGGATAAGAAGTTATATGTTGTGTATTATGCTAGTAGACTTCTAGATTATGCCCATAAGAATTATACCACCATTGAAAAAGAATTTTTAGCTATTGTGTTTTCTCTAGAAAAGTTTAGACAATACTTGTTAGGTTCTAAATTCATTATCTTCACTAATCATTATACTTTAAAATACTTTCTATCTAAAAAAGAAACTAAACCCAGGATGATTAGATGGATTATATTGTTACAAGAATTTGATTTAGAAATTAAGGATATCCAGGGAGCTGAAATTTTGTAGTTGACCACTTATCTAGGATTACTGTTACTCAATCTAAATCTGAGAATCCTAGGGAGATAAACTCTTCCTTTCCTGATGAGAAGATGCTCACTGTCTCAGTCAGGTAATTTTTGTGGTTTGCATATTTTTCCAACATCCTTGTAGGAGGTTTCATTCTAAAATATATGTCTAATAACAAAAGGAAGAAATTCATTTCTAAACATAAATATTAATTTTGGGATGGTCCTCTTCTGTTTAGTAGATGTGTCGATGGTATCCTTAAAAGGTGTGTTCCTGAGGAAGAGATGCTCTGGATTTTTTAAAGTTTTCATTCATCACCTTGGGGAGGTCATCAGGGTGTTGAAAGAACCACTCAAAAAGTCCTACAATCTAGTTTCTATTGGCCTAATTTTTTTAAGGATGCTAGGATCATTGTGGTTGGCTGTGATAGGTGTTAAAGGCAGGGTAATGTGTGTAGAAAGCAAGAGTTACCCCAAAAGGGTATTTTGGAAGTTGAAATTATTGATTTCTGGTATTTAGATTTTATGGGTCCATTTCCATCATCTCATTAGAATGAGTACATTATAGTTGTTGTTGACTATGTGTAAAAGTTGGTAGAGGCAGTAGCTCTGGCCAATAATAATGAAAACAGTACAATAAAATTTGTTAAAAAGAATATATTTACAAGATTTGGAGTCCCAATAGATTTTATTATTTATAATGGAACAAATTTTAAAAACTATATGTTTAAATATTTGATGGAGAAATATGGTTGTGTTCACAAAACTGGTACTCCTTATTATCCCCAGTCCAGTGGATAGGTGGAAATTTCTAATAGGGAATTGAAACAAATTCTTGAGAAAACTATTTAAAACTCTAGAAAATATTGGTCTCTTAAATTGGATGACGCTTTATGGGCATACAGAACTGCTTTCAAGACCCCAATAGGTTTGTCTCCTTACATGCTACTATTTGGAAAATGCTGTCATTTTCCTGTGGAGTTTCAACATAAGTCTTATTGGGAAGTTAAGGCTCTAAACTTTGACTTTAAGAGTGCTGCTGAGAGGAGGATACTTGAGCTGAGTGAACCTTATGATATTAGGAGAGAGAGTTATGATAATTCAAGAATTTATAAATAGATGACTAAAATCTTTAATGATTATATCATTAAAAACAAAGAATTCAAACCTAGACAAAAGGTCCTTCTCTTTAATTTTAAACTTAAACTCTTTCCTAGAAAGCTTAAGTCCAAGTGGTCTAGACTGTTTACTATTGTGAGAGTGATGAAGAATGGAGATTTAGGAATTGTTAGTGAAATTGTATTTTCAGGGACAACCGAAGGTCTTGACTGACTTCACTGTGATTGGAAATTGTTATTGAGATGAGTCTGGATGGGAAATTTAAATCTAGAACTATATGGGAGGAAACTCATGGTTTTTGTTTTGTTAATAAATAAAAAATTGTAATTAAATAATGCATAACTGAAGACTTTAAAATCAGTGCATCATGGTAGTCAACCCATGGTTCTTTTTGCCTTTATGTTGTTTCTTGTTAGTCTTGAATAAAGTGTTTTTTCAATGCTCTATTTTTGAGAAATAATTGTTACTTCTTGTTCTTTGTTTTTTTGTTTTATTTTATTAGGATGCTAATATTGTGTAATAAGGGAGATTAATTCCCATGATCATCACTAGAAAAGAACGAGTTATGGATGTATTTTAAATTCTTGCATTTATTTCTGCTCCTGTTTTTGTTAATAAAATTCCGCACACTATAAAAAACTGCTTGTTTTAGGAATCCTATTACATGTCTTTATGTTTTGCTTAAAAAATTCTACATGTTCCTCCTTGATGAAAAATTGAATTTCACTATTATTAAAACCATTTCACTGCTTGAAATTAAGAGTGGGTGGGTATCTGTCACTGGTAGTTGGGTTTTTCATTGGAACTGATTATTCTATAGGGTGTTTATCATGCATTATACTGTTTTATTGAATATCCATTTAAAGCATACATTGTTAAAATGCCACACCCTATCCACTCACCACCCATAAGTTTCATGTCTTGTTTGAACTTGAATTGAAAATATGTGTCACTCGAATTCAATGTTATTGCATATTCTTGCTAATGAACATGCTGATTATTTATTAATTGTGGAAAACTATATTTTTGAAGTTCATTGAGACCTTTTATACATGTCACAAATATGCTTAATTGTAAATCTATTTTGAACCTTAATTGTTTAATTGTTATTCTCCATATTTACAAGTCAACATTGGGGACAATGTTGGGTTTTAAGTTTTGGGGAGGGGGTCAATTATTGACTGTGCTAAATTGTGTTTTAATGAGATTCCATCAATTCCCACTACAACTTCAAGCTTTTGTAAAAAATGGATAATTTTTTTCAAAATTTTGTTATATTTCTATGCTTTACACTGTACTCAATTGGGTCTTTCCTTAGGACAAGTTCCCTACTGGTAGTAAGAACTGTTCTGAACATAAAATTAATGAGTTTGGATGATTGCTGAGTGATTTTTATTAGTGATATTATGGAAATCTGGTTTTGAGACTACTTCTGAAAGTGATTTGGGTTATATTTTTATGAAGTTATGGTCATAACCATTGGAACCAGAAGTTTTATTCTAATTCTAGGGGACTCATTCATTTTATTTTAATTATCCAAGTAAATAAATTAATGAGCCAACGTAAATGGTTTTCATTAAAATCTTTTGAAATTGGAGTAGTTTGGGTATCTAGGATCACATGGTGAGTCTCTAAGACCCTAGATGCTAGGTGCGTTTCTGTTAACTATAATCCCTCTATTCACATTGAATAAGTTCATATTGCACAATGAGTAACACAATGATACATGTCTTGGAGAAAATTAATAAAGTGTCTAGGGTAAAAAATAAGCTCATTAAGGTGAGGAGAATGATGAATTCTAGATACAGAATGGATCAATTGGTTTATATGAGATTCATTTAGGTTGTATCATTGAGGTGATTCAGAAAAATATTTTTATTTCTGGGCCTTAAGATTATGTCAATATACAAAGTTCCTTGGATAAGATCTTAATTCCATTGATTTTTTTATCTCCTGTCATTCGTGGACTTAGAACCTGAAATTGGATTGTAGTCAGTCACTAAGTTGTATCACATATGAGGCTTGACATTTTCTTTAATGGATGGTCTTTTTGTTCTTAATTACCCTTGATTATTTTGTTACAGGAAAGATTCATTTGAGTAATTCATTTTCTTGAAGCCCGCTGTAATGTTTTGTCCTCTGATTTTGAATGCTGGACATGTAACAGTTAGTTCTTAATCATTAATAAATTTAACTGTTTTTCAAAGATAATAAAACAAGGGATTTTTTGAGGACAAACAATGCTTAAGTGTGGGGTAATTTGATGTGGCTCTATTTTTGCACAGTATTGCCACATCTTTTTACTAAATTTCTAATGATTTAATTAACAATTTTTTCACTTTTTGTCTAATAAATTCACTATTGTATTTTTATAATTAAATTTGTGAAATATTTATTTTTTATAACAATTTATGTAATTATGGACCCTAATATAATTGATTTATTCTTTATTTATTTTTAATAAAATTATTTTTTAATTTGTTTACCTAATTTATATTTGTTAATTTTATTTAAAATTTTAATTTTTAATAATAATTGATTTTTCTAATTAATTTACTTTTATTTTTTATATTTATACAACTTAATTACTGCTTTCCAGGCTACCGGTAGCTAAGCTATCGATATCAAGGTTTCATTTTCTCAAACTAGCAGTAACCAGGTTAACGTTATTACCTAAAATTGACCTGCATTCCTTTTTCTCTAGTGGTAACTAGTTTTTTGATGTACCAGTGACCTTTTTCATCGTTACCCTTTCCTACTGGTAGCTCTCATTCAAGTATAACAGTATCTTTATTTTTAGTTTTTATCGGTGAACTCCATCCCACTGTTATCCATCCTAACAGTGACTCTATTTTATGTAACGATGACCTTGCCTTTACCGGTGACCCTTGTCACTGTTACCTTTTCTTATCTTTAAATGCATTGATATAATTTAGTTATTAATTTAATTTTATTTTCATCCATTAATATAAATTATCTTTTTTAGATCAATAGTATAGTTTTCTGCTTAAAAGATTTATGTTTAGATGATAATATAATGTAATTTCTATTAACTGTGCTATTTAATTAATTAATTTTGTTGTTTTAAACTATTAAAATAAATTAAATTCTATACAATTTAATTTCTTATTTCAATTAATTCTTTTGATTCTGTAGTTTTAATTCATCATTTAATTTTTTATTATTTAATCATTCTAATAATTTAATTAGTTAATATTTTATTTTTTTTAGGATTGTTGAAATATTATTTGTTTTAAATAAATTAATGATTTAATGATTTAATTATTAGTTTAATTAATTCTTTATTTGAGTTGTAGTTCAATTAATGTTTGTGGTGGGGTTTCGTGTATTTGCAGCTTCCGAAAAATGACCTCACTATTATCCCTTTCTTATTTTTCCTCACCAATACACCTCCCGCCTCACTGTTAGGCTTATTTATTTTTATCAGTGACCCTACGCGCACTCCTTTTCCTCCTCACCGATATCTCACCCTCATTGTTAGGTTTGTTCAAGCCGCTCCTCACCCATTTTCTATCTCTATCAGTTGCCCCCTCACCGATAACCATTCTTTTTTTCTTCAATGTTACACTCCCTCCCCTCTTTACCTCACTGATATCCCTCTCTCCCCTTCCTCAAATCTCTCCTCCACTCATCTACACCACTCACCTCCATTCCTATCACTAACATTGTTTCTCCACATACAATCAAAGAAACACAATTATAAATAGACTCAAAACCAGAAAAAACTAGACTCAAAAAATATTTAAAATTAACCCAGTTTTATTCCCATAATTTCAAATTTACAATTTTCTGCCATCACTGAGATCTGAAGTCATGCCGTCTGAAGGAAGAGGGGAGGCCACCGCTGTTTGTTGCTGTCTGAGCTGGATCCATCACATCTGCAGGAGGATGATCCACTGTGGGTTCTTCGAAGTACAAGTGCTATTGTTTCGGCTTTGAAGAAGACCCAAAGCCCCTGTTTCGCCATGAGGAGCTCTCACGCTACTGAAATGAGGAAGGTTCCTCCATGTGCTGCTCTTCTAGGGAGGAGAAGACCCGTTGGATTATGAGGGATATAGATGCACTTCGCGACAACGTAGGAAGAGGTTGATGCCGCTACTGCTGAAGTAGCTTAAGGGAAGGATCCAATCACTTGTTGCCGAGAGGAGGCTGAAACCGCTTCTACTTTAGAGGATGCCGCTGCTGGAGCCAAGGTCTATGACCTGTCCTCGGGACCCATGTCGTGACTACCCCAAGCCCGCCTTCCATAGGCCAGGGGCTGGCGACTAGTACCAAAGGCATAAATCCCGATAAAAAAGGAAAGCATTTCCCTTATGAAATGAAAACAAACACACAACCAGAGTAAAAGAGAAAGAAAACACTAAGTAAAGTAATAAGACAAGTGTGCTGAAAGTATAAAGGGGGATGAAAATTCAATCCCAACAGTAAAGTACAAAGAAAATGATAAAAGAGTAGGAAGGTGTTAAGCTGCTCCTGGATCGTCCTCCGGAGTTCCTACATAAAGGGTAGGTACATATGGCCACCTCATATCTCCACATCCATCTGTCACCTCCGGGTACCATATCATCATGAAATCCATCTCCGGGTATCGTCTCGCAGGGAAGTCCACCTCCGGGTACCGTCCAGCTCTACAATCCTCAACCCCGATCTGTGTTTCCCGTCTTCTGTATTCAATACAACAAGGTGTGGGCATAGCCCGTGCAGGGGTGAGTATAATGATACTCAGTAGGGACCCTGAGACCCTCAAGGTCTCACTAAATCCAACAAGTATAAACCATAATGAAATATATCAACATATAACCTTTCCTTATTTATATTCCCATACATATACCTAAGTTATCAAGTAGCCCATATCAATCATGAGGAAAACACAAAGGTCAAAGACTCAGATCAAACCAGGATTTTTATTCAAGATGATGATAAACACGGCTACTGGAGAACTCCTCCTTTGTTGAGCACAGTAGTCATGTCACGAATCTGAGGTGTCACTCACTAACCATAGAATTCTAAGGTAATCCTCCTATTGAGTACCGCGGGTCTTCCACCTCACAAAGTAGTGCTCCCTGCCATGGGTATGCCACCTCACATAGTAATTCTCCCCCTCATAGCCTACTAAGGTACTCCTCCTATTGAGTACTGCAGGTCTTCCACCTCACAAAGTAGTGCTCCTATGCTATGGGTCGACCACCTCACAAAGTAGTGCTCCCCACTGGGCTATACAGGTCACTCCGAATCAAATCAGACAAGCAGTCATCAGGTCTCAGCTAGCTACGAGGTCACCGTACTCCGTATGGTCTCCATCGGGAGGATCCGATCCATTAGCCACGGGTCGATACTCCATGTATCACAATGTCCCACGAAGAAGAATCACAAAGGATATCCTCATCCGAGGGGTCTCAATGCAACAGATGGGGAATCAATCGGACGCCCGATCCATCAGTTATTAGCCTCATTGTTCTGGGGGCCTGGTTGGTTTCGTATACAAACCAACCCGGCCGTATCTCAACTATACCCTGAACTCCTAGGGGGTATACACAAAAGAAAACATTTCTCAATGATATCACCAACACTGCTGACAGTTCGTCAAATGGACGTCTGGTCTGAGAGTTATTAGCTTTTCAGTCCCAGGGGCCTGGTTTTATTTTGGGTACAATCCAACCCTTCCATACTCCATCTGCATCCAAACCTCAGATGAAGTATACCAAAAGATCCTTCTCACCAAAAGGAATCCAACAAAGTCGACGGTATGTTAATCAGACGTCTGGAGCTCATGTTATAACCATTTCTGCTCCGAGGGCCCGGTCAGTTTTGTGTTTGAACCAACCCGGTCATACAAAAACATCGCCGTAAGATTGAGTGTAATATACATAAACTACCTTCTCGATCCAAGGATCCCTATGAAACTGACGGTGCATCGATCAGAGGTTTGTAGCCCAAGATATGGACATTTATCCAAAAATAGTCCGAAAATAGGGGGTCTGGCCCCGGTCCGACCTGGCCCAACACCCCCTGGGTCTGCCCGAACCTAGAGACCTGAATCGGGCCCAAGTTTGGCCTAGTTGGTCATGGCCCGGACTGGCGCTGGAGGCCCGGCCAGGCGCTGGCGGCCCGACCCGGCGCTGGCGGCCCGGCCCGGCCGGGGGGGGGGGGGGGATTGGCGGCCAGCTGGCGTGGAATTAATCCATACCCCTCTGCTTCCGGAAAGGCTCAGCCGTTCTAGTATGGTATGCCGTCGCGGCTCAGCCGCGATGGTTCTGCTCCGGCTGCGCACCGCCGCACCGGCGTTGTGCGCCGCCGCCACTTTCTACGGACCACCGGACACGCTATGGTGGTCCATTTCACCCGTCTTCTATGCCTAAGGACACCTTGGGACCCAAACTTCATTGCGAAGGCTTCAAAGCACCATTGCGGTCCCGTTTCATTGTCTTCGTCAATCCAAAAACAACATACAATCTGCGGAGGGTCGTCAGGACGTGTTTGTTCGGCCCGCGCCCTCCGTGTTAGTCGATAGTAAAAGATCAAACAACAATGATGTGAAACGAAAAACGAGGCATAATTTTGAATAATTAAAATTTAACTTAATTCCAAACAATTTCCCCCATAAATATTTATTCCCAACCCGCAAATAAAAACATTCGCAGATCATCTTAATAATGAGTTGATCCGCATTCTTTTTTTAGAACGAATCAATCATGGGAATATTAACATTCTATAATTCAACCCCAAACTCGTAAAATGGAGTTATATGATGGAGAGTCGTGGAATACGGTGTCGTTCTGTCAACGTTGGGAAGGAATGAGCTGAGGGTGGCATCAACGTTCTTTGTTCATCATTGGAGGAGGAGGAAAACTCTCCAATTGATGGACTTCGTGCTTCACTGCTAGTGTTCCGCCGCTTGAAAAATCCATCCAGAACTCCTTTCCATAGCCTCCTTTATATAGGAGTGGGAGGGTTCGTCGTTGGCATGAAATCCATAAATGGAGGATTAATAACATAGGGCCCCCCCATTAATTCGCTGTTGTGGCACATTAAAATGGGGAGGATGTCAAAAAGGGGGTTTAATGGCCCGGGTGGTCCCTACAGAAGAATATCCTCTTAAGGGAGGATATTTCATGGAAGGACCCACCATTAATTAACCACAAAAAGGAAAGGGGGTGGTTAATTCTGGGTGGTCCCCCTCATTAAAATGGGAGGTTTCATCCTCCTCAATTAAGAGGGGGATTTAAACCAAGAGGCTCTCCCTTATAAATGAGAGGGTGTAAAGGAGTTATGATTCCCCTCCCATTAATGGGAGGCCTCGTGTGGTATACACCATAATCATCCTCACATGGGAGGTTGGATATCGGTTGTCCCCACCACCAACTCCAAAGTGGAGCTTCTAACCACTTTATCCACGCGGCACGTGTTTAACAATATAAAATAAATTGTTCACTTATTTTATTTTATTAACCCGCGGTAAACCCAAAAAACTAACTTTCATAACCGATCATCTACCGTCGAGGTGAAAGTCTTCTTAGGTGAAAACATGCGCTGCAAGTTCAACGGTGCCCTCATAATTCAATTCCGAGCACCAGTTCAAATGATAGAAAAACCCGCTCATTCGTTCACAGAACCAGCCTGGGCAAAATTTCAGAAATTGATTCTGGGCACACCGGGCTTCGGAATCAAGTTCCTTCAGAAGCCACAGACTCGTAAAATTCCAATGAAATGAAGAAAAGAAAAATTTCCTTGAAATTTCTGGGTCTTTACATTACTCAAACCTCAGGGATTTACGTCCCCGTAAAGCTACATCATAAACTAGGGAAACCAAAGAGGGTACTGAGAACACATTTGAGCCTCCCGCTCTCATGTGCTCCCCTGGAGGTTCTCATTCTGCCAATGAAAGAGCACAATAGGAATCAGCCGTCCACATAGGACCCGCTCTTGTCAACCCTCGATCTCCAATGGGACCTCAACAAAAGTCTCCCAATCATCAAATATTTGAGTCAGGTCATGCACATATCTCCTCAGCTGAGATATGTGGAAGATGTCGTGCTCCTGATGCAACTGAGGTGGAAAGGCCAGCTGTAAGCCACCTTGCCTACCATGTTGAGGACCTAGAAAGGACTGAAGAATCGTGGATTTAATTTTCCACCTCAGCCAAAACTCCATAAATACCGATAAAAAGGGAAGGTATTGCCTTTATGAAACACAAACAAACACACAACTAGAGTAAAAGAAGAATCAAACACTAAGTAAAGCAATAAGACAAGTGTGATGAAAGTACAAAGGGGGAAAGAAATATAAGACCAATAGTAAAGTACAAGGAAAAGACAAAACAATAGGAAGGTGTCAAGATGCACTTGGATCGTCCTCCGGAGTTCCTACCTGAAGGGTAGGTACAGATGGCCACCTGATCTCTCCATATCCGTCTGTCACCTTCGGGTACCATCTTGTCATGTAATCCACCTCCAGGTACTGTCTCTCCATGAATTCCAGCTCCGGGTACCATCCAGCTCTACAATCCTCAACCACGATCAGAGTTGTCCATTGTCTGCATCCAACAAAACAAGGTGCAGACATAGCCCATGTAGGGGTTAGTATAACGATAATCAGTAGGGACCCCAAGACCCTCAAGGTCTCACTAAATCCAACAAGGGTAAACCACAAGGAATGATCTCAATAGATAACCTTTACTTAGGTATATGCCCATACATATACCTATGTTATAAAGTAACCCATCTCAATCATGAGGAAAACACAAAGGTCAAAGACTTAGTTCAATCAAGGATTTTTATTCAAGATGACCATAATCATGGCTGCTGGAGAACTCCTCCATTGTCAAGCGCAATAGTCCTGTCACGACTCCAAGGTGTCAGTCACTAACCTTAGACTGCTGGGGTACTCTTCCTGTTGAGTACAGCGGGTCTGCCACCTCACAAAGTTTAGCTCCCCGCTATGGGTCTGCCACCTCACACAGTAGTGCTCCCCCTCATAGCCTATAGAGGTACTCTTCCTGTCGAGTACAGCGGGACTTCCACCTCACAAAGTAGTGCTCCTCCACTATGGGTCTGCCACCTCACAATGTAGTGCTCCCCACTAGGCTATACAAGTCACTCCGAATCAAATCGGATAAGCAGTCATCAGGTCTCACATAGCTACAAGGTCATCGTACTACGTATTCTCACCTCCGGAAGGATACACTACACAAGCCACTAGTTTATGCTCCATGTATCACAATTTCCCACGAAGAAGTATCACAAAGGACTTCCTCGTCACAGGGGTCCCAACGCAACAGATGGAGCGTCAATCGGATGCCCGGTCCCTCAGTTATTAGCCTCTTTGTTCCGAGGGCCTGGTTCGTTTCATATACGAACCAACCTGACCATATCTCAACTGTACCCCAAACTCTCAGGGGTTATACACAAAGGGAACATTTCTCAATGAGATCACCAACACCAATGACGGTACGTCAAACGGACGTCCGGTCTGAGAGTTAGTAGCTTTTCTGTCCTAGTGGCCCGGTTAGATTTTGGGTACACTCCAACCCAGCCATACTCAATCTGCATCCAAACCACAGATGAAGTATACCAAAAGATCCGCCTCACCAAAAGGAATCCAACAAAGTCAATGGTACATAAATCAGATGTCCGGAGCTCAAGTTATAACCATTTCCGCTCCGAGGGCCCGGTTGGTTTCGTGTTCGAACCAACCCGGTCATACCCAAAATTTTCCGAAATCTTGAGTGTAATATACCAAAACGACTGTCTCGATCCAAGGATCCCTATGCAACTGACAGTGCATCGATCGTAGGTTCTTAGACCATGATATGGTCGTTTATCCAAAAAAAGTCCGAAAATAGGGGGTCTGGGCCCGGTTTGACCCGGACCAACACCTCCTGGGTCGGCCCAAACCGGGTCGACCCGACCCGGGTCCGGGATAGGCCCAGTTGGGAGAGACCAGGTCCAGCTGGCACGACCTGGCCCAGCCGGCGTGGAACGACCCAGTGCTGGCCGCCCTGCCCGACACTAGAGGCCCGACCCGGTGCTGGTGGCCCAGCCCGACGCTGGCGGCCCGGCCTAACGCTGGTGGTCCAGTCCACGTGGCAGTTTGGTCTGCGTGGCCCGCCCCGGCCTGGCTGGGGGGGGGGGGCGTTGGCGGCCAGCTGGCGCGACATTAACCCATGCCCATCCGCCTCTGGAATGGCTTAGTCGTTCTGGTCTGGTCCACAACTGCAGCTCAGCCACGACGGTTCTCCTCCGGCGGCGCACCGCCGCGCTGGCGTGGCGCACTGCCGCCGCTTTCCGCAGACCACCGGACGGGCTCCGGTTGTCCGTTTCACCCTCCGTCTATGTGTTAGGTCATGTCGGGACCTGAACTTCACTTCGGAGGCTTCAAAGCGCCATTGCGTTCCCGTTTCATCATCGCCATCAATCCGCACACAACAAACAATCTGCGGAGGGTCGTCGTGTCGTGTTTTTTCGGCCCGCGCCCTCTGCGTTAGTCGATAGAAAAATATCGAACAACAATGATGTAAAATGACAAACGATGCACAATTTTAATTAATTAAAATTGAACTTAATTTCAAACAATTTTCCCAGCAAATAATTATTCCCAACCTGTAAATAAAAACATTTGTGGATCATCTTAATAATGATTTGATTCGCATTCTTTGTTTTAGTAGGAAACAATCATGGGAATATTAACATTCTCAAATTAAACCCCTACCTCATAAAACAGCATTAAACTATGGAAAGTCGCGGAAGATGGCATCATTCAGTCAACGTTGGGAAGGAAGGTGCCGAGGGTGGCATCGGCGTTCTTTGTTCTTCGTTGGAGGAGGAAAACTCTCCATGTGCTGGGCGTCGTGATTTGCTGCTAGCGTTCTGCCTCTTGAAGAAGCCATCTAGAACTCCTTCCCCTAGCCTCCTTTATATATGATTGGGAGGGTTCGTCGTTGGCATGCAAGCCATAAATGGATGATTTATGATAGAGGGCTCCACCCCATTAATTCCCTGCAGTGGCGCATTAAAATGGGGAGGAAGTCAAAAAGGGGGGTTAATGGCCCGGGTGGTCCCTACCGAAGAATATCCTCCTAAGGGAGGATATTTCCTAGCGGGACCCACCATTAATTAACCACAAAAATTAAAGGGGGTGGTTAATGCTGGGGTGGTCCCCCTCATTAAAAGGGGAGGTTTCATCCTCCTCAATAAAGAGGGGGATTTAAACCTAGATGCTCTCCCTCATAAATGAGAGGGATTCAAAGAGTTATGATTCCCCTCCCATTAATGGGAGGCCACATTTGGTTTCCACCATAATCAACCTCACATGGGAGGTTGGATATCGGTTAGCCCCACCACCAACACCAAAGTGGAGCTTCTAACCACTTTATCCGCACGAAACATGTTTAAAGAAATAAAATAAATTATTCACTTATTTTATTTTATTAACCGACATAAAACCGCAAAAACTAACCTTCATACCTGATCGTCTGCCATTGAGGTGAAAGTCTTCTTAGGTGAAAACATGCGCTGCGAGTTCAACGGTGACATTAGATTTCAATTCTGATCACCGGTTCAAGTGCCATCAGAAGCCACAAACTCGTAAAATTTCAAAGAAATTAAGAAAAAAGAAATTTATTTGAAATTTCTTGGTCTTTAAACCAATGGTTGTGCCAGAGCTGAAGGGGTCGAACCGAAGAGTAGTTGCTCCACTGCATGATGCGTGGAGTGAAATTTTTTCGCCGCACATCCTACAGGAGGCCGCTGCATTGATGAAGACTGAACGCCGCGCTGGACTGGAGGAGATCACCGATGCGGAGTTGCGCTGAAGAAGAAAACCTCCCATCTCTGCTGCGCTGTGGGGAAATGGGGGGAGGAAGATGAGATAACCAAAAAAACAATAATAATAAATAGATTAAAATAATAATAAAAGGAAAGTAAAAATAAAAAGTAAAAAACAAAAAGTAAAGTTAAAGTAAAGTAAACAATAAATTAACGTTTACGTTACTAAGTCAAATAAGTATACAATAATTTATAAAAGTTATAATTTTAATAAAAATTTAATAAATAGATCAATTATAAAATTAAATTACAAAACTAAATTAATAATTATTTTTAAAAATAATTAATATAATGATTACAGTAATATATATATTATAATAATTTTAAAGAAACTATTAAATATACTAATTAATTTAAAAATATTTAAAACGTAAATATTATTTATAATTTATTAAATTAAAACAAACTAATTAATAAATTTACTTTTACTTAAATTAACCTAACAATTTAATTATATAAATAGTAAATACAATAATAATAATTAATGTAGTAAATAAAATTAACTAATGTAATCTAAGCTATAAATTTATTACTTCTTTATGTATGATGTAAAATTTTAATAATTTAGTTAAAAATTATAGCTTAGTAACTAAGAAAATTAACTTAATTTATTTAGTGGATAATTGTATAAATAATATAAAAGTAAATAATTACCAATTAACATTAGTTAACTATTAACGAGTAAAAATAGCACTTAACATTAAATAAATAACCATTTTCATTCTAATTGTTCATTTTTATTTATTTCTCTTTTCTAACTATGCAGGTTCATTCAAGGAACAAAAACGTGTCCAGGTACATTCAACTAACTTAGCGAGAGTTAATTATGAGGGAAGAACTAGCGTTACATGCTTATCACGAAAAAAAGCACATTTTGCAGTGTGTGGGTGAAGAACTTTTGAAGTCAGTGGAAGATGTTGCAGTGACATGTAGCAGATGACAAATGATACTTAAGAAGAGAAAGAATCATATTATGGGGGGAATACGTTCATAAGGAATCATTCACTCAATGAGAACAACATCTTTGGAGTAGAGCATAGTACTCGGGGCACTTCTCGGAGAACCATCCTTGGAGATCCGAGGTCGAGGATAAATAATTCGCCCGTAGAGAGGGTGTTTTCTTCCACTGTTTTCTTTCAAAACTCTTCCTCTGTAATTGAATGACTTTAGTTTTCTAGATAGTGATAATGAACAATATATTATTAAGCTAAATTTTTAGTTCAGGGAGTGTTCTTGATCAACAGGGGATCATTTACATCCTTTTCATTAGTTATTTTCTTCTGTGATTATATTTGATCGGCGAGATCGATTATAATCACATATATCTTCCACGTACCACAAGAACTGAATTATCAAAACTCTATAATCATCATCGAGTTTGATTATTTAATAATCATTTAAATAAACAACTCATAATGAAAATTTCAGTACTTACGGAGATTTTGTACTGTTGTTCTTTTTAATTAATCTTTCTGAAGTTGAATTATTTGGAGTGGTGAAACCTAATTTGTACAATTTCTGCGACATAACTCCTGGGAAGGTTATTAAGATGCATTTATGTAGTGGTAAAATGAATTATTTTTACATGAATATGAGAAAAAATTTAAACAAGTAGACTAGATTAATCCCTGAGCTCTCATCTATGTTGTCTTTTATCATCATTTTATTTTCATTGTTACGTCTTATTCTTAGTTTTTCTATATTTTAGTAAGGTTAGAGCATATTTTACAAGTGATGTGTAGTTTTACTTTTCAGTTTATAAAAACCTAAAAAAATTAAAAGAAAAAAATATAGAAAGTGAAAATTAGAAAAAAAATCTCCGACACTGGCAACAGTGGAGTTTTCCAAGATTTTAGTTTAGTAGCGGCCAAATTTACCTTCCCTGTGGGTTCCACCCTACTTGCCACATATGTTGTAGTTAGTAGGAATATAAATATTAAACTTTGACTGGCTTCAACGATGGTCTAGGTCAATTATGAACATCTGAAATGTTTTCTAATTATAGTTATTCAATGTATCTTCAATCATATGTGGAAATGGAATTAATTTCATCAATAATAAACATATGGTTTTTAGAAATATTTTTCTAAAGACAATGAAATATAAGTGAGAAGAGATGATAAATTTGACATGTTTACTACTATTGAATAATAATTTTATGATAGAGAGTTACTTGAATGAAGAATATTGACAAAAGTTTCTCTAAGGTGGAGTTATATGAACATGAATTTCTAAGATCCATGATAGGTTGATGGTGATAGATTATGTAACATAAAGGGTAAGTGATTCTTATAAATAAGCTGTTACCCCCTTAATTTGAATGATCCATGACTTAAGGAATATCAGATATTTGTTTTAGCTTATTCTTATGTAATCATAAATATTGAACAAATATGTTATGAAAACATTAGTTACATGATGAAAGTGAAATGTTAATATATTAACAAGTTGGGTTTTAAAACAATTATATGTTGTGTTTATGTTAAGAAATTAATGAATGATAAAAATATTTATGAAGAATGCGTCATAGTTTCAAAAAAAATATTTTTCATAACCAAATAGGAATTTAATATAATTTATATAGTAAATATGTATTCATAATTTAGATGAAATAAGAGCTTCATAATACATCAGTTATGGAATAACATTTAGTAATTAAATAAATTTATATCAACTGAATGAACTATGAGTAAGCTTTATCAATGAGAGATAAATGATATTTCAACCCATTATTATTAGTGAACCAAATGAGATAATGAATACACTTCATAAAATGTAACATCACTTCACTATTAGGGTATTTTGGTATAATAGAAAACTCCATTTTTAGTATCCTTACACAATCCTGGTTAGGTTGAACCTTGTAATACTTGTGCCTCTATTTCATTATTTTATTTCCTTATGTTTATATTATTTTGAGAATAAGAGAGAAAATGGTTTTTTTTAATGTTGAAACAAGATCAATGATTAAAAAAACTATCATAAAAAAATTAACCCCCATGGATATTTGTCCTTTTAGGGAATAAATATGCATCATAGATAAAAGATATAAAATGTGAATTTCTCTATGTTGAATCCATCGGTGTAGACGATCATAAATTGATTCTGAACATTTAAGGAAACCCATTTTAACTTTTAAATAATCTAATTAAAGACTACTTATAATTATTATTGTTTTTCTTGCAGTCGTTCATGGTATTTTGGTTAGTATTTATTTTTGGTATTTATATGATTCATATTAAAAGGAACATTATGTTAATGGTATAATTATTAATTCTTTTGGGGAAATATTTCTAACATAATCTATATGATGGTTATTCCATGTAAATCCTCACATTTCATATTGGAAAAGATTATAAGTACATATAAATGTGATTAAAATATTCATGTTACAATATTATTGGATATATGGAACAATAATGGGGACTTTTTAATGAACCCTAATAAATCTATTAATTTATTCTTGCATTGGGTGAACATTTTAATGGAGGAAATTTGATCTCAAATAGAAACCCTTGATTTTGTTAAGATCGAAAACTATATACAGTAAAAATATACACCCAGGATCAATCCAAAAGTCTATGTACATGAGGTTAAGGATCCAAAGTTTATAAAGATAGAGGGTTATCAATATACCCTTATTAAATATTAGATGATAAACAATGGTATTATGGTTACTTTAGTAGATACATCTAAGTATTTTTCATTTAATCCCATGTAGAAGATCACCGTGGAAGATGAATAGGAATAAGAAGCACTGGACAAAGTCATAAAATTACAAGTGAATGTTTTTTTTAAAGTATTATTGTATGATGATTATGATACGGTTGTTGAAAATTGTTTATGATGAATGGTGGGACCTATATCACCCTATAATACATTGGGTATGTTTATATTGGAGGCTATTTGTATGGTTACTCCAAGTGTAACAGTGATGTTTACACCATAAGGTAGCAATGATTGTTACATTGTATGGTAGTATTCAGGGTTAAAAATCATAAGGTAGTGATGAGGGTTACTAAATTAAGTATTTAATTCCCTAATATACCATTATTATCTATTTATTTTTCAATAATTTATGTAAATATCATGTTTCCGAAGTTTGTATATGATTCTTTATAGGTGAGAACTACGTATTTGTGAAAATGATTTCTTAAGTTTATATGTATTTAAGGAATAATATTTTCTCTCCATATTTTTATATACCTTACTGATATTTTTTTTCTCTTACCATGTTTTAAAATGTTTTTCACAGTGAGTAAGGATATGTAATTGAAAAGGAGAAGCCAAGATAAATTTTGTGAAGAATTTTCATGAAAATATTTCATGTTTTTTTAAACATTTTTATTATGAAAGAAATGGATATTGTTTTAGTAGTACCCAATTGGTATTCTGGTTGGTTCATATGTATGATTTATGACTTAAATTTTTAAAAATCTAATCTAAAATGAACATTAGGAATGCAAAGAAGTATAAACTTGTTTAATTAAATAGATTATGTAATGTTTAATGTTGGGTACTTATAATCATGATCACCGTGTCAATGATGTGAAATGAATTTATTAAACCGATTTGGATCTGTTCGTAAACTCCATGGAAAGAAAAAATAGATTCATAAAAAACTCTAAAAAAAAGATCTCTTAGGATGATCTATTAGGTTCTTCTTGACGTCCATGGGAAATTATATCCTTGGTTATGAATCTTATATTACAGTTGAAACATGAACCATCATTTAAGTATAGGTTTCTTTTATTTTTTAGAAACTTTTATGAATATATTTCTATGGGTTCATGCATTAAATTCCACTATATTCATTGGTTACTCTAACAAATTAAAATGTTACATGATCAGATACACCTATCATAGCATGAAGTAGGTAGGGTCTATTGGGTATCCCTAAATTATTTTGATATCAACATGGTTTCTATTATGTCACTGATGTAAATTATTAGATCATAAAAATATAGATTTTTATTTTCAATGTGTAAATTTTCATTAGAAAAATATTGTGGCAGACTTCCAAGTTCTACTCATAAGAATTTGAGTCAGTTCTTGGTTCCCAGGAAGTATTCATTGAGGATTTCATGGAAAAATGAAATACAATTTTTATAGATCTCAGGTTTATGTATTAGGTTGGGAGAATGGTAGTAGATGACCATATTTGGATTTAGTATTATGATAGAGATTATTATTTTTTAACATTTTTTTCTCTTTTTATTAGTATATAAATTCTTTTATGATTACTTCCAGACATTCTTCTCTTGTTCTTTTCACCCCATGACATCACGTTTATCGACTGCTACTTTATTTCTTATAGTCAGTTTTATTATTTTCTAAATTTATTTTTTAGACACTATTTTATCTTTGTTTCAATATAATACAGAGGTTAAAGCCTTTCTATAATAGAACTAAACAAATTCACTTCTAGTCAGTATCCTCTTTTGTGTATGGATTAATGGATGGGGACCTATAGCCTCTAGGACTAGTTATGTGTTAGTGATCAAAGATGGGGACATCACAATTGAATAAATTATCTATAACGGTTTTAGTAATTTATGTAATATAGAATATACATTACCCTAAAAAATAATGGATAATTTTTTGTATAGAATGAAATATAAGTTTATCTTTAAAAATATTACTATTGTAAAATAAATTACCTTTATATTTATTATGAATGTATTTTTCAAAACAAAAAAATATATTTATAATGGGTATGAAATTAATATTTATGATTAGGGAATACTTCACCCACTATAATGGTATTTTTATTACTTTTAATAACTAAAAATATCTATTTTTTTAAATAGATAATATTTAAAATTAATATCACCTTTATAAAAATTCTATATAAGGTTTTTATAGAATTTTATTTTAAAATATTAAATTTAAAAATATATATTATAGAGAATAGTTAATCAAAACAATTATACGCAAATAACTCCATAAAAAAATGGGTTGATACCTTGTAGAATAAAACCCTTAAATAGATAATCTAAATAGGATTATTTGAATAAAAATTAGCATAATAAATTTGTGACGATTTTAAAAATATATACTTCTAAAATTTTATTTTATTTTTAATCCATAAATATTTATAGGAAACTCTTCATGATATATATAATGTAATTAAACTAGTGGTTGGGTACTTGTGTGTTTTTAGACCAAAAGTATTTTTCTAAAAATGGTAGATAATATCATAATGTTAAATACAAAATCAAATGATAAGAACTTATTTAGTAAAAACTCTACTATAAAGGACACCATGTCCTCAATAAAGTATCACATGTAGTTGATGAAATTCTTTAATTTAATATCGATGACTAAATGAATTTTTTAATATGTATTTCTAAAATTCATGATAATTGATATGATAATCTAAATATATTGAATACTCAAAATATTTAGAAAAAATTCTATGATTGACTCTCTATATTTTAATAATGATGAATTTTAATTTCAGATATTAGATGAGGATAATTTATATTATTTTTTACTTAAAATAACGATATATTTTTGGGTTCATCCTATCGATAATGTTATTCATTATGTTGATCATGAAAATGCTACAAAAACATCTTTGTGGAATGAATATGACAGTCTTTAATAGGTACCATAATTCAAACCTATAATAAAACTCGTAGGTTGATCAAAAATATGACCACAATATTATAGAATATAATATCATTTAGTCCTTAGTAAAATGTCTTAGAAGGTTTTTAGGAATAGGTACCAAATGGGTTTTGTCTCTTGTGTTCAAAATTGAACCATTATCAAAAATAAACCACAAACTTTTAAAAAAGATAATCATGATTAAAAAATAAGTTGTGAGGAAATATTTTCATCAGTGGAATGAAGTGAGTCAATCAATGTTATAATTTATTTTACCAAATAACTGACTTTATTACCTTCTGGAATGGATGTTGAATTTTATTATCATAATTATTTTGGACTAAGAGTATTATTATATTTTTAAAACAATGAATTTTTAAAATATAATCCCGCTAGTAAATGATTTTTCATATTTGAAGGATTTTTATTACCTAAAACAAGCTACAGATTCCTCATATATTTATTTTCGAAACATCCTCTCTCAGAAAAGATTAAAAATTAATAGATGTTTATAGAATTTTTAGAAAGAAAATTTTTATTGATACTCTGAGTATATTTATGTTTCGTGTTTTCATAATCTTTATATTTAAAAATAAATCACTTAGTTAAAATATTTTAAATCCTATAATAACAGAATTCAAATGTTCCTGATGAATAACCAAATTACTTTTATTGGATTTAAAATTTATTAAGTACTAGAAAAACCAAATTCAAAATGATATATTTTGACTATATTATTATATTTCGGTAATGAAAATGTTCAATATTTTTGTGATGTAGTATATATATAATCTATGATTAATCTGGATAATGATTAAATAATGGTAGTTAGAATTTATATAGTGGAATGATCAATTTTTTACTAAATTTGGAATTTTTTGAATATAAATTATGTTTTTAGAATGATTTTGTGCGCATTTTTATGAAAAACTAATAACATTTCAATATAATACTACAACATTTGATCATGGTTTATTCTATACTCACTTGTAATGTTTCAATATAATAAATAATTTAAATGATCTTTTTAGATTTTTTATACTTCATATAAAATATTTGTTTAGAAAATATAAATTTATTAGAGAGATAAGATTTTCCATGTTAGTAAAAAAGATAAACTCTAAAATTATCTCCAATACTAAATAGAAATAAATAAAAACTAAATGATGTTATTTATTATTGTTCCAGAATAATTGAACCCTCAAAAATACTGGATTAAAAAATATACATATTTTAATCATATGTTCATACACAGAATACATTTATCTCAATAATTTTTTTATTAAATCACATGTAAGAGAATAAAATTCGATTTAAGAGACATTTAATTATAGAATAAACATTATAAAATTATATTACTCTTGAATTTATTATATTTAATGGTCATCTTAAAGACACATTCACTAAATTATTATGTTCTTGGATTTTGGTTTTTATCAAATGGTATTTTAAAATGATCATGTAAAATTAAAAATAAATCCATTATAAGATATTAATTAAAAATAAAAACACCTTATTCAATATGTGGGAGTATATATACTATAAAATAATTTTAATAATATCAAAAAATATAAATGATATAATAACATACACCATATATTTAACAAAAACCATACACATAGACAATTAATGTTTCAAAAAAAATATTATAATTATTTTTAATGGAACCTTACAATTAATATATTATTTAAAATAAAAAAATTAATCTATTAATATTATTAATGTTTTTTCAATTTTTATTTCACATATAATAATAATGTAAATTATTAATCAAATCATAATGTTAATCCAAATTCAAATGTCAAGAATATCATTTCATATCACAAATTATATAATAATATGAAATTTTGTATAAAATCATATAGAATGATATCTCCTCTCACCAATGATTTAATCATTATTTAATTGATTATGGAATTTCTAACCATTTATTCATATATTAAGGGTTACACACATCAGTTCTTTTTTATTGCGTTCTAATATCTAGAGAGTGTATCACTCAAAATTTAAATATATCATCATCATTTTTTCTTCTATTATTATAGTAAATAAAATGGATTTACATAAAAATAATGATATGAAAAAACTAAAAAAGTTTTTCATTTTGAAACTAAACCTTGACAAAAATGACATGAGACCATTATATCTTTATTATGTTACTTATTAAATTTCATGGGTTCTAAAATATAATTTTCCATATGAAAAATAAAATATTTGTTCATCTAGAGTTTGTTACTATTTTCTTCACTGACCTCTATAATTTGAAGGAAAACTTTAATAGATATTTAACCTTATATACCATAAAGAAGATGTTATGGGTCTTTAAAGATTCCATTTGAAATTATATATGATATTTATTTATGTATAAAATGATACATTAATAATAATGTCCTTCTATAGGAGTATGGATCATATATATAGTTTAATTGCTTATAGATATTATTCTATAATATAAAACAAATTAAAGAAATATAAAATCATTATATGAATGCATGAATATTCTATAAATTGGTGTCTAATATACCAATTAGGAGGAACATGGTCATTCATGATCTTATTGTAGAATATGTATTTATTCATTATTATCTGATTGGAAAGTGAAATGTCAAACTATTAAACTTCATGTGAGACTTAAATAACTAAATTCCCTAACAATGGTTTAAATTCATGATTACACATTATTTTAAAATTCATATCAATAATATAGGTAACAATATTATGAATTCATCCTCTACATCCCATGATAAAACATCAACATTGAAACATTAAAAAAACTTATGTTGCGAGGAGTGAATAAAGAGGATACAAAATTATTTCATTCTTAAAAAAGAGAAGTTTCATTTATCTATAAAATATGTCCAAAATAGTGGATCATTTATTTATTTTTATTATTTTAATGAATTATTAATTTTTGTAGGGCTTACCGTACCATTAAATTTCAATCAATTTTGAATAAGTTATAATATCATATAAAACATATTTTTATGAATCATTTATTAAAAATATTCTAGATCATGTAGAGTAATAAATATTAAGGATGAGATAATAAATGGTGATTATATTTTTTTATGAAATTAAAAATAAAAAAATACACTATAATAAACTATTGGATGATTGTGTTTATGTGAAATTTTTTCATCATTCATTTAAGAACCCCACCCAATTATATTGTATATCATTCATCCTCAAATATATTTAGTATTTTTAAAATAGAATAAGGAATAAAAATATGGAAAAACATTTTAGAAAAAATAAGAAACTAAGAAATATTCTCAAAAAACTCCAATTGGTGGAAATAAAATAAACAGAAGTAACTATATATGTTTAGTGATCTTTTTTCATAATTAATATAATATTTTATTCAAAAAATCACCTAAAAACATTGACACATACCATTTCTATGAATCCTCTACCCTCACATAGTACAATATTTTATACTAATCCTTAAGCGTCTATATATACTTTCAAAGACATATCTCTTTCTAAACTCTCCAGATAATTATTTTTCACAACGTCCTATAAAAATGCAGAAAAAATAATGAAACATGTTTCTAATAGAGTTAACATTGAAAAAGTATTTTATCTTCCAGGGGGAAGTAATAATGAAATAAGTATACTTTTATTTCTTTTCTAATTTCAGCATTATCCTTTCCCATATGATGCTTATCTCTAAAAATGTTAACAATTAATGCTTTGATTAATGGGAATACAATTGGATTTCATTCATAAAACATGTCAAACCCATTAGATACTTTTAAATTGTTCACATTATATATACTTCTAGTGGATTAATTAGATCTAACTTATTTAAATAATGTAACATTTATTTTTCTTTCAAAATTAATCTATTATATATATAATGAACTATTGAATCTGATTCCCAAGAATTAAACCCTGTTGACCCAATATATTCTATGCATATATACATAACAATGTAAAATATATTTTTTGATTATTAATTATTTATTAGTCATTGAAAATATAATATTTAGAGAGTATTTTAATGAATAAAATATCAATTTGACTTTATAAATGATTTTTTGATGAATTTTAGATGTTAATTAAGGAATCACATTGAACATGTTGATCTTAATAGATTCCATAAAGACTCATCAAGATGATTAGAGATAATTAGAAGTAATAATAAATATACAATGTAATATATAATATATATTATATATCATTAGGAAAGTATATTAGTGTGATTCATTTTACATTGCATTATTGAGAATGTAAATGAAATTTAATTACGTGTTAGTTTTTTTACTAAATATAATTATGTTATTTTTTTATTTTTACTTATATTTATGTATGTATATTATTATTAAAATTTAATATACATTTATTATATATTATCTCATAAGTATGTATTACTATGAAATGTTGGTTATTATATGTCTTCCTTGTTTGATTATAAAACATGTGATAATAAAAAGAAAATAAATCTATACATATTGAATCTAAAAATTTATTTTCATAATTACAAATTAATTGATGTTTTCAAATTTTTTCAAAAATAATTTAAGGGGTTAGGTTTAGATTTTCTCATCATTTAAAAATATAATAAGGTAATATTGTTCGATATAGATTTCAATTGATTGAATTTTTTATACAATATTATTGAGTAATATATTAAGTAGAAGTGGTGTAAAATATGATATATTTTTATATTCTCTTCATATATTTAGTTTTTATAAAGTCTTTATATATGATTATATGGGGTTTAATGTGATTCATTAAAAATTCAACGATTTTATAGTAATATTAAGAAATTTATCTTCTAATTACTAATTTTTATAATCATAAAAAACATATAATTCACATTAATAATTTAAATAAGGTTTACTAGATTAATTTATAAAACCTAATGGAATAAAAAATATAAATACTTAGGAAAATATAAGTTAAAAATATATTTTATGAACTAATATATAGATGTCAACTAATTAATATTTTCAAACAATAATGTGTATCCTACTAAAAGTGAAGTGATGATACTATATATAATTATTTTTCTCAAATAATGGGGATAAATATAGAATTTTACTCATTGTCTTCCCCCATGTTGAATTCATCCTTTATTTTGTAGTGAAGAAATGGGTGACCCTCGAGACCCGACATTAATAGGCCCTAGTTTGGAAACATACACTAACGGTATGAAACATGATAATAGGTTTCATAAAACTTGTTAAACTCATTAAACCATGGAACATGACAATATAAAAAAAACATCATCATAAAAAAATTCATATCCCCAATAATTAACAATTCATGATATGTCAAACAAAAATAAATCTCAAAAATAAATATAATGAATAAAATTAATAGGTAGAAATTACACATGAACTCCTAGTATCCATGAAAATACTACCCAAAATAGTAAAAAAACTCCAAAAATAAACCTAATAATAGTTTATATGTATATATAGTTGATAATAACATGTATATTAAAATGGATCATACCCAAGATCTCTCCAAAAACTATGGAATATGGATACAAATTCTATAGCCATTAAGCAGGAGAACTAATAAGAACCTATATGTTCACCTACCATTTACCAATAACACAAAGGACCATTGACCAAGTAGTACAACCAATAATAGTAAAACATTATCAAATAATATAATAATAGATTTCTTTCAATCACTTCCCAACCCATTCTTCATTCTCACACACCAATATCAAACATCTTGTGCTCCAAAACTCTTATATAGTCATGTCATAACACACCATATCTCATATTAATACCATTTCACTAACCCCACCCATATCATCCTCACCATCTCATGGACGATAAAACTTATCTAATATAACATGTTATGCTAAACAAAATGTAAATCAACCTCTGTATCTACTCATATCATGCATGACCTGCATAATATATACCATCATTAACATCACTGCATCCCATATCATAAATACCATCTAGGGTTTTCATGGTTCACATATCCCATGCCCACATATCAATACACCATAGCCTCAATAGAATCACATGTACTTTTTTCTTGGGAAAAAATTATTCTTAATGTAATATTATGATTTTTGGGTTATTAGCTTTATTGATATAGTTGGTTGAAAATATTGACTATCAATGTTGGGATGTCATTGTTGAAAAAGTTACAATATGGTAGAGACATGGAAATATTTATAAATACTAGATCTAAAAGATTTAAATTTTTTTTAGAGCATATATTGGAAAATATATTATTGGAGGAATTAGTGGATGGGAAAATTATTATGAACATGTGAAATGTTCCATAATTATGGTGATTAAAAGTATCCTGAATCATATGTGGAAATGGAATCAATTTCATGAATGATAAACTTATGCTTTGTAGATATATTTTAATAAAGTTAATTAAATCAAAGTTAGATAAGATGATAAATGTGACATGTTTACTATGATTAAATAGTAATTTTACAACATAGAGTTACTTGAATGAATAATATTGCTAAACGTTTCTTAAAGGTGGAGTTATATGGACCTCAAATTCCAAGATCCATGAGAGGTTGATGGTGAAGGATTAAGTTCAATAAATGGTTAGAAATTGCTATAAATAATCTATCACCCCCTTAATTTAAATGATCCATGACTTAAGAAATATCAGATATTTGTTTCAAAAGATTATTATGTAATCATAATTATTGAACAAATAAGTTATGAAAACATTTGTTACGTGATCAATGTGAAATGTGAATATATTAACAAGGTGGGTTTTAAAACAATTATAATTGCTGTTTATGTTAAAATATTATTTAATATTAATAATATTTATGAGTAATGCATCATAGTTTAAAAATAATTAGATTTTTGATAACCAAAGATGAATTTAATAGAATTTCTATAGTAAATTGGTATTCATAATTTATATGAAAGAAAAGATTCATGAAACATCAGTTCTAGAATAACATTTAGTAATTAAATAAATTTATATCAACTGAATGAACTATGAATAAGATTTATCAAAGAGAGATAAATGAAATTTAAACCCATGATTATTAGTGAAACAAATGAGAAAATGAATACACTTCATAAAATGTATCATCACGTCACTATTAGGGTATTTTTGTATAATGGAACACTCCATTTGTAGTATCCTTACACAATCCTAGTTAGGTTGAACCTTGTTAAATTTATGTCTCTCATTCATGATTTTATTTCTTTATGTATATATTATATCGAGAAGAATATAGAAGATAATTTTATTAAATGTTGAAACAAGATCAGAGATTAAAAATTTATCATACAAAAATTAACCCCCCTGAGGATGTTTATCCTTCTCGGGAATAAATAGGCATCATAGATAAAATATATAATATGTGAATTTCTCTAAGTTTAATCCATGGGTGTAGTGAACCAAAAATAGATTCAGAACATTTATGGAAACCTATTTTAAGTATCAAATAATCTAATGAAACAGTACTTATTACTATTAATTTTTATTGTTTTTATAGTAGTCGTTCTTAGTATTTTGTTCAGAATTTATTTTTTGTATTTATATGATTAATTTTGAAGGGAAAATGATGTTAATAGTAGAATTATTAATTTTTTTGGGGAAGTCTATCCATCATAATATATATAATAGTGATTACATGTTAATACACAAATTTCATGTTGGAAAAGTCTATAAATATATATGATAGTGATTCACATTTTAATGTTACAAAGATATATGTTCTATAGAACATTATTTTGGACTTTTTAATGAACCCTAATAAATCTATTAATTTATTATTGCGTTGGGTGAACATTTTTATGGAGGAAATTTGGTCTCAAAGAGAAACCCCTGATGTTGTTAAGATCATCAACCATATACTAATAAAATATACACCCTGGATCAATCCAAAAGTCTATGTACATGAGGTTAATGATCTAAAGGTTATAAAGATGGATGGTTATAAATATACCATTGTTAAGAATTAGATAATAAACAATGGTATTGTGTTTACAATAGTGGATACATCTAAAGAGTTTTCATTTAATCCCATATAGAAGATCACCATGGAAGATTACTAATAAGAAGAAGAAGTGGACAAAGTCATATAATTCCATTAAAAAATCTATAAAGGTGAAAATGAATTTTAAATTGGAAAAAATAACTTCGATGTTTTTTATTTAGAATGAATGTGAATCTTACAACCAATTTTACTAATAAAATTTAATAAGATTATGAGTATGGGGAAGTTCTTATGAACAAATATTCTTTCAATATTGAAGACATGAAAACTAAAAAATTAATTTGCATAAAAAACATCTCTTAAAATTTATTAACATTTTAGAAAAATTTGATGAAAATGAAATGGAATATTTTATAGATGAAAGATAAAATTATATGGTCATGTTTGTGGAAATTTTATAGATAAAGAAAGAGACCAATGTTAAAAATGGATAATTTGAAGGAATATTTTATCTCTAGGTTTAAGTGGAATACTAACATAAAGAGATATAAGTTTAGATATCCAAATTAAATAAATACAATAGAGTTTTTCAAGATTCCAGGATCTAAATACATAAGTAAGAAGAATAAAATCCATTGCTGATGGTACAAAATAAAAATCTCAAATTAGAATATATAGAAACCTCATAGTTGTTTGTTGATTAAAATCTCATAGTTTTATAAATAACTAATACCATGGATGTTTTTTACTAAGACATTATAATATCAGGTCAGATATATCTATGTACTATAATAGGAAGTTCTCATCTAGTGATAAAATGTTAATGATCATGAGATACATTTTAATCTCAGTGTAATATTGGATATTCATATCACATAGGCTATAGTAAAACAAAATGTAGATAATATAGGTCTAGAAAAATATTTAATATGTTATCAGTAGAAGAAAATTTTGTATCCAAATGGAATTGATGATAGGGTTTGATTGTAAACATAAATTAGTAGCTGTTTATTAAAAACCGAAAACACCTACTATAATGTTTATTGATGATTTGGGTAAGACATGAAATAATAATATTCATTATACACAAAAGAAAAATCTATACTGTAAAAATAAAACATAATATTTAACCATTAATTAATTGATATTATTGGTAAAATATGGGACATTCTGATATTTTTTGTTTCATATATAGGAGTTATAAAAGGGAATAATTATAATAGAGGTATCCAAACATAGATCAATATTTTAGGAATTATTTTGATGGTTAATACTTTTTAGTAGTGGGTTTGGTAATATATCTATAAATTTCTCATCTCTAATTCAGTGTAATGTGTCAATGAAAACCCAAATTGGTTGTTCATATCAAATCAAGGAATCATCCAACCATCTGAAAATTAAAATTTTATTACTAGATTTAAAATATTATTTTGTCCCACTGTAAATACAATAATATTAAGAAACTCTATCAACTTCTTATGAAATGAAAAAAATGATTAAGAAAAAAATTGTTGAGAATTCCAAGGTAATAGATATTTCCATTAAAAGATCTGATAATTCTATTTTATTGATCATTATTAGTGTATTAACATCTCATATGATAAGAAATAAGGATATTAATATTTTAAATATGTATGATATGGTGTATTTTGATTTTGAAATGTTCAAGTCTTAGAAATTATTGGCTGGGAAAAACCCTAATTTGGGGAAATTATATGAGATTTATGGATTTATTGTTTTTTTAGATTTACAATCAATATTTATAGTTGAATTTATCTTATGTATAACCCTATATTAAAAAAAATTAGTTATTAATCATTGAATTTAATAATTTTTACACATCTTTAAATACGATAATAATAAATGTCATAATCTAATCCAAGTGGACAAGAAAATCATATTTTATTCCTAAGATTGTTTTTGGTCTAACTAGACATATCCCAAATAGTTAAGACATGTGTTAGGGTAATTATAATACCATTTTTACCATGAATTATCTTATTTAATTTTAACTCTGGTAAATAAAAGTCAAAAGATACTATTCACCAAAAATTATTTTCATCCTATGGAACAACATTTTACTTACTGATGTCAACCATGTCTCTTGTATTTTTGAAATTAGTTTCACAGAAGCGGTAAAATTACGTTTTATGCAAATTTTAAAATTCACTTAGAATGTGGGTAAAAGGCGATAAAAAGTTCAACAAAATTATATATATATATACTATTATTATAAAATGGATCCAAGGAATTGCATTGAACATATATAGGTATTATGTATCTATTTTTACCTAATATAAATTTAAATAAATAACAATATATTTATATAGAAGGTTGTTTTTAACCAATAACACAGTGTTTTTCAGTATTGATCCAAAATTGAATGATATTAATAAGATACCAAAAATTAAACCTAAGATAATTTTTATATTTCAAATCGAAAAAATTAATTCCATCATGAAAAATAAAATATTGAAAATTTCAAAAAAGTGGGTATCTTTATTCATAATGTCTTTTTTAGTTGGTTGTGGTGTGTTATAACTCGAAGTTACATACAACACAAGCTATTGTATTATTCAAAGTGAAGCATACCATAGAAGCTTGGGGTGTTACATTGTGAGGTATGGCTATTTTAGTATATAAAATTTTATTCAAGTCGCAAAATAAAATTTTAACCATTTAATCCATTTTATATCTCAACAATTTAAAACAAATCATGCTTTTCAATTATTAGAAATAAATGTCACACGAAATTTTAACCAAACACGTGCTTACAACATATGGTTATATAAATACATCAAAACTATAATCAATCCAAAATAGGGGGCATGTTATTATTTTCATGATTTCAAAATTTGAAGTAATTATCAATAATCACGATGTTCATTTTTAAATATTTTAGAATTTAAATGTTAAAACCATGTTTTACAATAGTTGCATAACACATGCTAATGAAAAATTACAAATGGAAAGAAATGCAAGACATATTAATTCACCTTGATAAATGAATAATTTTAAGAATGTTTTAAAAATAATTTAATTTATTATGAAAGTGTAAAATCTATAATGGGGTAACATACATCAAAGGGGGTTTCAAAATTCAATAGTTTACCAAAAAAGAATATGTGAATCATGTTTCTAGAATTTTTTTTAGAAAAACTCGATGGCATGTTATATGTTTTAACGATGGAATTGAAATTAAAAACATTAAGATACATTCTATAAAAATAAGGGAAACAACACATTCAAACCTTATGAAGGTTTCAAACAAAAAATTCAAACCAGTTAACCAACAAATTATCTCTTTTCTATTGGTTATAATAATGATTCAGTAAAAAATTAATGAAATTAACTAGAAATAAAAACATGGGAAAGGTCAAAAAAATTCATAGAATATCGTGATTCAGTTAATTTTTTTTCTTTCTCGAAATAAATGAATTAAAATAAGAAAACAATTCATTATGATGCATGCACCCCACCTAGGTCTCTACCCTTCAAGCAGTGCCTCATCACATTGACATTTGGTCGGCTCAGAGTCCTTGAATCAGATCATTGGGGGCCCCAAAATCCCATATCTTAGATTTTCTTCCCTGACCTATTTTACACATCAAGATTTCCTAACATTGTTGCCCTACTATCCCATGCAATCTTCAATATTCCTGACCCTAAACTACATCCTTTCTCTCTAACACCTCATTTGAGACCATTATATCATGACCCGACTTTACCAAGATGAGGGAATGGACAACGAACTACTAGAACCTTTTTTTTAGGTTGAAGGAGAGATAATGACCCTTGAGTCCTGCCTTCAATAGGCCGAAGAGTTGAAAATAACACCAAGGGTATAGAATCTCACATAATATGGAAGGAATTACACTTTTTTTTAACACAATCCGGAGATAAAATTGTAAATCTCAAACAACACCAAATAAAGAAATTAAAAGTAAATCCAAAATCCCTCTTTCCACATGCGTGTTCAAAACAATGTGCGAGAAAGTACATGAAAACTAAAAAGTGAGAATCAAAATAATGAAAAGATGCAAAACCAACAATCCTGACGCCCAAGATAGTAAGGTCTGACACGTCTCTCAATTCCCTCCTAGAAACCTAAAAGCAGTTTTATATAAGATGGGTGAGTAAACATGTATACTCAGAAGAGAATACCAAATGCTCTCATGCACACACAGGGATGCATTCTAATGCCCCTTGAGAAAATAAAATTAACTGAAAAACCTAGCAAGGAATCTCTCTACCCTTCCTCACCAAGACACACGCCCCAAATAATACAAGTCAAGTAAAATAGTAGTAATAAAACATTGATATTTATATAACCCACACCACTTTGCCACTAGTTATTTAAGATATCCTATGCATCAAACCTCCCCCTACATTCTCACCGCAGTCCCACTGACATCCCCTACCCCTACACACCTGAGATACCACAACCACACATATCTCCCTCACACACCTTGAACACAATAACTACCACCACACCTGAAGACACATGGGACATAACAACTACTGCATTCCCCAAAGACACCTGTGCCTCATCTCGAATACACATGGGAAACAACTTTCTTGCACACACTAGGGAAAACCACCTCAGATACCCTACCTAAATAATCTTGGGATATATTGTTCCCCAGGCTATCACAACCGGTAGAATAGACTTAGGAAACTCGGGAAAGGGAGCAGAAAAAGATTTAATAAACATCCACTCATACGAGTGTTGGAAAAAACACCATCCCCCATGAAAGGGGGGTGATCAGAATGATGTTCTCAACTAGGGTGGAGTGAGAATAAGAAACATTAGAACTAAATAATACATATAGGTAAACAACCACTCTTATTAACCTAGTTGTTCTTAAATCATCCCATACATAAACACCCTCATTACTATTCATTAATAAGAAGTACCACAACCACAAAGAAGTGACAACTCATTCCTGGAAAAAAATTCCCCAATGAACCTATTCTTTTTTTCATATTCTAGTAATTCCATTTAAATTAATTCTTCACTACTGGGCATGACCACTGGAAAAGACACAATCTTAAAAAGTAAAAATAGTCAAGCAGTAATTTAAGCATTCAGACATGGTTCTCTTGTAATGTCACAACAACTAAAGAGATATGCAAGATACCTCAATGTACTGGAACCATCCTGAGCCCCATCGTATGGCCCCATATTACCTTAGGTCCACACCAAAAAACTCAACAATATGGGATCCCATACCCATCCACATTGCCCCACATGAAAAAAACTAGAGCCACCACACATATGACTGGAACAGACCAAGGGTGTTTTTTCTAGATTTACCAACACCATTAATTTAGTTCCTTATTTAGTTTGGTTATCTTGGGTGACCACACAAGTATTCAAATTCATTTTCAATCCATTTAATCAACTGAGTTTATGTGATTAACCAGTTTTTATGTTACAGACATTCAATTATAACGTGGAAGGATCAGGCCTGGGCAAAGTTCCCAGTCCTCCAAATATTTATTAATGAAAAATAAAGTGTTGAGTACAAAGAAAGGAAACAAAAGCAAAGTCCAAAAATAAAACACAAATCAAAAAGTGTTGAAGCCTTCATCACCACCATCTCTTGGGAGATATTCTAGATCCACCAAATCCCATTCGGATTGAGGAGCATAACTATTGATCTAAGTGATGTATTGATTTCTTAGATGTAATTCATTTGGGGTCAAAGAAATACTTGATGAGTGATTGCTCCGTCCCTTCCTTTGGTCCATATCATTCCATTTTTCATTCTTGAGAGAGGAGCTAGTAGAAACGGTCTTCTGCTTATTGGGGTAATATTTCCTAGGTTTCCTCATAGGTGGAGTTTGGAATCTCCCCCCTTGTCATTACCATTTCTACCATGAAAACATGCATCCTCATTATGAGTGGTTCTTTTCTTTTTCCCCTTGAATGACATCAGTGTATGAAACTTTATAGCATTCAATATCATTTTAATTTCCTCCATTGGAGGCCTGACCCAACATTACATCACCTTCCATATGTCCTATGTCATAACATTTTCCTCTCATTTCCATTGGAACCTCCTGCAATGTATTCAAATTTATATCAATAGGGGTCTGACACTGTATGTGGATATTACTGCCTTGCAAGTGAAATTCCTCATTACTTTCTTCCTTCACAGACAATGAGTGGTCAATTATCTCATAATCCATCTAGGGAGGCTCATTTTGCATAATATTCTCTGCATGTTTACCCAAAGAGGAATTGACATTTATAGGTTCCATATCAAAGGAATTACCCCCATTGTCTATTTCTTCCACCATCATGCTCGGAACAATTTTCATATCTAAGGCATTACCCCCACTGTCCATTTCTTTGCCACTACATATGCTTCAACATCTTTTTCCCCCTCTAACACTAATTTTTTTTTCAATGAGCATGGATCAACACCATTTGGCTCAACCATTTTAGAATTGAACTGATGGATCTGTTCAGAACCCTATGGATCTGATGATGAGTCAAGACCTCCTCCCATGAACTGATACCCTGCTAAAATATTGTAGACACTCCCACCAGCCTCTTGATGCTACAAAGAGCATGTAGCAGCCCCATTTTCTATTGGATTACTCAAGTCATGGACTCTCGGGTCATATTTAATCCAATTAAATATATTGGACACATAAGGATTTTCAATATTCTTCACTACGAGTATGGTATGCTCTGAAAAACTCATCCCATTATCCTTTTTTTCATCCACATATCCTTCCATTAACTTCACTTTAACTTTTTCATGGGGATCACCACGTCAACAAAGTGCCTACGAATGACCCATTCTTCTCCAGTTAGAACAAAACTCCACCCAATGATCGAATATCACCGGCTGTTTACACCTGATATGCAGTAGCCTCGATCCACAATGTCTCAACCGATGCCCTTGAAACATCGACCTCCACACACATGTGTCGGTTGATTGGGTGACTCACAGTGGCAGTGCATGCATCAACACAAATAAAGTTCCCCACCATGCTCCCTAACAAGCGCATAATCGCAGGATTTTGATAGAACAGTGGAAGAAGAGGAAGACTAACCCAAACCATAATAATCAGAGATTCACGATTCAGATGGAAATCATAACTCAATTTAAACAAATAAAAGTCACTACCATCGCACTTCCCGGGAGAATTCGACAACACATGAACCAGATCCTCCGAAGAAAAACATAGAACCATCAGTTGTCATTTATCCAATAACCCAATGATCGCTCGATCCTGAAGCCCCCATGATTTACATATGAATCTGTCAAAATCATCCACTAAAGGTCGATATTTTCTGAATCGAGCAATAAAATATAGATTCATGAGGTTATCTACCTCTGTAATCTAAAACACTGAGTGGAATCACATGCTCTTCATTCTGAGAACCATGGACCTTCGAACCAAGATTAATCTCAGGGAAATGTGGAATCGAATCTGGATCTGTGAAGCGAGTGAATCTGTGGCTTAGACAAAATCAAGGAGGTCGTGATTCCTCCTTCCCTCCCTCCCCCCTCCCGTCGACTTATGGTAGAGGGGGGAATGCCGTCAACCCCATTAGTGTTAGACCACCATCACTCCGAACCCTCTAGTGCTCCGAGTCATGATTCATTCATACAACCATTCAATTATATATTTATCTAAAAATGACAGGTTCGTTAATGTACAAGAAAGTACCACCAACAACCATTATTTTCAGTAGACATAATCCTATACAGTTCACAACATATTGGTAATGATAAAAGAGTACAACAACACCATCAGACACACCCCTTCATTATTTAAAACCCATTTATTATATTCGTTAAGGTTTGGTCTCATCCATCCCCGAAGAAAAAATTATCATACCCACCACACTTGATACAGAATAGATATAGATGAAGGAAGAACCCTACCTTGATTTGTATACCCGATAAAGTTGAGGAACAATGTGCTCAAGGTCCGGGACAAAGAAATATTCATCTGATTCTCCATCTTCAATAATTTTAATAAAATAAATATATATTTAATTAAATCCGGGTATCGATAAATCATTTAATCAATAAAAAACTACGCACATACCCAATACACTACATGAATATTCCAACAAAACTAATGGTGTTTAAATCCGATCAGTATTGAGTGAGATGTGGCATGAAGAATAGAGTATATATATAGGGTAATTATTTACCCGATTTTTAATTGTCAAAAGGAATTTTTCATTTAATTTCCACATTATATTCTCTCATTTAATTAGGTCATTTAATTCAAAACATAATAAAAACTTTATCATTTAATTTATATTGTTAAGTTTTACCTATATTAAATTAATTATTTAAACTGCACATTTATTAAAATTCAAACACACAATTTTTTTAAATTGCACGGTTCTTATTTTATAAAATATAACACATATTTAAATATGAGTTTTATATATTTAATTATCAATTATATAATTGAAATAATATTTATTTACTACCATTCTTTTATTATAATTATTTCAAATAATTATTAGTGTTGTTTAATTTAATAAGTATTATTTATGTTACATGTTTTTGACACTTCTAAATCTTATTAATTCTCTTTATTTATTAAAATATTAACTATTTTAATTGCACATATTTATTATTATTATTATTATTTAAATTTACCCCAAAAAATTGTTCCACTATTAATGTCTCAACCCACTCTCTCTCTCTCCCATTTTCATTTTTTTCAACACCACTCACAAGATTCCCTTAGGTCTTTTATAATTTTATTATTAATTTTTATCTTATTTTATTCTAATTATATCTTCTATTATTACTCTACATCACCTCTCTCCAATCTCTTTTAACCCAACAAACATCATATCCCTTTTTTCAACATTTCACCATTATTTTTATTTATTTATTTATTATTATGATTTTAATTCTTGTCTTTCACTCTTACTACTGCATGCACATTTTTATTCCATTTATTAATAAAATTATATTATGAATATATATATAACAACAATGTATTCATATATATATAAATGTTACAATTTATATATAACCCATGTTTATGATATATATATATATATATCATTTTATAACATAGATATTTTTTTCCTCACTTTAAGAAAAATCATATAAATATAAATATTTAAACACATATATAACATGTCAGGTGATGTGTGACACTATTTATTTTTATGCAGCATTTTCAAATTGGTCAAAACCCTGTACACAAGGTTTTTATTTTAATTATAACATATGTTTTAATTTTCTCTAACCAAACCATTGAAAAATTGAATAAACATTTTGTGCACAACAAAAGTAATCATTATTATATGAAAAATTTGTTGAACCTCCCTATTTTGTTCTTATTACTGATTCTCTCTCCAATTTATTCATTCATAAATTTTTATCCCATTAAAATCATTACTCTCAAACAACCACCTTTCATTATAATCAAATTTAATCTCTCATTTCACTCTCTTAAATTTAATTCAAATAATCACTTTTATCATTATTACACCACTCCTTTTTTACTTATTATTATTATAATCTTTTAATATACACCATTTTTTTAAGATCATATATATATATATATTTATATTCGAATGCATGTATATGTATTTATATACATATATGACTAAAATTATTATTCATATAATATCATAATATATATATGTGTGGAAACTTAATATATATGTATACATACACATATATATAGATATATGTGTGGTGTGTATCACATTTCATAACACAAATTTTTTTTTTGAAAATTTTAACAATAATACGATGCATGTAAATATACAAATTTACACATGTGTATAATATATTTAATATATTGCTTGTAATTAAAAATTTTAAACAAGTATTTGAATTCAATAATATTAAATTACTTAAAATTAAATAAATCCCACTAAATTTAATCATTTAAAAAATCAATAATAAATTTCAAAAGAACCAAAATAATATTAATAAATTATCAAACCCATTTTAAAATGCTTTTAAAAATTTTCAAAGACATTTGAACCTCAAAATTAATATTAAATATCCCATAATTACAAAGAAAGGAATGAGAATTTTCTGGACCTTTACATTTTAACTCCTATGGTATCCATTATAAAATAATTACATCAATATATTAAATATAAATAATTTTTATTATTAAAATCTAACAACCATTATACATCTAATTTCCATTATATGGGACAAAACGACATCACTCATGCGCACAGGTGGACTTCCACCTCCATGAAGAAATGAATTTTGTTATTCATAATTTCATCACTATGGTAGATATAATGATTAGTTTATAAAATATATATTTTATTTATTTTATAATTATAAATATGAAAATATGAATTATTATTCACTTTTTTTATTCCATCCATCAAAATGTGGAAACTTCAATCGTTTGTACATATGGAATGTCATACCCACAATGTTATGGAATTCATTTTTCATCACCTTTAAATATGAATTGTTATAAATTTTTATATGTTATTTAACTATTATACTCATTAAACTATTTTCATTCTATATATGATCGTTCCATGATAAATTCATATGAATCAGGACTACATAATCGAAACATGCCTTAAAAAGGAAGCCGTTAACCCATGGTATTGAAATTTTAATTATTAATTATTAATAAAAGGGTAATAAAATTTGAAAATAAAATATTATATTATAAGATATATATGATAATTGTTCTATAATTTATTAATTATAAATCGTAAATTATTTTACAGGTTGCTTGTGAAATTTAAATTTATGATGAAAAATGACGTGATGGATTCATGTTTCAATCTCATTTTGATCAGGATTATTTATGCATGAATTTCCATTGGAGGAAATTAATTTATAATTATCTAATTACCCCTAAATTTCTTCATGCCCTTTTCTAGTTTTTTATTTTTTTTGTATTTTAATAATATTCCTCTGCTTGGCACTCAATATGATTAAGGAAGTTTTTTAAATAAATTCCTACGTTATTTCTACTCTTTTTATCATGAATATTTCTCCTATAAGACCATGTTTTATAAAAAATTTTAAAGAATTTTTTTAATAAGTTCCAATTACTTTTTAATTTTATTTTTTCAAATAATTTAAATTTTATAAATTGTCTTATAATGAATCCTATTTTAATTTTCTGAACGAGGTTCTTTATACCAATGTTTGAATATATTCATTGAATATATTGATAATAGAATAATTTTTTTTTCTACTGCCATGAATGATGAATGATTTAAACATTCATTTACTGTTTTCTATGATTTTTTAAATGAAAATTATTTCCATAATTTTTTTTAAAAATTTTAGATTCTTAATATCTGATTTCAAAATGAAAAGGGTATTTAATTTAAAAATATTTTGTTTTTTTAAAGTATTTTTCATCTATGATAAAAAATAATGTAACTTAGTAATTATTTGGGATACGATCCAATGATACCATCCTTATACATTATCGTCATGTTTTATGATTATTATGATAATATTTTTATGAATGCCTTTTATTTTACAGTGGTTATTTTTTGATGACATGATGAATGATTTATGATCTTATTAAATATAAGTGAATTGATTGTGCTTATGTGATGGGTGTTACTAGAAATTTATATCCCAATAATTATTTGTGTAATGATGATAGAGTTAATAAACACTTAATAAATGAAGTAGTAAATATACACTTAAGTGATGACGGGGTTAATAAACTCCTAATATATGATATAGTTGACAGGATATAAGTTACTTTATAGGAGTGTGTTTTAAAAAATTTATTTTTGTAATTCCATGATAAATTAATAATACATGATATATTATTATGGGTATGGTTATAATTTTCAATGAATTTGGTTTTCAAAATGTTTTATGTTTTTTAAAATTCATATTTCATGATGGAAAAATATTTTCCTCAAGAAATTTTTTCAAAATATCTTTAAAAATTATTTCCAATCAAAAATTAAATCCATTAGTGTTACTCATTATTTTATGGGAAATTATTCAATGTTCACATTCAGATTCATTCTATGAATTGTAAATTCTTTGACAGCATGGTGTTTATGAAACCCATTTCTCTTTCACAAGTTATATGATTTTAAAACCTGAATCTTTTCTCATGTGGTGATTATGAGACCTACCATTTTTGTCATTGGTAATGATATGATCAAACATTCATGATACCTATCTCATTTCATGAGTTATGATATGAATGATTTTTATAATTATATGGAGCTCATATGTATAATTTTTTATGTCTTGGGTTGGATAAATATCTCCCTCAATTTCATTGAGTAAAAATGGATAACTTGTGAGTATATTTGTTATGCGTGAACTAGAATTCATGTTCAAAATATTATGAATAAACTTGATCAAGTGTTCAAAATATTATGCATGGACCTAGTTTCATGTCCATATGTTTATGTGTCAACCGTATTAAATGTTCACAATTCTATGAGTGAAACCTATTACGTGTTCACAATGTTATGCATGGACTTGGATGCATGTCCGTATGTTTATGCATAAACCTGATTACATGTTCACAATATTAGGATTGAACCTAATTATATGTTCAAAATGTTATGCACGGACCTAGATTAATGATCAAATGTTTACTAATGAACTTGATTACATGTTTACAAGTTTATGTATCAGCCATGTTTCATGTCCATAAGTTTTTGTTGGGATCTGATTTCATGTCCTTAACGTAATGTGTAAACCAGTTTCTACTTATACATGTTCACAATGTTATAAACCAATATGCGTGCCCCAAAATTCATGTTTTATTCATATGTTATGATTTCATTGATTATTTTTTTCCTTTTTATTCTTATCCTATGAGATTACAATCATTATTATGTTCAATAATTTTTTGGAGAGGATCTTCGAATGTTATGCACATGTTCTGTATGCTTTTTTTCATGTCATACATAAGCATTTTCTTTATCCTTACTGAGAATCTGAGATCACCCCTTTCTTATGTTTCCTTTTCCTATGTTCTGAAGAAATGTTTTAGCTAGAAGTACTAAAGGTGTAGATATTTATGGGATATGTTGAAGATCTTTCACAAAGATTGATGTTTTTGTTTGCATGTTTCCCAATACACTAAACTATTATGGTCATTGGTCTTGTATTTTTGTAATGTGCTGAATATTCATATAAAACATTTTAATATCCATGTATTATAACTTGAGGTCTCTATAACTCACTGGGTTAATATTCATTTCATGATCCACATGTTTAATGTTGAAACATGGGGAAATAAATAAGAAATAAAATATAAAGAGCCTCTTCTATTTTAGTGTTTAAAATGAAATGATGTGGATGAAAATTCAGAATGGAGGAGGATTTAACCACACAAAAATTTGCAAATTAAATTCCCTTTATAATGAATAAATCCCTTATTATGTAATCTAGTTATAGAAGTTGTATGCACTATACTTCATTTGTTAGATTGGAACATTATAAATTTTATTGAACGCACTATCATGACACATCAAATTGATTATGTTTTAAAGGTTGATTTATAGTATAGGGAGGACCCTAGGTCATCTCTCAAGGAGCATGGAAATGTTTTGAGTGTTTTTTTAATAAGAAGAACAAAAGAGGGGGTGATTTTGTAATCTATTTTAAAAATATAACTTAATGTAAAGAGTTATAATATTGAATGACAAAGTGGATTTTGAACATATGAAATAAATATGTGATATTAATATGTTACTATAGTAATTTATGTGTTCTTTATTCCGAATTGGTTATTTGGTTTTGTTGTAATCCTTTGGTTAAGGAATGACCATGATCTTGGTTCCCCTCATCTGTCTTAAAATGATTCACAAAGATCCACCCCTTGACACACCAATCGTGTTGTAAAGGTTTGGACCTCAAGAATAGAGATAGGTCTACCAATTCATACTGAAATTTCATCTAGGTCTGAGAGAATGAGGATGATTTTGATGTCCAATCGTAAGAACGCAAGATTACCACTTGAATCTCAACCCAATCGATATTGAAATTAGAATTATTTCAATTAATTAAACTAAATAAATGAATTCAGAGAAGTAGAATATAAATATTAAGCATTAGGGAAATAATCCACACAAAAATTACACAAAACCAATAGAATATAATGTGTTTGAACTCACTATTCTAGTGTTTAGCTCCATCCCAATGATCACTCACCATTTAGCTCGACAACGGGAGGAGGAGGAAGCTTGCGTAGAACTACATATTCATTATTGATCCCTCAATAAGGATAGGGACTCCAGAAAATGAAATATGAGGATATGAATTCTCTAGAAATCTATATTGGTTTCACTTCACTCCTTGGACGAACTACCAAATTGGGAGGCCAAGGTACAAATTTATAGGGAAATGGGAAGGTGGTTTTGAAATAAAAAATGTCATGAAACCACTTATCACATGGCTTTTGACATCCATAAAACCATATCTTGATTTTTAGAAAATAAAAAAGTAGTATCCACACCACTTTAATATCTCCACTAAAATTTTGGCATCATTTGGACAACTACAGCTCGAGATATTGGTAACATACAGAACGCCACATTTGACTTTGTGGATATTTGATTCTATGGACATATTAGTTCATATGGTAATCATGGAGGTTGGATAAGGATCTAGTTACTTCATATTAAATGAATGACATTAGTTTTTGGACTAGTCCTAAAAATTTCAGCCCATTTGGTTGCACGGTATAGTAGAAATATTTAGTTGAGTCCACTAGTGTGCATGGATCTTATGCAGTTTGGCCCAGTTTTTTTTGAGCATCATCATGGGCCTTCCAAACCACCTCCACCTTCAATGACATCATAAATAAAAGAATCATTTAACTCTTTTAAATGTAATAAATAAAAATAATTTAATCCAAAACAAAGTGAAATTTGTTATTATTTGTATAATTTCCAATAAAAACTAGATTAGCATAGTTTTGTGTGGGTGAAAATGAAACTGTGAATCGTAGTGTGATCATATATCCATAATTATCTTACAGGATTAAAACATCATTATAAATAATAATTTTTTTTAATATTCCCATTCTATGTTAACCGTTAATATTACTATATATTATGTTTTATGATAATATAAAATGTAAATAGATGAAATAATTTCTTTCCTGAACTATTAAGATAGTACAATATGAATCCCATCTTTCAGAGCTTCCTTGGGAGATAGAATATATGGGATTTCCCATAACCAAGAACAATAATAGATTCAAAAACTAAAATATTATCAAACATAATTATGAGAGATCTTCAATTTGAATGAGATTATGTCCCATAACATGTTCATCAAACCATGAAAAGAATGAAACACCATCACACACATTATGCTTAGTTTGTATAATGGTGTAGTTAGAGGATATGTATCCACACCCTAATAGTATAAATTTTTATTTATCTTTTTTAATAAAAAAATTGTTATATTTATCATACTTCATTATTAATAAATATATATTTTATAAAATAATTAGTTTTATTAAAAATATATTTTGATATAAAGAAACGAAAATTGTATTTTGGGGAATTGTATAGTTTAAAAAAAACATCTTCTCTATTAAATTCATGATTTTTTTAAATAAGTTTTATTTCCATCAATTATTCTCATTAGATAATAATTAATTAGATAATATTTAAAATCTAATTTATTTAAGTCAAAATGAAAATTTAATAATGCTCATAAAATTTTTAGTATGATAATAAATATTACTTTCTAGTAAATATGGATTTATATTTAAAATTTAAAATTATCATATTTTTAAAACTATTTTGGTAAAATAAATAATTTTTTGGACAAAAAACATCTATATTACAAAATGAGTTTTCTATAATTACATGAGATGGAATATATTTTTTTTAAATATTTAAATATCTTATATATATGTGGTATGTATTATAACATCATTAAATACTAAAAGGGGTGTAATAAATACTACAAAGAGAATTTATGACCAAAAATATTTTTTATGTTCAAAATAAAGTGTTTTGGATGTTGTTTGATTAATTTTACAAAAATTAATTCATTTTCCAAAACCTATGACAAATATTTTGGTTTAAAAACATTTTTTTATAAATAAGACTCACTTTCACTTCAAGAATTGAATCATTTTGACGAATTTAGTTATTAATCTAATAAAATATTGAAAACCACTCTAATTTTTTATAAACAATGGGAACATCTAAGTAAATGTTTTTGGTTTTGATTATTTTTTCACAAATATTCCAAAACCTATGTTTATAATTTAATAATCAATCCACCTCAATTTTGATATAAATACCCACCCAACCTCCCACTCTACAGTACTCAAAACAAAATAACCATAATGTTTCTCTCACTATCCCTCTCTAAATTCATCATTTTTTAACATGATCTTAATAAGATCATCTGAAACATTAGAATCACCCTATTAAGGTAAGGTAATATATTTCTCTTCTTATATATTGATTTATGTTCATTATAATAATCATTTTGATTTAAATAATTTTATGTTTTCAAATTTATTTATAGAAAAATTAACTATCTTTATAATTAATTTAATATCCTTTTACTGTTCAGATATTTCATAAACACTTTTTTTGTAAAATTATTAATGTTAAAAGTGGGAAAATGGTTTATCATGGGAAATTTGTGTTTTTTAAACACGTTATGTAATGGTAAAACACACAATTAATACTATTGAATATTAAAATAAATATTTTATGAGTTAAACACTGAGTACATATAAGTTTCGGTGGTCTATAATGCCTCGAGCAGTATGGGAAAGAAATTAAATAGAAAATTTTAAGCACACGATTTTTATTCAAAATATTTAAATAACTCCAAAAATGATGCATCATTTTAGAAATCGGATACCATTGTAATGTCTATAATATGGTGTTTACCATAAGAGGGGTATAAAATTTGAAGGCTCCAGACATTTGGATGTCTCACATGTGATATAATGTTATTAAATAATATTTAATATATTATTTATTAAATATAATATAATATCTCTCAAACGGTGCGTTGTATAGGAAATATGAGAACACCGATGGGTTCAGAATTATAGGTTTACCCTAGATAGGGTATAAAATTTGTTATCGTAAGGTTTTTGGATGCCTCTCTCACAAAAAACAACCCTTTTTATTTTAATTAATTAATTATTCCTATTTTTTAATTACAAATCATTAATATCGTTTAAACTGTGTGTCGTATGAGAAATCTGAGACAACTGTTGGGTCCAGAATGTGGTTTTTACCTTAAGCAACGCTTAACTATCATTACCAATGAGCATTTAGTCAGGTCACTAATTGATTGAAGTTTTTAATAACTAAATTACATAATTATTTATTTTAAATTCATTGAATTATTAAAAAAACGAAATAAAGTTCATCCAACTCTCCTTTCACACCGCTCCATCTTTTACACTCACCGAAACCCCATTTTCAACTAGTGAGAAATCCAAAAGATTATGTCATGACCCCTCCCCACAAGGTGTACCCCTCCTGGGTCGGAAATGTGTGAAAGGAGATAATGATCCCCTGAGTCCCACCTTCAGAAGGCCCCGAGTTGGGGACTACCACCGAGGGTATAGTAAACACACAAATTGGAGACATTACCCTCTAAGAGAACACATGGAAAATAGAGAGATAAGACAATCACCAGCCAACTCTGACTCAGACTTCAATATAAAAGAAAACTCAAGTAAAAATATGTAATTTAATGAAAAACTACTACAACTGGAAGAGGAAAACTACAAGTACCCAAAATAAAGTGAAAATAGCAGTGACCATGAAGACTAAAGAGCTCCTACAACCCCAAGCTAGAAGAAACTAGCCTAATCTCCAACATGCTCCAAATGACCTGAAAAACAAATTTTATATACATTGGGTGTGTATAATAGTATTCTCCATAAGATCCTCTATGGTGCCACTCATGACAAAGTTAAGAAACGTGCTAAAGCCCAGTGAACAACAAGTGAATCTAACTCGTCACATATGTTGGTATACAAAGTTCCCAGCCTAACTATGGATACTCTCACCAAGTTATGCATACAAGAGTATAGAATATAATAAATAATATCAAGGACACCCTACTATTAGTTCCCCACTGGTTTTCCAATTTTCCCCGACATCGCACGTCCTAAGCATCTATCTCCAAATATTATTGACCTCAAACACCTTGGAGAAGAACCACAACATGCACCTCATGCAAAAAAACCACCACATCAATGTATTATTTGTAACCCGGTAGTTTTTGGGAGAAACCATATCTCACGTAACATATATCATACATCTGGTATTAATCCTCAAGCCATTATAGCCCATACACCATGTAAGGATCCTCAAGTCATTATAGCCTATACACGTTACACCAATAATAGTCTATAAGAAACTATATCCAGAATATATGTGTGTGAATAAGAACAATAAATTACATCCCTCTACACACATATATGGGGATAACTAACTGTTGTGCCTACTAGCACATGTAACTACTATGAGAAGAGAGAGGGGTCAAATGGGGTAGTCATTCATCCATCCTCCCACCAGAATGTTGGGAAAACACCCCCCCAGGGCTCAGAATTTCTGGGGTATCAATTACTCGAACTGACGGGGTGGGGTAGCGTATAGAAACACAAAAAGTACAAAATATACTATAGCTCACAACCACACTATGTGCATAACCAAGTCATAAGGTCAACTGCAGCTAATGTCTGTCAGACTCCCACCTTCCACTACTAATACTAGACATCCTATAAGAAGATAACAATTTAAAGAAATTTATTGCATTACTTCATTCCCATTTTTTTAGTTTCACATTATGTTAATTTATTCATTAAACATTTATTAATTATTAACAATTTCCACATTAAATTTCATTATCATCACACCCAATAGACATTGATCCATTAAATTTCAATCTCATCATTGCATCCCCAAAAGATCCAACCCCATTGGTTAACACCATTTTTTCAAAAATTTATTAACAACATTATTACTTTCCCATATTTCCATGAATTCTAGAAAATCATTCTAAGCTAAAAAACACAAGGGGGCTCAACACGGTGAGTAGATTAACTACTCTTAGAGTCTTCTCTATCCATACCAAGAGCATAGACCCATCCTCCCTTAGGAAGCTAAACCTGTAAATCACGTGGCATACCCCAAACGTTTTCACCCCTTTTTTGAATAAGGGTAAGAAAGAATAGCTTCCCTGAGTAGTGGAGAATATAAAGAAAACAAACAATCAAAATGATTCATCAAGTATCTAAACATCCACATCCATCCTGATTTATCATCTCCAGTGTCCTCCCTGACAACCACATGCATAAACTGACGCATCTCACCTCTCTAGGTTTCAACTACTACCACAACCAATGGGCCTACCTGCCCACACATATCACAACAATCATCCAGACTCACATTACAACACAAGAAGTAGGAAAACAACATCATATCTATTAGGCCCTTATCACTTAAACAAGCCATCCAACATTTATACGTAATGATCTCTCACAACTCCAAGTATAATGATCTTAGACTTTATAAGAAAGAGGGTAACAAAGAATGCTATGAGGAATTATCTTTTTAACAAAAACCAATTTTTTATCGATATGGAATAAAATAATTTATTATTTGTAGGTTCCAACTATGCTTAGATTAAATTGTAAGTTATCAAAAATAATTAAACGTGATTACTGTATTAATTTGACTAGTTTAAAATTATAACTACAATGATTAGATTCATTTGCATTCCCCTATATATTTATCCAAACAATTTTCAATTAATTTTGGATTTATGGTCTTTACCAATTTCTATCTGGAATGAAATGATAACAAAGAATTCATAGATATCACAATATCTAGAAAAAAAGATGCAAAAACATATGATCGATATCAATTTATTTATCAGGTTCAAATATTTATTATGTATATTACATTGTGATCTAGTGAGTTAAAACATGATAACTCTACATTATAACATAAAATAAAATAAAAGGAATGAATCCCCTACCATAAAAGGTTTCTAATTATCTTTGAATAGACTTACAAAACAGATCACTATCACCTCTCTCAGAGGATGAAGAGACACCACCACACCAGCCATAACCCAATAAAAGTCTATTAAGAACATGAAGATAACATTCCATAACATTTCAGGGAAAAAAAGAAGACGAACCTAAAATAATTATGATAAAACATACCTTATATGAAGATTGATCATTACTGCTTGGTTGCACCAAAATAGGGGGTACGCATACAGCAGGATTAAACTTCCAGAGGAACCAATCCAAAAAGAAAACTTTGATTACACAACTCCTATGGGACTAAATGAATGGTTCAAGCTTCTCACACCTGAGAACAAGGAGGAAGAACAAGATTGAAAGATATCTCGTCCCTTTAGAACATTTAACTGAGCAGCATTTTCAGATACACATGATTTTCCATTAAAATATAATTGCATTAAACCACGCTATTTGACCAATTAAAAGAATCCCATGCCTTAGAAAAAAACTATATAGGATTTATGAGATTTTATTCAGCCTTAAATACCTTAATAAAAGGCATTAAATATGTTTACGTCAAAGAAATCATTATATCGGAAAAACTAAAAAAATTCTAGAAATTTGGAAAATGAAATATGAAAAAAATAGAAACACTGTTCATGGGTTGTGACACCATTAGAATGAAACCGTTCCTAGAAAACCATGTTAGTGATGCCGTTTCTATGAAATCGTGTCTGTGACACAATTTTCATGACACCATTTCTGTCACACTATTTCAGTGACACCGTGACTATTACATCATTTCTGTGACATTATTTCTGTGAAACCATTTTGATCACACTGTTTCTATGACACTGTGATTGTGACACCATCTCTTTTGCATAGATTCTGTCACACCATTCTATGACACAGAGACCCTATTCCTAAAATAGGAAACACTATTCATATAACTGGATATTGGGAGAAGTGATGGGGATGAGTCACCTTGAACTCTCAAAACACCTCAAACACCAGATTTTATCAAAGGTATGGACCAGAGTGGTCCAGGCCATTACATAAGATACCTCTCAAAACATTATCATCCTTGATAATACAAAACCGACCGAAAATAAAACAGAAAATGTGTCCAAACAACCATACATAAATATACCTCTTGAAAAAGAGAAATCCATAAGAAGAAACAAAAGAAATATATCCTATAATCACAAAACGTCTATAACAATAAATAATACATTTTTTCTGGAAAAAAAAGTTAAACATCAAACATCTATGGGTACTGAGCACATATATTTGACTTATGTTCCCATGTACCCTCCTCCCTTCCACAGTGTCACCAAAAGAGATGAACCAAGAGGATATAACACTCACACAACACCTTCTTGTTGTGGTATTGGATCTCTATAGGTCATTACTCCATGGTTTAATCATCAAAAACATAGATCTCTCCCCAATCGATGACTTTAGAGTCATCATGAAGATAACGAAGAAGCAGTGACACATGAAAAACATCGTGTATCCAGATTATATGTGGGGGAAGTGCTACTCGATATGCCATAAATCCAACATGATCCAACACCTCTAAAGGCCCAATAAATATGTTATAATGCATACTCCCATGACCAGTTCTTCACTTCCCATGATGGGGTGTCACCTTCAGAAACACATGATATCCAAAATCAAACTCCAAAGGTATCCTCCTTTGATCGGCATATGATTTCTGACGATCCTACACTGCTTTCATCCTATCATAAATCACATGAACTGTCTTTGTCATATTCTGCACTAAATCTGGTCTGAGAATTGATGACTCTACATCTCCAGTCCTGTGCAATGAAGAGTGACAAGGTTGGTAATACAAGTCATAAAATGGTGCCATACCTATGGTGGAGTGAAAAAAATATTTGTAAGCGAACTCCACCAAGGGTAAGTGCCTTATCCACGAACCTCCATAATCCAAGACACAAGAGTGAAAAATGTCATTAAGTGTTTGGATGGTTTGCTCTGTCTGACCATCCGTCTGTGGATGAAAAGAAGTGCTAAGGAATATCTAAGAACCAAAAACATGGTGGAGACCTGTCCACACCCAAGAGGTAAAAAGAGAATCTTGATCAGAAATTATGATCCTCAGGACTATGTGGAGTCTCACCACCTCCTCCAGATACTGCCTTGATAATACATACTCCAAGCATGACTCCTTGAATGCTATGAAGTGGGATGAGTTTTCTAAATGATCCACTACCACAAAAATGGCGTCATGTACTCCTTTAAATTGAGGTAAAATGGTAACAAAGTCCATTTAGATGGCCTCCCACTTTTACTGAGGAACATCTAACGACTGGAGTAGACTACCAGGAACACTATGTTTGGCCTTCACCTTCTGGTATACCAAACATTGAGACACAAACTTCGAAACTACACACTTCAACCCAAGCCACCAAAACTGACTCCTCGAAGCTCAATACATATTTTTCACCCCAGGATGTACTACTAATGGATAACTATAGAAACCTATGAGAATCATCCCATGCTTTGACAAAGGAAAAAAAATCCTTCCATGATACAATAGTAAGTGTTGTTCATCCTCAGAAAAATAATCAGGGGCCTCGCAACATACAAATCGTTTCACTAGACCTCCACCTCAAGATCCCTCAACTGGGACTCTTCCACATGTTGCACCAGAGATGACTACACTTTCATTTGGAAAATATATCCTCTTCCCCCAACTTACTTCATATTGAGATGTAATGATGAATGTTCTTCCATTACTCTCTGGGAATAACTATTTTCACGTACTACATCACTACATGACTTTTGGCTCAGCACATTATCTATAACATTCCACTTTATAGGGGTATATGATATTTCAATGTCGTATTCCTGTAAGACTCCATCTACCGACCTTGTCGCATGTTTATGTCATGGTGGGAGAAAACATTCCTCTAGCTCTTATGATTGGTGAAAACCACAAAGTGCTCTCCAATGAGGTAATGTCTTCAAAAAATCAGACCAAACACCATGGATTCTAACTCAAGATCATGGGTGGCATAGTCACGTTAATAGGGACATATATACTGAGTCCCATAAGAAACAACTCATCTCTACTAAATTAGAACACAACCTAACCCTAGATGTGAAGCATCATAGAAAAAAATCAAACTAAACTCCCTCTGATAGATGAAAAAGAACTGGAGAACATATTAACATATCCTTAAAATACTCGAAAGATGATAGAAATTGATCAGTATACATGAACGCCTGATCCTTCCTGGTCAAAACTGTTAGAGTTGTCTCAACCCGAGAAAAATCATCTACGAACTTCCTGTAGTAGCTTGCGAGACTAAGGAAACATCACACCTCACCCACTGCCTTGGGGGATACCAAAGACATAACTGATTCTATCTTTGAAGGATCCATATCTACTCCCTGCTTAGACACAACATGCCCAATTAAACAAACACCTCAAGGACAAAACTCAAACTTCAACAACATATTTAACAGCTGTGGTTGACGAAGAACTCCCAAAACGGCATGCAGATACTCTGCATTCTCCTCCTAAGAAATGGATTACACAAGGATGTCACTGATGAAAACCAACATTAACTTCTCCAGGAACTCACAGAACACTGCGTTCTACAATACCATGAACACAGATGGATCATTCATCACACCGAACGGCATCACCACAAACTCGTAATGCCCATGATGACAAAAGAAAGCAGTCTTCAGGATATCCTCATCCTTCTCACGCATCTGATGATATCCTGATCGGAAGACTATTTTTGAGAATAAACATGCACCCATCAGTTGATCGAATAAATCATCAATTCGTGGAAGAGGATAATTATTCTTCCATGTCACTTTAATTAAGTGGTGATAGTCAGCACACAACTGCAAACTACCATCAGCCTTATTCACAAACAAAACTAGTACCCCTCATGGTGACACACTCGGTTGATGAAAACCACACTGTAAAAGACCATAAATCTATATACGTATCTCTTGTAACTCAAAAGGGGATATCCTATATAAAGACATGGTGATATGAGACACTCCTTGTTATAGCCTAATCCCAAATTTGATCTCTTGTTGATGTGGGTAACGCTACAACCACTTCTGGAAAGACATCAGGGTACTCTTTAATGACCTTATGAAACTCCAACTGCTGGGCCACTGATGGAATCAGCATTAGATCTGCCATCAATGATGATAATAAAGAAACATGCCTCTGACCCATCTGAGGGTCTCACTTGCTGTAAAACGCCACTGTATGTCCATCCTCATTGAAGAACACAACCTACCTCATGAATAAATCCATGATATTTTGCACTGAATACAAACCATCCAAACCGAGGATGACGTCATGTTGTTGTATCTGTAAACATAGTAAATCTCACTAATAGAGACGCTACCCCAGCACTAGCTCACAATCTCTACATACATCAACCAATACAAGTTGACCTCCAACTGGACAAGTCAATGCCAAGGGCACTGGAATCCTCTCTACCTCATGTCCTAAATAATTGACAAGGGCAGGTGATATAATGGATTGTGTCACTCCTGAATCAAATAATGAATACACCAATGTTGAAAAAAAGAAAATGGTACCTCAAACGATTTCTGGATCACCTAGCGCTGGAAAGGCTAAAACAAGAAGTGGACCAAAACCTTCTCCACAGTATCTATTTCCCTTATGAATACCACCGCCACGGTCGTGCTCTGCTCTCTGAGGATATGTAGCATCTTGGAACTATCCACTACCTGCCCTATCTACCCTCTACTGATCAAAAGCTAGTGAAACCTACTATTTATACCTTGTTAAGAACTACATTAATGGAGGATCCTCAAGTGGAACACATGGTGAACGATAGTTTCTCTAAATGGTTGGGAACTCTCGCCATTTATGCCCTCTGCCAACACAAGAAAAAGATGTTCCAGATTCCTTGGCATAGGACTAAGAGCCACAACTTCTGGAGAAACGAGATGTAGAGGGATTGGACCTACCCCCTACTGGAAGTAAACTCTTCTTCCCTAACAACCAGTAACCCTGAACCACAGATCTGATTTATAAGGAATTGCAATTAATCCCCTCTCATGACAATCCAGTTCTATCCAATGTATTCTCAATGACCTCTGCGCTCGCCAACACCTCAATATATGTCCTGACCATAAATGGTGTGATCTGGAACTGGATATCAAGACACAAAGCCTCCTCGAAATATATCAGCTTAGTCTCCTCATCTGGAAACAGGTCTGAAGCACATCGTAAAAGGTTATTGAAATGGATTCCAAACTCTCGCGGACTGGAGTTACCCTATCGAAGTGTAAGAAGCTCCTAGTGACTAGATCCCTTCATGGTCAAAGAATGAAACTAGACTCTAAACATGTCTTAGAAATCCTCCTATGAGATTGATGACTCCTCGTGTTCCTTTAGGAACATGAACCACCATTTCCTCTTGTCTCCACGTAGCATTGTCAAAACCTAGGACACCCAGTTCTCCTTCAGAGCATAGACCAAACTAAAGCCTATCTTGACCTCCTCTAACTAGTTTTATATGACATCATCAGAAATGGAGCCCTATTAATTCAGTAGAATCTAGAGCTAAAACTCTCATAGTGTCCTCCTCCATGTGTCTTCATCATCGACCTCTACCCTATGAAAATATGTTGGCATAGCCTATTAGACATCTTCTATGTGAACCTGATGAGAATGTTGACACGAATCCATACCTGAAAAATAACCAACAGTTATAGCTCCTAAACCAAGAATATAGAATACTCAACATTAATTAATTATTTTTTTTCATTTATTAATTTCAGGTTAACCTATCCCAAGGTAGAACCATTCAATCATAGGCACAAATAAGAATGATGCATGATCCTTTCCTAGGACTCTACCTTCCAACTAGTATCACCTAGTTTAATAGACATTGCAATCTTAAAGGTCCATGTGTCGGATCATAGGGTGGGCCTAAACGCCTATGTCTCATCTAGTCACCCGTATTTACATCACTTGTTAACTTCAATGACACAGTTTCCCTTCCAACACATGAAACCTCACCTATTCCTAACATAAAATCCATCATATCCCTCAACCAGACCATTGATACTACTCTGTCGTGACCCCCTCTACAGCAGGTGTACCCCTCGGGTGTCGGAAATGTGAGAAGGGAGACAATGACCCCAGAGTCCTACCTCTAGTAGGCCTCGGGATGGTGACTAAAACAATGGATATAACGAGAACATAAATGATAGCCATTACCCTCTAAGAAAACACATGAAAAAGAGAGAGATAATACATACACAAACCAGCTCCTACTCAGACTAAAATATAAAAAAACCCAATTACACATATGTAATGTCATGCAAATATAATACAAATGGAAGGGAAAAATTTCAAGTACCCAAAAGAAAGTGAAAACAGTAGTTACCACGAATCCCTAACAGCTCTTCCAACCCCATGCTAGTAGAAACCAGCCTGCTCTCCAACCTACTCCAACTGACCTAAAAAATAATTTTTATATACATAGGGTGAGTATAAGAGTATACTCAAAAGAACCCTCCCTAGATCCTCTTGTGAAACAGTTAAAAAGGCATGATAAAGTAGAGTGAACAAGAAGTGAATCTATCACATCACCTAAACAGGTATACAATGTTCTTAGCCTCAACATGGATACTCTAACTATGTAATGCATACAAGAATATAAAATATAATAAATGATATCAAGGGTATCCCACCACTACTTCCCTACTGGTATTCCACTTTTCCAAAATGTCACACGTCCTAATAATATCTCTCTAAAAGGATTTCCCACAGACACCTGGGCGAAGCACCACAACATGCACCTCATGAAACAAAACCACCTCGTCCATGAATGAAAGGTAACCATGTAGTTTTTGGGTTCCAGAAAATCTCACATAATATTTATCATACATCATGTATTAATCCTCAAGCCATTATAGCCCATATAATGAATAAGGATCCTCAATCCATCATAGCCTATACACCTTACACCTATAGTAGTCCATGAGAATCTAAATCCAAAATATATGTGTGTGAATAACCACATATCATTACATCCCACTACACACATATATGTAGATAACCAACAGTTTTGCCTACCCACACAAGTAACTACCAAGACAAGAGATATAGGGCCAAAAGGGGTAGTCTTCCATTCATCCTCCCACAAGAATGTTGAGGAAAACACACCCCCGAGGGCTCGGAATCCCCAGGGTGTCAGTTTCCCTAACTAACAGAGTAGAGTAGCGTATAGAATCACAGAACATAAAAAATATACTATAGATCAAAACCACACTATGGGAATAACCTAGTATTAGACTCAACTGTAGATAATGTCTCTCGGACTCCCAACTACAACTTCTAAGACTAGGTAACTTATAATCACACAACCATTTTAAAGATCTTGACTACATTACATCATTCCCATTTTATCAGGTGTACTTTAATTAAATTTATTCTTTAAATATTAATTTTATATTAACAATTTCAACATTATATTTCATTAGCATCACAACCACATTCAATTGTTCCTTTATATTGCAACCTCACCTTTGAGTCCCAGAAGACTCTAAACCCATGTGTTAACATCATTTATTCAATCATTTATTAAAAACATTTTCATGTTCCCATATTCCTAGGCATTCTAGAAAAAATTTCAAACCTATTGAATACAAGGGGGATCGAGACAATGAGTAGATGAACTAATTGCCATATATTTTCTTCTAATTGAAAGAGCATAGTCTCATCCCCCCTTACGAAGTTAAACATTGGATAGAAAGTGCATACCCCATATGCCTTTGCCCCTTTTTGGAAAACATGATATGAAATAACATTTTCCTATCGCAGTGGAGAATGTAAACCAGATAAACATTCTAAAATATTCCTAAAGTATCCAAACATCCACATCCAACCTGATTCATCATCTTTGTTGTCCTCCCCGACACCCACATGCATAAAACAACGCATCTCGCCACTCTAGGCCGAAACTACTACCCCAACCAATGGGCCTCCCTTCCCCCACATATCAAATCAGTCATCTAAACTCACATAACAACACATGAAGTAGGAAAAAACATCATATCAACTTGGATATTATCTCTTAAACAAGGAATATTGCTTTCATATATATTGAGCTCTCACATCTCCATGCATAAGTCTCATGGACTTTACCAGCAGGAGGGTAACTCACAACCATACGAGACATTATATTTTAATCAAAAAGTTTTTTCTTTAATCCATCTAGAATTAAATGATTTATTATTTTTAGGTTCCACCTTTGGGTAACCTAAATAGTATGTTATCATAAATAATTAATCATGATTAATATATAAATTTGACTTTAATAAAATTATAATGACAACAACTGGATACATTTTCTTTCATATATATCTTTATTCCAATAATTATCAATTAATTACAGCTTTTTTTTTATTAACAATTTCTACCTGGAATGAAAAGCTAACAAAAGATGCATAGAAATCACACTATCTAGCACTACAAGATGAAAAAATACGATCTATATAAATTTATATATATATTCCAAATAATTATTATGAAAATTACATTGTGATATAGTAGGATATAACATGCTAAATCTACATTTTCACGTAAAAGAAAAGAAAAAAAATGAATCCCCTACCTAAATACTTTTTTAATGTCCTTTTAACAGACTTAGAAAATAGATCACGATCACCTCTTTTGGAGAACTCCATCCACCTGAAGATGTAGAGACACCACCACACATCCAAAACCAAGAAAATTAATTAAAAACATGGAGATAACATGCCATAAAATTGTAAGGATAAAAATGAGAAGATGAAACAAAAAGAATGATGATAAAACATTCCTTATATAAAGATTGATCGATACTGCTTTATTGCACCAAAACAGGGGGTGCACATGCAAAAAGAAGAAACTTCAAGGGAAACCAATCCAAATATGAATGTATGATCACACATCTCATATGGGAAGGAATGAAATGTTTGAGCATCTCACACCTGAGAACAAAGAGAAAGAACAAGGGAGGAAGAAATCTCACCCCTTTAGAATATCTAACAGAGTAGCAGTTTAAGATATGCTAGATTTTCTATTAAAAGTGGATCACATTAAACCATGTGGTATGAACAAGTAAAAGCATAACAAGCCTTAGGAAAAAATAATATAGGATTTATGGGATTTTATTCGACCATCAACCCTATAAAACAAGTCCTTAAATTCATTTAACGTCAAAGAAAACTTTAAATCGGTGAAACTAGAAAAATCTAGGAATTTGTGAAAGGAAATATAAAATAGTTCTGGAAACATTGTTCATGAGTTGTGTCAACAGATTTGGAGGGCCATCTTGTATGGTCTATATTACCAGTCAGATGGCCAAATTTTCAAATGCTCTATTCTAATGATATTTTTTAATTTTTATTAGGAACATTAAAAAAAGACTAATCACATAATTTGGATTTTTATTTTTAATGATATTCTAAATACATTAAATTATAGTTAAATTAAATGAATTTGAATAATGATCTTTATATATGTTTAAGATCAATACATGAACAATGAATGTAAATTATTATTTTTTATCTAAAAATTCCATGATATGAATAAATAAAATTCATTAATGAATATTAAATATTACTATTATTTTTTTATATTGTTGATTTTGTAAAATTTTAGTATTTAGATTTCCAAATAAATAAACAGAAATTTTAATTTTCAACTCAATTGACCCATTATATAGTTGTCCATTAAGACCATTATTTCATATTAAATATGTTTTAAAATTTTTTTTATAATGACATTGTTTCATTTATAGATATTAAATTTTTATTTTATATAAATTTAATTCTTTATGGAGTACAGTAGAAAACTATGACCTACCAAAAATTGACTACATTATTTTAATGGAACTAACTATGATAAGTGGAAAATTAAAATGAAAATTCATATAAAGAGCATGGGTTTTGATATTTTGACATTCATTGAGGATAAAGTTGAATTACCTAAATATAAAAAAAGAGGTTGGAGTGATTCTACCAGTACTGCATTTGATTTTAACTGTATATCTATGAATTGTTTATATTTTTTCATTGGGGATTAAGAATTTAATGGAGTATGTTCCCCCACTACTACTTTCGATATTTGAGATAAATCATTTGTTTTCTCTTGAAGGATCTAAAAATGATAAAGGAATAAACATTAATAATTACACTATCAAATATGATACATTTAATATGAAACACAATGAGACTAGTTTTTATAGGCTTCTCGGATTCAATGAAATTTTAGACACAATTTATTAACATGGAAACCCAGTTAATTGTAGAGATCATGTGAAGAGACTTCATAGATGTTTTCTAAAAAGATGGAGATGAACCATAGATTCAATAAGGTATTATTATAAAAAATAAGATACTTGGGAAAGATACTATTTGAAATATCACGATGTATGATGATTATTTTGAAGTGAATGGATAATAATATGATTAATCGAAGAAAAAGTTAGTATAATTTAGGAATTCTAATTCAATGAAAAAGGAACATATCAAGGATGATTTTTTTTGTTATGGTGAACCTTCATCAGACCATGATAGAGATATAGATAATTTATCCAGATTAATTATGATATTCTATAAAAATAAGAAATTCTTCATGAAAACTCAATACATAGGTATTTATGATAGTAGAAAATGGAGAAAACATTGGAGAAATGGTGAATCTAAAAATCAAATAATATTTTTTGAGTGCAAGGGGAATGGATATGAAAATATAGTCTTTCTGAAGCTAAAATATAAGAAAAAGTATTATGTAAAATAATATTTATATAAAATATTTTTTAAATCCACATAGAGATTCTATGAAGATATCTTAAGTGATTCTAGCTCAATAAGGAATGAAAAATTGATAATGATGATATATTTTTTGATAACCACATCATTGGTATTAATTTTTTTTCTGAATATTATAGTTATAATGGAAATTATTTAGAGATTGAAAATAATGAATAAATTATTACTGGTGATGAATAATTTTAACACTGTAATTATTTGGAAGATATATATAATGAATTAAAAAATAAATTTTTATGTTTAAAAAGGGAGCATACATATTCTTCTAACCATATAACTAATTATAAAAGAATGATGAGACAAATTCTTAGTTATTAAAGGAAATAAAGGATCTTATGAATTTGAATGAAAAAACATTAAAAGTTTAATGAAATGTATACTAATGGTAGAAAAACCATGACTTAAATACATGGTTATAAAATTTATTCTTAATATACTCAAGGAATTGGCGATCAACCTGGACCAAGAAGAAGTTATAAACATAGGTTTTCCCCAAGTTCTAGATCCATTAATACTTCAATTAGTTCTTATTCAATAAGACCTAATAATGCTTTAATTTCATAACATCTTAGTTTTGATTATTGGAATCAATTTAAATAGTTATGGAGTTATAAATGTTTTATTATTGACAAATATGGACCTAATATAATATGAGTACTAATGTCATTTTTGTTTAAATACAGTTTATATGAAACTTTCATGAAATATTCTAGTACGAACATATGGTATCTGAAAAGTGTAAGTTCTAGAAATATGACTAGATACTAATATATCTTCAATAATATGATCATTGATGATGGTTTACATGTCTTATTTGGTGATAAATTTAAAGAAAATATAATTGGACTCAGTCAAATTGGAAACTCTAATACTGTTTTAGTTTCTAAAGATTTATATATAGATGTATTAAAGTATAATCAGTTAGCATTTCAAAACTGTATGATGATGGTTTTCAACTTGTGTTTGAAAATAATTCTTCTAATGTGTTTGTTTCCAAACATACATTAGTTTTTACAATATTTAGAGAATAAAATGTTTTTATTATAGATTCAATGACCCTATTTTCTGAATAAAAAACTTATTTAATTAATTTTCATAAAGAATATTATATTTTACTTAAGATACTAGGCCATTATAAAAGTCAGTAAAATTGAAAAATAAATATTATTGTTGTATTTAAAGATATACCCAAATAATAATTCACAATATACAAAGTATCTAGTACCTATCAAAATGGAGAACAACAAGAAATATCCATTAAAATAATGGAATAAGTCTCAACATCTCAATCATTATATTTGGTTCAAATAGATTTTTTAGACCCTATAGAGTTTTCAGTTTAGTAGAATTTTTTTTCTTATAGGTGTTGATAATTCATGATATATATGGGTATTTTTCATTGGAAATTACATTTAAAATCATTCTTGTTTTTTCAAAGGTGATAAATCTGTAGAGAGACATAGTGGAAAATAATTAAGACCTTAAGAATTGAATATGGTTGTGAGTTTAAAAAATAGGTGATTGAATCATTGTTCTACAACATGGATATAGTAATAATTTTGATACTCTTAGGACCCCACAAAAGAATGGTGTTTTAGATAAAACCCTCCATGAAATAGCTCAGACCATTCTCAATCTGTATGATTTACCTATTTAATTTTGGGAGGAATATATGAATAAAACATGCTATATATTTAATAGAGTTATCATTAGATGTATTTTAAATAAGGGTAATTATTAATAATGGAGTGGTAAAAACCATAAGGTTATCTACTTTATTTTTACTTGTTGTAATTTACGAATTCCCAATAAAAATAGAATCTGTAAACATTTTCTTCCAAGAGTGGCGATATAATTTTTATTTAGATATTATACATCCAGTAAATCATATTGGGTATTAAAAAAAGTACTAATATTTTTTAAATATTATAACATATAACGTTTAATGAGAATTATCAACATGATCTTAAGACATCTTTATAAATTATTTAAGATATACCATCTAATGTGAACATCAATTCTAAACAAGGTGACAATCTTCTATGACTCTAGAAAAGAACTATCCTAGTTCTGATCAAAAATACGAAACCAAACATATAAATAAAAATTAGTTTTAAAACCATTGTATTCCTATAGGTATTTGGACTCATATATATCAACACTTAGATACTATCTTAGGTGAACTATATAAAAGGGAAAAATATAGATTCTATTAGAATCCATGTTGACTGTAAGATTTTTTTGTCATATCATAATCCTAAGAACATCATTGAAATAATTAATGATTAATTTTGAGTATTTAATATTCATTATGAAGTTAGATAGTTTGATGGAAAAAGGGTCTGATACCTAGTTTAGATACCCAAGGAATAACTAAATATTGTCACTAAATTGGTGTTTAGAAACAATTTTAATGAGTCTGACTCGATAGTTAGAAATAATGAAATCCTGTTTACATAGTGATATTGTAACACCCCAAGATTTTACGAAAAATATTCTTTTTAATTTCATTAATGTCTTAAGCTACACCAAAATTATCTTGCACAACACGCATCCCTGACTTGGATTGCATTAAACGCAAGCGCGACCTTCCACGATAGCGTGTGTTGTACACAATACCGAGTTTCACTAAACAACGATATGCTATTAAAATATTATTAAAACTAGCCGTTATGAATAGTAATACCGACTTTTTGAAATTTTATAATTTTTTTTGAAAATGGACTTCATTTTTGGATTCTTAATATCAAAATTAGCCTAGGGTGAAATTTTGGAATTTTTCTGAAAACTTTCAATTTTTGATGAATAGTGAAAACACTGAGTTACTATTTAAAACCCGAATTTTTATTTAAATAATTATTTATTTTATTTAAATTTATATTAGGTCAAAATTGATACATAATACCTATATTAGTTCAATGTAATTCATTGGAGTTATTTTTAATAATTATATATATATATATAATTTTTATTGAACTTTTGACCGTCTTTTATCCACCTCCTAGGAGAATTTGCAAATTTACATAAAACTTAATTTTACCGATTTTGTGAATGGAATTTCAAAAATTAGAGAGACACGGTTGATGTCAGTAAGTAAAATGTGGTTCAATGAGATGAAAATAATTTTTGGTGAATAGTAACTTTTTACTTTTATTTACAACGATTAAAAGTAAATAGGGTAATTAAGGGTAAAAATGATATTATCATTACCCTAACACATGTCCTAATTCTTTTGGATAAGTGTAATTCGACCAAAAACAACATTATGAATAAAATATGACCATTTAGTCCCACTTGGATTAGATTAGGACATTTATTATTAATTTATTTAAAGAAGGGTTAAAATAGTTAAAATCAAAGTTTAATAAGTAAATAATTTTTAATATAGAGTTATAAATAAGATAAATTAGACTATAAATATTCATTATAAATCTAAAAAGATTTCCTACATAATTATGCTTTATTTTTAATTTCTAGACTTTAAATAATTTAATTTTTTTGTGACACAATGATGATGGAGTAATTATCTTATTAATGAAATATTGACATAATTGATGTTATAAATATCCAAATAAATGTAATTTGAGACTTTTTATGAATTAAAAAAATTTTCTATCTTAATTTGACATGTTATTGTTTATTTAATTAACTTTTTTCGAACTAATCATTCTGTTATGATTTTCACAAAAATCAATTACCAAATAGTGTCAAAATTGACATAAAATAGTTTTAAAACAAATATTATATTATTAATTTGTTATTATATTCCTAAAAATCTAATGATCGGCCAAATGACATAGATAAGGTTATATATACTAATTATAAACTACTTGGGGTTCGTTTGTCTTGTTATAGTAAGTTTATTAACCTTATAGTGTAAGAACACAAAAAGACACGGTAAAAGTAAAATTATCTAACTTAAAGTTAAATCTAAATGATAAGGTTAAAATAGGAACCTAAACTTTTCTAAATTATATTGGATGAGAGGATATCAACCCATCCCCACCTTATCTTCAAAATAAATCACTTTTGAGCTATTTAAAACCGAATATGACTTTATAATAGAACAATATTTTTAGTTTTTCCAAAGGTGCCCCTCTCCTCCCTTATAAAAGGGAACCTCCTCCCTCTCTTCCTCACACCACTTTGAGCCATAAAGCTCGGCCAAAACCTGCCAATTTCTCTTCTCCACTTCCCTAGAAACATCCTAGAGGTTATGTTCTTTTTCAAAGACCAATATTAGTGCCCTAAGAGGAGGTTTCAAAAAGGAACTTCAAAGAAGAGGTAATGTCTGTTACCGATTCATTCAACTTTATTTCTTCATCCACATCATCTTTTTTAGTTGTTTCATTATGAAGTAATAACATCAGTATAAAGAATATATTGATATGTTATTATAATTATGAAACAACACTATTTCAACATCTATCCATCCTACGGAAAATGAAATCACCACGCGTTCTTACGTACAGAATATTGTCTCCACGCTGTGGTGTAATCTGTTTTTCCACCACCACCTTACATGGATCGGTATAATGGTGCAAATAAATAACTATATATGATCATTGTAAAGTGATATTTATTATGAAATAGTATACATACACTCTAATACAATTCCACAATCATGGGAATGATATCATCACTCATGCGTACGTACGGACTACCGTCTCCACGAACGCGATGAGATTCATTTTACATGATTAACCATTAAAGAATGATTATAAAGTATATATAATGAATAATAATGACATATATGACATAAAAATGCTACTGGATTTATATATATATATATATATATGTCATATACTCAATTCCATTCAATTCAATAAGGAAACGAAAACAGTGTTCATGTGTATGTACGACCTACCGTCTCCATGAACGGTGTATTTCATTCCTTTTATTGATCTTTAATATATATGTATATAATGAATATATATTATATATAAATCATGTTTTACATTCTGGAATTATGTAAATCAAGATATAAGTAATAATATCAAGAATGACGATTCGAAACACATACGATAAATGAAACGATTTTACCCAAAACGCTCTTTAACATGGAATTTACAAAAGAACGGGTAATATAAAGTCATAAGTGAACCATATATGATATCATAACAATGAATATAATTCTGTAATAAGTAAATGACATTATTTAAATCATTATACAGGAGGTTTGGATACATACGAAGCATATCAGACATATGGTAAGGGATAATTATTCCAATCTCATTATTATCATAGATTGTTTATTTGTAAGTATTTACTGGGGGTTATGTTTATTATCCATGTCCATATGTTCTAAAAATGTTTTCATAAAATGTTTACGTTCCTTCCATGTATGTTTAAATACATTTTTACCCTTTTCTACTTTTACCACATCGTATGGAAGGAATCTTTCTTTTGTTTACCATACGAGTTACTTTTTGACTTTTCCAACAAAAGTACGAGAAAAATGCTATTTTTAAATTATACAGCACGAACAGATTTTTACGATTTTATAAAGCCTTATATTCATGAATCTTCCTCAAAACTATTTCATGACTATTTTCAACAAAATCCTTTTCTTTTAAAATTGCATGAAATTTTGTGGAAAGAGATGGACTTTGAAGAAGAAAGGATATTTTCTTCAAGAATTCATTTCAAGTGTTCTATCAAAACCATTTTTCATCTAAGATGACATTATTTCATATGTGTATGTTTCAAGTATCATGTATCTATGATTTACATGGTTTCCCTTTTCTTATTATTAAATGATATCCATTTCTTTTTATATGGATTATGTTATGATTGGTTGATGTTTACGAAACCCATTTTATTTATTGGGTTATTATGAATGATGTATGTTTATTTTGTGGCACACATAAGAATGGTATAATTATGAGATGGGTGGGACCTATATCTCCCTCCAATTAATTGGGTAAAGATTTATATCTCATGATATAGACATGGCTGGAACTGTAAGTTAATCCGGTTCAGTGTTACAGGACTGAAACGAGGAGTGAACTCGATTCAGAAAGGGACTTTAACCACTAAGATGGTCTTGGAAGCAATGCCTTGGCTACTATGGAAATCATGAAATGTGCTGAATGGTGGCCATAATTACATGTTTTATTCCAATTTTATCATGGTTTATGTTCTATTATGATATATTCCTTACGTACTTCCACGATTTATGTCTTTGCTCAAGATTTTGATGTTTAAATTTCATGTTCAAGTTTTTGCTTCCAAATGTTTATGGATTGTTTTATATTATCTATGTTAGCCCTTACTGAGCATTTTATCTCACACTTTTTATGTTTTATTTTCCCTAGTAAGTAAAGAAAGGTTTTAGGTAAGGAAACAAAAAGTGGAAGATCGTTATGGGAGTTGTTGAAGATATTACAACATAATTAGAAGTTTATATTCCGAGTTTCCAAAGACATTAAACTATCACAGTCCTTGTGTGTCTGTTTTTTTTATGTATTAAGTATTACGCAAAAGTAATGTAATGTCCATGTACGTCAAGCTTTGGGTCTCTATAGTTGGTATCAGAGGAAAGGTTTAGTCAACCTTTGTAAACTAGGATGCGAGAACTTTAGTGAGATCCCTAGAGATATTTATAAGGTATGTCTAGGGATGTCCCTAAGGTTAAGTATACGTATAGGTTATAGTCCTAGAATTAAAGTAACGATCTTAGAATTAAACCTAATATGTTAGATATTAAAGTTACTCCCCCTTTATTATGTTTTTTTCCTTAGCATGATTTTTTCCTCTCACACTATTCTTTTTGGGTTTTAGACGATGGATGGAACCTGAAGGAACAGTGTTGATCAATGCAATGGACAATGCAATGATTGTCCTCTTGAACAAACAAATGTTATGGGAGATGGAGTGAAAAATCTTATTTCTATACTTACACAAGCTATGAATCATTCTGGTCATCCAAATGAGCAAATAAAAGAACAATATTCTATTGAGTCCTTCATGAGGCAATGTCCACCTTCTTTCAGTGGGTCTTCTGATCCACTTGTTGCTGAACAATGGATCAGTACCACTGAAAAGATATTTTCAGTTCTTCAATGTTCTGAACATGAAAAAGTCATCTTAGCAGTATATCGTTTGGAAGGTGAAGCTGATCAATGGTGGAATCTTATCCAGAATAAAAGGCAAAGAGATGAAATTGAGTCCATGGAATGGGACGAGTTCAAGAACTTATTTTTCAATAAGTACTTCCCTTGTATTCTCCGAACAAATATGGAGAAGGAGTTTCTTGAACTAAAGCAAAAGGATGATAAATCTGTTGGTACATATGAAGAAAATTTTACAAGGCTTGTAAGGTATGCTTCTGGTATTATTATCCAACCTGAGAGTAAGATCGATCGATTATTCAATGGATTAAAACCAAATCTTCGATGGGCATTAGCTATAAGATACTTCAGTAGCTATGATGAAACTGTGTGTTGTGCTATCAAGGTAGAAATGGAAGTTGGTGTTACTTATCCATCTCATATTTTTGACAAGAAACGAAAGATGGAGTTCAAGGAGAAATCTCAGAATAATGGTGAAAAGAAGATGAATGTTTCCTTATGCTCAAAGTGTGGAAAAAGGCATGGCATAGATTGTATTAACGGGACTAGAAAATGTTTTAAGTGTGGAAAAGAAGGTCATCGAGCAGTTGAGTGTCGAAGTAATGAAAAAATGGTTGCTAATGGTGTGAATAAAGAAAACACTGTAGAGAACGCACCAACAACACTTCAATGCTTCATGTGCATTGAAATGGGGAATTATGCTAATCAATTCCCTAATCCAAGGGTTAATGATGATCAAAATGAGCTACCACTTAAGGAAAAGGACAAAGGGAAGTCACATGCGATCACTATTGGTGATGTTGAATATGACAAAGATGTGGTGGAATGATTAAGTGTTTATGTAATGGGATTCCAAAATAATGTTTTATATAGTATCATGGAATATTGTAATATTTATGTATTGGTATATTGTGGTTTTCAATAATTTTATGGTACCGGTAACCATGGAAAGTTATTGAGAAATTTGGTAAGCAGATGATATGCGCATAATGAAGGGATAAAAAGATAATGAGATGTTTTATTGTATTCATGATCTCATGATTGATATATGGACTAAGTGATATCATGGTTTGAGTATAAAGAATTTTGAGGATTTTGGTATGTGAAAAGTGTTAACTTTTAATTGCATTCATGTTTTCACTAAGGTTCAATGTGTATTTATTATCTAAGAGAATACATGATTAAGGTATTCACATGTTTTTAATTTGACCAAAAAGATATATCTTATGATATATGGGGGATAAATTATGCCATTCACGTGATTGTTATGTGACATTTCAAGTAATCATTTTCTTTATAATATGATCTTGGACCGAAGTATTTTAGATAACCCTAAAGATTAGAATGGATTATGAAGGACATAAGTTAGTATTGTTTAAGGATAGCACTTTTTTCGATATTATTGATGGGATGTTATAGTAATATAGTTTTAGAAAAAAGGACAACCTGCAGGACGGGCGACGGCCCATCGCGTCTGACAAAGCTCTGGGAATCGAACCCACAACCGAAGTACGACTGGCCTTTATCACCTACCACTGGCCTACAGGAAGTCCCTGGTTAGTAGAAACTAGTTTTATCTTATTACACGGTATGATATATGAATTATAAGTTCATTTTTGGAATCGTATACGATTAACCTCACCATAGATGGACTGATGTATATTTGATAACTTTTGCTAACCTTTTGGTTGAAACAGATGGAATGACCCATCATTCTATCACATGATCTGTTAACACTTCACGAATAACAAATTCAACTTCATTTCTTTAAGAGATGAAGTGGAAATTTTTCAAAGCATGGACAACAGTGAGATTGTACCAAAATAAAGTAAGTATTTATTCTAATTCAAATTCTTCAACTTTAGTGAAATGATCTTGAAAACCAAAAATGTTGTACTAGTACCCTAGATAATCACAAAATTATGGCTTTGTGATTGTTGGATTTTTCATAGCCATGTTCTCTACCACTCTCCATCAGAACATGACGATTAGATTTCTCTTCCATATCCATATTTTCACTTATGTTCTCCTATGTGGAAACCTAGTGATTAGTTAATTTTGGTAACCGTTACATTTTATACGTTAGTTTTTAAAGTGATGTTTTGGTATTCCTTTTTATAATGTGGGTTTCTATTAAAGAAACTTTTGAGTAGTAAAGCATTTATAACCCCGACGAATTTCGAGGGCGAAATTAATTTTAAGGGGGGTAGAATGTAACACCCCAAGATTTTACGAAAAATATTCTTTTTAATTTAATTAATGTCTTACGCTACACCAAAAGGAGCTTGCACAACATGCATCCCTAACTTGGCTTGCATTACACGCAAGCGCGACCTTCCATGATAGCGTGTGTTGTACGCAATACTGAGTTTCGCTAAACAACGATATGCTATTAAAATATTACAAAAACTAGCCGTTATGAATAGTAATACCGACTTTTTAAAATTTTATAAATTTTATTTTTGAAAATGGACTTCATTTTTGGATTCGGAATATCGAAATTAGCCTAGGGTAAAATTTTGGTATTTTTCTGAAAACTTTCAATTTTTGATGAATAGTGAAAACACTGAGTTACTATTTAAAACCTGACTTTTTATTTAAATAATTATTTATTTTATTTAAATTTATTTTAGGTCAAAATTTATTCATAATACCTATATTAGTTCAATTTAATTCATTTGAGTCAATTTTTAATAATTTTAGATATATAAAAAGTTTATTGAACTTTTGACCGTCTTTTACCCACCTCCAAGGAGAATTTGAAAATTTATATAAAACTTAATTTTACCGCTTTTGTGAATGGAATTTCAAAAATCCGAGAGACACGATTGATGTCAGTAAGTAAAATCTGGTTCAATGAGATGAAAATAATTTTTGGTAAATAGTAACTTTTTACTTTTATTTACCACGGTTAAAAGTAAATAGGGTAATTAAGGGTAAAAATGATATTATTATTACCCTAACACATGAGCTAATTCTATTGGATAAGTTTAATTATACCATAAACAACTTTAGGAATAAAATATGACCATTTAGGCCCAGTTGGATTAGATTAGGACATTTATTATTAATTCATATAAAAAGGGTTAAAATAGTTAAAATCAAAGTTTAATAAGTAAATAATTTTTAATATAGGGTTATAAATAAGATATATTAGACTATAAATATTCATTAAAAATATAAAAAGATTTCATGCATAATGATATTTTATTTTTAATTTTTAGAATTTAAATAATTTAGTTTATTTATGACACAATGATGATGCAGTAATTATCTTATTAAAGAAATATTGACATAATTGATGTTATAAATATCCAAATAAATGTAATTTGAGAATTTTTATGAATTACAAACGTTTTATATGTTAATATGACATGTCAGTGTTGATTTAATTAACTTTTTTAGAACTAATAATTCTGTTATGATTTTTACAAAAATCAATTACCAAATAGTGTCAAAATTGACATAAAATAGTTTTAAAACAAATATTATATTATTAATTGTTATTAAATTCCTAAAAATCTATGGTTCTGCCAAATGACTTAGATAATGTTATATATATTAATAATAAAAAACTTGGGGTTCTTTTGGCTTTTATAGTATGTTTATTAACCTTATAGTGTAAGAACACAAAAAGACACGGTAAAAGTAAAATTATCTAACTTAAAGTTAAATCTAAATTATAAGGTTAAAATAGGAACCTAAAATTGTAGAAATTATATTGGATGAGAGGACTTCAACCCATCCCCACATTAGCTTCTAAATAAATCAATTTGGAGCTATTTAAAACTGAATATGACTTTATAATAAAATAATATTTTTAGTTTTTCCAAAGGTGCCCCTCTCCTCCCTTATAAAAGGGCACATCCTCCCTCTCTTCCTCACACCACTTTGAGCCTTAAATCTTGGAAAAACCCAGCCAATTTTTCTTCTCCACTTACATAGAAACATTATATAGGTTCTGGTCTTCTTCAAATACCAATATTAGGGCTCTAAGTGGAGGTTTCAAAAAGGTGCTTCAAAGAAGAGGTAATGTCTGTTTCCGATTCTTTCAACTTTATTTCTTCTTCCACTTGTCCTTATTTAGTTGTTTCATTATTAAGTAATAACATAAGTGTCTCTAATATAATGATATGTTATTATAATTATGAAACAAACCTATTTCACCATCTATCCATCCTACGGAAAATGAAATCACCACGCGTGCGTACGTTCAGAATACCGTCTCCACGCCGTGGTGTAATCTGTTTTTCCACCACCACCTTACATGGATGGGTATAATGGTGTAAATAAATAACTATATATGATTATTGTAAAGTGATATTTATTCGGAAATATTATACATACACTCCAATACAATTCCACAATCATGGGAATGATATCATCGCTCGTGCGTACGTACGGACTACCGTCTCCACGAACGCGATGAGATTCATTTTCCATGATTGACCATTCAAGAATGATTATAAAGTATATATAATGAATAATAATGAAATATATGAAATAATAATGCTACTGGATTAATATATAAATATATATGTATGTCATATACTCAATTCCATTAAATTCAATAAGGAAACGAAAACAACGTTCATGCGTACGTATGACCTACCGTCTCCATGAATGGTGTATTTCATTCCTTTTATCGATATATAATATATATGTATATAATGAATATATATTATATATAAATCATGTTTTACATTCTGTAATTATGTAAATCAAGATATAAGTAATAATATCAAGAACGAAGAGTCGAAACACATACGATAAATGAAACGATTTTACCCAAAACTCTCTTTAACATGGAATTTACAAAATAATGGGTAATATAAATTCATAAGTGAACCATATATGATATCATAACAATGAATATGATTCTGTAATAAGTCAATGACATTATTTAAATCATTATACAGGAGTTTCAGATACATACGAAGCATATCAGACATAAGGTAAGAGATAATTATTCCAATCTCATTCTTATCCGAGATTGTTTATTTCTAAGTATTTACTGGGGGTTATGTTTATTATCCATGTCCATATGTTCTAAAAATGTTTTCACAAAATGTTTAATTTCCTTCCATGTATGTTTAAAGAAATTTTTACCATTTTCTACTTTTACCACATCATATGGAATGATTCTTTCTTTTGTTTACCATACGAGGTACTTTTTGAATTTTCCAACAAAAGTATGAGAAAAATGTTATTTTTAACTTATACGGCACGAATAGATTTTTAAGATTTTATAAAGCCTTATTTTCATGAAGCTTCCTCAAAAACATTTCATGACTATTTTCAAAAAAATCATTTTCTTTTAAAATTGCATGACATTTTGTGGAAAGAGATTGATTTTGAATATGAAAAGATATTTTCCTCAAGAATTCATTTCAAGTGTTTTATCAAAACCATTTTTCATCTAAGATGACATTATTTCATATGTGTATGTTTCAAGTATCATGTCTCTATGATTTACATGGTTTCACTTTTCTTATTATGAAATGATATCCATTTATTTTTATATGGATTATGTTATGATGGGATGATGTTTATGAAACCCATTTTATTTATTGGGTTATTATGAATGATGTATGTTTATTTTGTGGCACACATAAGAATGGTATCATTATGAGATGGGTGGGACCTATATCTCCCTCCAATGAACTGGGTAAAGATTTATATCTCATGAGATAGACATGGATGGAACGGTAAGTTAATCTAGTTCAGTGTTACAGGACTGAAATGAGGAGTGAACTTGATTCAGAAAGGGACTTTGTCCACTAAGATGGTCTTGGCAGAAATGCCTTGGCTAATATGGAAATCATGACATGTACTGAATGGTTTCCATAATTACATGTTTTATTTCCATTTTATCATGGTTTATGTTCTATTATGATATATATTCCTTACGTACTTCCACTATTTATGTCTTTTCTCAATATTTTGATGTTTAAATTTCATGTTCAAGTTTTTGCTTGCAAATGTTTATGGATTTTTTTATGTTATCTATGTTTTCCCTTACTGAGAATTTGAGCTCACCCCTTTTATGTTTTATTTTCCCTAGGATGTAAAGAAGGGTTTTAGGAAAGGAAACAAATAGGAGAAGATCGTTATGGGAGTTGTTGAAGATATTTCAATATGATTAGAAGTTTATATTCTGAGTTTCCAAAGACACTAAACTATCACGGTCCTTGTGTGTCTGTTTTTTTATGTATTAAGTATTCTGCAAAAGTAATGTAATGTCCATGTATGTCAAGCTTCAGGTCTCTACAGATATAGTCAAGAAGAACGTACTAATTATGATGAGGCCCTTTCAACATTATTTTCACATGAATCTGTTATAATTTTTCATTCCTATATAACAAATTTTAACTTTAAACAATATCAAATGGATGTTCATAGTGAATTATTAAATGGATATATTTTCCAATATGTTTTTGTTGAACAACACCAATTATTTCAAAACACATTTTACAAATCATGATGTTAAATTATCAAAATATTTATATGGTTTAAAAAAATCACCTAGATCATGGTATGCTTGGATCGTCTAATTTTTAATTTAAAAATGGTTTTTCTATGTTAACACTGAACTTAATTAATTTATAAAAATAATATCAAAAGGTGTTTTAGTTGTATAAATTTATTTATATAATATTATTTTTTGAACTTTATGAAATTATTTTTTCAATAATTTTTTAAAAATTTAGCAATATTAATTTGAAATGTGTTTGATGGTAGAAATTAAATTCCTTCTTAGTTTTCATATATTTCAAAATAAAGATGGGATTACTTTAATTGTAACCAAGAAAACTAAAGATATATTTAATAATTTAAGAATAGAACATACTAATCGTAGTTATAATCCTAGGACTACTAGATATATGTTAAACTATGATGGAACTATAAAACAGGTTTATCAAATAAAATATTGACGTGTGATTGGATTTCTACTAAACATTACTTATATCTAGAAAGATATTTATTTAATGTGTGTATGTGTTCCCATTTTCAATAAAAACCATAGAATCACTCTTATTTTCTGTTAAATAATTTTAAAACACCTAAAAAATATAATTAATATAAGATTGTTTTACTTAAGATGACAATTATTTGGCATCGTGAGTTACTAAGATGTATATTTTTATGGATGTTTGTTAGATAGAATTTGTTTTTGAACATGTTACTTTTTAGAAATGTATCTAGTGTCTTTGTGTACTATAAAATAGAATTTTGTTTAACTATCTACTACTGATGTAGAGTATATAACTACAAGTAGTTATTATGAATAGATTCTATATATGAATCATACTCTATTAGACAATGGATAACGATTTCAGTGTGTCCCTATAAATTATTATAATACTAGAGTGATTAATATTTCTAATAATCCTATATCATATTTAATAACTAATTACATTGGTATATGAAATCACTTTTTGATTGATCATTTCCAAAAATTTGTTATAACACTTAAGTTTAATGGTACTGAGAAAAAACTTATTGACATATTAAATAATTCATTGAACATTTAGATAATAGGTTATATCAAACATGAACTATTAAGGATAGAATTTTTTTAGTATCATGTTGATATGTTTCATTTATCTCAGGTAGAGAATTATTTAGACTAATATTATCATGAATGATCAACCATTTGTAATAATTGTCATATTATAAAATGTTTGCTATGCAATAGTTATCCCTACCATCGTAGATATATACCATTAGCTATGTTACCCTTATCTATTTACCATTAGTTATGATACCATAAGGATCCACTGTTGGTATGTGACCATTGTGTGATACCATAGGAATGATTCCATAGACATTCCACTATTAATATGTCATTGTTCATATATATCATTTCTTAATACCATGAGCACTACCATTGGGTCCTACAGTCCCATGTGCTCCCATTTCTTATTCCTAATATTACAAATTTCAAATTAAAATGATAATTTTTTTGAATTTAATTATAGGTATTGAAATTATTTAAAATATACATTCAAAATTTTAAATTCCAAAATGATAGATTTCCAAAAATATGGTAATTGGGATCTTTTTCTCATGACACCTCCTTTAAAGGCCCCTTTCTCTCACGATGTTCTATACATAACGACTTCCAATTCTGAAACATTTTAAAAAATGTGAATGTGAATGATCTATTCATTTTACCTAATGGGTATCATCCTTCAATGAAATCAAGAAGGGAATTTATTCATTCATTAGAACAAAAAAGTCTCATTCAGGTGTCATGTTTTATAAAAATTAAAAAAGAAAAATATGGTTAATGGTTATCCACAAGAAATTCAATTACACTAAAATTGATCCAAGACTAATGTTGGATCAAATGGTTCTCATGGAATGATATACCATTATATCATATGTTTATTTTAATGTTATTTCTTTTTTCAGAGTATGTGTTCATTGAAAAGAGAAATGTTTCCATTAAAATGATAGATGCAAGAGATCTTGTTTTTCATCTATGAAATGCACTATATTATTGAAATTTCTACACTGAGATATATATAAGGACTACCAATTTACATCTTCCATTCAAGTATATTTTTTTGTAAAGAATATATTTCTAGAGGTAATTGGGAATGATGTTGTAGGAAGACAAGATACAAAGGACATGGATAATTTTTTGTTTTTTTATGTTTATGTTTATTAAATAACTTTTATGTCCATGGAAAGGAGAATTTACCATCAGGATGTACCAAAAATATATTTTTACTTTCTATTATAAAAAGAAGAGATAATATTAACTAGTTTAGATATCTGATAGTATATATAATGAATCTTTGAAACCAATCTTCTACATCAAGCTCTTTTTCTTATCTAAAAATGATATCTACATTGTTAGAAGCCAATGGTATTTTGCGTGAAGGTAGAGAGAAGATAACCAATTGTGTTGGTTATTTCTAAATTCTAAAAACCTAAAAAAATAAAGGAAAACTGGAAACCTTTTATTAGGAAATGTTTAACGGACAATGAAAAGATGTATGAATGATTTTACCCTATTGAAAAAACTATTAAACCATGAGATGTAGGAAACCCTATCATGGACATAGATGAAGTGGTGTAATATTCTACTGATGAGGTTATTAAGGCTGCTTCTAGTATGGATGTTGACTATGTGTGAGAATAGTATAATCATTTTTAAAAAGAAGAGGTATGTGACCCTGATGTGGTCAAAAAAAGCAATGTATGTTATTGATCAGCTAAACATCCATTTTATCTATTTGTGAATTAAATCTTTCTTAAATAAAGTTATCATTCTAAAGAAAATAGAGTTTCAAATGAAGCACATTTAGGGAATTATTTTTCTTATGAGTCTCTATAATATGTATATTGGGTTTTATATGTAATTTATGGTGATGAAAATTCTTAAAATATGAGAGAATTATCCAACACTTCTCAGAGATGCTCTGAATATGGGGAGTCCATTGGTGAATAAAGACCTCATTATACTTAGAATGTTTCACCAAACATTGAATCTAGACATATGGATGAACTAGATTTATAGTCACCCAGACATATCGTACATTAATATTACATCACATAAGATGAATATTCTTCATATTAAAAAATTGCATGCTTGGGGACTATAATAGATTAGTTTTTTTTTCAAAATATAGAAAAAAATCATCTAAAATGGTGAATAATCATAAATTTTTTCCACAAATATATTCCCCTTTAGTAATCCCTCTAAAACATTCCTTCATAACCATGGGAAATGTTTCATAATAATGAGTGAGCTCAGATGCCCAATAAGGGTAAACAAAGGAGATATGTAAGCACAACCATGAGCATAATGGTATGATAACTAGATCATAACATTATAAGATCATACCATGAATATCAAAGATCATAATCAAGTTTCATGGCATAAATATTTTTAGATCATAAGACATGAATCAAAATTTTATCGAGGGAATAATCCATGGAATCATAACATTTGAATAAGAAATTGAATTTTGGATGACATATCAGAATATAAAAAATATTTCCATAATAGTCATGAATTAATATCATGGACATCTTAGCTGAATGGATTCACTCCCCAAACCGTCTTAGTTGTAATGGTTCACTCCCATCACCATTTAAGAAGTCAAGATCCACTCCTAAGACCATCTTAGTTGACGAAATCCATTACTGAATTGAGATCACTCTTTTTTCTAGCCGTTTTTATCTTGTGAGATATAAATCTCTACCAAATGCAATGGAGGGAGATATAGGTCACACCAATCTCATAATGAAATCATATATATGTGTGCCACAAGATCACAAACAGTCATATAATAACTGGATAAATGAAAAGGATATCATAAACATGTTATCATATCATAACATGTTGAAAAGAGACATGCTTCATAATCATGTCATCAATGTATAACCCATGAAAATAAGTGGGTTTCATAAGCATATATCTTATGAATGACAAATGGGTTACATAAACTTATAACCCATTAAAGAGAAAAAATATTTATAATTATCATTCCATCAAAATATGAACCATTAAGAATAATAATATTAAAGGATACATTAGATCATATTTTGAGTAAGGCATGAGTAAAACCAATGGAAGTCATCATAGTTGGAACATAATTTTGATAAATTTTTTCAAAACTTTTCATGATGAAAATATTCAATCATATTTTGTTAAAAAATTATTCTTAGAGCATAATATCTTTAAAAACCCATTTTCTTTGAATATATTATTGACTCATATATAGGAATATTGAAAACATTTAAAAACGTTTTTCCTATAAAAACTACAGTGCCTTGTAAATAATTTTAAAACCTTTTTCATATAGAACTAATAAAATAATCTTTAATACATTTTAAAAACATTTTTTTCTTGAAAAGATATAAAAGAAGCTTGAAAATAATTTAAAAAGATTCATAATCATAAAACATTTCAGAAAAACATTTTTATTTTAATACAATAATTAAAAAAATTCCTATAATATTAATATTGAAACATTTCTTAATAAATATTTAAACATTCAATGTAAGCATGAATGTGATAATGATTGTGACGCTAGATAAATTCATATATGCCAAACATATCTTTTTTTATTATAAAAGGTTTAGAAAAATTCATCTAAAGAAAATTAAAAGAAGATTATTTTTTAAAATTATTTTTTTCTAAAAAACATGTCTAAAAATTTATCAAATATACTATTATAATAGTAGAATATTTTTTGATACAAATTTAGAAAATATGGCTTTTATATAGTAAACAACTCTGAAAGAAGAGAGTGATAATATCATATTTTCATAAAACAAATCTTAGTTATCATAAGTACAAAGAGGTGAAAAAATGGTTCCAATAAAGGAAAGTTTCAGGAATAAATATATAAGAATAAATTTCATGAGTTTTCATGGCATATAGACTGTAATATTTAATCAATGGAAGCATAATCATAAATAATCCCAATACTGATGAGATTTTTTCAATAAACTCTTACCCCATCAGAAACATAGAATCATAATACCAATGATATAATGATAATAAAAAATCATAAAAAATCATTAAAATAAATATATTAATGATACGACATTAAAATGGTAAGTATATACTCTTTGTAAAAGAACATAGGTGCATAACAAAACATGTGTCTCAAAGATGGTAAATTGAGAAAAAATTGCTTTGCTAATTAGGTAACATTGAAACTGTAAACCTCATTAAAGAGACATAATAAAATGGATATATAAATACTGATAAAATTTATGGATAATATTAATAACATAAATTAATGGGTAGTATATAAACCACAAAAAAGAAATGAGTGGTCAGTAAGGCATAAGTATCGTAGAAATAAAAGTGACACTAGAAATCCACTAATTACTCATGTAACATTGGAATCCTTATATACATGAATTATTAAATTTAATTGAGACATTTTATATCATTATATAAAGTATATTTTCCATATAACATGTTATATATAAGTATAACATCTAAGATATAAGAATAAATGGCGAATATAACATATGTATCATAAAAATAAAAGTGAGATGAGAAAACTCTAATCTTAATTAGTAGATTTAATCGTACATATTCAAAAAACCTGTATAATAAATATAATTTTTTTATAAATCCACCAAATAACCATATTATTATATATAATATCATATATGATTTTATTGGGACTCTATAATACACATTTATTAACAGTTCCTGGTCAATGTTACGTTTCAGGTAACAACTACCTTGTTTTTTTTGTTTAGATGTTTTATTCATGATCCTCTTAATTAGATCAATATTTTATCATTTAAATAATTTATTTCATGATTTAATTATCATATATATTCATTATATAAGTATTTATTATAATCTATAAATTATAGAAATATTAAATGGAATACATAGTTCATGGAGATGGTAGGTCGACCATAAGAATGAATTTTGTTTATGTTTTCTTATAATAATAAAAGATAGAAAGTGTATTGCATATATATATATATTATAATTCAAGAATAATTATTACTTCATATATATTACATATGTTTACTAAACTCGTTTTTAATACATTTTATGTATAGTGTGAATGAATCATGTCGCCTTGAGGAGGAGATAGTCCTCACGTCCACAAACGAAGTTATCATATTCCTAAAAAATTGAAAGCATGAAGGTATTGGTATATAATAATATATATATATAAAGAGATTATAAATATTGTGTATATCGTATAAAATTATTAATTCCATCATTTGTTTCAACCTTGAATGGTGTAAATGTATGAATGAATGACAATGGTTCGCGAGGCGGTAGTCTGTCATACACATGAATGATTATTGTGAATTCCATTTAATAGAAGCGTGGTTTGAGTTTAGATCTAAATATTAATATAAAAAATATAATAATATTTTGTAAATTGAGGTTATTATTTAATAATTAAATATGAATAATTGAGAAGGAGGATAATGAAATAAAACAAAAGTATTTATCGATGGATGTTACATATTCTTTGGGTAGCACGTTTTGGTTTCTCCCATAGGGATTACTTGATTGGATTTCATCTATAAGAGACTCCACAAGGATAAATTTAGCGATGTTGGGAAAATATTAGGGTAGGTTTTGGTAGATTCAAAGGTCATCAGAAGTGTGAAGTAGTTAAGGGTGTATCTATAACAAATTAGTTCTTAAAGCCCCCCAGAGGGGCCCCGTAGTCGGTTGGTCAAATGGACTCATGTGCATTTCTATAAACTCCAGAGGATGCCAACTAGCAGTGAGGTCCTTGGGTTTGATAGTGGGGAATCTATTCCCTCATTGATAAAGTAACACAGTGAAAGTAAAATAAATAGCAATAGCGAAAGCAGTAATAATACCATACTAAAAGTAAATAGCAGAAGTAATAAATAGCTGGATCTCACATATCTAAATAATGCATGATACATATGTATAGGAAAGCATCCAAACAAATCAAGATGATGGAATACAGTACTAAAATAATGTACAAATGAAAAACAGTAAACAACTCGACAACATCGCTTGCCTCAGCATGGTCACATGCTCCCCAGCTCCAGAGAATAATGTACCTAAAGTAGAAGGGTGCTTGCCCTTATCTTGACCTGCAATAATATAATCTGTTTGGGACCAAAATCATGACCCAAATAGGGTGTGAGATGAATCCAAGTAGGTTAAAACCCAAATATCTATTCCTAATAGTGACTGAATATATATGGAAGGCAATAACCCAATTGACGCAGTAAATAAGGAAGTACACATTGTAATAATCCTAATAATTCAATTGTATTAATTTTCATATATCATGTAAGTAGATAATAAAGTGAAGGTATCCCTGTAATATATAGTCATATCCTAACCCCTCTGGTTCAAGAAAACAAACAAAGAAACCCTCTGCTAAGTACACATAGTCTGACCACTCCGGTTTTGCTTTAGAAAAGACACTCTGAAGCACTCATCATCAATTCCCAATATGGTCTTGTATAGGCAACTAATAGGCACTCTGAGGAATCACTTAACATTAAATTCCCCATGTGTCTGGTATCGAAGAAACTAAAGACACTCTGAGGGAGCTCAAAGTCTATCCCCTATGGCCTCGCAATGTATCATTAAATAGACACTCTGTAGAAGCCCTCTACATCCATTCGTCCTATGGTCTTCTACACTAGGTTCTCATGGCCCTATGTATGTTAGTTATGAAAAAAAGATATGTGGAATCCAAATTAAAGCTCAAGAACTACTTGGATAAAAACTCTACAACATATCATAACATGTCAGTTAATAATCACTACATCCTAACAATACATGGCATGGAAACAAAGAAGTAGACGAAAAGGAAAGTCTATACCAAATAGTAAAAAAGAAGAAAATATGGGAAAAAAATCCATATCATTGAAAACTTAACAATATTCATAAATAATTGACCTCTATCAAAAAAAATTCTTATCATAAAAATCATGGCTAAAAACCAAAAACACGCAATACCCTGAACGAGGGTATTGGGATCTTTTCCTAATAAAATTCAATGACTATCTACAAAATGTCACAAACGACCAACCTCGGTGTCGTGAGATCGATATAAGTGAACCTCATTCCTTGAATCTCCCAATAATTTCATAGATTTATAAAAACGCTGAAAACATTCAACCGAGGATAACTCGCGAGAGAGGAGAAATCAAGGGATGGTGTTCAATAAGAAGAGAGAACTCGCCGATGCAATTCCAACACAACCGACAGAGTTCAATTCAGAGAATGGATGGTGAGTTAAGAGATCAGAGAAGATTTGTGGCTGTATAGATGCTCCTGGTCGAGATAGATGAAGAAGGAGAGCATTCTGTCCATTATATGTGGCCTTGGTCCATTTAATAAAAAAATGAAATTAAATGGCATATATATTATAAGTTCATGGTGTGTACATTACCTTACCAAGCCCCTATTTAAGAAGCCTCCAGGTCACCCGACATGACCATGTACTTGTCTATTACATGGCTCATTCACGGTCACCTCTGACAACCGAGTACACGACGTGTACTTATAAGTACATGGTGTGTACTCCCGAAGATTCCAGAATCTCATATTTTTCTCAAATGTAAAGATAAACCAAGATTAATGCCTAAAAATAAGATCTGGGTACTTATAAACTTCCCACATAAGGAAATCTATTCCCAAATTTATCTAGAAAGGCGGTGTAGGAAAAACATCCTAAAACAACTCTAACCCTTATGATCGTAAATCATCATTCCTCTCCCAAATTTCATCATGTACATTCCCGTGATACCATAGTACTCGTACTAGATGAATAGAATGAACACATATAACTTTCACATTTCTATAAACAATCTCGATAAGATGCTCTTCAAATGAGACATCAACCTAGAGCTCAACCTCCTCGGGTTGGAAAACAAGATACAAGTCTGAGATGTATGGTTGAAGCCGAGATATGTGGAAGAGTTCATGCATAGCCCAATACCTCTGAGGTAACTGCTACTGATATGCAACCGGCCCAACTCTCCCCAACACCTCAAATGGTCCGATGTACCTCAGTGAAATCTTATTCTATTTTCTAATCCTCCTGTGTCCCAACCTCAGTGTGACATGCAGGAAAACCTAATCTCAGACCACAAACTCCAAATTTCATCTCTGTCGATCAAGATAAGTCTTCTGTCGAGACTGTGTTGTATCCATCCTCTTGAGAATCAATTATATCTACTCTGTCATCTCATAGACAAGTCAAGGTCCCAACATTGCTTCTTCTTCTGCCTCCAGCAAACATAAGGGTGATCGGCACGTTCTACCATAAAAATAATCATATGGTGCTATCAAATTAGTTACATGAAAACTATTATTGTTGGAAAAAACAACAAGAGGTATGTGCTTCTCCCAAGAACCTCAAAATTCAAGGATTCATGCTCGAATCATGTCCTAAAAAATCTAGATAGTATGGTCAGACTAGCTATCTGTTTGAGGATTGTAAGTTGTACTCAGAAGTACATGTGTATCCAAAGCCTTATAAAGTCCCTACTAGACCCGAGAATTAAAACGGGTTTCCCTATCTGAAACAATGGAGTGTGGAACTCTATGTAGAGGTACAATCTCTCAGATGTACATCTTTCCCCCCTCATCAACACTGAAGGTCTCTTTTTTCTACAATAAGTGAGCATCCATTGTGAGTATTTCAATGACAACCCAAAAAACATCATTCCCTCTAGGCGACCTCTATAAACCCTTCACAAATTCCATAATAAAATCGTTCCATTTCCACTCGAGAATGGGTAACTGCTGAAAATATCTATTGTCACTGATGCTCTGCCTTCTCCGGCTAATAGGTGGAACATCTCATGAAAAAACCAGAAAAATATCTCTTTATACCTGGCCAAAAATACTGATGTGTAGATCACAATACATCTTCATGACACCAGGATGAACTGCCCAAACCGAGGAATGAAAGTCCCAAATCATCTCCTCACATATGTCTGCTGGCACCCATATGTTCCCATGATAATGTAAGATCTCATCTGCACATATGGTTCATCTAGGAATGTGGTCCTCTCCTGAAACACTCTCCCGTAGGACTAGTTCTTTGGCATCTGACAGCTGCCTCATTGTCACTCAATCAAGTAGAGTAGAGGTAACACCCTCAGATGGAAGAAACACCTGCCCCGGACTATCATGAACCTCCAAATGCATTTCAGAGAATAGAGCAATAAGCTGCCACTCAAAGCTAGATATCTAAACTCAATATAATATGAGTCCTCCTGATCAACTCATCAGCCTCTATGTTTCCCTTCCTATGCATGTAGGCAAGCTCGATGTCGAAGGAATGAAGGTACTCTACCCACATTCACTATCTATAATTTGTTTCACATTGAGTGAAGATATACTTGAGACTTTTGTGGTAGGTGAAAATGACAAAATTATCTCCCAATAGGTATTGTCTCCAATAGTTAAAAGCATGAACAACTACAGACAACTTGAGATCATGCATCGGTTAATTCTTCTCATGTGTACTCAACTACCAATACTTATACACAATGACTTCTTCCCTCTGCATATGCACAACTCCTAGCATGATACCAGATGCATCACAGTCAACATTATAGATCTTTTACGACTCTACAAAAACTAGTATCAGTGATGAAGTCAACCTCTCTTTTAGCTTCTGAAAGGCTGACTCTCAAGAATTATACCACATGTACTTATCACCCTTCTTATTCAAACCCTTCAGGGGTGATTATAGGCATAAAAATTCTTTTATGAAATGTTTGTAATAACTATCCTGTCCTAGAAAACTCCACACCTCAAATACGTTCTTCAGATGCTCCTAGGACACTACAGCTCTCATTTTTTTGCGTCTACTGATACTTCTGTCTCTAAGATAACATGACCCTATAAGTGAATTTGGTCCATCCAAATGTGGCATTTTGAGATCTTATAAAAAAAATTATGCACTCTATCAGTGTACTCAAAATGTTCTCAAAATGTGTGTCATGGACGTGTCGAGTATGAGAGTACACCAAGATATCATCCATGAAGACTACCACAAAAGAATTCAAGTATGGAAGGAACACTCGGTTCATCAGTGCCATGAAAACTGCAGGTGCGTTTGTGGGTCTGAATGGAATAAACACATAATTGTATAGACCATACCTACTTTGAAAGGTTGTAAGATGTACATCTGATAGTATAACGTGAAAATGATGATAATCATATATCATGTAAATCATTGAGAACATATGGGCTCCTCGAAACTGATCAAAGAGATCATCAATCATTAGCAAGGGATGAAGGTTCTTGACTGTTAACTGGTTCAACTTATGAAAATCCACACAATGTCTAAGGGTATCATCCACCTTCTTCACAAATAGGAAAGGAAAACCCCAATGAGAAGTAATAGCTTGGATGAAACCCCTTTCTTGCAACACCTGCATCTTCTTCCTGAGCTCCTGCAACTCTAGTGTAGCAATCCTTTTTGGAGTAATAGACACAAGTGATGCTTCTGGCACACGATTAATAGAAAAGTAAAACACTCTCTTCAGAGGCAATCCTGAAAATTCCTCTAGACTGATATCCTTGAATCGATCCACCACTGGAGGGAAGTCCATCTGGGAAGTAACCTAGTCATCCAGATATATACTAGCAATCAGGTTTGTAATTCCTCCCAACCCATGATAATTGGGAACTTCATTGATCGCCTGGACATCCCACTCACCCTTTTGAAGAAACAATCCACCCTCTGGTGATGTGAGACTCACCCTACAATGATAGAAATCGGCAACTACCTAGAAAATAACTAACCAGTAAATTATGATAATGACATAAAACCATGTTGTCTCTAGGACAAAATGGTTCCAAAGGAAGTGACACCCACCATCCTATGGATGGAAGTCCTTGCACTGACGTAAACTAGTAGTCCTTGTCCCCAACGGTGTGTCAAGAATCAACATATTAACAGAATAAAAGATACTGAGCCCATGGATTTCCACAAAAGCAAAAGATATAAAGCCATGGGAAGCCCGTGTATTGAAAAGAGAATAAAGTAAAACAGAGACAACATGGATCGTACCATGAACTGTAGAGGGTCCTGGATCCTGCTCATGCTAGGTCTTCTCCACTACAATTCTATGACATGAACTACAGCCCTATGACCCTATCTAACCACCTTGAACTGATCCACCCTATTTTCACTGAATGTATGGTGACTGGCTACCATGGAGACGACCTCCACCTCAACCTGAATGGCTAGAAGAACTCCAATTCCCTGACTGATGAGAAACTGGGGGTGCTTTTTCTGAACACATATTCATAGAAGAACCCACATCTCCACCTACCGGTGAAGTGAACTAATAGAAGAACTGAAGATAGCCACTCGTTCCACATGATCAGTACACCACTAGGTCTCTCGGGAAATGTGGCCTTGTATGCTATCTATTCCCGCACTAGTATCACACCACCTAGATTCCATAGGAAGTGCCCCTCCTCCTCGAATCCCCTCTCGTAGACTCCATGTGGCGCTTACCAATGTCAGTAGGAGGGATACCCTCATTGGAGGTCAAATCGCCTTATCCCACCACTTCAGAATCCCTCAGATTGTGCTCCATTATTAGTGCTTGGTTTACTTCATAAGTGACAAAATTCAACCTAAAGACAATCACATAAGATCAAATGTCGTGCCTGAGACGATCCTCAAACATCCTTGCCAGAAATAACTCATCACCTCCTGGAATTGGCATGAAGCGATGCGGTTCAGTGAAACAGGAAGAGTACTCTAGGACTGAGAGTGTACCCTGGTCCATACTCATGATATCTCAGGCTCGATTAGACCTCAAAGTCTCTGGGTATAAGTAGTCATAAAAGGAAAGTAAGAATTCATCCCAATCCATAACAAACTGGTGTCATGCCTGTGAGATCACATCCCACCACCTCTTGGAAAAATCCCAAATAATATACATAGAGAGACTCACCCTCCTCTCTGAAGGCGTCTTTAGATGTTTGAATATTGAAATCATGACTTCTAACCCTGACTGTACAGCTTGAGGTCCTCCTTCTCCTATGAAGGTGGGAGGATGATGTTGTTGGAAAACCCATGTCCACTCTTCCATAGAAGGGGAAAGATGCGGTACTCCTCAAAAGGTTATTACAATCCTCATAAATCCCTCTCAGAACTATGCCTCATCACCTATGTCTGGAATGATAGTTGGGGCTAATACCGTCACAACTGGAGAATCAGATGGTAATCCCTGATCATCCAAACCCAGTGTCTGATCACTGCCATGTAGCTGGAAGACAATTGGAGGACATCTCGGTGGCATCACTTTTCAAGGTCAAGCACAGACCTTAGATCAAGACTAAAAGGGACTAAATCATAGAAGTGTATAAAGGGAATGGAAAAAAGAAAGAATTCATGTTTTTAAAGCATGGATACGTGGTGTGCATAACCAAAACACGACGTGTTCCCTTAAGCCTTTACATGGGAATACACTATTGCCATCCCAGGCCATGTAACACCCTAAAAACACGGCGTGTTTTCCTAACACATGACATGTACTTGAATCATATTCCCCTGCATGAGTTCTTTTACACGAATAAGCCAAATGGTTCTCCTAAAACAAGACTACATGGCGTGTTAGTACTAGACATGGTGTGTACCTGATGAACTTCACTGACCTATGTGGTCAATTACATGGTTGGATACTAGGCTGGCTCTACACAATGTGTTTCTTCTAGACATGGTGTGTACTAGAATGATTTCACCAACCCGTGTTGTTCGTTACATGGCCAGACTCAAGGGATACACTACATGGAATTTTCAAGCTTGATAGAGTGTGTATAACATATGTTTTATCCTTCAATGTCATTTGTCATATGAGTGGACACATGGTCTACACAACATGGTGTTTACATCTGGTACACATCATGTCCCACCAAGATTTCCCAAACCCGTGTCTCTACCCACACAACCAACGACACGATTATAGACTATAAGTTGTGTACATTCTGAACATTTCATGTACTTAAGAAAAATAGTTCATTTCCAAACAGAAGGACATATGTCCTGTATTCATCATTACACTCCATGTATCTTGGTTTTTTATATATTAAGCCTTAGAAAATACTCTTGAAGCCCAGAAAAACACTGAAATGAACATTAAAGTACCAAATTCTCATCCGAGAAGGACCATACATCTAGAGAATCAATTCTTGAAATCTTATACATGTCATATTCATGGAACAAAAATACAATGATCCAAAAAATTTAGATCCATGAGGGCCCATAACACCTCTAGAACCAATGTATGAAATTCATTCAAATAAAACCTTACACAATCCAATAATTTATAAAATAGAAATTATTCAATCAAGGAATATATCACAAAAACATGCATATATTACCCAACATTTATCACAACAACATGAAATCACTAATTCTCCCTAAATGGCATGGAAAAAATGCATGACATGTGATTTCAAGCAAGTTCCGATATGATGCATGAGATGGCGTACCCTCATCTCAACATGTTTTAACAGAAATAGTGCCTTAATAATATGAACAATAACCAAACAAACATGTGAATCACCCAATAGTGAAATCAAATCAACAATAAATATTGTAAAATAAGAAAATTGCAATAACGAGGTAAATTGGATAATCCATGTACACAGGATAGCTACTAAAAGACATAGCTAATTACCATATAACTTAATCCTTCATATCCCTGGATATAGGCTCCAAACAGTAAGTCAAGAAGAAAAGAAAACCTCTGATACCACTTTGTAATGTCCCTGTTCCATAATTCACCCTGAGGCACCCCGAACCTAGTTGGTCACATGGATTCAAGCACATTTCATGGAATGCCAGTGGCTACTGACTAGATGGGAGGGCCGTGGCTGTGATGGTGGTGAAGAAATGACCTCATAGGCAGAGTAACATCGTGAATGTAAAATAGATAGCAATAGCAGAAGCCGTAATAATACCATACCAGAAGTAAATAGTGGAAGTAATAAACAGATGTAGCCCACATATCTAAATAATCAAAGATACATATGTCTTGGAAGGCAGCCAAACAAATCACAATGCTAGAATATAGTACTAAACCAATGTACAAAAGAAAATATGTAAACAACTCTACAACATTGCAATACTCAGCTTGTTCCCATGTTCCCCAACTCTACAAAAATTTGTACCTGATGTAGAAGGGTTCTTTTCCATATCAAGACCTACAACAATATAATCTGTTTGGGTGCAAAGCAATGACCCAAATAGGGTCTGAGACAAATCCCAATAGGTAACCACCCATGTATCAATGCCTAACAGTTAGTGAATATATATGTCACGAAATAACTAAAATGATGTAGTAAACAAGTAAGTACACATTGTAACAATCCTACAATTTCAATTGCATTAATTTTCATATATCAAGTAAGTATCTAATCAAAATAAGTTAACCCTTTGAGAAGTACTCATAGTCTAACCCCTCTGGTTCAACCAAACAAACACAACAAACCTTTAGGTAATTACACATTGTCTAACCACTCTGGTTCATCTTTAGCAAAGAAACTCTTAGGAAGCAATCACCATAAATTCTCTTTTTGGTCTCATATCGGTAACTAATATGTACTATGAGGAATCACTCAATGTCCAATTCCCACTGTGTCCCATATCAAGGAAACTACAGATACACTGAGGGAGAACAAAGTCCAACCCCCTATGGTCCTGCAACGTAACATTAAAAAGACACTCTAGATATGCCCTCAACATCCATTCTCCCTATGGTATACTACACAAGGATCTAACATCCCTTTGTATGTCAATCATGTGGAAACTATATGTGGCAGCCAAAGTAAACCTCAAGAACCACTACACTAAACAATTTATTTCATATCATAGAATGTTAGATAATAATCAATCCCTCATAACAATACTAGGCATGGAAACCAAGCAGTAGCCTAACATGCAATGCTAAACCAAACGGTTAAAAAAAAGAAATCATGTAAAAACCATATATAGCATTCCATTGTTAACTCTATTCATAAAAAATTAATCTTTATCCAAACAACATGTCATATCTGAAAAACCATGGCTAAAAACCATAAACACACAATACCCCAAACAAGGAAATTGAGCCTTTTTGAACATAAATTCAAAGTCTATTTTTGGAAAGCGTTTACCACCTACCTTGGTGTCGTGAGATCAATATATATGAACCTTAGGCCCTGAATCACCCTAGAACACTGTAGATCTTAAAAAAATTTAAAAACGTTCAATCGAGGATAACTCGAGAGAGAGTAGAAATCAAGATATTTATTCAAGAAGAAGAGAGAACACACCGATTCAATTCCAACGCAACTGAAGGAGTTCGATTTGGAGAAAGAACAGCGAGTTGGGACTCAGAGAAGATTCACATCTATTCGGATTTTCCTAGCCGAGATAGACAAAGAATGAGATAATTCGGTCTATTAGACACCGCCTGGTCCGTTTAATGAAAAACATTACAGGACATGTACTTTATAAGTACACGGAGTGTACTTTCCCTTATCAGACCCTAATTTAGGAAGACTCCAGGTCACCCCACATGACCATGTACTTGGTTGTTACACGGCTAGTACGCGGTCACCTACGGAAAAGCTGACCGGTGTTCTGGAATCCTCTCACTATGATGCCGGTCCAACGCAGAATTTTTTGGATGTTTTCAAGGATTCCACTGGGCCGTCCTTCTCATTTTATGCGCCTCCTCCTGGGCAGGTGATCAAAAAGTGGCGGATTTCTCACGTTTAAGTAAACCAGTAAGTGGTGGAGGAATGGGTTACACTTTGTCGCTTCTCAATTATTTCTCGCGTTGTGACACTGAAAGGTGTAAATCATTAGAAATTCACTGATTTAACTAATAGGATTGCTGAGGAGTGAGGATTTGATGATTGGAAAATGACTACAATGGGAAGGGGATACTACCATGTTGTCTCTAAATCAAATGATTTCAAGAAAAAGGTATGGAGTAACTGTACCATCTTTCTGAAACCTGGTTTCCTGAATATTCATGAATGGGACTGGAACTTTGATCCCATGAATGTCTGCAATACACATGCTCAAATATTGATACAAATCTGTAGGCTGAATTGGCTTCATTGGCATCCATGGATCCTATAGGACATTGCCTCAACTATTGGAAACCCCATTCGTTTGGATCTACAAACAGATAACCCGAGGTTTGGTCATTTTTCTTGGATATTGGATGAAGTGGATATGGCAATCACTCTTGTTGATGAATTTGTCCACACAACAAGATATGATAGTATGAAATTGGATATCATTTATGAAAGGAAGATGAAATTCTATATGAATTGCAGGTTTTTTGGTCATCATACCTTTGAATGTAAAAGGGATGAAGAAAGTGGTGTTTGCAAGGTGAAAGGGAATGAAGATGAGACCTGTAGAAGGAAGAAGATCACGGAGAAGCCTCTACCTCTAAAAATCAAGGATGGGTCTTCAGTGTTGGAACCCTTGAATGGTTTGGTAGGGACTTTTGTTGTGCCCCTATTTGCGAGGAAAATTATCCTCCTTGTGTCAATACTTTGATGGCCTCTGAGGCACATGATGAGAAAATTGTGCTGGTGGACTCTCTTGTATGGATGGACAAGGAAATGGTTGAACAGGTTGCTCTGAAATCACTGGATGCTTTTAATATCCAGAATATTGCTATGGTGGACCCTCCTGCATGTCTAGATAAGGGACCGGTAGAACAAGATGCTCTGCAATTGCTGGAGGCTAATTCTAATATGTAGGATGCTATTCATCAGACTGCATCACATGATGACCATGATAGGTTGGCTGTTCTCTGCCTGGACAAAGCCCCTACTGAATAAGAGGCTTCTCAGTCTCTGGAGGTGGGACTCACTGTGCAGGGTATCATTACTCATACCTTAGCATCTGAGCCATCATCCCATGTGGGTGCAAGTGAAGGTGATCAAGACAGGATTCAGTATGTATCTGATTTAGGGGAGAATTTGTGATAACAACCGCCTCCAAGGCTCCCTGAAAGAGCATCCCCTCATGCAGTGACCCTGCTCACTTAAAATATCAGAACAAATTTACACCATTGAGTGGCATTCACTGATCAGATGACACTAAAGACCACATGAATAATGTTCTAGAGCATGCTAGTCTTACTGAAACAGGGTATCTCCTCCCTGGGCAGTCAACATCACTGAGGGCCTTGAGTAACAAGCTGGGTGATCACAAAGCACAACAGGCTGAGGAGAGTTCTCAGTCGGGTCCTGTGGACAAGGTCGATAAGGATTCACCCAAGAACATCGAGGCCGACAGCCATCCTAAAGGGAAAGGCACGAAAGGAAAAGGTAAGAAGGGAAGTGATCAAAAGGCTATGTCATCAAAGGGGTCCCCCAGACAAGGGGCATGGACCAATTGTAATGAATATATACTTCTGGTAATGTCAAGGGTTGGGAAATTACTGGATGGCCAAGACCCTTATACATTTTATTGTGGCCCACAAACCATTTATTTTTGGTATTGCGAAACATAATTTTATCTTTGATAATTGGAATGACTTCTATTGGACCAATATTTGGCATCAATTTGTGTCATGCAATTTTCATGATTCGGAGATGGATCACTTTTGGGTTCTTTCGGCATGATTCAATTCATCTCACATCCTTTGTAAAGAATCCTCAGAGTGTTTTTCTCTCTTCCAGTATTGATGGTTATCAATTTTCAGCTTTGTTTCTTTTTTCCTCTACCACTTATATTAGAAGAATGGAGTTATGGACATAGCTCAAAGAGGTTTCTGGGCTAATGAGTCAAAGAGGGGTATCCCTTGGGGACTTTAATACTATGTTGAGGCTTGAGGAGAAGACAAGTGATACTTTTAATAGGATTGCGGCTGCTGATTTTTCTTCTTGTCTGGACAGTTGCAATCTTGTTGAAATCCCTCTTGCTAGAGCTGAATTTACTTGGTGTCATCACACTTGGAATGGGAGGCAGGAAAGAAAACATGTTAGAGATTTTTTTTCAGATGGATGATCAAGGTGTTGTGCATGGATTTTTTGGTTTTACACTACCGAAGCATCATTCAGATCAGAATACTATTGTTGTGGATTTTAGTACGCAATTGGCACAGTCATGCTGAATCCCATTTTGAATCAATAATGGGTGGATTTTTGAGAATAAATGCAGGGAACTTGTGCTTGAGGCATGGAAGCTTGAACTGAATGGTATCCCCCTACAAAGGCTGGTTGTGAAATTAAAGCATCTCAAAATTCTTCTTAAGGAATGGAGTAGGGAGTCCTTTTCTCAACTTGGCACTGACATTATAGCTGCTGAGGAAAAGCTTTCATCTATTCAAATTCAGAATCAACAACAAAATTCCCTATCACATGAGGAGATAATGGCTTATAATAAATTGGATGATCTCATGATGCTTCAAGAAAGGCTGGATAGAAATCAGCTGAATGTCCAATGGCTCAAAGAGAGAGACATGAATTCTAAATTTTTCAACCGGTTTCATAAAGAAAATAAAATCCAGGTAAGGTATAAGGCGATAATCATCCAAGGGAATCCCTTTAGAGATAAAAATGAGATATCTCTAGAGGTCGTGGAACATTTTAATGAATTATACTCTGATGATGGGAAGGCCAACACACAGAGTATTGTTGGGAACATAACTGCATGCATTGGCGAGCAGGACAATCAATATCTTGTCACCCCTCCTACGAAGGAGGAGATTCGTGAAGACCTTTTATCTCTTAATGTGGATAGTGCTCCCGACCCTGATGGTTTCACTAACAAATTTTACACATCATACTGGGACATTCTGTAGGATGATATTACTTGTACTATAAAGGAATTTTTTCTCACTCTTACTTTCCATTTGGGATGAACTCATCTTTCATTTCCCTCCTGCCTAAAAAAGGTAATGCTCTTGATATCAAGGATTTCAGGCCTGTTGCACATGGGAACACCATCTCCAAGATCATTAGTAAGATTCTCATGAAAAAATGGGGTGGTTTTTTGATGGCTTGATCACTGTTAATCAATTTGGATTTGTTCCTAGGAGACACATTCAGAATTGTCTTTTCACTGCTTCGGAGAGTGTCAACCTAATTAGGAGGAAGGTGAAGGATGGATCTTTTGCTCTGAAACTTGACATATCAAAATCTTTTGACACTTTAAACTGGAGATTACTTCTTGATGTTCTTTAACAGAATGTATTCTTTTCTACACTCATTAAGATGATTGACACCATACATTGCTCTTCAAGGCTGTCCATCTTCCTCAATGGCACACCATGAGTTTTTTCCCTGCACTAGAGGTGTGTGGTAAGGTAATCCACTCTATGGCCTTCTTTTTGCGATTATTGAAGATTAACATAGCATATGTATTAAAGATATTGAAAATATGGGTTTATAAAAGAAAATTATGGCTGGTAGGAATGATTTTGCTCCATCCCTTTTGTTATATACTGATAATATCCTTCTGTTTGGGAAACCTTCAAGGAGAAACATTTGTTCCATTAAATATATTTTTCAACACTATGAAAAGGTGGATGGTCAGGCAATCAGTTGGAAAAAATATCTCATTGTTTTCGGCAATGGTTTCATCGATGGTAAGCAGAATAGGATTAATCGACATATGGCGGTGAAAAATGGCTCTTTGCCATTTCACTATCTAGGGATTCCCCTATTCTGGGGACGGGTGAAGAGACAACATCTAGAGGGAACTTATTCTAACATTATGAAGCAACTTTCTAGTTGGAATGGGAAGACAATGTCTATGGTTGGGTGGGTTTGAATTGTCAATTCAGTGATCACCTCCAAGATTGTCTACTGTTTCTCTCTTTATATATGGCCTAGAGGTCTCATTAAAGAGATTCAGTGCATGATTAGAAACTTCATTTGGACTGGGTCAGTCCATTAGAGGAGGCTTGTCACTGTTTCCTGGAAGCAATGCATCAAGCCTATTGACTTGGGTGGCCTTGGTGCGAAAGACCTCAGGACGTTCAATGATGGTATCACTGGGAAGCTCACATGGGATCTAATTTCCAAGGAGGGATATAATGATTTCTTAACTAACATATTTACAAGAAGGATCTTTAATGGTCACAGGAACTAAATTGCATCATCGGTTTGGGCATCTTTCTAGTACTCTTTCAAGCACATTTCTTGTGACATCAAATGGTTGGTTTGTATGGAAACTCCTCTTAACTGTTGGAGTACGACATGGCTTGAGAGGCCTTTGCAAGATAGCATGGTTGTTCCTCCTGATAAAAGGCATTTCTCTATTAGGGATTTTATTACTCACATGCCTATGTTTAGTAGCATGGACCCTTTTCAGGTGGAATAGGAAATTAAAAATTATCTTTTTATGGACCATGATATGCTGATATAGAAGCAGAACCGCAATGGGAAGTTCAATTTCCGGGATTCATACCGGCTGATTTGTGGAGGATCCGGTCATGCACCTGGTTGGATGAGAAATTTCCAAACCATTTTCATTCAGATTTCGTTTTTCTTGCTGATTTGGTGCATCTAAAAAAACAGGATGCCCACTCATGACCAGCTCAAGTGGGATGGATTGAATCTTTCTTCAGCCAGTCCTCTGTGTATGGCTGCTGAGGATAGTGTTCAGAATCTATTTGTGGAATACAGATATGCAAGACAACTATGGGACTATATTGGAGGCCTGTTTGGGATGATTTTTGACAGAAATATGCTACTACATGTTTTGATTGCAGGGCTGTCCAGGTATAAATGCATCGAGCAGACTGGTTACCTTTTGTTGGTATCTGTTGCAGCTCTATTTGCGGCCATATGGGCTGCTCGTAATGCAGCGGTGCATGACAGTAGGTGCATCCCTGTATGGAATGGCATGGAAGCTGTCCATATGGATGTTCATGCTGCTTCCAAGACTCAAATAGGTGTGATGGATAACAACATATTTGATCTGCATGCACTTAGTTTTCTTGGTGTCTCTGGTCGGCCAGAGAAACCCAAAATTCTTAAGTATATTCACTGGATACCTCCAATCGACCCATGGAACAATGTGAATGTGGATGGGACCGCTTATAGTGCTCCAGGGTTATCAGGGTGTGGTGGTGTCTTTCACACATACCGTGGATTTATTAAGGGATGTTTTTATAATTTTACTGGTGTTATAGTTGCATATGATGTCGAGCTCTGGGCAATAATTCATGCAGTCAGGTATGCTGTTTGCTTTAATTGAAGCATGTTATGGATTGAGTCAGACTCACAGCTTTCAGTTCATGCATTGGAATCATGATCCCACAATGTGCTGTGGAGGGTGATAACTCACTGGGTTGAATGACTCATTTAATTTTCTCATATGTGGTTGGATTTCTCACACGCCTACTGGGATGCCAATTAGGTAGCGGATGCTTTATCTAAGAAGGCGACTTTAGCGATGGATGTGATGTGATATTTTACGACCCCTAGTTACTGTGCTTCAATTGCTGAGGTGGACATGTATGGTATTATGTATTATAGACTCTGTAATAACCCCCTGGCTGTCTGACTCTTCTTTCCTTTTATTTAATAATTTTCTTAGGGCCAGGTTTTGCATGGTTCCTGGGATTTTGAAGTATACTTATATGTAAAAGTCTTGTACTCCAAAAAATTGTAGAGACTCATATTTTTCTCAAAAACAAATAGAAAGAAAGATTCATACTTGAAAATAATACCATGTTTCTTACAGTGTCTTCCCTTTTATATTGGAGGAGTGGTATTATTGTAAATATAAAAAGGTAATCACAATTGAGAGGTCACCCTTGCATCATTTTCCACCAATAATGGTTTATATTTTAGAAAATTGAAAATATGGTAAAATATGGATAGAATAAATCTTTTGAACATGTTTCTAGGTTATTTGGTATCTTAAGTTAATTTTTATCCACCATGTAAACTCGTTTTTACCTTAATTGTTGTAATTAAATTTAACTACTTTCACAAATGTTTCCCGTAAAAAAATATGTTTACCTTATTATAAATTGTATAATTAGTAAGATTCTTAATATATAATTCATTTCTCAAAATTATAATTACAAAATTTTAATAAATTTATTCAAAATTAATCTCACTGATGGGACAAAACAACATGTTTTTACAGTGAAGAAGTTCAAAAGATTGAAAATTTTTTATTTCCAATTTCATTTTTCAATTGATTCCAATAACCTAAAATATATTAATACATGTATAATATATCTATATAAAATTTAAAACCAATTTAATATTTAATTAGTTTATATAAATAAATTAGAATGAAAATGATGTTTTCAATTAAAATTCAATGTTCGTCACTATTCAAAAAAATGATACATCTTAGAAAAATAATAAAAATTTACAAAAAGTAAATTTCGATATAACTATTTCAAGAATGAAGTTATTTTTTCAGATAAAAGTTATAAAAGATTTAGAAATTGGATTTAAAATATGTTCAACCTTAAAAGGAGGTTAAATAACCTTTAAAAAAATATTTACTTATTTGTAAAAAGGTATTTATTCTTATCTCTTGTCAATAAAAAATATAATATTAAAATTAAATCTATATATAAATATAAATATATATATATATATCATTAAAATTAATTTATCAAATGTGTTTCAATTAATTTATTAAGGTAAAATGTGTTTTATTGCATAAATATTATTTTCCATCAAAAGATTTCTTATATTTTTAAAAGGGTTTTATTTTTATTTCTAGTTAATTGATAACAAAATAAATATTCTTATATACATGTGTAAAGAATATTTTCATAATTTAATTAATCTTATTCATTAACACCATTCTATAAAGAAGTTGGAAACAATAATAGAATTTTAATAATATTATTAATAGAACATTAATGTTTTTTAAAACTAGGTTTTGGGTGTCACGTCGGTTATAAAATTAAATTTTCATTTTGTGAAACACAAAACAAACATAGTGTTGGTTATACTGAAATATAATCTATGTATTGTATGTCACGCAAGTTTAGCATGGTGTTTCATGCATCTCAAACCAAACCTAATTCTTTTATATAACTCAATCCATATTTAGTGATTCATGTTTATGAAAAATATAAAAAAAATTAATTTGGGAAAAAAATATTTCACCAAATCTCATAGTGTTATATTCTACACACATTCAAATAAATTTCACCCTTAATTTTTTTGGGTTCTCAAAGGATTAATATTTGAAAGTTAATTTCATAGAAACCAAAATTTTAAAAATTAATAATGAAAATTACATTACAAATGGAATTTTGGAAACTAAATGGTTACCCAAATTATGTCATAATTTGTTGTCCACATAGAAGAACATGTATAGACAGTGAAAACAAGGTCATGAAAGATATATCCTACTATCAAGTTATGATGGAGAGTGATAGATAACCCAATTAAGAGATAGTTAATGATCACAAAGCCATTAGTCAAAGAGGATTGAAAAAAGAATTTGATATCATAAAAAATGATGATAATGGTAAAACATTTATTTCAATACCGTCTTCCCAAATTTGAATATTTTTCAGGACAAGATACACTAACAAGATTTCCACATAGTCTTACCCTTTGGTTGTGTTTTAACTAATTTCCATATCCCCTATTAATCCAAAAATGATGGATACTTTCTTATTACTAAATAACTAACAGATCATAAGATCCATAAGTAGAACAATAATTAATTCCATTCATCATTAGTAATCATCATAGTAAAAAGTTTAGCAATGGTTATCCAGTATGCATAAATCCTCATACGGTGAGACAATACATTAATCTAAAAAACATCATCTAAAGTTTAACATAAACTATTACATAAATATTCAATCATAAAATAGGTAAAAATGATTAAAATCCAAAAACATCATAAAGAAGATAACAAAATATTCTTAACATTGATTCCCCATATATCATAAGTAGCTCTTCAAGGTCACATTCTGAAACATGTGAATACCTTTATCAGGTATTGTATTGAATCATGGTAGTAACCTAAATTATCATAAAACATTATTTAAAACATAGTGATTAATTATTAAAAATATTATTGGATATATGTCTTAAATCCCAAAAGTTTTAAACTTCATCCATGATAAAATATAACACTTTTCATCTAATCCATAATCAGTTCCAAAGTAATCAGTACCATCCAATTTACTTATTCATATCCATGATATCTATATCAAAACATTATTCTCTCAAAATAAGGTACATATTAAGGGTTATATTTCTCTATTTTATGTGTTTTCTGTGAATATCAATTTTATATTAAATCACTTTTCTATTACATAAAAAACATATTCTTGAAAATCCTTATTTAAAAACATAGAGTGAATGATTATAGAATATTTCAATAATTCAAAATTCTTGAGTACAAGTACATAAATACTTTGATTACTTCATTATTTAGCCAATAACAAGTATACCTCATCCTATTACTTAATACCTCTTTTAGTTCACATTTCACAAGTAGTCACATCATCAATAGTAATATAACCACTACCCACACCACCGTTCTTATTCTCATTATGATAGTTTCACTTATGATTCTGATTTTTATAATATAGATTCTTTCCATATTTATAGAATTAAAATATTGATGATTTATTAGGGATGACATTATTCCCATTCTTTGTATTAATTGAACTATTTTTTTTATTTTTTAGTTACATTTCTTCAATCTTTTCCAAAATCATAACATATTAATGTTCTTCTAAAACATTCACTCGGGTTCTTCCAAAATTATTGACATGTAATAAACTGAATTATATTTATTATATGGTATACATTACCCAAATTATCAGTGAACCCTTTCATTATTTTATTTAGCGAGTTTGATAGTTGATTTGGGTACATGTCATTAATCATGTTCCATCAAAACCGATTAGGTATTATCCCAACTTCCTTTACTCCAATCATAATCTCATTTGATTACTCATCTGCAAATTATTCACCACATTTAATGTTGACTCAGTTTCTTCTGGTTCATTTCATTGTCTAAAACCAGAAATCATAGTTTGAAAAAATCTTATCATATCAAAAACCACATTAAACTCACATATCAATTATAGTATTTATAAATTATGACGCCATCTTTAATATGTGACACCTCAAGAGTTTCCATAGAGACATACCTATAAAAATCCATAGAAATATCCCTAGGAATATAACTAAAGTTTTCTAATCCATGATTGTAATAGTTGTCTAATTAATCCCTTTTATACCAACTCTACTGCACCAGGTATAACATAAATGGATATGATATCATTTTGTAAAAGTATTCAGATAATTTCAAAATTAAATGCCTGAGGATCATAATATTTTATTGTCCTTGGAATCTTGGAACAACATTTTTTAATATGGTTAAAGATCCTCAATTTTTCCCACAAAGGACTTATCTTTTATTACTCCTAATCAAAATATTTCTTCATAATTAGGGAAAGTAAACAAATGAAAGGATGAGATTATATACTCATTAAGTGTAAAAAAGGGTGACATGTAAGCATAATCATGAGCATAAGAGTATTAGAAAAAGATAATAACATTAAAAAATTACACTCTACATATCAAAGATCATAATCAAGAGTCATGGAAAAATATTGGTTGTTTATGAGAAATAAATAAAAATGGAATTATGATCAAAATCTATGAAAGCATAACATAGGAATAAGACTTGGAATTATGGTAGACACCTAAGAATATAATAATTATTTCTATAGTAGTTAAGTATTACTACCAAGGCCAACATATTTAATGTATTCACTCCCCAAAATATCATGGCAGTCATGGTTCACCCATTTTAACATCTTAGTAGCCAAGGATCACTCATATTTACCAAACTGAGTTCAATCCTCATTAGAGTCATGTCTGTCTCATAAGATATAAATCATTACCCAATGCATTTGAGAGAGATATAGGTCATTACCATCACATATTGAAATCATGCATATGTGTGCCATATGATCATAAAAAATAATATCATAAACCAAGAAATAAAATGGGTATAGTAATCATGTTATCATACCATATCGTTTTTAAAATATAAATGTTTTATAATTATTTCATGAAATCATAACCAATGAAATGATGCAGGATTCACAAGAATATAACTCATGAAAGATAAAAGGGTTTTATAAACATATTACCCAAGAAAGATAAATGAGATTCATAAAAAACATTCCATAAAAACATAAACCATTAAGATAAAGAATATGAATGGAACCCTTGGATCATATTCATAGTATGACATGAGTAACACCAATATATGTCATCTTATATGAAACATAATTTTGAGAACTTTTTTAAAAACATTTCTTGAGAAGCATATCCCTTATTCATTTAAAAAACATTTTTAAGAAATGTAATAAATTTTCAAATTCATTTTATTTTAAAATAATATTTAAAACATAGAAAGCAAGCTTGAAAACATTTTGAATACCTTTTTTATGAAAAAATATTTTGGAATCCGGATTACATTTTGGAAAACATGATTCTTGAAAACTTATAAAGGATGATTGAGATCATTTTTAAAACATTTTTATATAAAAACATATAAAGGAAGCATGCAACTACCTTACAACACTTTTTAACCATAAATCATTTTAGAAAACTATATTCTTTGGAAACTATCTTAAAAACAATGAATTTAGAGATTATTAGTGATTTTTTTCTTTAAATATATAATATAGAAAACATTCAAAGGAAGATTCAAAGAGATGAATGTAATGATGGTGGATAGAGTTTTACACATTTAACATAATTTTTGTGTTGTAAAATGTATAGAACAATTCCTTGATAAAATACAAAAATAATATTCTTTTTTTAAATATTTTGTTAAAAATGAAAAACATGGGTAACCATATAATTTAATGATAATAGGATAATTGTGCTGAATTTTTAAACACAAATTTTGAAAACATGGTTGTTAAATAACACATAATTCTGACGAAATATAGATAAAGTTGGTTTTTATTTTAAAAAATCAACTATCTAAAGTTTAAAAGGGTGGAAAAATGGTATCAATACATGGAGATATCATGAATAAGTAGAGGAGAATAAAATCCCTGAGAGTTCATTAGATATTGATCATAGTATTTCATCAATGGTAGAAACATTACTAACAATCCAATGAAAATATGAGATTGTAGGAATAAATTATTACCACATCCGTAACACTAAATCATAATCCTCATGAGAAAATGATATTAAAAAAGCTTACAATATCCTAAAAATAAAGTTACTCATGGGAAAAATTTCTAAGAAAATTATATAAACATTGTAAAATAATATAGGTTCATAACATTACATAATATATATGAATAAAATAACATAATATTGGTGAAACTAGGTGCATAACATATCATTTGTCTCAAAGAAGAAAAACAGAGACAAAATTACGTTTCAACGTTGGTAAATTTAAAACCACAAACCCTATTAAAAAGGGATCATAAAATAGATATATAAATACTCAGGAATTTAAGGATAATTGTCACAGAATAAAATAATGGTCAGTATATACACCACACAAAAAATGTGTTTGGAATGAAGCATAAGTCTTGCAGAAATAAAAGTGAGACAAAAAATTCCCTTACTACTTGAGTAAATTTTGAATCCTGAGATGTGTGAAATAATAAAAAAATTGAAAATTTTAATATCGTTAAATAAAGTATATTAATCATATAACAAGTCATAGGGTATTATTTACACCACAAAACAAGAATAAGTGTGGAGCACAACATATATCTCACAGAAATAAAAGTGAGACAAGAATACACTTATCTAAAGTATTCACTTACTCTGAACACATTAAAAAATTAATTTAAAATAAATATAATATTATTATAAATCTTTAATATGACCATATTCTTATATATCATAATATATGTGATTTTATTGTGACTTTATATTACCCATTTATTAAAAATTTCTCATTATTGTAGTGTTTCGGATAATAACGGCTTTGTTTTATTGTATATGTTTTGACTTGTTATTGTTGATCTTCTTACATTGATCATGATTTACATATTTGATTAATTTAAAAAATATTTTATATAACATATATATTCAATATATAATTATTTATAATAATATATTAATGATAAAATAAATAAATGGAATACACCAATCATGGAAATGGTAAGTTGTACGAATGCATGAATATTGTTTCCATTTTCTGATCATATGAAAAGAAAGAGTGTAAATTAAATATATGTATATATATATTATCATTCAAGAATAATTATTTTTCATATATAACATATAATTTAACAAAACTCATCCTTAATTCACACTACTGGAAAATTTACACATACACACAGTTTGAATCAATGGGTATAAGCTACACCCACAGTTTCATAAACCTTGGGATCTCAAGGCATCAAGATTTCCCTATACCCATGGTTTGGGAGAAACCGTTGTTATATCCCACTGAAATTTCATATTACCCACGGTTCTAGAAAACACTAGTATACATTAATACCCATGGTTTACAGAACAATGGGTATAAATTTTTACAACACAAATTATATAGCAATGGTTAAGTAAACCATGGGTATAGATTGTTTTCTTAACAGCACACATAACCGTAGTTTATTGAACCATTGGTATAGATAGATTCACAATAGCATATATACCCATTGTTTAAAGAACCGTGGGTATATATGGTTTAAAAAAAGAATTTTCCCACCATGGTTTCACCTTGCTCGTGGAAACCAGAATGAAATTTTATACAATGGACCATTGTGAAACAAAAAACCATCCCCCCTTAAACACCCACACTTACCCCCCTGTACAAAACCCCCTTGCACCCCCCAGACACACCTCCCCCTAGACACCCCCTGTCACGACCCATCCTCGGGGCCCGTGCCGTGACTACCCCAAGCCCGCCTTCCATAGTCCAGGGGCTGGCGACTAGCACCAAAGGCGTAAATCCTGATATAAGGGAAGGCATTGCCTTTATATAAGTAAACAAACATAACAGAGAATTCAAGCTGAAGTAAACACTAAGTAAACTGAGTACAAAAGTGATGAAAAGTAAATGGGTCAGAATAAAACCCAACTTAAAGTACAATACAACTAAAAAGAAAGTAAAACAGCAGAAAAGTAAATCAGCAACCACCGAGTCGTCCTCCGGCTATCCCACCAGAAGTGTGGGTACAGATGGTCTCTTCAGCTCCTCGGGTCCAGTCATCCTCTCAGTGTACGTCCCACTAATTGGTCCATCTCGAGGTACCGTCCCGCTCAACAATACTTAACCACGATCAACGCTATGCGTCGTCTATATCCAACACAATTTAGTGTAGGCATAGCCCGTACAGGGGTGAGTATACGTTACTCAGTAGGGACCCCGAGATACCTGAAGGTCTCCCATAATCCACATAGGATAAACCAATAAGGAAAGATACAAACACAAAGTATCAACCAACTCTATTGAGGTATATGACCATACATATATCTAAGTAATCAATTCCAGTTCGGCACCAAATCATGATCCCAGGTATAACCCAGTTCACATAGGGAAACACAACCAAGTCCACACAGGAATGCAAGTCAATCATATCGATAATATTGATTTAAAGACATGACTAAGCTCAAACATGTATACTACACAAGAAGAAGGGTACAGATGATAGATGTAGCCTCTGAATCATCATCCCTACCGAACCCACGTAGGATCCAAGTACAGAAGTCTTCACTACCGAACCCACGTAGGATCATAGTACAGTTACCATCGATGCCGAACCCACGTAGGATCCAAGTACAGTAGTCATCGCTTCCAAACTCACAGAGGATCCAAGTACAGTCGTCCTCGCTGCCGAACCCACGTAGGATCCAAGTACAGTCATCATTGTCGATGCAGTCGTAGCCAGCTTTAGGGTTCCTGCACACATGACACTCGATTCTGGGAGGGTCCGCTCCACAAGACAAGGGTTTCAATACATCAACTTTCACAAAGTCTAGCATTGATGTATCCCAAAGTTCTATCTCGTCAATAGGAACTCAATGAGACAGACGACGCGTCAATCGGACACCCGGTCTGAGAGACAATGGCCTTTTTGTCCTAGGTACCCTGTTAGAAATACCCTCATTTCTAACCCGACTGATATCAAAATTCATCCAAAACTCACATAGAGTATCGAAATAGGATTGTCTCGTCGAAAGAGTCCTAGTACCACAGACGACGCATCGATCAGACACACAGTCCTTAAGTTATTCACGTTTAAGTGAATAACGGGCCCTGCCTGTTTAACCCAGTGGGCCGACGGGTCGGGTTGACCTAGTTAGACAGGTCCGACCTTGCAGGGGTGTCAGACCGGTCTGAAGAATTAAAAAACTCAGCCCAAAGGGCCACGGCCTGATCGGATGTGGCGCGGCCTGGCCAAAAGTGGCACGGTCCTGCCCAGCAGGGCGCGGCCCGGCCCGACCTGGCGCGACCCGTCTCGGCCCGGCCCGGTGCGGCCCGACCTGGCGTGTCCCGACTGGGCGTGCGGCCCAGCGGGCTGGGATGAAGCCGAGTGGGCTCCAAGGCGTAGGGAAGCGCCCCCCGGACTTCTGCACCAGCGGCACCGCCCTTCCCTGAACCGGCCTGCTAGACCGGCTGGTCATCGCGCACGGGACCTGCATGGGCGGGCCGCCAGTCCTCCAGTGAGGTTCCCTCCTGGCGCCGCGGTCCAGCACCGCCCGACCGTCCGGTCCTCTAACGCGAAACCCTCTTGGTGCCGTGGCTCCTCTTGGAGCGGCTAGCAGATGGGCCGACATGTTCTTCCGCCGTGGCAGCCCGCGTTGCGGGCCGCTATTTGTTCCGCACATTCGTCGCAATGGAACCAGTTCCCTTCTTCATGATCCCAGCATGGCACGACGATGCTGTTTTTGCTTCAAATAAAATTTCCAATTCTAATTAATAATAAATGAGAAGAATGGAGGGTTGTCGGGACATGTTCGTTCGGCCCGCACCCTCCACGTAAAAGTATAGCAATCAGCCAAGGTAAATAAGATGATCAATGACAAACCATAGCACAATTTTAATCTATTAATATTTAACATAACCCTGACCTCAAAAAACGATGACGAAATTCGGCGCCGCGGTTGATGACGTTCACATGGTGAGGTTTTGTGGACGTCGATGAAGTGCATCTGAGGAGGAAGCAGTGTCTCCTCTTTTTATCACGGAGATAAGAAAACAAAGCATGATGTCGTTGGTGAATTCCCACATCATTGTTTCCTTCCTTGCCGCGGAAGAGGAAAAGGAAGGAGAATCCAAAGTCTCCGAATCAATTTTCCTCATCGGAGTCTTGGCGTTCTTCAACAAAGGAGATGAAGTTCTTCAAGTCTCAAGAGCTCTCTTCCCTTTTTCTCAAAAAAACAATCCCACCAAACAAAATAAAATAAGGCTTGTCCTTATTTTATTAATCCATGCCATGCATTTAAAATTAAAAAATTCAAAAATCCAATTCACTTAATTAATTAAAGCATGAGTTGTCTAATTAAGTAAGTGATATGTTGGCAAGTTTAATGAGGGAGAGAGAGGAGAGGAAGAGGATAGGTTTCACAAGTTAAGATGAGTTACAAATTTTATGAGAGGGTTAGAGGAGTATTAAGGAATGTGAAGGGGTGGGTCTCATGTGGGCCCCACCTCACAAGTATCCTCACATGGGTAGTTAGGGGATTCTAGGTCCCACCCCAACTACCCCCTGTAGGATTTAACCACTTGGATAAGAATAAAAATTGTTGCACAATTTTTTTTCAATTCTTTAATAATGCAAAATTTTTAATTTCTCCTCCCATGAAAACAAAACCACAGTAAACGTCCCCTTAAGCAATTACCAGCAATGTGGTTTCATCAGTGCCCTCAGATTTCAATTCTGAGCACCGGTTCAATAGATAGAAAAACCCGCTCGTTCGTTTACAGAACGTACCCGACCTAAACTTCGAAAATTGATTACGAGCACACCGGGCCTCAGAATCTGATGTCGTCAGAAACTGGGTACTCGTAAAATCCCAAAGAATTTAAGAAAACAATTTCCATGAAATTTACGGGTCATTACATAACTCCCACCATAGGTATTTATGTCCCTATAAAGCTACATCATAAACTAGGGAATCAAATGAAGGTATTGTGCATGAATCTGAGCCTCTCGCTCCCATGTGCTCTCATAGAGGTTCCCATGCTACAAATGAATGCACACCAGAGGAATCGACCATCCATGTAGGACCTGCTTCTATCGATCCTTGATCTCCACTGGAACCTCTGCAAATGTCACCCTGTCATCGATGTCCAGCACCCAGTGATAAATCATATGCATCGGGTCGTGCATGTATCTCCTCAGCTGAGATATGTGGAAGACGTCGTGTACCCGGTGCAAATGAGGTGGAAGGGCCAGGTGATAAGCCACCTCGCCTACCCTGATTAGGACATGTAATGGTCTGATGAAGCGCGAAGATAAAATGCCCCCGAACAAATCTCCATAATCCATGTCAAGGTGAGACCCGTATGAAAATGTGGTCTCCATCCTCGAATTCTAGTGGTCTCCACCTCCTATCAGCATAGGACTTCTGTCTTCTCTGTGAAGTCCTCATCCATTCCTGGATGATCTGCACCTTCTCTGTCATAGCCTGAACCATCTATGGTCCTACTAGTGCTGACTCCCCAGGGTCAGTCTAGCATAGAGGTGATCTGCATGGTCAGCCATACAATGCCTCATATGGTGCCATCCCGATGGTGGAGTGATAGCTATTGTTGTACGCAAACTCTATCAAGGGTAGGTTATCCTCCCAGCTGTGACCAAAGTCAAGGAAACATGCACAGAGCATGCCCTCGAGTGTCTGAATGGTCCTCTCCATCTGGCCATCCGTCTGAGGGTGAAAGGCGGTGCTTAGGTGTAGCTGCGTCACAAAATCCTCCTATAACCCCTTCCAAAGGCGGGAAGTAAAGGGAGCGTCTCGATCGGAGATGATAAATGATGGAACACCAATAAGCCGTATGATCTCCTGAATGTAGAGGTGTCCTAAGCTCTCCACTAAGCCCTGCTCTCTGATAGGTAGGAAGTGGGCCGACTTGGTGAGTCGGTCGATGATCACCCAGATGGAGTCAATTCCTCTGGAAGTATGTGGGAGACCCATCACGAAATTCATAGATATCTCGTCCCATTTATATTCCAATACCTCTAAGGGCTGTACCAAACCTGCTGGTACCTAGTGCTTCACCTTAATTTACTGGCAGGTGAGGCATCATGAAACGAACTCTTCCATAACCTTCATCATACACGGCCCCCAGTGATGTCGTCTGAGATCCTGGTACATCTTCGCTACACCAGGATGTACCGCCAATGGGGAAGTGTTAAAATCCCTCAACACCTCCTCCTGGAATGAAACTGGTACCATGGTACATCCCCTGAAAAGGATGACGTGCTCTCATCCTATAGAAAATTCATCAGTTGCATGTCCTGTGGATATATGTGCACGTCATGTATCACTGTCAACATCCCCATGTTGTGCCTCTCTGACCCACTGAAGTCGTGGAGGAGTGAATGTGAGTGACTATAGAAAGGCTTCTCCATCTCTATCCACGAAGGATATCTGCAATGCGGCTAGCTACTCCGTCGCCTCTCCATGTAGCTGAATACCCGATTTCCTGCTGAGAGCATCAGCTACAATGTTCCCCTTCTTAAGAGTATAGACTATCTCAAAGTCATAGTCCTGGAGGAACTTGAGCCATCGTTGCTATCTCAGGTTTACATCCTTCTGCAAGAAGATATACCTGTGACTCTAGTGGTAAGAGTAGACTGTAAAGTGTTCGCCCATTAGATAGTGCCGCCACATATTCAAGGCCAAGACCACTAATGGTAACACCAGGTCATGGGTAGTGTAGTTCTGCTCATGCTTCCTGAATTGTCGTGAACCATAAGCGATCACTTCCCACTCCTGCATTAGGACACACCCGAGTCCGGTCCCTGATGCATCGCCGTAAACAACGTACCCTACACCCTCCTCCGGTAGCCTCAAGATGGGTGCACTGGTCAATCTCTGTCTCAGCTCCTAGAAGCTCTGCTGACATCTATCTGACCAAACAAAGGGGTTTACCTTCTTTGTCAAATATGAAGGCTTTTCTACAACTCTGGGGAAGTCTGGCAAAAATCTCCGATAGTACCCATCCATACCTAGGAAACTCCGCACCTCCATCACACTCTTGGGTGGCTCCTAAGAAAGTAATTCCTCGATCTTTGAAGGATCCATTGCAAATCCCGCCTCAGAGATTATGTGCCCTAAGAAGTGGACCTCTCGAATCCAGAAATGACACATCGAGAGATTACCATAAAATTGGTGCTCTCGGAGTGTGTCCAGTATAACCCGCAAGTGGTAGGCGTGCTCCTCCTCAGTATTCGAGTAAATCAGTATTTCCTCAATGAAGACTACGACAAATCGATCGAGGTAAGGCCAGAATATCCTATTCATGAGACTCATGAACAATTATGAAGTGTTGGTTACACCGAAAGGAATAACAAAGAACTCATAGTGGCCATATCGACACCTGAAGGCCGTCTTCTGCACATCCTCGTCTCGAACTCTGAGATGATGATAGCCTGACCGAAGGTCTGTCTTCGAGAACCATCGTGCTCCCTTGAGCTGATCAAAGAGGTCTTCAATCCTCGAGAGTGGATACTTGTTCTTCACGGTCACCTGGTTCAAGTGGCAGTAGTCGACACATAGTCGTACTCTCCCGTCCACCTTCTTGGCGAAAAAAATTGGAGAAGCCCAGGGTGAAACACTGGGTCAGATGAATCCCTTGACCTGTAAGTCCTCCAGCTTTACTCGTAGCTCAAGAAGCTCAGCGGGAGCCATCCGATATGCTGGAGTAGATATCGGGGCTGTCCTGGGGTACATGTCAATATAGATGTCTACCTATCTGCGAGAAGGTAGTCCTGGAATGTCGTCATGAAAAACATCTGCATATTGATCGACCACAACCGGAAAACTTAGACTCTGCACATCAACTTCTCCTAGGATGAGACTATCCAACTGACGGGTGATCAGCTATCCTCTCCTCTACATGAGTCCATCCTACGCTGCAAGGGCTCCCTTATCACCAGTGAAGGTGAACCTGCTCCCATATGTGCAGACACAACTCACCTTGTGCCTAATACAGTTGATCTGGGCATGGATTGTATATAACCATTCCATTCCCAAGATGACATCATTAGGCCTCAATGCCACTACAAGAAGATCCCAATCAAAGCTCTCGCCTCCTATAGTAATATCACACTGCTAGCACAAGTGTGTAATCGTCGAGTCTGCTTCTGTAAGAGTCTCTAGTTGTAAGGATCGATCCAACGGCTCTATCAGAATCTCCGAGCTCCGAACAAGGGTAGCAGCAAAGAAAGAATGACTCTCTCATGTGTCTATAAGTACTACAACAAGGGTGGAGTAGACACATATAGTACCTCGAATCATCTCAGGTGTGCTGTGGTCATATGCCTCCACCGCCTGATGTTGATCTTGCCTCTGTCCGCTAGCACCCTGTGGTTGGGGTGGAACTCCTGGTGGTGGTGGTGGTAGAGCCTTGATGCGTAGTCCACCACCTATTGCTCAGCTAGATCCTCTACCTCGTCTTCCTACTCCCTGCAGACTGCCACAGTCGAACCTCTGACACTGCCTGGGTGGTCCCTCAACCGTCTGCTGCTCCTCTCCATGGCGGGTCGGGTAGTCACGAGCCATGTGGCCCTACCTGCCACATGCAGAGCACTGTCTGACTCTCATATGACTGGATCTACTGCGTGTACCCCGCACATCTAAACTAGTATCCTGAGGTCGCCCACCTGATGTCCTAGTCCACTTGGACCTCTATTTCATCTGTCTACTGCTAGCTGTAGAATACTCTACTAGGTGTCGCCCTGCGGTCGGCCTTGCTACTGGCGTAGGCTCAGCAAGGAAGCTCTTCACAAGAAGGGCACGCTCCAGTACTTCTGGCTACATCAAAATGCTGTGGGAGATCATCAAAGCCTTGATCTCATGACTCAGTCCCTACTTGAAGGTCCAGGCCTGGAAGAATGTGTCCTATACCATGTCTGTGGAGTAGCGCGAGAGGTCGGTAAATCTCACAGAGTTCTGGGCTACTGTCGTGCTGCCCTGCCGCAGCTGTAGTAACTCCTGGATGCGCATCGCATGGAGGTTGGCTGGAATGAACTCCGAGCAGAAGAGACTCTCGAAGTACGTCCATAGTAGAGATGCCTCATTGTGCACCTGGAGCATCAAGATCCACCATCTACCTACTGCTACGTGCAGGAGAATCTCCGTAAGGATCACCATGAGGTTAGCTGGTTTCCCTATTATATGATGACTCAGAAAACAGCCTCCAGCCAATCCTCGGCTGCATTAGGGTCCGTCTCTCCATGGAACTTGGGCGGCCTCTATCACAGAAGTTCATGCATCACACTCAGGCAGCGTGCAATCTCCACTGCTAGGGCTGGGGGTATCAGCGGCCCAGTGGGTAGAGGTACCGTTGGTGCCTCCGCTGTAATGGGGACCTTCACGAAGGCCTCGTTGCTCGGTGGGCTGTCATCTCTCACGTAACTGGGAACCCTAGGTGGCTGCCATCATGTGGCCATCCTGAAAATAAACAGGTTCTCCATGATTAATACAGTATAACTGGTGAGCTGACTCAAATTAATCACAAAGAAAACTTTTGAAACTCACTTGAAGTCAGTGTTTTCGAGCACTGAGTCGGAAACCAGATGTCAGGGACCAAGTGTATGGATACGTCGACCACCACATCAAAAATGGAATCCTTGGACTGACAACCACACTCAATATGCTTAAAACTATTTCTTCACCGAACGAAATTATCGGAGTCCTAATTTCTGTGATAGAACCGACTCCTCTGAAACCAATTTGTCATGACCCGTCCTTGTGGCCCGTGCCGTGACTACCCCAAGTCCGCCTTCTAATGTCCAGGGGATGGAGAAAAGAACCAAACGGGTAAATCCCAATATAAGGGAAGGCATTGAATTTATATAAGTAAACAAAAACAATAGGGAATGCATGATGAAGTAAACACTAAGTAAACTGAGTACAAAAGTAAGTGCTGAAAAGTAAATGGGCCAGAATACAAACCCAACTTAAAGTACAGAACAACTGAAATGAATGTACAGCAGCAGAAAAGTAAATCATAAACCACCGAGTCGTCCTCTAGATATCCCACTTGAAGGTTGGGTATAGATGGTCTCCTCAGCTCCTCGGGTCTAGCCGTCCACTCTGTGTACGTCCCACCAAGTGGTCCATCTCCAGGTATCATCTCGCTGCACAAGACTCAACCACGATCAGTGATGTTTTTCATCTGCATCCAACATAGCGTATTGCGGGCATAGCCCGTGCAAGGATGAGTATACGATACTTAGTTGGGACCCCGATATCCCCAAAGGTCTCCCATAATCCACATAGGATAAACCAAAAAGGAATGATACAAACACAAAGTATCAACCAACTCTACTTAGGTATATGCTCATACATATGCCTAAGTCATGAATTCCAGTTCGGCTCTAACTCACGGGCCCAAGTACAACCCAGTCCACACAGGGAAGCATAACCCAGTCCACATAGGAATGTAAGTCAATCATATCGATGATATTGATTGAAAGTCAAGACTCAGCTCAGACATGTATACTACTCACGAAGAGGGGTGTAGATGACAGATGTAGCTTCTGAATCATCTTCCCTACCGAACCCACGTAGGATCCAAGTACATAAGTCGTCATTTCCGAACCCACGTAGGATCCTAGTACAGTAACCATCGATGCCGAACCCACATAGGATCCATGTAAAGTGGTCATAATTGTCAAACCCACGGAGGATCCAAGTACAGTCGTCCACGCTGTCGATCCCAGATAGGATCCATGTACAGTCGTCATCGTCGTCGCAGTCGCAGCCAGCTCTAGGGTTCCCAAACACATCATGCTCAATTCTGGGAGGGTCCGCTCCACGAGCCAAGGGGGTCAATAAATCAACTATCATGGAGTCTAGAGTTGAGGTATCCCAATGTTCCGTCTCATGAATAGGAACTCAACGCGACAGATAGCGAATCAATCGGACGACCGATCTGAGAGATATTGGATTTTCCGTCCCAAGGGCCCGGTTAGAAATACACTCATTTTAACACAGATGATATAAAAATTCATCCGAATCTCACTTAGATTATCGCAAAAGGACAATATCTTTGAAAGAGTCCCAGTGCCACAGACGGCACATCGATAGGGCACACAGTCCTTAAGTTATTCAGGTTTAAGTGAATAACGGGCCTGACCCATTTAGCCCAGTGGGCTGATGAGTCAGGTTGACCTAGTTAGACGGGTCCGATCCAGTAAGGGTGTTAGATTGGTATGAAGAATTACAAAAGTCAGCCTGAAGGGGCGCGACTTGGCCCGAAGAGGCGCGGTCCGGCCCGACGGGGTGCGCTGCCCGGCCGGCTCGGCCGGCTGGCCGAGCGGGCTCCAGGGGGGGGGGGGGGGCGTTCCCCCCAGTCTTATGCACTGGCGGCGCTAGGTGGCACTGCCCATCCCTAAACCGGCTGGCTAGACCGGCCAATCATTGCGCACGTGGCCCGCATGGGCAGGCCACCGGTCCTCCAGCGCGGCGCCCTCCTGGCGCCGCGGTCCAGCACCGCCCGACCGGCCGACGGGCCAGCCGAACCTCTAACGTGGCCACCTCCTGGCACCGCTGCTCCTCTGCCTCCCACCTGTCGACGGGCTGACCGGTTCTTCCGCCGAAGCGACCCGCATTCCAGGCCTCAATTCATTCCGCAGAACCGGCGTGACGTCGCCAATTCCCTTCGTTAGGATCCCGACATGGCGCGACGACTCCGTCTTTCCTTCTTTGCCAATTTCCAATTATAAAAATTAATAAAGGAGAACAACCGAGGGTTGTCGGGCCATGTTCTTTCAGCCCGCACCCTCCGCGTAAAATGATAGCAATCGACCAAGGTAAACAAGATGCTCAACGATAAACCATAGCACAATTTAAATCCATTAAAATTGAACTTTACCCCTACCTCAACAAAAAATGACGAATGTCGGCGTTGCGGTTGACGGTGTCACATGGTGAGGTTTTGTAGACATCGACGGAGAGCGTCCGAGGAGGAAGAAAATTTTCCTCTTTTTATCACAGAGAGAAGAATACAAAGCGTGAAGACGTTGGTGAATTCCTGGGTCGTTGTTTCCTTCCTTTCCTCGGAGGAGGAAAAGGAATAAGAATCTAGAATCTCCGAGTCGATTTTCTTCATCGGAGTCTTGGCGTTCTTCAACAAAGCGGATGATGTTCTTCAAGTCTCAAGTGGTCTTTTCACTTTCTCTCAACACAAAAATCCCACCAAAAAAAATAAAATAAGGCTTCTCCTTATTTTATTAATCCATTCCATTCATTTCAAATTAAATAATTCAAAAATCAAATTCACATAATTAATTAAACCTGGAGTTGTGTAATTCCCATAAGCAATTACCGGCGCTGCGGTTTCATTGGTGCCCTCATATTTCAATTCTGAGCACCGGTTCAAATGATAGAAAAACCTGCTCGTTCGTTTACTGAACATACCAAGCTAAAATTCAGAAATTGATTTCGGGCACATCAGGCATCAGAATCAGGTTCCGATAGAAACTGCATACTTGTAAAATCACAAAGAATTTAAGAAAAAAAATTCCTTGAAATTTACGAGTCTCTACATCCCCCCTGCCTGTACACCCCCTGCTAGACACCCCCCGAGACCCCCCGTTGGCCAACCCCCCAAGACATCCCCCACTAGATCCCCTAAGACACCCCCTTGGACACCTCCCGGGACCCCCCTGGACCCCGCTAGACACCCCCAAAAGACCCCCTGGACCTCCTTAAACACCCCCTTGGACACCCCTCCCCCTGGACACCCCTCCCCCCTTGGACACCACCTGGACAACCTCCCCCCCCGCGCTACACCCAGCCCCCACCCCCTTGCACCCCTGTACCAAGCCCCACCCCTTGCACCAATCCCCCCCTCAAACAAAATAATGAATGAAACTAAACAATGAATCAACTAATCTCAAACCATGCCAGAAAAACTGTCGGGTTAGGGAAAAATAAAATTAAACAAAGAATAATGACTCAAACTAAACAAAAAAAAACCAAATCAATAAAAAATAAGAAAAATATTAACCCAAAATAAACATGGAATCAATTAATAATGCAAAAAATTCAACCTTTCTACAATGGGATGCTACAGTAACCTGAACTGGGTTGTTATAGTAACCAAAATCATCCAATCCAACAAAGGGAACTATAGACTAGGTATGATTTCTATGTAAAAAATAAAACCACTTAATGAATCCCTTGAGGCAACTAAGGTTGATACATGGAATCCTTAAACGTTCTAGGTTCCAATAAATAAATATAAACTTTGGGTTTGAAAATACTAGGCTAGAAACATTTGGTCATATGACAAGAATTATGAGGAATGGAATGAGTTGGGACTGGCCAGATGACTGCTCTTCTGAGGCAGGAGAATCAACAAGAGATTGTCTTAAATAATTCTCACTAAGAGGATATCCAAAAATCTACACTAAGGTTGGAGGAGCACCAAGTGACTCATCAAGGGAAACTAAAGCCGCAAGAGGTGAACTCGGATGAGGAGAATAATAGAAATCATAATGCATTAAACAATAAATTGAAATTTAAGAATGTTGGTTATTGTCTGCATTAGTGATGAGACATAAATAATCCACTCAATGGGGAAAAACAAGATTTGGATCTAGTTGCAAAAAATTTTGATGATGATAAATATGAGTTCCAATGATAAAAAATCATGATTATTAAAAGACAACATGTCATGAGATAAAAAAACTGCCATTTGAATCCAAACACCTTAATCTGTTGAGGCCACATTGTGTTTATTTTTTATTCATTATCATTGAAAGTGGAAATATTCATGAGGTAAATATGTAATGAAGTTGAGATGATTGTAAGGAAGTTGGGGTCTCTAAGCTGGTTGATGAGTAGAAATAGTTTTCTAATGTCATGATACAAAAATGTGTTTGTGCTATAAAAAATGAATGAGGATTGGTGATGAATTTTAATTCTAGGATGTTGGTAGGTGTCTCTAATGGTTTCACCATTTTTTACATGACAGAGAGGTGAAATTATTTTTTCCATTGGAATAGATGAGATCAATCGTATGATAATAAAATGATGTTCTACCCCCTCCCCTTCCCTCCCAGTGCCCAACACTACCTCCCCCACCCATCCCCCTCCCCTCCCCAGCCCTTGCAATACATGCCCACTCCCCCTTCCCCCTGCATTGCCTCCCGCCTGCACTGCATGCCCCCTCCCCTCCCCTCTCATACCCTCCCCTATACCCCTGAACTGCCTCCCACCCACCCCACCCTCCACCCCCAGCCCCTACACTATCTCCCCCAGCCCCCTATAATGATTTCCCCCCCTCCCCTCCCCAGCCCTCCCCCAAGACCATACACTACCTTACCCCCTCACCTCCTCATCCCCATGCACTTCCTTCCCTCTCCCCTTCCCTCACCTATCATACCCTCCCCTATCCCCCTGTACTTCCCCCCTCTCCCACCCTACCCTCCACCTAGCCCCTGCACTGCCTCCCACGACACCCTACAATACTTTCCCCCCTCCCCTCCCCTCCCTCCCCCATGACCATGCACTAACTTCACCCTCCCCTCCTCATCCCCATGCACTTCCTTCACCCTCCCCTTCCCACCCCTACCCTCCCCATCCCCCTACACTTCCTGAAAAACCCTCCCATAACCAACCAACACTGCCAGCCCCACTCACCTCCCCCAGCCCCCTACGCTTCCTACCCCTAGCCTAATGTCCTTCAATATTGGTGTTTCATTCCCCACACCTTGTAATAGGTTAACCTCAGAACACCTATAGTGATCCTTCTGAGCTCACTCCAACATTGGTTGGTGCCACCATTGTTTACATGAAAGATAAATGAAATTACATTTTTCCATTGGAAGATATGAGACCAATTTTAAGGGAATGAAATGATGTTATTCCATAAGAAATATATTATCATTCACATGAAAAATCTATATGAATAAATTACTCGGAGTTCATGTGAAAAATTTATTTTACATATTTTGAATTAATGAATATGTTTTGACCCATGGAGTGTGAATGATATTGATCAGATTATCTCTATGAATGTGTTGTGAATAATTAAATTTGATGCTTGTGGAGATGAATTGTATTGAAATAAGTGAATTTGATGATGAAATGGTTGCAGTGGTCTCCATAACATATCATAAGTGAAGTTGGAAATCATTACCTTGGTTATCTCTACTAAAAACGTGCCACAAAATTAACCATTTTTTAAAATTTGAGGCTGAAGCCTCAGTGAATTTCTATAAAAGGGATACATTACAAAGAAAATCATGAAACCTATAATGTAGCGATGTACTCGATGAGACTCGAACTCAAGATGTCACTGATTCTCAGAGAAGAAACTACCACTATGCGACACCCTGGGGGCCCATTTGTTTTGATTAATATTATATAACATAATTGTTTCTACTGATGTTGGTCAACCATTTTTAGAAATTACATTTATAGAATGAATAGTATGAAATTTATCAGATGACTCATAGGCAACCCCCAATGAATCATATGCAATCCACTTAATGACTTTTACAAAATCAACTATCATGTGTGAAGCTAGTTGATTTTTGGAGAATCCATCCATTGAAGAAAATCATTTGGATGATAGTTTGAAGAATCCGAGAATGCCTTGATGTGATTTTGAGTTGACCTAAGGTGAGATCGATCAAATATGAAAAGTCTAGGCTGGAGTTGTAAATATACAATGAATTAATTCATGGAAATACATATTAGTCATTCAGATCCATGTAAGAGTCATTTGGATCGATGTAAGAATTATTTTCTAGATAGATTGAAAATATGGAAAAGGCATGAACCATCCCTTGTGTGGGTAAGGGAAATTTTCCTATAGCATAAGAATAAAATGATGAACTGATTGAAAAACCATTATGGATGATTTGGGTTTCAGAATAATTTTTATGAAATTATGTATCATCTATCTTTATGAAGTGGAAGATGTGCCAAAATATGAGAAATTCTAAGCCAATGTAAGGGCTATGTAGCCAAATAACGACATATGACTGATTACAACTTCCAAGGATCAATATAAGAGTATTGGAATCCATGTATGAGTCCTGAAATCGACGTAAGGATCATCTATCATCCTACACCTAGTTACTACAGTAACATGAATTGGGATTCTAGAATCATTATTTATAAAATATTAACATTATATAGAAGATGAATCATTATATAATTTATTGTCCCAAAGATACAAGATGAGTTGTTGGTGCTAATATGAATTGAATTTAAAAGATGATATATGAATAAAACTACACATTAGGAAGATATGTTGATGTGAAGAAATAATACAGATACACTTTCAAAAGATTATCTATAGAGAAACGCTATTTCTCATCCAAAGGATAGTACCGATCACAGGAAGAAGAGGCCTCAATAGAAGCTAAATGAGACAACCTTGAAAGAATTTATAAGACATGACCAGAAGATAAAAGATTTTAAAAACATGGAATGAATAAACTTATCATAATGATACATAAGATCAACATTTTCTTACGTAATATCTAGGAAGATAATAAGTATGTGTTACAATCAAAGGGATACATTAGCTTTATCTGTTTGGAATAATTTGAGGTTTCAAGAATGATACTCTAGATGTTACTGAAGAAAATTAAATACTAATTATTTCATGTAATAATCATCATGATTATTTGAAAATAGTTCATGAATCATATTGAGTATTGGAGATAGATTTTTTTTAATGATTTATGGTGAAGTATTGGAATGTTTTAAATCTCAAACATGAACCAAATACATGAGAGATAAAGAGTTTGGAATGTGAAACTATAAATTAAATCAATATATTCTAAGGATTCTATTAGTGTATAACATACAAGAAATAAATTCCAAAAGGTGATGCAGAACTTGAAGAGATTTATGTAGAAGACGGGAAGTAGGAGAAGTTAGTAATGCTTTTTAGGACCACTCATGGTTCAGACATAAAATATAATATTAGAATACTAGAATGGAATATGGTAGATAGTCTATTCCCATGGGTTGGAATAAGTGTCTATGAATAAATGAAATGCCACTCAGGAATGATTTCACCCACAAACAATTAATTAAAACAATAATAGAAAATAAATAGAATTTCAACACGACTAATTTTTATGGCAGAAGTACATACCAAAAGAAAAAAAGTAAATATAAATAGCACATTAAAAAACTAGAAAATAAATAAACCCACTAATTAATCGCTCCACTGCTCCGATATCCCTCCCCATAAATGAAACAATGTAGTCGGCTCTAGTGCCCTTTTGGCCCCCTTCGCAAAATATAAATACCCTCCATCTGTAAAAATCACTAAAATTCCTAAGTGGCCGATGTGATAAAGAACATTAAATAAAAAATAAACTATATCATACATGTATCTTGTGAATCTACAAGTTTTAATCCTGTTATAAGAACTAAAACGCCCCATGGGTCAACAAATATTCATGTAAATAAGGAGGAAACTGATTATATTGAAAGAACAATGTAAAAGATAAAAATACACATCATAAAACTACCAAGAGATTATAGACATCCACTTGTAGAATCGTGTACATGTCTAGAAACATCAAGAAAAAATTCCCTGGAAGACATATAAAGCATTTGATGAGTAAATAATAAGAATACACTTCCTGTAGAATCTAATTAGTGGATTAATCGCCAAAGATAATCACTAATTTCATATAATATGTGTAATTTCAACAAAACAACCTTTAGTACTGAATAAGATGTTCGGGAAGAATAAAATATAGAATACATTCTCATTTCTAAGTAAGAGTCTCAAATTGAATTGAATACCAAACTAAAAAAATGAAGCTATAATGATAAAGAAAGTTGATGGGAAGAATGTTGAACCAAATGAGGAATCTCTCAACAGGGAGTGTAAAACCTTTTATGTGCTTATGAAATTCAAGATGAAGATTTATGATGTTTTATTAATAGAATAATTCTTAGTATGAGTATAAATATGAGAAACTATCAAATTACAAACAATGAAATCATATAATAAGTTTTAATGTAATTTATTTCATTATTGTTGAATACTTTAGAATTTATAAAGATTATCATTTCTCAAAATAGGGGTAGTATTAGAGGAGATAAAATTATGTTAAACATCTTGAGGATTGATTCAATATATTCATCTGTAAGAGAATACATGATTATTAGAGGACCCAAAATTATGAATTTGGATTCATAAAACAACATAAGCATTGGAAAGTGTTTTTATATCAAAGTACTCAGTCACCATCAAATTTTTCTCATTAGAAATATTAACAAAACTACTATTTATATATTTTCCCTCAATATAAGAAAAATTAATTATAAATTTCCTTTTAATAGATTTTAAATAAATTTATAAATTTTAAAATTATTTGAAATAAATAATGTGATCTAAATCACTCTATTTAAAATGAAAATAATTTATCATCTATATAAAATTCAGATACCATTCTCCTGATGCATATCTTATCATATAAATGGATTTATTTATCTTATAATCCAAATTTCAAAAAATCATTTAAATAAAATCATCATGATAAACCATATAATATTTTTACCTAAATAATCATTCATGAAATTTTGTTTTAACCATGATTTGATGATTCTCTAAATCAATATGAGATAATAAGAACATGATAACTCAAAATTATTCTAACTTATTTTTTATCTCTAAATATTTCCATTTCAATCACACTTGGTTTTAATAACTCATTTTCATATAACATGTTTAAAACAATATGAAAATTAATGAAGATCTCGTTTGCTATTATGAGTCATATAAAAAATCTCTTCATGTATCTAATTTAATCACTATAATGTATAAAATATTGAATTATCATCTTCAAAAGTGACCAGATAATTTTTATTATTAAAATTAAATTCATGCACTTGATGTTACACTATAGTCATTAGAGTCAAAAGTCTTATAAATATTTTGGTATCTCCTCAAGATAATTTATTCTGTAAATTCATCAAGTGACCTTTCACACAGTGATAATATAATGAAACTTTATTATCCATCAATAATGGCTCTATTATCATAAATATAGATGGGGATTGAAACATTACTAGGAAATGATGTTTGTGACACCATAAATTCAACACAATCCACTTTAAAATTTATTAGGTTTGAAGAATAATTAATACCATCTATATCATCGTCAATGAATATGGAATGATCAAATTCATTGATTTTCAAAAAGTAGTAAGGATAATGAAATAATATATATCAATAAACATATAGTATTATTAATAAAGAAACACGTAATTTCATATTTCAAGATAAAATAGAAAATATTGAATAAGTTAATGTTGAGTTACATAGGGACACATACTTTTTTATTTTAATTTTAAAGAATAAGTTTCCATATCTATCTGTTATATCACTCTAGTGAAAGAGGATATTGTTCAGCCCATGAATGTTGAGTCAACCCATGTAACCAACCATAGAAAACCTTAACTTGTTTCATTAAATGAATCATCCATAAATTAACATGGTCTTCTTGTTCTCGTATATCAACAGTCAAAAGTTCAAACAAGTCACCTAGTTAAACCTCAAAAATGGTATCTTGGTCAAATTTTTATATAATAAAAAAAATCACATGTAGAGATTTTGGATGTTATTAACACTTTATTAGAGTTTTTTGATCTATGGTGTTCACCAATATAGTTAGAGAAGAAACCATATCATTATTGAGTGTACTAGACTACACATATATCTAATTTTTGAAATTCTAGTATCTCAATATTTAATGGAATAAGAGATCTAAAGAATAATCTAACTCATTTTTCTTCCTATTGTGGCTTGATATTGGTAAATCTAGAAAAATAGGAAAAAACTAAACCCAGATATATCACACTGACCATAGAAGGTGTTGGGACTAATTTAATGTCTGATTATACAACCTAATGTTATATTTATGGAACTTAATAGGTGGAAAAAAAATTACCGAAATAAACCCAGTTAAACCACCAAAACATAAATTATGTCCATCAATTTCAACCATGATGGTCACTATAGAAAAGTTCATGTGTTTTTCTATCAAATAATTTTTTTTGAAAGATCTACGCCTTTATTTTGTTAAAACCCCTTCATGAATATCCTCTCCTTGTACCTTTTTCAACCGCCCAATTATTCACTCTGATGATAATCCCATTTATTCTAAAGAACACTTTTCTCAGAATGATGTTCCATTATATCCCACGTTCTATACACAATTGAAAAACCAATCTCATCCCACATGGTTATATCCCATTAATTAGATAATTTTTGAATCATAACATCTTCTACTTTCTCATGTAATCTATCATTTACGATGATAAAATAATATAGACCACTTAGATACCTCTTTACATGGAGAAAAATCCTTATAGAACTCCAAAAATATCCCTATGGATTTGTGGTAGGTGAAGGTGGAGGCTGGTAGGTGGAGGTGGATGCAGACACGGAGGTAGGAAGGCGAAGGTTGGGAGGTGGGGGCTGGGGCTGGGAGGCAGAGGATGGGAGGTTGAGACGGAGGCAGAGATTGAGAGAATGACATGGAGGTGGTGGCCGTGAGGTGGAGGCTAGGAGGCGGAGGCCGAGAGGTCGACGTAGTGGTGGAGGCGGAGGCAGGGAGGTCGACCCGGTGGTAGAGGCCAGGAGGACAACACCGATGCTGGGAGGGGGAGGTCGAGATAGAGGTGGGGAGGGTCATGGAGGCTGAGGTTGATGTAGGTCATAGGGGGGGATTTGGGCTTGTCAAAGTGGTATAGGGAGTGTTTTATTGAGTTATGGTGGATATAGAAGGGGTGTACCCATGGTTTTTTAAAAATCGTGGAAATTGGTTCAATAAAATAACTTATACACATGTTTTCACTAATTCGTGGGGATATTTGTATTAGATTAGAAACCATTTCTTACAGTGTCATTGAATTTAATGTGGGATCAAATCACATCACTATGAGGAGGTGGGAGTTGACACGTCCACAAACCAAGTTATCATATTCCCAAAAAATGTAAATTATGATGGAATGAGTTATATAATAATTTATGAAGATTAAATACTTCAAAAATATTATATATATATAATATAAAAATAGTAATTCTATAATTATATCCACCAATGAAAGGTGTAAAATGAAAAATGAATGAAATCAACTTGTGATGTGGTAGTTGGTCGTACGCACGAATGATGATTTTGTATCTCATTTGGTAGGTGTGTGTGTGTCAGTGTAGGTTTAACCATTAATATAAAAATATATCAGTATATTTAACATAATGATGTTATCATATAATCATTTAATAAGATGAATTGTAGGGGTGTATAAATAAATATATAAAAAGTGGTTGTTGAAGGATGTTTCATCTTCTTTGGTTAACTCATTTTGGATCACACTAAAGGGATTAATTGGTTTGATTTCCTCCCAAATATATGTCCACATAGATGAACATAAGGAAGTTGATAAGAGATTTAGGAAGGTTTTTTCTCAGCCAAAGTTCTTGATATGTGTGAATATGTGAGGGGGAGAGTTCATTATTATTGTAGAGGAGTGACATTGTAACAAATATAAATGGTCAAACACTATTGAGAGGTATCACTTTATTCTAGTACCTCTAATAATGGTTATGTTTTGAAAAAAAAGATGATATGGTCTAAATAAATCAAAAAATGGATTTTAAACATTTTTCTATGTTATTTGGCCCCTTAATCTATAGTTTAACCACTATGTAATGTTGTTTTTACCTTAAATGTTGTAATATATTTTAATTAGATTAACCAATATTTTATGTCAAAAATTAAATTGAATATACTAGAAATTATAAATTATTATGATCCCAAATATGGAATCCATTTTTCCATATTTTATTCATAGAGTTACAAAAAATTAATTTAAAATTAATCCTACTGTTGGGATGAAAGGACACGTTTTAAAGTGATCAAGTTAAAAAGATTGAAATGTTTTATATATAAATTAAATGTTATATTTATTAAAATGATATAAATTATATGAATATTTTTATAAATAATTTAAATATAAATTAAAATCAAATTAAAAATAAATTAAATTATAAAATTAAATTAGATGAAAATGCAATTTTTTAACAAAAATTCATCATTTTCACTATTCATTAAAAAAATGAAACTTCTCATAAATATACCAAATATTTACCCAAAATAATATTTCATATTCCAGTTTAAAAAAATAATTTTTTTGCTTAAAATAAAATTTATAAGTGTCAAAATTTGATTATAAATTGTTGTGTCATTGAATGTCGGTAAAATAGAATTTTAATAATATATATTTACGTGTAAAATTGAACTTATTCTTATCTCTATTCTAGAATACATATAAGATAGATGTTTGATATATATATATATCATTATTTTTTTACCAAAAATGGTTTAACTAATTTTTTGATGTAAAACCTATTTTATTTCTTAAATATAGTTTTCCAGGAATAGATTTCCAATATTTTCCAAAGTGATTTATTTTCATTTCAAATTAATTAGTCGCCAAAAAAATATTCCTACATACATGTATAATACATATTTTTATAATTTAATTAATCTTAATTATTACCATAATTCCAAAATCAAGGTGAAAACAACAATAATTTTTTTATAATAATATTAATAATACATTTTAGTTTGGTAAAACTGTGTCATGCGTGTAACACAAGTTGTCGAAGGAAATTGACATTGTATATAAAAAATATAAACATAGTATTTAGTATTACAAAATATAATCTAAGTGTTGTGTGTAATTCAATATTATCTTAGTGTTTCGTTCAATGTAAAATAGACTTATTGATTTCATATAACACTAACTATATTCAATGTTGCATGAAATATAAAATATTGAAAATTTTAAATTAATTTAAAAAGTATATTTCACAAAATCCTAAGGTTTTACATGTTTCTTAAAGGATCTAGCCATTAAAAAATCAAATTGAGTAATTTGTTTTAGCTAAATCTAGTGATGAGGCACTATCTATGGTTAATTCGTCTCTAGGGTCTGTGTTACTAGGTATTATATACCATAATTCTAATAGTGAAGATGTTGTTGGTGATAATGATTCATTCATTCAACTACATTATAGTGGACCTGCAATATTTGTTGGATAGAGAGATCTTAAGGGATCCATGATTGAAATGATTGATCATGTTGAATGGATGGTTGTTAATCCTTTATGTGACGATGGGGAAGAGACTAAACCAGATGAGGCTACCATTCCTAGCCAAGAGAGGATTTTATTTCATACTCCTCTAAATCCTTCCAATTATATGAATAAAGAATATATGGATGCCTTAATGGAATGATTTTTTTCAGATCCCAAGTGGATTCTCATATACTTAAATCAACAAACCAAACTCATCTAATTTTATACCATGTTATTAGCATTGGTCATTTCTCAAATAAAACATAATATGATTATGAAAATGGATTAACTAGAAATTGTGAACAATTGTTTGATGATAAAACATATTAACTTATGTACATTTTTCAGATAATTAGAGCATGATCTGATAAGAGATAGCTATCTCTTCTAGATATATTGTATTTAATGTCTACTATTGTTGAATCCACTTATATGGATCTACCCCAACTCCTTCTTTGGTTGATTCTGATTTTGATAGTACCATTGTGAAATAGGAGATAATGTCTTCAATGGGTTCTTTAACATATTTTTATCCGTAATAACATTGTATGATTAAATCCAATAGTGAGTATATTATCACATTGGTAAGAGAATTATTGAATAAGGATCACTGTGATATAGAAACTACCAGTAAATATATTAAAATTTTACATTCAAGGATTTATACAATTCAAGAGATTAATTATCGCCTTAATGTTCATGATGATAATTTGGGAATTCCAACTATGGCTAGGGAATTCAAGGAACAAGTGATTATATTAACGTTTTGGCCCATATATTAAATATTTTAACGGAGGAAAAGAAGTATTTCATCAATGAAATAATGTGTGTTGATAGGAACATTATAGATTTTATCAAGATAATGAAACCTTTACATTATTACTCTGGTACTATATTCATAAAACCTAAATCTATACCCTTTTCTATTTTCACATATGCACCTTCCTCAACAACACTTGTTTAAAATTACCAATATTTTGGAATGACTTCAGTTGAAGCACTCAAGAACCTCATGCCTATTATTATATTGAAATCATGAGCTCCACATTTTTCTTATATTGTAGATCCTTCCTTCTCTTTTGTTCCTCCTTCCACTAGAAAAGGAAAAGAGATAGTGGATCCTACCCATCTCTGGTGAAAGGAATCCTCCTCAGACTGAATCAAATTTGATAGGTCATATATTTTTATTTATTTAATCCTGATATACTATATAATAAATTTATGGTCAATGAAAAGGCTCCCATATTATTAATTTTTCTTCTTTGGTTATTTTATTACTAATTATTTTTACCATTTCTATAATCCTAAATAGTGGAGTATGTGAATAGAATTCCATATTAGTGATAAAATAACATATAATCCAACTAATTGTATGTTGTTTGTTGATATCAATTCATCACATGGATTAACAGAGCTGAGAAGAATATATATTTTTTCTATTTTTTCATCTGTAAAATCTTTGTAAATGGTTATAAATTCCATTATTTTAGACCATGAAAAATTGTGATATTATTAGGTTACTCGATCACATCCTTATTTTAATGATCCTAAAGAATGATTCTGATATTTTTAATAATGTGAATTTTTATGATAGTAAATCATATTCTGGTCAAATTTACACAATTTGTCGAATTATTGATATACTATTAGTTAAAAAAGAACTACCACGGGTTATACTGAGCTATCATCATGATGTGATGCGATTTAGTGGAAAAACTATCAAGTATTTCTACCACAATTATGAGTCACTTCTATATTCAAGACCTTATACCAATAGAGAATTCCACCACCATGTAGTGATACCATCACACTGTTAAGTCAAAAGTCTTCTTTTGACTTCTATATTATGTTTTGGAAATCACAAATGTATTCTATCATATGTTTGTAAATTACAATTGTCTTTTATCATGTTTATCGTATCGTACGATGTTGATCGTACCGACCAAATCGTATCATACTGACTCTGTCAAACGTATCGTACTGACTCTGTCAATCGTATCGTATTGACTCTGTCAATCGTATCATACTGACTCTGTCAATCGTATCATACTGACTCTGCTATTCAGATGATCACTATTTGTTTTGGTACTTTGTCAAAAACTCTCTCTGCATATGAATCGTACTCATGTTTTTCATTTCTATATATCTCTTGTCCTAACAAAACGATGTCGTTGAGTTAGTTACAAACTAATCAAAACGATGTCGTGCTTTCAGTTTCAATATGACCGTTGGAGGCAATATGACCGTTGGAATCCGAGGCCTATAAATAGGAGGTCATTTGAAGCTGAGAGAACAATGATGAACGAAGAGAACGAATGAAGAGACTCTGTGAACTACCAAGATTCTAGAGAGAGACACTGTGAATTCTCTCATCAGCCTTGTGCGTCCGATCATCGTATCGAGGGCTTTCAAGTAATTGAAAGACAGAGGTGCCGATTCCCTGCAAAATCGAGGGCTGCCGGGGATAGGCAGACAGACGTGCCGATCATCGTATCGAGGGCTGCCGGGGATAGGCAGACAGACGTGCCGATCATCGTATCGAGGGCTGCCGGGGATAGGCAGACAGACGTGCCGATCATCGTATCGAGGGATCACCAAGGTATTGGTGAGACAGACCTTTTATCCTAGGTGAAAGGATAACCCTTCTCTTTGGGTCAAAAGAATTGTAATACTTTTACATTTCCGCTGTTGTATTAGAAAGGGATTTGTATTGTTTCCTTTCATCTTTACATATTCAATTGTAATTGTTTCAATTACAATCATTCTATTACTTTTTGTATTGATTGATTCTATACTCTTTAAGGTAGAATCATTCATCTTTGTATTACTCTGATTATTGTGTTCACCTTGAATACAATTGTTTTACTTTACATTAGTATTACAATACATCATACCTTTTATATTCAATACAATTGTGGGTGATTATATTTGTATTAGTTTAAGATCATTTAAACTAATCTCTTTGTTGCAAAAACTAAAAGGTTTTTAAACCTACAATTCACCCCCCCTCATGTATTATTCCATCTAATAGACAAATATATCTACTATTCGATCCAACAATTGGTATCAGAGGAGGTTTTCCACTGATTTGTATTACTAGCCTTTCTTCTTATTACTATCTTGAATACTTACTACACTAACGTGTGGAGTGGAAAAGTTGTTTTTGTTATATTAGATGGAAGGAATGAATATCGGATCAATAGATAATCTGAATCCTTCTAGACCACCAATCTTTGATGGGAATGATTATGAGTATTGGAGAGATCGTATGAAGACTTTCGTTATCAATACTGGTGTAGACAATTTTATTATGCTTACTGGGGGTTACAAAATTCCTGACAAAGAAGTTAGTACTTTCACCAACCAAGAGAAGCAAGAATATCAACTGAATTACAAGGTACGCAATACTTTATTATGCTCTATGACCAGGAATATATATATTCAGATATCTTCATGTGAAGCATCCAACTGTATTTGGAAGAAATTAGAAGTCACTCATTTTGGTACATCCAAAGTTATAGAAACAAGGAGAGCAATGCTTCGAGCAGAGTATCAGGGATTTGTTTTTCCTTATGGAGAGCCAGTATGTAAAGTGAAACAAAGGTTTATGACAATTGTCAACAGCTTACAATCTATGGGAGAAAAAGGTCTTGATGATGAAGCTCTTGTTGACAAGATTAAAGATATTATGCCAAATGAATGGGAGTCGAAAAGGACAGCTATTGATGAAAATAGAAAAGTTTCCCAGATTACTCTTGATGAACTCTTTGGAACTCTTCTACAGCATGAGACAATAATGAAGAGAGATGCTGATTTCAATAAGAAGAAGAATGGGAATGGAAGTGTAGCTTTTGCATCTAAAGCTAAAACACCTGAAAGAATTACAAGGTCTAAATCCAAGAAAGTTGTTGTATCTGATTCAAGTGATTGTAATCTTTCGGATAATGAGTTAGCCAATCTTGCTCGAAGGATGAACAAGATTGTGGGAAAGAATGATTTTAAATATAGATTCAAAAAGAAAGAAAGGAAAGATAGGAAAGATTCAGAGGTAACTTGTTATGAATGCAAGAAAGCAGGACATATAAGGCCTGATTGTCCTTTACTGAAGAGGAAAGATAGAAAAGAGAAACACTCTGAAAGAAACAAGAAAAGGTTTTATAAGACAAAGAAAGTCTTGAAAGCAAATGATACGTGGAGTGCAAGTGGTAGTGATTCCTCAAATGATTCTTCAGAATATGAGACATCAGGACAAAGAAATATTGGACTTCTAGCCAGACTACCAATTGAAGATCATTGTCTCATGGCTAAGGTACATAATGCTGAAGCTGTTACAAATGTCTCTTTAAATGCTAATTATGTTGATAATAGATATTATGAATCTTCAAATGATGAACCCTCATCATCAGAAGATGATACTTTACCTTCTTTTGAAGAAGTCTCTAGATTTGCTAAGTTACTTGAAAATGAAAATTCTAAACTCAAAAAGAGATTTGAAAAAGCAAATTCTAGAATTTCTATTTTTACTAAAGAAGTATCAGATCTTTCTAAAGATCTTGATGAGAAAACTTCTGATTTTGAAAGTATTTTAAAAACCCTTGAGAAAGTCAAATCTGATAAGGATAAACTTTCTAAGGATCTTGAAACTGTAATTTCAAAGAAAAATATTTTAGAGTCTAACTCTAGTTCAAATTCAAATGTTTTAGAAAACAAGAATTTGGTTTTAAAACTAAAGTCAGAGATTTTATCCTTGAAAAAGTGTTTGTCAAATTTTACTCATGGAAAAGAAAACTTTGATAGGATGTATTCTCAAATTAGACCTTTGAGAAATCGTTCTGGTATTGGTTATACTTATTCCAAACCTGTTTTTAGTAATAACTATTTTGTTCCTAAAAAAACCATTTTCTGTTCCAAGTGTCAGTGTGGTGGACATTGGAGAAGAGATTGTTCTCTTAACAAAACTCAATCCTTAGGATTTCATAAAGCTCATTTTTCAAAACAAATGTGGATTCCTAAAATTCTTTTATCTAACCCTTCTGGATCCAAACAAGTTTGGATTCTGAAAATCTAATTGTTTCTTTTTCAGGAAAACAAGAAGTGTATCAATAAGAACATTTGGTACATGGATAGTGGTTGTTCTCAACATATGACTGGAAACAAATATTTCTTTGAAAAGGTTATTGAAACAAAAGGTGGAAAAGTTACCTTCGGAGATAATGCTCAAGAAAAGATTGTTGGTATAGGTAATATCGTTTTTATTGGAAAAGTTCTTATTTCAAATGTTTTGTTTGTTAAAGGTCTTAGGCACAATCTCATCAGCATAAGTCAATTATGTGGTGAAGGTTACCTTGTGAATTTTAGAAATGATAAGTGTCTAGTTCACAATTCCAAGGATGAATTCATTCTATCTACCCATAGGCAAGAGAATGTTTACACTATTAACTTAGAAGACCTTATGAACCAAAACTTACCTTGTTTAAGTGTAATAAAAGACCAATCATGGCTATGGAATAGGAGACTAGGACACTGTAATTTGAGAAACCTAAGAAAACTCTCAAAGAAAGGACTTGTAAAAGGGCTACCGGACCTTAGATATGATTCTTCTAAAGTCTGTGATCCTTGTCAATTTGGCAAGCAACATAAAACTAGCTTTAAACCAATTAATGAAGTTCCAACTTCTAGTGCATTACAGCTTGTGCATATGGATCTGTTTGGTCCTTCACAATCTGGAAGCATTGGAGGCAAATACTATGTATTTGTTTTAGTTGATGACTTTACTAGATTTACATGGGTCTACTTTCTCACAAAGAAATCTGAAGCCTTTTTCTATTTCAAAACTTTTATAGCCCAAGTTAAAAATGAGAAAAAGCTACCATTAATAACTATTCATAGTGATCATGGTGGTGAATTTCAAAACTCAGATTTTGAAACTTTTTGTAGTAAGAAAGGTATTACTCACAATTTCTCAGCACCAAGAACTCCTCAGCAAAATGGGGTTGTTGAAAGAATAAATCGTATTCTTCAGGAAATGACTCGAACCATGATGAGTGAATACTCAATTGCTAAGCACTTTTGGTCTGAAGCTGTTAGTACTGCCTGTTATACTATAAATTGTGTTTTAACTAGACCATTTCATAATAAAACCCCTTACGAATTATGGACTGGCCGAAAACCTAAACTTTCATACTTCAAAGTTTTTGGATGCAAAGTATTCATTCTGAATACAAAAGACAATCTACACAAATTTGCACCAAAATCTGATGAAGGAATCTTTCTAGGCTATTCTACAATCTCTAAGGCTTATAGAGTTTTTAATAAAAACACTTGTACTGTTGAAGAAATAGTACATGTAAAATTTGATGAAACTAACCCTTTTGTTTTCAACCAACCCAATCCTACATCCTTGGATGTGTTTTCCAAAAATGTTTATCAACCTTTATTAGAAGAACATTCTGATAAGGAAAATGTTCAAGAAAGTATTCCTGAAACATTTACCACAGAAGATTTTCAACCATATGTTGATGAACAGGTTTTACAAAACCCAAATCAATTGTTTCTTAGGAATCATCCCAGTGATAACATCATTGGTGATATAAATCAACCTCTAAGGACCAGAAATTCCTTAAGAAATGAAATAGAACATCTTTCTTTTCTTTCCCAATTTGAACCTAAAAGTCCAAGTGAGGCCTTAGGTGATGACGATTGGATCAAAGCAATGCAGGATGAACTAAATTAATTTGAAAGGAATCAAGTCTGGACTTTAGTTGAAAGACCTAAAGAAACAATTGTGATTGGTGTAAAATGGGTTTTCAGAAACAAGTGTGATGAAAATGGAATCATTGTAAGAAATAAAGCAAGACTTGTTGCTAAAGGCTATAATCAACAAGAGGGTATAGACTATGAAGAAACATATGCTCCTGTAGCTAGACTTGAATCTATTCATATTCTATTAGCCTTCGCAGCATATTTCAATTTCAAACTATTTCAAATGGATGTCAAATGTGATTTTTTAAATGGTTTTGTTCAAGAAGAAGTTTTTGTCAAACAACCTCCTGGTTTTCAAGACCCAAAACATCCTGATCATGTTTTTAAACATACCAAGGCTCTATATGGTCTTAAACAAGCCCCTAGAGCATGGTATGATAGACTCACCAGATTTCTTTTACAAAACAATTATAGAAAAGGTACAGCTGATCCAACACATTTTATCAAAATGGAAAACAAAAATGTTTTGGTTGTCCAAATCTATGTTGATGACATCATATTTGGATCAACTCAGAAATCTTTAACCGATTCTTTTGCAAACTTAATGAAATCTGAGTTTGAAATGAGTATGATGGGTGAGTTAACATTCTTTCTAGGTTTTCAAATTTCTCAAAAACCAGAAGGTACTTATATATCTCAACATAAGTATATTAAAGACTTACTCAAAAAGTATGGATTTGACAAAACTAAAAGTATTAGCACCCCAATTGGTACCTCAAATACTCTTGATCTTGATGAAACTGGGAAACCAGTAGATCAAACAATTTTTAGAGGTATGATAGGGAGTTTGCTATACTTAACAGCTAGTCGACCCGACTTGATGTTTTCTGTATGCTTATGTGCAAGATATCAATCTAATCCAAAAGAGTCTCACTTAAAATCCGTAAAGAGAATCTTTCGGTATTTAAAAGACACTATGGATTTAGGCCTTTTCTACTCTTCTGGAAATGATTTTGTTTTAAAAAGCTTTTCAGATGCTGACATTGGTGGTTGTAGAATGGATAAGAAAAGTGCATCTGGAACATGTCATTTCTTAGGAGACTCTTTGGTTTCTTGGTCCTGCAAGAAACAACACTCAGTAGCACTCTCCACTGCTGAAGCTGAATATGTAGCAGCTGGAAGTTGTTGTGCTCAAGTATTGTGGATGCAGCACACACTCACTGACTATGGTTTGAGTTTTTCCAAAACTCAAATTCTTTGTGATAATACAAGTTCCATAGCTATAACGAACCATACTTTACATACATTGTTAATACTTCAAAATTGAAGCACACTTATTACAACATATGACAAAACCACAAAGGACCGTATAGGTATAGTTTCTTTAGAAACTGGGAAACATAAAAAACTGGTTCATAAATATTCTACAGTGTCTCCCATTTATTTCATCATATCTAGGGTCCCTTTTAGCATATTCTACTTAATATCCATCTTCCTGACATGGGGAAAAGAAAACATAAAAGGGTGAGCTCAAATGCTCAGCAAGGGCAAATAAAAATCATATCATATCTTTTTGAAAATCAAAACCTGCAAAAGAGATCATAATATCTTATCATGGAATAAATCATAGAAGTGAAAATGAGATCCCCATAATCATAACATAAAACTTGAAACTGTGTGGCATGCACACATAATCATGGAAAATCATTTCTTGTTAGTCATGACTCATTGCCAAGACTATCTTAGTGGACAAAGTCCCTTTCTGAACCGAGTTCACTCCTCGTTTCAGTCCTGTATCACTGAACCGAAATAACCTTCCGTTCCAGCCATGTCTATCTCAAGTGATATAAAATCTTTACCCAATGCATTGGAGGGAGATATAGGTCCCACCCATCTTATAATGAATCCTTTCTTATGTGTGACACATAATCATAAATCATACATCATCGCATAACACATGTAACAAAAATGGGATTCTTGAAACATCATGACATCATAAATCAATTCATATAAGATAAAGGAATTCATAAAAATAATTCCATCACAACATGATCAAATCAATGTAATAATATGGATAAAAACAGAACCCTTTATTATCTTAGATGGAAAATAATTTTGATAAAACACTTGAACTCCATTCTTGAGGAAAATATCTTTTCTTCTTTAAAAACACTTTTCCTTTCTTAAAATGTCATAAAATTCTAAACTAAAAGAAGTTGATTAAAAATAAACTTGAAAACTTGTAAAGGAAGCTTCTTGGAAATAATTTTTTAAAAATCCATTCATGCCGTATAAGTTAAAAAAAAACATTCTTCGTACTTTTGTCGGAAAAGTCAAAAAGTACCTCGTACGACAAAAGATTCCTTTCACACATATTACTAAAAACTCACCGAAGGGTAAAAATGGATTTAAACAATTGTAGGTGGATGGAAATAATATTACATTTTGATGAAACATAGATTTGGATGATAAAATACACCCCAGTAAATACTTACGAATAAACAATCTCGGATAAAAATGAGATTGTGATATTTCCCTTACCTTAGGTCCGATTTGCTTTGTACGTGTCCGAAGCTCCTGTATAATGGTTTAAATAATGTTATTGACTTATTCCAGAATCATACATATTGATATGATATCATATATGGTCATATTCTTAGCTTCTTGTTAGTAATATTTCATTGTTACCTGTTACTCGGGTCTTTATTGCCTTTTGTTCTTATGCGTGTTTTGCCGAATACATTCTTATTCTTCTTTTAAGGTTATAGATACCTTATATACAGAATGGTATTAGTGTAACATATATCATATTTATTCATTCAATTCATTTATGTAATTACTATGTAATGATGATCATGTAGAACGAGTCGCTTCACATCGTGGAGACGGTATTCCGTACGTACGCACGAGTGATGATATCGTTCCTATGATCATGGAATTGTATTGGAGTATATATATATATTATTTCAGTATCAATATTAATTTATAATAATCATAAATAGTTACTCATTACACCATTATACCCATCCTTGTAAAGTGATGGTGGAAAATAGATTACACCACGGCGTGGAGACGGTATTCCGTACGTACGCACGCGCGGTGATTTCATTTTTCCGTAGGATGGATAGAAGGTGAATTATGGTTGTTTCATATTTATAATAACATATCAGTATGTAAGTAATACTGATGTTATTACTTTATCATGAAACAACTAAAGAAGAAGAAGTTGAAGAAGAAAGAAATTGAAAAGATCGGTAATTGATATTACCTCTTCTTTGGAACGCTTCTTTGAATCCTCCACTTAGAGAACTAATATTGGTCTTTGAAGAAGACCAGGACCTCTAGGATTATTCTATGGAAGTGTAGAGGAGAACATGGCAGGGGTTGGCCGAGCTTGAGTGCTCAAATTGGTGTGAGGAGGAGGGGGAGGAGGTGCCCTTTTATAAGGGAGGAGAGGGGCACCTTAGGAATATCTCAAAATATTATTTTATATTAAAGTCAAAATCGGTTTATAATGGTTCCAAAGGGTCTTATTTCGGAGATAAAGTGGGGAAGGGTCGAAATCCTATCAACCAATAGGATTTAGACAAGTTTTGGGTATTATTTTAACCTTATCAATTAGATTTAACTCTAAGTTAAATAATTTAACTTTTACCATGTCTTTTTGTTTTCTTTCACTATATGGTTAATACACTAACTATAACATGCCAAACGAACCCCAAATTGTTTATTATTAATATATATATCCTTATCTAAGTCATTTGGCCGAACCTTAGATTTTTAGGAATAAAATATCAATTAATAATATAATATTTGATTTAAAAACTATTTTGTGTCAATTTTGACACTATTTGATATATGATTTTTGTAAAAGTCATAACAGAATTATATGTTCGAACAAAGTTGATTAAATCAACACTAATATATCATAGTAACCTAGAAAATTAGTGGAATTCATAAAAAGTCTTAAATTACATTTATTTTGGTATTTATATTATCAATTATGTCAATATTTCATTAATAAGATAATTACTGCATCATCTTTGTGTCATAAATAAATTAAATTATCTGATGTCTAAAAATTACAAATAAAATACCATCATGTAGGAAATCGTTTTAGCTTTCTAATGAATATTTACAATCGAATTTATCTTATGTATAACCCCATATTAAAAATGATTTACTTATTAAACTTTAATTTTAACTATTTTAACCCTTCTTTAAATAAATTAATAATAAATGTCCTAATCTAATCCAAGTGGGACTAAATGGTCATATTTTATTCCTAAGTTTGTTTTTGGTCGAATAAAACTTGTCCAATAGAATTAGGACATGTGTTAGGGTAATATTAATATCATATTTACCCTTAGTTACCCTATTTACTATTAACCACGGTAAAAATAGTAAAAAGTTACTATTCACCAAAAAAATATTTTTATCTCATTGAACCACATTTTACTTACTGATATCAACCGTGTCTGTCGAATTTTTGAAATTCCATTCACAGAAGCGGTAAAATTATGTTTTATGCAAAATTCAGTTTTTAACCTACCACTTAGTGGTTTCACTATTCATCAAAAATTGAAAGTTTTCAGAAAAATACCAAAATTTCACCCTAGGCTAATTTCGATATTCTGAGTCCAAAAATGAAGTCCATTTTGAAAAATAAAATTTATAAAATTTCAAAAAGTGGTTATTACTATTCATAACGGCTAGTTTTAATAGCATATTGTTGTTTAGTGAAACTCGGTATTGCGTACGACGCAAGCTATCGAGGAAGGTCGCGATTGCGTGTAAAGAAAGCCAAGCAAGTTTTGTGTAGAAAAAGATTCCTTTGATGATTCATATAACATAAAAGTCTCGGGTGTTACATTCTACCCCCCTTAAAAATAATTTCGCCCTCGAAATTCGTCACTTTGTAACAAACAGATGAGGATACTTCTCCCTCATCATATCCTCAAGCTCCCATGTAGCTTCTTCAAGTTGGTGGTTCCTCCATAAAACTTTCACCAATCGAGTGGTCTTGTTTCGTAGGACTTTTTCGCTACGATCCAGAATCTCTATCGGCTGTTCTTCATAAGAAAGATCTTGCTCCAGCGGTACAACTTCTGAGCTGAGTACATGTGAAGGATCTGGTATGTACTTTCTCAGGAGAGATACATGGAACACATCGTGAACTTGAGAGAGATTCGGTGGAAGCGCCAATCGGTAAGCTACCTTCCCAACACGATCCAGTATTTCGAAAGGACCGATATATCTAGGGCTCAACTTCCCCTTCTTTCCAAATCTCATAACCCTCTTCCAGGGAGATATTTGTAAGAACACTTTATCACCTACTTCAAACTCTAGGTCTTTTCTTCGGTTGTCGGCATAACTTTTCTGTCGACTCTGAGCTGCTCTTATGTGTTGTTGAATAGATCTGACCTTTTCTGCCATTTCATCAACGAGATCAGGTCCTAATAGATTTCTTTCCCCAACTTCATCCCAGCAAGTTGGAGTCCTGCATTTCTTTCCATAGAGAGCTTCATAAGGAGCCATCTGAATACTGGAGTGAAAGCTATTATTATAAGAAAATTCCACCAAAGGTAGGTGTTGATCCCAACCTCCTTTGAAATCCATAGAGCAAGCTCTCAACATATCTTCTAGGGTTTGAATTGTTCTCTCAGACTGACCGTCTGTCTGGGGATGATAAGCAGTGCTGAAACTCAACTCTGTATCCAGAGTATGCTGAAGACTTCGCCAGAACTTCGAGGTAAATCTCGGATCCCGATCAGATATAATAGAAAGTGGTACTCCATGCAATCTTACCACTTCCTTTACATATATCCTGGCAAGCTGATCTAGAGAGAAATCCTCTCTAATAGGAATGAAGTGTGCAGACTTTGTAAGACGATCAACTATGACCCAGATAGCGTTATTGCCTTTGGATGTTTTAGGAAGTCCTGTGACAAAGTCCATAGTGATGTTTTCCCATTTCCATTCGGGTATGGGTAATGGTTGTAACATCCCCTTAGACTTCTGTCTCTCAGCATTAACTTGTTGACAAACCAAGCATCGAGAGACATATTCAGCAACATCTCTTTTCATGCCATCCCACCAGAAGTACTCTTTCAGGTCCCTATACATCTTCGTGCTTCCAGGATGAATAGAGAATGTAGAACTATGAGCCTCATCCAGCAGCTCCTTCTTTAATTCGGGGATGGAAGGAACACAAACCCGATTCCTGAACTTTATTATCCCATCACAATCAAGGTTGAATTCAGGAACATTTCTCACCTTCTTTTGTAACTCGACATCTTCTTTCTGTGCCTCTTTAATCTTCACATGTATAGATGGTTGAACATTCATTTGAGAAAGATAAGATTTTTCCCCTTCCATTATAATTCCAAGATCCATCCTTTGTAAATCCATAAATATTGGATCTTTTGTGATCCTCATCATGGCTAAACTAGCATGGTCTTGTCGACTTAATGCATCTGCCACCTTGTTTGCTTTTCCAGGGTGGTAATGGATTGAGCAGTCATAATCCTTAATCAGCTCCAACCATCTTCTTTGACGCATATTCAACTCCTTTTGTGTGAAAATATACTTTAAACTTTTATGATCAGTATAAATATCACACCTTTCACCATAAAGTTAATGCCTCCAAATCTTTAATGCAAAGATTACCGCAGCCAACTCCAAATCATGTGTTGGGTAATTTTGCTCATGGATTTTCAACTGTCGTGAGGCATAAGCTATCACCATATCATTTTGCATAAGAACACACCCCAATCCCTTCTTGGATGCATCACTGTAGATCACAAACCTTTCTCCACTACAAGGCAGTGTGAGCACAGGTGCACTGGATAACCTTCTTTTCAACTCCTTGAAATTCTCTTCACATTCCTCTGTCCAGACAAACTTAACTCCTTTCCGAGTCAACTTGGTGAGTGGATTAGATAGTCGTGAAAAATCTTTTACAAAACGTCGATAATATCCAGCCAAACCAAGAAAAATTCGGATCTCAGTTACTGTTGTTGGTCTCAACCATCTTTCGACAACCTCTGTTTTTGCTGGATCCACAGATATCCCCTCTTTTGAGATTATGTGACCCAAAAATGCAACTTTTTGAAGCCAAAATTCACACTTGGTAAATTTGGCATAAAGCTTCTCCTTTCTCAGGGTCTTCAATATAATTCTCAAGTGATCTTCATGCTCTTCCTTTCTCTTTGAATAGACAAGAATATCGTCTATAAAGACTACCACAAATTGATCAAGATAGTCTCTAAAGACTCTATTCATTAGATCCATGAAGATAGCAGGGGCATTAGTAAGACCAAATGGCATCACTATAAATTCATAGTGTCCATACCTTGTACGGAAAGCCTCTTTGGTATATACTCCCTTTTGAACCTTAATTGATGATACCCTGAACGAAGATCAATCTTGGAAAAGTATTGAGCTCCGCGTAGTTGGTCAAATAAGTCATCAATGCGTGGGAGAGGATATTTGTTCTTGATAGTGATATTGTTAAGTTCTCGATAATCAATGCAGAGTCTCATTGATCCATATTTCTTCTTAACAAATAGAACAGGTTCTCCCCAAGGTGACGCACTAGGGCGTATGAATCCCTTATCAAGATTATCTTGGAGTTGCTTCTTCAATTCCTGCAACTCAATTGGGGCCATTCTATAAGGTGTCTTTGAAATAGGCAAAGCACCCGGTACGAGTTCTATTGAAAACTCAACTTCACGATTTGGTGGAAGACCCGGTAATTCCTCCGGAAAGACATCATCAAACTCCCGTACAATAGGCATATTCTTAATCATGAGTTTCTCACCAACCATTTGAGATAAATAACCTTCATTTAGTGGAATCAATACCCATAAGATGGAAGAAATTTCCACTGGAAGGTTATGTTCATCCTTGCATTGATATACGATCATAGATTGATCTGGAATATGAAATGTGACTTCCCTTCTTTGGCAATTGATATGAGCTCCATGTAGAGAAAGCCAATCCATGCCAAGAATCACATCAAATTCCACTAAAGGAAGGATCACAAGATTTGCAGGAAGCACTTTCCCACAAACTTCGATCGGAGAAGAATTATAAACTTCTGATGCGACTGTTGTGCCATTAGGTGTTGTCACAGCTAACTCAACATCTAATTGTTGAGGTAATACGGTGATACCCTTAGAAAATTCTTTAGAAATAAAAGAGTGGGTGGATCCAGAATCAAATAAAACATTTTCTACTTTAGAGTGGATGGTAAGTGTACCTTTCACCACTTCGTTATCGTACTCCACATCGCTGATAGAAATTGCATGTGACTTTCCTTTGTCTTTAGCCTTAAGATTTTGTTGACGTCGACCATCATCATCAACCCCTGGATTTGGGCATTGATTGGCATAATGCCCCATCTCCTTGCACTTGAAACATTGAAGTGTAGTAGGTTCATTCTGTGTATCCCTTCCTTTGTTTGCGTCATTAGACATCTTCTTCCCATTATCACGGCATTCAAATGCCCGATGACCTTCTTTTCCACATTTAAAACATTTACTTGTCCCTTTAAGACAACTCCCTCCATGTTTCTTTCCACACTTTGAGCATAAGGGGAAGTTCATCTTCTTTTCAGTGTGCTCTTTAGAGTTTCCTTTGAATTCCATCTTCCTCTTCTTATCAAACCCATGCGACTGATGGGTTACTCCAATCTCCATCTCGACTTTGAGAGCACATCGAACGATTTCCTCGTAGCTATTGAAGTCCCTTATGGCTAACGCCCTTCGAAGACTTGGTTTTAAGCCACTAAAGAATCGATCGATCTTACTCTCAGGTTGGATAATAATACCAGAAGCGTACCTTGCAAGTCTTGTAAAATTTGCTTCATAGGTACTAACAGATTCATCATCCCTTTGCTTCAGTTCAAGGAACTCTTTCTCCATCTTTGTTCGGAGAATACGAGGGAAGTACTTATTGAAAAATAAGTTCTTGAACTCGTCCCATTCCATAGACACAATTTCATCCCTTTGCCTCGTATTCTTAATAAGATTCCACCATTGATCAGCATCTCCTTCCAAACGATACACTGCTAGGATGAATTTATCATGTTCAGAACATTGAAGAACTGAAAATATCTTTTCAGTAGTACTAATCCATTGTTCAGCAACTAATGGATCAGTAGATCCACTGAAAGAAGGTGGACGCTGCCTCATGAAGGATTCAACAGAATGTTGCTCCTTCCTTTGCTCGTTTGGAAGTCCTGCATGATTCATAGCTTGAGAAAGTTGTGTGAGCATGGCTACAAGATTTTGCATTCCAGCTCCCATATCGTTTGGTTGCTCAGGGGGACAATCATTGCATTGCACATCGCATTCCGCATTAACACGGTTCCTTCGGGTTCCAGCCATTGACTAAAACCAAGAAGAATAGTGTGAGCAACACTAATTATAATAGGAAAACCACATAATTCAAGAATAAAATTTTCATGCTTAAGGTCTTATCCTAGGTTATTCAAGGCCATTTCTAAAACACTAAGATTGTGTTCTATGCTTAGACTTATCCTTAGGGTTCTTACTAAGGCTTTCACATCCTAGTTTCCAAAGGTTGACTATACCTTTCCTCTGATACCAACTATAACGACCCATACTTTACATACATTGTTAATACTTCAAAATTGAAGCACACTTATTACAACATATGAAAAAACCACAAAGGACCGTATAGGTATAGTGTCTTTAGAAACTGGGAAACATAAACAACTAGTTCATAAATCTTCTACAGTGTCTCCCATTTATTTCATCATATCTAGGGTCCCTTTTAGCATATTCTACTTAATATCCATCTTCCTGACCTGGGGAAAAGAAAACATAAAAGGGTGAGCTCAAATGCTTAGCAAGGGCAAATAAAAATCATATCATATCTTTTTGAAAATCAAAACCTGCAAAAGAGATCATAATATCTTATCATGGAATAAATCATAGAAGTGAAAATGAGATCCCCATAATCATAACATAAAACTTGAAACTTTGTGGCATGCACACATAATCATGGAAAATCATTTCTTGTTAGTCATGACTCATTGCCAAGACTATCTTAGTGGACAAAGTCCCTTTCTGAACCGAGTTCACTCCTCGTTTCAGTCCTGTATCACTGAACCAAAATAACCTTCCGTTCCAGCCATGTCTATCTCATGAGATATAAAATCTTTACCCAATGCATTGGAGGGAGATATAGTTCCCACCCATCTTATAATGAATCCTTTCTTATGTGTGCCACATAATCATAAATCATACATCATCGCCTAACACATGTAACAAAAATGGGATTCTTGAAACATCATGACATCATAAATCAATTCATATAAGATAAATGAATTCATAAAAATAATTCCATCACAACATGATCAAATCAATGTAATAATAGGGATAAAAATAGAACCCTTTATTATCTTAGATGGAAAATAATTTTGATAAAACACTTGAACTCCATTCTTGAGGAAAATATCCTTTCTTCTTTAAAAACACTTTTCCTTTCTTAAAATGTCATAAAATTCTAAAATAAAAGAAGTTGATTAAAAATAAACTTGAAAACTTGTAAAGGAAGCTTCTTGGAAATAATTTTTTAAAAATCCATTCATGCCGTATAAGTTAAAAAAAAACATTCTTCGTACTTTGTTCGGAAAAGTCAAAAAGTACCTCGTACGACAAAAGATTCCTTTCATACATATTACTAAAAACTCACCGAAGGGTAAAAATGGATTTAAAAAATTGTAGGTGGATGGAAATAATATTAAATTTTGATGAAACATGGATGTGGATGATAAAATACACCCCAGTAAATACTTACGAATAAACAATCTCGGATAAAAATGAGATTGTGATATTTCCCTTACCTTAGGTCCGATTTGATTTGTACGTGTCCGAAGCTACTGTATAATGGTTTAAATAATGTTATTGACTTATTCCAGAATCATACATATTGATATGATATCATATATGGTCATATTCTTAGCTTCTTGTTAGTAATATTTCATTGTTACCTGTTACTCGGGTCTTTATTGCCTTTTGTTCTTATGCGTGTTTTGCCGAATACATTCTTATTCTTCTTTTAAGGTTATAGATACCTTATATCCATAATGGTATTAGAGTAACATATATCATATTTATTCATTCAATTCATTTATGTAATTACTATGTAATGATGATCATGTAGAACGAGTCGCTTCACATCGTGGAGACGGTATTCCGTACGTACGCACGAGTGATGATATCATTCCTATGATCATGGAATTGTATTGGAGTGTGTATATATATTATTTCAGTATCAATATTACTTTATAATAATCATAAATAGTTACTCATTACACCATTATACCCATCCTTGTAAAGTGATGGTGGAAAATAGATTACACCACGGCGTGGAGACGGTATTCCGTACGTACGCACGCGCGGTGATTTCATTTTTCCGTAGGATGGATAGAAGGTGAATTATGGTTGTTTCATATTTATAATAACATATCAGTATGTAAGTAATACTGATGTTATTACTTTATCATGAAACAACTAAAGAAGAAGAAGTTTAAGAAGAAAGAAATTGAAAAGATCGGTAATTGATATTACCTCTTCTTTGGAACGCTTCTTTGAATCCTCTACTTAGGGAACTAATATTGGTCTTTGAAGAAGACCAGGACCTCTAGGATTATTCTAGGGAAGTGGAGAGGAGAAAATGGCAGGGGTTGGCCGAGCTTGAGTGCTCAAATTGGTGTGAGGAGGAGGGGGAGGAGGTGCCCTTTTATAAGGGAGGAGAGGGGCACCTTAGGAATATCTCAAAATATTATTTTATATTAAAGTAAAAATCGGTTTATAATGGTTCCAAAGGGTCTTATTTCGAAGATAAAGTGGGGAAGGGTCGAAATCCTATCAACCAATAGGATTTAGACAAGTTTTGGGTATTATTTTAACCTTATCAATTAGATTTAACTCTAAGTTAAATAATTTAACTTTTACCATGTCTTTTTGTTTTCTTTCACTATATGGTTAATAAACTAACTATAACATGCCAAACGAACCCCAAATTGTTTATTATTAATATATATATCCTTATCTAAGTCATTTGGCCGAACCTTAGATTTTTAGGAATAAAATAACAATTAATAATATAATATTTTATTTAAAAACTATTTTGTGTCAATTTTGACACTATTTGATATATGATTTTTGTAAAAGTCATAACAGAATTATATGTTCGAACCAAGTTGATTAAATCAACACTAATATATCATAGTAACCTAGAAAATTAGTGTAATTCAAAAAAAGTCTTAAATTACATTTATTTTGGTATTTATATTATCAATTATGTCAATATTTCATTAATAAGATAATTACTGCATCATCTTTGTGTCATAAATAAATTAAATTATTTGATGTCTAAAAATTACAAATAAAATACCATCATGTAGGAAATCTTTTTATATTTCTAATGAATATTTAAAATCGAATTTATCTTATGTATAACCCCATATTAAAAATGATTTACTTATTAAACTTTAATTTTAACTATTTTAACCCTTCTTTAAATAAATTAATAATAAATGTCCTAATCTAATCCAAGTGGGCCTAAATGGTCATATTTTATTCCTAAGTTTGTTTTTGGTCGAATTAAACTTGTCCAATAGAATTAGGACATGTGTTAGGGTAATATTAATATCATATTTACCCTTAGTTACCCTATTTACTATTAACCGCGGTAAAAATAGTAAAAAGTTACTATTCACCAAAAAAATATTTTTATCTCATTGAACCACATTTTACTTACTGATATCAACCGTTTCTGTCGGATTTTTGAAATTCCATTCATAGAAGCGGTAAAATTAAGTTTTATGCAAAATTCAGTTTTTAACCTACCACTTAGTGGTTTCACTATTCATCAAAAATTGAAAGTTTTCAGAAAAATACCAAAATTTCACCCTAGGCTAATTTCGATATTCTGAGTCCAAAAATGAAGTCCATTTTGAAAAATAAAATTTATAAAATTTCAAAAAGTGGTTATTACTATTCATAACGGCTAGTTTTAATAGCATATTGTTGTTTAGTGAAACTCGGTATTGCGTACGACACAAGCTATCGAGGAAGGTCGCGATTGCGTGTAAAGAAATCCAAGCAAGTGTTGTGTAGAAAAAGATTTCTTTGATGATTCATATAACATAAAAGTCTCGGGTGTTACAATAGCTCTTAGTAAAAATCCAGCACATCACTCTCGTGCAAAACACATAGATGTTAGGCATCACTTTCTTAGGGATCACACACAAAAATGAGATATTATTTTACAATTCATCGGAACGCAAGAACAACTTGCTGACATTTTTACAAAACCTTTACCTTCCGATAGATTTTAATTTATAAAACAGAAGCTAGGAATGATTACATTAAAATAATCATTCATATATACTTCCTGTTTTACATCTCTCCTAATAGTAAAGAACTCCTCGTAGAAAGGGGGAGGACATTTCTTTATGTCTTTATGTTTATTTTATCTTATGTTCTTTAACTATTTACTCTTTGGATTGTTTAGTTTTCTGTTTATCGTATTGAAAATTTTAGTTTTCTGTTTATCGTATTGACAATTTTAGTTTTCTGTTTATCGTATTGACAATTTTAGTTTTCTGTTTATCGTATTGACAATTTTAGTTTTCTGTTTATCGTATTGACAATTTTAGTTTCTTGTTTATCGTATTGACAATTTTAGTTTTCGTATTGACAATTTTTAGTTTTCGTATTGACAATTTTTAGTTTTCGTATTGAAAATTTTAGTTTTCTGTTTATCGTATTGACAGTTTTATAGTATCATTTACTATCGACCGATGATGGTATTGAATTTCTTTTCCATCGTATCATTCAATATTTTTGTATCGACCGATGATAGTATTGAAATTCTTTTCCATCGTATCATTCAATTTTGTTTGAATCGACCGATGATAGTATTGAAATTCTTTTCCATCGTATCATTCAATATTTTTGTATCGACCGATGATAGTATTGAAATTCTTTTCCATCGTATCATTCAATTTTGTTTGAATCGACCGATGATAGTATTGAAATTCTTTTCCATCATATCATTCAATTTTTTTTGTATCGACCGATGATGGTATTGAGATTGTTTTCCATCGTACTGTCAGCTCATGGTAACAAAATTATTTTCCATCGTACGGTCCGATCATAGTAATGACTTTGTTTTCCATCGGCATGATTTTTTTTCCTCTTTCCTTACGTTTTTTTGATTCTTCCCAAAACCAACAATCATCTTATGTTCTCCGACAGGTATCTTTTTCATTTTTTTTTAATTTTTTTTTCTTTGTTTTAATCCTAACCATTGATCTGGTATTATCTAATCCTGACCATAGAATATCAACGGTCACTCTTTTTCGACTGTAGAGGATCAACGGTCATCTCTTTATCGCCTATAAATACCCCCCTCCCCTCCCCAAACCCACATTGTTTTTCCAGGAATTGAGGTGAAGCTCTGCTCCACCGGCTATAAACAATCGTACGATCTTCTCATCAGCAGAACCTTTATGTCTCAATCCTCTGCTAATACTCCTGCCGAAATGTCTTCAAAGACTTTTACAGAGAAAGACTTTAACAGAGAAAGGTTAGTATCCCGAGACTTTTTCGATACGTACGATTCTACAATCAGGAGGATCATTTTGTTTCAAGGATGGGAACATCTGTGTGTTGAAAAGCCTGATATTCAAGATCCAGTTCTTTTTGATGAAGTTTGTCAGTTTTACAAAACCGTTTCTTTCGACAAAGATATGACTATAAACTTCGCTGTGTACGATAGAAAATTATCTATGTCTGTGAAACAAGCGGCACATTTTCTGAATGTTTCTGTAGAAGGATATTCTTTTTGTCCATCGCACAAACTACCAGAGGAAGTTGGTACGTTTAATAGAGAAAATGCTGAAAAGTCTTTGTTTCTTATTAATGAGGAAAAGAGGAAAGTGTCTCATCTTTCACCGGACAATCGTTTTGTCACTCTATGGATGCAAGGTTTTCTTATCCCAAGGAAAGGGGATAGAGAAACTTTGAAAGTTTCTGATATTTTCATGCTTGATTATCGTGTGAACATGAGAAAAGTGAATCTCATGGGGTATATTTTTGAAACCATCAAGAATGTCAAGACAGGAGGGATTAAGTCCCAGATGATAATGTATCCAGCCATTCTTACGAAGTTCATTTTTGAAAGTATGAAGTTTTGTAACATTCCTTTGAAAGGAAAACCCATGGATTTGAGGCCATCTTGGATTAGTAAGAGTACGATGAAAAAGCTGAATGTTTGTTTTGATTGAAATTCAAAACTTTTTGTCAGAGATGTTGAAGCTGAATTGGCTCAGAATCAATCGGCACCTATGCCATCCAAGGACGTTCAATCCACCGGTGTTACTCAAAAGTCTGATCTGCAAACCAGTTCGAAGCCGAAGAAGAAGCCAAGGTACAGTAAGGAGGTTGTAGCAAAATGGAGAAAAGATAAGAAACAGAGAAAAGAAGGTGATCTGAAGTTTGGTCTTGACCCTGCTGAGGCCTTTGCAGAAAGAATAAGGGTAGAAGAAACCCTTCAGGCCGAAAAGAAGAAGAAGGTTCTTTTGAAAAGAAAGGCTCAAGACTTTGATGTTTCTAAAGTCTTAAAAGCGGTTGAAGATGCTAGTGCTCAACTAACTGAAGAAGTGCACCAAGAGCCCATAGTACAAAGTCTTCCTGAGAAAGAAAAAGGAAAACAAGTGATGGAAGAAATAGAAGAAGAAGAAGGATATTTTCTTTTAGAATTTCTTCAAAACTCAAAGAAAAGTAGAGAGGAATCGGTTCAAAAGCCGAGTGAAGGTGTTCAACAAATCCTTCATGCCGATCAAGCACAATCTCCGGACAGAATGTCTTTTTAATAAAGGCAAGGTGATCAATCTTCTCATTCTGATAAAGTTGTTGTCATTAGTGACAAAGTGGAAGAAGAAAGAAAACAGAAAGAAAAAGCGAAAGGGAAACAGCCAGTTGTTGACTCAAGCAAATCGTATGAACTACCATCGTATGATGAGGATACTGATTCAGAGCATACAATCTCTCTCAAGAAGGGTGATTACATTGTTCATGTTTTGAGAAGGGTGGAGAAAACTATTCCTTATTTCCCGAGGCTGGAAGGAAAGATTGATTTTATTACTGAAAATCAAAGGAAGAAGTTTGGATCTGTAAAAGAATTAAGGAAGAAAGTATTATCAGTAGAAGCTGATTTGAAAGTTCTTTCAGAAAGCTCGGTTGCTCATAAGAAGGCATGTAATAAGATGACCAAGTGGTCGTACAAAACAGAGAGCTTAATCAATGATTATGAAATAGATATTAAAGACATAAGGAGGTTATCAAATGAGCTTGCAATTGCTTTCAACAAGCTTGACAAAGAAACGGTTGAAAAGCTGAATCTTTTATCTTCTCAAAGAGCTGATGTTCCTTCAATAAAAGACTTGCAAGAGAGAATGAATGTTTTCCAATCTGAATTCTAGAAGGTTTCATCCTTCAAAAATGAAATGGTTTTACTGAAGAATCAAAATTCTGTGTTATCCAAAGACAACAAGACTCTGCAAAACAGAATTGATACCCTTGAAGAAGTAATCAGAGTCCAGGAGGAGACCATCAGAAATCAAGATCAGATTTTTGCGGATCAACAAGAGCTTCTCAAAACTCAGGGTGAATCAATTTCTGAAGACAAGAAGGAGATCAAGAAGATGAAATCTGTTCTTCATGAGCTTATAAAGAAGGAGAAAGAAAGAGAAAACAAATGATTGTTGTATTTGTTTCTTTTGGAACTTGTATTTGTTTTGTAATAACTCTTATGATCCTTTTCTTTTATCTTTTTTCTTGTATTACTTTACTAACTTTTTCAGACAAATCAAGATTACTCCTTTCTTTTTGTAAATCACAAAGGGGGAGAATATTTACAAAGGGGAGAATGTTTTATAAAGGGGGAGAATGCTTTACAATGCTCTTAAGGAAAATCTACGAATACAATCCTTAGGAAAGTCTATACCTAAGGGGGAGTTAGTTGTATTCAATTTCTTATTCAGAAGAGTTTTCAATAACTCAGGGGGAGATAAGTATTTCTTGTTACATTTATTTTGTAGGTTGTGCTTTCCAAAAAGGGGGAGATTGTTAAGTCAAAAGTCTTCTTTTGACTTCTATATTATGTTTTGGAAATCACAAATGTATTCTATCATATGTTTGTAAATTACAATTGTCTTTTATCATGTTTATCATATCGTACGATGTTGATCGTACCGACCAAATCGTATCGTACTGACTCTGTCAAACATATCGTACTGACTCTATCAATCGTATCGTATAGACTCTGTCAATCGTATCGTACTGACTCTGTCAATCGTATCATACTGACTCTGCTATTCAGATGATCACTATTTGTTTTGGTACTTTGTCAAAAACTCTCTCTGCATATGAATCATACTCATGTTTTTCATTTATATATATCTCTTGTCCTAACAAAACGATGTCGTTGAGTAAGTTACAAACTAATCAAAATGATGTCGTGCTTTCAGTTTCAATATGACCGTTGGAGGCAATATGACCGTTGGAATCCGAGGCCTATAAATAGGAGGTCATTTGAAGCTGAGAGAACAACGATGAACAAAGAGAACGAATGAATAGACTCTGTGAACTACCAAGATTCTAGAGAGAGACACTGTGACTTCTCTCATCAGCCTTGTGCGTCCGATCATCGTATCGAGGGCTTTCAAGTAATTGAAAGACAGAGGTGCCGATTACCTGCAAAATTGAGGGTTGCCGGGGATAGGCAGACAGACGTGCCGATCATCGTATCGAGGGCTGCCGGGGATAGGCAGATAGACGCGCCGATCATCGTATCGAGGGCTGCCGGGGATAGGCAGACAGACGTGCCGATCATCGTATCGAGGGATCACCAAGGTATTGGTGAGACAGACCTTTTATCCTAGGTGAAAGGATAACCCTTCTCTTTGGGTCAAAAGAATTGTAATACTTTTAAATTTCCGCTGTTGTATTAGAAAGGGATTTGTATTGTTTCCTTTCATCTTTACATATTCAATTTTAATTGTTTCAATTAAAATCATTCTATTACTTTTTGTATTGATTGATTCTATACGCTTTAAGGTAGAATCATTCATCTTTGTATTACTCTGATTATTGTGTTCACCTTGAATACAATTGTTTTACTTTACATTAGTATTACAATACATCATACCTTTTATATTCAATACAATTGTGGGTGATTATATTTGTATTAGTTTAATATCATTTAAACTAATCTCTTTGTTGCAAAAACTCAAAGGTTTTTAAACCTACAATTCACCCCCCTCTTGTATTATTCCATCTAATAGACAAATATATCTACTATTCGATCCAACACACCCAATCCTAGTAATGTTATTTTTCTATAGAGCTACCATTAGAAGGTTTTAAAGTTAATAAACTGCTTCAAATAGAACCAATATACCTCTAAGATAATCAACCACCATGAAGATCTACCGCAAGATAGTGCTAAAATCAGTTTTTGTTACCATTATCATCAAAACATATCTATAGCCTAAGGATTATACCATCAGTTCAAGATGTTATCATCATGGAATCTACTTATAGTGGATATTCCATTGTTATCCAAAGTAAATTTCAAAATTAATTCTCCAAAGGATTGTTTAAATTATTTATAGCTGTAAAAAATCATGTGAAATTAAGAAATATCATTCTTAAATAACTCCATATAAGACAAATGGACAAAGTTAGTCATTCATGATCTTATTATCTGTATGAGGATCAAAATTTTCAATTGATAATTGTGCCTTCTATAATTATATATATTAAAAATATCCCCCTGAAGAGTAGGCGGAGTGGATGCATGGTGAATACATGAAATGAATGAATATGTATATTGAGAAACAAATAAGAAAAAAAAGGATTTTCCAAAGAATTTATGACACTATGTTTCGCTAAACTCGAAACCCATGTGGAATCTTATAAAGAATATTTTAAATAAATCATAAACAGGTGATGATATTGGTATTAATAAAAACATAATTTAATCATCACTAATATTTTTATCCTTTTTATTATGTATTAATTTTAATTTGTGTTTAGTTTTTCTCTATTTTCTATACAACAATGTTCCATTTACTAAACTAGTGTGTTCTAGATAATCTCTTACAATTTTTATGAATTGTATTCCCTCAAACTATGAAATAGGTCGTTTGTGGCATGTATTTGTTTTTTCACATGATTAACTGTGAAAAATGCTTTGTTCCCAGACACACATATTAGTTGTTTGTATAAAATTGATCTATGTTGTGGATAAATTTATTTTAAAGAAAACTACATGTTATTAGGTGATTTCAATGTGGAGGGAAATAATTGTTGGCTTGAGACTAAGCCCCTTGTAAAATTCTGATGTTCTATATTAGTTGTGATTTTTTTTCTAAATTTTATCATTTTTTTAATTTTTTAAATCAGATAAAATTTTATTTTTCTAAAACTATAAACTTATATATAAGATTGATAGTTTAACTCAGATTGGTGTTTTATATATTACAATTGAAAGAAGTATATTTTTTAAATGTTGGTATTTATGAATGTATTTTAACTGAGCTACAATTGAGATTTTGAGAAACCTTTCAAAATATCAAATTATGAATTTCTATTATTTTTTAACTAGATGATTTTATTAAATTGTGACATATCATTTTTAGTTTTTTTAAAACAATATTTTTTACTAGAAAATCAATTCATCCTCCTCTTGAGTTATCCACTAGGACCAAGAGATTAAAATTATAACATAACATGATCATGATAACAGTGACTGGACATATGATTATAAATATTTTTTGGCACCTCTATTTTCTACTATTCATATTAGAAATATATAGTGATAATATTTTAGTGAATAATTTATATGCCTATAATATTAAGAAATATGTGTGAGTTAATAAAATTTAGAACATTTTAGGTTTTTATATGAAATGAAATAAATAATTTCAATTAATGAAGTGACTTTTAGGAAGTGGATTTGAAAAAACCATGTTACTTATAATTGGATAAGGGAAATAAGTCATACATTGCTTCTACACCACTCAATATGTGTATAAAATATAATTTTTCATTCCATTAAATTTCATAGATAATAATGGTTTCATATAAATACCCTTATAATATTTCTATTAACAAGAATATGATGATAATAACATTAAATGGATTAAGAAGTCATGAAAATAATATTATACTTCAATATTTAATTCCCATTATAATTCATGGTTGTTTACCTCCCATGGTTTTTGTTCCATTGATTTGTGTTTTTATCTTCCTATACAAACTCACTTTAATAAATTAATATAAGTTCGATTTGAAAATATATATAAAAATTACATTTTAATAAGAATATTTAATTTAAGGATCCTCATTTAGTATTTATTTTTGGAGCCCAGTTAATTGTACCTGAATAAATTGTTATAATATATATATATATATTTATATATCAATAAGAAAATTATGTGATCAATAAAACTACTATTTTATGTGTAGCATGTCATATTTTTTTAACATTAATATGGGAAACCCTACCATATTATTGATGGACCTACCTGAGAGGGAAAATTTTTTATATGGAAAACATTGATTATTTAAAATTTTATAGATATGTGTAAGAAATTTAATTTTTCATTCTATTGATATAATAATCTTCCTCTAATAATTATATTTAAAATACATTATTATTTCTTTATTTTGGAGGTGATCGTTCGATATATGTTTAAATATTTTAATACAAAGGTTACTAACCCGAAATAGTATAAAAATTATTGTACAAGTTATTGTTTCAAACAATCACATTTGAAAGTGGTAATTTATTTATACATACAATATTTATATTTTATAATAATATACTATAGATTTTTTTCCTACAACTTGCTTTTGAATTACGTAAAAATAGAATATTGGCAACTTTCCGAATTCAGGTTATCATACATTGATCAAAACAATTAACTAACTAGTTGATAGCCCCTTTACTATGACACATTGTAACAATTATATATATGTTAATTAATTTTGGTTTCACTCTATATATTATAATGAGAAAAATTAAATTCAAAATAGTGGTGTCCAATATCAATCATTAAATATATATAAGATAATTGATTAAATATGAATTGTAAAACACTAATATGGTGCTTTATATTATTCAGATAGGGTTAAAAAATATTTAACATTTGTAATATTTAATAATAAGTAATATTTTTATGAATGAGTCAAAACTGAATACTTTATTTTGAATTATTTTGGTGAATTGGTTTAACTTTTTGACATTTAATCTTATTAAAATAAGAATTTAATAATGTAAATTTTAGGAAGGGGATTATTTTTAAATAAATGATAAAACCATCATATAGTTATATTTAATAATAAAAAACATTCCATAAATGATATCTTTATCTATTAATAGGATATTCTAGGCATCATAAATATTATAGAAAGTGATGTCATTGAACTTCTTGGTCAATAGGGGATTTCACGTATTATCTATTTTTTCCTTTGTATTTATAGTTTTTTATAACTGCTTAAATTTTTATGAACTAATTATTTACAAAATCCAAAAAATACACTAAAATTTAAAAATATTATTATTTTATAATTTTTTATATTTTATCCAACACTACCAGGTGTGGTTTCCTTTGTAGCATTATCAATGGTTGGGGGTATGTATGAGTTATTTTATATGTATAATTAATTTGTCTTCAATGTGAATGTTTTATATTATAATTAAATTAAATTTACATTAAAATATTCTTAAATTTTATATATAATTATTATATTTTTTTCAACAAGATCCAATCAATATTTTACCTCATACATGGTCCCATGGAGAGGGTTTTCAACAAGGAACACTAGTACACAAAAAATTATTATTAATGTGGACATGAGTGGCCAAACTCACAATCAATTGGGATATATGCTATTAGAATCCACAAAATTCCCCCTAAGGACTCATGAATGAGAATCCTTCCCTTAGGATACTAAAAATTTACTTTCAATAGTTCTTTATGTAATATGAAGCAGTAATATTTATGTTCTATTATATAATAAGTTTTAAATAATTACTTTTTCGTAAGAAAATATAATACCTTGATATAATTATATTTTTATTATTTTAACCACCTTTCATAAAAATAAATCGAAAATATGAGTGAATGAACATCAGTTATTGGGAAGATATAGAACAATTATAATAAATTAATTAACATTATTTTAAAATAAACTAGACATCAATATCGTAAACATTATGTAAACTGAATAATGTTTTGTTTGCAAAGATGAAATTATTTATTAAGTTAAAAACATGTATCAAATGATGTAATATTAGAAAACTATCATATTTTTTTCATGAAAATATAGTCAATTGATTTTTGATTAATTTTAATCCTTTGGAATAAAACTCATGTAAATGTAATGTTTGGTGGGATTCCAATTTTTAAAAGTTTATTTTATTTTAAATATATATTTATTTCCTAAAAATATTTGTTAAAAAACCAAAAAAATTAATATGATACCCTAATATCACAAATATATGGCAGTAATGATATATTAATTTGAAACCTTTCAGAATAAATATAACATCATTCATATATATGTGGTGGTAATAATGAAAAAAATGAGATTTTATAGAAATGAAAGCATTTTGAATGTCACAAAGTTGTATTGAATTGTCCAAATGAAACAAACATACTATTATTTTCCTAAAAAAATTAAAAATAACATTTATAAATTCGTGACTGATACGGAAAAACCACACATCAATATAGAATGTTGTGTTGTCAAAATAAATGATTGTGAATTTATTGAATGAATATTTTTTTAAAGATATGTAATGTAAATAGTAATAATAAACTTATCGTATATTTTATTGAAAATATAAGACAATGATTGTTGAATATCTTGAGAATTTTATAAATAAATTGCACATTAATATATAATGCGGTGTGGTTTAGATGACACGAAATATTTGTTGAAAAATAAAAAATTTGTGTCAAATGCATAAAAAAGAAAAATAAGAGATATCTGATTACCATGTATTTTTGGGAATATAATATTTATATAAAATTATTTATTTATAAATTATAATAAAATAATTGATCCCCAAATAGAGTTACCCAATAAATTGAATCAGTCTATCATGGATTTCCTTAAGAGGTGGGTGGTGTTCTTCAATGATGATGGAGAACTAATGATGTTTGTTGTAAAGTGAGATGCTCAGATGGGTTAGAGGTGTCTTTTTTCTATCACATCCAAGATGACTAAGCTGATTCTCAGTTCATTGGTGGTTCAATATTTGGTGTTTCCTAGGGTCATGGAAAAGTACCCCGATGTCTTTCTTGAAGAGGTTGTATCATTACCCCCTTGATGAGAGATCAAGTTCAGGGTCAAGCTATAGCTAGGAGGGTCTCTTATATCGATGTATCTATATAGGATTATTCCCTATGAGTTTCAGTTGTTGGGTATGCAACTTGATGGTCAATTACAGTGCAGTTTTGTTCGGACGAGTGTGTCAATGTGGGCCCCATCAATTTTTTTCTTGAAAAAGGCTAACTGTAGTTTGTAGTTATGTAATGATTATCCTCACTAGAACAAAGTGACAGTGAGGAATCACTATACTCTTCCAAAGATTGATGATTTTTTGGATCTAATGAAGGGTTAAAGTTGGTTCTTGAAGGCCAAATTTCATTCAGGATATCATCAGATGCGTGTGAAGGATGAGGATATCCCAAAGATTGATTTCTGTTGTCATCATGGATGTTACAAGTTCATTTTTATGCCGCTCGGTGTGATGAATTCTCTAGTTGTGTTCACAAGGTTGATAAATGATGTATTCTGCGACTTCTTGGATATGTTCATGTTGGTCTTCATCGATGACATCCTTGTGTACTCTATTTCTGAAGAGGATCATATAGAACATTTGTATGCCATTTTGGGAGTTCTTCATTAATAACTAATGTTTGGGAAGCTGTTGAAGTGGGATTTTTGGGATCAAGAACTCCATTTCATGGGGCATGTTATATCCCATAAGAGATTAGTTTTGGATCAATTGAATATAGAAGCAGTTGTGTTTTGTAAATCCTCCAATATAATGGTAGAGGTTTTAGGATTATTTTCCCTTGTAGGTTATTATAGGAGGATCGTAGCTGAATTTTCTCAAGTTGTGTCTCCTCTAACAGCGTTGAAAAAAAAGGATAAGTTGTTTGTATGGGCTATTCAGTTTGAGGAAGCTTTCGAGTGTCTGAAGAATAAGTTGGTCACTGCTTCAGTTCTTTGTCTACCACAAGAAGAAGTTTAGTCTAACATTTTTTAATGCTTCACATATGGGGATAGTATGTGTTCTGATGAAATATAGATCGGTCATTTCTTATGGTTCCCAAAAGTTATGTCTTTATGAATATAATTATTCCACCCATGATCTTGAGTTGACAACAGTGGTGTTTTCTTGAATTTTTCAATACATTATCTCATTGGAGAGTACTTTGGGGTCTTCACCAATCATAAAATCCTGAGGTACATTTTCTCCTAGTGTGAATTGAACTTGCTACAATGTTAGTGGATGGAATTCTTATAGGATTATAGCTTTGAAATATCACATAATCTTGATAAGGGGAATGTTTTAGCTGATTCATTGAGTAAAAATTTGTGTAGTGATGTAGTGCATGAACAATTGAGTCATATATAGTAATGGAAGAAAAATAAATTTTAATTCTAGATATGTGAAATGTTGAGGGTAGGGTTTGTCTTTCTTAGATGATGGTGTAGTCATATTTGGTGAAGCAGGTGGAAGATTCCATGTTGGCTTTCTTGAGGTGGAGGCCTGGAGAGACCGAGTTGTTTGTGGAGAGTCCCATAATAGATGATCTATGGATGAATAACTCAGGGTGTTATTTCAGTTAAGGCTTTTCATTCCTTTGGCGATGCATGAGATGGTTCTCAAAGAGTTCCATAGTTATACCTTAGGTGTACATCTTGGTGTAACAAATATGTACCGTGCATTGGGGAGATAGATTTTCTGGCTTGGGTTGAAGGTTGAAGATGCAGAGTTTGTGTGTTGTTGTTTGGTCTTCCAGAAGGTGAAGTTCGAGAACCATCTTCATGGTGGGTTTCTCCATCTATTAGATGTTCTATAGTGGAAGTGGGAGGACATCGTGATGGACTTTTTTACTAGTTTACCTAGATCTCAGGGAGGCTATAAAGCTATATGGGTAGTTGTGGATTTTTTAAGAAAATAACCACACTTCATAGAAATCATGGAGTCAAGCTTTGATGAGGTTCTGTCGAGACAATATTTGGAGTATGTGGTGATAATTCACGAAGTCCTGTTGGTGAATATTTCAAACTAAGATCATCTTTTTACCTCCAGGATGTTGAGAGGTCTCCATGATGCTTTCAGTTCATAGATATATCTTAGCACTACTTTTCATCTACAAGTGGATGGTCAGACAAAGCGAACCATCTAGACTCTTGAAGACATGTTGTTCTCTTGTGTCTGATATTCTAGAGGTTTGTGGATGGGGCAGATACCCTTGGTAGAGTTCACATGAAACAATAGTTTTAACTTCACCATCAGTATGGATTCGTTTAAAGCATTTTATGGCCAACCTTCCCATTCTCTACTGTGTTGGGACGAGGTTGAAGATTTAGTAATTCTCATGAAAAAATTGGTACAAAATACAATTGAGATAGTTCAGGTGATTTGTTAGAGGATAAAGGTAGTGCATGATCATCATAACTCCTCTAACAATCATAGTAGGAGGCCATTAGAATATTACATTGGGGATCATATGTTTCTTATGGTGACTCCCCATCGTGGGAGGCAATGGTTTGGTCATGGGAGTAAGCTTTCTCCTTGGTTTTTTGGGCCTTTCTAGGTGTTGTCTTGTGTTAGATATATGACTAAATAGGTAGAACATCAACAACAAATGAGATGGATACATTATGTTTTTAAATTGTATTAGCTCTATTTTTATCTTCGTGAAGACTCTCACGTCATCGAATGGGGTGAGATTGATGTTGATGATAATGAGACATTTGAGGAACATCCAATAGAAAACTATGACCGTAAGGAGGAGGTGTTTCGTGGGAATTTTATCCACTTGATTCATGTATTCTGGGAACAAACTAGGGTGTATAAGAGTACATGGTATCATGGGTCCTATATCCACTCTTAGTACACAAATCTGTTTGTTGTTTAGCTGTTTTCTTTTAACGATTTTCATTTTTTGGGTTTAGACATTTATTATTTATGAGATGGATTTATTTTGTTGGTTGTTGTGGCTTGCTCACTTCGGAGTTGTATCTCCCATAGGAGAGTGTTTAAGAGCTGGTTTTGGATTCTGTGTGGTTTCATGATCTTCATTTGAGAAAGCTGTTGAGCTACATCGGTGGAGATATTAATGAGAGGTATATCGATAGGTAGTTGTTCGGATCCCTTTTTATGTTTCATATCTGGGTTGGTTTTAGATTCTTGAGGACAAGAATGTTTGGAGAGGTATTTGTTGTAATGGTCCATACCTCTCTTGTCAATTACATTTCTATAATATGGTTTTTTTTGGTGTTATGGGATGTCAAGATGACTTATTCACAACACGTTGCAAAAAAAATTCCAGTTTTGTGAACAATGTTTCCAGGTATGTGAATAGTTCCATCGGTAAGTCATCTGTCGGTGAGTCTTCTCTCGGTAAGTCATCTATCTGTGAGTTATCTATCTGTGAGTCATTTGTCTATCAATAATTTGTAGGTGTGTCATCAGATAATGAGTCATCTCTTGGGGACTCATATGTTGGAAATTTGTCTATCAGTGAGTCATCTGTCGGGAAGTAAATTGTTCGGTGAGACATATGTTAGAGATTCGTTTGTCATTGAGTCTTCTATCAGCAAGTCATCTATCAATGAGTCATATGTTGGTGATTAATCTATAGGTGAGTCAATTGTTGGTGATTCATCTATCGGTGAGTCATCTATTGGTGAGTCATGTATCACTGAGTCATCTGCCAGTGAGTCATCTATGTTTGATTAATCTGTCGGCAAGACATATGTGAATACTGCCATCGGTGAGATAAATGTTAACTAAGTTTCCATCATCCTACAGTTTAACCCCTTCAATGTTTTCATTGATATTAAATGAATTCAATTTCTTTTTATGGGGTATATGACCAATTCAAATCCCATAAATTCTTTAATTAAATCCCTAATGGTCTTGAGTTTTTTACATGGTCAACCGGTATGGGTTATTGAGATATATCATTAATGGATGTTCAAATGATTCATATTTCGTGAGTCTCAGATCTGATCCTTCTTAGCCAAGGGAATTCCCTTAATTCATTTATTTTGCTTTATCTGGGTAAGAGGTTCCCATAATCATTATTTTCGGAGGAGATGTGTGATTGATGTGTGGACCTTGGATCATGTTTTTCATAGAGTTCATCATCCTTCATGCGAACCCCCTTTAATGGTGCAACAAAGAATAGTCGATCCATCTTGTAAATAAGTTATGTTATAAATTCATTATGATGGGTTCCTCAATTTGTATTCTCCCATTATCCTTTACATGTTGTGGAATGTGATCTCCATGTTTATAAAAGACAATTCATGGGTTTCGGTTGATGCAGTTGTGCAGTAGCATCCTCGGGTGGTGTAACCATTATGGTATATGTCATCATGAACCATTATAATGCATGTTAATGTAAAATAACATGAGAAATATTATGTGGTAGGGTATTCATGGTGTATATATCCTTTTTACATGTACTCATATAGTTAGTATTATTTAGCCACTCGGCCAAAATGGAATTCATATAATTTATATTGAACCAAAGTAAATAATTGGTATCGATCATATGTTATTTCTTTATAACGTGATAACAGTTTTCCTCTTCATTTTCTAGATAATTTTATATCTATTCCTTTCTTTTTTAGCATGTCATTCTTGACAGAAATTGGAAAATAATGTAAAGATGGGATTAAATGTAAATTTATTTTTCCAAAGATGAAGAGTTGTGTTAATGAATATGGTTGTTGTTTTTGTGCTTGGTGATAAATCAGATGGATACAATTATGCATGTTTAAATGATTCTGTTAATTAAATTTGAAATAAAGGACTATTAGTGTGATAGAGATAATTCCATGAAGGGTTCTGAGATACCCCCTTAATTTTAAAGTCCATTTTTTATTCTATAGAGATGTGATTTGTCATTGTGTGTGAAGACTGAAAGCCTTATTTAGGGCCAAAATCCTAGTTTCTATTTTGTTAGTTTCCTCTTTCTTGTGTTGTGGTGTGAGACTGGGATAGCTGAGTCTAGAAGGATGTTGTGGTATGTTGGAAGAGGGAGGTCTAGTGGATGTGGTGTTAGAAGTTGACACTTAGACCGGTGAGATGAATCAGTTTATGCATTTGGGCATTGGAAGGACACCATAGATGATGAAATGGGTTGGATGTGAATATTTGATTCTTATTTAATTTTATTGCTTGTTTATCAAACTTAATTTCCCCACTAAATGAGGAATATGGTCTTTCTTACCCTCTTTCCAAAAGATGCGAACACACATGGGGTATGCGACATGATTTCCATGTTTATCTTCTTGAGGGTGGATGGGAATATACTCCAACTATAGGTGGAAAAGACTCGACGAGTATTTCATCAACTCACCATGATGACCCCCCTTGTGTTTGAATGTTTAGAATGTTTTTTCCAAAATAGTAGGAATTATGGAAATGTGATAATTTTTTTAATAAATGATTGAATAAATTATGTTAACCCATGGGGTTAGAGCATGTCGGGATGCAATGCTGAGGCTGTAACTTTAATGGAATAGTGGACTTGGTTTGGTTATTTTTTGAGGGCATGGATATTGGTTGGAATGATGTTGTGGTCCCTATCATTTGACTTTTTTTTGGTACTTCTACTTTTTCCATTCAGTTGTAGTATTTTTTTTAATGACATTACATATGTGTACTTATTATTTATTTTATATTGTAGACTGAGCATGAATTTGTTTGTGTTTGTATTATCTCATTCATTTACATGTGTTCTCTTAGAGGTTAATTCCACCCATTTTTTTTTACTATACACTTAGTGTTAGTTTCCATCTCAGGGCCTACTAGAGGTAGGACGTGGGTGTCACTATCCCTCTTCTAATTATCGGACTAGGAGGGGTACCCTTTATGGGAGGGGTCATGAAAAAGTTGTATCAATGGTCCGATTGAGGGATATGATGATGTGTGGAGTTTGGAATAGGTGCAGTTTCATGTGTTGGTCGGGAAACAATGTCTGCTGAGATTAACAAACATTGTAAACAAGATAGATCGACTGATATACAATTATTTAGGTCCCCCTATGATATGATACACAAAAAATTATGTTTATAGTGTCTACTAAATGAGGTGATACTTGTTTCCGGGTAGAGATCTTTGAAAGGATCATGCCTCATTCTTCTTTGCACGTGTGTTTGAAAGGGTAGACCTTGGGATATGTTAACATTTAATGAGTAAATGAAAAAAATTAATTAATTAATGTTGAGTCATTCAAAATCTTGGTTCAGTAGCTCAAACTATTTGAAGATTTGATGGTATGGATCATGGTCGAAATCATAATTAGGTCCATGCCGAAGGTTTTTAATAGGTTCTGCCATAAGATCTTTGCAGAGTAGAGGTTGATGATGAAGACACATGGAAGAGGACACTCTGAGAGATTCAGTGCCATAGTTTAAAGATTAATGGGGGATCCATTTCATATATATACATGGAAGACTGGCTGGAAGAGGTTGAGATAGCCTTCAGTCATATCCATGATCAGAAGGAGTAATAAGTTTCATTGGTTGTGACACTACTATATAGCGTAATAATGAAGTAGTAATTATTATTCCATGGGGATCATGAGGAGTCGATAGTGTCATAGGTGGAGTTCTGAGACATGTTTACAGTCACATTTCTCTCTTTGACCATGAAAGTGGTTATTCACTTGGAGATTCTAACCCTTTGATAGTGGAGCTCTGGTGTGGGAGATTTTGTATTACATTTCAGGAACCTTTTACAGCATGCTTCAGACTTGTTTCCAAATGTGGAATCTAGGGAGAGAAATTTCGAGGAGGATTTTCATCAAGATATCGAAAGCTAGGTCACCCCATTTATGGTAAAAACTTATCTTGAGGTTTTGGTTAGGTCATAGGTTATTGAGAGGATGTTATCTAGAAATAGATCATCATGATAGGGGATCTGTTGAGATTTATCATGAATTAGAGTTGTGGGCATGTGTTCTTGGTTTTCAAGGAAGAAGAGTTTTTGTTCGGCTGGGGGTATGTCCCATCCCTCAGTATCTCGTTTCTCTAGGACTGGAAACTCTCAGACCTATGATAAAGGATCAGGTGCATTTCCTTCTTGTGGAGGATAAGGTCATTAGCAAAGAGAGTGCCCGACCTTTTTGTGCAGTCAGCATGCTCCAGGTGTTTTTCTTTATGTTCCTCTATTGAGGCAATTTCAACTGAGGTAGCAGCAATAGGTTTCACCATATTTGGATATATTGATAAGAGATGGTGTAGGCTTAGGATAGCCACAATATTCTCCCCTTACATAGATAGAAGAGCGCAACCATGGTGGTGGTTTTCAGTAGGGTCAAAGAGGCTATGGAATAGGTCATGGTCATCTTTATGCTTCAGCATTTCCAGCATCGGACGAGCCAATTGTCATTCAAGGAACCCTTTCAATTTCTTCTAAATGGGTGTATGCCTTGTTTGATTCAGGATTGAAACACCCCTTCATATCATCTATGCTTTTCCATGCCTTGTGACTTGAGGTAGAGAGGCTTCCAGTGCCCTTGGCGTTGACTATGGCAGTTGGAGGTTGAGATGACTTGTTTGAAGTATATAGAGACTGTGAGCTAGTGTTGGGGAAACACCACTCTTTGGGAGATTTTCATTGTTTTAAAATACAATCATATGATTTTATACATGGGATGTATTGGTTGTATTTGGTGTAGGCTATTGTTCATTGGTTCAAGAGGCAGGCGGTGTTCTTCGATGCTCATGGAGAGCCAATAGTGTTTTTGTCGAGCGAGACACTCTGATGGGTTAGAGGCAATTTATTTCCTTGACATACTAGAGGGAAGTGATTATTTTGAGTTCATTAGTGGTTCAATAGTTTGTTTTTCCTTTGGACATGGATGAGTACCCTGATGCATTTCCAGAAGAGGTTGTAGCGTTACCCCCTTGATGAGAAATCGAGATCAGGATCGATCTATAACTAAGAGTTTCTCCTATATCTATGTATCTATATATAATGATGCCTTATGAGGTTTAGAAGATGGTTATACAACTAGATGGCCTATAATAGTGTTGTTTTGTTTGGTCATGTGTGTCACCATTGGGAGAAACATTTTTGTTCTTGAAGAAGGCTGGCAGTAGTTTGCGATTGTGTATCGATTATCATCTCTATAACAATGTGAAAATGAAGAATCACTATCTTCTTCCACAAATTGATGATTTGTTAGATCAAATTAAGTGTTTGAGTTTGTTTTTAAATATAAACTTCATACCAGGTTATCAACAGATGCGTGTGAGGGATAAAGATATCCCAACACTTCTTTTCGTTGTCATCACGGGAATTATTCGTTAGTTTTAATGATGTTCGATGTGACGAATTCTCCAGCTATGTTCATGGGGTTGATGAAAACTATGTTCAATGAGTTCCTGGATAAGTTCATGGTGGTATTCATTGACAACATCCTTTTGTACTACATTTATGAGGAGGAGCATGTAGAGCATCTGCATGCCGTTTTGGGAGTTCTTCATTGACAACAGTGGTTTAGGATGTTGTCTAAGTGTGAGTTTTGGGCTCCAGAAGTCCATTTATTTGGGAAATTGGTATTCCATAATGGATTAGCTATTGATAAATCGATGATATAAGATGTTGTTTCATGGGAAGACACCAAGATAATGGCAGAGGTGTGAAATTTCCTTGGTCTTCCAGGCTATTAATGGATGTTCATAGATGATTTTTCTTAGGTTGTGATTTATCTGATAGTGTTGACCAGAAAGGATAAGGAGTTCTTATGAAATGATCCATGTCAAGAAGATTTTGATTATATAAAAAATAATTTAGTCAGTGATCCATTTACTTATCTTCCAGTAAAATGAGTTTAGTTTTATGTTTTTTGTGATTCTTCACATATGGGGTTAGGATGTGTTCTGATGCAGCATAGATCAGTCATTTCTTATGGTTCTTGGTAGATACATCCCCATGAGAAAAACTACACCACCCATGATATTTAGTTGGAAATAGTGGGTTTTTTCTTTAAGTTCTAAAGACATTACCTATTTGAAGAGCACATTGTGGTCTTCACCGATCATAAAATTCTATTGTATGTTTTCTCACAACATGACTTGAACTTGCGACAATGTCAGTCGATAGAGTTCTTATTTTATTACGATTTAGAAATATTGTATACTATGGGTAAGGGGAATGTTGTATCTAATGCACTGAGTATAAAAGTGCGTAGTGAAGTAGTGTGTGAATCAAGTGATTCCTAGAGAGTAATAGGAGAAAATTAAATATTACATCTCAGTATGGGAAAAGTTGGAGGTAGATGTTTTTTTTCAGATGATGGTGTATTAATCATTTGTGAAGTAGGTGGAAAATTCCCAATTGTGGGATCTTGAGGTGGAGGTCTCTTGAGAATTAGATGTTTTTGGGGTGGCCCCTAATGGCTGGTCTGAGGTTGAATAACATTGGGTATTATATTAGGATAGGCTTTTCATTCCTTTAAATATGCGTGAGATTGTTCTAAAATAGTTCATTATTGTTACCTTACCAGTACATCTTGGTGTAAAAAAGATTTACCGAGCATTGAGATGTTAGTTTTGGTTGTATGGGTTGAAGTGAGCAGTTTCATAGTTTTTGTCACGATGTTTGGTTCTATGGAAGGTGAATGTCAAGAACTATGTTACTAGTGGGTTGATACATCCATTAAACATTCCTTAGTGGAAGTGGGAGGACATCTAAATGGACAATGTTACCAGTTTACCTAGAGATCAAGGAGGCAATGATGTAATATGGGTAGTTTTGGATCATTTAACCAAATCATCTCACTTCTATGCAATCATGGAGTCAATCTCAGTGGAGGTTTTGTTGAGACAATATCTGTTGGAGGTGGTGATAATTCAAGGAGTCCTGAGGATGATCATTTTTGAGTGGGATCCTATTTTTACCTCTAGGTTTTGGAGAGTTATCCAACATTATTTCAGTTATTAGCTATGTCTTAGCACTGATTTTCATCTGCAGATGGATTGTCAGATAAAGCAGAACATTCAGACTCTCAAAGACATGTTTCCCTATTGTGTGAAATATTTTGGACTTTCATGGATGTGGCACTTACACTTGGTATATTTCCCTTGAAACAATAGTTTTCACACCACCAATGGTATAGCTTCATTTGAATCATGGTGTGACCAACATTTCTGTTCTCCATTGTACTGGACTATGGTTAGAGAGCTAGAAATTCTCTGGCCGAAATTGGTGTAGTATATGGTAGAGATGGTTCAGGTGATTTGTGAGGGGATGAATGAATTGCATGATAACAATAAATCCTATGATGATAAAATGAGGGAAACTTTGGTGTTTGACATTGGGGATCATATTTTTTTGAAGGGGACTCCCTATCATGGGCTGCGAATGTTTGGTCTTCAGAGTAAGCTTTCTCCCTGGTTTTTTGGGACATTCAAGGTTTTGGTTTATGTTGGAGCTATGACGTATCAGATAGCACTTCCACCACAAATGAGTCGGATACATGATGTTATTTACATGTCGCAGCTCTGTCGTTATCTTTATAATGACTCTCACATCATCAATTGAGGTAATATCTATGTTGACAATGATACAGCCTTCGAGGAGTCTCCTATAGTGGTCAATGACCAAAATGAGAAGATGTTTTGTTGGCATTCTATCCCCTTGGTTCATGTCTTGTGGTGGCACGGTGGTGTGGAGTAGAGTACCTTGGAACATGAGTTTTAGATATGCATGTAGTACCTATATTTGTTTGATGTTTATATATTTTCTTATAACGTTGTTCGTTTTGTGGTTGTAGACATTTCTTGTTTATGAGATGGATTTCTTTTGTTGCTTGTTGTGGCTTTATCTCTTCAGAATGGTATCTATCCTATGAGATTGTTTAAAAGTTCGTTATGGTTTCTATGTGGGTTCATGTTGTTCCTTTGAGGAATCAGTTTATCTCCTTTGGTGGAGAGATCCTTGAGAGGTATGTCGAAGAGTAGTTGTTCGGACCTCATTTTCTATTTCCTCTTTAGGTTAGTTTTGGATTCTCAAGGACAAAAATGTTTTGAGAGGTATCTAATTTAATGTCCCGGACCTCTCCAGGCTATTCTTTTTCTATAATATGGTGTTTGAGGTGTTCTGGGAGGTCAATATGACTTCTTCCCAACATTTTTAAAAAAATAACAATATTGTGAACAATGTTTCCCGTTCTGTGAATTGTGCCATCAGTAAGTCATTTGTCGGTGAGTAATCTATCCGTATGTCATCTGTCAGTGAGACATCTGTCGGGGAGTCATCTTTTGGTGAGTCATCTATCAGTGAGTCATCTATAGGTGAGTCCTCTATTGGGAAATCATCTGTCGGTGAGTGATATATTAGTGATTCATCTGTTGATGAGACATCAGGCGATGGTTCATATGACAGTGAGTCTTTTGTAAGCGATTCATCTGTCAGTGAGTCATATTCCATTGAGTCTTCTAGCACTGAGTCATCTATAGGGGAGACTTATGTTTGTGAGTCATCTGTTATTGAGTTATCTATTGGCTAGTCACCTATTAGGGAGTCATTTTTTTGCGAGCCATTTGTCTGTGATTCCTCAATTAGTGACACATATGTGAAAAATTCCATCAGTGAGATAGATGTGAACAATGTTTTTAGAATCCTACAGATTCACCCCTTTGATGATTTCATTGACATTAAACACATTCAACTTCTTTTTTAAGGGGTTTAAGGCCAATTGAAAGCTCGTAACTCCTTACATTAAATCCATAACAACCCTGATGTTTTTACATGGTCAAAACACATGAGTTATTGAGATCCAAAATTAATAGAAATTCAAATGTTTCACATTATGTGAATATCAGATTTTATCCATATAAGATGAGTTCCTTCCCATCATTTGTTTATTACCCTTCCTCTTGGTGTGACACACGCAAAATCTTTCTTTCCTAATGATATTTTTTATGGTAGTGTGGACATTGGATCGGGTTTTTCCTGAAGCTCTTCCTACTGCATGCACGCACCCTATCTTGCTGCAACGATGATGTGTCGGTTCATCTTCGATATAAGGTATGTTATACCTCTATTCTTTTGGGTTCCTCGATTTTCCCCCCTTTATCCATTCCATGTTATGTCCTGTGATCTCTATCTTTCTAATGGACCATTCTTGAGTGTTGTTTGATGCGGTTTTACTGCAACATCATTGGGTGTATGGTGCTATTGCATGAGAGTTGATCATGATCAATTATGATGGCCCATTCTTGTATAAAGAACAATAGAATGCTTTTGAGAGGTAGGGTATTCCTGGATTCTATATCATTTTTATGTGAAGTCATATAGTTAGTATGATTTAGCCACTCGACCACAATGAAACTAACACAATAAATATTGATATCGATCGTATGTTGTGGATCTATACAATGATAACAGTTTGTCTCATGATTTTATAGATTTTTTGATATCTATATCATTCTTGTTTATCATATTTTTTTTGATAGAAACTGGAAAATAATTTAAATACAAGATTAATTATAAATTCATTTGTCCAAAGATGAAGAGGTGTGTTAATGAATCTTGTTGTTGTTATTGATCTTGGTGATAAATAAAATAGATGCAGTTTCGTCTATTTAAATGAATCGGTTAATTCAATAAGGAATAAAGGATGGTTTATGTGATAAATATAATTCCTTGAAGGGTTCCGAGTTACAATGTTGATTTCAATGTCCAGGTTCCTTATTCTTTGAAGTATGAGTACTCGTTGTGTGTGATGACAGAATGCCTTATTTAGGACCAATATCCCAATTGCTATGTTCATTTTTTCCTGATGCTTGTGTTGTGGTGATATCCTTGGATGGATGATCATGGAGAGATATTGTGGTATGTGGGGGTACAGAGGCCCAGTAGTTGATGTGGAAGCAGTTGATTCCTATAGAAATTAGATGCAATAATTTATACATTTGCGTATCATATAGGAAAACAAGAATGATTAAATGGGTTTGATGAGAATGTTGGATTCTTGTTGAATCTTATTGTTTGTTTACCTGCTTTACTTTCCCCACTTCATGAGGTAGATACAATTTATTACCCTCCCTCTAAAATAAGTGAATATATTCAGGGTATGCGACATGATATTTGCTTTTTTTCTTCTCAAGGGTGGACGAGCATAAATTCCATATATTGATGGTAGAGACTCGACGGGTAGTTTATCAACTCACCATGCTGATCCCCCATATGTTTGAAAGATTATAATTTTTTTATATAATAAATGGAGTAAATGAAAAGTAATAATATGTTAATAAATTATATAATAAATGATGTTAACCCATGTGGTTGGAGTTTGCTGGGTTGTAATGCAAAGGTTGTAACATTAAACGAACACTGGACATGGATTAGTTATGCCTAAAGGGCCTGAATCTTGGTTGGAATTCTAATAAAATGTAATATGGTAATCATAATGGTTAAATAATGGCTATATAATTAATTAATATAAAATTAAATAGATAATAAAGAAAAAAGTAATCTAATTTATATCTTTAAATGGTTGTGTGTGTATATGATACCTAGTCTTAGTAGGGCCAGCTATGAGTCCAAGAGAGGTTAGCTACATTTGAGTACATGTTTAGGTTATGCTCATAGTGTTGTTATGAGCTATAGTATATTCTATACTTTTTGTGTTTCTATATACAACTCCACCCTATAGGTTAGGGAAATAGACACCCTGGGGATTCTGAGCCCAGGGGGTGTTTTCCCCAATATCTTAGTGGGAGGATGGATGACTGACTACCCCCTTTAGCCTTGATCCCTTCTCTTGGTAGTTACTTGTGATGGTAGGCAGGGCGAATAAATTTACCCATACATGTGTGTAGTGGGATGTAATGAATTGTGGTCATTCACACACATTTATTATAGATATAGATTATTCTATAATACAATCAGTGTAACATGTATAGGCTCTAATGGCTTGAGAATCATTACTCAGTGTACGAGAAATAATAGTTTGAGGGGTAATACTTGGTGTATTCTACACATTATTCAAGTTTTGGTGGCTACTGAAAACTACATAGATTCCTTGTTTATGTAAACGTGGTGGTTATGTTGCATGAGGTGCTTGTTGTGGTGCTTCACCCATGTGTCAGCGGACAAGCCTTTTTGGAGAGAGATTTTCATGATGTGCGACATTGGGGAAAAGTGGTAAACAAGTGGGGAAGTGATTATGGGGTACCCTTGATATTATTTTTTATATAATATACCCCAATATGCATTAATTGATTAGAGTAGCCATGGTGTGGCTGGAAAAATAGAATACATGTTTTGGTGATGAATTAGATTCACTGGTTGTCCACTGTGCATTACAATGATTTATTTTCATTTGAACAAGAGGATACTGGGAGGATCCTAATGACTATACTATTATAATCATCATACATTTATATAAACTATTTTTTAGGTTACTTGGAGTAGGTTAGAGATCAGGCTGGTTACTATTATCTTGGGGTTGCAAGAGCTGTTCGGGTTTTGTGGTCACTATCGTGTTACTTTCTTTTGGTACTTGTAGTTTTTCCTTCCAGTATTAGTAGTTTTTTCATAAAATTACATTTTTGTACATGGGATTTCATTTATTATGTAGTGTGAGATGGATTTTATCGGTGTCTATCTTATCTCTCTCTATCGCATGTATTCTCTTAGATGGAAATTCCTCCCATTTGTGTGTTTAATATACCCTCAGTGCTAGTCTCCAACCCGAGGCCTACTGGAGGTGGGAATCAGGTGTCACAATTTTTTTCCTCTCATTACCACCTTGGATGGTTAAACATTGAGGGGAGTGGATCGTAATATATATATATATATATATATCTTTTATTTCTAATGTAATCACCAATATGGTCTTTAGCATGGTCAAAATTACTATAAGTGTTTTTTTAAAATAAAATCTATTTTATTTGTTAAAAAAGTTCATAAAATGGTAATAAAATATAAAATTGGATGGGAGAATCGAAAAATTATAATTCATTAATGATAAGTTAATTTTTTCAATAATGAATGAACTAGTGGTAAAAAAATAAGTTTTGTTCCAAAAATTATACATAGTTATTTTTAATAATTTAATATATTTATATGTTTGTTACACATGTAAAATGATCAGACTTAATTTAACAAACATAGAATGTATGGAAACTTGTAGACCATTATTCAGAATAAATTTTCACATTTATTTATTAATAATATATCAATTATTTTTACAATATAGTTTTGGTGGCTGACATTTTTTTAAGTGTTAATACAATTTTCAAGATCAAGACATCAATTCAATCCTCAAAAGTAATAAAGGGATATCAAATTGATCTGATATCCGTGGGAAATTATTTTCAGTAAATTTATAATATGTAAAAATAAACCAAAGGTAATGTATTTATGTGGTTTATTTATTATTTCGAAAGTTTATTTTTAAATTAAAACTATTATTAGAGATAGAAATATTTATCAAATGACTAATCCTTAGAAATAGAGAAGTGTGTTACATGAAAATATTGAAAATAAACATGCATCATTCCCATATATAGTTTTTATTGAACTCGTGATATTAAAATTTTAAAATTAAATCCCAATTTACATAAAGAAGATGCACCAAATGACAAAAACCAAGGAAAAAAACTAAAATTATATTATATATTATGTGTTTAGGGTTACATTTACCACTATAAACACCCACACCACACATCACAACCACAAAACTGGGTTTCTGCGGCACCACCCTTTATTAGCGCTATAAAAAAGCACTGTTAAAGGTGGGGGGGGGGGGGTGATTTATCACTGATAAAAAAAGCACTAATAAAGGTGCACTATTAACAGTGCTAAAAAAGTGATGTTAAAAGCGACCATTTATCAGCCCTTTATCAGCGGTTCTTTTGTAGCGCTGATAAAGGGTGGAATTATCAACGCTTTTTTGTAGCGCTGATAAATTTTATGTTTTAAAAAAAATTAAGGAAAAAAATATATTGTTATATGACTATATTTATATTGATATAAATATAATATATAATTTTTAAATATGTTTTTGATAAGTATATATAGACTATTAAATTAAATATATAATAAATTTTGTGAAAATAACATTAATCTTTTTTAAAATTTTCTATTAATTTTCTATTTTATAATTATCATCGATTAATAATCATTTAATAATAATTGAAAGAAACAAAAAATCAAACAATATTAATAAAATATCTAAAATATGTTGAAAATGTAACTCAAACTTCAAACTACCATAACTTTTGATCTGGTTTTCCATTTGAGCTCTACAACATATCGAATCAAAGCATGTGATGAGATCTATGTGCTGGTGACTCAAGAAAAGCATCTATCACATTTTTTGAGTCCAAAAAAGTCCCAGATGGTCTCCAAAACTGAGTTTTTTAGTTGGGATACACTGATTTGATAAATTCAAACATGAATAACTTATGATCCAGATGTCTGTTAGGCTTGTACAACATATCATATCAAAAATTATTTCATTTTCATCGATTTGACTGGTTGTAGAGTTTAAATGGGCTTCTGTATTATAATTTATGGTCATTTTAAGATTAAATGGCTTTTCAAATACACACACACACACACACAGATGTATATATATATGTATTTATTCGTAAATATATATATATATATATGTGTGTGTGTGTTTTATATATGTATGCATGTATTTATTTATTTATTTATAAACACACATCAAAAACCTATTTTACAAATTTATTTAAAACTACTCTTATAAATATAAATTAATATAAAAATAAATATACGAATAAAAAATTGTAACTACAAATATATACATAAATAGATATAAATATATATTAATTTACAAAGGAATATATATACTAATATATGAATAAATATATATGTATTAATATAACTAAATATATTTATATTAATAGGATTCTATTTTAATATTCAAATATATATAACTATATATAAATAAATAAATAGATATATCATTAAATATAGAAGAAAATGAAATGGCTTAGTGGTAAAGGTGCAGGCGCGCAAGGGGGGAGGTTATGGGTTCATGTTCTGGTGGAACCAAGGAGGTGTGTGCGTGTGGGGGGATGCATGGGAAGGGCAGTGCGTGGAAGAGAGTGAGAGGGGTCTGCCTTGCGCTGATAAGGGGGGGGGGGGATGTAAAGTACTGTTAAAAGCTCCCCCCGCATTATATATATATTTTTATTTTTTTGACTTTAATCAGTGCTAAAAAAGAACTGATAAATGACCCTTTTATCAGTGCTTATATTAGTGATCATAAATGAGAACTTTTATCAGCACTTTTTTAGTACTGATATATGGTGTCTTTATCTGTGATTTTCTGAGTGCTGATAAAAGGGACCCCCTTTATCTTCGCCTCAATTAACAGTGCTTTTTTTAGCGCAGTTAATGAACTTTTCTAGCGTTGATAAAGGCCATATTTGTAGTAGTGCATGCATAGACTAGAAAAATAGGTTATAGCTCACCAAATTGATATGATTTAAATCAAGATATTTCTATTAAATATTATATATATAGAGGAATAATGACCCCTTTTATTACATTTCTTATATGTAATGCCCAAAAAATATAATGTTGGAACATTGTATTCGATAGCATGGAAGACACGCAACCCCAGACAGGTAAGGGAATATAATATATCAGGAATTTATATGATATTTACTATTTTAAAGAAATTAAATATAATTTATAGCTTGAAATTCACATGATAATAAGTTAACATGTGCCTTAAAAGTAGAAGTTTTTTCTAATGGATTGCATTAAACAAAAGATTAAGTTTTACTGAAAAATAATATATTATTAAAATATTATTATTTAGTATAATAATACTTATTATAGATGTTAAATTAGAAGTTATGAATAATATATACTAATTTATAAAAATATATGGATTCCAAAATATAAAAAAATTATAGTTTTCAATTAATTAGAAATGAAAATATAAACCAATTGAACATAAAAAAGGTATTATTATGCTTCCAAATGAATTATGTATTAATAAATTAAATTAATTAAATTTAGTGAATGATATTAATGAATTATAAAAGTAATATATTCAATACAATATTTTTTATATTTATCCAATAGATTTGATAAGTATAACATAAAAACCAACCCAATATTACACCTAAAATACTATATTTCTATAAAGTAACTTTTTCCACCCTTTAATGGAGAACATATTTTAAATAAATTTTAACTATTTTTTAAATTTATTATGTTAAAATAAACATAATATTTGTATAAAAACATAAAAATTATCTAATGGTGAATTTCTAGTATTTGTCTATGAAGTTTCCTTTTTTAATGAATGGTGAAAAATACAAAAAATTAATTCAAAACCGTTTTTTATCTAATTTATTTATATGGTTAAATGATATATTAAATTTGATTTAATAATTAATTATATTAAATAATTATCAATTAATCCAATTTATTTCATTGGAATTAATTTCAATTTTAAATCATGTATAAAAACATAGCCAACATTTGGACGTTTTTATATTAAAAACTCACATTGTCGTCTCGTCTGTGAGATTAAATTTAAATCCATTTCTGACACCTTAGGGATTGGAATTTGGAAAAATGGATTCCTTATTTGGTATAATAATTATTTATAATTTATAATATGATCATATTATTTTTTACCATAAATATTAGTGATAATAATTGAAACTAATTATAATTATTATGGAACAATTAAGCATAATAACGAAAAAAACACTTTAACTTAAGGGCCCAAATGACCAAGCCACTTGTCTAAAAGTCATTTACTAGAAATATTTAGATGATATTATCAGTAGGTTTTAATTTTTTCAATTATTTTTCCACATTCAATAAAAAATGTGTGTGAGGTCTTTTTTCCAAAACATTATAAAAGGGTCACTCTTCCACTATAAAAGGGATCATCTCTTGCCACTTCCTCATACACTGCTCAAGCCACATAGGGTCGGCCAATATCTTCCAAATTCACTCCTAAAAATTCATCCCTTACTCCTTTAATCAAATACTTGGGATGAATGTAATCGAAGGAATCCTTTTTGTGAAAACCAAACAGAGTTACCCGATTAAGAGGTAATGTCTTTCTTAATGCTCGATAATTTTATTTCTATTCCCACTCAATAAACCATTATTATTACTTGTTTATATAGAAACTAAAATATCCTAAATATACTAGGATGTTGTTATGCTATGTTTTCGTTCTATACATACACACACCTCTATATAATGTGTATGAAACATCCGGTTTACATGTAGAGTGAACCACCGCCTCACAAAACGATGATAGTTTATTTTTCAGTTGCCACCAATAATGGTTGAAATTATGATGGAAAATCTATTTAGATATCTTATATAACATATTAGGTATTTCATAATGCTTTATTAATTCTTTTACAGCACATATAATTATACTTTCCATTTCACAAAAAATGACAACATTTTTTATGGATTTGTAGACTATAGACCCATAAAAGTGATGTGATTCATTCAATTGATACATGGAATAAATAAAGGATTATTTTAAATAAAAATAAGTGACATAAAAATAAATCAATGACATTCATTAAATATTTAACTTTATGGAAATATAATATATTATTTTCTGTATTACCCTTTGATACACTTGAAAAGTGATATCCTTGTTTGTGGATGTATACACTTTCACCTTCATGACATGATGTGATTTATTTTACATCAAAATAATAAAATATATAATTATATATGAAAAAATTAAATTTTATGTTTTATGTTATGATCATACTATAATGATATATTTTTACCAAAATTCTTTCATTAACAATCACTGATAAAATTGGAACATTTTTCATACATATGCACAGCCTACCATCTCCATGATTTCAACGTCAGTTCATTTTTTAAAACCATATTTCATGATTGGTTTTAAAAGTATAATCAATGTAAAAATATGATAATTATGAAAAGACTATTATTTTTTAGATGTTATATAATGACCCCATTGACCATAGTTGACTTAGCAAAGTTGTTTTTGATACATAAAAAAAATATGGTCTGAACACTCAACATAAACACAATTTTTTAAGTAGTTTTATATGACAAGGAAATAAGTGAAATAATAGTTATGATAAAATTGAAATAGGTTATAAATAAATTAAATAATTTATATCATTTATTTATTAATATAAAGACACATAAGACAAGTCGTGTAATGCCCCGACCCCAGAAGCCCAGAGCTGGTGCATTACATATTACATTGGCATGAATAAGAGGAATGAAATCAATAAGGAACAATCAGTTTATATGTCTTTATGAAACTAGATTCATACATTTAAATCATATTATATTGAGAAATGTAACAAAATAAAATACATAACAAATACATATAAACTGCTTCCATGAAAACTCAATAAATTATATCATCTTCAGAACATGTTGATGAAAAAAAACAAAGGAGTGAGATAAAATGCCTAGTAAGGGTAAAAAATATCCAAATAATGAATCAAAAATATTTTAATCATAATAAAATTTTCATATTCAATAGGTCATGGTGAATAAATGAATAACACATTCTATTAATAAATTAAGAATAAAACTGCATCCAAAGATTTTGTCATAGTGAAAATTTCATGGATATTAATAAATGAAAAAGAATAAAGATAATTCTTATTAGTTATATGTCATGTATCTAGAATATGATACAACTATACAATAGAAATACTTAATGTCTTTGGATAGAAACATGTGTGATTTCTGGAAACAAACTTGAACGGTTTGTCACCAACAAATTTATCTCACGAGACTTGTTGATGCATCGAGGGGATATAGCAGGCCCTTCCCATCACTGAATCTCCAAATAATTATTCATGCATAGATATAATACATTTAAAATAAACCTTATCAATATCTTTATAGAGTAGAGGACACAGAATGATCAATATTTCTATAGTTAAAACAACATTCCAAATAAAAACCATATGTAAAAGGGTATATGGATTAAGGAAATATTCATATCCGTGAAACCAAAATATGGATTTATACTATATTTATATATTAAAATGAAAATTTTTCTCAAATGGGCATTGTATACACTCCATAAGAATTAATAGGTGCACAATACAATGTAAGTCTCAATGAAATGGAAAGTTAGACAAAGTAACTTACTATGTTGTAAAAAATTGAGTCATATGTCCAAAAATTTATAACCACCAAATGAATAACATAATAACATGATTATAAAGAGAAACATGATAATATATATCAAATGGAAGTAAAAAAATATGCCACATGAAATAAATAAGTGATGAACAATGGAAATATCCTGGAATAGCGAGTGAGATAAGAAACCCCTTACAAACATATCAGCATAGTAACATGTGTTCTTGTGAGGGATTAATGAGAGGTAAAGGGGTATTAAATCATTTATATATCTTAAGGGTTGTATAGTGGAGGTGAAAAAACATACCCTGTCAAAAGGAATTAAAAATAAAAGGACTCAATATAGGGGGGATTCTTGAATAAAAGTGATAGAGAGGATCCCTTGCTTGATGCCCGAAGGTGTTCACGATTGATCTAAATGATATGATTAAAAAAATTAAGCTTCATTAATTAATATTTAAATAACATAATCATCATAAAATGGATTATTTTAACCTTATTATGTTCATTTAGGCTTTTTTTCCATGGGTTTAAGAGGATCAATTTTATTGTTTTCGAAGCATTTTATATATTGGTTTTCATCATCAGTTTACTTGTATTCATGAATGGAATTTCGTTTTAAATGTGTCAAAATTATAGAATTGTTAATATATATTATTAGTGAAATAATATATATTAAAATTATCTTATAATTAATTTGGGTTATATAACATTAGTATGACTCATTAGTAAAACGTTAATTACAAACACTTGGATTAACATAGCGGTTTTGTGCATAATGAACTTGTTTTGTATTATTTTTTATATTATGATTGTGTAATGATTCCAGAACATTGAATAAAGTAAAATAAATATATTGTGAACTTTTTAAACCATTAAAATGTTTTAATGACCTGTCTTAAATATTGTAATAGAAATTGAAATCCAGTCATCCTTGAATGTGATAAATTAACACATCTCCGATGTTATAATCATTTTTGGTGTAAGAGTTGGTAGAAAAGAGTGATGATGATAAAATGTTAAATTAGAATAATAAAATTCTAGTATATGTATTGTACAATATTTAACATATCATTTGGATGTGGGAAGTTTATGAAAGAACAAAAAAATAATGGAACTTGTAAATGAATTTTAAAGAAAAGGGAAGACAAGTTCACCTCTTATATAATCCTCCTTGATAATCTCTTTAATGATTTTTATTGGCCTTTTGGTGAGACCAGTTGGTCATAGGCGTGGGAGATGAGCATAGTGATATATTTGAGCATAATTTAGGCAAGTCTTGAATCTATAGTGGTGTAGGAGGAAGAGGATATGAGGGGTGGTTTAAATAGTGAGGGGAGGAGGGTTTTCTTAATATTATAATCATTAATTTATTATTTCTTCCCAAGACAATAAATAGTGAGTATTCCATGACCTATAATAGTAATAAGTGCATGTCAGTTCAATATTTGGGTTCTTAAATCACTCATGATGTATGTAATTGTTAATATAAATTATAATGTGTTTATACGGTAAATTAATGTATTTTACAATTCACAACAATTCAAGTATTTCAGAAAATTCCAAAAAAACCCTCAAACCAATTTTCAATGATTAGAATCCAAATATAATCTCCATTTTTAAAAAATTATTTTCTAAATATGATACATTTAATTTTTAATTAAAATAATTATTTAATCAAAAAATACCAACACTTAAAATATTCATCATTATTTTTAAGTTGCATAATTTTTTTATACATTCATGGGTAAGGGTACCAAACATAACGGTACATTACTATTCATAAGGTTATGTTAACATTATTAAGGGTATGTTACTATTCACCAAATATTATGTTAATTCTATCAGACTTCAAATATCACCCTGAACGCAATGATGTATGTCTATTTTTCAAAATTCCTACCACAAAAGTGAAAATTTTATGTTTAGTGGATATGTTATGACTATATTCTAAATAAAAGTGTTGTTTAAAATAAACTAACTAATTTGTGAAATATAAGATATTTAATAAATATGATGAATTTAAGAGAAACATAATAGAAAATGTTTGGGGTGTTATATTAATCCCTCGTGAAATTACATCTTAAAAAAATTTGTATAATTCTCCCTAAAAAGATGTAGGTGGTTCTTATATGTAAAATTCTAGGGTTACTACATTGCTTCATCTATATTATTTCTTCTATAAATAACATTTACTAGTTGAGTTATCTGATTTTTAATACCTGCTCCCTTGTGTGATGAATCTCAATAAGTTCTTCATAGCATGGAAAATCAGGTTCTAGTACTATTTCTTCATAGGTGAGTACATGCGTTTGGTATGAAATTTAATTATTTAAAAATGACACATGAAACACATTATTAAAATTGGAGAGGATTTGTGGCATGGTTAAATGGTAAGAAACCGCTCTAATTCGTTCCATAATTTCAAAGAGTCTGATTTACCCAAGGCTCAGTTTCTATTTCTTAACAAACCATAAGACACCCTTCCATAGAGATAATATTATAAATACATGATATACTACATGAAATTCCAAATCATTTCTCAAATTGTTAGCATAACTCATTTTGCTACATTGGGATGCTCTAATATGGGCCTAAATTTCCGTTACCTTTGCATTTGTCTCTTAAATATGTTCTGAGCCTAAAAGTTTCCTCTTACCAAATTTGTCCCTACAAGTTGGAGTAAGACACCTCTAACCATATAATTCATTATATTGCACTAATTAAATGATAGAATATAAACTATTAATGTAGAAATATTCCACCAAAGGCATGTGTTGACCCCACATACCATGATAGTCAAGATATCATTATCTCAACAAGTCTTCCAGATTTTGAATTTTCCTTTCAGACTGTCCATCAGTTTGGGGGTGATAAGCAGTACTCATATGAAGTTTAGTATCAAAATACTTTTATAGACATTTCCAGAATTTTGATTTAAACAGGGGATCTCAATCGAACACAATCGATAGAGGTTCCCCATGACGTCATACAGTTTCAATAATATAATTACTTTCTAGGACCTCATATTTTAGATCCTCTCTTATTGTAAATAAATGTGAAGATTTTTTGAGAAGATCGCCAATTACCCATAGATCATCATTTCTTCTAGGTTTCCTCAGTAGTCCTGTAAAAAAATTCATCGTAATTTTATCCCACTTCCAAATAGGAATAGGTAAAGGTTTCATCACCCCTCTAAGATGTTGTCTCTCTACCTTCACCTGTTAACCCACTAGACAACTTGACACATAGTTATCAATTTTTCACTTCATGTTCTTCCACCAAAAATGTTCATTCATATATATATGCATCTTTGTGATATCAGGTTGTATAAGAAAACTTGAGCAATTATAATCATCTAATAAATTCCATTTTTAGCTCAGGTATTGAGGTAACACATAACCTTTTTCCAAATTTCAAAACTCCATCCTCAAATAAAATATTTTCCAATATTTCATCCTCAATGGAATTAATATTCTTTTGAATGTTCTCATTCTCAAATTGAGTGATTTTTATCATCTCCAACAAGGATTCTTTATCAGTCATTTGAAAGAGGAAATGTGTTTCCCCATCCATATCAATTACCATATCCATGTTTAGTGGATATATGAATATAGGATCTCTCTTAATCTTTATTTGTGTCAGAAGTACATGATATTTCCTACTTAATGCATCTTCTACCTTATTTGACATTCCTGGGTTGTAGTGTATTGAATAATAATAACATTCGAGTAACTGGAGCCATATCATTTGCATCATATTGAGTTCTTTCTATGTAAAAATGTGTTTCAATCTGTTCTGATCTGTATATATCTCACATATTTTACCATAGAGACTATTTATCTATATTTTCAGAGAAAAGATTACCGTAGAAAACTCAAGATCATGAGTTGGGTATTTTTTCTCATGATTTTTCAACTACCTTTATGCATAATCGTTAAAATTGTAATTTTTCATAAAGACGCAACCCAGTCCATTCATTGATGCATAACTGTATATAAAAAATTCATCATTTCCAGATGGAAGAGTCTAAATTAGAGCATTGACCAATCTTTAGAATTATTGAAATGATTCTGTACATTTTTTCATCTATTCAGACATAAACCCTTTACATGTGATATTGGTTAGTGGTTTAGAACATCGGTTTAAATTATTAATGAAACACCGATAATAACCTACTAAGCTAATAAAAATGACTACCTCAGTTATGTTTGTTGGTGTGGGAAATTTTTGTATTGACTTTATCTTACTAGGATCAACTATGATTCCATCCTTAGAGAGAATATTTCCATGAAAATATATTTAATGATTCCAAAATTCAAACTTGTTAAACATACCCTATAATTCATTTCATCTAGGAGTTTTCAGAATAATATTCATTGGATTCTCATGGTCTTCATAGTTTTGTATTATAGTAGGATATAATTGATAAATACAACAACAAAGACATCAAGATATTTCTTGAAAACACTATCAATCAGATGCATGAAAATAATGGGTTCATTAGTCAGTCCAAAAGGCATTACTGTAAAATCATAATACCCATACCAAGATTAAAATGTTTTCTTTCAAATATATTCTTTCCAAATAAAAAACAAATGATATCTAAATTGAAGGTCAATCTTAAAAAATGTCATGCTCCAGGAATTCGGTAAAATAAATCATCAATTCATGGCATAAGAAACTAATTCATTACTTTAATAGCATTGATTTCCAAATAATCAATGTATAGCCTCTTGGATCCATATTTCGTTTTGATAAAGAGAACATGGGATGCCCTTGGGAAAAAACTAGGCGAAATAAATCTTTCTTCACTCAATTCCTGTAGTTGTTTTTTTAGATCCACAAATTCCAAAAATTCATTAATATAGGGAGTCTTGGATATAGGTCTTGCGCTAGGAATTAAATTAATAGAGAACTCAACTTCCCGCTCTAGAGGATTTCTGGGTAAACCTTTGGAAATACATCAATGTATTATTGCATAATAGGTACGTCTTAAATTATAGTATTTCTTTCCTCACTAGTAGATATAATGTTCCCTTCATCTCCCAGAATTTCATTCATTATATCTACTAGGGGTGGATCTGGATAAGAATCATATGACCATGTTTTAGTTCTAAATATAAGAGATTATACCCTATTCTAAAAATTATAACTTTAATATTCTTATAATATATCTTTCCCTCATAATTTGACATCAAATTCATTCCAAGAACTATATCGATGTCAATCATTGGTAAAATGATATGGTAAGAAACTTAATCACGTTTATGTGTCATGAGGAGGACTGATCGACATATCGTTTTGGCAATGATACACCCCCTATGAGTTTTTACATAAAACTAATTTATTAAATAAAATTGTTTATGTATTATTTTCATGGAAATCGAGGAAGATATAAATGAATTTGATGATCTAGAATAAAATAATGCATTGGATTAGTGTGATGAAACAACTAAATTTCCTTCCAACATATCATTAAGAACTTTAACATCTGAAGTTGTAATTGTACAAGCTTTCCCTTTCCCTTGTGGCCTTTTCTGATGAATGTTTCTTTGGATCTTTGGAAACTCATTTTAATAGTGTCCCAAATCTATAAAATTTTAGCATTGATCATTAATTACTTGTTTCTTCACCTTCAATTCATTAGATGAATTACCCTTTTCTCTACACTTATAGAAGAATTCCATGTCTTTCAAGCATTTTCCAGAATGATTCTTTCCACAGTTCTAACATAATTGGAAATTTTTCATTCCCTTGTTCTTCTTTGTTGATTCACCTTTTACATAGTAATAATAGTTATTCTTCTTATCTTAGTTTCCTTTATATAAATAAGTTCTAGATAATTCTTTCCCTATTTTTATGGCACTTAATACAATTTCATCATACGATTAAAATGTTTGAGAATCTACTGGCCTTCAAATACATGTCTTAACACCTTCAAATAAATGATAAATCTTGTCTTATGATTCATGAACATAATATATGGAATAACTAGACTGTCTTTTGAAGGTAACCTCGTAGTCTACAACATTGTTTTCTTCCCTTTACTTTAATCAAATGAATATCATCTTCATTTCATTTTGTTCCTCATGAGGGAAATATTTATTGAAGACTGTTTCTTTAAAGTCGTATATTCCATATCTTATATTTCTTCTTCTTTAGTGGTATTCTATATTGAGGACCACCATTGATCAACATCACCATTGAGACACTATTTTTCTTGCAATACATTTTCATTTTCATTGCATTTTAATTCCATGAATATCTGTTCAAGGGACATGATGCACATCATAGCTACCACTTGATTAGTAGGCCCACTAATATATGGGGGCTTATGTCACATTAAATGACCTAACACAGGTGTATCATGGCTATTCATCACAACATGAGTATGTTTTCTTAATATGGTTATGATCTAATCTGCTCCAACATTGACGACGTTGACTTGATTTTTGGGGAAATACCTACATTTTACATGAGTATTGACTCCCCTTCTTCCATTAAGTTTCATTTATAAATAATGGAATACATTATATTTTTTTATGAATAATAATTTATAATCTCAACTAGAAAAGTAGTTAGAGTAAATTGAAATTATATGAATAGATAATCTCATAAACGTGGTTTCTCCAAGGAAAAAATTTTCATTCAAATCCTTCATAATTTATTGAAAAGAAAATTTTACCTATCCTAAGAATATCCTCAAGGAGTTTAAAACCAAGAGTTCATCATGGCATGTTGTTGTGCATCAGGATACCTCAGGTAATGCTTGATACTCGTTATTAGCATTTTTACTCCTAGCTTAATCTGTGCCAAAGCCATCTCAACTTTTTTTGTATCTAGACAGGGATGTATTTTATAGAAATATCCATATAATATATTCATTACCAAAATTATTTTATGTTATTGTATGGTTATCCTAAAATAATACTTTATGGATATGTTCCATAATCTACATTTTATAATCTAGTTTTCATGTTTGCTACTAAACTTACTTTGATACCAACTGTAACGCTCTAACCCCAAAAGCTTAGAGCCGGTGCATTACATATTACATTGGAATTAATAATAGTAATTAAATCCCAAAGGAACGGTCAGCATAGTAGTTTTAATGAATCTAGATACATACATGTAACTCATATTACATTGTTAAAGGTGATAAAATACAATACATAACTAAAACTAATTAACTAATTTAGTGAAAACTCAATAAATGATCTCTTATTCTGAACCTGAAGAAGGAAAAAATCAAAGGGGTGAGATAAAATGCTCATTAAGGGTAAAAAATAGTAGAATCATGAATACAAAATATTTGAATCATAAGAAAATTGGTATAGTAAATACAAAATGGTGAATAAATGAAAAACACATTCCATTAAAAAGCTGAGAATGAAACTACATTCATAGATTTTATCATAGTGGAAACCTCAATGATAATAATAACTGAAAATGAAGAAATATAATTATTATTAGTTTGAAGTCATGTTTCTAGAACATGATACCACAATAACATCAAAGAAATTCATGTCTGTGTTTAGAAACCTTTCTGATTTTTGGAAACAATCTCGAATGGTTTATCACCAAATGATTTGTCTCATGAGGCATGCTGATGCATTAGGAGGCTATAAAGGGCCCAATCCACAACTGTAAGTCCAAATAATTATTTATACATATATTTAATAAATGTAAAATATTCGTTATCAATATCTGTACAGTAGAGGACACATGTTGATCAATATTTCTATAGTTAGAACAACATTCCAAAGAAAAATCGTATGTAAAAGGGTTTACGGCTTAAGAAAATAATCATATACAAGAAACCATAATATTTATATATAAAATAATTACAATTTGAAATTAAATATTATCTCAATTGGGTAGTGGTTACACAACATAAGAAATATTAGTTGCATCATACGAGGTAAGTCTCAATAAAATTGAAATTGAGACAAAGTCCCTTATCATGTTGTTATAAATTTATTTATATGTACAGAAATTAATAACAACCAAATTAATAATTGAATACCATGAATATAATGAGAATAATGATAATATATATCAAATGGTAGTACACAATACACCTCATGCAATAAATATTTGGCGGACAATGGAAATCTCATAGAATTATGAGTGAGATAAGAAACCCCTTACAAACATTTTGGCATGGTAACAACTGTTCTTATGAGAGCTTAATGAGTTGTAAAGGGGTATAACATAATTTATATATCATAAGGGATGTACGGGGGAGGTGAGAAAACATACCCCATCATTAGTAATGAAAAATAAAAAGACACAACATATGGGGGATTCTTGATTAAAAGTGAGAGAGAGAATCCCATATATTATGCACAAAGGTGTTATCAGTTGATATTAATGAGATGAATAATCAAGTTTATATTCATCAATTAATTATTCAAGATCCTCATCAACAATTAATTGATTTATTAAAATCTTATTAGGGTCATTCATGCCCTTTGTGATGGGTTTAAGATGTTCATATTTATTTTTTTGGAAGCCTTTTTTTCTATGGTTTTCAGGATCATTTTACTTATATTAATGAATGGAAGATTGTTTGAAATGTGGTCAAACATCAATAATTGTTAACCAATAAATTATTTGTGACATTACAGATATATAAATGCTTTTATAATTTTTTTTGGTTATATTATTATTGGTTTGGTTCATAATGAACATGTTTTTTATTATTATTGGATATTGTGAGTGTCGAAGGATTATAGAACATTTCAAAATGTAAAATTCATGTATTATGATATAGTTAAACCATTAAAACGTATTAATGAACATTATTGAAGATTTTAATAGAAATTGAAAGCCCATATTCGTTAAATGAGATAAATTAACACATCTTGGATGGTATTTTCAATTTTTTGGTATAAGAGGTGGGAGAAGAGGGAGATTATGATGAAATATTCCATTGTAATAATAAAATTAAATTCCATATAAGGTACTGTAATTATCATGGAATTTGGATGTGGGGAGGTGTGGAGAGAGAAAAAAAATAATAGAAGTTGTAAAAGAATTTGAAAGAAAAGGGAAAAGATGTTCATCTCTCGAGTACTCCTTGAGAATCTCTTTAAGGCCTTTGTATTTTTCACTTTTGGTGAGACCAGTGGGTCTCAGACGTGGGGGAAAATCATAGGAGGATATCTGAGAATAATTGATAAAGGAATGAAGCATGAGTGGTGTGGGGGAATATGGGGTTGACGGGTGGTTTATATAGTGGAGGGGAGGAGGGTTTTCTTAATATTATAACCATTAATTTATTATTTACTCACAAGACAAGAAATAATGAATATTTGATGATGTAGAATAGTAATAAGTGCATGGGAGTTTGATATTTGGGTGCATACATCACTCATGATTCTTGGAATGGTTAATTTATATTATAATGTATTTATATAGTAAATTAATGTATTTTTCAATTCAAAAAAATCAAGTATATCAGAAAAATCCCAAAAACCCACATTAACAATTTTTTGAAGTGTAGAATCCAAAAATGATATCCATTTTTGAAAAATAATTTTAAAAATATGATAAATTTAATTTTTAATTAAAATCATTATTTAATTGAGAAATACCAACACTTAAAATATTCATCATTATTTTTAACGTTCCTAAATTTATTTATATGTTTGTTGGTAATACTACCATTAATAAGGGTTATATTAATATTCCTAAAAGTATGTTACTTTTAATAAGGGTATGTTAATATTCATATGGGTATGTTACTATTCACTAAATAATATGTTGATTCTATCAGACTCCAAATACCACCCTGATTATAACTGTGTATGTCCATTATTAAAATTCAAAATATATAAGTAATCATTTTATGTTTAATGGCTAAGTAATGACTACATCCTAAATAACCAAGTTTTGTATCAAAGAAACTAAGATCTTCATGAAATATAGGATATTTAATTAATATAATGTATTTAAGAGAAACATATCATAAATTTTTTGTGGTGTTATATGCTAGACTCAAGGTAATGGATTTTCATCTCACCTTTTAAATCTGTGTGATAATTTTCATATTCACCACATACGTCTTTATGTGGTGTATCTACTATCCATTTTGATATAATATATCATGAATTATTTCATATTCATGGTATTTACATGTTTCATTTGATGATTAATACTTTTGGGTCTTTCGATTCATATGTAAGTGATTTCTTCCCAATTTACATTACGTTGAGACTTATTTGTTGTTATGAACCAACTCACTTTTATATGGACTATATTCTTCCCTTTGACACTTAATATCAGGAATATACTTATTCAAATGATATTATAATTTTCAATTAATATCAAACTTTAATTAGGTTTATGATTTAAATCTTTTAAAGTGATGTGGTTCACTTTGGAATGTTTAATGATTATTCACTTCAAGACCTTGTAATCTCACTTCAAATTTTTATTGTTAAATTTATCATGAAATAGTCAATTTATCCGGAAATAATCAATTTATTTTGAAATAATCAATTTATTTTAATCATTTTTAATTATAAATGTCATTTTATATCCATATTTTTATAATATGTGTATAATTTTTACCTAAACAGTATATCATTTCACATACGATGTTTACTTTTATATTTATTTGATTAACTAGGGATTTATTGATAAATTCATATGTTTTATTCAATACTGGTTTTGGAAAAGGTATGTTTTTTATTTATATTATTTGAAATGAATAATTATTTGAAAAGGAAATGACAGGTGGGCCCTATAATTTATATAGCCTATGAACATCGATGGATTCTCTTGAGAAAAATAAGTTATAAAAGTTAAATAGGATTTTATTCATAGTTTTAAACTATCATGTGAATGGTTTTGAGTGTATAGATATTTATGTTCTTTAGACATGACATCCAATAATTAATCATTACCCCCATTTAGATTCATTTATTATTCATCCATGATATTTTTCATCGATATTTCTATGGATTAATTTCATTCTAAGTTTTTTTATTAAATGGTATTTTCTTCAGATATTCACCTTTCCATATTGATGTTTCCTTATCATGTTAATTGAATGGAATGTTCTATCAGTTATTTACCACGAAATTTTTATTATTCCAATATATTAATTATTGATTCAAGTTTACTAACCTTTTCTGATCATTGGACCATACCCTTATTATGTATCCATTTTCTAAGATTATGATTAAGAAATATTTGAATATGTGTTCAAGGATGGACTTTATTTCATTTTTTTATGTATCATGTTATATTTTATTTTCCAAATGTATTATGGATATCATTAATGTAATATATCTTTCCAAAACAACAAAACGGATAAGCCCTTCAGGATCTTATTCCTTGATATCATGAAAATGTAATAAAATAATGCATCGAATCTGGGATTCTAGGGTTGGGTCGCTATAGTTGTTATCAAATAAAGTTTATCATAAACCTTGAAAACATTATTTACAATACAAAGATTTGGGAGCACAAACCTAGGATAGAAATTGAGGATATGTATACAAGAAAATCCTATAATTTTGGTAAGTTATAAATTATGTTGGTATTATTAGAAAAAAATCTATGCATGGATACTACAATGGGATGTGGTTCTATTATATATTCACCGAGGGGTAACAATTTTAACTAGGTGGCCTGGGCCTAAAATGGGGTAACCTGTACACGATAAGATTCCTTATTGTGCACATGGTTTGACACTACCAATGGATTTTATTATGATAAATCACATTTTTTACAAACCATTATTAATGATTATGAAAATTAAAAAACATGGTTACACATAAGGTCTTTTAGATATAAGACATGGTTTCACAATTTAAACATACAATAAAACATTATATATTTTTCTATGACTATATTAACTCACAATATGCTTTCTGGCTTTAGTCAATGGTTGGTACCGAATGGAGTCAAGATATAATTAAATATGAAGTGCATGGTGGTTACAATTAGAAACCAAATTAGGAGTTGATATGTGTTAATTATTTAATATTTATGCCTAATCTGTTTTCTCAAAATACAATTAACAAAATATACCAGAACCAACTCCTGATCTCACCAAAGAAGTGTAAAATGGAGGTTGTTTAGAGCTATAATCATGGAGACAATAGAGAAACTAAGTATTGATTTATATAATATAATAAATATGGAAGGAGAAACCTAGGAATGTGTATAAAATTAATAGTGAAATGTTCTTTGTGTTAGAATGAATGATATAATGAAATGAATTTCTGACGAAAAATGAAGAGTGCTATGGAAGGAAATAAAACTCATCCTACAGAATCCTTTATAGTTTTTTGTCATAAATGTGGGAAACCTAGATATTTTCCAACTAAATTCCCTCTTCTAATTGATAAACTAGAGAATAATGAAGGAGCTATGTGAAAATAACATGATGAAATATTTATGTATTGATGTTGTATAAACAAACATAGTTAAATGTCTTTATAGTGATTTTCCATACCTCAAGGTTTTCCATCATATTTATTTTTGAAATTATATAATAATTTTTTTAGAAATGAAAAAAATGTATTTCGGGTGAAAACCCATCATGTTGGGCAATAAATTTGGGCTTGAACCTATGTCTGAAGGATGAAAAGGGTTTAGTACCTTCCACTAGTCTACATGATATTCTGTTTAATTTTTACTTATTTAAACAATTTAAAAAATAAAAATTAATCCTAAACCAATATTTTTACTTTTTACTTTTAGTGATCAATATATTAACAATATTGACTTTGGATAATAGTTATGGAAAAATAGTTAGACATGTCACTCTTTTATGGGACATACGATCCATTAAATGTTTTAATGTTTTATGGATCGAAGTTAATTTTTGGATACCCATTTTGTGAGGTAAGGGTTGATTTATAATTTTATCAATGAAAAACCAAAGATGAAATTGTTCTTAAAAAATTGAAATTTATCAATAAATAATATTTCTTTTTATTATTTGGTGGGAAAATAATTACTTAATATTAGGAAAATAAAAAAATTATTATCCTAATATGTTAATTTTTTTAACCAATGGTCTACTGAATCATCAAATATTTATGCTTTTGTGGATGAAACATTTTGTTAATCATTTACATGTTTATGATTTATAACCTGAATAATTCCTTATAAATCATTAAAAACTTCCTCCATGTATGAATCTATACTTTCCTCTAATGTTCTCTTACATAGAGACCAAGTAATATATTAGTCTCTATGACCTTTGTATTTTCTATTCTCTCTTTTATAGATGATTTCTTACAAAACCATCTCATAATGATACATTTTAACATAGAAAATATAAAACAATATATTTCCAAAATTGATTTTAAATTGTGATAATGTAATTTAATTAAGGGAGTAGAATTAAATCACATAAAAATCTAGAGTATGAACTTTGTATTTGATACTGTGTATGAAACGCAACACCAAGTTCATAAGGGAGTATTGTACCTGAAGGATTTATAATATATGTACTATATTAATGAAATTAAATATAATTTATAACTATCAATTCATGTGATACTAAGTTAGTGTGAAATATATGAAACATCAAGTATCTTCAATTGGATGCATTACAAGCAAGATCGAGTTTTACCGAACAATAATATATTATTAAAATCTTATTATTTAATATAACAACACCTAATCGAACTGTTTAATTAGAGTTTATGAATATTATATAGTAAATTATGAAAATAGATGGTTTAAAAAAATATTAAATGAATCAATAGGTTAACAATTATATACAAATGAAAATATAATCCAATTTAATACAAATGAAATATTATTATGCTCCCAAACAAAATATTTCTTAATAAATTAAACTAAATATAATTATTTATTGATTTTAATGAAATATATATGTTATATATTAAATAAAATATTTTGGATATTCAACCAATATATTTTATATGTATATGATAATTACAAAGCCAATATTACACATAAAATACTATATTTTTATAAAGTCACTTTTATAAAATTTTAATGAAGACCTATTCTAAATGAAATTTTTACCATTTTATAAATTTAATATATAAAATAAACTCTATATTTTTAAGAAAAAACAATAAAATTATCATAGTTTGAATTTTGGGTAATTTTTTTTAAGTTTCAATTTTTAATTAAATAGTAAAAAATACTGAAATTTAATTTAAAATTGATTTTTTCTTATAATTTAATTATAAGGTTAAATGATATATTAATTTTTTTTATTTATTAATTAGATTAATTTTTTATCAGTTAATCTAATATAGGATATTAGAATCAATTTCACTTTGAAATTGGGTATAAAAACATAAAAAACTTTTGGACACATTTACTTAAAAAACTCACATTGTCATTCCATCCGCATGATGAAATTTAAATAAATTTCTACCACTTTTGAGATTGTAGTTTTGGAAAATTGATTCAATATTTATAATAGGTATAATTTAATTTTTATAGTAATGTAATCTTTGTCTTTTTAACAAAATTTTTATTGAAAACAATTAAAATTAATTGCAATTATTAATGAAAAATTAATCATAATAAAAGACTAAAACATTACCTAAAGGGACCAAATGACCTACTCACTTTTCCAAAATCTATTGTATAACAATATTTTGACCGTATAATAACTTTTTTTTTCTTTTGAAAATTATTTATCCACTTCCAATAAAAAACGGGTGCAGTTCTTTTTTTTCCAAAATATTATAAAAATGCCACTCTTACTCCATCATAAAAGGAATCCACTCCTCCCACTTCCTCACACACCACTAAATAGAATTATTTTTGGAAATTATCTATCCAATTCCCTCACTAAAATAACTCAATTACCCCTTGAGTCCTTTATTTGTACTGATATTAATCAAAGGAAGCCTTTTGATGCAAACCTTAATGAGTTACCTAATTAAGAGGTAACATCATTCGAAAAACACTTTAATTTTATTTCTATTATCCACACCTTAAACTATTATTATTCAATAGTTATATAGAAAATATAGTATCCTTAGTATTCTAGATTTTTTATGATAAGGTTTCAACTTACACTTACCCACCCATCAATCTATTGGGAAACAAACATACTATTTTTGTGTACGATGAACTACCACCTCATTAAATGACATTTGATCATTTGTTTATTTTAACACTTATAATGGTGAAAATTATGATGGAAAATATGTTTATATATGTTATATATGAAATTTATTATTTCAATAAGCTTCTTTATTTCTTTTAAAACATATATAATTATGCTTTCCATTTTATGTAAAAACCACAACATCATTTGGGGAAGTGTGAACTATCACCCCCTCAATGCTTTGTGATTCATTCACATGATACAAGAAATGAATAATTGATGGTTTTAATTAAATTTTTTTAGAATAAAAAAATCTATATTATATTCATGACATAATTAACAATCTAGAAATGTAATATTTCATTTTCATTATTACTCTTTCGCACCCATAAAAAGTGATAACGTTGTTCAGGGACCTGTGGACTACCACCTCCATGACACGATGTGATTCCTTTTACATCACAATAATACAATATATAAGTATATATGATTACATAAAATTATATTTATTACATAATAATCATTTTTTAAGATATTGTGTTACTTAACTTCTTTCTATAACGCTGATTGAAAAATCAGAACGTTACTCATTCGTACATACGACTTGTAATCTCAATGATTGTAACGTTGGATCATTTTTCATAACCGTATATCATTATTGGTTTTAAAAGTATAATGGGTGTAAAAATATTATAATACTTTCATTAATAGTATTTCATAGATGTTATATTATGACCACTTTTACTATAGTTGACCCACCAACGTTGTTTTTGACCCATAAATCAAATTCGGTCAAAACACTCAATATAAACATAATTGTTCAAGTACTTGTAAACGAAATGGTAATAATTGAAATAAGAGTTTTGATAATAATGAAAAATGTTGTCAAAAAATTATATAATTAACCTATGTTTTTTATTCAAGAATATAAAGACACATGAGACATGTTATACTCAAGGAGAGTTATTTTCATCGCACTTTTTAAATCTGTGACATAAATGTCATATTCACCACATAATTCATTGTGGAGTGTATCTACAAACCATTTTGATGTAATATATCATGATTTATTTTATATGTAGAGTTTTTAAAATTTTAATTTTATTATTATTAGTTTTAGGTCTTTCTATTCAAATTTACGATATTTCACTCAATTTATATTCTGTCGATTCGTATTTGTTGTTATGCAGTAAATCAATTTTATATGCTGAATATACCACCCTTTGACACATAATATCATGAATCTAAATATTATCTTGAATTTATATGTTTAATATAATTTAATACCTTTATGTTGATTATGATTTAAATATTAAAAATTGGAATGAGACACTTTGGATTGTTTAATGATTATTCTCTTTAAGAATATTCTTAATGATTATCCATACAATCTATCTTATTTTTTTGATTATTAACATTATGTAGAAAAAAAAATTTTATTGTAATAATTTTTCATTAGTTTTTTTTAAAATATCCATATTTTTGTATGATGGAAATTATTTTTTCCTAAACCATATAAAATTTTACTTACAGTGTTTACTTTGACATTAATGTGATTGATTGGAGAATTTTTGATAAATATGTATCGTTTATTCAGTTGGTGTATTTTATAAGGCATATCATTTATTATTTATTATTATATATGAGGAATTATTTATAAATTAAATTAAAGGTGGCTCACAGAATTTAGATATCCCCTTGATGAATCAATATGTTCTCATTGGACAAATACATTGTGAAAATTATACAAGTTTTTATCCATAGTTTTAAAGAGTCTTGTGAATGGTCTTGATGGTATATGTTTTCATGTTACCTAGGCATGGAATCAAATAATTAATAATTACCTTAGTTAGAATTATTTATTATTCAACCATGATATTTTGTGTAGACATATGTACGGATTTTTTTATTCTCAGTTTATTGATTAAATGGAATATGTTTCAAGTATTCACCTTGCCATATTGATCTATCCTTACCTAGTTAATTGAACGACACATGATATAAGTTATTTTATTTTCCATGTTTAATGTTCTTATAAATTAATTATTTATTCAACTTTAATTAGCCCTACTACTCATTTTATATCTCCCTTATTATGTCTCTTTTCCCCATGATATAAAGAAAAAATTATTGAATGAGCATTGCAGGATGCAATTTATTTCATTTTATTATTTATCATGTTTTTTCTTTTCCCAATGTAATATTGGATTAATTTATTTAATATATAATTCCAAAACTTCTAAACTATTCTCTCATTTGAGATTTTATTTCTTATACCTATGCCAATGTTATAAAATTATTGTCCTCCTTTGGGATTTTGGGTTCGGGGCACTACCCATAGGCCCAACATTAGGTGGATCAAATGCCACTGTGTTTGATGTCTCAAAGGAAATTATTGCATCATTACATACTTGAGTGTACAACTCTTTCCTGTATCATACTTGGGTGACCACCTTCTTGCGTCATGCTCATATCGCAGGCTCCTTACCTTATGCAAATGTCACTGCCCATATGTTAGTTCCTCTATGAGCACCTATATCAAAAATCCACAAAGGGACATACCAAGATTCAATACCAAGTATTTCTGATGTTGTATTATGGGTTTGACCACAATATATCCACCCCAAATAAATACATTTAATATCAATACAACATGGATTTTAGATATAAAAATTATAATTTTTAATTTTTTTTCAATGTTAAAATTATATAAAAAATGATTAAAACGATGAAAATAAGATCATTTTTTAAGAAATAATTTAAAATAATCATCAATTATTTTATAAACTTTCTTAATTAACAAAACATGAATATAATGTGTATTGTGGTTATAATGATTCAAAGATATTATTCATAATTAAAACTATATTCAATTTGAAAACATGTGTTAAAAAATAAAAATAATGAAAATGATTCTAGACATTTATAAAAATATAGCTAAAAGAAAAAAAATTCTATAACATTTTTGAATGAATTTAACATAAATTTAATATGAGGTGTGAATAAAAGTACCAATACTATTTTTCTCAAATTAAAAAGTATTCTGATGTTAAAAACTTGTTCCAAGATATGAAAAATATTAATGTGATAACTTATTGTCATTAAAATATATGAAAAAGAAAATCGACAAAATATTCTGTTGTATAATGTAACCATATATTAATCTAATGTGTGGGGGGTTTGAATAAATACTATTGTGTTTTCAAAATTAACACTACCATCCAAGTAATAAAATATGTGAAATGATCACAACAAAGAAAAAATCCAGTTTATAGAAAAAATATTTGAAAAGTGATTTTAAAATTTTTTGACATATAGAATGATATCATACATTAATATGATTTGGGGTGTGATCAAAATATTCAAAAGTATGTTATTAAGATTAATTCAATTTTATATGTTTACGGAAGGTATCAAACGATCAAAGTAAATAAAATGATGTTGAATTTTTATAATAACTGAAGAAGATTGTCGTTAATTAAAATTTAATTTATATATTCCCACCAAACAATAATCTACTATACAAGGAATTTTTAAATACTATAGGTGAATTTTTAGAATTAATAATAATTATAAATTAAAAATTTATTATACAATGTTTAAAAATAAAAATAAAATTTAATTTAATTTTAGAATATAATTACTTCATTTTATAATGATGAAACAAATTTTTATTTTCGTTATGTATATAATTTGTGAAATTATTATATTATATTTGAAATATTAAAAACATATATTTTTTTAATATTTTTAATTTTCATTAGAAAAAATATTATAATTTTGTATTTTTAGTTTCATCTTATATAATATTCTATAAAAATTTAAAAAATAAAAGAATTTTAAATCCATGGGAGGACACTCTAGAGTCCCTAGAGAATTTATGGAACCCAATAGTTTCCCATTTTGGTTATTAAAAACAATTCACCAACATACAAACAATGGCTCAAAAATAATATGGATAGGTGATTTCTAAATATTTTATATATATTTGTTAGTATTTTATATTACTTAAAAAACATTTATAGAAAAATAATATATAGATTAACAATGGGTATTGGTTTTATAGACACATTGTGTTTCATATTTTTTATATTTGATGATGTTATTTGTACTTTGATATTTTCTAATTTTTAAAAAGTTATTTCTATATAATCCATGTCTAAATAATCATCAACTAAAAACCCTGATAAAAAAATTATGGCCTCTTACTATTTGAAGATGATGCCTCACATTTTATAAAACAAATGAAAGATTCATTTGAAATTATTTTTTATTAAAGAGATGATGAACATATTTCAATCATATCAATGGATTGTACTGGTGTTCAAGAGTCTTATTAAATATTTTCGCTATATATAATAGTAGAATTTATCTTATAAATTTAAAATATTAAATTTATTTATTTTTCCAACAACCATTGAATTATTTTTTATTGAATATATTTCAAAAAATTTATAAAAATTAAAATTATATTGATATGTGTTAGATTTTTAAAGGGGGAAGAATTTCACTTTAAATATTATAAATAACTAACACAATATAATTATAAAATAATATTATAGATTATATAAAAATAGCGAGCATAATAAATATAAATTATATGAGTATGTGTAGTGTAAATTTAAAAAAATGTGTAAAACCATTTGATAAATGAGCTTATGTACTACTAAAAATGATCCATTCTAACTCCCCCATTAGTATAATTAGAGATTATATATTAATCCCTTGACTTTTGTTAATCATAAGAAGCATGAGAATAATGTAACTTAGATTTAGTACTATCTAATTCAATTGAGAAGAAATAATATTTATTTTTGATAAGTTATTTATATAAACCCAATACAAATAAGAGATACTTTATTTTTTTGGTGGACATAAAAATAAACACATATTTTCCACATTAACAGTATGGATCACCTAATATATAAAGAATACATAGAGTTTTCTTAGAGTATATCAATTACAAAGTAATCCTTTAATCCCTCCAAAATATTTGATGAATTATAATTTTATAAAGAGAGAGGAATAAATGAGAGGTACGTTTAATGTAACCAAGTTACATAAGAGAATTCTCAAGAGAATTCAAAACAAGATTTCATTCACATATGATCGGTCTTTGATTAATATATATTCATATTGGACAATTTCCATACCACATTAGGTTTATATTTATATACTAGAAAAGTCCTTTGGTTGTTATAGATAAGTATTTGGTATTAAACAACTTTAAATAAAAATTCAATGCGATTTGGGATATAAAAAATAGAAATATATATTTTCATAACATATTATCTAGATAATAAAATTGGAAATCCATTAGGAAAAAATATGAAAAATGGGTGGCTATAAGTTGGATGGTGGGATTTATAATGATGAAAATCCTCTATTACATTGATCGGATGTTTGGTTCCCCTCCACCAATTAGACAATGGGGTGGTTAGTGGGTTAGTTCCACTGGTTATTCCACCAGATGGCTCAAGGATCTGATAGTGCTAGACACTACTTCCATCAAAATAGGGGCTTCAAGGCATCCATAAAAAATTTATTTGATGCCTTTTTATGATATGTCTTCTCTCTGACTTCATATCCAAACATTATAACTAAAAAACACTCAATAGAAATGGATAGAACAGTAATATGTGATTGGGATCATTTAAAACCATGTGTGGGACAACTATCTCCCTATTATTGATGACCATAAAACATAAAATAAAAATATAAACTAAATATATAAAGTCTTATAAAATATTTTAATAATACAGTTACATTTTAATTTTGAAAATATTATCAATATCCATAATGAAATTAAAAAAAAATATTTTCAAGATATTTAGAACAAATATAATTATGAAAAATATATTTCATTCCTTCATAGTGACTTGTAAAATCAAGTGAATTATATAAAAATATTTCTTCAAAAAGTGTCAATCTTTATCTAGGGTAAGGGCCTACTAATGTTTACTACGGTGGAGATTAGTTTAATTCCCTACTGGTTCTTTTCATTGATAATATGTCTTGTTGAATTTGTGCAAATACCACATCCACTTTTTTGTGTGTAGATAGAGTTTACCTTTTAATTAAGTAACCCTTAATATACATTACCGTAATAAAATAATAGATTTCTCTTCCTTGTTATTAATATAGTTTTCAAAAAGTAAGATAAATTTCTTCCCTCAAAAGACATGAAAAATTTACCCCCTTTGTGATTTAAAAAAAACTAAAAAATGATCAATTATTTTAAAATATATAAAATAATTTTGGTTTTTAAAATGATTGAAAATTTAATGATAGTATAATAATTTAATGGAATAATATAATTCAAACAAATATTGATCAAGATATTTGAAAAATAACAAAAAATATATCTAGATTAATAAATATGACACATGGTAACAACTTCTAACTCCACCTTTGTAAAATCACTATGTTTTATAGTTATGTTTTTTATGAAAATGTTAGATAATTAAACATCCATGTCAATAAAATCTCACAAAATATTTTTTTTGAAATTAGTCTAAAAATTTTAGAACATAAGGCCAATTTTCTTAGTGAAACTGTGTTGAATGATATTTCTAGAAATATTAATTATAATTATGTTTTCATTATTAATAAAATCATGATAATAATAATTACTATATTATAGTAGGGTGTTTTCATTAATTTGTTTTTTCATAATTACTCACTAAATACATATATTTTCAGTTATTCATATAATGAGTAATTTAATAAATATTATTACTAATCTATGAAAAAAGTGACATTCCCTATAGGTTAGAAGTCCAACTTGAACCTCTACTATCTAATTGACATACACCAATATAAATAATAATAAATCCTCTTTTTTTATAAGATGTTTATATTGGATAATATAAACTAATATTTTTAGAACATTTAGAATATAATAAATCCATTAGAGAGATTACAATGAGTTTTTTTTGGATTGTCTTGAAAACTATAAAAATGAAATCTTTAAAAATGATGTATGGCCAGGTTATAGTATGACAAATAAATCTATTAATCATACCTCTATACATATTTTTCTTCGTCATTTTATATGTTTCATCCATCATTAGTTTACAAGAAGTAACCAAATATTTACTTATTTACATTACCTAATCTATGCCAAATTTTATAAAAATTTCATTAATTTATATTATTTGGTTTAAAAAAATACTATACATATTTTGAGAAATTTTAAACCCAATGAAAAAATTGTACCCACTCATAAAAGTCAATTCAAACTATTTTTTAATTAAATCAAAAAATTTATTACGAATCCATTCATTGCTTGAGCCAGATATAAAATCATCTATATAAATTAGAATAAACAACTAATAATTTAAAATATAAATTTGAAAAATTAAATCTAATTTCCCAATTTAAAATAATTTTCTAAAATATTTTCATTGTCCACTCATGCCAGGTTCGAGGGGAATTTTTTAATAAAAACAGGGTATTAATTTACATAAAAAAGTATTTGGATTTTTTGAATCTTTAAATCTAGTTATTTTCCAAAAAAATCATTTCCAAAACAAAATAATTTAAAAAACCAATATTAACATTTATTTTATTAACCTTGAAATTTAAATGGTCCAAAAATACATTAATATTCTAATGGAATAATTCATAGTTACTGGTTAAAAGGTTTTACAATAATAATTATCTTCTTAATGATTATATATTTTCTATGATTATATATTTTTTATGAGTGATATTATCCTGGAAATATTATTTATTTCAAAAATACAACTTGTTATTAATAATGGGATGATCATCTAGTCATTCAATATTCTTGAAAACATTATTCCTTATGAATGTGTTCAATTAAAAATAAATTAAAAATACCTAATAATTATTATTAATAGATTCATAAATATTTAAGGATTTTAGGTATAAAATAAAATCATGGTGTTCAGACTCATTTTAAACTAGCCATTTAGGATGACTGTTATCTTACATATTCCCAATAACATTTTTAAGGGACACTATTTAGAATACAATCATGAATTGGGTAAAGGGATAGAATGTGGTTCTTATAAAACATCAATTTCATTAGGTTTACCTGAATTATTTAAGTTCAAACACTCTAGGGCATCCTCAAGTTCATCAATTTGGGGATGAAGTTATGATGTTAATAAATTCTCTCAAGGTCTTTTTCCTTTTATTAAAGACATTATTTGTTTACCTGATATATATTACCCATGAAAAATGCCGTTATGGTATTTTTGTTTAAACTATCCTATGTTTTCTTTACTGTTAGTAATATTTAATTTACACAAAAACACAATATATTAGTTGACTTCAGTTTAATTTATTCTGCAAACCCCATTTAGGGTCTCTATAAAAATTGGTCTTATAGGAACATAGTTCAAGGAATAAAATGTGGTGTTGATTTCATCTACCAAGATGTATTATAAGATTTTATATTAATTCAAGAGAGTTCTTGGATTATCTTATAGATTTCAACTATATATTTAAACAACCCCATTTCTTATAGGGTCTTTTGAATAGAAAAAATCATAATTATATCCATTTGAATTACAATGTTTATTAGAATCCTTATTATCCACTTTCCCACATGATCACTCTATATGCATATGATCTTATATAATTTTTAATTTTCATCCATTTGGGTATATTTAATAAGGTCTTCATAAGAATTGGTTTATTTGATGATTAATAAACCCACTTAAACAATGAATAATCACTAACAAATAGAAACTTTTAATATTTTACTGTACTACATGAAAACACGATTAATATAAAAAATTAAGATGAATAAGATCAATGTAATGATATAAGGATAATAATTTTTTCCATTAATGGATGTTTTTTTCTTACTAAGTTGGAATCTCACACAAAAAAATTAATTAATTAAATTTTATTTAGGTCAGTCTCTACTATATGATTTTTTTAATTTTATAAGTGTTTATATATTGAAATTACTAACAAACATATGCCAAATACATGACCCACAACCATTTACACTCATACATTTATTAGTTAGCCAGGAAATAGATTTTATATAATGAATAAAAAAATTAAAAATGAGATGTTGAAAATAAATCTCTTCATTTGGATTCAAAAACAATAAAAAAATATTTTCCAAAACGTACATTAAAAGTATTATTAAATAATTGATTAATACATTTAAAATTATGTTTTAAACCATCAAAAAATAAAAATAAAATCATAAATACCCGATGAATTTGTAAAACCAATGTTAAGTAAGTATATGATCTTACTCTTTGATTTATCACCAAAAATAACAAAGTCTATATCATGATTTTCATGATTGTTGAACATTAGGTAGTCACCACACATGGGACATAACCACCTACAATCCATGTACCATGTTTATCCATGGTATTTTATCTTGATTCATTTTTCATATAAAATAATCTAGAGAATAATGTCTTTTGAACCAAAAAGTTTATTCCACATGTCATTGTGAAATGAGGTCATTAAAACAATTTTTTTATTATGATTTACTAAACAAAATATATTAAAGAGATATGAATACAGTTTTCTCCCATATTTATAATTTTTATAATTAAATTACAAAATTTAATTAACTATTTTATGAGAATAATATAAATTGTTATAGTAAGGTAGTACCATTACAAAAGTGGTATTTTCGAGCTACTATCTTGATTTGAAAATCTAATTGAAAAGGATCTTGTCAAGATATTGGGAAGAAATTATTTAAATTTTTATCTCCAAGGGTCAACATAGACAAATAGTTTTTAATAACATAAATTATAGACACTAGTTTTTCATTATTAGATTTCTCTATTAATTTCAGGGACAATACATATTTTACATTATAGACTTGAACTATTTCAAAATCATGTTATTATATTTTTTTGAATGTTCTTTGAATTTTGAGGTGACTTCGTATAACAACCATGCACTTTTATTACACACTTAAACACAGTTTATTACAATAATTAGTCACTTGATAAAAAATTTAAGATCGAGAGGTCTAGTGTATTTGAGGCTTAAGAACATTACATAACAATGTAAAAAATGAAACATAAAATCTTTATTGAAAACATCCGTTACATGAAAACTACATTCCCTCATACATAGAATAACATGGGATAACCTGAGGACATGAATAAGAAAAGAGTGAGCTATAAAGCCCAGTAAGTGAATAAACATGGAATAAAATGAGGAATTCAGAACATGTTAGATAATAGGCATATTAATGGAGCACAATAAAAACATGAACATAAAATAATGATAAATCCTAATAACTATAACATTGAAATGTGGAAACAACACTTAACATGAAATTAGCATGAGCCAAGGCTCATTGCACATAGAGCATGATTAAACCCTCAATGCACATGAAGAATGAGTAAATCCTTTTTGAAAATGAATTATCAAGAGTCAACACGCATTTCTCATGAAATATCATTATAATATACTTTACCCAATGCATTGGAGTGCTATCAGGGCACACCCTCCTTAAAAATTAAATTACATGCATACGTGTTCTTAAAGATCAAAGAACATGAATTCATAAAACATCTTAATTTATTCAATGATCGATGAATGTGGAATTCATACATGAAAATCAATAATCAATAAGTAAATGTTATAAAATATTAATACCATTGATAGAGAAATTAACATGGTTTTCACATCATAATGATAATGGCAAGAAAAATCTGTGCAATTTGGGTAGCGTAACGACGTGACGTCAGAAATTGTAAAAATATTTTATGAGAGAGAAAAGGGTGTCTCATCATATGTACATAAAATGGATAGTAAGGGGTAATTTAGATACATGTCCCAACAATTGAAATGGTATTTAGATTCTTGATACAAAAACATTTTTTTAATGTAAATGAGGAGAGAGAAATTACTTTCTGACTTTCGATATAATAAAGAGTGTACATGGGAGGAATTTAATGAGAGATAAAGGGGTCTCTAATCATCCAAAAATAAATCGTGAAGTATGAGGAATGTTTTAAATTATACCTCAACAATTATAATTGAATATAAAAGGGTATAACAATATTAAGAAACTAGAATAAAAATGGAAAGGTAGGAATCACTTACATGAAATTGTAGTCCCAAATGCATGGCAGATGATTGATATAGGATTCTTGGGAGCTTGTTCACCCTAGGAGGATTATAGAGATATGACAACATGGTTTGGTCAAACTCAAAAGGCATTCATGGAAGAGGAAGTGGGAGCTTGGGTGGGATTATATTTAAAAGGAGAAGGAATTCATTATTATTTAGATTTCACACACCTGACATTAAACTAATAAAAACCACAAACAAGACAATTTTTTCTTCAAAAGGAGAGTGGAAAAAATATTTTATAAGGCCAACGACCTAAATTCTTAAAATAATAAGGTTTATTATGTAGAGGCGAGTCACACTCTCCAGGAAAACATTTTCAGAAGAAAAAATATTTTATAAGTCTTGAAGGGGCCACAAAATATATTATAAAATAAATAAAAGAACCAAAAATCACATTATATTAATGGTAAAACATATAATGTGCAAAAATAATATTTATATTATTTTATTAAATCACTATTGGGTCATTCTGTTGTCATAAATGACATTATATATTTATACGGTATTTAATTTTTACACAAATATTCGACTATCTCAAAAAATTATGCAAAAAACACTGTTGGATAATTTTGACTTCCTAATAAAAAAAATAATATTCATTTTATCTAAATAATTTACTACATATGTGATTTTTACTTTTAAAATAAAAACTGACATTTATCGAAAAATAATGGGTTTAGACAAAAAAAGAACTTTCAAAACATAATACATATTACATTTGCATTCATAAAATTATAAGATAATTTATTTTAGAAAAATTAATTTAATAATATTAATATAAGATTACTAAAATATAATTTAATTAAAATATATATTAATTCATCTAAATATATTTCATTGATGAATATTAATTAAAAATAATATATTTGATTTAAAAAAATATTTACAATATAACAATAATAAAATGAATGTATATTCTCTTTACAGGAATAGTGTACATAATCCTCGTAATAGGGTTTTGTTACATAACACCTTATAACAAACACATAATACTGATGGGTATGGTGTGTGATGGTGACAACTCATAATCATATTTTAAAATAAAAAACATAGAACAAAATAAGTACATATGTTTTACATAACCATAAAGAAGATATTTAAATAGATCTAGGGGAATTTTAATTAATGAATTTTTCAGTCATTACAATATTCCCCCGTTAGTAATTTCTCCCTAGAAATTTCTTTTTCACATAGTAAAACTGATGTGGGTTTCTATTCTTCATCACTTCCTCTGATTCCCATGTCACTTCTTCAAAATTTTGGGTTCGCCACAACACCATGACGTGGGACAATGTATTATTTCATAAAACATTTTTCTATGATCTTTGATCTTCACTAGTTGCTGATCATAAGAAAGATAATCCTGCAGCTGTACTACCTCTGAAGAGAGTATATATGGCGGGTCCAGTATGTACATCCTTAAGAGGGAAACATGAAATACATCATGTACTCTGGCCATGGTAGGTGGAAGTGTTAGACAATGGGAAATATCCCTAACACGATCAAGAATATCGAAGGGGCCGATGTTCCTAGGACATACATTCCATTTCTTTCCAAATATCATGACCTCCTTCCACGGAGATATGCATAGAAACACCATGTGTTCAACATTTAATTCAAGGTCTCATCAACGGTTGTCTTCATAACACTTCTGTCAACTGTAGGCTCCCATGATAACCTACTGAATGGTTTACACCTTCTGTAAAATTATTTGACCATTTCAGGTCCTCGAAGCTTGTGCTCACCGAATTCATCCCAACATGCCAGTGTAATTAACTTTTTCCCATAAATGGATTCACATGGTTCCATTCAAATTCTCTAGTGGATACTCTAATTTTAGGTGAATTCAAGAAGGGTAATATGCTGATACCATCCTCCTTTAATGTCCATTGAGCATGCTCTAAAAATTTCCTCAAGTGTTTGGATAGTCCGCTTACACTGGACACTAGTTTGAGGATGATAAGTTGTACTGAAGATCAACTCAGTATCCAGAGCATGCTAATTAATTTTCCAAAACATAGAGGTGAATATTGGATCTTGATCAGATACAAAAGACTATGGTACTCCATGAAGCCTTACCACATCCCTAATATATATCTATTACATTTGATCCAATGAGAAATCCTCTCGAATAAGAATGAAGTGTGCATACTGTGTAAGACAATCAACAACAACCCAGATTGCATTTTTTCCTTTGGATGTCTTTGGAAGTTCAGTTACAAAGACTATGTTGATGTTCTTCCATTTCCATGCTGGTATAAAAAATGGTTTCATCATCCCCTTAGAAATATTCCTCTCTACCTTCTCATGCTATCACACCAGGAACTTTGAATTATACTCAGTGATCTACTTATTCATATTATTCCACCAATAATGCTCTCAGATATCTCGATACATCTTTGTATTTCCTAGGTGAATAGAGAAATTCGAATTGTAGGAATAATCCAAAAGTTCATTCTTAATATATGGTCTTGATGGAAGATGTCTTTTACCAAATCTCAAAATTCCATCTTCATTAACATTGAACTCTGAGAATTTCTTTTTTTTGATAGCTTCCAATTTCTTCTCGATTCCCACATCATCCTTTTGAGAATCTTTTAACCATTCAAAAATAGATAGTTGATAAATAATCTGTGAAAGTATTGATTATGTTCCCTTCTTTAGGAACCCCATGTCCATTTTCATCAAATCTAAAAATATTGGATCCTTCTACATTTTCATCAATTATAGTATAATTCTGTCATTTATACATACAACATCTGCCACCTTGTTGACTTTCTTAGGGTGGTAATAGATTGAGCAGTCATAGTCTTTAATCCAATATAACCACCTTCATTGGCAGATGTTAAACTCTTTCTGTGTGAATACATACTTGAGGATTTTGTGGTCCTTATATATTTGAAACTTCTCCCAAAAAAAAAATGCCGCCAAATTTTTATAGTGATGATCACGACAACCAGCTGTAGATTATGTGTTTTATAATTATTCTCATGAACATTCAATTTCCATGAAGTATATGAAATGACTATTTCATTTTTCATCAACACACATCCCAAGACCTTATTCGAATCATTACTGAATACCAAAAAATGTTATCCACTTGTGGGTAAAGTGATCCCAAGAACAGTGATAAGAATCCTTTTCAACTCATTGAATCTTTATTCAAATTAATCACTCCATGAAAACTTTACTCCATTCCAAGTTTTATTGGTAAGAGGGTTGGACAATCATGAAATATTTCTCACAAATCTTCGATAATATCTAGATAACCCTAAAACGCTATAGATATCAGTTACTGATGTTGGCCTCAAAAAAAACTCTATTGTAGATGTCTTGGAGAGATCAAAAGATATCCAATTTATTGTGATGATATAGATTATGAATGAGACCTATGTAAACTAGAACTGACACTTGCTATAATTTACATAGAGATTCTCATGTTTAAAGGTCTTTAGTATAGTTCTTAGATTCTCCACATGATCCTCCTTAGTTTTGAAGTATATTAGAATATCATGATTAAAAAACCACAAATTTGTCGAGGAGATATCTAATGACTCTATTCATCAAGTCTATAAATATTGATGGGGAATTAGTGAGTCTTAAAGGCATTACTGATAATTAATATTGCCCGTATATTGTACGAACATAAATCTCAGGGATATTTTCCTTCTTCAACCTTACATGATAATATACTGACAGAAAATATACATGGGAGAAGTATTATACTGCACACAAATAATTGAACAAGTCTTCAATTCATGGGAGAGTATTCTTGTTATTAATTGTGATTTTGTTAAGCACACGATAATAGATGCAAAGGTGCATTGACCCATCCTTTTTCTTGACAAATAGGATTTGTGCACCCCATGGTGATGCACTTGGGTGTATAAAATCTTTACCCAGATTCTCCTGTTATCTTTTCCTCTGCTCCTCAAGCTCCACAAAGAGAAATTCTATACAGAGTCCTGGATATTGTAAGAAACCCAGGTATAAGATAAATTGACAATTGAACATCTCTTCTAGGAGAAGGAACAAAAAAATTCTTAGGAAACACATCAAAGAAGTCGTTCACAATATGCATGTATTCAACGACAGTTTCCTCCTTAGACCCATTCATCTGAGCCAGATACACATGATCATAGGGAAGTAATATCCACACTTAATATGAGGAATCTGAACAATATTCTTCTTCCACCTTGCAATTTTACATAATCCAAGGTCGATTATCCACATGGAGAGTGATTTACATCTCACGACAATTTATGTCGGATGTATAAAAATAGTGCCAATCCATGAGGAGAGTTGCATCAAATTCTACTAGAGGGAGTATGATGTGGTTTTTTGGGATGTTCAATCCACAAATTATGATAGGGGAGGAGTAATATTTAATAGATGCAATGATTTCCCCATTCACCTAACTCACCCACATCTTCACTCCCATGATTTTTGGTGGTGTTGGGATTGTTCTACTAAACATATGTGATATAAAAGAATGAATAGATCTATGGGAAATAACCCTATGTTTCACTTTGTTATTCTGGTTCTACTATATCTGATATTTACATAGGGATGAGTATCTTAATGTTTTAACAAATAAAGGGGAATCCAAGGAAAATAATTGGTGACTTATAAATAACATTTATTTCCTTAACTTATGAATCTAGAGGCTTCAATCTATGTTATCCATTATCTACTTCCCAACATATATTATTATGGGATTTATTTATTCTTTAATAATGTTTCAAACTATGCATTTGAATTTAGCAAGGAATATCCCTTGGGAGTTTTGTAACCATGAGTGCAACAAGGCCCATTGTTGGGTACCGAGATACGCCATGTCAAGCCCAAAACTCCATGTCGGGGTTTTTAGCTCTAGGTACATTTGTGCCAGATCCACCTCTACCGACTCGTATCCATAAAGTGATGTATTTTCTCGATAAACCACTTAATCAAAACACACCAAAATATAGTGTTTCTTTTATTATACATAGTCTGGTCTCGAAGGATTAAATATGGTTTTTTAACCATAATATTAAAAATAACAAAACCTATCCTCTGATACCAACTATAAAAAACCAGCTTTTTAATTACACACATAAACATGATTTATTACATAAAATCTTCACTTGATAAAACATAAAATATAAAGGGGTATCGTGTATTTTAATCTTAGAAACATTAAATTAAAACTTAAAACATGAAACACAGTATCTTTTTTGAAATTATCTTTTCTAATACCACTATATTCCTTCATACTTAACATTGAATGGCATAACTTGAGGACATGCATAAGAAAAGTGTGAACTATAAAGCACAATAAGGGAAAAAACATTGAATAACATGAGGAATACAATACATGTTAGACAATATGCATATCAATGGAGCAAAAGAGAAATATGATCATAAAGGCATGATAAAACATGATCATAATAACATGGAAATGTACCAACAACACTTTGTATGGAATTAGCATGAGCCAAGGCTCATTGCACATAGAGCAAGAGTAAACCCTCATTGCCCATTAAGTATGTTTAAACCCTCGTTTCACTTGAATTATCATTATTCAACACCCATTTAACATGATGTATCATGAAACTATAATTTACCCAATGCATTGGAGGGCTATCAGGGCGCAACCTTCTTAAACATTTCATTTCATGCATAAGTGTGCCAAAAGATCATAGAACATGAATTCATAAAACATCATAAATTATTGTAATATTATGGAATGTGTAATTAATACATGAAACAATACAATCAATAAGTAAATTTTCATAAAGGTGAATACCCTTAATAGAGAAATTAGCTAGGTATTCACTACACAATGACATTGTAATGCAAAATCTGTGCAATTTCTACAGTGTAATGACGTGACGTAAGAATTCATAAAAATGGTTGATGAGAGGGAAATGGGTGTCTCATAATATGTACATGAAATGGAATATAAGGTGTAATATAGATACATTTCACAAAAATTTAAATGGAACTTAGATTCATGATACCAATAAATTGCTTGAATGTATATGGGCAGAGAGAAATTCGTTTTGGATTTTTGGAATAGTAACCGGTGTTCATGGGAGGAATATAATTAGAGAGAAAGGGGTCTCTCATAATAAAAATATAAATAGTGTAGAATGGGGGAGGTGTGAAAACATACCCCAACATTTATAATTGAAAATAATAGGGCATAACATTATTAAGAAACATGGATAAAAAGAGAATGGTAAGAATCCCTTACTTAGAAGTTTGATTCCAAAAGCTTAGGAGAGGCTTGAGAGCGTATTATTGGTTGCATGGGGTACCTTGGGAGGATTCTAGTGAGAGGATTATAGATGTTAGTTGAACTGCAAAGGCTTTGAGTGAAGGGAAAGTGGGAACATGGGTGGTTTTATATAGGAAAGGAGAAGGAATTCTTTTTTATTTAGGTTTGAGGCTCCTCACATTAATTTAATCCATACCAAAATCCCTCCCATGGTTTTTGCCCATGGTTTTTTCCAAACGAAAATAAAAAAAATATTTTATAAGGCCAATGTCCGATATTCTTAAAATAATAGGGTTTCTTATGTGGAGATGAGTCACACTATCAATGAAAAAAATGTAAAAAGAAATTTTTTTATATGTCTTGAGGGGTCCACTAAAGATTTTGTAAAATAAATAAAGAAACCCAAAATCAAATTATTTTAATGATAAAAAATATATTTTATAAAACAAATGTATATATAATTTTATTACATCCTTATTGGGTCATTATGATGTCATAAAATACATTATATATTTATATGGTTTTTAATTTTTACCCAAATATTCGACTGTCTCAAAAAATTATGAAAAATTATCTATTGGATTTTTTTACTTCTTTATTCCAAAAAAAATATTAATTTAATATAAATAATTTTATAAATATTTGAATTCTTTAAATTTAAAATATGAAATGTCCTTTATGAAAAAATTATAGGTTTTGACAAAAACATCTTTCAAACCATAATAAAAATTACAATTGTATTCATAAAATTATGTGATAATTTATATTTATTAAAAATTAATTTAATAATAATAATATTATTTTACTAAAATAATATTTATTTAAAAATCCTATAATTTATCAAAAATATATTTATTTAATGAATATTAACTAAAAATATTATTTTCACATTAAAAAATATTTACAAAGTAATAATAATATAATGAATGTATATTCTCTATACAAGTATAATGTACATAATCGAAGTACTAGGTTATTTTTACATAAACCATTATAACACCCACATAAGACCGGAGGGTAAGGTGTCAAATTGTGATAAACTCTTGGGGTGGCTCAAAAAACATCGCTCGAGTGGTAATCTTTATCAACATCTACTTCCTTCATAAGTGGTTCAGTTCGATCTTAACGTATTCATGCTCAACTTGGGCTTGGTCAAGAGTGAATCCCAATGACCCAACCTCCTTCCTGAGCTCTGAAAAATGGGATTTTTATGGGGAAAGTCTACTGGATGAGGCCATCACTTCCTTTTTTTGCATAAATTGGATTTGTTAAAGGCCAATATTAATACTAATCATGTGATCAAATTTCAACGGAAATATTATCAATGATCACAATTTTTAACTATATTTCAAAATCCAAAACATATAACCAAATAAGTGTATATTTTTTACATAACCATAAGTATTCATTTAGATAGACCATGATGATTTTTCTTTATTGAATTTTGGGTTTGTTACAGTTTATATAAAATAAACCCCTAATTGATCTCAAGAATAACTAATATCCTCATAATTAATATTATTAGATGAACTATATAATGTTTATGTATTTAGCACATAATTTACCTTAATTTCAGCAATAATACATTTTTACAAAATAATTTGATTCAGTTCAAGAGAGAGAATCTTCAATTTCACACCATATAAAAATATTGATGGCTTTATTTCTTTCCTTCTTTTCCTTCATTCTCTTTTAAAATTTGTGGATCTCTAGTTATATTAATTCATCATTTTTACATTAAATGAAAGTTACTTCTTATTTATCTCAATCATTTTTCTATTTTAGTATAATAAAATGAATTCATATTTCAAATTAATTTTTTATATTCTTTTTCTAAGTTCTCTATATATTCTTTGAAATTAGAACAATCATCATTTATTTTCCAAAAGTAAATTTTATTTTATATTTCAGTCATTTTTATTTATTTTTAGTTGTTATTTTTATTTTATAATAATTTATAATTAATGTGTAAATGCGTACTTCAATTGGAATTTTATTGATGTGAGTTTCTTCTTGAATCAACGTTATCATTGGTTTCCAAGAACATGGAACAATCAAAAAATATATTTTTCATTATAATTTCTATATAAAAATCACTAATAATAAATTTAATTCCATTTAAAATATTAATAAATTGATTAAAATGTTTAGTAATAAATTCAATATATATCATTCTTAATCATTAAAAATAATAAAAATGCATATAATGTCTAGTATTATTGACTTTACTATTTCCTTACTGAGTTCAATAAATTTATAATTTTCATGTTCGTTTTAAACATGTCTATATGATTAAATTTAGTATAATCTTAAACAAAATGAATTTAATTCATTGAATTTAAATAACGTTTAAGGAAGTAAATATCATTGAGTGCCTATTTTTCCTCTAATTCTTAAATGGGTGTATAACTATTCCTGAAGGTTTTCCAAATGTGACCACTAATTCTTCAAAACAATATAGACATACAATATTTCTAATAGCTATTTTTTATTACATTAATTGAAGGGGATTGACCCATTAAATATATTTTAAGTGAACATTGGGTGTTAGGGGGAGAATCTAACTTTTTTAAAATCATTCATATAAATCTCTTATGGTATTTGAATGAAAACATTTTAAAAAAGGATTAAAATAATATTGAACAAAAATCCTTGCTAGGATGCCAATTTTTTGTCCACATAATATAGAATATAAGGAAAATTAATTTTTATAAATTAATTATAAATAATTTTATAAAATTAAACAATTAATAGATAAATTAAATAATGAATAAAAATCCAAAAATGTTTATGAATTTATCGAGTAATTATTGTGGAAAATAATATTAAAGAAAAAATTATTTGATTAAGAAGTTTTGGTAAAACTCAAGATGCATCCCTATGTCACTATATATTAATAGTTTGAGATGATTTAAATTAGTCCCTTCAAATTGTTACTAGTGAACAATACTGTGAAGAAATCAAGATGGAATAAGCAGTGTCTAAGACACAAGAGAAGAAATATAAATTCTTTTTAATTCATTATAGAAAGAAAGAAATCATAAAGACTATGCTCATTATTTTTATAATTTTAGAAAGAAAAAAATAACCCACATTAATGGTATTTATCATGAAATAGAAGAATAAGATTAGCGGATTTTCTTAAGGGAATCCCATTTACGAAGAACACTCTATTTTATTGAAAATATTGGAAGAATAATAATTTGAGAAAGATAGAATACGAGATAAAAAATAATTTGAGTTAAATAAAGATGAGCAAGATAAGACTTATGATAATGAATAATAGGCTTCAATTAACTTATGATTTATGTGTGAATTGTATCCATTAATATCCTACTAGGTTCATGACTCATTGGACTCTTATTTATTGGCCCAAAAATCCATTTATTCATTCTGGACAATTCTTGATTCTTAATAAGATTCAAATGGTGAGTCCAAGTGGTAGGGTCCATGAAATAATGAAACTTTCAGAGTGTTATCTAGTTTGAAAAATGATCCCATTACAAAGCCACCATGGCCACTAGTTATTTGTTGGGTGGACACTACTTGGAATGGGGCCATTCTATGATGTAGTTCCTCTTCTATATCTACTTTAGAGCTAGTGCTTCACCATCAAGTAACTATTTTGCATGAAATATCCTGGTTCCACCAATTATGAAACCATGTTGCTGGAGGATGTACTCCATATTATAGTTTCTTCCACCTAAAGAGGGTCTCTAAGGAATTCTTTTAAACTACTTTTAATTCCATTATTTGATATTTCAACTTCAAAAATATATTTCCAAAAAATATAACTAAAATTCACACAATTTAAATGATAATAATAGTAATATGTTTTTATTATCATTTAATGTAAATTGATATATAATTTTTTTCTCAATCTAGAACTATGCTAATGATATAAAAACACTATATCGTTTTGTTTTTTTATTTTTCAAGACATTGAACATCCTACAATATTATTCTTCATTTATATCCTTATATGGGAAATATGATAGTGAATAAATTGAGTTGAAAAATAAAATGTTATTTATATGTGAATTTAATGAAGTTATTATAATAAATTTTATACAATTATAATTTCTTCAATAGTTGAAGGTGTTTTCTATAACCAAATTAGAACATAATGATGAATATTATTCACCATATTAAATAATAAAATGAGTAAGAATATAATTCTTATATTTACCTTTATATGGGACCCTAGCTTATGAAAGACTGAAAAATGGAGACTTCCATGAGTTTTAAATCACTTTCAAAGAATTTTGTTATTGTTTAAATAAATTGCTACAAAATATGCTGTTAGAAATAATTTATGTAGATATTTTATTATATTTATTGTCTATACACTTGAATTATCAAGAACTATATATTCTATAATGGTTATTATTTACTTTTTAGTAGTTATTGTTCATCAAATATATTATTAAAAAAATTCTTTACATATAGTCATTATTAAATTTGAGGTGGTTGTAAAATAAATTTAGGTGATTTAACAAACTACTATATATTTTAGTGGATTCAAACACTATTAAAATTTTTCCCATGGTCTGCATGAAAGCTCTTATATGTGATGTAAATATTATTTAGTATTTATAATACATTTAGAAAACACAAGTAATATCACAATAATTAAAACATAACTATTAGTTAACTATTAACCATCCTTTTATATTATGAACATATGATTCTTTAATGTTATACTCAATATATTGACTCTGTTTCTAATGCATCCAATAATAATTTACAAATAATTCTCTAAAAGTATTCAACACTAATTTCATCTTTTTTCATTAATATTCATTCAATAAAAATTAAATATATATAAAATAAAATTATAAAGATCTCTCTAATAAATTTTCATCAAAATATAACATTATATGTTTCTATATTTGTCAATATAACTAAAAATTCAATATTTCAATATTGAAAGTACTAAATATATTATTAATTATTTTTTGGTATATTAAATATGAGAACATAACCCATTATTCATGAAATCTATAGTCAGATCTTACACCTTTGGTTATTATATCATCCTAAAACACAATATACAAGATTATAGAACACACTATAAATACATTAAAAATTAAACAACTATACAAAACATAAATTCAAAACACTCAAGAATCCACCATTCAACTATTAATCATTTCAAAAAATATTTTCTTTAACCTCACAACCAACATAACCTATTATAATTTCATATTTATATATTACATAATAATTTGAAATAATGAATTAAAATTTCATAACAACTTGTATAAACTCATAAAATCTTATAAAAAAATTTCATGGGGGTTTATATATTGAAAAATCATCATCACTATAGTAAACTAAATGAAAAAATTAAAAAAATACCTTTACAAAAAACAAATAAAAAAGAAAAAAATATAAACACCCAAAAAATAATTTATAAGAAATTGGCATTGAGAAAAATATAATTTTAATTTTTTCATCTGATAAATGGATAATAACTCTTGGGTGCCAATAAAATACATCATCAGTTTCAAAATCTCAAACCACAACATTGTATGAGGATTGATAGACCTACAACTAATTTTCATTACCATAACTATAATTAGATGTATTATTTAACAATTTTAAATACATGAGTCTTAATTAGAAAAACATGCACAATTGTATATAAATTTTAGTTTTATCATTAATGATGATGTTATTCAATTATTAATTTTAATTGTATTTTACAATAATAAAGTATATTATAAATTTATTTGATATGGACTAAATAATCTCTATTTTAAATTAAAGATTTCATTATTTATAATTCAAACAAAAAATATTTATATTAATCTCAACAAATAGTAGAAAAATCAAAATAAAATAAGATTGATATTTTTTCAAAATATTATTATTTTGGAGAAAAATTAAGTATTAATATTGTATTTTTAATAAACTATGGTAATGTAATGAAAATTTAAAAAATAATATATCTGTTTATTATTATTAAATTTTTGTCAAAATAATATACCAATACCATTGATAATATATTCTTGGGAATATAATTCTAAATTTATATATATGTGAATTCTAGGTTATGTAATAATAATATCATTCCAAACACTCAATACAAAATATGCGAGTTATTCCCTCGCTTGGAAATTTTTGACTCCAATGGATAATCATTTTAATGTGTCAAATAGATCATTTATTCACATTGGAATGATAAAATTGATTATTTCAAACAAAAAATGATCCCACAATATCAAAATATAATAATTGTATGTGATAATAGATATATTTTACATAGATCATGAAAAATGGATACATCTAATGATTATACATTGATATTGAGTCAATTTTTTTAAAATGTTCAGGATTATATCACTATTCATACCATAGGTCACCTTACCCTTATACATATCCACTGACTTCATCAAGATATAAAAATATAACAATAGACAATGGGTCTCATGGAATAAATATATTATCATATATATAAAAACATGATAATTTTGGTGTTTCCCTTCTTCAACGACCTATCAATCTAATCTGTATCACAAATATCATTCATGATCACAAAAAATACTTAAAAACTTATATTAATGTTTAGTATATTTTTCCTATAATTTTTTCTTTCTCACATCTCAAAAAATATTCTATCTTACTTATTATTTTTTTTAATTTTCTATTTAAATTTTACCAACCTTTCAATTCTGCTTATACCCACTTCATTTTCTTCAATAAAACATATAGTTAATATCAAAATATTATAAAGAAATATATCTCTATAAAATTCTTATTTTTAACAAATATTTTATATCATTAAAAATATATCTAATAATGGTGTATGAATTTAAAATATTTCATGGATTATCTATTCAGTTAATTAAATATATAATAGAAATCAATCATGTATTTACCTCTTAATATTTTCATTGATTTCTATATTTTCAATTCCTTAAATAAAACACACCATTAAATAGTGATCCTTAAAAAATGTGCTTCTTTATTCAATTTCAATTCCGACATAATCCAAATATTTTACCTTGGGAAATAATCATTTTCAAATCATGGTTCATGATCTCTTCACTTTTAATATAAAAAATGGTTTTACTTTTTTATTTAATCATCGAACGTTGTTTTCACTAAAACTTGTGAATTCTAAAAATATTCACATAATGACCATAATTTTGTGGTATTTTATAAGTTATTATTTTTGTAATAAAAAATTAATCACAATATGATTTTCTACCTTATACCGAAAAAATCACCATCATTTTACCCTAAACTGTGATTTAAACCACGTAATGTTTTATTATCCCATCGAAATTATTTTTAATCTTAATAATGGATTATAAAGATATTTTTTTAAATCTCATATTATTCATAAGAAACTAAATAGTATTCCTCATTATGGTACAAATAGTATTTCCTCAATAATAATCATCTTTGAAATATTTATAATTAACTCAATATAACCGTAATATTTCTACAAGATTATATTCAATATCTTAACATAAATTAAAAATAATATCCCAAAACACCAAAAAAAATTAATGATCAGTAAATCAACAATACCGATCCAACCATGATATTATAAAACATCTAAAAATAAACTTGGTTCAAACATTCTTCACAATATGAATATTATGAATCATATGGTTTAATTATTAGTATTTATTCTCTAGAAATTTTAAATTTAATGTGACTTATTTAGTTATCAAAATAAATAAATTTGATCAATGCATAATGCATAAAATAGGTGTTCAAGATATAATTGAATTATTTTATTTTTTACCTTTTTCCATTACAAATATTAATATATTAAATCACTTGTAATTACTTGTAATTAAAATCTATTTTAAATCTACCTTTAGAAATTAATTTTACTCCCTAGGGATCTCATCAACCCTATATTTACAAAATAACCACCCCGCCACTTCAAGTGTTGTTAAAATTATCTTAAATTTATATTAAGGCCCTCATTCTACTTATTGAAATAGAATATCCTCTAAAAATATTCTACAATTTTAAAATATTACTTTTATGGTATAACCAATCATAAATGAAAATAGAAATTAATAATTAATAAAAATTGGGATAGAAGATATTCCAAGCCTCCTTAAACTTTGAGATATGTTTAAACTCTAAAATTCCACTCATTGTTTTCAGTTGAAGGTGTTGAAAATGGTTTTACAAAAATTCACTTCTTGATTCATTCAAACATGTTTCACCATTAATATTCTATGATATACTTATAATTAAAAAATGGAAATTAATTTCATTATTCCTCCTTAGTGAATATTGTACTATAATCCTTGTAATCTCAATAATTATTTTCAATAACACAATAATTACATAAGAACTCTCAGTAATTTATTATCATCCTATAATAATTTCATAATAAAAATTAATGAATTAAATTCTCCCATTAATAAAATTTTCTATTCATTAACTATACTAATATTAGTTAGCTCATGTTTCTTATTAATCCACCCAAACACTTGTTTAACTGAAATAATTGTCCTTCAATTGAATTTTTTGTATCTATAATTTCTCTAGCTAAATCTATATTTGATAATTTTTTTAAATAATTCTCCATTCATGTATCATCAAAAACCTATAACGGGGAGTACCTTAAAAATAACAATATATTTTAACAATATCTTGTCTGTTTCATCATTTAGAATACATTACAGCTTTTCATATAAAAAATATTTATAGACAAAGATTAATCCTATATATATTATAAAAAATAATCTTTTTCATATCCTTGGATATGGTATTTGGTAAATATATTTTCTAATATCATGCTTGTCAAGTTTAGTTCTGATATAGATTGGATTTGAAACATTCCAAATATATTGAATATATAACATTATTAAATGCTATATTGTTTATTTATCCTATGATATAAAAGTATACTCTTAATTTTGATTAACATGAAATTTGTGAATTTTTTTTCCCACTAATCATTGATATTCCAAAATAAAATTACATTAATTTTGAATGATATTCTACTAATCAATATAATATTCCAGTAAATTAATATTGTTAATATAGATATCTTCCATAAACTATTGTTCTTTTTTTGATCTCATAATGATTGTATGATTAACAACTACAATCATGAATTCCATCAAATACAAATAAGAATCGATAATATTAGAAAAAATCAAGGTTATTATACCAAATAAAATAAATAAGTTTCTCAATAACATACATTTAATTCATTATCTATATTAAAAATCCCTAAAACATTTTAAATTTTAGATAACATCATTGAGTACATCCTTCAGTAATTACATCTTCATATACATTTAAAATATTTTAAAGATTCATTAAATATAAACCAACATTAATTTTATTATCAAAAGAAGTTCAACCAATAGTTTGATACATTATTCATTAACATTCCCTTTTACATGAGTATAATCTTTACATATAATCCAACCTCTGTCATAGATCACAATCCTATGATCTTCATATTTAATTCACAACATTCTATTTTTTATAAATAAAGTTAAATCATTTTTCATTTTTTGGTGATATTATGTTTGATTTTTCTCTTTTTATCAATCTCATTGTTCCTCGCTTTAACACATGATTCATCCATTCCCTCTATAATGAATGATGTTGGAACAATTTGTGATAACATGAAATTGTACTAAACACTCCTCATCGTATTAGCCTATATTACAAATAAATTTTATTTGAGGAAATTTTATAAACATATTATAACCCACTTTTACTAATTTTGAGTCATTATGTTACCCTCTATATCACTTACTTATGCCTCTGAATCATACCATTGAATCATTAAAATTTATTTCATTCTGTAAACCTTTTTAATGTTTATCAATATAACCTTTTCTATATAATCTTTCCACAATGTTTGGATATCCATATTTTATTCTAGATTTGTTATCAATCAAACTACCCTCATTATTTCTCATAATATATTTTACTATTTTATTAAATTATCTATTGTTTTTAAACTTGAAAAAACTAAAAAAACACCCCTTAAACTATTGTGTGGCCATTTATCCCTTCTGATCGTTCCATGTTTTGAATCAAATAATTTTAGACAAATACTAAAAATTATATATTTGTATATTGATTCTATGAGACATATTTTAGGGTGTTTCCTCATCAAAATTACTTAAGAAATACTTTCATAATGTATATATTTTTTCTTTTTATTATACATTACAATAATTCCATGAAATATCACTATTAATTTAGAATATTTTCACTATATATTTTATCATATTATTTTCTCATTTTCTAACTAAAATTTTAAAAGTATCATAACTAAATTAATATCATATTTAATACCATATTTATAAATTATATTTTCAACATATTTTAAAATAAATTTTATACTATTTTATGACAATAAAATCATAGTCATTATCTATCTTTTTTCTCAACTCTCTTATGGTATAATTTCCTACACTCTATCATTTACTTATTGGATTCCATTATAATTATATAACCCAATTTAATATATTTATCCCCAAAACAAATAATCCAACTTATATTTAGGTTTTCCTAGGTTACATATTATGACAAACATCGGTGTAAACTAAATTTATTAAGTTTGAGTTCTTATAATTCCTTTTATTTTTGGTATTTCACACTATTTCACCAATCCTATAAGAATAAAATTTATTTTCTCTATATCTTTTAATATTTGGAATAAATATTTATCTTCTATATTTTGATAAATTTATGTTTATTTATTGATAAATTTAACTAATCCACTAGTGATATGAGATATTATTTTCTGTCACCTCAAGAAGACAAATGTTTTATATGGTATTCATTTAATATAAATTTATATTAATCCCACATACTAATAACATTGATTTTTTATAATATGCATTCATATGATAGTATTTTTATCGAATTAAATGATGAATCATGAGTCACATAATAAATCTCACACCAAAAAATAGATGAACCACATAATCACTAAGCTAGGTGTAATTATTGACATCAGACATACCTCTTGATTTATTAGATGTTTTTTTACTAACTTTTATTGGATAATCCATTCATAGAGATGAAATGAAACCAAATATAATTCATATGTTTCATTTCAAATATACCAAAAATTCAATATAACCTATTTGTATATCAGATATACACAAAACCTATAAAAGAGAAATAGGTATTCAAGAGGAAATATCATATTCTAAGAAACCATGAAAATGATCTATTCAAAAACACAATAAATAATAAAAAAACAATATAGTTATATACTTAATAGGTATATTTAATAAATATAAAAAATGTTTATAAAGTTAGGAAAAAATTCATAATTACTAACACAAAAAATATAATGTACTCATGAATAACTCCAATGTATAATAACTATTGAATTATTTAAACCTAATAAACTACTCATAGAACCATAAATCAAACTCTAATATCATACCAATATCGTCAATGAAAAATAATTTTTTCCCATTTAAATTGAAGACCATATAGTGTATATAAATTGGTAATGAATCCAAAGATAAAATATGATTCCACCACTCACTGAAATAGCTATGATTTTTTTGGTGAAGGAGAAATTATCATGTATTCCAATTATATGAAATTATTTTTGATGTGAATCTATAAAAAATAACCGATCATTAAAAATAAAATATTTATAAAAAGTGTTTTTTGTAGACTCTATCTATTATTCATAGGGCTATATTACATGTGATTAAAATAATAATCTAAATTTACTAACTTTAATAAATTAATTTTTATTAATATTATTATGTTATTGGGTAATTAATAGAGATGATTAAATGGGTATTTTATGGATACATCCTCATGATTTTATTATGAATATTTTTTCATTAATATATAGGGAAATATATTAAATCTATTGAAGGATGTAATGGTTATTAATATATCATATTGGATGTTAGTTTTTAGTGGTTGATGTGGTGGTGTAATGATATAAGTAAAATTTTTTCATTCATTATTTAATGATCAAAACGAAAAAGTCATTGGACATTCCATACATGATACACGTATCTGTAATCATCATTATTGAGTTCATATATACATCATTTAATTTGAGATTGATATTTTATAAGGGATATGGAGGTATTTAAGCATTATTTATTGGGTTGTGTAATCATCGTCATTTTTAGCTGAGTGACAAATGAAAAAGGTATAGTTGTTTAATCATCATTATGGAATTTTCTCAATCAGCATCCATGATTTAAAAAAAAATCATATGATACTACATAAACATCATTAAATTGCATAGGCATGAATTCTTACCTATGTTTTCATAATTCAAAAACATTGTAAGGGTCATCCTGTATGTGTGTAAACAATATCCCTTCCGCATGTATATATGATATAAATATAAATTAATATGATCTATGATAATTTTTTGTTTTATTATCAGTGGGTATTTAGGTCACCGTAGAGTATTAAAAAGAATGATTCCTGATATTTAAGAGAAAATTGGAAAACTATGACCACTATGACGTAGCAATGAGTGGTTTATACATGATTATTTACAATGATACATAGAGACATATTTATAACATGGTGTATATTTTACTCATATTTATGACACTAAAAAAGAAGATGAGGTATGAGATTCAAAATAGTGAGGACCATTCCAAATTCATTTATAAGTGATCATTTTGAGAATAACTTGATTATGGAAGAATAAAATTTGGATATCCACACCAATGATATGTCATGTTTCTATGTGATTCATATAGAAGTGGATTAAACTAATATTTTTAGGATTTTTGGGATGTTTATACAAAGAAAAATGAATATAGTATAAGATAATAAATCTCAAGCTGTATTGATATTATAAAGGATATTTTGACTAAAATATTCAACTCGTTTTAACTGAGTTAATATCCTATTACAAGTGATAGATATTTACACATAATAAATATGAAAATAATGTTAAAAAAATTCTCATTTAATTTTCAATGATTATTTAATTTTAGTTAATAAAATATAGAATAAGGGGATTTAGATAAATGAGAGAGCTCGTAAAAACTATGTGAGAAAATCATTAGGAACCCAATACATTATTATATCAAGGATAAATAAATGGGTTTCAAGAATATTAGTTCTAGTTACCAATTTTTTATAAAAATGTTTTTGAGGGTTTGGTACCTATGTATGTTGGATATTTTACATTCATAAAATAATATCACTATTATCTCTTCATAAATAAACCTAGATCATAAACTATATCTTCCAAATTAGAGATCATTATTTTTGTGACTAGGTTGTATAACCAATCAAGTGAAGGATATGTTGTTTTAGGGGGTGAATACAAAATAACATTTAAAGGAAATTTTGAATGAGTTATTTAAAAAGTTATGGACAAATTTAATTAGGTTTTATATACAAATAATTTTTTAACCTCTTGTATTTTTATTAATTACTCTATTTTGGCGAGTATATCTTGTATAAAAAGGAGTTGGTCAATAAGGAAGGACCTTTTATATACTATGTGTTTATCTATTTATAATTACTTCACACAAGGTGATCATATGAACAATCAGTGTGTAGAAAATAAAAACTATTATTTCCATGAGTATTGATTGTAAATTAGTAATAGAAAGAAACATATTTACCCCCAGTATTCAATCAATAATGTTGTATCAAATGTTTTATTAGAGAAAATCCATGTTCCCACTAATGATAAAAGTTGTTTTGTTGTGTAGTTAATGAAAAATCATTAAATAAAAAAGGTGTTCTTAAGTTTAATAGAAATAATTACCAAAGATATGTGAATATGATGGTTCCCAACCTCTTATATCTTATTAGAAGTAATAGATGTTAGTACAATTAGTTTTACACCAATTAAGAATAAAGAGGTTATGAATCTCTATGAAAAGTTAATTATGGAGAATTATGGGAAATCAATAAATGTTATCATGATAAATATTTTAGAAAAAATAAACCAAAATCATTTAGATAATAAAAAATCAATGAATATTTCATAGAAATTTAAAGGTGGTTTTGAAAGAAATATCAAAATTAAGAAATATCACCTGAAATACTAGAGAAAAAAAATTATTACTAAAATTTCTGAAAATGAATATTTTTTATTATTTTGTATGACTGAATGAGATTGTGCATAATATTTGGGTGTTTGATGAGAATCAAGAAAGATCCAATATTTTTAAAAAATATTATGTGGAATATTCCTCATATATTCGATCCCATAGATTCATACTTGTATGATATAAAATATTTTTCACTATATTCACTTCACAAAATTCTCATATCTTAGAAAATGACACAATTTGTGAATATAAAATAATAGGGGAAGATGGAATTTATATCCATGATAAAAGTAACAAAATAAGAATTTAAGTCTATTCTAATGATTAAAAACAGTTGTTATAGGCTAGAGAACAATTAGTATAGCCTATAAAAATGGTTCACTATACTATTTTCCATAAATCTATTGGGAGAGGGCTATACCATCTATTTATAGTAAACTGTTGATATTGGGCGATACAAATTTAATTTTAACCAATGTATCCATATGAACCATAAGATTAAGGATAAACAAACTCTTATAGAACCATTGGTATAGACCCCCGGCCAATTCCCAATCCAGTAGTAGCTCCACTTCCCATAGAACCTGAAACAAAAAAATAGAACATACAATGAAACATAGAACATACTAAACAAACAAAACCATCAAACAATGTACAAAAAACCTGTGATAAAATAAAATGAAACCGATATAAAATCATCAAGGACAAAAAATCCATTACACAAATAATTATAAAAAAAGAAATCAATTTATGAATTTAACCTTTGATAAAAAAATTACAAAATGTCACAGACAAATCATCAAATATAAAATGTCATAAATATTATTAAGAAATGTGGATAACCAATATATCCCTCATAAACATCACAATCGTCACCATCATCATCATCCTAATCTTTGGAATCATCCTCACACTCATCCTCATTATCTTCTTCATCCTCATCCTAGGCATCGTCCTAATCCTATTCCTCTTCCTTGGCCTCTTCACCGCCATCACCATCTCCATCGCTATTTTCTATATTTTTATCATCTCGACCACCACTAAAAATAATACTAGATGTACTATATAAAATTTGAATCATCATCATATATGAAAAATAAACTTCAAGTTATCTTGTGCAAGTGATGAATATAAAACATCTATCAGTTTCATAAATTCAACTTTTCCCCTTTGATACTTCTATTCCACATGTAAGACCATTTTCAGCCTTTTTCGACTTAGAATCATCTTGTGAGACCCATTCATTAGCATTTTCCAACTCCGTGCTACTATAAAATTCACTTAATATGGGAGAATACCTCATTAGAAAAATATTATTTCCTAGTCAACAACATACTCTTCCACAGTGCATATCTCCCAAAACATTATGTAAGTGATCATTTTGCCAAAAATATTTATCTTCATCGGAGTAAAGTCCCTCCAGAGAACACTATTAAAAATAAAAAAAAATATTATGTTTAAAAATAGATATTAAATTATGAAATCAAAAAATTAAAATATATAATCATGTTATTGTTGTGGTTCGTTCACCACATTTCAATCTTTTTTCTTTCTGCACAAGCATAAATTTTTTTATTATGGCACACAACCTTCAATTTTCAAAACCTACCTATAAAATGAAATTGAATATAGGAAACTGTAACTGAAAATATCTGACTAATAATAAATTATATTACTAAAATTAAATGGATATTAATTCGAAATTAAGTTGAAAATAAAAACATATTGTATAAGAATTATAACTGAGTATCAATGAATGGGTAATAAATATATATAATATATATAAGTGAATAGGTTATCACATTAATCAATAATAAGGTTTTTGTGTGGTCAATTTTAGTAATGATAAGATGTATAGGTATAACAATATCATAAATAAATATGCACTAATGGGATACCAACACTCTCATCATGACTCTATCATAAATAAATTATAATAAGTATATTTTTTTAAAAAAACAAGACAGTTAACAAATGTGTATATTTAAAAAAACAAATATAAGATTAAACAAAATAACATAATGAAATTATATAGTCAAAAATTATGATTCCAAACACAATAGATAAACAAATATAACGTTACTACAATAGTTCCTAAGAACCATTAAAACAAAGAAAGTGTTGAAAAATAATATCTAAAAATATAAATTTTTAATTAATTATCATTTAAAATAAAATGATATTTTATTATATTTATATTATATTATTTAATCATTAATATTGTTAATTAAAGATAATATAATGTTATCTGATGATAAATTAATGATAAGTAAGAGTCAACAAAATTTTTGTGTTAAAATAAAGATAATTAAGGGTAAAATAAAGTAATAAAATTGTCAAACAAAGTTATGTAAGGGTAAAACAAAGAAATTTAAGTGTAAACTAATATTAACTAAGTGTGGAATAAAATTAAATAAGGGACATATAATTCTATGTGTGGGTAAAAAAAATTACTTAGAGGTGAAGAAAAGATGTGCATGGGGATAACTTAAAGAAAGGTAATAACAAAGTTTGGAAAGGGTAATAAAAGGTGATGTAATGGTAAATAAAGTTACGTACAGGTAAAATAAAGAAAATTAATGGAAAACTAAATCTATTTAAGGGTAAAAAAAGTTAAGATAGCATAAACTATAGTATCTTATGCATAAATTGATGCTATGTAATGTTAAACTAGATTAATGTAAGTATCAACTAATGTTAAGAAAGGGTTAAAAAGATGATTATGATAATGAAAAAGGTAGGTAAGGGTAAAATTAAGTAATGTAAAATTGAACTAAAAAATGTAATGGAAAACTAATGGCATTTAAGGGGTAAAAAAAGTTATATAAGGGTAAAAAAATGATATGGGAACTTATAGTTAAGTAAATGTATCCAAATATTAAGTAAGGGTAATATAAAGGTATGTAAGCATGAAATAAGAATCACTAATGGTAAGGTAATGTTTAATAAAAGTAAAACTATAGATATGTAAGGGTAAAATAAATCAAATTAATGAAAAAATCAAGTTATGTAAGGGTAAAATAATGTTTTTTAAGGTTTAAATAAATGGTGGACTTTATTGAAACGTAAATTAAAAATATTTATAATCTTTTCAAGGTCTGGTCTCTACAGAATCATGATTTATTTTATAGCATCATTCAATGATTATTAGTTTATTGGATGAGTGTTGCACTACCATGGGTATTGTTAATATAGGATTATTACCATTTGAAGTGATTTAAGTATAGGATGGAATTATTTCCATAAAATATATATTTTTATGTATATTTTGTTTAAAATGATCATATATTCAAATTTGAAATTTTGTGATTTATAATAATATAAGAAAAATTATATATTCCAACTCGTCTAAAACACATAGATCCCAGTTTCAATGTATTGAGATTATATGATAGTATAATTTCATGATTTGTTTCATAAACTAAGGTATAAATGATTCTATCCCTAAAAATTTTAAGGGGAAGTGTCTAATGTTTTGAAATCATTTAAAAGAATATAAAATTAGTAAAATGATCAAGGGTTCTATAGGTTTATGAGATACTAAAAAACATAATAATACTAATCCAAAAATTTCATTACAAAATAAATACAATCAATAATAACCTAAATAATACATGGTTATTTATCTTTCCTAATTATAAATTGAATGAAATTTAGAGGAAACAAAAGAATGTTCAAGTCCTAAAGAAAAAAATATAACTGAGTGTCCTGCCTGGTTCCTCTGATGAGATCCATAAATAGAATGATGGGTCATTCTATCTATCTTTATAACAATAAAAAGGTTATAACATGTTATCAAATATTAATAAATCCTTATATAGATATATAATATTTTATTATAAAACATCCCACAAATGATAAACCTAATAACCCTTATAAAATATAGAAGTCCAAAACATTAGAAATAAGGTAACTATATTTCATAAAAACAGCTTAGAACGGGAACCCCATATATCATAAAGTATTTCCTAGTTTTCGCATACAAAATATGTGAATACCTTCATCATGTATTTCCTTGAAACAAGATAATGGCCTGAATTATCTGAAATCATCATTGAAAAAAATGATTCTTTCATTATTTAAAAGATATTTGGATATCATTATTAAATACAAAAATGTTGTAAACATCATCAATGATAACATAAACCACTTTTCAACTTGTCCTTAATTAGTTCTCAAGTAATGAATACCATCAAATTTAATTATTCATATCCAAAATATATTTATCCAAATAAAATTTTCTTATCATTGGATACATATTAAGTTTTATCATTCCCTTAATAATGTGTTTCCATTAACATCACCTTTATATTGAATAAATTTTCTTGTCCATGATAACAATTAAACATATTCTTATAAATACATAGTGTAAAAACATAATCTGAACACCCCTGATATATTTCACCATTCATAAAACATAATTATTGTATCCAAATAAGAGAAAATAATAATCATTCCACTTCATCCTTAATAAATAATAAGAATACCTCATACTATTACTTAATTACTTTTTCCATTCAAATTTCATTTTAAATATTATTATAACCCTAAATATATCCATTACTCATACAACATTTTTTATTCTCGTTTGGTCATTCACCCAATGTAAATCAATTTTCATAATGAAATTTCATTACACACTAAATTAATTAAACCTTTAATGATTTTATAGGGAGGATAATATTCTAATCCATTAAATCAATAGAACTCTTAATATTCTCTTTTGAACTTACTTGCTTTGTGTCCATCTTACACACAATCAAAACATCTTCTTATTCTACTAAGTCATAAAAATTAGGGATTTTTTATAATTTATTGACACAAAGGAAACTAAAACATATTTATTCCATGGTATCCAATACATGAAAATTAAATGAACTCCTTCCTTCTCTTCCACGTTGAGTTCCAGAGTTAGTTAAGGTATAAGTTGTTAATCTTGTTTTTTGAAACAATAATTAGGATGATCACACCATCCTTAACTATAGGGATCATCACATATGACTTCTTATAAAAAAATTCCAAAATATTAAAGTTAAACCCAGTTCTGTCTAGTTATGGAATTTCTTAAAACTAGAAAGTATAGTATTAAAATCACTTATTATATCTAAAATCCACATAATCATGAAAAATCACTTATATAATATCAAAATTTTGACACATTTCTATGAAACAATATTTTTATCATATGTTATTCATTTCCTTTTTCTATTTAAATCCTTCATGGTTGTTCATAATGAGTTTTTCAATTTCCAAATCATATCCCTATGTAGTGTAAAAAAAGGTGTCTATAATGTCTTATTGTTGTGAAAATGTTCCCAGTCTATTCTATCTCAATACAATGTTTTTATCTTAGCCCTATATACATATTTTGTAGAGCCACATCAACATTTTATATCCAAACATTGATGTATTTCTAGGAAACCACTGACATTACCCTTTACAAAAATTCTATGAAATTTTCCCAAACATTAAATCATCCTTATACTTATCATTATAGCCATACCTATACATATATTTAGAAATATAACTAGGTATATACCTAAAGATTTATTATACTATTTTCCAAAGGTTTAAAAGACCATTCCTTTGACACTAACTATTGTGTCCCAAGCTTCACATTCAAGGATATTACATTATTTTTTATGAATATTCAGAATATTTCAAAAAATACATTCCCAAGGTCTATAACTATTTAGTGTCCTTAAAACTTGTAAAAAATATTCTAACATGATGAAAGATATTCATTGTTTCCCACCAAGATCTTTCACTTCAGTACATATACATAAAACCATTTCTCATCACATAGGGAAAAGAAATATAAGAAAGGGGCTACCTAAGATTCTCTATAATGGTAAACAAAGAAGACCCATAAGGACGACTTGAGTATCATGGTATAAGAGCTTGGAAAATAAATTAAAATCACACCCTACATATCAAAGATTACATACATGAGTCATGGAATAAATATTGGTACATCTTAATACATGAATCATAAGGGAATCATGATCATAATCTATGAGACCATAATACAAAAATAAGACATAAAATTTTGGGTAGACACATAATCAAATAAAATGATTTTAATAGTTGTTAAGTCATCACTTCCAAGGACATATTATTAGTATAGGTTCACTCCCCATAATATCATAGTAGTCATAGTTCACTCTAATTACCATATTATTTGTCATGGTACACTCAAAATACCATATTAGTTGTTAAGGTTTACTCCCAAGACAATCTTCATAGTGAAGAATCACTCCCAAGACAATATTAGAAGACAAAGTCCCTTACCGAATCAAGTTCACTCTTCATTCTAGCCATGTATATCTCAAAAGATATAAAGATTTTTCTAATTATTTATAAGAATATATAGGTCTAACCCATATCATAATGAAATCATACATATTTGTACCACAAGATCATAAACAATAAAATAATTACCCATGAAATGAAATGGGTATCATACACGTGTAATAATATCATTACCTATGGAAAAGAGATATGTTTAATAATAATTTCATAATATCATAACCCCTGGGAAGAAGTGATTTTAATAAACATCTAACCTATGAAAGAGAGACAAATTTTATAAAAATAATTTAATGAAAACATAAACCATTCAGAGAAATAATATGAATGGAACGTTTGGATCATTTCCACAGAAAGGTATGAGTAACACCAATGGATGTCACCATATATAGAAAATAATTTTAAAATATCTTTTAAAAACATTTATTGAGTATAATATCATATACAATTTGAATTTTTTTAATACATAAAAAACTTCTTAGAAATGTTTTCCTTAAAATCATAAATAAAAACATATAATTAAACCTGGAAACATTTTTCCATGAAAAATTATTAAATAAAATTGAATCATTTTTAAAAACATGTTTCCTTGAAAACACATAATAGAAGCCGATAAGACTTTTAAAAACCATTTTCCTTGAAAAATAATAAAATAAGATTGAATGTTTTTTTGAGAAACTTTTTCACTGAAAATAATTAGAAAAATTATAAATTAATCATTCAGTACATTGAAATAGTTTTTTTAAATCATCCTTTGAAAAACTTATAAAGTGGGATTTGAAAATCATTTAAATAACTTTCTAAACATAATTGTTTAAAACATGTTTTTCATTGAATATCATTTTAAAATATATTAATTTACTGAATATTAGGAAAACAATTTCTTTCAAAGAACCTACTAAACATTGAATGGACGAATCATGTAAATAATGGTCTTAATGGTAGGAAATTCAATAAATTAAAAACATTCATTTTTCACCATAAATTTTTAAAAACATTTCTTGATAAAAAAATAATAAGAAAATACATTTTTAAACCATTTTGTAAAAAAGGTTTGACATTGGTAATAATTTCATTTAAAATTCATTGGATAAAAGTAAAACATTTTTGAAAACATTTTAATATAACATATTTTTTAAAGAATAATGATTTAAGAGGTCAAGGATAAATAATTTTGTATTTTCATATAAAGAATGTTTATAATTATCATAACTACCATAGAGTTGAAAAATGTTTCCATTACATGGATAAAACATTAATAAGAAAAGGGTAATAAAATTTATAATATTAATTTATATAGATAATAATATTTCATGAAAGGAATATTAATCATAAAAAATATTGATAAACTATGAGATTGCAGCAATAAACTCTTAACTCCTTGTTAACTTGGATACATAACAAAATGGAAATAATAACATTAAATAAATATTAAAATATCATAAAAATAGAGATATTCATGATTTAACATGTTATAGGTAGTATATACACCACATAAAAAAATATAGGTACATAACATGGTATGTTTATCAAATAAGAAAGATTAATAGAAAATTACTTTACTGATTTGGTAAATTTAAAAACCTAACCCCCATGAAAGAAATATAATAAAATGGATATATAAATAGAAAAAAATTTAATTATATTAATAATTTAATACAAAAATGGGTAGTATATACACACACACAAAAGAAAATATTGGGGAATAATTAATTTATTCCAAAAATATATCATGTGATGTGAGAAAACCCTTACGTTATGTCTTGACGTTTTGGTACATTTGCAAACCTTGTCTTATTTGGGTAACTCATCTTTGTTTTCACCAAAGAGATTACTTTGTTGGATTTATTCCCAAAGAAATTATTATAATATGATGTGAGGGATGTTGGGATATTATTTGAGAATAGTATCTGTGATCCAATGGTCTTGAGAGGTGTGAATAAGTGGCAAGGGTGAGTGCCTTTTTATTAGGGAGAAGGAGTGGAATTCTTGTAAATTTTATTAGAGGTATTTAAAAATTTTTTATTCCCATGAAAAGAGGCTCCAATAATTGTCTAAACCCAAACCATTGGTTTATAATTTCCATATATGAACAACCAATGGATTTTGGAAAATGTTATAGGTTATTTTTGGTCTTATGAATAATAATTAGTTCTTTGTTGTGTTAATTTTTTTCTTAATCGCTATAATTAATTTTAATCATGTTCACTAATATCATTGGTCAAAAACTAAGTTGGAATATTTATAAATTATAAATTATTATAGTTCAAAATATTGAAACCTTTTTTAAAAATTACAACAATACAAGTGATGGGAATTATTTTTAAATTAATCTAGTATATGGGACAACAATGCATGTTTTTTAAACGGAAAGGTCCAAAAATTGTAATGTTTTAGTATCTAATTTCATTGGTCAATTGGAAAAAATGTAAATAATTGGAATAATTGTATTATGATAGATAAAATTAGTCTTAAAAAAAAATTAATATATAATTTCAATATATAAATAAAATACCTAAAAACGGTTTTGAATTAACATTCAGTGTCTTTTTTTATTCATAAAAAAATGAAACTTCTCATAAAAATACCAAAAATTCTCCAAAAGTATTTTTTATATTATTTTTTCAAAAATGAAGATAATTTTATCAAATAAAAATTATACAAGTTACAAAAAAATCTATTTAAAATGACTTATCCATTAAAAAGCAGTAAAATTACCTTTTCAAAAAATACATATTTTTTTTTTCATAAAATAGGATTTTTTTTATTGTATAACTATAAAATATATTAAATCAGTAACAAAAATATTTATTGAGTATATAAATTTATTAAAAACATTTATCAAAGGTAGATTTTTTAATTTTTTGACAAAAAATTGTGTTTGTATATAAAAATTGTTTTCTTAGAAAAGTAAGTTTTTATTTTCAAAAAATTCATTCATTACCTTATAATAATTTATAACAAAAAGATTCATTTTATATAAATGTAAAAATAAATTTTTAAAAATTTAGTTAATCTTATGCGTGAATTCTATTTCAAGGGCTAGGTTGTAGTGATAATTATATTTTTATAATAATATTGTTAATAAATTATAGTTCAGAAAAAATCAGGCTTGGGTGTTATGCAAGTTATCTAAGGGACATAGAATTGTGTGTAATAAAAACTAAAGAATAGTCTTTCATGTACCAATAGTTAATCTAAGTGCTTCGTGTGGTGTAATATTTACATGGTGTTGTGTATAATGCATGGAAAAATTTGAACTTGTATAAACAAAATCGATATTCAGTATTTAATGAAATGAAAAATATTAAAAGGTTAAATTAATTAAAAATAATAATTAAGAAACCTCAGGGTGTTACACATTCCATTACCTAACATTCACCAAGATATGAATATAGAAAATATTTTTAAAAAATACATCCAGCCCACCGATGTGATCATTAATGTTTTATTTGAATTCATAATATAATGGAGAGACCACCATATATCAACTATGTGATATAAATATATCATCATATATTCCAGTTCTATAAACTAATTAAGATATTTCCTATTTATTTATAGTATAGTGAGGTTTGAAGGTTGGTAATATATTGAATTCCCCAAACCCATATATACCATGGGTTTTTTGGAGTTAGTAAATTTTATGTCAAATTGTTTGTTTTTTTATAGGTAATATTATAAAAGATTATCCTTCCACAATTGTGAATTATTGGTTCATTAATTTCATGGTTCATTGATGAATAAATTTAGGATCTTTCATGGTTTCATATATATCATAATATTGAGTGTTTGTGTTTTACTCAAATTTTTATATTTATTTTTATGTTTATAATTATTGGTGAGGATACTAAATGTTCATTCCATGTATCGATCACTTAAATCAAGTCATTATTGTTGTAGTTATACATATTTTCTCTATAGATCATACAATACTTCTAATACATTATTGTCATTAATAGAGTTATGGTGGGGAGAATTTACACACCTTGGGCTATATTTTTTCATTATATTTTGTAATTTTTTTTATATTTTTTCTCAATTTATTGGTTTCTTGGTAGTTATCTGTTTTTATCATGACCTTCAGTTAGGAACAATAGGTGGTTTTTATTATGAAAAGGGTGGTAAAACCATATCCTAGAACACCAAAAGTCTAGAGTTTTGGACAGTATAAATCTAATATCCAAGATGTGGTGTGTCATGGCTGTGACTTAGCCTAGGTAGTGACCCACTGTTCTACTATGGGTAATCCTACCACACCATATGGAAAAAATAAAATAACTTTGTGTCTATGGTTAATCACATAATGATGAATGTTTCCCTTTTATAGATTACCCTATGTCAAAATCTAGTATTGTGAAATTCCATATTTTACTTCCTTAAATTAACACTCTTTTGTTATATCTTTACCTCCAATATCTACTCCATTACCTCCATCTCATCCCATCCCATTATCCTCTTTCTCTATAGTGTTATATGAGAGTTTCTTAAATACTAGGTGTATGTTCATCAAGGTAATATCAAAAAAATATTTTAAATATTTATTTTATTCTTTTCTATATTTGTTCTTTTCCAAATAAGGTCACTATGTCCCACGATTTATTATATTTCAAAGTTATTTCATGGTGTTATTTGATTTAGGGTTCATGTATGTTCCATAAATGTTTTCTTAATGTAATGAGGGATTTGAACTAGGGTTGATGAAATAGACATCATTAAGGTATGATCTCTTATGAATAATATTTTCTTTATTAAAACTCATATTTCTTTTTTAATAAATGTTATATATAATTTATGAAAAATATCATGTATATAAAATTTTTCATACAAAAACTTGTTAGTTTCAATATATTTGGTACAAATTTTTAATGGGTATTAATTTTATTTTTAGTTCCTAATACAATTTTAAAATATTATGGAAAAAGTGATTAAAAAAATTTCATTTTGTAATTTTAATGTAATTCCATTTTTAAATATAGTCATAGAATTTGTTACATCGATATTAAGGGTTTTATTGGTTTTTATATGGTATTTGAGCTACTTAAATTGTTAATGATTTCATGACTATTATTTGATATTTTTTCTAGATGGTTCATACGCATTTTTCTTAAATAATGATTATAAGTCCCATTTAGACTTGTCAAAAAAAATTTTTTCTATAGATTTGTTCCCTGAAACATGCCTATATTATGTTATTATAATTTTAAATAATAAGATTTTATTGGATGAATTACTCAATATAAGTATGTGTATATTGTTTTTTCATTTTTTAGGAAGGTGATTATTTCTATGATGGGTTTGAATAGGTCACCGTGAAATTTCTTTTGATTATAAGATTATATTTTATATAGTGATTTTTTTAGCACAAGTACATTTTTTTCAATGGAAGAAACATATATATAGTTGGGAAATATAGGATCAAATTTCATTGTATTGTATGTTCATAATTTAGAATTTAGCCAAGGGATTAGAATTTGTTTTTTGAAATGGATTTTTTTTAGTTTTTTCTAGTATGGTAGAACCAAGTGTTTGTGAGGTTTTTTATATCTATCATTGGTCTCACATTATTAATTTTTTGTTAGATCAATTAAATATTTCCCCCAATACTCCAAGGGATACAAGATGCTTGAGATTATGTTATAATACTATTAATATTTTATATATCACTTTAGTTTTAAATTAATTCAATCTATGTTCCTATGAAAGTAATTAAAATTATATATCAATTCATAGAATTTCCAAAATAAATTTTGAAATGATTTTTATTCCACTGTAAAATGATTCATTTTCCTAAAAATCCAATGATTTATCTTTTTAAAGTTAGAATTAAATAAGTTTATATATATAAAGATATTATCTTTTGTTAAATAACATGATAATGTTTTCCAAAAGAAATTTAAATATTACTTTTTAAATATATTAGAAATTACTTTGAAAAGTATTATGTTTTAAATGTTATGTGTGGAATGAGTTCAAGAGACCTACTAGGTATGTTTTCTCATTCCAATCAAATTTCCAGTTTATTTGGGTTCAACAAGGGTATAAAAAATACTCCATGTATTATAGTTTCGGGACTAATAGTATTTCCATGTAAGGATTATATTACTTTGGAACATATTTGTTGTTTGGTGGAGTTTCTTATTTTTTTTTTAATTTCAAAAATTCCATAATATTGTATCAAGATACATTGAATTTCCTCACTTTTGAATTCTTATTTTTTCATAGATTTTTATATTGGTTCAGTTATGACATATGACTTATATTTTATATTATTATTTTTTTGATTTTATTTATTATCTAAATTGATTATTTATATTGATCGTTCCTCTGAATTTTGGGGTGTTTATATTGGGTTTAATGGTGTAATTTCCTTGGATGTTTATTTACTTTAAAAGGAAAATACTAATGTTACTCATAAAAGGGCCTCCATGAATGATGATCTAAAGGATGAATTGAAATTTTACAAAAAAAAATTGATAAGTTAAATTTCATGAACATTACATTTTTTTGAGACATAATAAAATGAAATATTTAGGTTTAATTATAAAATAACTTAGCTATTTTACATATACATGTCCGGATATTCAATGTTTCTTATCTTTGAACTAAAAGTTTCAAAATATTTTATTAATAAAAAAATAATAAATAAGTATATAATATAATATAAAATCATTTTTACATTCATGAATATATTTATAACTAAGGAAAACGTCATTGAATAACAATTTTCATTCATTAAAATTCACTAGATGTGTAATTTCCTTAGTTAATAATGATATATCTAAAAACTATCCGTTACGAAATTTTATTAAACAATTTAAATTTTGTTTTAGTAGCCTTTAATTTGTTATGATATTCTATATTTATAATCAATTATCATGGGTATTAATCCTTCTTAGTATATATCAATAGTTAGTGAAACAAAGAAGTTTCAATTTATAGATAAGTTTATGATTAATGTTTTTTCAATATATGTCACTGTAGGAACATTATTTCTTTTGGACAATGATATTTATGGAAAAAATCAAATTTAATTATAAATTACATTCACCATTTTGATTCCAAAAATTAATCATGATGAAAAACAAAACCAAACATATAAAATCTTACAAAATAAATGGTTTCAATTCTATGATGAGAACAATTCGTTGAAGTACAATTAATTATCCATTCTGAAACAAATTTTAGATTTTATGATGATAATGGAAGAAATGATTCAAAAAACTCAATTAAAACAAGATATGTAACATAATAAAATTCATTTTTTTCATTAAATTATCCAGACATGGCCTCATAATGAAAATTAATTCATTTTTTCTCTATATAAATTTATACGATGAATGAAAATATTTAGTTTGCAATAAACAAATTAATTATCATATTAATTTATAAAAATTTATTATTATTCATAAACATATATTTTTTTAAAAAAAATATAGTTTTTATAGTTTTTATGTGAATTATTTTTTTATTTTATTAATATATTTTTATTATAAAGGTATGTCAACCTTATGTATGAAGGGATTTCTTAATAAAATAAAAGAAAGTTACTAGATGTGAAAAAACATGATTTAATTACATTTATCCTCATTATGAGAGGACATGTTCACTGAATTTGTATCTGAATAAGAAAGAGGCTCACCAAATCCTATGTTCTCAAGACCATCCACAACCAGGTTCACCTCGTTATAAACATGTGAGATGATGAAGTTGAGGCTGAAAAGAGTCTTCACGCATTCCAACGACTTTGCTACAAGCCTCCAAGAGATATGCAATTCACAATTTCTGATGGCCTGTGTAAGGGTAGCAGAGTCACATCCCAACCAGATATTATTTCAACCTTTAATTTTAGAAAATGTGACGGCAATAATGATCCAAATAATCTCCACCTCAAGAGAACTAGTCATGCCACATGTTCCATAAAATCATCTTTTGACACAATCATCATTGGACCTAAAGGACACTAAACACCCCGAAGGCCCTATGTTTTCATTAGAAGAATCATCTATGTTCACCTTTATATAATTAAACAAATAAGGCATCCAAAACACATCAAGAGTACCCAAAGATGATCTGAAATTACCAGGTACACCCAGATATTTCAGAACCATAAAATTTTGTATACTATTATCACATTACCCCATACATGCATTTCCCATTTCTGTTATAGTAGAAAAAAACCACTTCATGACCATCATCAAAACACACCCTCTCTCGGAGTAAAAAGCTGCATTGTGGGGCCAGAAAATTACATGAAGACTCTCAGATACATCCACATAAAAGAGATCACAAACCTGAGGAGAGATATAGATGACTAAGTAACATCGAAGAAGGGAAAGAGGCCTCAAATATTGAAGGCCAACCTAATCAAATGCATGTAGAACATCATTTCAAATGGTCAAGGCCTTTGCATAGCTAAGGTAGAGGTGCTCGACATCCTCTTTATGCTGATGGAACATAATAAACCTGGAACAATGATGAACACCAATCATTTGAAGAACCTCATTAGTGGGTAACTTTTCGTCGACTGTCCTTCACATAAGTGGTAGAAGTGAAGGCTTAATCCATTATTTTAGAAAATAGATAACCAATTATAGTCATCAAGATAACCCTTGATGACATTTTTATAATAGTTTTTACAAATAATAACATCATTTCTAGCGGAATCCAAAACTCAGAAATCTGTATTGGAACAAAAAACATAATGATCAACCATAGGATGAAGATCATCCAACAAAGTTGATGGAGAATCATCAAAAAATTATTTAATAGTAACCTACTCACATAATCCAAGAACATATGGCTGGAAAACATTTTAGAGAATAACACTAGTCCAATTATCAAAACAGGACTTATGATTAGAGTTGTTGTTCGCAATCCATCTAGAAAAATTCATGATATTCTGAAAATAAGAATTAATTGTTGTTCAGGGAGAAGAGTCAAAGTAAAAAAATTTCGAATCCACATGTCACTGCATTCTTGTATTTTATTAATGAAAAATAATTCTATAATAAGTTGATCAATTTTTTAAATAAATATATAAACAATTTCATGACATTATTTTATTTTTTACTGTTTTATTTAGTTTCATTGAAAATTTATCCTATAATTATAAATTTTATATATGAATTAATTATAATTTTTTATTTATAATATAATTTTTTATTATGGTTAATTATAAATTAATTTTTTTAATAATCAATAATTGTTTTCATATGTAGTATCTCATCTTACCTGGAATCCATGATGTTCAGAGTTCAACCTCAGTGATGCCTTATATTAGGGGGGATTTGGAGAGAACAATAACACTATTTGAGGGGGAATATATAAAAAAATGTTGCATGTTGAAACTGTAGTGGGTATTTTAGTATACGTAATCATTTTAGAAAGTGTTATAGTATATTTCATTAATATAACATGAATACTTGATAAGGTAATATTATAGAAGACCTATTAAATGAAGGATAATTTGGGGAAAAAATAGGATCATTGGGCCATGATATAGACTTTCAAGCCATAGGGCCTTTACTATATCAAACTGTAATGGGTTAGCTTGGTTATGTGCATATCCTTGGGAGAGAGAATGGGGTCAGTTCCATGATAGCCCAGTGGGGGCATGTGTGTTTCTATTTTATTATAACCCCACTACCAATTTTTGATCGTTATATATTAATATTTTTCAATTATTTTTATTTATTACATACTTTTACTCCTAAAATATTTTATTTTTTTTATTAATTATCATATTAATTTTATTATCTATAAAAAATAAATTACTACTGACAAAATTTTCAGATGTTTTTAAAATTTTGATAAATTTACTATAAGATTTTTCATAAATTATATTGAAATATATTAATTTAAAAATAAATTATACATTTTATATAAATATAAAAAATCATTTTTACTAATTTTATCAATAATAAAAAATTATGCTTTTAGATAACTATATTTTATTAATCTATAATGACTGTTCTCAAAATTTCAATTATCACTAAATTTAAGAATATAAATATAATGTTTTAATTATAATTGTTTTTTTAATATTCAAGGATAAATTTATTTAAATTAATATTTATTTTTTTATTCTAAAGGAAAATATAAATTATTTGAATAAATTTACTTTTTTTATATTTTCAAAATTTCTATTTATAAAGTATTTTATTTGTGGTAAATAAAATTATAATTTAAATAATTTTACATTAAATTTTACCGTTTTAAAAATTATGATCATTTTATGTATTTATAATTTATTATTTATGATAAGAAATATTTTATAAATTTTTTTAAATAAATTAATCGATCATGAGTGGTAGAATATGACTAATGTAATTCAAGAAAATTTTCTAGAGATCAGGATGATAATTCGTGAATCCAATTGGGGTTTCTTGGATTCATAACTTCTACTAGTGATCCACAAATAAAAAATGTAGATAAACCTTCATGAGAAAACCATAGAGTTATTTTGGTGGCCTTGTAATTTATGGGTATATGATTCATGAAAAAGAAGTTAAATTAAATGTTGATAAATTGTTTGATTGTATTAAGTATAGAAATTGATCTTAGTATTTAGAATCCATACCAGATCCTATATCACCTCGCGAATGATCTATAAAGAATATTTTAAATGTCCTAAGGTTATAGTAGGAAGTATCTAATAATTTGAATCACGAGATCTTTGATGGTCTACAAGATGAATTCAAGTCTCCTTCATAAATGTTTATAAAGAAGGGAGACAATACCCTCATAAAGTATACTAAATTTTTCCATTTTGAATGGATCTAGGAAAGAAATCACATTATTATTTCTCAATTATATATGAAATCTAAATATTATATTTGAAGGAACTTTTATATTTGAAACCGTCTAATCTAATTATTCAATTTCGATGTATGGGGTATAAATTCCCTAGGAAAATGATACATTCAATATTTTTCCCAAATACAGCCCTAAATTCTAATGCATGGTTATTTTTGAGAATATAAATCCCATTATTCTATGAATATTCAATTTGGATCATTCCATTAATTCCTTGACTGTGAGGAATCATGTTACATAGATTTTGATATAAAAAATAGGGCAATGAGTTCATTTTTCTATGTCCCAAAAATCATATGGTAGATTGATTCTATTGTTTGTGTACTGATCAGGGTAGATAAAGATATAGAAATGGAATCACTCAAGAAAATTTCACCTATATCATTGGAAGTTGATTTCACCTCCTCAGATTAAAACAATCATACTAAACTATGATTATTATCAACTTGATTTACTAGTTGAATATGAATAAATTCCTAGGTTCTATATGAGATTAAAAACCATTGGTCAAACACATGAAAATATCATATAGGATTATGTTTGGCTACTGTTAAAAGATTGGTCAGACTAATAATGTATACAAGAGGAAAATACAGACAAATGAGGACCTTGGGGATTCTATGGGTTTGAATAATACTATTTTTTTTAATCAAATGAGGAGTTAAAATGAAATTTTGATCCAATTACTATAGACTAGATGAATCATGTTAATGAAAAAAGTAATACGGATTTACACACATCTTTGAATTGGTCTTTTAATAAGATCAAAAATGATTGTCGGATGGGTTACTCTCAAATGAATTCAAAACTAGTGGAACATGGTACTACTACTACAATAACCAATATAGACCTGATTAATCATGTTAAGGTGAAAGTTATATTAAATACACATGGAATCGTAGGATCTCTTTTTGATCATGGAAAATATGATAACTCAATTTATTATGTACAAAATTAATAAATCACCAAGTCTTTGGAAGAATAATTTTTTCACATACAGATTCTAAGTATGATAATGTTGATAAATATTTGTCATTGAATTTGGAAAAAAGGAAATCATTAGTTATTTTCTCCCATTCTTCTTCCCAACTATAAAATAAAATCCTATAATGAATGTATTGTTTTTAGAGGGCCCATTACCCTACTATCCATATCCTAAGGATTCTGTGATCACATGAGATTAAATAATCCCTATAATATGGGTGGATAGGGTAATAACTATTTAGTAGAGTCCACTTATAAAAGTTACTTCCCCACTCTGTACTAAAATCTTGGTATACCTATTTGAAGGAATATATCATACCTTTACTAATTGGTATGGGAGAAATTATATCAACTAAAATTTTGGTATCCCTAGTGGAAGAAACTATTGTAATAGTGTATGTAATAGATTCATCTATAATGACACTAAGGTTTGACGCCTCAAATCTAAATTGGATGTAAGATATTTCCTATGTAAATTACATTGCTACCATATGTTAAATATAATATTTTATTACAGGGAAACTTTTTAATGATTTGGGTATAGGTGGGAAGAATGTGACTTATTTCTCCATTGATATTTAAGTCGATATTAATGTTGATGACCATCTGGTGGATGCTCTCTCAGTCAAGTACGGTGTGGATGATTAGGTCTATGTTATGACCTTTATATAAATTGAGTCTTTAAATATTTAGTATCATTGAAAGTGGGTAAATACATAGAGATGTCCATGAAATCCATGTGGTCGAGGTATTTTGGAAGCCTATCACATAAAAAGAATTTATTCTCAAACTAGGTATTTTTAGATTATAGTATGGGGTCAAAAATTTTATTTCTTTCATTATAGATAAACAAAGTAAATAATGTCACATATAAATAAAAATGAAAATTAAAATATTAAATAAACTATACAATTACTAGTAATGAAATAAAAATTTATATAAAAAAATAAAATAAATACAGAGAATCAATTTTTTTTAAAAGTATGTTTTTAGAAATACCTTCAATCAGATGACAAATTGGATGTCCTAGATCAAAATAATAAAATATAGAGTAACTGATGATATTTTGGAGATATAACATGATAATATTTATTGAGATTATTGAGATTTTAGAATGGAATATGGTTAGGAATTTTTTTTATTTGATATTTGTTTGGGATAGACTATTGTGATGGATGAGTCTGTCATAAAAATTCAACTTTTAAACATATTAAATTAGATAAATACAATTTAAATAATAATTCGTGACGAAAAAAAAATCTATTTCAATAAGAATCCATCATAAATATTTTTCTTTCTAATATAAAATTTATTTCTATTAGATAATACCTGTTTTAAATTATCAACTATCATTCTATCTCTATAATTCCTACACAAAAATAAAATTTATGATGGAAACATACATTTTTTCTAAAATTAGTTCCCACTACTATATGGATGTTGTCACAAAAAGTCACCGAAACATGTTTCTTATCATTTTGAAATAGTCAAAAATAGAAATACTGTTTATTGTGGAATCGTATTTATATCCCAAATAAGTTATCTGAATTTTTTTTCCTGACCACCCACATGTTTTTTCATAAATTACCTTCCACAAATAGTTGAACATTTTATAGTGATTCACTATGAAAAAAATTTAATATAGAAAATGTTAGTGGATGTGAAATTAAATAGTGTATTGAATTCTATGATGTGTGTGGCATAACCAACAGATAATGAAACATCATTCATGATAATATAAGTCCATATTTATGTTCCATCATAGCTAGAAGATACATACACCACAAATACTCATAAAAATGGATCCCAACATAGGCTAGGTTCAACATTTTGGAAATTTATGACTCATATACTATATAATATCACAATAAGGTGTATTAAAAAATAACTCACACATTGTTAGTCATAATCATAAAGGGTCTCACCAAAACCATAAATACTCAATCAATAGAGCATCATCCAACCTAGTGGACTTATATTTGTGTATAAATAATATAAACCAAACGTATACTAGGAAATAGTTAATATGCTCGGAATAGGTTAACATTAAATCTTTTGGGGAACTACTATAGGTAGAAAATTTCAAATGAAAATAAAAAAATGATATATAATATAGTAAAAAAAAAATATTAATTCAAATTCCATTATAATGAAAATAGTTAAACCAATGGATGATTTTCAATAGAATAAAATTATAATCACATCACTGGTTCCCTTCCATTTATATTATCACTGGTCCATATCGAACTTATATGCTAAACTGCCTTTATAATACCTTAAACACTAACCCATGTATTTCATGTCACCATAGAGGCATGAAACTATTATAAAAAATAAATCCCTATTATTATACATTGAAAAATCATATCCCAAATCAACATAATTTAAAATAAGTACTCATGGACATGGACATATCATTGTGATTTATGTTGGAATAAAAACATTGTTTAAAGTAGTATTTTTACATTAATAAATCCTACCACTCTATTCACATAAAGATGAATCATCTATTATAATGTTTCTAGATTCCAATGTAGGTGAATATTATTATAATAAGAGTAATTATGAATGGTTCCTATCATCAAGGAATATGACCTCATGTTTTATATATTTATTCTCTAAGATTAAAATATCACAACAAAATGTTATCCTCGATGTCACATACCATATGTGTCATATCCCAAAAATGGAGTCATTCAAAAAAACTATCAGTACCTCACTGACTATGGACTCAGTTTCACTATCATATATTATCCTAATACAATATAACTAAGGAGAAACCAACTCTAACCTATCAATAATACCATGGTAACCCACTCCCCTCTTAATCCAATACTTTAATCGTGTTTAGGATAATCAAAACTCTAGGAATACATTTTATGAATCCTTATTTGGCCACCAACTAAATAATCACATGAGAAATCTATCAAATCAATCACTAAGGTATAACCTAGAGGCACTCAAAAAACAATTATATGGGAATCCAATCTTCTTTAATTCAATTCATAACTAAAACATTGATTATGACCGAGAAAATAATCTACTAATAAATTTAAAGGCATCCTATACACACATAAATTTATTTTATGAATACATAACTCCCCAGAAGTCATTACTAAATAAACACATCATTAAAAACTATGAACCATATCAAGTATTTTATGTAAATTCTAGGTCCTTATACTCAAATCAATTATATATGGTACATCATAGGGTCCATTGAATATCATAAATTTCTTACTAGGAACCCTAATCTAGAATATAAAAACATCCACCCATGGTAAAGTCTCACATATATGGTTACTATGATTTATTTAATATTTATAGAACAAGATATAATAATTAATAAAATAATTATTTGGAGGATCACATAATATTAGATGCTTTATAAAATTGAACACTACCCGCATGAGGCTTGTCATACCGAAACAATTATTATAAATACTCACTCTAAATTTCATAAAAATGAAATTCCAATAAATCTTTCTTAATATTTTAAAATAAAATTATTTATAGACTATATGGATGATGGTACCTTATAAAATATCTCAGTGAGTCCTTCTTTGTGAAACCCAAGCAATTCCTTGAAATCCCTTTTCATTTTTTTAATAAATACTATTTTTTCAGTCATATTTAATTTTATCACTTCCCTTAAATCTCTTATAAATGTTAAATATTTCCCCTCTCTAAATGAAAGATAAAATAACACTCTAACCAATAACAAAGCACAATTAAATGGGCCATAGGCACTACCTAACTATAGTTCCTTCAAATAATCCTTTAATAAGTTATACAGTCTTTATTAACAATTACACATTCCCATGATCATTTCATTTATAGAGAAGTGAAATATAAAAAAAAATACATTGATGAAAATAATAATCATTCAATCATAAAATACAGCCAATAAATTCTAAAAACATTCATTTACATTATTAAAAACTTATATGGGCCACCTACATGGGATCATCATATGTTCAATCATCCCTAGAATATACTATCCATTTCGAAGATAAATAATATCTCTATATCTAATAAATAAAAACATAATAATTAGTGAATCATTTATAATTTTATCCCATAATCGACATAAAGATGATAAAATACTTTTAGCAGAGTAAATATTTTTAATGCATAAGAAAAAGGGGTGTATTTTAATCCTAATAAATCCCTAGACCTGAAACACCCAAACATCACATTGTTTAAACCATAAAAAATCATACATTTATATAAATTACATAAACATAACTGAATAAAATAATTGAAGACACCCCTCTACTAAAAAAATGCATAGAAATGATATTTCAATCATATTATGCATTCTATTTTCACCACATATAGATATCCCATCGATATAAATTGCTTCTATCCTTTTAAGGAGAATCATAAATTATATATCATTATATACAAATAGAAATTGGTATAGTAATAACATGATGATAAGATTATGATGTAGAAGGATGTTTTACCCATGAAATATATTATAAAACAACTATAGGTAACATAGATTATTGAAAAGGAATGAAATATAGGATAGGGATACAGAATTCAACTCCCCCTACACATAAAGGATAAAATCAATCATTAAATACAAATAAAAAATAGAAATTTGATCTATCATATGTAAATGGGAATACTACCATTCTTCAGGTGGCATGGACAATGGGATAGCTGCATATCTATTGAAACTAAACATTATGCGGGATAATTATCAGTGTATGGTGGGAGTATTTCTACTACCCATAATTATTTGGGTTCTCCTAATTAAGAAACAATCATCTAATGGTATTCTAAAAGAGATAACCCATGTCCAAAAATCATTATAGACTCCTAAAATATATTAAAATAATATTCATTTTGTAATAAATTCTGAAAATTTTCAAATTCACCCTCCCAGTAAATCAATGAAAACCAGACTCACATCCAAGTTGATTAGAACACATTTCATTATAAATAACTTTTATAATTATTATTATTCTATTTAATACATTAATTTTATTTTTCCATAAACACCAACCACTAATGGTCTCTAAAAAAATATATGTACACATTGTTCTATCCCCGAATACTTATTTTCACCCATAGTGAAACACAGACACCAAAAACTACTATTAACTGATAATGACAAAAACATATCATCGATACTCTAACAAAACTTCCCCATTCTCAACATATCTTCACTACTGCTTTTTTACTCTATGATTTCAATTTAAATATTTTCAACCCAATTCCCATTACATGGGCTTGTCACTTTGACAAATAATTAAACATTAACTTGCTGTATTATATACGAGCTTCACAAGTAATTTTGGATACAATTGATTCCATGAAATCCAAGAATTCACTTTATCTACCGTAGGAATTAATTTCCTATTTTAACATCTTAATAACTATGAACCAACTAATCTCATGTCATCATACCCATTTTATGATCCAAACATGGAACAATAAATAGTAATTGGTCTAAGAAGAGCTGCATGAAATCAAGCACACATCTTCTCATGAGAGATGTTTTCAACTGGTGTTGTGGGAGTGGAACTACCTAGGGAAGACTATTCCTTAAAATAAAATGTATATGGTTTGATAGTAACTGATGATTATTTGTATCAACCTATGATGGGGGATAAAATTATATTTTCCAACTTTTATATGTAATTCTATGTGAAAAAACCCTCTAATGAATTATTTTCTAATCCTATAAATATAAAAATAGATTCATGAATGATAAATATAGATAACAAAAGAACAAATAATAGAAATAACTTTTTAGAAGGTTTGGATTCAGTGTGTGATCCAACTCTTTGTTGAATATAGTAGTTATCCAAAATATATAGATTTTATACTATGTTAATAAAACATATTATAGAGGGTATAGAGGTATCATCTTTATCCTATAGTCCATTTGCATTCTAATTGCATTTACATATCATCCCACTAGTTATACTAGAATAAAACTAAGATGAAAATTTTCATATATAAAATGTGATTGTCTATCAACAGATGTTTCCTTTCCTCTTGTAACATCCCCTGATCTATAAATCTATAATCTGGAAAAAGGGTATCTTATGACACCTCAAGCATGCCTCCCTGTATAATAAAGGATTCCAACTAGTATCATGGGTGTGAAAGGTATTGCGGAGAGACAATAACCCATAGCAGGAAGTGTTATACTAGTATAGAATAACCTATATTAATAAATTAAATAACAGTATAGACAATGAGAGAAAAGACAAAAAAAATGGAGTAATATAATAAATTATATAGGAACTATGTTATTACAAGATGTAATATATCTAAATGTCCTCTGAGAAACAATACACGTAAAAGACTAGAAGATAAAAATAAATACTCAAAAGTTACCAATACCGGACACCACATCAACCCCACCTCCAAACTCCAAGCCATCCAGCAGGAAAATAATCTACTAATTGATCCTTTTCACTTCTCTAAACATTCTTCCATGTAATCAACTTGGGTAACAAAATGAAACAAGAATTGGGTGTGTGTTTAACTCAGTATGAAAACACCACATTGTATGAACAAATTATAATGATAAGAAGTATATGAAAAAAAGAGATAAAAATGTGGGTTAATTAATTAAACAATTAATAATATTCCACAACAACCTCATCCACCTCCAAGACAAAATATCTCTATGCATGTGTTATAACAATTCCAAACAAAACAATATAACCATGGTACAATAACCTACTTCGGATCCATGAAATAATATATTTGAGCATGTTTTATGACCATTCATGACAACACCATATAACTATGTAACAATCACAAAAATCTATTTCAAATCCCTATAAGCATTACTACATCTGGGTCAAATACCTATAATCATTAAAACATGGGACTGGGAATATCCCCCTCTATATAAGCATTACAATATTAGACTATTCTGATCCCACTAAAAATTAGCATTATAGTATATAAGTGTGAAAGTACTAGGGAATATCTTGATATATAAGCATTACAACATGGAACACAAGTCCTGTCATACCCCATGTGGGTCATAATATCCCATCATATATCACGATTTTTATTTTTGTGAATTATATTTCATCTTTTAATTAAAAAATTAAATTTAATTCCCATTTTATTAATAATTATATAAATATGTAAAAAAGCTGATACTTATGGATTTTATATCATGAAATTGTTGGAGTTGGTGGCCTAGAACCAACTACTTTGTACTTTATTCATTAATAAATATCTTATCACATCTTGATAGTTCTTCTACGTGATAATGCATGTTATAATGTTCTATGGATAACTATTGCCTTAAAGGGTCATAACAGATCCCTGCTATGATGAGAACCCAAAAGTGCCATAACACTGTTCTTGAATATATTTTCTATGGCCTGATGATGTTATTTGAAATGGAAAAATAAAGAGACTATTAGGGTTGAGGACTCATAAAACATTTTGGAACCTTCTCATTACGCACCCTTGGTAATATCTAGGAGGATATTATAAGAACGAGACCCTCCAGTAAGAAATCCACTTTTCATAGTGTCATTGGATGGTCTTATCTGCGGACGTGTTTATTGGTCCTTAGTCTTTAAGATTATTATTAATTGGTATTACAACTCATGAACTAAGATGTATGGATGAAAACTGTGACGACACACTATTTGCAGTGAGGTGGGATACGATGGGTGTGTAACGAGTAATACTACATTAATAGATAATGCGAGAAAGGATTGGTCCCTTCCATTCCATAACCAAAGTAGATATCTTAGGCCCTTTGATGAAATTGATATAGACTAAATAAATCTATATCTATGGTGAGGAATAAGCAAGTTAGATTACATAAAGTCAAAGAAAGAATAATCGAGCACATGGGTTAATGACACTAGCATGCAACCCACTTGATTCGATATATCATGACAAATGGATTTATATTACATGGTAAGAATTCATAGGAGGTGACACGTCATTGTGGCATCAACTTATTTCTCTTGCGTGCCTTCACCCATTTCAAGATAGTAATATTGGACTTTAGGCAATCCCACATACTACCAATGAGAAAGAGGAATAAAGGGTCAAACACCAAGTGTGTCCATGTATCTCATTTAAATATTAATTTAACAAGTTAAATAAAATTATTCCCAACTATGGTTTAATAATTATTTTAGGATGCTTGATCACATTTAGTTTGACACAAGTTATTCGAGAGAATATATTGTGGGAGAAATAAAATATATTTTGTATGGAGTAATACTGTTACATTTATTTAACAAATAAAGAGCCAATACTCAAGGTATAATAAATATGGTGGAGAAAATAAAGAAATATGGAAAATAAAATTACACTCCATGTAGTTTTATGGAAAGATAGTACACACCATGTATTAATGATTACACACTACGTAGTTTTTCCAGTTGGGATTTGGAAAAAATAATATCATTTTATTTAAATGATATTTATTATAATCAGTGTGGGGGCATGTTTGGGAATTAATCATTCAACATGGGGGGTTTCAGTAAGAGTTAATAAAATAAATAAAATGTGTAACATGTTTATTTATTATCACAAATCTATAAAATCAAACCTGATTATTAATATCCTCACAACCCCAACACTTTTTCAGGAGAGAATCTATGTGAACACATATTCTGGAGTGTTTTCTTAAGGACAAAATAACTCCATCCTCCATGAATTCTCTCAAGACCGAGAGAGATCCACCACCACCGGATCAAGGCGATTGAAGGCGGACATCAAAAGTGAAGGTTCTTCCACGCTAGCACTTGAATATCCCTTCGGTGACACCCAGAGATATGTGGATCACATGTGGATCTCCGCTATAGGAACCCTACACTTGGATTCTACGATGCAACGACAGATCACATTGGATCGTGACCGAAGAAATCAATGAAGAAAAATAATTCCATCAAGGTAATTCTTGTTAATTAATTAAATAATTTATAACCAATATATTATGATCCTATCTCTATGGTTCTGGGACTCCCTCTTTTGTTTTTCATTCTTCGTTCTATTCCAAATATCTGATGTTTTACATCGTGACAGATCTCGAATTGATCGTTATTAACACTAAAATTAATGTCCGGTGACCCACCAATGTTCTTATGCTGCACCTGAAACCCACAAGTGGTATCCAAGGGATCATATCATTTATTGTAATTATTTAGTTTTTCATTGGTGAATTACGCATTTAATAATTTAGTTGTCTCAAGTAAAGTTAATCGTTCTTTAAAATATGAATCTCAAGATGTGATCCTCCCCTCTAATTTCTCGTTCACCTTATATAAAAAAAATTTCTTTTAATTTTGATTAAAATAATATAGAGGAAGTCATCTGGAGGTGCCAAATGCTTCTGGTCGTACAACACCAGAATACATAGTGTGTATTCCGATGTACACGTTGTGTAGTATAGGATCAATGAGTTGACTGATCCTCCAAATTAGGCCGTGTATTGGATCCTATCAAAGTCATTTATAACACCTTGTGTTGACCAGGAACAAGTGGCACATGGTTTCAAGAATACACGCCGTGTGATCCAACTAAACACAGTGTGTAGTCCCTTCGTCATAGGGTTGGAGTGTGTACCCCATACATTTCTTTCTTTGATGGAAACCGTGTAACATGAATAATAAACGTCATGTGTCCAATTGAACACGCTGTGTACTCTAAAAATTTCCGAAGTACATCTACATGACATGTCGTCGGGCATGTACTTCAGATGGATGTTGAAAAAAAGTACACACTATATAGTAGAAACTACACACCCTATACTCATGGAAATTACACAGATTTATTGATATTTATTATTATATTATACAAACACTTGAGACATGTACCATAGCACATGTGTAACAACAAGTGATAGATGTTATATATATATATATATGTGTTTAATTTAACATCTGCGTAAAAAACCGGAAATAACCGGGTTGCCTCCAAGGTACAATTTATGTACAGAGATATTTTTAATTGAATTTATTTGTTTAAAATAATTATGGATGTGAATCTCAAGGAAATTTAGATAAGAGTTTAAGATAAAAGGATTAATTAATTAAATATAATTAATTTATTCAAGCATGATTTATCTTAAGCAAGAAAGATTAAAAAATTTAATGCTAGTTCTATTTATGCATAATATCATTGCATGTATGGATGATAATTAGCTAGAACAAGACCTTTGTATGTGAATGGTTTCATTTAATTAATTAATTTATTTATTTAAATTAAATTTGTTGGCATGTGAGCCTTATCCTCATTGATATGTAATTCCTGCGCACCCAAGGATTCTTTTATGTAAAACCCATTTTTTCCCTCACTTGCGTGTGAGATAAATGCATATGTAATGGACAGAGATCCCAAGCTAGTGGAGGTGGCTCAAGTCAGGAGCCAGGGTGAAACCAATCCAAGGAGATACAAAGGTGGATAGGTGGAAAGTTGTAAACACGAAACCAAAAGGTTCAAAGTGTTTCCCTCCTAGGTCTTGTGTTAGTTTATCAACCACTAGATAAACTAACCAATAAAACAATCTCATGATCATACCTTTTATTTTATTTTTTTCATTTGAATGTTTTATTTAATATGGGTGTGTTGTCATGATCACACAGTTAATGAATTAAAAAGAATGAAATATGGAACAAAAATAAGACCGGCTTATGCGTAAATATTATCATATACATGGTTAATCACTTAAGTTTATCCCACATAATATTAAAAAGCATTTAATAAAAGTTAATAAATTGGTAATTTATGTATAAGGAAAAAATCCCTCAATTAAATATTAAGTCTGTATAGCCTTCAATAATATTGGTTAGAATCAAACCATAGTTCAAAGTGCTTGACCTACCCTAGCTGGGGTTCATTCAATTATCAGGTAATTATAATTCAAGTTTTTTGGTTGAATTGACTTGGTTCATATCAAGGGTTGACTGCCACATCATGACTTAGTGTGACAAAGAGGCAAATGTTGAATAAATCCAAAATAAAAGGATTTTAGGATTGGGGAGTCCACTCAGCGGATCAAGGAGCTGCGATTTAATGCAGTTGGAATTTGGAATGCCTACCTAAAACCCTTCAAGTTTCTTGACCAACCCTAATTGGGGTAATATGAAGGGAAATATTGATACTTTCCACTAAAAGATTCATGCCACAAAATATTCTGAAGTCAATGGTGAGAGCTATTGTATTTCGATAAAATAGTGTGGGACTAGTAAGTATTAATTTATTTATTTTTCTCAGTTTTTATAAATAAGTACTCAGCCTTTGATAAATTGAATTTGTAGAAAATGAAAGATAACTGACTTCAAATCTATCATTATGAACCATAATTGATAAGTAAAACCTTCTTACCGGCACAAATTTTCAAGAGTGGCAGAGGTGTTTACGCATCATTCTTCGCCGCGAAAAGAAATGGTATGTGCTGGAAGAGCATATTCCAGTTGCACCTGGAAAGGGGGACAATGATGAGGAACTATCTTTCTACATGAAACACATTGATGATGCCACAAATGTCCATTATTTCATGATATCGACCATTTCTAATGACCTCTTAAATAAACATTAAAACATGGACACGTTTAGCATTATGTCTCACCTTAAGGATCTCTAGCAAGAGAAGGCGAGACAGGAGAGATATGAGATTTCCAACGCTTTGTTTACAACTAATCATGGAGAGTCTGCGCCGGCTGGACCTTAGGTAATCAAGCTTATTGGATACATTGAATGGATGGAAATCTTAGGGATTGAGTTCCTTGATGAGTTGCATACAGATCTCATCCTATCATCACTGCTCAAGACCTTCTCTAGATTTATTATCAACTACCACATGAGAAATAATGAGAAGAGTCTATCAGAACATCTGAACCAAATTCACTTGGTATATAAGGAAATGAGGAATGAAAAACCCACAGTCCTTATGGTGAATAGGAAAATGAAGGACAAGACAAATGGGCCAAGGACTTATAAACATCCTGAAGCCCCTGAGCATCGTCCCTCCAAGAAGTTGAAGATCCAAAGGCAAGGCAAGCAACCAGAGGCAGTATGTTTTTCATGTGGAAAGCATGGCCACTAGAAGAGGAATTTCACCCCAAATTGTGGAGATTCTAAATGTTCATTTCTTATATAGTGTAATATTTCAATTTTAACACATTGGGTATTAGATATAGCTTGTGGGGCTCACATATGTATTCATATGCAGGAACCAAGTAGATTTAGAAAGATTTCCAAAAAAGAGGTGGATCTTTGATCTTCTAATGGCACAAGGCTTGATGCGTTGGCTATTGGCGGTTACCACCTATCAATTCTAATTGGGATGATTTTGGTTTTACATAATTGTTATTATGTGCCTAGTGTTACCAAGAACATAATTTTTGTATCTTGTTTGGATATGGATGGATTTATCTTCAAGTTTGGAAGTACGGTTTGTCTCTTTTATAAGAACAAAGTATGTTATGGTATGGAACATTTAAATAATGTTTTGTATGTATTAAAGTATGAAAAAAGAGTGTTGGAAATCGACAATGATACAAACTCGCATGACTTGTACATCTCCCAGTTGTGGCATCACTGTCTCGGTCATGTAAACGTGAAGTGTTTGACCAAGCTCTGCCAAGATGTCTATTTAGACTCTACTCATCTAAAACCACTTGATAGATCTTACACTTGTTTACAATGTAAAATGACCATGCCTCCTTTTGGTGTATAAGGTGAAAGGGCCACCAAGATTCTAGGATTAGTGCACATTGATGTGTGTGGACCATTTCCAGTAGAATCTAGAGGTGGATATTCATACTTTATTAATTTTATTAATTATTTGATTAGATATGGATATGTCTACTTAATGTGGTTTAATTTATAAGCCATAGAGAAATTTATAGAATTCATGAGTGAAGTATAGAATTGGCTTATTGAGAAGATAAATAAACTTCAATCGGATTGAGGTGGTTAATATCTGAACCAAGAGTTCATCGATCTTATATGGGAGTCTGGGATTCTATCCCAGCTCACTCCTCCTTATACACCATAGTGGAATGGTGTTAGTGAAAGGAGGAACCGCACCTTGTTGGACATGGTGAGGTCGATGATGTGTCATGCAGATCTTCCATTATCCTTTTGGAGATATGCATTACAAACTACAACATACACATAAAATCGAGTACCAACTAATGTGGAAAATTGAATTCCCTCTGAGTTATGGAATGGAAAGAAACCCATTTCTTCACACACACATGTATGGGGATGTGAGGAATTTTTTAAGGCCTTATCAAGCAACAAACTAGAACCCCGGAGAACAAGGTGTATCTTATAGTATATCCCAATGAAATGAAGGAATATTACCTATATAATGCTTAAGAAAAAGAAAGTAATTGTCGACATGAAAGCCATCTTTCTTGAGAGGGAGAACATCCTTAAAAAGGATAGTTGGAGAAAGATTGACTTTGATGAAGTTAATGCTCAAAATACAGAGGTGTTGGTACATGAATAAGTTCCAAAAGTCCCTGTGGAAGAGGTTCCAAAAACAAAAGTACTGCATAGGAGCTCAAGAAAGGTAAGGGAACTAGAGAGATTTGGTTTCCTAGTCACTGAGGATGGTGAATCATTATTGTTGGATAATGATGAAACACTCTGCTACACGGAAGCAATATAAAGCTCAGAAGCTGCAAGATGTATGGAAGATATGAATTCTGAGATGGATTCCATGTATCAGAACGATGTCTGGGTTCTGGTCAATGAGACAATTGATGTAAATCCTATTGGATGAAAATGGGTATTCAAGAGAAAACTAGACATAGAAGGTCAAGTTAGCACATATAAAGAAAGGCTAGTGGCTAAAGGATTCAGACAACGTCAAGGAATTGACTATGATGAAACCTTCTCACCAGTTGCAATGTTTAAATCCATAATAATCATACTTTCCATTGAATCTTACCATGAATACAAGATTTGGAAAATGTATGTCAAAATAGAATTTCTTAATGGGAACCTTTAAGAAGATTTCTATATGACACAACCAGAATGGTTTGTGACACCCGGGGAAGCCAAACTGGTTATAAAGTAGTAGAAATACATTTATGGATTAAAGCAAGAATCCAGGTCATGTAAAATTTGATGTTATAAAGCTATAAAGGAATTCAGTTTCATTAATAATGAATTTGAGCCATGTATTTATAAGCAGTTTAATGGGAATGTGATTGTTATCCTAGTAGTATATATTGACGACATATTGCTTATTGGAAATGATGTACCAATATTACAGTCAGTTAAGGATTGGATGAACAAGTGTTTCTCCATGAATGAATTGGGTGAAGTAGCCTATATTCTAGGGATAAAGATCATTCATGATAGATCCTAGTGGCCACTTAGACTATGTCTGGGTACATACATTGACTAGATACTAAAAAGATTTTGTATGGAACAATCCAAGAGGGGATTGGTTCCAGTCTCACATGGCTTACATCGTTTTTAGAAAATGATTCTTAATACAAAATAGGAGAAATATAGAATGAGTAAGATCCCATATGCATCGTCTATAGGATCCATCATGTATTCCATGTAATGCACCAGGCTTGATGTTGCCTATGCACTGAGCATGGTAGGCAGATATCAAGAAGATCCCAGAGAATAACATTGAAGTACTGTTAAGACTATCCTTATGTATCTAAGAAGAACTAAGGATATGTTCCTAGAGTATGGAGGATATGAGGATCTTTTCATCAGAGGGTATGATGAAGCTGGTTTTCATTCAGATCAGAATGATCTGAAATTGCAATCTGGATATGTTTTCCGTCTCAATGGAGGTGTTGTGAGCTGGAAGAGTTCAAAGCAACTAGTTGTTGCTGATTCTACAGTAGAGTCCGAATATATAGTGGCATTTGATGTAGCCAAGGATTACATTTGGATTTAGAATAATGTACAAGAGCTTGTTGTGGTGCCTAGATGTAAAGATGCTATCACATTGTATTGTAATAAAACTACAGCGGTGGCTCTTGTGAAAGAACCAAGGTCACATAAAAAGATAAAGCACATACTCTGTAATTATTACCTTATGAGGGATTTCTATCAAAGGGTAGAAGTTACAGTGATCATAGTGTCCATGAAAGAGAACATGGTGGACCTTGTGACTAAATTCCTATCTTAGTAGAAGCATGAATATCTTGTGAGAGCTAGTGGGTTAAAGGATGTTAGCAGTTGGCTCTAGTCCAAGTATGATTTTATTGGAGTTGGTGGCCATGAACCAACGACATTGTAAATTATTCATTAATAAATATCTTATCACATATTGATTGTTCTTCTTCGTAACATTGCATGTGATAATGTGTTAAGGATAGCAGTTGCGTTAAACGGTAATAACAGATCCCTGCTATGATGAGAACCGAGAAGTGACATGAAACTGTTCCTGAATATATGTTCTATGACCAGATTATGTTATTTTAGGGACAAAAATAATACAATAAATTAGGGGTGAGGACTCATAAATCATTGAGTCACCTTATCATGGTGTGTTCCCTTGGTAATATCTTGGAGAATATTATGAGAACAAGACCCACCAGTAGGAAATCCACATTTCATAGTGTCATTGGATGTTCCTATATGCGGATTTGTGTGTTGGTCCTTATATATTAGGATTATTATAAATGGTTATTACAACTCGTGAACTTAGATGTATTGATGAAAAATCTGACGACACACTATTCGAAGTGAGATATGATACGTTGGGTGAGTTATAAGTAAGACTACATTAAAAGATAATGCGAGAAAGGATTTTTCCCTTCTGTTCCATAACGAAAGTAGATATCTCAGTCCCTTAGATGGAATTGATATAGCCTAAATAAATCCATGGAAATGGTGAGGAATGGTAAGGTTTAATTCTGGAAAGTCAAAGAAGGAATAATCGAGTACATGGGTTGATGGCACTAGCAAGAAACCCGCTTGATTCAAGATATCGTGAAAAAGGGGTTATATTACATGGTAAAAATTTGTATGAGGTGACATGCCATTGTGGCGTCAACTTATTTCTCTTGGGTTCCTTGCCCTATTGCTAGACAGAAATCTTGGACTTTAGGAAATCTCTCGTAATGCCAATGAGAAAGAGGCCTAGAGGGTCACACACTATGTGTGTCCATGTTTCTCTGTTAAATATTAATTTAAGAAGTAAAATAAAAATTCTTCCAGACTGTGGTTTAATAATTATTTAAGGATGCCAGATCACATTTATTTTGACAGTAGTTATTCAAGAGAATATATTTTGGGTGAAATAATTTATTTTAATTACCGAGTAATGCAGTTACATTTATTTAACCAATAAATAGCCATTACTCAAGGTCTAACAAATATGGTGGAGGAAATAATGAAAAATGTAAAATAAATGTACACGCAATGTATATTATACATACACGCCATGTAGTTTTATGGAAAGCGAGTACACACCCTGTATTAATTATTAAACAACGTGCCGTTTTTTCAGTCAGGATTATGAGGAAATAATATCATTTTATTTAAATTATATTTCTTATAATAAGTGTGGGAGCATGTAAAATAATTAATCATTCGACATGGGGTTTTTAAATAAGAGATAATGAAATAAATAAAACACGTAACACATTAATATATTGTCATAACTCTATAACCTCAAACCTGATTATAAATATCCTCACAACCACAACACTTTTTCAAGAGAGAATAATTGTGCACAAAAATTCTGGAGAGTTCTCTCAAGGACAAAAGAACTCTTTCCTCCAAGAACGCTCTCAAGACCAAGAGAGATCCACCACCACCAGATCAAGGCAATCAAAGGCGGACATCACAATTGAAGGTTCTTCTACGCTAGAACCCAGTTATCCCTTCGGTGACATCCAGAGATACGTAGAGCATATGTGGATCATATCTAGAGGAATTATACACTTGGATTCTACAATGCAATGGTGAATCACATTGGATCGTGACCGGCGACATCAATGAAGAAAAATAATTACATCAAGGTAATTATTTTCAATTAATTAAAATAATTATAACCAACATATGATGATCCTATCTCTATGGTTACGAGACTCACTATTTTTTTCTTTCCTTGTTCTATTCCGATGATCTGGAATTTTACATCATGATGGACCACAGATTGATCGTTTTTAACACTAAAATTAAAGTTGGGTGACCCACCAAGACAGTTCCACTGTGCACGAAACCTACAGAAATCACATAAGGTGTCATTCCATTTTTAACACACTTTAAACCAATATCTAGATCAATTAATTTCATGTTTAGCTCGCAGAATATGTATCCATAAGCCAGTTCAAATGGAAATTGAAAAAATACCTATAAAAATATCATTCGTTAATTAATTGTCTTGGTAGTGTGTCATGTTGGTGAAATCATAACATTGCACAAACATGGAAATTATAAAACCATAGGGTTATGGTTTATATCCCTACCTTTAACTGACAATCCAATAATGCTTCCAATGGAAAATTATGATGAGTATGAAGTTGTGTATGAAAACAATAACAACCCAAGGCTTTCTTACACATTTAAACCTGATTCATTACATAAACATGCACATAATACAACCCATAACATTGAGTGGTCTAGTGTATTTGTGGATTAGGAACATTACATAATAACTTAAAACATGGAATATACATCATTATGGAAAACGTCTTTTACATGACCACAATATTCCTTTATACATAGAATTACATGGCATAACCTGAGGACATACATAAGAAAATGGTGAGATATAAAGCACAATAAGGGAGTAAATAAAAAATAACATGAATAATGAAATACATGTTAATAAATAAGCATATCATTGGAGAATAAGAGAAACATTAACATAAAGTCATGATATATCATGATTATCACAACATGGAAATGTTGAAACAACATAAAACACTCTATCATTAACATAATGGAATAATGTAAACCCTTATCCCAACATGGTGGAAAACGTTCAATAAAGGAATCAGGTAAACCCAAATTATAACATGATGTATCATGATACTAAACATTACCCAAAGAATTAGAGCACTATTAGGGCACACCCTTCATAATCATTTCAATATCATGATTATGTGTTACAAATAGATCATGTAAGATGGATTCATTCAACATTATAATTTCTTCAAAGATTAAGGAATATGGAATTCATTCCTGTATGTAACCTTTAGATAAGTATGTGTTCATAATGTTGAATACCGATTATAGAGGAATGAGTACATTATTCAATACACGATGACTTTGGCATAGAAATTCACGGTGCAATTTTGGAAGAATGGAGATATCATATAGAAATTTATAAATTGGATTGATGAGAGATAAAAGAGTCTCTAATAATCTATACATGTTATGGATAATAAGTGTATCATTGAATATAATATACCAACATGTGAAATGGAATTTAGATTCATAATATAAAAGAATCACTTGAATGAAAATGAGATCAGAGAAATCCATTATGGAATTTCAGCATAGTAACAGGTCAATTTAAAGGATCATAAGGGGGATTAATGGGAGTTAAAGGAATATCCCATCATGAATACACTTTATTTATTGTAAAATAGTATAGAAGAACATATACCAAATCCAGAAAATGAAAATTGAAAGGTATGACATAATAGAGGTACTTGAAGAAAAAGGAGATAGGGAGATCCCTTTCATGGATGTGTTATCCAAAAGGACTGGGAGAAGATTTATGAGAAATTGAGGGTGACTTGGGAGGACTCTATGGAGTAGGGGGTAAGTCGGTGGTCAAGATATATAGATATTTATTAAAGAAGAATGGGTTCTTAGTTGGGTTTTTATAGGTATGGTGGGGGAATTCTTAATTATTTTGGTTTGGGACAATACATGCTAAAATATTCAAAACCACAAACCATACCATAGTTTTTTCCCTTGTATTATTGAAACTGAGAGTGGTATAAATTATATAATAAGGCTAAGGGTCGATGATATTAATATATTTCTCTTGATTATGTGGTGGTGGGTCACACTTTCTAGGAAATGATTTTAAAATCTTAAAATATTCTATATATCGTGGAGGATTCACAAAGGATATATAAATAAAATTAAATAAATGGAAAATTACATTATTTTAAATTAAAAACAGATATTTTTCTTAAGACAGATTTTATAGTGTTTTATTAGATCACTATTGTGTTATTATGATGTAATAAAACACATTATAAATTTACACAGTATTTAATTTTTACATAAAAATATGACTCTGTCAGAAAATTATGAAAACGTAACCATTTGGATAATTTTGAAATCCTAATTCCAAAAATAATATTCTTTTTATATATATATTTTTATAAATAGGTTAATTTTCAATTTTAATGTAAAAACAATTATTTATTGAAAAATTATGGGTTTTGACCAAAATAGTTTTCAATCGTTAATAAAAAATACATCTGACATCATAAAAAATATATGATCATTTATATTTAATAAATTTATTTTAATTATTATATTTTACTAAAATATTATTTAGTTAAAAATACCTTAATTCAACAAAATAGAATACAAAATTGAATTTGAATATTAATTAAAAATACTATTTTTGATTTAAACATCTTTTACAAAGTAAAAATAATATAATGAAAGTATATTCATTATTATATATAAAACTATAATGTACATAATCCTAATGCTACTTTCTTTTTAAATATCTCTTTATTACACCAACATGGTTTGGGCCAAGATCTCAATGAGCTTGAAATTCTTCTATAAATGGTTCATATAATGATAATTTTGTTCGATATAATCTCATGATTAGTCTTGGGAAAATCCTATAAATGATATCTCTAAAAAAATATTTGATAAATGGGCATTATAGTGTTTCATCCTACAGGTTAAGGCCATCAATTCCTCTATCTATGACAAAAGGATTTGTTAAAACCCTATTTTTATACTAGTCTTGTGATTACTATTCAATAGTTATATTATCAATGGTAAGGATACCAAATGGCCATTTTAATATAATTAGATATTATAAATAAAAACGAGTTCTTTAATTTTCTATATCCATAAGACATTTCATTAAAAGAAAGGAAATTTTATTCATAACATTTTTGGTCATTACAACCGTCCCCCCTTAAGAAATTTCTCCCATGGAATTTAATTTCCCCAAAATAAAATAGATGAGGGTAACTCTACCTCATCACTTAATTTGGATCCCACTCCACCTTTTCAATACTTTAGTTTCTCCACAACACTTTGATTAGGGGAATTTTCTTATTTTGTAAAACATTTTCTCTATGATCTTTGATCTTCACCAGCTTCTCTTCATAGGAGAGGTAATTATCCAATGGTACCACCTATGGATTTATTATATGTGATGGGTCTAGTATGTACTTCCTTAAGAATGACACATGGAATACATCATGAACTTCAGGATGTTTTGTCAGGTGTTCTAGTCAATAGGCCACTACTCTAATACGACCAAGGATATAAAAATTACTAATGTACATTGGACTGTGATTTCCCGTATCCCAAAATATCATAACTATTTACTATAGAGATATTCATAGGAATATAATGTCATCAAAATTACTCTATGTCTTATCAAAGATTGTCAACATATCTCTTTTGTCAACTCTGGAAAGCTTTGATGTGCTACTGGATGGTGTTAACCTTCTCTACCATTTCTTCAACCATTTATGGACCTAGATTTTTTTGTTCCCCAAAATTATCCCAACATGACAATGTTATTTACCTATTCTTATAAAGGGGTTCATAAGGATCCATTTTGATACATGAGTGGAAACTATTTTTGTACAATAAATTCACCAAAGGAAGATGTTGGTCCCATTTTCCTTTGAATTCTGTTGAGAAAGTTCTCTACATTCCCTCACATGTCTGGACCATCTTCTCAAATTGAAAATCAGTTTGAGGGTGATAGGTTATTCTGAAGTTTAACTCAGTGGTTAGAGCATATTTAAGACTCTTCCAGAACATAGAGGTGAATCACGGATCTTGATTAGACACAATATATTGCGGTAATCCATGTAGCCTTACTACTTCTTTGATGAGCATCTGTTCTAGTTGATCTAGTGGGAAATTATATAGAATTTGAATGAAATGTGAAGTCTTTTTATGACCATCCCCAAAAACCATGATAGCATTATTTCTATTGGATGACTTCGAATGTCCGGGGAAAATGTCTATGGTTATGTTTTTCCATTTCCTTGTTTCTATGGATATTGATTGTATCATCCACTTATAATTATACCTCTCATCCTTCACTTTCTGACAAGCCAAGCACATTTATTTATATTTAGAATTATTTTTATTCATCTTATCCCACCAATAATGCTCTTTGAGTCCTCAATACATATCTATGTTTCCTAGGTGAATAAGTAAATTTGAACAAGGTGGATCATCTAAATGTTCATTCATTAACGCCAGATTTTATGGAACACATATTATTGAACTAAATCTCACAATTATTTAATCATTAACATTGAAGTGAAAGGATTTACCTTTTCTAATAGTTTCCAATTTCTTATGAATCGCCACATCATCATTTTGAGAATAATTTAACCATTCTAAAAGAGACAGTTGAGAAATCATTTGTGAAAGGATTGATGATTTTATCTTATTTATGATTAACATGTCCATCATCAGGAAATCAAAGAATGTTAGGTCCTTTTAAATTCTCATCAATGAAAGAATTACTAGGTCATTTCTACATAGAGGATCCTACCAAAAGGGATAATGCATACATATATTCTATAAAAATATCATAGCTACCAAATCTAGATCATTCATGGGATACTTTTTATCATGAATTTTCATATGACTTTAGGAATATACAATTAATTTTCTATTATTTATTAACAGATATCCCATGACATACATTGTATCATCACTAAATATTACAAAAAACTACCCACTTGTGTGGAGTGTGAGCACATGACCAGTGATATGCCTCTTCCTCAACTCCATGATGTTCTCTTCACATTCAACATTCAATTAACACTTGACTCCCTTCTATGTTATCTTGGTAAGAGAGGTTGAAAATCATGTGAAATTTCTCACAAATCTGTGATAATATCCAGTGAATCCCAAGAAACTATGTATATCTATCATAGATGTCTGCCTCAACCATCCCTCAATTGATTTTTTAAAAGTATCCAAAGATATCCCATTTCTTGTGATTGTATGCCCCAATAATGAGACATAGTTCAACAAGAACTCGCATTTTTTGTACTTATCAAAGAGCATATACTTTTGTAAGGTCTCTAGCACAATTCTGAGATGATCTTCATGCTCCTCCTTGGTTTTGGAGTATATTAGAATATCGTCTATAAAGACAACCAAAAATTTGTCTAGGTAATATCTGAAGACTCTATTCATCATGTCAAGGATTATTTATAGAGAATTAGTGATTCCTAAAGGCATTAATATGAATTCACAGTTCCCATTCCTTGTAAAAAATGCATTATTAGGGATATCCTATTTTTTTACCCTTACTTAGTAATATCATAACCACAGATCCACCACAGAGAAGTATTGAGCACCACATATTTGATATAAAAATTCATAAATTAATGAAAAAGATTACTTGTTATATATCATGATTTTGTTGAGCTCATGATAATCATTACAAATGTGTATTGACTCATCCTTCATCACAAGGAAGTAGACCGGTGCACCCCATGGTGATGCACATGCGTGTATAAACTCTTTATCTAGATTACCTTGTAGTTGTTTCTTTAGCTCATAATGCTCCAAAATATCTATTCTATACAGATTATAGGATATTGAAAATTCCCCGGGTATATGATCAATCTATAATTCAACATCTATTCTAGGAGGAAGACCAACCAATTCCTCAGGAAACACATCAGTGAATTCCTTCACAGTAGGCACCTCTTAGAGGATGGTTTTTCTGTAGACCCAATCATATGATAAATATAAATGTTCTCATAGGGTTGTAATATCCATTCTTGAGATGATAGTGCTAAATAAGATTCATCCTTCTCTTTCCACATGTATATAATCAGGGGTCTATTCACCATATAGAGAGTGATTTCCCATTCATGACAATCTATGTTGTCTCTATATAGGGAATCCCAATCCACGCCAATAATTACATCAACATCCACCAGAGGGCGTATGATGAGGTTCTATAGGAATTTAAATCTAAAAATTGTGATAGGGGAGGAGTTATATACATAGGATACAATAAATTTTCCATTTGACATTTTCACCATCATCTCTACTTACATGCTTTGTGGTGGCATTTGGATTATTCTACTAATCCTTTTTGATATAAAAAAATGTGTAGAACAATGGAAGATAACCATACCTGTCACTTTTTAATTTTGGTTCTACATTATCTTGTATAGACTTCAAGACGAGAAAGTTTATACAATTGCACACATAAATGGGAATCAAATGACATTAAAGGGATAACTTATATTATTTCCTTAACATATGTGTTTCTTGGATTCAATCTATATTATCCATGATCTAATTACTAACATATATTCTTATAGGCATCATTTTTTTCCCTTAATAATTGTTTTAATGAGATTATATATTTACCAATGAATATCCCCTGAGAGTGTCAAACCAAGAGTGCAGTAAGGCCCATTTTCAAGCCCCAATTCCTATTCAAGTCCAGCTCAAAGTGGTGTTTTCATATTTTACCCTTAGACACATCTATTCCATATCCACATCTAAATGTTAGTATCTATACAGGGATGTATTTTTTTGATAAACCACATAATATATATTTCCCAAAATTTGGGGATTTTTTTCGTATACATAGTCTTATCCCTAAGTCTTTAACAATGGTTGTTAAAACCTTATCCCAAAAATGACTAAACCTATCCATTGATACCAACTATAATTACCCGGGTCTTTCATATACATTTAAACATGATATATTAGATAATAGTTTACTTAATAAAACCCATAAGATCAAAGGTTCTAGTGTATTTAGGGAATAGAAACATTTCATAACAACTTAAAACCAGAAATACACATCTTTATGAACATGAACACAAAATTACTTCGTACTTAGCATTTCATGGGATAACCTGAGGACATACAAAAGAAAAGGGTAAGCTATAAAGCCTAGTAAGGTAGTAAACAAGGCATAATTTTAGAATCAAAAACATGATAGGAAATTGTCATATCAATAGATCATAAGAGAAACATGAACATAAAGGAATGATATAACAAGATTATCACATCATGGAAATGTGAGAATAACTTAAAATACCAAATCATTAACATAAACAAATCAGGTAAACCCCTGTACCAAAATGGTGGACAAAAGTCCTATGATGTAATTAGGTAAAACATTATCCAAATGTGACCCATTATGATACTAAACATTTCCCAATGCATTGGATCACTATTAGGGTACACCCTTCATAATCATTTCATTTTCATACATAGTATTCCACATAGATAATTTTACATGGATTCATTAAACATCATCCATTATTCCATGATCAATGAATATGGAATTAATACATGTATGTCACCATTTGATAAGTATGTGTGCATTAATTTGAATACCATTAATAGAGAAATGGATATGGTATTCACTATATGATGATTTTGGCATGGAAAATGATTGTGCAATTATGGTATAATAACGACTTCATAAGATAATTTAATATTTGATTTGATGAGATAAAAAGTGGACACTAGTCATTTATACATGGGATGGAATGTATGTAGATCTTGTAATATAATATCCCAACTTGTGAAATAGAATTTTGATTCATAATATAAAATAACTGATTGAAATGAAATTAGAAGGGAGAAATACCTTACAAACTTTCAGCAATGCAATGAGTGGGTTTAAAAGATCATGGGGTGATTAATGGTAGTGAATATAAGATATCATACTGTATAAAAAAATTTAAAATTAAAGTGTATGTAAGAACATATCCCAATTCAAGAAAATAGAAATTAAAAGGCATGACATAAAAGAGGTTCTTAAAGAAAAAATAGAGAGGGAGATCCCTTACTTGAATGTGTGATTCCAAACGATTGAGAGGGGATTATTGGGAGCCTGGTGTTTCCTTGGGAGGACGATATGGATTAGGGGGGTAGAGGGTGGTTGATATTCAATGATCTTGAGTGTAGAGGAATGGTTTCTTGTTTGGGTTTTTATTGGTAATGTGGGGGAATTCATTATTATTTTGATTTTGGAAACTACAGATTATAGTATTCAAATCCACAAACCATCCCATGGTTTTTCCTATGGTTTCTAGGAAAGGTATGTGGTATAAATTATTTTATTAAGATAAGGTTCTAATATATTAAAATATTTCCCATGATTATGTGGTGGTGAGTCACACTTTCATGGAAATGATTTTAAAATCTTAAAAAATTTAATATGGATTCAAGGATTCACTAAGGATTTATAAAATAAATAAAACAAACCTAATATTATGTTATTATAAAGGAAACAATATATTTGGATGATGATACCTTTTATAGAGTTTTATTACATCACTATTATGTCATTGGGATTACATAAAACACATTATATATTTATACGGTATTTAATTTTTACCAAAATATTTTAATGTCTTCGAAAATTATGTAAAATTCACCATTGGATAATTTTGATATCCTGATTCCAAAAATAATATTCATTTTATCTAAATAATTTTCAAAATATTTATATTTTTAATTTAAAAATAAAAATCGACATTTCTTTAAAATTGATGTGTTTTGACAAAAATAGTTCTCAAACTATAACCTATAAATTATACGATCATTTATATTTAATAAATATAATATACTGTCAATATTTTATTAAAATATTATTTAATCCAAAAATACATTAATTCATCAAAATAGAGTTCTTAATTAAATTTAAAAATTAACCAATATTACTATTTGTTTCTTAATATCATTTAGAAGGATACAATAATAGAATAGAAGTATATTCATTATATTATATACTATAAAATAATTTACATAATTATAATTCTATGTTGTTTTTACATATCCCTTTATTACACATGTATACACCCAAAAAAATGGTTTGGGTGTTCAGTGAACAATTTTTGGGCCATGATCTCAATGAGCTTGAACTTCTCCCATAAATGATTTCAATCAGGCTTAAGTTGTTGGATATCAGAATGGGAATGATCTTTGATAAAATATAGAAATGCTATCTCCCTTGAAATCCTTGATAAATGGAATTCATAGGGTATGATCCTATTGGTTGAGGCCATCAATTACTTTGTTTGGGGAAAACTAATTTGTTAAAACCCTATATTTATATTTTTCATGTGATCCTTGTTCAATGACTATATTATAAATGGTTTATATGCGTATATATCATTAAAATATAATTGGAAATAATAAACCAAAAATATTTCATGTGAATTTAATATCCATAAGAAAATTAATTAAAATAAAGATATTTTTATTTATAATAGTTTTGGTCATCACAAACACCTAGAAAAAACTAGATCAAAGATGATCAAGATCAAAACCAGTAATGAAAATTTTCCAATGAGTGCACAGTAATGGTTTGGATAATAACGAATAGGAGGAAAAAACCTAACTGGAAAGTATTAAAAAATATTTCAAATAGAAATGAGATATCTAGAATGGACGTTGGCACTCCAAATATGCTTGGATGGATTCACTGGAATGAGGTGAGAAGAGATCCATCAGAATAAAATAAAATTCATCTGCATGACATATTTAAAATATCATCTTAGTGAATTTAATGGAATGTTATGTAGTTAGACATCATTTAATTTTTTAATGGAATGTGCAAAAAAACCCCATTAATTTCGATTTATATTATTAAAAACACCCATAAATAACATGTAATGTAATCCATTTACATGGCGTGTAAATGTTATATAGATGGGTTCACATCTCATTTTACTTTTTAACAACCCAGATCCATTTTAATGCTTCTCAAAATACAAATAAATTATAAAAAACATAGCACATTTATACCAAGACTCTATTAATTAAAATTCATACACCCCCAAACATTAGGTCATTTTACACAAAAAAATGCTCTCTATCGTCAAAAAATACATGGACACCAGGGGTCAAGCAGAAAACACAATGAGGGGAATACCTAAAAAAATAAAGGATCTTAGAACCTCCCCACCATATAACAGTGCATCCCAGAACTACTCTAAGTATCACTTTAAGGTCTCAAAAGACAAGTCAGCCACTATATACTAATTTCAAACTCCCTATCCCAGATCTCATCCTAAAATCGCCTATGATTCCACTACACTTGAACCAAAGGAATAGTCATAACTCAAAAATATTTATTTTTATGACCCATAACTCCTATCAAATTATTCTTAAAGGATGTCTCAGAACAAAGCTCAACATCTGCTACATATACTATATGGGAAGGGTCAGGATGATATCTCTCGATCTATGAAATGCAGAACACGTCTCTCAAGTAATGTTTTCACTATATTATGGAAAAATGGTACACAATTGTACTGACCCTTGGCACTATCTCAAATTGACCAAAAACATAGGTGTTATATTTCCTTATTTTTTGAAATGGAAATTACCAAACCATATAAAAATGTGAAGGGAAACATGATAAATAACCATAAACTCCATAGGCTTTTTATGATGATCAACATACGATTTATACCAACTCTACATGTCACTAAATACTATTTGATCAACTAATCCTACTCAGATGTCTCCTTCATGAGACATGGTATAATAAGTGATAACTCACCTACCCCGAGCCAACATAGTGGTAAACAAAATGTATTTTCATAAAATCTTCAATGGTTTATATTTGGATAGATGCTTGGAAACTATTATTATATAAAACTATATGAGTTTCATATATTTCTCCCATGAGCCCCATATATCCATAAAATATTATCATGACAAATATTCCATAACATGAATAGTATCCTTAGATTGACCATCAATATATGGATGATATACTATTATCAAAACAACCCTTGATCTCAAAGCCTTCTGAATACCCTTCTAGAAATGAAATTTGAAACAGGAATATCAGTTTAAAACAATACTCCTTGAAGCATTGTGTAATCGAACCACCTCACACAGAAGAAAAAATCTCATATCATCAACTATGAATGATTCATTTATTGGAATGAGGATAGATACCATAGCTAATTAGTCCAAAAAAACTCATACATCCTCATTCATAAATGTTTTTTGTGTAACACTGTTATAAAATCAAATTTGGCATCATCCCATTTCAACTTAGGAATTGGAAAAGTCTGCATAAACCCGACTAGCCTAAGATTCTTGAATTTCACGTGCAGATAATTAAATAATCTAGCCATGAATATTTCTCCCTCTATCTTCATTCCTGAAAACCAGTGCAATTTAAAAAGGTCATTATAAAGACCCATACTTTACATACATTTATATTAATTCATAATTTAAGTATATTTATTACAACAAATAAAAAAACCATGATAAGACCATATATGTATTGTGTCATTAGAAAATGAGAAACATAAAATATTGGTTCATCAAATATCTAGATTGTATGCCGTTTATTTCATCATAACTAGAATACTTTTTAGAATATCATACATAATACCTTTCTTCATGACCTCCGGAATATAAACATATATGGGTGAGATAGAATCCTCCTTAAGGGTAAACAAATGAAATATAAATCTTATCATATTCATGATAACAAAACATTTGGGAATCTTATCCTCTATATAAAATATCAAAATATCATATTAGGGGATAAATCTTAAAATTGAATCCTAATACCAATAGACCTAGCATAAAACATTAAACATTTTGGCATACAAACATAATCATATAAAATCATTTCATATTTGTCAAGGATCATTTCTGAGACCATCATAACAGACAATGTCCATTACAGAACCGAGTTCACTACTCATTGAATCCCTATATCACCGAACCAAATTAACTTTCCATTCCAAACCTATATATATCTTGAGATATAAATCATTGCCTGATGAATTGGAGGGAGATATATGTATCACCCATCTCATAATGAAATAAATCTTATATGTTCCACAAAAACATAAATCATTCATCATTACATAACCCATGAAATAAAATGGGATTCTTAAACATAATTTCATCATAACATAATCCATCTAATATAAAGAGACATTATAAAAATAATTCCATCAAAAAAATATAAAATAAATTTAATAATAGGGATATAGATATAACCCTATGTCATCTAATATTGAAAATAATTTCGATAAAACACTTGAACATGGTTCTTGAGAATAATATCCTTTCTTCTTAAAAAATGTTTTCTTTTATCAAAATGTCGTAAAATTTTAAAAGAAAATAATTTATTTGAAAATAAATATGAAATACTATAGATAAATATTCATGGAAATACATAGTCATGAAACTGTAAAAATTCATTCATGTAGTATAAGTTTAAAAAACATTCTCCCCGTAATTCTATCAGAAAAGACAAAAAGTACCTCGTACGATAAACATAAGAAAGATTCTTTCCAAACCATGTCGTCAAATTCCAAATGGGAAAAATGAATTTAAAATACATAGAATAATATTAAACATTTTATGAGAATATTTTTGTAAAACATGGAAATTTAAGATAACTATACCCTCTGTAAATACTTACGTATAAACAATATTAGATAAAAATGTGATTTGCAATGTTATCACATACCATTGATCTGATATGATTAGTATATATTCAAACCTGATGTATAATGATGTAAATTTTGTTAAAGTTTTATTCTAGAATCATAATATATTTTAGGATAACATTTATGATCACATTTTATTCCATTTGTAAGTATCATTTCATTATTACGAGTTATTCAGGTATTAACTACATTATGTTCTTATGTATGTTTTTTCAGATAAGTTAATATTCATTTTTTAGGTTATAGTTATATAATTTACATAATGGTATTATTATCATATTTTTCATATTTATTAATTAAATTCAATAATATAATCATGGTTTAATGAATATCATGTAGAACGAATCACATCGCACTATGAAGACGGTAAGTTGTACGTACGCACATTCGACGATATCATTCCCATAGTTGTTAAACAGTATTTAATTGAATATTTTATAGTATATCATAATTATTATTATGTTTTATTAATCATAAATAGGTATTTTTTACACCATTATACCCATCCAAGTACGGTGGTTGTAAAAAACAGATTACACCAAGGCGTAGAGACGGTAGGCCATACATACACACACACGTTTTTTTTTCATAGGATGAATAGATGGTGAAATAAGGTTGTTTATTAATTTTAATAACATATAATTATATTAGTGATAAAAATATTATTATTATATAATGATTCAACTAAATAAGGGGAAGTGTAAGAAGAAATAATTTTGAATGAATCTATATAAGAGATTACCTCTTCCTTGAGGTGCCTCCTTTAAATTTCTTCATAGGAAACTAGAGTGGGTATTTTGGAAAAACTAAAAATGTTATAATTTTACAAGTGAAGTTTATAAGACAAATATTTAGCTTTTTGGTCGAGGTTGAAGGCTCAAAATGGAGTGAAGAGGAGAGGTAGGAGGTGCCCATTTATAAGAGAGGAGATGGTAACTTTAGAAAACTATCAAAAATATTAATTTATAATTACATCAAACCCCACCCAAAAATCTCCAAAGTGTAAAAAATTAGAATATTATATGTGATGGGGTTTTAATAACATCAATAAATTAATTTAGGACATATTATTTGGTCAATTTAAACCATATCGTTTTATTTGACACTTAGTTATTCTCTTAATTTTTAATTTTTAAAATAAAATTCTAAATAATTAATGGTAATGAATATTTACTTATGTGGTTTTAATTTACAATTAGTGGATAATTTAACAAAATTTAGACCATATAATTATCACATAGTATTTTTTAAATTTTTTTGGATTTTTAAATAATTTAGTAAAATGTTATGTTTATAAAATGTCAATTGTGTCTATTTTGACTCTATTCATTTATTAAACGTTAAATAAAATTCCAACCAAAGATAAATTTGAACAAAAATGTTAAATACAGTACATAAATTTTATATTCCCCTAAAAAATTCGTGGATCACATTAATTAGTTCATATGATATTTCTTTTAACATTTTTAAAAAAATTTAGTTGATATTTTTATTATGTAAATAATTTCAAAATAACTATTGTGTCATCATTAATGGTAATTATTTAATATTTAATTTTTTTAAATAAAAATCTATGATGTTGGTAATTATTTTTTATTCCTATACACTATATATAGTCTATTTTATCTCCTACTTATCCATATATTAAGATTAATATACTTATATAAAACGAGATTGTGATATTTTGTCCATTTCATTAGTTTTTATTACATTCATGTCATTTTCATATGTAATTGGACATAAAATGATTCCATATTGAAAAATATATGATAATGGTATAATTTAGTCATAAAAAAGAATTTTAAAAGTTGTTGAGGTAATTTTAAAATATTATTTTTACCCTTAGTTACATGATTTACCTTTAACCATCAAAATAAAAATAATTTCTAAAGCTACTATTCATAATGTTCATAAACAGAAGTATACTATTAAAATAATTTTTACCTACTAATTACAAATATGGAATCCATTTTTCCAAATTCAAAACACAAAAATTTTATTAATTAATTTAAAATTAATCCCACTGTTTGGAAAACATGTTTTATACGTTGAAACTTTGCAAAAGATTTGAATGTTTTTACCTATGAATTCAATTTAAAATGTTTGATAATGACATAAATTATATTAAATTTGAAAAACATAATCTATTTATACTTTAAAACCATTCAATATTATAATCTAACCAAATAAATTATCATGAAAAAAATTGTTTTTAATTAAAATTTACTGTATTTTTACTATTCATAAAAACACAAAAGTTATTAGAAAAATATCAATGAATTATACAAAGTAAATATTTATATCCTAAATAAAAATAATATGTTTATTTTTAATATAGAAATAATTAATGTTTCAAAATATTAATTTGAAATAGTTTCTCCATTTAAAGGTGTAAAATTTACCTTTTAAAAAATAGGTTTTATAAAATAGAGTTGTATTCATAACCTATGAATAAAATATCAATTAGATGAATATAAAAATATTTTTTTCGTATATCAAAAATATATATCTCATTAATTTCAATACCAATAGTTTTTCACTCAAAAATAAAAATATCTAATTGATTTATATTTTAAATAAGTAATTCACAACTAATGATTCCATAATGCATTTTCAAAAGTTAGTTATAATTATTCCCGCTAACCTAATAGTTAGGTTTTAATGTTGATTTTATAATAATGGAATCTTTTGGTTCATTTAATCTCGCGATTTCATGCAAAGAAAGCTACTAAAGAATAAAAATTATTTAATGAAAATATTTCATAAAAACATATGTGTGTTGGATTCTAGTCCTGATAAACTGAATTTATCACTAGAACTTCATCACTTGGTAACAAAAAGAGGGGGATACCACTTCTTCATAATATCCTCTAGTTCCCAAGTAACCTCTTTAAATTTTTGGTTTAAGAACCCAGATCTTTTTTTTCAGGTATGTTTTTCTTTTTTTTTCTAGTGTTTTTGAGAAAAGAGGCATTTCTAGAAATTTTTGAAGTACACGTCGTGTACTTTATGAGTATCCACTGTGTACTCGGTTACCATGAGTTTCCATGTAGGAGCCTTACAAAAATCCATATTTGGTGACCTAGAGGCCTCTTAATATAGAGTATGGAAATGGAATGTACATGATATTTACTCCAAGAGTACACGTAGTGTATTTGGTTTTTTCATTAAATGCACAGGGATCACGTCTGAAGGATAGAACACTCATCTTGTAGGTTTTGTTCATCTGAGAGAACCCATATGACTGCGGATCTTCGATGAGACCCCGAGCCTCCATCCGTCCTCTGAATCAAACACTGTTGTTGTGTTGGAATCACATCGGTGAGTTCTCTCTTCAGTTTGAGTTTAGTTTCATGATTTTTCTTCTTTCATGAGTTTTAGTGGGTTGATAATTTTATAAATTTTCATATATCTACAATTATCTAAGGCTTTTCAATCATTGTGGTTCATGTATCTTGATATCCTAACGTCGAGGTAGGTGGTTTGTGCTTTTCCTTAGATAGTCTTTGATTTTTATGTGAAAAATTTCCAAATACCCATGAATGGGGTATTGCGCATTTACCGTTTATCCCTATTGTTTCTATACTATGTCCCATGCCAGATTAGATGAATATTGATTGTAAAAGGGTGAATTGTGGTGGTTCGAATGTATTTTCAATGCATGTTTTATCTTGTTTTGACCTTTAGGTCGTGATTGCCTATTATGATGCTATTTACAGTCCCATGTCTAGTATTTTAGGATGGTGGACTATTGTTCTGTTATGCTGTTGTGCTGTAAAATGATAGACAATTAGTTTTGAGGTTTACCTTGGTTGTTACGCGCTGATACACTTTGTTGACTTGCAAGGGTCCCTGATAACCTGGTGTATAGACCATAGGGAGAATGGACGTTGGGGGATTCTCTAGAGTGTTTATATTTTACGATGTAAGACCACAGAGGGAATTGACGTGGAGTGGTTCTTCAGAGTGTCTGTAGTTCCTCAACATGGAACATAGAGGTAATGCGTCATAAATTCATCCCTAGAGTGCCTTTAGTTATGTTATGAGACTCTAGGTGGAATTGACAATGAGTGGTTCCTCAGAGAGTCTATGCTTAAGATGAACTAGAGGGGTTAGACTGAGTGTACTTCACAAAGGGTTTCTTGTTCTTGTTAGGTAGGACCAGAGGGTATAGGCTTTGAGTACTTCCCGAAGGGTTACCTTGAGTTTAGATGCATGCATGTGTTTCTTGGTAGAACCAGAGGGTTACCTGTTGTGTTTATCTTCTTGTCAGTTATTGCTTGATACTGAATTGTGGATTGTTTACTGTTGAGTACCTTCCATTTTACTGCTTACTATACTTTTGCCTACCATATACTCATTGACTTTTAGGCACATATCTCATGGTGGTTGCCTACTGGGATTAGTATCACACCCTGTTTGGGCCTTGCTTTTAGGACAAAATAGATTATATTATTGAAGGTATAGAGAAGGTCAAGTTCCCTTCTACTTTAGGTACTTGACATGCTGTGGAGATGAAGATAAAGGGACCATGCTTAGGCTTGCGATGTTGAGGAGATGGCTTCTATTTTTCTTTTGTACTTGGTTTAGTACTGTATTTCAGCACTATGATTTTTTTGGATGCATTCATAGTCATATATATTTTACGCATCACAATATATATATATATATGCTCCAGTTGTTTCTTTATCGATATTCTGTTGTTACTGTAATTTGGAATTACTACTGCTTCCGCTATTGTATATTCCTTTACTTCTGTTGTGTACTCTCCTAATTAGGGCATAAATTCCACACTATCACACCCAAGGCCCTCGCTTCTAGTTGGCAGCATCTGGTGTTTGGGGAAATGAACTTGAGGCCATGTGACCAACCGGGTACGGGGCGCCTTTGGGTGGCTTCTTGAACTGGGACATTACAAAGTGGTATCAGAGAGATTCTTTTCTCTTGAAATATAGTTTGGAGCCTTTACCCAGGGATAAGAAGGAATAGGTACTTTGTAATAAGTTGTGTCAAGGAGTAGATAACCCGTGTACAGGGAAAATCCAACCTACCTCGTTTGTTACAATTTTATAGTTTTGCATGATTACGGTTGATTTGATTTCACCATGAGTGATTCACATGATTTGAGATGTTATTTTTTATCTTATTGAGGTTTTATTTCCGTCTCAACCCAATGAGTTGAGGGTATGCCATATCATGCATCATATAAGGACTTGGTAGAAATCACATGTCATGTATTCTTGCCATTCCATTTAGGATGCATTACCATTTCCATGTTATTGTGATTGACGTTGTGTAGAATATGGATACTAGTGTGATAGATTCTTTGATAAAATACCTGTTGTTTGATAGGGTAACGTTTCTGTATGGTTTTCTTTCAATGAACACCAAAATTTGGTTCTTAGTGTGTTATGGGCCCTCATGGACCAGAATTTGCTGGATCATTGACTTGTTACCTTGTTATAACATGTTTAAGATTCCAAACATTGATTCTCGGGGAGAATTGGTGCTCACGAATTTAAATTTAGCACTTTGAGTGTTTGTTTTTGTGTTTTATGGGATCTGGTGTAGTTTCTAAGGCTTACTATCTGGAAAAAACCAAGATACACTCTGTTGTAGGGTTAAGTACACACCATTTGTTCTTCTATTTGGGAAGAAACTGTTTTTCATAAGTATATTCCGTTTACTTTATGTACATGATGTGTAGTCTCTAACCATGTCGTATGACGTTTCTGTTGAACCACTGGATGGGAAAGGTCTGGCTAGAACATGTCATGTACCATACGAACATACAGTATCAGGTTGAATTTGTGTCCGCCTATGTAACCAACAACACAGATGGATAAAACTTTATGCTATACACACTGCCTCGGTGTTGAACATGCCGTGTAGTCTGACCTAGGTAATCGGCTGTGTCATGAAAAATAGGGGAAAATGTTATCTCTTATCATACATAGAATTTCCTCCTGGAACACGCCGTGTAGTGTCAGCTGTGTGGCCAGTCGTTTAACCAACAAAACGGGTCAGTGTATCCTTTCACTTGCACATTTTTTCCATCGTGAACATGCCATGTAGTCTTGCATTAGGAGAGCCGTGTAGCTTAACCATGTAGAAGGAATCAGGCAGGAAATATGGATTCAAGTACACACCATGTGATAAGAGAACACGCCATGTGTTTGGTGTGTTACATGACCAGTTTAGGTAGGAGTACAAGCCCATGTGAGTGACTTATGGAAACCTACCATGTAGGAAATATACATGCCGTGTAGTCATGTTTTTAAAAAAATGAATTCTGTATTTCTCCTGTTTCGTTATTACATTCATTGTTTTCATTCCTTGATAACCTTGACTTAAGGTGTGTGCTTGACTTTGCAGAGTCATGTCACCGAGATGTCCTCAGTTTGTGCGACGGTTTCCAGACAATGATAAGACATCGGACATGGATGATCAGGGACAACTTGTAGATCCTCCAGTTGTGTCAGCCTTGGCACTAGCCATTGTACCTAACATGGGTGTTGATCCACAGTTCAGGGAGGTATTTTAGAGGATGATACAAACCTTTTAGGGATCATCTTCTCCTGCCCCGTCGATGGCTGATTTGACACGGGTCATCCAGCAGCAGCATCCATTAACTTTCTCAGGGGATGGGGGACCCCAGGTTAAAGAGTCATGGATAGAATCCATTCTTATGATCTTTGAGCATCTGGATATGAATCAAGATAGGAGGGTTAGTCTCACTACCTATATGATTCGGGTTTACACCAAGAGGTGGTGGGATTTGATCTCATATGCGGGACGCCAGCAGGTTATGGCATGGAAGGAGTTTTAACGCATCTTCTATGAATACTTATATCTAGATACCTTGAGTGTCGATCATGCCTGAGAGATTATGAGTATGGATCAAGGTACTCTTTCTATTATGGAGTATTCCTCTCGTTTTACCGAGCTACAACACTTCACACCTATTCCAGGATTTGAACAGTTGTTCATGGCATGGAAGTTCAAGGATGGTCTGAGGAATGACATCCGATCACAGGTGAACATCATCTGGTTGACTTCTATCACTTCTATAGTCAAACATGCACTGATCACAGAGTACAATCTAAGGGATTTTAGAGTTGTTAGCCAGGGTGGCTCGAAAACTGGAGTAAGCATCCCTCTTACTGACAGTAGGAGTCTCCGTAGGAAGTAATCGCACAATGATTAAATGAGGTGAGACACTTTTTGTGGTAGCGAGGTGTTGTGATACTAGTGTGGAAAGAGTGGTCATAACAGGCCACACTGCCCGAGAGACCTATTAGAGTGTCTATCATGCAGCAAGTTGGGTCATATTCAGTGATTCTTTCAGTTCTTCACACCAGTACATGGTGACATGGGTTCTTCTATGAACCCACGTTTAGGAGCAGCGCCACCAATTTATAACCAGTCTGGGAACTGGAGTTCTTCTGGCTATTCAGGCTGAGTAGGAGGCCATGTCCATGCTGATCAGTCACCAGTTTTGCAGCGACAGTAGAGTGGATCAGCTCAGAGTGCTCATGCAGGGTCACAGGGCCGCAGTGCATGCCATACGTTTGCAGTGGAGTAGACCCGGTAGGAGTAGGATCCCAGACCTTTTACAGTTTAAGGTATGATATTAGTTGCCTCATTTTTAGCTTCTGCTCTTTTCTATATAGGGGATTCCCATATCATTATATCTATTGTGGTTATGGAGAGTCTTGGGCTTTTCATGTTTTCTTTTGCTAAAATCTGGACACTAGACACTTTGTTGGGGACTAGAACGGTGAGTGTAAGTCAGTGTAAGGAGTGCCCCTAGAGGTTGGTGGGTGTCACTTTCTATGGGACCTCTATGTCCTAGATATGACAGGCTATGATGTCATTATCGGGGTGAACTGGCTTGTTCCCTTTCAAGGTAGTCGTCGATTGATTTCCCCACAGGGTGAGTTTAACCTCACCAGAGGGCGTATCGTTTCTTCATAAGGCTGAGTGGAATGTCCAGGCAAGCAGAACGGGTCCAGAGCATCATGGGCTGGGATGAGTAACAACACAGATTGTTATTATATATCTGAATAATCATGGGAATTCATATTTAGACTTTCCTATAGTAGTAGATTGTTTCAAGGATGTATTTCCAGAAGACATTTCAGGTTGGTCTCCAGAGAGTGTGGTAGACATTTTTATTGATCTCGTTCCAAGAGTGGACTTGGTGTCTATTCCTCTTTATAGGATGGCTACACATGAGTTGCAGGACCTCAAGAAATATTTGGAAGAGTTTTAGGCAAAGGGGTTCATCTGACCCAGTACATATTCTTGAGGGTTTTCATGTCCTGTTTACGAATAAGGGAGATGGTACCCTTAGGCATTGTGTGGATTATCAAAAGCCGAACCAGTTGACGGTTAAGAACCGATATCCCATGCTGCTGATTTATGATCTCTTGGATCAACTTCGAGTATCCCGGGTGTTCTCAAAGATTGAATTGAGTTCCAGTTATCATCCGTTGCATGTTATACCATTTCATATACCTCTTACATCCTTCCAGAGCAGGTATGATCTATAGTATTATATGGTTATGCTGTTCGGCCTCATGAATGCACCTACAGTTTTCATGTCACTAATCAACCGAGTGTTCCAACCATACTTGGATTCCTTCAGTGTGGTCTTTGTGGATGATATTTTATCGTACTCTAACACTCAACACAACCATGATATTCATCTTTTGATCATTTTGACTACACTAAGGGAGAATCAGTTATATTCTAATCTCTTAAAATGCCATTTTTGGATGGATCTGATTCCCATTCTGGGTCGTGTTATCTCAAAGACAGAAGTATCAATAGACCAAAAGAATGAGAGGGCAGTAGTTTCACAGGAGAAGCTAAAGAACTTCTCTGTGATATAGAGTTTTCTTGGGATGGGTGGATTCTAATTACGCTTTATACAAGACTTTTCACACATAGCAGCACACCTGATGAGTTTGAATAAGAAGGGTGAAAAGTTCTTATGGTTATATTATTTTTGAGTCATCCATTCAAGAGATGGATGGGATATTGAATTTAGCACCGATACTAGTATTTCCAGATCTAGGAAATAACTATACTGCTTACTCTGATGCTTCAGGTATCGGGCTTGGATTTTTGCCTATGCAGGGAGATGGAGTTGTTGCGTATGGATCTCATCAGTTGATGCCACATGAATCAAACTACCCGACGCGTGATCTAGAGTTTGCAACTATTGTTTATATGTTAATTTGTAGGATACATTACCTTTTGGGAGATCATTTTTTTGTTTTCACCGACCCCAAGAGTCTCAAGTACATCTTCACTTAGTGTGACCTGAATTTGAGGCAGCGTAGGTGGGTTGAGTACCTGCAGTCCATTGACATTCAGCATGCCTATATGCATGGAATGGGAAATGTGGTGGCTGATATTTTGACGAGGAGGGCTTGGATACATGCTGTTTAAGAGGCCAGTAGTGATTAGAAGCTTACGGCTCTGTTCTCTGATATGAAATTGGAGGTGCACGACACACATGGGCAGACTTTCCTTTCTTTCATAGCTATTACCTCTTCTCTTCTCGATCGAGTTCGAATAAGGAAGCTATCAGATTCTAAAGGCATGGTCCTAAGGGATAGTGTGTTAGGATAGGACCCTATTCCTGGATGAACCATAGGAGAGGATGAGATCTTACATTTGCAGGGCGTGTATGGCTGCCAGCAGACATACGCGATGAGTTGATCCAGGATTTTCAATCCTCAGTTTGGGAAGTTCATCCTGGCATCACTAAGATGTATCGTGATCTACACAATCAGTATTGGTGGCTAGGTATGAAGATGGAAATCACTGGTTTCATCATAAGGTGTTCTACTTGTCAGCTAGTGAAGGTAGAGCATCAGTGACTAGTAGGGCTCTTACAACAGTTACCCCTTCCTGAGTAGAATTGGAATGATGTTGCGATGGACTTCGTGGCCGGTTTGCCGAGGTCATCTCGCGGGAATGATGCAATTTGGGTTGTCCTTGATAGACTCATGAAGGCCTTTCACTTCTTGATGATTAAAGATACCTTCAGTGTTTATGAGCTGGGACGGTTGTACATCTGAGAGATTTTACATCTGCATGGAGTTCCACACTCTATTGATTCATACAGGGATGCACGTTTTACTTATCGGGTCTTGCAGAGGCTTTAAAAGGCATTGGGTACACATGTACTTTTGAGTACAACTTACCATACCCATACTAATGGTCATTCTGAGCGTACAATTCAGGTGCTTGAGGATATTTTTCAAGCATGAAATATGGATTTTGGGGGTTCTTGGGACAATCATATAGCTCTTGTGGAGTTTTCCAACAACAATAGTTTTCAAGAACCTATTCAGATGGGACCTTATGAGGCTTTTATTAGTAGGGCATGCCGATCACCCTTATGTTTGCTCGAGGCAGGAGAGAAAGCTATCCTGGGACCTCGTCTTGTCCAAGATATCACAGAGTAGATAGATATTATTCAAAAGAGGATGGCTACTGCATAGTCTTGACAGAAGTCTTATGCTGATCTGGGGAGATGACCTCTGGAATTAGAGGATGGGGATCAGATTTTCTTGCATGTCACACCGAGGTAGGGACACAATAAGATCAAAAGATAGGATATGATTTCACCGAGGTATGTCAGGCCTTTGGAGGAGGTGGAGAGAATCGGGCCGGTTGCCTATTGGTTATAGTTATCACATAGGTATCGGGCTATGCATGATGTTTTCTACGTTTCACAACTTTGGTGTTTCTTCTCAGACCGGTCTCATGTCTTTCAACCTGAGGAGGTTGAGTTGGAATAGGATGCATCATTCGAGGAGATTCCAATCCCGATTGTCGATTGTAGTACAAGGGTTCTCTATGGCCGGTCTGTTCCTCTGGTGCGAGTGATATGTAAGCAAGGGCGGGTGTAGGAAAATACTTTGGAGAGATAGGCCGATGTATGATCCCAGTGACTGGAGTTGTTAGGGTTTTCTTCTTCTACGAAACCTGTCTAGGAAAATTCTGGGACAAATTTCATTAAGGGGGGAAGTTCGTAAGAATGCAGATCTTCTTTTCATGTATGATTTTCTTTTTTCTGGAGTTTTTGAGAAAAGAGGAGTTTCTGGAAATTTTTGAAGTACACGTCATGTAATTAGTTTCCGATGGTATCCGTGTCATGGTCATGTAGAGGTCTTACACATGACCAAGTTGGGTGACCTGGAGGGCTCTTAATGCAAAGTACAGAAATGGAATGTACATGCCGTGTACTCTAAAAATAAATTCCGTGTATTTTGTTTTCTTCATTAAATGCACAGGGGTTTGGTCTAATGGAAAAACCACTCATATTATAGGTTTCATTCATCTGAGAGAACCTATACGGCCACAGATCTTTGATGACCCCTCGAGCCTCTGTCCATCATCTGAATTGAACACCGTTGGTTTCATTGGAATAACATCAATGAGTTCTCTATTTTTTTTGAGCCATTCTTAATGAATTATTCTCTTTCGTGATTTATTATGGGTTGAATGTTTTGTACATTTTTATTGATCTACAACATTCTAATCCGATTCAAGCCTTTTGGTTCAAGTATCATGATATCCTAATGCCGAGGTAGGTGGTTTGTGACATTCAGAAGATATTCTTTGAGTTTTATGTGCAAAATTTCCCAATACCCATGAACGAGGTATTGTGTGTTTACTGTTTATCCCTATTGTTTCATTGCTATGCTGTATGCCTGAGTAGATGATTATTGATTGTGAATAGGGTAAGGGTTTGTGCTTTTTATGTATTCTCAATGCATGTTTTACCTATTTGGACCTTTGGGTCATGATTTCCTGTTAGTATGTTGTTTACTTTCCCATGACTAGTATTTTAGGATGGTGGGACTGTTGTTCGGTTATACTATTGTGCCATAGAATGCACGCCATGTAGTTTTTGAGTTTTACCTTGGCCGTTACGGACAACTACATTTTCTTGAATTACACGGGGCCGAGAGAACCTGGTGTATAGACTATAGGGAGAATGGAAATTGAGGGATTATCCAGAGTGTCTTTATATTTTACAATGCGAGACCACAGGGGAAAATTTTTTTGACTGCTTCCTTAGAGTGTTTATAGTTCCTCGATGTGGGACACAGAGGGAATGTGACATAAGTGCTTCCCTAGAGCACCTTTAGTTATGATACAAGACTATAGGGGGAATTGACAGTGTGTGAATCCTCAGAGAGTATAAGCATAAGCCGAACCACAGGGGGTAGACTGAGTGTACTTCCTTGAGGGTTGCTTTTCATTGTTAGGTAGGACCAGAGGGGATAGGTTGTGAGTACTTCTCAGAGGGTTACCTTGAGATTAGCTTCATACTTGTGATGCTGGGTTGGACCAGAGGGTTACCATTTGTGGTTATATGCTTGTTAGTTATTACTTGATACTGAACTTTGGATTTTTTACTGTTGAGTACCTTCCATTTTACTGCTTACTATACATTTTCCTTCCATATAATCATTGATTGTTAGGGACATATATCATGGTAGTTTCCTACAAGGATTAGACTCACACCCTATTTGGGAAAAGCTTTTGGGCCCAAACAGCTTATATTGTTTCCAGTACAGACAAGGGAAGCTCCCTTCTACTTTAGGTACTTGACATGATGTGGTGCGGGAGAGAAAGGGACCACGATTATTCTTACGATGCTGAGTAGATGGCTTCTATTTTTCTTTTGTACTTGGTTTAGTTCTGTATTTTAGCATTGTGATTTGTTTGGATACTTTCCTAGACATATATGTATCATGCATCATTATATATATATATTCTGCAGTTGTTTCTTTATCAGTATATCGCTGTTATTGTTTATTGGTATTATTACAACTTCCGCTATTGTGTATTTCTTTACTTTTTCTGTGTACTTTTCCAATGAGGGCATAGTTTCCCCCTATCATACCCAAGGACCTTGATTCAAGTCGGAAGCCTATGGTGTTTGGGGGAATTCCCTTAAGTCCATGTGACTAACCAGGTATGGGGTGCCTCTGGGTGGCATCCGGAACTGAGACTTTACAGGTGGTTCCTCCATAAAAATTTAACCAAATGAGTGGTCTTGTTTCTTATAACTTTTTTGTTACACTCCAAAATCTATATCAGTTGTTCTACATAAGAAAGATATTTCTCCAATGGAAGGACTTCTGAACATAGTATATGTAAAGGATCATGTATATACATTCTCAAGAGAGATACATAGAACACATCAGTAACATGAGAGAGATTTAGAGGATGTTCCAATCATTAAGCTACCTTCCCAATATGATCAATATTTTTTAGAAGACGCTATACCTTGGGAACAACTTTCCCTTCATTCTAAATCACATTAATCACTTTTAGAGAGGTATTTGTAAGACCTACTTATCACCCACATCCATCTCTAGGTATTTTCTTCCACTATCAAAATAAAATTTTTGTCAACTCTAAGCTGCTTTTATGTGTTGTTGAATAGATCTTTCCTTTTCTTTTATTTCATCAACAATAACAGGTCCTAATAGATTCCTTTCCCCAACTACATCCCATCATGTTGGAGTTCTGCACGTATTTATGTGGAGGGTTATATAAGGATCAATATTAATAGTAGAGTGAAATATACTATTATAGGAAAATTCAACCAATGGTATGTGTTAATCCCTAAAACATATTAAATCCATAGACAATGCTCTCAACATGTCTTCCAGAGTTTGAATTGTCCCCTTAGACTAACTGTCTGTATGAGGATGATAAGAAGTGCTGAAACATAACTCTAAATCCAGAGCATGCTGAGGATTTTTCCTGAACATTGAATTAAACCTCAGATCATGATCTAATATAATTGAATGTTATACTTTATGTAATCTAAGAATGTTCTTTAAATATATCCTGACAAGGTGATCAAGAGAAAAATAATTTCTAATAGAAATTAAGTGTTTTGAATTCATAATATGATCAACTATAACCCAGATAACATTATTGAATTTGGATGTTTTGGGATGTCTGATGAGAAAGTCCATAGTGATGTTATCCCATTTCCATCTGGGTATGGGTAATAGTTTTAACATCTCCTTAGAATTCTGTCTCTCAACCTTATCATTATGAAAAACCATGCATTGAGATACATATTGGCAACATCTATTTTCATTACATCTCACCATAAGTACTCTATCAGGTTCATGTACATTGTTGTGCTTCCAGTGTGAATAGAAAATGAATAACTATGATACTCATACATTATATCCATCTTTAATTTGGTTATCAGAGGAGTACAAATTTGGTTCATGAACCTTATTTTTCAATCATGATAAAAGTTTAATTCATGAACGTTTCTCAACTTCTTTTTTAACTCTACATATTTCTTCTATGCCTCTTTAATCATCACATGAACAGATGGTTGAACATCTATTTGATAAAGATAAGATTTATCACCTTACATTATAATTTAAAGATCCATCCTTTGAATGTCCATAAGTATTATATCTTTTCAGGTCCCCATCATGGATAAACTAGCATGGTCTTGTCTAATTAATGCACATGACACCATGTTTTCATTCATAATGTGGTACTATATTGAGCATTCATAATCGTTAATCAACTCCAATCGTCTTCTTTGGCACATATTTAGATCCTTTTGTGGGAAAATATACTTTAATATTTTATGAACATTATAAATATCACACCTATCACCATAAAGATAATCGTCTATATTTTTAAGGAAAATATTACCAAATCTAACTCCAAATCATGAGTTGGGTAATTGATTTCAAAGATTTTCATTTATCATGAGGCATAAGCTATCACGATATCATTTATCCTGAGAACACACCCTAGACCCATCTTGGATGCATCATACTAGATCACAAACCATTACCCACTACATGGTAGTGTGAGCATAGTTGATTTTTTTTATCTCTTTGAAATTCTCTTCACATTCCTCTGTCCAAATGAACTTATCTGTTTTCCATGTCAACTTGTTGAGTGGATTAGATAATGGTTAAAAATATTTCACAAAATGTCGATAATATCTATCTAACACAAGAAAACATCATATCTTTATTACTTATGTTGGTCTCAACCAACTTTCAATACCCTCTTCATTCACTGGGTCAACTGATATACCCTATCTTGAGATTATGTGACCCAAACATGAAACATTATAAATCCAAAAGCCACACTTGGTAAATTTTGTATAAAGCTTCTTGTTTTTAGGGTCTTAAATGAAATTTTCAGGTGATTCTCAGGATCTTCCATGCTATTTTAATAGGAAAGAATATCGTCTATAAGGAATACAGAAAACTGACCATGATAGTCTCTAATGACACTATTCATTAGATCCATGAAGATAGAATGGGAGTTAGTAATACTAAAATGCATCACTATAAGCTCATAATGTCCATACCTTTTACGGAATACAATCTTTAGTATATCCTTTTTTTGACCCTTAATTAATTATATCCTAAATAAAGATCAATCATGGAAAGTATCGTGCTCCCAAATAAGTCATCAATACATGGAAGATGATACTTTTTCTTTTTGGTGTTCTTGTTATGTTCTTGATAATCAATGTAGAGTTGCATTCATCCATATTTCTCCTTAACAAAAAAATAGGTTCTCCCCAATGTAGAGACCCAAATAATGACATACATGGATGTTAAATTACTTTTTTGGAATAGTTAATACATAACAAAAACAGTTACCCAAGGACCATAATAGGTTAGTTTCTTCGGAAACTTGAAACATAATCTTATAATCATGGTGAAAGATCTTCAACATCTCCCATAAAAATATTCCCCTACAATTTTCATACCTAAATCATTTCTTTATATCTTGGGGTAAAAATTTTAAAGGGTGAGGTCAAATGATTAGTAAGTGTAAACATGGAGAACATCAAACAATCAATAAATATTTGAACGTAAAATCATGAACATAAAACCTAGGTAATGAAAAAAATCATGTCAGTACAAAAGGCATAGATTAGAAAGGAACATTAATCATGATAAAATATCATGGGAATAAAACATGTAATTATGGAAAACCATTAATTACATGATATGATTTCTATAGTAGCAAAGGAATTGCAGCCAAGACTATCATAGTGGAAAAATTCCATTACTGAACTAGGTTTTCTTGTCGATCCAGACCTATATTACTAATACGGATTTACTTATCATTCTAGACATGTCTATCTCCTGAGATATAAATCTTTCCCTATATATTGGAGAATATATATGTCCCACCCATCTCATAATTAAATCATTCTTTTATGTGCCACAAAATAAACATAAATCATTCATCGTAACCGAACGAATAAAATGGGTTTCATAAACATCATCCCATCATAACATAATCTATATAAAACAATGGATATCATTCCATTATAAACAAAATCAGACCATGTAAATAATAGGAACATTATACGTGAAACATAACCATAATAGTTTTGAATAAACACGTGAAATGAATTCTTGAGTAAAATATCATTTCATCTTCAAAATCATTTTCATTTCCCTGAATGCTGTGAAATTTTAAAATAAAAGATTTTTTTTTGAAAATAATCATGAAATATTTTAGAATAATATTCATGTAAATAAGGTGTTATGAAACCATAAAAATATGTTTATGCCATATACATTTATAAGAAAATTCTTCTTTTACTTTTGATGGAAAAGACAAGAAGTACATCGTATCGTAAAAAAATATTCTTTCCATAACATGTGGTAAAAGTAAAAAAGGGGTGAAAATGACATTAAACATACATGTATGAATTGTAAACATTTTATTAAAACATTTTGAGAAAACATAGACATGGATTAATAACAAAACCCCAGTAAATACTTACAAATAAACAATCCCAGATAAAAATGAGATTGGAATAATTTTCCCTTACCTTATGTCCAATTTCTTATGTATGTGTCCGAGATTCCAGTATAGATGGTTTAATAATTTTATTAACTTATAACAGAACCATAATAACATTTATGATATCATATATTATTCACATACGACTTTATGTTACCCTTTTATTTGTGAATTCCATGTAAAAGCATCTTTTTGGGTAAAATCATTTCATTTATCGTATGTGTTTTGACTTGTAATTATTGATATAATTATGTAAATCATCATTACATACTTCCAGAATGTATAAAAGGATTTATATATAATATTTATTCAAAAAATATATATATATATAATATTTATAAATTCAATGAAATACACCGTTCATGGAGACAATATTCCATACGTACACATGGACGTAGTTTTCGTTTCCTTTTTAAATTAAATGCAAGTAAATGACATATATATATATATAGTATCACTATTATGTCATATATTTTATGATTACTTATTATATTTACTTTATAATCATACTTTAATGGTTAACATGGAGAATTAATCTTATCACATCATGGAGATAGTAATCTGTTCGTACACACGAGTGATGATATCGTTCCCATAATTATTGAATGTAATTTGATTATATGATATAATATCTCATAATTTTTATTATGTTATAATAATAATATATAGTTATTATTTCTACCATTATACCAATCCATGGAAGGTGGTGGTGTAATAACATATTACACCATTGCATGGAGACGGTATTCTGTACATACGCACACGCAGTGATTTCATTATTCCTAGGATGGATAGAAGGTGTAATGGGTTTGTTTCATATTTATAATAAGACATCCATATATGAGTTATACTGATGTTATTACTTTATAATGAAACAGATAAAATAATTGGACATAGAAGAAGAAATAAATTTAAATGAATCAGCAAAGGATATTACCTCTTCTTCGACATGCCTCTTCTAAACCTCCTCTTAAGGCAATAGAGATGGTATTTTGAGAATACCAGTACCTCAATAATGTTACTAAAGAGGTTTGAGAAAAATAATTGGCAGGGTTTTGCAGATATTTAAGGATCAAAATCTTCCTAAGAGGAGAGGGAGGTGGTGCACTTTTATAATGGAGGAGAGGGGCACTTTTGGAAACCTCTAAAATATTAATTTATAATAAACTCAAAAACCACATAATAACTTCCACAATGACTCAAATTAGATGTTGAGATGAGATAAGGTTGTAATATCATCAGAAAATAAAATTTATACTTGTTGGAAATTTATTTTATACCTTATCAAATTGATTTATCCTTATTTAATCTATTTTATTTTATTTGTGGTAATAATATTCTAAATTTTAAATTATAGTAAATACTTACTTATGTGTTATTAATTTTCCATAATTGGATAATTTATGACAATTTAGACCATATAAATTTTAATTTATAATTTTTAAATATTTTTGTTATTTTTAAACAATTTAATAATATGTTATTTTTATAAAATATAAATAGTGTCGATTTTCACACTATTCAATTACTTGATTTTAAATAAAATCCACACAGAAGATATATTTGAATAAATATATTTAATAGATCCCTAACATATAATATGCATCTTTAAATTCATGTATCACATTATATAGATCATATAATATTTATTTTAATAATTTTAATACCATTTATTTGATATTTAAATAAATAAAATAATTTCTACCTCACTATTGTGTCACCATTAATGATAATTATGTAATCACTAAAAATTATAAGTATATTCTAATTATATTTAAAATATTTTTATATTTATAATGACTTTTTATGTTTGAAGTTTTATGAAGTTTATCACTAAATTTAAATTATTACACTTATAAGATATTAGAGAGTGACATGTTGTCACTTTCTTTGGTTTTAATAATAATTACATCATTTTTATGGTCAAAAGTCCTCGAAATGAATCTATTACTACCCTTATATGATATGGGTCGACTTTTGTTTCATAAAATATAATTTTCAAAGGTGTTAGGGTAATTTTATAATCTTATGTTTACCCTTAATTACCCGATTTACCTTTAACTGTAGTAAATAAAATTTACCGTAGTTACTATTCATAATGTCTAAAAATAAAATGTAGCCTATTAATATAATTTGGCCCTACGAATTCCAAATATAGAATCCATTTTTCCAAATTTAAAACACAGAGGTTTCAGTATTTAATTTACAATTAATCTCACAGTTGAGAAAACATGTTTTAAAAGTTAAAACATTACAAAATATTGATAGATTTTTACCTATGAATTTATTGTAAAATTAATGATAATGACTTAAATTATATTAAATGGTAAAAATATATTCTATTTTTACTTTAAAACCATTAAATATTATAGTTTAACTATATAAATTATCTTGATGAAAAAAGTTGTTTTTAATTAAAATATTTCATTTTTTTACTATTCAACATATTATGAAAGTTAACAGAAAAATGTTAAAAAATTATCCAAAGTAAAGTATTATATAATTATTGCATTAAATAAAATTATTTTGTAAAATTGACCTCATAAACAAGGAAAAAATTAGATTTAATGTGAGTGTGTTATCAAAAGGATGCAAAACTGTATTTTTGGAAAAATATTTTCTTTATACAAAAAATTCAATTTGTTCTCATAAATTGTTCTAGGAAATTATTAAAATGAATTATAATGTTATAAAATTCAAAATTCAGTTAATACTATTCATAAAATCTAGTTCATAATAATATTAGAACAAGATATCATTGTTTAGTGAAACTTGGTATTGCATACAACACACGCTATTGAATATGGTCGCTCATGCATGAAACACTAGCCAAGAATATTGATTGTGAATATTAAAAGCTAATACTATGCTACGTATAGCTCAATATAATCTTGGTGTAGCATAAAAAACAAGACATCAAAGAAATTAAAAATAATTTTTCTCATAAAATCTCGGGGTGTTACATTCTACCCCCCTTAAAATGAATTTCGCCCTCGAAATTCATCGAGGTTATAAATGGTTTGCTACTTGAAAGATTCTTTCATAGAAACCCCCATCATAAAAATGAATAATAAAAATTAATTTTATAATCTAATGTATGAAATGTAATGGTTACCCAAGTTAACTTATCACTGGGTTTCCACATAGGAGAACAAAGATGAAAATATGGATATGGAAGAGAAATCTAACCATCAAGTTCTAATAGAGAGTTGTTGAGATCATGGATCTGAAAAATCATACAATGACAAAGCCATAGATTTGTGAGGATCTATAGTACAATCTGATTCATTAGATATGAGGGCACTAGGACAATATTTTTTAGATTCCAGATCATTTCCCTAAAGTTGATTAATTTTTGCATAAGGAGAAATACTTACTTTATTTCAGTGTAATGTCATTGTTGGTTATTCCATGAACAATTTACACATCATCAATATTTAATGAAATGAAGTTGAATTATTCAGTCTTGAAGTGTTAGTAGATCATGTGATAGAATGATGGGTCAATCCATCCCTCTCTATCACAAAAAAGGTTAGCACAAGCTATTAAATATACATATGTCCATCTATGGTGAGGTTAATCATATAGGGTTCCAAAAATGGACTTATAATTAATCTATCATACTAATTACAAAAAACTAATTTATATAAACTAGAGACTTTATATAGTACAGTGGTAGGCGATAAAGGCCTATCACACTTCAGTTGTGGGTTCGATTCCCGCATCCTTGTCTGACGCGGAAGTTTGTTCCCATCCTACAAGTTGCCTTTTTTCTAAAACTATACTATTATAAAATTTTAGGAAAAATATAAAAAGTTATATCCATAAACAATACTATCTGATGTCTAACTTATTCCCTTCCAATCATTAGGCTTATCCAAAATACATCTGTTCAATCTCATAGTATAACGAAAATGATTACTAGAGAGGTCATATACAAAGCAAGTGATTACCAATATTTATCCCCCATATATGATAAGATATATCATGTTGGTCATATTCCAGACATGTAAATACCTTAATCATGTATTCTCTTAAAATATGAATTACAATAGAACCTTACTGAAAAAATGAATGCTATCAAAAGTTATTTATTTCCACATACTGAAATCCCAAAATATATATATACTCAAACCATGATGTCATTGTGTCCTTATATCAGTCATGAGCTCATTAATACTATCAAAAATATTATTTTCTCCAAATCCCTTCATTATGCACATAACATCTTCTTTCCAAAAATATTTTAATCACTTTTCATGGATATGGGTACCATACAATTATTGAAAACCAATACATAGATATTCTAATATTCCATAATAGTATAAATGATAATCCACAACACTATTTTAGAATCTCATTACATATACACTTAATCATTCCACCACTTTGTTTTCATATTCAAAATCAACAATAGTGACCGGATGTGACATTTCATTGTCCTTTTCCTTAAGAGGATGTTGATTTCAATCATCATTAACCCTTGGATTAGGGCCTGGGTTAGCATAATTCCCCATTTCCTTGAACTTGTTGCATTGAAGTGTTGGTGGTGCGTTCTCTGTAGTATTTTCTCTATTCACATCATTAGTTACCGTTTTCCCATTACTCCGACACTCAGCTAGTCGATGAACTTCTTTTCCACACTTAAAACATTTTCTCATCCCTTTAATACAATCTCCACCATGATTCTTTCCACACATTGAGCATAATAAAAAATTCATCTTATTTTCACCATTGTTTTGAGATTTTTCCTTGAACTCCATCTTTCATTTCTTGTCAAAACCAGGAGATGTATATGTAACACCATCTTCTGGTTATACCTTTATAGAAAAATTCACAATTTCTTTATAAGTACTGATGTATCTTATAGCTAATGGACTTCGAAGGATTAGTTTTAAGCCACTAAATAAGCAATCAACTTTACTTTTAGGTTTGATGATAAAGCCAGATGCATACCTTGAAAGCCTTCTAAAATTCACCTTATATATACCAATAGATTCATCATCCTTTTTCCTAAGATCAAGTAACTCCTTTTCCATATTTTTTTAAAGAATATGAGGGAAGTGATTTTTGAAAAACATATTCTTGAACTCATCCCATTCCATGGATTAAATTTCATCTTGGGGGATTATATTATTAGTTTGATTCTACCACTGGTATGCTTCACCTTCTAAACAATAAACAACCAAAATGAATTTTTCATGTTCTGAATTGTGAAGTATGGAAAATATCTATTCAATGGTACTGATACATTGTTCAGCAACAAGTGGATCAGAATACCCACTGAAAGAAGGTGGATGTTGCCTCATGAAGGACTCAATAGAATATTGTTTCCTTGTCTTCTCATTTGGAAGTCTAGAATGATTCATAGCTTGTGTATGTATATCAATAAGAATTTTCACTCCATTTTCTATAACATTTGGTTGTACAGAAGGAAAATCATTGCATTTCACAGTGCATTGATCATTCACACTTTTCCTTTGGTTTCAAGACATTATCTAAAATCCAAAAAGAATAGTGTGAGAGGAAACAATCATACTAGGAAAACAACATAATCATGGGGAGTACATTCAATCTCTAACATATTAAGTTTAATCCAAGGTTATTCATGATCATTATCATAATTCTATAACTGAAACATATACTAATACTTAACCTTATGAACATCCCTAGAAATACCTTTGAAATATCTCTAGGGATCTCACTAAAGATTTTGTATACCAGATTCTAAAGTTTAACTAAACATTTCCTATGATACCCACTGTAGAGACCCAAAGGTTGACATTCATGGATGTTAAATTACTTTTTCATAATACCTAATACATAACAAAAAAAGACACCCAAGAACCGTAATAGTTTAGTGTCTTTGGGTACGTGGAACACAATCTTCTAATCATGGTAAAATACTTTCAACATCTCCCATAAAGATATTCCACTTTTTTTCTTAACTAAAACCTTTCTTTATATCATGGGGAAAAGAAAACATATAAAGTTTGAGATCAAATGTGAAGTAAGGGTAAACATGGAGAACATAAAACAATCCATAAACATTTGAACGTAAAAACATGATCATAAAACATGAGTAATGACATAAATCATAGTAGTACATAAGGCATAGATCAGAAAAGAACATTAATAAAAAAAATCATGGGAATAAAACATTTAATTATGTCAAACCATTAAGCACTTGATATGATTTCTATAGTAGCCAAGGTATTGATTCCAATACTATTATAGTTGACAATGTCCATTACAGAACTGGGTTTACTTTCAATTATAGCCCTGTATTACTAAATTTAATTTACATATCATTATAGCAATGTATATAACATGAGATATAAATCTTTACCCAATGCAGTGGATGGAGATATAGGTCCCACCTATCTAATAATGAAATCATTCTTATGTGTTCCAAAAAATAAACATAAATCATTCATCATAACCCAATGAATAAAATGGGTTTCATAGACATCATCCCATCATAACATAATCCATATAAAAAATGGATATAATTTCATCATTAACAAAATCAAACCATGTAAATAATAGGAACATTATACATGAAACATAACCATAATAGTTTTGGATAAACACTTGAAATTAATTCTGGAGGAAAATATCCCTTCTTCTTCATAATCCATTTCTTTTACCCGAATTCTGTGCAATTTTAAAATAAAATAATTTTTTTAAAATAGTTATGAAATATTTTCGAATACGATTCATGGAAATAATGTGTTATGAATCCATAAAATTCCATTCATGTCGTATATGTTTTAAAAAAAATTTCTTGTACTTTTGTCAGAAAAGTAAAAAAGTACCTTGTATGGTAAAAAAATATTCCTTCCATACCATGTGGTAAAAGTAAAAGAGGGGTAAAAATGAATTTTAACATACATGGAAGAATAGTAAATTTTTTATGAAAACATGTTGAGAAAACATAGATATTGATAAAAAACATAAACTGAATAAATACATATGAAAAAACAATCCCGGATAAAAATGAGATTGAAATAATTATCCATTAACTTATGTCCAATTTCTTCCATATGTGTCTGAGTGTCTTTTTTAGTGGGTTTAAACATATTATTAACTTATAATATAACTATAATAATATTTATGATATCATATATGATTCACTTAAGACTTTATATTACCCTGTCATTTGTAAATTCCATGTTAAAGCTGTGTTTTGCGTAAAATCTTTTCATTTATCGTACGTGTTTTGACTTGTAATTATTCATATGATTACATAGATAATGATTAATTACTTCCATAATGTATAAAATGACATATATATAATATATATTAATAATATAAATATAATATATCGATAAATAGAATTAAATACACCGTTCATGGAGGCGGTAGGCCGTACGTACGCATGAACGTTGATTTCGTTTCCTTATTAAATTGAATAGAAGTAAATGACATATATATATATATAAATATAGTAGAATTATTATGTCATATATTTCCTTATTACTTATTATATATACTTTATAATCATTCTTGAATGGTTATCATGGAGAATGAATCTCATCGCATCATGGAGACGGTAATTCGTACGTACGCACGAGCGATGATATCGTTCCCATAATTATTGAATATAATTGGAGTGGATGATATAATATCACATAATTATTATTATGTTATAATAATCATATATTGTTATTAAATCCACCTTTATACCCATCCATGTATGGTGGTGGTGGAAAAATAAATTACACCATGGCATGGAGACGGTATTCAGTACGCACGCGATGATTTCGTTTTATGCAGGATAGATAGAAGGTGAAATGAGGTTGTTTCATATTAATAATAACATATCAGTATATGACTGATACTGGTGTTATTACTTTTTAATTAAACAAATAATGAAGGGGAAGTAGAATAAGAAATAAATTTGAAAGAATCTGTAAAGGATATTACCTCTTTTTCGACGCACCTCTTCTAAACCTCCTCGTAATGCACTAGAGATGGTCTTTTGAGAAGACCAACACCTCTATAATGTAACTAGAGTGGTTGAGAAGATTAATTGGTAGGGTTTGGATGTGCTTGCAAACTCAAACATTTGTGAAGAGGAGAGGGGGGAGGTTCCCTTTTAACAGAGAGGAGAGGGGATCTTTTGGAAACCTCTAAAATATTAATTTATAATAAATTCAAACCGCACGTAAAAACATCCAAAAAGAATAAAATTAAAATATGAAATGATAAGGGTTTTTATCTCATTAAATAAAAAAATTTAGACATGTTTGGAATTTATTTAAAACCTTATCAACTTAATTTATCCTTATTTAATCTATTTAATTTTATTTGTGGTAATAATATTCTAATTTTTAAATTGTTATACATGCATACTTCTATGTTATGAATTGTCGATAATTGGATATGTTACTAAATTTTAGACCATTTAAATTTAAATTTTTAAATTTTAAATATTTTTGTGATTTTTAACCCATATAATAATATGTTATTTTTATAAAATATCAATAGTGTCAATTTTGACACTATTCAATTATTTGAATATAAATAAAATCCACATAGAATATATATTTGAATAAAAAATTTTAATAGATCACTGAAATGTAATATTAATCTTTAAAATTCGTGGAGCACATTAAATAGTTCATATAATATTTATTTTAATATTTTTAAAACCATTTATTTAATACTTCAATCAATAAAATAATTTCTACATCACTATTGTGTCGCCATTAATGATAATTATTTAATCATTAAAAATTATAAATAAATTCAAATGATGTAGATAATTTTATTATATTTCTGGTGCAATATTTTTTATGTTTTATAAAGTTTATCACTAAATTAAAATTATTACACTTATAAGATATAAGAGAGTGACATGTTGTCACTTTCTTTGGTTTTAATAATAATTGCATCCTTTACATGGTCAAAAGTCCATGAAATGAACCAATTCCGACCCTTAGGGGATATGGGTAGACTTGTATTCATCCATTAGAATTTTTGAATGTGTTAGGGTAATTTTATAATCTTATTTTTATCCTTAATTATCTGATTTAACTTTAATTGTTGTAACTAAAATTTACCGTAGTTACTATTCATAATGTCAAAAAATAAAAATTAGCCTATTAAAATAATTTTTATCTAATTATTCCCAACATGGAATCCATTTTTCCAAGTTTAAAACACAGAATTTGCTATATTTAATTGAAAATTAATCCCATTGTTGAGAAAACGGGTTTTAAAAGATAAAACATTGCAAAAGATTGAAATGATTTTACATATGAATTCAATGTAAAATTAATGATAATGACTTAAATTAATTTAAATGGTAAAAATATATTCTATTTATACTTTAAAACCATTCAATATTATAATTTTATCATATAAATTATCTTGATGAAAAAAGTTGTTTTTAATTAAAATATTGTGTATTTTTACTATTCGTCAAAATATGAAAGTGAAAAGAAAAATATTAAAAAATTATCCAAATTAAGTTTTTATATAATTATTGCAATGAATAAGTTTATTTTGTCAAATTCAACTCATAAACATGTAAAAAACTAGATTTAATGTGTGTGTTCCATCAAAAGGCGACGAAACTGTATTTTTGGAAAAATACTTCTTTTATACGAAAAATTGATTTTGTCCACATAACTTGTTCAAGAAAATGATTATGATCAATTATAATGATATAAAATTAAAAATTAAGTTAATACTATTCATAACGGATAGTTAATAATAATATTAGAACAATATATCATTGTTTAGTGAAACTCGGTATTGCGTACAACACACGCTATTGAGGATGTCCGCTCTTGCATGCAACACAAGCCAAGAATAGTGTTTTCGTATACTAAAAGCTAATACGGTGCTGTGTATAGTGCAAGATAATCTTGGTGTATCTTACAAAACATGTCAAAAAATAAATTAAAAATATTATTTCTCATAAAACCTCGGGGTGTTACACCCAAGGTGACAAACTAATGAGTATGAATCCTTTATCAAGATTCTCTTTGAGTTTCTTCTTCAATTTCTGCAACTCAATTAGGGCCATTCCAAAATGTTTCATTGAAATAGGCGTAGCACATAGTTTGAATTGTATTGAAAAATCAACATCACGCATTGGTGGAATACATATAAATTCCTCTGAAAAGGAATAATCAAACACCTATGCAATGGGTGTATTATTAATCCTAAGTTTCTCCCCAACTAGTTGAGATAAATAAACATCATTATTGTAATCAAGACACATAAGATAGAATAAATTTCTACTAAAAGGATATATTCATCGTTGCATCGATAGATGATCATAGATTGAGTGGGAATATGAAATGTGACTTCCCTTTATTTGAAATTGATATGATATCCATAAAAATAAATCAAATCCATGCTATCAATCACATCATATTCAACCATAGGAAGGATAGCATGATTTGTAAGAATCACTTTCCGAAAAAATTCAATCTTATAAGAATTATAAACTTCTGATTCAACTGTTGTTTCATTAAGACATGAATCTTTATGGAATACACACATAATCATTTAAAATCATTTCATATTATTCAAGGTTCCTTTCCAAGAACATCATAGTAGAAAATGTCCAATCATTAACTGAGTTCACTCCTCGTTCCAGCCCTGTATCACTATACCAGAATAACATTCCATTCTAGCCATGTATATCTCAAAAGATATAAATCATTACCCAATTCATTTTGGAGGTATATTTAGTTTCCACCCATCTCATAATGATATCATTCTTACATGTTCACACAAAAACATAAATCATTCATCATAGCATAACCCATGAAATAAAATGTGATTCATAAACATCATGTCATCATAACATTATATATATAAGATAAATAGAAATCATAGAAATAATTCCATCATAAAAAAAAATCAAATAAATTTAATAACATGTTTATATATATAACCCTATGTCATCTTAGATGGAAAATAATATTGGTAAAACACATTAACTTAGTTCTTGATGAAAATAACATTTCTTATTCAAAAAAATTTTCTTCTCTCAAAATAATGTACAATTTCAAAAGAAAATAATTTAGTTGAAAATAAAAATGAAATAATTTAGATGAATCCTCATGGATGAAATGGGTCATGAATCCTTAAAAATCAATTAACTATTTATAAGTTAAAAAACATTATACTCGAACTTTTGTTAGAAATGTCAAAAAGAACCACATAAGGTAAATGTAAGAAAGATTCCTTCCAAACTATGTTGTAAAATTATAAATGAGTAAAAAAAGAATTTAAAAATAAATAGAATAATATTAAAAATTATAGGATAATATTCTTGTAAATCATGGAAATGGATGATAAATTTACCCCAAGTAAACACTTACGTATAAAAAATCCCAGATAAAAAAAAAGATATGAAAAGTAATCCCTTACCTTAGGACCATTATGATTCATATATATACAAACTTCCTATATAATTACTTAAATAATGTTAAATATTTATTCCAAAATAATAATAATTTTTATGATAACATTTATTATCATATTTTCATCTGTTTGTTAGTAACATTTCATTATTACTTGTTATTAGGGTATTTACTACTTTATGTTCTTATGTATGTTTTGTCATATAAGTTCTTATTCCACATTCTAGGTTATAGTAATATTATTTAAATCATGGTATTATTATAATATATATCTTATTTATTCATTAATCTTATTGATATAATCATGGTTTAATGAATATCATGTAGAATGAATCAAATTGCACCATGGAGATGGTAAACTATACGTACGCACGAGCGATGATTAAATTCCCATAATTATTGAATGGTGTTGAATTTTATGGATTATAATATCATAGAAACTATATCATGTTATATTAATCCTATATAGTTATTATTTACACCATTATACCCATCCCTGTAAGGTTTTTGTAAAAATAGATTACACCACGACATGGAGATGGTAAGACGTACGTACATAGGTGATGTGATTTTATTTTTCATAGGATAGATAGAAGGTCAAATAGTATTGTTTAATATTTATAATAAAATATTAGTATATTAGTGATACAGATTTTATTACTTGATATTAAAAATACTAAAGAAGAATATGTATAGGAATAAATAAATTTGAATGAATGGGTAGAATAGATTACGTCTTCCTCGATGTGCTTCCTCTAAATTTCTTATTAGGGGAATAGAGTTAGTATTTTAGGCAAACTAGAACCTATAAAATGTAACTAGGGAAGTTTAGAATGAAAATTGATAGGGTTGGGATGAGACTTAAGCATCAAAATGGAGTGTGTAGGTGAGGGAGGAGGTTCCCTTTTATAAGAGAGTAGAGGAACACTTTAGAAAACTCTCAAAAATATTAATTTATAATAAAATAAAACCCTACCCAAAAACAAAAAAAGTGTCCCAAATTAGATGATTAGATGAGATATGGTTGTAATATCCTCAACTAATAAATTGTGGTCAACTTATTATGCCAATGTAAACTTTATCCCTTTAATTGACACTTTTTTATTCTATTATTTTTTAATTTTGGTAATAACATTCTATATATTTAATTATAATGTATATTTACTTATGCAGTGTTAATTGATCATAAATAGATAATTTATTAAATTTTAGACCTTATAATATAAATTTTAGATTTTTAAATATTTTTATGATTTTTAAATAATTTAAAAAAATGATATGTTTATAAAATGTCAATAGTCTCAAATTTGACACTATTCATTTATTATACTATAAATAACATTCACACCAAATATAAATTAAAAAAAATATTAAATACACTCCTAACTTGTCATATTATGCTAAAAAACTCTTGGAGAACATTAATTAGTTCAAGTGATATTTCTTTTAATATTTTTTAAAACCATTTATTTGATATTTCTTTTAATAAAATAATTTCAATATCACTATTGTGTCATCATTGATGGTAATTTTTTAATATCTAAAAATTATAAAAAATTTATATGATGTATTTCATTATTTTATATTTCCATAGACTATCTATAGACTCTTTTATCGTATAATTATCAATATATTAAGATTAATATACTTATATAAAATGGAATTGTTACTTTTTGTCCATTTCATTAGTTTTTATTACATTCATGTCATTTTCATTTGTATGTGGACATAAAGTGATTCCATTTTGAAAAATAGATTATAAGGGTCGAAATTTGTCATTCAATAGGTTTTTTACAGGTGTTAAGGAAATTTTATAATATTTTATTTACCCTTAATTACACGATTTTCCTTTAAACATGGTAATAAAAATAATTAACGAAGTTACTATTCATAATACTCTTAAATAAATTTGGCCTTCTAATATAATTTGGAGCTAATAATTATATATATGGAGACATTTTTCAAAATTCAAAGCACAAAAGTTGCAGAAATTAATTTAATATTAATCTCTTTATTGATAAAATGATTTTTAAAAGTTAAATCATTTCAAATGATTGGATTGTTTAAACTTGTGAATTAAATGTAAAACTAAAGATAAGGAAATAAATTATATTAAAAGGTAAAAATATATTCTATTTATTATTTTAATCCATTCAATATTATAATTTATCTGTATAAATTATCTCGATGAAAAAATTTGATTTTAATTAAAATTTAGCGAATATTTACTATTCATCAAAACATGAATGTTATCAGAAAAATATCAGAAATTTATTGAAAGTAAATTTTTATATACCACATATAAATAAATTTTTGATATTGATATATAAATATTCTTAATGTCTAAAAATCTTAATTTAAAATGTGTTCTTTATAAAATGGTGTAAAATTAACCTTGAAAAAAATTAGAACTTATAAATTAGAGTTTTATTCACACCTTATGTCTAACAAATCCATTAGATGAATATAAAAATATTATATCAGGAATATTAAACATGTATATCTCATTAATTTCATTACCAAAAGTAATTTACTCTAAAATAAAAATAACAATTTGATTAATATTTTTAATAAGTAATTGATAGACAAAATATTCAAAATGAATTTTTAGAAGTCAGTTATAATTATTTTCACTAACCAAATGACAAAGATATAATAGAATTTTTGTAATAAGGGAATATCACATTTCATTTAAACTCACTATTATTTTAAAAAATAGCTACTCAAGTATAAAATAAATTTAAATAAAATATTTCATAAAAATATATGTGCATTATAGTTATGATACATATTTGTAAAATCTGGATGCACCATCAATCTTAAACTATAAAAATACATCATCATCTCTTCACGTAAGCTCATAAGAACCCATATTTGTCCATAAAAAAGAAGATATTTACCTCTATCAAGAGTCTATCCTAATTGTGCCTTCCCACAATTTAATTTTCCTCTCAGAACTGCACCCTATGGATCAGAACACTACTCATTCTTAATATTGTCCAAAAGAATTGGTAAAAAATATGTTGAAGTCAGAGTTACCCATCTCATAGACTCATGAAAACTCATATTCATTTCTTCAAAAGGTCCACTATCCATCACTAATCATAAAACTCTCATACTACCTCAATCTATGATTTTTATATCAAAGCATCCATAATTATGTTTCCCTTTAATGGTGTATAAGCTAACTAAAAGTCAAAAGATTGTAAATAATCAACCAACCTACTCTATAAAAGATTCTGTTCTACTGAGAAAATATATACCTGAGTCTCTTGTGATACTTGAATAGAAAAGACATCTAATCCATGAGATAATTCCCACAACATCTCATGTCATGAACCACTGCTTCTAACTCTAGATGATGAGTTGGGTAATTCCATTAATGTGGTCATGAATTCCAGGTACCATAAGAAAACAATCGATCCTCCTATATAAGAAATAATTTGAGTCCAAATCCAGATTTGTCACATTACATGGTATATTCTTTACTAAGCATAGTTAAAGTGGGGATATTTGTAGAGTTTTTCCCTCCTTTCTGATCTTGAAAATATCTCATGTAAGATTCATACAAAAAATACATCACAAATTTCATGGTAATCATGGAAATAGGTGATGGAAAATGGGATAAATATTATATAAAGAACCAATAATAACCTGATAAACCCAGAGAGCTCTTAATATTAAAGATGTTCTTGGGATGTTCCTAAGATACCACATTTGGGACTTTTCTAGGTCCACTAACACTCTTTCCTTTGAAATGACATAGCCCATGATGTGAATTTATCAATCATGAAACTATAATTGGGTAGAATGGAATAAATCCATTGGTATCTTATTATACCAAGTATGATATCAATATGTTAGGATTGATCATCTACTAACACGACATACACTAATATATTTATGAAAATAACCACCACCAACTGGACCATAAAAGGATGAAAGATCATATTTATTAAGTTCATTAATACGTCAGGTGGATTAGTGGATACAAATGACGTCACTATGAATTCAATAAAGCGATATCCTCTCCTAAATATTTTTGGAGTTATGTATGACGGTCTCAACCTCCCTTGGTGGTAACTTGATATCGAATCAATCATGGATAAGATTGTAGAACCTCAATACTAATCTCAAATATAATCAGTGCATTGAAAAGGATATTGGTTATTGATCCTAATCTACTTTATCCTCCCAATAATATATACATAGGTTAAAAGACACTTCATCCTTCTTGGATAATAAAACTATTGAACCCTACAGAGATATTGTAGGCCAATTGATTCCTTTAGATTCTAGATCTTCCAACTGAAATTTCAACACAAGAAGCTCTACTGGTGTCATTCTATATGGAGAAATTAAAACTGGCTCTGCTCCTAACAACAACTTAACAATGAACTCAATCTCTTAGTTAATTAGTAATCTATATAACTCAATAGAAAGACATATTAAAAATTTTCATACCAACGGATTAGAGGAACCCTTTGTTATTCCACATATATCTTGAGGAAGGCCATCTATATGATCCGTGAGACAATACAATGTGCACTGAATTAGTATTTCATGACTATCATGAATATCCCACTCAACATGGTGAAAATTGAAACATCCTCCAACATTTAGAGATATTACTCTCTTCATGTAATAATCATTATTATCCTTGTATAGAACTAACCAATACCTACCAATAATAAAATTTAAAGCTATCATTTTTACAGGGGATGGCTCCCAAAAGAAATGATAACCACAAATATCTATTGGATACACCATGTAATGTTTGATATTCTATTACCACACTCAAAATGGTGTGTTTATAGTCAAATAGACAACCAAAATTCCCTCCTCCATGACCAAACCATTTTAAAAAATAGATGACAAAAAATAATGCGATGCTCATTTATCAAAAAAACACAAGATATGGTAGATGATACAAGAATAACACCTCTATTATTTGATGATCATGCATATATATTAGTAGAAGTAGCTTTCATAACATTAATCTGAATTTTCCCTCTCCCATAGTATTCAATCTGATAGCTCTATTATATTTTTCTTTCTCGTATTACTACTCTTGCAATGGGGTACTACATCCCCTTACTCAGCCAGAATCACCATTAGAACTCCAGATACCAACTTAATGTGAGGTAGATGAGCCCCATACCAACTCAAGTAAATTTCTTGATCCCCTTCAACAATTATACAATAGCAATTTTGCGCATAACATCTAAACATGAACCTATATTCAATAGATACAATACTCTACATTAGGGAAAGGAAACTATGATAGATTTTGGACAAACATACCATAATGATAAAACTAGAATGAAACATGTATTGGGATAGATTATCACTTACCTTAGTTCTATTCCCACTACAACCATGGCAAAAACTATCAAAGAATCACCTCTTTCCACTTGAAGAAGATCTCCTAGGTCACCCTTCTAAAAGAGTAATGTTGCTACTCTTAGACTCTATCAGATTCCCTTCCATGATGAGTTCTCAAGTCATCACGTTCTTAAAGTTACATAAATGGAGGTCATTTTATTGTTACATGATCTCATATTAATGGTCATACTGAAAACGTTTTCCCAATCTAACATATGACCTTTCATAGATTGAACAAAGCACTGTAGGTTGGGGAATCATCAAGCGCAGTCCGTCACTAACATGATCTTTTGTGTCAGATGCATGAAATAAAGAGATTTCATCTTTTACATATCAGGATTAAAATGGATTAGGAATTTCATCTTTAATTCCTTCCATGATAGATCATTTATCTTCCAAAAATCCTCTTTTTATCCCCCTAAAGTTTGGAAGGTCCATAAACCATATACCCAATAGGCTTGACCCTCTTTTTCAAGGGGTGTCTCAAGATACATGAAGATTGTATGGACTGAATCAATCCAAAACATGGATTCTTGGGGTCTATTTTTCCTAGTAAACACTAAGATGTATTGTAGCTAAGACTCCCTTGTTAGATCTAACATTTAAGGAACTGTTTGAATAGTTTTTCTTTCTGTGGATCACATGACCCTCAAGAACTTCTCATAAAGACGAACAACCATTTGATCCTCATGAACTATAGGAATCTTTGTCTCAGCTTCCTTCATGTCATGATAATTTCCACACTCAAAATGCTCAATTTGAATATTATGATGAGGTATATTCCCTCTAAGAAAACTCACACACTAGATAACTATCTAGAAAAAAGATCAATCAAAAAATGCGACTACAATATAGAACTACTGACTCATGGTCTCCTTAGACATTTTTTACAAGTGTTTTTTCATTCCACATCAATTCATTTATTTTATCTAGTGAAACAAATACCTCATGTTATAGTTCAACATTAATTTTTCTATCACATTGAAATTAAAATGTCCTTACTATGAACAATGCATGTCAATATAGACCTACATTTCATTGATAATGTATAAATCCTCATCTCATTCCTTATCAGAAAATGAGTAAAAATCTCAAAAAATAATAAAATTATAGAACGATAACATCAAAAAACATACGAATCAACCCTGGTGAAATATAATTATCTATAATAATAAAACAATCAATAATCCCATCCATTGAAACTCATATTTTTTCCCATACATGGGATAACTACTACCATGAAAAATATAATTACCATGTTTAGACACATCACATACTCATTTCTACAACTCCCAAATATTAATGTACAAAAAAATAAAACTTGAAACATTCATTCCAATTTGTAACATCCCCTAATATAGAACACTCTCACATGGACAAAAGGGTTCTTTAAGGGACCTCAAGAACACCTCCTCATACATCAGAAGCTTAAAAATAATAATGGGGATTGAAATGTGTTATTAGGAGACTATACCACCTAGTATAAAGTGTTAGAGTTATATAATATAATCCATATAAACAAAAGAAATCAATTTATTGATAAAGTGAAAGACACCAATAAAAACTAACTGAATAATTGAATAAATAATAAAGGAACATTGTAATAATGTGTTGTAATATAACTAAATATCATTCTAGAAACAATAAATGTAATAGAATATAAGACTCAAATAAAGACTCAAATTTTCCCAATCCTGGACCCCACTTCATTCCCACCACCATACTCCAGCCCATCTCGTAAGAAAACAATCACTTATAAGGTCCTTTTCCCCTTTCCAAACCTGCATCCACATAATATTTTCATGTACTGAATGGTGAAACGAATAGGGTGTGAGTATAAATTAGTATATCAACACCACTATGTATAAAATAACTAGTCTGATAATAATTTTATGTAATAAAGTGATAAATGGGTGAATTAATTAATTCACCAATTAATAAAATAAACAAATAACCTATTTTAGATCCATACTAGAATATCTCTGAGCGTGTCTTACAACCATGATAACCACAACCATATAACAATGGTAAAATAAACTAATTTCATTCCATACCAAAATATATCTAATCATGATGTATGACCATGACTACTGACACCATATAACCTTGTTATATTCACAAAAATTTAGGTCCAATCACAATAAGCATTACAGAATCTAATCTGAATCCCTATTAGAATTATTGTTTGGGATAGGGAAAATCCCACTGTTTATAAGCACTGTAGCACCGGACATATTTTAGCCTTGTCAATATCAGCATCACATCATCTAAGAGTGAATGTTCCATGGTCAAGACCAATTTATAACCATTATAACATATAACACAAGTCTTTTTATACTATACAGATATCACAATATCACATCCTATGTATCAATGATCAATTATGTGAATTACAATTTATCACTAAATTTAAACATTAATTTATATAAAAATTTACTAAAAGTTATATCAATAATTAAAAAAATCCACAACATAGGGATTCTATATCATGTAATCATCTACGGTGTCATTAAATTCCCAACACACATTAAAAAATTAGCTAGGTAAAATATTTTCATTTTTTATCACCCATAGTGTATCCATAAGCTAGGTTAGAAGCCCATTGAAATCCATTAACATAATAAAATTATATCATTCATTACATAATTGTTTTTTGTGCACAATAAATTTTTTTCAATCACAATATTACATTATCATTGAGTTTATCAAACTAAAAAGAAATGTTTTAGACCCCTACCTTTAGCCAATTATCCAACAATACTTCTAATAAAAAACACCCACATGGAAGAAGGTATAGATGAATGGCAAGAAAACCTATATCAAATCAAACAAATATAAAAATTAAAAATGCACATGACCAATGGATTACACTCCAACAGTCATAATGAGAAGGGAGTGAGGGAAAAACCAAATTGAAATGGGTTACATATGATTTCTCACACAAATGGGTCATCTAGAAGGGATGTTCGAACTCAAAAAACACTATGAGGTTTAACCTAGGTTGAGAGAAGATGATCTGTGGTGGAATTAAATCAAATTAATCTACATAACTTGTATAAAATCGTTGGTTGGGGAATTAAATGTCATGTAATTTAGTCCCACATTGTGTAATTTTTTGTAGTACAATATTCCAAAAAATCAATCACATCAAAATAATTTTATTAAATACACTCAGACATTACCAGACATGTAAATTTTCTACAAATGGATCTCATCCCAATTCCTCTTTAAACAACCCACCCCAATTTTAATACTTCTGAACATACCCAGAACCCACGAAACACTTAACCCATTTATACTTGTACTACATTAATTTAAAGAAGTACACATCCTAGAACATTAGACCATTTCCCCCAAAAACTGATCTCTATATTTGAACAAGACTCATCCACCAATGCCCTATCAAAAAACTCACAGATGGAGATATTTGAAAAAATATGGGATCTGACACCTCTATAGAATTTTGGATATATTTTTCTCTGAATTATTAAAACTTTTAGTTCATATCCGCTAATAACACAAGAAATTATAAATTAATAGTACATATAGGTTTTAGGCACATATATATATATATATATAAATGAAGACTGTTTTCTTAGAAATATCCACAAATATGACCTCATGGTTTCTCAGTATTTTGATGCTTACATCTTATTTTTAGGCACAATAATAACACACAGTTTTATCACAATTTATTCTATAAGTCAATACATTAAATATTTCCCAATGTTGCACCTCTCTCATTTATTTCACATTTTTGGTTAATTCAAAAATATTTCTTGAATAAAGATCAGTCTATAATTTAGTACCAACTAAATTTGTAAAATGATTCAGATAATAAAATTAATCTTTTAGAATCCTTAGTTTCATTTACAATGAAATATTTCATGTTGGATTTCTCATATGATAATTGAATATTGAAATATTCATTTAATTTGTATCTTTAGTGAAATTCCACAAATACTAATTTTCCCCTTTCTAGATGAAAAAATAAATTTATAAAAACAACTGATTAAATATAGATTGAAATAAATCTTAAATAAACTAATTTGAAAATTAAATAAGTCCCCATCATAATTATTATATTCTACGAATAACTCCATCTTCAATTAAACTCATCTACACTATACTTCTATCATGAATAATATTATTATGACATAGTAAAAATCTAAAAAAATAGAAATAAACAAACTCATGAACATGAAAATTCATACTCTTGAAATCTGTACAAGAATTACTATAACCACAGTAACATGTGATCATGGATGTTTTGAAATAGGAATCCTAATAAAAAACATTATATAATTTTATAGAGATTATTCAAGAGCAGAATCTGATTATTTTGAGTTATTATTCATTCATTTTTTCCATGGGGTGATCATGTTCTAAATGATTATTCAATCATAACTTTATCATTCATATTTAGTTATAATATAATTACGATGATTAATCCAAAAAAAATCTTGAGAATAATATGGTTCAACTTATTACAAAATAATTAATTTGCGCGATTTAAATTTTTTAAAGTCTCTTGTATCTTATATAGATATCTTATCTTATGAAAATATATCATATCAATCATTTCAAAAAATCTTTCTAGAATGTCTTAAAATGATTATTATCTTATTGGAACAATGCACATCATATGTGGTTTGGGTATCTTATGAAGCACCATTCTATTTTATGAAAATATATTTGATAATTGTTTGCTGAAGAAAATCTATTGTATGAAATAAATAAATCGTATAGAGTTGTATCTTATGAAACAAAATATCTTACCTGAATAGATATATTAAATAATCTCAAAATCATAGCTTCCCTAGTAAACATATGATATTAGGATATCATAAGAAATTCTAATGTCCTATAAAAATCCACATATCACATGTAATAGCGGGTATTATACAATATGGTTGCATCTTGCATGGACACGGTGTATATTACAAATATCATAGTAGTTATCCAAGTTGATGTTCTAACTAAAAATTATAGATTTAAATCCAACACATACAAAATCTCTTCCAATCATTAAAACTCCTCTCTTAACACCCCAAATATCTTATAAAACCCCCAAAATCATTTCAATCGATTCCAAGGATTATAAAATAGTATCAAATGATTCTATACACATTATATGTATGGTTGATAAGAAATATAATCCATAAAACTGGTTTCTTCACTATCACCATTTTCATTTTTTTCTAACACCAATCAACTATATAAAAAACTCATAGAAGGGTCACTACTTCCATGATTCTATCAAATGATATTTTTATTTACACCACTCTACCCGATAAATTATTTTTAATGATAATTCCATAACTCATTGATAATAATTTTTTCAAACTCATATAGATGAACTCTAATCAATCATCACTTGTAATTCTCCCCCATTTATGAAAAAACACATATTCATATTTATAACTAGAGAGCAATCCCCTTTTCACAAGGATTTTTTCCTCATTTTGTAAGTATATGTGTGAATAATTCTCATCCTTTAAATAATAATCTAATGCTCTATGGGGGAATAATACCATACCTCTTCAAGTTATAGGGGAGCATTGAATATGATATTTCAGCTTCATTTAATTTAACATATATTTTTGGAACTGCATTGGTGTAATTACCTATAATATTATCTTTTCTTACATGATATTCAATCCTCACATCATTAATTTTCAAAATAAATTTGAAAAAGTGATTGTAATATCAATGATATTCTATCCTATTTATTAAACTAGAATCTTTAAAATATCTATAGAATTATGATTATAATAATAAATGCAGTGCTTCCTCCCAATTTCAAATCTAAAATCTGCTAGATGCACATGCATCCATATCAATTTAGTACATGCATGTTTATTTTTTTATAATCTTCCTTAGTAGTAATCAATAAAACTGAAAATTTTATCATATTATGTTAACATTCCTTGGTATCACTGTTTCCTACACTTTTTCTGGGGTGCATAGGTCCATCTGTTTGAGGAAGACGACACACTTTGCTACCCCGCATTCCCTATTTCTGAAGAAAAGCAGCATCTGTTCCTTGTTTAGGGACTTTTTCTCCTTTACTGAAATGGGATGATGGGATTTCAGTTCTTCCTTCAATGGATTCCTCCTCAGAACTCATCACACAATCTGGGTCTCCCTTATATATTTAAGATGTGGTTCTTCAAACTGGTCCCAGTACCATATATTCATGGACACATGTTAATTACACTAATTCTTTCAGGACATTCCAAGGGGTCCGGTCAGGGAAGCATCCTTCGGTTGGGGGAGTAGTCATGTTAGACATCACTTGCATGTTTGGACGCTATAAAACTGGCGCGTCTGGGTTTCTTCAAATTATTATAGGGTTTCTTGATGGCGCAGAAGCTCAAGTCATCCCACGTCGAATGCGGGGAATCATATTACATAGGCATGTATCTGAGTCATTCCTCAGCTTCCTAGGTTTAACATAGGGTATGCGGTAGATTTAACATCTAGTGGAGATGAATTGGACTGATAAAAACACTGGCTAGAGCAGATCAGGTGAGGTGACCCTTGGAGGGAACACCCATGTTGGGGTTAATGCATGGTTATCTTCCCGATTGTTGTTAAAGTGAATGGGGAATGGGGTGGCATAATCCCACTGGGATGTGGCAGCCTGTGTAAGAAAAAAATGGATGATGGATTGTTAAGTGATGTTTGTGGAGAATGAGATGGAGTTGAATCAAGGATGACAGTGATGCTGGGATTGAGTCTTGAAAAGGCCTCCTACGTATCCATATGGCAGGGAGTCAAAGTCCTCACAGTTCATCTGACGATGGATTACCGCCGATTTGGGATTTCAATGGCTTACAACTAGATGATGTCACAATGTTTTACCGCTAGATGGGGTTATAATGGCTTACCCCTGTTTGGGGGATGTAGTTAAACGTCGTGCAGAATGAAGGTGGTCTGACATGAAGGGGGCCAGATCCAATGGGTTGTTGGGCATTAATCTCATGGAGGCATCCAACGTACCTTTCCTTGCCATGGATCCAAGACCTCGTTGATTAAGTTGGGGTTTGGTGAGCCGATGTGAAGATGGTCGGGACCAATGGGTGGTGGGATTGAACCTCAGAGAGGACTCTTACGTACCTCACCTTGGAAAGGATCAATAACCTTGTAGTTATGGGTTGGTTTGGTGAACCGATGAGAAGATGGTCAAGACCAATGGGTGGTGGTATGGATCCTCAGGGAGGCTTCCTATGTATCTCGCCTTGGCAAGGATCAAAGACCCTGTAGTTCAGGTTATGTTTGGTGAACCAACGTGAAGATGGTTGAGACCAATGGGTGGTGGGCTTGAACCTCAGGGAGGAAACCTATATACCTCACCTTCGTAAGGATCAAGGACCTCGTATTTTGGGTAGGGGTGGGTAAACCGACGTGAAGATGGTCAGGACCAATGGGCGGTGGGATTGAACCTCAAAGAGGATTCCTACATACCTTTCCTTATCAAGGGTCAAAGTCCTCGTAGTTCAGGTTGGGTTCAGGGCTTACACTCTAGGCTTCCCGGAGAGGATTTCATGGTCGATACTTAATCTATTCCCACATGAGTCATTCTCGGTGTGATAAACAAGAGGCATAAAACACATGAAAATCCCATCGTGAATGGTGCGCATGTGGGAATTAGATTGGGGATACATGTGATTGGCAGCCTTAAGAGGAAACATGGGCTTACGTGTTGTTAGTAAGACAAGGTGATGGAGATTGGTACATACTCTCGGTGGGGACCTGGGTGGTGGAAATTCCCAGAGGGAGAGGGATTTAACATTCAGGAAGGGAGGAGGAGTTTGGATTCTAACTCATGCAAGAGAAGCTACAGGCTAACACCAAGGAGGTCTCCCTTTCCTCGAAGACAGATGCCACTCTAATAAAGAGGATGTCATTCCATCTGAGGAATGATCACACTATCATGGATACCAGTGGGTGTAGAAAATGTCTGAGATGGGGAAACCCATGTGTAAGTAATGGGTAAGGTTCATAGATTAACGTCATGTACTGAGGACGATGGCGCTTGGTAGTTTAACATCCTTCATCTCGGACGAGGTGGGTTTGCTATTCACCACTAGGACTTACATAACAGATACCCACCTACCCTTGAGGGACAGAAGGAATAAACAATGCCATAGTTGGGGGGGGGGGGGGTGTCAAGATGTGATCCCATTGGGGGTCCACGTTAGTGTGGATATGCGAAAAACTAATAGATATTGTCATTATTATGGGAAGAATCATGTGGAAAAGAAACGCCAAGGAAAGCATCACCCAAGGGACGTTGAAATCGCTCTGTGCAGACCTGAGGCACCACAAGGGAAGAGAGCACGTGACGCTAGTGGGTTGCGCATAAGAGAGGCTTAGACATGGTTCTTTAAGGTGAGGGCAGCACATGGAGTTTGCGTAATAGAATGGGTTGGGCCAGGATATGAGGCATGCGTGCATGATGCAAGGTTTTCACGCAAGATGGACGAGTTGCGCCCAAGAAGGACGGTTCACATGCTAGTTGGACCGGAGGTTTGCAAGACTGAGGGGTTGCGTGCAAGACAGATGGTTTTCACATAAGTTGGATGATTGGTGTGATGGAGCACCAAACGACATGGGAACGTGCATGCAAGAGGTGACCCCTTGCATGAAAAAGACTTTCGGAAGAAATGAAATTCACGAGAATCAGAGGGCCTACCGAAGGCAACCCCAGAGGACCTATCATTAACAAAACCAATACCTGAAGGCCATGGGTTTTTCACGCAGTCACAGAAGATGGGATTTTCAACCAGTATAGTGTCGGTTTGTCTTCAGTTTCCCCCCTCCCCTCTCATGAAGGTCTGGGATACAGTTTTTTTTATAGTGGGAGTCATAATAGTGGCACGCAAGAGCCTGGTGCACAAACTCTCATCGGTCGTTGGCTTGTGCATGCAGTGGGATCCAGGTGTGAAAATGCCCATTCGACATCGCCTTCTTCATAGAAACAGGGGTCAGGTGCACAAATACCCATTTGACATCGCCTTCAACGTGTAAATAGCGTCGGGTGCAACAAGTCGTGGAGGATGTGTCTTTGGGTACGGATGGGGAGGCTGATGTGAAAATATTTGCACGCCAAAAGTCCTCTAGAATGTTTCTCCCCAATCTTACGCATACCCGCCTCCTGGGCCCCAAAATCTCCTATTATTCATCCAAGATTCATTCATTTCTCTTTTATCCACCCAACACAGCCCTTCTCTGAATTTCGGCATCAAAAAATGACCCCACTCAGAATTGGAGATGAAAGGGAACCTGATGGTCAGATTCGGAGGGTACCTCGAAAAATAGAAAAGAAATCTTCGGAGGCATGAAGAAAAATAATTTTTCACATGAAAAAATGTTGTGAATAGGTAGAAGATGAATCAGCGCATTATAAATAGACCGAGCCCCCCTAGGCCCTACTTTGACATTCTCTACGTGAGAGGCTTTATTTCTCTCATGTACAAAAATAGTACTTCTCCGCACGTAAGATTCCCCGACTGACCATGGGTTTTGCACGCCTTCCAAATTTTTTCCACATGGATTGACCTTTTTTCACATAATCAACCTATTTTGCACGCTGAATCATCCTTCATTCGCATTGATGACTTAGGAGTTCTAAAAATGGCCGCTCAACAGACCGACACCGAGAGTGAAGTTGCCGCTCCTAAAAGAAGAACCCAAATGATTGCAAACCCTTAGATTCTTTGTGCGAGGATGGTCATTTATAATAACCAAATGATTTTCTTCATTCTTACACAATATCAAAAGGATTCTTTCCTGAGTGGTATCCAACCATTATAGAACTTCGTTCTTTTGGAAGGGTTGTTGATGCCCGGTTTTGAGAAGGACACACCGTGGTAGTGGGTGACACATGAGGATAGTCTTTCACAATTCCAAAATAACTAGAACATCCATAATACTAGGGAAACAAAGAACACAACCATAAATTTCCTTAATCTGAAGACAAGAAGGATTGCGGGAGGTGATCCAGTTCCTAAGGATCCTCCCACTATTTATGCAAGTACTTTTAGAAGCAGCATTACTGACGAGACGAATGGATGGTAGGAGTGGTATTTCAGATCTGAGGGAACGTTTACCATAAAATGGGCATGTGCGTATAGGGTACATCATAAATGTAAGGAATTTAGGCTGGAGCTACGTGCTGTTAGACTTTTCATGGAAATTTAGACATATCAATTCTACTTTTACCAATAGCAGGACATAGTAGTAGAGCTGTTCAGAAAATGGTCACCTGATACCAACACTTTTCTCATCCTTCATGGGGAGGTGGGAATCAGTTTTTGGTATGTCCACTATATTGGGGGAATCACCTTGGGGAGGGGGGGGGGGGTTATTAGTACAATGAGTTCCTCCTGACGGAGAATTTTTGGGGGGATAGGACCCACACCCCATTCCTGCCATGGCACCTGTTGGAGCTGGCTAAAGAAGAACTCAGAATAAAATAAATCCTAAAGGAAATACCCTATTTAGCATTTTAATGACTCTTCCTAACCCAGGACATGGCTGTGAATATACCAGGTCGAGGGAATAAATTCCGGAACATAACTCAGAGGGGATAAATAGCATCAAATTGGAAGATTCTGGAGATAGAAGAGTATCAATCATGGGGATTTGGAATCAATGAAGGTTGAGACCTGAATGTGTGATATGTCGGTTTCCTTGCCACATTCTTTATTAGATGGTTTTTACCTATGAGGGACATGAGGATGGGAGTCCACAGGGGGATTCTAGTGATGACCTTGATTATGGCGGCAAATACAAGGTTAACCTATGGTTACCAGGTTTGGCTAGTCTATATAGTATTGTAGGGATTATTTCAAGGGGAAGTATACATAGGAGGATATGCGGGATGTACTAGATTCTCCATTGTTGGGTTGTAACCCACTGTTGTGGGTATGACTTCCCGAATGTCATCTGGACCTTGGTAATGGTATGCAGCCATTCCTCTTGAACATCGCTTGGATCTTCCCATTGATGCTCAGAGATGATGGAATCATGTTCAAGATTGGAAATCACACTCACTTCGACTTCAACCCAATCTGAACCCTGATCACCCAAATGGTAGATGATGGAAGGGGTCCACCGGAGTAGAGGGAGTACCTGCAGAGCATCCGGGGCGCTGTGATGGTGGCCTGAATTGATGGAAAACGTTTTTGGGAACTCTATGTACTGACTAGGTTTTCCAGACAGTTTGAGTGCATGATGAGGATTTCCATGAAATTATACACACATGTTTGGGAAGAGAGGAATACCTGAATTCTCCGCCATCTGTGGCTTATGTTCAAAATGACATGCCTAGGAAAAATCATCACTCTTCCACCCATATATGTCAGTTTTAGATAGTAAATAATGTATGTCAAACAATGTACAAGAACATACCCCATGGCGATTCATTGGAAACCCATTCTGTAGATCAAGGAAACTAGTGTCGAGCCTGAATAGTAGGAAGGTAAATGAGGTGTCTCCAGGGAAGGGAGAAATATAATGGGTCCAGAAGCTAGGGAAGTGTAGGCCGGTACTTCATCAGTAGTGGCAGTGCAGAATGAGAACACGCCTCTAGCCTCCGGGGAAGGGTGGTCTCATGCATGGCCTCGGGGTCTGACTAGGGAACTCCCAAAAAATAAATTGAGGTACTCCAAACACCATCCACCAATGATATATTCTCTTATATATGGTATTCTTGGAGAACGCTATGACATTCCATGTCAGCCGAAGAGTTATGGTGGAGGTTAATACACACTGGGCGTGATCTGCTGGACATTGGGATTTTCCAGATTTTAGAAAGAGTAAAATTTCATCGTCGACACGCATACCTGATAGCCTTGGACATGTACACATGCCATCAAGGGTGGTATGAATAACCACATCTCTTGGTGAAAGTATTTCTTTTCCAGAATCATGACCTAGAGAGGCTTCTATATGATGATGAAAGTGTGCATTTTTTTTAAGTGATGGACCTCAGATTGAAATTCAATGCATCACCACAGGAATCATGTAGTATGTAGGCATTATCAAATGATATGGTGTGTGATTGATACCAACCATGATTCCCCATTGAGTGTGGATATCATGGTGCAGTTCCGTTTTTCATCGCGCGACCAGGAAGATATGTCACAGTTTAGGGTCATGTGATGGGACTTACCATGCATCTTAATGTCAGGTATTATAGGCGCAATAGTTTAATGTCATGTGGGACTAGGCCTCATAGTTTAAAGTCATATGGATCATACATATATTGAAGAGATGAGGTTCTAGAGGGAATTTTCACGGTGTGATTAATCATACCCGACCAGAATGAAGACAAATTATATATCATACCATGAACAATTATGAGGAGGAAACCTCGGGTCAAGGGGCCAAGAAAGGTTAGAGGATAAGGGACGGGAGAAACTAGATTCCAGTTGTGTTGGACCTGAAGACGAGATGTTTGGGAGTTCCTACATATCCTATGGGAATGGGAATCATGTCATACGTAGTTCTAGGAGAGATCATAGTTTAAGGTCATAGAACTTGGACCATAGGGAATGGGAATCCTTCCATGTATCTGTGGACCTCTACCTGATCCCTAAGCCCATGTGAGTCAAACTCGATGTGGGAAACAAGGGAAGAAGAGGTTTTTACAATACCTAGAATGCAAGATGAAGGGAAGTCGGTGCAGAGACCTAAATGATTCCTTTTACCTTGGCTTTGGTCCTTTTAATGTGAACATGTGCAATGAGGGATAGTGACAGGAGTGTCAAAATTACATTTGAAAATGATGGGGGTGGAAATTAATTTGAATCATGTAACCAATATCCAAGGATTGAAGGGTATGGTGTGACGATGGGGGATAACTGTTGACCGTGTTCTGAACACAACATCCATAGCGTGGGGCCTGAAATGGGAAAAAAATGAGCATTGACTGCTGAACATATTCGCAACACGAGACATGTAATTTTTTTTCTTCTGAAACCCTTGAGTATGTTGTCATACGATGGTAGGGGAGACCTTAGGCCTTGCATCCATGCCATTTGGGGGTCCCTTTAGGTGTGAAAGGTAATGAAATCCCAAATTAAGTGGAACACGAAGCATGGGAGATGGGGGAAAACATTTTCACATAGAATATGACACTCCAGGTTCTAGACTGAGTACTCATGGCCCAATTAGTGAATCACCAATGAGAGTAGAGGGACCCGACTCAAGGGTATCCAACTCAAAGAGATGAAAGTAGGGAAAGGGGGAGAAGGCCTCTCTAGAGAGAGAGAGAGATATGTTGTGTGGTTGTTATAAATCTAACGTGAATATAGAAATGAACCCATAACACACTGTATACCCCTCTTTTGGAAGAACACGGTCCATGTGTCCACAATGATAGGGAGGTTTCTAAGTGATGGGGCTAGACCCATAGACCAGACATTCAGGCAGTCCTACCTATCCCATGAAGATGGGAATCAAGCCACATGTAGTTCTGGGGAAATGGTGATGCTAATAAGAGAATGATACCTCAACTTGGGGCATGTATTACCCGGTAAGCAACCCAATATGAATGATAACACAATCCCTTACCACACCATACAACCCTAAGTGAGAGCTTGGGCCAGGGGCCTGAAAAGGCTCGGGCCCTGAGGCTGGGCCTTGGAAAAAATGTCATGGCCAACTTGCAGATTAACATCTTGTAGTGAGGATGAAAGTAGTGGTAACATATCTCATATGGGGATGTGTACGACACAACAAGCGACCCAGCCTGACTGAAGACATAATCCTGCACCACTCAATAGAACCCTAAGTGAGAACTTTGGCCGGGGGCCTGAAAATGCCAAGCGGCCTGAGGCCTGACCATGGAAAAAATTTCATGGGTAGCTTGCAGTTTAATGCCTTTCAGTGAGGATGAAGGTGATATTTGTTTAGGGTCATAGATCTCGGACCGTATATGCCTAGTTTAATGTCATATGTGTGGGACATAGAGGGATAATCATCATGATTATAGTGGAACAAAAAGAGGAAATGATGATAGAGTACCACTGTTGACCATGTTCACAACACGGGACTTGTATGAACATGTCCCTCCCTATCCTTTAGGGAGTTAGCCACGGTATGGGAGCCCTTTGGTCTGACCATCCATTCCATTCAAGGACATTTTGGATATAGAAGGGGATGGAATCCCATGTGACGGGACTATCGAAGCTTGGGGGGAATGCACACGGGACATGCGATAAATTAAGGGATGGATGTCTCAAGGGGATATGTGTGGCATGGAGAAATATCCCTATGTGAATGAGGACATGATTCCATACAACACCACACAATCCTAAATGAGAACTTGGTCCAGGGGACTAATGGATCAGAGGCTTGGGCATCCCGACCAACTGCAGCCACATGACCTCTCATTCGGGCATTTCCTACACAACTCCTAATCCCACGTCAGAAATTCTCGATGTGGGAAACAAGGAGTATTATTAGGACCTCTCCATCACAAAGGATCTAACAGATGTAATTACACTCCCTCTCAATGTTGGTTGAGATTTGGAGAGAAAATGGGGCAGAATGAGCCACTACACCTCATGTTTATGACATATGGGGATGGTGACAAAAAAGGATAGCTTCTGATCATATTCGAGACATAGCATCTAAATTGTGTAACCTAATATAGGATGAAAAAATGAGCATCGACCCCTTCCCATATTCGAAATGTGGGGCTTGTATCGATTTGTTGTCAGGAACCCTTGAGAACGTTGGCCAACTATAGTAGGAGATCCTTTAGTCCTTGAATCCATGCCATTTGGGGGTCCCTTCAGGTATGAATGATAATGGAACCCCAAATGACATGGTCTGTGGAACATGAATTCACCCATGAAATTCCAATGTATTTGGAAAGGAGAAGAGACATAGATCATTCAGAGATATACATACGTAGTATGGCATTGATGAACATTATTTGAATGAGGGAAAAGGCAGGTGCCACACCATCTATTTTGTCCCAAGGGAAGGTCCCTATGTTTTGGTTCTAGGCCTTCAGATGGAATGTTTGGGCAGTCCTACATATCCCATGAGGATGGGAATAAATCCATATGTAGTTCTAAAAAATCCATACAGTTTAGTGTCATGCTGTAAGGATTTGGGAGGATTAGAAGAAAGAAGGAGGAAACATGGAGATATTATGATAACCTTGATATGGATGGGGCCTACAAAGCCTACACGACGCCTTGTGAGATCCCCCAAAAAAACATTTCCCAAGAGGGTATAGTCAAAGAGGAAACTCGGGTTGGACTCAATACGAGTTGTCTGAGCATTCTTATGTATCCCATGGGAATGGAAATCAAGCCGTACATATTTCATGAGATTCAGTTTAAAGTCATGCAAGATGAGGCACTGTTTGAAGTCATGTAGGGCCGTGCGGTTTAAGGTCATGCAGAACCATCATGCAGTGTAGGGTCAGGTAGGACTGTCATGCAGTTTAGGGTCATGTGGGACCGACCAGTTCAAGGACATACAGAACCACATCATTTATTGTCATGTGGGACCCTACATTTTATGGTCATGTTGGACCCTACAGCTTATGGTCATGTGGGACACTACAATTTATGGTCATGTGGGACCCTAAAGTTTATGGTCATGTGGGACCCTACAGTTTTTTGGTCATGAGGGACCCTATGTCTCAAGAAATGTATTGATTGTGGACATAACATTGGTCCGAGAAGTTACACACTCACCATACATTATAACTAGCGAGTACGCGACGTTGGAGTAAAACTTGTGAATGATATAAGGACCTTCCCATTTTGGTTCCAACTTGAGTGGTTTCCAGCCAGGTATCATTGGTCCCATCGAGGCTAGTACCAAGTCACCCTGTAACATAGAGCGAAAGTGAACTTTATTTTTGAAAGCTCTGACTATCTTTTTCGGATTCCTTTCTTGATTCTATAGGGTGTGAAGCATGTTCTTGTCAAGCACTTCCATCTTGGATAGACATATTTCAGCTACATTATGTGGAGCTTTCTGATCATTGAATGCTATTCATAGCGAAAGAAGTTGAATCTCTATGGGTAAGACAACCTTCGTTTCATACCCCTGGGGATCTGGAGTCACCTGGGTGGAATTACGAGTCATCGTCCGATAAGCCTAGAGGGAATTATGGAGATTTTCCTTACAACTATTCTTATTCTGACAATCCTTTTTTCTACATAATGTTAGAGAGGGTTTTGTTCAATGCCTCTATCTATCCATTTTCATGGAATTGGTAGCGGGAGGTGTGGTTAGAATAGATGTTGTACTTAGTGTAAATTAATTTCAACTCAACTGCTCAAAATATTGTGCCGTTATCAGCGAGGACAGCATGGGGGACTCCAAATCCATCGATGATGTTGGAACACACAATGTCAATGATGGAATGGGCCTTGACCACTTTGATTGGTACTACCACTACCCACCTGGAGAAGAAATATGTAGGCATCAGGATGAATCTACACTGGAGAGCTGTCGCAAGTGGATATGGTCCCAGGACCTCGAGTCCCCAGACCGCAAATGACCAAAAGTACATGGTGGAGTGGAGAGGCTATGGCGGACGATGCATAAAGGTAGCATGAATTTTTCATGCAATGCATCTCTTGGAGAACTTAATACTGTCATGGATCATGGAGGGAAACAATTAGCCCAATCCTTGGATTTGTTGAGATAGCTTTAGTATGGTCTGATGAGACTCGCAGTAACTGGTGTGAAATTCTTGCATGAGTAGAGAAATATCAACTCCTTGAATTCAACAGAGGAGAACCTCATCAAACCTGTGGATATAGAGGATCTACTCATGGCCAGGGCTGTCCTGGAGAGTGAACTATAATGTGCGATGTCGGATTCACTCGCACCTGGCCCAATCAGCCAAGAGGTAACCATTTTGGAGATATTTGGAAAATGGGTCTCTTCAGTCGGGAGTCACTTCTATCACCACATCTAGGGGACTCAAGGGTCTATATGTAGAGGTCATGGTGGTAAGGTTGCTTACCTACGGGCCATCATCATCCTCGAGGGTGATAGGAGTTATGACTCTCTGATGTGACACATTGATAATCAGATCATCCTGTTTGGGCTCTGTGAGTGATGCATCCATGCCATCCCGGGCATCAGCTCGACCATTTTGAGATCGAGGAACACGAGTAGCTTTTGGATGAGATGGGAATTGGGACATTAGCTGGAGGGTGTATTACGAAAATGGAACGAGCTCTAGATTTCTAATGACTTAGTCACCAATGATCATCTTGATGACTAGTTTGGAATCCCAGTTCACATGAAAATGGGGCACATCAATCTTGAGGGCCCGCTCGAGGATAGTTATTAGAGTCTGATACTATTACTCAGTGTCGGTGTAGCCTTCTGACAATACGAATGTGTATAGAAGAATGGAATGTTCTTTGGTAATAAATATGATTTCCAAGCCTACCCTATTGAGCATGGGATCATTGAGCCTAATGCTGGTGCAGCTTCGGGAAACATCATCAAAGTGCATCTGCTAGCACGACATGGCTTGGTATACGAAGAGGATTGCATCATCGAGGAAATCCAGATCCAAGGACTGGTCAAAAGGTACCAGATGGGAAACAAGGAAGTCTACCAATATATACCCCTCAGTAGCTTTCTGAGGTACAAACCAGATGTTTAACTGCTAGAGAATCACTTCCTGCCAAGCGAGATGGTGTGCCAACATGGGGTAGTTAAGAATGTACTTCAGTTTGTCTACTTGATATACCAACTATGCCTCGTGGTGCTACATGTAATGTCACAATTTATATACTGGGAATACCAGATCAGGGAAGTTCTTTTGATGGGGGGTATCTAGTCTCCGCATCGAGGATCATACAACTATGTTGTAAAGGTTGTTCTCCATCCCCTCATTGTTCTTCTGGGTGAGAAGGTAACCAAAAGATCATTCCTGGGAATCCACATAATGGACTAATGGATTTACAGAGATGGGTGGCACTAAGATAGGGGGTTGGATAAGATACTTCTTGATCTCCTCAAAATAAATCTAACAATCTGTGTCCCACTCATAGATGATGCCTTTATTCTTGAGGTGAGAAAAGGGCATACAATTTCCAACCAGCTTCATGATGAATTAGTGTATATTGGCTAGGTAGCCTTGGCAACCTTGATGCTTTTGATTGTTGCTCAGAGTGGACATTTGTAAAATGGCCGTGATCTTCTCTGGGTCAATCTCAATGCCCTTTTATTTGACAGCGAAGATGGCAGACTTTCTAGAGGTGACCCCGAAGATACACTTCAATGGGTTCATCATCAGGTGATGGTAATGGAGGAAGAATAACACTTTCTCAAGGTCATTGAGAGGGTCCTGAAACTGGAGGGATTTGAACACAATATCAACCTCATTTCATTCCACCAACATCCCAAGGATCTGCATAAATATGCGATGCATAGGCACTGGTAGGTGACACCTGGATTCTATAAACCGAAGGGCATGACATGGTAATAGAAATTACCTTGCGAAACCGTTATGGTTGTGAACTCATCAGCCTCAGGGGAATTTAGATATGGTTGTATCCAGAGTACCCATCCATGATGAAGGGGGCTTGGAATCTAGCTGTAGAGTCAATCAATAACTCCATCACATGAAGGGAAAAATCATCCTTTGTACAGTGATGGTTGAGATCCCGGAAGTCGATGCAGACTCTGATCTGTCTGTTTTTCTTCCTGATTGGCCCCATGATGGCTTGAATTTTTGGGGTACTGGACATCCATAATGAAATGGGATCTGATGAGCTTATCAACTTCCACCTCAACCATTGCACCGTTAGACAGGTGCATCTTTCTGGAAGGCTGCTTGAACCCGCAATGATTTACAGGGAGACCAAGGCGGTGCATGACTACCTAAGGATATTTTCCTAGAATCTCATCATTACTTCAGGCGAATACATTGCGGGGTTGTTTTAGGAAGTCTATGTTCTACTGGAGCTCCTCAAAGAACATGGGGGCACAAATCAATGTGGGTCTCGGGTATGCCTCATTACCGAGGTTCACGTGTACCAACGCATTGATTGTGGCAGAGATATCCTCTTCAATGGTCAGGGGAGAATCCTATAAATCATTTCTATAATTATATAGGGGGGATCTGTGGCAGGTGGAATTTCTTCTGAGTTCGCAGATCCTGAAGGGAGGTTGGTACCAGCCGGAGCGGTAGTAGTCACTACATAAGAGGAGCCGTATGCTGCTGCAACCATAGAGATGAAGGCATTTCATCTAATCCCATATGGCCTTTTCCCCAATGGTCTATGGTTGATTATATCGAAGCAATAATGGGGCATTGGATTGAGCCAATTAATTTTAGCATGTATGAACAAGCACGTTTGACGTGTTATCGTTGCCATGGGGTGGTCATACCGATACAGTATGGGGGTTGGAGTCTCCGAGATCACCTGATCTTGATTTGTATAGGTGTACGAGGTGACTTTCTGCCATTGCATAGACCTGAGAATGTGTTCCACCTTTATCCTAGACAAAATTAATCATTTTCTCATGTACGGGGTTGTAGACTCCCATCGGTGGATTAGAAAGATGTAGGAATCATCTAGATCAATCTAGAGGTCGGTTTCAGCCACGACATTCCCAAACTCATTGGTTTGAATCTACTTTTACATGCTCCTATAGTATATGGCATCCGGATAGTGGGCCTCACAAGAATAAAAATGAGATTTTTCACCATTAAGAATGACCACTCGACCATTAAGGGAGTACTTGATGAAGTTGTGATATGATTAGGTAACTACTGCACATAGGTGGAGCCATGGCCTTCGCATCAACAAACTGTAGGAAGTTCCCTAATAGATGACCAGAAAGTCTGTACTGGAAACTAGGCAACCAAAATGGGTCTTCAAATGGATCAAAAAAACCGGTGTTTATTCCATCCTATCATAAACATTGATTCTTAAGTCAGAGAGACTCAGATCATCTTCAGACAATCCCATATTTCACTATGTCTGATTCGAGAGTAGATTAATTCCAGAGCCTATGTTGACAAGACAGCGATGAAATTTCAAGCCATTGAACTGGACAATGACATACATTGGTAGAATGTTCCCCTGTATGGGAGAGCCTTAATATTTTCAAGAGAATGAGATGATGTCATGTTATTTAGAATTCTCGATTGCCTCAGCATTGAAGGCTTCTATGGCTGCTACTTCCATCTCAAACTAGAGTGGGATTCATAAATCCTTAGTGAGGGCCTCACACATATCTGATGAAAGTGGAAGGGCCCAAAGGATGGAGATCCTTGATGTAATAATGGAATGATTTTTAAGAACATCATAATTCTTCACCCGACATGAAATTATACTTATAGGATGCTGCTACATGACAGGAGGCATGGCGGGCCTTGCTGGCTAGACCGGTGGCTGACTGGTGTTGGGCCTTTCCCGCTACTCACTTGTCAAAGCATGTAGAGTGACTATCGGATGAGGGACAGTCAAATGAGACCAGCCTGTAGCAGGATGTGGATGATCATAGCATGGTCGGGGTGGATTTAACTGATCTACTAGCATGAATGGCATTGAAGGCAAGCCCGATGCCATCAGATGAGAAGGTTGCGCATGTTGAGGTCTGCCCACAGCCTGTTGCATGGTTTCGGGAGCATGCACATCCTGGTTGTAAGTGCTGACCGAGGTACTCCAAAGGCCCATATATCCACAACTCCGTTGATGCTGGCGACAACTGGAGACATTGGGAGGATCCGCTGGGCGCTCCTCATCGTCAAGAATCATGTAGGGATTTAATATCTCAACGGTGTTAACCGAGGTGCATCCTTGACCGTCACTCAATGTTTTGTCCACTACTATATGGATTCTGGGAGGTATTTCCGTCTCCGGGTGCATGATGTTGCTGAGGTTATGATAGGATGATGGAATTATCAAGGGACTCTACTTTCCCTTTCCTCACCTGTGTTTTCTCTTCTGGGAAGAGAACAACTGAGATGATGATGCAGAAGTAGTGACTATAGATTTTAATGTCTCTTTCTGATTCAGGCACGCCCAGATGACACCGTGGTCACATGGGAAAGTTTTTCAAGCCATCCAGTCATCATACTTATGGGATGTGTGACTGGAAACCTGATAACACTCACCCTCACTGTTGTTGCTGCAGTCTGACCCAAGAAGACGCATGCCACCTATTTTAGATTCAGTCCTAAAGAGACAATTTTTTCATCTAACTGGTCTTGAAGTCATTCATTGAACACATAGCACATCTTGAGAGGGTTCCACATGATTAGTTGGTAGGGGCAGTAATTAAGGTGATTAGTGATATATTCCTCTTATGGCCTTCTACATTTAGGAAAATGTAGAATCCCTTACACCAAGGCACAACAGATTTAACTAGGGAATTGTGCCTCCTTGAATGAGGAGGTTCAGTTTTTACTCTCTGGAAATGGGTCCCTATGAGTGTGACCCCTATGAGGGGCTGGAGGAGCCTGTCAATGAGGTGGAGCTCAGTTATCTCACTTATGTTGTGATAGAGCATTGCATGGGGGAACCTGCTGATTCTGAGGTGGGCGATGTTATGCTGGTGGTTTTTCCTGAGGTAGAGGGCCTCTGCGAAGTGGTTGAGGCAGATCTACTAACAACAAATCCAGTTGCCTGGGGGACTCTATTTGTGGCACTACGGTATGCTTACCCCTATCATACCTTCATGCAGGGATAAAAGGAGGAAACAGACATGCCTTCATGGCCTATTATAAGGCTTCCTCTAAGCGTTGGGCCTTATCAAATAAGTCTTGGAATCAACTCGGATAGTTCTAGGTGATCAAAGAGGGGACCAGCTCCTTCATAACATTCCCAATGCACAGTTTCAAAAATTTATCCTAAGTTAGCGGCATGTCAAGGGAATACGTGCGTCCTTTCCAATGGGTGACAAAGTCAGCGACGCTCTCATCAATCCTCTGCTTGCACAAGAAGAGGTCTGTGAAACTCATCTTTCAGATGGTGGAACTGAATTTGTAGAGGAACTAGCAACAGAGGTCCTCCAAGCTTGTTTATGATCGGATGAAGAGCTGGTTGTACCAGACAAAAACAGGCCCAACCAATGTCTACAAAAAACAACGGATCATGGCGACCTCCTACTACGCTGGAGTTCCCAGCCTGGGGCCACACCATGAGGTAAAGTGGGCCAGGTACTATGGTGGGTACCATGTCTAGTTGAAGGTGGAAAATGTGGGATTCCCGTAACCTGGGGGTTCTGTAATATCATCCACCCATGCCGTATAAGGCTTTCCATTGGGTGGAAGTGCCGTCTATCACATCTCTAATGCCTTGAGACGAGAAGTAAATCCCGTTATTGGATCATCTATATAGGGGTTTCTCTCTTGATGGGGATCCCTGACCAATAGTGCATTGGAAGGTTCTTCAACATGATAAGGTAGCCCAGCAGCTCATGGAGAAGCTGGTGGAGTGACCTGCTGGGCAGGTAGGGGAGGCTGAGCTAGATCCATAGGATTGTTACGCCGCTCTGGAGGATTCGACGATACGTATTGTGCCATCTTGATGTAGGTTATACCCTCAACCCTGTCTGCATGGCTAGGATGGTCAGGGTTAACTGGAGGAATTTTTCCGAGGTAAAGTTGTGTCTACCCCTACTGCCCCAGCCTAGGATCACCATAGTCTGGCCGACACTCTACATCACATTCAGTGAGGAAGTCCTCACCCAAATTCTCCTGTTCCGAAAGTTTCTGATGCAACATGTCTTTTTTAGGGTCTTACTCCATCTTCTTCACCGAGTTAGATGGGTCGGAATACTTGATATCTCTAAGATTCTCCTTTCCCTTACCTTGATTCTGGCTAAGAACTAATTCCTCAGTGGGCACAGTGAGACCAATCAAACTCTTCTATTGACGAGTAACCCTCCACAAGGGATCCAGTAGTTTTGGAACACCTTCAAGGGGGAGGTCCTCATCCAGGAGCTCCAGATCATTTTCCACAATCTATATGGTGTCCATGTTGATCGTGACACCACCAAGGGGCATGTTCTTAATATCGACAAGTGATGCTGATTTCCATTGAATAAGACTGAATAGGAGAGAAGCATATTTCCCCCAACCATATATCTAAACATGGGGAGAATCCTCTTTGGTAATCATACGAAGTACCCTGAAACTCGTAACGCATTGCTGTTGGAGGGCCCTATGGAGACTTGGTGACTCAGGGCGCTATGCCATTGGGTGTGCGGCCAAATCAACTAGATGGAATTTCTTTCCAATGTCTCCAAAATGCTCTTGGATCCTCAGATAATCCACTCACTGGTGACAAAGGTGGAAGTGAAGCAGCCATAGGGTTTGATGGAAGCAATCAACATCCTCATGGGTGAGGGATTCTGGTGTGAAAAAATTAATCACTCACATGGGCCACAACACCTTAGGGAAGTGGTTTGATGCGAGGATATTCTATAAGCTCTTTGGCTCGGATTTAGGGTCTGGCCCTTCATTACCCCACTCGTCATTCGGAGGTGGCTGTGGAACTAGTAGCGGTACCAAATCAGACCATTGGGATGGTAGTATGGCCAATGTAGAGTACAACGAGCGAGCTGAAAAACCACCACATCTCGGGCTGTCCTCCGAAGAGTATAGAAATAAAGCCACCACATCACGGTAGTACGGGTTGACGACCTCAATTCATGGTACAAGGGCTGTGGCTACTGAAATTGGACCACATTGATTCCCATCCACCATTAGTCCCCATAATTCCTCGTCATGATCTCTAGTCGAGGAAGAGAGTGCTTCTGGTGATGATGGTGGTGATTCCATCACCGTAAAATGTGGGGTTGCAAAATTTTAATACTCCTAGATATACCTGCAGAGGGAGGTGGGGATCTGATGGACCTCCCATTCTGGGATTACTAGGCTGATGCACCTTATTTCTTACCTAACCCTTGACTCAGAGGACCAGGGTGAGGGTTACATGGTTGATTCATATATGGCGTCAGAATTTGAGAATCAAACTGGTTTGATCTTAGTTTGAATCTTCTCAGTGTTTCTTTTTTGGTAGCAATGACCAGCCATCTTGCACAGGGATGGTACTTGAAGACAGGGTAGATTTGACGCACAATTAGGTCTTTCAGCCATACTGGTGTTGGGGCGGGGAGAAATTCTTCATGATTAAGCCATAGTGGGAGGGTAACTAGGACATATATCAAAGGGGATATGAGGAAGAACTATGTGGGAATCATTGGAGTGGGTAGTACCTTCGCTGGAGCTGAAAAGAGCATGGGTGATACCCCCATGCTTGTATCCCCTCGTGACATCATTGCGAGGAAGTTCCTTATACTAGTTGAGCCGAATATGGGTAGGGCCTCTATGATTGGAACTAGTGAGGCGGTGGTGGACTTCACCCCTCTAGCTGGTGAGGTGAAAAGGTCCTTCGCCGGCTACTGTGAGAACATGGCGAGGTCCCCCACACTGGAGAGTGATTGGATGCGCAACATCCCCACAACGATAGTATGTGGTAGGCGGGATGGCTCCATACCCAATGTAATGATCACTGGAGAGGCATACGTATTGGGTTTCACCATCGTGGGGGGGGGGGGGGGGTCCCTCATTCATACTGAGGGTAGTAGGAGGCGGAACTCCATGTCTATCATGGAAGTGGGGAAGACCCGCATTCTCCATGGTGGTGGTAGGGGGGGGGGCTCCGTACTGGTGGTGACCATTACCTATACTGGTTGCAGGGAGATTCAACCCATCCTACCAATGGGGAAGTTAGGGCATCGATCTAGGCCAAATATAGAAGTTCCCTCGCTCAGCATATGCAATGGGTTGGTGATATTTGTTTGTGGTGGCTTAAGCCACAATAGTTGTCGACGTTAACACCCCTTGGTTGGCGTCCGCCTTAGCCTGTATATAACCATGGAGTCGGGTTAATCTCACCAGGGCCAATATTACAGGTGCATGGATTACTCACTCCATGACATGTGGAACAGGATAGAGGAGCCAACACAACCTAGTGGGATCCCTCCTTGGGTTCCCCCAGAATGGGATCCTGATTGGGTCAGCCCACACAAATCTAACCTCGTCGGCGTAGGGGGGAGAGTCATCCAAGAATTTTGAGGAGTGTTTCTTGAAATAATTGTATGTTGGAGTGGGGAGTAGTGGCTCCATGCAGGGCCATTGGTGGTGGCATTGGTGGTGGGGAGCAGAAGCCTCCAGATCTTGGTGGGCCATATCCCGAGTCGGGATAATCCCATCCTCCTCGTATTGTTGTAAAAGGTCATTGATCACTCTCTGCTGAATGAATTCATACTAGTAAATGGGGCATGGGAACCCGATGTTCTTAGGTGCAGAGATTGTTGCCGAAGTGGTGGAGCCGTGCGGTACTACCATGTTGTCTTTTCCCCTACCCCTACGTCGGTGGGCGGGCAATGAATGAATTCCTGCAGTAGCTTGGTTCCTGAGAATTAGGGAGATTAAACCATTAGTATTGAAAGGAAAGGAATTAAAGACCCATGCCCCAATTCAATTATATCATCCATGGCTGGTAAGATGGATCCATACCGACAAAGTCACTGACAAGGATGTCCTACATTTTGACTGCACCATCTTTTTGTGAGTTTCACGCCATTCCCGCTATTTTCTTTGTTAGACCCAACACCAAATAGATAGATCTGTTGACATGATAGTACATTTATTTCTCGAATTCTACTCATCTCTATATTGATGAGAATAAATTCACGTCGGGTTCACCATTTCTGTTTCTGATGTTTTCGCTGGGCTGCACACATCTGTCTGTTTGAGGGAAAAGATTTTGTTTGTTTCCCTGTATTCCCACTTTCCAACGGCAGTCGACATCTATTCATTGTTCATGGACGTTTACTCCTTAATAAAAATGGGATGATGGGATATTGTTTCTACCTTTCGTGGATTCCCCCTTCAAACATGTCACCTAATCCGGGTCTCCTTTATATATTTAATATATGGTTCGTGAAACTCTTCTTACTGCTATATCTTCATAGACAACAGTTAATTACACTCTTCTGTCTGTATATTCCATGAGGTTTGGTTAGGACAAAAACCTTCATTCAGGGGGGTTTTCACATTGTACATCACTGTCTTGTCTAGATGCTGGAACACTAGAACGTCTGGGATTCTTCCACTTATTATAGGGCTTCTCAAGAGAACGGAATCCCGAGGCCTCCCAAGTCTAATGCAGGTAATCATATTCCATTATCATGTATATGAGGTTTTCCTAATCTTCCTATATTTAACATAGGGTATGCCACAGATTAAACATCTAATGGAAACAGATTGGACTGATCAAAACATTAGCTAGAGCAGATCAGGTGAGGCGACCCCTAGAGGGAACACCAATATTGGGGAAAACACTTGGTTAGCTACCCTATTGTTGTTAAGGTGAATGGGGAATGGGGTGGAATGATCCCTTCGATATGTGGCAGCCAAGGTAAGAACCAAATAGATTATGGATGGTTATGTGAAATGGGTGTAGAATGATATGGAGTCGACTCAAGGACAACAATGATGTTGGGACTGAGTCTCAAAAATACCTCCAATGTATCCATGTGGATGTGAAAAAATGTTTTCAAAGTTCATCTGACAAAGATTTACCATCGATTGGGGATTTCAATGGCTTATTGCAGGATGAGGTCACAACTAATTACCACTAGATGGGGTTACAACAGCTTTCCACAGGTTTGGGGATGCAGTTTAACGTCGTGTAGAATGATGGTGGCCTGACATGATGGGGGTCGTAACATGTGGGGTTATGAGATTGAACCTTGTTGGGGAATCCTATGTACATTTTCTTGACCAGGATCAAAGACCTCATATTTCAAGTTCGGTTTTGGTGAGATTATGTGATGATGGTCAGGACCAATGGGTGGTGGGATTGAAACTTAGGGATGCTTCATAGGTACCTCAACTTGGAAAGGATAAAAAACCACGTAGTTCTAACTAGGTTTGGTTAACCGACATGATGATGGTCGGGACCAATGGGTGGTGGGATTGAACTTCATGGAGGCTTCCTACATATCTCGACTTGGAAAGGATCAATGACCCTGTAGTTCAGGTTGGATTTGGTGAACTGATTTCAAGATGGTCGGGACCAATGGATGGTGGGATTGAACCAAAGGGAGGATTTCTAAGTAACTCTCTTGGGAAATGATCAATTACCTTGTAGTTCGGGTTTGTGTGGGTAATCTAATGTGAAGATGGTTGGGACCAATGGGAAGTGGTCTTGAACCATAGGGAGGCTTCTTACATACCTCTCCTTGGAAAGGGTCAAAGTCCCCATAGTTTAGGTTGTGATTGGTGATTACACTCTAGTATTTCTAGAGAGGAATTCATTGTCGATGCTTAATCTAAGCCAACGTAAGTCATGCTCGGTGTGAGAAACGAGAGGTTGTAAAATCCTAATGATCACATCCCAAAATGTGCATTCGTGCGAAGTAGACTAGGGATACACATAGTTGGCGGCCCAAAGAGGAAACATGGGCTTATGTGTGGTTAGCAGCCCAAGGTGATGGAGATTGGGACATACTCTATGATGGGGGCCCATGTGGTGACAATGCCCTGAGAGAAAGTGAATTATCACCTTGGAAGGAAGGGGAGTATGGATGCTACCTCCTATAAGGGAAGCTAGGGGCTTACAGCAAGGTGGTTTCTCTTTCCCCATGAATAGATGCCACTTCGATAAAGTGGATTTCATTCCATGTGAGGAAGGATCTCACTCTCGTGGAGACTAGTGGGTGTAGTGGGGGACCTCGTGTGCAAGGCACAGGGGGTGGTCACAATTTAACGTCATTTAATGAGGATGATGGCGCATGATAGTTTAATGTCCTGCAGCTCGAACGAGGTGGGTTTTCTCCACACCTCTAGGAATTACATATCTGATACCTACCCTCCCTTGAGGGAAGGAAGGCATCGACAACACCTTATTTGGGAGGTGTCGAGAGGTGATCCCATTGGGGGACCACGTTAGCGTGGCTATGTGAAGAAGAAATTGTCGTTGGCATGCTTATGTGAAAATGCATGAGGCAAAACAACGCCAAAGAAAGCATCGCCCAAGGGACTTTGAAATTGCTCTGTGAAAAACTAAGGCGGCACACGAGAAGAGAGTGTCTGACATAGGTGGGATTCACATAAGATAGGATTGGATACGGTGCCTCAAGGTGAGTATAGCATATAGAGCGCACGTAATAGAATGGGTCAGGGAAATATAGGAGGCATGCTTGGAAGATGCATGTTTTTCATGAAATATGGAGGGGTTGCGTGCAAGACGGATGATTTGCGCGCATGTTGGAATAATGGCGTGCAAATTCATGGGATTGAGCGCAAGTCGTACTATTTGCGTGCTAGTCAGACAGTTGGAATGAAGGAGTGCCTGACACAAAGGGAACATGCTTGCAAGAGGGGACCCCCTTCCTGAAAATTACTTTGGGAAGAAGTGAAATTCCTGAGGATTAGAGGGCCTGCCTGAAAGGGCCCCCGAAGGACCTATCGCGCAGAAAACCAATACCTGAAGGCCATGGGTTTTTTGTGCGGTTGTGAAAGACAAGGTTTTCTATGTAGAATAACATAGATTCATCTTCAGTCCCTCCCTCATGAATGGTAGGGATACAATTTGTTTTATAGTCAGAATCCTCAGAGTGGAACACAAGATCGTGGTGCACAAACTCCCATCGGTCGTCAGCTTGTGCGCACAGAGGGCTTGGGTGTACAAATGCCCGTTCGATGTCACATTCTACGTGGAAATGGGGGCCAGGCATGCAAGGACCCATTCGACATCGCATTCGATGCGAAAATAGGCCGAGCATGGAAACTCTCGTTCGACGTTGCCTTCGGTGCGGAAACGGGCCCGTGCATGGCCAGTCACGGTGGACGATGCTTTGGGCATGGAAGGGGAGGCTAGTGTACAAATGTTTTCACGCTGGAAGTCCTCTTGCACACGTCTACCCAATCATGTGGGCGCCCACCTCCCGAGACCTAGAATCTTCTCTTTTTCATTCTAGATTCTTTCATTGCAATTTTATTTTCTCGACGCAATGCTTCTCTGAATTTCAACGTCATCAATCACAAAGAGAAAAATTCTCCGCATAATGTAGATTTCTTTTGAATGATATCCACAACCCAATTTTATTTTTTAAATCCTTGAAACATAAAATCAAAAAGGTTTTTACATAAATATTCAAATATTTTAGTAATTTTTAAGTGTCTCAAAATTAATTTATGTTTCACCATATAAGGATCTTATATATCACTAAAAAAACAAATAATCAAAAAAATACATCCTTTAAGGTTTTATGTATAGTAGGTCTAAAATGTTTTTTATCAAATTTTTTTGGTTGATAGTATTTCCAATATAATCATATTTCAAAAATTTCCAAACATCTATAATATTAGGGATTTAATAACAATATTTTATTTAAAATATATACAATAATTCCTTAAACTATTTTTCTTCATATTGATATATATAATCACTCTCGTGAACAATCTAAAATAACATAAAATAATCCATTTTACCCACCATAGTCATCTAAAATTGATTTTTCTCCTAGATAAACGAATTTTCATAAAGAAACAGAGTTTTTTACTTTAAAAATAATTTCATCCACATAAATAATGACTATAAGAGTTTATATGAACATCGCCTTCACGTAGAAGTTGTTATCAACCAGTCCAATTAAAAATAGAATGTACCTCAAACATCTATCTTCATTATCAGCTTCCATGGGTCTAATTCAATCCATATAAAGAATTCATAATCCATCATAAAATAATTATATCTTTTTAATGAATGAAACAGTCTAGTTGTTCAATGAAAACATCCTCCTCAAAATCACAATTCTAAAGGGAAGATTGAACAACTATTTGATAGATAAAAAAGTTTATATGATACCATGGAGATGAACTTCATAACTATTTTGAGACTAGATAAAAGTGAAAAAATTTCATCAATAACAACTCCATCCATTTGGGAGTGTCCTCTGTAAAGTATTCTATATTATTTATTCTTAATTATCATATTTGAATGATTTTTTTTCAAAAAAGGCACTTCCTTCCAATTTTTATTTATTTTTTCAATATTGAAATAAGATCCCAAATAGAGTTATTGTATATCTAGTTATGTTCCTGAATAATATACTTTATCCATTTTTCTTTCTCAGCTACCACACAAATTTTATGAGGACAAACATGTAAAAAGAGTAATATTTGGTTCTTAGGTCTCAATGTAATTCTTTATTAAACTGGTAAATAATGATTTTCAATAATATTTTTAGAAGAATTATACTTATATAATATTTTTTGTCACAATATTTTATTTTTATTCATTTTTTCATCAAAAGTATTTTCTAAGTCAATGTAAAATATATTCTACGCGTATAAGGATTTCCATTTAATCTTTTTTTCCAAAACCATAAGCTTTCCAACATTAGTATTTTATTTCTATATCTGAAAAAATATGTTTATCTGATTTTCATTGAATATAATGTCAAAAAATTTTAACACATTTTTTAAAATTATTTCAATAATTTTTGGTGACAATAAATTTATTGATACCTGATGAAGTTACTTTTATTATATTTTTCATAAAATTTATCCGTATTTAAATATTATAATTTTATATATAAAGTTTCAAAAAATAAATAAATGTGTTTAATATTTTGATTAATATTTTTAATAATATTATATTTTCTAAACTGTTTCTCAAATATCAATGAAAACCTATTATAAATGTCCATTGTAGTGAAAAATACCTCACTCTAAAAATATTTGGAATGTTTATTATCACCTGGAATATATCCACCCATATAAAATATACTCTTATTTCTTAATAAAATGAAAAAAAATTATTACATGGTTTATAGTGTTATATATATAAATATATATGTTTTATCCCATGTTATGAATGTTAACATGGAAAATAATTTTACATGTATTCTTTTCCTTTATCTTCTCTCATCCATTTTATATACACACAATGCTTTTTATTTGTTTTTAAATAATTATTTGAATAAATTTTAACTTGAGTCACATGAATACAATTTTTTTCTTATAGATGTAGTCATTAATGAATATAATGAAATAAATACCACCATTGGTTTACATTGTTTTTATGGGACTACACACATCCAAATGATCAATTTCATGAGGGTTAGTTAACTGAATTTCTATTTTTTTTTAATATTCCCCCATTTCAAAGTATCATAAAAAAACTATATATATTATGATTTTATTTTTGTTTCTCAACACATAACCATCTCATATAATTCATATTATTCTTTTCACTAGGTTTCCATGTACATTACATCATAGATTATTTTTATCCTTGTAACTCATGAAGCAAGGATTGGATGAATCACCCATTAGAAACAAATTTCTACTTTTTCATTCTCCTCTAGTGATAAATATACTATCATTAGAATTTTTACTATATATATGCTCTATAGAATAAATGTTTAATTCTCATCGACATAACTTATTCTTCCACCATGTAAATTTTTCTTCTCTACTTCCACAAAAGAAGATCTGTTAATTATAACTTTGAATCAATTTCAGAATTTACAACACCACTATTTATCATGGAATTACCACTACCATAATATAATATTATAACTCCATGTTTTTATATATTTTTCAATAATTTTATTTTTCTCTATTCATGCGTGATAAATAACCATTATCAAAGTGTTATGAAATTATTCTCTTGTTGGATTTATATAGAATATCAAAATTATAATATTTCTCTTCATAAATTTAATTTTGATCCAATTTTCCATTTTTAAATTGACGATAATCCACGAGGTGTTTCATTCATTTAACTGTAAAATTTTTATATTAATCCCATATTCCAAATATATTATACAAATGATAAAATCATTTATATTTGTTAACATTGCTGAATATCTATATATAACCTTCTACTTCTGGTACTCATTTTTTATCAAGGAATAACTTCTCCTCCAGGATTAATATTTATTTATAGTAAATATACTATTTTACTATCATGAATAATACTTATTCATAAATTTTCCAAAGCACCATTAGAACGCATTAAATCTATTATTATGAAATAATTTAATTTCTATGAATTTAATTTTAGAATTATAAATATTCTTTACATTTCTAATTTTAATATTATACTATTTATGTTTAGATTCACCAATTAGACTTATACTTTATTCCATTGAAATGGGAGAGATTTTTTTATTATTTTTTAGGGTCCCAAATATTTTTATATTTAAAATTAATACAAACATTTTTAATCAATAATGAATTAAAAATATCCTTTTATAGAATATACATAACATTATTATATATGATATATTACCATCTAATTTATATTTTTCAACCACAAAATCAAACTATTTTTTTTATTTAATATTTGATAATATAAAGTTTATTTTCAATATAATGATATTTTTATTATAACGTGGAAACATAAAATTCTCTCAAAACAAATTTATCTTCAATAAAATTCATGAAATTATCATTTTCTATATCATTCATATTTAATATATATATTTTTCAATGATATCAATATATATATATTTAGAATATCTTCTTCTGAATTAGGTTTATTACCATTTTTTAAAATAATTATTTTCTTTCATCAACATGCTTTTGTTCTCAAACAATGCTTCCATTTCAAATTTTATCAAATATTACATAGAGACCATCTCATGTTATCTTACCTTACTACAAAAAGAAATATTACTATTATTTACCTGTTCTATAAAATTAGTGAATTTAATAGGCATTTATTATTCAATTAGATACTAGGGGAAGAATCGTATCCTTTCTCTTAACTCTTAAAGATTTTTATTTTCATTCTTTGGAACTTCTTATTATTGTTATCAAATATGTTAAATGTTTTTCATATTTTTCTATTTTTCTATTCGCTGATGTTTCATCATATTCATCAGCCTCAATGTAAATTTTTTTATATTTTGGACAGTTGACCATAATATTCTTAATTATCCCATAACTAATAATTTTGAATTTAATTATAACCATATATTTAAAATTTAAATTTTTATATTTCGAGAGATAAGATTCATAATTTGATTTTATTTCTCATCCCAATGATTAACATAGTTATATGATTCATTATATATATTGGGTTCATCTTCAATAAATTTGATATTACCCATGGCCTCAAAATCTATCTATTATTTATAGTTATTTTTGAAATATGGTGATTTCCCCCTTTTATAATAACTACAAATATAATATTCAAAATAAAAGGTAAGAACATATATATAATAAAATGTAGAAATTTTTGGTTCAAACGTATCAATGAAAATTAACATGAGATACGTAAAAATAGTTCAGTATTTATGATTTCTACATATCCTCTAACATAACTCACTATTAAATTAGCTCTATTTAATTAATAATTAATTGTTTCTTATTAAACTATTCTAAAATCCTCAAATATTATTATTTTTATTAAATTTTGTGCCTCTTTATCATTCATGTATCTCTCATTGTTATAATCAAGTTAGTATTTAGACAATTAAAGACCATCAATTTGGTAAAAAAAATTCAAAAAGGGAAAAATGAATGTAATTTTATTAAATTAACTGTACTTAAATAACTATTTTATCTATTTATAGAATCTAATTTTAATAAGTATAAATAAACTTGAAACTTAATCCAACACTTTAAGAATAATTTACAAAAATATGGAATCATTCAATTTTTCTAGATGTGATTTTTTCCCACCAAATGACATTACACCTTTATTATTAAATGAATTGTAATTATCTAAATTCCATTACTATAGAATATAATAGAGGTAACCTATGAGTCAGGTCATAATTTATAGTCATGGTGGATTTTGTGTATACACCTATGAGGCGGGTTGAATCAAGTGAATAAGATTTTAAAATATTATTTACATGATATAAAACTCTTAAAATAGTGTGGATTTGTTCCTCTTATCATAGAAAATTGTCCATTTAATGTGAATGAAAATATAAATGAATAGAAAGCAATGAATTATTTTTAAAAGGTTTGGCCTCCGTGATAAAGGCTACTCATTATAGTTGCTTCTTAAACAGGTCTATGGAGTTTCCACTAAAATTGTAAAACCAAATTATATTGTGTATGGAGGTATTATTATTGACATAAAATACAACAGATTTCCATTTTGATTTATGTCACATCCAACTGGTTGAATATTATAATTTTAGGAGGGTATTGATCATTAGTAAATTATGATGTTTTGGTAATATATGAAGATCATCATTTTTAACCATAAATATAGAAAACTCTAAACTTGTTATACCGTTTAATTTATTATCCTTTTATAATTATTCTAATAATAAGAAAAAATATTATACTAGCTCAAGTAATAGAGGCATAGATGTTGGTCTCATACTCAGAATTCTGGTTATACTCAATCTTCTGAATAGTCTAGAACTGGATTATGTTTTCTTCTTTTTAATATATTACGTTAGACTAAATTTTATGAATATTTACTGATATATGTTAATATAATATTTATCACACCTACACCAATCTCATTTTACCATTTTAAATATTTTGAAATTATTAAAAAATAAATATCATTTATTAAATTCATTTTTAGATGATATTTTAGAGTAATTGAATAATAAATTTTATATACCATGATCCTCAATTTGTTTCTTCGTTCCTAGTTTCATGTCAGTGTACCCAAATTATCAATTAATATTTAAATTATCATTTCATTTTCATTTCCACAAATTCCATTTTCTAAATTATAGTTGATAATAATAAACTCATGGAGAACTACACCGTCAATCAGTACTAAAATAAATCTCAGAAAATAATTTAATAATTTTAGAAGTATCCATAACATTAATTAAATTATTATAAATAGTTCAAATTTTATTAAACTCATATACATTATTCTTATGATGTGAATAATATTGTTTAATTATATAAACACATGAAAAAATAGAAAAATCAAATCATGAACATGATAATTCACAATATTTAAATGTCATCATCAATCATTGTAATAAAATTTATATTTTATTATGGTATTTTTTAATTGAAAACATCAGGAAAAGAATTCATGATATATTATATATATACTATTCATAAAAAAGGTAAATTTTCATATGATTTTATCTCAATTTAATTGTCCCCATGGTGTAATAATATTATCAAAGATATAATTACCACAACCCTTTCATTTATATATAATAAAATTTAAAATATTAAGATGTAAATTTTAAAAATAATGATATGAATCCGCTGGTATGATTTTCTTTATAATATCTCTTTTTTTAAATTTTTTATTTTTTCACAACGTTTTTCATCTTATGTGTATTTGGTGATATATATATATAAATATTTCAAAAACCCTCTCATATATTCTAGATATAATATCTTGAAAACTCATTTATTAAGATAATAACACACATAAAACATTTTCATGATATCATTCAAATTCCCCTATAATTTTTGTAACATTTTGTGTTTTTTAAAACACTATATTTGTAGACGTACAAGATAGGCCACATCGAGCATAAACATACAAATAAATGTTTTTATTTAAATATAAAAATTATAAACTAGACATTAAATTTGAGGGAATGAATTAGAATAACTTATTTATTAATTAAATATAATTTAATAAATATAAATTAATTTATTATCGTGTTCTTAAAAAATAATTAATCAACTTTTTAAGGTTATTTTATTCTTAAAAAAATTTATTTTCTTCAAAAATGCGTTTTATATGTGAATATTATAATTTAAAAAAGATTTTTACAAAATTAATTTCATTTTTGAATTTATAATATAAATATTATCTTTAAAATAATTTTTATAAATTTATGAAAATATTGATTTTTTAACATGAATAGTAAAAAATAATAATTTTTATTAAAAACAATATTTTATTTTAAAGATTTTGTTATGAATAATTATGTTTTGGAAAAATCATTTAGCTTTCATTAGTTTATTTTTATTTAAAATAATAAAATTATAGTTTCTATAATATATCTTATAATTAACTATATTATAAAAACATTTTATATTTTAAAAAGGAATTTTTCAAAAAACAAATTTTCATTACATTTTCTATGTTAAATTTTAAATTAAATTCATAAACTTATATGTTTCATTTTTTTAAAATTGATTCTATATTTGGAATCCATGCATCTAAATTTAGTAAGTAGGCCAATTTTAGTTCTTGGTCAATTTTAATAGTAATTTTTGTAATTTATTTTACCAAAGTGAAGTGTAAATCTGGTAATAAACATTAAAATTAAAATGATAAGGATAACAAAATTTTCATAATGAATTCATATATTTTATTTAATGATTATATATTGATCATAAGTATCCATGGGTTGAATTTTGGTCTTTTTGTTGATACTTGGATAAGATTAATAACTTTATAGTATTTTATTTAGTTAAATGTCAAAATGTAACACTCTTATTTTTCGTAAGTGTATTATTTTAAACATTCTTTTATCTAGAGGATGAAATAAACTATAAATATTATTTTAAAAAAATATTTATATTCATCATGGAAATTTAGTGATAATTTTTAGTAAATAAATAATTTAATAAAATTCTTTCACAATGCTAATGCATTAATTATTTAATTAATGTAATAATCAAATAAATGATTTTAAAATATATATAGTTTGAGATAATTATTGTTATAGAATAATTTATATATTAAAATGACTTGTTTCTGATAGACAAAAATAGCTGGTTACGATTATAAGTGTTATATTCATATTATTAAATTTAATTTGTTGAATAGTTCTTATATTTGACATTAATGATTTTAGATAATAAATATCAATTTATGTAATGATGTAAAATTCGTAAAAATTTTAAATTCTACCATGTGAATATGATAATGATTAAAATATAAAAAATCATCTTTTTATTGATCGGTTTTCCATTTATACTAAATATATTAACCCTCAATGTTTAAAAATCCATGTTTTTATGGTAAGAGTTAAAGGGGGTAAATACGGGTTAAAATCAAAAGATAGGGATATAAATATAGTAAAAACATTATTATTTTTTATTAGGTGAAGGAATTTGGACCCATAACCATTGTATCATAAAACAAACTCAGTTTTGTTCTATTTTTAATTGATAATTCGTTTATATTAATTTAATATTTTGAGAAATGCCCCGAGTGCCCCACCCCTCTCTTAGAAAAGGACACCTCTTCTTCTCATTTATTCGCACTTAGGAACCATTTTTGTTCATAAAAACCCCTCCCAAATATCTTTATATAATTTCTATTTATATAATTGTGGTACATTTTTACACATAATTCAAAACATATTAGGCTTAAGGTGTTAAAAAATGTGGTTTCCAAATAAGAGTTATAGTTTTCGGCAGTAGGTTTCGGTTTTATTTTTTCATACACATCCTTAAAATATTCTCAAAATACGTTAAAATAATAAGTTCAGAATAATTATTAAACTTATTGGTTTTTATTTTTTTGGAATTAACCATATCCATTCCCTCTACAATAAAACCATATACCCATGGTTTATTCCTATTGTTATAGGCCATAAAATCATAGATATGTACAATACCCATGGTTTTGTGAACAATGGATAATGGAGCCATTAGTATAAAAACATGGGTATACCTTATCCCACTAGACCACATTCAACTAATGGTTCATTTAACCATGAGTATATTTACCTATACCATCCATGAAGTATTTTCCATTCCATCCAATCCTAAACCTATTAACTAAATAAAAACCATAGTAAAAATTCAACGCAATAAAATATTATATACTTATTACCATCATCATCATCACAACCACCACCAACACCACCAACAACTTAGCAACCACTAGGACCCCCATTAGCATAACTCAGGGTGTTATAGAAAGAGAAAATTTATTCCATACATGAATCAATAGTAGTAAAAGTCACAGATGGATGTGATTGACTTTTAAAGACAAAGATTTCAGGATGTTTTTAGTGACCATTTTACTTTATTCTTACTCTAATAAATATTTTTTTACCTCTTTTACTTCTGCATGAGATTTTTTAACATTGGTGATTTGAGAGATTTGAAAGGAAACCCATGAGGTCCAATACTAAGTGGGGATGATGTTTTCCCTAGGTGGACACCAGACTCTCCTCTGGTGAACATCACCTAATAGCTATCTCAAATAATTATTTCGATGAAATTTTTCATCTTCTTTCTCATCGAGATCCTCCGGAAAACACAGTTAAAAATTTAAAAAAGATATTTAATTATGAATTATGTATAAAAATATGGATCATATATAAAAACCATACAATAATTTATTTTATTTATGTATTCACTAAACATTTATCCATTTTATTCCTACTTCAAAAAAATATTTTTTCTCAAAGAACATGGACTTTAATGTCCAATGATGCGAGATAAAAATGACATTGATTAATATAATACTACAATATTGATTAATATGAATGTAATAAACCTATAATGAATTAGAAATTTAGAAGTTTTATAAATCCATAAAATGAAGAACTTTCTAAATATACATTTAGTTATAAATTTAATACTAGTTTTATAACATAAAGAATACTTACCAATTATCATTATCATCCTGGTTATGATATGGATTCATCTTGTATGTTCATTTATATCCATATATATTTTTGTTAATTTTTTTTTATTCAGTAATATGGTAATTTTGATCATTTTTTCATTTGTTTCATTATTTGGTTTGGTTTCTTCATAATTTGGTCATTCAGAATTTTTGGACATTTACAATTTTTTCCATTTGTCCAATTAGGCCAATTAATAAAATTAGGTCGCATAGGCCGAATTTGGACTATTGGGTAATTTATTTGGCCAATTTAGAAAATATATGACATTTAGGGCAACTTAAACTAATTATTCCATTAAATATCCCAATTTTTTTGAATTATAGGACAATCAGGCTATTTAGGAGAATTTAGAACAATTAAGACAATATAGACCATTTAGGCCAATTTAGGTCATTTTGGCCATTTAGGATACTTAGGAAATTTTTGTTATTTAGTCAATATACATCATTTCATCCATTTATGCAAATTTAGGTAAGTTAGTCTATTTAGTCCATTTTGGCCAAATAGACCAATTAATCCAATTAAGGATAATTTAGGCCAATTTTTCATGAGACCGTTAACACATTATGTCTTTAGGCCATTGGGTCATAAGGATGTTTGTTCGTTAAGATGTTTGGGTTGTTATAGCTTTAGGATATTAATATGGTATTCCTTTAAGTCATTTTTCCATTTATCCATTAAGACATTAGTCTATTAGGCTAATTAGACTTTATGCAATTATACTATTTGGAAAATATTAGTTTATTCCATTAGGACATTATGAATTTTTTTTGTGAGTTCAATATCCTATTAGTCCATTCTTTATGTCATCATGACATTGGGTCGTTGGGCATACTAGCTGTTAGAATGACTAGCCGATTTGAAAATTGGCTGTTAGGACATTAAGGTGTTAGGTTGTTAAGCCATCATGTCATTAGGCCATTAGACAATTAGGAAAATTCTCCAATCATCCACTATTAAATAAAAAAATTGTATAATTTCTCAAAGTTTTTAATTTCTAATTATTCCATTTAGGACAATTAAGCTAATTAGGCCAATTAGAGCAATTATAACATTCGGGCCATTTAGACCAATTAGTCCATTTTAGAAAATTTTGGATAATTTTTCATTTATGTAATTTATTAGGTCAGTTTAGTATAATTAGCCCACTTAAGTCAATTTATGTTAATTAAGCCATTTGTTTGGCCAATTTTGGAAATTTTGGAAATAGTGGTCAATTATGCCAATTTAGGCCAATAATGAAAATTTAGGACATTTTGGACATGTTTGGCCATTTAGGCCATTTAGTCTAGTTTTGAAATTTATCCCATATAGGTAATTTAGGAAATATAAGGAAATTTTGATATATTATAAAAATTATGTCAATTTATTCACCATTCAGTCAGTAGTCTGTTAGGTTAATTGGAAATTAATCTATTAGGTTGTTTTGCATTTAGGCCATTATGCCATATAGACATTTGGATAGTATTCCATTATGACATAATTCTATTAGGAGAATAGTAAAATAGGCCATTAGGCCAATTGGATATTATACCATTAGGCCATTAGGGCATTCATCTAATTTTCAATTTGACCAATTTCCTATTTACCACTTTGGCTATTTTTCAAATTGGTTAATTTGGTGATTTATGCCAATTAATCCAATTTTGGATAATTTTTTCAATTATGCCACATATTTTTCCACATTAGGGAAATTATTCCATATAGGCTTATTTTTGCCAAAATATCCTTTATTCGACCATTTTAGGCCAGTTATGCAATTGTGGTCAATTTAATTCAATTTAGGCCAATTAGGCCAATTCAGTCCATTTAGGCTTATTTAGGCCATTTAGGCCACACAATTCATTTTGAAGACTGTGTAAATTTATTCCATTTAGTCAATTTATGCCATTTAGTTCATTTAGTCCATTTAGGTAATTTTAGGCCAATTAGAACATTTAGGTCAATTTATGAAAAATTCCCACTAGGACGTTATGCTATTAGACCGTTATGTAGTTAGTCTATTAGGCCATTATACCATTAGAACAAATTTTCATTAGACTGGTAGTATATTAAAAAATTATTCCATTATTACATTGGAACATTATTCTATTAGGCCATGTGTCCAATTGGTTTAATAGCCAAATGGATAGATTGTTAGTTTGTTTGGCCATTTGGCCATTTGGCGGTTAATTCGTTATGATTTTAGTCTGTTAGCACAATTGAACATTAGCTCGTTAGGACTATTAGATCATTTATTTATCAATATTAGGTAAATTAGGAAATTTAGACCAATTATGAAATTTATATAGTGAATTTATGCCAATTATTCCATTTAATCCAACTTATGCCAATTTAATACAATTAGAACACTTCGGGAAATTTAGTCCCATTTATGACATTTAATAAATTTTTGTCGATTTAGGCCAATTAGTTGATTTTGAACAATTCTTCGATATATATTAATCAGTAAGTCCATTATTACATTAGGCAATTAGGTAATTTGTACATTTGGTCATTTGAAAAAATTGCCGAAAAGGCCCACCTAAAATTGTTGTATCACTGATAGGTGGGGTGGTGAATCAGTGATGCCCATTTTCTTTTAGTTTTCCATTTCATTGAATCAACTAACACCTCCAATTAAATTTTTATCACTAATCTAAGAATAAATTACTCACACATCCACATGAATATAGGTATTTAAAATCTTTACTTCTCAACAAGAGTATCTATGTCTTTGGTATGGTATGTATAGAATCAAATACCAAAAAATCCATTAGAAAACAATCCTTTTTGTGGATTGAAACAAGAATGATATACCCTTACACTTTTTTATCACTATGATCATTAAAATAATGAATGTTCTTCTTTAGAGAACTAATGAAGTATTACAACATTGTGTAACATTTTATGAAATGTTCACTAATTGCTTCAAAATAGGTTATTTTTCTTCCTTATCAACATTCACTTTCCTTTAAATTCAAACAAATTCTTTACTTTCCAACACAACATAGGGTTATTATTTCTTTGCACATTTTAAGGATACACGTTCCAATGAATCAGTATGATTCCCCTATCTGATTCCCCAGTCTAGAAAACATATATCTACAAGAATACTGTGAAAATAATTCTAAACCATATCCAACATTTCTGAAAACATATTCCTAAATTCTCAGTCATATTAGATAAACACTAAATATGATCTCCCTTTTTCTTGTTTTCTATGGAAACATTTCTCTCAAATAATCAATCAAAAAACCCCTTCTCTCTAAAACATTCAACACATTCACCTTCTCTGTACACCTATAAGCAGTACGAGTGTTAGAAAGTACAATGTACTTCTTACTATTTTTGGTGTGGCAAAATAACTTTTGGTGTGTATATAAAAAATATTTCCCACTTATCCAAAGTTTTCAATTCTCGAATTTCATTTCTTTTGAACACCATATTTCACATCTTCAGTGCTTATAATCCTTTTTAATTCTTCACAAAAGTATTAAAATCTTTTCCCAACAGTAGAATGATTCATATATTCATTCTATTATTTTGTCTGATTCCAATTTAAGTTTTGAAATCTTAGTTATAATGAAAACATATTTATATTAATTGATTACATTACTCCATACCAATAGATCATATGAAAGGAAAATAAATTCTGAATATGATGCACATTACAAACTGAAAACAAAATTTTTATTCCAGTTCTTCAAAACAACTATTATTTATAAAACTATTAAATCATTATTCTATAAACATAGTTCAAAATTCTATGGATATTAAAATTTCTTGAAAGTATATATAAAATATCATTAAAATCCCATTTTAAAAATCCATTCATGATACTCCATAATCAATTTTCCTTTAATTAAAACTGATGTTCTAGTTTCTTATGAATTTACTGGTATCTACTGGTGTCTGATGGATTATTAATAGCTTCACTATGATAGATTAGTGTGAGGATCAGTCTGATGATTTGGAAGAATATTATATTTTACAACTCTTTACACAATTTAATAATTATTATAATTATTCTTTTGTTTTTACCTAATTATAGATAACCAAAATTTATTTTTTACATAACCCAGTAAGATAAAACATTTGATTTATAAAAATGGTTAACTACATTATTGATCATTATATGGTTGATTGGTCTATGTTATCATCTAGTTCTTCAGTCCCCAAAAATCCATTAAACAAATTCTAAATCTTATAAATCAGTGAGGCACCATGTCTATTAGACCTGTATCAACAACTTCAACTTCAACAACATCTTTCCTTTTCTGATTATGGTACAAAAAAAAACAAACTATTCCCCAATTTTATTTCTTTGAGGATTTTTATCTTTTGGCTTATTGGCCTCACTGGAAACCAGTATATTCGTCTTTTCATGTTTCATCCAAAATAACTTTGCGTTCAAAAAATTAAATATCAGGTGATCTAACACTGGTAAAGGTAGAATAGAAAACCATGACATAAAAATATTTATTCTTCTAAAAATTCCTCAATATAATAATAATTGACTCATGAATTTTACAATAGTTAATATTGTCATAGAATCAAATGAATTATATTAGATTCATTTATACTTTGATACTTTTCCTCACCTAGATTAAAAAATTTATTTCATACCCAAGGTAACTAATACGAACAACTTCAATGGAATTGAATCTTCAGAATAGAAAATTAAAATAAATAAACATTCTTTTAAAAAATATGTTTGAAAATATAATTATGATTTATCCTTATGTTCCTAATGTCCGGTCACAAAATCATAAGAAGATGGTGTTTTTGTTTTTTACAATGATAAAAGACAACACAATGTAAACAAATTCCATCCATCTTGGTTCTGACAATAAAAAAAACCATTCATATTTTAAATCAATTCCACCCATCTTAGTCCACATAATATACACCTTTTAATATTATTTTTAGTTAATTTTCATAAAACAGTAAATATTGTAACTTCAAGAAATAAATTTCTTCTTAATATTTCTATGCCTATGTGATCTAACTCATTATATGAAATAAAAATCATTGATAATAGGGTCATAAAATTTATTCATCATTCTTGTATTCCTTAAAAAATTATTTTTTATATTTATTAACTTATTCTACATATCATTAAATAGAATTTTTCTAAATTCTGTCTAATTCACCATTATAATAGTTTACACACTTGTATGTTGATTTCACAGCTTACCTACTAAACCCAGATATATTTTTCCAAAAAATGTTTAGCGCATATAAATGGATAGATTTATTAAGAATTTATCCGCCTTGATAACACTATCCACATACTCTATGAGAGATAGAGCAAACAAGAAAACCTCAAACATGGACTGAAAGAGGTTGTAAACCCATTTTAAAACACAACATAAAAAATACTCCCTTCTATAAAGTGGATTTTAATATTTCTGTAACATGTTTTGATGTAGTAATATAGTCCATATTCAATTAATTCATATCCATGTGATCTTTGATGAAATGATATTTGTTACCAGTATGTTTTTAATTATAATGTTCCGTTGGGTTTTATATATGTTTGATGGAGCTATGATTGTCACAACCCTGGAGAAAGGTTGAAATTTCTTGAACAAGTCTTCCTATAGAGTCTTCATCCACATAAGTTGGGTTGTAGATTTGGTGAAAAAAAAATCTTCTATAGTAATCATAATAAAAAATAATCTCTTTTTATTTTTATTCCATCTTACCTAACATTTCCTTAGAAAAAAAACTCCACCAGATATAGATCGTCAATCATCAAAATTTCTTTTCCCTTAAGAATCTTTATAACTAAAAAAATAAATAAATTCTAAGCTATTATACCTTATACTTATTTTTTTCCTTTGACATATCTGAAAGTTATTTTTCCAAGAAATATGTTATATTCTATTATATATCTATGAAATACTGATCATAAAGTAATATTATAAAAAAATTATTCTCTTGACGAATAAAAATATAATAAACATTGAATCAGCTTCCAAACAACTTTAGTGTCACATTCATTACCTTATCCATCTATAGTCAACTTGGTTACCTCTAAAATTTGTGTTGAAACAAAAAATGTTTTTTTCCATATAAAACTTTTAAAAATGTTCTTTAGAATATATTTATTGATAAATAAATACGTGTTTCACCTTTTGAGATATTTTTAACTGAAGAATGTATTTAATTTCACCAAACATAGACATTTCAAACAACCCAATCATTTCTCCACCAAACTATTCACATTTTATATCATCATTACCAATAATGATTATATCAACAATATAAACAATTAAAATGAGGGAATATTTTGAATTTATATAATGTATTTATTATTATAAAGCATTATTTATTAAAATTCAACTTCATTAAAAATGTTTCCAATTTAGAATATCATTCCCTTGGATGATTATTTATCACACACAGGGCTTTCCTCAATACACACACAAAATTTTCATCCTTCCCAGTAATAAACCCACATGGGTTTTAATGTAAACTCATTAATCAAGATACCCATTTAGAAATTTTAACATTATATCCATCTAAAATATTTTGTTACTACATTGTGCATTAATAATAAGAAAAATTATAATTGTTTCTAACTTATCCAATAGATAAAAAGTATCATCAAAATCAACACCTTTAATTTATGAGAAACCTTTTCACACTAATCTTGCATTAAATCTTATCACTTCACCAAATTTAATCATCTTGTTCAAAAAAATACCATTTGCACGAATAACACTTTTTTATTTGGATTAGTTATAACATTGCAAGTATAATTATTTTTAATATGAACAAAATTTTCATTCATAACCTAAATACAATCTAAATTCAAAAAAGATTAATTTTCATATTTCAACTCAACATTTGATTAGACCGATAACTTTTGATGTTCTTCTTATTTTATCCTTTTTAGGTTGATAACCAAATATTTTTTGAGAATCCAATTGCTTCCTCTACCTAGAATGAGATGTTTTTGATTCTTACTCAAAACTAAAAAAAACTACGTATGATTCTTCTTCTTTTGTTGGATTATAATTATTTACATACTATTCAGAGATATTAACAAAAATTTATTCATCCAGTTTATTTTAATTATCTACATGATTTTTTTAGCACCCTCTACATCTTATTCTATAAATTTCACATTAACATATTCAATCAATCATCTTTTTTCTTGGTTGAAACATCTATGTTATCTTTCTTCTAGATCTAATGGAAGAAAAATTCTATCTTCACCTCCCCATTCAAACATTCCAATTTATGTACCTTTCTTTTTTATAATTCATGGACTCCCAAAGACTATTATGTGTTTCATTTTTAGAGTTTTTTTATGAAGCATTTCACATTGAGTCATATCTGATCATGGCCAATAGGAACATTAGTTTTGAATGTAAATAGTTGGGCTTATGTATTGCCTCTAATATTAATGGGAGGGATCATATTCAAGTAACATTTTTTTCCCCATTTCAATCATACATATATTTTTTCACTCAGCTACACCATTTTTTTGAGGAGTGTTTTGTGTATTCAACTGATTCCAAATTCTATGATTTTGAATAATACATTAAAACTCTTCATTTTGTTTTCACCACCATTGAATGTTATCAAATTTCTCACTGAATACTCACATTCTTTAAAAGATTTTCTCATAAAATTTTTAAACATTTTCAAACTATCTGACTTATGTATCAAATATATAACATATGTAATGCAAGTAAAGTCATCAATGAATGTAATGATGTACTTATCTCCATGATTTTATAAATTCATTATTTTTTAATAGATTTCATAATTAATGTGTATTAGGTGTCCATTTAAATAAATTTCAAATTCTTATGAACTTAATTTATAATCATTCATTTCTAATGAATTATGAAACGTAAATCCCTTCTTCGTGACATATAAATAATTCCACATATATCGTCTCACATTGAAAAATTTCACAAGTTTCTCTGACATGAGTCATATACATTTATGTGACAATTTATTTTCTTATATAATACTCACATTACAAGTGTTTTTAACTTCACCAAATTGGAACATGTTTTATTTTATATTTTGGCCTCAAATAACTATATTTATTTATTGCTCTATTTTCAAAATGAATACATATTTTAGGAAAATAAATTTATTTCCATTATTATAATGTTGTGACACACTTATCATTTCGTGTTTTAGCCAATCAATAAACAATGTCTTCTTGGATTTTAAATTTTCATACACAATAATAAAATATAAAAAAACATGGATTATGAGGGATTCATCATATCAAAATGTTACTATTCTTTATTTTAATTCCTTCACATTCATTAAAAATTTTATGACACATATAATATGAAAAGAAAATCCACTATCCATGATTGAACATCATTATAATTTTTTTACATTGACAGTGGTTTCTATAACAAGATCTTTTTCATTCCCTTTATCAGTATTCACTTCTGAATTATATGAGTTTTTATAAACCTTATCTTATGATGATAACAAAACAAGACATAATTTTAAAATATAAATACGTTGTTCATATATTTCTCAAATAGTTTCTATAAGATGTAATCTATTTCAAACTCTCAGACCACCCAACTTATATTTATTCAAAATATCCTTCTCAAATTTTTTTAGAGGATTGACTCACCCCTAAATTAATTATGTAATTTTTATAATTGTTGTAATGTTTTTTATTATACCAACATATATTTTACATGTAACTGAATCCACTAGAATACTAGTAGTATCCATTGAAATAATATATAAATAGGTAACTTTTATTGTGTCTGGAGTTGTCAGTATTTTTCTCATTAACCATATTTCCATTAACATTAGGACTCTCTTTAATCCTAAAAATTATACACTAAACCAGAACCTTTTTGTTCATCCCAATTTTCTTTTCAACATTATCAAAACAAGAAGATGTTGGATTTTTTAGACTCATTTTTTTGAATCTTAGGAATTCCCCACATTATTATTTCCAAATCCATAACACTCATATATTTATTCTTCTCAAAAAAATTTAAACCTTCTTCTTATCCTTTTAAGGTAAATTTTTATCCTGATCATGTTCACCATTTCAATAACTTTAACTAACTTTATAGATATTTTTCTTGATACTTGTAAAACTCTCCTCAAATTTATGATGTTTTTTTGAACATGTTCCAATTATTATTATTTTTTGTTCATTTTAACTTCAGGCCCTACATTATTATTTCTATATTTCTTAATATATTTTTTCAAGTAATAATTTTCTTATATAGATTTAAATTTTTTAAATAGAAAAACATTAATTTTTTAATTTTTGGATTTATTTCTCACACCTTCTTATATATCTCAAAAATTCATTCAATTATTCATTTTGATAAAATTACAATCATGTTTCTTCTTTTGTCAGAACTGATTCTTATTAAATATTCATTGATAATTCATTAAATGAATGAATTACCTATAGAATTCGTAGTAAGCCTTTCAGAATTAGATTCATTGTATTCTACATCATATTATTTAGAAAAAAACTTCTCTTTTTTGATTTGAGAAATTTATATTTTTCCCATTGGAATAAGATTTTTCCTTATCATCATGTTTCTTTAATTATCATATATTCCTTATATTCTCTTCAATTAATGTTGTGTTCATTCTTTCTTTGAGTATAATCTAATGAAAATATCCCAAAAACTCTATATTAAGTTGATTTAATAGGAATTTCACATATATAATTTCATGTACCTCTTTTTATAATTATTTAAAACTAGGTTAAAAATTCATCTACATATTTACATATCTCATTTTTAGAATCAGAATCTAAAAAATTTTATTATTCAAGAATCTTCTTCTACATTTTTCTATTAGTATATTTGAAAGACATATCTAAATTAACTTTTTTTTCCTTTAATAACATTATCCAATCTCATTTCCTAAGTTATTATAATACACTGAAAACTCTCCAAATCCAATGACTATATATATCTTCATTCCGATGAGGAAAAATTTGAATCAAACATTCCAAAAAAAAATTCAAGACGTTCTCAACAATAGCATAATCATCCAACATTTCACAAAGAAATATAATAGTGCTAAAAATTTCATTATCCCTGGTAAAGAAGTAACTAATAGATTCATACTCACCCATATTGAGATTTACATACTTTAATCTCCAAATCCATAACTTTTATTTATTTATGTTAGTATTTCCCTCATAAATGTTCTTAATATTATCCCGGATACCTTTTTAAGTGGAACCACACTTTACACAATTCATTATTTCTATATATGATAGTTATTTCCATCATAAACAAAAATTCCCATAATGTTCACATAATTCATATAAAAAAACATTGATTAAAAAATTTGGAAAGAGAAAAAAAAGTGAATCAAGGCTCTAGAAAAATGAAAATGCCCACCCCAGATTGTTTAATCACTGAGAGGGGGTGGGTTGAATATGTGATACTGATTTTCTTTTATGTTTACATTATTTTGAAACAAAAAATCTCTATTATTAAATTATTTCAACTTTGTTAAAAAAAGAATTCAAAAATTTATAAGAACACAAGAATTTACATGGTTCACTACTCTATAAGAATTTTTATGCCTTTTGTATGGTACATAAACAAGCAAATATCATAAAATCCACTAGAAAACAACCATTTTGTGGGGATAAAAACAAGTAGGATATAACCTCATAATTGTGAAAAATGTTTATCAATACAAATTTGAATGTACTTATTTTATAAAAAATGATGCAATAAAAGTTTCTATGAAAAGTTATATAACATTCACAATTTTCTCTAAAACATGTTACTGTGATACCTTATCAACTATCTGTTCTGATAATAGTCCAAAAAATTATTCTCTTTCTAACCTTGTAGTAGATACTATCATATTTATACTTCCTAATGATACTATGCCCAATGGATCAGTCTGATTCCCCAGTCTGATTATTGAGTAAAAAAAGATAATTCTGCAATGATACCTTAGAAAAATTTCCGAACCACCTGCAAAATCTCTCGGAATATGTGTGTATGATTTCTCAACATGATCTGATAACCACTAAATACAATCTTTCTTCTTCTTCTATCCTAAAACAATTCTATTGAATAATCAATAAAAAACCCCCTTCTCTCAAAAATGTTTATCTACTCCACCTTCTCCATTTACCTATGAACACTAAAGGTGATATAATGTTCAATGTACTTCCAACTATTTGTAGGGGAACAAATTTGGTTTGAGAATGATTCTAAAAATTTATTTCTAATTAAAAAAATATCTCAAATTTTTAATTTCATTTAATTTTGACACTATCTTTAACTTATTCAGTGCTTATCAACATTTAATGATTATTCTTGATACTTTTTTAATATTTTCACCAAATTAGTTTGTTTCATAATTTATACAAAATCTTTAGACTAATTCCAATTTTTATATCAATTTAATCATCATTATTAGGACATATATATGAATGTATATTAAATTTAATCATACAAATTGATCATATGAAAAGATAAATAATTTTCATTATATTGCTCAGTAGTGATTGAAATAAACAACTCATTATGATGATCCGAACCACATATTAGTTTTAAAACAATAAAATTATTCTTCCTTAAACAAAGTAATAATATATAAAGACATTGAATAATCATGGAAGAACTTAAATAATAGATTCACATACCCCTTTTACAAAGGCTTCCATGAAACTCTAAAATCATTTTTTTATAAAACTAATTCCCTTGGGTCTGATGAAGTTATTGGTATTAGATGAGATCTGATGGATCAGTCTCTACATCACTCTAATGAATTAGTGTAAGTGTCAACTCGATGAATCAGAACAACTTCATATATAAAGACACTTGATCCAACTAAAAATATATCAATGTTATTCATTCTTTTATAAAACATTAATATTAATCAAACATTTATTTTTTACCTAAACCCGGTAAGATAAAACATTTGGTTTATGAAAATAGTTGACTAAATTTTTGATATTAACATGGTTGATTGGTCACCACACTCATATTCTTCTTCATTTCAAATTATTTTCACTTGAATTAATTACACCTCTGATTGATCGGTGACACACTGTGTTTGATGGACTGATATCAACATCTTTGATTTCAGAAACTTCTTAATTTTTTTGATTATGGTATCAAAATAACTACAATATTCAACAACTTCTTTCATCAATGATTTTTACCTTTCGAGTTATTGTTCTGACTGTAAACCATCATATCTATCTTCTCAGTTTTAAAAAAAAAGAATCTAAACCTTCAAACAATTCATTTATTATTGATCTCTCATTGATAAATAGAGATTAGAAACATTGACTTAAACAAAATTCATTTTCTAAAAACTCTAGATTGTAGTAATGACTTCCTAATTCATTTTAGAATAGTTAAGAACAACATATAATATTATAATGTATATTATATATTTCCATAATCCTATAATTTTCTTCTTTTTAATTCAGACATTCATCTTCGACCCAAGGTTAGTTTGATGATCAATTTCACTTAAAAAAAACCCCATCATAGAAAATAAAAACAAATAAACTTTCATTTAAAAATGTGACTAGTTATTTTATTATGATTCATCATTATGTATATATCACCCATTAACTAAATATTATAATGTGATGGGATTTTATTTTTATTAAAAACAACACACAACACAATGTAAAAAAAATAGTAAAAAGTTTTTTTCTTCCAAAAAACCTTCCATTCTTCATTGTCCCTACAATCACCAAAAACATGTTTCCTCTTCCAAATGAACATCTAACCATCTTGATCCAATCATTGCCCAATTTTTTATTAAACTATTTGGATGATTGGCCATTTGGATATATGTTCATTTTTTCATTTGGCCATTTGGCCATTTTTCTATTTTCCCTTTTTCTATTTTTCCATTTGTAAATTTTTCTATTTATCCATTATTCTATTAGGATATAAGGCCAATAAGAAATTAGTCCATTATGAATATTTTTAAATTCTCTACTAGTGAATTTGTATATTTTTCCAATTTTAAATTCTTTTATTAATCCATAATGCCATTAGTTCAGTTGTCTATTTGAAAAATCCATTAATATATAAGGCTATAAGCCCATTATTATAATTGCCCAATTTTCCATTTATCCATTTATTCATTTAGACATTTTCCATTTTACAACGTGGCCATTTAGCAACTTTTTGATTCAACCAATTGGCCATTTAGTTCATTACAGAATTTATAAATTTAGTGATTTGTGAATTATTCCTTTTGACCATATGTCCAATAAGCAAATTGGATATTAGGTCATTTAGGAATTATTAAATTTGGCCATTTAGAAATTTATCCATTTGGAAATTTGGAAATTTGTACATTTGGCCATTTTTCCATTTGGGAATTATTCTATTAGGCCATATGTTCAATTAACCATTTAGACATTAGGACATTTGTGAATTATTAAATTTGGCCATTTAGACATTTTTTCATTTGGACATTTAGAATTTTTTCCATTATGCCATTATGCTATTTGTCCATTTGGGCATCAGGAAAATATTCAATTTGGCCATTTGGATATTTTTTCATTAGTAAATTAGACCATTAGGTAGATTATCCATTAGGATGTTAGGCTAGTAAATCCATTTTTCGATTTGGAATTTTTGTTTTGTCCATTAGGCCATTTATCCAATTGGACAATTTGGCCATTATGCCAATTAGTCGAGTAGGATATTAGGCTAGTTATCTATTAAACAATTAGTCCATTATGCCATAATACTATTAAACCATTAGTCTTTTAGTCCATTAGGCCATTAATCCATTAGTTTATTGGGCCTTTAAGACATTATTTCCATTAATTCTATTTGGACATTTGGCAATTTTTCCATTAGGCCATTCGGAAATTTGGCCCTTTGTCCATTATGCTATTTATCAATTTAATGGTTTTTTTAAATTGGAACATTATATATTTTGACATTTGGACACATTAAAGGGGAATTATTTCATTATATTAGTTGGATTAATGACAAGAATGATTAAATTTCTTTATGAAAATATGAATAATAAACAATATAAATTTCGATTATATTTTTATTGAAATTATTGTACCTGTTGTTTATCATTCTTAAGAATTTTATTAAACCCCAATATTTCCAAATAAATACATGAATCATTTCCCATTTTTTATCCCCACACATCCAAAAAACAAAAAATCAATAAGATTAATAATAATAAAATTTTATATTTAAACCATTAATGATTTGGAATATGTTAAACTCATCAACAATCCAATATGACATCATTTTTTGATATTATGTTTTTGGATAGTTAGGGAATATAAGTACACCCTCTAAATCATAATTAACTCTACTCATACAAAAAATATATGAATCGTGCTTATACGACCATTATAACTCCCCAAGATCCATCAAATTTGCAACCTTACCAGCTTCATTATTGGGAATGTTAAACCCCTGATAAAATAAAAATGTTAATAACTATAAATACAAATATAATATAGATAGAAATTGAACATATTTTCTTACCCATATCTCAAATCATTCAATTTTACTGATTTCATTACTGATATTCCTCTATGAGAAAATTTGAATCATAAGAATGTCACTATACACAGTTAAAGTTCCCATGAAACATCTACACTTCATAGAATTTTTACCTATCATATTATTTCTTTAATAATAGTCTAGAATTATTTATTTTTGGTGATTCTAGGATACATTCATATGGGTACGACAAATACACCTACAAGAATAACCCACTAAATAAGAACTAAGGAAAAAAACAACTAAGATACTGTACAAAAATTAAAAAATTATGAGATATAATTTTGCACATGTATAATAACAAAAACTTGATACATGCTTCTCATTAGGCTCAGATGGATTCGTGGGATGTCTTGAATCAGTAGCCACTAAAAGATGTTCTTTTTCTAATGCATTCACTGTGTGATATGAATGCACTGGAGTTGCATCTGATTGAATAGAGTCATTAGATCATAGGGCGTTAGTAGAAAATAGCGGTGTTATAGACATTGAAGGATATGGGTAGTAGGGTTGGGGATTCATCAGTATATTTTAAATGGTAAATATCGGAACATACATAGATTTATTATTGAAAAAATGGAGGATAAAAGAGATAATAATGGAGGAATGGGTTGGAGAATCCTTGAAGACTCGAGTGAATGATGAAAATGTGTGATAGATGGGGTGTCTGAAAGAGGTCTATGGTGAGAACTTGTACGACATGTCCTCTATCAGGTTCTAGGATTTCCCTCACTCATACCAAAAATAATAGGTATAATATAATAAAACTCTTGTTCACCTATATTTCCGAAATTGTTTTTGGTAACGAATAATAACATGGAATCAAATAAATTGTTGATGAAAAATATTAAAATTATTATACTCAGTAAACTTACCATAGGAGGATACTTAATCTCTTCAATATCTCAATCATTATCATATAAAAACTTCCTATTATCTTCTTCAATATTTGTCATAGTCTACATAATATTGAAATATCCATTATTTAGTAAATTATTTTTAAAATGATGAATAGAACTTTGAAGATCACGAATTCATAAAGAATGTAAAAATATGTTTTAGAAACTATATTTTAAAACCAAGTAATAATTTTTAATAGAAAAATTTTATTGATTTTTTTTAGAGTTGTAATAAATATAAATAAATCCAATTAAAAAAAATCACACAAAAACAATAATATCAATCAAATCTAAAAATGAATTAAATTATAATTGTACACACTTGAGAAACCCACATCACGGTAAACTAAATTTTCTATGTATGCATATTGTTGATTCTATATTTACCCAACACAAAATATGTATCAACATCAAATCTCACAATGGGACAATTTTAGTCATCAAATGAAATATTTTGTTCGACACCAATGGGGGAGTAAATGGTTTTTACTTCATCTCCTCCAACATGAAAAATATGTCTTGGGATTACATTAATAATGACACCATAATCATTTCATAGATGATATTTCACATAAATCATAGTTTTTTCCATTTATTCCAAAAATATTTGTATTATTGGTATCCATGAATTGATTCGTTTCAATAACATTAAATTCAGATTCATCAATCAGTGCAACAGTTCATGTAACTGAATCAAACCATTTAAATTTACTCATAGTGACTAGACCATGAGAGTAGTAATTCAACAACAATATTCTCTCAATAAGTCTATAAAATATCGAATGTCAATTTAAAGGCCTATTATCTAATACAATTGAATAATAGTCTATTGTAGCAGTTAACATAAAGATATTATGTTTTATTATCTTTTTCACCTCTCTATTAGTGGTAAAAAATTAATACATGTGGATTATTAAATATTTTCTTTACTAAACCAATGAAATGGGACAAAAACAAATTCTCTAAATTTTGAGAGATGGTGTGAACATATAAAATAAATAGCTAAAATATATATGAATCATAAAATTACATTAATATTTATATTTTAAGATAAATAAATTAAATTTCATTCCATTGATTTCAACTATGAAGTAAAATCTTTACTATGAAAATCTGGTCTCATTCTCCGAGGAAAATATTGATGATATCTACTTATATTTTTTTCATTTTCCCCAAAAAAATTATAATGAAATTTTTTGGTATATGTGAGATGTCATAGTATTAGATAGCATAAAAATATTCAAGTTACACACATGATTTAGTAGTCAAACAAAGCCTAGTTAAAAAAGATTGTGTGATGTTCCATATCCCTCTCTTCATGGATCAATTTATCTAGTGTATACATCCCAAGAAGTCATATTTTTTTGGGATGAGAAGGAAATGAGGGCTCAATTCCCCAATAATTCTCATATTCAATTCTTATTGGCCAATTATGTGTTCTGATCAAATCACACAAGTATACTAAACTGAAATCCATACAATCTTGAGCTGGATAACCTCTCAGAATAGATCTTTTAGGATTATTCTAGTATTGAACTTAATATTTCATTGTGAACATACTTATTTTAGTTGTAGATATCCATTAAAAACAAATAGGTCCCCCAAGAAGTGTTTCAATTGAAATATAAACTATTAAATGTAGTATTCAGGTGAAAAATGGTGGAGGAAATATTTTTTTCCCAACTCACAAAAAATTAATGAAACCTATTGCTAAATTTTTATCAATAGATACTTAGAAAACCTTTTATTAGAAAGGACTCCAAAAAATTCCCAAAAAATTTTCCATACTTAAATTATTTGAATGAAAATGCTGGATTACTATTCGAATCAATTCATGAAGAATTTTTTGATACTCATAAGATTTTATGCAATTTAGTTTCCAATACTCATTGTTGAATAATTTTTATATATTTATAGAATAGCCTTAAAGAACCTTGATATTCTAAAATACTTCCATAAATTGATTTTTCTTTAAAGGTGTCATCACAAAAGATGCACAATGAATACTCCATTTTCTTTCACTGATATACAGGATACATTTATGGTCTAATACCCCAATCAAACATGTCATAGTGAGATCAGAAGTCATATTTGGTCTTCCACTTGATATTTAGGAGTATTTAACGAAACATTTTACATATAGTTTTCCCCATAGTCATAATGTCTAAATAATGATTAAATAAATTTGTTAACCAATATCCTAATAAAGAGTGAAACATTTATTTTACCTATTTTATGTGACTTCAATGTCAAAATTATTTCTCTTTTAGATTTCACATGTCATTTAAATAATAAAAGACAAAAATCATTCAACTCATTAAGCACATCAATTCCTATTATACTTTGATGAGTCTATTCAATGTCAATAGTATTATCAAACCTCTATTGATTCTTCTTGTATTGATGATCTATTTGAAATAATCATTGATGACCCATAAAATTAAAACTATGAACATATTTAATTATAATATATCATGTATTATATCTATAAATAAGGCTTGATATTTTCCCTTCATTCTCTAGCAGGGAATAATTTCATAATGATTTAAATCATTTATAGTATATTGATGTGAGGCATACATTTGAAATATTTTTTAAATAAGAATCGAATGAATCCAGAACCATATCCCAATGCATCCTAAACTCTAATATTAAAGGTTTCATGTAGAGGTATCTATGATTTCTTGGATAATAATTTCATTATATTAGTATACTCACGAAAGAGAAAGGCTTTTTAATTTACATACATAGAAGAATATTAAAAATGTGAATAAAAAATATTCATGTGTCCAAATAGATTTAAACGTTCCCATGATATAACCAAGGTGACATTAAGAATATCTGATGAAAAGTTGGGAACTTTTTAATAAAATTCATAACATGATAAACCATATACAGGAAAAACTAACACATTATTATCTTAAATTATATCTACATCATTCCATCACATGTTGGTTGGAATTTCTTAACACATGAATATATTTTTAATCATAATAATCAATCAAATGTTCCACCTAACTCTCAATGGAACACTAGATGGTATTCCATTAGTGTTTCATTCCATTACAATGTACCACATTCTTTATAATAATTATGGTTTAATATTTCCTCCCAAAATAAACTACAATGTTTTTGGCAAGCTTGAATTTTATCAGTTGAAAATTTGAGCTACTTATTTAAAATTGATTACATATTATGATTTGAAAGGATATGTATACCATTAAGAATTATTTCCTTAAATTATATAATAATATAATCAATGTATGTATTAGAAATTCTATACAATGTTTTTCCTTGATACATCCACCATTAAAATTCTATCATTTTCATTTTAGTACATTTATAATATATAAGAATTGTGAAATCATCCATTAATTATTTCACTCACTCAACATAATCATATTTACCTTTTTCCTCATGTGTCTTGAAATAATTACCTTGTTGGCCAGGTGCAAAAACTCTCTCATAATGATGCTCAAATTGAAACATATCAAATATCAAATTCTCTATTCGACTTCTTTATTTGCATTCACGAAAAATAGAATACTATCTCATCTCTCAATTGTGATACCAAAAATTATAGTTTTTTGGAATATAGATTTAGTTATATGGTATATAATTTCATCCCTAGTTATCCACTGTCTTACAACATAATTATAACATAGACACAATATATGAACTCCATCTGCCGTATTATTAAATGAAAAATAAAAAAATATCCATATTCATTGGAAAACCATTTGAAATCAGATTAGTATTATATATCCATCTTTTATCTATTATATTACACTGATTTTTTTAATATAAAATGTAAAAATTAATTAAAAAATTATTTGTAATAAATTTCAAAAAGAATATCATCATATCATACTAGTATCTAGAAGAAAAAATAATAAGAGAAACAATATAGTCTATAAGAGATGCCTATAAATAATGAACCAGAAAAAGTATAAGTCATGGAATGAAAAATAATTATTAAAAACATCAATCTTTATGAAAAATTTATTTTTAAATCATCAAAGATTTTAATATGAAAATGATTCAACTAAATACACTTGTATTTATGAAAGAAAAACATTTACACAAGAATAATAACAATGTATTAACAATCATTAAAACCATAGAAACATGTTATAATAATATCATGGAAATTAATCAATAATTAATATATATATATATATATATGTGTGTGTGTAAAATTATACAATACTAATATCATAAAAACTAATATATATTTATAAAATTAAAAAAATATCCATAATGTAATAAAGAGATGAAATCCCTAGGTTGAATGATATATTAAATGTAGTAAATTTTTTTCAAAAATTACACATCTCTAATTGGAAATAATTAATTGATAATTTCATATTTAATTATAATCCTAATGAGATTTCATGAAAGGAATAAATTCTATTACTTTATAACATGAATAATGGAAAGATCTTGTTCAGTGAAGATACTCATATATTATTTGATTTTTTATACAATAAAAAAATAAACTATCTAAAAACTTTATCTAAGGATTCATAAATAAACATTCATGACATTATTAAAAAATACTCATAGGTAACAAAACTATATAAAAATGAGTAATAAAAGTAATGAAAACTCTTAAATTTTTTTAATTGAAACATTCATTCCCATTAAGGTTTTTTATTATATAAAAATTCCTTGAAAAGTTCTGCCATCATATTTTCAAATATAATCATTTAACTATTTATTATAAATTGTAATTCAATTATAGTTGCATTATAGGAATATTCTACAAAATGATACCTATATAAGAGTCCGCCTACTAATACAAAATATCAACGAGATCCTAAATCTGTAGTAATAATAAATCAACCTCATATAATTAATAAATCAATTTCTATAACAAATTGATTCCAAATGAGTCATCTCTATAAATTAATAATAAAAAATATCTAATGGAAAACCATGAAAATAACTTCTAATATCATATATATGTAATTTTTTTTAAAAAACTATAAATATATTTACCTAATAAGTTCATGATTTAAAGCCATATTAAATAACTCCCTAGGATAATTTATCAAACAAATTATGTCCAAAAATAAAAATGATGAACATTTTTAAAATGATGCACATCAAAATCATTTGCAATCATCGTCACCTTGACTAAATTTCCCAATGAATTTAAAAAATCCACTATAAATATCTTGTTTAAAAGGGGGTATATATTCTTGAGAATATCAACATAAATTGTAGAAAATCTTTAAAGGGAAAATATCCATTTCAAGACAATATATTCATAATATTGAAAAAGTACAATCAACATAATTATTCCTGAAATAAACATAAAATTACACCCATTTTTAGACTAGGTAACACAATGTACTGGAAACTATATCATCCACTAGCCTCCTATAATGTTACATAATATCATAGTTTATTCCAGAAGTATACATATCATATCTCATAATTAAAATTCATTATAAAATTAATTTTCCTTGTTCACTATTATAATCACACACTGAATAAATAAATATGTATATAAAATATTACATAAACCATCAAAAAAGGATAGCCCTTTGAAAACTAACTCCTATCAAATAGTTCCCACATCCGTAATATATAATTTCCTATGACAAATCAGTATATAAATTGAACATATATTTTTTAAATTTATCAATCTAAACCCCAATTTATAAATATATAAAAGAACATGTGGAGTATGAGATGGTCTATTAAACATAAAATCACGTTATTTCATTCACCAGCTAATAGTTTGATTAAAGAATAGATAAATGATCCTATATGGTGGTTATGAATATACTAGTACTCCAATAATAGATATAAAATGAAAAATCAAACATCACCAACAAATATACAAAAAAATAATACTAAATGATCATCAAAATAACGTTGCTTAAACCAGAATCCCAATAATAAAACATTTCCCCCAAGGATCCTTATTGCTAATAATCTAGAATAATAATTACTAAGATGTTTCTTATTTATGTTTTCATACATAGATAAAATAAAAACAATGATTTGTAGAATAGAAGATGGATTTTGAACTCACTATAAAAACATATTAGAATCACCAAATTCGTAGATAAATAGATAATGAAAGAGGTGGGGAGATATTAATCATCTATCAGGTAAGTGAATAAAATATTTGACCAAAGGGGGGAGATACTCATATATGATTCAATAGGGGAGAGTGGGTTCTGGGAAAACTGTGGGACTGTATCTGAATGGTTATTAAAAAAGTATTTGGATAGATTAGATATACTAACATTTTACATAAATTGTTCATTTAGAGAGCCTTTAAACAAGATTTAACCATGGTTTCTATTTACCATGGGTATATATCTATGGTGATAGACACATTTTAAAATATTTTAAGGTAAAATAATTAATCATCCATGTGTACTACATACTACCTCTTCAAGAACCGATGTAATTTATTTTCCATAAAAATATATCAAGACGTGTTATATTGATTAAATATATTTTTACATATTATACTTAAGACATATTTATAGCATTTAATGTTAATATATCACAATAATATTTACCTTTCCATTCAAAAAAAATGATAGTGTTGTTTGTGCATAGGTGTGGACTACCACCTCCACAGAGCTATGGGATTAGTTTTTCATCACCACAAAACATTGATGATATATATAAGTATATATAAACAATTAATATAATATATATTATATGATTATAATTGTTTAATTAAAAAAATAAAACATACTTTTTTATATAATGATCATTGAAAAATGGAAACGTTACCCATGTGTACGTAGAGCCTACTATCCCCATGATTGTAATATAGTTCATTTTTCATAACCATATTTAATAGTTTAATTTAAAATTATAATTTCTGTATAAAAATCATAATTATTTAATTATTATTATTCTATAGATGATTTAATAATGAACTCTTTGTCTATAGTCTACTGAAAGATTTCTTTTCAGACTTATGAAACAAATATATTAAAAAAATATCATGTGCACATAAATAATTATATAATTGAATATAAAATGACAATAAGTGTTATAAATGGATTAATAAAATTTAAATGGGTATTAAGAAAGTATAAACTAAACTATTATTATTATTCATTAAGACATATAACATACATGATGAGTCAGACTCAAGGTAAGGGAGTTTAATTTTAAAAAAACATTTTAAATTTCCCCATATAACACTATTTGTTTACATATTCAGTTTATTGTTTTGTAAAAAAAATTAATGAATATTTTTTTATTCTAAAAATTTTTAAATTAATTTTTACCTCTATCCGATCTTTTAAAATATGGTTTTAATTAATGGTTTATTCATTTTCTAAAAGTGGTTGTTTATGATTTTTCAAAAACAATACAAAAGGATTTTGTTGTTAACTTATTCGACATGAGTATATTTTGCCACTATCATGAAGACTTAATTCTATGAACATTCATTTAAATTTTAACAACGTTATTTTCAAAAACAAAATCCATATTTATGTGGTCAAATTTGCAGTAAAATAATAATTTTGAAAATAGAAAATATTAGTATTCATTAGAATATTTTTATGATGAAATAATTCATGTTATATGATTATAAAATGGTTCACGAGAATTAGTTATAATGACAGGTGTTAACATTATAAACTAATATAGGTTAGTTCCATGATTAACCAAGAATATTTGGTTATGATATATAACAAATTATTGGTGACTCCATGATAATCCAAGGAAGATTGGTTATGTTTTATATCCAATGCATTGGGAACTATGGAGGTGGAAGTCAACCATATGGTTATTCCATATGTGATTAAAATTTAACCAATTACTATTATCCTAATAATTAATTAGAATATATAGATATAATTATTTTATGACTCACTATGATGGTCTATCCATGAGTATATGTGATGCTTACTATATGTTAATGTTCACAAGTTAATCATGATTGTCTTTCATGAGTAGATTTGGTGGTTACTCCATTGACTCCCCATGTTCCCAACATGTTTTATCTATTTTCACTATGGGTTTTAAATGTTTTATTTTTTAAAATTTTTTGTGGTTTTAATATAAATTTATCAATTCTATAAGCTCAAGTAATAATGTTATAAAGGTATGAATATTATACATTTTCATGTTTTCATAGACTAATTGTTTTCATTCCTTTTTTATGTCCCTTACTATGATTTTTGTTCTCATCCCACATTTTTAAAAGGTTTTTTTTAATAAATAATATGTATAAGTAGAGGAATGTTTGAGGTCAAGATGATTATTTTGATGATTTATCAAGAAAAGAAATATTTTATTTTAAATTTTTTATTGGGGGAGGGATACTAATAATAATTGAATTATTTTGATGTATGGGTTTACTTTATAAGATATTATCCCCATTATATAATTCTCTAAACAAAAAAGTTCCATGGAATTTTATATTAAGTGAAGTTTGGTTCCAAAACACTAGAATATGTAATTCATAATTTAGGGTCCTCAAAATTTTATGAAAATAAATCTTATGAAGGGATTCTTAAAAAACAAATCACATGATATCCTATAATATTATGAATTCAAATTATATGAAACCTAGTATCAAATACTCAATGATATCTTACATGATCTTAGTGTATTATGAATCTAAGAAAATATATGAGACAAAGTAATCTTGTGAAGTTCTCCAGTCTTTAAAAATACACACATCATACAGAAAAACTCAAATCATACAAAATTATCATATCTCACACAAGAATGATATATCTTACAAAAATTATGTCACTAAATCCAGTTTTCCACATCTTTGTATCAAAACTCTAGATTTAACTCATACACTTATAGAACCTATTCTATTCATTAATTATAATATCTAAATAATTTGTTTGATTAAGAATAATCCATCAATAAAAATATTATAATAACTATATTTCACCCCAACCACTATAGTCCAATCTAAAGAAACTCATACAAGAACAGTATACTAATCATCAATTCTATATAATGATTTACTATTGATAGTGATGGTCAAAACCATAACTTGATCAATCTAAATGTATACAATACACACCCATGGGAATTATATGACACAATCATGCCACAAATTTTTTGATTATAAATGTATCAAAAGAACCCACAAACAACTCATAGAATATAGGGCAACATTAACACTGAATGACATGATCACAATACAATGAGTACCTCCCAAGTAACCATGAATATTTTTTCATTATTGTCTCTCTAGACATCATAGTCTAGTTTTACAATTCCATAATCCAATTGGAGGAATCACCCATATAGTTACAATTTTATGAATCATAATAATAAATTATAAGATAACATATATGTTAAAAATATTCAATAATCTTAAACAAAAATTCTAACCAAAAAAATAATTATTCAACCCATATAATTTCTACTATACCATTACATTCATCATTTTGTCTCTATTTACAAAACTAAAAAATATCATATGAACAATTATTTGTAAATAACTTGGAAAATACATCACATTTTAGACATACCCTGTTATTATATGGTCTAAAATCATACTAAAATCCACATTGAGATAAATACACATTATATTAAAATCCATTTTCAAAACCCTTCATTATAACTTATCATTTTACCTTATATTTCTATTTAAATATAATTATTTTATTATAAATCAATTTAAAACGTTTAAATAAATAACCATTACAATAATATCTAAAAATCATATACATATTACTAAGATACATTATAAAAAGAGGACATAGAAACTCTTTCAATAATGGCATGACCAACAATCCATTTAGAAAGTTGTGAATTTTTTATTTACTATTACTAAATTCAAGTTAATCTTATTTATGGATAATTGATATGTTATAATAAATTCTGATGATAGTAATAATAATCAAATAAAAATTAAATAAAAAATAACATTTGGAAAATATATATAATCACTATTCTTAATCCTTAATCATCACCTAAATTAGGCATATAAATATTTTACAAACATAATATTATACCAACAACCACCATGAAAATGATCACATATTTCATTAATTTAAAATAAAAAATTAATTAATGAAACATCTAAAAAATCTATAATCATCTAAAAAAAGGTAAAATTCACAAGGTAATGGAATAATTTCAATGTCATGATAAACATGTGAATGATACACTCCCGAAGATATATTGAACATAAGAAAAAAAATCCATAATTTATGAAAATAAACATTTTATCAATTTAATTCTATTAGAAAAAAAATTATCTATGAAAATAGATTCAGGGGAAAACTATGTAATAGATTTAAATCGAGATCCCCATGCCTCCTATTCGTACCATAGATGGAATCCCTATAAATATAATGTTATTAAACCAATCAAGGATGAATCACAACTAAAATACGTTAATAACTACATTTAAATTATAAAAGGAACATGGAGAAAAAGATTGTATGAAGAATGGTTAAGAGTTATCTTGAATGGGAATAATAAAAATACCTATAATAACATAGATTAATGGGATAATGGAGGTAGAATAAATATCAGAGAAGCTATCTATTCCCTTATATATTCATTCGTAGAGAAAAAACACCATAATGGTATTCAGAATTATATGAGGATGAAATCATATTTTTACCACATTAAAAATTGGATTGGGAGAAACCAGAATTTTGGTGGCCCAAATTTGACCCTTAGTGAGGCCATCATGGTATTAATGGGTTATAACCATTAATATAGAGTCACATTCAATGGTATAACTAACTATGCATCCCATCAAACATTAAATAGGACATCATTAGGAGTAAATTTTGTTTATTCTTCCCCTTACCATGATCTAGGTTCTTCTTTTATTTATATATTCATTCAATAAAATTTATCTATGATCTATTTTATATATAAAATCGTAGTTTTTATTCTTAGAAGGCATACAATTTTCACCTAATCAATTATTATAAAAAAATTTCACACTTCCACATGATAAATTAAAATCTAATCCTCTTTTTTGTTTTTTGACATATGAAGTTACTGTTCCTTACAATATAATTATGATGAAATGGTTGTACTAAATTCAATACACATAGTGAACAATGATATTCATTAATTCATTTAGATCCATCTCTACAAAAGTTCATAATCATTAAAGCATTATAATTTCCAAAACAAATAACTCCCTAGACATATTGATTTACATTGTTCATAATGTTCAAATTCCTAGTCATGTAGGATGGACACACATTATTAAGAATCCATATTCTATAATTGTTTTCCAAAATTAATATATAATTTGTAATAAATAATTCATAATTTTCTTTATTTTAATGTATGATAATGAATATTTAATTGACATTAGGATATCTATTTATACATCTTAATATGATAATTAATGTTCTCCGCCACTTCATTAAATGGTGAAAAAATTATTAAATGAATATTTTTAATATCTCAATTATATACTCTCATATATACCCAATTAAAATTTTTTCTATAATTTCAAAATCAAAAATCATATGATTTATTCCCAATGTTAGATTCATGAAAACAACCTAAATATATTATTAATTTCTTATTTATGTTCAAAAATACTATTGTATTCCCAATTGATTAATTTTTGTGCCTTTTAATTATTATTATTACGTTATTTAACACAATATATTTAATTGTAACAAAAAAATACTTATGTATATGAATGTGTTATCCATTTCACTATATATGTTCATTTACAAAAAATAATGTCTTGATTTGGGATAACATGATAAGGATTGAGAGTTATGTCCAATGTATTGATTTTTATTTTTTAAGAACATTCAATCCATGTGTTGGATTTTTCATATTTAAAATTTTTATATTTGTTATATTTTATTATTCAATGAATTATTCAATACCTTCTATAAAATTCTCATACCTCTCTCAGATTTTTCTTTAAATTATTCATTACCAAATTTCTCATATGATTGTTTGTATTTTTTTTCCAATATTCAATTTTGACTCTTTATTTTCCTTCATGGATACCACCACTTATTTAAGAAAATATCAGAATTTTATTCTCATCAATACAATTATTAATTTAAATTATTTTATATTATGTTTTATTGTTCACCACCTAAAAATAGATAAATTATAATTTATTTTCATAAATAATATTTTTTTCCAAAAAAAATTATTTAACATAGTCATTTTATATTGATGTTGGTAAATATACTCATATTTTTTCCTTTAATGATCAAAAAATGAAAACATTTATCTTCTTTGGAGTATAAAATTCCTCACGCACATCTTTGTGTTCTACAATATTTTTTAAGATCCATTTGGTTGAATTTACTCCTCATGTTTAGAGTATTATTTCTCCATAACTTCTATAATAATATCCCTTATGTTTTATTTAATTTCTCTTCAACATTAATTAAGATATCTAACAGTGTCAAGTTATTTTTTATCTTCAAATATCATCAATTGAAGCTTGTTTTATTAGTATTTCAAAATTAAATTTCCTTCATAGTAAAAAGTATCTTTTATAATTATTTTATAAGATAAACTCATCATAATAATTATCTCATATCCCATGGTATTTTGATGAAATACACCTTACCATTCTAATATGAAAACATGCAAATTATATCATGCCAGATAATTATCATTTCCCTTATTTTTACATTATTACCATGAGTGTTAGGAAATCAACACTAATATTTTTAACTCCATATTTACCTATATTGAATTCCCTTTTTCTAAATTATTTAAAATTTATATCATTAGATAAATTAATTAGTATACCTTATGGATTCAAATGAATCTTATAAAATAATAATTAATATTTCAAAAACATCTAGGGATACTTCTACCAAAAAATTATTTAAGCTTTATCACCATTATTTTACACCATGTTAAAATTATTTATAATATATTCCTCTCTATCTCAAAATCTATTATCACCCATTTATCATGGTTGGATCCAATGACCATAATGATACGATTGAAAAATCCATTATTGTCTTTATTTAGATACATTCACATATCCTCAAATTTCATGTAAAACATAGGAAATATATCATTTATTAACATTAAATACCCTTTATATACAACATATCCATTACTAAAATAATCAATGTTCACCTTATCATCTTTATGTATTTTTTTTGATAGTTCCCTAAATAGAGATTTTGTGATAAAACATAGTTATTGAGAAGAATTATACCAAATTTATTCAAACAATACACCTTGGGGTCACATATATGATTTCAAAATATTATCTAAAATAAAATATCAATCCAAATTTATCTAATGTCATGATATATAATAATATTATAAAAAAGATAATTTCATCTAATAAAAATCAAACTTCATTTCACATTAATGGTGTTCTCTATATTGATGATTTTTTTATATATATTCATCAAGAAACGAAATTGTACCTATCATACAACATATTGATAATTTTTATTATCAAACAATCTAAGAGGGGGGAGGGATTAGAGGTTTCATTTAATTTTATATCAAAAAATAATTTTTCGTTAATTATCAAAAACAACATTATCTTTTCAATATCATATAAGCACCCATAACATCCAAATATGTTAATTAAACTTGATGAAAATTTTATTTTAAATATTTCTTAAAAAGGGATATATTCAAAGATCATTGATCAATGATCTATTAATATATTAGGATATTATTTATTTACTTTTGGTTTTTAATAATTGTAGTCAATATAAATATTGGTTCCATGCATTACTATAACCTTTCTAAATATCTACGCCCAACTTCAATATATAGAAAATAAAGTACAAGTATATATTGGAAAACACTAATATATATAACAGAATATTTGAAGAAACATATAAAAATGTGAGTTTATCTTCCTCTCCAGCCTAATGATGAAATAAAAATCCATATTTTTATTCAATCTCTACACAATATAATTCAAAAAAAATATCTAAATATGTAGATTATATTTTAACTAAATTATGACCAGTTTTATGTCTATAATTCTCTTAAAATTTTTATACATCCCATTAATATTTTGTGATTAGATTTTACTTCAATTAATATAAATTTATACCACATCTTTGGTGTAATAAAAAAATTGAAACAATTATCCCATAATGATTCATATGTATCCATAAATTCAATGTTGAACAAGGCATACATATCTTCAAAACCTAAAAAATGTATATATCACAAATATAATGGTTTTTTTAATTATCTCATTGATCCTAAAATATAATAAAATAATATTATTATCTACAAAGATATTTACTTATATCCACGATTGCAATTTCATATCCAAACCACATGATAATATGGTGTTACCTAAAAAATGACATGGTTGTTTTATTATAAATGTAGAAGGTTCAAATTATTCTACCCTAATAAGTATCCAAAGTCATATAATTTATCATTATATTTTCCATGTTTTTATAAAAACATTACGTTTATAATATTTACTTAATTATTATAAACAACATTAAGTGGATATTTATAATTGATAGTAAATTTCATGATGATAAACACAACACAATAGTGTTTTTATGCCTTTTTTTCTAACAACACATGATGAAAATGTTCAATCCAAAACCCCGATAAAAATAAAAAATCATAATTTTACCTTAAATAATGATAGAAACCAATTTTACTAATATTCCATCTAGAACAAACACTTTCACCTCAAAAATGACTTCAATCAATGTTGTGGACTCTAGATAATATTATGGTTCATTTAACAATTCATTGGTATAAATGATTATGGTTTGGGTTATTTATTTTACACTAAAATCATCTTTATAATCTATCAAATCAAATCAATTCCCAAAAAAGAATCATAATAGACTATTTTTCATTATTCAATTCCAATTACATTTCACATATGAAAAAATGAATTCTTTTATTCCCTGGATCATAAATTAACTGAACTAAATTATTATAATTTTATTAGAATCCTGATAAATAACCTACATTTAAATAGGGTTTAACAAAATCATCTTGAGATAGCATAGTTATCATTATCCTAAAATATTTTTATTTACAATAATTATAGTATAACATCTTTATTATATAATGTAAAAGATTAATGTATTTATAATTTTTTTAAAAAATTTACATTAAAAATAGGGATTAAAATTAAAGGAATCATAGAATTGTTTAATACCAAATCATTGAATAACTATTATAAAAAGTCTATCAAGATAAAATAATTAAAATTCATATAATATTAATCATTTTAGTTGAATTTTTAATTAATTATATTAATAAAAGAGCTTATTTAATCATCAAATATATAAATCACTGTTTATTTATCAAATATAATTTTACAGTAAATTAAATAATATTTTAGATTTCAATATAATACAATGATATTATAATTTGTTTTCTTAATATAACCTCTACTATATTAAAAATACTACCTAATAAATTTGTGTTATGTTTGACATCTTATGAAATTGAAAATTTCATTTCAGAAAATGTCTGAGTCTCCCTAGAGCTTCACCTATAGGGGTATTTTCACACTAAAATTCATTCCACATTCTTTCAATATGTGGTCTATAGTTCCTTTGTTCCACTATTCTTCTTCCAAATATCATTAATCTATAAAGATGGTCCCAAACCACTTTGGTAGTGGTTATCATTTCCTATAATTCTTTCATTTACAATAGATTATTATATTTCTTATTCTTGGGACTTAATTTTGTGTTGTCCTATATCAATTTAGCCACATATTGAAATTTATTTTTAAATAATTATCTCAATTTAATTAACGAAAATTCTGTTTAATATACCCTTTTGTGGGGAATTATATTTTAATCCACCCATAGAATATTTTTCCCACTCAAATTAACCCAAAAATAGTTGTTATGTAATATACATACTATTTATATCCATATAAACGACTTTCTCAATAAGGAGCATCTCTTAATCATATATCCACCAAATCATTAACCTCTTTATTATTTCTTAAATCTGTCATCTTTTTTGGTCACCTTATATTTGTTTTGGTATATTGTAGTGTGGATTCCCATTTAAATCACTTTCCATAACCTTCTATATAATTATTTGTTTTCAATGAAATTTTATAGAAAGTCCATGAGAAATTGTGACTTCTCAATCTATGAAATCTACAACAATCATTTACCTAGTCGATATTTTTATTTGAATTCACCATCATTGAAAATGTGATCATTATTCAGTATTCATTAGTTTGTTCCTTGCATCATAGATCTCATCCTTTATATGTATGATATACTCATACTCCACCACTAATAACCAAAATCTACTATGATAATGGAATTTGTTGTTGTACTATATCCAGATATTTTATGTTTTTATTTCCTTTGGGTTTTTGTTTAGGGGTTTTTTTCCTTTGTATTTCTTTTTTTTATGGAAAAAGAAATATATTATAAATATATGTCACAAAATATATCTCAATAAATCAATAGTGGATTGAATAATTTATAAAGCGATAAGATTTTTATCACTACATTTGATAAAACAATACAACTACAATATTAGAAAATATAATTTCAAATTTTAAGGATGAATATATATATATATATATATATATGGATAATGTGATGCCCCGAATCGGCTCACCTCTAAGATAGTGGCTGGACCGCTGCATCAAATTACCTCAAGCGCATCTCCCTAAATGGAAGAGGCTATCGACTAGTAGAGGAGGCCCTTTTTGTGTCCGTGGGAGAGACTACGCCCTCATAGGTAACAGATAATATCAAAAGAAGTAAAAAGACAAATAATAAGTAGCAAAACCATGTGAATAAACAAATTGCATCAAAATAAATGTAAATAATCAAACAAAATAATAAAAACCAAGTTTGGATACTCACAAAAGAGTGTCATGACATGATATGACTCTAAACTGAAAGTATGGAAAACCAAACTCAAACACATAGTCAACAAAAATAAAATACACAAGCAGTTACTGCATCGCAAGAAAGGCTCGGTCCTCTGTCGTAGTCTCCATCCTAAGCTGTAATGACCAGTCAAGAATCAGAAGTAGTACACTTCCCCTTCTGAATACCAGTGAGCATGTAATGTACTCGGGTGTCGACGACACCTAATAAATATGTGAGATAAAATCCTAGTAGGATGGCATGCATAGTGTCTAAACCATTCAATTTCATGAAAAAATAAAAATGCAGTGTTCCATTACATATCCATTTCAAATAAACTAATTGTAGTGCAATGAAATAAATAAGTTATCCTGGGTCACAAATGGAACCCGTGCCTGGTCTGTTGCTTCAGCCTAAGATGGTAGTCTAAAAGTGTACATGTTAGCAGAAATTCATGAAAACACACACAAACAGACACACACATATACATATATAAAACCTAGAAATCATGGTAAAACCATGAAAAATTATACCCCAAGCTTGTGATTTAACATGGATTTCAAGTCTACTGTCAACCAGTCACAGTTCCACATATCAGGGGAATTATCACAATACCTCACCAAATATTTTCTTGATCATCATATACATGATTTTAATTGAGATAAGAAAAATATCATTATAGAACAATGATATATATTAAGGCCTCTAGCCAAAAACGAAGCCTTCTTTGAATAATTATATGCCAAATCAAGAGATAAAGGAACTGACAACTTGGAAACCAATTACCCTCTAAATAACACACACCAAATTTATTTATAATCCAATTATATAAAATCCATGTAAATGTTTATATGAAAACTAAAAAAAATTATTACTTTTTCATAAAAAAATGCTACTATAGCATAAAAAATTCACATTGAATGGATTTTTACCATTCATGAAAGGGTTTTCAAAAAAATATTAAATGAAAAAGAAATAATTTTTCTTTTTAATTTCATTAAAGACCATTAAATTCCAATTAAATTTACATGTTATCCTTATCAAACATATAAAAGTAATCAAATTATCATAGGAGATAACATTTCAAATAATTACAACCTTCTCCATTGTGCATAGTTTGACCATATGGTTTTTTGGACAATATAGAAACCATGTGAGTGACACTATATTTTTCCATAATAAATATCACAGAATGTGCTTGTTTCTATAGACTATACACCTTTCCCATGTACCCCTTTTATTTCCCCATTTTTCACTATAAAACTATGATTATTCTTAGACATATCTTAAGGTCTTTCAACAACTTAATGTAAACACATTCTTTTGAATAATAACTTAATTTTAAAACATTATGAATCAAAAATCAAATGAAAACACACAATCACTAAGGTAAAATCATGGTATTGAATGTGGAATTTTTGTCCATGAACTACTCTATGCTCACCACATTATCATTGATTATATTATATCAATCTATATTTACCAACAAAATAAAAACCATTATTTTATAACATTTTGTAGAAAAAAAACATAGATGACCTAAAACATAACCCATATAAATTCTCTATAAAATTTGATGTGTGTCATGTCTCTCCATGATCTAGTGAAAATCACCATGGTATTATAAAGTGTTGGTGGGAACTATTTCACCCTTAATAAAACCAATATCAATAATTATCCCATATGGAAAATCAGTGTGAGGTCCCCATATAATATGTTATTATAGAAAGATAAATAAAAAATAAAAAATAAGAATATATTATCATGGAATATGAATATATTATAAACAATAATCTTTGAAAATAAATTTTCCTTAAATGTAACAATCATATTAACCTATTTCCATTCCAAAAATAATTAAATAAAACTAAAATAAAACAAATTATGGAGTCATAAATGGTTGAAACACCACTATACAAAAAATTGGTTGAACCATACCAAGGGAAAACCTCAAAATATCATTATAACTCACCTATCACAACCATAAACCAAATGAAAACTTCTACCCAATGAAGAAATGTATAAAAACAATCCTAAATTAATAACATAAAATGTATAGAAAATATAACGAATACATACCAACAAAAATGATTATATAGTGTGTGACACATAGTTATATATGACAATTCTAGGATAATATTAAATTCCATTTATAATGAATCCATGTGAACTAGTTTGTAAATAAATCATAATGATTTTTATTCATTTACGTTATAAAAAATTGATATAAAACAAATTGTACAACTAAAATTATTTAAATAAATCAATTTTAAAACATGAAACAATTATGTTTATAAAAAAATCATTAAAAGAACCTAACCATTTATATTTAAAACCTATTACTTTTAAATAGGAATATAAAACAATTTATTTTATTTTATTTCATCCCTTTTACAAAAACCATTTCATTATTTAAAAATTTAAAAAAATCTTCCAAAAATTTTAAAACCACCTCATATTCCTTTTGAAAAGCTGTTTCTAATAAATATTCCTAAAAGCGAGGGACAATAACCAATAGAAAGAATAATAAATTGTAAATCTGAAAAAATTCAATAAATAAATTACCATAATCAAAAATAAAGTGCCTCACCATAATGACTTTCACTTTTAAATAATCAAAGAATTATATTAGGCACATCTCATGAAATGATAAAATCAAATATCAATAACTATAAATAATCATAACATAATTTATATTCCAATATATAAAACCCAATTAACACATGTTGTGTATTTCTCAATATTCAATGGTGGAACTAACTACCATTAGGTTAACAGTCTCACAATGGATCCCCTGAATGGCTCTCACACTAGCCTCATTGTTGACACAACCCCTATCCAAGAATTTAAATCAAAAAGAAGTTACATGTTAGGGTATCACACAAATTGAATAGGAAATAATTCCTCATCTAAAACATAGTAGATTCTGATACTTATGTAGTATATAAATGATGTAGTTAATATCTAGCTAACATAATCTTGTCATAACAACACAATCCTATGGTATGATTTCAAGAAAATTACATAATCATACCACCTCCATCACACACCACATTCCTTTTTGAGCCCTAACCTAGAAAAAAAACACAGATCATTGATCATTTAACCAAGAAACTTTTCATAATCACACACTAAAAGGAAAAATAGTTCATATATAAGTTATGAACAATAGAAAATATATATAATCACATAAGGTTCCCATGAGGAATTTTATTATAAATAATAACTATATTCTATGTAAATATCCTTTTAATACCATATTAAACTCAAACATGATCCCAATGTAATTTACACAACAAACATAAATAAAGAAAAATACATAATCAAATGAATTTACTTCCCATAAAAAACACACAAGGACACAGATACCAATATCTAAAACATATAATTACATTAAAATGTGAACACCACCTTTTGAAAAAATGTGGTTATTTAAAATAAGGGGAAACATTTTTGATGTAATGGAAATTTAATTTATTAAAGAGGATTATTTTTTAACTACATTGGATAATTTTAAAATAAAAAAAACTATTTTTTACAAAAGAAAACTCATCTTTATAAATTCAAATTGGATGTAACGAGGAATTTTAATCATGAAAATACATCAATATAATTTAATTAAATAATTAAAATTCACAACATTCTAATTTTTATCAATGTTACAATGAACCCAAAACATCAAACATTTTTCCAAAGGAAACCCCAAGAATGTATGGAATTCAATTATTAATTTAGTATAAATATTTAGTATAACATTAATTTAAATAAAAAATTTCATACATCAAGTATCTAAGAATCTATTTAATAAATGAATTACAATAGAAAAACCTACCTATAGAGACTATAACTTATCAACCACAGTGGAACCACCATAATAAGTCTCTTATAATTGATTATGGCCTTTAAAAACCTAATACCTGAAAAATTATCAACCATAATTAACAAAAACTGGTTACCCACCACCGTAAGGTTATGAAAGATAGAGAAAATGTTGATTAATGAAAACACGAATAAAATATGATCTCTTATATTGCCATTTTGTTGAATAATCACCATGATTCCATCATGAATCCACTATAGAGAGGCTTGGAAGAAATGAGAACTATTTTAGAGATTCCTAGTTTTTGTTAGAAACAATGGGGATGTTTTAGAACGTGAAAAGATTGTGTGGTTATCTCCCATGGTTTACCAAAACATACACAAACCATGAAACATCCCCTCTTTAAAATTAATAGTTCATAGTTTCTATTTAATTTTTTCCCAAAATGTGTTCTAAACCATTCACCTCTAGAAAATCAACAAGATTATAAAATTTCAACCCCAAGACACCCCAAACCCAGGGTAGGAAATATAGAGTCCCACTCTTTTCAAACATTAATAATACATCACTTCTGAGTAATACCTAAAAAACTAAAAAAAATAGATACCCAAGGACCATATTAGTGTATCACCTTTCAAAATTTAAAAATACAAACCCTGTTACACAAGTGAGCTACATTATCTCCCATTAGGTTCTTCTTTAATATCAACCTTCATAGAAACATCTAACATAATACATATCTTTCGAACCTTGGGAAGGAAATATTAAAATATGTGATATTAGATGCACAATAAGGGTAAATAAGGAATATATGTAAGAATAATCTTGATTAAAAGTGTATGGGAACATGATCACGAAAATAGATGATCATACCCAACACATCAAAGATCATATACCTGAATGAGGGAATGAATTCAGGTAGATTACATGAAATGAATCACATGGAAATAAAAACACAATTCCAGAATTTATAACATTGGAATAAAACTTGGAATTATGGAAAACACATCACCATATAATATTTTTTATATAGTTGTCAAGGAATCATTGCCAAGTTAATCATAGTATTATGAGTTCACTCCCCATATCGTCTTGGTAGTGAGGTTTCACTACTATAGCCATATTAGTAGTATATGTTCACTACCCATACTATATTGGTAGTCACGATTCACTCCCATTTCAATTTTAATTGTCAAGGTTCAATCCCATGACCATCATAATCAATCTCAGGTGATATAAATCATTACCCTATGAATTAGAAGAAGATATAGGTCCCTCCTATCTCTTAATTAAATCATACCTACACGTGACACACGATCATAAACAACAATATCATAAACCATGAAATGAAATGGGTATTATAAACACATAATAATAAATTTTCCAATGGAAAATGATAGGTTTTATAATAATTTATGAAAATAATAACTCATAAAAAGAAGTGGGTTCATAAGAATAAAAATTGTGAAAGAGAACCAAGTTTCATGAGCATCATTCCGTCAAAACATAAACCAGTTAGAGAAATAATATGAATGGAAAAATTGAATTATTTTCCCATTATTTCATGAGTAACACCAACATATTTCATCTTATATAAGAAATAATTTTGCAAGATATTTTAATATCATTTATTAAGGAAATTATTCTATATTCATGAAATTTTATTTATAATACATTAATTTTTTTGAAAACTAGTTCCTTGAAAAATAATATAATAAACATGAAAAAAATTTTAAAACCATTTTAGTGAAAATAAATTTATAACATATAAATAATCCTTGAAAATGTTTTGAATATCATTTTCCTTAAATACTTATAAAATAATCATGAAATTTTTTTAAACCCATTTCATTGAAAATAATTAGAAAAAATATAAATTATGTTTAAAATTATTTGAAATTACTTTTTTCATTAATAAATATATAATAAGCTTGGAATTGGTTATAACCACTTATTTTAAAATACATTGAAAACTTATACATAAATCTTAAAAATGTTTTAAAAACTTTTTCCCTTGAAAATTTATAAATGTAGCTTTAAAAAATGTGGAAGCCATTTTATTTAATTTTTTTTAAAGTTACTATTTCCTAAAATATTAGGAAAAAATATTATTTGATAAAAATAAATTTTTAATATTTTAAATGAATATTCCAAGGATTTTCGTTCATGAAGGATGGTAAATTTATACATTTCAAACATTTCTTCTTCACCGTAAAACATCTATAAATGTGCCTCAACCAAAAATGACAAGAAGATTATAATTTTTAAAATAAAAAACAGTTGTTAAAAAAAATGGATAAAATTACACAATAAACATCATTGGAGGATACTAGAATATTTTTGGTGGCATTTTAGAAGATTATGTTTTGATGTAACGCATATTTCTGATTTAAAAAAAGGTAATGTTAGCCTTTATTAAAAAACACATTCTTAATATTCTTATGTTCTAATGAGTGGAAATATGGTACCAATACTTGGATATAACATGAATTACCATAGGGTAAACAAATAATGAGAGATTATGAGATATGGATTGTAATATTTAATTAATTAAAACATAATCATAACTAATCATGAGAAACAATGAGATTATTTCAAGAAATTTGTCCCAGATCATAACTTTAAATCATATTCTCCATTTATAAAAATTAAATTAAATGGATCTAAAAAATATAAAAAAATAATAATATTTATTATATAACATTTCAAAGGAATTATATTTTCCTCATAGAAAAATATAGGCGAATAACTTGACTTGTGTCTCAAAGAATGAAAATCGAGTAGAAATTACCTTACTGATTTGTTAGATTTTGAAACGTAAACTCCATGAGAGATAGATAATAAAATAGATATGTAAACACCCATATATTTAAGCATAATATTTATATAATAAATTCCTGGGAAGAATATATACCACGAAAAAATGAGTGTTGTATAAAAAATATATCTAATGGAATTAAAAAGTGAGATGATATTCCCTTACCTTACATATTTAATCATACAGTACTCATAAAAACCTTCTATATTCTCACAAAACCAGATGGGTCATCATCCGACCCGGAACCTGACCCGGTCTATTATAAGAACCATAGGGTGTTCTCAATCCCCATAGGCTAGCACAAGTGACCAGGTATAAAAGCTAACACGTTGTAATAATTTACCAAAATATGAAAAAAAAACATTGGAAAATAACTAATAGACCTAACAAGAAATTTTAAAACTAAAAAAATCCTTAAAAAAGATTGAAAATTGACTTAAATAGTTTTAAAAAACCCCATTATCTACCACAATGTAAGGTGACCAAAAACCAACTCTTAAATCACCAACTGGCTAGAGGACACCACCCTCTAGCCATCTTCACAACACTACACCATGAAAGATAGCTAGAAACCTGAACCATCGTCTCCAAAATATTTACCCTTACCTGGATCAAACACAACCTAATATACATAAAACAAAAGGTGTATTCATGGTGTGATATAATTCTTATCAGGATTCCACCCTGGAAAATATTCTATGCATAATAATTAAATGATGAATAAATTTGAAAAATTAATAAATGAATGGAATAAAATGAATGAACAATTTTAATGAAATAATTGTTAATGAAAATAACTTCAAGGAAAAAAAATTATAAAAAAACAATTACTTTTGATGTAACCCAAATGACACACCGTATGCTGATGATGAGAAGCATATAGCTAAAAAGCACTAAACATTGAAGGGGGCCTATAGGTACTTACATTTTGTGGGTCCCCCGAACCCTTTTTCTCTGTGAAAAGAGGTATAGGAACCATGAAAACCCATTTTCTCATGAATTATATACTATTAGGTGACATAACTCTAACCATAGTTGTCTCCAATCATCATCCAAAAATTATTATTGTGTTGTAATCGTTAATCCTGTTAAGTGAAACGTTGATGATGCCACTTCTATTTCACTAAAACACTGGTCCCAGTCCACCCACCTAGTTACCCAGGGTTCTCTTAGTACTCATTCATGTTCCAAGTTCATATAACATGCCACAATCAAATAAATAGAAAAAACAAGTCACTACACAAACCAAACACCACCACCTGCACACACGAACTGTAAAAGCCCGAGATTTTATGAAAAATATTCTTTTTTATTTCACTAATGTCTTGTGTTGTAGGCTACACCAAAAGGAGCTTTCACAACATGCATCCTTGACTTGCCTTGCATTACACGCAATCGCGACCCCCCTCGATAGCTTGCGTCGTACGCAATAACGAGTTTCACTAAACAACGATATGCTATTAAAATATTATTAAAACTAGCCGTTATGAATAGTAATAACCACTTTTTTAAATTTTATAAATTTTATTTTTCAAAATGGACTTCATTTTTGGCTTCGGAATACCGAAATTATCCTAGGGTGAAATTTTGGTATTTTTCTGAAAACTTTCAATTTTTGATGAATAGTGAAACCACTAAGTGGTAGGTTAAAAACTGAATTTTGCATAAAACATAATTTTACCGCTTCTGTGAATGGAATTTTGAAAATCCGACAGACACGGTTGATATCAGTAAGTAAAATGTGGTTCAATGAGATAAAAATAATTTTTTGGTGAATAATAACTTTTTACTTTTTTTTACCGCGGTTAATAGTAAATAGGGTAACTAAGGATAAAAATGATATTACTATTACCCTAACACATGTACTAATTCTATTGGATAAGTTTAATTCGACCAAAAACAAACTTAGGAATAAAATATGACCATTTAAGCCCACTTGGGTTAGATTAGGACATTTATTATTAATTTATTTAAAGAAGGGTTAAAATAGTTAAAATCAAAGTTTAATAAGTAAATCATTTTTAATATGGGGTTATACATAAGATAAATTCGACTATAAATATTCATTAGAAATCTAAAAAGATTTCCTACATAATGATATTTTATTTATATTTTTTAGACTTTAAATAAATTAATTTATTTATGACACAACGATGATGCATTAATTACCCTTTTAAGGAAATATTAACATAATTGATGTTATAAATGCTCAAATGAATGTAATTTGAGACTTTTTATGAATTTCACTAATTTTATAGGTTACTATGATATATTAGTGTTGATTAAATCAACTTGGTTCGAACATATAATTCTGTTATGACTTTCACAAAAATCATATATCAAATAGTGTCAAAATTGACAGAAAATAGTTTTTAAATAAAATATTATATTATTAATTGTTATTTTATTCCTAAAAATCTACGTTTCGGCCAAATGACTTAGCTAAGGATATATATATTAATAATAAACAATTTGGGGTTCGTTTGTCTTGTTATAGTAAGTTTATTAACCATGTAGTGAAAGAAAACAAAAAGACACGGTAAAAGTTAAATTATTTAACTTAGAGTTAAATCTAATTGATAAGGTTAAAATAATACCCTAAACTTGTCTAAATCCTATTGGTTGATAGGATTTTGACCCATCCCCACTTTAGCTTCGAAATAAGACCCTTTGGAACCATTATAAACCGATTTTGACATTAATATAAAATAATATTTTTAGGTATTCCTAAGGTGCCCCTCTCCTCCCTTATAAAAGGACACCTCCTCCCTCTCCTCCTCACACCAATTTGAGCACTCAAGCACGGCCAACCCCTGCCAAAATCCCTTCTACACTTCCCTAGTATCATCATAGAGGTCCTGGTCTTCTTCAAAGACCATCCTTAGTTCTTTAAGTGGAGGCTAAGAAAAGGCGTGTCAAAAAGAGGTAATATCCATTACCGATCTTTTTCAATTTCTTTCTTCTTAAACTTCTTCTTCTTTAGTTGTTTCATGATAAAGTAATAACATCAGTATTTCTTATATACTTATATGTTATTATAAATATGAAACAAACTCTAATTAACCTTCTATCCATCCTACAGAAAAAGGAAATCACCGCGCGTGCATACGTACGGAATACCGTCTCCACGCCGTGGTGTAATCTATTTTCCGCCACCACATTAATTGGATGGGTATAATGGTGTAATGAGTAACTATATATGATTATTATAAAGTTATATTTATACTGAAATATTATAATACACTTCAACACAATTCCACGACCATGGGAACGATATCATCGCTCGTGCGTACGTACGGACTACCGTCTCCACGACGCGATGAGATTCATTCTCAATGATTAACCATTCATGAATGATTATAAAGTATATATAATAAGTAATAATGCAATATATGACCTAATAATGATACTGGAATTATTTATATTTATATGTATGTCATCTACTTAATTCCATTCAATTCAATAAGGAAACGAAAACAGCGTTCATGCGTACGTACGGACTACCGTCTCCATGAACGGTGTATTTCTTTCCATTTACTGATTTATTATATATGTGTATTATGAATATATATATATAAATCATGTTTTATATTCTGGAATTAAGTAATCATGATCTATGTAATCATATGAATAATTACAAGTTAAAAACACGAACGACAAATGAGACGATTTTACCCAAAACGCTACTTTAACATGAATTTACAAAAGAACGGGTAATATAAAGTCATAAGTGGACCATATATGATATAATAACATTGAATATGATTCTTTAATAAGTCAATAACATGATTTAAATCATATACAGGAGGTTTGGACACTCACAAAGCAAGTCGGACCTAAGGTAAGGTAAATATCACAATCTCATTTTTATCCGAGATTGTTTATTCGTAAGTATTTACTGGGGTGTATTTTATCATCCTCATCCATGTTTCATAAATATGTAATATTATTTCCATCCACTTACAATAGTTTAAATCCAATTTTATCCTTCGGTGAGTTTTTAGTAAAAGATATGAAAAGAATCTTTTGTTGTTTTTCATACGAGGTACTTTTTTGACTTTTCCGACAAAATTACGAGAAGAATGTTTTTTTTAACTTATACGGCATGAATGGATTTTAAAACATTATTTCCAAGAAGCTTCCTTTACAAGTTTTCAAGTTTATTTTTAATCAACTTCTTTTATTTTAAAGTCGTATGACATGTTATGAAAGGAAAAATGTTTTTCAAGAAGAAAGGATATTTTCCTCAAGATTGGAGTTCAAGTGTTTTATCAAAATTATTTTCCATCTAAGATAATAAAGGGTTATGTTTTTATTCATATTATTACATTGATTTGATTATGTTGAGATGGAATGATTTTTTATGAATTCCTTTATCTTATATGAATTGTTTTATGATGTCATGTTGTTTAAGAATCCCATTTTTATTACATGGGTTACGCTATGATTTATGATTTATGATTATGTGGCACACATAAGAAAGGATTCATTATAAGATGGGTGGGACCTATATCTCCCTCCAATGCATTGGGTAAATATTTTATATCTCATGAGATAGACAGGGCTGGAACGGTAGGTTATACCGGTTCAGTGAAACAGGACTGAAACGAGGGTTACTCGATTCAGAAAGGGACTTTGTCCACTAAGATAGTCTTGGAAATGAGTATTGACTAACAAGAAATGATTCTCTATGATTATGTGTGAATTCTACAAAGTCTCATGTTTTATGTTATGATTATTGTGATTACATTTCACTACCATGATTTATCCCATGTTATGAAATTATGCTCTCTTTTGCAGGTTATGATTTCCAAAAGTTATGTTCTTATGAATATGATGTGATTGATTTTTCTTTTGTATACCCTTACTGAGCATTTGAGCTCACCCTTTTATGTTTTCTTTTCCCCAGGATAAAACGAAAGGTTTTAGGTAAAAAAAGGGAAGATCTTTATGGGAGATATTGAAGATCTTTCACCACGATTAGAAGATTACGTTCTGAGTTTCCAAAGACACTAAACTATTACGATCCTTGTGTGTGTGTTTTTGTTATGTAGTAAGTATTCCGGAAAAGTAATGTAATTTCAATGTACGTCAGGTTTCGGGTCTCTACAGTTGGTATCAGAGGAATGGTTTAGTCAACCTTTAGAAACTAGGATGCGAAAACGTTAGTGAGATCCCTAGAGATATTTCTAAGGTATGTCTAGGGATGCCCCTAAGGTTAAGTATACGTATAGGTTATAGTCCTAGAATTGCGCTAACGATCATAGAATTAAACCTAAGATGTTAGATATTGAAGGTACCCCCCCTTTATTATGTTGTTTTCCCTAGCATGATTTTTGCCTCTCACACTATTGTTTTTGGGTTTTAGACAATGGCTGGAACCCGAAGGAACCGTGTTGATCAATGCAATGGACAATGCAATGATTGCCCTCCTGAACAAACAAATGTTATGGGAGATGGAGTGCAAAATCTTATTGCTATACATACACAAGCTATGAATCATTATGGACATCCAAATGAGCAGAGAAGGGAACAATATTCTATTGAGTCCTTCATGAGGCAACGTCCACCTTCTTTCAATGGGACTTTCGATCCACTTGTTGCTGAACAATGGATCAGCACCACTGAAAAGATATTTTCAGTTCTTCAATGTTCTGAACATGATAAAGTCATTTTAGCAGTATATCGTTTGGAAGGTGAATCTGATCAATGGTGGAATCTTATCAAGAATACGAGGCCAAGAGATGAAATTGAGTCCATGGAATGGGACGAGTTCAAGAACTTGTTTTTCAGTAAGTACTTCCCTCGTATTTTTCAAACAAAGATGGAAAAGGAGTTTCTTTAGGTGAAGCAGAAGGATGATGAATCTGTTGGTATATACAAAGCAAATTTTACAAGACTTGCAAGGTATGCATCTGGCATTATCATCCAACCTGAAAGTAAAGTTGATCGATTTTTCAGTGGCTTAAAACCAAGTCTTCGAAGGGCATTAGCTATAAGAGACTTTAGTAGATATGAAGAAATTGTGCGTTGTGCGATCAAGGTAGAAATGGAAGTTGGTGTTATATATCCATCTCATGGTTTTGACAAGAAACGAAAGATGGAGTTCAAGGAGAAATCTCATAATAATGGTGAAAAGAAGAAGAATGTTTCCTTATGCACAAAGTGTGGAAAGAAGCATAGTGGAGATTGTCTTAAAGGGACTAGAAAATGTTTTAAGTGTGGAAAAGAAGGTCATCGAGTAGCTGAGTGTCGAAGTAATGGAAAAAGGGATTCTAATGATGTGAATAAAGAAAACACTGCAGAGAATGCACCACCAACACTTCAATGCTTCAAGTGCAAGGAAATGGGGCATTATGCTAATAAATGCCCTAATCCAAGGGTTAGTGATGATCGATATGAGCAACCACTTAAGGCAAAGGACAAAGGGAAGTCACATGCGATCACCATTGGCGATGTTGAATATAATAACGATGTGGTGGAATGATTAAGTATTTATGTAATGGGATTCCAAAATAATGTTGTATCGTAAAGTATTTATGTATTGGTCTAATGTGGTATTCAATGTGATTGAGATATTTTTGGAAATAAGATGATATGCGCATAATGAAGGGAAAACGAGAAAACGAAATGTTTAACATTATTCATGAGCTCATGATTGATATAAGGACTAAGTGATATCATGGTTTGAGTATATAGAATTTTGAGGATTTTGGTATGTGGAAAGAGTTAACTTTTAATAGAATTCATGTTTTCAATAAGGTTCAATGGGTATTCAAGAGAGTACAAGATTAAGGCCTTTGAATGTTTGGAATGTGACCAACAAGATATATCTTATGATATATGGGGATCAACGATGGTATTAAATCTCTGGTAATCGTTTTCACTATGTTATGAGAGTGGACTGCAGTATTATGGATAAGCCTAAAGATTGGAATGGATTATGTTGGACATAAGTTAGTATTGTTTAAGGATATAAGTTTTTTCGATATTATTGATGGGATGTTATAGTAATATAGTTTTAGAAAAAGGACAACCTGCAGGACGGGCGACAGCCCATCGCTTCGGACAAGGCTGTGGGAATTGAACCCACAACCGAAGTGTGAATGGCCTTTATCACCTACCACTGGCCTACAGGAAGTCCCTGTTTAGTAGAAACTAGTTTTATTTTATTAAGCGGTATGATATACGAAGTATAAGTTCATTGTTGGAACCATATACGATTAATCTAACCATAAGATGAACTTATAACTTTTCGAACCTTTTGTTTGAGACAGATGGAATGACCCGTCATTCTATCACATGATCTGCTAAAACTTCACGAATAACAAATTCAACTTCATTTATTTAAGAGATGAAGTAGAAATTGTTCAAGGCACGAACAACAGCGAGATTGTACCAAAATAAAGTAAGTATTTATTCTAATTCAAACTCTTCAACTTTAGGGAAACGATATTGAAAACCAAAAATGTTGTCCTAGTGCTCTTATACCTGATGAATCAGATGGTACCTTATATCACCACAAATCTATGGATTTGTGATTACTTTCTTTTCTATAGCCATGTTCTCTACCACTCTCCATCAGAATATGATGGTTAGATTTCTCTTCCATATCCATATTTTCACCTATGTGGAAACCCAGTGATTAGTTTATTTGGGTAATCGTTACATTTCATACTTTAGTTTTTAAAGCCAAGTTTTGGTATTCCTTTTTACAATGTGGGTTTCTATTAAAGAAACTTTCGAATAGTAAACCATTTATAACCCTGACTAATTTCGAGGGCGAAATTCATTTTAAGGGGGGTAGAATGTAACAGCCCGAGATTTTATGAAAAATATTATTTTTTATTTCACTAATGTCTTGTGTTGTACGCTACACCAAAAGGAGCTTTCACAACACGCATCCTTGACTTGCCTTGCATTACACGCAATCACGACCCTCCTCGATAGCTTGCGTCGTACGCAATAACGAGTTTCACTAAACAACGATATGCTATTAAAATATTATTAAAACTAGCCGTTATGAATAGTAATAACCACTTTTTTAAATTTTATAAATTTTATTTTTCAAAATGGACTTCATTTTTGGATTCGGAATACCGAAATTAGCCTAGGGTGAAATTTTGGTATTTTTCTGAAAACTTTCAATTTTTGATGAATAATGAAACCACTAAGTGGTAGGTTAAAAACTGAATTTTGCATAAAACATAATTTTACCGCTTCTGTGAATGGAATTTCAAAAATCCGACAGACACGGTTGATATTAGTAAGTAAAATTTGGTTCAATGAGAAAAAAATAATTTTTTGGTGAATAATAACTTTTTACTTTTTTTTACCGCGGTTAATAGTAAATAGGGTAACTAAGGGTAAAAATGATATTACTATTACCCTAACACATGTCCTAATTCTATTGGATAAGTTTAATTCGACCAAAAACAAACTTAGGAATAAAATATGACCATTTAAGCCCACTTGGGTTAGATTAGGACATTTATTATTAATTTATTTAAAGAAGGGTTAAAATAGTTAAAATCAAAGTTTAATAAGTGAATCATTTTTAATATGGGGTTATACATAAGATAAATTCGACTATAAATATTCATTAGAAATATAAAAATATTTCCTACATAATGATATTTTATTTATAATTTTTAGACTTTAAATAAATTAATTTATTTATGACACAACGATGATGCAGTAATTACCCTTTTAAGGAAATATTAACATAATTGATGTTATAAATGCTCAAATGAATGTAATTTGAGACTTTTTATGAATTTCAATAATTTTATAGGTTACTATGATATATTAGTGTTGATTAAATCAACTTGGTTCGAACATATAATTCTGTTATGACTTTCGCAAAAATCATATATCAAATAGTGTCAAAATTGACACAAAATAGTTTTTAAATAAAATATTATATTATTAATTGTTATTTTATTCCTAAAAATCTAAGTTTCGGCCAAATGACTTAGATAAGGATATATATATTAATAATAAACAATTTGGGGTTCGTTTGGCTTGTTATAGTAAGTGTATTAACCATATAGTGAAAGAAAACAAAAAGACACGGTAAAAGTTAAATTATTTAACTTAGAGTTAAATCTAATTGATAAGGTTAAAATAATACCCTAAACTTGTCTAAATCCTATTGGTTGATAGGATTTCGACCCATCCCCACTTTAGCTTCGAAATAAGACCCTTTTGAACCATTATAAACCGATTTTGACATTAATATAAAATAATATTTTAAGGTATTCCTAAGGTGCCCCTCTCCTCCCTTATAAAAGGACACCTCCTCCCCCTCCTCCTCACACCAATTTGAGCACTCAAGCTCGGCCAAACCCTGCCAAAATCCCTTCTCCACTTCCCTAGTATCATCATAGAGGTCCTGGTCTTCTTCAAAGACCATCCTTAGTTCTTTATGTGGAGGCTAAGAAAAGGTGTGTCAAAAAGAGGTAATATCCATTACCGATCTTTTTCAATTTCTTTCTACTTAAACTTCTTCTTCTTTAGTTGTTTCATGATAAAGTAATAACATCAGTGTTTCTTATATACTGATATGTTATTATAAATATGAAACAAACTCTAATTAACCTTCTATCCATCCTACGGAAAAAGGAAATCACCGCGCGTGCGTACGTACGGAATACCGTCTCCACGCCGTGGTGTAATCTATTTTCCGCCACCACATTAATTGGATGGGTATAAAGGTGTAATGAGTAACTATATATGATTATTATAAAGTGATATTGATACTGAAATAGTATACATACACTTCAACACAATTCCACGACCATGGGAACGATATCATCGCTCGTGCGTACGTACGGACTACCGTCTCCACGACGCGATGAGATTCATTCTCAATGATTAACCATTCATGAATGATTATAAAGTATATATAATAAGTAATAATGCAATATATGACCTAATAATGATACTGGAATTATTTATATTTATATGTATGTCATCTACTTAATTCCATTCAATTCAATAAGGAAACGAAAACAGCGTTCATGCGTACGTACGGACTACCGTCTCCATGAACGGTGTATTTCTTTCCATTTACTGATTTATTATATATGTGTATTATGAATATATATATATATATATAAATCATGTTTTATATTCTGGAATTAAGTAATCATGATCTATGTAATCATATGAATAATTACAAGTTAAAAACACGAACGAAAAATGAGACGATTTTACCCCAAACGCTACTTTAACATGAATTTACAAAAAAACGGGTAATATAAAGTCATAAGTGGACCATATATGATATAATAACAATGAATATGATTCTGGAATAAGTCAATAACATGATTTAAATCATATACAGGAGGTTTGGACACTCACAAAGCAAGTCGGACCTAAGGTAAGGGAAATATCACAATCTCATTTTTATCCGAGATTGTTTATTCGTAAGTATTTACTGGGGTGTATTTTATCATCCTCATCCATGTTTCATCAATATGTAATATTATTTCCATCCACTTACAATAGTTTAAATCCAATTTTATCCTTCAGTGAGTTTTTAGTAAAAGATATGAAAGGAATCTTTTGTTGTTTTTCATACGAGGTACTTTTTTGACTTTTCCGACAAAATTACGAGAAGAATGTTTTTTTAACTTATACGGAATGAATGGATTTTAAAAAATTATTTCCAAGAAGCTTCCTTTACAAGTTTTCAAGTTTATTTTTAATCAACTTCTTTTATTTTAAAGTCGTATGACATGTTATGAAAGGAAAAATGTTTTTTCAAGAAGAAAGGATATTTTCCTCAAGATTGGAGTTCAAGTGTTTTATCAAAATTATTTTCCATCTATGATAATAAAGGGTTCTGTTTTTATTCCTATTATTACATTGATTTGATTATGTTGAGATGGAATGATTTTTTATGAATTCCTTTATCTTATATGAATTGTTTTATGATGTCATGTTGTTTAAGAATCCCATTTTTATTACATGGGTTACGCTATGATTTATGATTTATGATTATGTGGCACACATAAGAAAGGATTCATTATAAGATGGGTGGGACCTATATCTCCCTCCAATGCATTGGGTAAAGATTTTATATCTCATGAGATAGACAGGGCTGGAACGGAAGGTTATACCGGTTCAGTGAAACAGGACTGAAACGAGGGTTACTCGATTCAGAAAGGGACTTTGTCCACTAAGATAGTCTTGGCAATGAGTCTTGACTAACAAGAAATGATTTTCTATGATTATGTGTGAATGCCACAAAGTCTCATGTTTTAAGTTATGATTATTGTGATTACATTTCACTACCATGATTTATCCCATGTTATGAAATTATGCTCTCTTTTGCAGGTTATGATTTCCAAAAGTTATGTTCTTATGAATATGATGTGATTGATTTTTCTTTTGTATACCCTTACTGAGAATTTGAGCTCACCCTTTTATGTTTTCTTTTCCCCAGGATATAACAAAAGGTTTTAGGTAAAAAAAGGGAAGATCTTTATGGGAGATATTGAATATCTTTCACCACGATTAGAAGATTACGTTCTGAGTTTCCAAAGACAATAAACTATTACGATCCTTGTGTGTGTGTTTTTGTTATGTAGTAAGTATTCCGCAAAAGTAATGTAATGTCAATGTACGTCAGGTTTCGGGTCTCTACACCAACCCTCTTTTTAAAGTCACAGACACCAAAACACTGTCTAAGCAAGGTTCAAAAACATGTTTTTCACCATGCATAAAATTTAATAACCATAAATTAATGTTTATAAAAAAATTAAAAAAGATCCACCGGAATTAACCCACAAAACCCACTCAAAATCCCATTTTATGACCAAACACACAACAACTCCACATCAGAACCCAATTTACACCACTTATAGGATTTAAAAATCCATTTAAAAATAATCTAAAACAATAATAAGAGTTATAAATAGAATTTTTATTCCAAATAATCACTCAATGTATTCTCTTAAGGTCAAAAAACACAAATTACAAAATAAAATATAATTTTCATCCCTTGTATCTTTTAATAAACAAACTTCATATTTTATAAAATTCTATTTAATGAAAAAACATAGGTTTTCATCAAAAACACTCCACATATCATATGAAAGTGCTACATTAAAAATCAAACACATGATAATCTCTCTTAAAACTATGTTTTCACAAAAAAATTAATTACAGAATATTATAAACTAATTAAAAAAGAAAATTAATTTATCAAATGATATTTATATGAGAAACCCCCGACATTTGGTGTATAAACTCCATTATTTTGTGAAAAGCTCCAATAACACAAAATACACACCACAGAGAAACTCAATGGAAACGTATATCAAGAGAATGAACAGAAAACATAAATATTGGAATCTAAAAAATAGAATCATACACCATTACCTTAAGAGAAGAGTTAATGACTCTCATGAGGTATAATTCTATCGGGGCGGTTGGAGAGGAGGATGACACAAGGGTCCGCGAGGCAAGCCACATGAGGAGGTGTTTATTAGAGGTGAGCCGCACTGGAACGGGGGGGGGGGGGGGGGTTGTGCAAGGGCTTCCTAAAGGGGGTCAGGGTGGTGTGTTTGATGTTTGTGGTAGCATGAGGTCGTTAGGAAGGGAAAGGGAGTGAGGCGCCGGTCCTATGAGTCACCAGAAAGGACTAGCTGACAAAAGGGAGTGGCACCATGGAAAAGAGTGGTGCACTATAAGGGATCAACACACTAGGTAAGGCATGATGGGAGTGGAAGGAGACGAAGTAAGGAAGATGGAAATAATGAAAAAAGAAAATAAAATAAAAGAGATAAAAATAAAATGAAAGGGAATAAAAAAGAAAAAGGTGGAATAGAACCTAAAAAACTAAAATACCAACGAAATAATAATAAATGATAATTTTAATAATAATAATAATAATAATTAATTAATTAATAATAATAATAAAACTAACTTAATAATAATATTATTAAAAACAACAACAACCACAAAATAATTACATTATATTATCATTATATTAAAACTTATGAAATTAACAATTTGATTTTAATTTTCTTATTTTATTTTTTTCTCACTTTATCATTCATTTTTTAATTAATTAATTAATAATAATTTTCATGAACACAGGGCATGCAGGACGGTGACCTGGAAAAGCAGTATGGCTTCGACTGTGCCCAATTTGGGCGTCGGACACTACCAAGCCCAAACATTCATTTATTAACAAAAATTAAAACAAAATTCAATCTGTAAAATGCCACACCACCACAAAATATTTCAATGAAAAATAAAATTATAAAATAAAATTATTACAGATGTCCAAGTGTTAACATTCTTTTACAATCAAATCTTCATACCCTCAGAAAGTTAACATGAAGCATGATCGGAGAATAAATATAGATAATCCCACTCAACCCACAACTTATACTCCCTAGTCTCATGCAAATCATTCCATAATATCATTCACATCATGGCCATCCATAGATCACCTCAAAAGGAACCACTCAAATAGAGGATTGATAACATATATTATAAGTGAACTCGACCTATCCCAAATGGATATCCCATAATCCTCTAAAATCCAAAACACATGAATAAATCATGTCCTATAGAATCTGATTCTCACACTTTGTCCGACCATATTTTTTGGGATGTTATGTCGTTATCATTTTAATATATAACCCCAATTCCCTTTTAATTCCTTACATAAACCAAAAGGTAAATAGGGGGTCTCTGTCTGAAATAATCACTAACGACACTCCATATAGTCTGACCACCTTCTGAATATACAATTGGCTCTACTCATTCACTTTATCTATATCTTTAATCAAAATGAAGTGGGATGATTTGGTAAAATGGTAAATCACCACACAAATAGTGTTCCATACTCAAGGATTAATAGGTAATCCAATAACCAAATCCATGGAGACCTCATACCAGTTAATGTTAGAAATGAGTAAAAGGTGAAGAAAACTAGAGGTCCTCTGATGCTCTACTATTAGCCGCGAATATTTATTTCACCTCGATACAAAATCAGCAATATCCCACCAAAATCTCGGCCACCAAAACTACAAAAAATCCTCATAATACATCTTGGTAGCACTAGCATGGATGAACCAATAATATAGGTGGCTATCCTGCTTCACCACCTTTGGCAAAGATAATGGAACCACTACATGGACCATAAAGAAAAGGATCCCCTTGGGAGAAGAAAAATAATTAGAAAAAACATCTCAACGTTGAAGGAACTGCAATGAAAATTTTTACAACACATCGTAAGGATTATCCTGCTGAATCATCTTCAGAAGAGAAGAATTCCACAAAACCGACAACAAGAAAATACCTCAACTATGCTCCTTGGTCTCAAAGTGCATTTTGGATAGGATCCCCATCAAGGTCCATTCATCAATAGAGTTTCTCGAAGCCTACAATGGAACTTTTTTTCTCAAGGCATTAGACAACACATTAACATTACTCAGGGTATAGATGATATCCTAGTCAAACCCCTTAAAATACTCTATCTAATATCACAACCATAGATTCAAATATTTCTGGGAAAAGATAGCAGCTAAGAATTTATGATAATAATAGGCCACAAATTTCCCCCTAATAAGGTAACATGACTAAGTCTTCTGGGCATGCATCACTGCATGAAATTCCAAGTCTAGTTTCTGGTAACCGTTCTCATGTGGTTAGAGTTGGCGAGAACCATAAGCCACTATTTGATTAAATTTCATGAGCACAAACTCATGGCATGTACATGAAATGTCCCACGTAGCACTAAAAAGCCTTTGAAAAGATCAACATAGTTGTGGTAGTCATCCATTGCTTCAAATATTTGAAGGATACATAGAACTATTTAATCCATTAAAACTACACCTTTTTCTAGGTGAGTTAGGTCATAGAAGAAGCAATCTGTGAGAAATTCTGAATAAATTTCATATAATAACCTACCAAGACAAGAAATATCTTGATCTTAAACACATTCATCGACTATTACCAAGACATAATTGCACTAAAATTTATAGGATCCACTTAAACCCCTTTATCCATAATGATGTGGCCCATAAAATTCACTTCACTAATTCATAAGGACCACTTTGAAAGCTTCTCGTAAAGGAGATGATTCCATAGAGTTCCCAACAGAATATGAAAATGATGCTCAATCTCTTCCTCATATCTAAAGTAAACTAAAATGTCATCCATGAATACCAAAAAAAGGAGTCAAGATATTGGTAGAACACCCTATTAAAGGGAACCATAAAAACTACTAGAGCATTTATCAATTTAAAAGGCATAACTAAATACTTAATGTGGGTGTAACTTCTTCAGAAATCCATCTTTTGGATGTATGCCTCACTCACCCTGATTTAACGGTAACCCAAAAACAAGTTGATTTTGGAGAACCACTACCCCCCTTTATCTTGTAGAATAAGTCATTGATTCAAGGAGAGTGATATTTGTTCGAAATGGTTACCTTATTCAACTTCTCGTAATTCATGCACAGTCGAAGAGATCTATAAGCATATTTCATGAATAGAACAGGATTGGTCCAATGAGGTATTATAGAGTGAATGAAAACTTTACATTCCAAATCATGAACTTGTAACTGTAATTCCAAAAACTCATTGGGGATATGCGATGTCAGGGAAGAGTTGTTGATTGTGTTCCTATAACCAATTCAATCAAGAACTCTGCATCCCACTCTGTGGTATGTTTATAAAATCATCTGGAAATACCTCTAGGAACTCATCCAAAATAGGAGGCAATTCACCCTTAGAAGAACATCCATCATCCACCAGTGTGAGAAAAAATATATAAAAATTAAGACATACAGAAACTTGGTGTGGAGGTCTTACATGACAGGACCAGGGATCACATTCCCCAAGAAATATCTGAGGTCTCCCATCAGGTGCTGTGGAAATCACCTGTCACCTATAACAATCGATAAACGCTTGAAATCACACTATCCAATCCATTACAATGATTTCATTTAAATGGTACATATCTGGGAAAAATAAATCCCATTCCATATCAACCTCAGACACCAAAAGCACACAAAATTGTCCCTAAGACCTTGCTCCTTCTTCATACCCAATAATGTAACCAAATAAATTAAAAAAGACATAATATGTGTTGTTATATTCATAAGACTCACATGATGGGAATAGATAAAAGAAAGAAACTCACCAGTATCAAATAAAAAAACTTCTATAAAAGATGAAATCTGGATGGTACCTCAAACTGTTGAATGTTCTACATCTGATCCCGCTAGTGCCTAATCCATAACATGCAGATGTCAAGTCCCTTCTTCAGAAGGATCGCTCATATATCACTCTTCCCTAATCTGGATCTTTCTATAAGATGATCTGATCCTTTCGCATGGACCACAGAACTGAGACACCACCATCATGGTCAAATCTGACTAAATAGAAATTCCCCTAGATGTAAGAAATCCTTCCCCACTCTCTTAAGGACTTCTTTCCCTGCAAAACCATTTCTAGTGCCCCATAGCATCACATTGATAGAAAGCCCTGGGGTTGAGGGAATGTATTTTTGATGTGTTATACCTTCCTGAACTAATGAAACACAATAGATCCCTTTCTAGAATAAATAGATTAAGTTTTCCTATTAAGATGGCATGATCTACAACCACCTTTTTTGCTTTTCTCAGGCTTCTTAATCTTCTTATCGGATGAACCGTCATTTCCATAAACTATAATAGCCCTAAATAAAATAGACATTCTCTTATGGTCAATCTCTATAATACATGCTCGGTTAACCAATTCATCATAAGTATTCATCTTGAATACGAATACATGAGAATATATCTTTTATCCTAAACCATTTTCAAACCTCTGATCCTTCATATGTTAATTGGAGACTATATTAGGTGCATTACAAACTAGCTCAGTAAAGCATTTGGCACACTCAATTACTAACGGGTTACCCTAATCAAGATCCATGAACACCCATGATCTTGAATATGCCAAGACCTCAGGATGGTACTGGTCATTGAAGATATCCTTGTTTTCCTTCCTTATCAATTTTCTATTTCTTCCCATAATGAATCACTAAGTCCCACGCCTTCGACTATGACCCTCTAGCAGAGATAAAGAACAATTTACTATGACTTCCTCTAGAATATCGAGAAACTCCAACATATACTCGATCTTATCAATCAAATAATATAATTCCTAAGGATCTGTGCTAACTCGGATTGAAGGGGTTTGTTCTTGAGAAACTCATGGGATTTGTCCTTTTTTGGACCAGATCCTTCCTCTCAAACTAGATAAAGAGTAGGGGTAAGAGCCACTCTCAATCAAAAATCTAGAAAAACCCAGACCACAGCTTCCACCTACCTCTGATCAAACAGTGATGGAGAACACTCTTTTTCTTCTTTTTGCATTTGTGTTGGAACAATTTAGGGAGGTATGATTCTAGAAGAAGAATATATAAAATAAGAACATCATTAATATAGTAGGTCTAATTTTTTAAGCAATAACAATAAACATTAATAAACCAAACATACCGAAGAAACATAATGACCGTACCACTTCAGTCCACCTAGTGTCAACATACAGTCTATAGCCTGAATGTCCCTCTTAGAATAGAATTAAAAAAATAGATCCCAATATCCCATGAAGACACGAGGTCTGTCACGAGGTGTGCTTGACATGCCCCCAACACGAAACCAGTAATCTGAGCCCCAACAATCTTAGCTCATGTCAAAACAGACATATCAAAAATAAAATGAACCAAAGAGCATAACATATTCTGATACCATTTTTTCACGAACCATGATGGGTCATCATCCAAACCGATGCTCGACCTAGTCCATGGTAAGGCCAGTTTGGCATTCTGGATACCCACAGGCTGGCAAGAGTGCCTTGGTATAAATGTTATCATGTGGGAATGATCTACCCATATATGAAATTATAAAACAATTCAACAATAACTAATAATGAAAATCTGAAAATTTGAAACCAAAAAAGACATAAAAATGTATTAAAATTTAGTTACATAGTTTAAACCAAAACCCATAAACTACCACAAAGTATGGTGACCAAGAATAAAATAAAAGAGCAACACATAGAAAGAGGACACCACCATCAAGCTATCTCTACAACACTATGCCATGAATGATTTCTAGAAACCTAATTTGTGTTCTCTAATAGAATTACCTTTACCTATATCAAACATAACCAAATATTATTACACATAATAGTTTATGTATGGTGTAAGATAATTCTCAATAGAATTCCACCTATGAATATATTCCATTCATAATCATTAAGTGATGAGAAAACATGCATGTTTAATAAATGAATGTAAAAAATGCCTGAAAAAGTTTAAAGAAATAAGTTTTGATGAAAACAACTTCATGGAATGAATCTTTAATAAAAAGGGTTAAAACGAAAAAACTTTAGATGTAACTAAAACCCCACACTGTATGTTGGGGGTGAGTTCCGAATAGCTAAAGGGAACTAAACATGGTAGTGTTATATTTGTAACTATAAAGTTTTGGGACCCTATAAACTAATGTCTTAGTAAAATGTGGTATAAGAACCATTAGAACTAGTGTTCTCATGCACGATCCACTATTAGTGGCCATCCCCGTAACTATACTATTCTGCAATCATCATCCAAATATTTATTTAGTGTTGTAGTCATCAATCCTACTAAGTGAAACTAGGTTGATGCCACTTCTGTATCACTGGAAATTTAGTCCTAGTTTTCCAACCTAGTTACCCGGGCTTCCTGTAGTGCTCAATCAAGTTCCAAGTTTATATCACAAGCCACAATCAAAGAAACAAACCAATCAAGGAAATACATATAATAAATACCACCACTCACATACCCCAACAATATTATAAATTAATAAAAACTAAAACATACTCTAATCATGTTTTTTAAACGTGTTTCACACATTCCTTATATTTTAATAAATAATAAATAAAAGTTTATAAAAAGAATTCATGATGTTTCACTTGGATTTACCTACAAACAAACTGAAAATATACTTTTATGATATAAATTTCACCAACTCCGCATAAAAACCCAATTCCAACCACTAGATGGATTTAAAAACTTTTTAACAACGTTAAAACACAATTACAAGAGGTATCGCGATATATTGTACCATAAATACTCACTCAAAGTACTCTCTTAAGTTAAAACACACACCAATAACATACTAAAATAGAATTTTCATCCCTTTCCTCGTTTAATAAAAAAATTAAACATTTTATAAAATACTATTCAATGAAAAGAAATAAAGGTTATCATAAAAATAGCCAACCACATTTTATATGAACATGTCAAATTAAAAATCAAATGCTAATAAACTCTCTAAAAATTTATGTTTGCACAAAGAAATTAACTATTGAACATGATAAATTAATTAAACATGTAAAATAAATCAGAAAATAATGTTTATATATGAAACCACCAACATTTTGCGTCGAAACTCCAAAATTTGGTGTTGAACTCCAATCACACTCAATACGCACAAAAACGAACTCTATTGATTCCTAAACAAAGATACCAAACCAAAAAATCAATATTAGACCATAAAAAATTGAATAATACACTGATACCGAAAAGGAAGGGGGAAAATCTCACCTAGGGTAGAATGTAGTTGAAGAAGAGGGATAAGAGGATGGTTCAAGGGTTTGAGAGGCTGATCACGTGAGGTGAGGGGTTTCTGAAGGTGATCTGTGTAGGAAACAATGGGGGGTGATAAAAGGGCTATGTGAAGGAGGTCAGGGTGGCACATGGGTTGTTCAAGGTGGCACGAGTTAGTTGGGAAGGGAAAGGGAGTGGGGCGTTTGTCAGGTGAGTCATCGGAAAGGACCGACCAAAAAGAGGGATTGAAGGATAAAGTAAAAAATTAGAACACTTCTAGGGTTCAACACACCAGGTGAGGCTTGATGGTAGAGAAAGGATATGAAGGAAAGAAGAGGGAAAATTGAAAATTTGAAAAGAAACTAATGGAAAAAAGAATGAAAAGGGAAGAAAAAATAGGAAAAAAGGGGGGAATAGAACCTAAAAAATACATATGAAATAATGTTAATGTATAATGGTAATGGAAATTTTAAAATAATAATAAGATTAATAATTATTATTATAAGAATGATACTAATAATTTAATAATTATAATAAAAATAACTTAATAATAATATTAATAAAAATAATAAAAATAATATTATACTTAAATAATATTATAATAATTATTATTAGAAATATAATTCATAATTTCTTTTTATTTATCTTATTTTATTTTCTGCTCACTTTATCATTCATTTTGTTAATTAATTAATTAAGAATAATTTTTTTGAACATTGGGAAAGGTGAACGGTGAAATGGGGATGCCATATGGATTTGATCGTACCCTGCCCATGTGCTAGATGCTGCCAAGACCAAACATTCATTTATAAAAAACTCAAAAAAATTCAATCAGGCGCGACCCACACCCCAAGAAAATACTTCAATGTAAGATAAAATAAAAAAAATTACTATATAAGTCTATGTGTGACATATATAAGAAATATAATTTTATTATAAATATTTTATAGAATAATATTATTATATATAATAGCATTTATTATTTTTTTATGACTATATTACCCATTTATTATCAATTTCATGTTAAGGTTTCATATGGGGAAATATCTTTTTCGTTCTTCATATATTTTTTTGACTCATTATTATTAATCATCTTACTTATATCATGATTTAAATACTCCTATAATGTTTAAAATTATATAAATATCATATATATTCATTTTATATATATTTATATAAAGATATAAAATATACAAATATAAAATGGAATTCATGGTTCATGGAGATTGTTTGTCATATGTATGCATGAATATTACTTCTCTTTTGTTGTCCCATTGAAAAATGTATGTAAATTAAATATATGTATATATGTATATTATATAATTAAATTATAATTTTTATGATATATTTCTCATATATGTTCACTAAAACTATCCTAAATACATTCTATATAGAGTGTGAATGAATCACATCGCTTTGAGGAGCCTCTAGTCCACATGTACATAAATGATTTTATTATATTTACACAAGATGGAATGTTTAAATGTATGTGTTCATGAAAAAAAATAAATAGAAAAATAAACAAAATATATAAAATATATAAAATATATTCTATCATAATTCTATTTATAAGAGGATATAAAGGATAAATAGAATATCGTTATTTCGTGAGGCGGTACCGTATACCGAAATGTTATGTTCATTACCCATTATATAGTATTGTTTGTAAGTGTTGGTAGAAACATTAATATAAAAAAATATTTGTATATTAATGATACTAGTGTATTATATAATAATGGAATAAAGATATTTGCGGCATTGGAGAATGAAAAGAAAAGAATGTAGATAGTGGAAGGATGTTACCTCTTTTGGGTAACACCATTTGGTTTGCATGAAAGGTATTCCTTGGATGGATTTATACCATAATGGAGGCTTACATGTAAAATGCTAAGATTTTTGGATGTTAATTGGGCATTTCATTCACAACCTAAGTTGTTTTAGTTGTGTGAACAAGTGGGAGGAGAGGATGCCTTTTCATAGTGGGGGTGGAGTGAAACTCCTGTAAATACACAAATGTATACTAATCCGGAGGTCTCCCTTACCTAATGTGACTAAAAAGATGGAAAAACAATATATTAAAGTTGAAACATGATCGAAACTAATATACAAATCAAAAAATATGTGCATTTTTATAATTTTTTCCATCACATCAATATTCCCCTAATTTTATCATTTTGATTTTTATTAAAGATTATAGTATTATAACAATGATTTTACTAAATATGTGTCAATATACTAATTATAAAAGATAAATTAGTAAATTAATGTACTAAATTTATTATTAATTAACACTTAGAAATAATTTTCTAAAATGTAGGTTTTTTTAATTAAAAACGTTTAATAAAATATAATTTATTATAAAATAACTTTATTGCGAATTTTGACATCATTTATTTTATTGTAATTTAATAATGATCACAGATAATAGTAGAATCCAAATATATTATGTTCATATATTTTAAACATGATATAATCATCCAAAACATAATTAATGATAAAAATTCTACCAATTTACATCACTTTTAATATTTCTAGTATCATTTATTTTAGTTAATTATTAATTAAACAATCACTACATCAGTGTTTCATAAGAATTCCATGAAACTAATTCATTAGTAAAACTTATTGATAATTAATTATGATAAAAAATTAATCATTTAATTTTTAAAGTATACATGTAAATAAGAATATTTTGTTCTTTCATATCTCAATGTTTTATGAATATTAAAGTTGAGGAAGTTATCCTTTTTGTGTTTTTAACTTAACTTATGAAATAAAGATCATTTATGAATTTTATTCCAATAACTCATAAAATTTTATCCATTGACAGATATATTATTAATTTGAAAAAATAATGTATTTTGGACAAGTTTCAGTGTCATTTTGTCCCTTATGATTAATGATTACTTCATAATTAAGATTAATTTTACAGTAATCGTCATGATTAATTTTAATCTCTTTAACGAATTTTTAAGCCAAAATTTAAGATTCCCATATAATAATTAAAATAAAATATTGATTATGTCTAAGTATTTAAATTTTTCCAAATTCAAATAACATAATATTTTATATTATGTTTAACGCTAATCCAATTGACATGGCGAGAAAGCGGGGTTTTAAGTTAAAACGTTCAAATGTTCAATATGTTTTAAAATCATATTCAACATAAAAATTATTCCAATTACATAAATTGGATTAATATATATATATTATTCTACTATGAATTTTAAATCCAATTTATGATATAAATTAATATTAATTATTATTTAAAAAACAATATTTTAGCTAAAATTCAATATTTTCACTATTCATAAAAAATGAAATTTCACAAAAAAATACCAAACATTATGCCTAAGATAAATTCTACATTATTAATTAAAAAATTATGTTTATTTTGAATATTAAAATTTATAAAGTTCTTAAAAAATTACATTTACCATAGGTACACTCTTTAAAGGAAGTAAAACTCGGTCTTGTGAATAATGAAAGCTAACATATTGTTTCATGTACTGCAAGGCAATATAAGTGTTGTTTGTAATGAATGATTAACTTAGTGTTACATATAACACAATAATGAATTATTTATTATATATATATATATGAATATATATATATATATATTCTATATAGTGTGTTCTGAGAAACGAAATCGAATAAATAAATTTGGAAGAAAATCCACAAAATCTCAGGGTGTCACATTATACCTAACTAAAATTGAATTTCTCCCATAAAATTCATTATGGTTAACAATGTTTTATTACAAGAATGTTATTTTAATATAACCCAAATCAAATACATAATACTAAAACTCACATAAGAATGAAATCTAAAACCATAATAGTTACCCAAATAAACTCTAAACTAGCTTCCCAGAGAAGAAATCATAGGTGAGATGTGAAAACATTAACATGGATAAGAAATCATAACATCATGTTCCAATGGAGATTAATAGAGAAAAATTATAGGATAATTATAACAATAACAAATCCATAAATCTACGATGAACTAAAGAAGCATTTTATTCATCATAATTGATGGTACTATGATGACATTTTTGGGTTTTATTATCCTTGTTCATAAATTTGAAGAAGATACATGAATGATATTGTTGCATGATTTAAATACAACCTCTCCATTTTTTGTTCCATGATCCACTTCAGATATTTTTACAAAATGTAATGTGAAATTTACATTCTTTATTTATTAACAGATATGAAGATCCATAATATGACATCCCATTTGCCATTATTAATCATCAACACAATGTTGTTAGAACGAGTTATCCAATATGCATAAATCATCATGTGCTGAGATAAAATTTTAATCTAAATGAATTCATCTAATGTTTAACAATAAATATACATAAATAGTTAACCTTATAACCCTTCCAAAATATGAAAATAAATAACTTTAGAAATATTTTCCTGAAATCATCTTAACAGTGATCTACCATATATCATATAATATCTCATATCTATCACATTCCAAACATTTGAATAACTTCATCATATATTCTCTTGAAATAAGGTAATAACCTAAATTAACATAAATTATTTTTCAAAAATACATTCTTCCTTATTCAAAATATTGGTGGATATATTCCTTAAATTCAAGAAGCATTAAATTTCACAGACTACATTGTTATCAAATCCTCTATCAGTTCTAAAGTCGTAAATACCATCCAATTTAAATACTCATATCCAAAATATCTATTTCAAAACTACATTATCAGAACATACAAAACATATTATGATTTGTATTACATTAGTAAAAATATCACTTTATCATTAAATCACTTTTCTAATCCACTATAAATATTCAATAATCATGTAAATACTTTGAGAAAAAAAACTGGGATAATCATTATATATTTCACCATTCATTTAACATAATTCTTGAATCCAAATACATAAAAAATTTATATTATTCTACTTAATTCATAATACATAATAATTATGCCTCATCCTATTATGTAAAACCTCTTTTATTTCATATTTCATATAATGTCTCATCATTATAAGTAATATAACCATTACTCGTACCTTCTTACCGATTTTCATTGGGGTATTTCAACATTAGAAATTGATTTGAATAATGACCATACATTCCAAACATAATGAATTTTACCTTGGATGATGTCTTATGGAGTCCAATATTCCAATCCATCTTGATAATCGAAAACATGATTTTTCCATTGTAGTTACTTACTTCATGTCCTTCTATTCCATAGTCAAAACATCTTCATGTTCCTATAAGAAATTAAATTAGGTGATTAATTCCACATTTATAAATAAATGAAAATAAATTGCCATTACATCATGTTCTCCACTACCCAAAATCTATGAAAAATAATTCATTATTTTACTTTATGAGTCTGAGAGTTGGTTAAGGTACATGTTCTTAATCATGTTCCCTGAAAACTTATTAAGTAAGACCAAAACATCATTCAATTTTGTGATCGAACAATTTTACTACTCATCCAAAAAAAATTAATCACTTTAAAATTTTAACCCGTTCTTTTTGGATCCCATAATTTACTAAAACTAGTAAGAATATTGTGAGAAATTATAATATAAATAAAAAACCATATATTCATGAACAATAACTTATAGGATTCCCAAATCTTAGATCCTACTTATTAAATCTATCAAACCATAGGTTTATTCTAGGTTATTCATAGACAAAGTCTATTTATATCCTTTATGATTTTTTTGTGAAGAGTTTGTGAATTCCTAAATAATATACCCTATGAGAGTCCAAGGAAATGTAATGCAAGGCCCATTATAATGTACCAGGTTATGTCGAGTCAGGCCCGATTCACCTTATCGAAGTTGCTACCCAAAGGTATATATGATATAGAGACACATCCAATTATAGTATATAGACATGTATTTATTATTAGGAACCTGATAACTATATGCTTTACCAAAATTCTAGGACATTTGTATATACATTTAATTCAACATTAATCTTATCATTAGAGAAAACCCAAGACATATCCATCGAAATATTCCCCAGGATATCCTTAAATATTTCTCATTATAGTTTCAATAATTTGAAAAATAATTTACTTTGATACTAATTTTAGAGACCCTATATTTTAAAACTTTAATAATAAATCACTTTTTCATAAAACTAAAAAAATTGCACAAAAATAATCCCAAATACCATATTAATTTTGTTCCATTAGAATCATAAAAACATAACGACTTTTAAATATGTGAGATACATTATCACCCAATAGATTTATCTTGACCATAAACCTTCATAGACACAGAAAAAATAATATATATCTTCATAACCTTGGAAAGGAAACATAAAAGGGGTGTGATCATATTATCGGTAAAGGTAGACAATAGAGATATGTAATTATAATCATGTGCATAAGGGTATGATACAGAGATCATGAAAATAGATGATCATATCCTTAATATCCATGATCATAGAAATGAATCATGTATTAAATAATGGATGGTCATAATACATGAATTATATGGTAATAATAACATAATCAATGAAAGGATAACATAGGTATAACACAAGGAATTGTAGAACACACATATGTATATATAATTATTTCAATATTTGTTAAGTAATAACTTCCATGAACATATTAGTATATGTGTTCACTCCCCATACCATCTTTGTAGTCATGGTTCACTCCCATGGCCATATAATTAGTATGAGTTCACTCCCCATACCATATTGTTAGTCATAGTTCACTCCCATGGAAATATTAGTAGTAACGTTTCACTCATATGAACATATTTTTCTTTCTCATGAGATATAAATCCTAACCCAATTAATTTGAGGGATATATAGGTCACACAAATATCTTAATTAAATCACATGTACATGTGCCAAAATATCATAAAAAATCATATCTTAACCCATTAAAATAATTGGGTATCTTAAACATGTAATCATATTATAATGTATGGGAAAAGGAATGTTTAATATTCATTTCATCAATAAATAAACCACTAAAAAAAGTGGGTTCATAAACATAAAACCCATGAAATAGAAACAAGATTCATAAAAACTACGATATCAAAAAAACCATTCAATGAAATAATATTAATGGATAAATTTAATCATTTTTCTAGGAAGGCATGAGTAACACACGAACATTTCATCTTAGTTGGAAAATAATTTAGAAGGATCTAAAAAAATATTTTTATAAAATTATTCTTTCTTCTTGAAATAAAATTTTTAAATCATAAATCCTTTAAAAAAAATTCTTTGAAATTATACATTAATTTTTTTTGATTGCTATATCTTTAAAAAAATATGAAAAATTTCATATAATTCCTGGAAATGTTTTGAAAACCATTTCTTTGAAATACATTGAAATAGTACAAAATTCTTTTTAATTTTTTTAACAAACCCGATTGCATTGAAAACATAAAAAATAATATTGAAAATATTTAAATAAAAAATTTACATAATATTAAGAAAAATATATATTAAAAAACGATCATGTTAATCATGTAATGGAAGCTTAATGTTAATTTTGGTTCTGAGAGTGAGTTAATCAGTACATGTTGAACATTCATTTTTCTTCATAAAACATTTAGAAAAGTGAATCGAATGAAAAAATGAATGAAGATTAATTTATGTAAATAGAACTTTTTATTAAATAAAAAATCATGTGTAAAAATTTAATTTAATTATCATAGAGGATATTAAAATATTTTTGGAAAACATTTTAGAAGGATGATTTTTGAAGGAGCACAAATTTCTAGCCAAATAGAGAGGTAAAGTTATACTTTTATAAAAACACATTCTTGATCATAATATGTACTATATAGTGGAAATATGGTACCATTTAATAGACATAACATTAAAAAAAAAATGGGTAAGAAAAATAATGTGTTTTATTATGATATGGATTATAAAATTTAACTAATGAAAATATAATCACAAACAATCTAAAAAATTATGATATTATTTCAATAAACACTTACCACATCATTACTACAAATCATATTCCCCAAATAAAAAAAATAAAATTTCATGGATCATACTAATATAGTCAATATAAAAATATTACTGACATAAAATGTCATATAAATTGTATGCACCTCTATAAAAGTATATGTGCGTAACATGGCATGGGTATCAAGGAAATAAAATTGAGACAAAATTTCTTTATTAATTTGTTAAATTTAGAAACATAAACTTCATGAGATAAAGTTATTAAAATAGATATTTAAACCCCATATAATTATGTATATGTGTCATATAATAGATTAATGGTAATTTGGTATACCACGCAAATATAATGACTAGTGTATAAGCCATGTATATTATAGAAATAAAAAAGGGAGATAAATTCAATTACCTTTGTCTTGATTCTCACCCTACTCATATGAGCCTTATACATAATAAATATAAGTTTATTATAAATCATTTAATAAAATTTTATTATCTTTAATACCATATATTATTTGATTATAACATTATATTAAAAACTTATTAACAATTTCATGTTAAGGTTTTTCTTTCAGTAATATCTATTTTTTCTTCATACATGTTTTTACTCATTATTCTTGATCATCCTAGATAGATAATGATTTACATGCTTCCAAAATTTTAAAAAATTATATAAATATCATATATTGTAATTATATTCATATTTATATTAATCTATAAAATATATAATGATGAAATGGAATACACTATTCATGGAGATCGAAGGTTGTACGTAAAGATGAACAATATTTCCGTACTTTTCATATGGAAAGAATATAAGTAAACAGAATTCATGTATATATCCATATAAGATCACAATAGTAGAATTAATATGCTATATATATCGTATATTTTTACTAAAGCGATCCCTAATACATTCCCTGTAATGTGTAAATGAATCACATCTCTTTGAGGAAGCGATAGTCGACACATCTAGAAAATAGTGTTATCATATTTACACAAGATTCAAGGTATAAAGGTATGTGTTATAAAAGAATTATGGAAGAATAATGAAATTATAAATATCATATATATTATATATTAAAATATTTTCCATAAAAATTCCCGCTATAAAGGGCGATTATGGAAGAACGAATTGTCATCATTTCGTGAGGTGGTAGTTCACCAAATAGATAAACAGTATGTTCAACACCCATTATATGAATGTGTTTGTAAGTGTAGATTGATCCTATAATATAAAAATATCTTAGTATATTGAGAATAAGATTCTAATTATATAATAATTGAATATTTTGATTTGGGGTTTTGGAGAATGAAAATTAAATAATGGATCTTAAGGGAGGATGTTACCTCTTTTGGGTGACCCCATTTGGTTTTCACCAATGTGATTATTTTGATGTATTTTTTACCAAATATAGGATTAAATGAAGATGGTATGGTTTATGCTCTGTGAATATGGAATATTTTTTAAGAACCAAAGTGGTATGAGAGGTGTGGAAAAGTGGTAAGAGATGATTCCTTTTTATAGTGGAGGATGAGTGCGGCTAATATAAATAGAAAAAGGTATACAACAATGGGAGTTATACCTTATGTAATGTCCCAAAAAATTAAAATAATAATGTATTAATTGTGAATTATGATATAAAATAATATACAAAACAAAGAAAATATGTTCATTATTATACATTTTTCCCTTCACTTCTATGTTTTCCCAATTTTATCATCTTTGGATTTTTAAAGTATATTGTATTATAACATAATTAACTTTAACATTAACAATAAATTAAAGAGAATTTTATTATTAAAAATATACCCACTTAATTAAAATTAATATTTCTAATTGAAAATATAAAGAAACCATATTCGGTGATAATTAATTTTAAAACAAGGGATTTTGATGATAAAAACAATTCTCAAACCAAAAGAGTGATAATAATGTTTTTACAATATATGGGTCAATATGTTAATTATAAACGATTATTTTTATGTTAATGGAACATATTTTATGTATATTACAACATATATATAACTTGGTAGAAGTTAGTGTAACACTATGAGATTTTGTGAATTAGTTTTTTCAAAGTAATTTAAACTTAGTAAAATTTTTCATTTCACATAACTATAAATATAGATATTTTTATATTAAATTATTTTGGTTTTATTTCATTATAATAAAAACCAAGTTAATAATGAACTAAAAACAAAATATTATACATAGTTTTCTACATGGAACATTGAGGTTAGCTGCGACTTGACGTATACAACACACTACTCCGACGTAGCCTGCGTTAGACAAAACACAGACGTTACTACAAAACATCATTTTATTGTTATAATTATATAAATGATATTCTTATAAACTAAAAGTGAAAAATTATTATATGAATAGTAATAAATAATTTTCAAATATTTTTTATAAATTTTCCAAATCGATAAGACATATAGATAATGTAATATATAATTTTTGGTATAAAGTTGATTTTTTCTTGAAAATAATGTTTTCTCGAATGAAACACTTTCAATAATAAAATCTATATTATAAAAAATTATAAATATTATTTTATAAAATAAAATATAATTTTAAATTTCTATTTTATAAATTATCTTAGGGTATAGTTTTATAGTTTTTTTTGAGAAACATCATTTTGTGATGAAGTGTAAAATAACATATTTTAATTCAAAAGTGTTTTTTCATCAAATGTTTTTATAAAGTTATATTATATTTTAATTTTTTATAAGTTTAATTAAATTATATTTTTATATATTAATACAATTTTGGTAATTGGAACCAGTTTGACATTAAAATTGATATAATAATGTATCAAATTTTTGAATCATTTTTACATCAAAATGCCACATTGTCGACCCGAAAATAAGATTTATTTTAAATTAATTACATCCCATTATGTAAAAAGAATTTAGAAAATTATTTCTATTTTTTGAATAAGAAAATTTAATTATTTATTATAATTTCAACATAGGTTTTACCAAAAATTGTATTGAAATTGATATAAATTAGTTACATCGCTTAAGGTAAAATTAAGCATAACTAAAGACTAAAAATTAAATTTTAGACTAAAAAAACATCACTATTTTTCCAATATCAATTTTATAGACTTATTTATACCATATCATCATTTTTATCAAATTTGGATCATTATTGGATCCACTTTGGAAATTAAAAACACGGGTGTAATTATCTCTTTAAATTTTGACTAGAGTGACACTCCCCCTTCCCTATAAAAGGACACTAACTCTCCCTCATTATTTCACTACTAAAAAATCATAGGTATAGAAAATATGTTCGCAATACACCTCACAAAATCCCTCCATTATTCCTTGAATACATACCTTGGGATGAAGAAAATACAAGGAAGCCTTTTGACACTAACCAAAAGGAGTTTCTCGATGAAAAACATAATGTCTTCTCTCAGGTCCTTTCTTTTATTTTCCAAACACACCCCCTAAAGTATCATTATTATAATCATGTATTATATAATGTTTCCTAAATGTAGTATGAATTTTTATGATAATGGTTTGACCTATACTTATACACACCTCCATCTAATGCTTAAAAAACCCACAATTAAAGTGTAAGACGAACTACCCCACACCAAAAGATGTTTGATTACATACTTCCACACATAGTGGAAGTTATGATTGTTACTAAGTTTACATATGTCATATATTATATTTATTATTTATTTATTATTATTTAATCCTTTTATAACATATATCTTTTTTACTTTCCATTTAGTGTTAATATGATAACTTCGGTTGAGTTAGAATTGACTACTGCCCCCGCAAAGCGATTTTATTTGTTCAAACACTACATTGAATATATTAAGGATGGGTTTAGTGTAATTATAGATATATATGATATAATAATGAATCATGATAATTATATAAATATATATATATATATATATATATATATTCATATCTTTTATTCACTTTTTTTCTTTCAATATGAAAATAAAATTGGAAATAGTGTTCTTGTATATGTATGATTTACCATCACCATGAATGGTTCATTCCATTTCATACTCATATATTCTAAAGAGTATTATAATACAAATATACTATATATAAATGAACATTATACCATTTTTTACATTCTATAATCATTATATAAGTATAAGGACCAATAGTACAATTTATTAAGAAACATATGCATAATAATGTGAATTTTACCTGATGTGAAACCTTAATATATGATGGTAAACATGCGGGTAATATTAGGTTATTGTCAAACAATATATGGTATTAGATATAATAATATGATTTTGTAAAATATGTATAATAAATTTTTATTTATTATAAAAGCGGTATGAATGACTAGGAAAAGAGACAAGACACAAGTTAAGGGGGCTTTAATCTCACATATTATTTCCTTGAGATATATGATATATTCGATAATCATTCCTTTTGTGTGGTGTATTTACTTCCATTAATTTTATTCTATGTATCCTATAAAAGGCCTCCAACTATAACCTCCACCTAACATCATTAAACTAGTTAGGATCATCCATTACATGACCAAATCACTTACCAAATTCCTTCTCACATCGTATAATACATATAATTAGAAAATACCCCTCTTAAGAAGACATTAGTGAAAACAAAATAAGGATACATGAAGAACAATTACTGTTCTTCAAAAAAAAAGCTTAATTTAATTTCCACCACAACTATTTAATTTATCATTATAAAATTATTAGAAAATAACCTATGTATGTTAAACATAATTATATATTTTTTATTTTAAGGACATAACCTAAACATTACTCACTTCCATTAAAGGTGTTTTGAAATAATTATTTTTGTGTACATATTAGTACCACCTCTCCAACTAAAGTTATTCATTTTTTACATTAACACCTTTCCTGGTTTTTAATAATAATGTATTTAAATTTTATATATTACTTATTTGAAATTAATGATGTTATTATTCTTCTTGAATTATTATTTAACACATACCTTCATGCTTTCCATTTTGTGTGAATATAATATCATCTCTTGTGTGTATGAAAAACTGCGACCTCCGGAAGTGATGTGATTTCATCATGATTTACATGAAATTCATTAATGAAGGTTTATTTAAAAATATTAGAATTATATGACATAAAATTATAAAAAAACAATAATAAATATTTATATATATATATAGTTTACATTTCTTTCATTCAATGTGATAAGAAAATTAGAACATCATTCATGCGTACGTACTGTCTACCATCTCCATGAATGGTTTATTTCATTTCCTATAAAAAAATATTATAAATTAATATAAATTTGTATATATTTATTTTCTATGATATTTATATAATGTTTGATATTCTGAATTGGATCAAATCTTGATCCAAGTAAGAGGATGAAAAAGAAAAAGTCAAAACAGACTCGAAAAAGAAAGAAAATTACCCCATAAATAACTAAAACAGGGAATTACTATTAATAGATAGGTAATAATATGTTATATAAGAATAATATATGATATCATAATTATTAATATGGCCATATTATAAGATTATAAAATTTATAAAGCAATTATAAAGGAGGTTAAATAAATTACATCCAAAAGAATGCACGAGGTAAGGGACTTCATCTCAATTTTATTTCATTATGGAATATTATAATGTTTTCCACATAATTAATTTTATATTATTTATATACTATTGTAACAATTTTAATATCCTAAATAATTCATTCTTCATTTTATTTTATGATTCAAGTTTAATTATTTCCATAACGGTGAATATAATTAGAAGTGACCAAGTGGAAAATAATTTAATAACTCATTTCCTTTAAATTGAATTATATTAATTCCTTATTGGCATTAATATTAAATGACTATGTTTATATTAACTTTTTCATATATGTCATTTTATATTCATTTGATTTATTTTAATATAAAATTGAGACATATAATGGATTCATTGATTATTTCTCATATTAACATCTTTATAATTTTAGGGGTTTATTTCAAAATATTATCCTTATTGATATTGTGTTTTCCTAAATTCCCATTAATGGAAGTTATTCAATAATTTTTTAATTGGTAATATAATATTATTCTAATAGCGATATTCATGATATTTTTCATTTTATATTTCTTTTTTCCAAATATTTGCTACATAAAGTTTTTGAGAAAACGTTTTAATAATATATAACATCATTTATCTGTTTAGACAAAAATATATTTTAATACAAAACCATGTTTTCAAAAAATATTTTAAAAAATATTTTCTTTAATCATTTCACAATGATTTAATAAAAAACATTTTTACCCATTTTTTCTATTTACAGAATGTTTTCAGATAAATTTTATCATCAATTTATGAACACATAACATTTATAATATTTTTTACATTAGAAAAAATATTATTTAAAAATTATATTTAATTGCCCATTGACATGACCTTTATTTATTTGAATCTTTATTTTCATCTTTATAATATTATTTTTAATGATTTAAAAAAAAACTATTTTCAATAAAAATTGAATTTCAAAGAAAAATGATTTTTAAAAATGGTTTTTAGAATTAAAACAATATATACCATAAGATTATTTTTAATGATAGTTTCCTAGTATTTATATCCATCAATGACAATAACCCTTTACCATTACTCAAATGGGTATATATATTGTACTTATATCATCCATTTTAATTATCCAGATGGTTTATGATCAATTTTACTAGGGATGTACAATCCTAATAATATTCAATTTAATTAATATGGTCTATGATAGTGTTCATTAATTGAGGAATGTATTTAAATGTTGTATTATTATTTTAATAATAATTTTTATGTTGTATATGATTAAAATCTTTTATATGAGTAATGCATTGGATTATTATGTGAAGATCGATGCCTGATATAGCCAGTCGATGCATCAGAATAACTCATGAGACAAACTAGATATGCTTTTCGTACAGACCTCACCCATTTAACATATTATTGGAATGAATCCATGACAGTGTGAAATTATTTTGCTGAAGTCTTGATAGTATTATATGTATTAGAAAAAAAACATCAATGGTATGTTTTATATATCCATCATTGTGCATTCTATCATTATTAATTTAGTTATTGATATTTCATGTAATTATTCTACTAGTTAGAATTCATGTGGTTGAGATTCATGCTCATTTGACTGTATATATGTATTTATTTTTTCACCGTTTATTCCAGACATAGTATGCTATAGTTATTTACTTAATGGAATTCATTTCAGTTTTTTACATTTCAATTTTTATTATGAATTATTTAGATTCCATTTTACACTTTACCTTACTGATAATTTGAGATCACCCTTATTTTTCATCCTTTCTACATGATTTCATGAAGTTCAAGGTGACTCATATTCAGAGATTTTCTATGTGTAAAAAAGTTATTATCAAAAAACTATTATGTTGTATTTTTTATTTAATTGTAATGCAAGACTCTTGTAAGTATACAATTTAAAAATACTACTAAACTATTTATCCATTTGGGATGTGATTTCCTTGAATATTATGCCAATGTAATTGTAGATGGTACCGGTTCTAGTATGTAGGGGTTGGGGGCACAATAGTCTTAGAGAAAAATTTTCCTAACACATGTTTAATGGGTTTTAACAAGTTTTAGAAAAACATAATCCAATTTAATTTCATAAGAGTAACTATCTCTCTTATGTCCTTCATTTTCACCTTGGAATACTACATGATTACCATTGTATTCATGACCTATTTCAATCTCACCCATCAGAATATGATATATCAGGCTCAAAAATCATCATATATAATGATCAAGTTTCATATCAAGAAAAAATTAATCTTTAAAATTATCATCTAAAAACCACATTTGATCCCATAAGAAAAATATATTCCATTTTAACAAAATCACATGGAAAAATTTCCTTTTGCAAGGATAACTAATAAAAATTTATAATTATTAAAATAATGGGATTATGATATAATATGAAAATATATATTATCCTATAGTGTACGATTAAAAAGGAAAGATAAAATTATTTTAGTAAATGGAGACTATTCCACCAATGTTAAAAATATATATTCATTTTTTACTTGTTAACAATCCCAAAATTTCTCATTATAAAAATATTAAAAATATTTCCATTTATTCCTTTGTGAAAAAATTAAAAAAATACTTAAATATAACCTTTATAATCATTTTAAAAAAAACATGAATATTATTGAAACCATTAAAAAAACCATGACATGGGTGAAAAGGGTTAGAAGGAAAACATTAAAACATTTTTTTAAAAGAAATTCTATCACATAGAGACTTGAATCATTTCATTCGTATGAATAAAATTCATATTGAATAGCCTGAAGGACATAATTTTATATTTTTTTAGATAATACAATATTTAACTGAGTTGAGATGGAACCGTTACATGATATGTATTCCCAGAAAAACAAGGCCTAATACATTAACCGAAGACTAGAAGGCATAAGGCCCAATAAAATTCATAAAGGCTCAAATTTCTAAATACACCAGAACATCCCCCATGTAATATTAATAATTTAAAGTTCCAAGGTCCCCACCTTTCGTGGTTGATCAGTTATAATTATTCCATACAGAGCTTTAAAGTTCCTTGTACTAATGATGAATACCATACCCTATAGTTCTTCAAATATAGTTAGCTATTATTTAGTGAACATATAGGATATAGATTATATAAAAAACTTACTCAATAATGATTTATATACACACATATATATATACATATATGTCATGTAATTTCTTTCACTCATTATGAAAATAAAAATGGAAACAATGTTCTTTAATACACATGACATAAAGTCCCCCTTAATGGTGCATTCCATTTCATAATAATATATTACATATTATTATTATAATACAATTATAATGTATATAAATGACATTTATATCACTTTTCACATTATGGAGTCATAATATATGTATAAGAACCAACAATAGAACATGTTAATACCCATACTATGAATAAAACAAATATTACCTGAAGTGAAACCTTAACATATAATAGTTAAAAAAAGGGTAATATAAGGTCATAATCAATACGTATATATTATTTTATATAATAATATGGTCTTTAAAATAAATTAAAATAAATTTATATTTATTATAATGGTGGTTTGATGAGTATGAAAAGAGTCAAGACAAACGGTAAGGGGATTTCATCTCTTTTTTTGTGAGATGCATGATATGTTAACCACACTTTCCTTTTGTGTGGTGTATATAATTCAAATGATTTTATTCTATGTATATTTTAATTAAATTTATTCGTATTCAAATATTCATTTTTTTATTTCATATAGTTTATTTTTTAGAAGAAACCAAATTAATGAAATTGTTTTGTCTCAATATCCATTCTTCGAGACTCATATTATGTCATGAACCTAATTTCTATTCTGAGGTGTATATTATTATATTTTACCTATTTATCATGAATTTCGTAATTCCATGATATTTTAATATCTTTTCATTTAATTTTATTACATGGAGAGTATGATTTGAAGTTACCATGATATAAGTGTTCATTGAGACAGTCTCATCGGTTTTCAAGATTGTTTATGTTTATTTATTACCTAATGAAATATTATGATCCATATCTCAATAAAATTCATGAATTTTATTATCTTATTAGCATTAATTATTTACTAATATAAAGAGACCATTTCTTCCACTCTGGTACATAAAAATGGTACGAAAGATTTATCAAGAAATCTTGTATTTACCCTCATATCTGTGAAAGATCTGTGTTACCATTAAATCGGGTTTTTCCAAAAAGGTTTCCAAGAATGTTATACCAATATCCAATGATAATTAAAATAATTTTTTACCCCATTTTTATTTTAAAAATATCTTATAAGTAATATTCTTGTCTTTTTCCAACAAATATATTTATCTAACGTCTTTTCCATGTAAAATTATTATTCATTTTACCTCATATGACATGTAAAAATTTATGCACCATCATATCATAGAAACATACATTTCATTTTTAAAGGATAATTTTCAAGAAAATTGCTTTCAAAAAGTTTTCACTATTATTTTATATATTTTGAAGAATTTTTATTTTCAAATTGTATTCATGAATTTTTTATATGTTCTAATGGAATATTGTTTTTAAAATGATTAGAATCTTCATTTATAAGATTTCGAGGAATATTTTTTGATGCTATTTGAAAGCTTCTTTTATATGCTTTCAATTAATATCTTTTTTTCAAAATCATTTCATGAATTATGTAATTATTTCCAAAGTATTTTCAAATAATTATTTTTCAAAATATTTTAATGCTTTATTTATATGTTTTGAAAGTGTTTTTAAAGAATATAATATTCAAAATATTTTAAATCTTATATTATCTCGTTTAGAGGAAAAAGGATTCCAAAATAATTTCTACTATTCTTTATATGATTTCATTGAATTTTATAAGAAAATGATGTTATATTGGATTTATATATTAAAAATCCATTTCAAATAATAAATGATATTTTCCTCAAGAAACATTTCTGAAAGATATTTAAAACATATTTTTATCTAATATGACAACCATTGATGATACTCATTCCCTTGAAAGAAATGATCTAAAGGATTTATTCATATTCGTTATATGAGTGGGTTTTGCTTAATGTCATGGTCTTCATGAATCTTTTCTCTCTTTCACAGGCTAATTTTTTAAGAAATTTGCTTCCCTTTCATGGGTTATATTTTTATGAAATTTGTTTCTATATCACGTGTTATGATTTTGATTAAATAATTCAGAAACATGTATATTTTTTCCCATTTTATGTGATGTTTATATGTTAATGATACCCATTTCATTTATTTTTATACAATAAAAATGTTTATGTTTTTTTGGCACATGTATGTATGATTTCACTATAATATGGGTAGGAATTATATCTCCATACACTACATTTGGAAAAGATAGAATTACTGGGTTAGAATGAGAAATTAACACGGTTCTGTATTATAGGGTTGGAATGGGAAATGAACCCAATTCTTTATTATTCGGATGGAATGAGGATTGAACTTTGTTCAATAAAACTGGGTTGGAATGAGGTGTGAACTTGTTTTACTAAATTAAATTTTCCCTCAATATGGACTTGACAATGATTCCTTGACTATAATATAAATCATATTATATACATATGTGTTTTCCACAATTCTACCATTTGATCCTATATAATTATTTAAAGTAATATGTTCATTATTTATTTATGATTCATGTCTTACAAACATCCACCGTTTTATATATTCTCTAATATGTTGGGTATGATCATAAAAAGTTAAACTCATGTACCATACCCATTTTTTCAGGATAGGAATTCACATTTCATTAATTTACCATTACTTTGCTTCAGATCTCACCCCATTCTTATGTTTCCTTTCCCTAGGATTGGAAGTATGGTTTTTGGTAGAAGTAATAAAGGTTGATATATTTATTGGATATATTTAAGATCTTTCACTAGGATATGAGATTTTGTTTCTATGTTTCATAAGACACTAATATACTATGGTCCTTGTGCATGTATTCTTTTTAATAAACTGAATATTCATCCACAATGATGTTATATCCCTGTATATTAAGCCCATGTCACTATAGTTGGTATCAAAGGGTGGTTTAGTCACCCTTTGGAAACTAGGATTATAATACATAGTGACATACCTTTGTATGTTTCTAAACATAAGTATATGAATACCTATAAGGATTAGTATAAAGAATAGTTAACATTAAAGAAAATTTCATGGAATTTAGGTAATGGATAGAGTGTGTGTTTTCATATAAGTAAATACCTATTTGGATACTACATGATGATTTGGTTCTAGCACTGATTTACATTGTGGTACCAAATCTTACAAGATGTTCAGGGCTGAATTTGGGGTAACCCTATGCCTGACAATGAGCCTTTATATACATCTAGTTTGACACTCCCATGGGATATGTTTTGGGAATTCAAAAACTCTTCAATAAAAATTAGGAAGAATTTAAATAGGAGTTGGTAATGAATAATATGGAATAAACCTGGGGTGTCATATTTTAATAAAGGTTTCAAAATTTAAACATCATATTTTTTTTATGATTATGTGATTCCTCACTATATTATTCGTTTCTTACACAATTATTTCTAGTTTTAGTCAATGAAGGGAACTAGAATAAACTAGATTTATTAGGAATATAATGTATAATATATTGATGAAAAGTCAACTATGATGGACACTGAAGTGATGTACTTTTTGATTATTCCTAATCAGTTGTCATGGATCATGATCAACAACATGCACCTTAACCAACACTTAGAATCACATTATAAGAGAAGGAATGAGTTTTCATAGAGTTTATAAAATAAATTCCATAGAGTAAAGAAGATTTTATTTCTTTTGTGTTAATTATTTTGAAAGAATCACCTATGATAATGTCTTATTGAAACATGAATGTCATTTAAATATATTTAATAAGGACACAAACAACGTGACTGTAAGGGAAAAATGATGAGTTTAGTTAACGAAATGGATGTGAATATTGGACTCGCTAATTCATAAACAAATATTAAGTGTTTTATGTGTGAATAAATGGTCATTATGACACTCAATGTCTTAAGAGAAAAGGTCTTGATGAGAATCAGCAAGGTGGGGTGAGTAATGGTTACATTACGGATGATGATTATACTATATAAGATATGTGAATCGAAAAAGGTATTGTGTAATAGGATGGGATAAATATTCTAATAGAATAAGGATGAAGTGGAATAATAAAAGAATTTATGTATTTGGATTCATGATTTTTTTATATAGAACGTGAAATATATAAGGATTTCTTGGATATTTTTTTATGGATTTACAAGAACATGTTTAATAGGTCTGATGGAACAAAAAATTGATTTAATGTTATGGTGATGTCTATAGAAAATACATGATTAAAGGGAAGATAACACATAATATGTTCTTTTTGAAAAGGTATTGTTCTATAGATAATGATATGTTTAATATGAATAAGTAACTTGGAAGGTATATATTACCATCGAACTATTTATAGAAATTTTGAAAATTAGTTATTTCTGTCATGGATAAAGTATAAAACTTTTTGAAGTTATGGAATATTTCCAATAATATGTTGAATAATTAATCAAGCATGATTTCTTAAATGATTTATATTAACTCTAGTTTTTACCATGTTTCAAGGGAAATTACAATGAGGATATTTACATGTTTGGACTATGACAACCACAAACTTCATTGTGATATATGTGGGATCAATGTTAAGCTGATTTTATAACTTTTTCAAGGGTTTTGAATTTTCATATTTCATAAGGGTTATAAGGTTATCCATTGATTTTTATCAAGGGTTTTTTATTTTCATATTTTTGAATGGTTATAGGGTTATCTATTACAAAAAAGTTTATGTTAAACATGGGAGGAGGTATTTATGTATTGAAATTGTGTTGAAAACCATGGGTAAATGGATATTTAGTGATTAACATTATTTCAATGATGTTCATCATTTTTTGGAAAATATATTAGTGTGGTTTTAGAAAAGGTAATCATGTAAATTGGGTGACACCCAAACATGTCTAGAAAGGCCAGCATTCTTGAACTCATGACCAAAGGATGATAAGGGATATTGCACTTACCACAACCCTAGGTGATGTATTGGTGATTTATAATTATGATTGACTAATAATTATTTATAATGAAACAATAGTGCTAATTTTTATGTTTATAGATTAATAATATTAATTTTTATGATTAGTTATATATAAATAGTTATGATTTTCATTATTTTATGGATTATAATATCCACTAATAGTGTATTTTAGGGCTTCAAACATCATATTTAATTTTTGGACATTCATTTCATGAATTAATTGATGAATTATAAATAGTTAAAACTAAATCCAAAGAATGATATGTTTTTTATAAAAATATATCAAATAATTATATTTTTTTTCCAATAAAATAATTATTCAAATACATGATATGGATAATTTTTTTTGTCCAAATACCTTAATTTTTTTAAACCAGTGGCCTTTTAAATAATCCACATTTTATGATAGTGAGGCCCTAAAATTTTTTATGATTATTTAATCGTTTATGATTAATGACCACAATAACTTCCTATAAATATTAATTTTTCATAAATGTACAATCTTCACTAGCATCTTTTGTTATTATATGTGGAACAATAGTTAAATGTTACCTTGGGTAACCGTTATTGTTCCAAATTTCCTTTTTAATGAATGTTTTAGTATTCATTTTTTTGATGTTGGTTTTTTTGAATGAAATGTTAAAGTTTTAAACCATTGATAACTAGATAAATTTTGGGGGAGAAATTCATTTTATGGGGCGAAGGATGTACCACATCAATATTTTATGAATTTTTATTTTTTAATTAATTTAATCTTGTGATATTTTTCATTTAAAATTACATTAAAAAGGGTTTATTTTATAATAAAGTACTATGTTTGGCCTGAATTATATACAAAACCAAGTTAATCATGCTCTCCGCATAATAATTTTTTTATCTTTGTCTACACATAACAACAAGGTCTATGGATTTACATATACAACATGCAACACTAACTTTGTGTATATTTCATGCAACACTGATGTTTCTACGAAACATCATTTTATTGTTATAATTATTTATATGAGAAAATTAAATCCTAGAAACATATCATAGTTATATGAATATTAATAAATATTTTTTCAACTATTTATTTTATATTTTATATATATAACATATTGATAATGAAAGATATGATTTTTGGTAAAGACTCTTTATGTTTAAAAAAACCATTTTCTCAGATGAACTACTTTTAATAATAAAATTAATTTTTGAAACATATAAGAATTTAAAATTTATAAATAAAAATTATTTTTTTATTTATAGTTTTAAAATTATATTAGGGTTGATTTTTTGGTTTTTTAAGAAACATCAATTTTTGGAAGACTAGTGAAAAATACCGGATTTTATTCAAAACTACATTTTCTTACAATTTATTTATAAGGTTGAATTATAGATTTATTTTGTTTAAAATATTAATTGTATTATATTTTTATTAATTAATCCAATTTGGGTAATTTTAACCAATTGCCCATTGTAATTGGATATAAATAGTTAGAAAACTTTTTTTTTATCATTTATACATTAAAAACCTACATTGTCAACCTCACTATGGGATTAATTTTAAGTTAATTTCTACTAATTATGTGATTATAATTTAAAAAAATGGATTAAATATTTGGAACAAACATTATTTATAATATTTATCAAGGTGAAATTAGCTCTTCTATAATATAATAGTGAATGTGATTAAAATTAATTATATCGCTTAAGCTAAAATTAAACTAAACTATAGACTAATCATTAAATTTGAGACTCAAAACGACCTACATTTTTTTAGAAAAGGAATTTATTGACATATTTATACCATTTAATCCCTTATCTCTGATTTGGATCATATTTTTATCCACTTCCAACATAAAAAACTATGGAGTAATTCCCTTTTAAAATATTTACAAGAGTGCCACTCCTCCTTCCCTATAAAAGGACACCACTTATCCATCATCTGAACACCTATATAAACTATTAGGTTTAGCCAAAATATTCCCACTACACAAAAAAAAATACAAAAATTTATCATTGAATCCTTACCATGGTCAGAATAAAATCCAATGAATCCTTTTGGCACAAACCAAAAGGAGTTATCCGATTAAGTGGTAATGAGTTCTCTCAAGTCCTTTCTTTTATTTTTATTTCTCTACCAACTCCACTATATTTATTATATAATTTTCTAAAAAATAGTATCCTCAATATAGAAGTATGTTTTATGATAATTGTTTTATCTACACTCACACACAAATCCATCTAATGGGTAACAAACATACTATTTATGTGTTTGGTGAACTACCACCTCACTAAACGAAGATCGTCCAATTTTACTTACCACCTCTCATAGTGGATATTATGATTGAAAATATGTTTACATATGTTATATATTGAATTTATTATTTATTTAATCTTATTTATCCCTTGTACAAAACTTATATTTTTTACTTTGTATTTGGGGTCAGTATCATAACTTCATTTGAGGAATTGTGGACTACTGCCCCCTCAAAGCAATGCGATTCATTCACACACTACATAAAATCTATTAATGAAAGGTTTTGTGAACTTATATGATTTATATTATAAAATAATTATGCTATATAATGATATATATATATATATTTATACATATATTTCATATACTTTTTTCTTTCAATATGATAAACAAACTGAAGCTGCATTCATGCCTACGTATGAATTACCATCTCAATGAAAGATGCATTACATTTCATAGTAATACATTATAGAGTTTATTATAATAAAAATATACTCTATATACATGATATTTATATCATGGATTATATTCTGGAATCATGATATACAAATAAGGACCAACAATATAAAAAATTAAGACACATAAGAAGAACGAAGAAAATATTACCAGATGTGAAACCTTATCATATAATGGTTAAGAAGAAGGAAATATAAGGTATTAATAAAACTATATATGGTATAAGGTATAATAATTTTGATCTATATATGATTTATAATTATGTTATATTCATTATATAAGAGTTTTGAATGAGTATGACGAGATTAAAGATACAAGGTAATGGGATTTCATCTATCTTTTTATTGCCATGAGATACATGTTATGATCTTTACTCATTACATTTTTGTGTCACATGTACTTACAATGATTGTATTATATGAATATTATAATTAAATTTATATTTATTAAATTATAATTTATATTATTTTACTTTCATGGGGTTTATGTTTAAAAATATACCAAATCAGTTAAATAGTTTTGTCCCAATTTTCCTAATTTGAGACTCATGTTCTTTTATGACCCAAATTTCTATTTAGAGGTGTTTATACTTCTATTTTACCTTCTGTATCATGAATTTACTAATTTTAATGATATTTTATGATTTATTTAATTTAGTTTTATTACATGGAGAGTATGATCCCAAGTTACCATGATATAAGATTTTATTGAGGCAATGTCACCGCTTTTCAAGATTGGTTATGTTTACGCAACCTTGATGAAATATTATGATCCATCTCTCATGAGTAGTCATGAATTTTCTTATCCTCTAGGTATTAATGATTTATTCATATATTTGTACCACTTTATACACTATTTCATACATTAGATAGTTAACAAACTATTTTTAAGAAACCCTGACTTCACCCCCTCTTTGGTCAAGAATTATTTTTCCTTTAAAATAATATTTTCAAAAACGAGTTTATACTATTTTAGTACTAATATCATATATTAATTAAAAAAATTATTTAACAATTTTTTATTTAATGAATATCATAAGAGGAATATTATTGTTTCCTTATGAACATTGCATTTTTCTAACAATTTTACAATACAATAGGAATGTTATTTTTACCTAATATGACATGTACGGGTTTAGATAAAATCATTTCATTGAAGGCTCATATTAATTTTTAGAAATATAATTTCCATGAAAATGTTTTAAAAAATAATTTTTAAGGAAAATTATTTTCAAAAATTTTTCAATATTAATTTATATGTTTTGAAAGAATATTGTTTTAATTTTTTTTCAATATTCCTTTAGATGTTTTCGATGAATTTTTTTCAAAATGATTTCAAGAATCATTTATTTGTTTTCATGGAAAATAGTATTCAAATTGTTGTTAATATTCATTTATAATTTTTTAAGGAAATAATTATTCATAATGTTTTAAAACCTCATTTATATGTTTTTAGAGTATTTGTAAAGCAATGGGTCTGAAAAATTTTTCAAGCTATCTTTATATATTCCCAAAGTGTTTTCAAAATATGTTTTTAAATTATTTTAATGGTTATTTTATATTTTTTCAAGGAAAAAGGTTTTTAAAATAATTTAATGTCATATTTATAAATTTTCACTGTATATTCAATGAATGTTTTTTTAAATTTTTTATGTATTAAAAACAATTTTTATAGATGAAATGAAATTTTTATCAAGAAAAATTTTTAAAATATATTTCAAAATTATTTTCCCTCTAGGATGAGCTATGTTGATGTTAATCATTCCCTTCACGGAAATTTTCTAATGGTTCCATTCATATTCCTTTTATTAATGGGTTAATTTTAATATCATGGTGTTTATAAAACCTTATTGTATTTTATATGTAACATATATATGAAATCTATTTCTCTATCATGGGTTATATGATTATCGAACCCATTTCTATTTATAGGGTAATACTTTTGATGAAATGATATTTAAAACTCTATCTTTTTCCACAAATTATGATATGTTTATATGTTTATGATACCAAATTAATTTCATCAGTTAATATATAATTGTTTTCGTATTTGTGGAACAAGTATTTATTATTTCACGATGTGATGGGTGGGACCTATATCCCCCACTAATGAAATAGGAAAAATATTTATATATTATGAGAGAGAAATATCAGGAATGAGAAATGAACCTTGTTTAGTTTTAATGGGTTGGAACAAGAATTAAACTTGGTTCAGTATTACATGGAATGAATGGGAAATGAAATCGGTTTAGTATTACAAGTCTAGAATGAGGAGGGAACATGGTTTGGTAATACAGGGTTTGAATGAGTTGAAAACCCAAATCAGTAAAGGAATTTTTCCATCAAGATGGCCTTGGAATAAATTCCTTGACCTCTATGGAAATCATATTATAGGCTTATTTCATTTCCACAATTTCACATTTTTTTGTTTGTTATTACATCAAGGATTAGGTTCGTTATTTCTATATAATTCATGCATTATGAACTTCCAGTCATTGTTATGATCTCTAATATTTATGGTATGATCCTCAAATGTTATACTCGATTTTGATACCGTTTTTATCATCTTATTCCTATATATTTCATTTATTTACAAATTATGAGGTATCTGAGCTCAAAATATTATTTTATTTTATTTCCCTAGGTTATGAATAATTTTTTTAGAATTACTAATGGTGGATATCTTTATGGGAGAGGTTAAATATATTTCACCAGGATAGAAGATTTTGTTAACATGTTTTCAAAGATACTAATCTATTACAGTTCTCGGGCATGGTTTTTGTAATGTATTGAATATTCATAAAATATAATTTAATATCAATGTATGTTAATACTATGTCACTATAGGTAGTATTATTATTAATTTTAAATCGTTATATAAAGTATCATTTATAAAAAAATGACATTTTTTCAATTTTGACATTAGGTATTTAATTTTAATTTAATAAATATTTAAATAATATTTGAATGAAAATATATTATGTTCATAGGATTTTAGATGATATATTCATCTATAGAAATAATTAGTGACAATAATTCAACCAATTAACTCCACTTATAATATATTTAGGATAACTTATTTTAGTTAATTATTAACTAAATAATCACTTTGTTGGTGTTTCATAAGCATTCTATATAACTAAATAATCTATAAAATTATTTATATTTCATTATGATAAGAATTACTCATTTAATTTTGAAATTGATATGTATAACGGAAAATATTTTTTAAATGTATCAAATTTTTTTAAATGTTAATGTTGAGGAAAGGTCCCTTTTTGTCTTTTTTCCTTACTTAACATATGAAATAAGGAACCATTCATGAATAATATATAACTAAATCATAATATTATAACCATTAAGATGTAAAGTTTATATATAGGAATAAAATTTATTTTGGATAAGTTTTAAGGTCAGTGTTTCCCTTATGTTTACAGTTTAGTCCTTAATGAAGCAAAATGTTACCTTAATCTATTTAATTTTTTTTTAATAAATTTCACTAATATTTTTGTCTAGAAAATAATTTGATCTTCTTAAAATACTAATATAATACTTATTAAAATAGTGTATTTCCATTTTTACAGATTTAAATCACATAAGTGGCTATATTCTATTTGATATTAATCCAACAGACATTGCGAGAAAGATGGGTTTTAAAGTAAAAAGGTTCAAATGTACAATATGTTTTAATAAACAATTTCTATATAAAAAAGAATCCAATGACCTAAATGGGATTAATATATATATAAATTATCTAATATTACATTAATACCCACATTATAATATTATTGAATATTAAATATTATATAAATGAAAAGGATGTTTATAATAAAAATATAGTATTTTTCACTATTCATAAAAAAAGATACTTGAAAGAAATATATAAAAAATTCACTGTTATCTAAATTATAAATTTTAAATTCAAAAAATTTATTTATTTTTTGAAAAAATTTATAAAGGCCTTAAATATTAGTTTTGACCTTATTTAACCATTAAAAGGTTTTAAAACTTACTATTGTGTGTAACACATGCTTACTCAGTGTTGCATGCACCACAAATCCAACTTAATGTTGTGTGTAATGTAACTTCATCTTGGTGTGGAATATAATGTAATAAAAAACTATTTATATTATACGAATTTATATAAAAACCCGTAAAATATTTTCTTTCCTAAAATGAAACATATATAATTAATTAGAAATTATTTTTCATTAAATATCAGGGTGATAGAAAAAACAACCATAAAAAAGCAAGATCAGTAAAATACATGGTTTTATATTTCTCACCACAATGCCACATTATTCCCTATGAATTTTGTTGATAACTAAAGTCATGTAAAAGATAAATATTAACACACACACAAAATATGTATCAATTTAAAAATATAACTCATGAACTAGAATCTAGAAACAGAGACCCCAAAAACCCACATCCTTGTATGTCCCCAACAACCAGCATTTTCTCAACCATTGAAACACAAAAAACTAAGAGAATATATTTCTCAAACAGAAACAAATTGATGCATCCACTATAACATTCTACCTTTAATAAATAATCTATACCAAATACACATGCCAAATTACTAATTTTTGAGTCCTAAATTATAACAAAGCATTGAAAAAAATAACACCTCTCAACAAAATGAGGCCAAAAAATCACGTATTAACATCACATACAATCAGAAAACATTGTATAATAAAATCTAAAATGATTGAAAAGAATTAAGAAGACAAAATGAAGGTCCCCACCCAGTTTAAAATTACTCTAATATGGTGAAAAACTAACTAGTCAAATCTAAGAGAAAAAACATCTCCAAGAAACCACATAGTGACTGACTTAATGAGACTATCTCAGAATGCCCCCAAAGAGATATATATATGAAAAAAAATTATACCCATATCATATCACCCACATAAATCACTCCACTAAACATGGATGAACACTCCAATTATGAACATGGCTCAATATGGAATGGTATGGTTATGACTTCATCTCAAGAGACAACATAAAAGATAACCCAAGGAAAAAAATTGAAGAAAACATATCCATGATTATTCCCAAGTAAAATACATTATTGGATTCTCTCATGGTCAATATTAATAAAATATTATTTTTGTCGATACCCCTAACTACTAGTAATGAATTACAATGTCATTTTTTAACCACTAATCAAACCATGTTCAACGCAATGACTTACCACCATGAGAATCCAAATAAATAATTGATTATCAACTAAATGATATGAAAATGATCCATACGACATTTCAATCTATAAAAAGTTACACAGTGTCAATAAATTATGGATAAATTTATAATATAAATTCAACAACAAATAACACTCTTCAAACCAAAAATAGATTCTCACTCTTCTGTTGGATGAAACATCATAGATCACATCATAGATCGAATAAATTCAAAATAATTATTGATTTTATGATTATTAGATTAAAAAACCTTTTGTGGTGACCAAGATGACCATTAAATGAAATGTTCTCAGATCTATCTGATTAGAAGGCCTATTGTGCATGAAATTCCCAGACTAACAACACACAACTAGCTTCCTCTTATTTTATCTGGATCACTTTTAATGAAACTAGATGGGGTAAATTCACCAATAACCATGCATTTACTTATCAAAAATTCCCCATAAATGATAAACATGAACACCGAATCCTTTATGTATATGTGGTTTAACTAAGACACCTTAGAAAAAATAAATGGTAATAGGCCTCGAGTAAAGGACCAAGACATCTACTAAACATAATATTCCAAATTAGTAGAGGAAGGAATTAGTCTTGAGAAATGTTAATAAAAATATTTTAATAAAAACACTCCTTGATAAACACTCATATTTTCCACCCCCCTTTAAACTCTTTCACTCATAGGGTAAGGCCACTAAAAAAAGTTGATCATGAAACACTCTAAAAAATCACTGAATATTTGATAATAGATAATGAAATTCCACCAATAAAAACCCATAAACTCAAAAAATGGTGTGGTACACCACACTATATAAAAATTCATAGATTATCATGATTGGAAGATCAATGAGATTCAATCCATCAACATTTTCCCCTAGTAGAGTGATTTATCACCAGTAAAAACTGGTATATTCCAATTCAGGAACCCCCCCCCCCACCATCATGATCCAGAAGATAGAAAGGGATGGTCCCCTCAACTAAATGGTGTTTTGGGAAGAATTATATATTGGATAAAATAATTTTATATTACTCGAAAAACTACCTGATATATTATATTATTGAAATATTGACTCCTCTCATGGGGTCACATTCTAAAACATCATAAAAATATACCATTCAATCAAATCACTTAAAATAACAACATTTGTAAGAGAAGAATGAATCAAATTAAACATGATTAAGGAGAACATATTTCAAGATTATTGTAAAATAACCAATGAAACTTCATCTCAAAAATAAAAAATAATAATTTCATTCCATATAAACACACAAAAAATATTCACCAATTTAAAAATAGTTCATTATAAATAGTAAAAGAACTCATTTCCAGGAATCCAATTCCCGTTTAAACCACACATGATAAATCATTCATAGAATCCCATCAGAAAAAACCATGTATTTATTCCCTTGAAATTAATCAAAACTATATCAAATTCATTTACATAAACCAGTTTCAATAGATATAAAAAATATATAGTTATTGAGATTTTTCCCTTTAAAAACATGATTTTTAATATAATAATAAGTACCAACGAAATAAATATTACTTTAAAAATCCATCAAATAAAATTAAAATTCCAATAAATTCACTTGATAATTGAATAACATGCACCCATGAATCATATGAGTAGTTAAAATCATAAATGGTTGGAAACAATACCAATATTATCCATTTTTCATGGTTCTAATTATTTGTTTTTAAAACTATGTCCCAAAAAAATGAGTACCATAGGAGTTTTCCAGAACTATTCTCACAACCTGTATGTTGTATGATAGATGATGAACCATACCAATGAACCTCTCGGATTTACCCTAGTTTAAATCTACAATTAGGAATTTCATGAGAATCCTTTAGGATCATCCTAAAATTCATAGTACTATCACACAAAATCAAGATACCTTAATAAAATATGACCAAAAATCTTGAAACTAACTGAAAATGCAAAAAAAATCCTAAAAACACTAGGTATTTCATGGGGAATAGTTGACCATGAACACATCCACACTAAACACTCGAGCTGTAGTGATAATAGCTCTATTAAACAATATCGAAAAACAAAAACCTTACATTGATACTATTTTATAGATCATTATCCGGAGATATAAAAATAGATCACTTGGGTGAATCCTCCCCAAGGTCTGATGTGTCTTCTCTCTCACCCTAGGTTGGCGATAAGAGCTAGGATTTCATATTGTAACTCGTCTGAATTATATGATAACACAAAAATATAAGATCCTCAATGGTCAAACCAAGAACCCAAAATGGTTTATCCTAACTATTAAATACCATACCTATGATGTCCCATAATTTAATTGAGGTAAAATTCCCATAGTTTTTAGTTTAATTCACTTAATTCATCATTTAATGAATTACATATGAGTGTAAGGAGTAATATTTTGTTTTTAGTATTTTTTTAAAGCTAAAAACCTTGAATTATGGAGGAAATAACTCGACCTCATGGTTAGAAAAAATTGTTATGCCCACTCTTCAGAATTAGAAAAAAAATGTGTGAACACTTGCAAGGCTCCACGGTGGGGAGTGCATAGGAAACACATGATTTTATAATAGTGAACTACAAAACATGAATGGGTGTTCCCTTTTAAGTGTGGGATTTACGAATACAGAACAGTTTAAAAAACCATGCATCCCCATCAAGTGATCCACTGAACTTAGATAATAGTTGGTATATTATTGGCACACGATTCATCTAACCATAAATCCAAACTGTGAACCTCATTATAATATGGGTTAGTTACCTTTAACCTTCCTAATTTTTAAATACACATCCTCCTTTCATCGTTTCTAGTGAATTAATAGCCCTACACAGCTCCCATTTTAGTTCATTCATGCCTTTTCATTGCTTGGTTATTTCTTCTCCATCTAATGTCTCTAGGATATTGTCCATTTCTAGGATTTCTTCCATTCAAGATCGAATCAATGGAAAAAATAGGTGGTGGGTTCTCTACCAACCTAAGGTAGGTGGTATGTTTTTTTATCTCTAAGGAATATTTGTATATTATCATGCATCATTATTCTATAAGCTAATATCATATATCATTTCTTCCATAATGTATATTATATTAGATTAAATATCATTCTATTCTTAATACAATCATATCTAATAGAAATTTAACAACATTTGTTGATTTATTGGATGTAATCATTCCCTATGGTTTTTTCATTACATAAAGACGTAAAATCATAATGTAAAGAATGATATTAAACCACCAATTGAGTTGTGTGTTTTCCATTGTAATAAATCAATTTTAATGTGAAATTATTGATGTAAGATTATTATCCATGTGTGATTCCCTTGTGCTTTATTCCATAGCTTGAATTAAATGGATAAAACGAGTTGGACATCATGATTAAAGTATTATTTTTATAATTACATATTTAAATTTTATTATTTAGAGGTAAGCCATACCTTCATACCATGAAAAGGGTGATTAAAGGGTCCTGGTTTATTTATTCCTCATTTGGGTTCATCTTTTTTTATAACTATGACTTGGTATAGATTGAATATATTCTTTTAGTGATACTGGGATTCATTAATGAATTTTTTTGGATAAGTTCATTAGGAAAATTACTTACCTACCCAAAGCGACACTAGTTCCCTAGGGGAGTCACTAAGGATGGTCTTGGTAGTAATATAGTTATACCATTCCATCAACAATACTTTCCCCCTATAATAAATACTAGTGACATAAACAGAGGGTAAATATTACAAATTACTTAGTGTGATACATGGGATTCCTTTTATAAATCATCTTGGAAATGCTCTTAAAATTATGTGTATTTTATAGTTCTCTTGGATCAATACTTTGGATTACATTTATATAACTCCTTCTATGGGATCAAAATTCATTTTTAAATTACAAAAATACATGTTATAAATTCTAGGAGTTGTCCACCATGAGAAATAACATGGTTGGGTTCATCCCATGTGTGTTTATTTTCATTTATATTGTCTAGTTATGTTAGATATATATGTATTACAATATAATTTCACTATATAAATATACCATTAACCATATATTATATCATTATGGGATGAAATTGGTTCATAGCAATCCATATTAGGCTAAAGGAAGAAGTTCTAGCCCATTATCCTATAAGGAATCTGGTATGATGTATTTATTTAATATTACATTGTATTTATTTGGTGTTGGGACACTACTTATATTATATAAATGGATTGTGTTGTCCCAGACACTATGGGTGGTGGCTGACTGAGTTCATCTCACAATTTGTTTGGGATACCTATTACCTGAATAAACTTCAAGACTACATGTATAGATAAAGGGAAGCACCAACCTTCAGATGCTTGATTTTCAGTACTAGGATAGATTGTTGGACGATAATATTAGATGATTCTCTTAATTATAATATAGGTAGAATTTTTTCTTTTTGGTCTTTAATTTATAATTTTGTATATATATGTACCCTTTTATACAAAGTACTTCTCTTTTTGTATGCCTCTTGGAATCATCATATTTTGTTTTATATGATATTGATTTATTTTCCTCTTGTATTTTCTATTATATTATTTATTTATTATTCTATTGTTGGGCATTTATAATTGTCTCAACTACTAAGAATTATGATTTACCGATGAGATATACACTTATTAAGAGGGTATAGTCTCCACATTATACCATCAAAGACACTCAATACTTTTTTTCTAGCCTCTATCACATTGGGAGCCATTCTTGAGGTCATATGGCCAACCAACTTGGTGAATAACTTAATGGTTTCCAGGTTGGGATACTACAATGTTGTATGAGGGAGTTTCATTTATTTTTGTCATAATATTTCGGTATTAGACATGATGCTATGATGGGTCAAAATTTGTTAATGATCCTATTCCCAATAATAGATAACCCATTATAAGTGAATGCCAAATTACCAGGTATGTGTTATTATTGTTATTGGTTTGAGTTTATTATAGTTGGGATGATTTCACTATTTGGCGGTGCACATTTTTTGTCACATTATTATTACTAGTATTATTATTACTAATTTTTTCCCTCTTCCTGGTATGGAATGGAGGTATCATCTCATGCGTCATTATAATTACATTAAGATTCACATTCCATGCATTATTCTATGCCATATTTCTATTAAAGAAAACATTTCTTGTATTGTATGTGATTGATTTGAGTCCCTTTATTATAAGATTTTATTTTTTAATGTTTCTTGTATTCAAAATGTAATGGTATTAATTAATTTTTCTTCATCAATATATATGGTTTTTGTCATATAGAATTATAATGTCCCCTTATTTAACTATTTATTCCATGTCTGATCTATAAAACCTTGGTTCTATGGGTTAAAACATTAGTCAATTTAATTTTTGGAATGATAATTTTAATTTATGAAGAATACACTTCGATAAGTTTGTAATGTTAGTTCATTCAATAAAATCATAACACACGACTTGTTACATATTAATACTATAAGTAAAAGTTAGTTGAAAATCACTAACATAAACAATTATGATTTATAAAGTGTATGGGACATTATAAATTATGAATGGTGACACAAGTAACTAGACTTTGATATAATCATACATATAAGTAAGTATGAAATTAAATTAATTAAAAAAATTAAATTAAATGATTACCGGTAATTGGGGATTCCAATTTCATAGTAAAGTGTGTTTTCCTCTATACATTTCAATTGAAACTCCATATACTCGAACCACTACTATGTGATATGGGATCGTGCCCATGGAAATACCTTAGTAGTGGGCATTACGAAATGTCTCTTGTGACCTACTGTGGCCTTTCATAACATGTAGATATAGATTTAAGAAAAGTTAGAGATGTGTGACTCATTTATTGGAAGGAATTGAAACTATCATTTTATATTATTGTTGATCCTATATTATGTTAAATCTATTCTCAGGCCTAAAATAAGAAATTGTATAGCTATAATTCCCTGATTCCCTGGAGACGCATTCCAGGAGAGTGGCAATAATGATTATCTGAAGTGAGTGAGCATAGAACCATAATGATTTCCTACTATAATTCTATTTGACACACCTTCTTATGATCCTCCACTATGCTTTGAAACTTCCTTTTTGGATATATTACTTTAGTTCATGAATTAATTATAAGAATCTCTATGACCTACCCCAAATATGGAAGAGTCAAAATGAGAGTTCCATCAATGTAATCCTCCCAAATCCTAGGTTATGGACACCCTTAGACAATATAGTCTTGATTAGAGTCCATGTTATTGATCTTAGAGAATATGGATACTCTTGAGTGGAGGAATAGAATTTCCTTCTATATTTTCTACGACTCCCCTAAGTTATGGTGTGATGCCATCTCTTAGTCTAGTCATCATTAGGGTATGATTTTTGGGGATTTCAATATAACATCATATGATTACATCTTTTTGTAGACACTAAAAGAATTCCACACTAGGGGGTTCATGCACCTACCACATGGTATTATTTTGGTGATAGAGTATTCATCCCAATTCATTGATATTTTGTTTTTTTCAATAACATTTATAGGTGACGTGTTAAAGACATCAAGATGGTTTGACGATGGTCTTGGTACACTATACAATTGAAAGTGAATGGTTTCTGGATGACCACTATTTACATGTTAGTTAACCAGACCCTCATCATTGAGAGGAACATGAGGTAAGATAGAAATGTGAGCTAGGGTAGTTTTAAATTTTGTTAAAGAGATGTGTTTCTTATATTAAAAAAAATTATTTTGGGTTCTTCATGGTATATGTTCTAGTCATATGATTCACAATGACAATTATGTGTTCTCTCACTATTGTGGTAGGAAAAACCATAATAAGATCTAGTATAACAAGAATACAATTGAGTGTTGATATTACTATAGAATAAGAAACCTCATTTTCTTCTAACAAATTTTCTAACTAGTACCATTAGAGGAAGGATATATACTAACATTTTATTTAGGTGAAATAATCATAACACACTATTAGGTTGGAAGACAATCTACTATTGGCTAATCAGGATGAGGAAGTGGTTTTGGTTGGAGTAGTTAGACCTGAAAGGTACGACACTAGTAGATCAGACCAGCCCATGTTAGTCTGGCTACCTACTAGGGGTACAGATTGGGAAATATTTATGTTGTTCATCCTACTCTTGAGAAGCAGATTTTGGGGACATTTAACATTATAGGTACGATTCTTGTAGCTTCTAGTTTAGTTTATACATTATTTTATTTTAGTGTTTCACAGTGTTTTATATATTCAGAGACTATGGAACATGTGGACCTAGAAATAGAGTAATTCAATAGAATGATGACTTCTGATACATTATCAGTGGTTCTATCATAGTGTATACACCAGTGTATGAATTAACCTCTTGATGTGGGTAGACATATTTTCCTTTATAATCCTTTCTTCCTTGGGATAACATGCTCTAATATCATTTTTGGGATGTACTGGTTTGTTTCATGCCAAAACCATGATGATTTCTATTTATAAATGGTATTATTTATATCAACTAATGTTAGTCTATATATTAATAATAGAAAATGGGATGTCCAGTTGAGTTGATCTGTAATCCATGGTCATGGGAAGGTAAAAGTGATGTCCAAGATATATAGTCTCTTTGTGTGAAATTGGGAAATTTAGAAATTGAAAATCACATCTCTAGTTGATGGATTTAGGTATTTTATCTATGATGACATATATGGTTTACCTCTTACGACAGAGTTGTGTTCCACTCTTGAGCTAGTTCAAGGCATGGAACATGTCTGCATTCCAATTTATTGTATGTAACTGATATAGTTACCTGAACTAAACATGATGATGGAAGACATGTAATCTAAACGTTCTATATAACCCAGTTCATTGACATCGAGTTTTGTGAAACTTATAATTATGATGTTTCATGGTAACCTCAGGTTGAAAATGGATTTCATTAGTATAACTGGCCTATATTAAAGAATATATACTCACTTCCCCATATAGACGAACTCTTCAACTAGCTCCAATGATATATGGTTTTAACTATGTTTTATTTGATGTCAGGCTACCATTAGGTGTGTTTGAGACCCTTAGAAATAACATGAATATTGTCCTGCGGTAAATTCACCTCGTATGAGTATTTGGTTATGCCTTCCATCATTAAAAATATTCCAAAAGTTTTCTTGTCATTATTAAATAAGTTTTCCACCCATATCATGATTCATCTTTGGGAGTCTTCATTGAAAATATATGTGTTTATTCTTGAACTCAACATAACCATGAAAAAAATATTGATATTAATTTAAGTAAATTGAGAGAGATTTAACTCTATTCTAATCTCACCAAATGTATCTTTAGGATCAATAACTCTCACATCGTAGGTAATATAATTTTTGAGGTACAAGTACTTATTGATCAAGAGATAGTTAGAATTTTAGTTTCATAAGAGAAGGCCAAGAACATATTTTACATACAAATTTTCTTAGGAATTGATGGATATTAGAGGTGTTTCATTAATGATACTTCATTCATATCATCACCTCTCAAAGTATTGACTAAAAAGTGTGTTATGTTCATATGTTCTAATGCATGTGAGACCCCCTTTTAAGAGTTAAATGGGGGATTATATTCAATGTTGATCCTGGATATTCTAGTGATAATATCAATAAATATAGAGAATTTTAATTTTTAATAAATAGAGCATGGAACATTTATGACTTATATTGATTGGGTTATAGTGTACAAGTCACACCAATTGGACTTCATTAGTTGAATTACCATAGAAACAACCTCAATATTGAAATTAACGTTCTTTCCTTATATTGTCTGAGGCATTTTCTATCGGGTGATTAGTTCATTTTTTACAGGGATAATAAAACTCTCAAATACATTTCCACACACCGTGACTTGAATTTTAGGTAGCATAAGAAGGAGGAATAAATTTAGTAGCTTGGTTATGAGTGTGTTTATATAATAAAAGAGGGAATTGTAGTAGTTGATCCGTTGATCTGAAAGACTCAGATACATGTTTCCTAAGATTCAAGTATTGGGTGGATGTTAAATATTCTATTTTATATAATGCACCTTTAGGCTTATCAATATCAGGGGAAATCATTTTAGAACCATTTTTTGTGACATACTTCATTTTGAAATGTATAAGGGTGATATATCTTTCTAATCCCTAGGGCTTCTCTCTATGGTAGAGTGTTTTAAGAGAGGAACCACCACCTACTTAGGTTGTCAATAAGAATGAAATCATGCAATTTCATGGATTTATCTTTGTTGTTATATACATACAAGAATGGTTTATATAGGAATCTCTTGCCCTTGTTTGTGTTGTTTAGCCCATGATTACCAAGATGTACCAAGATATACATTATAAGGACCCGGCATAAAACATTACATAATATTTAGTTAAATTAATAATTCATATTGTGGATATTTTCAAGATTATAGTTTTAGTGAATTAGTCCATAACTATTACATTACATCTCAAATATTACAATGTAGAAAATTCTACTCAATATCTATTTTTTCATAAAATATATACTCTTGAAAGAATAGTCATGTCTAGTTCCATGTTCAAGATAGAATGACTTTTCCTCTCCCCCATCCTTGACCCTATTTATCCTTAAGTATGGAGAAAAACATTTCAAATACATGGTATTAGCATAAAACTCTCAGTAAGGGTTATAAAAAAAGGTAAGAAAGCATTATTTCATCAATACATACTAGTCAATGAAATCAAAATTATAAATCATTAACATACCACACAAGATCATAAGACTAATAAATACCACATAGAAAGCATTAATCATAAAGGTAACATATGGCATACATGACATACTTACATTTTAGCCTTCACAACTATATAGGGAATTGCGTTTGGAATAATCATCACGGTATATCCCTTAAATATTTTTGGGTAAAAATTACATTTACCTCTATCATGTTACACAATGAATTGGATAGCTATATCGGGCGAACCCATCCTAGGTTTATCTTGGAAACACCCCTATACATAAATAATGCCCAAGAACCATATCATAGTCATAATACATAATACAAGCATAAAGGAAATATAACATTTCCACATTGAAATCACAATATATCATTTGAATATATTGACATAATCATTCCATTAAAAACCCACTTTCAATACCAAAATACTTAAAATAAGTATATGGTATTTATTTTTAATTAAAAATCATTATGGCTTGTTAAGGAAGCCAAAGATGATATAATACTCGTAGTGGCTGAAAAAGTCATTGTCGCCACGTACATTAAAAATAAACATTACTTTTTTTTTGTTTAGTAAAACTCTTCATATAAAAATATTCCCTTTGAATGAAATTAAAAGTAAAAGGGGTTTATACATCATATAAAATAATGTCGTGTATAAATCAAAATATGCCTCAATAATAGGTGATTGAGACAAGGTCCCTTACTTCATGTCTGACTTGACCCGTTCATTCTTTAATCTCCTGAATAATAAAATAATAATAATTTATACATTATTAAAAACTCTTTTCAGGTTAAATATTGCTTTTATAAAACTTATTACCACTTAAAAAACATTATATAATCCATTAAGATAATAACAGTTGTTTTATTCATATTTGGTCCTTGAGTAAAAAATGAACTCATTATAATTACAAGTTGTCCATGTCATCAAAATTCCATTATCTATTGAATGATATTCATGATTTAAATATAATATATATCCAGTATATATATATGTATTTATACTATTACAAAACATTTGGACATAAGAAATGAAATTCACTATATAAGGGGATGGTATGCCGTACGTACACATCAACGTTACTTTCAATTATATTTCATATTTCAATGGAATGAAAACATAATGATACATAAGTATATTATAATTACAGTAAAATATCATATATAATTTCATTAACTCCAACCTTTATATGTTCTACATATGGCGTTAATGAGTCATATATCTTTAAGGGGTGGTATTCCACGCTTCCTCAAATGAAATTATCGCATTTACCTATTATTAAAAGCATAAAGGCACGATTTAAATGAAAAATAAAGATATATATATATATAATATAAATATAATATATATCACTTATATATAATGTTTCATCATAATTTCCACAATGAGTTGACGTTGGAGATTTTTGATCAATCATCGTTTCGTTAGGCAATTGTTCACCATCCATAGAAGTTGTATGTTCGTATCCATTAGATGGAGCTGTGTGAAAGTGTAGTTTGAATAATTCTCATAAAAAATTTTAAAATATTGATGATATATGTTTTGTTAAAAATGAAATTAATAAACAGTTTTTAGGGGGTTGGAGAGGTAAAAAAAAGAAATGAACTTAAGAGAAGACGTTACCTTTATATCAGGAAACACTCTTTTGATTGAACCAAAATATATTATTGATTTTCCTTCATCCTAGGGAAAGTGTAGGGACACAAGAATTACGTAAAAAAACAATACATTATGTTTGTGGAATACTTAATACATAACAAAAACAGACACCCAAGGACCGTAATAGTTTATTGTCTTTGGAAACTTGGAACATAGTCTTCTAATCATGTTGAAAGATCTTCAACATCTTCAATAAAGATCGTCCCCTTTTGTTTTATTAACTAAAAACATTATTTATATCGTAGTGAAAAGAAAACATATAAAGGGTGAGATAAAATTCTCAGTAAGGGTAACCATGGAGAACGCAAAACAATCCATAAACATTTGAACGTAAAAACTTGAACATAAAATTTAAACATCATAATCTCGAGCAATGGCATAAAACATGACAGTATGTAAGGAATAGATCATAATGGAACATCAATCATGATAAAATAGCATTGGAATAAATTATTTAATTTTGGAAACCATTAATCACATGTTATTATTTCCATTGTATTAAAGACATTGCTGCCAAGACCATCATAGCGGACAGAGTCCATTACTGAACCAGGTTTTCTTGCTTTTCTAGCCCTATATTACTGAACCAGATTCACTTTCCATTCCAGCCATGTCTATCTCATGACATATAAATAATTACCAAATTAATTTGATGGAGGTATAGGTCCCACCCATCTCATAATGAAATAAATCATACATGTGCCACAAAATAGAAATCAATCATTCATCATAACTCAAAGAATAAAATGGGTTTCATAAACATCATCCCATCATAACATAACCAATATAAAACAAATGTATATAATTTCATCACAAGAAAAATAAAACCATTTAAATAATAGATACATTTTACTTGAAACATAATAATATTAAATAATGTCATCTTAGATGGGAAATAGTTCTGATAAAACACCTGAAATGAATTCTTGAGGAAAATATCCTTTCTTCTTCAAAATCTTATTCTTTTCACAAAATTCCATGAAATTTTAAAAGACAAGATTTTTTTTTGCAAATAATCATGAAATCATTTATAGGAATATTCATGCAAATAAGGTATTATGAAACCTTAAAAATCCATTCACACCATATAAGTTAAAATAACATTCTTCTTTTACTTTTGCTGGCAATGTCAAAAAGTACCATATATGGTAAACAAAAGAATGATTCCTTCTATACAAGATAGTAAATGTCAAAAAAGGGTAAAACTAAGTTTAAAGATACATGGAATAATAATAATAATTTTATTAATTTTTTTAGAATAAATGGACATAGTTGTTAAACAAAACCCTATTAAATACTTACGAATAAACAATCTCGGATAAGAACAAGATTGGAATAATTATCCCTTAACTTATATCCAATTTATTTTATATGTCTCTGAGACAATTTTATAGTGGGTTTAAACATATTTTTAACTTATATCAGAACCATAATAATTTTTATCGTATCATATATGATTCACTTACAACTTTATGTTACCCGTTCATTTGTCAATTCCTTGTTAAAGCAGCGTTTTGGGTAAAATCATTTCATTTATCGTACGCATTTAGACTTTTAATTATTCATATGATTAATTAGATCATAATTTCTTATTTCCAGAATGTATAATATTATTTATATATAATACATATTCAGAATATATTTATAATATATTGATAAATGGAATTAAATACACCGTTCATGGACACCGTAGGCCGTACGTACGCATGAACGCTGTTTTTGTTTTTGTATTAAATTGAATGGTAGTAAATGATATATATATATATATACATACATAAATATAGTGGAATTATTATGTAATATATTTAATGATTACTTATTGTATATAATTTATAATCATTCTTAAATTGTTAACATGAAGAATGAATCTCATCGCATTGTGGAGATGATAATCTGTATGTACGCACGCGCGATGATATCGTTCCCATAATTATTGAATGGAATTGGATTGGATGATATAATATCTTAGAATAATTATTATATTATAATAATCATATATAGTTATTTCTTCCATAATTATACCCATCCAAGTAGGCTGGTTATGAAAAACAGATTGCACCATTGCGTGGAGACGGAATTCTGTACGTATGCACGCATAGTGATTTCGTTTATTGTAGGATGAATATACGGTGAAATAATGTTGTTTCATATATATAATAACATATAAGTTTATGAGTGATACTGATGTTATTAATTTATTATTAAACAACAAAGTATGTGGATGTAGAAGAAGAAATGAATTTGAATGAATTGGTAAAGGAAATTACCTCTTCTTCGACGGGCCTCTTCTAATCCTCCTCTTAGGGCACTAAAAATGGTCTTTGAAGAATGCCAGGACCGCTAGTATGTATCTAGGGAAGTTTATAAGGGAAATTTATAGGGTTTTGAAAAGCTTTAAGGCTCAAAATGGTGTGACAGGGAGAGGGAGGTGGTGCCCTTTTATATAAGAGAGGAAAGAGTCACTTTTGGAAACCTCAAAAATATTAATTTATAAGAAACTACAAACCCACCTAAAAAACTCCAAAATGACTCAAATGGAATGATTAGATGATATATGATTTTAATATCATTGACCAATAAAATTTAGACATGTTTTATGTTTATTTCATACCTTATCATTTTAATTTAACGTTATGTAATCTATTTAATTTTATTTGTGGTAATAATATTATAAATTTTAAATTGTTATAAATAATTACTTTTGTGTTATGAATTTTCAATAATTGGATACATTATGACATTTTGGATCATATAAATATAAATTTATAATTTTTAAATATTTTTGTGATTTTTAAACAATTTAATAATATGTTATTTTTATAAAATAACAATAGTGTCAATTTTGACACTATTTTTTTTATTTGGATTTAAATAAGATTAAAAAATAGTATATATTCAAAAAAATATTTAATAGATTTATAAAATGTCATATTTATCTAGAGAATCCATGGATCAAATTAAATATTTCATATAATATATATTTTATTATTTTTAAAACTATTTATTTGATATTTCAATCAATAAAATAATATTTACATCACTATTGTGTCACCATTAATGATAATTATTTAATCCCTAAAAAATATAAATAAATTTAAATTAAGTAGATAATATTATTATCTTTCTAGATACTATTTATTCTCTATGTTTTATGAAATTTATCACTAAATTAAAATTATTACACTTATCAGATATAAGAGAGTGACATGTTGTCACTTTCATTGGTTTTAATTATAATTACAACATTTACATGTTAAAAAGTCCATGAAATGAATCTATTCCAACAATTATGTAATATGAGTCGACTATTATTCATCAAATAAATTTTTTTTTGGTTTTAGGGTAATATTATAATCTTATTTTTACCCTTAATTACGCGATTTACCTTTAACTGAAGTAAATAAAATTTATCGTAGTTACTAATCATAATTATTATAAATAAAAAGTATCCTATTAACATAATTTGCATCTACTGGTTCCAAATATAGAAACCATTTTTCCAAATTCAAAACATAAAATTCACATTATTTAATTTAAAATTAATCCAACTATGGAGAAAACATGTTTTAAAAGATAAAAAATTGCAAAAGATTGAAATGTTTTTAACTATAAATTCCATATGAAATAAATGATAATGACATAAACAATATTAAATACTAAAAATATATTCTATTTATACTTTAAAACAATTCAATATTATAATTTAACCATATAAATTATCATGATAAATAAAGTTCTTTTTAGTTAAATTTTTCCATATTTTTACTATTTATCAAAAAATGAAAGTTAATTGAAAAATATTTAATAATTATCCAAATTAAATTTTTATATACTTATTAAAATGAATATGGTTATTTTGTCAAAGTGAACTCATAAATGTGTCAATAACTAGATTTAATGTCGCTGAGACATCAAAAGGCTGCAAAACTGCATTTTTTGAAAAATACTTATTTTACCCGATAAAATTATTTTGTTCTCACACCATGTTCTATAATATGTGTAAGAAGAATGATAATGTTAAAAAATTCAAAATACAGTTAATACTATTCATAACGACTAGTTCATATGAAAAAAATATCATTGTTTAGTGAAACTCGGTGTTGCGTACAACACACGCTATTGAGGAAGGTCGATCTTGCGTGAAACACAAAACAAGAATAGGGTTTGGGTATACTACAAGATAATATGGTGTTGCGTATAGCGCAAGTTAATATTGGTGTAGTGTAAAATAAAAGGCATCAAATAAATTAAGAAGAATATTTCTCATAAAATCTCAGGGTGTTACCAAAATGCCTATTGGAGAAATAAAGGGATGTAGCGCACTTAATTGTCCTAAGGATGGGTGATCCAAGGGGATGGAGAGATGTTAGTAATGGGTTATAGTTGATGGATTTTTGTAAGGTGTATGAGGGGATTATTGGAAATGTTTGAAATAATTAGTTTATTATACAATTATTTTCAGTTTCAAAAGGTCAAAAACACATTAAATTCTAAGATAATACGAATTTTATCCAAAATAATGTCATAAAATATGAATTTTACAGGTTTTGTTTGGTTTTTAAATTTTATCTTCCCATTTATTTAAATCATTTATTAATAAGGTAATCACTACATCATCATTATGGCATAAATAATTTTATTAATATGATGTCTATAAATTATAAATAAAATACCATGATGTATGAAATTGTTTTAGATATAAAATTTATATTTATAGTAAAAAATTGCATATATAACCCCATGTAAAAATTTATTTACCAAAAGATATATGTTAATGACATTTTTTACTTTACGTTAAATCAATTAATATTATCTGACATTATCACTCCTATGTGGCTCCATGGGGTCCCAAAATAGACCCAAGGATGGCCAAGGTCAAAAATATCTCATCTATTAGGGTTATGACAAGCTTATTTGTAATTTACTATTATTACGATATTATTTCTTACCCTTATTTCCCAGATGTACCCATTAACAATGGTTAATAGAATATTTAATGATATAAATATTCATAATGTATAAAACTACAAGTTACATATCTACAGAATTTAGAACTCATGATTCCCAATATAGGATCCATTTTTCCAAATTTAAAACCCATACATGGTAGAAATTAATTTATAATTAATTCTAGTTGTTAAAACCAAAATTGTGTTTTTATGAAATAATAACTATCAAAAGATTGAAAGTTAATTAAGTACAATTTCGAAGAGAAATTATTTCTAATGACTAAAATTGGATTTAATGGTAAACATATAATTTAATTACACATTAAAACCAATTAAAAAGATAATCTAACCATATAATTTAATTATATTAAATGATATTTTTGAATTAAAATACTTTATTTTTCACTATTCATGAAAAAATTAACATTATTAGAAAAATAAAAAAAATTTACCAAAATTAAATTTTTATGTCATGATTCTAAAAAAGAATTTTATTTTGTCATATTTATCATATTAAAATGAAAAAAACATGATTAAAAAATGTCACACCATTAAAAGATGGTAAATAGACCTTTTAAAAAATTTAGAGTATTAATGCTTAAAATTTGATTCATTCACATTTTAATCCACTAACATTTATTGGATAGGATTAAAAACATTTAACAAAATTATGTAATCATATATTAGTTAGTTCTGTTAATTCCTTCAATTTCAATGGTTATTCTTTAACAACCATTTAATATAATAATATTATATTATTAGTTTTCAGTATAACTCCATGTTGTGTGCAACATAAGATTTCAAAGAAACCTGTTGTAGTGTATCAGTTACTTCATCGAACATAGAATCTATTTTAATGTAAAATAAAAATTACTTCACAAATATTAATAAATATTAAAATGTCATATCCTTAATTTTTCTTGGATGTTACATCCTTCCCCCCTTTTTTAAATTGTGTCCCTTAAATTTTATCCACTTACTAGATATATGGGGGTATTTATCCCTTGTAGAATTTTCAGATTCCCACATTTTCACATCAACCATATGGTTTTTCCACAAAAAATTTACTTGATGGATTACCTAGTTCTGCAACACATTCCCTCTACAGTGAAGAATATGGACTAGTTATTCTTTATATGAATGATCCACTTCCAATTTAACTACCTATAGATTCAAAACATGAGATAGATCTTGTATATAATTTATCAACATTGAAACCAGAAAAACATTTTTTACCTAGGATAATCTTAGAGGTAATTCCACTTTGTACACAACTGATCAAACATTCTCTAGGATTTTATAAGGTCCAATTATCCTCAGACTTATCTTTCCCTTCCAACCAAAATGAATCAAAATTTTCAATGGAGAAGCATTGAGAAAGAAATGATCACCTATCTCAAAAGAAAGAAACTTACATAGGTTATCCACATAAATTTTCTTCCATATCAAAGCTATTCTCATTTTCTTCTGAATCTAATAAACATTTTCTTCCATCTCTTCAACCAATTCTACTCCCATCAACCTTCTTTCACATAAATCGTCCTAAAAAGATGGATTTTCACACTACGTTCCATATAAAGCCATAAATGGAGCCATCTATATATTGTAATGGAAACTGTTATTATAATAAAATTCAACTAAAGAAAGATGTTGGTCCCAACATCCATGGTAATCCATTATGCATAAATGTAAAAAATCTTCCAAAGTCTGAATTTTTCATTCTGACATCCCATATGATTGGCGAAAAAAAGCTATACTAAAATTTAATTTAGTACCCAACAACATTTGATGGCCTTTCCAAAAGTTATAAGTATACTTGGGATCATGATCAGATAAAATGGAGAGGGAAACTCCCAGCAACATGATTATCCCTTTAACATACAACCAAAAAATTTGGTCTTGAGAAAAATATCTCGAATATGAAGGAAATGTATAGATTTAGTCAATCGATCAGCAATAACCCATATTGAATTATTACCTAGAGATGTATTTGGTAATCCCATAATGAAATCCACAGACACATTTTCCTATTTCCACTCTGGTACCAGTAATGGTTGAAGCACCCTTTTCGATAACTTCTGCTCTGTTTTAAACTGTGGACAAGTCAAACACTTCACAGTAAAGTCAGCAATATCTCTTTTCATTCCATCCACCAGTAATACTCATGATGATCCCTATAAATTTTAGTACTTCCATGATGAACTGAAAATGGAGGACCATGAGCTTTACATAACTACTCATTCTTCAACTATTAATATAAAGACAAACATAATATCTTCCCAAATATCAGAATACAATCATTATGAACGTTAAAATCATGAAAAATACCCTTCTAAACCAACATTACCTTTTTCTATAACTCACTGTCTTCCATCAGTGCCTACATTATTCTGCCTGCTAGAGATGATTTCACTTACACATGAAACAAAATAGTGGAATTTTGTTCAACAAAAACTACTATGACAAAGATCAAAAAATAATTAATCAATGGATCTTGTTCTAAACGTAAATTTTTTAATGTAACATTACTTTTTATACTCAAAACATAGGCCTCTTTATTTTTCTTTCCAAAATGGTAATAAATCGTGAAATAATAATTCTTGATTAATTCTTCCCAACTTTTATGTCTAATGTTCAATTCTTTCTTAGTTAATATATACTTTAAAATTTTGTGCTGAGTATATATTTCACATTTAACTCCATATATATAATACCTCCAAATTTATAATGTACAAACAAAAGATGCTAATTCCAAATCATTTTAGGGTCATTTAACTAATGAGGTTTCAACTGACGTAAAGCATAATCAATTACCTGATCATTCTGCATAAGGGCAAATCTATGTCCTTTCAATGAAGCATCACTGTAGATAAACAACTCACCATTTCTCTAATATAGTTATAAAACTAGAGCATTCACTTATATTCATTTCATTTCATAAAAAAACCGTCACATTATTTTGTACATATAAAGGGAACACCTTTTCGAGCTAACTGAGTTAGTGGGCTAGATAACTGTGCAAAATATTCAACAAACCTTTGATAATAACCCACTAATACATGAACACTACGAATCTCAGTTATATTTGTGGGCCATATCTATTCTTCAATAACATTGTTTTTAGTAGGATCAACAGTTATAAATTTTTTTTAAACAATTTGACCAATTAATGATATTTGTTATAACTAAAACACACAATTAAATGAATTTCATGCTCCTCTTTAATTTTAGAAAAAACCAAAATAGAATTAATAAACACAACCACAATCTTATCTGAGAACTCATAGAAAATTCTATTCACAAGATCCATGAATATAGTAGGTGCGTTGGATAACCCAAAAGGCATAGACACAAATTCATATTGACCATATCTAATACAAAAGACAATCTTCAGAATGACTGCTTCTATTTATTTCAACTGATGGTTCCCTGACCTCAAGTAAATGATTGAATAATATTGAGCTCCCTTGAGCTAATCAAAAAAATCATCAACATGATTAAAATGATAAATGCTCATAACAGTTATGTAATTCAATGCTCTGTAATCAATGAAAAGTCTCATTGAACTATCTTTTTTTAACAAATAAGACAAGAGCACCCCACGATGATATGCTAGGTTGAATGAAACCATTATATAATAACTCCTATAATTGATTTATTAACTCTAAAAGTTCAATTTGAGCCACTTGATAAGGGGGTTTTGAAATTGTCTTAGCATCAGGAACTAATTCAACAGTAAATTCCACTCCCCAATCAGTTAAAACACCATGAAAATCAACATGAAAAACACAACGATACTCATTTACCAATAGAACATCATTAATATAAATAGTTCCATTGTTTAAAAAAATATGTTCAAGGTAACATTCATTTAAAAATTTTAATTTCTTCTCATCTTCCTGATGTGTTATAAAAAGTGAGGATTCATTCTTGTAAACAAATTGAATTCCTTTCTAAAAAGAAACCTCTTTAAATTTTTAGTAAGTCATAGCATGATAAATGGAAAGCCAATCCTTACCCAAAATAACATCAAACTCTAATTGAGGTAAAACAATATGGCTTGTAGGTAGATTCTTTCCGCACACAAGGATAGGACGGTTCTCATTATTTCTTTTTTGTCGCAATATTTTCTCAAGGTGATTTTACCATAAGACTAGGATTCATATATTGAAATTGAATTCCCAATTTACTATAAAATTTCAAAAAAATGAACAAATATGGAGACTTTGAATCAAATATAACATTGGAATAATCTAAAAAAACAAACAATGTAACTGATACTACTTAATATGATGGCCCAACATCCGATTAAGTAGTTGCAAAAGATTTCATCACCCATTTAGGCTTGGAATTTGGATACTTTTCCTCAGATGAGATCTTTTTTGGACACTCATTTTTATAATGACCCATTTCGGTTCACATAAAACATTTTACTAACAAGAAATCATATTTTTCATTACCATTACCCTGATCTTTTTAAGTAAAATTATAAGCCTTATGTCCCATTTTACCACATAGAAAGCACTTACCCGAATTCAAAATACATTCACCATCATGATTTTACCACAGTTTTTACAAACTATAAACATAAGTTTTATACCATCAAACTTTTTTAAAAATTTCATCCCTTTTTTCTGCCACCTCAACCTCTTATTCTGTTGATTTTCAAAGAACATCTGATCATCAGAAAACTCTATTTCCACCATCGCACATCGAAAAATATTTTCATGACTTTTAAAATCACGAGAAGCTAAATCCCACCAATAATTTGGATTTAATCCTATGTACAAATGGTGGAATTTACTATCAAGATCTCATATGGAATTTGGATCATACCATGACAGTCGAGTGAATGTTTCATCATAATCATCCATTGAGTCGTCCTCCTTCCTCAATTCCATGAATTGTTTTCCCATCCTAAGACGAACTCCATAAGGAAAATATTTCTCAAGAAACATACCTTTGAATTCATCCCAATAAATAGAATCAATCTCCTCACTCTCCCTGAAATTTTTAACCATCAAACACCAATGATCAGATTCAACTTCAAAATTGTAATCAAATAGAATAACCTTTTGTTCTTTTGAACACCCCATTAAATTGAAATTATTTTCCGGTGCTTTAGTACACCCTTCATCTAGAACATGGTCGGAGGATCCTCTTAATGATGGAGGATGTTGCATCATGAAATGCTCTACTACAAACATGTTCCTATATGGTTGAAATTGAAGAATGTATGCCTAGATACAAACCTGATTTTTATCCTTAGTAAATTGTGCCATCATTGCAACCAACTATTTAGTTGTGATTCCGACCGTCTCAAGTTGATGATTTAGAAGGTTGTATTCATCCTAATGTCATCCTATCACAACCACCATGTTTACTCTATGGAAAACCATTCTGAACATGGAAATATCTTCGAGAAATAAACATGGTAATATATAAATTCTATATCATTTTAATCTTACCATAAATTAATTTATGGACATTAATTTAACAGTATTCTAATGGATAAAGTTGTCCAAACTGACCTCTAATACCATCTATAAGAACACATCCTTAATAATTACATAATCATGAATTTTGTTAATAATTAACATTAAAGATCTTTTCAGGTTTAGAGTTTTAGTGAATTAGGCTATAACTATTAAATTACATCTCAAATATGATAATGTAGAAACTTCTACATAGTATACATTTTTTTCATAAAATTAATACTCTTGAAAAAAAGAGTGATGTCTAGTTCCATGTTTTAGTCAACATAAATTTACTTTGATCCCATACATGACCCAATTTATATTTAATTCTAGTGAAAAACATTTCAAAAACATGGGATGATCATAAGAAGCTCAGTAAGGGTTATGAAACAAGGAAAGAAAACATGAATCCATCAATACATACATGTCAATGAAATCATAATTTTCAATCATTAACATAACACACAATATCATAAGATTTATGAATAACACATGGAAATCATAAATCCAAAAGTTATCTTTCTCCATACAAAACATACTTATATTTTAGCCTTCATAGCTCCATAGGGTGTTACATTTGGAATACCCATAATAATATATTCCTTAAATATATTAGGAGAAATATTAACGTTTACCTCCGTTATGTTATCCAATGCATTGGAGAGCTATCTAAGTATCACATACCCTATGTTTATCACGAAATAACCCGTATACATAAACAACGCCCATGAACCATAATATAGTCATATTACATAATACATGAATAAAATAAATATAACATTTCCATTGCAATCACAATATGTAGTTTAAATATATTTACATAATAAATCCATTATCAAAACCATTTTCAATATCAAAATATGTAAAATGATTATATGGTATTTATTTTTATTTTAAAAACATTACAAATAGTTAAGGAAGTCAGAGGTAAAATAATACTCACGACGACGGAAAAAGTCATTGTCACTTGGTATGTTAAAAAGAAACACTCCTTTTTGTCATTTTGAAATACAATTCACATAAAATTATTACATTTTAATGAAATGATAAGTCAAATGGTTTTATAAACCATATAAAATAAAGTCTTTTATAAATCAAAATATGCCTCAATGAAATTCGATTGAGATGAAGTCCCTTACCTCATGCCCTACATGACCCGTTCGATTTATAATCAACTTAATAATATACTAAATTTAATTTCAATATTTTTAGGAACCATTTTCAGGTAAATAATTTCTTTTATATCACTTATTACAACAATATATAATCATTTAAGTTAATAATGGTCATTTTGAAAATATTTGGTATTTCAGTAAAAAATTACCTCCTTATAATTATATGTTTCCCATTTTTTCATGATTCCACGATCTACAGAATGAGATTAATGATTTTGATATAATATATATAATATATATCTATTATATATATTTTAATTGTACAAAACAGTTGGAGATGAGAAATGAAATGGACCGTTCACAGAGAGAGTAAGCCGTTCATTCCCATTAATGCTACTTTTATTTCTATTTTTTTTATTAATGAAATGAAAAATTAAGGATAAAAAGATATATTATAATTCAAGTATAATATAATAAATAATTTCATTAAATCCATCCAGTATATGTTCCACTTATGGCATGAATAATTCATATAAATTTGAGTTGGTGGTAGCCCGCATTTCCTCAAATGATATTATCGCGTTTACCCATTATGAAAACAATAAAGGTATGATATAAATGAATAATAAATAAGTAGATAGAAAATATAAATACAATATATTTAACATTTAAATATAGTACCATCATTATTTCCACCACGATAGGCAGTTGGAGATATTTGAATAATCATTATTTCGTTAGGCAGTTGTCTGCCGTCCGTAGAAATGGTATGTTTGTATCCATTAGATAGAGGTGTGTGGATGTGTAGTTTTAATCCTTATCATAACCACAACCTATTATATTGATGAAACTGGTTTTTTATAAAATAATGTAATATATGGAATTTAGGGGGTTGGAGAAGTAAAATAAAAGGAATGAACATAAGAGAATATGTTACCTTTAAATTAAGTAACTCTCTATGGTTTGAACCAAAATAATATGATGAATTTATTTCTCCTTAGGAGAAGGATTATATGAAGAGTATAAGGGTTTTGGGAGCCAAAATTTGTAGATGTTGGATGATCCAAGGGTCTTGAGAGGTGTTAGTAATGGGTTAGAGGTGATGACTTTTTATTAGGGGGGATTAGGGGCTCTTTAGGAACGTTTTAAATAATTATTTTATTATAAATTATTTTCAGTTTAAAAAGGTCCAAAACTAATTAAATTAGAATATAATATTACTATTTCCATAAATAAAATCATACATTAGTAATTTTACATGTTCTGGTTAGTTTTTTGAATTTTATAATCTCATTTATTTAAATAATTCATTAATAATGTAATCACCGCATCTTCATTGTGTCATAAATAACTTTATTTATTTGATGTATTGAAATTATAAAAAGAATACCATGATTTATGAAATAATTTTATCATTAAAATAAATATTTATATTCTAAGAGATAACATAAATAAACCCATGTAAAAATTTAATTACTAAAAGATATATGTTAATGTCATTTTTGTCAATACTTAAATTCAATTAATATAATGTGTCATTATCATTATCATGTGGTTCCATGTGGTACCTAAATATACCCAATAATGCCCTTGGTTGGTCAAATCTCATCCAATAGTGTTAAGACATGTGTAACAATGATTTATGATTATTATAATATTATTTGTTTACCCATATTTACCAGATTTACTCTTTAACCATGGTAAAAAAAATATTTACTGAAGTAAATATTCATAATGTCTAAAAATTAAAGGCACCTATTTACACAATTTGGACCACATGCTTCCAAATATGAAATAAATTATTCCAAATTCAAATCACAAAAGTTGCCGAAATTAATTTCTAATTAATTCCCATTGTTTAAACAAAAAGCATGTTTTTAGGAAATAATAACTATCAAAATATTGACACATGTTTTTGTCTAATTTAAAAGTGAAATTAAATCCAATGAACAAAATTGGATGAAATGGTAAAAATATAATCTAATTAGACATAAACGCAAATTAAAAAGATAATTGAACCGTATAAATTTATTATATTAAAAGGTAATTTTAAATTAAAATATAATATTTTTAATTATTAATTAAAAAATGAACTTCATCAGAAAAATACGAAAACATTACCAAAAGTAAATATTGATGTCTCAATTTAAAGAAGAAATTTATTTTGTCAAATAGAAAATATAAATGTGACAAATTGTATATTTAAAAGGGGTTCTCATTTAAAGGTACTAAATCGTCCTTTTAAAGAATATTAGAGTATTTAGGCATAAAATTAGATTCATGCACATTTAAATTCTACAAATTCTATTGGATAAGTGTAAAAACATTTAACAAACATGTGTAATAATATTGTAGTTATTTATGTTCATTGTTTCTAATACAAAATTTATGCGTTATCTGCCATATAAAATAATAATATTATATTACTATTTTTCATCATAACTAAATGTTGGGTGCAACATAAGATTTCATGAAACCTGTAGTTTCATATTGGGTATGACATCGAACATAGAATCTCCTTTAAAGTAAAATTAATATTTAATTTACAGATATTAAATAATATGAAAAAATCATATCATTTATTTTTTGGGATGTTAAACACATCATCATTATTGGTGTTCAAGTGTGAAGTAGTAAGTTACCGATAATATCACATGGTTACCCACCTTTGAGAAGGTGGAAGTTGAGCACTTATGACCAACTATACATTTACAGACTCTACCTTTTCCTAAATAGAGATGAAAAGACACCACCATGGGATTTTGATTGTTTTATTGAGATCCACTCTAGGTAGTGATGAATTATGAGTTATTTTCAATTGTTTGAACAAGTTCACATACTTCCAACCTATCTAAGATGCTTTCTTAGTTGATGAGTATGGAAGGATTTATATTTGGGATATTTTGAGCCTTCATGAGGTTCCCAATTTTATCATTTCTAATTGAGACACTCCGTTCACATTGCGATTTTATTAGGGGTTTCATAAAGCACTAAGTTCATAGGTTCTACTGAGAAAATCATATAATTCATAGACTGATAGTCAATATGATTGTACGATATAAGTATTATAGGACATGCTCTTGGAATTCCTTATTGATTGAGGAGGCTCTTAGGGGAAGCACATACCTCTCATTTAATTTTCCTACAATAACAACATTCAGGAAACAATTCAGACATATACATGTGTGGACTTTTATGGTAGGGTATTTTATTATCCATTTTTCTTGAAAGAGGTTGGTGAGACAACACTAATATGACCTCGTTTTGTTTAGGTGAATTCATAGTTAGTAAAACTAATTTAAAATTGTATATAAATAGCGTAGTTGAGGTAAAACTCTTATACCAACCATTTCTGTTGAAATCTGTAGTTTGATGTGGGACATGATGTATTTATGAGAGTTTCACGTAGATGGGGTCATAAAAAGATTCAAAGATCTGAAAAGTTATTTCGACATTATTTCAGGATTATTGGGATATCGTTTGAGTCGATCTTGCTGAGTATTAGTTGGATTTACCTTAATGGTAGCAGACTTTGAAATAAATTTAACATGTATCATTGGTTTTTCATTATTATTATAACCCATATCATTAATTTGATATTATGAAAATATATTTAGAGGTATATGCATCCTTTTAGGATCATCCAATATGTATAGTTTATTGGAGCACAAAATCACTCTAAGGAAAGTCAATTTTACATGGCTGGGTGCCATGGAAGCACAATTGTGTACAATATGATACATGGGACAAAGAATATGACATACATAACTAGTGCTAAGAAATATTAATTGATGATACATTAACACCATCAAAGGTTAAACATGGGTATAATTTTTTTATGGAGGGGGTTCTAAATGTCCTAGAATTTTGTTGAGGGAAGAAAAAATTATTTTTCAGTTTAATTATTTGGTTTTAACATTTTATTAATTATTAATGTTTTAATGGTGGAAACATGGCTATTTGTGGATTTTTTAGAGATGAGATCCCCAAATTTTAGTGGAAAAAACTATTATGAATGGTTATTATAAGCCATCCATGGTTCTTTAGGGATCAAAATAGGGGAGAAAACGGGATTCACATGGTTTGTATAGCCATGAATTGTATTAGACATGGGGTTTTTCCTTTGGAATATGGGGATATACATGTATTGAATGGCTTGAAAAACAATACTTCCCAAAAATGTGTGCCACTGACATTTTTTTTTGTATATAGAACATGGTTGATACATTGTTTTGACAACAAAAAGGCCAAACTGTGCACCCCGTTATATTTTGGGCAAATTAATTTTTTTTCTAATCTATTTTTATGTAAACCACCTAATCTATTTTTTTATAGTAGAAAAATATCCCTCTCCTCCTCCCATTTGAGTTCCTCTAATTATAGTATTGTCTTGGTAATATATTATTCATTCTATGTTCGATTGAGCCATAATTTGTCTCATTTGACCGATCTTGATAAGAAAAATGATCAACGTTTTTATTTATATCAATTAACTATCCATATTTTTATGAGATATTATATTACCAATTCTATGGTCTTCTATCTATTTTGAATATTTCTTCAACTGTAGCTCGATTAAAATGATAAATATTGATGAGGGGTCATCGAATATTCTAATCTATGTGGTCTAGTTCGTTATCGCTAAAGTCTCATAGTATTTTATCATGAATAATTATTTTTCACAAAAAAATCCTAAACTAACCCATAAAATAAATTTTATTAAATTAAAATAAATTTATTTCTACTCTTAATAGAATCCTAGATAATTATAAATCAACATCGATGGTTAATTACCTCGATGTGATCCACCTATATGGGTGTTCCATAACTTAATGTCTGAAAACCATCAGGTTTAGAACGAAATTAAACAGAAAATTGAAGAGTGTTTTTCATTTGTAATAACTAAATTTTTATGTTAAATGGTCTACAAAAAAATGATGGTAATTTATTAGTCCATTAGGCTTTATTCCATAGCCTGAATTACTTTGATAAAATGAATTTTCCAACTTGGATATTGTATTATTGTTATAATTTTTTATTGAAATGGCATGAGTTATTAATATAGAAACTAAACATTAATATCTAGATAAGGGTAATTCAAGGGTCCTAATATAAGGACTCCTTTGATGGGATCTTTGTACATTATATTATTGAATTGTTATGTATAGTAAATATTTTAGGGGAGATACATAGATTATTTAGAAAATTAATTTGATGGGATCGCCACGAAGATTATGTACCTACCCATGAGGGAAAACACTTATAAAGAGGATCCAACTTTGTTGGAATTAATTAAATTACGCTTATACAATGAAATGAGAAATAATTTGTCCCTTGTGTGAGATACCAAGGACAACATCAAAGGGCCATTCTTACACTAGGCTGAGAGTGATACTTGGGATTCATTAATTAGATCTCCTTGGATGGACTAATATAGTGAAGGGTATTTATACTACTCAGGGAGAAATATATGGGATTACATTTGTGGATTTAAATGGATGGGACCAAGATTTATTTTTTTGAAATTCATTGTATTCCAGTTATAAATTCTAGGAGCTGACCACCAAGACAATAAACTTGGTTAGGGTTTTCCCATGATTAGTCTGGAATTTCCGATGGCCCAATTATGTTTTGTAAATGTAGTTGATAAAAAATAATCTCTATCCATATAAATTTACACATATATTATATCTATATAGGTTTAGATTTTTTTCCAATATACCCAAATAAGGCCGAAGCAGGTAGTGTCAAATTGGTATTCCATGTAGAGCCCATTTTGATGTATTTGTTAATTTATTAACTTTAATTTATTATGTACCTACACAATGATAATTTTATATGAACATAATGGATTTAAATATATAATATTTGTTGGTTATAATGAGTTTATCACACACCATATTCAAGTAGCCTATGATACCTTAGCAGACATCATGACTGCAAGATTAGAAAAACTGGTCAACCCAAATTCCATTTCTTGATTATTGGTACTACGATATAGAAAAATAAAAGCTGATGAAGCCTATGATCTTGATTCTAGTAGGTGATGATTTATGAATTTTTTTCCACTTTCTTGAATGCTTTATATTCGTGTACTACTATATCTCATTTACTCTCATTTTTATAGAATAATTTCTTGATCATCATTTTTGAATATGATATTTATTTAGTTTCCACATATTATAACATTGATCATGATGGTATATTCTCCCAACCAAACTATTATAGAACCTCATTTATAGTCAATGTCACTGGAAAATAGAAAGGTGCTCCTAGGTCATGTGGCTAACCATCATGATAAACCGATTAGTCGATTCTAATTTGAGATGCAATATTTCCCACATAAATAATGTGGAAAAAAATATGAATATAAAAACATGTAATAAGAATAAATAATAAGAAAAAACATTTAAAAAACATTTTTTCATAAATGTATCCATTTTTATAAGTCATATAAATAAACACAACTATAATAAAATAAAAAAAGATGGGAAAAAATATCAATACACCATATGACTTGAAATTTTTTGATCCAAATATGGAGAGATCCCTATATTATACATATGAATCTATAGTCACCAGAACAACCCAACCCACACCTTCTTCTCTATAGAGAGTGGTTGGAAAGAACCCAAAAATCCATATGTAGTAAAGCAATAAAAAATATAAACCCTTAATACCAACTAATGTTAGGATATTGAGTATAGGATATAGGCTAGAGAGATACCCCAATGTTTTCATTGTATTCATTTTATAATGAAACCATGTCTACTAATATAAAAAAATAATGATTTTTGTTTTATTTTTATTTATACATATTGCTTAGAAAAAAAGTATATTACATACATTTTCGTGAATTATTACTTTTAAAAATCAAGTAACATGGTTGATTTATCTAATAAAAACTGTTTGAATAACCCATCTAATTATCTTTAAACCGTATTACTTTTAAAGAGTTGTCCTAAAAAATTCATTTTATTTTTAATAATTAATCATAATAAAAATCAATCCCATAGATTAAAAAATTTCAAAAATATTTTATAAGAGTAAATTCCATTAGAACCTCCTCCCATATTTTCCTTTTTTAAAACTCCATACAATAGACACTTCTTATTGTGAGGAAAAATTACAGAAGGAAAAAATGATATTGTAATTATATAAAAACCATTAATAAATTAACATAATCACACAAGGAAAGCCACCCCCATTATTATCACTCATAATTAATAAAATAATCAATGTAGATATATTTTATGATACAAGAAACTCATATACAAAAAACCATTAATAATATCAAAATAAAACATACCATCTGGAAAAACACAATGATCTAATGGTACAAGTTTTACAATTTCAAATGATGGAAAAATATTCATAGGGAATAATAATTGTAAAAATAATCTTCTTTTTAATGAACAGATATTTTGTGAAATATGTTTTTCTAATTAATTTAAAAATTTCATAATGTTTATCTTAGAAAACACTGAATAAATATATTTTTTATATGAATGCACTAAGTGTGGCTTACGTTATATGCAATAATGAGTTAATATTTTACTACATAAAACACATATATTATATTTTTTTACAGACATAACTATGTTTGTATGGTCTCACACACAACACAAAGTCCTATCTATAGCTTGTGTTACATGAAAGGATAATTTTTACCAAATTAAAATATACTGTCTGCATTAATTTCAAATTGATATTATAGTATCCACCATGCCATTAGAATAAATATTACAAATAAAATTAAAAAAATTGTGATTTTTTTTAAAAATGTATATAAAATGAACTTATTGGTTATAAATTACTATTTGTGAATGTATGAACTATTTTAAAATAAATATATTACATTTCAATGAAAACTATTTTTCTATTTAAAAACACAATTTTTACTCAGGGAATTAAACAAACCAATTTTGATTAGTTTTTATAATAAAATTTATATATTATATGTTAAATCAATATTTTTTTATAATCATCCAATAAATTTTATTGGTATAAGATGTGAATAAATCTAATTTTATGAGTAAAAAGATATATTATATTAAAATTAAATTTTACTGCCATTTAAATGATAACCCATTTTAAATATTATTTTTAGAACTATAATAATTTTTATTTTAAAAAATAAACTTTATTTTAGAAATAAATAAATAAAAATTATATTAGGTTGATATTTTTGAATTATATAGGGATGTTTTAGTATTTTATGAACAATGAATAATATAGAATTTTAATTAAAAAGTGATTTTTTCAGTTAATTTTTTATAAGGTTAAATTAATTTTTATATTGGATTAAAAGATATATAATACAAATTATAAATAAATTAATCCAATTTTAGGTAATTTTAATCAATTTCACTATTAAATTAGATATAAAAACATAACAATCTTTTGATTTTTTTTATATTAAAAACCAGCCTTTTTATCATGCATGTCGGATTGAATTTGTATTAATATTTGCAACATATATGATTAGAATTTTTAAAAATGGATTCAATGGTTGTAATAATAATAATATATAATATTAAATATGGTAACCATTGTTTTTGAAAAAAATATTTGTTAAATAAATTAAAATTTATTACAACAATAAAGAAGAAAATTTACTTCACATGGGACTAAAAATTACACTTAAGGGAAAAAATATACTATAAACTAGTCAAAAACCATTAAATGCCCATATATACACACTATGATAAATTCTATATAATTTGATTCTTTAATGGAGCCACTATTCATATGAATAACATGGGTGGTATACCCTTTTCAAAAACATAAAAGAATCCCACTCCTCCTTCAGTGAAAAAGACACAAACCCCTCAAACGTATTCACACCTCAAAAGACCATTGTATATCCCAAAATATAAAAAACATAATCTCCTAACTTCCCCCCCATTAATCCTATAATCCTTCAATCTTTGGGTAAATCTATCCAAGGAATCCTTTTGGTGAAAACCAGAAAGAGTTACCCAAAAAAGATGTAACATCCTTCCTCAATCTAATTTATTAATTTTCAGTCTCCATCCCCTAAATTATTCATATTTTATATTTATATAACAAACACATTATTCTCAATATACATATATATTTTTATTCTCATTTTTATACCTACACAAACACACACATCCATCTAATCGACAATGAAATTATTGTTCTAGTGTGTAGTGAAATACCACCTCATGAAATGACATTGTTCGTGTGTCCTTTAGCACCTCTCATTATAGGGAATTATGAAAAAAATATTTTTTTTATATCATATATATTATATTTATGATATATTTATGTCTCTATAATTTTTATATAACACATAGCTTCATTCATTCCAATTTTTGTAAATATGATAATTTCATTTGTGGAAGTGTAGACCACCTATAAGGCCCCAACCTTAAACCTTACTTAATCTTGAGTTATTACAATATTACACATTGAGGATCTTTTTAGGTTTAGAGTTTTATAGAATTAGATCATAAAACTTGCATTACATTCCACATTCAAAAAAAGTGGTTACATAAAAGATAGTATTCATTTTTTTCCCATCAATAGAAACATATTTAAAATAAAACATGGATTCTTTATTGAAACTTCCTTGACACTATCATCATATCATGTACATTTCCCTTGACCAGTGAAAAACATTTCAAAAAACTTGGGATGAGCATAAAAAGCTCAGTAAGGGATATAAAAATATGGAAAGGAAACATGAGTTCATATATACATAACAATGAAATCATACTTTACCCATAAAACATAGGCACTTTAACATACCTCATCAAATCATGAATAAATCATAGAAATCATAAGACATAAACGGTAACTTGAGGCATTCATAACATTCTTACGTAGGGAGTAACCCTCTTGGTTACGTTTGGAATACCCACCATAGAATATTCCCTAAATCTCTTCGGAGAAACCTTAACATTTCACTCCTTCGCATTACCCAATGCATTGGAGAGCTGTATCGGGCTCACCCGCCCTTAGTTTATCACGAAACCACCCGTTTTCATAACAATTCCCAAGAACCATAACATAAACGTATCACAGAAAACATGCATAAAGGAAACATAACATTTCCACCTTCAATCACAATATATCAATACACCACATTGATATAAAAACATTATGAAAGCCATTTTCAATACCAAAATAAATGAAAAGTAAAACATGGTATTTATTTTTCTTTTAAAAAGAAGGTATGGCTTGTAGAGGAAGCTGAAACTCAAATAATGGTCATGGCGGTGGAGAAGTCATTGTCGCCACATACGTATGACAAAAACATTACCCTTTGTCATTTAGTAAACGCTTTGTATAAAAAATATTCCTTTTGGATAAACGTAAAAGTCAAAGGGGTTTATACACTATATAAAAGAAGGTTGTGTATAAAACAAAATATGCCTTAATGAAAAGAGATTGAGACGAAGTCCCACACAAAGACGGTATCCTTGGATTAAGGATAAATCAATTACATAATTATGTGTGAAAAACGAATACACGAAATATAAGGGGGTATTAAGTGTAATAAAATCAGAGGACATTCAAACATAATCAAATAACGACATATTCAAGGAGTACAAGTTTATCCCAAAGAATCAAAATTGGGTTAAGAAGTTCCCTTGCAAAAATTCGATAGCCTAACGACGTCACTTCAAAATTCAGAAAATGAGTTGATGAGAGATAAAAAGGGGAATCTCATCACTAGGACATAAAATTTACATCATTAAGGATATAAAAAACATATCCCAACATAATAGTATGTGAATTAAAAGACATAACAAAAGAAGTCTTTTAAAAAGAGGAGGGTGAAAGGTCCCCTTACCTAGTTGGGTAACATTCGAAACGTACACCCCATGAAAGATGGGTCATAAAATGAAGATGTGAATACCCATAAATGAAATTATACTACACAAAGTGTATAATAATGGGAAGTACATACACCACTCAAAGTAAATTGTGGCAAATGTAGCATAAATCTCACAGGAATAAAAGTGAGATGAAAAACCCCTTACGAAAACTCGGCAGCCTAACGCGCCACTTAAAACATTAAAAAAATGGATTGATGATATCAAATAGGATATCTAATAATATTAACATAATGTTTACAGAAATAGGAATATAAAAGAACATACCCCAACATATCAAAGAGGAGCTTAAAAGAAGTGTCATAAAGGAGAGTACTTAAAAAGAAAGAGAGAGGTTAGATCTCTTAGGAATGTTCGGCAGCCTAACGGCGCCACTCAAAACTTCCAAAATTGTTTTATGAGAGAGAATAGGGTATCTCATCATATGAAAATAAAAATTACAGTATAATCAATATAAAATAACATCCCAATAACAAGAAATATGCACTTGAAAGGAATTACATAAAAGAGTGTACTTAAAAAGAAAAAGAGGAGTAGGATCCCTTACCTCGGGTCTGACTTGACTCGATCGTTCTTTAATCTCCTAAATAATAAACTTGAGTTAATTTATACTTACTTAATAATATTTTTCAAGTTCATTAATCATTTTATATCACTTATTACCATGTCATGAACACTCTGTAATTATTTTAGTTAATAACGGTCATTTAAACGATCATTGGTACTTGAGTCAAAATATGCTCTTTATAATAACATGTTGTTCATGTATCCATTATATCCAGAGATATAATCATGATGTATATATCATATATATCATATATATCCAGTAAATATTCTGTTTATAATATTCCATATCATTTGGAGATAAAAAATGAAAAGCACCGTTCATGGAGACGGTAGGCTGTACGTACGCATGAACGCTACGTTGATTTTTTTTCTTTTTCAAATTAATGTAATTAAAAATAAATGATATATATATATATATATTATAATTCAAGTATAATATATATGTTATATAGGTCACATATGTTCATTAATTTCATTCTTTATACCTTCCATGTATTGCATGTACGAGTCACATCACTTGAGGGGGCGGTAGTCCACACTTCCTCATATGAAATTATCGCATTTAAACAACATGAAAAGAATAAAGGTATGTTTTAAATATAAAATAAAGAATCATATAGTAAACATAAATACCATATATATCATATATAAAATACAGTAACATCATAATGGCCACCTTTAAAGGTGTTAAAAGAATATTGAACAATCATCGTTTCGTGAGGCAGAAAATTGCCAACCACAGAAACAGTATGTTCTTTAACCATTAGAGGAAGGTGTGTGTAAGTGTATCTAGAATACTTCTTATAAAAACATCCTAGTATATATAATATACTGGAGTTGTTAGAAAAGAAAGGAATAAAAAGAGTTTAGGGGTTGGAGAAGCAAAATAAAACAAAAGGACACAAGTGAAGACATTACCTTAAAATCGGGTAACACCCTTTGGTTTCAGCTCAAAGGCTTCCTTGGGAAGACTTCTGACCCAAGTGAGGCTTCATGGAGTTATAGATGGATGTGGAGAGACAAAATGGGCAGGGGTTGGCCGAGCCAAAGACTTTGGAAGTGTGGGTAAGGAGGTAGCGGTGGGGGCCTTTTATAAGAGGAGAGGAGGGGCACCCTTGGAAAGTAAATAAATGTTCCTTTATTTTAAAATGCTTTTCGGATTTAAAAGGACCCACATTGATATAATTCTTCGATAAGGTGATAAGGGTTCTAAGTTCAACCATACAATAGGTTTTGGACATGTGTTGGTCTTAGAAGTTACATTATCTTTCCATTTTATTTAAATCGTTGAATAATGAGGTCATCGCTGCATCATCATGATGTCAAAAATAATTTAATTTATTTAATGTCTAAAAACTATAGAACAAATACTATGATGTAGTAAATTTTTTTATCTTTCCAATGACTATTTATATTCAAAATTATGACTTGTATAATCCCATGTAAAAATTGATTTAGTAAAACAACTCATGTTTGTGTCATTTTAATTTTAACTTTAAATAAAAAGGTATTTATGTCATTTTCCAACCAAAGTGGATCCATGGGGTCCCCAAGTTGACCCATGTATTTTATTGGCCGTACATGACTCATCCAATGAGTGTAGTACAAGTTTCAAGGCCATTTCATTTTATTAAAACATTATTCTTACCTTAAACTACACTAATTACCTCTAATCACGATTAAAAACTTAATAAGTTACTATTCACCAAAAAATTATTTTAATCACATTGAACCACATTTTACTTCTTAATTAAAACCATGTATGTTGGATTTTTGAAATTCAAAACACAAATATGGAAAAATTTCATTTAAAGGGAAAATCAGTTTTTATAAGTACCACTTAGTGGTTTCACTATTCATCAAAAATTGATGTTTTTCAGAAAATTACCAAAAATTTACCCTAAGCTATATTTGATATTCCGAATTCAAAAATTATTTCTATTTTTCAAAATTCAAAACATATAGGTTGAATTAATTAATTTAATAATTAATTTTTGCTGTCAAAACAAATAGCGTGTTTTTTGAAACAAAATATATCAAACGATTGACACTAGTTTAAGTCCGATTTCAAAGTGAAATTAATTACAATGACCACTAGTGGATTAAATGGTAAAAATATATTCTAATTTAACTTTAAAAACAATTCAAAAGATAATCTAATCATATAAATAAATTAGAATAAAAATAGGTTTTGAATTAAAATACAACATTTTTCACTATTCATTAAAAATTGAACTTTTTCGGAAAAATACCAAAAAATTACACAAAGTAAATTTTGATGTCCCGATTCTAAATAAGAGTTTTATTTTGTCAAATAAAACACATAATATTGTCAAAAAGTGTATTTAAAAGAGGTTATCCATCAAAAGGCAGTTAATCGACCTTTTAAAGAATAATAGAATGTTTACACTTAAAATTGGATTCATTCGCATTTTTAATTCTCTAACATATATTATAAAAAGTAAAAATATTTGAAAAACATATATAATAATTTTGTAGTTAGTTCTATTCATTACCACCCTTACAATGACTAGGCGTTAACTACTATTTAGAATAATATTATTTTATTATTAGAGTGCAATCTAAGATTCCCAAGATACTCGTTGTTGCGTATTGGGTACACCATTGATCATAGCATACCATTAAAAGTAATATTAATATTTTATTCACAAAAATGGATAAATATAAAAATTTAATATTCTTTATTTACCTGGGGTGTTACATCTTTCCCCCCTTTTGGGAATTGCGTCCCCGCAATTTTAAAATTGAGCTTGAAAACATCCTTGAAAGTCCCACATCAGAAAAAGAGTCAGTGAAACAATCACTTTAACCTAAAGAAAGATAAGTACAAAGGTCACCCAAGTTAACCCATACTAGGATTCCAAGTATGAAAATATGGACATGGTGGAAAAAACAAAGGGTCATGTTCTGATGGGGAGTGATAGTAAACATGTCTAGGAGAAAGTTAACCACAAGAAAATCACAAACTTGTGATGGGTTAAAAGGTATTCGATTCCTCCGTAGGAAAAGTTAATAGACAAAATTTTTGTTTTAAGATACTTTTTATTTAGGAATTTTTTCATAAGGAAATATAATCACTTATCATGTTGACTTTCAACTTTTATTAGATTCCTTACACAAATTCATATTTTCTCTCAAAGGCGAGTATTTAGGAAGACTTGTTCACATTAAGAGTACTACAATCAAATTCTAGAGAATCACTTAATATTCTTAAGAGAACTATATGCGTCCCATTTCTTTAGACATTAACCAAAACAAAAACTAAAAAGTTTAGTACAAGATCAGATAATCCAAAAAAGGATAACCCTTTATAAAAAGAAATTTTTTCCAACAAAACCCAAAGTTCAACGAGGACCATCCGATAAACAATTTGTCCATAAAATTATTCAATGTAAACCAAACTAAGATTGAAACCCAAATATTTGAAGGATTTAGTCACATAGCCTTCCAAGTTAAATCATATCATTTATATCCAAACAACATCAGTTTCTCTTAATGTCTCGTATTTAAAAGTAATTAACCTAATCACATATCCTCCATGATAGGTTAATAAATTTACATAGATAACCCAAAATCAACTTACTCTTAATTCATAAAATCATCTAACTAAAAATAATCATTCAAACTAACCAGGGACTACACGTAGTCAAGTGGTACGCGATAAATACAAGTCGCACTTTGGTTGTGGGTTTGATTCCCACAGCTTTGTCCGATGCGATGAGTTGTCACAAGGTCTGCGTGTTATCCTTTCTATAAAACTCAAAAAATAACCGTAACATGTTTTAACCTCAACAGTTTCTTTATAACTTTCATTTTCATCAAAATTCATTACAATCTCAACATCTTAATTCTTGAAGGCTTATTTCACCACCATAAGATAAAATAAAATGATTCCCAAAATGAATAACATCATACCTTGATCATGGAGTCCACTCAGTTTCATCGTCATCTTGCTCATGTAGGTAGAAGTCCCATGCATTACAAAAATGATTTAGTGATCCTTCAAAATCATTTGTTTCATCCATCCAAATACACCTTGTACAACATGGGTCATATGGGTGTTCACAGAAAAATAGTTTTGGAAAATAATCATGTATGACATATAATTCCAAAACATCTGATAAAACATGATTTCTATAAAATAGTCTGACAAAATTTGAGTTGAAGCTTTCTATTATTGGTCCTTTTAAAATACAATAAGTATGTGCTGAGAGACTATATTTTAAAATCAAATATAAATAGGTTGCGCAAGGGTCTCCTTCCTCAGCACCATTTTTAAAATCATAATATGCTTCAAATTCTTGTGATAAGGTAAAATATTTGAAATTACCTTGATAATATTTACCTTTCTTGAAAATATGAGAATATTGTGAAAATAGTATTTGTCTAAAAAAAACCCATGATCCACGATGATAATGAGGTATAGTGGAGGTGTTTGATATCTCAAAAAACTGCTTGCAAGTGAGTTGTATGCTAGAAAAAGTTTCGCAATCATCCGAACATGACATTGCAATAATTATTGCAAGCATGTCATCAGGAAGAGATAGGAATGTCGTTTGAGATCCTTCTCCATACATTCGTAACCGACTTTAATTGACCTGAAAAAAGTTATAAAACATGTTTTTAACTGAAATAATAGATATAGGGACTAATCATGTGTCTAAAAAAACTCCCAATCCTTAAAGTTGTCTAAACCGACCTCTGATACCAACTATAAGGCCCCAACCTTAAACCTTACTTAATCTGGAGTTATTACAATATTAAACATTGAGGGTTTTAATGTTTAGAGTTTTAGAGAATTAGATCATAAAACATTCATTACATTCCACATTCAAAAAAAGTTGTCACATAAAAGATAGTATTCATTTTTCCCATCAACGGAAACATATTTAAAATAAAACATGGATTCTTTCTTGACACTTCCTTGACACTATCATCATATCATGTACCTTTCCCTTGAACTGTGAAAAACATTTCAAAAAACTTGGGATGAGCATAAAAAGCTCAGTAAGGGATATAAAAATATGGAAAGGAAACATGAGTTCATATATACATAAGAATGAAATCATACTTTACCCATAAAACATAGGCACTTTAATATACCACATCAAATCATGAATAAATCATAGAAATAATAAGACATAAAAGGTAACTTGAGGCATTCATAACATTCTTACGTAGGGAGTAACCCTCTTGGTTACGTTTGGAATACCCACCACAGTATATTCCCTAAGTCTCTTCGGAGATACCTTAAAGTTTCACTCCTTCGCATTACCCAATTCATTGGAGAGCTATATCAGGCTCACCCGCCCTTAGTTTATCACGGAACCATCCGTTTTCATAACAATGCCAAAGAACCATAACATAAACGTATCACATAAAACATGCATAAAGGAAACATAATATTTCCGCATTTCAATTACTAGATATCAATACAACACATTGATATAAAAACATTATGAAAACCATTTTCAATACCAAAATAAAAGAAAAGTAAAACATTGTATTTATTTTTCTTTTAAAAAGAAGGTATTGCTTTTAGAGGAAGCCGAAACTCAAATAATGGTCACGACGGCGGAAAAGTCGATGTCGCTGCATACGTACGACAAAAACATTACCCGTTGTCGTTTAGTAAATGCTTCGTATAAAAAATATTCCTTTTGGATAAACGTAAAAGTCAAAGGGGTTTATACACCATATAAAAGAAGGTTGTGTATAAAACAAAATATGCCTCAATGAAAAGAGATTGAGAAGAAGTCCCATACAAAGACGGTATCCTTGGATTAAGGATAAATCAATTACATAATTATGTGTGACAAACGAATACATAAAATAAAAGAGGGTATTAAGTGTAATACAATCAGAGAACATTCACACATAATCATAGAACATCATATTCAAGGAGTACAAGTTTATCCCAAAGAATCAAAATTGGGTTATGAAGTTCCCTTGCAAAAATTCAACAGCCTAACGACATCACTTCAAAATTCAGGAAATGTGTTGATGAGAGATAAAAAGGGGCATCTCATCACTTGGAAATAAAATTTAAATCATTAATGATATAAAAGAACATATCCCAACATAATAGTATGTGAATTAAAAGACATAACAAAAGAAGTCTTTTAAAAAGAGGAGTGTGAGAGGTCCCCTTACCGAGTTGGGTAACTTTCCAAACGTACACCCAATGGAAGAAGGGTCATAAAATGAAGATGTGAATACCCATAAATGAAATTATACTACAAAAATTGTGTAATAATGGGCAGTACATACACCACTCAAAGGAAATTGTGGCAAATGTAGCATAAATCTCACTAGAATAAAAGTGAGATGAAAAACCCCTTACGAAAACTCGGCAGCCTAACGACGCCACTTAAAACTTTACAAAAATGGATTGATGAGATCAAATAGGGTCTCTAATCATATTAAAATAAATTTTACATCAATAGTAATATAAAATAACATCCCCCAACATAACAAATAGGAGCTTAAAAGAAGTGGCATAAAGGAGAGTACTTAAAAATAAAGAGAGAGGTTAGATCTCTTACGAAAGTTCGGCAGCCTAACGACGCCACTCAAAACTTCCAAAATTGATTGATGAGAGAGAATAGGGTCTCTCATCATATGAACAAAAAATTACAGTATGATTAATATAAAATAACATCCCAATCCCAAGAAATATGCACTTAAAAGGAATGACATAAAAGTGTGTACTTAAAAAGAAAGAGAGGAGTAGGATCCCTTACCTTGGGTCTGACTTGACTCGATCGTTCTTTAATCTCCTAAATAAAAAAATTGAGTTAATTTATAATTCCTTAGGAACCTTTTTCAAGTTCTTTATTCCTTTTATATCACTTATTACCATGTCATTAACACTATGTAATTATATTAGTTAATAATGGTCGTTTAAACGATCATTGGTACTTGAGTCAAAATATGCTCTTTATAATTACAAGTTGTTCATGTATCCATTATATACAGAGTTATAATCATGATGTATATATCATATATATCATATATATCCAGTACATATTCTTTTTATACTATTCCATATCATTTTGAGATAAAAAACGAAAAGCACCGTTCATGGAGACGGTAGGCCATACGTACGCATGAATGCTACTTTCATTTTTTTTTATTTTTCATATTAATTGAATTAAAAATAAATGATATATATATATATATTATAATTCCAGTATAATATATATGTTATATAGGACATATATGTTAATTAATTTCATTCTTTATACATTCCATGTATTGCATGTACGAGTCACATCACTTGAGGGGGCGGTAGTCCACACTTCCTCATATGAAATTATTACATTTAAACAAAATGAAAAGAATAAAGGTATGTTTTAAATATAAAATACAGAAGCATATAGTAAACATAAATACCATATATATCATATATAAAATACAGTGACATCATAATAGCCACCTTTAAAGGTGTTAAAAGAATATTAAACAATCATCATTTCGTGAGGCAGAAAATTGCCAACCACAGAAACAATATGTTCTTTAACCATTAGATGAAGGTGTGTGTAAGTGTTTCTCGAATACTTATTATAAAAACATACTAGTATATTGAAGATACTATAATTGTTAGAAATGAAAAGAATAAAAAGAGTTTAGGGGGTTTGAGAAGCAAAATAAAACAAAAGGACTCAAGTGAAGACATTACCTTAAAATTGGGAAACACCCTTTGGTTTGAGCTCAAAGGCTTCCTTGGGAAGACTTCTGACCAAAGTGAGGATTCGAGGAGTTAGAGAGGGATGTGGAGAGTCAAAATCGTCAGGGTCTTGTCGATCCAAATACTTTGGAAGTGTGGGTATGGAGGTAGAGGTGGGGGCCTTTTATAAGAGTAGAGGAGGGCACCCTTGGAAAGTAAAGAAATGTTCCTTTATTTGAAAATGATTTTCGATTTAAAAGGTCCCACATTGATATAATTCTAGGCTAAGGTTATAAGGGTTCTAAGTGCACCCATAAAATAGGTTTTGGACATGTGTAGGTCTTATAATTTACATTATTTTTCCATTTTATTTAAATCGTTGAACAATGAGGTCATCGCTGCATCATCATGATGTCATAAATAATTGAATTTATTTAATGTCTAAAAATTTTAAAACAAATACTATGATGTAGAGAATCTTTTTAGATTTCCAATGACTATTTATAGTCAATATTCTGACTTGTATAACCCCATGTAAAAAGTGTTTTAGTAAAACAACTCATGTTTGTGTCATTTTAATTTTAACTTTAAATAAAAAGGTATTTATGTCATTTTCCAACCATAGTGGCTCCATGGGGTCCCCAAGTTGACCCATGGATTTTCTTGGTCATCCATGACTCATAAAACGATGGTAGGACAAGTGTCTATGTCATTTCATTTTATTAAAACATTATTCTTACCTTAAACTACACTAATTACCTCTAATCGCGATTAAAAACTTAATAAGTTACTATTCACCAAAAAATTATTTTAATCCCATTTAACCAAATTTTACGTCTTAATGACAACCATGTATGTCAGATTTTTGAAATTCAAAACACAAAGATGGAAAAATATCATTTAAATGGAAAATCAGTTTTTATAAGTACCACTTAGTGGTTTCACTATTCATCAAAAATTAAAGTTTTTCAGAAAATTACCAAAAATTCACCCTAATATATATTTGATATTCCGAATTAAAAAATGATGTCTATTTTAAAAAATTCAAAACATATAGATTGCATTAATTAATTTAATAATTAATTCCTGCTGTCAAAACAAATAGCGTGTTTTTATGAAACAAAATGTATCAAAAGATTGACACTAGTTTAAGTCCGATTTCAAAGTGAAATTAATTCCAAAAACAATTATTGGATTAAATGGTAAAAATATATTATAATTTAACTTTAAAAAAATTTAAAAAGATAATCTATTCATATAAATAAATTATAATAAAAAGGGGTTTTGAATTAAAATACAACATTTTTCACTATTCATTAAAAATTAAACTTTTTCGGAAAAATACCAAAAAATTACATAAAGTAAATTTTGATGTCCCGATTCTAAATAAGAGTTTTATTTTGTCAAATATAACATATAGGATTGGCAAAAAATGGATTTAAAAGAGGTTCTCCATCAAAAGGCGGTTAATCGACCTTTTAAAGAATATTGGGATGTTTACGCTTAAAATTGGATTCATTCGCATTTTTAATTCTCTAACATTTATTATAAAAAGTAAAATTATTTTACAAACTTATATAATCTTTTTGTAGTTATTTCTATTCATTCCTGCCATTACAACGGCTAGGCGTCAACTACTATTTAAAATAATATTATTTTATTATTAGAGCGCAATGTAAGATTCCCATGAAACACGTTGTTGCGTATTGGGTACGCCATCAAGCATAACATCCCCTTTAAATTAATATTAATTTTTTATTCACCTATATGGATAAATATAAAAATGTCATATTCTTTATTTACCTGGGGTGTTACACCACCGCCTCCTCAGTGTTATGGTATTCATTCACAGATTACATAAAATATATTTAGTATGATTTTAGTTAAAATATATGATATATATTAAATAATAATTTTACTATATTTATATTATAAATGTACATATATTTAATTTATATAAATTCATTCCTTGACCATGCTAATAAAATGGAAACATCATTCATCTGTACGTATGACCAATCATCTCCATGAATGGGGTATTCCATTTCAAATTTATATATTCTATATGTTATTAAAAATATATATATACTTAATATATATGATATATATCTTTCTTTATATTATGAAAATAATTAAATAATTATGTAAGTAAGTGGATCAATAATAACAAGACAAAACATATACAAAAAAGAGGCTATTACCCAAAACATAACATTAACATGGTGAGGTTAATAGTTATGTAACATAATGGAATAAAAAATAATATATGGTATTAGATATAATAACATGGTTATATGTTATAGTTATAAAAAACTTATTTTTATTATAATGTATGTTTGAAAATGTCTGGAGAATTTCAGGACTTAAGGTAAAGGAATTACATCTTATATTTTAATTCCATGAGAGTCATGTCATATCGACCACTTGATTAATCTGTGTAGTGTATATAATACCCATGGAAGTATTTTATTTTTAATATAATTATATTTATGGTTATTTACCTTTACATTTTAATATATTTCATTCATGGGTTTAATGTTTCATAAGTTACCAAACTGGAAAAGTAATTTTATCTTAACATTCCTTCATTGAGACACATGAAATGATATAAAACTATATATTTTATCAGGTGTATATACATCATTTTACATGGTATATCATGAATATAATTCATTTAATGATATTTTAATATTCATTTAATATTTCTATTTCCATTTTATTAATATTTGAAATCACTAAAATTGTAATGGTTTATTACTACAATCTAATCATCTGTTAAGATTATTTATGATTATGCTTCCATTATTGAAATATTATGATTCATATCTCAATAAATATTATGAAATTTAATATCCTATGATTATAAATTTAATATAAAATTAATGTTACCATTTATTCGCCCTTTATTTCTTAATATAATTAGAAAAATGTTTTTCTAATCCTACGTTATCTCTCCTTTCAATGAGAAATCCATTTTCTTTCAAAACTGTGTTTTGTAAAAAAATTCCAATTTTTTTTTCACTATTATAATATTCTTTTTAATGTAAAATTATTAAAATGTTTTATTTTTTTAAAAAATTTATTGTAAATGGAATCCTCTTATCATTTTATGATCAATGAAATTGTCTGATCATTTTATTGTTTTAAAGGAATGTTTGGCTTCTCTAGAGTTACCTACCATTATGGCCATAGTTTCCTTGAAGATTCCTTTGTAAGATTACATGTTTTTTAAATGAAATATTTTATTAATATTATATATATTTTTTGATTGAAAAAGTGTTATTCATTGAATTTTTTATTCAAAATATTTTCAGTATTTCATGATGCATTTTCAGGGTGTTTTCAAAGAAAATGTTTTTCAAATTTATTCAAGAATATGTTATTTGTTTTCAACAAAAAAGGTTTTAAAAATATTTTAAAGAATACATTACATTTTTTAAAGAAAAAATTATTTCAAGGTATTTTCATGAAATCATTATATTTTTTTCAAATTATTTCCCAAGAAAAAGGTTTTTGAAATTCATTTTGTTTTAAAAAAAGGGTTTCAAAGAAGAAAAAATAATTTTTTGAAGAAATATTTTAAATGAAATTATAAATATTTATTTATATGGAAAGGATTTTGAAATGGTTTTATAATATTTATTTTAAAATAAAGGCTATTTTATTTAAGTAACATTCAATGTGATCATTCCAAATACTTATCTATCTAAGATATCATAGTTTGTTATGGTTTATTCCTTATAAGAGATATGATCCAAGAATAAAATTCACATTCTATCATTGAATGTTTTTTGTTTTGATGGAATTATTTTTATTAAACCTTTTTATATTCCATCAGTTACATTATTATGAAACCTACATCTATTAAGGGGGTTTTAAATGATTAAATGATTATGAAACCAATCTTATACCAAAGGATGGGATATGATAACATGTTTAGGAAAACCATTTCATTTCATGGATTATGATATGATTGTAAATTATTTTTTGGCATATTTTTATTTTATATCATTTTGATATGGGCGAGACCTATATCTCCCTACAATGAATTGGAAAAAGTTTTATATCTAAAGGTATAATGATGGGAAACATGTTGATATTCTTAATCCAAAATGAGAAACAAGTTCATCATAATCTATAATCTGAAACAGGCGTGTCTTGACCCACTATGGGAAGTTGGGGAAACCTAATCCACTATTGGAATATGGGGAAACCTAAAATACTATGGGAAAATGGGGAAACCGGGTCCACTATTGAATGTTGGTGAACCCTGATTCCTTATAAAGAAAGGAATGTGATTTAGGATTATGGTATGTCACGCCAAGTATGTGCAGTCCAAATGATGTTCTCTGTTAAATTTTTCAAATTTTCATTGACTTAGAGGGAATAATGTTACATGTTTATGTGTCTTCCACAAATTATATGTATTATGAGTTTGATATTCTCACATGGTTCATGTTCTTGATTATCATGTGATTTTATGTCCAAGGAACTACCAATATTTATTCCATGTCTCATGATTGAGATATTTTTATGTAGGGGAATATCATAAAATGTTATTATCTTGTTTTCATTCCATTATGTTCATGTTATGATTAAATATTTCAATTATTTAACCTTACTGAGAATATTAACTAAGATATTTGTTATTTTTCCATTACCACTGTTATGTAGGATGTTTTTAAGTATGTATAATAAAGGTGAAGATCCATAAATAAGATGTTGAATAAATTTCACCAAACTAGAAGAATGTGTTCTATATTTTGAAATACACTAAAATATTATGGTCATTGGCAATGTATTTTTTTAATACACTGAATTGTTTTATAAAATGATTTAATATCCATATAATTTAATCTTTGGTCACTATAGTTGGCATCAATGGAATGGTTTAGTCAATATTTTAAAAAAATGATGATATAACATTAGTTATACCCCTAGAAATATTTATAAGGAAGTGTCTAGGGATGAGTCTATGTATATGTATATGTTATAGTATCTGAAAATGTCCTATAATTTTTGTAATGAATAGTGTGATGGGTCTTCTCGTTATACATCCTTATCTGGATACTACATGTGGATGTGGATCTAGAATATATGTACATAGAGGTAACAACCTCAAAGACACTGTATTGATCTGAAATTTATTAAGAACTATTTACCAACAACATGCATTGTTGAACACTTGGTTTGACACTCTTGAGAGATATTCTTTCGGAATTAAAAAACTCTCTATAAACCATCCTGAATGATTTAAAAAGATATTGACTATGAAAATACTTCGAAAAAACTAGGTTTTTATAGATTAAATAATTAGGTGTAATTATTTATACATCCTATATGTTATTATTTTTTATGACTTTATTGTTTTCTATTATGATGAGTGTTTCTCACACTATGCTTTCTCGTGTTTGTCAATATCTAGGACTATAAAGAATTTGGTAAATAATGAATGTATCAAATGTGGAATGTGTGGGAATTATACAAATCCATATCATAAGATACCATGAACAAAACCACGATGATGGTATTGGTATTGGTTATACTTATAAAGATAAAGAGATCACGTAGGACTTGTGAAAGGTATGGGATATTCTAATAGTATTAGTTACATTAAATTTAAGAATAATGATGAGATTTCGGTTATGAAACCATAATACATGAATCATATCTCATATTATTGGAAAATAGTTATTAAGGAATAATATAGTAAATCCTAAGTATTGGTTTAAGAATAAATTTAAATGATGGAGTTGTATATTTTTTAAAATTAAAATACAATGTTTTATTATTCATGAAATATATAATTATATTTAATGTAGTTTTTTTATTGAGGATTTAGAAGGATATTTTGAATGGTTTTGAATACATAGAATATTGATTGAATAGAAAGGTAATATTTTGACATAAGGGAAGGAAACCCTAAATGTGTTCAAGATATGGAGAATATTTTGTTTAGCTAGGATAATGAGATGATTGATATGGATAATGTTAAAGGGATAATACTTATTACCCTAGAACTGAATATTTATTTTTTGGAAGAGTGGTTTATGTCCTCATGGGTGAAGTTTTCAACTTCTTATATTTAATGAATATATCCATTATTCATTGGACTAAGGAAGAAATTATATTTTATAAAAGGCTTTATGAAAATTCAATTTATTATAATGTTTTATGAGGATATACGATGTTGGTATTCACATGTTTGGAATGTGAAAACGAAGAGATACTCTGTGACATATGGTGGATCAATATTAACCCGATTTCAGGACCTCCATTCTAAATTTTTGGATTTTAAACATTCATAAGGGTTATAAGGTTCACAATTTATGGAATGTTTATGTTAAAAATTAGATTAATTTTGTTATATTAAAGTATTATCTCACCACATTAGGATTTATACATATTTTATTACATGTTATAAACACTTGGTGTTATGGGTAACTAAGGATGGATGAGATAACTTATCATGGATCTCATGGATTGTTAGCTCTTCATGAATGAAAATTTTCCATTATTTTTTAGAGATATAGGAGATGTGGAAATTGGTCAAGACATGAACAAGGGGATAGATTTTACTTATGAAGGAGAATGAAATCAAGTTATTATATCATCATGTAACAAAATAATAAACTTTAGGAATATAGTTTTTGGATGAATTTTTTTCCTTATAATCATCATTTTTTATAATATCAATGACGCCATTAATTCTTCTTCACTTTATGTTTTTGTGAATATTAACACAATATGGTTCAACCACATTATTGTGATCAGTGATTATTATTTATATATATTATTATTTATAACATTACTCTGGGTCCAATATTGTTTTCCCACATATATTATACTATGCGTAAACCTGGTTATGTGATACATTGTGTAATTATTATTTCTCCAACATTCCTTTTTCAAGAATGTTTTATTATTCATTTTTACTATTCTAGTTTATATTAAAATAATATATAAGTATCGACATTTTAATAACCCACGTGAATTTAGATGGAAAATTAAATTTAAGGAACATATAATGTAATAACCCGATATTGTTGGAATTATTTATTTTAAATTAATTTAATATTTTTATATTTTCATTTCACACAATAGTAAATATACCTTTTATTACCTAAAATCATTAGGTGTAGTTTCCATTATACTCAATAGAAATTCAATATTCAACAATGTGAAACAATTACATTATATTACAGTAAACATATCACTATATTTGTCTTGTATATCAAATATTATTGATTCAATTTGATATCTTTGGTTACACACCATGTTAACTTTTACCAAACAACAATATGCTATTAATATTGTTGTTAAATTGATATTATATATTCCACCATTCCTTTGGAATCGAAGTTAATAATCAAATTATCTAAATTGTAAAAATATAATTTATACAATTATATAAAATGAATCCTTTGTTTATAAATAAATAGAAATAAATTTAAAAACTATTTGAAAATAATGAAGTTAATTCTCTAAGAAAATAAATTTTATATTTATATACATTGTTTTGTCTCAATATATTATAAAAAAAATTATTTATTTTTTCAATATAATATATATATATTATAATTTTAATCAATGTTATTTATACTCATCCAATTGATTTTCTAGGTATAAGAAAAGAATAAAACCAATTTTATGAATAATAAGATGTATTCTTTTTAAAGGTAATTTTACAACCTTTTAATGTAACACACATTATAAATTTTATTTTTAAACATTTATAATTTTTATTTTAAAAATAAAAAATCAATTTTTAAATTGGTTATTAAAAATTATATTACTGTGAATATTTGGAATTTTTCTACGAACTTTCATTTTTTGATGAATAATGAATAATACTTTATTTTAATTCAAAGAATAATTTTCATCTAATTTATTTATCTTGAAAAATTATGTTTTTATTGGGTTTCATGTTCTAATAGATAAATTATACCTAAATTAATACAATTTATGTCATTGAAATCAATTTAAATTTTAAATTGGATATAAATACTTACCAAACTTTTGACCATTGTACTATAAAAACATGCTTTGTCGCCTAGTCTATGGGATTAAATTAGAATTAACATCTATCACTAATTTGAATGGAATTTGAAAAAAATTGATACAATAATTGTAGTCATAATAATTTATAATTTAAAATAAGGTAAACTTATATTTTTATATTTTTTGAAATTATTTAAAATTATTGAAATTATTAAGAGGAAAATTATATTAACATGATACTAAAGTGTACAATTTAGGTCCAAAATGATCTAGAAATATTACAAACACCTACTATATTTCCGTATTTTGACCCTAAAATCCCTTTTATATATCTTTTTTTTGGATCCCTATTTACTGGGAAATTTATGGGTGGAATTTCCTTTTAAAAATTTTATAATAATTCCACTCCTCCACTATAAAAAGGCACTCACTGCTCCAACATATTCAAAACTCTAAATCCATATTGATCACGCAAAATCATCTCAAATAATATCCCAAACCCCTACCTTAATCCTATAATCCAAATTTCGTGACAAAATCCACCCTTGGAATCCCTTTGATGCAGACCAGAAGAAGATACCAAGAGAAGATGCAACATCATTCCTCAAGCTCTTTTTATATTTTCATTCTCAAACACCCACAAATAACCATATTATATGATTATATAATATCCTATGTATAATAAATATAATGATATTTTATTATTCGATGTTTTATAACTACACATACATATACATCATTATAATGGGTAACAAACCTATAATTCTTGTGTACGACGATCTGCCACCTCATGAAATGATGTTGTTCATTTTAACTTCACCACCTATCATGGTTGGGAATTATGATTGACGCATAATTTTTTTATTATATATATTTTAAAATTGATATATTTATTATTCAATAATTATATATAACCCATACCATTTCACTAATTATTCTGTCTGAATATGATTATTTTCATTGGGGAAGTGTGGACTGTCGCCTCATAAAATTGATATGATTCGTTCTCACTCTACATGGAATGTAATAATGATGGGTTTTGAAACATATATGATATATATGAAATAATAATTGTTATTTAATTATATTATTAATTTATGTAAATATATTTCATTTAGTTTATTTCATTCAATATGATAATAAAATAGAATGAACGTTCATTCTTACGTATGACCTACCATCTCCATGAATGGTGTATTCAATTTATTATTTCAATATTCAATATATTTTATCAATAAATATATAATAAATATATATAATATTCATATCATGTTTTACATTATTCAAATATGTAATTAATGATCTATGTAAGGGGATAAACAATAACAAGAAAAAACATATACGAGAAACAAAAGAGTTATTACCCAAACAATAACATTCACTTCAAATTGTTAATAAATGGTTTATATAAATCACTAACCATTTAAAATATTTTATTAGATATAATAATATTGGTGTATGGTATATTTATAAAACACACACAAACACACACACACACACACACACATATATATATTATTCTAAAGGGTTGAATGTTTATCAAGAATGTCAAGACTTGAGGTAAGAGAATTTCATCTCACTTTTCAGTTCAGTGAGCTACAAGCCATATTAACCAGTCGATTAATTTTTTTGGCATAAATATATTCCAGGTTTTTATTATATGATTATAATTCCTAAACATTATGGTAATTTCATATCCATTTGACGTGTTTTTTTCATGGGGTTGTGTTTCAATTATTAGAAATCTGTTAAGTAATTTTTTAACACCTTTCATTCATTGATACACATGGCATGTTATGAACCTGAATTTTTCTATGAGTTTTAAATAATACAATTGAAAAGATATATAATGAATATCATTGATTTAATTATATTTATATATCATTTATGGTTATTATTTCCATTATATTACGATTCACATTTACAAAAGTTGTAGTAGTTTATTGCTACAATCTCATCATTTATCGATCTTTTTTATGATTATGATTTCATTGATGAAATATTTTGATCTATATATCATGAACTCCAACAATATTTATCATCCTCAGGTTTTTCATGTTTTATCCAATTATTTTTACCGTTATTCCACTATTTGGTGATTAATATAATAAGTATAATGTTTTTATAATGTCTAACTTTATTTATCCATTCAATCTAAAATCAATACTCTTTTAGAATCATGTTTTCTAAAAATGTTTTCAGAAATGTATTACTATTATAATGTTATTATTAAAAGATTTTTTAGGATGTTTTTAATTTTTAAAAATATTTTTAAATATAATACTCAACTCATTTTCTAATAAAGACACAATTCAAAAACTTTCAGGGTTCAAAATGAATGTTTCAGATGTACAGAATAACCCACCATCATGGCCACCATTTTACTAAAGATGTATTTATATGTTTACTAGTTTATTTTTTATGAAAATATTTTTCCAATATTCTATAAATTTATTAATTTTAAATAGGTCTTCAATGAAAACTATTTTAAATATTTCATTGTGAGCATTCAATTTGTTTCAAAGAAAAACATTTTCAATATTCTGTTATAATATATTATGTAAAATGGTTCCCAAATTTTTTTCTGGATTCTTTTCTATCTTTATAATGAAAAAGGATTTAAAAAAGTATTCAATTTTTTTTTTAATTTTTGAACTAATTTTAAATTAATAGGGGTTTTCAAATGTGTTAGACTTTAAAAGGTTTTTGACAATGGGGAAAAGGTACTTTCCTAAAGAAATTTTTCAATGATATTTTATGTATTTCTTTATAATGTAATGATTTTGAAATGGTTTTATAAAAATAATTTTCAATGAAAGGCTATTTTCTTTAATAAATTTTCCATGTGATCATTCAAAACCATTGTCAATCTTAGATTACATATATTTTTATATTTTATCCTTTACTAGGGATATGATATAAGAATACCATTCGTATTCTATATTTGAATGGTTTATGTTTTAATGGAATAGTTTTTACAAAACCAATTTCTATTTAATGGATTATATGCTTATGACACCTTCTTATTTTCACAGGTTACACATTACTGAAATGATTATGGAAACTACCTTTTCCAATCCATTATCATATGATTACATATTAATGACACCCATTTCATTTCATGGGTTATGATATTATTATTTATGATTTTTTGGGATATGTGTGTATTATTTAATTATGATATGTTTGAGTCCTATATATCCCTCCAATGCATTGGGTAATGATTTATATCTCATTATATAATGACAGGAACCAAGTTGACAGTCTTGATCCAAAATAGGAAACACGTGCATCCAGAACAATAATGGGAAACATGTGTGTCCTGATCCAATATTGGACGATGGTGAAACTCAATAAACTATGAGAATATGTAGAAAAATGATCCACTAGGGGAATATGGGAAAACTCATTCCATAATATAGAATGGACTTTGAATTGGGATGGTGGTGTGTCCCACCCAGTTGGTATAGTCTAAATGAAGTGACTTATTAATTTTTTTTCAATGCTCCTTGAATTGTAGAGAATGTTGTTTCATGATATTTTTTCTTCCATACATTATATTTATTATCCCTTTAAAATGTTCACATGGTTCATGGTATCAATTATAATATAATTTTATGATGTATAAAATGCCAATCTTTTTTCCTTGTATAGTGATTATGATATTTTTATGACGGGTTTGATCTTAAAATTATATTCTGACGATCTCATACCCTTATGTTCGTTTTATTCTTATGTATTTATTTATTGACCCTTAAATATCTTTTATTCTCACCTCATTCTTATCATTTCTTTCACCGTGTTATAATGAATAGTTTTACATAGGGGTACTAAAGGGTAAGATCATTAAAGAAGATGTTCATGATCTCTCTCCAGACTAGAATAATGTGTTACATGTTTCCAATGATAAAATAATAGAATGGTCCTCATAAATGTATTTTTTGTAATGTTATGAATATCCATATAAAATGATTTAATATCCATATATGTTATGCCTAATTTGTTATAATATCCATAACTATACTACAAACCTATGTGGTGAAACACTATGAGAGTAGTTTTAAATTAATATAGGGATTACTAGATAGGGTGACACAATCATATAGTATGGAAAAATTCTTGAAGAACATACTTATAATCCTGGGTTCCTCATATTAAAGCTAAATTAGGTGTCTTTTATCAACCTCACTCTAACGTGTGATAAGTATTCCACACTAAGGAATGATAAAAACCAATTAAAATAATAATTCCACTACATTTATATCCCCCCATTCAAATTGATTGACAATAAGAAACTAAAAAATGAATCATAATTCAATTTAAAAAGAACATTTTCCCAATCATAAACTAAGTGTCCTAACAGGGATTAACTAGTGTGTAAAGAATTTTTATATAATTTATTATCACATTAGGATACAATCATGATATTTACTTATACATAGAGACCCTATGATATATATACCTCTTTTAAAAACCATTTTAAACATAAATTATATTTAAAGGTAAATTATAAATCAAATAAATTGACATAAAACACTAAACCAATAAAAATAAATTTCAAAACAACCAACTAAACAAAAAACATACAAATGTTTACAAAAAATTTAAATCCATTAAAATATGAAAAACAACTTATTAAAATAATGTAATTTATTTAAAAAAACAGAACCCATTTATAATGAATCAAAAAATATATATTAATTTTGGAAGATTATTTTTGAAAAATGGAAACCTCTTAAAATAAAAGAAAAATTAAAAAAAACCCACATTATAAATATAAATTTTATAAAAACACCATAAAATAAATAAAAATATCATGGAAAATATTTAATCGTATTTTATCAATAACTTAATGTTAAAGAATTCCAATTTAAATAAAAACACCCCTAAACGAAGGATTTTACAAATATTTTACAATGTATAATAAAATTGAAAAACAATTGAAAATTCATAATAGATATCAAATAAAATATTATAATTAATCATGAACATATTTGAAACACCAAACACTCATGGAAATAAATAATAAAATTAATTGTATTAAAAACAGCTACCTTAATAGATGATTACATATCTCTTTCAATGGATATCACCATAATAAGTCTCCTAGGATAGTCCTCAACATTTAAAATTTATAGTCCCCAAATGATCAACATTAAAAACCCTATATTAAAACACAATTGTCCATTAAGGTTTTGGAAGTTGTCAGAAAATTAGTGGTTATTAATGAAGAAGAAAATAAGGCCCCTTAACTTGCAATAATGGTAATGAATCGTGAAGATAAAATTAATAATCAACCATGAATGGTCTTGGAAGAGTGGTAGACCTATTTAAGAGGTTCCTAGGTTAGGGAGAATGAATGAGATAGATTAGGGAAAAATTATGTATTCATTAAAATATTAAAAAAAATAAAAAAACTCAATAAAGTTACATAGTTTACTCACATTATTTTCAAAACCATGCATGAACATTATGAAAAATATTATCCAAAATAATAGATAGAACACAATTTTTACTAAAATATTTCCTAAATCATATGTCTAACCACACAAACTTATAATATTTCTAATATATCCAAATATCATTATTGGGACACCCCAAACAAAATTTAGAAAGAAACCACCTAAAAGAAGCTATATAATTACATTCTAGATCGTCTCACTACTGATTATTTCTTAGATCACATGTGAGAATCAGTTGTGGAAGTGGGTCATAACACCACCCTCCTATATTTCATTCTCTATCTCCTACTCTAAGATAACATCAAGATTCCCTTCTGAAACCACCTCATAATGGAATCTCAAATAACCTATTGGATGTTATTAGTCATGTTATTACTAAAACATGGATGCCTGCCTAATTTTTATAAAAACATATCAACATATCGATTTATGAAATCATGTGCTAGCTGACCCTACCCTGCATATACATAAATGATAGGATCCGAATAGATCATTGAGAGAGGGATGGGGGAATTAGTGATCATATATTATCTTTTGTGATATAAAACCTTTTAAAATACTTTTTTTGAACTGTTGAAGCTTATAAATCCACTAAAATTACACTCTCAACCTTTATTTATATGTAGATTAAATGATAAATCAAGGAAAAAATTTAAAAGATTTTCCTACCCATATTAACTCTATTACATGCTGGTTAGTAATCTAACATGAATTCCCCACTATGTCATAAATTTCTTATAATTTTTATTCATCTAAGTCCAAGACACTCCTAGAGTGCATTAGAATATGAGAATTTAATAAAATGAAGATCCAAACTAGAATGAAATATGTTGTTGTCCTTCTATATTAATAAGAAGATCAATATGTCTATTCTATACTCCCTATTCAAGATATGAAATATATTATGATGTAGTATTTGTGGTGTTGAATCATTAAGATAAAATCATGAGGATATTGTTATTATCTTCTTTTCATCATGACATAGAAGATATTGGGAATCACATATTCATGAATAGAATCTACCTCACAAACATGGAACTCTTTTGGACTCTATAAATTCAATAAAAATAATTATAGAGATTCCTCATACCTCGCATCTCATTATTCACAAACCCCCTATATAGATTATGATATCCATTTAAATTAAAATAACACTTCTAATCTTAATTATGGGTTATACCCACCCTAAATTACCTATTACTCCAACAATTTATATCATTGAAGTTATTCCATAATGTCATCATGGATAAATATTTTCTCTATTACCATATGAATTAGTAAAATTTTATCATGAACCATTTCTCTCCAAACCCCCTGTCACTCTCAACTCCACCTAGAGGATCTTCTAAAATCCTTTTGCCTTAGGGTTTGTAGCGCACATGTGCTCTGCTTTTCTTTTTCTCATTCCTTTCAACCCCTATTTTCACCCCCTCTTCCATTTTTGTACACTTTCATGATGACTTTACCATGGATTATGTCCCTTTTGTGTCTTCTATATGTTTTTCTTGAATGTTTTTTGTGATCTTTTTTATGCTGATCCTCATGTACACTAGGTATAAGTCACCCTTTTTACCTTTTCTGACAATGATGTCTTCATTCAAGGAAGATTTCGGGTCATGATTAAGGATGTTTGATATTGAAACTATTCCCCAATCAATGTTATATAGAATCAAATTATTATTTACCTCTCAATGATGAATATGGACCATTGGTATCAAAGAAATGTTTTTTTGTTTTGTGGTTTCGAAATCGATGATATTCAAGGTACTACCTGAGTCATATTTTTTTTTGTTGTCTTTTGATTTTCTTCAACTAAGATGATTACATTTTATGGAGACCTCCACCTATCTATCCAATTATTCTACCTCATATTCTTATTATACTATCCATCTTAGATCTAGAATAGTGGAAACAACTAGGTTTTGGGATGTTTAGTTAGGTCGACATTATTCCAGGGTGAGAAATTTGATGGCGGTGATGTTTAGATTTGGAATCTTCTACGTAAATAGAGAAGTTACTGGTTTGTTGGATTTGTTGGTTTATATTCATCATATGTATTATGCAGGGTTTTGGTTTCTTCTACGTGTTCATGACATGTTCAATTATTGTTCAGTGAGATGTTTATTTGTTGTCGGTTTTTTATGATGTTGGTTGTCGGTTGTAGTGGGGGATGTTAGTGGTCTTATGTGGTTAAAATATGATATTGGTTGAATTTTTTTATGTTTGGATACTTTGTGATGGTGTTTGGTTTTTGGATAGTGATTTTGAACTCCATAGGATGGTTATATCTAATGATATCTTGGTGATAGGTTGGAGATGATGAAAGTGGTGTCAAAATGGTGACGACGTTAGTGGTGAATCATGCCAGTCATGGATGGTGATGTGATTGTGACTATGTTTTATATTTCTTAAATTTTTATTTTCGTGGTTGATTTTGGTTCCTACCCATAATATTTTGGTTACTACTCATCCCAAAAAGCAGCTTTTTGGAAATCAGAAAAATATAAGTTTCTGTTAATCCCATTTAATTAAAATTAATAACCTCTATATACAATATTAAAATAAATATAGAATCATGGCCTAAAATTGAATCCTTTGATTATGGTTACATTGGATAAGATTTAATGTTTCATTAAAGTCGATTCTATAAATCATGACTCATTACATGAATAAAATCTCATCACAATTGTATATTGAAGAATCCATGGTTGTTATGGCCTCAACCCTTGAAACACTTTGTTATGGTCCTATCATGTTTCCCATTTTTCATTATAAATTCCTCATTAAATGATCACGAAAATGGTCCTTTGGGAATTTCCCATGTTACACAAAAAGAAATATAAATTACCACACCCATATATATGGCGTGGAACTAAATGTACTGGGATTTTCAAACCCAAGAGTTCAATATATTGCTTCTTCCTTATAACAGTATCACCTAAACACCTATGTTGGGTGGAATCATGTTCCACATTGAAATGGAGATTCACCATGGTGACTAATACAAAATGTTCCCTGACCATATTTAATGTTTTTAAAATTCTATACTCAACACACCCTAGTTTATGGTAATACCCTGCTTATGGCTTCTATTCCATCTCAACCACGCCCACATATTATGGTGTAGCCTTGCCCATGTTAGGAAACATTAAAAAATAATTCCTTATACAGATGAATGATCATCTTCATCTTATCCAAGAAGGTATTAATTAGAATTTAAATCATATTTTCAAAACATCTACATCATTGAACTCGCCATTCAATTTTACTGTTTATTTTCTCATGGTTTCAAGAGATATCTAATTTTTTTTATTCTTTTTGAAATATGGTGCATTCCTCATTTCATATTAAATAATAATATTGTGGATTTCCTCAAAGGAAATGTATTATTAATTTTAAAAACTTTATAAAATATGATAAAACTGATCTAAAATTATTTTCCAATGATTATTCAAAATTTTGGAGTCTTCATGTTTTTCAATAAATCCAAAAATATTTCTAACTAATTTGTTTACTTATGTAAAATATCTGTGAATTACATCATCATCGTCCATCCTAATATCCTCAAATATTCCCCTAAAAATTATATCTTGGTTTCCTTCAATTATATTTTCTATTAATATTTTTGTTTTCAATTTTTGTCATATCTATTTTGTATTTTGAAGTAAAATTGCACTTTTTTAAAAATATTCTCTTAAAGAAATAAAAAAATCATTTTGTGCCTTTAAAACCATATCAAAATTTATATAATCCTCATGTTTTCTAAAATAAATTTCAATTATCTGTTGAAATATCATTTTAGCAGTATCTATGACTTTATGTCCAATTAAATGTATATAATAAATATGTATCTTCCTCTAACTATGGCAGTTTGTTTAGTAATGTATTCTAAATCATCATCCATTCCTTGAATTTTGAATCTCTATTTCTCAGTAACTTATCTTTGTTGTTTTGATGTACCCTACCTCTATTATCACATGTAGGGATATAATTGTATTAATGAGTAGTGAAGATGGTTAATCGGTGATAATCATTTTACATTATGAGTGTAACGTCCCAGACCTGTGGTGCCATGCAACGGGTGCCCCGAATATGGTTCGCCATGTGACCTCATGCGAATTTCCCCAAACGCCAGAGGCTGCCAACTAGCAGCGAGGTCCCAGGTCTGATAGTGGGGAAACTATGCCCTCATTTGTCAAAGTGTAGCGCATAGTTTACCCACTATCAGACCTGGGCCCTCACTGCTAGTCGGCAGCCTCTGGCGCTTGGGGAAATGCGCTTGAGGTCACGTGGTGAATTGGATTTGTGGCAGCTGTTGCGTGGAACCTGGGTCCGGGACATTACAAAGTGGTATCAGAGGGTGTTTCTTTTCTTTGACTTACTATTTGGAGTCGTAGTCAGGGATAGGAAGGAACGATGGTTGGTAATAAGCTGTGCCTGGGAGTAGCTAACCCATGTATAGGGAAAATCTAGTCTACCTCGTATTTTTCATTCTTTTGATTTTTCAATTTTACGGTTGATATGTTTTCACCGTTGGGTGACACAATTGGATTGTGCTGTTTATATTTTATCTGTGGGTTCTCTTGAGTTGCAACCTGATGAGATGAGGGTATGCCATCTCATGCATCATATAAGCACATGCTATATATCACATTCCATGCATAGTTTCCATGCCATGTAGGTGAATTAGAATTTTCATGTTGTTGTGATAGTTTTTGTGCTAATAAAGCATGCTGTGGTGATAACTGTGTGATAAATACCTGCCTTGGGATATGGTATTTTAGTTTGAGCTTGTTTATAGAATGGACGACAAGCTTTGGTTTTTGGGGATTATGGGCCCCCATTGACTAGAATTTGGTGGATCATTGACTGTTTATTGGTTATACCACATATAATATGTAAAACGTTTATTTTTGGGGAGTATGGGCCCCCATCGGTCGGAATTTGACACATAGGTGTTGTTTTTCAGTTTTTTCTAGGTTCTGGGGAAGTTTTTGAGGCATATTGTCTGGAAGACCAGTATACACGCCATGTAGTAATTTATACACGCTGTGTATATTCTTCTGTTCGGAAAAAAATGAACCTTTTGAGTACATGCCGTGTACCCGGAGTACACGTCGTGTAGTCCCTTCCCATGTCACAAACCGTGTGGGTGGAAACAAGGGGTAGGGAAAGGCTTGGGTAAAACACGCCATGTAGTTTTGTGCATGTCGTGTAGTGTTGAGCCGGAGTCCGGCCGTGTAACTCACAACACGGGTCGTTGAACTCCTCTATAGAACATGCTGTGTCAATGATGAACATGCCGTGTAGTGTGACCTGAGGACTCGGTCGTGTAACTAACAACACGGGCCAGTGTCACCTCCCTTTAAACACGCCGTGTACCTGTGGGACACGCCATGTAGTCTGGTCCGAGGACAGACTGTGTGGTGTTAGCCGTGTGGCTAGGAAAATGGGTGGTGTACACGCCGTGTGCAGGTGTAACACGCCGAGTAGGGTCAAGCCGAGTAGTCGACCATGTCACATATGACACGAGCAGTTGGAAAATAACACTATACACGCCGTGTAGATAATATACACACTGTGTAGTTTTGTTCGACATAAGTCGTGTGGCTTTGCCGTGTAGAAGGACCCAGAGAGGGGATGGAAAGTCAAGTACACACTGTGTAGTCATTGTACACACCGTGTAGTATTGTTTTGAAAATTTTGAATGCCTTCTTCGTCTTGTTTCCTTTGTCGTTCCTTCGATTTTCGGTCATAATAATTTTGAATCTAAGGTGTACTTTTGACGTTGTAGTGTCATGCCGCCTAGACGACTGCGAGTTGTTCACCAGGAAAGCAGAGAAAAGTATAATACGGAGATGGTGGGCCATGGGCTACCAGTGGATACTCCAGCAGAGCCAGATGCGGCAACAACTGTTATGCCGGACACAGGCGTGGAGGCGTAGTTCTGTGAAGCTTTTATGCGGATTATGCAAACATTTCAGGGAGGACCGCAGGCTGCTACATCTATGGATGAGCTGACGCGCATCTTTCAGTAGCAGCACCCGCCTACATTCTTAGGTGATGGTGGACCACAGGCTGCTGAGTCTTGTCTAGGATCAATGTAGACTATTTTCTAGAATCTTTAGACACCTCCATGGCGGAGGGTCAAGCTCACGACTTACATGCTGCGTGATTCCACCAAGAGGTGGTGGGACGTTACCACCCAGTCAGAGCATCACAGGGACATGGCGTGTGAAGTTTTTCGGGCAGTCTTCTATGACTTCTTTCCTGAGACGCTGAGGGCAGATAGAGCTCGAGAGTTCATGAATCTGTAGCAGGGCACTATGTCAATGACGAACTATTCTGATCATTTTATGGAGCTTCAACGCTTTGCACCCATGCTGGTGGGTGGGGAAACGTTGAGAGCCAAACGTTTTGAGGATGGTCTTTGGTATGACATCCGAGCACTAGTGAATGTTTTCAGGTTACCTATTGTACATGCGATTGTGAACCAGGTGTTGATTACAGAGAGGAACCCGCAGGAATCAAGTGGTGTGGGCCAGGGCGGTTCCGCACCATTTACTGGTACTATTTCTGCTGGAAAGAGGAAGAGATAGATAGACTTCTCTCAAGGCTGGAGTACTAGCCATGAATCTTCATCAGGTGGCCCGGTCAGGTGCTACCAGTGTGGTAGAGAGGGGAACAAGAGACCACAGTGTCCATGAGACCCAGTGGAGTGCCGATCTTACGGAAAGATGGGTCATCTGCAAAGCTTTTGTAGGGCGTTTCTACCAGTGGCTAGTGAGAGGGGTTTTGTACAGACTCTGCACACGAGAGCAGGATCGGTGCCTTCTTACCAGTCCGAGAACTGGAATATGTCGGGGCGTGCAGGAAAAGATGGTGGCCATGGCCATGGTAGCCAGACACCAGGATCCCAGAGACAGTAGGGCGGGACAACTCAGTGTAGCGGGGCTGTGTCGCAGGGCCGCAGAACTGGGAAGGCATATGTAATGCAACAGACCCAGAAGGAGCAGGATCCCGGACCTTCGACAGTCAGAGGATCTACTCTAGTATCTTTTATCCTGTCTTCATTACTTTTTGATATGGGTGCTATGAATAGTTTCATATCTGTACTCGTTGTGGAGAGCCTTGGGCTTGGTGTTTCTTCTTCTTCTGATATCATGATGCTAGACACTCCGTTTGGGACTAGAACTGCTGGTGTGCATCAGTGAAAGGTCTGCCACCTGGAGGTTGGTGGGTTTCACTTCTTTTGGGACCTCTATATATTGGAGATGACGAGCTATGACGTCATTCTCGGGATGGAATGGTTGGTTCCCTTCTGAGCTTTTGTAGAGTTCTATTATCACAGGGTGTGTTTCATGTCACAAGAGGGCAGAGAGTTTCTATACAAGGGCGAATGGGATGTTCAGGCGAGTCGAGCTGGACCAGAGCATCATGGGCGAGGTGGAGTCACAACCCAGATGGTGAGCTTATATCTGGATGACCAGGGGACTTTTCATACAGATTTCCCTCTAGTTGTCGATCGTTTCAGGGATGTCTTCCAGGATGACTTTTCAGGTCTACTTACGATGTGTGAGGTGTATTTCTTTATCGAGCTATTTCCAGGAGTAGAACCGGTGTCCATTCCTCCTAATAGGATGGACACGCCTGAGTTGCAATAGCTCAAGAGGCATTTAGAGGAGCTACAGGCGAAGGGTTTTATCCGACCGAGTACTTCTCCTTGGGGGTTCTCTGGTCCTTTTTGCGAAGAAGGCGGATGGTACCCTAAGGCTTTGTGTGGATTATCGGAAGCTGAACCAGTTGACGGTTAAGAACTGATATCCCTTTCTGAGGATATATGATCTGTTTGATCAGCTTCATGGAGCATGAGTGTTCTTAAATATTGACTTGAGATCCGAATATCATCAGCTGCGCATTAGACCATCTGATATAACTCTCACAGCTTTCAGGAGTAGGTATGGTCTATATGAGTATACAGTTATGCCGTTCGGACTGATGAACGCGCCAGTAGTTTTCATGTCTCTGATGAATAATGTTTTCCATCCCTATCTTGATTCTTTTGTGGTAGTATTCGTGGACGACATCTTGGTGTACTCTCACACTCGACACGACCATGCCACCCATCTTGAGATCGTATTGAGTACACTGAGAGATCATCAGCTATATGAAAAGTTCTCAAAGTTCCACATTTGGATGGATCAAATTCACTTCCTGGGAAACATTATCTTAGAGGTAGGAGTTGCAGTAGACCCAGAGAAGGTGAGAGCAGTAGTTTCCTGGGAGCAGCCTAAGAACGTGTTTGAGATAAGAAGTTTCTTAGGGATGGATGGTTACTACAGACACTTCTTACAGGACTTCTCCCACTTAGCAGCATGTTGACAGGTCTGAATAAGAAGGGTGTGAAGTTCGTTCGGTCGGAAGCTTGCGAGGCAACTTTTCAGGACCAGAAGGGAAGGTTGACATCAGCACCGATCCTGATACTCCCAGAGCAGGGGAAGAGCTATTCAGTTTACTGTGATGCATCAGGGATTGGGCTGGGAGCCATTTTGATGCAGGGTGACCGAGTCGTCACATACGGGTCTCGGCAGTTGAGGCCACATGAGTGTAATTACCTGACACATTATCTCGAGTTGGCTGCAGTTGTGCATGTGTTGCGCTATGGGATACATTATATGTTGGGAGAGAATTTTTTGTTTTTCACTGACCACAAAAGCCTCAGGTATATATTTACTCAACGTGACCTGAATCTAAGGTAGAGAAGGTGGGTCGAGTACCTACAATCCTTATATTTTGAGCTTGCCTATACACTAGGTAAAGGTAATGTAGTTGGTGATGCAATGAGCAAGAAGACTCAGATACAGGTAGTGCAGGAGGACAATGGTGAGTGCCAGCTTATGGATTTGTTCTATGAGATGCATCTGGAGGTGCATGACAGTTAGGGGAAGACTTATCTTTCCTCGTTAGCTGTGACTTCTACCCTCCTGGATAGAGTGAGGATGAGGCAACTATCTAATTCAGAAGGCCTAGTTCTACGGGAGTCAGTGTCATGTGATGACCCTCCTTCCGGTTGGACGATAGGCGACGATGAGGTTTTTCGTTTCAATGGATGAGTATGGGTTCCAGGGGATATACATGAGGAGCTGATGTGGGAGTTTCATGATTCAGCTTGGGCAGTTCATCCTGGGGTTTCCAAGATGTACCGAGACTTGAGACGTCAGTACCGGTGGCCGGGTATAAAGAGAGAGATAACTGGGTTTGTTATGAGATGTTCCACCTATCAGCATGTGAAGGCAGAGCATCAGAGACCAGCTAGACTATTACAGCAGCTACCCAATCCAGAGTGGAAATGGGGTGATGTTGAGATGGATTTCGTGATGGGTTTACCGAGGTCACCTCGTGGAAATGACGCCATGTGGGTTGTTGTGGACAGACTCACGATGGTAGCTCACTTCTTTCCAATCAAGGAGACCTTTGGTGTGGATGGGCTCAGAAGTTTGTATATCCAAGAGATCATACGTCTTCATGGGGTCCCTCGTTCCATCATTTTAGATAGTGGCGCCTACTTTACGTCTCATTTCTGGCAGAGTTTTGAGAGGGCACTAGGTACTTAGGTTTATCTGAGCACAACATACCACCCTCAAATAGATGGCCAGTCGAAGAGTATGATACAAGTGCTAGAGGACATTCTTCAAGCATGCATCCTAGAATTTGGGGGCTCTTGGAAGAAGAATATACCCTTAGTCGAGTTTTCCCATCACAATAGTTTTCTGGAAACTATTGAGATGGAACCATACAAGGCTTTATATGGTAGGTCATGCCGATCACCTATGTGCTGGTTAGAGGCAGGTGAGGCAGCTTTACTAGGGCCATAGCTCGTGCAGAAGGCATCTGAGCAGGTCCAGTTGATTCGAAAGCAGATGGCTACCACGCAGTCTCGCCAGAAGTCTTATGCTGATCGCCACCGAAGACCTTTGGAGTTCGTGGTCGGGGATTCAGTTTTTCAACGTTTTTCACCGAGGCTAGGACACAAGAAGATCAGGATACAAGGTAAACTTTTACCTAGGTATGTGGGGCCATTCGAGATTCTGGAGAGAGTCGGGCTGGTTGCCTGTCGGTTGTAGTTAACGCAGTGGTACCAAGCCATGAACGACGTCTTCCATGTGTCTCAGTTTCGTCGATACCATTCAGACCCGTCTCACACCTTTCATCCTGAGGAGGTTGAGCTTTAGCATGATGCTTCCTTTGAGGAGCATATGATCCGTATCGTTGACAGGAGCACAAAGGTTCTCCGAGGCTGGTAAGTTCCTCTCGTACGGGTGTTATGACAACATGGCTGAGTGCAGGACGAGACCTGTGAGCGGGAGGCCGACGTACGTGCTCAGTGGCCAGAGCTGTTCTAAGCTTTATCTTTTCCACCCTTGGAAGGGAAATTCAGGGATGAATTGCTATAAGGGGGGAAGTTTGTAAGAACCAGGTTCTTATTTTTGAGGTACGAGTTTCTTATTTTTCCTTTTCCATAATTGTTTTTGAGAAAATATGGAAAATGGGGGAAAATGTTAAATTTCAAAACTACACACTGTGTACCTTTTCCACAGGTCGTGTACATTTGGCCGTGTTGGGATGAGTACATGGGGCATGTATCCTTGTCTGCGACGAGGGGTGTATGAACCGACTACATGTCATGTAGTGGTACCTTACATGCCGTGTAGTCAGTCGGCAGGCTTTAATAGTAAGGCGGTGGAGTCGCCGCCAGCTGGGTGACAGTACAGGCCGTGTACTCAGGAGTACATGTCGTGTACTTAGGTCGACGAGTGAACAATGTGGTGGTGCCGCCAAATGAACAGTTAAATGAAACAAGTACACGCCGTGTACTCAGAAGTACATGCCGTGTACTTTGTTCTTTCAGATTTAAACATGCAGTAGCCTCCTCATTTGGCAGAGGAGGCATTTGAGCCATTATGGTGCCAAAGAGGACGGACAGACCTTTGAAGATCCACCGTGTGTTCGTCTGGAATCCAATTCGGCTTCGGATGATCTCGTTGTAACCGCACAGGTAAGCCCTCTCCTCTCATAGTATCGTTTATACCAATTCTTTCTTGAGGAGAAGTTATTTTCATTTTAATGGTTTTTGTTCTTAGTCAGATCTACGCCTTTCATGGGCGTTTCCAGAGTCGACGTTCGGGTATAACATTCATTGGCATATAAGGTAGGTGTCTTTGTGTTTATTTTCCAACTTTCGTGCGTTTTTGTGCGTTTTTGTGCCACGAACCCATGTTGGGGTCTTTTGTGGCTGAGGCAATTCTTATAATTAATTCCCATAATTGCATAGGTGTTTAAATTGTTATAATAAAATGCTGGTTTGGATCATTTCTTGGATCTGAAACCAGCCCAGTGGTGTGTTCCACTATTTAACCGTATGGCCAGGATACCTGAGGGAATTCCTTTAAGGTAGTAATTGTAGAATTTCCTTGAGAGGAATTGATTGTTTACTGCATTTTGATACGTTGGGAATGACCTGGTACCCTGTTTAGACTGAGGGCGTTGTTGTGATTAGCATGTGGGCACTGCACTGTTTAGCCTGAGGGTAGTAGTTACATCGGCCTGAGGGAAACTTCTTTCGTGCCTGAGGGAAATAGACTCTGTGCCTGAGGGAGACCCTACCTACGCCTGAGGGAAAATTCTGTTACGCCTGAGGGCAATTACCTGCGGGTTGGGTTATTCATACCTGAGGGTAAGGTTTTCTTGTCTGAGGATGTGTACTATTTACGTAGAAATGCACTGTAGTGATTTCATGTATTAAATGGATTAAATGAATATTAAAAATGGAAATATAACTGATAGTTGTTACTTTTGAGTACTGCTTACATTATTACATTTTACTACTGCACACAATCGTTGCATGCATACACGCAGTTGGGAACGAGCCTTTGGTGGGTTCCAACTGAGATATATTTCTCACAACCTGTTTGGGTCATGATTTTCGGCCGAAATAGATTACGTTTTTGTAGGTGTGGATAGGTGCAAGAGTCCTTATACATGGACATGACTGATGTAGAGGAGGAAGAGGGCATGGGACCAAGTCTAGGCTCGCGATGCCGCTGCCTGCTGTTTTGCTGTACTCTGCTTTTTGTTGTAGCTTATTGATGTATACCATGTTCTGGCTGTTTTATTATAACTTGAGACATGTAGAATCATCATTTAAATATTGTTGGTTATAACCACTGCTGTTGTGTATTTCAGTTGTGTATGGTTTACTGCTTCCGCGGTTGGTGTATGTATTATTTTGTATTCCGTTGTGCTACACTTTGACAAACGAGGTCATAGTTTCTCCACTATCAGACCTTGATCCTCACTGCTAGTCGGCAACCTCTGGCGTTTGGGGAAATGCTCTTGAGGTCACGTGATGAACCAGATTTGGGGAACCTATTGCGTGGCACCTGGGTCCGGGATGTTACAATGAGTTACAAAATTTTTAAATAATATTATCGAACAAGTGAAACTTATAGATCAACTAAAAATAAATTCTCATCTTTGGATCATGTGAAAAAATTCTCAAATAATACATTGTTTACAAGATTTTTCTACCCATTTCAACTACATGTGATGCTGGTTGTCCCACCAACATTTATTATTAAATATACCATCAAGTAAAAAAACATAGATCCCATTTTGAGAGCACCACTTCTATATTCCAACGAAATATATAACACTTCTATAAATAGGATCATAATAAGAAACACATATATCGATTTTCTACCCTATGAAAAAATTTACTTGTAGTTTTACATGTGTACTCATTCAAGATCATCAGTATTCAATGATAAAATCTATCTAGTATTGAAAATCTAGGTGATATTATAAATGATTTGGGTCTTCTCACCTTGACAAAGAGAGTATCAACTCCCATGTATTAATGTAAATAACTTTCCTCTCACTCAGAACACTTAATGATCCCATCCTATATCATTATAAGTTCATATATATATATCCCTCAAACATCAGTTAAAATATTAGATGAACTGCCTTAATAAATTTTTAGATACTTGTATGTAAAATTTAAAATTTCTAGCTTCATTATAGGCTATATAACCCACTCATAACAACTATATAACTCCCATTATTTCCGTACAAGCAATCAAGACATAACTTATTTATAGATTATTATTTTCTTCATTCACACATTAATTGATTCCATTTAATTCACTTGAATTTACACTCCTTAAAGCCTTATAATCAATCAAGAGTCAAAGAATAAAAAAATACTCAAGATTATTGAGACATTGAATAACCATTCATGAAGAATTATAATTGATTCTCCTAATTTTGACGCATTAGGTGTTCATACGCCATTCTATATAGAATTTAAAATAATATTTGGATATTTTGGCCATAACATATCGAACACTACTGTGAAATCATATTATATTTACCATTTTTCAAAGGAACACTTTCATGGTACCACAATCACTACTATGGATCTTTTAGCCTTCCTCATGTCATAGAAGAAGACATCTCATATTACACACTCAACCCTATTACATGGAATATGTTGTGTTGAGATTAAAAAAATAAATAATCCTTTGTTATACTTCTTCCATGGCCTATGGTAATTACTACACCTCTGTTGGGTTGAACCATGTTCCACGATGGTCTACAGATCTGTCTCGGGGAGCCACTAAAGTGTAGTATATATCTAGGTTTCCCATATTTATAACTTTATTCTAAACACAACCTATTATATAATTTTTTTCCATCATTTATTTTCTACATACAAACCAAACCCCCTAACTATTAAATGGACATACCCTCATTTGAAAAAATTAGCAAATCATGAAATAAACTATTGCATTGCCCACCTAATCCTTCCCAAATGGTATTCTTTATAAAAAAATCATAGTTATTAAATCTAAAATAATACACTCGAAAACCTAGTAATAACAATTTTAATTTCTCAATGGACTGGATATGTTTGATTCATAGGTGTTAAATATCCTCAATTCTAAGCATAATCTTTCAAAAACATTGAGCTTTATGAACCTAAAGCTCGATTTTGGCTACCTATCATTAAATAATAAGATCTTGGTTGGTATATACCCACCCCAAACACTTACAGATATTCCACTAGGAAAGTTTTCTACAATTAGGAAATGGCATATTAATTCATTATAGATTAAAATATGTATAGATACTACTCTTAAATAGAAATGAATACAAATTCTTCACCAAAAAATCTATTTTAAGAAGATACTATCACATATCATATCATGGAATTTCCATGTATGATCTATGAATACCCATCCATACACTGCAACTACATACTACACTGATACAACTCTAGAAGATCCTAAATATTCATTGATTATAGGGTAAATATGTTGTAATTCTAATGGTATAGTTTTTTAATCTCATAATATGGAATGAATTCCTTATATTGGGTCATTATAATAAATATCCTCAAACTACAATTCATTCCCAAAAGAAGAATAGTTTTTGAACCAATGTCTAGCCACGAGGGGTTTGAATGAGATGGAACTATCAAAACACTAACTCAATCCAATCATTAAAAATGTGTGCATTAGTTTCTCCATAGAACATGGTTAGAATCTACCTTTTAAAATATGAAGTTTGAACAACCTATGTGCATGATTTTCCTAATAATAATGATCAATCGACTACTCAATATTGAGAAAAACATCAACTGAAGTAGAAAGAGGTTGTTCTATTATTCTTTCTATAGGTAGTAGAAATATCTTATGCACATAAAAAGAATACACTTTGTTAATAGGACCCTAAATAAAAGCATCATCACTCTAATGGTCATCATCACGTTCCTTCCTAATAATCCTACATGAAGTTCTAGGTGGAGGGGTCTTTTAATATGACAAGATAAACCAAACACAATAGTGATTATATAGGGTAATAAATCAATAAGAACATGCTGAATTTTAAGGATATTTTTTTATAATTTTTATACCATTTTTACTCACAAATAACATGTCATAAATCCATTTCAACTAGAATGTTATCATATTCCATTTGAATGGATTCAATAGTCTAATCACCATTACTGGGTTTCATGGATTGACCACCAAACATGAGGCTCCATACCACTATTTATCTAAATTCTTAATCCAATTAATTAATTAATGAAAACCTGCTTCAATATTTGTCCCTAGGAGTACTCACATTGATAAAACTATAACATGGCCTTCCCCCCAAAACCCCTAATGGAAGTTCTAAACCAAGAGTTCCACCCCAAGTTCACCTCTAATAGGCTAGGGATTGGAGACTAGGTCTGAAAAGTTTTAAAAATAAAATGGTAGTTCTTATAAAAAACTTCTTATGAACTATTAACACTTATATATATTCCACAATATTTTAATGAAATAACAATACTAACAAATAAACGTGGTAAATTATTTCAAAAAAGTCTAAGATACATATATAAATAAAATAGTATACAAGGAATAATTTAATGTGGGAAAATAAATGCAAAACACATAATGTACAATACAACCTAATAACTAATATGAATAAGGTCCCCACTCATCCTCGTGAATCCAAAAACTATCTGTTAATACCATGTATAATATACACCATGCTCTGTCAAATTCTGGACCACTGAAATCATGGATGAATTAGTTTTCCTTGTAATAAATGTCACATTCAAGAATGATACCCTTAGAAGGGTGAGTATATATATAAAAAAGGATTAACTAAAAAACACACAGAGGGTTTAAAAAATATCATTAAAATCATAATAATAAATAAATAATAAAATTAAAATGATTCAACTATATTCTATAAATGGATAATAACCCGAGATAATAAAAGTAGACTTGTTATTTAAAGATATATAAGTGAAAAATAAGTACAAATCAATGTAAATTTCAATTAAAAAATCTTTAAAACCACATGTATTTCATGAAAATATAGTATCAGATCATATAACATTAATATATTATGGAAAATACTAACTCTTTTAAGGGATTTCAGTCTCGTATGATCTCTCATACCTATTAAATTATGGCTCTACAAAAATGGATTCACATCCCCATGTAAGTGGGAAAAATACCAACTATAACTAATCTTCTTGTATATAATTGAGAATAATTTTGAAATAATTAAATAACCATTATACCATAGGATGTTGGGAGGAACCTAAATCATGACATATATTCCTACTAGTGTGGGTTGTTCCTAAAAAAACTATTATTATCATGCCCACACCTAACCATCTATTATACATTGTTGATGAAAAAAATATACTTATATTATCTTGTTTGATATATTTTCTATTGTGTAAATAGTCATTATCACATTATATAAAAACAAACATTCATCAATGCCTCTATAATTTTTTTGAATAGGAGAACCAATTTAGGATTTATGAAAATTCACTAGCCAAAAAAGAGTCCATGGTGTGTGCTATAGGATACTATGATTTTATAAACAAAAAGGTAACATGGTCATGTGATAGAATAATTTACGTCTTGAAAGGGCCTTCTTCTTGGTTTGTAGGATGAACTACATAGATATTCATGATAAGAAGTGTACTCAGATTTTATAAAAACTATATTTCTTTCTCAATGAAAATACAAAGTGTGTTCCTGACACAAATAATGAATAAAAGAAAATGTCGAACTATATATGAACACCATGTGCACTCCAAGTAGTTTGTCTATAGTGTAAATGGTGTGTATTTTAAGTCACATGATTTTTAATATTTAGCTTATACCATAATCATTGTTGTCACACCAACTATGATACATAGAGTGTTTTTTTAAATACTACACACCAAATATTGGGGTTTTAAAATCATACTTATATTCTCAAATTTATATTGTTTAGTCACCTCCAATGAAAACAACAATAATTTACAAATCATTATCCAGGGCCCTAATAATTATTATTACACTACTATATGTTGATCTCAATCCTTCAATTTCCTAAATATAATTTCATTGGAACCAATGATAATTATCAACTCTCATACATTATTGAATTGGTTAGAATCAATGATTCACTACCTTCACTATCCTCTATCATCCATCATTAACTCTAAACACCTCATATAATATCATTGAAACCAATGAATGCATAAGTTCCAAGGATTGAACTACAACTTAATTTTTTATAATAATTTCAAATCCCCATACTAATCTTAGGCCATGAATTAATACACTATTAATGATAGGGAAACCAAATAATCAAATAGATTGAATGTCATTCATGTCTATTTCAAACCAATATATATGTCATTATTGTGGAAAAAAATAGGAGATGAAGATAAATATTTCAAAAAAATGCTTCTAGCCCAGTTAAAATTATAAATTGATAATTTAATCCTAATATAAGAAATAAAATGAATATTATCAATCTATTATTTAAATAAATTGATTTGGCGTGAAATCCAATAGTAACAAATTTTCAAAACTAATTTTTTGTTATTGTCATAGAAGAGTGAATCCACCTCAAATTCATTTATGATTTCTTTTAATCTCACTAATTACTCCTAAATCCACCTAAATATTCCAACTATTATTTCAAGTATGGAGCTATAATAATATGTCTTGCTATTGATAACAATATTTATTATATGTGTTGATTCATAAATAGAGAATTATTTGAGTTTAAAGAGATAAATTCAAAAATTAATCATCAAAATTTGGTTAAAATTCATCTATAGTAAAACAATTAATCAATGATGGTGAGACATGGTTCCCTGATACAATTAACTCCACCATTCATGGGGTAAAACATTCATTAAATACTCAATCATGGTATCATTTTTCCAATTAAATAATCCATTCCAAATAAAAATAATTATTTAATAATTTTCATGTATTGAAGCTATAAGTAATATATTATTCTTAATATATTAATATCAAGGCTCCAAAAAACACACAATTACCCGCCAACTTCTTCACTCAACTCAATCATGGTATCATTTTTCATTTGTTTATCTATATAAATAAATAAAACCTAGTAATTTATAGGGTTCACCATTAAAATTGAATGGCTATGTCCTCGGTATGGAATGGTATAATCAATTTTTACATAATAAACTACAATAAACAAATGGATTATATAATATTGGGTTTATAATTATAAATATGATGTTAATAAATATACCATTACATGTACCATGTTCTCCGACACAAAAACAATATATATTTTCAAAGAAGCAACAAAAGGACCCTTTATCACAAAAAGGAATCCCTAAATTTAGTTTCAATATATTGTAACATGTTTCAATTAATATAAACAAATTAATCTATGATATTAATTTACAAGATATTTTGTTTAGACAATGAAATATCATACGCATTCTTTGAATGATATATCTTGACATACATAAACAACATTAGTAATAAAATTATAATTTTTTTTTGAAAAACATTATAGAACAAATATAATACAAATTATTCAAAGAAAACCATTGAACATCACTATTAAATTACTCTGTATAAAATAACATTATATAACACTGATTTATACATCATGATAGGTTTTGAACTAAAAACCCTCTTTTATCCTTATAGTGATATAGTATTATATAACACACTTCAATAATCTTATATATATTTATCTTTTATTTTCATATTTATAATTAAAAACCAACTTAAGCATCCACCATTAACACATTCATTATTATCCATTTCATAAATTAATGAATCTTTTAGACACTTGATATGAATTAGGTTTGTAACAATTCATGTTTGTATATCCTATGTTCTAAATGTAAATCAACCGAATCAAAAATTATTAAATATTGATTTTTTATCGTAAATGATATTTCGAGGTTTAACCATTACTAATAAACTTGACATCCCTAAAGTATTTTTAAAATTATCTTAAACAAAAACATCATAGAACATGAAATAGGGTTATCATTTCCTTTAATAATTAATAAAAAACATGAATTATCAATACCATGTATCATGATGAACCATTACTACTCATCTATCAATCCAAAACTATAATGGCATAACCACATTGGTGTGGCATTGTAATTTTAAATCCTAGATAAGACTATGACCAGTAACCCATTTCCATCAACATTATACTAATCCATAATCATCTCATGCATAACTACTTGAGGAACCTCAAAATTTCATGACATATAGGATCAAAATGTTTCATTATATCATTATAAGTAAGACCATAATTCACTATCTATAATGAAAACATGCCTCACTAATGAATTCAAGGATATTAGATAAATCCCATAGAATCCAAGACCTATAAAATCACCACTTTTAGACATACAAAAGATAATTTCATTAATTCATGAAACAACGATTTTTTTTATAGTGAAATGACGTAATTATATTTAGTGTGATTAAGTATAAATAAAATGAAATTTTAAATCCAATCATCTTTCAAATACTTTCAGAAAACCAGATAACCTTCACCTTATCCGAAAGGACTTATTTCATTTGATTGTGAATATGATTTTTCTATTGAAAAAAAATTGTACTAGTGAAAAAATGCATATCAACATCACTTCCATACCAACTATTTATCTCCACTATTTAACATTAATCATCCTTTTTTGTAACATTCTTAATATGAAAACATTTTTTTCCAAAGATAATATCCTCTAATGTAATTGTATTAATCATTAACTAAGAAATACTCCTTAATATGAATAACGAATTTTTATTTAGTCATTTTAATACAATATATGTGAAATTTATCTAATAAACTATAAAAATAATAATCATTCTAATTCAATATAAAATAAAAACATATATTTACATATAAACATCCACCTTTATTTTTTATCCCCAATTTTTCATTTATAATATTATTTCAATAAGTCAGCTTAAAAATAATCCCACATACATAATAACACAATTTACTATAGTATACATAAAAAAAATTAATAAACACTGTTTAGATCATATCTTCACGAAACAATCACACCATGTGTGTACAAAAAACAAAAAAAAACCCATCTTGAAAACAAATAATAAATAAAAAGTCATACATAATAAGATAATTCTACATTAATATAATAAATAATTTTTATTTATAATTATATATTTATCTTCCTATCACAAAAACATTTGGTTGATAGGATGAAACATCATACCATAGATTCCAAAATATTATATTTATGTTACTATAACTAAATTTAATATTCAAATTTCATCCTAAGGAAATTGGTTGACACAAAACCACCAATTTATTATATATAGGAAATTTTATTTTATGTTGAATCATTTTTTCAATATTTTCCAGATAAAATGGCACTTGATATTAGTAAAAAATTTATTATCATAACTCAAAAATAATTAAAACATCACTTATACTCTTATTCCTTCTAGTTGTGTATTGATACCGAAATGTTGAGTTATTTATTTGTTGGAAAATATATATTGCACTTACATTGTTATTAGGGTATCATAACTCTTCTTTACTTCATCTTATGTAAAACCCTATTCTCATAATAAAAAAACTCTCGTAAATCTATACATAAAATCATTTATAGTTCAAACCAAACCTATATTGAAATATCTAATATGATGGATATTTCCTTTACTTTTGTATTTCAAATCTATGTTGCATTTCCTTTGGAATACATTAACATATTTTTTTTTGAAATATGAAATGAGGGTCATTTTTTTAACACTATCCCTCTCTCACAATGTAACAACCAAAATTACATTTTGAAATAAATAATTGATAATGATAAAAATTCTATTATGTTTCTAATAACCTTTTGAATCAACTAACATTCCAGACCAATCATTAAAAATATTTTCTACCACTAAAAATGGGTAAAAATTGTTATTATACTCCTTTGAAAACAATTATAGAAACTCTTGGGAATAATTCTCTTGAGATGGAAAAATATGATCCTTCTCTAGAAACATTTTATGTTCAAATCAGTTATTCATCTCAACATACATGTATATATTAGTCATCTATATCATCTATGTTATATATTTATTAAACAAATTTTATTTATATTAGTAAATCATTTATTTTTCAATGTCATCCTCAAAAGATCTGTCAATTAATTTTTCTTTATCTGATACAAATTATATATACAATGTCCAACTAATTTGGTGTGATCCATCACAAATAATTCTATATATATCTTATTTTCAACACCATTTTCTTATGGTGTATATGGTGTAATGTAATCAAGATAAATTCATTGTTTCATTAAAACAATAAAATAATTTAATGTATATATTTATCTCCACTATCCAAGAAAACCAATTCAATGAATAAACAAATTACATTTATATTAAAATCAAAAAACTCTTGAACATGTTAAATAATTCATATATGTTTGTCATGAAAATAATTCATGTGATCTGATTAAATATATCATTGAATGAATTGAAATTTTTATCCCAACCTCTTAATATATTGGTCATTCATATATAAATATTTAAATGGTAAGATATTAATTGATAGGTTTTTTGAACCTATAATCTATCATGTGAATAGTTAAAAATATTTACTTTTTAATATATTGTGGAAAAAAATCCATATCAATCTTAAAAAAACACATCATGGGAATTTTTTCTATAATTAAACATATTAATGTTATTTAAACCAATGTATCATTGCATGATGACCCCAATATATAATATCATAACTCATGACCAGAGAGTTTATTTTTAGATGACCTCATGAATACATCATGATAACTAGAATTTGTAAACTATTACTAAGAGATGAAAAAGAATTATTCAGGAATTATGCTACCATATAATAAAGGATCATCTACACAAAACATATTACATGATTTTTAAAAATCCCAATAAAAAAAATAAAATAACCCTTATTGTAAAGAAACAAACTAAATTGGGTAAAATAAAAAATATAACAACCATAAATACATAAAAAGATAATGATTAATTTTTACCATGAAAATATATTGAGGATGAACAAACTCCTCCTATAGTGTATAAAACAAACCACCATGTAAACATTAAAATTATCTCCCACAGTCCCTTTAAAATGAAAAGTTCATTCTTTTCGTAACTGGTACTAATATTTAACACATTAATACACATAATAATATTGATGTGTGGGTACGGGTGAGTACACTATTACCATATAATATTTCCCTATATAAATCTCATACAAATACATAAATATTATATATTTAATCATGTACCAAAAATAATTTAATATATTATATAATAATTTTAAAAGAAATTATTCTATAATCCATAAATTATTATGCTATTGAAGTAAAATAATATAATACATATATTATTTTCCAAAACAAGGTAATTGTATTTTCTTCTATCCTAACATAAATACATTAAATAACCATCATAAAATAGGGATACATTAGAAAATATGAATAATATACCATAAATACTCATTTATAGTTATATCATAATCCCTCTTTTTATTATTACCCACCTAATTGTCTTCTAAATTTATAACCATCCCAATCTACATTACACAAAATGAATAATTTCTCTCTAGGTCAATTACATTTCACTATTATCTACAAATAGTTGTTTATTGTTATTACCCATACTATAATAATTAAATTTCCCAAATTAATTTATAAATTGAATTTGTTTCTCCAAAAATAGCTTACCCTACTAAAGTTCCTAATTTCAACCAATTTTAGACACAACATCCACTTTTCCTAAAACTCTATTTTAAAAATACAGTCATGTAGTTTTATCCCAAATGAATAAAATTAAAAAATTTGATTCATAAAACCTTAATTATCAAATAAATATCAATAATAATTAATTTAAAATTAGAAAAATTATAAGATGTAATAAAAATATTAATCAGGTATATGTATAAATAATAATATACTAATGAGTGTGTTAGTCCATTGGATGATGTTGTTCTTCATTTTTATTAGTACTTGTCTGATAATTAAATAAAATTATAGGAATTTAAATTATCTGATAATATTTTTAATGTGATTTTAGTTGGATATATTTATTTGGAGAAGAGTTAATAGGGATAATGAAAAGTTATAGACGTTTTGAGTTTATGATATTGAATATTAGACAAAGATTTTTGATAGGTATGAAAATAAGGATATCATATACATCCTATAACATTAATACAGAAGTTTCAATGTATACACATGATTATTATGTTTAAATATAAAAATAATTCAAATAAATTGTTGAATAATATTTATCCTTAAAATATTTATATGTTTTCTAAATTTTTTATGTATGTGAAAAAAGAGAATGATATTTATATTACCCATGTTTTAGTATCTCAAGATATTCCATGTATTGTAATAGTAATATGATTCTTATGTTAGATTAACTAGACGGATTTGAAGTCCATATATTTGAGTTTAGTTATTATTTACAAGATAGTTTCAATAGTGAAATAATATTTAAATGATCTTATGTATGAGAAATTTTATATCAAAAAATATTTATATGGTTAACTTTATGTGCTCCTTAAATTCATATGAGTTATATTGAACTGTATTAGAATAATATTAGAATACTTATTGGACATTTTGGAGACCGAAACAAGATTTTTCCGAGTGATAATCAAAATAATTATTAATGAAAATTGAGTGGTTTTATTTTTAATGAGGGTTAATAAATTATAAAAATGTATATATTTCCTAATTATAAAAAGAATTTATATTCTTTCTAATGATATATTTATGAATGGTGATGTTTTTATGAGAATAAGTTTTATGTGGGATGGTTTTGAGAAAATATATCCCTGATTTATACGATATTATTTTACTGTTATAATGATTGGGTGGATTAGTTCAAATATGAGGAAATGATTATAAGTTTGAAAAATTATATAATTTTTTTTTTCATGAAGAATTATTACCACACCAAACTAGTATTATGTATACTATATCTTATTACAGTGATCATTAATCAATGAGATTTATTTGTTTCATTATATCAATGTTTTTCTTATAAGTATTATTATTTTTGTAATATTGTATCAGTTTTTGGGTTTTCCAATTCCCTAATGGTTCTTCGTAGAATAATAATGAAAACCTTGGTTTTATAAATAACAACCATAATATATAATGGAATAACGTCCACATTGTGAATAAACCGTGTAAAAATATTTTATTCTACCCGTTTATTTTCATCACCAAGTTATATTTGATATAATTTTATAAAAAAATGAAAGTGGTTTTGTTTAGAAAAATAAGAGATTTTATTATGGATTCCCCTCTTAGTATTGATCATTTATTTAGTGGATCCTAAAAAAAATAGTTTACATCCTTGATATTCTTTGTAATATATATCCTCAAGTATTTCCATGGATCACCATAACACTAAAAAAACGAATTTCAATATCCAATGGGAATTTTTTTTTGACGGAATAAATGGTACCATATATTATTATTCAGGTAAATCATTTTATTCTATCTCTTGTTAAGGGTTTCATAGTTATAAAACATTAAACTATTCGGTCCAAATCATATATGGAATATTTTTCTTCATATAAAGGAATAAAATACACTTCCAACATCATTATTTAAAAAATATGTAAAAATACCCATGGTATACAAAAGAACTAATGAGATATTGAAAAAACATCAGAGTTTCTATATGAGACACAGAAGGTAAATTTGTAATATTTATAACATCATAAGAATATAGTGTTAGTATGTGTGAATTCAAGGAGGTGAGTTTTTAATTACTTATTTACTATTTAAAAAATTATTTTTAACACCATTTTAGGACCTGGAGAAACACTGGAAGATATCAAAGTGGTGAAGTAATATATAATTTTCTTCTAGATATGTTTGAATCTATGGTTTAAGATCCCAGGTATAATTTTATTAATAACATTATAATTGATGAACATTATATTACTCTTGTTTAATATAAAATAAATTTGAGGAGAATGCCTAAAAAAGATTAATAATAAGACTTATATTTCAAATATTTGTAATTGAAAACAAAATATTATATAAAATAACGTCACACTTGATGAATATGAGAACATTAATGGATTTTATGAGGTCCTCTAATTTAATTTTATAATTTATCAAATGATAAGGGTAATTATCATGGTAAATTACATTTTAGATTTTTTAATTAATGACAATGTGTTAATTTTTATACCACATGACCCCTTTGAACAATTACATCTGATGAAGAAGAAGAAGTGTCTATTAAGAGCTTCAAAAAATAGTATTCCTTCAAATTAAATAATCAAATTCAAAGAAACAATTCACTCTCAGTAATTTTGGAGTATATTTTTCTATAGTGTGTTTTTTATTATGATTTTAAGAACTTTGATGAGTATAATTATAAATAAACTGTCTAAAATGTTTGTATAGTATAACTAGATTAATTTAGTGGATCTTCATAGGATGGTGTAAAAATTTTTATCATGTTTTCCACTAAATATAGTGAATCCTCCCAAAAATAAACCATGATAATGGAGATAATGAGGTTATTTAGGGGGATTATAATACTATTTGATGAAAATTTACATATCAATGGAAAACATAATATAGAAAACAAATCATTATCGAAAAAATTAATATTATCTATTGATATAAATACTTAAATCATGATATTAGACAAATAAAGAGTATTAATGATGTCATGAGTTTATATATCACCATTAAAGAAATATAAATTAAAAATTTAAAGATGAAAATTATATAAACAATGTTGTACATGAATAAATTATATTTAAAATTTATAAACGTTTACACATAATACATTTATTTTTTAAGGTAATTTTGAATAAAATAAATACTTTATTCTAGTTGAATGAAATTTTAATGTAAAATAAACTAAACTCCCCGAGTGAAAAACGAATTGGATATAAAAAAAATATGTTGGATAAAGAAACATATCAATAAAATATTAAATCCATGACTGAATCCAATATAAGGGAAATTTATCTTAAATAATTCATATAGAAGATAATAAATCTACTAACATATAAATGGAAAAATATTATACAAAAATATATTTACTATGTCCAATACCCTAGGATATTTCTAATTATAGTAATATCTGAAATAATAACATCAATGGAATGAAATATAATTTGTTTATAACACCATAATGAAAAATAATTAAATCCAAAGAAGAAGATTTTGGGGTTATAGTTTGTGTAACATTTTTTTCTTCACAAAACATATATTTGGTTTGGTAATATGTGTATACCTTTTAAAATGGGAGTTATTGATCCGATAAATAGTCTAATATAATTAAAATAAAAATAAAAAACTACATGGGGTTGACATGTATCTTCATAGGAAGAGCTAGTTTGAAATGCATAATTATGTTTAATTTATTTGTGATCAAGATGTTAAATCATACATGAGAGTATTAATATATTAACAAATAAATTAAAGTGTAATGTTATGTCAAGGAATATTTTGATGATGTATAAATTCAACCAACCATACATTGTAATATAATTTACATATAAAGCCTAAAAATAGTGAATCCATGGAATATAGATAGTGGATTATCTTAAAAAAATATATGTGGCATGAAAAAAATAAAAAATTAAGTGAGCACTAATGATTTTTATATTATCATTGGTAGGTATATATAATTTACTATCAATAGATTTTGAGTACAAAATATTGTAACAATATAATTAAATTATTACAATGTTCTAATTATTGATGGAATTAATCACAATTTAGTGATTGTGTCATAGATTTTTGGTTTTGTATATGATAATATATTCATAATTAATTTTCTCATAGAGAAATTTTTTCAATATCGAGTAGTGATATCAAAAAGGGTTATAACTCATTTTAACTTATTTCTTAATGGAGAAGTAAAAAAATAGTCATTTTATGAGTATGTAGGATGAAAATAAATTGTGGCATAACATATTTTTCCATATGTGATAAATAAGAATTAAAAATATAATTAAAGAAACAAATATAATGTTTTTTTATTCCATAATTAATGTTTTTGCCATCATTTTAAGAAGATTTTAAAAGTAAAAGATTGTAAATATGATCCATAATGGTGTTGAAGTTCAAACCAAAAGGACCATATAGTTTGCCTAATATAATTTTTTTTACAAACATAAGATGGAATTCAGTAGGTAATGATAATTATATAATCACATTCATTAATGGTTTCACTATGATGACTGGTATTATACTTTTATTTCATAAATCTAACTGATTAATCCTTTTGTAAAATTTTGGTGAAACTAGCAATGAATTTAATAGGTTATTCTATAAAAAGAATTAAATTCAGCCATAGATGTGAGTACATCAACATGAATTTAATAAAATATATTAATAAATATAGTTTAAGGAAAGAGTTTTGTTAACCACACAAATAATAATAAATTTATTTTTTCAAAAGGAAGAATATGATTCAAGTTGATCGAACTATAAATATATTGATTAAATAGGATATTTTGATATAATAATATATGTGGCCTATATAAAATAATAAATTAATTTATATAAGGTGTTTATTGATACCAGATTTATATATAATACCATATAAAATATGAATTGATAATAAAGGAATATTAAAACTCATAAAATTAATTTTAACCCAATGATTAATTATATATAATGGAAATGTAGTGGAAAATTTGATGAAATAATTAATGATGAAATATTTTTTTTCAAAAATATACATATGTCATCTTATCTGTTCTAAAATATTAAAATTTAGTATATAAATAACTAGTCTTATGATACAGTAACAGAAAAATAATATGAGACTAAGTAATCAATTATTAAAAATAATACATTTGAAAAAACCATCTTAACCTATTATATGTCATTGTGAATGTGGAACATTATATGATGACGACGATGTTAAATCAATTTCTAATGATGGTAATAAAAATTTTACAACCAAACGTGATAATATTAGAATGATAATGTTTGTGGAAATTAAAACAACATTTTATATCATATTAATTTATTATAAAATGAATAAAAATAAAAATTGAAAGTCATATTAACTTTATTTATTTTTTTATACTCAAAAAATATTAATTAATATTTAGAACAGAAGGTTTACATTGGAGTTATAAAGAAAGAATTCTACCAAATTAAAATTATTGAAACCAGGGAGAATATACCCAAACCTAAAATGAAGAACATTATTTTCATATAGTGTGTTTTCATGAATAAGTAGAATGATAAAACTATGGTTTCCATGTATGCATCTATTTGGGTAATCAACATGTATTCTAAAATTAAATGTGTATTAATTAATAAAAAACACTTACCTATATAAATCCTCAGGATAATCAATATCTTTCCTGAAACTGTTGTACATATAAAAAATATTACTGATAAAATGCATATAAAATCAACATCATTAAATATTGATAGAAATGAGGATGTTCATATTGAGAAACGTGACAGATTTATTATTTATGAATATGGTATCAATGTATATAAATATAAAATTGACTTATACATATAGAAATAATCACTATGAAATTATTATATCAAGAATGATTTGTATTCCACGAACAGAAAATTTTTAAAAGGGAATTTGAAAAGTTACATTTATGGGAAAATTTCCACCATTACATCAAACATTTGAATTATATATGTCAACGATATTATTATTTCCATTAATAATTAAACATTATGTGAATAGTTTTTTATCATAAATTAGAATGTGTTTTGAGATATCCATTTATGGTTAGTTTCATTTATTACTGGTTTTATAAATTACTCAATAATATTATAATTTTTTCATCTCCAATTTTTTTACAAAGGTACTATTTATAATATTTTAAATGGATCAATAAATATTAGTATCAACACTAATTTTATTTCGAAGAAAATTTAGGAATCGTGTTAAAGAATCGGTTTTTTGTGATAATTAATTCAAAAAATTGGTTGTTCATCTATTTTATTGTAAGACTCAATGTTGGAAATTTTATTTATCAAAATTTATGATATCATTCAATATAATTATATAGAAATGAAAAACAATAAAAATATTATTCACAGGTATTTCAAAAGTGGACCAAATTATATCATGTTATATAAGAACTCAAAACATCTTGAATTATAGGGTTTTATATATGTTGGATGATATAGTCATATTGATAACCCAATTTCCATATCTAGAAGAGTATTATTAATTTTTGAATGTTGTCATTCCATGAATTTATTGAATAAAACCCCTATTTAAATTTAGTTACGCTAATGTTACGTATGTTTTTTTGGTCAAAATTAGCTATAAAAATGATATATATTAAGCTAAATTATGAAGATGTTTATTTTTTTAATGAGTATCAAATTTTTTCCAGTCGTGATAATCTGAGTGGAATAATTTTTTATTAGAATATATATTAACATTTAAGAAAAAATATAGTTAAAATAAAACTTTTTAATGGATAAAGTTCCAAAAGACCATTGAATCCACAATTTTATTCTTATATGGAAATTTGTTATGATATTCTCAAAACGTTGTTCCCAACCATAACTTATGTGATAATAAAACACTAGATTAGTTAATATATCACCCTATAAAAACTGTTAGGTATGTATTTACATACATTTCCACAACATTAGTTACGTTTTAATAAAAAGATTAATTGATAGAGGTTATATGTGACAAATATTATTTTCCATGATTTTTTGTCTTTTTTAGATGGGTATATGAATAAATTTTAAATCCAAAATAAAATTGTCTAAAATTTGGATTCATTATATTATAAAAAATATTAAATTCATTATGGATAAAACTGATTTAGGTATTATTCTCTCAAATTTGCAATATATAGATATTTTAATACACTTAGAGTAAATTTATTCATGACACATGGATTTTAGAGTTTGGAGGTCACACCTTTAAAGACAACCACATTATTTTTTTCATAATAATAGTTGATAAAATTAATTCACATTTGATTTGATGTGGTTTTTATGAATATATATACCGTAATATATATTTTATTTAAGGAACAGAAAATTTAATGAAGAATTTAAATATATTGAGTATCAAAAAAAATCTACAATGGGGAGATTTTTCTTCAATTAGATAATGGTGTTTTATTTATTTTGAATATATGTCATATTTTTAAATACATTTTAGAATAATTTAAAGTGATTGGGAATGATATTAGTCAATTTGATGTCATTAAAGTTGTTTGGAGATGATTTCACAATGTTTTGGTAGAGTTATTGATGATTTGAGTTGAACATATAAAATATTTGACAATGTTATGAGACATACAAGAATATAATTGACTTGTCCTATATTGTGTAAGATTAATTTAATTTTTTTTTTTCAGATATTTAATATAAATTTGATTCTTTATATGACTTCATATATGTAAAATAAGATTGAATATGTTCTATGTAATAGTTCTATATTTTATGAATTAATTGATGTGGTTGTGTAATAATAAAATTATATTTTTATTAGAAATGTATGATTCATTATGAAATTTCAAAAGTTATTGAAGAGTAATATGACTCTAATATAAGATCAATCATGTGAATTCGAAATATTTTTATGAGAAAACTTATAAATTATCCTAGTTTATTAAAAATTCATTTATGACTACAATTATCTTATATATAGATAACTAGATTTCATAAATTCATTGTAAACATATATTAATGTGTTATTTAAAAAATATCCTATATCTTGATTATGATAAGAAGAACCTAATATAAAGCTTCTCAACGAGTAAAAAAATATTTATATTTAGGATAATTAAATAATATTTGAAGATAATTTGGTGTGTTTTATATTTAATATGGTAAAAATAATTTTTTAAATATGTGATTTATTTCCTTATATAATGAAATAAATTTCACATTTCTATGGAATTTTGGTCTTATTTAGATCAAGGATAATAAGAATATGTTTTCTATGAGGTTGATTGATGAAAATATTATTTTATTTTCTAGATAATATTTATTGGGGAAGCATAGTTTGGCGATGAGTCAAAATATGATGCAATTTTGATAGGATTGAAATATCTGTAAAAAGCGGACAACCCTGGATAAGAAGATATGAAATAACATATCCTATGAATAATTTAGTATTTATGGAGGAATACTATTTTAAGACACCATTTATGATTTATTTTAATATGTTGAGTCTTGTAAAACTAGATAATGCCAAAAAAATTATTTTTTCTAATAAAATTTTGTAACCTAAGATTATTTCATTATAAAAACATATTTTTTGTGAAAATGAACCTAATAAATAAATGATTATATCAATAATTGTGTGTTACCCTTGTAAAAACTATTTATTCATCAAATTTATTTTCTACACCAACTGAGTTATATTGATCATTTTATAATAGGAAGAAGAGCATTTATGTATGAAAAAAAGAATTTTTTTATTTCTCTTTTTTTCAATTAAAATAATTCATTCAAGTGATCTTAATTTATTTAATAATATTCAACTATAATATATGAGGACAATATGATGAATCTAAATCCCTTAATCAAATGTCATAAACCATTATTATTCTATTCCAATCTAGGTATAATTGATATATAAAATGATTCTGTGATCTTGTTACAAATATATAATTTCATTTAACTAGATATAACCATTCAAGGTAAAATTTCAAGAAATAGAGAATCAGTAGGACAAAATAAGGGGATATATCAAATAATTAATAGTGTAATTATGATAAAACTTTTGATACAATGTAGATCTAATGAATTTTATAGATAATCAAATAGTTCAAAAATTTTATGGCCTTAATTATTCTATTAATTATCACTTTTTTTAATATTTGAGTTATGAAAAATAATGTTAATTATGAGAGTATAATCACGATTTTTAATGTAAAATTTAAAATCAAAAACCTAAATGCATGGCCTACTTTTATAGTCCCTTAGAAAATGGACAAAACTATGACTACCTCTTTAGCTCGTCCTTACAACATGCATAGTGGTCATACAGGGTCCCCAAGACATTGAACTTATTTTTTGATCAATAATTGTTCTCTAAAATGTTAAATCATGATGGAATATATCATTATAAAATAAAATTTAATCCATCAATAAAATTTTTAGGGGTTCCAATACTCCCATGCACAAGAAATTTTTAGTTTGAAAAGTTTCATGGATTTATTTTCCATTTACAAAATATTCTATTGTTTCTTTATATTGTCTTATATTTCTCACATAACTTCATATATTTGTCCAAAAATCTATACCACTTATAGTAGAACAATATTTTATTCACTCAATATATTCACATGATAATAATAATTAATCATTGTCTATTCTATAATGGTTATATCTAATTGAAAATAAAACACCTTGAAGGGAGGAAAATGAGACTTATATGGTTGCTACATCATTTTCTAAAACATATGAAACAAAGTTTTTATCGAAACCTACATTGTTGGAAACTATAATGTTCAATTCAAGTAAATATTTTATTCAATGATATTGAATAGAGGAATATAGTTTGGTGATAACTTTCAACACACTCCAAGAAATAAGATATATATATATATATAATCAGAAATAATTATCTTCCTATATTCATAATCCACACTGAAACTTTTTATACTGTCAATGAGAATTCAACTAATTATGACATTCCACTAATTAATAATAAATTTATTAAAAAATATTATCAACTATAATATAATGTTTATTCCAAAAGAGTGACCTTTATATTGAGTGAGACTAACAAATAAATGATATATAGAATCCTTTATACAATGTCTCAGACATATCCATCCAAATAAATAGATGATAACAATTTTTAAATTAAAACATTACCATTGAAGCATTTTATTCCTCATAACTCTTCATATAAAAAATACACGATTAAACCAAATCCTTCGATGTTTGTATGGTATATTCTAAGTTCCCATCAATATATGGAAGAAATTATGCACAAATTTTCATGTTAGTTGGATATTCATTATGAAACTACATCTGAAACTAAAATGGTAACTAATTATTTTAATATTATAAAATAAATTATGGATATCGACAAATTCCTACAACATTATCCACACATATCCTATTGAGGTCCTCTTTATATAATTACTCTGGGATATTCAAGAAGTGGGAAACACTTTTTATCTAATGAATAATTTTCCATAGTTAATTATGCATTTATAGAAACCAAGGATTAATAATTTGAAAATCCATCCAAAGGTATTTTCATTTCTACGAATCCATAGGTAAAAGGTTGAAAAATTCATAAAGATCACTTTTGATCCACTTATATACACTAACAATTCATATATCATGATATATAAATAAAAACATTTATAATTATTCATTCCCATTATAATAGTTATATAATGACTATATATAACATCATATAATCAAGATAAACAATCTAACTAGAGTTATTAAACACAGCAATGACATCTTTATTCAAAGAAAAGAGAATCACCACAGTTTCCCTGAAACATAATGTCACGGAACCCTCCAGTGACAATATTTTTGTGGTCTATTTATGATATAAGGAATCAATAATAATATTTTATTTCAACTAAGTTGGTTTTCACTACATAAGAGGGTCTGTAAAAGTACAATTGGAATCAAACTGATGTAACATCATAGTATTTCCATTATTTTAATCATTGAGATTTTAAAATTCCATCAAGACCATATACTACCACTAGTCTATTAAATCATTCATTTATTGAGACTTCATACATGAGAATTATTTTATAATATTAACATTATATATTATATAAGATAATTCAAAATTGTAATCTATATGATTATCTACCCCCTTTATTTCATCAAGTTAAAATCATTCTAGTTGATAGTATACCTCATAATTTTATAATTTTAAAATACTATGAATTTCTCACAAAATATGTGATATATCCTTTTCTATATTTCATTGGAAAACAATTTTGACTATATATCATCTATGAGATAGTAATATATATTTTTTATAAAATTGGTGATCTAATTGAAACCATAAATTTTAATTTTATGAACAAATATATCACTGAATCATTATATTTCTTATAGTTCACCAATACTTAATCAATGTTGTCAATGTACATTTGTCAGCTCCTGGGTTTGGCGTTATTTTCAATGACGATGGATTGTTTTTTCAAACTTGATGCGTGAAGACATATGAAATGCTGACTTCGTTCTGTTTCACTGTTTTTATTTTTGAATTTTGAATTGTGGGTGTGACTTGATGTGAAGGAAAGGATGTGTAGGGATTCCCACTTACCCTAAAATTGGGTTTTCAATAAAATAATAAAAAATGGATTGTGGAGGTAATCCGATGCCATCAATCCTTAATAGGACATAGGTAAGATCAATACTTGTGTATTAATAATTCACTTATTCAACTCATCAATATATATCTTTCACATGAAATTCTATTAAAACATGATCCATTTCATGTCAACACCATTATCAGAGTTGATAAATTTTTATATTATTCATTAAAGAATCAATAGTTACATAATAATCCATAGAATAAATTATTTGGAATATCTAATGAAATCACTAGTTATGCAATATGCATATCCACTAATACATGATTTTTAGAAATTATATGTACTAAGTTGTTATATCATCTATCCCAAACTATCATTTATATATATTGTGATTCAATATATTCTTTTGTAATGTTTCGAGTATAATTATCAAATGTATTTTACAATACATATATGATCATAAATTAAATTAATATTATTTATAGGTAGCATGCTAGAAATTAAAGGTATCGATAGAAGAAATGAGTCATTATTGAAATAAAAATATATAGAGAATCAGTTTCCCACAAAATCACTAGAATTTCATAATAAATAAACTTATTTCGAATAGACTACATTGGAATATTCATTTCTTCAATATTTAATAATGATATCAAAAAAAAAATAATATAAAAAAAATCTGTTCCTCATATTAGATATTAAAATTGATACTCGATGTTAGATAGATGTTATCTAATAGTTATTTTCAATTAATTCATATTCTACTCATAGATTAATTATTATAAAATATAGTTAACAATCTAGGTGAATAGAAACAGGGAAACCCTATGTGAGGCATTCTATAAAAAAGATCCATTTACTTCAAAATCATCCAACTTATTAATCCACTATAAAAAACAAATAGGTACAATATTATAAAAAGAACCAAAATTGCATTCATCCTAGAAAGCATTTGTACTAAGGACTCTATAAAACTCTCTTGTGTTAGTAAAATTAATCTCACTACAAAAAAATATATGAAATCATTTTCCATTGTAGTAATCTAATGTGAACTTTTTTATTAAATTTTTCAAATAACTAATAAAATAATAGATACAATAATGATCCATGTAATTTAATAATCATCCATGTTGGACTATTATGAATTCCTCACACTCAATGAAATTTTATAAAAAGTATTTTAGGTTTAGGGGTTAAAATATTACATTTCAAAAATTCAATATAGGCCTAAAATTTTACCAGCAAATATATTATAATTATATAATCGTATATATTTATTTCAAAGTCTAGTATGTACCTTAATATTTCAACATTATTGACCACAATGTAGAACTATGGACACATAAAAACCATCTCAACCCTTTCACAAAGAGAAGTGAGAATATTCATTGAATAAGACATAAAATAAAAATGATATGTAAACTAATCCAACAATCATGTTGATATCCTTAAATAAAATTAAAATATAAAAAATAAATAAAAAATTTTAGTAGTAATAAATTTAGTACCTCCCATAATTATATGATCAACCTCTTACTCCTCTAGTACATTCCGAACTAAAAACATTTCTCCGAGGCTCTTTCGAGACAGACCTAAGCATGATTTCCTACCATTACATACCTATGATTTTGGTGAAGCTTTCTCAGATTCTATTATATACATCCTTGATCCCAGTTTAATGTTGTAATATATAACACATGAGTATCAAGAATAAATTTCAGAGTTAAGAATGATTTTTATCCACTAACACTTATTATAGCGGGACCCCTATAACTAAAATTACGCTTTTCAATTTTTAGTAACTTTTCATATATTTACTTAAATATAGGATTGATTATTATTCTTATCATATACTTTTTATAATTACATAATTCACTTGTTATAGTTTCCATAAAATATTTTTCACATCGATATGTCATGGAATTACCAAACAATGATTGGAACATGGCCATACTCTAAAATTATTCATAAAGATGTGTCCTAATATCATCTAAAATACTTCTGATAAGATTTAAATAGCTTTGTAAAATCATGTGTCGCAGGTTCATAATCATTGATACATTACTCATGAATTTTTAACATACTAATTTGTAGGTATGGAGTTCACGAAGATCAACCACTCCTACAAAATATTTGTAACATGGGTGACATTATATTTTATTATATGTGGGTGTATGTATAGTTTTTTAGAATTTATTTTACCCTATATGTTTATAAATATGTGAATTCATTGAATCATTATGAATACATTATCTTATATACTCATGGTGAAGTAACTCCCATTGAATACATCTTGAATGGTATGATGAATGCTAGAATGATCAATGGAGGTTTACCTATCAATGTAAGGAAGAAGTTATATCTACCCTTTTGGTTGGGATGAAGGTGCCTTAGTAAAACCCACATATTTTTTAGATAAATTAATGGTCTTCCTAGAATGTCAATTATTGAAATAAAAATAATTAATTATGAGGATAACATTATTCCTTTCAATTGATAATATATTAGTTATTTATAGGATTTTATTACACAGTAGCATTCATGGAGGTTTTGTTTTCCATGAATTATATATTTACCTTCAGTTTTTATAATATGATATTAGATACATCTCTTGGTTTACAGGATAAATATACATCCTTTAATAAAGTGGTTTAAAAGGTAGTATTTTATGTGGTATAGAAATCTCATTAGATCAATATGAATCTCTTTTTTTAAAGGAATTGGTAAAATCTCATGAATGATATCTATTAATGGTATGTGGAATGATACTATGAAATAAATTTTCATTGATATATTTATCATAACCCACATACTTGTGGCTTACGAAAACATCATAACTAATCCCTTTGACGAACATGACTCAGAATATGAAAACCCATGTAACACCATGTGAATTTTATGAGACAAATTTTTAATTTAATTTATGTCTTTTGTCGTAATCTACACCGAGATAAGGTTGTGCCTTGCGTATCACCATATTATCATTCAGTATTCACAACAATATTATTGGCTTATGTTATACAAAATTTCATGTTCAATCGATAGAATTAATTTTACAAAAGATAGTGATTAATAGAGTTTATAAAATAAAAGAATAACTCTTTATATATTAAATTAATGAAATTTATATGTAATATATTCAATATAACATTTATTATTCATTATATATGTTTTCTAGAAACAATATTAGAAAACAATCATATTTTTTAAATAAAATAAGTATTTTTTTTAAAATAGGTTTTTCCACCTTTTGATGCAGAACCCATATAAAATTTCGTTTTGACACTTTTAGATATTGTATTTAACAAAACTAACATCTTCTTTTGAAGTGGAATATAGAAATTTACATTTGATGAATTTTTGTTATTTTTTAGATATGTTCACATCCTCAAAATTGGGTTTTCACAGTACCACCGTTTATCACCGTTAAAAAAGGCACTGATAAAGGAATATTTTAACATCGCTAAAAACACACAATTAAAAGTGACCCTTTATCAGTGATTTTTTAGCACTGATGTAACACCCCAAGATTTTACGAAAAATATTCTTTTTATTTTCATTAAGGTCTTACGCTACAACAAAATGAGCTTTCACAACATGCATCCCGGACTTGGCATGCATTACACGTAAGCGCGACCTTCCACGATAGCGTGTGTTGTACGCAATACCGAGTTTCGCTAAATAATGATATGCTATTAAAATATTATTAAAACTAGTTGTTATGAATAGTAATACTGACTTTTTGAAATTTTATAAATTTTATTTTTGAAAATGGACTTCATTTTTGGATTCGGAATATCGAAATTACCCTAGTGATAAATTTTGGTAATTTTCTGAAAACTTTCAATTTTTGATGAATAGTAAAAACACTGAGTTACTATTTTAAACCCAAATTTTTATTTAAATAATTATTTATTTTATTTAAATTCATTTTATTTCAAAATTGATACATAATACCTATATTAGTTCAATGAAATTCATTGGAGTCATTTTTTAATAATTTTAGATATATAAAAACTTTATTGAACTTTTGACCGTCTTTGACCCACCTCCTAGGAGAATTTGCAAATTTACATAAAACATAATTTTACTGATTCTGTGAATGGAATTTCAAAAATCAGAGAGACAAAGTTGATGTCAGTAAGTAAAATGTGGTTCAATGAGATGAAAATTATTTTTGTGATTAGAGTCTTTTTTCTTTTATTTACCACGGTTAAAAGTAAATAGGGTAATTAAAGGTAAAAATGATATTATTATTACCCTAACACATGTCTTAATTATATTTTATAAGTTTAATTCGACCAAAAACAACCTTAGGAATAAAATATGACCATTTTATCCAACTTTTATTAGATTAGGACATTTATTATTAATTTATTTAAAGAATGGTTAAAATAGTTAAAATCAAAGTTTAATAAGTAATTCATTTTTAATATAGGGATATAAATAAGATAAAGTCGACTATAAATATTAATAAGAAAGATAAAAATATTTCCAACATAATTATATTTTATTTTTAATTTTTAGATTTCAAATAATTTAATTTATTTATGACACAATGATGATGTAGTAATTATCTTATTAATGAAATATTGACATAATTGATGTTATAAATATCCAAATAAATGTAATTTGAGACTTTTTATGAATTACAAATATTTTATATGTTAATATGACATTCTAGTGTTGATTTTATTAACTTTTATCGAACTAATCATTCTGTTATGATTTTCAAAAAAATCAATTACCAAATAGTGGAAAAATTGACATAAAATAGTTTTTAAAACAAATATTATATTATTAATTTTTATTATATTTTTAAAAATCTAAGATTCGGCAAAAAGACTTATATTAGGTTATATATATTAATAATAAACAACATGGGGTTCGTTTCTGTTGTTATAGTAAGTTTATTAACCTTACAGTGTAAGAACAGAAAAAGACATAGTAAAAGTAAAATTATCTAACTTAAAGTTAAATCTAAATGATAAGGTTAAAATAGGAACCTAAAATTCTCTAAATTATATTGTATGAGATTATTTAGACCCATACCCACCTTATCTTAGAAATAAATAAATTTTGAGCTATTTAAAACCCAATATGACTTTATAATAAAATAATATTTTTAGTTTTTTCGAAGGTGCCCCTGTCCTCCCTTATAAAAGGGCACCTCCTCCCTCTCTTCCTCACACCAATTTGAGCCTTAATGATCGAAAAACCCCTTAAAATTTCTCTTCTCCAATTCCCCATAAACATCTTAGAGGTTCTGTTCTTCTTCAAAGACCAATATTAGTGCCCAAAGAGGAGGTTTCAAAAAGGCGCTTCAAAGAAGAGGTAATGTCCGTTACCGATTCTTTCAACTTTATTTCTTCTTCAACTTCTTCTTATTTAGATGTTTCATTATAAAGTAATAACATCAGTATCACTCATATACTGATATGTTATTATAATTATGAAACAACCATATTTCACCATCTATCCATCATACAGAAAATTAAATCACCACGCGTGCGTTCGTACGAAATACCGTCTCCACGCCGTGGTGTAATCTGTTTTTCCACCATCACCTTACATGAATGGGTATAATGGTGTAAATAAATAACTATATATGATTATTTTAAATTGATATTTATTCATAAATAGTATACATACACTCCAATAAAATTCCAAAATCATGGGAATGATATCATTACTCGTGCGTACGTACGGACTACCATCTCCACGAACGCGATGAGATTCATTTTCCATGATTAACAATTCAAGAATGATTATAAAGTATATATAATTAATAATAATGAACTATATGACATAATAATTCTACTGTATTTATGTATATATATATGTATGTCATATACTCAATTCCATTCAATTCAATATGGAAACGAAAATAGCGTTCAGCGTACGTACGGCCTATCGTCTCCATGAACGGTATATTTCATTACTTTTATAGATCTATAATAAATATGTATATAATCAATATATATTATATATAAATCATGTTTTACATTCTTGAATTATGTAAATCAAAATATAAGTAATAATATTAAGAACGACGAGTCGAAACACATACGATAAATGAAACGATTTTACCCAAAACGCTCTTTAACATGGAATTTACAAAAGAACAGGTAATATAAAGTCATAAGTGAACCATATATGGTATGATAACTATGAATTTGATTCTGTATTAAGTCAATGACATTATTTAAATTATTATACAGGAGGTTCGGATACATACGAAGCATATCAGACATAAGGTAAGGGATAATTATTCCAATCTCATTCTTTTCTGAGATTGTTTATTTGTAAGTATTTACTAGGGGTTATGTTTATTATCCATGTCCATATGTTCTAATTTTTTTTTCATAAAATGTTTACTTTCCTTCCATGTATTATTAAAGGCATTTTTACCCTTTCCTACTTTTACCACATCGTATGGAAGGAATCGTTCTTTTGTTTACCATACGAGGTACTTTTTGACTTTTACAAAAAAAGTACGAGAAAAATGTTATTTTTAACTTATACGGCATGAACAGATTTTAACGATTTTATAAAGACTTATTTTCAGGAAGCTTCCTCAAAACAATTTCATGACTATTTTCAACAAAATCCTATTCTTTTAAAATTTCATGCCATTTTGTGGAAAGATATTGATTTTGAAGAAGAAAGGATATTTTCCTCAAGAATTCATTTCAAGTGTTTTATCAAAACCATTTTTCATCTAAGATGACATTATTTCATATGTGTATGTTTTAAGTATCATGTCTCTATGATTTACATGGTTTCACTTTTATTATTATGAAATGATATACATTTCTTTTTATTAGGATTATGTTATGACAGGATGATGTTTATGAAACCCATTTTATTTATTGGGTTATTATGAATGATGTATGTTTTTTTGTGGTACACATAAGAATGGTATCATAATGAGATTGGTGGGACCTATATATCCCTCCAATGCATTGGGTAAGGATTTATATCTCATGAGACAGACATGGCTGGAACGGTAGGTTAATCCTGTTCAGTGTTACAGGACTAAAACAAGGAGTGAACTCGATTCAGAAAGAGACTTTGTCCACTATGATGGTATTGGAAGCAATGCCTTGACTTGTATGGAAATCATGAAATGTGTTGAATGGTTTCCACAATTACATGTTTTATTTCCATTTTATCATGGTTGATTTTCTATTATGATATATTCTTTACGTACTTCCATGATTTATGTATTTGGTCAAGATTTTGATGTTTAAATTTAATGTTCAAGTTTTTTGCTTCCAAATGGTTATGGATTGTTTTATGTTATCTATGTTTTCCCTTAATGAGCATTTGAGCTCACCCTTTTTATGTTTTATTTTCCCTAGGAATTAAAGAAATGTTTTAGGTAAGGAAACAAAAAGGTGAAGATCGTTATGGGAGTTGTTGAAGATATTTCAACATGATTAGATGTTTATATTCCGAGTTTCCAAAGACACTATCCTATCACGGTCCTTGTGTGTCTGTTTTTGTTATGTATTAAGTATTCCGCAAAATTAATGTAATGTCCATTTATGTCAAGTTTTGGGTCGCTATAGTTGGTATCAGAGGAAAGGTTTAGTTAAACATTGGAAACTAGGATGCGAGAACTTTAGTGAGATCCCTAGAGATATTTATAAGGTTTGTCTAGGGATGTCCATATGGTTAAGTATAAGTATAGGTTATAGACCTAGAATTATGGTAATGATATTAGAATTAAACCTAATATGTTAGATATTGAAGGTACTCCCCCTTTATTATGTTGTTTTTATTTATCATGATTTTTGCCTCTGAAACTATTCCTTTTGGGTTTTAGACGATGGATGGAACCTGAAGGAACCGTGTTGATCAATGAAATGGACAATGCAATGATTTTTCTCTTGAAAAAAAAATTTTATGGTAGATGGAGTGAAAAATCTTATTGCTATACTTACACAATCTATAAATCATTTTGGACTTCCAAATGAGCAGAGAAGGGAACAATCTTCTATTGAGTCCTTCATGTGAAACGTCCACCTTCTTTAAGTGGGTCTTCTGATCCACTTGTTTCTGAAAAATGGATCAGTACCACTGAAAAGATATTTTCAGTTCTTCAATGTTCTGGACATGATAAAGTCATCTTAGCAGTATATCGTTTGGAAGGTGAAGTTGATCAATGGTGGAATCTTATCAAGAATATGAGGCAAAGAGATGAAATTGAGTCCATGGAATGGGACGAGTTCAAGAACTTATTTTTCAAGAAGTACTTCCCTCGTATTCTCCGAACAAAGATACAGAAGGAGTTTCTTGAACTAAAGCAAAAGGATGATGAATTTGTTGGTACCTATGAAGTAAATTTTACAAGACTTTCAAGGTATGATTCTAGTATTATTATCCAACCTGAGAGTAAGATCGATCAGTTCTTCAGTGGCTTAAAACCAAATATTTGAAGGGCATTATCTATAAGAGACTTCAGTAGCTATGAAGAAATTGTGTGTTGTGTTATCATGGTAGAAATGGAAGTTGGTGTTACTTATCCATCTCATTGTTTTGACAAGAAACGAAAGATGGAGTTCAAGGAGAAATCTCAGAATAATGATGAAAAGAAGATGAATGTCTCATTATGCTCATAACGTGGAAAGAGGAATGGCTGAGATTGTCTTAAAGGGATTAGAAAATGTTTTAAGTGTAGAAAAGAAGGTCATTGAGCAACTGAGTGTCAAAGTAATGGAAAAAGGGTTTCTAATGGTGTGAATAAAGAAAAGACTGCAGAGAACGCACCAACAACACTTCAATGATTCAAGTGCAATGAAATGGGAAATTATTCTAATCAATACCCTAATTAAAGGGTTAATGATGATCGACATGAGCAACCACTTAAGCCAAAGGACAAAGGGATGTCACATGCGATCACTATTGGAGATGTTGAATATGATAACGATGTGGTGGAATGATTAAGTGTTTATGTAATGGGATTCCAAAATAATGTTGTATATAGTATCATAGAATATTGGAATATTTATGTATTGGTCTATTGTGGTTTTCAATAATTTTATTGTATCGGTAACCATGGAAAGTTATTGAGAAATTTTGGTAAGCAGATGATATGTGAATAATGAAGGGATAAGAAGATAACGATATGCTTGATTGTATTCATGAGCTCATGATTGATATATGGACTCAGTGATATCATGGTTTGAGTATAAATAATTTTGAGGATTTTTGTATCTGGAAAGTGTTAACTTTTAACTACATTCATGTTTTCACTACGGTTCAATGCGTATTCATTCTTCAAGAGATTACATGATTAAGGTATTCACATGTTTGTAATTTTACCAACAAGCTATATCTTATGATATATGGGGGATAAATTATGGCATTTATGTGATTGTTATGTGACATTTCAAGAAATAATTTTCTTTATACAATGAGCTTGGATCGAAGTATTTTAGATAAACCTAATAATTGGAATGTATTATTTTGTACATAAATTAGTATTGTTTAAGGATAGAACTTTTTTCGATATTATTGATGGGAAGTTATAGTAATATAGTTATAGAAAAAGGACAACCTGCAGGACGGGTGACATCCCATCGCGTCAGACAAAGTTGTGGCAATCGAACCCACAAACGAAGTGCGACTGGCCTTTATCACATACCACTGGCCTACAGGATGTACCTAGTTAGTAGAAACTAGTTTTATCATATTACACAGTATGATATATGAATAATATGTACATTTTTGGAATCATATACGATTAACCTCACCATATATGGACTTATGTATATTTGATAACTTTTTCTAACCATTTGTTTGAAACAGATGGAATGAACCATAATTCTATCACATTATCTTTTAACACTTCACGAATAACAAATTCAACTTCATTTCTTTAAGAGATGAGGTGGAAATTGTTCAAAGCACGAACAACAGTGAGATTGTACCAAAATAAAGTAAGTATTTATTCTAATTTAAATTCTTTAACTTTAGGGAAATGATATTGAAAATCAAAAATGTTGTCCTAGTACCATAGATAATCACAAATTTATGGCTTTGTGATTTTTGGATTTTTCATAGCCATGTTCTCTACCACTCTCCATTAGAACATGACAGTTAGATTTCTCTTCCATATCCATATTTTCACTTATGTTCTCTTATGTGGAAACCCAGTGATTAGTTAATTTGGGTAACCATTAAGTTTTATATGTTAGTTTTTAAAGCCATGTTTTGGTATTCTTTTTTACGATGTGGGTTTCTATTAATGAAACTTTCGAGTAGTAAACCATTTATAACCACGATTAATTTCGAGGGAGAAATTCATTTTAAGGGGGGTAGAATGTAACACCCAAAGATTTAATGAAAAATATTCTTTCTAGTTTCATTAATGTCTTACGCTACACCAAAGGGATCTTTCACAAAATGCATCCCTAACTTGGCTTTCATTATACGTAAACGCGACCTTCCACGATAGCGTGTGTTGTACACAATACCGAGTTTCACTAAACAATGATATGCTATTAAAATATTATTAAAACTAGCCGTTATGAATTGTAATACCGACTTTTTGAAATTTTATAAATTTTATTTTTGAAAATGGACTTCATTTTTGGATTCAGAATATCGAAATTAGCCTAGGGTGAACTTTTGGTTTTTTTCTGAAAACATTCAATTTTTGATGAATAGTGAAAACACTAAGTTACTATTTAAAACCCGACTTTTTATTTAAATAATTATTTATTTTAGTTCAAAATTGATCCATAATACCTATATTAGTTCAATGTAATTAATTGGAGTCATTTTTTAATAATTTTAGATATATAAAAATTTTATTGAACTTTTGACCGTCTTTTACCCACCTCCTAGGAGAATTTGCAAATTTACATAAAATATAATTTTACCGCTTTTGTGAATGAAATTTCAAATATCCGAGAGACACGGTTGATGTCAGTAAGTAAAATGTGGTTCAATTAGATGAAAATAATTTTTGGTGAATAGTAATTTTTTTACATTTATTTACCACGGTTAAAAGTAAATTGGGTAATTAAGGGTACAAATGATATTATTATTACCCTAAAACATGTTCTAATTCTATTGGATAAGTTTAATTCGACCAAAAACAAACTTAGGAATAAAATATGACCATTTAAGCCCACTTGGATTAGATTCAGACATTTATTATTAATTTATTTTAAAAGGGTTAAAATAGCTAAAATCAATGTTTAATAAGTAAATATTTTTTAATATAGGGTTATAAATAAGATAAATTAGACTATAAATATTAATTAGAATTCTAAAACAAGTTCCTACATAATGATAATTTATTTTTATTTTTTAGACTTTAAATAATGTAATTTATTAATGAAACAATAATGATGCAGTTATTATCTTATTAATGAAATATAGACATAATTGATTTTATAAATATCCAAATAAATTTCATATGAGACTTTTTATGAATTAAAAAGAATTTATATGTTAATATGACATGTTAGTGTTGATTTAATAAACTTTTTTGGAACTAATCATTCTGTTTTGAGTTTCACAAAAATCAATCACCAAATATTGTCAAAATTGACATAAAATAGTTTTAAAAACAATATTATATTATTAATTGTTATTATATTAATAAAAATCTAAGGTTCATCCAATTGACATAGATAAAGTTATATATATTAATAATAAACAACTTGGGGTTCTTTTGGTATGTTATAGTAAGTTTATTAACCTTATAGTGTAAGAACACAAAAAGAAACGGTAAAAGTAAAATTATCTAACTTAAAGTTATATCTAAATGATAAGGTTAAAATAGGAACCTAAACTTGTCTAAATTATATTTGATGAGAGTATTTCGACCCATCCACACTTTAGCTTCGAAATAAATCAATTTGGAGCTATTTAAAACCGAATATGACTTTATAATAAAATAATATTTTTAGTTTTTCTAAAGGCGCCCTCTCCTCCCTTATAAAAGGGAACCTCCTCCCTCTCTTCCTCACACCACGTTGAACCTTAAAGCTCGTCCAACCCCTGAACATTTCTATTCTACCCTTCCCTAGAAACATCCTATAGGTTCTGTTCTTCTTAAAAGACCAATATTAGTGACCTAAGAGGAGGTTTCCAAAAGGCCCTTCAAAGAAGAGGTAATGTCCGTTACCGATTCTTTCAACATTATTTCGTCTTCAACTTCTTCTTCTTTAATTGTTTCACTATGAAGTAATAACATCAGTATCACTAATATACCTATATGTTATTATAATTATGAAACAACCCTATTTCACCATCTATCCATCCTACGAAAAACGAAATCACCACGCGTGCGTACGTACTGAATACCGTCTCCACGCCGTGGTGTAATCTATTTTTCCACCACCACCTTACATGTATGGGTATAATGGTGTAAATAAATAAATATATATTATTATTGTAAAGTGATATTTATTCATGAGTATTATACATACACTTCAATACAATTACACAATCATGGGAATGACATCATCGCTTGTGCGTACGTACGGACTACCGTCTCCACGAACGCGATGAGATTCATTTTCCATGATTAACCATTGAAGAATGATTATAAAGTATATATAATGAATAATAATGAAATATATGACATAATAATACTACTATATTTATGTATATATATATATTTATGTATGTCATATACTCAATTCCATTCAATTCAATAAGGAAACGAAAACAGCGTTCATGCGTACGTACGACCTACCGTCTCCATGAACGGTGTATTTCATTCCTTTTATCGATATATAATATATATATATATATAACGAATATATATTATATATAAATCATGTTTTACATTCTGGAATTATGTAAATCAAGATATAATTAATAATATCAAAATGACGAGTCGAAACACATACGATAAATGAAACGATTTTACCCAAAACGCTCTTTAACATGGAATTTACTAAAGAACAGGTAATATAAAGTCATAAGTGAACCATATATGATATCATAACAATGAATATGATTCTGTAATAATTCAATGATATTATTTTAATCATTATACAGGAGGTTCAGATACATACGAACCAGATCAGAAATAAGGTAAGGGATAATTATTCCAATCTCATTCTTATCCGAGATTGTTTATTTGTAAGTATTTACTGGGGCTTATGTTTATTATCCATGTCCATATGTACTAAAAATGTTTTCATAAAATGTTTACTTTCCTTACATGTATTTTTAATGACATTTTTACCCTTTTCTACATTTACCACATCGTATGGAAGGAATCTTTCTTTTGTTTACCATACGAGGCACTTTTTGACTTTTCCAACAAAAGTATGAGAAAAATGTTATTTTTAACTTATACGGCACGAATGGATTTTTACAGTTTTAGAAAGCCTTATTTTCATGAAGATTCCTCAAACCTATTTCTTGAATATTTTCATCAAAATCCATTTCTTTTAAAATAGCATGACATTTTGTGGAATGACATTGATTTTGAAGAAGAATGGATATTTTCCTCAAGAATTCATTTTAAGTGTTTTATCAAAACCAATTTTCATCTATGATGACATTATTTTATATCTGTATGTTTCAAGTATCATGTCTCTATGATTTACATGGTTTCACTTTTCTAATTATGAAATGATATCCATTTATTTTTATATGGATTATGTTTTGATGGGATGATGTTTTTGAAACCCATTTTATTTATTGGGTTATTATGAATGATGTATGTTTATTTTGTGGCACACATAAGAATGGTATCATTATGAGATGGGTGGGACCTATATCTCCCTCCAATGCATTGGGTAAAGATTTATATCTCATGAGATAGACATGGGTGGAATGGTAAGTTAATATGGTTCAGTGTTACATGACCAAAATGAGGAGTGAACTCGATTCAGAAAGGGACTTTGTCCACTAAGATGGTCTTGGCAACAATGCATTGGCTACTATGGGAATCATGAAATGTGATGAATGGTTGCCAGAATTACATGTTTTAATCCTATTTTATCATGGTTGATGTTCTATTATGATATATGCCTTACGTACTTCCACGATTTATGTCTTTTCTCAAGATTTTGATGTTTAAATTTCATGTTCATGTTTTTTGATTCCAAATGTTTATGGATTGTTTTATGTTATCTATGTTTGCCCTTACAGAGAATTTGAGCTCTCCCTTTTTATGTTTTATTTCCCCCAGGAATTAAAGAAAGGTTTTAGTTATGGAAACAAAAAGGGGAAGATCGTTATGGGAGTTGTTGAAGATATTTCAACATGATTAAAAGTTTATATTCCGAGTTTCCAAAGACACTAAACTATCACGGTCCTTGTGTGTATGTTTTTTATGTATTAAGTATTCAGAAAATGTAACGTAATTTCCATGTACGTCAAGATTCGGGTCTCTACAACTGATAATAGAACCCCCTTTATCAGTTATTTTTTTAGCACTATTAAATGTAACCCCTTTATCAGCACTTGTTTTAGTAGCGCTGATATGGGGCGTTATTAATTCTTTTTCTTATATTGGATAAAGTGTCCATTTAAAAAATAATGAAAAATATTATACTGTTATATAAATATATACATATTAAATATGTTTTAGAGAAGTATTTATAGACTATTAAATTTAATATATAATAAATTAAGTGAAAATGAATTTAAAATATATAAAAATATTATTAATAAATAATTTGATAATTATTATTGATTAATAATAATTTAATAAACTTTTTATGACACAAAAAAATCATAAAAATTAATAAAATATCTAAAATATGTTAAAAATGTAACTCAAACATCAAACAACAATAACATTGGATCCAAGTGTCCATTTGAGCGTAACAACATATCAAATCAAAACTTGCGATGGAATTTACATGCTAATGACCCAAAGAAACATTCTATCACATTTGTAGGGGCCAAATGTCCCATGAGGCCTTTAAAACTGATTTTTTAGTCGGGATATACTGGATTTTTAACATTCTAATAGATATAACATCCGATCTGGATGTCTACTAGTCTTATACCACATATCATATCGAATATTGTTTCATTATAATCTATTTTACTGGTGGTGGAACAGAAACTGACTTCTGGATTATAATTTATGGTCGTTTTAACATTATATGGATGTTTTAATACACACACACATATATATATCTACTCATAAATATATGTATGTGTGTGTTTTGAATATATGTATGTATGTATGTATTTATTTATTTATAAAAACAAATAAAAAACATATTTTCTAAATGTATTTAAAACTAATCTTACAAATATATACTAATATAGACATAAATATATGGATTAAAATTATATCAAAATATATGTATATAAATAAATATAATTATATTTTAATATATGTATAAATATAAATATAGTAATATATGAATAAATATATATTTATTAACAAACGAAATATATTATTATTAATATAAATCTATATTAATATACGAATAAATTTAACTATATATATAAATAAATATTAATATATATCAATATATGAATACATATATATATTAATATATTAATAAATATATATGTAACAATATAAGTAAATATATTATATTAACATGAATCTATATTAATATACGTATAAATATAAATATATATATAAATATAAATAAATAAATATATATATTAATATATGAATAAATATAACTATATATATTTATTAATATATATATCATTAAATAGAGAAATAACTAAATGTATTACTGGTAAAGGGGCAAGCATGCAAGGGGGAGATCTCGAGATCGAGTTTGGGTAGAAGTAGCAGGGGCACACATGCATGTGGAAAGGTGTTGCGCAGGTATGTTGAGCTTGCAGTGAGTGGGAGGGTGGGTCCGCCTAGTGCTGATAGGGGGTGAAGTGTCGGTATAATCTCCTCGATCATTGTATTTTCTTTCTAACATTTCATTATATTTATTTTATTTTATCATTGCTAAAAATAACTGATAAAATACCCCTTTTATCAGTGCTTAAAAAAGTTCTCATAATGGACCTTTTATCAGTGCTTTTTTTAGTGCTAATAAAGGCCACCCTTTATTAGCACTGATAAAAGGGGACTTTTTCAACGCTTTTCTAAGAAATGATAAAAGGGAACCCCCTTTATCTTTGACTCGATTAACATAGAATTTCTAGCACTATTAATTCCCTTTTCTAGAGCTGATAATGGCCATATTTGCAGTAGTAGTTATATGTTCTGATGGATAGTTAAAAAATACTTAATTTTAAATGAAAACCATTTCTGTCATCAAAATAATTTACATGGATAAATTATACTATTTTATTTATTTAAATTAAAAATACAATATATTTTTATATGATAATATAATGTTTTTCATTGGAATTAAATTTACCATGAATGTTTAGGTAAAACAATTTCATTATTTTGCAATGGTCTAACTTTTAAAAAAGCTATTTTTCATTCTGAAAATGGAATCAATTTTAATTTGACCATTGAGAATTATGTTTTTTAATTTTTAAAATGGATTCCATATTTTATAACCATATGTATAAATTATTTAAATAGAATTATTTTATTTTGGGGAATTATTAATAATAACATCAATAATTTTTATTAATACGGTAAAAAAGTAAATTGGGTATGTATGGGTAAATATAATATTATAAAATTACATTAACAGTTCTACAATTATTATTAGATGAGTTATTTTCGACCAAAATCATCCTTGGGAAGAAATGATACCATTTGTAAGGTACACCGACGAGATCACGATATTAAATATAATTTATTTAATGAAAAGTTAAATATGTATTATTCAAATTTTCATAAAATTATTATTTTTAAAATAAGGTCATACCGAAGATAAATTTAATTATAAATTTTAATGTTGAATCTAAAATGTTTTTCATCACCATTTTAATTTATTTTCAATTTTTATGAAATAAATAATTACATTAATGTTTTATATATTGTTGATTTGAGAATAATTTAATTGGTGAAAAATCCATTAAATATTTTTTTCATTGAATTGTAATAACCATTAAAATAGAACAAAATTTGACCAAATATTATTGGATGAATATATATCAACCATTAACATCAAAGGGTAATGTTATTGAATATTTGGAACCTTTTAGATGATATTATGATAGTTATTTAAATTTATATAATGAGATGATAAACTTGTCACCTTCATGTTTTAATAAGTATACTATTTTAATGATAAATTATGTAGAAGATATATTCTAATTTTAGTATTATTATGAAATATAGTATAATTATCTAAATAATTTTATTTTATTTTTATTTTTTACTCAAAAAATAAGTATTTTAAATAATTACACCAAATCGATGTTGTAATTAATTTACTACCAGAAATATAAAATTAATGTTATTAAAAATACTAAAATAAATATAATTTTGGATAATTATTATATCTACAAAATTTATTTGATGAATATTACCTATTAAAAATATAATAACATATTTTTTTAGGTTAACATATTATCTTGATTTTTTTAAAATTACATTAAATTTATAGTGTGAAAATTGACAGTATTAACATTTTTTCAAAAATAATTTTCTATTAAATTATTCAAAAATTATAAAATATTTGAAAAATTATAAAATAATTATTATTTCCATAAAATTTTATATATTGTACATTTATAGTCTAATTTAAATCAAATAAAAAAATTTCATTATTTTAATATTAAACAATTTCTTGTCTTAGTTAAAATTAAAAGAGAAATATTAAGTGTAAAAAAGATAAGGATTATAATGAAAGAAAGAAATGTATAGAAACTATTCGATGATAATATAAAACATTATCACATTTAATAATCTAAATTATGAAAAAAATATAGTTTTTTAATTGGTTTTTATTATATTATTAATTAATATTTTTGGAGATCCCAAAAGATCCCCTAACCTCAATTATCAAAGAGAACCTCATCCCTCACCTATTTTCTACACATTTAGCATTCATGTTTAGAAATACCCTTCAAATATTCCTTATCCACTTATATAGTAATATTCTAGAGGTTAGGGTCTTCTAAAAAGACTAACTCTAGTGCATTTAGATGAGATCTTGAGGGAGCATGTTGAAGAAGAGGTTATCTCCTATATCAATTCATTCAAATTATTTTTTATTCTAACTACTATTCATTATTTATTTTTCATTATAATGTATTAACTGAATTATAAATTATATAAATTGATTTTATTTTAATTATGTAACAATCATATTCCACCTTCTATATATCCTATGAATAACGAAATCACCACACATGCGAATATATAACTTACAGTCTCCATGCAATAGTGTAATATGTTTATCACCACTACATTACATGGATGGATATAAATATGGAAATAATAAATATATATGATTATTATAAAATGATATGGATTATATAAAAACATATATACTATCCACTTTTATACGATTTCACAATTATTTGAATGATATCATTGCCCGTTCGTACATACAGCCTACCATCTCTATGATTCGATGTGATCCAATCTTCATGAAATCCATCAAATAATGATTATATAAAAATAAATAATTCATAAATATTGTATATATTGTGATAATATCATATTTAAATGATATATGTATGACCAAAGATGGCTAACCAGAGTTTATTTGACAAAATATGCATAAGAACATAAAGTAGTTAATACCTGAATAATGAGTAAAACTGAAATATTACTAACAAACAGATAATAATATTATCATATATGATATCATATAAATTAATATGATTCTAGAATAAATCAATGACAATATATATATAATTATATATTAGTTTTAGATATGGGATACCACACGTAAGGTAAAAATGTATTTTGTTTCACTTTTGTGTATATAAGACTTATATTCCTTATACACCTTCTATTTCTTTTCAGTGCCGATTATTCTGAACATGAATTTTTTTACGATTATTATTATAATGTTTATAATATGAATATATATTTTTTATTTTGTGATGCATACCATTTATCTGTTAATAAAATGGTAAGGTAAAATCTCACAATCTCATTTTTATCTAAGATTATTTATACATATGTATATATTAAGGTATATTTCTCATTCATGTACATGTTTTATATTGGTTGATTATAAAATATTATTTATATTCTCATACTATTGTATAAATTGAATTTTACCAATTGGTAAATTTTCATGAAATTGTATGAATGGAATCTTTTGTCTTTTGTGATACGAGGTACTTTTTGACTCTCCGACAAAAGTATGGAAAGAATGTGTCCTTTTCATTTATATGACATGAATAGTTTTTTACACTTTGATAATTCCTTATTTACATAAAGAAATATTTTTAATATTTCCTTTTTTTTCAAATAAATTCTTTTATATTTAAATTTCATGGAATTCTGACAAAAGAAAATGTTTTAAATGAAGAAAAGATATTTTCTTGATAAATTAATTTCATGTTTTTTTATCAATATTCATTTTCATTAAAGAAAAAAATCATTAATAGGCTTATATTTCATGAATAGTGTTACTATTATTCTTATAGTGTTATTTATTTTTTATAGAGTAATATTTATTAATTCCATTTAGTTTATATGGATTAAGGTATTATGGAATAATGTTTAAGAAACTCATTTTATTATTTGGGTTATGCTATGATAAATGATTTATGTTTTTTAGGAATATGTAATAATTATTTCATTATGAGATGGGTGGGAAATATATCTCCCTACAATTCATAAGGTGATTATTTATATCTCATGTGATCGACATGGTGGGAATGACAATAAATCTAGTTCAACAATATAGGGCTGAAAAGATAAGTAAATCCAGTTCAGTAGTACATGACTGGAACTAAGTGTGAACTCGGTGTAGTATAATAGTTTTTCCATTATTATGCTCTTAGAAATTATACTTAGCTAATATAGAAATTATTTTCTATTATTACATGTTTTCCAAAATTCCATTTTTTATGCTAATGTTATTTTATCAGGGTTCATGATTCTTTTATGATTTATGCATTATGAAAAGAAAGGATTTATTTCATTACTCATGATTTTGATATATGTTATATGTGGTATGGTTTTTAAATGTTATATTCATGTTTTTAAATTCTTGTGTTCATTTTTAAATTTATATTTTATTTATTTACCCTTAATCAGCATCTGATATCAACCTTTTTATATTTTCCATTCCATAGGAAATAAAGAAAGTATTGTGTAGGAAAACTAAATGAGGAATATCATTATGTGATATATTGAAGATATTTTATCATGTCAAGATAATGTGTTCCCAGTTTCCAAATTAAATAATGTAATATGATTATTGGGATATTTATGTATTATGTATAATAGAAATGTAATGTAATTTCTATATACATCAAGCATGGGTCAATACAGTTGGTTTGTTAGGGAAGGTTTATCTATCCTTTCGAGGATAGGTTGAGAAAACTATAGAGAGATACCGAGAGATATTTTTAAGTATATTTATAGGGATGACCCTAATGATATGTCTAATTATTGGTTAAAATCTTATAATTTTTGTAATGATCATAGAAATACTAGTAATAAACTTATTATGTCATCAACTAAAAATCAATTCCATTGATTACGTGGTTCTCGAAATATTATTAGTGTTTCATTTTTTCAAAATGATTTTATTTAATGGATGGATCCCAGAGAAACCACATAAATGACAGATGTGATGGGCATTACAATGATTTTCGTCCTACGAAACATAATATTATAGAATATAGAATATATAATTTTTTTAATGAATCCTTCTAAGATTCCAAATTACCAAATTCAAGAACATCATTATCTTGAATCCTTTTTAAGGCAACATCCACTTTCTTTTATTGGAACAAAATATCCCCTAGTTTCAAAGAAATTATTTTATTCCATTGAAAATCTTGTTTCATTTTCTGTTGTTCAGAACATAAATGTGTTATGTTAGGCACTTTTCACATTAATGGTAAATCAAATATATGGTTTAATATTGTCAAGAATAAAATGAAAATAGATAAAATTGACTCCATATATTGGGATGAGTTGATGAATTTTTCTTTTTGTATGTACCATCATCAAATTCTTATTTGAAAAAGGGCAATTAAAGGTACCCATCTCTCTTATAGTTATGATATGAAATGGATGACAATGTTACAAGTTTAAACTCAAAACTATAGAGAATGGAAGATTATCTTTTCATGATTATCCAAGTGAGGATGGCCGCATGTGGGAAATTATATTAAGTATACTGATAAATAGTGTGGTGAAATAGTTAATTAGGAATTTTACTACCAAAATAAAATGAATAAAATGAATAATCTGAAATCTCTATAGACTGTGCCTACCAAAAATCAATGATTCGTGTGCAAGTAAAATATTAACTGTGATAAATAATTCACTAATTCAAGGGATAATGATGCTGACAGATGTAATCAATCTCTTAAAGAAAAAAGGCAGAGGAATGTCACAAGTGATTAATTTTGGTGGTGTGGCATATGAAAATGATGTTATGTAATAAATGATTGTGTATGTATTATAATTCAAGAATAATGCTATGGGAGTATATTTATTGTTTTATGGATTAATAAAATATATATTTATTATCATTCTATAGTTTTTCTATAAATAATTAAGAGCATGTATTGAATAGTACTGGTGAAAAGGAATTGTGATTAAGGAAATTAGTAGTTGTTTTTGGAAAAGAAATGATTAAGGATTTTCAAAAAGTGATTCATGCTATCATTGATAAATTTCATAGATTTTTTGACTTATGCATAAAGAAATAATGATTTTTTTCAATAAAGATATATGTTAATGAGAATACATGATTAATGTATTCACATTCATGGAATGTGACATCCTAGAACCGCCTTATGAGTTATAAGAGATAAAAGGTAAGCTAATATAGTTACCCTATTACAATAGTTTAGTATTTTAAGATTTTAGAAGAATTGTAAGGTTATGAATTGGAAGAATTTTGTTAAAATAAATTCTTCTATTACTATTGGTGGACTTATTCAAATTTGATAACTTATTATAACCATTTGTGAGACAGATAGAATGACATATCATTATTTTAATGGATCTAATGAACTAGTAACACTATAGGAATAAAAAATACAACTTCATTTCAATGAATAAGAGAAGAAGTGGAAATTGTTCTAGGTATGACCTACAGTTAAATTATTTTGAAATAATCTATGTATATCGTTTCATATAAATTCATCAAAATTAGGAAATTGTGATCATAATGTAATGGGGTGTCCCATTATCATCATTTTTTATTATATCAATGACTTCTTTCAAACTTATTTATTTAATGGATTTGTGATTGTAACCTTTATGTGGATCAACCACTATCTTATAATCAATTATCATTATCAAACACTTTTATTATTTACATTATTTCTCCATGACCATATATTCTCCAATGTTCTCTTACGTAGAGAACCGGTTAGGAATTACATTGGGAAAAATTATATTTTAAATATATTTTCTTGTATTTTTTACAAGGATTGTTTATATGAAAGAATCTTTGAAATAGTAATCCATTTATTATTTAAACAAATTTTGGGGGAGAAATTTATTTTAAGGGTGGAAAAATGTAGAACCATGAGATTTTTATGAGAAATTTTTTTAATTTCTCTTATGTATTTTGTTGTGTGATACACCAATATTTGTTTATTCAATAAACAACACCATATTAGATTTCTATATACATAACACTATTCTTGGCTTGGGCTACACATAATTTCAATTTCATTTGAAAGAATTTAATTCATGAAAAATTGAGTTCAATTGATTTTATAAAAGAAAAACAATCACAATATATATATTTAATATATTTAGTGTAATTTTTAAAATTCATCTTATATATTTTTAAGAAATTATATAAGAACAATATTAATTTTTCGGAAAAAAATTTTAGTTTTAGAAAAATGTTATTTTTCAAACATTTTATGGAGAACCCATTTTAAATATAGTTTTCAAAGACTTATATATGATATTTGACAATATAAAATTTTTATTTTGAATAAATATATAAAAATTATTTGGTTCATTTTTTTAAATTTTCCTGATATGTTTTATGTTTTACTAGAGAATAAAAATATAATACATTTTAATAGAAAATTATTTTTTTACAAAAATAATTTATAAAGATTAATTATAGTAATTAATGATTTTAAATTAAAAATAGAATTATTTTTTATCATTTAAAATAAATTTGATGATAATAATTAATTTCACCATGAATTGTGATGTAAATATCTTCCAATATTTTGTAATGTTTAAACTTTTAAAAAACCAGTTCTTCATTATGGAAATGTGATTGATTTTAAATTAATTAATGAAACTTATGTATTTTGTTTTTTTAAAATTTATTTCTTATTTGTAATAATTAGGTTCAATTTATTTAAATTTACTTATTTTGTTTCTATCCATTATTAATAGTAACTTCAGTAATTTTTATTAATACCGAAAAAGGTAAACCAGGTGATTAAGTGTGATTATAATATTTTAGAATTACCTATACACTTTTAATAATATTATTGGATAAGTTATTTTATAATTATTCTTTCCTTAGGTATAAATTATATCTTTAAAATCAACTTGGATGAGATTAGTATATTTAATATTTTTTACTTAATGAAAATTTAAATACGTCTTACTCAAATTGTAATAATTTTTTTCATTTTTATAATAATTTTACACAGAAGATAAATTTTATTATAAATACTATTTTGAAAGATAATTTTTTTATTAAGGTAATTTGATTTTTATTTTTAAGAAATAAATAATTACTTTAATGGTTTATATATTGATGATTGAGAAATTGTTTAATTGATGACAAATCAATAAATGGATTTTTATTAAAATTATAATAACTATTAAAATACATATAAAACATGGCCAAATGTTATTAGTTGAGTATATATTGACATTAACTATCCATGGGTGGATTGATTGACAACTAGGAGAATTACATAAGAGATTATGACACTTATTTTATTTTATTTAAAGTGATGATAAATATGCCACATTAAATTTTTAATAAATATATAAATTTTTGTTGATGGAATATAAAAAATATATAATTGATTATAAATATTATTCTTAAATCTAGAGAATATATGTTCATAATAGTATATTATATTCATTTTTTACCCTACTAATAATAATATTAAATAAATACACAAAATTGATGTAGTAATTATTTTATTAATGGAAATATAAAATTAATGATATTAAAAAATATGAAATAAATTAAATTATTGATAATTAATATATCCAAAAAAATTTCTACATTACCTTTACCGCAAATATATATAATAGAATATTTTATTAAAGGTTAACCTCGTATCATAATATTTTTAAAAACTTATTAAATGAAATGTGTCAGAATTGAACCTATCTATATTTTTTGAAACTAATATTTTATTAAATTGTCTTAAAAAATAAAATATTATAAAAATATAAAATTTTAATTATTTAATATAAATTTTTAATATTGTTCCTTTATTAACAAATTGACAAAATAATAAATAAAAATTACAATATTTTTACATCGAAGAATTTGTTAACTTTGTTAAAATTAATACAGAATAATTAATGGTAAAACAGAATGATAAGGTTTAAAATGAAATAAAAAAAAGTATAAAAATTATTTTTTTGATGATATTAAAACATTATATTATATAAAAATTGAAAATATAAAATTTATAAGGCTTTTGGATGTGGTTTTTTTGTAATAAATTTATATTTTGGGAGATCCCAAAAGTACCCCACGCATAAATTATAAAAGTTAATTGTATCTCTCAACTCCTCACTTCATGTTGATCCCTCAAGATCGCCCATCCCATGGAATATCCATTTTATAATTCCCTAGTAATTTTATAGAGTTCATACTCTTTTCAAAAGACAAACTCTAGTCCTTGAAGAGGAGATATAGAGGGAGCACTTCAAAGAAGATGTAATCTCCTATACTGATTCTTTCAAATTATTTATTCTTCTACTTCAACAAAATTAGTTTTTTTCATTATAAATAAATAAATAGAGTATAAATTATATAATAATATGTTATTGAAATTATTTAATATCCATATTTCATTTTGTCTATCCTATGAAAAATCAAATCAACAGAAGTGGGTACGTACGACTTACAGTTTCCACATTGTGGTGTAAAATGTTTTTCACCACCACAATACATAGATGGATAAAATTATGGAAATAAAAACTATATATGTTTATTATAACATGATATGGATTATATAACAACATATATACCACCCAATTCCATATAATTGCACAATTATCGAAATCATGTTGTCGCTCATGCGTATGTATGACTGACCATCTCCACGATGCAATGTGATTCATTATTCATATATCTATTAAATAATTATTATATAAATCTAATTAATAGATTTATATGTTATGTTTTATGTAAAAATAATTTTTTAATGATGTTTCTATGACCTAGGTTGGATAACTAGAACATATTCGACAAAACATGCATAAGGAAATAAAGTAGTTAAAACCAGGATAATGAGTAAAAATGAAATGTTACTATCAAACAGATGATAATATTGTCATATATGATATCATAAAAATTAATTTGAATATTGAAGATATAAATTACTATATTTAAATCATTATAAATGAGGTTTCCAATATATACAAAGAATATCAGACCTCATGTATGAAACTATTTTGTCTCAATTTTATTTTTACGGGGAATATTATCACGACCTATCCTCAAGGCCCAGGCAGTGACTTCCCCAAGCCCACCTTCCATCGGCTAGGGGCTGGTGACTAGCACCAAAGGCATAAATCCCTAAGTTGGGAACGCATTGCCATTCTGAAAGCAAACAAACACAGTAGAGTACGCAACAGGAAGTAATCACTAACTGAATACTGTAGAAGAAAAGTAGTGCTGAAAGTAAAGAGGCTGGAAATACAAGCCCAATAGTAAAGTACATGTAAAATGGAAAGCAAGTACAACTGAAAAAGGGATAACAACTAAAAATGGTAGTTCTTGGAACATCTGTCGAGTATCCTACATGAAGGGTAGGTAATGATGTCCACCTCAGCACTCCACATCTATCTGTCCGCTCCCTGTACCGTCTCGGTATGTGGTCCACCTCCGGGTACCATCTGGTTCTCGCTCGCTCTCTGTCACCATCATTGCGGTTTGTAGTCTGCATCCAACATATCGTTGTGCGGGCATAGCCCGTACAGGGGTGAGTATAATGATACTCAGTAGGGACCTCGAGATTCCCAAATGTATCCCAGATTTTACAAAGGATAAACCACAGAAGAATGATACAACCACGATGTATCAACCAAACCTACTTAGGTATATCTCCATACTTATACCTTTGTTATCAATCGCTGTTCGGATCCAACTCTCGAGCCCAAACACAACCTGGTCCGGACATGAAGTAATTCAATCACATCAATGATAATGATTGAAAGTAAAGAATCATTTCAAATAGGTATATATCATTCTTGTAGTGATAGAGATGGTCAGATGTAGTCATTGATTCATCTATTCTGTCGGACTCACACATGATACAAGACAACTAAGTTGTCGGAGCCACACATGATACAAGACCAGATACTCTATCGGACCCACACATGATACAAGTATAGATGTAAATAATGTCAGACCCACACATGATACAAGTATAGTAGTCATCTCCTTCGATCCCACGGAGGATTCCAGTACGGTAGTCATCGTTGTCGAACCCACGGAGGATCCCAGTACAGTAGTTGTCACAGTCGTAGTCAGCTCTAGGGTTCCCGCACACATCACGCTCAATTCAGGGAGGGTCGGATCCTTGAGAAAAGGGGTTGATATATCAACTATCACAAAGTCTAGAGTTGATGTATCCCGATGATTCGTCTCATCAAAATAAACCCAACGCGACTGACGGTGCGTCAATCGGATGCTCGGTCTGAGAGTTATTGGTTTTTCCGTTCCGGGGGCTCAGTTGGAATTATGCTCATTCCAAACCTAGTCATTTTCCAAATTTTTACAAAACTCACATACAGTATTGAAAAAGGACCACCTCTTCCTGAGGTTCCCAGTGCCCTAGATGACGTGTTGATCGGATGCACTATCTTGATGTTATTCACATTTAAGTTAAACGAGCCCGGCCCCTAAAACCCAGTGGGCTGGCGGGTCCAACCCAGCTGGGTGGTCGGCCCAGCCTGGTGGAGCACGGCCCGGCCTGGTTCTATGACTCGGCCCATGTGAGGGCAGCCCAGACTGCATGAGGGCAGCGCGACCCACAAGGTAGGCGCCTCTGCCCGGCCTGCTGCTGGCCAAGCGGAGTGGGGGGTGCGGCCCCTGAGTTTTCCAAAAATGCGGCGTCGAGTGGCGCCGACCCTCCTTCCCAGCCAATCATCTCCAGCAAAAGCGGCTAGCACAGTGGACCGCTGTCCTCCCATGCGGAACCTTTGTGTGTCACGACTTCCTTCAACCCGACTGGCAGGCGGCCGACCAGTTCGTCCACTGAAGCAGCCCGTGGAGTGCGGCCAATGCGCTCCGTGTTAGGCGATAACAATTGGCTGAAGACAATCCAAGAATTTCATTGAAGAACGAGGTTCAATTTATTCAATTAAAATTGATCATAACCCCCTAACTCATAATTGGCATTAAGCATAGATGAGGAAATCTGCGTCGTGGATGACGGTGTCGCGGGAAGTGGATTCGAAGACGACATCGATTTGTTGACATCGGGGTGAATCTAAGGCGGAAGCATAATCAACATTCCTCATGGTTGGCTCCTCATATTGTGGCTTGTATGATGATCGAAAATGGCCTCGTCGTTCTTCATTGGAGTGAAGGGCCTTCTTCGTTGGAGTGATTGCTCTCTCCTTAATTCTCCAAAAGTTCCACCTCAAAATATTTGCGAATCAAAAATAATAAAAAGGCTCTTCCAAGATTAAAATAATTCCAAACATTCAAAAAAATTAAAATGAATTTTTGACACCATAAATTAATTAAAGAAGACATTAATTAATTGTGTTGTCATTCCTAATGGGAGGGAGGTGGAGAGGCACCACCATTAAGTGGAAGTTCAAAAGATTAAAATGGGGTATCATGGGAGTTAAAGGGGAGGTGAAGATTTAGGTGCTCATTTGGGCCCTCCCTTAGTTATATCCTTCCAAGGGAGGTTATGTGGGGTGTGGGCCCCACCTTCAACTTATTTTTGGAGGAAATAACAACCACCCAAAAAAAAAACTATGTAACACATAATTTTATTTTTTTAATAAAATTCCAAAAATTAACTTCTCCTCTTGACCAAATGCAACTACGGTAAAGGTCCCCTTAAGAGAATGTCAGTGCTATGAGTTAATCAGTGCCATCAGATTTCATTTCCGAGCACCGTTTCAACAGATAGAAAAAACCACATGTACATTTACTAACCGTACAAAAAAAACTTCAATAAATTATTTCATGCACACCGGGCTATGGAATCAGGAGTCGTTAGAAACTACGGACTCGTAAAAATCCAAAGTATTTAAGAGAAAAAATTTATTGAAATTTACAGGTCTTTACATTACCCCCACCTCAGGGCTTTATATCCCCGTAAAGATACATCACACACTAAGGAAACAAATGCGTGTACTGAGAATGCATCTGAGCCTCCTACTTCCATATGCTCTCCAAGAGGATCACCTGCTACCAGCAAATGCGCACCAGAGGAATCGACCATCCATGCAGGACCCACTCCTGTTGATCCTCAACCAGGACCACTGTTAATGTCTCCCAATCATCAATGTCCAACTCCCCATGGTAGATTATGTGGGATGGGCCATGCATGCATCTTCTCAACTAAGATACGTGGAATACTTCAAGCACCCGGTGCAACTGAGGTGGAAGGGCCAGGCAATATGCCACCTCGGCTACTCTGCCGAGGACCTGGAACTACCCGATAAATAACGGAGATAACTTTATGCCTCGGCCAAGTCTTCATAGACCTCGTGGAGGTGAGACTCATAGGAAGATGTGTCACCATCCTCGAACTCTAGTGGTCTCAATCTCCGATCCGCATAATAATGCTGTCTACTCTGTCCAGTCTTCATCTGTTTCTGGATGATCTACACCTTCTCCATCATAGACTGCACCATCTATGGTCCTAGAAGTGATGACTCCCCTGGGTCAGTCCATCATAGAGATAATCTACAAGGTCATCCGTACATTGCCTTGTATAGGGCTATCCTGATGGTGGAGTGGTAGCTGTTATTGTACGCAATCTCTAGTAAGGTTAAGTGATCCTCGCAGCTACGACCAAAGTTGAGGACTCTTGCATGAAGCATTTCCTCAAGTGTCTGAATGGTCCTCTCATTCTGACCATCCATCTTATGATGGAAAGTGGTGCTAAATCAAAGCTTCGTCCCAAAAGCCTCCTGTAATCCATTCCATAGCTGGGAAGTGAAACAAGAATCTTGATCGGAGATGACAGTCAATGGCACACCATGAATCCATATGATCTCCTGAATGTAGAGGCATCACAATATCACTACAGAGCCATGCTCTTTGATCGGTAGAAAGTGGTCCGACTTGGTGAGTCAGTCGAAAATCACCCAGATAGAGTCGTGACTCATTGATGTGTGTGGAATCCCCGTCATGAAATCCCTGGATATCTCGTCCCACTTCCACTCTGGGACCTCTAAGGGTTGTACGAATCCTGTTTTTACCTGGTTCTCCGCCTTCACCTACTGACAAGTGAGGCACTGTGATTCAAACTTTGCTACAACCTTCTTCATTGCCGGCCACCTGTGCTTTCATTTGAGGTCCTGAAACAACATAGCCAATCCTGGATGTACAGCTAGTGGGGAAGTGTGAAACTCCCTCAGAACTTCATCCTGTAATGTAACATGTACCACGGTACATTCTCTGAAGAGGATGACATTCTCCCCACACTCAAATAACCCATCAGGTGCCTTCCCTAAGGATATCTGAGCACATCGGGTCTCACTATCAATGTCCCCATGTTGTGCCTCTCTGACTCACTAAATAAGTGCAGGAGTGACTATGAGGGACTGAAGAAAGATGATATATCTCTATCCAAAAAGGATATCTGCAACATGGACATCTACTCTATCGCCTCTCCTAGTAGCTGAATTACTGATCTTTTGCTGAGATCATCTGCTATAATGGTCCCATTCCCAAGAGTATAAACTCTTTCGAAGTCATTGTCCTGGAAGAACTAGAGCCATCACAACTGTCTCATGTTCAGGTCCATCTATGAGAATTTTTACTTGAGACTCTGGTGGTTAGAGTAGATTGTAAAATGCTCAACCATAAGATAGTGCCACCAAATCTTAAAGGAAAATGTCACTACTTCTAACTCCATTTTCTGGGTAGCGTAGTTCTGCTCGTTATGCCTCATCTATCGTGAACCATATGTGATCACTGCCCGCTCCTGCATCAGGACACACATGTTTCTGGTTCCGGATGAATCGTAGTAAACTATTTACCCAACTCCCTCCTCTGGTAGCCTCAAGATGGTTACACTGGTCAATATTGTTCTCATCTATTGATAACACTACTGGCATATCTTGGACCAAACGAAGGGTTTCCCTTTCATCGTCAAATATGAAAGCGGTGCTGAAACTCTAGAGAAGTATGTCACAAATCTCCAATAGTGTCCAGCATGTCCTAGGAAACTCTGTACCTCTGTCACACTCTTGGGTGGGTCCCAAGAAAGTACTGCCTCGATCTCTTCTAGATCCAATACAACTCCAGCATCCGAGATGACGTGTCACAAGAAGTGAGCCTCCCGAAACCAGAACTGGAACTTTGAGAGCTTTCCATAAAGGTGGTGCTCTCAGAGTGTATCCAGTACAACCCGCAAGTTGTAGGCATGATCCTCCTTAGTTGTCAAGTAAATCAGTATGTCATCGATGAATACTACAAAAAATCGATCGAGGTAAGGCTGGAAGATCCTGTTTAAGAGACTCATGAACACCGTTGGAGTGTTGGTTACACCGAAGGGCATAACCAGGAGCTCGTAGTAGCCATATCAACATATGAAGTATGTCTTCTGCACATCCTCATCTTGAACTATGAGCTGGTGATATCCTAACCTGAGGTCTATCTTTGAGAACTATCGTGCTCCCCTTTTTAGATCAAAGAGATAGTCAATCCTTGGGAGTGGATACATGTTCTTCACGTACATCTGATTCAGGTGACGGTAGTCGACCCATAGTCAAAAGCTCCCATCCACCTTCTTGGTGAACAAAATCGGAGATGCCCAGGGTGAAACACTGGGATGGATACATCACATTCCCTTCAAGTCCTCTAGTTGTACCTGCAGCTCATGAAGCTCGGTGGTAGCCATCCAATACGATGGATTAGATATCGGTGTTATCCCGGGGTACATGTCAATTTAGAAGTCTACCTCCCTATGATGAGGTAATCCTGGAACATTATTAAGAAAAATGTATGTGTACTGATCCACCACAACAAGAAAACTCAGACTTCACACATCAACTGCTCCGAGTATGAGACTAGACAAATGATGTGTGATAGGGTGCCCCTTCTTCTTCCTAAGTACATCCTGCACTACAAAGGGTCCCTTCTCACCGATGAAGGTGAACCCGGTCTCATCCATGCAGACACACTACACTTTGCACCTAATACAGTCAATATAAGCATGAACTGTGGATAACTAGTCCATACCCAAGATGGCGTCCTAAGGACTGGACATAGTTACAATAAGATCCCAACCAAAGTTCTTGCCTCCTAGAGTAAGCTCACACTGCTGGAACAAGTGCGTAATCATTGAGTCTGCTCCTGTAGGAGTCTCTAGCTGTAAATATCCAGCCAACGGCTCCATCGGAATCTCCGAGATCCGAATATGGGAAGCGACAATAAAAGAATGACCTGCACCTGTTTCTATAAGTACTGTAGAATGGGTGGAGTAGACACAGATAATACCTCAAATCATATCAGGTGCACCGTGGTCATAGGCCTTGACTTCCGAGAGGTGAGCCTACCTATGTCTGCCAGTTCCCTATGGTCGAGGTGGATCTCCTATTGGTGGTGGTGGTAGAGCCTCGATACGTCGTCCACCACCTGCTGGTCAGCCAACTCCTCTTCCATGTCTACCTTCTCCATGTGGACCACCACGGTCAAACCTCTACCTCTTACTGAGAGTTCCCTCTACTGTCTAATGCTCATCTACATGGAGGGTCGGGTAGTGACGAGCCACATGGCCCTTCTCGCCGCATGCATAGAACTACCAGCTCCTCATAAGGTTGGACCTATTTCGTGTGCCCCGCACAACCGAACATGTATCCTGAGATCGGCCACCTGATGGCCTTGTCCTCTTGGACCTCTATGGAATTTATCTACTTATGACTGCAGACGACTCCGCTATGTGTTGCCCTATGGTGGGTCTCGGTGCTAGTGACTACTCTGCGAGAAAACTATCCACTAGAAGGGCTCACTACAGCACCCCCGCCTGCGTCTGGATGCTGAGGGGAATCTTCAAAGCCCTGATCTCATGCCTGAGTCCCTGCATGAAGGTCCGAGCCTTGAAGAACGGGTCCCTTACCATATCCTTGGAGTATAATGAGAGTTCGGTGAACCTCGCTGAGTACTGAGCTACTTCCATGCTTCCCTCTTGCAGATGAAGTAACTACTGAATCTGCACCGCATGAAGGGTGGGTGGAACAAACTATGTGTAGAAGAGACTCTCGAAGTCAGTCCAAAGTAAAGATGCTTCGTCATGAACCTAGAGAATCAGTCTCTACCATCTGTCTGCCACTGAATGTAGGAGACTTACGACAAGGATCACCATGTAGTCAGCTGGTGTATTTACCAATCCGAAAATTTTCATGACAACCTCCATCCAATCCTCAGCTTCCTATGGGTCCGTCTCTCCACGGAACCTGGGCGACCTCTGTCACTGGAACTCATGCAATGTATTTTGGCGGCATGCACTCTCTTCTACCGGGAATGGAGGTATCAGTGGCCCATCATGTAGTGGTACCTCTGGTGCCTCCACTGTGAAGGGTCCCTGCACCAAGGCCTTGTCCTTCAGTGGGATATCATCTCGTACATAACTCTGAACACTAGCTGGTTGCCTTCGTTGGGCCATCCTGAAAATAAACAGGTGAACCATGGTCAAACAATATACCTGGTGAGATAACACAATGTAATAATAAAGAATTTTTTTTGAAAGAAACACACGCACAATTAGTGTTTTTGTGCACTGAGTTCAGATATCAGAGGTCAGGGTCCTTGTGTTTGGATACGTCGGCCACTGCACCATCACTGGACTCCCGGAACTGAAAACCTAACTCAATACTCGTAACACTATTTCGTCATAGAATGGAAAGATCAGAGTCCTGAGTTCTATGGTAGAACCAACTCCTCTTATACAAATTTGTGACGACCCATCCCCAGGGCCCGTGTCATGACAACCCCAAACCCACCTTTCATAGGCCAGAGGCTGGCAACTATCACCAAAGGTGTAAATCCCTATGATGGGAAGGCATTGCCTTTAATAAAGTAAAAACACACAACAGAGTAAGCAACATGATGTAAACACTAATTGAATACGGTATACAAAAAGTAGTGCGGAATGTAAAGTGGCTGGAAATACAAGCCCATCAGTAAAGTATAGGTACAACAGAAAGCAAGTACAACTGAAAAAGGGACAACAACTAAAAAGAGTAGCTCCTGGAACCTCTACTGAGTATCCAACATGAAGGGTCGGTACATATTTCCTCATCATCACTCCACATATAGCTGTCTACTCCATGTAACGACTCTCTATGTGGTGCAACTCTAGGTACCGTCCGGTCTTGGCTCACTCTATGCCTCTGTCAACGCTGTCCGCCTTCTGCATCCAACACAACGATGTGCGGGCATAGCCCATGAAGGGGTGAGTGAAACGATACTCAGTAGGGACTCTGAGACCCCTAAATGTCTCTTAGATTCCACAAATGAAAAACCCCACAATAATGATACAACCATGAAGTATCAACCAACCCTACTTAGGTATATGCCCATACATATACCTATGATATCAGTCTCAGTTCGACTCCAACTCTCGATCCGAAGCACAACCCAGTACACACATGAAGTAAGTAAATCACATCAATATTAATAATTGAATGGCAAGACTCACCTCATACTGGTATATATCTTTCATATAGCGATATAGATGATTGGATGTAGTCACTGATTCATCTATGTTGTCGGACCCACATAAGATACAAGACCAGCTATGTTGTCGAACCCACACAGGATACAGGACCAGATACTCTATCAGACCCACACATGATTCAAGTACAGAGGTCAATAATGTCAGAACCACACAAGATACAAGTATAGTAGTCATCTCCATCGAACCGACAGAGGATTCCAGTATGGTATTCATTACTGTCGAACCGACGGAGGATCCCAGTACAGTAGTCGTCGCAGTTGCAGCCAGCTCTAGGGTTCCCGCACACAGCATGCTCGATTCCTGGAGGGTCTGCTCCTTGAGAAAAGGGTTCAATACATTAAAAAACATGAAGCCCAAAGTTGATGTATCAATAAGTTTAATCTCATAAGAAGGAACCCAACACGACTGACAGCGCGTCAATCAGACGCCCGGTCTAAGGGTTATTGACTTTTCCGTTCCAAGGGCCCGGTTGGAATTACGCTCGTTCCAAACCTAGAAGTTTTGCATATTTGTCCATAACTAACATAGAGTTTCGCAAAAGGACCACCTCGTTGTGAGGTTCCCAGTTACATAGAAGGACTGTCGATCAGATGTGTGGTCTTGAATTTATTCACGTTTCTGTGAAACGGGCCCAACCCGGTTCAGTGGGTCCGACCCAGCTGGGGGGTTGGTCCGGCCAGCATGAGGGCAGCTCATCCTGCGCGAGGGTGGCCTGACACATCGGTAGGCAGCCTGGACTGCGGCGGGCCACGGCTCGGCCAGCCAGCCAAGTGGAGGATGGTGCACGACCCCTCAATTTTCTAAAACGGCGGCGCCGAGCAGCACCCCCCTCCTGCTCGACCGGCTGATGCCAGCTGGTCTTCTCCGGTGCAAGAGCCCTACACAGCGGGTCACTTTCCTCCCACGTGACACCTTAGTGTGTCACGTATTCCTTCAAGGCTGTCAGAAGGCGACCAGTCGGTTTGCCCGCCGAAGGGGCCCACGGAGCGCGGGCCGCAGTTCCTCTGTAGTGCAGCACCGAGAGTCACCACAATCTTCTTCCCAGCCAGCATAGCCAGCAGGTTCGTCTAATATGCTGGTCGTGGGTGCACACCACACCTCCTCCGCAACACGTCACCATAGAGGCACCGCAGTTTCTTCATCTTGGTCGGCTTTAGCCAGCCAGTTCCTCTTTATCCGAGCGGCACACACCACTAGACACAGTTTCCTCCACGTGGCTGGTGCGCGGTCGCCGCTTCCGGTCTCCGTCGCCTCCGGATTCTGCCACCTCAGGTCGCCGCCTCCAAAATATTCAAGAACCAATGGAGGGTCATTGGGCCCTGCTCATTGGGCCTGCGCCTTCCGCGTTTGGCGATAAAAATAGGCCGAACACAATCCATGTTTTTCAACAAATAACGAGGTTCAATTTTATTCAATTAGAATTGATCATAACCCCTAACTTGTAATCGGTGATGAGCGTGGACGAGGAAATCGGCATCGGGGATGACAGAGTCACTGGAGGAGGATTCGAAGACGAGGTCGATTCGTTGACGTCGGGGTGCATCCGAGGAGGAAGCATAGTCGATTTTACTCACAGGCATCTCCTCCTCTTATTGCTTGGACGAAGATCGAATATGGCATCGTCGTTCTTCGTTGGAGTGAAGGGTGTTCTTCATTGGAGAGAAGGGCATTCTTCGTTGGAGAGAATGCTCTCTCCCTAATTCTCCAAAAGTTCCAGCTCAAAATATTTTCCATGCCAAAATAATAAAAAGGCTCTTCCAAGATTATAATACTTTCAAAAATTCAAAACGATTCAAATGAATTGTTGACACCGAAAAATAATTTATTAAGACTTTAATTAATTTTTTTTCATACTTAATGGGAGGGAGGTGGAGAGGCTCCACCATTATGTGGAAGTTCAAATGTTTAAAAGGGTGTTTCTTGGGTGTTAAAGGGGATGTGAAGAGTTAGGTGATCGTGTGGGCCCCACCTTAGTTATATCCTCCCAATGGAGGTTATGTGGGGTGTGGTACCCACCTCCAACTTTCTTTTGGAGGAAATAACCACCACCCTAAATAAAACTATGTAACACATAATTTTATTTTGTTTAATAAAATATCAAAAAATTAACTTCCCCTCCCGACCATATGCAACTATGGTAATGGTCCCCTTAAATGAATACCGGCACTACAAGTTCATCGGTGCCCTCAGATTACAATTCTATGCACTGGTTCAAAAGATAGAAAAACCCTCATGTACATTTATTGAATGCACACAAAACAAAACATCAGAAAATGATTCTGGGCACACCGGGCCTAAGAATCAGGCACAGTTAGAAACTGTTGACTCGTAAAATTCCATAGTATTTATGAAAAAACTTTCCTTGAAATTTTTAGGTCATTACTCAAATGTCTTGTACAGAACCTATTTCTTTTGAGTGGTGTTTATGCTGACCATGAATCTATTTATTATTCTTGTTATTATGGTTATAATATTAATATTGTTTTTTTTATTTTATGAGGAATACAATTCAAATGAGTATAAATTTGTAAGGGAAAATTTCGAAATCTCATTTTTACTCGATATTATTTATACGGAAGTATTTATTATGGTATATTTATCATCAATGTCCATGTTTTATATAGATGTATTATAAAATATTATTTATATTCGTATATTATTATTTAAATTTAATTTTAAACATTGGTGAATTATTAATAAATTTTATGAATTGAATCTTTATTCAATTTCGATACAAGGTATGTTATGACACTATGAAAAATGTACGAGAAGAATATTTTATTTTAACTTATACAACATGAATAGATTTTTACAGATTCATAATTCTTTATTTATATAATTTTTTTTACAATATTTCATCGTTGTTATCAAAATAAATTCTTTTTTTTAAATTGCATGGAATATTGAGAAAAGAAAATGTTTGTAAAGAATAAAGGATATTTTCCAGAAGTATTTATTTGAAGTGTTTAACAAAATTATTTTCCATATAATATGAAATTTTTCAATAGGGTTATGTTTCATGTTTACAATTCATATTCATCTTATAGTGTTATTTTTGTATTATGGAGTGTTATTTATTAATTTTTTTTATTTTTATGGATTATGTTATGATGTAATGATATTTAAGAATCCACTTTTATCCTATAGGTTATGCTCTGGTGAAATATTTTTTTTGTGGAACATGTAATAATGATTTTATTATAAGATGGGTGAGACCTATATCTCCCTCCATTGCATTGGGTAATGATTTATATCTCATGATATCAACATGATTGGAATGAAAAGAAAATTATGTTCAATAATATAGGGCTAGAAAGACATGTAAATCTAGTTTACAAATACATGATAGGAACAAAGAGTGAAATCACTTCCGTATAGGACTTTTCCCACTATGATTGTATTGGCAATGATAATTATCTAACATTTAAATAATTTTCTATATTTATGTGTCTTCCAAAATTCCACATTTTACTCCAATTATATTTTTAATGGTTTATAATTCATTTATCATTTATGCCTTATGAACATCCAAGATTTATTTTGTAACTAAATATTTTGATATATGTAATATGTGGTATGTTTTTAAAAATATCCGTTCATGTTTTTACATTCTTATATACATGTTTAATTTGATATTTCCCTTGTTTACACTTACTAAGCATCTGATATAACTATTTTTGTGTTTCATTTTTCTGAGGATATAAAGAATGGTTTTTTGTAGGAAAAATAAAGGAGGAAGATATTTATGGGAGATATTGAAATGCTTTCAACAAGTTAAGAGAACATGTTCCCAATTTCCAAAGACACTAAACTGATATGATACTTGGGAATTTTTTTCATGTATTAAGTATTATTAAAATTTAATATAACATTCATTTACATCAATCTTGGGTCATTTCAGGTGGTATGAGAGGGTAGGTTTAGTTAACCATTCAAAAATAGGATTAGAAAACTTTAGTGATATCCCTAGAGATATTTATAATGATATTTATTTGGATTTCACTAATGATAAGTCTAATTATAAGATAAAATCATATTATTTTTTCAATGATCATTGAAAACATATGAATAAACATAAGATTTCATAGACTAAAAATACATTCCATTTATTATGTAGTTATCACACAATTATTTGTGATACTTACATTTTTAGATTGGATTTATTCAATGGATAGAACCCAAAGAAACCACATCAATGCTAATGTGATGGTAAATGCAATGATTTTACTCTTAGGAAATTTAATATTATAGATGTAGGATTAAAAAATCTCTTTTCTATGAATCCTTCATGAATTCCAAATGAAAAAAGAGGGAATAGAGTTCTCTTGAATCCTTCTTAAGGTAACATCTTCCTTCTTTTAGAGGAACAAAAAATCCTCTATATGTTTATAAATGTATATATACCATTCAAAATAAATTTTTTAATTCTCTACTATTCAGAATGTGAATGTGTTAAGTTATGAACTTATCACTCGGATGATAAATCAAATCTATAGTTGAACACTAACAAGCTTATCAGTAAATAATATATAATTGACTCCATTGACTGGTATGAGTTCAAGAACATATGTTTTATTATATACATTCCTTGTATTCTTATTTAAAAAAAGTTATATTAGTGTTACTGATCAATCTCCTGGTTATAAAAATAAAAAAATGAAAGAGTACACATGAAACTCTAATAACTATAGAGAAATGGATATTATATTTTCTTTATGCTCAAAGTGTGGAAGGCCACAAAGAGGAAACTGTCTCAAGGGAAATGATAAATATTTAGTGTGGTAAATAAGTTCACAATGCATTTTACTACCAAAATAATGTGAATAAACTGAAATCACCAAAGAGTATACCTCCCGCAAGTTAGTGTTTCAAGTGCAAGAATAATATGGCATTATTCTAACCAATTTCCAATTTCAAGGGTTAATGATGCTAACTGAAGTCAGTAATCTCTTAAGAATAATGAAAATGGAAAATAAGATGTGATTAAAATTTGGCGATGTGTCATATCAAAATGAAGTTGTGGAATGAGTGAATGTATATGTATTATAATTCTAGAATAATCTTATGAAATTATATTTATGGTATTATGGAATAATGAAACAAATATTTATTGGTCTTCTATAGTTTTATCATAAGGATTTAAGATCATTATCTAAATATTACTCTTAAATAATAATATTGTCTTAAGTAATTTGTAGATGTTTTTGGAAAATAAATGATTAATTATGGATGAAAAGTGGTTCATGCTCTCATGGATGAAGTTTATAGATTTTTTTACTTAATTATAAGGAAACATGCATGTTTTCAATTAAGATGTATGGTAATGAGAATAAAGGCTTAAGGCTTCCACATGTTTACAATGTGACATGCCAGAACAACCTTATGAGATATAGGAGACAAATAGTAATCAAAGTTAGTTCACATATTACTATAGTTTAGGAATTTCAACTTTCAGAAGTATTTTAAGGTTATTAATAAGATGAATTTTGTTAAAATAAATTCTTATCTCACTATAGGATGATTTAGGCATATTTCATAACTTATGATAACCTTTTTGTTTAGGCTGATATAATGAACTACCATTATATTTATTGATCTAATGATATGTTAACACTTTAGGAATAAAAAATACAACTTCATTTAATTGACTACAATATGAAGTGAAAATTGTTTAAAGGTATGACATATAATGAGATTATCTAGAAACCAAGTATGTATATATTCTCATACAAATTCATCAACATTATGAAAAGTGATCATGATGTAAAAGGGTATCTTATTATCTTCATTTTATGATATCGATTACCTCTTTAATACTTATTTATTTTATGGTTTTGTGATTAGAATCATTATCTAGATCACGAACTATCTAGTGATCCGTGATTTTATCAAACTCTTTGACTATTTATACTTTTCTTCCATTCCCTTATATTCATATATGATCTCATACGTGGAGACCTAGTTATGATTTAATCTGGGTAAATATTATTTTCTAACAATTAATTTTTAAATTGAATTTCATGTCTTCTTAAATTATGTGGTTTTCAATGATTGAAATTATAAAGTATTTATCCTTTTATAACCTAGATGAATTTTGAGGGAAATATTAATTTTAAGGGGGGGAAAATTTAACACCCTAATATTTTTATGTGATCATTTTTTAAAATTTAATCTATTTCTTGTGTTTTATTCCACTTTAATATATGTTTGTACTGTACACAACACCTTCTTAGATGTTTGTACACACAACACTATTCTTGGATTGTGTTACACAAAATTTCACGTTCTTTTGATAGAATTCATTTCACGCAAAACAGTGTTTAATTGAATTTGTGAAACAAAAAATCACACTTTATATATTTTATTAATGAAATATATATATAATATATTCAATATAATTTTAAAAATTCTTATTATATTTTTTTTCTAGAGATGATATAAGATCAAAATCATTTTATCATATAACAAGCATAATTTTAAAAAATAGTATTTTTTCTACCTATTGATTGTGATCCCATTTAAAATATAGTACTCTGACCATTTATATATTTTATTTATCAAAATAATATTCTTATTTGTAATAATTATATAAAAATTTACTTTGGATGAAATTTTTATATTTTTCTGATAATTCTTATGTTTCAATGAACAATAAAAATATACTTAATTTTATTAGAAAATAAATTATATCATTGAAATAATTTATATGGATAAATTATAGTATTGAATAGTTTTCAATTAAAAAATAGAATAATTTTTTATTAGTAATTATAATTTTTTCATTATAATAAATTTTACAATAAATTTTGATGTAAAAATATTTGAATATTTTGTAATGATTTATCTTTTGAAAAACCAATTTTTTATTCTGAAAATGGGATTAATTTTAAATTAATTTCTAAAACATATATGTTTTTTTTAAAATGGATTCCATATTTAGAATCATTAGGTATATATTATGTAAATAGAATGTTTTTTTTCATTCCATTATGAATAGTAAATTCATTAATTTTTATTAAAACTATAAAAAGGTAAATCGGGTAATTGAGAGTAAATAGAATATTATAAAATTACCTAAACACATGTACTAATATGATTAGATGCGTTATTTTAGACATAAAACATCTTTGGTTCCAAATTATTCCCTTTGTATACCACTTGGATGAGATTAGAAAATTTAATATATTTTAAATAAAAAAATTTAAATACTTGTTGAACAAATTTTAATAATATATCAATTTTAAAATAATTTCATATATAAGTTAATTTGATTATAAATACACATAAGAAAGATAGTATTTTCCAATATTATGGAAATTTATTTGTAATTTATAAGAAATAAATAATTAACATAATGATTTATATGTTGGTGATGCAAAATTTATTAATTTATGGAAAATCAGTATACTAATTTTTAATTAAATTAAAATAACTATTAAAAGACATAAAAACTAGAACAAATTTTATTTTTCGAGTTTATATTAACCATAACCATCCAGGGGTCGATTTATTGACCATTTGGAGACTCAAGTAAGATATTATGACACTTATTTATTTTTATTTAATGTGTTGATAAACATATCACATTCATGTTTTAGTTAGTTAATGTAATTTTATTAAAGAAAAAAGAAAAAAGTACCAGAAAAATATAAAAAAGAAACACCAAACAACCATAATATATGGTTATGGTGAAAAAGAAAAAATCCAACGTAAATAAGGAACACCTATTAAAATAGGGTGGACTCTGGATTGCAAGGATTAGAAACTGCATAAGGAATCCCTCAATAGAAGGCTATGACAACCTCTGGAAAACAAGGCCTCTTCCTCAGCAAAAAACACCAAAACACCAACAATGATGAAACCAGCAAGCCCCCAAAAAAGGCAGAAAATGAAATCATCAAATCATGTAATGCTCCCATGAGGTAATCAGCTCCAAAAGATCAAAATCAAAACCAAGGAAAAATACCTTCTGAAGATCCATTATCCCAACCGACTGGACTCTAGGATATATTTCTTTGATCACCAAGATTTATCTTCCAAACCCTTTAGAAGAGAGGTAAGGACAAGATCGACTCTTTGGATAGTATGCCCCTGCACTCCATGGAAGAAGCCCAAAAAACTGCATTTTGAAAACCATCACATAAAAAATAGAAGGCCGGCAACTTCCAACCTCTAGAAAAAAAGGAAGAAAACATCTCCAAAGAAGAAAAAATAATAAAACTATGCATACAGACCCCAAATAAAAAAACAGAACAAATGGACGAAAAAATCCTTACCAAACGGCCACAAACAGAGATAATAGAAATCATACAAAAGTCTAAAAATGGGAGACTTGTCGTAGTCTATTTTATGAAAATGAAGGAGATCATTAGGAACATGGTCATACCAAAGAAAATAAACTCCATTAACACCTTTATTTTCCAGGCCATCAGAAAAAGAATTGGCATCCCTATAAATGTGAGTGATAATATGATTGAAGGAAAATAGAGTCACCAAAAAATTAATCCATCAATTAGTTAGCTTACAGGACAAGTGAGGAAGACCCATCCTTATGGTAGAAACAACAACAGAAGAATCACTCTCAATCAATAAATTATCCCAACCACGCTTCACATCTTGATCCATATCTACGATAATGCCAATTATTTCTGCCTCAAGTGAAGAAGAAAATCCACAAGGACCATGAAAACAACCTAGGACATCCCATTTATGATTTCTGAAAATAGCCACATAACCAGAAATCCCCTGATTACCCCTAGAAGCACCATATGATCTAACTTTTACCAAACCAAAAAGAGGTTCTTTCTAGAGAACTTCTAATATACCACATAGAGGCCTGAAATTTCTCTTAACACCTATCCAGTTTAGAACGGACAAATCATGAATTGAGTTGAAGAAAAAACTCTTCCTTGGAAAATCAACATTACGCATAGCAGTAAGAATAGAAGATAAAGCCCCACTTACTGAGAATGTAAATCTATCGTGAATCACCTTATACCCCTGAAACCAAATAAAATGAATGATTTTAGTAGTAGAGACTCTAAAAAAATCCATCAATTGAAGAGAAAGAGAAATAGAATGACAACCCTGAAAGAAATGCTAAATTGAAGTCATATTAGGCATAGGGATTTCAAAAATATCAAAAACAGCCTTCCACATTGAATAGTCATTTACACAACTAAGAAACAAATAATCAATATATTTTATATGTTGATGACAAAACACAAATGAAGAACAGATAGAGATGCCACTTTTTTGAATTAAACAATCAGTAGGAAGCATCCCTTGATGCAGTCTCCAAAAAGAAGTTGTCCGAGAAGGCCTAATAAAGTTCACATGAAGATCCCTCATCCATTTAAAACCAATATTGTATGATAAAGAAGGACTATAATTTTTTTTAAAAGTCAGCAGGCCATTTATTGTAGGTTCACAATACCATAAATCCTGTTTGTTAGTAACAATATGACTAGAGAGACACCACATATTATCAAGCTGATCTTTAATCGTAGCATCCATATCAACAAAAATATCATCATTCATCAATGAATCAACTTGGGTAAAACCTGTCCAATTGTCCTTCTAAAAGGATAAAGATGATTTCTTTGAAACAAGTCATCTAGAATGAGTGTCCATGGAAGAAAAAATGGATTTAAAAGCAGGCCAAACAGAAGAATTCGTATGATTAAAAACCCCATTCCCGAGCCTGTCTCTGAATTTATTTCGGAAAAAGTCCAGAGACTCATAATTACTACTGACAAACCTCCAAATGAAAGAATCCTATAAAGAATCATTAATCACCTAATGATTTTTAATACCACGACCCCCAACATCATAGGGTTTAAAAAATTATTCCAATAGACTGTAGATAATTTCCTATCCAAAATATTACCACTCCAAATAATTTTTTTAATAAAAACATTAACGTTATTGATGAGAGAGATCATCCACTTATAGGCCATGAATGAATAAACAAAATTAGAAATGATCACTGCCCTAACCATGAAAATTCGACTGGCCAGGTAAAGGGACTTACCCTTCCATGTAGCAAGATGTCGTCTAATTTTACAAATATTATCATAAAAATAACATGCTTTAGGCCTCCCCCAAAACATAGGAAAACGCAAATATAAAAAGGTAAAACCACCTTCATGAATACCCAGATCCCTGATAATGCCTGTCTTCCTAGAAATAGGAAAATTCCTACCAAAGTAAACAAAATACTTATTCAATCTAATCTCTTTCCCAGAGAATTTTTCACAATGAAAAAGGGAACGCTTAATATTTTTAATATTTCTCTTATCCCCATTAGTGAAAATAATAATATCATCAGCATACGACAAGTGAGTGGGAGCAATAAAACCTCTACCAGCACTAATAGACTTCAGTTTCCCATTTCCAGCGATAATAGAAAGTAATCTACTAAGATAATCCGCCGCAATAGAAAAAATAATGGCCAAAAGAGGGTCACATTGTCTGACAGCTCTAGAACAAGAAAATAACCCCTTAGGGGAACCATTAACAATGACATAGATACGATCAGACCCAAAAATTATTTTAACCCAATTAATGAAAACATCATCAAAATCAAAAAAAAAACACATAACCTTATAAATACAATTCCAATTTATAGTAACAAAATCTTTCATAATGTCCATATTGAGAGTAATATTACCATCTCTTATCGATTTCCTAGGAATATTAACACATTCGGAGGTAGTAATAAGAAAATATTTAATAGAACTACCCTTAATAAATCCAAACTGACTAGGATAAAAAATCTTACTAGTAATAGAGGAAAACCTCGTAGCCAAGATTTTGAAAATAATTTCAAAAATTGTATTGATCATGGAAATTGATCTGAATAAATGAACCTCATTAGCATTCTCAATATTTGGAATTAGGGAAATTAATTGATAATTCAAGATGTGATTAAGAGAACCAACTTTAAAAAAATGAGTAAAAAACCTACAAACATCATCATTAATGTCGTCCTACTATGTCAGAATGAAAAAAATTCCCAAAACCATCCAAACCTTGGGAATTGACAGACATTAGACTAAATGTCGCTTCCTTGATTTCAAATTCCAAAGTGATAGATGTATGTTTGGAATTATCCTCTTGATTAACATGAGTTGGAATAATACTCTCCACTAGATCATCAAGAGGGACATGACCAGTAAAGAGATCATTAAAATTAGTAACATCCTGCTTAGAAATATCCTTTTTGTTGTTGAAGACATTATTCCTATTTCTAACCAAAGAGAGAGGCCTTGAGACAATCATAATTCTATGCAAAGAATTTAAAATTTTAGAATTTCTATCCCCATCTCTCAACAAATTAGCCTTAAAATTGTCTCTTTGTAATTCATCTTTGAGATTAAAAAAATTATTAATCTTGGAAACCATCTGAGTCTCACCGAAAATATCATTAGACAAGCCATTTGATGAATTATTCTCCTGAAATTTTTAAAGAGATTCCTCAAGAGCAGAAATTTCAAAATCAAGGGAACTGAAATGAAATTTTCTTCAGAATTTAAAATTTCTTTTACAAAGATTGATCTTGATGACACAAGCAAAATAATTAACCCTACCATTCCACGAACTCCATGTTTGATTGACAATAGTTCTACATTCAGTATTATTATCCCAAAAATTATTAAATATAAAAGTCAAAGGCGGTTTGGGATCCTTAACCATAAGATCAACCAAAATAAGATGATGTTCAGAGTTGATTCTTGAGATAGTAATATAGGAAATAGAACCCCAGAAATCAAGACAACCCTCATTGAAAAAAGCCCTATCAATTCTACTAGCAAAAAATCCATCCAAAACTTTCCTATACCAAGTATACTTATCCCCAACAAGATTAACAGTTCACATTTTAGTGAGTATATTATTTTTAATAATATAATATATAGAACAAATATTCTATTATAAGAATTATTATAAAACCTAGTAGATGTATATTCATCGTATTAATTTATTTTTAATATTTACGCCACATATACATATATTAAATAGTTATACAAAACACATGTAGTAATTATTTTATTAGTGGAAATATTAAATTAAGGATAATAAAAATAATAAAATAAATAATAGTTTGGATAAAAAATAAAAAAAAACTTTTCTAGATGACCTTGACCCCTTTTATATATAATAAAATATATTTTCTAGGTCAATTAATTATCTTGGTATATTTAAAAATCTATTAAATGAATCGTGTCAAAAATGGCAGTGTCGATATTTAATCAAAATAATGTTTTGTTAAATTATTTTAAAATACTAAAATATTATCTAAATATAAAATAATTCTATGTTACTCTAAAATGTTCTATAATGTTAATTTATGGTCTAAATGACATCAAATAAATAAACATTACTTTATTTTTACGTCAAACAATTCGTTACCTTTGTTAAAATTAAAAGAGAATAATTAAGGGTAAAATGGAATGATAAAGCTTAAAATGAAATAAGAGAAGTGTATAAAAATTGTTGGTTGATGATATTATAACCTCATCAGATCTATAATATGAAAGTACAAAAAAGTTTATGTTTTTTGGATGGATATTTAATTTATTATAAATTTACATTTTGGGGTACCCCAAAGTGCCCGTAACCACAATTATAAAAGAGAACTGCCTCCTTAAACTATTTACATCACATGGAGCCTCCAAGACCAGTCCTACACTTACCATTCTAATATAAACATCCCTAGTAATATTATAGAGGTTATCATCTTCTAAAGACAATTTAGTACTTGAACTGGGTATATAGAGGTAGCACGTCGAAAAAGTGATATTCTCCTCTACTGATTCATTCAAATTATTTATTATTCTACTTTATTTTAATGAGTTTTTTAAATTATAAAGAAATTAATAAATTATAACTTATATTTTTGAATTTTAATAAAATAATGGAACAACTATATTCCACCTTATATCCATCCTACAAAGAATGAAATCACCATAAATGCGTACGTACGACTTAGAGTCTCCACGCTGTAGTGTAACATGTTTTCACCACCACCTTACATAGATGGATAAAATCATGGAAATAATAACAATATATGGATATTATATGATGATATGGATTTTATAAGAACATATATACCATCAAATTCCATACCGTTTCACAATTATCAGAATGATACCATCGCTCCTGCGTACGTACGACCTACTGTCTCTACTATGCAAAGAAATTAATTCATCAATGTATCGATTAATGAATGATTTAATAAATGTAAATAATGTATAAGTGTGATATATATTTTGTTATTTTAGTTTTTAATGATATAACTATGAACTCGGAATGATAACTAGATCATATTCTACAAAACATTCATAAGAACATAAAGTAGTTAATATCTAAATAATGAGTGGCAATGAAATGTTACTAACAAATGGATGATAATATGATCATATAAGATATCATTAAAATGAATATGAATACTTAATAAGATAATAATACTATTTAAATCAATATTAAGGTGTTTAGATATATAAAGAGGATATTGGACCAAAGGGAAGGGATTATTATGTTTCACTTTAATTTTTTTGTGACATATGCCTAACATACCACATATTTATTTTGAGTCGTATTTATGCTGCCTGTGAATGTTTTTATGGTTATTACATTGATTTTTAAAATATAAATATTATTGTATTTATTTTATGAGGAATAATATTTTATTGATTATAAATTTCTATGGGAAAATTATGTAATCTCATTTTTATTCGAGATTGTATATATATAAGTATTTACAAGGGTATATTTATCATACATTTCCTTATTTTATACATATGTATTATATAATATTTTTTATATTCTTCTAATATTATTCAATTTCAATTTTATATATATCTTAAATTTTATAAAATGGTTTGAAAGGGACAGTATTTCAATTTTTATATGAGGTACTTTTGACTCTCTAACAAACAATACGAGAAGAATATTTTATTTTAACTTTTATGGAATGAATATATTTTTATGATTCTATAACACCTTATTTAAATGAATATTACTTTACATAATTTAAAGACTATTTTCAAGGAAATTATATTATTTTTAAATTACATGGAATTTTGAGTAAATAAAACATTTATGAAGAAGAATGGATATTTTCACCAGAATTAATTTCAACTGTTTTATCAAAATTGTTTTCCATATAAGATGAAATTATTTAATAGGATTATGTTCTATATATAGTATAACTATTAATCCTATGATTTTATTGAGTTTATGATGTAATGATTTTTTTAAATCAATTTTTTATATGGACTATGTTATTATGGAATGTTGTTTAAAAACCCTTAATATTTTTTGGGTTTTATTTGATGAATGGTTTATGTTTTTACTGAACATATAATAATAATTTAATTATGAGATGGGTGGGACCTATATATACATCTAATTCAATGGTTAATAATTTATGTTTCATGAGATAGACATGAATGGAATGACAAGTAAATATGGTTTAGTAATATAGGGATAAAATGAATAGAAAACTCGGTTAAATAATGGATTTTTTCCACAATGATTGTCTTACCAATGAGCCTCGGCTAAGATGGAAATGATTTTCTATGATTATATATTTTCCAAAATTTTATGTTCTACGTCGATGATATTTTCTCATATTTTATGATTACATTATGATCTATTCTTTATTAACTGCTATAATTTATTTCATAACTCATTATTTTGATATATGTTATATATGATATGGTTTTTAAAACTTATGTTCATGTTTTTACATTATTTTTTCATGATAAATTTGATATTTTCCATGATTACCCTTTTAGAGCATAAAAGCTCACCCTTTTTAGGTATTCATTTCCCAATGATATAATCCGAGATGTTAGGATGGAAAACTATTTGGTATGATTTTTAAGAGATATGTTGAAGATCTTTCAACAATTTAAGAGAATGTGTTTGAAAGTTTCAAAAGAAACTAAACTAAAATGGTCCATTTGGAAAAAATTTGTGTCATGTATTATCTATTCCACAAATTTTATGTAATGACCATGTATGTCAATCATGGATCATTACACCCCAAACATCAATTTACTAATTATTTTATTCATTCAATATTTAAAACCATGTTTTAAGATTCATATAAAAATTCATTTTTTTGTTAAAAAAATTTAAATTTCAGTGAATGGTTAAAAATTGGTGTATGGTCAGTACTAATCATGCAGTCTAATCAGGAAAAACAGAAATCCAGTTTTAGATGTTCTCACAAGGCAGGTGAATAATTTTCATAACAGTTATTACAAACATGGAAATATTTCCCTCTATAATCATTAAATGGTGAATGGTTGGTGTATGGTTTGAAAAATCACATGAAAAACCTTCTAGATAGCCTATTTTTTAATATACTTTTTCCTCTCATATATTTATATCATTTTTACACCTCTTCTATTGATTTTTAATAAATACAAAACCCTAGGAGCTCTATGAACTACCTTCTCATTCCCCTCTATTGTTTTTGAGGAACTCCTACATCATTCAGAGTTAGTTTCATTTTGTAATACATTCAATTATACTCCAATTTTATGTCTTTCCTAATTTATCATCTCTATCTATGTTTGAGACTATTTTCCCCTTAAACTAGGAGTGGATTTTTGTAAATAATGTTTTTTTAATTTCTAGGGTTTTTTGAATTCTTCTTGGGAATTTATCACATGATTTTTAGTGGATTCTCTATAATAATGCTTGATCTAGGTAGGTTCTTCCAATAATTTTTCATTTTTCATTTCAATATATGAGACTATTTATTTTATCATGAATTTTACATAAATATTATATGTGAAATAAATTATATTAATTTATAAATAATTAATTTAAATAAATTAGTATTTTTAAATGGAATGTTTTAAAATTCTATGTGTTTTACATTGGTAATAATTGTTTATTGCATATAAATTAATTTTTAATGGAATTATATATGCGTTTTAAATTGTTTTTGAGTTACATATTAATCATACAAAATTAAAGTGTTTATTTAATTTAGTAATTATATTCCTTTTATTTTTCTTATGGTTTATTGAGAATAATGGTATTTAAATTGGGTTTACCCATGGTTTAAAATTATTTTACAGATACTTCATAATTTAAAAAAATTTGTTTAAATGGAATTTCAAAGGATTATTAAGAATTTATGAATTAAAGACCCATTTGGAACTCTGGAAATGGGGATAGTAAAAAAATTATTTAAAAAACATGAAAAATGTATTTTCAAATGATATATATTTGGGTAAGTTTTAGAAATAAGAATTTTGAAAACATATTGTAATTTTAAAAATTTAATTCATTTATGGAACATTATTCAAGTGGGTTTTAATGTAATAAACTATAAAATTTCACAAAAACTTATAGAAAAATGATTGAAATGAATTTAATGATATATGATATTATTAGTTTTATTTCTATGAATTAGACTAGGTGATTTAGTGAATAAGGTTCCAATGTGATGGTTATATTTATGAGGGTCTTGGTATGCATTTTATTTTATTACTGGTATGTATTATATAGAACACTTCTTTCATCATCCTATATGGATGATATCCTCGGGATCCTAAGTGTTTTAGTGAGTGATCAAATGATAGTTTCTACATTTTTTCAAATGAGAATAACTCATATCTTTCATCATTAGATAAGTATTGGCCAAAGGGGTTCCAGTAGGTGAGGCTATATGATTTTAATATGGTTCATAATATATTTGGAATAAATTCATTGGATAAAAAATGATTCAACATGATTACATATAGAATTGTCTCACTGAATGTTTAGGTGATTCCAAGGATTATATACAACCTATTCTGTCCTATTATTAAATTCATTTTCTATTATTTTTAATTATTAATTTCATTATTTCCCTGTATGATGATTAAAATTTGTTTGTATCTTTTCAAAGTAATTTAAAATTTTCCTTATATTTAGTATTTGTTAATTAATCAAGCATCTGGATTGTGATATATTGGATCGTATTTATCCAGTTAACAATTTATTTTATTAATTTTTAGGGTTATTTTTAATTTTGAGTTTTCTATCCATTTCGAGAAGTTTAACTCACAGTTTTTTTGAAATGTGAGTTGGATATTATTTTTTAATGACTTATTTAAATGTAGGTTTTAAATAAAAATCATAAATTATTTATTTTAAGAATATTTGTATTTTAAAAATGTATTTACATATGGTTTTAGAATTATTTGTCATAAAATGTTCGAAAATCTCCTAAAATTATATTTTTTAACTAGTAATTCTTGATTGTTTTGGAAGGGAAACACATTGAAACTCTAGTGAAATAATACTAGGTTTTTTTGCTCACTCCCAACATAAACTGCATTGTGTTTGTAGACTAATGGTGTTTCATAAATGGTTTGGTACATCTATTATAGTCTCACTTGATGTGGCCATGTTGTTCTTGAGGATGGATGTTGAATTGGAGTCACATAGAGATTGTTTTGGGGTATTTATGGTATCTGTTTTGTAATATTGATTTTGTGTCCAAGTAAGAAAATTAATTTTTTTGGTTCCTACATTAGACGTTTTATATATTTTGTGGTATTGATTATTATTATAGTATTTCCTTGTTTTATTTCAATTTTATTTGTAAATTTTTATTTTATAGATTCATGGATTATTAATATATGGATAGTCCATGTATGATTCTCAATAAAATTAAAAAACATCATAAATATTAATAATATGGGGAAAATAATTCTCAATGAGTATGTTTTGATTCCTTTTAAAAAAATTTCAGTCCACGTGGATTTGAAATTTTCTTTTGTCTTGAATAAACGTTTTCTTGGGTTCTTGGATAAGGGGAAACAAAGTCTAGTTCATGAAATGTTTAATAAAAAACCCACTATTATTTGGGTAACTATTTTTGATTGGATAATGGATCCGTGAGACTCGATAGGTTGGTCATGAGTAGGTTCCTAGTCAGCTCAACATTGAATGAAACTATAGTTCACATAGGATGATGTGTTTCTATTCATAATTTTTTTTCATAATTGTTTTGGGGTATATTTGACTCGGATCGATGGTGTTTCAATGATTTTTATGTTTTATGGGGAAATGGTTGATTTCCAATCATTTGTGTTGATATAGGGGAGGTAATAGAGTCACATGGATATCCCCCCATGGACAAAAATAGTGTGGATCACAAGTGCATTGATATGTGAATTTTCAATTGGATGTATCATGGTTGGTGTTTAGTCTATCAAATTGTGTGTCCAAACTCTAAAAATTGACTAAACCATTAATTATTTTTCATAGTTCCAATCTCACATGTATTTTTTTAGTTATGTGTTTTTTGGATGGATTAGGGAGTGTTTATGATGTGTTATGTTATTGGGTTGTATTTTTTTAGTAAATTTTAATTGACAAACATGATTTTAAAAAGGTAAAGTATTTGTATTTAAAATTATTTAAAGAAACACTCTAAATTTATTTTAAAACAAATATGAATATTTTGATTTGTAAAATTGGTTTAGTAATGAATGTGGGATTCAAAACACTCACATAAGTACAATTATATGATATTAAAGTGATTAAAATGTGAATTTTTAAAACATTAATTGGAGTGTTATTTTAATATGGTTATTTTGATTTTATAGAATGTATTTTTTAATTATAGTGAAATAATTGTTTCTTTATTATATATGGTTTCTTTTTTATTTGGAATATTCTTCTTAAGGAATCACGTAGAGATAATTAGAAATTGTTTTCAGGGGGTGTTCTTTATAATAGTTTCGTTCAATACATAAACGTATTTATTTCATCTATCATCCCTTTATAGACTCTAGGAAGAGTGGCGTAGATGACTTATTCATAGTTTTAACATTTATTTTATTGGTATAAATGACCAAAAGATACCATTAAGTGGCCAAAAAATATTTACAGACTATTCAATTCACATTAAACTCTAAAATCCAAATGTGTGAAATAAATTTTTAGATTTACGTGATGGAGTGAGATAGGAATGGTAAAGGACTATAATTCGTCTATTGTTATAGCTTAGTATTCCATGGTAATTTTATAAGAAATATATATTCCTTTATACATTCCTATTAATGTGAAAGTGTAGAGGTTGATGGATCGTATGAATGAATATAAATGTGAATGGGTGTTGAATAAGAATTTCAATCATTTAATTAGTTGATCACCTTATCTCTCCAGTTTTTGTTCAAGGAATAATTTATGTAACCTATTTTTGTTAATGATATCTATCTTGATATCATTTCTATAATTCAACAATTCAGTACATCCTCAATTGAGAATGTAGTCAATCAGTCTATAATGATAGTGTTTATCTCTATGGGCCAACCAGTAGTGGTAGTGACTATATTTCTTTCATCATCAATGAATTTTCAACAAATTGTGACAGGTGGAATTAATTGTCTCATTAAAAGAAATCAGAATGACTTTAGAAAATATTCTTATTCTACTACCATTCCTCTGAAAATTAATTGGTCTCCAATGTTCAATCAGTGGGTTACGGTTCAAAATTTTAATCCATCATGTCCTAAAGTCCTAAAAAACCTTCATATATTTAATTTAGAATAATTTTTTAGACATAATATAAGATTTATTATTAGTGGAGGAATGAATCATTAACGTATACTTGATCATCATGGTAGTCTAGATAATCTCTTTTATCATTCTTCTTTTTAATTATCCATAAATTTGGTGGGTAGTTCCATGTAGTGTCTTTCCTAAACTGTTGGCTTTAATTAACCAAACATGTTTATATAAAGTTGAAATGTTGTTGGGAGACAGTTGGGAGTTTGAATTTTGTATTTAAAATTTTTATGTTTTTCACTAGTTGTATAGATATATATAAAATGCTTGAGATGTGTCTCATGATGTGTTTTAATTTCCTCAGTTATCGACATTCACCCAAAAAGATATTTTTATGCATTTAATCTTCATTGATATCATTTCATTTAAAAGGTTTTCCCTATTTGGGTTTCCTTAATCATTCTATTCTACAATTTTGTGTGTTATATTTTTTAAAAATTTCAACATTCTATATACCATTATAAATATTTTTTTGGCAGAAAGTGTTGTGGTGGGGGAAATTTTTACAACCCGACCATCATATTTCATAATGTTTAATTTATTTATTAATTTTTATCATAGTTTTTATGTTTCCATTCATAATTAATTTTATTTTTTAAAATATCTTATTATAGTGAAAGGAAAATTATTGGTGCATAGTGATTACTATATTTATTGTCCAATTATATGAAACCAAAAAAATATTGGAGAGGTATATGTATAGTTGGCTTGTTGTTAGTGGAATTTTTTGATATGACGAAAAAAACCCAATAGATTGTTTTTTGAGGAATATTTACAATTGGTCAATAGATTACCTAAACATTGGATGAAATCACGTGATATGCCTCTGTATTTCTAGTGAAGGGCTCATAGTTGGCCTATGATTTGGAAAATCATTCCCCAAATCCTGCATCATTCATTGAAATTAAAATTTCTAAAACCCATATTTCCATCCAAAATTTAATTATACTTCATCAAACTTATCTCCCATTTCACCCAAATAATAGCCCATGGATATCCATGAATGACCTCCCCTTTCCCATCAAGGGTTTTATGAGCCTCACCTTCTTCATTTTTATTGAGTTTCTTAAGGTACTACCCTCATTCTTAATCCCTTTCCTCTTTTTTAATCATTCTTATTAATCTTTATTTAATAATATTTTACTCAAAAATTAGGTTGTTTTTTGTTGAAATAAATTTTTGATTTTATTTCTACGGTATCTAGAGTTCTCGTAGGGCCATCTCTCTCTATTTTTTAAGGATTCACATTAGGCATAATTGATCATGGTAAAAAAATTATTTTGTTCCAAAAAATTACAATCGATGTGATAAATAGTTTTCTAATGCCTTTTCTGTATATATTATATATGATATGAGTCCTATTTCCTTAAATATATATCATAATGAATGACGTATTTTAAAAATGTATTTTTATTATTCAAATGAGTATACTTATTTCTTGAAAATTATTTTCAATGTATTTATATATTTGTTATAAATTGAATTTATGGTGTTCATTAATTATACATGATTATAGTGTTTATGAAATAACATAATAATATTGTTTTTTTTGGTTTTATGGTTTATTTATCTTGATGGGTTTCCAATAGTTTTCCCTTTGGTGTCTGTAACACCCTGAGATTTTATGAAAAACGCTCTTTTTAATTTCATTAATGTCTTGTGTTATACGCTACAGCAAAAGGAGCTTTCACAACACACATCTCTGACCTGGCTTGAATTACATGCAATCACGACCATCCATGATAGCGTGTGTTGTACGCAACACCAAGTTTCTCTAAACAACGATATGCTATTAAAATATTATTAAAACTAGCTATTATGAATAGTAATAACCACTTTTTGAAATTTTGTAAATTTTATTTTTCAAAATGGAATTCATTTTTGGATCCGGAATATCGAAATTAGCTTAGGGTGAAATTTTGGTAATTTTCGGATAACTTTCATATTTTGATGAATAGTGAAAATTACTAAATTTTAATTAAAAACAACTTTTTCAATCGAAATAATTAATAGTGATAAATTATTAATTTGAGTGGTTTTAAAGTATATTTAGAATATATTTTTACAATTTAATACAATGTTGGTCATTGCATGTAATTTCACATTTAAACCAGTTATAAACAAGTGTCAATCTTTTGATAGTTATTATCTCTTAAAAACATGCCTTTTGTTTTTACGACGGGAATCAATTCTTAAATTAATTAATGCAACTGATATGTTTTGAATTTGGTAAAATAGAAATCATTTCTGAGTTCATAATATCAAATATAGCTTAGGCCCAATTTTTGGTATTTTTCTGAAAACATTCAATTTTTGATGAATAGTGAAACCACTAAGTGGTAGTTAAAAAAAACAGAATTTTTCATAAAACTTAATTTTACCACTTCTGTGAGTGTAATTTAAAAAATACAAGAGACACAATTGATGTCAGTATTGTAAAATGTGGTTCAATGAGATGAAAATAATTATAGGTGAATAGTAACTTTTTACTTTTATTTACCACGGTTAAAAGTAAATAGGGTAATTAAGGGTAAACATGATATTATTATTACCCTAACACATGTACAAATTCCATTGGATAAGTTTAATTCGACAAAAAACAAGCTTAGGAATAAAATATGACCATTTAGGCCCACTTGGATTAGATTAGGACATTTATTATTATTTAATTCAAAGAAGAGTTAAAAGAGTTAAAATCAATGTTTATTTACTAAACAATTTTTAATATAGGGTTATACATAAGATAAATTCGATTGTAAATATTCTTTAGTAAGATAAAAATATTTACTACATAATGGTATTTTATTTGTAATTTTTAGACATTAAATAATTTAATTTATTTATGACACAACGATGATGCAGTAATTATCTTATTAATGAAATATTGACATAATGGATGTTATAAATATTCAAATAAATATAATTTGAGACTTTTTATGACTTAAACAAATTTTCTAGGTTAATATGTCATGTTATTGTTGATTTAATGAACTTTTTTCGAACTTATCATTCTGTTATGATTTTCAAAAAAATCAATTACTAAATAATGTCAAAATTGACATAAAATAGTTTATAAAACAAATATTATATTATTAATTGTTATGTTATTCCTAAAAAACTAATGTTCGGCCAAATGACTTAGATAAGGTTATATATATTAATAATAAACAATTTGGGGTTCGTTTTTCTTCTTATAGTATGTTTATTAACCTTATAGTGTAAGAACACAAGAAGACACGGTAAAAGTAAAATTATTTAACTTAATGTTAAATCTAAATGATAAGGTTAAAATAGGAACCTAAACTTGTCTAAATTCTATTGGATGAGAGAATTTCGACACATCCCTACCTTAGCCTCGAAATAAATCAATTTGGAGCTATTTAAAACCGAAATTGACTTTATAATAAAATAATATTTTTAGTTATTCCAAAGGTGCCCCTCTCCTCCCTTATAAAAGGACACCTCCTCCCTCTCTTCCTCACACAACTTTGAGCCTTAAAGCTCGGCCAACCCCTGCCAAAATCTCTTCTCCACTTCCCTAGAAACATCCTAGAGGTTCTGGTCTTCCTCAAAGACCAATTTTAGTTCCCTAAGAGGAGGTCTCAAAGAGGCGCTTCAAAGAAGTGGAGGTTCAGACACTTACGAAGAAAATCGGACCTAAGGTAAGGGAAATATCACAATCTCATTTTTATCCGAGATTGTTTTTACATTGGTATTTACTGGGGTGTATTTTATCATCCAAATCCATGTTCCTTCAATATGTAATATTATTTCCATCCTTCTACAATAGTTTATATCCAATTTTACCCTTCAATGAGTTTTTTTGTAAAAGATATGAAAGGAATCTTTTGTCGTTTTTCGTACGAGGTACTTTTTGACTTTTCCGACAAAAGTACGAAGAACGTTTTTTTAACTTATACGGCATGAATGGATTTTTAAAACATTATTTCCAAAAAGTTTCCTTTACAAGTTTTCACGTTTATTTTTAATCAACTTCTTTTAGTTTAAAATTGTATGACATGTTTAGAAAGGAAAAGTGTTTTTGAAGTAGAAAGGGTATTTTACTCAAGAATGAAGTTCAAGTGTTTTATAAAAATTATTTTCCATATAAGATAATAAAGGGTTATATTTTTATCCCTATTATTAAATTTATTTGATTATGTTGTGATGGAAATATTTTTATGAATTCATTTATCTTATATGAATTGTTTTATGATGTCATGTTGTTTAAGAATCCCATTTTTATTACATGGGTTATGCAATGATGTATGATTTGTGAATTTGTGGAACACATAATAATGGTATCATTATGAGATGGGTGGGACCTATATCTCCCTCCAATGCATTGGGTAAAGATTTTATATCTCATGAGATAGACATGGCTGGAATGGTAGGTTATACCGGTTCAGTGAAACAGGACTGAAACGAGGGTGACTCGGTTCAGAAAGGGACTTTGTCCACTAAGATAGTCTTGGCAATGAGTCTTTACTAACAAGAAATGACTCTCTATGATTATGTGTGTATGCCACAAAGTTTAATGTTTTAAGTTATGATTATTGTGATTACATTTCACTGCCATGAGTTATTCCAGGTTATGAAATTATGATCTCTTTTACGGGTTAAGATTTCCAAAAGTTATGTGCTTATGAATATGATGTGATTGATATTTCTTTTGTTTACCCTTACTGAGAATTTGATATCACCCTTTTATGTTTTCTTTTACCCAGGATATAAAGAAAAGTTTTAGGTATAATAAAAAGGAAGATCCTTATGGGAGATGTTGAAGATCTTTCATCAGGATTAGAGGATTATATTCCGAGTTTCCAAAGACACTAAACTATTACAGTCCTTGTGTGTGTGTTTTTTTATGTACAAAGTATTCCGCAAAAGTAATGTAATGTCCATGTACGTCAAGATTCGGGTCTCTACTGTTGGTATTAGAGGAAAATGAGGTAGGAATGTATCTGATCCTTGGGAACTCTCACATGTGATCGTTGGACAAAGCATGGCTCTCCGTCCAAGGGCTTCATGAGGAAATGGCTGCCACTGGGGATGGTGGTGTGTCCCGCCCAGGGGGTGTAGCCGCCCATTGAGTGGCCTGATAGGTATCAATTATAGTTCACTGGAAGTAATTCCAGACCGCTACAGTTGGTATCAGAGGAAAGGTTTAGACAACCTTTGGAAACTAGGATGCGAAAACGTTAGTGAGATCCCTAGAGATATTTCTAAGGTATGTCTAGGGATGTCCCTAAGGATAAGTATACGTATAGGATATGGTCCTAGAACTACGGTAACGATCATATAATTTAACCTAAGATGTTAGATATTAAGGTTACTCCCCCTTTACTATGTTGTTTTCCCTAGCATGATTTTTTCCTCTCACACTATTCTTTTTGGGTTTTAGTCGATGGCTGGAACCTGAAGGAACCGTGTTGATCAATGAAATGGACAATGCAATGATTTCCCTCCTAAACAAACAAATGTTATGGGAGATGGAGTGCAAAATCTTATTTCTATACTTACACAAGCTATGAATCATTCTGGACTTCCAAATGAGCAGAGAAGCGAACAATATTCTATTGAGTCCTTCATGAAGCAACATCCACCTTCTTTCAGTGGGACTTCCGATCCACTTGTTGCTGAACAATGGACCAGTACCACTGAAAAGATATTTTCAGTTCTTCAATGTTCTGAAAATGATAAATTCATCTTAGCAGTATATTGTTTGGAAGGTGAAGCTGATCAATGGTGGAATCTTATCAAGAATACAAGACCAAGAGATGAAATTGAGTCCATGGAATGAGACGAGTTCAAGAACTTGTTTTTCAGTAAGTAATTCCATCATATTCTTCGAACAAATATGGAAAAGGAGTTTCTTGAGCTAAAGCAGAAGGATGATGAACTTGTTGGTATACACGAAGAGAATTTTACAAGACTTGCAAGGTATGCATCTGGCATTATCATCCAACCTGAAAGTAAAGTTGATCGATTTTTCAGTGGCTTAAAACCAAGTCTTCGAAGGGAATTACCTATAAGAGACTTCAATAGCTATGAATAAATTGTGCGTTGTTCTATCTAGGTAGAAATGCAAGTTGGTGTTACATATCCATCTCATGGTTTTGACAAGAAACGAAAGATGGAGTTCAAGGAGAAATCTCATATTAATGGTGAAAAGAAGATGAATGTTTCCTTATGCACAAAGTGTGGAAAGAAGCATGGTGGAGATTGTATTAAAGGGACTAGAAAATTTTTTAAGTGTGGAAAAGAAGGCCATCGAGCAGCTGAGTGTCGAAGTAATGGAAAAAGGGTTTATAATGATGTGAATAAAGCAAACACTGAAGAGAACGCACCACCAACACTTCAATGCTTCAAGTGCAAGGAAATTGGGCATTATTCTAATAAATTCCCTAATCCAAGGGTTAGTGATGATCGACATGAGCAACCACTTAAGGAAAAGGACAAAGGGAAGTCACATGTGATCACCATTGGTGATGTTGAATATGACAACGATGTGGTAGAATGATTAAGTGTTTATGTAATGGGATTCCAAAATAATGTTGTATCATGGAGTATTGGAATATTTATGTATTGGTCTAATGTGGTATTCAAAGTGATTGAGATATTTTTAATAAGATGATATGCGCATAATGAAGGGAAAACGATAAAATTAAATGTTTAACAGTAATCATGAGCTCATGATTGATATAAGGACTAAGTGATATCATGGTTTGAGTATATAGAATTTTGAGGATTTTGGTATGTGGAAGGTGTTAACTTTTAACTGCATTCATGTTTTCACTAAGGTTCAAAGGGTATTCAAGAGAATACATGATTAAGGCCTTTGAATGTTTAGAATGTGACCAACAAGACATATCATATGATATATGGGGATCAACGATGGTATTAAATCTCTGGTAATCATTTTCACTATGTTATAAGAGTGGACTGAAGTATTATCGATAAGCCTAAAGATTGGAATGGATTATGTTGTACATAAGTTAGTATTGTTTAAGGATAGAAGTTTTTTCGATATTATTGATGGGATATTATAGTAATATAGTTTTAGAAAAAGAAAACCTGCAGGACGGGCGACAACCCATCGCGTCGGACAAGGCCGTGGGAATCGAACCCACAACCGAAGTGCAACTGGCCTTTATCGCCTACCACTGGCCTACAGGAAGTCCCTGTTTAGTAGAAACTAGTTTTATATTATTAAGCGGTATGATATATGAAGTATAAGTCCATTTTAGGAACCATATACGATTAATCTCACTATATAATGACTTATGTATATTTAATAACTTTTTCTAACCTTTTGTTTGAGACAGATGGAATGACCCGTCATTCTATCACACGATCTGCTAACAATTCACGAATAACAAATTCAACTTCATTAATTTAATAGATGAAGTGGAAATTGTTCAAGGCACTAAAAACAGTGAGATTGTACCAAAATAATGTAAGTATTTATTCTAATTCAAATTCATCAACTTTAGGTAAACAATCTTGAAAACCAAAAATGTTGTCCTTGTGCTCTTATATCTGATTAATTAGATGGTACCTTAGATCGTAAAAAATTTATGGATTTGTGATTGTTGGCTTTTCCATAGCCATGTTCTCTACCACTTTCCATCAGAACATGATGGTTAGATTTTTCTTCCACATCCATATTTTCACCTATGTGGAAACCCAGTGATTATTTTATTTGTGTAACCGTTACGTTTCATACTTTTGTTTTTAAATATTGGTTTTGGTATTCCTTTTTACAACGTGGGTTTATATTAAAGAAACTTTCGAGTAGTAAACCATTTATAACCCCGACGAATTTCGAGGGCGAAATTCATTTTAAGGGGGGTAGAATGTAACACCCCGAGATTTTTTGAAAAATGTTCTTTTTAATTTCATTAATGTATTGTGTTATACACTACACCAAAAGGAGCTTTCACAACACACATCTCCGACCTAGCTTGAATTACACGCAATCGCGACCTTCCACGATAGCGTGTGTTGTACGCAACACCAAGTTTCACTAAACAACGATATGCTATTAAAATATTATTAAAACTAGCTGTTATGAATAGTAATAACCACTTTTTGAAATTTTGTAAATTTTATTTTTCAAAATGGACTTCATTTTTGGATTCGGAATATCGAAATTAGCTTAGGGTGATATTTTGGTAATTTTCGGATAACTTTCATATTTTGATGAATAGTGAAAATTACAAAATTTTAATTAAAAACAACTTTTTAAATTGAAATAATTAATAGTGAAAAATTATTAATTTGAGTGGTTTTAAAGTATATTTAGAATATATTTTTACAATTTAATACAATGTTGGTCAGTGGATGTAATTTCACATTTAAACCAGTTATAAACAATTGTCAATCTTTTGATATGTATTATCTCTTAAAAACACGCCTTTTGTTTTGACGACGGGAATCAATTTTTTAAATTAATTAATGCAAATGATATGTTTTGAATTTTTTAAAATAGAAATAATTTTTGAGTTCATAATATCAAATATAGCTTAGGCCTAATTTTCGGCATTTTCTGAAAACATTCAATTTTTGATGAATAGTGAAACCACTAAGTGGTAGTTAAAAAAAACTGAATTTTTCATAAAACTTAATTTTACCGCTTCTGTGAGTGGAATTTCAAAAATCCGAGAGACACGGTTGATGTCAGTAAGTAAAATGTGGTTCAATGAGATGAAACTAATTTTTGGTGAATAGTAACTTTTTACTTTTATTTACCACGGTTAAAATTAAATAGGGTATTTAAGGGTAAAAATGATATTATTATTACCCTAACACATGTCCAAATTCTATTGGATAAGTGTAATTCGACCAAAATCAAGCTTAATAATAAAATATGACCATTTAGGCCCACTTAGATTTGATTAGGGCATTTATTATTATTTAATTCAAAGAAGAGTTAAAAGAGTTAAAATCGAAGTTTATTTACTAAAACATTTTTAATATAGGGTTATACAGAAGATAAATTCGATTGTAAATATTCATTAGAAAGATAAAAATATTTACTACATAATGGTATTTTATTTGTAATTTTTAGACATTAAATAATTTAATTTATTTATGACACAACGATGATGCAGTAATTATCTTATTAATGAAATATTGACATAATTGATGTTATAAATACTCAAATAAATATAATTTGAGACTTTTTTATGACTTAAAATAATTTTCTAGGTTAATATGACATGTTATTGTTTATTTAATCAACTTTGTTCAAACTTATCATTATGTTATGATTTTCACAAAAATCAATTACTAAATAATGTCACAATTGACATAAAATAGTTTTTAAAACAAATATTATATTATTAATTGTTATGTTATTCCTAAAAATATAAGGTTCGGCCAAATGACTTTGATAAGGTTATATATATTAATAATAAACAATTTGGGGTTCGTTTGGCTTCTTATAGAAAGTTTATTAACCTTATAGTGTAAGAATCCAAGAAGATATGGTAAAAGTAAAATTATTTAACTTAATGTTAAATCTAAATGATAAGGTTTAAACAGGAACCTAAACTTGTCTAAATTCTATTGAATGAGAGGATTCTAACCCATCCCCACCTTAGCCTCGAAATAAATCAATTTGGAGCTATTTAAAACTGAACATGACTTTATAATAAAATAATATTTTTAGTCATTCCAAAGGTGCCCCTCTCCTCCCTTATAAAAGGACACCTCCTCCCTCTCTTCCTCAGACAACTTTGAGCCTTCAAGCTCGGCCAACCCCTGCCAGAATCTCTTCTACACTTCCCTAGCAACATCCTAGAGGTTCTGGCCTTCCTCAATGACCAATTTTAGTGCCCTAAGAGGAGGTCTCAAAGAGGGGATTCAAAGAAGAGGAGGTTCAGACACTTACGAAGCAAATCAGATCTAATGTAAGGGAAATATCACGATCTCATTTTTATCTGAGATTGTTTTTACTTTGGTATTTACTGGGGTGTATTTTATCATCCACATCCATGTTCCCTCAATATTTAATATTATTTCGATCCTTCTACAATAGTTTATATCCAATTTTACCCTTCGATGAGTTTTTTGTAAAAGATATGAAAGGAATCTTTTGTCGTTTTTCGTACGAGGTACTTTTTGAATTTTCTGACAAAAGTATGAAGAATGGTTTTTTAACTTATACGACATGAATGGATTTTTAAAAAATTATTTCCAAAAAGTGTCCTCTACAAGTTTTCAAGTTTATTTTTAATCAACTTCATTTAGTTTAAAATTGTATGACATGTTTAGAAAGGAAAAGTGTTTTTGAAGTAGAAAGGATATTTTCTTCAAGAATGAAGTTCAAGTGTTTTATCAAAATTATTTTCCATCTAAGATAATAAAGGGTTCTGTTTTTATCTCTATTATTAAATTGATTTGATTATGTTGTGATGGAAATACTTTTATGAATTCCTTAATCTTATATGAATTGTTTTATGATGTCATGTTGTTTAAGAATCCCATTTTTATTACATGGGTTATGCAATGATGTATGATTTATGAATTTGTGGCACACATAAGAATGGTATCCTTATGAGATGGGTGGGACCTATATCTCCCTCCAATGCATTGGGTAAAGATTTAATATCTCATGAGAAATACATGGCTGGAATGGTAGGTTATACCGGTTCAGTGAAACAGTTCTGAAACGAGGGTGACTCGGTTCAGAAAGGGACTTTGTCCACTAAGATAGTCTTGAAAATGAGTCTTGACTAACAAGAAATGATTCTCTATGATTATGTGTCTATGCCACAAAGTTTAATGTTTTAATTTATGATTATTGTGATAACATTTCACTGCCATGATTTATTCCAGGTTATGAAATTATGATCTCTTTTATAGGTTAAGATTTCCAAAAGTTATGTGCTTATGTATATGATGTGATTGATATTTCTTTTGTTTACCCTTACTAAGCATTTGGGATCACCCTTTTATGTTTTCTTTTCCCCAGGATATAATGAAAGGTTTTAGGTATAATAAAAAGGAAGATCTTTATGGGAGATGTTGAAGATCTTTCATCAGGATTAGAGGATTATATTCCGAGTATCCAAAGACACTAAACTATTACGGTCCTTGTGTGTGTGTTTTTGTTATGTACTAAGTATTCCATAAAAGTAATGTAATGTCCATGTACGTCAAGCTTCGGGTCTCTACAGTTGGTATCAGAGGCAAAGGAGGTAGGAATGTATCCGATCCTTGGGAACTCTCACATGTGAGCGTTGGACGAAGCACGGCTCTCCGCACAAGGGCTTCATGAGGAAATGGATGCCACTGGGGATGGTGGTGTGTCCCGCCCAGGGGGTGTAGCCGCCCATGGAGTGCCTTGATAGGTATCAATTATAGTCCACTGGATGTAATTCCAGACCGCTACAGTGTCAATCACTTTTGAATATTCCTATTGATTTTGATAATGGTTTCAAAATGAATTTCAAATTATGATTTATTAAGTATGAAAAAATAATCATTTTGTACCAAAACAAAAATTTCATTACCAAAATTCGGTTTAAAATATAAAATTATACATTTTTTTAAATGATATGGATTTAGATATAAATTTTGCAAAGGGTGTTATGGAAAAAAAATTAGTTTTAATATTCAATTCCTAATTGGTTAATAATAGAAATTATTTAGTTTTCTGAATGAAAAACACCCTCACATAGAGCCTCAAGTTCATATATTTGAAATGATTTTAATGATGGTTTTGATTATTATTTTCACTAATATGCATTAGATTGAGTTTTTCATGGTGATGGTGTCTAAGGGTGGTTAACGTATGTTTTGGAATCACTATTAATTTTGTTTTATTACTAGTGTGTTTTTGGTATGGAAAAAATCATTCCTCACACTCTATAGATAATTTCATAAGGATCATAGGTATTAAATGAGAGATCATGTGGTGGTTCCAATAATTTTCATTATGATATGGATTTATAAATTATATCATTGAAATATTACAAACTATAGGGTTTCCACTTGTAAGGTTATTCAACAGTATGGGAATTTTCTATTGACTAGGAATGAGGCGATTGGAGGGAAGATGATACAACACAAGTACATATTAGATAAACTTAATAGATTTTTAGGTTAGTTCCATGATCACATAAACATTATTGTTTATTTATATTTATTATATTAGAATATTTATTTTTCATTATTAGTTATATTATTTCCAATGATAATCTGTATTATTTACATTTCACTATTCATGGTTGATTAAATTAATTTTCTATTTATTAGTTATTATAGAATCTTGAAGAACTTTTATAAATACTTTTATCATTTTGTTCTAGTTACATATTTTTTATTAATTTTACAGTTAAGAAAATCATTAGATTTTAAATCAATTTTAGTGGAGTTTATTTCATAATATTTTTGAAATTGTTGATTTGAATTATATTTGGAATAGTTCATCCAAATGGGGTTTTAAAGAAGAAGGCAATTTTATTAAAAAAATGTTTGTTTTAAAAAAGTGGTGTGAGTAAGGGTCGTGTAATTATTATCTTAAGGAATTCCGAAATCAATTTTATAGTACCAAATTTAAATATTATTTTTCAATAGTGTTTTGGGAAAAAATTTATGGAATCTATAGTGATTTATTATTAGGATTTTTATTCTCATATCCTACTGGCACTAATCATTGTATGTATGTTAAGTTACTTTTTTAATATTTCAAGAGCATCTCTTCTGGATTCACATAGAGCGATCATGTTTTACATGGTGATGATTAGTGATATCGAATAAATATGAGCTTGTGTTGGGTTTTTATAGTATCCTTATTTTATAATGGATGTAGTGTATAATTCAATCAATTCTGATTTTGGGGTGTCCTACTGGGTATTGTTTTACTCACGCCTACATGGGCTTTTCCCACACATGTTGTGTATTTTATAGATGACTAACTCTTTATTGGAGCTATAGAAGGTACAAGACTAGATGGTTATTAGAGGGATTACACAGAGATGTCAATATTCTATGACTTTAGGTAGCTTCCCAACACAATTCATTCTGGTAGGGTTTTTTGAGGATGAGTTTGAGGAACTTATGCATTCACTCAACATACTCATTCTTTTGGTGGGATTGTATTCTTGCCCTGTTTATATTCTCGTTTTCATACATTAATAATCCGTGGTTGGTATCTTAGTGAATACATGAATTGTAAATATAGTGTTTCTACATCTCATTTTTTTGGGTTTGTAGATGTGTGTGTGTGTGTATATGTACTTAGGCGAATGCCTCCCATTTGTGGGATATTCCTTCTTGATGATAGTCACCCACCCCTAGAAAATCAGAGGCAGTATTGGGGTAGTCACCATACAGGCCCCTATGGGTTGGGTCCTGATAGAGTGGTATCATATGTGGTTAGTTATACCTAATGAACCTAGAGTTTGTGAGATTGGTTTGTGGGAACAATGTTAAGTGTTTCATGTTAGGCATTCAGACCAGGCACTGTAGTTTTGGTGTGGAAACAGATGTATCCACACACTAAGAATCAAAATTATTTTTTTCAATGTGGTACATGAAAATAATAGTTGTATGGAAAATAAATGGTATGTGCGTCATAGATGATTTTGTGTGTGTTTTCATGTCCTTCTTGAGCCAGATCACCTAGTATAATCTATTGATTGTGCTACATCTTGATCTATTTTGGGATGCCTCCACATAGCCATGAAACATAAATTCTAATGCCTGATCACAAGGATGATCCTCATAGATATAAGGCTTTGGTAAATGCACCATTACGAGATATAGGACCTTTGTGTGGTGTACCAGGGATACCACCACCCGGAGAGTAAACTTTACTCCCAGTGCTATTAGTAAAGGATGCACGAAGTCTGAGTGCGTTGCATGAGTCCAGAAGAAGGGACCTTCTAGATTTAGGGGTGATTAATACCCCATATTGATTATGAATGGCTGGAGGTAGTTACACAGGTGTTTCTCATTATGAGGAAACCTTCCAACCTGATAGAAGTTCTAGCTGCAAGCATTGTCAAAGATCAATGGGGTGAAAGTGGAGATTAGTGATTCAAAATCAGGATTAGAAAACTCTATCTTTAGAATAATTTGAGTGCCTAATCAGGGAGAAGTTTTTTATAGTGACATTACCTTGGGGTTAATGCAAGAACTCCTGCATCAACAACAGGGAAATTATATAGTTGTAGAGTACTCAATGAGATTTATAAATCTTTCTAGTTACTCCCCAGATATTTTTCATCACACATTAAATAGGTCATGTAATTTTGATAAGGTTCTCCATGAATCCATGATATCCCCATGTATCCCTACATATGCTGGGGTACTGGAGTGAGCATCGCTAGTGGAGTGCTTTCTGGCATGCAAGTAGTGGGAACTACCTTCTGGCACTAGGTAGATGAGTATTCAGTGGTAGTTATCCAACAATAGACATAGAGACCAATGTTGGTCAAGAACTCCAGAGGATGACACCATGATGAAGAGTCAATGGTGTAGGGATCCCTTGTAATAGTAAGCCAGCTAAAGGATACGTTGTGTAAATCATGTGTCAGTTGGGGACATCTAGCTCGAGATTTCATGACTCACCGAGTGAAAAATCCAAAAACGGTTGAGGGACCATTGTGGCATAGTATAAGGAAGGATCAAAGAGTTTAATTGTGTAGTGGGAAAGATAGAGGATCATTTAGAGTAGTAGGCAGTGGGTGGACATATAGAATATCCCCACCACCACCCCCAGGTGGTCCACCACTGGCTCATGGAGTTGGCAGATAGGGACGATGCCAACTTTTGGTAATAAAGGCTTATGAACCATGTTCTTGAAATATTATTAGAGTTATTATCTATATATTGTCTAACTTAGTTAAATTTTTTATTATCATAGCTTTCAGTCACTCATTTCCCGCCACGACCTATGTTCAACACTCAATGATTCAGGTGAAACCACTGGCTTAATCCATATCCTTAGATACTCTTATGTCGAAAGATTTGACAATAACATATTATTGTTAGTAGTGTGCCACTATTCTAGGTGTGGAGAGATTTGGTTGGGATCTTTTGGTGGCAATGCCGATGCCTTACACTGTCATTATTGATATAGACTTGTTATTCACAATTCATGCCTATATTGACTATTTTAGTTGGAGAGTGTTGTGTCTCCATAACGATGGGGCTAGGTTTTCTTTATGTGTTAAAAGGAAATAGTTTAAGAATATTAAAAACATATGGAGAGGAGGGTTTAGGTGATTTCTCATAAATTGGCTAACCTAATGCTCGACACAATAGATGAGGTGATTCAACAATTTCATGAAGTGATGTTGGAGTATAAAGTCATGATTCATAAGGATGAACCTAAATTTCATTCCCTTAATGAGTTATATTTTTTTGTTGATCTATACCCCAGTAAAAAATCAATATCTACAAAATCATAACAGATGGATCCTATAGAGCTTCATGATTTGAGGGTACAACTGAAGGACCTATAGATGAAGGGCTTCATGAGACCCAATTTTTCACCATGGGTAGCCACAATTTTGTTTTCTAAGAAGAAAAACACGGGCTTGAGATTATGTGTGGACATCTAGTGCCTGAACTAGGATACCATGAAGAATAACTATAAATTACCAAGGATTGAACACCTCTTTTGATATCTGAAGGGAGGAAGGTGGTACTCAAAGATAGTCCTCAGATTTGGCTTTCCTCACCTTCATGTACATGATGAGGATGATCCAAACACATCCCTTTGATGACAATAATGAAAGTACAAGTTCTTAGTGATGTTTTCTGTTGTGAAGAAATCCCAAGTTGTGTTCATGAGACTCATGAATAGAATCTTCTAGCCATACATAGAACGGTTCGTTGTGGTCTTCATTGATTACTTCCTAGTGCACTCGAAGTACGAGGAGGAGCACCCCATATACTTGAAGATGGTCGAAGATACAATTGGATAGAACTAGATTTATGGGAAGCTCTAGATGTGTCATTACTAGATTCATGGGTTCCACATTATGGGACATTTCATTTCAAAAGAAGGAGTTATAGTAGATCAGGTGATGTTTGAATCATTTCTTTCATGAGAGACACCTAAGATTATTACCAAGGTTTTGGGTTTTCTAAGGTTTGGATGGGTACTACAAGAGGTTTTTAAATTAATTTTATATGGTTGTAGCACCCCGGAAAACCATGATATGGAAGGGGAAGCATTTTGTTTAGATAGTGAATTTCTAATAGTTCTTTCAAGAGAGGAGGTAGAGATTGACTACTGGACCCATCTTGAGATAAAAAAGGAGGGTGTTGACAACGTGTTGTTCTGTGACACATCAGGTATTAGGGTTTTTTGTGTCCTGATATGGGGAAAAGTGGTGATTTCATATGTTTTTTGCTAGTTGTGATAGTATGAGCAGAACTACGTCGCTCATGATCTTGATCAGGAAGCCATAGTATTCACATTGAAGATACGGTGACACTACCTGATGGGTGAGAGGTTTACCATATACTATGAACACAAGAGTCTCAAGTATATCTTCTCTCAAAAATATCTATACACGATATGTAGACAACAGATAGAGTTCCTCCAGGACTGTGACATTGAGATTGTCTATACTCCAGGGATGGGGAATGTTGTGTCAGAAGCAATCAGCAAGAGTTACATCTTGTAGTTTTTATGTGTGGTATTAGATTAGTTGAATGAATTAAAAGTATCATTTTGTGATAGACATATAGTATCTTACCTTCAGTCGATGGTTGTCACCCCTATGCTCTTACAATGATTCAGGGAGGCACAACTCGAAGTCATCGACTGTGAGACCATACATGATCATATGTCCACAAGGAATTCCCCTGATGGATATTCGAAAGATGGGGATACCATAATTCTTTGTATATGATGAACAGTAGTACAAGTGACATTGTGGGAGGATGTCATGAGAGAGATTCACACTTCCCAATTGGTGGTATACATATAGGAGTAAAAAGATGTATCAAGACCTCCAACAATAGTTATGGTGACTTAGGATGAAAAAGGAGATGGAAGAGATTGTTTCTAGATACCTCACTTGTTAGAATGTTAATGTTCATCACTAGGTTTTTGCAGTCTTGACCCAAACACATCAGGTGCTAGAGTGTATGTGGGATGTCATATCGATGATATTTTTGATGGGGTTACCACACATGTCCATGGCCATGATACATTCTGTGTGACCATTGATTGACTCCACATGTCGGACCATATCCTATCAATCTATGAGAATAGTTTGGTATAGATTTTGGGAGGCCTCTACCTGTACGATATAGTTCAACATCCCTGAGTTAATTCTATGATCATCTTAGATTATGATTCACACTTCACATACCGGTTTTGGAAGGTATTATAAGAGGCGTTGGGACTCATTTGTACTTGACCATGACATTTCATCCCCAAACTGAAAGTTAGATGGAGAAGACCATCCATGTTCTTGAGGAAATGCTGTGGGCCTGCATCCTAGAATTTGGATACAGTTGGAAGGGTCACCTACCACTAATGGAGTGTGTGTAGTACAATAGATATCACTCCATAATTGGTATGACACCTTTCAATGCCTTGTTCAGGGGACCATGTAGCTCACCAATATACTTGACATACCCAATAGAATCTTCAGTCATGGGTAATGAGTTGGTACAAGCTTCCACCGAAATGGTACATATCATATGAGAGTGAATATGGACTGTAAAAATATTGTAGAAGTAATATATTGATAGGATAAAAAAGGACTGTAGATTTTATGACGGGAGACCATTAGTTTTTCTAGGTCTAACCTTGATGGGGATTGCCGAGATCAGACCATGGGTCACTAGTTTTTTGAGATACATTCCCTTTTTGATATACTAAGCAGAGTTAGAAAGGTGGTATATCTCCTATCTCCACCCCCACTATTTCACCGGGTGAATAATGTATTCTACATGTTGTATCTAAGGAGTTACTCGTAAGAGGCATTGAAAGTCATCAAATGGGGTGAGATGGACATTGATAATGGGGAGAGTTTGGCAGAGTACCCAATGGAGATCGCGGATCGACAATAGTGGATTCTTCATGGGTGTTTGATTCCATTGGTGAATGTTCACTGGAAGTAGATGAATCTCTGAGAGGTAAATTTGGAGTTGGAGGTTCATATTTATGCTCAGTACCCTCATCTTTTTGAGTAGCCATTATTTTGGTTTTCAGGGACATAAATCCCTAAGGTGGGGAGAATGTAATAACATGAATTTTCTCTATTTTTATTTTTATAGATTAATTGGGAACATTTTGAGACCAGGAACTAAGATGAAGTGAGATTCCAAGTCATAGTGTGCATGTGATAATACAGTTAAAAATGTTATGTTTCTAATAAAGCACACATGTGGTTTCTTATATATATGGGAATACCATGTAAATGGGTTCTCATATTTGTAATATGAGGGCATTTTTGCACTATGACAAATTTATTTACCTTAGTATACGACTAACATTGAACACCCATGGTTAACTATGAAATTTAGATATCGGATGTAACTATCATTAGAATATTTTAATAAAAATATTTTATTGGACGCAATTGAGTTTTTTTATATTAATGAAATGTTGGTAAAAAAAATTTGGTTATCACCATAACCATAGATTTCATCTAAGGTGTGTAAGAAAACCCTCTTGATGACTGATGTCGGTAGACTAAGGATTGATATTGACATGGACCTTTGTTCTTCATCAATCACTGATGCAACCACAAGGTATGACATTTAATCTCTTAGTGATATTTCTTCCCCATTAATAGTGTCAAAATAACATGAAACAATCCATGAATAGGTTGATCCATGCATTTTCATTAATTTCAATATGGATAAAATATTACAATGTTGAAAATGTAGATAGATCTTTGTAACTATGTATTTTTTTTAACATTCTCACTTGAACAAAAAAAGGTTGATATGAATAAGGACTACATCTATGCTTCGGGCATTTCTATTCTTTTTGTCTCTCCCAAACCTGTCTTGTACTTTGATTGTTCTTTGCATGTTTTTTTCCATCTCCATGAACCTTTAAAACACTATTTAAGAAATCATAATCAAGGAACGATTTTGCGATGACACCAAGGTGGTGCAACGACAAAACAAGGCGGTTATGGATCTAGCTGGTTAAGGTGGAATATGGAAGATAAAGTCCCCTAGTGGTGTGGATAAAAGAAGAGGAAAAAATGCACCGTTATGGGAGACCGGTCCAGGAGAATCATGGAGGTATGGGACACTATCATGGTGGTTGATGGTGGTGGAAGTATTCAATCTAGGAGAGACCACATCGGAGGGATCCCACGGCGATGAAGGCCACAGACTGTAACTCGGGGATATATCAGGAGGCCATGTTGGTTGCAGTCAGATGTGTCTCAGAGCCATGTGGAGTTGAGGCCATGATCACATGGTGATCGTAGGCCAATGGGGTTTGATACATCATCCACATGGTCAAGGTGGACCGCACGGACTAGGGGGCCTGACCAAGGAACGCCGAATCTGACCGAGTATACCATCCCACAGTGCTAGTTGGATAGAATAATTTTGGCCACTCTTGTGGCCCTGTGGGCATAGGTTTTCAGGGCCAGGATGAATCAGGTATTTCCAGGTCGGGTCTATTAGACCGGTTCTGATCAGACATGGATTTGACCTGGGTATAACCTTCTCTAAAAAACAGTTGTAACTTTCAAACTCTGTTTTTTTTCTGAAGAGTTGTTTGTATGATTGAGACCCATAATACGATATGGTAATTTTGAGATACTCTATGTGAGTTTTTTTTGGATATTGATTTACAAACTACTGGCTTGATGTGTTGGTTCTCCTGGAATAAGCGCAGTATGAGAGGAATCATATAGATGGCTGTGACTATTTTATCTGGGTGACTACATGATACAGGGGATGCTTGAACTACTGAAATATTACATGACATAGAAGCTCCATGTTCCATCAATAATTCATGTTCCATTGATGATATTTGTGCCATCAATGCCCTGGTTTACATCACTACTCTGGGTGCCATCGATGATTTGTGCACCATTCAAGCCCTATGCTCCATACCAAGGAATATCATTTCTCATTTGATGCTCCATGTCCTATCAATTACCTTTTCTCTCTTTACACTTATAGTTTCACGGAGACTAAGAGATCTATAGACTACAATAATAAATCATACTCTTCATACTTTAGACTTATATATGTGTTAGATGAACATATAGACTATAATTTATGCGTTTCTTAATTATATACTTCTTCTGTATTCAATGTGTAATAATTCATGTATTTTTTAGTGTTATTATCATTTTCGTTTCAGTGTGTCTGAATGAGTATGGTTTTACTCACCCCAAAATGGGATTTGACCGCATTTTTCGTGTGTTTTATAGAAGGCCGACTCTTTGCTGAATCTTTAGGAAGAACATGACTTGGTGGTGCTTAGATGAATTAGACAGACATGTTGTCCTATTAACACTTCAAGAAGATTCCCCAACACATACCCATCAGGTATGTTTTTTTGTGGATGAGTTTCATGAACATGTTCATTCACTTCACAAACTCATTGTATAGTTGGGATATTATCCTGGCCCTATTTAAATTCCAATTTTCCTACTATTATACTCTTTGTTTGGTAACTTAGTGTTTGTATTAATTTTTTACTAATTGGTTTTACATTTCAGAATTTTGGTAATGTGGATGTGTGCATGTGTACAGGTACATATGAAAATTTATTCCATTTTTGGGATATGTCTACTCAGTGCTAGTCACTGTCACCCAACCTATTGGAGGTGGGATTTGGTTTGTAACCACATTGAATCCTTTGGTATGGTTTGTGAATGATATAGTTTCTATGGAGTTGTCATTGGATATATATGATTTATAATGAGATGGATAATATACCATCATGACTGTTAAGTCAAAAGTCTTCTTTTGACTTCTATATCATGTTTTGGAAATCACAAATGCATTCTATCATATTTTTGGAAATTACATTTGACTTCTATCATGTTTATCGTATCGTACAATACTGATCGTACTGACTCTATCGTACTGAATCTGTCAATCGTATCGTACTGACTCTGTCAATCGAACCATACTGACTCTGTCAATCGTATCATACTGACTATGTTATTCAAATGTTCATTATTTGTTTTGGTACTTAGTCAAAAACACTCATTGCGTACGAATCGTACTCTTGTTTTTTCATTTCTATATATCTATTGTCCTAACAAAATGATGTCGTTGAGTTAGTTACAAACTAATCAAAACGATGTCGTGCTTTCTGTTTCAATATGACCGTTGGAGGCAATATGAACGTTGGAACCCGAGGCCTATAAATATGAGGTCATTTGAAGCTGAGAGAACAACGATGAAAGGAAGAGAACGAATGAAGAGACTCTGTGAACTACCAAGATTCTAGAGAGAGACAATGTGACTTCTCTCATCTGCCTTGTGCGTCCGATCATCGTATCGAGGGCTACCGGGGATAGGCAGACAGACGTGCCGATCATCGTATCGAGGGATGCCGGGGATAGGCAGACAGACGTGCCGATCATCATATCAAGGGCTGCCAGGGATAGGCAGACAGACGTGCTGATCATCTTATCGAGGGCTGCTGGGGATATGCAGACAGACGTGCCGATCATCGTATCGAGGGCTCACCAAGGTGTTGGTGAGACAGACCTTTTATCCTAGATGAAAGGATAACCCTTCTCTTTGGGTTAAAAGAATTGTATTACTTTTACATTTCCGCTGTTACTTGTATTAGAAAGGGATTTGTATTGTTTCCTTTCTTCTTTACATATTCAATTGTAATTGTTTCAATTACAATCATTCTATTACATTTTGTATTGATTGATTCTATATGCTTTAAGGTAGAATCATTCATCTTTGTATTACTCTGATTATTTTGTTCACCTTGAATACAATTGTTTTACATTAAATTAGTATTACAATACATCATGCCTTTTATATTCAATACAATTGTGGGTGTTTGTATTTGTATTAGTTTAAGATCATTTAAACTAACCTCTTTGTTGCTAAAACTCAAAGGTTTTTTGACCTACAATTCACCCCCTCTTGTATTGTTCCATCTAATAGACTTATATCTACATATTCAATCCAACAATTGGTATCAAAGGAGGTTTTCCACTGATTTGTATTACTAGCTTTATTTCTTATTACTATCATGAATACTTACTACACTAACGTGTGGAGTGGAAAAGTTGTTTTTGTTGTATTAGATGGAAGGAATGAATATCGGGTCAATAGATAATATGAATCCTTCTAGACCACCAATCATTGATGGGAATGATTATGAGTGTTGGAGAGATTGTATGAAGACTTTCGTTATCAATACTGGTGTATACAATTTTATTATGCTTACTGGGGGTTACAAAATTACTGACAAAGAAGTTAGTTCTTTCACCAACCAAGAGAAGTAAGAATATCAACTGAATTACAAGGTACGCAATACTTTATTATGCTCTATGACTAGGAATATATATAGTTAGATATCTTCATGTGAAGTAGCCAACTGTATTTGGAAGAAATTAGAAGTTACTCATTTTGGTACATCTAAGGTTATAGAAACAAGGAGAGCAATGCTTCGAGCAGAGTATCATGGATTTGTTTTTCCTTATGGAGAGCCAGTATGTAAAGTGCAACAAAGGTTTATGATGATTGTAAACAGATTACAGTCTATGGGAGAAAGAGGTCTTGATGATGAAGCTCTTGTTGATAAGATTATAGATATTATGCCAAATGAATGGGAGTCAAAAAGGACAACTATTGATGAAAATAGAAAAGTCTCCCAGATTACTCTTGATGAACTCTTTGGAACTCTTCTACAGCATGAGTCAAGAATGAAGAGATATGCTGATTTCAACAAGAAGAAGAATGGGAAAGGAAGTGTAGCTTTTGCATCTGAAGATAAAACACCTGAAAGGCTTACAAGGTCTAAATCCAAGAAAGTTTTTATATCTGATTCAAGTGACTGTAATCTTCCGGATAATGAGTTAGCAAATCTTGCTCGAAGGATAAACAAGATTGTGGGAAAGAAAGATTTTCAATATAGATTCAAAAGGAAAGATAGGAAAGATTCAGAGGTAACTTGTTATGAATTCAAGAAAGTAGGACATATAATGCCTGATTTTCCTTTACTCAAGAGGAAAGATAGAAAAGAGAATCAATCTGAAAGAAACAAGAAAAGGTTTTATAAGACAAAGAAAGTCTTGAAAGAAAATGATACGTGGAGTGCAAGTGGTAGTGATTCCTCAGATGATTCTTCAGAATATGAGACATCCGGACAGAGAAATATTGGACTTCTAGCCAGACTACCAATTGAATATCATTTTCTCATGGCTAAGGTACATAATGCTGAAGCTATTACAAATGTCTCTTTAAATACAAATTATATTGATAATAGATATTATGAATCTTCAAATGATGGATCCTCATCATCAGAAGATGATACATTACCTTCTTTTGAAGAGGTCTCTAGATTTTCTAAGTTACTTGAAAATGAAAATTCTAAACATAAAAAGAGATTTGAAAAAGAAAATTCGAGAATTTCAATTTTGACTAAAGAAGTATCAGATCTTTCTAAAGATCTTATTGTGAAAACTTCTGATTTTTAAAGCATTTTAAAAACCCTTGAGAAAGTTAAATCTGATAAGGATAAACTTTCTAAGGATCTTGAAACTGTAATTTCAGAGAAAAATATTTTAGAGCCAAACTCTAGTTCAAATTCAAATGTTTTGGAAAATAAGAATTTGGTTTTAAAACTAAAGTCAGAGATTTTATCCTTGAAAAAGTGTTTGTCAAACTTTACTCATGGAAAAGAAAACTTTGATAGGATGTATTCTCAATTTAGACCTTTGAGAAATCATTCTGGTCTTGGTTATACTTATTCCAAACCTGTTTTTAGCAATAACTATTTTGTTCCTCAAAAAAACATTTTCTGTTCTAAGTGTCAATGTGGTGGACACTGGAGAAGAGATTGTTCTCTTAACAAAACTCAATCTTTAGGATTTCATAAATCTCATTCTGCAAAACAAATGTGGATTCCTAAAATTCTTTTATCTAACCCTTCTGGATCCAAACAAGTTTGGATTCCGAAAATCTAATTGTTTCGTTTTCAGGAAAACGAGAAGTGTACCAATAAGAACATTTGGTACATGGATATGGTTGTTCTCGACATATGACTGGAAACAAAGATCTCTTTGAAAAGGTTATCTAAACAAAAGGTGGAAAAGTTACCTTCGGAGATAATTCCCAAGGAAAGATTGTTGGTATAGGTAATATTGTTTTTCTTGGAAAAGTTCTTATTTCAAATGTTTTGTTTGTTAAAGGTCTTAGGCACAATCTCATCAGCATAAGTCAATTATGTGATGAAGGTTACCTTGTGAATTTTAGAAATAATAAGTGTCTAGTTCACAATTCCAAGGATGAGTTCATTCTATCTGCCCATAGGCAAGAGAATGTTTACACTATTAACTTAGAAGACCTTAGGAACCAAAACTTACCTTGTTTAAGTGTAATAGAAGACCAATCATGGCTATAGAATAGGAGACTAGGACACTGTAATATGAGAAACCTAAGAAAACTCTCAATGAAAGGACTTGTAAAAGGGATACCGGACCTTAGATATGATTCTCCAAAAGTCTGTGATCCTTGTCAATTTGGCAAGAAACATAAAACTAGCTTTAAACCAATTAATGAAGTTTCAACTTCTAATGCATTACAGATTGTGCATATGGATCCGTTTGGTCCTTCACAATCTGGAAGCATTGGAGGCAAATACTATGTATATGTTTTAGTTGATGACTTTACTAGATTTACATGGGTTTATTTTCTCAAAAAGAAATATGAAGCCTTTTCCTATTTCAAAACTTTTAGAGCCCATGTTAAAATTGAGAAAAACAGACCATTGATAACTATTCACAGTGATCATGGTGGTGAATTTCAAAACTCAGATTTTGAAACTTTTTGTAGTAAGAATGGTATTACTCACAATTTCTCAGCTCCAAGAACTCCCCAGCAAAATGGTGTTGTTGAAAGAAGAAATCGTATTCTTCAGGAAATGACTCGAACCATGTTGATTGAATACTCAATTGCTAAGCACTTTTGGGCTGAAGCTGTTAGTACTTCCTGTTATACTATAAATCGTGTTTTAACTAGACCATTTCTTAATAAAACCCCTTATGAGTTATGGACTGGCCAAAAACCTAAAGTTTCATACATCAATGTTTTTGGATGTAAAGTATTCATTCTGAATACAAAAGATAATCTACAAAACTTTGCACCAAAATATGATGAAGGAATCTTTCTAGGCCATTCTACAACCTCTAAGGCTTATAGAGTTTTCAATAAAAACACTTGTACTGTTGAGGAAACAGTACATGTAAAATTCGATGAAACTGATCCTTTTGTTTTCAACCAACCCAATCCTACATCCTCGGATGTGTTTTCTAAAAATGTTTATCAAATTTTATTAGAAGAGAATTCTGATAAGGAAAATGTTCATGAAAGTATTCCTGAAACATTTACCACAGAATATTTTCTACCATATGTTGATGAATAGGTTTTACAAAACCCAAATCAATTGTTTCTTAGGAATCATCCCAGTAATAACATCGTTGCTGATATAAATCAACCTGTAAGGACCATAAATTCCTTAAGAAATGAAATAGAACATCTTGCTTTTCTTTCCCAATTTGAACCTAAAAGTCCATGTGAGGCCTTAGGTGATGATGATTGGATCAAAGCAATGCAAGATGAACTGAATGAATTTGAAAGGAATCAAGTCTGGACTTTAGTTAAAAGACCTAAAGAAACAACTATGATTGGTGTAAAATGGTTTTTCAGAAACAATTGTGATGAAAATGGAATCATTGTTAGAAATAAAGCAAGACTTGTTGCTAAAGGCTATAATCAAAAAGAGGGAATAGACTATGAAGAAACATATGCTCCTGTAGCTAGACTTGAATCTATTCGTATTCTATTAGCCTTCGTAGCATATTTCAATTTCAAACTATTTCAAATGGATGTCAAATGTGCTTTTCTAAATGGTTTTGTTCCAGAAGAAGTTTTTGTAGAACAACCTCCTGGTTTTCAAGACCTAAAACATCCTGATCATGTTTTTAAACTTACCAAGGCTCTATATGGTCTTAAACAATCCCCTAGAGCATGCTATGATAGACTTACATGATTTCTTTTACAAAACAACTATACAAAAGGTACAGCAGATCCAACTCTTTTTATCAAAATGGAAAACAAAAATGTGTTGATTGTCCAAATATATGTTGATGACATCATATTTGGATAAACTCAAGAAATCTTTAACTGATTCTTTTGCAAAATTAATGAAATCTGAGTTTGAAATGAGTATGATGGGTGAGTTTACATTCTTTCTAGGTTTTCAAATTTCTCAAAAACCAGAAGGAACTTATATATCTCAACATAAGTATATTAATGACTTACTCAAAAAGTATGGATTTGACAAAACTAAAAGTATTAGCACCCCAATTGGTACCTCAAATACTCTTGATCTTGATGAAACTGGGAAACCAGTAGATCAAAAAAAATTTAGAGGTATGATAGTGAGTTTGCTATACATGACAGCTAGTCGACCTGACTTGATGTTTTCTGTATGCTTATGTGCAAGATATCAATCTAATCCAAAAGAGTCTCACTTAAAAGACGTAAAGAGATTCTTTCGGTATTTAAAAGACACTATGGATTTAGGTCTTTTCAACTCTTCTGGAAATGTTTTTGTTTTAAAAAGGTTTTCAGATGCTGACTTTGGTGGTTGTAGAATGGATAGAAAAAGTACATCTAGAACATGTCATTTCTTAGGAGATTCTTTGGTTTCTTGGTCCTGCAAAAAACAACACTCAGTAGCACTCTCCACTGCTGAAGCTGAATATGTAGCAGCTGGAAGTTGCTGTGCTCAAGTATTGTGGATGCAGCACACACTCATTGACTATGGTTTGAGTTTCTCCAAAACTCAAATTCTTTGTGATAATACAAGTGCCATAGCTCTTAGTAAAAACCCAGCACATCACTCACGTGCAAAACACATAGATGTTAGGCATCACTTTCTTAGGGATCACACACAAAAAGGAGATATTATTTTACAATTCATCGAAACGCAAGAACAACTTGCTGACATTTCTATAAAATCGTTACCTTCTGATAGATTTGAATATATAAAATAGAAGCTAGGAATGATTACATTAAAATAATCATTCATATCTACTTCCTGTTTTACATCTCTCCAAATAGTAAGAAACTCCTCGTAGAAAGGGGGATGACATTTCTTTCTGTCTTTATGTTTCTTTTTATCTTATGTTCTTAAACTATTTACTCTTTGGATTGTGTTTTTCTTCCCTGTTTATCGTATTGACAGTTTTTATCGTATCATTCATTTTTCCCTTATGTTTATCGTATTGATAGTTTTATAGTATCATTTACTATCGACCGATGATGGTAATCAAATTCTTTTCCATCGTATCGACCGATGATGGTAATCAAATTCTTTTCCATCGTATCAATCAATTTTGGTATTGAATCGACCGATGATGGTATTGAATTTATTTTCCATCGTACCAATCAATCAATAGTATTGTATCGACCGATGATGGTATTGAATTTATTTTCCATCGTACCAATCAATCAATAGTATTGTATCGACCGATGATGGTATTGAATTTTTTTTCTATCGTATCAATAGTATTGTATCGACTGATGATGGTAATGTTTTTTTTATCATAATGAACGATGATGGTAATGATTTTATTTACTATTGAATCGACCGATGATGGTATTGAGATTGTTTTCCATCGTACTGTCAGTTCATGGTAACGAGATTGTTTTCCATCGTATTGTCAGTTCATGGTAACAAGATTGTTTTCTATCGTACGGTCAGTTCATAATAATGACTTGGTTTTCCATAAGCATGATGATGTTTTTTTTGTTTCCTTACGATTGTATTTTCTTTTGATTTCTATCAAAACCAAAAATTACCTTATGTTCTCCGACAAGTATTTTTTTTAATTTTTTTTAATTTTTTTTTGTTTTAATCCTAACCATTGATCTAGTTTTCTCTAATCTTCACCGTAGAAGATCAATGGTCACCCTTTTTCAACCGTAGAAGATCAACGGTCACCTCTTTATCGCCTATAAATAACCCCCCTCCCTCCCCAAACCCACATTGATTTATCAGGATTTTAGGCGAAGCTCTTCTCCACCAGCTACAAATCATCGTACGATCTTCTCATCGACATCACCTTTATGTCTCAATCCTCTGCTAATACTCCCGCCGAAATGTCTTCAAAGACTTTTACAAAGAAAGACTTTAACAGAGAAAGGTTATTATCTTGATACTTTTTCGATACGTACGATTCTACAATCAGGAAGATCATTTTGTTTCAAGGATGGGAACATCTGTGTGTTGAAAAGCCAGATTTTCAAGATCCGGTTTTTTTATGACTTTTGTCGGTTTTACAGAACCGTTTCTTTCGACAAATACATGACTATAAACTTTGCTGTGTACGATAGAAAATTGTCTATGTCTCTGAAACAGGCGGCACATTTTCTGAATGTTTCTGTAGAAGGGGATTCTTTCTGTCCATCGCACAAACTACTAAAGGAAGTTAGTAGGTTTAATAGGGAAAGTGCTGAAAAGACTTTGTTTGTTATTAATGAAGAAAAGAGAAAAGTGTCTCATCTTTCTCCGGACAATCGTTTTGTAACTTTATGGATACAAGGTTTTCTTATCCCAAGGAAAGGGGATAGAGAAACTTTGAAAGTTTTTGATATCATTATGCTTGACTATCTTGTGAATATGAGAAAATTAAATCTCATGGGATATGTTTTTGAAACCATTAAGAATGTCAAGACAGGAGGGATTAAGTCCCAGATGATTATGTATCCAGCTATCCTTACGAAGTTCATTTTTGAAAGTATGAAGTTTTGTAACATTCCTTTGAAAGGAAACCCCATGGATTTGAAGCCCTCATGGATTAGTAAGAGTACGATGAAAAAGCTAAATGTTTGTTTTGATCCGAATTCAAAACTTTTTGTCAGAGATGTAGAAGCTGAATTGGATCAGAATCAATCGGCACCTATGCCAGCCAAAGACATTCAATCTACCGGTGTTACTCAAAAGTCTGATCCGCAAACCAGTTAAAATCCGAAGAAGAAGCCATGGTACAGTAAGGATGTTGTAGAAAAATGGAGAAAGGATAAGGAACAAAGAAAAGAAGGTGATCCGAAGTTTGGTCTTGACCCTACTGAGGCTTTTGTAGAAAGAGTAAGGGTAGAAGAAACCCTTCAGGCTGAAAAGAAGAAGAAGGTTCTTTTAAAAAGAAAGGCTCATGACTTTGATGTCTCTAAAGTCTTGAAAGCGATTGAGGATTCCAGTGCCCAACTAACAGAAGAAGTGAATCAAGAGCCCATCGTACAGAGTCTCCCTGAGAAAGGAAAACAAAAACAAGTGATGGAAGAGATAGAAGAAGTGGAAGAAGAAGAAGGAGACTTTCTTTTAGAATTTCTTCAAAGTTCAAAGAAGAGTAGAGAGGAATCGGTTCAAAAGCTGAGTGAAGGTGTTCACAAAACTCCTCATGCCGATCAGGCACGATATCTGGAGAGATTGTCATCTCAAGAAAAGCAAGGTGCTCAATCCTCTCACTCTGATAAAGTTGTTGTCATTAGTGAAAAAGTGGAAGAAGAAAGAAAGCAGAAAGAAAAAGCAAAAGGAAAACAGCCACTTGTTGACTCAAGCTGATCGTATGAACTAGCATCGTATGATGAAGATACTGATTCAGAGCATACAATCTCTCTCAAGAAGAGTGATTACATTGTTCATGTTTTAAGAAGGGTTGAGAAGACCATTCCTTATTTCCCGAGGCTGGAAGGGAAGATTAATTTTATTACTAACAATCAAAAGAAGAAGTTAGGCTCTGTAAAAGAATTGAGGAAGAAAGTTTTGTCAGTAGAAGCTGATTTGAAAGTTCTATCAGAATGTTCGGTTGCTCATAAAAAGGAATGCAATAAGATGACCAAGTGGTCATACAAAACAGAGAGCTCAATCAATGATCATGAAATAGCTATTGAAGATATAAAAAGGTTATCAAATGAGTTTGCAATTGCTTTCAACAATCTTGACGGAGAAACGGTTGAAAGGTTGAATCTTTTGTCTTCTCAAAGAGCTGATGTTCCTTCAGTGAAATATTTGCAAGAGAGAATGAATGTTTTTCAATCAGAATTCTTGAAGGCTTCATCGTTCAAAGATGAAATGGTTTTGCTGAAGAATCAAAATTCTGTGTTATCCAAAGATAACAAGAATTTGAAAAAAAGAATTGATACCCTTGAAGAAGTAATCAGAGTCCAGGAGGAGACTATCAGAAATCAAGATCAGATTTTTGCGGACCAACAAGAGCTTCTCAAAACTCAGGGTGAATCAATTTATGAAGACAAGAATGAGATCAAGAAGATGAAAGCTGTTCTTCATGAGCTTATAAATAAGGAGAAGGAAATAGAAAACAAATGATTGTTGTATTTGTTTTCTTTTGGAACTTGTTTTTGTTTTGTAATGACTTTTATGATCCTTTTCTTTTATCCATTGTCTTGTATTGCTTTACTAACTCCTTCAGACAATTCAAGATTACTCCTTTCTTTTTGTAAATCACAAAGGGGGAGAATATTTACAAAGTGGAGAATGTTTTATAAAGGGGGAGAATGCTTTACAATGCTCGTAACGAAAATATACGAATATAATCCTTAGGAAAGTCCATACCTAAGGGGGAGTTAGTTGTATTCAATTTCTTATTCAGAAGAGTTTTCAATAACTCAGGGGGAGATAAGTATTTCTTGTTACATTTACTTTGTGTGTTGTGATTTCCAAAAAGGGGGAGATTGTTAAGTCAAAAGTCTTCTTTTGACTCCTATATCATGTTTTGGAAATCAAAAATGCATTCTATCATATTTTTGGAAATTACATTTGTCTTCTATCATGTTTATCGTATCGTACAATACTAATCATACTGACTCTATCGTACTGACTCTGTCAATCGTATCGTACTGACTCTGTCAATCGTATCGTACTGACTCTGTCAATCGTACCATACTGACTCTATCAATCGTATCGTACTGACTATGCAATTCAAATGTTCATTATTTGTTTTGGTACTTAGTCAAAAACACTCATTGCATACGAATCGTACTCTTGTTTTTTCATTTCTATATATCTATTGTCCAAACAAAACGATGTCGTTGAGTTAGTTACAAACTAATCAAAATGATGTCGTGCTTTCTATTTCAATATGACCGTTGGAGGCAATATGACCGTTGGAACCCGAGGCCTATAAATAGGAGGTCATTTGAAGCTGAGAGAACAACGATGAAACGATGAGAACGAATGAAGAGACTCTGTGAACTACCAAGATTCTAGAGAGAGACACTGTGACTTATCTCATCTGCCTTGTGCGTCCGATCATCATATTGAGGGCTGCCGGGGATAGGCAGACAGACGTGTCGATCATCGTATCGAGGGCTGCCGGGGATAGGCAGACAGACGTGCCAATCATCGTATCGAGGGCTGCCAGGGGTAGGCAGACAGACCTGTCGATCATCGTATCGAGGGCTGCCGGGGATAAGCAGATAGACGTGCCGATCATCGTATCGAGGGATCACCAAGGTGTTGGTGAGACATACCTTTTATCCTAGGTGAAAGGATAACCCTTCTCTTTGGGTTAAAAGAATTGTATTACTTTTACATTTCCGCTGTTACTTGTATTAGAAAGGGGTTTGTATTGTTTCCTTTCTTCTTTACATATTCAATTGTAGTTGTTTCAATTACAATCATTCTATTACATTTTGTATAGATTGATTCTACAGGCTTTAAGGTAGAATCATTCATCTTTGTATTACTCTGATTATTGTGTTCACCTTGAATACAATTGTTTTACATTACATTAGTATTACAATAGATCATACCTTTTATATTCAATACAATTGTGGGTGTTTGTATTTGTATTAGTTTAAGATCATTTAAACTAATCTCTTTGTTGCTAAAACTAAAAGGTTTTTTAACCTACAATTCACCCCCCTCTTGTATTGTTCCATCTAATAGACTTATATCTACATATTCGATGCAACAATGACTTCCCTCAATGAGGCAAATCATATGTCACAATAATAATGTTTTGAAGAATACTGTAGTTGTTTGATCAAACTAATCATGATGTTGAGATTTTGGGAACATTAGTAGTACATGGAAAATACATATAATATTATTGGGTCATTTGAAATTTGTGATCTAATTGTATGGTTTGGAGCACAATATCTACCTTCATAATCAATGTGGCTAATGATAATGAGCCATCAATGTAGAAATATAATATGGTGTTGGTGACATGGATATGTCATAGTGATCCCAAAAATTTTGTCCACTAAATTATCATTACCACTGTATTATAATAAAAGATGTTCTCTCAAAAATAAAGTAATATTATATAGAATGTATAAGGAATTCGGGGTATCCATGTTTATCGATAACTAATATGAGGATTGTATGAAATCTATGGGAGATTCAAAGGATCAAATCGAGAACCAAAATTACCGTTGAAATCACTAGAACATCCCATACCCAATGGAATTATGTTTTAATTGTCTTTAGATCATTTTATATATACCATTTTCTGTTAAATATTAAAATATTGAGAAATTGTAATTAAACTTTTTTACTGATAGAACCATGATTTTGGAATAAATGTTATTGGGGTCTATAACATCTTGAAACTAGGTAAATATCATTGTAACGAACAAGTTCAATGGAATGTGGATTTCTAGATTATGAAATATACAAATATTATCTGATAAAGAAATTATTATGATTGTTAGTTTATAATAATAATAATAATAATAATAAGTGATTAATATTGTAACATTCAAGAGAGTAATTTCAATAACCTCTCTTGGGTGAATTTCATAGCTATCAAATATAATGATTAGTCTGTTTCAACAAATAAATTTTGTGATAAGGATTAGAAAAAAATTGATGATAGAGAAATTAGAACCATAATTTTTAATAATTATTCTTTGTTAATCATGTTGACATTATAATAGTGATTATTAATTAATTATTAAATAATGAATTCAAGAGTTTTATCACATAAGATCAGAATGGATGGGAATAATGCAATGAAATGAATAAAAATTTGGAAAATAAAGTGATTTATCAAGTAAATAATGGAAAATGTGAATACTTATTTAAATATAATAATTAATATTAATAATTATTGCTGTATTATTTAAATTTTTTCAATGAGAATAACCTTGTGGTGTTAACAACATGACATAAATATAATCATTTATATCGAGACATGGAATGATATTTAATGGGATGATAAACATGGAAAATGTGAATGAGTATAAATGAGGGATATTATAATATGGTAATTTATATAAATATAATAAGAATAGGATTTTTATAGAAATGATTATGGGGTTTTATACAAATAGAATAACATAATTTGAATGAAAATGAGAGTATATTAAAAAAATAATATGTTTACATGAGAAGATGTGTATAAAGATAAGAGTAGATAATGATATGAAACAGAACTTTTTTTATATTAAAATTGAATTGTTTAATTAAAATGATGATTAGTCATGAATTATTATTGATAGTATTTAATTATTTGAGAATCTAGCATCCAATTGTAGATGTTGTTCTATTCGGTGATGTTTCAGGTGATGTTTTTTCACCTATATTATGTCATATAAAGTTTAGTGGTTTAGTAACTATCATTTTTATATTATAGAATGGTCCTTTTCATTTTATGATTTCAAAGGGTTGTTTCCATTAGTGATTTCATAATGGTTTTCATTTTATATTAGATATATTTTGATATTATTTGGGTTTTTGGATATTTTTATATGATTGATTTTTTGAATTCGCATACTCTGATTTCTGATAAAATATATAATGAATGGATATGGATGATAATAGAACAGAATAGTGAATCTATATTACAGTCACCTTATGTATAGTGTTCCTATGAGATAGTATTGACTATATTTTTTTCTCAACCAAGGATATGGGTAGATGCTGGCAATGATTTATGAATGTATTTTCTTATACTCAATAACATCATTGGGAAAATATGGATCTAATATTTATTAAATAGAATTAGTGATGAGTAATATTTTTAGATATCAATAGTGTTGTGTATATGTATATTGGTAACTCATTCGGTCTCCATGATATGTGATCTTAATATATGTGATAGGTAAAGATGAGTAGTTCCACTAAAATATTAGTAATGATAATAGGATGAATTGTAATTTACCCCAATGGTGACAACCATTTTATATTGTACTATATGGATTGAGGTATCTGATGACACACCAGATGCTGTCTATTTTCATACCAAAATCATTGTGACATAGATGTCCAATATATATATATATATATATATATGTATATATATATTTGTATCCCTAATAATGTCTATTTTTATACTATTCCATTTTATAGGTTTGGCCTTTTAGTATTTCATTTCCTAAAGTATATTAACATGTATACACTACAACATATAGATATATGAGTTATTCTATTATTTGATGTGTATTTTCATCATAAAATTAGATAAAGACAGAGATGTGAATATCTTTTAGCAATTATGGGATTATTGGATAAATTTTTTCCCCTATCAACACACTTTTCTTGTATACTAGGTGAATTATTGAGGGAAAATAATTCATAGTTATGCGATATTTATTTATTATCCTCGTTTAAAAATATTCATTTAGATATCATAATATCATTTTGGGATGAGTTTATTATTCAATGATGGAAGGTGAATGAACATTTTGATATGGATGCAGGTAATTAGTTTCTTTTCAAGGACAAATATTTTTAGGTGTGGTCAATTTAAAAGTATGTGAATTCACCCAAAAATGCACCTATTAATTCATTTTCAAGTGATCTAAATCAAATTAACAATTTAGTATCTATGAGTTTGTCAATACACATTTTAGTTTAAATGAATATAATTAGTGTATTTTTTGATCACCATGGCTTATATTTAGCAAAAATATTAATTAATAACTAAAATTTTGGATACTTTAATTCGAAATTCAACGATATATTATATTATAAAATAGAATACATCCTTGAGTATGAATAAAAGGTACCATAGGTTAGGTATTTATTTATTTTCACTCTTGGTGTTCATTTTGTGTAGTAGAAGAATCAATATTTTCAACGAATTATTTAATGAATAATACATAATTTATTTACACAGAAAACATAGATAACTATCTTATAAGCTCATTTTATTGTAAAATAGGGTACCCTTATAGTTTTTGAAGGTATAAAACAAACATGATTGGTGATCCTTGACCAACTATTATGGAACTTTGATGGACGACCATCTCATTTTTGTTTAAGATTATCTCCCATTCAACCATCCTATTATATTCAAGCCCAATTTCTCTCTTTTAGATTTATTATCAAATAACCTAAACATTGAATTAATATTTAATATGTTTTTATATATTTCCTTAGGAACTGAGGCCCGTGAATTTTCCAAAATCAAAAAAATATATTATGGGATATTTTAGTGGCATTTTATGGGTATAAAATTAAAAATGTATCAATATTTTTTTCAGTATTAAAAAATCAATAAGATTATAGTATATGTGGGGATAGACCTTTGATTAATAATTCTAAAACCATTTTAATCACTCTAATTATAGGTATGAATTCAAATCTCATTGAAATATTATTTTTTAATATTCTTTAACTTATCTATAATTACTGGGGAAACTATATGGTACCTTTCAAGAATATAGTCGAATATCAGAATGATAGGGAATCAGATAGTCCACCTAATAAAATTTGGTTTTTATGTGATAATACATTCATGGAAAATGTTTGTGGGTGCGGGAAGATTTAATATATCTAGTGGAAATATTATTTATATTTGATATATGATCTTATGACTCATTATGTGTAATAAAAACCATACATAATAGGGGTAGATTAGAAAATAATAGTAGTCGTAGAAATTTATGTGGTAATCTGATCAAATTGATCTAGTGGTACAGATCTAATCATGGTAGTGGTACTTAGTAAATGTAGTAAAAAATTTAAGTCATCCAATATGTGTGATTGAATGGAATAATATGAGTCATTTCACCTCCCTCCTAATTGATGTGAGAATTCAGAGAGAGTCATAAAATAAAACAAATTATTTGGTGGAGGTAGTATTTATTTTCCATTGTGATCCCACAAATATATACTATAAAATAATAATGGGATGCACAAACTAATGGAGTAATGTATCACTAAAAAACTAATATCTATTGTTTTTTAGGCACATATGGGATCCACTTGGAAATCATGAACTAGATAGAAATAAGGAGTCATGTGAGGATTCATCTAAGATTTGAATTGGGTGTTGGATGTTCTATTAGAAAATTCCTAACAACCCAAGACCAAAATAATTGAGGTTGAGTCATCTTGAGAAATATTTTTTTAATAATTTATGATATTGAAGATTAAATTACTTTTGAAATATTATTATAAATTAATAATAAATTATTTTTGTTGATAATTAATATCATTATAAATATATCACATTGTGTCATTGATAATGAGGTCATCATGTCATAAAATGTGGTGGAACCTTAATTTATGGAATATGATGATATTATTTCCAAGGAGATCATGAAATTATTATTATTATATAATAATAATAATAGAAATTAAAGAATATTTTTAATCTAGATGAATAAATTTTAATTACATCTATGATTAAATTCCTGATTATAAGAAGAGGTGAATTGACTATTTTGACTAATCACTAATGTGATAAGTATTATATCCTCATTAATTATATTGAAACAAAAATAATTAATGTTAATATCAATTCTTCATAAATCATATTTAAATAATTATATATATTAGGAATTAATTATGAAATAATTAATTTAATACCTTCATAAAATTTGATCTATATGGATGTAAATAAAAAAATGGAAAAAAGAAATCTATATAAATAAATATGTGTTGTTAAATAGTGAATGGTTAATGTGATCTAACAACATTAATGAAAAAAAATTCTAAAAAAGTGGTGTGTAATTTAAATGGGACATTATAATCATAATTCTGTTTTTTTGACATGATAATGAACATGAAAATATTTACCTAAATATAAGGTGTGAAATTTAATATGATTTGATATATATATGATATAACTAAATAAAATGTGAATGAGAATGGAATATAATATTCAAATTCAATAATTAAAGGAAATGACTATTATAATAATAAGGATATGAATTCCCATAAATGGGTTTTCATTTTTTCAAATGAAATGAGGGAAGTATAATGAATGAATTTGGTAACACGTGATAACAAGGATTAATTTTAAAGTGAATAAAAATGTATAAAACATTAGTTATTGAAGAATTTGTTGAATTTTTTATAAATAATTTTATCATTATTAAATAATTATAACAATAATTATGTAATCCATGAATTTTGGTTTTATTTGAGAATTTGTGTTATCATATGATGTCATATGAAAATATTATTGACAATGTCATTTTTTGGATAACTAAGTGGTATAGTGAAAAATATTTATCAAATTTTGATTCATTATTTCCTTTATATAGATTTAGAGGTTTATTTTATATTGGGGGTGGTAGAGTTGTTGGGTTTCTATGTGAGAACTTAGGGGATGGTGATAAGAGGATCTATGATTGATCTTCAAGTGATTAATTTGTAGTTGTAATTTATTATGAAATGTGATCCAGTATATGTTGTATGGGTATTGATAAAAATGGGATTCAAAAGCTAGTCTCCTTTAAACTCAAAAATAATATAATGGTAGATTGGTATGGTAGTGGATATATTCCTTATAATACATGGATCTTGGTACATAAGGATAATGAATTGTGAATGTACATCCATTACTAAGTCACTTATTTTGGATGAAATTGATAATAATTCTCTATGATATCTTTTAGGATGATAAATTATTCTTATGTATCTTGAATGAGATATATAGATATGGGTAACCCATCTAATGTCCCCAATCTAAGAACATGGTGAATGGGATATTTGGAGAGTACTAGTTTCTCATACATCATAGTTGTTAGAATGTGATGAAATGTAACTTACCAAAATGGTGACATCCATTCTCTCACATAAAAATGTATTTGAATAGACAAGGAAACACTATATATTATATCCTATCATACCTGAATTATATAAAATAATAGTTAATTAATATATAAATATATATTGGTTATACCGTAGATAAGTGTTTTTCATCATGTATTCCCGTACAAAAACATTTCCCAAGATATTTTAACTTATTCCAACATCCGGATATGTATTTGCTATGTGATATAGAGATGTTTATTTCTTCAAATTAAAGTAGGGTATTTACTTAGTCACTTCTGATATATATGGTGTTTTTTATTTATTAAATATTGTAGAAATAGGTTACTATTTATATTTATTCATTAAAACAATTGTTATTTTGTGATAATGATAAATGTGACCTATGCATTTTTTGATCATGGTGGTTTCTCAAATTTCTTATTTATAACCCCATATAAGGTCAGGTAGTCTAAAAATGTTATGCACTAGACCTCCCCAGTCTTTTACATTGTAAAATTTTGGTGCTTGATGTGTTCTAGGATGCAATAGTGACTCATTTCAAGAGATTTCCAAAAATAAAGTTTTTACAATTGTGATTCGCAATGGTTAGATGAAAAATATTTCTTATCTAGTGGTGAGTCATCCATCGGTGACTCACCCACTAGTGAATCATGAGAATGGATCACCTAATGGTGAGTCGATTCCAACGTTTTTTCAACAATACATGGTTCTACTAGTTTTTTCATATTCACCCCTTTAATGATTTAATTGATGTAAATTGAGTTTAAAACAATTTTTAAATGTTCCTGATTCAATTACAAAAGATTTAAAACATATATTTATTCATAATTCTATGGTTTATTTAATTAAGTCAAAATGCATGATTTATCTTACTATTTAATGGGGAGTTTAAAACAGATTCATTTTTCTTGAGTATCAGATTTATTCCTTCATAGGTGGAAACATTTCCTACATTATTTATTTCTATATTCTATTAATACAAAGGTTCTCTAGAACCTTTCACACCTAAGAGGTCATGTGTGTATGTTTCTCCCGTGGATCACATTTCCCTGGAACCTTATGAACCCCCAATTTGGCAAAAGGAGGAGGTGCAAATCAATAATTTCACAAAGTATGGATCCCATTTTCCCTCTAATTTATGATTCATATGGGTTGGTTGTACAAATATTTTCCATGTGAAGGTAGTTGAATCAATGTTTAATAATGATAAATAAATTATATCTAAACAAATAAAAAGTGGTTGGGTGGAATGTTACACAAGAAATTGTTTCATTATTTATTAATATTGTGATATATATGGGTTATATTCCTACTAAATAGCATTGCCATTGGTAGTATTTATTTTTACACTCAAGATGAATTATGATTGAATGTTGTCAATCATGATTTTAGTGACTGTATATATTTAATTGATTAACTATGTATATTTTTTAAAATAAATGGATACCCTAGGATCAAACATGTACTGTGATAACCCATGAATTATCTAAGTGGAATTTAAGGATGAGTGTTTTCTAAATCTGAATACACCTTCCATTATTTGGTACGTTTTTGTGTTTTTTGTGGTTTTTTTCTATCTTATTCCTTGTGTGGATGTGTGGTGTCGGGGTTGAGAGCATGTCTATAGGGTGAGGTGGTACGAGTGGTGTAATTGAATCTCAAGTTGAGATACTGAATGTCTATGAAAAGGATGGGTTGTGATTGAGCAACGGTGGTGTAGGATCAGGTTGTGAAATGTATATGTTACTAGGTGTGGAATGTGTGGTGTTATTATATAGTTATTCTATCATGTTTGGTTGTGATGAGATGTTTTGTAGGGTTTGTCTATGTGTGTGGGGTTTTCTTATTGAGATGGTGGATTAGGCGAATTGACATTGAATAATAATTATTGAGGTGGTTGGTAAGGGTTTTAAATGGAGTTGAAATATGAAGCAAGTTTCATTACTATGGTTCTTTTTCCTCTACATGTTTTTTGTAGTTTGGCTTTTTGAATGTTATGGTTGGTAGTTTCCAGTGTAGGGATGGAATGAATAAATAGTTTCCTTAATAAAGATTGATTATTTGTTAAATAAGTTGGTTGGGGGTGTGTCTAAGTTGTGGCTTGTTGTGGATGGATTTCATTTCGTCAACTTCCAAAGAGACTGGTGTTGGTGTTAATAAATGCATTTAGAGGTAGCGTTAGATTTGGAAGTATTAGAAGGTAGTTTATTGTTTAATTTAGAACCCATATGTTTTCCTTGAGAGTTTGATACTATATATACATTTATGTATCATTATTTATGTCTTCTATATGCACCCCACCCTATTTGAGAACAGTATGTCAAACACACCCATTGTCACGGGGGACAGTGTCTTTCCCAAACATCTCGGTGGGGGGATGGAAAGCTGGAAACCTACTCTACCTTTCTTCCTTTTCTAGGCTGTGATAACCCAAGATTCATCATATAGTTAGTGGTTTGTGGGGCCTAGGTGTGTGCGGATGAGTTTTGGATTCCAAGGTGTCTTCGAGATGAGATGTGACATGATATGTGGCCCTAGTGTCTATGGGTGGGATGTTTTTGTAAGGCCCAGGTGTGTGTAGGAGAGACCAGTTATTCCTAGTTTTCCTACGATGTAAGTCAAGATATGAGGTCAAGGTGTGTGTTGGTTGGTTTTTATGTTGTAATTAAAGAAGATGTAGGAGTTCCATGATCTATTTCGTTAGGGTATAAGAGCATATAATCCATGGGAAAGTGGTGTGGGGTACCCTATCATAGATGTTCTTACTTATTACATTACATGACTTTAGTTTCCTAGTGATCATGCAATTGTGAGGTGTGGATGGCTACAATACATTGTTATGTGTTTTTGGTTCTTCTTTTTTCTCAGATAAGCATTAGCATGCTTCTCTCACTAGTGAACGAGAGACTTTGGATTCCCTAATGAGTATACTTGTATGCCCAACCTATGTTATAAAACAGCATTATGATTTCCAGGAAGATTATAGGGACTATGTTGGGTATTACTAGCTTGGACTATTGGATAGTTGTTGCACCTCTTCTTATCTTTACTTTTGCGTATTCACTTTGGAGCTTCTCCTTGTATATATATAATATTTACATTACACATTCATGTGGAGTGGAATTTTTTTTCATTATATAGTGCTTGATGTAGTTTTGGGATGGACAATATTATCGCCTTAAACTATTTTCTTATAAAATGGGGTAATGCCTCCGATTTTGTGTGATTCTTTACCCTTAGTGTTGGTCGACACACCAGGTCCTACATGAGGCGGGACTCAGGGGTCATTATATACCATCCTTCATTTCTAACTTCGGAGGTTTATCTTTAGAGGGAGGGGGTTGTGGCATAGCGGTACCCGAGTATATGTTTGTGAGGTAGGATGGAGTTTGGAGTTATGAACAATGAGGGTTTCATGGGTTGGTAGGGAAATAGTGTCAGGTGATCTTGTTGTTTGACATAGGCCTGCAATGACTGCCATAGAAACATTATTTTAGCCCCCGTATGATATGATGCAAGGACACTCAGTCTACCGAATAACCATGTGAGACTACAAAATTTTTAGGGTAGAGACTATCGGAATGTTACATACAACATAATGTAAATTTTTCTTATTTTAATTGGTTGTATTGGGAAATATAAACAGATAATTAGTTTAATTTAATCATAAATAAAATTCCAGACTACCTGAAATTATGAGTTACTTGATTAAAAGTTTCCATCCATGCAACTCTTTCTTTGTTTGTATGTATTGTAGGTAGTGGATGCTCAGTAGGCTGACTTGATCAGTCTATAAAGGGTTGATTTTTTAAAGGAGGATGATCAGTGGAAGCACAAACTAGTATATTTCTAGTGATAAACTCTTTGGAAGTACGAGGGAAACATTTTTTAGATAGAGATGGAGAGTTTGCCCATAGATCTTGTGATTACCTTTAGTTTAATCTAATCATCGATTGAGTATTGGGTTTCTTTTTAAGTGACCCGTATACATGGAGTCATGTTTCAGTTGTGGACGCTATAACTGTGGGAGAGGAAGGATGTCGATATTATGCGGGTCAATTTTGAGGAGTTCTGAGCTGAATTCCCTTCATTGAACATGATTTCCAATAAGAGATTGTATCTATTTTCCCTCCAGAATGGGAGTATGTCGGTATAGATGTTGTGGATCAGGTTCGGGGATCTCCTTTTTTTCTCTAGCTATCTTTCTGGAGGAGGATCCTCATGCAAGAGGTTATGGGAAGGCACTTCTTCATTCTCTCTAGTACGTTGTTACCCCGTTCACCATACTAAAAACATTGATGTCCATAGTAAGGTAGAGTTATTTGAGAGGATGCACTCATGAGGAGGTATAACATGAGAGGGGAGTAATCATATTACATCCATGGGAAAAGTTATCAATAGATGGTCTTAGGTGCCAAGGCCTTCTATGTTGAGTCAATAAGGTTCTTCTATTGAATTTTCAATTCCTACATACATAGAGGAGATTGTTAAGTCATTTAGGCTTTTTTTAGGACATTACCATTCCTTATTGTTTTGAAAATCAAAAAAATATTATCTCAAGGAAAATATCATTTTACCCCTTGTTTTTACTTCATTATGGAATGTTTCTTTCCCCAAGGAAATTTATCTTTCTCATATTGTCATTGTTCATATCATAATTTTTCTATGTGTAAAATTTGGTTTATAACCAAAACCACTGAATCCTATAAATACCTAGATATGAAGTATTCTATTTTAGAATCTGAATTCTCTTAATTCTGGTTATGAACTCTTCTAAAGTTATGACTCCAAATTCTAATTACGAATTCTGGTTTCGACCAATATTATTTATGAATCTGAAATCTAATTACGAATTCTGATTACGAACATTATGAGTTCTGACTGCGAATTCTGAATATGAATTATGGTTACGAAATTCTGAGTTATGACACCAAATCTGATTACGAATTCTGAATATGATCTTTCTGAGTTATGAGTCCGAATTCTGATTACAAAATTTCTGAGTTCTAACTCCGAATTCTAATTACAAATTCTGGTTATGAAGTTTCTGAGTTCTAACTTCAAGTTCCCTGATATAGACTCCGAACTCCTCTGAGTTCTGACTCTGAATTCTCATGAACTCTGACACTCGAACATTGTAAGTTCTGATTCCGAATTCTTGTGAATCCAGATTCAAAATTTCCTTGAAATTCAGACTCTGGAAAACTATAGAGTTTATGTTCTGAATTCCTAGAAAACAAAATTCGAATATCCTTGTATGGTAGACTCAAAATTTAATTTTGATTATTCTATGAAATATCATACTTGCTTACATTCCATATATTGAATTATAGTTATGTAAACATATTTTTTCTTTCACTTATTTTGTTATAAATGATTTCATGCATTCAGTTTCTAACATACCATCGTTTGAGTGACACATGTACAAGTCCTTTCTGGAATTCAAGGAAAAATATGACCATTGGAAGAGGGAGCCAACCATTGAAGCCATGCCTATAAATTGATGCTCATTTTAATTAGTTCAACACTGTTATATGAATGCTCTAAGACTCTAGAGATTAAATGTGGTTGATGTGATTTCTAGAGAGAAACTTTCTTTGCATCGTGTGCACTGAACTTCTTTTTCATATTTCCGTTGTGCGACTCTGATTGTTACTGTGTACAATCGAGGGCTTCCGAGGATTAGAAGACATAGGTGCCGACTACCCTTAAGTCAAGGGCTTATTTGCTAAGGAAGATAGAGGTGATGACTACCTTAATGTTGAGGGGTTACGAGGATAGAAAGATAGACTTTGATCTTTGTATCGAGGGAATACCCTAGTGTGGGTAAGACAAAAATTCTTGATATTATAAATTAAGGGACCTATATCCAAGGTTGTTGGATACCCTTCCCTTTGGGTTAAAAGAATTATTATTATTAATTTTTTTGTTACATGTTTTCTACTGCATTTCTATTGTTGAGGAAATGATAACTATCTTATACATCCTTATACATGTACTATGATTTAGTTAGTTTCTATACGCTTTTAGGTACAATAGACATCTTTTTAATCTTTTGTTATGTTTCTTTTCTGGATTCACATTTCTGGAATTGCTTTCTCAGAATCGTATTTCCAGATTCAAGTAAGTTTATAGATCTTGAGGTTATGTAAATTACCTTGTTTAACCTTGTTAAACATAACAATCATTAATGATCCAACAAAATTTTTAAAGAATACAATTCACCCCTTCTTGTATTTGAGTATCTCATTCTTATTTTGATCCTATATTTGGTATTATAGATATATCACACTCACACATACCATCTCTAAAATTTGTATCAAAGGTTGGAAACCTCATACTTTGATCCAATTCAACAATTGGGTTTAGATTGGTTTAATCTGAATTAATCTCAAGATTTGATTCAGTAGAGAAATCTTCTTCTCACATTATTTTTCAGAATCAGTTTTTTCGACTCATAATGTTTGGATTCATTTATTCTTTGAGTTACTCTGGTTCTATATTTTTTCCTTAGTAATATTTTCCTTGAATATGAACTTTTTCTATTAACAAATTTGTGTGGAAAGAATTTTCTTTAAGATGGAAGGAATCAATGTTGGTTCCATAGACAATATCAATCCAACTAGACCACCTATCATTGATGGAAATGACTATGAGTATTGGAGAGATCTCATGAAGACTTTTATTATCAATACTTGTATTGATAATTTTGTGATTCTTACTGGACGATACAAGATTCCTGATAAAGAAGTTAGTACCTTTACAAATAAAAAAAAGCATGAATATCAACTGAATTTTATGGTACACAATACTTTTCTTTGTTCCATGAATAGAAATATATATTACCAAATTTCATCTTATGAAGAAGAAAACATTATTTGGAAGAAACTTGAAGTTACTCATTTTGGTATTTCCAAAGTTATTGAAACAAGAAGTGCTATGCTCAGAGCTGAATATCATGGATTTAACTTTCCTTATGAAGCACCCATATGTAAGGTGCAACAAATATTCCCGACTATTATGAATATTTTAAAATCAATGGGTGGGAAGGATTAGAGGATGAATCACTTGTTGAAAAGATCATAGACATCATTCCTAATGAGTGTGAATGTAAGAGGATATCTATAGATGAGAACAAAAAGTTTACTCATATTAATCTTGATGAACTCTTTGGAACTCTTCTTCAACATGAGACTAGAATGAAGAGATATGATGATAATGTATAGAAGAAGAATGGAAATGGAAGTGTTGATTTTACTTCAACTTATAATCATATAAAAGCCAAGACTGTTAAGAGAGTGACTAGATCCAAATCTAAGAAGGTTATTATTCAATCTGAATCTAGTGGAAGTGAATCCCCAGAGAATAATTTAGCAAATATTTCTTGAAGGATGAACAAGATATCTAGACAAAGAAACTTTCATTCCAAATACATCAATAAAGTGAAAAAATATATGAATGATTCAGAGGTCACATGTTATGAATGCAAGAGAGTTGGACACACAACCCCTGATTGTCTTATGCTTAAAATAAAGGAAATAAAATAAAATCATTCTCACATAAACAAAGAGAAATATTACAAGGTTAAAGCAAAGAAATCCTTGAAGTTTAATGACACCTGGAGTGCCAGTGGTGGTGACTCTTCATATGAATCTTCAGATTATAAATCTTCTTGACAAAATAATCATGGTCTAATATCCATACTACAGATTGACAATCATTGTTCAATGGATAATGTACACAATGATGAATTTATAACCAATATATCATTGAATGACAATGTTAGTAAATATTATAACTCTTCGGATGAAGAATCGTTTTCCGATGATGATAATGCTTTACCTTCTTATGAAGATGTTTCTAGGTTTGCAAAACATCTTAACATTGAGAATTCAAAACTCATGAAAAAACATGATAAGGAAAAATATAGAAATACTATTCTTAATAAAGAAATATCAGATCATTCCAAAGATCATGATATGAAAAATTCTGATTTTGAAAGTATTTCAAAAAATCTTTAGGAAGTATGTTCTGAGAGGAATGAACTTTCTAATGATCTAGAAAAAGTAATTTCTATGAAAAATGTTTTCGAGCCTAGCTTTAGTTCATAGTAAAATATTTTGGAAGACAAGAACTCAGTTATCAAACTCAAATCTAAAATATTTTACTTGAGGAGGTGTTTTTCAAACTTTACCTTTGGTAAATAAAATGTTGATAAAATGTATTCCCAAATCCAACCACTAAGTAATATCTCTGGTTTTGGTTATATAGGTTCTAAACTAATTTTTAGTTTCAATTATTTTGTTCCTCAAAGTTCTCCATTTTGTACTAACTGTCAGTGTGGTGGAAACTGGGCAAAGAATTGTTCTTTAAACAAAAACAAATCTTTAGGATTTCATAAAGCTTGCTTCTCTAAGATGATGTGGGTGCCTAAAATTTTTCTTTCTAAGAATTCCAGATCCAATCAAGTTTGGATTCTTAAAATATAACTTTTTCGTATTTTCAAGAGAATAATGAAGGTACCAATAGAAATACATGGTACATGGATAGTGTATGTTCCCGAAATATGATTGTTAACAAAAAATACTTTGAAAAGACTATCAAGATGAAAGGAGGAAATGTAACATTTAGAGATAATGCTCAGGGGGAAATTATCAGAATAGGTAACATCCTTATTCTTGGAAATACATTGATTTAAAATGTTTTATTTTTGAAGGGTCTTATGCAAAAATTCATTAGCATAATCCAATTATGTGATAAAGGTTACCTTGTGGATTTTAGGAATGATAAGTCCTTAGTACAATATTCCAAGGAAGAGTTTGTTCATTCCACCCATAAGCATGAGAATGTATAAACAATAAACATAGAAGACCATAGGAGCGAAGACCTACCTTGCATTAGTGAAATGGAAGATCATTCTTGGTTATGGGGTAGAAGGTTAAGTGTCTATAACCATAAGAACTTATGAAAAATTTCTAAGAATAGATTAGTTAAGGATTTAATGGATCATATATTTGATTCTTCCAAAGTTTTTGACTATTGTCAATATGGAATGCAACATATATCAATTTTTAAATCATTCTATGAAGTATCAACTACCAAAGAATTATAGTTAGTGAATATAGATCTTTTTGGTCCAACGAAAACTTGAAGAATTGGAGGCAAGTACTATATATTTGTTCTTGTTGATGATTACACTAGATTTACATGGGTTTATTTTCTAAAAATGTAGTATAAATCCTTCTTGTATTTCAAAAGTGTTAGAGACCATGTTAAAAATGACAAATGCCTTCCACTAAAAACTATTCATAGTGATCATGGAGAAAAATTTCAAAATTTTGATTTTGAAACATTTTGTAGTAGAAAAGGAATTACTCATAAATTATCAGCACCCAGAACACCTCAACAAAATGGTGTTGTTGAAAGAAGAAAAATAATTCTTCAAGAGATAAATAGAACCATGTTGTATGAGTATTATCTAGCCAATCATTTTTTGGATGAAGATTTAAGTAATGATTGTTATACTATAAATCTAGTTGTTATTAGAACTTTTCATAATAAAACTCCTTATGAGTTATGGAATGGTATAAAACCTATAATTTCCGACATTAAAGTTTTTGGTTGCATGTTTTCATCTAGAATACTAAGGATAATCTACATAAATTTTCATGAAAAGCTGATGATGGAATTTTCTTAGGCTACTCCACAACTTCAAAGGCAAATAGATTTTTCAATACGAACTCTTGTACTATTGTGGAGATAGTACATGTTAAATTTGATGAAACTGGTCCTTTTGTTTTTAAACAACCCCAACCTAAATCTTCGGATGTGTTTTAAAAAACTAATTATCAACCTATGTTAGAGGATCCTTTTGATAATGAAAATGTCCAAGAAGATACTTCTGAAACATTTAATCCAGAATATTTTCTACCCTATTTTGATGAACAGGTTTTACAAAACCCAAATCAGTTGTTTCTAAAGAATAATCCCAGTGATAGTATCATCAGTGATGTAAATAAACTTGTAAGGACTGGATGTTCCTTAAGAGATGAAGTAGAAAATCTAGAATTCCTTTACCAGTTAGAACTAAAAATCAATGAAGAATATTTATGTGATGATGATTGGACTAAATCTATGTTAGATGGGATAAATGAATTTGAAAATAATAAAGTCTAGAACTTGGTTGAAAGAACTAAGTAAACCTTTGTTAATGTTGTAAAATGGGTCTTCCAAAATAAGGGTGATGAAAATGGAATCATAGTAAGAAATAAAGCTACATTAGTTTTTAAAGGATATATTCCAAATAGGTAATAGACTATGAAGAAACCTATTCTCTAGTAGCTAGACTTGAATCTATTCGTATTTTACTTGCCATTGCAGCATTCTTTAATTTCAATCATTATCAAATGCGTATGAAATGTGGTTTTCTTAATGGTTGTGTTCAAGACAATGTTCCTATTGAACAACCTTATGTTTTTGAAGATACAGAACATCCTGATCACATTTTTAGGCTTTCCTAAGCTTTGTATGGTCTTAAACCATCCCCTCGATCTTGGTATGATAGACTTACATGATTTTCGCTTTAAAATAACTATGTTTTGGGAAATGAAGATCCAACACTTTTTATACATAAAGATAAGAAAAATGTTTTTGTTGTTCAAATTTATGTTGAAGACATTATATTTGGTTCAACTCAGTAATCTTTAACTGATTCCATTGTGGATATAATGAAATCTGAGTTTGAAATGAGTATTATGGGAGAGTTAACATTTTTCCTTGGTTTTGAATTTTCTAAAATCAAAAGGAATCTATATATCCCAACATAAGTATATTAAATAACATTTTAAAAATTATGGATATGACAACACTAAAAGTATAAGTACTCCCATTGGTACCACAAATACAGTTGATCTTGATGAAGTTGGGAAACTAGTGGATCAAACATCTTTTAGAGGTATGACTGGATTCCTACTTTACATGACAACTAGTCATATAGACTTAATTTTATTAGTATGTTTACGTGTAAGATATCAATCCAATCTTAAGGAATCTCATTTAAAAGAAGTGAAAAGAATATTTCACTAATTAAAGGGTACCATGGATTTAGGACTTTTCTATACTTTTGAAAATGATTTTGTTTTGAAAAGTTTTTTAGATGATGACTTCGGTGAATGTAGAATGTATAGAACGATTACATTCAGAACATGTCATTTATTAGGAGATTCATTAGTTCTTTTGTCTTGCAATAACCAACACTCAGTATCCCTTTCCACTACTGAAGCTGAATATGTAGCAGTTGGATGTTTTTGTGCTGAATTGTTGTGGATGCAACCCACACGTACAGACTATTGTCTGAGTTTCACCAAAACACAAATATTGTTTGATAATACTAGTTCCATTGACCTTAGTAAAAACCCTTCACATCACTCTAGTAAAAAACACATAGATATTAGGAATACTTTCTTAGGGATCATAGACAAAAAGGAGATATCATTCTTGAATTTATCAGAATGGAAGATCAACTTTCTGATATTTTCACAAAATCATTACCCTCCAATAGATATAAATACATTAAATAGAATTTAGGTATGATTACCATAAGGTAATCTTTCGTATTAACTTATAGTTCAAAATTATCTCCTTATAGTAAAAAACTCTTTTTCATAGAGGGAGTATATTTACTATGATGTTTTGTCATATTTTTCATAATTAGTTTTTCTATATATTTTGAAATGATGTTTTCAATATTTGTTGTAATGTTGTTTTCAATATTTTTTAATGATGTTTCCAATATTTTTCCTAAGGATGTTTTCAATATTTTTTGTAATTATGTTTTCCATATTTTTAATAATGACGTTTTCAATATTTTTCATAATGATGTTTTCAATATTTTTCATAATGATGTTTTTCAAAATTTTCGTACTTGAAATTTTGATAGTGAAGTTTTTAGTACTAATGATTTTCATAATGAAGATTTCATAATGAAATTTTTTATAATAAAGATTTATGTACTTAAATTTCGTTTTCGTACTCATGTTTTTTAGATATCTAAAGTCTTTCATGGAGAATTTTCCTCGATATGAATAATTCTCCTGATAATCTTAAAGGTATGATTCCTTATTGAGTGTTCGTAATCACTTTTAACTTGCTGATAGATTAATTTTTTTAAATATCTCTGATTCTAGATTCCTTAAATCCAAATCTTTTCCTTTAAAAACCTCAAATTATCAGATTCTATCAAGTTTTTCCTTATGTCTATCATTTCAACCATCAGATCAGATCAGAATAATTCACAGCTACTGGATTGATATGGTAAGATGAATTTTCACTTAAACACTTATAAAACGGGACCCATGATGGTTGTCCCACATCGGTTTTCAAAGCTTCTGTGTATCGAAGCTCTATTCCTCTACAAAATTCCGTTCTAAATTTTTTAGAAGTTCTCATGTCCGAATGTCTGAAGATGTTCCCTCTCAAGATATATCTTTTATCAAGCCAATTTCAGAGTGGCCAATTTTCAGGTATAGGTTAGTGCATTCTATCTTCTTCAATATGTATGTCTCCATTATCTCCAAGAATATTAGGATTAATGTATGGGAGAGTGTATCCATTTCAAAACCAGAAGCTCCGGATGTTGTGCATCCAGATCTTCTCATAGAATTTTATGAATCAGCCAGCTTCATTAATGAAGAAGGGAGAGAAAAATTTTCCTTCAAGTGTTCTGGAAATAGATAAGCACTTTCTCATACAAAGGCTTCCAGCTTGTTAGGTCGGTCTTATGACTAAGAGGCATATTTTTTCCCCCACAAATTACCTGATGTGCAATGAAGTTTCATCAGAGTGAAATATATGAAATTTATTGGACTTATAGATGTCAAGACTGCAAAAATTTCTCACTTTTCTAAAAACAATCGGATTCGAGAGTTATGGGATCAAGGTCTTATCGTACCGTTGAAGGGTGACAAGAAAACTCTTAAGAAAAGTGATATGTATATCTTATATTTTTTTTTAAATCTAAAAAAGATAAATCTGATGAAGCACATTCTCATTACGATAGAGAATATCAAGAATGTGAATATGAGAGCACAGATAATCATGTATCCTTCTCTACTCTCAAAGATCATAGTTTGGTGTCTTGAATCATTCAAGATCTCTTGCAGTTCCAATATGAAGAATGGCAAAGTAAATTTTATTATTCATGATACCCTCAAGAGGATGAATGTAGGTTTTTCTAATGAGTTAAGTGAATTTTGTGATCTACTAGAGGATGAGGCATAAGTCATTCTGAAAAATGCTGATGAAGCCTATCCTTCTAAGAAAGATGGAATGAAAATGAAATTGAAGGAATTAGAAGATGAAGTTGAGACTCCAATGGCCAAATAATCTTAATCATCACCTCTGAATGCCAATAAACAGAATGCGTATCCAAATGAGGTAGTTGCAAAATAGAGGTAGGATAAGAAGAATCATAAAGAAAGAGAGCCCAAGTTTGGCCTAGATCCTGCAGAGGCCAAAGAATTGAAAGAGAGAGATGCAGAAGAGCATGAAAAGAATACGGAGGAAAATAATCTTAATAAGAGGATGTCAGAGGCAGAGATTGTGCAACCTTTTTTGAAGGCTACTGAAGATGCATCCATGAATATTCTCATACAGAAAATTTTCTAGTTGAAACTGTACCTGAGGCTCTGGGAAAAAGGTCTTGTCTCCGGAACAATCCCAAGAGAAGGTTGTTGAAAAGGAATCTATGGAATATGTTCAAGAATCTCAAAGCACTAAATATAAAGCTGATCTGATAATTAAAGTAGAATAATTGCATGAGCAGGAATGTGCATCCGAGAAATTGTCAATCTGGACTTCTGAAGCCGGATCTTTAAGACTTTCTAATCATGGGGTTTATGAGAAACCTGAAGCGGAAGTGAATAGTATTTATGAGGAAGAAATATATAATCATCACTTCATTCATTCTAAATATATTGATGTAGGAGCTGAGAAAGAAGAAATTGATAAATATAGAGTTTTCCAATTATCTGAGAGTGAGTAGGACTGTCTAGATGAAGAACCCATTCTGAAAAATGACAAGGGGAAACAAGTGGTTTTTTATACCCCAAAAAAGAAAGTCTAAGAATGAAAGTAGTTTATGGAACATCTAATTGGAAGCTGGTAGAACTAGAGGAAGAACCATCACCAAGAAAAATGTCAGATTCAGAGTCATCAGCCTTAGGACAAGATTTTGTCATTCAATCCTTGAAGAAGCTAGTGAACACTATTCCGATCATTCCTACAATTGACTCAAGATGCTAGATGCTTCAGCATAGTATGAATCAGAAATATTTATCTATATCAATGGTGATATATTGGTGTATAATGATTGAGGTCGAGCACAAGAATTTTCATATCAACTATGAAGCCCATAGAAAATCTTGCAAAAAAATGTTGTGCTGGTCAAAGAATATAGTCGAATATTTGAGAGAGCATGATGACTTTAAAGAAGATGTTAAGAAATATTTTGACACTGGAGATGCCAAAATCAAGGATCACAAAAATAGATTTGAGGAAAAGATAAATCCTGAGAAAATTACTCCGATTCAGGATGTCAAATATCTGAATGGGAATTTGAGTTAGATTGTCCAAATATGGAAAACAGAAAATGATCTCCGTATCGAGAGTTAATAAAAGAAAGAGATGCAAGATGAATTGGTGAAGGCCCAGGAAAATTCTATGAAGGCTTAGGAAGATAGGATCAATGAATTAGAAAAGTAAGAAGAGGAGGATCACAATGATCTATATAAGTTGAAAAACATAGTGAAGAAGCTGATACCCAAAGAAAAAGAACCAAAATAGATCCAAATCTGATCTTTTGTTGTATATGTTTTTCCTTGTACAAATTTTTCCAATAATAATGAAATAGTGGTTGCTTTTTATTTCTTGGATGTTTGTACTAATATTTCAGGTACCATTTTTTTTCCATTTTCTAAATTTCTTTTTGAAAATCACAAAGGATGAGAATGGAAAAATAATATCATGTAAAGAAGAAATTTCTCTAAGTAATGGGGAGTTCATCTAAGGGGGAGTTTTCTATTACAAGGATTTACATTCTCAAGATAATGAAAATATTCATTCTGGAAATCTAGAATAGAAACCTTAGTGTTCCAAATCCTAAGGGGGAGTTAGTCATATTCATCATTGTTCATATATAAGGGGAGATTAGTTTTATTTTCAAAGTCTAGAAATTTTTTGCTAAGTCCATATATGATTTTTCGTATGGATGTTTGTGCCTTCCAAAATGGGGGACATTGTTGAGTCAAAAAGGTTTTCATTATGAATTTTCCATTCCTAAATTAATGGTTGAGATTTCTAAGTCATTATGGCTTTTCTTATAACTTTACCATTCTTTTTTTTGAAAATCACAAACACCTTATCTCAAGGAAAATCACTTTTTACCCCTTGTTTTACTTCGTTAAGGAAGGTTTCCTTTCCCAAGGAAATTTATCTGTATCTTATTATTATTATTCATATCATAATTTTTCTATGTGTAAAATTCGTTTAATAACCAAATACTATGAATCATATAAATACCTAGATATGATGTATTTTGTTTTAGAATCAGAATTCACAAAAATCTGGTTACAAACTCTTATGATGTTCTGACTCTAAATTCTGATTATTAATTTAGGTAACGAACTTTCCGAGTTCTGACTCCGAATTCTGATTATGAATTCTACTTACGAACATTCTGTGTTCTCACTCTGAATTCTAAATACTAATTCTGGTTATGTACATTCTGAGTTCTAACTCCAAATTATGATTATGAATTCTGATTATTAACTTTCTGAGTTCTAAATAATAGTACTGATTATGAATTCTGATTAAGAACTTTCTGAGTTCTTACTCCAAATTCTAATTACGAATTATGGTTAAGAACTTTCTGAGTTATGACGCTATGTTCTCTTAAAATAGACTCTGATCTTCTATGAGTTCTAACTCTGAATTCTCACAAACACTGACTTTTATCTTTTTATGTTTAGGTTTCAAATTCTTGTAAATCTAGACTCTGAATTTCCTTGAAATTATGACTCTGGAAATATAGAGTTTAGGTTCTGAATTCCTAAAAAACAGAATCCGAATATCCTTTTATGATAGACTCTGAATTTAATTTTTATTAGACTCGAAACATTCAAACATTCTTACATTCCAAATATTAAATTTTAGTTATGTAACCATATTTTTTCATTCACTAATTTGGTTATATAATGATGGCGTGCATTCAGTTACTAACTAACCGTTGTTTGAGTGAAACCTGTACTGGTCCCTCTGGAATTCATGGAAAAATATGACCGTTGGAGGAGAGAACCGACCATTGAAGCCATGCCTATGAATACGAGCTCATTTGAAAGTGCTCAACACTTTTCTATGACTATTCTAAGACTCTAGAGATTACATGCTGTTGAAGTGATTTCTAGAGAGATACATTCAATTTTTTGTGCTTAATGAACTTCTTGATTATATTTTCTTTGTGCGACTCCGATTATTGTTGTGTATAATCGAGGGCTTCTGGGGATAGGAAGATAGAGGTTCCGACTACCTTGATTTTGAGGGATTCCTAGCAGTGGAAGATAGAGGTTCTGACTACCTTAATGTTTATGGATTTCAGGGATAGCAAGATACACTCTGATCTTCATATCGAGGGGTTACCCGGGTGTGGGTTAGACAGACTTTCTTATAAGTATAAATCAATGGACCTTTATCCAAGGTTGTTGGATACCCTTCCCTTTGGGTTAAAAGAGTTATTACTCTTACTTGTGTTGTTACAATTTTTCCACTGCATTTGTATGGTTGAGGAATGTATAAGTATCTTATAATTCCTTATATGTTTACTCTGATTTAGTTAGATTCTATAAGCATTAAGGTAGAATCTACATCATTGTAATTTTTCGTTAAGTTTCTTTTCTGGATTCACTTTTTCGGAATTGCTATCTCAGAATCTATTTCCAGATTCAAGCAACGTTTATAGAACTATAGGTTTTGTGAATTACCTTTTTAACCTTGTTAAACATAACCATCTTTAATGTTCCAAAATAATTTTTAAAGTATAAAATTCACCCCCTCTTGTATTTGAGTATCTCATTCTTATTTCAATCCTACATTTGGTGTTATAGAGTATATCACACTCACACATACAATCTCTACATTCTAGGTTTTGGCCAATGGGAAATCATCCTCAGTAGTATATGTTTTGAACTACTAGTCCACATACATATCATATAGGCTTCGACATGACGTGTTTTCTCTATGGAGTCCATGGAAATATTCAAAATTAATTCTCAATGACTATTAAATCCCATTATGTTGGAGGTGGGAAGGCTCAGTACCTCCCTCAGTAGTAGTTACTAGCTAGGCCATTCCAGTAGTAGGGACATCCCGACATTACTCCACTATGGGGAGACAGAGTAGGTAAGGATTGACCACATAGTGTTCCTCAAGGATCTCGACTTAAGAATGGTTGAGGATATGGTCATTGGAAGAGGGGTAGATATGTTGGGCATGGTAAGTTTCATGCCCTAGAGGCATCTATTCTAGTAGGGATAGAGATCATTTGAGGTATGATCAGATTGTTTAGTACCCATGCTTGTGCTCTATTTTATTCAAGAGATTAACTATTATTTGTTTCACCTAGTCTAGCCCATGATCCGGGACTTAACATATAATGGTTTCAGTTCCGCTAGTGTGGAGTATGTCATTATGTTGTTAGAATATTTTGTTTTATGTATGCTTGGATGCAGACTGATGATGGGGCCACCTTAGTCTCATAGGGATCTCTTCTTTCTACAAATGCAACCATAAGATATCAAACTTTTCATTAAATGGTTGTATTCTATGCATGATTTTATCAGCTAATTTTTTTGTAGGGTCATGTTTTTATATGTGGATGGCTAGAGTGTGGCTTTCATTAGTGAGAAGAGTTTTCATACGGTTAGTCAATGTATGGAGCCACTTATTTCTTTATTCTCTGTGTTGTCTGTGGAATTATTGGGTACTGAGATGGAGGTGGTTTCCAGAGTTGTTGTGTAGTTCTAGGATGTATTCCTTGAGGAGGTTGTGAATCTACCCCCTCGACATGATTTTGAGTTCAGGGTGTACTTGTAGCCTAATGATTCTATGAATTTAATGGATCTTATCATATGGAACCTTCATATCTATGTGTGTTGAGGAATCAGATTTTATGACTCGATGAATAAGGGATTTAATAGGCCAAATGTGTCGTCGTGGGAGCTCTAGTCTTGTTTTCAATGAATGAAAATGGTTTCGAGAGATTTTTTATAAACTACCGAAGATTGAATATGGTAATTTTCAAGAGTCATTAACCTTTCCCCAGGATAAATGATCTTTTCTTCCAGATCAGGGGAGTTTGTTGGTTTTCTATGCTCGATTTGAAGTCTAGATATCAGTATTTGAGAGTGATGGAGGGTGATATCTTAAAGACTGCTTTTAGGTGAAGGTATGGGAACTTAGAATTCATATTCATGCTTTTTGGTGTTATGAATGCAGCTGTTATGTTCATGGGTATTCTGAACTCCATATTCCATGTGTTCCTAGACTGGTTCATCATCACACTCATCGATAAAATATTGATCTACTCGATGTTAGAGGAGGATCATACTGATCATCTTTGGACTATCATGTAGGACCTTCTACACCACTAGCTCTATAGAATTTTATCAAAGATCAAGTTCAAGACATGAGAGGTGATCTTACATGGACATGTGGTTTATATATAGGGTATAGTAGTGGACACACTGGATCTCGATGTGGTTTTTTCCTGGTAAGAACCAACGAATGTTGAGGAGGTTTATAGTTTTCCTGGTCTAGCATGTTATTACTGAAGATTCATACCCAATTTCTCTCATGTAGTAGCCATATTGACTGATATGACAAAAAAACCAAGATTTTGTGTGGAGTAAGATGCGCCAAGAAGCATTCAGTTATCTGAAGGGGAATTTGGTTGATGATATAGTGCTCATATTTCCTAATGAAGGGGTAATGTTCAAGATGTTTTTTTATGCTTCTTGTATGGGTTTGAGATGTGTGAGAATGTGATAGATGTGGGTTATCTCTTATGGATTGATGCAATTATGTACCCACGAATGTAAATATTCCACCCATGATCTAGAGATAGAAGTTGTCATGACTTCACTGAATTTTTTTTGCAGCATTACCTCATTGGGGAGTACTTTTTGGTCATCCCAGATCACAAGATCTTGTGTTATATCTTTTCCAAACAATATCTAAACATGATACATCGAAGGTGGATGGATTTACTCCAGGATTAAAACTTCAAAATCTCTTACACCTTATGAAATGATAATTTTGTGGTTGATGAATTAAACAAAAAGTCACCGAAGAAGGTATTTTGGTAATCTGTATATTCTTAGAAGGAAACATAAGAGTTTTAATCCATGCACTTTGATTCATGAGAGGATGGTGGTAGAGGATAATTATTTCATATTATAGTGAAGTATTATTTAAAATAGAAGGTGTAGGAGTCTTAGTTGGGAGACATAGAGGTAGAGGTAGTATGTGATATCATTGATGATGGTGATGCTTTAAAGGGATGGTCTATGGATGGTCACAATAAGATGTCGTTCCAAGGAAGGTTATGGTTCTAGTTGCGATGTGTGAGGGAGTTCTCTCTGAGTTCCACCCCATGAATTTAGAGATACCCCAAGGAGTTTCCAATATGTACCATGTATTGATAAATAATTTTTGGTGGCCCTTCATTAAATTGAAAGTGGTGGTGTTGTTCTAGAAGTTCTTATTGTGACAGTATGTAAAGGATGAGCATCATGTAATTGGTGGGTTAATGCAGCCATTAGATGTTCTTGAGTGAAATTGGGGTGAAATATCAATGGATTTATTCATAATATTCCCTAGGGATTTGAGAGGATTGGATGCAATCTGTGTAGAGGTGGGTTGGATAACGAAATCAGATCACTTATTAGTGATCAAGGTGTTGAGAGTAATTGATTCCTAGGTTATGAGGTATATGGATGAGTTGTTGATTCTTCATAGAGTTATGATATCCATTCTCTCCGATTGGGTTAAAAATATTACCTTATGAGTTTGGAGGGGATTGCAGCATTCTTTTAGCACTCAGTTATGCCTGAACATTTCCTTCCACCCTCAGATAGATGGGAAGATAGAACAAACTATATAGAAATTTGAGGACATGTTGCAAGAATGCGTCTTTGATATTGATAGATATTGGGGGAAAACATTCCCTTGTAATAATGTTATAACACAAATACCTATAAATCTTCTATTAGTATGGATTTTTTTGATGATTTGTATAGATGACCATTTCATTCAACATTATTTTGGACATTGGTTATGGTGATATTTTTTTTTGGTCCAGAGGTAGTCCCGAGAAAAATAGAGATGGATATTTTTGTCTATGAGATGATTAAATTTTATCATAACTTAAAGAAGTTGTATACTAATCGTAGGAGGAGTACCTTGGAGTTTGAGGTTGGGGACCCTGTGTTCTTGAAGGTTTCCCCTCCACATGGGTAGTAGAGGTTAGATAAAGGGAGACAGATTTCTCCCAGGTTTATGGGACCCTTCAAGGTGTTGGTATGAGTTGTTGAAGTGGCATACCAGTTGGAAATACCATCATAGTATGAGAGGATCCATGACATAATTCATGCCCCTCAGTATTGTCAGCATCTTCATGATAACTCTCATGTTATTTCTTAGGTAGAGTTCGATGTCGAAGATGACACAACGTTTATAGAGAGGTCAGTAGAGATCTAGGATAATCGAGAGAAGGTGTTTTGCGGATGTAACATTCCATTGGTTTTAGTTTTTTGGAGGCATGGTGTATTGGATGAGAGTACATTGAAAAGAGAGATTCATATGAGTTCCATGTAACCAGAGTTGTTCTAATTTTTCGATTTTGTTTTTACCATTGTAATGTGATGCATGAATGTTTTTTTATGAGTTGAGTGGTTTACTTATTGCATGATTTGAGATAATGTCCAAGAATTGGAAATTAGAAGACCAAATTCTTAATTGATACATATTAATTGATATCCGATTAAACCTACATGGGCGAGTCAGTGCCACCCATAGTGCATTGTATCTTGACATGGAGGATGGAATACTTGGATTCATATGTATGGGTGGTGTGGCTTTTGGTGATTCTGTGGTTTGTATTGTAGTTGGTTGGGGTAGTAGATGTTCAATGATCTGGTCTTGGATGTTGATGATTCACTATATATTGTTAACAATAAAGAATGGTTTATATTTAACTCTGGTGTGCTTAGTTGCTCACAGTGTTTCATGCAGGGAGGGAACCCTGAGAGGTATCTCACAGGGTGGTCGTTCTGACCCCTATTTTACTTCTTGGTTGGTCTTGAATTATATAGCGTGATAGTAGTTTTAGATCCAATTGATGTCATGGACCAGAACTCCCCAGTTCATTACTTTTTGGAAATCTGGTGTTTGAGGTTTTCTGGGAGGTAACGATGACTCATTTCAAGAGATTTCCTATAATTATATTTTTTAAACTCTGAATCTCAATAATGAGTCACTAATGGTATCTTTTCCACTAGTGAGTCATCCAACATTGACTCTCACACTGGCATCTCATGATGGTGACTCACCCAACAGTGATTCACTACCAACAGGATTTCCAAATTTCAGGTTTCTGAATGTTATTTTCTAACACTTTAACATTTTAATTTTTATAAATACAGTTTAAAACATTATTTAATTGTTTTTGAAGTCATTTTCAAGGACTTAAAATGCATATTTTTAATGGTTTGGAGTCTTTTATTTAGTCAAAATGTGTGGTCAAGATCCACTTTTAATAGGGAGTTCAAAATAGTTCTATATCCCTTCAGACTCAGATCTAGTACTTCAAAGTCGGAAACCATTCCTTAGTTCTTTCTTTCTCATTTATCTTGATCACAAGGTATCCTAGAACCATTCTTTCCTAAGGAGGTATGTACATTTCTTACTCCATTTTATGGAATTTTCCTGAAGCCTTACACACCCCTTATCTAGTTCATGGAGGAGGTTTCGATCTTCTGTTTCTCAATCTAGGGATCCCATCACCCCTCTTATTTGTCTACCATGCAGGGTGGGTGCACAAATTATTCCTATGTGAAGTCAGTTAAATCCATGATTAATATGGAAAATTGAATTAGAATTAAGACAATAAACATGGGCTTGGATTATAGTGACACATGATTTGGTTTCATTTCTAATTTTATATTGTGATATATATAGACTATATGCTTAATAAATATTATGGCCATTGGTTGTCTTTATTTAAGCACTCAGGATGATTTCTGGTCAGTTGTTGTGGATGAATTCATTTATCAACTTCTGATGTGGCTTTTTCTGGTGTTAACAGATTCATTTATATGTATCAACGGAGTCAAAAGTATCCTAAGGTATTGTGTCGTTTGATTGATAACCCATAGGATGGACTTGAGTGTTTTATACTATATATAAATACATCTATTTTTCCTTCCATATTCTATATGAACCACACCCTATTGGATAAATATTTTTCGAACATCCCCATTTTCATGGGGGAGGGTGTCTTTCTCAAATACCTCGATGGTAGGATGGATTTATGTCCACCATGTCTTCCCTACTCCATCATTACAGTGGTGATAACCCATGATTCTTTGGAAGGTAGTGGTTTGTGAGGCCCATGTGTGAGTGAGTGATATGTGTTTTTTCAAGTGTCATTGGGATGATATGTGATGTGGTATGTGGCCCAAGTGTTTGAGGTAAGTATGTGGTGATGAGGCCTAGGTGTGTGCATGAAAAACGTGATGAGCTTCATTTGCACATATTGTGGTAACAACTCTAGGGCCTAGGTGCGTGCGAGCATGTAGTGACGTGGTACTTTTAGAAGAGGTGAGACCAACGGGAAATTTCTTGTTAGGTTTTGGGAGAGGATAACTAGTGGAAAAAAGGTGTGGGGTACCTTATAATTGATGTTCTTACAAAATTACATTACTTTACTCTTGATACATGTGAGATTACCTTGGTGATGTGGTGATGGCTAGAATACCTTTTTGGTGACGTTGGATCTTCAATTTTCTTACAGAATAATTATTTTTCTTCTCAAACGTGTGCACAAGTGACTTTGGTTATCATACAAAGTAAACATGTTTGATCACCCTACTTTATGAAACATCATTTAGGTTTGTAGGAGGATTGTAGTGACTATGATGGGAATTATTGGCTCAGACATTGGGATAGTTTCTTCACCACTTATTATCTCTACTTTGGGGTATTTACTTTGGATATTTCTTTGTATTTTTTTTGAATTTTTACTTTAAACATGCATGTGTAATGGATTCTTATTTCTTATATAGCTCTTGTAGTTGCTTTTTGATGGACCATCTTATCTATTAGTATTAGTTTCTTAAAAAAATTGTTAATGGCTCTCACTTCGTGAGATTTTACTCCCTTGGTTCTTATCTCCACCCTGAGGCCTTCTAGAGGTAGGACTTGGGGTCATTATCTCTCCTCATTCATTTTCATCTCCGGAGGGGCGTCTATGGAGGGGGGGGGGGGGTTGTGAAAACACATTACTATATATAAATTCATATAGAAACTATATTCTTATATGATAGGATCACTAATTTGGAAGAATATTCTAAAAATTATGGTACTCACCCATGTGTGAACCCTTATAAAAACCAATAATTATCATACATAAATATTTAATATTATAAAATTCATATTCATTTTAGAGCATTATGATCCACACTAGATCCCGTTGGTCTGGAATATATGAATAATTGGATATATAATAAAATTTCTAATAATAGATCTAAATTTTATCCCACTAAGTTATTCATAACTATAAACCTACTATTAAATATCTTGCCTAAAACATTTTTTATAACTTATAGAAATAAAACATTTAAAAGGTGGAGATCATATTCTTAGTCAGTATTAAAAGGGAGATATCAATGAAAATTTCAATAGAAATCGAGCATAACCAGAGTGTGAACATGAGATTAGCCATTTATATTAATTCACAGTAATTATTATATCATAAAACCGATTCATTGAGATAATCATGGTATTTCATAAGACAATAAACATAAAGGGATCAAACAATATGATCCCTGAAAATATAACAATGTTGTAAGATCATTTTTTAAAAGAGTGGAACAAAATTTTGTATAATCATAATCATTGAAATAATATATTATATCTACCCACAAAGACATTCATAACATGTTAGTATTGGACTAACTAACCTTGTACTTGTTTCGGGATTGGGATTACCCTCTCGTGTACCGTCATATTTTTAGAATATGATAAATTCCCATTTACCCTCTTGTTTTGGGCTTTGGAAGACTCGTATGCAACCTTTGAGCTCATAGACCATTAATCATCACCACATAATTTGGATTAATATATAATTATTATCCCACCCATCACAAAATCATACATCCATTAATATTTATGAATCAATATAATAAAAAACAAACACAATTTAACCCATGGAATGTAAAATGCGTTTCATCATTTTTTTACATAAAAAACCAGAAAAATAATTAAGAAGAAATAATGACCATATCATCGTATCATATCCGTATTAATGTTAATGTAACATTAAAGGACATTATAAAAAATTAAAATCTATTTTAAAAGGTCACTATAATATTTCATTAAGAAAATAACCTTTTAAATTTTTAATCAACTATTAAAATCATAAAATTTCTCAAATCATAAAAAACCATATTATTTTAAAATAAACATGGATATTTTTTAATGAAGGCTAAAATAATTAATTGGACTTATGGAGGGAAAAAAATTCTTGTTGTTTAAGTTAAAAAAGGATCTTTTACCTTTTTAGTTAAAAGCCAAAGATAAATCATTTGAAAAATGAAAAGAATATTATTTTTAAAACCTTTTGTAAAAGTGAATCACGGTTAAAAATTATTTTAAAAACCCATAAAATGAATTATAAAAACATTTTTAAAAAATTTTAATAAAAAAAGGATATGAACAAAAATTTATTTTTGACCAAATAGATAAATAATGTTAATTTTTCTTAATAATGTGTTTCAGGTACCTTTATTACATAATGTGAAGAAAATGAACAAATTTTTTTTGTAAACTAATAAATATCTTAAAAGAATATTATTAATATTATTGATAGTTATAACATGAAATTTTATCATCAGAAACTAATTTATAAATAATCATGGTAAACAAAGAGATTGTAACATTAAACTCTTACATCATGTTTCACTTTTTTTGAAAGTGAAATAATATCCTATATAATATAAGTAAATATTTTGTACCTATATAAAAGATTTATGAACATAATTATAATATCATATATATTCTACGTATAATATTTCAACAACTATTTAATAATTATTCCTTCTTAATAACATCATTTCTTGGTGTTAACTATTTCATTTTTTAGGATAATTTAGGTGCGGTAGTTCCAATACATGTCTTATTATCACATTTATATTATAAAAATAATGTTATTAATGATATATTTATCATATTTATTCACTATCTTTATATTTAAAATAATTTAAAAATTTATATATTGAAATATTAATTTCATTGTTCATGGAAGCAGTAGGTCATACGTACACATGAATATTGCTTTTAGTTTTCGATGGATTAGAAAAAACAAAGAAAATAATAATTCTCCATTATTAAATAATTTTAATATAATATTTATAACAAAAATCCATAAAATCAACCCTTATTAACATCCATGTAAAACATTAATGAATAAAATTACATTGCTTCGTAGAGGTGGAAATACAGACATACACATGAGCGGCGTTATCATTTTCAAATGGATTAGAAGGTAAAAAGGTAGATATTATATTCTATGTAAAGAGCCATTATTATTTCATAGATATAATTTAAAAATAAAAATTTCAAAATTATAACCATCCATGAAATATGGGGATGAAAAATCAATTCTATCGCTACATGTAGGTTGTCATCTAAAAATGTGGCGGGTGATACATTATCTTCCATTTTCATGAAAAAGTGTTTTGATTATGATAGTTACATATAAATACTAAAATTTCATTAAATTTAAGATAAATAATTTTATATTTCATACCTATTACTAAAAATTCACAAAAGGTGGAAGAAGAAATATTGAATGAGGTCGAATAGGAAGAGGACCTCTTCTTCTCTGTGGATCTTTTAGATCAATTCTTAACAACCCTTTGAATGTTCTTTGAATAATTCCATAACCTCTCATTCATGCCAATTAATGTTTAGAGGGAAATAGGTAGGGTTTTTTTTCTGCAATAAAAATCAATTTTTTATAAATAAAATAGAGAAGGGTTAATCTTCTATAAAGGGGAATCACACACATGGAATTTAAAAAATTATTAAAATATTTTTATCCTATTCTTGTAAAAAATGATTCCAAATGGAAATGTATTTAATGAAAAGGAGTAAAAGTTTAAAATTTCATTAAAAATGAAATTTATATTTTTTTAGTTTTATTTTTTAAACTTAAATTTTAGTATAACACCTTGGTCAACAAATTTTAATCATAAATACGGTAATATATTTTTTATATTAAAGTGTTATAATTTTACTTATTGGATTAAAATTAACACATAAACGGTATAGGGATGATATTTTAAAATATTTATTATCCAACTTGTCCTCATGAAATAATTTAATATATTAGGACCCAACATTAAATAATATATAAAATGAATCATTGGAAAATAATTCACATTAAATCATTTCATGTATATTTTCATGTTTAGAGTTTTGGAATATTATTTCCTGAATCATACATAAAACCCCCCATACATTTGATTCTTTAAACGTTTTATGTGAATTAATATTTTTCCATAATAAAATAAATCAAAATAAAAAACATTTTTTTTCATGAAATATTGTTATTATTTTAAACTTTACTTCATCATAATTCCCACTCACCCTTAACCAAAATGATTTTTTTGAAAATATGGATGAGTAAAAAGTATCATTAAATGTCATAAAAAATAAATCCATTTTATAGTTAATAACATGAAAAATAATAAAATAAAATTACTACAATATTCAATACCCATATGAAATAAATAATATCCACATAAAAACACATTTTACAAAATTAAAAACATTAAACCCCATTGAATGAAACTAAATATCCATTTTAGGAAACATAGATCAATATATGAATAGCTTGTATTATACTCATTCGTGAAATAATTGGAGACCTGTAAAATATATAGGAGAAACATCCTTGGATAATTCTTTCATTCATTCCAATTATGACAAGAAACATTACCTAATGCATTAGAGAGTGTTAATGGTGATAAAAACTAAAATAATCTATATTAGTGTGACCAGTTCATGTTTTTTAATTATTGAGTATCACATCATGACTAAAATATTCTATGCTTTTACATTTTCAATATAAAACCATTGAAAAAATCTTTTAAACATGTATGAAAAACACTTTCGGATATCAAGATACCATTCTATTTTTTAAAATCCAATTTCAAAACTAATCAATGTAGAATAAAGGGAATTATTTTATTTATTTAATTAAAACATGAATTATTTTAAATAAATTTAAATGTTAAATAATAGGTATTTTGGGGGGAAAATCCATTGAGATCATATATGTTAAAATAAAACATTATTTGTTCCTTTTTTAAAAAACATTTTATAAAAATATTCCATTAGGATAAATAGGTATATAATGTAAAAAAATTAATTAAAATTTCCAATATTAATTATTTTTTACTCTATAAAAACATACATGAAATAATTTTATTAGTATGTACATGGAGTAAAATGATTTATAAAATAAAACATTAAAAGAATTAAAATGATGTTTTTATGGTAAAGTATCCCTTACCAAAAGTCTAACTGAGAATGTATTATCTATATATACATAAATAATAAATTTTTTGTAATTATTACTTGATTAAGAAATTCTTAATGTTGATTATTCATTTTATTTTATTTAATAACATGTTATATTTAACTACATAATAAATTATGTTCACATCAAATATTTTTATGACACCCATCTCATATATCCCAAATGAAATTTTCGGCTGACATAGGTGAATGAGGCCATTATTTAATAAAATAAAATAGTATAATCATTATATAATTATAAATTATATATAGAAATTAATCATTTTAACCGAACCATCAGATATGATTGTGAGAAAATTGTTTTTTTACAATCATGGAGATGCTTGGTCATACGTACACATGATAACAATTTCAATATTTTTAATATAATGACGGAAGGACGAAAATTAGTAATTTACCTTTCAAGCATTATAAATATATCAAAAATAAAAATATATTTTTTAAAATATAATTATAAATACCATAGAGGTTAGAAAATGGTGTAATATTAATCGCATCAATTCGTAGTGATGGTAATCCACATTGACACATGAATGGCGTTATCATTTTTTAATGAATAATTTCTTTTTTGAAAATATTATCTATTATCTTTCATGATAATGATGTTTTCATTAAAATTATATATATATATATATATATATTAACTATATCATTTTATGTGGTCATGAGTATTGTTGATTGAAAATGATTTACATGAGTTCATGAGGTGTTAGTCCTTCGTACATGCAAACAATGCATTCAGTTTCCATTTAATATTAGAAGGATATATGAATAGGATAATCCATTAAGCTAAAAAAATATTATTATATTTAAGATACTTTATTTCTTATTCCATAATTTATTAAATTATTTAAAGGATGTAGATGGATAAATAAAACAAAAACATTCAGATAAATGTCATACTACTTATTTGGACAACCACATTAGGCTTACTCACAAAACCTTCTAAGATGGTTTTATAATAAAACAAGGCCACTATGATGTGTGGAGTGTTGTTCAAGTGATTAATGGGAAGGTATTGGATAAAATAGAGTGTTGAAATTTTTTTAGTAGGATAAGATAATAGGTTAACTTGTCTAGGTGACAGGAGGGGAACTATTGAAGTTACATAAAGTATTAAACATATATAAATTAAATTTCATGTTAAAATGGAACACAAATTATATAATTAGAATAAATATTATATCAATGTTGCATAAGAAATTAAGTTAATTATTTCAACAAAAAATAATTAGAAATAAATTAGAAATATAAAAATTAATTTATATTAAAAAATCCTTTATATCCTAACATATTTTTTTTGTCTCTAATACAAAATATTATAGATTTTAAAAGAAATAAAGTGACATTTCTTATATAATATTTTCTTATAATAGTATAAATTTTATAATAAAAATAATGTGTCATGAAATTGATGATTAATTAAATTCTGGATGGCCTAGGTCAGAGAAATACTAGCAAGAAAAAATTAATACTAGTTCTCGATACATTTTATTTATTATCTCTTAGACTAATTTAAACTCATTTTAACCATAATTATGATAACTATAAAATTTTCCAAGATAACTTAATTAAATAAACTATAATAAAATGTATCTTTAATATAAATTTATACATAGTGATTTAAAATTTTGAAAATATTTTTTCATGATCAAAGTATATAGGTGGAGGTAATTAATTTTAAAATAACAATACAAAAACATGATTAATAATTTTTAAAAAAATACATGAAATATGATTACCAATTCATTTCAAAATTAAAAATAATAATAAATTTATATTCATTAATAATTTGTTTAAATAATAAATTTTTAAATTCTTTATTCTTTTTTCATGAATATAATCCCATATTTAATTCCCTAACCATTCCGTTAAATGAAAATAACCAAATATATTTTTTAATTGTTTACCATAATTTACCCATTACCGATGTGATAAATTTTACAACGATTACAATTTCTAATGTCTCATAATAAAGGAGTCCTATTTACTAAATTTAAACTAGTAGATTCCAAATATGGGATTCATATTTCAATATTAAATTCCCAAAAGTGGAAAAAATTAGTTTTAAAATTAATCCTTAAAAACGTGATGAAGAAATGATTTTTTTAGAAATTTGAAATTAAAGTATAAATATTATTTAATATCAAATTCAATTATAAATAATATCCAAGAAAATAAATTGATTATATTTAACTATAATGGACTAATTAATTTTTTAAAATAATCTAAAATATAATTTCAGTTTTTAAATACATGAATATAAAATAGAGTTTTTAATAAAATTTTTATTTTTCAATATTATTAAATTCACAATTTTTTAGAATTATATAATAAATTACCATAAAATAATTTCAATACGTTGATTTAAACAATTATTTTAAATTTTTTACATAAATATTTTTAATGTTTTAGAAATTAATTATAATATTTTATCAAAAAAATAATTAAAAATAATTAATAAAGATAATATATTTTTAAATAATAAAAATAATTTAATTATAAATTTGTGAATATTTGATAATAATTAATCAATATTTTTTAGAATGAACAATATATACATTTCTTAATGTTGTTTTTCTATTCATATCCTCAACTTTTATGCCTGGGTTATAACAACTGAATTTATATATTAATATTTCATGGGTTTTATGCTCTCGGTGGCATGTTTTATATTCTACCAAACATTCTTTTATTTTAAAATATATGGATAATAAATTACAGTGTTAGAATAATTTAATAAAATATAATTTTACATAAAATAAAATTAATGACATTTTAAGAATTATTCACTTGACCAGACTTTGAAAAAAGCACGAATGAAAATAAATTCAATGATAAACTTTCCACACATATCTAATTTGTTATATTAATGTATAAAATTACTTAAATAAATTTTTTTAGCCAAAATATATTATGTTTAATATTTATAAAAGCAATTATTGAAACATTGAAATGTTCTGCAATTGATTTTAAGGGAAAACCCTTGACTAAATATGTTATAGGTGTTACATAATAATTTTGGCTAATTATATGACTACAAAAATTTACAAATAAAGTACTATGAAAAAAATTGTTTATCTATTACATAAATATTTAGAAATGAACTTCTCATCTTTTTATCTTTATGTAAAATGTTTTGAGGTATTAAAGTAAAGACAGTGATATTTGGTATATATCATTTTCTTAAATTAATATAAGGTTCGTGATCTAATAAAAATGAAACAAAGTGGCCATATACATGATACATGGGTGGCCATCTCTAGAAATAAAATCCTTCAATAGAATAAATGAAACTATAATCGGGACATTAAATCCTTAATCTATAGTTTTAACCATATTTTACCTGTTTTACACTGATTGAGTTGACAAATATTTTCCATATTTACTATTTATAATAAGTAAAAATATAATAGACATATTTTAAAAAATTATCCTCTTGGTATTAAATATGGAATCTATTTTTTCAATATTCACCTTTTATTTTTGAAATAAATTAATTAAAAAATAAATGTATAAATTGTTGAGAACATGTTTTTTGGAAAAATACTTATTTATACCCAAAAATTGGATATATATTCTTATATTATTTCTAGAAAGAAATAGATTAATGTTAAATTTTTTGTTGAATATATAATATATATTTTTCAATAAATTCATTTTCTAATAATAAACAATAAAATTATTATGATAAATACACATTTCATGCATAAAAAGATTTTAGAGATAAATATTTCTTTTACATGGAAATGACATCAATTTCAATTTATAATCAATTTGGAATAAAAGAATTATTTTTTTAAATTTTAAAAAAAATAATTTTTTTATAATTTTTTAGTTTTATTCATACCTTCCAATCCAATGGCTAGGTGATAAATATAACATTAAATAATAATATTTTAACTATAAATCATTGTTCATTTAAATGTTAATGTTTTGTGTTAAGAATTTCATTAATGAAATTAATTTTACTTATAGAAAACTATATCATAATGGCATAGGGTTTTAAAAAACAATTATATTGTTCAATTTATTTTTATGAAGACCACATAATACAGAGGATGAATGATCATAGAGAATATATATTGATGACTTTATTTTATAGCTGGTGTAGTGGATTTCTTTTGATAATTACCACCATCATGTCATCTAAATTAGAATTTCTTGTATTCAGGATGTATATGTTATGCCACATGTTTTATTTATATCAAATATAATTATATTTCATTCCTATTTATTTTATATATGTTTTTTAAATTTTTATTTATATATCAAGTATATTATGGTCAATATTGATGTATGATAGTAGATGACTCGTTGATTAGTGTTTATTCTTCCTATGATTGTGTGGATACTAAATTATGGCCACTATATTATTGTGAAGTGGAAGTTGTATTATATAATTCACATACCATTAATCTAGGACAAGACATCAAAGATCATTTTCCAAGAGTCCCCTTCCAATCAGGTTTATTTTTCTCAGGTTTTAGCATGTGATGTTAATTTTTAACTAAAATATCATTTTAAAATAAAAAAAATTCCCTTAACATCATAACAACCACACTAATACATTTTTGAATAAAGAGTGGATTATTATAATATGTCATTAAAGAATTTAAGATCATTATCCTTCAGTTACATTACAATCGGTGATCATTTTATTAGTTTAGAACATATTGTAAATAATTTTAAATAAAATATCAAATATAAATTAAAAACATTAATTTTAAGTGATATTGAAAATATTTGAAATTTGGATGATAAATAATTTATTCATAGATAGTAAAAAGGCAATAAATAATTTTTCCCTAGAGTTTCATGAAATAAGGAGCATGATTGTTTGGTGTTGATAATTTGAAGCACATGTGTAAAATATAAGAAACATAAAAAATATCATTATTAATTAAAATTTTGTCTCAGTGGACCTGGTAAACAATGAAGTTACACGGCTAAGGATTCCAAATGGCCTCAAGTCAACCTAAAAGTATACTATAGGAAACATACTAGTGGTGAAATCCTAATCTACATATTAGGGAGAGTCTACCCTCAAATCAAAGTAACAAAATTAAAATAAAAAATAAAAAAACAGAATGATACCATTATTGTTTTAAAATACATAAAATCTAATTTAATATAATAAATAATGAAGTTATCATTATAACATATAATAATCACTAACTAGGACTATATCATATGAAAAATGAACCAAAAACACACCTGAATTTTCTCTACTATTATCAAAAGGAGTCACCCAAATATCCTAATACCCTAGAGCTATCTCATCCCAATCCACTGCACAACCCATTATCTAGTATAAAAAAACATAAAGTAAATAGGTGAATTGAGATTCCCATGATGGTTGTGAGAATAAAGCATAGTAGGTTCTCAAAAGGTACCCCCCAATATATATCATTTTATGAATGTATATTCCTAAAGAAAATATATAAATTAATAAAAATGGTAATCATGTCGATATATATGAACTACTCCTCCACAACAGTCAATGTGATATGCACACTCATCTAGACACCATGTACAAATGAGACCACTGCAACACTGACCATACGTACTTCAGCGCAATTCTGCAATCCCATCATCCTACTATGTCACCCAAACAGACTCCAATTCATACCAAGAGACTTAGTTGAGGGAAACAACCAATCCTTGGCCCAATACCCATAAAAATTAGGTACAATCAAACATCCCCATCCCAACCAATTTATTTATAAATCTAGGATGGTTCCATCATTATGTCTCACATTGTATCATGAACTTCACCCTAGAAAAATCCTTTAACAAATACTAAATAATGAAGGGTAACATAAGGCACAAAACCTATCCCAACATATTATAGATACTCACATATCATACTAAACAATACCCATATACTCTGGGGTGGTCGCATGGGGCACACTAACCAAATACTCTAAGGAATGATTACTTAGAATATAAAACAAGGCACTATTTGAAATTTTCTAAACCCAAACTTAATTAGGGGAATTTCCATCATCCATATACTGAATCATACAATGATCCATTTCATTGAAAAAAATATCCCACAAGCACATTCAATGCACAGAAGGTTACATCCCTCCACACAACTAACTATATAATGAACAAATCTAGTTTATCAAGGTCTTCCCTATCTCCAAAATAGATCACACATCACCCGTCTGAGTATCTAGTAGGTCATCCATACATATTGCAACCAGATATCATCAATTCCATATCATACCCATCATGTTAATACGACACCGTATCATATAGGCTCGGCTAGTCGAGATCCAAAGGTCTAGTCTAACCCCATCAATCCTCAGGTTACTATAGGTCTTTGTACACATGGTTCATCCCATGATGAAACATCATGTCAACATTTTCCTATATATTTTGGTTCGAATTACTAATAAAATTTCCCACTAGGAATCCAAATTCCAAGTCCCAATGTTTCCCTCAACCCATAGAAAGGTCTTGTTTCATATATCATAATTTGTATCTCTTAACTCATCACCTATAGGAAACCCCAATCATTCACATATGTCATGTATTTGTGGACTTTGATTCCTCTAGGAACACATCATATGTCACCTATAACCTTATTATTGAGTTCCTCACCACTCAAAATATGTCTTCTGCCTCATCCATCATCACTTAGACCAAAACCCTCTTGTGCCTACATATAATCTCTTGGCACCCTCCTAAGTTATCACAATCACTACTCATAAACTAAGAATAACCTAAGGCCTCAAGTAAAGTAATCTAACACCATCATCCACTGGATATGGAATCACTAGGTAACATCAACTTACCCACATGTTAATGTGTACTTATTCCAAAAAAACATATTCTCAATACCATCTAATTTGTTCTACCAAGGGACCTATGGTACCAAAATTTTATAATAGAACTAGTTTAGTAACATAGAAATGAAGAATCATTTATAGGCATGAATATGATTTTGTGTTAAAGATTCCACATATAAATAAGACGGATTTAACCCCTCATATAGATTTCTCAATCCTCATCAATAGTGACCCCAACCTTTATATATACCATTACATGATTTTTATGGAAATTTTTTCATAAAATACAAACCAAGTGTCATAATGTCACGTTTATTTGGAAGATTTGGTATATAAAATTGAAAATATGAAACTAGAATAAAAAATATCTTTATTAATCTTCAATAATGAGATCCTAACTTCCTATAATATCCAATATCTACATTGAATAATGTTGGGAATACATAGACTAAATGGGTGAGCTAAAAATTTTATTAAGGGAATAAACATGAGAATAAATCATAACACATGAGTTATAAAGAAACAACAGGATAACATAAAAGGCACAACTCATGAGTAAATATTTATAATAATAACATATAGAACAATGTGTCATATAATAATAGAAATATTTGAATCTGGAAGAAACATACAACATCAAATAAACATGAGTCAAGGATAACTAACAAGACAATATAACATGGTTTAAAAAACCCATAATGGGGTATATTTACTCCCAAATACCATTAATGACATATCATTAGACTAAAAATTTCCCAATTCAATATATTGTTTTATGTGGTCACCGATACTAAAAATCCCATGAATATGTTTTAAAAAAAGAATAAAATATTAGGAATATACTTAAGGGGTTCTTATTGAATGAAATAGGTTTTATAATCATATAATAAGGAAACTCTAGCGGGTCTCATTATGATATCCATGAAAGAATGAAACAAATAAAATATGGAAAATCATAAAATATAATTAATAATAGATCATGAATAATGATGTACACCTATAGTGAATACATGAAAAAAGTTCCTAAGAATATTTAGAAACGTGACACATTATTTCTATTTAATAAAAAACAATAAAAGTCCCTTAGAGAGGATAGAGGGATAATTGATTTCAAAAAAATAGATATTATGAATGATTTATTTTCCTGATAGAATGAGTTATTTTTGAAAAATAAATTATGGAGTATTATATTTTATGTAGTGTATGTGACAATGGGAATTAAATGGAGATGTTGCCTTTAATCATGATTTTTTATCAAGAGAAGTAGTGAAGGGAACCTAATTAGACTTGTATTTCTACATAAAATAATGAGTTATTGTTATATATATATTTTTTGGTACATATAAAAAATATATATAATTATATTAAAATAATGAAGTGATAAATTGAGTTAACAAGAGAGAATTTTAATCAAGAATGTAAATTTGGAGGTTTGAAATGATTTCTTACCTAACATCAGAAATTATTCTTCATAATTAATTATTGTCTATGATAATAAACATATACACATTAATTACTTAATTCAAAACATATTGGAAATTTATATTATTTAAAAAAAATTATGTTCTTTTATGAGTTATAATAATCAATTTCATCCATTTGAGAGTGGTGAATTCATGAATTCATTATCGTTTAATTTGTGATGAATTATAGATGCTATTATCAAGTTTGAACAAAACACCAGAAGTGAAATTAAATTGTATTAATTCACTAAAATATTTTTAAATATTTCTTTATATCATATTCATGTGTGGATGTTTCATTTGATAAAATATTAATAATAATTTTTTTGTTTGGGTCGTTTTTTAATCATCCTGAACTAAAATTATTTATTATTTAATATTATGTCTCTAATTTTTTCCAAAAAATTAAAAAATTAATAATTTATATATAAATTTTATTAAACCATAAATGTAGTTTTATAACCATCCATGAAGGTGGTAATTCAAATTGAAAAATCATTATTAACGGAGATGGTTGATCCTCAAAATTTGGACAATGGTTTCCTTTAATTGAATCAGAATAGATGAGAAAATGGATGTATAGAAGAAATTACCAAAGAAATATAGAATTAAAATATATAAATTATACTCTATTTATTATGATTTTATATATTATGTATTATAGGAGAATGAAGAAGAAGAAAATAAATTAAGAGAGGTAGTTTGAGAGTGTTACAAATCGAATATCACCTCCTTGATGGATCACTTAATGATCTTGGAATTGGAAATTTGATGAGAATAGGATCACATTGATGTGTATAGTGTGGGAAGATATTTTTGGTTAGATATTTTTAATGCTTCAAGTCATGTAAGGTGTAATGAGAATGGGTAGTAATGGGTGGTATTTCTAAGGGAGGAGAACAGTGTTTTTTGGAATTTCTAAAAATATTAAATGATTAAAAATTCATTTTATATCCAAATACCACCAAATGGATTTAATTTATGAGATCAGATATCATAGGCTTGCAATATAATCAATAAATTAAATTTATACATTTTGGGGTTTATTTTAATCCTTATCATTTTGATTAATCATTAATTATCTTATTTTAATTTGAATTATGGTAATAAGTTTTAAAATATAAAAATGTTATAAGTTTTGACATATTTGGTTTAATAATTCAATAAAGTTTCTAATAATGAAATTTAGATAATATTATAATTATTTTTTTTATGTTTTAAATATTTATATGATTTTTGAATAATTTTAAAAAATATCAATCCCATAAAATATCATCATTGTCTATTTTTATACTATTCACCACTTTTAATTTTAAAAATATTATGAGAACATGATAAAATTGAAAAAAACAACTAATACATAAATAATTTAAAATAATCCTTTTCAATTTTTTTCTATAATATAACTAAATTTAAATTTTATTGATTTTAGTATTTTTATAATCAATTATTTTATATCTCTATTTATAATATAATTATGTCACTTGTGTTCTATCAGAATTTTAGGTATCTTTTTCATCAATAAAAAATATAAATAAATTACCATGATTTAGATAGATATTTTATATTTCCTAATAATGATTTTATTTAACCATACATTTTTTATCACTATATTAAAATATTATACATACTAAAAATAATGAGGGTTGAATTTTTTTCACTTTCTTTGATATTAATATTATCTATGTTATTTTAATTTGAAATTCCTCATTTAATTGTTAAATTTTAAAAAATATTTATTTAACAAATAAGTTAATTTCAATAAGGATTGGTAATGTGTCTGGATAATTTTATAATCCGTATCTATTATTTGTTTACCCTTAATTACCTCATTGACCCATAATTGTGGAAACAAAAATTTACCAATGTTACTATTATTATAGACAAAAATTAAAAGGTTTATATTTAATAAACATGGTCATCATTATTCAACATATGAAATCAATTTTTTAAATAAAAAATACATAAAAATTTAAATTTAAATTAAATTAAAATCAGGAAAAAGAAAAAAAAAAGTTTTCAAAAAAGAAATAATTATAAATATAAAACGTTTTATTTACTAAATTAATGTAATAAGTTCATTTTAAAAACCATAATTTTATTATTTTAAATAATTTTTAACTTATTACCATTTATAGATTAATTAAAACATAATTGTACCCTAGAAAACTGTAAAAATAAAATACATTTATCAACATAAATTCATACCTTTCACTATTAAAAATGATTCTTATAAAAAAATACCAAAAAGTAACACTAATATAATTTTGAAATTAAAATTTCCAAAACGAATTATATTTTGTCAAATAATATTTTTAAAAGATGCACAATTTATTTTTAAAACAACTTTACCATAAAAAACTGGAAAAACAACCACTAGAACAAATTTATGTGAGTAAAATTGGATTTATATCACATATGATAGATTTAAAACATTATATTATGTCTATAAATATCATTAATATAATCCATAAAGAGTTATTTGTTTATTTTAATTGTATAAAACACACTTGTTCTCATTTAAATAGTTTTTCACAAAAATTATTTCCTTTTAATTTCAGAAGGGATTTACTTTCATTAATAATTAATTGGACCCAAAAGAATTAATTATAATTACATGTGTAAAACATATTTTGATAATTTATTTAATCTTGTTCATACCCACCATTATGATGAATATGCTATTATAGTATCATTTATAATATAATATTTCATTTTTTTAAGATTGATGTTGTGTCAAACACAAGATTCTGAAGAAATTAAATTACAGAAAGATAAATATACCATAACATATCTAGGAGTTACATTTTCCCTATTTTTTGTAATTTTTCCTTTGAAATATTTTTTTATACACTTTGGTTAGAACTGGTGAAAGTATTTCTCTTTAATCACTTCATTGGTTCTGAGGATGCCTCTTCATATTTTTGGTTCTTCTATATTATTTTAACGAGGTCAGTGGTCTTATTGTGTATAAAATTATCTCCACTCTCTAATATCTTCATTGGTTTCTACTCACAAGATATATCATTCTCAAGTCACACAACTTATGGATTCAAAACAGGTGAATGATCAAGTATGTACTTACTCGAGAGTGATATATGGAACACATCATGAACATTATATATACTTTGTCGAGTTACATGTTTAAAGGCCATTAAATAGAGGTTTTCAAGGAAATGAATTGCGAAGATGTACTTTGGTCTATGCTTCCATTTTTTCAAAACCACATGAATCTATTCTATAGTGATTTTTGAAGGAACCCATTATCTGTAATAGAAAACAATAACTCCCTTAGACTATTTTCAGCATAACTCATTTTCTGAATATGAGTGGATTTTATATGTTTTTGGATGTATTCAACATTATAATTCAAATCTTGTAAAATATTAGTTCCATGTCTATTTCATTCCATAACATCATCCCAACAAGTTATAGATCTATATAACTTCTTATACAGAGCTTCATACGACACAATATGAATACTCGAGTGGAGGATGTTAATATATGAGAACTCATATAATGGGAAATATTGATCCCATCCACATTTTCATTCCATTCAGAAGGATCTTATAATTTCTAGAGTGTCTTTATAGTCATTTCATATTGGCCTTTAGTTTAGGGGTGATGGTTATGCTGAATTTCAATTCAGTACTCAGACCATGTTGACGATTTCTCCAAAAAATTGATATGAAACATATGTTATGATCCGAGGTGACCAAAACTGGAACCCCATGTTTCCTCAAAACTTATATAACAAATATATTTTAATGTTATTCAAGTTATACATTTTTATGTATTAAAAATAAGTTGGAATCATTGGTGAGTCGATCCAAAACAACTCATATCACATTATCACCATTGGATATCTTCAGGAGACCAATAATAAATTCCATAGTGACATTATCCAATATACACAATGATATATGAAATTGTTTTATCATCCCATTGTTCATATATAACTCTGCTTTAACAAACGAATATATTAAACATTGTGATATATACTACTCAATCTCCTTTTTCATGTTGTCCCCCGAAAAATTGTCTTGAATGTCATGGTACATCTTTGTAATTCAAGGATGGACATTGAAAGGCAAGTTATGTGAATTGTCTAATTGCTCTTTATTTATATGAGGTGGTTAAGGCATGAGATTTCATATTCTAGATCAAATAAAACCATCATCATCAGTGTAGAAACCATGTAACATCCTTTCCTTTAATGCATTTTCCCTCTTTTGGTACCTCTAAATCATCCATTTATGCCACATTGATCTTATCATGGATAAATAGTTAGAGAATAATATTGGAAAGGTAAGATTTATTTATCGATATTATAATTTCCAAATCCATTCACTTATGATCTATGATGATAAGGTCTTTCTCAATCTACATCATGTATAAAGAAACATATTTTTTTACTAAAAACATTAGTGACCTTGTTTTCTGTTCTAGGATGGTATTGAATAGTAAAATCATAGCCCTTGATTACCTCTAACAAAATTCTTTGATGCATGTTCATCTCATTTTATGTGAATAAATTTTTTCTTCTCTTGTGATTTATATATACCTTTTACTTCTCTCTATAGAGATAATGAAACCATATTTTCAATGTGAATATCATTGTCGACATCTCTAAGTTATGAATGGGAATGTTTTTTTCCTGAAATTTTAGATACCGTCAGGCATAGTCTATCACATTTCCATTTTTCATCATTATACATCAAAATCTCTTATTTTAAGCATCATCATATACCAAAAACCGTTCACCACGTGTCAGTAGTGTTTGAACCAGAGTTTTCATATGCCAACATTTTGACTCTTTGAAGAAATCTTCACATTAATTATTATGGAAAAACATTACTCCCACAGAAGTTACTTTTATTATTACTTTTGAAAATCATGATAATATCATCAAAAATCATTGTCAGTACAAATCAAAACTATGTAAACCTGGAATCTACATTACAGATATTGGTATGTGCCACTCTTAATTAACCAATGACTTATAATATTACAAAAATATCTCTATTTTGGTGTTAAAATGTCCCATGAAAGATACATACTCAACCGATCACTCAAATTTATTGCATTTTACATATAGATTCTCCCTTCGAAATGAAATTAGACACATATTCAAATGATCCTAATTATTCTCTTTTCTCTTGGAGTATAAGAATGTGTAATGTATAAATACATGTCGAGGTAATCTCAAAATACTCTATTCAATAATTCCATGAAATGTTTTGGATGAGTAGTGAGTCTGAAATACATCACTATGAACTGATAGTGTCAATACCTCATTTGAACTGTAGTCTTGTAAATATATTCTTTCTTCACCTTTAATTTGTGATATCCCAACTGAAAATAATCCTTAAAAAAGTTCTAAACGTCCAATAGTTTATCAAACGATTCATCTCTCTATGTATTGGGATAAATATTCACTATTGGTTTTTTCGATTTCTTGATAATTAATTCATATGCGCATTGATCCATCTTTCTTCTTTGACGATGTGGATTAGAACACCCCATGATAAAGCACTCATAAAAAAAACTTTTCAAGATTTTATTTTAAATTCACATTCAATTATTCAAATCCATCCATTTTCATTCTATAAGCTATCATTAATATGGGTAGAGATATAGGTATATATTCATTTTAGAACTGAACCTATCAGTCATGATGAATATTGAGAAATTCGTTAGGGAACACATCTGTATAGTCCCCCACAATGGGAGTGCCTTCAGGAATCATCTCCATTATTTCAATTATTTGAGCTATATATGATTTCTCTTAAAAAATTAAAATATACACATTAGTTAATTAATATAAAGGATATTCAACCTCCTCATACAATTTTAATAGAATTAGAGGACGCGATGGGTTGTGATGAGTGATATACCTTTCCTCTCAATTGATATTATCTTTATATAAAGATACCCAACCCACAATCAATATTTCATGAATCTCCAAAAAAAGGAAGTAATATGAAATTTAGAAGGATATTTATTAAAAAACATGTATCATATTGAATTTATATAATTTATATGTAATAATTCTCCCATTTTATGTTCATTCAAATAACATTTCCTTCATATTTTGAGGTGGTGTTTGAATAGTTCAAATAAACATGAAAAATATTAAATAATTCATCAAACCAGAATAAAATATTAGGTTTTCTATTTTTGAATGTATAAACAGCATAACTATCACCACCTATTTATCATGATACTCCACAATTGTAGTGATATCATATGTCCTTCCTTACTACCATGGATGTCTATGTAAATGAAAATCTCAAAAACCCCTAGATTAGGGCATTATATTGCTTAGTGTCTGAGTTCTATGAAGATAAATAACTACAATGTAGGCATAATGTTCATATGAACATTATTTTAAAGTTCTTCATTTGAATGTTTCATTAATTCACATAATAATTTAATAGCTTGGTGCCCCTCTTTTCCATACTTGAGGATCCTTCTTATTCCTCGTAGGTGGTTTCAAGAATGATTATTCACACATTTTTGACAAGTAGGATGTTTCAATTAATTTACTCCATGATAATTTTATTTTTTCCCACAAAAATAGAATTTTATCTCACATTTCTTATCTTGAGTCTCATGGGACCACTGAGAGTCATCGATCTCCATATCAATTATAAGGCCACCATGTACAATATCTCCATAAATATTAATATACCAAATTGATATGGTTTTTCATATACTTTGTTAGAACCCACTAATTAATAAATACAAGTTTCTTTATGTGTTTTTGAAAAAACTAGAAGAAATCCATGAATTCCTTGTGTTTTTTTCCTCATATGATCTGATGGATTCATCTTCTTTTTTCATTAGACTAAGGAACTCCCTCTACATATTAATAAGAGAGTTCATGGAGAATATTTATTGAAAAATATTTTATTTAAATTTTCACATTTCATGGATTCAATTTCAACTTTATTCTTAATATTATTTACTAGTTTCCAACACTAATTAGCTTCCTTATCATAAATATTAACCTCCAGCACAACATTCTCATATAATAAGTGTTGGAGTACATAGAATATTTTCTTAATGGAGTTTACACATATTTCTAGGAAGAGCGGGTCAAAGGATCTAATAAATATAGAAGTAATTTTTTTCATAATGGATTCAACCACCAAATTATATTTTATTGGTGAATGTAGGAGTTACACACAATTTAGGTTATTCTTTATATATTGACGCAGTTGATATTGTAGTGTCATGATGTTAAATTCTCTAGTTTCCATAGGGTTTGTTACTTAATTTAAAATATTTTCACATTGCTTAACACATTGGTTGTTGGAATAATTTATCTAACTTCCTGTTATTAACTATAAAATAAAATTTAAATTAGGGGGCTTGAATACATAGATAATAAATATATAAAAAGGAAACTATAAAAATGGAAGAATAAACTTACTAATAAAATGTATATTAAAACTTGTGATACATTATGATTCAATCTCGGTTTTCCATGGTAATATAATTATACATAGGTTTATAAATAATTTTTTCTAGTCACAAACCACAAGAAATAAAAATACCAAGTTCTGATACCAACTATAATGATCTTATCCTTTTATAAAAAGTATTATATTATTTTACAGAAAATTTATCCTCAAAATATAAACCATGGATCATAAAGTTTTATTCTTTTATATTATTAGGCTAATAAAAATAAAAACAATAAACTTGAATAAAACATATCTTAATAAATATTTCATAATGATATCCTAACATCCATTGAGCTCATACCTCCTCATATGATAACCTGGGGAATACATTAACAAAAGGGATTACCTAAAAATCTTATTTAGGTAATAAACCTTAGAATAAATCATAACACATGAATTAGAAAGACATTACATGATAAAATAAAATTAATTCATCATGATTAAACATATGGAATCATAACATATAGAACATAGAGTCATATTATCATGGAAATATTATAATGTCAAAGAAATATACAACAAGACATAAACATGAGTCAAGGATAACTACCGGGACCATATCACTTGGTGGAAAATGCCTTATAATGGATTCAGATTACACCCTAATCCAATACATGAAATACCATGAGACTAATCATTACCCCTTTAAATAAGGAACTATTAAGTTGAGCCCATCATAACATGTTCATTCACATGCGTTCCACATAAAAGAAACAAATTTATCGAACAAATGATATGGTTCCTCATAGAATTAAATGGGGTTGTTAATCATTTCATAAGTGTAAACAAATGGGTGTATCATATTGATATACCTGAAATAAGGTATTAATTACATTTTATATAATCCTAATATAAGAGTAAGAATATATCATTAATAAATATGTCAATATAAAGTGAATATATGAATAATATTGTTTATGAAACATTAGATATGATCCACATTTGTGTGGTTTAAGGGGAAATAATAAAGTTTATTTAATGAGGATAAAGTCGTAATTGATTTAATAAAACCATAAATTAGCTAACATAGTTTTTATTGATAAAATATGTGATTTTTTTTAAAAAAAATTTCTTATGATTTTTTTACAATGTGCTTGAAAATGGGTAAGAAATGTGGATGTTCCCTTTAATCTAATATTCATATTGAGAGTAATTGAGAACATATCCTTATTAAACATGTAATTCTCCCTAAAATAAAGATAAATTAAGATATATAAATATGATCAGTACAAGGCCACAGAAGATATGAGATTTATATAAAAATCATGAATTGATTAACTGAGGTAAAGAGAGAGAAATCATAACACAACGAAAAATATAGAGGATTGAAGAGATCCATTCCATTATGTCTGAAAGCAATTTTCACTTATATATAATTTCCTTTATAATAAAATAAGATTAATTAATTATTTAAGTAATAAAATAATTGACATTTAATTGATTTATTATTATATTTTATGTTCATTTATTACCTTTTTGATGAGTTATAAAGATAAATTTCCTTGTTCTCGGAGTGTTCGTTTGAGATTTTCGTGATTGTCTAAAATATGTATAATTATGGAAGTTATTATCGAATGTGAATAAAACACCAGTATTGAAATTAATTGATATAAATAAACAAATAAATTAAATGCTTCCTTATATAAATTTAATTTCTCACATATGGATGAGTCATTTTATAAAACATTATTATGAAATATAAAGTTAATTTTTGGGGGTTTTCAATCATCATTAACTAGTTTTGTTTCAATATATAATATAATATTTATATATTTATTCCATAATAAGAAAAATTAAAAATATATATACAAAAATCTTATTTTACTATAATAAAAATTTTTATGACAATAATTTAATGAAGTAATGAAAAAGGAAACTCATTATCCATGGAGATGGTTAATCTCTATATTTTGGAAAAATGATTCCTTTCATTTAATATGACTATATGAGAAATGATGTTGAAAAAATATTACATTAAAAATAAAACTTTCTAGTGTATAACTTATACTTTAGTTTTTTTGATTTTATTGATGGATGAGGTTAGGATATGGTAGAAGACAAAAATAAGTTAAGAGAGGTTGTTTGATAATGTTACCTCTTAAATATAACCTCATTGATGATTACATGGGGAGAATGTAATTGGTATTTTTCAAGACCAAAATAACATTATGGATGGGATAGTGTGGAATAATTTTTTTGTAAATTGTTATAAAATGTTCAAGGCATGTATGGTCTGAGGAGAATGGTTTGTAATGGCTAGTACTGGTAAGAGCAGAGAAGGGTGATTTTGGAAATCTCCCAAAATAAAAAGTTTTAATAAATTCATTTTATATCAAAATATCACCAAAAGGAAATAGATTAAAATATAAGATAATAAATTATTTCAATACCATAATCTAATAAAATTTTGACATGTTTTTATTTTATTTTAAGATTTATCATATTGATCAACCCTTAAATAACAAGTTTTAACTTTAATTGGGGTAAACAATCATTTAATATTAAAAGGATATATATTATTATTATTTTATATAATTAGAAAATAAATGAATTTCTAATATAATTCAAAATCATATTATAGTTAATTTTTTTAAAAAATATTTTTATGATTTTTAGAAAATTTAATAATATATGTATTCTTAAAAATATAATTATTTTCATTTTTGATACAATCTAGTATCTTTAATTAAGAAAACAAGGCAACCTGATAAGATCTAAATGATATTTAGTACACCCCTAATAAGACATAATCATTTATAAAATTTATGGAACACCTTAATTAATTAATATTATATTTGATTTATTATGTTTAATATTATTTTTTTTATATTTTTATTAATAAAATAACTACTTCATCTATTTTTTGTTAGCATTTATGTGAATTATTTCATCTTAAAAATAAAAAATAAATTATATTGATGTTGATACATGTTTTACCTTTCTAAATATTAAATATATTATATCATACCATTTGTTTAATGCCATATTAAAAATATTGTACATATTAAAAATAAGAGTGTGACATTTTTTCACTTTCATTGATTTAAATTTTATTAATGTCATTTTCATGGACATATGCCCATTAAATAATTAAATTTATTTAATTAGTTATTAAGGGTGAAATTTAATTCATCCAATAATAATTTGTTCTTGTTTTTGGGTAATCATATAGTAATATAATATTATTTTCCCCTTAATTAACTGATTTACCCTTTTATGTGGTAACAATAATTTACCAAGATTACTATTAATATTTAATAAAACAAAAGGCATATATTTACTAAATTTTTACCTAATGATTCCAAACATGGAATCAATTATTCAAAAATCAACAAATGAAAGTTGAATAATTTATAACGAATATAATTTTTCAAAATGAAATGAAAATTACTTTACCAGAAAAAAATCAATATAAAATATTAAATAATTTTAATATTGTATTGAAGTATTAAAACCGTTTTAAAACCAATAATTGTATTATTTTAAATCAAATTTAGATAATAATAATTAAATATAATATAAAAATTTTATTTTACCTATTAAAAACCTTAAAAGTAAAATTTATTTTAAGTAAAATTAAATATTTTTCACTATTAAAAAATAAACTTATGAAAAAATTAACAATAATTAACCAAAATATATTTTTGACAATATAATTTAAAAATTGAAATTTTTTTTATTAAAATTTATAAAAGTTTCAAAATATTATTTTAAAACAAGTCTTCTATTAAAAGGTACAATATACTATGTTTACAAAAATACAACCTTTTATACATAAAATTGGATTTATATCTAATAGAATGGAAGTTAAGAATCAGATTATATATATATTTCATTAATTTAACAAAAAAGATTTGTTTTTTATTTCATTGGTATAAAAAACACATGAAAATATTTAAAAATATTTTTGAAAAAAATATTACCTTTTATTTTTAAGAGGGTTTCATATTAATTAATAATTAATTATTCATCAATGAATCCAATAAATATAGAACAATGAACAATATTTTTATATTTTAACTAACCTTGTTCATACCCACAATTAAGACACATAGTATATAATGATAATATTTAAATAATAATGTATAGTTGTTCGTCTAAGATCGATGATTCGTGAAACTCAATATACCAATGAAATTAAATTATTTAATGAAATTTATTTATTAAAATTTCAGGGTTATACAACATATAATCCCAATGAGCATCATCAAAGAACCCATGAACCTTTACCATTCCAAGAATCATAAATAATTAATTTTAACATATTATAATTTATTATTGGATTTAATTTAAATTGGAATAATTCCCTATATACCCATCAGGTTCCATTTGTTCACTAAAGCCTTGCACAATAGGGTATGGTCTACTTCCCACATGCACCCAAGCCTATTAAACATAGAAGAAAAAATTTAAACAACAGTTTCAATTTCCAATTTATCCAAAAATATCAATAAAATACTAAAAACATTAATTAGGTAGTGTAACATTAATTAATTGACATTTGGGAATGTGAAGACATCACCTCATGATATTATTTATAAAATCATTGCTAAAACTCCACTAATTTCCCCCTATTCAACCATGATCTGATTGAATATGTACTAGAAAGTATTATATAATGAAGGTAAATTTTGGTGAAGTGGTAAGAAATAAAAATTTAATGACATAAGGGAAAAACATACCAAAATGTGAAACAACAACACCACAAACCCATCCCTTATCAAGTGTTTCAAAAGAAGGGGAGAGTCTACTATTTATTCCTACCCTAAATGTCTCCCTGAAAACAAAATGCGGATTGAGCACTATTTTTTATTAAAAAACATCTCATAACCATTTAAGGGTTTGAAAAAATGGTTAATTTTATGTAACTTTTAGAAAGGGTACCCTGGCCCCTTGACCCAAAAAATCCCCACCATGAATCCCTTCTTTACAAGAAGAATGACCTACAGTTTCTCATACATAATACTCATGCACTTTAACTACAACAAAAATCTCTATTAAACACCATTGAAAGATAAAATGTCTTATAAAAATTCTGGAAATTTCATTTTAGGATTTTAAACAATATAAATTCATGTTCGTGACCTGGTTCCAAAAAATGTTTTCTATAAGAAAATCCAAACTCCCCAAAATGTAATGACCCCAAAATCTATAAGAAATTAAAATCTCTCCCCACCAACCATTCTCATTAATAAGAAACTATGATAAAAAATGAACTATATCAATCAACGTATATCATCCATTATATAATGAGAACATTCAGTGTTCCCAAATTAAGAGATAAACATTCTTTCACCACATAACTCCATCATCTTAGCCCTATTTCACAAGATTTTTTTTTCCTTCAACAACAATTCTATCCCAAATCAACCTCATAAACATCCATAAGGGCACTCCCAGACTATTTTTCATCCCACCGCATCCAAATCGATGAAAATTTAGTAGTCGTACATCCTCTAGTTTTCTATTACCAAAAAATGTTCGGTCTCACCCACAGATGCATCCATAAAGAAACACTTTCCACCAACATGAGATTTTCATTAATGACTATCCAAATTCAAGTTCCATATCATACCACAAACCATGGAACAATCATCCATTGATTACTTACTCACCTATGAATTTTTTCTAATAGTAACTATCAATACAAATAACCACATGATTTATATCATCAATAATGTCACAAAAAATATTTTACCCCCTAAAACATGTAAGGAACTATGATTCACCCCTATATCATATTCTGAACCATGATTCATCCAATGAAGTTTGTCAGGAATTTATGTTTACCCCATTACACATTTCACAAATCCTATAACACCCCAAGAATCAAGATTCATCCTGTAAATCACACTCAGATCACAACAAAATCTAACTAAGTCTGATGTCAATGCATCATATCCAAAAAACTATGCATCTAAACCTAAAATATAATATTATTCAATAAATAAATATTAGAAAACCATGTCAGACACGGGTATTATAGTGTAACATCAATTATTAACTAACTAGTCTTACTGCCTCCATGACCAATTTCACATGAGGTCTGTTTGATGATGAAATATATGACATTCTCTATCATATGAGTGTTCTTAGAATAACCTACCACTCAAAAAACTTTATCACTATCTATCATTCTCTATATTTCATTACTTGGAATGACATGGAAAATACTCTCCAGCCTATACATAAGCACCAACATGAAACAATAACCTCTACATGTACCCAACCCACAAGGAACAACATCCCCTAAAAGACAATTATGCACATACAACTATATGTATTTCCTTACACCACTCCATGATCATCGAACCAAAAGAGTCCCAATATAAAACTCCCATAATAAATCTTTATAATGAATCCACTAAGATAGAGCATAATATAGTTCCTCAATCCCCATCTAATGTGATCTCCTAATGAATAGGGATATCTCACACCTCACAAAACACTGGTTCACCCCGCCGTCAAGTACCTCACGACTAAACAACAACTCTAGTCCATTCATATAATGTACAATTGTCAACAAATCTAAGAATGTAACGTTAATAAATTTTAATCCCAGTGCTATACTGTGGGAACCCATCATGTACCCACCCTTGCTCACTATGACATTCCATGAATAGTCAAGCCAATACTCACTCTCTTTCATAGAGAAGGTGATTTACTAGGAACCCTCTCATAGGCTACCACACACAATCATACTCTATATCATTCATTTCAAATAATTTTACACACCTATAAAACCCTATCACACAATCTAACACATGCACCCATGAGTCATACCGAAACAACAATAGGATCATGTCCCTTAGACTTTTATCATACCCCACATACATGCTAGGCATATCTTACGGCACAAGGTATATCAACCATTCCAAGGATATACACATGATCACCCATAAAGAAGAGATCACTTCAAAATTTAAATTTTTTTACCCTTTCTCCCACATTATCTATAATAATTATACAAGGAATCCAACTAAATCTTCCCTCTTAAACCAGTATCAATTTTAATAGCACCTCTCATTATTTACATCACAAAATAATCTATATTATAGATTCCTTTCCCTATTGTCCGCTCAGGGTTATCTATACAGTCATATATTTTTGTTAGGTAGAATTACGTGAATAATATATATGAGTAATCCCCATAGAAGTTATTTTCAACATATTAATTTTCTAAACCTACATCCAGATGACCAAAAAGGGACTTTCATTCCTAGGGAAACCAATTCCAATAATTTGATTATATCTTAGGCATACATTCCCTCATTTATTATTTACTAGGGAATATAATTATAACACAAACCATTGATGTTTTATTATATATACGTTGATGATGGGATTGTATTTCAATCACTGAAGAACCTCCCACCATTATACTTACATTAATTTCCACTAAATGGAAATACACTAACGTGTAATTGAGTATAATTCTAACAAAAAATTATGAAGCAAAATGGTTTATGATTTTTTAAAACCAGAATAGTAAACCACTCTTTAGGAAAAAATCCTATGAAAGCACACACATTTCATGTAAATTAACAAATCCTACCTTCATTCTCATATATGTCCTCTTACAAAAGGGAAAAGAACAAAAAATTAGTCACATTATAAATGTATATTTTCTAGAAATAAAAATAACTCAAAAATAAAAAGCAACATGTGTGTCATATATGGTGCAATCATATAGCTATACAGATAAAAGAAAGAGGCTAAATATCATTCCCTATGTTAATTGTTCTTCCTACATGGAATGGTGCACATGAAGTACTTGTCTGACATCCTTAAAAAGATTTGGCATATTTCAGATATAGTATTCTACCATATCCCCAAAGAGTAAAACAAAACGAAGCTCTGATTTCGCTATGTGATTCCTCATGCAAGAAATTCTTAATAGTTCTTGGGTTTAGGATTACATATGGCCTAATTCATAGACCCACATATGTCAAAATATATAGATTAGTGGAATGAACAGAATCCATACCATGGGGGACTGTGTCCATGAATCATAGTGAAAAAAAAGTTGAAACAAAAAATAATCACACAATTCAGAAAAATGAGTGGCTGAAAATGGATAAACACATAAAATCACATATAATAATTACTGATGTTTTCATATAGACATATATGTATCACCCACCAAGAAAATACCTTATTCAAAACAAAAAAAAAACAAAAAAACAAACCATCAAGATCCAAAACATTCAATGGACCTCATCCTAATCCCCTGAATCCCTCAAGCTATCCCAACACAATCTACAACATGTCTAGTACCTGACCTGAAATGAAGAAACAAGGTCTACATGGGCATCGAGATGTCCATATAGGGTGTGAGGAGAAACATTAGTATCGTCTCTCCAATCACCCCTAATATAAACCTTTGTATTAATGTGTATTGAAGAGGAAAATAAATTCAATAATTAAAGTTATTTTTAATCCCTTGTGTTTTAAATGGGCCTCAACAACACTCGAAAATATATACACACCTAGCGAGCCATATAGTTACAACCAAGCTACGACAACCCATACAATTCATGTATCAATTCAATTTAAAAATCTACTCATCTCATTAGGTCTCCATAACTGATGTATGTTCATACTGGAATTATCAAAGTAGATATGTATCAAAATATCAAACATTACCCACAAACACTTGGAAAGATTTGCATCAATATCATGGAGAACTAAAAGATCACCACATGTATGGTCAATCAGCATGTCTCACATCATTAGACAACCTTTCCTTAAGTGAAATCCTCAACCCAAACAAACATAAAGAAATAATTAATTGAAGAAAACTAATTCAACTCTAAATACTATATGGAATACACATCTCACACAAACCCATAACAACATAATACAAGGATGTTACATTAAGAACTCTAACATAGGTCTCTAAGGAAAGTTCACCTAAAAGAGGACCAAATCCACAATTAGTAATGTATGTAACATGTGCCTCTTGAAGTCAATGTCTATCAATTGAATCCTAAATGATACCATAACCACATCTATAGAAGGAACTGTTAAAAAAGAACAAAAAATACACATAGGTTTGCATCTATACACATAGATCACAATCATATATTGGGTTATATTCACTAAAAACTATTAAATAATCACAATTGGTTTCACCTCACCCATCAACATATGCAATGGATTATCAAGAATCATCCAAACATTTTTTCCTCAGTACCAACACATGTGCATAACCATAGGTTGACACAATAACCTGTAGGCTCTGAATACCTAGACCACATAGTTTTGTTCAATCTCACCAAGAACCTTATCACTCTTAGTCCCATAACCTTGAGACGAATCCAATTCATCCAATAATCCTTTATGTGTCCTCAATATGTTGGTTAAAATAACTAATCAAAACTCATGTGGAATCCAAATTTCAAGTCCAAATGATTCTTATAAACCAATACTATGTTATGTTTCACATATTTTAAAAGAGATATCCTAAACCAACATCCAAAGAAAACTCTTCCCCATCACAATGAAAACGTCCCTGAGAACTCCTATCACACTAATAACACCTCAAGACTTCCCAATATACATAGATGTTAGTTCATCAATACTCATAATGCATACACTAATATCTCCCACTTTCACATGGACCACAATTCTCTCATCCATACCAAAAATACCTATGAACCAACTAAGGCTTTTCACGTAACTAATCATTCCCATATACCTACCCATGTCCTCATCTCAAAAAAATTAACACCCTCACCCTATTGATGATTGAATCAATTGGTGATTCAGACTTACCCAACTACAAAAGTGCACATAATTTAAGAATTTGTGGCCCAATTCCATCATATTTCTTCTACTTTGGGTTACTAAGTTCATGAATTGCATAATCGAACACATACATTTATGCAGGCATGAATAAATCTAAATTGAAAATCATATGAATTTGTATCATTGGGGCTACTAACCTCAATCATTAACTTAACCTATCGTTGAACTCCATGGGACCCCATATATTACCATTTATCATCATCCATGTACAAGAGAACCTATTTTTGGTTGAGAATCACATTAAATTAATTATTAAACATTATAAATAATTACAAAATTTAATATAAAATTGTATGATTTTCTAAATTCACATTAGGATCCATCCATTGACCCAAACACTGTGCAACAAGGTGTCTTCCACACATTAAACAAACTTATAACTACGAAATTTGAAATAACAAATGTATATTCCAGTTTTAATACATATATTATCTCATAATCATTGAAACCCCTTAGAAATTGTTTTTCTCAAGGTTCTATAAAAAAGGATGTGAGATAGAATGAAAATTCCATCTAGTTATATCCTATATTAGAAATAAGAAAAATCCTAATCGATTTAACCCAATTACAACATGATAGAGTGAAATATATTGTCAATAATTGATATAAAACCTGATACAATCACTTAATGGATGAACATTGTGCTCCATAGAAATTTGTATCCCCATTAGTTCAGCATTGTAGGATTCCAATTACAACATCCCCCTTTCCTATTTGAGAGCAATAGATAATAAGATGACATGTAACACCCTAATATCCACTAAAACGATGAATTAGATTCACACTCATAGATTCACAATGGTATTTAGGGAACGAATTATCAAATAAGGAACAATATATTTATGTGTTTTTGTATATACACATACATCAACTAGAGAACACTAAAAATTCATATTAATAACAAAAAACAATATTTAAAAAACTTATAGCTATATTTTCTTTCATTAATTTTATTTTTATTTGTTTTACTCAACCTAGATGTTGGTCTATCCTATTATAATTGATAATTATTACTGGTGAAATTGGATTCATTAAAAGAACATTTTTTTTATCCATCAATTGGATTCATTATTCAAATAAGGCTTTCATTAACTTAATTTTACCACATGGAACAAAACTCACTATGCCTAAATACCATACTAAAAATAATCCAATTGATGTATCTTGAAATTTAAATAGTCTGATATAAATGTAGATGGATCACGCCACCACTATTTAGATATGTATGTACTGAACTAATGGATTATGAACATATGATGAGAAAAATCCCAGTGACATGATGAAAAGATCATGACACTAATATTCTCCCACATTAACAAATATTTAATAAACCTCATTAGAATCCATTAACACTTTTCCAAACCAAATCCTCCTTTCGTGATCATTTCAGTGTTCTCTATATTTCTCTAATTTATCCTAGTCCCAATAATGAAAAGTGTTTCTTGATTATTTCTAATATTAACACATTTGTTTACATGTTTGTCTAATTTTTCAACCACATAATATTTTGTAGCTCAAACACATTATCCTCAATAAAATTTTTGAATAAATGGAATTTAAGGTCAATGTATTTTATTATTGCATGAATTATATGAATCATGGTAAGTTCTACAACACTAAAATGTTTACATAATAATGTTCCTCCTTTTGATGTTTCCCCTATTCATTATACATTTGAATTAACAAAATAAACTCTTATCAAGGATCGATATATATAATATTCTATAATTAAATTATAAAAAATATCACTACTGAATATAACCATGACATCTAACTGATCATTGTTCAACCGAATATACAAATAAATTATTATTCTTTTCTAAGTGTCATAGTCACCAAAAAAACAAAATCAATAAGACATTATGAAGGATCATCTTTCTAAAAGAAAAATATCATATCCATCAATACTATTGAGTATCTGATGATCCACTTCATATCTCTCTAGCGATAATTCATTTGTTTATACATGTAATGAATCTCAACATACAACACATAAGAAATTTCATGATGCATACAAACATGCTCATACATCAATCTTCAAAAATATGAATCATATGCAACTTATTCAGTTTATTGAATGTAAAATTACATTGAAGAAGAATTTTAATTATTTAAATTAATGTGTCTAGAGAGGGGAGCTCTTATAGATTTACATATTGATATTTTAAGCCTTCCAATGATTTAATAGATGTATACATTCTGAGATAAAACCAATGTATCAATATTTTTAGCTTATTCCATACTCATCCCTATTATATTATTGGATTTACCATGGTAATTTATTTCAAATATTCTTGACAAATTACTCTTTACCTTTTTAATTCATTGAATATTGAGTCATGATATCGATATTTAATCCACATAAAATAGCATAATTCTATAACTTCCATAATTATAGTAATTCATATATAAATACTGATTAAAGGAACTCATTATGAAACCATTCCCAATAATAAAATTATAAAATATATAGACCAACTAATGAGGGGTATGTTTCATGAAATATAAAAATAACTATAATTTTCAAACAAGATCCACCCTCTTATGATATTAATACCCCTTATTTTAATTCATATAGATGAATTGTTTATAATCACTATTAAAAATAGTCATTTTCACATCCATATTATCCATGTGTAAACCATATAATGAATTAATTCATAGTATAGTTATTATTGTTTTATTCATTATAACCAGTTGAAATATTTATGAGAAAATTTTTCCATTCTATTAGAATACATTCAATGAAAAATATTTCTTGTTTATTCTATATTTATTATCAAATTTATTAAATTTACAGACCCATTTTATTTCTCCAAGTCTATCTCACATTAATTTGGGTCACATAGAAGCATTGGATCTTCTAGATATTCATGTTCCCCAATATCAATTAGAAGTAATATTGTTATATCAACATTATACTACAAGACAGGTCATCTATCTCAAGAAGATCTTCTCATTTATGTTTTTAAATTCATGAGATCATTAGTTTTTAGTTCTTGAACTCTAGGTGCTCCTACGACCTCTTTCTCTTTTTGAGGATTTTTTCCTAATAATTTTGTAGTTCTCGATCATTCTAGAATAGATTCAATTTGTCAAATTTTTTTGTTTATATAGGTTATCTTCTAGTGTCACTAGAATATGTAAATTTTAGTTTCTTTCATATATATTAACATTTACTTATATATTAATCCTCTTTTCCTCAACATATTATTATTAAAAGTTGCTATATTTTTTATAATAATCTCATTGATGATTAAATAATAACTTATGATGATATTATACTGATTATTAATCCAAATTATGTATCCAAGTAATTCATTTATATAGATTAAAAGGTAATAGGATTTGAAATATTACACTTTAATATCTCAATAAATAAAACAAATAAGAATATAAGCATAGTAAAAGCAATTTGGTGTTGGAACACATTGTAGAGTATCGAAAAAATGTTATTCAGGTATATTTTTTCCCATTAATGAGGTTTATATTCTATTATATATATAGAGTATCATGTTAAATTATTCCACCCATATAGAATTTGGTATATTGGAGTGAACATGAATGCATTTATCATTCTATATTAATGTTTGGTTCATCCTCCATGAAACTATATTTTGTTGTGGAATTTGTGGTATTGTTCTCTCAAGATTAATCCCATTATTAATATATAATTTCCAAAAGTTTCTACAATTGTAATCACCACAATTATGAAATCATAGTCACATTATTTTTTGACCACATTATAACTCCACCATAAATTTCCACTAATATTGTAATAAAGAATGTCTTATTGCTTTTAAAAAAATAAACACATTCATTACTTATAGAGTAATCATTGAATATGATAACATATCGTTATCCTACATGAGGTTAGATTATTGTATATCTATAGAAATAAATTTGAACAAAATCCAGCTTTTGGTCCCTGTAATTCCAACCGTTCTAATTGAATGTGACCTTTTTTTACATTCAAAGATCTCATCTCACAGAACATTCAATAGTTGTCTTAAAGATCATCATAATAAACTTCAATGATAAAAAACATATTATTCTATTTGAGGTTACCATGTTGTTAATTCGAGACCTATTTTTTTATATGATGAAATTACAACAAATTTCACTCTAATCTAATATTCTAATTAGATAATGAGTCAAGTCTTTATCTCTTCATTCCATAACTATGTGTCCCTGATATTTTAATAGGTTCTATTTTTTAAAAATAGTATTAAATTATTCCTTGTTAAACCACCCAAATGACATGAGATTCCTGCAGAGACCTAGGATATGTATCAAAAATTTCATCTAATGAATACTCCCATAACGAATATAAATATTTTGTTAAACATTTCTATCAAATTCTTAAGCATCATTATCTACTATAATGGAATTCCCAATGTTTCTAGATATAAAAAATTTACATGTACAAGATAAGTCATTAAGTATAGTGATTAAAAAAAGGTGACTACCCTTGAATCCAACAGATTATAAACAATGATAAGTATATCACTACCATATTCCATTTCATTAATGCATTTTTATCATCTGATACTCAATATTACAATATATTCCATGTAATTTCTATAATTTCTCTAAAGATTACCCCACACACAATATTCCAAGTAGGTTTTTTCGGCACTGGTCAACTTTTCCAAACTATTGTCCTTATATTTTCCTTAATTATGTGGATCATTATTCCAATAAGGTGATCATACCATTTCATTAGTATTCAACACACTATAAGAAATTACATGGTATTTTTATCCTATGACCCTAATTTTAAATAAAATTATTGATGCATGTGAGCACAATATATGAAATTATGTGGATTTAGATATCATTTTCCATATTTTATCCAAATATTTAGTTAAATATAAAAGTATTGGATTGACCTAAAAAATTGTTTGTTAATGACACATTCACTAAATTGAACTTACATAAAATCATGAGAAAATCATTTGCATGATCAAGTAAAGAATATCCTTTATATATCCTTAATATAAGTAAATGAATAATCAAAACAATATTTTTTAGGTTATATATTCTCATTCATCTCCACTAGGGATTTCATAAGTGTAATTTTTGTTATCTTCATCAAGATAATGAAAGAAAAAATTCCATAACAACATCATCTTCACCTTTCCAGAAGATTTTATATCCAAAAATTTCCATTATATATTCACTATATTATTAGGTTTTTCAACCGACCGATGTTTAAGATCATTTAAGATGGGATTTTACTCTATCATTAACTTATTGAAACCAATTTTTTTTATATTGAACTGACTAATATGACCATTTCCTCTATCTTTTATATTATCTTCTAATGATTTTCTAACCGACTAAAATCAATATAACTTTGATTGATGTTATAAGGATACCTTATTTTATGATATTGACCTTAACTATGTACCTTTTATACCATTTATTGTAATATTAGTATGAAAAAAATTAAATCATTATGTGGTTGAACCAAGAGTTCACTAGTAATTTATATCAACTTGTTGTTTGGTGCGGTGGAAAACCAACTGTTAGTTCTTCCCTTACAATCAATTGTAACTGAAATTAGGAATAATTTAATATTCCAAATTAACACACTAAATATAAACAAAACACACACATAAACATTCAGATAATTAATTAAATAAGATGAAGGAAAAGAAGGAAAATCAGTTTTACATGGTTCAAACTTTCTTCATATGTCCATATGAGAACATTGAAAACACTTCTGTATTTCCAAAGAGAATATTCTAAAAGATGAATCAATTTAATAAATCATTAAATATTAAATAATTCATAATAATCAATAATAGTAGTTGATACCACCTTTTTTAATAGATGTTCATTACTGGTCATACAGGTAGCTTCGCCATGTAAAATGCTTGGTCAGTTATCCATTGACTTCATTATTTTTCATAGGATTCCACTAAATCAATAATCCAGTATATTATAGTAACCTTCATTCCAAAATACCATCCAATAAAAATGGAATTTAATGTATATTGGACTTCATATTGTCATGACTATTAGTTAAAGGTCCCTACTACCAAAGAAATTACAAGGCTAAAGTGAACTACTATAATATGGACATCTGATGAAAAATATTCGTGTTTATTAAAGAAAACATATTGATACAAGCAAAATAAACACATAAAAAATCTACAATCATGTTAAATCAAATATAAGTGACTGGAAACCCATAAATAATGATATTAAGGGAGAAACAGATATGAAATCACCAAAATACACCATAAAACCATCCCCTATCAAGGGGAATCAATTGGAGGGGATAGTTATCCTTTCATCAAATCTGTAATGTGTTCAATTATCTAAAGAGAGTTAGGGTATACACCTCAATTTTAATTAAAAAACATTGATCCATACGTACATTACATGAACCAATGGTTTATGTAACAAACCACATATATAGTGGACCTCAACCCATATGCCCCAAAAATTCACGTTTTGAAGTCTAGATTCACAGAATGAACGATATAGAGTTTCCATTTTTAGTTCTATGACTAGTATTGATCACTAATGACACTATATCAAACAACCTTGACTCCTATGAGGTGTCTAACAACATATGACAACCTCATTTCAAGATATTCAAATTCTTGAAACCCCAATCAAATAATTAGTTTTCAAAAAAATATCCAAAAATTAAAATTAAAATTATTCTAAAAAAATAATGACGCAAAAATATATGGAAATTTACACAAACTATAAAACACATTAAAATTATTATATGTTCATATTTATTTTTCAAAAAACAACCAATGATTATTTTACTAATGATTGATGATAATTAATGATTATTTTCCTAGAACTCATCTTCTTGTTCGCTCAAAAAAGACACATATAATATTTTAAAATTAAAAAAATTAATAGATAGATAAATACCACATTAATAGTAGTTAACTAATTTTACAAATCAAAACATTATCGTTCATCAAAAAATGACTTAATTTCATTATATAAAATAATTTACATATGATATATAAAAATCACTAAAAAAAAATAAAGAAATGGTTATGTAATTATTTGAATAAAAGTATATATATATATTGATGCACATAATTAATACCTTTAATGTTAATGGGTTTGATATATAGTTCACAATATCATTCAAAAAATTAAAACCAATATAACGATAGTCATAGTAATAATATGGTAGTGATGATAGCACAAACACCCTTCCTTAACAAGGTTGGTGGGTTCTGGACCACCACATATAACCAGTTTCCCTGTAGACACGTGATCCCCTCCCTAGAGCCCACCCACATTCACAAAAAATTGATCCAAATAATTAATGTCCTTTTATTCCAAAACCTGTTCATTACATTGTTCTTTCTCTTCACTCACACACTCCGTATGAAACAACCCATAAGTTCACCCATATTGATCACTACTCTATTCTAAGAACACATATCTTTGGAGTTCAAATCATGTATGATCCCAAAAAAGGTTAACCTTATGTACCTGAGTCATATCATTTAATATTTTAACCATTTATCATTCTGTGGTATTAAATTCCCCCACCAATTGGAGAACCCCATCCTCATTATAAACCCAACATCTCAACCCAAGTAGTGCACCACACTTAAGGCTGGGTTGCTGTAACACCCCGAGATTTTATGAGAAATATTATTTTAATTTCATTGATGACTTGTGTTGTAAGCTACACCAAACCTATATTTCACTATACGCAACACCATATTATCTTCTATTACACCCAAACACTATTATTGGCTTGTGTTTCATGCAAGAGAGACCTTCCTCAATAGTGTGTGCAGTACGCAATACCGAGTTTCACTAAACAACAATATATTATTATAATATTATTATCAACTAGAAGTTATGAATAGTGTCAACTACATTTTTAATTTTATAACATTTTCATTAATCTTACACATATTATAGAATTTGGTATGAGAACAAAATAAATATTTCAGGTAAATTAAGTATTTTTTAAAAAATGTAGTTTTGCCGCCTTTTGATGGTGCCCCAATTCTAAATCTAATTTTTAACTAGTTTGTAACTTCCATTTTCAAAAATAAAATTCTTCTTGTGAATTAGGATATAAAAATTTACATTGGATAATTTTTTGATATTTTTCTGAAAACATTCATATTTTTATGAATAGTAAAAATACGCTAAATTTTAATTAAAAACAACTTTTTTCATCAAGATAATTTATATGGTTAAATTATAATATTGAATGTTTTTAAAGTATAAATACAATATATTTTTACCATTTCATATAATTTATGCCATTATCATTAATTTTACATTGAATTCATTTGTAAAAACATTTCAATCTTTTGCACTGTTTTAAATAAAAACCCTTTTTTTGATAATGGGACTAATTTTAAATAAATTACTGAAACTTTTGTGTTTTAAATTTGGAAAAGGGATTCCTTATTTGGAATAAGTAAGTCTATATTATTTTAATAGGCTAATTTTTTTGGGCATTCTGAATAGTAACTATGGTAAATTTTATTTACCACACTTAAATGTAAATTAGGTAATTAAGGGTAAAAATAATATTATAAAATTAACCTAACACTTGACTTAATATATTTGGATGATTATATTTCGTACATAAATATAATTGGGAAGAAATTATATCCATTAGAACCCACTTGTATGTGATTAGGACCATTAATTTATTTTATTTAAATGACAGTGAAATATGTCTCACTCAAACTTTAATAATTAAATTATTTTTAATATAAGGTTATATAGAATATAAATTTGGTTATAAATACTCATTTTAAAGAAAAAAGTTTATTCTTTATCATGGTAATTTACTTGTAATTTTTCAGAAATATATAATTACCTTAATATCTTAAACATTAATGATGCAGAAATTATTTATTTAGTGAAAAATTAATAATATTGTTTTTTGTAAACTAATAATACCCATAAAAGACCCAAAAACCTGATAAAAACTTATTTTTCGTGAAAATATAATCCATAACCATCCAAATATCTAATTTTGTACCATTTTGTGGCTTATAAAAGTTATTATTACACTTATAATATTTTATATTAAATGATGTCAAAGTTGTCACCATCATAATATAATAAATATTACATTTCCAAATTTAGGTTTTTTAGAGATAAATAACACTAAAAGAATTATTATGAAATATATTAGATTTATATTCATAATTGTATTTAAGTTTTAATTTTTATGCAAAAAAATATGTATAATAATTAATTATACAAAAATGATGTAGTAATTATTTTTTAATTTGAAATATCAAATAAATGGTTTTAAAAATATTAAAATAAATATTATATGAACTAATTAATATGCTCCACGAATTCTCTAGATGAATATGACCTGGTAGGAACCTATTAAATATTTTTTTTCTAATATATTATCTTTATTTATTTTATTTAAATTCAAATAAATTAATAGTGTCCAAATTTAAACTATGGGATTTTTTATAAAAATAACATATTATTAAATTATTTAAAAATCACGAAAATATTTTAAAATTACAAATTGAAAATTATATGGTCTAAAAGGTTATAAAGTATCAAACTAATGTAAATTTACAACATATAAGTATTTATTTATTATAATTTCAAATTTAGAATATTATTATCACAAATAAAATTAAATAGATTAAATAAGGATAAATCAAAATGACAAGGTTTAAAAGAAATGTAAAACCTCTCGAAATTTTATTGGTTGATGATATTACAACCACATATTAGCTAATATTCTAATTGAGTCATTTTTTGAGGTTTTTTGGTGGGGTTTGAATTTATTATAAATTAGTATTTTTTAGGATTCCAAAGGTGCCCCTCTACTCCCTTATAAAAGGTCACCTCCTCCCTCTCCACTTCACACCAATTTTGAGCTCTAAAATTATTCCAAACCCTGCCCATTTCACTTATACACTTCCCTATAAACCTAATAGAGGTCCTAGTCTTCTTCAAAGAGCATCCTTTGTGCCCTAAGAGTATGTTAGGAGGAGGCGCGTCAAAGAAGAGGTGATATCCTTTACTGATTCATTCAAACTTATATCTTATCTTACTTCCTCTATAAGATTTGTATAATTATTATGTAATAACTCTGGTATCACATGTATACTGATATTTTATTATGAATATTAAACAACCATATTCTATCTTCTATCCATCCTATGAAAAAATGAAATCACCACGCGTGCATACGTATAGCTTACCGTCTCCACGCCGTGGTGTAATCTTTTATTTCATCACTAACATACTTGAATGGGTATAAGGTTGGAAGATATAACTATATATGATTATTGTAATGTGATATTTATTATTTAATATAATACACCATACACTCCAATACAATTCCACAATCATGAGAATGATATCATCGCTCGTGCGTACGTACAACCTATCGTCTCCAGGATGTGATGTGACTCGTTTCTACATTATCTTCATTGAATAATTATTATATAAATGAATTTAATTAATAAATATGATATATATTACACGAATAAAATTATGTATATTATGTATCAATAACCAAAAAAGAGGAATATGAATTTATTCTACAAAACACGCATAAGAACATAGAGCAATGAACACCCAAATAACAAGTAGCAATGAAATATTACAAATAAGAAGTAAAAATATGACCATATATAATATAATAAAAATGAATATTATTCTAGAATAAGTAAATGGAAATATTTAAATCATTATACGGGATGTTCGAATACATACAATGCATAGGGTAAGGGAAAATCTTGCAATCTCATTTTTATCTGAGATTGTTTATACTTCAGAATTTACTGGGGCATATTTATCATCTACATCCACGTTTCTTCAATATGTAATATTATTTATATAATCGTACTATTTTTTAAATTCAATTTTACCTACTGGTGAATTTTTATTAGAATTTATGAAAGTAATCTTTTTTCATTTTTAGTAGGAGATACTTTTTGACTTTTCCAGCCAAAGTACGAGAAAATTGTTTTTTATACTTATACAGCATGAATGGATTTTTATAATTTCATAGAACATTATTTCCATGAAGCTTCCTTTAAAAGTTTTCAAGTTCATTTTCAATTAAAATATATTAGTTTTCCACTTGGGGCCGCAGGTTTTTGTAGCCGCGGGGCTGTGCCCCCCCCGGACCGCTTGGCCCCCCTCGGGACGACCTGCGACCGAGCCACACCCTACCGGGCTGGGGCGCGCAATGCTGGGCCGCGCAGTGCCTGGTCGGGCCACACCGGGCCACGTAGCGCCCCGCTGGGCCGGGCCGAGCCGTGAATTTCATCGGGCCGGTCTAACACCCATGTTGGGTCGGACCTGCCAAAACAGGGTTAACCAGACTAGTCGACCCACTTCGCTTAACGAGCTAGGCCCGTTTTCACTTAAAAGTGAATAAATCGAAGGTCGCGCATCCAATCGATGCACCTTCTACGACACTGAGAACCTTGGGATGTGGCGGTCCTTTTGTGATACTCTATGTGAGTTTTGGATGACTTTGGGTAATTGCCGGGTTAGAAACGAGCATATTTTTAACTGGACCCCTGGAATGGAAAAGCCAATATCACTCAGACCCAGCGTCTGATTGATGCAATGTCTGTCGTGTTTAGATCCTATTGACGTGAAAGGACGTTGATATACATCAACTCCTAACATTGTGATAGTTGATGTAACAACCCCCCTTGGCTCGAGGAGTAGACTCTACCAGAATCGATCATGCTGTGTGCGGGAACCTTAGAGATGGCTACGACTACGATGACTACTGTACTGGGATCCTTCGTGGGTTTGACGATGACGACTACCGTACAGGGATCCTTCATGGGTTAGACGATGCTGACTAATGTACATGGATCCTATGTGGGTTCGGAAGTGATGAATTCTTTACCTGGATCCTACTTGGGTTCGACAGTGAAGGATACTGTACTTGGACCCTCTGTGGTTTGGCAGTGATGACTTCTGTACTTGGATACTATGTGGGATTGACAAAAGAGATGATTCAGTGGCTACATCTAATTATATCCACCCATCTTCAAATGTTGCATACATGTATGAGATGGTTGTTGACTTTCAATCATTACCATCGGTGTGATTGACTTCATTCCTGCATGGACTGGATTGTGCTTGGTCACGAAAGTTGTAGCTGAACTAGAATTGATGAATTAGGTATATGTATGGGAATATACCTAAGTAGAGTTGGTTGATACTTTGTGATTGTAACTTTCTTTTTTGGTATATCCTTCAGGGATTCTAGGAGACCTTCAGTGGTATCGGGGTCCCTACTGAGTATCGCATACTCATCCCTTCATGGGCTATGCCATCACTAAGTTGTGTTGGATGCAGACGATGGACAACATTGATTGTGGTGGAGGCTTATGGAGCTGGACGGTACCCAGAGGTGGACCACTTGGTGGGAGGTACACAGGGTGGACGACAGGACCTGAGGAGTTGAAGAGACCATATGTACCCACCCTTCAGGTGGGATATCCATAATACAACTCAGTGGTTGCCTCTCTTCTTTACTGCTATTGTACCTTCTTTTCAGTTGTACTGTACTCTCAGTTAGGTTTGTATAATGGCCCATTTACTTTTCATCACTTACATTTGTACTCAGTTTTTTCTTAGTGCTTACTTCACTTGCATACTCTATTGTGTTTTTTTACTTTTATAAAGGCAATGCCTTCCCTTTTTCTGGGATTTTAGCCATTGGTTCTAGTCTCCATCCCCTAGCCTATGTATGGCGGGCTTGGGGTAGTCACGAGACGATCCCTGAGGACGGGTCGTGAAAAATTTGTATCATAGGAGTTGGTTATAGCACAGAACTCAGGACTCTGACCTTTCTTTTCTGTAATGAAACAGTGTTTAGTGTATTGAGTGTAGTTTTCTACCAAGGGAGTCCAGTTTTGGTGCAACAGCCGAAGTATCCACACCCCAGGACCCTGACCCTTGATTTCCGACTCAGTTCACGAAAACACTGATTTCATGTGTGTTTCAAAAGTTTTCTTTGTGATTTCTTTGTGTCAGCTCACCAAGTATACTTTTTGACCGTGGTGCACCTGTTTGTTCTTAGGATGGTCCCATGAAGAAGGAAATCTAGGGTTTCAAGATGCAAAAGATATGGAATCCCACAGAGCGATGAGACCTCGGTATAGGGCCCCATCACAGTGGAGGCACTAGTGGTACCACTAACCACTGAGCCACCGATACTACCAGCTCCAACAGTAGAGAGTGAACGCTGTCAGAGTGCATTGCATGAGTTTCCACAATAGAGGACACCCAGGATCCATGGAGAGATGGACCATCAGGCAGTTTAGGATTGGATGGAGGATATTGTCAGAGTCTTCATATTAGTAGGGACACCATCCGATCTTATGGTGATCCTTGCTGTGAGTCTCCTTCACGCAGCAGCATGTAGATTGTGGAGCTTGATGCTCCAAGTGCATGATGAGGCATCTCTACTTTTGACGGACTTAGAAGGTCTCTTCCACTCGGAGTTTGTTCCAGCCACCCTTCGTGTGCGGTGAAGATTCAAGAGTTACTTCATCTATGGCAGGGCATCATGACAGTAGCACAGTACTCTTCGAGATTTACCGACCTCTTGTGATACACAACATACGTGGTATGAGACCCATTCTTCAAGGCTCAGACCCTTGAGAAGGGAATGTGGCATGAGATCATGACATTGATGATCTCCCTCAGCATTTCGATGAAGGCAGGATTGCTGAAGTGAGCCCTTCTTCTGGAGAGCATTCTTGCTGAGACAATGCGAGCAACAAGCCCCAACGTAGGGCGAAACGTAGCGGAGTATTCTATATCCCGTAGTAGATAGATGTCAAAGAGGTCCAAGAGGACTAGTCCATCAGGAGGGAGACCCCAGGATACTGGTTCAGAGGTGCGGGGAACCTGATACAAAGCCAAACATTCGAGGGGAAGGCAGTGCTATGCATGCGGCGGGAAGGGTCACATGGCTTCGGATTGCCTGACCCACCATGTAGACTAGCTGCAGATAGTAGAGGGACCTCCCAGGTAGAGGAAGAGGTTTGACCGCGGTGGTCCACAGGGATCAGGAAGACGAGGCAATAGAGATGGCCGGGCAGCAGGTGGTGGATGACGCTTTGAGGTTGTACCACAACCATCATCAAGAGGACCACCCCGACCAGAGGGAGCTGGCAGAAAGGGGCATGCTCAGCTCCAGGCGGTCGAGGCCTACAACCATGGTGCACCTACGATGATTTGAGGTACATTCTGTGTCTACTCCACACATGATGTTGTATTTATAGACATAGGAGAGAGTCATTATTTTATTGCCACTGCAATTGTTCGGAGCTTGGAGATTCTGATAGAGCCATTGGCTTGATCCTTACAGTTATAGACTCCTACTGGAGCAGACTCGACGATTACGCACTGGTACCGGCAGTGTGAGATTACTATATGAGGCAAGAGCTTCATCTGGGATCTTCTTGTTGTGCCGTCGAGGCCTTACGATGTCATCTTGGGTATAGAATATTTGTCTACATTCCATGCTCATATTGACTGAATTAGGCGCAATGTGCGGTGTGTCCGCATGGATGGGACCAGGTTCACATTCACCGGCGAGAAGGGAGCCTTTTCAGCGCATGATGGACTTACACAGAGAAGAGGGCATCCGGTCACACATCAGTTGGCTAGTCTCATCCTAGGAGCGGTTGATGTGCGGAATCTGAGTTCCCTATTGTGGTGGATCAGTTTGAGAATGTTTTTACTGAAGAAATTTTAGGGCTACATCCTCATATTGAGGTAGAATTCTACATAGACCTATACCCCTGGAAAACACTGATATCTACTCCAGCCTATCAGATGGATCCCGCTGAGCTTTCTGAGCTACAGGTAAAATTGGAGGACTTGTAAGGAAAGGGATTCATCCAAAGAAGTTCTTCACCCTGGGCTTCTCCGATTTTATTCTCCATGAAGTCAGATGAGAGCTTACGAATATGTGTTGAAAACCATTTCCTGAATCAGGTGATCATAAAGAACAAGTACCCACTCCTGAGGATTGAAGAACTCTTTGATCAGCTCAATGGAGCATGATGGTTCTCGGAGAAAAACCTCAGGTCAGGCTATCGCCAGCTCAAAGTTAGAGATGGCGATGTACATAAGAAGACCATCAGGTGCCTATATGGCCACTATGAGTACTTGGTTATGCCCTTTGACATCACCAATGCTCCATTAGTTTTCATGGGTCTCATGAACAGGATCTTCCAACCATACCTTGATCAATTTTTTATAATCTTCATCGATGACATACTGATTTACTCGACTACTAAGATGGAGCATGCCTACCACTTGCGAGTTGTACTAGACACACTCCAAGAGTTCCAGCTTTATGGAAGGCTCTTGAAGTGATAGTTTTGGATTCGAGAGGTTCATTTCATGGGACACGTCTTCTCGGAGGCTAGGGTTGCAGTGGACCCAGGGAAGATCAAGGAGATACTTTCATAGGATCCACCCAAGAGCGTGACAGAGGTTCAATGTTTCCTAGGTTTGGCTGGATATTATCGACAATTAGTTCCAGACTATTCTAGAGATGCAAAACTGATTTCAGAAATAACAAAGAAGGGGAAACCGTTCGTGTGGTCAAATAGATTCCAGCAGATCTTTTAGGAGGTGATATATATTGACTTGTGCACCCATCTTGAGGCTACTAGAGGAGGGTGTAAGATACATAGTTTACTACAACACGTCAGTGGTATTAGCCTTGAAGATGTGGCAACACTATCTAATGGGTGAGTGCTTTATAGTCTACTCTGACCTCCAGAGTCTCAAGTACATTTTCACGTAGAAGGACCTGAACCTGAGACAACAACAATGGCTCGAGTTCCTATAGGATAATTACTTTTAGATAGTCTATTCTCCCAGTAAGGGGAATGTTGTGGCTGATGATCTCAATACAAGATTGGGAATTCAACTACTATGAGTGGAAATAGATCAGCTAGCCGTGTTGTAAATATACTTTGTGGATTGGGATGGAGCAACCTTTCTATAGTCTCTCACAGTCACTCCTCCACTCCTTCAATGATTCAGAGAGGCACAGTGTGGGGATGTTGAATATGAAATGCGACATGCTCAGTTATCAATAGGTAAGGTGCCTGATGGGTTCTCAAAAGAAGGGGAGCATGTCATCCTCTTTAGGTTATGTACAATGGTACCCGTTTTATTACAGGAGGAAGTGCTGAGGGAGTTTCACAATTACCCTCTAGCGGTACATCCAAGAGTGGCAAAGATGTACCAGGATCTCAGATGACAACATTGGTGGCTAGGCTTGAAGAAGGTTTTAGCTGAGTTCGTTTCATGATGCCTCACTTGTCACCAAGTGAAGGCGAAGAACCAGGTACCAGCAGGCTTGGAACAACCCTTAGAGGTACCAGAGTGGAAGTGGGATGGGATATCCATGGATTTCGTGACAGGGCTTCCACGTACATACAGAGGACTCTATCTGGGTGATCGTTGACCGACTCACCAAGTCATCCCACATCCTACCGATCAGAGAGCAGGACTCAATAGAGAGCTTGGGACACCTCTACATTCAAGAGATCGTACAGCTTCATGGTGTGCCATCATCTATCATCTCCGATCGAGATGCTCACTTTACTTCCTGGCTTTGGACGGGATTATAGGAGGCTTTTGGAATGCAGCTCCATCTGAGCACCGCATTCCATCCTAAGACGGATGGCCAGACAGAGAGGACTTTTCAGACCCTCGAGTACATGATCTGTGCATGTGTCCTTGATTGGGATGCATCTGGGAGGATCACCTACCCTTGGTGGAGTTTGCGTACAACAACAACTACCACTCCACCATCGTGATGGAACCTTATGAGGCATTGTATGACCAAACTTATAGATCACCTCTATGCAGTACTGAACCAGGGGAGTCAGCACTTGTAGGACCCGAGGTGGTTAAGGATACTATAGAGAAGGTGCAGATCATCAAGGACCGGATGAAGACTTCACATAGCAGAATAAATTCATATGATGAGGCGAGAAAGAGACCACTTGTGTTTGAGGATGGTGACCACATTTTCTTACAGGTCTCACCTCGATGTGGAATACAGTGATTTGGCAGGGTGGAAAGTTATCTCCGTACTTCGTCAGACCATTCCAGTTTCTCAACAGAGTATGCGAGGTGGCTTACCACCTAGCCCTTCCACCTCGTATGCAGCAGGTGCACTATGTCGTCCATGTATCTTAGGTGAGGAGATACATGAACGACCCATCATACATCATCGATCACAGGGAGATGGACATTGATGATGGGGAGACATTCACAGAGGTCCCAGTGGAGATCGATGATCGAGAGGAGTGAGTCCTATGAGGATGGTCAATTCCTCTAGTGCGCATTCATTGGAATCATGGGAACCTCCAAGAGGGTACATGTGAGTGGGAAGCTCAGATACATGCTTAGTACCCTCATTTGTTCCCATAGTTTATGTTGTAGCTTTACGGGGACTTAAATCCCTGAGGTGGGGGTAATGTAAAGACCTAGAAATTTCAAGAAAATTTTTTTCTTTAATTTTTTGGAATTTCACTAGTACGCCGTTTCTAATGGTGCCTAATTCCGAGGCCCGGTGTCCCCGGAATAATTTTCTAAAGTTTATCTCGGGTACGTTCCGTGAACAAACGAGCCGATTTTTCTATCTTTTGAAACAATGCTGAAAATTGAAATTCGAGGGCACCAATGAACTCACACCACCGGTAATTGCATAAGGGGACCATTACCACAGTTTCATTTAAAGCAGGTTGAGAATTAATATTTGGGAAATTGAATAAAATAAATAAAATTGGTGGAGCACAATTTTATTTTAAGGATGTTGGTTATTTCCTCGCAAGGAGAGTTAGAGGTGGGTCCCACACCAAAATAACCTCCCATGAGAAAATATTTATGGGGAGGGGACCACATGTGTCCAAAAATATTGAACAAACCATACCTCTAATAAACCCCCATTAAACTCCCATGTCTAATTTGAAAACTCTCCGAATATTTATGAGATCTCTTCACCTTCTTCCCTCCCATTAATTTATAACAACACTTTAATTAATTAATTGAATCCTCCAATTAATTAATTAATGTGGTTTGAATTTTGAATTTCATATGTTAATAAAATAATAGCCTTAGCCTATTATTTTATTTTTTGGGGGCATTCATTGTGTTAAGGGGAGTTGGGAGAGAGCTCTTGAGAAAGAGAGAATAGTATTCCTCTTCCTCAACAAAGAACAGTTTTGATCCTTGATGAAGAACAATATACAATTTGTAGAACGTGAACGCCAATGACGACATGACTTCCTTCCTCATCTTCGAAATAAGTGAGGAGACATGGCTTCCTCCTCGGACGCACACTGACATCATCTACGAATCCTCTCCCCGCGATACTGGTTTCCGCGACACCAACTACCACAAACCTTAATTTGAGGTAGGGGTTTGCTTAATTTATTTTAAATAAATTATTTATTTATTCCTGTTGTATTGAAGTGATCATCCATGGATATATGTTACCGCCTAATGCGGAGGGCGTGACCCGAATGAACACGGCCCGCCGACCCTCCGTTGAACCTTGTTCTTTTTCGATTGCGACAATGACGGGAAGGATGTCAGCGCCGATTGAAACGGTGGCGGTGCGCCAGCAGCATGTGGAAGAACTGCAACCCCCAACCATGGTCCGCTTCAGCAGAAGAATAGGCTGGCCCATCGGCCAGCTGGGTGGAGGAGAGCTGCGGTGCCAGGAGGGCACTGGGCCGGATGAACTGCACCCCTTTCGTGCGGGCCGCTTGGCACCGCCGGTTCGGGCAGCTGGGGGGCCGCACCCCCCGCCTTGGACCGCTCGACCCTCTCGGGCCGAGCCACTCGGCCAGCCAGCTGAGCCGCGGTGGGGCCGCGTCGTGTCAGGCCGGTCCACGCCCCTCCGTGTCGGGCCGCTTCCCCTCGGGCTGAGCCACACCCCGCCGAGCCGGGGCACAACCCCTTGGGCCGGGTCACATCCCGTCGGGATGGGTCACGCCCCACGGGCCGAGCCGCGCATTTCATCGGGCTGGTTCGACACCCCAGCCAGGTCGAACCCGCCAAAACTGGGTTAACCCGACCCATCGGCCTACTTGGCTTAACGAGTCGGGCCTGTTTTCACATAAAGGTGAATAACTCAATGACTTCACATCTGATCGACATGCCGTCAGCGGCACTGGGACCCTTGCGATGAGGTGGTCCTTTCTCAGTACTCTAAGGGTGTTTTGGATGACTTTTGGTATCGGTCGGGTTAGAAACGAGCTTATTTTTAACTGGGCCCCTGGAATGGAAAAACAAATATCTCTCAGACCGGGCGTCTGATTGACGCACCGTCTGTCGCGTTGAGTTATTAATGATGAGAAGAAACTTTGATACACATCATCTCTGGACTTTGTGATAGTTTATGTATCGAACCCCCTTGGCTCGAGGAGCATACCCTCCCAGAATAGAACGTGATGTATGTGGGAACCATATAGATGGATTCGACTACGACGCCTACCATACTAGGATCCTTCGTGTAATCGATGACGAAGACTACCGTAATAGGATCCTCCATGGGTTCAACGATGATGACTACTGTACATGGATTCTGCATGGGTTCGGCAGTGATGACTACTGTACTTGGATCATGCATGGGTTTGATAGCGATGGTTACTATACTTGGATACTCCATGGGTTTAGCAGCGATGACATCTATACTAGGATCCTATGTGGGTTCGACAGAGGAGATGATTCATAGGCAACTTCTCATTATCTCCACCCCTCTTCGAAAGTTGTATACATGTGTGAGCTGAGGCTTGACTTTCAATCATTTCCACTGGTGTGATTGACTTCTTTCCTGTGTGGACTGGGTTGTCCTTGGGCTCAAGAGTTAGAGAAGAACTAGAAATGATAACTTAGGTATATTTATGGGCATGTACCTAAGTATAGTTGGTTGATACTTCGTGATTGTATCTTTACTTTGTGGTTTATCCTTCATGGATTCTTGGAGACATTCAGGGGTCTCAGGGTCCCTACTAAGTATCGTATAATCACCCATGCACGGTCTATGCCCGCACTATGTTGTGTTGGATGTATACAACAGACAAAATTGATCGAGGTGGAGGCTTGTGGAGTTGGACGGTACCCAGAGGTGGACCACTTGGCGGGACGTACACGGGCTAGACAACTGCACCCGATGAGCTAAGTAAACCATCTGTACACACCATTCAGATGGGATATCGGGAGGAAGAATCAGTGGTTTCCCCACTACTTTACTATTGTTGTACTTTCTTTTCAATTGTATTTTACTTTTAGTTGGGTTTGTATACTGGCCCATTTACTTTTCAGCACATACTTTTGTACTCTATTGTTTCTTAGTGCTTACTTCACTTGCGTACTCTGTTGTGTATATCTACTTTTTTAAAGGTAATGCCTTCTCTTTTATTGGGATTTATGCCTTTGGTGCTAGTCTCCATCCCCTAGCCTATGGAAGGCGGGCTTGGGGTAGTAGTGGGATGGGCTGCGAGGACATGTCCTAACAATTTCCTTGCTATTTTATCATGATTGATGTTTCTTTATTATCTATGCCTTACATACTATCATGATTTATTTCCCTACTCATTATATTGATGTTAAAACTTTATTTTCAGGTTTTTAATTTCAAATGCATATGGTTTGTTTTATTTTCTCCATTATTACCCTTACTGAGCATTTGATCTCACACATTATATGTTATATTTTCCCCAGGATATAATGAAAGGTTTTAGGTAAAAAACCAACAGGGGAAGATAATTATGGGAGATGTTGAAGATATTTCACCATGATTAGAAGATTTTGTCCTGAGATTTCAAAGACACTAGACTATTGCGGTCCTTGTGTGTCTGTTTTGGTTAGGTATTAAGTATTCTACAAAAGTAATGTAATGTCCATGTATGTCAAGATTTGGGTCTCTATAGTTGGTATTAGAGGAAAGGTTTAGTCAACCTTTGGAAACAAGGATGCAACATCTTTAATGATATCCCTAGAGATATTTCTAAGGTATGTCTAGAGATGTTACTATGGTTAAGTATAAGTATAAGTTATAGTTCTAGAATTATGGTAAAGATCATGTAATTAAACCTAATATGTTAGATATTGAAATTACTCCAATTGATTATGGTGTTTTCCTAGTATGATATTTTCCTCACATACTATTATTTTTGGGTTTCAGATAATGGATGAAACTCTATGGAACCGTGTTATTGATCAATGATATGGGAAATGCAGTGATTGTCCTTCTGAACAACCAAATGTTATCGGAAATAGAGTACAAAATCTTGTTTCTACAATTAAAAAAAGTTATGAATCATTCTAGAAATCCAAATGAGTATAAAATAGAACAATATTCTATTTATATTTTCATGAGGCAATGACCACCTTCTTTCAATCGGTCTTCTGATCAACGTATTACTGAACAATGGATCAGTATTATTGAATGATATTTTCCATACATCATTGTTCAGAACATAAAAAAGACATTTTGGATGTTTACCATTTTGAAGGTGAAGTAGACTAGTGGTGTACTATAATTAATAATACAAGGCCCCAAGATGAAATTGATTCCATGGAATATGATGATTTCAAGAAATTTTTCCCCTCGTATTATTCGAACAAAGATGGAAAATGACTTCCTTGAGCTTTTGAATAAGGATGATGAATCTTTTGGTATATACGAGGCGAATTTTACAAGGCTTACAAGGTATGCATCTGGCTTTATCATCCAACCTGAAAGTAAAGTAGAACAATTCTTCAGTGTCTTAAGACCAATTATTCAAAGGTAATGAGATATAAGATACTTCAGTAGATATGAATAAATTGTGCGTTGTGCTATCAAGGTAGAAATAGAAGTTGGTGTTACATATCCATCTCATGGTTTTGACAAGAAATAGAAATAGGGAGTTTATGGACAAATCTCAAATCCATTGTGAAAAGATGATGAATGTTTCGTTATGCTCAAAGAGTGTAAAGAAGAATGGTGGATATTGTCTTAAAGGGACTAGAAAATGATTTAAGTGTGGAATTTAAGGTCATCAAGCAACTTAGTGTTGAAGTAATGGGAAAAAGGTATCTTATGATGTGAATAGAGAAAAGGCTACAGAGAACTCACCACCAACACTTCAATGCTACTAGTGCAAGGAAATAGGGCATTATTCTAACCAATGACCTAATCCAAGGGTTAATGTTGATCTACATCAAATACCTCATAAGGCAAAGGAAAAAGGGAATCCACATGCAATTACTATTGGTGATTTTGAATATGACAAAGAAGTGGTGGAATGATTATGTGTATATGTAACGGGATTCCAAAATAGTGTTGTGGAATCTCATTTATAGTAATATGGAATATTGGAATATTTATGAATTGGTTTTTAAAAATAGTATGGTACCAGTAACAATGAAAAGTGATTGAGATATGCGTATAATGAAGGGATACAGAGAAAATAACATGTTTGATAGTATTAATGACCTCATATAATGACAATGTGACATCATGGTTTGAGTATATATAAATTTTGAGATTTTGGTATATAGAAAGAGTTATCTTTTGATTGAATTCGTGTTTTCACCAAGGTTCTGTGGTAATTATTGTTTCAAGAATACAAGATTAAGGTATTCACCTGTTTATAATGTGACCAACAAGATATATCTTATGATATATTGGGGATAAATGATGGTAATCACAAGCTTTGTATATTACCTCTCTAGTAATCTTTTATTTATACTATAATATTGGACAGAATTATTTTGGATAAGCCTAAATATAGGAATGGATTAAGTTATACATCTGATAGTATTGTTTAATTCTACAAATTTTGGATATTTTTACTACAATGTTATAATAGGATAGTTTTAGAAAATGGAAAACCTGTAGGATGGGCACAACCCAACACGTCAGATAAGAATGCGAGAATGGAACCCACAAATGATGTGCGACAGGCCTTTATCCCCTACCATTGGCCTACAGGAAGTCCCTAGTTAGTAGAAATTAGTTTTATTTTATTATGTGGTGGGATCGATGAAGTATAAGTCCATTTTTTGAATCATATACGGTTAATCTCACTATAGATGTACTTATGTTTATTTGATAACTTTTGCTAAACATTTGTTCGAGACAGATGGAATTACCAATCATTCTATAACATGATCTTCTAACACTTATAGAATGAAAAATTCAACTTCATTTATTTCAATAAAAGATGAAGTGGAAATTGTTCATGGAATGACCAATGATAATATTACACTGAAATGAATTAATTATATCTCCTTGTGAAAAAATTTATAAACTTTAGGGAAATGATCTTGAAAACCAAAAACGTTGTCCTAGTACCCTCATATCCGATGAATCAGGTGGTACGTTAGATCATCACAGATTTATGGATTTGTGATTGTTGGATTTTTCATATCTGTATTCTCTACCACTCTCCATCAGAACTTGATGTTTAGATTTCTCTTCCATATCCATATTTTCACCTATGTTCTCCTATGTGAAAACCCAAGGAAGAGTTAATTTGGGTAACCATTACATTTCATACGTTAGTTTTTAAAACTATGTTTTAGTATTCCTTTATACAATGTGGGTTTCTATGAAAGTAATATTCAAATAGTAAACCATTTATAACCCCGGTGAATTTCAAGGGTGAAATTTATTTTAAGGGGGGGTGGTTATAATCTAACATCTCGAGATTTTATAAGAAATATTCTTTTAATTTCATTGATGTTTTGTGTTGTAAGCTACACCAAAATTAGATTGAATTATACACAACACTATATTATCTTGTATTATATGCAAACATTATTTTTGGCTTGTTTTTCATGCAAGAGAGACCTTCCTCAATAGCATGCATTGTACACAATACCGAGTTTCACTAAACAACGATATATTATTAAAATATTAGTATAAACTAGCAATAGAGAATAGTTTTAACCACATTTTGAATTTTATAACATTATCATTCATCGTAGACATATTATAGTATATGGTATGAGAACCAAATAAATTTTTTAGGTACAATTAGTATTTTTAAAAAAATGCAGTTTTGCCGCCATTTGGTGGCGAACCAATTTTAAATCTATTTTTTTAACAAGTTTATATGTTCAATTTTTAAAAATAACCTTCTTTCTATTGAATTAGGATATAAAAATTCAGATTGTATAATGTTTTTATATTTTTCTGATAATGTTCATACTTTTATGAATAGTAAAAATACGCTAAATTTTAATTAAAAACAACTTTCTTCATCAAAATAATTTATATCGTTAAATTATAACATTGAGTGGGTTTAAAGTATAAAGAGACTATATTTTTACCATTTAATATAATTTATGTCATTATCATTAATTTTACATTGAATTCATATGTAAAAACATTTCAATCTTTTTCTATGTTTTAAATAAAAATCGTTTTTTTCGACAATGTGATTAATTTTAAATTAATTACTGAAACTTTTGTGTTTTGAATTTGGAAACATTATTTCCATATTAGAAATTGGTAGGTCCAAATTGTTCTAATAGGATACGTTTTATATTTGGTCATTATGTATAGTAACTATGGAAAATTTTATTTACCACAGTTAAAGGTAAATTAGGAAATTAAGGGAAAAGTAATATTATAAAATTACCCTAACTCTTGGATTAATATAATTGGATGATTATTTTTCATCCCAAAATTTACTTGGGTCTAAATGATATCTATTATAACCCAATTTTTTGTGAATAAGTCCTTTAATTTGTTGTATTTAAATGAAAGTGAAATATATCTTAGTCAAACATTAAAAATTAAATTATTTTTAATATAAGGTTATACAGAATATAAATTCGGTTATAAATACTCATTTGAAGGATAAAATGTTTTTCTTTATCATGGTAATTTATTTGTAATTTTTATGAAATATATAATTACCGTAATAGCTTATACATTAATGATGCAGAAATTATTTATTTAGTTAGAAATCAATAATATAGTTTTTATTAAAATAATAATACCCATAAAAGGTCCACAATCCTGACGAAAACATATTGTTCATGTAAATATAAACAATAATCATACAATGTTATAATATTTGACCATTTTGAGCCTTATAAATTTGATTATGACACTTATATTAGTTTGTTTTAAATGATTTTAAAGTTTTCACCTTCATAATTTAATAAACATAACATTTTAAAAGTTGGATGTTTAAGAATATAAATTCGACAAAAAGTATTATAATAAAATCTATTAGATTTATATTTTTCATAGTATTTTATTTTATATTTTTATGAAACAAATATGTATACTAAATAATTATACAAAAATGTTGTAGTAATTAATTAGTTAAGATAAATTTCAAATAAATGATTTTAAACATATTAAAATAAATATTATATGAGCTAATTAATATGCTCCACAAATTTTATAGATGAATATGACATTTTATGAACCTGTTAATTATTTTGGTTCGAATATATTTTCTGTATGTATTTTATTTAAATTCAAATTAATGAATAGTGTCAAAATTTACACTATTTCTAGTTTATACAAATAACATATTATTAAATTATTTTAAAATCACTAAAATATATAAAAATTAAAAATTGAATATTATATGGTCGAAAAGGTAATAAAGTATGAAATTATTTGAAATTTGAAACATATAAGTTTGTATTTATTACAATTTAAATTTAGAATATTATTACTGCAAATAAAAATAAATAGATTAAATGAGGATAAATCAAAATGACAAGGATTATAATAAACATAAATCATGTCTAACTTTTAATGGTTTATTATATTAAAACCTTATATCATCTCATAATCTATTTGATTCATTTTATGAGGTTTTAAGGTGGGGTTTGAATTTATTATAAATTAATATTTTTTAGGTTTCCAAAGGTTCTCCTGTCCTCCCTTATAAAAGGGTACCTCCTCCCTCTCCAATTCAAACCATATTTGAGCTTTCAAATTCGTCCAAACCATACCCATTTCACTTATCCAATTCCCTAGAAACCTAATATTGGCCCTTTTATTCTTCAATGAAAAAAGTTTGTGCCCTAAGAGGACGTTAAGAGGAGGCATGTCGAAGAAGAGGTAATTTCTTTTACCGATTTGTTCAAAATTATTTATTCTCCTACTTCCTCTATATGAGTTGTTTCATTATTAAATAATAACACTAGTATAAATTGTATACTGATATGTTATTATGAATATGAAACCACCATATTCTATCTTCTATCCATCCTATGAATAAAATGTAATCACCACGTGTGCGTACGTACAACTTACCGTCTCTACGCCGTGGTGTAATCTTTTATTTCATCACTAACATACTTGGATGGGTATAACGATGGAAGAAATAACTATATATTATTATTGTAATGTGATATTGATTCTGAAATATTAAACACCATACACTTCATTACAATTCCATAATCATGGGAATTATATCATCACTCTCGTGTATGTTCAGTATACAGTCTCCATGATGTGATGCAACTCTTTCTATATGATCTTCATTGAATATTGATTATATAAATGAATTGAATGAATAAAAATGATATACATTACACTATTAACATTATGTAAATTATGTATCTATGACCAAAAAATAGGACTAATAATTTATTTTACAAAACGCACATAAGAACATAAAGTAATGAACACCTGAATAACAAGTAGCAATGAAATATTACTAATAAAAAGATAAGAATATGACCATATATAATATCATATAAATTTATATGATTCTTGAATAATTCAATGACTTTATTTAAATCATTATACAGGATTTTTGGATACATACAAATCATATCAGACCTAAGGTAAGGGAAAATCAAACAAACTCATTTTTATCCGAGATTGTTTATACTTCATAATTTACTAGGGAATATTTATCATCCAAATTCATGTTTCCTAAATATGTAATATTATTTATATACTTGTATAATTATTTAAATACAATTTTACCTTTTCGTGATTTTTTATTAATTTTTTTTAAAGGAATCTTTTATCGTTTTAAGTACGAGATACTTTTTGACTTTTTTTTCCAATGTACGAGAACAATGTTTTTTTAAACTTATACGACATCAATAGATTTTTATGATTTTATAGGAAATTATTTCCATGAATCTTCCTTTAAAAATTTTCAAGTTTATTTCCAATTAACTTATTTTAGTTTTAAATTGTATAAGATGTTGATAAAGGAAAAATGTTTTTGATGTAGAAAGGATATTTTCATCAAGAATGGAGTTCAAGTGTTTTATCAAAATTATTTTACATCTAAGATAATATAGTATTATTTTTCAATACATATTATTAAATTTATTTGATTATGTTATGATGGAATTATTTTTATAAAGCCATTTTATCTTATATGGATTATGTTAGGATGACATTATGTTTAAGATTCCCATTTTTATTACATGGGTTATGCTATGATGTATGATTTATGATTTTGTGGAACACATTAGAATGGTTTCATTATGAGCTAGGTGGGACCAATATCTCCGTCCAGTGCATTGGGAAAATATTTATATCTCATGAGATATACATGGATGGAATGAAAAGTAAATCTAGTTCATTAATACAAGGTTGGAACAACAAGTAAACCCAGTTCAGTAATGGACATTATCCACTATGATGGTCTTGGCAGGAATGCGTTGGATACTATGGAAATAATATCATGTTCTTAATGGATTTACACAATTACATGTTTTATTCCCATGATATTTTATAATTATTGATGTTACATTATGATATATTCCTTACATACTGCAAAGATTTATTTCCCAACACAATATTTTTATGTTTAAACTTTATGTTCATGTTTTTAAATTAAAATCATTATGGTTTGTTTTATTTTCTCCATGCTTACCATTAATAATAATTTGAGTGAAACCTTTATATTTTTTATTTTCCGCATGATACAAAGAATGGTTTTAGGTAAAAAAATAAATGGGGAAGATATTTATGGGAGATGTTGAATATCTTTCACCTTGATTAGGAGATTTTGTTCCGAGTTTCCAAAGACAATAAACTATTACGGTCCTTGGGTGTCTGTTTTTGTAATGTATTATTTATTCCACAAAAGTAATTTAATTATAATGTATGTCAAGCTTTGAGTCTCTATAGTTACATTTCTGATACCAATGTAACAAAAAGTCCCTTTCGATAACACGGACACCCATCCTTAACATGGCTATTAGGTCATGTCCCTCCATGTACCCCCATTTTCCTTCAAGGAATGTGGTCCCCTACCAGGGGCCCACCCACATTCCAAAATGTTTCATCTGACTAATGATTATCCCCATAGGCCAACACAAGTTCCTTATAGTGTGATGCTTCCTCACTTGCACACAACCTAGAAAATTTTTAGAATGAAACCCATCATAATCACTAATATATGCCAAGAATGATTAACTGTGTATTTCTAATTAAGTATGATCTCAAAAAGAAAGGTACACCCTATTAATAGGTGTCATAAAATTTGTTATTTTTTCCATTTATCATTCTCAGGTATTAAATTTACACCTTCCCCTTTTGATCACAATGCCCTCACTGTAGACCCTACATCTCAACCTAGGAAGTGCCCCACATTTATGGATGAGTTAATTTTATGATACTAATATAATAATAGGGACCCACTGAAAGAAAAAAAACCATGTCTTAACATGGTCTATGGGTCTTTCCATTCAAGGTACCACCAGTTTCCCCATAGAGAAATGGTCTCATCTGTGGGCCCACTGATGTTCCCAAACAGGTCATCTGACTAATGAATTTCCCCAGAGGCCAACACAAGATCATCCTAGTGTGGTTGGTCCTCTCTCACACACACACATCCCCAAGGAAACATATTATAATGTCACCCATACTTACCACTACTCCAAGACCTGCATTCTTATATGTGGAGATATTATCAGGCATGGTTCTAAAAGGAAAGGTTCACCTTGTTGATTTGAGCCATATCATTTTGTTTTTTAACCCTTTATCATTCCGAGGTGTTATAGTTGGATCCATTATGTTGTTATATACAGTTAAAAACATTCAATATTATAAGAATTATTAATAAAATATGCTCCATTAATGATTTGTGAATTTATACACTTGAAAAAAATACAAACTATATCGATCCATTAGATTATTATATTTGATCATTTTATTTAAATACTCAACTAATTGATTCATTATCACTTAATAAACAAATAAAATATAAATAATAATAAATTTTTTCTAATATATAACAAAAATACTCTCACATTTTGAAAGTATAATTTTAATTTATTAATAATGGAAATTGTGTGGGAGCTGTATTTTCTATATCCAAAAAAATGGATCCTGGAAATATTTATTATATTAATTTGGGTTATCTGAATTAGCATATATTTCTCCCATAAAAATTTAAATGTAATTATTCAAGTATATTAAGAAAAAATTTTCGAAACATTATTCATTGTATATAATATTTTATTTTATTTTTAATTACTAAAATAAACTATTATCTATTAATTTTTTAAAACTAATTTGTAAAACTTATTTTTCTAATTATAATTTTATCACTATATATTGTTATTTATTATAAATAATTAAAATGTGGAACTATGGATGAAAACATGTTGATAAACCTATCTACTGCCTATAAATTGTCCATAGAAATAGCTGAAATAAAAATCCATAGTTATAATTTTATTAGAAATAGTTTCACAATAATTAAAATAATTTTATTAAATGTTCCTCATTTATAAATTTATGATGGAGACTTCTAACTTATCATGAAATACAATTTCCTTTACAATGTCAAGAATAATCAATTCTATAGACTCATCATTGTGTATTGAAAATAAAAATGTATATTTAAATGCATTCATATTATTTCAATGTAAATTTTAAATATAACTAAATGTTAGTAACTATGATAGGGTATACATTGGGGAATAATTAGGGAATGTATCACTCTTTCTTGATGTAACAATTGATCCTTTAAACTGCCTTGACCAAATTATTTTTTCCCTTTTATCATTTCATATAACAGCATATTCATTATTTTATTTGTGGTAAAAAATATTTTTTTAATAAAATATAGATATAGTTTACCTATATCAAGTCATGTGACTTTTTATTATTGATTAGTAATTGAATGAAAGTGAAAATATATCGTTTGATTGTTCAAACATCAACATCATCAATGGAAATAAATAGAAAAACTCTCATATTATATGCTTCTAAAATCAAATATAAAATATGATCATGTGAAAATCAGGTATCATGAAAGGTATCACAATTAAAATTTTACATCATGCCTCCTATAGTGATTTAGTTATTTAGGATTGATAGATTGAAGTCACAAAAATTTGAGCCTCAAATATTTAATAGAAGAAGAACTAAATAATGAATACATGATTACAATGTATATATATATGATACTTTTTTTGAAAAACATGATTACAACTAGTATAATAAAAATTTAAGGGAAACAAATGCTCAAAAATAAATGAATATGGTTATGGTATGGTATTTAATTCACTAGTTGACGCATCTCCCATAAAATCTCTTTACGATTCATATAATGTTTGTTGGGAAACATCCCTCAAGGTAACATTGCAGCATTTTGGGTTTGATTGCGTTTGTTGACAATGAATGTTTCCATGGTGAATTGTTGAGTTCTAGAGAATTTGTTGACAATCCATGTTTACAAAGAACAATGAAAAAGGTTTGAATGATCTGGAGGCGGTACAAAAGAGCAGTACAAGGTGACACCGTTTTATATAGTTTGCCAAATTTTTGGGGTCCAAAATTTGGAGGTTAGTTAGCATCAAAAAAATACTGTTTCCATGACGATCATAATTAAATATGTAAAATGCATGAATTTCACGATGAAAAGATTCATGGTTTGGATTTCACGAAGACCAGAAGAATGAAGGCGGTGATTCTTCACGATTACGACAAGCTTCGCAAATGACAGATGTTGAAGTGCATCGTGGAAGTGAAGGGCTTTGTGAGGGAGCCTCATGGCGAAGGTGTGAAATAATGTTGACGGTGATGCTCCACGAATACGACGAGATCCGCGATTACGACGAGCTTCGCGATCATAAAATTACAATGGTTCTTCGTGATTTTGAGAGAATTCTGGTGGAAACATTGGAGCATCGCGATAGGCGATGATGTGGCACTGAATTCACGCAGAAGGGTCGAGGTTTAGTGAAATTGTCTATAAATAGAGGCTGACCCCTTCAAGAGAAGTAGAGAGAGTTTTCTGAGAAAATATTTTTCTCTTGGTTCGTGAAAGTAGTTCGCGAAGGCAGTGGGCTTTGCGAAGGAAGAGTTTCGCCGCGGCTATTCTAGCACCGCAAAAGTCATGTGCTCCATGCTGACTCAGTGAGATTCATGAGGGAAGTCACTCTGCGAAGAATTTATCTACACGTCGGACTAAGAATTGTGAAGTCTTGATCTTTGTGATGGTCTGAGCTCCGTGAAATTGTGAGGTTCGCGAAAAGGAAGGAGCATCGTGAAGGCTTGTTTGAGCTTAGCGAAATTGGGAGCTACGTGAAGTAAGTTGATTTGCAATGGTACTTTCCAAAGGTAGTTTCCCAGTGGTCAGGGGAAAAGGGGTATTCATAAGTGGTTGATATTTGGACATTAACAGAGCATCCATCATCAGTTAAGGATGCATGCATTCATGTAAATGAATTGACCTACAGGTCAATAAATTGTGAGTTGATTCCCTTATAGAGCAGTGAGCTTAGAAAGAGGAAGAATTTGATCCTCTCCATCGGCAGTGAGCTAGAGAGGGAAACAGGGAGTGGCCCTTGGGAAAGAAATGAGCTGACCCTAAACCTTGTAAAGATAGTGAGCCTGGGAAAATAAGTGATCTAGCCTGAACCTTGTGAATATTATTGGCAGTGAGCCTTAGTGGATTTGGTACAATGGAACATCACAGTTGTATGCTCCTTTGATGTAGCCCAGTGAACGTGAACCAAGCAATAATATATGTGTATGCCTGGTTGTTTCCCTGTATTGCTTCTAAAGCATAGCCATCAGATAACGATAAAAATAATAGATCAACAAAAACACATAAGAGAAAACAAAGTGACCCTTATAATATAGAGGTCATGATCCAGTGGGTCTAGAAGAATTTCTGAAATATAATATCCATACCCTAATTCACCCCTCCCCTCTTAGGGTATCTAGGGACCTATTGGTCCTAAAAATTGGTATCAGAGGTATGTCTGTTGTTATCATATTTTTTTTCTCCAACTTGGTTTAGTCGATCTGTGTGGTAAAAGAATCAGTCTTCTCTTATCTCAGTGTGCCATGGAAAAGGGAAAAAAATCAAAGAAGAATCAGAAGTCAGGTGGTATTCCTCAGTGTGGAAGTGTGTATGGAAAAAGTGTGATTCAATTAAAAGAATCAAACAACTTACTGAAATAAGGCCGGGATGAATCTGATAAGGAAATGATTGATTCACTTAATCTTGATGTTGAAATCAGTGAAGTACTTTAACTTCAAAGTGATGCCGAAACAACTAATGATGATGAAGTTTCAAGAAGAAGGCCACCGGTAGATGTTGTCGACATGAAAATGGATATGGACTAGAAGTTGGATGAAGAAGTGAAATCTAAATATATCCAGATAAATTTATTGGAGATTGAGGTCAACAAGCTAAGAGTCTTAAATCAATGGATTATTGATGTGGCTACTGACCTAAAAGAGAATACTGATTCTCATGGTGAATAAATACAAAATAATGCTAAAATGAAAGGAAAACTAAAGGATGATGATTATGAAGAGAATCAAAAATCAGATGATGTTCAGAATATGAAAGCCAGAAATGAAGATCTTGAAACACATTTGTCTGAAGAAGTTCATAAGAATAAAATTCTTCAACAAGAGAATAAATATATCTCTAAATATGTATATGAAGAAAAATTGAATTTAATAGAGAAAAGTGATATGGTAGAGATGTTCACACAACAACTGGAAGATGAGATGAGGTATCTAAATAATCTAAGAAGAGAAAAAAATGACCAACTTGAATCAAGGAATATAAAGATTCAAAATTTGGAAGAACAGCTAGAATCAGTGATGAAAGAAATGGAGAAATCTAAAACCAAAGATATGCCCAAGTTGAAGGATTCACTGCACTTATTATTTGATTATCCTTCGGTAGGTGATGGTAAAATGAAAGCTAAATATGCTACATCAGAATAGAAGAATAAAAGGATTGTATCATCTCAAAGTCCATCCATGTTGAAAAAATCTAGAATTGGATATGATGATCTCACTCTTATGCATGATAGGAAAAGTACAGTGAAAATTTCCATAAATAAGAAAAACCTCGACGTTGCTGGAGATAGACGTAAAAAGGATTTTATAGGAAGAAATGATAGAATGTCCTATTTCGGTGGGATTCCTGGTCATATATCAAGATTTTGTTCAGAGGCACAGGAATAAATCTTAGGATGTTATAATAGAAATATTTCTATATCTGAGAAGTAGAAGAAGTGTCCTGAGAAATTAGATATAAGAGTCTCTACTAGGAAATGATTTTTAATATGATATTATTGTGGAATAATGGGACACACCATGAGTATCTGTCAGGAATATCAGGAACTCAATGTCAAAGGAAGAACTCAATGTTAGAGGAAGAACTCAATATGATTCAAAATCTCGACAGAGAAATGATTAAATGAGGTATTCCTTTGATGGAACATGTTTTATATGTTCTGGTTATGGGCATTTGGCAAGACATTGTAGCAAGAAAAAAGCATGAATGGAAAAGTTACTTTAAAAGAGATCTCCACCACAGGAAGTGAACAAAAAATAAGCCTATACTGGAAGACAACATGGTACGAGGAAAAATAGGTTTACGGTCTCATGGAAATCACAACGTGCTTAAATAAAGGTGTATCAATCACCATCTCAATCACACTCACAAAAACACTTGTGGGGAGAATGTGAAAATACATGGAAGATTTTGGGGAAATCAACTACATATTTGAGGAAGAAGAATTCACATTTAGTGGAGGACTCACCACCAGTGAAAAAGAGTGTGCTGACTCAAATATCTAATAAAAGAGAGATGATCAAAGAATACACTAAAAAATACGTATGTCGTGTTCCTCAGTGAGAAGTTGAGGAATGAGAATAATCCCTGCAATAGTGGAAGAGGCAAGGTAATATGACAAACATAGAGATTCCTACCCAGAGAAGGAATCAAGGGAAATGGAATTTTGGTAGAACATCAATGAAGGAAATGTGTACTAGTGGGTTTAATCCCCAAACGGTGAGAAAGGCCAAGCCTATAGAATCTAAATATGAGAAAAAGGCTCAGCATGTGGGTAATGAATGCTTAGTCATATAGATAGAGCAGTTGATGTTGGCTAGGCATCAAGAAGAAGCCATGAAGGAGTTTGATTCTCTACAAGAAAGATTCAAAGGGTTGACCATTCAGGATCAACCACAATCCTCATCTTGAGGAGTTCTAATGACATCCCATCTCCCTATGTTTATAAATTCTATTAACTGGTGATTCATGTGTTTCATGTTTTAGGGAGATACAATTCAAGGGGAAGTGGCATCTAAAGATGAAAAGTGGAGATGTGATATGCTTTAGAGTTTAAATTGATTAAATCATTTACCAATTTTGAAGAAGAAAGGGAGCAATAGAGCACAATATAATGTGATAGTGTTGTTAACTTTGTCTCTTGTTTCCTACATTGACTTCCAACTCAGTAGGCTTAGAGATTTCGTTAATGGCTCAATTCCAAGTGGAAGATGAGAATAGAAGATGAAAGAGGAGAAGAATGGTTATGAGTCAAAATAGTGGGCCTAACCCCAGGAAGTGTTGCATAACACAGGGTGAGAATTCAATAATAAATCAGATTCCATATACATCAAAGAAATAATTGGATGACCCAGCTCAGGTGCTGTCTATCGAGAGAAGACATATTGTGATAGAAAGAAGCATCAATAATCATGCATCTCATGCTCATTTATTTTGATCTAAAAATGTGGTATCAGGTGACTCTTTTCAGGATACCAAGATGTTGCAAGAGGAAATAAAATGTGTGTCAAAAAAATATGAGAGAAGATGTTCAAAGAAATGATATCATTGAACAATGACACAGTGAAAAGTTTTCTGTTAAAAGTGAGAAAGTTGTAAGAAAGTCATGGGGAGTAGATGTGGCTGGGGGTGATTCAGAAGAGGATACAAATGGTGAGTATGAGGAAGTAAAATCCTTATCTGCACAAAAGTCAAAGAGTTGAGTTGAAATTGATAGGTAGAATATCATCAGTGATTACTTAGCTCCTGTTCAGAGAAGGAAAATCAAATCACTACAGAATGCATGTTTTCTATCTCAAGTTGAGCCGAAAATCTTTACTGAAGAAGCTGAAGATAAAAACTGGGTTCAGGCCATAAATGAAGAGCTAGATTAGATGGAGGAGAATCATGTGTGGGAGATTGTTTTGAGGCCAGCAGACAAGAATGTCATCAGGACTAAATGGGTCTATCACAATAATATGAATTAAGATGGCATAATGATTCGGAACAAAGAATGACTAGTGTGAAAGGGATACTCCGAGATGGAGGGAATATATGTGGATGCGACATTTCCACCGGTTGCAAGGCTAGAGACAATCAGATTATTTTTGGCCATAGCAGTGCAATGAAAGTTCAAAGTGTTCAAGATGGATGTCAAATCTGTATTCTTAAATGGAGTTCTGGAAGAGGAGGTGTATATTGACCAGCCAGAGGGTTTTTACATTCATGAGGAAGAGAACAATGTTTGTAGGATAAAGAAGGAGTGGTATGGGCTGAAACAAGCACCAAGGGCATGTTATTCAAGGCTTGACCAGTACTTGAAAAAACATGGTTTCCAGCTTGGATGAGTTTATTACAATCTCTATTTCAGGAAAAATAGTAATCAATGGATGATGGTGTTGGTTTATGTCGATTACATAATATTTGGCGGATCAGATGAAGCTCAGTGTAGACAATTTGCTGAATTTGTGAAATATGAGTTTGAAATGTCAATGATTGGTGGGCTAATGTTTTTTCTTAGTCTACAAGTGACACAATGAAGAAATGGAACATTAATTTCTCAATATAAATATGCAAAGGAGGGTATGAGAAGGTTTGTAATGGAGAATTCCAAGGAAATTAAGACTCCAGTTGCTACCCGGATTAATTTATCAAAAGACGAGGATGGAAAGACAGATAATATCACAAAATATAGGCATATTATTTTATGGTTGTTTTACTTGACCACGATAAGGTCTGATATTGTTTTCGCCAAAATTCATACAATGAGATATCAGAGTGATCCCATGGAATGCCACATGCTTGAACTGAAAATAATACTTCGGTATATCCAGGGCATAGTCGATTTCGGCTTGACATATACTAATAAATCATAGACAGAGTTATTGGGATATACTGATGCAGACTGGGCTGGATCAGCAGATGATAGAAAATCAACGTCAGGAGGTGCATTCTATCTTTTTAGATTGTGTATTTTTTTGGCTAAGCAAGAAGCACGGTTGCATTTCATTGAGCACCGTGGAATATGATTATATTGCGTCCACTCAAGCATGCACACAGTTATTGTGGATAAAGAATCATCTTGAAGATCTTGGAGTTGAAGTGAAGTCTCCGATCAGAATCTAGTTTGATAAATCAAGTGCTATAAATCTCAGTAAAAATCCCGTCCATCACTCAATGACAAAGTACATTGATAGAAAGTACCATCTTATCAAGGAAAATGTTGAGCAGGTAATCGTGAAGTTGGAGTATGTGCCTACAGAACTATAGGTTGCATACATTATGACAAAGTCCTTACCCAAGGAAGCATTTGAAAGGCATGGACTGGCTCTGCTAGTTTAGTTGACTCCCCACAATTATAATAGTGTGGCAGTGGAACCCCCCCTCTCCCCGAGGTATGATATGTTTTTCTCTAATGTGCCCATAAGTGTTCTCTACTCTGTTCCAGACTGCAAAGGGGTGACCATTGGGTTCGTTCAAAAAGGGGGAGAAAATAGTAGTTGTTTAAGGGGGAGATAGTGTGACGATTTGACAAATCATGAAAGATACGGGGAGCAGTTGACAGGTGGATCAGTGAGATAGGGGGAGTGCAATGAGATAGGGGGAGCATTTTTAAATATGATGATGCTAGAAGTGATCGATAAAAGAATAGATATCATAATAGAAGAAGGTCATGATAAAAGTATAACAGTGATGTTGGAATGGTGAGAGAAGGTTTCCAGCTATCACAAATTGGTATCAGTATGGTTTGACAATTGGTATCAATTTACAATTGGTATCAGTTTGGAATCGACAATGGGTGTTTGAAATAATGTGATTCATCAATGAACATCTCATACTACTCTTGTTTCTCACGCCAAGAATTGATCATGTGGGCTTAGAGTATGTGTTAATTGATTCCTTGAACACTATCTTAATCACAAGAGGTGAATGGTGGTCGATGTTGGAAGGAGACTCAGTGAGGTTTCAAAGTGTAGAAAATCATTCTGAGAAGAGTTGCGAAGAGTTTTCAACAAACCCAAAGGGGGATATTGTTGGTAAAAAATCCCTCAAGGTAACATTGCATCATTTTTGGGTTGATTGTGTTTTTTGACAAAGAAGGTTTCCATGGTGAATTGTTGAGTTCTAGAGAATTTGTTTACAATCCATGTTGAAAAAGAACAATTTCAATAGAACGGATGATCTGGATGCGGTAAAAAAGTGTAGTACAAGGTAGTGCCTTTTTCCAGAGTTGGCCAAATTTTTGGGGTACAAAATTTGGAGGTTAGTGAGCATCGTGAAAATAATATTTCCATGAAGATCATAATTAAATATGGAAAAAGCATGAATTTCGCGAAGAGAAGCTTCAGGGTTTGGATTTCGCAAAGACCAGAAGAATGAAGGAGGTGATTCTTTGCGATTACAACAAGCTTTGAGAACAGTAGATGTTGAAGTGCCTCGTGGTGGTGAAGGGCTTTGTGAGGGAGCTTCACGGAGAAGGAACGGAATAATGTTGATGGTGATGCTCTGTGATTACGATGAGCTCCGCAATTACGACGAGCTTCAAGATCAGAAAATTGTCATGGTGCTTCATGATTTTGAGAGAATTACGATGAAAACATTGGAGCATCGCGATAGGCGATGACGTGGCACTGAATTCACGTAGAAGGGTCGAGGGTCGGTGGAATTGCCTATGAATAGAGGCCGACCCCCTCGAGAAAAGTAGAGAGAATTTTCAGAGAAAATACTTTTCTCTCAGTTCACGAAAGTTGTTCGTGAAGGCAGTGTGATTCGTGAAAGAAGAGCTTCGCGGCGGCTATTCTAGCACTGCAAAAGGTGTGTGCTCTATGTTGGCTCAGTGAGCTTCGTGATGGAACTCTCTCTGTGATGACTTCAGATCCGTGTCAGCCTAAGCATTGCGAAGGCTTGAGAATTATGATGGTATGAGATCCGTGAAAGTGTGAGCTTCACGAAAAGGAAGGATCATCGCAAAGGCTTGTTTGAGCTTCGTGAAATTGGGAGCTTCGCAAAGTAGGGTGCTTTGAGAAGGTAATTTCCAAAGGTAGTTTCCCAGTGGTTTGGGGAAAAGGGGTATTCATCCGTGGATGATATTTGGACATTAACATATCATCCCTCACCAGTTAAGGATGCATGTATTCTGGAAAATGAAGAGACTTACAGGTCTATAAACTGTGAGTGGATTCCCTTCTAAAGCAATGAGCTTAGGAAGAGGAAGAAGGTGATCCTCTCCACCGGTAGTGAGTCAGAGAGAGAGAAACATCGAGTGACCCTTGGGAAAGTAGTAAGTTGACCACAAACCATGTAAAGGCTGTGAGCCTAGGCATAGTAGTGATCTAGCCCGAAACATGTGAACATTATTGGCAGTGAGCCATAGTGGATTTGGTACAGCAACACATCGCCGTTGTATGCTCCTTGTACGTAGCCCAGTGAGGGTGAACCAAGTAAAAATCTATGTGTCTGCTTGGTTGTTTCCCTATATTGCATCTAAGGCATAGCCATCAGATAAAGATAAAAATAATTTTTCAACATAAACACATAAGATCAAACAAAGTGACCCTTATAATATAGAGGTCATGATCCAGTGGGGATAGTATAATTTTTGAAATATAATATCCATACCCTGATTCACCCACCCCCCTCTCAGGGTATCTAGGCCCCTATTGGTCCTAACAATTGTTTTTTTCAAATAGTACTTAATTTTGTTTCTTATATTGTTTATTAAAGGATTCTTGATTGTTTTTACACTCTCTATAATCATTAATAGAATTATTCCGTCATTTCTATTCCCCAATGTAGTATTTTGTTGATACTATATAACCCACCCCTTTAATAGGACCTTATTGTTATTGACCTTGAAAAACCATCGAATGGAGTTATTATTCACTTTTTATGGATAACACACTTTGGGTCTAACCTAGATAATGAAAAATATAGTATAATTAATTATGATATAAAAAATAAAATAACATCAAAATTCAATTATTTCATATTTACACTATATTCTCAGATGATTTTAATTATTTATCTACAAGATGACTATTTTTATTATCACAATCAATGGTAAACACTACATGATGTATGTTTATATTAGGAGGATACATTAATTAATTATTTTTCATTCAATATATTTTTAGTAATATAATTAAATATAATTTTTTTATAAATTCAATGAATGTCTCATTTTTTTCAAGTGAAAAAATTCACTAGCAATGTTTAATGATGGGGGTGTGTTATGGATTTTTTCCACATTACCAATTTTTAGAAATGTTTAATATTTTTTCTAATGTAAATAATATAGAATTTAATTTCTATAAAAATAAGGTAAAATAAAATAAAATTAAAAAACTATATATATTACAACTCACTTTCATTCATCATGTTGTGAAATAATTTTATGTTACAATGAAGATAAAGTAGGCATATAATGTAGGCGGGTTGAGAATTTTATTCACATCATTATCTTTAATGTATCTAATTGAAATTTTTACCTAACAATTATTTATATTTTATTATAAAAAAATCAAAATATAATTCTATATTTATTCATCAAGAAAATAATAATTATATGATATATTCTAAACAGAAAAAATAAAAAATTTAAAAATAGGTTACTGTAACTTCATAAAAACAATATCATTCAATATATCTATAAATTTTTTTAATTGTATATGTTATATAGAATATTTAATATGGTTTTAACACTAATATGAATCATTATTATTTAATCATTTTTGTTATTTGGTCTTCCATAGTCACTTTATTTTTAAAATGATATATCTTCTAAAATATTAAATTACTTAAATATTTTTGAAATAAGAGATATTTGATTATTTTTATATATTTTATTAGTCAGTAAAAAATTGTTTATATTTTTTGAAGTTGGAACCATCTTTGGGATTGAATTCAATTTTAGTTCAAGATTCAATACATAATAATAGGGTGTCTGACATATACAAGGGTATTTTTGAGGTAAATAAGATTATCTTTATAAGGATAAAATTTTATATAGTAGTGTATTTCTGTAACACCCCAAGCTTCCTTGGTATGTATCCTTTCGAATAATGCAATGGCGTGCATTGTACGCAACTTCGAGATTTTAACACACCATGACCAATCAAACTAGCCATTATGAATAGTAATGCCTACTTTTTGAAATTTTATAAATTCTATCTCTCAAAATGGAATTCATTTTTTGATTCGGAATATCGAAATTAGCCTAGGGTGAAATTTTGGTACTTTTCAGATAACTTTCATAATTTGATGAATAGTGAAAATTACTAAATTTTAATTAAAAACAACTTTTTTAATCAAAATAATTAATAGTGATAAATTATGAATTTGAGTGGGTTTAAAGTATATTTAGAATATATTTTTACTATATAATACAATGTGGGTCATTGAACAAAATTTCACATTTAAACCATACATAAACAAGTGACAATCTTTTGATAGTTATTATCTCTAAAAAAACACGCTTTTTGTTTTAACAACGGGAATTAATTTTAAATTAATTTCTGCCACTTCTGTGTTTTGAATTTGGAAAAATGGATTCCATATTTGGAATCAGGATATTCAAATTGTGTAAATAGGTAACTTTTATTTTTAGACATTTTGAATAATTACTGTGGTAAATATTTTATTTACCATGGTTAAGGGTAAATCTGGTAAATAAGGGTTAAAAAATAATATTATAATAATTCTAAATTACCCTAAAACGTGTCTTAACCCTATTGGTTGATACATGGTTGACCATGGGCATCTTTGCGTCGATTATGGGACCCCATGGATCCACTTGTAAGTGATAATGACACTTTATTTTAATTAAGTTAAAATGAATACAAAAATGACACAATCATATATCTTTTAGAAAAACAATTGTTACATAGGGTTATATATGTTGGATTTTAGATTATAAATATTAATTAGAAAGATAAAAAGATTTTCTACATAATGATATTTTATTTATAATTTTTAGACATTAAATAATTTATTTTATTTATGACACAATGATGATGCAGTAATTACTATAATAGTGAAAAATTAAAATAATTGATATTATAAATACCCAAATAAATATAATATGAAACTTTAAATGAATTAAACTAATTTTCTAGGATAGTAAGATATATTAGGATTGATTTAATTGACTTTTTTAGAAGTAATCAATCTGTTATGAGTTTCACAAAAATCAACTATTAAATAGTGTCAAAATTGACATAAAAGAGTTCTTAAAACAAATATTATATTATTAATTGATATTAAATTCCTAAAAATCTACGGTTCGGCCAAGAGACTTATATCATGATAGGTTCATCATTAATGGACCAATTGGGGGTCTCTTGGATGTATATAGTAAGTTTATTAACCATATTATATATAAATACAAAGAGACATTGTAAAAGTGAAACTAATTAACTTAGAGTTAATACTTAAAGATAAGGTTAATATAAGTACCCAAACCTGTCTAAATTCTATTGTTTGAGTGGTTTTCCACCCATCCCCACCTTAACCTTTGAATAGTCAACTTTGGAGCCATTGGGAACCGAATATGAATTTATTATAAATTAATATTTCTAGCTTTTCCAAAGGTGCCCCTCACCCCTCTTATAAAAGGGCACTCCTCCTTCTCATTTCTTCACACCTTCAAATCCTTTTGGTTCGGCCAAACTCTGCCCAAATAGTCTCCCAAAACCCCTCACTACAACCTAGAGGCCTTAGTTTGATCAGAAAGCCAACCTAAGGAGCCCTTTTGATCAAATCAAAAGGAAGAACCTGAAGAAGAGGTAATGATTTCACCACCCTTGTCCAAGTTCATTTCTTCTTCCACTTCTTCTTCCTTTGTTCTTACCATTCTAAAATAATAACTCTAGTATCTCACATATACTGTTAGGTTATTATTAATATGGTACAACCATATTCAGTATTCTATCCACCCTTTGAATAACATGTCACCATACGTGCGTACGTACGGCTTACCGTCTCCACATCGTGGTGTAATTGTTATTCAATATATTATTATTTGGATGGGTATAATAATGATGTGTAACTCATGTAAATAATAAATATTACATGTTAATTATTCTTTATATATGATATACCATCTATTTATATATTATTTTAATATCAAAAGAATGATATTGTCACTCGTGTGTACGTACGGACTACCGTCTCCACAAACGCGATGAGATTCATTCTCCATCGTATCCATTCAAGTATAATTATCATTTGATGATTTAAAAATGATGTTTAATGACTTGATATCATTCCAGATATGAATAATATACAACCCATACTTTACAAACATGTCTTACATAACAAAACATATAAAAGAAAACAAGTAAGTTAACACCCGAAACAATGATAATACTAAGATATTATTATGAAATCAATATTAAAAGATCATATATGATATCATATTAATGTATATGATTATTGTATAATTTAATAACACTTATTTCACCATTATACAGGAGGTTAACCTACCCCAACCAAGGAAAAGTACAAGGTAAGGGTTATTTTACAATCTCTTCATTATTCGAGGTTGTTTATACGTAATAATCTACTGGGATTTCTTTATCATCCACATCCATGTTTCTTTGAAATGTATTTCAAAACATATTTATTATTTACAAGAATATGGGTTAAAGTCATTTATACCTTTTTTTGACTTTTTATAAGAGGTTTATAAAGGAATCTTTCCGTCTTTTTCAAAACAAGGTCCTTTTTAACTTTTTCGACAGAATTAAGGTAAGAATGTTTTTTAACTTATACAGCGGGTGCGGCTATTTTCCACCGTTATAAAATCATCAAAGCTTCCCTTAGAAGCTTATAAGAATATTTTCAAAGAAAATGTTTTATTTTATATAGATCTTAAATGATTTCAAAATAAAAGGAGATATTTCTTTAAAAAGAATTTTGATTTCATCTATGTCAACAACCTTTGATGGATTTTAAGATTATTTGAAGTTGATTTATTATGATACAAAACGTCTATATTGTATAGAAGGTTTTGTGATATGTTTGACTGTGGATGTGCTATTTTTATACCATTCATAGTTTATAGTGAAAGTATTGACATTTCGTATGCTGGTTTTAATACGAATGTTTATGTTATGTTTAAACCTTTTCATGTGGGAATGCATTGGACTTAATATGTGACGGGTGGAGCCCGATATAACTCCTCGATGCATCGGTAGGTCTCATGAGACAAACTAGTGTCTTGGCACAAAGCCTTGACAAAATATTATTTGTAGTCTTGGCACGAGGCCTTGGCTATGTGGTTATGATCGTCTGGCATTATGCATTCCACCATTATGAAAGTGGTTATTGATTTTGCATGTGATTATTCGATTAGTAGAATTACAATGTGAATAAGTAAATGGCATTATTTCATTTTATTTATGCCATACTATGTTAAATGTTCAAGTTTAAAAGGCTTTTGTTTTAGTTATACATTTCCTTAAATGATTATTATTATTTATGAAAGTTTCCGCTATATTGTTATCCTTACTGGGCATTTGAGCTCACCCCTTTTCTATGTTTTATTTTTCCCAGGAAGTGAAGAAGTAAATTATGAATGACCTACAGTGATATTATGTGGGGATATGAGTGTGGATTAAGGAGACAATATGTTGTTGTAGTAGTTTTTCATTTTATGATGTAATGTAAAACTTATGAATATATCTAGTGTTTCCAAGGCTACTAAACCAATCGGTCTTTCGAGATTTGATCTTTCTTGTGATCATGCCAATGTTATGTAATAATGCACCGACTCTGGGTAACTAGGGTCGGGGCGTTACAGTTGGTATCAGAGGAAGTTTAGTACAAACCTTGGAAGCTAGATTTAGATAAACTCTGATTAGAGCACGTAGACCTAAGATGAACATTGAGGATTAGTATAAAAGAACTTTCTAGAATTTTGGTATTGTAGAGATTTTGTGATTTTTCCGAGCAATACATCCCTGTCTGGATACGAGCAGGTAGAGGCGGCTCTGGCACAGATGTACCTAGGGGTAAAACCAGAAAACACCGCTTTGATCTATACTCGAACGGGAACTGGTGCACGATAATGGGCCTTGCTTCACTCTTGGTTACGACACTCCCGGGGGATATGCTTAGGATAATTTACATTTTCTTTACAAACCGATTTAAGTAATATATATATAAGATGAGAGTAAATGACCTTGGTTAATCATAATATGTTTCAAATTGAGAATATGGTGACATTTTAATCTCTAAATGATTTTACGACTACTATTACTCACATAATGCTTTCTGGTTTTAGTCAATGGTTGGATTCCAAGGAAGTCATAGTGACTTTGAGAATGATGTACAAGGTGGGAACGGTGGTGGAAATGAGCAACAAAATGGAATGTTGATAGGCGTAAAAGATATCGTTTTTATGCCAAATCAGTTTTCCAAAAATATGATCAACAACATATATATTAACCAACTCCCATACTCAACAAGGAAGAGAAAGGTGATAAATGATAAGATCTCCAGCAATGGAGACAATGGAGAAAAGAAACCTCAATTTTCATCATGCAGGAAATGTGGAAAGAGACACCCAGGAAAGTTTCTCAACGGGACAACTAATTGTTTTACGTGCGGGAAGGAAGGACATAAAGTGAAGAATTGCCGATGAAAAATGAAGAGTACTATGGACGAAGATAAAAATGGTCCCAAGATTCCATTTACAGTCATTTGCCGTAAATGTAGGGGACCTGGCCATTACCCGAGTGAATGTCCTATTCTATAAGATATCTTCTTGGTCAAAGAAGAAGATATGTGGAAATAAATGGTTGGAGAAAAACTTAAAAAGTATTAGCACTCCTTGTTGATGGGTACTTTGGAATAATTTTCTCATGTATTTGTAACCCCGTAGTTTTCCATGTGAGAATGATATTTGAAGAAGAATTGTCTCTTCTCTTGTGGATATAGGTATAAATAACCATTTGGTTTTATATGATCCTTGGGGTTTGAGAAAATTATAAGTTATTATAATTTGGGATGAAAATGAAAAGTATGATATAACATTTGTGGTTAAATTATGTTATTTTGAAGAATTTTTCTCATTTTGGTAATATTATAAAATATAGTTTTTGAAAAAGGACAACACGTAGACCGTGTGACAACCCGTCGCGTCGGAAAAAGCTATGGGAATCGAACCCACAACCAAAGTGCGATTAGGATTTATCGCCTACCACTGGACTACGTGAAGTCCCTGGTTAGTGTGACTATTTTTTTTGTTAAATGATTTTATTGATCAATAATAAGATGATTTGGGTTCTTATGTCTTATCAAATGAATACCCTTGGTATAGGAAAATGATTTGGTGATTAAGTGATAAATGTAATTTTGGAAGATGTTCGCTTTGTTGGGAACACCATATGCCCAAGGAAAATAGAATACAATGGGGTTTCATTTGTAGAGTAATGGTGGATTTTTATCTACGTTTTTATTGTGGATTTATAGTGATTTGGGTTATTTATGGAAATGATTAACCTATAACAGAGAATATGTGATGATGTTAATTACTTTTAAGTATGTGACTTTAAGAGTATTTGATGTCATTTGGAAATACAATTTAACATGGGAGACTACATAATCAAATTATTCTATGTTTTGGGTTTCAATATTAGTTTGGATTATATTGAAGGATTTTAAGGACAATTGATTATTGAATGGTATTTATTTTACTTTGGGGTATTGTTGGTTTAAATTTAGAAATTAAGATTAGTGCATATTTATCTCAATGAATATCATTTTGGGGGATAATTAGATCATTCACTAACCATTTTGGTTTTGATTAATCTTCAAAGACAATGTAAATATATGGTTTATCCAGCATGGATCATGTGATTCTATAGAAGTTTATTCTAGCTCTTCTAGTGTGACCAAGTCTTCTTGAATACTCATCGTTTTAAAAAAAATTGAGTTAGTTGTGGAAATTTATTAAAGAATTAAAATTTACTTAAAATGTAAGTATATCTCATAATGTTCTTAGTCAATATCATAAATGAATTCCTCTTCCTTATGTAATGTAACTTTTAAAAAAATTTTGTCCGTTTACTTTCCTACTAGGAGACTAATGGTCGTTTGTCCCAACACAAGTTTGTGGTTTTCTCATTGTTAACTTTCTTCTGATCATGATTTCTATCCCTCTCCATCAGAACTTTACACTTAGTTTATCATCCATATCCATGTTTTCTTACATGGAATCCTAGTATGGGTTATCTTGGATGACCCTTATACCTCTCTTTCTTTCTTTTAAAGTGATAGTTTTATTGACTCTTTTTCCGATGTGGGACTTTCCATTATATTCCCAAGAAAAATTTTAAAAAAAATTGCGAGGACACAATTTATTGAAGGAGGGGAGAATGTAACACCCCAAGCATCCTTGGTATGTATCCTTTCGAATAATGCAATGGCGTGCATTGTACGCAACTTCGAGATTTTAACACACCATAACCAATCAAACTAGCCGTTATGAATAGTAATGCCTACTTTTTGAAATTTTATAAATTCTATCTCTCAAAATGGACATCATTTTTGGATTCGGAATATCGAAATTATCCTAGGGTGAAATTTTGGTACTTTTCGGATAACTTTCATATTTTGATGAATAGTGAAAATTACTAAATTTTAATTAAAAACAACTTTTTTAATCAAAATAATTAATAGTGATAAATTATGAATTTGAGTGGTTATAAAGCATATTTAGAATATATTTTTACCATATAATACAATGTGGGTCATTGAACAAAATTTCACATTTAAACCAGACATAAACAAGTGACAATCTTTTGATAGTTATTATCTCTAAAAAACACGCTTTTTGTTTTAACAACGGGAATTAATTTTAAATTAATTTCTGCCACTTCTGTGTTTTGAATTTGGAAAAATGGATTCCATATTTGGAATCATGATGTTCAAATTGTGTAAATAGGTACCATTTATTTTTAGACATTTTGAATAATTACTGTGGTAAATATTTTATTTACCATGGTTAAGGGTAAATATGGTAAATAAGGGTTAAAAAATAATATTATAATAATACAAAATTACCCTAAAACGTGTCTTACCCCTATTGGTTGATACATGGTCGACCATGGGAATCATTGGGTCGATTTTGGGACCCCATGGATCCACTTGTAAGTGATAATGACACTTTATTTTAATTAAGTTAAAATGAATACAAAAATGACACACGCATATATCTTTTAGAAAAACAATTGTTACATAGGGTTATATATGTTGTATTTTAGATTATAAATATTCATTAGAAAGCTAAAACGATTTCATACATAATTTTATTTTATTTTTAATTTTTAGACATTAAATAATTTATTTTATTTATGACACAATGATGATGAAGTAATTACTATAATAGTGAAAAATTAAAATAATTGATATTATAAATACCCAAATAAATATATTATGAAACTTTTAATGAAATAAACTAATTTTCTAGGATAATATGATATATTAGGATTTATGTAATTAAATTTGTTCGAAGTAATCAATCTGTTATGAGTTTCAAAAAAATCAACTATTGAATAGTGTCAAAATTGACATAAAAGAGTTCTTAAAACAAATATTATATTATTAATTGATATTAAATTCCTAAAAATCTAAGGTTCGGCCAAGAGACTTATATCATGATAGGTTCATCATTAATGTACCACTTGGGGGTCTCTTGGATGTATATAGTAAGTTTATTAACCATATTATATAAAAATACAAAGAGACATTGTAAAAGTGAAACTAATTAACTTAGAGTTAATACTTAAAGATAAGGTTAATATAAGTACCCAAACCTGTCTAAATTCAATTGGTTGAGTGGTTTTCGACCCATCCCCACCTTAACCTTTGAATAGTCAACTTCGGAGCCATTGGAAACCGAATATGAATTTATTATAAATTAATATTTCTATCTTTTCCAAAGGTGCCCCTCACCCCTCTTATAAAAGGGAAATCCTCCTTCTCATTTCTTCACACCTTCAAAACCTTTTGGTTCGGCGAAAATCTGCCCAAATACTCTCCCAACATCCCTCACTACAACCTAGAGGCCTTAGTTTGATCAGAAAGCCAACCTAAGGAGACCTTTTGATCAAATCAAATGGAAGAACCCGGAGAAGAGGTAATGATTTCACAACCCTCCTCCAAGTTCATTTCTTCTTCCACTTCTTCTTCCTTTGTTCTTACCATTCTAAAATAATAACTCTAGTATCTCACATATACTGTGAGGTTATTATAAATATGGTACAACCATATTCAGTATTCTATCCACCCTTTGAATAACATGTCACCATACGTGCGTACGTACGGCTTACCATCTCCACGTCGTGGTGTAATTGTTATTCAATATATTATTATTTGGATGGGTATAATAATGATGTTTAACTCATGTAAATAATAAATATAACATGTTAATGATTCTGTATATATTATATACCATCCATTTATATATTATTTTAATATCAAAAGAATGATATTGTCGCTCGTGCGTACGTACGGACTACCGTCTCCACGAACGCGATGAGATTCAGTCTCCATCATATCCATTCAAGTATAATTATCATTTGATGATTTAAAAATGATGTTTAAGGACTTGATATCATTCTGGATATGAATAATATACAACCTATCCTTTACAAACATGTCTTACGTAACAAAACATATAAATGAAAACAAGTAAGTTAACACCTGAAACAATGATAATACTAAGATATTATTATCAAATAAATATTAAAAGATCATATATGATATCATATTAATGTATATGATTATTGTATAATTTAATAACAATTATTTCACCATTATACAGGAGGCTAACCTACCCCAACCAAGGAAAAGTACAAGGTAAGGGTTATTACACAATCTCTTCATTATCCGAGGTTGTTTATACGTAATAATCTACTAGGATTTCTTTATCATCCACATCCATGTTTCTTCAAAATGTATTTCAAAACATATTTATTATTTACAAGAATATGGGTTAAAGTCATTTATACCTTTTTTTGACTTTTTATAAGAGGTTTATAAAGGAATCTTTCCGTCGTTTTCAAAACAAGGTTCTTTTTAACCTTTTCGACAGAATTAAGGTAAGAATGTTTTTTTAACTTATACGGCGGGTGCGGCTATTTTCCGCTGTTATAAAATCTTCAAAGCCTCCCTTACAAGCTTATAAGAAAATTTTCAAAGAAAATGTTTTATTTTATATGGATCATAAATGATTTCAAAATAAAAGGAGATATTTCTTTAAAAAGAATTTTGATTTCATCTATGTCAACATCCTTTGATGGATTTTAAGATTATTTGAAGTTGATTTATTATGATACAAAACTTATATATTGTATAGAAGGTTTTGTGATATGTTTGACTGTGGATGTGCTATTTTTATACCATTCATTGTTTATAGTGAAAGTATTGACATTTCGTATGAAAGTTTTAATATGAATGTTTATGTTATGTTTAAACCTTTTCATATGGGAATGAATTGGACTTAATATGTGACGGGTGGAGCCCGCTACAGCTCCTTGATGCATCGGTAGGTCTCATGAGACAAACTAGTGTCTTGGCACAAGGCCTTGACAAAATCTTATTTGTAGTATTGGCACGAGGCCTTGGCTATGTGGTTATGATAGTCTGGCATTATGCATTCCATCATTATGAAAGTGGTTATTGATTTTGCATGTGTTTATTCGATTAGTAGAATAACCATGTGAATAAGTAAATGGCATTATTTAATTTTATTTATGCCATACTATGTTAAATGTTCAAGTTTAAAAGGATTTTGTTTTAGTTATACATTGCCTTAAATGATTATTCTTATTTATGAAAGTTTCCGCTATATTGTTATCCTTACTGGGCATTTGAGCTAAACCCTTTTCTATGTTTTATTTTTCCGAGGAAGTGAAGAAGTAAATTATGAATGACCTGTAGGGATATTATGTGGGGATATGAGTGTGGATTATGGAGACAATATGTTGTTGTATTAGTTTTTCATTTTATGATGTAATGTAAAACTTATGAATATATCTAGTGTTTCCAAGGCTACTAAACCAATCGGTCTTTCGAGATTTGATCTTTCTTGTGATCATGACAATGTTATGTAATAAGGCACCGACTCTGGGTAACGAGGGTCGGGGCGTTACAGTTGGTATCAGAGGAAGTTTAGTACAAACCTTGGAAGATAGATTTAGATAAAATCTGATTAGAACATGTAGACCTAAGATGAACATTAAGGATTAGTATAAAAGAACTTCCTAGAATTTTGGTATTGTAGAGATTTTGTGAGTTTTCCGAGCAATACATCCCTGTCTGGATACGAGCAGGTAGAGGCAGCTCTGGAACAGATGTACCTAGGGGTAAAACCTGAAAACACCGCTTTGATCTAGACTCGAATGGGAACTGGTGCACGATAACGGGCCTTGCTGCACTCTTGGTTACGACACTCCCGGGGGATATGCTTAAGATAATTTACATTTTCTTTACAAACCGATTTAAGTAATATATATATAAGATTAGTGTAAATGACCTTGGTTAATCCTAATATGTTTCAAATTGAGAATATGGTGACATTTTAATATCTAAATGATTTTACGACTACTATTACTCACACAATGCTTTCTGGTTTTAGTCAATGGCAGGATTCCAAGGAAGTCATAGTGACTTTGAGAATGATGTACAAGGTGGGAACGGTGGTGGAAATGAGCAACAAAATGGAATGTTGATAGGCGTAAATATATTGTCTTTATGCCAAATCAGTTTTCCAAAAGTATGATCAACAACATATATATTAACCAACTCCCAGACTCAACAAGGAAGAGAAAGGTGATAAATGATAAGATCTCTAGCAATGCAGACCATGGAGAAAAGAAACCTCAATTTTCATCATGCAGGAAATGTGGAAAGAGACACCCAAAAAAGTGTCTCAATGGGACAACTAAATGTTTTACGTGCGGGAAGGAAGGACATAAAGTGAAGAATTGCCGAAGAAAAATGAAGAGTACTATGGAAGAAGATAAAAATGGTCCCAAGAGTCCATTTACAGTCATTTTCCGTAAATGTAGGGGACCTGGCCATTACCTGAGTGAATGTCCTATTCTATAGGATATCTTCTTTGTCAATGAAGAAGATATGTGGAAATAAATGGTTGGAGAAAAACTTAAAAAGTATTAGCACTCCTTGTTGATGGGTACTTTGGAATAATTTTCTCTTGTATTTGTAACCCCGCAGTTTGCCATGTGAGAATGATATTTGAAGAAGAATTGTCTCTTCTCTTGTGGATATAGGTATAAATAACCATTTGGTTTTATATGATCCTTGGGGTTTGAGAAAATTATAAGTTATTATAATTTGGGATGAAAATGCAAAGTATGATATAACATTTGTGGTTAAATTATGTTATTTTGAGGAATTTATGTCATTTTGGTAATATTATAAAATATAGTTTTTGAAAAAGGACAACACGTAGACCGTGTGACAACCCGTCGCGTCGGAAAAAGTTGTGGGAATCGAACCAACAACCAAAGTGCGATTGGGATTTATCGCCTACCACTGGACTACGTGAAGTCCCTGGTTAGTGTGACTATTTTTTTTGTTAAATGATTTTATTGATCAATAATAAGATGATTTGGGTTCTTATGTCTTATCAAATGAATACCCTTGGTATAGGAAAATGATTTGGTGATTAAGTGATAAATGTTATTTTGGAAGATGTTCGCTTTTTTGGGAACACCATATGCCCAAGGAAAATAGAATACAATGGGGTTTCATTTGTAGAGTAATGGTGGATTTTTATCTACGTTTTTATTGTGGATTTATAGTGATTTGGGTTATTTATGGAAATGATTAACCTATAACAGAGAATATGTGATGATGTTAATTACTTTTAAGTATGTGACTTTAAGAGTATTTGATGTCATTTGGAAATACAATTTAACATGGGAGACTACATAATCAAATTATTCTATGTTTTGGGTTTCAATATTAGTTTGGATTATATTGAAGGATTTTAAGGACAATTGATTATTGAATGGTATTCATTTTACTTTGGGGTATTGTTGGTTTAAATTTAGAAATTAAGATTAGTGCATATTTATCACAATGAATATCCTTTTGGGGGATCATTAGATCATTCACTAACCATTTTGGTTTTGTTTAATCTTCAAAGACAATGTAAATATATGGTTTATCCTGCATGGATCATGTGATTCTATAGAAGTTTATTCTAGCTCTTCTAGTGTGACCAAGTCTTCTTGATTACTCATCGTTTAAAAAAAATTGAGTTAGTGGTGGAAATTTATTAAAGAATGAAAATTTACTTAAAATTTAAGTATATCTCATAATGTTCTTAGTAAATATCATAAATGAATTCCTCTTCCTTATGTAATGTAACTTTAAAAAAAATGTTGTCCGTTTACTTTCCTACTAAGAGACTAATGGTCGTTTGTCCCAATACAAGTTTGTGGTTTTCTCATTGTTAACTATCTCCTGATCATGATTTCTATCCCTCTCCATCAGAACTTGGCACTTAGTTTATCATCCATATCCATGTTTTCTTACATGGAATCCTAGTATGGGTTATCTTGGATGACCCTTATACCTCTCTTTCTTTCTTTTAAAGTGATAGTTTTATTGACTCTTTTTCCGATGTGGGACTTTCCATTATATTCCCAAGAAAAATTTTAAAAAAATTGCGAGGACGCAATTTATTGAAGGATGGGATAATGTAACACCCCATGCTTTTTTGGTATGTATCCTTTCGAATAATGCAATGGCGTGCATTGTACGCAACTTCGAGATTTTAACACACCATAACCAATCAAACTAGCCGTTATGAATAGTAATGCCTACTTTTTGAAATTTTATAAATTCTATCTCTCAAAATGGACATCATTTTTTGATTCGGAATATCGAAATTAGCCTAGGGTGAAATTTTTGTACTTTTCGGATAACTTTCATATTTTGATGAATAGTGAAAATTACTAAATTTTAATTAAAATTTTTTTTTTAATCAAAATAATTAATAGTGATAAATTATGATTTTGAGTGGTTTTAAAGTATATTTAGAATATATTTTTACCATATAACACAATGTGGGTCATTGAACAAAATTTCACATTTAAACCAGACATAAACAAGTGACAATCTTTTGATAGTTATTATCTCTAAAAAACACGCTTTTTGTTTTAACAACTGGAATTAATTTTAAATTAATTTCTGCCACTTATGTGTTTTTAATTTGGAAAAATGGATTCCATATTTGGAATCAGGATGTTCAAATTGTGTAAATAGGTATCTTTTATTTTTAGACATTTTGAATAATTACTGTGGTAAATATTTTATTTACAATGGTTAAGGGTAAATATGGTAAATAAGGGTTAAAAAATTATATTATAATAATAATAAATTACCCTAAAACGTGTCTTAACCCTATTGGTTGATACATGGTCGACCATGGGCATATTTGGGTCGATTTGGGGACCCCATGGATCCACTTGTAAGTGATAATGACACTTTATTTTAATTAAGTTAAAATGAATACGAAAATGACACAAGCATATATCTTTTAGAAAAACAATTGTTACATAGGGTTATATATGTTGGAGTTTAGATTATAAATATTAATTAGAAAGATAAAAATATTTCCTACATAATTATATTTTATTTATAATTTTTAGACATTAAATAATTTATTTTATTTATGACACAATGATGATGAAGTAATTACTATAATAGTGACAAATTAAAATAATTGATATTATAAATACCCAAATAAATATAATATGAAACTTTTAATTAATTAAACTAATTTTATAGGATAATATGATATATTAGGATTGATTTAATTGACTTTTTTCGAAGTAATCAATTTGTTATGAGTTTCACAAAAATCAACTATTGAATAGTTTCAAAATTGACATAAAAGAGTTCTTAAAACAAATTTTATATTATTAATTGATATTAAATTCCTAAAAATCTAAGGTTCGGCCAAGAGACTTATATCATGATAGGTTCATCATTAATGGACCACTTGGGGGTCGCATGGATTTATATAGTATGTTTATTAACCATATTATATAAAAATACAAAGAGACATTGTAAAAGTGAAACTAATTAACTTAGAGTTAATACTTAAAGATAAGGTTAATATAAGTACCCAAACCTGTCTAAATTCTATTGGTTGAGTGGTTTTCAACCCATCCTCACCTTAACCTTTGAATAGTCAACTTTGGATCCATTGGAAACCGAATATTAATTTATTATAAATTAATATTTCTAGCTTTTCCAAAGGTGCCCCTCACCACTCTTATAAAAGGGCACTCCTCCTTCTCATTTCTTCACACCATCAAAGCCTTTTGGTTCGGCCAAACTCTGCCCAAATACTCTCCCAGCATCCCTCACTACAACCTAGAGGACTTATTTGGATCAGAAATCCAACCTAAGGAGCCCTTTTGATCAAATCAAAAGGAAGAACCCGAAGAAGAGGTAATGATTTCACCACCCTTCTCCAAGTTCATTTCTTCTTCCACTTATTCTTCCTTTGTTCTTAACATTCTAAATTAAGAACTCCAGTATCTCACATATACTGTGAGGTTATTATAAATATGGTACAACCATATTCAGTATTCTATCCACCCTTTGAATAACATGTCACCATACGTGCGTACGTACGGCTGACCGTCTCCACGTCGTGGTGTAATTGTTATTCAATATATTATTATTTGGATGGGTATAATAATGATGTGTAACTCATGTAAATAATAAATATAACATGTTAATGATTCTGTATATATGATATACCATCCATTTATATATTATTTTAATATCAAAATAATGATATTGTCACTCGTGCGTACGTACGGACTACCGTCACCACGAACGCGATGAGATTCATTCTCCATCGTATCCATTCAAGTATAATTATCATTTGATGATTTAAAAATGATGTTTAAGGAATTTATATCATTCTGGATATGAATAATATACAACCTATCCTTTACAAACATGTCTTATGTAACAAAACATATAAAAGAAAACAAGTAAGTTAACACCTGAAACAATGATAATACTAAGATATTATTATCAAATCAATATTAAAAGATCATATATGATATCATATTAATGTATATGATTCTTATATAATTTAATAACAATTATTTCACCATTATACAGGAGGTTAACCTACCCCAACCAAGGAAAAGTACAAGGTAAGGGTTATTTCACAATCTCTTCATTATCCGAGGTTGTTTATACGTAATAATCTACTGGGATTTCGTTATCATCCACATCCATGTTTCTTCGAAATGTATTTCAAAACATATTAATTATTTACAAGAATATGGGTTAAAGTCATTTATACTTTTTTTGACTTTTTATAAGAGGTTTATAAAGGAATCGTTCCGTCGTTTTCAAAACAAGGTCCTTTTTAACCTTTTCGACAGAATTAAGGTAAGAATGTTTTTTTAACTTATACGGCGGGTGCGGCTATTTTCCGCCGTTATAAAATCTTCAAAGCTTCCCTTACAAGCTTATAAGAATATTTTCAAAGAAAATGTTTTATTTTATATCGATCTTAAATGATTTCAAAATAAAAGGATAATTTCTTTAAAAAGAATTTTGATTTCATCTATGTCAACATCCTTTGATGGATTTTAAGATTATTTGAAGTTGATTTATTATGATACAAAACATCTATATTGTATTGAAGGTTTTGTGATATGTTTGACTGTGGATGTTCTATTTTTATACCATTCATAGTTTATAGTGAAAGTATTGACATTTCGTATGCTAGTTTTAATATGAATGTTTATATTATATTTAAACCTTTTCATATGGGAATGCATTGGACTTAATATGTGACGGGTGGAGCCCACTATAGCTCCTTGATGCATCGGTAGGTCTCATGAGACAAACTAGTGTCTTGGCACAAGGCCTTGACAAAATCTTATTTGTAGTCTTGGAACGAGGCCTTGGCTATGTGGTTATGATAGTCTGGCATTATGCATTCCATCATTATGAAAGTGGTTATTGATTTTTCATGTGATTATTCGATTAGTAGAATAACCATGTGAATAAGTAAATGGCATTATTTAATTTTATTTATGCCATACTATGTTAAATGTTCATGTTTAAAAGGCTTTTGTTTTAGTTATACATTGTCTTAAATGTTTATTCTTATTTATGAAAGTTTCCGCTATATTGTTATCCTTACTGGGCATTTGATCTCACCCCTTTTCTAAGTTTTATTTATCCCAGGAAGTGAAGAAGTAAATTATTAATGACCTGCAGGGATATTATGTGGGGATATGAGTGTGGATTATGGAGACAATATGTTGTTGTAGTAGTTTTTCATTTTATGATGTAATGTAAAACTTATGAATATATCTAGTGTTTCCAAGGCTACTAAACCAATCAGTCTTTCGATATTTGATCTTTCTTGTGATCATGCCAATGTTATGTAATAATGCACCAACTCTGGGTAACTAGGGTCGGGGCGTTACAATTTCAACATGGTTAGGGGTATGTATGGTAAAAAATCATGGGATCTAGGATTACACTACAACAGAAGAGGGTTTCTTAATTAAAGAGACAATTTATAAATATTTTTCCAAATATGAATGAATAATAAATTATAGCATTTATCATTATATTTTTATGAGGGAATCGTATGACTAACTCAAAAGTTGTGAAATATTAAATATTTCTCCATGTATCATTAAATAATTTCTCATTTTGGGGATGTCCATGATGAAAAATTATTTGTTGTTCCATGAGCACCAGTCTGAGGTAGGATACACCATCCCAAAACAGTGTGTTTATGCTATGAAAGAAAATAGTGGGGTTGCACTACACTCTTAAAGTGGATAATATACTATGAATCAAGGCTAGTGGGTGCGTAGTGTGTCATAGTGTTGCGGTATTTTTGTAATCCACTAGAAATATATATTGAGTACCCTCATAATGGGTTAGATCATGATTTCATGTGACTATGATAAAACTTTAATATTCTGGTTCTTCCTAGGTCCAGGGAACTATGTCATGGACATATGGACATTGTCAGAGTTCGACCACGGATAGGAAATTGTTTTATAACATCTATGGTCGAGACACAACACCCACCCTATAATGTTTTTTTAATTTTTTTGTATAATTAATGGCTTAATTTATTAAAAAGATAATTAAAATTTATTTATTTGGGAAATGATTATATTTACTTTCTCCATTATTGCCTCTCCTCTAATTTTAGATCTTCATCATTTATGATCGTATCGAAGTTTCATCAATCACATTAAATAACCATAATTTCACAATTTTGAAATTTTGATTATAATTAAAATGTTAAATTTATTAAATGGATATTTCTAGTTTATAATGTTGTGGAATTATCATATATCCTTTCCCCTTGTGTTTTCTCTTGTATGTTAATATCATTCTCAATTCTTATAGGATCAGAATTCCATTTATCACAAGTTATTTACCCATGTTAGACTACCACCCATATTCATTATATATATTTTGTTTCAAATATTAATTGTATAACCTTAATTTGATATTCTAAAATTCCTGTATTTAATTAGGTTTTATAATTTTTTTATAAATTACAGTTGAATTAAATGGGATATTTAATGAGATAGATTATGGTATTCAAATTTAGGTGGTCATTAACCATTCAAAGTAGTTTATGAATGGTTTCCTTTGGCATTATATATTAGTTATCACTACTAATGTGTGATTTATTTTAAATTAAATATTTTTTCCTTGGACCTATAAATATTTGGTAATGTTGTATAGGGTTTTTATGGGTCCACTTTTTAGTGTTCTTTGATTCCTTTACCATAAATGGTTATATAATTTTTTTAATGTGAATTAGAAATTTTACTCAAGACTTAATGCATATTATATTGAGTTATACAATCATGTATTTGAACTTAGTTAGGATCCCTTTTCCAACTTAGATATATTAGAGGAGTGGAATCAAGGGTTGTTTAAATGGGCCACTGCCTGGAATGCCCTTTTCTATATAGGAGAACAACTGCGATCCATTTAGGAAATACTATAGTATCTCATGTGGTGTATAGTGATTTAAAGTCCACTAAGGGTAATTCATGGAAGTTAAATTAATGATAATTACACATTTATAACCACAAGGGTTGTGTCCTTGGTTAAGCATGACTTATTATAAATGGGATTGGAGCCTTTATCCTACCTTATATCTGATACATGTGGATTATGTGAGGTTGGTGTGAGGCTTGATAAAATGTAAAATTAGTGATCACATGATAACATTTTGACTTATGTAATAGATAAATGTGGTGATTTTTCCTACACTACCTGGTTAATCTCAATTGAGTGGGTTATCCCTCAATTAATGATATAAAATATGATGGATATGTGAGGAATATTCTTGAAAAATGTAAAGGAGAGTTCGATGATATTATAACTGGATTGATTGTTACATGTAGCCTTATTGAATGTATTTCTCTTTTCTGTTATATAATTTTGTTATATCATGGGGAGTTATTCTAGATTGTGTGGATAATTTATTAGGTGGATGAGAAAATTTTAATTTGATGTTCATTTGAACGTGTGAGGATATAATGATTCATTACATTTTTATTAGGGATTGGAATGGAAATCCATATTGTGTTCATTATGCCTATGGAAAGGGACAAACTATCCAATATGTTGGTACATTATTTTATGTGGGATGAATTCCCCTTAACTAAATAAAACTCGAGATTAGATGTTTTTTATAAAGGTTTTATAGTTCACATAGAAGTTGGATAGACTTACCTTATTAAAATATATCCTTGTAATTTAACACGATTCTAATATGATTTGATCCATAGGGATGTGAAGCCCTTCAATTACTATTATGGACTAAACCTAGCGATGGCCTGCTCATGTATGCGTAGATGTAGATATGGAAATTATTCTCATTATGTGATGAACTAATGATTGTGGATGGAATCTCTATTTTAGGTTGATATCACAATCACAAAACTAAGGAATGTAATTACTGTGTTTACTGGATGAATATAGCAGTGGGATGGAATTCCCAAATAAAAATATGAGGTGTATGCTATGGGTTTCATTTTCAGTTTTCTTGTTAAAATACTTGGAAATTTTATGTACATTCCATTTTTTTAAAAAATAATATGAGGTGATGCAATTCTTGAGAGAAATTCCCCATTATTAAATTTATTTATAGAGGGTTGGACTGCCCCTAATGTGATGCTCTCATGAAATGGTATAAAATGCCTACGAGAGATTGGTTATAATGTGACATGATAACCACTCTTTTTATATGTCCAATTAGCAAGGATTATTTTCAAATATATTATACAATCTTTTGTAGTGATTTTATTCCCTGTTAATAATTATGTTGTTTGAACCGAATTCTCAGTTTTATAAATTATCTTTGGGATGTTAAGTCATCACATATTATTCAAGTCAAGATAGAATGATCACTAGAATGTGATTTCTCAGTGATGTTATTCACATATCTGTAGTTTTTTATCAAGACATATTTTCCATGTATTAATTATTATATCACAATATGGGATATTTTCCCTCATCTCCGAATATTTCATTGGGAAATACCACCACATATATGAAATTGTATTGTGATGGGGAATTACTCCCACTAACTATAAAGTGGGATGAGATACCTTTTTTTGTTTATTTGATTTGTTCAAAGACACCCCAACTTATTCAAAAGAATATATATCTCTATTTGTGTGGGTGTTTGTGGAATATAATGTTACTATGGGGAAATATTATGTGTCATGTTTTTTTTATATCTTTTCATGATTAATTTATTTTTTATCATTTCACATTTTACATACACCTTGTTTTATAGGATATGTTTAGGGTCACCATTAGTGGTTTCCCACTATGATGTACTCACATACACATTAGGTGTTTCTTTCACAGTCATACTAGATTGAACCGCATGATTTCTATCATAGTAAATTGCATGACAACTATTTTGAATGGTTAAGCTATCAATCACTATAAGAGAAATGATATGGTCTTGACCATGAACTCAATACCAATATTATCGTTATCTATGGTTCTTTATGTGGTTTTGGGATGTGTGTTATGTGATCAATACATAGTGGATAATAGTTTCATATAACGATTAGATGAAACTATATAAAGACATTTCATTATGTATGATCGTTTATTATTTAATTATTTATGGGATATAGTTGTGATGTATGTTTTTTATATAATATTGTTGTGATTGATGATTATTAAAATCATTTAAGGTTCTATTTTCCAATGGGTATATTCTCCCCATGAACAACTGTATACCATCGCTACTTATCGGTATCCATTAAGAATATTCGGTGATGTGCATGAGTTATATTGAGGTAACCCAAACATGCACTCCTAACACAGAAGATAATCTCATTATTTAAAATTAAAATTATTCCATGTGAAATGTAAAAAACTAGACATACATGTCTTTAAATTACTTAAAAATAGTATCTAAAAATAATCACACAATCCCAAGAAGATAAGGTTTAGTGTCTTTTATGATCACATATATATGTATTATATTTTTTGATATTTGATAACATTTATATTTAATTGAGCCACACCAAAATCCCTTCTATAATTTTCATACGATATACTGATATTCATAACCTAAGGATGTAATATATAAGAAATGGGTGATCTCAATTGTGTTGTAATGGAAAACAATATCAATATTTCATAAATTTTCTTATCATTAGAATATGAGAAAACATTATAATGAGAGGAAAATCATAATAAAATTAACATTGATCTATAAGTGTTATTTATATGTCATGGTATAAGGATATGAAATATAAAATGAAAAACATATTCCATGAAAAAAGATTTTGGAATCGTGATATAATATATAGGATCCATGTAGAATAATCATATAAATAATGATATATCATGTCATGAAAATTTATGATTATTATAATCTATGGAATAACTTTACGAAAATGGAGTCATTACATTGTGTCTTAGGCATAAAAAATTTATGGTACATAATAACATTGGATTATCTAACATACTTTCCATTAGTGACATAGGTTTCATGAAACAATGGTAAATTATTGAAATATGATTATCTATCCTATAATCCATTAGTAAATTTTCTTTTATATAACTATATTATATCAGTGAAATAGTTTTTTAAATCATACAATTATTTAGTGACTTTGGTTTCACAAAACTACTATCCATTAATGTATTTGGTTTTGGAAACGAATTATATACTAGTCTTACATGATATGTAGAGCCTTAGGTAATGCATCTGAAGTCGATATATGACCCAACCCATCAAAATTAAAAAATATTAATTTCGTAAGATATCAATAATTTATCATATCATAAAGAACCCGAGAAAAGAAATTATGTTTTATATCATATATTTTTAGTATCACATAAAATAAAATCAATGATTAAATAGATTTATACAGACATTAAATAACCCAAATTGTGTATTTAAACATATAATTTACTGGATTATTCATAAAACAATAATATATAAGAGTTATAGATTTTAAAAATAGAAAATCATGTGAAACCACGATAATATATTATATAAGTCATTTCTAAAAATAACATTAGAGAAAAGAAATTATAAAACCCTTTAAAAAATAATATTTAAGAAGGAAACATGGAAATATTATTTTATCACCCAATAAAATATAAAATTAATATATCACTGTATATCAAATAATAGTTTTCCATGTAAAATATTTATTGAATGATACATATTTTTACTGAATAGGGAAATAATTTTTATTATTTTTAAAAATAATTTATTGAAAACCACATCATAAAATGGTGATACGTCATTAATTATAAATGTGCTAAAGATATATTTTATGTTTACATAAAATAATACACATTCAGATTTCAAAAATATTAATGGGGAATAATGGTGGGAATATTGAATATGGATATGGAAGATAAAGAGTTCATTTAAAAAATATGGGAATTATTCATTACGTTATTTTATTTTATAAAGAAATAAATACATCTATGTAATTACCCAGAAAAGAAGAATTAAAAACATAATAAAATCGTAATTAGAAAAAATAAAATAAAAATTTAATAACATATTCAAATTGAAGTCATTATGAAATAATAAAACAAGTTCTGTTGAAAAAAACATGACATCTTTTACTACAAGGATCCATGAAATCTATTTAATGTCATTGTAGACTTATACTATCCCTTGTGAGACTTTTAAGAAATGAAAGTCATAAGATATTACATGGATCAAGTGGGTTACAAACATGAGAGAGGGATATAGGGGATATAAAATGAAAAAATTATTGTTGAAATTAGAAATTCGAGTGGCCTTTAAGTGTTGGTAGAGATATCATTTTAGAAATCATGATAGTGGAATTTGAACTATTATGTAAAGGAAAATTCACTATTCATGTGTTAAATGGATCCAATAATGAAAAATAATGGAGTGGGATGAGATATGATCAATATAAATATTATACACTAAATTAAATTATAGTTTTTATAATTTTTTATGTGTCTTAATTTAAATTTAAATTGGTATCTAATTTTTAAATATGCAATTCGATTTTTATATATAAGAATAAAATGAAATTTATTTATAAAATTCATAAATACTACTATAAAATACAAAATCCATTTTTCAAACAATATAAATAAAGGTGATGCAAATTAATTTTAATTTTAACACACTTATTGGATAAAATCCCATTTTTTGTAAAATTGAAATTTTAAGTGTAAAAAACTAGCTTATGTAAAATTTTCCATATTGATAATATCCATGAAATTAATTAGTTAATTATTTTGAAAATAAAATTTATATCTATTATAATCCAATAAAAAATATTATTATACATTGTGACATAATTGTTAAAAGAAAATGATAAAATCATTTTTCATCAGAATATATGATTGCATAAGATTTAAAATGTTAAAATTGGGTTTTTTGAAATCAAAAAAGTATTTTAAAATAAATAATTTTCCATTTAAAAGAAATCATGGTCATGAATAATGTTTTATAAGAACATTAGTTCATTATTTGATAATGATAATGTAAAAAAATTCTAAGATGTTAATGAAAAGTTTTTTTACTATTCACCTAAACATGATTTTCTAAAAATCACCTAAAGATTTACCCGATCATAATATTGTTATAAATATATTAAAATGTTTCTCATTTTTCCAAATAATATTTAGATTATTTTCCAATTTTACTTGTAGACATAAACAAATATATAATATGAAACATTATTTATTAGGGAAAAAACTTTTTAATATATTAATTATTCATACTACAATTTCATACTAATTACTAGTTAAATTTATGTCAATATAATATTCAATTGAAAAGTATATTTTATACTTGATATACTTAGTTTCTAAAAAATATCAAATAAAATTAAAATTTTAAAAAAGATTAATTTTTAGTATGAAATTGTTTTATTAATTATATAGATAAATTTGATGAGTTTTATGAGCACATTACTATTATATTTTACATTAATTTTCATTCAAATTAAATGTTAGAAATTTATAAAAAACAGTTCATATATAATTAATTTATTACATATCAAATTACTTGTTTTTATAATATTAATTTATACTAACACAACACATTAATATTTCTTTGAATGATCTAATAAAAAGATATACTCTGGTGGAAGTTGTTGTGGTAGCTCATATACAATAGATATTTTATAAATTTATATAAGTATGAAATTTTTTCACATATTTTTTTCTCATATAATAATTTTTTTATTTAGTATTGGTCTTAGTATAGATCAAAAACAAACACTAGTATTAATATAAATGGATGATTATATTTCATCCTAAAATATACTTGGGGCGAAATGATATCTATTAGAAACCACTTTTATGTGATTAACACCTTTAATTTTTTTTAAATAAAAGTGATATATGTCTAACTAAAACATTAATAATTAAATTATTTATAATATAAGGTTATACAGAATAAAATTCGGTTATAAATACTCATTTTAAAGATAAAATGTTTTTCATACCATGGTAATTTATTTTTAATTTTTAAGAAATATATAATTACCTAAATAGCTTATACATTAATGATGGAGAAATTATTTATTTACTGAAAAATAAAAAATATAGTTTTTATTAAAATAATAATACCCATAAAAGGACCCAAACACTTGACAAAAACTTATTGTTTGAGTATATATACACAGTAATAATCCTTGTGTTGACATGTTGACCATTTGGAGATTATAAAACAGATTAGGCCATTTATAGTATTTTATTTTATATGATGTCATAGTTGTCACCTTCATAATTTAATGAATATAATAATTTAAATGATATGATTTTAAGATGTAAAATTTGATTAAATGTATTATTATGAATTATATGAGATTTATATTCATCATAGTATTTTATTTTTGATTTTTATGGAACAAATCTTTATATAAAATAATTATACAAAAATGTTGTAATAATTATTCTATTAAAAGAAATACCAAATAAATGATTTTAAAAGTATTGAAATAAATATTATATGAACTAATTAGTGTGATCCATGAATTATTTAGATGAATATGGATTGTTAAGAATCTATTAAATATTTTTTAGAATATATTCCCTGTGTGAATTTTATTAAAATTCAAATAAATAAATAGTGTCAAAATTTACACTATTGTTATTTTATAAAAATTACATATTATTAAATTATTTTAAAATCGAAAAATTGTTTAAAAATTAAAAATTAAAATTTATATGGTCTAAAATCTTATAATGTATCCAATCATGGAAAATTTACAACATATATGTATTTTATTTGTTATAATATAAAATTTAAAATATTATTACCACAAATAAAACTAAATAGATTAAATAAGGATAAATCAAAATGATAAGGTTTAAAATAAACATAAAACATGATTAAATATTATTGGTTGATGAGACAACAACCCTATCTCATCTAAACTTGACATTTTCACTTCTCCACTTCCCTAGAAACCTAATAAAAGTATTATATTTCTTTAAAGACCAAATTTTGTGCCCTAATATGAGGTTAAGAAGAGGCGCGTCGAAGAAGAGGAAATATCCTTTACTGACTCTTTCAAACTTATTTCTTCTCCTACTTCATCTATATGAGTTATTTAATAATTAAGTAATAACTAAAGTATCACATTTATATATATATATGTTATTATGAATATGAAACAACCATATTAAATATTCTATCCATCCTATGAAAAAAATGAAATCACCATGCGTGCATACTTACAGCTTACCCTCTCCATGCTGTTGTGTAAACCTTTATTGCATCACTAGCATACTTCGATGGGTATAAGGATGGAAGAAATAACTATATATGATTATTGTAAAGTGATATTTATTATGAAATATTATACAACATACACTTAAATACAATTCCACAATCATTGTAATGATATCATCGCTCGTGTGTACGTATGACCTACCGTCTCCACGATGTGATGCGACTCGTTCTACATGATCATCATTGAATAATGATTATATAAATGAACTGAATGAATAAATATGATAAATATTACATTAATACCATTCTATAAATGACGTGCCTATATCCTAAAAGGAGTAATATGAATTTATTCAACAAAACATGCATAAGACCATAAAGCAATAAACACCCGAATAACAAGTAGCAATGAAATATTACTAATATGATGATAAGAATATGATCATATATGATATCATAACAATGAATATGATTTTGGAATAAGTCAATGACATTATTTAAATTATTGTACTGGTGGTTTGTATATGTACAATTCTTATCGGACCTAAGGTAAGGGACAATTATTCCTATCTGGTTCTTATTTGAGATTGTTTATTCGTATGTATTTACTGGGGTTATGTTTATCAACCATTTCCATGATTTTCCAAAATTTTTACATTAAACTTTTACTATGATTACGTGTATGTTTAAATTCATTTATACCCTTTTTTTTTGACTTTTACCACAAGGTATGGAAGGAATCTTTCTTTTGTTTACCATACAAGGTATTTTTTTGACTCTTCCGGAAAATGTATGGGGAGAATGTTTTTTAACTTATAAGGCGTGAATATATTTTTATGGTCTCATAATAACGTATTTTCATGAAGCGTCCTCTGCATTATTTAATGATTGTTTTTAACAAAATCCTTTTCTCTTGAAATTACATTGCATTTTGTGAAAAATAAAATTTTTTTAATAAGAAAAAATATTTTCCTCAACAATTCATTTCAAGTGTTTTATCAAAACTATTTCCCATCTATGATGACATTATGTTGTATGATTATATTTTGAGTGTAATGTCTCTATTATTAACATGGATTGATTTTTCATATGATGAAATGATATCCATTTGTTTTATATAGAGTATGTTATGATGGGATGATGTTTATAAACCCCATTTTATTCGTTGGGTTATAAGGAATGATTTATGATTGTTTTGTGGCACACATAAGAATGATTTCAATATGAGATAGGTGAGATATATATCTCCCTCTAATGAATTGGGTAACGATTTATATCTCATGAGATAGGCATGGCTGGAACATCAAGTAAATTTGGATCAGTAATACAGGGATGGAATGAAAAGTAAACCCGGTTCAGTAATGGACATTGTCCACTATGATAGTCTTAGCAGTAATGACTTGGCTACTATGGAAATCATATCATGTGCTTAATGGTTTTCAACAATTACATGTTTTATTCCAAAGACACTTTTTTCATGATTGATGTTCTTTTATGATCTATTCCTTAGGAACTGCCAATATTTATTTTAAAACTCATGATTTTGATGTTAATCATTATGTTCATGTTTTTATGATCAAATGTATATGGTTTGTTTTTTGATTTCCATGTTTAACATTACATAGCATTTGGGCTAACCCTTTAAATTTTTTCCTTTCCCCAGGATATAAGGAATAGTTTTAGGTAAGAAAACAAAAGGGGAAGTTCTTAATGGGAGATGTTGAAGATATTTCACCATGATTAGAAGATTATGTTCCGAGTTTACAAAGACACTAAACTATTACTGTCCATGGGTGTTTTTTGTAATGTATTATGTATTCCGTAAAAGTAATTTAACATCCATGTCCGTCATGATTTGGGTCTCTACAAATATTTTTGAAACTATTTCTTGAAAATGATCTATAAAAAAGAAATGGATTCTATGGTGGTAGTATAAAATGATTACAATACACGGTGACACTATTTAGTAGGGTTTGAAAAAAAATTTAGTCAAAAATCTAGATGATGGAAAAATGTGTTTTTGGAAAAGGAAGTATTTCCACATAAAAGTAAAATGGTACACATAATGGATTTTGTTATTCAAAATCTTGCATGCGTGTCATGATTCTCTTTCATCACATCAAAATATGATAAAGGAAATAAGTGCAATAATGAATTGAATTTCCATGAAAGATGAATTTACATAACAAAAGAAGTTTTGCGCATCTCTATGAAAAAAATAATGAGTTTGAGTGTGAATGGATTTTATGTGAAAAATGTGATGATAAATTTATATCTTCAACAATTGGGGATATATAACATTCAAAGAGGAAGATCAATAATTATTATTGACATAGGGTCAACTGAGATAATAAATTTATGGATACCCACCTCATCTCTGTAGTTAAACACATAGAAAAAATATTGGATTTGATTCACAATACATTTGTGTGAAAGGTATTATATTTTTTTACAATGAATAAAAGATTATCCAAAGATAGAATTATGTGAAAATTAAATTTCATGCACATGCTGGTAATGTTGTGATCAAGACATTCGAAGGTTGCATGATATAAAAACTGTGAACAAAAATGGATTGGCAAGTAAATATTTGGTAATATGGTACTAATCATGTGTATGAAAGTGGAACATAATGATATAAGAAATGATGTGTAAAATATATTGATTCATGTAATTGAAAGAGGATATTATGAAGAAGTAGTGAGAACCCTTCTATTGAGAGATCAATAAGCTTTCATATTGGGATTTTTTGAAACCACGAGGGATGGTGTGTCTGCTCTTAACATTGTAATAGACATGTGATTTAGTAGATTTAGTACATTGGAACATTTATTTTGTATACTCCTTTGACATAGCCCAGTGTAGGTGAACTGTGTAGAATTACTGTTAATAGTGCATGATTTTATTTCTTTTCATATGTTACTGTGGTAATAGAAGAGAGGGTGTTATTTTATTAATAAAAATATTTTATGGGGATGTTATTTTAGTATTTCATAACCTAATTAACCCCCCTCAAGGTATTAATCAAATTTGGGCTAACAATACCTTTTGTAAAATTTCATAAACATAAAATATTTTATATAAAAACTAATAATATTATCATAATTTATATTATAATAAAAATGTAAATAAATTTTTAGAGACCATGAACTAAAATAAATCATTTCTTAGTCTACCATCTTCTTAATATTTATGAAAATCCATAACAAAATTCTTATTTTTAGTTGAGTAAACCACAATAATGATTGAGACACACTTTCTGATTACCTTATACTAACAATGATATTAGATAATATTAATCCAAATGAAGAGTGGTTTTTTCACCCTTAAAATAGTATCCCTTTCTATCCATGTACCAGGAAAAAATCTTTTATACTATCCCAATTAAAATTGGTCAGTAATGACTTCTTCCCGTGTAGTCCTTTAGGATAAAACAAAAAATTTTCTAATATATTGTATATGTTGTCAATAAAATAACATTTACAAAACATGTAATATGTTATGGATCCAATATTTAATCATAGATAAATCTACTGAGCATAATAATATCCTCTTAAGTCCCATACATCACTAATTGTAGAAACTTATGTAACATGAATTGGGTAAAAATTCCCTATCAAAATTTTACCTCTTTTATTTTTCCATACATTTTCAACATATGTTCTTTGAAAATGATTTATAACCCCATTAAATCTAACCTAGTATGTCTCATTACAAAAAAAATTGTTTTTTTACATTAAACCAATAAATATAACGTCACTTTCTTTCATGTCATAATTAAATATAAGACTAATATAATATTTATATATATTACAAAAATACTTTTCTTTATAAAACATTGCTTCTCCAACTACGCACTCATAAACACCTAATAGACTTTGTTTCTAAAAAATATACAATTGAAATTCTTGCATTAATCCATATATATATCCATAAAACATTCATTACTTATTAGAATTTTCTATTGTTAGAAACTTTTTCTTGTTGGTTTATGTAAAAAACTTCCATTATTGGAAGACTTTATACCCAATGTTGAATATAATGTTCATAGATACATACAATAAAAATTTTAATTCAAATATATCTATGTCTTATGTTCAGAATTTTTTTTATCATAGACTGCATCTAGACAATGGTTCATAAACCATTAAACGACAAATAATTACTAATTGTACTACTAATGAATATTTATGTTTTGTTTCTATTTAATACCCACCATAGTATTATGAAGTTAAATATTTAAAATTAAAATCTCCTAAACTTTGGTACATGGATTCTATTTATTAATTTATTTAAACATTTCAATCATAGATAACATCCATTTAATATTTCCTTGTAGGAACCATAATTCTCAATGAATACAGTGTCACCATCGAAGTGAATAGAAAAACATGATGAAAAATTCATCTTCACTATGTAGTATGTTTCTCAAGAACATTTCTTTTCTACAAGATCATGTCGAACTTGTTCATATTTCAACTACATGTGAATCTTTAGAATTAGATAAATATATGTCAATATTTCTCTCACTGCTACAAATACATATGTGCATACTATTTTATACAAATATTATAACACATTGACTAAAAGTTAAATATATCATGTATTTTTATAATAAACTTAGAAAAAATTATCATAATTACATTAGATACACATTATGTTTATATTAATTCATTTTTAGTGATTTTTTATTAATATAATTGCATCTACATAGTTATTATCATAACATGATTTATTTATATCATACTATAACTCATATGATATCTATATCTCATTATAGTTTCTATACGGGTATACGATAACACTTCAATTTTTTATAAATTTCATTATTATAATCAATGATTCTTCAATTCATATAAATCTAAACATTAACTCTCTTTTTTACATTCTACATAACTCAGATCTGTATGAAGAGATGTGTGTTTAAGAATTACTCCATGCAACATTTTAATGATAAATTACTTATTGTGAGACTCACCATTCGTCCTATTTAATAAAATTCAAAATTTCAGGTGCATATAAAAATATGGGAATAGTAATTATTCCACTCTAAATTTCATCATCAATGAAGGCTTTATGAAGATAATTTTTTTAAAAGACAGACAAAAGATACTCATATATTTTAACCATGCATTTGTGTAATTCACTTTTAAATTCCATAAAACTCTTAAGGTAATTGGATGAATTATAAATGTTTTCTAATATCATAACCCTAGAAGATTTCACTCTCTATAGATGAATAGATTTTGAGTTTTTTAAATAACCTTTATTTTTAAATGTTAATTTATTAAAAAACCAATAAATAAATGTGTCAACAATACCTAAAGTCATTAACTCTAAATATGTTAAGAGGATAATAGGTATATCCATTACTACTTACTATTTTTAGATAAAAATGGATTATTATCCACATATAGTCATAATTTGTCTTAATATGTTTCATTAATTAGTTATTTACAATGATTCAAATATTAATGAGAAATTATTTTTGTATTAGATAACACTAAATTCATTCATTAAAAAAAACTCAAATAATTTCACCTTCTTTATAATGAAAATGTGTGATATTTCTTATTAATACACAATTATATGTATAAATAAAATCATTATGTTTAGAAATTATATGTTGTGTAATTCTCTCTAAAATCATAGTAATAAACCTTTTTCATTCTCTTAGAGAGTTCACCTTACTTATTTTATTATTAATTTTCATACTTGTTTTTTGTATTCAAATAAAAAATATGTATCAATAATATTGTATTTAAAACCCAATAATATGGATAGAAATGTCATATAAATTTCTGAAAATACATTATAAATAAAAGACTACTTTATCCTTTTGTTTAGCTCAATGAATTTAAAATTCTATAGTACTATATCATGACATGTGAAAAAATAACATAATTAATGATGAAATTCCTTAGTTAATAGAAATTTGGTGAGAAATTTACATTGGACTCAAATATTCTATTTTTATTTTCATCTTATATTTAAAGTCATTATGTATAATAATGGAAAATTAAATTTCCCTTATGTTCATACCAACTTGGTGAATATTATCCAAAATGATAACAAATCATTTTCTCTCCCTAAAATTTGTTTTCTTATCATAAAATAAATTGGCATAATAATGTGAAAATTTTATATGAATGGGAATAATTCAAATATGATGATCCATATTTATATTTACAAATATTTATTTTATTCATCACAAATTTTTATCTCACTTCAATTTATCCTCTGAAGCATCATGGTGATGATACAACACATAAAATTATCCATATCCTAATATTGTTTCCATGACTATTTAGGAATTTATGATAGTGTTACGATGTAAATAACAAATTATTCACACAGTATTATTATTTATGAATCTTTCAAACCCCTTATTTTTAAGGGTTCTCAATAGGTATTGAGGGAATCCACACATATAATTTCTTATATCACATTACTATAGGTAAGTGGATGTACACCACGTTCATATTTATACTAGAATGGAATTCTACTTTATCTAATATTAACTATATTAAATTGGAAATATTTCTTTTATTTTAATCCAATGTTAAATAGTAGAATATTTTTTCTTTATATTGATAACTAATCAGATATCACAATTTGATTAAATCATTTCATGTCTCCCACAATTTTTTCAGACCCTAGTATCCCTCACCACATTATTGGAAATACTTTGTTGATATAGTTTTCAAGTAGAAAGTATCATTAAACCACTCATTATAAACCAATATATGTCAATAAATCATAATTATGAGTATAATGTTAGGTGTTTTTTTGTCCAACTGCATTGACTTGAATATCTTTGTAATGGTTAGTGAAGACCAACTTCTAGAAATTTTAAACATGATTTACTCAAATACTCTCCTCTATTGATTAAATGAGATAGATATGGCTACTTATTTTATAACATATTTAGTTATGTCTAATCATCACATTCATATGAACTCCCTAGTATTAGGATTCTCGCTCAAATAGCAGTGAATAGAACCCCATACAAATAGTTTTGTTCCAATTCAAATGGAAAAAGATGTTTTGACTTAATAATTTTCCTTAGGGCTTCAAAATATTTCTTAAATAATGAAATAATTTTACATTAGATATTCATGTACTCTATTATCTCACTCATAACATTACAATTTAGTTAAAAAAATATTCATCACATCTTATTTTTTTAATCTATACTTTTACTTTATAATTTTATTTGATCATGAAAACTCACAACCTTACTGAAGAATAATAAAAATTTCATAAATAAAATAAAATAATGTGTCTATTCTTGAGTATTTCCGTTTGGTTTATCTATTTAAATTCAATAGATCAAACTTGACTATATGTGTTAAAATACTTGGGTTTTATCTGACCTGTATCATACCTCAAAACCTGGTCCAATGTATCCACTTCTTATTAAAAATTATTTATGTTACAAAATTATCCACTACATTTTTCATGTTCATCTCATTAAATAAATACTCTAATGAATGGGAGGAGGACTTGGTAATTCATAATTAACATGAAATACCACTCTCATAGACAAATATTCGCTAATACATTAAAAATAGAGTACAGACATTGAACAAAAAAATGATTAATTAATTTATTAACAAAAAACCATACACAATCATTAAAAAATTAAAAAATTAAATCCTAAACATACATTTTCTGGTCACTGATCAAGATTAGTCGATGAAAAAATTATGTACGTAATGAAAATTAAATTTATATAGATATATATCTATATAATTAAATGAGTTAAAATAATTCTACTAATATTAATCTGAATAATATATTTTATTCACGTCCTAAATAAATTTTATTTTTATTATAAAAGTATAAAATTGTTTTTTGATAATGATAAATTATTCAATGGGAAAAATTATCCTGGAAACCCATTAGATGTATTTTTGAACTATCCTAGACCCAAAATAGATCTGGCGGGATGAGAATGGCCCCAACCAGTGCATCCTTCATCTAGAAAACCCTTTTTTGATGTGTGGCAGACACAATATTATCCATGTATTGGGAGTTGGTTGAGGTTACTAGACATGGGATATATCATGGTGGTAGGTGGCCGATTGTGGTCGAAGGGATAGTCAACATAGACTTTAATAGTGATAGGACATGGAAATCTGGTATAACATTGTAAATGCATTAGTGTTTGGGTAGTTCTTACCCGGATGTGATATCGGAGATCACTAGAAGGAAACCACAAGAGGGGGTCTAAGAACATTGTGATGATAGTGGTTATGGATCTTTAGTAAGGGTATGGGAATGTGGTGGATACCTTATGTTAGTGATGAACTAATTGTAGGAGGTTTTTGTGGTCGGTCAATCTTGGAGTGAGGCAGATCCATATTATTTTTTCTATGATAGGAGGGGGATGGCCAATGTTTGGCTAGGGTAGAGGCCTGTGGTGATTAGGCAATGTGATTGGTGGTGTGGAGTGGCTGTGTATGTATCAAAATTATTATTTAGGTTTTTTCTCAATTTAATTTTCATATTGTTTTTTTGGAGTACTACCATATCTTATTTTAAGTATTATATTTTCATGATATTCCTCCTGTGGTAGTCCCCCACTCATTTTTTTCATTTTTTTTCCAGACAATAGTGACCACAGACCCCCGCCCCTAATTTTTTAATTCAAATAATCAATTCCTATTTCGTATAGGTTTTGGAAAATAAATGAAAAAAAATCAGCTATTATAAAAAATGTTCATCTACAAAATTATTTCCTGGATGCCTAAAAGAGTATTCGTTCATGGGTGTTATTTCAGCCACTGAAATCCAATTAGAAGACCCCAAAACCTCAAATATGAAACTGCTATAAAAATTAAAACTCATGTATTTGTGTTCTTCAAAGATTAGTAACTTGACACTAAAATTTATTCATCATCTGATCCATATATGTCCATAAACTGGCCATCAAATATTGAATTGGAACATAGTATACGGAAATTGGGATTGTTGTGATTCCAACTATATGAGTTTATTAAAAATTTAATTTTTTTCCTAAAAAATCATGAAATAGATTTTATTAAAATTGACGGTACTAGTGTGAATAATAGAAGAATATGGGAAGAGTATTTAAAATTATTCATTCTTAGATAAATATAACAACATAATTTTCACTGATACACTACCTAGTACCGAAGTTGTTGCTCTTATATGAAATATTTAATAAAAAGATAAATAAAAATCTACATCATTCAGTTTGAAGATGTGTTCAAAATCACTCATTACCATTGACTATTACTCTACAAAATTTAATACGGACATCCATGGATCTTTCACATGCATTTAAAATGTCTGAGTGGCATCAATAATCAAATTATGGGGGATAAAACAGAGATCTGATGATGCCTTTGATGATCCAATGAATAATATATTTTTGTTTCTTTTATTAGAGAGGAATAAGATGAATTTGAATATTGGATTAACATATTATATCTATATAGTGGAATAAATGAGAGGGAGTCTCTCAAAATAATTTCAGTAATAGTTTTGTATATAAGAGTTTCCTCTCAGTTATATATTGAGGTGAAAAGCACCCAAAATGGCTCCTTTTCCCCTAGATATGTATTACCTACTAAAGGATTCATAAACCATGTATTATGACCAACTAACTATTTCATTAATGTCACTTATTTTTGTATCACTTGATTATAAAATTATTAAAACATTTTGTAAAATAATTAATATTAATAATAAATCCAAAAAATATTAAATGAAACTTGATTACTAAAACATTATTCATCCATATAATATTTTTCCATGTATTCAGTTAAAATCTATTGAAAATTTTTAAAAAAATTAAATAATAATTATTCCAAACAAGAATAATATGAATTTTATTCTTGGTTGTTGTATATTCTTAGATGTTAACCAGTACCCTATGGTGGTGCCCACAATTTCATAAACTCTTATTCATTACAATAGTGGAAATTTTTGAATATGATAATTATGTGACAATCTAGACCCCTATCCCAGTAAATTGAATATTATTCATAGACTGGTAGGAAATTCTTGAAACCCATAAATTCCCCTAAGTATACAAGAAATATCAATTTTAGAAGTAAAATTTACTATAAACACACATTGTTTAATAAAATATATTTTCACATAATATATCAAAATGAAAGACACAAGAATTGTATCTTTATAGTTTCTTCATTTATTAATCATCGACCAAATTGGATAGACTTACATTCTTCTACCATGTTCGTGAATTTTGGGAAGGTAAAACCATAATATTTACCTAGTAAAGATATATCAGTCTATTTTAGAAGATATAAATTATATCTTGATTATTTAATCAATACCATACCACCAATGATGCACCACACACAAGATACCTCACTATGAAATCAATGAAATAGTTTTTTATTGCATAAAAGTACATGATCAACCAATATACACTAATAATAATCTAAAGTCAAGAGACCATTACACATGGTTTCAGATGGAAATGACCCCTGAAAACTAGAACATGATGTGCCACTATTGATGGGTTTGTACTCATTATCTCATCAACTCGAGGTCACCATGTGATAATTTCATGATAATTAGTCAAAATTATTACGATTCATTACAACCTAATGGTCATACATAATCTTTGTCTAGTCTGTATACCGCTTCCAGATAATGGGACATATGTTTTAAGAGTAATGCCATAGTATATCTAGGTTCTCACTATAGCATGGGAACTACTGTAATATTTTGATTTATAAATTCTCTGTGGATAATACAATTTACATAGTGGACACTAAAATATAAATAGTATTATGGTATGTATACATCATATATGATTCTTTGTGTACATTACATAGAAATCGAGAAATACTATTTAGTTAGTTCTAGGGAACCCATTCTTAAACCATGTTCCAGGAAAGGGAGGTGGTGTTTTGGTTATATCTAATTATAAGGAGATTCATCCTTCATAGTGGTTCCATGATATAATGTGACTCTAGTAGTGGCCTTGGATCATGACCATTATAGTCAAACCATGACACTTATCTGATATCGTTTCATAAAGTTCTATTTTTTACTTAAATCGAATATTTGACAACTTAAAAGATAAATTATTATTTACTTATTAGTATGCATCCCACACCTATTTCCTCACACATTTCCTCAATTTTAGGTTCAAATCATCAAAATTTGTGATCAAATCAATATAATGCCATTATCATGATGTTTACTAAGGAAAAAATACTTTTTCACTACAATTAGTTTTCCATTTCTAATGTTTGTTTTCAGTTCCTTCTATAATTTAATACCGAATTCAAATCTATGATCATGTTTTATTATTTTAAACAATTGAATATGTATCATGTAGAAAAATTTATCTTGGGAGACTTTTTTTATATTGAGGAATGTGTTCATTAACCATTCCAGATGTCTTACGCCTTGTTTCATGTGACGTGTTATGTTTTTGTATTTCCACCCATGTGAAACTGATATAAATTTAAATTAAATGTTACTCTTTCATCTGTATTATTTGGGTAAGGTCTTTATGGTTCATGATAAACTCAGTTATTTTTATGACTTCATGCCAAAATTTTGGCTAGTCATGGACTTTTATTTGATTTTATTTAACCTTATACTCAATTCATACTTGATATTCCCTTGAGTTATTGTTTTATTTCTATGATTTTTTAAGACACATTAACGTCTTTGAAAATAGTATAGGTGTGGGGAAATTGGTGATTAGTGTGGATGAAACATGTTATGTTCCATTCTCTAATTGAGAGTGAGTGTGTTCCATTAGGGGTATATTATGTCCTTTTATTTGATGTATAGCCACTGAGGGTTATGGTTTGAAATGAACATAATGGTAATTATATAAACTAATCTATTTTTTTCACTTGTAGATACAGATTTATTAGACCTTGTGTAACACCTGAGACTTTTATGAGAAATATGTTGTTTTTATGTTATATAAATCATCAAAGGAATCTTTCACTACACACAACACTAGCTTGGATTTCTTTACATGCAAACCACGACCTTCCTCGATAGCTTACGTCGTACGCAATACCGAGTTTCACTAAACAACAATATGCTATTAAAATATTATTAAAACTAGCTGTTATAAATAGTAATAACCACTTTTTGAAATTATTTAAATTTCATATTTCAAAATGGACTTCAATTTTGGATTCAGAGTATCGAAATTAGCCTAGGGTGAAATTTTGGTATTTTTTTGAAAACATTCAATTTTTGATGAATAGTGAAAACACTAGGTTAATATTTAAAAACTGACTTTTTATTTAAATATTTATTTATTTTATTTAAATTTATTTTAGGTAAAAATTGATACATATTACTTATATATGTTCAATGCAATTCATTGGATTCATTTTATAATAATTTTAGATATATAAAAAATTTATTGAACTTTTCACCGTCTTTTACGCACCTCCTAGGAGAATTTGAAAATTTACATAAAATTAAATTTTACAGCTTTTGTGAATGGAATTTCAAAAATATGAGAGACACGGTTGTTGTCAGTAAGTAATATGTGGTTCAATGAGTTGTAAATAATTTTTGGTGAATAGTAACTTTTTACTTTTATTTACCACAGTTAAAATTAAATAGGGTAATTAAGGGTAAAAATGATATTATTATTACCCTAACACATGTCATAATTCTATTTGATTAGTGTAATTAGTACATAAACAACCTTAGGAATAAAATATGACCATTTAGTCCCACTTGGATTAGATTAGGACATTTATTTTTAATTTATTTAAAGAAGGGTCAAAATAGTTAAAATCAAAGTTTAATAACTAATTAATTTTTAATATAGAGTTATAAATAAGATAAATTCGACTATAAATATTAATTAGAAAGATAAAAAGATTTCCTAAATAATGGTATTTTAATTTTTAATTTTTAGACTTTAAATAATTTAAGTTATTTATGACACAATGATGATGCAATAATTATATTATTAACGAAATATTGACATAATTGATGTTATAAATTCCCAAATAAATTTAATTTGATACTTTTTAGGAATTACAATAATTATCTATGTTAATATGAAATGTTATTATTTATTTAATTAACTTAGTTTGAACTAATCTTACTGTTATGATTTTTTCACAAAAATAAATTTCCAAATAGTGTCAAAATTGACATAAAATAGTTTTTAAAAAAATTATTATATTATTAATTGTTATTTTATTCCTAAAAATCTATGGTTCAGTAAAATTACTTAGATAATGTTATATATATTAATAATAAACAACTTGGGGTTCGTTTGGCTTGTTATTGTATGTTTATTAACCATATAATGTAAGAAAACAAGAAGACACTGTAAAAGTTAAATTATCTAACTTAAAGTTAAATCTAAATGATAAGGTTAAAATAGATACCTAAACTTGTCTAAATTATATTGGATGAGATTATTTCGACCCATCCCCACCTTATATTAGAAATAAATCAATCTGGAGCTATTAAAAAATGAATATGGGTTTATAATAAAATAATATTTTTAGTTTTTCCAAAGGTGCCCCTCTCCTCCTTATAAAAGGTCACCTCCTCCCTCTCATCCTCACACCACATTGAGACTTCATGCGCATCCTAACCCTTAAAAATTCTCTTCTCCACTTCCATAGAATCTTCATAGAGGTCTTGGTCTTCTTCAATGACCAATTTAAGTGCCCTAAGAGGAGGTCTCAAAGAGGGGCTTCAAAGAGAAAGTAATGTCCGTTACCGATTCATTCAACTTTATTTCCATTTCCACGTCTTCTTATTTAGTTGTTCCATTATGAAGAAATAACATCAGTATAAATAATATACTGATATGTTATTATATGTATGAAACAACCCTATTTCACCATCTATACATCCTATGGAAAAAAATCACCACGCATGCGTACGTACAGAATACCGTCTCCACGCCGTGGTGTAATCTATTTTCAACCACCACCTTACTTGGATGGTTAAAATGGTGTAAATAATAACTATATATGATTACTGTAAAGATATATTGATTATGAAATAGAATACATACACTCGAATAAAATTCCATGATCATGGGAACAATATAATCGCTCGTGCGTACGTACTGAATACCGTCTCCACGATGTGATGCGACTCGTTCTGCATGATTTTCATTGCATAATGATTACATAAATGAATTGAGTGAAAAAATATGATATGTATTACACTAATAACATTCTGTAAATGATTTATTTAAAACGTAAAAAGATGAATAAGAACTTATTGGACAAAACACGCATAAGAACAAAAAGCAATAAACACTCGAATAACAAGTAAAAATGAAATATTACTAATAAAAAGCTAAGAATTTGACCATATATGATATCATAAAAATAATTATGATTCTGGAATAAGTCAATAACATTATTTAAATCATTATACTAGAGGTTCAGTCATTTATGAAGCAAATCAGTATTATGGTAAGGGAAAATCTCACAATCTCAATTTTTATCTGATATTGTTTATACTTCAGAATTTACTGGGGAATATTTATCACCCACATCCATGTTTACTCAATATTTAATATTATTTTCATCCACCTACAATTGTTTAAATCTAATTTTACCCTTTAGTGAGTTTTTAGTATTAGATATGAAAGGAATATTTTGTCATTTTTTGTACGAGGTGCTTTTTGACTTTTCCGACCAAAGTACGGGAAGAATGTTTTTTTAATTTATATGGAATGAATTGATTTTTTGAACATTATTTACATGAAGATTCCTTTACATGTTTTCATGTTTATTTTTAATCAACTTCTTTTAGTTTAAAATTATATGGCATGTTAAGAAATGAAAATGTTTTTGAAATAGAAAGGATATTTTCCTCAAGAATGGAGTTCAAGTGTTTAATCAAAATTATTTTCCATATAAGATAATATAGGGTTCTGTTTATATCCCTATTTTTACATTTATTTGATTATTTTATGATGGAATTATTTTTACGATATCCTTTCATGGATTATATTATGATGACTTGATGTTTAAGAATCCCATTTTTATTACATGGGTTATGTTATGATGTATGGTTTATGATATTATGGAACACATAAGAATGGTTTCATTATGAGATGGGTGGGACCTATATCTCCCTCCAATGAATTGGGTAAAGATTTATATCTCATGAGATAGACATGGCTGGAACGGCAGGTTAATCCGGTTCAGTGATATATGACTGAAACGAGGAGTGAACTCGGTTCAGAAATGGACTTTGTCTGCAAAGATAGTATTGGATATGAGTCTTGACTACTAAGAAATGATTCTAAATGATTATGTGTCTATGCTACAAATTTTCATGTTTTATGTTATGATTATTGGGATTACATTTCACTACTATGATTAATCCCATGTTATGAAATTAGGATCTCTTTTGTAGGTTAATATTTCCAAAATGTTATGTTCTTATGAATATGATGTGATTGATATTTCTTTTGTTTACCCCTACTGCGCATTTGAGCTCAAACTTTTGAATGTTTTATTCTCCCATGTCAGGAAGAAGGTTATTAGGTAGGATATTCCAAAAGGGACTCTAGATATGATGAAATAAATGGGAGACAATGTAGATTCTTTATGATCTAGTTGGTTATGTTTCCCAGTTTCTAAAGACTCTATACCTATACGGTCATTTCCTGGTTTTGTTATATGTTGTAACAAGTGTGCTTCAATTCTGAAGTAATAACAATTTATGTTAAGTATGGTTCGTTATACCTAGGGTAGGTATATATAGCATCACTTTCTTTCTAGGTGTGAAGATTGTATGAGGTGTGTGTGTGGATTGACCAACGAAGATCATTAGTGAAACCTTATAATCTATTTGAATTATGTAAAAGATAAACATGTTAATTGTTCCACCCAGAAATAGTATCTCGAAACTAAGTGTTTTATCCTTGATTTTGTATATAGAAGTAGGTTTGGCTTGTGATGGTAGACATATAGTAATTTTAATGAATGTTGGATGATATTCCAATAAAAATGAACTTTTCCTATATAAATTTTTTTATGTTGTTAATTTATACCATTATATGTCATGTTTTTTCCATATAGTTGAAATCCCAGTCATTATATTATATAATGTGGTAGAAATAATTTACATATTGTTTTAGTGTGGGTATAATTTCTCATTCACTTATTTATTCCAATGGTATATGATGATATGCCTGCATTTATTGATGACTCATATGGAATTTGAATAGTATTCCAATATATTTTTTCTTTAAATGGTGTTGGATAGACTAACCATTCACTACATATCACTTGAGATGGAGTGTTTTACTATATATTTATCACACCCCTTATAATTGGGATAGAATTTTCATATTTATATGCTTTTATACATGTTTTTGTAATTCTTATATGGGTGGATGCTTATAGAACACGATACCCTTTTTCCTATGATATGGCCTATAAATATGAATGTAATTTTAAAATATAATCTGTTATAGAAATAGAAATTATATCAATAATTTGATGAGTTTTTTATCAGTTTCCGATGGTTCATTATAATGGGATGTAATTCCCACTAGGTCATGGAACATAATTCCCAATTAGCATTGGTAATGATAGATATTGGATAGAGTTCCAAACTTTAATAATAATGAATATTGAATGTTCCATGTTTTCCAATTAATTATAAATACCATTGGAGGTGGGATATACTAGCCATTTAATGACACTTCCATGGAATGGGATGATATGTTTGGGAAATTTTGCTCTTTTTTTGATATTTCCCTTGGGAGTAGGATATACTCCCCATGATGAGATACTTCTATAGAAGGGTATGTGATGCTTAAGGGATATTGTTTTACAGGGTGTTACAACATTTATGATATGTCTTTGTTGGAACCAAGTTGGCTGGTGATGTTTTGGGATGAATTAAGTATTGTATTTTGATGTCAAGGAAGTTTAAGAATAAATAATATCACATCACTTTTAATAAGAGGTTGAGGAAAGAAAAAAAGTTACAATACTTTCTTGGGTAAATCTGACAATGCATTACAGGTCTGTATTTTGAAAATATCACAAGTTGTTCAGATAACTTTTGATGCATTCTTCATGAAGAAAATCGGGAGAAAACTTATTATCAATCGTCATGGTTGGTTTTGGAGAAGCATGTTTCAATGTTCGGATACATGATGTAGATTTCATGAAGACAAGAAGAATGTTGAAAGTGTGCTTTACGATTATGATTACATTTAAGAATTGATGAGGAATGGAGAACTGCAGGAGATAATTGCGGTTCCAGGAAAGAAGAAGCATTGAGGAGACGCAAAAAAATAAAGACAATCATAGTAGTGAAAATGATTTGATCGAACACATCAGGATTACAACAAGCATTGTGAATCTGAAAAATAGCCATGGTGGTTTGTGGAATAGTGTGAATTTTGATTGAAATTTTAGAGCTTCGTGGATTGATGATGATGTTGTTCTGAGGTGGTTGGAGGGTTCTAGAGTCGGTGGGAAACATCTATAAATTGTCCCCTTCCCCATCATGGGAAGAAGTGTTAATTAATGAAAATTTTAGATATGTTGATTTGTGAAGATGTTTTAAATAGAAAAAGAGATCTATAATGGTAGTGAACTTCAGGATGGAAATGTGCTGGGTGGTGAGCATTTGAGCTATGTGAATGAAAATAACCTCGAAATGACCAATCTATGCTCTTTTAAATAGTGATCACAATGATCTAGAGAGCTTTGTGAACTATAGATCTTTGAGAACTAGAGTGATATGCAAAGGATCTGTGCAAGCTGAAGATTTTATTTCCAAAATTTGGTGAGAAGTGCTTTCAAGTGGATCAATATATGATTGAGGTATCAAACAATGTACTGTTAGGATGTCTAGTAGTCTCTATCAGCTTCTGGAGTTGTGAACATTGTAAGTATAGTATTCTAGTAGTTTTGTTTTTTATGTAGGGAAAAAACTCTTTAACAAGAAGCAAAGAATGTTTCAAAAAAAACATAAAATAAAAATATATCATTGATTCACCCCTCCCCCTCTCAATGATACATGGATCTGGACTGTGTAACTTCAGTATTGATATTTGGAATGATTTACATATTGGCTCTATACTTATGGACTGTGATATTATTCCTTCTCATTGGTGATATTATCAGGATTTTATTCCCACTTATAAGTATTTACATTGTTTTTCTAAGTGATAACATATTATTAATGTCAATATTAGAAACCAAATTGAATTTCATTTTTGAGATATTATATTCCCATTGTTGTAATTGAGTTATTGGGATGCAAAACCCCTGTATTCAAGATTTTGTTGTCGTATGGTTTATTTTCCTTTGTTCGTTGTTTTTCAATTAGGTTTTAAAACCAACATAGTGGTTTTTGTATTATGATATGGTTTTATTTATATAGAATATGACTTCTAATAAGATTAAAAATTAACAGGTTTATGAATTCACACCCTATCAAGGATAAGTGTAGGTATGTGTCCCATGAAGTGAATGTTGAGAAATCATTTCTATAACATATTTTATTGGTGTTTCTTTACCTACTGACAATATTATAGAGTGTGAAAAAAATGCATGTAATTTCATATACTTTAAATATATATATTATCTCTATTGGTGTTGTTCTACTGAGTTATACACATGACTCTCCATGGAATCCTTATAACATTACTGCTCAAGTATATTTCATGATTACATAAATAGTTAAGGGTGTTTACACCTCATTAGTTAGTTTACCAATGGAATTTGATATAAACTAGAAAATTTGAGTAGGCGTGGATAGAAGAATAGTTTTTTCCTTATCATTTATACTTTTAATGAATTTTTATTATTGGTATTGGATATGTTCATTGAAGTTTATTTCCTTTATATAATTATATTTCAATACTAATACTCATTTTATTATATAATTTGTTCATTTTTTTATTGATGAAATATAGTTAAGGTATCTATTTTTTTTTGTTTTTTATAGTAATAATTACTAAAGGGAATAGTCTCATCATGATCATGTACTGACCCTAATTTATGGTTGATAGGCTCTACCCTATATAGAAGAACACATGTGTTATGTAGTGCCTAAATTTCCATTGGTTTAAATAATGTAGACTAGGGATACAACAATATCTCACAAGGAAATATTCCCATTCCATTTCTACTTATTTATATTAATTAAAACTATTATCTAATAACATTCTTGTTTTTTATATTTCTGACTTTGAAAATAAATCACTACATTTGGGATCGTTGAAATGTATCTTAATAGGTTGAAAATAATTAAGAGTTAAGTAATACAATATATGCACATATGTTTGGAACATAAATAAAAATTTTTAAGGTTTGTGTTAAAAACTATACACATAGATTAATTGAATGTTATATATAGAAAACACAACTCATAATAAACCATAATTTTATATTATTAATTTTTTTTTAAATTTTTGAATTATTTATTACCCTCTATAGATTACTTAAAGTTCAAAGAAATGGCTACTTGGAACATATAAGATATCTTCCCCAATGGGTATTTCATGAAATGTTTGTCACGTACCATGAAAAATATCTTTCTCAAGTCAATGACATGAAATTTTTCATTGGATTTCATTCTAAAATAATAATTAGAAACTTTTATATTCGATAACACATAAAATTAATTTATAGTACATAATATGTAATTATTAAGGGTTAATGATATCTTTTTTCTTACTAAAAATTAATTTTAGGAATCCTAATTCGGCATGTTTTATTATAATCACGTGATAACCCAAGTGAATTTAAAAAAAGGTACATTAAATGTCTATAAAAAACAACTCATTCCTCAATGATTTACAACTAAGTCATATTTTTATAAACAAGATTTATTTTCATTAAATAATATATTTGTATTAGTTAATACACAATAGTTAATATACAATCTTACAATGTACTATATTCATAATTTTCCATCATATAGAGAGTATAACCATTAGTTAAGTAGTCATTATAAGATAAAACATGTACACTTGGTCTTTTGAATATCTATCAATTATTTCATTGATAAATTTATTATCTATCAATACCTATTTAATAAATGTTGTCTAAAGACTAACTATTAGATTTGATATTATATATAAATTATGTCCATCCATCAAACCTTTTATCATTCATGTTTTTAAGAATATCATTATTTGTTTTAAAATGAATTGATCCACATATATTTTTATTCAAAGCATTAATGTTTCCATGTCCCTAAAATATTATTCGTATTATAAAATTATAATCCTAGAATTTATTCCTCTTATATAGAACCAAGGGAATGATTTTGGAAGACCAATTCAATCTATGTCAGATTTTTATCCAATATATATTTTAATGTCTTTATCTACAATATACAACTATACAATAAAAAATTCTTGTATTTCTCAATTCATAAAAATTACATTCAATATCATCATCTACCATTCAATATGGTATATCTATTTAAAGTGTATTGAGATAAAAATTTATATCTATATCAATAAAAGAACTATAATATAAAATTAAAATGGTGGAAATAATATCTATATATCTCAAAAGTTTACATTAATTTATTTTCCTAATATTATCAATTAATTTGGATTAATAAAATTATGATATACTCAGTTGAAATAGCAAATAGAATTTTTTATATCAAAAGATGTTCAATAACATGCATCAAAATTCTAAGGGAACACATTTATAAAACAAAACATGGAAGATATGTTATTTTAAGCCTTTCAAAATTATTTCTTCCAAAGACAAGGAAATCATTCTATTTTTCAGTATCCCTCTCTCACTTTTATTCTATTTAAAAAATTTTAAAAATGAAATCCTTCTATCTGAGAATGAGTAATATAAAGTGTTTGAAATAAATTCCTTATCATGTTTTTTGGTTGTAACCTTTCCATGATTCCCACGTCAAATATCTATAACCTTGCCTTCACACCATATTCTGTATTATATTTTTTTTATTTAGTAATATATTGATTACGCTTTTACATATATAACTTATAATTTAAATAATAATATATAAAGTATATCATAAAAACACTTCTTATAGTAAAATTTAATGAAAATAGATCTCCATCACTATCCCTCTATTTCTGGGTTTTTAGTGATATTTTTACCAAAAAATTAAAATCATCATTTATTGTATCATATAATTACTTTACCTTTTATACGGAAGGTAACAACGCTTTTGTAAGATTTGATTAATTTTTTTCATCCATGATTGATACCAATTTCTTCAATTTTAAAACCTTTAAATCTAAGGGAATAGTTTCTTTATATCATGATTTAATTTAAATAACAATTAGCCTTTTTTATACATAGTAATCATTAACATTTCATTAATATTATACAATAAAAATTTACAATAACATTGACAATAATTTATCATAATAAATAATGTGGTTTTCATGAACCATTCCCAAATTTATGATACAAATATTTAATTTCCATTTCTTGGGGATAATCTATGGGATTTTAAGTTATAACATCATAAATTATTTTATCTATATGTCATGTTATCTAGATGGTTTTCTTTAAACTTCTTGAAAATCATCATAATTCATGACTTATTTCAATGTACACACAAATTTTGATAAACATCACTTATTTTTATTGTATTGAGATTAATTTAACTTCGATAATATCAATTGAGATTCATACTCAATATAAAATAACATAGATTCATAACAATTTGTATATATGTTTTGAATTCAAATCCTTGGGAAATAACATTTTACTATCATTATTGGTTTTACAAGGTTGTGTATTTTTATCTTGCAGAATATCCTTATAGAATAAAAAATTAGGGATTTTAGAGTGTTATACACTCTTTGTGTGTATTCAGCATGAATACTGAGTATATATTTTTGTTAATTTTTAATATTACTTAGATAATGGCATACCATTATTTATAATTCTAACCAACTACTTTATTATTTTAATAATTCACCAGGTAATGTTACCCAATATAACATATTAAATTAACACTCATCAATCGATTTCTTCTAGGAATCAAGGAAAAAACCTTCGTATTTTAATCTCATTTTCTAATCAAATTCTATTATTTTTTTAAGGTTTTATATGTTTTTCTCCCATTTTCATATTCTTATCACTCTATAAGATTATACATATATTATATATACATATATATACACTTAAATTTTTATGGGTATCTATATATATATGTTCATATATATATATATATATATATTTGTATGCAAACACATGTATATTATTCAATATATTATTATGTTATATATATAAACAAATATATAAAGATATTCAATATTATGAAAATTTGTATTTATAATTTCTGATATTTATATTATCTTTCCATATAAATGTTATATATTTAGTTCATAATATACATTTGAACATGTTTCAGTATATTTATCAAATAAATTCCAATAAATTCATATTTCTAATCATAGTGAATCTAAATACATGACATATGAAATTTGGTAGTGGGAAGTATAGTGGTTGAAGGAATCATGGACACCTGGGATGGTATTCCAAAATAGCCATGTACTGGTGGACACAAACATGGTCTTGGGCATTTTAATGAAAAAAATATCCATTTTATATTCAACAGGATGTGGTGAGAGACATTTAAACATATTATGTACATTTAATGTTGGTAAAACATAATTTTATTCAGTATTCAAAAAATTCATTACTCCCTGAATAATTTCTTTTTTTTATGGTTTTATGGTTTTAAAAAGAGGCTCTGGTTTTTTTGATCTCAATAATCAACTTGTGAAATAATAATCTCAATGAATCAATATCCAAAAATTTAAAAAGATATACTATTTTCTAAATCATATCCTTTCCAATCCAATTAGTTTTCTTATTCTAATATCACCTCAATCTTATCATTTTATCATTCTATCCTATTATTTATTCATAATTTTTTGTTAAAAATTAGACTTTACTAAAACATGAATGATTTTTGTTATCCCACATTCTTATTTTTATCCTTTTATTGGTTATCACTGCCCTAAATGTTTGGAATTTCGGTTAACATTCCAAAAAAAACATTAAAAGGGAAAAGAATGTTCATTTTTAGGTTTCTATATATACTTTTAAAAAATCAAGTGTTAGATGTATTTTCTGTTTCATACTATAACCTAAAAATTGATGGTGTTTTGGTATTATAGATATAGTTAAATCCAAGGTAATAATTCATTTAATGATTCATCAATTGGAATAGTAGATTAATGTTCACTTCATGATCTATTGCTGAACAACATTACCAAATATTACACCTTTTTAATTTTATTTTTTTATTGACTTCGTTCATTGAATTATTAATTTGTTTAAATAAATCAACATGTGTTATATTTTATTTATTGAATTGATATTATTTTATTCTTTCACTTATATAATCATATATTACTATATCATTGATGTTTTTTACTTTGATTATTATATTTATTTATTCAACCATTTTTTATTTTCTTCTCCCTTAAAAATGTAATTTTATTCCTTAAAGTTCTTGGTAGTTTTCTATAGTTTTCAAAATTTTAATTCAATCCCTATCCATTTTACCCTTCTCATACTTACATTGGGAATCAAAGGATTATTTAATTTAATTATTTCTTGTTTTCTAAATTTGTTTCAAGTTTATTTTATTTTCAAAATATTTTTCTAATTTTTCATGAAATGATTTATTTTTTAATGGATTTTTTCAAGCACTCGTAGTAAACTAGAAGGACACATTATGGGTAATACACTTTTTTTAAAGAAATAATTATTATTATTGAAAAACGTATATGTTTATTTTCATAACTCTATTTTTTATCCCATATAAAATATTTTTATGCATTGTTATATTTATAAAAGAAAAAAAAAATATAAATGGGCATCGAATGAAATTTACTTTTTTTATTTAAATGTTAAAGAAATAAATAACATTATTTTTTTTTGGATAAAAACAAATTTATTCAAATTTTTATTTAAAAAATCAATAATGAAATATTGAATCATTTATAAGTAACTCATGAAGGAGATAAAAATTTTAAATACAATAAATTATAAATTTTTAGAGAAAACATCAAATATTTCTCAATGCATCAATGTGAATATATTTATAAATTATTTATTTGATTTTCTGATATTTATAATAGTCTAAAGGCCCATGGTGGATATATTTCAATAAAAACATTATTGATGAAAATCCATTGGATTTCACACAGAAATATGTCACCCAATATCCCAGTAATCTAAAATTATAAAGACCTAAACAACTTGAATTTTAATTATCTCACTGATTATCTCATGAAATATTATGTCATTGTGAATAGACAAGTTGAAAATAAACAAAATGGGCTCAAATAAACATAAAAGGAAATTTCATTCAAGTAAATAGAAAATGAATCATCTGGAAGTGACACCAATATTTTTTATCATGTCAAATGGGCAAACAAGTACATGAACCAGAAATGATATACTAAAAAAACACGAAATGATAAATCAAGAAATAGATTTTAATTTATTTGGTAGAAAAAGGGACAAATTATGACATATTTTACATAGATTAAAAAAATTAGAGTTTTTTTAAATATTATAAATATTCAACTTGGAGTTATTTAGAGAGATAAATATCAAAATATAAATCATTTAAAAAATTCCTATGTGTTTCATATACAATGTTGATGTAGGAAATGATATAAATTAAACATATACTAGTTACCACTATTCTAATTCATTAACCTATAATTTAAGATTTTATGATATCATTTATTCTAGATGTCTTCTTCCTAGTGATTTTTTGAACATGTTATTAAATATATTTAAACTATAATGAAATAAATTATTTGTCTCTTTGAAAGGGTTAAAATTATTAATGAAAATGAAGATATACATTTAAAATTAAAATAACAAAAAAATATTTGGAATTTTTAATTTAACATTAAATATATGAAAAATTATCTTTCTTATACTTCCTATGGTGAAAAAACCTAGAAATAAATTTTGTGATCTTAGTATATTGCCAAAATTAATTCCAAGATTGGATTTTCAAAACATTCTATTTTCCCCAAAAATTATAAAACTAAATATCTCTGAATCCAAACATAATAACTTCTCCCACATTAAACATATCAATATAAAACTAAAACCTTATCCATGTTTGATATCATCGAAAAGGGTTCATTGATGTTGTTATAGTAAAATTACGGATATAAAAATAACCATAAAATGTATTTCTCATTATTAATGATCTTTTGAGAGATACTGAAACATTGTTTTTTTAAAATTGAATACATAAAATTTAAATATGTAATATTATCCTTATTTCCTAAAAATTAAATTTAAAAACAAATTCATTTAAAATATTACTCAATTAATTAATAAAACATTGAAAAAAAATTTAGGACACCCAAATTTAAAAAGAAATTGAAAAATAATTTAAAAGAAAGTGTTCTTAGATAATTTTTAGTATTTGATATATAATAACTCCATCAAATAATGTATAATGTGAGATTTATGAAACCTAAAAAAATATAATTAAATAAAAAATATAAGAAAATTAAAATTTCATTCTATTGTTAATGTTAAGAAAAGCCCATTTTAATAAATCATATATTGCCTTTAGGAGTGCAAACTAGGTGTGGGGTAAACTTCGCTAATTATCCCTTGGGTGAATATTGAATTAAAAATCCAACCATTCCATTTAAATTTATAACAATTGGGTTCATATATATCAAAAAAACACCCATTTATTTATATATAGAAATGAATATTTTTTATAGAGTATCACACTTTGTTTTTAAACTACCTTAAAATCGTTGAAATCATTTTTTAGACATTTATTTTTAAATTAAAATTTTGATTGAATCATAAGATGAAAAACTTTTCAAACCCAACACATTTAAAAACTATGTATCCAAATATATTAATACCTAAATGACCATTAATAAATTTAGCATCATCAAGATGAAGGGTTGTGTGTTGAAATAGTCAGGTCCACGATTGTTGTAAACAATGTTGGGGATTATTTCACCATTATGAAAGTGATATCAAAGTAAATGTTTGTTCAGATCATTGTTATTAGTGTGAGAGTGTTTTATAGGTTATTTAGAGATACCAATCACATTATATTTCACACACTTAATAGAAACGAGAGAATAATTATGCAAAAAATCAAGGATAATATGTTGCATGAATATGATTTGAGCCTAGAAACATCCAAAATATATGTATTACTCAATATATATAAAAAGTTAAATATATGTTTTCTTCTTACTGCTCAAGTAGGTAATTAATTTTCCATGTATATAGAAATTATAACTAATAATTTTTATAACAAGTTATAATCATACAAAATTAGAATTAAAATAATATTTGATAAAAAATATCATTTAGGATAAAATAAAACTAGTTTTTTAGAGATTTTCAAGTATAAAAAATTAAATATATATATTTTAAATAATTTTAACATGATTTTTATTTTAATGAAGCACAAATTCCTATAGTATACTTGATTCCTAGTTGGGTCATAGTAAGGCAAAGTAGACTACCGATCATACTTATTTAAATCTTAATTTCGACCAATTAACTAACATGATCAAATATTAGATTATATGTTTTACTAATGAGTGTTATAATTTCCCTAGAATATTCTATTCGAAACATCATTATATATTTTTTTGTATATATAATATTTGTTAAAAATTTCTATCAGAGTTTTGGGAAATTTTAAAAGAAAGAAGGAATTTGAGTTCTATAATAACATTATTTTAAAATAATATATTCATTAAAATGGAAAATAAATAACAAAAAGATTATTTAGTTGTTCAAATAATAACCTAATCAACATAAATTATAAATATTAATAAACAATTAGAAAAATGTTTGATAGTTTTTTTGAATCATTTTTCTCCAATATTAAATCATTTAATAAATGGAATTATGTTACCATATCATATCAAGCCCGAGGGGCTTGTATTAAATTATAAATAAATTTTTTAACATTAAAATTATTATGAAATTTAATATTTTCACAACAAAGTGTTTCATCAATAAATATAATTTCCCAAATAAAAACATTTATAAATTCAGTATTGATATCAATTTGAAAAATGTTAAAATTAATATGAATAGTGAATGCGAATAATATTTAAATAGATCAAATCCTAAAATGTGTTTAATGGTGTCACCATAGTCTATGATATATTAATTATTATATCCATGATCAATTTGGCAATCCATGCTATGAATGATAGTTCTATGACCATTAGTTTTTCTTTGAAAACCCCACTTAGTTACAATACTAAGATTATTATCAGTAAATTTCATGAGAGTCGAAACATTTAAGTAATGAAATTGTTGAAAATAAATTTTCATATAATGTATCTAATTATAATTAGAAAACGAATAATCATTTTATTAATGTTCATGGAGATATATAAAATCTTTTTTTTCAAACTCATTTAATATCATCCTATAAGAAAAGTTATAGAAATTGATTCATCGATGCAATTATTAATGAGAATGTATTTAGATTGAATGCATGACGTGAGAAAGGGAAAGAAAAGGGGTTGATGAATATATTTAATTATATTAAAATAATGAAATTTATTAATGGTTTATTTGGGGTTTTCCTTAGTGGTTGGCACCCTGTAATCCTACATAAATAATTATTTTGGAAAACCCATTGGGTGATGGGACTATAGTAGTACTGTAGCGTACTGTAGTAACAATGACACTGTAGAAATGGTGGGAACTGTAGCGGTTGCATGTCACTGTAGCGGCGACATAGAACTGTAGTGGTGGTGGGTACTATGTGGTATAATAGTATGTGGGTTTTGTAGTAGTATTATTCAAAAAATGGGTCTTTGGAAAAATACCTGGGCCTATGGGTCGTATAATAGGATAAATGCCCATTGGGTATTTGGGATATGTAATGGGTTTCCTTCTAACCATTTAAAGAGTTCATTTCGTTGATTTAATAATAAATGAGGCATCCACCACAAACTTTTAAAAAATGATATTTTTAATGGTAATACATTGTTAGTCAGTAATAGTATCACTAAAGGGATGATATTTAGAAAGATTCACATTGTATTTGATGTGAATTGACTATTATAAGTTCTTGGCCCCCTTATTGAAGACAAAAAAGGATTTACATGAGTTTTAGTATAGAAGAAATATAAATTTATATGATATAAGGTCTGATTATCCCAAATTCTCATTAGTATTAAAAGATAAATTATTTATAACGAATGACTTTAATGAATCCAACATTAAAAATATTTCCATTGTAATGTTCTTGGGATGTTTCACATTAACGTGTCTTACAAGAAAACAATTAAGGATAAATCTAGTGTTATTGACTACACCATCTTAAAATAATTGATGATTATTAAACATAGTGAAAGAATCATATAAACTTCTTTTAGTATCTTTTTCTACATTAAAAAAAACACATTTTTTGGTGTTTTAGGAACATATATTGAGTAACAATAACATTGAGAAATTAAATAATTATGAATGTCTTTTTTATACAATTATCCACCATGGATAGTTTTCCGGGAATATATTTTGTATCGTTTTTCTTTTATTAATTTATTTGAAAATTTCGTAATGACATTATAAACCTAATTTTTATGAACTATGAAGAATACCCATTTTAAACAACTATAGTCATGGATAATATTATTTGTGTAATTTTTACCTCTAATATTAGAATAGAAATTTGGTCCAAAATGTCCATGGTGGACTTGGGATATTTCATTAAAACTGGAAAAAACCTTTTTGGATTTGAAAGTGGATTTTTCTTTCAGTCAATGTTTCTATAGATCTCAAAATGAGTTATATTTGAATGGAAATTTCAATAAATAACATACAAGTTGGTTATGGTTCCACATGAAAAGAGAGTGAATATTAAAATAAATTGGTATTGATGAAAAATCCATGATTCATTATATTTATCACATAAAAACAAATAAATTTGACATCAAATTTATTTTCAATAAACAATTAAGAAATTTAAAACATTGATTTGGTAAATAATAAATTTTCATGGGAAATAAAGACATTATCCAATACATTTTTAAATTTAATGTTGAAATTTTTATCATATGAATGACTACTAATTAGTAAATTATACATCATTAAATAGAAAAATAAATAATTTTAATTGGATTAGAGTTGTAGAAAAAAATCATACATATGTCAGTAGTTTTACCTTTTGATTCATCTCAATATATGACATGTCCTTCGTCAAAGCCTTTAGGATGATTGAATTTGCAAGGATCACCACAAATTTTCATAGATAACCCTCTATATATATACCATATATATTCTCCGGTTTTTCTTATGATACATGTTTTCTATAAAATATAATGTAAAAAATTAATATACGCATATCATTTGTCACCTTCATTTATCCCATAATGAATTTGGAATCCAATAATGAATGATAATCCTTTTCCCATTATATAAAATGGGAAGGGAGATGAATATTATTTGGTATACCATAACTATAGTTTTTACAATTAAATTCATATCTAAAAAAACCAAATATCTAGATATAATTGCAAAAGTTATTTCAAAATTTTACTGTCACAAACACAGTCTTTTATAATTTTAGGGAAAACTATATTGTTTTAAAAAACTAATACCAGAATTACTTATAACTAGACTTTAAGATGTAAAAAGACTAGGTTTATTAACCTTGGGTAAAATGGGATAGAGAAATTTTAAAATATTTAATTTATAGTAATAATTATCTATATTTGGTTACCATTTAATTTTAAAATAAAAACAATTTTTTTTTAATAACATAATATCTTTTTAAAAAACAATAAGATTATAATTATTTTTAAAATCATTAATTATTAAAAAATGATATAAAAATAAACATGTTGATCTCTATCATAAAAATTATATTCATGTCTTAAATAATAGGCTGAAGAAGAACATAAAGAAGAACTAGAACATAATGAAGTTATTTCCTCACACACCTTGAAATTGGACATTAATCTATTAAGACATTAATTTTATGATTCATATCATGAAATTTAATCTTCACAATCACTCCATGTAAAAAATTCGAAATAATTCACACCTTGCATATTCTTTTTATTCTATGAAAAACCTTGCTTGATGTTACCCTTATTTTTTAAACTAAATTAATCAACATGAATTTCTTAATTGAAATTTTTGAAGTGTTGTATAGATGTTTTCTTGTTCAGGTACTTGTTTACCCTTTTATAAATATGACTAATCTGGGTGTCCCTTCTGGATGATATTATTATCGAATATTATTTTCGAAACCCAAGAACCCTAGGACATTATTACTAGCACTAAAAACCTCTAAAGAACTTATGTACTTCACTTTTGAGTAATGAAGTCATTGATAACCAAATTGAATAAAATTTAAGTAATAGTAAAAGTATCATTGTCATTGGAACATATTTCACACAACCGTAGTCTAGAGACATTGTAAATTTTGAACATCAAAACATAAATGATCATGGGTGTGGACACCAATAATTGGTTGTTATACCATTTGATCCCACCTGTTCACTAGGCCATCAAATTGCATGTCATAACACTGGCTGGTTTGAACTTTATTTCTGTTAAATCAAAAAATGTGTTCCTTCACATATATAAATGGCCTTCTATGTTTTCTAGAACATTATTTTATGGCTTCAAATCATTCATTAAGTGTTCTTAATAAATCTTTCTAGGTTCCTTATTGATTATGATAATATGGAATAAATACTAACAATAAATCCCATAAATTAAAATTTTAAACACTTTAAAGAGTGTTTGTGATTATTAAAACAAACATTGGTGAGAAGAATAAGAATATACACCTTTTTAATGACTAGAAACACATGAATAATTCAATACTATTATAATATATGATTCAAAAGGATTTCAACATAAATCTAAAACATTGTATATAAAGTATATTTTATATATGTATTGTACATTTATGTTTGTAGATAATAAATATATACACATATTCATATATTCAAATATAAGTTTTATAGTGTGTCTGTGTATATGATTTATATAGTATGTTCATATATATTTATATAAATATTATTATCTATCATTGTGCCTTGTTTTTGTTAGTTTGTGTTTGTAGTGTTTATATAAATTAATTATTTATATAACATGGAGTCATATAATATATGTATATATATGACACCATATTGAGTTCCTAATATATATATCTTTATTTTTATATGCATTGTATATTTATGTTTGTGTGTTTTGTAAGGAGATATTCCCTAAATCTATCACATACATTTTGTTTTCATCTATTTATTCTAGTAAGATATAGTTATACCATGTGGTGTGGAATATAGAAATTGAGTATATTTTCAATGTTTTTGTTTTTTCCATATTGTTTTCAACGACATAACGATGTTATACCCACTGCCTTGGAATATCATATGGAATGGCATTTCGATATTAAAAAAATGGATCATAATTTATTACTCATATTAACACCCTATGATAGATGAAAAACAGATTGAAAATATAAAACATAAAAATCTATCCCTTGTTTTCAATTATTAATAATAAATTATATCCAAATATGAAATTCATAGAAGATAAGTAGTCATGGAGTGTTAATATTGGGTTGTTACTACATTCAAAACACATAATGTTTGAGATATTTTATTATGGAATATAGAAGTCTTTATTAATAGGTTGAGGAAATAATTACCTAAAACATTAACAAACTATAAATAAATGATTTATAATAATAGATTCACATTATTAAATTTATAATAAATATTTGGATTATATTTTTAGGGAACTAATAAAATAATTACACTATATAGTGGATATTTTTAGATAGAATACAATTATTCCAGAAAAATACGTTCATATGTTAACACTAATGTTTTATTAATGAAAATTATTTTATTCATTATTCATCATCACTGGAATTTATATAATCTTTACATCATTAAGTCTAATTAATAACATTTAAACCATGGGATAATAAAAACAAATCTCAGTAAGTAATTAAAAATAATTAAATCTCATTAGTCCTTTTATAAATTCATGAAACCCCATTTAGAAATATCTCCCTATACACAATAAACCTCAATATCAAAATAATTAATAATTTATCATGAAGTAAAATTCAAATGAAAAGTATTTCATAAAAATTTCTTGTTATTAAGAGAAAAAACCATAATTGTAAAAGTTTCCAAGGAAAACATGATAACTCATGAAGAAAAACCTTTTACATTCAGAGGATTTTAATAATTCCTCCAATAATGATCTCATTTTTTTACAATAAAAATCATAATATTTCAATTAAATCTCAATGAAATTGTAGAATCACTTTATTTATAACTCTGTTATACAGCCAAATCATGTTTTTTATGGACCTCAATCATATACCCCTATTAAAAATAGGCTTTTGATTAGCAGAAAGTGTATGATGGTATATTGTGGAGACGATACCCCCAGCTATAGACTTACAATATAGTAGAAATAAAAAATATTATATTAATGGAAACATTTTGAAACAATGGAACATATAAATGGAATGTAAGAAGAATAACCCATAAACCAAATAATAACAAAATATGTACTAACCATCGGAATAGTATCTAAATTTCAAACTGGAGTAACACAAGTAAAAGTACTAGATTAATTAAAATAATAAAAGACCATGTTCTAGAACTCCATGTCTAATGAATCTATATTAAAATAAATCTATCAAGTAAAAATAACAAAATTATTACCTGTCCATTTTCTAAACATGTATCTATGTAGTATGCATGGGTACCAAACCACAACACGAATGGGGTGTGATTAAATCTCAGTATGTGGAAGCCATTATTTCTAAAAAACCATGTCTAATAAGAAGCACATGACATTAGGGGATAAATATTTATATTAATTAATGAAATTAATATAATGCATCAAAAAAACTTCTTCATCAGAAGATGAGAATGTATCTAAGTATATAGAACAACCATGCCAACCATAACTACATATCCATGGAATAATAAAGTAACTAAACAATACCCTATGTATATGAATTTCAGCATATGCCCAAGCCCTTTATATAATTATTTAATAATTATTGGGATACTCCCTCTATATAATAATTTCATCATAACCACTAAAAGACCAATAAACATGACTAAATATCTAGACAAAGTCCGATATATGAGCATTACAGCATAGCCTGGCATAGCCCTTTATATAAGTATAATACCATGAAACTGGTCCAATAACTCTATATAATAATATTTACATAAAAACCCAATTCAAAAATGAATTTATATGAAAATATCATCTCATACTCAAAAATGTTAATTAATCAAATTATAATTAGTCTTTAAATTATTCATTTCATTTTCATATGTTCTTATACCGTTTACATGCCAGTTTGAACCCAAGCATATAATATCTAACATATCCATTTCAATAGTCCATTAAATTAAATTTATAGGTTTAATCTATCACAAAAAATCATTATAGGCTTCCTATCTTTCTAAACAGACATTAATTCGTTATCAAATTAATAATTATTTAAGGGATCTCTCAACCAATGGGAAGCCACAAGCCAGGTCAGAACACCATTGAATAATCCAAATGATCCAAGCAATAATACACTCTATAATTTTTAATAATTCAACATAAAATTAATTAACACACATTTGTTTGGTAAAATTGAAATATTTCACATACATAACAAGTTTACATGCCATAGGGTTAGTTTTTAGACTCCCAACCTAAACTGGTGATCTACACAATGCTCTAAAACTAGTAATTTCAATGAGAACGAAGGTGTAGAGAATCTAAATCATGAAAATATGTCACACATGATCAGGATCAACACCCAAATCTACTATATCCATGTGACTATTCCACTACAACGGAGATAAATACATGATAGGGTAATACCTAAGAAAAATAAAACTCACTGAAGTTTGATCGGTTGAATGGGAAATACCAAAGAAAAGACGGGACTCAAAAATCACATGGAAATCACACAGGGTATGATGGTGGTGTGTATGTACATGTATGAAGTGAAAAAATAAAGTCATAATTTCTTTAAAAACACCAACCTGAGAAATACATAATGTATAATATTTACACGGTGTAAAATTCTTGATTCATTAGTGTGAAAACAAATGTGTCACCTAAGGTTAAAATAACCCTACTAGAACATTACATGAAGTAAACCATTTCCCTGAAATGAATTAATTGAATATTATAAACCCATTTAATGGAATTTTTCTAGTGGTAGTTACATGTCATGATATATATATACACATAATGGAAATACAATGCACACAACTTTAAGACCATAATCTCCAAAAGCACCTAACCCACCTTCGAATTCTTCCAATCTCTGGGGGAACCTTTATAATCCTATTTAACATATTCATACTTATAAATTTCCATATAAAACAATAGATCCCTATAAGTTAGATCAATTGTTACAAAATCTCTTTATCTCCGAACGAGACTCAACCACCAATGTATAAATGAGAAAGAAAACCGAAACAAATGATTTTTAAAGAAAAAAATCAAAGTGGGACATACATCGAAAATGATCATATCGATCAACCTACCAAATATAATAGATCATCATGAGCTTCTCCAAGAATCAATTTCGGGGCTTTGTGAACTTATATGGTCACTCATCTTGCATATCAAATTATATCTATTGAATCTCCTACTAAACACTACCATGCTTACACTACCCTCAAACCAGATGTAATTTACTACCTCACAAATACTTATTTCTACACCCAAAATATATATTAGATACTCATCAAAGGACACATCTACATAATTCTCCATGTCCAAAATTTATAGCACATTATACAAATCATAATAACATTTCCAAATCTAAAAAACGTGAAACATATAATCAATGGAAATATAGATCTATAAAATGTATAATAAGAAAAAAACCATGAACGACCCTTTCCACTATATAAAATAGATTTATAAACTTAATAGCTATCCCTCTCTATATCATGATATGCCATTACCCCAACCTTGGTTAGACATAAAGGAAAAAAACCAATGACCTAACTCAAACAACATAGTTCAACAATAATGGTCAGTGCATGTTTTATGAAAGCTCATTGTGATCACCCACTAGCTGCTGATCAAATGAAACTGCTCATAAATCTTCTACATTAGACTAGTTCCAATAATAATTGACTCAAATACCTCCATCATATTAATAGGTGGATGTGATGATCTTCCATATAACACCTCAAAAGAAAAAATTGGATTGATTCCTAGAATCAATTATTGTACAAAAAATCATTGAGTTCCATATTTTACAGTAATGAACAACATAATTCCAACACAGAAGCTTGTAACGTATCCTCCAATATTTGAAAATATTTCTCAGATTTTCCATCAGTCTAAGGATGATAGGTTTTTTTCAAAGAAACATGTGTTCTAAATTCTTTATTAATACCCTTTTTGAATCAAGATTTGTAATGAGGATCTCTATAAGAAATGATACTCTTAAAAAAATCAAGTATCCTAACTATATCAAACATGTAAACAGTACATAGACCATAAATATTAATGGTCTCCCAAATAGGAAATATGTGTTCAACCTTCCCCAATTTATTTTGTAACACCCGTACTACATTACCTTTATGAGTGTTCATATATAATTATATCTACAAATCCTTAATGACATCATTATATTTCAACTCCAAAATGGGAAGAGGCAGAAAGTTCCAAACAGCTCTCTGATGCTTTTCCTTCACCTAATAACAAATGAGACATCTCACAAAGAATAATACTAACACCTTATTCATTACTATACACAATTACATTATATAGTTATCATGATGCATCATCATCATTATAGAATGTAACACACATTTATATTTATGAAACTCTGTCATCGTCTAATAATGGAAGCCAATATTATACCATACGCAACCATAGAAAAAAAGACAATTTTCACTAACAAGAGACTATCTTGGTGGTGTGTCACCATAATATATTTTGTCTATCATAACTAAGACCCAAAAATTAAATAACTATTCTTTCTTGAAATGGTCTAAAAGCATAGGTATAACAAATATCGATATTAGAGCTACCAATTCCTTGGAATATTAATCATTAAGATACATACCCTTAACGAGTTCCCTAATCCATCACTCATCACAAGAATACCACAGTTTCTATCTATGTGTCTACTTAGTCATGTAATTGGAAATGATATTTACCATGCTCAATTTATAAGACAACTCAATATGGAAAAACTGCTGATACTAAACCCACCTCTTATGCTGAAGGTTTAGGTCCCTCTATGATAATATGTACATGAGGCTATTTTTATCCATGTTTGAAAAAGAACTATCACCCAAAATATATTTTCTCTAACATCTCAGCTAATGTACCACTTCGGTTATATCCAGATCATGAGTAGGATAATTCAACACATTTGGCCTCAACTGTCTGGACACATAAGAAACCAGTCAATCCCCCTACATCAAAACTGTTCTGGGTCCAACTTTGGATGGGTCATAATAAATGGTATATTATTTACCCATAATAGTTAATGTGATGATATATATTAAGGATAACCTACACATAATATCTAAAAAATTTCTCTGACAAGAATCTAAAAAAACATACATTAATACATTATTGTTCAGCCTAGACATGTATTCTTCCATTTAGGATATTTCCTAGATAAATCATCGATACTAGGTTTCTAAACCCATAAATCTCAGAATATTGAATATATTATTAGGAAAACCCAAATATACCATAGGTGTAAACTTCTATAGGTCCATTGAAACAAAATCCTAAAGGATTAAATGACCCAGAAAGATCATTTTATTAATCGAAATTCTTTATATATTTATCTTGGAATAAATTTGATACTCTCTCAAAATACACAATAATATTTCAAGATGTAGGACATTATCATCTACTAAATGGGAGGACACTAAAATTCCATTGAAAAAACCCCCTAAAAAATAAACTATAAAAGTATGAAATATTGATTCATCAATGAAATGAATATCCCTAGGGTGTTCATTAAACCAAAAGGCATCACTAAGAACACATACATGTCATACCTTCTACTAAAATTATTTTGATGTATAACTACTGGTATCAACCTCAATTTGAGGTATCCAAATATCAATTAAATATTATATATGATCCCAATAACTCTATTCTAATCCAAGATATCATTTATTCATATAGGGGATTTGATTTATTGGTTTTCATTTAGTTCAAACTCTAATAATCCACACATAAATGAAAAGATCTGTTATCATTCTTAGCAAAATGTATTAATGAACCCCATGGATATATTCAAGGTTATACTAAAGCATTATCTTATAGATCATTGAACATAACATTATAGTCCCAAATCATGGATAATATAATCCATTAAGGTGGAATAGAAATCATATCTACTCTTTTCACCAACTTGATCGTGAAATCGATCTCTATCTTGGGTCGTATGGCATAGAACACATTAAAAATACATTCAAAAAATGGTCTGACATGGTAGGAATGGTTTCCTATGAAATTCCACCATTATATTGACAATAAAATTCTATTTGATCCATGATAAAATCTAATATACACTGAGTTGGTCCTCCATGACCGGCCAAAAGATCCCACTCACCTTGGTGAAATTAAATACCTCCTTAAGAGATTGAAAATTAACACTTCATTGTAAAGAGGAAATTTGGGCCTAGTATAGGACTAACCATTACATAACAAGAATAAAATAAAAGCCTATAATTTAAATCATGAACTGATCTCTTGAATTTCATTAACCACTAATTTTTAGATAATACACCTTGAAATGTTTGATATTTTCTAACCGCACTCTCAATAGTATATCAATTGAAGAAACACCAAATACTATATATACAAAAAATCCCAATTTTTTTGGAAAATGATTAAATAAATATGAATTTGATGCTCTAGTATGAATTGATATAAATGAAAGTGTAGATGATATAATAGATGAACCTATTTCAATTGATCGTATGTCATCAACATTAGTCAGTGTAGTCTATATAACATGCATAGGACATTCCATTAATCCCTGGGATTTAGTGTGACTATTTGGGTCTATCCCAAGTTACTGTAAATGTTACTCTTACACCAAGGCACCATGCCCACTACACTGAACAGAATGTCCTATAGGAATCTGGATACCTTTCAGTTCAGGGATGTTGTTTCTTTCTTAGAACCTAGTACCATTCTTGATCCCATTTCACATATATATTGTTGTATTCCTTGATAAAACCTCTATTAGTGACAAAATAAATCCAAAAACATGGGAATCCAATGTAGGGTATATAAATTGAGGCTTCTTGTCCCTGAATTCGCCACATTGAAATAACTACATTGAAACAATATCGTGAGATGGATACACACTACCTTAATTTTCCTTCCCACTATTTTCATTTGTACCAACATTCATAGTGATTCATCATTCTGAATGATGAGGAGATCATACATCACGTTACTAAAACAAGTTTCCTACTACCTAGGACCAACATCATATTCTCATCCGTTATGAGTGTTGAATTCATCACCTCCAAAAAACTACTCAAGAGAAATATATTCTCTTATGACATGATATCTTATCAAATAACATCCTGAAAATTCCTCTCCTTTTACAATGTCCCACAAAAACTTTTCAAATCCAAATATCATGTATGCATCATGATTCATCTTCTAATCTACATGTTTTTATAGGTGAATGATGATCATCTAGACTGAATCAATTCAGAACGTTCCTTTCTAGGGGCCTCCCGACAATATGAACATAGATGGATGATTTAGTTGAAAATATCTTGTCAACTCGTACATCAAAATAATGGGGTGAATAGTCTCAGATTCCATTGATTCTATAATGCTGAAGAAGATATTTATAACAACCCAAACATTTATTATTAAAAATTACTTTCGATCAAATTAAATTTCTTATTATGTAAAATGGTTAAATAAAACATCTGAATTTATAAGGTTTTATGTTTTATAGATTATTTGAAATACTATTAAGAAATTTAACCATTTTCAATATAGTTGTTGAACATTAACAACATGATTAGTATAAATATAGGGCTCTATCAAATCTAATTCAGAAAGACAAAGGATGTGATTGCCTAATCCAGTATAATTCTTCCTTAAGAAGCACATTTGTTAGTTCTCGGAAGGATGCTGGAGTCATTGTGATTCACTCTTGACCATTTACAAGCATAGCTTGAACAGGGTAATCTTTAATATAATCTCATATGGGAGAAGTAGAAGTTAATAGAGATTACCACCCGAGCAATGTTATCTAAGCCACCCCAAGAGTTAGTCCCCATCGAATACCATTCCCTTATACCTTATGCTGGTGTTTTAAGGGGTTATGTAACAATAAACTACCATTATGATTATCTTCATTATTTGTTTGTAGAATAATAAAATTACATCCATTTTACTACTGTTACTTTTAAAATAGTTTTTAAAGCAAAAAAAGTTTATTTTTAATATTGAAATTCAATTAAGAAAACTATTTCGATGAATTAATTTATTTTTAAATTAATTAATATTTTAATAAAATAGGATTACTAATTTATTTTTTATTAAATATAAATGATCATATTATTTTTATGAATATAATAGTAATTTTTATTAAGTTTTGAAAGTTGTTTTTGTCAAAACCCATGATTTTTCAATAAATGTCTGTTTTTATTTTAAAAGTAAAAAATCATAAATTTAAAACATTATTTAGATAAAAATTATATTATTTTTGGACTTAGGAAATTTAAATTATCTGATAATGAATTTTCCATAATTTTTTGTGATAGTCAAATTATTTGGTAAAAATTAAATACTATTTAAATATATATTGTGTTTTATGATAACATAATGACCCAATGGTGATGAAATAAAATACTATAAATGGATTAATATGTAAATATATGTTTTATAATTAGAATAATGTGATTTTAGGTTTATATGGTTTATTTAACAAATACCTAGTGGACCGTCCAAGACTTATAAAAAATTTGTACATTTTAAAATGATTTCCTTGAGAGTGTGACTCACCTACACATAAGCAAGCCTAATATTTTAAGAATATTGGACATTGGCCTTATAAAATATTATTTTACACTGCCCTTTTGAGAAAGATATGGGAAACCCAATGGGATGGTTTGTGGTATGGATTAGTTTAATGTGTAGGGTCCCAAACCTAAATAATAAAGAATTCCCTCTGCAATCCTATATAAACACACCCAAGATCCCATTGATTATTCACTCAATGCCATTGGAGATCAACAAACCCCTATCCTCCTTTCACTATAATCCTCCCAAGGTTCCTCAAGCTCCCAAGAAGTCTCTTTGAAGACTCTCTCAAGCCTTTGGGATCACACTTCCAAGTATGAGGTTTCTTTCACTCTCATATCTCCTCATGTTTCATTATACTGTTATACCCATGAATTTTTAATTACAAATGTTGGGGTATAATTTTAATACTCTCCCATAAATCCCTCCTTAGGTTTTAATGATGAAATAAATCTTTATATCTCATTAATTCCTCCCATGTACACCCATTACTCTATTGAAATTCAATAAAGAATTTATCTCTTCTCATTTTCATTCAAGAAATTATTTGGTATTGTGAATCTAAATTTCATTACATAAGTTGGGAAATTTATCTATATGACATCATACAGTCCATTTCATGTAAATATTATGAGACACCCCTTTATCTCTCATTAACAATTTTTATTAATTCATATGCCACACAGTTATAATATATAAATAACACATTGATTTTCTAAGACAAAGTCATAATGTAGTAAATACCATGACCATTTCACTATCAAGGGTATTAAACATTATGAACATTTACATATTGATTTTAAGATTTAATTTATGAATTATAAATTGATTTATCTTTGAATAAATTATGATCTTTAATGAATCCATGTTATATGATTCATATAGCACACCAATGCATTAAATGAAATTATTAAGAATGGTGCACCCTCATATAGCTCGAATGCATTAGGTGAATATTATTATAATGATACCTCAAGTGCAATGAGAGTTTAATATTGACAATTTATGTAAGATGAGTTTTTTACTCATGCTCCATGTTCAATGATCCATAAATCATGCTAAAATAATGTTCAATGTTTTTTCATGTTTTCATGTTATGATAATCATGCTATATCATGCCATTATGTTCATGTTCCTATTGTGCTCTATTGATATGCCTATTACCTAAAATGTACTTTTATTCATCATTTTATCTCTTTATTACTCCCTAACTACGATTTATAGCTCACCATTTTCTTATTCATGTCCTCATGTTATCAAATGGAATAATATATATGAAGGAATGTGTGTGGTTGTAACACCCCGAGCTTCCACGATACGCTTCTCATTCAATAATGCAATAGCATGCATTGTACGCAACTTCGAGTTCTAAAACACCGCGACTAATCAAAGTAGCCGTTATGAATAGTAATAACAAATTTTTAAAATTATAGAAATTTTATATTTCAAAATTGACTTCATTTTTGTATTCGTAATATCGAAATTATCCTAATTTAAATTTTTTGTAACTTTCTGAGAACTTCCAATTTTTTTATGAATAGTGAAAAATACTTAAAACAACTTTTTTAATCAAAATAATTTATTGTGATAAATTGTACTATTTAGTGGTTTTAAAGTATAATTAGAATATATTTTTACCATTTTATCGAATGGTGGTCATTATAATTAATTTAACATTGAAATTGGACATAAATAATTGCCAATATTTTGATATAAATTGTTTCTTAAAAACACGCCATTTATTGTGACAGAGGGAATTAATTATAAAATTAACTAATGAAACTTATATGTTTGGAATTTTTTAAAATATACATCATTTTTGAATTTGGAATATCAATTATAGATTAGGGTGAAATTTTGGCATTGTTCTGAAAAACTTCAATTTTTGATGAATAGTGAAACCACTAAGTGGTAGTTAAATAACTGATTCTTCGTTTAAATGAAATATTACCACTTCTGTGATTTTATTTTCAAAAATATGATATACATGGTTGTAATTATGAAGTAAAATGTGGTTCAATGAGATTAAAATAATTTTTTGGTGAATTGTAACTTTTAAGTTCTTAATCGCGATTAGAGATAATTAGTGTAGTTTAAGGTAAAAATAATGTATTAATAATATGAGATGAGTTTGACACTTGTCCTACTCCTATTGGATGAGTCATGGTCGACCAAGACAACCCATGGGTCATCTTGGGGACCCCATGGAGCCACTTTGGTTGGAAAATGACATTAATATATATTTATTTAATGTTAAAATTAAATTGACACAAACATGAGTTGTTTTACTAAAACAGTTTTTAAATGGAGTTAAACAAGTTCAAATTTTGACTATAAATATTCATTAGAAATATAAAAAGATTTCCTACATCATAGTATTTTTTTATTATTTTTATACATTAAATAAATTATATTATTTATGACATCATTATGATGCAGCGATGACCTCATTATTTAACGATTTAAATAAAATGAGAAGATAATGCAAACTCCAAGTCTTACACTTGTCCAAAGCCTATTGGATGAGTAGATTTCGAACTCTTATCATCTTATACTCGAATTATATAAGTGTGGGACCTCTAAAATATGAAACACATTTTATAATAAATTTTCTTTTCTTTACTTTCCAATAGTGCCCCTCCTCTCCACTAATAAAAGGCCCCCACCTCTCCCACCTCATTTACACTTTCAAGCCATTTGGCTCGGCCAACCTCTGCCCAAATACTCTCCGAACTTCCCCCTCTTACTCCTAGAAGCCTCACGTTGGGCAGAACTCTTCCCAAGGAAGCCTTTGGCTCAAATCGAAAAGAGTTACCCGATTTTGAGGTAGTGTCTTCTCTAATGTTGTTTTGTTTTATTTTTCTTCTCCAACCCCCTAAACTCTTTTTATTCATTTCTTTTGTAACAACAACAGTATCATCAATATAATAGGATGTTGTTATAAGAAGGATTCGAGATACACTTACACACACCTACATCTAATGGTTAAAGAACATACGGTTTCTGTGGATGGCGAATTTCTGCCTCACGAAACGATGATTGTTCAACACTCATATAACACCTTCAAAGGTGGCTATTAAGATGTCACAATATTTATATATGATATAAAATATGTTTATGTTTTACTTATGCTTCTGTATTTCTCATTTATGGCATACTTTATGATTTCCATTATGGGTAAAATGCAATAATTTCATTTTAGGAAGTGCGGACTACCGCCCCCTCAAAGTGATTTGAATCGTTAATGCCATATGTGGGATGTATAAAGGATGGATTAAATGGTATTATACACTATATTATACTGTAATTATATTATAAATTTATATCATTATGATTTCATTCCATTAAATATGAAATAGAAATGAAAGTAGCGTTCATACGTACGTACGGCTTACCGTCTCCATGAACGGTGCATTTCATTTCTTACCTCTAAATGTTACGTGACATTATGAATGAACGTATATACTGTATATATATGATATATATGATATCTACATCATGAATATAATTCTGGATATAATGGATATTTCACCACATGAACAACTTGTAATTATAAGAAGTTTATTTTTGACTCAAGTACCAAAGATCGACAAAACGACCGTTATTATCTTAAATAATTAAATAATGTTCATAACATGGTAATAAGGATATAAAAGGAATAATGAACATGAAAAACGTTATTAAGTAAATATAAATTAACTCTAGTTTATTATTCAGGAGGTTAAATAATGGTTGAGTCAATTCAGACACGAGGTAAGTGAATTTCTTAACCCAACTTCCATTCTTTGGGTTAATCTCCTACTTTAAAATTGTTTCATGATATTATTATGTCCTATTTTGTATTTTTACTTTCTTTATGTGTACCTATAGTGAATACACATAATAGATCTATTTTATTTTAATAATGGTCTTTTTAAGGACTTCGTCTCAATCCCCATTCATTGAGGCATATTTGGTTTTATACACAACTTTCTTTTATACGGTTTATAAACCCCTTTGACTTTTATGTTTATTCAAAATGAATATTTTTTATACGAAGCATTTTACTAAAAGAAAAAATTGGAATGTTTTTCTTTCCGTACTTATGCGGTGACAACGACTTCTCCGCCGCCGTGACCATTATTTGAGTTTCGGCTTCCTCTACAAGCCATCATTTTTTTAATGAAAAATAAATACAAAGTTTTAACTTTCTTTTATTTTGGTATTGAAAATGGTTTTGAAATTTTTTTATTATATCAATGTGTTGTATTGATATCTTGTGATTGAAATGTGGAAATGTTATGTTTCCTTTATGCATGTTTTATGTGATACGATTATGTTATGGTTTATGATATGTTTAATCCTATTCATATGAGGAATGTATTGGAATTAATAAGTGACGGGTGGAGCCCGCTATAGCTCCTCGATGCATCGGTAGGTCTCATGAGACAACTAGATGTCGAATTGGCCGAGGCCCTTTCCCAATTTGATTTATGGTTTTGGCCGAGGCCTTAATCATTTTAGACGTCTTGGCCGAGGCCTTGAAAAATGTTTCAGAATGTCTGGCATTATACATTCTCTCATTTTGAAAGTGGTTATTGATATTGCATGTGATTATTCGACTATTAGAATATCCATGTGAGTATGTAAATGTCATTATTTAATTTTATTTTTGCCATATTATTCTGACGTTCATGTTTAAAAAGGCTTTTGTATTTGTTATACATTGCCTTAAATGTTAATGTTTATTTATGAAATCTTCTGCAATATTGTTATCCTTACTGAGCATCTGAGCTCACCCCTTTCAATGTTTTAATATTTTCTAGGATGTGAAGAAGTATTTTATGAATGACCTGCAGGGATTGTCAGAAGAGGATATGAGTGTGGACTATGGAGACTTTTTTATTGTAGTTTTTTACTCTATGATGTAATGTAACGTTTACGAATGTATCTAGTGTTTCCAAGGCTACTAAACTAATCGGTCTTTCGAGACATGATCTTTTGTGATCATGCCAATGTTACGAATTAATGCACCAACTCTGGGTTGCTGGGGTCGGGGCGTTACAGTTGGTATCAGAGAAAGTTTAGTACAAACCTTGGAATCTAGATTTAGATAAACTCTGATTAGAGCACGTAGACCTAAGATGAACTTTGAGGATTAGTATAGAAGAACTTCCTAGAATTATGGTATTGTAGAGATTTTGTGAGTTTTCCGAGAAATACATCCCTGTCTGGATACGAGCAGGTAGAGGCGGCTCTGGCACAGATGTACCTAGGGGTGAAACCTGAAAACACTGCTTTGAGCTATACTCAAACGGGAACTGGTGCACGACAACGGGTCTTGCTGCACTCTTGGTTACGACACTCCCGGGGGATATTCATAGGATAACTCTCATTTTCATTACAAATCATTATCAAGGGTTTATGAGTATATACTTCCTCAAAAAAACATTTTTATGATTATGGATTATATCCAGAAATAGTTCAATTTATGTTAAGTGTTTTATAATCATGGGATTATGTATTTTGATTCATAAACTGATCTAGTTTATGCAATTGTTTAGAAATGGTGCCTAGTGGAAGAAATGGAAACCGTATCAATGCACGAACTCCGTGTAGGGATTGCCGTCCTGCTCAAGAAAATTATTGTGGATCTGGAGATACAACTGGTGCTGATAAACTTAATACCATACTGGGACAACTCACTCAGGTTATGAATAATAACCTTACTCGTATGGAGCACCCTGATCTGCAACGTGGAGGATCAATGTTAGATCGATTCATGGGGCAACAACCACCAACGTTCAATGGGAGTACAAATCCCTTAGTAGCCGAGCAATGGATATATTCCCTAGAGAAAATATTTCAGTCTTTGGGGAGCAGTGAAAGGGAAAAAGTTGTCATGGCAGTTTACCACCTCACTGGAGATGCTGATCAATGGTGGTCATTGATTCAAAACATGAAGGAAGATGATGAATTATCAAATATGGATTGGAGGTAGTTCAAAGATCTGTTTTTAGAAAAATACTTTCCTCGCGACCATCGAGCAGATATGGAAAGTAAATTTCTGAGTTTGAGGCAGAAGGAGGATGAGAATGTCGCGAAGTATGAGGATAACTTTACAAGGATAGCGAGGCTTGCTGCCGATTATATACGTAACCCAAGGAGTAAGATTGATCGTTTCTTTGATGGGTTTAAACCATTTCTCCGTCGAGCTTTAGTATCACAATCCTTCTCATCATACGAAGATATTGTCTCATGTGCTATCAATACAGAAAAGGAATTCTCTAAGTCTTATGACAACAAAGTAAAGTAAGAGAAGAAGAGAATGGGGGAACAAGAGACAGATAAAGGGAAAAAGGGAAAGAAGGATTTTCCATTATGTGATAATTGTGGGAGGAATCACCCTTGTACGTGCCTAAAAGGAATGGGAGTTTGTTATAAATGTGGACAAGAGGGTCACCAGGCTCGTGATTGCAAGGGAAAGAAAGAGGCTGTCAAAGTTGAATGCTACAATTGTAGGGAAATGGGGCATTATGAAAATGAATTTCCTAAGCATCAAGGAAACTTACCTCAGAAAATTCCAAGGGATCAAGGCCAATCTTATACTGTTACTACAATTGAAGCGGAATAATTAATGTATTGGTGATTTTGGACTCAAGGATTATATTCTGGTTATAAGAATAATGTGATATATATAAAGATTGTACTGCAGTACTTTTTGATTAAGGTAATATGATTAAGGTAATCATATTTTTAGTTTGTGACAAGAAGAGAAACTTTTCTTTGTTTGGGGAATCTGATGTTACAATTGATTTTGTAATTTAGAGACCTTTTAGAGAAAGTATGGACGAAGGTATTTTGGATAACTATTAAGGTTGGAATGGATTACGTTGAACCATGGATAGTATTGTTTAAGGTTAAAGCATTTATGAAGATTATTTTTGGAATATTATGATAGTATAGTTTTAGGAAAAGGACAACCTGCAGGGTGGGGCATAACCCGTCCCGTCGGACAAAGCTGCAGGAATCGAACCCACAATCATAGTGCGACATGCCTTTATTTCCTACCACTAGCCTACAGGAAGTCCCCAGTTATGACAAAATAATTTTACTAATCTAAATGGTATGTGTTAACATTTGGAACATTATAAAATTAGGATAAGTATAATATTTTTGAGTTCTATTATCGTTTTGAGTGAAAGATGAGTTGAAGGTTGAAACTCTAATTGTCAAGCATAAATATATATATACCTATCTCTTATTCAAAGAATAAATTAATTCTTAAACTTTAGTAAAGGGATATTAAAAAAATTGTGTTATCCTAATACCTTATGTCTTTTTGAACTGAAGATATTTTAAATCAACATATATTGAAGGCTTTGAGGCCCTCAATTTGACAGTTGATTGTGATTGATGAACTCAATCACTCCCTACAAATATTTACGTTTTTCCCCCAATTATATGTCTCTAATTGCCACCAATGTTCTCTTAATCGAGATCATAATTGGGTGGTGTCTTTTTCATTTCCCTTTCCCTCTTATTAAGGCTAAATTTTATTAATCTTATTTCCGATGTGGGTTTTCCTCAAAGGTATTTTCTCTTTTCAACCTTTTATTTTCAAAGAAAAATTTCAAATTGCGAGGACGAAATTTATTGAAGGAGGGGAGAATGTAACACCCCGAGATTCCATGATACACTTCTCATTCAATAATGAAATAGCTTGCATTGTACGCAACTTCGAGTTCAAAAACACCGCGACTAATCAAAGTAGCCGTTATGAATAGTAATAACCACTTTTTAAAATTATAGAAATTTTATATTTCAAAATGTTCTTCATTTTTGTATTCGTAATATCGAAATTATCCTAAGTTGAATTTTTTGTAACTTTCTAGGAACTTCCAATTTTTTTATGAATAGTGAAAATTTCTTAAAACAACTTTTTTAATCAAAATAATTTATTGTGATAAATTATACTATTTAGTGGTTTTAAAGTATAATTAGAATATATTTTTACCATTTTATCGAAAGGTGGTCATTATAATTAATTTAACATTGAAATTGGACATAAACAATTGCTAATCTTTTGATATAAATTGTTTCTTAAAAACACGTTATTTGTTGTGATAGCGGGAATTAATTATAAAATTAACTAATTCAACTTATATGTTTGGAATTTTGTAAAATAGACATCATTTTTGAATTTGGAATATCAATTATAGCATAGGGTGAAATTTTGGCATTATTCTGAAAAACTTCAATTTTTGATGAATAGTGAAACCACTAAGTGGTAGTTAAATAACTGATTTATCGTTTAAATGAAATATTACCACTTCTGTGATTTGATTTCCAAAAATCCGACATACATGGTTGTCATTAAGAAGTAAAATGTGGTTCAATGAGATTAAAATAATTTTGTGGTGAATAGTAACTTTTAAGTTCTTAATCGCGATTAGAGATAATTAGTGTAGTTTACGGTAAAAATAATGTTTTAATAATATGATATGAGCTTGAAACTTGTCCTACTCCTATTGGATGAGTCATGGTCGACCAAGACAACCCATGGGTAAACTTGGGGACCCCATGGAGCCACTTTGGTTGGAAAATGACATTAATATATATTTATTTAATGTTAAAATTAAATTGACACAAACATGAGTTGTTTTACTAAAACAGTTTTTAAGTGTGGTTACAGAAGTCCAAATTTTGACTATAAATATTCATTAGAAAGATAAAACTATTTCCTACATCATAGTATTTTTTTTATAATATTTAGACATTATATAAATTAAATTATTTATGACATCATTATGATGCAACGATGACCTCATTATTTAACGATTTAAATAAAATGAGAAGATAATGCAAAATCAAAGGCTTACACTTGTCCAAAGCCTATTGGATGAGTAAATTTCAAACCCTTATAATCTTATCCTAGAATTATATTAGTGTGGTACCTCTAATATCCGAAACTAATTTTATAATAAATTGACTTTTCTTTACATTCCAAGAGTGCCCCTCCTCTCCACTTATAAAAGGCCCCCACCTCTCCCACCTCATTTACACTTTCAAGCCATTTGGCTCGGCCAAACTCTGCCCAAATACTCTCCTAACTTCCCCCTATTACTCCTAGAAGCCTCACTTTGGGTAGAATGATTCCCAAGGAAGCCTTTGGCTCAAATCAAAAAGAGTTACCTGATTTTGAGGTAATGTCTTCTCTAATGTTGTTTTGTTTTATTTTTCTTCTCCAACCCCCTAAACTCTTATTATTCATTTCTTTTGTAACAGAACCAGTATCCTCAATATACTAGGTTGTTTTTATAAGAAGGATTCTAGCTACACTTACACACACCTACATCTAATGGTTAAATAACATACGGTTTCTGTGGATGGCGAATTTCTGCCTCACAAAACGATGATTGTTCAACACTCATATAACACCTTCAAAGGTGGCTATTAAGATGTCACTATATTTATATATGATATAAAATATGTTTAGGTTTTACTGATGCTTCTGTATTTCTCATTTATGTCATACTTTATGATTTCCATTATGGGTAAAATGCCATAATTTCATTTTAGGAAGTGCAGACTACCGCCCCCTCAAAGTGATTTGAATCGTTAATGCCATATGTGGGATTTATAAAGGATGGATTAAATGGTATTATACACTATATTATACTGTAATTATATTATAAATTTATATCATTATAATTTCATTCCATTAAATACGAAATAGAAATGAAAGTAGTGTTCATGCGTACGTACGACTTACCGTCTCCATGAACGGTGCATTTCATTTCTTACCTCTAAATGTTACGTGACATTATGAATGAATGTATATACTCTATATATATGATATATATGATATCTACAGCATGAATATAATTCTGGATATAATGTATATTTCACCACATGAACAACTTGTAATTATAAGAAGTTTATTTTTAACTCAAGTACCAAAGATCGACAAAACAACCGTTATTAACTTAAATAATTAAATAATGTTCATAACATGGTAATAAGGATATAAAAGGAATAATGAACATGAAAAAGGTTCTTAAGTAAATATAAATTAACTCTAGTTTATTATTCAAGAGGTTAAAGAACGGTTGAGTCAAGTCAGACACGAGGTAAGGGAATTTCTTAACCCAACTTCCATTCTTTGGGTTAATCTCCTACTTTCAAATTATGTCATGATATTATTATTTCCTATTTTGTATTTTTTACTTTATTTATGTGTTTATATAGTTAATAAACATAATAGATCTATTTTATTTTAAAAATGATCTTTTTAAGGACTTCTTCTCAATCCCCTTTCATTGATGCATATTTGGTTTTATACACAACTTTCTTTTATACGGTGTAAAAACCCCTTTGACTTTTATGTTTATTCAAAAAGAATATTTTTTATACGAAGCGTTTTACTAAAAGACAAAATGGGAATGTTTTTATTTCCGTACTTATGCGGCGACAACGACTTCTCCGCCGCCGTGACCATTATTTGAGTTTCGGCTTCCTCTACAAGCCATCATTTTTTTAATGAAAAATAAATACAATGTTTTAACTTTATTTTATTATGGTGTTGAAAATGGTTTTGAAAACATTTTTATTATATCAATGTGTTGTATTGATATTTTGTGATTGAAATGTGGAAATGTTATGTTTCCTTTATGCATGTTTTATGTGATACGATTATGTTATGGTTTATGATATGTTTAAACCTATTCATATGAGGAATGTATTGGACTTAATAAGTGACGGGTGGAGCCCGCTATAGCTCCTCGATGCATCGGTAGGTCTCATGAGACAACTAGATGTGGAATTGGCCGAGGCCCTTTCCCAATTTGATTTATGGTTTTGGCCGAGGCCTTAATCATTTTAGACGTCTTGGCCGAGGCCTTGACAAAATGTTTCAGAATGTCTGGAATTATACATTCCCTCATTATGAAAGTGGATATTGATATTGCATGTGATTATTCGACAAGCAAAATATCCATGTGAGTAAGTAAATGGCATTATTTAATTTTATTTTTGCCATACTATTCTGATGTTAAAGTTTAAAAAGGCTTTTGTTTTAGTTATACATTGCCTTAAATGTTAATTTTTATTTATGAAATCTTCCGCAATATTGTTATCCTTACTGAGCATCTGAGCTCACCCCTTTCAATGTTTTAATATTTTCCAGGAAGTGAAGAAGTATTTTATGAATGACCTGCAGGGATTGTCAGAAGAGGATATGAGTGTGGAATATGGAGACTTTGTTATTGTAGTTTTTTACTCTATGATGTAATGTAACGTTTACGAATGTATCTAGTGTTTACAAGGCTACTAAGCTAATCGGTCTTTCGAGACTTGATCTTTTGTGATCATGCCAATGTTACAAAGTAATTCACCGCCTCTGGGTAGCTGGGGTCGGGGCGTTACAGTGGTAATGTAAAATAAATTTTCAATAAAGATGTGTATTCCTATTTTTTGTTCTTATGTAATGTTGATAATCCCTAAAGACACTATACATATCGATCGTCAATATTGTATCAAGTGAATAATTTATGTAAAAAATTATATTTTTAAGTGTGAAATAAATATTCGTGTTGTTATAGTTTGTATTAGAGGATAAGATTAGTTATTTTTGGGATTATAGTTAGAAAACCCTAGTTAAATCCTTAGGGATAATATTAAGTATAATAAGAAAATCCCTAAATTTGGGTGAGTATTGAGTATGTGGTTTATCAAGTAAATAAATCCTTTTTTCGATAGGAGCAGGTAGAGGCGGCTCTGGTCTAGATGTAACTAGGGGTAAAACCTGAAAACAAAACATTGATCTTGACTCAAACGAGAAATAGTGCACGAAAATGGGCCTCACTGCACTATTGGTTATGACACTCCTGGAGGATATTCTTGGGTAAATTATTAAGCTTATTATGGACCATTATTCTGGGAATAAAAAATACCCTTATAATATATTTTAGAAATTACATCATGGATAACATACATTTAAACCTATAAATTCATAAGTTAAGGAATTAAAAGTAATTTAAAAGTTATCTGATTTTGTCTTTGGATTCCCCTTTTATGTGTTACCCATAAAATTAATTTTATTCATGCTAATGTCTAGTAATAAAAGGACTCGGGCTAACAACTGATGTGAAGATCAATGTGATTATTGTTATAATGAGATTCCCAAAATGGTGGGAGCTGGAATCATGTTCTTTTTTAAGATACTCTCTTAGTTAACTCATGTTTTGAATAGAAAAAAAGGTCAATAGATACATTCAACCCCCCCCCCCCCCAAGAATGAGTAAATCATATTGAAGAGTATCGTGAGACAAAGGCCTCCAACTTTTATTAGATCATCTGCTCCCTCAATCATCGAACAACGGATCGACTCTATTAAGATGTTCATCTCCATCCTTCAATGTTATGAACAAGAGAAGCTACTTATGGATACTTATCATATGGAGTGTGAATCCGATCAACTGTGGATATTGATAAATAATACAAATCTAGTGGAAGAGATCGAGGTGTTGGAATGAGGTGATTTTTGAAAAAAACAATTGATAAATATTTTATTCACACACTCCAACATAATTTGGAAATAGACTTCCATGCTCTAAAGAACAATGATGATGAATCCATCAGAGCGTTTGAATAAAAAATAACGAGGCATGCATGATACACCCTCGGTTTTCCTGTTACCCCTAAATGCATGGTTGATTGCTTCTTTGGTGGGAAAAAAACCTAGCTTACGAAAATCCCTAGTGATCTGTGACTTCGATACTATGATGAAATTTTCTGATGTGACCTCAATGTCAAAATAGAGATCATAAAATATCAGGGGTATCTGGGAGATAAAAAGCGTATGTTGGAATATAGTTCTATAAGTCCATTCCAATAAAATCAATAAACCCAAATTACATAGGTGTATAATGAAGAACAAAAAATGCTTTTTAGGGGATGTGAAAATGCTTCAGGTTTGGAAGAGAAGGGCAGCTGGCTATTAACTACTGCCAGAGAATCATGTGGCTACGAATTAGGAGATAAATGCTTCGTCTGACCCTCTACGCGTTGTTCATTTCTTCAATTGAAATGAACCACCAAACATTGAAAACCATTTCTCTATCAAAAGGGTTTTTAGAGGCAACCAAAAACATCCAAGGCAGTAAGGGTGTGATTTTTCAATCACTACCACTGAAGTGAACCCCAACAATGAGGTGGTTATTGGTACACTAGTTATTCATTCAGGAATAGTGGACATTCTTTTTTATTCTAATTCTACACAATCTTTTGTATCTTGAATTTTTTTTTAATAATTTCAACACCACCACAAATCATGGATGTAAAGATGTTGCTAAGTTTGAAAAACGGGGAAATCATTAAATCCCATGATTATAACTCTCCCCTATCATAATTTGATGATTGATCTTCCCAGCGAACCTTGTCATATTCCATTTTGTGGAATTTGACAAAATTCATATAATTGATTGGATTTTCGTGAATGAAGCCAACATAAATTTCGAAGAGAGAGAAATCACACTCCATATAGTGAATCGTCCCCTGATTTTGTACAAGAGCAAGGAGGTGGATGAATCTTTTTTAAAACAATCATCTCATGTGTGGATATTAACGCCTTATGGGCATTATTATCTTACTCAGATGACTAGGTCTAAAAAGAAACCATCCTAGAATACATTCTTATTGTGATGGAATTCTCCAAAGTTTTTTCTGAGGAATAGTCTAGTCTTCCTCCTAGAAGTGATTTCGAATTATCAATAGATCTTATACCTGGGGTGATGATAATATCCAAGAATCCATTTAGAATGGATTTTTTGAAGCTTGATGAGATAAGGAATCAACTATAGGAAAATCGATATAAAGGTTTTATAAACCCATGTGCTTTACTATGGGTTGCACCAGTCGTCTTTGTCAAGAAGAAGTATGGGTCAATGCGCCTTTGCAATGATTATCGTGGGCTTAACAAAATCATGATAAAGAAAAAGTATCATCTTACAAGGATTTAAGAATTGTTTGATCAGTTACATGGAGCACAATACTTCTCCAAGATGTATTTACTATTGTGATATTACCATGTAAGGGTGAAGAAGGAGGATATCCAGATGAAAAATATTTGTAAAAGATACGGGAACTATAAATTCATTGTATTGTATTTGAGACTCACTAATGCTCTATAAATTTTCATAGACATGATGAATAGACTCTTTAGAGGTTACCTCGTTAAATTTGTGATAGTATTTATGGATGATATTATTATATTCTAAAAAACCAAGTAGGAAAATGAAGAGTATCTAATAATTATACCAATGAACATACGAAATGAGAAGATCTATGTAAGGTAAATCAAGTGTGAGTTCTTTCTGATAGTTGTCTCATTCTTGGGTCATATCATCACAATCAATGTGATATCTATGGTTCCCTCCAAAACTACAATGATTGAGGGATGTCCAAGGCCAACATTATTGGCATATATCGATATCTTTCTAGGGTTATCCAGTTATTATCGCCGATTTTTTAGAAATTTATCATGATTATCCAAACCTATTACTATGATAAACCTAAAGGGAATCATGTTTTATTTGATTGATGAATGCGAATATTGATTCTTGGGGTTAAAAAGGTGTCTTATCACTACACCCATGCTGAAATTACCCAGAAGTAGAGATCTTTTTGTGGTATTTAGCGATTCTTTAAAGATGGAAATGGGCTGTGTGTTGATGCAAAATGAAAATTTCATTACCTATGCATCATGTAAATTGAAAGTTCATGAAAAAATATATCTAACACATGATCTTGAGTTTGATAAAGTAATCTTCGCATTTAAAATTGGGTGTCATTTACTATTTGGGTGGAAGTGTGAAATATATACGGATCCAAAAATCCTGATGTGTATATTCACATAGAAAGGGATGAATATGCACCAACAAAGATGGTTTGATCTGATTATAGAATTTTATTACTCAATACATTACAACACTGGGAAATTGAACAAGTTGAAAAATTATCTAAGTTAAAAATACCAAATGATTCTATCATTGATGAGAATTTAAAAGGATCCAGTCTTCATATATTTGATGAAGACGAACATTGGAATCAAAATTACGGAACATAATCGATCCATTCAAAAATTATTTCTAAAATTCATCTTTTAGATAGGTTAAAATACGCTAAAACATATTTTATGGGAATTCAAAGGAAAGTGGTGACTATTGAAAAAGGGAAATTCTCAGAGTTCAATGTTAATGAAGAATGAATTGTGATATTTGGGACAATACAATGTATTCCATAAATACAGAGTAAAAGAAATAAAATTTGAATGAAGTACATAGTTCGAATTTCTCCATTAACCCAAGAACCAAATAGATGTATCGAGATCTCTGAAAGCATTATTGGCGGGATAACATGAAGAAGTAGATTTTTGAGTATACATAAATGTTCCTAGTATGATATAAAGTGATATATGAGAGGCATAAGTCCAAGGGGATAATGAAACTATTACGCATAATATCATGGAAATGGGAGAGCAACACCATGTACATTTTCACCAGACTTCTGAAGACATCCAAAGGAAACAATTCTATCTAGGTAGTTGTGGATCATCTTACAAATACGGTACACATCATTGTAATTTTAGATGATTTTTCATTATATCAACTAGGACATATATATACATCAGAGAGTTGATAAGGCTACATGGAGTACGAATATCCATCAAATCTGATCGAGATCTAATATTCACCTATATTTTCTGGGAGAGTCTCCAACATGCTCCAAATACTGATCTGAACATCAGTGCTACTTATCATCCTCAAACTGATGGAAAATTAGAATAGACTCTCTAGACACTAGATGGCAAGTTGAAATCATGCTCAATGGACTTCAAAGGAGTATGGGATCAATACATTCTTCTGGTTGAGTTCTCTTAGAACATCAGTTTCCACTCAAGCATCCAAATAGATCCTTATGAAGCCCTGTTTGGGAAGAGTTTATGAACACAAATATGTTGGGATGACTTTGGGGAGAAAAAACTTATTGGTTCGGAAATGGTCGAAGAAATGGTGGAAAAGGTTAGGATAATCCCAAAAAAAATTAAAATTTCTCTGAGTAGAAAAAGGGCTATGCTGATAATCGTTGATGAGACATAGAGTTTGATGTTAGAGACATGGTATTAGACAACATATCACTATGAAAGAGGGTTATGAGATTTGGGAAGAAGGGAAAGCTTATTCCAACGTACATTGGCCTTTTGAGATCCTTTATCATGTTGGAGTTGTGGCCTATCGACTAGCACTCCCATCGAACCTATCTCAATTACAAGATGTATTCCATATATCAATACTGAGGAATTACATACCTGACCCATAACATGTACTCAATCCGAAGGTTATTCCATTAAAGAATGACCTCTTATATAAAGAGAAGCTAGTGAAGATCTTAGATCATAGGGAAAGTTTTCTACAAAATAAGACAATTCCCATCATCAAGGTGTTGTGGAGAAACAACATATTTTAAGATATATAATTGGAATCAATGGAAGTGAAGAAGCAATGTCACCTGCATCTGATTTAGTATGGGAAAAAATTTAAGGGTGACAATTCATAAGGGGTGAAGACTGTAACGACCCAAAATTTTATTATTGACAATTCGTCATGATTTTATTAAATATTATATTATATAAAATAGATATATAAAACATTTTAATTTCTTTTTTTTTTTACATTTTTTGATTTTAAAATACCATTATGAATTGTTATCATTTATAGTATAGCCACTGAATAGGGACCAGATGATCAGTATAATTATAGGGCTTTAAAAATCCAAATTACTCAGACAAAGGAAGCTATGACCTCATCCAATAGAATTCATTCATATGAAGTTCATTTTTTGGAGCTTAGAAAGGCTGTGAAATCAATGGGATTTTTTCTTGACCAAGCCCAAGCCAAGCTTGAACCAATTATGTTTTAACAGAATTTCTTCCGTGAGAAGTGAGATTTAATAGAGATTACCACCCGAGAAATGTTATCCGAGCCAACCCAAGCATCTTTCACCACTGTACACCATAACCATAGGTCTTCTGTTGGCATTTTAAGGGGTTCTGTTATAGGAACCTAGAACTATGATTATGTGTAATATTTTTTTGATGAATAAAAAATATACATTCATTTTACTATTGTTACTTTGTAAATAGTTTTTAAAGAACAAAGAAAATTTTTAGATAATATTTATATTCAATTACATAACGTATTTTGATGAATTAATCAGTTTTTTAATAAACTAATTATTTAATAAAATATTAGTAATAAATTAATTTTTTTATATATAAATGATCATATAATTTTTATGAATAAAATTATAGTTTTTATTAATGTTTGAATGTTGTTTTTGTTAAAACCCATGATTTTTCAATAAATGTTAATTTTTATTTTAAAAGGTAACATTATAAATTTTAAAAATTATTTAGACAAAATGAATTTTATTTTAGGAATAATGGTGTTGAAATTGTCCAACAATGAATGTTTCATAATTTTCCCAGATAATCGAATTTTTTGTTGAAAATTAATTACCATATAAATATATATTTGGTTTTATGACATCATAATTACCCAATAGTGATGTAATAAAATACGATAATGTTTATTTTATTCCAATATATGTTTTAACATTAAAATAATGTGATTTTAGGTTTATTTGGATTATTTTACAAAGCCTTAGTGGACCTTCCAAGACTTATAAAACATTTTAACATTTTAAAATGATTTCCATGAGAGTGTGACTCTCCTCAACATAATAATGCCTAATATATTAATATGATTCGACATTGGATTATAAAATATTGTTTTCCACCACCCTTTGGATAAATCCATTGCAAAAATCCAATGATGGTTTGTGATTTCGATTAGTATAATGTGAAGGGTACAAAACCAAAATAATGAATAATTCCATCTCCTTTCCTGTATAAACCCATCTAGGCTCCCAATTCCTCTTCACTAAAAGCCTTTTGAGACTGACCGAACCCTACCCTACTCTCTCTATAATCCTCTCATGGTTCCCCATGCTCCCAAGAAGTATCTTTCAAGCCTCTTCCATGCCATTGGAATCACATTCCAAGTCAATAATTTCTTCATCTATCATTATTTTCCAAGTTTATATATATTGATATACCCATTTATTTTCAATTAAAATGTTGGTGTATGAGTTTTCACCTCCCCAATTATTCCCTAATTATATTTGAATTATTAGAGACCTCATTCTCTCCCATTAATTCCTCACATGTACACACTTTACTATGCTGAAATTCTATAAAGAATTTCTCTCTTATCAATTGCATTCAAGTAATTATTTTGTTTTATGAATCTAAATTCCATTACATATGTTAGTAAAGGTATCTATAAGAACCCATAATCTCAATTTAATGGACATGTTATGGGACACACCTTTCTATCTCATCAACCATTTTTTTAATTCTTATGTCACGCCATTATGCTGTTGAAATTGCACCGCAATTTTCCTAGGCAAAGTCATTGTGTAGTGAAGACCATGCCCATTTCTCTATCAATGGTATTCACATTTATAAACATTTAATTATTGATTATAGTGTTTCATTTATTAATTCCACATTAATTTATCATGGAATAAATGATGATGTTTAGTGAATCCATGTTATATAATCCACATCCCACAATTATACATGAAATAAAATGATTAAGAAAGGTGAACCAGGATAGCACTTCAATGCTTTGGGTAAAGAATAAAATCATTATAAATTTTATGAAATTAGGGTTTACTCATTATAAATCATGTGTAATTAGGTTTTACTCAGTATCCATGTGAAATGAGCCTTGGATTATTCTAAAATCATGTTAAATGATGTTTCCACGTTTCCATGTTATAATAATCATGCTACATCATGACATTATGTTCATGTTTCTCATGTGATCCATTGATATGCATATTGATTAACATGTACTATATTCTTCATGTTATTTATTTTTTACCCCATTATAGGTCTCTATAGATCATCCTTTTTTTATTCATGTCCTCAGGTTATCACATGCAATGCTAAGTACGAAGTAATGTCTGTGGTCATGTAAAAGTAGTTTTCAATAAAGATAAGTATTTCATCTTTTAAGTTGTTATGTAATGTTTCTAATCCAAAAATAAAATATACCTCTTGATATTATATGTTGTATCATGTGAATATTTTATGTAATAAATTATTTTTATATGTAAAATAAAGAGAAGGGTTGTTATAGTGTTGCAAAGCTAAATATCCATATGATCATCATTATAGATAGGAATCTCTGGCTCGGCTATGTTATGAGTGGTCAGATTAACACTATCTTGATTCTCAATTGTATTATGGTGATGAGGAATTATCTATAAAAGATAAACACACACTTTAGAGAACTATATAAAAACAAATATAACCTTAAGAGGTGATGACATCAGAGAACCGGTGGCACATGATCTATCTAAACAAGAACTATAAGTGTTTTAATCATTAAATAATAGTTTTATTAATTTCATTTAACAGATATAATGGGTACCTAATTTAAAATATAATTCGGGAAAATATGTTACTTGAATAAAGTATATTCCTAACTTGAACAATGCATGTCATCATATATAACTTTGTGAGTATCATGATATTTGCATACTAATATCATTATATAATAAAAAATTATTATAAATATCAAGAATCAATAACATCACAAAAAATGTGAGTCTCTTTATGTGAAATAATATCAACTAAAATAAGGGAACAAAAAAAATATCATCCCTGGGTACTCAGATTTTCCCCCATATGTGGGTAAGCTACTCCCATGCACAAACTCGTTACTATGTCCTGAAACATCATACTCTTCTTTCTAACCATACCAATTAGAAAAGAAACATATATTAAAGAAAAAATATCCATTTATACCTCTTTGTAACATTCAATGATCCAAAAATCTCTAACATGAACTTACTAGGTTTGTTATGGGACGTCAATTGCACCTCCTCATACATAAGAGACATTCAACTAAAATTATGGGAATAATGATATATTTGTCAGTCTATACCCTCTGGTATAGATTTAAAATATTGCATAAATAATTAAATATTAGAGTAAAGTAAAGTATTAGATACAATGAAACATACAACTAAGAATTAAAAGTAGGAACCAAAAGTCCAAATAATTGTGAACCATGTACTAATATGATGATATTTATCGAAATATCAAACTAAATTAATAAAAATAAAAGAACTGTATGATAAAAAAATCAATGACCCCAGTCCCAAATCACATTTGGTCCCACCTCCATGTTATAACCCATACATCATGAAACAATAAATTTCAAGGTCCCTTTTTCTTTTTTAAACCTAAATCCATGTAATTTTCCTGGGTACAAAACATGGACTAAATAGAGTGTGAGTAAAACTCAGTAGGTCAACACCATAGTGTGTAAAAAATAACATGAATTGTAAGTGTATGAAATAAAGATATATACACATGTATTCTTTAATAAACATAATATAATACAATAATTATCCTTCTTCAGCACAATGTCGTAATGCATCTAACCATGTAATGTAATAATGCCAACCATAACCACATATGAATGGAATTAATAGATAACATGGAAAACCAATATATAGAATAATTTTATACTGTTTTACAATCACTCTATAAAATAATTTATGGATAAAAATTCCAATCTATCTATATAATCATTTTATCATAACAGGGAAATCCCAATAAATATTCAATCATAAATATGTTGTTTCCCCTATATAATCAATACAATATACCTATGAATAGTTATATATCCATGCATTGAATCATGAAACTAGTCTAAGTCCCATAAATAATATTTTATTCATACAGCACAACAATAGTTGTAGTAGCTAAGATATCATATTATTATATCATACGATTTAAGGATTAATTTCGAAAATTGCCATTTTCCTATCAATTAGACATTTCATTGGTCATGTGTTCCTAAACCATTTACAATATATTTTGAACCTAATAAAATTATTTAAAACATGACCATTTTAATAATAAATTATGGAATTTTATAAGGTAAATAAACCATAATACACAACCATAGGTTTCATTCTATGTTGAATTCACTTTAATACATTAGAATATTGATTATTATTCAAGGGTTAACCCACCCAATGAGTATAAACAAGCTAGGTTGCAACAATATTGAATCTAAAGGGATAAAATCAGTAATGCAGTGCATGATTAATGATTTATGATCATTAAATTAATTAATGAACATGTTTTTTGGAACAATAACAATATTATTGATACTTAATAATTAAAAAAACTATAGGGTTTGGTTTTAGACCACCTACCATAACTGGTGATCAACAAAATGATTTCAACTATAAATTCCATAGAAAAAAAGGTGTAGATGATAAAAATAAGGTCATTAGATCACAAAAGATCATGATTTAGATCCAAAACAACCATAGTGAAGGTATTGAACCACTAAAATGTATATAAATGTGAGAGATTAGAAAACATAAGAAAAACAATACTAGATATTTATAACTTGAATTGGATGTTCATAAGGGAATATTAGATTCTGAAATCACATATAAATTTCCTTTGGTTAGTGGATAGAGATGATACATGAATATAGACAGAAAAAATATACACATCAAGGAATTATAACTAACAAGCTAATGAAATACACAATGTGTAATATTTACATGTTGTGAATTTATCGATTTATGGGTTACACTGAAGAAAAAATCACCTCAGGGTATGATTTCATTTCTCAATCATTACAAAATGTGAATAATTTTCGTGGTGTGAATTCATTTCATGTCAGGAACACATTTCTTGGAATATTCTAAAAAAAATTCAACAATTAGTTAATATATATACTTGGTTTGTTATTGCTCTATAAGAAGATATATTCCTAGTTTGTAAAAAAGTACCTGAACCACCTCTAAAGACTTTAAAACTCACATGGAACCTTCATAATCCCATTTAACACATTAATACCTAGAATACATCAATTTAAATAAAAAATAAACCAAGGAATGTTAACCAAATTCTTATAAAATTACCTTCATCCCCAAATGTGATTCAGTCACCTAATTTTATTGAAGAAAGAAAACCGATGTGAATTTTTTTTAATAAAAATCTCAATGAAGGACAATCTTGGAAAAGGATGGGATCATAGAGAAATAATTGAAAAACTATTTATGTATTTTGGAACATTTTCCTTACATTTACTATAATAAGAACCCTTAAAAAATAATATCCATCATAATTAATTCCTATATACCCCTTAGAAGTGACTTAATCCATGTTAGCTACATCACTTTACTCAATGCATTTAAGAGATATATCAGGAACACCCATCTTAGAGATATATTAGGATCTCTCATCATCATATAACATTTCATAGAACCATATCATGATCAAAATGCTTAAATTATTATAAATAAACAATGAAATATTATAAAAAAAATTCTAACACATATAAAAAAATATCTTGATATCATGTAAAAATATGGATAATACTTCTATTTTCATCAAAAAATATTAAAATGAAAAATTCCAAAAATTGAAGAAAAAAGGATGTTATTTCATAAAACAATAAAATATTGAAAAAAACTTGATAATTAATAACAGCTAAGATGGAATGAAATGGTGGTCATGTGGAAATTTTATAAAAATTTTCTTCTTATAATTCTCTATAAAGGACAAATAACCAATTTATAAAATGTGAAAAATATTCCTTTTTAAAAAATTATAAGGAAATTAAAAATTATTTCCAAATAATATTTAAAAATTCATTTAGTACCAATATGAATATTATTGAATAATTTTTATGAACATGGATATAAAATATAATGGATTTATTAAAATTAAAAACATTTCTGTATAGAAATATCGCTTAACCTCGTCCCCTGATTCCCCACATACATGTTATAAATTTATAAATTAAAAAATTTTATATATTTATTCATGATTAAAAAAATTGTGATTATTACCTTATCAAAAATCCATTAATTTCATTTTATACTATTTATTATATATTTACTATATTTTTTATGAGCATGATGGATGTTTTGGGGTTTTCTGATTTGTAGCCTCAAAATGTACATGGTACATTGACAATTGTTAATGGTGTCATGGTTCCATTATTTCAGAAATCTCAAATATTATATAATTATAATTTTTATAAATTATATACTCTTTAATAATCATTTATGTAATGTGGTCATGAAAAATGAAGCACATCCCATTGCTGAGTTGGTAGCCCATAGGTACGCATGTATGACATAACAATTTTCAATGTGATGAATGGGTAAGAAGGTGAGTAATATAAAACATTTAATGAAAAATAAGAATTTTGAAAAATAATATATATATATTCACTTATTATAAATTTATAAAAATTATTGTGAGGATACGAAGGAAAAAAATTAAATTGTTTCTTAGCGGTTGTAGTCCACACGTATGCATTGGAAACCTTTTTATGTCCCATTGGATGTAAAACAGAATGAAAAAATCATCTGAGAATCCTTAAAATATAATTGAAGTAAATGAACTATTTTTTGTAGTTATATTATCATAGATAAATAATATATGAATAAGGTTTTAGAAGAAAGAACAAAGAAAATGTAAATTTATGAGTTATATCTCTTTTTTTTAAACCTATTTTATCTTAAACCATATTCCATCTAGTTATTCTCTTTTTATGTGACCATATTCTCCAAGAATTAGTGATGGATCATTGGGTGGTATTTTATTATGAATTTTATGATCTAAATTTCCCAACGTCTTTCAACAAGAGAGGAGAGGGGGTTCTGTTTTAAAAATGAGAATGGTAGTACTCTTCAAATTATTCAATGTACTAAAATAGTATGAAGTCCTAATAAAAGATAAATTAGTTATAAAACTATAATATTTTAAATATATGATTATTAGGATAGAAATAAAATCATCATATGATAAGTAAGAAAATATATTTTTCCATGACAACTTATTTTTTATATCTTTTAACATTTTTTATACTTTATTTTTGTAACTAATTTTTCCATGGTAACTATTCATTATAACTAAAAGTGAAATTGGAAACCTTAAAAAATTTTAAACCCTTGACTAAAAATACAAAAAAATTTTATTAGATACATTATTTTTATGTTTTGTAATGTAATTTTATTATAAGAAATCAAAACTCACAGAAAAAAGTTGTTTTGATAATGGTTTTTTTTGATTAAAAATTATTTTATACCAAAATTCATGTATAATTATAATTTTAAGGGGATTAATTGGATTATTTTATAAAAATTGGAGATAATAATACATTAAAACAAATCCAAAATAAAATATAACTTTCTAAAAACTTCAAAAAGAAATGATATTTTATTATAAAATACAATATTTTTCACAATTCTCTTAAATATTATTATTTTTAGAAAAAATACAAAAATTACTAAATAAAAAATATTCTATATTCATATATGAATTTTTTTTCATTTAGTATATTTTAATTTCAGAATTTTATATTTTTAACTTCTAAATAAAATAATATAATTCATTTAAAGCAATTCAGGTAGAATAATAATATTTCTTTTTTGATTGAAAATTTATATATTTTTATTATAGGGAATATGATTCTAGAAAATTTAATAAATAATATTAATAATTTATTAAATTGATTTATTATTAATATTACAAATTCTTTCATATTATTTCCCTTTAAATAAATTATCATCTCAAAGTTTTACTCATCCCATAAACAAGTGAGGGTATTTCTCCCTCACAGTTTCCTTTGAATCCCATGATTCATTATTAATCTTTTGTTTATTAAATAAAAACATAACCATATAAATGAAATTATTCCAAAAAACATTCTCTCTATGATCTAAAAACCAGAATGGCTTTTATGTTTAATTTGATTCCTCTATAAGAACTCAGAAAATCATTAAAAATATTATTTAAAATAATTTTTTTATTAGTTTTATCAAGATAAAAAAACTGAAAACAGATGTGGGATATTAAATGAACATTATAAAGGAGTTATAATAATATTAAAACATCCATAAAATAAATAGATATTAAAAATTAAAAAATATTACATTTTAGGAAAGGATTTCTCTCTCTAAAATATCTATTATAGGTTTTAATTAATTAAATTGTCAACTTTTAAATAATTGTAATGGTAATATATGTTATGAAAAAATAGGAACTAGTATATTAAAATTCTAAAAATTGGAAATTGACATAGAATAACATCAATCAAAAGAGGTTTTGATTATATATTTATTCACATTGGAAGATATAATTTATAAATATTGTAATTTGAATTAGATAAAAATAAAAACACTTTTTAAATTGTAATTTAAAAAAAAATTTAGGTTTAATTTTTAAAGTTTTTTAAAAATAATTGATTTTTAGGTCAATAGTTAAGAATATTTTTCTTACGAAAATCATAGTTGTTATGACCATAAAATTACTATAACAAAAAAATGTAAAAAAAATTCAATATCAAATTAGTATTTATTGATTAAAAATATAAATTTCAAAATAATATTATTAATTTACAAAAACTACGATTAAAAACAATTACTATTTTCTACAAAAGTTATTTTTTGGACACTTCATTTAGTTATATTATATTTTAAAAAATTTGGTATTTTAAAGCTTATAAATCGACTTAACTTTTATTTTTTCAATCATAAATCATTATATATTATGAAAATAAAATTCATTGATTATTTTATACAATACGTAAATTCTAATCACAGAAAACGTTTTTTCTAAATATGATTTCTTACACATTGTTGGTGATGAATTTAAAATTAATTTTTCTATCACATATAGTTTTTTTAGATAATATTTATTTACAATTTTTAATTAGTAGGTAAAACATCATTATAATTTCTATTTTATTTTTGAGTAATGAAATGTAAATTACTCAGGTAAAAAGTATTTACCACAATAAAACCAAAAATGGTAATGGTGTAAATTCGATGAGTAAAAGGCATCAAAACACGACTAAAAAAGTTATGAAAACGAAATTTTGAGGGATTATAAAACCTTTATCATCCACACACAATTATTTTTAAATTTTTATTTTTATTTAAATTTGAAACATATATTTAATTTACATTTACATTAATTGTTAATTTTTTTTTCAATTTCAGCATTTATAATACTCTCCTTTCACGACCATAACAAGGAAACTATAAATAATTTGCATGCTCCAGAACCTCTATTTTATATACTTCCATTATAAAACCATTTTATTACATTATATTATTTTCATAATAACTTATGTCCATCTTCCATTTCTATGGAGTTGTCGGAGGGAATTCCCATGTCCCCAACATGTCCACATTTTTTCATTAAATTCAATTTTGTTTTTTAATTTATAAAATGTATTTTTTAAATTACTATATAATTAAATTGGTATTTATTTTACACTAAATTTTATTACGGTATTGTAATAACTATTAAAATCCATTCTCTATTTAAATTAAGGAAAAAATGGTTATTCATACATTTATTGGACTACCACATTGATGAAGTTACATATTCCATTTTATCTACCCCTATCATTATTAGTTATATGGATTAAATTTCTGAATAAATGTAAAATATAAAATAAATGCATGATTATGAATAGAAAAATTAAAATCTTACTTTTTCCCCTCTCCTTCCACATGAAATGAAAATGATAATGATGTGTTGGGAAAACAACCACCACCAGGAAGTAATGTATATCATTTTTTATCTACATTCATTATTATTTACTAAAACATACTAAAATATTATTCACCAAATTGAATTTATTGGAAAATATAATTTTTCAATTTTAATAATGATGTTATTTAAAAAGTATCTTTTTTAATTGCCGTAATAATCCATTAATTATTGGGTGGTCTTGTTTGGGTCGGTCTAACCACCTATAAGAACAATGATATAAAATAATATCCTGGACTAATATAAAAACATAATTAGTGATAATATATTAAATAAATGATTACAAAATTTTGATTTTGTTCTATTATGGTAACACTAATATTAAACTAATTAATTTAGATAAAAGTATCTGTTTATTAAAAATAAAAAAAGAAGATGATCATCGATATCATCTTTATGGATCATAGCTAAAAATTCAAAAAAATGAAATTATAATATTAGAAATAATAATAAAAAATAAAATAATTTATATGAACTTGTAATAGTTAAATTTTGGAGAGGAATGGTGAAAAACACTGCTATTGGGAAACATGTTTAAAATGATCATGATTACTCACACATGATATTAAGAATAGATAATAATTACTAACTAATATACATGTAAAGAATAATAATAAAGTGTTATTATAAAAGATTACGTATATGAAAATGTTTATGAAATAGTTGATTAAAATAATTTTATTGTTTATTCATGTGTTATAGTATATGTGAAGAATTAATGTAATGGATTCTTAAATCAATTTATATAACCTTGAGATATATTTCTTATTATAGAGTAGGTTTTCTTCGGAATGGTCTATATGTATTCATTTTAATATTTTAAACCATGATACAATCATTATTAATGGTATTTTATGTTTCATTTGAAATTATACCCCATAAGGTGTTTTATTCAAATATGTTTATGTTTGTAAGGGTTTATTTTGTCAAAACCCTTTCTATAATATATGATTTTATTATGGACATAATTATTTTTATATGGTGTATGTTCTTCATATTTGTTTCATAATTTTATGAGATACATTTTATTAATGGAATTATAAGATCAATTTCAATCTCCCTCCCATTCAAGGGGTTTATATTTTAATGTTTAATTAATTGAAATAGTCTTCTACAATCAAATTATTTCCCCTAGGTCAAAAATTCCCAGATTTATTATTGTAGGATCAAATGTGTATAATGAGATGGCCAAATACAATAGGATGGTGAATCGTATACTTTAAAATTTTCTTTGGAACCTTTACTATTGGAATATGTCTTTCTTAATGAATGTTTTTAACCTTATGGAAATATGTTTCTTAATGTTAGATTTTATCTTTAAGGAAATATATTTTAACAACGCCTAATAAAATTCACAAACCCACTTAATATATCCTTTTATTAAACAATATAATATTATGATAAAAACATAAGAAATATTTTCTTTATGATAAGATTCAACCTTTAATCATATAGAATCATTAACATAACCAGGGAAATGGAATTAGAAAGTATAAGAATGTTTTACTTTATAAATTTAACAAATTTAAAATATCCATGCAATAAAATCAACTTTAAATAAAAAAAACTAACAATAATATTATTTTAACCCAAAGAGATGGATATATAACAAACTAAGATAAATGTTCCTTGATTTATACTTTCATGAAAGTCTATCATACCCAAAACCAAGTAAGCCCTCAATCTGATGATTGGTGTCTGTCTTGCTATCCCTGAAAGACCTCAATTTAGATGGAAATCAGAACCTTCATTTTCCAAACCCAGAAGCCCACGATCAGTGTGATCAAAGTATATAAAAATCAAGTCTGAACAAGTTGTTCACTCCTTGACATGTTTTTCACGACATCTGCACGAAGCAATGATTATTGTAATAACCTCTCTGTAGAAATCACTTCCCGAGAATTAATTTATTTTCTATTCAGTGGTCAACATTGAGTTTCACTCTTCATTCATCACCCTTGGATCATTCAGGTGAACTCATATTTATAGGCCAAACATCTCACCATTCGGCTCCAATCCAACAATCATATTTTTTAAAATCTTGGAGGGATATGGACACAAATCAATGAGACATAATTTAGTTTTTAATGGATTTTATGATATCATTTCATTTATAAGAAATGATGTTTTATTTAAGGTTAATGTTATGTATAAAAAATCATATATCCGAAAATATTGGAATGATACATTAAGCAATTCTATCAATATCAAGAAAATGGATTCTTAGGAATATGAAAAACCAGATTGAGAAAATAGTATCACTATATTTGGGTACCTGTACCATAATATCATTATGACATTTGTAACAGAATCAGTATCATTATAAAATATGAAATTTTTATTGTTATATGTATCATAAAAATGGTATGACATTTGTGTTGGTAACAGTATCATATAAACAGCATGACATTTTTACAAATATCAGTATCATAAAAAAATGTTTTGTCATTTGTAACATAATGAAAAATCAATAAGTATATTTAATAACTTATATATAAGTAAATGTAATGACATATATATTATTAAATATAATAATTTTTTTTAAGTATAATGGAATGAAAATATATTATAACCGAATAAGTTTTATATAGTTAAATGTAATGAGAATTATGTAAGTAAACGTAATGAGAATTTTGGAAGATAAGAAAAAGTGTGTGTGATTTTCAAAACATTAAACCATAAAAAATAGAGTTTTAATAATATAATCTATATTAACTCAAAAATTTCCCCCTTTTTGATGGCACAAACTAATTTTTTTATTAAAAAATATATTGAGTTTGATTAAAAAGTACAGAAAACTTTTCTCTCACTTTGAATGGTATTTAGGATGAATATGACTAACTCCCCCATCAGTTATGTTTCCCAAGGATCGTATTCTTGAACTTTAGCATCCAAGTTTCTTTCTTATGTAAACATCTACTGCATTGAAAAAAATTCATTTTAAAATAAACCCCCTTACTTTGGCATTATTCATTCTTACCATACTCCCACTTAATAGATTCTCCCTCCTTCAAGTCATCCTTAAATTCTTCTTTAAAAATTAATTTACCCCCTTTTTTATTTTCCAATAGGAATGAAGAAGTAAAAGATGTACCTATAAGTTTATGGAAACATACATTCTAAAACAAAAGAAATATATGCAATAAAGTTCTTAAGGAAATTTTAGAAATAATTTTTATATTTCATTAAAACATTAGAATCTAGAAAAAATACATCCTTCTTTTGCTCAGATAACATTTTCATTATTAATTATTTATGGTTTTTCACTTCCTTATGATCTTCTTGAAGATTCTTTAGATAGATCTCCTAATCCCGATTCATATTTTATGAGGAATACATCCTTTGTTCTTGATCATTGATTCTATCATCTTTATTCTTAATGAAATGCTCTTGAATAGTGACCCTTTTCACTAATTCGGTCCGGAATTCTTTCTCACTACTTAATGACCAGGAATGGAATGGAATTGGCTAAAATTCTCAGAAATGGATTCCATGAATTTTTTTAAAATGGATTCACATGTATTGAAATCCCCGTTTGATGAATCCATGAAGTCATTGGACTTGCTAATCTCTTCATTGATAGTATTGGTGCGGTAAAATAAATTCTTACAAGTCCACTTATCATATTTATACCCAATCAAAAGATTATTGTAGTCCCCTTCTTGCATGAGCACCATGTACATAAACATATTGATAGATTCCTTATTTTGATTCAGGTTCTCTTGCTACATTTGACTCTGAGTATCTATATTGGAAACAACCAAAATAGTACTGACCAACATTTATAAAGACAACATGACAATGTCCTGCCAAATAGAGGATGTAGATTTAGAATCTGAATCATCTTTTCCTTTGTCAACTCCTCTTATAGTTAATGAATCTAGTTTCACTATCATTTTGGAATAATTAAGAGGTGTTTCTTTTTTGTATGACGCAACCAAAATACTATTTCCATTGATAGGATTTCTAATAGGGGTTTGTTCATCTGATACTTGAATAAAATTAACATCTCCCTATTCATCATGTTCCCTATGGGTCTCTTTTTCTTGAGATCCTTCTTGTCTTTATTCTACACATATCCATTCCCCTTCATAACATTGTTGTTCGTCTACTTATTTCTCTTCTTCTTCCACTTCAATATCAACATGTTATTCAACATCAAGTTCAAATTATTCTTTAACCTCTTGATCTTCAGAAACAGATATTGAAGTTGAACTCTGTGGAGTTCTAATGTTATCTTATACTTCCCTTAAAACAACATCATTGTCTTCTTGATAAATCCGATATTACATTTCTTGAAGTTGTTCTGATATTTCTAAGACATTATCGGCTTTCTAAATTTCATTAGTCACAACCGGTTTCTTAAAAAAACATGATATTTTCATACTTCTTATGATTTCTTTACATCAGATTTCAATAAAGCATTACATACTAGAGATTATGAGGTTTTCTTCTTCAATAACTTCTCCTTCTTTTCAATCTCTATATTCTTTTCGTGATTGATTTTTAAGGCCTTATACTCAACATGATTTAGTCTATAGGAAATATCTCTTTCCTTTCTAGTAGCTCCCATATCTATTTATTTTGAAACTATTTCATTAGAATAGGGTTTTTGATTTTTTGTAGGAGGAGGTTCTGATACCTGAACATCTAGAACCGGTGTTGGTAAGCATTGTTCTTCATGTATCTTTTTCCAAGTTACCGATTTTGAAGATTCAAGAATATCAGCCTTGTTCTGGAAAACCATTCCTTCAAAATATTTGGATTTGGGTAAAAACACTACATTCATTATCCTAAGAGTATCATCAAATAGAAACAAATTCTTAAATAGCATAGAGACTAATCAGAAAGGGACATTCAGCTCTCGAAGGCACATAACAATTATTCTAGATATAGTTGTAGAATACTTAAGAATCCAAGATCTGTGGGTTCCATCTTTTAATGCTTGGATGGTGAGAAATATGTACATAATGATGTTGATATTCTTTACATGGACTAGAAAGTATAATATAAATATATCACATATCATTAGAGAATCGATATCTCCTTTTCTTAGAATAAGGAGACCATGAATCCAGAAAGCTACTAGTTTGTGATTTGTTGTGAGATTTGATATCTTCATATTCTTAACATACATAAGACCAATGTAATCCATAGACTTTTCATTTTCAAAATAACCTTCTTTTGAGGGATGTATGTGGGAGAACAAAATAGTCTCTCCTTCATATGTTATAATGATAATAGTTTCCACCTTTTTATATGAAACTATAAAAGCCTTTTCATAACATTTGGACATGAACATATTCTTAAAATATTTTTGAAAGATTGAAATGATTTTATAGAATTATATGAATAAATCAGGGTAAACTAAATACTGGTATTTCTATTTAGCCACACATACACTTTATAATCTGTTAGTTCATAGGACCTTAGATATGTGGAGTCATACTTAGAAAGAAGTTAGGTCATACCGGTCTTTCCTTAATGATTAACCAATCCTTTATTTCAATGCTCACCAACATCTGATCTGTTGAGTATTTAAGAGACATTTAGAGTATAAGAAACTATAAAATAAAACTATAGACTATGAAGGAAACAAAAATTTGGGACAATGATTAGGGAAGATGAAGTGGCATTCAATAATGAAGCACCCCTTATATAGACATAGAAATGACCATTCAACTCCCATAAGATAATCAAACTGATAAATATAACCTAATCTAATCTGACGGTTGAGGGTGAATGTAGAAAATATGAATTATTATATTTTGAGGTAAGATAAATAATGAATTGAAAAGTATGAAATACCAACAATTGAAACATAAAATTAGAAAGAGAAAATTCAGAATATTTTCCTTTCGGAATACTCTAAATAATTTATCGTTATTATAAGAATTATCTTTTACGTGTTAGAAACCTTGAATTTTTATTAGAAGAATTTCAATTTTGAGAATTTCAATATGGAGAATTTCATTTCCATGATTTTCCAATCTAAACATTTAAATTCCAATAATTTCAATTTCAAGAATTTCCATTCTAAACAGAAATATAATATGGATTTTCTAAGGTAAGGATGAAAAAAAATAATTTCCATAATGAAAGAATAAGAAATAAAAACAAACAAGTATGTTTAATCTCCCTAAAATAAGAAGTGAATTAATATTATGAGATGATTTAAAGAATAATTATATATGAATTACTACCTTATAGTGATCATTACTAGATTCTATTTAATATATTCAAATCTATCTAAATGTAATTGTTTTGTAAAAATATTAGCAAGATATGCTTGTGTTCTGATGAGCTGAATATAATATCTCTTTTATGTGTGTGATCCCTAAGAAAGTCAAATATAATATTTATGTGATTTGAATGGGTGTGATGTGATGGGTTTTTACTTAGGGAAATGGCACTTATGTTAGCACACATTATTTTAGTTTTATTAAATATGATACCATAGTATTTGAGTGTGTGTTGTATCCACAAAACTCGAGCACAACACCTTCCAGATACTATAAATTCAACTTTAGTAGTGGAAATAGATACAAAATGTTGTTTCTTGCAATATGAAGAAACTATGTAATTTAAAATGAAATTATATGTTCTAGAATAACTTTTTACTATCCATTTTACTACCACCAAAGTCACCATCTGAAAAACGTTTATGCTCAAAAAAAATCTACAAAAATAAGATAGTCCCAATTCTAAAGTTCCTTTTAAATAAAAAAAATTCATTTTACATCCTTTAAATTGGATTATGTATGATTATTTTTGGTATCAGGTACATAAGAATATTTAAAACATTAATTCAGATCTACTAGCTGTTAAGTAAAGTAAACATCCTATCATTCCCCTATAAGATATTTGATCCACATGTTTTCATGCTTCATCAATATCAAGAGTATTAGAGGTTCTGATAGGATTACTTATACTCATAGTTTTTTCATACCCCAACATCTTAAAAATATCTATGATATAATTATGCTAGAATATGTATGTTCTTTATAGTTTTTGAGAAATTTGAAAACCAAGAAAAAAAGTTAACTCACCCATCATATCATCTCAAACTTAGATTTCATTATATTCACAAAGAAATCAGTTAAGGATTGATGAGTTGATCCAAAGATGATGTCATCAAAATAAATTTGAACAAGAAAAACAAATTTATTTATATTCTTAATGAAATGGGTTGGATCAGCGTTTCCCATAACATAGTTTTTTTAAAAAAAAAATATTAAAATTCTATCATTCCATGATCTAAGGTCTTATTTAAGTCCATATAAAGAATTGGTATATTTTTAAACAAGATTAGGATATATTGTATCTTCAAAACTAAGAGGTTGCTCTACATAGACCTCCTCCAGCACATAACCCTTGAGCACAACACACTTCACGTCAATTTGATAATGTTTGAAATTAAATAATGTTGTATTGTAAATGAATATGAATAGATTCATGTCATGCTTCCAAAGTATAGGTTTCTTCATAGTCAATGTCTACTTGTGGATTATATCATTTAGCAACTAATATTGAATTATTTCTAAAAATAATTCAATTTTAATCACATTTATTTCTAAAAAAACATTCTACTCCAATAACTAATGTTTCCTTAGGTTTTTAAACCAAGGTTGAAACCCGATTCCCTACGAATTCGTTGAGTTCATTTTCATTTCCATTATCTAATGTTCATCACCCAAGGCTTCTTTAGAATTATTTGATTCAAATTGAGAATGAAAAAAACATGATCAACAGTATTCTTTATAAACATCTCGTTTTTATTAGTTGATTAACATTACCAATGATATTATCAATGGTATGATTCTTAAGTAACAATAGACTTGGTTTTTGAAAAACATGTTCATCGATATTGGTTATAAAATCATCAGTTGTATATGTCTCAGAAATGTCTTCTTGAACATTTTAATTAACTAAAGGATAATCTATCAACAGTTTGTGATCAATTTTAAAAATTATATTAGAAATAAGTTCAGCATGTTTGAAAACAAACAGATCATTTTCATCGAATTTGATATGTACTGTTTCTTCCACAGTGCAAGTGTTTTCATTAAAAACACTATATGCCTTAGATTTAGTGTAGTAGGCTAAGAAAATTACTTCATCTGATTTGGTTGAAAATTTATCTATGTTATCTTTAGTATTCATGTTAAATACTTTGGAACAAAAAAATTGAAGTAAAAAACTTTTGGTTTTATTCTAGTCCAAAACTCTGAAGGTATTTTATTAAGAAATGGTCTTATTAAAACACGATTTACAGTATATCAAGTAGTACATGCAGCTTCAGCCCAAAAATGTTTAGCTATAAAATATTCATTCAACTTGGTTCTTGTCATCTCTTGAGGATTATGATTCCTTCTTTCAACAAGACCATTTTTCTAAGGAGTTGTTGGAGCTGAAAAGTTTTGATAATACATTTCATACAATAAATAGTTAAAAAAATCCGGATTTTCAAATTCTCCACCATGATCACTATGAATAGTTATAAATAGTATATTTTTATTATTTTTAACATGATATCTAATGTTTTTGAAAACTGGATAAGGTTTCAGATTTCTTTGCAAGAAATAGACCCAAGTAAATATCATGAAATCATCAACTAAGAAAAAAAATAGTATTTACCTCCAATAAATGTAGTTTGTGTTCGACAGAATAAGTCCATGTCCACTAATTTTAAGGAATTATATGTTGTAACTTCACTTATATATTTAAAGCTATATTTGTGTAGCATCAATATTGACAAGGATTACAGTCTTTTAAAGAATCAATCCTATGTTCAGGTAGATCATTAACAAGTTCTTTCTTATAAATTTTACAATGATTCCTTAGGATATAGTGTCCTAGTATTCTATGCCAAATCCATTATTGATATTCAAATGCACTAAGGCATTTCATATATTGAAATCTATGTAATTCTAGGATTATGGTGTACACATTCTCATGTCGAAGGTCAGAGAGAATAAACTCATCCTTGTAATTGTGAACTAAAAATTTATTATTTCTAAAATTCGCAAGGTAACCATCATCACATAATTGAATAATGATAATGAGGCTTTGATTAAGACTTTAATAAAAAGAACATTTGAAATAATTTCTTTACTAAGAATAATAATGATACATATACCAATAATTTCTCCTTGGGAGATTTCCCCAAAAATTAACTTTTCCACTTTTTTTATTTAAAATAATTTTGTAATTGTCTTTGTTTCCAGTCATGTTTTGGGAATATCCATTATCCATGTTCCATATGTTTTTGGTACTTCCTTCATTATCTTGAAAAAATAATGAGTCTAGTTTTCAGAACTCAAACATTCTTAGATCCAGAATTGTTAGATAATAAAATCATATCTATCCACAATTGTTTGGAAAAGTATGCTTTATGAAACCCAAGGGATTGAATATTATTTAAAGAAAATTTCTTATTCCAATTCATACCACTTTGATATTTAGTTCAAAAGAGAGCTATTGAAGTAAAAAAACAATTGTTTCTGAAAATTATTTTTTACTATGAATACCTTAATTCTTGATTATTATCATCCGGTCGGATTTTGGAATACATCTTATTAAGATTTTTTTACAAAAAGAAAAATTTTCAAGATGTTTTTTAAGGAAAATATGTCAGATTTTAGTCTTCAGAATAATTTTTTATACTCAAGAATGATATATTTAGAGTTATGTTTATCTTTTAAAGAATATTTTTCTAATAAAAGATTTTTAAGATCCTTAGAATGCTTATTCTTCTCAAAAATATCTTCCTCATGTTGCCTAGAATGATTTTCTAAAACATAATTTTACTTATTGTGATCTTTTATAAGATTTGATACTTTTTTTATAAAATAAACCCTCTATAATTTTCTTTCAAATGTTGTATAGATACATTAAAATTTCATATCTCAAGAAACATTGAAAACCTAGAAACATCCTCATATGAAACCAAATAATTATTGTTGTCTGATGAAGTGGATTCTTCATCTGAAGAAAAACCCATTATTAGGAAAAAAAATTACTTAATGTCATATTGGTTAAGGATTTAGCCATTCATACCATAGCCATAAGACACTGATTTTGAAACAGAGATCGGGTTATTAAATGGATTTTGTTTTTTCTCTAGAGATTTATATTCTGAAAAATCATTAGATGAATCACAACCACATACAATTCAAGTGTCATTGTTTTTCAAGAAATTATTATTCTTAGATCTGTAGAACATTTTCTTGGTCCTTTCAGAATTATTTCCATTTTTCTCTCTCTTCTTAAGAGAGGGAAAATTAGGTTTAATATGACAAGTTCTTCTAAAATCATAACATTTCACTTCTCCATGTTTCTTTTATTTTCCATAATTATAATTTTATCTATATTGAATGTTCTTCTATCCAAAAAATATGGTTCATTCTATGAGAAATATTTTTAACTCTATTTTTGAAAATTAACATTCACAAGATTCATATAGAATAACAACTTACTTAGACTTTGATATTGTAACTCTCTTAGGTGTCATGGAATTCCTATGATTTGATGTAGTTGTGTATAAATACACCACCATTTTCATTCTTCTTGTTAATATTATCATCATCCCTTTTCATTCTGGTTTCTGGTTGAATAAGAGTTCCAAACAGCACATCAAAATAAATCCGAGTAATATTCATATTATCAACTATAGCTTTCCTCTTGGATTTCCATTCGTTAGGAATGATGTATATAATCTTGCCTACCAGAATCTCATCATCTAAACCTTTCTCACCCATTGATTTTATTGTTATGAAATTAGTCATAAATGTTTGTTGAACCTAACATATGGGTTTAACATAAGGAAAATAGAAACCATGATATTCAGCTCTGAGTATGGCTATTCTAGTTTCAGTGACTTTAGATGTTCCAAATAGGGTTACTTCATGTTTCATCGAAAATCTATTAGAAACATCACAAGATGAAATTTGGATATATTTATTTCTAGTCATGGAACAAAGGCAACTATAATATAACTTAACGTTCATTTGGTATTCCGCCTTTTTTGGATTAGTGAAGGTTCTAAGTTCCTTATCAGGAATATTATAATCACCAATTAACAAAATTTAGTTGTATACACCTATTTCTATAATGTAGGTCTTAATTTTGGCTCTCCAGTACTTATAGTCATTCCCATCAAAAAATTTTATCTATTAGGATTTTGATTGTCTACCGATCCAACATGAATTCCTATCATACTTAAAAAAAGTTTTTCTTCCACAAAATATATTAGTAGTAAATGTTTGTAAATTAGGATTAAAAAAATATGAAGTAGTTAATAAAAATGAAATATTGGGAATGAAAACATATATATAAATATAAGTATTTCAATGACCTCCTTTGATAAAATTTTAGGATTAAATATATATAATGAGAAGATCAAATACAAGAGGGGTGTTAATAGTATTCTATAAGAATGTCTTTGAAACCATTAATGTTTGTATATGACTTTCATAAATAACGTTTTTTATCCTTAATGAAATCTGTCTCTTAAATTAAGCTTTTAACTATTAGAAAATGTAGTTTAAAAAAGGTAAACAAAATTCACAAACCCTCTTAATGAAACCATTTCTTAAACATTATAACATTATGATAAAACATAGGAAATATTATCTTATGGGAATGGTTATACCTTAAAGCATATTGAATTTTAATATAATCGGAGTAACATAATTAGAAATTATAAGAATGTTATACTTTTAAACTTTAGAAAATTTAAAATACCAGTGGAATAAAAAAATGTTAATAGAATACAAGTAACTATAAAATTATTTACACCCAAGGATAAGGATATAAAACAACCTTGGATAAAGGACCCTTGATTTAAACATTCAAGAAACTATGTCTTACTCAAACCCATGTAAGCCCTCAATCCGATGATCAGTATCTGTCTTGCTATCCCCCTAACTCTTCAATTTACAAGTAAATTGGAAACTCTATCTACCAAACTCAGAAGACCATGATCTGCATGATCGGAGTCTGCACAAATCATGTCTGAACATGTTGTACACACATGAACATATTGTTGACGACATACATATGAATCACTGAGAGTTGTAAGAGCCTCTCTCTAAAAATCAACTCACATGCTTTGATTAATTTCCTATTCACTATCCGTCATTGAAGTTCAATATTATTTCATCACACCTGGCTCAATAAAATAAACTCATATTTTTTTAAAAACTTCTCAGTGGTTGGCTACACTCTAACTTTCATATTTCCCTTGAATTTTGGAGGGACCTATACATGTGTCAAATATTAAATGATTTCTTTTTAACATATTTTACAACATTTTTTCATGTATAAGAAACGATTTTATGATTAAGGTAAATGATATGTATAAGTAAACATAGAATTTGCTAATATTGGAATGATAAATTAAGAAATTATAACAATATCAATATAACACAATCTTAAGAAAATAAAAAACGGATCGAGAAAACATTATCACTATCTTTAAGTACATGTACCATAAATCTGTATGACATTTGCATCGGAATCAGTGTCATGAAATTGGTATGAAATTTATATCGGTATCAGTATCATAAAAATGGTATGACATTTTTATTGGTATCAATATCATAAAACCAGCATAAAATTTGTACCAATTTTAGTATTATAAAAAAATGGTATGAAATTTTTAACTTAACTAAAAATTTGTATGTAAATGTAATGATAGTTATATAAGTTAACGTAATAATAGGTATATAAGTAAACATAATGAAAAATATGTAAGAATAATGGAATGAATATTATTTATGTATAACAGAATGAGATTTATGTAGTTATATGTAATGAGAATTCTGTAAGTAGGCTTAATGATAATTCTGTATATATAACGAAATTATAAAGATAGAATATATGAAAAAGGGTTTTTTGATTTTAAAAACATAAAACCATAAGGAATAGAGATGTCATAAGACAACCTTATCGACTCGCTAATTATTATATTTTAATGACCCTTTATCCTTGAAATTCATTTTATCTATGAATTTGTTTTATCTATAGATGATACGTTTTCAATAAATAGTATATTAGTTGAATAAATACCATCACGAATTATATTTTACTATAACAAATAGTTTACTCATAATATTTCCAATAAATTATTTCCTCTTTTTCCATTATTACATTTCCAAAAATATTTTTTATTATAATTTGAAACCTAAATATGTTTTATTTACTCTGGCCTCTATATTTCCCTCTCTAAATTTGAAAATTATGTAATGTTATACTTTTTGTGACGTGAGTTTTCCAGAAATTTATTTCCCAAAAATAAAATGTTTTTTCATATGTAGAAATAAAATGTTTTATCTTCCACCCCACATTAATTTAGATTAATGTAATCACTTTTCAAGGATTCATTGTTTAATATCATTATTCAATATTAATATTTGACAATTTTTTAAATCAATATTTTGGAAAATGAATTTTGGAAATGACCTATAGCTTAAACTTTTTACCAATGACTTCTAAAATCTCTTTTTTTATTTCTGAGTATAAACTCCTTTTTATGCCACCTTTCCAATTTTATATGAGACTTTATCATGATTGTTTCTTTATTTATACAAGAAATTAAATTCCCCTTATATTTATAAAAAATATTTCTTAAAATAATATCAAACTCTCACATATTTTTCTTATTTAGGGATTGCTTTGTTCTAAAATTACAAAAAAAATATATTTTTCGACTAAGGAATTTTTTAAAAATGATTAATACATTATTGGTGAAAATATTTAAATGATACCATACAAATTCTATATATAATTTTATTTCCTAACGATATCATGTATTTTATGAATTATCTATCACTATATTTTTATTCCCAAATCATCCTCTATTTTTAAATATGATTTATCTTATAATGTTTTTACTCTATAAAAACATTATATTTTTTCTCTATGATTAAATGTTTTTCACTTAGATTTCATAAAGTGATTTATTGTCGAAATAATTTACATAATCATATACATTTTCTATAATATTTAAATATATTATAATATATTTTATTTAATGAAATATATTTACCTAGAAAGATACAAAATATTTTTGGATAACCATTTATTCCGTTGGGTTAACCCTTTTATGATTATAAATAATTTCATTACATGATTCCACTTGAATAGGATTTGGAAAAAAATCATTCCATTTATACCCTTGGGTTTACACTTTTATGATTATAAATTAGTTTAATTTGAATTTTTTATGAAACCCATTTTATTTTGATGGGATCTTTATGATGTATTACCTCAATTATTTTCTAGTGGAACCGATAAGAATGGAAAATGGTGGTTGGGGTATTATATAAACCTAAAATTAATTGGATAAAATTTATATCTTTTTTGATAATTATTGTTGATTAATGTTTAGTTTCTCAAAATTTTCATAAATGACCGTTTTTCTCTTTATTGTAATGATTCCAAATATTAATATCTTTTCTATATTAGAATGATGAAATAATTTTATTCTTGTTATCCTTATAATTTTATGATCTCAAATATCATGTTTATTGTCTCATATTTCCAAGCTCATTTTTTTAATTTTGTAATTCCATGCCTTATGTTATGATATATGGTGTATTTATTATTAGTTAGAGTATATATATTATACCCATATCCCCATATTATACTCAAAAATTATATTCAATGATTATCTATTAGGTTTTCCCTAATAGAGCATCTGAGATCACCCCATTATTATGTATCCATTTCTGTATAAAGATTATAACTTATAAAAATAATATAAATATTATAGTGTTGCAAAATTATGTATAAAATTCGCATGAATTGTAAAATAATTTTTATATATCAATTCTTCAATGACACCAGACCTTGTATTATTGGTAATGTGATATTATTGTAAGGGATGTGGTGTAGATATTATGTAAATGATGTATAATATTGATATTTCTATCATAGATTACTAGGGTTGGTATCATAATATGATTTGGTTGTTTTTTAGCACTTGTTTTGTAATTTTTCGATATAGGACTACATTAAATTTTTGAAATACCTTGGGATGACCATATAGAAAAAGTCTAAGTATGAGATAATATATCAAAGTTTTTATTTTATAGATATTATATGTTTCTCTTAGAAAATGTATCTCTACATAGATACTTGTAGGTCTATTAAGCTACAACAAAAATGAACCTAAGGGAAATCACTTTGAAAATGGTTTGTTGAGCATTGACTGGATCTTCAATATAGCTCCTAATGACTAGACCTAAGACCATACACATTGATAAAAACTCCATGGTGATATGACATGGTCATTCATATGAACTTTGTGATCCATTATGTATGAATTGTCTCTTAATTTCACTATGTTAAAAAGCATGATATTACACAATATAAAGTATCCAATTATTGAACAAAGAGAGTCATTGGTTGAACAAAATGTATTATATGTTCAAGATTTTGTTCCAATGTTTAATATATATTTGGATTTATCATTCAATATTAATATTTTGTATATTATTTTAACTATTTTTAAAGATAATATTTTATTGAAATGGGATCATTAAAATAGATTTGAGAAATTTATGTATCTAGAAACAACTATTTCATAATACCGAATATCATAGAATACTTAATGAGTTAAAATCCTTGAATATTCATACAATGGTGAAAATGGTGAGTTCCCAAATCATACATATGGTAGTGAGATTGATATCATAATACAAAGTAAATCTATAAACTCTTTGGAATTTTCATTAATGAGTGATATTTAATGATGATATTATGGTATATTATAAAATTTATTATAATTACGTGAAACATAAAATGATTATTCTTACATTTTTAATTGATTTTGAATTTATATTAAATCCCATGAATCACCATAAAAATTTAATTTTTTCAAAATTTTATATATTTAAAGAGGAATGATGACGAACCCTAGATTAATGGATGAATAACTGTTAAGTTTAGTATACACTGTATGTTTAAAAAATAAAGGGTTTGTTGATTTTTAAAAACAAAATTATAATGTATTATAACACTTGGAATTAATAATTTTTCTATTATATAATTGTTTGATGTTCATCCCATTTTTCTTATTGTGGTATAAATTTTGTAATGTATGATTTTATGACTAGTTAATTTTGTGAATTTGAGGGTAAATATATTTCTAAATTATGGAATAATATATTATTCACAAGGGTTAAATGTTTTGGAAAGTCATATGGTTTTGGAAAAGTTATATTTTCAAGAATGTATGATTGATGTATACACATACTTGAATATATGATTTTCGAAAAAAATAATGTTTATTGATGAATGATATGTAACTTAATATTTCACAATACAATTAAGTATATCTCTAAATTTAAATTTTTAACTCGGATGATAAATATGTTAAGAATTTTCTAACATCATTTAGTTGGTTATAAATAATTATAACTATGCGGGTACAATTTATTTAAGAGGATAATGTAACGTTCCAAATTTAAATATATATTTTCCTTAAGTAAATATTATTTTAATATATTTTTCTATACTATATAATTATAAATAATCTAAAAAAATTACTAAAAAATATTATGAAATTATTAGAAATAAAACCCTCTATTAAAATAATATTATAATCAAAAATTAATTATTTTGTTTTTTAAACGGACAAATCTTCCTCAAATAACTTTTTAAATAGTTTATAAATTAAATCTAAAACATTTAAGCGATTATTATGATAATATATGATATGAAAATACATGAAATATTATATTAATTCTATTTAAATAATAATTTGTAATCGAAAAAAATCTTGTACTTTTAATGTTTAAGAATGAAAATTTTAAATAAAATCAATCTATTTATATTATTTATTTTATATAAAAACTAAATTTAATATTTTATATTTGTAATTAAATTAAATGAATATAATATTTTAAATTAATATTTCCTTAATTATTTTTGGGTAAATTTTTAGTATGTTTATGAAATATTTGATTTCAAGAGAATAATTAAAAATATAGTTATTATTTAAATCATAACAAATATGAAAATATCAAGAACTAAAGTATAACATAAAAACATATAAAAACATTCATGATCAAATATGGATTTTAGGTGTAAAAATATATAACTATAAATACAATAATTATATGCTAAAAATATCAATTTTTTATAATAAATTAACTTATATCATAAAAATAAATATATTAATAATGTTATCCTATAAGGAATATTTAATCTTAAAAACCACTTATTTCTAAAATGTGTATTAATTAATTACGTGTACCAATGTTAAAATTATTTTTGGATACCCATATAAATAATATTTTATAAAATAGATTTAATATTTTTAATACGTAGGTCCAAATTATGTAATATTTGACGTTTTATTATTTTGAATTAAATGATAACTTTTTAGTTTAAAACAAGTTACCACATTAAAAGAAAAAGATGGATAAAGTGGAAATTCTAAGAGTAATGGAATTAAATACATTGGTGAGAACATGAGTGATAGTTATTGGTTGAGGTATTGTTGACCTTTTCTCATTCCATGTCCAATATTGTCTATTTTTTGCCTTCTTCACATGTAAAAAATTCTCTCACCATATATTAAGTTAAAATATTTAAAAAAATATCATTCTCACCACTTATAAATGGTACCTCTCACCACTTCTTCAAAAACACCCTAAATTTTATGTTTCATATAGAAATTATACCCATATTTATTCCCATATAATACCCTCTAAATTATATAAGGTTTTGTTTAGCAGATTTTATCTAAAGCCCTCTATTTCTGATATGTCCTCTGTGGTAAATTACATGTCCTCTACGTGTGTACTTTTTTCCAATCTTCTTTTCTTTTATGTTATATATTCCCAAATATAATTTTATAATTTTTATATATTTTGATCATTGTTTTATATTCTAAATTTAAATAATGAGTAGCAATTTCTATAAACCATGTTCCAAAATTTAGATTATGAAAAATGAAATATTTATTCATTTGTTCTGAACACTCCTACTTCCATGAATGGGAATCTTCTATTTTAACAACCACCTTTTGTAAATGGTTATAATAATGAAATTAGATAATAAGGTTCACTTATATAATATAATTATATTTATTATGTGAAAATTTATTATCCAAATTCTTTCTATCACTTTCTTTGAGAAATTAAAAAGATAAAAATTTAAGATATTTTTCCCCCAGTAAAGCACATAACCTTTTATATTTTGTCAATCCACCTATAATTAACATAATAGAACATACCTTTGGAGTAGGAGAGTCTTGGGGATATTTTTTGAATTTTTGTGTCTTTGATTAATAGTATATTGAAAATAAATTCGAGGTTTATAGTTAGGGAATGATTTTATATAACCACACAACTCAACCATGCAGCATGAAAATGGGACAATCATTGTTTGATAATCCATGTGAAGGGGGACTAAGAACCATGAGATATCAACAATTTATTCCTATAGACTTTTCATTTTTTTGGATAGTTTTAATACCAATACATTTTTCGTATGTTTTGCAATGCTCTTAAATTATAGGGATGCCTTGTTGGTGCACAATTGTGTCAATTTGTTCCCCTGTTAAAATTGTTGAACTTACCCTTTTCCCCTTTTACCATTAAATATCATTTTCTCATTTTCCTACCATAATTTGTTCACAAAATCATATGTGGGATCTATATATCCTCTCCTTGGATTAGGAGTGGATTACCATATCTAGAATATATTTTCATCCACATTCATAATATTAGAACACCCTCTATATGGTTAACACAATGTTCACTAAATTTTTTTCTTTATATTTCCATTTCAGTATCTACTTCAAAATATAATGAAAATTACATATTTTATATAATTTTTATTATGTTTGATCTATATCATTCCTTCCAAAATATAATGATGATACTAGAAATGATTCTTTTACCAGTACTAGGTACACAGTCTGTTTATTTCCACCAAAATTATTGTCATTTATAAACTATGTCATTGTTTTATGCATAAAACATTATTTGAATGTCCAAAAAATGAATATTTATGTAATTAATCACCTAAAACATGAGATAGACCTTATATGAGACAACTATACACATATTAAGGTTGTAAAAAAAGACATAAACAACCCTTTACGATGCTTTTTTTAACACCTATATTAACACTGTTTCAAATATAACCAAAGAACCTCATAGTGTGTCATCAATGTTGTAACACCCCATGTAAATAAAGAATATGAAATTTTTATATTTTTCCAAATTTGTGTATAAAATGTTAATATTATTTTAAAGGGAATGCTATGCTTGATGGCTTACCCAATACGCAACAACGAGTTCCTTTGAAATCTTACGTTGCACTATAATAATAAAGTAATATTATTTTAAATGGTAGTTAATGCCTAGCCATTGTAATGGAGGGAATGAACAGAACTAACTAAAAAATGATTATATATGTTTGTCAAATATTTTTACTTTTTACAATAAATGTTAGAGGATTAAAAATGTGAATGATTTTAATTTTAAGCGTAAACTTTATAATATTCTTTAGAAGATCGATTAACCGCCTTTTCATGGAGAACCTCTTTTAAATCCAATTTTTTAAAAATTTATGTGTTATATTTGACAAAATAAAATTATTCTTTAGAATTGAGACATCAAAATTTACTTTGTGTAAATTTTTGGTATCTTTCTGATAAAGTTCATTTTTAATGAATAGTGAACACTATTGTATTTTAATTCAAAACCTCTTTTTAACCTAATTTATTTATATGATTAGATTATCTTTTGAATTGCTTTTAACGTAAAATTATAATATATGTTTACCATTTAATCCAATATTACTCATTGGAATTATTTTCAATTTGAAATTGGACATAAACTATTTTCAATCTTTTTATAGATATTGTTTCTTAAAAACACTCTTTTTGTTTTGACAGCGGGAATTAATTATTAAATGAATTAATGCAACTTATATGTTTTTAATTTTTTAAAAAAGAAATCATTTTCGAGTTCGGAATATCAAATATAGCTTAGGGTGAATTTTTGGTATTTTTCTAAAAAACATCAATTTTTTGATGAATAGTGAAAACACTAAGTGGTAGTTAATGAAACTGATTTTTCTTTTAAATGAAACTTTTCCACCTCTTTGTTTTGAATTTAGAAAATCTGACATACATGGTTGTCATTCAGAAGTAAAATTTGGTTCAGTGGGATTAAAATAATTTTTTCATGAATAGTAACTTTTATGTTCTTAATTGCGATTAGAGGTAATTAATGTAGTTTAAGGTAAATATAATGTTTTAATAATATGAAATGACCAAGAAACATGTCCTACCATTATTTGATGTGTCATGTACGACCAAGAAAATCCACGGGACAACTTGGGAACCACATTTAGCCACTTTGTTAGGAAAATGACATTAATAACTTTTTATTTAATGTTAAAATAAAAATTTCACAAACATGAGATGTTTTACTAAAACAAATTTTTTAATGGGGTTATACAAGTCATAATTTTTACTATAAATATTCATTATAAATCTAAAAAGATTTCCTACATCATGATATTTTTTTATAACTTTTATACATTAAATAAATTAAATTATTTATGACACCATGATGTTGCAACGATTACCTCATTATATAACGATTTAAATAAAATGAAAAGATAATGTAAAATGTAATACCTAAACTTGTCAAAAACCTATTAGATGGGTGTATTTCGAACCCTTATCACATTATCCTATATATATATAATTGTGGAACCCTTTTTATCTGAAAATCTTTTTATAATAAAGTATCTTTTCTTAACATTCCTAGAGCGCCCCTCCTCTCCTCTTATAAAAGGCCCCTACCTCTACCTCCTTACCCACACATCTCAAGCCTTTGGATCGGAAAAACCCTGACCACTTTGTCTCTATACATCCCTCTCTTACTCCTAGAGGCCTAACTTTGGGCAGAAGTCTTCCCAAGGAAGCCTTTGAGCTCAAATCAAAAAGAGTTACCCGTTTTAAAGGTAGTGTCTTCTCTTGTGTTCTTATGTTTTATTTTGCTTCTCCAACCCCATAAACTCTTTTTATTAATTTCTTTTGTAACAACAATAGTATCCTCAATATACAATGATGTTGTTATAAGAATTATTCGTGCTACACTTACACGCACCTTCATCTAATGGTTAAAGAACATACTATTGCTGTGGATGGCGAATTTCTGCCACACGAAACGATGATTTTTTCAACACTCATATAACACCTTCAAAGGTAGAAATTAAGATGAAACTATATTTATATATTATATATAGTATGTTTATGTTTTACTTAAGCTTCTGTATTTTTCATTTGTGGCATACCTTTATGGTTCCATTGTGGGTAAACATGATAATTTCATTTTAGGATGTGCGGACTACCGCCCCCTCAAAGTGTTTTGATTCGTTAATGCCATACGTGGGATGTATAAAGGATGTATTTAATGATATTATATATGATATTATACTGGAATTATAATATACCTTTATATAATTATGATTCACTCCATTAAAGTATGAAATAGAAATGAAAGTATCTTTCACGCGTACGTACGGCTTACCGTCTCCATGAACGGTGCATTTCATTTTTTATCCCCAAATGTAATGTACTATTATAAGTACGTATATATAAGGGATATTTATGATGTATGTTACATCTATGTGATGAATATAATTCTGGAATTAAAATATACATTCCTCTCATTTAGTTTTAATTCCATTAACATAACATAGAAATGAAAGTAGCGTTCATGCGTACGTACGGCTTACCGTCTCCATGAACGGTGCATTTTATTTCTTACCTCTAAATGATTATGTAATATTATAAATGCATGTATATACTGTATATATATATGATATATATGATATCTACATCATGAATATAATTCTTGAAATAATGGATATTTTACCATATGAACAACTTGTAATTATAAAGGGTTTATTTTTGACTCAAGTACCAAGGATCGACAAAATGACCATTATTAACTTAAATAATTAAATAGTGTTCATAACACGGTAATAAGTGATATAAAAGGAATAATGAACTTGAAAAAGGTTCTTAAGCAAGTAGAAATTAACTCAAGTTTATTATTCATGACATTAAAGAATGATAGAGTCAAGTCGGACCCGAGGTATGGGACTTCATCACAATCTCCTTTCATTGAGGCATATTTTGTTTTATACACCACTTTCTTTTATACAGTGTATAAAACCCTTTGAATTATATGTTTATTCAAAAGGAATATTTTTATATGAAGCGTTTTACTATACGAAAAAAGGGAATGTTTTTGTCGTACGTATTCGGCGACAACGACTTCTCCGCCACTGTGACCATTATTTGAGATTCAGCTTTTTCTACAAGACATAACATTTATAATGAAAAACTAATACCATGTTTTTCTTTTATTTTATTTTGGTATTGAAAATGGTTTTTTATAATGTCCTTGTAATGTCAATATATTTAAGTGATATATTGTGATCAAAGTGTGGAAATGTTTTCTTTCCATTATATTTGTTTTATGATTTATGATTTTATAATTGTACTTGGACATTTTACGGGTGGCTACGTGATAATCCATATGATGGGTGGTGCCGTGAAAACCACGACGGGTGGTTATGTTATAACCTCAAATTCATTGGGTATTGAAGACGGCCGTATGGCTATTCCATTAAGTCATATGTGTGGAAGTTGACCGTATGATTATTCCATTTAAGTATGTTTGTGTCCCAAGTTACCTTTATATGTATGTGTTCTTTATATTGGTTTTATGGTAATCTTTTGGTTACAAAAGTGTATGTAATGATATTTTTTTCAGTGAAGAGTTTTTACTACTTCCTAAAGGTCAAAGTATTACTTTGATAATGTATACATGGTTTACTTGTTGTTTTGAAAAACTCAAAGTTTCCATTCTTTGTGTATCCCTTACTGAGATTTTTATGCTCTCCCCTTGTTTTTTTCAAATGTTTTTCACAGGAATTAATGTAGAATAGTTTCAAGGATGTGATCAAGGGAAAGTCATGCTATCTAAAACATGGAACTAGACATGTTTCTTTTTAAGTGTTTTCTTATTTTATGGAAACATAGTAGAAGTGTCTACTATGTAATATTTTGAGATGTAATAGTTATGACCTAATTATCTAAAACTCTAAACCTGAAAAGATCCTCTATGTGAATTATTCATTTAATTCAATATTAAGTAAGGTTTAAGGATGGGGCCATATAGTTGGTATCAGAGGTCGGTTTAGATAACTATAGAGGTTACGGTATTCTCTAAGCATAAGTGACATTACCATAATGGTTAGGATTTTAGAAAGATTCCTAGTTTTAGATAACGTGAATGAGTAAGTATATCTTAGTGTTTATCTTCCTCTTTTGTACATGATGGTTTTGTTGATATGCTCACACTGACCTTGTTGGTTTTAGTAAATGGATGGATCTAGCAGGCACCAAAGTAACAGTGGATGTGAAGGAAACTGTGATAGTTTTTTGAGCAAGCAACTGAATGATATGGGAGATGCAATAAGAACTCCTGTGTTTATCCTCAACCAACTATCTAGAGTCATGATTGGCCAGCTAAAACGTGGTGATTTCTATAAGGCATCATATATGCGAGAATCAAATCCCTATGCAACTTCATGTAATAATCATAAAGGTAAGTGTGTTCAAAAACCTATGTTTCAATGATGTGGAATGAAACACCTAGGAAAATGATTCAAAGGGACAGAAATATGTTATAGATGTTAAAATGGAGGTCATAAAGGAAGAACCTACCATGGAAAAATGAAGCATCCAGTTGACTCGTGGAAAGGGAAAGAAGTTCTTTCTGAGGGATAAATTGAATGTTTTAAATGTGGTGTGGATGGTAATTATGAAAACACATGTCCACTATAGATTTCAGGGGAATGGAATCACCATGATCGTACAAATATTTGTTTACCAATACCTAATTCCATTCTGATTGAGGATAAAGAAACTAACACTGACCAGTCAAAGGTATGTATTATTTCTTAACTTTTGTTTTCCTATTTTGGAATATTAGGATATGATTCATGATTTTTATTGTAGGAAATAAGTATTCAAAATAAGTTGGAAAGTAATGGTTAATGGATCATGGAGAATGTTTAATGAGTAAGAAGTCAACATATAAGGGATTCAAGAGTTATGGTGAACGTTTTAAGAGTATTAAGTCTCTTTTGTTGATGGGGTTACATTAGAAGACTTTTTATAGTATGTGTAACCCTGATGTTTGATATATGAAAATTTTATTCAAGGAATAGTTATCTTTTCTTTTGTGGACATAGTTATAAAGAACCATTTGGGTTTATATGATCCTTACTTTTGAGGTAATTATGGGTTGTTATATGTTATGATGGAAAGTGAAAGGCATGAGATAAAATTAAGGTTAAATTATTTTATGGTTATTTTTGAAGATTTTATCTCGTTGTTGGGGAATTTTTTAAGAATTATATAGTTTTGGAAAAACGACAACACGCAGACCATGTGACAACCCGTCACGTCGGACAAAGCTACAGGAATCGAACCCAAAACAAAAGTGCAACTGGTATTTATCGCCTACCACTGGACTACGTGAAGTCCCTGGTTAGTTTGACTGATTATTTTTAGTTAGATGATTTTATGAATTAAGATTAATTTGATTTTTGGTTATCTATGGAAATTTATTATCCTATCATGGAGGATATGTGATTAGGTTAATTAATTTTCAATATGATACTTTAAGATTAACTGATGTTGGTTGGAGATAAATTATATGATTTAATATGAAAGACTATGTGACAAAATCCTTCAAATATTTGGGTTTCAATATTAGTTTGGTTTACTTTGAATAATTTTATGGACAAATTGTTTATTGAATGGTCCTCATTGAACTTTGGGTTTTGTTGGAAAAATTTTGGAGAATAAGAATAGATTTTCTTTTTATAAAGGGTTATCCTTTTCTGGATTATCTGATATTGTACTAACATTTTTGGTTTGGGATTGGGTTAAAGTCTAAATTCATGGTAACTATATAGTTCTCTTTTATGGATTAGGTGATTCTCTTGAAGTTGATTATAGTACTCTTAATGTGAACAAGTCATCCTAAATACTCGTCTTTTGGGGAAAATATGAGTTTGTGTAAGAAATATAATAAAAGTTTATAGTCAACATGATAAGTAATTATGTTTCCTTATGAATAAATTCCTCAATAAAAAGTAACATAAAACAAAAATGTTATCTATTATCTTTTCCTACTAGGGAATCGAATACCGTTTAACCCATCACATGTTTGTGATTTTCTTGTGGTTAACTTTCTCCTAAACATGTATTCTATCACTCTACATCAGAACATGACCCTATGTTTTCTCCTCCATGCCCATGTTTTATTACATGTAATCCCAGTATGGGTTAACTTGGGTGACCTCTGTACTTCTCTTTCTTTATTTTAAAGTGATTGTTTTACCGACTCTTGTTCCGATGTGGGATTTTCAAGGATGTTTCCGAGCCCAAATTTAATATTGTGAGGACGCAATTCACAAAAGGGGGGAAGGATGTAACACCCCAGGTAAAAAAATAATATGAAATTTTTATATTTATTCTTATTTGTGAATAAAATGTTAATATTAATTTAAAGGGAACTCTATACTTGATGGCTTACCCAATACACAATAATAATATAATAATAAAATAATATTATTTTAAATGGTAGTTAACGCCTAGACATTGTAATGGAGGGAATGAACAGAAATAACTACAAAATGATTATATATGTTTGTCAAATATTTTTTTTACAATAAATGGTAATGGATTAAAAATTTGAATGAATTAAATTTTAAGCGTAATCATTCTAATATTCTTTAGAAGGTCGATTAACCGCCTTTTGATGGAAACCTCTTTTAAATCCAATTTTTGACAATTTTATGTGTTATATTTTACAAAATAAAATTCTTCTTTAGAATCGAGACATCAAAATTTAATTTGTGTAAATTTTTGGTATCTTTCCTATAATGTTCATTATTTTAATGAATAGTGAAAAATGTTGTATTTTAATTCAAAACCACTTTTTAATCTAATTTATTTATTTTATTAGATTATCTTTTGAATAGTTTTTAAAGTAAAATTAAAATATATTTGTACCATTTAATCCAATAGTGTTCATTGGAATTAATTTTACTTTGAAATTGGACTTAACCTAGTGTCAATATTTTAATAGATATTGTTTCTCAATAACACACTATTTGTTTTTGACAGCATGAATTAATTATTAAATTAATTAATGCAACATATATGTTTTGAATTTTGTAAAAAATACATCATTTTTGAGGTCGGAATATCAAATATTACTTAGGGTGAATTTTTGGTATTTTTCTTAAAAACATCAATTTTTGATGAATAGTGAAACAACTAAGTGGTAGTTAAAGAAACTGATTTTTCGTTTAAATGAAACATTGGCACCACTATGTTTTGAATTTCAAAAATCTGACAAACATGGTTGTTATTAGGATGTAAAATGTGGTTCAATGGGATTAAAATAATTTTTTGGTTAATAGTAACTTGTATGTTCTTAATCGCGATTAGAGGTAATTAATGTAGTTTAAGGTAAAAATAATGTTTTAATAGTATGAATTGTCCTATAAACATGTACTAACCTTATTTTATGTGTCATGCAAGACCATTTCAATCCATGGGTCAACTTGGGGACCCCATGGAGCCACTTTTGTAGGAAAATGACATTAATAACTTTTTATTTAATGTTAAAATAAAAATGTCACAAACATGAGATATTTTACTAAAACAATTTTTTAAATGGGGTTATATAAGTTATAATTTTGAATATAAATATTCATTATAAATCTAAAACTATTTCCTACATCATGATATTTTTTTTTATAATTTTGAGACATTAAATAAATTAAATTATTTTTGTCACCATGATGATGCAGTGATTACCTCATTATTTAACGATTTAAATAAAATGAAAAGATAATGTAGAATCTAAGACCTAAACCTGTGAAAAACCTATTGTATTGGTGTATTTAGAACCCTTATCACATTATCCTCTAAATATATAATTGTGGGACCCTTTTTATCCAAAATCTTTTAATAATTATGTATTTTTCTTAACATTCCAAGAGTGCCCCTCCTCTCCTCTTATAAAAGGCCCCCACCTCTACCTCCATACCGACACCTAGAAAGCCATTGGCTCGGACAAACCCTTCCCAATATGTCTCTCCACATCCCTCTCTTACTCTTAGAAGCCTCACTTTGGGAAGAAGTCTTCCCAAGGAAGCCTTTGAGCTGAAATCCAAAAGAGTTATCATTTTTAATGGTAGTGTCTTTCTTGTGTTCTTATGTTTTATTTTGCTTCTCCAACCCCGTAAAATCTTTTTATTCATTTATTTTGTAACAAAACTAGTATCCTCAATATACTAGGATGTGTTATTATAAGTATTTGAGTTACACCTACACAAAACTTCATCTAATGGTTAAAGAACATATAGTTTCTGTGGATGGCGAATTTCTACCTCACGAAACGATGATTGTTCAACACTCATATAACACCTTCAAAGGTGGCCATTACGTTGACCCTATATTGATATATGATATATAATATTTTTATGTTTTACTTAAGATTCTTTATTTTTCATTTTTGGCATACCTTTATGGTTTCCATTGTGGGAAAACATGATAATTTCATTTTAGGAAATGCGGACTACCACCCCCTCAAAGTGATTTGATTTTTTAATGCCATGTGTGGGACGTATAAATGATAGAATTAATGATATTATATATTATATTATACTGGAATTATAATATATCTTTATATAATTATGATTTTACTCCATTAAAGTATGAGATAGAAATGAAAGTAGCATTCATGCGTACGTATGGTTTACCGTCTCCATGAACGGTGCATTTCATTTATTATCCCCAAATGCAATGTACTATTATAAGTAGGTATATATAATGGATATATATGATTTATGTTACATCTAAGTGATGAATATAATTTTGGGATTAAAATATAAATACCTCTCTTTTAGTTTTAATTCCATTAACATGACATAGAAATGAAAGTAGCCTTCAAGCGTATTTACGGCTTACCGTCTCCATGAACGGTGCATTTCATTTCTTACCCCTAAATGATTATGTAATATAATAAATGCATGTATACATTGGATATAAATTATATAAATGATATCTACATCATTAATATAATTCTTGAAATAATGGATATTTTACCACATGAACAACTTGTAATTATAAAGAGTTTATTTTGGACTCAAGTACCAAGGATCCACAAAACGACCATTATTAACTTAAATAATTACATAGTGTTCATAACTTGTTAATAAGGGATATAAAAGGAATAATGAACTCGAAAATGGTTCTTGGGAAAGTATAAATTAACTCACGTTTATTATTCAGGAAGTTAATGATCGATCGAGTCAAGTCGGACCCGAGGTATGGGACTTCGTCTCAATCTGCTTTCATTGAGGCATATTTTGTTTTATACACCACTTTCTTTTATACGGTGTATAAAACCCATTGAATTTTATGTTTATTCAAAAGGAATATTTTTATATGAATCATTTTACTAAATGACAAAAGGGAATGTTTTTGTCATACGTATGCGGTGACAACGACTTCTCCGCCGCCGTGACCATTATTTGAGATTCGGCTTCCTCTACAAGCCATAACTTTTTTAATGAAAAATAAATACCATGTTTTTCTTTTCTTTTATTTTGGTATTGAAAATGGTTTTTTATAATGGATTTGTTATGTCTATATATTTAAGTGATATATTGTGATCAAAGTGTGGAAATGTTTTCATTCCATTATATTTGTTTTATGTTTTATGATTTTATAATGGTACTTGGACATTTTACGGGTGGTTACGTGATAAAGCATATGACGGGTGGATCCGTGAATACCAGGATGGGTGGTTACTTTATAACTTCCAATGCATTTGGTATAGAAGTCAGGTGTATGGCTATTCCATTAAGTGATATGTGTGGAAGTCGACCGTATGGTTATTCCATTTAAGTATGTTTATGTCCCACGTTACCTTTATATGTATGTGTTCTTTATATGAGTTTTATGGTAATATTTTGGTTAAAAAATGGTATGTAATGATATTTTATTCAGTGAAGAGTTTTTACTACTTCTTAAAGGTGATTGGTATTACTTTGGTAATGTATACATGGTGTACTTGTTGTTTTGAAAAACTAACAGTTTTCATTCTTTGTGTATCCCTTAATGAGCTTTTTATGCTCACCCCATGTTTTTTTGAAATGTTTTTCACAGTACTTAAAGTGGAATAGTGTCAAGGATGGGATCAAGGGAAATTCATGCTATCTAAAACATGTAACTAGACATGTTTTTTTTAAGTGTTTTTTTATTTTATGGAAACTTAGTAGAAGTGTCTACTTTTTAATCTTTTGAGATGTAATAGTGATGACCTAATTTTCGAAAACTCTAAACCTGAATAGATCCTCTATGTGAATTATTCATTTAATACAATATTAAGTAAGGTTTAAGGTTGGGGATTTTTAAATTTAGCCTTTATGAAAATACCATTTCTCTTGTAATCAAATAACCCCATAGGATATGTTTGTAATTTATCTTAAATGAGTAATTTATAATTTTTATTTATTGAATTATTAAATTTCATTGATATATTACATGGTATTGTGATTATTTACAAACACTAAATAAGTTATTAAATGGGATGGACACTAGGATTCATTAAAAATAATAATTCATAGATGGATAATATTAATATAATTTTGTCACATTGTTAATGTTATAGAATTTATGGATCAAGACTTGGATTGTACTATTGGAATGGAATGTGAGAACACATAGTATGACACATAGTTTGTTGACATGAATTCCATGTAGTAAACCTATCAAATATTCCATCAATTTATTACTCTACCTAATTCAATGGATTGATTTAATTGACTCATCTTTATTTTTGAAAAATCATAAAACTCTAGGGGTGGTCTCCTAAATTTATATAGGTATCATTAAATTGGGAAATCCTTTTGTCATACCCCTGAACACAATACCAAGAACTGCCCAAAATTCAATGATATTTTTCTTTGGTTTAGTTAGAATAACATATGAGTTGAATTATAGGGGTTCATATATTTGATTACAATCAAAACCAAATATATAAACATCATAGATTGATCACTATAACTGGGATAAAATTTTAAAAGTAAGGAATTTCGTGGGACACCCATGGATTCGAACTGGGTGTGTTTTGTGGAATACATGTACTAGTTTCATGAAATATATGTTGTTATTATTAATGATATTCCATTTTTTATGACTTAGGTCCCTTGAACAATTCACATTCTACATTCTAATAGAAAAACCTCTTGGGTTAATGATAGTAGGGTCAGCTGGGTATACCCTTAGGATATTAAGACCTATAAAATATCTTTTCATTTTTATTCTAAAATTTAGTATTCCTTCACTATTAGATGTTATACTCATAGATTGGATTTCCATTAGAAATCATTGATGGGGGCCAACTGAGTTATACTCACACCCTATTCAAAAGTTTCTTGGTACCATTTTAGATTTTATAGATTAAGGAAACTATGAAGGGATTTATCTATTTGGTTTATTTATTTTTTTCATAAGTTAGAGCATGGATGAAAGAGGAATGATCTAGGACATTAAATATACAAATATCATAGTTGATTTGGGTATTTTATTTCATTTTTATTATTTATAAATGCTTGTATTACTATCACCATGTTACACATAGTATAATTTATTTATTACCATATCAGATTCCATAAATTGCATTGTTAATTTCTTATGTTCCATTAATTATTATATAGACAAATTATATGTTTCCAATAATTTTTTAATGTGTTTCACTATGATACATGGGGTATATACTTCTCATCATACCACTATAAATCATTACATCTAATAAGTAGCCTCTGGAATATAGGGAGGTACTCATAAGGCTTTCTGGCCCTCTGAAATGGCCAGGTGTGTATAAACCTTGAAAAATATGTCACTATCTAGTATAAGAGTAGTTATTTTTTCATAATATTTGGGGTTGGAATATGGGATACTAGGTTGTTTTGATACAATGTAATAAGTCATTACCTAGAGTGGTGATCCAATGTGTTATGGGGAAATCCTTGTTTTTAGGGATGAGAATTTTTTTATATATTTTCCACTAACAATTGTATTATTTCCACCATTTTGTAATAAACAGGCTTTATGATGTTATGTTTTTTTGGATACGTACCCATGGGTCTGTACAGTAATGGAGGATTATCACCTGCATCATCATATAAAATTCATGATTTATATATCATTTTATATTCACTTCCATGTACATCTCAATGCATGTTATAATTTTTTTAATATGTGAATTGATTGTTACACTATTAATTTTTAATGTTTCATACATGAAATATTGAGAAAAAATAGTTACCTAATGTTTATACATGATCCAAAATGGTGTTTTCTCACATAACTCGACAATGGAAACTAATTAACCCTATTTTAACTTGGTTATTTCTATTTATATTTAAATAACAGGGATGATACATTTATTTGGTTTTAGTTAAATGGACAACCAATTTCAATTTATATTGTTACTACTCTATAAATAGGTAATGTAAATATGTATTACTAAAACATTTCATATATAATTATTAAATTATAGTAATTTATGTTAAAAGTGTGATTTTAGTTAAATGCAGTGTTAATTTTAATTTATAATGTCTGTGACTCTATAAATTTTGAATGGAAACTCATGGGACCATTTTAAAATTAATGAAAACCAATAAATAAATATATTTTCTATGTAATAAACATCAAGATAAAATTAATAAATACGTACTCAAGAAATTTTCATAAAAACAAGTATTTTTATAAAATATTTTTCAATAAATGATTAGGGAAAATTATAATCATAAATGTTATATAAGAAAAAAAGAGAACTTGTGAAAAACAAACTTGCACCTTTAAAGAATAATAACCTTTCCATTAATTGTGATTTCATTTCATTACCATATAAAAACAAAATATTTACTCTAAATCCTATAGAAAACATTTAAATAACTTATAGTTATCTTGTGAAAATATTATTACATTCACCATTATAATAACATTTACAATATAATAACAAAAATTTTTAATTATGACTTATCCATTACATGTAACATACTTCCCAAAAAAATCTATCACTTTACCCAATGTATTGGATTGTGTTATTGGGATCACCCAACTTCAGTGTTATTTAGGGCTCTGATACCCTTATTTAAAATTTAAATGTTACATATCATGAAAAAACACACAAAATATTTTAGTTACATCATAAAATATCATAAAATTTTTATTTTAAAAATTATTTAAATGAAATTTTAGGATTCACCTAAAAAATTATATATTTGGTTTTTCCATTAAAATCATTTGAAAGGAAAAAATCATAAAACCATGAAAATTCTATGTTATTTGAAAATAAAAAATATATTTCTATTTGTAAATTCATAATACAAGTGATAGAAAAAAATTAAATCATGCAGTAAATGTAAAAATGATTTCTTTTTGTACTTATGTAGAAAATATAAAATAACTCACGTCGGAAACATTGAAAAGATAAATTTTTATTAATTGGTATAGAAAAAAATATTTTAAATTTACCTTCAAATATATTTATTCATAAATAGGATAATTGTTAATAAATTATCAATAATACATATATGAAAGATAAATGATTTTAAAATAGTTAAAATAACAACTAAAAAATCTAATACCTCGACACCTAGATCTCCATGAACATGTTTTAAATTAATGAATAATAAAATTGAATTAATTTTATACATGATTTATAATGTTTTTTATTTTTCTTCCCATATCATCATATCTTTTATTCTAGTATTTTTACCATGAATTATATAATTACTAAATCATAAGTTTTGTTACATGTTTTTAGGTCCTTTGGTTTATAATATCCAAATATCTTTAGTGTGTTGACCATTTCCAAATATGTCATTCCTCCATTATCTCAATAATCATAGAAATTTTATATTTATCATGTTATTAAATTATATGAACATTAAACAACATTCATATAAGGATTTCATGAAAAATGAATAAAATCAGTTCATGTAAATTATAGTCCACATGAATGAACATGTGATATTTTAATTTTTCAACGAATGGAAGGGTAATAAATAAGTAATATATTACATTTCTATATTGACAATAATGTAAAATAATATTATATCATAATAAAATATATCTTTATAATGATCCATTTGAGTTATTTAAGGAAAAATAAATACATCTATTGGTTGAAATAACAACCCAAGATTTTCATACATAAATATTATGTGTTTGAAGATGAATATTAAATACATTCATGAATAATCACCCAATGACCTTAAGGGTTGTTATTTTTTGGAGAAAATATTTACAATCATCTTATTTTAGTAATTTTCTTCAATATATCTCATAAATATCTTCACATTTCAAACACTTCGTATACACAACCTACATTAGAGGTATCTTAATAACCTATAGAAAGGAAACATAATAATTGGTGAGATCAAACAAACCATAAGAGTAAACATAGATGATTTAAATCAATGATGATATGAATGAATAATATAATCATAAGGGTTTGTTATCATGAATATAACATACAATGTTCATACATAATATATCAGGAATCATAAAAAAATTTCATGGTATAATTCAATATAATATGGAAATTCATCAATCATAATACTTATAAATAATTATAAATCAATCATGATTAATAATTTCGTGTCATATAACATTAGAACCATGATAATTATAAAAACTAGTTCGTATGTCATTGTAAAATTCTGAGACCATAAAATCATAATAAAAGAGGGTACTCCATGTAAACACATAATCTCTTTCACATAGAGGCATCCTATGCTCTCTACTGAACCCTGATCCCTGATTGTTAGGAAGTGGGCCGACATGGTGAGTCGGTCGATGGTCACCCAAATCGAGTCGTGACTTCTAGATGTACATGGATTACCCATCACTAAGTCAATGTATATCCCATCCCACATCTACTCTGGGACCCTTAAAGGTTGTACTGAGCCTACTGGTACCCGGTGCTCCACCTTCAATTGCTGACAAGTGAGGGATCGAGAGACAAACTCTGCTACTGCCTTTTTCATACATGGCCATAAGTACTATTGTCTGAGGTCCTGGTACATCTTCGCCACTCTGGGATGTACCGCTAGATGGTAAGTGTGGAACTCCCTCAACACCTCCTCCTGAAGTGCATTTGGTACAAATGTACGTCCTATAAAGAGGATAACGTGCTCCCCACCATCATACAATCCATCAGGTGACTACCATGAGGATATCTAAGAACATCGTGTCTCACAGTCAGTGTTCCTATTTTGTGCCTCCCTGACTCACTGAAGTAGTGGGGGAGTGACCGTAAGATACTATTGGTAGGATGCTTCATCTCTATCCATGAAGGATATCAGTAAGGAAGCCAACTACTCCGTCACCTCTCCTATAAGTTGTATACCAGTCCTCCTAATGAGATCAACTACAACAGCATTCCCCTTCCCAGGAATATAGACGATCTCAAAGTCATAGTCCTGTAGGAACAAATGCCATGGTCATTTTCTTAGGTTCAAGCCCTTCTTAGAGAAGATATACTTCAGACTCTTTTGATTAGGGTAGACTATGAAATGCTCATCCATTAGATAGTTCCTCATAATCTTCAAGATAAAGACCACTGCTACTAAATATAGGTCGTGGGTAGCGTACTTTTTCTCATGCTTTCTCATTTGTCAAGAACCATAAGTGATCAAAGCTCACTCCTGCATCTAGAAAAACACGAGTCTGGTCCCTGATTCATCGTAGAAAACTACGTACCCATCACCCTCCTCTGGATGCCACAAAATGGGGGCATTATTCAGCCTCTGCCTCAGCACCCAAAAGCTCTACTGGCATCTCTCTGACCACACGAAGTGTTTCCCCTTATTCGACAAGGGTGATAGTGGTGCTACAACTCTGGAAAATTCTGGAACAAATATTCGGTAGTATCCAGCCAGGCCGAAGAAACTATGTACCTCTGTGACACTCCTGGATAGATCCCAAGCAAGTATCGCCTCAATCTTTATCATATCTACTGGAACTCCAGCCTCCGAGATGACATGTCCCAAGAATTGAACATCTCAAATCCAGAATAGGCACTTTGGGAGCTTACCATAAAGCTGGTGCTCTCAGAGTGTGTCCAGTACTACCTACAATTGGTAGACATGTTCCTCCACAGTAGTCAAGTAGATAAAAATTTCGTCGATGAAGACTATGCCAAAGCGATGGAGGTAAGGTTGGAATATCATGTTCCTCGGACTCATGAACACCACTGGATCATTGGTTAGACCAAAGTTCATAACAACGAACTCAAAGTTTCTATACCGACACCTGAAGACCGTCTTCTTGCACATCCTCATATTGAACTTTGAGCTACTGATATCGTCATCTGAGGTCTATCTTCGTGAACCATCATGCTCCCTTTAGCAGATCATAGAGTTTGTCAATCCTTGTGAGTGGGTACATGTTCTTCATTGTCACATGGTTCAGGAAACAGTAGTCAACAAAGAGCATCAAGCTCTCATATGCCTTCTTGGTGAACAGAATCAAGGCTGCCCAGGATGAAACACTGGGCCAGATGAATCCCTTCCCCTGTAAGTCCTCTAGCTGTACACTCAGCTCATGATGCTCAGCGTGATCCATCTGATATGCTCGAGTAGATATTAGTGCCATCCCAAAGTACATGTCAATGTAGAAGTCCACATCTCTATGAGGAGTTAGTCCTAGAACATAATCACGGAAAACATCAGCGTTCTGTTCCACCACTATAGGGTAGCTCAGAATATCCACATCTACTGATCCAAGGGTAAGGGTAGCCAACTCATGAGTGATCAGCTACACCATCCTCTGAGAATCTGCGTCCTATGCTGCAAGGGCTCCCTTCTCACATGTGGAGGTGAACCTGGTCTCATTCATGTAGGTACACTGCACATTTCACCTTATACATTTAATCTGAGCATCGACTGTAGATAAATAGATCATACCAAAGATGACGCCTTATGGCCCTGAAACCGCTACTAGGAGATCCCAGCTGAAGATCTCACCTCCTAGAGTAAGCTTTCACTGCCGGTACCAGTGCATAATCATCAAACCAACTCTCGTAGGAGTCTCTTGCTATAAGGATCGAGCCAACGAATATGTTGGAATATCCATGCTCAGAATGAGGGAATTGGCAATGAAAGAGTTACTGGAACAAATGTCTATAAGAACTGCAGCTAAGGTGGAGTAGACATAGATCGTACCATGAATCATCTCCGGAGCGTCATGGTTGTATGCCTCTGCTGCCTAGAGCTAAGCTCTCCCCTTTCCACCTACACCCTATTGTCAGGGTGGACCTCCTGGTGGTGCTGGTGGTAACACCTCAAATCACCACCCACCGCCTACTTCTCAACCAGCTCCTTTTCTATGGCCGGCTGCTCCCTGCAGATCGCCTCGTTTGAATCTCTGCATCTTCCTGGGAGGTCCCTTAACATTCTTATGATCATCACCACACCGGTTCGGACTGTCACGATCCATGTGACTCTGCCCTCCGCATGAGTTATATTGTCTACTCCTAGCATGTATGTCACTGCCTCGAGTGCCCTGAACAACTGATCCTGGGTCATGCAGTCATCCACCCGTGGGTCTGGTCCTCTTGGAATTCTGTGTCATCTGTCTACTACCAGCTACAGAAGACTCTGCTGTGTGTCGACTAGTGGTGGGTCTTGCTGTTTGAGACTACCCATCAAGGAATATATCCAATAAGAGGGCTCGCTCCAACACTTCTTCCTACGTTGAAATGATGAGGGAGATCATCGAGGCTTTAATCTCTCGTCTGAGCCTCTGCTCGGACGTATAGGCTCCAAAGAATGTGTCATGCACCATATCTGTGGAGTAGAATTAGAGGTTGGGGAACCTCACTAAGTATTGCGCTACTATCATGATTCCCTGGTGTAGATGACGTAGCTCAGGTATCTACACCACACAAAGGGTGGCTGGTATAAACTACACCCAGAACAGGATCTTGACGTCTGACCATAGAAGGGTCAGCTCGTCATGCACCTAGAGCATCAGGCTCTACCATCTGCCTATATCTACCAGAAGGAGACTCACAGCAAGGATCACCATAAGGTATGCTGGTGTCCCTACCAACCTAAAGACTCTCACCGCAACCTCCAGCCAATCCTCTACCGCCTGTAGGTCTGTCGCTCCCCTGAACCATGGTGGCCTTTGTCACTAGAACTCATGTAATGTACTTAAGAAGTGTGCATCGTCTGCTGTGGGTGCTAGTGGCATTAGTGGCACAAGTGGGAGTAGTACCACTGGCGACTCCACTAGTAAAGGGACTTGCACTGAGGCTTTGTCGCCCATGGGGCTATCAGTGTGAACAAATCTCGGGGCTCTAACTAGTCATCCACAAGGAGGCATCCTAAATGAAACAGATGAGGCATGGTCAAAAGATTATACCTGGTGAGCTGACCTGGATGAGTGTACTTAAAGAGAACTTTTGAAAACACACACACAATCAGTGTTTTCGTGCACTGGGTTGGAACAAGTAGTCAGGGTCCTGGGGTATGGATACGTAGGCCGCCACACCAATACTGAACTATCTAAACCAATGAACACACGTAGTACCCTTAACATTATTTCTTCATAGAAAAGAAATATCAGAGTCGTATGTTTTGTGTTAGAACTGAATCCTTTGATACCAATTTTTCACGACCCGTCCCCCATGGCCTGTATCATGACTACCCCAAGCCCATCTTCCATAGGCTATGGGCTGATGACTAGCAGCAAAGGTGTAAATCCCTAAAATGGGAAGGCATTGCTTTTATAACTGTAAACAATCACATCAGAGTACAGAACTGGAAGAAAAACACTAGGTAAAATTGTATTCAAAAGAATTGATGGAATGTAAAAGTGGATTGAAATACAAGCCCAACTGTAAATTACAATTACAACTGAATGAAAGTACAAATGACGTAAAGTAAAGAAGATACTGGTTCATCCTTCGGGATTCCTACATGAAGGGTAGGTATAGATGGCCTCCTCTATACTCTATGTCTGTCTATCTCCTTCGTGTACCGTCACACTGAGTGGTCCACCTCTAGGTACTATGCAGTCCTGTTACTCTCTACCTCAGTCAGCATTGTCTGTCGTCTGCAACCAACATAATGAGGTGTGGGAATCGACTGTATAGGGGGTGAGTATTAAAATACTCAGTTGGGACCCTGAGACACTCAAAGTCTCACAAAACCCAACAAGGATATACCATAATGTACGTAATCAACAAATAACCCCACATGTGTATATTCCCATACATATACCTAAGTTATCAAGTAATCCATCTCAGTCATGATGTAAATACAATTTTACTAACTCGAATCAAACCACGATTTTTTCTAGGGTTATTATAAAGTAATATCCTTAGTCACACTATCATATCCTCAGCTGATGGTGTACTCCTCCTCTATCGAGTACAGTGGGTCTGATGCATCACATAGAGGCACATCCCATTATCCAGGACTACTGAGGTACTCCTCCTATCATGTACCATGGGTCTTCTACATCACACCGAGGTTTTCCCCATTGTGGGTCTTCCGCGTCACACAGAGGTACTCCCCCTCATCATAGTGATCTCAACGCAACTGACGGAACATCAATCAGATGCCCGGTCTGTGAGTTATTAGCCTTTTAGTCCTGGGGGCTTGGTTAGATTTGTGTATGATCCAACATGATCATATCTCAACTATACTCGAATTCTAGTGAGGTATATTCATAGGGAAGGCTTCGCTGCATGTTTACCATAACTGCTAACAGTTTGTCAAATGGTCGTCCAGTGCCAAAGTTATGGCCAAAGTAATAAATGGGTCACTAGTGCATCCGGGTCTGGTCCGATCTGGTCGGACCGACTCAGCCCAACCCTCTCTGGACTGACCTGGTTGAGGACGACCAGGACAGACACACTGGGTCTGATCCGGTCCAGTGGGTGGGTCAGCCCATTATGATCAGCCTAGTCCATTGGGCTCAGCCAAGCGAACCACGATGGCGTTTCGTCCCGGGCTCAGGGCCAGTTCAGACTGGAGCATCACATGGGCACATCCTGGTGCAGCTCGGTGCGTCATGGTCTGGAGGCCGCAAGAGGGTCGGATCGACTGGCTCGGGAGGCCATGTGGTGGGCCACCTCAAAGGCGCACAGGTTGCACGGAGGCCGGCTCAGGGGAGGCTGGAACGCGCAGAGGCCGGATCGGGGTGGCTGAGTCGCGTGGTTCACGTGGAGGCTGGCTCGTGGTTTTTGGGTAGCGGCTCATCCAGGGGTCTATGGGCAGCCAGTTTGGGAGGGTGAGGCCTACGCGGGCGGCCAGTTCGGTTGGGCATGGCTAGCGCGGCCGGCCAGGCGGGGTGGCCTGGTGGCGGCCAGGTGGGCAGCCAGGCGGCGACCAAGTGGGGGGCCAGGGGGAGGCTAAGCGGCGGCCAGTTCGGTATGGAGCGGGCCGGTGCAGGGCTCTTTCGGGGAATGCAGGTTGGGTGGGGGAGTGTGGGGCTGGGCGGGCCACGTGTTTTTTAGGGCATAGGCCGGCGCGGGGCTCCACCGGGGTGTGCGGGTTTGGTCGTGGTGTATGGGGCACTGCAAGGGCGGCGTGATTTGTGGAGGCCACAGGTAGCGCGACCTTTGTCGTTGCCACCATCGTTACCTCTTGCATAATCGCAAAAGTCGTAGAACAATCATAAACCAGATCTGTGGAGGTAGTCGGGCTATGTAATTTGACCCGCACCCTTCGCGTTTAGAGGGAGATAACATTTGGCTCATGGTGTGATGAAGAAATTTCAACAATACATTCAAAATAAAACCTTATCATCCTTTGTAGAAGGTAGGAAAATGGTATAATTTCAACAAGTAAATATCCCCTACCTCATCTTCGTCAGAGAGTTCTTCTCCTCCCAACGCTGCACAAAAATTACAAGGGAGAAATAATAGAAGAAGATGTCTATTATTTGTTGGCCAAACAATTCCAATTGTGGTGTTTAATTAAATGTGACAACTCATTTAATTAATGGGGTGGAGTTTTCTCAAATTCAAATTTAGGAGAGGTGGAGAGTTTCAATTAAGTGAGTGAGTTCGAAAAAATCCAACAAAGGGGGGTGTAAAGGTTTCATGACTTAAATGGGGGGGGGGAACCAAGCCTGGGTGGTCCCCACTAAAAAATATCCTCCCAAGGGAGGTTATGTGTGGGTGGGCCCCACCACCATACCCTCTCATGGGAGGTTATGGTGTAGTGGCCCCCAACTCTAACCACCTCTTGGAGGATTCTAACCACGAAAAAAAATCTACACACTTATTTTTATTTAATTTCATTCCTAAAATCTCTTAAAACTATCATTCATTCTAGACCAACTACCGTGGGGGTGGAAGTTTTCATAAGCTAATATCGGTGTTGCGAGTTCAACGGTGCTCTTAGATTTAAGTTCTGAGCACTTGTACAAAATTTATAAAATCCCGCTAGCATGCTACTGAACATACTCAAAGAAAATATCAGAAATTTATTTCAGACACACCGGGCCTCGAAATCAAGCTCCGTATTTTTTCAAAAGCTAGTAAAATTCGCATGTATTTTAGATAAAATATTTCATGGGATTTCTAGTTTTTTACATTCTCCTTGCCTCAGAGATTTATGTCATCCTAAGCTACAACTCGAACTATGGGAAAAAATGGGAGTGTTGAGGACGCATCTGAGCCTCCCGCTCCCATGTGCTCTCCTAGCGGTTCTCGTGCTGCAAGCAAATGTGCACCATAGGTATCGACCACCCATGAAGGACCGACTCCTGTTGATCCTCAAACTCAACTGAAACCTCTGTGAAAGTATCCCCATCGTCAACTTCCAGTTCTCCATGATCAATGATGTGGGAAGGGTCGTGAACATATATTCTCAGCTAAGATACGTGGAAGATGTCATGCACTCGGTGAAACTGAGGTGAAAGAGCTAAGCGGTAAGGCACAGCGCCTACTCTGGTGAGGACTTGGAGAGGTCCGATGAATCTCCGAGATAACATTCCTCCTCGCCCAAATCTCTGTAGACCTCTTTGAGGTGATACCCATAGAAATATGTGGTCTCCATCAACGAACTATAGAGTTCTCCCTCTCCTGTCAGCATATGACTCTTTCCTGCTATGTGCAGTCTTCATCTGCTTCGGGATGATATGCACATTCTCCATAGTAGCCCGTATAATCTCTTTTTTCACTATTGCTAACTCTCCTGGGTCTGTCCATTATAGTGGTGGTCCTGAAGGTCAACCATAAAAGGCCTCAAAAGGTGCCATACCAATGGTGGAGTGATAGATATTTTTGTAGGAAATATATTTCAACGGTAAGTGATCCACCCATCTGTGACCGAAGTCGAGGACACAAGCACGTAGCATGTCCTCGAGGGTCTGAATGGTCCGCTCAGTCAGACCATCTGTCTGAGGATGGAAGGAAGTGCTCAAGCGAAGCTGTGTCCCGAAAGCATCCTACAACCCCTTCCATAGCTAGGAAGTTAATCGTGCATCATGATCGCAGGAAATAGAAGAAGGTATTCCATGTAAACATACAATCTCTTGCACATAGAGGCATCACGATCTCTCTACAGAACCCAGCTCACTGATCAGTAGGAAGTGGGCGGACTTGGTGAGTCAGTCAATGATCAACCAAATCGAGTCGTGACCCATGGATGTACGTGGATGACCTGTCACGAAGTCCATGGATATCCCATTCCACTTCCAATCTTGGAACTCTAATGGTTGTTCCAAGCATTCTGGTACCTAGTGCTCTACATTCACTTGCAGACAAGTGATGCATCGAGAGAAGAACTCCACTACTACCTTCTTCATACCTGGCCACCAGTTCTGTCATATGAGGTCCTAGTACATCTTCACCACTCCTGGATGTTATGCTAGGGGGATGTGTGGAACTCCCTTGACACCTCCTTCTGAAGTGCAACTAGTACCATGGTATGTCCTCTGAAGAAGATGACATTATCCCCACCTTCAGGAAATTCATCAGGTGCCTGCCCTGTGGATATCTGAGCATGTCATGTCTCACAGTCAGCATCCCCATGATGCGCCTTCCTGATTCGCTGATGATGTGAGGGAGTGACCATAAGAGACTGTATGTTGGATCCTTCGTCTCTATCCACAAAGAATATTTGTAAGGAAACCACCTTCTCTTTTTCCTCTCCTAGAAGTCATATACCAGTCTTCCTGCTGAGCACATCTGCAACAACGTTCCCCTTCCCAGGAGGGTATACTATCTCGAAGTCATAGTCAAAGAGGAACTCAATCCAATGTCATTGTCTTAGGTTCAGGACTTTCTGGGAGAAGATATACCTAAGAGACTTGTGATTAGAGTAGACTCTAAAATGCTTTCCCATCAGATAGTGCCTCCACATCATCAAGGCGAAGACCACTACTGCTAGCTCCAGGTCGTGGGTTGCATAGTTCTACTTGTGCTATCTAAGAGGCTAAAAACTATACACGATCACAAAATTCTCCTTCATCAGAACAAACCTGAGTACGGTATCTGATGAATCACAGTAAACTACATACCTAATGCCATCCTCTGGAAGCCTCAAGATGGGGGCACTAGTCAGCCTTTGCCTCAGCTCCATAAAAATCTTCTAGAATCTCTTTGACCACACAATGGTATTCCCATTATTCTTCAAGGCTGATAGTGGTGCTGGAACTCTAAAGAAGTCTGGAACGAATATCCGATAGTATCCACCCAATCCTAGGAAACTTCATACCTTCGTCACACTCCAGGGTGGCTATAAAGCAACTATCGCATAAATCTTCACTCGATCTACTGCAAATCCGGCCTTCGAGATGACATCTCGCAAGATGTGAACCTCATGAATCCAGAACATGCACTTCAAGAGAATACCATAAATATGGTTCTCTTGGAGTGTGTCTATTACTACCTGAAAATGGTAGGCATGATCCTCCTCAGTAGTCGAGTATATCAAAATCCCGTCAATGAAGACTACGAGAAAGTGATTAACGTAAGGTTACAAGATCCTATTTATGAGAATCATAAAAAAAGATGGAGAATTGTTTACACCAAATGAAATAACCAAGAACTCGTAGTGGTCATAGAGACACATAACAGTCATCTTCTACACATCCTTGTCTCGAACTCTAAGATGGCGGTAGCCTGATCTGAGGTCTATCTTCGATAACCACCATCCTCCCATCAGCTGATCAAAGATGTTTTAAATCCTCAGGATAGGGTACTTGTTCTTCACAATCACCTGGTTCATGCGATGTTAGTCGACACATATCCTCAAGCCCCCGTCCTCCTTCTTGGCGAATAGAATCGGGGCAACCCAGGGAGAAACACTGGGCTGGATTAATCCCTTCCCATGTAAGTCCTCTATCTGTACCCTCATCTTGAAAAGATCAGCAGGAGATATCCAATATTCTAGAGTACATATCGGTGTTATCCTGGTGTACAGGTCAATATAGAAGTCCACCACTCTGCTAGTAGGTAGTCCTGGAACATAGTTAGGGAAAACATCCGCGTACCGGTCCACCTTTACAGGGTAGCTCGAACTCTCCACATATACTACTCCAAGGGTAAGGGTATCCAACTGATGATTGGTTGGTTGTACCATCCTCTGAGAAATTCCTTCATGCGCTGCAAAGGCTCCCTTCTGGCCGGTGAAGGTTAACCTGGTCCCATCCATGCGGGTACACCGAAATTTTCTCCTAATATAGTCAACCTGAGCATGGACTGTATATAACCCGTCCATATCCATGATGACTTTTAAAAGCCTCAACACCACTACTAATAGATCCCAGCTGAATCTATCACCCCTAGAGTAAGACCGAACTGCCGGCACCAGTGTGTAATAATTGAATCAACTCCTGTAGGATACTCTAGTTATAAGGATTGAGCCAAAAGCTCTCTCGGAATCTCCAAGATCCGAACGAGTGAAGTGGAAATAAAAGAGTGACTGGAACATGTGTCTATAAGAACTGAAGATATGGAGGAGTAGACACAGATCATACCTCAAATCATCTCCAAATATCTCAGGTCGTATGCCTCAGCTATCTAGAGCTGATCTCTCCCTTTTCCATCTACTCCATGCGGTCGGGGTGGACCTCCTGGTGGTGGTGGTGGTAACACCTCGAATCATCGCCCACTACCTGCTGCTCGACCATCTCCTCTTCCATGTCCGCCTGCTCCTTGCGGACCACCTCGTTCAAATCTATGCCTCAGCCTGGGAGGTCCCTCAACTGTCTGCTTATCATCTGCATGGCAGGTCAGATAGTCATGAGCTCTGTGACCCTTCCCACCGTGTGAGTATCACTGTCTACTCCTGCCATGTATGTCACTGCCCCGGGTACCCCGAACAACTGATACTGTGTAATGAGGTCATCCAACTGTGGGTCCGGTCATCTTGGACCTCTGCTTCATCTATCTAATGCTAGCTGTAGAAGACTATGTGGCATATCAACTAGTGCTGGGTCTCGCTGTCAGAGACTACTCAGAAAAGAAACTCTCCGCAAAGAGGGCTCACTCCAACACTCATGCCTACATCTGAATGTTGTGGGAGATCATCGAGTATTTGATCTCTAATCTGAGCCCCTGATCAAAGTTTTGTGTCCTGAATAAGGGGTCCTGCACCATATATATGGTAGAGCACGAGCGGTCGGTGAACCTTGCTGATTACTATACTACTGTCATGATGCCCTGCTGAAGATGAAGTAGCTCCACTATCCTCACCACACGAAGGGTGTCTGGTACAATCTCTCCCTGGAATAGGCTCTAAAAGTCTATCCATAGATGTGTCATCGCGTCATGCACTTGGAGCATCAGGCTCCACCATCTGTCTGCTTCTACAGGAAGGAGACTCGCAACAAGGATAACCATAAGGTCTGGTGGTGTCCCTACCAGCCTAAAGAATCTCACCACAGCCTCCAAACAATCCTCAGATACATTTGGGTCTGTCTCTCCCCTCAACCTAGGTGGCCTCTAGCATTGGAACTCGTGAAATGCGCTCAAGAAGCATGCATAATTTGTTGTGGGGGTTGGTGGCATCAGTGGCCCAACGAGATGTACTACCACTGGTGCCTCTGCTATTAAAGGGCCCTACACTAAGGCCTCATTGATTAGCAAGCTACCAGCGCAAACAACTAATGGGGCTCTAACTGGTCATCTGTGTCTAGACATCCTTAAACAAAAAGATGTGACATGGTCAAAATATTATACCTTGTGAGCTGACCCGGTTGAGTTGACATTAGGAAAAACTTTCCAAGCACACACACAATCATTGTTTTCATGCATAGTGTCAGAATCAGTAGTTAGGGTCCTGGTGTATGGATATTTCAGCCGCCACACTAACATTGGTCTCCTTGAACTGAAGATCACACATAGTACCCTTAACAATATTTCATCACATAAAACACTACTGGAAAACTTCCCTATAACCACAATTCAAAAACATGGGTATAGTGCCCAAAACCGTGGGTATAGCCTATACCCACGGATTTGGGAACCATGGGTTGGAACGATGTCGGGATAGGGGGGTCGGGATACACCCATGGATTGGAGAAAACATGGGGATATGATTTCCACAACGTGGTAGGTGCGTGGCCACGCTAGAAAAGTGTCGACCCCAAGGTTCTCAAACCGTGGGGATTTAATTATCAAAAAAATAAGCCAAGGGGATTTGAACCTGGGAACGCGCAGCGCCTGACAATGGAACCCCACCGACGGACCAGCCGAACTGTATTTTTTATTTGTTATATATAAATATATCTGGAAATATTTATTAATCTAGTGTATTTAAATTATAAAAATGCACGAAGCGGGGTTCGAACCCACGTTTCGTTCTAAGAATCATGATCGCGCTCCACCAACGAACCAACTAAGTAGTTATTCATATCTGTTATTTATACATACATTAGCGTATTTGTATTAATATTACTTATGTTGGGTAATTAAATTCAAAAAATGCTGCCAGGGTGTTTTGAACAGGAGACCTACATCATCTGCGTTGAACAGTTTACCAACCGACCTACTAAATTATTGAATTTAAATATATATATTTACATAAATAGATTAATCTAAACCATGAATAAATGCATCCCCGCTACATTTTTTCCATGTCCCGTCTAATTTTCATTCCCCACCATAACGCAGGAATGATATACCCACGGTTCTGTTGAACCGTGGGTATAGGTCATCAAAAAAAAAACCTCAATACATTCGGTTTTCAAGAACGTCTATATAGGTCTTCGAAAAATAACCTATACCCATGGTTTTCTCCAAAACCATGGGTATAGGTATTAACAGAAAACTATACCCACAGTTGTTGTAAAATCGTGGGTATAGGTTCACATACTATCTCAATACCCACGGTTTTGGAAAACCATGGATATAGGGGTACCCTATACCCATGGGTTTTTGCAAAACTGTGGGTATAGACCTATTTTCTAGTTGTGAATGAATGATCAGAGTCCTATGTTTTGCGGTAGAACTGAAGCCTCTGATACCAATTTTTCACGACCCATCCCCTGGTTCCCATATCGTGACTAAACCAAGTCTGCCTTCCACAGGCCAAGGAATGGAGAATTTCACCAAATGCGTAAATTCATAAACTGAGAAAGAATTTCCTTAAACACTATAGAAGATCACATCAAAGTACACAACTGGAAGCAAATCACTAAGTAAACCTGCATACAAAAGATGTGCTAGAAAGTAAAAGGGGTCGTAAATACAAGCCCAACTGTAAAGTACAAGTACAACTGAATGAAAGTACAACTGAATAAAAGTAAAGCATCTATTGCATCATCCTCCAGAGTTCCTACCTCAAGGGTAGGTATAGATTGCCTCCTCCGGACTCCATGTCTGTCTGTCTCCTTTGCGTATCATCACACCGAGTGGTCCACCTCCAGGTACCGTCCAGTAATGCTACTCTATGCCTTAGTCAGTGTTGTCCGTCCTTTGTAACCAAGAAAACGAGGTGAGGTCATAGCCCATTAATAGGGTGATTATAACGATACTCAGTTGGGACCCCGAGACTCTCAAGGTCCCACAAAACCCAACATGTTTAAGCCAAAAATTCTGTAATCAACTGATGACCCCACTTGGGTATATTCCCAAACATATACCTCAGTTATCAAGTAATCCATCTCTGTCATGAAGTAAACATAACATTACTGACATAGAAAAAACCATTATTTTATTCAAGGGGTAGTATCATGTAATATCCCCAGTCACACTGTCAGAAACTCGGCTGATGGTGTACACTTCCTCTATCGAGTACAGCGGGCATGCCGCTTCACACAAGGGAGCTTCCCATTATCCTAGACTGTTGAGGTAGTCCTCCTGTCATGTACCCTGGGTCTGATGCTTCACACAAAGACGCTACCCACTGTGGGTCTGCCACATCACACAGAGGTGATCACCCTATTCATTGTGATATCAACGCAACTGACAACATGTCAATCGGACACCCGATCTATGAGTTATTTGTCTTTTAGTCCCGGGGGCCTGGTTAGATTCGTCTATAATCCAACATGACCGTATCTCAAAAATACATGAATTATAGTGGGGTATTATAAAAGGGATGGATTCACTTCAAAATTAGCAGTGCCACTGATGGTTCATCAAACGGTCTTCTAGTGCCACTGTTATGGCCAAAGTAAGAAATGGGTCAGGAGTGCGTCCGTGTCCAGTCCGACCTGGTCAAGGTCAACCTGGTCAGACTCGTGGGGTATGACTCGGTATGTGGGGGGTGGGAAATTCCATTATTTTAGGCCAGGTCCACTGGGCCCGGCCCAGTGGACCGCGAGGGCAGTTTGGCCCGAGCTCGGGGCCAGTTCGGCCCAGAGCATCGCGAGGGCGCGGCCCGATGCGGATGGGCGCGACTCAGCCCGAAGTCCACAAGGGTGCTGGTTGGGTCGGCTCGAGGGGCTGCATGGAAGGTGGGATCCGGGGCACGTAGGTCCCGCAGAGGCCAACTCAGGGGCAGCAGGGTCGCCTGAAGGTTGGCTCGCGATGGCCAGGTTGCGTAGGTAACCCAGAGGCCGGCTCAGGGTGGCTGGGAAACGGCTTGTCCAAGGGTCCTTGGGTGGCCGGTTCGGTAGGGTGCGACCTGCGTGGGCAGCCGGTTTGGTAGGGAGCGGCCACGCGGGGGGCCAAGCAGTGGCCAGATGGTTGGTAAGGCTGGTGGGAAGGCGGGCGGCCAAGCGGCGGCCGGTTCGACAGGGCGCGGGTCGTCATGGGGCTCCGTCCGGGCACGCGGGTCAGACGAGGTGGGGTGCGGCCAGGCAGGCCATAGGTGTGGCAGGGAGCGGGCCAGCGCGGGGTGCCGCTGGGGTGCCCATGTACGGCTGGGGTGTATAGGGCACCACGAGGGCGTCTTGCTTCATGGAGACCGTGTGTAGTGTGATCTTTGTTGTTGCCGCCACCGTTACCTCTTGCTTAATCGCAATTCCATCGAACTATCATAAACGAGATCGGCAGGGGGAGTCGGGCCATGTTAGTTGTCCTGCACCATCCGTGTTTAATGGGTAATTACATTTGGCTCATGGTGTGATGCAGAATGTTCAAAAATACATTCGCAATAAACCCTTATCATCCTTTGGTGAAGGATAGAAAATGGTATAATTTCTACAAGTAAATATCCCCTACCTCAGCTTCGTCGGAGAGTTCTTCACCTCCCCAAGTTCCACCAAAATACCAAGGGAGAAATAATAGAAGAAGATTTCTATTAATTTTTGGCACAACAATTCAAATTATTGTGTTTATTTATATGAGACAACTCATTTAATTAATGGGGTGGAGTTGGCTCAAATTAAAAATTAGGGGTGGTGGAGAGTTTCAATTAAGTGAGTGAGTTGGAGAAATTTAAACAAAGGAAATTTTAATGGTTTCTCCACTTAAATTGGGGGGGTGGGTTCAAGGGGTTACAAGCCCGGGTGGACCCCATAGAAAAATATCCTCCCAAGGGAGGTTATGTGTGGGTGGGATCCACCACCATAACCTCTCATTGAATATTATGGTGTGCTGGCCCCCACCTCTAACCACTTCTTGGATGTTTTTAACCACCAAAATAAAAATAATAGTCACATTATATTTTTTAAATTTTCCTCTTAAAAACTATAAAAACTAACATTCATTCTCGACCAAATTCCATAGAGGTGGATGTCTTCTTAAGTGAATATCTATGCAGCGAGTTCAACGGTGCCCTCGGATTTGAGATCCGAGTACCGGTTCAAAATTTATAAAATCATGCTCGCACGTTTACTGAACATACATGAAAAAACATATTAAATTAATTTTGGTCACACCCGACCTCAGAATCAAGCACCGTATATTTTTGTACATGAGAAAATTTCCATTTATTTATGAAATAATTTTCCACATGATTTCCAGGTCATTAAAATTATTGATGGGAGTGGAAATTAATATTACTAGATAATTTTCATGATATGAAGGAAATTATATATATAAGATGAAATAATATACTGCAATATTTTATCATACCTATCACCTTTCCAACATCGTTTTTAAATATCAATACCATTCTATACCAAAATGGTGTGTAAAAACATCACAAATCATTAATCAATGTAAATAATCAAGTAAAATACTTTATAGGATATCCAAATCATGGCTCCTTTTTTCAACCTATGATGACATGAGTTTATCATAGGAAATTTATCATCATCATCCACTCAAATCCATCAAGATGGTTTGTAAAGAGTTTGTGAATTTCTTAAAAATATCACCTAGGAGTTTCAAACTAGTTATTTATCAAGGAAAATTGGAATTTACTTGTGAACGATGGAGTAAAATCTCAATGAACCCTTTATAGAGTTATTAGACCAATGTACAACTGTTCTAGAAACCCAAATACTTTTATTATCTATATAGGGATTCATTTCTAGAAAAAAATCCTAAAATACTTCTTAACATAAACTTATGATGTAATCTTATACATAAACTTTTCCCTAGGATTTTCACCTAATTTTTATATCCTTGATCTACAATGGATAAGTAAAACTTTCTCTGATACCAACTATAAAAAACCAAACATTTCATACATAAATATTATATCTGTTTATGTGTACTCTAATATATTTAACAAATACTTGATCGAGAGCTATATAGGATTAGTTTCATTCGATACTAGATACCAAATCTTTTTATTTAATAGAACATCTTAAAAATATCCTAAAAAAACCTTATTATTTTTCAGTATTCATAGATATACACTAATTAAAACCATTGTTCATAAACTGGGGCATGGTAACAAAATAAAGGGTGAGATATGATACTTAGTAAGTAAAATTAACAAATATATCAATTTATGATCTAATGAAATCAGAAGAAAAGTATTATCGTATGAGATCAAAAATACAAATCACAATGTTTACAAAAAATCAATCGAATATCTTAAAAAATATTCATGGAATAATATAAAATAATTTCAAATGACATGAATCATATTGTGAGGAAATATTATAAATCAATCATGAACCATATTTTTATTTCAAATAAATGGGCCACCAAAATAAGTATTGAAGCCAATTATTATGGACATGTTGAATATCAATATCATAAAATCATAAAGGATTTGGAATGACTAACTATTCCTCAGAGTGAATCAATAATATCAATATGTTTTCTATAATAGAACAACCGCAAAAACATGATTCCCATAGTTGATCAAGCATATTGATTTTTTCCAACAACGAGTCAAATAAATAGACTTGTTTCCTATATAGGATCATCTACATCATGTTGTTTCCATTAATTATCTAATGAGATATAATACATTACGATTTTCATTATATGGATATATAGTTATCAGTAACACCCATCATATAATATAAAAATACATATGTGTGACATAAAATCATTTAGCATTCATCATATCATCATATCATAGCCCTAATAAAGATATAATATTTCATAAATATTTCATTTACCCATCATTGTATTACCCATGAAAAATTAGTGGTAATAAAAATAATCTCATAATTGTAATCATAAAACGTCTATATGAAGAATTGAAATGGTACCACTATATCATATAACCCATAAAACAAAAACAACCCCAGATGTCTTTATCTTTGATAATATAAATTCTATAAAATATCATCAAAAAATTATTGACGAATCTATCCTATCCACTTGTAAAATTACTTATTTTAATCTTAATAATGACATAATATTCTGAATACACTTTTTAATTTATAAAAACCTAGGAAATACATAATAAAATATTCATATAATGGAGTATTCTTTACTTTTGTTAAATGTTTTCATGATGTACATGTTTAAAAAACATTCATTTCGTATTATTGCAATGAAAATTTAAAAGTACCTCATTTGGAAAATAAAAAGATGATTCTTTTTTCATGGTTTTGTAAAAATTCAAAAAATGGAACTAATTTCTTAATTAATAATTTTGTTTTAGTATAAGCATTCATGATTGTTTTTTAGAAACCTTTTAAAGGAAGAAAATTTCTTTTCAACTGTAGTGAGAAATAATGTTGATTTTCCATAAAAACATTATATTGGAATCTAGAGTTATTAAAGAGTGGAAAAATTGAATAAAAAATGTACTCTACAAAAGTAACTATAGGAAAAGAAATTATAGGTGTTTATATATATATATATAATATTTCATTATCTAAATCATATTCATAAACAATCCTAATAAATAATGATATTTTATCATAAAAACCTAATCGTATTTAGAATTTTAGTATTGTAAACCACCTGAAATGAATAAACATATAATGATATGTAAATTCTTATAAATTTTATATTAATCATTATAAAATAAATTCATGGTTATAATATACACCCCATAAAATAAAAAATTGGTTCAAATGGAATATGAAACAAAGAATAAAACTGAAATTTAAATTCGTTACCAGTTTGGTAACATTTGAATAATAAGACAATGAATATATAAATTTAAAATAAACTATTAACATCACGAATAAAAATTAATTTATTATATGACATTTAAAATGTTATTATATACCACTCATAAAAGTGTATAGAGGGATAAAAACATGTTCCCCAAAGAAGACAACTTGAGATAATAAACACATACAATATATTCAGAAACATTTTTACGTGTTCAACCCACCTCTATAAAAAATAATTATTTCTTCTATATATATTACTAAAAAATAATTATATATATCCTACCACACATTATTTATCAGTGAAATTTACCACTGGTTTATTTTTAATTCTTTAATGAAAATCAATTTTTCAGATGATAATTGTTTCATTTTTTGTATGTTTTTTATTTTATAGTTACAGTCATTATAAATTGATCATTGTTCCTTAATATCCATAATTTTAAAATTATATAAATATATTATATATTAATTATATAATTATTTATAATTATTCATAAAATTTGATATATAGAAAAACGAGTTACACCATTCATTGAGATGGTTGCCTATACGTATAAATGAACCATGTTTTCATTTTTTATAGATTTAATAAAGGAAATTTAAATATAAAATCCTCTTTAAGGAATTATTTTCACATCATATATAAAAACATATTTTCATGAAATTCATCATTATTAACATCCATTTCAAAATAAAAATAAAAACATGTCACGTCGCTTCAGGGAGGTGGTAGTCCACACATATTTATCACTGAAGTTATCATTTTCCAACAGATTTGAAGGTAATAAGTTAGATGTGATACTATAATAAAAAATAATAGTAATTAATTAAATATAATATAATTACATTAAATCCATCATTATATTTAGTTGTGATGGGTGTTAATGGAAAAAGATACATAAATTCTTGAGGAGGAATTCTTTCATACACATGATTGATAGTTTTGTTTCCCATTTGAGGAATGAGTAGATTGATATAGTCTATTAAATTAATATAATAAAATCCATATATATAATAAATACTTATTTTTTTAAATAATAATATTTAAATAATATTTTAGGGAGTTGTAAAAATAAATAAAAAAATCATTGTTATAACGATGAATATTCTTTAAATAACCTCTTATTGTAAGAAAAAAATACTTCTTAAAATGGTTTTATATTATAAAAAATGAATCTAGTACGTTGTAAGTGAATTAAAGAATTTATATTAGAATATATTTTCATAACACAAATTAATTGGAACTGTGTAGAAAATATGAGAGGAGGTACACTTTTATAAGTGATAAGAAGTAAATTTCTTTTAAATAACAAAAACTATTCAATTATGGGAAGTTAAAATCAAAACATGTGCCTAAAAAGTTTATAAATACGGTATTGGAGGGGAAATATGGTCTATCCACACCTTGAACAATAAAAAATACACATTTTTAAATGATTTAATTCCCATTAACATCTATATTAACTTACATTTACTATTTTAGTATCCACCATGGTAACTAGTTAATTGACAAAGGTAATTTACCTTTCTGAATAAAAAATAAAATAATAATTATTAGGTAATTTGTAAAAATTAATAGTAAACAAAAAAATAAAACTTATCCAATAAAAATAAAATATGTGTTGAAAATTATTTCTGACACACGTGCATCCAACGTGAAAAACCCCATTTTAACATTATTTATAGTAATTAATTTTTAATAATTTTTATATTAACTTAGAAAATAAATTTAGAATGGAATTATTTCCAAATATTAATTTTTATTATTCCAAATATTGATTCCATTTTACCTAATTAAATACACCAATGTTGCATAATTTAATTTAAATTTAAACTCGTAGATGTAACAGAGACATGGTTTTCCAATGAAATGGTTTTCTAGAGAATAAAATATTTCTATATCAAAATTAAATATAAAATATATTCCCATAACCTGAATTGTATTAATAATAATATAATATATATACTTTTACTTTTTATGTTATTTTAAAAAATGGGCATTTTTTAATGCTTTAAAAATAAAGATGTTTATAAAAAAAATATATAATTCACTATACATCTAACAATTTATATTTTAAAAAAATAAAAAAAAATCACTCTAAGATAATAATAAAGAATTTATTTAAACATTGATTTTATTTTTTTGAGATAAAATTTCTAAAATTAGAAAAATTAATTTTAAAATAATTTTTATGAACATAACAAAATTTTGTTTTAGAAAAATGTTATTTTTAGGCATTGAACTTTATTTATTATTATTTAAGTCCTAGAATGAGTATTATAAAAATTAAAAATAAATTATTGAATATATAATATATAAATTTCATTAAAATAATCCCCAAATTGTGATTAATTTAATTTATTTTTATAAAAAAATTGTGAATATAAAAACAATTTCTCAGATGAAACATTTATTTTACTTTTAAATTATTTTAATTTTCCTTTATCCCTAATTTATTATAGATTAATTTATTGTATACATGTGTAAACCATATATTATCTCTAAATTTAAATATTCTTATTTATAAATTTCAAAATCACAGGTATGTTATTACTATCATAATAAATTATAATATATTAATTGTATGTCATGATTCTTTTAAACTCAATGTTCTGTGTAATGTAAGTGATCAAAAAAATAAATTTTTTGATAAAATATATATACTAAATATAATAATCCTGGATTTTTATCTACCACGTCTCATTCCAATAAACCTTCATATCATTAATTTCTTAGGTGTCAAGCCTCTATACCTCCACATCCATCCTTCTCTCCCATTCTCGATCATTCTCTTCCTCTCTCTCCGGCTCTCGCTCAGCCTCCCAATCATGATTTCCATGCCCTTCATTTCCTTTCTCCATTGATCCTCCCTCCTTCCTTCATCGACGTCCACCACCTTAAACTTCTTCAGTTCTCCCAGTATAAGGTTTCCTCTATTTCTCCGTTCTCCGGCTTCACCGCCGTCACCTTCTTCCTCCACTCACAATTTCAATCGGGCTCAAACCTCACTCGTGCTTGTGTCCTCTTGATCTACAGTTCTATCACACCACATCCTGTGTCTTGTATGATTTGAAAGGTTTTTTCCCCTCCTTCCCACTTCCAGATGTGGTTTCCTCAGTTTCTCCTCATGCTCGCGCTATATCCCATGTCACCCTTTGCTTCCCACAGACCTCATTAGTCATGTTCGACCCAATCATGGTTCCCCTATAACCCTCCATTGATTCCCACACAATATCAATGTTAAAGAACACCGACAACATCATACAAATCAACCCATGCTAATTCTATCCACTCTTAGTGATTTTATGCTCCTTTTGTGGCTGAAGATTTCCTACACGTCAACACATCTTTAAATTCACAATAATTCACAAACCACATTGGATTCACCTCCAGTCGAGCTAGGGTTACATAATTCCCCAGTTGACATCTCCATCCATTTTCGGGATCCCCTCAACTCCTCATGGGCATCCCTCACAGTATGGAGGCTATCAGTCAAGATAAACTTTACATCTGTTCCAGCTATCCATTTAATTCACTGACTATACCACTCTGAATTTCCCAGACACAATAAGTGCTAAAAACACAGCAAGTTTCCTACCATCATTTTCTTCTTAGTTCTAGTAGATATTAGTTCTAGGTAATATTACTGTACTAGTAACATTTTTATTAGATTCAAATTAACATTCCAACCTACATTACGCAATTGTCTCTATAGATTAAAGATTTCAGGACCTTTGAGACCTATTTTACTTTACAAGTGAGGAATTCACACATGCCTGCTAATACATATATGGTATTAATATATGTTGACTGATTACATTGTTTTCATATCTATTTTTTGAAATTCTATCTATAGAGAAATTTGTATTAAATCGTTCAAAGTACACATACATTAATTGAAATTTTATTCTGGACATTATTTAGGTGTTGTTCATACACGTTTATAGAGGAGACATGTTTTTTACTATCCAATAATTGATAAATTTAAAACTCTTATTTTATACCCATTATTATTACATTTCCTATTTCTATATACTATTGAATCACATAATTGTCTATTTTATTTCATCACCATTTTTGAATTGTAAATGTTTGTTATATTAGGCAGTGATGAGATATGTCATAAGTAACTTCAATACTACGTTTGAAATCGTGTACAATATGGAAATAGTCATTTATAATTTGTTATACAATGCAATAATGAAATAGGTCATGAGTAATTGAAATAATATATTGGTTTATTAGAATTTTTCATTTTAGAAAACCCATTTATTGGGTGACCTTCATGTGTCAAAGATAGCATTATGCGTTCAACTAGTCTTCATGCATCATCTCATCATGAAGGCAGTATTTCCTTTAATTTAACTACCCATCTAATCTATCCATAATTCATTCTTTATATAGATGATGACATTTAGTATGACATGTTCTGTATATTTTACAATACAATAATAATCTATTTTATTAAAATACAAGATCATTAATTTTATGTTTATCAAATAGAAATTTTATAGATTGAGATTATACAAATAATTGAAGGTGTGTTTCTTCTACATCGATCTCCAAATTCTCATGATGTATGTATTCAAACATCTATTATTGTCGGAACTCACAGTCACCTATTAATTTGGGATTGTTGTAACCTGTATTTATCCCTAAATTGAGGTAGTATACTTTTAAATTTTCTATTGCAAGAATTTTTTGACAATACTATTATCTTAACTAGCAACAATGCCATTTGAGTTTCCGAACAATTTCTACGCTCTCTGTAGATGCTAGCTTTCAGGGCATGCATTAACCATTGTACAAGGAAAAGGATCATCTTATTCTCCATCACATCCACAATTATCATAAGTCACACTCACCTGTTAGTTTGATATTATTGTAACATGTTTCTCTTACTGTACTGTGGAGTGTACTATCAAATCACCTGTTACAGTACTATTTTAAAAATACCATTATTTTAATCAGTAACTATATCATTTTAGATTCTCGAGATATACTACTGTATTTTCACTACTGTGACTTAGAAGACTTCTTTGTTCTTCAATCAGACTATTTACTACTTACAAATCCAAAACTTCAAGCTCTCTTTTACACTAGAAAATATAATACAACATAGGTATGTCAATTTTATTGTATTTAATACATATCTACCACTATTGTTTTTTGAAAATTTATGTATTTGTTATTAATCAATACTATATACTAAACCTAGGTAACAATAGCTACCTGAGTCACCCACACTGATGTCTAAGACTCACAAACACCCAATTATATTCATCCCTCCACCCACCACATCTCAATCCCCTCACATTATGTCGAGATACCTCGGGTTATGAATTAATCGTTTCATTATTTCCACATTCACCTACCACACAACTTTTTCTACGACTCCCGATTTCATTCCCCTCGATCCCATTTCTCCCGCTCACATTCCAGCTAATTTATTTATCCCTACACATTCAACTTCCTTCATCATGAACTATATATTTCTTTCATCCTCTCAATATGACTCCCTAGATTCCATGAGGTATCCATTGTCTTGTACATCTCTTAAACCCCAACCACTGCTAACATCAACTTTCAGATAACACATTACTCTGAAAATGTGTGGCCTTTTGAGTCTCGATTCAATTATTTTCATAACCCTACTATTAGAAATACACAACCCCACTCGTAGAATCCCTCATATCCTCCAACTATTCCCCATAGTCACCCACTGCTAAAAAATCTAGCATACTCCTTCAATCATTTCTAATTTTATTGAGGTTTCCATTAGTATTTAGTCATGATTTGGTAACCAAATAGTTGATATTAGATTAAACTATACATCAAATTTGTTAATATGAATCAGTCTCCACTATATCAAGATTCAATGAACTCCTCAGTCCACATCTGGTTAAAAGGTATTTTTCTTCTCTCGGACATCAACAATTCTACAATTATACATTGGACTAATCGTTCCAAAGGATTGAAACAGGCATGTCTTCCTACATTAAGGTAGTCTTCATAATAATCCAAAATTCTTATACAATGATCAATTTAGTAATTTTTTTGTATCTTTGCCTTATTACAGTAACAGTAAATAATATACTATATTTCTAATAAAAACACATCGGCAACAACAGTGAACTTCTTTTGGTTCAGTAGTAGAATTGAAAATTTTATCATGTCGAAATTCATATTGTATAACATGGGTGTACCTAACATATTTTATTCAATACATTTAATTTAGTGTTTATACATTAGTGAAATAATTTATGAACTTATTAGCTATCCACCTCTTAGCCATAAATTGTAGAGTTCATCACATGATCTACAATCATTATGTAATTGATCCCTTTTGTATGCATCATTGATCTCTTTGAATAATTAATTTTGTGTACACTATTATTTGATTGTGGAAATTTTTTATGAAGGGAATATATTAAAATTTGATTATAGATTATATTATACAAAACCACTTTCTTTCAAACCAGGACCCTTTACTAATGTAATAGAGAAGCTCACTGACCTCCACCTAATCAATGATTCATATGTGATCTATATTTCCACCATCTACATATGTACTATCATGAATCCATTTCTGACCCATTAAGACAAGGGATCCTAGAAACCTAGATTTTAAATTCTCTGTAAATTTTGATCCACTACATCAGCACATGACATGATTTTTTGGATTTACATGGACTCTGCAGCTGATTTATTATGAAAAGATTCTAGGAGCCATGATGGTTGATGGAAACCCTCAATGGATGGTTTATTTTACATCAATGATTAGGTCTTATAATTGCCTTGTGTCGTAATATTATCATTGTTTTACAAGACAGTGTTCATAGAATGTAATAAGTGTTTTTGTCATCAACAAGTACTTCTAATGATTGAATATGCACAGTTTGATTTTTCAAAATAGGTTCTTTTATACATATGAATTATATATTGGATCTCATTATTCTTATTTTAGAAGTTCCTATTAAAAACAGGTGTTACAATTGGAAGACCAAAATGAAGTGATTAATACCTTAAGGAATATGCATAATTTAATATTTCAAAATAGGTATTCTTATTCAAAATAGGTGTTAATGAACATTACATTCCCTACTCCATGAAAGTAAGTTCATCTCATTCAGGTTTAGATCAATAGGACAAGGTAGTTGAATGGGCTTGGGGAGTGAAATGGATAGCTTGATAAATATTTGGTTATGGTTTAGGATGGTGGTAATAAATAATAAAGATATAGGGTTTAGGTAATATAATATTTATCAAGTATTGGAATTTAAAATTTGAAAATAAATGGTTACCCTACTCATTGCCATCAATAGTGATTATTAAAGTAAAAAATAAGTGAAATAAAATAGTTTTAAACTGTTTATCATCTATTTTAAATTTAGCTTGACTAAGAGACATCAGTGTAATGAATGGTGGTTTTTAACAACCACAACAGTGTGCAATTTTCATTCAAAATCGTAATATACATAAATAATGCAATTTCTTTCATTAAATATAAAATCCAATTATTTAATTTTCTATAAAATATTACCATTTCATATTACTAATTTTAAAAATCCTAGGGATTTTGAAGCAATAAAGGAGTGAATCCTCCCTAAAATATTCATGTCACAAAGGGATTATTTGTATTTTCTATATCATCCAACCTATCACAATTCAATATGAGCCCTATATGATGTTCATTGTGTCCCCCTCTACAGTTTCATTGCATTTTATGTTGTCACTACCTTTATATTTTCAGTGGATACAAATGCACAACTTCGCTGTTTCGAGGCTGACTCAAAGAGATGTATATGTCATTTCTCTATTTTGTATTACTGTTGTGCCTTTTGTTTCCCTTGTAGAATTATGTTCTTATTATTATTTTCAATGTATGTTTAGACCAAAATATTAACTAGAGTGGATTTAATTTTACATTTTTCATTAATTATAGCAACCTTCTTGATGTAGAATGTCATGTGGTGGAATATTTTGGTTTAATTTTTTTATCATACAATAGGTAAAGGCTGGATGTGGATGATCTTGATCATACATATTAGGTCACATTTTGGAATCAGTCTACAATTTAAGGAAATACCTCATTATAGAAATAGGAGGAATGATATTTTTTTGGAGCTTTGGATATTTAAATAATATTTGCCCATGGGTTAATTTTTTTTATTTGTTCATGTTTTGAACAAATTTATATTTTAGTGTATCTATTACATCTATAATATAAATATATTGGTTTAACCAATTATTTACAATACATTTTTATAAATTCAATATAAAAAACTGTAGACCATTCAATTTTCATACATTTTAATCAGTTTTTACTAAATGTATCTTGTTAATCATTTCTTGAAAACGACCCCTAAATATGACAACCTAAAACATATTGTTAATGAGAAAAACACAATATTGAGAATCTTTTAGTTCATCGACTTATCGATTTTTTCATTTCATAGTATATAAACACAAATTGTTTTCCCTATATTAATTTTATTTCTATATTTCTTTTCTCAAATCTTGGAATTTATATAATGAGAACATAATAGACCCTCTAATCTAATACAATTTTTATTTTAGAAGATATTTTGTAGGAAAGTCAAAACAATTATTCAAAACAAACATGATCATTAGAGTAGCATGGTTTTTGTGGTTATTGATGAGTTATACTAACAGACGGGTTCTTATACAAGTAAATATCCATTGAGTTGATGAATAATTCAGTGTTATGACTTCATTAGAGGATATTGGCAAACTTTTCCACTCTATAAAATAAGACTCTGAACACGCATACTAGCTAAAATCGATTTTGGTTGAAAAAATAAGAATCATAGTAATGTAATTAATTTTAAATATGATCATGATTATGTGAAAGGCAAAGTCACAACAAATCCTGATATGGATGGTTTTGGTGTGCACGATTTTTTTTGCATTGGGTATGCCCTGGCGTATTTTATTTTCCCATTTTTTCCTTTTTCAGCTCAATCTCAAAGTTCTTATTTCAAACTAATTACTATATTATTTTTTGTTAAATGAATTATCTGCTTCTAATCATTTAATTGGTTTTCTTCTATAAATATTTTTTTTCTAAAAAAATGAAAACAATACATTTTTTTTCAATATGATCATCTATAATACAATATTATGTCACATGAATTATGTTCTTCCAATAATTTAAATGATTTTATTCAAAAAATATAAGTAAGTGTTTTTCTAGAAATAAAGAAAAAATAGCTTATTATTTCAAAAATATCATCTACAATAATATTTTATTTTAAATGAATTATCTTCATCTAAACATTTAAATGTATTTCTTCTAAAAATCATTGTTTTTTAGATGAAAAGGAAACACAATATTTTTTTTCTAAAATATCATCTTATGTGACTGATTCTATAATCATTTTTCAATAGATGTTGTGGAACTAATCCAACATGTTGGATGTTATAAGGTTTTCCAGTTTATTTTTTTGGTATTGAATGCAGATTGATTTCAGTGTTATTCATGGTATAGAGAAGGACTAAAGTTAAAAGGTATGATATTATATAATGAAATTCACATACATGAATATGCAATTTTAATAAAAAATTATTCAATGGGTTATCATTTGGAATTATTCCATTAATTTAATATTTTTATTTTCTGTTACATGGATTGTGGATTTTGAATCTCATAATTGGTTCTTCTTATATCATTTTCATACTGAATGGATGGTTACTAGCCTAAGAAAATCTATAACTAGTTTCCAACATCATGAATGCTTCACAGTCAATGTTCCATCAGTACGAGTGCCATACATTCTTTTTCAACCTTTTTTTATTATAAATCATTCCAATCTATCGGAGGTCAGTTATCAATTCCTATCAGCTGACTAAAAACTGAAATATAAATTTGTACATTATAAAATATTGAAGTGGCCTATGATTTTATATGTTTGTTGTTGGGAAGCTGAGATATACCTACAATATTTTATATATATGATACCTATTACCTATAGACATTGAACATAACACCCAAATAAGGGTAAATAATAAATATATTTTAATATCACATAGACAAGAAGTGGCTGTAAGCATACATCTCTTGATTATTTATTATTGTTTTCAATTATAATTTAATTGGAACTTTTTTCAATGAACCCATGATCAAGGAACTGTCTATATTTTAACATCCAATGTTGAAAAATGAATGCACGAAATACAAAAACATTTTGGATAGTCTCAGATTTTTTGTTTAATTATCTTTTTTTGTATTGATTAGGAAATTTATATTTTATTATATTTTAGCCATGTATAACCAGTGTTTTATAAGGTGTTATCTAATATGCAATTATATTGTAATATAAAAAATATAATTTACATTCTTCAATATCTTGAATATGGATGAAATTATATAATTTATATTTTAATCAATATTATGGAATCTAAAATATTTGTCTATGTATTATATATATTTTTATGTGTAATATTATGTTATAATGTGTCACAAATCTGAAATCATTGTGAAAAATTTCGCACAAAGAACAAATTATAAACTTCATAAACTTTTTATAATTATATATTATATAACCTGATATTTGTTTCTATAATGTGTCTACAACAAGAGGTATTTGTAAAATCTGGAATATATTTGTCTTAACAGTGTCAAAATTAATTTGGAATATTTTTATGTATTTTTTATGACAAATATATTAGTTCATCACGATTAAGGTATTTTTTAAAGCTTTTTATATTAAATTGTACTTCATAATATATTTTATTTATTATTAGTTCATAATTAATGGGTGACACATATCATTTATTATTGACATTTTTAATGCCATATAACTCGTTTTTTATACATTTCATTTACATTCACATCAATTTATTAACATTGATTTCTTGTGTTTTCCAAGATGTTGGCTTAGTTTGAAAATATTTGTACAATGATTAAAATATAACTACAAGATGAAAATCCATTTTGGTGTTTCTCCATTCAATACAATGTATATATCAAATGGTTTGGGAGGAGGAATTATAAACGTACAAATAAAACACGCAACATACATATGTAAGATATTGGGGAGACTCGAACATTAATTCTTTTTCACATGGTACATTTTATTATTTGTTGGAGTGATCCATCATGAAATTGTTTCTGTCTTGATATTCCTCTTATGACATTATTCATATTTTCTATTGAAGGTTTTCTATATATCATTTTTCAGCATCACTGTATCCGTATTCAGCCCTATGATTTCATCATTTTTATAATTAAAATTATTCATTTGAATCATTTTTTTATTTATGTAATTAATTTCTTCGTCTTGAATGTACAATATAAATATTTATTCTTAAATAATGTTATTTAATATTTTTCACTATGTTTATGATTTCCCTTGAATTTTCTCAACCTCAATTCCATTGTTCTATACTATTTATTTGGGGTTTAAATATGATTAATATTAATATGGAATAATAATTTCTAAAAATATGATTTTTTTATCGAAAATAAACATTGATAAATGGAGCTGTGAAAATACATGAGCATGTACTAGATTTATAAAATAATGGGTTTTCACAATTATGGTTTTTTCCAACCATATGCTCAAAAAAATTAATTTCTCATAAGATGGAAAAAGAGATGAAAATGGTTGTTGAATAAACATACCAATGATTAATGGGGTCATGCTGATGATCTTAAGTCATCATTATGAAATAAAATTTAAAGCAGGTAGAAGAAGAAACAAACATGAAAACACTTTATATAGAGTTATATATGTTATTTAAAGGAATACTTTTACTTACACTATAATCCTCTTTGGTTTATTCATTTAGAGTGACTAAGGAAACTAATACATGGGGAGGGATATTGGGAAGGTATTCAACTAGTTGGTTAAGATAAAATAATAAATTTATATAATGAACCATTACATTAACAAACCACAAATATGACTCTATAAACAAGGAATTAACATTTTAAATTCCATTAATCCATAAAATTTCCAGTTCTTTGTGAATAATAGAAAACATAACATTATAATGTCTATACAACTAAATAGTGTTCAATTTTAATAAAGAAATAGCTCTTTATTTTTTTATCTTTATTTAACTGAATACATTTTAGATTCATTTAAGTCAATTAACTATAGTGGGAACATTAACCTTGATAAAATTAATTTTTATTTTAATATCATATGAAAAAATTAAAAAATATTGGATGAGGAAAAAGTCTTATTAATTAATATAAAAAGAAAAATTCCTCTTAACATGGTCAAAAAATTAAAACTGATGAAAATGATTACACATTTCATAAAAAAAAAAAATCTTGTACATAAAAAATTTATAGATGTAAAAATAAATATATTAAATAATAATGTTTTTTTGAAACCCATTAATAAGGATGGGAAAACCATTAAATTGTTTTATTGAACATGGTTATTGAAAAAAAAAATTCATTAAAAAAACATATAAAAGTAAATAATCATTATTTACCTCAGTAAATAATTTTTTTTATTAGAACACATCCTCTAAAAAATATAGTTATCTCGGTTAGGTGTTGAAATATTAAAATATGAACATCATATTCAATACCAGGTTTGACATGTAACAACAAGAATGGAATTTAATTTAAAATCCTAAGACATTACAATATATAAAATACTCTAATTAAATTCAATTTATTCAATATATTTTAATTCATTACATACTGAGTTAACTTTCCTTACATGCAACAACATGTTTTTTCGATAACTTACGTTACAAGTAAGACCTTATTTTACCAAACAATATTAATATCATTACATATAATGAAAATTATTTATTATACATAAAATTTTATTTTAAAAATATTATAATAAAATTTAGGAAAATATATTGTTGAATTCATTGGTTACCAATTAATTGGAAATGAATATAAAACCGGTTAAATATAAAGAAATTATTTTCATAAAAATACTTTTTTATCTTCCAAGGGTGCTTTATCTAATAAATTAAATTAAATAATATTTTTCAATATTATTAATTAAATTTATATATTATATATTTCATAGTTTTTTTAAATTCATATAATATATTTGATATCCAGAAGATAAAAAAAATCCAATTTTACACATAAGAGGCTGTATTTTTGTAAAGTAACTTTTAACCCCTTTTATTTGTGCACTTTTTTTAAATATAAACATTAACTATTTAATAAAATTTATATGATAAAATATATTTATCTATTAAAAAACTAATTTAAAAATTACATTATGTTGAATTATTGTTATTATTAGAGATGTTTCAAATTTGGATGAATATTAAAAAATAATGAATTTTAATTGAAAAATATCTTTTCATCTAAAAAAATTCTAATGTTAAATTTTATTTTAAATTTGTTTCAATGTAAAAATAGATAAATTATACATAAATTTATTCAATTTAGGTCATTTTTATTTTTTTATTTTTTATTTATATTTAATAAAATTGTAATCATTTGAGCATTTTCACTTTTAAATTCTTTTTGTCTTCTAGTATATAGGATTAATTTTAAAATAATTTTTTTTCAACTTATGTGCATTAAATTTGAATAAATATATTTCATATTTGGAATAAAAAAACTTATAATTTATATAAATTTCAAATTAACCTTTTACCAATGTGATTAGTAAAAAAGAGGTAAAATTAATTATATTGATAAAGGTATAAACAAGTTTACTTAGTGGTTAAGAATAGAATATATATATTATAAATGACCCAAAAATTATAAAAACCCCATTATCAAGCCATACAGTGAACCTATATCATATAGGCTCGAGTTTGGTCCATTATTTTGGCATTTTTGGTAAAACTTTAGCCACATCATACTTCTTTTAAATAATTCCATGTGTGTCCCCTCTCTCATGTAAAAAAGGCATCTCATATCCCCCAACATTATTATTTCAGTACACTTTGGTTATAACAATAAATACCTAAATAAATTACCAATATCTATCCCCATCATATATAGTACTTATTTTATGTAATAAATCCAAATTAGGAAGGCATTAGTGAAAACCTTATGACGATTCACAAAATTGGTCATATTTTTCTAAAAGAGTTTTTATAATATATTCTTCCCCACATCCAAAAATAATTATTAATCCATGATTATATAATAAATTTTTTATACCATATAATTATATGTTTTTATTTTAAGTTTAATACCTACATCGTCACATAATTTTTAAAAACGAGTTTCGAAATCATCGTTCATGTGTACAGAAGATTAAAGCCTCACAAACTGATACTGTTTTGTTTCATTACAACATTTTAATATTGGAAGTAATGAGGTATTTATTACTAATATATGATATATTTGGTATTTAGGATGTTATTATTATTTTTTATAATTATACTACACATACCTTCATGATTTATCTTTTTTATTGTGATATTGTCATTCATGTGTACATAGGACTCCCACCTCACGAAGCAACGCGATTCGTTTAATCTCTAAATGGAAGATATTGAAGATGTTATAATAAAAATATGTTATATGTATTTAATAATAAAGATAATTGTGTAATATATATATATCATTTAATTTTCATTTATTAAATGCGATAAGAATATTGCAATAGTGTTCATGTGAAAGTATGATCTATTATCTCCAATAATAGTGTATTTAATTTTTTATTAATTTTTTTGTGATAAAATTAAATATATATATAATGAATATATATGTAATTTAAAAAATGTTTTATATTTTGTATTTGATTAAATCATGATACAATTAATAATAAAAAATAACATATCAAAACATATTCAAAAAACATGGCAATTAACATCGAAATAATGAAAATAATGAAATTTTATTGGATAACATGTGATAAGATGTTATAATATAATAATATATTATATAAATAGTATTAATATAATTTATATATAAGTTAATAATATGTTTATAACAAATATATTTTAGGTTAAAGTACGTACGACCAAAATGAAAGTGTTAATTAAGGGATTTCATCTCAATTTTATATCATTGATGCAAAAAATAATGATATGCACCTAATTACATTTATATGGTGTATATACATCCACATGAGAGTAATATAATGATTATTTCATTCTATATGGTATTTTTTGTTTAAATTTCAATTATATCATCATTGGGGATATGAATTGAAACTTACCGAGTGGTAAATTATTTCATAACTCAATTCATTTTTGTTATGTTGTATCATATACTTGTTATAATTAGTATTCAATTATTATGGGTATAATTACTTTTCAAAATATATTTTTTGTATTTTAAATTTATTTTTTTGGATTTACAATTGATTCACATTATTGTTTCATTAATTAATTCTCACTTTAACGTTATAATGATTATAAGGGTTTATTTCATAAGATTAATTTAATCGATATTTTTTTGTTGAATTAATAATAATGTAAATTATATAATAATTTTTTAATAAAAAATAGAAATTTAATCACCACATTTCATTAATTAAATTTTCAAATTGACATTACCATTTCTCTCTTTTTTTAACTTTACATTATTGATAAAATATCTTAATAGAATCTGACTACATTTCCCTCTTTTGTTAGAAATATATTTTCAAAAATAATAATAATTCAAAAAAAGCATAAAAAATATTTTCTTCAACATATTTAAATTTATTTATTAAATTTAATTTTGATAAATTTTTTCTTCTTGTAAACAAATTCAAAGTAATATTCTTATCACTTTCCAAACAATGAAGTTTTATAAACATTTATTTTTAAAAATGAATGTTTTTTAAGTATTAATGGAATTACCTACATTCATGATTTCAATTATTTAAAGATTCCATCTCACGTTTTTGCGGTAATTTTTTAATAATTTTTTACCTGCGATTTTTAGAGAGAAAATATATTCAAAAAAATTAAAATGAAAATGTTATTTTCCTAAAGAAATTTTTTTTAAAAAAATTCCTCGTATTATTAATCATCAGGGAAAAAATTATTTACCCTTATTGCAATATGTATATATTATGATGACATCATCTTTTTTATTTCTTTGAATAGTTTATAATAAGGCTGATTGATGATGTAATATATTGATGCCAATCACTTTATTTTGGATGGTCTATGATTATTTGTATTTATAAAAGAATGAATTTAAATTTCATTTGATAGTATTAATATGATTTCTTATTTTGATTAGGTGTCACCATGTTTATATGAGGAATTCATTATAATTTTATATGACGGTTGGAAAAACGATATCCCCTAGATGCATCGATAGGTTTCATTATAAAAACTAGATAGTCTTTTATCTTAGGCCCCACCATTTATTATATTCTTTCATCAATTTATAAACTTTGTATGTTTCTTTGAAAACATTTGTGAGAGTATTAGAGGTCTTATCATGATGGTCGAACAATATATTTTCAATGTCTATCATTGCACATTAAATCATTAGGAATTCAATTTTTGATCTTCTTTTTGATTATTCTATTAGTTAGAATTTCTATGGTTATGTATAATTTTATTGTGATAATTTATATATAATTTATTGATCTCTATTTATTCTATCCAAATTATGCTCACATTATTAATTTAATGGAATGTGTTTCAGTTATTTGCCTATCCATTTTGGCCACACCTTATTCAGCTTCTATTGTACACTTACCCATACTCTACATTTGATCTCACCCTTCTTTTGTTTCCCTTCCCTAGGATTCCACAATGTTTACTATGACTGATATTCATAGATTTGATTATATAATAAAGTAATTCTCAAAAAAAATATTTGAAATTTTCTATTCAATTTTCTTGAATGACTCATGTGTGTATCAATTTTACCGAGTCTATAATTAATATTGTTCCATTGATATGTGATATCCTTATATATTGTTCTAATGTAATGCTAAAAAGAACTATTATGAAGAGATTGGGATCATATATGATATAGTTGGTATTAGAGAAATTTTAGTAGAAACATTCATCTTTAGATTTAGGATAACATTGTTTAGAGAATAAACCCAATGATAGACTTTGAGGAAATGTATAGAGGAATATCCCAAAGCAACGATGTTTCCAATTATGATATTAGACACCCAAAATTATTTAGATTTATGGTAGTTTTCACTAGTTTTTGGATTATACGTTATGTTTCATAATTATATGATTTATCCTAGAATGTGGTGTCATTTGTAAATATTTCCTAGTATAAGGAATGAGAACCTCACCAATGAACATATCCAATGAGTAATAATGATCATTTATTTTATGTGATTGAGCCAATATTTAGAAGGGAACTATTATCCCAAACATTTTCATCCTATAAGGAAATAGTATCTTATACCAATGAGATAAAGAAAGATTAATCCAATTATTATGGATTTAGAGGGAATCATGATAAGAATAGAAAATTGAGGGAAAATATGGATAAATAGAGGAGGGAAAGGTGTATCTTACAACATGTTATAATTTTTTAAAGAATGACCTTGTAAATTACTATATTGGACACAAATAGTTTTAATTCCTAAAAATCATGTATAATCATTTTTAATATTTTTCAATATGTTTCATTATTCCTATGTATAATCTTAATCTATGATTTCAAGTATTATTTCATAATACATGTTGGAAATATTATACTAATTATGATTCACCGGTCAGTGGACTCACAATTACCAGTCTCATCATTCATTAAAAAAATTGACAAAATATGAGTCACTATTGCAGTTACACCATCCAGTCTAGAATTGAGTGAAATATGAGTCACCATTTTTTTGAACAACTGGTCATGAATTTTCACAAAGGACCAGACACTGTTGACATGGAAAACACAATGTTCATACATGTTTGGAATTTTCAAAAAGTACATGACACTAATAATATATTTATACAAATTCTAAGACTCCATTATTTTGATAGCCATCCGGATTTATGAAACGTCTAAGACATAGTTTAATTGACACTGGTCTAGATTTTATCAATATATAAGACACCATTTTGATGTCACCATTACGAAATTCTATAATTATTATAAATTAAAAGACACTGCTCATGAGATACCAGTCTTAAGACCCCATTCCAAGATAATGGTTGAGGTACTACTTCTGAGTCACCACTCTTATGCAGCAACACCAATGTCACCACTCTTTCTCCACCACTCCTGTTACACCATTAGAGACTTAGTCACATCTTAATTTATTATATTAATTCAAAATTATTACAAACAATCATATTTGAGATATTTTTTATACTGATATTGATAATTATCTATTTTACCCTTGTCAGTTGGTAGTACTATATACAAGGTACCTGTAACTGATAGAGATCATGCTCCCTGTTGACCAAAAGAATAAAAGCTGAGAATAAATAAAATAGGTGTGCGAGAATATTGATATATGTTTATGTGAAATACAAGACTATGATAGAAAGAAAGAACATATACACGTGAAGCCTGTTATATTTGAACAAGAAAGAATTTGATGTGAACTAAAGTGATCAAGAATCCTTGCAACAACAAATAAAAATAGATAATATATGATGAAGCATCTCATTGGAAACTATTTTACAAATAATCAACAACACTCTGTTATTTCTGTCTATTTTCTAGAAGAACACTTAATATTCTCATTTATTACATAAAAGAAGACCATAATAATCAAGCCCATCACCCAAAGAATATTAAACCCTCTTTCATTATTTATACTCTGTTGTGCGTATTTTTACTAATTTTCGAGTACTTTGTGTATCAATATCACTAACACGGACTGTCTACTAATATAAGTTGTAGGATACAAGATATCCACATTCAATCATCCTTTTATACCTTTTTACTGTCATTTATAACTATAGATGAGGTCTTTGTGTGACCTGGTAGTATTTTTTTCCATGTAAAACAGCAGTAGAGGTATTGTTGACTTGGAGAGTCTTTTTTTCTGTTCAGAACTCCAATCCAGGTTATGGATCATGTTTATTAATATAAAATTCTTGGTGTTAGGTTATCCCAAATATGAGAGGATTGAGACTCTTATTGATACTGAACCTATTTTTTTATCCAATGTCTTCAAATACTATTTTAATATATATATATATATATTTATTTAACCTAGATAACTTTACTTTAATTTCATTGTTAATATTAGATATTTTTTATAGCTTTTATGGATTTATTAAATAACATTCAAATGTTAAATAAATTTTTTGAATTGATGTAACTGATAATTAATCAATATTTTGAGAAATTAAACAAACATTCAAAACTATGATAAATTTAATATATTGGTTTACTGGAATGTTTTTTTTAAAAAATTGAGGACTCTTAATAAATATTTTAAACATAAAATTTTGAGGAACTTAATTCACCCCCTGAGTGTCCTACTCTAACCAACATTTGGTAACCAAGGTAGTTTTCAATCTTCTTTATTTAATGTTTTCATTGTTTTTTTAAATCTTTTCAACCGGGGATTTTTTTTTGTATTAAAGATATCTAAATTTATATTAGCTCTAATGGTTTTATCTCTTAAAAAGTCTATTCTTTAGTCTTTATTAAGGATAATATATTGAAAGGTACAACTACCAACAAATCTCCATTTTTTCAATGGAACTAATTATGCCCTATGGAAAATTATGTTGAAATTGCATCTAAAAAGTATGGGTTTTGAAATTTGGTCTTCAATTAGATGTTAAAATAATATACCAACTACTTCCCAAAATATATGAGATGACCCTAAACAAACATCTTATAATATAAGCTATAATTCTATGAATTACTTATACTATTCAATACATGGTGAAGAATTTAAAATGATCCATATTTGTTAAACAGCCAAGGAAATTTTGGATACTCTAGCTGTTTCACATAAAGGAACCACTAATTTTATGGAAATGATACTTAACACATATACTATTAAATATGATTAATTTAATATAAATCCTAATGAAAATATCTCTAACATGTATCTCATGATTATTAGGATTATAATAATTTTACTTCCCTATGAAATGATGTTACAATTAAGGAACAAATCATGATAATTCTCAGATTTCTATAAAACAGATGGAGGGGAATGTCAGTGTTGATAAAGGAATCCCATAATATTAGTTGGTTTCTAGTAAAAAATCTAATATGTAAGATAATGATGTATTAAGAATATTAAAAAGTGAATAAAGAAGAGGATGATAAACCAAAGACAAAAGTAGTAGCTTTCAAGACCACTACTTATAAAAAAACATAAAAAGAGAAGGCAAAAACTCATTTCGATAGTTTATTAAATGAAGAATTATCATCTGGCAGTGATGAAGAAATGTCTCAGATAGCTAGCATACTCAAAAAATTCTATACAACAAATATGTTTTTTAGAAATCCCATATACAAATGAATGTATGATAACAAAGGAAACTAGATAAAGGATGTAAAAAGAAGTGAAAATAATAATGAAATAGTTTTTTATAACTATAATAGATGCAGATTAGTTACGAATGGTTTTCAAAAATGAAAATAAAATACGGAATATGAGGAAAAGGTATGAGCTATAAAAAGGAAATGAGGGAAACATGGAGTTCATCCAAAGATAGATCCAAAGTGTCCGAATATTCATATTATGAAAATTATTATAAAGACAATATGTGTTTTATGAAAAACACATCTGCGTTCACACTAGAATATCTTGTAAAATATTCCTATTATTCTAGAGTAGAATTTTATTCTGAAAACATGACCAATATGGAAATGTTAGAGTATTGAAAAATTATTGAAGAAACATGTAATTAATTAAAGGATAAATAATTAGTTTTAATGAAACAACATGCTCTAACATATACTATTATCTTTGAGCTTACTATAGAGAAAGATTAAGATGCTCAATTCCATATAGAAAATAATGATTGTAATCTATCCAATGAACAACTAAAAAAGGATTTATAAAATTTGATGATTGAAAATAAAACGTTAACTAAAATTATTTGTAAAAATATTGAACCAAAATATATTACTAGTTTTGGTTATCATCCAGGACAAATAAATCATTCTAAAACAAATTTTGTATCCAAATCTGGAGAATCTAGTTTTCTGCCTAGTTAAAGAATATTTATTACAAGGTCCAGTGCTGAAACATATTCAACTGTTTCATATTTTTTAGACCATATAACGTTTATTTTTTCAAATCCTTAAAATATATTTATATTCAACTCATGAAGTAGGTCCGGGTTCCCAATTCTTTTATCACTACTGTTAATGGACACAAGAAAATATATGCACCAATGTTATTTCTTCGTTAAATTATTTTTTAGAAGAATGCTACTTATTGAGAACATATAATAGATTATGGTTCGTAGACAGTGGATGTTCAATAAATATGATAGGGGACTACTCGAGCATTATAAATATTATCACTATTGATAGTGGAAGATCACTTTTGGTGATAATTCTAAAGGAAAAATAATTTTCCTCATCCAAATCAGTAAGAAAAATTAAATTTTAATTTCTGATGTACTTTTTGTTGTTTGATTCATGTAAAACATACTTAGTATATCTTTTCATTGTGATGATGGTTTCAGTGTTAAATTTCAAAATTATACATGTAATGTTTTTATTTATAATTTTTTTAAATAATTACTTCTTTTAGAAATGATAATATTCCTACTGCGAACTTTGATACATTAGATTCTAAAAATGTCTATTCATTATGTTTTTTCCATAAAGAATTCTAGCCTTGGAATATGATATTAGGCCACTGTTACATTAAATCACATAGAAATATTACAAATAAAGGGTTAGTTAGTGATCTTCCCAACCTTGAATTTGTGAATAATAAAGTCTGTAATCCTTTTGAAATGTTAAAACAAAAAGATTTATCTTTTAATCAAAATAAATTAGATTCCACATCTCAATTATTCTAGATGGTTCATGTTGTTTTTTTGGACTATCGAGAGATTAATGTTATAATGGGATGCATTGTGTCTATGTTTATGTAAGTAAATTATCTTTGTATACATGTACCTTATTTTTAGATCACAAGAGTGAATTATGTATTTACATATTCAAGTATAATTGATGAATTGAAAAACTAATTAATCTATGAATTAATTCCTTAAGAGGATACCATGGACGTGATTTTAGAAACCCAGAGTATGAATCTTTTTTCCCAAAAAGTAGATTTATTAAAAACTTATCTACTCCCAGGACATGGTAGAGGAATGGAGTTATTGAAAAAACGGAATAGAAACCCATAAGAAATAGCTCATACACTTCTTAATGATTATGATCTAGCTTTTTACATCTTGGAAGAAGCTATAAATACAGCTTTTTATACTATTAAAAAAATATTAATTAGAAAAATTCTTATGGAAACCCCCTATGAGTTGTGGAACACTAGAAAACCCAAATTGAGTTAATTCAAAGAATTTGGTTACAATGTCTATATTATTAGAAATAAAGAAAATCTTGAAATATTATCAACCAAAAGTGATGAGGGAATCATTCTAGGCTATTCAAACTCTAGAAAATATTATAAATATTTTAATAATAGAACCAAATGTGTGGAATAATATATGCATAAAATATTTGATGAAACATGTCCGTGTTAACCTATAACTCTTCTTGAAACTATTGGGGTTGATCTTTCCAATCTGGACTTAAATTACAAACATCCTAACCATACTGTTAAGTAATCTATTAAATTCTCCAGTTTTGGAAAATCACCAAACTCTAATCATAGTAAACATGTACTTATAGATAATCCTCAAATAACTATCCATTATTTTTTTTAGATCAGTTAGAACTATTAAGAAATGTCTTTTAGATGATGTAGTTGGAGACTTGGATAATAGAACCCAGACTACAACTTCTCTTAGAAATCGGGTTGAACATCAAGCCATCATGATTCAACATGATCCTATGAACATCAGTGATACAAGAAATGATGAATTTATGGTTATGGATATGCAAGAATAATTAAATCATTTTGAAGGAAATATTGTGTGTAAACTAGTGGATAAACCCAAATACATCCATAGTCACTAAATTGATATTTATAAACAATTAGATGAATTAGGTACCATTGTAACAAGAAGGAAAGACTTGTTGTGATAGGAAATAGTCAAGAATAAGGAATTTACTATGATGAAACCATTTCATTATTTTCTATACTTGAAGCCATTAGTATATTTCTAGCCTATGCAGCATATTTTAATTTCAATATTTATCAAATGGATGTCAAGAGTTTATTTTTAAAAGGTTATATAGTTGATGATGTATTTGCAGAATAGCCCCCTAGTTTTGCAAATCCTCATTTTTGAAATCATGTATTTAAATTAAAAAATATATTTGTATCATTTAAATTAATATCCAATAGCCCGGTATGATAGGTTATGCGCTTTTCTTATTTTTAAATGTTTTTCAAAAAGAATAACTGATCTAATTATTTTTATAAAAATTATTTTTAAAGATGTTTCGGTAGTTAAAATCTATGTTGATGATATTATTTTCTGATATGCAATATATTATTTATGTGATGATTTTTCAAAATTATTCAAAGTGAATTTCAAATGACTTCAATGGGTGATCATAAATTTCTTCATGGATTTAAAATATTTTTAAATAAATAAGGTATTTTTAAAAATAAATGTTAATGTAATGAAGATATTTTAAAATGGATTGTAATTGATAATAAAAAAGGTAGTTATACCCCAATGAGTACCACCTATATGTTAGATCTTGATGAACATGGAATGTCTATTGATGAAACCAATCATAGAATATTGATTGGATGTCTAATCTATTTGACTGATATATAGAATGATATTATATTTAGTGATTATGTGTGTGATTAGTTTCAAGAAACTCTTACATATTCACATGTTCTTGCTAATAAAATATTTTTTCAATACCTTAAATATACTACCAACTTTGGATTGTTCTATCATAGAGTATGATTATTTGATTTAGTTATCCACTCTGATGAAAATATTTCTGGTTTTAATTGATATATAAAAAGAACCTCTAGAACATGTCACTGTTTGGGCATGCCACTAGTATCATAGTGTAGTAAAAAGAACAATTTTGTTACATTGTCTACTTCTAAATCTGAATACATTGATGCTACTAATTATTGTGATTAGTTTTTTGGCTATGAAACACAATTTTCTAGATTATGGATATCAATTTAGACATGTATCTATAAATTGTGATAATAGAAGTTATATTAACATTTACAGGAATGTAGTTTCTTATTCAAGAATAAATCATATTGATGAAAGACGTCACTTTTTGATAGATCATTATAAAAAAGGTGATATAATTTATAATTCATTGACATAGAACATTATCTTGCTGACATTTTCACTATGAAATAAAATTCTGAAAGAATATGTTATATAATACATGAATTAAGTCTGATTCTCTAATATTAGGTATGGTTTCTTTTGAGTAATTTTTAATGTATCATTGGTTACTATCTCGCCAGTTTCTATCTCACTAGTTGATATCTCACCATTGTTGGTCTCACCAGAAGTTGTATCACCAGTTGATGTCTTATCGTTCAATGTGACACCGTTGTGATAACACAATTGATATAATGTTGTATGGACTCGCCATTTATACTGTTTAATTTTTACCTACATCGTTATTTTAATAATTTTATTTGATTTATTTTTAATATATAATGCATTTTCGATTTAAAACCTTAAAATCCCTAAATAATAAAAATAGTTAACTATTTGTCACAATACTCTTTATCTTGAACTTCTGAAACCAAAATCATCTACATAAAACACCTTATTCTCCTTAAAATACACTCTACATGTTTGGAATGGAGATAATGAAGTTTTTACCTTCTTAATCCCTAGAGAAAGATCAGTTGATGAAGAGATTGAAAAGGGCTTCGATCAAAGAACCTGAGGAAAATCTGAAACCTAGTCCTGCTTATCAAGTGATTGTGCCAAAAAATGAATTATGTGAAAAGTGGATTTTTTTGACTAAGTCACTTTTTGTTAAGGTATTGGGAGAGAAGGGATGTCCAAAATGGTTTACCAATGGGAAGACACCCTTATACCTATATCTTGTTTTTTATTTTAATCAATATGTTGAGTTTCCCTTCAATGCTATGGATTATTTTGTGATCATAATTTTGGTAAATGAGAAATGATTTTATTTTTCAGTGACTTTTCTAAATTCTTGTTTAAAACTAACTCATGAAGGTATCTTTGAGGTTCATTAAGAAGGAATTCCACCACCATGTGGTGTTTTCATCCTAGAATAGGCATTGGGTATCTTAATAGGATATGGAAAGAGGGGAAGACCTATTACTGTTGAATTGGATAGAGAAACTAAACTATTATTCATGTTTATTAAAAATCTTATCTATCTAATGAATGTGGATTTTTCTACATTTATGTATCAAGATGTGTTCTTGTGACATCTCTTAAAAATTCATCATTAGATAATCTTTTGAAAATATCTTATCCTTCATATGTGTGAAATGTTAAAAAGAAGCTAACAATCCACTTCCATATTCTATTCAAGATTCATCAATGCAATTATGAAATCTAAAGGATTTTTAATGGAAAATGTATAAAATACTAAGGAGTATAATTTTTGTTTACTAAGTAAATATCCAAATGGATAAAGATTAGTTAGAATCCTTGGAAGAAGGCATGGGTTTAAGATAATGAAATGAATAATGGGGATTTTAATATTATTGAACATCCCTAGAGACCCAAGGATATCCCTTACCCTGGTTTGGAAATAGATGAGGTGGTTGAATACATAGATGAGGAGATTAAATATGGTGTTGAAGAGGAGAATTTTCTTGATGGAGAAGTCATTGAAGGTATTCGTGATGATAGTGCAGAAAACACAGCAAAGGGTAATGTTTTTGATGAGGAAGAAGGTGATGTGGAATATGTTGTTGATAAGGAGAAACACCCAGAAGAAATTTCAGAAAGTTAATACACTATAGATGAAGTTTAAGAATCTAATATATGAATAATGAATAAGGAAGTGGAGCCAAGTATGGGTAATGACTGCACTCTTGATAAAGGAAATTAATGTCACATATCTTTACCTAGTGGAAAGACTATTGAATAAGATTTTCAATTAAATTGAAATATATATGAGAATGAAATGTATCCACAAATAGTAGAGGATTATGAAAGAGTTCAGGTGATGGAATTACTTAATTATCCAATGTAAGCATCTATTACGAGGGAGAAAAACACTTGTCTAGAGAGGATTGAAGATACAAATCCTCTTGATTTTAGTTTAGATGATGCCTTGTAAAAGATTCCAATATATTTTGATGCTTTTATCTCCCAGATATCATCATTTATTAAAATAGATATTTCAATATCATTTCAACTCAAACCCATCATATCTGAAGAAGTGTTTTCTATTCAAGAGCCAGTACCCATTCATGCACCAGTACAAGTAACCCCAAAATATGCGAGTCTTAAATGTTTAAATACTTTTGGATAAAATCAATTATCTAGAATTGGAAATATTTTTATGTCACAGGATGCTCTTATATCAAATCATTTTGAAATGGATGCCGGAATACTTCTGGAGAAGTTAATATAGAAAAATAAACCCCAGTGCTTCATGATATACAAGAGGAAAGGCTTGAAAATAAATAGCTGCATAATGATTTGAACATTTTGAAATCCTTGGTTGAGGAGATGTCAAAGGATTTTCACATTGCTCATACTCAAACTCTAATTACTAGTCTCAATGAAGGTGATGCCTACGTTCTCTCAAGAGAGGTTGTATCTTAGATTAAACCCAATATAATTATAGTTGTTGAAGAAATTGGCCATAATAACACCAAGTATGAAAATGAAATAAATTTACATGTGGATGAAATCCATCGACTGAAAGATTAATATAAAGGCTCTTTAGAGGTATTTCTTTGAATGCATAATGCATTCACCTCAGCTACTCCATCTCAATCATCTTCTACAGACATCACTTTTCCATTGGAGAGTGGCTTGATTAGACCAGTGATTAGAAAAAAGAATAAAGGTTATATTGGAGGTTCTGATCAATAAAACCTTGACATGATACAAAATTACATTGATAATTAGACTGAAACTGTTAGATATTACTCTAAAAAGCCACTCATGATCAGGAAAAAAACTCCCAAAAACAGGATACTATTTTAAGAGGATATATTCCATGGACCAACTAACAAATCATTTCTTGTATTTACTGAATAATGTGATGATTCCTCTAGTGACTGAAATTTTTAAGTAGAAATTCAGGATTTTGAAGGACAATACCACTACCCTTGATATGTTCCTGTAAAAAACAGATGACTTTGAGAGAACTATGGAATTTGATAGTGAATTATTTATATATTTTATTACTATACACAAGACAAACCTACACCATCATAGAATAATAATTATTTCTCCAGTACCTATCAATTTTAGACCAGGCCTAATTCCCTCTACGTTTAATTCCATTTCACCAGTTATCATAACCCATACTAAGGCTCTGATCCAAATCAGACCAGTCCTTGTTGAGTAACTGTCACCTTCCTTTTACTCCAAAACAAGCCCCAAACATTCTATTATTAATGGAGTGGATCTACCCCATATCCATATCCAAAAATAACCTCCAACCACTTTTTATTCCACACCACCAGCTTCTATATATGATGTATCTCACAAGGGAAAAGAGGTGGTGGACTTAGAGCCAAAGTGATTATAGATTGTTGATAGGGCTATTATTTTTTTGTGATTGTGTTGTATTGATATCTTCAGTGAAATCTGATTACTATTTTTTCACATATTGAAATCCCATTGTGCATATTCATAATTTTTATTTCACTCTTTTATTTTTGATAATCCCAAAACGGGTAGAACTTAGAGATTGAATTCACCAGATAATCATTACTGTATTCAAATTCACTTTTATTATTCTTTCTATGATAAATTTAATTAAAACTTTTTATGTGTTTATTTTACATATTCTTTCTGATATATTATGAAACATACTTTTCCTTTAATGTGATCATTATATATGGCCTATACATTCCATGGTTTTTATCATAAAAAGGGAGATATTGTTGGAATCCACTTGTTTTAAAGCTCACAAATCATGTTTAATCATGTTTAATATTATCTCAATATGTTTAATTATTCTTATGTATAATATTAATATATTATATCATGTATAATTTAATAATATAGGTTGAAAATATTTTACTACATATTATTCACCGATTATTGGACTCACAATCACTAGTCTCATCATTCAGTCAGAAAATCAGCAATGTATGAGTCACAATTATAGTGACTCTTCTCAATATGAAATTATGTAAATTATGAGACACCATTATTTCAGTAAACCTATACGATATATTCACAAAGGAAAAGACATAGTTGAAATAGAAAATGCATTGTTCCTACCAGATCATAATTCCCGTAAAATAACAAATATTGTTTATATAGACATGACACTATTCATATGAGTTCATAATTTTCACAATGGACCATTCACCATTACAGGATTTCTACAAAGTCTAAGACACTATGTTTTGACCCCATTCTATATTTTCAAAAAGTCCAAGAAACTAATTTGAAGACCATTCCATAATTCTATAATTCTCAAAATATATAAAACACTTCTCCTAAGACACATGTCTTAAGACACCGTCCAGAGAAAAAGGTTGAGTTGCTTCTCCTGTGTCATCGCTCCTTTGACACCATTCCAAAAATAGTCAATTATGCATAAATCATTGAAATTAAAAATTATTACTAATAGTAATATTTGGGTTATTTAATTATGATGATATTATTAATGATTTTTTAACCATTGTATGTAGGTGGTAATAGGTAAGAGGTACCTACACATGATGGAGTTCAGGATTCTTATATTCAAAAAGAAGAACACCAGAGAATAAATAAATGAGGTGTGCGAGAAGATTGACATATGGGGGCCATGACATAAAATATGAAGTATGTAATAGATAAAAATACACACCAATCATACTAGTCATGAACATGATTGAATTTTCTATGAACCAAAGAGTTCAAGTATCCTTGTAGAAAAAATAAAAATAGGGAGTCTATAAAAGATTCTAACTAGAAGAAAGAACATACATCCTCAATGAAACTCTGTTTTTGGCGTCTATTTTCTATATGAATACTTGATCTTCTCATATCCTACATCTATGAAGTCCAAAGAATCATGTACATCATTCAAAGTAATTTAAACACTCTAACATTATTTAAACTCTATTGTATATAATTTTACTACTTTTGGAGAATTGTATGTATCTGTATCCCAAACACACGTTGTCTCCTTAGATATGCTGGGGGATACAAGATATCATCATTAACCCTTATTTTTATACATTTTTTACTCCCATGTATAACTGTGGATGTGGTCTCTGTTTGACTTGGTTTTATTTTGTCTCCCACATAAAAAAGTGGTACATGTCTTGTTGACCTGGAAAATCATGTGTGATATTGAAAACATAGATCTAGGGTGTGGACAAAGTTTATTAATATAAATTTTTTTGTGGTACGAGATCACCATGTAGTGAAGACTGGGTCTCTACTTTAGACTAAACCACTTTTTTAAATCTGTTGTGTTCATGTTCTGTTTTCTTTTCTACTATTGTTTATTTATACCTGAAAACATTAGTTTTATTTTATTTTTAATCTTAGATAGTGTTTATAACATTTTTTATTTACTAAATTACACTAAAAAGTTATATAAAACTTTCAAATTATAGTAACCAAGAATTAGTCATCATTTTTATAAATTAATCAAACATTAAAAACTATGATAAATCTATTACTTTGGTTTAATGGAATGTTTTGTGTATTTAAATTGGAGGCTATTAATAAATATTTTAAAATAGATTTATTTTGGAACTCAATTCACTCCCCCTCTATAGTTTCCAACTCTGAACAACATACTTAAAGTAATTGGGAGTTATATATATATTTTTTGAGAGATTCCCCCATGATTTTGATCACAATAAAAAGATATAAGTTTTTTATTAATGATGATTTGGAATAAGGGATCTATGGAATAATGAAAATGAGTTCCCTATGAATCAGGGGAATATAAATAAATAGAAAATTAATAAACAAGGAAAATATTAATCTATTAATAAAAATTATGTGGAATGATTAATCTTCACATGTTTGGAATCCAGAATTATATCTTTTTAGTATTTTATCATTAATGTACTGGTAATAATTATAATCAAATATATAGGTATTGTAATGTTGTACTATTTTATTAAGTATTTGAGAACACGGGTTAAATGATAATGATAAATAGGAAAAATTATTTAGGGATAAGAAAAACTTCTAGGATAACATATGATTAAGGTAAATACAACTTGTAATGCGTTTCTTATGTTGAGAAAATAATGGTCCAATAATGGGATGATTGATATAGATAAATATAACTGGATACTACTGACTAACACATGCCTTCCATAAGACATAGACATATAAAATTATTTTCCTATTACAACATAGTGGTTATCCAGTTCTATATCACATCAAGAGTTTCTCTATTTTTTTCTACATACTCTAAATTACCAAAACAATTCAGTTTTTTATTATTTTACAAAAACAATGATATTTTTAAAGGTTTTATTTATTTTCATTTCTATTATAATGAATTGACATGAAATGTTATAATTTTACTGAATTAAAAAGAAATAATAAATAGATGATATTAAGGAATAAAGAACACGGTTTTGGGTTCAATAATAATTCTCCTATATTTGTTTGATTTTAGATTGATAATACAAACATGAAATATCATGATGAATTTCTACTATATATGTTTAAAAATTATGGAATCATTGAATGCTTAATAAATCTCAATTCCAACACTTCCATTAATCATAATTTATGAAACACCTGGTTGAAGGGTTCTCTATATTTCATGACTCAACATTATCGATTCCACATCTTTCATTGATTCACCACACTCTATCATATGAAGAAATAACCAACTATTGGAGAGAAAATATATTAAACAAAATAATAGATATATATTTAGTATAATTTCATTTGGTATATTCACTACGCTAGAACAATTATCCATTCCAAATCATACTACTCATATCTAAAACAAACTTAAAATAAACATTAAAAAAATTCAAGAATGTCATGTGCTCCCTAGGCCAAGCCTCGAGTTTTCCTCCAATTATCGAGAGTAAGAGATCACTTTTGTTGAATAATTGAATAAAATAGAATAAATATGATAAAAATTAAATTACATAAAATAAATAAAATGACTATGAGAGAAAAAAGTAATTGTTATTATAGATCGAGAGGGGAAAAATAAATAAGAAAATAAATATAGAAAATAAAATTATAAAAAAGAATATTAAAATAATTATTATTATAATAAAAAGAAGTTGAAGAATAGAATTGTGTATGGGTAAAGACCCAATAATGAATTAATTATTTTAAATGAAATAAAATTAAATTTATAATGAAAATGAAAATAAATGATGAAAATTAAAAGTAAAAAAATAAAGGTGAAACAAAACACAACATCTGGACCAAGCCTCCTTTATGGCTTCCCTTTATGGGATCTCTACACCCATTAAGTGTGGGAGAACACCTCTTAATACTGTCCAATGGGGTTTCATCATTTGTTATTCATATTCAAGATATTTCAAATCTCAACTTATGATCCCCTACAGATTCTATCCACTGATGGTTTTCTCATGGTAAACCCATTTACTAACTAACTTTTGGAATGAAGTATTTGATAAGGTGATTCAAGATTGTGTTTCTCAAATTTTTACAAAATTTTAGCTCTATTACCGAAAATTTGAAGCAATTTTTCCAAATTTTATATTTAAATTTATTCTATCTAGATATAATCATTAATTTTTAAAAACCTAATTTACCAATGCATTTAATGAATTAAAATATGACAAATAAAGTGGTTTCATAGTCATTTCCTCCTGATATTTTATTTCACCATGTAAATATTTTACTTTTTTGTATAATCTATTTATGAGATATGGTCCTAACATAAATAATTTCAAGATATCTATTCAAATTTTGAGGCATAACTTGGGAGAATCTATTGAGCTTCCAAATGTTGGATTCATTTCTTAGTCTTGAAGAATGTAAATTTTACCAAGATTTATTTATTCCTAAAAAAGGATTTCAAAAATTAAATCATTTTATAATGTATTATGGATGAAGTAATTATATAAATTATAACACCTAAATTAAAAAACTAGGTTATTTTCCAATTACCCCCAAAAAACAATTAATAATCATAAAATAATGAAAATAAACTCCAATTGATAAATTTTAAGGGTTTAAATAAGTAAAATACATATTAAAAATAATGTAAAACTTAGATATATCAATTCAACAATAAATAGACTATGCTTGTACTCAAGAGAAAAATATCAACAAGCAATCTACGGGGAAACAATATTACTAATATTAAAATTCCAATATAAAAAAATTAAAAAAAATTCCATGCCAAATCAAATTTTAAAAAATTCATATAAAATATCAATTTAAATTTTCTATTTTAAAATAAAAAATAAATTCAATCAATTTACATGTCCCCTTTGAAAAATTATGGAACTTAACATTCCATTAATTTATGTTCCTCAATTTATTATTATTAAGGACTCCAAATCATTATTAACTTCACATTTTTTATCTTTTCACTTGTAATTAAAGATATTAATTCATTTAGAGTTTATCTCAAGTAAATAATACATTTTATATATCCATTGGATTTTAAGAGAACTAATTTATCTATATTGTAATGATAAAATGTATATAAAATAATGAGGTCTTTCAATAAATGTTAAAATGTTTCTCAATCTTATGGTTGGTAGGATTTTATTTTAAAAAATTAATCATCAATAAGAAGGAATATCTATTATGTAATGTTCATGATACAAATAAGTTAATGTTTCATGAAATTATCCTCTTCATTTGTCTATAACACCAACTTTCACCAAAAGTAAACTGATTTCATGATCAATGTTAAGCCTGATGAATGATTTTCACACCATGAAATTGTCACTACTATTATACCATTTTTATAAGATTTTTTTTTAATATTTTAATTTCCCATAAGTTGTGATTATAATAAAACTGGCATTAACCTCCTAAACACACATGATAAAAATAGTTTTTCTATTAATTGAGATTTTTATTTCTCCTAAATCACAACCCATTTTTTTTCTTTTTTTAGTTATTTGGTTATTTTTAGTTTTTTTATTTGAGGGGCGAAAAATAATGAAATGTACAATTAATGAATCAATGACATTTATCAATACCCAATTTATAAAACCACACTAATTTTATATAATGTAAATTATCCCCTTTAACATGACTCCCTTCAACCACACACATCATAATTAAAACATCATGAGAATATAATTAGGAGGGTTGGAATGAAAAAAATATCAAGAAACATAGATAATATATAATAAGGTAACTCATAGTTACTGAGGAATAAACAAGGATTGATGAAAATGAGGTCTTTTAATGATATTTGATTTCTAAAATATTCCTCTATCATTTTAAATATGGTTTTGTATTGTCATAGAATTGATTAGATCTAATACAAGATTAGTTTGGTGACATGTTCAAAGACCACTCATGAAATATGCTCATGAATAAAAAAGGAAGTACCAAGTATATAAATACTCTTGGGAAATGAAATATGCTCTAAATAATCACTCGTGGAATGATTAATAGAAACCAATCAATTCAAATATATTTCATAAATTCCATTCATGAAAAATTACTCTTAAATAAAATTTACATGAATCAACTAATTATCTCAATGGATGAGTCCTCAATTTTATACCAATGTTTCACTTCAATTAGATAATTATCAGTTTAAAACATTCAATATTTTTAATATTGAAATAGAAATTATAGAATCAATGGATTCATGTGAAACTCATGTCTCATAGATATAACAAGTAATGAATAATTCACGAATCAGCATGCAATTTTAATTTAAAGATAAAAAAAATTGTAAAAAAATATAGATGGTATAAAAGATAAAAATAAATGTTATATACATTTCTATGGAATATTATTCATATTACCGCGTTCAATAATGTGGATATATTATACCATTTTGAACCTATTAGTGAAAATTACTTAATTCTAAAAAAACTATCTTTCATTTTTTGCTGAAAAAGATAAGAAGAAGCGGTGATACATGATGTACTAATCCGTGGAATGAAATTAAAAACTAAATTACTCAAAATAAAATAAATGTTATTAGTATTTGTATGATCCCCCAAGTGTGAACTATATTTTTATTACCACCAGAGCATTGTACAATATTTCATCCAATGTCTGATGGTGGATGAAGCATTATTGACATAACAAACCACATGTAGATTTTCCCTACCTTCACATCTTCATTTTTAAAGATTAATGATCTATGGATATAGTACATAAGATCGTACCCATTAATAATTATTCATAACTTGAATGGTGGGGGTATGATGATGTTTAGGTCATCCTCCTTCATAGTTTCTACTTATGCAACCACCCCTTTTTTATCTGGATCTGGATCAACATGGGATTCATGAGTTGAATGTTTAAATGGAAATTAAATAGAAAATTTTGCATGAATAAAATTTTAATTTTAATTTCTAATATGTAATTAATAAATTTCAATGTGATTAGCCTCTATCTTGATTTCCTTAGGCTCAAAAAATCGAATTTACTCATGCGCTTCCTCAAATGTACGACTAATAATTTCCAGCAGATCCATGTGTTCCTCATCCGGTGTATGTACATGTTCTTTATCTTCCTCTATGTCATGGAAATTATTTAAAAAATATAAAAATTCAAAACAATAATAGCACTACTCAATTTATATTGAACAAAATCATAAAATAACGTGTTTAATGAAATATCATCTCCCTATGTTGTTGTTTCAGTCACTACCTTAGTGATAATTGAATCTTGGTCTTGGACATCAATTGATGGAGTTAGGTATTTGGGATCCTTCATTTTTACATCAAATTTCAGAATAGGGGTATTATATTCCTTCAATTATTATGGCTCTAATTCATTTTAAATTATGGGGTGATCATGTAATTCATAAAATTTGTACCAAAATTCATCCATATCATTTTCATCTCCCATATGTAGCTAAGAAGGATTTTATTCCTCCTAGGTCTCCTGAAGAAAAATCCCTGAAGTCTAATGGATCATATTTAGTTTTAGGATTAGGTTCTTTTGATGATTCATGTACTTATGCTGTTATCCAATCAATTATTCTAACTATACCTTACACTATCTATTTGAGCCATTTAATGTCATATTTAAGTTTTTATTTGGGAAATTTTTCCAAGAATTATTCTAGGTGGACATCTTACAAGTTATTAAGAGAAATAAATTATTGATCTTATTTTTTCATGGCCACTTCTTGGAAAAATTTAAAATTACATTGTAAATTTAGTTATCTATCTATCCAATCCTTTAAAAACTAGTTTTTAAAGGTTTTGTTTGTAAAGATGGATAAGGTCCTTGAATTACTCTATGAAAATTTCACTCTAGAATCCCCTGAATTTTTTGTCCCAAAAAAAACTATATTCTAGAGACTATGGTAATGCATATACTAGCTCGTATATCTATGAGTATTCAGTTTATGAATAATAATAATCATTTAAAGGCATCAAGGAAATATATGTTTTAAATTTTTTTTCTTTATAATGAAATTAAATCATTATAAATAGTGAAAAATGAAAAAATAAATGTACTAATGATTTTCTCCTTCAAAACAACACATTTTAATGTACAGTAGTCATAGGGTATAAAAGAAGAAAATTATTTTCCTAATGCAACATAGTCATTGATCAGGGTTGGATCACTTAAGGATCATATTAGTTAGTTCCCCTACTTATTCAATGTCACGTAAACTATTTATTTTTCTATATTATATTAATAAAATAATGATTAATTTTTTTTGATTTTTTACTTATTTTTTATAAACATTAAATATAATGAAATATGGTAATTTTAACTAAACAAAAAATAAATACTAAACAAAATATGTTCAGGAATAAATAACTAGGTTTTGGGTTCGGTTTGGGGTTCAAACATTATTCTCCTTTATTTTTTTTATTTTAGTTTCATCCTATATACATGAAATATCATTATTAATAATTATTATTTTTATTTATAAATCTTTGAATATTTTAATGTCTAAATAAACTCCAATCCACCACTGATTATAATCAAGGTTAATTACACACCATGTTTAATGGTGTTCCATATTGTTGGATCTAACTCTATCGACGGTGTTTCATCAATTGATTCACTAAAGTCAATTGTTTTAAGAGCTATTGAATGAATTGAAATAAAATATATTATTAAAAAGAATATAAATATCTTGATTTGTATTCAATGTTGGGAGGGGAAGTCTCTAAACCAAAGACATAATCCACACCTAATTATGCTACTCATATATACCATATTCATAAAATAAACTAAATAATCGAAACACATGGACCTCCCCTAAGAAAAACATCAGTTTAGCATGAAATTATCAGGAGTAAGAGATACCTATGGTAGAAATAGGGAAGATAATAGAATAAATAAGTTTAAAAAATTATATAAAATTAAAAAGAAACTATAAAATAAGAATATTTTTGATGAGAGAGAGGGAATATAGAAAAAAAAATGGAAAAAAAATTAAAAAATTATAATTTTTTTTAAAATAATAATAATAATAATAATGTGCATTATAATAGAATATATGATGGTTGTTGACAAAAAAAATAATTAATTGATTTAAATAAAAGAAATTTAAAAGAAAAATTAAACTAATACTTAAAAAAAATTAAAAATTACAATAGAAAAATGAAAAAGAATCAAAAAACAATTACTTGGGTGAGCTGCTATGGTCAATAACCTACGTGAGATCTCAACTACCTTTCAGTGTGGGTGAACTACTTCTTATATTGTCCAATGGGGTTACATCATTTTGTATTAAAATCCAATACCTTCTAAATATCACTTTCATGTCTTCTCCAGACTCATTCCACAAAAATATTTCTCAGGATAATGCCATTTAATGATTTAATTTTAGAAATTAGTCTTCTTGAAAGTTGTTAAAAAATATTTTTTGGTTTTACCACAACATTTCAGCTTCATCTGCAACTTATAAAATATGTTATATCCCATATTATTCAAAAATTTATTAAGAATAGATCGAATATTTAAATTTCCAAAATCTAATATTAACATGAATTTATGAACCTAAAATATTAAGAATCATGTAGGCATATTTATTTAATATTTTTATACAGATATTATCATTATCCATATATATATATATATATTAAGTTTCTTTGGATAATCCATTTATATACTATGGCCCAATTTAAAAAATATCGAAATCTATGCATAGATTTTTATGTTTCACTAGTGATAATAATTTGGGCCTCAAAATGATAGATTCAGATATTGGTTTAGAAGAATGAAATGAACCCCATGTTTTATTTAATACAAAAAAATATAATTACATAAATTTAATCATATTAACAAATTTTGTGGCCAAAATTGGTAAATAAATAAAAATACTAAAATTCCAAAATATTTCAATGTTTTTTATGAATACCATAAATCATATAAAACATTAAAAATGATGCATATCATATCAAATTTATAAATATGAATAGTTTATGTTATTAAGATACATATTATAAATGATTAAAATAATATCTATCTCACTAACAACTATGGTTTTGATTAATGATTCATTAAAAAATTAGTTATGTTTCTATTGTTAGAGTATATATAATTTTTTGATTTATGGAATATATCAAATAACTTATGTTTTACATAAGTAATAATGAATATTAAATGTTATCAATACTTTTATAATATAATTTATTTAATTACCGTGTTTTAAGAGAATAAATTATGATGATATTAAATTGTTTATTCTCTGAATAATAATTGCTACTTTATTGTTTTGGGGGAATATAATGTTTACTTAGTAACCATTCTTATAAATTTGTTCATACATATTTTGGATGAGATTTATGGTTTAATATTATGGAATGGGTTAATTTGAACTTCATGTGTTATTTGATTACATTATCAAATCATTTTGGATTTAGTAAATATTGGACTAATATCATAGTACTCTTATATGGATCTTATGATTTTTCAAATGATAATTTTAATGATTTAGTCATAAAATTTGAAATTCGTATATTAATTTCAAGGAGTAATAGATGAATTGAAAATTGATCTAAGAAAACACAAAATAACAAATTATTCTTATGAAATAGAGATTTATCAAGTGATTATATTTCCTTATTTTCTTAGAGAGTGGAATAATTCTTAAACTCTAGGAAAAATGGTCTTGAATCAGAAATCATAACATAATACATTTATTTTTTCTTGAACCAATAGTCTTTTAAATCATCTTAGATCTACGGTTTTGAGGCCCTCATCCTATAATTGATGACTCACATTCTTTTCTTCAATGAACTCAATGAATCTTTTTAAATATTTATGCATTCCTTAAAATTATATATGTTCACATTCCAACAATATTCTCCTTCTGAGAAACCTAGTTTTGAGTTTTTATAGGAATTTATTACTTCCTTCTATCTATTATTAAGTGGATATTTTGTAATCTCTTTTACTATGTGGGTTTTTCAACAATGGTAATTGAAAATTCCAATCCCCTAATTACAATGATGAATTTTGAAATAGGAAGATGTAATTTATTTATGATAGTTATAATGAAACACCCTACACTTTCAAATTTTTAACAACATATTCGATAATGTGTATGAAACATAACACAAAAAATGGAAAGGAATATACAATTATGATAATTTAATATATATTTACTATATATATCTATAAATTCACTAAATAATTAGTTAGCTATCATTTCACACAACAACGAGTTTCTTTGATAGCATGTTCTATATACAAGAACGAATTTTATTAAATAATTTTCATTTTATTATTTAAGATGAAAATTATCTATTATCCATTAAGTATTATTTTTGATATTTTATTAAATAACTTATTAGACATATGGTTTATGTTATTAGTAAACAAATAATTGTAAATGAATATGAAAAACAATTTAATAAAAATGAAATGTTTTTATAAAAAACACTTTTAATGTGAAAAAATCATTATATTAGTAATGAAATTAATTATTATTAGTGGGTAATATTAAGAATATATATATATATTCAACAATTTTTTACATTTATTCAATAGTTCTGATAGATATTAGGTAGTAAAAAATCCAATATCTTACATAGAAGATTTATTTTTCTAAAGGCGGTTTTCCAGCCTTTTAATGGAGCAGTTTTATTAAATCTCAATTTTGATATTTTTTAAAATTTATATGATAAAATTATATTAATTATTTAAATATGAATTAAAAAATTATCTTATGGTCAATTTTTGGATTTCATCTGAGAAAATTTATTTTTTAATGAAGAGTGAAAATTACTAAATATTTATTGAAAACATACTTTTCATCTAAATATTTCTAATGGTATAATATAATTTAATTTGTTTTAAATGTAAAATAAAATAAATTTAATGTATATTAATACAATTTAGATTATTTTAATTATTTTATATTAAATTTAGATTGATAAATTTTGTAAACTTTGAACAGTTTCATTTTAAATACCTAATTTCTAGTTTCATATGCATGAATAATTTTTAATTAATTTTTACCATTAATGTGAATTTATTTTCGAAAGAAATTATATGGTTTATATAATACTCATATACTTGTAATTTCTAGAATAATTCATTCTCAATGGTATTTTATTCATATATTTTAATTATTTCAATAACGGGGATTATAATTAGATGTGACCATGTGGTAAGAAATTTATAAGTCAATTACACTTAATAGAGTTATCTTAATTCATTATTGTCATTAATATTAAATTAATATGTGTATACATACATTTTAATATGTTCTATTATATATCCAATTATATTATTTTTTATTTATAGTTGAAAAATGTAATCGATTAATGAATTAATTCTCACGTTAACGTTATTATCTTTTTGAGTGTTGATTTCACAATATTATTCTTATTGATATTTTCTATTATTGAATTTTCATTAAAGAAAGATATATGATAATTGTTTAATTTAACATACAATTTTATTTTAATGGGGTTATTCATGCTATTTTTTAGGTTATATTCCCATTTTTTTTATATTTGGTACAAAAAAATATTGGGAATTTTTTTTTATAAAATATAACATCATATCTCTATTCACTTAGAACACTATTTTATTAAAAACCCCTATTTTTAATAAAGAAATTTTAAAAAATATTTTCTTTAACCTTATCTAAATTAATTAGTAAAACAAATTATTACCCATGCTTTCTTTTTACGAAAAAATTTCAAATGAAATATTTCTTCAATTTATGAGCCTATCACTTTTATAAAATTGTTATAGTGGATAGGAATGGTTATTTACTACATTAACAAAATTTCCCATTCACATGACCATAATTTATTTGAATCATTCTTTACAAGATTATGAGATTATTTTTTAATACATTTCGAAAAAAGGTATTTTCAATGAAAAAATATTATTAAAATGAAAAACATATTTACCACTATAAAATTTTAATGATAGTGTACTAGTATTTTCATTCATCAATGTTAAAAATCCTTTACCATTACTCAAATGGTTATATATTGTTCCTATATCATATTTATTACTTCTCTAGTTGGATTATGGTGAGTTTTACTAGGGATGTACTATTTTGATTACACTAACTTTAATACAGATGGTCTATTATAATGGTTATTGATTGGGTAATGTATTGAAATTTCATATTTTAGTTTTAATATAAATATTTATTTTTAATAGGTTTCATTTATATTATATGATGAATGGATTGGATTTCTATGGGACTAAGGATGCCTGTTATAGCCCCTCGATGCATCAAAATGATTTATGGGACAAACTAGATATGGTTTTGGGAAAGGCCTCACCCATTTTTTATAATATTTGCATGAATTAGTGATGGTATAAAAGTATTTTCATAAAGCCTTGATAATATTTGTTGTCTTGGAAAAAATCCTCAATAGTATGTTTTAGATATCCAACATTATGCAATCTATAATTATGAATTTAGTTACTGATACTCCGTATGATTATTATATTAGTTAGAATAAATGTGGTTGATATTCATATTCACGTGACTACATATATGTTATTATTTGACCACCATTTTTTCTAGCCATATTTGGCTGAAAATTAAAATTTAATGTAAAATGTTTCAGCTATTTAACATTCCATTTTAATTACTCGTTATATCGATTCCATTGCGAATATACCCTTACAAAGAATATGAGTTCAACATTATTATTTTTCCTTTCCCCATGATTTCAGGAAATTCACTATGACTGATATTCTGGAACATTCCAGATGGAATAATTTTATTCTCAAAAAACAATTATGTTTTAATTTTTTATTTATTTGTAATTATAGCATCATGTATGTATCTAGAATACTTATACTAGTAAATTATTTGGACATTAGGGATGTTTATTCCTTATGTATTATGATAATGTAATGGTAGAAGGTATCAGTTATGAGATACGTGGGTTTGGGACACAATAATATCTGAGTATCATATTCATAACACATGTATACTTGTGTTTAACCTGTTTCAAAATAATAGAATCCTATTTAATTCTATAAGATTAACCATCCGAGTTATCTCATTCATTTTAACCTTTGAAAATAACATAATTACCAATTTTATTCATGAATTATATAAAGATCACCCATTGGTATAATCTATATAAATCTCAACGATCATCATATATAATAATCAAGTGTCATATCGGGAAAAAAAATTAATATTTAATTTTTTCATCCCAAAATCGCAATTAGACCCATAATAAAAATAAATTCCATGTTTACACAATCATATAAAGAAATTTTCTTTTCTAAATAACTCTTAATAATATAGATTTCCAGAAATACTGGGATTATGATTCAATTGGAAAAACTATATTAATCTATAGAGTAATATAGATAATGAATAAAGGAAATGATTCTAGTAAAAGGATATCATTTCACTTATTTTAAAAATATATTCATTTTCCACATTTTCAAAAATCCAAAAAATATCCAATTCTGAAAACATTGAAAATATTCCATTTTTATTCGTTGGGAATAAAGTATGATATTATTAAAATATAGACTTTATTATTTTTTGAAGAAATATTTATGAACATCATTGAAACCATTAAAATAAAAAAGTCATGGGTGAAAAAGAGTTATAATAAAATAATTAAAATAATATTTTCAAGACAAATTCCCCTTCGAAGACTCTTAAATCATTATGTTTTTCTGTATAACCTGTATCTCTAATAGACCAATGGACATTGTTTTTTATTTTTTTAGATAATTGTTTTTTATTGGGTTGAGATGGAACCCTTATATAACCTGTAATCCCAAGGGAAAAATATAGAGTACAGGACCCGAATCCCTAAAGGAACAAGGCCCAATACAAGTACTAAAGTCCCATATACCCGAATACACTAGAACATACCCCAACCCAATTTCTAAAACATTTAGGTTTCCAAGATCCCCACCTTTATTGGATAATCAGTTAATATTTTCACATATAGATATTTATAGTCCTGGGTACTAATGGTGAATACTATACCCTATCGTTCTTCCAATTTGGCATGCTCTTCTATAGTGATTATTAATCTCTTGGAATACTCATTAGGAATGATCTTGTTTTGTCTTCTATGTCTAATTTACGGTCTTTTGTTTCCTAGAACCTAATGGCATGGAGGCTTTAGTGGGCATGGAGGACTTATGGTCCAAATTACTTAAAACATGGGATATGTAACACTGGACTCTAAACAGGAGGGCCCAAACAAACCAACAATACATTTTATATCCCTTGGCTAACAAAGTTTATTTGAATCAACCTGTTTTTAATATTTATAGATTTTGAGTCTGGAGGGTTTTAAGCAACTGATATTTCTTTTAGTGTACCACTTGACTGTCTCCCCTATGGAATAATTATCCTATAGATTAATAAAATTATATTATTTTTAAACGTAAATAAAAATATTATTCATTTTCATTCCATTTTAATTATTCTATTTTTTAAAATTTTCCCATGTTTTTTAGTTGCTATAATGGTAAGGTTTCAGTTGGTTGTTTTGAGGATGTTTTATATATAGTCTAAAAATGACATTTCTACATTGACAATGGTAAACTTATTTATTGGTAAATTACATCAAGAATCATAAAATTTTTATAATAATAATAAATATAAATTTTTTATATTTTTAAGACAATCCATTTAATGTGGTCATGAGAAATGAACCGTATCATTTCAAAGAGACGGAAGTACGTATATATTCATGGATAAGATTTTCATTTTTCTACTTGGTAATAAAATTCGAGAATATATTAATTTTTAGCAATCATAAATATAATAGAAATGTCATATTAAATCATTATTTATATACTTATTACCTTACTCCTAATATAAAAATAAAAAACAAAACAAATTTCATTATTAAGGTGGTCATCCACTTATATGCATAGACAACGATCTCGTCATCCAATAGATGTTATGGTAAGAAGTTATGTAATATATTTTCTTTTAAAAATAAAAATTATGTAAAAAATATAATATATATTCATTTTAGATACTATTTAATCCATCCAAATATTTCGAAGATAAAAAAACACATCAATTTGTGAAGGTGGTAATCTAAACTTATGTATGAGTGATGTTTTCATTTCCTAATGGATGGAAAAGAATAAAAAATGGATTGTAATATATAAATATGACTTTAATGTATATGTTATATACTAATTGATTTATTATACGAAGTCTAATTATGATTTGATGTATGTATAAGACGAAATAATCATGAAATAATTTATTAATAATTATACCGCATCTTTAGAAAATATCACTTCAAATATAACATAAGAATTCATATGATGGACTTTGGGTGAGACCAAGACCTATAAAAAGTTGGGAGGAAGGTTGGGGGTAGTTTCTTGGGTAAAAGGTAATCAATAGTGCTCAATATGTAATAAAAAATGAATATATATGGATCCATTTTATAAGTTATGGGAGGTGCACACTTGTAAATACATAAAACATTTGAATATATTATCGGTACTTCTCAAATAAATGCAGCACAAAATAGCCAACATTTAAATAAAATATATATTAAGGTATAAATACACTCAATAACGAATATTTTTTCATGGAAAAGATAAATTTTATTCCTTATCATTTATTTTAACCCCCCCTGATTTTTTTCACCATTTTCGGGGTGTCAAGGTTTTACTATGGTAACTATTCATTTTACCAAACAATAAATTAACCAAATTTCATAAAATTAACCAATTTTTTTCAAATAAGAAATTCATTTTGGAATATTCATTTATATGATTTTATGAAATTAATATTAATTTTAATAATCTAACGGTAATGAATATTTTTAGAAAAATTCCCTTGTTATCATTAAAAATATCATGCCAAAATAATGAATTCTGATTATTAATATATAATTGATTGGATTCGTTTGATTAAAATTTAATTAACATATATTTTAAAAGATATAAAATATAATGTAAATTTTTAATACATGAAATTATACTACTTTTTTAATAAAATGGGTTTTTCACTATTAACACAAAAATCAATTGTTTCAAAGAAATATAAAAAAAACACTCATATAAATATTTTATATGATGTTATAAAAAAATTAATCTAATTAAATGAAAATAAATTTATAAAATAAATAAATTTACATTTTCATTAAAACAATTTAATACATATATAAATTTTAATTGAGAAAAACATTTCAAATTTAAACAAACTAATTTTTAAAACTGTGATGAATATAAATCTGTAAAGTGTATTATTATACCTCATAATATTTATTTATTTATAATATTTAATTTCTTATTACATTCTCCCCTCTTTAAGAAATTTTATCCTCACAAATTTATTTATTACACAAATAATTGATGGTATTTGTTCCCCATATATTTTTCTGAATCCCATATTTCTTCTTCAATCATGTGGTTCTTCTAAAAAACATAACAAGATTAATCACCATATCTCGCAATTTCTTCACTATGTTATAAAAAATACGAAATATTATTATTTTAAAAATGGATATTTTCATATAACTATAACTTATTTGGGATAAAAATATGATATATATTTGGAAGATATTTCATTACAACGAAACTTGAAACACATCATGTAGTGGAGATAATGCTAGAGGTTAGTACACTCAGTACAAACTTGGTCACACTTTTTCTATAATTTCAAATGGAACAATATAACATGGACTAAATTTTCCCTCCTTTATCAAAAAAATTAAAACATTTTCAAGGAGAAACATTTTTAAAAACATCATCTCCTACCTCAAATTAACGATTTTTGTTAGATTATATAAATAAACACTATACATGTTATGATATTCCCTCATATATTGTGGAATCATCATTATATACTCATACATTTTTTTTAAATACTCTTATTATAAATATAATTTATTAGACATCATACGAACATGATGGATCTTGAAATTCCTTTCCATAATATTCCTATAAATCATTCTACGTTATAGTAGAATGAAAACTAGATATATTAAACAAATCCTAAAAAGAAATAAATTGAAATAAATTTCCAAAAAAATATAATTATAAACCAATAAGTATATATTATTATTACTATCTTTTTTTCTTCAAATATCCAAAAAATTTAGGATTAAAATATCTATTGAAATTTAACTAATTATAAAACATCTTATTAAGTCCTTTGAAAACAATTTGAGTAAAATTGAAGATAAAGATAAAATAAAACAGTGATAGTGACTATATAAAATCTAACCATCTATTTAAGATAAATTATTTCAGGTTGAACCAAATCAATAATATTTCTAAAAGGAACAAATTCATATATTTATTCAAATTTTCATTGATAATTTAAATTTCATTATTACCATGATATTTCTATCATAATCCCACAATTAAAAATATGGATATATTTTCTCATTTCCATTCAAGAAATGGGAATGTTTGAAGAATCCACATCGATAATTTTCTATCAACATGAACATATTCAAAAATCAAAACATTTATGGTAAAATTATTAATTTATTTCTTCATTCGAAGAGAAAATAAGTCTCCCAAATCTCTCATTAAATTTTTGTATTATTAGGATAAATAAAAAATAGATATATATAAGCGAAAAACATGAATATCTACATCATCTAATCATTACATGGAATACACAACATCTTTTTGAATCGTTTACACATTCATTTTTTGTGTAAAATTCATGAAATTTTACCTTATTTTCAAATTATCCCATTTCATTAAAATCGAAATCATATATTTGAGAATGCATAGTTCTATATAAAGAATATGACTACATAGACACCTAAATTAAAAGATACAATGTTCTCATTTTCACAATTTTTTTTCAAACACATATTAAAAAATAACAAGAGTATCATTTTCCAAATGTAGCAGTGTTTTATGATACATTATATTTTCAAATCAAGGTAAAAATTAATTTTTTTATGTTTTCATTGATGATGTTGAATCTTATAATAATTTTCCATAATAAATTATAGTCAACTTATATCCCTCATTTTCAATTATTTTTTAGTGAACATATACTTTACACTTTTATGTTATGTTGATATTTAAAATTTTACACCAAATAAACGATTCCTTGATTTTTTTTACGAATAAATACCTCATCAATTTCAAGATTATTTATAGGGTAGTAATTTTAATTGAGTTTCAATTCACATGATGAATATGAAATTAGCCACTCATCTTCATCAAGAAAAATCCAACACCCTTCAAGAAAGCATCACTATAAATAATGAATTCCTTATGTGTTATTATAAAGGATAACATAAGAGAATTAATCAATCATATTTATTATTCCTATATACATTCATCACAATAATTATCTATATAAATTTCACATGATTTTTGGTGAATTATTTACTAGTATATATAACAAATAAATGGTTTCAACAAATCTTTTATAGTGACCCCAAAATCCAAGAAAATTTATAATCTCTGTGGAACATTTATGATTGTGCTACTTATTAACTACTTATATTTTTATATGATATACAATTATATCATATATAAAAAAAATTCAAAATAATGTAAAATGTATTAACCAAAATTTATATTTACAAAATATTATATAAAATATATTTTCATTTCAATTCTATAAAATGTTCTTTATTTTTCTTATGTTCCTCATAACATTTGAGTAAATCATAATATGATCAATGAAAAATGACAAAAAAATTAAATACTTTTTTAAAAATATATTCATAAGATCCATAATTATAGTTGGTACATTCATCATCCCAAAAGGCATAACCAAAACATTATAATGTACATTCCAAAATATGAAATTCTATCCATGGAGTGACTTTCTCATTTATATATATATGGAAACACCCAACCCTAAGATCATTCCATAAAAAGTATATAACATCCTAGAACGGATCAAAAAATTCCTCAAGGTAAAAAAAATATTATTATTATTTTAGTCATGTTATTGATCTCACTCTAATTAATATAATGTTTTATATAACTATCACTCTATTTAAAAAATTATAGTAGTGCTGGGAGATAATGTACTAGGGTGGATGAAACCTTTATTAAGTGGATCTTATAAATAAATGTTTCAATTCCAAATGTTCTACAAGATATATTTGATACGTGGTTTTAAAATTAAAATAACACCAGAAATTAAGTCAACTATGAATTCAATATCCCTCCATATAAAAAAATAACACTATGAAAATCAGCAGTAAATTAATCATGGAATTCATATATTGTAGGAACATTTGTAATTTTAACCATTCCTTTATTTCCAAAAATAAGTATAATATAACATTCACTTTAATTTTATCAATTTCTCATATACTTAATATGTTATAAAATATATGAATTTGTTATTATATTAAAAAATAATCGCATTCTAAACAATAATATATTGATCTACATAATCTATCATAACATGATGAACTGAAAGCCAATTATTTTCAATATTGACATAAATATATAATAGTGGGAAAGAAAACATTTTTTTAATGAAAACCCATTCCTCAAATGATAACAAAATTACATATATAAATTCACATTACCTTTATAATTCCCCAAGTCATTTTTTTCAAAAGTTATAATTTCATTTCTTTAGATATTATTTCTAATTAATATTTACATTTCCATAACCAGAAACAATTTTTCAATCTAGAATCAAATATGAATTGGAATAATATGATCAAAATATAACTATCACCACTCAATTTTAGGGTCTTTCAATATCAGTTATCGTATAAATATAATTTTCTAACTAACTATATATTTTTTTAACTACTCTTGTAATCATGACACATTTATATTGATTCATGATCCAAATTAACAATATTACCACTTAGGTAACACATTCCAAATCCTATCTAAAATTTTTAAAATTTATTATACCACATTTGGAACATTGGGGGGGGGGGAATACATCCATATTTCTTGGTTAAAATTTTTCCTTTTATTTCCACCTTGATAGCAGGTAACACATGTTTTCATAGTTTTAATAATTATCGGAAAACATTATATGAACTTTATAAAAATAACATACCACCTTGTGATTACTTTTAAATTTTAAATAGGAAAATGTGCTTTATAAAGATGGTTCCAAACCTGTGCAAAATCTATCAAATTTAATCACATCGTCCCGAAACAAAGATAGCACATACCTGGACAGTATTGTAAAAATTACATCTTATGTGGCTTCTATTTCTTATTCTTTTTCAAAAAATCTAAAAATGTAATTTCCATTCTATGTGAAAAATCATGACCAAGATACCCTCCCAAACCCGTACCCAGCCAAAACCATCAAATACCTAAACTGAGTTCTCAATCCCTATGGGCTTACAACTAGAACTCGAGTACCAACACTAACTAGAGAAAATAATTTTTTACAAACTAAAGGAAACAAAATTAAATATATATACACTATAGAAATGAACAGTGTAATATTAATCATTAATATATTTAATACCATAAAGGGAAACAATAATTGATACAACTCAAAGGTAGCTAATGAATCTAAATGCTACTATTCAAATATCTATGGAATACTAAAACAAAAATAGTTACTTGATGTGGTATTATGGTAATAATCCCACCATCTCACCACTAGCTACCAAGACATAATTTATAGAAACCTTACATCCTCAATGTATCCCCATTATTTTCCTTATATCAAAATAAATAAATAATATTATGCACAACTGTAGTGGTGCGCATTGTGTAATCTAAATAGGATTATTAGAATACCACCCAGGTGTTCCATATAATGTTTCTTTAAAATAATATAAATGATGATCAACATTAAAAATTAGAATCCCAGATAAGTAATTAAAAATATTTTATATCAAATACATAGTAAAATTTCTTTCCACCATTTCCATATCTCAAGAAAATTAGATCAAATATATTCAAATAATGAAATGTATGTCAAAGAAGTCAAATCATTATTGGTATCACATATTATATAAATTCAATAAAAATCAATCCAAATCATAGGTAAAATAGCAACAAACATCACTACATGTTACTCTATCTTAGATACTCATACCTAAACATAGACTATCATGTGCATCAAATATCTAGACATTCGATTCTAATCTAGAGAGAAAAGGAACACCCTAAAATGTGAACTGCACAACAATGTCAAAAGGTACCTAGAACAATAGTCCTAGGATGTATAGAAATAGCCCATGAGTAAAACCTTCAATATAATCAACAGATGAGCCTTATTACTACACCATCAACCTATGTACCCAACGCTTCCAATATACTTTATTTTCCAAAATATTTCATCCAAACCATTATTTGAATCCCATATAATATTCGATTTCAAAATAATTTAAAAATACTATTTTAATTTAAAAATTGTTTTTAAAGACATCCTTTTAAAAAAATTTATTCCAAACACACAAATAAATCATTCTAATTCATTAAAAACGTTTTTTCAAAAATTGAAGATGTATAGTTCTTCGGACATAATTTGGCGATGGAACCATCTTTATAAAACTACAATCCCATCAGTCTAAAATGGGATCCACTAATAGGGAATAAGAAAAAGATAGACAAGAAGGAAAAAAAATTAATATTCACATCTAATAATTTATTCAAAAACAAATAAGGTTGGTAGAGAGGACATATCAAAACATAAAACATAAAAATTAATTTCACACCACACCAAACACAATAGTCATTATCTAAAGGTTTATCACACAATAGATCTTGAATGGATCATGAATATTGTCATCCCATATAAAAATATCTATAAACATATTTAAAATCTACCACTATAACCAATCATAATGAAGTGGAAGAAAAATATATACCTATAGAGGCACACCACAATAATTGTGATGATCAATTAGAGAATGAGAGATTCATAAGGATAAAGGATAACCAAAATCTCATGGGAGATCACCTAGGGCTGATAGAAAATGGGTTTTATATTAATTAAAATATAATCAAGCATGCAGTTCCTAAAACCTCTTAACTAAGAAAATTAAACCTAATGAATCTATATATCATAGTGCAGAATCAACGAAATCAATGTATGCTGAAAAACATGATTCCTCATATTAAAAATATTTATTTTACTATTTCAAGACATAAAAACTATTAACGACCTGCAAAACATTACCTCCATGAAGAACATCATGACATATGACCAAAAACCATTACACAACATGTAATATTTTATGAAATGAAAACTTCTAGATAAAATCATATTGTCCAAATTCTGAATAAAAACCCAAAAATTCTATAGTCTTCTCAGAAAGTGAAGATAACCCTAAAAATGCTTTGATGCATTTATATCCAAAATCTGTTAATTTAATCCATCATTAATTTACAAAATAATTGGTCATTTTCAAAATAATACACTCACCATCCCATGCAGTCCCAAATTTCACAGAAATAATGATATAAAAGAAAGTAGATTATATAAATAATAGAGATAATGTAATGGTATTTTAAAAACACCCCACCAAAAGTGTTTTCTTACCCATGAAGACATGTGTATGAATGATATATGGCAATAGGTGGGGACATTTATCCCTCAATAATAAATTTCTATCTCATGTCATATGAGAAAATGATCTATTTAATCGCAACATTCTAACCAATAGAATCCAAATCCTAGAAAATACTCCCACCTAAGTGTAAATTATCTTTATTAGCTTCTACATAGGATAATCATCTAGATTTAATTCAATATCTACCTAAATAAAAAATTTATATGGATTGAGATGATACATCCTAAGTTGAGATATGTTAAAAACATCATGATGACCAACAAAACGAAATTTAAATTACAATCGATAAAAAAAATTCCAATTCTTTCAGTGTCGTCAAATGGCCTAACATATCGTGGATCCAATATTCCCTATTTTCCAAGATGACCTTGACCCATCCATGGAAAAAATTAATTAAAACCTAATAACCTATAGAATAGTATGAATTATGTTGTCCCTAATTTGTGTTGCATCTTATATAACTATTATATATAACAATATGTGGACGTATATCCGGAATCCTCAGTGATGTATCTTGTAAGAGACTTGTTCCCACAAGGGTGACTTCTACCACCTCTGTCCAATAATGATGTGATCTACATGGGTGGCCATAAAATCCATGAAGGTATTTATTTTGATTGATGTTTGATAAAAAAATATTATAAGAAAACTCAACTAGTCGTAGATGGTTATCCTATGAATGCAAAAAATACCATACAGAAGCACACAATATAACCTTTAATATTTGAATAGCATGCTCTCTGTGACCTTCTATTTTTGGAAGAAAAAACATTCTAAACCTGACTTATGTCCCCATCACCTCTTGTATAATATTCAAAAATAATGAGGTAAACCTAGGATTCTGGTTTGAAAAAATGTTATAATGAAACCCATGCAACCTCACAACCTCGTTGGAATATTAATTTCCTATGTAACCAAATTTTTGTGTGTCTCTAATCAAAATGAGATGATTTGCCTTCATCAACTTATCATTCACCAACCAAATAAAATTACACCCTCATGGAGTCGATGGTAATCCAAAAACAAAGTCCATAGACACCTCACAGCATTTCAAAACTGTATGCTAAAGTCTTTGGAAAAAACATGAAGATTTTATATGTTGTTCATTTATCTTTTAGAAGGTATAATAGTGAGACATATAATCTAAAATGTCATGCTCCATACCAATCCTCTATAATCATTGTATCGTATTATAATATATCTTCATAGTTCTCAGAATAATTTCACATGAATGACTATAACAATAAAAAAATACTGTGATCCTCACAGTTGTGGGGTTTGAAAACAGATCCTCAAATTAAGAATACCATATGAAGAGAGATAGACTATCAAAAAAGAAATATCTCCGTCATATTGGGTATCTCAAATTACCCCAAATTCATCACCTGTCTGTTGTCTCTAAATAATGATCTCAATGATAAAAGATTATAACTAAACATTTGTTAGGACTATAAAAAAACATCTATGTAATCATACAAGTGAATCTTAAGGAAGATCCTCATTAGTTTCCTCTCCTCCATCGATTCCAAAAATAGTATCTTATGGTACTTTCCTTCTGAGAGTATTTGAAAGGAAATTCCCCTTCCTTGGGGTATAAGTTATGTCAATGTAAAATGTATGAAGGTATTTCATACACCACCTAAATCTATGAATAATTATTTTTTTGAAAATTTATATAAATCATTATCTTATGTTTGGAAAATACCATGATCATCTCCATAAAAATATAGTCTATCCAATATTTAAGTTTGAGAAAAATCTAAGAATGATCTAAATCATCATTTGTGAAATTTTTCTAATGTGGTCAAAGATGGTGAGAGATGTAAACCAACACATTATAATTATTTATCAGAACAAAACCCAAAATAACACAGGACTCACCACATAAAACTAAATACTCATTATGAGGCTCACATAAGATTAGAATAAGATATAATTTCGGAAGATATTTCCACTCATCAAAAGAATAATAACACTTTTCACCAAAAATTAATTTGACCCCTTCCCTAGTAAGATAATATAATGGTGATCCCAATATTAAGAAAAATTGTTGTACCACCGGTAGTGTCTTTCATGAACAATGAACCCCTGAATCTCAACGGGGTTTTGTGGCCCTTACCATGTTGTGACAACCTTCTACATCATAGGATTAGTTGATAATCCATGATCAAAAACCACATTCCCTAATGAATTCAAATCTAGGATCTAGAAGATAAATTTAATGAAATATTTCAATAAATATCAAATCCTTATGATTTCGAAAACAAAACCCAAATGACAGTCATGTTAGGGATTGGATCTGGAATAAACAAAAATATCATTTATAAACACTAGCAAAAATGTTGAGATAATAATGGAATTCCAATTTTATCAAATTCATAATCATTTCTGGAGTATTATTCATACCAAAAGGAATCACAATACATTTATAGTGGATATACCTACTTCGTAAATCCATAATTGTAATAAATGACTCCCAAACACTTAGGTGATGACAAAATTACCAAATTTCAATCTTTGAAAATCAGTTTTCGGTTTTTATATTGTAAAAAAATATCTCATATAGGAAAAATGATAATTTTTCTTAACCAATACGTAGTTTTTCTTCCAATAGTTCCGAAAAAATAAGAGTATATAATATACCTTATTGGAAAAAGGATTGTGATGAATATGTATAAAAACTAATAAGAATATAACCTACCACCATCGAGTAATCCAACTGATACTCAAACTCATTCATATTCATTGGTTGTATATAATAAAAGCATATCAAAATTGGTTATATACTTATCCCCTAGTTAATTATAAAAATCCCCCCCCACTAAAGGAATAATAAATAAATTATCATAGAGAATGTTTGGAAAATTGAAAAAGATAGCATGATTATCAACACAAGAAGAAAATTAATTTAGGTCAACTATTATAGAAGGAAAACAACATCTAACATCTAGCCTGGAAGGTCTTGGTTGATAATACCTCAAATACCCTACTCTATAAAACACCCAAGATATAAAATCATCTACACGAAATGAGGCTTATTAATAATAAAAATTATACTTATTATAATGAGTGAAAATCAAATCCATCTCGATGATGAAATAAATAAGCTTATATTGATAATGAGAATGTCCATGTCTAACTTTGTATTGGTGATCAATATAAAATAATAATGACACTGAAATAAATTCTATTTTATTTTTTAAGAGGATTCATTAGCTTCACAATGAAGGGCATGTGGTATGTTCTATATGTAAGAATACCGAAAAATGTTTCAGATATAAATGAGTTAGAAGAACATGAATAAAATAAATAAGTCAATACTAAATATAAAATAAACGTGGTTTTGCTCACTATCATTGGACCCATGTCTACCACTATTGAAAAATCATCAATTCTGTGAAGGTGATTCACTCTTAATCTATATGGATAGATCCTTTAGTCTTCGGTGCATATAAATGTGTTGTAGTATCATTTGGATCCAATGATCACTAATCCTAATGAGGGTTTTACATAGCCTAATGGGAACACTAAAATTGTAAATATCCTGAAAAACTATTACACAACTTCCCAAGCAAAAAAATAAGAACTCCAAGTGTACGAAACATTTCCACAGTAGAAAAAATTCATGGCCTCACTAATTGGGGGAACTGAATGTTTAGAGGATTCCTACCACAGGAAACCACCTCTACTACTCACGTGATGATCTTTACACATCCATTTTTTAATTTAGTGTCACTCAAGATTCCATTGGGTGGATGTTAAGGGGAATAATAACTGACAATTCCTTCTTCATCATTACACCATTTCGCTCTAAGATATACATATAGGTCAAAAAATCATCATTAAAACATGTGATTTGATATTTGATCGTAACCAATGAAGGTAATTATTAGCCTTTAGTTTGGCATTCATTACTCCCTATAGAGAGAAAAAAATTTCTCAGCAAACCGATTAGTGGACACCAACATCAAATTCTCTCCTTGCTGTCTAGAGAGAATACAGGAGGCTTCTCCACCATTATCGAATCAAGATAAAATTCATGAAATAAGTGGGTATTGAAACCCTTTCATTCTAATCACACATTCTAATCAACCTATTCCATGGAATCTGTCCATCACTTTTTGGAACCTCATGTATGAACACCGCAAGTTTGACATTGATAAACCTAGGTATATAAAGCAATTCAAAGACCTTTTCTATATTTTCCAGCTAGTCCTCCACCTCATAAAAATAATTTTCACCCCTAAATGATGGTGGATTTACTCATAGGAAATATTTTGAGATATCACTTTCCCCTATACCTATTGGATGAACTGCAAACCGCATTATGGATTTCTGGTATATTTGAGTCAACCACATGAACTGCACATATGATATCCTTGAAATTATTTTGATCTAGAGGTGTATTCCTTTTAGTATAATTTTCTACCCGTACCTCCTAAACCTTTAAGATTCATATTGAAGGCCTACAGTTGTAAATGTAACTAGATGAAATGATCGGAAAACTATGAAATATCATCTAAAACCACAAAATGATATGATAAAATTAATATTCATGATTAAAATCTAAAAATAGCAGACACATATCAGAACATCCCACGGTAACATAGGTTGTGTCATGGAATGAGATGGCCAGGAACTCAGTGCAACCTACCTCTCATTTATAGATAATCCTATCTCCATTCTATCAACTTCCCAAAACAAAGAAAAACATGGACCTAACACCCAAATTTGATGAACCCATCCTAAATAACCTCTAAAACTAGAAATACACATAAACCATTATATAAAAAAATGTATTTCCACATCCTTATAGGTTGCTGACTAGAACCAGAGCATCAATAACATCCAAAGTGAAACTTTTCCCCCAATCTAAAGTAAGAAACAATACATATATAATTTTTCACATGAAGTGACGAAATATAGGAAGAAATTCCTATAATACATTTCCTATAAAAAAGAAAATAGAGAGATTAAACCAACTCATATTAGGTAAAAAATAACTATGATAAAATTCCAACAAAAAAGGACAAATAAAACCAAAAAACTACTCCATATGATAACATGAAAAATATCCCAACAACTCACCACCTGCTATCTGGACACATAAGGAAGAAAACTATATTTATTCATAGGGATTACAATCCATTATATACAGTTAAATATATAAAATTCTCTATCCAATAACTAATTTTTTTTATATAGATTGAGATAAACTATCTTTGTGGGATATCATCAATGTGATCTATATCAGGTCTTTATAAAATAATATGAACACTAGTTAATATAATGAAAATAGTGAATGAGATATTGTTAAAATGTTTTTATATAAAAATCATTGTAAAAATCATTCCCTTTTTCCACAGTTCCAAATATTGTAGGACAAACACATTCAATGAATTTCATATTTATCAAAGTAGTCAAACAAATTAAAGTATCACATCACATAATGAATCCAAAAAATTGAACTGAAATCAATGGTGAAATGAAACCAAGGATCTCTATATGTCATGATATCTAAGATAGTCACACCAAAACATATAAAATCACACATATCTTGTTTCTAGATATATGAATCAATTATAAATGGAAAATAATTTCTCTAAAATTTGACCCTCTTAGGAATTTCTAACAAGTCCCTAGAACAATATGCCTATAAACCATAGGGACACCTCATGAGTGAAACCCCAAACTATATTAATAGATAAGACCTATTGATACACCTTCTACCTCTGTACCCAAGCCTTCCCATGTGATATATTTTCAAAACCAATTTATTAAATCAATCCTTCAAAAACAATTAAAAATTTTATTTCACAATAATTTCAAAATATTTTTTTTTATAAAAAAACAGGAATGCAATCCTTTATCAATACTACATTTCTCTACAAAATTGTCATGTAAATTAATATAATAATGAATTTATAAATTACAAGAGAAATTATTTTCATCTAATTTAATGTAGATATGGAAAAACTTACCAAAAAATCCAGTTTAACATTCCCACAATTTGATCAGATAATAAAAAATAAAACAAATACATAATCAGAGTCCCTCTAATCAGTTATTGCAAAAATATATAACTTTGTAAGATAAATACTCTGTTGAGAGAAAAAACACAACAATCCTCAATGAAACTAACATACCTCACCACAACCAACATAAGGGTAGTCCTCTAGAGGTAGATAACATAATATCTATAGAAAGAATAAATAAGTCTATCATCATAGATAAACAGATTAATAAATTTATGGAAAAATCACCACCATGAACAACTGGAATGAATAATAATAATAATATTTTACCCTGAGAGACGCACGTTAACAAACATGGATATCATTCGATGAATGAATGATTCAAAATGAGTTAATTTCACCAAAATATAATTGGAGAGATCCTATGTCTAAGAAAAAAATTGCTACATGTGAATGAAAATAGAATTTTTAATGTAGTACATACAAGTTATATAACACATGAATTACATGTCATAAATCCCTTTTTCCACACATGAAATACATGAAATCCATGTACAATGAAAAACATGTCTCCTCGGATTAAAAAAAAACTATTCTACCATTTAATGATGTGATATATTTTTGTAGAATGTAAACAATTCACATCTTGAACCAACTCATGAAATATTATATAAAACCATTACAAGACATGTGAACATTCAAGATATGAAAAATTATAGAAAACAAAAAATTTTATAAATTAATGAAAAAATAAGAAAATTTCTATTGTTATCCAAACTCAGGGAGAACACAAAAAATTCCTTTAATTAATTAATACCCAGACTCCATTTATTTATAAAAATCTAAAAAACATTTGTTATTTTTCATAGGAAAGGCCCTCTATCCTCAGGATTCCCAAAACAGATCCAAATAAAGATGGAAATGTAAATAGGGAAGTGAAATTCATGAAAATAGGTAAGATGATGTAACATTCTATGTCAGACAACATTATTTAAAATATTATCATGAAAAATATCATTGAATAACATCTATTTGTTGGAATAAATCATATACTATTTCATATTATAATTAATCTAATATTAATATTGATGAGCATTTCTTTAAAGATAATATATAGAAATTGTTTCTTTTTGATGTTTTATTAAAAAAAACGTCAAATATAATCTCCCATAGACTTTGTCATCCATCTCTTTTCATCATGTCTTAAGATTCCCAAAAATTAGGAGGGATCGGTTTCAAAAAATGGTTCACTAATGAGATATAACTCTAAAAGAAGTATAGTTTCCCTCTTTTATGGGATCCACTTTTAATGTCATGTGTTTGCTTAGTTAACATTTAAAAACAATTATAATATTCATATCATTCCAGGTTTATATTTCTAATGGTTATTATCCACTTAATTCATTTTATTCAAACTAACCTATTTAATCTATGTAAATCTATTATAAATAGATATAGATATGAGACATAAATTTTGAAATCATTAAAAAGAATTATATATTAATATATTCATAATTTAAAATCTATTACGATTTTCATCTAACATTCTTCAAACCTCAAATGGTGTGTAAACCACTCATATGATTCCAATTATAATGATATGTTATTTTAATAAGATATAAATTTTAGTTTAATAGAAATTAATTAATATTATTACTTTCCCATGATCTCTTGGGAAAAAATTTTTTAGAAAACATTGAAAAAACACTAAATGGATATTTATATACTTCTAAAAAGTGAAAAAAATTCCAAAAAATGGGGCTTTATTTTTACACCCATGTTTCATACAAGAAACATTCCCTTTGTTTTCTAAAGAGACACCATAGTGGAAATATTTACTTTTCTAAAATCTCTACACATACATGTTTCTAAATAACTATATTAATGTATTGCTAAAAAAATACTACTAATGGATATAAAAATAAAGGAATCTTGTTATTCCATAAAAAACAAGAAATACAAGAAGAAGATTACAATTTTTTATAATTAAACATTGATCGTATACCAAAAAAAATTCCACATGTGAAGATAAATACATTCTCCAAGAAAAACATCTCAAAACTATAATTAGGGAAAACCCATGAAGGAATCATAAGGAATAAGGGAACTCTTGAAAACATATTTTGAAAAGAAATATTTATCCTTTTAAAGTTCTTAATGATTCACTACCTAATGAAATTTGAATATTTCTATTAAAATCCCTTATTAAAATATATTGGTATCTTACATAACTACAGTAATAACCTAGATTATCCTATGTTTCATTAATATAATAATAAATAGAGATTAATTAAATCTCGTGAAGTAACCATTGTAATTATCTCCATCATTTTAACATTTTAAGAAAACATAATTATCTATTTCATTGGAGAGTTATATCCAGATCACCCATCATTTTCATCAATATTAGGAACACTATACATTATCTATACTTCCAAAGAAACATATCATTTACAAAAAATTGGTAAGATATTAATTCTTGATGCAAAAAACTATTCTTAACACATAAGAAAAACACGTTGTAGTTATTACACAGTCATTTGGAGAAATATCGTTTTTTAAATGTATTAAAAATTAAGAATTCCAAAAATTAGAGGAATGTGATCTCATTTGAAAAGACATATTGTATTATAGAATAATTTTCATATTGAATAGTAAATCTGACAGGGAGAAAAGGCATTCAATCCATATATTCTAAAAAATGACTTTGTACAAATATGAAAATTACCCACACTATTACCGTTGAAAAGATTAAATTTTAATGATTTGCAAATAATTTCTAAAATAGTTGAAAATAATCTTTATAAAAAATTCCAATAAATAAAAAAATTATTGAATCAATTAATTTAAGCTCAATATTATAGAAGAAGTGTTTGAAGAAAAACATTAAAAACAAATCATTAAAATTCATATGCCTAGTTTTTAATTTATTGTCATGATCATCTAATATGTGTTTGGTAAGATGAAGATGGATTTGTGATGACTGTATAATTATTAATGATTTATTTATTATAATTATATGTTATTATTGTGGAATTAATCATGTTTATCGAGACGGTTTTTGAACCATCCTTTATGTCCATGACATTTACTAGTTGTGTTGGGAGTTTTCACAATGTTTTCATCATATAGATGAATGAGGAATCGAATATATATATCTATAATATATAATAAAAAAGTAATATAAATGCCGAAAATTGTTTTCTATGAAATGTTTCATTAATAAAAGAACAATTTCTTAAAAAATATTTATATTTCAGGATGAATATTTAGTATATGGATTGGAATTTTATCTATGGGTTCTGATTTTGTCTAACAGTTTTCTATGGGTGTTATCAAATAATAGGACCCAAAAAGGGAGTCAGCCAACCAACTCAACCAATGTATTATATGAGAAGGGATCAACCACGTACTAGGGAGTCTTCCATCCAACCCGCAAGGTGGATGAGTGAGTGTGACAATTTATATGCTTAATGGAGTGCATACAGGAGAGAATGCATGAGGTTTTGATTGTTTGTTGGTGGGACAACACATGTTTCCATTTACCATGATGTAGTGTGTGGTGTGTTTCTGGTGTTGATCCCTTTCTACAGACTCCAGTGGTCGTTGATACGGTTATACTTAATAAACATGCCTCATTAAATCAGATATTTAATATCAGAAGGAATAAAAGTGATTCATTTGTCACCCACATAGAAATATTATGGGCATTTAATCAGTCATTTGATCCAACATATTTTATGTAACTTACCCTACCATGTGATCATATTCTACCTAAAATTCTACTCAATGGAAAATCTATGCATGAGTAGATGGAATGACTTCTTTCGATCAAGCCTAAGGGCACCATAATCATGCCATGCTTGAGATTATTTCATAATATAGACATTTGTAATATGAATATTAATTGATATGAATGAAATATTTATCTTTAATTAATGTTTTAATTCAAATTATTTTACAATTTATAATTAAATTGAAGGTTATTTATTCATCGTACATCATGGATGAGTTCAAGTCTATAAATGAGTTGAATCGCCTGATCTTCAATGCGTGCATGTGAGATGAACTCATGTAATATAAGACTCTGGGAATTTTAGTGTAGTAATAACTAAGGAACCCTTATATATTTCATTTTTATCAAAATTGTGACAAATAATAAAAATTAATCTTTTTATGATACATTAAATGAAGAGGAAAAGGTAGTCATAGTTTGTGAAACCTTCTTATATAAAGGGGTCTTTAAATAAGATTATTATTACTTCAAATATTGATTTGTTCAAATTTCCCCTAAAATGGTGAACTAATAAGACTTATGGTTTTTGAAAAGATAACCCCTCTTGTAATAATCTAATAAAAATGAGAAGATGTACCTACACGAATTATACATGTAAAAGGTACAAGAAAAATGATTCTTAATGAATTTTATCCATGAATCCATTAAGGAATTCATGAAACCCTTACATATAAAATCACTTGTTTACACAAATGGGCTGAGACACCATGATCTAGAGTATAAAGAATATTTATTAAGGAAATAAGAATATGAGATAAACTATGTATGTAAGAAATTAATATTACCATATGTGAAATGTTTTTAATGATGAATAGAATTAAATTGTGAGGAGTATTGCAATATATGGTTAGGTAAGAAGAACATAGAGCTTATATTCATTTTCCTAAAGAAGGAAAATTCCAAGAAGTGCATATAGTTGCATGAATTATCACATGAATGGATAGGTGAAATATTAGTAATTTAAAATAAATAAAACATAAAATTAAGAAATAAACATTTTTTTCTGAATTAAATAATCAAGGGTGAATTTATTTTTTCATGGGTTTCACCACATAAAATACACAAGGCATATCACATATAATATATCATACATGATGTAAATTTGATCTATTCTGATTGAGAATTTCAAAAGAGACTATATTGAGTTTTTAAATCCTTATCTTATAAAAAATAATAATAAATAATTTGTATTCACTACTTGAACACATATAAGTGACATCGAGACATCCAAATTATAAGTATAACATTATCATAGTTTCACTAAAGATACTTGTTGGATAGTGGTGATCCAAAACATCTAAGAATGAAAAACAAGAAGCCTAGGTTCTTGAAGAGTATACAAGAATGTATGATTTATTGATCTCAAAGATTAAGATATAAAAATCATCATGTAGTGGATCAAGCCTTCAATAAGGTTTATGACCTATAGATAGTGCTGGGAGTATGTGATGTCTTATGGTTTGTAATAGGAGTGTATGGTTATCCATCTTGGAGATAGATAAATTTAATTATTTCCTGCATATATTGATGTAGAAGTATTGTAACACCCGGGACTTTTATGAGAAATATTTTTTTTATGTTGTCTAAATTATCAAAGCAATCGTTCACTACACACAACACTATCTTGGCTTGCATTAACTGCAACGGTGGCCTTCCACGATAACTTGTGTTGTACGCAATAACGAGTTTCACTAAACAACGATATGCTATTAAAATATTATTAAAACTAACAGTAATAAATATTAATACCCACTTTTTGAAATTTTATAAATTTTATCATTCAAAATGGACTTCATTTTTGGATGCAGAATATCGAAATTAGCCTAGGGTGAAATGTTTTCTATTTTTCTAAAAACATTTAATTTTTGATGAATAGTGAAAACTCTGGGTTACTATTTAAAAATCGACTTTTTATTTAATTATTTATTTTATTTAAATTTATTTTAGCTCAAAATTTATACATAATACCTTTATAAGTTCAAACTAATTCATTTGGAGTCATTTTATAATATTTTTAGATATAAAAAAATTTTATTGAACTTTTCACCGTCTTTTACCCACATCCTTGGAGAATTTTCAAATTTAAAAAAATCTAAATTTTATAGCTTTTGTGAATGGAATTTCAAAAATCCGAGACACACGGTTTGTTTCAGTAATTAAAATGTGATTCAATGAGATGAAAATAATTTTTGGTGAATAGTAACATTTTACTATTATTTACCACGGTTAAAAGTAAATAAGGTAATTTAGGGTAAAAATGATATTATTATTCCCATAAAACATGTCCTAATTCTATTGGATAATTTTAATTAGACCTAAAACAACCTTAGGAATAAAATATGACCATTTAGGCCCACTTGGATTAGATTAGGACATTTATTATTAATTTATTTAAAGAAGGGTAAAAATAATTAAAATTAATGTTTAATAACTAAATCATTTGTAATATAGTATTATACATAAGATAAATTTGACTATGAATATTCATTATAAATATAAAAATATTTCCTACATAATGATATTTTATTTGTAATTTTTATACATTATATAATTTAATTTATTTATGACACAATGATGATGCAGTAATTATCTTTTTAATGAAATATTGTCATAATTGATGTTATAAATACCCAAATAAATGTAATTATACACTTTTTATGAAGTTAAAAAATTTTATAGGTTTATATGAAATGTTATTATTTATTTAATTAACTTTTATCAAACTAATAATTCTGTTATGAGTTTCACAAAAATCAATTTCCAAATAGTGTCAAAATTGTCATAAAATAGTTTGAAAAACAAATATTATATTATTAATTGTTATTTTATTCCTAAAAAACTTACGATCGGCAAAATAAATTATATAAGGTTATATATATTAATATTAAACAACTTGGGGTTCTTTTTTATTGTTATAGTATGTTTAGTAACCATATATTATAAGAAAACAAGAAGACACGGTAAAGGTTAAATTATCTAACTTAAAGTTAAATCTAAATTATAAGGTTAAAACAGATACCTAAACATGTCTAAATTCTATTATATGAGAGTATTTCGACCCATACCCACCTTATCTTCGAAATAAATCAATTTGGAGCTTTTAAAAACCGAATATGGCTTTATAATAAAATAATATTTTTAGTTTTTCCAAAGGTGTCCCTCTCCTCTTTTATAAAAGGGCACCTCATCCCTCTCTTCCTCACACCACATTGAGCCTTCATGCTCGGCCAACCCCTGCCAAATTTCCTTTTCCACTTCCCTAGAAACATCCTAGAGGTCCTGGTCTTCTTCAAAGACCAATTTTAGTGCCCTAAGAGGAGGTCTCAAAGAGGCGCTTCAATGAAGAGGTAATGTCCGTTACAGATTCTTTAAACATTATTTCTTCTTCCACATATTCTTCTTTAGTTGTTTAATTATGAAGTAATAACATATGTTTCACTAATATACTTATATGTTATTATAAGTATTAAAGAACCCTATTTCACCATCTATCCATCCTATGGAAAATGAAATCACCGCGCGTGCGTACGTACGAAATACCATCTCCACGCCGTGGTGTAATCCATATCCCACCACCACCTTACATGGATGGGTATAGTGGTGTACATAATTTCTATATATGAATATTTTAAATTGATATTGATTCTTAAATATTATTCATACACTCCAATACAATTTCACGATCATGGGAACGATATCATCGCTCGTGCGTACGTACGGAATACCGTCTCCACGATGTGATGCGACTCGTTCTACATGATCTTCATTGCATAATGATTATATAAATGAATTGAATGAATAAGAATGAGAATTTATTCGACAAAACACGCATAAGAACAAAAAGTAATAAACACCCGAATAACAAGTAGCAATAAAATATTACTAATAAGAAGCATAGAATATGACCATATATGACATCATAACAATTTTATGATTTTGGAATAAGTCAATGAAATTATTTTAATCATTATACGGGAGGTTCAGACACTTACAAAGAAAATCAGACCTAAGGTAAGGGAAAATCTCACAATCTCATTTTTATCCGAGATTGTTTATACATCAGAATTTACTGGGGAATATTTATCATCCACATCAATGTTTCCTCAATATTTAATATTATTTCCATCCACCTAAAATTTTTTAAATCCAATTTTACCCTTTGGTGAGTTTTTAGTAAAATATATGAGAGGAATATTTTGTCATTTTTCATACGAGGCACTTTTTGACTTTTCTGGCCAAAGTACGGGAAGAATGTTTTTTTAACTTATTTGACCTGAATAGAATTTTAGAACATTATTTCCATGAAGCATACTTTACATGTTTTCAAGTTTATTTTTAATCAACATCTTTTAGTTTAAAATTTTATAGAATTTTAATAACGGAAAATGTTATTGAAGTAGAAAGGATATTTTCCTCAAGAATGGAGTTCAAGTGTTTTATCAAAATTATTTTCCATCTAAGATAATATAGGGTTTTGTTTCTATCCCTATTTTTAAATTGATTTGATTATGTTAGGATGGAATTATTTTTATGTAGTTCTATTATCTTATATGATTTATGTTATGATGGCATGGTGTTTAAGAATCCCATTTTTATTACATGGGTTATGCTGTGATGTATGGTTTATGATTTTGTGGCACACATAAGAATGGTTTCATTATTAAATGAGTGGGACCTATATCTCCCTCAAATGCATTGGGTAAATATCTATATCTCATGAGATAGACATGGATGGAACGGTAGGTTAATCTGGTTCAGTGAAACAAGAATGAAATGAGGAGTGAACTCGGTTCCGAAATGGACTTTTTCCGCTAAGATAGTCTTGGATATGAGTCTTGAATACTAAGAAATTATTCTCTATGATTATGTGTATATGCCACAAAGTTTCATGTTTTATGTTATGATTATTGGGATTACATTTCACTACTATTATTTATCCCATGTTATGAAACTATGATCTCTTTTTCATTTTAAGATTTCCAAAATGATATGTTCTTATGAATATGATGTGATGGATATTTGTTTTTACCCTTACTGAGCATTTGAGCTCACCCTTTTGTATGTTTTCCTTCCCCAGGATAGGAAGAAGGTTATTATGTAGGATATGCCAAAAGGGACTCTAGATATGATGAAATAAATGGGTGAAAATGTAGATGCTTTATGAACTAGTTTTTTATGTTTTCCGATTTTTAAAGACTCTATACCTATACGGTCTTTTCCTGGTTTTGTTATGTGTTGTAATAAGTGTTCTTCAATTCTAGAGTAATTATAATGTGCGTAAAGTATGGGTCATTATAGTTGGTATCAGAGTAAAGGTATAGTCAACCATTGGAAACTAGGATGTGGAAGCCTTAGTAAGAACCCTAAGGATATGTCTAAGCATAGAACACAATCGTAGTGGTTAAAAAATGTCCATGAAAAACCTATGATAAGAACTTAAGTGCGAAATTTTAATCTTGATTATGTGGTTTTCCTTTTATAATTAGTGATACTCACACTATGCTTCTTAGTTCTAGTCAATGGTTGGAACTTGAAGGAACTGTGTTAATGAGGAATGTGACAGGCAATGAAATAATTGTCCTCATGAGCAACCAAACATTATAGGAGCTGCAATAAAAAATCATGTAGCCATTATCACACAACTCTCTCAAGATATAAATCATGCATGACTTCAAAATGAGAAAATGAATGAGAAACATTTTGTTGAATCTTTTATGAGGCAGCATCCACTCTCATTCAGCGGGTCTACTCATCCATTAGTGGATGAATAATAGATCAGTACCTCTGAAAAGATATTTGCAGTTCTTCAATGTTCTGAACCTAATAAAGTCATCTTAGTAGTGTATCATTTGGAAGGAGATGTTTATCAATGGTGGAATCTTATTAATAATACAAGGCAATGGGATGAAATTGAGTCCAGGGAATGGGACAAGTTCAAGAACATATTTTTCAATAAGTATTTCCCGCGTATTCTTCGAACAAATATGGAGAAGGAGTTTCTTGAAAAGAAGAAAAAGGATGATGAATCTGTTGGTACCCTCGAAGAAAATTTTACAACACATGCAATGTATGCTTCTGGTATTATTATCCACCCTGAGAGTAAGATCGATCGATTCTTTAGTAGCTTAAAACCAAGTCTTCGATGGGCGTTAGCCATAAGGGACATCAATAGCTACAAGGAAATCTTTCGATGTGCTCTCAAAGTTGAGATGGAGATTGGAGTAACTCATCAGTCATATGGGTTTGATATGAAGAGGAAAATGGAATTCAAAGGAAAATCTAAAGATCGCACTAAAAAGAAGATGAGTTTTCCCTTATGCTCAATGTGTGGAAAGAAATATGGAGTGAGTTGTCTTAAAGGGACAAGTAAATGTTTCAAATGTGGAAAGGAAGGTCATTATGCATTTCAATGCCGAAATTATGGGAAGAAGATGTTTACTGACGCGAACAAAGAAAAGGGCGCACAGAGTGCACCTCCTACACTTCAATGATACAAGTGAAAGGAAATGGGGAATTATGCTAATCAATACGCTAATCCAATGGTTGTTGATGATGATCAACGTCAATAAAATCATAAGGCTAAAGACAAAGGAAAGTCACATACAATTTATATCAGTGATGTGGAGTATGATAATGAAGTGGTGAATGGTACACTTACCATCCACTCTAAAGTAGAAAATGTTTTATTTGATTCTAGATCCACCCACTATTTTATTTATAAAGAATTTTCTAAGGGTATCACAGTATTACCTCAACAATTAGTTTTTGAGTTAGATGTGACAACCCCTAATGGCACAACAGTCACATCAAAAGTTTATAATTCTTCTCCGATTGAAGTTTGTGGGAAATTTCTTCTTGAAAATATTGTGATCCTTCCTATAGTGGAATTTGATGTTATTCTTGGCATGGATTGTCTTTCTCTATATGGAGCTGATATCAATTTCCAATGAAGGGAGGTCACATTTTATATTCCAGACGAATCTATGGTTGTCTATCGATGCAAGGATGAACATAACCTTCCAGTGGAAATTTCTTCCATATAATGGGTCTTGATTCAACTAAATGAAGGTTATTTATCTCAAATGGCTGGAGAGAAACTCACGATTAATAATATTCCCATTGTACAGTAGTTTGATGATGTCTTTCTAGAGTAATTTCCGGGTCTTCTAACAAATCGTGAAGTTGAGTTTTCAATAGAACTCGTACCATGTGCTTTTCCTATTTCAATGACACCTTATAGAATAGCCCCAATTGAGTTGCAAGAATTGGAGAAGAAACTCCAAGAGAATATTGATAAGGGATTCATACACCACAGTGCATCTCCTTGGGGGGCACGAGTTTTGTTTGTTAAGAATAAAGATCTATCAATGAGACTCTTCATTGATTATCGAGAACTTAACAAGATCACTATCAAGAAAAAATATCCTCTCCCATGCATTGATGACCTATTTGACCAACTACGCGGAGCACAATACTTTCCCAAAAATTGATCTTCGTTCAGGGTATCATCAATTAAGGGTCAAAAGGGAGGATATACCTAAGATTGATTTCCGTACAAGGTATGGACTCTATGAATTTATAGTGATGCCATTTGGTCTTACTAATGCCCCTTCTATCTTCATGGATCGGATGAATTGATTCTTTAGAGACTATCTTGATCCGTTTGTGGTAGTCTTTATAGATGATATTCTTGTATAATCAAAGATCAAAGAAGAACATGAAGATCACTTGAAAATTATATTGAATGCCCTGAGGAAGGATAAGCATTATGCCAAATTTACCAAGTGTGAATGTTGGCTTCAAAAATTTTCATTTTTGGGTCACATAATCTCAAAAGAGGGGATATCTGTGGATCCAGAAAAAACAGAGCTTATCGAAAGATGGTCAAGACCAACAACAGTAACTACGATCCGATGTTTTCTTGGATTGACTGGATATTATCAATGTTTTGTGAAAGGTTTTTAATTATTATCTAATACACTCACAAAGTTGACTCAGAAAGAAGTTAAGTTTGTTTGGATGGAAGAATGAGAAGAGAATTTCAAGTAGTTAAAAAAAGGTTATCCAGTGCACTTGTACTCACACTGCCTTGTAGTGGAGAAAGGTTTTTGATCTACAATGATGCATGCAAGAAGAGATTGGGGTGTGTTCGCATGCAAAATGATATGCTGATAGCTTATGCCTCACAACAGTTTAAAATCCATGATCAAAATTACCCAACTCATGATTTGGAGTTAGCTGCGGTAATCATTGAATTAAATATATGGAGGCATTATCTTTATGGAGAAAGGTGTGATATTTATACTGATCATAAAAGTTTAATGTATATTTTCACACAGAAGGAGTTGAATATACACCATAGAAGATGGTTAGAGCTGATTAAAGATTACGACTGCTCAATTCATTACCACCCTGGGAAAGGAAACAAGGAGGTGGACGCATTAAGTCGACAAGACCATGCTAGTTTATCCATGAAGATGATCACAAAAGAACTAATATTTATGGAATTACAAAGGATGGATCCTGGAATTATAATGGAAGGGGAAAATTGTATCTTTCTCAAATAAATGCTCAACCATATATATATGTGAAGATTAAAGAGGCATAGAAAGAAGATATAGAGTTAAAAAATAATGTGAGAAATGTTCCTAAATTCAACTTTGATTGTGATGGAATAATAAGGTTCAAGAATCAGGTTTGTGTTCTCCCATCATAGAATTAAAGAAGGAGATGCTGGATGAGGCTCATAGTTCATCATTCTCTATTCATCCTGGAATCACGAAGATGTATAGGGACCTAAAAGATTACTTCTAGTGGGATGGCATGAAAAGAGATGTTGGTGAATATGTCTATCGATGATTGGTTTGTAAGCAAGTTATAGCTGAGATAAAGAAGTCTAAGGGGATGTTACAACCATTACATATAACCGAATGTAAATGGGAAAACATCACTATGGAATTTGTCACCGGACATCCTAAAACATCAAAAGTCATTAATGATATCTGGGTCATAGTTGATCGTCTTAAAAAGTCAACACACTTCATCCCTATTAGAGAGGATTTCATTGTAGATCAGCATTCCAGGATATATGTGAAGGAAGTGCTAATATTTCATGGACTACCACTTTTTATTATATCTGATCGGGATCCAAGGTTTACCTTAACATTCTGGCAAAGTCTTCATCATACTCTGGATACAGAGTTGATTTTCAACACTGCTTATCATCCTCAGACAGACGGTCAGTCTGAGAAGACAATTCAAACTCTGGAAGATATGTTGAGAGCTTGCCCTATAGATTTCAATGGTGGTTGGGATCAAAACCTACCTTTGGTAGAATTTTCTTATAATAATAGCTTCCACTCTAGTATTCAGATGGCTCCTTATGAAGCTCTCTATTGAAAGAAATGCAGGACCCCAACTTGCTATGATGATGTTGGGGAAAGAAAGCTATTAGGACCTGATCTTGTTGATGAGATGGTAGAAAAGTTCAGTTCTATTCAACAACACATTAGTGCTTCTCAGAGTCGACAAAAAAGTTATGCCGACAACCAAATTAAAGATATAGAGTTTTAATTGGGTGATAATGTGTACTTACGAATATCTCCCTGGAAGAGGGTCATGAGATTTGTGAAGAAAAGAAAGTTGAGCCCTAGATATATCAGTCCTTTTAAAATTATGGATCATGTTGGGAAGGTAGCATACAGATTGGCACTTCCACCGAATCTATCTCAAGTTCACGATGTGTTCCATGTATCTCTCTTGAGAAAGTACATACCCGATCCTTTACATGTACTCAACTCAGATGTTGTACCGCTGGAACAAGATCTTTCATATGAAAAACAGTTGATATTGATTTTGGATTGTAGTGAAATAGCCATACCGAACAAGACCACTCTCTTGGTGAATGTTTTATGGAGGAACCACCAATTTGAAGAAGATACATGGGAACTTGAGGATATGATGAGGGAAAGGTATCCCCATCTGTTTGTTACAAAGTGACGAATTTCGAGGGCGATATTCATTTTAAGGGGTGTAGAATGTAACACCTGAGATTTTTATGAGAAATTTTTTGTTTTTATGTTATCTAAATCATCAAAGTAATCTTTCACTACACACAATACTATCTTTCCTTTCTTTACACGCAACCGCGACCTTCCTCGATAGCTTGCGTTGTACGCAATACTGAGTTTCACTAAACAACGATATGCTATTAAAATATTATTAAAACTAGCTGTTATAAATAGTAATACCTTCTTTTTAAAATTTTATAAATTTTATCTTTCAAAATGGACTTCAATTTTGAATTTAGAATATCCAAATTATCCTAGGGTGAAATTTTGGTATTTTTATGAAAACTTTCTATTTTTGATGACTAGTGAAAACAATGGGTTACTATTTAAAAATCGAATTTTTATTTAATTATTTATATTATATAAATTTATTTTATGTGAAAATTTATACATAATAACTTTATAAGTTCAAAGTAATTCATTGGAGTCATTTTATAATAATTTTAGATATATAAAAATTGTATTGATCTTTTCACCGTCTTTTACCCACCTCCTAGGAGAATTTGCAGATTTACATAAAACAAAATTTTACCGCTTTTGTCCATGGAATTTCAAAAATCCGAGAGAAACAATTGATTTCAGTATGTAAAATGTGGTTTAATGGGATGAAAATAATTTTTGGGGAATAGTAACTTTTTACTTTTATTTACCACGGTTAAAAGTAAATAGGGTAATTAAGGGTAAAAATGATATTATTATTACCCCAAAACATGTCCTAATTCTACTCGATAAGTGTAATTCGAACAAAAAAAACTTTAGGAATAAAATATGACCATTTAGGCCCACATGGATTAAATTAGGACATTTATTATTAATTTATTTAAAGAAGGGTTAACATAGTTAAAATCAATGTTTAGTAACTAAATATTTTTTAATATAGAGTTATACATAAGATAAAATTGACTATAAATATTAATTAGAAATATAAAATTATTTCCTAAATAATGATATTTTATTTTTAATTTTTAGACATTATATAATTTAATTTATTTATGACAGAATGATGATGCAGTAATTATTTTATTAATGAAATATTGACATAATTGATGTTATAAATACACAAATAATTGTAATTTGAGACTTTTATGAATTAAAATAATTTTCTATGTTAACATGACATGTTAATATTGATTTAATTGACTTTTATAGAACTAATAATTCTGTTATGATTTTCACAAAAATCAATTCCCAAATACTGTCAAAATTGACATAAAATAGTTTTTAATGCAAATATTATATTATTAATAGTTATTTTATTCATAAAAATCTATGGTTTGGAAAAATGACTTAGATAAGGTTATATATATTAATAATAAACAACTTGGGGTTTGTTTGGCATGTTATCATATGTGTATTAACCCTATACTGTAAGAAATCAAGAAGACACTGTAAAAGTAAAATTATCTAACTTAAAGATAAATATATATGATAAGGTTAAAATAGATACCTAAACCCGTCTAAATTATATTTTATTAGAGTATATTGACCCATACCCAACTTATCATCGAAATAAATCAATTTGGAGCTATTAAAAACCGAATATGGCTTTATAATAAAATAATATTTTTAGTTTTTCCAAATGTGCCCCTCTCCTCCCTTATAAAAGAGAACCTCCTCCCTCTCTTCCTCACACCACTTTGAGCATTCATGCTCTGCCAAACCCTACCAAATTATTTTCTCCAATTCCCTAGAAAGATACTAAAGGTCCTGGTGTTTCTCAAAGACCAATTGTAGTGCCCTAAGAGGATGTCTCAAAGAGGCGCTTCAAAGAAGAGGTAATGTCTGTTACTGATTCTTTCAAAATTATTTCTTCTCACACTTATTCTTCTTTAGTTGTATCATTATGAAGTGATAAAATCAGTATCAATAATATTCCTATTTCTTATTATAAGGATGAAAGAACCCTATTTCACCATCTATCCATCCAACAGAAAATGAAATCACCGTGTGTGCGTATGTACGGAATACCGTCTCCACGCCGTGGTGTAATATATTTTCCACCACCACCTTACGTGGATGGGTATAATGGTGTAAATAATAACTATATATGATTATTGAAAATTGATATTGATTCTTAAATAGTATACATACACTCCAATACAATTCCATGATCATGGGAACGATACCATCGCTCGTGCGTACGTACGGAATACCGTCTCCACGATGTGATGCGACTTGTTCTACATGATCTTCGTTGCATAATGATTATATAAATGAATTGAATGAATAAATATGATATATATTACACTAATACCATTCTATAAATTAGGTATCTATAACTTAAAAATAATAATGGGAATTTATTCGACAAAACACGCATAAGAACAAAAAGTAATAAACACCCGAATAACAAGTAACAATGAAATATTACAAATAAGAAGCTAAGAATATGACCATATATGATATCATAACAATGATTATGACTCTGGAATAAGTTAATTTCATTATTTCAATCATTATACAGGAGGTTCGGACACTTACGATGCAAATCAGACCTAAGGTAAGGGAAAATCTCACAATCTCATTTTAATCCGAGATTGTTTATACTTCAGAATTTACTGGGGAATATTTATCATCGACATCCATGTTTCCTAAATATTTAATATTATTACCATCCACCTAAAATTTTTTAAATCAATTTTTACACTTCGGTGAGTTTTTAGTAAAATATATGAAATGAATCTTTTGTCGTTTTTCGTACGAGGTAATTTTTGACTTTTCTGGACAATGTACAGGAAGAATGTATTTTTACTTATATGACCAGAATGGAATTTTAGAACATTATTTCAATGATGATTCCTTTACATGTTTTAATGATTATTTTTAATCAACTTTTTTTATTTTAAAATTGTATGACATTTTATTAAAGGAAAATGTTTTTGATGTAGAAAGGATATTTTCATCAAGAATGGAGTTCAATTGTTTTTTCAAAATTATTTTCCATCTAAGATAATATAGGTTTATGTTTCTATCCCTATATTTAAATTTATTTGATTATGTTATGATGGTATTATTTTTATGAAGTCCTTTTATCTTATATGATTTATTCTATGATGGCATGATGTTTAAGAATCCCATTTTTATTACATGGGTTATGCTATGATGTATGGTTTATGATTTTAGGACACACATAAGAATGGTTTCATTATGAGATGGGTGGGACCTATATATCCCTCCAATGCATTGGTTAAATATTTATATCTCATGAGATACACATGGCTCGAACGACAGGTTAATCTGGTTTAGTGAAACAGGACTAAAATGAGGAGTGAACTCGGTTCCAAAATGGACGTTGTCCGCTAAGATAGTCTTGGATATGAGTCTTGACTACTAAGAAATTATTCTCTATGATTATGTGTGTATTACACAATGTTTCATATTTTAAGATATGATTATTGGGATTACATTTCGCTACTATGATTTATCCCATGTTATAAAATTATGATCCCTTTTGGAGGTTAAGATTTCCAAAATGTTATGTTCTTATGAATATGATGTGATTGATATTTCCTTTGGTTAACCTTACTAAGAATTTGAGATCACCCTTTTGTCTATTTTCTTTCCCTAAGTCAGAAAGAAGGTTATTAAGTAGGATATGCCAAAATGGACTCTAGATATGATGAAATAAATGGGAGACAATGTAGATGCTTTATGAACCAGTTGTTTATGTTTCCCAGTTTCTAATGACTCTATACCTATACGGTTTTTTCCTAGTTTGGTTATATGTTGTAATAAGTGTGATTCAATTCTGATGTAATAACAATGTATTTAATGTATGGGTCGTTATAGTTGGTATCAGAGGAAAGGTATAGTCAACTTTTAGAAACTAGGATGTGAAAGCCTTATTAAGAACCCTAAGGATAAGTCTAAACCTACAACACAGTCTTAGTGTTTAAAAAATTACCATGAAAAACCTATGATAAGACCTTAAGTGTGAAATTTTATTCTTGATTATGTGTTTTTCCTATTATAATTAGTGTTGATCACACTATTCTTCTTGGTTTTAGTCAATGGCTGGAACCCAAAGGAACCGTGTTAATGTGGAATGTGACGGGAAATGCAATGATTGTCCTCCTTAGCAACCAAACGTTATGGGAGCTGGAATGCAAAATCTAATAGCCATGCACACACAAATATCTCAAGCTACGAATCATGCAGGACTTCCAAACGAGCAAAGGAAGGAGCAACATTTTGTTTAATCCTTCATGAGGCAGCATCCACCCTCATTCAGCGGGTCTACTGATCCATTACTGGATGAACAATGGATAAGTACCTCTGAAAAGATATTTCCGGTTCTTCAATGTTCTGAACATGATAAATTCATCTTAGCAGTGTATCGTTTGGATGGATATGCTGATAAATGGTGGAATCTTATTAAGACTACGAGGCAGAAGGAATAAATTGAGTCCATGGAATGGGTCGAGTTCAAGAACTTATTTTTCAATAAGTATTTCCCTCGTATTCTTCGAACAAATATGGAAAAGTATTTTCTTGAACAGAAGAAAAAGGATGATGAATCTGTTGGTACCTATGAAGCAACGTTTTCAAGACTTTCTAGGTATGTTTTTGGTATTATTATCCAACATGATTGTAAGATCGATCGATTCTTAATGTCTTAAAACCAAGTATTCGAAAGGCGTTATCCATAAGGGACTTTAATAGCTATGAGGAAATCATTCGATGTGCTCTCAAAGTTGTGAAGGAGATTAGAGTAACCCATCAGTCATATGGGTTTGATAAGAAGAGGAAAAGGAAATTCAAAGGAATTTCTAAAGAGCACACTGAAAAGAAGATGAGTTTTCCCTTATGCTAAAAGTGTGGAATGAAACATGGATTGAGTTGTCTTAATGGGAAAAGTAAATTTTTCAAATGTGTAAAGGAAGGTCATCGGGCATTTGAATGCAAAAATGATGGGAAGAATATGTTTAGTGATGTGAACAAAGAAAAGGCTACACAGAGTGCACCTCCTACACTTCTATGTTACAAGTGCAAGGAAATGGGGAATTATGCTAATCAATTCCCTAATCCAAGGGTAGTTGATGATGATCGACGTCGAAAAACTCTTATGGATAAAGACAAAGTAAAGTCTCATGAAATTTCTATCATTTATGTGGAGTATGATAATGAAGAGTGAAAGGTAAACTTACCATCCACTCTAAAGTAGCAAATGTTTTATTTGATTCTGGATCCACCCACACTTTTATTTCTAAATAATTTTATAAGGGTATCACTATATTACCTCAACAATTACATGTTGAGTTAGTTGTGACAACCCCTAATGGAACAACAATCGCATCAAAAGCTTATAATTCTTCTCCAATTGAAGTTAGTGGGAAATTGCTTCCTGAAAATCTTGTGATCCTTCCTATAGTGGATTTTGATGTTATTCATGGAATGGATTGGCTTTCTTTATATGGAGCTCATATCAATTGCCAAAGAAGGGAAGTCACATTTGATATTCCAGACGAATCAATGATCATCTATCAATGCAAGGTTGAACATAACCTTCCAGTGGAAATTTTTTCCATCTAATGGTCTTGATTCCACTAAATGAAGATTATTTATCTCAAATAGTTGGATAGAAACTCACGATTAAGAATATTCCCAATGTACGGGAGTTTGATGATGTCTTTCTAGAGGAATTACCAGGTCTTCCACCAAATCATGAAGTTTAGTTTTCAATAGAACTTTTACCGGGTGCTTTGCCTATTTCAAAGACACCTTATAGAATGGCCCAAATTGAGTTGTAGTAATTGAAGAAGAAACTCCAAGATAATCTTGATAAGGGATTCATACGCCCTAGTGCGTCAACTTGGGGAGCACCAGTTCTGTTTGTTAAGAAGAAATATGGATCAATGAGACTCTTCATTGATTATCAAGAACATAACAATATCACTATAAAGAACAAATAACCTCTCCCACGCATTAATGACCTATTGGACCAACTATGCGGAGCTCAATACTTTTCCAAGATTGATCTTCATTCATGGCATCATCAATTAAGGGTCAAAAGGGAGGATATACCAAAGACGGCATTCCGTACAAGGTATGGACACTATGAATTTATAGTGATGCGATTTGGCCTTACTAATTCCCCTGCTCTCTTCATAGATCTGATGAATAGAGTATTTAGAGACTATCTTGATCAGTTTGTGGTAGTCTTTATAGACGATATTCTTGTATATTCAAAGATCAATGAAGAACATGAAGATCACTTGAGAATTATATTGATGACCTTGTGGAATTAGAAGCTTTATGAAAACTTTACCAAGTGTGAATTTAAGCTTCAAAAAGTTTCATTTTTGTGTCACATAATCTCAAAATGGGGGATATCTGTGGATCCATCAAAAACAGAGGTTATCAAAAGATGCTTGAGACCAACAAAAGTAACCGAGATCCGATGTTTTCTTGGTTTGGATGGATATTATCGACGTTTTGTGAAATATGTTTAATGATCATCTAATCCACTCACCATGTTGACTTGGAAAACAGTTAAGTTTGTTTGGATGGAGGAATGTGAAGATAATTTCAAGGGGTTAAAATGAATGTTATCTAGTGAAACTATACTCACACTTCCTTGTTGTGGAGAAAGGATTGTTATCTATAGTGATGAATATAATAAGGGATTGGGGTGTGTTCTCATGAAAAATGATATGGTGATATCTTATGACTCATGATAGTTGAAAATCCATGAGAAAAATTACCCAACTCATGATTTGGAGTTAGATGCGGTAATCTTTTCATTAAAGATTTGTAGGCATTATCATTATGGAGAAAGGTGTGATATTTATACTGATCATAAAAGCTTAATGTATATTTTCGCACAAAATGAGTTGAATATGTGCCAAAGAATATTGTTGGAACTGATTAAGGATTACGACTAGTCAATTCATTACCACCCTTGGAAACAAAACAAGGTGGCAGACACGTTAAGTCGACACGACCATGCCCGTTTATCCATGATGTGGATCACAAAAGATTCAATATTTATAGATTTAGAAAGGATGGATCTTGGAATTATAATGGAAGGGAAAAATTTATATATTTATCAAATAAATGATTAACTATATATACATGTGAAGATTAAAAAGGCACAAAATGAAGCTGTAGAGTTACAAAAGAAGGTGAGAAATGTTCCTGAATTCAACCATGATTGTAATGAAATAATAAGGTTCAGGAATCTGGTTTGTGTTCTTCCCATTCCAGAATTAAAGATGGAGCTGCTGGATGCGTCTCATAGTTCTTAATTCTCTATTTATCTTGGAAGCACGAAGATGTATAGGGACCTGAAAGAGTACTTCTGGTGGGATGGCATGAAAAATGATGTTGCAGAATATGTATCTCGATTCTTGGTTTGTCAGTAAGTTAAAGATGAGAGACAGAAGTCTAAGGGGTTGTTACAACCATTACCCATACCTAAATGGAAATGGGAAAAAATCACTATGGGATTTTTCACTGGACATCCTAAAACATCCAACGGCAATAATCCTATCTAGGTCATAGTTTTTCGTCTTACAAAGTCAGCATACTTCATCGCTATTAGAGGGGATTTCTCTCTAGACTAGATTTCCGGGATATATGTGAAGGAAGTGGTAAGATTGCATGGAGTACCACTTTCTATTATATCTGATCGGGATCCAAGGTTTACCTCAAAGTTCTGGTGTAGTCTTTAGCATACTCTGGATACAGAGTTGAGTTTCAGCACTGATTATCATCCTCAGACAGATGGTCAGTCTGAGAGGAAAATTCAAACTCTAGAAGATATGTTGGGAGATTCTTATTTGGATTTCAAAGGTTGTTGGGATCAACACCTACCTTTGGTGTATTTTTCTTATAATAATATCTTCCACTCTAGTATTCAGATGTCTCCTCATGACTCTCTCTATGGAATGAAATACAAGACTCCAACTTGCTGGGATGATGTTAGGGAAAGAAAGCTATTAGGACCTGATCTTGTTGATGAGATGGCAGAAAAGGTCAGATTTATTCAACAACACATTACAGCTGCTCAGAGTCGAAAGAAAAGTTATGCCGACAACCGAAGAAATGACCTAGAGTTTTAAGTGGGCGATAAAGTGTTCTTACGAATATCTCCCTGGAAGAGGGTCATGAGATTTGGAAAGAAGGGAAAGTTGAGCCCTAGATATATCGGTCCTTTTGAAATTCTGGATCGTGTTGGGAAGGTAGATTACCGATTGACACTTCCACTAAATCTATCTCCAGTTCACGATGTGTTCCATGTATCTCTCCTGAGAAAGTACATACCTGATCCTTCACATGTACTAAGCTCAGAAGTTGTACCGCTAGAACAAGATCTTTCTTATGAAGAACAACCGATAGTGATTCTGGATCATAGCGAAAAAGTCCTACGGAACAAGACCACTCGCTTGGTGAATTTTTTATGGAGGAACCACTAAATAGAAGAAGCAACATGGGAACTTGAGGATATGATGAGGGAGAGGTATCCTCTATTGTTTGTTACAAAGAGACGAACTTCGAGTGCGAAATTCATTTTAAGGGGCGTAGAATGTAACACCTGAGACATTTATGAGAAATATTTGGTTTTTATGTTATCCAAATCATCAAAGGAATCATTCACTACACACAACACTAGCTTGGATTTCATTACACACAACGGCGGCCTTCCTCGATAGCTTGCGTTGTACGCAATACCGAGTTTCACTAAACAACGATATGCTATTAAAATATAATTAAAACTAGCAGTTATGAACAGTAATACCCACTTTTTGAAACTTTATAAATTTTATCTTTCAAGATGTACTTCATTTTTGGATTCGGAATATCGAAATTAGCCTAGGGTGAAATTTTGGTATTTTTCTGAAAACTTTCAATTTTTGATGAATAGTGAAAACACTGGATTACTATTTAAAAACTGACTTTTTATTTAATTAATATTTTTATTTGAATTTATTTTATGTCCAAATTTATACATAATACCTTTATAAGTTTTAATTAATTCATTTGAGTCATTTTTTAATAATTTTAGATATATAAAAATTTTATTGAACTTTTCACCATCTTTTACCCACCTCCTAGGAGAATTTGAAAAGTTACATAAAACTAAAATTTATCGATTTTGTGAATGGAATTTCAAAAATCCGAGAGACACGGTTGATGTCAGAATGTAAAATTTGGTTCAATGAGATGAAAATAATTTTTGGTGAATAGTAACTTTTACCTTTTATTTACCACGGTTAAAAGTAAATAGGGTAATTAATTGTAAAAATTTTATTATTATTACCATAAAACATGTCCGAATTCTATTGGATAAGTGTAATTAAACCACAAACAACCTTAGGAATAAAATATGACCATTTTGGCCCACTTGGATTAGATTAGGACATTTATTATTAATTTATTTAAAGAAGGGTTAAAATAGTTAAAATCAAAGTTTAATAACTAAATCATTTTTAATATAGAGTTATAAATAAGACAAATTAGACTATAAATATTCATTAGAAAGATATAAATATTAAATACATAATTATATTTTATTTTTAATTTTTAAACATTAAATAATTTATTTTATTTATGACACAATGATGATTCAGTAATTATCTTATTAATGAAATATTGACATAATTGATGTTATAAATACCCAAATAAATGTAATTTTATACTTTTTATGAAATAAAATGATTTTCAAGGTTAATATGACATGTCAGTATTGATTTAATTAACTTTTTTAAAACTAATAATTCTTTTATTATTTTCACGAAAATCAATTTCCAAATAAGGTCAAAATTGACATAAAATAGTGTTTAAAACAAATATTATATTATTAATTTTTATTTTATTCCTAAAAATTTAAGGATCGGAAAAATGACATACATAAGGTTATATATATTAATAATAAACATATTGGGGTTTTTTTGGCTTGATATAGTAAGTTTATTAACCTTATAGTGTAAGAAAACAAGAAGGCATAGTAAAAGATAAATTATCTAACTTAAATTTAAATCTAAATGATATGGTTAAAATAGATACCTAAACATGTAAAAATTCTATTGGATCAGAGTATTGAGACCCATCCCCACCTTAGCGTCGAAATAAATCAATTTGGAGATATTAAAATCCGAATATGGCTTTATAATAAAATAATATTTTTTGTTTGTCAAAAGGTGCCCCTCTCATCCCTTATAAAAGGGCACCTCTTCCCTATTTTCCTCACACCATATTGAGCCTTAATGATCGGCCAAACTCTGCCAAATTCTATTCTCCACTTCCCTAGAAACATCCTAGTGGTCCTAGTCTTCTTCAAAGACTAATTTTAGTGCCATACGAGGAGGTCTCAAAGAGGCGCTTCAAAGAAGAGTAATGTCTGTTACTGATTCTTTCAACTTTATTTCTTCTTCCACATATTCTTCTTTAGTTGTTTCATTATGAAGTAATAAAATCAGTATCACTAATATACTGATATGTTATTATAAGTATGAAAATACCCTATTTCACCAACTATCCATCCTACGGAAAACGAAATCATCGCGCTTGCATATGTACGGAATACCGTCTCCACTCCGTGGTGTAATCTATTTTCCACCACCACCTTACATGGATGGGTATAATGTTTTAAATAATGACTATATATGATTATTTTAAATTAATTTTGATTCTTAAATAGTATAAATATACTCCAATACAATTCCACGATCATGGGAACAATATCATCGCTCGTGCGCACGTACGGAATACCATCTTCACGATGTGATGTGACTCATTCTACATGATATTCATTGGAAATTTTTTATATAAATTAATTTAATGAATAAATATGATATATATTAAAATAATAACATTATTTAAATGATGTATCTATAACCTAAAAATAATAATGAGAATTTATTCGACAAAACACGCATAATAACATAAAGTAATAAACACACGAATAACAAGTAGCAATGAAATATTAATAATAAGAACCTAAGAATATGACCATATATGATATCATAAAAATGAGTATTATTCTGGAATAAGTCAAGGAAATTATTAAAATCATTATACATGAGCTTTGGACACATACGAAGCAAATCAGACCTAAGGTAACGGAAAATCTCACAATCTAATTTTTATCTGAGATTGTTTATACTTTAGAATTTACTGGGTAATATTTATCATCCACATAAATGTTTACTCAATATGTAATATTATTTCCATCCACTGATAATTGTTTAAATCTAATATTACACTTCGGTGAGTTTTTAGTAAAAGATATGAAATGAATCTTTTGTCTTTTATCATACGAGGTACTTTTTGACTTTTCCGGCCAAAGTATGGGAATAATGTTTTTTAACTTATACAACCTGAATGGAATTTTAGAACATTATTTCCATGATGATTACTTTACATGTTTTCAATTTTATTTTTAATCAACATATTTTAGTTTAAAATTTAATTACATTGTAATAAAGGAAAATGTATTTGAAGTAGAAAGGATATTTTATTCAAGAATAGAGTTCAAGTGTTTGGTCAAAATTATTTTCCATATAAGATAATATAGGTTTCTTATTCTATCCATATTTTTACATTGATTTTATTATGTTATGATGGAATTGTTTTTATGAAGTCTGTTTATCTTATATGATTTATGTTATGATGGCATGATGTATAAGAATCCCATTTTTATTACATGGGTTATGTTATGATGTATGGTCTATGATTTTGTGGCACACATAAGAATGGTTTCATTATGAGATTGGTGGGACCTATTCCTCCCTCCAATTCATTAGGTAAAGATTTATATCTCATGAGATAGACATGGCTGGAACGGAAGGTTAATCTGGTTCAGTGAAACATGACTGAAACGAGGAGTGAACTCGGTTCAAAAATGGACTTTGTATGCTAAGATAGTCTTGGCTATGAGTCTTGACTACTAATAAATGATTCTCTATGATTATGTGTGTTTTACAAAAAGTTTCATGCTTTATGTTATGATTATTGGGATTACATTTCACAACTATGATTTATCCCATGTTTTGAAATTATGATCTCTTTTCCAGGTAAGGATTTCAAAAATGTTATGTTCTTATGAATATGATGTGATTGATATTTCTTTTGTTTACCCTTACTGAGCATTTGAGTTCAAACTTTTCTAGGTTTTATTTCCCCGGGTCAGAAAGAAGGTTATTATCTCGGATATTCCAAAACGGAATCTAGACATGATGAAATAAGTGGGAGACAATATAAATGCATTATGAACCAGTTGTTTATGTTTCCCAGTTTTTAAAGACTCTATACCTATATGGTCCTTTCCTAGGTTTGTTATGTGTTATAATAAGTGTTCTTCAATTATTAATTAATAACAATATATGTAAAGTATGGGTCGTTATAAGTATCATATTAGGATCTAGGATCTAGAGAAGATGGTTGAGGGGAAACCCCAACTAGGTCGAGTAATTTTCATAAGTGGGGGGTATAACTAAAATAAACTAGAGGATCGGTTATTGGCAGTATCTCCATCACCATCCTAAGATGTAGTAATTGATAATAATAAATAGTATACAATCCTTTTATATAATATTAAAAACATAGAACGAAGAATTTTGTAATATTGAACCTTGTAAATATCATGTGTTATGCTTTGTCTTATAATTTTTGTATATGAGTTGAAACAATGAGAAAAAAAGTGGATTTTAATCCATAAAAATTACATCATATTTTATTACAATGTATAAGAATTCTGAAAAAATGTTAATCACTTATTATGCCCAATGAAACCTAATCTTATCTTGGTTTTTACATGTGATATTATCAAGTTTGTTCCATTTGTAAATTAAAGTGAGTCTTTATGAAGTGAAGATGTTATGAACTATATGATTTAACCCAAATGGAGAAAATGGAATTGACTCCAAATGATACTAATCTAGATATTTTTTACAAAACATAAAAAATAGAAACATAAAAATGTCATGATATTAGAAATATAATCATATAGAAAAGGAAAAGACACTAGGTAATCAAAGTGTAGTATCATGAGAATATTTTGTTTATTATGATTATTCTAATGAATTCTTCTGGAGAAGGGAATTTCTTGGATCATATTGTGATATTCAATTTTTATACAAATAACTTGTGAATATTATCAAAATATTATTGCTAAAATTTATTTTTGAGACATTAGGAATCTTCATTATGAAATATATTTTTCAAAGAAATAGTTTTATACTATAGAATATGCATTATAAAAAATGGATCACATAATCAATAGTCTCAAGATAAATATGATATAAATGGAATAAAAATGTATATTTTGAATGAAATACATTATGAATTTTATTAATAGTTGAAGTAGAATTTTTGGGAGAAAAAACATTACTAATTTTTTTAATGAATCAATCAATTCACTTGAAAATTTGTAAAAAGTAATTTATGGTTTTTAAAGATGATTGATTGGATGTTAATGATAATAGGGAAATTTAGGTATTAATTTCATTGAATTAGTTAAGAAAAATTAATTATTAACAAATAATGAAGTTGATGGAGAGTTGGAAAGGCAATATGAAATTAGTTTAGGATGATAAGATCTTCCACAATAATAAATGTTTAGTGAAAGAAGTGGAATTAAAAAATCAACAATCACAATAAGCTGGAACATCCGTTATTGTTTGGAAGTATATTCTCAAACACAATATTTCTTTGAGAGTTTTGAATCCATGTATAACATGAAATCAACCTCTATTAAATTGGAAACAACCTCTATGATGAAGGTATCCCATAACTTAGAAACTATGTTGTGTTTTAATGTTTTTTCAAGTGATGATAGAGGTTTTCATCAAAATACTAGGAAAATATTATTGGTGAAAATTGATAATAAATTCACCACACTAAGGGTGTATGTGAAGAGAATCATAATTATTTTTACCCAACAATATTGCAAAATAATGGGGATTCTAACCAAAGGTTGGAAGGTTCAGAACCTATTAAATCTATAAATAGTATTCCAGGAATGATGAGAAGAATGATCATAGGATATTATTGGTATTTTTTTGGAAATGTGGGAATAAGACATTAGGGTGTTTATCTAACATGTAAACTAATGGGTAAAATGTAAGTCTTTATTTTAGGGTGAGAATATATAATAAAAAATAATTATATGCACTCGAGAAGAGAAATCTATTGAAAATTAATGATGGTAATTAGTCTAATAATGTGAAAAATAAGAATATTCAAAAATAAACTATAACTAAGAATGAAATAATAAAAAATCATCTCATATATTAGAGAGAGAATGAAATATGTATAGAAAATTACTACATGTCATGAAAAAGTAGTCTAGTTTTAATGAAGTGTAGGAATGAAAAGATTCTAGGTTGAATTCATTTCATGGTGGAAGATTCAAGTTTGTTTTCTTTTTTGTGCTATGGATGGTTTATCCATAATTGCTACTCTTTTGGACTGGAGTCTCACTTTCATTAAATAGTCATGAATCAAGTGGAAGTCAAGGTGATCATATAAGAACAATTTCTCATAGAAATAATGTTGGGACCATAAATATATCCATACAAACCTATATAATAAAAATATTAAGGACATAATGAAGTTTTTGGTAGAATTAATAAGAAGGGTCGCACAATTGAAAAATGTAAGAAAATAATTTTAGGAAATATTCTCTGTGGTGAGAAAGAGAGGAGAATTTAGTATAAAAATAGGGGAATTTATTATAATGCTTCTAAGAAAATTGAAAATTTTATTAAATAATGCCTAGTTATTTAGATAAGTAAAAAAAATTGGGTATGAAATATGAGAAATCTGAGACACTCACAAAATATAATGGAATGTATATGGATTAAAACCGGGGTGGAAAAGTTATTTCACGAATATATAATGGTAAGTTGAATGAGATTGGGAGAAAACAATGGTCCTATTAGATAGGTAGTTCTAACCCATATTTTTACATCTAAAAATTAGAATGTCCCTTCTTATTCCGAAATATATATATGATTTGTACTGACATCAAGATAATTTATTGAAATAGTGGAATCCCATGATGGGAAGCATTGTTGAGATAATTTTTTCAAATCTTCAATGCAAATATAATTAGGGATTTATGAACATAAATATAAAATTATAAGATCTATTGATCCAATGAAATGTTCATTGGTCAATACATATTGTATTAATTATATCAATTTTGGTGGAGAGCATGGTTGATTTCAAAATGAGACACTTGGGGATTTAGAATTCTATTTTATTAAAATGATTACAAACAAACCCTAAAATTCTCATTGAGAATTTATTATCCTGATTTCACATACATGGTATTTTTTGGAGAGAATATACATCCATTCTTATATCACCCATATTTTTTACACAGGGAAAGGCCATATAGACTAAAAATTTATTAACCAAAGTCTCTTTGCTAAGAGAATCATGTGATATCACCTTATATAATTCAATAAACATTATTTTAAGATATAAAGAAATTTTTTTCGAATAAAAGTAAATGAGATGTGAATAACCAACTCACCATTTGTATTGGATTTCCTATAATGCAGAGAATGTTTCACCAGATATTAAAATTTAGAATGTGAAGATATATTGATATGAAAAGGAAAAGGGGGAGATTGTTGATCCTAAGGTGTCATTTATTGTCAATGAGGTGTAAATATGTGTTTAGTAAGGTATATATCATGTGATGATTCTATAAATATTGTTATGGATTCATTTGGTGGATTTGAATGTCATGCTTGAACAATTATCTATTTTTATTGCTGTGATTGTTAAACTACTATTCATTTAAACTACATGTACTCAATTTTATGGGGGATGTCACAATGTTTAGTTCTTATAAAATATAGAGGTGAATTATTTATCTTTAGAATTTATATAACAATATTTATATTAGAGAATGAAATTGAATTGAATGAAAAAATATTTATTACGAATAATAAGTCGTGGAAAAATATATATTTCATGATGAATATTGAGTATATGTCTTGACATTTGTTCCTGGATTATGTTTCTAGAAATGTGTTTCCTATCACTGTAATAATAAAATATGGGCAACCAAAGGATCCATCCGTCCAACTCATCCAAAGAATTGAGGGACCTAGACTCAACAATGTGCATGGGAGATTCCATCCATTACAATTGGAAGCTGAGTGAGAGGGATGATGTATAGTCCTGAAATATAACTTGTAGGTATTTATACATGTTGTTGGGATGGTGACATGATGTCTTAGGCCATGTTAGCATGACCCATGAGGTAGGGTGTGTTGTGTTAAGAGTGTCAATCTACTAATTATGGATCGAGCAATTATTGAAACATATTTACTTATTACGTTTTCCTTAACCACTCGAATGTTCGATGTGGGAAAATATAAAATAAATTCATTGTTCACACGCTTCCAAATTTTACAAATAGTCTGTCAGTTTTATAGTATAATAAATTTGAGTCACCTAATATCCAGCAAGGGATCTTCTTCTACCTCCAATTATGCTCGATGGTTAGCATGCCTCGAATTAGATGGTTGGAGATACAATTCTCAAACCTAAATCATCCATGATCATACCAAGATAAATATTGTTTCTTAATCTAGAAATATTGAAGATAAAAACCAATCTTCATGCCTGAAATCATTATATTTCATGAATGTTGTTATCTTAATAACGTAAAACTATAGAATTAAATTGAATGTTTTATAAAAAACCTTCTTCATAGAAGAGTTTAACAATATAAATGAGGATAGAAATTTGATCTTCATCACATGGAAATGATGATATCATTTTTAATATGGTAACCCATTAATATTATTGTGATAATCTTTTTGGAATTCTAATATATTAAGTGTTTATGATTACCATAACACAAAATAAAAAAACATTGTGTTGATGTAGAATAAAACATGATGGCTAAGGAGGTGAAAGGGGTGAAAGTTTTTTTATATAATGAGAGAAACCACCCCTTGATTGATGATTAAATTATTGATTGGATCTTATTTCGACTAAAATATATCATCAAAAATACTTTTAGATTAAAAAGATATAATACCTCTTGTTATACTATTATGTGAAGGAGAAGAGGTTCTTGTTGGTATTTGACTTGTAAAATAAACACTAGAATGTTTGCAGGAAAAATTGGTTCTATGAAGACTTTAGAGACCATGTGATAACCTTATATATAAACTCACTAGTTTATGTATACATTTTGAAACATAGTGATCTAGTTTTAACCAAAACTATGTAATGGGAATATGAAACAGTGAAAAATCATTTACATAAGGATATATGACAACAATATTTGTGAAGGTACTTATATGAAGATGAACTTGCAATCTTGAAGGATAGTTAATGATATAATGAGTTAGGTGGAACAGAGTTATTATACTAATTTTTTAAAGAATAAATATTATCATGATTTTATTTTGTTTCAAGCATTATCAACTAAATCCATATATGAATGAATAATCATTTAAGAATAATAAAACAAAATCAAAATATATTGACATGAGTTCTCACGTAAAATAATAAAGGAATAGTATATGTCAAAATTGACATGAATTGGTCACCAAATTGATGCAGGGAAAAATATATTTTCTTAATGGTTACCCAACATAACATATCCCATGAATATAAAACTTCATTCACTATACATGATGTTAATATGATCTGATAAGGTTAATAATTTCATAAGGGACTTTATTGAGTTATGAAATTTTAATCTTTCTTAAAATAATAAAAACTAATTTGGATGCACTACATGCACTCATCTATGTGATACAGGGACATCAACATAATAAGAACTTATAGCCTGATCATAGTTTCACTAAGTCAGATGATCAAATATTTATTATTAAAAATAATTTAGAAAGTCTATTGAGTTAAAAAGGTAAATGAAGAGTACATTGGAATATGTGATTCAGAGAGCTTACGGAGAAATATATAAAGATCATCTTATGGTGGACTAAGCATTTAACAAAAGTCATTTATTTCAGTTTGTTCTAGTAATAGGTGATGTAATATGGTATTTTCTAGGATTAAAAGGTCTATCATGGTTAGATCCTAAGAAAAGGAAGTTTTGCAGTCAATGATAGAAGTATAAGTCTCTTAGTTGGATATGGTAGTAGGAGAAGAGGGGAGGAGATAGAACCAACTAAGGTAAAATATTTGGACTAATTAGTGTATAACTAGAACTAATTAGATGATGCATTACTGGGTGGTATAACCAGTTTATTCCTAAATGAATGTAACTGATAATATTATTAAAGTGGATAATCTATGTTGGGGTATAACTAACATGGAATGAATTATATCTTGGTATCTAACGTTTTAAATATAATGTGTTGTGCTCTAACTTATTAGTAATGTATATGTGGTGAGATAGTGAAATATAACTGAGTGGATCAAGAACTAAAACATGTTCAAGAGGATTAACGAAATAGTTAATGTATTCATAAAACATGTATACCACTGATTCACCCATATTCTCTATGACACCGAATTTGGCCTAGGATGAAAAAGAAATTCTTTAACTTGAGTTTGGAATTGATTTTATCAAAACGTCTACCCTCTTGAGTAATTAAATTATATTAGTTTTCTCAATTCATAATAAAATGTTTCATATAAGTTAGATTATAATTATTAAAATTTTCTCATTTGTTGCCATATTTTATTTACGTGTAAATATATTCTAATTTTTGTTGTAGATTTTGAGGATGTTGGGTTTATAACCTCAAATTACATCAGTGTGTTGAATTTGGTAAAAGGGTTTATGGATAAATTTCCTCAATATTATTAACCATTTTATATTTAAAATATTTAAATACTATATAATATATTATTACTAACCTTTGAATGAGGCCCGTAAAAATGATCAACTCTATTTCATGTAGACTATAATCTTTTTCTACGAATGAAATATGTTTTTGTTTTTCTAGTTGGTGGAAAAGTTATAATGTATATAATATTTATATTTTATAAAACAGAAATATTAAAAAAAATTCATATTTTTTCATTATTTACATACATATAAAAATCTTTTTAAGCTATAAATGGAAGAAGATTCACAATGCTTCATTAAGGTGGTAGTCCACATGTATGCATGAGCGACATTATTGTTTCTCAACAAATTGTAGGGTTTGAAGGTACGTGATAAATTATATTTTAATAATAATAAATATGAAATAAGAATCATATATATCCATTTTATCTGTTATTTTAACCGTCCATATGATGAAATGACCATAAATGAAACACATCGCTTTATGGAGGTTGTAGTCCACACATATGCGCAAGCGATGTTTTTATTCTCATATAATGAACAATAATATGAAAAGGGGTTTTACAATAATCATAATTAAATTTTAATATATCTAAGATATTGATGATATTTTTTATTAATGGAAATATAGTATTTATAGGATGTATAGGAATAAATATACATTAAACATCCAGTTAATAATAATACATATTCTTTGAGAAACATCTTCATCCATGCACCGTAAACCTTCCTAGGTTGGTCATTTTATGGTAATAAGACCTCTAGGAAATAGGTAGGAATTATGGTAAGGTATTTTGAATGAAAGTTTCTAATATATAGGGCTCGATGTGTGTGAAAAATGTATATGAAGAGATAAACTTTTATAAGTGAGGTGATTATCACAATTGTGAAAACATCAAAAATATTAAATATATTACATTTTTTTCTTAGAGGATTTTCGAATGAAGTGGAAATATCTAAAACCAAATATATTAAAGGTGAGTAATCTACTCAAAAATTCATATTTAATTTTTTTTGAGATATTTCATTGATTATCTCTTAGTTTATCTCTCGTTATCTTGTTAACCATTATCAGGGTGCTAATGTTTTACCATTGTAACTATTTATTATAATAAAAAATTAAATTAATGAAAATATGAAATATTTGTGGGAAATTTATATATTAAATAATTTTTTCACATATAAATCTTTATAAGTGATAGAAATTAATTTTAATATGAATATAAAAACAGAAAGAAAAATAGGCTTTTAAATAAAAATAAATTTTACGAAAACAATTGATTTTATAAAAAACTAAAGAATAATAATGATTATTTTAGAATAAATTTGGATTTTTAGTCATATAGGACTAATTTATCTTTAAAATTTACAGAAAATATAATGCATGTTTCAAAATTCCTGAATATAAATGAAATTTTTTATTTAAAAATCTATTTTTCACTACCCACCCAAAAAATAATCAATTTTGATAAATACTAAAAATTAACCCTATGATATATTTGGTATGATGATATCAAAAATTAATTCCATGTTAGTAAATTATATATAACAAAATATGAAATTTAACTTATAAATTATATCATGTGATACATGGAAATACAAAGATAAATAAAACTATGAATTTTTAATAAATTTATTTTCATAAATATAATGAATATGATTTCATAAAATGAATACATATAAGTCATCATAATGATATACTTTTAGTATTACATTGGTTTCCACATGGTATCTAAATTATAGAGGGGATGTGTGTCATAATTACCGATACTTTACATAAATAAATATTACATCTTAATATATGAATATTCATATATAAAATTATGATCAATGATAGAAACATAAAGTAATAGTTTCTTTGGAAATATTTATACATAAAAAAACTGGGTCATAAAAGGCGAGCATCATAAGAAAGGGTCATTTTATATACTCATTAATGATAAAAAAGGGTGATAATAATGATCAATTAAACATAACATGAGGATAATTGTATGATAAATTGATATTAACAGTTGAAAACCATACCCATCATATCATATATTATAATTTAAATTCATGGAATAAATCAAGGTAGTTCATGAGAAATAATTTATAAAGGAATAAAATAACATGAGCTAAAAGATCATAATATTGGACTAATACATATATTTATGGCATACACAAAGGAATAGAAATTTATTTCAATAGTAGTGGATCACTACCAATACAATCATAGTAGATCATGTTCACTCCATATTTCATTATATCCTTATTAAACATTCAATCCCAAAACAATCATAGTGTAAAATATCCACTAATAAATTTATTTTACTCACCATTTCAATCCATATTCTCTTATTAGATATAGTTATTTACCCAATACATTAAAGGGTAATATAATTATTGTTCCAACCATCACATGATCAAAATAATACATATGTGTGTCATAGGATCATAAAACAATCATGATATTTAAACTTTTGGAAATGATATGGTTTTCATAAATATTTAATAATTTCTTCCCAACTTAACCCCATAAAAAGAAACCTGCTCCATTAAGGTTTCATTGTAACATTATTACCTCTAGGAAAGAAACGTATTTTATTGAATCAACCTGAAATCAACATGATCATAATCCATCAAAAAAAATTTGTATTGAATCATTGTATAATATCCTTAGTACATAATTCATAACATTAAAAAATGTTTTTATTGGTGAAAATTTATTTTAAAAGGTCATTGGAAAATTTCTTAAGGAAAAAACACTTTTCACTTTTAAATCACATACTTAAAAATAAAAACAACACCTTATGTTATGGAATATAGTTTACTTTAATGGAACCATAAAATTTGTAATGAAATTTTAAAAACAAGGATCAGTCATGATGGCGAAAAATGATGTTCATGTTATATATATTGATAAAATATTCCTTTCAAATTTTAGAAAATTTTTTAAAAAACTAATTTAGAAATTATTGAGATGATTTATTTTTTAAATATAATTATAATTAATTATTCATGGATAAAAATAAATTTAAAAAATCAAAGTGTAAATTTAAAAAAAAAATTATAATTTTTTCAGATAACATGGATATGGATGAAAAAGTATTTTTTATTGTAAAGAGAAATAATGTCGGTTCCTTAAAAACATTGTTTCATTATCATTATCATCAATACGAGGAACAAATTAAAAAAAACATATAATATAAACAAAATACCATAGTTGAAAAAATCTATTGAAATTATTGATATATAGTCCATAAAATATCCTAATCACATAAATAATCATAAAAGATCTTGATAGTCAATAAGATTGAATCATAAATTACTAACCAATTGGGAATCATTTGAATAAAAATATCCATAAATTAAAAACATTATATTATAGATTAAATATCATAAAAATAAGGAAAATATTTATATAATATGTCAAGGGGGTGGTATGCACACTTCATAAAAATAAATAGTTTCATAACATCAAACCTATTTTAATGAATAGAAATATTGAGATGAAGATCTCATTCCACATTGGTAATGTATAAATCAAAACCAACTAAAACAGAGACCATTATATTGAATTTTAAATCACCATAACATTCTTTAAATCCATATAAAAGATATTCATGAATGTAAATGTATGAACAAGACCCAAACATTAGATATTCCAGTAAATTTAACTTGAATTCACTTTTTTACGTTCACTATGACCTATTTATTGTAGATTTATAGGTAATTAGAATAATAATCATACATAGAAAACCCATAAATTACAAGTGTACATTTATATTTAATATTAATTTATTCAAAAAACAAATTGATTTTAAATAAAACATGAATTTTGTCTTGAAATATCTTCACAATCTTATTCTGGACATGATCCTTATACCTAATCATCCTTAAACCTTGTTTAAATTATTTTAAAACATAATATGATAAAAAATATCATTAAAGGACCTAAAAAACAATTACTCTGGTAAATAAATTAGAAAACACATAATATTCGTACATATATCACAATATTATTTGAGATTATGTAATATATAATTAAATTGTGAAGAACGCATAATATTTTATTAAAGAAAAAACTATATCCCATGAAAATATAGATAAAAACTATTAGAAACATGATTAATCATTATATTAACCCATATAATTACACATGAAATAAACATCACAACTATACATGGAATAATCGTCATAATAGAGTCTTATAATCATTTAGGTGAAAAAAATAGTTAACTCCATATAATATTTGGAATTACCATCATTGTATATTCCATAATCTCTTAGGGGAAATCTAAATTGTAATATTTTTGTCTTTACCCAATGAACTAATGGTCTATAACTGAAACACCTTACTTTGCTAAATCATGTAACAAGAATTCATTATAAAAAATTCCCAATGATCATAATATATAAAATATTTCATCAAAAAATGATTCATTGAAGAAAATATACTTTCCATTTTGAAAATAATTTTTAAAATATGAAAACTAAAAACCTATTAATGAGAAAACATATATTATAAAAACCTTATAATCTTTAATGGGAGGCATAAAAACATTTAGGTGTAATGAAAATGATAATATCCACCCATTCATTATATGATTTAATACATTATTATTATTATATTTTTGTCAAAAACGTCACAAATTAAGTTATTTAGAAGATGAAAAAATATTCCATTCAAACTATTATGTAAAAATTAAAACCATGGTAAAAAATTATTTAAAAATATTTTGATATTATTAATAAATTCTGTAAATCATTTTTATAATCTGGTTATGAATGAAAAATCCTATTCTTAAGGGAAACATAAAAGGATAATTTTTTAAAAGTAGGTCCCTTATAATAAGTATAACATATTAGGTATGTTCTTTATCATCTTAAATAAATAACATATTTTAAATTTTTATATGATTATTAACCATTTAAATTTTAATTAATCGTTTTATATCACTTATTTCAATTTTATATACCATTACTTAATCACTAAACTTCAAGTTGGTTGTTTTGATTATATTCAGTACTAAAGTCGAAAATGACTTTTGTTGGTTGATTATGGTTAGAGTGGTCAATATTAAACCATATATTGGATGTTAATAATTAAATAATTATCATTTTAATACATTATTTGTAATTTCTAATCCTATAATAGAATATATTAATGAAAAATGAGCAATGATACTATAATTAACATGTTAGGTCGTACATACACATGAGAAACATTTCAAAATTTCAACAATCATCGTAGAAAAAAGGCAAGTACTATTTTATCTTTCCATAATGATAATAATATCAAAAATATCTTATTAAATATATATATATATATATATATATATAAATATTTCATCAATGTTATGTGGTGATGAAAAATGAATCACATCACTTCATGGAGGTGGATGTCCACACATACACATGAACCACATAAACATTTTTTTGTACATAAAAATGAAAAAACATAAAATATATATAATAATTTAAGAATGATATATATTTTAGGAATATTATATATAAGTATTAATTCAATCACTATAAAATGTTTTGATAAAAAACGGTGGAAAACTAATTACATCGCTTTATGGGGTAGTAGTCCTCTATAAACAAGAAAACTAAATTCCTTTCTAATTTTATAGAATATGATAAGTTTATAGGTCATGAAACTAATTCAATAACATATAAATAGTTTTATGATAATTTATTTTTAATTTTTATTGATTGATGATGGTTTTATAAATGTGTAATATAAAAAACTCTAAATCATTTAGATAAAATATATATCTCATATTTGGAAGACCTCCTTTTCCTACCATCTTAATACTTCTAAAAATAGTTATATGCCTAAAAAAGACATATATAATGAGATTATGGATTTTGGAAGGGGATCCATGAAGGTTTTTTCCAATTAAAGTTTCCTTTGAAGTGTGATTAAATTATAATAATATGTGCCCTTTTATAATAGAGGGGAGGGGCACTCCTGAAATTTCTCATAACATTATATTAATATAAAATAAATATCAATTAAAAATGGCTCCAAAGTGAGTTATTTATAATATCTTATACGTATGGGTAGAAATAACCTACAAAAATAAATGATATATTTGTTTTGACTATATTTATAACCCAATGATCTAGTTTTAATGCCTCTTACACCCCCATAACTCTTATAATAACAAGACGGATTTTTACATGTTGAGGGATAATATATTAACTATTAAAAAATTGAATAAATATACCACAGATATATTTTAAACCTTATAATTAGATCTTGGAAAATTTTTCTATTTTTATGAATTTTATAAAATAAAATAAATTACCATTTACAATAAAATATTAATACTATCAATATTTATAACTGTTAATTAATTTCATTTTAATAATATCAGTTTAACACTTATTATTCAAAGAATATGTATTTTTACACATTTAAAAATCTAACGGTAATATATAAATTTTTTAATTGAAATATTTATCTCAAATTATATTTATTGTAATATCTTTAATATCATTTGTTTTTTTTATTGATTATTTTCTGTATCACATTGTGTATAAATGTTTGGAAATTATTTTTTCACAAAAAATTAAAAATAAATTAACATGATTAATATAAATAATTTAAATTTAAAAATTATACTTATTGTTTAATATATCCTCTATATAACCCCATGTTATAAATATTTTAGTTATTAAAAACAACAGTGTGAAATGTTTTGCTTTTCCAGAAATAATATAATATACAAGTAAAAATTGAATAAAAGTGGTAAAAAGATACTAAATTCCCCCTCTGGATGATTATAGTCGACGTATACACATAAAATAATATTTTTAAACGTTTTGGGAAAAGTAAGGTTTCTTAATATTTTATTTGTATCCTAAATTATGAAATTACATCATCACAGTTTTTACTCAATGTTGATAAATGGTGATTGAATTTTCAATGTAACTTTGTTGAAATTACACATCATAAAAAATAATAAAAACACATTCTCTTGAAAAGGGAGTAAGGTAAGTATTGAGGTCATTAAGAGTATCACATAACAAGGTTTCCAAATAGGATGACAAGAGTGTGATGTGGAAACATGGATATGGATGGAAAATCTAAACCCAAAGTACTAATAGATAGTTATATAGAACATGGTCCTAAAAATTTTAACCATAAAAACCATAAATCTCTTAAGGGTAAAAAGGCTATTTATTTCTCTATTAGAAAATTAACCATATAATGTTTATATTTCAATGTAATTTTTCTAAATGTTGAGGAATTTAATTTCTATTTAAAATAATAAAATAGATAAATATTATTACATAAAATGTATATTTTTAACCTCTAATCATTTTCCCTCACAATCTCATCTTTTTCTCCAAATAATGAGTATTCAAGATGAATTTATAATTATTGAAACATTATAATCAACATTTAAAGATAAAAAATCCATTAAATAAAAAATATATATTACTCCTTTAATTAATAATTAAACCAAATGAAATAGATCAATTTTTTTGATAATTCATAAATTAATAAACCTTCAAATAAAAAAATTACTTTTAATCTCTCAAATAAAAAACAATTAAAAAAAATCAATTTTGTTTATTCAATAAATAATTATCCTTAAATGACATAAAAATTAATCCAAACTAATATTGAAACACAAAAGTCATATTTATTTCACAACATATTCTTACTAGAAAAATTTAATATTTTTACCTAAAAATATCAATCACTCTTTATGACTCAAACCAAAATATAAATTCTTTAATCTCATAATCAGTAAAATATGATAATCATTTCTATAAATCAACTAAATATCTATAAATTCACATTATGATAATACATTATTATAAAGGATAATTCAACCTTTAATCCAATATAATTCCATAATATCATATTTACCATAATATTAAAATCTCATACAAAAATAAATCGTTATATTATTATAAAATAACATTAATCACAAAATCACGGAATCATTTTCCAATCTTAAGGTTATCTATTTGATAATACATGTGTTCCAAAATTTTAATAACCTATATTACATCAAATTAAAACATATGATAAAATTTAATTGTCAATAATAAATTTTTGTATAAAATCATTAATACAATTATTCCACAAATAATAATTTATATTAAACATAAGGGTTACATATATCGTAATGAATTATCAAGACTCTATAAATGCCTGCCAAAAATATATCAACTTCTTATGCTTTAATTTTTTAAATTTATCAATTCAATCTAACACATACATCCAAACTTTGAAAAAAACATAAAATAGAATAATCCTTAGGTGTTTCCCGATTATAACAATGTTGAAAAATTACTACTATATCAAAAATACATCCTTCATTGAAAATTATTCTTAAACAATTGATCATGTTCCATCATCTTATCCCACAATTCATTGCTCCAAAAATCATGGATATAGATTATATATTTATTATTCAGAAAATATAATCCCAAAAAGGATTCATACATAGAAAAAATAAAATAATCCATAGCTTAAATTCAGATATATGGAGTTTGTATTCGAGACTTATCCACGAATGATGTTATTATTCATCATTTGATGGAAATTTAACAAATAATGATATATTATATTTTAATAATGATTAAAATTTCATGAATATAATATATATAAATATTACATCCAATATTATAAAAATGACTCAGATATGATGATGGGAAAATATTACATCAATTTGTGAGGCGGTAGTATGGCGAAGACACAAAGATTGAATTATTTTCCCATTTGATGGAAGAGGAGACTGATATATTTTATGCCACTAAAATAACAATATAATTGTATATTTAGGATATTATATTTATTATTTAACATTCTTTTTCCGGGGTTTTATCATTTTTTAATAAAAAAACAAAAACAAAAAATGGGATAAAAAATATACCTCATCTTTTTGTAAACCTCTTTTGTTTAAAGCCTTAATACCTATATGATTGGTGATTATTCCAATGAAAAAAATATATAATTATGTTAAAGATTATTTTAAGTTATTTTTATTAGTATTGGATGAAATAAATGGTTTTTATGTCTTAATTAATAAGAATAATGGGTCCCCTTTTATAAGAGAGGGGGAACTCTGAAAATTTCATAAAATATTAAATTTATAAAAAATAAAATTTAATTAAAAATGAATAAATATTTTTAATTATAAATTTACTATGATATTAGATATAAATAACCTCATAAAATAAGAAATATATTTGTTATTATTTTATTAGAACACTGATATTTTGGTTTTAAACCCTAGTTAAACAAATTAACTCTAATCGTGAAAACAAAGAATTTTAAACTTCAAGGATCAATATAGTTATAATAAAATGAAAAGGCATAAATAAATTGAATGAATATAAAATTTCTAATTATATAAAAATAAAATATCCTAATTTACCATTTTTATCAATTTTATTTAATTTAATAAATTATAATTTAATATAAAATATCAAAAATGTCAACTTTTTTAACTATTCATTACTTTGACATTAACAATATTTAGATTTCACATATAATTAGTACCAATTATCTTGAAAAATACCAAAAATATAAAGTAATTATATTAAATTATTTTATTACATTACTTATCTCAAATTATATTTATTGAGGAAAATTAATATAATTTTTTTTTATTTTTTGTTTTAATTGAATAATTACTGAATCGGTTTTTTGTAAACCTTTATGGAAATTATTTCTTCAAATATGTTTCATTTCAAAATACCCATGATGAAATGATTCATTTATATTTAAAAAAAACTTATTGTCGATCATATCCTCCACATAAGAAAATTTAAAAAATATAATAATAATAAGAAATTAGGGTTTGACATGTTTGACTATTCCTTAAATAAAATAATATAAAGGTAATAATATTATCCATATGGCCCCAAAATAACATATATTAGAAACATGGATTATTATGGTCTCATTATTATTATATAAAATGATTTAGGCATTTTTTGGGTCATTTAATGGTACTTAATATTTTATTTGTAACCTAAATTATCATATTCACCAATGATTGGGTTGATACAAATACCAGTTTACTATTAATATTCATCAAAAAATAAAATAAAGTTATTTAATAAATTTTGTAACCAATAATTATATATATGGAATATTTTTTCAAAAATTTGAAACATATAATTTGAAAATTTAGTTTAAAATTATATCATAAAAACACAATGAAAGGTAGTTTTTCAGAAATATTCCATTTTAAAATATAAAATGATTTCAATATAATTAAAGAAAAAAATAAATTTAAAACCCATAATTGAATTATTTTTAATAAAAATTAGATAATTAAAATTTAAAACTAATCAAAAATATAATATTACCTTGTAAATCCGTTAAAATAAAATACAGTTTTCAAAATTTTTTTTTATTTTTCACTATTCCGTGAAAAAAAAATATTTTTAGAAAATTATAAAGATATTATCATTAGATAATTTTCTGTGATGATTTAAAAAATTAAATTCCTTTTCTAAATTATATTTTAAAAAAATCAAGAAATTAATTATAGTATTCACTCATAAAAGGAGAAATTTTTGAAAAAATCGCATTTTTTTAGAATAAAATTATTTTATTAAAAAAGCGTTAATATTTTCTAATAATTATTAAATATATTTATATTTTGAGGGAAATTTATATTTATTTCATAAATAATATATTCTTATCCATACAATCTAATTTAACACATAGGTTATAACTACCACAGTTAAATAATATTTTTTGGTTACAATCGATATTAAATATCTTATAATCTATAAAAAATTTCATTTATTTTTCTAAAATAGATACATTACAATAAATAAACCATAAAATAGAAACAAGTGGTGATTATTCAACATGTCTCACATAATGAAAAGGGATATAATAAACCCTTAACATAAGTTCAACATTCATATAAAGAGATATAACATCCTATAAAATAAATTAAAATTTAAAATAATTTTATAAAAATTAATTTAAATAATAATAATATCATATATTAACCACTTATAATAGTTCATCACCAATTAATAAATAAATTCCTTATTAAAATAATAAATTTCAGGGGTTAATTTTTATTTTTTCATGAGAATTTTGGTTTGATAGTTTTAGTTTTTATAGATTGAAAATAGAAAATCATATATATAATATTATTCAAGATAAAAATATTGTGAATATTCATTATATATATATATATATTAATATTTATATTTATCAATCCCTAAATTATTGAAATAAAAAAAATTAATTTCACCATTCATGGAGATGGTAGGTTGTACGTACGCATTAACATTGTATTCACTTTTCTACATATAAAAAGAAGGAAGGTAAATAAAAATTCAACTTAAAAAATTTATTATATAGTATATACCATATATATTAATTTAATATATCCTTATTACCATCCATTTAATCTGTAAATGAAAAATGATTCGCATCACTTCATGGAGATGGTAGTCCACATGTATGCATGCCCGCCATTATTTGTTTCCAATGGAAGGAAAGGTAATAAGGTACATGTGATATTAAAATTAAATGAGAATAATTATTCCATAATTATCACATATAAAAATTTATCTCATTATAATAACCACCCAAGAAATATGGTGATACTATGTGAATTATATTTATATGTGGAAGTTATTGTCCAGACCTATTCATGATCAACACATTTACTTCTCATTTAAAAGGAAATATAGTGAATAATTATCATTACATAAATATAATCATATTTTTGTATATTTAGGATAATGAATAGAGTATTTTATAATATATTCCATATATATAAATGAGATAGAAAACAGAATAATATGAATGATGTTGGGTAAGATGATTACCTCTCATTCAATTTACCTCCATTAGATCCTTTATTAATAACACTTGGAATGTTATTTTAAAAATAAAATTATATTTATTTAATATATTGTTAATTTATAATGGGTATTGGTAAGGATTTATAAATCTAGATTGTTAATGTAATGTAATGATGATAAATGAGGGGTGTACTTTTACAAAATTAATTATATCATTTTATCAAAAAAAAACACATTTTTGATGAAAAATTTATTTTTGAAGCATATAAAGAAACTACTAAGAATTTGAGTACTAATTTTTTAATATATGTTCCTTCTCTAAAATAATGGCACATAGTTCATAAATTTTTTTATTCCTATTCAATCCCCCAATTTAACGGACATGTTATAAAATTATTCTAAATTATTATTCATTTAGACTTGGTTTTGTATATATCCCAAGATATCAAAGAAATTACATTTATTTTATGAGAAATATACCATAAAATATATTGATGTTAAATCCCATCCCACACCATAAAAATTTATTCACTTCTATATAAAATAATTACGAGATCATTATTTCATCATATCATTTGGTCCTAATCTAACTTTATTGACTTTTTTATTCCTTTAGAAAATATTAACAAGGTTTGTAGTCTTTTTCAATACAACATTATCTCTATGATTGATGATTTATATGGGTTATTCATATTTATAATGATCATTATTCCACATCATAAACATTTATTTTAGCATATGATAGTGATCATGTATTTACTTCTTTGTGTGTGATAAATGGAAAAAAATTTGAACATCATATATGTTTGATGGAATATCCAAATGATAATGTACATTCCTTAATTGATCAAGAATCTCAAAGAGGAAAATATAAAGTGTGATAAAATTTTACTTAATTCTAAATCTCAGAACATTTTTTTGTATAAATTCATTGAAATAAATTCTCACTGACTTCAAAAAAAGATTCTACTGATGATTATTCGTATCACTTGTTCTATGATTCTACGAATCCTTGATTTATTGATGAATGAAAATGTATTTCTCTTCTATTTCCATATCTATCTCAGGTACAAATATATTTCATTCTCCAGCTTCATCCAACTAGGATAGTTTCATATAATTATTATATAGTGGTGTTCATATATATAAACCTCAATTATCTTGTAAAAGTTATTATTATAAGAAAACATGACTAGATGAATGTGCTAATCCCAACCAGCTTACAAATACATAGAACAAGATATCAATATATCGTTCATTGTATAGAAGTTTCTCTCAGTATAGACACATATATCAGTAGTATATGTAATATTGAAAACAACACTATATCAAGATATTTTGAATACATCATACGAACATTGAGGAAATCCTCATATCCAGATAAGATACAATTAAACATAGTACTCTTTAAAAAATCCCCACTTTCTCAATGTATATTATAGAATATTGGTCAATACATTAATCCTATACACAAGTAATGATGTTTTCCAACCTCATCAGGTGATTGAGTATAATCAAAATATCATTATGTCTATTATTCAATTTGGTAATTTCTATGGAAAAATATGTAGTGTTGTTTTTTCATTCCCATTTTTGTATGGGTAATGTTAGTAACATCCAATTAAGATTTTATATCTTGCCCTAATATTTTTTTTCATACCATGTACTGAGTATATATTTCTTTATATCATCACACAATAAATACTTTTTCAAATCTATATACATCCAAATAATTACAAGATGAATTGATAATGATCAACTCTTATCTTCATCCCACATGTCCTCCATTGAATCCAATACAGGGGAGCCACATAAAATTATCATAGTCATTATCATTCCATATTAATAAATATTGAACTTAAGAAGATTTTATACCTTCTTTTACAACTCTATATTATTCCTTCTACACCACATTAATATTCTCTTGCATAGATGGTTGGACAGTCATTGAGGAAAGATAATATTTTTCCCATTCATTCAAAATTAACATATCTATACTTTTGAAATCAATAAATATTTATATTATTATTTAGTCGTCATAAAATATATTTCAATATCCTTTCATTATTGGGAATCTAGTACCTTGTTTTCATTCATAGGGTGGTATTTTATTGAGAAGATAGAATCCTTATTCAAATCTAACCATATTCTCATAAAAACATTTAAGTCTTTCTAGGTAAATATATAAATAAAAAATCTATGATCATTATATATTTCACAAATATTATAATAAATATAATACATCAATATATTTAATACAAAAAATTATTAATGATAACTCCAATTAATGATTCATGTAATTTTTCACATCAACCAGTAATTATCCTGATCTATAAGCTATCACCAAATTTTTATGCATGAGGATTCATCCTAGTCAACTATTTTATTCACCACTAAAAATTCAAACCCTTCTACACTACATGGGAGTTTGAGTATAAGTGTGATGAATAACCTTTTATTTAGTTCCTTCAAATTAAATTCTCATTCATTTTTCTAAATGAACAAGGGTTCATTCAAAGATAACATTATGAGTGGATTTTATAGTCATGAGAAATTATCCCCAAATATTTAAAATTATTTAAATGAACCAATAAAACTATGGATTACAGTCACTATTGTGAGGCTGGTAAAAAGATCAATACCTCTTATCTCGGATGTATCCATATATATAGAATATCATGATATTATATGGCCTAAAAATTACTTTTTATAGAAAAAATAACACTTTTTATGTTTTTAATACACTTTATCTTCCATTATGGGATATAGTATAATCATTAAGTTATCACTGAGTTCACCCTAACTCTTTGAATATATAATAATATCATCATTGAATGAACTTGGAAACATATTAAGTGATTCAGTAAAGAATATAAATTAAAAACATGAAGATGGTAGGGTGAATAGGAATAAAAAATAGAATTAACATAAAGACGTAATTTTTAGACCATTTATGGAAGGTTTCCTTGGATATGCCACAACTATTTATCCTCAATTCACTTTATCTAGAACAAACATCAATCTTGGAAAAATATTGACCTCCTTGCAGTTTATCAAAATAAACTTAATATGAGGTAGATAATACTTATAATTGATTGTTATCTTGTAAAGATCCTGAAATAAATTTCAGATTTGCATAATTCTATCTTTCTTCTTATGAAATAATAGGTTCAACCCATAGTGACATACTTGTCTAAATGATTCCCTTATAAATATTTTCTTAGTGTTCATTATTTAATTTAATCATCACAATTATGGATATTATATATGGTGTTTTTGATATAGTAGTAGAACTAGGTTTGAATTCTATTAAAAACTCAACTATGTGATTTTAAGGAATACTTGACAAATATTATGAAAACACATAAAAAACTCTCACAAATAGTAATATCATTGATATTGATTTTAAATCCACATATCTATGATAAAACCCATTTTAAATTATACTAAAAACCATATAATTAAGGTATTTTCCATTAGAAATTCTTATGTATCATTTCACTGATAGAAAATCTTATTTTTTATTAGAATATCAATCATGACATCACTTATATGGAAATTGATGAGTGATTTATGTAATCTATTCCAATAAGTACAGAAGAATATCATAAAAATAATCTAGAGGGTGAATAATAAAATTTTAGGGAATAAAATTATAATAAAAATTAGTCAGAAAAAAAACTATGACAAGATAGGTGATCACCGTACCATTAAAGAATTTCAATACTAATACAACATAAAATAATTTATCATTAATATTAACATTCCTATATAATTTTCCTAATATATAATAATTCATATAACTAATATCATAATATAATAATTCAATATTTGTGAAAAACAATATCCTTCTAAAAATTGAAATTCTATATTAAATCCCATAATAAAACCCAAATGGTTGGCATGAACATCAAGAATTATTAATCAGAGTTGGCAATCATGAAATATTATTCATATTGTGTACAAATCATGAAACATCCTTTTTAATATATTAATCCTTTGATTTAACCTATTTTATTACTGGACGTCATCTATTTAAAAAATATACAATTACTAATAGATAAAATATGAATTAACAAAATCATACCCCTTGGGCATATCAAACCTGGTGCACAGTAATGGAATAATCACCATGCACCAGAATAATGGTCAAGGTATACTTTGGAAAAAAAAATTTATTACCCAAAGATTCAAATATTACCAAATAATTTCCACATATATTATATATATAGGGACGTATCAAATCTAAACCACTTATTATTTACCCTAAAAAAATATTATCATGTTATCATATATATATATATATTATTTTCCCCAGGTTTTTTGAAAATATATTTAATCGTAATATAAAAAATTTATGTAAATCATCCTACGATGCCGGCTATTATGAACCATTTTTATCATATATAAATATAACATCATTGAATATTATTAGTTATTTCATAACATTTTATCCCATTCCATATCCATAAATTTATTTTTTCTTTGGAAACACAGAAAAACAAAAAACTCGTACAAAAATGTTATACATTATCTTCAAATAAGTTATTTAGGACTAGAACACTTCTTAGATATGTCATACATAAAAAATTTATTCATAAACAATATAAATGAAACATTATAATGGATGATCTTGGATTCATAGTAAGTTTAAAAAGAAAGAGATCATTGATCACATAAATATCAAATTATCATAAGGGTACTAGAACATGATATTAAAATTTGAAAACAATTACCAAAATATAATTTAAAATAATTTTGTCTCATGAAAAAAAATCATGGTTGTTTATTGGTAATTAATCATAAAATAATAAAAGAATGTGAGTCCTGAGAGCAAAACTATGACATAAATAATATGTGTGTAAAATAAACCTAAGAATAAAAAATTATTTTATTATTCAATTATCAGTGCCAAGACTATCACAGTGGACTCGGTTCAATCCTCATTCATCATATTCTTTGTCAATTTTTACTCCCAAGACCATAATAGTGTAAAATGTCTGTTAATGAAATGGTTTCACTACCCTTTCTAGTTCCCATTATCTCATGAGAAATCCATCATTATCAAATTAACTTGAGAGATATATAATATAAGGCGTACTAATTACATAATTGATATAATACATATATATACTAAAATAGCATATATAATTCATCATAGAAAAGATTTAGTAGCGTAATATATTTTGTAAAAATATCATTATTTTATCATAGCATTACATGTGTAAAAGAAATGAGCTTTATAAATGTTTAATGTTAATTTAATTAACTATTGGGAATTAAACATGTTTCATAGAATCATCCTTCAATCATAAACATTAGAATTCATCCAAGAAATGAAATTTTATGTATTCATTTTATCAAATACCCAATAATTTACAACTTACACCAAATGATGTTATAATTGATGAAAATTCCATTGAAATACCACAGGTACATTTTTTGAGAAAAAAAATTCTTTTTTACTTTGAAATAAATACTTTTAAATCAAAACATTAACCTAATATTAAAAAAACTTTTCCATAAAATACAAGGAAACCTGTGAAAAAATCGTAAAATAATTGATTAGAAATAATTTTAGGAAATTCCAATCATGTCATGTAAGATAAGAAAAAATATTCTATTAAATTTCATGGTAAAAAATTAAAAGTACACTTTTTTGAAAATAGAAAGAATATTATTTTTTTAAAAAAATGAAATAAATAAAATCATGTGTAAAAAATAAATAAAAAATTCATATGATAATATAAAAAAATTTATGAAAACATTTTTACAAAACATGTATATAGAAGATAATGTACTTTCAACCGAAGAGTGAAATATTTTGAATTTTTATTAGAAACATATTTCAGTTTATTGAGTTCTTATAGAGTATAAAATAGAATAAAAATATGTGAATTACAACAATAATTAAAGATCAATAAAATTTATGGGATTATTTATAGTGACCGTAGACATGAATACATATTATTACCTAATTTTAAGAATTATTACCCATAAAAACAAGCCATGGAACGAAAGGTATAATATACTTGGATGTATAGGTATAGAATTTAAAAACATGAAACAAGAATAAAAAATATTTTCTTAATTTCTATTTTTAGCACATAACATTCATTAAACTCCAACATCATTATAGGATGACATAAAGAATACATAGAAAAAATGTATTCAATGAAAATCCCATTAGGGGAATAATAATGGAAAGAAGTAGAACACATTAGTCAGAAAGTATAAAAACTAAATTGAAATGAATGGAAATTTACTAAAAATGTATAGTAATGTCATATATATCCTGTAATCATATGATCTTGTAAATATATAAATATGGACGCACCACATAACATGACATAAACTTCAGTTAACACAAATTGTGATGACAATATCACATGGATGAATACCCCCATAACGGATTAACTTTACTCCCTAGTCCCATACATAACATCTTGTGAGAAAAATCATTAACCAATTAATTTATCACAATCTAGGTTCATCCATCATAAATTGTACATGAATATTTTTGCCATATAAAGATGTCAAATGTAAGAAATAATGATGATGTTTACCCAATGAATGAAATGGCTTTTCTAATCTTTCCATAATGAAAAACCAAATGGTATATCATTATTTTATACAAAAAATAATTAAATAAATAATATACAATAAAAAAATATATCAAGAATAATTATTCTCAATTTATGTGGAATTCTAAAAAAGAGTGTTTAGGTAACATTAAAAAAGGATTCTCTTAAAAAAGTTTTTGGGAAAAGAATATAGAGTAATTATGGGATAATTATTAGGATAAAACTTATAAAGAAATAAAATGGACTTCATGAGAAAATAATTTTTTATGTAATATGTTATCTTTTAAGTATATTTTATTCATTTTACATTAAAATGAATACAAAATATTTATATTACCTTTGATCAGGTTATCTTATCGAGATGAATTGAGAATGGAAGCATTTAAAATATGTATTTCCCCATAAATGATTGCATAATTTAGATATATATTTTTTTCAGAACATATATAATAAATATAGAAGAATATTTTTAAAATTGATGAAGATATAACTTTATGTATAAATATATAAATCATTACCCAAATGAAATATTGAGGTTCAGAGGGATCCATTAACTTATATCTAAATGTGTTCTGAAATTGTATTTAATATCCTGGATAATATAATTATTTAAATTAATTAATTAATTCATAATATATTCAACATAAATTTTATTTAATATAATTTTATTAAGTTCATTTGTGTCCATTTTTATGAGTTATAAATATTAAATTTCATTTTTAGGGTGATTGTTTCATGCATTCATGGTTTGTGAAATTGTGAATATTTATTGATGTTCTTGTAATATAGGAATAATATTCCCAATGTGAAATTATATTGTATTTATTCACCTATAATATTTTAAATAACCTAATATATTATTTTTATTTCTGGAATATGAATGGTTCATTTGATAAAACATTAATAATAAATAATCTGTTTATTTATTTTTCAACCATTAAAAACTAGTATCACATTATTTTATATTATTATAAAAAAATGTTCAGAATCATTATATATGTTATAATATATAGATAAAAATTTTATGTCAACATAAAAATGTTTTATTATCAAACTAGAGGGCGTTAATGGAAAATGAAAAATCATTGTCCATGTAGATGGTTAGCCACCATAATTTGGACAATGATTTTTTTCATTGAATAAGAGGAGATGAGAAAGGGGTCATATGTAAATTACTCCATTAGTTATATATTGTTTATTTATATAAATTAAACTAGATTAATTTTTCATTTGTGGATGAAAGAGGGGCTGAGAAGTTAAATGAGAAAAAAATTAATATAGGTGATTAGATAAAGTTACCTCTTGATTTTTTTCTCCTTGAGGTCCTCCATAAGTAACATAGAATTGGTATTTTGGGGAGATCAAAAACACTAGTTCATGTGTATCATTCTTGTGAGGTGAATAAATATAATATTGGAAATCACTAGGGATTTGAAGGTGAAAGGACAACAGGTGGTAAGGGGTGGTATTTATAAGGGGAGGGGTTTTTTATTATTATTATGTACAATAATTTATTATCTGTGATCAAGTCTAACAATATAATTGATTATTTAGACTAAATAAGAAAAATAGTTCTTATTATTTATAATTAATGGTATCTTACTTCATTTATGACTCCAAAATTCTTGTATTTTTATTCAAATTTTAAATGCTCTAAATTATTGTATATCATTATACACAAAAAATTCAACTATTTTAGAAAAAAATATTCACCCCAAACATTTTTCAACATTTATATTTTATAAATATAGTTCATTTTTTGAAATTTATTTTTTTAAATAATGTAAATTTAATTTTTAAATAAAATCCTTAATCATCCGAAAATACAAATTTTTATATTATAATCAATTTTATGACCATTTGAAAAATTAAATATAGTATCATAAAATTATCTTATCATTATATTAAAAAATAATATTAATTTATAAAGGGATTTTTTATAAATAAAATTTATTTTAAATATTTATATTTATTATAAAAGAGGTTTTAATGCATTTATGTTTTATAGAGATACCAAAACATAATTAATTATTTAAAAAAAATCATTACATGTGCGATGATATGAATATAATGCGTTTTTATTTTATAAGATGACTAAATATTATTTTAAATTTCCATAGGTTGGTTTACTATTCTAATAGTGAGTTCACTATTCTTAGCAGTTAATCTACTATTCAAATGGTCGTGTAACTATTCCAAATGTCTGATTACTAGTATAATGGTCATATTTGTAATCCATATGGGGGTTTACTACATCCTATAAATACCTATTATCATGATCATTATTCATTTAAATTTATATTCTATCAAGTTTATTTATAATTTCATCTTAAAGTTTTTTAATATTAACATTAGGTTTTCTTTCTATAGCATTGTTCGGGACTGATGTCATTATATTGGATCAAGAATATCAAAATTATCATATAATTATTCAATTATTTTCTATTAATTTTCAAATTGTAATATTTGGCATAATTATTGGTATATTTTCTAACCAATTTACTATTATTAATTATGAGAATTTTTTTTATTTTATGTGCTTTTTGTGCTTTATACTCTAAGAAATAAATATATGGGATAATTCATATATAAAATTTTTAGGTCATTACATTCTTCCCCCCCGTTATGATTTATTTTCCAAAAAAACTCATTTAACATAATAAGGTTAAATATCTTGAGGTTACTTATCATTAATCACATCCTCCTATTCCAATGTCACCAATTCTTATTTATGGTTCCTCTATGATACTTTTACCACTTGAGTTGTATTCTTGGGTAGAACATTAACAGTAAGTTCTGTGATCTTCATTAGAGGCTTTTCATAAGGGACATAATTTTCATAATATACCACATATAAATTCAGTACATGTGAGAGATCTGGTATATAGTTCCTCAATAAAGATACATCGAATACATCATGTACTTGGGATATGGTTGGTAAAAGTACTAGCTGATTTTCCATAACTATATCACATTCAAAAATATAAATGCTGATGAAATACCAAGGACATAGCTTTAACTACATCCAATATCTAATAATATTATTCTATGGAGGTATTTAGAAGAAAAACATCTCTCTATCATCAAAATCTAGGTATCTTCAATGACTTCATGTGTAACACTTTTTTCAGCGTTGGGCAACCCTGATGTGCTATTGAATTGTATTCACCTTTTTACCATTTCATCAACCATTTAAACTCCCAGCTACAAAAATTCCCCAACTCCATCCTAGTATGATGGGGTGATATATATTTTCTTATAAAGGGATTCATATATATCCATTTGGTTGTTATAGTGGAAAATATTTAGGTAAGTTAACTAAATTTGTTGAAGATTATGGTCCCATCATCCTTTCAAATCCAGCATGAATTCTCTGAACAAATATTTCAATGTATGTATTGTCCACTAAAACCTACCATTATTCTTGTTGTGATAATATATACTTATTTTTAGGTCATTGTTAATGGTATTATAGAGACTTTTATGAAACCTGGGGTTAAATCATTGATCATAATTTGATATAATAAATAATGCTACTCCATGTATCTTATCCACTTATTTGATGTATTCCATGAAAGTTGATAATGTATGAAGTCACATCAAATTTCAATGATGTGAGATGTATTTTTATGAAGATACATAGAAACCTATATAAAATTATTTCATTTGGAATACTTTAGAATTCCAGTGAAAATTTCCATGGTGAAGTTTTCCAATTTCCATGTTTTTATGGGTAACAGGTGTACCACCCCCTTAAGGCTTTTCCTTTCAACCTCCACTTTCTAGTATACTAGATTATTTTATTTATATTTAGTGAACTCTTTATTAATATTTTCCCACCAATTGTTTTTTATAGATTATGATAAATATTTTTTCTCCATGGGTAGATGGAGAACGTTGGGTAGTGTGAATCAATTAAAATATATTTCTTTATCATAGGATTTTATGTTACAAAAAGTCATGACACAAATATTATGAAACCTTCCTCATAAATTTTAAAATTCAAGTATTTCTTATATCTGATATTTTCCACCTTCTTCTAAATTTAAACATCATCTCTTTGAAAATCCTTATATTCTACATAAGGAATGGTTGAAAAATCATTTGAGAAAAGAATGATGATGTTACTTCCATTATTATTCTCATGTACATAAATTGTAGAAATAATATTATTAGACAATTCTTACTTCTCATCATTGATAATGTTAAAGTATATTTTTTACATATAGGAATAAATCACATTATTCACATTCCTAGGATGGCCGTGTATTTATTATTCATAATAATTGATTATCTGAAACCATTTTCATTGGAACATATTAATCTTATTCTATGTGAATATAAATTTGACACTATCATGATCATTATATATCTTTCACTTCTCCCTAAGGAGATAATACCACCTTATTTTCAATGAAAATATCATAGACACTAACTCCACGTAATGCATGTATTAGTTTTTCTTAGGTTCATTCAACATCCATGAGGTTCATGCAATAAATTTATCAATTTCCATCAATAAAAACCCTAATAACATCATTTAAGAACCACTTTATACCAAAATGATTTTCCCACATGTGGTTATTATACGTATTAATGTAAGGAATAACCTCTTTTCAACTCTTTTAAAGCATTATAGATATTATCTAGTTCAAACATTCTTCACTTAGTTCAGATTTAAAAAGGTTATTAAGTTTTAAAATATGGATATGTTCCTCATAATGTTTTATTCATACCTAGCTAGATTAATGAATCTACGAATCCTTATTATAGATGCCGTCCTTAAGCACTCCTCAATTCCATTTTTAGAAGGTTCCACTTATATCCATTTACTAGTGAGAAAATTCCACAACAATGATACTTTATCCATAAAAAACTAACATTTTTTGTACCTTCCATATAGTTTCTCGCTTCGTTAAGTCATTTGAATATTATTAAAATGGTCTTGATACCCATCCTTTCTCTTTTATTGTAATGTAATATAGTCTATAAAGACTGCCAATTTTTTTTGTAGGTAATATATCATGACTACAATCATTATGCCCATGAAATGTTTTGTAAAATTAATTATTCTAATGGGAAATATTATGAACTCAATGTATTGATTGCTCATTATAAGGGGTGTCTTGGGAATATCTTCATTCTTCACCATTAATTGATGATATCTCGAATAATCTCCAACTAAGAGAAATAATTAGACCAACATATTTGGGTGGACGATTCATCTATTCATGGTATTGGATAATTATTCTTTATCATTGTTTTATTGAGTTTATGATAATCAATGGATATGTGCATTGATCAATCATTCTTCATGATAAAGATGTCCAGTGCACCCCGTGGGGAAGAACTCAAGCATATAATACCCTTATCTTGATTGTCTTATAACTATTTTTTCAGTTATTCTTACCCAATGGTGGACATAATGTAAGGATTCTTTAATATGGGGAGAGATCTAGGCATTAGTTTAATTCATAACTCAACCTCTCTGTCAAGAGGAAGGCCAAAAATTCATTTGGGGAACATGGAAGCACAGTCCCTCACAATGGGCTGGTCGCCTATCATGATTCCCACTTTTTATTAATTATTTGATCTAGATATGATTTTACATAAGTTAAAATAGTATCGAAAATTGAGATAATGATTCTAAATAAGATTCATCCTCCTCTACAAACTTATACATAATTTGAGGTTTCATTGGGATGGGAAGAGTGATATCTTTCTACTGAAGGTTGATTTGGTATTTTATAATGATAGGAAATCTATTGACAATATAGTATCAAAATCCACTATAAGATATAAGGAAATATTTTATTGTAGTTTTAGTGAAACAAATTAACTATGGAGGAGTAATATAGTTTTGATTAAATAATTTCCCAATTTTCTATTTTCACATATTACTCAAAGTTTATATTTTTGTGTGGTATTTGAATAGTTATACTGAACCTGAAAGATATGAAATAATGTGTAGAACGACAATCAAAATAATTATTTCTATTACATAACTAATAACCTGTGTACCTGTCACCTCATCATTTTTTGAATCCGGTTATGTCGTGGTAATAGAATTATCCCTTCCAAGTTACATTAGATGTTTTCCCTCTACTGTGGCTAAAAACACTTATCCTAGGTCATTGGCTTGCATAATTCAATTGTCACTTATAGTTTAAACACTATACTATATTATAAATGTTTATTTGGACCCTACAATAATTATCCATGTTAGTTTGATTATTCAAATGATTATCCTGATTCAACTCCTTTATACATTTGATTCATCTCTTGGTTCCCTTTAAATAGTATTGTGATTATTTTTCTTGAACCTTTTACTGATGATATATTAGATTTTCATTCCCCCAACATATTTCTCTATTAATAATCCCATATTAAACACCATTTTCCACTATTTTCCTTCATGACTATAAGACCATAGAGAATCTACAATATCCATCTCATTATTAAGGGGTAAAAAAATATTATCATAAAATTAAATGTCTCAAATTTATTTGGAATTTTATAGACATGAATTTAATTTACTAAATAACTGGTCCACCTTCTTTTCATTATTCATGATAGATATGGTGGCATATCATGAAATTCATATAATGTTTTCCTTGTATGCCCCAATGGTCTCGTCTTCCTTTTTATTCAGGTTAAAGAACATACTATATCTCTAAATATAGAGTTTTTGGGGTAAATATTTATTTAAAAATATTATCTTGAATCCTTCTTAATCCATGGATTTAATTCTACCAAACTCCATGTATTTTAATAAGTCTACATCACTTTTATGATTCCACATCAAAACCATACACTTTTTAAAAATGTTTCTCTTCCTCTAAACATTAGTGGTTGGAGAATATCTTCTCAGAAGAGTTAATCTATTATTCCCCGATGAGGGGATCATAATATACATTAAATATATGAGGAAGTTTACAAATAAATTATTTAAACTTGTCTTTCCCTTTATTAAGAGAATGATGGAATTCCAGCCTATTCTTATAATTATTCATAACATTATCCATTTGATCCAATACTGTCATGAAGTTCTATACTCCTCTCCCCTTTATGGTTGGCATATTAATATGGAAATCATGACATTTCTTATAACATTTATTTTTTAAATGGGTTCTATAATTTCAATACATTTGATAAAAAATAAGATTATGTGGCCTTTAATATTTATCTAATGAGCATATAAAATAGGATACTTTGGTCTTAAAGGATATACATTAAAATGAAAAGTATATAATAACTTTTCATTCCTTATGATTCAATAATGGTTATCCATTGTGATATAACTATCCAAAGGTTAAATAAGATATTTTTCTAGCGGTAATATCTACAAATAACTGGACTATGTTCTGATACAAAGTAGAGATACCGTAGAATTTTACACTTATTATTAAATTATTTTAGGAATTATTATCAATAAGAAACCATGTATCAAAAAGAATATTGTCTTTAGAAGTGTATGGAAATAATTATACAATATTAAACTAGAATAAAAAATCATTTATTAATGTCTATAATGATATCTTAATGACTTTTTAGCTCTTACAACTTCTTGCTATATCTCGAGAAGTTCATAGAGAAAATGGTATAAGGTCAAAAGACCAACAAGGGAATAATCATGGAAAATAAGTTTAACACAAGATTCTGAGAGAATAAAATTATCACATGAAAGGAATAGAACATGAATAAATATATAGATATATATCATACAATAAATGTAAACATATGATCATTTTAATATTGTAATGTGGAATAAACACATTACATGACATAAAAATGATTCATGGTTATCTTCCTAGACAATATCAAATAGTGGAAAAGTCTCATAATGGATTTGGGTTACTCCATAATCCCATACCTAATGAATCATGATACAAAATATTACAAATGAATTTTGGTTCTATTTTTGGACACTAATCATAATATGTACATGAATATGTGTTCCGTATAAATAAATCAAACATAAGAAATAATCTTGAGTCTTACCCATGAAAATAAATGGACCACAAAATCATTTCATATCTAAAAACCAAATGGTTTATCATTATTTTATAAATGAAATAAATAATTCATATCGTACATGGAAATTAAAAATGGAAAATAATAATATATCATTAAATATGACATTCAGTAGAAGTGGAAACATTAAAAAGAATGGTTGGGTAACTTTTGAAATGTTCCACTCAATCATGGTTTTTGGAAAAGTATTAATAGACATTAATGAATATTTATTTCCATTAACCAAAATTTAACAAAATAGTATTTTTATGATGTAATGAGTGATTTATGTAAAATATTTTTTTCTTAAAACATATTATGTTTTGTACTAAAAATTGGTAAGAAATTTAGAACTTCTCTTTGATTGGGTTTTCTTATTAAGTGGAATTGAGAAGGGAACCATTTAAAATTTCCCCCATAAATGAGACATGAATTGATATATATATATATATAACATATAGAAATAATATAGATTAATTTCAAAAGAATAGTGAATAGATAACTTGATGAAGGGAGAGAGAAAGAATTACCCAAATAAAATATAGAGGTTTTGAGGGATCCCTTACATTATTTATCAATGTGTCCTTCACGTACACCTAATTTCATGGATAAATCTAATAAATACTGAATTGGGAACCTATTAACCCTATATTTTCATTATTGTAATTTTATTAATTTCATTAATGTTAATTTAAATGTGTTATAGTATTAATTTCATAGTTACGGGGGCATTCGTTCCATTGTTATTTCACATGTGTATATTTATAGATGTTCTAAAAAATGGGAATAGTGATAAAATAATGAGAATTTAGTGTATTAATTGAACTATATAATATAAAATGGTTCCATATATCATTTATCTTTCTCATATTAGGATCATCCATTTGATAAAATGAAAATGATAAATGTGTACTTGTGTTTGGTGGGTTGTTTAACAATCACGAACTAATATCATTTTATTTAGTATTATTTCTATATATTATTACCATAATGTGAAATAATTTGTCAAATAAATATTAAAATATTATTCCACCATAAATATATTTTTGTGACCAGTGTCTAATTTTGTAATAGAAAATGAAAAAACATTATCCGTGGAGAATGGAAACGACCATAATTTTGAAAATGGTTTCATTTATTTAAATAAGTGGAGATGATAAAAGTGATGGAGAAAAGATATTACATAATACATATAAAGTTTTTATATATACAAGATAATTTACTTATTATTATTTTATGGATTATGGAGATGAAGAGAAGGTATAAGAAGAAATGAAATTAAGAGATGTTGTTTGAGAAAAGTTATTCTTTTTATGTCATATTCTTGAGGTTATCTTTAAGTAACTTGAAATTGTACTTTGGGTTATAATATAATCACTATGATTTAGTGAATAGTCATGTATGCGTCATTAAACATAATGTTGAATGTCTCTATGTCTTAGATGGCATGAGGTTAACTGGTGGTGAGGGGTGGTATTTAAAAGTTGAGGAGATTGGTGTTTTTAAATATTATATTTGATAATTTATTATTTTGAATCAAGTATATAAATAATATTGAATCATGTGACTATATAGAGAAATTATTTTATGTTATTTGAATATAAGTTTTTTTTACATTACTCGTGACTCAAAAATTAATGTATTTAGCCTAACATGTTGGACACTATAAATTACTGCATTTCCCTATTCACCAAAAATTCATCAATTTTATAAATATTCTAAAAAATAATTCCTATTTTATATGTTTGTGAATATTTAAAAAATTGATTCATATTATTGAAAACAATTTTATAAACATGATAAATTTAATATTTGAATAGAATTATTATACATTTTAAAAGTGTTGATTTTAATATTGTAATCAAGTTTTGATCCCTTCAAATAGTAGTTTTGTTTTTATAAAATCATCTTATCATTATAATAAAATGTAATTATAATTTATGAATACATTTTATGTTATTAAATTTTATATTAAATAATAAAACTTATTATAAAAGTGTGGTTAGAACATTTATATTATATAAAAACATTTAATTTATTATTTTTATAACATTTATTTATATGTACAATGATATAAATATATCGTATTTTCATTTTTTATGATACCTAAATATTATTTTATATTTCAATATATTTGGTTATAATTCTAATAGTTATATTAATGTCACCAACACTCATATTTCAATTCAAGTGGCAATGTTACTATTCCATTGGTTAGATTACTATTCCAACTATCATATTAATAATAGATATATAGGTTTAATACATCCTATAAATACCTATTATCCAATAATTTATTCATTAAATTATATATTATCACTGTTTTATTTATACATTCATATTAAAAATTAATTTCTTATTATTATCATAATGTTTTATTTCAATATATTTTTTCTTGACTGTTGCCATTCTAGTGGATCAGAAAGAACAAAATTATCATATTTTTATTCAAATATTTTCTATTAACTATCCAATATTATTATTTGGAATACTTATTGGATTATTTTTAATTTGTTTACCATTATTCATTTATGAGTATATTGTTTTGTTGGTTTTTCTTTGTGATGTTTGACCATTATACTATGTGGCATAATTATTAGATTTGAAATTAAACTTATAATGATTTTTTTTATTACAATCATGGGAGATATATCATAAAATTTTATCATAAAAAACCATTTCATAAACATTACTAACAAATAATGAAATTTTATCACAAATCTCTTCCAACAATGGTAACATTTAGATCATAAGAACCATGAATGAATAAAATCAAATAGAACTGTTAATATTAGTAACAAGTAGTTAATTATATAAACATAGCCTTATTATACATAGATATTAAATCATTTTAGAGGAATATTCATAACATTACTAAAAAATACATGCTAAAAAATGTAAATAGTTTTGTGTCATGGGAAACTTGGAACCAAATATTCAAACTCGATGAATGATATTATATGTTTCCTTCAAAGATCTCCCCCTTTAGTGCTCCAACATAATAACATTCTTAATGACATGGTGAAAGGAAACATAAGAAAGGGGTGACCTCATATTCTCAATTAGGGTAATAAAACGAGATACATAATCATAAAATGAGAACAACTATATGAGAACATGATAATAACATTTAAAGATCATACGATACACATTAAAGATCATATACATAAATCATGGAAAAAATATCAGTAGTTTGTAAGACATAAATCATATGGGAAACCAGATCCTAATTTATGAGACCATAACATAGGAATAATACATCGTGTATTTATTATACACATAATCATATAAATGTTTTTCAATAGTAGTCAAGGAATTACTGCCAAGGCCGTCATAGAGGTGTGGGGTAACTCCACATACTATCTCAGTGGTCCTAGTTCACTTACATAACAATAATATTATTCATGTTTCAATTAGAATACCATCTTACAAGTCAAGGTTAACTCCCAATACCATATTAGTAGTCTTGGATCACTCCCAAGACCATCTTAGTTGACAATGTCCATTATTGAACTGAGTTTAATTCCCATTCCATCCATGTTGATCTCATTAGATATATATCAGTACCTAATGCATTGGAGTGATATATAGTTCCCATCCATCCCATAATGAAATAATGCATACGTTTCAAACAAGATCATAAAAAATTATAGCATAACCCATGAAATGAAATTGGCATCACAATCATGTAATCATATCATAACTTGTGGAAAATGTAAAACTTGCATTATCATTTTATCAAAAAATATTCCCTTAAAATAATAATTTTTCATAAACATGTAACCCATGAAGGATAAATAGGTTTCATGATAAACATTTCATGAAATCGTAAACAATTTAAATAATTGATATTAATTGAACAATTGTTTCATTTTACTGGAAAGTAATGAGTAACACCAATAGGTATAATCATGGAAGGAAACTAATTGTGAAATATCCTTTAAAATCATTTGTTGATAGAAATATACTATAATCATTGAAAAATGTTTTTAGAATAGAAACATTTTCGAAGACCATTTTCTATAAAAATAGACTTCAAATGTTATAAAGCATCTTGAAAATTTTTTGAAAACCCATTTCCAGGAAAACTATTAACAAAACATTAAACACATATTTGCAAAACTTTTTCCTTGATAACTAATAATACAAACATGAAATAATTCTAAAAAAACATATAAATATATAAAATAAGCTAAAAACCATTTTTTTAAATTCTTTGAAAATACATTAATAAATTAAAAAATATATTTTGAGATCATTGAAATAATTTTCTATGAAAAATAAACATTTAAAAAGATACAAATGGAGATTTAAAAATTATTTAAAAAACATTATAAAGATAATTTTTTAAACAATTTTTCATTGAAAATAATTTTAATATAAAAAAATATCAAGATTATTGGAGAAAATTTATTTTAAAAAATAAAGTACTTGGTTATAAAAAAGAATCATGGAAATGATGGTCATGAAATTTGGTAAGCCTATACATACCAAACATTCCTTTTTCACCATAAATATATTAAAAAGTTCCTTGGATGGAAAAAGAAAAGAAAAATACATTTAAAACCGTTTATTAAAAAGGTATTACAACGATTTAAAATTTATTTTAAACTTCATAGGATAATATTAAAATTTTATTTAAAACAAATTTAGAAAAAAAATATTTTGAAGGAACATTGATTTCCAACCGATACGAGGAATAATGTCAGATTTTCATAAAAAACATATTAATTATCCCAAGTAACATATAGTGTAAAAATTGTACTATTACCCTTATATAACAAAAATTACCAGATAGAAGTAAAATTCATGTTATTTCTTGTCATATGGATCATAATATTTAGAAAATGTAAATATAATCATAAACAATCTTGATAAATGATGAGATGGTAGCAATAAAACATTACAACTTTGGTAACATTGAATCCTAATAAAATAAAACGAATGAAAATACATGAATATTAAAATATCTTATAAATAAATAGATTCGTGAAGTAAATATTCCACGTAATTGTATACACCTCATAGAAAAATAAAGGATCGTAACAAGGCATGTGTCTCAATGAATGAAAATTTAGATTGAATTACATAACTGATTCGGTAAATATTGAAACATAATCCCCATGAATAAAATATCATAAATTTGGTATTAAAAATCTCAAAAATTTATTTATAAGAATAATATAATATATCAATGGTCATTTTATACACCACATAAATGAAATTTGTAGAGAATAAGGCATGTATCTCATATATCTATGTACTGATATGAGAAATCCATTACCTCAATTTTTAACTTTGTTCATACATTTTCAAACCTCCTTCAAGTAAATATAATTGTATTAGAAATAATCCATATAATATTTAATATATATAATACCTCATTTTTCATTATATTACCCTCCTGTGAACAATTCCTTTTTAATTTTATGATTCAGGTAATATTCAATTGGTTTTTCAAAAATGATTTGGATTATTATTCTTGATCCTCTTACATAGATATTTATTCAATTATTTAAATAATGATGAACATGATATAAATATAATATATTTTCATCATGTAAATATTTATTATAATATATAAATGATATAAATATGAAATGGAATAAATTGTTCTTAGATACAGTAGGCCATACATACGCGTGAAATTTTTTTTCATTTATTTATCATTTTGAAAGAAAGAAATAATTTTCCATATATATATATATATTTTCATTCTATAGAATTATTATTTCATATATATCATATACTTTATTGACCCATCCTATTGAGGCCCATTCTGCAACCCCCATAACCCACCTACAATAGGCTAGGGTCTAGTGAGTGGCATCCAGTAAGAATTTCACTAACATGGAAAGAATAGCCCATATACTGGTACACATGCATACATCTCATGATCAAAAAATTCAGAAATGTAAAAACCACTACAAACCAAGTGCATGCATTCCACTTTTTCCCAACTATAGTGAGACATGAATGTAATGTAATTTAAACAGGAAACGAATATAAGAACACAAAAAGTGTCTATAAACTCAAGTCTAACCTATAAGAAAATGTATTGTGATTACTATCTACAGCCATAGGAAGAACTCATCCTGGATGATCTAACAAATCATCATCTAGTCCCGGTCCACCTATTAATCAATAAAAATTTTGATTTTCTGCACAAGACATGATACATGGTGGTAAATCTCATGTAGGGTTGATTATCCAAATACTCCATAGGACACCTAAAACCACAAATTAATATAAAAAAGAAATTATAGTTAACTCTAAAAAAGTATATTTATATAGAAAATATAACAAGAATATGAAGATATACTCAACCTATAGTCTATAGGTAAGTCACAACCACTGCATACAATGAATATGAATTTAGATCAAAGATTCCATGAAGAACTCATCTAGGAGAACATACTCCTAAGTCTGAATGCACAGATGACATCTATTTGAGAGATAATTCTCATTAGGTCTTTCCATGAGAGAGATACAATGATATATATTAGTAGAGATATGATAGAATAGATTAGGATCATAGGTATGGCCATGGGGTGATATCAAAAGCTCATTTAGGATTAACCTTCTATGAAAAGGATTGACACTCGTAGAGTGTTAGTCACGTCAATACCATGAAATTCACTTAGGGAATGAAGAATGAATAAAGGATCATACTCTGGGATTCTTGGTGGATTATAAAAACTCTATCTAGGAAGTAATTCTGAAGGGATCATTGTACTATGAGTAGAAAAGGATCTTTACCTACGTTCAGGGAAATGATAAAGGGAACATACCCTAATGAAACATGTCCATGATACGAAGGACAGTTTGATCAATCCATATAGGAAGGGGTACATGGAGTTTAGTAGGTTAACATGCTATATACCTTGACCTTAAGTACGACCCTTTTACTAATACCCCAGTCTTCAGAACATGTTATGTAGAAGAGTGTGTACATAGCATATAGAAGGACTCACACACCATGTTCTTCCATCTAGGGTCTGATAGTCTACTCTGACCATGTGTGAACACACAAAATCATCCATTGCATGCATTCCCATGTAACATTACATGGATTAGTCCATTAAAGTGGTTCATGAAATTCCATTTTAGGGAGTACACACCATTTAAGTATCATTTTAAATCAACCCCATGTCCATGTACCTCCTAGGGTACACACCCAGTTGTCAAAAAATGAAAAATCGTTGTGTATCTAGGACTAAACATAGTTTGTTTTGGTTTTTCCATAAAATTGTGTTTTTCCTCCACTTGCCTTGGCCAATCTTCTCTATTTTGTTATGGTTGTCTTTTCAACATAAAACTCTAGATCCAAGGTCATTTCTCCACCCTGGCACTAAATCGATGGGTTTTAATCCTTCAATATTCTTGGAAATAATATTTAATCAATCCAAACAAAGCTAGTCCAAAAAATGAATTCTCTTGAATTTCATTAATTCATCCACCACTATCAACATTGAACATCCATCAAGTCATCTTAATTCTACATATATATTTTTGGATTTTGGTGCTAAAAACATAGGCACAATGATCGATTATTCAATGTTTGGGGAATAACAAAGAACCTGCATCAATAATGCATGAAATATGGGTAAACAAATAACAATAAACAATATCGAGGGATGAACCATGATCAATTTTCATTTCATCATAGATTTATTCTTGTAATAATGATTAATGGTTTAGTAACAAATCTATAGAATGAAATCCTGATAAACACCACACAAATCATACCTTCCCATAAGTATAATTGATCTCCTGGCTAATATGTCCGGGGATTCATCTGTTATAACGCCCTGACCACAGTTACCCAGAGTCGGTGCATTACTTCATAATATTGGCATGATCACAAAAGATCAAGTCTCGAACAACCGATTAGTATAGTAGCCTTGGAAACACTAGATTCATTCATAATTGTTACATTACATGATAATGTAATATACATTAATAACAAAGTCTCTATAGTCCACACTCGTATCCTCTTCTGACTATCCCTGCAGGTCATTCCTAAAATACTTCTTCACATCTTGGAAAAATTAAAAAATTGAAATGGATGTGCTCAGATGCTCAGTAAGGATAACAATATTGAGGAAGCTTTTATAAATAAACAAAAACATTTAATGCAATGTATAACTAAAACAAAAGCCTTTAAAACATGAACTTTAGCATAATATGGTAAAATTAAAATGAAATAATGCCATTTACTTATTCACATTGACATTCTGCTGGTCGAATAATCACATGTAATATCAATAACCACTTTCATAATGACGGAATGCATAATGGAAGACTATCATAACCACGTAGATAAGGCCTCATTCCAAGAATACATATAAGATTTTGTCCAGGCCTCATGCCAAGACACTAGTTTGTCTCATGAGACCTACCGATGCATCGAGAAGCTATAGCGGGCTCCACCCGTCACTTATTAAGTCCAATTCATTCCTCATATGAACAGTTTTAAAAATATCATAAAACATAACATAATTGTATCACATAAAACATGCATAAAGGAAACAAAAGATTTTCTAACATCAATAACAAGATCTCAATAGAACACTTTTATATAATAAAAACATTATCAAAACCATTTTCAATACCAAAATAAAAGAAAAGTAATACATGGTATTTTTTTAAAGCTATGGATTATAGACGAAGCCAAAACTCAAATAATAGTCACGGTGGCAGAGAAGTCGTTGTCGCCACATACGTAAGAAAAAACATTCCTTTTTTCATTTAGTAAAAATGCTACATATAAAAATATTCCTTTTGCATAAAAGTAAAAGTCAAAGGCGTTTATAAACCATATAAATGAAAGTTGTGTATAAAACCAAATATGCCTCAATGAAAGGAGATTGAGACGAAGTCCTTACAAAGATCATTTTTAAAATAAAATAGATCTATTATTTGTTTTTACTATAAGTACACATAATGAATGTAAAAAAACAAGATATGACATAATAATATCATCACATAATTTGAAAGTAGGATATTAACCCAAGGAATGGAAATTCGGTTAAGAAATTCCCTTACCTAGTGTCTGACTTGGCTCGACCGTTCTTTAACCTCATGAATAATAAACTAGAGTTAATATCTAGATGATTAAGAAAATTTTTCAAGTTCATTATCTCTTTTATATCACTTATTAAAATGTTATGAAAATTATGTAGTCATTTATGTTAATAACGGTTGTTTTTTCGATCTTTGGTACTTGAGTCATCAATAAACTTCTCATAATTACAAGTTGTTTATGTGGTAGAATATCTATTATATCCAGAATTATATTCATGATTTAGATATCATATATATCATATATATCCAGTATATAAACTCATTTATAATATTACATAATATTTAGAGCTAAGAAATGAAATGCACCGTTCATGGAGATGGTAAGCCGTACGTACGCATGAACGCTAATTTCATTTCTATTTTGTTTTTAATGTAATGAAATCACAATGATATAAAGTTATATTATAATTCTAGTATAATATCATATATAATATAATTTACCCCATACTTTATAGATCCCATATATGGAATTAACGATTCAAATCACTTTGAGGGGGCGGTAGTCCGCACTTACTAAAATGATGATATCGCGTTTACCCATAATGGAAACCATAAAGGTATGCCATAAATGAAAAATACATAAGCTTAAGTAAAACATAAATATATTATATATCATATATAAATATAGTTACATCTTAATGGCCACCTTTGAAGGTGTTATACGAGTGTTGAACAATCATCGTTTCGTGAGGCAGAAATTCTCCATCCACAGAAACATTGTGTTATTTAACAATTAGATGTAGGTGTGTGTAAGTGTAGCTCGAATAATTCTTTTAAAAACATCCTAGTATCTGTTGTATACTTTTTTTTACAAAATAAATGAACAACAAGAGTTTAGGGGTTGGAGATGCAAAATAAAACAAAATAACATAAGAGAAGACATTACTTTAAAATCGGGTAACTCTTTTTTTGATTTGAGTCAAAGGCTTCCTGGGGAAAAATTCTTCCCAAAGTGAGGCTTCTAGGAGTAAGATATGGATTTTGAGAGAGTGTTTGGGCAGAGGTTGGACGATCCAAAAGGCTTTTATGGTGTGAGTAAGGTGTTAATGGTGGGGGCCTTTTATTATAGGAGAGGAGGGGCACTCTTGGAAAGTCATGAAATGTTACTTTATTATATAATGAGTTTCAGATTTTAAAGGTCCCAAAATTATATATTTAGAGGATAAGGTGATAAGGGTTCGAGATATTCTAATCCAATAGGTTTTTGCAAAGTTTATGTCTTAAATTTTACATTATCTCTTTATTTTATTTAAATCGTTAATTAATGAGGTAATCGTTTCATCATCATGGTGTCATAAATAATTTAATTTATCTAATGTCTAAAAATTACAAAAAAAATATTCATGATGTATTAAATCATTTTATCTTTATAATTAATATTTATAGTAAAAAATATGACTTATATAACCCCATTTAAGTTTTTTTAGTAAAACAACTCATGTTTGTGACATTTTTATATTAACATTAAATAAAAAGTTTTCGATGTCATTTTCCTACCAATGTGGCTCCATGGGGTCCCCATGTTGACCCATGGATTTTCATGGTCAGCCATGACTCATACAATAAGGGTAGGACAAGTGTGAACGTATTTTAATATTTTTATAATATTATTTTTACCTTAAATTTCACAAATTACCTTTAATCGCGATTAATTAAACTTAAAAGTTACTATTCACCAAAAAAAATTATTTTAATCCTATTGAACCACATTTTACTTCCTAATTAAATAAATGTGTGTTGTATTATTGAAAATAAAATCATATAGGTGGTAATGTTTAATTTAAATGAAAAATCATATTTTTAACTACCACTTAGTGGTTTCACTATTTATCAAAAATTGATGTTTTTTAGAACAATGTCAAAATTTAACCCTAAGCTATTATTGATATTCCAAATTCAAAAATGATGTCTGTTTTAAAAAATTCCAAACTTATAATTTTCATTAATTAATTTTATAATTAATTCCCGTTATCATAACAAATAGCGTGTTTTTAGGAAACAATATATATCAAAAGATTGACAATTGTTTATATCCAATTTCAAAGTGAAATTAATTATAATAACCACCATTGGATAAAATGGTAAAAATATATTCTAATTAGACTTTAAAACCAATCAATAGTATTATTTTTCACTATAAATTATTGTTATTAAAAAATTTGTTTTTATATTTTTCACTATTCATAAAAATTGGAAGTTCTCAGAAAAATACCAAAAATTCATCATAGGATAATTTCGATATTCCGAATCCAAAAAAGAAAGTCCATTTTTAAATATAAAATATATAATTTCAAAAGGTGGGTATTACTATTCTTAATGGCTATTTTTATTGGTCGCGGTGTGTTAGAATCTCGAACATGCGTACAATGCAAGCTATTGCTTTATTGAAAGAGAAGAATATCATGGAAGCTTAGGGTGTTAAATTCTCCCCTCCTTCAATAAATTGTGTCCTCCCAATTTGAAATTTTTCTTAGAAAATATAAGGTTGAAAATAGAAAATACCTTTATGGGAAACAAACATCCGAAATAAGGTTAATAAAATTTATCTATAATAAGAGGGAAAGGGAAATGAAAAATTCACCTACAAATTATGATCTCGATATGGAAAACATTTTTGGAAATTAGAGACATATAATTGGAGAAAAAAGGTATATATTTGTAGGGTGTGATTGAGGTCATCAATCACAAACAAGTGTAAAATTGAGGGCCTCAAAGCCTTCAATCTATGTTGATTTAAAACATTATCAGTTCAAAAAGACATACGGTATTAGGTTAATTAACACATTTTTTGTTTCAATATCCCTTTAATAATGTTTAAGAATTAATTTATTCATAGAATAAGAGATAGTTATATATATATATATATATATTTATGCTTGACATGTAGAGTTTCAACCTTCAACTAATTTCTACCACAAACTCATCTTTCACTCAAAAAGATAACAGAAATAAAAAATATTATATTTATCCTAATCGTACAGGGTTCAAAATATTAACACATACCATTTAGATTAGGAAAACCATTTTTTAATAACCAGGTACTTCATGTAGGCTAGTGGTAGGTAATAAAGGCCTGTCGCACTATGGTTGTGGGTTCGATTCCTACTCCTTTGTCTGATGCGATGGGTTATCCCCCGATCTACAGGTTGTCCTTTTTCCTAAAACTATAGTATTATAATATTCCAAAAATAATATTCAGAAATGTTTTAACCTTAAACAATACTATCCAAGGATCAACATAATCCATTACATCCATTATAGTTATCCAAAATACTTCTGTCCAACCCACAATCCAAATTTTATAAGGAACGTAAACATAATGAAGATCCTTTTTTCCGCGTAACAACATGTGAACACCTTCATCATGTATTCTTTTAAAACACTACAACATCCTAAATTACCATAAATCCCGATTGATTACATTCATGATCCCTTATTCCTTATAGAATACTAGATATACTTTTTCTATCCAAAAATGTATAAAAATCCTTAATCAGTTTCAAGGAAGTTAAAAATATCCAATATAATTTATCCAAATCAATCATGTATTATTCCAAAATAACAATCATGGTATTAGAACCATATTATGGTTTATCTTTTTCTCAACCATATAATTTCCAAAATTTTAACCTGCTGTGGAGTCACTTTTCTTGGTTCCAAACAATCTCATGTCCCTGATGAAATAGTACTGCAGTACATTCCTTATATACTCCATAATTATTATAACCAGTACATCATTAATACAACACTCAAATGGAAAAATATTATTAATAACAATATAAGAACTCTAATAATTCCTACTCATCTATGGTAGTATCATAACTTGATTATTATCCAATAACATCATTTGGGGTATACTCTGATGACTTGGACATTGGTTTGCGTAGTGTCCCCACTCCTTGCAGATCAAGCATTGTACATTTGAAACGTTTTTCTTACCCTTGCAGTCATGAAATTGGTGTCCTTTTTCTCCACACTTATAACAAACTCCCATTACCTTTAGGCATGTTCCAAGGTGTTTCTTCCCACAGTTATCACATTTTGGAAAATTCTTCTTTTCTCTCGTCCCTTTATCCATAATTCTCTCTTCCATCCTTTTCTTCTCTTTCTTCCCTTCATAGCAATAGGACTCAGAGAATTATTTACATATCGTATTAACTCATGATACTATTTCTTCATATGTTGAGAACACCTGGGAGACTATTTCTCTTCAAAATGTTGGCATAATACCGTGAAAGATACGATCCTTCTTACTCTTTAGATCATACGTATTGCTGGAGTTCACATTCCTTCTACTAGGCACCATTTCTATACAATGAAATAAACTAGGTTAGTTTATGAATTGCAATAAATAATTTCAAACTTTTAAAATACTTAACATAAATTGAATGGTTTATGGATGTAATCCATAATTATAAAATTGTTTTCTTTGAGGATTTATATACTCATAAACCCTTCATAATGGTTTGTAAAAATAATTATCCTAATCATATCTCCCAGGAGTATTGTAAACAAGATTGCAGCAAGACCCGTTGTCATGCACTAGATCCCATTCGAGTCTAGCTCAAAGCGGTGTTTTCAGGTTTTAACCCTAGGTACATCTATGCCAGATCCGCCTCCACCTACTCATATCCATACATGAATTTATTGTTAGGAAAACTCACAAAATCTCTATAATACCAAAATTCTAGGAAGTTCTTCTACACTAATCCTTAAATTCTATCTCAGGGCTATGTGCTCTAATCAGAGTTTATCAAAATATAGCTTCTATGGTTAGTACTAAACTGCCTCTGATACTAACTGTAACGCCCCGGCCCCAGTTACCCAGAGTCGGTGCATTACTTCATAACATTGGCATGATCACAAAAAATAAATTCTTGAAAGACTGATTAGATTAGTAGTCTTGGAAACACTAGATACATTCATATTTGTTACATTACATCTTAAAGTGAAAAAATACAATAACAAAGTGTCCATAGTCCACAATCATATCCTCTTCTGACTATTCTTGCAGGTCATTCCTAAAATACTTCTTCACATCCTGGAAAAATTAAAACATTGAAAGGTGTGAGCTCAGATGCTCAGTAAGGATAACTATATTGAAGAAGCTTTTATAAATAAACAAAAACAGTTAGGGAAATGTATAACTAAAACAAAAGCCTTTTAAACATGAACTTGAGCATAATATGTCAAAAGTAAAATGAAATAATTACATTTACTTATTCACGTGGATATTCTACTGGTCGAATAATGACATGCAATATCAATAACCACTTTTATAGTGATGGAATGAATAATGACAGAATATCATAACTATGTAGACAAGGCCTTGTGCCAAGACTACAAATAAGATTTTGTCAAGGCCTCGTGCCAAGACAGTAGTTTGTCTCATGAGACTTGCTGATGCATCGAGGAGCTATAGCAGGCTCCACCCGTCACTTATTAAGTCCAATGCAATCCTCATATGAATAGGTTTAAACATATCATAAACCATAACATAATTGTATCACATAAAACATGCATAAAGGAAACATAATATTTTCACACATCAATCATAAGATATCAATACAACACTCTAATATAATAATTACTTTATCACAATCATTTTCAATACCAAAATAAAATAAATGTAAAATATTGTATTTATTTTTATTTTAAAAAAAGTTATGGCATATAGAGGAAGCCGAAACTCGAATAATAGTCACGGTGGCGGAGAAGTCATTGTCACTGCATACATAAAAAAACATTCCTTTTTTCATTTAGTGAAGACACATCGTATAAAAATATTCCTTTTTAATAAAAGTAAAATTCAAAGGGGTTTATACACCGTATAAATGAAAGTTGTGTATAAAACAAAATATGCCTCAATGAAAGGAGATTGAGATGAAGTCCTTACAAAAATAATTTTTAAAATAAAATAGATATATTATGTGTATTTACTATAAGTACAAATAAATAATGTACATATAAAAGATATGACATAATAATATCATGACATAATTTGAATGTAAGAGATTAACCCAAAGAATGGAAATTGGGTTAAGAAATTCCCATACCTCGTGTCCGACTTGACTCGACCGTTCTTTAACCTCCTAAATAATAAACTAGAATTAATATATACTTTATTAAGAACCTTTTCAAATTTAATTATCCCTTTTATATCACTTATTACAATGTTACGGAAATTATATAGTCATTTAAGATAATAACGGTCGTTTTCTCGATCTTTGGCACTTGAGTCAACAATAAACTTCTCATAATTACAAGTTGTTTATATGGTAGAATATATATTATATACAGAATTATATTCTTGATGTAGATATACTATATATCATATATATCTGGTATATACATTCATATATAATATTACATAATATTTAGAGATAAGAAATGAAATGCACCGTTCATGGAGATGGTAAGTTGTACGTACGCATGAACGCTACATTCATTTCTATTTTATTTTTAATGGAATTAAATTACAATGATATAAAGGTATATTATAATTACAGTATAATATCATATATAATATCATTTACCGCATACTTTATACGTCCCACATATGGCATTAACGATTCAAATCACTTTGAGGGGGCGGTAGTCTGCACTTTCTAAAATGCAGATATCGCGTTTACCTATAATGGAAACCATAAAGGTATTCCATAAATGAAAAATACAGATGATTAAGTAAAACATAATTATATTATATATCATATATATATAGTGACATCTTAATGGCCACCTTTGAAGGTGTTATATGAGTGTTGAACAATCATCGTTTTATTAGGCAGAAATTCACCATCCACAGAAACAATATCTTCTTTAACCATTAGACGCAGGTGTGTAAGTTAACTAGAATAATTATTATAACAACATCCTAGTATCTTTAGGATAATGGTGTTGTTACAAAAGAAATTAATAACAAGAGTTTAGGGGGTTGGTGAAGCAAAATAAAACAAAATAACATAAGAGAAGACATTACCTTAAAATCAGGTAACTCTTTTTTTGATTTGAGCCAAAGGCTTCCTTGGGAAGAATTATGCCCAATGTGAGGCTCCTAGTAGTAATATGGGGATGTTGAGAGAGTATTTGGGCAGAGGTTTGCCGAGCCAAAAGGCTTTGATGGTGTGAGTAATGTGGTAGTGGTGGGGGCCTTTTATAAGAGGGGAGGAGGGACACTCTTGGAAAGTCATGAAATGTTACTTTATTATATAATGAGTTTCAGATTTTAAAGGTCCCAAACTAATATATTTAGAGGATAAGGTTATAATGGTTTGAGATATACACATCCAAAAGGTTTATTTACAAGTGTAAGTCTTATATTTTACATTATCTTATTATTTTATTTAAATCGTTAATTAATGAGGTAATCGCTGCATCATCATGGTGTCATAAAAAATATAAATTATTTAATGTCTAAAAATTATAAAAAAAAGTATCATGATGTAATAAATCTTTTTATATTTCTAATGAATATTTATACTAAAAAATATGACTCGTATAACCCCATTTATATATTTTTTTAGTAAAACAACTCATGTTTGTGACATTTTTATTTTAACATTAAATAAAACGTTTTTTATGTCATTTTCCTATCAATGTGGCTCCATGGGGTCCCCAAGATGACCCATGGATTGCCTCGGTCGTCCATGACTCATCCAATAGGGGTAGGACAAGTGTAAATGTATTTTTATATTTTTATAATATTGTTTTTCCCTAAATTTCACTAATTAACATTAATAGTGATTAATTAAACTTAAAAGTTACTATTCACCAAAAGATTATTTTAATTCCATTGAAACACATTTTACTTCCTAATGAAAACCATGTATGTCATATTTTTGAAAAACAAATCACAGAAGTTGTAATGTTTCATTTAAACGAAAAATCAGTTTTTTAACTACCACTTAGTGGTTTCACTATTCATAAAAAATTGATGTTTTTCAGAACAATGTCAAAATTTCACCCAAAGATATAATTGATATTCCGAATTAAAAATTGATTTCTATTTTACAAAATTCCAAACATATATGTTTCATTAATTGATTTAATAATTAATTCCCATTGTCACAACAAATAGCGTGTTTTTAAGAAACAATATATATCAAAAGATTGACAATTGTAATGTCCAATTTCAATGTGAAATTAATTATAATGACAAACATTGGATAAAATGTTAAAAATATATTCTAATTACACTTTAAAACCACTAAAAATTTTAATTTATCACTATAAATTATTTTTATAAAAAAAAAATTTAAGTATTTTTCACTATTCATAAAAATTGGAAGTTCTGAGAAAAATACCAAAAATTCAACAAAGGCTAATTTCAATATTCCGAATCCAAAAATTAAGTCCATTTTGAAATATAAAATACATAATTTTAAAAAGTGGTTATTAATATTCATAAGGTCTATTTTTATTGGTCGCGGTGTGTAAGAATTTCGAACTTGCGTACAAGGCAAGCTATTGCATTATTGAAAGAGATGTGTATCGTGGAAGCTCGGGGTGTTACATCTGTATTCATAAAATGAATCATAATCAGGAAATGAGAATCAAAATAATTCATCCTACATGAATTTTGGATTGATCAGTGATGAATATAGACTATCACATAGTCACCATTGAAGATATATATCAACAATGGCCTTCTTCAATAATTGATATGATGTTCTTCCATTGTCTTCCAAGAGGATTCTATATATCTCTCTTTACAGGGCCTCTAAAATTTTCCAGGGTAATGATCCTAACACTATATCCTAGCCAAATTTTTTCTTTAGAATAAACATTTTGTTTTTTCTATTTTTTATGAAACAAAAATAAAATTATTTTATATCAACATATTTTATTCATTTAAAATGTCAATTATGTATTTCCAAAATAGACCAACACTAACCAATGGGTGGGTAATACTAGGGTAAAGCCACTATTTTGAATATAACTATGCCCTAAAATTTCCAATCCACCCAAATATTTATAATTTATACCAATTTTTGAGGAAAACCGTGTGCGCATATTATTACATATTTTAAAAATATATTTAATAAAATTCTGGCACACCGAGACTCAAAATCACACATCGTCTCAGTCAATAGTCTTGAAATTAATCTCTATAATAATTAAATATAATAGATATAATAATATGTGACATTAAATTATCCTCACCATTGAGATTTATATCCCAAAAAATAGTATCAATCGATACTAAAAAAGATTTGGGTACGGAACATGAATCAGATCCTCTTATTCTCAAGTAATCTTTTGAAGATTCATGTGCTACCAATGGAAACACGCTAAATTATTCATTTTAAAATGAATGATTTTTCCTCATGATCCTTGATCTTTAATGGTTACATTGAAAAAGTCACTCCATCCATGATGTCCATCTTTCCCTCATCGATGACGTGTGATCTGTCATGAACGTACCAACTTAGTTGGTACACGTGGAAGAAATCATAGACCCATTCTAACTAAATACATATAGATTAAAGGTATTACACCTCTCCAATGTTATATATTATATTAAAAGGGATGATAAACCCCATATATTACTTTCCACCCCAGCTAAATCTTCATATTCCACATCCAGTTGAAACCTCTAGGAACATATGGTCTCTTTCCTCAAACTCTTAATGAATATTTCACCTTTCAGCATAAGACTTCAGATAGATCAGTGTAGTTTTCATCCTCTATTATATGACCTACACCTTCTCTATAGTAGCTCACAAAAACTATGGGGCCATAGTTATTACTATCCAGGGTCATTCTAGTATAGTGGTGACCTTCAAGGGTGCTCATAAAAACCCTCTAATTGTGGAATACCATCGGTAAGATGATAATTGTTTTTTTATGAAAATTTCATAAGTTTTAATTGATCATCCCAACTATGGAAAAAGTCTAAAACTCAAGATAAAAATCATGTCCTCCAAATCATGAATGTTCTTCCCCTTCTGGACTTCCTTTTGTGGAAGAAACATAATGATAAACCATAGCTGGGTCCCAAATGCCTCTTGTAATCCCTCCAACAACCGAGATGTAAATTTAAAATCATGCTCTAGAACTATCCTCGATGGAACTATATTGAGTCGAAAAATCATCTAAATGTTGAGGCTTCCCAATATCTCTACTGAACTCACCACTCATATATCTAGTAAGTGGGACAACATGGTTAGTCAGTTCAAAATAACATAGATGGAATCATGTCCCTTAGACATATGTGGAAAACCAATCATAAATTCCATTGATATCTCATCCAACTTCCATTTTGGAACCACATGGTGTTGAGATAAACCCACTAGAACATGGTGGTAAGCCTTCACTTGATGAAAAGTAAGGCATTGAGAGACAAACTCTTCCACTAATTTCATCATCTATAAACCCCATAAATTATGTCGGATGTCTTGGTACATCTTCAATACACCTAGATGTACCGCCAAAGGGTACATGAAAAACTCCCTCAGAACATCCTCAAGCAATTTCACTGGAATTATTTTACATAATTTGAAATGAATTATATTCTAAACACATTTTTAATATCCCACATGATTATTCCCTATAGACATTTTTGAATAAAGAGTCTTACAGTCGATATCCCCAAGTTGTTCCTACCTGGCTCTCTACAAGATTGTAGGGGTAATAACCATCAATTAGAGATTATAAACTCCATCCCCATACTCAAATAATAACAATAACAATAACAAATTATCTAACTCCTTGTTCAAAAACTTGGAACTAGATCTCATGTTGAGATAATCATCAACCATGTTTCCCTTACTCGGAATAATGAAAAACTCATAGTCATAGTTTTGGAAGAGCTCTATCTAGTGCCTCTATCTCAAGTTGATATCCTTATGTGAGATGTTATTCGTGAGACTCATGTTATCAGAGTAGATGATAATCCTCTCTCTCATCATGTTGTGTCACCACATCTTCAATTTCAATACAACATTTTCTAACTCATGATAATGTTTCATGTATTATGCTCATGTGGTCTCAACCGGCGTGAACCATTTCAAATAAATGCTTTCCTCTGCATCAGGATACAACCAAACTATATTCTTTATGCATCGTAGAACACTACGTACTCAACACTCTATGCCAAAAAAAACGTCATTCTGGAGCTCTTCAACCTCTACGTCAACTAATGAAAAGCCTACTAGAACTTCTCTATCCACCAAAATGGATTCCCCAATTTAGTCGAAGTAGTCAAAGGTGCTGATATTCTAGAGAAATCATGTATTAATCCCCAATAATATTCTTCTAGACTTAGGAAGCTACGTACCATTGTCGTGCACTTAGGTGTATCTCATGCTAACATGACATGTACATATCTGGGTACACTACCTCTCCATCCATTAAGATAATGTTTTTGAGAAAGTGGACCACCTAAATAATGAACGAGCATATTGAGAGCTTTCTATAAAGTTGGATCTCTTGTAGTACGTATAAAACTATCCTTAAGTGTATCACAAGATAATCCTTTGTCACCGATTGCACAAGTATGTATTCGATGAGTACATCAATGAACTGGTCTAAATAAGGATAAATTGTTCGATTCATGAGTCCCTTCAATACTGATAGGGCTTTAATCATGACAAAAGGAATCTCTAAGCCCTCATAGTGACTGTAACGATGTCTAAAGGTTGTCTTTGGTATATCCACATCCCGTATTTGCAACTGGTGATAGTCTAATTTTATGTCATCCTACAATAATTATCATAAGAATTTCAACTAATCAAATAGTGCATCGATCCTTGGCAGTGGATTCTTATTATTCACGGTCACCTTGTTCTAGAGATGGAAGTCAAAACAAAAATTCATGCTCCAGACTATATTTTAAAAAACAAAACTGGGAATTCCCATAGTGAAACATTGGGACTCATGAATCCCTTCCTCTGGATGTCTTTCAACTACACCATCAACCCACAAATATATACCAGATCCATTTGATATGATAGTGCATATATTAGTGTCATCATAGGGTGTAAATCAATGCAGAAGTATATCTTCCAGTGGGGAAAAACTCCTTGAACATATTCAGAAAATGAATCCTTGTACTCCAACACTGCTACTGGAAATTAGAAACTCATAGAATCTACTACACCGAGGGTTAGGATATCAATGTGGTGAGTAATTAGCTGCACCCTCTTATGAACGAGTTCATCCTATACTCCATGGAATTTTTTTTCACTGAAAATGGTAAAATTAGTTCCATCATTGCAAACACACCAGACCCCTCACCTAATATAGTAAATCTGGGTATGGACTATAGATAATTAATCCATACCAATAAAGACATCCTAACACCTTGATGCCACAACCATGAGGCTCCAATTGAAATTGTCACCTCCAAGGGCTATTTCAATATCCCAATATGTGTTTTTGATCATTTATTATACTATCATATGTGTATCCGAGTGTAATGGTCCAGTAAATAGTTCAACAATAAACTCTAGGTATTAAACAAGACAGGTGGGGTGAATGGAATGGCTAATAACTCTGTCTATAAAAATGGAATCTAAGGTAAAAAAAAGAGATATATTACTACTTAAAAAATTCCTGGATCCCTTTGTTCATCTGCCTCAACCACATGTAGCTATCCCTGCCCCTATCCTCCACCTCCCTGAGCTTAGCATTGACCACCTGGGGCTGATGATAGAAGAAAGATGAAACCTAGACCACTGGCTGCTGATCTCCCATGACCTCAGACACATCCTCCACCCTGTATGTCTGCCATCTCCTATCATTGTATCTACCTCAATATTTAATCCATAGTCTCCATATAATCATTATTATTGGTTGGATAATCTCAAGTGATATTTCCCTTACCGTCACATGAACAACACCACCGCTCTCTTGGATTACTACACCCACCATGTAAGCCATGAACCACATATCATATTTCATGGGACCTCATCATGAAATGTCTCCCACACCTAGGTCCATGTTATTGACTTCATCTCTCTGCTTCTGAGTTCTATGCTTATGCTTTCCCACTACTAACTCTCACCTGATGTATCTACTAAGATAGGAAGATTTCAACCACCAAATCTCAATCAAGCACCCCATCATATGTCAGAATATACATAGGGATAACATTGGCTCAAATAACACTATGACTACACCTCTAGAAGGTTCTATAATCGATGTACTAATCTATAACCATATATATCGAGTACCTAGAATGGATGGTAAACTTTGAGTAATTATCATACACTATCATGATTCACTTATAAAGCTAAAATAGATCATATATATGCACATCTCTTAGTGTAATGGGTTAAAACAACTCTATAAAGAGTATATCTAACTCTTTCCATGAAATATTCACCTTTTCATATATCCATATAGAAAAACTCCACTATATCCATATAGATCTGTATAGAAGGATTACCACCAGGACTATTATATGATCAACTGGTGTCCTGACATGATGAAAACATATACCAGTACCTCAAGACAATCCTCAACCCCCTGAGGGTAGGGCTCACCTCAGAACTTGATGAGTCTCTTTCACTGAAAAATGTGAAACACTGTCACCCTAGAATCCTCATTTATCGGTAATGTGGGTATCATGTGCTACTCTATATGTGGAAGTATGACTAGTTCACCACATAGATGTGACATCTAGTGAACATATCCCATTATGAAATCATTTTCACTGAAGGAGTCATTCACAAGATTATGAAACTAAATTAAATGTTGTATGGATCATGGAGGAATCCTATAGGAAAAAAGATATGCCATAATTAATGAGTATATATTGTGAGTTAACTCAAGAAAAAAAATGGATACTACAACCCATTCCTACATGGTGCATGTAACATTATTTTTCCTACAACCACTGTTATTGTGTACTAAGTTGAAAATAAGTTTATCTGAATCCTTATGTATGGATGTTCTAGATTTTGTACCAACAGTAGAGTCCCTAACATAAAATATGAACTCGGAACACATAACACTATCTCCCCAGAAAAATATCACAACCTCATAGACCTATGGTATGACCAACCACCTACGATGCCAATCTATCATGACTTGTCCTAGTAGAGCTCATGTGATAAATCCCCAAGCTTACCTATAATAGGCCCGGGGATGGTGACTAGAAATGAGTAGGAATATCATAATAAAGGGAGGCATTCTCTATGTACAGGTACACATAAAAACATCTCAAATCTCACAAAATGATGAAATGTAAAAACCTAAAAGAACCATGTGGATGCATATCAATATATCCCTCCCAGATCCTATCAATAATTTAATGTAAAGTCAACTAGGTGTTAATAAAAGCACACAAAAAATATTCTATAATCATAATCCCACCCTGTAATAAATGATAGAGGGGTTGTTTTCTATAGCCTTTGAAACACCTCTCCCTACCTAATTTCACAAAGCATAACCCAGTCTTATTCCACCTAGGACATCTTCTAATGGTCAATAGTTGGTATAAGAAATTACACGTATAAAAATATATCTTATAGGTGTGATTGTAAAAATACTTATTAGGATACTGAGAAAACAAAAGCCAATATAAAAAAGAACATATATTCATATATACACAAGTAGATTCATACAGAACATGTAACAAGAATATCTAGATATACTCAACCAAGACACACAGTCTAGAGGTAAGTCACAAAAACAATATACCAACCATAGGAAATACCTCAAAGATTCCATGATGCACCAATCTGGTAGAACACACTCCTAAGTGTAATAACACTAATGATTTCACAATGAGAGGTATTGTTTATTGGGTCACACCATGAGAGAGACACATTAATAGATATTAAGAGAGATGTGATATAATAGATGAGGGATAAAGCCAGGGCCATGGGGTGATACTAATAATAATATCTTTATTAACCTGCTATGAAGAGTATGGATGCTTGTGTAGTGTTGGTCACATAGATACCACGAACTCCAATATGGTCAGGAAGAATGAATAGAGGATCCTCATCCGAGATTCTCATGGGATTACATAATCTCTATCAAGGAATTCCTTCAATAGGGTTCATAGTCTAGTGATTAGGAAATGATTCACCCCAACCATTAGGGAAATGATAAAGGGAATTAACTCTAATGAAACATGTCATATATGTGGAGTAAAAGTGGCTCAATCCATGTAGGAAGGGGTACACTTCATGTAGTAGGGTCACACACCATGTCCCTTGACCCCATGTACTACCCTTGTACAACGACCCATGTATTTAGAACATTTAATATAGAATGGGGTATACAACATGTGGAAGGAGTCAAACATCATGACCTTCCATCTGGGGTCCTCCCATGTACTATGGCCATGTGTAGGTACATGGCATCATCCAATGTATTATTTTTCGTGTACTAGTACATGGGGTATTCTATGTAACATTTTCATTCTATGATGTGGGGGGAGTACACATCATGTATAAAAACATTGTATTACACCCTATTTCTGTCTACCTATTAGGGTGCACACTAAGTCATCTAATGATGAACACACACCATGTAGCATGGATTGCATGTTGTGTGTTCAGGTTTTTTCAAAAACATATGTTCTTCAACCACACACATTACCCAATCTTTTAAATCCCATTTTGATGTTATTTTTACCTTGAATCCCCATATCCATGGTCTCTTCAATAATTTATCACCGAACTAATGGGTTTTGGGACATCTATCAGCTTGAAAATATGATTTCATCCATACCCATGTAACACGCTCGAAGAACTGGTTCCCTCAGATCATTTTGTTGCATATTATATTGTTATCTTCACAGATCCACTGAGTCATCCCGATGTCAGATATCTAGTTTTAGATCATTGACATTTGAATTAAAGGTGAAATGAACAATTGTTGAATAATGAAAGAATAACTATGAACATGCATCATGAATAAAATAAATCGGTGGATACAAATCAAAAGGAACATTCCAGAGGAACAAACCTCATCTACTGTTAACAATAGAATTGATCCATTCCCAAATGAATGATGAAAAAATAAATAAAAATATGTAAAACTAAATCCCAATAAACCCTACAAATTTGAACCCATCCTACAAGTACGATCGATCCACATGATAGTATTTTCTTGGATTAGTCTATATTAATTATAAGAATCAATAACATGAAAGAATAATTGATAAAACCTACCGAGATTTTTGATCTACTAATAATGAAGATCATTGTCCACATTATCATAATTTTTGGGATCTACCATGAATGGTGTTTTTCAATCTCCCATCTGATATTATGTCTTCCTCTGATGAGAGTATTATAAACTTCTCTCTCTTTAGGGACTCCGATGGATTCTAGGGTTATAAACATAACCCTATATATTTAATAAAGTGTTAATTTAAATTAAACAAGTTTTTGAATATACAAATCATCGAATAAATAAAATTAATTATAATCTATTTATTTAATTCAGGTAAAACAGCAGAGATGTCATTCTACAATCAACCCACACTAACCAATTTCAGGTCATGACTTGAGCAAATACACTATTATGAACACAATGGTGCCCCCATTTATCTGATCAAAGTAACATATTATATTATATTCAACATTTTTAGGAAAACCACATGTGTGTGATATTAAATATTTTAATATTTTAAAAACAAACATTTTTGGCACATAGGGTGTTAGAATCGCACACTCTATCACTAACATTTCTTGAAATTAATCTATATAATATTTGAATATTATACACTTAAATTTATAGGAAATTACATATATTTTTATTAAACCCATCATTGTTAATTTCTATTTAGATTATGGTAAAAATAGATCTCATTAGGATGGTGGTAGTTCACACGTCCACAAATGAAATTATCATTTATACAAAAAATTGAAGGCATTAAGGTATATATTATATAATTATTCTAGAATATTAAATAAATAATAAATATCATATATGACATATAAAACTAGATTTTCCATTATAATGAACTACTATGAGTGGTGATAATGGAAAATGAACAACATCATTTTGTAATGTGGTAGTTCATCATACACAATAACGGTATGTTTATTACCCAATAGATGGAAGTGCGTATAATTATATGTAAACCCCTGAAAATAAAAACATCTAAATATATTTATGAAAAAAATATTATTATAAAATATTTTAATAATCATTTTTAAGGGTGTGAAGAATGAAAATAAATCAAAGGAGGATGAGGAAGGATGTTGCCTGTAATTTTTGCAACATATATTGTTTTTCACTAAAAGGTTTATTTGGATTGATTTATTCACAAATGGGGGACTCAAACTCAAATTTATGTATAATGTGATCTTATTTGAGTATTTTTGGGGTTAACCTAATGGAGTTTTATGTGTGAGTGAATAGGAGGGGTGATTTCCATTTTATAGTGAAGGACGAGTGGCATTCTTATAATTTTTTTGAACGGGTATTCCATCAGTATTTCATTAATGTAAAGTGGCTATAATAATGGTACTATATAGATAAAAGGCAGTATAAGTATGAAATATAAACATAAAATGGATTTTTTAAAATATTTTACATCATTTTGGGCCATATGTTTAATGTTTAATATTTTTTTGAGTTAATCTTTCAATTAGGAGAGGAGGAATCTAAGTGGTTTGGGGAGTGGGATTTGGCAATTGATGGTGTTTCATGAACTAGAGTTTTTATCCTACATATAATTCATTATGGGATTCTCCCTCTTCAACGATTTTATTTTTGAGTGGAAGAAATGAAAATATCATTGATGATGTTTCTTTTGGTTTTTACGGATTTTATTCAGTGTTCATAGGTGATGTTTGTTTATTCAGGTTTGAAGTTTTATTATAGAAAGAATTGAGTTATCTGGGGGAAATATTGATTTCATCATCGATGGTGATTATGGTTCCTATCAATAACCATTGATGGTGATGGTTGGCCTATGATGGTGGTATACCAATGCAATGATTTTTAACACATGCGACGTGGCAAAAAAATATGTAGGTGTCCCCGAGATTGAGGCCTCAGTTATGGTGTTGGATTATTTTAAATTTAAAATTTTAAATATGTTTGATATTTCGGATCCTTCTATGGTTACCGCTCATCATAAAATCATTTTTTTGGAAATCAATAAAAATTCAACTTTTAGTCATCATTTTTAACTATTCATCAAAAAAATGAAACTTCTCAGAAAAATACCAAACATTTTTCCAATGTAAATGTAAAGTTGAGGTGTGACATTTAGCTTTAATAACATCTTCTAATGTTCTTAAGAAAATATTTTACAAAAATTATTTTTATATGATTAATACTTCTCATAACATTATTCTAATTGATGTATGTAGAAACCCTATCATTCTCTTCACAGTATAATATCATACATAGTAACATAAAAATAAAAAATTGAGTTCTCTAATTCTGTATGGATATGAGATATTCTTTCAAAACATTTCTTCTCATAAGAAAAACATTTTTTGTGGAATGAATATTTTATAGGGTGTAAGATAAACACATTAGGAGTAAATGTAATATAAATTCCAATGATAAATATATAATAATGAATAATTGAAATAAATTCATTGAAATAAAAAAAGAGATTTTTTTAATTATCAAAACAATAGGAAACTATGATATGTTGGAAAAAAATAAGATTGGAAAAAACATCTTTCTTTTTGATTATCACAAAAACCATCAAATAGAAATAAAATATAAAAGGGATCTTTAAAATAATATTTTATATTTTAAATTCATCTCTGATTAAATTAAAACATGTGTTTTATATATTCATTCTATTTCATCGCTTGATTTTAGAAAAATATTTTGTTTTATGTTTATATACTAATATTTTTCTACTTGTCTATTTAAATTTTAAAATATCCATATTCTTATGTCACCCTTTTTCATCTCCCGCTTTTTGTGATATCCAAAAATTGGAGCACTGGTTAAATACAATAATATTTCACATTAATAATAGTAAATAGTCAATAATAATACTTTTCAATTGAATTTGGAATGATCATTTCATCAAAACTATAACCAGCCGATGTCATTATGTAATTAATGAAACATAAACAAAAAACATGAATTGATAAAAGATACTATGTGTAAAATAGAAACATATTGACCATATAGATAACCTTATTAAATCATAATTGTAAAATATAATGAAATAGATAAATAAATCATTATATAGGAATTATAAATAAATTCTAAAAAAGATAGTCATATTGAAAAAAAATCATGAAAAATTTAATACTATAGAAAGAAATGAAAAATAATCATGAAAGAATTCAAATTTTTTAGAAAAATCAATAAAAAAACAATATTCCAATGATTATATAATTATCATCCAACATAGAAACTAGGAAAACAAATTTTTAAGGTGTATCAACTCAATAATTTGAAATGATTATTTGGAGGTGGTTTATTTATAGATAGTGGGTTTAATGAGTGAATATATGATGAATCCATGGGGAAATCAACTATTTTTCCAAAAAAATCATCCAAAATTAGAAAATATATTCCATGTAATAATAAATAACTCTAATTGATCCTTAAATAAGTGTATTGGATGTTGAGAGAAATTTATGGACCTATTTCCATATAAAAGTTATATGTAGTTATAATTTGTAGTTTATAAGGTGGTTCAGGTATAAAAAATGATAATCCATTTGAAAAAATGATATTTTCTATTTGAAATATTTATAGAGGGGTCCATGAATTCCATTAACCTTTGAAAAGTAAAATTATGGAGATAATAAATTGGAGTTCCAAGCCTAAATGTTCTCATAATCCAAAGTAAAGAATCATCACAAGAATATCCTTTTTACTGCATCGTTCATATAATAATCAAGAGGATTTGTAAAACCATTCAATCAAATCTATGACAAATTTCCAAAGTGGTTTTCTATATATCCCTTCTTAGTTCAACAAACAATTAACTACTTCAGTGCTTCATAATGGTTATATAACATACCAGCTAAATAATCAACTAAAATAATTTCTTTTCCCCTAACATACACTTTTTATTCCTGAGGCTCATCAAATGAATCATCCTAATCTTATCCATCATCATTCATAGATTTTGGATTCAATTTTCTTACAACCAATTTGTGTAAACCTCTAAACTGATTTTCTCTAATATCAATGATGTTTTCATGGGATCCACCCATCATTTATAATCAAAAAAATGAGTAAAGTCACATCTTATCTCTATTTAGATATATAATGTTGAACATTGGGAACCTTTTGTTGTAACAAAGAGAACATATCTCCCTTAAACAGGCGAATTGAAACAATAGAATATTGTGGAAAGACTAGGAACCTTCATTTATCAATTATTATATTTCTCTGAATAACATGAATAAATTTATTGGATAGATGGTCACATTTAATTAAGGTGATTTCTGAATTCATTATGTTTATCACCAGAGACACTATTTCGAACCCTGAGAAAACATCCACTTGAATTGGTGCTCTTGCATAGGGTTCCACTAACAAAATTTCATACACAGACTGAACTAACAAATTTACATTGTTAAAATTTTATTTTGTTAAAAGATGATCATAGAGAGTCATAATTTCCTTCATTGTCTCTGGAAACTAATATTTTAACGATTATACCTCAGATATTAATATTTATTAGGTTTATTCAGCTTTCTCATCAACAATATCTAATTTACTAACAGGAATTATTTTTCATGTTTGTTGAGAATCAAAAATAGAAAATGTTTCCTGATGAACTTTTGTGCTTATAGTGTCATTATATTATTGATTTCTATCAGTATTAGTGCTTTACTTTTACAAAGTTTATACAGAAACTATTCTTACTATTCTTCATACAACCAACTAAGTCGAAGTATATTCTTCTTGTTCTACATCACATGAACGATATTGACTAATATAGTAAACAAATTTTGTTCTAAATATTCCACTCATCCAACTAGTTGAAGATATTTAAATTAGGTAAATTTTATCCAGAACTATGGACATGGTCCTTCTTTGACCAACATTTACTAACTTTTTAATAGAAAATTCCAACTAATCTCTATGATAAAATAAGTATATCTTCTGGTATAACTAATATTGAAAAAAAGGGTTAAATAAATTAAAAATTTTCTTCTCATATAGAATAAAAAACTCAAACTTTCATTTTTATTTCAAAAAAAGTCTCATGGTCAATAACCTCTATTATATCAACAGTTCAATTAGGATTTTCTTCTGAAACAGAAACAACTGCAGGAACTAAAACATCACTGGAATGACCCATCTAAGATGAATCCCCCTGAGTCTATGTTGGGTTTACTCTAATGATTTATTCAAAACATACTATCAGAATATTGTATAAATATTAATTCTAGAAGACCCATTATCCATGAAATTATTTTTTTTCAACATTGTTTGTCCATGAAAATTGGTTGTTGAATTATCATTCAAACAAAAACCAATCCTATAAAATACTAACATTAGATTTATTTCAATGGATTTAAATTTACTAGATTACTCTATACATGTCTCATGTATATTATAAAATATCAATCTATATTCACAAGATTCTTAATCATAAATAAATTGAACAAATTAAATTCTTGACATAAATCATTTTCAAACTATCCATGGTGCGGTGTGATGGAATATTTAATTAACATTATAAGAAATTTTCTTTCTAGTTCTTTGTCCTTTACAATATTTGTCTCAACAACTACAACGATAGATAAATAATTTTTGATTTTGGGTGGACTAACATCCCAGACAACATGAAAATAAGTACTAAAGAATATATATCCTTTTTGAGGAAACTTGAATGCTTCAGCCATTAACAAAGTGGTTATCATGAAAATTTTCATCTTCCCTCTTATAATGACCAACTATTTATTATCAACAAAATAAAATAATATATTGTTGTATAACTAATAGAAGTCCATTTCAAAAAAAAAACTCAGTCCATCTTTCATCAAGAATAATTTCCCATCCTTATCAATTGATATTTTTTTAAGAATCATGTTAGTTCCATCCATACTAGTAAAATAATTTCTTCTTCCATATAGATAATTACTTGAAGTTAATTTATTCATGATTATTATTGTGGAAGTGAGATTAGTTTTAATAATAATTTTATATCGTAGATAGGATTTAAAATATTAAATGGTTAGAGAAACAAGGATTGAATAAGCTAGAGAACAAGGGTTCGAAGGATTGAAATGATTTCATGCATAGATCAGACAAATGTTATTTTGTTTTATGGTAATAAAGGGGTAATGATGTGATGTTTAGAGTAATCATTATAAAATATAGAAAATGTTCCAATATATATGTGACTAATTTTTGAAATAGAGATTCCAAAACAGAAATAAAATAAGGTAAATAAAATATTTACTTGAATATGAAACTATAATACTATGAAAAATTATAATTCATTCAAGTATAATTAAAAAAAAATTATACTATATTTCTAAATTCAAATCTGTGAGTAAGAAAATGGTTCAAAAATATTTAATCTATTTATTTCTTCATGTAAATGAATTATAAAGAGATATCAACATTTTCCATGATCTCTTATGAAATGATAACATAAATTAATGTTCTTTATTCTTGAATGGTTAATTGGATTTTTTGAATTGTTGATAGCACAAGTTTTGTGACATTTTTTTGTTATATAACTGAAATTAATTCAAATATCTATTATAGTGTTTTACATCTAGAACAATTTCTCAGAATAACATCCTAATAATATATATTCTGCTTCAATAGTGCATAATTATATAGAGACTTGTTTCTTATTTTTCCAATATACTATATATTTATCAAGAAAACAATAGATTCCTAGGGTGATTTTCCAGTATAAATTATATTTATTATGATCAAAATCTAAAAGTGATGTTTAATTAATGTCATAAGTTTTTGGAAAAAGAAGTGAAACAGATACAAATCTTTGTAAATACAATTAATTATTTTATAAACATTTATATATTATTATTTATGATATTAATTAGATATTTCAAAAATACATACTATTAACATAATTCTACGTCTAAAATCAATAAGATATAACAAGCAATCAATGATTCTTTAATAAAACAAATTATCAGTTGGTTTTCTAGTTTAATCAATATCATGATTATTATTAAAGCTCATTGGAGTTGAATAAGTTCGAATATTTTCAATTCAAAACATATTATGTAAATCAAGTATCCATATTAATTGGTTTTAAACAGAAAAAAATTAGTAAATATAAAATCCTATGAATTAATTTCACTCACCCAACATACTCATTTTTTATTCCTTTTAAATATGTTTTTAAAAATCTTAACATATTTTTTTAATTTTTGAACAAAAATTAACCTCACCAACATATATTTTTACAAATAAAATTTGTGAGTATAAAATTATATTTAATAATATAGTATTTCCCATTACTACTATAAATTTATATGAAAATAAAAAGGTTCATAGTATTTCATACCATGCCTTTAGTTCTTGTTTAACTCAAAAAAGAGTATTGGTAGGCTTGAAAACAATCTTTTTAATGTGAGGGTCTTCAAAATTGGGAGTTTCTTCAACATAAACATATAAATTAATTTTTTTTATAAAATTATATTTATAATACATCTGAAATATTTTAAAATTTTATTAGTTTTTGTATTCCTAAATAATTCTAATTAATTCTAATTTATCTAGATGGTTAAAGGTTTCTTCACATTATATTTCATTTTCATGATTGCATCATTTTAAAAATAATCTAGCTTTATTTCTAGTGATTATACAATGATGGTCATTTTTGTTTCTAAATACCCATTTTTTTATTATACATTGTTTGGAGATAATATGAATGAATTCCCTTGATTTGTTTATCTTCAAATGGTTTAACTCTTCTTCCATAGACAAAAATAATCTTTCATCTGATAAATTTTATTCTATTGAATTAGGTTATATCTATGATATAAAGGATTATAATTATACTATGTTTCTTAAATTTATTCTAGTTCAAAATCCTTCATCTTGGATTCTATTAACAGTTTCTAAGGGATGATTTTTAATATTTATATGTAATCGTGGCATCACACTTTCTTCTTCAGTAGTATCAATTTTTCTATGTTTTATAAAAATAATCTTATTTGAAATCATCATCCTTACTGATAAAGGGAGTTTTGGGTCTCTTTTCCTTTACAGAATCTTTCAAAAAATCAGTTTTAATCATTTTGTGTCAAAAATGATCTCCTTCCTCAAACATCACATGTGTTGATTCTTCACCAATTCCATAACCTTTTTTTGAAAAATCTATATTCCTTTTAAATTGTTGAATTTCTATGTAAAATACCTCTATTTTATTTTAGATAAAATTTTCCAAGATTATCCATGGTATTAAAGATGTAAAATTTTCATCCAAATACAGTGAAATATACTATGTAACTCCCCTAATTTTTGTGAATGATTATTTTTTTCAAAATAATTTATCTTTTCTATATTTATTATTTCACGTGAAGTTGGATATAATTATATATATATATAAACACTAATTCAAATATTCCTTTCACACACAATACCGACTCGGCTTGAAGTACACGCCATACTAAATTGGTTTGTTGTGCATGTAATACCAACTTGGTTTCTGCTACACGCAACACAAACATGGCATAATTTATACACAACACTGCCTTGGTGTATAACTTATTCTATTTGACGTGCAACAATGACATGGAGTGAGATACATGTGACAATGAGTTTTTATGAAACAAATTTAAATATATATATATATATTTAAATTAGATAATAATAACCTAAACATTATACATAGTTATAGGAATAGAATAATTACTTTTTAAATATTGTTTATTAATGTTTTATATAAATAAAATATATTTATAAAGAAATATATGAATTTTAGTAAATAAATTTTATGTTAAACATGTTATTTTAGTGAATGAACGTATTTTAAGAATTAATATTAATTTAGACCCATATATTGTTTTTGGTAGGTTTGGTATGACTTTTGTTAGGTACGAACCTGTATACACCTAAAGTGTTTATAAAACTTCCATGTGATTCCTTTTGATTACTTATAAAAGGATACCACCACCACCCCTCATACTTCCTCACACCATTAAAACCTCTTGTGTTTATCCAATCGCTTCCTAATCCACTTATTAACTATCCCCTTTTCCTCTAAGATTCCTTCCATTGGGATGAAGGAAATCCAAGGAATCCTTTTGGCACAAACCAAAAGGAGTTAATTGATTAAGTAGTAAGGATTACTCTCATGTATAAAGAAACATATATAATAAATATACTATGATGTTATTACCTAAAATATTATAACTGTCTTTATTCACACCTCCATCTAAAGGGAAACGAACATGTTGTTTCTGTGTACGGCCAATTACTTTCTCATAAAATGATGATTGCTCATTTTTCCAGTACCACCTATCATGGTGGACACTATGATGTAAAATATGTTTATATATGGTATATATTATTTTAATAAGTTCTTTATGATATTATAATTTTCATTTTCAACATACCTCTATTCTTTTCATATTATAAAAATATGATAATTTCATTTGAGGAATTGTGAACTATCGCACCCTCAAAGTGATATGATTCATTCATACACTTCCTGGATTGTATAAAAAAATTAGTGAATATATGTGATATATATGACATCATAAATTTAATTTAATAAATATATATATACACATATTTTTATTTTTCTTCCATTCTCTCAACATAACAATTAAATTGAAATAGCGTTTAGGCGTACGTGCGTCCTATCATCTCCATGAACGTTGTATTCCATTTAATGCTTATATTATCTATATATTATTATAATACCAATATAATTTATATGAATGATATTTTCATATGGTTTGAATTCATTAATTATGATACACTTTAATGAACCAAAAATATAAAAAATCCAGACACATTAGAAAAATAAGGTGACTTTTTCTCGAAGAGAAACATTAACATATGATGGTTAACTAGCGGGTAATATAATGTCATAAAATACCATATATGGTATGAGATATAAAAATATGGTTATTTAAAATGTCAATAATATATTTATATTTATTATACTGGTGTTTTTAATGATTATGATGAGATTTAGGACACATGGTAAGGGTATTTCATCTCACTTTTGATTTCTATGGGATACATGTTATGTTTATCACTCGTTACCTTTGTGTAGTGTAAGTAATGACCATTATTTTATTTTGTGTATATAATAGATAAATTTATGGTCATTAACATATCATTTTTATGATATTTAATTAATGGGTTTTATACTACAATTTTTTTTAAATTGGTATAATTGTTTTCTCTCAATTTCCCTTTTTTGAGACTCATGTTTTGTTATACACATAAAATCTCTCTCTCTCTCTCTAGGTGTGTATACATAAATTTTACCAGTTCTCACATGAATCTTATTATTTTTAAGATATTATAATATTCATTTAATTTCCATTTCTTATATGAAGATTTTGATCCCATGTTACCATGTTATAATAGTTTATTGAGACATTCTCATCTCTTTTCAAGATTGATTACATTTAAGCTCATTTGATGAATATTTATGTTCCATCTCTTAATAAATTAATGAAATTTCTACAAAATAGTTATTCATGTTATATTAATGTATTATTACCATTTTCTACTCTTCAGTACATAATATATATAAGAAAAGTGTTTTTAAGAAAGCATGACTTTATCTTCTCTTCGAGCAGAAATCTAGGTTCTTTAAAAACCTTGTTTTCAGAAAATGGTTTCCATGAATGTTATACTAATATCCCATTATCATTAAACTAAATTTTTAATCTTTTGTCTTCTACAAATATTTTCAAATAAATTATCTAGTTTCTTTTCGAATGAGGTAATTTTCTATCATTTTTATCATGCAAAAGAAATGATAAATTACCTCATATGACATGTACTTATTTATCCCCCATCAATCCTTTGAAGCTTTCTATTAATGTTTAAAGGATATTTTTTATGAAAATTTATTGAAATGATATTTTCTAAGAAAAAGGTTTCAAATTTTTTTATGATTATTTAATGATTATTCATGTAAAATGGTTTTCAGAACGATTTCTATCTTTATATATATTTTTTCAAAGGATTTTATAGGAAAATAGTTTTCATCAACTACATATATGTTTTCAAATTATTTTAAATAAAAAATTTTAAATTTCCTTCAATATTTTATTAAAATATTTCAATGTGTTTTCAAAGATAAAATAAATGATTAAATTTCTTGAATATTATTTTATAAGTTTTCAAGGAAAAATGATTTCAAAATATTTCAAGTATTCATTATAATATTTAAAGGTAATTTATATGAAAATTATTTTCAAATTATTTTATGTACTAAAACACATTTTCAAATAAGAAATGATTTGTTCCTAACGAAATATTATTTATATATATTTAAATATTATTTTTCATCTAATATGACATCCATTTATGTTACTCATTCCATTTTAGGAAATAATCTAATGGTTTCATTCATAACCATTCTATGATTGGGTTATGGTTAATTTCATGGTGTTTTTAAAATTTTTTTCTCTTTCTTCGGATATATGTTTGTAAAATCCATTTGTCTTTCACATGTTATATGTTTATGAATTCGATTTCTCTTTCATGAGGTATTCCTTTGATGAAATGATTATGAATCTTATACATTTTCCTCAGGTTATGATATTTTTTAATTTTTATGATACCCATTTAATTATATGGGTAAAGATACAAGTATTTATGATTTTGTGGAACTTGTACATATTCTTTTATAATGAGTAGGGTAAGACCTATATGTCCCTCTAATGCAATGGTTAGGTATTTATTTCCCATGAGATAGAGTAAGATGGTATTGGGAGTGAACCATGACTACTAGGATGGCCATGGGAGTGAATCGTGACTACCAAGTTGTTATTATGAGTGAATTTATGCTACTAAGATGGCTATGGGACTATCCCAGTACTACCAATATGGTATGAGGAGTTAAATAACTCTACGACGATTTCCATGGGAATCAACAGTGACAACCATGTTGGTATGGGGAGTGAACTCACAATACCAGGTTGACTTTGGCTGTGATTCATTGACTAATATGCACTAACCTAATAACATGTTCACAATGTTATGCATGGATCTGATTGTATGTCCATATATTCATGTGATGTCCAGATCACATTTACTTAACATAATGACTGATCCAATTTATACTTATTTTGGTTCACCATATTAAATTATTATGTGTTTTCCACAATTCCATGTTTTAATCCTATGTTCCAATTTCATAGCTTATGTTCTTTATTTAATTTTGAATCATGCCTTATGAACTATCATTATTTATGTGACGATTCTTGTATCCAATCATTGGTATGTAGGGTATGATCTTATATTTTCATTATCATTTCCTCATACCCTAATTCTCATGATTATGCTTACATTCCCCCCTTAATTACCCTTACTAAGCATTTGAGCTCACCACGTTCTTATGATTCATTTCCGCGAGTTATAAATAAAGGGTTTAGGTATAAGTAATAAAGATATAGTTCTTTATAGGAGATGAGGAAGATCTTTCACTAGTATATAAATTTTTTTCCATGTTTCAAATGACACTAAACGATTATGGTTCTCATGCATGTATTTTTGTAATGTACTAAATATACATCTAAAATGATGTAATATCTATGTATGTTATGTATTGGTCTCTATAGTTAGTATAAAAGGAAGGGTATATTCATCCTTTATATAGTATCATGAGAGAACTTTAGTGAGGCCCTTGCCTATATTTCAAAGGATATATAGGGATGTATCTATTGATAAGTATTAGTATTATTTAATGTTTAGGAAAATGTCCAAGAATATTAGTGAATGATAGAGTGAGTCGATTCTATGAAATAAGTCCACAACTTGATACTATAAGTATATGTGGGTATGGGACAAATGTACTTAGAGGTAAAAACTCTAAAATGATGTTCCAAGCCTGTCTTTTTGTAATTTGTTAAATGAAAATCAGCCTTTCGGTGCACTTGGTTTAACATCCCTGGGGGACATGCTTTTGAAATTCACAAAATCATCATGAACCATTATCAAAGATTTAAATATAATATAGAAATGAATAACCTAAGATAAAACAACGGTGTCTTAGATTAAGTAAGGCATCCAGTTTAGAAATACCATAAGTAAATCTTCTCATGACTATGTGGTTTTCTGAAAAGATATGTAATACTCACACAAAGCATGTGGTTTTAGTAAATTGTGGGAACTAGAAGAAACATAATTAATGTTAAATGTGATAGAAAATTTTCTAATGAGCAGTCAGGTGGGATGATCCCTGGGGTGAGAGATGTTCAGATCATGACTAATTAGTTTTCATGGAATGTGATTAACAATGAGTATCATAACCGACTCTCAGTCTCACCAAGGAAGAGAAAGAAGGAGTTCACTGAGAGTTATAGTAATATTGACCATAGAGGAAAGAATAACTTTTTTTTTGAACGGAATGTGGAATGAACCCCCTATGTGAATAACATAGAGGAACATAATGATGTTTTGACAAAGGAAGAGATAAACATAATGTAATTTACTATAACGAAAAAATGAAGAGTTTAGATAATAGAATAGATAGAAATATTTTCCACCCTAAGACATCATTGAAGGTTAAGTGATTTATATATCGAATTATTGGTCACTATGAAACTCGATGTACCAAGAGGGAAAATCTTGAACATGATCAACATGGTGGTGCGAATAATGGTTACATTAATAATGATGACAAGTCTACAGATGAAACGTAAAAGGAAATATGTATTAGGTAATAGAATGAGATAGCCTTGTTAATGTCTTAAGGACTAAGTACTAGATGTTTTTATGTATTTTGATTCAATAACTATGTTATATTATAGCTGAACTATAAAAGGATTTTTTTAGTTTATTTTTTTCTTTACGAATATAAAATAACACGTTAAATGGTTTTGAGGGAATAAAAAAGTGATATTATGCAATGCTGATCTTCATGAAAACACCTGATTAAGAGAATGGTGACACATAACTTGTTCTTTATGTTATGATAATGTTGTTGGGATAATGATATTTGGAATATGAATAAGTAAATTGGACGGTACTGATTACCTTTGAACTAATTAATTACTTGTTTAAAAGCAGTTTTTCTTTAAAGGCAGTATTTCAAAACTTCTCAGATATAAGAAATATATCAAATAATCAGTGGAATAATGGATCATGAATGTCTTCCATATATATTAAAGGTAATTTAGGTCATTCTCATGTTTTAATAGAATATGATATGAGTGTGTTTACAAGTCTGGAATGTGATAACCAAGGGCCACTTTTTGATATATGGGGAACTCAATGTTAATATGATTTCATGAATACCTTTCTAAATAATTGTATTTTTATCATTCAAAAATGTCATAAGGTTTACTATTCATGAAATTTATAAGTCAAACATCATAAAAAAAATACAATGTGTTTGTATTGAAAATCATTGTTAAAAGGCTATTTAGTTATTAACCACACATCAAGGATGTCCTTCTTATTAAATTTTATAAAATACATTTGTGTGGTTTTGAAAAGGGGCATCTTGTATGTTGGGTGAATGTCTATCATGTTTGGAAAGGATATAACTCTTGAACCAATGGTAAAAAGATAATAAGGGTTTTACACCTATAACTGGCCTTTATGATTTCATTGAAAAAGTATAATTATTTTCAATGAATAATACATTATGATGAAACAGTAGTGTTACATTAAATATTTATAGATAAATATATTAACAATGTTTATTTTTAAGAATAATTATAGAAAAATAGTTATAAATTACATTCTTTTATGGGCCATAAGATCTTCTGAAATTTTATTTTATCACTTTAGGAATCAATGTTAATTTCTGGATGTCCATTACACAATGTGATGAATGAATTATAAATTGATAAAACCAAAAATAAATAATGATATTTTATTATAGGAATTCATAAATAAAGCGTATTTTCTTTTATTCATTGTGAATAAATGAATTACTCAATGATAGGAGAATGATAAAAAAATTGTGTTATCATAATAAATTAATTTTTGTTGAACTGATGGCCTTATAAATCATTATGGATTTCTGAATTTCAAACCCTAAACATCTATTTTATCATTCACATGTTTGTTATTGATGACCACAATCAATTCCTATAAATATTTATGTTTTTTCCTCATGTCAAATCTTTACTCCCAACCAATATCCTCTTATGTGGAAACATAATAATATGCTACATTGGGTAACTGTAATGGTTCTAACATTCCAATATTAAGGTAGGATTTAGTATTCATTTTTAGGAGGTGGGTTTCCTTGAATAAAACATTCAATTTTTAATCCTTTGATAACCCAGATGAATTTGGAGGGAGAAATTCAATTTTAAGAGGTATAATTTAACACCCTGAGATTTTGTGAATTTATTTTTGAATATATTTTTCTTTTAAATATTTCTCATTTCACATGACACTTGGAATAGTATTTTATATATAGATTTATTAAAACACGAATTTATACATTCCTTTCACACGCAATACCGACATGGCATACTCTAAATGCAATACAGACTTGGCTTGCACTATATTGAATACCCAATTGGATTGTGGTGCATGCAACAACGATAAGGAAAACCTTACATGCAACACCGACTTTGTGCAAAAATTGATGTAAGTTACACGCAAACACAGAATTGGTATATGATTCATGCCACACTGAGTTTCTGTAAAACATCTTATATATATATATATTTAAATGATATAATTATAAACTAACCATTATAAATATTAATAAGAATAATAATAACTACTTCTCAAATATTTTTTATAAATTTTTATATAAATAAAACAAATTTATAATGAAAAATATGATTTTTGGTAAAGTCTTTTTATTTTAAAAATAACGTTTTGCAGAATAAACATTTTTTTCGAAAAAAATTAAATTTAGACGCATTTAGTAAATAAATTTGATAAATAAACTCGATATTTAAATTAATAATGTCAAAATTTTCTTAGAGTGATTTTTTTGGATTTTTTTAGAAACATCATTTTTTATGAATAATTACAAATAGTGCTTTTTTGGTAAGAACCGACTTCTTTATTTAATAAAATACTTATGTTAGATGATATTGTAAATATATTTTAGGGAAAAATTAGATAAACATTAAATATTTTAGTATAATTTAATTAATTATGATCGATTTCACTTTGAAATTGAATACATAATATTAACATCATTTGAAACATTTTTCTTCTTTAAAACCTGATAAATCTTCCTACTTGAGGGATTAGAAGTAATTTAAATTCTTATCCTCCTAAGAATAGAATTTATAAAATAAGATATAAAATATTTTATTTAATATAAGATATAGTGTCTAATAATACTATATTAATTTTTTATGAAAATTATCATTAAAATTGATTAAAATATATCGCAACGATTAAGGGAAAACTAAGAATAACTAGGAAATAAACATTTATATTAAGTCCCCAATTGACCTAGTAATTTTTTCAAAACCCATACAACGTCCATAGATAGGCCATAAACCTTACATTAGTTTGTTTTTTTGGTTTTTTATAACTTTTTTATGTAATTCCATATGTATACCTAACTTGATTTCTAAAAATACAGTGTGAGCCATTTTCCATTCCAATACAAGTCAACCACCACTCCTACATCCTAAAACATATAAAAACACTTAATATCAGAAAATATAATCCCAATAAACTTATTACAAATAATCTCTTCCTCTTACATGTATTACCTTGGGCAGAAGGCAATCAAAGGAAACCTTTTGGAACAAACCAATATTAGTTACCTGATTATGAGGTAATCTCATCCCCCAAGTAGTTTGTTCTATTTTCCTTCTCCACCACCTCTAGATATCTTCATTCAAAGATTATATAGAAAACCCATTATCCTCAATATAATATTTTTTTGTAAATGTATCTACCTAAAATTACACACATCTCTATCTAATGGGTAACAAACATACGTTTTCTGTGGACGGAGAACTACTACATCAAGAAATGATGATTTTTAATTTTTCCATTACCACCAAAAATAGTGGCCATTATTATAGAATATATATTTTTATAATTGATAATTTATTTATACTTATGTATGTATATTTTGAACATACTTATATTCTATTTATCTTATTTAAATACAATAATTTCGTTTGAGGAAGTATGAACTACCACCCCTTCAAAGCGATATGATTCATTCATACACAACATAGATTGTATTAAGGTTGGTTTTAGTGAATATATATGATATATATGATATCTTAATGCTACATTGATAATTATATATATATTTATATTTATATATATACATATTTTTTACTTTCCTTCTTTCAACATGATAATTAAGTGGAAATATCTTTCATGCATACTTACGACATATCGTCTCTAGGAATGATTTATTGAGTTTGATGCATATGTATTATATAGATTATTATAATATAAATATACTATATATAAATGTTATTTATATAATTTTTTATATTATTTAATCAAGATAATAGTATAAGTACCAACATTATAAAAAATTAATACCCATACGGACAACAAAGGGAATATCAACTAAAGTGAAACCTTAACGTAAGATAGTTAAAAATCAGGTAGATTAAGGATGCAATCAGACCGTGTATGTAATTATATATAAGAATAATTTTCTATAATATATTTATATTAAACATAAATTATTTATACAGGTTGTTTCAATGATTACGATGAGAGTAAAGACATAAGGTAAAAGGATTTCATCTCACTTTTTATTTCCGTGAGATACATACTATGTTCGCCACCCTTTAATATTGGGTGGTGTAAGTACTACACATTATTTTATACTATTTATCATATACCTAAATTTATGGTTGTATATATAAAATTTATATTAACTTTAATTCATGGGTTTAATGTTTCAATATTAACCAAATCAGTAAAAATATTTACTGTCAATTTTCCTTCTTTGAGACCCATGTTTTTTATGGACGTAAAATCTGTTTTGAGGGGTATATCTATATATTATACATGTTATATCATTAATATTCTTATTTTAATGGTATTTTATGATTTTTTTAATTTCATTTACTTACTTTGAGAGTATGATCCATATTTACTATGTTATAAGAGTGTGTTGAGACATTCTCATCGCTTTTCGAGATTATATACAATTATGATTATATTAATGAATTATTATGTTATATCTCTAAAAAATATCATTATTTTTTATCCTCAAATTATCCATGATATATCCATGTATTAGTTCCATTTTTTACTCTTTGGTACAATGTATAGCTAAAAAGTATTTTTAAGAAGTCCCAACTTTACCCTCTGTTCGAGCGGAAATCAGTATTCCTTAAAAACCATGTTTTCTAAAATTAATTTTAAAGATTATTTTACTAATATCCTAGGATCAATAAGATAAATTTTTTATTTTTATTTTACAAATCAGTTAAAATAAATATTATTTCCTATTTCCAAATGTAGAAATTTTCTATCATTTTTATCGTGCAAAATAATTGTTTTTTCACTTGTATGACTAGTATTAATTTATCAACTTTCAATATATTGAATATTTATTTCCTTGTTTAATGGTTATATTTTAAGAAATTTATAATAAAAGGTATTTTCCAAGAATATTTTTTCCAAATATTTATAAAATTATTTTATATGATTTCACGAAAAATGTGTTTCAAAAAATTATTGAATATACTTTTAAAAGTTTTCAATAAAAATGGTTAAGAAAAAATTTTCATGATTTATTTATAATTTGTAAAATTATTTTAATAAATATTGTTTTAAAAACATTTGCAATCACTCTTTATAAGTTCTCTATGTATTTTCTGTGAAATTAATTTCAATACATATTCTTGTTTTGTTTATAATTTTTCAAGGTGTTTTTAAAGATAAATGTTATTTATAAATTTTTTGAAACCTATTTTATATGTTTTGAATGAAAAAATATTTCAAATGATTTCATGTCTTATTTATAATATTTGAAGTTAGTTTATTTCAAAATGATTATAAAATAGTTTCATTTATTAAAAATCATTTTCAAAAGATTAAAAGATATTTTTCTCATGAATTGTTTTTTAAATATATTTCAAGACTATTTTCCACATAAGATGAAATCTGTTAATGTAAATCATGCACTTAAAATGATTCATCTAAAGGTTTCATTAAAATAGTACTTATGAATATTCAATGGTTAATATCATGGTATTAAGAAATTTTTTTCTCTTTCATGGGTTTTATGTTTATAAAATCCCTTTTTCTTTTATTAGTTACATGTTTAGGACATCTTTTTATATTTAAGAAGTTATTATCTTCAAGAATTGATTATTAAAACTATATCTTTTATATGGGTTATGAATGTTTTACATGTTTATGTTACCAATTTAATTACATGGGTTAAGATATGTGTTTTTATGATTTTGTGGCACATATATGAGTGTTTTTATTATGATATGGGAAGGACCTATATCTCTCTCAAAGGGATTGGGTAACATTTTATATCTAATGAGATAGAATAAGATGGTATTGGGAGTGAACCTTGACTACTAAGATGTCCATGGAGTGTATCAGGACTACAAAGATGGTATGATAAGTGAATTAAAGCCACTTAACTAACCATAGGAGTGAACCATGGAAACCATTATCTTATAGGGAGTGAAGTTATACTACCATGATGGACTTGGTTGTGATGCCTCGACTATTATGAATAAACTTGCTTACATGTTCCCAATGTTATGCATGGACCTAGTTTCTTGTCCATATGTTTATGTGAGGTGATGATATGATGTACACAACCAAATGAGTGAACCTTTTTCTACTCATAAATGTCCTCAATAATATTTTCCTATGTATATTATATAATTCTATGTTTTATTCTAATATTATGCATTCATGTTAGATGTTCATTATTTCATTATGACTCATGTTTTTGGAAATTCTATTATTTATTACATGATTCATGTTAATGATCTTTCATATTCTAGGTATTATATTATGTTATCATGATCATGTTCTCATAACCCTATGCTCATAAATATGCTTAAATATTTCCCATATTTATCCTTAGAAATCATTTATGTTCACCCCTTTCTAACGCTACCTTTCCCTAGGTTATGAAGAATGGTTTTATGTAGAATTACTAAATTTGGATATCATTACGGTTTATGTTTAATATCATTCACTAGGATACAAGATTTTATTTCAATGTTTCCAATGACACTAAATTATTATGTTCCTCATGCATGTATTTTTGAAAAATTCTGAATATACTTCTAAAATGATGTAATATCCATTTATGTTAATCTTGGGTCACTATATTATTCCTTTTTTTTCTGTTATTTCATAACTCATAGTGTTTTTTATTTAAGATAGGTATTACTAGAACTATGTAAATTACATAACTTTTTGGGTTAATATCTTTAACACAAAAACATGTGGGTATGATATATAAAAGTAAAACGGTTCAAGTAATTTCATGCAAAGTAATATTCCTCCATTCAAAAACACCATTGTGTTGATGCACCTTGGGGGAAAATTTTTGGTTTAATACAATGTTTTGGAAAATATGAATTAATTTTATGATTAAAAAATTCACCTCCATGATAACTTCTAAAAGTCACAATTTTCGCTTATTTTTCATTTTCACAAGATTTAAAAAATTATTGAAAAATAAATAATATTAATATTTATTTATTAAATAGTAAAACAAAATAAATCTTAAAAACTCATGAACAATAATATAAAAATAGATTTACCCAAAAGACTTATAGTTCTGGTTGGTCCGAATAGATCTATATTGATAAGAAATGGAGGTTTTGATTTAGTAACCTCGTTAATTGGTTCAAAAGACGACTTATGCGTAAATCCAATTTCAAATGAATCTCTTATTATTATTTTGTCTAATTTATGGCCAATTTACTAGAAAATTTGATATTTCAAAGACAGAATTTTCACGGAGTGAACGTTACAATATCTAAAACCACTATATCAAATTCAAGATTCATCAACATCAACATTTAAATAACATAAATTATATATATATAAATAATTAAGATATAATATATATAAATTCTCTTTTTAGGTGACTTGAACATGATATATTTATTATTGAAAACTAAACATGCAAAGTTAAAATAATCCAGTGAAAACCCATTATAACAATGTGGAGAAATACATATCTTGTTTTAATTTAATCAATAATAAATATATAACCATTTTAATGCTAATATATTATGGATTTTGAATAGATCTGATGCGAACCAAATTCCTTTTTCATTATCAGAAAATGTGATATAGCCTATATTATTCTTTGATAGTGAGACAAGGTTTGACAAATATTATCCCATATGTGTTGAACAACCACTTTCCATAAATTATTTTTCATTTTTCTTTATGTGGTTTGTTTCCAATAATGAAAAATAAAATAGTAGAAATATTTTGGTACCCAAAATATTTTGAAACTCCATTTGTAGGTTCTCTATTGTCTCAACATGTCCTTTACATGAGGTATTACACTTTTATAACTGATATTCAAAATCCAAAATTTCTTATTTAGGTCCTCCCCTTCATTGAAATTTTTATTATGGGAGTTCCAGAGCTATTTATTTCATTATTATTTCTTACATGGTTTCTAACACGGTATAGTGTTCATTAAATTTATCAAATGAGAAATTTTAATTTTTTGATTCATTATCATGATCAAAATAGTAGTAAGAATGAAACTCATATGAATGTTATATAATGAAAATGTTATCCTTTTGATTTGGATCTTTGGATTCCAATTATTAAGATTTCTACTCTCTAAAATATTTCAATAATCTCTATATTTTCTTCAAATAATTATTATCCACTTTCTTTTAAAAAAAATTCTATAAGTATTTCATTTCCAAATTGTCATCATCTGTATGAAATGGAAAATAATTCTCGATGTGTCCTAGGTTCTTGAAATTATAACATCATACATATTTAGAGTAGTTACAATGCTTAATGTACTTGTTGAAGGGTCTTCTGAATATTATTATATTATTATATAATATTTTCAACTTTTTGGGAACAATATGAGTTCGTTATTTTGTCCAAAATTGATTTACGATTATTCTTCTTCAGATTTCTGAGATAATTGTATGATTTTTTTCTTCTTGTGCTCCATGTAAGTAGAAACGTTCATATTTTCATTCTTGACCATTTTATATTCTCCAGATTCAGATTTTATTTCAGATTTATAAGTCATAATATCTAAATTTTATCTTAAAATACTTGTCATGTGATTATTTTTTTATCATAGTTAAGTTTCATGTTCACTTTGCGGGGTAATACTCATTGAACATTCCATTCTTATTCTTTCTGAGTAATAGTTGTTCTTAAAGTAGAAATATTATTCCCAATCTTAGTGATTCTTCCCTTCAACAGAGTAATGATTCCTCCATCATCCTTTTTGAATATTTGAAGCATAAGTTATAATGTATCATATCTGAGAGCCTTCACATAATTTTTACCATCTTAAAAAACTATTATAGTGATCCACATTTCATGAGTCGTTTGACATTTATAATCTATTTTGAACTCATCTGGTCCTAATGCACACATTATACATTATTATCATTTGATTTTAGATTAAAGTCATCTTCCATTATAGAATACAACATTTTAGGTTTTGAATTTGGTATTTCATAGGGCTTTAAAACATTATTATATTCTTCTATGATACTATTCATCAGATAGATGTTCATTTCAGCCTTCCAGCAACAATAATTTTCAGAATTAAATTATGGGAATCTATAAATTGAAAAAAAATCATGGTTATCATCTGTATCATACATTTTAAAGATATATATAGACATTAAAATTTGATATTTGGGAACTGAAGAGTAATGATCTCTGATAAAAATTTTCATTATAGATAATGGATATCTAAAAAATCAAGATGGGTTGAATTGAATTCCTACAAATTTATTTAAAAAAAAACACTCCCTTAATGGTATGTGAGATAAAATATTTTCCCAAATATGAATTATTAATGGAATTATAAATCCTTAACAAAATTTTATTGAATATATGAGATTTATATTGGTTAAATGAATAGAAATACCCATGTCTAGTATGCCAACACTCTGCTCTATTAGTTTAGTGGTTCTCACTATATCTTCCATTTCATGGGGGCTCCCATATAAGTATAAGGAATGCTAATTTATTAAAAATATCTAAAAACTTGTATCTAGTATATTCATCTACAAGGCCAACCCACTTCTTTGACATAATAACTTAAAATGCCTGTAAACAGAATGTGATTAATAATGTTTTGAATAAATATTTCCAACATTCTATTTCAAAAAAAAACTTCTAAATATTGAGGAATATACATATTTAGAATAAAATAATATTAAATAAATTTCTTAGTATGATATTTAATTTAAAATTATAGATATGAATAATGCTGTCTATGAGCGATTTATATGATATTGTCTATGTACAGTCATTATTCATTACATTAATCAGAGTAATCATATGTACGTTTGTTCTATCTTTATTCTCAACTTTTTTAATGTAGTTAATAACAACTCCTTTTATATATACTCTTATATTATTAACTAAGAAAGGCTTATAATAATAATGGTCAAGTTGATAATCCCTTTAAAGGTTGACATTAACAGACATTAATGGAATGATTTTATTCTTTACAATTATCTAATAAGATTATATAATAGAATTGTCAGAGATATTCTTCTTCAGATCCTTCCATTCTTGGAAAGAAACACTTTTTAAAAAATGATCTTACCTTAAATGGAAAATAAATTTTTAATATATTATGAAATTATTAAATTAGTTATCAAGATCTTAAGAAATAAATATTTACATTATTTATGACATCTAATTCTAAATAAGGAATCAAAATGGTATTATTGTTCTCATAAGATAAACTTTCTATCAGATTCATAAGAAAAAATTTATCATTATATTCATTAGAGAATAAGCTAAAAAATAGACATTATGTGTGATATTTATTCAATGTAAGAAAAATATGATACTAAGGTGTGATACTTAGATTTATATACTTTTCTAATGTTTATAATATAATATTTTATGAATAACATTTTTGTAATATAAAAAATTCTCATTAATTCTTTCTAATAGAAGTAAGAGGGACATATTTTATTATTTTAATAATATAATATCTTACTTATTAAGATTAACATTACAAAATAATTTTTCTAATTTTTAATACACGTAGGATATTCTGTCAAAATGTATATTTTGATTAGATAAAATAGTTTTCCATATAATGAACATTTTACACGACATAACATTAACAATTCATGATTTACTGTAACATAAATGTCTTTGAAAAAATTACAATTTGAAACTTATATGATAAACTAATTAAAATAAAAATAGGAATTTTTGAATCATAAAATCAAATAAAAATTAAGATATGTTGGAAAAACATAATTATGTCCATCAAAAACAATATTTTGGGACCAAAAAATGGTCATAAGAATTATCCGATATCTTCTTCTAGGGTAAAATTATTGTTTTACAACATAAAACCATCTAAAAACAAATATTAAAAAATTTTAACAACATTATAGTCCAAAAACATGGGATCTTATATATGAAAGGAAATAAGTGTTAAGTAATAAGACGAAGAAGCCTAGTCAATGGGGTATGATGAACGTGGAATGATTGATGTGTTTATATATTGGGATTAAAATGATTTTTTATTAGAGTTATTCTAGTTATTAGAATCATGAAATATCAATGGATTGTTCCACATTGGTTTTTCATTATGGATTTGAATGAATACGTAAACTGGTTTTTATTTCCATTAAATGTAATTTAATTTAAATATTATATTTTTATTAATGAAGGATAACCCTTTATATATTGTCAATGTTGAGAATATAGTTTTTAGATTGAATAAATATATGGTTGATATGGATAATTTAAATTCGATGCTATTGATTACCTTGAAACAGATAAAAAATTTGATGAAAAAGAGTTTTATGTTATGATTTATGGAGATTACACCATTATCAGATCTATGAAGCATATTCAATAATCTATGGATTTATTCATGGAATGGGGAAGTGGTTATCCTTTTATTAATGTATTTTTGGTAATTCTTTTTATCACCACGAGTCAAGAACATATATGACTAAGGTATTCACATATTTGTTTTGTGACAATCCAGAGTTGCTTTATGATTATTAGGGGATTTATTTTAAAATAGTTTTCAAAAATTTCATGTACATATTTATAAATTTCTAATTTAAGAAGGGTTAATAGGATAACCATTTATGTAATGGTATAATTAATATTTTGGATTAGGTTTAGAGATTAATTTATTATGAAAACATATAATGATTTATACATAACATGTGGAAACAAATTTATTTAATAACTAGAGATGGAATAAATTACCTATAATTATTTTATAGATAGTATTTATCTATTTAGAAATAAAATAATCATCTCATTGATTAACAGATGAATGTAAATTGATCAAGGCACTACTAAAGGATGAGAATATCCTTATAAGGTGAAATTAAATAAATTCAATGTATCTTAACATGATGATTCACCAACATTAAGAAAACTGTGTTAAAATTAAATGGAAATCATATACCTTAATTTCTGATGAATGAATTTAATTTTTACCAATCATGGATTTATATATTGGTGGTCATTAAATTTTTCTATACAATGTTCCCTATCCCTCTCTATATGTATTTGGGTTTTATTTTTCTCTAAGATGTCTATGTTATCACTACCCAACAATATTAACCTAAAAGGAAACCAAGTTCTGTGTTATTTTATAGGGAATTATGATATCCATTTATCTATTTAGAAGTGAAATTTTTATTATCTAGTTTTATGAAATATGTTTCCAATTATATAATTTTCAAACTTTATACCATTTATTAATGTGTACATGTTAAAATTACGAGGACATAATTTATTCAAGGGGTATAATGTCACACCCCCTAATTTGGTAAAAAAATAAAATAAATTAATTTTTTTATATTTTATGTTAAACACAACACCGTGTTTAGAATTATTTACTGTAAACACTATTTTTATACAAAATGTGACATAAAATTTAAATATTAATTATTAATATTATATTCATAACATTTCCATTAAAATAGAGGTTAAAAAATAAACTAAATTATGAAAATATTTTGTTTAAAAATCTATATAAAATGAATTCTTTATTGAACATATAATTTTAAATTCAAATAAAATCTATTTGAAAAAAGGAGATCTTTTTTTGTAATACATTTTTTCTGAAAATAATCTTGTTTCAAATAAATAAACTAAATAAATCATTTCTGTTGATTATTTCAATAAAATTTATATATTATTGTTTCAATAAAATTTTTAACATTTTAATTTTGTTTTTAAAAAAAAATCTATTTTATTAAATAATCAGGTCAAAATTACCAAATGGTGAAATTTTATTATTTTTTGAGAGGATTATTTTTCTGATGAATAGTCAGAAATACTGGTTTTTATTATGAATTGTATTTTTTATTCCTTTAAAATTAATGTAATTTTATTATATATCGTTAAAATAAAAATGAGATAAATTATTTATTAATTAGTCCATTGTAGGTTCAATTAATCATTTTCATATTAAATTTTAATGTAAACACTTGTTAAAATATGAAACATTTTCTCTTTGAAAAGCTGGTTTCTCGTCACATATGTTAGAATAAATTTAAGGTCAATTTTTCCACTTCTGTTAATGTAATATTATAAAATATAATTAATATTTTGAATCTAAATAATTTATATTATAAAATATATTGAACGTAATTTTTTATGATAGTAAATACTGAAAAAGACAAAATTATTTACCGCGGTGAATGTATAAATGGGTTTATCGTGGGGTTAAACTCAAATTATATGGGATATATTGACCAAACACAAGTCATAAAACCATTTTATATACATATTTATACATTATAATGTCTATTTATTAATAATTGTCTATTTTGGAATCTTATGGAAGCTTTAAAATGTGTGTACACCTTTCTCATTTAAAACATTATAAGTGTGCTGCTCACCTTAGTTTTAAAAGGCCACACCATCACCTATCCTATTCACACATCCAAAACCCAATGGTTTGGAAAATACCTTACAAAATAAATTCATTAATTAACTCCTATAATCCTTTAATCCTTAGTTTCTTTGGATTTCCAATGTTAGAATCCTTTTGGTTTAAACCAAAATAAGTTTTCTAAAGAAAAGGTAACATATCTAACCGAACATTTTATTTTCATTCTTCCTCCACATCCTTAAATTGTTATTAAACCATTTTTATAAAATAAAATAAATATCATACATATTTTAATAAGTTATTTTTTTAATTTAATAACTCAAGCACTTCCCATGTTCTGCCAAATGGGTTGATAATCAGCATTCACCGGCATGGAGGTCTATCGGCTCACAAACTCGGGTTATTTATTTTCCATAACCACATATCATGGATAAATACAATTATATATTTATTATATATATATATATATATATATATGATATTTCATATATTATTATTCTACATTAATTATTTTATTACATTTTAATTTTTACTTTCAACTCTGTGGGAGTACGATAACGTCTCCCGTCTGTACTACTGACTATGACCTCCTGAAGCGATGTGATTTGTTCACGCATTAAATGGAATGTAATTACTAAATTATTGAATAAAAATATTTGATATATATTAAAAAATATGTTTCAAATGGTAATATAATATTTAAATTTATTTACTTTAACCCATCGATAAAATGGAAAGAGTGTTCATGCATACGTACGGCCTACCATCTTCATGAACGACGTATTTCATTTTCTCTCTCTAACTATTATGGATTACAGTAATGAAAATATATAATAAATATATAATATATGTATATAATTTTTAATATATTATATTTAATGGAACCATGATCAAATTAATAGGACCAGAAATAAAAAATAAAAATTTTAATTAAAATTAAAGCATTTATTTCCCGAAACACGATTTTTACAAGGTATTGTTAATAAACTAATAATAAAATGTCATATAAAAATAATATATTGTATGATATATATAATTATGGGTTTTTAATAAATTTAAAATAATCTTATTTTTATTATAGATTGTTTTTTAATTCTAATAATAAAATTTATGACTTATGGTAATGGATTTTCATATCACATTTATGACAACCCTTCTTTTTATTACAATTAAACATGCTTTATTACATAAAACGTCACTTGATACAAAAAAAAGATCGAGTGGTCTACTGTCTTTGGTATTAGGATCATTACATAAAAACATAAAACATGAAAATACAACATCTTTATTGAAAACTTCCTTTACATGACCACTACATTCCTTCGTACTTAGCATTTCATGGGATAACCTAAGGACATGCATAAGAAAAGGGTGAGCTATAAAGACCAATAAGAGAGTACACATGGAATAACATGAGGAGTACAATACATGTTAGGAAATAGGCATATCAATAGATCATAAGAGAAGCATGAACATAAAGGCATGATAAAGCATGGTAATCATAACATGGAAATGTTGCAAAAACACTTAACATTGAATTAGCATGAGCCAAGGCTCATTGCACATGGAGCATGAGTAAACCCTCAATACACATGAATCACGTGTAAAACCTCATTGCACTTGAATTAGCATGATTCAACACTCATTGAACTTGACGTATAATGATACTATACTTTACCCAATGCATTGGAGCACTATTAGGGCGCACCCTTCATAAACATTTCATTTCATGCATAAGTGTGCCACATGGATCATAAAACATGGATTCATAAAACATAATCATTTATTCCACGATAAAGGAATGTGGAATTCATACATGAAACTTTACAATCAATAAGTAAATTTGCTTAATGTTTAATACCCTTGATGGAGAAATGGGCATGGTATTCACTACACAATGGCATTGTCTTAAAAAATCGGTGTGATTTCGGCAGCGTAACAACGTGACATAAGAACTCATAAAAAATGTTGATGAGAGATAAAGTTGCTCCTCATCATATTTAAATGTAATGTACATTAAGGAGGTCATATATAAACATGTCCCAACAATTGAAAAGGAATTTAGATTCATGATACAAAAGTATTACTTGAATGTAAAAGAAGAGAGAGAAGTTCCTTTCGGAATTTCGGCATAGTAACGGGTGTACATGGGAGGCATCTAATGAGAGAGAAATGGTTCTCCCATCATTTAAACAATAAGAGGGCGGTATGGGGGAGGTTAGAAACCATACTCCAACATTAATAATTGAAATTAAAAGGGAAATACAACTTAATGAAAATTGACAAAAAAGAGAAGGGAAGAAAAAACCCTTACTTGGATGTGTGCTTCCAAAGGCTAGAGAGAGGCTTGTGAGAGGATTCGTGGGAGCTTGGGGCACCATGAGAGGATTCTAGAGAGAGTAGGGCAGAGGTTGGACGAACTCCAAGGGATTTTAGTGAGGAGTATGTGGGAGCTTTGGTGGGTTTATATAGGAAAGGTGAGAGAATTCTTTATTATTTAGGTTTGGGACCCCTTATATTAAAATAATCCAAACCACAAACCATCCCATTGTATTTTCCCCTGGTTTCTAGAAAAGGAAAGAGGAAAACAATATTTTACAAGGATAAGGTCAGAAATTTTCAAAAAATTAGGGTTGCTTATGTGGAAGTGAGTCACACTCCCATGGAAATTAATTTAAAAAGGCAATGTTTTGAATAAGTCTTGAGGGGTTCATTAATGTTTTTAAAAGTAAGTCAAACAAACCCAAAACCACATTATATTAATGATAAAACATATATTGGCTGGACATAAGGATTATGTTATTTTATTAAATCACCATTGGGTCATTATGATGTCATAAAACACATTATATATTTAAACGGTATTTACTTTTTACCCAAAAATTTGACTGTCTCAGAAAATTATGAAACATTCACTGTTGGATAATTTCGATGTTATGATACCAAAAATAATATTTATTTTATCTAAATAATTTTCTAAATATGTGAATTTTCACTTTTAAAATAAAAACTGATATTTATAAAAAATTCACAGGTTTCGACAGAAATGGATTTCAAACCTTAATAAAAAATTTAATTGCATTCATAAAATTATTAGATAATTTATATTTAATAAAAATTAATTTAATATTAATAATAATATTTTATTAAAATATTATTTGATTAAAAAATCCCTTAATTTAATAAAATATAATTCTTAATTAAACAATAACCAAAAACACCATTTGTACTTAAAAAATTATTACAATGTATCAAAAATGACTAGAAATTATATTAATTATTATATACAATAATAATTCACATGAACATAGTACTACTTATTTGTTACATAACCCCTTAATATAGCCGCATAAAACCTAAGGGTAAGGTGTGTGATGGTGACAGACTCTTGGGGCGGCTCGGATAACATCGCTCGAGTGGTAATCTCTATCAACTTCCACTTTTCCCGTAGACAATCATGTTCGAGCTTGACATAATGAAGCTCAGCTTGGGCTTGGTCAAGGACGAAGCCCAAAGACGCACCTCCTTTTTGAGCTCTGACAAATGGGCTTCGAATGGGGCAATTCTACTAGATGAGGCCATCGCATCCTTTGTCTGAGTTAAATTAGGTTCGTTAAAGCCATATATTTGTACTAATCTTGTGATCACTGTTCAATGACTATAAAAGTAACAGTCACAAATCATAACATAAAACCAAAGAAGTTGACATCTTATAAAAACTTTTTTCATAAAGAAACATTTAACTGGATCAAGAGGGATTTTCCATTAATGAAACTTTGGGTCATTACAATATTCCCCCCTTATGAAATTCCACCCTCGAAATTTTCCTTTTCCCTCACTAAAACAAATTTGGGTAACTCAGCTTCATCATATCCAACAACTCCCAAGTTGCTTCTTCAAACATGTCGTTTTCCACAACACCTTGACGAGGGGCATTGTCTTATTTCGTAGAACATTTTCTCTATGATCTAATAACTTCACTCGTTTCTCCTCATAAGAAATATCATCTTCCAATTATACCACCTCGGAAGAGAGTACATGTGAAGGGTCTGGTATGTACTTCCTTAAGAGGGATACATGAAAGTCATCATGCCCCTTCTCCATAGTTGGTGGAAGTGCTAGTCGATAGGCCACAGCCCCAACACGATCAAGAATCTCGAAGGGTCCAATGTACCTTGGACTTAACTTCCCTTTTTTTCCAAACCTCATGACCATCTTCCACAGAGATATGCGTAAAAACACCATGTATCCAACTTTAAACTCAAGGTCTCGTTGACGATTATCTGCATAACTCTTCTATTGACTTTGGGCTGCCTTGATATGATACTGAATGTTTTTCACCTTCTCCACCATTTCTTCGACCATTTCGGGTCCAAGCAGCTTTCGTTCACCGACCTCATCCCAACATGCCGGTGTTCTACACCTTTTCCCATACAGAGCTTCGTATGGTGCCATTTGGATGCTCGAGTGGAAACTATTATTATAAGAGAACTCAACCAGAGGAAGGTATTGATCCCATCCTCCTTTAAAGTCCATTGAGCATGCTCTCAACATATCCTCAAGTGTTTGGATAGTCTGCTCGGATTGGCCATCAGTTTGAGAATGATAGGCCGTACTGAAGTTCAGTTCAGTATTCATAGCATGTTGAAGACTCTTACAAAACCTAGAGGTAAATCTTGGATCTCGGTCAGACATATAGATAGTGGTACTCCATGCAACCATACCACTTCCCTGATATATATCTCTGCCAGTTGATCCAAAGATAAATCCTCTCGAATAGCAATGAAGTGTGCAGTCTTTGTAAGACGATCCACAACAACCCAGATTGCATTGTTTCCTTTGGATGTCCTTGGAAGTCTGGTGACGAAGTCCATGGTGATGTTCTCCAATTTCCATTCTGGTATGGGAAATGGTTGCATCATCCCCTTAGAATTCTGCCTCTCTGTCTTCACTTGCTGACACACCAGGCACATTGATGTATATTCAGCGATCTCCTTCTTCATATTATCCCACCGAAAGATTTCTCGGAGATCTCGATACATCTTTGTGCTCCCTAGGTGAATAGAGAAATTTGAACTATGTGCATCATCCAAAAGATCCTTCTTCAGCTCCGGACATGATGGAAGACATAGTATTTTCCCAAACCGCACAATTCCTTCTTCATAAACATTAAACTCTGAGGATTTTCCCTTTTTGATAGCTTCCACTTTTTCCTGAATTCCCAAATCATCCTTTTGAGCATCCTTTAACCTTTCCAAAAGAGATGGTTGAGCAATCATTTGTGAAAGGATTGATGATGTTCCCTTCTTTATGATTCCCACTTCCATCTTCATCATGTCTAAGAAGATTGGATCCTTCTCAATTCTCATCATTGATAGAATAGCTGGATCCTTTCTACGTAGGGCATCTGCCACCTTGTTCGCTTTCCCAGGGTGGTAATGTATTGAATAGTCATAATCTTTGATGAGCTCTATCCATCTTCTCTGGAACATATTAAGCCATTTCTGTGTGAATATATATTTAAGACTCTTGTGGTCAGTATATATCTCACATTTCATTCCATTGAGATAATGCCGCCAGATTTTCAAGGCAAAGATCACCGCCGCCAACTCCAGATCATGCGTTGGATAGTTTCGCTCATGTATTTTCTACTTCCTTGAGGCATAGGATATCACTTTATCATTCTACATTAGCACACATCCTAAGCCCTTCTGTGAGGCATCACTAAATACCACAAAAAGTTCCCTACTTGTGGGTAAAGTGAGAACAGGTGCAGTGATAAGCCTCCTTTTCAAATCCTTGAAGCTTTCTTCGCATTCATCACTCCATGAAAACTTTACTCCCATTCGAGTTAGCTTGGTAAGAGGGTTGGACAATCATGAGAAATTTCTCACAAATCGTCGATAATATCCAGGTAACCCCAAGAAGCTACAGATATCAGTTACCGATGTTGGCATCAGCCATCCCTAAATTGAATCTATTTTGGAGGGGTCCACAGATATCCCATTGCTTGTGATGATATATCCCAAGAATGAGACCTTCTTCAACAAGAACTCACACTTGCTGTACTTGTCATAGAGCTTCTCCTTAAGAAAAGTCTCCAGTGCATTTCTTAAATTCTCCTCATGGTCCTCCTTGGTTTTAGAGTATATTAGAATATTATTTATAAAGACTACCAAAAATATTTCTAGGTAATATCTAAATACTCTATTCATCAAGTCCATGAATATTGCTGGAGCATTGGTGAGTCTGAAAGGCATTACTATAAATTCATAGTGCCCGTACCTTGTACGAAAAGAAGTCTTAGGTATATCTTCCTTCTTCACCCTTATTTAATAATATCCCGACTGCAAGTCCACCTTGGAGAAGTATTGTGCTCCACACAGCTAATAAAACAAGTCATCGATTCTTGGGAGAGGATACTTGTTCTTTATCGTTATTTTGTTAAGTTCACAATAATCATTGCAAAGCCGCATTGACCCATCCTTCTTCTTGACGAAGAGGACTGGTGCACCCCATGGTGAAGCACTAGGGCGTATAAACCCTTTATCCAGATTCTCCATTAGTTGTTTCTTCAACTCTTCGAGCTCAACAACAGCCATTATATATGGATTCTTGGATATTGGTAGCGCCCCATGTACAAGTTCAATTGAGAACTCAACATCTCTTCTTAGAGGAAGGCCAGGAAGTTCCTTGGGAAACACTTCAGCGAATTCCCTCACAATAGGCATTTCTTCAAGGGTGGTTTCTTCCTTGGAATCAATCATCTGAGCCAGATATGCGTGCTCATAAGGATGTAATATCCATGCTTGAGATGATGGAGCTAATGGAGATTCATCTTCCTCCTGACACTTGTAAAGAATCGGGGGTCGATTCCCCATATGGAGTGTGATTTCCCTTTCCCGAAAATTTATGTTGGCTCTATATAAGGAAAGCCAATCCATGCTATGAATTGCATCAAATTCTACCAGAGGGAGTATGATGAGGTTCGTTGGGAAATTCAATCCACATATTATAACATGGGAGGACTTATATTCATGGGATGCCATGATTTCACCATTTGCCGTACTCGCCGACATCTTTACTTCCAGGATTTGTGGTGGTGCTGGGATTGTTCTACTAAACATTCGAGATATAAAAGCATGCGTACAACCTGAATCAAAAAGTATGTTCGCTATTCTTGAATGAATAACTAGCGTACCTATCACCACTTCTTTATCGGGGTTCACTTCAGAAAAAGTGATGGCAGAAGCTCTTCCTTGCTGTCTTGGAGGTTGTTGGATGCCTCCGATAACCCTTGGATTAGCGCACTGATTTGCAAAATGACCCGGTTCTTTGCATTTGTAGCATTGTACAATGCGTTGAGGTTAAAACGGAGCGTTCCACTCCTCTGTTGCAGCCGCGGGTCCTTCTTTCCAACAGTTAATAGCTAGGTGCCCCTCTCTTCCACAACAAAAGCATTTTCTCGTCCCCCTGAGTCAATTTCTAGGGTGCTTCTTTCTGCACTTTTGGCAAGTGGGGTGCTGGAACTTCTTAGAACCGTTGGATTTATCCATCGGACCACTAGCATTGAAGTCCGCCTTACTCTTCTTGTCCCCATGATACCCCTGTGATTCTCTGATCTCCATTTCAACCTTTAGGGCACATCGGACAATTTCCTCATAACTGTCGAAGTCACGGATCGCTAATGCTTTCCGCAAACTCGGCTTCAGCCCACCAAAGAAGTGGTCAACCTTGCATTCGGGGGTAACGACAAAGCCGAAAGCGTATCATGCAAGCCTTATGAAGTTTGCCTCATACGCTCCCACATATTCTTCATCTTTTTGTTTGAGGGAAATGAATTCCCTTTCCATCTTAAGACGGAGGGTGCGCGGAAAATTTTTATCGAAAAACAACTTCCGGAATTCCTTCAATTCCAAATCCTCGATCTCCTCCTCAGGCTTTGTAATTTTAATCAACATCCAACATTGATCAGGTTCACCCTCCATACGATAATCCGCCAGGAGAACCTTCTCTTGTTCACAACATTGTAGGATGGAGAATATCTTTTCAATGGAGTTGATCCATTGCTCAGCGATTGTGTGATCCGATGATCGACTAAAAGTAGGAGGCCTTTGTCTAATGAAGCTATCGATAGCGACTTGTTCTTTTATAGGGGTGGTTGAATGTTCATCTGGACCCGTGTTTCTATTCTAAACTTGAGTTAGCTGAGAGGGAAGCGTGACAAAGTTCACGATTCCCGCTCCCATTGGATTGGGCATCTCATTAGTACAATCATCACACTGATCTTCACAACGGTTGTTGGCCCAAGTCCTTCTATTACCGTCCATTGGCTGGAATAAAAGAAAAGTTAGGGGTAACACATAAAGGGTAACTTGAAGACAAAAGGTGATAATTTATAAATAAAATTTAATCTCTTTAACTCATGAGTCTTTAGGATTCAATCCAGGGTTTTCATTATCTACCTTCTAACATATATTCTTAGGGGAATTTTTCCCTTAATAAGGGTTTATACTAAGATTTTGAATTTATCAAAACACATTCCTCAGGAGTGTCGTAACCAAGAGTGCATCAAGGCCCATTGTTGTGCACCAGTTCCCGTTCGATTCTATATCAAAGCGGTGTTTTCGGGTTTTACCCCTTGGATATATCTGTGCCAGAGCCCCCTCTACCTGCTCGTATGTAGAAAGGGATGTATTTGTTTGATAAACCACTTACTTAGTATTTACCAAAACTTAGGGATGTTTTTATTATACTTAGTCTTGTATCTAAGGCTTTACTAGGGTTTACTAATCCCAAAAATAACTAAACCTCCCTCTGATACCGACAATGACAACCCTGCTTTTTATTACAACTTAAACATGCTTTATTACATAAAACGTCAAATGATACAATAAAGAAGATCGAGAGTTCTAGTGTCTTTGGGGATTAGGATAATTACATAAAAACATAAAACATGAAAATACAACATCTTTATTGAAAACTTCCTTTACATGACCACTACATTCCTTCGTACTTAGCATTGCATGGGATAACCTGAGGACATGCATAAGAAAAGGGTGAGCTATAAAGACCAGCAAGGGAGTACACATGGAATAACATGAGTAGTAAAATACATGTTAGGAAATAGGCATATCAATAGAGCATAAGAGAAACATGAACATAAATGCATGATAAAGCATGGTAATCATAACATGGAAATGTGGCAACACCACTTAACATTGAATTATCATGAGCCAAGGCTTATTGCACATGGAGCATGTGTAAACCCTCATTGCACATGAAGCACGAGTAAACACTCATTTCACTTGATTTATCATGAGTCAAAACTCATTGCACTTGATGTATCATGATACTATACTTAACCCAATGCATTGGAGCGCTATCAGGGCGCACCCTTCTTAAACATTTTATTTCATGCATAAGTGTGCCACATGGATCATAAAACATGGATTCATAAAACATATTCATTTATTCCATGATAAATGAATGTGGAATTCATACATGAAAAATTACAATAAATAATTAAATGTCCTTAATGTTGAATACCCTTGATGGAGAAATGGGCATGATATTCACTACACAATGACATTGGCTTAGAAAATCGGTGTGATTTCGGCAGCGTAACGTCGTGACATAAGAACTCATAAAAAGGGATGATGAGATAGAAAGGGTTTCCTCATCATATTTACATGTAATGGACAGTAAGAAGGTCATATATAAACATGTCCCAACAATTGAAAAGGAATTTAGATTAATTATACAAATTTATAGCTTGAATGTAAAAGAAGAGAGAGAAGCTTCTTTCGGAATTTCGGCATAGTAACTGGTGTACATGGGAGGAGTCTAATGAGAGAGAAAGTGTTCTCCCATCATTCAAACAATAATAGGGCAGTATGGGGGAGGTGAAAAACCATAATCCAACATTAATAATTGAAATTAATAGGGCAATACAACTTAATGAAAATTGACAAAAAAGATAAAGGAAGAAAAAACCCTTACTTGGAAATGTGCTTCCAAAGGCTAGAGAGAGGCTTGTGAGAGGCTTCTTGGGAGCTTGGGGCACCTTGAGAGGATTCTAGAGAGAGTAGGGCAGAGGTTTGACGAACTCCAAGGGATTTTATTGAGGAGGAAGTGGAATATTTGTTGGGTTTATATAGGAAAGGTGAGAGAATTCTTTATTATTTAGGTTTGGGACCCCTTATATTAAAATAATCCAAACCACAAACCATCCCTTGGTATTTGCCCATGGATTCTGGAAAAGGAAAGATAAAACCAATATTTTACAGGTACAAGGTCGAAACGTATTATAAAATTAGGGTTGCTTATGTGGAGGTGAGTCACACTCCCATGGAAATTAATTTAAAAAGGAAAAGTGTTGAATAAGTCTTGAGGGCTTCATTAATGCTTTGAAAAGTAAGTCAATAAAACCCAAAACCTCATTATTTTAACGATAAAACATATATTGTCCGGACATAAGGATTATGGTATTTTATTACATCACCATTGGGTCATTATGATGTCATAAAACACATTATATATTTAAAAGGTATTTAATTTTTACCCATAAATTTGACTATCACAGAAAATTATGAAAAATTCACCGTTGGATAATTTCGACGTTTTGATTCCAAAAATAATATTTATTTTATCTAAATAATTTTCTAAATATGTGAATTTTCACTTTTAAAATAAAATCCGATATTTATAAAAAATTCACAGGTTTTGACAGAAATGGCTTTCAAACCTTAATAAAAATTTTAATTGTATTCATAAAATTATAAGATAATTTATATTTAATAAACATTAATTTAATATTAATAATAATATTTTATTAAAATAATATTTATTTCAAAAATCCCTTAATTTAATAAAATATAATTATTAATTAAATAATAACCAAAAACACAATTTGTACTTTAAAAACTATTACAATGTATCAAAAATGACTAGAAATTATATTCATTATTATATACAAAAATAATGCACATGAACATAGTACTACTTATGTGTTACATAACCCATTAAATTAGCCGCATAAGTCCTAAGGGTAAGGTGTGAAATGGTGACATACTCTTGGGGTGGCTCGGATAACATCGCTCGAGTGGTAATCTCTATCAACTTCCACTTTTCCCGTAGACGATCACGTTCGATCTTGACATAATGAAGCATAGCTTGGGCTTGGTCAAGGGCGAAGCCCAAAGACGTGACCTCTTTTCCGAGCTCCGACAAATGGGCTTCATATGAGGCAATTCTACTGGATGATGCCATCGCTTCCTTTGTCTGAGTAAAATTGGGTTCATTAAAGCCATATATTTATACTACTCATGTGATCACTATTCAATGGCTATAAAAGTAACGGTCACAAATCTTAACATAAAACCAAAGAAGATTACATCTTATAAAAACGTTTTTCATAAAGAAACATTTAACTAGATCAAGAGGGATTTTCCATTAATGAAACTTTGGGTCGTTACAACATTTCTATTCGGTGCGACACAAGCCATATTGAGAAAGTGTTTCTTTAATTTGTTATATGTACTAAACATGAATTTATATTATGACTACTATAAATATAATTATGGATATTTGCATATCCATTTTTGGATATATCATTCAAGGGGCTTACATTTCATAATTTACTAAATTGGTAATAGATTTTTGTCTCAATTTCCACCCTTGACACATATGTTATGTTATAAACATATATTATTTTATAAGGTGTATATAAAGAACCTATGAAATTTAGTATCATTAATTATGTTTTACCATGATATTAAAAAGTGTATTTAATTTTAATTCTTCTTTTTTTTACAAGTCATGTTACCAATGTGGAAAATATTTTGTGTTACAATCTCATCATTTATCATGATTCATTATGATTATGTTCTTGATGATAAAATATTATGATAAATATCTAAAGAAAATTATGAATTTTATTATAATTTGTTTATCTAATAACATTACATTTTTTCATTAACATTTAAATTTTTATGAGATCTTTCCTTCAAAATAATTTTATTAAGAAAAATAATCTGTATTTCTCTCTTTGATAAAAAACACATTTTTCCTACGAAATTATATTTCCAAACAATTCATTCAAAAATATTTTTAGAATTATCAGAATTTATTATTAATATAAATTTAACCCTTTTATTAATTTAATAAAATAAAATTAATCTTCATCACATTTTCTAAACAATTCACTTTTTAATTTTACTGAAAACATGGATAAAATGTTTGGTTTTAGGTGAATAGTATCACTAAAATTTCCTTCTTTCATGTAAATTAATCTATTTTAGTATTCCTGTAAATTTTTTTAATATTATATTTAATAAAAATTATTTCAATATAATTAATTTTTTAAAATGTTTTGATTCATAGCCGAAAGAGGATTTTCCATAAGATATTTTTTAAAATATTATTAAATATTACATTATATTATTTGAAGGTTGTTTTAAAAAATAGATTTAATTTTTTTTAAAATTTTTAGTTTTATAAAATTATTTTCAAGGAAAATTAACATTTTTGAGATATTTTTAATCATTTTTCATAATTCTATTCTAATTTTTCAAGGTTTATTTAAAATAAATGAATTTCAATAATATTTTATGAATATTTCGTTGATAATTTTTTTTCAAATAAAAGTTATTTTCCACAAGAAAAAATTTAAATAATATTTTATATCTCTCATTAAAATTATCAATGTCTATTTAAAAAAATAGATTTCTATTATTGTTTTAAAAATTTTTGTTTTAAAAATTGATTTTCAATGAAACATTATTTTCGTCATGAAATTTTCTATGTGTCTTTAAAAATAATTTTCCATATAAGATGATATATATTGATGTTACCTATGCCTTACTCGGGATATGACCCAATGATACCATTAAAATTATTTCTATGAATAGTTAATGTTTATGATGGAATGATGATTATCAAACCTTTTTCTCTTCCACAGCTTATACCATGGGTAAATTCTTACATCACCAACATATTTGTATAGGTTATTCATTGTGGGAATGATTAAATGATTATAAAAACATCCTATTTTCTATATGTTATGATATTTGGAGTTGGTGGACTAGATCCAATTACCTTCTACTTTATTCATTAATAAAAACCTTATCACATATTGATTATTCTTATGTGTGACAATATATGTGATGATGTCTTAAGGATAGTTGTTTCACTAAAAATCCATATAGGATCCATGCTCGGATGAGAACCTAAAAGTTGAATAACACTATTCTTGATTATATGTTCTAAGGCCAGATGATTTTTTTGATAGACACAAATAATATAGGCCATTGGGGGTGAGGACTCGTAAAACATTGAAGAAGTTTCTCAATTTGTGCACCCTTAGTAATATACTGGAGGATATTATGAGAACATGACCCTGTAGTTGGAAATCCACATTTCATAATGCCATGGGTGTTCCTATATGCGGACGTGTGTATTGGTCCTTAGAATTTGGTATTCTTATTAATGGGTATTAAAACACCCACGCTTAGATGTGTAGATGAAAAGTGTGATGACACATTGTTCGAAGAAAGTTAAGATATGTTGTGTTTGTCACGAGTAAAATTGCTTTAATAGATAATGAAAAAAATTATTTGTCTATATTGTTCCATAACAGAATTAGATATCTTAGTCCCTTTGATAGAATTAATATAAACTAAATAAATCCATAGCCATGGTAAATAATTCGCATGATCCATTCAAGGATGTAAACAAATGAATATTTAAGCACATTGGTTCATTAAACCAGTATGATACCCGCATGATTTATGAAATTGAAATAAATGGATTATATAACACCGTATGTGTTCATAGGAGATGACACATCATTGCAAAATTAAATTAATTTTATAAGGTTTCTATGGCGTCTTTCTAGACAATAATCGGGTACTTTAGGCTGTCTCTGCCTAATGCCACTGAGAAAGAGGCCTAGAGGGTCACACACTATGTGTTTCCATGTATCTCAGTTAAATATTAATTTAACATGTATAATAAATATTATCCTTGATTATGGTTTAATATTTATTCAAGGATTCCGAGTTTCATTTATTTCGACACTTATTATTCAAGGAAATATATTGGGGAAAAAATAATATATTTATTACCATGTAATGAATTAATATTTATTTTAGAAATTAATATTCATTATTCAAGGTCTAATAAATATAGTGGTGTAAATATTCATAATCGGAAAACAAAAGTACACGCCATGTATATTAATATACACGCTGTGTAGTTTTTCTAGGTATTTGTGAGAAATAATATGAATTATTTAGTTAATTAATATTAGGAATAATTCTCTAGGCACATGTCAAGTAATAATAATATTCAACTGTTATTATTAGACATGGGGTCTTAATAAGAAATAAATGAAATTAATGAATACATTATGTAAATTAATACTTCTTATTATTCTATGTAATTAAAATCCAATTTATATATTATTCTCAGTAACCTAGAAATTCATTATGGTTGTGCACAATGGATCTAGATACGGCTCTCAAGACATGAGATAATTATTTTCTTCCAAGAACACTCTCTTGCTAGGAGAGAGTTATTCCTCCACCGAATAAAGTAGAATGCTTTGCAAGCCGCTCTCAAGGCGATCGAAGGTGGACATAGCATGCGAAGGCTCTTACGCACTGGAAGTCAAAGATCCATTCATTGAAATATATAGATACATATTGAACATTTGGATCACCACTAGAGGAATCCTATATATGGATTCTACGACGCAATGAGAGATCACATCATATAGTGACTGGAAACATGAACGGAGAGATAATTCTATCAAGTTAATTATTTCCTTTTAATTCAATTAATTATATCCAACATAGGATGATCTTCTTTAATGGAAGAAATTACAGTTGGGTACACCCACTAACTTGCTTCCACTATTCCTGGAACCTATAAGTGGTATCAAATGAGTCATATAATTGATTATAATTATTTAGTTTTTATTTAGTGATTTACTCATATAAAAATTTAGTTGAATGAATTTATTTTAATTTTTCTATAAATCTGAATCTCCAGATCTATTCCTCCTCTTTCGTTTCATGTTCACCTTAATGAAATTATTATTTCTTTTAATTTTGATTAAAATAAAACAGAGGATCTCATCTGAAGGTTCCAAAGAATATTAAACATACAACACTAGAACACACGACGTGTATTCAGTAGTAAACTCCATGTAGTATAGGTTCCATGCAGTGGGACGATCCACTAAACCAGGTCGTGCCATTGGATTCTATCTATGTATTTAAGACATCATGTGTTTATAAGGAACATGTGGCACATGGCTTCCAAATTACACATGGTGTAGCCGATTAAACATGTTGTGTAGTACCATCAAGTTAGGGTAGTGTCACGACATGCCTTCACCAAAAGGTGGGAAGGGTCAGCATATTGCCAGGCCCTTCCTTCTTTAAGTTTAAGGAGAGATAATGTCCCCCGAACCCCACCTTCAATAGGTCCCAAATTGGAGACTAGCACCAAGGGTATAAATCACACACTAACTGGAAGGCATTACCCTTTTTTTCTTTTAATAGGATCGAGAGATAATATAGTGAATCCCACAACACCAAAACTGAAAGTAAAAGTAAAGTATAGAACCATTCCCAATGCATGTTACAAAAGTAAAACAAAAAATGTATAAGAAGTCTAGAAAGAAAAATACCAAAATAAATAACAACAACAACTAAAATGACCTGTCACGAGGTATGAGCTAGTACGGTCCAGCATGATCCCCGAAGTCCTCCTAGAAACATGAAAGGAGTTTATATACGTAGGGTGAGAATACAAGTATTCTCAAAAGGGAAAAACCAAAGACTCTCATGCACAAGTGGGGAGGAATACCAATTCCCTGTGAGAAAAGAGTTTACAAGCACCTAGCAAGGAATATAACAACCCAAGCCTCACCAAGGCACACTACCCAAATAACGGAAGTCATGTAATGTATAGTAAAAGAACATCAATGTTTGGCTACCCCGCGCCACTATCCCACTAGTTATTGAAGACATCTTATGCATCGGACCAATCCTGCCATTCTCATCGCAGTTCCACTGCCAAACCCTGCCCACACACACCTGGGCAACAACCTCACCACAATCCCACTGCCAAACCCCACCCGCACACACCTAGGCCAGAACCACTATCCTTCCCGCAGACACCTGGGCCACAACAACCACACACAACCATACCCACAAAAGCCTGGGTAAGAACAACTACTTCCACGCCCGAAGACACCTGTGCCTCATCCCCAAGACACTTGGTAGACAACCTGCTCGCAAACACCTGGTTCAACCACTGTAACCACCACAACCGAAGATTCTTGGGCTAATAATGGACCATAGGCCATCATAGCCTGCCCGAAGATACTTGGGATATCCGGGAAAGGGAGCAGAAAGGAGCTAATAACAAGCCACTAAGAGAAGTGTTGGGAAAAAGACCCCCCCCCCATGAAATGGGGGTTTACAGCACTAAGTGCTCAACTTAGGTGGGGAGGGAATAAGAAACACCAAAACAAAATGTATATGTATATGAATGAAGCACTAACCCAATCAAGGTTTTTCTTCAGCCATCCTAAAAAACACTATCCTTACTATTCATTCATAAGAGTGAAGAACATCACCCATGCCCATGTCCCAACTCACATAAAACCAAATCCCCAATTGCCCCATCCTTGTCTTCATGTTATGTAATAATATTTAAATAAGATTTTGCACCAATTGGGAAACTAACAGTATATGCTCAAACTAAGGTAAAAAGATACATCCAACAGCAATTTATGCATTCATACCCGGTTCTATGTAATGTCACAACAACAAAGGGATAGGGGAGATCCCTCGAAGTACTGGAACCAAAGAAAACCCCAAGGTATAGCCCCATGTTCCCAAAATCCAGGTGCCCATGGTTTCTTAGCAACAAGTGATCCCACCAAAATTTGTGATCCAAACAGAGGATCCCATCGTCACCCAAACCACCTCATCAATCTATGCCCCTATCCAACCGTGGAGGAAACAGCCAAACCAAGACTACAAAAACAAGGTAGACTCAGTAGTTATTTTCAGATTTAACACAATCCATGATTTCAATTCCACTGGTCTTAAACCGGGGTAATCATAGAAAAGGGGTCGATCCTGGTGCTTCCAATTCATTTAGCCGAATAAACGTGACTTACGTATTTCCTTTATTCATGCACAGAGAGGTAAGGGTTTACTAGTGTACATAGAAAGACCAACAACAGCCATGATTTTCAGAATGCGTAAGAAATCACAATTCATAAATCATTAATCATGAAATATAATAAAAACAGAGCAGCATCATCAATCACACCCCTCCCCTTCATTCTTTAGAATCATTTTATTATCTTCATTAATGTTTGGTTCATCTAATTCTACAGAAGCAGTAGTGTACCCACCTCACAAGATACACAGAAAGAAGAGACGAAGTAGAAAACACTACCTGACAGATGAAGGATCGACATTAAGTCCCCGCGTGATTAGCAGTAGCTCTACAGAACACGATCAATGAAAACTTTGCCGGGTTACAACTCGTCGGGAAGAAAGGTAGTCGTCGGGTTACAACCTGTCGTCGGGTTACTCTGACCGCATGGTAATTAAGAAAAATAAACATAGGGAGAAGCCTTCAGGTTATAAAGTCTGATAAAGGCTGAGATACATCATGCCCGAAATGGTTAAGATAAAGAGAGAAAACTCAGAAACAACGTATGGAGTGGGATCATGGGTTGACCACGCGGCTGGGACTCCCCACACATCATTAAAGGTCCCCGCCTTTCGGGGCAGTTTAAACCGACTCACATCAGGGTACCTCACCAATCGTTTAGTTAAAAGACATTAATGGGCATTAATGGGCTTTAAAAGTGGCTTAGAGGGGTCAAAATATGGTCTAAAAGACAATTTGTGCATAAAATAGGCGCTACTGGAAAACTCGTGAGGGGTAGGCAATATTTACCGGTAGATGAGAGCTACCGATTGGTGACAGCTACCGGTAGCTGAGATCCACCGGTAGACGAGCTCTACAGGTGGCCGAGGGCCACCGGTGGCCAAGACCACCGGTGGCTATGAGGTACAGGTAGCAGAGAGCTAACAGTAGCCGAGAGCTACTAGTGGCCGAGAGCGACCTGTACCCCATGGTCACCGGTAGACTAGGTATACCGGTAGGTTGAGGCTACCGGTAGGCCAAGGCTACCGCTATGAGTCACCGAGAAACTGGGATGACCTTCTAGACCACCGAGAGCTCCTCAACATCACATTTTTACTAAGTAATGGACTCCAAAAACTCGTTCCATTACAGGTAGGATTGTGTACCTCGTACACAGCTTTCCTAGATGGAAATGGTTTAACATGGATTCAACATGGAATGTGTCCCACTAAACATGTCATGTACTCCAAAGATTTCCAAATTACATCTACAAGCCTTGTCTCCAGGCATGTACATCAGATGGACGGTGAACAAAATTACATACCATTTAGTCGAATCTACATGTCGTGTACTCATTCAAATTATGCAGATTTATTAAAATTTATTATTAACTTATACAAACCCTTGATACGTATACCATAGTGCAGATGTAAATATAAGGAATGACATGTTAAAGGTGTTTTATATATATTTATGTAATTTAACATCCGTGTAATGTTCATTTCTATTACTTGGGTAGTTATAAATGTCAATTCACCAGGTTTCCTCCAAGTTAAAAGTTATGTAGAAAAATAATTTTAAACGAATTTATTCATTTAAGATTATGATGGATGAGAATCTCAAAAAATTAAGAAAAATAGAATAAGATAAAAGGATTGAATAATTAAAGATAATTAACTGATTCAAGAATTATTTATCTTAAATAAGAATGATTAAAGGATTTAATGATAGTTTTATGTATGCATAAAAATAATTTAATGTATATATGATCATGAGCTAGACCGAGACCTTTTTATGATAGTGGTTTCTTTTAATTATTTTAAATTAAATTAAATTTGTTTTCCTGTGATCCTTATCCTCATTAATATGTTGGGGATGCATGCGCAAAGTTTATTTTATGTAAAACCCCATTTTACCTCTCACCCACATGTGAGATAAATGCAAATGCAATGGTTGAATCTCTTATTCTAGTGGAGGTGACTCCAGTTAGGAGCCACGGTAAAATCAATCCAAGGAGATACAAAGGTGGGTAGGTGGAAATATGTAAACAAAAACCCAAAAGGTTAATGGTTTTTCTCCACAAGGTATTGAATTATATTATCAACCACTAGATATATTAACCAATAGAACAAGATTGTAATCATACCATTTATTTTATTTATGTTAGTTCCATGGTTTATCTATTGTGGGTGTGTTGTCACGATCACCCAATTATTTGAACAAAACAATAATGCAAGATGGAACTAAAATAAGACTAGCTTATACGTTAATATTATCTTAGACATGGTTAATCAATTAAGTATATCCCACTAAATATTTAAAAGCATGTAATCAAAGATAGAAAATTGTAATTATACAAATAAAAATAAAATCCCTAAATGAAATATTATGTCGGTATTTCCTTCCATAATATTTGTAAGAATCGAACCAAAGTTAAATATTTTTAACAAACACTGGTTGGGGTGATTTCAATTATCAGGGAATTATAATTCAAGGTTCTTTCATGACATGACTTGGTTCACATCACGGTATGACTGCCATAGTAGGACATGGTGTGTCCAAAAGGCAATGGTTGAGAAAATCCAAAATAAAAGGATTTTTGGATTGTGGAGTCCACTTAGTGGATCAAAGAGCTACTAGCAAATGCAGTTGGAATTTGGAATGCCTACCTAAAAACCTTCAAGATTACTAATCAAACCTATTTTGGGAAATGTAAAGGGAAATATGAATCCTTGATACTAGAATTTCCAGGAAATAAAATACTCTGATGAAAATGGTGAGGGCTATTGTATTTTGATAAAATAGTGGGTGAATAATAAGTATTAATTTATTTATTTGTCTCAATTTAATAATTATAATTTATTAAACCTTTTTTAATATTAATTTGTAGATATGAAAAATATGACATCAAACATATCATTTAGAACCATTCTCAGTAAGTAAAACCTCTCACTAGACCCAATTTCCCAGAATGGAATTGGCCTTTATGCATTATCCTTCTCTACAAGAAGAAATTGTATGTGCTGGAAGAGCCTATTCTAGATGCTCCTGGAAATGAGGCCAGGCATGAGGAACTATCTATCTATATGAAACATATGGATGAATCCATAAATTTTTTAATTTTTAATTTTATTTTTCATGTCTAATGAGCTCTGGAAGAAACATGGAATCATGGTCGTGCGTTGCATGATGTCTCTACTTAAGGATCTCTATCAAGATAACGAATAATAGGAGAGATATGAGATCTAAAATGATTTGTTCACAACTATGCATGGGGAGTTTTCACCATCTAGGATATTTGTAGTCAAGCTCATTGGAAACATTGAACTCCTAGACCTCTAAGGGATTTTTTTCCATGATGATCTTTGTACATATCTCATTCTATCATCACATCCCAATACCTTCGCTAGCATTATTGTCAACTAAAACTTGGTTTGATATGATAAGATTATATCTAAACTTCTTTCCATAATTCTCTAGGGAGATAAGGAAAAAGGGAGTGACATACCCGTAGTCTTTATGGGGAATAAGACATATAGGGCAAAGAAAAGGGGATAATGATCCATAAACAGTCTGACGACCCTAAGAATTTTCCCTCTAAGAAGGGAATGATCTAGAGGCATGACATGGAATGGGATATGGTGTGTTTTTCTTGTGGGATGACAGGCCACTAGTAGAGGAATTACACCTAGAAGTGTGGGAAAGCAAAAGGTGTGTTTGTTATCAAAGTGTAATATTTCATTTTCTATAAATTGGTTATTAGATAGAGCTTTTGGGGATCACATCTATATTCAACTGTATGAACCAAGTAGATTTAATATGATTGACATAGTAAAGCTGGATCATCGAGATGCCAATGCAACAAGGATTGCAGGGTTTTCCATTTGTTCTGGGACTCCGCTCTTTTCATTCATACCTCATTCTATTCTGATGATCTAATGTTTGATTATCATGACAGATCTCAGATTGATCATCATTAGTATAAAAAATTAATGTTTGGTACACCCACCAACATGCTTGTACTGCACCCGGAACATTCAATGATATGTTAAATTTTATATGAACACCATTTCCTTTAATTTTTTATGATATTATGACTATTTTATGATATTTGGTACACATAAATATTATTTTCCGTATTTGATTAGTGGGACTGATATCTCCCTCCAATACACTATTTAATTATTTATATCTAATGAGATTCATACGATTGGAATGGGGAGTGAACGAATTTAGAAATGGACTTTTCCCCCTATTTTGGTAATTTTATCAATCCTTGAAAACTATTATGGTTTGGTGAGTGAACTCATTCCACTATGATAGACATAAAGTGAGCTTAAACTATAATGGATATTATTTTATATAATTATGTGAATGAAAAATTAGATATTTATGCCAATATTATGCTCTTATAGATCATCATCTTTGATTCGATTATGATTCAGTTCTTATGAACAGTCAATAATTATATTATATTTCACGGTTGGGAGGTTTTATATATAGGGTCTGTTTTTCAAATGTAAATCACAGGTTCCCATACCCTTATCCACATTTTAGGCCTATGGGATCATTTATATCAAATTTTCATAACCTTACTGATCATATTTTCCAACCCTTTATTTTGTCTTTGTTCCCTGGGTTATGAAGAACATTTTTATGGTTGTATTTATTGTAAATAGTACTAAGGTGGAAGATAATTATGATAGATATTGAAGATCATTCAAAAAAAAACGTTTTCTAGTATAAGAAGACATGAAACTATTATTTTCCATATGAATATATTTCTGTAATATATTGAATATTCATTTAAAAAGATGATATATATATATATATATGAAAATTAGGGGTCCCTATAGTTGGTGTCAATTGATATGTTTATCAAGCCTTTTGAAACAAGGATATGAAAACATTAATGAGAAATCTAAAAAAATTATTATTATATGGCGTAAGGATGAGTTTCAGAAATAGTCAATGTTTTGGTAGATGCCCTTGAATATTTATAAAGGATATAGAATGTGGTTTACTAGAAATTACATACCTATTGAGATACAAGTGGATGTGAAACTATAATAAACATACCTAGGGTTAATAACTCCCATAATGGTTCATTGATATTGACTTAATCATCACCTAATGCATGAAAACTATGTTTGTTTCACACCTAGTTTGGAACTCTCTAGGGATTTGATTTTTAAATTCATAAACTCTTTAATAAAAATAATGAATGATTTATATAGATGATGACTATAAATAGCCAAGGATAAATGTAATGTTTCATATATTAAAAATATTATTTCATCATTTAGAAATCTAATAATTGATACTTTTTTATGATCTCCCCCACTATGATTATTGTTTATCACAATATTAAGTTTTGATGTATTCAATCATTGGAACGGAGAATAACTATATCAGAATTAGATGTGATAAAAAATTAGTTCTTAAGATACCAAATTAGATGACAACTAGATTTAGGGTTATTGTGACTATTACTAATTTGTAATCAGGATAGAAGATTAACAACATTCACCTTAACTAAATTGCAAAAACACTAAAGAAATGAATGATAGAGTTTGTTGATAGTTCTTGAGGTGTATAACATAGAGGAAAAAATATTTTGTTTCTAATATTTCAATAAGGTTATAAGAATAACTCCAAGTAATTTCACCAAGGAAAGAAAAAAAATCTCAGAAAAGAAATATTAAAATAAATTAATTGTAGAGGAAATTTGAAATTTTAGGTTAAGAAAATTAGTGATAATAATGGTATCCCTAATATATAATCAATGTATTAATGTTTAAATTGCCTATATTTTGGATGTTATAAAAATATATTTCTAAAATGAAAATATCATAATGAAAATATTCATGGTTGTATAAGTAATGGTTACATTGATGATGATAGATAGACTTAAAATGACATATAAAAGAAAATAAGTGTTATGTAATAAGATGAGTAAGTATAGTTAATGGTTTCTGAAGAAAGTGGAGTGATTAATATGCTTATTTATTGGTATTAATATAATTATATTATAATAAGTGTTATTCTGGTCATTGGAATCATGAAACATAAATGTATTTTTAATAGTGGATTTTCATTAAAGAATTTAATGAATTTGTTAAATGGTACTAATGACTGGGAGAAATTACTAAATGGTAATTATATATTTAGGTTAACGGAAATAACACTTAATATTTTATTGATATTGAAAAACATGTTTTTATTTTGAATAAATAGATGAGTAATATGGAAAAGTAATTCAGAATGTACTGATTACCATAGAACAAATTAATGATTTTATGATAAAGGGTTTTATGCTATCATAGATGGTGTTTACATTATTATTATATTTATGGGATACAATTATACATCTATAGTCTTATTCAATGCATGGGGAAGTGTTTATATTTTAGTTAAGGTTTTATAGTAATTCTGGTTATACCATAACTCAAGAAAATATATGACTATATTATTCATTAATTTTATATGTGACAATATATAATTACATTATGATAAATTAGGGATTATTTTTAATTTTATTATGAAATACCTGGTTTCCATCCTTAAAAATTTTCAATTTTGGAAGGTTTATAATATAAACCATTTATGGAATAGTATAAGTTGAATTATTCAAAGGTTATTGAGATTAATTTAATATTTCACAATATATAAATTTATCCATAACATGTGATTAACATTTTATATTATAATAATATCTATAGATATAAGGACTAACTTATCATAATTTTATGAATATTTTTTAGAAATTTAAACATTAAAAATCAATCTCTTTGAGTAATAAATTATGTTTATATTGATCAAGGAACAACCAAATAATGATATTTTTTAGATGAAATGATATGATATGAAATACAATAAGTGAATATTCTCTTAAAAATTTCCAAACATTTGGAAAATGATATTGAATTAAATTTCTAACATGTGCCTTCATTTATGATCAATGAATGGTCTTTTAAACTATCATGGATTTATGGATTTTTGTTTACAAACTTCCTCCTAAATGTGTTCTCTATCACTATCCATCAGTATTCGAGTTTTATATTTTTCTTATATGTCCATGTTTTTACATACCACATATTTTTACCTAGAGGGAAATTATGTAATGTGTTATTTTAAATAAACTTCACACATATATTTCTATATATTGAAGAGAAATTTTGATTAAACTATTTTACTATGTGGGTTTCCGAAATTTGTATTTTTAAAAGCTAAACCCTTTTACAGTGAGAACATATTCAAATTCCAAAAATTCTGTTTATTTATATGGGTATAATGTAACACACCATATTTTTTAACAACATTGTTTTTTTAAAAAAATATTTTTTATATATTTCATTACATGAAACAATAATTGTATCATGCATTACATTTAATAACAAGTATAACAAATACATGATATACTATTAAAATATTATTTTTTAACATGATTATTATCACCTGGATGTTGGAATTACAATTATGAATAGGACTGACTAAATTAGGAAAATATATGGTTTAAATTTATATATAAAAATAATTCTTTTCTGAAAAGTTAATTTTAAATGAAAATAAACACTTTTTAATAACAAAGGAAAAAATTTTTCTGGAAAACAATTTTTATTTAAACAGTTATGTTTTACCGCAATAAATAAAATAAATCACTTCAAATTTTTTATTTTAATGGTATTTGTAAATTATATATTCAATCATATTATTATCATTAATATAATTTATTTTATAGACAATATAAAAAATAAATCAATTTTTTTCAATTTTTTTTAAAAAAGCTGCTATGTCACCTTTTGTGCACATATTTTAATATATAATTGTTGAAATTTTAGAGATTTTTTCTGGAAAATAACTTTAATTTGTTAAATCATATTATTAATATTTTCACAGTTTTATTTTTTGATAATTTTCAAAGAAGATTCATTTTTCTATGAACTGTGAAAAATATTAATTTTTATTATGAATAGTCTTTTATTTTGATGATTTAAAAAAATCAATATTGTTTTAACAATATTTTCACTAAAAATTTAATTTTATTGTGTATCTCTTAATCTAATTTTTCTTCTTCTAGTAATTCTCATTTTAAATCCTTATATGTGATATTTTTAAACATCTTAACATTTTCTCTTTGAAACCACACTTTCTCATAACCGTAGTGGAATTAGTTGTAAATTAAAATTTTCTAATTATGTGAATAGAACTTATAAAATTTGTTTACATATTTCTTATAATAAAAAATTATATTAACTACAATTTTCAAATTTATTTTTCACCACAATAAAAAGTAAAAACAGTAAAAATTATTTACCAAATTTTAGATATTAATGGGATTACTGAGTGTTAAAATGAAATTATATGATTTAAAAACTACACATAACTTATGAAAACCTGATTTTAAGTACATATTTTGACCTTATAAATAAAAATTATTGATAATGGTTTATTTTTGAGTCTCCTAATATGTGAAAAACATATATAAAAATTTTTCTTTTAAAACATTGAAATTGTGACACTCATCAAACTTATAAAAGGCCACCCTCTCCTCTCTTATAAAAACATAAAACCCCCATTGTACCAAAAAATACCTACCTAAATAAATTCATAAATTCTAAATTATCATCCTAGAATCCTTAGTTTTGTCATAAATCCCACATTAGAATAATTTTGGTGAAAAACAAAAGATGTTTTCTGGAGAAGACGTAATATCCCTAAGAGAGCATTTTATTTTATGTATTCCTCCACATCATTCCATTTTTATTAATACATGATGATAGAAAACTAAAAATATCATAAATATATTGATATTTTATTATTCTAATGAAATATTCAAAATATTTTTCTACTTCAATCAAACGGGTTATAAAATCGACAATTGTGTGTCTCATGAAAAATGATCTCACCCGATAATGTTATCCATTTCCAATCACAACCTCTCAATGTTTAATATGTTGGTAGATTTATTATTCATATATTAAATTTATTATATTATAATGAATCTAAAATAATGGTATCATATTTTACATTTATTACTTCCCATTCTGTAGTAAGATGATAGCATCGCTCATTTTTATGATGGATTACCACCTCATAAATTGATGTGATTCATTCAAAAATTACATGAAAAATAATAAGAGAATTTATAAATAATTTTTTTAAAATATATAGAATAACATTTTTAATTATAATATATTATTTACCTTTATTTATTATAATCCATTGGGAAAATAATCACAGTGTTAATTTTTATGTATGACCTGCCATTTCTAGGAATTGTGTCTTGAATTTTCTATACCTAAATATTATGGATTAAACTAAAAACATATATACAGAATATATATGATAATTATAACATGGTTAAAATTATTTATATTATTTATCCAAGATCAAAATCCTTGAAACAAAATAAAAAATGAAATCACACACACACAAAATTCAATTATTTCCCAAAATGCGACATTAACATATGATTCTAAGTAAACATGTAATAAAATGTCGTAAAAAATAATATATCATATTATACATATAATTATATCAATATAAAATATTTATATCAATATTAAATTTATTATACTATATTTTTGAAAAATTAAGATGGATGTGAGGACTTGATGTAAGGGATTTTCATCTCACCTTTATTTTCTATTAGACACAACTCATATTCACAACATGTTTCTTTTATATGGTTTATATAATTCCTAATAATGTGTATTATGATTCATGTCCTTATAATTATTTATATTTACATATTAATTTCATTATCTTTTATTCACGGGTTTACAGTTCAAGAGTTACAATTGATATTTATTTATTGTATAAATTTTTCTTCCGTGATTCATATGTTATGTTATACACCTATCTTATTTTATGATGTGTATATACAAAATATTTGAAATTTAATATCATGAATTTATTTATTCTAATGATTTTTTTCTTTTATTAAATTTTATTCCTTCTAGGTTTTTACAATTCAATATTACCAAAGTAGTAAATAATTTATGTTACAGTCTCATCGTTTATCAGGATTGTTTATCACTATGTTTATGATGAGAAAAATCCTGAAATCCAAATCTAATGAATCTTATAAATTTTATTATCCTCTAGTAATGTCATTATAAAACATGTTTCATTCATTTTCATCCATTTATGTACTCAAGAGTTCAAAATAATTAGTTAATAAAAATAACATTATTTCTCTCTTAAGTTAAATACCGTTTTTCTCCCAAAACAATGTATTATAAAATGTTTTCTGAAATGTTTTTTTATCATTCTCAGAAATAATGTATTAAATACATTTTTACCTATGTTTTAATTTTTTTATAAAAAAATTAAATGATACATCATGTTATTTTCTAAAAAATTATCATTGGGATGTTTCATAAAATTAGAGAAGGAAATTTCTATTCAATGTGTATGAAATGAATAGAATGTTCTACCACCAGGAAAATTATATTCTTTTAATCTTCCATTATATGTTTAAAAATTCATTTTCAAAGAATATTATCTTCTAATAAATGTAAATGTTTTTTTCAAAGGATAATGGATATTTTCCTAAAAAAATGTTTTCGATGATTTTTAATTATACCATAATATTATATTTATATTGTTCTCATTGAATATGTTTTAAAAAATATTTTATTAATTTTTAGTTTTAATATTTAATTTTTAATGAAAATTTATTTTCCTCAAGAAGTGTTTTAAATGATTAAAAAATATTACTTTATATGTTTTCATATTTATTTTCTAATAAAATGATTTCAAAAATATATTATGAATTTTTAGTTTAAAATTTTTAGTTTCAATTGAATTTTATTTTCCAAAAGAAATGATATAAATTAATTTTCAAAATATTCATTTTATTGTTTCAATGTTTTTTTTAAATGGAATTTATTTCTCTTTTTATTGGATTTTTTGTGATAAAAAGTGATTTTAAAAGTAACTTTATTTTTTTAAACAAATTTTTCCTGTGTCATTTAATAATATGTTTTCATATAATATTAAATCAGTTGATATTACTTATAAATTACCAGATACTTTATTGAATGATAAAATCTTATTACATATTTTAATTTTTTTGTTTATGATTGAATGTTTTTTATCAAAATAATTTCACTTACATGGGTAATACCATGAGAAAATTATAATGAAACCAACATCATTTCATGGGTCCTGTGATGATTAATTCTTTAAATGATTAGGAAAGAATTTTCTTTTCCACTAGATATGATATGATCAAATGTTTATAAATCCCATTTTTATTCATGGGTTATGATATAATAAATGTTTTTAGATCTTATTGCACACATACATAGGACATTAATTATGTGCCTGGAGGGAACAATATCTCCCTCTCATTTATTTGGTAATGATTTATATCTCATAAGAGAGACAAGACTGGAATGGAGACTGAACCTGGTTTGGTAATGTAATTTTTCCACTATTATGGTCTTGGTAGTAAAAATTAATTACTAAAATGGATTATTGTGTGATCCAATGCCAGTATGATATCCTTGGTGGTGATCCTTGAAAACTATGGAAGTTATTATTATTATTTTCAAAACTCTATGTATTATGCCAATTTTATGATCATAATGCTCATATTATTTGAATCATTTATGATTCATTTCAAATGAACTATCAATATTTATTCGATGACACAATATTACGGTAACTAATATAAATTATATGGTTTTAAAATGTAAATATCATATTATCATACTCTTATACTCATGTCATTCTTATATAATCCTTGAGGCCTCACTTGAATGCTCTTTCTGAGCATTTGAGATCACAATTTTTTATGTTCCCTTTTTCCATATTATGAAGAAAATTTTTATGTAGGTTATGTTTCTGAATAGTATTAAAGTTGAACATCTTTTGATGTGATTTTTAATATCATTCACTGAATTATAAGATTATTAACCTAGTATCTAAAAACCTAATCTATTATAATCCCCAATCATGTGTTTGTGTAATATATTTAATATTCATCTAAATGGATTACATATCAATTAAGGAAAATCCAAGAAAGCAATATTTAGTATTAGAGGATATGTTTATTTCCCCGTTGGAGAATGTTATATATAAACATAAGTGAGATCTATAAGGATATATTTGAAGTTATATATATATAATGATAAGTCTAAGTGTGATTTAATGTATAGGAAAATGTCCTAGATATTTGTAATGTATAGAGAAATTTTTTTCCAAGAAATTATATCCATGAGTAGATATTATATGTAGATATGTCTCTTGAACAAATGTACATTTCGGTAGAAAATTTTTTAATGGTGAATTGATTTGTACTCAATCTTTAACTAGTCCATGATAATGGGGCTTACAGAATACCTAGTTTGACACTCCTTTGGGTTATTCTTGGAAAATTCATAAAATATTTAAAAAATTGAGAATTATTTTAATACATGATGGATATTAATGGCCTAGGATAAACGAAAGGTTTAAAATTTTAAAAATTGTGTGTCATTATTTATGCATCGTATAATTGGTTTTTATCGATTAGGTGGTTTTCCACTATGATTATTGATACTCACACTATGATTTTGGTATTTAGACTATGGAAGGAACCATGATGAATTGGATCAGCATTGAATGTAACAGAAAATGTGTTCATGAAAAAAAAATTGGATTAGAATTAGGGTAAATTATACTGTGATTATTCATAATCAGTTATCAAGACATATAATTAACAACGTTTACTTTAACCAACTATTAAATTCAGTAAAGAAGAGAATGATCGTTTTTTTAAGAGTTTTAGTGGTGGATACCATCAATTAATTAAAATTAATTATCAAATATTTAAGTAAAATGTAAATAAGCACTTCGTAGATTGTCTCGTAGAAAAAAAAATTAGAAAATTAAAATGCAAGTAATTTTATACGAAAAATGAAAATATTAGTAAATAAAATGATTTAGTGTAACAGTATCCATATTATATCATTAACATTTAAATATTTAAAGTATTTAATGTATTGGAATCATTAAAATCGATGTCCTAAAGGGAAATATCATTTATAGGATCATCAAGGTTGTATGAATAATAGGTATATTATTGATGATTATCAGGATAAAATTACATATGAAAGGAAATAAATGCTATGAAATTAGATAAAGAAGCCTAGTTAATTGGATATAAAAATATCAGTATCAATAATGTATTTCTTTTATAGGGATTCAAATAATTATATTTTTATTATTGGTATTATGGTTATAAGAATCATGATACATCAATAGACTGTTCCATATTTGGTTTTCATTAATGAGAGGCAGGAATATATAAAATTGTACAAATAGAATAGAAATTGATTTCATACCAATGTGATATATTTTTTAATGAAATATAGGCCTTAATATGTTCATAATATTTAGATAATGGTGTCTAATTTTGATACAGAAATTATTTATATAGATGTAAATAGGATAGTATTAATTTCTTGAGAAATGATTAATAATTTAATAAAAGAAGTGTTTTATATTATCATTGATGGACTTTACATTAATATTGGGTTTATTAATTTTATTCAATAATATATGGTTATATTTTTGAAATAAAGATTTTCCTATGTTTTCATTAATGTTTTATGGTAATTCTATTTATTACCATGACTGAAGAAAATATATGAATATTGTATTCACATATTTGGTATGTGATAATCAATAACTACATTTTGATAGTTATGAGAAAATTTAATGTTTTTTTGAATTTTATAGTGACTTTATATAAAAATTTTGAATTTTGGAAGGGATATATGTTTTCCATTTTAGATTGGTTTAAGCATAATTTTGGATGAAGTTTTAGACATTAAGGTGTTATTTCACAACTTAAAATTTTATTAATAACATTTCCAAAAAATATCAGTTTTTTATAAGGATTAGAGATATAAGTAATGACTTTTAAATACATTATGGTTCTTATTTAGTGATTTGGATATTAAAAACTCATCTATTAGAGTACAAAATTAAGTGGAAATTTATCAACGCATAACCAAAGGATAAAATTATTTTTATGAATTTAATTGAAATAAAGTGCATAATATCATAAAAATTTCCCAAATTTAGTTAAATTATTTTTAAATTAAATTTAAATCACTAATGTTTATTTTTGATAAATTAATATTCTTTCAACCAATCATGAATTTTTGTCATTGTTGTTATTAACATACATTGGACCATGTTCTCTATCACTCTCAATCAGTATTTAGGTGTTAGTTTTCTCTTTTATGTTCTTGTATTCTCTTCCCATCAACCTTTTCCAGCATTGAAACCATGTTATGTGTCATTTTAGATGACCTTCTCACATACCATTCTCTATTTTTAAAATGAATTTTGACTAACCTGTTTTATGCTGACAGTTTCCCAGAATGGGGTTTTATAATTTTAAACCCTTTTTTTACAAAGGAAAAGTTCAAATAATGAGGAAACAATTTATATAAGGGTGTATAATGTGACTAACAACAAATTTTTGATATATGTTTTTCATATAAATGTAATATTTTTGATATTTTTAATTACATGAAATTTTTTTGAGAATATGTTACATGAAAGACCGAGTTTAAATGAAATATAACGCACTATTAAAATATATATTTTTAATTTCATATTTATAAAATCATTATTATAATGTTATTTATGAATTGGGTTAACTAAATTATGATAATATAATTTTTAAAAATTTATATAAAATAAATTTCTAGGAGGCTAATTATTTAGAAATGAAAATAATAAGTATTTGAAACAAAGAAAACCTTTTTAGAAAACACAATTTTTTCAAAAAAACATGATATAACTTATTAAATTTCTTAAAAAACATTAATTTATTATATTAACTAATTTTATATATTATATATTTATTAAAATTATTAATATTAAAACTATGTGTTTTCTTTACAATATATAAGAATAAATCTAATTGTTTATATAAAATAATGTTTTTCTAAAAAACAGTATTTTTCCTTTTTCATACTAATTCTAAAACTACTTTTTGACAATTAAAGAAATTATATATAAAAAATTTATTTTTTAAATTATAATGTCAAAAAAATAGTATAATGTTTTGACAATTTTCAATGAAGATAAATTTTTCAGGATTAGTAAAAAAATACAAGATTTTATTAAAGAAAATTCATTTCTTATTATGATTTTAAAAACATAAAATATTTTTTAATTTGGAATAAAAATATAAATTAGTTTAAAATATATCTAATTATAGAATTTATTTAATTATAAATATTTTTATTATAAATTTTATATAAAAACATTTTATATTTTAAAACATTTTTTCATTAAAAAATCTCTTTCTCATCGTGTTTGCGAGATAAATTTTAAATTAAATATTTTATGTTTTATGAATTTAATTTTGTAAAATGGATTCCATATTGTTATTTATATTAATTTATATTATATAATAAGTTGAATTTAAATTTTTACAATAATAAATAGTAAAAAACATTATTTACCACTCTTAAGGTAAAATGGGTTTACCAAGGATTAAATTAAAAGGATATGGGTTAAAATGAACAAAATATATCTAAGCTATATTTTATGTAGATATATAGACCTTTTAATAACAAATTCTTGATAATGGTACCTTTTATATACTTATGTCGCGTTAAAAACTTGTTTATTCCATTTTATTTTCAAAAAATTCATGTGTGCCACTCATGTCCCTTGTAAAATGACACTAACTATCCTCTCTTTTTTACAATTTAAAACACATTCCATTAGCCAATAAATACCCAAATTACATCCATATTTCCCTTATATAATATTTAAACAATAATTTTATACATAAATCAAATGTAAAAATCATTTTGATGAAAACAAAAAGAAGTTGTTCGAAAAAGAGGTAATGTCGTTATCCAAGAATATTATTCTACTTCTTCTTCCACATACACAAATGATTATAAATTCATTAATTTTAATAAAATAAATATATTTAATATAATAATATTTTATTATGTAAATTAATTAAACCAAGTCATTTCCCTATTCTATCAAAGCAGTTATGAAATCATAATTCATGTGTATGGCGGCCCACTACCTCACAAACAGATGATATTATTCCACCATAAAAACCTATCACAATTGAATATAATGATTTATTTATTGTTTATATATGTTTATTAAAATATTATTATACGTTGTCAATAATTTTATCACATGTGGCTTCTTGCAGTCCATTTCTCAAGAATACGATAACGTCCCTCGTGTGTATGACATACTAAAACCTCACAAAGAGATGTGATTTGTTCACGCTTTACATGGAAGTTAATAAGGATATTTAAAATTTAAGAAATGTGATATACATATATATGTGAAATAAAAATTATTTTGGAATGGTAATATATTATTTATCATTTTATCCTTTATTCTATTAAGAAAATATAAACATTATTCAAGAGAACTTATGATCTACCATATCTATGAAGAGTTTATTCCATTTTCCATCTATAAATATTATGGATTACAATAAAAACATATATAATAAATATATATGTTATTAATATCGTGGTTAAAATTATGAATATTATTTTATCATGATTATTGAATGAGGAACACTAATAAAAAATTAAAATATACATTATAATAAAATTATTGCATGAAATAAGACTTTATCATGGAATTTTTAATAAAAGGGAAATAAAAGGTCATAAGAAAGTGAAACAAGAATTGAAAGAAGTGTACTGAAAAATTGATTTCCTAAAGTGATATCTCACAAAAATAATCATCAATGTTTTCTGATTAATGGTTATGTTGCTGATGATGATGATACTAAAAATGACACATGAAAGGAAGGAAGGGTAAAAGTATTAGTGGATGAATCCTAGTTAATTGATTATGAAGAATGTGTAATTATAGATGTTTTTATTTATATTTATTGAAATAATTATTTATTTTTAGTGGTTTCTTGGTTAGTAGAATAATAGATCCTCATTGGATTATTCCACATTGGGTTTTTATTAATAAGTATCAGGAATAAGTTAAATGATATTGATGGAATAGAACACTGAATTAATGGTATGGTGAGATTTTGATTAAATAAATATAACCCATAATATGTTCCTGATGTTGGTAATGTGGTGTTTAGTTTCAATAATGAGATGATTGATATGGACAATGTAAATTGGATAGTATTAATTAACTTGGAACTAATTATTTTTATTGATGAAACTATGTTTTATGTTATCATTTATATATATAAAATCATTATTGTATTTATGGATTATATTCAATATTATATGGTTTTATTCAAGGAATGGAAATTTTTATGTTTTCATTAGTGTCTTATATAAATCATGTAAATTACCATGAGTTAATAAAATGTATGACTTAGGTATTCATGTATTAAATATGAGATAATCAAGAGCGAATTTTTGATAATTTAGAGATTAATGATATGTTGATATTGAGAAATTTAGAGACCTTAATTATATATAGTGAATTTTATAAGGATTTTATGTTTAACAATTTGTGGAATGGATTGTGTGGAATTTTGGATAATGTTTTTGAAATAAATTTTTTATTACATCATTTTAATATGAATTCATAACATGTGTTAAACATTTTTTATAATTAATATATTTATATATATGAAATCCCTTTATCTTATAGATATTATTTAGTTTATTATACCTGAAATATATATATCTTATAATAATATATGATGTGAAAATTTATTAAGGTAAAACCAAATGATGGTATCTTTCTTATGAAAATAAATTAAATGAAGTATATGTTTTTTTCCATGATAATTAACCATTTTTTTGAAAGGTATATTTAAAAGAAAATTAATACATTTAAATTAATTTAATTTTAATGATTTTCCTTGTCACAAATCATGTATTTATGTATTCTTTGTGTTTAACTTTATCTTGACCATGTTTTCCATCACTCCTCACTGGAATTTTGGTGCCTTTTACTTTTTTCTGTCCAGCTTTTCAATTCCCACCAATGTTAACCAATCTAAAAAGCCAGTAATATTTACTTTTATTGAACTTAATACCTCCCTTTATTTATATTGAAGAGTAATTTTGATTAACCTATTTTACTATGTGGTTTTCTCACAATGTGATTTTTAAAAGATAAACCCTTTATATATAGAACATGTTCAAATTATGAGGATGCAAGTTATTTAAGGGGGTAGAATGAATCATAACAAGTTTAACATCCCTGGTTTGAGGTATGTCGACTTTTTAATTCCTTTTCTTGTTATTAAATTGCATGGGATGAGTTGGGAAGAGGTTGGGAGTGTATGAAATGGTTTTTAATAATTTTAGAGGCTTTTCTAAGGGTGCATGGTATTAGCACGGTTTGGGGAAACCATGCAGGTTCTCTAGGAATCTGTGTAGGGGGCCACATGAGGTTTTGAATGGCCTATACAGTACATTCCAAATTGTGTAAGGAAACGATGTGGATCCGTTCTCTCGAGGCAGTGGCATGGTCATGGTTAGCGCATAGTTTTTCAAATTGTGTTGACTACCTGTGAAAAAAATTAATGTTATGGTTTTTAAATCTAGGATACCATGGGATAAACCTATATTCATCCAAATCCTCTCTCAGTTGAGCCTGTATTTTGGGTACATAGGGTTTGTAGGTGCTATTCCACTCATTTTGGAAGCTATTCAAATGGGGTTTTTGGTAATTTATAGGTGATTTTTCACGGGTAAGTATCTCTTTTTGGTTTCATTGTGGTTTCCTCTACATCTTCATCTAAATCTCTCCCAGTTTTCTAAATCTACAGAATATATTTTTGTTGATCTATGGTTGGGGTTTTCTTGTGTGTTGATTTTAATGATTGTGGATTTTAGGAAAGGGGGTCTAGAGTAGTTTCGGTGGTGCGTTCACCGGATTTGGTGTTTGGTTGGTTGTCGGTCAGTTTCACCAGAATCGTAAAGGTAGCTGGTTTATCTCTCTCATCAAATTTTTTATAAATTTAATCTTGTTTAAAATTAATTTTTTTAATATTAATAGTGTTTTTGATGTTCCATATTGGTTGGAACTCCCTTGGTAGTGTTATGTGGATTTTTTAGGAAAGGGGGATTTGTGGTGAAATGCACTGATTATGGATTTTAAAATGGAGATTTTAAAATGGGTTGCCAAGATATATTTGAGAACATGGTTGAAGAAATATTGTTTAAAAAAAATATATTTTTATTTAAATGTGTTTTGGAATGGAAAATGATTTGAGGTTGGTTTCAATAAATGGATGATTTATTGATGTGTTTTGGAATGTTATGTAAATTGTTATTTTCATGTTTTTGGGGCCTTGGTGGTTTATAGTTTTAGTTGTGGCCTATTGAAAATAAGTGGGAAAGTGGGTGGGAAGTACCACTATAAAAGGTTATTGATAGTGGTCGGATGAAACACCATTAAGGGTAGTGGCCGAAGAGCACCACTAGGTGTGAATGGGGTGAACGAGATGGGCGGAAGCCCCACTCTAATGGTTTCCTTGTTTTCTATTTTTATGAAAGATAAGAATTTTCTACTATTTTGAAAAGTTTTAGTGGTTTTGGCATGGTTAGTGGATTTACTAGGTATTGTGGGACTTTAGGTGGAAATATATTGATAAGAAGTGTTTGTCTTATTGTAAGATGTTGAGCTATTGATTGTTTTATATAAACCATTAATATAAATATGCTAATGATTTTATCCTAGTGGCATGTGTAAGGACGTAATTTGGATAAAACCTACTGAGTATTAGAACTCACACACTGCTTTGGATCTTTGGTGCTTTTTTAAATATCGTATTCCGAGACAGATGTAATTGTAAAGCATTTCATTTCTAATGGCTTGTGCTGATGCTTGAGAGAAGTGTTGGTGATTAGAGTTTGGGGTGTGGTGTGGAGTTGTGGGGTGAGTCTTGATTTATTTTGGGGTCTCTTTTTTAATCGATTACATATTACTCCGATGTTGTTTTTGAGTTTTATTGCGGATCAATTTGGTTTTATTTTTGGTAATACATGATTGAATGTCCTATCAGCAAGCATCATATAGTTTTTTTAGTGGATGGTTTGGTAGGTTTTTTCTAAAGGGAAAATCATTAACACTTTTTTTTAACGTCCTCGTTAATTATTGGAAGCCTTTGGCACTCTCGGACTGTAGTATGAGGACAAGTATCATCTCTCCACCCTCCCAATCCAATGGGATGGGGTGGGATGTTACAACTGTTATCAGTTTCATCGGTCCTTAGGATTTAATTTAGTATAGTTGTTCGATCATTTGGCATTGATTTTTGGTCTCCGTGTTGTCATTTGTTCTTGGTATATTCCATGATATGGAACTATAGAATGGAATAGGATTGTCAGAACATTTAATTTATAACATAAATGGATATATCTAACACTTTTATGTTGACCATCAAGTTACTATGGAGTTTTGTAAAAAGTGTTTGGAGACACATGAAGTAATTGGATATCTCATTATTATGGGTGTAGCCAATGAGAGGAGCAAGAAATGCATGATAGAAATCACTTCCCACTAGGATGAATATTTCATTGGGGTATAATGATATATAGTTTAATATAAATGTGTGGAGTTTAAATATCTGAATTGCGTTTTAAAATGGAAAGATTTGAGACATGGAAAAATCCTGGTATTTTGAAAATGGGTTGATTTTCCAAACATTATTGATTTTTGTTTTTGAAAATTGTGCAATATGGGACACGTAAACTTGTGTAAATCCTAGTTGTCATAGTAATTATGTCATTGAATTAGAAAATTGTACATCCATAATTGTTACAGGAGTGAAACTTATGCTTGTTTTGTGGTATTATAAATAGTACCGAGTAGTCGTCATAGAGACCAAGCAGAGGAAGATGCTAAATATTTGGTTTCACCCGAGCCTTAGGCGAACCAGCAGCTACTTTATAGTATAGTGCATGGCTTCCAAGTATTAGGATGTGTGAATCAATCAGATGAACCAATTCATGTGTATCATCAGGTTTAGTTTCAAAGGAAAAATCCACCCATCTTCAGGGGTGATTCAGAGCCAGAGAGGGTTGAAGCATGGCTGAATGGAATATATCAGATATTTGACTTCATGGGAACATTGGCAGAACAAAAAGTCATGTAAGGCACATATATGTTGGGAGATCTTTGCAACCAGTGGTGGGAACTTCCATTCCATGTTGGGACAGACCAAAGTGTGACATGGGATGGGTGTGAGAATTTGTTTAATAAAAAATTATACCCTCATACGTTTATAATTTAGTGTACAACATATTAATTTAAATTGAAGCAAGGTAACATAGTGTTTATTGAATAAGTGGAAATGTTTATGAACTTAGTATGGTTTTAACTCGAGGTGGTGGGTAGTAAATTGTTGAAGGCATGAATATTTGAAGATAGATTGAACAAGGAAATTAGTTCTGAGGTAGCGGTGTTGGGAATAGATGATTACAAAGAAATGTTGAATCGAGATAATGTGGATATGAGGAATATTGTGGGGGATACAGAAGTAGGAGGCATGTTGGTACCCACCGAGAATAGTGGGAACTCGAATGATGGGTTCAAGAAGAAGAAGGACAATTATTTCCATGTTGGGAGTACAGTTCAGAATCCAATGGCTAGATCGGTGAATCTTCCTCTGAATCCTTAGAGTAATCAGGGATGTTTCCAGAGTGGTTTTATGAGCCACATCCAGAGGAATTGTATGACACAACCTCAAACACGTTATAATTGTAAAAATATGGGGCATCTGCAACGTTATTGATGGAATTATCCATGGTTGGGTGTTCGTGACACTCCTTAGGGGCCACATGGATCTTTTGCCTCAACTGGATGGGGGAAGTAGCATACCCCTCGGTAGTAGAGTAATGATGGTCACGGTGATCCTCGAAATACCATGATACCTTAGAAGTGTAAAAAATAGCAGAGCATGGAAAGCAAGTAGTTGTTTGGAGTCGATCAGATTATGGTGGACGATTTGTCAAGACCATCCATGTTGTGAGGTACGGTTCTTTTAAATTCAATGTTGAGGCAAGCTTTGTTTGATACTGGTGGTTCTCAATATTTTTCATCTTCTTGCATCATTTATTTGTTCGGTTTACACATGGAAATGATGCCTTCTATGTTGAAACAATAAACTCTTCTAGGTAAAACAGAGTGTCAAGACATCCTATGTCATGGCTATTTTTATGTTTTGGATTTCATTGAATTGATGTTTGATTTCTCAGTTCATTATATGGATTCTTATGATATAATAATGAGAATGGATTAGTTGGAAAAGTTTAATGACAATATCAATTTCTATGCATGAAAGTTTAGTTTTGTGATCGAGGATGGCGCGAGAAATCTCTATAATGGTGATAATAATGAAAAGCTACATGAAACATATTTGATGGTACCAGCTGTTGGCATGATCTCATATCAGTTTGAGGCCTGGTCATTAGAATCAGTAGAATGTGTAGAGAATAGTGTTCCTTACATAGTTGTGGGTCAGTTTGTGGATGTATTTGTCGATTAATTATCTAGGTTTCCCCCTGTGAGAGAACTGGAGTTTACGATAGATCTCATTTCAGGGACCAGTTCTATATCACTTACGTCATATCTAATGAAACCGATAGAATTGTGAGAATTAAAGGTGATATTGGAAGAGTTACAAAATAATGGGTTCATCCGGCCAAGCTTGTATCTATGGGAAGAACCAATTTTTATGGTTAAAAATGGTGTGGAACCCTACAGATTTTTGTTGATTATCATAGACATAATCAGAATACGATAAATAAATGATATCCATTTCAACACATTGATGATTATTGTGACCAATTGAGTGCATCTCAGTGGTTCTCAAATATTAAATGGAGGTTAGGATATCACCCATAGCGGGTAAAGAAGGAGGATATTCCAAAAACATCTTTCAAAAGTACATATGGCCATTACGATTATGTGGTTATGACCTTTGGTCTAATGAATTCACCAGCAGTATTCATGGAATTGATAAATCTGATATTTCAGAGATATCTATATTCCTTTTTAATTGTATTTTCTAATAATATACTAGTGTACTCAAGGACAAGGGTATAGAATGAGAAGTACTTTGTGATAGTGTTGGGGATCTTGAGGGATCATCGGTTGTATTCTAAATTGTTAAAGTTTGAATTTTGGATACAAGACGTTCGTTTCCTTGTCCATGTTATTTCTGATAAGGTTGATTCAACTGATCATTATGAGATAGAGGCTATTATCTCATGGGAACCACAAAATAATGCTTTTGAGATACAGATATTCCTTGGTCTAGATGTGTATTATCAATATTTTATTCGTGATTTCTCACGATTGGATTCACCAATGACAACTTTGACCAGTAAGAATGTTCCATTTCAATGGGATGAATAGTTATAGAAAGTTTTTGAAGAGCTAAAGGGTTTCCTTACATCAGTACCAATCTCGGTTTTTCTAGAACTAGGGAAAGGGTACGTGGTGTATTGTGACACATAGAGATTCGAGTTGGGTTGTGTTCTCATACAGGGGGATCAACTAGTTGTGTATGGCTCATTGCAGTAGAGGATTCATGAGATGAACTACCCAACACATTACATGGTGTTGGTGGTTGTGTTTCTTGATTTAAAAATGTGGTGTCATTATCTATTTGGTGAGAAATTTATAGTGTTTAACTATCACAAGAGCTTAAATCATGTCCTTTGAGAATGTGACTTAAATTTGAGGAAAAAGAGAGGGATGTAATATCTCTTGATGTTTGATTTACACATAATGTACACACTATGTAAGGGAAATTCGATGGTTGATTCAGTAAGTAGAAAATAATTTTCTCATGTTGTGAAATAGGTCTCATATCAGGGGTAGTTGATGTCAGTCACAGCCGACATGCGGTTGGAATGTGAGGACCGAGGTATTAACCTATTGGAGTGTGGAAATGTGAGTAAATATAAATTTTTTTTTTTGTGATTGGTCTCCCAAGAACATTCCGTAAACACAATTCCATATTGCTTATTGTGGATCAAATCACAAATTTGGCCCATTTCATCCTGATTCGTGAATCTAATACGGTTGATGATCTATCCAAAATCATTATCTAGGAGGTCGTATAGAGGCATGGTGTTCCTATTTCAATTTTATCAGATAGAGATCTGAGTTTCACATTTCATTTTTGGAAATATATACAGCAAAACCTAGGGACATAGTTGACGATGAGCATGGTATATCATCCACATACAGATGGACAATATGAGAGGACGACAATAAACATTGAGGATATGTTAAGGGTTTGTGTGAAAGATTTTGGTGGTTCATGGGATGAGCACTTACCATTGGTGGAGTTCTCATACAATAACAATTATTAGGCTTCGATATATATGGCTCTGTTTGAGGCATTTTATGGGATTCCGTTTCATTCTCTACTTGTTGGGGGGAAACGATCGAGATATCAATTATCAGACTAATCCATGTCCAAGAGACTAAAGAGAAAATCGTGTTTATTAGGAAGAGGATATATATAGATCAATTTAATCAGAAATAGTATCAATACCTTCTTCGCCAACTATTGTTATTAGATGTGGGTGATCAAGTGTTTTTGCAAATCTCTCCAAGATTGGGACACCATCTGTTTGGGAAGTAGGGTAAGATACCTCTAATGTACATGGGGGATTTTGAGGTATTTGAGTGGACTATAGAGGTGTCCTAACATTTAGATTTTCCACTATGATTTAGTGTGGTGGACAATGTATTTCATGTGTTGCAATTGAAAAAGTACCATCCAGATTGTGAACATGTGATTCATTGGAAACCTATTGATCTGGAACTAGGTGATTCCTTGGTGAACGTGCCAGTATGGACAATAGATCGGCAAGAGAATTTCTTGAATTGTAAAAGTATTAGATTAGGTTGTGTTTTGTGGTAGCATGTTTAGATTCAATATGAACCTAAGGAGTGGAAAAAAGATATGTGATGTTCAAAGGATCTAATAACAACTAAAACTGGTTGGGGTGGAATCAGTTGTTTAACTTTATATATGTTTCAAAACATTAAGAAAATTAACCTTTGGAACCTATTAGGATTTATTTCCTTATCAACATTTAGTAAGAAACCCAAGCATGCAAGAAAGGTAAATCAATAAAGGAACACATGATTTACAACGTTTAGCCTCAATAAGTGAACCTACATCCTTGCCATAGCCACTCCTATGGGTCTATTTAAATCCACTATAATGAAGATGTGAATACAGCTTGTGCCAACTCCCGTTGGACAACTTTTATCTCATGATAAGAAAGATTATACTGACTCCGATAAGTTTACAATTTTTCCTTAAAGTAAAAATGATCCAAACACATGAATAAGAACATTGTTATGATGCTCCACAAAATATCAATCATAATATTCAATGTGATTTCTTTAATCTGATTTTCTAAAACCAGTCTTTTTAAAAAGATAAGATGATTCTGCCCATGTTCTCACTCCAAGTCTATAATCTAATTTCGTGAAGCTAATTTTCTAAAATCGACATTCTTAGTAAGATAAGTTAATTATGATTCTCTTCTTCCCAAACACTCATGGAAACACTTTCAAGATAGTAGAAATTTTTCACTTAGAATTCTCCAGTGATCCGCCTTTTCCAAATTTGTTAATGTTATTAATGGACGTATGATCTGAAAATATATATTCATGTTTAAATTAGAAAACAAAAAATGTAATCTTGAAAATCTTTCCCACTTCCTCAAATCTCATAAACTCCGCAAATCTTTCACATTTAATCTTCAATCATTGACATCATCCAATCTCCTTAAATTTCTCTGAGATTTTTGCAATGTAGAAATTCGTTTTTTCTTGAACTCTTTATATCTTCCTCATAATGATATGGCTTGATCAGGGTTTTGATTTTATGTTCATGAAACAGTTTCAGGTAAACTAGTCCATAAAAACTGGTTTAGGAAAACTGGTTCAAGAAAATTGGTTCAAGATAACATGTTCAGGAACACTGGTTCAGGAAAACTGGTTCAAGAAAACTGGTTCAAGAAAACTGGTTCAGGATACATGTTCTGAATTTTATATTCAGGAAACAGACACTGAATTTCATGCTCAGAAAGTAGATTCTGTATTTCAGGTTCAGGAAGTAGACTATGAATTTCTGGCTCAAGAAGTAGACTCTGATTTTTTGGCTCAGGAAGTATACTCTAATTTTTTGGCTCAGGAAACAGATTCCGAATTTTAGGTTCTAGAAATAGATTCAGGAAACTTGTTCAAGAAACTGGTTTAGAAAATAGGTTCAGAAAAACTGATTTAGGAAAACTGGTTTAGGAAAACTGGTTCAGGAAAACTAGTTCACGAAACCTGGTTTGGGAAAATAGGTTTAGGAAAATAGGTTCATGAAAACTGGATAAGGAAAACTTGTTCCCAATTTCCTCGGAATTTTTTTAGTGGAAAACCTCAATCCTCTTCACCATTTCTTCAACAGCTTTCATCATGAAACTTTTCTTGATCTGTGAGAACATTAAGATCAGTAATGCATCTTCTGATTATATTTAGAATGTTTTAGACACTTTAGAAACATCTGACTTCTTATTCTTCAACATAATCTTCTTTAAGGAAATCTTCAGCAACCAGCATCTTAAACTTTCTGTAAATCAAAAACATTCTTCAACAAAAAGAATAGTTTTCAAAAAATAAAAATCATTATTAATAAAACACCACAAAGGTTCTTCAATCTCCCCCTTTATATTTTTTGGCAACCCTTGTTAACAAGTTTTCACCCCTCAAAAAATTTACATTTTATGTTCATGAATTTTATAAAAACATAGCCTTTCTCAAAATGAATGTCCTGACACTACACTACTAGATAAAGTAATATTATTGAAGGATTTCCATCCCTTGGTGACATGAAAATTTTGTGGCCATATAAACATAAACTTCACCTTACTCAAACTCCCCCTCAACTATTATCTTTATCTTTCTCAATTTTCTTTTCATCTTTCATTTTTATTTCTATCTTCTCTATTATATGATAACCACAACTGTAGATTCATAAAAGAAAAATTATTCTCCCCCTTTTCAACATAATCCATAGCACTGTGGGGGATGACTTATTTATGAGTTTTAGGAAATTCTTGGGAGGAGTCTGAACATGGATTTGTAGCCTATGTTCAACAAACCATTCCTTTTACATTGCTTTTGTGAATATATCAGCAATATGATACTTTGTTGAAATATATTCCATCAAGACTTCTCAAGATGAAACATTATCTTTTAAAAAATGATACTTTATATCAGTATTCTTTGTTCATGAATGTTGAACATGATTCTTGGAATTATCGATGGTAATTTGTTTATCACAGAGTATTATCAAAGGTTTAGAAACATTTACATTCAAGTATTCTAGATTAATATTCGTCCACATCATTTGAGTACAAGAATTAGTAGCTGCAACATATTCGGATTTAGCTATACTTAATGTTACTGAACTTTGTTTCTTACAATGCCAACTCACACAACATTCCTCTAAGAAAAATGTTCTTCCTGATGTTGATTTTCTATCATTATAGTCAGCAGAACAATCAGCATCAGTATAACCATGAAACATCATCTCATTGTTTCTCTTTTATAACAACCCATGTGAAGTTATTGCTTTATCATATCTTAGAATCCTCTTAACTACCATAATATGTGATTCTTTTGGATTACTTTAATATCAGGAACAGAGAGTAACAACATAATCAATATCAGGACTTTAGGCTGTAAGATAATAAAGGCTTCCTATCAACTTTCGAAAGTATTTCTAAATCACATTGTTCCCTGACTGTTCTTTTCTAAAATTTTTGATCACTGAGATAGGAGTTGAAACTTATTTTGATTCTTCCATACCTAACATCATTAATAATTCATTGGCATACTTTTCTTCAGATAAGAAAATTTAGTTTTCTTGTTTTTAAACTTTCAGTCCAATGAAGAATGTTAATTCTCCAAACATTAACATTTAAAAATATTTCTTCATATATTTGGAAAATTTTTCACAGAACATTTCTTTATCTCTAGAAAAATATATATCATCCACATAAATGATTATAATTAAGGTTCTGGAGTCGAAATCATTAACATAAAAGTTTCTATCAACCTTTCCTTTAGAAATGCTCATCATTATAAAATAATTGTCAAGCTTTAAATACCATGATCATGGTTCTCGTTTCATCCCATAAAATGCATTCTTCAATTTGAAAACATTATCTTCATCTTAAACAATTAAACACCCATAAGGTTGTTCAATGTAAACATCTTCATTGATCTCACCAATTAAGAATGCTGACATTACATCCATCTGATAAACCTTGTAATTATGATGAGCAGATAATGCAAGAAACATTCAAATAATTTCCAATCATGCAATAGGGGAAAAAGTTTCATCAAAATCCACACCTTCCACATGTGCATATCCATTACACACTATCCTTTCTTTGTTTCTTGAAGCTTCTCCATTCTAATTAAATTTATTTCTGTCAACCCACTTGGTTCCAATGACATTCTTATTTTATAGAATTGGAAAAAGTTCCAAAGTTTCATTCTTCTCAATCTAATTCAATACTTTATTCATAGCATCCACCAATTGTCTTTTGAATAGCTTTGGAAACTGATTCTGGTTCAATAGTTGAGATAAGGGAATTCTGATTTTCTAATCTTAACTTCCTTCTTGTTTGAACTGGAGACTTCTGATCCCTAATAATATTTTAAAATTAAACATGTTTTTGTAAGGTAGGAATACTCACATTTTTTTTCCTAGCAACACTTTCTTCCCCATGTGGCTTATCTAAGTCACTTTCACTCTTGTGGTGATTCTCTGATTTATCTTCCACAGTATTCTTAACAAATATTGTGAAGGGACTTGAATTTTCAATTACCTTCTCATCATATGAGTCCAAAAACTTCTGTAAATGTTTTTTCTAGAATTTTTAACTTATTCCATTCGGTGAATAACCCATAACTATTCCTTCTTCAGCCTTCTCATCAAACTTTTTTAAGTCTGGATTTTTTATTTTGAGAAAGCATGGACTCCAAAAAACATTGAAGTAATTAAAATAAGCTTTTTCGTTATACCAAATTTTTTAAGGAGTCATGTTCGTTTCCAGAATCAATAAGCATCTATTTTGAATATCTACAGCAGTGCTAACAACATTTCTATAAATGAATTTTAAAATTTTGTATTCTGATAACGTACTTCATCCCATTTCCACCAAAATTCTATTTTTCCTTCCTGCTACTCCGTTTGTTTGTGGAGTATATGGAGCACTAGACTGATGTTTGATACCATGATTCCTTAGATATGTTTCAAAAGAATTTCTTGTGAATTAGGTTCCGTTGTCTATTCTCAACTTCTTTGTGGAAGCTCCCAATTCATTATCGACATCTCTTCTGATGATTTTAAACTTTTCAACAGCCTCAGACCTATGATTCATGAACATGATATTTGCCATTCGAGTGAATTCATCAATAAAAGTGATATAAGTATAAATCTCCTTTTGTTGATTGATGTCTTATCGGCCAACTTAGATCAGAATGAATAATCTCAAGTGTTTTGTTGGATTGAATCTCAACTCTTTTATGTCTTTTGTTAGTCATCTTTCCTTTCTGGAATGTAATACAAACATATTCATCTCTTCTTTTCTGTTTGGGAAAATTCCGAACAACATCAACTTTAGAAAGCTTATTTATGTAGTTTTTCCCAAGGTGTCCAAGTCTTCGGTGCCACAACTTGTTTTCATTTTCATCACTCAAACAACAAGAGTTATTTGATTCTACAATTTGAATTAGATTCCCACTGGTTCTTTCTCCTTTTGTAATAACTTTCCCATTTTTCCCACTTTTGATGATACACGAATCTTTTCTGGAGATAACTTCTTTTCCATCATCACAATATTGACATACAATAAGTTTGTTCTATTTTAGGCCATCAATAATTAATACTTCCTTAGATTTCAGTTTCACTACTTCAATCGCTGTTGTTCTGATTCCCTTAATATTTACGGAACTATCATTTCCTGAAGTAACTACTCCTCCATCATGACATTCAACATGTTCCAAATTTTTTATATCACATATCATGTGAGAAGAACACCCAATATTAGGAATCCATGGTCTATTTATCTTACTTGCTTTCTAAGCTATCTCCACAATAAAATCTCTCTCATCAATATTCTAGGTTTCACCTCTATTTTCTTTCTTATCATAAGAAAATTGTTCTAGAAGGTGTTTCATACATCATTCGGCATGATGAAAATACTGATCACATCTTCCACAAAATTCTTCTAAAAATTCAAATTGATTATTTTTTGGAATATTTTTGACATATTGAGAATTCACCTTTGTAACTTTATGTGAGTACGGAGAGTTACTCATTCTTCTTTCACTATTTCTTCCACTTTTCTCAATCCTTATTCCAGGTAGAGATAAATTGTACCAACAATTATAATCCTTATGCCCATATATTCTGCAACACCATCAATATCCCTCAAATAATGATTTACTAATAAAGAGTTATCATTATTTATAGAAATTTTGTTGAGGTCGATAACTTCATTCAGCTATAGAAAACTCAAGATGTAGGTCATCTCTTCTTTTGAGTGAGTTTTCTACTTGTGTATGATTGATAGGTGTAACACCCTCAGATTTTATAAGATATATTCTTTTTAATTTCATTGATGTCTTGTGTTGTATGCTACACCAAAATGAGCGTTCCCTACATATAACCCTGACATGGCATTCATTACACGCAATCACGACCTTCCGTGATTGCATGGGTCGTACGCAATACCGTGTTTCACTAAACAACGATAAGTTATTAAAATATTATATAAACTAGACGTTATGAATAGTAATACCCATTTTTTTAAAATTTATAAATTTTATCTTTCAAAATGTATTTCATTTTTCGACTCAGAATATTGAACTTAGCCTAGGGTGAATTTTTGGTATTTTTCTGAAAACATTCAATTTTTTATGAATACTGATAACACTAGGTTACTATTTAATAACCAACATTTTATTTATATAATTATTTATTTTATTTAAATTTATATTAGGTAAAAATTGATACATAATACCTATACAAGTTCAATGTAATTCATTAGAGTCAATTTATAATAATTTTAGACATATAAAAATTTCTTTGATCTTTTCACTATCTTTTACCTACCTCCAAAGTGCTTTTTGAAAACTTACATAAAACATAATTTTACCGCTTCTGTGAGTGGAATTTCGAAAATTAGTGAGACACGGTTAATATCAAGGGGTAAAATGTTGTTCAATAACAGAAAAATAATTCTTGGTGAATAGTAACTTTTAACTTTTATTTACCACGGTTAAAAGTAGATAGGGTAATTAAGGGTAAAAATTATATTATTATTACCCTAACACATGTATTAATTCTATTGAATAAGTATAATTCAACCAAAAACAACCTTTGAAATATAATATTAACATTTATGTCCACCTGGATTAGATTAGGACATTTATTATTATTTTATTTAGAAAAGAGTTAAAATAGTTAAAATCAATGTTTAATAACTAAAACATTTTTAATATCGGGTTATACATAAGATAAATTCAACTATAAATATTTATTAGAAATCTAAAAATATTTTCTACCTTATGGTATTTTATTTATAATTTTTAGACATTATATAATTTAATTTATTTATGACATACTAGTGATGCAGTATTTACCTAAATAATGACATAGTAAAATAATTGATATTATAAATACTGAAATAAATGTAATTTGAGACTTTTTATGAAATAACTAATTTTCTAGGTTAATATGACATGTTATTATTGATTTAAGTAATGTTTTTCCAACTAAAAATGTTGTTATGATTTTCACAGAAATCAATTACCAAATATTGTCAAAATTGAAATAAAAGAGTGTTTACAAAATATTCTATTATTAAATGTTATTTTATTCCAAAAAATCTCTGGCTAGACCAAATGACTTAGATAAGGTTATTTATATTAATAATGAACCACTTTTGGTTCTTCTGTCTTGTTATAGTATGTTTATTAAACATACAGTGTACGAAAACAAGAAGAGACGGTAAAGGTTAAATTATTTAACATAGAGTTAAATCTAAATGATAAGGTTAAAATAGTAACTTAAACTTGCCTAAAACCAATTATTTCAGAGGATTTCATCCCATCCCCACTTTATCTTCAAAATAAATAAATTTGGACCTATTATAAACTGATTATGACATAATTTTAAAATAATATTTTATGTTTTTCCAAAGGTGACCCTCTCCTCCCTTATAAAAAGGGTACCCCTCCCCTCTACTCTTCACACCCTTTCGAGCCTTGACTCTCGGACAACCTCTACCAATTATACTTCTCAACCTCTATAGTTGAATCATATAGGTTCTAGTCTTCTCAAAAGAACAAATATATTGCCCTTAGAAGAAGTTTAAAGGAGGTGTGTCAAGGAAGAGGAGTTTCAGATACGTACGAAGCATATCAGACCTAAGTTAAGGATAACTTTTCCGATCTCATCTTAATCCGAGATTATTTATTCGTAAGTTTTTACTGGGGTTATATATACTATCCATGTGCCTATTTTATAAAAATTGTTTCATGTACTTTTAAAGTACTTTTTACCCATTTTTGACTTTTACTTCAAGGTATGTAAGGAATCATTCTTTTGATTACCATAGGATGTATTTTTTGACTTTTCTGAAAAAATTATGAGAATAATTTTATTTTTAACATATATGGCGTGAATATATTTTTACGGTTTTATAACGACTTATTTTAATGAACTTTCCTCCACAAAATTTTATGACTATTTTCAACAAAATACCTTTCTTTTAAAATTGCATGGAATTTTGTGAAAAGAAAATGATTTTGAAGAAGAAGGGATATTTTCCTCAAGAATTCATTTCAAATGTATTATCAAAACTATTTTCCATCTAAGATGATATTATTTAGCATGTTTATGTTTCAAGTATATTCTCTCTATTACTTACATGGTGTTATTTTTCTTATGATGAAGTGATATCCATTTGTTTAATACAGAATATGTGATGATGGGATGATGTTTATGAAACCCATTTTATTCTTTGGGTTATGATGAATGTTTTTTGTTTATTTTGTGGAAGAAGTAAGAATGATTTCATTATGAGATGGGTGGGACATCTAACTCCCTCTTATGCATTGGGTAAACATTTATATCTCATTATATAGACATGGCTGGAACAATATGTTAATTTGGTTTGGTGTTACAGTACTAGAGCGAGGAGTGAACTCGATTCAGAAAGGAACATTGTCCACTAAGATGGTCTTCGCAGCAATGCATTGGCTACTATGGAAATAAAATCTTGTGCTTAATGGTTTTCCACGATTATATGTTTTTTCCCATGGTATTTTATCATGATTGAAGTTCTTTTATGATATATTCCTCACATACATCCAAGATTTATGTCTTTGCTCAAAATATTGATGTTTAGATTTTATGTTCATGTTTTTTGCATTCAAATTTTTATGGATTGTTTTATGTTCTATATGTTTACCCTTACAAGGAATTTGAGCTCACCCTTTATATGTTTTCTTTTCCCTAGGATATAAATAAAGGTTTTAGGTAAGAAAATAAATGGGGAAGATCTTTATGGGAGATGTTGAATATCTTTCAACACGATTAGAAGATTATGATCCGAGTTTCCAAAGACACTAAACTATTACGGTCCTTGTGTGTTTGTTTTTGTTATGTATTAAGTATTCCACAAAAGTACTGTAAAGTCCCTGTATGCCATGATTTGGGTCTCTAAAGTTGGTATCAGAGGGAGGTTTAGTTAACCTTTGGAAACTAGGATGCAAAAACTTTATTGAAATCCCGAGAGATGTTTCTATGGTATGTCTTGGGATGTCCCTAAGGATAAGTATACGTATAGGTTATAGTCCTAGAATTACAGTAACAATCATATAATTTAACCTAAGATGTATGATATTGATGGTACTCCCCCTTGAATATGATTTTTGCCTCTCACACTATTATTTTGGGGTCATAGAAAATGGCTGGAAACAGGAAGATTCATGATAATGGAGGATATGATGGAAAATTGAATTATATTCTTCATGAGAAACCAAATGAAATGGGATTTGGAAGTCCAAACCTCGTTATTATTCCAAATCAGAAATCTCATAATATGATCAATAATCTCAACTTCGGTAAGTTTCCTGGCTCAACTAATAAGAGAAAGATGGAGTTTCATGATGATCATAGAGTAAAGAAAGTTCAATTTCTCTCATATAAAACATTTGGAAAGAGGCATTGAGGAGAATGTTTCAACGGAACTGGAATATGGTTTGGGTGATGAAAAGAAGGATACAAATCCAGTAAGTGAAAAATCAAAAGGTTCAGTTAACACCATTGAGAAGGATAATGGTATTGCGATGAAATCAACAATGATTATATGTTTTAAATGTGGCATGTATGGGAATTATGCAAAAAAATTCCCTAAGGATAAATCTCATGAAGAGAATCATAATGGTCATATGGGTAGTATTTATGTTGATGATGATGAAGAGACTGAAAATGATATGTGAGATGAAAGAATTTTTCAAGATTGGTCAATGGTTTAAGAAGGTAGTGGAATGATTACATGTTTATCAAGAGTAATGTTATATAAGTAATCTCATGGTACTATGGAATAATGAGACATCTAAAGATTTTGACACTATTTTTTTCCTTATGTTTTTGAAATTATATGTTGAATGGTACCAGTAACCATGAAATGTTACTCAAATATTTCTAGAAAGCATCTAATATGCACATAAAGAAGGGATAAGATAATAATGAAATGTTTGATAGTATTAATGAGATCATGAATGATATAATGACAAAGTAATATCATGGTTTGAGTATATAGAATTTTTGGGATTTTGGTATGTGGAAGGATTTACATTTTGACAACATTCATGTTTTCACTATGCTTCTATGATAATTTATGTTTCAAGAGAATACATGATTAAGGTAGTCACATGGTTTGTTGGTTCCAGGCATAGCGAAAGCGCATTGGTGGGTTTTACCGACATTACTTTTAACGATAAACAACATTCAATCCGAGATCCATCACGATTTAAAACGCCGAATCTTCGGAATAGAATGAAGAATAAAAAATGAAAAGAAGAGTCCTAGAACCCTTTATAAAGGAACATCATATGCTGGTTATAATTAATTAAATTAATTCATAAGAATTACCTCGAAGTAATTCTTTCTTTGTTCGAGTCTCCAGTCATGATCTTTTGATCCGTCATTGCGTTGTAGAATCCATGTATAAGATTCCTCTAGTGGTGATCCCCACGTGCTCCACGTATCTCTGGATGTCGCTAAAGTGATCTTTGGGTGCTAGCGTAGAAGAGCATTCGCTTGCGATGTCCGCCTTCAACCGCCTTGATCCAGTGGAGTATCTCACTCTCGTAACATGAAAGTGTTCATAGTGGAAAAGGAATTATTTATTTTCAATAGAGTATTTCCCAATCTGTTGTGCACAACAATGGATATCTCTCTCTATGAGAATAATGTAATTTGGATTATAATACTTATAATAATAAAATGAATTAATTGCTCGAAAGAATTTAATTATTTAATTTAATTATTAGCAATACCCAATGTATTAATAATAATAGTTGATCATCATTATTACTTGACATGATCCAATCGTATTACATTTAATATCATTTAATTAAATAAACTATGTTTTTCTGAAGAATCCTGAAAAACAAACTACATGGAGTGTATATAAATATACACAGCGTGTACTTTTATTTTTCATTTTATTTATTTCCTCCACCATATTTATTAGACCTTGAGTAATGGCTATTTATTTCTTAAATAAACGTAGATGCATTTCTTTCTAATAAATATATATATTATTACACCCACAATATATTCTCTCGAATAACTAGTGTCGAAATAAATGCAATCGGGAATCCTTAAATAATTATTAAACCACAGTCGGGAATAATATTTATTTAACTTGTTAAATTAATATTTAACTGAGAGACATGGACATACTTAGTGTGTCACCCTCTAGGCCTCGTTCTTAGTGGCATTAGGTAGAACCTTCCAAAAGTCAAAGGTTAGCATCTAGATACATGCCAAGGAACACATAGAGAAAGAAGTTAAAGCTGCAAGGACGTGTCACCTCATACGAATGATTTCCATGTAATAAAATCCCTTTATCTCAATATCTCTAATCATGCAGGTTTCATGCTAGTGCCATCAACCCATGTGCTGGATTATTCTTTCTTTGACTTCCCGGAATTGAACTCTCCCATACCTCAGCATTCCCATGGGTTTTTTTAGGCAATATCAATTCCATCAAAGGGCATGAGATATCTACTTCTGTTTTGGAACAGAAGGGACAAATCCTTTCACACATTATATATTAATGCAGTATTACTCGTGATACACCCAACATATCCTACCTCGCCGCAAACAGTGTGTCGTCACAGTTTTCGTCAATTCATCTATGTGCCCAAGTTGTAATATCCATTAATAATAATCTAAAATTCTAAGGACCAATACACACGTCCGCGGATAAGAAAATCCAATGACACTATGAAATGTATATTTCCTACTGGTGGGTCTCGTTCTCATAATATCCTCGAGGATATTACCAAGGGCGCACACCCTGAGAAGGTGCTTCAAATTTTAATGAGTCCTCACCCCTAATGGCCTGTATTATTTGTTTCCATCAAATAATACCATTTGGCCATAGAACATATAGTAAAGAACAGTGTTATGGGACTTCCGGGTTCTCATCATAGCTGGGATCCGCTATGACCCATTAATGCAACAACTGTCCTTAGGACATTATCACATGCATTGTCACGCAGAAGAACAATCAAGAAGTGATAAGGCATTTATTAATGAATAAAGTACCAATTATTTTGTTGTTGGCCACCAACTCCCACAGACTCTCACTTAGACTAGAGCCTACTGCTAACAACCTTTAACCCTCTAGCTCTCACATGATATTCATGATTCTACTGAGATGGTCCTTTAGTTAGGGGTCTACCAAGTTCTCTTCAATGGACACTCATCTCACTACAACTTCACCCCTTTGATAGAAAATCCATCAAGAGGTGATACTTCCGAAGTATGTGTTTTTTCCATTGATGTGACATTGGTTCTTTTACAGGAGCCACCACTTCATTATTATCACAATACAATATAATGTGATCTTTACTACTATGAACCACATCAAGCTCCTGGACAATGTTCGTAATCTAGACGACTTCCATGGCTACATTAGAGGTCGCTATATACTCAAACTCCACTGTAGAATCAGCAACAACTGGATACTTGGAACTCTTCTAGCTCATAGTTCCTCCATTGAGACAGAAAAATATCCAGATTGCGACTTCAGATTATTCTGATCTGTCAGAAAACAAGCAACATGATACCCTCTGATGACAAGCTCTCCATCTCCTCCATACACTAGGAACATGTCCTTAGTTCTTCTCAGATACTTAAAGATAGTCTTAATAGCATTCCAATGTTGTTCTCCGGGATCTGCTTGATATCTTCCCACCATGCTCAGCGCATAGGAATCATTATTCCTGATACATAATATGGCATACATGATGGATCGTATAGCCGAAGCGTATGGGATCTGACTCATTCTATATTTCTCTTGTTGTGTTTGAGGACACATTTTCATAGAAAGATGTAAGCCATGTGACACTGGAACCAATCCCCACTTGGATTGTTCTGTAGTAAATCTCTTTACTATTTGGTCAATGTATGTACCCTAACATAGTCCAAGAAGCCTCTTGGATCTATCAAGAATGATCTTCATCCCTAGAATGTAGGCTTCTTCACCTATGTCTTTCATGGAGAAGCACTTGTTCAACAAGTCCTTAACTGACTGTAAGGCTGGTACGTCATTTTCAATAAAAAATATGACATCAGCATATGCTACTAGGATAATCACTGCATTCCCATTAAACCGTCTATAAACACATGGCTCACATTCATTCTTAATGAAACCGAATTCCTTTATGGGTTCATCAAATCAAATTTTCCATGACCTGGATTCTTGCAACAATACATAAATGGATTTATGCAACTTGAAAACCTGTTTGGATTCACCTGGTGTCAAAAACCCTTTTGGTTGTGTCATATAGACATATTCCTGAAGGTTCCTGTTAAGGAATGTTGTTTAGACATCCATTTTCCAAATCTCATAGTCATGGTAAGATTCTTTGTAAAGTATGATTCATATGGATTTATACATGGCAACTGGCAAGGAGGTTTCATTATATTCAATTCCTTAACGTTTTCGGAATCCTTTTGCCACTGGCCTTACTTTATAGGTTCTTACTTGACCGTCCATGTCCAGATTTCTCTTGAATAACCATTTGCATCCAACAGTATTTACATCAACTGTCTCATCGACCAGAACCCAAACTTGGTTATGATACTTCGAATCCATCTCAAAATTCATAGCTTCTAGCCATGTTGTAGCTTCTGAGCTTTCTACTAATTCCTTGTAGGAGAGAGGCTCATCATTTTCCAACAATAATGATTCACCATACTCGTTGACTAGGAAACCAATTCTCTATGGTTCCCTTACCTCTCTTGAGCTTCTACGCAGTACTTGTGTTCCTAGAACCTCTTCCACGGGGACCTGTGGAACTTGTTCCTATACCAACTCTTGTGTATCTTGAGCATCAACATCATCGAAGTCAATCTTTCTCCCACTATCCTTCTTGAGGATGTGCTCCATCTCAAGAAAGATGGCTTGTCGGGAGACATTAACTTTCATGTATTGAGGGTTATATAGGTAATATCCTTTCGTTTCATTGGGATATCCTATAAAGATACACTTCATGCCCCGAGGTTCTATTTTGTTCCACGAGAAGGACTTTACAAACACCTTGCATCCCCATACCCGTGTATGCGACAAAATTGGTTTCTTTCAATTCTATAACTCGGAGGTAATTCCATTTCCCACCTTATTTGGTACTCAGTTTAATGTGTATGTTGCAGTTTTTAATGCATATCCCCAAAAGGATAATGGAATAACTGCATGACTCATCATCAACCTCACCATGTCCAACAAGGTACGGTTCCTCCATTCACTAACACCATTCCACTGTGGTGTCTAAGGAAAAATGAGCTGAGATAGAATCCAAGACTCCTGTAGAAGATCGATGAACTCTTGGTTCAGAAATTCTCTACCTTGATCCGATCGATGTTTCTTTATCTTCTTACCAAACTGGTTCTCTACTTCATTCTTGAATTCCTTAACATTCTCTAAGGATTCTAACTTATACCTCATTAAGTATAAAAATCTCTGTCTACTCAAATCATCAGTAAAAGTAATGAAGTAAGAATATCCACCTCTAGCTTCTACTAAAAATGGTCCACATACATCTATGTGTACTAATCTATGAAGCTTTGTGGCCCTTTCACCCTATCCACCAAAAGGAGGATTGGTCATTTTTTCCTTGTAAACAAGCATGACATCTATCACATGGTTTTATCTCAGTAGAGTATAAATATCCATCTTGGCAGAGCTTTGTCAAGCGCTTCTCGTTCACATGAACGAGATGGTGATGCCATAACTTGGTGATGTATGAGTCATGTTAGTTTGTTTCGTTATCGATTTCCAACACATGGTTTTCGTAATTTAATACATACAAACCATTATTAATATGTGCCATACCATAACATATGTTGTTCTTATAAATAATACATCCCTTATTTCCCATCAAGAAAATAAATCGATCCATATCCAAACAATATACAAAAATTATGTTCTTGGTAGCATTAGGCACATAATAACAGTTTTGTAAAACAAAAATCATCCCAGTCGGCAATGAGAGGTGGTAGTCACCAATAGTCAGCGCAGCAAGCCTTCCGCCATTAGAAGCTCGAAGAACCACCTCTCCTCTAGAGATCTTGCTAAATCTACTTGGTTCCAACATTTGAATACAGATGTGACCCCCACAAGATGAATCTGATACCCAATGTGTAGAAATAGAAATATTGCACTCGATAATGAATGCACCTTTAGCGTCCCCACGCTTCTGTGTGCAGTTCCTTTTCCAGTGGCCCTGCTTGCCACATGAAAAACACACTGCCTCTCGTTCCTTTCCCTACCTATGGATCTTCCCACTCTTGAAGGGACAGTGAATGGGGGCTTCAGACCATTTATAAGTCTTTGGCCCTTTTTCCTTGTCCTTCCTTTTCTTGTTCACCATAAGGACTGCAGGTTTGTCACACCCCATGTCCTTGTCTACCTAGCGAATCAAGGTCAGAAGCTCAAACATACACTTCTCATTGCCACTCATGTTATAATTGACAATGAACCTAAAAAAGTTCTTGGCTAGTGGGGATAAGATGAGATCTGTACGCAACTTATCCGGGAATTTAATCCCTAAGATGTACATGCATTCAATGTAGCCTATAAGCTTGACTACATGAGGCCTAGTTGGAACAGACTCTCCAAGATTCGTGGTAAACAAATAATTGGAGATATCATGCTTCTCATGTATCTCCTTCTCTTGGTAGAGATCTTTAAGGTGATACATCATGCTATACACGTCCACGTTTTAATGATGATTCAAGAGCTCATTAGACTTGGACGATAGCATGAAACACTGGACGTCTATGGAATCATCCATGTATTTTATGTAGAGAGATAATTCATCATCACTAGCCTCTTTCCTAGGCTCAACTAGAATAGGATCTTCCAGCACATACAATTTCCTTTCGTGATAAAGGACGACGCGTAAACGCCTCTGCCACTCTTGGAAATTGGTGCATGTGAGAAGGTTTTCCATCTCGACTATGGTGCACAATGATATGTTGGATGTCATTTTCATGCCGTTTATAAAAATTAAGATGAGAAAATGTTTAGTATATTATTACAAAAATTGAGACAAATAAATAAATTAATACTTATTAGTCTTCCACTATTTTTTCGAAATCCAATAGCCCTCACCATTGACTTCAAAATATTATGTTGCCTGAATATTCTAATGGAAAGGATCCATATTGCCTTTCGCATATCCCAACTAGGGTTGTTCAATCAACTTGAAGGGTTTTAGGTTGGAATTCCAAATTCCAACTGCATAAACTCGCAGCTCCTTGATCCGCTGAGTGGACTCCCCAATCCTGAAATCCTTTTATTTTGGATTTCCTCAACCTTTGTCTCTTGGTCACACCAAGTCCTACTGTGGAAGTCAACCCTTGATGTGAACTAAGTCAAGTCACCCAAAACCATGATATATAATTCCCCGATAATTGAAAGCACTCCAACTAGGGTTGGTCAAGCACTTTTAACTATGGTTTGATTCTAACCAAGATTATGGAAGGCTATACCGACTTAATATTTCTTTTGAGGGATTTTATCCTTATACATAAATTTCCATTTTATTATATTTGATTAACATGGTTGTTAATATTATGTGGGATATACAGAAGTGATTAACCATGTCTGAGACAATATTTATGTATAAGCTGGTTTTATTTCTGTTCCATCTTACATGCCCATTTAATTCATTAATCAAATAAAAAAATATTTTTCTCACAAATCCTGAAAAAAACAACATGGTGTGTAAATAAATATACACGGCGTGTACTTTTATTTTTCATTTTATTTATTTCTACCACTATATTTATTAGACCTTGAGTTATGTCTATTTATTTCTTAAATAAATGTAACTTCATTACTTGCTAATAAATATATATATTATTTCTCCCACAATATATTTACTCGAATAACTAGTGTCGAAATAAATGTGATCAGGCATGCTTAAATAATTATTAAACTACATTCAGGAATAATATTTATATAACTTCTTAAATTAATATTTAACTGAGATACATGGACACACATAGTGTGTGACCCTCTAGGCCTCTTTCTCTGTGGCATTAGGCGGAGCTTGACTAAAGTCCAAGGTTAGCGTCTAGAAACACGCCAAGGCACCCATAGAGAACAAAGTTAACACCGCAATGATGTGTTACCTCCTACGAACGCCTACCCTATAATAAAATCCCTTTGTCTCGATATATCCAATCAAGCGGGTTGCATGCTAGTGCAATCAACCCATGTGCTCGATTATTCTTTCTTTGACTTCCTAAAATTTAACTTTCCCATACCTTTCCATAGCCATGGAGGTATTTAGGATATATCAATTCCATCAAAGATCCTAAGATATCTACTTTCATTATGGAACAATAGGGAAAAATCCTTTCACGCATTATCTATTAAAGCAGTATTACTCATGACGCAGCCAACATATCCTACCTCACTGCGAACAGTGAGTCATCATAGTTTTCGTCAATACATCTAAGTGTGCATGTTGTAATACCCAAAAATAATAATCATAAAGTCTAATGACCAATAGACACGTCTGTAGATAGGAACATCCAATGACACTATGAAATGTGGATTTCCTAACAGCGGGTCTCGTTCTCATAATATCCTCCTGGATAATTCCAACGGCGCACACCATGAGAAGGTACCTCAATATTTTACGAGTCCTCACCCCTAATAGCTCGTATTATTTGTGTCCCTAAAATAATATCATCCGGACATAGAATATATATTCAAGAAAAGTCTTATGGCACTTCCGGGTTCTTATCATAGCAGGGATCCACTATGACCCATTAATGCAATAGCTGCCCTTAGGACATTATCACAGGCATTGTCATGTAGAAGAACATTCAATATGTGATATGGAATTTATTAGTGAATAAAGTACAAAGTAGTTGGTTCTAGGCCACCAACTCCAACATTTTGGAATGAGATCAACAAGATATATCTTATGATATATGGGGGATAAACGATGGTATCCACGTTCTTGTTATGTGACCTTTTCATTAATTGTTTTATTTTTTACTATGAGATTGGATAGATGTTTTTTTGATAAGCCTAAGGATTGTAATGGATTATGTTGAACATCAGATAGTATTGTTTAGATATAGAACTTGTTTTTTGATATTATTTTTGGAATTTTATAACAGTATAGTTTTAGAAAATGGACAACCCATAGGATGAGCGATAACTCGTCGCGTCAGACAAGGCTGTGGGCATCAAACCCACAACCGAAGTGAGACATGCCTTTATCGCATACCACTGGCCTATAATAAGTCCCCGATTAGTAGAAACAAGTTTTATTTTAATAAGAGGTATGATAGATAAAGTATAAGTCCATTTTAGGAACCATATATGATTAATCTCAAGATAGATGGACTTATGTATATTTAATAAATTGTGTTAAATTATTTTCCATAGAAACAGATGGAATGACCAATCATTCTATCGCAAGATCTGCTAACACATCATGAATGAAAAATTCAACTTCGTTTCTTTAATATGTGAAGTGGAAATTGTTCAAGGAACGAATAATGGTGAGATTGTACCAAAATCAAGTTAGTATTTTTTATAATTCAAAAATTCTTCAACATTAGGGAAATGATCTCGAGAACTAAAAATGTTGCCCTAGTACACTTATACCTGATGAATTAGATGGTACCTTAAATCATCACATATTTATGGCTTTGTGATTGTTGGATTTTCCATAGACATGTTCTCTACCATTCTCCATTATCACTTGATAGTTACATTTCTCTTCCATATCCATATCTTCACATATGTTCTCCTATGTGGAAACCCAAGGATATGTTAATTTGGGTAACCATTTCGTTTCAAACATTACTTTTTAAAATTAAGCTTTAGTATTCCTTTTTATGATGTGGGTTTTTATTAAAGAAACTTCAAGTAGTAAAAAATTTATAACCCCGACAAGTTTCGAGGGAGAAATTCATTTTAAGGGGGGTAGAATGTAACCCCCTGAGATTTTATAAGATATATTATTTTTAATTTCTATGATGTCTTGTGTTGTATGCTACACCAAAAGGAGATTGCACTATACAAAACCCTAACTTGGCTTTCATTACATGTAATCACGACCTTCCATGATAGCGTGTGTTGTACGCAATACCAAGTTTCACTAAACAACGATATGTTATTAAAATATTATATAAAATAGCTTTTATGAATAGTAATACCCAATTTTTGATATTTTATTAATTTTATCTTTCAAAATGGATTTGATTTTTGGATTCAGAATATTGAAATTATCCTAGGGTTATTTTTTTGTATTTTTCTAAATACTTTCAATTTTTATTGAATAGTGAAAACACTGGGTTACAATTTAATAACCGGCTTTTTATTTAAATAAATATTTATTTTATTTAAATTTATTTTAGTTAAAAATTGATACATAATACCTATATAAGTTCAATGTAATTTTTTGGAGTCATTTTATAATAATTTTAGATATATAAAAATTTTATTGAACTTTTCATCGTCTTTTACCTACCTCCTAGGAGCTTTTTGCAAACTTACATAAAACATAATTTAACCACTTTTCTAAGTCAAATTTAAAAAATCCGAGAGATGTGGTTAATATCAAGGAGTAAAATGTGGTTCAATAAGATAAAAATAATTTTTGTTGAATAGTAACTTTTTAGTTTTATTTACCACGATTAAAAGTAAATAGGGCAATTTTTTGTAAAAATTATATTATTATTACCCTAACACATGTCCTAATTATATTGGATAAGTATTATTCGACCAAAAACAACCTTAGGAATATAATATTATCATTTAGGTCCACTTGGATTAGATTAGGACATTTATTATTATTTTATTTAAAAGAGAGTTAAAATAGTTAAAATCAAAGTTTAATAACTAAAATATTTTTAATATTTGGTTATGCACAAGAAAAATTCAACTATAAATACTCATTAGAAATATAAAAATATTTCCTACCTAATGGTATTTTATTTATAATTTTATTACCTTAAATAATGTAATTTATTAATGAAACAATGGTGATGTAGTAATTACCTAAATAATGAAATATTAAAATAATTGATATTAAAATTCCGGAATAAATGTAATTTGAGACTTTTTATGAATTATACTAATTCTCTAGGTTAATATGACATGTTATTATTGATTTATTAAACCGTTTTAGAACAAATCATGCTGTTATGATTTTCACAAAATTCAATTACCAAATAGTGTAAAAATGACATAAAATTGTTTTTAAAACAAATATTATATTATTAATTGTTATTTTATTCCTAAAAATATAAGGATCGGACAAATGACTTAGATAAGGTTATATAAATTAATAATGAACCAAATGGGGTTCATTTGGCTTGTTAAAGTATGTTTATTAACCATATAGTGTAAAAAACAAGAAGACACGGTAAAGGTTAAATTATTTAACTTAGAGTTAAATATAAATGACAAGGTTAGAGTAGTAACCTAAAATTGCTTAACACCTATTGGATGAGAGGATTTCGACCCATCATGACTTTTGATAAGAAATAAATCAATTTGAAACTATTATAAACTGAATATGACTTTATTATAAAATAATATTTTATGTTTTTCCAAAGGTGCCCCTCTCCTCCCTTATAAAAAGGGCACCCCATCCATCTTCTTTTCACAACCTTTTGAGCCTTGAATCTCTGAGAAACCCGGAAAATTCCTCTAAAAAACCTCTATAGTTACATCATAGAGGTTTTTTTCTCCTCAAAAGACCATCTCTAGTTCCCTAAGAAGATGTTTAAACAAGGAGCGTCAAGGAAGAGGAAGTTCGGATACGTACGAATCATATCAGACCAAAGGTAAGAGATAACCTTTCCACTATTGTTTTTATCTGAGATTGTTTATTCGTAAGTATTAATTGGGATTATATTTATTATCCATGGGCTATTTTCTAAAAATGGTTTCATGTATGTTTAACGAACTTTTAACCCATTTTTGACTTTTACTACATGGTATTTAAGGAATCATTCTTTTGATTACCATATGAGGTACTTTTTGAATTTTTTGTCAAAAGTATGAGAAGAATGTTATTTTTAACTTATACGTTATGAATATATTTTTACGGTTTCATAATGACTTATTTCAATGATGTTTCCTCTTCAAAAGGTTATGACTATTTTTAACAAAAAACTTTTCTTTTAAAATTTCATGGAATTTTGTGAAAATAAAATGATTTTGAAGAAGAAAGGATGTTTTCCCCAAGAATTCATTTAAAGTGTTTTATCAAAACTATTTTCCATCTAAGATAAAATTATTTAGCATGTTAATGATTCAAGTATAATCTCTCTATTATTTACATGGTGTGATTTGTCTTATGATGAAATTATATCCATTAGTTTAATATTGATTATGTGATAATTGGATGATGTTTATGAAACCCATTTTATTATTAGGGTTATGATGAATGTTTTATGTTTATTTTGTGGCACAAGTAAGAATGATTTCACTATGAGGTGGATGGGACCTATATCTCCTTCCAATGCATTGTGTAAAGATTTATATCCCATGATTGAGACATGGTTGGAATGGTAAGTTAATTCAGTGAAGTGTTACAGGACTGGAACGAGGAGTGAACTCGATTCACAAAAGGAATTTTTCCACTAAAATGTTCTTGGCAGTAATACCTTGGCTACTATGAAAAATTAAATCATGTGCTTAATGGTTTTCTAGATTTAGCTGTTTTGTTCCCATGCTATTTTATCATGATTTATGTTCCTTTATTATATATGCCTCACGTACTTCCAAGATTTATTTCTTTGCTCAATATATTTATGTTTAGATTTTATGTTCAAGTTTTATGCATTCAAATGTTTATGGATTGATTTATGTTCTATATGTTTACCCTTACTGAGCATTTGAGATCATCCTTTATATGTTTTCTTTTCCCCAAGATATAAATGAAGGTTTTAGGTAAGAAAACAAAAGGGGAAGCTCTTTATGGGAGACGTTGAAGATATTTCACCATGATTAGAAGATTATGATCCGAGTTTCCAAAGACACAAAACTATTATGGTCCTTGTGTGTTTGTTTTTGTTATGTATTAAGTATTCCGCAAAAGTAATGTATTGTCCTTGTACGCCATGATTTTTATCTCTATAATAGGGATTTCACATCCATTCTCCACCCATGCTTTAGAAATAATTTTTCCATAACCCTAACTGTTAGAAGAATCAGATAAAACATTATTTATGATAAGATAAGATTTCACATGATTCTCATGGTATGCCTTTCCAGTAATCTTGGATGTATTAGCTTTTAGTTTAGTGGCATTGTGGAAGTTTTTATTCATCTTCCATAGGGAATTTTCGGACATAATAACTTTTTATTGCAACTTGTTCACATCTTCTTCTTTAGTTTACATGTTCTTGCTACGATCATCAATCATCATTCCTTGTTAAGAAATTCTAATTTTGTTACATAAAATTTCTTGAATGTATTCATCTTCCATCTGGGTGACATATTTACTTCCATCATGAACTTCTTCGTGATTTTTTTAATCACACAAATTTTTTTCTTGACAGATTTTTTTTCTCAAGACATCCAAGACGTTTGGATCTTAGTTGATATTCTCTGTAAGATTATTCACCACCTTCTTCACTCTCTAAGGAAACATTTGTTTTCTCAACTTTTGCAATGACAGTTTTGAATCTTTCGTTTCTTTCATATTCTAAGGAATCATTGTAGGTTAATTCTAATTCAACCTTATTTCTCAACATACTTTTTTCATTCTATAAAACATCATCCTGAGTTATTTAAAATTTTTCTTTTCTTTTTCATTCTTGTTATACTTCTTCAATCGAGGATTCCCATTATAAACATCTTGATATTATCCAACTTTATTCTTAGGGAAATTCATAGAATTTTTTTTGATTCCACTACACTAAAAACATTTGAGAGGAAGTTTCCCTCAATATTTTCCTCTTCCTCTTCGATATTTCTTGGATATGAGAGGCATGATTATTTCATTCAACTCTTCATCTTCCTAATCAATGTTCTCACATGGATCAGGTTCATCATAATCTTGTATTTTCATCTTTCTCATAGCTTCAAAAGCCATTTCATCTTTTACCTTTAACTTAAAGATTGGATCTTTCCTCATTTCATAAGAAACATGATGTTATGATGTTCATCAAGAGATAAATCATCCTTATCTTCTAAAGCTGAAATTTTAGAATCAAACATCTCTGAAAAGTTTCTCGTAAGTTTCTTCACAATTATAGAATCTTCCAAGCGTTCTCGGAATCCATTGATGTTGAATAAAATTTTATCTACTCTTGTGATGTATTCCTCAATTGTTTCACCATTTCTTATCATGATGTCTTCAATCATACTATGCCAGATATGTAGCTTTGCCTCCTTAATTTTTGTGTTTCCTTCGAAAACACATTCCAGCTTGTCCCACATGATTTTTAATGTTGTGAGACCCATCACATTCTGATAAATATTTTCAAATAAGGACATGAGAATATAATTTCTAGCCTTTCCATTAATGTTGATGTTTCTCTTATCAGAAAACCTCATAGGAGCATTATTATCTATAGGTGGAAAGAAAATAATAGAAAAATAAACAACTTCAAGGTCAAGAGATAGAAGATAAGGAATCATCCTATTTTTTCATCCATAATAATTACTACCATCGAACATAGGAATTATTCTATTGTTGACAGAATTGATATTCTCCATGATATGGATTAAACATGGGAATCAACTTCTGATACCACTTGAATTTCCAAGGATCGAATAACAACTGAGAATTTGGGCTTGAATTAGTTGTTTAAATCTTTATATATTTCAAAACATTAAGAAACATACCCCTGCAACCTGTTATGATTTATTTACTTATCAATTTTTAGCAAGAAACTCAAGCATGGAAGAAAAGTAAATCAATAAAGGTAAGCAATATTAACAAGGTTCTTCCTCAATATGAGAACCTACTTCCTTTCCATAGCAACTCCCGTGGGTCTATGGAAATCCACTATAATGAAAAAGTGAATACAACATGTGCCAACTCCCATTGGACACATTCTATCCAACGATAAGAATGATTGTACTGACTCTCGTAAGTTTACAATATTTCCATAAATTGAAAATTATCCAAACAAACGAATAAGAACTTTGTTAATCCGATCAAAAAATTCTCACTCTGAATCTTCAATACACTTTCTTGAATCCGATTTTCTGAAATCAGTCTTCTCAGTAAGATAAGAAGATTATGCACAAGTTCCCACTTTGAATCTTTAAACTCATTTCTTGAATATGATATTCTAAAATAAATCTTCCAAGTAAGAAAAGATAATTATGATTCTCTTCTTCTCAAACATTCAAAGAAACTTACTCAATATGGTAGGAACTTTTCACTTAGAATTATCCAATGCTCCGCCTTTTCCACATTTGGAAATGTTGTTAATGATTAAATGATCTAAGCACGTATTTATAGGAAACTTAGTAAAAATAGGTAGGAATCTTGAAAATCTTTCTATCTTACTCAATTCATAGAAACTCTACAAATCGCTCACATTTAATCCTCAATATTTAACTTCTTCAAATATCCTTACATTTCTCCGAGATTTATAGAAAGTTGAAATTTAGGTTTTCTTGAACACTTTATATCTTCCTATGAATGATAAGGCTAGATCTTGGTTCTGATTTTATGTTCAGGAAACAGGTTTAGGAAAACTGGTTCAGGAAAACTGGTTTAGGAAAACTGGTTTAGGGTAACTGGTTCATGAAAATAGGATTATGAAAACTGGTTTAGGAAAACTGGTTTACGAAAACTGGTTCACGAAAACTGGTTCAGGAAACAGGTTCCGAATTTTAGGTTCGGGAAACAGACACCAAATTTCAGGTTCAATAAATACACTCTGAATTTCTGTTTCATGAAGTAGACTCCAAATTTATGGATAAGGAGGTAGACTCTAAATTTCTAGCTCAGTTAGTAGACTCTGAATTTTTTCCTTGGGAAACAGATTTTGAATTTCAGGTTTAGTAAATAGATTCAAGAAAGTTGTTAAGAAGACAAGTTTATGAAATAGGTTCAGGAAAATTGTTTAAGGAAAGATGATTTAGGAAAACTGGTTTAGGAAAACTGGATTAGGAAAATAAGATTAGGAAAACTGGTTCATGAAAACTGGTTCCAGAAAACTCGTTTAGGCAAACAGGTTCTAGAAAACTAGTTCCGAATTTCCTCAGAATTTTTCTTAGTGAAAAGGCTCAATCGTCCTCACCATTTATTCAATAGATGTTATCATTAAAATCTTCATGAACTGTGAGAACATTAGGATTAGAAAAGAATTTTATAATTTTATTTAGAATATTTGAGGAACTTTCTTAACTCTTGACTTCTTATTCTTCAACATAAACTTCTATAAGAAAATATTTATCCACAAGAAACTTCAACATTCTATAACTCAAAAACATTCTTCATCAAACATAATAGTTGTCAAAAAAACATTTTAAACAAAAAACCACAAAGGTTCTTAAATATGGCTGAGAAATGGCCTGAGATATTTCAACAAATAAATGGTTCCATACTTTTTGAGGAAGGAATGTCCAATATTGGGGAAAATGTAGAACATCCATTTTGAGGTATGTAGCCTTTATAAATGCATTTTTATGTGTTTAATGTTCTTAAGATGATATGGGAAGAGGTTTTAAGAGTTTGTAATGGTTTTGAATAAGTTTAGAGGATTTTATAAGGGCACACGGTTTGAGAAAAGTTAGGGGAAACAATGCGGTTTCTCCATGAAACCGTACAGGTGAAGAGAGCAGGCTTAATATAGCATGTTCCTGGCTTGCTAAACCATGCAAGAAAAATATGTGAATCCCTTCTTTTTAGGCGTTGGTGTGTGCTTGGTTAGCACACGGTTAGCCAAACCATGTAAACTAGCTGTGCCTCGATATAAATTTTGGGTTTTTAAAACTGATCTCTATTTGGGAAAAACCTATTTTAGTCCAAACCCTCTCCCCCTAGACTGTCACTAAGGATTTTGTGTTCATAGTGGTTGGAGGTACTCTCCTACTCATTGTTGAAGTGATTAAAAGGTCTTTTTTGGTGGTTTAAAAGTTATTTCTTTTGCGTAAGTCTCTCTTCTTGGTTTCTATGTGGTTTTGCCTAGATCTTCATCTATCGTTCTCTCGATTTTCTAGATCTACACATTATTTTGGTAGATTTATGGTTGTTTTTTCCTTGGTTGTTGATTATATGGGTTGTGGATGTCAGTGAAGGTGATCTAGATCATTTTCGGTGGTAAGTTCTCCTGGTTTGGGGTGAGTTTGTTTGTGGGTCAATTTTGCAAGAACCCTAAAGGTAGGTGTCCTCTCTCTCAACTCGACATTGTTAAAACTTGAATCTTGGTTACAATTAATTTATTATTCATAATATTAATTGTTTTCTATGTGTGAAATTCGATAGACATCCAATTGTGATATTTTGGAAGTTTTTTGAAAAAGGGTGCTTGGTGGTGAAATTCTCTTTTTGTGGATTTTACAAAAGAGATTTTAAAATGGGTTATCGAAAATGATTTGAAAACATGATTGATAAAAAATGGGGTTCGATAAATATTTTGTTTATTTAAATGTGGTTTGTCATGGGAAATAATATAAAGGTGGTTTCTATAAATGGTTTATTTATTGATGTTGTTTGGTAGGTTATGGAAATGGTTATTTGCAAATTGTTGGGTCCTTGGTGGGTTATAGGTTTTTTGTGGCTTGTTGAAATTTAATGGTAAAGTGGGAAGGAATTATCAATATAAAAGGTGATGGATAGTGGTTGTAAGAACAACCATTAAGGGTAGTGGTCGGAAAGCACCACTAGTTATGAATGGGGTGAACGAGATGAGAAGAAGTCCCACTATTTCGATTTCTTAGTTCTGTGTTTCTATGAAAGATGATAATTTTTGTGATATTATGAAATGGTGGTATGGTTGTTGGAATTCCTATGTGTTTTGGGGATTTGGGTGGAAATGATATTATATGAAGTGTTTTTATTATTGTATGTCATTTCAATTTTGAATGTTTTATATAAACTATATATATAAATGTGTTAACAATTTCATCCTAATGGCTTGTGTACTGAAGACATTTGGGGAAAACCTAGTGAGTATTAGTACTCACTGCCTGTTTTTTCACTTTGGTGCTTTTGCAGATATCGTATTCTATGACACATGTAAAGGTAAAGCATCACATTATTAGTGGATCATGGTGATGCTTCGGAGAGGTGATGGTTCTTAGAGCATGGAGCATGCTGTAGAGAAATGGAGTGTGTCTTGGTTTCTTAAGGGTCTCATGTTAGGTCTTATACATAGTAATCTGTTATTATATTAGGTTGTATTATGGATCAACTTGGTGGAATTTTTGGTAATAGAAGTTTCAATGTTCTATCGACATGAATTATATAGATCGTTGTTAAGGGATGGTTTTGTCGGTTTTGTCTTAAAGGAAATTTCTTCCCCATTTGTTTCTCGATGCCCTCGACATTTATTTCCATGTATTTGAGCATTGGGATTGTCACCTAAGGCCAACTAGAAAAACTCTACCCTCTCGAGCCAATGGGATGGTGTGGGATGTTACAACAATGTTTTGTGAAATATTTTTTTTATATAAATTTATTCTATTTTATATATTGTGTTACATTAATCTCTATAATTATATTATGTTTCATGCAACTCGGAGTTTAACCAAAACATGGAATACTATTAAAATATTATTTATTAATACGATATTATTTTCTGGCTATTGGAGTGGGGCGTATGAACAATATTTACAAAATTTTGAAAATATATGGTTTACACATGCATATGAAATGAATTATTTTGTAAATAATTAATTATAAATGGAAATAAAACTATTTGAAAATAAATAAATTCTATTTTTGAAAGACACTTTTCATGAAAAAGATATGGTTTACCTAAAAAATTAAATAATTCCCCTTTAGTTAATAATTTTAATTAGATTTTTATATTATATATTCAACCATATTTTTAATTTTCAAGTTATGTTTTTATTGAAAATAGAAATGAATTTTTCAATGTCATTATTTAAAATGTATTTTTATAAAAAATAATTTTTCTCCCTTTTAATAAAATTATTAACAATTAAATTTATTAAAATTTAATAAATTTATTTTTTAAAATAAATTTCACATTGGAAACCATTTTGTGAAAATTATCATAGGGTGAATGTTTTAGAAGATAAACTTTTCGATAAATTGTAATCAAAATACAGGTTTTTATTAAAGAATGACATTTATTTAAATGATTATAAGAAAATAAAAAAATATCAGGAGATGTTTTGAATAGAAAAAATATTTAAATAATATATCTACTATTCTAATTTAGTTAATTATAATAATTCTTATATTGAGTTTTGACACATAAAACTTATTAAATTTTGAACATTTTCTATTTCAAAACCATCTTTCTCATCACATCATCGATGTTAATACTAAATTAAATTTTTTCCACCTTTGTCAATATAATTGATAAAAATTGAATTCATGTTTTAAATCATATTAATAAATATTTTACAAATAAATAAATTACTTAATTTTCATGATTAAAAGTAAAAACATTAAAAATAAAATTGTAGATAAGTTAAACATTATTTTAAACAGGGTTATACAAGAAATATATTAGTATAAATGACTGAAAACATTTCAACAACTCATTTAATGGAAATTTATTGACCTTATAATATCTAATTATTTAAAATGGTCTAATTTTATTCCCTATATCATGTTAAAAATGATGTTATAACTTTACATTTTCAAAAATTACAAGGGTTCCAATCACATCATTTATAAAAGGCCACATGTCTCTTAACTTATTAAAAAATTCAAACCCCATTGTTTAGGGAAATCAATGATCAAATAAAATTATTAATTACCTCATAATTTTTTATTTTCCTTATGTTGGAAAAAAATCCAATGTAACAATATTTTTGCTATAATCCCAAAGAATTTTTCTAGAGAAGAGTTAATGTTACTTACTAAGCTATTTATTTAAATTTATTTCCCCAACTACATAAATAATAATTAAACAACAATAATATAATAACATATATATATATATAATCCATATACATATATTTTATTATGTTAATGTATTATCATAAATTCTTCTCATCTTCAATCAAATGGGTTATAAAATCATCATTCGTGTGGATGAAGGACTACCACCTCGTGAACTGATGAAATTCGTTTTCCATCACTACCAGTCACAGTAGGATATAATGATGGATTTATTATATATATATACATATATATTTAATAATAACATATATTAATTTTTTTCAATAATATTTTCTCATTTTTCATCCAACATTCCATTTAATTTTGGAATATGATAGTGTTGCTTATGTGCATGGTGGACTATGACCTCATGAAGCGATGTGATGTGTCTACTCTTTACCTAGATAGTAATAAAGAAATTTTTCAATAAAAATATGTAATATATATGGCATAAAAATTATTCTTTATTTGTTTATATTATTTAAATTTATTTCTATAAATATATTGAGAAAAGGGATATAGCGTTCATGCCTGCCTACGAGTTACCATCCACATGAAAGATGTATTTAATTTTGTATCTCTAACTAATATAGAATAATATATATATATATATAATTAGTATTTATAATATTTATAAAATATTAAACAGTTTATAGATTATTTAACCATGATCAATATAATAGGACCAAAAATAAAATAAAAATTTGTACTTGAATGTTTATGAAGAGCCATATTTATTAAAAAATGGAAAAAAAGAATATCTACTTTTAACTATTAGGGAACCCATTACATGGAAGATAACCCCAAACAAATAGAAAAAATGATTCATCAATGCCTATTAAAGTCCTAGAGGAATTTATCATTTAAAATAAGTTTCTTGGGTGACTAATAGAACAAACCAATTACAAAAGGCAAGACACATAATGCCAAAATGTCTAAAGACTTAAAGACCCAAGTGAAAATCCCCAAGGCCAGTAGAAACCATAGGTGACTAAAACACCAGATATCTTCCCCACCATAATAATCCCAAAATATTTCCACTTCCAGTTCAAAAACCTTTCATCAAATTTACTAGTGTCACAGAGGTTATCTCTACTTCCAATATAATAGACATCACAACATCCAATACCAATCCAACAAAACCATGTTAGAAATAATAGATAATGAGTTTATCATATAAGGATTCCTAAGAGGGAATATCCATGTGGTAGAATCCTCTAGAAAAAGGAAAAAATATACTCGAGCATCCCTGTTGGAAACTACATAACAGTGCTTCATCACAAGATGAACATTCCATTAAGCCACAGAGCCGGAGTCGTGTCACCGAAACTTCTGGATATGCCACCAATTCATCCAATTTAGATTCCTTAAAATAATTTAAGGTTTAATATATATTAATATTATTCTATAATATATTTATAAAATTATTATATTTTTTATACATGAGGGTTTATGGTGTCTGATTGAAGAGAAGTCTTAATGAAATGGATTTATGTATCACTTTTTCAATCTATGAGACAAAATCCATATTAATTATGTATTTATTTTATGTGGTCTATATAATACCCATGAATTTATTTTAATATTATTATCCTTAAAATTTATTTTATTTTTATTTCCATTTTAGTGTCTCTCTTAAATAGGGTTTATGATCCCAGTTTTAACAAACATGTTAGTTATTTTTGACTCAATTTTCCTTCCATGAGAAATATGTTATGTTATTCAAATATATTCTATTATGATGTGTATATAAAAACCCATTCACATTTAATATAATTAATTTATTTGTTCTAATTATATTTTATTTTTAATTTATTTTTATTCTTTCATGTTTCTTATAATTCAATGCTACTAAATTTTTATGTAGTATATGTATAAATCTCAACATTTAGAGTGATTACTTATGATTATGCTTCTAATGATAAAATATTATAATTGATAATTTAACAAAATCTTTAATTTTATTATTATTCATTTATGAAATGAGAATACATGTTTTCCTTTCATTTTCCACAATTTATTTACTCAAAATTTCATAAGATGTTTTTCTATGATAAATGATCTATATTTCTCTCGTCAATTCAAAAATCATTTTATCCTAAAAATATGTTTTCTAAAACTATTTTCGACAATATAAAAATATTTATAATAATTATTTTTTAATAAAATTACACATGTCTAAATTTAAATAATTAGAGGAATGTAAATGTGATTTTCCAAATAATTCTCATTTTTATTTTTACTAACATGTGAAGGAAATATTTGTTGTTATATGTTTTAAATTAACATAATTTTCTACCATCATATCCGTTATTTACATTAATTCTTAGTTTATATGTCTTATAGATTATTTTCAATGAAAATGGTCTAAAATATTTCTATTTTTAAGCAATTTTTATTTAAATAAAAGATGTTATTTTCATACAGAAATGTTTTAGAACAATTTTAATGATTCCAATATAAGTTATCAAGATTATTTTCAATGAAAGGGTCATAAAAAAATATTTTTAATTTATATTTTTGAAATGTTATTTTCAAATAAAATAAACTTTCCTTAAAAAATATTTAAAAAAACTTATTTTTTCTTTTATATGATATCAAGGATATTTTAAAATAAAATAATTTCTAATATATTTTTTAAATATTCAATTTTAAAATGTGATTTTAGAAGGAATTTTTTTCCAAAAAAGTTTAAATTATTTTTAAAGTATACAATATTTGTTTTCCATGATTATTTTCAAATAAAATTATTTCAAAATATAAATTATATATTGTAAATTAAAAAATTATTTTCAAATAAAAAATTATTATCCTCAAAAAATGATTTATGTGTCTTTTAAAAATAATTTTATATCTAAGATGACATCTTTTGATTTAACATATGCATTAATGGGATTATTATCCTAGGATAACATTATTACTATTTCTTTAAATGGTTTGTTTTTGTGACGAAATGATTTTTATGAAACCTATTTCTTTTAATGGTTTATACTACGCGGAAATTCATATGTAAACTAAGTATTTTCATGTATTATTTTATAATGAAATAAAATAATGATTTTAAAACATCTATATTTTTTACATTTTATGATATGATGAAATGTTTATAAAAATCATTTCATTTTATAGGATATTATATTATGAATATTTTAATATCATGTGGCTCATATAAAAATTACCTTAACTATTTTAGGGGTGATACCTACATCTCACTCTAATGAATTGGATAAATATTTAAATCCCATGAGATATATAGAACTGGAATTGGGAGTGAACAAAGATCAATATGAAATTTTTCCCATTATGATGCTCTTAATAGCGAACATTGAGTACTATGATGATTTTGGTAGTGATACAATTCGACTATATTATCCTTATTAGGGATACTTGAATACTATGGGAATGTATTATAATATTATTTGTAGTCCACAATTCTTTAACTTATACTAATTTAATGCTATCCTAGAATGTGTTCTTTGGTTGATTTATGATTCAGGTCTTATTAACTACCAATATGTATTCCTTATCTCTTGAAAATGATCTTTTAGTTGTATTTTATAGTTTAAATTTATATTTTCAAGTTCTCATACCCCTATGATCATCTCATGCTTATATGATAATTGATATCTCACATTGTTACCCTTATAGAGCATCTGAGCTCACCCATTCATCTGTTTATTTTCCTTAGGTAATAAAGAGAGGTTTTAAGTAGGGTGTTTTGTGACGATTAATAAATTGAAAGATATTTATGGAAGATATTTAAGATCTTTCACCAAATTTCAATACTTTATACAATGTTTCCAATGAAACTAAACTCCTGTGGTCCTTAGGCCTAAGTTTATGAAATGAATTGTATATTTATTTAAAAATATGAAATATCTATGTATGAAATTCCTCAGATTCTATTGTTGGTATCATAGGTTAGAACTAGTTTAGATTTGGAAACATGGATATTAAAATGTTAATGATAAATCGAACGATATGTCTAAGGGTATGTTTATAAGGACAAGTCTAAGAATGAGTCAAAATATAGTAAAACATCATAATCATTTTGGATAAGGGTAGTGATTGTGGTCTCTAAGTAATTACATCCATATCTAGATACAAAAAGAATATGTGGGTCATTTATAGAGGAACCTATGGGTAATAAAACATAAAATATTGTAGTGAGCTAGAAAAGAATTTCACCTAGTGCATGAAAATGGAACTTCGTACAACCCTTGATTGACACTCCCTGGAGATATTCTTGGGAAATTCACAAATTTTTTATAAACCATAATATGGTATTTAAAAACTGAATCCTATTAATTACCTATGATAAACATAATGTGTCATAGAATAATAGAAGGTTTCATAATTTAGACTTCTTATAAGTGATTTTTTTACTACGCGGTTCCCCACTATGATTTTTATAGCTCGGTGTTTTTTTGTATTTTTTCAAAGTAAAGAAAAAGATGGAAATTGATCAACATTTAATGTGATAGAAAATGTTTTATTGAGAAAAAAAATTGAATTACAACTGTAGTTATGGATATAGTGATTATTCTTAGTCGATTATTATGAAACAAGATTAAAAACATGAACCTTTACAAACTATTGTACTCAAAAAACAAATAAAGGATATATTTTATTGAAATTTAGGGTGGTGGACACCATGGAAAAAATAATATTCTATTTTCTATATATCAATAATGTTATAATAAGCACTCCATGTAATGTATCAAAGGAACGAGTAGATATTTTGAGTATGGAAATGGACATAAAGAAAGTAGTTGCCTTGAAAAAAACCAAATGTTTGGTTAATTATATGTATGAGAATAATGGACTCCCTATGATATCATCAATGTTTTGATGTTATAAATGTGGAATGTTTCTCAATTATGAAATATTTTTTTCTATTTGGAAATTTCATGGAGAGAATCCGCATTTTTTCATGAGTAATAGTTGTATTAATGATGACAAAGACATTAAAAATGACATATGAAATAAAATAAGTGTTTTTGAATAAAATGAAAATTCCTTTTTAATGGTGTATTAAGAAATTGGAATGATTTATTTGGTCTTTTATTGAGACTCAATTAATTATATTATTATTAGTGGTATTCAAGTTATTAGTATCATGAACCATGTATGGATTGTTCTATACATTTTTTCCATTAATGAGTTTCAATACTATCTAAAATGGTACTGATGGTGTTGAAAAGTGATTTAATAGAAAGGTGATGTTTTGATTAAGGTAATATTACCCATAATATGTTCTTGAGGTTGAGAAAATGGTCTTATGTTTTTATAATTATATGAATTTTTTAGATATAGAAAATTGGATAGTAATTAGTTCCTTGGAAATGATAAATGATTTGATAACAAATTGTTTAATTATATCACTGATGGGGTTTATAAAATTATATTATTTATGTAATATATTCAATTATCTATTTTTTATTTCTGCAATGCGGAAGTATGTATGTTTTCATTATGTCTTCATAGTACTTCTGTTCATTACTATTAGTCAAGAAAATATATGAAAAGGGAATTTGATTATCCGGTATGTGACTATCATGTGATTCATTATAATAATTGGGGGATAATTGTTATATTTATTCAGATATATTTATTCATATTAATTAATTTTTTAATATTTGAATAGTTATAAGGTCAACCACTTATTTGTGGTTTTAATTTGAATTTTGGATTTGGTTTTAGAAATTTAATAATTATTTTACCATATAAATATTTATGTATAACTTGTGCCAACTATTTTTTTTTGATAATATCTAGATATATATGAAATGAATTATCATTATTTTTGGTATCTTATTTAGTGATTCAAAATTGTAAATTAATCTCTTAGTGTAAGAGATAAAGTTGAAAATTTTAAGGCATAACCAAAGGATAATATTCTCTTTTGAAATGAAATTTAATAAAATAAGTTTATATTATATAGAAAATTTCCCAAATTTTGGAAATGGATCTTGAAAAAAAGTTTAAAACATTTAGATTCATTTAGGGTTAATTAATAGACCTTTCACCTTTCATTGATTTATGGATTTATAGTCATTTACAATCCCCCGACAATTTTCTCTATCAATCTACATCAGTATTTGGGTTCTAGTTTTCTGTTTTATGTTACTTTTTACCTGTCCAATAAATGATATCCTACTTGTATACCAAGTTCTGTGTCATTTTAGTTAACTTTGTCAAATTTATTTCTCTCTTTTAAAAGAGAAATTTTGATCAACCCATTTTATGATGTGGGTTTCCCATGATGATATTTTAAATGGTTAAACCCTTTCATACAAAGGATAAGTTAAAATTGTGATAATAAAATATATTTAAGGGGTAGAATGAAACTCTCTGTGATTTGATTAATTATTTGGTTCAAATAAATTTAATACTTTTTATATTTTTCATTACATGAAACATTGAGTGTGGATTAAGTTTTATACAACAACATTTTAAATGAAAGGTGGAATACTATAAAAATATTATTTACTAATAGGTTAATTATCACCTAGATATTTGAATGGAGGATATGAATAATATAATCTAAATTATGGAAATATATGGTTTACTCATATTTCTAAAATGAATTTGTTCGTTACCAATTAATTAAAAATGAAATTAAAAACAATTTTAAAATAAAGGAAAAGTTTTTCCTCAATACAATTGATGAAAAGAATACCTTTTACCTCCCAATTATAAATAAATAACTCTTAGAAAAATATTTTAATGAAATATATATTATTAGTCAATAAAATAGTTAACATTCATATTATTTGTTTTCTAGAAAATATATAAGTATAAGTTCAATTTTACAAGGACAAAAAGTATTCTTGTGAAAATTATTTTTGTCATATTTTTGGAAATAAATTGAAACATAACTTTAGTATAGTTTTAGAAGATTTATTTCATAAAATAATTATCACAAACCGTCCCATGTGGCCCATGTCGATACTACCCCAAGCCCGCCTTCCATAGACCATGGGCTGGCGACTAACACTGAAAGGCGTATTACTTAAAACAAGAAGGTGTTGACTTTAAACCAGTACAAACACACAGTCTGAGAACAAAACAAGAAGAAACTGTGAATTAAATTGTTGTAGTAAAAAGGAGGGCTGAATGTAAAAGCGGCTGGAATAAAATCCCAACTGAAAGTAAGGGAATAACTGAAAGTACAAATACAACTGAAAGAAAAAACACAACTGTAAATCAAAAAATAGCTACTGATTCATCCTATGAGGATCCAACCTAATGGATAGGTATAGATTGCCTCCATAGGACTCCACATACTCCTATTTCCTCCGTGTACCGCTTTGTCCTAGCTCCCTCATGGCTCAGCCCAACTGCTCATTGTGTGCACAAGACACAACAAGGTGCAAGCGAAGCCCGTGAAATGTTGAGTATAACGATACTCAGATGGGATACCAAGACCCCATAAGGACTCTCAACATACCAAAATTAAAACAACGAGGCCTTATCTCAATCAGAAATCACAACGAAATAGACACAACTCAATTAGAGTTTTATATCAAACAAGGTATACAACTCAGAGAAACATGATATAATGCTGACCCACACCGAATCACTATGAATGATGATATCCAACCACATATTCTCTAGGCCAAATAACAATTAACATTCATAGTCACAACGTCGAACACCTCAGCTACAGGATTACACCTCCTTTATTAAATATAGTGGTCTGGCCACACCACACTGAGGCGCTTCCCACTAAACTTGAACTGCTGAGGTACTGCTCACCATCACGTATCGGGGGTCTACCAGGTCACATAGAGTGTCTACCCCACTATGTTCTACTTATATACTCCTCCCCATCATGTAGTATGGCTTCTCCCCACTATGGCAAGTTGAGTTACTCCTCTCCATCGTGTAGTGTGCCCGTCAAGTCCATATGAGTCGAATAGTGAACAGTCGTTAGGTCACAGCCAGTCATAGTGTTTCGTATAAAGTGCGCTTGGGAGAACATATCCTGAAGACTTCGGTCATATTTTAACTAGAACAAAGTCTCACAAAGAAGTAACATGATGGTATGTCGTGTCACAAGGGTCCTAATGCAACTGACGGTGCATCAACCATACGCCTGGTCTGTTCGTTATAGGCATTTCAGTGCCAAGGGCCTAGTTGGATTTGGATGAAGTCCAACCCATACATAATCCAAGTTTCAACAAAACAATCATAGAGTAATTCAAATGGAACATATTTCTCCAAGGATACCAACACCACAGACGGTTCTTCAAACAGACATCAAGTAAATTAGTTAGGGATTGTTTTGTGTTACTGGTCGGTACTGGGTCCGGGTCTGGTCCGCCTTGGTCGGACTGGCCCAACACCATTCGGCATGGGCCGACCTGGTTTGATTGAAATAGACCCGGCCCGACATGATTTTATCCTAACCCCGGACAACTCGACATGCTAGGTAAGGCCTTACACGGCTGGGCTGCGGGTTAGGATGATGCTCGACAAGTCGGCCTAATGGGTTGCAGGTCGGTCCGCTATGCCGACGCAGCGGTGCCACCCACCTGGCGGCTCGGGATGCCAGGGATACCTAAACATGGCATGTATGGGTAGGGAAGACGTTTTGTGGAACCGTGTCATCGGTTCATGCCACATGGATTCACCCAATGCGGTGCCACGTAGCGCCGCTGGTCATTTGTGCCACGACCGATGGGTCATGGGTTTGCCGCATGGTGCACCACTGGAACGCACCTCATCCACCGTCCACTGGTCGAACCGGGGGTCCCCTACTCATTTCATGGATTTTTCAGGCCATGGACTTACTACTGCGTGGGCACCCCATCTGTGGTGTGCCCTACATCCTCTCTTCCGGTTCCATCGTGACCGGCTGACCTCTCTAGCAGCGCGCGACGACGAGCTACACTGTAACCCGCATCCAATTAGTGTGTCAATTTCCATCCTCCAGTCGCCACAGTTAACGAACTACGACCTCCTTTGTTCATCAGCGACATGCAATGGTGCGTCGTGCCTCCTCTATTGTCGGCCGATGTCGACCGCTTTGATTACCATCGTGGCTTTGTGTCGTTGCCTCTTCTTGTGTTGTGTGTCAACACACTATCACCAACATAGCCGGTCAGTATTGTTGTGCCATCTATTTTCCATGGGGGTACAAAATTATCAAAGTAGTGGAGGGTTCGGGCCAGGTTCTATAGGCCCACACCCTCCGCATTAGCTCGAAAACACATGGGCGGTTAAATCTTTAACAAACTATTAGAATTTAAATCATGATAAACTCCACAAAAGATACCCCACAATAACCTCCCAAAAAATTGAATGAATCATGTGTCAACCTGTTAGTCAGTTGACCAGTGTTCTTCATATTATTCAATAAAACGGAAGTAAAAAACATTTAAAAAGTATTAACGAATAAACTCATACCTTGAAATGCCAAAGAAAACGCCCGTGCTTGAAGGTGGATCATGATCTTCCTTCTCGCAACCAGTTCGCAATGATGCCACACATACATCGCCATTCGTTTCATGGTTCAGTGTCTCCCATCACCTCCTGCTGGATTTGCTCCGTCTTCTAAGGGTCTGGCATTACAGTTCTCCTTTAGCACTTAGTTACTTGGAGAAGCTATGCTAGTACCTCCCCCCAAACTCCATATATGATGGAGAGGGGGAGGATAAGTAATTACATTGGATTTTAATGGGGATCATCTATTATGATGCTTCCAAATTCCATCAATGATGTTGTTAATTCATGTTGGGTGGTCATTCCATTTATTGGGTTGACACATTGCTAGCCTCTCCCTTTTTCTTATCTGTTTGAGGATATATAATAAAATATTAAAATTATTTTATTTCATTTCATTTAAAAAGACCCAAAACATAACTTTTTCTTGGGACCTACTACTATCAAAGTAAATTCTCCCTTAAGTGAATCTCGGCGCTGTAGATTCAATGGTGCCCTCATATTTTATTCCGAGCACCGGTTAAAAAGTTATAAAATTGTGCTCGCTTGTTTACTGAACGTACCTAAAAAATGTTCGATAAAATATTAATGTTCACCCAAAACTCATGCCAGTCAATGATTTCATAAAAGTAAGGAAAACATGCTCCCAAAGAACTCAACGATACCCTTGTATTTCCAATTCAAGTTACCATTTAGATGTTATGGATTTTATAATAAAATATTTTTCACTTAATTATTTTATTAATGGAAGAAAACTGACTTTTACAAGTGGTTCGTGCTGGTCAATGTTAGTCTCTATCTAAAAAAAGCATACCCTCATGAGCTCAGCGGTGGTCTTGGAATTGTTATGTTAGTTAATATTCGTGTGTTATAGGGATTTGAAAAATAAAATAACTTTATTTAATTATTTTATTTACATGTATGTCATTTTTGGGTTTTCTCACAGGTGGCTAGCACTTTCTAAACTTAAGTCACACATAGGTAAAACCTTCAATCCTGAATGCAATGGTGCCCTTGGATTTCAGATCTGGGAAACGGTTTATAAGTTATTCAAATTTTTCAGGAAAACTCCTTACACGTGATAATTAAATCTTTACAAAACTCAACGGATCATTATTCACACATTGGTCCTCAGAATCATGTGTTGTCAAATTTCGTGGTCTTTAAATAATTAAATATAATTATTAAAATTATATTGAAATTATGGGACATTACATTATCCTCTCTATAGGGATTTATGTCCCCAAAACCCCGAAAAAATAAATTCAAAAAAATGAGGGAACTGAAAATGAATCTGAGCCTCCCAATCCCTTGTGCTCTCATGGAGGTCACCATGTTGCCACTGAGATCGCACCATAGGGATTGACCATTCACAGATGACTCTCTCATATCAATCTTATATCTTCACCAGAAACCATTTAAATGTCACACCATCATCAAAATTCATCTCGCCCAAGTCGATAACATGAAATGGATCATGAATGCATCTCCTCAGCTAGGACACATGGAAAACATTATTCTCATGGTGCATCTGTGGGGAAGGAGATAGATGGTATGCCAACTCTCCCACTCTTCTATGAATTTAGAATGGTATGATGAACCATGGAAATAACTTTCCACCCCGGGAAAATCTCTGCAAACCACATTGAGGTGAGACGTGTTGAATGATATGGTCTCCCTCCTCTTATCGGCATAAGACATTGGTCGGCTCTGTGTAGTCATCACTTGCTGACAAATGAGACATCTTGATACAAACTCTTCCATTTTTTCGCTCATCCCTGGTGACAACTACTGACACTAGAGGTCCTAGTACATCTTTTCCACAACGGGATATACTACTATAGGGGACCTATGTATCTCCCTAAACACCTCCTCCTGTAGAAACCTAGGTTCCATTGTATGTACTCGGAAGAGGATGACATGCTCCCCATCTTCAGAAAATTCATTAGGTGCATGACCTGAGGATATTTGAGCATGTAGAGCCTCATAGTCAATGACCCCAAGATGAACCTCCCTATCTTTTTTAAGGATTAGGGGAGTGAGTGATATAGACTAGAGGTAAGCTTCACTATCCATATCCATGAAGGTTGTTAGTAGCACGACTAGATTATCTATTTACTTACATAGTAGTTGTAGAAAAGAACTCTTGCTTAGTGAATCTGCTACCAAATTCCCCTTCCCAGTACTATTGAAAATCTCAAGGTCATAATCCTAGTGGAACTGTATCCATCACAGTTGTCTAAAGTTTAATTCCTTCTGAGAGACGATATTCCTGAGACTCTTTTGATAATAGTAGACTGTAAAATGTTTGCTCATCAAGTAATGTCCCCACACCATCAAGGTGAAGACAAAAGATGGTAACTCTAGGTCATGGGTAGCATAGTTCTGCTCATGATGTCTCAACTTCTGTGAGCCAATGGTGATCACTTCTCTCTCCTCCATACAGACACACCCATGTATGGTCCATGATGCATTGTAGTAGAATACATACCCAATGTCATCTTATGGTAGCCCCAAGATGGGGGCACTCGTCAGTCAATGCCTCAGCTCCTGAAAGCTCTACTGAAATCTCTTTGTCCACACAATGGTTTGTCCCTTCCTCACCAACGCTGACTAGGGTTCTGCATCTCTGTAAAATGAATTCACAAATATATATTAGAACCCATCCAACCACAGGAAAATATGAACCTTTTCACGCTCCTGGGAGGCTCCCAAGAAAGAACAACCTATATCTTCATTAGATCCACTGCAACTCCAGCCTCCAAGATAACATGTCATAGAATGGGGACCTCTCAAATCCATAACTAGAACATCATGTGTTTACCATTAAGATGGTGCTCTCAAAGTGTATCAAAATCTACCTGCATATGATAGGAATGATCCTCCTCTATTGCTATGTATACAATGATATCATAGATGAACACCACCACGATGTGATCAAGGTATGATTGAATGATCCTACTAATGAGTCATGTGAACACTGATGGGGTGTTGTTCATTCCAAAAGGCATAATGAAGAACTCATAATGGAAATACTGACCTCTGAAGGCCATCTACTACACATCCTTGTCTCATATCCTAAGCTGGTGATAGCCTGACCTATGTTATATCTTCAAAAAACAACAATCTCCCTTCAGCTGATCGAAAAAATCATCAATACTCAGAATTCATAAATTGTTCTTAACGATCACTTGGTTCAGGTTCTGGTAGTCCAAACCGAGTCTAAAATGCCCATCCGCCTTCTTGGCGAACAAAATCGGGGATTCCCATAGAGAAATATGGGTCTTATGAACCCATTTTCCTGCAAATCCCCCAACTATACCAGTAACACACGATGCTCTGTGGGATCCATTCTATATGCTGTTGTAGATATCAGCGTCGTCCTATGATACAGGTCGATGTAAATGTCTACCTCTCTATGTTGAGGTAGTCCCAGAACATCATCTGGAAATACATCTACTGTTCCACCACTACAGGTTATCTTGGACACTCTGCATCATCTGCTCTGAGGGTAGGGATTTCCAACTGATAAGTAATCCGTTGCACCCTCTTTTGGGTAAGTCTATCATGTGATACAAAGGATCCCTTCTCACCGGTGGAGGAAAACCAGGTCTCATCCATGCGGACACACCACACATGGTGCCTACTATAGTCAATCTATGTGCCGAATATGGATAATCATTCCATACCCAAGATGACGTCGTAAGGCCTCAATTATGCTACTAGGCAATCTCAGTAAATGCTATCGCCTCCATGAGTAATGTCACGCTGCTGACACCAGTGTTTTTATCAACTCTCCTTCTAATTCTATCTACAGGCATGAGGGTCAAGTCAACAATTAAACCGAATACTCTAGGTTTTTAACAAGATTCATGGAAGGAATGAATGATTGGTACTTATGTCTATAAATACAGTAACTATTTGTAGACACAGACCTTATCTCAAATCATAACTATGGCTATTGGGTCCCACTGCTTGACTACATGTAGCTACTACCTTCCTATGTCCTCTAGCAACCTGAGTTTGGTGGGGACCCCAAAAGGGGTGGTTGTATCATGTTGAAATATATACCACCTCATGCAGCTCTCCTTGCTCTACTTCCACATCTGCATCCCTAAAAATTTGTCTGTCCTAATCGTATCCTCTTCCCGAATTATTTTACATGCCCATGTCTCTAATAATGGAACCAGTTTCCTTCTTTCCCACTGCTAACATTCACTATTTGTACCAGCTCATCCAAAGAACATTCATCCACAAAGTTTCTCTCTAGAACCCAAACATAAGTATGAATTCATAAAGTAATAGTGTTGGAACATATGTCTTTAAACAAACCTCGCTCGTATGTCTTAGACATGAAGCACTAAACGTATATTATGCATCGAGTCCCAAGCATGGTCGGTATGCCTTGATGAATAATCAGTATTTGACATGTCGTCCTACTAATGCTATAGAAGCTCTAGTGAACTCATAGCCACCTCCTGAAGCTAGTACTTAGACACCTGTGAGTCAAGCTATCAATTTATCCTGAGGGGTTTCTGAAGTTGAAACACGTGTAAGGCAACATGCCAACATGTTTCCTATATCAGTACCTCCAGTTGTATCTTCTGACCAACGGGTAGTGATATAGCTAGAAAAATACCCAAAGGTACCATCTCGGGCAACAGTCCCTATACTGAAGCCTCATTACCCAATGAACCATTCTCATTGTAACATACTAGAAAATACCAATAGCTAGGATCACCATCTAATTTACCAGTGTCCCATATAGGCGGAAAACTCTAGCCATAGCCTTCAGCAAGTCCTCAGCTACCTGGGGATCTATCTCACCTCAAAACCTCAGAGGCCTCGGCCGCTAGAATTCGAGCAACACACTCAGTCGGTGTGCACCATCTTCCAGTGTGTATGGTGGTAATTGATTCCCAATGGGTGGTGGGGATACTAGTACACCACCTGAAGGTTCCAACATAGTAAGAAGGACCAACACCAGAGCCTCGTCACTTGTTGGACCGTCATCATGTACTCTCTCAGGAATCCATGATGGTTGTCTATGCAGCGGCATACTGATAAGGAACAAGTTCCCCATTTTAATTATGTTATACCAGGTGAGATGACTCAAAATATCAAAAAGAAAACATTCTAAAATACATTCCATTAGTGTTTTCGTGGGCTAGGTCAGAAATCCAAATTTATCGTCCTGGTATATGGATAAGTTGGCCACCACACCAACAGTAGACTACACGAACTGAAAACCACACTCATAAAATTTAACAAAATTGCTTCACATAAAATTTCAGAGTCCTAGTTCTTTGGTAGAATTGAACTCTTCTGCTACCACTTAGTCATGACCTGTCCCCTAGGGCACGTGTCGTGACTACCCAAAGATCACCTTCTATAGGCCAGAGGATGGCCACTAGAACCAAAATGTGTATTCAAAAAATAGGAAGGGGTTTCTTTTAAAACTATATAAAAACAATGTCCGAGAAGACATCAAGAAGAAACTGTGAAGTAAACTGCTGTAATAAAAAGGTGTGATTAAATTTAAAGGGGGCAGAATATAAGCCGAACTGAAATTACTAGAACAACTAAAAGTACAAAAAAAACTGAAAGGAACAATAAAACTGAAAACTGAAAAAAAGCTACTGAGTCATCCTCTAAGGATCCTACCTAAAATGTAGGTACATATCACCACCTCATCACTCCATCAATTCCTTTCCTCCCAGCATACCGCCTAGTCCTGGCTCTTTCAAGCCTCATCCCATTTGCTTGTCATCAGAACAAGACACAATAAGGTGCAGGTGAAGAACGTGTTGGGTTAAGTATAATGATACTATATAGGGACCCCATGAAACAAAATGGTTTAACAAAATTACACAAAGAAAACCACAAGGCTTGACCTCAATCACAATGAACAAAGAAATAGACATAGCTCAATTAGAGTTTCAACTCAAACCAGTTATACAAATCAAATAAAAAAGATATGATACTGACCAACACAGGATCACTATAAATGTTGATAGCCATCCACATATTCACTAATTCTATGAACATGTAACATTTTCAGTCACAATTTCGAACACATAGGTTGTAGGAGAACAACTCCCCTATCGAGAATAGTGGGTATGTCGCGTTACATAGAGGTGGTTCCCTCTAACCTTGAACTGCTGAGCTACTCCTCCCCTTCGTGCACCATCGGTCTACTCAGTCACACAGTGCCACTCCCCCACTGTGGCCTACTAAGGTACTCCTCCCCATCGTGTACTATGACCTCTCCCCACCACGTTCTACATAGATACTCCTCCTCGTAGCATATTTTGCCCTTCATGTCAATACAAGATGAAAACTCAATAGTTTTTAGGTCTTATCCAGTCGTAGTGTTCTATACGTAGTGCGCTTGGGAGAACCACACCCCAATCCATTAGTAGTATTTCAACCAGCATGAAGGTTTACAAAGAAGTAACCTGATGATCAGTGATGTCACAAGGGTTCCAATTCAACAAACAGTGAGTCAACCAGATGAAGGCTATGTGCGTTATTGACCTTCCAGTACCAAGGACCCAGTTGGATTCGGGTGTTATCCAACCTGGTTGAACTCCAAGTTTCTCTAAAACTCTTATGAGTAATTCAAAAGGAATTTCTCACACCAAGTATCTATATGTCGCCAACAGATCGTCAAAAAGACGTCTGATTTAGGAGTTAGTGCTTGTTTTGTGTAAATGGTCGGTATTGGGTCTGGGTCCAGTCTGGCTCGGTCGTACAAGCCCGACCGAGTTCGGCTTGGCCTAATAGGGTCAACCTATCCCCTGGGCCTGGTTGGACCCGGTTGGGCTGGGGTCAGGCTACTGGGCTGACCAGGCGTTGCCACCCGCCTAGCGGTGCGGACGCCAGGGATACTCAAATGTGGTATATCTGGGTAAGGCTAACCTGGTATAGTGCCACTTCAGTGGTTCAAACCATGTGGTTTGGCCCAATGTGTATCCATGTGGCGTCGTGGGTCCTCCATGCCTAGGTCGAAGGTCTTCGGCTTTGCCGCCGTGCACGCTGCTGTTGTGCGCCCCGTCAACCAGCCGCTGGTCAAACTGGCGGCCCTCTACTCCGGGCACGACCATCGTAGGGTGTGGACTAGCTGTTGTGTGGGTCCATCGTTAGGGGAACACCCAACCACCCCACTACTGGTTCAATCATGGTGGTTTGGTATGAGGGCTGACCTCTCGAGCGGCGTGCACCGACGTGATGCACCGTCACCCATGGTCGGCCGGTGTGTCGGCCGCCTTCCTCTGGTCACCACTGCTGACTAGCCACGACCTCCTTTGTTCATCGGCAGCGCGTGTTGGCACACCACACCTCCTACAAGGTCAGCCAATTTCGGCCACTTCGATGACCATCGTGGCTTTGTGAAACGACCTCTTCTAGCGGCGTACATTGACGCGTTATCCCCAACGTAGCCAGTTGGTATTGTCACGCTGTCAGTTTTCCATTGTGGTGAAAAATTAGAAAAGTATCTAAGGGTTTGGGCTTGGTTTGTAAGGCCCTCAACTTCTGTGTTAGCTCGAAAACAATAGGAGGTTAAGGGTTTAACAAACGCTTGGAATATAAATCAAGATAAACACCTAAAAGATACCCCATAATAACCTCCCGCAAAATCAAATTAATCATGGGTCAACCCGTTAGTCAGTTAACCCACATTCATTATTTCATTCCAGAACAGGGAAGAGAAAAACATTTAAAAAGCACAAAAGAATAAACCCCTACCTCAAAACGTTGAAGAAAAGGAACACTCTTGAAGGTGGATCACTTTCTTACTTCCTGCAACTTGTTCCCAATGACGCCACTCGTACATTGCCCTTCAGTTCGTGGTTCGATGTCGTCCGTCCCCTGCCCTTGGGTTGGCTCCGTCTTCTAAGGGTCTCGCATAACAGTGCTCCTTCAGCACTTTCTTTCTTGGCATAGCTATTCCGGTATGTCCCCTCAAGATCCACATATATAAGAGAGGGGGAGGGTAAGTAACGAAGTTGGTGTTTAATGGGGCTCATCAATTACGAAGCTTCAAAATTCCCCAACGACATTGTTACAGAGAGTTGTTAGGTCAAGCCATTTATTGGCTAGACACGTCACTGGCCCTACCCCTTGGCTTGTCCATTGGAGGATATTGAATAAAATATTAAAATTAATTTATTTCATTTCTTTTAAAATGTCGCAAAATATAAATTTTTTTCCAGAGCTACTACGGTCAACGTAATGTCTCTCCGATGCGATTCTAGGAACTTCAGATTCAATGGTGCCCTCTTATTTTAAATCCAAGAATTGGTTCGAAAGTTAGAAAACACTACTCTCCCATTTACAGAACGTACCTGAAAAAAAGTTCAATAAATTATTAACATTCACCCTCGACCTGTGCAGGTCGAGGTTAGGCTTTGTCTAAAGAGAACAAACCCAAAAGAACTATAAAGTACTCTCAGATATCCAGTCAGATTAACCGATTAGATGTTATGGATTTTACAATAAAATAATTTTCACATAATTATTTTATTTATATCCAAAAACTAACTTTTAATGGTGGCCCGCGCTGCCCAATGTTGGTATATTCATAAAGATAGAATACCCTCATGAGTTCATCGGTGGTCTCGGATTTCTAATCTTAGTTAATGTTCGTGAGATATAGGATTTTAAAAAATAAATTAACTTTATTTAATTATTTTATTTACAGTTATTCCATTTTTGGGTTTTCACACATGAGGCATGTGCCGAATAAACTTAAGTCTTGCCTTGGGTAAATCCGCCATCCTGAACAAAACGGTGCCTTATGATTTATGATTCGGGAAACTATTTACGATTAATTACACTTTTTTCAGTAAAATTGCATATGCTTGCTAATTAAAGCTTAAAAAAACTTCGATGGATCATTCCATGCACTCTGGTCCTCAAAATCTTGTACTGTCAGATTTTTCTGTCTCGAAATAATTTTATATATTTAAAAAAAATATTAAAAAATTTAAAGGCATTACAATAATGTTCTTTTTTTAATTCATCATTTAAAAATTATCTTATAGTCAATTTTATTGAATCTTTTGAGAATATAATGTTTTTTATTAATAGTGAAAAATACTTGTTTTTATAAAGAATTGTCGATAAATATAAAGATTTTAAAAACATTAAAATTGTGTCTTGATGGTTTTAAAATAAAATTTAGGTCAAATATATATCAATTAATTCCAATTTTTTAATTTTAATTATTTTGGAAAATAATTTATATATATAAAAGTTTTAAACATTTGAATAATTTTTTCTGAAAATCCGCTTTCTCGTAACATTTTTAGTATTGATTTTATATTAAAAATTTTCACATATATGAATAGATTTTATAAATAATGATTAAATCTTTGGAATATACCTAACTTTTATTATCTAATGCGTTAAAATTAATTCTTTACTAAAAATAGTAAAACTTATTTATCATTATTAAGATAAATATGTGTTTATTATGGTGTTAAAAATCCTATGTGCTGAAAGTGACACAAATCATGTAAAAAACACATGTTATGAACATATTTAAAACGTATAATTTCTATGATTAAATAATGGTAAATTTTTTATCCTTTTTGAATGTGAACAACATGGGTAGAACTTTTTCTGTTCACAAAAATCAATTGTTCCACTAACCTTGCTTATAAAAGGCAAACCCTCTCATCTCCTTCTCTCACATTAAACCCCATTTTTTGGTCAATAATTTACCAAATAAATTAATTAATTTACTCTTATCATCCTAAAATAATTATTTAGGTCATAAATCCAACATAGTAATCCTCTTTATTTAAACCAAATGAAGTTTTCTTAAAAGAGGTAAGACACTTAATCGATCATTTTATATTATTTCTTCCCCTATATCTTCAAATTATTATTAAACCATGATGATTATATAACCAAAATATATTAAATGTATTTAAATTATATTATTTTAATTTAATTACCAAAAACCTATTACACATCCATAAAATGGGTTACGAAAGCATCAATTGTGTGTACGACAGACAACTGACTCACGGACCGATGATATTTATTTTTCAAGAAAACATCTCAGGGTAAGATATAATGAAATATCTATTATTTATATATGATATTTATTATATTATTAATGTTCATGAATAATTTTATCTCATTTTTCTTCTTACTTTAAATTATGGGGGAATATGATAATTTTTCTCATTTGTATAGAGAACTACCGCCTTAAAAAGTGATGTTATTCATTCATGCATTACATGAATGATAATAGTGATTTTTTAAAATAAAAATATGTGATATAGATATATATAATTATTCAATAATTCAAATATTTTCTTTACCTTCATTTATTTTAATCCATTGTTAAAATGGAAACAGTTTTGATGTGTAAATACGACCAACCATCTCAATGAATGTTTTATTCCATTTTCTATCTATAACTCTTATTAATTACAAACAATATATATATAATGAATATATATTATATTTATTTAATATTTTAAATTATTAATATTATAGAACCATGATTAAATTTTTTCTCTTTAGAGAAAACATACCAGAAAAATAATGTAATTGTTGTATAAAACGTGACTTTAACATGGAAATGTAAATAAATGGGTAATAAAAGGACATAAGAAAAACATATATGGTATGATATATATATTTATGGCCATTTAATTTTTTCATAATAATATTATATTCAATATACTTATGGTTTAACATGTTGGATTTTAGACATCACTAAAGGAATGGGTTTTTCATCTCATATTTATTTTTTATGAGACATAAGCCATATTCACCAAATGTTTCTTGTATATGGTGTAAAAACTACCCACAGATGTATTTTAATATTATTTTCATTCAAATCATTTGGATTTACATTTTAATTTAATGATATCCTTTGATGGGGTTTTCAATTCCAATGTTACCAAGGCAGTAATGTATTTTTATCACAATTTACCTTCCTCGAGACATATGTTATGTTTCACACAAATCATATTTTTATATGTTTGTATACAGAACAATTGACATTTGATATAAAAAATGTATTTATTCTCATACATTTTAAGTCTCATTTAATGTAATTCCATCATGGTTCGTAAAATTCAATGTTACCAAAGTGGTAAAAATTTTAGGTTACAACCTCATCATTTATAATAATTGTTTATGATTGTGTTTCTAAAGATAAAATATTATGATCATATCTAAAAAACTCATGAATTTTCTTATAATATGGTTAATTCATTAGAATATATTGTTTCCATTTATTTTACTCTACTTATGTACTTGAGTGTTCAAAATAATATGGTTAATTCATTAGAATATATTGTTTCTTATACTATGGTTAATTCATGTAATTTTTCAAAAAATGCATTTTTCGATTTTACTGAAAATGTAAATTTGATATTTTTTAATATAAATAAATTGAATGGAATTTCATATCATGAGGAAAATTTTTTTATTCTATTATTTAATCATAATTTTTTAAGAATATTTTAAAATAAAATTATTTTTTGAATGTTTTATGTTTGAAAATTATTTTTTAAAAGAAGAAAGTGTATTTTATCAAGTATATAGTTATGTTAATCTTAAAGAAACCATTATGTATTTTAAGGTTTTTTAAGTGAAAAATATATCTTTAATATTTTATGATTGTTTTTTAAAAAATAAATTTTTAAATAATTTTTTTCTAATGAAATGTATTAAATGATTTTTAATTATTTTTTTATAATTTTTCTTATTTATTTTCATGTAAATTGATTTCCAAAATATTTTGTGAATATTTATTCATTAAAATTGATTTTTATAAAAATAATTATTTACGTCACTAAATGATTGAATTGATTTATTAAAAGTTATTTTACAGGATTGAAATTTTATTTTCAAATAAAAATGATTTCCGAAATGTTTTATGAATTTTTTTAATTAAAAATTTATTTTCAATTAAATGTCACTTTATATAAAAAGTGGTCCGTCGGACTTTTCAAAATAATTTTCTATCAAATATTATATACATTTATTTTTCATATTCCATATTATGGATATGATCCAAGGTTACCATTCTTATTATTTCTAAAATTATTTTATTTTTATGATTACATGTTTTTAATGAGACTCATTTCTCATCCACTAGTAATACAATTTATAAATTGCTATTAACATTCTTCTTTTTACAGTTTATTCTATGATTAAATGATCAAATGATTATGAATCCTATTACTTTTTTAAAGGTTGTGATATGATGAAATTTTTTTGAAACCCTTTTATTTTTATGAATTTTGAAATGATGAATGTTTTACTATCTTTTGTAACACATATGTAGGATTTTAATTATTTAATGGGTGGGAACTATAAATCCATCCAATGAATTGGGAAATTATTTATATCTCATTAGAGATACATCACTCGAACGTGGAGTGAAACCATATCAGTAATTGACTTTGTCTACTATGATGGTCTTTAGTGTAAACTTTAGCTATAATGATGGTTTTGGGAGTGAACCCATTCCACTATGATAGACATGGAATTTCTCCTTCACCATTATGGAAATAATTTCAATTGCCTATTTTTATTCCACAGTTCCATGCATGATGCTAATATTATTCTCTCACAGCTCACATTAAATGATTATTTTAAGATTTGTGTCTTATAAAGAACAAGTATTTATTCCATGCCTCAAAATTATGATATTTTATATATAGGTTATGGTTTTTTAATGTTAATATCATATTATTATACCATTATGACCATTTAATTTTTATGTGATCATTGGTACCACACTTTTGTACCCTTACTCATCATATGGGCTCACTATTTCTTGTGTTTACAATGCATAGGTAATGAAGAAATACTTATATATAGGGTATTTTCTGAGGAGTACTAAATGGGATGATATTTATGTGATATGTATAAGATATTTCACTAAAATAGATGACTATTTACCTACTATTCAAACACACTAAACTATTAAATTTCTTATGTGACTATTTCAATAATGTATTGAATACTCACAAAAAAAGAAATATCTTCTTTTAAAAATTGTGGGTCAGTAAACCTGGGTTTCTAACATAATGAAATTGAAAACCAATTTCTTAACCCCCCCCCCCTTCCACATCATCGATCAAAATTTCCACTAAAAATAATACCAAGATAAATCATCCTCCTTCTTATATCCCACAAATATGAACCACCACTACATCACTGCTCACCACATTTGACTAATAGAAATGGGAACCCACTATTTTTCACAATCTCAGATAAAACTAAAAGTAGTATTAATATCCTCTATCTAGTCCTCTATCTCTATATCAAAGATGTTCCTCTCATACATATCCATACCTGAGTATTTAAAATCTCATAGAAACATTATCCATATATCATCCTCCCCATCCGAGTAAAAATTCACATGGTTCACTAGGTATAACTCATAACCACAATACAATTTACCAAGATGTTTAAATATATTATGATATTATTTTTAACATAGAAATACATTAACTAAAAACCAAATATTTTGAGTCCTAGTGTATTTATAATATTGGCTTTTAAATACATCAATGTGATACTAAAAAAATTATTTCATTATCCATAATGAGTATTGAAATCCTTTAGAGATCCTAAAATGATAAATACAACCTAGGTTAAAACATAAATTAATGAGGTGGGCTAATATTCATAGTAATGGAACAATCATTATATGTAATCACATCATGTGAATAAAATGAATAACATTTTATCATAAAATAAAAGTCCATAATTATTCAAATGGGAGAATATTACAAAAAATGTTGTTATTAGATCATGGTAATATAGTAAATGTGGATGCATCCTATTATATGATATAAGCATGAGTTAAGAAAAATGTCCTAGGAAATATCACATGGTGCAAAAAGTCCCATAATAGATTTGTATTTCACCCTAATCCCATACATGATGCATTATGAGCCTAAAACATTGCCTAATGAATTATAAAACTATCTGTGAACACATATCATAACATGAATAATATTTATGTGTTCCCCATAATGTAAATAAATCATAATGTATAAATATAAGAATTAGCATTACAAATAAATTAGTTTCATAATCTAGTCTAGCATCATTATCAAAGGAAATTTCATATTGAATGAATTTGATAAATGAAAAAATGAATGTATAAACAAAAAAATATATGGGGAATAACCATGGTGTAAATGTGAGATATATATATATATCATTTATCATAAATTTAAAACATCATATGTTGTCGTTGTTGATTCAAATTTCATTAAAATATTAAATTGAATATTTCTAGAAGAAAATAATCTTTTTAATTTGAAATCATTCTTCAAAATCTACAATTTTAAAAAATATAATAGAAGATGTTTTTTATAAATAATTATATAATATTATAAAGTAAATTTCAAATAAATGAGTGTTCATGATGGTTGTTAATTCCATACATGTAATATAAGTTCAACAACATTCTTTTCACACTATTACAAAAATATTTAAAAAGTATATCATTTGGTAAACTGTAAGAAGATTAAATTAATAAAAATTATGAAATTAATGACATTGGTAAAAGTTTCTTTTATAATTAAATATTAGAATATGAGAAATATTCTTGAAATATATATTTAGAAAATAAGAAATTGGAAGAAAATGACTTTCGAATCAAAAGTGAAATTAAGTCATCTTTTCTTAAAAACAATTCTCAATTATTATAATTATAAAAGATATAAAAGTGATATTATTTCATGAAAAAAACATATTACCGATATTATAATAAAACTAAATGGTTTTATTATAAAATTGTCAAATTATTTTCTAAAATGTAAATTCAATCATAAATAATCATAATCAAAACGAGATTGAAACAAAAACCCTTACCACTTTAGTAATTCGTGAATCATATATTTCATGAAATAAATAAATTGATTATTAAATAAAATATCAGAATGTATTATGGATTCAATAAATTATATATAAATTGAGAGTATATAAACAATTTAAATGAAAATTGGTGTGTAATGGAACATCTTTCTCAAAGGAGGTTATTTTGAGACAAAACCATTAACTCGAGGATTGATAGTGTCTTGTATTTACTTTTTCTCTTGTAATATAAACATATATCAGTAATTTATTTCCATAATAAAATTTTATTGGTTTAATGCCTTATACAAATAAATTAATTATTTTATTTATTAGACTAATTTAGTTACTTGATAAGTAATATCTACGTCAAGTGGTTTGAGGACGCTCAGTACATAATTTTAAAACTGCATAGGTGTGTTGACCATGGTCAAAGAAGACAATGTCACATTATTTAAATAGTCACAATAATGACATAATTATCATATATATTTATTATAATTTTAAAAATAACCACAAATTATGGTTATGAAAAATTAACTACATTACATTCATGCAGATGGTAGGTCATACGTACACATGTGTTACATTTCTATTTTTCAACGATCATTATAGAAACAAGGTAACAATTATTATAACTTAAAAAAATGATAATAATATCATAAATATTTTTTTTTCATAAAATATACTTACATATATCATCCATTTGATTTGGTAATAAAAACGAATCATATCCCTTCGTGAGGCACTAGTCCACCGTTCAAAGGAACAATGTTATCATTTTTCATGAAATTTAAGGTTTTAAATTATGTGATATATAAAATTCAGAGAATAAAAACTATTTTTTTAATATAATATAAATTTATTAAATCAATCATCATAAATATCAATGATGATAATTGATTGAAAATGAATTACATCGGTTCATGAGGTGGTAGTTTGTCATACACACGAACACTGGTTTGATTTCCCATTTGATGAAAGAGGAGACAGATTTAAGTTTCCTCATGAACATAATAAAATAATAGTATATTTTATAAACTAATGTGATTATATCATCATTATTCAGATATATTTTAAGGAGGTGGGATAATAAATAAAAATAGATACTCGGTTAAGAATGATATCGCTTCTTCAGACTAATAATTTAAGATTATAACCTAGTACTCCATTGATAGGAATAATAATTATAAAAGACTATAGGATGTGGTTAGGAATGTAAATACCTTTTTTTGTAGGGATTTTCTACACTATAAGTCATTAAATTTGTAAAGGGAAGAGGATAATGGGCTCACATTGATTACAGGTAGAGATGATACATTTTGAATTTTGTATAAGAAAAAGTTATACCCAATATATAAAAAAGTAAAAGGATAAAAATAGATTATTATATAACTTTATATGATAAACAATCAAAATATGGCTAGAAAATATGATTTTTATAAATTTATATTTCATTTTAACAATTTTTTTGTCATCCAATTAAGACATTTTAACCCTAACCATGGTAAATAATTTTTATATTTTAAGAAATTCATTGTGACCAAAAATTAAATTTTTTTAATTATATAATATTAATTATAAAAATTTAAAATACAGAATCAATTTTTGAAAATTAAATTCTAAACAGTTGTAGAATTTATTTTAAAATTAATCCTGCATATGTGTTGAATATGATTTTCCAAACAAAAAGTTTCAATAAGTGTAAAACCAAATTATATAAAAATTCAATATAATATTTATCCCAAAGGCCAAAATTAAATTAATAATAAAAATATAGAGTTAATTTTACTTTTAATCATTGTTTGAAAAAAATATATCTTGTTAAATGATTTAAAGAAAAATGTAATATTCAATAATAACCAATATTTTTTAATGTTCAGTTAAAAAAATTAAACATTTTATAAAAATATAAATAAATATCTATAATATAATTTATACTTGTTGATTAGAAATTGAGTTTTATTTTTTCACTTTAAATTTCTAAAATTTGTAGAAAAAATATATTATTTGTTCACAAAATGAAATAAGACTTTTTTTATAAAATTTAATTTTGGAGCCCGGAATGACTTTTCCAAAAAGTAAGAACATATTTTTCAATATATTTACTTTACCATTACAAATAAATTTTAAAAATGTGTTTATTCCTATTTATACCACCAAATTTAAAAACATTGTTATAATGGTCATGTTTAAATAAAAATATTTATAATATATTGAGGGTAATTAAAATTTGGTGTTGTGTATTGTACAAGTTATCAAACACAGAATTATATTAAAATCTATAGGGTGTACAATCACCAACCCGATCCCTATGGATATAATGACCAAAAAGTACCTCTCCAATTACAATACAACACTTGTAATCATAATATCAAAGAATTTAGTTACTAAAAAAAATTAGATTCACTTATTTCCTCTAAATCACCATATTTCAAACTCAGAAGTAAACATGCTTGATTAATATACCTCTCTTATGTATTTAACATAAAATTATCCCCATTTCACTTGGTTTTTTAGGAATCATAGTCTCCTTACATAGGATACAAGGGTTCACTAAAACCTCATATCCTTGTTGAGCACCCCAGAATAGTTTATTCACAAAACAAAATTACTTTTCTTTCCCTATCATCCCATTCAATGCTCACCAGTCCTAAACTCCAATATTTATCATATCCTTGAATAAAAATATAAAATACAACATGTTCATGAAATTCCCCCACTATAATTCTCACATAGTCTTATAGTGAATATAATATAAACCCTCAAGGTCTACCTTGCATATGCCCTAGGATAGAAACGATACCAATGGTAATGAAACAAATATATGGGAGAAAATACCATCATAAAAACCCAATAATTTAGAAACAAAGTATAAATCAGTACTATAATATAAATAACTAGTATCTAAAATATTATTACCTTGTATGAATACTTTAATGAAAAATATAAATGTCATGTATTGTACAAATAAAACTATGATTCCATAAATCCAAACTAAAACCAATTCTACAGGATAGTATTTTAAATCTAGTTCACTAAACTCACCCTATATTCGAAAAAATATATTATATATATGAGTGAGAATAATATGTAATCTTAATAAGATCATACCCATGACCTCTTATCATATAAATTCTCCAATGATAAATAGATGAAACTAACTACACCTACAAGGTCAACGACCACCCAACCACACCAAGGCTCTTAATAAAGTATCACATACATTTGTAATAACATAATATAAAGAATATAAAAAAGGGTCTCACAACCCCTTCCCAGCTAATTTTTCACTCTCATTCTCCAACAATAAATGTCATGTTCTCACTCCCTCTAACATGGAATTTATATTATGTAGAAGTCCTATCTAACCTAACATTCTATATGGTTTAGTATTTTATGATGGCCTCAAAATATCTGTAACAAAAACACAACCATAGAACATGACATATCTATATCATATGAATTTTTCATATCTACTATCTCATATAAAATCACATATCTAATATAGTGGGGTATCATTAACATCGAAATAAATTTCATGACCTCCTCATACCATCCATAAACCTCACAATATCTAATTAAATAATCCATTAAACCAAACCACTATAACACACCCAATATACAGAGTGAGGTAGAGTTGGTAGTTATCCATACATCATCACCAAACTGAGAGTTGGGTAGAAAACCATGAACCTAAAAAATTTGGGTGTTTTAAGGTTATATGGATTAGATGGGTTACCTAAATAAGTCACATGGAAATGCATTAAATTTTTATACCATAAAAAATCCTATACTAGGAGATTAAAATCAATAAAACACCAGCACAACCCACAACTGACACCAAACTACTATCATTTCACAAACTTCCTCCATTACTATCTATAATGAATTCCAGTCCCAAACGACGACATGAAACTTCTATAATAACCTTTTCAAATTCATATTTCAACCCATAATTTAACATTTCTTTCTTATAATATTAAAACCCAATTTAAATTCATTATGATTTTTCCATCTAATGATTATTGAAAATCCACGAATCACTAAAACCAACATAAACATTAACCATTTATATTTTATTTTAATTGATTTACATTTCAGTCATATCCCATTAGTCACATAATCCAACAATGTTATTTTATCATTACAACACTATTAATTATATTACATTTCAATAGGAAACTATAAAATGTACAAACATCAACAGACTAAACCATTTTCCAAAACAAACCTCATGTACCATCTTTCCATCCATAATAATGAAACTACAACCCCGTTTCACAAGACTCAAAAACACACCATCAGTCATCAACCGACCATCATAAATCCATCCCAAAAAACATCCCATGATAAAAAATGTATCCCCTCTATCCAACACATAACAATTATTAATAAAAAATAGAAAATACTACCCTATCATATTCAATATCCAAACTCACACAAAACAACAAATTCAACAAATAGAATAAATATATAAATACTCTAGGATTAACACATATAAATATTCCCCTTTTAAAATTTTTACATATTCACTTAATATAAATTATATGAGAATCTAATACATAATTTCATAACCATAATTATCTAATTAATTATGGTATTTATATGATTACATATTATAATAAAAGGTTATTTTATCATCATAGATTCAAAAACATATATGTTTATCCAAGAAATGTCAAAATTTCTTAGCAGAAGCAAACAAAAAAGTGATCATCATTATGAAATATCAAGAACTCATTAAGTTACATTTTAAAAGATCTAGGTCCCTATAAATTTAATTTAAAATTATCCATTATCATTCATCAAGTTGATTCTTACCATTAACAAATATAAAACATCATCAAGAAACATCCCCAATTTATATAAATATAGGTTATTTCTTAGATCCCCTACCATAATATGAAAATTTAAATGAATTGACAAAAAAATAATGAAACTATATAGAATAAAACAATTCCAAAAATAATGGAAACTGCATTGGAAGCTAACTTTATTATTCAACTAGAAACAGATACTCAAAACTCTACCCAAAACTAGTGGGAATCCACCAAGTAGCCTCTAGAGAGATTGAGAAAATGAGAATAGATGGGTGGGGGAAAATTATAATATCTTTAATTGAAGAAGATTGATCCCAATGAAAAATGAAGATATAATCTTAAAGAAGAACGACTAAGGGATTTCAAAAGGGTGGGAGTAGGATAATGTTTTATAAGAAAAATAAAAGAAAAAACTACAAGATCACGATAACATATTCGTAAAGAGAGTCTGAATGGAATCCATAATGGCGTGGTAACTCCCCAAATTCTTCTAGTGATATTAGTTAAAGGAAGATATGATATTCAAGGTGTTCAAAATGATTTACCCTTTAAACATCATGAACCTAAAAACTATTTCAAATAGTTTTTTTCAAAAACTAAACCCTAACCTCAATCATAACGAATTCCATTTTATATTTACAAAAGGACACCACATCCTTTCCATGGTACCAAAAACACCGTCATTGTTTTACATCTCTACATAATGTCTATATTACGGTGTGATCTAACTCTTAGTTTCATTCCTCTCTTATTAAAATTCACACTACCATTATTTCTGGTTATCATTATTGTTTCATATGGAATTTAATACTTCACTATTTCCCCTAATAATAAAATCCATTAGTCCCTAGAACTATAATTTCCATCACAAAGGAATGGTGTTTTCCCTATTTCTAAAAAATTAAATATTTTCCAAAAAAATACCCTACCCCATTGGAATTTCAGACCCTATTGTGAACCAGAAGACAAAATGGCTAGATTACATTCCCCCAGTTATAATTCAACTAGATCATCATGTATAAAAGGATAAAATAGACTCTTTCACATCTAAATCCTTGGTTTGAAAACCCCACTGATTTCTCAAACTCAAATCTCACCTTATTAGAACCATTGAAGAACCTATTGAGACTCGTGACAGCTAAAACATTGAAATAGATTGAGATTTAAATGTAAAAATTTTAAAAAATAATATATTTTAATTGATGTGTGATGTTCCATGGTTTTAAACACTATCAATTTCTTATTCATTACCTTTATTATGGTCTTTTAAAAGTAGTTGTATATTCTATAATGCAGTCACAGTATGGTGTGTAACAACCCAGGTAGATTATAAATAAGGCAATTTTTTTCCTACTTAGTGTTAATTAATTAATTTTAATAGTGTTATATTAAATATATGAATATTAGCTAATTTTTTAGTCATGTAAGGACCCATCCCGTGGGGCCCGTATCGTGACTAACCCAAGCCCGCCTTCCATAGTCCAGGGGCTAGTGACTAGCACCAAAGGCATAAGTCTTTAAACTATGATTTAATTGCATTTATAACTATAAAAAACACATAAGAGTACACATTTGGAAGAAAAACACTAAGTAGACCTTTATACAAAAGGAGTGCTGGAATGTAAAAGGGGCCAGAAATACAAGCCCAACAGGAAAGTACAAGTACAACTGAAAGCATGTACAAGTGAATGAAAAGTGAAGCATCTACTAGGTCATCCTTCGGGGTTCCTACCTGAATGGTAGGTACATATGGAATCTTCAACACTCTCATACATCTGTCACCTCTGTCTACCATCACACCAAGTAGTCCACCTCCAGGTACCATCTAGTCCTGCTACTCTCTGCCTCCGTTAGCGCTGTCTGTCATCTCCAACCAACACAACAAGGTGAAGGTGTAGCATGTGTAGGGTTGAGTATAACGATACTTATTCGGGACCCTGAGACCCTCAAGGACTCATAAAATCCATCAATGGTAAACCAAAAATTATTAAATCGACTGATAATAATTACTTATGTATATTCTCATACATTTACCTATGTTATCTAGTATCACATCCCAATCATGAGGAAAACACAAAAGTCATTGACTCAGCTCAAACAAGTATTTTTATTATCGAAACCACGGCTTCTGGAGAACTCCTCCTCTATTGAGTATAGTGGTCATGTCGCGACACCAATGAACTTATCACTAACCTTGTACTTCTGATATACTCCTCATGTCGCGTACCGCGGGTGTACTGCCAACTACCAGGCGCTCATTTGATGTGGGTCTTCTGCCAACTACTAAAAGCTCCCCCTAATAGCCTACAGAGTTACTCCTCCTATCATGTATAGCGGTTCTGCCACCAACTACCAGGCACTCCTCCACCGTGGGTCTTCCACCAACTACCAGGCTCTCCACACTAGGCTAGTCGAATCACTCCGAGTTGAATCTGTAAAGCAGTCATCTGGTCTGCCAGCTACTAGGTCTTCTCACTCTACCTGGTCATCAATGGAAGGATCCACTAAACGAGCTCTTGGGAAAGACTCCAACAATTGAGAAGTTCCACTAAGAATTATCACCAAGGCCTACCACTTCATAGGGGTCTCAATGAAACAAACGACACGTCAATCGGATGCTCGGTCTGTTAGTAATTTGACTTTTAGTCTCGGGGGCTCGGTTGGATTCGTGTAAAATCCATCATAACCGTATCACAAATATACCTCGAACTCTAGTAGGGTATTCTCAAAGTGACGACATCATTCCAAGAATATCGGTGCCGCAGACAGTTCGTCAAATGGATGTCAGGTGCCAAAGATATGGACCTAGAAGGTAAAGGTTCAGTAATTGGAATGGGCCCGGTCTGACCAACTCGGCCCAACCCCATCCGGGCGGACCCAGTATGGGTCGACCCGGTCAGACCCGCTAGGTCAGACCCCATCCATTGGGCAGGTCCTCCCATTTTGTTTGGCCTAGTCAACTGGGCCTGCCCCAGCAGACTATGAGGGTGGTTTGGCCCGTAGGTCGCCACGTAGGTGACTCTGCCCGAAGGTCGGAGTCGGTTCGTCTAGTGCCATGATGGGTGCGGCTCGGGCGACTCAGCCCGGGAGGTCAGTGGAAGGCCGCGTGGGTCACAGGCAGGACGCGGGGGCACGCATGCAGCGTGAGGGGATGCTGGGTAGCGCACGGGGTATCGCGCGGGGGAGCTAGGCAGCGCGCGGGGGCACCGGCAAGGGCACCGGCGGGGCCAGGCAGCGCACGAGGTAGTAGGAGGGGGAAAGGAAAACACTTGGGTTACCGACCAGTGCGCGGGGCATCGCACAGGGGGTCGGGCAGTGGACGGGGGTGTCGTGCAGTATGCGGGGTACCGGGAAGCGCGCCGGTGGGGCCGGGTAGGCCGCGGGGCAGGCCGCGGGTTTGGTCGGGGTACGTGTGGCACCTCGGGGGAAGCACTATTCACAGAGGATGCGGGAAGCGCGACCTTTATTGTTTCCGCCTTCTTCGCCTCATCGAATATCACCAAAAACAAAAATTATAGAGGGGGTCAGGCCATATTGGTTCTCTAGCAGTCATGGTTTCGATAATAAATATCGTGGTTTGAGCTAAGTCAATGACTATTGTATTTTCCTCGTGATTGAGATGGGTTACCAGATAACTTATGTATATTTATGGGAATGCACCTAATTAATGGTATTCCATTGATTTCATAATTTTTGGTTTATCCATGTTTGATTTTGTGAGACCATGATGGTATCGGGGTCCCCACTAAGTGAAGTTATACTCACCCCTTCATGATTTATGCCCACACCTCGTTGTGTTGGTTACAGATGATGTATAGCACTGACTGAGGCAGAGAGTAGCAGGACTAGAAATTTCCTAGAGGTGGACTACTCGATTTGGCATTACACGGAGGAGAGGCACGGACGAGAGTGCTGAGGAGTCCATCTGTACCAACCCTTCTTGTAGGAACCCCGGAGGATGATCGAGAAGCTGATTTACTTTTCATTCAGTTATACATGATTTCAGTTGTACTTTTACTTTTCTATTGGTCTTGTATTTCTGGACCCTTTTACATTCCAGAACACCTTTTGTATACTATTTTACTTAATGTTTTGCTTCTAGTTGTGTACTCTGATGTGTTTTTTTATAGTTATAAAGGCAAATCCTTCCCAGTTTAAATATTTACACCATTGGTTCTAGTCGCCAGCCCCTGGCCTATGGAAGGCGGGATTAGGGTAGCCACGAAACGGGCCACGGGGGCCGGGTCATGACAAATTGGTATCAGAGGAGTCAGTTCTACCACAAAAATTATAACTATGATATTTCTTTTCTATGAGGCATTAGTGTTAAGGGTACTAATGGTTTTTTTCAGTTCTGGGAGTCTAGTTTTGGTGCGGGTGGCCGACGTTTCCATACACCGGGACCCTAGCTTCCGATTTCCGACTAAGTGCATGAAAACACTATTTGCTTGCGTATTTCCGAATAGTTTTCTTTAATTCAGCTAAGCCAGGTTAGCTCACCAAGTATAGTCTTTTGACCATGTCACATCTTTTTCATTTAGGATGCCTCCCCACGGATGACCAGTTAGAGCCTCGAGAGTCGTACGTGCTGACATCCCACTGAGTGATGGGGACTTGGTGAAGGGTCCTTTTCAAGTAGAGGCACCAGTGGTACTATTTCCCATTGGGCCCCTGATGCTACCATCCCCTGTAACAGATTATGCATGCCTCTATAGTGCATTGAACAAGTTCCAGTTCCAGAGGCCTCCCAGGTTTAGGGGATAGACGAACCAACATGCAGCTGATGATTGGATAGAGGCTGTGGTGAGAGTATTCAGACTGGTAGGGACAACATCCAACTTCATGGTGATCCTTACTGCCAGCCTCCTTTAGGCAGCAGTAGACATATGTTGGAGCCTAATTCTCCAGGTGCATGATGAGGCGACACTACTCTAGGAAGACATCGAGTGCCTGTTCCGGGCAGATTGTGTCCTAGCCACCCTTTAAGAGGTGCGGATACAGGAGCTACTATATCTACAACATGGTAGCATGACAGTAGCACAGTACTTATCGAGGTTCACTGACCTCTCATGCTAGTCCACAAATGTTAAATGAAAAAAGTAATATATTTTTCATTGATTGAAATATAAATATTTAATTTCATATGTTTCCATGTTAGTTTATAGAAATTTTTATTTCATAAAGTCAAATAATGGTAAAACAAACATATAGGGTCATGAAATAAATATGAATCCAAATTGATGAAATTTTATATGGAAAATAGGTTATATTATGTAGAATAATTCACTGGAATGATTTTATGGTTGTTAATTTAACATCTTTTTCTATGACTGTCTTAATATTTTATTAGATACTACTCCAACACTGTAGATAAGTTCACTAATTTCCATTGATAGAGGTTCATATAGGGTCACAAAAAATGTGTATCCCAAATATCATTAAATTCTACTATATTTAAAATTATGAATAAAAATATTTTAATTTTTTAATCATATTTATTCATGAAAAGATGATATCAAAAGTTCAAAATATGTATATTCTCTTTTAGAGTATGTGAGTTGAATTTTATCATTTATTTAATTGTTCATAAGGTAATAAATAAATAAATATTCGTTCACTAGATTAATGAATATATTATAATAAATATTTATTAATTTTACATGAAAATGAAATAAATATTCTTTTATAAGTTTATAGTATAATTTATTTATTTATTTTAATAGATTAATATGTTTATAGTAATTTTGGATAAATTATTTTGGATGATATGGGTTGAGATTAAAGGACTAATGGAAATTTTATATTTTAATTTAATATTGTTTAAATAATTATTAATTTATTCATTGTAAGATTGATATTAGATAAATCACATGTCATGGGATATAACAATAGTAATAATATTATTATTATTATTTAAATAAGGTTATAATATTTAAAAAATAATTAGACTAATTTTGCTATTCAATTATAATTATTTCATCCTTGGAATATATTCCTACCATTATCATTATTAATTATATGGTGAGTTGAAAAAATGAAAACATATTCCTTATAAATATCTCAAGAACTGGAGGGAAGGCATCCCCTCATCCCTCTCGATATTGTAGAATGAACAAGGGATATATTTGTGATCAAAATATAATGACATGAAGGACTTGAATCTTCTACGCTAACACCCAGAGTTTTAAAAAATTTATTCAGAGACTTATAGAGCATGTGTGGATATATCAAGAGGAATAATTGGTAATATTTTATGATATAATGATAATCTCACAAGGTAGGAAACTATATTTGATCAAGGATATCACATCGAATAATTTATTTACATATTTATCCACCAATAATTATTTATTTTATTAGAAAGATAATGGTTGAAAAGAATACAACAAAAATTTCGGGGTCCTGAAAAAGTGTAACCCAAAATCATCAACCCAAAAAAACTCTATGACCTCGAGAGGAAAAGAACCATTGGGGGAAAAGAACAAAATTCAATCATTCAGAGACTCTTTAGAAACATGGTAGTCCACTGCAGTATTTCCCTCATGCTATGTATGAAGAATGCTTGTGTGATTGGTCAATAGTTACTTGCTCTGGCTAATGTAATATTCAACAAACCAAGGAACAAGACCCGTACCTCATAGAGAACTATACACAAATTATAAATTTTCCTCAACCACTCTAATTTTTATGCCTCTCTGGTTTTGTATCCTAAGGCCTGTGAAAATCTCATGAGTTTCCTCATGCAATGAATCACCATTCCTGAAGACGTATGTGAAAGCTAACACAACTGAGCCCTTGTTGTCTCTAACCACCGCACAAATCTGTATGGACACTAAATAGTATGTTCCCTCAGAATTAATCATGGGTCCCAATGATGGATGCATCCATTTAACCCAATTCCCTTGAGCATGGGCATTAAATATGGAGATGGTTGGTTGGGCCAGTTCCATAACAGAGGGATCATTCCCCAAATATTTACACAGTCTGCACAAATCTATGAGTAAATTATGGGTCCGTAGAAAAAATACATTTGAGGGAAACTAAAAAAGAAAAATGTATTCTATCATTACTGGCCGACCAGATCGTCCAGATTCCCACAAAGAAAATCTGCACCTTGACCTTTTTTCAACACCATTCTTGTCCCCTCATTGAAACTATTGGGGAAGAAAATGCTCTATAGACACTGTCAGGTCAAAAAATCCTATCCATTTTCTAAACTCCCACTAGACTACCATAAATGGATCTCTATTGAAAAACAAATCCACTGAGGATTCAGTACCTAACTCACGATAGAACTAATACATTGAGGTGAGACTGATCTCAATCTTTCAAATGCAGTCCACTGTAGGAAATGAAATATTACAGACCTTTCATGTGAGAAAATAGAATTTGGAGGCTTTCTAATGTCTTGACTTGTCCCCCAGAGACCATGTCGTGACATTCCCAAAGCCAGCCTCCCGAAGGCCTGGGGTTTGTGACCTGCACCAAAGGCGTCAACCTGCAAGTGAGAGTCATTTTCCCAAGTACATGTATGCATGCACACTCCCAACCACATCCCATAAACATAAACGTGAAAACAAGTATAAAGAAAAAAGTGTTGAGTACAATTACATTTGAAAAAAAGTGGTCCAAAATATAAATCCAACAAAAGAAAATTGGAAACTGAAGAGTTAATGTAAAAAAATTGGACAAGATGGCTTCTGAGGACCACAGCAGGTGGTAATAGTATGGTATCTACTATAATTTTTCGGTGTTCTCCATATTCACCTAATTTCACTAGGCTCCTCCTAGTCCCGGGCCACCAAGTCCACCGTCGAAACATCTTTCATCTACTCCAGATCCAATTCATATGGGTGAATCCCTTGTATGGGTTAGTACCACAGTACATAGAAGGGTACCCCGGTCCACTAAGGGGAAATACCACAAAGCAACATCAAAGAAAATACCCCGTGTTAACCCACAAAGTTAGATATCAACGTATGGATAGCTCACACCAGGTACTATCTAAAGCATAAGAATAATGTTTGTCTGCTATAATGATGAACGTTTCGTACTATCAAGAGACTAGTCCCTAATTAGTCATTTCTCATCTTCTAGACCACTATGGATCTACACTACTATGAATCGCCTTTTGTTCCACTAAATAAACACACGGGTTTTTTCCATCTTCCGAGCCACTATGGATCCACATGGCTAATGCTCGTCTTTTAGGCTACAATGGATCCACACAGATGCTGCTTGTTTTCCAAGACACCAAAGATTCTCATGGTTTTATCTCAAGCCAATGTTAATAACTCAACCACCACCAAGTCACAGATAGAATATCCCAATGGATCGCCTCATCGTAAAGGATCCAACAATATTGATGGTGCATTGATCATACATTCGGTCTGTATGTAATGAGCATTTTAGAAAAAAGGGCCTCATCGGATTCGAGTCAAATCCAGCCCAGAAATATACCAATTCCGTCCAAAAAGCTCATAGATAATCTCAAAAGAACCACCTCAAAAAAGGGCCTCGTCTGATTCTAGTCTAATCCAACCTAGCAATCCGGGGCATGTGGTAATCATGGGTCGGTTGCATCTGGCCCTGGTCCGACCCAGTCAGACCGACTCGACCATCCCAGCCCATGGTTCCCACATACCCAGGATTAATTCTACTATCTTGACCTAACCCTATTTGGGTTTTAGTCATTCCAGTATAACTTAGCTAGTGGTCCATGCCCAATGGGCCTCACTAGACTCAGTCCAGTTTGGCCGACGGTCTAGCCTATTGGGTCGCCTGGTGACCCGGTCTCATCCATCCCGGCCAGAAGTGTTTGGGGTCGATATACTGGTGTAGTTCTTGCCCTCTAGGAATTTTTCATGTCTACAGGTGTCGGTTCTGGCCAACTGGGCATGGGTCGCTCTCACCGGCATGAGGTCTACCCCACCTCCAGCCTGGTGTGCTAAAGGCGGACCAGTCTTATACAGTTCAGCTGAGACATGGTTGAGAGCCACTTCTAGCACCTCCTTATCTATGGGTCTTCTGTGGGGACATTCCCCAACCACATTCGGTTGGTCGCAGCTCCTTTACATGAAAAGCCACGTGTCACCAGGTCAGCTTCATTCCAACCACCGGCTTGGAGACCAGCAACCCCACCAGCAGCGCCACGACTAGAGTCCACGACCTCTTCTGCATGGGATGGCCACTAATGGGGTTTTTCGGGTCGTCTTGGAACACTATCGTGGTGGTCCACCCTCTGAAACACTGGAATGGTGTTCGACGGACCACAGGACACACTCTGTTAGTCATTTCTATATGCCTCTTGCACCTACGACCTCCAGGGGATGTCACCTTCTTTGCGATGGACTCAATTCAACCTTTCCATCCATACGAGAATTCAGTCATGAAGAACACACAAGTGGGGGGGCTTGGGCCTTTTTCGTGTTGGCCCATGCCTTCTGCATTAGATATCTAATATATAATGAGGCTCATGAGTTTTATTTCTATCAACAAAAGTATTACATAATCCCCAATAAATAATTCTCAAATGAAAATTCCCACTCCTGAAATATCTCATTATCCACATATCAACCATATCAATGGTTGATCTGTGTTCATCTCTTAGAAAAATAATGTTAAAAATTTAAATAACTCAATACCCCTTCCTCATTTTTGTTCATTGAAATTTCACCTCATCCTCAAGGGTCTAAGTGATTGATGGAATTCATCATTTTTTGAGGTATGTCGATTTCAATGACATCCACTCAGCATTCGTCAATCTTTGTTTGGGAATAAACTCATCAAAGGTTCATTAGATAATCCTAAAAATTTAATACTCATTCTACCAAAGAACTAAACTATTAAAAAGAGAACATGTCGCAAAACTTTTATTATGGTGCCACATCGTGTCGTTACACTTTTTTATTTATGAAACAACATCGAGGTTAGGAATCAATAAACATCATTACTCTATGGGTTTTTGAGGCAGTAATGACATACATTATTACACCTCATTGTTTCCACGTTTTTGCACCATAGAATCATCATGTCGCCTATCATTTGTGAGAAAATAAATAAAACAACTATTTTAGTTAATTTATTATTTTCCTCAAAAGGTCTAAAAATTAACTTTTTTGTTCGACCCTTTCCAGCCAATGCTAATTCCTTTCTAGGTGAATCTTTTCATTCTGAGTTCAATGGCGCCCTTAGATATTTTATCTAAGAACCAGTTAAAAGTAATAATAATTGCCTCACACGTTTATGGAACGTACTATAAAAAATTTCAAAATTCCATCTCAGGCTCATTAGGCTTCGAAATCATGTGTCGTTAGTCCGTGTAGTCCCAAAATATTTCCATATAAAAATTCAGACGGAAATTATGAGACATTATATTCTCCCAACCATAGGGTTTTACATCCCCAATATCCATTACAATAGGTAAGAAAACAAATCGGGGTACTGAGAAAAAAATCAAGCCTCTCTCCCCCCATGTTATCTCCTTGATATTCTCATGCTTCCATCGAACGTGCACCAGAGGAATTGATCACCCACACAGGACCCACTCCAGTAAATCCTTTATCTCTAATAGGAACAATGAGAACTTTACCCCATCATCAATGGAATGATCACACAATTCGATGACGTGTGATAGATCATGCACGTATCTATTCAGCTACAACATGTAGAAAACATCTTGCACCTCGTTCATCTATAGGAGAAGAGTTATGAATAATGTCACCACATCAACTATGCTCATGATCTAAAAAGATTTGATAAACCTTAATGATAACACTCCACCCCAACCAAATCTCTTAAATCTATGTTAGGGATATATCTGAAGGAAAACATGGTATCTATCCTTGAATTCCAAGGGTATCCATCTCATATCGGCAAAAGACTTCTATCTACTCTGTATAGTCCTCATTATCTCCCGGATGATCTTCACCTTCTCAGTCGTAGACCAAATAAACTCCGGGCCCATGAGTGCTGACTACCCTAGGTCTTTCCACCATAAAAGTGATCTGTAAGGCTGCCCATACAAGGCCTAAAACGGTATTGTGCCAATATTGGAGTGATAGGTGTTGTTGTATGAAAACTCCACCAGTGGAAAGTGGACTTCCCAACTACGACTAAAATCTAGGATGAATGAACAAATCATGTCTTCCTTGGTCTGTATGATCTGTTCTGTGTGACCATCCATCTGGGTATGAAACGTTGTACTCATTCATAGCTGTGTCCCAAAGGCATCCAATAATCCATTCAACAACCGGGGTGTAAAGAGATAATCTTGGTCTGATATGATCTTCAAAGATACTCTATGGAGACACACTATCTCCTAGTCGTAGAGGCATCCCAAGCACTCTATCTGTCCCCAGTCCCATATGGGTATGAAGTGGGTCGACTTGGTGAGTCAGTCAACAATCACCCAAATAAAATCATGGCCTCTGGATGTATGTGGTAACCATATCCTGAATTTCATCGAGATACAATTCAATTTCCACTCCAGTACCTAAATTGGATCTGTCAGGCATACTGAAACCTGATTCCTAGCCATTACTTGATGACAAGTGATGCATCATGAGACGAACTCGGTCACTACTTTCTTCATTCTTGGTCACCAGTACTGATGTCATTGGTCCTATTACTTCTTATCCATTCCATAATTTACCTAAAATGGGGATGTATGTAACTCACTTAACACCTCCTACCGAAACTCCATAGGTACTATTGTGCACCCTCTGAAAAATATGGAGCGCTACCCACCTTTCACAAATTCATTAGAAGCATGTCCAGAGGATAACTGAGATTTTCAGACATTGGAGTCAACAATGTCTAGTTTTTCCTCCTTAACATGCTGTAGGAGTGGGGGAGTAACAATAATATACTGAAGGTAAGTGTCTCAATAATCATCCATGAAGGATATCTGCATCGTGTATAGCTACTATGTCACATCACTCAGCAGATGCAAACCGGTCCACCTGCTATGTGCGAATGCTACCATATTCCTCATCACTAAAGTATAGACTATCCCAATGTAATTTTCCTCAAGGAACACTATCCATCATCATTGTCTCATGTTTAGGTCCTTCTAGGAGAAGATATACAAGATATTCTTGCAATCGTAGTAGACTATAAGCCTCTCACCCATCATGTAGTGTCACCACATCTTCAATGAAAATACCACTACTACTAAATCCAGGTCATGGGTTGTGTGGTTCAACTCATACTGAATCAACATCCATGAGCCCTGGGTGATCAATACTCACTACTAAATTAGGAAACATCCTATTATGGTCCCTGGTGCATCGAAGAAAACTACATACCCAATGCCCACTTAGGTAGTCTCTAGTGGGGGCACACATCAATCTCCACCTCACTCCCTAGAATCTATGCTGGCACCTCTCCATCCACATGAAGGATTTCCCCTTTCATGTAAAAGCCTACAAGGGTTATTATACTCTGAAAATTTCATTCCTAAACCATCAGTAGTTCCCAGCCAACCCTAGTAAACTCTACACCATAGTAGCATTCTTGGGGGGTCTCTCAAGCAGGAACTGCCTCTATCTTCATCAGGTCCGCTGCAACTCCAGCCTCTAATAGGATGTTTCCTAGAAAGTGGACCTCATGTATCCATAATTGGCACTTAGAGATTTTACCATAATGCTAGTGATCTCGTAGTGTATCCCTGACTATCCTCTGGTGTGAAGCATGCCCCTCCTCGGATATTGAGTACACCAAGAAGTCATCGAACCTCGACATTGGATACTTGACCTTCATTGTCACCTGTTTTAGGAACTGAATGTTCATTAATAACCACAAAATCATGTCTAACATCTTGGAAAACAATATTGGGGATGCCCATGGTGAAATTCTAGGCCTCATGAACCCAATTTCTTGTAAGTCCTCCATTTGTACCCTTAATTCACAAAGCTCTGCGGGAGCCATTCGCACCACAAAAAATGTGATCTATACCAACAGAAATTTAATGGAAGATGTTATAACTATTGGTAAAAACATGCAATTCCATTAGATATTTCGTTTTTTTGGTTTTAATTATAGATACCAATAATTTTTTTACCAATAAATTAATCTATTGATATTAATAAGTTAATACCAACAAATTTTTTACAACTAAATAAATCTGTTGTTTTATGATATTAAACTAAAATATATATTGTCAACAGATATATCTATTTTTATTAATTATTATTACCATAAAATATTTTACCCTTAAAAAACTACATTTCCACATATTACTCAATAATAATAATATTTTTACTAAAAATTGAATACATATTTATTAATTATAATGAATCATTAAATCATTCTTCATTAAAAATATAAACTTAAAACAGAATTAATGTATATATAGTATAAAATATTTTTTAAATGAATATATATATATATATTATTTACATATGACGAAATTTATGAATAAAATAATTTAATATTATCAATCATATATGTTCAATAAATTTTAAACATAATCGAAATTATTTGAGGAGAATAAATAATCTATCATATAATAAGTTATTTCCTTATAATCTATACAAAAATTTACATCTTTAAAAAAATAATTAAATACATTCATGAATAATTTGAGATGAATGAATAAAATATACATAAAATAACTATTATTTAATTTAATAAAAATTATTCCTACAATTCAAAAATATATTATTATTCTAAATCCCTAATATTCATTTCCCCCTTCTTGTTTGTTCACCAGCCAATCTTCTCCTCAACACCCTCATCCCACCACATGTTCCTGATCCCGGCTCCACCCACCAGAATTCTAATTGAGTACATTTTCAGCCATTGAAATACTAACAAGTCGATTGACACCCCACTGACATCAAGGATGAAGAAAAAATCTTCGGGGAGAATGACGTGAAATTTTCACCCGTGCGTGTTATTAATATTTTTTCCCATTGTCTTACCCACCTATTCACATTAATTTTAGGTAATTATTCTAATGCGCAGGTTTTCTCATATTCTGTAAACTAGTAACATATGTGTTTTGGGGTTGGGAGGTTTTATCTATGACCTTGAAATTATTTGGAAGCTATTTATTTTTGTAGATTTTTTTAATATCAACAGTTTTTTTAGAAAATGATTCTTTTCACAAGTTGATATATTGACACCTGTGATTCAAATTTTTTTCAAAATATTTGTATCCTAAAAAATGGCCAAGCTAGTAATTGGTTTCCCATTATAATCCAAATTATAGTTCTTCTAGACATTTTTAGGGTTTTCGTTTCCTTCTTTGTGACAAAAATATTGTTTCTTTAAATTCATCAAAAATATAATAAAATTGAAATAATTTTTGTTTGGTTATAGTTTCCTCCCATTATGATATAAATTTTCATATATTTGTTTTTGTGTATGTTTATGTTTAATCAATTTTTAGTTTATAATAAGAAAATCACAAAAACCTATTTTTTTTTTCCCATCCACTTTTGGATTTGTAATATATGTTTTCTACCCTTTTGTTCGTGAAAAAATTGAAAAAACTCTCCGGGCCTTTGGTTAGGAAGATCGTGACTAACATAGTAGTGAGTCTTTATTTTACTTAACACAATTACATGTAAAATGAGTGAGATATGTTTTTGGAAGTCATATAAAATGGTAAAAAAATGGTTCTCAACAATTATAACATCAACAGCAATTAATTACTACTTCCCATAATAATCTTTCAATGGAGTAGTAATTAATTTCACCAAATAATGATAATTTCAATAATACATGGTACATGAAAATTTTACATTTGAGACTTTAATTCAGATCAAATACTAGGTTTAATTAAAAAATCCATTTTTATTTAGAAATATGTAAGGAAATTTTCAGTAGGATGTAATATATTAGGGTTAATGGCTTCAGTTTCGGGTCTATGATGGCTTTGGGGTAGGCATAGTAACACAGGTATGGGTATTTTATATATTATATTTCTATGAGCATGTGTTTTCTTGAATCTTATATAAAACATTAGATTTATGGTTAGTGTATTTATATATAGAGTGTGAGATGGTTTTCCTTGTGATTATGCGTACAAATTGATGAATTTTCTGACAAAACTCATTACGATATTAGCTAAGTGGATTGTTATCTTGTAGATGATGTTATGCATGTAATAGTCCCTATGTTTGATAAACCATGAAAAATATATTCATATCTAAATTTCTTTAATATAATATCTATGTTTGACATCTTTTGTTTTGTCACCATTGACATGGTCTAAGATAGAGTTACACATTCATCAACTGTGCCTATGCTACATGTAATCACATTGAAGAACCTGCCCAATCATTGCATTCAACTAATCAGCCATCATAACTAGTGAAATTAATATCCTAATGTGAATCTCTCTTAGACCATGTATAGGGAAACTGACAACATAACATGTCATTGAAACTGATACCCTTATAAGGATTGGTCATCCTTGGATTATCTCTTTCTCTAGGACCTCACTTTTCTAATTGTGTAAATTCCTTTTCTATAAACTAAAAATCCCATATCTAATAGTTGATCAATCAACCTATCATCTCTCAATAATAAAATATTCAATCATCGATAGGTCATCAGTAATAATCCTATATGACCACCACTAATAATGATGAAATCCTTTAACCATCTCCCATGTCACTTCTAGTATAGTATCATAGTCATACATATCTTCAAAAACTGAACCAATACTCTAGCCATAACAGATGAACTAGTCACTGGGTGGCAATTACAATGATATAATCTTGACAGATATATCCACATTAGTAATCATTCAAGACCACCCATATTCCCTCTTAATCGTTCTTCATCCCCACTGACAGGCCACCAATCCTAGAATAAAACTTACTATATTTATTATTAATTATCACTTCCATGTTTAACACCTTGTATAATGCTTTAGTGAAATATATTACACCATTTCATAGGACCTCTTGTGGTCACTTGATCTATGTTCACTACAGACTCAATTTATCAATGATTTTCACATAGGTAAAATTACACTCAGTAAATTCATAACAAACCTACCAATATCATAGGAAACACTATGAGACTAATTGACAACACTTATCATACCACACAAAAGAGAACCCACCTTGTATCAATATTTGGTAATTATCTCCCATTTAACCTAGATAGCATGCTATAAAGCTATTTTTATTACGTATTATATAGAAAAATTATAGACCTCTAACAAAAGTTGTCCCAATTTAATTAAATTCCCAACCATTCTCACCGGATCACCCTTGATCATCGACATCATCCATGAAGAATTTATGTTTATCAAAAGACTAAAATATTAATTATGAACCTTATTAATTAAATTTTAATCAATTATATAATTATTTTATAGAGGAATAAACCTCTAAAATTCACCATGGGTAGTTTTCATAATGTAATATTGAGTAACCATCAGTCGATAGATCATTGGTGAATTGTGTTCCCTTTGTGAGTAAAAGATAGAATTTTCAACATAAATCTGTGAAAAAATATCTCCCAATTCGATAAATCTACACGAGTAAATTTATATAATGAATTATAATAAGGAAGAAATCATGTATAATTGTATGTTATACACTCCCCGAACAACTATAGTTATAATAAACAAAACCCTCAACACTTTGAATTGATTCTACCATGAAATGGTGGTTACTGAAAAAATGTCAACACATTACACAACATCACTTGGTACCCAGTACATCAACACTGGGTACCTAGTGGCGTTTGTTACCTATAAAAACACAACCTCATTGTCCACATCATTATCCAAACCCCATGATTTAATAAATACTAACAGACTACATGATATAAAAACTACGTAGAACTTACGTGTTTTAGTTTTATTTTTATCACATGAAATAAAATATAACCAATAAAAATTACACTCACGCTAAGTACTTCAATGTTTTCTACAACTACCTAAAGATAGGATTATTTCAAATACCCCAAAAATTCCATTTCCCATAATCAAGCAGCATCCTTGGGAATCTTATTTAGAACATTAAGGTCACTATAATAAACTACTTTTAAAACATTCCTACTGATACCATGACGTAATTACTTCCTCTAAATAGATAACAGACCTTTCAAAATGAAAACTTCTAAATTCACTAACCATAAGGAGATGCTCTGATCTATGCTTCATTAATAGTTTATCTAATTATTAATGTCTTACCCATGAAATTTTTTTATGTATAACAAACCAACATCCTGTCAATTTTATACTTGATCTATATTTGGATAATCCATATGAAAATAGTTCATTATTCTCCTCTCTAGGAGAATTTATTCATTAAACTGAGTACCATCTACTAGTAAAAATTTTAGATCATAAACCAAGTCCTTTGCAGCTCCCCAAATTGTTCATTTTGTTTGGGATGATGTAATCCAAGAACCAGCTTTTTATTAATTTCATGGGATGTCATTGGATGATTCAACAACAAAAAGTATTAATCATCATTTGATATTTTATCCTTTGGGACAAGAATTATATATATATGCAATAACTTATGCAATCATTAATTATAGTTGTTTTTACTGGATACGGGGTTTTGAGATTGCATGACTTGTATTGTGATAGATATAATACCTCCAATGGAGGTAATCCCTCCACTTGTATATCCAAAGAAATAGGGGAAGTGTGTCATCAAATCCATGTTCCAAAAAACACAATCTGATTCATCTTTTAATGATAAGATTGAGTATTTTGATCTTGATGTGCTTGAGGAAATATTGGAATAAGGATCGCCCATGGTTTTAAAAAGGAATTTATTTTCTAATTATAAATGGAAATCAGTGGTGTTTTATCATTTAATGGGTGGAATTCAGGTTTGATATTAGGTACCCACTGTGCATTTTTCTTAATCTATTCATCTTTGTTGTTTTTCCTTTTGATATCTACCATAGTGAAGGCATAAATCGGTGAAGGTCCATCCCTCGGATAGTACATCCCTATAATGTTTCAACCCTAAGATAGTCTATTACTAGGATGTTATATCCCCACGATGGTTTGTTTATCTTCTCATGCTGCGAGGATAAGTGGAGGTCTGTGGATAACTAGATGTAACTTTGTGGCCCTACTTCACTCCCTCACCGCTTGCCAATATTTCTTCTACCATTTCTCTTGTGTTTTTCACTCATATGATACATCCTGAAATGAAATCTTAGGTAGTTTATGGATATAAATATGCATGCAGTAAATACATATATTGAAGGTGATGAGTAGCATTGTTTTTATAAAATCTTATATAGTACTTATATTTGATGATATTTTAGTTATTTTTAAAGTATTTATTGTTTGTTTATCTACAATAATGAGAAGATAACATGTAAAAATGATCCTTTTTATGGGATATTCATAAAAACTACTTTCTTTTTCATTGATTCTGAGCTTATTCCTCCATTTTATAAATTAATTGTATGATTTGTATAACACATTTGTTATATTATGTATGTATCCTGCTGATATTATTGCTTTAAACTATTTTGTGTGTTTGGAAACAGTTAAAGGAAATATTTGATGAATTAATAACATTCTAGATTGAGTACCCCATCATTATATTACTCTAGTTTGATATATTCTATGAGGTACAGTGGGAAGCTTACTAAAGTTAATTAGGTTGGAATGTCAGAGTACTCTTTCTTTCTATTTTTCATGTTTGGTTCGACTAAATTTCTAATTTCATTATTAATATTTTCTTGTGTGTATTATTAACGATTTTTAATTCTATTTATTTTTATTTTTTAGGGAATACGAAATAAATTACTAATTATTATTTCTTCAAGATATTTATTTCCTATGACCACTTTTGTGTATCTCATATTTAATTTTAAATTTGCAGTATATTTTATAAAACAATATAAACTCATGAATGGTTAATTAATTTTTGTGACTAGTCTCCTTAAAATATGACATGTTTTCGATTGACTTTTTAGATCACATCATCATGGTTGAACGTCTACATAGTAGGACCCAAAAATTCACAAAGTCTAATTCTAGTTAGATTCCTAAAATGTGAGTCGTGGGAAAAGGCTAGTTTTGTGCTCACCACTAATGTAGTTGTTGAGCTCTACAAGTGACACCACCAATTTCAACCCTTCCCATAGTCCATCTATATCATGGTAAAGAATAGATATATCAGTAAAATTCTCAAGTTAGCTCAAGATCGTTGAAGTGCAAGATATAAATTTATGACAATATTGAGGTTAGTTTTATGATTTGGATTGCTCCTAGTTATTTGTTTTTCAGGTATAGTGGTATTGTGTGGATGGATGGAGCATACAACCATTTCATTTTAACATATCCCATATTAATTTCATGATTTATTTTCCTTTTATTAGAAATTCTATGTTGAGGAATAATCCATTACTGGTCTTGGGGCATAGATAAATGGGTGTATGGTGATCGTTGGTCCCGGGTAAGGCATGGATGGGCTCTGAGGGCTCACTATCATGGATGTGATGTTGTTGGCCCACATCTCCTTGGGTTTGAATGGGTTGTTGGTCCTGATGTTGTATTGGATGGGATGATGCAGGGGGTTTTGGGTTTGTGGGTTTTTGTTGGATTTTTTGGGGGTGGATTTTATATAGATTCATTATGTATAAAATTTAGTATTAATATAATTAATTTTTATTCAAATTTTGAACATGTGTAAAAATAATATTCTCTAATAATAAAAACAGATTTTTTATATATGATAAATTTATAAATATAATATGAAATTTTACTAGAAATAAAAATATATAATTTATCTTAAAATATAATTTAAAAATAGATATTATATGTTGTTAAAAATTTTACTAACAGAACAATTTGTCATTAGAACCTATTGGTAAACAAATTAACAAATATATATATTATCTACTGGTATTACTATAATTGTAAAATAATTATTTTATCTATTTCAAATAAATTTAGAGATGGTGTTTTTACTGATATTTTAGTGACATGGACATATAAATTGGTAGAACGTCTTACCAACAAAAAATGGTTGTTCACCAATAAATATACCCCTATTATAAAAAGTGAAATATTGTGTAGTGTTGATATGATGGTGTAGAAATCAGTGTCATCCCATGGTTTGAATCAAGATGAACTTTAACTCTCAAAAGAGAGGTAAACATATAACATCATTAAGGGAGATGTCCATATACTCTACAATCACTATGGAAATTGAGGAATCATTAAATTCACTGAACTAATGGTTGAACTAGCCAACTGAATAGTAATTGGCTACACCCACCTTTTCTTGAGTCCATAAAGAGCTTTAAGGATTTCCCCACTGCCAATTAAGGGGGAATCTGGTTCCATCTCCATTGATAAAGCACATAATTTACCTAATACGGCTTATCATGGCATTAATGGTAGTAGTCCATACCAGTAATGAAATAATAATGCCTTGAATGTAGAGACCCAAATCATGAAATACAAAGACATTACATTAATTTTGAGGAATACTTAATACATAAAAAATAGACACCCAAGGACCGTAATAGTTAGGTGTCTTTAGAAACATGGGACGTAATCCTCTAATCATGGTGGAAGATCTTTAACATATCCTATAAAGATATTCCACCTTTGTTTTCTTATCTAAATCCATTATTTATATACTAGGGAAAATAAAACATATAAATAGTGAGCTATAATGCTTAGTAAGGGTAAACATGGAGAACATCAAACAACCCATAATCATTTGATCATAAAAAATTGAACATAAAACATGAGTAATGATATAAATATTTTCAGTACATAAGGAATAGATTTGAAAAGAACAATAATCATGATAAAATATCATCTGAATCATCATGTAATTGTGGAAAACCATTAAGAACATGATATGATTTCCATAGTATCCAAGGCATTGCTACCAAGACAATCATAGTGGACGAGGTCTTTTACTTAACCAGGTTTACTTGTTGTTTCATCCCTGTATTACTAAACCAGATTTACATTCCATTCTAGCCATGTCTATCTAATGAGACATAAATCTTTACCCCATGAATTGGATGGAGATATAGTCCCACCAATCGCATAATGAAATCATTCTCAAGTGTTCCACAGAATAAACATAAATCATTCATCATAACCCAACAAATAAAGTGGGTTTCATAAACATCATCCCCCTCTCCAATGGCCCGAAGACCTTTAATTTTAATTGATTTTGATAATCTACCTTTCAAGGGGTGATTTGGAACCCTTACAAGGCCTGTAGGAATAAGTATTACATGGCCCATAGGCCTTATAGAAATTCATTATCCCATAGGCTTCAAACATTACATAAAACAAAGACTAACTATTTGAAACTGCTCCTCCCCCACATCATCATTGTGAAATTTGCTCTCCACCATCACATGGTTGTTCGGCTAGGTATTCACATGCATGCACATGCTTGTCCTGATGGCAGGTACCATACCCTGTCATTCTTTCATTTCGATAAGCATCTGCTTTGATGAATGCTCCTTGATCATCCTCCTTGTATAGCTAGTTCCTCATCGGTCGTCTGGTTTGCATATGCACTTAAGGGGTCCTGGAGGCCTTGAGGTGGCCCGAAGGCCTTACTGACTCGATGTTCTGGGTGGCCCAAAGGCCTTAAAGGACTCGCGGACCAAATCAGTGGCCCGAAGGCCCAAACAGGGCCATATTACATGCTGCTATAGTGCCAAATAGTACATGCTATAATTCACGCTATAGTACCCGCTATTGTACTGTAGAGTTCTCGCTATAGTGCCAGCTACAGTACCCATGAAAATAATGTCTCCAGCTTGATTTGATCTCGGGTCTCCCAAATGCACTTACAGAGTCCCTACCAACCGGGCTAAGGATCATGTGACCATCATAAAATAATCCCTATAAAAAATTGATATCATTTCATTATAAAAAAATCATACCATGTAAATATTATGAACATTATATTTGAAACATAACCACAATAGATTTGATTAATCCCTTGAAATGAATTCTTGAGAAAAATATCATTTCTTCTTAAAAATCATTTTCTTTTTCCCGAATGTCATGAAATTTTAAAATAAAAGAATTTATTTTAAAATAATCATGAAATATTACAGAATAAGATTCAAGGAAATAAGGTTTTATGAAACTGTATAAATCCATTCAAGCCGTATAAGTTTAATAAAATTTTCTTCTCGTACTTTTGTCCGAAAAGTGAAAAAGTACCTCATATGGTAAAAAAATATTCCTTCCATACCATGTTGTAAAAGTAAATAAGGGATAAAAATGATTTTAAATATGCATGGAGGAATAGTAAACATTTTATGAAATTTGTTTTGAAAAAACATCGTCATGGATGATAAACATAACCCTAGTTAATACTTACGAATAAGCAATCCCGGGTAAAAACAAGATTGGAATAATTATCCCTTACCTTGTGTCCAATTTCTTTCATATGTGTCTGAGACTCTTTTATAGTGGGTTTTGAAAAAATTATTAACTGATAATAGAACCATAATAATATTTATGATATCATATATTATTCACTTATGACATTATATTACCCTTTCATTTGCCAATTCCATGTTAAAGTAGTGTTTTGGGTAAAATCGTTTCATTTATCGTACGTGTTTTGACATGTAATTATTAATATGATTACTTAGAACATGATTAACTACTACCATAATGTAAAACATGATTTATATATAATATATATTCATAATATATATATATATAATAGATTGATAAATTAAATGAAATACACTGTTCATGGAGATGGAAGGCAGTACATATGCATGAACGTTGTTTTCACTTCATTGTTATGTTGAATGAAATGAAATCGAATATATATAAATAAATCCATTAGAATTATTATTTCCTATATCTCATGATTACTTATTATATATACTTTATAATAATTCATCAATGGTTTACATAGAGAATGAATCTCAACAAATCATGGAGACAGTAATCTGTACGTACGCGCGCGCGATGATATCATTATCATAATTATTGAATGGAATTGGATTGGATGATATAATATCTTAGAATTAGTATTATGTTATAATAATCATATATAGTTATTATTTCCACCATTATACCCATCCAAGTATGTTGGTGGTGGAAAAATAGATTACATCACTTTGTGGAGACAGTATTCCTTACATACGCACACGTGGTGATTTCGTTTTTAGTAGGATGGATAGAAGGTGAAATGGGTTTGTTTAATATTTATAATAACATATCATTATATGAGTGATAATTATGTTATTACTTTATAATGAAACAAATAATTTAGAGGATGTATAAGAAGAAATAAATTTGAAGGAATCAGTAAAGGATATTACCTCTTCTTCGACGCGCCTCTTCTAAACCTCATTTTAAGGAAAAAGAGATGGTATTTTTGGAAGACCATTACATATATAATGTAACTTGATAGGTTTATAAAATGAATTGGCAGGGGTTGGATGATCGTGAAGGCTCAAAACGTTGTGAAAATGAGAGGGAGGATGTGCCCTTTTATAAGAGAGGAGAGGGGCACTTTTCAAAACCTCTAAAATATTAATTTATAATAAACTCAAACCCCTCATAAAAACTTAAAAAATGACTTAGATTTTAAAATAATACTATATATGGTTTTAATCTAATCATCCAATAAAATTTAGACATGTTGGGAATTTATTTTAAACCATATCAACTTGATTTATTTGTATTTAATCTATTTAATATAATTTGTGGTAATAATTTTATAATATTTTAATTGATATAAATAATTAATTATGTGTTATGAATTTTCCATAATAGTATAATTTTTTACATTTTAGTCCATATAAATATAAATTTATAATTTTTTATTTTTTTCGGAATTTTAAACAATTTAATAATATGTTATTTTTATAAAATATCAATAGTGTATATTTTAACACTATTCAGTTATTTGAATATAAATAAAATCCACATAGAAGATATATTCGAACCAAAATATTTAATAGATCCCAAAAATGAAGTATTCGTCTTGAAAATTCATGGAGAACATTAAATAGTTCATATATTATTTATTTTAATATTTTTAAAACAATTTATTTGATATTTCAATCAATAAAATAATTTCTACATAACTATTTTTTCACCATTAATGACAATTATTTAATCCCTAAAAATTTTAAATAAATTCACATGATTTAGAAAAATTTATTATATTTATGTTGATTATTTATGTTAGAATTTTTATGATGTTTACCACTAAATTAAAATTATTACACTTATAGGATATAAGAGAGTGACATATTTTCACTTTCTTTGTTTTTAATAAAAATTACATCCTTTTCATGGTCAAAAGTCCATGAAATAAATCTATTCTAACCCTTAGGTTACATGGGTTGACTTTTGTTCATCCAATAAAATTTTGGCAGGTGTTAGGGTAATTTTATAATCTTTTTATTACCCTTAATTACTGATTTACCATTAACTGTAGTAAATAAAATTTACTAGAGTTACTATTCAAAAAGTCTAAAAATAAAAAGTTTCCTATTAACATATTTTTGACCTAATGATTCAAAATATGGAATAAATATTTCCAAATTCAAAACACAGAAGTTACAGTATTTAATTTAAAAATATTCTAGCTGTTGAGAAAATTTGTTTTAAAATTTAAAACAATGTAAATGATTGAAACGTTTTTACCTATAAATTCAATGTAAAATTAATGATAATGACATAAATTATATTAAATGGTAAAAATATATTCTATTTATACATTAAAACCATCCAATATTATAATTTAACCATATAAATTATCTTCATTTAAAAAAGAAGTTTTTAATTAAAATTTTGCGTATTTTTACTATTCATCAAAATATAAAAGCTAACAGAAAAATATTATAAAATTATACATTAGTTATTTTTTATATAATTATTGAAATGAATAATTTTATTTTGTCAAATTTAACTCATAAAAATGATAAAAACAATAATTAATGTAGGTGCTCTATCAAAAGGATGCAAAATTGTATTTTTCGAAAAATATTTCCTTTATAAGAAAAATTTATTTTTTTATCATAACATGTTCTAAAAAATGATTAAAATGAATTATAATTTTTTTATATTCATAATGTGGTTAATAATATCCATAAAAGCTAGTTAATAATAATATTATAACAATATGTCGTTGTTTAGTGAAACTCGATATTGCGTACAACACACGCTATTGAGTATAGTGCAAGATAATCTTGGTGTAGCGTAAAACACAAGACATCAAAGAAGTTAAAAATAATATTTCTCATAAAATCTAGGGGAGTTACATTCTTCTCCCCTTAAAATTAATTATCTGTCAAAATTTGTTGGGGTTATAAATGGTTTACTAGAATGTTTCTTTTATAAAAACAGACATAGTAAAATGGAATACTAAAACTGAATTTTAAAAAACTAAAGTATGAAATGTAATGGATAACCAAATTAACTCATCATTGGGCTTCCATATAAGAGAACATATGTGAAAACAAGAATATGGAAGAGAAATCTAACCATCAAGTTCTTATGGAGAGTTGTTGAGAAAATGGCAATGAAGAAGCCAAGAATCACAAAGCCATAAATTTGTGATGAACTAAGGTACCATCTAATTCATCGGATATGAGGGCACTAGGACAACATTTTTGGTTTTCAAGATCATTTCCCTAATGTTTATGAATTTTTTCATAAGGAGAAATACTTACTTGATTTCAGTGTAATGTCATTGTTGGTCATTCCATGAACAACTTCCACTTCATATATATTTAACGAAATGAAGTTGAATTTTTCATTCATTAAGTGTTAGAAGATCATGTGATAGAATGATGATTCATTATATCTTTCTCTACCAAAAAAATGTTAGCACAAGATATAAAGTATACATAAGTCCATCTATGGAGTGGTTAATCGTATATGGTTCCAAAAATGGGCTTATACATCATCTGTCATACCTCATAATAAAATTACACTAATTTCTACAAACCATATAATTTTTATATTCCTGTGGTATGTGATAAAGGCATACCGCAGTTCGTTTGTTGGTTCGATTCCAATATCCTTGTACAACACGAGGTGTTGTTGTCCATCCTGCAAGTTTCCTTTATTCTAAAACTATAATACGATAACATTTCAAGAATAATATAAAAAGTTCATGCCTTAAACAATATAATATAATTTCTTACTTAATCCATTCCAATCCTTAGGCTTATTCAAAATAATTTTGTCCAATCTCATAGTATAAAGAAAAATATTACTATAGAGGGCGTATACAAAGAATGTGATTACCATCATTTATCCCCCATATATCATAAGATATATCTTGTTGGCTATATTCCAAACATGTGAATACATTAATCATTTATTATTTAGCAACATGAATTACCATAGAAACTTAGTGAAAACATGACTGTTGTCAAAATATAATTATTTACACATTACAAAATCCCAAATTTTCTATATACTCAAACAATTATGTCACATTGTCATTATATTAGTCATGAGAACATTAATACTATCAAACATATTATTTTCTCTGTATCACTTCATTATGTGCATATCATCTTCTTTCCAAAAATATTTCAATCACTTTTCATGGTTACTAGTACCTTACAATTATTAAAAACCAATAAATAAATATTCCAATATTCCATAATACTATAAATGATATTCCATAACAGTATTTTGGAATCCCGTTACATATATACATAATCATTCCACTACATTATTGTCATATTCAGAATCACCAATAGTGATTGCATGTGTTATACCTTTGTGCTTTTCACTAATAGTTTGTTGATGTCGATCATCATTAACCCTTGGATTAAGGCATTGGTTAGCATAATTCCCCATTTCCTTGCACATGTAGAATTGAAGTGTTGGTTGTGTGTTCTCTCTAGTCTTTTCTCCATTCACATCATTATCTTCCTTTTCCCCATTAATTCAACACTCAGCTGAAAAATTGCCATCATTTCCACACTTAAAACATTTTCTAGTCCCTTTAGGGAAATCTTTGTCGTTCTTCTTTCCACACTTTGAGCATAATGAAACATTCATCTTCTTTTCACCATTATTTTTTAGGTTTTCCTTGAACTCCATCATTCCGTTCATATAAAAACCATGAGTTGGATATGTAACACCAACTTCTAGTTCTACCTTGATATCACAATGCATAATTTCTTTATAGCTACTGATGTATCTTATAGCTAATGCCCTTAGAAGACTTGGTTTTAATCCATTGAAGAATCTACCAACTTTACTTTCAGGTTGAATGATAAAGTCAAATACATACCTCAAAAGCCTTATAAAATTTACCACATATATACTAACAGATTCATCATCATTTTTTTAGAACAAGGGACTCTTTTTCCATATTTGTTTCATGAATACAAGGGATGTACTTATTGAAAAACAATTTCTTGAACTCATCCAATTCCAGGGATTCAACTTCATCTTGGGGCCTTATATTATTAATTAGAGTTCCCCACTGGTTTTCATCACCTTTTAAATGGTAAACAACCAAAATGACTTTCTCATGTTTTGAGCAATGATGTATGGAAAATATATTTTCAATGGTACTGATCCAATGTTCTGTGATAAGTGGATCAGAAGACCCACTGAATGAAGGTGGACGTTGTCTCATGAAGGAAACAATAGAATATTGTTCCTTTCTCTTCTCATTTGGACGTCCATAATGATTCATATCTTTTTTACGTATAGAAATAAGATTTTTCACTGCATTTCCCATAACATTAGGTTGTTCAAAAGGTCAATCATTTAATTTCCCAGTAAATTGATCATTAACACAGTTCTTTTGGGTTCCAACTATTAACTAAAAATCAAAAAGAATAGTGTGAGAGGAAAAAATCATACTAAGGATACAACATAATCAATGGGAGTACATTCAATCTCTAACATCATAGCTTTAATCCTAGGTTATTCATGATCGTTATCATAATTCTAGGACTATACCCTATACTTATACTTAACCTTATAGACATCCCAAGACATAATGTAGAAATATCTCTAGGGATCTCACTAAAGGTTTCGCATCCTACATTCCAAATATTAACTAAAACTTTCCTCTAATACAAACTGTAGATACCCAAAGTTTGACATACATAGACATTACAATACTTTTTCCAAATTCTTAATACATAAAAAAATAGATACCTAAGGACCGTAATAGTTTAGTTTCTTTGGAAACATGGAACATAATCTTCTAATCATGGTGAAAGTTCTTCAACATCTCCCATAAAGATATTCCCCTTTTTTCATACATTAAACCATTCTTTATATCTGAGAAAAAATAAAACATATAAAGGGTGAGCTCAAATGCTCCGTAAGGGTAAACTTGGAGAACATCAAACAATCCATAAATATTTGAACGTAAAAACATGAACATAAAACATGAGTAATGACATAAATCATGCCAGTACATAAGGAATTGACCAGAAAGGAACATTAATCTTGATAAAATATCATGGGAATAAAACATGTAATTGTGGAAAATCATTAAGCACATGATATGATTCCTACAGTATCCAGGACATTGCTGCCATGACTATCATAGTTGAGAATGTTCATTACTGAATCGGGTTTACTTGTTGTTCCATCCCTGTATTACTGAACAAGATTTACTTGTCCTTCCAGCCATGTCTATCTCATGAGTATTAAATTTTTACCCAAATCATTTGATGGAGATATAGTTATCACCCATTTCATAATGAAATCATACTTATGTGTGACACAAAATAAACATAAATCATTCATCATAAACCAAAAAATAAAATGGTATTCAGAAACATCATCTCATCATAAAATAATCCATATATTACAATGGTTATCATTTCATCATAAAAAAATAAAACCACGTAAATAATATGAACATTATACTTGAAAATTAACCATAATAGTTTTCAATAAACACATGAAATTAATTCTTGAGAAAAATATCCTTTCTTCTTCAAAATCATTTTCTTTTCCCCAAATTCGGTGAAATTTTAAAATAAATGAATTTTTTTAAAAATAATTACGAAATCATTTAGTGTAATATTCTTGGAAATAAGGTGTTATGAAATCGTAAAAATTCATTCATGCCTTATAAGTTTAAAAAAACATTCTTCTCACACTTTTGACAGAAATTTCAAAAAGTATCTCGTATGGTAAAAAACGATTCCATCCATACCATGTGGTAAATATAAAAAAAGGTGTAAAAATGAATTTAAACATACATTTATGAATAGTAAACGTTTTATGAAAACATTTTGATAATACATAGACATGGTTGATAAACCTAACCCTAGTAAATACATAGGAATAAACAATCCCGGATAAAAATGTGATTGGAATAATTATCCCTTTCCTTATTTCCAATTTCTTCTATATGTGTCCGCGACTCCTGTATAGTGGGGTTAAACATATTATTAACTAATAAATGAACCATAATAATATTTATTATATCATATATGATTCAGTTATGACTTTATATTACCATTTCATTTGTCAATTCCAATTTTTTTAGATGGTGACATGGATTGGTTTCCCAATCCATGTCAGAATGAATTTATTAAATAGCAAAGTTACAAGGAAATCCCGAGGTGTAAAAAGAATACACCATCTAAAAAATAGAAAAATACCAACAAAATTAAAACATTACAAAATAGGGTATGCACCTTTAAAAGGCTCCAGAAAAAGATATGCATGAACTTCCAATAGAGATAGATCAGACCCAACATGTCTTTAGCATTCTGCTACCTCAGATTCCAGAACAAAGCAACTCATCATCAAGGAAAGGTCGCAACGAGACAGATGTATGAAAAGTCAAGAAAAATTGCGAACTGGAGCATTCTAGATAAACTCAAATATTTAACATCAGAACCAGAGGAAGAAAACAACCTAAGAGAGCTTCAAAAAGATTTCAACGCATGCTACTCATAAAAATAAATCATAATATTGAGCTCATCCTAAAAAAGGAATCCAAAAGAGCTTAAAAGAATCCCAACAAATCAGCAACTTTTTCACTATATAGAAAATCCAGCATCCATGTAATAACGACAGTACAATCTCAATGGCAGGTTTAGAAGCAGTTCCAAATCATAATTCATAAATGTATATATGCAATGAAAAAACTCATTCAAATATTTATGATCAGAAGAAAAGTGAAAAAGAAGTAGTCAACGGTAATTATGGAGGATTAATAGCGTTCTTCTGCTCGAAATACCTAGTTTAACTTTATGAAATGTTTCAGCAGAAATTTCACCACATTTTATTTTCTCATAGGCCAATCCTTTTTTCTCTTCCCAATGAGCATAAAATTCCTTTAATAGTTCATCAAGGGAGAGTTGTGGTGTAATCTCATTAGCCTCATCAGCAGGAGTGTCATGAATTATCTCATTATTGACAGACTTAGTGGTATTGATAGAGCGAGTGGTGATGGTTCTTTCCATCTGTGAGTAATCTATGCTTTTCCTAGTTTTCCTAGGGTTAGGAGTGATGTATCCATCTTCATCCACCATGAGTGTTTTCCCCTTTATGGACATTGATTTCAAGAAATTCTCCTCTACTTGCCTAGTCTGGTCTTCTACTTTGTGAGGAACATCACTGGTTTTAAAGGATTCCTCAGGTTCATCCCCTTGGGCTTCTTGGGTTTGGGTGATCATATATTGTTCCTTAGCCACAATAATCGTTTCAGAATCAACCCCTGTGTTAGAGGGTTCCAGAAAATCAAGAATTCTGTCCATATGAGTAGAATCCTTTTCTGTGGAAACCTTAACAGTAGTAGTAAAATCTATCTCTTGAGGATCTAGATCTTGCCTCTTATCCAAGAGAACTACTTGCACAAAGTTGTCCATCTTCTTTGATGTAGTGGAGGGGTCAACATTTTTTCCTTTTTCCACCCAAACGGACTTAGTGGCCTCTATCCCTTCTGGTATTCCACAGTTAGAGGTCACATGTCCCAACATAAAACAACATTGACAATAATTAGGGAGTTCTTCATAAACCACCTCTAGATAGAAACCATGATCCCCATTTTCAATCCATATTTAAGGAGGGAACTGCTTAGAGATATCTAACTCAACACAATTCCATGTTAATGCAGCATTTTGGGTAAAATCTTTTCATTTATCGTACATGTTTTGACTTTTAATTATTAATATGATTACTTATATAATTATTAATTACTTACAGAATTTATAAAATACTTTTTATATAATATATATTCCGAATATATATATAATAGATTGATAAATGGAATTAAATACATCGATCATCGAGACGACAGGTCGTACGTACGCATGAACGTTGTTTTCATTTCATTATTAAATTGAATTGATGTAAATGAAATATATATACATAAATACAATATATTCATTTTGTCATATATCTCATTATTACTTATTATATATACTTTATAATCATTCTTAAATGGTTATCATTGTAAAGGAATCTCATCACATCGTTGAGAGGGTAATTCGTACTTATGCACGTGCAATGATATTGTCCCCATAATTATTGGATGGAATTGGAGTGAAAAATATAATATCTCAGAATTAGTATTATGTTATAATAATTATATATATTTTTTATATCCACCATTATACCCATCCATGTAAGGTGGTCCTGGAAAAACATATTACAGCTAGGTGTGGAGACGGTATTTCGTAAGTACGCACGCGCAATGATTTCATTTTCTATAGGATGGATAGAAGGTGCAATGGGTTTGTTTAATATTTATAATAACATATCATTATATTAGTGATACTGATTATTATTCTTTATAATGAAACAAATAAATAATAGTAAGTAGAATAATAAATAAATTTGAATGAATCGGTAATGGATATTACCTCTTCTTCGACGCGCCTCTTCTAAACCTCATCTTAAGGAAATAGAGATGGTCTTTTGAGAAGACAAAAACCTCTATAATGTAAATAGAGAAGTTTTGAAGAATATTTTCTTGGGTTTTTCCGAACATGAAGGCCCAAATGATTTTTGAAGCAGAGAGGGAGGAGGTTCCCTTTTATAAGAGAGGAGAGGGACACTTTTAGAAACCTCCGATATATTAATTTATAACAAACTCAAACCCCACATAAAAACAACCAAAATGACTAAACATTGATGATAAGATGATATAGGGTTGTAATATCATCATCCAATAAAATTTAGATATGTTAGGATTTTATTTTATACCTTATCACCATGATTTATCCGTATTTAATCTGTTTAATTTAATTTTTGGTAATAATATTCTAATTTTTAAATTGTTATAAATACTTACTTATGTGTTATTAATTTTCCATAATTTCTTATGTTATGACATTTCCGACCATATAAATTTCAATTTATAATTTTTAAATATTTTCTTGTTTTTTATACAATTTAATATTATGTTATTTTTATAAAATATTAATAGTGACAATATTTACACTGTTCAGTTATTTGAATTTAAATAAAATCAACAAAATATATATATTCAAAAAATATTTAATAGATCCCTAACATGTAATATTCATCTTGAAAATTCTTGTAGCACATTAAATAGTTCATATAATATTTATTTTAATATTTTTATAACCATTTATTTGATATTTCAATCAATAAAATAATTTCTACATCACTATTGTGTCACCATTAATGATAATTATTTATCACTAATAATTCTAAATAAATTCAGACTATTTATATAGTTTTATCATCTTTATGGTGACTATTTAGTTTTGAATTATTATGAAGATTATCTCTAAATTATAATTTTTACACTTATAAGATATATGAAAGTGACATGTCCTCTAATGGCCCAAAGGCCTTCATTTTTTTAAATGTTTTTTGACAATCCACCTTTCAAGGGGTGAGGTGGAACCCTTACAAGGACCGTAGGTGTAAGTATTACTTGTCCCATTGGCATTAGAGTAATTCATTTCCCATAGGATTTATATGTGGAACCCATTTTTCCGAATTCAAAACATAGAAGTTGCAGTACTTAATTTAAAATTAACCCTCTATTGAGAAAATGGGTTTTAAATGTTAAAACATTGCAAAAGATTGAAATGTTTTTGCCTATAAATTAAATTTAAAATTAATTATATTGACATAAATTTTATTAAATGGTAAAAATATATTCCATTTACACTTTAAAACCATTAAATATTATAATTTTACAATAAAAATTATCTTGATAAAAAAGTTGATTTTAATTAAAATGTAGCATATTTTTACTATTAATCAATATATTAAAGTTAATAGAAAAAAATTAAAAAATTATCCAAAGTAAATATTTATATACTAATTTCAATGAATAAGTTTATTTTTTCAAATTTAACTCATAAACGTGTCAAAACTAGATTTAATGTGGGTACGCCATCGAATGGAGGCAAAACTGTATTTTTGGAAAACTATTTCCCTTATATGAAAATTTTATTTTGTTCTCATAACATGTTCTAGAAAATGATTAAGATGAATTATAATGTTATAAAATAAAGAATTTCGATAATACTATTCATAAAGGATAGTTCATAATAATATTAGAACAATATATCGTTGGTTAGTGAAACTTGGTATTGCGTACAACACACACCATTGAGGATGGTCACTCTTGCGTGCAACAGAAGACAGGAATAGTTTTTTCATATACTACAATCTAATACGGTGTTGAATGTAGTGTAAGCTAATATTGGTGTTGCGTACAACCCAGAAAATCAAATAAATTAAAAATAATATTTCTCATAAAATCTCAGGGTGTTATATTCTACCCCCCATAAAAATAATTTCGCCCTCGAAATCCGTCGGGGTTATAAATGGTTTACTACTTGAATGTTTCATTCATAAAAACACACATCGTGAAAAGGAATACTAAATCATAATTTTAAAAACTAAATTATTAAACTTAACGGTTACCCAAATTAACTCATCAATGGGTTTCCACATAAAAGAACATAGGTGAAAATATGGATAGAGTGGATAAATCTAACCATCAAGTTTTGATGGAGAGTTGTAGAGAACATTTCTATGAAAAAGACAACAATCACAAAGCCATAAATTTATGATGATCTAAGGTACCATCTGATTTAGTGGATATGAGGTCACTATAAAAACATTTTTTGTTTTCAAGATCATTTCCCTAAATTTTATGAATTTTTTCATAATGAGAAATACTTACGTGATTTTAGTGTGATGTCATTATTGTTCATTCCATGAACAATTTCCAATTCATCTCTATTTAACAAAAATAAGTTGAATTTTTCATTCTCGAAGTGTCTGTATATCATGTGATAAAATCATGAGTCATTCTATCTATCTCTATCATAAGATATTAAATATACATCAGTCCATCTATGGTGAGTTTAATCGTAGATGGTTCCAAAAATTGACTTATACTTCATCTATCATACCACTTAATAAAATAAATCTAATTTATACAAACAAAAGGCTTTTTATCGACTAGTGGTAGGAGATAAAGGCCTTTCATGCTTCGATTGTGGATTCTATTCCTGCATCTTGGTTCGACGCAATGGTTTGTTGCTCGTCCTGCAGGTTGTCCTTTTTTTAAAACTATACTATTATAACATTTCAAAAAAAATATAAAATGTTATAGCCGTAAACAGTACAATATGATGTCTATATTAATTCATTATAATATTTAGTCTTATCCAAAATACTTCATTCCAATATCATAGTATAAAGAAAAAGATAACTAGAGAGGTCATATACAAAGCATGTGATTACCATTATTTATCCCCCATATATCATAAGATATATCTTGTTGGTCATATTCCAAAGATGTAAAAACCATAATCATGTACTCTCTTGAAACATGAATGATTATATAACCTTAGTGAAAACATGAATGTTTTTATATGTTAATTATTTCCACATACCAAAATCCCAAAAATTCTATTACTCAAACCATGTTGTCACTTTATACTTATACCAATCATAAGCTCATTAATACTATCAAACATATTATTTTATTCATATCCCTTCATTATGCACATATTATCTTCATTTAAAAAATATTTTAATCACTTTTTATGGTTAATGGTACCATAAAATTATTGAAAACCAAAACATAGATATTTTAATATTCCATAATTCTATAAGTGAGATTCCAAAACACTATTTTGTAATCCCGTTACATATACATATAATCATTCCACCACTTCGTTGTCTTATTCAAAATAACCTATGGTGATCTCATGTGACTTCCCTTTGTCCTTTGTCTTAAGAGGTTGTTGATGTCGATCATCATTAACCCTTGGATTAGGGCATTGGTTAGCATAATGCCCCATTTTCTTGCACTTTTAGCATTGACATATTGGTGGTGTGTTCTCTGTAGTCTTTTCTCTATTCACATCATTAGATAACTTTTTCGCATTACTTCAACACTCACCTGCTCGATGACCTTATTTTCCACACTAAACACATTTTCTAGTCCCTTTAAGACAATATCCATCATGCTTCTTTCCAAACATTGAGCATAACGAAACATTTGTCTTCTTTTCACAATTTTTTTGAGATTTTTCCTTGAACTCCATCATTAGTTTCTTGTCAAAACCATGAGATTGGTTTGTAACACCAAATTCCAGTTATACCATGATAGCCCAATGTACAATTTCTTCATAGCTACTAATGTCTCTTATAGATAATTCACTTTATAGACATGGTTTTAAGCTGCTGAAGAATCGATTAGCTTTACTTTCAAGATGAATGATAAAGACAGATGCATTCCATTCAAGCCTTGTAAAATTCACCACATATATACCAACAGATTCATCATCCTGTTTCATACAATCAAGTAACTCCTTTTCCATTTTATTTTGAAAAAGCTGAGGGAAGTACTTATTAAAAAAAAGATCTTGAACTCATCCCATTCAATGGATTCTATTTTATCTTCGGGCCTTGTATTCTTAATTAGAGTCCACCACTGGTCTGCTTAACCTTCTAAATGGTAAATAGCCAAAATGATTTTTTCATGTTCTGAACAGCGATGTAATGGAAAATATCTTTTCAATGGTACTAATCCATTTTTCAACAACAGGTGGATCATAAGACCCATTGAAAGAAGGTGGATGTTGCCTCATGAAGGACTCAATAGAATATTGTTCCTTTATCTACTCATTTGGAATTATAGAATGGTTCATATCTTATGCAAGTATAGAAATAAGTTTTTTCACTCCATTTCCCATAACATTTGATTGTTTAGAAGGACAATCATTGCATTTCACTGTGCATTGATCATTAACACGGTTTCTTCGGGTTCCATCCATTATCTAAAACCCAAAAAGAATAGTGTGAGAGTAAAAAATCATACTAGAATAATAACATAATCAAGGTGAGTAATTTCAGTCTCTAAAATCTTAGGTTTAATCCTTGGTTATTCATGATCATTATCATAATTCTAGTACACTATCCTAAACATATACTTAACCTTATGATATCCCAAGATATACATTAAAAATACCTATAGGGATATCACTAAAGATTTCGCATCCTAGTTTCCAAAGGTTAAATAGACCTTTCATCCAATACCAACTATAGAGACCCAAAGCTTGACATACATGGACGTTACCTTACTTTTCTGGAATACTTAATACATAACAAAAAAAGAAACCCAAGGCCCGTAATATTTTGGTGTCTTTGGAATCATGGAACATAATATTCTAATCATGTTGAATGATCTTCAACATCTCCCACAAAAATATTTCACTTTTTGTTTTCTTAACTAAAACATATATTTATATCCTAGGGAAAAGAAAACAAATGAATGGTGAGCTCAAATTCTTAGTAAGGGTAAACATGGAGAACATGAAAAAATCCCTAAACATTTCAATGTAAAAACATGAACATAAAACATTAGTAATGACATAAATCATGGAAGTACATAAGGCATAGATTAGAAAGGAACATTAATACTGATAAAATATCATGGAAATACAACATGTAATTGTGGAAAACCATTAACCACATGATATGACTTCTAAAGTATCCAAGACATTTCTTCCAAGACTATCATAGTGTAAACATTCCATTACTGAACTGGGTTTACTTTCCATTCTAGCCATGTATTACTAAATCAGATTTACATGTTGTTCCATACTTGTCTATCTTATGATATATAAATCTTTACCCATTGAATTTGAGGGAGATATAGGTCCCACCCATGTCATAATTAAATCATTCTTAAGTGTTCCACAAAATAAACATAAATCATTTATTATAACCCAACGAATAAAATGAGTTTCATAAACAACTTCCCATCATAACATAATCCATATAAAATATTGGATATAATTTTATCATTAAAAAAATCAAAACATGTAAATAATGGGAACAGTAAACATGAAACATAACCATAATAGTTTTGAATAAATACTTGAAATGAATTCTTGAGGAAAATATCCTTTTTCAAAATCAGTTTCTTTTACCAAAATATTGTGCAATTATAATATAAATGAATTTTGTTGAAAATAATCATGAAATATTTTAGAATAAGATTAATTGAAATAAGGTGTTATGAAACAGTAAAAATCCATTAACGATTTATAAGTTTAAAAAAACATTCTTCTCGTACTTTTGTCAGAAAAGTCAAAAAGTACATCGTATGAAAAAAAAGATTCCTTCCATACCATGTGGTAAAAGTAAAAAGGGGGTAAAAATGACTTTAAACATACATGGAGTAATATTAAACATTTTATGAAAACATTTTGAGAAAACATAGACATGGATGATAAACAAAACCCCAGTAAATACTTATGAATAAACAATCCCAGATAAAAACAAAACTGGAATAATTATCCCTTACCTTATGCCAAATTTCTTTAGTATGTGTCTGAGACTCCTATATAGTGGGTTTAAACATATTATTAACTTAAAAAATAACCATAATAATAATTATGATATCATATATGATTCACTTACAACTTTATATTACCCTTTTATTTGTCAATTACATGTTAAAGCTGTGTTTTGGGTAAAATCGTTCAATTATCATACGTGTTTTGAGTTTTAATTATTCATATGATTACTTAGATCATAATTAATTAATTCCAGAATGTAAAAAATGACTTATATATAATATATATTCATAATATATATATATAAAATAGATCGATAAATGGAATGATATACACCGTTCCTAGAGAAAGTAGGTCGTACGTACTCATAAACATTGTTTTTGTTTCCATATTAAATTGAATAGAATAAAATGTCATATATATATATATAAATTAATCCAGTAGAATTATTATTTCATATATTTCATGATTAATTATTATATTTACTTTATAATCATTCTTAAATGGTTAACATGGAGAATAAATCTCATCGCATCATGGAGATGATAATTCGTACGTACGCACGAGCGATGATATCATTCCCATAATTATTGAATGGAATTGGAGTGGGTGATATAATATCTCAGAATTAGTATAATGTTATAATATTCATATATAGTTATTATTTCCACCATTATACCCATCAATGTAAGGTGGTGGTGAAAAACAGATTACAACATGGTGTAGAGACGGTATTTCGTATGTACGCATGCGCGGTGATTTCGTTTTCCGTAGGACTGATAGAAGCTGAAATGGGGTTGTTTCATATTTATAATAACATATCTTTGTATTATTGGTACTGATGTTATTAATTTATAATGAAACAAATAATATAGAGTAAGTAGAATAATAAATAAATTTGAATGAATCGGTAAAGGATATTAACCTGTCTTTGATGCGCCTCTTCTAAACCTCCTCTTAAGGAAGTAGAGATGGTCTTTTGAGAAAATATTAACCCTTATAATATAAATAGAGAGGGTTAGAAGAATAATTGGAATGTTTTTTCCGAGCTTGATGTCTCAAAATATTTTGAAGAGGGGACAGAGGAGGTTCCATTTTATAAGAGAGGAGAGAGGCACTTTTGGAATCCTCTAAAATATTAATTTATAATTAACACAATCCCCACATAAAAACATTCAAAATGAATAAGACTAAAATATAAGATGATATAGGTTTGTAATCTCATCATAAAAAATTAGGCATGTTGGGTATTTATTTTAAACCCTATCAACCTGATTTATCATCATTTAATCAATTAAATTCTATTTGTGGTAATAATATTGTAATTTTTTAATTTTTATAAATAATTAATTATGTGTTATGATTTTTCCATAATTGGATACTTTATGACTCTTTTGACTGTATAAATTTAAATTTATAATTCATAAAAATCTTTGTGATTTTTAAACAATTTAATGATATGTTATTTTTATAAAATATCAACTGTGTCAATTTTGACACAATTCAATTATTTGAATTTAAATAAAACCCAAACATAATATATATTCAAAAAAAAATATTTAATAGATCCCTAACATGTAATATTCATCTTGAAAATTTATGGAGCATATTAATGAGTTTATATAATATTTATTTTAATATTTTTAAAACTATTTAATTGATATTTCAATCAATAGAGTAATTTCTACATCACTATTATGTCACCATTAATGATAATTATTTTAACCCTAAAAATTATAAATAAATTCAAATTATTTAGATATATTTATTTACTTTTTGGTGACTATTTATGTTTTAAGTTATATGAATTTTATCACTAAATTTAAATTATTACACTTATGAGATATAAGAGAGTTGCATGTTGTCACATTCTTTAGTTTTAATAACAAATACATCTTTTCGTGGTCAAAATTCCACGAAATGAATATATTACGACCATTAGGTAATATGGGTCTACTTTTATTCATCCAATATAATTTCTTCAGTTGATAAGGTAATTTTATACTCTTATTTTTATCCTTAATTACACAATTTACCTTTAACTCCAGTAAATAAAATTTACGGTAGTTACTATTCATAATGTATAAAAATATAAAGTCACCTATTAACATAATTTGAACATACTGATTCCAAATATGGAATCCATTTTTTAAAATTCAAAACATATAAGTTTCAATATTTAATTTAATGTTAATCCCACTGTTGAGAAAATGGGTTTTAAAAGTTAAAACATTGTAATATATTGAAATGTTTTTACCTATGAATTCAATGTAAAATTATGGATAATGACTTAAATTATATTAAATGGTAAATATTTATTATGTTTATACTTTAAAACCATTAAATATTATAATTTAACCATATAAATTATCTTGATGGAAAATGTTGTTTTCAGGTAATATTTAGCGTATTTTTACAATTCATCAAAATATGAAAATTAACATAAAAATATAAAAACATTATAAAAAATATATTTTTATATACTTATTTCAAAGAATAAGTTTATTTTGTCTAATTAAACTCATAAAAGTTTCAAGAACTAGATTTAAAGTTGGTGTGCTATCAAAAGGCGGAAAAGTTGTATTTTTGGAAAAATATTTCCATTAAACGAAAAAATGATTTTGTTTTAATAACTTGTTTTAGAAAATGATTAAGATGAATGATTATTTTATAAAATTAGAAATTTGGTTCATACTATTTATAACAGTTATTTCATTATAATATTAGAACAATATATCGTTTTTTAGTGAAACTCGGTATTGCGTAAGACACAGCCTATTTGGGAAGGTCGCTCTTGCGTGCAACACAAGCCAAGAATACAGTTTGCGTATAATACTATATAATGTGTTTTTGCGTATAGTGCATGCTAATATTGGTGTATCATATAACACAAGACATCCATGAAATTAAAAAATATATTTCTCATAAAATCTCAGGGTGTTACATCGACGATACTACGAAGAGATACCAATTGATACTCTCGCCTCCAAGAGTCATGTCACACTATCGACACACGCTTTTTGTCATTGGGTATCCTCCAGTAGATATCTATAATTTTTTATTTCATGTCAACAGTATTAATCGAAATTTCTAGGTATCAAAATAGAATAATTTATAGGAAAGGGAAATAACTAATACAATTGTATATCAATAATATAGCTTAAGTAGAAAAACATGCATCATACCGTGATTCATCCATCGAGTACTGGGGTCATATGCCATGATATTTTGCAACTAGATCCTCTCCAACGTAGTAGTATCAATGGTCGGACAATCTCTCATGATAATTCCCTTTTCATGAAAAGCATAACAAATCCTACCATTCTAGAAACAGGAAAATTCCCTCCAATGTACCCTCTAGTTCAACAACTTATGTTACGTACATGTAATCCATAGGTTGTGTAGAACATACATCTTGGGTGATCGGTGCCATGGTTGCATGTGGAACACATTTGAACCTAGTTCCTCATCGCTATGTGCTAAAAAAGTAATCCACGACTCAATATGGAAAGATGTATCCACCTAAACCACTAGAGGTGGGCCTACTAGCAGATCAATGTGTTGTGGTAACATCGGTATACCACACTGTGGGGCCTCCTCTAGCACTGGTCCCTGAACGGACACTTCATCTCTTTGTGGACTATCCTCATGACTGCATATTGGGAAGTGATCTGGTTGTCTGTGTGGAGGCATCCAAAATTAGTTCATGATGGGCCACAATTAATTGATTATACCTAGTGTGCTTAATCATATAAAAAATAATAAAATTATACACATTTTAAACAAGAGTTTTTTTATTTTGTCGAAATGAATAATTTGTGGTCCTGGTGTGTGGAGACGTCGGTCATTGCACCATCACTGGACTACCCAAATCTAAAAGTTAGACTCGCAAAATTTAACATTAACACCCCAAATCAAAACGAAAAGACTCTAAGACTCTGAGGTGGAACTAACCACCTTTGATACCACTTTTTCATGACCTGTCCCCTGGGGACCACATCAGTACATACCCCTAGCCTACCTCTTAAAGGCCAGGGGTTGGCAACTAGTGCAGATGGCCTCAACAAGAAAGTAGGAGAATTTTTCTAAGTACATGTATACACACATGCCCAACTACATCCCACAAACATAAATGGGAAAACACTTATACTAAAAAAATTGTTCAGTATATCTAATTATTAAAACAAGTGGTCTAGAATTAAAAACCTACAAAGGATAACTAGAAAATGAATAGTAAAAGTAAAAACTATGAACAAGATGGATGCTGAGAGCCCCACTTGATGGTAAGAGTAAGGAAGCTACTGGAAGTGGTGGGAGTAAACCATGTCTGCCTAATCTCACTAGCCCCTCCTAGTCATAGGCCACCAAGTCCACTGTCGAAACATCCATCATCTGCAAAAGACACAACTTGTGTGGGAAAAAAATGTGTAGGGGAGAGTAACATAGTACTCAGTAGGGGACCTCGGTCATCTAATGAGATATACCATAAAGAAACAACAAATAAGAGACACCAAGTATTGAAAAGAAGTAAGACCACAAAGTAAATTCAAAAATAATGGAATGATCACACCATGTACAATCTAAAACATTGGAACAATGTTCATCGGATAAAGTGTAGAATGTTTCATATTGTTGAGGGACTCATCTATAATGAATCACTGCACATTTGTTGGGCCACTAAGGATCCACATTTCTACTTCTCATCTGCTGATCCACTAAGGATCCACACTACGGTTGATCTTATTTTTGGCCACTAAGGATTCAAATGGATTCTGCTCGTCTGGAAAGCCACTAAGGACCCACATGACTACTTTTTGTTTTTCAGGCCACTAAGGATCCACATGGCTGCTACTCATATTTTGGGACACGAAAAATCCACACTACCACTACTCTATCCATCAGTCATACCTCAACTAACATGAAGTCCCACATAAAATAACCCAAAAGATCATCTTGTGGTAAAGCTTCCAACGCAATAGATGGCTCATCAAAAAAATTCTCGATCTATAATATATGGTAATTTTTTTATTAAGGGACTGATTATATTTGAGTCTGATCCAACCCGGTCATATTTCAACCCCTAAAAAACTTCTTTAGAGTATCTCAGAAGGATTCCTCATCTCAAGGGTCCTTATGCCACAAATAGTGCGTCAATCAGACACCTGGTCTGTGAGTTATTAAAGTTTCAGTAATCATGGGGTAGTTGTGTCTGGTCTAGGTCCATCCTAGTTGCACCAAATTGACAAACCCAGCCTGGGGGTCCCAGATACCCATGTTTAATTTGACTGACTTGACCTGGAATTATTCTAGTTTGGGTAGGTCTGGTCCAGCCTGGGTAGTGGGCCTGGCCCAATGGGCCTGGCTGGACTTGTCCCGATTTGGCCGAGGATCCAACTTGGCGGGTTACATGGAAACCCGTTATCATCCAGCCTGGCCCGAAGGCTATGGATTTGGTCTGATGGCATGGGTTTGGCCCACTGGCACAGGGTACATCACGTTGGTGCAGTTCCGGCCCACTGGGGAGGGGTCTGACCCACCTCCTTACATGTCTGCCATTGGAAAACTGGTCCTATCTGGTCCAGATGAGATGCGACTAAGAGCCATATCTGACATCTCTAGAACATTGGGTTTGTTCTCCAGCCACGGTAGGTTGACCACGGCTCCTACGCATGTGAGGTAGCATGGTGCCACGTTGGCTATCTACCAGCTGTTGGATCAGAGGTCGGTGGCCCCTCCTGCTACACCACGACCCAAGTCTGCGGCCTCCTCTGCATGGGACAGTCACTGATGCTATTGTATAGGTTTTCACAGCACACCTCTAGGGTGTGATTCCCTCCTACGATTCCCTCTATCCACTCCACTGTCGGTGGCATGCCGGTAGGGTGTTCCACAGACAATTGGACTCCATCCGGTGGATCATTCTGTATACCTACTACCCCTACAGCCTTCAGTGTATGTCGCCATTTCTTTGATGGCCTTGATTCTTCATTACTATCCACATGAGAAATATGTCATGAAAAAATCCAAGAGGAGGGGCTCATTACTTATTTATATCGTCCCAATCCCCCTGCGATGGAAGTTTAAAACATGGGGAGGGTCAGGAATTTCATTTCTATCAACAAAAGAATAATTTATTCCTGAATAGATAATTTCAAAAAGTAGATTCACACTCCTGTAAGAATGCATTTTTCACAGATCAACTTATTCGTGGGTTGATTCATGTTCTTCATTTAAAAAATTAATTGGGAAAATTTAAATAATTCATAACCCCTACCTTGTTGATGTCCATTGTAATAACACATATTCCTCGAGTTTCTAGGATGTCAAAGGCATTCATCGTGCTTCAAGACATGCTAAAGACAATAACATCCTTTTGGTATTCATCATTCTTCATTGGGCAAGAAATTCATCAGAGGTTTTTCAGAGAATATTTACTGTTTAATCCTCATTCCACAAAAATTGCAAAACTATTAAAAATAAAACACGTCATATTTCTTCTGTTACACTGTGATGTTATGTTATTACATTGTTTCATTTATGAAATAGTTTCATTATTACACATCATTTAAGAATCGTTACAGTGCAGGTTTTTTATCCGTTAATGAGTTAAATTAATTAGCATCCTCATCACCTTGTCAGCACACTGTCGCTTCATCATGTCGTAGCTTGTCGTTGAGAAATGAAATAAAATAAATTTTTATGTTATTTTTTTTATTTCTCTTGAAAAGTAAAAAAATTAACTCATTTGTCCTGACCTTTCTAGGAAATGTTATGCCCTTTCTAGTAAAATGTCGGTATTATATGTTAATTGGTGGCCTTATATATTTGATCAAATCACTGGATCAAAATTTGTAAAAACATCTGCTCGTATGTTTACATAATATAACATAAAAATATCAATATTCAGTCTCAGGCTCACTGGGCCTCGAAATCACATTTTGTATTAGCATGTATTCTAAAAATAATTCCATATAAAAAAACATGGAAATTCCGAGACATTACATATCTATGCCCCAATGAAAATATCCACATTTATCTTGGAAAGTATTCACTTCTGGAAGCTTATGAAAGTCTTTAATATTGAAAGAGCCTAATGAAAAACATTTGAAAATATATTTTTCTAGCTCATGGGACAAATCAATGTTATCAAATATATTTTTCTAACCATCAACTACTATGTCCCAAATAATGATAGGATACTGACTGCCCTCTCTGAAGATAATATCTAATGTAGCGCATCCTAGGAAACCAAGAACATCCCCAGACCAATAGTGGTGCCAAATGAAAATTTCCCCTACCAATTAACCAAGAATAATGATATTTCTTGATTATAATAACGGGGTGAACAATATTAAATATTTTTTAGAGTTTCACCCTAGGAAAACTTCCCCTACTCCCAAAAGAACCATGAATATATTACCCCACATGTTTCTCCCCTTTAATAATTAACAACTTTGTTGGACATGAAATCCTTTCATGGTTATAGAAATGTATTTTTAAATTGATACATCCTTTCCTAGAAGTTCATGAAAACTTCCTCCACAAGGACCAATGACATCTCCCATAAAACTGATCGTCCCTCAAGAACGAAATCGGATATCAAACTACATTATAAACTACCTTATTAGGATCCTTCAAAGTGGATTGTATGTGCATAGTAATAAAAGATAGAACTTAATTTTTTTACCTGATTGTATCTCCAAAAGAAAAGAACGTGTTTTTTCAGTTAAGAATGAATCCCACGATTCTCATAGAAGCTATGTAAATGTTTTTAATTATAATAGCATTTGAGGAAAATGGGGCACCAAAATAGTGCATAGGGGAGGACACATTAAGCATTCTAAGGCTGTCCTATAAGGCCTTGACCCTCCTCTCCAATCTTTTGTTGTGAAAAAACTACTCATCTCACAGTTAATAACCTACCCAATCCAAGAAATGTAAAACTCTAATGATCCAATAACCACTAGATAGACCTTATACTATCATTTAGAAAGAAAAAAATGTCTTCTATAAATTAAAGATGAGAAATCCTACTTTCTAGTTTGTAATTTCAGAGGGGTAAATCCTTGACAACATCAATACAATGGTTACTAAACTAGGTGAAGACATCTTTATTAATGACAAAAAAGGATAGGAGAGAGGCTAACTTATTATCTCAAACCCCTAACCACTTAAGAACTGAGCTTATTTTTTATAAAGGAAACTAACTACTAAGGTGAGAAAAAACACTGAAAAAGAATATCAATTACCCAAACTAAAAACCCTATATAGGAATGGACCCTATTGTTGAAGATCAATTCAACTCTATCATAGGATTCATTCGTATAGAACATGATGTATACATTTCTCCGAAAATATTTCAAATTGATGTCACTAATGACTTCCTGATCTAGTCCAATAGCCCATGAATAGAGTGGCCCTTCATAAATTCATGTTTATCCTCATCCACCAAACTAAGGAGGAGGGTAAAAAACCATCTACTACTAATTATATAGATAAACTTGTAGGGGTCTTTGCACAGGATAATGGGCATGTAATGGTTCAATGTTTGTGGATCCGTGATCTTAGGAACTAACACCATATTCTTTGTACAAGCCACCAAATGAATATTTTCCTAGTGGATAAAAATCCTGACTATAGAAACTAGACTCTTCTTAAAAATATCCCAATAAGATATATAAAATGAAGTAGGAATATCATCTAGCCTAGATACACTAGCTGGAATAATGGACCAAAACACCTCATTAATTTATTTATCATTTGGGATGTTCTATAGTGATTCATTAACATCCTATGTAATAGAAAAAATATATATAAAAATTCCAGAAGGGATGTTTAGGTAACCCCTATCAAGCATAGGTTGGGATCAACTAAAATATATATAATCTTCCTTTTTTACATCTTTCTAGACACCTCCCTATCATTCAAAATGATCATTATTCCATAAGCATATTGGGAGAATAAATCCACATTTTTCAATGATACATGCATGGAAAAATCAGGGGGTTTTATACCCTTCATAAAGCTATTTTACTCGTGAATTTTCACAATCAATAAAATCATATTTCAACAGAAGATTCGTCAAATGATAATTCTTCTATGTTTGCTCTGTAAACACATTTTCACCAAATAAACTCTCTAGATTCACCTCCAAACGTTGTATATCACTATTAATGATATATGGGTCTTGATCCTTTGAAGAAAGAGCCCTAATCCAGACATAAAGATTTTTTTTATGATTTCTTAAGTTATTATGAAGAGAAATACAAGGATTCCTATAAAATATATATCCTAGGAACATCCCACAATATCCAAAAACCCTATATTATCATCCCATAGGGAAGAGTAATGCAGTAAGTAATTACAAAGAACTTCCACTATGCAGAGTAATCCGAAAAATAAAATGGTTCAGAAGACCTCGAACCAGGTGCAAAACCATGAAGACAATAAAAGAAAAAAGAGTTCCTCATTCACAAGGAATTGATCTAAACACCTGCAGGAAGGTCAGAGCCCTATCTTGTTATTTCAACCAGTGAGTGGGTCACATGAAAAACCAAAATCCAAAAGACAATTGAGAGCCATGAAATCTATACATCCTTGAATTTCACTTGTGGGGAAAAGAACACTACCACTTTTCTCATCTGTTCGGGTCATATTGTTTAAGTCTCACCCAATAATCACATGATCATACCCATGATTAATATAACATAAATTATCCCATAATCTATCTCATGCATTATCATCACACTTGGCATAAATAACAAGCCAATTGAACACCATGGAAAGGTAATATTATCAATATAAAAATGATATTTTCGTACCAAAGATGAATCACATCCTCCAAACTAAAAATATAATATTATATTGTTATGGATATTGAGAAAAAAGTTTCCTAAATTCATTTATAACTTATAATAATGAATCTTACATCATTTCAATGTGATATGTAGTCAAAATGACCAAATGTACATTTTCATTATATAAAAACGTTATTTTAGTTCAAAACATTCATAACATACTCATATCTAAAAAAATAATATTTAATTTACATAAAAAACAATGAAAATGATCTTGAATTCATTTTGGACATGTAAGAATGGACCACACATCATTCTAATGCATGGTGTATAAAAATTGGTCGAATGTGTGTTTTTTTCATTTTAAGAGTTAAAGAAGATCAAATTGTTCATCACATTCTTAGATCTAAGAAAACATTTTATGATTGTTCATAAACTCCATGATGGTGATTGATGACTCATTTCAGACATGTAGGAATCTATCATACATTATTTTGAGTTCTGATGTAATAAAAATGAGTTAAGGCTTGTTTTCAATGGAAATATGACTTCTTCTTTAAAATGCTCATCACATGCTCAACACTAAACAACGAATATAGAATAGATGTGAACCATTAATTAAACAATTATTGATTCATTTTTAATGGGTATAAATGAATTACATATCATACTGATACAATTTATTGTTGAAATTCTAAGTGTATTTCTATATTATTAGATTTAATGAAATTTATAATGAACAACACATACACAAAACCAATAAATTAAACTTTTATTACTATAAAAATCTAAAAAATTAATTATTGATTCATTCATTATATATATAACTTAATTTCTTATCATTATCATTCCTGGTGTAGTTGGAATTACAAAAATATACATGTTTTCAATATAAAAATTGATATTTTATTAAATAAAATTTTGTCACACGCTGAAAAGTGATAAAATAATATCTTTTTATCATGAAAAACTATAAAATGGTCATTGATTTATTTTTTAGAATTAATAGTAAAAAACATTTCAAATAATATTATATTTATTATATCTTAATGTGTATTATTACATTTTAATAGTTTAAAAGGTTTAAAATTCACATCACTTGCTCAAAATTAAAAATATGTTCTCTTATTTCTATGAAACTCTATAAAAATATATGATAATTAATTTGAATCACATGGGAACTAATCAAATTTAATTTTTATTCTCTATATATTTAAGATGAATAAAAAAAATTTCGGTATAAAAATGATATTTTGTTCAAATTATGTGTCACCTTATCAAAAAAGTGATCAAAATCTAATATTCCCATGAAACACTAGGAAAATAATAATAGATTAATATTTGATATATTAAATGAAACATTATTTTAAGGAATAGTTTATTCAGAATGATATATAGTATATATTTCTATTTTAAATGATAACCAAGATCCCAGTGCATGTTACATACTCAAAATGGAGAATGTAATCTAATATTGGTTTCAAACTCTACAAAATTGTCTCTTTCATTTATGAGATGTATTATTTAAATCAATGTCAAATTAGTTCCCAATGCATTTTCAATGACTAAAAGCATATAATTTTTTTTATAAAATTGATATTTTCATTCAAAATATGTATTACATGCTTAAAACTAATCTAATAATCAATGAATGTCATCAATTTCTAGGAAAATGATCATAGACTCATTTGTGATCTATCAGAATGAATCATACATTATTTAAATACATGGTGTAGTAATAATGGCCTTAAGTGTATGTTTTTATTTTAAGTGTTAAACATGATCCGAATTCATGTTGTATACTCCAACCATGTAAAATAGGATTTGATTTTAATTAAACACACTAGAAATAATCATTGAATAATTTCATACATTCATGAATTCACCTAATTTCATTTGGATTCCAAATGTCAAAGTATTGAATGAATGTTCATTTTTTGAATATAGTACAAATATTTTTCTTCCTAACATAAATATACACAAAAAGTAAGATAATCATAGATTATCATGAAACTCTAGTTAAATAAATGTTAGTTCATTTTAGAATTACATTAATGAACTTCACATCATTCAAATAGAGAGTAATGTTGTAATGGACTAATGTGAATATCTCCATTATAAGAGTTATATATGTTCAAAATGAATGTCACATAATCCGAATCGAGAAAATGTGTTCTGCTTTTTATGAAAGACTACCACAAAAAACACTAATTAATATGAGATGTGTATGAAATTTTCAAAAATTATTTTTTGTTGGGTTTAGAGAAAATAATTTAATGTGATATTTGTCAATATAATAAATTTTTTTTCATTTTAAATCATGTGACACATGGCCAAATGAAATTAAATAATATCATATTATCTTGAATTTTTTTAAAAATGAGTATTGATTCATTTTTTTCCTTTCATAATGATCCACACATCATTCTAATGCATTGTGTATTTAGATTAACCTAAACTATATTTTTCCTATTTAAGAGTTAATTATGTTCAAAACTCATTTACATACATAAAGAAACAAGAATGAATTCATGGATTATTTAAAAAAAATTGAATGTTTTTGTTGATTCATTAGTATCATGATTTAATTAATTGCATATTATTCATATATGTAACATGTTTGGGATAAAATCATGTGAGTTTTTAAAATAATTAATAATTTATATTTATTATTTCTTAATATTAAATAAATTATATATATATGTAATAATTTATTCAATTATAGGTATATTTTTTATGTTTATTAAAAACAAAAGGATTATTGATTTGTTAAGATAGTTTTTCAGACATGATTTTATATTTAAAAAAATTAAAAATAAAATAATTTAATAATACCACTTGAAATAAATAAATAAATTTTTTATGTTGAAAAGAAAAATATAAACTTCGTAAAACATGTTTCGTTAGATTCAAAAATATTTTTCAGTTATATAGTTTTAATAAAACATAAAATAATATATATTTCATAAAATCATATTAATATGAAACCTCATTACGTTTTATTTATCAATCAAATAATTTCCAATAGTTTTTAATTTTATCTCCCACCACTATTTCATTTTCTCAACAAAATCTACATTATTATTTACCCTTGTACAGATAACAGATGATCCATAAAACATATTTTCAATCCACTCAATTGATACATTCACTTATTCCATATTATTTATCCAAAATTTATAAAAATGATAAATTCTTATTCAAATCTAGTGTTCTTAAAATTAACATAGACTAATTCACTTTTGGTAATAGTAATTTAGATAATTAAAATTTATTCTATATGATTTATTTCTTTTGGCCTATTGAAAATTTTCTAAACATGGACATTATCATGCACACTCATTAGTTAGGTGATTCATATTCTTCTAATTTTATCTATCAATGCATAAAACATATATATATATATAATTGATATATTTCTATTAAAAATATATATAAATATATGAATATGTTTTATATTTTTTATAAATATAAATATGTTTATATATATATAAATATAAACAAACATAAATTTTCTAATATGTTAATATATATATAAATTTATCTATATTATGGAGTAAATTTTTAAAATTGTTATTATACTAATAAAATTACAAAATAATGTTGCCCTAAATATATTTACCAATATACTGATATTTATGGAGTAATCCTTATTTCATTAAAATTGTTAATGAAATTAGATTGTCTGAATGTGAGCTATCCTCCTTCCATTTAAATAATCAGACTAGGGATAAAATATCTCATGATGTTATGAAAATGCATTCTAAGTTGGTTAATCGATATGATCCTAGGGAGAGGTCATCCAGAAACCAATATAATGTCAAATGGATTCAATATAGTGATAGAAACTCTAGATTCGTATACTTCCATAAGAAATAGAATAAAGTTTGGAAATGTATTAATAACATTAGAGAGGATGATTATCTCCACAGATCATAATATCATATTACAAATGATGGTGATAATTATTTTCCAAATCATTAAAATTATTATTGGAAATATACCATCACATAAATGATGGACACTATAACCTTATGGATTGATAATAATAATAATAATAATCTGATAATAGTCTCTAGGGTAGATGACACTATGTATAAGCTCTTTTGTTCAAATGGTGAATGTGTTGCTGGTTTAGATGGCTTTAGTAATAAATTATTTTTATTATATTGGTATGTCATTCACAATGTAATTTTTAAAGTTATTTTTTGGTTTCCTTCATTCTATATTTAAGCCTTATATGGTGTACTCACACTTAATTGCAATAATTCCAAATAATGAACATGCTATTGACATTAATGATTTTAGACTAGAAGATATTGGTAAAACTATCACTAAGATAGTAAGAATGGTTTTGGCTTTGAGGCATGGGATGGTGATTGGTAATTTCATTACTCAAAACAAATTTTATTTTTTCCCAATAAATAGCATAAAAATTAATGTTTATAACATCAAATTCATTAATTTTATCATTAATATGAATATGCATGGGAACATTTCCTTATAAGATAGCATTTCAAAAGAATTTGATACCATCATGTATAGTTCGATATTAAATATCCTCAATAGGTATGGTTTTCTTAATTATTTCATTAGATTAATGAAGGGTGTTGTTAAGAGTGTTAGGATTTATATTCTTACTAATGGATACTAATGTTATTATACAGATGTACCAAATGAACCAGATAGGGTTATCCACACTCTGTTATTATTTTTTTCATTTTGGTAGATTACCAAAACTGTAATTAGATAAAATTTCATTATAAATAACACATCTCAAGTATGGAGAATCATATCTATATACATTGTGATCACCTCCATGTTTGTTTTATCCTTTTCTATCAACATTATATTGGGAATCCTTATAAAAAATCACTATGGGGAATCACGATTTTTTTAAGTATTGGTTGTATCTATGAGAAGATCCATTTTATGGTTTTCTGCAATTAGTGCACAAAAAATATAGATATGTGTGGTCTTGGGATAAAAGACCTTCATAATGTTAATGAATCTCTTATTAACTTGTTAACTCAGAACATGATCACACTGCAGGATGAAGATCTTTGTTTCCTGCATGAATGGTTTGTTCTTAAGAATAATGATGGATTTTAATACTATATCCCATAAACTATATAGTCTACAATGAGAATAACATGTCATGATTTGAATTCCTTTTTTAAGTGTCTAGTCTCCATAGAGCTAGATATAAACTATTACACAACACCTTAGCTTGAGAAACCAATTCAAGATATGGTTGTTGTACATTAATGTAAAAAATCACATTCATTTTCATTTCTTGACCAGAACTATAGAGGTGGCGCTAGAATCCTTACCTTGAGCATTTTTCTATTGGTGTATAATAACAAATGCATTGATAATGAAAAATTAATCTACATTACATATCATACCGACTCTATTTTTGAAAGATGTGTAAAATTTGAAAATGTAATAATCACTCAAATATATCAGGGAGGATTAACATGTTTCGAAATCATTTCATTAATCATTAACGATTTATGATCTGATTAAATTTTTTAAAAAACATGATTCCCTAAGATTAATATCTCCAAAAAAATATATTTTTTTTTCTTCAGTCATCTTTTATCTATTATATTGATTTTAAAAATTAATTCTACCATTTAATCCACTTTTATTTTGTGAGAAAATTATGGAACAACGTATAAGAAATTGATTGGTTTTAAATTGTGTCTTGATAATCGATTCAATGATCAAATAGTTTCAATAATAGATATTGTTATTAGGGAGAATATTTATAATTTTCTTTTGGTGTCCAAAGAAGTTGTATTTTATTAACATGGGACACTAGGAAAGGAATTATTTAAATTAATCAGAATACATCTTTCTTTATAAGATTCACCATAAATCATATGGATATTCTGGAAAAATCAATATTTCAATAATGTACTATAAATAATGACTTTGTGGACCTTACTACTGCATATATCCTTAGTGTTTTATGGAGTGCTAAGAAACCACCAGGAATGAAGTTCATCATATGTGTACCACCGATAAAAAATTGTACCATGGTTAAGGTTGGTGTATCCTCTTTGGGGGTGTTGGGTCCCTCAGGATATAGAGGGGTGTTATGGACATACAATGTATTAATTAAAGGTTTCTTCCAAATGAAAAGTGGAATAATTAGTGCTTATAAAAAGGTATTATTTTCCATAATTTATTGAATTAAATATGCATAACATTTTAGTTGAAAACAATTTTTGATTAAATCAAACTCAACTATTTTTGTGGAAGTATTGATGTCTAGAACTAGAGATGTTCCTTGAAAACATTCTCTCGATTGGATTGGTTTATTGATTAATTTTGATGTTTTTTAAATGAATATATCTCACATATAAAAAGAGATCAACCAAGTAGGTGGTTCACAATCAAAGAAAGATCTCTTAGTGATTTTCTTAGAGTGGTCCTTTTTTAGGAATTCATCGTATACTTCGCATATTGACTCAAATTGAAAGTATGATTTGCACACCATTCTTTCCTAATCACTTATGCAATTCATTTTCACTGGTTTCTTTAATAAATTTATATAAGCATTTTTATCTGGTCGTTATGTGTTCTTTTATAAGGATATTGATTTGTTTATTTATATTATTTATATAAATAAATTTTCAATATATTTTAGAAAATATATGTAATTATATTTAATTAAATATTTTTATTTTTTAATATTGTTTATATTATTAATATATACATAATACAAATACAAATATAACAATCTTTTTCAAAAAATAATGTTAATTATTCATGATAAATTTATATTAAGATAATTAAATCAAAAATAATAAATTATATTCTAATTATTACATGATATATTTTTTAAATGTATTCAATTATATACAACTATATTTATACTTCATAATTTATAAATATATTATAATTATAAAAATAATAATAATATAAAATATTAAAAATTTATGTACATTTAATATATAAAATTTATTATATTTTTAGGAAATTACAGTTTTATATAATATTAATTACTAAATCTAAATTATTAATTTAACATATATAACATTTTTTATTTAAAAGAAATATAATTTTATAGTTATTATTAATAATTATTAATTTAATAACAATTAATTAATAAATTATATTTTGATAATTTAAAATATTTTTTATTAATTATAAAAATAAATTAATATTTATTTTTATAAATATAATTACAATTATTAAAAATATTGATAATTATTTTCTTATCGAATATATTTATATGTTATGAAATTTTATAATTTAAATTAATTTACTTAATATTATAAAAATTAGTTATTTTTATAGTTATAATATATTTATTATATAAATTATTATTTAAATTATAACTATCTAATTATTAATTATTGTTTCTATTATTTGTTTCATTAAAGTCATGGTGAGAGCCACTATATTAAAAAAACAAAGATCATGGGGTTAGAAAATGAAAAACATCCTTAGTCCTTAATATACCAGTCATGGACCATTCTTTTTTATAATCCAACCTTTTTTCATAAAAGATCACATTGTGTCAAGCCCCCCCCACCCCCCCCCCCCAATTAATTCAACCACATGCATTTCCATGACCTCTTGGATAAAGAACTCTCCTCCAAGTATTTTAATATGTCTAAGGCATATCAAGGCCACTTGACACCTCTGAGTCATATTCTACATCATCTTCTAGAAACACATTCCATATAAAGAAGTCATCATGTAATGCATCTTCACTACATTTATCCTTAATTGAGGAGGTATATATCTCAGGAGAATCTGTATCAACCTATTTTTTACAAGAGAGGCCTTTATGTCCATTAAGTGAGTTAATCACTTCAAAATTTTTTGATATAGTCACAAGTTCCTTTTCAATTTTTAATTATATTATTACATATTATAAATTATATAAATTATAATAATACTTTTTATTATTATTTTTATTTACTATTCATCATATTATTCATATTACCTTTTAGTTAATCAATTTTTTGATTTTGTATTATTACAATTCGATTCTCGCAATGTGAAATTCGAATCTCACAGTAAAAATCATAATGAGATGTCAAGGTTCATTCTCCCAAAAAAGGGATCTTTGGTTGCCTCTGTAGTTATACATTGTGATTAAATTAATAAAAGTAAATTAAAATTAAATAATATTATTTCAAATAATAATTAAAATTTATATTTATATATATAGAGAAAAAAAGAAATAAAAAAAATTGAATTATATATATTTTTATAACATATGCACTTTGTCAAGCCACAATCTTTCCATGGGATGCAAGAACATAAAACTATTTTTCACTCTTCGGAAAAATATCAATAAAAATCATATACCTAATCCAAAAAATCTCATTGTGATATCTTAACATGTATATAAAAAATATTCATAAATGTTATATTATATAAATAAATTTAATTTTTATTAATGATAGGAGAAATGACACTTTTAATTCAGGAAAGAAATACCTCTTTTCAATAGGGATTAGAGCTAACCCTTTCATGAACTGAAGGCCCAGTGTCTTGAAGTCCACTTACAATTTGATGTCCTAAAGGCATTTAATCTTCAATGTTGAAGGAGATACCTTGAAAGCCCAGGATGAGTAGCCAAATTTTGAATCATGATTCAATATTCTCGCTGCGACCCCCTCATACCATCATTGGTTGAGTTGTTCAGCCCCACTATAAAAACATGACAGAGAACCCAAATTAATCTATCATTTAGGTGGCGGTCCATATGATATAGGAGAGTCCACCCATTTCTATTTCATGCATCCCACCCAGAAAATCCTACATGTCTCCAAGACACACTACCTCCCATGATGTGTTTCCTCTCCACTCTAGTGATCAACATTCCCATTTTTTGTCCCTCCTATGCCAAAAACCAATATTTTGTACTTCCCTTCGCAATATCATGGAATAGAGGACCCATATCTCAGGTAGATAGAGGGAAAGTTGATATCTTCCAACAAACATATTTCTCATTAATTCTTCCCATATTTAAATACTATGTGAATCCAAACTGAACTACCAACTTGATGTGATGCGCCAATCAGTTGGTCACTTTATGTCATCCGTTACTTTGTGGTGGATAAAAGACCCTATGACCTAAAGTAAGATTACATCTTGAAGGGACTTGGTATTTTATTCCCAATCCAATGTCTTGAAATACCAAATCATGTTAATAATTTCACTTTTATAGTATTACTATAGTAGTTATACAGTCTTTACAATGATACCATGAAATACTCCTCCATCAGGATTCGATTATGAGTTTCATGCAATATTACAAGGTGTATATTGTGTTTTTAATATATATATATATATATATATCAATTGGGTTTTTGATTAAGGGTAAATAATATGTAATCCCACTTAAAAAACAAGGTATCAAATCTATATGGTGGAAGGATTCACATAATCATTGGAGTAGTATTATAGTAATGGTAACATTCACAAAATTTGGGCTTCCATTCCATAGACTAGGGCCTTTGAGAAGTCAAGAATCTGGGTTGTAAAAGGCCATCATAAATCAGGGCTTCTTGACCATTGTGAACCATCAGGCCACCTGGCCATTCAACCACTAATTTTATGTTGAGATGAATATAGAGTGGTTATATTCATAATTATAGAATTTTAGTAATGTGTTATCTAATTTATAAAATATTTGTGGTCATATTTAATGTATGAATTGTTCTGAAATGGTTTTATCATGTTTAAATATTTTACATTTTAATTTATTTAGATTTTATTCCATACTTTATTCAATGTAGTAATATTTTAATATTATTAATGTATATGATTTAAGTCAATAGTTAAAATACTTCTAGGAGATAAAATATTACATTTAATACTATGTACAACTTCTTAAATTTTAATTTTTCATATAACATAACCTTGGATTTTAATTGATTTAATTACCATGAATCAGGTTATTTAATATAGAATCTAAATATTTGTTATTATAGATATCATGAATTGAGTTATATCTTGAGTAGAAAATCATCGGGGATAGGGACATGGGGTTATACTACCTGCCAGACAAAAGGTTTGTTCCGTATCTCCGAAGGGTGAATAAAATTGGATATTTTTTTCTTTGGGTTTTATCAGGAATATATTATCCACATCATGTAAATATAAACCTTTACAGTAAGTTATCATGTACCATATGCATATGATTCTTTAGAGATGTATACATATTTTTGGAACATATATTTATGTGAGTAACACAAAAAATTTTTCAATGTAAAGAGTTACACATCAATATCGAGTTAATATATTAATTTAGTGGTGGTGATATGATTCCAAAACGAAATCATTCTAATTAGGACTATGAAATGGAATAAACATTAGATATGATAGTTATATTATGTCTTATTAAAATACTATGTGTTAAATTCCTTCTAATGTCAAAATATCCAGGACCTCAATCATCCAACCAGGTTAGTTATCCAATAAAAAGGCTCTTTGAGATTATATTATTTAATGATAGAATGTAATGGGTGACACAAGATCATCCTTGGGTTTGTTATTCTATTGTAGGCTACCCTTAGACTGTCATTTGTAATTTGTTTTTATATTTTTCTTTATCATACACATAGTTGGATTGACCTTATGTAGAATTACATTGGAAGAGAGTTGATGGTATCCATATAATGGATCAAACAAATGGTTTTCGACTCGACTATATATGTTTAATATATGATATGATTTGAGTGACTCCCTACCAAAATGGCTATAGGGTGAGAGGATTTCTTTATTGGACTTATTAATTATTAAAATATCGATCTTTTTTTGATAGTGGATATAATTATTTTTAAAGGATATAATCATTTTAGTGGGATCCCATTTAATATAAGTCCTCTTAGAATGTCATTAAATCTGGATATTCTTATGATACAACATTCTATTATAGATAAACGAAATCATCATTATCTATATTGACCATTAGATTGATCATGTATGAGGATAAATTAGAAGTAACACATTATTTAACTCGTACCATAATTTTAGAATAGTTCTCAAAAAATAAAAAATGTTAAATATATTGTAACAACATATTTTTAAGAAACAGTGGTGATGTTTATTAAAAAAGGTATTTTGAATCTTATTGTAAACATCTAGAAGATGCATAGGAGGTTTCTATAGTAATTATTGTTACCATGGATTGTACGATTAAAAAAGAACATGAGACCCCAGATTCTAATTCAATGATAAATAACATGAAATTTATTTTTCAAAATAAATCTAGGAATGAATGGTAAGATGTGTTAAAGGAAATATTTTCATGGAAATGTTATAATAAACCTCAATATCCACTCATGTACTCAATATTATTTGAAAAAAATGATTTTGATTGGCTATGTTTACCTACTAAAATTTAATTTTCAATAGATTTCATTTTTAATCGCTACTAGATATGTTTTGGTAGGTTTTTTGTGAATTATAATATCAATGAACTCTGTAAAACATCAATTAATACCAAAAATATATCAAGGACAACATAAAAAGAAAAGGGAGATCCAATAATTAGTTCTTAGTGGATGGTATAGAAAGATAAAGGTAATGGTTCTGGTTATAAAGGGGTTAAATTTGTTGGTTTAGACTCCACATCATCTATTGAGATAAAAAAAGACAGGGAAAAGATTCCAATACATATAAACATAACAATAAGGGAAAAATTGATTAGATTATATAAATGGTTATAAGAATCCTAGTAAAGAATCCACATCATGTATATATATGTAATTGAATTCAGTTATATTATTCTAACAATTATACGATTTCAAATATTTGTTTTACAAAAGTTTTAAATATATAGGATGTCAGAAGATGATAAATATTTATAGACTTGGATCTTGATGTTTTATTTCAATAAATAAAGTAATGTAATTGTTACATTGATGGATCAAATTATTTATTCTTCGATGAACTTGTCATAAGATGCACATATGTCTCATTTTTTTGTAGAGAAGAGAAAATAAGCAATAGTTTTTTAAATAAAATGACATGAGTGTGATTAATTCACAATGATATTATTTGTTTAGTTATATAACCTGATTTAATGGAGGCTAAAAAATTTCGTGTTCTTGTTATAAAATTCATCATTTTATCATATTTGTTAAATGTTCTGATAATGATAATGAATTAAACAAATATTTACCTAATGTTATAAAAATATTGAGTATATATAGACTATGAATATGATGTTTATGATCAATGATTTGTACATAAAAAAAGTGGTTACAATTTAAAAATGGAAGAAGAAAAGTTATTTTAATAGTTTACAAATGTTTCATCAAAATTCTATTTAAGATCATTGAATTCTAGGGTTTTTCAGAAAGAGTAATAATAACCATATTTTATTGGATTATCAACAATATATAAAGTAGTTTAGGAAACTACCACGAATTTCCATGTCAGGTATAAGTACTATATAAATTAATTTATTAATATTCAAAGGTATATGATACAAATTGTCTATTTTACAGGGTTTTGAATATACTTGATATTGATGTAAAATTAATAATTGAAAGAAATTGTAGATTGTATTCATGAGATGAATTAAAATATTTTCTATATATAGTATTTAAAATAAAAAAGATTGTATCAAGATCATAAGGATCAAATTAAAGAAGTTGTATAATCTTCTCATTTCTCTTCTGTGATAAGAGAAATTATTAACTAACAAATTGATATTATGAAATACATGATAAAACTAATTAAATATATATTTATTATTTAATTATATAAAATATTTCAAAATTTAAAAAAGGATATTTTTTTAGGATAAATTTATTATCCTTATGTTTTTTAAAAAATGATGGATTTTTCTTTCACTGCCCATGAGTGATGTATTTTAATAAAAACTTCCACTAAATGAAAATGATCTAAACAAATAGACTAAGAACTTAGGTAATTATAAAATAATTTTTTACATTTAAGAATTAAATATTTAAATTCATTATAAATTTATTATGAAATAATTTTTATATATAGGAATTAATAAATTTACAGTCATGGAATAGTTATATGACCTTAAAAATAGTAAAATTATCATTAGGAATAGAAAATTTTGCCAAATAGAATATTAATCAAACCTATGAAAATATAAATAAAATTTTTATATTATATAACTAAAATCCTGATATATTTATGTCATTGAATAAATAAATAAATGTTTTGGAAATATTATATTAAGTGTTGGTATTTTAGTTAGTCGGAAATATTTTATTACATTTTTAAAAATAATTTAATAAATTAATTTTTTTTTATTTTCATCAATTTAAATCATAATTTAATATATTATTTTTTATGATTATATGATAATTTCATGAGACCTTGATTAGTTTTTCAATGTGTTATAAAATCATTTAGAGTTTTAAGATTATTATATTGGAATAAATTATGATTTTAATTAAAAAATAGATTTCTCATATTTATAAAATTATTTCAAAAAAATAGTTCAATTCAGAATTCGATATGTAAAAGAATGGGTGGGGTGATTTTTTGGGATTTTTCTGAAATACTTGAATTTTTTATGAATAATGATAAATGATAATTTATTAAATAAGCTATATACATGAATTATTTAGTTATGGATGATATTCTACTGAGGTAAGAAGTTTTGGTTCTAAATAACATGAAATATTTTCTATATTTAGTAATAATAACCAAAATTATTTATTTTCTTGAGAAATATAATATAAATAATGTTTTAAATAATAGAAAAATCACCATATACCCCACTATAAATACCTCCCTCACCCCCTCTTCTCATTACACCTCTACGTATTTGATCATTTTCCATATTCTTCCTAATCCTATTTCAAATACTCGTCCCCACATCCACGAAATTCTTATCTTATCAAAAGGCCAAAACCAAATTCATTAAGGTGGTTCTTGAGGAGGATAACTCAACTGGTAAAAATACTCATTCATTCTATTTTTTTTCTTTTAATTTTTTATTTGTTTAATATACTCTCTTAAACTCCCATTATCTAAGAGTCATGTAAACACTATTATATTATATTTAATTTTATGTTATCCTGTTTATGTAATAATTTATCATCATACTTTTTCTTTTTTCACTTTAAAAAAAAAATAAAAACATCATTTCTAATGAGTCAAATTACCGACATCGTAGATGATGTATTTTAAATTTCCATTACTGCCTTCAAGGATGGACATAGAAAAATTTAATGGTTGAAATATATTTTAAATTTATTAATATAACCTCTTTTATGTTATGGAATTAACATATATACACAGTATTAAATTATATAATGACACAACTTTATAATTATTGAAGAATTAGAAAAATGATCAAAATGAATATCCTTAATTTTTTTATCTAATGATACATTATAATATATGAAAAATAAATTAATTATAGTATAATTTAATATTATGGAAATATATAAATACCATGTTATGCTGCATCTTTATTTTTTCTTCATTTTGATAGGACAATCCATTATGAACCGACCATGGAAACCATGAAAAACCGTTACCCAAAACAATGGAAATAACAAAGTATTATAAATAAATTAGGGGAATGATTTAGTAAATTGATCATATAAAGTGTTATAAAAATGTTAATATTTTTTTAAAATATTAATAACACTTTTTTAACACATGATGTTTGAACACATTATAAGTAAGACAGACATGAGGTAAGGTAATTCTTATCCCAATTCCCATTCTTCAAGTTAACCTTCTACTTCTTTGTTTTTTTCACAGACATATTGATTTTATATTAATATTTAATATATTATGTTTTTATAATGTGTATATATAGTGATTATACATATTCATTTAATTCTATTATTTCCTACTTCAATGATAGGTTATAAGTAAGTGACTCCTCTTAAATAATCCTCTTCTAAATTTATATTCTTACCAAATTTAAAAGGAATATTTTTATGACAGTGATCATGTTTTATGATTAAGTTATGCTTCATGGAAATTTTTTTATGAAGGTTGGGTCTTATTTATCCCTCTAATGAATTGGGTATGTTTATTTTAGACGTTGGTCATATGGTTACTCAAATTGTAACTAAGATTGTTACACTATAAGGTAGTCCTGAGGGTTATATTGTATGTTAGTCACAAAAGTTAAAAATATCAAGGCAACCATGATGGTTAACATATTAATTAAGTACTTCCCCAAGTGACCTATATAGTTTCTTTATGTTTTTTAGGTTTTATATAAATATCGCGTATCATGATGTAAGTACAAGATACATTTTGGGTGAGAAGTATGTCTTTGTGAAAATGATTTCATATGTTTATAAGAATTCATGGAAAATGCTTTCTCTACTTGTTTTTATATCCCTTACAGAGATTTATATGCTCATATAATATTTTAGAAACAATTACAGGGTTTAAGGATGGGTAATAGAAAATGATAATCTAATATAGATGTTTTTAATACTTTTCATAAATAGATTTGATGTTTTATTAAAACAGGTATATTATAAAAAAATTCAATATTATATTAAGATGTTCACAAATTTTATGCTTTTTGGTTGATATGTATGAAATATTTTCCAAATTTCAAAAACTCTAAACTAATAAATGTATTTGGGTATGTATGAGAGTGAATTTTAAAAACATTTACTAGAGTATGTAGAGTGTAAGGTCAGGTCCATGTAGTTTCTATCAGAGCATAGTTTATATAACCTTAGGGGTTAGGATAATGTTAATATAATAACATAAAGGTATATTAACTTATGTTTATATTACAATGATATATTATTTGAAGATTACCATGTTTCTTTATATAAGATATGACTGATCAGAATGGTTTTCAGTAGAATAAATAGTGAAATAGACGTTGGAAGGAATTGAGATAGTGATATCCTTCTAAATCTATAGCCTAGAATGGTAGGGATTTGAATTGATTAGTTCATGATAGTAATGACTCATATAACATAATAAATAAATAGTGGTTCCATCCATTCTAGAGAAAAAGCATAACAAAAACAAAGGAATATAATGATAGTGAAACATTTTATAATTTAACACCCTCCTACATTCAAAGGATCATCTAAAAAAGTGGTACATAAATGGTAGATAAATTCCCTTTAAAAGTTATTAAATGTCATGTGGTAGTTAAATAATATAATTTTTTGCCTTTTCATTTCTCATTTTGAAGGTGAAGATAACCAGTGGAGGTCAATAGTCAAGCATATCATAGATGTCGATGAGATTGATGCGTTGGAATGGAATTAATTTAAAAATCTATTCTATGGAAAATAATTTCCTATGTTGGTTCAACATAGGGTGGAAAACAATTCCTTTAATTGAAACAATTGGAGGATGATTTAGTGGTCCGGTATGAAGCAGACTTTTCTATATCGGCATGGTATGATCCAAATATTAGTTATGTTCATGATAGTAAAATCATTCATTTTTTCTATAGATATAATCTAATATATCAATGGAAATTTTCTTCCCATGAATTCAAAATTATTGAGAAACATTTTGATGTGTTAAGAGAGTAGAAATAGAGTATTCATATGATCATTTTAACTTTTAAAATAAGTAGATGAAGATATTTAGATTTAAATTAATGGGTATGAATTAATAAATAAATATGAATCTAAGAGAGTCCAATTTTTAGTTTGGGAAAATTGATGTAAAAATAACCCTAGTGAATTCGTTACCCAAAATGGAAAGTGTTTTTGATGTAGTAATTTTGGGCATATAGACTGAGATTATAATGAAAATGAACATAAGATAAATTCTGATCAGCACACAATAATTTTTTTTAATGTGGTGAGGTGGTTCATTTTAAAAATACAAGTCCATATAATGATCTGATTAATTGAAAATATCCATAATATATGTTGAAAAGTGTAGTGATATCCTTAGAGACTAAGTTAGAATATTTTGGGCCATCCAATGTTATAACGACCCATACTTTACATACATTGTTAATACTTCAAAATTTAATCACACTTATTACAACATATGACAAAACCACAAAGGACCGTATAGGTATAGTGTCTTTAGAAACTGGGAAACATAAACAACTGGTTCATAAATCTTCTACAGTGTCTCCCATTTATTTCATCATATCTAGGGTCCCTTTTAGCATATTCTACTTAATATCCATCTTCCTGGCCTGGGGAAAAGAAAACATAAAAGGGTGAGCTCAAATGCTCAGCAAGGGAAAATAAAGGAAATAAAAATCATATCATATCTTTATGAAAATCAAAACCTGCAAAAGAGATCATAATATCTTAACATGGAATAAATCATATAAGTGAAAATGAGATCCCCATAATCATAACATAAAACTTGAATCATTGTGGTATGCACACATAATCATGGAAAATCATTTCTTGTTAGTCATGACTCATTGCCAAGACTATCTTAGTGGACAAAGTCCCTTTCTGAACCGAGTTCACTCCTCGTTTCAGTCCTGTTTCACTGAACCGAAATAACCTTCCATTCCAGCCATGTCTATCTCATGATATATAAATCTTTACCCAATGCATTGGAGGGAGATATAGGTCCCACCCATCTTATAATGAATCCTTTCTTATGTGTGACACATAATCATAAAACATACATCATCGCATAACACATGTAACAAAAATGGGATTCTTGAAACATCATGACATCATAAATCAATTCATATAAGATAAAGGAATTCATAAAAATAATTCCATCACAACATGATCAAATAAATTTAATAATAGGGATAAAAACAGAACCCTTTATTATCTTAGATGGAAAATAATTTTGATAAAACACTTGAACTCCATTCTTGAGGAAAATATCCTTTCTTCTTCAAAAACATTTTTCCTTTCATAACATGTCATACAACTTTAAAATAAAATAAGTTGACTAAAAATAAACTTGAAAACTTGTAATGGAAGCTTCTTGGAAATAATGTTTTAAAAATCCATTCATGCCGTATAAGTTAAAAAAACATTCTTCGTACTTTTGTCGGAAAAGTCAAAAAGTACCTCGTACGAAAAATGACAAAAGATTCCTTTCATATCTTTTACTAAAAACCCACCGAAGGGTAAAATTGGATATAAACTATTGTATAATGATGGAAATAATATTACATATTGAGGGAACATGGATGTGGATGATAAAATACACCCTAGTAATTACCAAAGTAAAAACAATCTCGGATAAAAGTGAGATTGTGATATTTCCCTTACCTTAGGTCCGATTTGCTTTGTACGTGTCCGAAGCTCCTGTATAATGGTTTAAATAATGTTATTTACTTATTCCAGAATCATACATATTGATATGATATCATATATGGTCATATTATTAGCTTCTTGTTAGTAATATTTCATTGTTACTTGTTACTCGGGTCTTTATAACTTTTTGTTCTTATGCGTGTTTTGTCGAATAAATTCTTATTCTTATCTTTAGGTTATAGATAATTCATTTACTGAATGGTATTAGTGTAGTATATACCATATTCATTCATTCAATTCATTTATATAATCATTATGAAATGAAGATCATGTAGAACGAGTCGCATCACATCGTGGAGACGGTATTCCGTACGTACGCACGAGTGATGATATCGTTCCTATGATCGTGGAATTGTATTGGAGTATATATATATATTATTTCAGTATCAATATTACTTCATAATAATCATATATAGTTACTTATTACACCATTATAACCATCCTTGTAAGGTGATGGTGGAAAAATAAATTACACCACGGCGTGGAGACGGTATTCCGTACGTACGCACGCGCGGTGATTTCATTTTTCCGTAGGATGGATAGAAGGTGAATTAGGGTTGTTTCATATTTATAATAACATATCAGTATGTAAGTAATACTGATGTTATTACTTTATCATGAAACAACTAAAGAATAAGAAGTTGAAGAAGAAAGAAATTGAAAAGATCAGTAATGGATATTACCTCTTCTTTGGAACGCCTCTTTGAATCCTCCACTTAAGGAACTATGATTGGTCTTTGGAGAAGACCAGGACCTCTAAGATTATTCTAGGGAAGTGGAGAGGAGAAAATGTCAGGGGTTGGCCGAGCTTGAGTGCTCAAATTGGTGTGAGGAGGAGGGGGAGGAGGTGCCCTTTTATAAGGGAGGAGAGGGGCACCTTAGGAATATCTCAAAATATTATTTTATATTAAAGTCAAAATCGGTTTATAATGGTTCCAAAGGGTCTTATTTCGAAGCTAATGTGGGTATGGGTCGAAATCCTATCAACCAATAGGATTTAGACAAGTTTAGGGTATTATTTTAACCTTATCAATTAGATTTAACTCTAAGTTAATTAATTTAACTTTTACCGTGTCTTTTTGTTTTCTTTCACTATATGGTTAATAAACTTACTATAACATGCCAAAACAACCCCAAATTGTTTATTATTAATATATATATCCTTATCTAAGTCATTTGGCCGAACCTTAGATTTTTAGGAATAAAATAACAATTAATAATATAATATTTGATTTATAAACTATTTTGTGTCAATTTTGACACTATTTGATATATGATTTATGTGAAAGTCATAAAAGAATTATATGTTCGAACCAAGTTGATTAAATCAACATTAATATATCATAGTAACCTATAAAATTAGTGGAATTCATAAAAAGTCTTAAATTACATTTATTTAGGTATTTATATTATCAATTTTGTCAATATTTCATTAATAAGATAATTACTGCATCATCTTTGTGTTATAAATAAATTAAATTATTTGATGTCTAAAAATTACAAATAAAATATCATCATGTAGTAAATCTTTTTATCTTTCTAATGAATATTTACAATTGAATTTATCTTATGTATAACCCCATATTAAAAATTATTTACTTATTAAACTTTGATTTTAACTATTTTAACCCTTCTTTAAATAAATTAATAATAAATGTCCTAATCTAATCCAAGTGGGCCTAAATGGTCATATTTTATTCCTAAGTTTGTTTTTGGTCGAATTACACTTTTACAATAGAATTAGGACATGTGTTAGGGTAATATTAATATCATATTTACCCTTAGTTACCCTATTTACTATTAACCGCGGTAAAAAAAAGTAAAAAGTTACTATTCACCAAAAAATTATTTTTATCGCATTGAACCACATTTTACTTACTGATATCAACCGAGTCTGTCGGATTTTCGAAATTCCATTCACAGAAGCGGTAAAATTAAGTTTTATGCAAAATTCAGTTTTTAACCTACCACTTAGTGGTTTCACTATTCATCAAAAATTGAAAGTTTTCAGAAAAATACCAAAATTTCACCCTAGGCTAATTTCGATATTCTGAGTCCAAAAATGAAGTCCATTTTGAAAAATAAAATTTATAAAATTTCAAAAAGTGGTTATTACTATTCATAACGGCTAATTTTAATAGCATATTGTTGTTTAGTGAAACTCGGTATTGCGTACGACGCAAGCTATCGAGGAAGGTCGTGATTGCATGTAAAGCAAGCCAAGCAAGTGTTGTGTAAAAAAAAATTCCTTTGATGGTTTATATAACATAAAAGTCTCGGGTGTTACATTCTACCCCCCTTAAAAAGAATTTCGCCCTCGAAATTCGTCACTTTGTAACAAACAAATGAGGATACTTCTCCCTCATCATATCCTCAAGCTCCCATGTAGCTTCTTCAAGTTGGTGGTTTCTCCATAAAACTTTCACCAAGCGAGTGGTCTTGTTTTGTAGGACTTTTTCGCTACGATCCAGAATCTCTATCGGCTGTTCTTCATAAGAAAGATCTTGCTCCAGCAGTACAACTTCTGAGCTGAGTACATGTGAAGGATCTGGTATGTACTTTCTCAGGAGAGATACATGGAACACATCGTGAACTTGAGAGAGATTCGGTGGAAGCGCCAATCGGTAAGCTACCTTCCCAACACGATCCAGTATTTCAAAAGGACCGATATATCTAGGGCTCAACTTCCCCTTCTTTCCAAATCTCATAACCCTCTTCCAGGGAGATATTCGTAAGAACACTTTATCGCCCACTTCAAACTCTAGGTCTTTTCTTCGGTTGTCGGCATAACTTTTCTGTCGACTCTGAGCTGCTCTTATGTGTTGTTGAATAGATCTGACCTTTTCTTCCATTTCATCAACGAGATCAGGTCCTAATAGCTTTCTTTCCCCAACTTCATCCCAGCAAGTTGGAGTCCTGCATTTCTTTCCATAGAGAGCTTCATAAGGAGCCATCTGAATGCTGGAGTGAAAGCTATTATTATAAGAAAATTCCACCAAAGGTAGGTGTTGATCCCAACCTCCTTTGAAATCCATAGATCAAGCTCTCAACATATCTTCTAGGGTTTGAATTGTTCTCTCAGACTGACCGTCTGTCTGGGGATGATAAGCAGTGCTGAAACTCAACTCTGTATCCAGAGTATGCTGAAGACTTCGCCAGAACATCGAGGTAAATCTCGGATCTCGATCAGATATAACAGAAAGTGGTACTCCATGCAATCTTACCACTTCCTTTACATATATCCTGGCAAGCTGATCTAGAGAGAAATCCTCTCTAATAGAAATGAAGAGTGCAGACTTTGTAAGACGATCAACTATGACCCAGATAGCATTATTGCCTTTGGATGTTTTAGGAAGTCCTGTGACAAAGTCCATAGTGATGTTTTCCCATTTCCATTCGGGTATGGGTAATGGTTGTAACATCCCCTTAGACCTCTGTCTCTCAGCTTTAACTTGTTGACAAACCAAGCATCGAGAGACATATTCAGCAACATCTTTTTTCATGCCATCCCACTAGAAGTACTCTTTCAGGTCCCTATACATCTTCGTGCTTCTAGGATGAATACAGAATGAAGAACTATGAGCCTCATCCAGCAGCTCTTTCTTTAATTCGGGGATGGGAGGAACACAAACCCGATTCCTGAACTTTATTATCCCATCACAATCAAGGTTGAATTCAGGAACATTTCTCACCTTCTTTTGTAACTCGACATCTTCTTTCTGTGCCTCTTTAATCTTAACATGTATAGATGGTTGAACATTCATTTGAGAAAGATAAGATTTTTCCCTTTCCATCATAATTCCAAGATCCATCCTTTGTAAATCCATAAATATTGGATCTTTTGTGATCCTCATCATGGATAAACAAGCATGGTCTTGTCGACTTAATGCATCTGCCACCTTGTTTGCTTTCCCAGGGTGGTAATGGATTGAGCAGTCATAATCCTTAATCAGCTCCAACCATCTTATTTGGCGCATATTCAGCTCCTTTTGTGTGAAAATATACTTTAAACTTTTATGATCAGTATAAATATCACAACTTTCACCATAAAGGTAATGCCTCCAAATCTTTAATGCAAAGATTACCGCAGCCAACTCCAAATCATGTGTTGGGTAATTTTGCTCATGGATTTTCAACTGTCGTGAGGCATAAGCTATCACCATATCATTTTGCATAAGAACACACCCCAATCCCTTCTTGGATGCATCACTGTAGATCACAAACCTTTCTCCACTACAAGGCAGTGTGAGCACAGGTGCACTGGATAACCTTCTTTTCAATTCCTTGAAATTCTCTTCACATTCCTCTGTCCAAACAAACTTAACTCCCTTCTGAGTCAACTTGGTGATTGGATTAGATAATCGTGAAAAATCTTTTACAAAAGGTCGATAATATCCAGCCAAACCAAGAAAACTTCGGATCTCAGTTACTGTTTTTGGTCTTGACCATCTTTCGATAACCTCTGTTTTTGCTGGATCCATAGATATCCCTTATTTTGAGATTATATGACCCAAAAATGAAACTTTTTGAAGCCAAAATTCACACTTGGTAAATTTGGCATAAAGCTTCTCCTTTCTCAGGGTCTTCAATATAATTCTCAAGTGATCTTCATGCTCTTCCTTGCTCTTTGAATAGACAAGAATATCGTCTATGAAGACTACCACAAATTGATCAAGATAGTCTCTAAAGACTCTATTAATTAGATCCATGAAGATAGCAGGGGCATTAGTAAGACCAAATGGCATCACTATAAATTCATAGTGTCCATACCTTGTACGGAAAGCCGTCTTTGGTATATCCTCCCTTTTGACCCTTAATTTATGATACCCTGAACGAAGATCAATCTTGGAAAAGTATTGAGCTCCACGTAGTTGGTCAAATAAGTCATCAATGCGTGGGAGAGGATATTTGTTCTTGATAGTGATCTTGTTAAGTTCTCGATAATCAATGCAAAGTCTCATTGATCCATCTTTCTTCTTAACAAATAGAACAGGTGCTCCCCAAGGTGACGCACTAGGGCGTATGAATCCCTTATCAAGATTCTCTTGGAGTTTCTTCTTCAATTCCTGCAACTCAATTGGGGCCATTCTATAAGGTGTCTTTGAAATAGGCAAAGCACCCGGTACGAGTTCTATTGAAAACTCAACTTCACGATTTGGTGGAAGACCCGACAATTCCTCCGGAAAGACATCATCAAACTCCCGTACAATGGGCATATTCTTAATCGCGAGTTTCTCACCAACCATTTGAGATAAATAACCTTCATTTAGTGGAATCAATACCCATAAGATGGAAGAAATTTCCACTGGATGGTTATGTTCATCCTTGCATTGATAGACGATCGTAGATTGATCTGGAATATGAAATGTGACATCCCTTCTTTGGCAATCGATATGAGCTCCATGTAGAGAAAGCCAATACATGCCAAGAATCACATCAAATTCCACTAAAGGAAGGATCACAAGATTTGCAGGAAGCACTTTCCCACAAACTTCGATCGGAGAAGAATTATAAACTTTTGATGCGATTGATGTGCCATTAGGTGTTGTCACAGCTAACTCAACATCTAATTGTTGAGGTAATACGGTGATACCCTTAGAAAAGTCTTCAGAAAAAAAAGAGTGGGTGGATCCAGAATCAAATAAAACATTTGCTACTTTAGAGTGGATGGTAAGTGTACCTTTCACCACATCGTTATCGTACTCCACATCGCTGATAGAAATTGCATGTGACTTTCCTTTGTCTTTAGCCTTAAGAGTTTGTTGACGTCGACCATCATCATCAACCCTTGGATTTGGGCATTGATTGGCATAATTCCCCATATCCTTGCACTTGAAACATTGAAGTGTAGTAGGTTCATTCTGTGTATCCCTTCCTTTGTTTGTGTCATTAGAGATCTTCTTCCCATTATCACGGCATTCAAATGCCCGATGACCTTCTTTTCCACATTTAAAACATTTACTTGTCCCTTTAAGACAACTCCCTCCATGTTTCTTTCCACACTTTGAGCATAAGGGAAAGTTCATCTTCTTTTCAGTGTGCTCTTTAGAGTTTCCTTTGAATTCCATCTTCCTCTTCTTATCAAACCCATGCGACTGATGGGTTACTCCAATCTCCATCTCGACTATGAGAGCACATCGAACGATTTACTCGTAGCTATTGAAGTCCCTTATGGGTAACGCCCTTCGAAGACTTGGTTTTAAGCCACTAAAGAATCAATCGATCTTACTCTCAGGTTGGATAATAATACCAGAAGCGTACCTTGCAAGTATTGTAAAGTTTGCTTCATAGGTACCAACAGATTCATCATCCCATTGCTTCAGTTCAAGAAACTCTTTCTCCATCTTTGTTCGGAGAATACGAGGGAAGTACTTATTGAAAAATAAGTTCTTGAACTCGTCCCATTCCATAGACTCAATTTCATCCCGTTTCCTCGTATTCTTAACAAGATTCCACCATTGATCTGCATCTCCTTCCAAACGATACACCGCTAGGATGACTTTATCATGTTCAGAACATTGAAGAACTGAAAATATCTTTTCAGTAGTACTAATCCATTGTTCAAAACCTAATGGATCAGTAGACCCGCTGAAAGAAGGTGGACGCTGCCTCATGAAGGATTCAACAGAATGTTGCTCCCTCCTTTGCTCGTTTGGAAATCCTGCATGATTCATAGCTTGAGAAAGTTGTGTGAGCATGGCTATATGATTTTGCATTCCAGCTCCCATATCGTTTGGTTGCTCAGGGGGACAATCATTGCATTTCCCATCGCATTCCGCATTAACACGGTTCCTTCGGGTTCCAGCCATTGACTAAAACCAAGAAGAATAGTGTGAGCAACACTAATTATAATAGGAATCCACATAATTCAAGAATAAAATTTTCATGCTTAAGGTCATATCCTTGGTTATTCAAGGCCATTTCTAAAACACTAAGATTGTGTTCTATGCTTAGACTTATCCTTAGGGTTCTTACTAAGGCTTTCACATCCTAGTTTCCAAAGGTTGACTATAACTTTCCTCTGATACCAACTATAACGACCCATACTTTACATACATTATTAATACTTCAAAATTTAAGCACACTTATTACAACACATGACAAAACCACAAAGGACCGTATAGGTATAGTGTCTTTAGAAACTGGGAAACATAAACAACTGGTTCATAAATCTTCTACAGTGTCTCCCATTTATTTCATCATATCTAGGGTCCCTTTTAGCATATTCTACTTAATATCCATCTTCCTGACCTGGGGAAAAGAAAACATAAAAGGGTGAGCTCAAATGCTCAGCAAGGGAAAATAAAGGAAATAAAAATCATATCATATCTTTATGAAAATCAAAACCTGCAAAAGAGATCATAATATCTGAACATGGAATAAATCATAGAAGTGAAAATGAGATCCCCATAATCATAACATAAAACTTGAATCTTTGTGGTATGCACACATAATCATGGAAAATCATTTCTTGTTAGTCATGACTCATTGCCAAGACTATCTTAGTGGACAAAGTCCCTTTCTGAACCGAGTTCACTCCTCGTTTCAGTCCTGTTTCACTGAACCGAAATAACCTTCCATTCCAGCCATGTCTATCTCATGAGATATAAATCTTTACCCAATGCATTGGAGGGAGATATAGGTCCCACCCATCTTATAATGAATCCTTTCTTATGTGTGCCACATAATCATAAAACATACCTCATCGCATAACACATGTAACAAAAATGGGATTCTTGAAACATCATGACATCATAAATCAATTCATATATGATAAAGGAATTCATAAAAATAATTCCATCACAACATGATCAAATCAATTTAATAATAGGGATAAAAACAGAACCCTTTATTATCTTAGATGGAAAATAATTTTGATAAAACACTTGAACTCCATTCTTGAGGAAAATATCCTTTCTTCTTCAAAAACATTTTTCCTTTCATAACATGTCATACAACATTAAAATAAAAGAAGTTGATTAAAAATAAACATGAAAACTTGTAAAGGAAGCTTCTTGGAAATAATGTTTTAAAAATCCATTCATGCCGTATAAGTTAAAAAACATTCTTCGTCCTTTTGTCGGAAAAGTCAAAAAGTACCTCGTACGAAAAACAACAAAAGATTCCTTTCATATCTTTTACTAAAAACCCACCTAAGGGTAAAATTGGATATAAACTATTGTATAATGATGTAAATAATATTACATATTGAGGGAACATGGATGTGGATGATAAAATACACCCCAGTAATTACCAAAGTAAAAAAAATCTCGGATAAAAGTGAGATTGTGATATTTCCCTTACCTTAGGTCCGATTTGCTTTGTACGTGTCCGAAGCTCCTGTATAATGGTTTAAATAATGTTATTGACTTATTCCAGAATCATACATATTGATATGATATCATATATGGTCATATTATTAGCTTCTTGTTAGTAATATTTCATTGTTACTTGTTACTCGGGTCTTTATAACTTTTTGTTCTTATGCGTGTTTTGTCGAATAAATTCTTATTCTTATCTTTAGGTTATAGATAATTCATTTACAGAATGGTATTAGTGTAGTATATACCATATTCATTCATTCAATTCATTTATATAATCATTGTGAAATGAAGATCATGTAGAACGAGTCGCATCACATCGTGGAGACGGTATTCCGTACGTACGCACGAGGGATGATATCGTTCCTATGATCGTGGAATTGTATTGGAGTATATATATATATATTATTTCAGTATAAATATTACTTCATAATAATAATATATAGTTACTTATTACACCACTATAACCATCCTTGTAAGGTGATGGTGGAAAAATAGATTACACCACGGCGTGTAGACGGTATTCCGTACGTACGCACGCGCGGTGATTTCATTTTTCTGTAGGATGGATAGAAGGTGAATTAGGGTTGTTTCATATTTATAATAACATATCAGTATGTAAGTAATACTGATGTTATTACTTTATCATGAAACAACTAAAGAAGAAGAAGTTGAAGAAGAAAGAAATTGAAAAGATCGGTAATGGATATTACCTCTTCTTTGGAACGCCTCTTTGAATCCTCCACTTAAGGAACTAAGATTGGTCTTTGGAGAAGACCAGGACCTCTAGGATTATTCTAGGGAAGTGGAGAGGAGAAAATGGCAGGGGTTGGACGAGCTTGAGTGCTCGAATTGGTGTGAGGAGGAGGGGGAGGAGGTGCCCTTTTATAAGGGAGGAGAGGGGCACCTTAGGAATATCTCAAAATATTATTTTATATTAAAGTCAAAATCGGATTATAATGGTTCCAAAGGGTCTTATTTTGAAGCTAAAGTGGGGATGGGTCGAAATCCTATCAACCAATAGGATTTAGACAATTTTAGGGTATTATTTTAACCTTATCAGTTAGATTTAACTCAAAGTTAATTAATTTAACTTTTACCGTGTCTTTTTGTTTTCTTTCACTATATGGTTAATACACTTACTATAACATGCCAAACGAACCCCAAATTGTTTATTATTAATATATATATCCTCATCTAAGTCATTTGGCCGAACCTTAGATTTTTAGGAATAAAATAACATTTAATAATATAATATTTGATTTAAAAACTATTTTGTGTCAATTTTGACACTATTTGATATATGATTAATGTGAAAGTCATAACAGAATTATATGTTCGAACCAAGTTGATTAAATCAACATTAATATATCACAGTAACCTATAAAATTAGTTTAATTCATAAAAAGTCTTAAATTACATTTATTTAGGTATTTATATTATCAATTTTGTCAATATTTCATTAATAAGATAATTACTGCATCATCTTTGTGTTATAAATAAATTAAATTATTTGATGTCTAAAAATTACAAATAAAATATCATCATCTAGGAAATCTTTTTAGCTTTCTAATTAATATTTACAATTTAATTTATATTATGTATAACCCCATATTAAAAATGATTTACTTATTAAACTTTTATTTTAACTATTTTAACCCTTCTTTAAATAAAATAATAATAAATGTCTTAATCTAATCCAAGTGGGCCTAAATGGTCATATTTTATTCCTAAGTTTGTTTTTGGTCGAATTACACTTGTCCAATAGAATTAGGACATTTTTTAGGGTAATATTAATATCATATTTACCCTTAGTTACCCTATTTACTATTAACCGCGGTAAAAAAAAGTAAAAAGTTACTATTCACCAAAAAATTATTTTTATCTCATTGAACCACATTTTACTTACTGATATCAACCGTGTCTGTCGGATTTTCGAAATTCCATTCACAGAAGCGGTAAAATTATGTTTTATGCAAAATTTAGTTTTTAACCTACCACTTAGTGGTTTCACTATTCATCAAAAATTGAAAGTTTTCAGAAAAATACCAAAATTTCACCCTAGGCTAATTTCGATATTCTGAGTCCAAAAATGAAGTCCATTTTGAAAAATAAAATTTATAAAATTTCAAAAAGTGGTTATTACTATTCATAATGGCTAATTTTAATAGCATATTGTTGTTTAGTGAAACTCGGTATTGCGTACGACGCAAGCTATCGAGGAAGGTCGCGATTGCGTGTAAAGCAAGCCAAGCAAGTGTTGTGTAAAAAACAATTCCTTTGATGGTTCATATAACATAAAAGTCTCGGGTGTTACAAATGTAGTGGCACCATGTACTTTTTTTGTTTTCTCATATTTTTAAAATGTTTTGTTTGATATGGTGTGTACACATTCAATTATATAGAAGAAATTTCTGGTAAATTAGACATTTCACCTCACGAAATAATACCAAAACATATGGTTAAAACACCATGGGGAAATATTACAGCAATAAAACATTATAAGAATCATCATATTATTATATATGGAAATAACTTACCTAAAAACCTAGTTGTTTTACCCTTAATATATATTTATTTCATTCTAGTTATGGATTGGGTTACTAATTATTATAATAAGATTGATTGTAGAGATAAATAAGTTATTTTTCAGAAATTGTTTTAGTTTGTATAAAATAATGATCCCATACAATTGATAACTTATTAGAAATCTTAGACACTATTAATTGACGGAAATTAATGTCATCTCATTCATATTTTTGTAAAAAATGTTACTTTTGGATTAATTATGTTATAGTGATAAATGAATACATGGATGTTTTTTCTAGTGTTTTTATGGGTGTTATACCTAATCAAAAAGTTATGTTTACCATTGACTTAGTTCTTATAGCTATGAAAATTTCAAAACCACTTTATTTAATGGGTTAAGTGGAACTTCTTCAATTAAAAAATTAATTTCATGAGTTACTTGATAAATCATTCATTCATACTAGCACATTACCATGGGTGCTCTTATTTTTTTATTGTAATGAAATTTTATTCCATGATTGTTTCCATTGATTATAAGGATTTTATTAACATTACTATTAATAATAAGTATCCTTTCCTTCATATCGATGACTTGTTTTATCAACTCCTGGGATCTCATTATTTTTCCAATATTGAATTTAGATATGTGTACCAACAATAAATGTTGATGGAGGATTATATCCCAAAAATAACTTTTTGTACTAGATATGGACATTATGAGTTTATTTTTAGGCCCTTTTGTTTGACAAACTCACCTACTGTATTCATGGAACTTATGAATAGAATATTTTATGAATATTTGGATAAGTTTTTATTTTTTTTATTGATGATATTTTGGGATTTTTAGCAAGTTATGAAAATTATAGAAAAAATTTCAGTATTTTCCTAGAAAACATCAAATAAATTGAGTTATAATTAATATTTAAAAAATGTGAATTTTGGTTTCAAGAGTTTTATTTTCTTACAATCATTGTAAATTTGGATGGTATAACCTTTAATCCTACCAAAACAAAACTAGTTGATGAATGGAAAATACTAAAAAAATTATATAGATTTGTAGATTTCTTGGATCAGTAGGTTATTACTGATGGTTTGATAAACAATTTGCACTGTTATCTAGCCCACTAACTATGTTAACACGAAAAGTGGTTACTTTTTTGGATAGAATATTGCGTGTTTGTTTTATAGAACTAAATAAGAGATTGGTGAATGCCCTAGTTTTTACCTTACCTTTTAGAAGTGGTGATTATTTTTGTCTATAGTGAAGCTTCATTGAAGGGAGTTGGTAGTGTTATGATGTGGAATGATCATGTAATTACTTAAGAATCTAGGCAACTAAAACCCCATGAGTTAAATTATCCCACACATGATTTAGAATTAGGTGTTGTGGTTTTTTCATAGTAAATTATGAGGCATCATTTATATAGAGCTTAATGTGAAATATATACTTACCATATAGTCTAATGTATATATTCACATAGAAGAAATTAAATATGAGGTAGATAAGATGGATTAAATTGATAAATGATTATGATTTCATGATCAATTTCTATCTTAGAAAAGGAAACAATGTGGATGATGCCTCTAATATAAAGAATCATGCATCATTAAACGTGTTACATTTGGTACCAGACCCCTTGATTAATAATTTGATAAATTTTGTCTTGTAATTTGTTAGTGCATAAAAATATTCTATTTTGTTTTAGTGTAGTTATATCTAAAAGACAAAATTAACCAAGTGAAGAAGGAACATGATGAGTTATAAAAAATGTTATAATTAGTGAAAAAGGGAATGATTCCAGAATTTAATGTTGATAAACATTATGTTTTAATATTTTGAAAGAGATCTTGTGCGCCTTGTGATTCCCAAATGAAGAAAGAATTATTTTTTCAACTCGTAGTTCTCCATTTTAATTTCATCCTATCAGTACTAAGAAATATAGAGACGTTCAGAAGTATTAACAGTCGGATAGAATGAAAATAGATATTCCATATTTTATATTGAAATGTTTGACATGTTAACATGTTAATGTAGATAGAAAAATACCAAAGGGGGTGATTCAGCCTTTGTGATTTCTAAAGTGAATATGGGAAAATTTATCCATATAATTCGTCATGGGACAACCAAATAATTCTCAAAGAAACAATGTGATTTGGGTTATTATTGAAAAAATAAATAAATGTGAAAATTTCGTTCATATTAGAGATAATATGTCTTTGGATTAGATTTTTCAACTATACCTCAAAGAGATTACCATGATACATGTAGTTACTATTTATATTTTATTGAACTGTGATTCCAGGTTCACTCCTAACTTTTGGAAATCCATTCAGATTTTTTCAGGAATAGAATAAAATTTCAACATTACCATTCATCCTAAATTGGATGGATAGACCTAGAGAAAAATTCAAACATTAGAGGATATGCATTGATATTTTTCAATGTATTACCAAAGAAGTTGAAATCAACAAATTTCATTATTTGAGTTTTCTTATAACAACAATTTCATTCTAGTATATAAATGGAAACTTTTGATGCATTATATGTACATATTTGTCGAATGCCTGCTTAATGAGATTATATCATGGAATGGATGTTGATATGATCATAATTAGTAGAGGAAGTGGTTTTGAAAGTGATAATGATCCAACAATATAAGGGGACAACTCAGAGTAGGCAGAAATTTTATGGAGAAATAAATTAGTAAAAACTTTTCATTCAGGTAGGTGGTCATGTATTCCACAAAATATATCATTGAAAGTTTATATTAATTTTGGTAAGAAAAGAATGATATATACATCTTTCATTAGACCATATGAAATATAAGATAATGTTGGTCCAGTTACCTTCCAAATATCATTGCCTCTGAGTTTATCTCAGGTACACAGTGTTTTTCATGTTTCGATGTAGAGAAAGTCTGTGCCACATCCATCTCTTGTTTTGAGTTGAGAATTAGTTCTGTTGGAAGAGAAACACTCTTATGAAGAAAATCTTGTTCAGAATATTGGTATAACAGAGAAAGTATTGTGCAATATGGTAATTCACAAGTTTATGGTTTTGTGGAGAAACCACACAGTTGAAGAAGCAATATGGGAATCTGAAAAGGCTATGATGGAAAGGTATATTACCTTTTTAATAAGTAAATAAAAAATTGTGATGATATAATTTTTAGATGGTGGGAGAATTTAACAACCGAAGTACTTATAAAATTATATTTTTTCAATTTTTATTTTTATATTTAAATTTTTTATAAATCTATTATCAAATAATTTATATTTATATAAATTATGGAACTTACACTTATTGGATAGTAATTGGATTTTTGAAATTGTAAAATGACCGTAAGGAGTAGTAATTTTTGACAATAGAATTTTAACCACACCTATGAGAGTATAAATAAATTATTTTTATCTTATGTGTTTAATCATGATATATTTATTTTAGGGAATAAGTAAATAAAGGGTTTGGAAATTATAAATTTAGTGTTGATATTTTGGTAAGTCATTAATATGTAATTACATTTTAATAATTAATTTAACGATTTAAAAGAAAATTTATTTTCATAAAATAGAGTCATATATTAATATTTTTTTCCTATTCATATTAGATAATTTTATTTGACCTTGATTAATATTTAATGTTGTTATAAAATCAATTATAATTTTTAAATTCTTATTTTTTTAATAAATTATATTTTTATTTAAATTTTAAATTACCATATTTATGAAATTATTTCAGAAAATGGAGTTCATTTTTTGAATTCTACATGTCAAAAACTGGTTGGGATGAATTTTTTGGATATTTCTAAAATACATGAATTTTTTTTAAATAGTGAAATATGTTAATTTATGAAATAAGATAAATACATGAATTATTGATTCATGGATGGTGTTATGATAAGGTAAGAATCCTTGATTATAACGCAATTGAAATAATTACTATATTTACTAACAATAACCAACACTATTTATTTTCTGATAGAAAAATAATAAAATAATTATTAAAATAATGAAAAACCCACTCTCCTCCTCTATAAATACCACCCCTCACCTATTCTTCTCCTCACACCTCTCAAGAATTTATAATTTCAAAATTATTTTCAGTATTCTTCCCATTCCTATTTTCCACATAAAAGTCTATCTTATCTCTCTAAAAGGCCAAAACCAACAGCCTTAAGGAGGTTCTCAAGGAGGATAATTCAAGAGGTAAAAAACATCTTTCATTTTCTCTTATTTTCTTTTCAAATATTTTTATTTTCTTAAAATTCAATCACCTAACCATATAAAAGTGTCATGAAAACTACAATATCTTATACAAAATGGTATTTTATCTTTTCTATTAAATATTTAATAATCATACTTTTTTCCTCTCCCTTTTATTCTAAAAATAAAACTATCATCTCTGATGTGTCGAATTACATACATCGTGGAAGATGTGTTTTCAATTTATATTACCTCCTTCATTGTGGGTCATAAAAATAGTTTAATGGATTAAATTAATTTAATAATTTAGGGTATAACCTCTTTTATATTTTGTAATTAACATATATACATAATATTAAATTCTATAATGAAACTAGTTTGTGATCATCAAATAACCACAAAAATGGTCTAAACAGATATCATTAATGTTTTATTTAATGATTCATCATAGTATCTTAAAACAAAATTTTTTATGGTATCATTTAATATTATATAATCCTATTAATATCATTTTATTCCACTTTTATATTTTACCTTCTATTTGAAGGAAAATCCATTAAGAACCGACCATGGAAACCATGAAATGAATGCACCCGAAACAATTGAAATAAAAAAAATATTACTAATAAATGGGTGGAATGGTGTTATAAAATGATAATATAAGGTATTATAAAAACAACTGTTTTTCTTTATTATATTAATAACACTTTTCTAACCACTATACAATATGTTTATAAACATTTATGTAAGACGTCCCTAAAGTAATGTAATTCATAACCACATTTCCAATCTTTCGGTTAACCTTCAACTTAATTGATTTTATCATGATATGTTTATTGGTGAAATTAATTTTTAATATATTTTGTTTCATTATATGAATTTATATTGATTATACACATTCCTTTTAATTTATTAATTCTTTCTTCAATGATATGGAATATGTAAGGGACTCCATTTAAAGAAACCCTCTTTTAAATTTCTATTTTTACAAAATTAAAATAAGTGTTTTTATGAAATTTTATGTCTTATGATTATGTTATGGTTCATGGGAATTACTTAGGATGAAGGGTTGGACAGATATCCTCCTCCAAATCATTAGGTATTTTTATATTCGAGGATGGTATCAAATTTACTCCAAGTGTAACTACAGTAGTTACACCATAAGGTAGTCGTGAGGATTACATTGAAAGGTAGCCTTGATGGATTCAAATAATATGGTATTCATGAGGTTAAAAATATAAATTAAGTAATTACCCAAGTAACCTATATGGTTTATTTTTTTCATTGTTTTATGTAAATATCTTGTTTTAAAATGAATTTAAATAGTAATTTTGGGTGATAAGTATGTCTTTGTGAAAATAAATTAAAATTTTATAAATATTCATGGAATAGTGGTTTATCACTTTATTTTAATATCACTTACTGATATTTTTGTTCTCATACCATGTATTAAAAAATCACTAGGTTTAATCATGGGAAATACAAAAGTACAACCCATGATGAATGTTGTGAAGACATTTCAAGAATAGATTTCATTATTTTTATAAAAAATACAAAAAAATAGTTCTTATTTTAAGTTATAAAAATTTGTAATTATTTTGGTTTTATATTCATGAATAATTTTCTAAAATTATAATACTATAAACCGATATGATCTTTGGGAATGTAAATAAGTAAATTCTAAAGTAATTTAGTACATTATGTAATGTTTGTGGATGGGTACTTATACATAAAATAGCATATTGTAGGAGTGATTTTTTAACTATTACCATTAAATTAAAATAAATATTATTTCTTAAATTAAAATAAGTTTGTTATTATAAGAAAATTATTCATAAATGAATATAGTGTCTAAGAGATTATAAAGAGTATGTTTAAAATTAAATTTGTTCAAAGTTACCAATTAATATAAAATACCACTCCATGATTATAAAGATTCATCAATGAATTTCTAAAAAATATAAATTATATATTGATAAAAAGTAATATAAAATATTTACCTTAACAATTATAACAAGTTTAATAGAACTTTATATTATAATGGTTTTGGGATGTGTTAGTAAATAAATTATTTAATTAGTTTTAATATTTATAATATATTTGAAGTAAAAAATTTGATGGAAGTGGTTAAAAGGATAATGAAGATGAACATATAAAGAGTTGTTAATTGATCAAATATGTTCACATCATAAAATTTTATGTTATAAAGTTATAGTGTATAAATATTTTTAAAGGGATAATATTTTGGAATATGAATCTTAAATATCGCCATTATTTAAACTATCATACATCATATGTGTAACTCACTAATATAGATTATTATGAGAGTTTTATCTAATTGAAAACTTAATATGTAGTAGGAATTACATATATAAATAATAAGTTAACAAAATCAAAAAATTGAATCATACATGAGGAAAATTTGGTCATTTATCAAATTGGATATGATAGAAGGGTTCTTATGTTGAACTGTTTTTGTATTATTAAACTGTTTAATAATATTGAAATGTATAATATTACAGGAAAACATAAATCTATCCGCAAATAATAAATGGTCCTACAACCATGATTTATATTGATGGTTTGACAAAATTATGGACATATGTAATCGTATAGCCATGAATTTGTTAAACTTTGGTCCTAGGTCTCCCATGGTCTACCTATAGGGGAGGTTTCACATAACAGTAGTGATAAATGGTTATGGTAAATAAATATTTATAAAAATTAATTTGAATGTAAAGTCAATTTTCAAGGTTTTACACAACCATAGTAATATAGAATTCCTATAGCCATGGATTTGGAAAACCATTGAAATAGAACTTTATAGAAACACTTACATATATAGTTTGAGAATCAAATTGCAATGTATTCTAATTATGTCCATAGGCTTCTAAAACCATATAAATAGGCCTATCTAAAGTCACAGTTTGAGAAATCTATGGAAATAGGACTCTACCAACCTACAACACCATAGTTTTCTCAAAATATAGCAATACATCCCACCAACGAACACGGTTTTAAATCCCCATGGAAACAAGATACCCCATGTAATTTTTTCTGTTCTAAATTTTATCAATTAAATTTATATATAATTACATATACATAAACACACAGACACACACATACAGAATATATATATATATTAATATATAGAGTAGGTAATAGTTTGGTAAAAAATTCATTGGAGGATTCCATAACTTGTCACATGATCAAAACACCATGGTTTTTTTATTATATTATATATTTAGAGGTTACAACCATGATTTAGTATACCATTAAAATATATTACATTATAATATAGTGTGATATCTATGGCTATATCCCATGTAGACCATTTACATACCCCACCTAATGTTATGTTTTGAAATTGTGTCTATATACTAGACTCTATTGCAGTGGAGGTGGGGTCTGTGGTTCATGTAAACCATTTCTTTAAACTATATCCATGGTTTTTGGCCTATTACCATGGTTTTAATCCATGGAAATATGACTATTTTTTATTTGATATCATTTTTCAGGTTGTATTCATAAATTTATATACAGATGTATATTTCTTAATGTGTAATTATAATTTTCCTCTCTATGTACGACATTGATTTTTCACTAAAAAAGTTTATCATTGTTTGTTATTGGTTATAAATAATTGGTAAGGTTAATATTAGTAAGATTATTTTTTTAAGATAAAAACTAATCTCATGATGTATAAAAATGTGATTGTTTTACATTATATGGTAATAAGAATGCCACATCAAGTTTCATACATGATATTGTTAGTATATTTGGGGTGCATGGATCATATTTGTGTATCCAATATATGATGATGGGGAGATACCTATCCTGAGAACCTTTATACTTTTATACACTACTTATGAAATTTTACATGTTGACATAGCTAATCACGTGGTGTTTGGTTAAGATATTTATCAATTCATCAATTCGACCAAAACTAAATATGGTATTTTATCTCCTACACGATGAGTATGACATCCAGAACCTTGATTGATAGACTCTAGAGAGCGTGGATTCACATAAAAACAATATATACTGTTCTTATCTTTTTGGATGAGTTAAAAGTGATTCTATCATCTATGAAGATGAATGAAATGTTTTTTATTCATCAAAACATTTAGTGTATACTCAGAGAGTTGAGAATATAAAAATTTTATATATGTTAATGACATAATCTATAGACCAGGGTCACTTGATGTTATGAAAAATATAAAAATATTGTAACATATGTTTTCATATGATTCAGACTGGTGGACATGGGTATAGAGATATATGTGTTTGATGGATATCACATAATATGCCATTGTATATTGACTATTGTTGATGCTTTTATTGAGGTGAATATTTCTTAAATATATGGTACCATATATTATATTTTTTAACATAACAATGGAATGTGGGGTCACACATTGTGGTTAGAAAAATGGGTATTGAGTTTCACTAAAATTGTTAATCTAAAAATATTTTACATTTAATAAAATACAACGTTTTGATTGGTATTCACAAGGTATTATATTCGATTTCATACAAGATGGTGTTAATGAAAAATTTATAACTTTTTGGGTAAGATATCCAAAATCAATTTTATAGGTTTTCACAGGTTATTATACAATATTCTATATAAGGTGAAATGGAAAAATTCCTTGTAATAAAGTGGGATATTGATGGATATAAATGCCGAAAATATTACATATCCATAATAAGAATTTATGGGTTATATGATACATCCCTACATGTGATTCTTGGTTATATCATATTTCATGTAAGCGTATGCCACTTATTTCAAGTACATGGTCAGATGATCTTATATTTTCAATCATTTAATGAAACGTTACATAAGATAAAACATATAAGGAGTTTCCTTAAATTATATAACACATGAATAGGCCGTGGAATTTACTCATGTGCTTCTCATATAAGTAAATACATTATCACAAGGGAGAATCCTCATGTATATATAATTCCATTTCCTTGTAATTATAGTGGGGGTGTGTTTCATTATGCTCAATCAAGACTCCTTGAAAATTGAAACTCTATTCTTCTTCATACCTCAAAAATTGAGGTTCCAGATCACTATGGATAAGGGAGAGTCCTATTCATATGAAGAATGATTCAGTTGAAACACATTTATGATTCTAGAGGTGGTACATCCTTTGAATACCACTCATGTGATCCTTATTATTCATGTTGAACAATGATAAAAATTTTAATGCCTAATAATGAGTGTATTTAATATTGTTTTCTATATAATTTTTTTACATTTTTATCGTGCTTTCATATTTTATTCATGGAGATCTTTGGATATGAAGGTTTATCTCTTCTAATAAATTTAATATTTATTATGAGACTCCAATGATTCCTTGCATTATATATAATAGAAAAATATGACCATTGTGTGGAAGAAAACGAGAAATTCATATCAAATACTCATTCATAAAATCCATGTTTTAACATAACATTGATGATGAAACACAACTCCATTATGTTATATGATTTTTCTATGTTGATCATGATCTTTATATTAGTGACATAATTTTTCATGTTGAATTCATGAGGAATTTATTGATAAATTCCTATGGAACCATGAATATTCTCGTTCATTGTGAAATTGTGTTTCTATTTTTTGATTAATAATGCTAAAATTCCATCCATTCTTTCATTTATTCTTTGGAATGTGATTTTATATGGGAAATTTCACAAACTTATATGACATAAATGATAAAATGGAACATATGTTTTCAGTTTTATGATACTAAAAATAGAGGCAGTATGGGTAGCTTTTGGAAATCATCATCCTTTGAAATAGTCTTGGACAACCTTGATAATATTTTTTTTAATGAAATCCCATGAAAAAAAATAAATCTAAATATAGAAACTATACGATATAAGAGTTTCTTTAAGGTTCATATTAATTATCACCTCCTAGATCTCTTCCTCATTAGGGACTAATTTGAGGCGAGCCTCAATATTTTCATCAACACCTTAACCTATAGAGTTATATAAGTTATCTTCTCTCTTATTATAACTTAAACCACAGGTATTTCATGTATTTTTTAAGATTATTTTATAATAACTATTAACTACCAATTCCCAAGTAATATTGACAATTGTATAAATCAATCCATCCTCTAATTATAGATTTTTTTCCCAATATCTTTATTTTCCTAAATAGAAGCCTCGTAATACTAAAATTTTTTGTATATACATATAATTATTATATATTTAATTTATAACATATTATGTATTGAGTTAAATTTCATTAATACCCCTCTATTAAATTTTTAGAATCATGTAATAAATACATGTTTCAAATCTATAGTGATATTGAAAAAAAGAACAAATGATGAAAATTGAGAAATAAAAATAATTAATGAGAGAATACTAGAAATGAATAACACACGAATTTAACATGGTTCATGAAACATTAGTTATACTCCACGATAATCACACCACCCTATTCCTATTTTATTTTTATTATTAAAAGAAAATTATTTAAATTTTAAAAAAAATATTCTAAATAACAAGAAGAAAATTTTCTAACAAAGGAATCATAGAAGAATAGTAAAGGGAAATAAATTTTCACTCTCAAATAGATTAACTAGACAACAATCATAAGCTTTACATTGGGTATATTTAATGGTTTCAATATAAATGGATCCTCATGATCAAAAGATTAAATATATCTATTTGAATACATTTACATGGTATGCTCTGATCATTAAATAGTGAGGGTAGTAGAATATATCTTTGGGTATAATGCCTCTATCTATAATATTCATCCTATTGTTAAAGATCACTAATTATTTAGAAAAACTAAAATCATATCTCTCATTATAAACCTCTTCTAGAATCATTTTCCCAAACCATGGATGGTACTTGGGGATATATGCCTGAGAATTATAGGTTTCATTAATAGATCAATATAACAATACACATACATGGCTTGAAATTAAAACAACCCTAAAAAGATAAATATATATATATTACAAATAAACAATTAATAAATATAAAAAGTAAATATCTATGTGGTTCATCACAAGTTTCCATGTATGATTCATTGAACCATGGTGTAAAGGTACTCAAAATTGTCTATATAAAGGTAAGATAAACTACCAATGTAAAGGTAAAAAATATCTACTCCATAAGGGTATGTAGTAGTGGTTGTGGAATTGTTATATTTCCACTATATTAGGGTCTTAAAAACTCCACATAAGTGTTAACACTTCCATATTACAGCAGGTAAGGGTAAATGTAACCTATATAAATGTTATCTAATTTCTCATGTAATGGTAAATAGATGCTTATATAACGGTATACCACTCAACAGATCGTCTACATAAGTTTCCTAAATGACCTTAAGTACAGGTCAACCAAAACATTTTAGTCTTAGGTGAAGGTAGATGGATCCTCACATAATCGAAAAACATAAACAATATAAATGTAATGAGGAATGAGAATAGTAAACAAAAATAAACGAAAAATCAATAATATAATTAAAATAATTATTTAAAAATGCTAAATTCAATGCTAAATATAAAAATATATTAGTTTCATTTGGAAATCAATAGAACTGATAAAAAAATAAATATATAAAATATACCAAATAAACTAAAATAAAATAAGGATAATTTTATTACACCCTAATTATATTCAAGTGGAACCATGTTTAGAATATAAATACAATGCTTGAACTAGGTGAAATTCAGAGTAAAACTTTCAGTTTGGATTTCATCTATGTGTATTTTATTTTTAAGTATTGTTTTATTTACTATAGAAATTATAATAAAATGAAACCTAATATCTATAGTGTTGGATTAATCATGGAATAATAGGTCCTTATAGAAATGTAAAGTAGGTTTACAGTCATAATAAATACTAATAATAGAATAACATAGATTAAGTATGAATATCAAACACTTGTAAAAAATATATTCTTTAATAGACTCTTTTATTGATATATAATTAGTCTTAGCGATTAATCGGGACTCTATAACTTTTATTTTAAATTTCCTAGATATATTACATCTACATGAAATTAAAACATAACCACTTAGTTATTTCCTTGGATTAACATTTCTAGTATAATAAGAATCTATATAACCAATCACTATGTATTTGTAATTAATATTCCCACTATAAAATTGTTAAGAGATGAAGTGGAAAAAATTTATCTTAATAGAAAATTAATGTAATTCAAATTTGTCTTACCAATAATTTCCAAAAACATACTCAAAGTACAAATAGAGAAGGATGCATCTCACCAAGTAAAAATCATAACATGCCTAATTTTGACTACAATATTAGAATAAATAATTATACTCTTATATTTAATATTAATAGTAGTGGTGAGAGAATAAGATAATTATAGTTTTTAATGATAACAAAGAGGAAAACTAAAAGACAAAAATGAATCAAAAAACTTTCACTTATAAACATTTCACATAACGAATCATTGAGAGAGAAAAAGAAACCCAATATTTCAATCCCTAATGATTTCCATACATAATATCCTCTTATCACAACCTAATTATTTCTTCTAAAAATCTAATTTAAAATTATTTATAAAAATAGGGTTTCATTTAACATTACTACATATGAGTAATATGTTATCAGTATATAAAAAAGGTAAATCATGTTGTTATTAATATATTTAAAACAAATGCATTCATCAAATTGACTCCTATTATAATATTTTTTATCATTAATGTATAAATCTTTTTTATAACACTGTCTAGAAGTTTTTTTAAATCCACATTGTAATTTATTTACAGAAAAATTTGCTTAGTTTTAAATTTATGTTCAACACCAATATGAATTTTTTTTAATAATGTTTTATCTAAATCACCATACAAGAAAGTGGTTTTGACATCAAGTGTTTCAACAGAAAAAACTGATATAAGAATTTAAAGAATGAATAATATAATAAAATAATTCATAACTATAAGAGAAAATATTTTATAATAATAAAATATATCTCATCAAAAGAAACCTTTATTTACAATTGAATCCTTAAATTTAATTTTTTTCCCAAACAATGTTGTCTTATTTTCATTTCAAAATAATTTTACAACCAATCACCTTATAAGTAGGTATTTTATTTAATATAGAATATATATGGTTATTTATAGGGATTTCATCTCATATTGTATTGAATTAATCAAATGGATAAATACTTTTCATTGACATCCTAAATATGACTTTAAGGATACTCACTATATTGATTCTGGGAAACATATAGAGAAAAAGAATCCCTATCAAAATTGTTTTACAATGTAGATGATATAATAACACTCCACTTTATATACCTAGAAAGATGATAATCTATAATAAATTTGTGGGATTAAACATCTAAATAACCATCATATTAAGATCTATAATCTATATTAGGATGAGGGTAAGGTGAAGAAGTCTCAATAAGAGTGCCACCATCAGTGGAAAGATCAATATCATGCTCCCTATTCTATGACAGATCACTAGTCCTATTAGTGGGAGGTTGGACACTAGTATTAATAAACTCATGAAACACCATATATCATCATAAAATACCATTTTCATTACTAGTTGTACATACCCAATATTTATACACTTTCACCCCACATGAGAACTTATAAAGATAAATTGGACAACACTCGTATCAAGCTTATCTTTCAAAGCATTATAATAATCAGTTCATCTAAATACTATAATATGTCTATGGGATGGGGGTTTACTTAACCAATGATCCTATTGACCCTTAAAAATAATAAAATATTATGAAATTTATTTATCAAGAAAACATTCATATTATAAACATCAGTCTAAAAGGATATTGTTAGTCCTTATTATGCAAGCATCATACAAATACACTCATAAATAGTATGGTTAATGAATTCAATTAAATAATTTTTTTGAGTATTATGAATAATTTTTTAATTAATCATAATTCAATAATACCAAAAAAAATTGTACACTCGGTAGATAGGTATTAAAGGCTACAATCAATCCTCATTTTTGTTAATTACATATCATATTGATTTTCCACTATGGATTTAAATATATTAAACACTTAAAAAACATAAAATATATTTTAAAGTATGTAAATGTATAATTGTTTTAAAAATAATCTATAATAGGGAAACAAATATGGTCCTCCATTATGGGAGGTAATCATGGAAAGTCCTAAAAATTCAAAGTGATTATACTCAAGTGGGTGTCAAGATTTAATGATTCAATCTTGAATAATGTTTCATTTAGAATGACCTATAACATAATTATAGTAAAATAAATATTTACGCGGTGTAAATTAGGTAACCATACATTTAATACTCACTTCCTAAGATCCTTTAATGCACACAATTCTTAGCCTTCTAGGACAATGCATAGTATTTTCACTGTTAGTGTCATAGGTTCTTCCCAACTAAATCACATGTGTCATCCAATTTAAAACATATAAATTGTAAAATAATAATCCATTTAAAAACATATGGGAACCCATGGTCATTTTAAAGAAACTAGAATCATATTTGAATGTAAATCTATTTTGTTACAAGATTACTAATTAACTAAGATTTCTATAGAAATTTGGAACCCATGTCATATCGAATTAGTTTACAGGAGAATGTATTGAGAGATATACCATAACTAATCCATCAACCATGATTGTAAAGTTTTATTGTTTTCCTAATAACCATATACTATATCATTCTTAGATAACTTAGACAAGGATCCTGAATCTATGAAAATATAAAAATAATACCCATATTTAAAAAACCACTATGTATGCAGTGTGATATGGGACACTTCTATGAATTCAACACTCGTATATCCTTTATTAAAAAATATATAATGTACACAATATTATTTATAATGATCACTATACTCAAATATAGGGAATTTATTCATATCATAGGCTTTTTTTGTAATAATAGAAATTAACCCATCTTTTTCATATTTTGAATGAACTTGACTGGATTTAGTTCCTTCCAACCATTTTTCTCTTACATTTATTAATATAAAAACATATAAAAACATATACAACTGAATCAATCAACATAAAATTTAACCTTATCATCATTATGAAACTTCCAAGAATGTAACATATATTTGAATTCAGGTATGGTCGAAGAGTATCTTCTATAAACAATAGCATGTAAAATATATCTATATAAAATTTTTGAGGAGTCGAAAATTAAAGTGGATTGGTCTTCAAATTCAACATTGTCATTGATATTGGCTTTGTATAATATGATTTTATTAAACTCGTCAACATATGTCTGGATGGTAATTTTAATGTGAATTTTAATGGTGTAAAACGTTTTTCTGTAAACATAATCTCAATTAATTTTTCATGTATATTTTTTATAACATAGAAAAAATAACTTCTATGGTGGTTTTATAACCGAAATCACACAAAATATTATCAATTAAAGACAATTTCAATTATCAATGGGTTTTCAACAAGATTTCGAGAAGGAAATTTGAGTCTCTGATCATAGACTTTCCATCAGTGGAATAACTTATATGAGGATTTGGGGACCATAAAACTCATTTTACAGCACTTTGGACAATTAGTTTTATTGTATTAATTCAAAATTGATTACAATATTATTTATCCTCAAACTTATTAATCTCATACTCATTGGAAGCCAATAATGTTTGTTTGAGGCTCTAACACCAACTATTTAAGTGAGTTTCAAAGATACATATTTATTTGATTGTAAAGATCTCATAATTAATAAAAGTTTCTAGACTATATTGTTTCAAATAAATAAGGAATAAAAAATGATGAAAATCATGAAACCAATATATGTGAAGAAATAAAATAGGAAACAAAAAATATAGGGATTTAACATGGTTTAGACCACCCTGATCCTACTCTATGTTAATAACACCACCATATTCCTTCCTTTGATTATTGATCAAAATAAAATTACAAGAATCATAATATGATGATTCTATAAAAAGGAGATAATTACATAAAAAAAGAAAAATAAAATAATAATGAAAAATTAAATTCTCACACTCTACCAGATTTAACCACTTATCATCACCCGATGGTTCTTCACATGTTTTTAGTGGCATCGATAGAAATGGAACCTCATGGTCAAGAGATTAAATAACTCTATCATAACACAAAATTAAATTAAGCTCCATCATTTCAATGGTGAGGGAAGTAATACCTATGAAGAGAACAAGGAATTTCGCTATAATCAACCTCATCTAGTTAAATCTCTCTTATCTTTGTAATAAATGTGATCGTCACTCTCATGAATCACCATCACATGAATTTTTATATTACATGAAATAATTAAGAGAATATATATTCATGGGAATCATATGTAGTTACAATATATCAATAGATCAAGATAAATAAATTTCTCATAATTAAAAAAAACCCAATCATCATGAAAACTAGTGTAAATTACAAAAAAAAAAACGGAATGGTATGGTAAATAATATTGTTGTGTTAGGGTAAACACAATTTTTCATGTTGGGTTCATAGAACAATTCAATAAATAATCTAAAATTTGACTTCATGAATGTATTAAAAACCCACCTACCTAAATTTATGCAACATCCACTGTGTATGTAAAAATGATATGGCCACACAAAGGTTAGTAGCAGACAACATCAGGGAAATAATAATTTCACATAAGAGTTAACATCATCAATTTAACAAATGTAAGGCTAACTAGAAACCATGAAAGTTTCATGTAAATTTTTATATAAAGGTAATATGAAATTAACATAATGGTTAGCCACTCAATAGAAAGGATATATAAGGGTCTTATGGGACCCCATGTAAGGAAAAACCACCGTTTTAGAGGCTCATATAAAGGTACATAGAACATCATGTAAAGTTAAAACCATCACTATATAAGGGTAAAGTAAAATGAGTATGTCAGGACCCTTCCTCAGGGCCCGTGCCGTGACTACCCCAATCCTCCCTTCCATAGGCCAGGGGTTGGCGACTAGCACCAAAGGCAGAAATCTTGATAAAAGGGAAGGCATTGCCTTTATATAAGTAAACTAACACAACATAGTATGCAATATGATGTAAACACTAAGTGAACTGATTACAATAGTATGTGCTGGAAAGTAAACGGGTCTATATACAATCCCAACTAAAAGTACAATACAACTGAGAAAGAAAGTACAAAAACTGAAAAGTAAATCAACAACCACCAAGTCATCCACCGGAAATTCCACCTGAATGGTGGGTACAGATGGTCTCCTGATCTCCTTGAGTCCATCCGTCCACTCTGTCTGTGTCTCGCCTTATAGTCCACCTCCATATATAGTCCTGCTCCACAAGCCTCAACCACGATCAACGTTGTCTGTCATCTACAACCAACACAACATAGTGCGGGCATAGCCCATGCAGGGATGAGTATACGATACTCAGTAGGGACCCCGTGACCCTCAAAGGTCTCCCAGAATCTGCAAAGGATAAACCAAAAAGGAAAGATACAAACACGAAGTGTCAACCAACTATACATAGGTATATGATTATACATATACATAAGTTGTCAATTCTAGTTCACGTCCAACTCACGAGCCCATGTACAACCCAGTCCACATAGGAAAGGACAACCCAGTCTACACAGGATAGCAAGTCAATCACAACAATGATAATGACTGAAAGTCAAGACTCAGCTCAAACAGGTATACTACTCACAAAGAGGGGTGGATATGATAGGTGTAGCTTCTAAATAATCTCCCATGTCGAACCAACGTATGATCTATGTACAGAAGTCATCGCTGCCAAACCCATGTAGGATCCTAGTACAGTAACCATCGTTTTCGAAACCACGTAGGATCCATGTAAAGTCATCATGACTGCCGAACCCACGTATGATCCTTGTACTATCGTCCTTTATACCGAACCCACGTAGGATCCAAGTACAATTGTCCTCGTCATCGTAGTCGGATCCAGCTCTAGGGTTCCCGCACATAGCGCGCCCGATTCTAGGAGGGTCCGCTCCTCGAGCCATGGGGGTCGATACATCAACTGTCACGAAGCCCAGAGTTGAGTTATCCTGAAGTTCTGTCTCGTCAAAAGGAACTCAATGCAATAGACGACGCGTCAATCAGAAGCCCGGTCTGAGAGATAATAGCTTTTCCATCCCAGTTCCCCGGTTAGAAATACGATCGTTTATAACCTAGATGATATACCAATTCATCTGAAACTCACTTAGAGTATCGTAAAAGGACCATCTCATCAAAAGAGTCTCAATTCCACAGAACACGCGTTGATCGGACGCGCGGTCCATAAGTTATTCACGTTTAAGTGAATAACGGGCCCCACCCATTTAGCCCAGTGGGCCGATGGGTCGGGTTCACCCAGTTTGACGGGTCCAACCCAGCAGAGGTGTCGGAGAATTCCGAAGAAAAAAAATTCAACTCGGACTGAAGGGATGAGGCACGGCCCGAAGTGGCGCGACCTGGCTCAAAGTAGAAAGGTCTGGCCCAGCGGGGCATGATGCATCCTGGCACGGCCTGGCTCGGCGTGGCCCAACTCGGCCCGGCCCGGCGTAGCCCAGCATGGCACGGCCCGGCGGGCTCGTTAGGCTGGACGACTATGTTCCAAGGGGGGGCGGCCCTCCCAGTTTTCCGCACCAGCAGCGCCGCCCATCCCCAAACTGGCATGCTAGACTGGCCGGTCTTCTGTTCAAATGGCCCGCATGGGCGGGCAGTAGTCCAGCTCTGCCCGGCCGGCCGGTTTCTCCGCTGAAGCGGCCCGTGTAGCGGGCCACGGTTCTTCCCGCACAACTGGTGCGACAGCGCCAGTTCCCTTCGCCATGGTCCCAGCACAACACGATAGTTTTGTGCATCCTCCGCCATCAATTTCCAATTATAAATTAATAAACGACAACAACGGAGGGTTGACGGGCCGTGTTCGTTTGGCATGCACCCTCCGCGTAAAACGATAGAAATCATCCATATTTAACAACAATTTCCAATGAGTACGGGGCACATAAACATCCAATTTCATGAATAAACCCATACCTCAATAAAAGATGATGAACGCCTACATCGTGGTTGATGACATCGCGAGATAAGGATTCGTAGACGTCAACAGAGATCATCTGAGGTGGAAGCGGTGTCTCCCCTTTTTATCACGGAGAGAAGAAAACAAGTCATGACGTCATTGGAGTGTTCCTGAATCGGTGTATCCTACCTTGCCACAGAAGAAGAAGAGGATGGAGAATTCGTGGTCACCGATTCGAAGTTCTTCATCAGAGAGTTGGTGTTCTTCATCAATGGAGATAAAGTGTTCTTCAAAACTCACGAGCTCCCTCCCCAAAATCACAACACAACATGCCAACCAAAAATAAAATAAGGCTTCCCTTTATTTTATTAAATCATTCCATGCATTCAAAATTTAAAATTCCAAATCTAATTCATATAATTAATTAAACCATGATTTTTTTAACTAAGTAAGTGATAGGTTGGAAAGTTTTAATGGAGAGAAAGAGAGGGGAAGAGTCCTCATTAAAGAGGAGTTAACAAGTTTAAAGGGGGAGTTTAAGGTGTGTTAGGGAATGTGAAGGGTTGGGGCTCATGTGGGCCCCACCTCACAAATATCCTCACATGGGATGTTAGGGGCCCACCCCAACTCCCCCATGTAGTATATAACCACTTAGATATAGAATAAAATTTTTTCCACTTTTTTATTCTTTTCTTATTTAAACCACAATTTTTAACTTATCCTCTCGCACAAACATAACTACAGTATAGTCCCCTTATGAAATTACCGGCATTGCAAATACATCGGTGGCCTCAGATATCAATTCTGAGCACCGTTTCGAAAGCTCGAAAAAACGGATCTCTCGTTTACTAAACATACACAAGAAAAACTTCAAAAATTTATTCCGAGCACACCGGCCCTCAGAATCAAGTACCGTTAGAAGCCACAGACTCATAAAATTCCAATGTATTTAAAAAGAATTTACAAGAACTTTTTGGGTCTTAACAAAGTATAATAGACTAATGGGAGAAGAAAAATAGGTAGATAATTCTAATAAGGAATTAAACATACTAAATTAAAATAGCAAATTAAAAATATATTAGATTTATTTAGAAATAAAAAATAATGTTAAAATTAGTATTATATATATATTATGTTTCATATATATATATATATCATTTTGATAAATAAATTGATGATAGTCTTGGATAATTTTGGAAAAATATTTATACCCTCATTGTCCTGATTTTAAAGGTCTCATCTCCAACAAAAATCAACAATTTTAGGCCCACCAGTTTATACAATTTAATATATAAGATTTTATTGAATATTTTTCCATTTATTATATTCTGTATTATTATTTTTTATTACCTTTAATAAAAAAAGTTATTTTTTTAAAAAAATGTTATTAAGAGATTATTAAATTATTTTTTTGGTTCTAGAAGTTGCAGAAGTGGATAATGGGACCATTGAAAACTCGAATATTGTCATATTTAATAGATCATTCTCATTGTATATGAAATGAATTATAGGACCAAACATATTATGAAGAACATTGGAAAATAGGTTTTCTATATCTAAGAGGGTTGATCGTTTCCGGATAATTTATAATTAATTTAAAAAAATAATGATCACCTCATACATTAAATCATTCTTTGTTGATGATGTTGATAATTCTAACTCAATAAGTGTATTACTACTATATTGTAATGTCCAAAAGCATAACCCAATAGTGGTGATCCACACATGATCCTTTGATCTCCAAATAATGCTGATAAAATTTTGGGTTCTAGTGTGGAATATTTATAATCATTATTTTTTTATTTGATTACTTCATGTTACTTTTATCTTGAAAGAATTTATCTTATTATTTTAGTAGTTTATATGAATTGGGGAGTAAGGGGATCATGAGAGGTAATTGTTGTACAAAATGATTAACATTCCCCTGATTGGTATAGAAGTCTTTTTATAGAATAAGGGTTAGGAATCAACTGTAAATGAATTTCACAAAGTTCATTAATAATAAATTAAACCTAAAAGGAACCTCATGTCATGTAAAAAAATTATATTTTTATTTTATTTTATGATTTTTGATAACCCATATAATGATTAAAATTTAGATTAAAACCAAGTAAATAAATGTTCATCTGGGGTCAAAATATTGTATTCTCATCCTCCATTAATTTTATTTCTTTTTTGGAATTAATATTTAAATTAATATTGTTCATTAAATAAATATATAAATATTTTATTCATAGTCTGATGAATAAATATTTATTTTAAATTGACATAAAAAATAAATTATTTATTTTAAAATATTATTTATTAATTATAGTGTGAATAAATAGTGATAAAGAAATATTATATATTCATGAATCTAAATAATTAACAACAGAATAATTATTCATTAAATAGTTATTATCATTTAAAAAAATTGAGCAAATTTTACTTCTCACTAAGAAGAATAATATTTATTCAAATTTTTAAATATAGAGAATATTTAACTAATATCAATTGAAACACATTGTGTGTTACCCTCTATGAATCTTATTTAGTGGAATTATGTAGGATTTCCTTAATCCAGGGATCACTATCTTGCAATGGGTCAAGGAACCCACATAGGAAGAAGATATTTAATAGTGAAAAAACTACATGTGAACTATATTTATGTAATATATTCCTATTATCACAATATATCATCAATAATATTGATAAAATATGACATCATCCTATATAGTTGATACATTTTTCTTTGAGTGTGTAAAGTGAACTCATTAGTACACCATGGATATGAAATTTACTGTGATGGTTAAATTTTAATCAAAGTATTCAGACATCAAATTTAATATAGATTTAAGGGAAAAAATCTTTCCGAAAAATATTTATTATTAATAATCTCAATGTATAAGGAACGATACATAATCTCATGGATAGGAATAACCCATGACACATAAACATGTAAATGCCCTACCGGAGTTCATGTTCTTATAATCTATCATCATAGAGATTTCTTGGTGGGTATATTGTTAGATGATGTGTCATCATTTTATGAGTTCATTCATATAACAATCAATATAACATTTTTTCTATCGTAGAATGTGATTCGAATTTATAATGAGTTTTAATGTTTTCATCATGTCATTTTATAGTTCTCATCATAGTGGGGAATAGTTATTCCCTTTTCAATGTGATAGATACTCTAGGACAATATTATATTCAATTAATGTACAAAAAATGAACAATATATAAAAGTTATTTAATTAATATCCATATATTTGAATAAAAAATAAATAAAAATTAAAAAATAGTTATTGCTAGGAAATCGAATCCAATAGAATCTCACTTCCACATAGTCCAACTATAAGTGACTTTCAGTTCATTAGCTCTAACATGGTGATCATGTTTCTATTGAATTAATGCTTTTGAAAAGTGGTCTACCATAATTTTTTCCATATTAAATTTCTTCATTGTGAAATCACATAATAATTATCCCTCAAGATATGATACATCTAATATTATTTCTTCTTTCACATCATAAACACATTTGATCCTTTTCAATAGTGTTGACACTCCATTCTGTCATAGAATCATAAAATATGAAAAAGGCAATACAATTAAACGATAAGGGGGAAAATACATGAAGAAAAGTCATGATTTTCGAAGAAATGAGTTTTTGTGTCCCATGTCTAGCCAAAACTCTGTTAGCACGCAACCCACTTGTGCGCCCCCATATGTCGTGCATCTCACATGTGTGCCCCCATAAGTCACACAACATACTTGTGCGCCCAACTCATTTCACCCAAGGTTACTTATTTTCATATAAATATACCCACAGGGTCTTCATTTGTAGGGATTTCTTTCCAAAAAGCCTAATTGCTACTATGGTAGCCCTACTACATCGCCCCACTCTTCCGAAAATTTCAAGGTAGTTATTCAAAACCGTGGGTGATGGATTTAAGGGAGGATCATTATACTTATTTACTTCTAGTGTTTGAAAATTGTAACACTTTCATGCCTAAAGCTCCCAACCTCCCCAAGTCATAAATACTTGTGTGTTCCCATTCCTCTCACAGGAACTTGAGCACCCCACTTCTTGGATCACCTATGAATACACTTTAATGCTTGAGGGAAGTCTTTCCAATGTATTATTATACAGGTTGTCCATCGACTAAGTGATCATCATGTCTCCCAAGCCTACTTGAACACCCTTAATTGCACACCCTTGCGTACTTCCACACAAATACTTGCACACCCTTCTCTACTTTGGTTCCCCTCCTTGATTAACTTACATTTTTCACTCTCTTCAGTATACAAGTCATCAAACCTTCATCAAATCCATTCCCGGTAAGTCTTCTTATTACATGGCTCTCTTATCTAAAAGGGATTCTATTGAGACCTCCACCAAAACCTCCTGACTTATCTAACCTTTGGAAAAAACACATCAGTTTGCCTTTTATTTGGGTATGTATTTCAATAGTTATAGGTTTCCCAAATTGGTTTCACAATGGGGTTAGGATGCATGGAGTGTCTATGGGTTTGTATATCCATAGTCATATGGACATTTCACCCTGAAACAGTGTTGGGAGGTTCCCAGTTTTGAAGAGGGTTGGGTCCTAGCCTCTTCCTTATCGAAGAGATAACCCTGAACATCAGGTCTCTGGTAGGGGATTCCATGGTTCATACCTACCATTCCATTTAAAAATAAACGATAAGTATCTCTCCCCTACTAGAATCAATTTTATGGTAACCATATTAGCATAAGGCCTTAGATTTTCTTGTAGGAGGTGGTATAATTGGTCCTCCTATCTTCTTTGGTTCCAAATACCAGAGGTGAGATGGGAACCAGGAATTTTGATACCCTTTCCCTCTCATGTTGGGCTCTGTCACCATGTGTATCCATTTGGGTGTATTCCCCTAACCTTCGTCCCTTTTTCTATACACATTACCCTTGTCCAATGTAAATAGAACACAGGTAAGGCTCGTCGCCTTGCCCACTTTTATGGTTACCTCAACCTCGTTCACCATAAACACCATAGGTGCACCGTCTTCTTGTAGGGGAGGAGGAAAATTTTGAAAGTGTGAATGCCTTTGTTGATTTTTGACATCCTCTTTCTTCTCAAACTGAGCATGACTCACGTAGACATAGAGATTTGTTATGGACACAACATGTTCACAATCGAATGAACTATGAGAACTCTGATTCTTATTTAAACAAGGATATATAAGAAGCCTTTTTAAGGCCCAAGCTCTCTATATATCATCCTAAAGAATCCAACACAAATTCCCTTAATCTAGGTGTCCTCCTTATGAATAATCCAAAAATCAAACCCCATATCCTCAATAAATCATTTTAAGAAAGTAATACCAAACTCATATATCTCAAAGAACCATACTCTATTATGAAACTTATTGAACTTTGTGGTCTGTGATTCCCATCCATAGAGGATACGTAGGAATCCTCTTTGAGGATCAAACCTAACATGTCAAATCAACCCTTTTCTCCTTGGAGAATATTCCCAATAGGGTATGATCTTAATTGGAAACCAATATCCTTTCCATGTTCCTGGGGATACTTCAGCATAATTTCGACACATGTTTTGGCCAATCATTTTCTTATTATAGGTCCTTATCACATGACCATAAAAGGTATGATGTGTCCCATCAAGTGGAACCAAACTACGGGGGTTATGATTCCTTTAATGAGGATACATAGGTTTCCCATTTTATGAGCACAATCCCAAAATCAAATCAAACCACCATCTCCCTAGATGAAGATAAATTCCAGAGTTCCCCATTGAGTGCCATAAAAAACAATATCATCACAACGATGATTAAAAAAATATTTAATAAGTGTATTAAATGATAAAATTGATTGAAAAATTCGAATTCATACGGATATTTAATGTAATGAATAATCGTCAAAGCATATTGAGGATTCTAAATTGTACACATGTTAACAAGTGGTTTTAAATTCCAAGAAATAATTATGATATATTTGGTGAATTAACAAGGATTCATGAAAATATATTAAATGTTAAAATAGTTTCCTTTAGTAGACAATAATTATCCCCAAAAGGGTGTGATGAGTCTGACCTCCCATCCTCTCAAACAATACACATTCTTAAGTTTTGTAATGTTCAAACATAATGGATGCCTGCCTTTGGAAATCAAGTCCCCTTTAGACACAAAGTTGTTGGAAGATTATAGTTCCATAAATAAATCCAATGGAATCTGCCTAGAAATAATAATTCTTAAAACTATAGAACACATTTCAAGGAATTATAAAACAAAAATAGTGAACCCTACGTAAATCCTTAACCAAGTTAATAACGTTACCCACCTGTTAGGTCACTATAAAATGATAATGGAAGGAGAGAAAAAGGAATAAATCGTGCATGTATCCATATAGAAATCTGTTCAATAATGGTGTTTTTTGGTGTTTCCATGTTTTTTTCTCATAATTCCCTTAATTCCAAAAATGGCATTCTCCAAGACAAACTCTGTGAACTTCACAACAGCTACTCAAGATAGATCTACATCCATGGGAAGAACGTCATTACCAACTCAACATCTTCAACATTGGGTCTCTAATGTGCTGGTAAAGGAATATCGCCAGCATGGTGCAATATTAACATTAGAGGATATTCAATAGGCCCTCCACGCCAATTACAATCCTCAACCATTTAACCAACGACAATCAATGATCAAGAAGCAGACGGTGCAAACCACTGGATTTAACCATTTCAGGTCCTTATCCCTAGAACGTAACAATCAATCCCTCCCATACTATATGGAGGTGGATCAAGAGGTTAATCAAAGCCTCAATTCAAGAATGAAGGAGTCCTCCCTAAGCACTCCCACTAGAAATCACCGCCAGAATCGTGCGGTAGTGTACCCCCAACATGATGGGGGTGTTGCCTCTATAGATTCGTCCTAGGTCTCTCAGACCTGGCCACACAAGATGAACCACAAGGGAAAACATCTGGTCCACAGGGAGTAGTTTCTCACCTTCTCCTCTTTTGGAGATGTTTGTCAACATAACATGATGGAAAAAAATGAGTGGGAACATATGCTCATCCATCCAAAATTTTCTTCTCAGTAGTCTCATTTTGTAGAAACACAAAAATTCCACCAGATAAACCCAGTAGAGTACCATGAACATGAACATACACCTGATTAAAAGTTATCAGCCAGTCAACATGATTTTCTACCTACATTTAAAGAAGCCCGCCAATCTAATGAGGTGGAAATTGGTAAAAAATAACATGCACTTGTTTACAATCACAAATCATGTCAGTAGTATCATATGCCAATATTGAAAGATGTTCATCAATCATACTTGACGGGAAACAACAAGAATGCACATACACCTTCCAATGATCATCAAGCCTTCCAACAGTCTCATTTGGTAGCACCCAGATAAGTCATTCAGAAAGATCTGATAACAAATTTACGGTATACCAAACACTCTGCCCCCATGCATGAGAAATGTCAATATCCATTGATAGTAAAAGAAGGATAGTTGTAGGCACATACAACTACTCCTGATATGGAATGGGTGTATATTCCCATTCTGGTCTCTTAATTTTCCAAACATATATTATCAATGGTGAAAGGGAAGATGAAAATCACTATCCATATTCTGGAAGCATGCTAGGTTATAATAAAAACTAATTCAGAAGTATTAGGGGAATATGCACATAATGTTTTTTCCCACACATGGGATGACACATTGGCATGCCATCCTAGAGCATATAAAATCCTCTTTTCCAGTTTAGGAGGGTCATGGGGCATACTCCCCTATATCATATGAACAAAAAGACTGAGAACATACACACTTTCCAATTGTAGGTAATTGGTCTATTTCGGTAACCACTCTATGACAGGCACATACCCTTTCCCATGATGACAAATTTTCCTATCATGCGGCTCCAAATAAGTATAAGAGAACATCCAAAAATAATTCTCGCTAAAAACATTTGGAAAATTAAGTGTCAAGATGTGATTTGGATCCACTTAATGTTGCAGTTCTTGAAGCCATCCGACATTTATATGTTGTAGCTCAAGATTATACCCACTCATTACCATATTTTGTGAGTGGTAGTTGTAATTATGAAGTTCCATATCAAACACTTCATCATGAAGTATTTATTCAAAAAAATTAGGTCAATTAAGAGAGCTTATCTCTGGATGAGATCCATGGCTACCCTCCATTTGGCCAAAAGACCAAGGAGAAAGACTATTTATCCCTTGCCATAATCTATCATGGTGATCCTCTCCATGATGTCATTCACTGCGAAATTTCTCTCTGCACTAATATTTCTCATTGTCAAGACAATTTCAAAATTGAAAATGTAGCGATGAGAAAGCCCTCTTATCTCAAGGAGCATGCAATCACAAGGCCAGTCATGTCTGATGCATTGTCATTTACTGTTGAATCAATTTCTCAACCAGAAGACATCATATGAGAACAGTCATTCTTTGAAACTTCCTTGGTTCATTTGTATTATAATACAGAGAATCCACATTGGTCAGACCATGTGGAGAATCCTCTACTGAAAGATGATGAAGATAGGTAAGACATGAGAAATAAATTAGCTAAAGGAGAAATACCAATCAAATTCTTTCCTTTGGAAAATTTTTAGTATAAAATTACTGAATAGAAGATAGATGATTGCATACATGAAATCGACCTCAACATATGGAAGACTCTTTGTCATTTGAAAACCAAAGTATTACAATATGATGAATATCAAGATCATGTATAGATAATAAAAGGGTTGCAACCCCAAATTGACTTCACATCTCTCTCAGTTTCCAAACATCCAAAGGTTGAAAATAGTAGAGAACCCTTTAGCATGCATGCCTCAATGCTCTAAATAGGCTACACCAGTTAGTTTTAAATTCCCCATCAAGTGTTCATATCATAGGATGGGAAACTCAGGGAGCATTTAATTTCACTACACTTCAAAATCGATAATGTTTTCCAAAAGTGGTCTCATGCAATGTTATTTCCCAAAGTCAGCCAAAATCAATAGATTTTGTATGTAATCAAATGTATGCTCAAGAATAAGCCCCAATCATCTCTCATCAGAGTCAGACCCAAGGAGAAAAGTTTTTTGAGTTACTTATACATCAAACATATTAGAATCCTAAGCAGGCGTCCTACTTAGATGATGTCAGGCGTCAAAGAATGCAAATGTCTAAAATAGAAAAGAGATATATTAAAAAGGTGATTTGATTGGTTGTTGGATTATGCACCCAACTAATGTCTGAACCAAAATTTTCAAAATCAGAAGATTAGTTGAATGAATTTCAGCCAATGATGTTCAATAATCTCCCTAGCTTGCAAGGCTGGGTGATCATTTAATTCAACCTTGAAATTCATTCAACAATGTTCAAATATTAGAAGAAGAAGAAGAACACGAACAAGCCTAGATTGTAGGGCCAAGGGTTTTTTCATATCTGTTATCCCTTCCTCAACCAAAAGTATGTTTTCTAACGATTAGGAAAGAATCTACAAGGAGAGTTTAAAACTAAGCTATCTGATGATTACTTTCGGGTTACTCTCCCCAAAATGTTCTAGGGAATTCATCATATAGGAGAAAAAATTCTCATACAAGACACAAAGCAAGACGATCTTGTAAAAACACTGACAGAATACCATCGATGCATTAAGTTTAAGTGAATTTCTTTAAAAAAACGATCCTCCAGAAAATGAGTCCAGTTCATGGGAATCAAAATATGATGTTCTTTTCCGTACTACAGTACACACCAAGGCAAACGAAGAATGTCTATGCACCCGAAATCATAGGCTTACCCAGAATATTTGTATGCCTTCAAATAACAAACCCCCCTCCGAAAGGCATCTAACAAGGGGAAATTAAAAAATTCATATTAAATCTACCCTTTCCACTAGATAAGGTCACTCTATTTCGCTTGATGAGATATTTTCACAGCATGAAGAGGAAACAAAGGAGTTAAAAAGACTCAATATAGAGTTACATCAAAATCACATTTCTGCTAGACGTACTCCCCAGGCAAGTCCTCAACATGAAAATCCTATAGGATCTCTTCAGATAAGTGAATTATTAGTAACTACAGATGCAGATAATGAATTCCATCCACTGGGTACACAATCAAGGTAGGATCAAATACATCATGATAGGCATATTCCTGTGGGTTATACATGTAAGATATCAACACCACCATCAGTGGTTTTTCTGGTCGTTGCACTAGCTTAAACTCCAATTTCCAAACCTGCATTGAATCCAACTCATCCGGATATTTTCCAAATCCTTATGAACACAATTGAGGCATTAATGACTCGATTGGAAGCTATGGGGAAACAACATGCACCAGTTTAGCCTGAAATGAGATCTTACCCTGAATGGGTGGATGCAATTATTCCCCCACCAAATTTTTTGAATATGAAATTTTCAATCTATAATGGTTTGGGATATCCAGAATAATACTTAACACATTTTCTATCTCATTGTGATCCCATGATGGGAACTTCTCAATGGGAAGAAGTAGTAAATATTAGTTGTTTTCTACAGTCATTACAAGGACCAGTTATTTTTTGGTGTACATGTTTACAATCATGATCAATTATTGGTTGAGAAAATATTCTTCCAAAATTTCTTCTTCTATTTAATTAAATGCTACCAAAGAGAATAGTTTTTTATATTACCAATTGTAAGCATAGGTAGAATGAAAATGTTTTATATTTTATAGATCTATGGATATGATTAAAATATTTGATAAGTCTAGCACTCCCTCAAGACGAGTTGCATCCAATTTTTGTGGAAAATCTAAATGATGAGTTACACACACCATTGATCCCTATGATATACACATTAATTTTTTGAGACATTACTTAAATAGCTCAAAATATATAAGACTATATTATTGAAAATAAGGCTAAAACATGTGTACTTCCATCAGATCAATGGAGGAGGATTGGAAACGCAATAGTTGCTGTTGTCACACTCAAGTAGGTTCCTATACCTACTTCTACTTCATGACAGTCATCATACCGAAGGGCTCTAACTTCTGAGCATCTATCGCATCAACCACCTTGTCAATATGATCAAAGAGATCGAAGGCAGAAATAGTTTGAGGAATTAAATAAGGATTTTTATTCATTTTGGAATGAAGTTGTTCTTGGTTACTTCATCTTAACTCTGGAATACAATTTGGTTCAGTTTCCAAGGACAGAGAAAGAAAATACATAAGGATATGAAGAACTTTCTAATTATTTTCCTTTTCACGAGATGCTAGGGAATCCCATCAATGAGTGTTTTGTCTTCAAGTACCTCCTACAAAAGATCCAAGACTCTGGGAAAGGAAAACTGAAAAGTTTTTCAGCTTAGGTAGCATGTGTTACTGTTGCTGATCCAGAGGAAGAAGCTGAATGGAAAGAGGTAAAATGTAAATATGTGCAAAAATGTGACGATTTGTTGGTCAGGAAAATGATCAACCGGACTCATGCCATTTTACAAACAGAGTTGAAACAACCAATTGTGTCTTCTTCCACTCCTTCCACAATAAAACCATCTTCATCAAAAATTCATTCCTCAATGAAGTGAAGTAATTATAAGGACAAAGTGTGGTCACAAGAAGACGATCATGTGTCAAGGCCAAATTTTCCTTTGACGCTACATGATTTTATACCATCTGTTTCAAAAGCATGATCATCGCCCCACCAAAAAACATAACCAGAATTAACCTATCAAGAATAATCTTTGTCAGATAAAGAAATGATATTTGGTTTTTTAATGTTATTCATTTAATGGATCCTTATGCCAATGGAGATTCTGATTATAATGAGAAAAATTTCCATGTACATAATTAGAGAACTAGAAGAATTGGCCAAGGTTGAGGATATAGGATAAAACATGGGAATTCTAGAAACCACCATTTTAAATCTACCACAGCTCAAACCATATATGCGGTAGAAACTAATGGAAGATCCCTCAATGGGCTCAACAGGAACAAGGAGTTTCCTCCATGAAATATAGGTTCGGTTCTAACAGAATTATTTTGGAAGAATGACTAGAATTCAAACAGTCTTCTTATCAACAAATGAATAGACCTATTCAGTATAATTTACCAAAGTTATGAGTATTTCCAACTTTTACTCCGACAAAGAATTTGGTTAGATCAGAAGCATCAACATCCACAACACTTGAAAAAATGCATCTCCATGTTCGGAAATGTAGACCATTGGACTAAAAGTATGTTTTCTAGAAATAATTGGACAATGTACCAGAAAATTGTGAATTCTAGATGGTTTAAATCTATTAAAATATCATTGAGAAGCACTCATTGAGCTTTTTCAAGTCCTCAAGAGTTTTAAACATATGTTGTTATTGCTAAGGTTTACTGTATGGAGAATAATCTTGAAGAATTTCATTCAGTAATATCTTTTCTAGATGATGATGATGATGATACGGTGCATGGGCATATTAGACCTTTGTATTTGTCTAGCTATGTAAATGATATAGACATCCGACGAGGCTTCTTTGATAATGGATCTAGAGTCAACCTCATTTTCATTCGTATACCTCATCGATTGGGCAAGACAGAATCTGACTTATCTCCTTTCACATTAATTTTTCATGATTATGATAATAATGAGAAAGATCCTCTGGGTGATATTACACATAGATGCCAGTTTGGAGATCTTGTGTCTAATTTATATTTCATGGTTTTTCATTAGGACACAGGGTTCAATATTCCTCTTGGAAGGCCTTGGATTCATCAATTTGTAGATATAACTTCATCATACCACCGATTCCTTAATTATTGTTTTAATGGTCAAATCAAGATGTATTATGGTCAAAATTATCCATTAAAAACATGTAAATTTCAATACATTAAGGTAGAGTTTTATCAGAATAAAGGAAGAAAGTCCATGAAAATGGAAATAACCAAAGTTATTTCTCCGAATGGTTTATAAAATATTACAAAAAATCCATTCATACATTTGAGTAATGATTATGTGTTACCTATTAATTAAATTTAAAATGTAAACCCAAATTTGGGAACTTGTCTATTAACTTCCATAATGTCAATTAATGAAATTCATCCTGAAAACATGGGATAAACTTTTGATCCACTAAGCAGTGAGAGAAATTTAAATATGGATGTCTTAATTTCATCTACTGAACTATAATAAGACTCTTCATCATCAACCAGAGTAGAAGAGATTGTAGCAATTCTAGAGAAAGACAAAGATTTTGATTCTCAATCCATCATTTCCTCTTTATTTCTTTAGGAAAACCCTTTGTCATTAGTAGGTTTATATATGGTGGCATATTTTTCAGGATGTTCAAATAAAGACTCCTCCCCGAACTATAAAATTTTTTCCTTGCCACCTACTATGAAAGTTGAAACAGAAGAGGTAACATGTAACGAAGAAGAAGAGGAAGATCTCAGGAATGCTCCTCCAGCATTTGAGGAAGGTGTCTTTACAACCGTGGATGAGCTCTGGGAAATAAATCAGGTTATAGAAGAAGACACATGCCCTACTCTAATTAGTGAATCCATTACCTTTGAAGAGCAAGAGGTGTATACATTATTTTTAAAACTACATCAAGATATATTTTCTTGGAATTATACAGAAATTAGAGGTCTTAATCTTGATGTAGCCACCCATCATTTGGGGTTTTCAGAAGGACATTATGGATTCAAGCTGCCATTAATAAGGACACACCCAACTCATGCCACTAAAACTGAAGCTATTGTTTAGAGGATTATAAAGGATAACATTGTTAAGGAAGTTCATTATCCTAAATGAATGGAAAAAAATGACTCAGTGAAAAGAAGAATGGAAAAATTAGTCTTTTCATTGATTTGAGAGATTTTAATCGGCATTTTCCTAATGGTGATTTTCTAGTGCCGATTATAGATCTTTTAATTGATTCAACGACTAGCTATAAAGCTATTTTCTTCATGGATGGATAATTTTGGTATAATAAAATCTCTATGGACATAGCGGATGAAGAATCTATAGCCATCAGAAACCCTCAAGGTGTTTTTTACAATCGGGGAGTTCCCTTTTTCTTAATGAATGCAGGTGAAACATACCGACATGCAATGCACCGTATCTTCAAACCCTTGTTAGGGGTATTTTATTGAATGTTATGCTGATGATTTGGTGGTCAAATATAGACAACGTTCGAATAAATTCATTGATTTGGAGAGTATAATAAATTAATTTTGCAACATAGTTTGGAGATGAACCCCAAGAAATGTGCTTTTGGGGTATCGTCAGGAATGTTTCTTGTCATTGATGTACACCATCATGGTATCAATGTAGATCCTATGAAAAGAAAATAAATCCTTGGTATGACACCCCCTTGAAATTTGAAACAATTAAAAGGATTCCAAGGACAATTGTCCTATATTCGGTGCTTTATGTCCAATTTAGCTGGAAAGTGTTTACCCTTCACTAGATTAATGAAGAAAAGAATCACCTACCAATGGATTGAAGACTTCCAAGAAGCATTTCATTCCCTCAATAAATATCTCTTGAGTCCACCAGTATTAAATCCACCTGTTTAAGGATGATCACTTATTCTCTATTTGACAGCTTCAGAGTGATCACTAAGTGCCTTCCTCACCCAAAATAATGATGTTGGTAATGAAAACAAGCATTATTATCGTAGTTGAGCAATTCTTGATATGGAAACTAGATATTCAACTATAGAAAAGAGCATTCTCACATTAATTTTTGATGTTCAGAAATTGAGGCACTACCTGAAACATCATGAAGTCCAATTGGTGTCTCATAATAATCAGCTCAAATTTATCCTCAATCGTCCTATGATTACAGGGTTTCTGGAATGGTGGGTAGTTATTTTTCAATAGTTTTATATCCATTATTTTTCTCAATAGAAAATAAAACTCCAATATTTGGATGACTTCCATGCTGAACATCCTACTGCTGAAGATAAACCATTTAATACTGAACATCCTTATGAATAGGTCTTCTCTATTCCGGATAATTCTCAAATATGAAACGTGTATTTTGATGGTTCTTCTAGAAGTCCAATAGGGAAAACAATGGAAAACCATTAATTCAATAATGTTGTGTCAGTAATTTTCTTTATTTCCCCAGAAAAGGAAGTATTTCTGTATTCCTTCCTATTGTCAGATGGTGGTACCAACAATGAGGCAGAATATCAAGCTATCATCGCAGGTTTCGAATTGGCCCTTTAGGTGAAAATGGATTATTTAAAGGTAAAAGGTGATTCAGATTTGGTAATCAAGAAACTAAATGGGGAATATTGCATCATAAAATAAGAGTTAAACCCTTTTTGTGATTATGTGATAGGTTTAATGGATGAATTTCCCTTAGAGCCGACATTGTCTTATATCATGAGATCATAAAATGATCAAGAACATGCACAGGCTAATGCAGCTATAACCTTATAAAATCCAAATCAGGAGGAGACATTCATCATCATATCCCATCATCGTGTGGTCTCACAGTTTGTTCAAACCATAATGAAAGAAATTAATGAAATTTTCCCTATTTCTGAACCATATGTTCATACTATGGGATAGAGAACAACCATCATGTAATATCTTTAAAATGGGATACATCAACCAGATAGAGCTGAAAAAGAATAGGTCTGACAACGAGTAGCCAATTTAGTCTTCAGGATAGTTCAGACCACCAAAAGATCCTCTACATGCGAGAATTTTATGTAGTGTACTTTAAATGTATTGATGGAGAAGATACTACAGCTATCATGAAAGTAGTGAATTTAGGAGTTTTTGGTGCCCAAAAGTCTGGGCAAAGAGTCTATGATCATATCTAAAGGCTTGGATACTTTTTTCCTCCAATGATGTTGGATTGAATAGATTTCAATAAAAAATGGCATCCCTACCAAGTGCATTCTAACTTCATTCATCAACCCCCAGGGTTTCTACATATAGATAAATACTTCTGGCCATTTTCTGTATGGGTAATAGATGTAGTAGGTCCCTATCCTCCAGCAATAGATAAGCAGTTCAAGTATATTCTCACTGCTATTAACATCTTCTCTAAATGGACTGATGCAATACCTGTCAAGGATATTAGAGAAAAATTCATTGTTAGTTTTTTTAAAACTAATATCATCACCATATTTGGTGTCCCTCATACTATTTTTATGGAAAATGGCACCAATTTTTGTTCTTCTAAGGTAAAAAAGTTTTATCAAGAACATAATATCAAATCCAACAATTCATCTCTCTATCATGTTGCAGCCAATGGATAGATGTAGGCCTTCAATAAGAAAATATAAAATATACACCATAGGATGGTGGATGAAGATAAGAAATTATGGCCTGAAAAACTTTTGAATGCTTTATGCGAAAATCAGACAACTACCCGTACTGCTACCCAAGAAAAATATTATTCATTAGTATATGGAACTGAAGTATTTTTTCCAATTATAATGGAATTTCCTTCAGTCAGAGTAGAAATTTTTGATCAGTTATCTACAAAAGAGAGGTCTTCGAAAAAGTTCAATGATTTGGAACTATTAGATGATAAATGATTTCATACATTTCATAAACTAGAATTCTATTTGAATAAAATAGCACTATCTGTTAACAAGAAATCTTTCCTCCATTCTTCTCTCAATGGATAATTGGTATTGGTCCATAGGACTCCAATGATACGAGGAAAGAAACCTCTAAAACATAATCTGAAGAGGGAATGTCCTTATTCCATACATAAGGTCTATTCAAATAGAGTTTATTCCTTAATCTCAATGGATGGATAATTTATTTCAACTCCACCCAATGCAAGATTCTTAATGAAATACTTTGTGTAGTATCATTCATACTCACTAGAAGACATTAAAATTCACATTACATTTCCCTTTCTAAAAGCCTTAAAACTACACATCCCCCATGTCGTAGTTGCAAGAAATTAAACTACATAATAACCATAATCATCCTTGTTGCATGGCATTTAAATGTGTAGCATATTCAACCTTTTTTATGACGTTAAAGTTGATGAAATAATTTTTAAAACTAATTTTTTCTCTATTTGACATTAGAAGCTTCCATAAGAAAACATAATTGAAATCTGTTCTACTACTTTGTAGCACATGGGTTCCTCTCTTTCCAATGTCCGAGTCATATCTGCATAGAGACCTTATTTCAGGAACTGCATATGGATTGCTTCTCATTTTCCAATGAGATATATAGAGATGCCTAAATCCATAATTTTGTTCCCAGCCATAAAACAAATATTCTTATTTTCATTTCTCCACTTCTATATGAATCAGATCAATACAAAGTGTTTCCTTAAGATATATGATTCAGTCCTTATACCATTTTATGTATTATGATTTACCGTTCTTTCATAATGTGTCAAAAGCCCCCATTCATCATTTCAAACTCGATTATCCTGAGGAATGATTGTTTAAAAAATACGTAAGGATTAAATATCTCCTATTTCATAAATATAGAGATGCATAAATCACTAATATTAGGCACACACATGATAAAAACCCTTTTTATTGTATAATAATCAAATATGCATAGGAAATGTTGTAAGAACTATATATGACTTTATTCTTTCCCCGGTAAGACATGTAGTGACATTTGGGTTTTATCTTGTAATCTAGTTACTGTATGTCATTCCTTTCACATCGGTTCATCTTCATCTTTACCTCGTGACGTTAAACTAAATGGAAATAAGGCACCCATATTCTTCACTTGTGTCATCATTTCACTATAAAACAAACCCTTACTACTCCTTTTTTCTCACACCAAGCATAGCTCAAGTGGGATTAGTAATTAGTTAAAAGGATATATATATATAATTAAGGTGTCTCTATTTATTATAAAGTTATTAATGTCTTCAGTACATGACTTAAATATGTACAGTATAATGTCCTCATAGAATGACTTTGAACTGGAGATCATAATTTTAATTCATAGGAAACAAAGAGAGTCTCTATCTTACATATGATTCAGATCGATGTAAAGGATGTAAAAATCATGGCCAATATAGGTTAAAATAATTAACTTATGTATTGTACATAAACCCCTTCCATATTTGATAGTCTTAATCTTGAATATTTTAATGTCTTCATAATCTTTCTTACAGTTTATGGTTATATGGTTTCTAATATTTAAGATCTCTTTTTCCCGACTATGCAGCATGTTCCCTTAGGAAGCCCTACAAAAGTTGCCTCCATAACATGCATGTTATTTAAATAGAATCCACTGTTTGGATATGAAACATATGCCCTAGTTGGACCTGTATAATACAACCCTAAATTTTTTTTCGTCAAATTATGGTAACTTCACTATTGGTTATAGAATCTTTGTCCCCTTTAATCTATGATGAAAATTTACAAGAATATGTATTTTAATATAGTCATTAAAGTATACTTGTCCCATTATCTTTCTTACATTATAAAAGTCATTAAAAAAAAGGTTAACACAATTCCCTCACCATGTGCTCAATATAATATGAAATAACCTTAAAATCACTTGGCCACATATCATATATAATTTTCATTTCTAGTCCTAGTTATATGACTTAAATCTACATACATTATAACTTTTATGATTGGGTCAGACCTTCGTAAAAGTACTGTTCCTCTGATTCTTTGGAAATTTTGGTTGAAAATACCCTTTCCATATTCACGTACCATTCTCCATAAACAAATCTATGTGATTTAGAAAAACCAAATCTTCATAAAGTTTTTTGGATTTTTTCAATAGAACGCCAATCTTCTAAGAGAACTTTTGTTTGACTATGCAGCACATTCCCTTAGGCGGCCTTGCATAAGTTGCCTACATAACTGTCATGCATGTCAAAAGATTACACTATTTGGCTTTTCAGAATATTCCGAAGTTGGCCCTGCATAATACAGCCCCATAATGGTTTTTTCAAGTAATAGTAACTTCATTCTTGGAAAATACTTCCTCTAATGCTTTGATCCCTTTTTCCATATCTTTTATTCATTCTAGAAATTACCAAATCACAATTTACAATTTTCCCTTCCATAGATGAATATGATAGTATGCTTCCAAAAATAATATCAATAAATGTGTAGAGTTTCATACCTTTGGTCAGAGCTAATGACCATAAATTAAAGCCACCCAATGTCCTCACTACATGACATAAAACTGCACAATACTAATTTCATCACTCCATGACATAAAACATCACAATATGATATCTAAAATCTCCCTCTATGATAAATTTTAACCATTACTCACACACCAAATTTGTAGAGAAATTTTTCCTTATACATGACTTATGTGGGTAAAAAATAACCCTTTTCATTCTTAATATTCCATTCCTTGGAAAACCCACCTACTATCATCTGGAGTCACCCAAATGTTATTTTCCCTTATGTATCAAAAGAAAAATGTTAAACTTCAAATAGCTCTTTTTTTATTATTAATCATGTGCCCTTTGGCGGCCTTGCATAAGTTGCCTATATAATTGGCTTGTTAGTCAAAAATTGCCACAATTTGGCTCTGAAACATATGCCTCGGTTGCCCGTACATAACACAACCCCCATAACAGGTTTTTCAGATAACGGTAAAATTGTTCCTAGAAAAGTCACCCCTTATGTTGATACATGTTTTAAATTTGGTGACCATATAAATCATTTCTCAATATTCCCCTTGTAAATATTTAAAGAATATTAAAGAAATTATTATCCACAGAGTCGTTTTTGGGATCTAATATCAAAATTTATGGTCAAAGATATTCGACTGTAAATACTATCCCTTTATAGTCCAACATGATTGAATCGAAACTACAAACAACAGGACAGGTGGTACTCACTATGCTTATTGGGACAATGACCTAGGTAAAACGAAATCAGTTAGTGAAAGTGAAAACACAAATGATTAAAGACAAAATACTTTTCATTAGAGAAACATTTTCACAGAGGAGCATCCCCAAATTAGAGTATCTTTCACATAAATTACAAAAAGGATTTTTATATAATTTTTCATTTGTTTGAGAGCCTCTTGGCCCCCATCAACTACTTTTGAATTTTTTCTATTTGACCAACCTCACTCTCTTCAGCATGATGAATTGATTCTCTAGAATCTTCAACGTCTTTTGTGACATCCTTCTAGAATTCTCTTAATGACCTATGAAGTTGTTCAAGCTCCACTATAATAATATCTAACTTCTGTTGAAGACAGAGTTGCTAAAAATTATTTTTTTAATGTCTGCTTCATTCCCATCAACTTTGCATTATGATTAGCCTCATCTTGGGATTGTGCTTCTTGGAAATCTTTAATATTTATTTAAATTTTGGATTTTGTCAAGTCTTGTCGAAGATTTTTATCATTATCTCTTCTCTGCATAATCTCTTTCTCTACAGTATGAATTTCATGGTATTCAAAACCACCAAATCCTAGATTGATAAACAGATCTGAATGTTGTGTAATTTATGAAGTCAGTTCCTCAAAGGGAATCTCAGATATTATTTTCTAGATGTTTTTACAAGATTTGTGATGAGAAATACGAAGATACTTCTTGAGTTCTAGGACCAATTTAGAATAACTTTAATTAAGAGGGGTATATTCTAGGAATAATGGACTTAAATAAGTTCCATGTTCTATTCCTTATTGAGTAATGGTTACTCCACCTTTCAATGTTGATTGGGATTATGCTGAGGCTTCACCTCCAGACATAGCCATTGAGGTTGATAGCCCTACATGATAAATCAAGAATTATGGTTATGATTAGATTCAAGAGATAACAAATGTGAATGCAATAACAATATCAGTATATCATACCTAATCGTATGTCAACAGATTTAGAAGAATCCTGCCAAATGTTCTCAATTTTATCAATTTTGTTTGATTTCTCTGGCTGAGGAGTTCTATTGTTAATATTCTTTGGATTTTTAGAGTGAATCACAGGAATACCTGTTATCTCAATATCCACTTGTTCCAATGTCTCCATAATGGTGGGGTTGACGTTAATATCAACACTCCCTTTAAGTACCATTACGGTAGAAGTTTCTTTATATATAACTACATATTTCAATAAACCATGGATATCAGGTTAATCATATGAAGATTAACAGGAAAAATAATGAGAACTCACGTCTAGTAGATTCTATACAGGGAACTCTAAAATCTTCAAAATCATTTTATATGTTAACATGTTCTAATAGTTATCCAAAATACATGACAAGGTTTATTATTTCCCCCAATGATATCTCAAATCCTAGGTTAGTCTCACCTATGGGATCACTTGGTGTATTTTCTTCACAATGTTCCTCTAGAATCCTTTGACCCTGGGTAGCTTATTCAACAAAAATTGTGGGTTCAATGTTAGTTGTTTCTGGATATATTGTTTTATGTGATGATCCTAAATTTATTACAAAATGGAAGTCACATATTGTTGCATTTGATGACTTCTGATGTATTATTGATTTACTAGATGCTTCCTTTCCTCTGATTGTAGGAATCAGAGTAGTGCTAGGAATAGTTGTTGGTTCTATTGGTCTCAATGTCTCTTTAGGAAACACTGAATTTATAAGAATTTTTGTATGCTCCATAGAACCTTCTATGGCTCCTTGAATCTTAATAGTTGTTTCATTCAATGAAATAAAAGGAGAATCCTATGTAATCTAAAAAAGATTAAACACTATTTCCGGAAGAAATACTAAAATTCATGACTTTCAAGGAGACTTACCACTACTCAGAAAGAGCTTAACCATGGCCTTATTTCTTCGTTTCTTTTGATTATTCACATTTTTTGGAGGTCTTGAATCATCTTATATAAAGACGAGAATTAGATTTCCCAATACCCTATCTATTCCCTCTTCCATGGCCTATTGGCCGGGGTATATTTCTCCCAATTCATGGGGTGACCCAATAGCTCCCAGAGTAGTGCCTCTAAGGCAGTACTCTGGTGAAGGAACTTTAGATGTTTTTTATTTACCCAACAATATGTTAAGATGGTATTTCTCTTAAGTAACAACGTTTTGATTTAATTTAATGTTGAAAAATGGAAGATAATGTGACTGGATGGAAATGTACATCCTCAAGATCTACAAAGTCATGCTACTCTTCATCTAATGAAGGATTGATCTCTTTAGTGGTACAATGATCTATCATTTCATTTACCTCCTTTATGGAAGGAATTGATTCATCAGTGGCATATATGATCATTTATAGCTCTCGAATGTATTTGCTCAGCTCATTGGTATTATTCGTAAAATGAATTTTAAATGAATCCCAAAAATCCCCTACACCTAGAATTTGCGGTCTATCGCACAGATCCAACCACATGGTTTCATCATCATTGTACAGATTCGGCCATGTTCGAATTGCATATGGTCTTATATATTATGTATTTAGTTTGAGGGTTGTGAGGGGGATCCTACAACCTTGGACTTGAGTTTCTTCCCAGCAACAACAGTCACAGATGAAGGATTAGAAAAAGGAACTCACCACTATTTAGAATTATGGAGACCAGATCGCGTTGATATGACTTCGGTAGGTATTGAAGGAGTGGTGCTCATAATTATAATATTATGGTTATATCTAGCACAAGGCCTCTTCGGTGAATTTGGAGTGTTGTCACCTCTACCCTCTGATTCTTACAATTAAGCCCCTCATGATGAATAATTATCATTAAAACTACGGGGTTCCTTCCTGACTCTTATCTTTATCCCCAATCGCGAGACGACATGATTTAATACCCCTTTAGGGTAAGATTCAACCATGTTTTATGTATACCAGATGGTAAATCTACTTACTACATCGGAAAAAGGAAAATAAAATACTACCTCAATCTTCTCTGCAGACGTCAACAACCATATTTTTCGGGAAACCATTTGGTCTCACTCCAATCTTACATGCATAAGAGGGGATAATGTATTCTGTTGTATAAATTTGAATCGACGCGAAAATCTATAAGGATCATAGGCATCACAAATGATTTATCCGTTGATTCTGGTGGCCAAGACGCCATCTTTAAAAGATAGCATATATGCCATCAACTCCATACTAGCAGTACCATCATCAAGGAATCACCCAATAGGAGGATTCCGATAAAGAAAAAAAATGTAATTCCTTATGCATGCTCATTTTAGACTTGATGTCATAAGCATTCAATGAAAAGGGTGAAATACCAGAAAATACATGAACAGGTGGTCAGAAAGAACTTCAGGAAAACTGTAGTCCACTTTTTAAAGCATTAGTTCTAAAGTGTGAAGCAATCCATCCCCAAAACACATGGAATGGTCCCTTTTTTCTAAAGGGATACGTCTCTTTGTAAACATTCACTAAACTCTTATGAATCATGGACAAAATAAGAGTATCCACCCCTAACATACTTTTCTCCACTATCTTTTCTATAATAACAAAGGTTCTCAGGCTAACGCCTCCTCTGGAGTCTCAGACTGGTAATAATTACACGTTGAGCCACATAGATAAGAAACCTTCCAAACATGTCTTTGGAGGTATTTTTGGGTTGATTTCATATCCCCATTTATCAAATTCTTGTTTCTCTAATGATGGCCAAAGGGTGTCAGGAATTCCTCTATTCTCTGCTCTTAAATATCTAGTTGGATAGTTGTAAGTGGGACCCCTTTCATTATTCAACATTCAAAATATTTCCATCCATTCCCCTAGAGGAATACCCCTCATAGTGTGTGTTTTCATGGTGATAATCTTTAAAAGGATGGGGCCGAAGCCTCAATTTATTATTTATTGCAAAAACCTCTTTATACTGGGTAGAGGGAGACCCATTACATAGCCCGAAGACCCAAGGCCAAGTTTCTGGAATACAAGGCTTGAAAGCCCATTATTTGGCCCAAAGAACCCCTCAGTGACCAGTACTGCTATAGTACCCATGCTGCTACAGTGCCTGCTATTGTACCTCTATAGTACCAATAAATTCTATTATGCACGAATTTGATCCTATGTCTTTTCGATTCCAAGAAAGAGCCTTTACAAATAGGGTACAAACTCGTTGGAGTTTTTTTCATGTTGATTAAATTATTGAGTTTGTTAAATATCATCATCAACTCACGAACCAAATATGGTGTCTTCTCTGAGTCATTCCACGTCTCCTTAGGAGGAATATACTCATGTTACATGTCTCCATGAATTGGAGCGTCAAAAATCTTATAAACATCCCACAAGACGATAGCTAGCTATCCATGTGTTAAATAGAAGGAATTGGTCTATCAACTACATCGACATAATAATTCTAGCATTAAATCATCATTCCTATTCACATTGGTTTTCACAATCCAGAGAACCTCATGAATCTTGAAGATTCTGAAATCTTCTGCTACTTCCGTACATGTCTTTCTCACCCAGTATGACCACATCCATACGGGTTATACACCTCCTCCTAGGCGAAAGTCACAACTTTTCTTCCAACCTATGGAATGATCTATCACATTATCTCGAAATATGGATGAATATTAGTGTGGCAATATCTCGGGTGTGTGTGACTTCAAGTCTAGAGAACACATGCTATGATGTATAATATTATCTTTCAATATTTTCCCAACATTAGAAAATGAACCCCCAATAGAAACATTGGCTGATGAGAAGCTGGTATAATCCTCAAAACCTAGATTGTTGGATATTTTTATTTGGATCTAGATTGTTAGCATCCTGAAAATGGCCATAGATATACAAAGTAAATAGGTGCTTCAAGGAAATTTGAAAGGATACTTCTTCAAATATTTTTCAAAGTCTGGAAGGGTGGTTTCACAAACGTCAAAATAATCAGAAGAAACAACATTCATCATGTCATCAATCTTCTTGCTAGAGAGTTGATCAGCAGTTCTAATTATTTTAGGATCCATTGAACCCACAAAAATATAGAGATCATTTTTTATAAGTATGTCCATTTTTGGTGTTTTACAAAAAAATTGTCACGGTATTAAGGCATGAAAGTTTAAAACATGTCCCACATGTATAAGTAGGTGTGCATGTATGGCTCCCCACATTTAGTGTGCAGCTAGAAAACGTATAGAAGAAGCGCAGAGAAATAGAAGCACCTGAATAGAAGAACACATGTGTGATGAGAGCTGAAAATCCAGAAGATGCAAGACTTTTTGCAGAAGTGAATCTGTTATATATAAGCGATGCATGTCACCTAGCACGCCTGAAATCATAAGCATTGTAGTATTGTACACTTAAAGTACACTTAAGAACCAATACTTGCACACCCCCATGCTCTTTTCTTTCTCCTTCATTACATTACCTTAGTATAAGTTCCTTTTTTCATTTAGGATCCAATTTTGATGGTTGGGTTTTTTTGAAACTCCATTCCATCAATGAGTCTAAATATATGATGAAGGAAATCTATTAGAAATAAAATAGGGGAAATACATAACGAAAATTCAATATTTTCAAAGGCATTATTTTTTGCTCTCAGAAGTTTAGAAAAAACTCAATCGACGTGTATCCCACTTGTGCGCCCCCATATTTTATGTAGCCCACTTGCGTGGCCCTATAAGTCATGAATCCTACTTGCACACCCAACTCTCCTTTCTCAAGGTCGTTTATTTTCTTCTAAATAGACACATGTGGCTCTCATTTGTATGGATGAACTTACTTGAAGCCCAGTTTTTTCCCTGGACACCCTAGTACATACCCCAGTCTTCTGAAACATTCAAGTTTGTTCTTCAAAACCATGAGAAGAGGATTTAAGGGAGGATCATTGGTCATAAGTCTGTTTAGTGTTTAAAAACCATAACACGTTCGTGCCTAATGTACCAAACATATTCATTTCAGAAATACTTGCATTCCTCCCATTCCACTCACAGGAACTTGAGCGCCCCACTTCTTGGATCACCTATGAATACTCATGACGGCTTGAACAAGGTCTCAACCAAGTATTAACATACAGGTTATTTGTCACCTAAGTGAACATTGGGTCAGCCAAGCCTACTCGTGTGCCCTTACTTGTGTGCCCTTACCTAGTTGCACTCCCATATTTGCGTGCCCTTTTCTACTTGGGCACCCCTCCTTGATTCGGTTACCTTTTTCACACTCTTTAGTCCACAACCCATCAAGCATTCATCAAATCCATTCAAGACAAGGATTCTTCTTCCTTCACTCCCTTATCTAAATGGTATTCTATTGAGACATCCACCAAAACCTCCTTACTTATCAACCTTTTGGGAAAGACACATCAGCGTATCTCTTATTTGTGTTTGTATTTCTACAGTAAGAGGTTTCCCACATTTGATTCACTATGGGGTTAGGATAAATGCATTGGATGTGGGTTTTTATATCCAATGTCGCATGGAACTTTCTCCTAGAAATAATTTTGGGAAGATCCAAATTTAGAGGAGGGTTTGGTCATGGCCTCTTCTTTCTCGAAGAGATGACCCGAAACCTCTGGTATCTAGTAGGGGAAGATACAATTCCTATATACTTTTCCTATTAAAAATAAAAGATAAATCTCCCTCCCATATTAGGATCAATTTTAGGGAAACCATCTTGGTGTATGCCCATATTTTTTGTTGTAGGAGGTGGCATCATTGATCCTCCTCTCTTCTTTGGTTCCAAAGACAAGAGGTGATATTGGCACATGGACTTTTATTACCATTTCCCTATCTCATTGGGCTTTGTCACTAGGGGTAGCCATCTTAGTGTAATCCCCTAACCTTCATCCCTTCCTCCTTACATTGGACCCATGTCCAATGTAAATAGAACAGAGGGAAGGCTCATCACCTCACTCTCCTCCACGGTTGCCTCAACCTCGTTCACCTTGGACACCATAGGTGAAACATCTTCCACCAGCAGAGGATGAAAATTTTAAAAGTTGTATTCCATTGTTGAATCTTTTACATCATATTATTTCTCACACCAAGCATGACTCAAATGGTCTTAGATATTTGTCATGGTCACAAAATATTCATAATAAAATAAACTATGAGAACTCTAATTCATGTTCAAACTAGTATATTAAGGAATAATTTTCAGGGCCCGAGCTCTCTAGATATCCTCTTTAGCAATCCAACCCTAATTCCATTAATATGTGATTCCTCTTTAGGAAAAATCCACAAATTAAACCCCGAATCATCATGGTATCTTTTAATATAAGTAATCCCAAACTCATATCTCTCAAAGGACCATAATCTCCTATGAGACTTATCAAACTACGTGGGATTTGATTCCCATCCATATGGGATACGTCAGAATCTTCCTTGAGGTTCAAACACAACACTTCAAATCAACCATGTTCTCCTTGGTCCGTATTCCCAAGAGGGTATGATCTTACATGGAAACCCATATCCATTCCATGTTCCTTGGGCATCTTCAGCATAAGTTACACACTATGTTTTGGCCATGAACCTTTCACTTAGAGGTCCTTATCATGTGACCTTAAAAGGTGTTATGTGTCCCATTAAGTGGAACTGAACTATGTGGGTTCTGATTCCTTTTACAAGGTTACGTAGGTTGCCAATTTTATGGGAACAATACCAAAAACCTTCATCTCCCCGGATGACAATAAATTGTAGAGTGCCCCACTGAATGGCTTGAAAACCATTATCATTACAATGATGATTGAAATAATATCTATGTTGTTTATTAGAGGATAACATTGATTGAAAACCTCTATTACGTAAGGATATTTCCATTAATGAATAACCATAAATGCATACTAAATATTCTAAATTTTACACATGTTAATTAGTGATTGTAAATTCCAGGGCATACATATGATATACTTGGTGAATTAATTAGGATTCATGAAAATATTTTAAATTTACAAGGAAATTCCTAGAGTAGACAATAATTCCCCCCAAAAGAGTTTGATGAGTTAAACATACCATCCACTTGACCAATGAATGTTCTTATGTATTGTAATCTTCAAACATAACGAATGTTCGGTTTTGGAAAGTATGTCCCTTTGGATAAATAACATTTGGTAGTTTCCATTTCCATACATAAATCCAATGGAAACTTCCTGGAAAAAATGATTCTTAAATCTGGAACACAGGATTCAAGGACCTGAAAAAGAAGAGACACCATTGTATTATTATCACAGTAGAGTGTGATATGGTAATTATTGATATGAAACACTTCATTTTGATGTATAATGTTGTATATAAAAAATTATTATTTATCTACCACATGATACACAATATAATCATAATATTATATAAAATTATATACTATGTATTTGTTTGAGCACTTCCATCTCAAAGTACCTATATTGAGAGTGAATATATATCTCGACTGTAATTTAAAATCATATTAATATATTTTGAAACTATCATCTGGATATCCTATAATGACTAGATCCTCATCTCCCACATATACTATGAACATATCCATAGTACACCAAAAAAGATTAAGGATACACTTATTTTCCATCTAATGGTTACACCGTGGTCATCTTGATATCATCCCACAACATTTAAGGCGTAACTGAAATCTACCATGGTACATATCCTAGATTACCTGAAATGCACAATCAATATTGTGTATGGAGTCCATTACATCCTATGTTTTTTCCTAAGTGTATGATGAAACTTTATATAAGAGAGATTAATTCCAAGTAACTCTATAAAGAATACCATATTGTATTTTTTCATACATAATCATTTCAAAATATTACAATTATATATAATTAGATATGGTCCAATAAGACACTATGATCTATCATGATGGACATTCATCCCATTAATATATGATAATTCACCTCTGTCCTTCATGGGGAATAATGTGTCTTACCAAGCCTTAACATGAAATAATATTGGTGTTTCATTTCTAATTAGTAGAACCTTAGAAAAATAAACTATAAGAAAAATTAGTACACTGCCCTTAAATCTATTATAAACATATACAGTCATTCTATAAGAAAATTTTTTTTATAGTTACATCAAACTAAATTTTCCATGACATGGATGATTTCTTTAATCAAGAAATATATCTTTGAAACTCTTATACCCATTTGGAATAATATAGAGTCACAAAACCTTATAGTTTTTTCATATAGACATCTCTCTAATGGTTTCCTTTAAAGAAACATGTTTAGGAATCCATATTCAAAATCACATATTCTTAGTAAGATTCTATATACTGTAGAAATATGATAAAATTTAGAATAGAAACCAGAGAAAAGGTTTATTTACAGTCTATGTCCTGATGTTTTTTGAACACTTACAACCATTAAATCCTTATAGGTATTAATTTGTCCATCCATTATAGTTTCATATTAAAGACCCATTTAAATAAAATAGTATTTACATGAAATATATTATATTTCAAAACCCAAAATTGGTTATGGTACATGGAATCCATTTAAGAATTCATATATTTTTACCATTTGGAATATTTTTTGGAACTTACTGCTTCATTGTAGGTTACAGGATCATTATTATAAACAAATAATTAGTATTCATCCGTGGTGATAAAAACATAATATCATTTTGGTTCATTTACCTCTCTCAAAGTTTTATGAAGTACTTATGCTTCTATAATGTCCTCTTCCATGGGGATTTTGGGAATCTATATTTGTTACAACTCATAGGTATATTGATCATGGAATTTACCAAAGCCTATATTTCTCCCACTATCTCTTATAGAGATCATATCCCTTTCATGAAAGATGAAACATTACTAACAAATAATTTTTATCTGAATGATCATATTGGTAATATCCTTCAGTTTTATTAGGATACCCTCTTAAGATACATTTAGTTATTTAGTGTAAAAGTTTTTTTCTAGTAAAAAAATTAAAAAACTCATCACAATGACACACTCATACATGCAAAAACATGTTTTTATTTTCATACCAAAGCCGATATAGAATATTGCTTATTTCTTTAGTAGGAACATAGTTTAGTATGTTTACTACTTTATAAAATGTGTATCCCCAAAAGAGAGAATGGAATAACTTTATGAATCATCATTGATATCCCCAATTCGAACATAGTATGGTTTCATTCTTATATTCCTTTAATATATCAAAGTAATCTAACTTATACCCTATTAAGTATACATATCTATATATACTAAAGACATTATTAAGTTTTATCCTGTATGATAAACCACCACTATATTCTATGGGACATGGTCCACACACATTACTATAAAATAACATTAGAATCTTTGTGGCCTGATCTCTTTTTCCACTAAAAGAGGCTTTGATTATTTTCTCATTTAAATATATGTGAAATAAAACCTATTTTTTTGTTATAATGTATCAAAATATCAATCTTCGTGTAATATGATCCAGTAAATTTCATTTACATGACCTAGTCATTGATTTCTTAATTTATGGTGGTATGATTTGTGTGAATAACTTTTATTATAAATTTCCATTATATGGTTCATGTAATCAAATACATAGTAACCATTTGTTAAATATTTAATATTTTAAAAATGATTTCATTGTAAAATATGAAACATTTATTCACAAATTTGAGAATAAATATATATATATCAAGTGTGGACACATGAATAATTTATTGGTAACTAAAAAAAATCATTCAATTCTATGAACTTTCCATTTGGTAACATGGGGTGGTAATCACTAATAGCCACAATGTAAAGTTTAACATTATTTTGAGCTTATATATCAACACCATTATAGAAAATACAATGTGACAGAGTTGGATTCTATATTTTAATACATATGTGGGCACCAAATGTGGTATCTAGTTCCTAATTTATAGAATTAGATAGATTTTAATAGATAAAAAAAATTGATGCTTCCCATTACCTCTTTGTCTCGATGTTTTTTTCCTTCCAATAACCATTATTACCATAGGAAAAAACAAATAAATTTTTATTTAATTCATTTCATCTTGATCATAATCTTTTCCATGTGTTTTTTGAATAATATTAATACTTGGAGTTAGTCTTGGGGCACTTCGTCAGGACATTACTTTTATTCACCCATAGAAAAAAAATATTTTTATGCTTCATATCATTATAGACATGGAAAAGTTGTCAAAAAAATATATAATAGATAATTCTATTTGTTTTTCAAATTGAAAACAAAAACAAAAACAATATAATTTTTAAGGGGGGTGAAATAATGAGATTTGTCACGACACATCCTCGGGGCCCGTGTCGTGACTACCCCAAGCCCGCCTTCCATAGGCCAGGGGCTAGAGGCTAGCACGAAAGGAGTAAATCCCGATAACTAGGAAGGAATTGCCTTTATAAAAGAATACAAAACACCATGGAGTATAAGCTGAAATAAAACACTAAGTACAAAGAGAAGTGATGAAAGGTAAATAGGCCATAATACAAACCCAAAACGAAAGTAAAACTACAAATGAACAAAGTAAAACAGAAAAATACAACAGTTGGAAGGATGGAAGCGGCTCCTAGGTCATCCTCCTCAGATCCTACCTGAAGGGTAGGTACAGATGGCACAGCTCCTGGATCGTCCACCACGGATCCTAACTTAAGGGTAGGTACAGATAGCCTCCACAATGCTCTCGCCTGTCAACCTCCTCCGAGGGTCATCTCACCATGAAGTCCACCTCCGGATACTGACTCGTCGTGTAGTCCACCTCCAGGTACTGACTTATCGTGTAGTCCACCTCAGGGTATCGTCTAGTCCTCGAACACTCAGCCTCTGTCAGCACTGCCCGTCGTTTGCAACCAACACAACGATGTGCGTGCATAGCCCCTACAGGGGTGAGTATAACGATACTCAGTAGGTACACCGAGACCCTCAAGGTCTCACTAAAACAAACAAGGATAACTACAATGAAGATCTCAACAGATAACCTCTACTTAGGTATATTCCCATACATATACATAAGTTATTATGTAACCCATCTCAATCATGAGGAAACACAAGGGTTATGAAACCAATGGATAACGACTACCCAGGTATATGCCCATACATATACCTAAGTTATCAAGTAACCCATCTCAATCATGTGGAAACACAAGGGTAATAGACTCAACTCAAACTAGGATTTTCATGATCGAAACCATAACTGCTAAAGAGCCCCGTCTCTGGAGTGTACAGTGGCCCTGTCACGACTCCAATGTACTGCTCACTAACCTAAGACTGCTGAGGTACTTCTCCTGTCGAGTACTGTGGGCCAGTTGCGACAACCAATCGCTTCCCACCATGGGTCTGCCACTACAACCAAGCGCTCCCCCTCCTAGCCTCAAGAGGTACTCTTTCTGTTGAGTACCACGGGTCTGCCGCTATAACCAAGCGCTCCTCCGCCGTGGGTCTGCCGCTACAACCAAGCACTCCCCCTCATAGCCTCCAGAGGTACTCCTTCTGTTGAGTACCGCGGGTATACTGCCACAACTAAGCACTCCTCTGTCGTGGGTCTGTCGCTCCAACCAAGCGCTCCCCACGGGGCTATCTGAAACACACCGAGTCGGTCGGTCAAGCAGTCGTCAGGTCTCAGCTGGCTACACGGTCTCTGTACTCCACATGCTCATCTCCTGGAGGGTCCAATCCATGAGCTGTTGGTCAATACTACAAGTATCAAAAAGTTCCACGAAGAAGTATCTCAAAGGACCGCCTCGTCTTAGGGGTCTCAATGCAATAGACGGCGCGTCAATCGGACGCCCAGTCTGTGAGTTACTAGCCTTTTCGTCCAAGGGGCCCGGTTGGTTTTGTGAGCGAACCAACCCGGCCATATCTCAGATGTACCCTGAACTCTCATAGGGTATACTCATAGGGACCGTTTCTCAATGTGATCACCAACGCTGCTGACGGATCGTCAAACGAACGTTCGGTCTGAAAGATATCATCTTTTCCATTCTAGGGGCCCGGTTGGATTTCGAGTACAATCCAACTCGCCCAAACTCCAACTGCATCCAAACCCCGGGCGAAGTATGCCAAACGTTCCGTCCCATCAAGAGGAAATCATTGAGGCAGATGGTGCGTCAATCAGACACCCGGTCTGTGATTTATTGGCATTTTCGTTCCAGAGGCCTGATTCACTTCGTGAGCGAACCAACTCGACCAAACTTCGACGACATCCAAACCACGAGCGGAGTAAGCCAAAGGATCTGTCTCACTTATAGGAAAGCATCAATGTCGACGACACGTCAATCAGACGTCCGGAGCTCATGATATGATCGTTTCCGCTCCGAGGGCCCGGTTGGTTTCGTGTACGAACCAACCCGGCTGAACCCAAAGTGTTCTGAAACATTAAGTGTGATATACCGAAACGACTGTATCAATCCAAGGATCGGATCACCACTTAAGGTGCATCGATCAGAGGTCTACAGCTCAAGATATGGGTGAATGACCGTGAGGGGTCCGAAAAGGGGGGGTCTGGGCCTGAACCTAACCGGCCCGACCCCCCCTGGGTCGGCCCGAACCGGGTCGAACCGATTCGGGTACGCCCGGCCCTGCCTGGGCGTGACCCGGCACGGCGGGTCTGCCCGGCTCGGCTCGGCCGAGCGAGGGGAAGCTGCGGGGGGCTTGTTTCCCCCGCGTGAAGAAACCTCGTGGCCCCGGGTGGGGCCGCCTCGCCAGCGGACGCCACGGTCGGGCCACATCCCTCCTCCTGGTTCCACGCGGCGGCGAAACCGGCTTGCCACCGCGACATCAGTCACGGCGGGTTTTGCAGGCGGCGCGCCAGGGGCCCCCGGCGGGAGCTTCCATGGGCCACGAGACATGCTCCGGTGGTCCGTTTTGCATGCGGTCTTTGCTAGTGGTCCTCCAGGGACCCGATCTTCACTGTCGGGCCCTTGAATCGCCCTTGCAGCCCCGTTTGTCGTCGTCCGCCGTTTCACGCACCAAGAACGAAAAGGTGCAGTGGGTTCAGACTTGTTTGATCGTCCTCACCCACCGGGTTAGCGGTTTTAAAGATAATCTCCCAACAATATTTAAATGACCGGGGATTTAATCACAAAGATTTAAAGAATCAAACCCCTACCTTAACTTCGTCTTCAAACACGAGATCGACCATCGCGGAAGAAAGGGTAGCTGCATCATGGAAGGGCGTCGCTGTCATGCGGTACTCGGCGTCGCGTCGATGAACTCCGAGGATCGAAAACATACAGATTCAATTATAATAATTAAATCCATGTTGATGTTATAAACCAAAAAGAATTAAAAAGGAGCTCTACCCCCTACCTTGTCGTTGTCGATCGAAGGTTTCACGGGGTTGGATCGTCGTTGAAGAAGTGTCACGGAGGGAGAATCACAGAAGAAGCATCGTTGACGTCGCGGTACAGAGCGTCGCTTCGTCGATCTCTAAGGGTTTGGCGTTCTTCGTCGTAGGTCGGAGCGTTCTTCGCGTTCTTCGTGTTCTTCGTCGAAGAAGAACGCTTTCCTCCCAAATTCTCTCCACGCCACAAGTCCAACAAAATAAAAATAATCTCAACCCTTATTTTATTATTTGCCTATGCTTTTGAAATTCAAAACATAAGAAATGAACAATTAATTCGTTGAATTAATTTTAAGGATTTAACTGCCCAATTAATTGCGGCGTTTCTTAACCAGAAAAATGTACGGTTGACTTTCATTAATGAGGAGGTTTCGTGGGTGCGTTAGGAAATGAAACGTTGAGGCTTGTGCGGTCCCCACCTCACAAATATCCTACCAAGAGGGTATGATATTTTGGATTTCACCCTATCCACTTCAACTCAGCTTAAGTAGCTTTAAGTGGCTTTAAGTGGCTTTAAGTGAAATAAAATAATGTTGTCGCACCACTTAATTTTATTTTCATCACTTAACCCCCAAAAATTAAAAACCACACCCGAGCAAACACAACTCCAGAAAAGGCGTTTATAAGAAAATATCAGCGCTATGATTCCATCGGTGCCCTCAGAATTCGATTCTGAGCACCAGTTTAGAAGTTAGAAAATCCCTCTCGTTTGTTTACTGAACTTACCCGAGCTAAACTTCGGAAATTGATTCCGGGCACACCGGACCTCGGAATCACGCGCCGTCAGAAACTGCTTTCTTGTAAAATCCCAAAGGAAATTTAGAAAAAAATTTCCATTGAAATTGATGGGTCTTTACCTTACTCCCTCCTCAGGGATTTACGTCCTCGTAAAGATTTAACCCAAACTAGGGTCACAAAAGTGGTACAGAGCATGCATCTGAGACTTCCGCTCCCATGTGCCCACCCAGAGGGTCCCATACTGCCATAAAAAGAGCACCCGAAGAATAGATCTTCCTCGTAGGATCCGCTCTTGTAGATCCTCGATCCCCACTAGAACATCCGTGAAAGACACTCCATCGCCATCATCCATCTCCTCATGGTCAATGATATGCGAAGGGTCGAGCACGTATCTCCTCCGTTGAGATACGTGGAAGTCGTCGTCCACTTGGTGCAACTGAGGTGGATGGTTCAAGCGGTAAAGCACCCCGCCTACCCAGCTGAGGACCTAGAAATGTCCATTGAACCTCGGAGATGACTTGCGGCCTTGGCCACATCTCCGTAAACCTCATCGAGGTGAGACCCGTATAAGGACATGATCATCATTCTCGAACTCAGAGGACTCCAAATCCTGTTTAGAACAGAAACTTAAAACAACTGCTACCACGAGGGTGAGGTTGACTGACTCATGAATGATCATCTGCACCCTCCTATGCATGATTTATCATGTTCTTCCAAGGGTTTCCTTTTCACCGACCAAGGAAAACCCATTCCAACGTCATAGTTAAACCACAACCTTTTTTCCTAATACCGTCAATTTCTGTATGAACTGTGATTGCCCAGTCCATACTCAAAGCAACGTCGTAAGGCCTCGACGCTTCCCCCAAGAGATCCCAACCGAAACTCTCGCCTCAAGGGTCTGACCACACCGTCGGCGTAAGTGTGATTATCGAGTCTCCTCCCAAGGTTTCTCCAGACGTGAGGGTAAATTCCACGGCTTACCGGAAACTCTAGGTCTGGAACAATATTTTTGAAAGAGATGAATGATTTATATCGACGTCTGTTACTACAGCATCAAGTAGTGGACACAGACGGTCCCTTGAATCATCTTTAGATCCATTGGGTCACACTCCTTGACCGCATGCAGCAGTACTCTTCCTCTGACCTCCAGCTCCCTGAGCCTGGTGGGGATAACTAAGGCGGGTGGTTGTATCATGTTAAGATGTACACCACCTCATGCTTCTCTCCTAGCTCTGCCTCCACGTCTACCACTTCTCAAACCCATATCTCTTTAAACATTCCTCTTCATGAAACATTAAACACACCCGAGTCTCTAAAACTGGCACCGGTTTCCTGTTTCTTACTGCATTGCGCAGTCTTCATCTGCTCCTGGATGATCTGCACCTTCTTTGCCTACGATCTGGAAGAGCTGCTAAAATTTCTCCATTGCCTAAAAGAGAAACTCGGTCTCATCCCCTGGATGAACCACGCCCATTGCCTAATACAATCAATCCTGACATGAAGGGTGCACTCTTACCAAGGATGACGTCGTAAGGCCTCGACGTAACTGCTAAGAGATCCAACTGTCACTCTCGCCTCCAAGGTTCAAGTCACACTATCGGCATCAGTGTGAGGTCACTGGGTCTCCTCCAGTAGGAATCTATAAAGTGAGGGTCAAGTCAACATTCTTAACGAGGACCACTCAGTATCAACCAAACAAAAAGGACAGGAAAGAAAACATCACAAAGATACGTGTCTTTTTATTATTGCAGCTCATAGTACAAAGACACAAATATGATAGAAAAATGGAAATAGATGTACAAGGGGCGTATCCACTAGTTCTTATCCTATCCACCTGCTCTCGGAGCTCTACTGCCTGTCCACTGCTCGGCTGTTGCTCAAGCACCCACCGCTACTTCTGCCTTGGTGGATCCTCCAAAGCCTGCAGATCATCTGTACAAGGAGTCAGACAGTCACGTGCTAGGTGACCCTTCCTGCCGCATCCATAACACTTCCTACTCCTCGTACGGCTGGCTCTAGTCCTCTTGGACCTCTGCATCATCTGTCTACTGCCCACAGATGACTCGGAAACTGATCAAAAACCCTGCATAAAAGGAAGAAGCTCATGTACACGCTCGGGGTGTAGAACTACTGGCACAAACTCCACCCTGAAGAAGGTCTCGAAGTCTTCCCATGTGAAGGTCATCCCATCACAAAACTGGAACAAGTGGCCCCACCACCTGCCTGCTGCTGCTTGAAGAAGGATGGAAGAAAAGATCACCATGAAGACTGTAGGCGTCCCCACTAGCCTGAAGACTCTCACCACTACCTCCAGTAAATCCTCATCCGCCTGCGGGTCCGTCTCTCCCCGGAACATGGGTGGCCTCTGGCGCTGGAACTCGTGCAGCGCACTAAAGTGGCGGGCATCGCCTACTTTTGGGGCTGGTGGAATCAGTGTCCCAACGTATGGTAGTACCGATGGTGCCTCTGCTGGTGCCTCAACTGCAATAGGGCCCTGTACCGAAGCCTCGTCGCTCGACAGGTTGTCAGTACGCACATCCCTTTTGGAATCTAGCTGGTCGTCCGAGAAAAGGAATCCTGAAATAAACAACGTGACACGGTCAACCAATTATACCTGGTGAGCATACCTGGTTTGAGATGATATTTAAAAACTTCTGTAAATACACACGCCATCAGTGTTTGCGTGCACAAAGTCAGAAATCGGTTGTCAGGGACCTGGTGTATGGATACGTCAGCCAACCGCACCAACACTCGACTCCCTAAACTGAAAACCACACTCGGTACTCTTAACACTATCGCTTAACAGAAAGCAAATATCAGTGTTATAAGTTCTACAGTAGAACCGACTCCTCTGATACCAATTTGTCACGACCCATCATCGGGGCCCGTGTCGTGACTACCCCATACCCGCCTTCCATAGGCCATGGGTTGGCGACTAGCACCAAAGGCGTAAATCCCGATAACTAGGAAGGCATTGCCTTTATAAAAGTAAACAAAATACCACATAGTACAAGAGGAAATAAAACAATAAGAACAAAGAGAAGTACTGAAAGGTAAATGGGCCAGAATACAAACCCAAAAAAAGTACAACTACAAATGAACAAAGTACAACAGAAAAAGACAACATCTGGAAGTACGGAAGCGGCTCCTGGGTTGTCCTCCTCGGATCCTACCTGAAGGGTAGGTACAGATGGCGCAGCTTCTGGATCGTCCACCACAGATCCTACCTGAAGGGTAGGTACAGATAGCCTCCACAACGCTCTCGCCCGTCAACCTCCTCCGAGTGTCGTCTCACCCTGAAGTCCACATCCAGATACTTACTCATCGTGTAGTCCACCTTCGGGTACTGACTCGTCGTGTAGTACACCTCTGGGTACCATCCAGTCCTCGAACACTTGGCCTCCGTCATCACTACCCATCATCTGCAACCAACACAACGAGGTGCAGGGATAACCCCTGCAGGGCTGATTATAATGATACTCAGTAGGGACCCCGAGACCCTCATGGACTCACTAAAACCAACAAGGATAACCACAAAGAAGATCTCAACAGATAACTTCTACTTAGGTATATGCCCATACATATACCTAAGTTATTAAGTGACCCATATCAATCATGAGGAAACACACGGGTTATGAAACCAACGGATAACCACTACCCAGTTATATGCTCATACATTTACCTAAGTTAGCAAGTAACCGATCTCAATCATGAGGAAACACAAGGGTCATAGACTCAGCTCAAACCAGGATTTTCATGATCGGAACCATAACTACTGAAGAGCCCCGTCTCTGGAGTGTACAGTGGTCCTGTCACGACTCCGAGGTACTACTCACTAACCTAAGACTGATGAGGTACTCCTCTTGTCGAGTACTGTGGGCCTGCTGCTATAACCAAGCGCTTCCCCCCATGGGTCTGCCGCTACAAACTAGTGATCCACCTCATAGCCTCAAGAGGTACTCTTTCTGTTGAGTAACGCTGGTCTGCCGCTACAACCAAGCGCTTCTCCGCCGTGGATCTGCCTCTACAACCAAGCACTCCCCCTTATAGCCTCCAGAGGCACTCCTTCTGTTGAGTATCGCGGGTATACCGCTGCAACCAAGCGCTCCTCCGCCGTGGGTCTGCTTCTACAACCAAGCGATCCCCACTGGGATATCCGAAACACATCGAGTCGATCGGTCAAGCAGTCGTCAGGTCTCAGCCGGCTACACGGTCTCCGTACTCCACATGCTCATCTCTGGGAGGGTTCGCTCCACGAGCTGGTGGTCGATACTACAAGTATCACAAAGTTCCACAAAGAAGTATCTCAAAGGACCGACTCATCACAGGGGTCTCAACGCAATAGACGGCGCGTCAATCAGACGCCCAGTCTGTGAGTTACTAGCCTTTTCGTCCCAGGGGCCCGGTTGGTTTCGCGAGTGAACCAACCCAGCCGTATCTCAACTGTACCCTGAACACTCATAGGGTATACTCATAGGGACCGTTTCTCAACGTGATCACCAACGCCGCTGACTGTTCGTCTAACGGACGTCCGGTCTGAAAGATATCAGCTTTTCCGTTCCAGGGGCCCAGTTGGATTTCGAGTACAATCCAACACGCCCAAACTCCAACTGCATCCAAACCCCGGGCGAAGTATGCCAAATGTTCCGTTCCATCAAGAGGAAATCATTGAGGCAGACGGTGCGTCAATCGGACACCCGGTCTGTGAGTTATTGATATTTTCGTTCCAGGGGCCCGGTTGGCTTTGTGAGCGAACCTACCCGACCGCACTCCGACGACATCCAAACCTCGAGCAGAGTAATCCAAAGGATCTGTCTCACTTAGAGGAAAGCATCAAAGTTGACGGCACGTCAATCGGACGTCCGGAGCTCAAGATATGAGTGTTTCCGCTCCGAGGGCCTGGTTGGTTTCGTGTATGAACCAACCCGGCCGAACCCAAAGTGTTCTGAAACCTTGAGTGTGATATACTGAAACGACTCTCTCAATCCATGGATCGTATCTCCACTGACGGTGCATCGATCAGAGGTCTACAGCTCAAGATATGGGCGAAAGACCGTGAGGGGTCCGAAAAAGGGGGGGTATGGGCCCGGACCGACCCCCCCTGGGTCGGCCCGCTGATTCAGGTCCGCCCGGCCCGGCCTGGGTGCGACCCGGACCGGCTCGGCTCGGCGGAGTGGCTGAGTGAGGGGAAGCCGTGGGGGGCTTGCTGCGCCCACGTGAAGAAACGTCGCAGCCCCGGGTGGGGCCGCCTCGCCAGCGGATGCGGCGGTCGGGCCGCGTCCCTCCTCCCAATTCCGTGTGGCCACGGAACTGGCTTGCCGCCACGGCTTCATCCGGGACTGGTTTTTCCGCCTGGCGGCCTGCCACCGCCGGCCGCTTCCGGGAGCTTCTGCGGGCCATCGGACACGCTCCGGTGGTCCATTTTGAATGCGGTCTTCGCCAGTGGTCCTCTTGGGACCCGATCATCACTGTCGGGCCCTCGAATCGCCATTGTGGCCCCATTTGTCATCGTCCGCCATTTCACACACCAAGAACGAAAAGGTGTGGTGGGTTCGTACTTGTTTGATCGTCCGTACCGACCTGGTTAGTGGTTTTAAAGATAATTTCCCAACAATATTTAAACGACCAGGGAATTAATCACAATGAATTAATGAATCAAACCCCTACCTTAACTTTGTCATCGGACGCGAGATCGTCCATTGCAGAAGAAAGGGTCGCCGCGTCGCGGAAGGGCGTCACTGTCGTGCGGTACTCGGCATCGCGTCGATGAACTCCGAGGATCGAGAACATACAGATTTAATTATAATAATTAAATCCATGTTGATGTTATAAATCAAAAATAATTAAAAAGGAGAGCTACCCCCTACCTTTTCGTTGTCGATCGAAGGTTGTCGCGGGGTTGGATCGTCATGGAAGAAGCATCGCAGAGGGAGAATCATGGAATAAGCGTCATTGACGTTGCGGTACACATCGTCGCGTCGTCGATCTCCAAGGGTTTGGCATTCTTCATCGGAGGTCGGAGTGTTCTTTGCGTTCTTCACGTTCTTCGTCGAAGAAGAACGCTTTCCTCCAAAATTCTCTCCACACCACAAGTCCAACAAAATAAAAATAAGCTCAACCCTCATTTTATTATTGACCGAAGCTTTTGAAATTCAAAAGATAAGAATGGAACAATTAATTCGTTGAATTAATTGTAATGATTTAACTGCTCAATTAATTGGGGCGTTTCTTAACCAGAAAAATGCACGGTTGACTTTCATTAATGAGGAGGTTTCGCGGGTCCGTTACTTAGAGGAAAAGGAATGGTGAGGCTTGTGTGGACCCCACCTCACAAATATCCTACCAAGAGGGTAGGATATTTTAGATTGCACCCTATCCGCTTAAACTCAGCTTAAGTGGCTTTATGTGGCTTTAAGTGATATAAAATAAAGTTGTCGCACCACTTTATATTATTTTCTTCACTTAACCCCCAAAAATTAAAAACCACACCCGAGCAAACGCAACTACGGAAAAGGCGTTTCTAAGAAAATACCAGTGCTGAGATTCTATTGGTGCCCTCGGAATTCGATTCCAAGCACCAGTTCAGAAGTTAGAAATACCTGCTCGTTCGTTCACTGAACGTACCCGAGCTAAACTTCAGAAATTGATTCAGGGCACACCGGGCCTCGGAATCAGGCGCTATCAGAAACTGCCTTCTTGTAAAATCCCAAAGAAAATTTGGAAAAAAATTTCTATTGGTATTTCTGGGCCTTTACAAGATTGTTGTGTAATTATTTGGGAAGAACAATCTCCAGAACCTCCAGATGCTCAAGTTATTCAATTTTCATGACTGTATGTGGCCAAGCTAGGGTAACTTCTCCAAGTTTTCTCATGAATATTACCTTGTATATATCAAACTATTCAATATAGCTCCCTCATGATAAAGAACAAGAAAATATTGGATCATGATATAAATATATATTCTATTATTAATTATCACGATTTCTCTATATAGGGATGACAATATTAATCACTGAACAGATAACACATCATTAATTTTATTCTCATAGACAAAAATCTATTCATAACTAACCATTATATTTTGATGATTAGGGTTTTGGGGATTCTAGTATTTTGGATATCTATTTATTATGAAACACCACTCATAAGCATATAAACCCTTCTTGGATGTTGAATCCAGTTTCGATATAATCATTCCCAATAATTGGTCATAAGGATGATGAAGTTGTTAAAATTTTCATTAATATAAAAAAATAAGATAGTGTATTATTATTACTTTACATGATTAAAAGTTATATGATATGTAATAATTTTTTATTTTATTATGTCGCCGTAAATTTTTTTGAGTCTTAACAACCTCAGCATTAATCATAGGATTTACTATCACTTTAGTAATTATTGTGTCAAGAATCTACATTACCCTCTGTATGATAAATATTATGGACTTATAAGGTGTTTAGTTAGACGTTCATGGAGACTGCGCTCTGTGAGTTCATTGTTTTATTCAGTGGACTACCCAATCTTGAATGTCTAACTCATATTTTCTCAACACATTCCTCCAAAAACAAATTTGAATAGACTAAGGCCATTAAATTAAAAACATGTTTGGTTATGTCAACCCATAATTATATTTTAGACTCCTTGGTAATTATAATTTTCCATGACTAAGGCCTAAACCAACACATTAACTATATTTTATCTTAAATAAGTTAAGGTAATGTTTAATTGGTTAATATTAACGTGAGGGGTTTTTTTCATACATATATTTTCTTATTTTATCATGTATATGTCTTATTAATATTATGTTGACTTTAAATAAGTGATTAGCCACAAACTAATAAACTATTTTCAGATAGTCCTTTTACATTAATTTTATCATTGCCTTATTTTTTATTTTTTATTTTGTTTTCAAGGTATATTATCAGTAAAATAAATCATTCATCTGAATGAAATTAAATACATAAATCATATCATGGTCATGTTCATTAACTAGTTGTTTCTTTATTTAGAGGATAATAAATATCACAATAATCCTACGGGAAAAAATCCTTGAGCCTATATGTGATTGGGTTTTCAACATTACACATATGACCTATGTATTTATTTTGTTCGGTTTCACCTTTACTCTATCCTTAACCAACTCCATGAACCTACGAGATCCATCCTTATAATTGTTTTACTTCACTCGTCGGTGAATGGAACAAGAAATTGTTTTTAAATAAAATAAATCATTGAAATGAAGGCCTATACATAATAAGGAGGGATAGATGACTCACTGGTCATCAATTTAGTTAAACAATATAATAACAAAAACAGATGAAATAATAATATTAAATAAAAGCATACATAATTAATTCATTCTAAGATAATGATCATCAAATAACGAAACAAACATTCCTTTAAAATAATTATCAAATATTCATTTTGATTTTTTCTTTTATTAAGATAAAAACATGTTAAGTAATTCAATTTTTTCTCTAATTAGTCAATTAATTGAATTTATCTTAATTTCCATCCAATTAATCCTTGGGATAATCATTTATTGTGATTCTAAATATATTAAATAATGTAATTTTATTCAAAATTTAATAATATACGTACACATATTTTACCTAGAACCAACAAGGTGTGTGTCTCATCAAAATATTCGACTTGTATATACATTGAGTAAAATCTAATCATACAGTATATATCATAAAAATTATAATATTTAATTAAATGTAAATTGTGTTTCAATAAATAAAACATAGAACACATGGTAATTAATATATCACAGAATTTTTTAATGTGCATGGGGACTCAACTTATTAATGTTTTGCATGGAATGTAGTTCAGAAATTTATATACAAATTAATTTTGAATTTAATATATATATATATATATATATATAACCTCTCAATAATCATGTAAGATTCAGTAAATGACACAATAAACACATACTGTTAAGTGTTATGGGAGTATTGCATTAAATTTTAAGTTTATATATAAATTTATTTGGTAAAGGGTATATACATCCCACTAAATTTCATGTATCCTTATAATTACATATTTTTGATATATTACTAGGGACTAGATGTGTGTTTATAACTGTAAATGTTTGGGGTAGATGATGTGTATTGTCGGTACATGTCATTTATCCTCCTTGTTATAGGGCTGGATGTTCGGAGATGCCATATAGTTAATACTCAATATTTTCCTAACTACATGTTTTACACCATGAAAACATGTGGACTATATGTTGTATACCTTAGTTACATGGTGTATAGTCCTATATTTCTTGTTATATCCTATCTATGTCAACACGTGATGAATTTTATTTATTTTGTAACCTTTGTAACAATATTTGGAAATTTAATTTTCTCTTTATCATCATGTAATGAATTAGGATACAATGCATGTACTCCAGCGATATTCCATGTAATACAGTTTTGATCAACTAGACTATTTGGAAAATTTATATAGGTTCTTTGGATGATCATAATTAAAATTAAATGAAAATATAGATTAAATTAGGGAAAATGAAAGGAGGAATAATAAATTTATATGATTAGATTATAAGAATGAATTTATTGAAATGAAAACTATATTTTAAATACATTAATGATTAATTAAAAGAATATAATTACAATTTGGCATGACTACTCTATTACCACTTTTTGGTTTTGGAAGATATGAAAGCACCTATTGGCTTTTGGCCAACTCGATTTTTTGCAGATTAATCAAATCATTCATAATTTACATGTCATTGATTTCAAGACCAATGAAAATATTTTCCAAAGAATATTGAAAAATTAATTTACAAACCAAGATATAGGATATTTGGATGTTAAATTTTAATTAATTTGAACCAAAATAATAAATATTAATATGGTCATAATAAATTACCACATTTATGTTGTTAATCATTGTAACATAGTCTGTGTATCGTTGTTGTGATGTGAGGACCTAAAATAGAGATCCTCTTGTGGTGATCCCCACATGCTCCTCTTATCTCCAAACAACAGTGATGAAATATTAGGTGGTAGAGTCATTGATAGATCATCTTATTTTGTTCAAATTGATGACATCATGTTTTTCATACGTTGAATTAATTTCTCATATTCCTCTTGATCTTGAGAAGAATAGAGGAAGAAGGATATCTTAATAGGTAATTTTTGGGCCTAATGTTTGACCTTTCTCTGATTGAAAAAAAGTTTACATTTAGACTTTGTATTATGGTTTAACAATAAATTAATTCTGAGATGTACCTTAATAATACATTAAACCATTATGTAAACTCATTTCTTATATAAAAATTATCTTAATATTTTATATAATGACTTGATATAACCTCCATAACGATAAATATTTATATTACAATCTGGTAAATAATTATTCATCATAGGACAATATATAGTCATCTCATACTCAAATTCATTTATTAAATTATTAAATAAATATTTAATCAAATTTGATTAATTTAACATATATATACTATTTCCTTCAAAATCTGTCAAATAAATATTTATTTAATATTCATGTAACAAAATAAATTATCTATTTAGTAAATAATTATTTATTTATTACTATGATAATAAAAAATAAATAAAAAATATTATACACTCACATAATTAAATAATTACCATTATAATAAATGTTTTTAAATATTTTTTATTATTTAATAAATATTTTATAAATATTAATTATTTATTTAGACATTAATATTCATTCCAATTTTTAAATGTAAATAATATTAAACTGATATCAATGTAATCGCTTTATGTGTGACCCTTTTGGTCTCTTCCTTGGTGGAATTAGGTGGGTTTTCTTAAATTTTAATATTATTGCTTAATAATGGGTCAAGACATCCATAGAGGTTGAAGATATATGATAATGATAAAACAAAAAATGCATGCTCATTGAGTATGATAATCCCATTTTAATGATTTTTCATCATGTATATTCCATACCCATGTTATCAACCTATATGCATGATATGTCTTTCTTTGGCTGTATAAAATGAACTCATCAATATAACATGGCCATGGAATTTAATGTGATGATTCTATTTCAATAAAAGGGTCATGAAATCAACTTTTATAAATATGGAATAGAATGTTCCTACCTTAAATTATGAATTAATAACATATAATTCATGACACACCCAAAGTACCCAACCTCAACTTAGTCATATATGAACATGGTTTATGGAAATACATCTAGGTGTATGAGTCATGCAATATGTTAATAATAATATAAATGTATAAGTATCATTAGAAATTCTCATATAAATTATTATCCAATGACAAATAAATGTGTTGACTTATTATTGGTGAGTTCATTCCCATAATATTCTTTTTAAGAGATTGACACAATTGGAATACCTTAAATGATGTGTTATCTTTTTATAAGTACTCATACTAGATATTAAATATATTATTTGTCCCATAATATATTGTTATCCAACAATATAACAAGTATTAAAAATATTTTTATGTATTTTAAGGTTCTCATCATAACATGAAACTTTTATTCCATTTTTAATGAAATAGATAATATAGGTAATTATTATATTAAATTCCTATGGAATAGTGAACAATATATATTAAGGTATTTAATTAATATTTACCTCATTGATTATGTATAAAATCAAAATTAAAAAAATTTCATAATATCATTCTAAATTCATCATATTACCCAAGCTTTTTATAATTATATAAGGACTCATTCATCTTCTTAGTCAGGGTAATAGCCCTAAAATTGGTTATTACCAAGACCAGTGATAGATTTGAAATTACATTCTTGGAATTTTTGTTATAAAAAATGGTTTTTGGTGTTAAATATATTGACATTTTTATGGAATGTGTCACTTTTGTTTCTTTAAAAATAAGGGTGAATATAAAAATTATAAATATTTTCCTTCCATATCAATGCCTAAGGAATGGATATCAAATTTCCCATTACCCTGTCATTGTGGTGGTAGATTTTGTTCTCAATGATTATATCTATAACCTCAGCAAAGGGCATAATTCTGTGTTCACATGTTTTGTACAAACCATATTTTTATACACTTTATTTCATGATTAATTACATAAAGAGATAAAAATAGAATACCAAATGATCCAGATTCCTATATTCTTTGGGTAAATAGATACATATCTTAATAACAAGAAAAATGAATACAAAAACATTATCTAAAACTCCAAAACATTCATATAAATTCCATTGATCATCTAATACTCTATAGAATAAATGTATATAAGAATGGGATGAGCTATAAACCCAGTAAGGGAATAATCAAAAAAATAAAATAAAATAAATTAGTACAACCGATTAAAGAGGAATAACATGGTGACCTAGAAAGGTGAGAATCATTATCATTAACATAGAATCATGATTTAAGATTATAACATCCAGGAATCAATGGAATGTGTCAACACATAAAACATGACGTCATAAGAATAAGTAAAGGGAAACTATTGAGACATCATATCATTGTGTTATTAATCTATTAAAAATTTCACCATGCATGTTATATCATTGGATAAAAATATTACCCAATTCATTAGACAGATATATAATTTTATTCCCACCCATAACATTCATATTATGTAGATGAATATTTATTCCTCTTAAATCATACAATATAAGAATGTATATATTCATATTTAATCCCATGATTAAGGAGTTTGGATTAGATTCATAGAATTCCCTAATCAATGAATGATAGTTACAAAAAGGTGAATACAATTGAATTGAAATGGGGATGGGTATTTAAAACAAGAAATCTTGGCATCAAAAATTATAGAATAATTTTACAACATAACGAATGAAAATAATCATTCAGGGAAGGGTTTAATGTTAATAAAGGTGGTTGATTTTTAATTTGGAATCATAAGTGAAGTAAATGTATTTTTAAAAATAATTAAAATAAGACCAATTTGAAATCAATAGATTTAATAAAATGAAATTACTTAATTAAAAAGAAGAATATGAGTACTCATTTAATTTAGATAATGATTCTAAAAGCATGGTAGGACATTATTAAGAGATCTGGAACACCATAGGAGGGATTTAGATAAGGATAAGTAAAATATGTTAGTGCTGAATGGGTTTTGAGTGAATATGAGTGAGAGGTTGGGTGGGAATTTTTTAAAAAAATAGGTGAATAATTTATTAGTTTCTAAACAATTTTTTTGGATTCTATGTGATAAAATAATCAAAACCATAATCATTCGAATGTGGTTATCCATGATTTCTACAAAATAAGACTGGTTTTAAATTTTTTATTATGATATGTACTACATTCATCAAAATAATACCATTTATGATGTGCAAGTGGGTCATGTTCATAAATAATTATTTTCAAAGTATAATATAGTTTTTCAAGGATTCATTATAAGTTTTGAAAAAATTCAAATTTCATAAAAAAGTCATTATTTTTAAGTGTAAATAGATTTATGGTTGTTGAATACTTTTATATTATTTATTTCATTACTTTTCCTCTTTTTTACTTCATAATACATTCCATATATTTATACCAAATTTAATTTCTATCCAAAAAATTGGATATCTCAGAAAATTATGAAAAATTAAATGCTGGGTAACTAAATGATTTTAATTTAAATAATAAAATTTATTTTTCAATCATATTTTTCCAAACATGAGAATTTAAATAGTTAAATAAAAAAAATTATTTACTTGAAAATACAGGTTTTTACGATACCAGAAACTTTTTTATGGTTATAAAAAATAAATTGGACATAATTAAATTATTTTATTATTTATAATAAAATAAATATTAATTAATAACACTATTTTAAAAAATAAAACTTATTTAAAAAATTTTATTTTATCATAAATATTGTTTTAATTGAAACTATATTTATATTCGAAAAAATGTTATATTTATCTATTTATATCCAAATTTCAAACATAATTATATAATCATGTATAAATTTAATTTATAAATGATAAATAATAAATAAAATAAATATTTTATAAAAAATATAGAAATTATTACAACTATGGTCTAGATACATAACCCTTTATTACACCAGTGTACCCCCTAAGACTAAGGTGTGTGATGGTAGTACTCTTTTGGTTTAGTTCAGTGAAAATGGTTTGGTTGGTGATCTCTATGAAAATTAAATTCACCTATAATAAATTTCTTTTATGTTTTAATTATTTAATATTAGCTTTTTTTATAAATATAAAATCCATGTGATGACATCATCTTAAAAATCTCTAAAAAATGGACTTTATATGGTAAGATATTATTAGTTGTGACCACCACATCTATAATTTCTTCCAATAAGATCCTATCATAACCATGGATATATAAAAATACATACTATCACTATAGGATATATATATATATATTAATAAGGATTATGATGATTAACTTTCTTTTGATCTTGATAGTTACAAAATGTTAGTGTTTAAGATAGTTTAAAATAAAAAATTGTTTTCGTGTTTTTTGTAACTACAATACTTATTAATGATTTTATTTATAAGAGATTTCTATTTCTTCTGCTCTTCTGGTTCCAATGTTTCTTCCTCATAATGGTGCTTCAACCATAGTAATTTGACATGGTGAGTTTTCTTGTTTCATTTAACTTCTAGTCAATGATCCAAAATCTTTATTTTTCACTCCTCACATGAATGATCATTCTAAAAAGGTATAACCTCTATATTTATTACATGTGAAGGGTCAAGTATGTACTTTCTCAAGAGAGATACATGGAACACATCATGTATATTTGATAGGTTGGAAGGGAGTTCTAGTCGATCAGATATAGATATGATACAATCATGGATATAATAGGGGTTAATATATCTAGGAGTAATATTTCCCTTCTTCCAAAACCTCATAAATTTCTTCCTTGGTGATATATATAGGAACACCTTATCTTTAAACTAAAACAACAAGTCTTGTCAATGATTTTCTTCATAACATTTCTATAAAATTTCATAGAATTTAATGTGATATAGAATGGTTTGAACCTTCTATGTAATCTCTTATATAATATCAAGTCACATTATCTTCTTCTCTCTAACATTATCACAGCATGTTAGAGTCTCACATCCCTTTTCATGCATTGTGTTATATGGTTCTATTAAATTTATATAATGGAAACTATTGTTATTTAAGAACACAATAATTGATAATTGTTGATCCCTACATACATGAAAATAAATTTAACAAGATATAAAAATATCTTCTAGATATTGAATGGTTCACCTAGACTTACTATCCATCTAAGGGGGATAATTATTCTGAAACTCATCTCGGTATCTAACCCCTACCAAATAATTGTCTAAAACCTCATGGTAAACATCAAATCTCAATTATAAATAACGGTGAGTGGTACTTCCTATAGTATTACCTCATCTCTTATATATATATTGTTGATATTTACAAGATATAAATAGTCCTTGGTATTAATTAAATGTGTGATCTTTTTAAGAAGATCGATTACCACCCAATTGTAGTTATTTCCTTTAGATGACATGGGGATTCATATAATTAAATCCATGATTATTTTTTATGATTTCCATTCTAGTATGGCCAATTATAGGATGGATTTCCTTTTATAATCCGCATGTCTGTATTTTTCATGTCCATTATGTTTATAACCCTTTAAATCATCATCATGGGAATGATTGTAGGACCCTTTCTAATAAATCCATCTAATAATATTTTTCACAAAACCAATATGGTAATGGATTAAATAGTCATATCATTGATAATATATAATAAACATTATTGGTGAAAATTAATCTCCATTTATGTGAACATATACTTAAAGATTTTATTAATTGTGTATATGTTAAACTCTTCCACATAGAGATAATGTATACAAATAATCAAAGAAAAAATCATTGTGGATTGTTTTATAACATTAATCAAGTTTATTTTCTATGGGATCATTAATTGGATAGAGTTATTGGATTTTAATTGTTAATTCTTAGTGATTATACAACCAAAACCTTTTTTGGGACCAAAATTGTAGATCACAAATCTTTTACCACTAGTGGGTAATGTGAGAATAGGTTTAGTGATTATCATCTTATTTAACTCATTAAATCTATCCTTTTATTAATCATTCCATAAAACCATCACTTCTTTCTGAATTTTCTTGGTTAGTGGTTTTGAAAATAGTGACATGTTTCTCAAAAAATATTGATTTTACTGAGAAAATACAAGGAAACAATTAATATCTATAAAAAATATTGTTATGGTACAAATTCCAATTGAATCTATTTTTCAAAGTAACTATAAATATCCTTTATTGGTGATTTAATAGCCATACAATATTAATTGTTCCAAATAAAAAACAATTTTTTTTTACTTTATGTATAAATTTAATTTTATATGGAATTTTTTAGCATTTAAATGCTCCTAAAGTTCCTCCATGATTTTAATGTAAATAATGAGATCTTATTTAAATACTACCAAATTTTTTATGAGGTAATACATAATGAATCTATTTATGAATTCCATGAATATAGATACAGAATTTGATAGTCAAAATGTCATCACTATGAAATAATAGTTTCTATAATTGGCATGAAATGAAATCTAGGGGATATCTTCTTAATTAAATTTACTCAAAAATATCTTGAGAAAATATCCACCATAGATAAGTAATGGACTCCTAATTTCTAATTGAAAAAATCATCAATATGTGGAAGTGTATACTTATTCATTATCCTGATCTTTTTGAGCTTTGGAAAACCAACACATATGGTCCTTAACAGGTATGTCTTCTTGATGAAAAGGTCCACTGCATCCCATAGTAAATCTCTTAAGGATATAAACCCTTAATCAAAATTCTATTATATTAAATTGTTCATTTCATCAACTTTAACATTGTTTATTAATTTAAGAATCTTAAATATTAGAAAAAAGTTCATTATGAGTTTGATTGAGAAATCAACCTCTCCTCTAGGAGGAAGACATAGAAATTATTCATGGAAGATATATTCATATTCCCATATAACAGGAATGTCTTAAAGGATGATCTTTTAATTATTCTACGTCATTTTATCTAGATACATTTACTCATAATTAAAAAATATCTTTTCTTGAGATGATGGCTCCAAAAGGGATTCATCCTCATATTTACCCATGTTTTGAATCATATTGAGATTAATGATACAAATGGTGATTTACTTCTCCCACTAATTTATATTAGATCTATATAATGAAATCCAATATATACCTCTAATAGCATAAAATCAAACTAAATGGACTATCATACGGTTGTTTAGCAAATCATTCCAACAAATATTACCATGGGAAAAGTTATATACATGGAATGTGATAATTTATTTATTTTTCATTTTCATTAATAACTTAACTTCTATGTTTTGAGGCGTTGTTTGAATAGTTATATTAAATATTTATTATATGTATGAATGAATATAACCAAAATAAAATAGTATATTCTCCCTCCTTTAATGAATAACTAGAATATATTTTAGTACCTCATTGTCAGGATACACTTAAACAGTGGTGAAAAAAATATGCTCTCCCTTTATCATGAGGACTTTTAGTTTGTTGTAATTTTTTTTCACTGACAACCCATGTTATAATGAATTGGTTTTCATAATGTCCTTGGTCATTGCAGTTGAAACATTGGATAATATGTTGATGGATTACTGTAGAATTACATTATTCAATAACATTGTTGGGATTCTCAAATCAATACACACTATCATGGTTCCCATCATTACCACTCATAAATCAGTACTTTTTCCCCTTTAGGAAATTTCTTGGATGCTTATTACCACACATCCGAAAAATGGATATTGGACTATCTGTGCACAGTGATATTTATTAATCAATCCTCCATAATTAAAATCCATTATTCAATTCATATCTCTAGACCCAAGAGTCCATTTATATTCTCTAATATTTATTTCAACATTGAGTGAACATAAATGAATTCCTTCATAGTTTTTAATGTCTCAAATTTCCAAGGATATTCATTGATTCATCTTTATACAACTAAAGAAGATTTCAACATTACTTCTAGGGTCAATGAAAAAAATAGAGGTATATCATTCATGTCAAATGTAGTTCACCTCATATGACCTAATGGATTCATCATCCTTTTATATGAGGCAAATGAACTCATTCCCCATTTTAGGTTAGAGAGTTTGAGGAAAATATTTACTATAATGCATTTTACAAGAATTATTTAAACTCATCAATTTTGATATAATCCTTATCCTTAATATTCTTGATCAATATCTACCACTAATTATATTAAACGTCAATGTTGTAAAAATTGAACATGAATTCCTCTTTATTAATGGTTTTAATAAAGAGAAAACATTTTCAATGGAGTTAATCAATTTTTATATTATTAAGGGTTTAGAATATCTAATAAAATTTAGAGGCTTTTTTCAAATAATTTTTTCAATTTAAATTTTATCTTTCTTAGCGGTATGTGGTTATTCCCCCTGATTCGTGTATCTATCCAAAACATGATTTTGTTATTAGGTATTTTCATGAAGTTCTCCACTCCTGCTAATAAGTTGGACTTTTCATTTAGGATGTCATCACATTGTGAGTCACATTGGTTTTTTGGTTTATTAATCATATTTCCAAAAATTAACAAAAATAAATGAAAAATTAGGGATCATAATTTTCAAACAACAAAACATATCAAAGTGAAACTATGAACATTGAAAGGATAAACCTTAAATGAAATATAGTCTTTATCCCATTATTTTTGAAGTATAAATCTATGTAATCAATGGACTATTACATGACATTATATTTTATAAGAATTTTTTTCATTAATAATGGTTCATAAAGAGATTATAAATTTACAAAATTATATCGCTTGAGGGTCTCAAATTAGGTGTTTATAAGGGCCTCTTTATCTCTCACTAGTTCATGATCAATTTAATAACCAATATTCCCTTTTGGGTTTATATCCACTAGGTGAAATTATACAATATCCATATCCACCTATAGTATCCAGACAGGGATTTCATTTTATACAAAAAAATCACTCTAAGCTTTAAAAAAATTAGGATTTTTTCTTATGTTTAGTCATGTCCATATGGTTTCACTAAATTTTTCTATTCATAATTCTTAAAAATAATAATTCCTCCATTTTATACAAATTATGAAAAACCATATCTTTTATACATTTTATTTCATGATTTATTACCTAAAGATACACATAATACACACCCAAAATAATATGAGGCCTCATGTATTTGGGTAATTTGACACATATCATAATAATAATAAATAGGGATACCATGAACCTATTTAAAACTTCATAGAATACCCTTAAATTAAATTGATCGTCTAATACCATATGGGATAACCTTGAGACGTAGATATGAATGGGGTGAGTAATAAATCACACTAAGTGTATAATAAAAAACCAAACATAAACTGAATAAGTAAACGTTCGTAAATAGGTATAAAATAATTACATAGAAATTTCTGAATCATAATCATGAATATTGAAACATCATATAATATTCAAACATCAAGGAATCATATGAATGTAGCAATAACATAAAACATGACATAACAAGAATAAGTCAAGGAAAATAATTGAGACATAATAACATAGTTTATTATGATAAACAACCATTAAAAATACATGGTATCTCATGAGATCACGTCATTACACACTACATTATAGGGATATATTAATTTGGTTCAACCGGTCACACTCATTTTATATACATGAATGTTTGTTCTTTAAGTATCTTATTACATAAGAATTTGTTTCATCATATTTAATCCCATTAATAAGGATTGTGGGATACAAAATGGATTTAACCAATAAATTAAGGATATGTAAAACTAAGAGAATACCCATGACTGGAGATTAGGATAGATATTAATAACTCCAATGTTTGGCATCGAAAATCAATGAATAATTTTAGCAGCACAATGGGTGTATATAATGGTTCATGGAAGGGTTTAATGATAGTTCAATATTTTCTTTCCTTATTTTTGAATCATAGGTAGAGTAAAGGTATGTGTAGAAAATAATTACGATAAGAAATATTATGAATCAAAAGGATTAATATAAATAAATTATTTGAATAAAGGGAAGAGGATTAGAATCATTTACCATGAAAGGTTTATTTTAAAAGATTGAGAGGGATTCTTAAAATCATTAAAAAATAAATTGGAAGGGGTTTATAAAGGGATAATAGGTGTAAATTCATGCTCAATTTATTTTTCATGAATATTAGAGGGAGTTTTGGTTGGTATTTCTAGTAAAATAGATGAAAATTATTTATTATTTTACAAACATAGGTTTCGGACTATAAGTGATAAAATAATACAACCACACACTTTTCAATGGTTTTTAAATATTTTTCATGGAAAATATAATTGTTTTTAATGTTTTATTATTATACCTTATAAAACTAATACCATTAATGATGTATAAGTTAGTCATGGTCATGAAGAATTATTTTTAAAATCATAAAATATAATATATGGTTTGGAGGATTCACTATAGTTTTTTAAAATTAATCAAATAAATTTAAAGTTGATTATGTTAAATGGGGAATATATTTTCTTCATAGATTCATTTTATAACATTTATTACATAAGTTTTGTTTTTTTATTCTTGTAATAATTTCTTTATATTTTTACTATATTTATATCTCAACTGAAATAATGATTTCTCATATTATTATAAACAATTAACTATTGGTTAATTTGAATTTGATGATTTAAAAAATAATTTATTTTTAAAATAATGTTCTAATTACTAGGGTTTTTAATTTTAAATAAAAATCATTATTTACTAGAAAATAATAGATTTTATAACACTAGATTTCATTCCCTTATAAGAATTACAAGTGAATATGATCTAAATGATGTACATGATGAGTATTTTTTATCAAAAATGTACTTGTAATGAGAAGAAAATAATTTCTGTGCTTTCTCAATTCAAATATAGGGTAGGACGGTCTAGCATTCTTATAAATATAATCTTGTTGCACCTATTGGGACATCATCCCAAAATGGATCTGGATTAAAGCCCACTATCGATCCCAATCAACCTAAACAGATGGAGGAGGGTAGAACCAGTGCTAATGAGGATGTATATAAAGCCTCTTAGATAAATCCTACATCAGATACGAATTATGATACCCATAATAGTAAAAATTACCATGTTACATTAGATTATTCGGATGATGGGTAGGTAAATACCCTCACTTCACTATCTAACTCTCTTGTAAATGGATCTCTAAATGGATGGTTAGTTTTCTAATATAAAAAATAACAATGGGAATTTTTTTTGGATATGTAGGCATCACGTGAATAATTTGGTAAGACTTATAATTATAATTACATATCATATGTCATATGTAGTGAGATCTTGTTGATACCTTCTAACCCCCGGTCAGGAATTCACTTCTTCTCTATGTTTGACTCTATTAACATGCCTGACTCTGGATTTATTTAACCATATGGTATTGAAAATGAAGGATGTAAAAACAAAATGAACCTTTCCCTAAATAATTTATCTTAATTTTAATGTGATTAGGATTCAAATATTACAGAGGTAAATACATGTGATCATAGAAATCAGGATGTGTGCGTATTTACTACCATGACTCCAACTACAGGGGGAACTCCTGCTTCTCCAAAGGGGTGACCCTAAATGTGAAGGATCTATAATTATAATATGAGTATAATGATAATTAACTCCAAAAGAGGATTATAAAATTGATCATCTCACACATGATTTTTCAAATAAAGAACCTGTGTTTGAGGAATTCATCAAAACTATAATGGAAGAGGCCATTGGGGATAAAGAACCCACATTACATCAGACTCCCCAATAGAGGAGATGGGGATACATAATTAATCAGGGGATCTAACCGCATGTTCATGCAATATAAAAATACATCTATTCTACTAGGTTTTTTGAGAAATGTGAAATTATTTGCCAATTTTGGGGTATTGGTCTGTTTGGGTTGGGTTCAGTCTCCTCCTCTCGTGAACATTCATCTCTTTATACCTATATTTCTATTTTCTTCAATAAATATTAGCCCAAGCATGCTCAGATCCTAAACTACCCTCCTAATATATATTTAGCTAAATATTAAATAATATGATTATTTCATGAAGATATCATTTGGTTAAAAACACATGAATTTATAAAAAGTTATTTTCAATTGAAACTATATATATTTCACCAAAAAAATTCTTCTTTTCTAATTTTTACAACCCCATTATATATTCATTTATATATATTATGTAATAATGTAATGTGATAAACATAATCATTGTTTCATAACAAGGAAAGAGATAAAATCCATACTATTAGTTTCTAGATATATAACCCATTATTACCCCATCGAACACCCTAAGGGTATGGTATGTGATGGTAGTACATTATTGGGTTGTTTGATAAACATAGTTTTGGTGAAAATATTAATGAGATTTAATTTATCTAGTAAATGATTTCACTCATGTTTTAGTTGTTGAATCTCATCATGGTATAGGTCATGGTAAAATCCCCATGATTTCACCTCCCTCACAAGCTCAGATAAATTTAATCTATACGGTACAATCCAATTGGTTGAGGAAATCATTTCTTCCTCCTATTTCAATTATATATTATCATGACACATAATATATTGTATCCATAATTTCCACTATATAATTAATAAATCATCAACACAACTGAAAACTATGTTATTTTTGTGGGTTAAATGCAATGGTATCTGATCACAAATAGTCAATTATTATGGGATCCCATATTGATTGGCATGTGTATGAAAATAACACCCCAAAAAATTTTGATGGAAACTTTCCTCGTGAAAAGTATTTTTTGTGCTGCAGATATGATTAATCATCATAGTGATAGAATCATATATCTATCATAAGTAGTTATATCAGATGGTAATGTGTATTCATCCCTAATATCCTATTTCGATGGAAATATGATTCTTTCAAAAAATATTAAAAACAAAAAAAAATATAGAAAGTAATATAAAAAACTAAAAAAATTATTTAATACATTTGAAATATAAATTAATTATCATATTACATAGAATATGTCCATTAAAAACTTATAATAATATGTTTATCAAAAAAAGTTATCATTGATCACTGTGGTAGTGGTGGAAAATCTGAAGGACTATGTAGAAGGAACTCTTTCCCAACACCATATATAATTCCTTGCAGGTACTCCATCATCTTCTCATGAAACTGCTTATTCCATCAATTTTGATTCTCCTCCAACTGATGTTGGTTTTGATGATGCTTCACCTTCAGTCTATTCATTCTCTATTTAACAAGATTCTAAACCTAAAACTTCTTCTCATACTTTCCAGATGACAATGAAAAATCTTTGTGATCTCCCCTTGGGTCTCACGATAACCACACAAAAATTCTATATCAGTTTTAAAGAATCAATTCGGAATGGATACCATCCACATGGTCTTTCTGGATATTATATTAATACACCTATATCCATGATTCCTTTTGAAAATCTGACTCACAGGTGTCTCAGCCCTCAGTCTCGACATAACACTCATTATGTGTGTGAGATGTGAAGAATTATTATTCCTCCTTCAAATGAAATATAAAATTAAAATATTTAAAATATTAATTTCAATTATCTTAAAAATAAAAAAATAAAATACTAACCACAATCAGAAATTATCAGTCACTAGTAATCTCCAAAGTGGTAGGATTAGTGTATATCTTTTTAAAAACATCAAATTAAATAACATTAGGATTATAAAATTCATATATGAAAATAAAACAATCATTTTACATTTAAAGTTAATATAAATTTTTAAATAAAATTTCATACCATATTTCGTTGATGAATACCCAAGGTGCGACAACCATCCATGTGCGTGATATCCTATATCCCCTTTTTCAATCAGCATAATGATGATTTCTTCTACATAATATACTTTATCAAATAAAAAAATAATGAATCCCATCCATGGGATGAGTTGTAGTCATATTGATGACAATATAAAGACCAATAAAAACTATGGATATAGCTCTCTCTCTATTTATCTCTTTCTATAATTATGATAAATCTTATGAAAACTCTCACACATACAGGTCTCTTGTGACTCCAAGATGGTGGATCTCATCTTATCATCAATGGGATACAAATAACCCAAAAAATAAATAACAATATCACGTTAATAATTACCAAAATATAAAAATAAATAATATTTATTCACATAAAATTTAATGATCAAACATATCATGGAAAACATGAATGGGAATCTAATCCCACATAACTCTTGGTATAAAATATTTATCAAATAGAATCACACACCCTATATAATATCTTTATTTTCAAACTAGGAAAAAAATAACAAATAAAAAAATAATATCGAAATAAATTAATGAATATTAAAGAAAACTAACTAAAATGCACGACTAAAAATACATATTCATGTATTGATTGAAATCAAGAGGTGGATTTCACTCAGAAATAGGGTTTGGAATCATCAATATTCTTATACCACAACCCCTCTAAGTCAATAATGTAGTGGAAGTAACCTGCAAGTTGGATGATCAACAATCAATGTGATTACCATGAGGTATAAAATCTATGTGGGAATGGAAAATCTCATCAATATCATAACCATCCATCCAAAACAAAAACAAATTCTGAGAAACTAATCAAAAATTGGTATTACATATTAATTGTGACTATAAATAGAATGAAAATTTGTCATTATTCATATTTTTATTCATTGGTTCCAATATCTTTAAATTCCTCCTCCATATCGTCAATTTCCATAAGACGTTCATCTTTATCTTCCCTTTCTATTTCAAAAATCATTATTTACATAACAAATATTATCAACACCATCATCCCCAAACTATGAGTTTTCATCAACGATATTTTCATCACATCGAGTAAAACATGTATTTTGTTTCATCTATTGAAAATTTAAAATTTCATCATCTTCAACAGAACCACTTTCACATTACATAAAATAATTTTCATGAATTTTCAATTTTATTATACTCCACTAATCTATCAAATCACTTGAATCAGTGAAATAATTATCATAATAAAGTTTATGTCCTTGATGAGCCAACATAAATGGTTTGTCTTTAGAAAAACATACTTTTATATTTACTGTCAATGAATCCATGGCATAGATAAATGTGAAACACTCCATCCTTATCAAATGAATAAGATTTAAACATTGATATATAATTTATCCAAAATAACATTAATAAAATATTTCTTCCATAAAGAAAATAATGTAAACATCACTTTCATTATGATGAGATATTTTCAATAAAAACAGAAATTCATTGTTTGTTTATTCACCATATGTGTGAGTATTAAATCAACATTGATGAAACACATACACAATATATTATCTAACCAATTTTGATGGTAGGTTACTCAATACAGAAAATCAATTGTCAATTATATATATATATATATATTGAAACATGGAAAATTAAAAACTAATTAAAAATATAACAAATAATAAATTGATTTCATATATTCATCCATAAACATTTTAATTTATACTTATTTGAAACTGATAGAAAAAATTACATTGTGGGAAATCTTTAAGAGATGTGGGTTTAATTTGTGTGAACTGTTTCTAAATTGGATCATTGTATAATCTTAAAATTAATTAATAGTTGTTTAATTAATATATATATATATATAATATGTAAATATATATATTATTTTATCTCCAAACCCTCTCATTATTTTTTGTGGAAATAAGTTTTTCTTACCTATATATATTTTTATTAAATCGTTTGTTATATTAATTGTAATTTTATAATTAAACATTCAAATGAAATATAACAAGTTAATATGACATTTATTCCAGTATGATTATGTCTAATTCAATTTATAAAATGTTTTTATTTATGTATGGTCATGTTGCATATCATTATATGTATTTATAATTTTCAGTTTAAAGTTTTTTAAACATGTAATTAGTTATTCTATTATAAATTCAAATATATAACTTCGATATTCATGAAACATTTTCTATTGGATATAAAATTAATTTTTTAAATTTTATTAAACTAATTGGAAGTATACATTGGTTGTTTAATTGGCCATAAAAAGTAATAGTTCTAGAATTATATAATTTCAAATATTAAATTTATTCTTTGTTTCAATAATAACTCTTGTTTTATTCATTGGAATCACATACCATTTTTTGAATTAGAAATATAATACATTTATCTATAATTAATTTTACTACAACAATGGTTTTAAATAAATTTTAGACACCTCAAAAATTGTCTCAAGTGCTGAAATAAATCCATTAATGTTTCAACAACTTTAGGATTATATGTCTCATTTTTTTATGATATCATGTTCTATAGATGTCATATTTATTTTCTTCATTGATCATTTAGAAATATACTGAGTTTATAAAATTTTAATTAAACCAAACAATTTCATATTGTTATGGTCTAGATGGGTATAAAAAATATGAAGTTTTATATATCAAGTTGTTTCAATTTCTCGAACCATTTTTATTCCTATCATGAACATTTATTTCATCCTACCATGAACCACTGTTTCAACATACAATAATTCATTAAAAATTGACTACATTTATTAATATTCTTACCTTAAATATTTTTACAACTTACCAAATGAACCATATTGTATATTATCTTGTGAAGAGTTGGAACACTAAAAATTCTATTAAGATTCTGCAATTCACTACCAGATGTTCCTTCACTATCATACCATCCTCATGTTGAAAACTCTCTGCCACTTTCCTTGGATGAATCTACCCAATTTTTATTTGTTCACTAGACTATATGGGGGGATCAACTTATGAAGTTTGAAGAATGAGTGAATGATTCATCGCATTAATGTTATCTACATAAGCATATTCACATCATGTGACACACCATCTATTGTATGATCTTATAACACACATTGTTTTATAATCTATAGTGAAAGAACCGTATTTTTTTATCACACAATATGTAATGCTATGAAATTTTAAATTTTTACACATGGAAACAATACCTATCATACATTATAATTTTCTAATGGCTAGTACAACGACTATGAAGTCACTGCCAGTATACCTACTTCGTGATATATTTTAGGTGACTGCATCTACTATGCATGATTAATATTGTGGCCACACATTAAATTTTTCACAGAGCCAGTATAGTGACCACATAGACACTTGAAACAACACCATGGCATGGTAAATATACCAACCTCAACCACATTTGTTGCATAGGGTTAGTTCAATACTTTTTTTAATATGAATGTTTTTCTACATGCATTGTTTTTCTTTAATTCTGATAATAAAATTAACTCCATTCACGATTAATTATTTTAATCGATTGAATCATTTTAATAGTTTTATTAATTCTCTAAATTAATTTATATTATATTGAATCCATGTAATGTGATTTTATAATATTTCAAATACTTTTAAAATATGTATTAATTTTTTCTTTATACATGCAGGCACACAATTCATATTTGATGAATATTTATGTTTTAATATTTTGAGTTAATTTATTTCAGTTATGATATGTAAAAATTAAAAATTAAATAAATGGAAATTACTAAATATTATTTTGAATTATTTAATGAAGTATGATGTTACTTTTTATTACATGCTACATTAAAGTATTTTGAAATTTGAATTTAAACAGCCAAATTATCTTTTGATATTTATGGGGTAGCATTGAACTACATTTAAAGAGTTTGATTAAAATATATTATTTATAATTGAAAATATTTTTAATCATCATTTTTGTTTATAATTTAAACTATATTTGTTTTGATTATTCTGGATGATAATTTTCCCTATCATGGATAATTTTTTATTTTTCAATTTGAATCATTTTTCTTGATTGTAAATTGAATTTTATGATTTTTATGATCATATTTCAAATATTTTTTAGTCATTCAAAGGATAAATATTTTAGTTATGATAATAAAAAATATTGAGAATCATAATTTATTTACGCTAATAATTGAAATGTTATACAAACTAAATCACGTGAAATCATGTTTTCATCTTTAGGAGGATCAAATTAAACATAATTTAATTAAAATTCTAATACCTTGATGAGACATCTTGATTAACTGCTCAAGAACCAATACAAGTTCATTATTCATTTATATTATTTGATCTATTTCATTCTGGTTTCTTGATTCTATAAAAATTCTTCACATCTCTCACATGTACTCTCATTTTATATTTATGCTTTTATATACTATGTAATTCATTATTACCATAAATTTCTTTTGAATCAAATATTATAAATTCAGGAATATTAATATTATCTATCCCATTTTCTAAATTCGATGTTGTATTTGGGTTGTGACTCCCCATAAAAAATTAGCATGTTAGTGTGGTAATCCCTCAACTTTATAACATTCAAAAATAATATTAAGGGAAAACATATCTCTATCCAACTAAATATGTGTAAGAATAGACTAGGTCCAATTTTATCCAAACTAATATAAACACATCCTTGTGTTCATTCTTTTATTTTTTATTCAAATTAACACTCTTCGAAAACTTTAATAATAATATTAAATAATTAAACAATTTTAAAAAAATAATAATCTAGTCTATTCACACCTATAGACCATCTTCCATTACCCTTTGGGACCTAACAAATGGTATCATATATGGACATTTCTTAAGGACATTTTAATTCTATCACCCTTTTCCCTGATCCCTAACAATTGGTATCATATGGTGTTTATTTTTTATATAATCTAATCTTTCTATTGAGTTTGTGGTTTATATTTTTTTATTCTATCAATTTCTAAAAATTCAAGGTCTAAATAGAATATCTTATTGATGGTAGGATTGAATATAAATGAGGATTTTATTTCTCTGAAACCATCTCACATTCATAGATATGACTATGATTACTAAAGATTTAGAATAGAGGCATACCTCATTAAATTAAGCATATAGAACTTGTGGATCATGGAAAAATATTAAGCACTACTAATAACTGACCTTATAACTCTTATAAGAAATGATTCCATTAAATATTTTTAAAATTATGAAGTTGTGAATATTTATACTATTTTATTTACATATGTCTGTTTCATCATGTCTCTTCAGGTAATACAACATGTGAGATTTTGAATATTATACAAGTAACTCATCTTGGATTAGGAAAATTAGTAGGAACCAATCATGTAATGCATTGAGATGAGTACAAGGACTTCAAGATGGGTAAAGAAGAAACATTAAACCAAATGTTTTTCCGATTTTCAAGAATTTTGAATGGAATAAATTCGATTGGATAAGATTTTTAAAACCCTATACTTGTTGAATATGTCCTAATAGAATTAAAAAAGAAATAGAATGTATATAATTACACGATGGATGAAATCCAGAACTTCAAAACTGTACACACTTGACGAATTAATTGTATCAATAATTTTGTATAATCTGAAACTGAATAACAAAGATGAAGTAGAGAAAATAAAAAAAGGTGTACATTTTAAATCAATGATTATATTTTGTAATGAATCTTAGTATTATGATCTATAGCATAGTGAAAAGAATATATTACCCATATTGTGACTGGATTATATAAACTAATGAAAAATAATGTATTCATATTATAATTTAGAAGAAACTATCGAAATAAAAAAAATTATGATATAAGAAATTATATTCTGATTATAATACTTCAAGTGCTACTTATTTTTAGTATAGAATGATAGCTAATATCAAACCTAAGTTTTTAGAACTATATAAGAAATACAAATACAAAAGTAAAGGCAAAAAGGAATTGAAAACTAGTTGTAGTTGTAAAAAAATCAAATTTCATTGAAAAATATGAATATCGGAAACAATCTTATTACTTGTGCTTCATGGCTTCAATTAATGTGATTACTGGTTTATGTTTTTGTTTTGGATAATCTGATCCCGATTAATATTCTAAAAATTGAAATTTTTCTGAGTTAAATAAATAAATTGAATGATTCAAAAATTATTTTTTCTGATGTGTTGATATTTATAATAGGATTAAAGAGAATAGTGAAAATTTAGTTTTTTAAAATAAATTAATTTTACAATAAAATGTAAAAATTAATGAATAATGCTTCTACTTATCAATTTAATGTTTATGGTGATTTCAAAAATACTCTACACTTAGAGGAAAATTTGAAAACTGAGCATGAACATATTAAAAAAATTATACTTTTATTAAAGGTTATTAAAAATATAATATAATGATATATTTAAATGAAATAAAATAAAATAAATATCTTACTGGTTATGGATGAATATTACCTCAAATATATATTTTTTTTTTTGTAAAAAGTAAAAATGGCTATACTACTAATGTTACATGGTTTCAATGTGGGACAAAAGTTTACTATGATAATGATTATTCACTTACAGTCATTTAGACCTTGGAATTGAAAAACATTCATATCTATAAATATATTTCAAAAAGAGTACCATAAAACACTTTTTAAAATATAGTGTGGGTACATAGAAATTATATTATTAATCTAATTGGACACAAGGATTCTCATAAACTAGAACTATCAAGTAATTGGTTTTTTTGGAAAATAAATTAGATTTATAATGAATGAAATATGGTACATAAATATTTTATGCTCTTGGAATATGGGTAGATATTCATTAATGTATATATCATAATAAATTTATGGATGTACTGTTACATTTGGAGATACTTTTAATGAAAATATAAAATGTTTTGGTTATATTTTCATTTCTAACTCCTCCATTATTTCTAAATTTATTTATATTTATAGTTTAAAACATAATTTAATTAGTATATCACAATTATATGATGATGGAATTGTAGTGAAATTTAAAAATTAAAAGGGTTTGGTTTTTAAAGTTGATTATTTATTATCCTATGATAATCAAAATTAAAATATTTTTATTATTGATATTAATAAACAAAATGTTCATCATATTAATTGTATAAATACTATACTATGTGATATAATTTTTCACATTAATAATGATTTCATGTTAATTCAGAATTTTACATAAAATATTGGAACATTACATTATTTTATAGTTTCCTAATCTGAATAAAGAACAACATTGTATTTTTAAAACATGAATGAAAGGGAAAAAAATTAAGTATATTTTAGACCTATCAATTTGATTAGTAATAAATTACCTTTATAGTTAGTAAAACTAAATTAACTTTATATTTATCATATAAATAAATATACTTTAGCTATCTTTTATTATTATAGAATATTTACATGGTTGTTGTTTCATATATAAAAAATATATATTATCTATATTTATTCAGTTTTGTAATTTAGTACAGAATGAAAAACGTTTCTATTATTTTTTTTCTAATTTTAGTGGTATGTGATATGAATTTTATAATTTAGAATTTTGATAATATTTTTAAAATGAAAAATAATTTTCATAATTTCTCTTCTCCAATATCAACATAGTAAAATGGTGTTGAAGAATGGTAAAAAACATTCTTATTGATATGGACATACATTTGTTAAGTAAATATAAAGTTCCTATATATTTTTGGGATGGATATATTTGTTTTTTTATATTTCAAATAGAATTATTTTAAATCTTTTGTGAAAGAAAAATCCGTTTTAATTGTTCAAAGGAAAAAGGACTAAAAAATTATATCTTAGAGTTTTCAATTGTAATATTTTTATTTTAAATTCAATTGATAATTTATATAAATTTTACGATAAAAGTAATGAAGGTATTTTTATTGGTTATTATATTAATAATATCTTATATAGAGTTTATAACAAACCAATTATCTTTATTGAACAATATATTCATGTTATGTTTCATTAAAATAATGTAAAATTAAATGTTGAATAACATTTTTTGATGTTGAGCTCTAAGATTTTAATGTTAGTAAAGAAATACATCATGATAATGATTAATAAATTGAGGGGGTAAATACTCCATCTCGACCTTATCATGTATCTTGTATGAATAATTGAAATCACATTGTTGAAAATGTTATAGATAATATTTATTTTGGTATTAAAACTAGAAAATTTGTTCCAAGTATTTTTGAAAGTTATTCATTTTCTTCGAATCATGTTTCTAATAATGTTTTTGATGCATTGAATGATACTAATTGGATTGTTTCTATAAAATATGTGCATAATCAGTTTGCTTGAAATAATTTTTGGAATTGAGTACAATTTTATATAGACAATAAATAAATTATAATTAACTATATCTTTCGAAACCATATAGATGTATTGGAAAAAATTATAAAAAATAAAGCTATATAAGTTGCCTACGGATACTCTCAAGAAGAAAGTATAGACTTTAAAGATTAAATTTCACATGTTTCCAGGTTAGATAATATTTTAATTTTGATAGTTTTTTTCTTTTTTAAAGGATTTAAATTATATCAAATGGTTGTAAAAAGTGCTGTCATAAATAGTTTTAGAACAATATATGTTATTGTTTCTCAATCTCATAGTTTTGAAAATAATTTTTTTCTAATATTCATTTTAAAAGGCTTAATATTGGTATAGTCTCATGAAAGTACATTATTCTTGGTATGGGTGTATTTATTTGATTCTAATGAATAATTGTTTCAAGAAAATTAATGTCGATCCAAAATTTTTTGTTAAAATGGTTTCTAATTATTTTTTAATTGTTAAAATTTATGTTGATGATATAATTTTTTATCCTTCTAGTGAATTGTTTTGTAATTATTTTACTACATTTATGTCATTTGAGTTTGACATGATATTAATGAGAGAATTAATGATCTTAATCAAAAATAAAATTTTGGAAATAATATAAACTATCTTTCTTAATCAATATAAGTATGCTAAAGATTTAGTTAAAATGATTTTTATTTATTTTTTTAAGTCTATGAAAACACCAATGAGTACATCTTGTAAATTAGATGTTGATGAATTTGGAAAATCTATTGAAAAAAATATTTATAGAGCAATTATAAGAATATATATTTAATTTCCTTTATATAAACCTGATACAATGTTTCGTGTTTTCATAAATGAATGATTTCATGTATATCCTAAAGTGATTCATATTAAAGTTATGAAATGAGTAATTATAAATGTTAATTGAACTATTATCTCCAATTTGTTTTATATGAAATACCTCCATTTTAATTTTATATCATATTATGACTCATATTTTAAATATTTTGTAACTCATTAAAAAATCACACCAGGTAGATTTTATTTTATTGGAAATGTTTCATTTCCTATTCTTCCTATAATAAAATAACATTTAATATATCTAATTTAGATACTATGAATATCTATGTGGATAATTTTTTAATTATTATCGATCAAGAAAACATTGTGTGATTTTGGTGTTCGGATTGATAAATTTCATATTTTTTATTATAACACATATTTAATTTTAATTATTAAAACTTCTTTGCATCATTTTAGAACAAAGAATATCAATAATTAGTTTCATTTTCTTATATAACATATGAATAAGGGTGATATTTTTTATAATTTAACCCAATAAAGAATAAAATAGAATATGTATTTAATAAGACTTTAAATATTGAAAATTTTGATTAAATTAAATGTGAGCATAGTATATTATAAATTTAGTTTTATTTGTTATAAAATTTCCATTATATTAATTTATTAAGGGGGTTATTTGTAACACCCCATGCTTCCACTGTAATCTTTCCTTGAATAATACAGTAGTGTGTGTTGTACGTAACTTTGAGTTTTAACATACACCACAACCAATCAAACTTGCCGTTATGAATAGTAATACCAAATTTTTGAAATTTTATAAATTTTATATTTCAAAATGGAATTCATTTATGGATTTTTAATATCAATATTATCCAATGGTAAAATTTTGGTACTTTTGGGATAACTTTTATATTTTGATGAATACTAAAAATTACTATATTTTAATTAAAAACATCTTTTTTAATCAAAATAATTTATATTGATAACATATGAATTTTTGTGGTTTTAGTGTATATTTAGAATATATTTTTACCATTTAATACAATGGTGTTCATTGGACAAAATTTCACATTTAAACCGGTCATAAACAAGTGTCAATCTTTTTATAGTTATTATCTCTTAAAAACAAACTTTTTGTTTTAACAACGGGAATTAATTTTATATTAATTTCTTCCACTTCTGTGATTTGAATTTCTAAAAATGAATTCCATATTAATAATCAAGAGGTCCAAATTGTTTAAATAGGTAACTTTTATTTTTAGAAATTTTGAATAATTATTTCGGTAAATATTTTATTTACCATGGTTAAAAGGTAAATCTGGTAAATAAGGGTAAACAAATAATATTATAATAATACTAAATTACCCTAAAACGTGTCCAAACCATATTGGTTGATATATATCCGACCATGGGAATCTTTGGGTCGATTTTGGGAACCCATGGATCCACTTGTAAGTTAAAATGACACTTTATATTAAATAAGTTAAAGTAAAAAGCATTATTACATAAGCATATATCTTTTAGAAAAACAATTGTTACATAGGGTTATATATGTTATATTTTAGACTATAAATATTAATTAAAAGCAAAAATTATTTCCTACATAATGCTATTTTATATATAATTTTTTGACATTGAATAATTAAATTTATTTATGACACAACAATGATGCAGTATCTTCCTTATTAATAAAAGAATCAAATAATTGGTATTATAAATATTAAAATAGATGTGATTTGAAAGTTTTGATGCAATAAAAGAATTTAATTAATTAATATGACATTTTTTTATTCCTTAAATTATTTTGGTTTGAATTGATAAATTTGTTAAGCCTTTAACAAAAATCAATTATTAAATAGTTTTAAAATTGACAAAAAATATTTTTTAAAAAACTTATTATATTATTAATTCATATTCTATTTCTAAAAATCTAATATTCATCAAATTGAGTTATATTATAAAAGTTTTATAATTAATGGACCTATTGGGGGTCTATTGGAAGTATATAGTATGTTTATTAACAATATAATATAAAAATACAAAGTGACATAGTAAATGTCAAACTATTTAACTAAGAGTAAAATATAAATGGTACAGTTAATATAGTGACCCAAACCTATCTAAAATATTTTGGATGAAATTATTTCGACCCATATCCGCCTTAGAATTTGAATAATCCACTTTTGAGCCATTATATACCGAATATAAATTTATTATAAATTAATACTTTTACTTTTTCCTAAAGAGCCCCTCCTCCCCATTATAAAAGGACACCACTTCTAACCAATTCATCATAACTTCAAAGAATTTTGGTTCGACCAACCCCTGCCCAAATATCCTCTCAACTTCCCTCATTTCATCCTAGAGGCCTTATTTTTATCATAAATCCAACCTAAAGAGCCCATTTGATCAAATCAAAAAGAATGAACCCGAAGAATAGTTAATGTTTTCACCACCCTCTTTCAAGTTCCTTTCTTCTTCAACTTCTTCATTATTTGTAATTTCAATTATAAAACAATAACTCTAGTATCTTCTATATACTGTGATGTTATTATAAATATGGTACAACCAAATTTAGTATACTATCCATCCTTTGAATGAAATGTCACCATACGTGTGTACGTACGGATTACCGTCTCCACATCGTGGTGTAATTGTTATTCAAAACATTTTTATTTTGATGGGTATGATATTGATTTGTAATTGAATTGAATTATAAATATAACATTATAATGATTCATTATATATGATATACCATCAAATTTTAAATTATGTTAATATCAAAACAATGATATTTCCGCTCGTGAAAACGTACGGACTACCGTCTCCACAAACGCGATGGGATTCATTCCCCCTCGTATCCATTCAATTTTAATTCTTATTTGATGATTAAAAATAATTTTCAAGATCTTGATATCATTATTTATTTGAATAATATACAAACTATGGATAACAAACAAGGCTTCTGTAACAAAACATATTAAAAAAAATGAGTATGTAAACACCGGAAACGACGATAATACTATGATATAATTAAAAAAGAAATATTAAAAGATCATATATGATATAATATTTATGTATATGATTCATTTATAATATAATAACAATGATTTAACTATTATAAAGGAGTTTAACCTAACCCCTACCCAGGAAAAGTACAATGTAAGGGTTTATTTCACAATCTCTTCATTATCCGAGGTTTTTTATACATAAATATTTATTAGGACCTCTTTTTCATTCACATCCATGCTTCTTAAAATTGTATTTCGAAACATTATTAATATTTTACACAATATGGGTTAAAGTCATTTATACCCTTGTTGACTTTTTATAAGATGTTTTTAAAGGAATCTTTCGGTCGTTTTCAAAAAAAGGTACTTATTAACCTTTTCGACAAAATTAAGGCAAGAATGAATTTTTTTAACTTATACGGCGGGTGCGGCTATTTTCTACTGTTGTAAAATCGTAGAAGCTTCCCATAAAATATTATAAGAATATTTTCAAAGTAAAGGTTTTATTTTATTATTATGTGACTCTTAAATTATTTCAAAAAAGAAAGAGATATTTCTCTAAAAATAGTTTTTATTTCATCTATGTCAACATCCATTAATGGATTTTATTTTTTTTTGAGTTGATTTATTATGATACAAAACATCCATATTGCATTGATGGTTTTGTGATATGTTCGACTGTGGATGTGCTATTTTTATACCATTCATGATTTATAGTTAAAGTACTCACACTTCTTATGATTGTTTTAATACGAATTTTTATGATATGTTTAAACCTTTTCATATGTAGTATGTATTGGACTTGGTATGTGAAGGGTGGAGCCCACTATAACTCCTAGATGCATCAGTAGTTCTTATGAGACAACTTGATATGGAATTGTCTGAGGCCCTTTCCTAATTTGATTTATTGTTTTGGTCGAGGACTTAATCATTTTTAGATGTCTTGGCTAAGGCCTTCACAAAATGTTTCAGAATGTCCAGCATTATACATTACCTCATTATGGAAATAATATTGATAGTTTATGTGGTCATTACACTAGTAGAATACCCATGATTATGTTTTATTATGGAATTATTTACTCAGCTCATGTCCTTCCTATAAAAGTATTCATGTATATTATTTGTAAAAACATGTTGTTTCAATTATTTACCATGCTTAATATTTATGTCATTTTCCACTGTATTACTTACCCTTACTGAGAGTTTGATCTCACCCCATTTCATATGTTTCATTTTCCTAGGATATGAAGAAGTTAGTTATGAGTGATCTTCAGGCATAATCTATGAGGCTTGGATATTTCTAATGATATATATTTGTGTTGTATTTCTCTTCAAGCTATAAAGTTGAAATTATGTATGAATCTTGTTTCCAATAATACTAAACTGATCGATCTTTCGAGACATGATTTCCTTGTGATCATTCCAATGTTATGTAATAATGCACCGACTCTAGGTAACTAGGGTTAGGGTGTTACAATTGGTATCAGAGGGAGGTTTAATACAAACCTTGGAAACTAGATTTAGATAAAATCTGATTTGAGAACATAGAACTAATATAGACTTTGAGGATTATTATAGAAGAACTTCCTTTAATTTTGGTATTGTAGATATTTTGTGAGTTTTATGAGGAATAAATCCCTATCTAGATATGTGCAGGTAGAGGTGGATCTGCCATAGATATACCTACGGGTAAAACCGGAAAATGCCACTTTGAGCTAGACTCGAACGGGAACTAGTGCACGACAACGGGCTTTGCTGTACACTTGGTTATGACATGCCTAGGGAATATGATTAGGAAAACTCTAATTTTCATTACAAGTTTGGATTTATGTATTGTGATTCATAAACTAATCTAGTGTATGAAATTGTTTTGAAATGGCACATAGTGGACGGAATGGAAACCATATCAATGCACGCACTCCTTGTAGGGATATCCCGACAACTCATGATAATTATAGTGGAGCTAGTGATACAACCGGTGCTGATCAGCTTATCACTATATTGGGAAAACTCACTAAGGTTATAAATAATAACCTTACCCGTATAGAGAAACCTAATCCACAACATGGAGAATCAATGTTATATATCTTCATGATACAACAACAACAAACATTCAATGGGAGTACAAATCCATTAGTAGCATAGAAATTGATAAGTTCCCTAGAGAAACGTTTTCAGGCTTTGGGGAGTAGTGAAAGGGAAAAAGTTATCATGGTAGTTTACCACCCACCAGAGATGCTGATCAATGGTGTTCATTGATTGAAAACATGAAGGAAGTTGATGAAGTATCAAATATTAAATGGTGGGAGTTTAAATAAATTTTACTAGAAAAATACATTCCTCGTTACCATCAAGATGATATGTAAAGAAAATTTATAAGTCTGAGGAAAAAAGAGGATGAGAATGTCGCAAAGTATGAGGATAACTTTACAAAGTTAGTGAGGTATTCTGTAGATTATATACATAACCCAAGAAGTAAAAATTATTTTTTCTTTGATGGGTTAAAACCATTTCTCCATCGAGCGTTGGTCTCACAATCCTTCTCATCATACAAAGATATTATCTTCTGTTCCAAAAAGACAGAAAAAGAATTCTCTAAGTCTTATGACGTTAAAGGAAAGAAAGAGAATAAGTGAATGGTGGAACAAGAGACAGATAATGGGAAAAATGGAAAGAAGGATTTTCCATTATGTGATAATTGTGGTAAGAAACACCCCAGTACTTGCCTAAAGGGAATGGGAGTTTGTTACAAATGTTGAGAATAAGGACACTAGACTCATGATTGAAAGGGAAATAAAGATGTTGTAAATGTTGAATGCTACAATTTTAGAAAAATGTGGAATCATGAAAATGAATTTCCTAAGGGTCAGAAAAACATACCTCATAAAATGCCAAGGGATCAAGGCCAATCATATTCGATCACTACTGTTGAGGTAGAAGCTCCGAAAGACGTGGGGGTAGGTAATTTAATGGTTTCCTAAAGCTTAACCAATGCATTATTTGATTCCATATCATCTCATCATTTCATATCTTCCCAGTTTTCTATGAAAATTAGATATTTCCAATTTGATTTAACAAGGAAGTTTTTAGTCAAAACGTTTAAGGGAAGTATAATTGCAACAATGTTTTGTGAATCAGTCCCCATTAGATCTTATAAAGGTTCTTTATCTTCTTATCTCATCATCACAACCATAATTTAATTTGATATAATCCTCGGTATGGATTGGATTTTGGACCACGATGCAATTATTTATTATAAGAAGAAGGCGGTTACGATTTTTGATGATGATGATAAGGAACACCTTATCTTTAGAGAAGAATCATCACCACCTAATTCATATCTAGATCCACCCCCAGTATCTCAACTAAATTCAATTATAAGGGAGGAAGAGAATGAAATAACTATGGTTGAGTAAAGTAATGTTTAAATATAGTATATAACTATTGTGAAATAATATGTATATGTGTTTCTGTAGGATTTACCTGGACATCCTCCAGAATGAGAAATTGAGTTTTTCATTGATTTAACTCCTAGTTCATGGCCTATATCAAAGACCCCTTATAGAATGGCCACTATGGAATTAGATGAACTAAATAGACAACTAGAGGAATGGAGTAATAATGGATTTATTAACCCTAGTGTTTCTCCATGGGGAGCCCCTGTACTTTCTGTTAAGAAGAAAGATCGATCTATGAGGTTCTGTATCGAATACAGGAGAATCAATGCTATAACAATAAATAACATGTATCCCCTACCTCGTATTGATGATTTATTTGACCAACTGTATGGAGCACAATAGTTTTCAAATATTGACCTTCGATCTGGATACCATTCGTTGTGTGTAAAGAAGGAAGATGTCCCGAAGGCAGTATTTCAAACCACGTACGGGCATTACGAGTTTACAATAATGCCTTTTGGATTGACAAACACACCCTCTATATTCATGGCTCTAATTAATAGAGTTTTCAAGTAATATCATGATGATTTTGTGGTGGGTTTTATTGATGAAATCTTGGTATACTCCAAAAGCTTCATGGATCGTGAAAATCACTTGCGCATTATCTTGAGGACTGTTAGATGACATGAATTATATGGGATGTTTAGCAAGGGTGAATTCCTGCTTCATGAGATTTCTTTTCTTGGCCATATTTTCTCTAAGAATGGAATCCCTGTTGATCTTTCTAAGATAAGAGCAATCCATGAATGGGCAGCACCGACAAGTATAAGCGAGGTACGCAGTTTTATTGGTTTAGCAGGATATTATGGACGTTTCGTCAAGAATTTTGGCCAATTGGATAACCAATTAACGAAGCTCACACGTAAAGGGGTTAAATTTGTTTAGAAAAAAGAGTGTGAAGAAGGATTAGAAGAACTGACGATAATATTAGTCAATGCTCCTATATTGACTCTACCGTCGTGGAATGATGGGTTTTTTATTTATAGTGATTCTTCAAAGAAAGGGCTTGGTAGTGTCCTTATGCAAAAAGATAGGGTTATTGCCTATCCATAACGACAACTGAAAATTCATGAGAAAAAATATCCTACTCATGATCATGAGTAATCTGTTGTAATTGTTTCTTTAAATATATGGATACATTATCTCTATGGAGAAATTTTTTAGATTTATACTGATCACAAGAGTTTGATGTACATTTTATCATAGAAAGAACTCAACATGAGGCAATGGAGACAGATTGAACTACATAAGGATTATTATTGCATGATACACTACCACCTGGGGAAGGCAAATAAGGTGGCAGATGCTTTGAACTGAAAAGATCTTGTAGTTTTGAACAAGATGAGAGTTGAAAAGAAATCGATATACATGGATCTAGTAATGATGGATATGGGAATCACCATGGAAGGTGAAACATAAATTATTTTTCAAATGGTTGTCAGTCTATATTTACTATAAAGGATAAAGAGTTCTCAGACCGATGATAAATAGTTTAAAAAGAAGATTAATGCTATGAATGATAGGTGATTGAGTGACTTTGTGTATGAAGAGGAAATTTTGAAATATGGGAGGAGACTTTGTGTTCCCGATATACCTGATCTAAAAAGGGAATTTTTGGACAATGCCCATAGTTCCAATTTTTCTATACACCGCAGAAGCACCAAAATGTATAAAGATTTGAAGGAACATTTTTAGTGGGACAACATGAAGAGGGAGATTGCGGATTTTGTGTCTATATGTACGGTTTGTTAACAAGTTAAAGCTGTAAGTCAATAGCCGGGTGGAGTATTACAACCTCTAACCATACATGAGTGGAAATGGTATAATATCATGATGAACTTTGTCATGGGACTACCAAAGAATCCTAGAAGGAACGATGCAATATGGGTCATTGTTGATCGTCTTACCAAGTCATAAAATTTTCGGGCTATAAGGGAAGATTTACCACTCGAACGTCTAATAATACTATATATTAATGATGTTGTGAGACTTCATGGAGTACTCCTATCGATTTTTTCTCTTCGTGATCCCCGTTTTACTTCAAGATTCTAGAAAAGTCTTCAGAAAGCCTTGGATATTGAACTTCATTTGAGCACTGCCTCCCTCCCTCAAACAGATGGACAGTAAGAAAGGTCTATTCATACCTTAGATGATGTGTTGAGATCATTCTCACTTGACTTTCAAGGTCAGTGGGATCAATATTTACCTCGGGTGGAATTTTCCTATAACAATAGCTTCTATTCAAGTATTCGTATAGCACCGTATGAAGCGATATATGGAATGTGATGTGTCACACCAACCTGTTGAGATGATTTTGGTGAAAGAAAACGCATAGGCCCAGAACTAGTGGAAGAAATTATGGAAATGGTGAAGGTAATCCAAAACCACAACAAAGCAGCACAAAGTAGGTAGAAGTGATATGCTGGAAACCGAAGGAAGGATTTGGAATTTCAGGTAGGAGATCATTTTTTCATGAAGGTATATCTATGGAAGGGTGTTATACATTTTGGTAAGAAGGGAAAATTTAGTCCTAGGTACATCGGACCATTCGAAATTCTATAAATAATTGGGGTTGTAGCGTACTGTTTGGAAATGCAGCCAAATCTCTCCAAAGTTCATGATGTGTTCCACATATCACTGTTGAGAAAATACATGCCTGAACCAACGCATGTACTCACTTATGGGGAATTAGAACTGGAACCCGATCTATCTTATTGTGAAGAGCCCGTCAGGATTCTTAATATGAGAGAACAAGTGTAGAGAAGCCAGATGACTCCTCTGGTAAAAGTTCTATGGAGGAACCATAATATGGAAGAGGCAATGTGGGAACCCGAGGAACTTATGATGAAGAACAACCTAAATATTTATATACAGTAATTTTCTAGAAATTTCTAAGAAGAAATAATATGAAGGAGGGGAGAATGTAACACTCCAAGCTTTCACGGTATTCTTCTCCTTGAATAATACGGTAGCATGTGTTTTATGCAACTTCTTGTTCTAACACACACCACAACCGATCAAACATGCTGTTATGAATAGTAATACCCATCTTTTCAAATTATATAAATTTTATCTCTCAAAATGGACTTCATTTTTGGATTCGGAATATTGAAATTATCCTACAGTAACATTTTGGTATTTTCGGATAACATTTATATTTTGATGAATAGTGAAAATTAATAAATTTTAATTAAAAAAAACTTTTTTAAATAAAAATAATTAATCATGGTAATTTATGAATTTCAGTGGTTTTAAATTATATTTTGTTTATATTATTACCATTTAATAAAATTTTGGTCATTGGAATCAATTTCACAATTAAACAAGACATAAACAAGTGTCAATCTTTTCATAGTTATTATCTCTTAAAAACACGCTTTTTTGTTTTAACAATAGGAATTAATTTTAAATTAATTTCTTCCACTTATATGTTTTAAATTTAGAAAAATGGATTCTATATTTAAATCAGATGTTAAAATTTTTTTAAATAGGTAACTTTTATTTTTAGTCATTTAGAATAATTACTTCGGTAAATATTTTATTTACCATGGTTAAAAGGTAAATCCGGTAAATAATGGTAAACAAATAATATTATAATAATGATACATTACCCGAAAACGTGACCTAACCCTACGGGTTGATATATTTCCGACCATGGCATCTTTGGGTCGATTTTGTGATTCCATGGATCCACTTGTAAGTCATAATGACACTTTATATTAATTATGTTAAAGTAAAAACAAAAATAACATAAGAATATATCTTTTAGAAAAACAATTTTTATATAGGGTTATATATGTTATATTTTAGATTATAAAAATTTATTAAAACCTAAAATTATATCCTACATTATGGTATTTTATTTATAATTTTTAGACATTGAATAATTAAATTTATTTATGACACAATAATGATGCACTATCTTTCTTATTGATGAAAGAACCAAATAATTGCTATTATAAATATAAAAATAGATATAATTTGAATGTTTTGATTCCATACACTAATTTTAATAATTAATATGACATGTTAGGATTTCTTAAATGAATTTTGTTTGAATTGATAATGTTGTTAAAACTTTAACAAAAATCAATTATTAAATAGTGTCAAAATTGACATAAAAGAGTTTCTAAAACAAATATTATATTATTAATTCATATTATGTTCCCAAAAATATAAGATTCATCCAAATGACTTATATGAAAATATTTTTGTCATTAATGTACCACTTGGGGGTCTCTTAGAAGTATATAGTATGTTTATTAACCATATAATATAAATATACAAAGTGACATGGTAAATGTCAAACTTTTTAACTAAGAGTTAAATATAAATTATAAGGTTAATATAGTGACTCAAACCTTTCTAAGACCTATTTGATGAACGGATTTATACCCATCCCCACCTTATACTTTTACTAATCCTCTTTGGATCCATTATGAACCTAATATTAATTTATTAGAAATTAATACTTCATGTTTTTCCTAAAGATCCCCTCCTCTCCCTTATAAAATGACACCAATTCTAACCAATTCTTCATACCGTCAAATACTTTGGGTTCGCCCAAAAACTGACCAAATCTCCTCTAAACTTCCCTCACTTCAACCTAGAGGCCATAGTTTCATCAGAAAGCCAACCTAAGGAGTCCTTTTGATAAAATCAAAAAGGAAGAACCCGAAGAAGAAGTAATGTTTTCACCACCCTCTTTCAAGTTCCTTTCTCCTTTAGCTTCTTCTTTCATTGTTATTTGCATTCTAAAAAAATAACTCCAGTATATTATATATACATTGATGTTATTATAAATATGGTACTTCCATATTCAGTATACTATCCATCCTTTTAATGACATGTCACCATACGTGCATATGTACGGCTTACCGTCTCCACGTCGTGGTGTAATTGTTATTCAAAACATTATTATTTAGATGGGCATGATATTGATGTGTAATTGTAGTAAATAACAAATATAAAATTATAATGAATTTTTATATATGATATAACATCCAATTATATATTATTTTAATATCAAAAGACTGATATTGTCGCTCGTGCGTACGTACAGACTACCGTCTCCACGAACATGATGAGATTCATTCCTCATCGTATCTATTCAAGTGTAATTCTCATTTGATGATTAAAAATAATATTTAAGGACTTGATATCATTATGTATATGAATATGATACCAAATATGGATAAATACACGTCTTATGTAACAAATCAAATTAATGAAAATGAGTAAGTTAACACTAGAAATGACGATAATACTAAGATATTATTAAAAAAGAAATATTGATAGGTCATATATGATATCATATTTATGTATATGATTCCTTTATAATTTAATAAAAATTAATTAACTATTATAAAATATTTTAACCAACCCTCTACCAAATAAATGTATAATGTAGGGGTTTATTTCACAATCTTATCATTAGTTGAGGTTGTTTATACCTAATTATCTACTGTGACCTCTTTATCAACCACATCTGTGTTTATTAAAAATGTATTTCAAAACATTCATACTATTTTATAGAATATTGGTTAAAGTCAATTATACCCTTCTTCGACTTTTTATAAGATTTTTATAGAGGAATCTTTCTGTCGTTTTCCAAAAAAGGTCTTTTTTAACCTTTTCGACAAAATTAAGGCAACAATGTCTTTTTTAACTTATTCGGCGGGTGCGGATATTTTCTACCGTTATAAACTCATAGAATCTTCCCTTACAAGATTATAAGAATATTTTCAAATTAAATGTTTTATTTTATAATTATGTGACTCTTAAATGATTTCAAAATAGAAATAGATATTTCTCTAAAAGGAGTTTTAATTTAATCTATGTCAACATCCTTTGATGGATTTTAAGTTTATTTGGATTTTATTTATTATTATACAAAACTTCCATATTATATTGATGGTTTGGTGATATGTTTGACTGTGGATGTGCTATTTTTATATCATTCATGATTTATGGTTAATGTTTTGAAATTTTGTATGATTCTTTTAATACGAATGTTTATGATATGTTTAAACCTTTTCATATGAGGAATGTATTGGACTTAGTATGTGATTGGTGGAGCCTGCTATATCTCCTCAATGCATCGGTAGGTCTCATGAGACAATTAGATATGGAATTGTCCAAGGCCCTTTCTAAATTTGATTTATGGGTTTGGCCATGGCCTTAATCATTTTTATACGTCTTGGATGAGGCCATGACAAAATATTTCCAATTTGTCCGACATTATACATTCCCTCATTGTGGATATAATATTGATGGTTTAGGTGGTCATTCGACTAGTAGAATACCAATGATTATGTATTATTATGGCATAGTTTACTCAGTTCATATAATTTCCATAAAAGTATTAATGTTTATTATTGGTAAAGGCATGTGGTTTCAATTATTTACCATGGTTAATATTTATGTCATTTTCCGCGGTATTACTTACCCTTACTAAGCAGTGAGATCAACCTTTTTCTTATATTTAATTTTCCCAGGATATGAAGAAGTTAGTTATGAGTGAGTTACAGGAATAATCTTGGAGGCTTGGATGTTTCTAATGAAATATATTTGGGTTTTATTTCTCTTCAAGCTCTAATGTTAAACTTATGTATGAATCTTTTTTCCAATATTACTAAATTGATAGGTCTTTTGAGACATTATTTCTTTTTGACCATGCCAATGTTATGTAATAAGGCACCAACTCTGGGTAACTAGGGTTGCTGCGTTACATTATAAGTTTTTAGACTACTTGTTTTAAAAAAAATTATATTTTCTTTTTGAAAAATTTCAAAAAAGGGTAGAATTATATAAAAACATGTTTCAGTTGTTTTATTTTAGAATAGAAGATTTTATTGAGAGTTTTTTGTTTTTTTATGTTCAAGCCCTTGAATTATTTTATATTTAAAAAAACATTTATTAATTTTTTTTATTTTTATTATATCATAATTTATAGTGATTATAATGTTGTAATTATAATTTATAAATAAATATATTAAGTTTATCTACCTTTTATTACACTATGATGATTTATAATTAAATCTCTATAATGATCTCATTTTAATATGAACATGCTACATGTATTTAGTTGTATTTATAATTTTCAGTTTATATTGTATAAATGTTTTAATTACCTACTCTTTTATAACTTCATTTGTATTTTTTGGATGTTCATGAAATAGATTCCATTTGATAAATAGTTATTTTTTAGTAATCATTTTACTAAGTGGATGTTTACATTTATGGTTTAAGTTCTATAAAAAATTATCTATGTATCTTTAGTAGTTCTGGAATTATGGAATTTCTAAAATTCATTTTCTTTGGTATTTGATTAATAACTCTCTTGATTTGAATTGGAATCATATGATGCTTTTTCATTAGAATTATAAGACATTTAGCAATGTTTCATTCAACAATAATAAATTCGGTAAATATTGGATTTGGTTTGCTGGAACCAACTAATTTTATACTTACTATTACATGTATATTCAATGATCTGATTATTAATTTAGATATTTGATCACATATTGATTCTTCTTATACATAATAGTAATGAGTTAATGTCATAGATTATATATCTCATTGAAAAGAGGATATCATTCCACTTCTATGATGAGAACCTTTAAATCCGTTGATGATATAATTAAAACTATTTGTATGTTCATATATCGTACTAACAAAGGGAACATAGTATAAAGACTATTTGGTGGGAGTACTCATAAATATATAAGGCTTCTTCTCATGAAGTTAATACTTGTTAATATCCAACAAAAGAGATTATGAGATCAAACCCACAAATAGGAATTCAAAATGTTTTAATTTCATTATATATTCTTATCTACAATCATGTGTAATGGTCCATAGAATTTGATATTATCATCAATTCGTGTCATGACTCGTTCACTATGATTTTCTAATAAAAACGGTCGCATCATGTTCTGGAGAGAAGTAGGGTGCATTGGGTGTGTCATGAATTACATATTATTAATGTATAGTAACATATGTATTTGTACCTTCCATATTTATGGAAACTGATATCTCGTCCCTTTTACTGAAATATAATTGTATCATAAATTCCATGTCTATCATGAAACATCATTTATTTCTGATTTCTAAAGGAATTTGTATCAAGAATATTGGTTGGTGATGTAAATGTTAACCCTTCATGATGCAATATTGAGAAAATGTATTATATTATGTATTGAGAGTTCATATGTGGTCGAAAATATTGTGACATTAAGATTGTTCTCTTGGATTCCTTAACCCATCGCGTGACATTAATCATGGACTTTGGGTGTGACCAGCTATTTACTATGAGAAAGAACCCTATAAGGTCACACGGTAAGTGTTTCTATTGATCTTAATTAATTTATATTTGAATTTAATTAGTGGAATACATATTATTCTTAATGGGGAGGACTAATTTCATTAATGTTTTATAGATCATATAAATTAAATAAATATTTATTCATTAGATTGTAAATAATATTTATTTATTTATTTTGTTAAAAATTTAATAAATATGTATTCCCTAGTTTGTGGGTAAAAATATTTATTAATAAATAAATTGTTTTCTTGGGTGTAGAATAAATGTTGAGGAGTTCAAAAAAATTGAGACTGTGTGTGGTAATATATATTAATTTATAAGTCAATAAAAAAATATTTGATATTTTGTATGTTAGCACAGATGCCATAAAATAATATTATTATAATTATGTGGAATGTGGTTTGATCAATATTATACTATTATGTAAGGTCTTGTATCAATTTAAATATTATTTTAACCTAATCCATAATTTTATACAAATATGGTTATGTTTATTGTGTAGAGTTAATTAATATATAGAGAAGTGTTGTGCAGAATGGATTTCTCTCTCAAATTATATTTTTCTCCTCCTTTCAAAAATGAGAAATGAAATAGAGATTCATTCATGATCAATGGAATAAAATCATCATGAATAACATAATAAAATTGATCCACCACACTACCACCTAGAAATTAATTGACATTTTTTGAAGCTCAAAGGAGAATATGTGGATAACTATTAGATAGATTCTAAACCTAGATCATTAGAGTGTAACAAAGTTAATACAAAAAAAACATTTTCATATTATCAAAATTTACATGAAATAAAGGATCATAATTCAATAAATCATGTTTTATGATCATAAATAAACTAATTATAAATTTAATGTGAAATGATTCTATATTGGGCTATTAAGAAACTCACTATTAATAGAAATTTTGATATATTTTTCACTAAATATGATTCTGCTATCTTGAAACCTATAAGTTTTATTAGAGTAGTCACATTTTAAATTTATAATTATTTATTTGATTATTTTTCAGTATGTGCAGTAGTGGTTATTTTTTATTTCGTATTATTTATTCATTAATCAGATTTCAATTAATATTTGTTCAATATTTTAATTTCATGGTTCAAGACTCAAAATTTCTTAAGTCCAATAATATATGAATAATGAATGGAGAGGTAACACCCCAATATTTCATAGAATTTTATCTTCTTTAAGGTAATTCAACAGTTTGTGTTATACGCACCACCAAGTTTAAGCATACCCCGACCTACCAAACTTGCAGTTCAAATAGTGGTTATGAATATTATTAACTAAATTATAAATTTATTAAACTACACATAATTTTGGAATCCATATTATGTGTTTTTTAGACATTATATAAGAACATATTCAATTTTTCAGATAAAAGAAGTATTTTTCAAAAATGCAATTTTACCGCCTTTTAATGGTGAACCCCCATTGTGATGAATCCTTCATTATCACCCATTGATGCGGTGGCTGATGTATTCATTCACTGGGACCTTATCTACCTGCTTGTCGACTCGGTATACTGATACATTGGTCACAGGGATCAATGCTACATACATTATATAGAATTGAGAGTTTGACTATCCTTCTTGAGTCACCTACCCATTTATATATGCTCATTTGATTATGGTACATCTTGATCACTTTCAAGATTTCTTTATGAATAATTCCAACTAGGTTATCAATTCAGGATCCTGATGATGATCCGATGAGTGATTAGGCTTCAGTTCAGGTTCCATCACGCAAGGTCCTTCCTCTAGGTGGGCAGATAGCAGCAGCACCCCCCCCCCCCACCTGTTTAGTAGCAGATAGTACCAGCAGAGCAGACGAGTGGTGGAATGCTCTTGGCGGAAACCTAGATGGAGTAGCACATTATCTCACTACGGAAGGACCCCTCTGATCCTCGTCCAGTAGGGGGTATTGTCTCTCATCTTCCTTTGATTTTTGATCCTTCTTCATTCCCTGACATCCATGAGATTGAGGTATGACCTATGGTTCCAAATCGGGTGAATGGTGATCTCTCGGTCCATATTTCTTCTATGGAGTTTGTGAAGGTGGTGTCACGGCTGTATCTAGTCCTTGTTGCACGATTTTGGAAGAATCGATCCTCAATTGATAGCTTTCATAGGTTCGTCTCCTAATCCTGGAAGTTCATGATCAAGTGTTTGTAGGGAATTTAGATTCGAGGAAATTTTAGATCTATTTTTCTTGTGAAGAGGATTGAGATTTTGCCTAGTCGTCTACACTGAGTGTTATTGATGGGTTCAGATTCTCCCTTTTTCGCTGGTCCTTTGATTTTCATCTCCATCATGATCCTCCAACCACAGCGTTATGGGTAATGCTTCATGGAATTTCCTTACCTTTCTAGAACCCTACAATTCTATGTGTTATTGGTAATTTGATCGGTCATTTCGTGTGTATGGACCCGCAGACCCGTGTTGCTTTCCATCCAGCTGCTCCGCGAATTTGTGTTGAAGTTGACGTCTCGAAAGCACTGTTTGAATCTGTGTGTTTCGAAGTTGAGGGTGACATCAAATGGCATCAACATGTCTTCTTTGAGTTGTGGACACTCTTCTGTGTGAACTATTGTCGCCTTGGTCACTCAGATCTCCTCTATCGCCGCATTCCTCGCCATAGAGAGGATGATGCAATGCAACCTCCTGATGCTCGTGGTCATCACACTACACAAGAGGCATGTGGATCAAAAGATGTCTTCATTGCTACAACTACTAGAGATGCAAGCTTTGAGGACCTGGGTGACGCTTCTCATGTTCTGAGGAAGGAGTCCAATGGATGCATCAATCCATCGGTTAAGAGAGGTTTTGGACAGGTTGAACCAAGATCTCAAACACAGTGTTGCTGCTAAGTCAGGATGGTTGAAGGAGCTCTCAGATTCTGAATGTGGTAATAGGGTGTCTGGTAAGTGAAACATTGATGTTGGTCTAAAGGAAGGTAGTGTCATATCTCTTAATAACCGTTTTGCAGTTCTGTCTGATCTGGATTTCAATACTCATGAAGCACAACACTCACCTCGGGATATGGTCACATCAGATTATGATAAGTCTAGTCATGGTGATAATAGGGTAATGGGGGAGGCTGTTGGGGACCCTACTATCCTGATTCAGGAGGAACCAAATGAGGGATATGGTGGGCCATAGAAGAGTGAACTTATGTACCTGGGGAAAGAGGTTCCTGAAAAAGAAGTTGGCAAAATTTCTGATCAATTGTTGAATGAGAATGAAAATCTGAAGCAGAAATACGTTGAGGAGATATCCTTGGATATGAAATAATTCTTAGAGGCAAGTGGTAAGAATCAGAACAATGGAGTGTATTCTTTGTGTTTGACAAATGTAGATGTTAACAAGGAACCATACTGGGATATAGACTCTTTGGTGCATGAGGGCTCTCAAATAGTGTATGAGGGGAAGGGGAACCAAGGATGTCATGAAAAGGGTCATATTAAGGAATCATATAGTGAGATTATTAGGAATGTGATGAAAAGGAACTAAAGCAATGTAGCTTCCACCGCTTCACCAAAGAGGAAGCCCATAAAAGATTACTCCAATAGGATGAGGACCATATCCACCAGGTCTTCTAAAAAATGGAAAATTGAAAGTCACGGATCAAAAGAGGGGATGATGTAGGAACATTGAACCCATGTCCCCAGTGCAGTTACGTCTGAGGGAGAAATAAATCCAAATGCTAATTCAATACACTCTGCATTCTGAATGGGAGTCAGCGGATCCAGATGAGTTCTCAGAAGGTGGTGGTGGTGATGGCTTTGATTCTTTCTGATAATTTATAAGCTTTCAAAACTACCTACTTGAAAGTTAAAAATGATTCATGTATGTCACATTGAAAGACTATAAAATGTAAACCATAATACCAATATAAATGAAACTTTAAACATTCATTAAACTTATAAGGAATTATTAAAAACAAAAAACATTTCATAAAAAATATTCATGAAAAATAATTTATAATATTTCAAAACCGCCTACCTAAAAGTTAAAAATGATTCAATTACGTGACTTTGGAAGAATATAAAATATAAACCATAAGACCAATATAAAAAAACCTTTAAACATTGAATAAAAATATAAGGAATTGTTGAAAAAAATCATTTAATAAAAATTGTTCATGAAAAATAATTTATAATCATTCAAAACTGCTTACATGAAACATAAAAATGTTTCAAGTATGTGACTTTGATAGACTATAATATATAAAGCATTAGTCCAATATAAACGAAACATTAACCATTGATTAAACATATAGGAAATTTTTTTAAAAATCATTTCATAAAAAATGATCATGAAAAATAATTTATAAGCTTTCAAAACCGCCTACTTGAAAGTTAACAATGTTTCAAGTACAGGACATTGAAAGACTATAAAATATAAACCATAAGACCAATATAAACTAAACTAAAAACATTCATTAAACTTATAAGCAATTGTTGAAAAAAAAATCATTTCATAAAAAATGTTCATGAAAAATAATTTATAATCTTACAAAACCGCCTAAATGAAAGTTAAAAATGTTTCAAGTACATAACATTGAAAGACTATAAAATATAAACCATAAAACCAATATAAATGAAACATTAAACATTGATTTAACATATAAGAAATTTTTGAAATCAAAAATCATTTCATAAAAAAGTTTTATGAAAAATAATTTATAAGCTCTCAAAACCGCCTACTTGAAAGTAAAAAATGATCAACTACGTGACATTGAAAAACTATAAAATATAAAACCTAAGACCAATATATAAAAAATATTAAAAATTCATTAAAATTATAATAAATTGTTGAAAAAAATCATTTCATAAAAAAATTTCATGAAAAATAATTTATAATCTTTCAGAACTGCCTACCTGAATGTTAAACATGTTTCAAGTACGTGGCTTTGAAAGACTGTAAAATATAAACCATAAGAACAATATAAACGAAACATTAAACATTCATTAAACTTATAGGAGTCAACCCTGCATCAATGTAATGCATGGTGTCACTAGTATCATATACATCTATAATCTTTGATGCATGAGAACATGTCATATCTCCTTTCATGGGACAAAAAAATCCATTTTCCCACCTTTCATGTCCATATCCATATCAACTTCTGGATACATAAGGGTATGGTGAAAGATATGCACATGAAATTCTCATCTGTTCCCATTCCTGGAAATACCAACCGCTTCATCCCCACAATTCATCCAACCATTATAATTTCTTCCACAATTGCCACCCCATTTCCCCAGGCCCAGTTGAACAGATGAAAACACCAACGATTCCACATAGCACATTGAACTCTTCATCACCAAATTGTTATCCTTTATCATCTTCAAAAGGATATAGTAGGACTACGATCGGACAAAATGTCAATGCCTAACAAGTACTGAGCAAGGTCAAACCATGATGACCGAGTGGATCCAATAATGGGTATCCTCTGGATAGGAAGACCAAGAAGCACAACCACATCCTAGAGGATGATGTTCATCTCTCCCTCAGGCAGGTAGAATGTGTGTGTCTCTAGTCTCCACCTCTCCATGAGTGTAGCTAGTAGGTGATGGTCTAAAAATGTAAAATCTGATATCGCAATTCCATAAAATCCAGCACAACGCGTGTTTGGTATAATGGAGGCAGGAGGCTCTATGTGATTAAAATGGTGTGCTCGACGCACCCTAATAAATCGATCTGGACCACCCTCTATCACAACCTATGAACAATGGGTAGCATGCTGACTGAGTAGTATGGTGTCATTCATCTTTATATAAACAAATGATTATTCACAATGTTTTGTGATGTTTTTTTACTAAAATAATGTGACATGTATTCATGTTTTTTTAAGCATATTACTAAAGATTATTAAGATATGATTTTACCTATAATGGAGTTTCTTGTAAGATATGGTTATAAATATTTAAATATATAATCATTTTTCTGTGTTATATGGATGTTTATTAGAAAATTATGTGATTTATAATTTATATATGATTTTTTACATGATTTTATGTTTCATGATTATTTTCTCAATCACATAATGTTTTGAAAACAAACGTAAAGGGAAGATGATTTTGGGTTTACGGTCATATTTTTGATTTTAGGATTTAGAGATTAGGGTTTCACATTTTTCCTTTTCGATCTAAGCTTTTGGAATTTTTTTTACCATATAATGGTTTAGGTTAATGATTTGAGAAATGATTTTTAGGATTGTGGTTTAGAATGTTAGAATTATGGTATAAAAAAGATGTTTTTGGGTTTACTATTATTATTTTCAGTATTGGGGGTTAGAAAGCTAAGGTAAAAGGAAGAGATAACAACATAAAATTTACAATATGAGAATCTCACAATAACGACAAAACATCATTATGGATTAGAATGTGAACTCTACCAAACAAAGTTAGGGAATAGTTTCCGATTATGACCTTCTTGATTACATATGGTGAATATCAAGCTTTTTCTTTATTCTTGATGCCATTCCATCTCATTTTTCATCATGCTGGCCTTTGATCTACCATGGGGATGGAACCGATTCATAACATGTACCACTATCGGTTGACCTTCGGTAATTGGGAAATAATTTAACTCGCCAGTAGGTGTCCATGGTACAACATAGTAGTTAAAAATGGTGTTCATCTAGTACACTGGATTAACATATTCTTCCCATGATATGTTAATAAAGGCACATGCGGCAATGGCGTGTGAGTATTGAAACCATAAGGCCTGAAATATTCCACATTGGCATTGCCTCATTTCTAGTACTACAACCATTTTTTCACCAGTTCTATTTGTGATGGGGTTTGCCTTATCTTGGATATCAAATTGAGAGTCTTCTTGTCAAAATTGGCAGACTTGATAACTAAAATCTTCTTCAATATTCTTTTCAATCTCTCGTTGAAAATGTACTTCGTACTTTAGCTCTTGATGTATTCCATCTGATGCAAGTTTTTGTCTATCAACAATGTATTCATGCAATGATATAATGTCTTTCGAACAAGGGAAGTTATAGGTAGCTTGTGAAGCCCTTTGTAGACACCATTGATGCGCTCTACAATGTTTGTGGGCATGTCTCTAAACCTCTTCCCCCCATAATATTCCAATGTTCATTTTTCTTTTGGAATTCGAATCATATAATCGTAAAATTTTTCATTAACCTAACGTCTTTGTTACAAATATTTCTTCAAACCATAAATTATCAGAATCATATGATACACAGAATATAGGATATTTCACATATTTTGAATTTATCATTACATTGATATACAAAAAAATAACGAATACAATGCGTTCCAAGTCTGGTGATTGCCTTCTTCATCGGTTCGTTGTGGATTTTTTTTAAAGTTACTAGAAATGTGTCTAATGTTGAACTGATGATGTGAATTTGGGTAACTCCATGTATCAGGATCCGCATTGATTTCCTCATTAATTTCTCAATGTTGATCAGATATCAAACATACACCCCAAATTTTGGTGAAATGGTTGTTGATACATGCCAAAAACCAACTCCATGATTCATAGTTTTCATTCTCTACAATGGAAAAGGCAATAGGAATAGTTGAACGGCTTCCATCATGGGTTACTGAAATAAACAATACGCCCTTTTATTTTCCATATAGAAATGTTCCATCAATCTGAATGAAGTGTTTGGTAAAACAATATGCTGAGATACATGGGTGGAATGCCCCAAACAATCGATGAAATTAAACAGGAGATTGATCAATTCTGTTATCATGAGACACATATTAGTTTGTATCAAGATGGAATAAAACTTGTTTATGATGTCTCAGTATATCTAGAAAGTGTGGAAATACTCGATATGAGTCATCCCAATCACCATAGACCTTCATAATTGCCTTCTGTTTCTCCATCCATGCCTTATTATACAAAATCTTATAACTAAATGTTTGTTGTATCTTCTCTTGCACAAAGGATATCAGAACATCATGACATGTCTTAATCATCTCAACAATAATGGATGACCCAAATTCTATATCCAATAAAGTATGATATTGTGTAATACTTGGCTAAATTTAAGTATGAGCTGCCTCAATCCTTGAGATTCTCCATCCTGCAAATGCAATGTCTGGAATCTCCCTCAATCGAAATCTACAATCATCCCCATACATCTCACAACCTATGACATATTTTCTATGGTCCGATTCATAAACTACATAGCTACAGTGCCTCTCAATGTGAATTCCCTTTAGAGTACTTTTTAATGCATCTTGACTTGGATAATTCCTTCCAACATATAAAGTTTTCTCCATCTCACAAAACCTATCTCGTATAACTCCGGGAAACATAGTTTCCGGTGTGAGAAAATTATCTTCAAATTAATTCACATGTGTCATTACTTCTGACCAAGATGCAAAGAGTGGTGGATGATGTATTGTAGTTAGATCCCACTGTACAACTAATGTATTTCTTGAAACTTTCATCGTTCCTTCCTCATCATCACTATTATCACCATCTGTTTCGTTATTATGAAACTCCTAATCTGATGTCATGTTAACATGTATATCCAGGAGATCAAGTAGATTTTCCTATTATCCATCATTTGGAATATTCTCAACTTCATGGGGTGGACTATCTTCATCCACTCTTGTAAGTCTATGTCTTTCTAAAATTGGATGTTGTTGTTGTATAGTAGAGACATCAACATATAACTTTATCATGGTATCATATGAATGTTGACAAAACAAATTTATTTTTTTGTTCCATTTCACACCATCAACCAATAGAAAAGCTAGATGCCACAATGTTGACGAAAACTACAAATGTCTATAACTCATTTTCTTGATCTTTTGATCGGGTCCTAGATATAATGAGCCAGGAATTCTATCTTGAAGGTCACATTGGGTTACACAATCAGTTTTATTAACCACTGTTATTGGTTGTGTACTGTATGAAGATCCTTTCTTAGATTGAATAACCTCCCCATAGTAGTACGCACAGGAAAACATTACGCTCTACGTAAAAAAAGTCTTCTGATCAAGATTTTGATAATGTAAGTGACATTCATAATGATGGTTACCAATATAAGTTGGATTTTATACTTTGAAGATGTAATTAACTACTTATTAAAAATAATTTGGATTTTACCTCAGATGCAAATAATTATTATTAATTTTAAACTATACAATCTATATGATACCTAAACATTAAAAGATATTATATCCTATACTAGGATATTTTTAGTACACTTTTTAATTAGTTAATCATTCATCAATAAATAGTTATTCCATTCTAAATTATTTATTATTTATTCAAAAACATAGTAGAGTTAAAATATAAATAACATGGATTTAACAAATAAATAACATCATGTTTCGAGCTTCTTGCCTTTCTTGCAGTGAATTGGATATCAAAATTTCAGAAAACCCGTTGTCACACGGGTTTTTTGAAATTTTGATATACAATTCACTAAAATTAAGGATAAAATCATGAAACATGATGTTAATTTTTTTTAACTCCATGTTTTTTATATTTTAACTTCATGTAATTTATATTTTAACTACATGTTATTTATATTTTAACTCCATGTTATTTATTTTTTCACTTTCACTACATGTTGTTTTTAACTCCATGTTGTTTTTTAACTCCATGTTGTTTTTTAACTCCATGTTGTCTATGTTATTTAATATCATTTGAACTGTATTTTTTTAACTCTAAGTTATTTATTAATTAATTTCTAATTAATCATTCCTAATAATAACTATCAACATCAGTAGTAAATTATCAATTTATCATTTATTTTCATAGATATTTTAGTAGTTTATAAAGAAATATGCATATCTTAAGAATATCCCACGGGAGTGTCAAACCAGAATGCTGCAAGGCCTGTTGTTGTGCACCAGTTCCTGTTCGAGTCTAGCTCAAATCGGTGTTTCGGGTTTTACCCCTTGGAACATCTGTGCCAGAGCCATATTCTCTTATTTTTATCCAGACAAGGATTTCACTTCTTAGATTACATAGCATTTATGCTACAAAAATTACATTAAAAGAATCCTAAATTAATTTATACTAATGATAATTGTAATTCCAAAATATATATAACTTATTAAACAATTTAATAAACAAAAAAAATTAAAACTACTAAACTACTAAAGAATTAAAATATTTAACTATAAAAAAATTCAACTAAATAAAAAATATTTAATTTACAAAAATATTTAAATAAAAACAATTCAATGAAATAAAAAACATTAAATTATAAACCATACCTCTAAAATCATACCAAAAATTTCAATCAACATACTTCGCCGTAAAAGAGAGAAATTGAGAGATAAATGTGTGTTTAGATGTGAGTTGAAAGGGAGGGGGCACTGCCCTTTTATGGGGCGCGGAGGCCAAGAAAACACCGCGGGTTCCACCTTCGCCACGTCAGCGATCCATGCTGGTAGTGCAAAGGTGGCACCCGTGATGCCTCCCCTTCACCTGAAATGAAATGGCGGCATCGTGGATGCTACCTTTGTGACACATTTTGAAAAATATTTGGACCCTAGCCATTTTCTGCAAAAAAAATTACAAACGTAAAATAAAACTCCGCACAAAACCACAATTTGTTAATTATTGTTATAAATCATTGTTTCTCATTCTAATAGCAATGAATCAAGGTCAATCTGAACAACTGCACAGGTTGGTTCTTCAATTTATTATTTGTGATTTTATTCTTCATTCCTTCTTCACTGGCATTTATTTTGGCCAGCTGTTCAATTGACACCCATTAATAAATCATTTTGTAATCTATCCATTACGCAACAAATCGATTCTATGGATATGGAATCGGGATCAAGATCAGAATATAAAATATGTGGAACAATAACCCATACCCAATATATTTACACATCATGACCACTATTGCATTTTTCTACCTCCAAGTCGTATCATCAACTGGAACTTACCACATCATCTCATCAACTCTAACAAAAAAAGTAAACCAAAATTAAAAATAAACATAATAAATCAGAATTATTTTAGAATAATTGATAAAATTTTATCATGCCAAGTAAAATAAGAACCATCACATCTACCTTTTGAAGAATTTCATAGATTAGAATGGTAGACCTTCTGCCTACTGTAGAAATCTATCATGTACAATGAAAACTAAAAAATTTATTAAAATAAATGAGAATGAGAAAAGAAATAGAATATATTAAGAATTTTTCACATAAAATTTATTATTTTTTAATCATATAGAAGAAAATTTAAAACAAAAAATAATATATAATGCAAAAAACTTTGAAAACATAAGTGTAGCTATTTAAAATAGTATTCAACACTTGAAACTGAAAAGGGATAAGTAAATATTGAAATTGATTTCTAAATCATTGTGTAATGTACTTGAAATTTTCCGAAAAACAAAATTTAAAGTCATTGATATCAAAACATGTCCTATATTTTAAAAATAATTCAATGGGGTTTATCCCATGTTTCTATATCAATATGAGTTTGTTCTCTATGGTTTTCACAGTTCCATGCATGTTTTAGTGTTTTAAAACACTAAAAACATATTTATTTCCATCCTGGGAAAACCATAATTCAGAATGACATTTCACTGATTCATACATTTTACAATTCAATCAATAGCCATTGTCCTCTTATTTCATGGAAATACAACATTGTATTCATTCTTTTGATCCCATGACACATATTTTTAAAGGATTTTATACCTATAAGAAGTGTTTACTGAGTCATTTTGACCACATCACATTTCATATTAGCATTTTATATAGGCATACACATCAAGAATAACTAAGTGGTGGTTTTTTCATAATTCCACATCAATCTGATGTCGCTTCCATGGTTTTTTTCTTTCCACGCTTATTTTAGTATTTCAAAACACTAAAATCATGTTTATGGTCATCTTGAAAAAATGGTAATTCAGAATGATGTGTTTATGGTCATCAACTTGTTTTAGGTAAATGTGACATATGTTTCCTAGGTTTTACCCCCAACACGTGTTTTTATAGGGTTTTATAAGGTTATGATGTGTATAACAAGTCATTCCGACCACACCACATATCAAGTTGATGTTTTTTCTATACGTACACATCAAAAATAACTCATCAGTGGTTTCCCCATGATTCTATGTCAATCTGAGATCATTTTCTATGATTTTTAGTTCTCCACAAATATTTCAGTGTTTTCAAACACTAAAACCAAATTTATGTCATCGTAGGAAAACCGTAACACTGAATGTCTGGGCTACGGTTCCTATATTTTAAAATTTAATATACTGTTTTTGTTATCATATTTTGGGGAAATATGATGTTGTTGGCCTAGTTTTGATCACATGGCACGTGATTTTAAAAGATTTTGTACCCTTAAGAAGTGTTTATTGAGTCATTCTGACCACATCAGATGTTGGATTAATGCATATTCTATGCATATCCAATAGAAATAGCTCAATGATGGTTTCCCATAATTCTAAATCATTATGATGTTTTTTTCATTAGTTTTGACCATTCCATGCATGTTTTAGTGTTTTAAAACACAAAAAACACGTTCACAACCTTCCTATAAAAAACATAACTCATAATGATGTGTCATAAGTTCTTGTATTTCACGAATCAATATAATGTTGTTTTCATAATATTTTAGGGAAATATGACATTGTTTGGTTTGTTTTGACCTCCGAAAACATGTTTTTAAAGGCCATTGTACAATTAAGATGGGTTTATCGAGTCATTCTAACCACACTGAATGTCGTTTTGATGTGCTTCCTATGTGTACATTTCATAAATAACTCATCGATTGTTTTCCCATAATTACACATCAATATAAGGTTGTTATCTATGGTTTTGACTATTATATGCATGTTTTAGTATTTTAAAACAAAAAAATGTTTATCTTCATCCCAGGAAAACCATTACATAGAATGACATTTCGTCAGTTCCTACATTTGAAAAATCAATCTATGGACGTTTTATTCTGATTTTAGGGAAACCCAACATCTTTTTCATAGTTTTGACCCCTGAAACATGTTTTTAATGGATTTTATACATTTATGAAGTGTTTACTGAGTCATATCAACCACACTGTATGTTGGATTGACATGTTGTCTATGTGTGCATATAAAAAAACCCAACGATGGTTTTACCAAGATTCCACATCAATATAAGATTGTTTTCTACTATTTCTAATGTTCCATGCATGTTTTCATGTTTCGAAACACTAAAAACACGTTTACAATTATCCCAGGAAAAGATTAACTCGGAATGACATTATGACCTTTCCTACATTTCAAAATTAAACCTATAATAATATTGTTTTGATTTTAGGTAAATCTGATGTCATTTTACTTGTATTGACCTCCCGACACTTGTTTTTAAAGGCTTTTGTACCTTTTAGAATTTTTTAGCAAGTCATTCCGACCACACAACACATTACATTGATGTATTTTCTGCACATACACATAAACAATAACTATATGTTGTTTTTCCATGATTTTATATCAATATGAGGTCATTTTATATGGTTTTGACTATTCCATACACGTTTTAGTGTTTTAAAACACTAAAAACACATTTACGGTCATCCTAGGAAAACCATCACATAGAATGACGTGCCACTAGTTAAAATACTTTAAAAATAAATATAAGGTAGTTTTACACTAATTTTAGGGAAATATAATATCATTTTCTTTATTTTGACCCCCGGACACATGTTCTTAGAGGCTTTAGTGCCTTTAGGAAGTGTTTATTGTGTCTTTCTTACCACACCGCATGTCAAATTGACATGTAGTCTATGTTTGCATGTAAAAAATAACTCATAGTTATTTTTCACATGATTTCAAATCAATATGAGGTATTTTTATATATTTTTAATCATTCAACACATGTTTTATGGTTTTAAAACACTAAAACATGTTTACGACCATCCCAGACTAACTATAACATGGAATGACATATAGTCTGTTCCTACATTTCAAAATTCAATCAGATGATTTTTTAATCTTATTTTCAGGAAATCCAATTTCATTTTCCTATTTTTACCCATGACACTTGTTTTTAAAAGGGTGTTGTACCTTTATGAAGTGTTTACTGAGTGATTTTGACCACACTGCCTGTCATATTGACATATTATCTGCATGTACACATAAAAAAACTCAGATGTGGTTTTCCCATGGTTTGATGTAAAAATGGGTTCATTTTCTATGGTTATGAATGGTCCATGCACACTTCAGTATTTTAAATCACTAACAACGCATGTGCAACCGTCTTGGGAAAACTATAAGTATGGATGACATTTCTTCGGTTCATACATTTTAAAATTCATTCTACTTTCATTTTACTATTATTTACAAAGAATATGACACTAGTTTCCTAGTTTTTACCTCTCAACACACATTTTTAAAGGCTTTTGTACCTTCAAGAAGTGTTTACCTTGTAAAAACTGAGAAAACAAACTTGGATTGTTTTAAAAATTATAGATAATGATCTATAATTTATTTTCAACTTGAAGGAATCAACCGAAAATAAATAAAATAGAAGATATGTTTAGACTAAATCGAAATTCATTTTTTCAATATAAAACTGACATTTTAGTTTTATTTATTGATGTTGTTAGTATTATTTTAAAATATTTGAATGATCTATGTAATATAGAATTTACTTTGGATGGATGAGCTATAAGGTCCTAAATTTTCTCAGGGACCACTCCTATTATCTTTTTCAATACATAAACTGATTTATTTTTTATTTATAACCACCTCTAATCCTATGTTTTTGTATAAAATTCTGATTATTTAACTTTTTCTTTTAATCATGCAATTGTTTGTTTGTGATTATCAATCAACGACATTATATGGTCCCCCACTGTGTATAATAGTAATGGTATATTCCACACCAACAAAGCCAAATAATTGAGTAGGCCCAGAACCAATCACCCGTACACATCTATGATTCTCCATCCCTAAAACGATTTCAGCTGCATCATTCAAGGAAACTGGGGATGATTGTTAAGGGTTTGCATCCCATATTTCTTGATTTTTAACCTGTTAATATAAAAATATTAAAAACATTAAAAATATATGAACATCATAATATTATCCAATTAACAAAAGTTTCATTACTAATTATTATTATTTCATTTATATAAAAACATAATAATGATAAATATTATATATCCACAAAAAAATCATTAAACCCAATTAATTGGGGCTGACTAGATGTGTCACATATTGCCAAATTAGCATAATTTTATCCATGTATCTAGACCCATTTTATTGGGTTTAAGACTTTTTAGTTTATATGATATATTTATTTATTAATATGTTTATATTGTAATGAAATAAAATTAAATGGTAATGAAAATTACTTACTCCACCATCTTTGTAAGAGCCATTTACAAAACTACCATCGGGTTTCCTAGGCACCTTAAACAACATCTCTACTCATCCAACATAGTGACCTAATTCATTAACCATTATAAAAAATAATCAAGTTAGAAAAAACATTTAATTATAATAAAATGGTGTAAATAAAATTAAATAAAATAAAAAATAATTATTATTTCTCTCGAATAACTATGTGACCCAGTGATCTAACGAATGATTTTATTCTCACGATTCATAGTTTTCTTAGATAATTACATGATAAAATAGAAAAATTAATAAAAATTTGAATTTTAATGTGTTTATGTTATTAAGATACTGTAAAATATGAAATTAACTCATGTGATGCATCTTAATTGATATCGACAAAAAGAATCCATTGATCAGAAGAAATGCCTTGAAGAAATTTCTCACACATCTGTCATGAGATCACAAAAGATTTTTAAACTAATTCCATATTCTCTATTTAAAATCTCTACATTTATTTCATTAAATTTTTAGAGTCTATGGGCATGAAATGGAGTCAGGGACATCAAAATGAAAACCAACTAAAAAATAAAAAACATTAGAATTTATAAGTATATTTCCAAATTTCACTTAGATTATTTAAATTAGTCATCAAGGAATATTAAATTAATATTTCCGTTACTTGAGAATCAAAGACCTCATTTTTTCATGTTGTAGGAATATGATAAAAATCATTATAATTAATTGGAATGATTACCTTCTCACAAGCAATCTTCCAAAGAATTTTCCAACTGATTCTAGCAGTGTCACCAGTAAGCACCATGAACTCAACAAATGGAATAATAATCTTGCATTCCTTCTAGCCCCATATATCTATCATGTTATTATTTATATCGTTTATATGGTTTTATTTATCTATTTGAAAAATTCATAAATCAATTAATAAAATATATGTTTTATTTAAATGAAATACATACCTGTAACAGTAACACACCAATATCCCCTAAAAGGAGGGGTGAACAACTGCTTTATCATTAGAGGTGAATTAGGTGGCGTGAAACTAATGATATTTGTCTAAACAGATACATCACATGTAGTCTTGGGTGCAAAGGAATCACTAGGATCTGTATAAGATGAAGGTAGTGTTGACATGCTCTGTGATGATGATCGGCTATGATCCTAATGTTCTTTCATTATTTAAATTCCATCAATTCAAATATTTATGGTGTATTAAATGTATCAAAAAATTATAACATTACAAAAAAACATGAACAATGTATATATATACGAAACAGTTATCACTGAGAAATTGTAATATATTTTTATTACTAATTTATACATTAAATTATCTTTATCTTCACTATATTCATTGTTATCAACCCCCATTGTGATGAGTCTTTCATTATCACCCTATATTGTGAATAGGTAAATGGAATTATTTGATTTTATCTTTTCCATATTATAATGATGTTTATGTTTAAAAGGATTTTTTTAGTCTTATAAATTTCCTTAAATTTTTATGCTTATTTATGAAATTTTCCGCTATATTATTATCCTTAATTAGCATCTGATATCACCCCACTATATGATTAAATTTCCCCAAGATGTAATGAAGTATTTAATGGTTGAACTATATGGATAGGATATGGATCTAAATGTTTTTAAAGGGGACAAAATATTGTTGATGTTTTTAATTCGTTATGTAATGTAAAAATTATGAATATATCTAGTACTTTCAAGACTACTAAACTAATCGGCCTTTGGGAGATTATTCCTTGTATCATCACAATGTTATGTAGTGATGCTCCGACTTTGGGTAACTGGGGTCGGGGCATTATAGTTGGATTCGTTGACCATCAGAGAAATGTCTGGGCTGTGGAAGCTGGTTGAATGGTTGTTCAAGCCTCTTGGTGTCCTCTTGTATTAGAGGAATATTACACCCTTCATGGGATCCTTCTAGCTCATTCCAAAGATTATAAAATTGTTTTGTTCAATCATGATTTCCTAGAATTGATAACCACCTTATCTAAGGAGGAATAGCAGCCTTTTGGCCTTATTTAATGAAATATTTGGTCCATGATGCAAAGCATCTCTGAATGAAAATTTTCATTCATCAAGCGAGTGTAATCTAGATGCTCATCATTTAGCGTGCTATGGGAAATCATAGGGTGGTCATTGTTGGGTTGACTCTTTTACCGATTGGACATGTAGGTCTAGTTTGATTGATCAAAAATACAATATCTCTTTTTTTCTCAAAAAAATATGCATATACATAGTTTTATAATTTTATATATTCAAATTTAATCATATATATAAATATTTAAACATATTTACATATAAAATATCATTTTATATATATAAATATATATAAAATATAGAAATAAATATTTATTATCCATTTTATTTTAAATAACAATCTAACAATTTTATTTTCTGCCCAAAAACATAATATAAATATATATATATATATATAAATGTATATGTAATGTTTATATATAAATATGAGTGTCTATTACTAATAATTTATATATATATTCTTACTAAATTTTAATAAATATTAATATATAAATATATTAAAATAAGTATATATATATATTGCTAGTCCTAATTATGTTTTTTGTTTGTCTATATATATTTATGTATCGTTAATCATTGGAATACATTTAAATTAAAATATATATACATTTGTTTCTATAGACACACAATAATTATATATATACACACACACACACATATATATAAATATATATATATATATGTGTGTGTGTGTGTGTGTGTATATATATATTAAGGGGAGGGAGGGAGAGTGGGGGAGAGAGTCATAGTCACACACACTCATGTACACACACAAAAACACAAACACACATTTATAATCACTACTAGGGAATCAAAAATATTGTGTAGTTCCCTTTAACAACACCAACTAAAAGATCCAACAATGTGATGGTTTTTTAACCCTAGATAAAAGAGATAAAAAAGGGTCTATTTATCAACACTATGAAAAACATTGGAAAAAGTACCAACATTATCAATTATTTTTATTAACACTGATAATGGTTTTATATATTAACGTTTTTCTATCACTGATAATAGTGACATTAACAGCACATGTCTTAGCACTGAGAAAAGGAAATATTATTAGAAAAAAAAAAATTATTAAAAAAATTATTTAATATGTAAATTAATTAATATTGATATATATATATATCTTAAATATTAATTATATAATACTAAATATTTATTTAAACTTTATATATATGTCATATATTTAGTTTTCACTCAATTAAAAATTAATATCATTTAAAAATAATATGTAATTAATATTAATAGACATTTAATAACATTTTTTTATATCAATGTTATTTTAATTTAAAACATATATATAAAAAATAATATTAACTTATTAAATAAAATATTGGCTAAATAAGTATACATACAAGTATTATTTGAGGAGGTAATTTCACATGTACCTAATTTATTCTATTCTATTGAAACACACAAACACAAATAATAAATTTCCAATACTATCATTTTATTTTATTTTTATTAATATTTAATATTTAATATATGATGATTTTATTATCAAATTTTGTTAATTTATTATTTAATATATACTATTTATTAATTTTTAATACGTATATACATAAAATCATTTATTTTCATTATTATTTTCTTCTTTAATAATTTTCTAATATTTTCATTATATATTCAGTAATAATTTGTATTTTTTATATTTTTGAAATTTTAATCATTTTTATATTTTATAAATTTATAAAATTAATAACTCTTATACATGTTTTAATATTTTTTTCAATATATTCATTCTTAAATAAATTACACACATTTTTAATATTCGTTCATTTAATATAATTTATTAATTGATAATGATATGTATTTTTATGTTTATTTTTAAATTTATTCATTTTTAATATTTATTCATTTAATAGTTATTGTATATTATTTATTTTCAATATTTCTTTATACAAGATTATTCATTATATATTTCATATATTTAATATCGAAATATATTCATATTGATATATATATATATATATATATATAATAGTTCCGTAAATACGATTTATGTAATAAAAAAATTGCATTTACATCTATATTTTTTTTCAAAAGGTGGGTTCTGGTCAAAAGACCAGAACAAAGGGCTTTATTCAAAGAGAAATAGTCAAAAAAAAGTTACAATAAATGGAAAGAGGGAAATTTTCTAGAATCCTTAATAAAGGCAGGAAGCAACTCTGGCGGGAGTTCATTCCTCCAGGTAATCTCATGAGAAACTCCCAAGTTGGCATGTCCATCAGCGACCATATTCGCCTCTCGATAGGTATGGGTGGCAATGAAATTGAGGTCGGTGAGCGCAGCTAGGCAGTCCATCCATCTAGGAGTGAGAGACCATGCAAGATGTACATCACCCTTCCAGATGGCTTGCACAATAGTTGTGGAGTCGCATTCAATCCAGATATTCATCCAGTTGAAGAGTTTTGCATAGGAGATGGCATGGATGATAGCAAGAATTTTTGCCTCCAGTGCAGAAGAATTTCCACAGCTTCCAAATAAACATCCAAGGAACCGATCTTGATGGTCTCTGAAAATTCCACCCCATCCAGCAAGTCCAGGATTTCCTTTTGAGGCTCCGTCCACGTTTTCCTTAAGCCATCCAGGACGGGGTGCCTTCTAGAAAACCTCAATAGTATAGCATGGCTTCAGAAAAATACCTTTGACGCCAATTTGGCGAATGGTTTCAAAATCTATGACAGAATTGTCACAGCATGCTGTTTGGATCATAGCCGCTTCCTTTATAGCCATCAGAATCCTCATTTTACCTGTATTGATATAAAAAGTGTTATTGTTTAAAAAAGAGTCATTTCTACCATACCAAATAATGTGCAGAAGTTCCGCAACAGCAGTAAGAAAGAGATTCTTGATTTGGGAAGATCATGGGAATTCCACCGCTCTTTTCAGCTGAGAGAAAATAAAGGAATTTAAACGCCATCTACATCCAAAAAGGTCAAAGATGTAATTCCAAAGGGCCATAGCAGTATCACAGGATAAGAAGAGAAGATTTAGGTCCTCGCGATGCTGATTGCATAATCTATATTTAGAGAAAAGATTAAAACCATAAGATTGCAAGCAAACATTAGTTGGAATTTTTTTATGCGCAGTCCGACACATAAGAGTGAGACAAGAAGGCTTAATCCAGGCTTTATTGAAATTGGACAGCCAATTAAAATTTTCATCCCTGTTAGGGAAGTGAAAGTGATAAAACTTTTTTGAGTCTAAAAGACCATTATGAGTTGGTTCCCAAACGAGGAGATCCTCATTGGGGGTGAAATAATAATTGTCTACAATTTCGTTGATAGGATATGGATGTTGAAGTTCAAGGAAGTTGATCATCTCTTTAATGGAGCAGTTCAAAGGATTTGGGGTAATGGAATTAGGCATATTAGAAATGAGGGGGGAGCAAGTCCAGTTATCAAACCAGAAATTTAAAAAAGTGTTTTTAATAACAAGCCATCTAGAATTTTCTATGATAGAGTGAAAAGAGGCTTTAATCGAAGGCCAGATAGAAGAAGTCATGTAATTGGAAGAACCAGACTTAAGCTTATCAAGAAAACAGATTTTGAGAAATCTCATGGAATGAGAGTTATTATGAATGAGGGACCACGTGAGTTTGGCCTGAAGGGCCTCATTAAAGATTTTAAGATTCTTAATACTGATTCCTCCATTTTCAATAGGTTTACAGCAAGTGGCCCAGGAGACCGTTACCAGCTTCTTTTCCAGAGTGCTTCCACTCCAGATAAAATTTCCTATAGCTGTATTTAATTTTTTTATCAGACCCAAAGGCCATTTGTAAACCATCATGTAGTAAACTAACTTAGAAACAATAGTGGATTTAACAAGGAAAATTCTTTCAGCCATTGAGAGGGATTTACCTTTCCAGGAAGAGAGTTGCTTTTGAGTTTGATCAACGATGCTAAGAAAAAAACAGGCTTTAGGTCGGCCCTAGAAAAGGGGGACACCAAGATAGGTAAAAGGAAGGGATCCTTCCTTAACTCCTAGGACATTAGTGATAAGCGTTTTCCTATTTGAGGGGAAGTTTTTACCAAAGTAAATGAAAGATTTTTTCCAGTTAATGTGTTGGATGGAAACTTCCTCATAGTGAGAAATGATGGATTTAAGATTGTTAACATTTCTTTTGTCTCCCTGAAAAAAGAGAATGATATCATCGGCATAGAGAAGATGAAAGGGAGCATGAAGATTCTTAGAAGCAATGATTGGTTTGATTTTTCCTCCCTCAACATTAAGGGAGAGGAGTCTACTAATATAGTCCTCAGCAATTGAAAAAATGACATCAGAGAGAGGGTATCCTTGTCTAACTCCTTTGTAGCATTTGAAGTATCCCCTAGGAGAGCCATTAATAAGAATGGAGATATTGGCTGAGCTGAAGATGATTTTAATTTTACTGATAAAGGAATCATTAAAGCCAAAACTGGAGAGGACCTTAAAGATGAAGGCCCATTCAATCGTATCGAAGGCCTTAGTGATGTCTAGTTTAAGAGCAATGTTCCCACCTCTGGTATTTCTATTCAAAAGACTAGTGGATTCCAAGGTGAGGCAAATACAATCTTGTATAGATCTTCCCTTGATAAAGCCAAACTGGTTCCAGGAGACAATTTTGTTGTTAATGTTATAGAGTCTATAGGAAATGATCTTAGTAATGATTTTAAACAGAGAATTTAAGAGATCAATGGGATGGAAGAGGTGAATTTCATCAGCATTTTCAACTTTGGGAATTAATGTGAGAAATTGTGAGTTGAGAGCATGGGGAAGAATACCTTTTTTAAAGAATGATTTCACTAAATTGCAGACATCATTTTGAAGAACATCCCAATGTTTTTGATAGAATCCATTGTTGAAACCATCGAGACCAGGGGCACTGTTTGGATTTAAACCAAAGACAGTGGCCTTGATTTCAGAATCAAGGGGGGTGCAGTTGAGCAGATGATTATCCTCCGCAGAGACCATTCAAGGATTAATGTTGTGGAGAATATCTTTGTTGATGTTAGGACCGTTGAAAATGTCATAGAAGTAAGAGGAAACATGATTAGCAATCTGTTCCTCCGAAACAATGAGATTGCCCTCAACTCTTAAGCAAGAGAGAGGTTTACAGGCTTTCCTAACCCGTTGAAGAGAGTTGTAGAATTTGGGGTTTCTATCTCCATCATTTATCCATTTAGTTTTGAAAATTAGCTTTTTAAAGTTATCTTTGAAGTTTAGAAGAGCGATCAATTTAGTCGAGATGTTGATTTCTTCCTGGTGATCAGAATTGAAACTGGGTAAAGTGTTATTATTTTGAATGAGAGACAAGTCCTTTTCCAAGCCCTGGATATCATTGTCAATTAAATTAGTTTTATTAGAGCACCACTTATTGAGAATGTTTTTAAGGTTTTTCAGCTTAGTGGTTCACGCAAAGGAATCATTGTGATATTTCTATAATTTATTCAATTTTTATTATAGTTTTATAATTTATTTATTTCAAAATATTTTACTCATTAATAAATTAAATTTTTTTTCAAATATTTTTGGAAACATATATATTTTTCTTATTTTTAGTCATTTAATATTTTTGTAATTTTATATATGTTTTTTATATATTATTGCATGTTTATTCATTAATTCCAATGAGCCAGTATCCAAGTGTTATAGGCTTCTACTTGTCATCGAAACAGCCCTGATAAAATTAGGGTGGATGTGAAATTTTGGGGTACAACAACAGTAATGTAGCTGATAAAATATCATATTGTATCGGCTGTATAATTCATCCTATTTGGGCCTTCAAGTTTTTTACATTTTTTGGTGTAGGGAATATTAATGGCAGTCATTGATACGTACGAATAGCGATAACCTTTGGTGGTCTTCTTCTTTAATAGGAAAATATAATGATTCTTTATTAGTTACTAAACATGCATTTACAATTTATATATAATATAATTAGTGAATTTCTATTTCAAAAAAAAATTAACATTATTTTTTTAAAATTTTTATTGAGAAATAGATATTTCATAACAATTTGGTGATAGAAAAATTTAATTGATTAATTAATATCTGAAGATAAACTAAAAACATTAAATAAATTTTAAATAATCATAAATTTTTATATAGATGTTATTTTTGTATTAGACTTATATAAAATTAAATTCATTAAAGATATCTATGTTTTGGTAACTGGAAAAACCCCATTCACTATTTTCATGAGGTTAAAAAAGGCCTATAAAGAGTCTAAAATTGTGTTTTTATTAGGGATACCCAAATATTTTATGTTTCGGTGGGATTTCAACTTGGTTTAATAGAGGATTTAATTTTTTTAAATGGATACTAAATTTAGTCATAGGGATTACACTCATATAAATATTATGGTGTTGAACATTTACTAATCTTTATAATATAGTTTTATTTATAATTTATCATATGCACACACACTCATAAAGGCTCGGGGGCATGATGGGTTTCATGAATTATTTTTCAAACACTTTGGGCACATTTTTTGGTATAATTTCATTACATTGATGAAGGATTTTCGGGATTTCAGATCTTATATAAATTACCTAAATGAAAATTTTATTACCCTCATGCCCAAAACCCATTGCCCACAAAAAATCATGGAATTTTGAGCAATCAGTCGGTGTAATGTTTTTTACAAAATTTATTCCAAGCTCTTGGTGGATAGGGTTAGGGATTTCTTATGGATTATTGTTACTGAAGAAAGTGATTTTGTTCTAATGCGATATTTTTCTAATAATGAAACCAATGTAGACGAATTATTTCTCTCTAGGAAAACCCATTCATCATCAAATACTATGTTATGACAATGAAATTAGATATGATAAAAGCCTAAAATAGTTTAAAATGTACTTTTTATGAACTCTTCATTCATTTTTTGGGAATTTGGATGAAATGGATATTTAATATCTTGAACTTTGTTTCGTTTATTCCTTTCCGAATTAATATTAATGGGGTCCCTTCAGAGAGTTTAAAATAGTAAAGGGGTTTGCATTTATGGGATTTTCACTCTCATTATCTTTTCATTCTGAAGGATAATGTATCTTCTCATATCTTATTAAAATCAATGGATAAATGAATTCACCATGGTTCTATGTTTCTTTTACATATACCTTATCTCCCATATCTTTATTGAAATGGATATTCTTCTATTTTCACGTGCTACCCACATGAAAGGATTTTAGTGCATGAAATACTTAATTTATATGATCGCGATCCTTGAAAACATATTAACCCCTTAAATTAGGAATTATACTTCATTAAAGGAGTGTTACAATAGTTGAGGGGTGAGTTTCTATGAGTGCAATTTTCCTCAGGTTTAATGAATCTTAAATACATGGGCTTCCTGACCCTTGTTAGCATATCGATGAAATAAGTGTTCTCGTTGACTATGGATATGGTGGATTATATTATTTGATCATGATCTCATATAAATATTACCATGGTGGGGAAATATGATCTAATTATGTTGGTGGCCAAAGAAATTCTATCTTATGTTATGTCATTATTCTAATTTCCAAAAACTGTCATTGTTCATATCCAATCATGTTTGGATAACTTTTGGTGGGGCTCTCACAATATAAAACATAACACCCATTGGACGTATAGAGTGAACCATTGTGTTTCAAATATATGTTGAGGTCTCGGATTTAGGAATCTCAAATGTTCTAAAGAGTCTCTATTGGAGAATCATGGATGGAGCCTTATGTTCAATCCGAATTCCCTCTTCTCAAAGGTGTTGCATGAAAAATATTTCCCTCATTCTGACTTCTTGCATGCCCAGCTGGGATCACAACCTTGTTTTATATAAATAACCATATGGGGAGATAAATACCTTTTTAAAAGAAGATTTTAGGGTAATTTATTATAGAAAGGATTTAATTGTCCGTAATGATCAGCGGATGGAAAATGGAATCATCCATAAGGTTTCATCGACTGCAGTATCAGTGTTTGAAAATTCAACAGTGTGATACCCAATTAATGGATCTTTAGAAGAATGATATTGGGTAAATATTTTCATCGGGTTTAATGAGGTTTATCATAATATCATTTTTTGTATTCCTTCCATCCATGGAATGGGTAATGATCCAGTTTTTTGGACTAGAGAATCTTTTGGGAGGTACCCAATTCATTCAGGCAACAAAATCTTTGTTGATGGTTTGGCTCAGTTCTATCCTGATGATCATTGAATGTGTCTTTGGTCAACCAATGCACCAATTAAGGTTAATTTTTTTAGGGAAGTATTTCTCTAGTGTAATTCAAACCCATTACATTCTGTTGTAATCACATCTTACTGAGAATGATGGTTGTCATGTGTACCTCATAGAGGTAGAATATACTTTTCATGATATTCTCTTATATCATGGGGTGGAAGGGGTGTGGAAAGAATGTGATTTATACTTTTAAATGTTCTTTGATATACCTATAGGTATGGATTAAAATATCAATAAATTGGTGTCATCATTAGAAACGAGAGTGGTGGGACCGATATGCACAATTGATTTGTTGGTTTGGACAATGGTTAATGAGTGATATTTCCAAAATAATGTGACCGAAGATCATATTTGGGTTGAGAGGGCCATAGAATGGATGAATTTTTGGAAGGCGAATGATGTAGTGTCCTATTTGGTTAGTATAGGGAATGACTCTCATTATTGGACTCCATTCCCTTATGCTTTTATCAAAATCAATATAGATGCAGTTGTATCTACTAATTTAAGTGTGGGCATTGAATTCATTGCCCATCATAGATATATCTCGGATGGTGAAGTTCGTTCAATGTGAATTCAAGCCTCTTGGAGTCCTCTATAAGCGGAGGAATATTCCAACCTTCATGGGATACTTCTTTATCATTCAAAATATTAGAATAATGTTTTAGTTGAATCTGATTGCCTTGAACTGATTAACGCCTTATCTTAGAAGAAAGGGGACTAGAAGCCTTTTTGCCATATTTTAAGAAATATTTGGTCTATGATCAAAAGCTTCTCAGAATGAAAATTTTCATTAATCAAGATTCGAGGTAACATAGATGCACATATTTTAGTGTGTTATGGGAAATAATTGGGTGATCATTGTTGGGTCAACTCTTTTAATAATCGGACTTGTATGTCTCGTTTGATTGATCAATAATACACTATATCTTTTATCTCAAAAAATATATACATATAAATAATTATATACATTTATATATAAAACATAAATCATATAAAAAATAATTAATCATATTTACATATAAAATATCATTATAAATAAATAAATATATATAACATATAGAAATAAATATTTATTATCCATTTTTTTAAATAGAAATCTCACCATTTTATTTTATTTGAAAAAACTTAATATAAATATATCTATCTATATAAATGTATATGTAATGTATATATATAAATATGTGTTTGTATTAATAATCATATATATATATATATATATTCTAAAAATATTTAAACAAATATTAACATATAAATATATTAAATAAGTATATATTATTATATATAAATATGGCTAGTGATAATTTAGTTTTTTGATTGTCTATATATATATTTATGTATCTTTAGTCATTGGAATACATTTATGTTAAAATATTTATAGATTATTATCTATAGACACACAATACTTATATATATATATAAGGGTGATGGATGGAGGGTGGGGGGAGAGAGTAACACCCACACACACAAACAAAAATACACTTGTATAAACACTACTACAGAATCACAGATATTGTGCAGTTCCCTTTTCAACACTAACAAAAATAACTAACAAAGTGGTGGTTCTTCGACCCTAGATTAAAGAGATGAAGAGGTGTATCGTTATCAATACTAACAAAATCACTGAACAAAGTAAAAACTTTATCAATGATTCTTCTAAACACAGAAAAAGTTTATATCTATTAAGGTTTTTTGTAGCACAGATAATAGTGACATTTATCAACACATGTATTAGCACTGAGAAAAACTAATCATATAGGAAAAATAATATTTTAGTAAAAATAATTTTTAACATTTATATATATTTATTTTGATATATATATATATATAATTTTCTTAAATATTACTTATATAATAATAAATATGTATGTACACTTTATATATATGTCATATATTTAAAAATTAATATTATTCAATAATATTGACTAATTAAAATTAATAGACATTTAATAACATTTTTTATATCAAATTTTTTTTCTCCAATTTATCACATATATCAAATAATCAATATTTACTTATTAAATAAAATAATGGCTGAATAGGTATACATACACTTATTATTTCATGTGGTAATTTCACATATACCTAATTTATTCGATTACATTAAAACAAAAATAAAACAATAATAAATTACCAATACTATCATTTTATTTTATTTATAATAATTTTTAATATTTAATATATGAAGTTTTAAATTTCTAAAGTTTTTATATTTTTTCTAAAGTTTTTTTTATTTAACATATTCGTCTATTTTAATTATTATTTACTTCATTAATAATTTTTTAATATTTTTGTTATATATTAAGTTATAATTTATATTTTTTAAAAATATTAATCTTTTGTATTTTTTATAAAACTATACACTTAATAACTATTAAGCAATTTTTAATATTTTTTATTCAATCTATAAATTTTTAATTAAATTACCATAATTTTCAAGATTCATTCATTTAATATTAGTTATTAATTGATAATGTTATATATTTTTATGAATTCAATAATTTTTTTATATTTATTCATTTAATAAATCTTGTACTTTATTCATTTTCAATATTTTTTTGTATAAGATTATTCATTATTATAATTAGTTTTTTTAATATAGATATATATTCATATTTATACACACACACACAAAGACACATAGATATATATATGAATATATATAATGGTTACTTAAATACTTTTTATGTAATAAATGTATGTATTTACATCTATATTTATATATAAGAAAAATAATGTATTTATATTTATATAATTAAAAAATATTATTCATTTTTTAATATTTTTTAAATATATTCGTTTTTATGTAAATTTTACTTGCTTTTAACATTCATTTAACTAATATTATTTATTCATTAATAATTTTCAGTATTATTACTTTTTTTAATAATTTACTCATTTTTATATTTATTAATTTATTATTTTTGTTATTTATTGATATTTTATATTAATTTTTACATGATTATTAATTAATGTATTTAATAGAATGTGTATAAGAATATATTAATATTTTTATATTTATATAGTGAAAAATGGATTATAAATAAAAATTAATATTAAATAAAAATATTTACTAATTAGTATTGAGTAATGGAAATTTTATGTACATATTGTATAAATTCTATTCTAATTATTTAATTTAAAATATATGTGTGTCCTTCATATATACATTAATTTTATAGACATGTAAACATAATTAATACAATTTTATATAGAACCACAAACACACATGATATTTCTGTAATTTATTCAATTTTTATTATATTTTTTATAATACATTTATTTTAATATTATTTACTCATTAATAATATTAACTATTTTTTGTAATATTTTTTGTAATTTATACATTTTTTATTTATTTTCAATGAATATTTTTTAAATTTTTTTAAATTTTTATGTTTATTTATAAATTTTTTTTCTTTAATACTAATGAGTATGTATGACAGTGTTAGAGGTTTCTACTTGGCTTAAAAAGACCCATGATCAAATGTCGGTGGGGGGGAATTTCTGGGGTACTATAGCCGTAATGTAACTGACACTATATCGTAAAGTATCGGCCATACTATTCCTCCAATTTGGTCCTTCAGGCCATCAATTTGGGCATACAGGTCTTAGGTCCTTCATGCCAACAAAGGAATTCAGACACAAAGACTTCTTTCCACCAATGGTCTTCGAGTTGTAGGTACATCAAGCCACAATGACAAGGAAGTATAATGTAAATACCACAAAAAATCAGGCCTAGAGATGATTGAGAGTGGTAAAAACCACTATACTAGAACTGACCAAATTGTAATAATGTGAGGCTATGACATTGACCATCGGTACCAGGCCCCATGCAGCTCTAGGTGGGGAAATATTAGCCGATCAAAAATTTGAGGTGGGGAGCTAGGTGTCGTTAATGATAAATATGCTAGGGAGGGTAAGTTGTTGTGTAGTTTGGTTGGGTTGTTGGGTCATGTATTGGTTAGTGCCTATGGGCTTTCGGGTCATGAACTAGGCCTTATGTCTCTAGGACTATAGGTCATGTAAGTGACCCCCATCCCAGATAAAAATTGGATTAGGAAAAATAAATGAAAAATCATTGCCACTAGACCATTACGATATTTTTATTCATTAAAATGTAATGTCATTAATATGGTTGTAAAATATTAATTAATAATTATTCATTTTTTAGTTTAACATATATTACATTTTAATTTTTTTGTAATCTATATAATTAATAACACTTATTCACTTTTTAATATTTTCTAATATATTGATTTGTAGTTATTAAATTTCACACTTTTTAGCATCTATAAATTTAAATAAATTAGTCAGGGAGGGAGATGAAAAATAAAAAATACATTTCAAAATATTAAAAAATGAATAAATGTTGTTAATTATATATATTTTAAGTACTTATGGGTACAATTATAATGAAACATAGAAATAAATCACACACAACCTGATAAGCTGGTCATAGCCCGCTAAGGGATATCCTACCAATTTTTTATGGCATGAGGGCCTTGTGTATATGATGTCCATTATAAAGCTTTTACCATATGTGACTAATATCTACAACTTTGTTTTTCATCACAACGGTCTGCTTGAGGAGTCTTCACGAAGGTTGTTTCCTAAACCACCCTGCATCATGACCCTATCGTGATTCCCATCACCTGAGTGAGCTACCCCATGTACCCAAATTGTGATTCCATCACTTGACCAAGCCATCATATATTCTGCTCATGGAACACCTCTGCTGAATTGGCCAGGCTTCACCGCCCTTTTTTAATCCTTAGATTATTTGATGCTTCTTGGATTTGATCCTTGGTTTTTTTATGTAGTATTTCAGGGTGCTTTCCACTGAGCCCAGAACAAACTACAAAAATATATTAAAAAGTAAATAAATACATATTAATTAATAAATCAAAATATGTATTGTTTTTAATATTTTTATGATTTATAAATTATTATTTATTCAATTTCATTTTAACATATATTCATTTTTCATTTACTTAGTAATGAATATAATTAATAATATATATCCAATGTATATATATTTGAAATATATTAATTTTTAATTATTAAATTTAACTCTTTTTTGACATATATTAATTTAATTCAAATATTTCAAGGAAGGATATGACAAATAAACAATGAAATTATACACCTACTAGTACTCATGGGGGGTGACTTGACCCTAAGACCTCCCCTGAGAACCCTCAAATGTGTAACCACTAGGATATGTCTCTAGGAATAATATTCATTCATTTAATATTATTTAATATTATTTATTCTCTAATAATTATATTGTTTATTTTTAATTTCTTTATTTTAAATAGTTATTCATTAAATATTTTTGTAATTTATTTCTTTTTTATATTACATTATTCATTTTTTTTGGTGTCCAAGGAAGACCTTATTTTGTTGTTGTTATGGAGCTCCAAACGTTTTTAAAGGGTTTCATTTTAATTTATGATTCTGGTCATACTAGTTTCAAATGAAGAAAGAACCCCTACTATGGAGGTATAGATTTTTTTTCCTGGTTTACATCTTATTGGGAAAGACAAAAAGCCATGAACACACAAAAAAGCACCAAAGGGAATGTGAAATAGAAATAAATTTATTTACCATTAAACAAGTTTGTAAAACTAATGCAGATGTTCCATGAGAAAATATATGTGTTGAAAAAAAAATTGGTATCAACGTTTTTTAATATAGATTAACTCACTGAATGAAAAACCCATGGGACCTAGTCTAGAAATAAAATCCACTAATATCAATGAGTACATGGTAGAGACTCCCAAAAATGAAATCGATCTTAAAAGTATAACGCTATGATACAATAGAAGAAAATGTCCATTAGAAAATAGAGTCATAAAGTAGATTTTTCAATAGAACATTATTTAAAAAATAATATAAAATAAAAAATATGAATAAATGGATCTAGAGATCATTAAATGAATAATCGAGTGCAGAAAAAATTAACAAGATCTAAATAAAATTGATCATTGATTAAAGTCAATCACAAATATAATTTTCTCCTTGTTTATTGATATTGTATCTCAATCCATTTCTACTACCTACTTTTGAAAGAAAATTTGTTTTCCTTGGAAATGAATCTCTTCAAAAAAACAAGTCTCTTAATTTTCTAAAAACCTAGTGCGCCAATTTAGAAGGCTCCTAATAAACTCCACCTCCAAATAATGTGGGGATCACCAAAATCCCTATAATTAGTCGGAAAGACTAGCATTTACCTTTGTGTAAACCATTGGTCAACATGTATGACCCATTTCCATTTGTGGGGATCTTCTCAATCTCTAAATATCTCAAATCAAGGACATCACAAATCCAATGATATTGAATGTCGATTTGTTTTGACCTTCCCTGAAAAGTTCAATTCCATCCCAAGCAAATATCACTCTAACTATAAAAAATTAAAAGATACATTTACTGACTACAATTGATCTCTTTAATAATTGTTTTCATAAGAAATAATTCATTTCATGATTATATATATGTAATTAACTCTAAATCTTTGTTATATAAATAAACACATCTCTATAATATAGACTTCCAAGAAATAGCACCCCCCACAAAAGTGATCAAATATCCCATAGTCGAATTCCTGGAATATATATCTCCTTCCATATTTGAATCTATAAATCCCCAAATAATAGGATCCCATTTTCCAAAACACACTCTTAGATAATAAGTACCACTAAGATAACAAAATATATACTTCACTTCTCTCCAGTGATATTTACTTGGATTAGATAAAAATTGACTGACCACACCAACTGCATGAGCTGTATCTGGTCTAAAACATACCATTTCATACATCAAATAGTCAATGAAAGATGAATAAGTTATTTACTTCATCTCATAATTCTCATCGTCAGTATAAGGAGAATGACTGGTAAGGAGCTTATAGTATAAAGAAATAAGAGTTCTAAAAACCATCTCTAGATCCATAGAAAATATTTATATAACTCTCTCAGTATTTATATTCGAATAAAATCACAATATCACTTGCTTTTTATAATGGGATATCAACAAGGAAATAATCTGTTAGGATGACCCCAAGTGATTCACTACAAAACACTGACAATATCCTTCTTCAATATGTCAATTCTAGAAAGATGATGGTCAAAAATGAGATTATCATCAATGTACATAAACTATATAATAAAAACATCATTAGTAAAATTATGAACAAAAACATAATGATGTGAGGATTAATTCTCAAAACCCTGATGAATAATGACATATTCAAACTTATTATACAAGTGCATTCGAGATTTCATCTAACCATAAAAACTATTATATAACCTTCAGACATGATTTTCATTACTTTTTTCTATAATACCCTTTGGATTCTTTATATAAATCTCCTCCTCTAAATCTCTAGGGAGGAAATTTTTATTTACATCCATCTTCTCAATTTGTGGATCCAAACTATCATCCAAACCAAGATGAACATGAATTGAATAAATTTTGAAAACATGTGAGAAAATCGGACTAAAATCATTACCATTTAACTAATAGAAGCCTTTAATAACTAACCATTCATTTTATCATGGAGCATAACAAGATTATTCAATTTTAAACTGATAAATCCACATATTTGTTAATGCTCTTTTACCGTTGGGTAATTTCACTTTCTCAATTGTATGGTTTTCATGAAATGATTTCATATGTTCATCCATTACTATAACCCATATATCTTTCTGTTATCTTTATATTACCTCATCAAATGATTTTGGTTCCCCCCCCCCACTTTAGTGAGAGTATATAATAATCAAGTGAATATTGAGTAGGAATGGTACGATGTTGAGAAGGCCTCCGATGTAGAATTACATGTTCCTCAAAAAACCATAGAACCAGTTCATAAAAAAGAGGTGATTCAAAAACATCACCTCCAATATATTCACCCTCTACATCATTCTTCAAATATACATGACCATAATAATAAACAATATGTGGTAAATGTGAAACAAATACATGCTCAAGACTGAATAATCCATCTAAATATGTAGAAGTATATTTTTTCCCTTATCAATATATGTAATAGTCTCATACTCTTTAGACATTACATCCCTATGTTTGACATGTTTATTCACTGCAAGAACACAGATCATGTACCCAAACTAATCATGTCCATATATAATAAAAAAACATTTTCTTGGCTTACCATCCAACTTAGATCTTTCATATCTAGAAACATGACAAAAATCCTTACAACAATACACTGATAGGAGATCATAGTTGATCTACATTATAGTAAAAAACATTTTGGAAGTTTCAATCAAAAAAGAAACCATATGTGATAAATTGAGAATATTACAAGATATAATTAAATCTTATCCCCAAAAATGTTGAGGATACATTGCTTTCAAATGTAAACAACGAAATATTTCCAATAATGTCTTGTTCATCCGCTCAACTACACCCTTTAGATGGGATGTCTTTGTATTTTTTGTCTGATGAAAAATACATTTCTACCTATATTACTAAAAAAATCCGCATTACTCACCCCCATCTTCTGTGTGAATAAATTTCAATTTCTTACCAAATTCCCTCTCAGTAGATATGTAAAATTTATTAAAAACACTGAGAACCTGAATTTTGAAATTCAAACCATAAAAACAAATATAACGTGACTATTCATAAAAAAGTGTCCCAAAATATAAACCTCTCTAAATTTTATGAGATTTAAAAGACCAAAATACATCATAATGTATTAATTCAAGTACATGTAACTTCCTGTGTAAAGGATGACTACTAAATCTCACACTGATCCATTTTCCATCCACACAATGATCACACATATCCAATTAGACAAAAATAAAATTCAATAAATGATTTAGCTTATCCAAACAATTAATACCTTTGTCAATAATCTGAATGAGCCTTTTATCCCATTACATCGATGAAACACTATACACAATAATGTAATCAGTATCACAATAAATATAATCTCTATTCTAGTAAACATCTGTCCACCCATTCTGCCAACATAAAATAAATTAACCCTTATAAAGCTTACATTTCCCATAAAAAACCAACTGATAAATCCTTCATCATGAATAACGCTGCTATAAATATGATTTAGAATAACCTCATATGATTGATTTACATTCTTCAAAATTAGATTCCTTCCTATTCTAGTCTCCGAACAAATTGTCATCATACCTTTAAAATAATTATAGACATAATTACCCATATAAAATTCAAAAAATTAAATGGGATATAATATGTGAATAGATCCTTTATCAATGTTACATGAAAACAGGTACAACTCTCAACAACCCTACATGAATTCATAAAAGAAATATTAATGGAGTCATAAATAATAACCAGATCATACCTGTAGTGGAAATAAAAAAATCATTTCCATCACAATATTTATTCTTCTGATTTTCCTTCATTATTTTTTATCTTATAAGTTGATGAAAAATATTTTTAACATTACATTTCTAACCATAACATTGACATTTAATTTCTCACTATTTCTGCCTATAATTTCTTCTTCTTTTACTGTTACCACAAATGTTTTATTCCTGATTATTTTCCTGGATTCTACCCCTGTTATATGTCACTATAATATTTAAAGAGTATTTATCTTGAGTAATTCTCTTATCCTTTTCATTTAAAATATGTGGCTTATCAAAAATAAATATCACCACACCATTGGAAGAATAATTTATTAGAGTAACACGTAAATTATCCCAAAAATCATGTAAATTTATAATAAAAAATATTGTAAAACATCATCTTTAATATCATTGACCATACCCAATAATTCACCAAAAAATATTGATATGACCTCAAATATTCAAAAATAGAATTAAATTATTTATTTTTAAAATTAATTATTTGTTTGAAAAGAACCAAGTTTCTGTTTCTTATCTTAGAAGAATATGTTGTCTTAAGATTCTCCAAAAACGTTCTGGCATGAGAGATGATGAAAATATGGTTTATCATATTATTTTTGAACCATTGGAGAATGAAACCACACACCATATCATTCTTGAAATCTAATTCTTCATCTATAATTGTTTATATATTCAGAGTACTAAACAATAGAAGATGCATTCACTTGAAAAAAATATGATCCCTCGTTTTTAGTGTCCAAATTTCATAATTGGTAAAATTAAACAAAATTATCCAATTTTAATTCACTTCCATAATAAATATGAAATAAAAATAAAACAATCTGATACTAGATGTTGGGAAATATGGAACAAGAAAAATGTGCAAATAGAAAAAAAAGAGAATATGCATCATAAGTAAATGGTGAGCCTTGGTAATGTGTGTGGGTTGTTTTGGTACAAAGATTTACCTTGTATTGAGAACCCTGGTCATGATTTTTACTATGTCTTCCTTAGTTTTGAGACTGTGGTTCATGGTTTTTGAGGCTCTAATTATATTGGATGTGTTGGATAATGGAATTCTAATTATTGTTCCTTAATGTAGGATATGGCCTTGAGGTTTTGAAATTTTATCTCATAATATGGATTTATAAATTATAATAGGTTTTGATCATGATTGATGTAAATTGGACCCTAAAATGGGTGTCTTTGGTGGTGGTTTGGTTCTTAGTAGTTTTGTTTTTATGTGTGTGATACCAAGAGTATGTTTTTGGTTTTTGTGAAGTAGGATCTATGTGTTTTGGAATGGGGTAAAGTGTGCCACTTGTGAGGAGTGACATGTTTGAGATTATATGTGTATGAGATAGGGGAGATATTGGGTTTGTTAATGCGACTCAAGTGGTGGCCATGAGTTAGTGGAGTTAGGTAATTTTGGGAAACCTTGAGGGTGGTTTTCCCGGAGTTGTGGGTGTTTTGAATGTGAACCATGGGTTGATCTTTTAGAGGTGTAAATAAATTCACAGTGGGTTGCAAATAGTTTTTATAAAAGGAATGGTTATGCCTTGTTTTATTTTTTGATGGAAGCACAATGAGTTCTTGTGGTTTTGTTTAAGGACTTATTCTAATGGTAGGATAATTTGGGTTCTAGGTCCTTCTGTTCTAATTGTGGGAACCATGGTCTTCTATGCAATAATTGGAGTATGGTTTCTGTTTTTTGTCAATCCTCAGGGAATGTTCAGAATGTGTAATAGAAAAGTGATCATACAGTTCAAGAATACAACAGTATTGAAGGTGGCACCGTGTTCTTGAAAGATAGGAAACATGTGCTCCATATGCTCTTGAAGGAGAGGAAACATGCATGCCATGTTCTTGAAGAAGAGGAAACTTGCGCGACATATATTTTTCATGATCAGAACATCGAAAAATGTTAGAGGGATAAGGGCCGCACATGTTTTGGGATGGTCGCACAAGTGACCTGCGCACCGAGAAAGGACTTGGGCGCCGATGCCTAGGAGGTTTGGAAACTTTCATGCCGGTAGTTCTTCACGATCAGAACATCATAATATGGAAATAAAAAGTAGGTCTCACATGTATTGGTGTGTTCGCACAATTGAGTAGCGTGATAGAGGCTAGGGTAGTTGGAGATGTGCGCCGGGACTTGCGTGTCGTCAGGACACTTGCGCACCACCACGAGGGGGGTCCAGTTTGCCTATAAATAGAGGAACACCCCACCTCATTTGCAACGATGTTCAAGACATAGATATTTTTTGAGCTCTCGTCACACAAGTAGTTGAGTCGCGCAAGTGGTAGTTGGGTTGCACAAATAGAGGTTGTGCGCTGGTTGTTGGCTGTGCGACCAAGGTAGTTTGGCAGTAAAAGGTGAAACATCGCACAAGTTTGGAGTTGAAAGAGGAAGTGTCGCACAAGTGATTTGGTGTCACCTGTGTGTTGAATTTGTACCACGCAAGTGACTTGCGCTCCATTCTTGAAACTTGTGCACCGGGATTGGACCAGCGCACCAGGTATTGTTGATGCACGCTAGACGTCTTGGAGCTGCACAAAAGCTGGGAAATTTCCAAATACCTTCTGTGCACTGGGAGATCAGTTTATTGGTAAAATTTGAACTTCAAAAGTGCATCTACACACAGAAAGGGATGCATTATTTTTCAATGATTAATATACCTTTACGTCTATAAACTGAGTGTCTTTTCACCAAGGGAAGTGAACTAGGTAGAGTCAACGAGAGTGACCCGAGGGATACTATGAGCTATCCCAGAATTTATGTAATGGAAGTGAGCCTTGGACAGAGTGACTGTGCCCGAACCATTGTAATCCACAACTAGTAATGATTAGTAGAACATGGTATGACTGACAACTTGTTGGCGTATACTCCTTGGATGTAGCCCTTAGTGGTAAACCAAGTAAATAGTGTTGTTTCTTCTCTATGCATGTGAATGTTTGATTTCTAATCATATTAATCATACAGGTTCAACAAGTTCCTAAAAATGTGGGAAAAAGATCCATCACATTAAAAGTAATGTTGTCACCCTGATTCACCCCTCCCCTCTTAGGGTGTCCCGGTGTCCTTCACTAATGTTCTCTGATGAAATATTTGTTGATGAATTATTATTGATGATACATGAGGGGGTAGAGAATAAAAATAATCCCTTCATATAGGGATGAAACTCAAGGATACATGTGGTAATGTTGTTTGTCCTAACATGTGATAAAGGTAATGTTTTTAGATTTCACATTTATAATACTTCAAGACTGATGGGGATGATGGATCATGAGTCATGGTGAGCTATTTGACTGGGTGTTTGATCCTAGTGCAAGTGATTCATGTTTTATGGGGTTTTGAGTAATGATTTGTGGAAGGATAGAATTTTTTTTCAACATTTGGTTATCTAGAAAGATTAGGATCTTAGGAATCTTCCGGTGATGCGTGGTGTTTTTCAAGATAGAAGAACTATTGGCTCAATAATAGAAATGTTTTGTTCTTGAAAAAATTAATGTTATGCCTCAAATGTTTTTATAGAACCATTCAATTTTTCATTTGTGTAATGTAATATTTTCATATATTTTGAGAATAATTTAGGTTTTGGTGGAAGTATACGGGAAGTGTGGTGGTGGTAATTCCATAGATTATTTTAGTTCACAGTTTCATGGCATAGAGCCCAGAAGAGGTAGTAAATTTGGGTATGTGAGTTCCACTTGATTCATGGATACTAAGAGTAGATGACACACATGTGATCAAGGTGAACTATGGATTTATTGGGAAATTATATGTAACTATAATAATAGGTGACATCTTGAATCGATCATTTATAGAAGTATTCAATATAAAAATTATAGCACACTCCCATTTTATAGGTGATCGAGGCCAACATTACAATGACATTTGACTTTTACACATAACATTACATGATTTTAAGAAAAACTATACATTAGAGTACAATCCAAGGATCATGAATTATAATATATTTTAAGACTAGGTATATAAATTTAGAACACGAGACTAAAAAAATACCTTTTTATTTAATATTCATAAAGAGCTACTAACATCCTTTGAGCCCTTACATATGCATATGGTGGTACCCATGGTATCACATGAACAAATGGATGAGCTAAAATCCCAATAAGCTATTAACCATAAGAATAAGGATTTATCACAAGGGTCAGATATCATGACATAGTGATATATAATGGAATAAATAATCTTACATAATCAATCATATATAAACATAAGGGCACCCATTGAACGAAATGGGAATCACATTCACGTCACAAAGCACAATTAAGGAGAATTTAATAAAAGTGTCCATGAGAGAAAGGAATTAAAACATAAATGGACATTAATAAGTTAAAATAGGAATGTATCAAGTTATACGATGTGAAACATAAGTGACAACATGTTAGAAGAGTATTTAAGAAAATTTTATCATTAAAAAATTATAGTGTAGTTTTAAGAAAATTACTAAAGAACATTTAAAATGAAAAGGGAATAATATTTTATATAAAAACTAAATAGAAATAATAAGGTTTTCAAAATAAAAATAATTGTTTTAGAACAACAGAGTTGTCTTTAAACAAATGTTAAATTGTACTATAAATTGGGAAATTTTTTGGGAAGTTCCCTCAAAACGTGTTTGCTTGTTGGGAAGTGTCGAGAAGGGAATTACATAAAAGCATGTATATCACCTAAAGAGAATGAGGGATGGATTTTGAAACATTATTTTCAGAATATAAATATTATTTTTTAGTTGTGAATAAAAATATAAGACAATGCCATTTTGGGTAAAAAGAAAGATGGTGCAACCCGATAGAATAAAGGCAGTTTGGGTAGAATCCCTTAAGGAATATGGGCATGATACCAGGTGTACATAAGAGGGATTATTGAGAAACAAATGGGTTTATCATCACATATAAATCATTTGGTATGAATGGGGGTTGTGATAAATCACACCCCATCAATATGGATTATACACAAAACGACATAACAAATAGGCCATTATTGAATAGGAGTGAACTAAAGAGGATCCCTTACCCTATGTACAATGTTGTACTTTCCCTGATATTAATGACATGAATAATAAAATTATGTTCATTAACTAATAATTATTGAACCTATTTTACATTTAAATGATCTAGTATAATCTTTTTTAGTTCATTTATAACCTTTTAAATTGGTTATGAGGTTCGATTTCATTGTTCGGGTTTGTTTGTTTTATGTTTGGTTTACTAATACACATGAATGGATTAACATGTTCAGTGAGATTGGTTATCCAAAATTAATATTATAATAATTTAGTTAACATCCAAAATATTACATGGCTTTAAATTTAATTTAATTACTTCGAGTGAAGGTGAATCATTATATAAAACATCAATGATAAACTCTTCGATTAATGTGGAGGTTTTTCTAACAATTAACTTTTTTTGGTATTATTATTTTACATAACGAATTAATAAGGATTATAGAACATTAAATAGAATAAAAAATATATATTATATTCTGGTTCAAAAATTAAAATGGTTTTATGACAAGTCGAGAAGAAGGTAATGCAAATTGAAAACCCGTCATCCTTGAATCTAATAAATCAACACATCTCAGACAGTATTTTAATTTATAGAATAAAATGAAGTGGTGATAGATTATACTAATATATACCATTAAAATAATATAATTCCATTATAGGTTTTTACAGGATTTATCGCACCATTTCATTAAAGTAGGTGAGGAAATAAACAAGAAAAGAAAATAACATGAAAGAAAATAAAAGAACCAGAAAGAGGAATTTACCTTTTCAGTGTATCTCCTTTGAGAGGATCTTAAAGGGAGAGGAATCGATCTTTTTAAAAGACAAAGGGTAGTTGGACGTGGGGGGATCTTGGGGGGTGATTTGGGCAGAACATAGGCAAGGCACAAGGCTTCAGAGGAGTGAAGAGAAGACGAGAGTGGGAGTGGTTTTTATAGTGGGGGAGAAGAGTGAATTTTGAAAAATTAATTCATTATTTAATTATTTTTCTCAATAAAAAATAATGTTTGATGCTTGGGAAACAAAATAGTAATAATAGCATGTGAGTTCAAACCAATGTCCATTTACATTATCCATGGCACAAGAATGATGTAAAAATTCAGTTTTTAGCATTTATTGTGAATTATCGTAATTCACCCTTCATAAAAAAATTCACATCTTTTAGAAAAATCTAGAAATATTCTCCCAAAAAAAATTTAATTGGGTAGATTCCAATAATTAACGCCATTTTCAAAAATAATTTTTAAAATATGATTAATTTAATTTTTAAATAAAATCAAAATTTATTCAAAACAACAAAATTAAAACTATAACTCATTTTATAACACATTGAAAATTTAAAAAAGTTCCCCTAAAATTATCTTATAACCATAATAATATAAAATAAAAATTTATGATTACATTTTATTAAATTGAATTTCCATTTTAATTTATTATATTATTCCTAAAATTCTAATTAAAATATTTATAACATACAAAAATAAAAAGGACTTATAATATGACCATTTTATCCCTTATAAATGACTAAATTGTATTTGTATATTCATGGGTAATGTTCAGATTTTTTTGTACTTACAATTCATTACTATTCATAATGGTATGTTACTATTAATAAAAAACATAGTTGATTCTTTTAGACTCTGAATATTTTTCTGAACGCAACTATGTATGTCAAATTTTTGAAATTGAAAACCCAGAAGTAAAAATATTATGTTAAAAGGTCACATAATACATAGTAGTTCATTGTGTTGAGATTTTGTGTGATTATATGAAATAATAATAAGAATGTATTTTCAATTTATAAAACATTGGGTCATTACATTATTCCCCCCATATGGAATTTCTCCTTCAGAATTTCTTTTTTTTTTCATTTTGATCCACAAATAGGTGCAGGTACTTTTCCATCATTCTCAACTCTAGTTACCTTGCTGCCTCTTTGTACTTATGGTTCCACAATAGTACTTTGATCGGGTGAGTAGTCTTGTTACATAGAAACTTATCTATACGATCAAAGTTCTTCATTGGCTGCTTCTCGTATGAATGATCATTCTCCAATAGTACCACCCTTGATGAGAGTAGTTGTAAATGGCCTAGTATGTACTTCTTTAATAGAGATAAATGAAAGACATCATGTACTTTGGATATTGTAGGTATAATTGTTAGTTGATAGGCCAGCATCCAACATGATCAAGAATCTCAAAGGGGTCGATGTACCTGTGACTTAACATTACATTCTTCCCAAACCTCATGAACTTGTTCCATAGAGACATGCGTAAAAAAAACCATGTATCCAACTTTGATCTCAACATCTCATCAACTATTGTCTGCACAACTCTTTTGTCAACATTGGGCTACCTCAATGTGCTGGGGAATAGTTTTCACCTTCGCCGCCATTTATTCGACCATTTAATTCCCTATAATCTTACACTCACCAAATTCTTCCCAACATGCCGGTGTTCTGTATATTTTCCATAAATATATTTATAGGTGACTTTATTATTATTGGGTGGAAACTGTTTTTGTATTAGAATTCAACTCGTGGAAGGTGTTGGATTCATCCTCCTTTTATGTCAATAGAACATGCTCTCAATATATCTTACAGAATCTAAATTGCTCGCTCAGATTGGGTATTAGTTTTAGGATGATAAGTCGTAAATAAGTTTAGTTCAGTGCTTAGAGAATGTTGGAGTCTTTTCCAAAACATTGAGGTGAATCTAGGATCTCAATCAGATATAATTGATATTGTTAATCCATGCATTCTTACAACCTCTTATATATATATATGTGAGTGATCATCCAATGAAAAGAACTCTCAAATTACAATAAAGTGAGATGGATTTGTATGAAAATCCATAGTGACTCATATAACATTGTTTCTTCTAGATGTCCTTATAAGTCTACTGAAAACGTAATTGGTGATGTTCTCCCAATTAAATGTTGTTAGGGGTAATGGTTGTATCATCCCCTTAGACTTCGTTTTTAACACTTCACATAGAACTTTTATGTATACTCTACAATCTCTTTCTTCATATTATCCCACCAAAATTTCTCTTAGAGATCTCGATATATCTTAATGCTCCCTGGGTGGATAGAAAAGGATGATCTATGGAAATAACTCAAAAGATCCTTCTTTATCCATGGACTAGATAGTAGTCATAATCATGATAAAAATGTTACAACTCCTTCCTCATAAATCATGAACTCTACGGATTTCTCATTTCTGATAGGTTCAACCCATTTAGTATTTTTGCTTCTTTTCATTAAGAATCATTTATTTTCTCCAAGAGGGTAGGCTAAGAAATAATTTGATAAAGGATTAATGATGTTCATACCTTAAGGAATCCCATGTCCATCCTCTGTCAATTTAAGAAGATCGGATCCTTTTAAATTCTCATCCTTGATAAAGATGTAAGATCCATTCAACATAGAGAATCTTCCACCATATTTGCCATACCAGGATGGTAGTGGATCAAGCAGTCATAATCCATGATGAGATCTATCCATCTACGCAGGAGAAAATTATTCTATTTTTTGTGTGAATATATATATGAGACTCTTGTGATTGGTATATATCTCACACTTCAGAACATAGAGATAATGCCGCATGATTTTTAATGTGAAGGTCACAACCTCTAACTCCAGATCATATGTAGAATTGTTTTGATTATATATTTTCAACTTCCATGATGAGTAGGATACCAATTTATCATTTTGTATCAACCCATTACTGACGAACTCTTTGGAAGCATCATTTTACACCACAAAGAGTTGTCCACTTATTGGGACTGTGAGTATGGGAACAATGATCAACCTATTTTTCAAATACGTAAAACATTATTCACAATTTTGAGAATGATGAACTATAATACCTTTCATGTCATCTTGGTCCTTGGGTTAAACAATCATGATAAGTTCTTCACAAATCATCGATAATACCTGGTTATACCAAAAAATATATAGATCACCCTTACAGATGTTGGCATAACCCACTCCTCAATCTCTATTGTCTTAGAAGGGTCTATAGGTATCCATTAACTAGTGATAACATTCCCTAATAATGATACTTCCTCTATCCATAACTAACATTTAATATACATTTCATACAACTTCTCTCCTTGAAAGGTCGTTAAAAAAGTATCTAAATGATCCCAATGATAATCATTGCTCTTAGAGTATATAGAAATATTGTTGGTAATGACAATCACATATTTTTCAATGTAATAAATAAAGACATTATTCATTATATTCAAGAAAATTTCTGAATCATTAGTGAGTCTGATGGGTGTAACTATGAACTCATACTGTCCATGTCTCATTTGAAAGGTAGTCTTGGGAATATCATCATTCCTCTCCTTTAATTGGTGATATCTCTACAGAAGGTCCACCATAGAGAAATAACTAACCCCAAAAATCTAAACAATTCATATATCTATGGATGGGAATACTTGTTCTTTATCATGATTTTATTGAGATCCTGACAATAAATTTATAGGCACACAGATCAATTCTTCTTCATGAAAAAAAGGACTAGGGCACCCCAGAATGAATCACATGGGCGTATAAAAACCTTCTCCAGATTATCCTTTAACTACTTCTTCAGCTCTTCCAGCTCTATGGTGGCCATTTTATATGGTGTCTTTCATATAGGAAGATATCTTGTAATATGTTCAATTGAGAACTCAACCTATCAGATAGGAGGAATACCAAAAAATCATTAGGGAATACATCAGTTTAATCCCTGATGATGGGCATGTCTTTAATCATGATTCTCTCATTTCTCTCAATCATTTGAGCTAATTATGGTTGGTCATAGGGTAGAATTTATCCACACATGAAATTATGATTCTAATGGAGATTAAAATTTATCATTACACATGTAAATAATTGAATTATTCATTGGAATGTGAAGGGATATCTCTTTTCCTATAGAGTTGTTGTTGGATTTGTATAAAAATATCCAATCCATTCCCAAGATAACTTCGAACTCTACTAAAGGAAGTATGTGAAGATTTTTTTGGAAGGTTCGGTCCAAATATTTATCATGGAGGATTTATAAACAATGGATGAAATAATTTCCTTATTCTCTATTCTCACAGATAAATTTTCCTCTAAATTTTGTGGGGTTGTTTGAATATTTATACGTAACATTCAAGATATGAATGAATTTGTAGAACCATAATCAAATAGTAAGTTATCTATTCTTTAATGAATAACTAGTGTACCTATTACCACATTATTTTATGACTCCACCTCTGTAGTAGTGATAGCATAAGACCTTCCATGTTGCCTTGGATATTTTGGTTTATTTCCTTTGACAACCCTCATATTAAGATAATTATTCTCATAATTCCCATGCTTCTTGTATATATAAAATTGCACTCAAGGCTAAGTGTTGATTTGAACGTTCCTTTATTTTTCCACATTAGCAGGATTCTTCCTATTTCTATTGTATTTTTTAGCAATATGTATTAACATTACAAATAAGAAGCAACACCTGGTTCCCTTTTGATAGTTCCCAGGATGCTTCTTCCCACAATTCATACACATTAGATGATCGAGCTTCTTCCCATCATGGAATTTTTTTACGTGACCACCCACATGGGATTCCATTTTTCTATTCTTATCACTGGTCCCATGATACCACCGAGAGTCTCCGGTCTCCATTTTAAACTTGAGGGAAAACATAAAATCTCCTCATAGCTGTCAACATCTCGAATGGATGTCACTTTTCATAGACATATCTTTAGTCTTCTAAAGAATAAATCCACCTGGATTTCGATGGTCTTGAGAAATCTAGAGGAGAACCTTGAAATTCTTTTAATGCTTTCTTCATACGCCCCGATTGACTCATATTACTTCTTCTTGAGTCGAAGGAACTCTCTTTCCATCTTCAGATGGAGGGTTCAAGGAAAATATTTATTGAAAAAAACTCTCTTGAATTATTACCAATACATGGAATCAATTATCTTTTTTGGATTTGTATTCTTGATCATTTTACACCATTTATCAGATTCCACATCCAAAGGATAGACCCCCAACACAACATTTTATTATTCATAGCACTGGAGGATAGATAATATCTCTTCAATGGAGTTAATCCACTGTTCTGTGAGGAGGGATCTGATGATACACTAAACATTAGTGGCCTTTTCCACATGAAATATTTAACAAAAAATTGGTCTTTCCTTAGAGGATGAGGGTGTTTCACATGAATCAAGTTATTATTTATAACTTGATCTAGTTGAGCAAGTACTATCATGAAGTTTTGACCGACAATTCCCATCATATAAAGTATATCATTAGATATATTTTCACATTATAAATCACACTGATTGTTGGAACATGTTATTATATTTCATTCCATTAACTAAGAGAAAGAATGTACAATTAGATGCCTTGATTACTTATCTATTGAAAATAAAAAAGGAAACATAAAACACATAAGGATAATCTTGTAAAGGAGAAGAATATTCTAACATGTGACTCTGTATGTTTAAATATAGGTTATATTTGATCTATTTCATAACTTATATTCTTATGGGATCTTTTTTTATTCCCTTAATAATGGTTTGTACTAAGCTCATGAATTTACCAACATCTATCCCCTGGGAGTTTCAAACCACGAGTGAAACAATGACCGTTGTAATAAGCTAGTTCCCGTTCGATTCTAGCTCAATGTTTTTTATTAATTTCTACCACTAAAAAAATCTATTTCAGATCCACCTCTACCAATTTGTATCCAGACATGGATGTCTTTTATTGATAAACCACTTACTCTATAATTAAAAAAATATAGGGATGTTTTTGAATTCATAGTCTTATATTTAATGTACTTACTAAGGTACACTATTCCTAATCTCTAAAAATAACTAGCACAACATCTGGAAACAACCGAAATATTTTACACATTACAATACATGATTTTAATCATAATTATACATCCAAGAACAAACCATGGATCTTGATATCTAGTGTTATTGAAGACTAGGAAAATGAAACTTAAAACATGGGAGTAATAAAACATTTATTTATTTAATCTTTATAAAGAGCTCATAACTTCCTTTAAGGACATACATATACATAGGGTACCATGGGGATCACGTGAAAAAATGGATGAGATAAAATCCCAGTAAGGGATGAAACATAAGAATAAATATTTAGCACAAGGGATTGAGATCATGACATAATGATATAAAATTCTATATAGAATCATAAAATATAAACATGGGATCATATAAACATGAATTCATATAATTTTGGAAACAATATAAATTTTAAATTTAGCACAAGTCCAAGATAACTTCAAATAGAGGTGCACATGTCACGCCTTACCACCAAGAACTTTGCACATGGTATCACGAGTCAAGGATAACCGCTAAGACACTTTCACATAATTTCTCATCAGACTAAATATTACCTAAATGCATTGGATCACTATCTGGGATAATGAATCCTAACATGTTCATCAATATTCATTCCATATAAACAATCATACATAACCAATCATACTAAATCATAATAGACCCCTAGAAAGAAATGGGCATCACATTCATTTCATAATGCAGAATTAATGGGTGTATCATAAAAGTGTCCATGAGTGACAGAATTTAAAAAGTTCAACAAAAATAATTGGGTAAAATAGGCATATATCATGGTTTGTGATTTAAAACATAATTTAAAACATTTTATAGGAGAATTTAGGAAACTCTTTGCATTAAAACATTTTTGCGTAGTTTGAAGGAAAATACCAATGAGATTTTAAAATAAAAAAGAAAATAACAATTTATATAAAAACAAAAGTGAAATAAGATGGTTTCCATAATAAAAATACTGATTTTATAAAAAAAAGGCGGATTTAATTAAATGTTAGAGTGCATTAAAAAATTGTTTACAACATTGGAAGGTACCCCTAAAATGAGTTTGCTAATTGGGAAGTATCGAAGAGGGAATAATTTAGAAGCACATATATTCCTAAAAGATAATGTGGAATGGATACGAAAAAATAATTTTGGAGCAAATAAATTGTATGTTTAATTTGTAAATATAAATAAAATAAAACATCATTTGGGTAAAAATAATGATAGAGAAACCCAAATGAATAAAGGCAGTTTGGGAAGAATCCGTTATAGAATGTCGGCACGATATTAGGTGTTATAATGATATCTTAATGAAAGATAAAGGGATTTGTAATCACATATAAATCATTATGGAAGTATAGGGAGGTGATAAATCATACCCCATCATTAGGGATTATACATAGAAGTTCATAACATAGAGTAAATGCTTGAATAAAGGTGAAATGGAGAGGAACCATTACCATAAGTCCAATTGTGTTCTCCCCTTGATATTAAGGACCTGAATAGTGAAATAAAGTACAATAATTAATAATTAAAGAAACTATTTTACACGTAAATGATTTATTTTAACCTTTCTGAGTTTATTCATGGCCTTTGTGATGGGTTAGGAGATTCAATTTCATTGTCCGGGTCAATTTGTTTCAAGTTCAGTTTACTTGTATACATGAATAGATAAACATGTATGGTAAGAGTGGTTTTCTAGAATTGAAGTTATATGAAATTATTGAACATCCAAAACTTTAAATGGTTGTAAAAATAATTATATTACTTTTAGTGAAGGTGTGTCATTATATAAAACGGTAATGGAAAACTCTTGGATTAATGTAGTGATTTTTCTAACAATGAAATTGTTTTGGTATTATTATTTTACATCATGAATTTATAAGTATTATAGAACATTAAATAACATAATAAAATATATTATGATCTGATTCAACCATTAAAATGATTTCATGATTAGTCTAGAATGCGGTAAAGAAAGTTGAAAACTCGTCATCCGTGAATGTGATAAATCAAAAAATCTTAGAAAATATTTTTATTTATTGAATAAAAGGAGTGGGAGTGAGAGATAATGGTAATATATACCATTAGAATAATATAATTACAGTAAATTATTTAAACAGGAGTTATCATACTATTTGGGTTAAGGGAGGTGAATAATAAAACAAGAAAAGAAAAGAAATTGGAAGAAAAAAAGAATCAGAAGGAGGAATTTAACTCTTAAACCTATCTCTATTGAGAGCCTCTTAAGGGGAGATGATTTGGACTTTTGATGATACCAAGGGCTTTTCAACATGGGGAGGAGATTGGGGAGTGATTTGGGTAGAATATAGGCAATGAAAAAGGCTTTAGAGGAGTGAATATAAGAGTAGATTGTGGGAGATTTTTATGGTGGAAGAGAGAAGTGAATTTGGAGTATTTAATTCATTATTTAATTACTTTTCTCAAGAAAAGAAATTTTGTTCAATTATTGTGACCCAAAATAGTAATAAATTCATGTTATTTCAAACCATTGTTCTTTTACATTCTCCAATAATAATGCATGATGAAAAAATTCATGTTTAAGCATTTATTGTGAATTATCTTATTTTTCTATTCATAAAAAATTCATGTATTTTAGAAAAATCCAACAAATTCAACATAACCATTTGTTGACATGTAGAATTTAAAATTAAACTCCATTTATCAAAAATATGTTTCTAAATATGATTAATTTAATGTTTAATTAAAATCACAATTTATTCGAAAAAACAACTTTAAAAATATAACCTGTTTTGTAACAACACCTTGAAAAATTAATCAAGGTCCCATAAAATTCCCTTAAAACCATAAAAAAATAAAATCAATATTTATGATTACATTTTATAAAAATACTTTTCCATTTTAAATTTATAAATTAATCATAATGTTTTAATCAAAATTTTTTGGACATACAAAAATACCAATACATATACAACGATCATTTTTCACTTATAAGATGTATAAATTATAATTGTACACTCATGAGTGAAGTGTCTATTTTTATGGCCATCTTAATATTATTTACTATTAATTACTATTTATAAGGATATGTTACTATTATTTATAAACTATGTCGATTCTATGAGACTCTAAATATAAAACGGAACGCAATTATGTATGTCATATTTTTGAAATTCATAACCCAAAAGTGAAAATATTATATTTAAATGGAAAATAGTAGTTACTAGTACATTGGGTAGGGATTTCATGTAATTATATTACATAATTATAAGAATTTATTTTCCATTGATAATACATTGGGTCGTTACAAACATCATGACATCTTCTTGAGTATACTATAAGAGAATTAGCTATATTTAAATCTACATAATTGTATTTTATAATTTTTTTGAAAGGCCTCCAAGGAGGGGGAACTCACAGAGTGGTGTAAGTGATTCACTATGTTTGTAAGGGCACCATTTTCCATTGAGATTAAAGACAATATGAAGGGCCAAATGTGTGATAGTTTCATGGGTACCATTATCTTATATTAATAATGATTGATAGTTGATGTTATGTTTTGTCAATCAGGTGAGATTATGGCCCCCTAAACTACTTCATGGATTCATTATTAGTGGAAGCGTGATACATGGTTTATGAGTTTCATGAGTGAGGTGGTGAAAAGGATAGAATTAATATGGGAAGTAATGTTTCTATCATGGGGATATAACCCTCTTGTCGGAAGGGTCATGGACATGTGCAGATCATCATGGATCGGTCAAGGGAGGCAATGAGATTTCAGTAAATAATCAATGAGGTGTGTTATTGGATTATGTAGGGAATTATAACATGGAATCATATGGGTGACTGATTGAGACGAGCATTGGATTTGGGATAAAGGTTCTTCAAAAGTAGATTATGGTTTTTACTTGATAGATGTATTAGTAGAAACTGTAGGGAATAATGATGGAGTTGGTATAGAGAATATTTAGATTATGGAATCTTACTGGGAGTTGGTTATGGAAACAAGTGGGTGTGTTTGGGTGGTTTTGAAATTCTTCGGGGATGAAGTCATAGTGATCAGGTAAAATGGAGAAATATCCAAGGTTGGAGTTAGAAAGTTTTTTATGAGTCAAATAATGATTGTATGACTTCATATAATTTGTAGAACAAATGCGGTGAGATTCAAACCCCATGATGCATGTTATCTTTGAGAAGATATGAGCAAATCATGAAAATAAAAATGGACTTTGAGGGAAGGCCCTCATGTTTTTAGTTCTTTCACAGATATTGGATATACATCTTTTTATTTGGTTTTACATGAAAATGATGGGGTTTATAAAAAAATCAATGGTTTTAATGCCAATTGGTGTTCATGTGGGTGTTGGGGCATAATAAATTAGGGGTCATAATGGGCTCTTTGAGGGATGAGGAGTTCAACGATCCGTTTGAATATTCTAAAGGATAATGTTCAACTCATCATGAATTGATGGTGTTAATATGAATATTATTATGGAGAAAACCATAACTCTTGCAGGTTACTGGAAAATGAAAAATTCAGTTTCTTAGTTAAATGGGTTCACATAATCATCATTTTGGGATTTCAATTTTTGAAATGAGCACAGTAAAATATTTTTGGCCATTTGAGTTCCATAATTAGAATATCGTGCCTAGGTTACGATTTATGTTTTCATAATAGAGAAAAGTCATTAGACCCTATGTAAGTGATCGACATAGGTTGTGTGATGAGGTTGGATGATTATAAATGCTTCTTAGGATTGAGAAGAATTATTATGGTGAGTTTTCTGATCCTGGGGATTGATGAGACACACATTCATTTTAATTTTTGTTACACCCATTTTATTATTGTCAATGAAATGTTTTATAAGAGTATGATAAGTCTTTGGAGTGATCCGGGGACATGGGATGTTAAAATAGAGAAAAAGATAACACACTATGCGTATAATATGGTTAGTGCATATTTAGTAGTAATTGCACTCCAATGTCGTGCGACATAGAGGAGAAGGATGAATAGTATGTAAACCATGTAAGGGGGAAATTGATATTATACAATCTTAGATATATCCAAATTCATAGCCTCAATTTTCAAACCAGGCATGCAACTTAAGCCTCAAACAGGTGGGATTTTAAAGGTTTTCCAACGATGATCAACGTAATCTTGTCGATGTTGGTGAAATGATGCCTGGTTAAAAATGAGGATCTCACGTGAAGGGTTTTAAGCACAAAATAAAATAGTAAAATTCCTGGTTTATATTTGAATTTGTTCATAACTTCTCTTCTTCATTGGCAATCACTGCTCGAAAAATATGAAATCGAATTTCTCTATATCATCCACATGCACTTCAAGAAATATATGGGAGCTCAGATCTTTTTAATCCATGTGCTAACTTGAATACATGATTTATCTTTCAACACTCGTATGATCACTGCATTTCTCATCTTGGGTTTCTAGATAGGGAGATCTATCCAAGTACCTTTTATCCAAATCCTCTATCTGTAGGATGTGGGAGAGAAAGGAGGAGGGAGAGAGAGAGAGAGAGAGAGGCACTGACTTGTACATGGAAAACTCTTCTCCTCCCCTGGTTATAGAGTGAAATGAAATTACCCAGAAATAATAGATGTGACCCTGAAAAATTAATCACCCTAAATAAAATTTTGACTACTATAATGAGTTTTAAAAAAATATTATTTTTCATTAACAATTCATTTTAATATATTAAACTTATTATGAGATAGTAATTAATCCATTAACTCAGATCTCACTCCCACAAATACAAATCAACCTCAAATGTTTTAATATTATTTCAAATAATATTTTTCATATATTTACAGAAAAAATGTAAATATAATAAATAAATAAATTCAATACCCATTATTCTTAAATTGGATGATATGAATTTATTTATTGTACTGGTGATCATTTATCCTTGGAAAAATCGTGGAACCAAATAGTTTGGCCCACCATATCTAAATATCTTATTCAACAAAAAAATGCAGATTCTCAAATACGATATTGTGTGTGACCCTGTAGGCCCTTATCTTGATAGTAGTGAATAGTATTCACATACTAAGAGTGGGATCTAGCAACCCATCATGGCCCATAAAGAGATATGGATTGTCATAGCTATGACAACCAAACTACAAACACATACAGTGTAATATAACATCTATTCCATTAATATCTCATAAAGAAGGATGCACTCACTTGTCATCATCCTTTTTTTACTCTATTATTTGTTGATTTAACTAATTAGAAATACCCTCAACTACCATGACCATGGTCTTATGAAGGTACTACCATCCATATAAACATGTCCTGAGATATATTTCTTCCATGACTTGAAAGTGATAAATTCTTTCTTGAACATTCAACCAATGTCATGCCATCTTTGACCCACCCAACACAAACTACCTCACCATGATATCAACATCATGGTTTCTTCATGCATTAAATTACATGAATGAAAGACATACACTAGAAATTATCTCAATTCAGGAGACCATTACACATTATTGTATATAGGAACATCCATTGACACCTAAAGCATGTGGTGTTCTAATTGGCAGATTTTTTCACGTGATGTCACTAATAGCGATCACCAAGTGGAAACTTCTTGATAAGAAGTCTCAATTATTATGATCCCCCAGAACATGATAGTCAATCATCTACTGTGTTCAATAATTAAGATGTATCTATACCATATAACATATATTTATGATTAATTTCATTGTATCTAGAGGTTCTCATTATATCCTAGATCTACTATAACATTTCAATACAATAATTAATCTTTTGAAATTACCATTTCAATAGTGTAAATAGAAATGTCTATACTATAATGGTAAGATAGAATCTTGTATTGGTAACTATATACATGATATGGTAATCAAAATCATTGAATTTTTGGGTCTAAGGCACCAACTATTTAAACCCTCTAACTTGTAGTAGATCCAACTTGCTAACCATACTTGTTAGCTAATAAAATGATGAACATAATGTTTCTATTGAGTAATGGATTTAGCTACTAGGTCTTCCATAGTTTCACCACGTGGATTTTCTATTACTGTGACCTAGTTTCGTTGAATAAAACTTCACAAGAGATTTTATCCTGAGTATATCCCACATGTCCACTAACATAACATGACATCTTTGATATTAGTAATATCATAATTTACATTATTATAATTATTTATTTTACAAGGTGTGGTTCCATGAACTGGAACAAATCATTGCATTTAATAACTACTTCTTAGCTACCTCATAACTACAACATACTTGCTATTTGTAGGTGTGGCTACCACTGGCTTATATGATCTTGACTCACTCGTCATATTTAGCCTAACTATGATTGTAGATAACATTGATATATGGAATAGTAGTTAGTATCCTCAAAAATTAGTATCATTTCTTATCCACATACCATGTACATAACTTTTTTACTTTCTGATGTACAATTATATTGTCATAACAGCATCCCTTTCAGTGCTCCTATATATAAAAAATATTTTCCTATTATAAAGCATATCCTGGAAATATCAATTTTTGTACAAATCATGGAATACATGATTAATCCTTCACATAAATGTATAGACTTTTACTTACCATGTTTATCTCTTCCCATGTACTGAACATGTCAACCTGAAGAGATTATTCCCTGTGACATAGGCAAAAATTCATCTCTAGAATTTTTCCAACATGTATTTTTTCAATACAATGTCACTACATGTATGATTGACTATGACCAAGAAACCTATACATCTACCTTAGTAGATCTTGTTCCATATAACATAGGTTTCTAAATTAATTCAATAACTGGAGAATAAATTTCATTTTGGTCTTAAAAAAATGTAATGCAAATGTCTATCATTTATATGTTTCTGAACATACATTATTTGGAAAAATATGGTGCTCCCACTAACCTGTAGTAGACACATGGAAATCATATGTAGAAAATTTATATTCTACGATATTTTTTTTACATTAATCTTAAACTTGATTTCAGACACCTACAACCTTTATTAGCCTTATGTGACATGACCATCCCTTTATGGTTGCATCGTATAGACACCATCGATGATTGGTGGTCATGTCATCCAATGAAAAATAATATGATCATAAAAATTGGCTCTGACAAGTAAAATTATAATAGATTTAGACATAAAGACTTGGACAAACCAATCTAGCCTTATTGGTAAAATGATGATACCATCTATGTATCAACTCACTCGAATACCCACCATAGTATTCAATTTATGAGCCCCTTTGTATTTTGATACATGGAATCCATTATTCAGTTGTTATTTTTCTTGTCAATCATATCTAATTTCGATACACTGCTTATATATAGAAAATATTATTCACATTGAATAATAGATCACTGACCATGGTGAATATAATATCATTATAATGGTTTTATACTTCCTAAGTAGTAGATGTCTTTCGAACCTACTGTTTTCCACATGCTCTTATGGAACTAGTTCCATTCCCAACTATTTTTGCATCTTGATGATTGACTATACATATGTCAATATAGCACTCACTATCTGTAATATAGATTTTTACCCTTATATAAAGTTTATCCTATTACTTGACTACTTAATTTTATATCTTAGGTATTTATGTAATATCATAAGCGACTGTTAGGATTATTACACTAAATGCACAATGTGATTGTCTTGATGCAAGGGTGTTTGTATCCGAACAAAATATTTTCATCAAAACACATGTCCTTATGAAATAATATATTTACATCATACTATGACTTGAATTATATTCATTTTTATATTATTTTTGACATAATATTATGGGATGACTCTGTTATTTGTGAAGCATGTCATGAAATATAAAAAAAGTTTCTATAAGTTGCAACATTTATACACTTTACATCATGAGAATGATTTATAAAACATTCATCTAAGAATTAATCCACTCTACATTTTGTTGATAAATGTTTATAAGTAATACCACATCATCAATCATCCTCATTAACATCAATGTCAGGATGTTAATAAGTAAATGTGCATTTAGGACATACTCCATGCTGCATTATCAGGATTGATGATTGCTTTCTCAAGATATTCTTTGGAATCCCATCCCAGAGATTCTCATATCTTCTATCCATACTTTTAATTCACTAGTGAATTCATTAATTACTAAAAGAAATCTAATTAATTATATATATACGTCTAGCTTATTTTTTGAATAGTTTATGCTTTATTGGTGAACAGATTATGAATGCTTTGTGACATACCATTATTTCTAAAGGATTCATTTTTCAAACTAAAGACATCGATAATACCAGTGGTGTTTAGCTTTATCAATCCTAAGTACCATACATGTTATAAACATGATGTCAACTTTTATTATTTCTTGACAATGAATTAGCTTTCCATAACTGGGTATAAGTCTTACATTTTATATTCAACAGTTTATTACATATGACTTATGTTTCAATGAACTCTTGATTGAGTTTTAGATACCAAAAACAACATTTATTCTGAAACCTAGAAGAATGTATTTTTATGTCCAAGGACACATGAGATTAATGTTTGTGGTTATACTCAATAATAGTTCAACAAGAATCATTCACATGGAAATTAAGTGGTCATGTACATCTCACTACTAGACTAGGTATCACCCTTTCACAACCACTTGAATAACACACATGACATCTAATAAAATTTCCATATATACTTTGTAACTATATTTAAATACACATATGTAAAAATCAAATAGTATTTAATATCCACATAGAAAAATAGAAACATTACGTTGATGAATATTTTGGAAATAGAAGTGGTAACTTGCTTATTTAAATCATTTTATTGTTGTTAAACTCCCATAATATTATTTCATAATATGTTGTACAAATAACCTCGTATTAATAAAACTTTTATTGAATGAAGTTTGTGAATGTGTCATTGGAATTAAATTCCTTTGACCTTTTCACCTTTTCTTACAATTTATTCACCATAAGAATTAAAACATCGCATGCTTTTAATCTTATTCACTTGGAGAACCTTACCAAAAATAGTAATGAAGCGTTTACTCTATACATGTTTGTTTTGTAACATAAAACAACACTTGAGTAAAGTGGTGAAAATGATATGAGAAAGTGATACATTAAAATATCATGATCTATCATTCTATTTACACATGCCAGTGAAAAATCATCGTATTCATATCATTTCCCTGCTTTTTCATTGTAGACATCTTAGAGATGAGACATCATGTTTTATCATCCATTTCATAGTTTAGTGACTGAAAATGACGCCAGAAGTTGATAATAGCATAATGATATAACTATTATATGCTTTATAAATTAGTCTTTGGTAAGCAATTTCACCCTCGTTTCTTGAGTTAGTTTAACAGTGTTGGGGGCACTGGTACATTGAGTTACCAATATCATAGTACTATACGCAAGTGCCCAGATCATTTTTGAATACTTATGCCAGTGTGCATGTCTACTTTTCCCATTATCCATCAAATTTTTTAAACATGTGGTATAACATTCCATTTTTATTCAAAAATAAATTTTAGCTGATTAGTGTTTTGTATCTGGTCACATCTTTAGAAATAATTATTAAATAATTATTTAATGTCTCCCATGATTATATCGGATTCTAGGAACCCATGGTGATAGAATCGGAATACTCTATATCCTGAGTATTATATTGGATAAGATCTCTGAACCACCCCTCATACTCTACAAGCATTCGCTACAGCACTACTTGGAGGGTTCAATGTAGGCTTTTGGCGGACAAGCCACATGGACTCGCAGTTCCTTGATCCGTTGAGTGAAGTTATAACTTCTTAAATTGTTTCTTGATTTACTCAAAGTCTTGCCTCTAAAATTACTACAATCTAGATTTGGATATTTTTTTGCTGTAATTTTAGTTATGTAAACACACCATTCTTATATAAATGTTCTAGTAGAAAGAGGCACCCTCAGCTATGGAATGACCAAACCATAAAATATCCGTTTTTTCAAATTTGAATGGTGGAAGGAGGTAATGACTTATATATATTTAATGGTTTTATTATTATTAATCTGATGAAATAAATAATTTAATATTTTATAACTATTTACTATAGGATCACACTAACAGCATTCCATGTATGAAATAGAAATTCTATCGTGCAACATGTTCATTTTATCTTGCATGCTTATTTATTGTTATTCTATGTGATCACACTCTAACTACACATTCAAAAAAACAATAAACCATGCATAAATAAAATTAAAAACATGATCATGAGGTGTTACTAAATCTTTGTCCGTTGAGTGAATAATGGACAAACCTAAAATCTGGGGATAATACCTTGAGTCACATAGCTTGAAACTTTTATTATACCATCTTCACATCCAATGCATCACATATCCTGGCTGGTGCACCATCACGACTTGGAATGAACTTGGTCACCGGTCATCTCGTCATTATACAACATTACTCACAAGCAGGTGAGTGGATATCGAGGTGTAAAAAGTACAACTTGGGGACGTGGACATCCAGAACATTATACATATAATGATACTAAGACGATACACAAAATGAAACTTATTTATATAATTATTAAAAAATAGTATCAAAAAATTAAATAAATAAATTGAATAAATAAACAGACACCAGACATGCATTGGTCGGACTTAGGATCTTGATCAGCATACACTTTAACTACTGTATGTTAAAAAAAATACTGAAATAAAAATAAACATGCACTAAATAAATTCATGGGAATTTAATTGATTTAAAAATTCAAATCTAATTTTTATTTCAATATTTCAACATCGTTCGGTCACATTTAATTAATTTAATTTTAAGACTTCAAATTAAATTAATTAATTAATTTTATTGAACTCCAAATTCAATTAATTACACCACAATCATTATTAAACCAAAAATAATATTTAACTAATTTAAAAAAAATATTATTTAATTAAATAATTTAGTTATTTTTTTAAATCTAAATATCAGGGCCTAGAAAACCTCGAGTGGGCCAGTTCCGGTCGGGCCGAACTATCGTAGGCCTATCTCGGGTTGTGTTGATTGGGGCAGGGGCATTCTGTGTTGGGCTGGTCCGTCCAATCCCATTCTGGTCTGGGTAGACCAACCCATACCTATTTTGGAGAAAACCTATGATGTTCATACAATTACCTCTCAATTGGGCCACAAAAAAGTACTACCCCATGCTTGTCATGCACGACCACTACTAGAAATTATGGCATTTGCGATGGGGCATTTGCGTCGGGATCGCGTCACTAATAGGCTTTTGCGACGGGGGCCCGTCGTGGAAAACGGCGTCGCAACAACAATTATTTGTGACGAGCCCGTCGCTAAAGGTATTATTTGTGATAGTGATCCTTCCCGTCGCAAATATTAGTCCGTATATTTGTGATTTTTTTTTGAAAAAGTAATTGCAATGGGCCCGTCGCAAATAATAATTGCTACGGGCCCGTCACAATTACTTTTTTAAAATAAAATTTAAAAAATATTAATAAATTATTTTATTGAATATAATAATAATACTATTTTCGACGAGCACTGTATCCCATCGCAAATACTTTAAAAAATTTAAAAAAAATTATTAATAAATTATTTTTATTAATTTAATAATAATCCAAATATAATTCAAAAATAAAAAAAATTAATAAATGAATTTAGTTAATATAATAATAGAATTATAATTCACAAATAAAAATAATAAATTATTAATAAATTATTTTAATTAATATAATAATAATAGAATTATAACACAAACATAAAAAATAATAAATTATTATTAAATTATTTTAATTAATATAATAAGAGAATTATAATTCACAAATAAAAATAATAAATTATTAATAAATAATTTTAATTAATATAATAATAATAGATTATAATTCAAAAATAAAAAATAATAGAATATTAATAAATGATTTTAATTAATATAATAATATTAGAATTATAATTCATAAATAAAAAATATTAATTATTTATTTTAATTAATATACAAATAATAGAATTATTTTACATTCAAATATTAAAATAATTCTAATATTACAAAATAATAATAATAAAATTATAAAATTATATAATTTTAATATATATATATAATTTAATATTATAAAATATAAATAATATTATTATTCATATTAATATTTTTATTTCCAAATATAATATTATTAATATTTTATAATGAGACATAAACTATGAATAGAAAAAAATTCATATTTTGATTTAACAAACTTTATAACATAAAAATAAACTCTAATTTGAACGAGGGGGGAGGGGGAGGGGGATCTGCAGATGCTGGTGGAGGAAACTACATCCTTAAAGCATGAGTGAGTGGCGCATGTACTCCATCTACTACAGATGCTGCTGCTGCCACCGACTCATCTGCTCCTCGTACAGCTGCTGCTGGCGTCGACGCTCCTCCTCATGTTGCTGCTGCTGCTGATGCATCTGCTCCTGCTCCTGTCGGAGACTCTCTATCAGTGCAGTCTGATATCGCAACTGATCCTCATACTGTGTAGCAGAAGAAGATGCACGAGCTCCTCTCGAGCTGGACGCCGACATCGCAGCACTACCATAATAATCTCTGGCAGTCAGTCGATAGCTGATACCAACTACCCGGCCCTTCTCGAAGGCATACCAGGTGGCCTACATCCAAGCCGCCTCATCAAACTGATGTCCAGTGGTCTGATCTGATGACTCGGCCGGACTCTCAGGTCGAGTCTGTGAGGCTGCGGCCTCATATGACTCATGTAGTTGCAATTTAAAATTAAAATTGTGAATATATTATATGTTGTTAATTTTTAAACTTGAAAACAAATAATACTGACCACGATGTGACGGTGACGATCACCTCTGAGCTCCCGAGTAGCAGGATCACAATACATCCTCCGATATACGTCGTACTCCGTAATATCGGGGTGCTCGACAGCCTATAAGAATAAAAAATAAACTGTTAATATTTATAGTTTTATAAAATATTTATAAATAATGTACGTACCAGATGCTGTCTATGAGTACTGAACGTACGACTCCCTGCTCGATGAGTCACCTTTTGTCTCCCCCGATTTTGCCTCCCCACCGATGATCTCCTTTGAATGGCATCACTCAACCAGTGCACACATAATCCATCCCATACATGGGATAAAATGTACTCTGTTCGGTGTGCTCTACATGACTTGTTAAAAACTGACACTCATACTTTCTTCATGGTAGCTTTTCATAAATTTCGCAAAAACTGATGAAAGCGATCATGCATGGCCACCTCCCATGCATCGTGGATGGCGTCACGCATGGTATCCTCGATCGGATACCATAAACCCTACAAATAAATAAAAATATCAAGATAAAAATGAAATAATATTCAAAACTAAAATTATTTATTTATGAACATACCAACCAATGGTCGAACATGGCCTCCTGCACATCAATGGGAATCTGCTCCCATGTGGTCCAAGGCTGAGAGAAATAGTTGCGCAAAATAGTCCTGCCATGTCCGACTTCTATATGCGGAAAACTGTAAAAATAATAAACATTTATTATGTGAATAGATTAATGAAATCATAGTCAAATACAAAGGTTATCACACAGGTTTTTACACCTCTATGTGCGTGGATCAAACCCAAGACGTGGACTTCGCTTGGGTACGGGGTCAGGAATCATCAATCATGCAAGACCGCGCCGCCTCCACATACTCCCTCGAGCGCATGCAGGCTGAGGGTCATCTGCCAGCAACTCATCTGCATCGATAGGCAGGTCAGCATCCACCAACTCACGAAATGTGTCTTCCTCCATCTGAAACAGAAAATGTTAATGTTGATAGCAAATAATTGATAATTACTATTATATATACATATATATTAGTTATTATTGTATATAACTACCATGGAATTATATCAGTGTTCATTTTCATCATCATCTTCATATATGTCAATGTCATCTTCATATTCCTCCTCAACATAATCGATATCCATTCTAGTTCCAGTTGCTTCATCTCTTATCATTTCAAATTCATATGTGACATCATTAACATCATCGTCATCACCGACTCATAAATGTGGGGTGTCATCATCGATACTCATGTCTCTATGTAAAAAAGATTGATTTTGAGTACTCTCTTGAAAAAAATCAATTCTTTGCAGATTAGTGAAACCACATTCACTTTGACTAAACTAATTGTCTCGAATTTTGATTTTTATTATACTCCAACAATCAGTCATGTCTCATGACGTAGCACAGTACTTTGCATAATAAACATGATGTGCCTGTTGAGCCAATAAGAATGGTTCATTTACTACGAGAAAACATTTACATTTAATATCGATGATTCTATAAGTCTGATGAACACGCATGCCTCTCTATATATCTAACCACCGACATTTGAACATGGTAATGTAATGTTGTCCAAGATAACAGAGTTCAATGATTTCATCCAGTATGCCATAAAAGTGAACTTCATTTTCTCGATGATGATATTCTCTCAAGATAACTCCACTGTTCATTGTTTTTTTCATTCCCCATATTCATGTGTGTGACATCTAAATCCATTCACCACATATGAATTATAAGTTTTAACAAGTTTGCAAGGTGGTTTACTCAATATACACAGCCGTTTGTCAATTTTATCAGCATGTCGAGAAACCTGAAAATTTGTGAAATAATTATCAATATAGTAAACTATACATTGAATATGTTGCTAAAAGATAAAGAATTTATGTTACCAGTTTTTGAAACCAATGAGAGAAATTTATCTGTCGGTGTTCTTCGAGAGAAGCTGCTGTAATTTGTGGAATTTGTTTCTTGATAGGATTATCATACAACCTATAAAAACAATGTTATTTACTGTAACATAAATGATAGAATGAGTGATATAAACACTTAGAGTACAACTGATGCCATCTCTTCAGAGTTGAGCAGAACATACATATGAGCTCTGTGATGTTGATCATCTGAAAGCCAGCGTTCATAAACTCCTCCAAAACCAAGCTCTGGCTGGTTGAAAACAGATAATTGATTGTCAATTTCATCAATATTCCTCTCGTTTCATCCCATTTGGTTGTGTTTTGAAGGATACTCAAGTTCAAAATAATAGGAGAAGAAAAAAGATATTTCCACTTGCAAATAAGCTTCTGCAATAGATCCTTCAACAGTTACTTTGTTACATATGTTTCTTTTCAATTTCTTCTTGCATCATTCAAATGGGTACATCCATTGAAACTATACTGGACCTCCACATTTGGCATCATATAGAAAATGTAACATGAAATGTTCCATTGAGTCGAATAAAGACAGCGAAAATATTTTTTCCAATTTACATATTATTACAACAACATCTTCTTCAAGTTTGCATAGAGCATCATAATCTGCTGTAGCCGCAAAAGTTTTCCCAAAAAAAATGAGACATGTCTGTTATGGAATCCCAAATCATATAATTCAACAGACCTTTTAATAAAATGGGTAGAAGTCTTTCCATTATAACATGACAATCATGACTTTTTAATCATGTAATATGACCGTTCTTTACACATCTACCAAAATTGGAAGCACAATCATCTGAAGGTATCAAATATAAAATCCACTGAAAAAATAATAAACGGTTTTCTTTAGACAGCATATAAGCTACTTTTGGTTTCAGTAACCTTTCTATTTTGTCATTCTCAAACTGTTCCAGTTCTGGATGCCTGCAAATTTGGGCAAGATCTAAACATGCATTTACATTGTCATTGCTCTTTCTTGACATATCCAAAACTGTATGAAACAAATTATCAAAATAGTTCTTCTCAATATGAATGACATCCAACATGTGACAGACCAACAAATCAGACCAATATGGAAAATCCCAAAATATGCTACGTTTAATCCAAATGTGCGCTTTCCCAAAACCAGAATTTTTTTTTTTGTTTATTTTGGGACCAAAAGTGATGGGAGGTAATGAAAATACAATTTATTTTAACTCCAAACCTGATAGCATTTTTGGAGGTCCATCCCTTTCAACTGTTCGTTTTCTGAAATGTGATCTATTTCTGTGAAAAGGATGATCAGCTGGAAGAAATCTGTGATGACATTCAAAATAACAAGGTTTCTTTCCATGAATGAGCAAAAATTCTTTGATCTCTCCCATATAGTAAGGACATGAGTTCTGACCATGTGTACTCCATCCAGATAACATCCCATAAGTCGGGAAGTCACTAATTGTTCACATCAATGCTGCTCTCAGTATGAAATTCTGTTTTTTAGCAACATCATATGTACTGACACCATTACTCCACAATAAACTTAATTCATCAATCAATGATTTCAAAAAAACATCAATATTCTTCTTCGGATGTCCTGGAATTAGTTTAGTAAAAAAGATATGTGGCTCCTTCATCAACATCCATGGAGGTAAATTGTACAGAGTTAAAAAAATAGGCCAACATAAATATTGACTACCACAATATCCGAACGGAAATAAACCATCAGTGGAAAGGCCCAGTCGAACATTTCTGGCTTCTAAATCAAAGGATGGATGCACTCTATCAAAATATTTCCATGAATCACCATCGGATAGATGATTCAAGCTTTTATCGGTTGAAATATTCTCTTTATTCCATGACATCATTGTCGCTATATTCTTAGACATGAATAAATGCTAAAGTTTGGATGTAAGCGGAAAATATCTCAACTGTTTTACAAAAATCAAACCAAACTTCCCATGTTTCCCTTATTTATATCTCAAATGCCCACATGTGGGACAACTATCCAGCGAATCATTTTCCCCAGAATATAAAATGCAGTCATTTGATCATGCATGAATCTTCTAACAAGTAAGTTCCAAATTTCGAACCAGCCTCTTACTCTCATAGTAATTTGCAGGAAAAACATTTCCTTCGGGTAACAGTGTTTTAAGCAAATAAAATATCTGGTCAAAACAGGTGTTTAACATTCCGTTATCTGATTTTATAGACATAAATTTTTCAACAGCTTCTAATTTTCTCATCTTGCAGCCAGGATGTAATGCATCCTCAGCAGAACTCAACAACTCTTCAAATTCAGACGGTTCCAACTCAGGATTTGAAGCTATATCAGCCAAAGTTTCTGTATGTTGAAAAGATGAACCTGCAACATCATGTACTAAATCTTGAAACTGGGATGGATCTAGAATCATGTTGGTATCACCTTCTCTGGAACTGCGCTCACTGTGTTGATACCAAAAAACATAAACTGGTTGAAAACCAAAACGCAAGAGGTGTCCCCCCACTTTGTCAAACATGTTAAACGTTCTCAATGCACATTTTTTACAAGGGAATTTTATTTTTCCATCTGAAACAAATTCTGTATTTGATGCCGAAAATGATAAAAAAGTCTCCACACCCTCTACATATACTGTATTTTAACCAGAACCGTTGGGATTTCTATGTTGATTTATCCATATGCGGTCATCTAATAATGATTGTTGACGACCTCTTTGTTCCATATTTTTCTATAAAATATAAAATCATTACTAGTTTTGAATAATTTGTTAGAAAAAACACTCATGAAAGGATAATTATAGAGTTTACATCATACACGACTGACGAAAACCTTTTATTGAGATAGACCTAAAATTTGACCCTTTAAGAATTGAATATGTTGAGAATAAAGCAAAACCTATTACAAATATTGATAATTTTAATATTATATAAATTTTTTATTATTTTAATAATACTAATATTATTTTTTCATAAATAATAATTATATAATAATAACATAATTAAATTATTAGTATATTTTATTATTAATATTAAAATAATATAATTTTCTATATTATATACAATTCTCCTTTCATCTGTGTGTTTAAAATTCTGTCTCCACATTTAATATATACATTCAATTTCTCCTCTCCATTGGTGAGTTGGTTGATAATTTTGAAAAAGAATGCAAATATTACATGTGGAGATAGAAAACACACAGATGAAAGGAGAATTGTAATTATTGGTAATTATTACTAATTATTGGTAATTATTACTAATTATTTGTAATTATTGGTAATTATTACTAATTATGACGAATTATTACTAATTATTTCTAATTATTACTAACTATTACTAATTATTAAAAATTATTGGTAATTACTGGTAATTATTAGTAATTATTACTAATTATAGATAATTATTACTAATTACTGGTAATTATTGGTAATTATTGGTAATTATTACCATATATTATAAATTATTGGTAATTATTTCAATTTAATGGTAATTATTGGTAATTATTTCTAATTATTACTAATTATTGGTAATTATTTCTATTTATTGGTAAATATTACTAATTATTGGCAATTATTACTAATTATTAGTAATTATTGTTAATTATTGGTAATTATTACTAATTATTACTAATTATTGGTAATTATTACTAATTATTGGTAATTATTACAAATTATTGGTAATTATTACTAATTATTGGTAATTATTACTAGTTATTACTAATTATTGATAATTATTACTAATTATTGGTAATTATTGGTATTTATTTCTAATTATTAATAATTATTGGTAATTATTACTAAATATTGGTAATTAGTGATAATTATTACCAATTATTACTAATTAATACTAAATATTCCTAATTATTGGTAATTATTCCAAATTATTACTATTTATTACTAATTATTGGAAATTATTACTAATTATTACTAATTATTGGAAATTATTACTAATTATTGGTAATTATTGGCAATTACTAGTAATTATTGGTAATTATTGGTAATTATTGGTAGTTATTCCTAATTATTGGTAATCATTACGAATCAATACTAATTATTGGTAATTATTACTAATTATTGGTAATTATTACTAAATATTGGTAATTATTCCTAATTATTTGCAATTATTCCTAATTATTGGTAATTATACCTAATTATTACTAGTTATTAATAATTATTGGTAATTATTGGTAATTATTGATAATTATTAATAATTATTACTAGTTATTGGTAATTATTGATAATCATTACCATTTTTTGGTAATTATTACTAATTATTTCTAATTATTACAAATTATTACTAATTATTACTAATTATTAACAATTATTACAAATTATTTCTAATTATTACTAATTATTAATAATTATTACTAATTATTACTAATTAATGGTAATTATGGGTAATTATTGGTAATTATTGGTAATTATTACTAATTATTGGTAATTATTAATAATTATTACTAATTATTACTAATTATTGTTAATTTTTACTAATTATTACTAATTATGAATAATTATTGTTAATTACTGGTAATTATTAGTAATTATTAGTAATTATTGATAATTATTACTAAATATTGGTAATTATTACTAATTACTGGTAATTATTGGTAATTATTACCAATTATTAGTAATTACTGGTAATTATTGGTAATTATTACTAATTAATGATAATTAGTGTTAATTACTGGTAATTATTAGGAATTATTAGTAATTATTGATAATTATTACTAAATATAGGTAATTATTACTAATTACTGGTAATTATTGCTAATTGTTGGTAATTATTGGTAATTATTACTAATTAATGGTAATTATTGGTAATTATTTCTAACTAATGGTAATTATTGGTAATTATTTCTAATTAATGGTAATTATTGGTAATTATTACTAATTATTACTAATTATTGGTAATTATTACTAATTATTAATAATTATTAGTAGTTATTACTAATTATTGATAATTATTACTAATTATTACTAATTATTTGTTATTATTGGTAATTATTGGTAATTATTTCAAATTATTACTAATTACTGGTAATTAATACTAATTATTACTAATTATTGGTAATTATTAGTAATTATTACTAATTATTAGTAATTATTGGTAACTATTTCTAATTATTACTAATTATTGGTAATTATGACTAATTATTACAAATTATTGGTAATTAGTGATAATTATTACCAATTATTACTAATTATTGGTAATTATTGGTAATTATTACCAATTATGGGTAATTATTGGTAATTATTACTATTTATTGGTAATTATTGGTAATTATTACTAATTATTGGTAATTATTACTAATTGTTACTAATTATTGGCAATTATTACTAATTATTACTAATTATTGGTAGTTATTATTAATTATTACTAGTTATTGGTAATTATTGGTAATTATTTCTAATTATTACGAATTATTGGTAATTATTACAAATTATTTTCAATTATTACTAATTATTGGTAATTATTGGTAATTATGGGTAATTATTACTAATTATGGATAATTATTGGTAATTAGTAAATTAATACTAATTATTGGTAATTATTGGTAATTATTGATAATTATTTCTAATTAGGGATAATTATTGGTAATTATTACTAATTATTGGTAATTATTGGTAATTATTACGAATTATTGGTAATTATTACCAATTATTGGTAATTATTACGAATTATTGGTAATTATTACTAATTATTGGTAATTATTGGTAATTATTACTAATTATTCCTTATTATTGGTAATTATTACTAATTATTACTATTTATTACTACTTATTGGTAATTATTACTAATTATATGTAATTATTACTAATCATTCCTAATTATTGGTATTTATTACTAATTATTAGTATTTATTCTTAATTATTGGTAATTATTACTAATTATTCCTAATTACCATTAACTATGGACAATGAATACTAATAATTTAAATTTATTATGTAACAAAACAATCTAAATATAATTAAATTACCACTAATTAAGAATAATTCAAACTAATTAAAAATTTAAAATAAATATTAAATTTAAATGAACATATATACCATTAAAATTGATCTAAGGTTGATCCCTGATCGTTGTTGCAGACTTCAATATCAACTTCGGAAATAAAAAGTAAACTTAAGAAACTCTGAACTCTAAAAATAGATTTTTGAGAGAAGTATAGGATTGTGTTTGTGAATGAATGGAAAAAAACGGATGGGGGTATTTATAGGTTAGCTTATTTGCGACAGGACCATTTGCGACGGGTATCCCGTCACAAATACCTTAGCCCGCATTTATCACGGTCAATAGTTAAATAGTTATTTGCGACGGGTCTCGTCGCAAATAATAACCTGCCGACAATCTATTTGCGACAGGGGTATATTATCGTCGCAAATGTGTTTTACCACCGCCGGTTATTTGGGACGGGGGGTTACCCCCCGTCGCCAATAACTTTCCCGCAAATGAGCTTTTGCGATGGAGAGCTTTCCCCGTCGCAAATATCTTTTACCGCCGTCGGTTATTTGCGACGGGTGGTAACCCTCCGTCGGCAATAACTTTCCCGCGATTTGGCGTGCATTTCGCGCTAGACCTTTCGCGACGAGTTAGCTTTCCCCGTCGCAAATAAGTAGTTATTTGGGACGGGCAAATTCCCCCGTTGCAAATACCCATTTTTCCCGTAGTGGACGGTTTCTGGAAAAGGAGGCATCACTGGCCGCCAAGATGAATTGTGTGTGATGCCGGAGGAAGAGCAAGGACTAGGGAACCTTATTGGTGCAGGAGGTCACTGGAAGGGGCAACAGAAGGTGGTGAGGGGCGCCAGATAAAAATAGTGAAGGCTAGGGCGACCTTGGCGGTCGGGTCGTGCCGACGATGGGGTAGTGATTGGGCCAAATGCATTGGGTCTGCATGCATTGGCGACCACTAGGGAGGAGGTGGCCCGAGATCTTCGGTCAAGATATAGATTGGTTGGGGAGGCGCACCCGAGGAGCACAATAGCCGGCTTTGGAGAGGTGCATGTAGGGTGTGAGAGATCATCGCACAAGGTGTGATGTGTCCCGACCGCTTCATCGGCCTGGTGCATCGTGTGAAGTAGAAGATGATGGGGGGAAAGAGGTTGCCTCAGTGGTTCTACAGCGAAGCATGAAGAAATGATCAGGGTGGCAGTTGGCCGACCATAGAAGAGAGGTGGGGGTTGGATGCCGCAGGCACTGCAGTGCCTCCAAAAGGAAGGAGGTGGCCTAGGTGAGGTTGATGTGCACCGTGTGACGGATACCTGCTTGGGTCTCCACCAACTTTAATTTTTTTTATTAATTTATAATACCAAATTAAGTACTTTTCTTATTTTTAATTTGTCTTGTTAGACCAGAAAACACCCCATCCTTAATGTTTTCCACACCCAACATTTAGGTTTTTCTACACACATAAAATTTCTAAAAAGACGACATGGGGTTTTAAAAAAATAGAAATAATATTTTTCTAATATCATTAATGTAATTAAATAAAAAGTATTATTACAATAAAATCTTCAAATAATTATTATTATTATAATTTTTATATTAAAATAATAGTAATAGTAATAGTAATTATGAATCTCAGAAAAAAAAAGTTGTCCTAGAAAACACTATTCCGGCAACTAGAAATCCACTGGGTAGGAGGTGTTCATCCAATTTTATAACATTGGATAACCTCAGTTTGGCCATCTGATATCAGATTCACAAATCCTTTATAGTGTTATAACCGTAATGAATCCCTCTTTTAAAATTAATAAAAATTTATATTAATAGGCTTAAAATTAATACGAATCCCTCTGACACAACATGTAGGAATCAGGCGTGTAGAAAAAACCCCAAATAGGTGGGATTTTAAAAACTTCCACCAACAATCGATATAATATTTTCAACGTCAGTGAAACGATTCCTGCTTAAAGCCAAGGATCTCACGTGAAGGGTTTTAAGCAAAAAATAAAATAGCAAAATTCATGGTTTAGATCTGACACATCTCTTGACGTCTGCTCATCGTTGAAGATCTACACTCGAATAATACAAAGTCGAATTTCTCTATATCACCCACACACACATCAAGAAATCTTCTGGAGCTCTAATTATCATTATGTTAGTGCTAGCGCATAGATATGACAATTCTTTCGTCACTCCGAAGATCCCCACATCGCTCTACTTTGGATGCCTGAGAGAGAGCTCCATCTGTGCTCCTTGGATCCAAAGCCTCTCTCTCTAGGATGTGAAGAGAGGGAGGAGGATATAGACAGGTATTGAATAGTACATTGAATAATCCTCCCATCCACTATTTATATAGTGTATTTAACTTACCTAGAAATGGAGGACTAGCTCCCAAACAATTCAACAAACTAATTAATATTTCGACTACTATAATGAGTCCTAAATATTATTTATTATTGTCATCTATTTTTTGTAATTTGTTATATATATTATTTGATAAAAATTAAGCCGTTAACTTAGATATTAGTCATACAAATATTAATGATCCTTGAATATTTTAATATTCATTCAAATAGTTTTTTTTCACGTATTTACATAAAACATGTAAATAAAATTGATAAATAAATTCAATACACATTATTCATAACTTGTATAATTAGAATTTATTTATTTTATTAGAGATAGTTTAACCATGGTAAAATCGCTGAACCCAATAGTGTGGCCCACAATGTCAAAATATTATATTCAACTGAATAAGTTATATTCTCGAATACACTACATAGGCGCGTTGGAGTTGGTGGACAGAACCATATACTTTGTACATTATTAATTAATTAATAAATTATCTTATCTTGATTATAATTCTTTGTGACAATGCATGTGATAATGTCCTAAGGACAACAATTGCCCCAATGGGTCATTGCAGATCGCTGATATGATGAGAACTCTAAAGTGACATAACACTACTCTGGAATATATGTTCTATGGCCGTATGATGTTATTTTAGAAAAATAAAAAATACAAGCCTTTTGTGGTGAGGACTGATAAAACATTGAGGCACCTTCTCGTGGTGTGCACCCATGGTAATTTCTAGGAGGATATTATAAGAACAAGACCACCATTAGTAAATCTACATTTCATAATGTCATTGGATGTTCCTATTTTCAGACGTGGGTATTGGTCCATAGAATATTTTATAATTATTAATAGGTATTACCATTCATTCACTTAGATGTATTGACAGAAACGATGACGACACACTTTTCACAATGAGATAGGATATGTTGTGTGCATCAAAAGTAATACTGCATTAATAGATAATGTGAGAAAGGAGTTTTCCCTTCTATTCCATAATGAAAGTTGATATCATTGTTCCTTTGATGGAATTGATATAGCCTAAAAAACTTATGTCCATGGTATGGAAATGGCATGTTTAATTTTGGTATGTCAAAGAAATAATAATCGAGGACATGGGTTGATAGCACTAGCATGAAACCTACTTGATTTGATATACCAAGACTAAGGGATTACATTACACAACAAGCGTTCATAGAAGGTGACATGTCATTGCGGTGTTAACTTCATTCACTATGGGTTCCATGGCGTTTATAGACACTAACCTTGGACTTTAGGCATGCTTCACCTCAATCCACTGACAAATAGGCCTTGGGGGTCACACACTAGGTGTATCCAAGTATATCAAATAAATATTCTTTTTACAAGTTGAATAAATATTAATACTGATTGAGGATTTATAATTATTCATGGATTCCAGATCGTTGTTATTTCAACACAAGTTATTCGAGAGAGTATATTATGGGGAAAATAATATATTTATTACTGAGTAATGTAGTGATATTTATTTAGGAAATAATATCCATTATTTTAGGTCTAATAAATGTGTTGGAGGAAAAAAATAAAATTTGAAAAGAAAATTACACATCATGTATATTAATATACACACCCTGTAGTTTTTATGGGGAATTGTGAGAAAAAATATTATTCATTTAATAAAAGAATATTAGGTGTAATTCGCTGGGAGCATGTCATGTAATAATAATAGTCAACTGTTATTATTATACATGGGGTCATATTAATAATTAATGGAAATGAATAAATGATTTTGTGTAATTAATACATTTTAATGATTTTATGAAATTAAAATAAGAATTATATTTTTCATATAAGCCTAGCCATTTGTTTTGGTGATTTTTCCAATCATATTTAAAAAAAATCACTCAATCCAAGAGATAACTACTTCTTCATCCATGAACTCTCTCATGTTACGAGAGATATCCCCCTCCACCGAATCAAGGGTAGCTCATTAGAAGTCTCTCTCAAGGCGATCGTAGGCGGACATCACAAGTGAGGGCTCATCTGTTCTAGAAACTATAGATCCATTCGGATATGTACAAAGATATTTAAAATACGTCTGGATCACAACTAGAGGAAACCTGCACAAGGATTTTATGATGAAATGGAAGATCACATCAGATCGGGACTAGAAACATCAACGAAGAGTGAATTCAGCCAGGGCAATTTTTTTCTTTTATTTAAATTATTTATAAAAATTATATGATTATCCTCTAAATGTATCCAGAAATCCCCTTCTTTTGTTTCTTCTTTCTATTATGAATATACCGTGTTTTATTATCATGGAAGATCTCGGATTGATCATTGTTACTAGAAAAATTCTAGTTGGGTACATCCTATGACGTTCTTTCACTGTGATCAGAACCTAAAAGTTAAATCAGAGTTGTCACATTGATGATTTTAATTATTTAGTTTTTCATTGATGATTTACACATTTAATAATTTAGTTGTTTCAATTCATGTTAATCATTTTTCAAATCTGAATCTCACAATATATTCCTCATCTATAATTTCTTTTTCACATTTCAAAAATGATCTTTTATTTTAATTTTGATTAATATAAAATAGGAGATCTCATCCAGAGGTGCCAAAGCATCCAGGCTATACAACAACAGAATGAACAACATGTATTTAGTAGTATACGACAGGTAGTGAATATTTAATGCATCAGACCGATTCGCCAAACCATGTCGTGTGTTGGAGGATTTATAAGTATTAAATAACTTCTTGTGTGGACCAGAAACCTGTGGCACACGGTTTCTCGGCTACACATTGTGTGGCCCACTGGACACGGCATGAAGTCCCTTCAGGTTAGGGTTTGACCATGTACCCCATACACTACATGCTCTCCTGGATACGATGTAATGTAGACACTACACGAATTGTGTCCCACAATACCTGTCGTGTACTCAAAAGATTTCTGAAGTACATCTACACACGATTTCCCTGGGCATGTACTTAGAATGGATAATGAACTGTATTACACACTCTATAGCTGGAACTACACAACATATAATCATCCAAATTACATAGATTTTTAAAAATAATTATTATATTATACAAACCCTAGAGACATGTACCATGTTGGAGACGTAAAGATAAGTCACAACATGTGATAGGTATTACATATATATGTGCGTTTAATTTGACATCTACATTATATTTATTACTACTCAATGGGTAGTTATGAATGAGAATTCACCAGGTTTCCTCCATGGTAGAAGTTACATAAAAAGATAATTTTAAATAAATTCATTTGTTTAAATTTATGATGGATGATAATCTCAAGGATATTCATAAAAGTGTTTAAGATAAAAGGATTAATTAATTAAAGATAATTAGTTGATTCAAGAATGATTTATCTCAATCAAGAATGCATATATATTTGAATGCTAGTTTTATTTATGTGTAAATATCGTTGCAACCATGGATGATCATGATTTAGAGCAGGACCTTTTATGTGGATGGTTTCATTTAATTTTTTTATTTAAATTAAATTTGTTGGCATATGAGGCTTTTCCTCATTAATATGTAGGGAATACGTTCCAATGTTATCTCTTATGTAAAACCCCATTTTACCACTCAACTGCAAGTGAGATAAAATAATGTGAGATTAATGGAGCTCCAAATCTAGTGGAGGTGGGTCAATTTAGGATCCTAGGTGAAACCAATCCAAGGATATACAAAGGTAGACATGTGGAATGATGTAAACACAAACCCAAAAGGTTCACTGTGTTTCTACCCTAGTACTTCTGATAGTTTATCAACCACTAGATATACTAACCAATAGAATAAGCTCTTGATCATACCATTTATTTTATTTCTGTCAGTTTTATGGTTTATTTATTTTTGGTGTGTTTTCACGATCACCCAATTAATGAATTAAACAATCAAGCAAGATGAAACTAATATAATATTGTCTTATTTATAAATATTAACTTAGACATGGTCAATCAATTAAATATATCCCACTTAATATTAAAAAGAATTTAATAAAGATAATAAAATCGAAATTGATGTATAATGATAAATTCCCTCAAAGAAATATTATGTCGGTATAACCTTTTATAATGTTCTTTAGAATTGAACCATAGCTTAAAATGCTTGACCAAACCTAGTTGTGGGTTTTTCAATTATTTGTAAATTCTAATTCATGGTTTTGGGTTGAATTTACTTGGTTAAAATCAAGGTTTGACTGCCACATCAGGACTTGGTGTGACCATGAGGAAAATTTTGAGGAAATACAAAATAAAAGGATTCATGGTATGTGGAGTCCACTCAGAGGATCATGGAGATACAAGTTAATGCTGTTGGAATTTGGAATGGCTAGCTAAAACCATTCAATATTCTTGACCAACCCTAGTTGGGGCATTGTGAAAGGAAATAGGGATCCTTACCACTAGAATAATCAAGCAACAAAATTTTCTAAATTCAATTTTGAAGGTTATTGGATTTTGATAAAATAGTGGAGGACTAATAAGAATTTATTTATTTATTTCCATTTTGTCATGATAAATTACTAATCCTTTTATCATCATAATTTTTAAAAGTTCAAAGAAAAATAAATTCAATCATATCATTTCAAACCATACTCGAGATGGAAAAACTTCTCACAAACACCAATTTCTAGGAGTTAAAGTGGAGTTTACACGCCATACTTCGACATGAGATGAAATTGTATGAGCTGGAAGAGGCTTTTCCTTTTATTCCTGGAAAAGAGGCTGGTGATGAGAAACTATCTCACTATATTAAACATTTGGATGATTCCACAATTTTCCAATGCTTTATGCTATCATCCTTGTCTAATGAGCTCTTTAAGAAACAAGAAAACATGGAAACATTTAGCAATATGTCTCAACATAAGGAGCTCTATCAAGAGAATGAAAGACAAGAGAGATTTTAGATCTCTAATTCTTTGTTTATAACTAAGCATCGAGATTCTACACTAGCCTGGTCTCATGTAGTCAAGCTTATTTTCTACATTGAATTCCTGAACATATTATGGATTATGTTCCCGAATGATTATCATACATATCTCATCCTATCATCACTTCCCAAGACCTTTCCTATATTTATTGTGAACTATAACATGTGAAAAATGTGAAAAGTCTATAAAAACATCTGACCATAATATGAATGGTAGATAAGGACATAGTTCATGACAAACACGTAGTCCTTATGGGGAAAACGAAAAGGAAGGACAACAGAATGGGGCCAAGGACTTATAAATGGTTTGATTCCCCTAGGCACCATCCCTCCAATAAGGGTAATTTCAAGAGGCAGGATAAGAAATGGAAGGTTGTATGTTTTTCATGTGGCAATCTAGTTCACTAGATGGGGAACTGCATTCAAAAGTGTGGGGATGCTAAAGGTGAAATCGTTATCGAATTTAATCATTCCATTTCTACACATTTGGTATTAGATACAGATTTTGGGGGTCACATATTTATAAAAATGTAGGAACCAATTAGATTTAAAAAGATTTCTAGAGGAGAGGTTGATCTTCTATCTTCCAATGGCATGAGGCTAGATTCATTGTCCATTAGTGATTACCATCTCTCATTTCCAACTGGTATGTTTTTGGATTTACATAACTATTATTATATGCCTAATGTTACCAAGAACATAATTTATGGATCATTTTTGGATATTGATGGATTTATATTCATGTATGGAAATAACGGTTGTTTATATTAAAATAAAAACATATGTTATGTTATGGAGCATTCAATTAATGTTTTGTATGTATTAAATTAAGAAAACCAGGTGTTGACAATCGATAACAAAACAAACTCACATGACTCATACAACAACTAGTTGTGGCCTCACCATCTTGGTAGTGTAAATGAGAAGCACTACCAAGATTGTTATTTAGACTCTACATAGCTAAAATCACTTGATATATGTCATGCTTGTTTATATAGTAAAATGACCAAGCCTACTTTTGGTGGAAAGGGTGAAAGGGCCAAAAATCTTCTAGGATTGGTACATACAGATGTGTGTGGGCCATTTCCAGTTGAATATATAGTGGGATATTCCTACTTCATTACTTTTACTGATTATTTTTTGTAGATATGGCTATATATACCTAATGAGGTATAAGTCAGAGGCCTTATAGAAATTTAATGAGTTTAATAATGAACTATACAATCATCTTAGTATGAAGATAAATAATATTTGATATGATTGAGCTGAATAATATCCAAACCAAGTATTCATTGAACTATTTTAGGAGTCTGAGATTATATTTCAACTCACTCTTCCTTAATCACTATTGTGGATTAGTGTTATTGAAAGGAGGAAACACACCTTATTGGAAATGGTGAGGTCGATGATGAGTCTTGAAGATCATTCATTATCCTTTTGGTGATATGCATTACAAACTGAAAAATACACCTTTAACTGAGTAACAACTAAAATGGAAAATGGAATTACCTCCAAGTTATAGAATGGTAATAAACCCATTTTTTCATACAAACATATATGGGGATACAAGGTTATTTTTTAAGCCTTATAAGACCACAAACTAACACCCTAGGGAATGAGGTGTATCTTTATAGGATGTCACATGGAAATGAAAGGATATTGCCTATATAAATATTTATACAATAATGTGAATGTAGCCAAAAAAATCCATATTTCATAATAGGGAGAACATCCTCAAGAAGGATATTGGGAAAAAGACTATCTTTGACAAAGTTGGTGATCAAGATATACATGAGTTGGTAGAGAAACATGTTTTATAGGTCCCCATGGAAGAGGTTCTAGAAAAAGAAATACTTTGTAGGATCTCAAGAGTGGTAAGTGAACCAGAGAGATTTGTTTTTTTTCACCAAGGATGGGGAACCGTTATTTGTTGGACAATGATGAAACAATATCCTACATTGAACCAATAGAATGTTGGCGAGATGTAAGATGGATAAAATCTATGAAATCTGAGATGTATTCCATTTATTAAAATAACGTCAAGGTTCTAGTCCATGAGCTGGTTAATGTAAATCTGTGGGATGAAAATTCATATTGAAGAGAAATATGGACATGGATGGTCAAGTTAGCACCTATAATGAAAGGCTAGTGGATAAAGGATTCAGAAAACATCAAGGAAATGACTGTGACGAAACATTCTTGCCAGTTTCCATGTTTAAATCCATAAGAATCATACCTGCCATAGCTGCTTACCATGACTTGGAGATTTGGTATATTGATGTCAAAATAATATTACTTAAAGGGAACCATTGGAAAAATTTCTATATGAGAAAACCATAATGATTTGTGACACCAGGTAAAGCCAAACATGTTTTCCTGTTGCATAAATCCATTAATGAATCAACGAAATAATCCAGGTCTTGGAACATTCAATTTGATGAAGCAATAAATGAATTTGGTTTCATTAAGAACAAATGTGATCCATGTGTTTATTAGAGGTTTAATGGTTATGTGGCCAATATCCAGGTAGTATATATTGAATACATATTACATATTGGAAACGATATACCAATATCACTTTTAGTTAAAGACTTGTTGAACAAGTATTTTTCTATGAAGGTCTTAGGTGAAGCTGGCTACATTCTAGGGATCAAGATCATTCGTGATAGATCCAAGAGGGTTCTTGGACTAAGTCAGGTTACATACATTGGCTAAATATTAAAGATATTTTGTATGTAACAATCCAATATGATATTAGTTCCAATGTCACATGGGCTACAACTTTCTATGAAAATGAGTCCTCATACAAAACAAGAGAAAGAAAGAAAGGGTAAGATCCCATACTCTTCAGCTATAGGATCCATCATTTATTCCATGTTATATACCAGTATTGATGATTCCTATGCATTGATCATCATAAAATGATATTAAAATATAATTCCTTTAGCGGCGATCCATACTTTCTCCAATGGCTTCTGATCAACATCGCTCGTTCTACAGGTGCTAGCGCGACGAAGTGAGTGTCTTGTGTAATTCGTTCTTGAACACATGTTCTTCGGACATAAATAATATATGTCATTATTGAAAGGGGAGAGAAGAGTATTCGAGATAGAAATTGTTTGTCTCAACAATTATCAATTCACCAGGTGTGTGGTGTGGTGTGTTGCAAAATATGTGTACTTGCTTATTTATTTACATGGAATTTTGGTTACAATATTTAATTGCATAGCAATAATTAAATACATTAACGAACCTAGATAAAACCCATGTATTTAATAATAATATTGGGTCATTTTTTATTGTGTGCCAACATGCGCAATAAGAAATTATAAATAAAATTCCACATCATAAAATAATAGCATCGTTATTTTAATTTGTGCCAACTAGTTAAAAAATTATTTACCATCTTGAAAATAATTATTTTACTACCAAAACAACCTTGGTCAATTAAAATTTCTCTTCCATTTTTTGATCAACTCACTAAATAAATAAATAATTTATTCTGTTAAATAAATATTTTATTTACAAACTAGAAAATAAATATTAATTAAATGTTCAATAAAATAAATAATTATATTTTATTTAAATTATGTGATCATTGTAACTTGAATAAAAATATTCTACGGTTTTATGATTAATATTTATTTCATTAATTAAATTAAAATAAAATTTAACTGAGACCACCAAAAACACATTGTGTTTGACCATATAGGATTATTTTCTATTGTCATTAGGCGAGCTTGCCTAAAGTCCAAGAGTACTGTATAAAAATGGTTCAAGGAAACAAAGAGAAATAACATAAGGTCACAAAAAAGGCATCCATACAAGAACACTCATTATGTAATATAATCCCTTTGTCACAATATCTCATCAAGAAGGTTTCATGACAGTGTCATCAACATTTATGCTTGATATGTCATTCTTTGACTACCTAAAATAAACACATCATTACACCATGGCCATTTAATTTTACATGACGGTTATATTCCAATCAATGGGATGAGATATCAACATCTATAAATGGACGGTACAAATCCTTCCTTGACTTATCCATTAATAACATGCCACTTGTGATGCACCCAACATACCCTACTTCCTGCCAACGGTCTGCATGACGGTTTTCGTCATAAAATTAAAGTGTGTAAGTCATGGCACATATTAATGATAATATAAATGTCTAACGACAATTACACATTCTCATAGATTGAGATATCTGATGACACCAAAACATGCAGAATTCCTACTAGTGGGTATATGCTCATAATCTCCAATCTTAGAGTTTATCAATTGAGAACTCAATGAGCGAAAGTATCATCTTCTTATGAGTACTCACACCTGATGGTCTACATGCTATGTGTCCCATCATAGAATGTCATCCAACCATGTTACTATATTTAAGAATATTGTTATAGAATTTCAAGGTTCTCATCATAACAGGGAACTACCATGACCTTATTAATGCAACAAATACTCTAGGATATTAATATATCATAATCATGAAGAAAAATGAAAAATATGTAATAATACATTAAATATCCATCTAATACAAGTAAAACCATTTGGTTCTAGGAAAAAAACACTTACAAACTCCCACATCGACTATATCCAATTGCCTATGACTTTCAGTCTCCTAGACCTCACATGATTATCATGTTTCTGCTAAGTCCAGGATTTAGTCAAGGGGTTTATCGCGTTGTATTCCATGGAAATACTACACACTGCAACATTATCTTTCTGAGAAAAATCCTTAAAGAGATGATACTTCCTAGGTATGTGCTTCGCCGACTAATGTGACATTGGAACTTTTCTGAGATCCACAACTGCAGAATTATCACAGTACAGTGTGATGTGGTATTTACTGAAAGGTATCCGATCTAGCTCCTAAATTAATCTATGAAACCAAACTGCTTCTTTAGCTGCCTCAGAAGCTATGATATACTCGGACTCAACTGTAAAATCTACGACCATAGTATGCTTTGAGCTCTTCCAGCTCACTACACCTCCATTCAAAGTGGGGATGTATCCCGTTTTTGACTTCATGTCATCTTGATTATTCTGGAAACTAGAATCTACATATCATTGGATGACTAGTTCCTCATCTCCTCCATAAAAAAATAACATATCCTTAGTATGCCTCAGATACATTAGGATAGTCTTGACTATCATCCAATTGTGGTCACCTGGGTCAGCTTGATGTCTGCCTACCACACTCAATGCATAGGCGACATCTAGCCTAGTATACATGATGACATACATGACTTACCCAATAATTGATGTGTGTGGAGTCATTTTCATTATCTTTCTTTCCTAATGTGTTTGAGGACATGTTTTCTTGGAATGATGAATACCATGTGATGCTGGAAATAACCCCCTCTTGGATTGTTCCATACTAAATATCTTCAGTATCATATCAATGTATGTACTTTTACATAGGTCCAAAAATCTCTTGGATATATCCTGATATATCTTGATCCCACGAGTATACATTGCCTTGCCAACGTATTTCAGGGAGAAGCATTGATTCAACCATGTGTTAACCGACTATAAGACTGGTCTCTCATTTTATATAAGTTATATGTCATCATCATATACTATTAGGAACACGACTCCACTCCCACTAAAATATTTGTAGACACAAGGCACACATTCCTTATTGATAAAACCAAATTCCTTTATGTATTAATCAAAACGAATGTTCCATGACCTAGATGCTTTCTTTAATCCATAAATGGATTTCTGCAACTTACATACCCTATTGGAATCTTTTGGAGTCACAAAACCTTCATGTTGTTTCATGCTGACATCTTCCTAAAGGTTGCCATTATGGAATGCTATTTTGACATACATTTAAATCTCATAGTCATGGTAAGCCACAATGGAACGTAGAATTATGATGGATTCCGCATTGAAACTAGTTAAAAAGTTTCATCGTAGTCAATTCCATGATGCTGTTTGAAACCATTTACAACCAGTCGTTTCTTATAGGTACTGAATTTTCCTTCCACATCCAGTTTATTCTGGAATACCCATATGCAACCCACATGAATTACATCAACTAGAGGATCTACCAAAATACAGACATGGTTCGGGTACATGGAATCCATTTCAGAATTCAGGGATTCCTGACACTTGGCAACGTCTGTGCCACTTATTGCTTTCATGTAGGTTAGAGGATCATTATTATAAACTAATAAGAAGTCACCATCCTCGGGGACTAGAAAACCGTACCGTTATGATTATCTAACGCGTGTTATACACTTATGCAGTACTTGTGTCCCTGGAACCGATTTTTCTTCCACAGGGCTTTGTGGAATCTCTTCCTATACAAACTCTTGTGTACCTTGAGCCTCGACTTAATTGAATTCTATCTCATTCCCACTATCTCTTTTGGAGATGTTCTCCCTCTCAAGTAATATTTCATGCCTTTCTACTACAACCTTATTGTCCAAGGGATTGTAGAAGTGATATACCCTTGTTTTCATTGGGGTATACTATAAAGGTACACATTTTGCCTTAGGGTGTGAGTTTTCTTACCTGAAGAGTCCTTGAAAAACACTTCTCTACCCCATACATGTTAATTAGATAACATGGACATTCTCCCACTCCAGAACTTGTTTGGAATACAATTTATCAATTTAGTTGGTACCTGTTTTAGTTTGTGTACAACTATTTGTAACTCATATCCCCAAAAGGATAATGGAAGAATTGTATGACTCATCATTGATCTCACCATTTCCAATAGGGTGCAGTTTCTCCATTCGCTCACAACATTCCATTGGGGCATGATTGCAGGTGTGAGTTCTGATAGGATCCCAAACTCCCGTAAGTAATCAACGAAGACTTGATTATGATAATCTCCAACCTGGTCTGAGTGGATTTTCGTAATATTTTTACCATGTTGGTTCTCAAATCCATTCTTCGATTCATTGAACATATCAAAAGAATCCAACTTATACCTCATTAAGTAGATATATCCCTATCTACTAAAATCATCAGTAAAAATAATAAAATATGAACATCATCCCCTTTCTTCAGCTGGAAATGGATCACACACATTGGTACGAACCAATTCAATAATTTATTTAGCCCTTTAACCTCTCCCACTAAAGGGGGATTTGGTCATTATTCCGTGTAAACTTGCATGGCATAAGCCAATTAGTTTTATTTAAAAATAATATAAATATCTATCTTGATGTAACTTTGTCAATGGTTTCTAATTTACATGACCTAGCTGTTGATTCCAATGTTGGGTGTGGTATGAGTCATGTGAAGTATCTTTGTTATCAATTTGCCTTACATGGTTTGTGTAATCCAACACGTAACATCCGTTGTATAAATGTGCCCTACCATAACAAATTTTATCATTGAAAAATAATTAAAATTATTTTCCAAAATTGAAAACAATATCAATTTATATATAATCAAGATAAAAAAATAATGTTTTAGTTACAGAAGGCACATAACAAAAACCCATTAATACCAAGATCATCCTAGTTGATAATGTGAGGTGGTAGTCCCCGACAGCTAGAACATTAAGTCTAGCTCTGTTGGCTGCTCGTAGATCTACCTCCCCTCGATCAATCTTCCTGAATCCACATGGTTCATATATTTGGTTACATTTGTGAGAACCAAAAGCTATATCTAATACCTAATTTGTAGAAATATATAGATTACATTCGATAAAAAATTCACCAGAAGCTTCCCCTTGATTCTTAGGCTATGTGCATTTCTTCTGCCTGTGGCTGTTCTTACCACATGCGAAATAAACAGCCTAATGTTCCCTTGCCTCCAAATCAATATTCCTTTTATTAGAAGACCGTAAAGAATATTTGGTCTTAAAGCTCATCGCCTTCCCTATCCTCTTACTCACTATAAGTACAGAAGGCTTTTCATGGTTTATATATTTGTCCACTTGGAGAATGAGGATAAGAAGATAAAGTAGTGCCTTTTCAAAGTTGTTCATATTAAAATTGACAATAATGTTATAGAAGCTCGGAGGGAGGGATTATAGAATGAAATCAGTGCCCAGTTCTTCAGGGAGTTTAAACCGTATAACATCTAGGCGCTCAATGTAGATAATGAGCATGACTACATGAGGCCAAGCTGGCGAACCTTCCACAATGTTACTCTGAACGAGTTCCTTAGAGATCTCAAACCTTTCCTGTCTTTCTCTCTCCTGGTAAAGACCACAGAGGCTCTTGAGCATGCTATAAGAATCCATGTTATCATGAGACTTCATGAGCTCACTATACATAGATGATTTCATAAAACATTTAAATTTGAACCCATCGTTCATATGTTTCTCATAGACCATGAAATCCTCATCACTCGCCTCTTTGGTAGGCAGATCAGGTGATACTGACTCCAGCACGTAAGAATTTTGTTCATGGCATAGGATAACCCGATGTTGTATAAACCATTCCTGGAAGTTACTACTGGGGTGGATGTTGTATTTATCTAGAATTGATAATAGGGATAGTGTGGTTGATGTGTTTGTCATTTTTATTCTATAATTAGAAGAGAATAACATTAGTAATTTATTGACTACATTTATAATAAAAAATAAATTTTATTAAGTCTCCCACTATTTTATCGAGTCCCAATAACCCTCATTATTAAACTTAGAATGTCTAGTTTTCATGACATTCTAGTGGAAAGGATCCATATTTACCTTTGCATAACCCCAAATAGGGTTGTTCAAGCTATTTTAAGGTATATAGGTTGGACGGTCTTTGCCAACTACAGTCTTGCAGCTCCTTGATATGTTGAGTGGCCTCCCCCATCTTGAAATCATTGCATTGGATTTCCTTACCTATTGTCTCCAAAATTACACCAAGACTAACATGGGATACTCATATTGATCTAAAATGGTTAAGTGAACTTGAAATATTTCATAAGGGCTTGCAGAATAAAATTAAGTGTCCAAGGAATGTTTGGTCAAACACATAATTTTATTGAGTTTTTTCCTTAATCAAGTAACAAAAGTCTTGTTCTGACATAATATTTAATTTGAGGGATTTATTATCTCTTATCCGTGAATTTATTATTATCATTATCACACTATAATTAATATTATATGGACGTTACTTATGTGATTAACCATGTCTTGTTAATATTTACTCATCAATCTAGTTTATTTTAGTTCCATCTTGCTTGCTTGTTTAATTAATTAATTATGTGATCGTGACAACACATCTACAATGATAAACCATGAAACTGAAAGAAATAAAATAAATTAAAGTGAATGGTCATGATATTTTCTAATGGTTAGTTTATCAAGTAGTTGATAAACTGACCCTGATCTAGAGGAGAAACACCATCAACCATTTAGGTATGTGTTTACAGCTTCCACCTGTCGACCTCTATATCTCTTGGGATATGTTTCGTCTCAGATCCATCATGAACTTCCTATACTATCTTGGCTGTTCCATCTATTATATATTCATTTTCCTAACTCTCATTTATGTGAGGTGTAAAAGGGTTTTAACATAAAAGAATCATTTGGCACGCAGTCCCAACATATTAATGAAGAGAAGGGTCACATGCCATCAAATTTAATTCAAATAAATAAATTATAATAACCATACACATACAAAGGTCATGGTCTAGCTCATGATCATCCATACATTCAATGATATTTACACATAAATAAAATTAGAAATCAATTCATTAATCATTCTTGTTTAAGATAAATCGCGCTCAAATGAATTAATTATCATCTTTAATTAATCATTCCTTTTATCTTAATCCCTTTTCTAAATTTCCTTGAGATTCTCATCCATCATAATTTTAAACAAATAAATTCATTAAAAATTATCTTTGTACACAACTTCTACCTTGGAGGCAACCTAGTGAATTCCTATTCATAACTTTTCAATGACTATAAATGAATATTACAGATATGTTTAATTAAAAAAATATATAAAAAAACACATCACGTGTTGTGCCTTAGATATATGCCAACACGATGATATACATCTCAAGGGTTTGTATGATATAATAATAAATTTTAATAAATATATGTAATTTGGATGAGTACACAATGTGTACTTCAAACTACATGGCATGTATTATTTTTCACCGTGTATTCGAAGTACACGCCTGTGGAAATGGAGTGTGAGTATAGATATGAAATCATCAAAGAACACATCGTGTCCAGTGGGCCACACACTGTGTAGTTCCTCATTACATGGTCTCCAGTTGGGAAAGGCGTGTACATGGAACAAATTCTAACCCTAAACTTAAGGGACTACATGACATGTCCATTAGGTCACATGGCATGTGATCCCAAAATCATATGACACCTCTTCTTGGTCAACACACGGAGTCATTTAAGACTTAGAAAGACTCCAACACACGACATGGTTTGGTGCACCAGTTCGATGCATTTAATCTTTACTACACGGCATGTACTGCAAAATAAACGTCGTGTGTTCTAGTTTTTTACAGACAGGAAGCTTTGGATCCCCTGGGTGAGATGCTCTATTTTATTTTAATCAAAATTAAAAAAAATCATTTCTTTTAGGTGAATGAGAAATGAAAGAGGAGGAATAGATCTCAAGATTTAGATTTGTAGAACTATTAACTGGAATTTAATAAACTAAATTATTAAATGTATAATTCATAAAATAAATATTTAAATAATTATAAACTATGATGTAACCTCCCTCAGATACCACATGAATGTTTTGGGTGCAACAGAAGCGTTGTTGGGACGGTACACAACATTGATTTTTACCATGATCAATGATTATTCTGGGATCAACACAATGATGTATTCCAGTATCCACGTAATATAATCAAATATTTATATAATGAGGAAAGTGGCATGAAACCATAGAGAGGATATTTCACTTCATGTTTATAATTATTTTAATTAATTTCCTAAAGAAAAAACATTAAATGTATCTTTGATATTTTTGTTGATGATGATGTTGATACTCTGGAATGACCCTTTTGGATTATCATGTTGTTCTTGTAAGGATCCAAAGTAGAATCGCTCTAGTGGTGATCTACATGTGCTCCGATGGCCTCTGATCGACACCGGTTATTCTCCAAGTGCTAGTATGGCGACGTGAGTGTCTTGTGTCGGTCGTTCATAATCGCTTGTTCTTCGGCCTTGAAGAACATCTCTCGTTCTTGAGAGGGAAGAGAAGATGAATCAAGATAGAAATTGTTTGGATAAAAAATTCTCAATTCACCAGGAATCTTGTGTGGTGTCTTGCACAATAGGTGTACATTCCTATTTATATACATGGAATTTCAGTTACAATATTTAACTGCATATGAAAATTAAATACATTCATGATCTTAGAGAAAACCCAAAAATTTAATATTAATACCGTGTTATTATTTATATTGCACCAACTCACACAAAATAGAATTATAAATAAAATGTCGTGTCAAAAATTAATAGCAGCATTATTTTAATTTTTGATAACAAGTTAAATAATTATTTACCATATTTCAAATAATTATTTTACTATTGGAAAAACCATGGTCCTCTCTAACTCCACTTCCATTTATTGAACACATGAATAAATAAGTAATTAATTAATTCTATTAAATAAATATTTTATTTACATTCTAATAAATTAGTATTTATTAAATGTTTAATACAATAAATAAATAAATTTTATTTAATTTATGAAATTATTGTTAATTGAATAAAATTATTCCACATTCTTAATAATAATTATTTATTTCATTAATTAAATTCAAATATAATTTAACCATGACCATAAAAATCACTTAGTGTGTGACCCTCTAGGATAATTTTTCATTGGAATTAGGCGATCTTGCCTAAAGACCAAGAGTACTATCTAGAAACAGTTCAAGGTAGCCAAGATAAATAAAATAAAGTCGCAAAAATGACATCCATATATGAATTCTCACTATGTAATATAATCCCTTTATATCAATATAACATCAAGAAGGATTCATGACTATATAATCAACTTTTATTCATGACACATCGTTCTTTGAGTACCTAAAATAAAATCATTGTTACATCTTGGCCACAAAATTTCGTGTGATGGTTCTATTTCAATCATATTTCTGAGGCATCAACTTCTATAAATGGAAAGAAAAATTTCTTCCTCAAATAATCCATTAATAACATGCCAATAGTGATGCACCCAATGTACCATACTTCCTACAAACTGTCTAAATGATGATTTTCATTAGTAAATCAAAGTTCCTAAGTCATGAAATGTATTAATGATATTCTTAAAGTATAAGGATCATTACACACACTCATAGATAGAGATATTTGATGACACCAAAACATGCGGAATTTCTACTAGTGGGTCTATTCTCGTAATATCATATTTTAGAGATTACCAAGTGTAAACATCATGATAGGAAGACTCATATGCATACGAGTACTTGCGCATGATGGTCTTCATGCTATGTGTCTCATCATGGCATGTCATCCAACCGAAAAACTATATTTAAGAATATTGTAATTGCATTTCAAGGTTTCATCATAGCAGTGGACTACCATGACCTTATCAATGCAACAAATACTCTAGAACATTATTACATCATAATCATGTAGAAAAATGAAAAATATGTTATAATACATTAAAAATCCATGTAATAAAATTAAAACTAGTTGGTTCCGAGACACCAACTCCTATCGGTTTCTCTCTCAACAGAGGAGTTGTGAGATAGAAGAGTTCAAGGTAGCCAGTTGTCTCTAATTCTACACCGGAGTCCGAAAATATAGCAGCATATGATGTAGTAATGGATGATGTCTTGATTTTGAAATTCTTCCAGGATATTGATGTGGTTCCAAATAGTGGAGACTCTATCAAATTTTATTGTGATAATGCTACAGTATTGGCTCTTGCAATAGAACCATGATCACATAAACAGACAATGTACATTCTCATAAAGAATCATCTATTTAGATATTTCAATCAAAGGGGTGAATTTGCAGTGAGTAGAGTGTCCACGTTATTGAATTTGAAATACCTCATAACTAAAGGCACATCTTAGCAGAACCACGAATATCATGTTACTGCAAGCAAGTTAAAGGATGTTAGTAGTTGGCTCTAGTCTAATAGAAAATCCATTAGATTTGGGGACATAAAACCAGCTACTCTGTACTTTATTCATCAATAAATACTTTATCACATAATAACTTTAAATTTATATGTTAATGTATGTTATATTGTCTTAAGGATAGATATTGCATTGAAGGGTTATAACAGATCCCTACTATGATGAGAATCTACAAGGTCCATAAAACTAATCGTGAATATATGTTCAATGGATGGATGATTTTATTTGAGGGACATAAATAATACAATTCATTAGGGGTGAGGACTCATAATACTTTGAGGCACCTTCTCATAGGGTGTGCCCTTGGTAATATCCCAGAGGATATTATTAGAATGAGCTCTCTAGTATGAAATAAAAATTTCATAGTGTGATTGAATTTTCCAATCTTTAGATGCGTGTATTTTTCCATAGACATTAATATTATTATTAATGGGTATCAAAACTCATGAACATAGATGTATTGATGAAAATTGTGAAGAAACTCTATTTGTAGAAAGGTAGGATATGTTGGGTTATTCACGAGTAATACTACATTAATAGAAAATGTGGGAAAGTGTTAGACCCTTCTGTTCCATAATAGAAGTTGATATCTCAATCCCATTGATGGAATTGATATATCTTAAATAAATCCATAGGCAAGGTAAAAAATGGGATTGTTCAAAATAATAACCGAGAACATGGTTTGATGATATTAGCATGCAACCTTCTGGATTTGAGATATCAAGAAAAATGGATTACATTACACAGTAAGTGTTCATAATAGGTGAAACGTCATTGTGTCATAAACTTCATTCACTATGGGTGCCTTGACATGCTTCTAAATGCTAACCTTGGAATTTAGGTAGGCATTTCCTAATGCCACTGAGAAAGTGGCCAAGTGGGCCACACAGAAAGTGTATCCAAGTATCTTAGTTAATTATTCATTTAAAAAGTTGAATACAAGTTGTTCTTGACTGTGGTTTATTAATTATTCATGGATGACTGATTTAGTTTATATCGACAGTAGTTAGTTGAGAGAATATATTGTGGGTGAAATACAATTTTTATTAGCGAGTAATGTAGTTATAATTATTTATGATATATATATATCCATTATTCTATGTCTATGAAATTTGGTGGAGTAAATAATGAAAATAGAAAAGAAAAATTACACGCTCTTTATGTTAATATACATGCCATGTAGTTTTTCTGGGGATTTTTGAGAAATAATATTATTTAGTTAATTAAATAATATTAGGTTTAATTCTCTAGGAACATGTGAAGTATTAATAATAATTAACTCTTATTGTTTGTCATGAGGTCTTAGTAATAAATAAATGAAATGAATAACTTATTTTTTTAATTAATTAGATTTATTTATAATTAATTAAAATCCAAATTATATTAATCTTATGAATGTAGACATATTTTTGGTGGTTGTGCACAATCTATTTAGAAATATTTCTCAAGCTATGATAGGAATTTTTATTCATCTTCCAAGAATGATCTCATGTTACGAGAGAGATAATCCTCTATCGGATCTCGGAGAGCACTTTGGAAGTGGTTCTCTAGGTGATCAAATGGGGACATCACAAGAAAAGTATCATCCATGCTAGCACCTGGAGATCCCTTCGGTGACATCTAGAGATACATGGAACATGTGAGGATCACTACTAGAGTAATCCTATAATTAGATTATATGACACAATGACAGATAACACCAGATCATTCTTGGAAACATAAATTATGATAGAATTATATCAAAGTAATTCTTGTATTTTAATTAAATTAATTATAAATAATATATGATGATCTTCTCTTTGGTTCAAGGTCTCCATTTTTTTCATTCGTTCTTCATTATATTCTATGGATCCTGAATTTTATTATCATGACAGTTCTTAGATTCATCATTGTTAACAGAAAAATTCTAGTTGGGTACACCCACCAATGTGCTTCCGCTATGCCCAGATCCTACATTGTGACCCTCTTGAACCGTATCTCTACAATAGTGAATAGTATTTATAGACTAGGAGAGGGATCTAGAAACCCATCATGTCCCCAAAAGAGATAAATATTTTCAATATGGTGACAGCCAACATACGAACACATACTGTGTAATATAATATCTTTTTCATTACTATCACATAAAGTAGGATCCACTCACGTTTCATCACCCTTTTTCTTGAATTATTACTTGTTGATATAACTGGATATACATACCATCCCCTACCATTGTCGTGGTCTTATGAAGGTACTACTATTCATGTAACATAACCAGAGATATATTACATCCATGACTTGGAAGAAAAAAATATATTCTTGACTGTTCAAGCAATGTCATGCCCTCAATGATTCACCAAATATAAACAACCTCACCAAAATTTAAACATCATGGTTTTCATCTTTCATCAAATATTCAATACAATGACATGCACTATCAATGATTTCAAGTCAGGAAAAAATTATAAATTATAATAGATAGGAACATCCAATAACACCTAAAACAAGGGGTTTTCCTATTGGCAGGTCTTTCTTCATGATCTAACTACAAGAGATCACCATTTGAATTCTTCATGAAATGAAGTCTCAATTCATATGATCCCCCATCACCTGATAGTCAAACATCAACTGCATCCAATCAGTAATATGTATCTAGACCATAGAACATGTATTTAAAATTAACGTCACAGTATCTAGAGGTTCTCATTATAGATAGGGATCTGATATAACCTTTTGATACAATAATTAATCTTTAGAAATTACCATTTCAATTGTTGATGTAGAAAATTATATAATATTTTGGAATGATGACATCATGTATAGGTAACTGAATATATGATATGTAAATTAAAAATTCTAAATAGTTGGTTTTAAAGATCCCACTATTTGTACTCACATAAAATTTCACTAAATAATGTAGGATCCCTACCAAATCAAGAAACACTAGATAGGGGAGGGCACATAGTTATTAAAATGACAAACCCTAATAGACCGCTTCATTAAAATACAGATATTTACCATTTCCCCCCATTAGATTAAATGTTTATTCCCTAAATTTATTTCCAAGTTATTCACTAAAATACTAGAGTGTGGAGAAAGATATATTTCACTCTCCATTGATGGTTCTCCCACAAGTTATTGGTTTTTGGAGTACCATTCAGAAACAATTGAATATCTGTGTAATTATTTAAAATTTTCCATTATATTTTATCGATGTGGAACTGTATAATTATGTCTAAAATCGAAAATTCAATTACTATTACTCATATCCCAAGGAGAATAGGTGAATAACTACTAGATGGATTTTTCACTTTTATCATTATTTCTTAATAAAGGTAATCTGGAAAATATTTTCAAATGATCAACATTTACATCATAGAAAGGATCATAGGATAATAAATCATTTCATCTAACATTAAATTAATTAATTATAAATATGACATGAAAATATTATCTACTGGTGTTTTGGAAAACTCAATATTAAAAAAAATTAATATATATTCCACTAAATTAATGTATGTGACTCTTAGAACATACAATTTTTATAAAATAATTCATGTTTTTAATTAATAATTACTTATTTAATTTTTTCACAATATGTGTAGAGGTTGTAAATTTTTTTTTCATATTATTTTTACATTAATCCAATTTGAATTATTATTTTTTGAATATTTAATATTTTTCATTCAAGATTCAAAATTTATTAATTCCAAGAAAAGATAAATAATTAACTTAGATTCCATTGGGATGTGTCAAAGAATCTGGTCAGATATAATGGGATAAAACAAATTTTAGTAGGAGTAAATGTTGTGTAGCCAAGTCTGTTGCACCTGGTCGTGTCATGGGATACATGAGGTGCCAATCAGTATTTAACTGATGCTTATTTACATCTCCCCTCGTGTAGACCCAGAAAACCTAGCAGATAGCATGTAAGATTACAAAGTGCATACCTAGTGTACACCTCGTGTAGTCTGCTTGGGTTAGCAAAAGAAGTCATGAAACCAATGTGGTCATTCAACATTTTTAAACCACATGATATTGATAGATTAATTCATTACTAATATACATGATGTTTATGTATTGTAAAAGATGTTTAGTTCATTATTTACCATATTAAAAATACATGTTGATCCATTTGGTGAGTAATGTAGACACAGGACATGAGCAATGAAGGTTGTGTAACTCGTCTTTACATGTCCTGTAGTCCTAACTGATAAAAATTATGAGTTATTTTATAGGTCTTACAGACACATGGAATGTGGGATACATTATGTGTATCTAGATTGTACACATCATTTACTACAGTCGAGGTACACAATTAAAGTCTCAGGTATGTAGCCTGAGAACACTACAAACATGGTACATGACATGAAACTGTCAAGTACATGTTGTGTAGTCTCTCAATTAAGGACATAATTAATGTACCTAAAATTGATAATTCTAGTATTAAAATATTGTTGTATTGATTTCAATACCCAATGTTTTTTAAAAATTAAGGATGATTTTAATTAATTTTTATATCTAAACTAATTAATTGTACAAAATTTTTTATTATTGGTTCTATCATTTATTTTCAGTGAATTTTGTCAAGGGTGGGTATCTCCAAATAAATTCATATGGTGATTAAGATGAAACAAAAATAATTAATTAAATAATGTAAGCAAGTTGATATGGATAATTATTAATTAATATAAATGAATGTTAACATGTTTTCATTGGTATATAAATTTCATTAATTTACATTCATGATCATTACCAAGATCTATGTTTGTGTTGGATTTTTAAGTTAGTTTATTTCATGGTTTTGAAATTATTTAATATGAAACTAAATATGATATCCTAGGTTCCATTTCTCCTTCTATTATTATATAGGTACTTTGTACAGATTGTTATTTATGAAATCCGCATTAATCAATCCTTTAGTTCCCTCCAACTATGAGTGAGTTATAAATACATGTCATTAATGAAGTATCTCATGGAATGTGGTGGAGATTCAAGAAAGAACCATAAAAATTTCAACCTATATGATACATACGTGGATAAGTGGAATGATTCATCCCATGCTAAGACCCACACATAGAGTTATTCTTATAGGTCATAGGTTGATTTATTGTCTAATCAATAAATCATTTATGAGATATGATGATGATAAGGTCATTTTTTATTAATTACATTATATCCTATAAATTGTTTATTTTATGTTTATAATATATTTTTCTAATAAATATGTCAATTAATGAGAAAATATAGAATTAATATAAACGAATTATGCATAAATGTTCTATCCAACATGATTAATTAATTATGTAATGTCCACATAATATTAAAATGTTATGTAAATAAATAATAAGATGAAATTTATGAATAATAAATTAAAATCCCTCGAGTAAATATTATGTCAAAATTCACCTTCCCTTATATGGTTAAAAATGAATCCAGTAGAAAAAGAAATGCTTTAACAAACCATGTTGGGAAACATATTTTAATAAGTGGAATTATTGTGAAGTAGTTTGGTTTACCTAAAAATTTTACATCATAAAGAATACCCCTTACTGGTATTAGTGTAATTTGGAGGAAATTATTGAGGAAACCCTTGTAAGAATATTTGAATTGTGTGATCCACTCAAGAGGTTGTGGACTTGTAAGACCATCATTGGCATATGAATTCCTACATAAATAAATTCATGTAGCTTTAAAAACCATTATCATAGATATTCAAAGAGGCATATTTATCACTGCAACATGAAATTCTAAGTAATTAAAAATTCTGAGTTCAATGGTGTTTACTATTATGATTTGATAAAATAGTTGGAGATTTAATAAAATTTGAATTATTATTATTTATCACAAAATATGTTATCCAACAATGTACAAATAATTTATTTTTTTTATTTAAAAAAATAGAACCACAAAATATTATGACCATTATTCATGATGGATTATTTACATATAAATAAAAATTTACATATATTTTGCTATAATATATCATAAGCAATATTATTTTGAAAAATTGTATTATGTGTTCGATTACCCTATTCCTGATTTACAACCCCAATAAGTGATTGAATTTGAAAATGAGTTTTATTAGAGATATGTTGATGATTATTCCTATGTTCGTTGAATAATATTATAAATTTTTTCATATGATTTTATGATAAAAATAAAGATATTGAATTTTTCACTATAATATATAATATTTAATCAATTAAGAAACAAAAAAATGATTGTGATAAATAATATATCCAATGCACTATATAAATGTAAAATAGAAGAAGGAAATCTAGCTACTATTCATTGTATTAAAATTCTCCGGTATACTGACCAATTTTCAAAATTGGGATTTCAATTGGATAAAGAATTATCCCTTAAAATTATTTTATTATCCTTACCACTAATTTTTTTTTATTTGTCCACGCACTAATAAACAAGTTGGATAAGTCACTCATAAGGTCTGGTTGAGTCCTTTTTTCCATCCTTAGTGTGATATGTTTGAAATATAAGGGAAAATATTCTATAGATTACATAAATCCAAAATATCCATTATAATATCCTTTAAAGATACAAAGGACTGAAGGGAATAAAAATGAACATAAGGATATTTGATTCTCATGTGGAACTCATGGACATTATAAATTAAATTTCAAATAATTGAAAAAGAAATCAGTTCCATCTAATTCAGGAATATTCATCATTTTTTTATTCATCACTGGTGTATTAAATATAATATGATTCGAAAAAACATATATTTAAAGACAATAAATAAAAAGGAATATAAAGGTTACAGAGTGAACTCAAAATGAGATGAGAAGGGGTGATTATAATGTTATCCAAGGTGATCTCACTATTTATCATTTTCAGAATTGATTGATTCATATTTGTAATAAGTGTTTCTAAATAAATTATCTCAGTTTCCCTCTAGGAATAATTAAGCATTATTTCATTTAAAAATAAATTATTTTATTGTAGTTAAATACAAAACTAATGGTTCAATAACTCTTTAATTACAAATATCCATTATAGAGAATGATGAATATAAAATATAAGTTTTCTACCTGGTTATAACAAGATAACTATTAATCAAATAAAACTAGATTTTGTTGAATTTTTAATCCATTAAAAATTTATTTCAAAAGCTATAGATTTTAGATACTACATACACTAACAAATACTTATCTTGTTAAGAAAAATAACCTTTACACATAAAGTTACATAACAGAAATATTAATGTATGTTAAACATGTACATGTGAAATTTTCTAAATCCAAACATAGCTTCATATAGTTCATTATATTCCTTTTTTAATTTTAAAAATGATTGAAGAAGTAAATTATTTAACATGGTAAACATTGAAAAAATATCGAAGATGGCTTGTCTAAGAATATATAATACAATTTTTTATTGATTGTTCATGTAGAGTAAAAGTAATCCCAAAACCACATTTTCTAATACACATAAATTTCATTATTTTGGTAAAATTAAGTTCAATGGTGAGACTTGTAAATATTTTAAATATTAAATTATTTCTTTAGAGACATGTTTTTAAAAAATAAGTTCCCAAAAAAATAAGATTCCAAATATGTTTCCTAATGGATATTCGATCAATCAGAACATGTTATGAATATATTAGTACATTATAAAATTTGTTTCGTTAAATTTTTTATGTTAAAATATGTGTTTCGCTTCAAATTAACATAATAAACTATGGTGAATCTATGTTAATGATCCTATAGCCACTGATGATATTAAAATCTATTCAGGATCAAATAAATTTCTATTAAGTAATACAATATATTAGAAAATAGTGGGATAACAATTAACATTAATGATTTAAAGTTATAAATGAACATGTTTTGGCATAGAAATTTTGAATCCACATAGCTTAGTGGGAGTATTAGTTGTTGAGACACATAGGGTGTATGAATCTGTAAAACAATTTATGGTTTATGTTCACCTCAATGTCTGATACATTTATTATTTTTTAATAATAATTATTCCTTAAATGAGACCATAAATATTAATAGGGTAATCATAAAAGTTATGTATATATTCAATTGATAAATACCATGTATTAAGGTTCGGGGTCTCCAAATTTTGAATTTTTCTATGATGTGATACTAGTGGTGAGTATTAAAGAGAAAATATACATGGATGGAATGAGAAAATAGTATTAATGCATAAGTAATTACTAAAATTTGTTTTATATTAAAAAAAATATACTTCAATCATCAGGACGAAGATAATTTTTAAATTATACATTTCAAAATCATACTTATATGATCATCATATTGGTCTATTTATAGTAAAGGCCACCTCATTTGAAGGAATCCTAATGTAATATATCTATATGACAAGAATAAAAGTATAGCCAAAGGTATATTCTAAAATAAATAATTTAAAAGGGTTGGTGATATAAATAAATGTCAATAAGTTATTTATATTTCAAAAAATCTTTTAAGAATAAATTAGGAAAATTGATCGTATTTTTGTTTAAAATTATTGGGTTTAATGTGATTCTAACTAGTTAGTGGTAGTGCAATAGTATTGAAAATAAGTATGTTTATAAAATATGAAAATAAATTTTATATCTTAATATTTTTATAAGAGTGAGAAATGATATTTCTCTAAGTATGAAATAAAGTAGAAGTAGTGTTCTAGAGAACATGATATATAAAATTGATTAATGAGTTTACTGAGCCTAATAATGGTACATATATTAACATTATATTGACAAATAATTTTTTACAACAATTCCTAACAGAATGGTTGTTGGAAAATAATCCTCCTTTAGAATATTCATATGTAGAGGAAAATATTATTGAGATTAATATAATTTCAAAAAATTATGTGATATGAATTTATCTCATGTTACCTGATATAATCTGATGTATAATATTACTAAGGCATAAAGAATAGTATGTTAATATCATATAGATCCAACATAACTGCATCAACTTGTCGTTAAAACTATCCAATGCTAATTAGAAACGTATATCCATTTGAGGTCTTAGTGACTTTAGAAGTGGGAATACTACTAATGAAGTTAATTGAAATCTTTTCTTAATTCAATTACATTTTATCTAGTATCACATTATAGGATATGATTATATTCATGAAAAAATTGTTACAAATAGTAGAATAAATATCTACAATATTTGAGTGCATTTCATCTTATGATACATTTTAAGAAATAGATTTATGTAACTCCCCGACCACAGTAACCCAGATTCAGTGCATTATTAGATAAAATTGTCATGATCATAAGAGATCAAGTATCGAAAGACCGATTAGTTTATTATACATGAAAGTATTGGTTACATTCATATGTTTTATATTATATCATGAAATAAAAAACAACAACTTTGTGTCCCTTTTGAACACACTCATATTCTTTGTCCTATCGCTGTAGGTTAATCATGATACAATTCATCAAATCCTGGGAAAACTAAAACATAGAAATGGGTCAGATCAGATGCTCAGTAAGGATAGAAATATAAAGGAAACATTCATACGTAAACATAAACATTTAAGGAAATGTATAAGACTAAAAACTTTTAATATAAAAAATCAGCATAATATGAAAAATATAAATCAAATAATTTCATTTACTTATTGACATGGATATTCAACTAGTTGAATAATCACATGTAATATCAATAGATAATTTCATAAGGATGGGATACATAATCCAGAATGTAGAGACCCGAAGCCTGACGTACATTGACATTACATTACTTTTGCGGAATACATAGTACATTACAAAAACACACACACAAGGACCGTAATAGTTTAGTGTCTTTGGAAACTCGGACTATAATCTTCTAATCATGGGGAAAGATCTTCAACATCTCCCATAACGATCTTCTTTTTTTCTACCTAAAACTTTTCTTTATATCCTGGGGAAAAGAAAACATAAAAGGGTGAGCTCAAATGCTCAGTAAGGGTAAACAAAAGAAATATCAATCACATCATATTCATAAGAACATAACATTTTGGAAATCATAACCTGCAAAAGAGAGCATAATTTTATAACATGGGATAAATCATGGTAGTGAAATGTAATCACAATAATCATAACTTAAAACATGAAACTTTGTGGAATTCACACATAATCATAGAGAATCATTTCTTTTTAGTCATGACTCATTGCCAAGACTATCTTAGTGGACAAAGTCCCTTTCTGAATCGAGTAACCCTCGTTTCAGTCCTGTTTCACTGAACCGGTATAACCTACCATTCCAGCCATGTCTATCTCATGAGATATAAAATCTTTACCCAATGCATTGGAGGGAGATATAGGTCCCACCCATCTCATAATTATTCCATTCTTATGTGTGCCACAAAATCATAAACCATACATCATTGCATAACCCATGTAATACAAATGGGAATCTTAAACATCATGACATCATAAAACAATTCATACAAGATAAAGGAATTCATAAAAATAATTCCATCACAACATGATCAAATCAATGTAATAATAGGTATAAAAACAGAACCCTTTATTATCTTAGATGGAAAATTATTTTTATAAAACACTTGAAATGAATTCTTGAGGAAAATATCCTTTCTTATTTAAAAACATTTTTCCTTTCTTAACATGTCATAAAAATTTAAACTAAAAGAAGTTGATTAAAAATAAACTTGAAAACTTGTAAAGGAATCTTCTTGGAAATAATGTTTTAAAAATTCATTCATGCCGTATAAGTTAAAAAAAACATTCTTCGTACTTTTGTCGGAAAAGTCAAAAAGTACCTCGTACGAAAAAAACGACAAAAGATTCCTTTCATATTCTTTACTAAAAACTCACAGAATGGTAAAATTGGATTTAAACTATTTTACGTGGATGGAAACAATATTACATAATGAGGTAACATGGATGTGGATGATAAAATACACCTCGGTAAATACTTACGAATAAAAAATCTCGGATAAAAACGAGATTGTGATATTTCCATTACCTTAGGTCCGATTTTCTTTGTACGTGTCCGAAGCTCCTGTATAATGGTTTAAATAGTGTTACTCACTTATTCCAGAATCATACATATTGATATGATATCATATATGGTCATATTATTAGCTTCTTATTAGTAATAGTTCATTGTTACTTGTTACTCGGGTCTTTATAACTTTTTGTTCTTATGCGTGTTTTGTCAAATAAATTCTTATTCTTATCTTTAGGTTATAGATAATTTATTTCCAGAATGGTATTAGTGTAGTATATACCATATTCATTCATTCAATTCATTTATATAATCATTATGAAATGAAGATCATGTAGTACGAGTCGCATCACATCGTGGAGACGGTATTCCGTACGTACGCACGAGTGATGATATCGTTCCTATGATCGTGGAATTGTATTGGAGTATATATATATATTATTTCAGTATCAATATTACTTCATAATAATCATATATAGTTACTCATTACACCATTATACCCATCCTTGTAAGGTGATGGTGGAAAATAGATTACACCACGGCGTGGAGGCGGTATTCCGTACGTACGCACGCGCGGTGATTTCTTTTTCCGTAGGATGAATAGATTGTGAAATAGGGTTGTTTCATACTTATAAAAAAATATCAGTATATGAGTGATACTGATGTTATTACTTCATAATGAAACAACCTAATAAGAATAAGTGGAAGAAGAAATAAAGATGAAAGAATTGGTAACGGTAATTACCTCTTCTTTGAAGCGCCTCTTTGAGACCTCCTCTTAGGGCACTAAAATTGGTCTTTGAGGAAGACCAGAACCTCTAGGATGTTTCTAGGGATGTGGAGAAGAGATTTTGGCAGGGGTTGGCCGAGCTTGAGTGCTCAAATTGGTGTGAGGAGGAGGGGGAGGAGGTGTCCTTTTATAAGGGAGGAGAGGGGCACCTTAGGAATATCTCAAAATATTATTTTATATTAAAGTCAAAATCGGTTTAAAATGGTTCCAAAGGGTCTTATTTCGAAGATAAAGTGGGGAAGGGTCGAAATCCTATCAACAAATAATATTTAGACAAGTTTAGGGTATTATTTTAACCTTATCAATTAGATTTAACTCTAAGTTAAATAATTTAACTTTTACCATGTCTTTTTGTTTTCTTTACTATATGGTTAATACACTTACTATAACATGCCAAACGAACCCCAAATTGTTTATTATTAATATATATATCCTTATCTAAGTCATTTGGCCGAACCTTAGATATTTAGGAATAAAATAAAAATTAATAATATAATATTTGATTTAAAAACTATTTTGTGTCAATTTTGACACTATTTGATATATGATTTTTGTAAAAGTTATAACAGAATTATATGTTCGAACCAAGTTGATTAAATCAACACTAATATATCATATTAACCTAGAAAATTAGTGGAATTCATAAAAAGTCTTAAATTACATTTATTTTGGTATTTATATTATCAATTATGTCAATATTTCATTAATAAGATAATTACTGCATCATCTTTGTGTTATAAATAAATTATATTATTTGATGTCTAAAAATTACAAATAAAATACCATCATGTAGTAAATCTTTTTTGCTTTCTAATGAATATTTACAATCGAATTTATCTTATGTATAACCCCATATTAAAAATGATTTACTTATTAAACATTGATTTTAACTATTTTAACCCTTCTTTAAATAAATTAATAATAAATGTCCTAATCTAATCCATGTGGGCATAAATGGTCATATTTTATTCCTAAGTTTGTTTTTGGTCGAATTACACTTGTCCAATAGAATTAGGACATGTGTTAGGGTCATATTAATATCATATTTACCCTTAGTTACCCTATTTACTATTAACCGCGGTAAAAAAAAGTAAAAAGTTACTATTCACAAAAAATTTATTTTTATCTCATTGAACCACATTTTACTTACTGATATCAACCGTTTCTCTTGGATTATTGAAATTCCATTCATAGAAGCGGTAAAATTAAGATTTATGAAGAAATTAATTTTTTTAACTACCACTTAGTAGTTTCACTATTCATAAAAAATTGATGTTTTTCAGAACAATGCCAAAATTTCATCCTAAGCTATATTTCATATTCCGAATTCAAAAATGAATTCTATTTTACCAAATTCATATCATAGAAGTTGCATTAATTAATTTTATAATTAAATCCCACTGTTAAAACAAAGAGCGTGTTTTTTAAGAAACAATATCTATCAAAATATTGACACTTGTTTATGTCTAGTTTAAATGTGAAATTACATCCAATGAACAACATTGTATTAAATTGTAAAAATATATTCTAAATATACTTTAAAACCACTCAAATTAATAATTTATCACTATTAATTATTTTGATTAAAAAAGTTGTTTTTAATTATAATTTAGTAATTTTCACTATTCATCAGAATATGAAAGTTATCCGAAAAGTACCAAAATATCACCTTAGGCTAAATTCGATACTCCGAATCCAAAAAATGAAGTCCATTGTGAGATCTAAAATTTCTAAAATTTAAAAAGTGGTTATTACTATTCATAACGGCTAGTTTTAATAATATTTTAATAGCATATCATTGTTTCGTGAAACTCAGTATTACGTACCACACATGCTATCGAGGATGGTTGCGATTGTGTGTAATGCAAGGCAAGTCAAGGATGCGTGTTGTGCAAGCTCCTTTTGGTGTAGCGTATAACACAAGACATTAGTGAAATAAAAAAGAATATTTTTCATAAAATCTCGGGTTGTTACATTCTACCCCCCTTAAAATGAATTTCGCCCTCGAAATTTGTCGGGGTTATAAATGGTTTACTATTCGAAAGTTTCTTTAATAGAAACCCACATCGTAAAAAGGAATACCAAAACTTGGCTTAAAAACTAAAGTATGAAATGTAAAAATTACCCAAATAAACTAATCACTGGGTTTCCACATAGGTGAAAATATGGATATGGAAGAGAAATCTAACCATCATGTTCTGATGGAGAGTGGTAGAGAACATGGCTATGGAAAAGCCAGTAATCACAAATCCATAAATTTGTGACGATCTAAGGTACCATCTGATTCATCAGGTATAAGAGAACTAGGACAACATTTTTGGTTTTCAAGATTATTTCCCTAAAGTTAAAGAATTTGAATTAGAATAAATACCTACTTTATTTTGGTACAATCTCACTGTTGTTCGTGCCTTTAAAAATTTCCACTTCATCTCTTAAATAAATGAATTTGAATTTGTTATTCGTGAAGTGTTAGCAGATCATGTAATAGAATGACGGGTCATTCCATCTATCTCAAAAGGTTAGCAAAATTTATATACATAAGTCGATCTATAGTGGGATTAATCATATATGGTTCCTAAAATGGGCTTATAATTCATATATCATACTGCTTAATATAATAAAACTAGTTTCTAATAAACAGGGACTTCCTGTAGGTCAGTGGTAGGCGATAAAGGCCAGTCGCACTTCGGTTGTGGGTTCGATTCCTACAGCCTTGTCCAAAGCGATGGGCTGTCGCCCGTCCTGCAGGTTATCCTTTTTCTAAAACTACATTACTATAACATCCTATCAATAATATCGAAAATCTTATATCCTTAAACAATACTAACTTATGTCCAACATAATCCATTCTAATCTTTAGGCTTATACATAATATTGCAGTCCACTCTCATAATATAGTGACAACGACTACCAGAGATTTAATACTGTCGTTGATCCCCACATATCATAAGATATGTCATGTTGGTCAAATTTCAAAGTCCTTAATCGTGTATTCTCTTGAATACCTTAGTGAAAACATGAATGGAGTTAAAAGTTCACACTTTCCACATACCAAAATCCTCAAAATTCTATATACTCAAACCATGATATCACTTAGTCCTTATATCAATCATGAGCTCATGAATACTATTAAACATTTCATTATCATCTTATCCCTTCATTATGCGCATATAATCTACTTTCCAAAAATACTGGTACCATTCATCACATACTTTCAAAACTTAAGGAAAGACAACAATGTAACAATCCTTAGATGTCTCTTTATCCCATAGTACCATGAGATTACTTATACAACATTACACTTGACAAACATGTAATCATTCCACTACATTCTTAAACCATTGACCGAGCTTCAACAATTTTTTCATCTCACATATCATTGGTAGTCTCATCATTATCATCAACATAAATACTACTCATACGACCATACTGATTTTCTTCATGAGACTTTCCCTTAGGGCATTGGTTTGCATAATGCCGTACATTCCACATTTAAAACATTTAACCATTGTCGATGTCGTAGCAATACCATTATCCTTATCTTTGGTGTTAACTGAACCTTTTCCTTTGCACTTACTGGCTTTGTGTCCTTCTTTTCCACACCCAAAGCATCTTCCAGTTCCTTTGAAACATTCTCCTTGATGCGTCTTCCCACATGATTTACATAGGGGAAATTGAACTTTCTTTCCTCTATGATCATCATGAAACTCCATCTTTCTCTTATTAGCCGAGTCAGGAAACATACCAAATTTTACTTTATTGATCATATTATGAGATTGCTGATTCGGCATAATACTGATATTTGGACTTCCAAATCCCATTTCATTTGGTTGCTCATGAAGAATATCATTCCATTGTCCATCATATCCTCCATTATCGTGAATCACCTTGTTTCCAGCCATTTTCTAAAACCAAAAAGAATAGTGTGAGAGGAAAAAATCATAATAAAGGGGGAGTAACTTAAATATCTAACATCTTTGGTTTAATCTAATATCGTTACCATAGTTCTAGGACTATATCCTATACGTATACTTATCCTTAGGGGCATCCCTAGACATACCTTAGAAATATCTATAGGGATCTCACTAACGTTTTCGCATCCTAGTTTCCAAAGGTTGACTAAATCTTTCCTCTGATACCAACTGTAGAGACCTGAAGCCTGACGTACATTGACATTACATTACTTTTGCGGAATACTTAGTACATTACAAAAACACACACACAAGGACCGTAATAGTTTAGTGTCTTTGGAAACTCGGACTATAATCTTCTAATCGTGGTGAAAGATCTTCAACATCTCCCATAAAGATCTTGTTTTTTTTCTACCTAAAACTTTTCTTTATATCCTGGGGAAAAGAAAACATAAAAGGGTGAGCTCAAATGCTCAGTAAGGGTAAACAAAAGAAATATCAATCACATCATATTCATAAGAACATAACATTTTGGAAATCATAACCTGCAAAAGAGAGCATAATTTCATAACATGGGATAAATCATGGTAGTGAAATGTAATCACACTAATCATAACTTAATACATGAAACTTTGTGGCATTCACACATAATCATAGAGAATCATTTCTTGTTAGTCATGACTCATTGCCAAGACTATCTTAGTGGACAAAGTCCCTTTCTGAATCGAGTAACCCTCGTTTCAGTCCTGTTTCACTGAACCGGTATAACCTACCATTCCAGCCATGTCTATCTCATGAGATATAAAATCTTTCCCCAATGCATTGGAGGGAGATATAGGTCCCACCCATCTCATAATAATACCATTCTTATGTGTGCCACAAAATCATAAACCATACATCATTGCATAACCCATGTAATACAAATTGGAATCTTAAACATCATGACATCTTAAAACAATTCATACAAGATAAAGGAATTCATAAAAATAATTCCATCACAACATGATCAAATAAATGTAATAATAGGGATAAAACAGAACCCTTTATTATCTTAGATGGAAAATTATTTTTATAAAACACTTGAAATGAATTCTTGAGGAAAATATCCTTTCTTATTTAAAAACATTTTTCCTTTCTTAACATGTCATAAAACTTTAAACTAAAAGAATTTGATTAAAAATAAACTTGAAAACTTGTAAAGGAAGCTTCTTGGAAATAATGTTTTAGAAATCCATTAATGCCGTATAATTTAAAAAAAACATTCTTCGTACTTTTGTCGGAAAAGTCAAAAAGTACCTCGTACGAAAAAAACGACAAAAGATTCCTTTCATATTCTTTACTAAAAACTCACTGAAGGGTAAAATTGGATTTAAAATATTGTAAGTGGATGGAAAAAATATTAAATAATGAGGTAACATGGATGTGGATGATAAAATACACCCCGGTAAATACTTACGAATAAACAATATCGGATAAAAATGAGATTGTGATATTTCCCTTACCTTAGGTCCGATTTTCATTGTACGTGTCCGAAGCTCCTGTATAATGGTTTAAATAGTGTTATTGACTTATTACAGAATCATACATATTGATATGATATCATATATGGTCATATTATTAGCTTCTTGTTAGTAATATTTCATTGTTACTTGTTACTCGGGTCTTTATAACTTTTTGTTCTTATGCGTGTTTTGTCAAATAAATTCTTATTCTTATCTTTAGGTTATAGATAATTTATTTCCAGAATGGTATTAGTGTAGTATATACCATATTCATTCATTAAATTCATTTATATAATCATTATGAAATGAAGATCATGTAGAACGAGTCACATCACATCGTGGAGACGGTATTCCGTACGTACGCACGAGTGATGATATCGTTCCTATGATCGTGGAATTGTATTGGAGTATATATATATATTATTTCAGTATCAATATTACTTCATAATAATCATATATAGTTACTCCTTACACCATTATACCCATCCTTGTAAGGTGATGGTGGAAAATAGATTACACCACGGCGTGGAGACGGTATTCCGTACGTACGCACGCACGGTGATTTCTTTTTCCGTAGGATGGATAGATGGTGAAATAGGGTTGTTTCATACTTATAATAACATATCAGTATATGAGTGATACTGATGTTATTACTTCATAATGAAACAACCTAAGAAGAATAAGTGGAAGAAGAAATAAAGATGAAAGAATTGGTAACGGTAATTACCTCTTCTTTGAAGCGCCTCTTTAAGACCTCCTCTTAGGGCACTAAAATTGGTCTTTGAGGAAGACCAGAACCTCTAGCATGTTTCTAGGGATGTGGAGAAGATATTTTGGCAGGGGCTGTCCGAGCTTGAGTGCTCAAATTGGTGTGAGGAGGAGGGGGAGGAGGTGTCCTTTTATAAGGGAGGAGAGGGTCACCTTAGGAATATCTCAAAATATTATTTTATATTAAAGTCAAAATCGGTTTCTAATGGTTCCAAAGGGTCTTATTTCGAAGATAAAGTGGGGAAGGGTCGAAATCCTATCAACAAATAATATTTAGACAAGTTTAGGGTATTATTTTAACCTTATCAATTATATTTAACTCTAAGTTAAATAATTTAACTTTTACCATGTCTTTTTGTTTTCTTTCACTATATGGTTAATACACTTACTATAACATGCCAAAAGAACCCCAAATTGTTTATTATTAATATATATATCCTTATCTAAGTCATTTGGCCGAACCATAGATTTTTAGGAATAAAATAACAATTAATAATATAACATTTGATTTAAAAACTATTTTGTGTCAATTTTGACAATATTTGATATATGATTTTTGTAAAAGTCATAACAGAATTATATGTTCGAACCAAGTTGATTAAATCAACACTAATATATCATATTAACCTAGAAAATTAGTGTAATTCATAAAAAGTATTAAATTACATTTATTTAGGTATTTATATTATCAATTATGTCAATATTTCATTAATAATATAATTACTGCATCATCATTGTGTCATAAATAAATTAAATTATATGATGTCTAAAAATTACAAATAAAATACCATCATGTAGTAAATCTTTTTAGGTTTCTAATGAATATTTACAATCGAATTTAGCTTATGTATAACCCCATATTAAAAATGATTTACTTATTAAACATTGATTTTAACTATTTTAACCCTTCTTTAAATAAATTATTAATAAATGTCCTAATCTAATCCAAGTGGGCCTAAATGGTCATATTTTATTCCTAAGTTTGTTTTTGGTCGAATTACACTTGTCCAATAGAATTAGGACATGTGTTAGGGTAATATTAATATCATATTTACCCTTAGTTACCCTATTTACTATTAACCGCGGTAAAAAAAAAGTAAAAAGTTACTATTCACCAAAAATTTATTTTTATCTCATTGAACCACATTTTACTTACTGATATCAACCGTGTCTCTCGGATTTTTGAAATTCCATTCACAGAAGCGGTAAAATTAATATTTATGAAGAAATTAATTTTTTTAACTACCACTTAGTAGTTTCACTATTCATCAAAAATTGATGTTTTTCAGAACAATGCCAAAATATCATCCTAAGCTATATTTCATATTCCGAATTCAAAAATGAAGTCTATTTTACCAAATTCATATCATAGAGGTTTCATTAATTAATTTTATAATTAAATCCCGCTGTTAAAACAAAGAGCATGTTTTTTAAGAAACAATATCTATCAAAAGATTGACACTTGTTTATGTCTAGTTTAAATGTGAAATTACATCCAATGACCAACATTGTATTAAATTGTGAAAATATATTCTAAATATACTTTAAAACCACTCAAATTAATAATTTATCACTATTAATTATTTTGATTAAAAAAGTTGTTTTTAATTATAATTTAGTAATTTTTACTATTCCTCAGAATATGAAAGTTATCCGAAAAGTACCAAAATTTCACGTTAGGCTTAATTCGATACTCCGAATCCAAAAATGAAGTCCATTTTGAGAGCTAAAATTTCTAAAATTTAAAAAGTGGTTATTACTATTCATAACGGCTAGTTTTAATAATATTTTAATAGCATATCATTGTTTCGTGAAACTCAGTATTACGTACCACACACGCTATCGAGGAAGGTTGCGATTGCGTGTAATGCAAGGCAATTCAAGGATGTGTGTTGTGCAAGCTCCTTTTGGTGTAGCGTACAACACAAGACATTAGTGAAATAAAAAAGAATATATTTCATAAAATCTCGGGCTGTTACACAGAACATCATAACAACATAGTCAAAGCCTCATGAAAAGACTACAAATTAGATATTGTTAAGGCCTTGATCCAAGACAGATTTTTTGTCTCGTGAGACAAACTAATGCATCAAGTAGCTATAGCGGGCTCCACCCATCACTTACTAAGTCCAATGTATTCCTCTTATGAGAATGATGAAACAGAATATAAACATTCGTATTAGAACTTGTATACAAAATGTAAATAATTTAACCATAAACCATGAATGGTATAAAAATAGAACATCCAAAATTAAACATACCACAAAAACATCAATACAACATGTAATATTGTATCATATTAATAATCTTCAAAGAAAAATAAAATCCAATGAAGGATGTTGACATAGATAAAATCAATCCAAATACTATTTGATGGAAATATTTAATTCTACATTGTAATAATTAAAAAGTAAAGAAAATATTTATTTTGAAAATATTATTTCCAGCTTGTAAGGGAATATTTTAAGGTTTTATAATGGAGAAAAATATCTGCACTCGCCGTATAAGTTAAAATAACATTTTCCCCTTAATTTTTCGAAAAGGTCATAATGTACTTTGTTCGGAAATAGACAGAATGATTTCTTTCAAACCATTATATAAAAAGTAAAACAACGGTATACATTACTTTAAATTGTTTTCTATTAAATAATAAAAATCTTTTGAAAATAAATTTCAAGAAACATAGATGTTTATGATAAAGAGGTCCAAGTAGACACTCACATATAAACAACCTCAGATGATAAAGAGATTGTAATGTTAACCCTTACCTTGTATTATTCCTTAGTTGAGGGTAAGTTAACCTCTTGTATAATGGTTAAATAATATTTATTAAATTATAACTGAACCATATCCATAAATATGATATCATATATTATTTTCAAATGTTGTTTTGTTACTGATATTTCAGTAGTATCCTCATTTTGGGTGTTAACTGATTTGTTTTCCTTTATAAGTTTTTTTAAATAAGTCATATTTTTAGGGGTAGGATTTATTTGATTCATATCAATAATTATATAAATTTTTAAAAAATTATTTTAAATCATAAAATGAAAAATATTCATAAATGGTTTTGATGGGTAATGAAACTCATCACGTTCGTGGAGACGGTAATCCGTACGTACGCATGAGTGACAATACCATTTTATTGATCGTGAAATAATTATTAATTGGATGTTATATCATATATAATGAATCATTAAAATGTTTTATTTATTATTTAAATCAATTATACTCATTATTATATCCATCCAAATAATTAAGTGATGAATGAAAAACTACACCACGACGTGGAGACCGTAAGTTGTATGTACGCACGTATGGTGACTTTTTCCTTCATAGGATCGACAGATTAATGAATATGGCTGTAAAATATTTTAAATAACATCAACATATGTAGAAGTTACTAGATTTACTATTTTTTATGGAATGAACAAAGAAATATGAATTGGAAGAAGAAAAGAACATTGAAATAGGTGATGAAATTAATAGATATTCCTCAGGCGGTTCCTTTTGATTTGATCAAAAGGGTTTGTTATGTTAAATTTATGATCAATTTAAGGCCCCTGGGATGAATTGAGAGTAGTTTTAAAGTTATTTGAGCAGTTTTTGGCCATGAAAAATGGCATTATAGGTGAGATTTTGAGAGAAGGGTAAGTACCCTTTTATAAGAGATGCGGGGGACACTTTAGGTAAAGCTTGAAATATTAATTTATTATACAATAATATTCAGTTTATAATTGCTCCAAAAGAATTTATTTAGATGATAAGGTAGGTATTGGACTAAATTTCTTTGAACAATAAGTTTTTCACAAGTTTATGTTCCCATATTAACCTTGTATTTTATAATTAACTCTTGTTTAAATAAATTAACTTTTACCATGTCTTCCTATATTATTATAATAAATGGTTAATAAACATATAATAAAAATAAAAAAGAACCAAAAGTGCTTCATTAATGAAATATCAATCATTATATGAGATTTAGATGATCCATGTATTTTATAAAATATTATATCATTTAATAATATAGTATTTTTCGTAAAAACTCATTTATGTTTATTTAAACAGTATTTAGTATTTGTTTTTTGTGAAATTTAAATAAACTTGATTACTTCGAACCAAAAAATTTAAATCATTCATAAAATTTCATATTAACATGTTAAATTATTTTAATATATCAAATTTCTAAATTTACATTTATTTGAATATTAATAATTTCAATTATTTTAATCTTTCATTAATAATGTAATTATGGCATCATCATTTTATCATAAAGAAATTTAACTATTTAAGTCTAAAAATTTTAAAAAATTTACTATTATGTAGGAAAACATTTTACCTCTTTAATTAATATTTATAGTCAAATTTATCTTATTTATAACACTATATTAATTTTTTAGTTACTAAAATTTGAATTGAACACTTTTACCTCTTCTTTAAAAAAAATAATTATAAATGTCCTAATCTAATTCAAGTGGGTCAAAGAGGATCATATTTTATTTCAAAGGATTATTCTGGATGAAATACACATCCAATATAATTAGTACATGGGTTAGGGTAATTATAAAATCATTTTTTACCTTTAATTACCCAATTTACTTTTAACCGTGGTAAATAAAAATAAAAAGATACTATTCACCAAAAAAAAGTTAATACTATTAAACAAAATTTTACTTACTGATTCCAACTATTTATCTTGAATTATATAAATTTAATTCACATATGTGGTAAAATTATGATTTATGAAAATTTGAAAACCTCCCTAGAAGGTGGGTGAAAGATGTTAAAAAGTTCAATAAAATTATATATATATAATCAAATTATAAAATGACTCCAATGAATTGATTTGTGATAAAATCAGTATTATGTATCTATTTTACATTAAAATAAAATTAAATTAAAATAATAATTATTTAAATAAATGTTTGTTTTAAACTATAACACAATGTTTTTAACTATTCAAAAAAATTGAACGATTTCAGAAAAATAAAAAATTTACCTTAATCTAATTTTGATTTTACGTATCAAAAAATGAAGTCCATTTTGAAAAATAAAAATCATAAAATTTTAAGAAGTGGGTATTAATATTTATAAAAAATTTTAAAACTGCTATTTTGTTTTTTTTGGTGTGCGAGAACTTGAAGTCGCATACAATATAAGCTATTGTATTATTCAATTGGAAATGTGACATGGAATCTTGGGGTGTTACATTATTATCTCCTTCCAAAAATTTCATCCTCAAAATTTTTTTAATATTACAGAATAAAAAGTTTCATTTGGGTTTTGATCATAAGATCCTCAGGTTCCCATGTTGCCTCTTCTAATTTACTGTTTCTCCAAGGAAATTTTACCATATGAGTCATTTAGTTTCTCAACACTTGTTCTCCGGTATCATGAATTATAATATGCTCTTCGCAATAAGACATATTATGTTATAGTTCTATTTCTTCAGAGGTGAGTACATGTATTTGGTCATGAATGTATTTTTTCAACAATGTTACATGGAACACATCATGAAATTCTGAGAGACCTGGATAAATTTCCAAATGGCAAGAAAAAACACCAATTCATTCTAGATTTTTAAAAGGTCCGATGTACGTGGGCCTTAATTTACCCTTCTTACTGAATCATATAAAACCATTTCATGGAGATACTTTCTAGAAAACATGATATCCTACATGAAATTTCATATCCTTCCTTCAGTTATCGACATTTCTTTTTTCCCTATATTGAGCATCATGGTTGTGGGTTTGGATTATCCTCACCTTTTCCATTGATTCCCAACAAGTTCTGGGCCTATGAGTTTTCATTCACGAACATCATCCCTTCATGTTGGTGTTTGACATCTCTTTCCATATAAAGAATCATATAGTGACATCTGAATAATAGAATGGAAGCTATTGTTATAGGAACATTCTACAATTAGTAAATATTGAAACAACATACCTTGAAATTCAAGTGAGAAATATCTTAAAATGACTTATAATGTTTGAATAGTCTATTATGATTGTCCATCGGTTTTTTGCTGTTAGGAAATTCTTAAAAAATGTTTAGTATCAAGGGATTTCAAAAGACTTTTCAATAATATTGCTATGAAATGGGGATCACCATCAGAAACAATAGATAGAGTTACTCTATGAAGTCTTACAAATTCATTAATATATAGTCTTGCTAAATTTTCAATTGGTAAATCTTCTATTATAGCATGAAAATGTGCAGACTTGGTAAAAAAATCAACAATGACCCATATTGCATCATTCATTCTCAGAGTATTTGGTAGCCCCATGTCAAAGTCCATCGTAATATCTTCCCATTTTTAGTCAGGTATGTGAAGAGGTTTCATGACTCCTCCTGGATGCTATCATCCAGCCTTAACCTGTTGAAAAACCATATATCTTGACACATAATCAGAAATATCCCTCTTCATGTTGTCCCACCAAAAATGTAACTTCAAATATCTATACATCTTAGAGATAACAGGTTATATAGAGAAATTATACCTCTGAGAGTAATCCAACATCTCCCTTTTAGATATGTTAAATAAGGAATACAAAGTCTCTTCCCAAATATCAAAATTCCATCTTTATATACGAATTCAATCAATCTCCCATCATTCACAACATTAATTTTATTTTGAATCTCCTCATCATCGGTCTGAGAAATTTTTATCCTTTCTAGAAAAGATGTTTTGTAACCATTTAAAACATATTGATGTCTCACCTTCCATGATTATTCCTATATCCATCTTTACTATATCCATGAATATAGGATCCCTTTCAACTCTCAAATTTTTCAAAACTCCATGATCCTTTCTGCTTGAAGAATATTCCACCTTATTTTTCTTCCCTGGGAGGTAGTGTATTGTAAAATCATAATTTTTTAGTAGTTTTAGACACCTCCATTGCCCCAGGTTGTGTTATTTGTTTTTGAGAAAATATAATTCAAACACTTGTTGTATATATATATATATATCTCAAATTTTTCACTATAGAAATAGTTCCTCAAAATATTGAAATAAGAATTTATAGTTTATAGCTCAAGAACATTAGTGGGATATTTTTTTTCATGATGTTTTAGCTACCATGATGCATAGGCAATAACACTATAATTCTTCAAACGGACACAATCATGTACTATTTTTGATGCATCACTGTAAATAACAAACCCATCATTCCCTGATGATAGAGTCAAGATAAAATAATTAGAAAATATTTTCATCAGTTTTTCAAAACATTCTTCACACTCTTATTTCCAAACAAATTTAACCCCTTTATGTGTGAGGTTGGTTAGTGGGTTATCAAATCGGGGAAAATTCTGGATGAAAGACTGATAATCACCTACTAAGACAATAAAACTGCATACCTCAGTTATACTCTTCGGTGTAGTAAATTAATGTATTGATCATAGATTGGAAGAATCAGCATAGATTCCATCCCTAGAGACAATATGGTCAGGAAAATAAATAATCTCTTGCCAGAATTCACACTTGCTGAACATCCAAAGTAATTCATTTCTTCTAAGTGTCTTTATATTAGTGCGCATGTGATTTTCATGATCTTTGTAGCTTTTTTAGTATACCATGATATCATTAATAAATTTCAGTACAATGTGATCAAGATATTATATGAAATATCTATTCATTAGATCTATGAAAATATACAGTGCATTAGTCAGTCCAAAAATAATTACAATAAACTCGTAATACCCATTCCTGGTTTGAAATTCTATCTTTGGTATGTATTATTTTTTCATGAATAACTGATTATATCCATATCGAAGGTTAATCATTGAAGGATATTGAGTTTCATGAATTTGATCAAATAAATCATCAATGTATGGTCGGGGATACATGTTCATTGTTGTTGTTGCATTCATCTCTCTGTAGTCAATGTACAACCACATATATCCATATTTCTTCTTAACAAAATGTAAATGTTTCTCCCCATTGAGAAACACTTGGGATAATAAAGCCTTTATTACTCAATTCCTTTAGTTTCTTCTTTGGTTTCTCTAAATCCACAGTGGATATTCTATAAGGGGTCTTTAATATGGGCCTTGAACTGGGTATTATATCAATGGAAAACTCAATTTCTATTTCTTAAGGATGTCTAGGTAAATCCTATGGAAACACATCAACATATTGATGAATAATAGGTACATCCTCTATTTGAATATTACTTTTCCCACCCATAGTTATTTCATTATCTTCCTCCCCAATAATTGAATTTAGTAGAGCTATTGGTGGGTGGATATAGATAAGAATTAGATAGTGTCATTTCTGCTCTAAATATATGTTTGTCCTTATCATCATCTAAAATTGTAACATCCTATTTCTTACAATAAATTTTACATCATGGTCTAAAATCGAATCCAAATTGGGGATTATATCAAATTGAACTGTGGGTATGACAATGATATCAGTAGATAAAGCATGTTTTTATGCCCTAATGGGATCTTATTCAAAAAACATTGTTGCAATGATAGTTCCCTTATAATTTTTTACTGAAAAATACCATGTTAAATAAAATTGGAAATATATTATTTTCTTAAAAAATTGGAAGATATTAAACAATGTAATGATCCAAAATGAAATAATGCATTGGATAAATTTGAGAAAAATATTAATTTCCCTACCACCAGATTATTTAGAGCTTCAACCTTAGTAGTAGTTATCGCATAAGCATGGACATGATCCCTTGGCCCTTTCGAATGTATGTTTTCATGATTCTTAGTACATTCATTTTAATAATTTCTCATTTATTTACGATTGTAGCATTTAATAATGACAACCTCTTTATTTTACTTATGATAAAGATCTTCATGTCCTTTTTAACCACACATGTAACAGACTCACATTCCCTTTAGTAAAGTACCGTGGTGTTTCTTCCCACATTTACTGTAGGATGGAAATTCAACTTTTCCCTTCTTCGACATACTTCCACATCTCAATTTATCAACATATTGCTTCTTCTCTTGCTTTTATTTAAATTTGTAAGACATAGAGAATTCATTTTCTATCTTGATAGCACATGAGAAAATATCTTCGTACAATGAGAAGGATTGTTAGACTAATTCTAGAGGGAGAAATGGTTTTAACCTACCAAATAATCGATCAATATTACTCCTTGGGTTATATATATATTCTTCAATATTCCTAGAAATCCTTATAAAGTTAGACTCATAATTTGTGAAATTTTCATCCTATTTTCGCCTCAAACTCATGAATTTTTTTTCTATATATTCTCGATGGTCATGAGGAAAAACTATTTCTATGAAAATATATTTAATTTCCATCCATTCCATCTTTGATACTTCTTCAACCAACTTTGTTTCTTGAATTAATGACTACTATTTATATGAACCTCCTATGAGGCGATAAACTACCCTGAAAACTTTTTCACTTTCACTACTCCCCAAGGCATGAAATATTTTTTCCAAGGAACATATCCATTTCACAGTTAAAAATTTATTTGTAGTCCCATTGAATGTATTTGTTTTTTTCTCCTGAAGAGGTCTAAAATTTATCCTCTCTGTTGTGGATCATGGTTCTCCATACGGGTTAGGTTATTATTCATAACCAAATTGAGTTGTCCCAGAATGGTTATAATATGTTCAATACGAGTTACATCACCATCTCCACTATAATTATCTTGAGTAGGATGGAAATCACTACATGGATTACATGCATTGATATAGTTTCCATTCCTTATACTATGCATCATTTCTAAACAATGACACACACTAAATTAGTTTATGAATCACAATACGTAATTCCAAACTAGTAAAATATTTAACATAAATTGATCATTTTATGCATATAACTTATAATCATAAAAATGTTGTCTTTGTTGAGGTATTTAGTCATAAATCCTTCATAATGGTTTGTAAACGAAATATTAATTATCCTAAGAATATCCATCAGGATTGTCGTAGCCAAGAGTGAAAAAGGCCCTTTGTTGTGAACTAGGATACCTCGATTCAAGCCCAAAACACCTTGTAAAAGTTTTCACTCCTAGGTATATATAAGATAGATCCACCTCTACCTGATAGTATCTAGACATGTATGTATTTTTTGGAAAATAAACAAAATCTCTACATTACAAAAAAATTATGAAGTTATTCTATAATAATACCCTAATTCTACCTTAGGGTAATGTTCTATAATTAGTGATTTTATAAATCTAGCTTCCATGGTTTGTACTAAACTTCCTATGATACCAACTGTAATGCCCAAACCGTAGTTTCCCAGAGTCAGAGAATTATTATAAAATATTTTCATGATCATAAGAAATCAAGTCTTCAAATACCGATTTGTTTAGTAGCCATGGAATTACCAGTTAGATACATTTGTTTTACATTACATCATGAAAAAAACAATAGTCTATCTCATCTTAACACACTCATATCATTGTTCTATCCCTGCAAGTTAATCATGATATATTTCTTCACATCTTATGAAAAATAAAACATATAAATGGGTGAGCTCTGATACTCAGTAAGGATTACAATATAGTAGAAACTACCATAAATAAATATAAACATTTAAGGAAATGTATAAGACTAAAACATAAGCCTTTTAAACTAAAACATCATAATAATATGGAAAATATAAATCAAATAATTCCATTTACTTATTTACATGGATATTCTACAAGTAGAATAATCACATGTAATATCAATAGCTAATTTCATAATGATGGGATGCATAATGTCGGAAATCATAACCACATAGTCAATGCCTCTTTCCAAGACTAAAATTAAGATTTTTTCAAGTCCTTATGCAAAGATACTAGTATTTCTCATGAGTCTTAATGATGAAGCGATGATCTATTGTGGGCTCCACCCATCACTTAATTTATACAATTCATTTTTCATATGAAAAGTTTGAATCATAATATAAACATTTGTATTAAAACCAGCATATTAAATGTCAATTCTTTATCTATAAACCATGAATGGTATAAAAAGAGAACATCCACAATCAAAAATATCACAAAACCTTCTATAAAATATGAAATATTGTATCATAATAAATTTACTTCAATCAAATATAAAATCCAACTATGGATGTTGACATAGATGAAATCAATCCAAAAAACATTTGACAGAAATATTTCTTTCTACATTGAAATAATTCAAAAGTAAAGAAAATCATTATTCAGAAAATATTCTTATAATTTCGTAAGGGAATCTTAGAAGGTGTTATAATGGAATAAATAGATGCACCCTCTATATAAGTTAAAAAACATTCTTTCTTTAATTTTTTGAAAAGGTAATAAAGAACCTTGTTTAGAAAGATATGCAAATATTATTTTCAAACCATTTTATAAAAAGTCAAAAAAGGGTATAAATGATTTCAAACCATAGTCTCGTGAATATTAAAAATGTTTTGAAATAAATTTTTAATAAACATGGATGTGGATGAGAAAGATGTCCCAATAAATACTCACGTATAAATAACCTTGGATAATAAAGTGATTAAAAAATCAACCCTTACCTCATATAATTGCTTAGTCTAGGGTATGTTAACCACATGTATAATTGTTAAATAATTGTTATTAAATTATACAATAAACATATAAATAAACAAGATATCATATATAATCTTCGAATATTTTTTTGTTAATGATATTTTTGTAGCATCACTGTTTTGGGTGTTAACTTATTCGTTTTCCTTTATATGTTTTGTTAGGTAAGTAATGTTTTTTAAGGATAGGATGTATTTAATTCATATCCATAATTATATTATTTTATTAATCAGTATTTTAAATAATAAAATGAAAATTATTCTTGAATGGTTATAATGGGTAATTAATCTTATCACATTCGTGGAGACGTTAATCTGTTCGTACGCACGGGTGACAATATCATTCTATTGATTATAAAATCATATATAATTGGTTAGAATATAATATATAAAGAGTTATTAACATGTTATATTTATAATTTACATATATTATATTCATTATTATACTCATCCAAATATTGATGTGTTGAAAGACAGACTACACCATGGCATGGAGACGGTAAGTCGTACGTACACATGTTTGGTGACTTTGTCATTCCTACGATGAATAGAATAATGAAAATGGTTGTAACATATTTATAATAAGATCATTGTTTGTATAAGGTACTGGAGTTATTATTTTGTTATGGAATCAACAAAGAAAGACGAAGTGGAAGAAGAAAATAACTTTGAAATAGGTGTTGAAATTATTATCTCTTCTTCAGGTGCATCATATTGATTTTCTCAAAAGGGATACATAAGATGTCTCTATGTTCAAAGTAAAGACTCTAAAATAATGTGAGTGTATTTTAAAGGATATTTGAGTAGTTTTTGGCTGAGACAAATGGCTTTGGAAGTGTGATTTTGAGAGAAGGGGATGTACCCTCTTAAAAGAGAGGTGTTGGGGACTTTAGGAATAGATTGAAATATAAATTTTTTATACAATCATATTCAAATTATAATGGCTCCAAAAAAAATTATTTTAAGGATAATGTAGGTTTGGGTCGAAATATATTCAAATAGTTGGTTTTAGACAAGTTTAGGTTACCATATTAAGCTTATCATTTAGATATAACTCTAAGTTAAATTGTTTAGCTTTTACCATGTTTTCTTGTATAATTATAAAAAATGGTTAATAAATATACTAAAAAAATCTATATAAACCCAAATTGGTTCCTCATTGATATATATATCATTATATTATTCCCATTTATAAACATTATATTTTTATAAAAATTATATCATTTAATAATATAGTATTTTCTTTAGAAACTCATTTTTGTCAATTTTGACACTATTTAGTATTTGTTTTTTGTGATAGTTAAAAAAACACGATTATTTATAAAGAAATAAAATATATCAATACTAAAATGTCATATTAACCAAAAAAATTTGTTTAATGGATAAAAAGATTCAATTTAAATTTATTTGTATATTTATAATATCAATTATTTTAATATTTCATGAATAAGATAATTACTACATCATCATTGTGTCATATATAAATTTAGTTATTTAAAATATAAAAATTATAAAAAAAATACCATTATGTAGAAACTATTTTAAGCTTTATAATGAATATTTATATTCAAATTTATCTTATATATTACCCTGTATTAAAAAAAATATAGATATTAAATTTTTGAATTATCACTTTCAACTCTTTTTTAAACAAAATAATAATAAATGTCCCTATCTAATCCAATTGGATAGAAGATAATAATATTATATTACTAAGGATTATTTTTGTCAAAATAAAATTATCTAATATAATTAAAACATGTGTTAGGGTAATTATAATATCATTTTTATCTTTAATTACCCTGTTTACTTTTAACCGTGGTATATAAAAATAAAAAAAATACTATTCCCCAAAAATTATGTTAATCTAATTGAAAAAAATATTACACACTAATATCAACCATGTTTCTGTTATTTTTTAAATTCAATTCACAAAAGTGGTAAAATTAAGTTTCATGAAAATTTACGAACATGCCAAAATGGTGGGTAAAAGACGTTAAAAGGTTCAATGAAATTATATATATAATCTTATTATAAAATGAATCCAATGTATTAAATTTCATTAATATAGTTATTATGTATCTATTTTGAATTTAAAATAAAATTAAATAAAATTAATACTTTTTAAAATAAAAGTATGTTTAAAACAAAATCATTGTGTTTTTAATTATTCATCGAAAAATTAAATGTTTTTACAAAAATAACAAAAAATCACCCTAAGATAATTTTGATATTATGAATCTAAAAATGAAGTCCATTTGGAATTATAAAATTTATAAAATTTTAGAATGTTAGTATTACTATTAATAACTGCTTTTAAAACGGCTAGTTTGATTTACTATCGTGTGCTAGAACTCAAAGTTTCGTACATCACAAGCTATTGAATTATTACAAGGGAAACATATCATAGAAGCTTTAGGGTGTGGAAATTTATAAATGTCTTGTCTTTTATTTTGTTTTAAACAAAAATAAACTGTTCTGTCAGTATCTATATGAGATTGAGGACTGACATATTGTAAGCAGTTGGATCTAGATTAAGTTGGTGTTTGTGGGGGTCAGATCCCTAGAACAAACTAATTTTTTACTTAAGATTACATTTATATTCAATTATGTGAATATTAATTTAAATAAAGAATAAAATATTGATATTTTATGTATTAAATTGATGTGATTATGTACTAGAGAATTTTTCACACAGAAAATGCAATATAAGTTATCCACCGGGATGAGAAATAAAATGTTATGATTATTTTCTTAAAACTACTTCTATGGTTGTATAAAAAACTATGATAGGTAACATATTACATAGAATATCATGTTTCAGTACTCATAAGAGGGAAAGAATTATTCTCCTGAAGTTTGTACTTACTAATATCCATGAGAGAAGATTATGATAACAGACAAGCAAATAAGAATTCTACATGTTTTGGTGTAATTTTATATTCCTATATATGTACATGTGTAATTGTCCATAGAATGTAATATTATCGTCAATGGATGTCATAGATCAATACTGTTAATTTAATGAAAAAAATGCCACACTATATGTTGGTGAGGAGTAAGGTATTATGGGAGTTCCATGAATGAAATGTTACTAATGGATACCTTGAGGAAGGATTTTTCCTTTCCATATTTGGGGTAGCTGATATCTGAACACTTTGATTGAAATATAAAACTTCCATAAATTCCATGTTCGTAGTAAAAGGACAATTATTTAAGATATTTATTGTAATACATATCAATCATATGGGAGGACGATGTAGATGTGAGACCTTCTTCATGAGATTTTAAGACAAGGATTATATTAAAAACAGTGAGTTTGAATGTGGATATCGATGTTTCAATGGTATGATCTTTCTCTTTGGTTCCTTGACCCATTTCTTGATAGTTATCTTGGAACATACGAGTACTCACCAAATTCAATGGTAAATGAATCCTAGAGGTCTAATTGTTTTCATTCATTATAATTAAATTGTATTTGAATTTAATTCATTGAATCAAAATTTTTCTCAAGAATGAGGAATAATTTTTTTAACATTTATTAAATAAGTTAATTAACTAAATATTTATTCATCATATTGTGAAATATATATATATATTTATGGAATTTAATATTTAGTAAATATTTATTCACTAGTGTGTGGAAAAAATATATATTAATGTATAAAATATTTATAAAGGAATTAAATAAATGTTAATGATTTCGAATGGACTGAGACCACATTTAGGGATAAATATTAATTTACAAGCTGGTAAAATATTATTAGTCATTGTATAAGATAGAACATAATAAATGAAATAATAATAATGTTATTAATATATTTCATGGGGTTTTATAAAAATTCAAATATTATTTAAGGTTTCATATAAAATAAAATAATATTTTAACCTAAACCCAAACTCTCTAAATAGATGGTTATATCTATTTTGTAATTTAAAATTAGAAATAGAAAATAATTTCATATAGCATATTTCACTTTGAAATTCCTTTTTCTATCCCCCTCTAAATAACAAGAAATGCAAGAGAGAATTGTTCATGATGAAAGGATGAACGATAAAAAAGAATGATGCATGAAAATTGATTTTCCATGATTGAACATAAAAATCAATTGGTGTTTCTCAGAGCACAAATGAACAAGAATGGATCATTGATAGATGGATTTTGTACTTGGATTATTATAGTGAAATTATGGTAATCGAGAAACATTATTTCCTATTATCAACATCTATAATGAAAAAAGATCATATTCCAAGGTAAATCATTTTTTCTGATCTTAAATAAATTAGATAAAGTGTTTATGTGAATATAGACTCTATTATGATTTTACGTAACTCAATATTAACATAAATTTTAATATAACACCAATAAAAGGAACTTATGTAGCACCAAAACCAAATTTGAAATTCACTAATAGACCACAAATGTTTTCTGAAATTCTGTACTAATTTAATCATTATTTCTATAAATATTATTGTATATGTTTCAATTGTATATGTTATGTTTTTTCATAGATGTTGGGTTGTAGTTTTAATTTATTTCATAAATAAATCTTGAGTTTGTATACATTTATATCAACTAGATATTTGGATAAAATGTTTTTTAGATGGTTTAATTTTTTTAGGATGTTTTAGATGTCCAGATATTTTAGTTTCTCTCCCCATCTTCCAAACCTTTTGTGAACCCATTTTGCAACCTACCATGAACATTTGTTTCAATCTATCTTGAATATTTTCAATGTGACTACATCAATTAATATACCCTTCATGAACATAATTTACAACATACTCTATGAACCCTGTTTCATGTTTCCGCATGAAGTGTTAGTATGCAACAAATAAAATTAAGTCACTTGAATTCACTACTAGCCATTCCATCACCTTTTATACTGACTGTTTATGAAATATTTTTTGACACTCAACAAGGTTGAAGCCAAAACATTTTTTATTGTTCAACTGACTATATGAGATATCATCTTTTGCAGCATGAAGAATGTGTGAATGAATTATTCACATTCATGCTGCAAGTAAAATAATATTTACATCATGGGTCACTACTTCTATAATATGATAATAGTGCTCAAAAAATGTTTTATATTCTATAGTTATTTCACGTTTTTTGGTTTTCATGGTACGTAATTCTACAACACACTATATTTTTTTACATGGTAACCATACCTACCATATGCCATTATTTTATAATAGTCAATATAAATACAATGAATTCGTGATACGTATACCTATCAAATTATATATTTTAACTAACCACATCTTCTCCAAAAGATCAGTATAATTCCCACACATTTTAATCTTCTCATAGGGTAAGTATATAGATTATATAAACACTCATACCGACCACATGGAATTATAAGTATACCAACTACATGAGAATCTGGTGTCCATTATCAATTCAACACTTTATTTATATTTTTCTAAATGTTGGCTGTTTTTTTGCATGTCGGGTTCTTAATTAATTTTGATAATCTGATTAAAAAAATCTTATTTTAAATTTCTAATGATTTTATTAATTTATTCAATTCATATGTATTATGTATAATTCAAGATAAGAACTTTTAAAATATTTTAAATATTTTTATAATTTGAGTTAATGTGTAATTTTATCATGAAAACACATTAAATATATTTTATTTAATATTTATGTTATTATATTTTTAGTTTATTTCATCATGTTATTATTTTATAAATTGATATTTAATAATATGAAAATTATTAAATATTTTTTTCATGTTTTAATATAGTATAATTTAATTTTTTATTAAATACTACATTAATACCAATTGAAATATGAATTTAAAAATGTATTAAACTAAACATTGAAGAGTTGAACAAACTAAGTCACCTAAAATCATTTTTTCCTATACTAGATGATATGATTGAACCTATTATACTTCAAATTTTACTCTCTTGATTTGAAATTGTGATACACAACTGAAGAACCAATACCTATGCTTTCTTCATTATTCATATTCTATCAATTTTATAAAGGTTTCTTGAGTCTGTAACACTTATTATCACCCCTCACACACACTCTCATTCTCTATTTATTCTTCTATATACAAAATCAATTATTTATATCTTAATTGGGATGTGAATAAAAAATTATAAAGTCATGAACTTTCATATTTTGAAATTCATTTTCTAAATATAGTTTTTATTGAGGTTTTTACTGCCCATAAACAAATTTGGGTGTTAATCTGGTTATCCAACCACTTTGTATAAAATGATATTGTAATCAGGTTATGATTCCCCTTTAAAAATAGTATTAGTGCACAATGTATCTCTTGTTTATTAGAGATGTATAAGAGTATACTTGCACCAAATTGGTCAAAACTACTATAAAATCATCATTTTGATCATTAGTTTATGACTGTATCATATTAATTCTATGTGTTAACATTAATAATTATATTAAATAATTAATATAATTATAATTTTTTTTAATCTCTTCTATTCACCACCCTCTAGACTATATTACATTACAACATTACGACCTAACAGAACATATGTATGAGATTTGTGTTGTTCATCACCAAAAATCCATCTTTCATAAACTCCACCAAATCTATGTTCTAACTGATTACAAAACTAATAATTAATATTTTGTTAAATCATCAACATTTACCCCATTATGACACATTTTATTATATTTAAAACATTATTTGTATTGAAAATAATGAGAGCATAAAAATTAAATTTCCCCTTTTAAATACATTTTTGAAATTGTCCATTCAACTGATGGGTTTTTACATACCTTTATTATTTAATCCGTAAATAAAATTTTCATATAGGTATATCCATAAAAACAATATTGGCGACACAAATTTTTATTCATATTGAAAATGTATTATTAAATGTTTTCTTAAATCAATGAAAGTTAGTGATTTATTTTCAAATTTACATAAAATTTAAACAACACCTTGTAGTTGCATACTCAATGCATCAAAGGCCTCTATATCTATACTCAAAAATAAAGATGTTGTTTTTTTCAGCACATCATAATTAAAATAATTTTACAAACATCTATGGTTTATAGGTGAATAATTAAAAAATATAACAGGAAAATCATAAATTTTTAATACTAAAATATAACCATTTCCAAAAAATTTATCTAAATTAGAAAAATAACCATCCAATAACCTCAAATATTCAATCTAGTATTAAAATAATAAACTATTTTATTTTGGAATTGTAAAATCATCTTTTGGATTCATTAAATTGTATGGCCTATGATTTTCAAAAAAAAAGTTCTACACCCCTTTAAATTTATGAATGATAAAATCATTCATTTACATTATCTTTAGTCTTATCAGGGAATTTTAATATTATATAAAATATATTATCCAAATAACTTTTGTCAATATGCATGGTAACTAACATGTTATGAACCAACAGGTCGTACCAATCTAAAAAATCCCAAAAAATAATCCCTTTTTCCAATAATGATTTTCCCAAATCCATCTATTTTTTGTTTATTGATAATCTATCCGGAGTTAATGTGAGGTAATTAAGAGATAATAGAGTTTAAATCAATACATATGATCATTAATAGTGTTATATCTTCTTAAATTATACTTTTTATTAAAATATTAATCTATCTTCTGAAAGGATGATATGACAGAATAAATCTATAACGATAATATTAAAAATAAGGTTTTATCCCATTGAAAAGTATAATTTTTTTTCCATCACACATAAAATATTTACATTATTTGTGACCATGTGTAGTGAAACCAAATAAAATTTTGTATGATGTTATGTCATTAATTATCCACATTAATGAAACATTCATTATGATATTAATTTTTGAACTACATTTTATTTTCTAACACCATTACTCCCCAATAAATTTTACTCATCAATAAATTGACTAAAATAAACATCAATGTTCTTTTTTGGGTTTCCTTGAATTATTAATTTCAAAAATATATATATTTCATTCATAAAAATACATGTTGTCAAGTTTTTAGAGTTTATAAATTTGGGAAAACAAGAATACTGATTAAAAATGGAACAAAATGTACTAAAACCATGAACAGAAAAAACTGAATCTCACATTCTAATCATCTAAAGAAAAATATTGATGTCGCTGATCCAAAATTAAAATGAATCGATTTTAAAAGGATGATTTAGAATTTTATTGATATAAATAATTTATATGTTCTATGTAATCAATTACATTGTGTTGTGAGACATAAATAAATGCTTCAACACAGCTATAAGTGGGAAATAGATAAATTGTTCAACACTAAAAAATTTAGGCTATCCATGTTGTTCGTCTTTGTAATTAAATAATCCATAGTTAGTAAAATTATGAAATAAATCATATTCCCCACAATATGTGATGAAATAATTTTAACATGCATCAATCATTTGATATCCAAGACCCAGATTACGATATAACCATTTTCATTTATATAAGTTTATAGGCAACACATTTTCCAAATGTAATAATGATATAACCAAATGAAATATACGACCAGAAAAACTATTTGAAATTCTATTATTCGATTTAACAGCCATAAATGTGTTTATATATCCAAATTTTATTATCATTCAACTGAGATATAAGGCACCCCTCGTATACACCAGTAACTCATAAAATTTAGAAGATTATAACTTAGGAGAGGAATTATCATTTTATGTTTCTATTTAGTGAAAATGAGATCTATAACCCTCATATACTGAAGTTTGAATGGTTGATGTATATGGAGCCTAATTATTTATATATTCTCTTTAATTAGGCTCACCATATTGATACAAAAAAACATAATATTTTTAAAAAAAATTCAATAGAAGACACTCGTCACAGTCAAATGTTTCAAATCTCCTCATATCACATTTCATACATGGAAAATTAATTGTCCTTTCTAAAACAAATTCCATTTTGGTGATATAAATAGTAAAAAAAAATTGGCACCCTAAATATATACATGATTTATAACAGGACCATTTGGATTTCTACAACAATTTTTCCAACAACAAACTCATAAGAAATATGTTATGTACTTCCTTGATATATAAATTTATAAATGAAATGATAGGAAAATATTTCTTATGATTATATTGGTAGAAGGAATGGATGATCTAAGAAAAAAATAAGAAAATATAAAAATTACTAATTACTTGTAATTATTACCAAGTATTGTAAATTACTAGTAATTATAAATAAATATAATAAAGTAATACTATCGGAAAATATAGTAAATAAATTATTCTTATTAATTATTCAAGTTAAACAAATTATTACAAATTATTACTAATAGTTGAAAATTGTCATTAACTTTTACTTATTATAATTATCTGTGTTAAATTAATAACATTGGTAACTATTACCAATTTTTTTGAAATTGTTTAATAGTTATCCTTAATTATTAATGACCATTCTTAATTGTAATGAATTATTTGTAATTGTTACAAATTATTTCATATTATCGATAATTATAACCCATCCTTACCTTAAATAGTATACAAATGCACATATATTAATTAGATTCTATGAGAATAACTTCTTTTTTTTTCATCCAATAGTCTTGAATGATCTTTCGACGTTAAATTTTAATATGACTCTAGGCATTAATGTTTTACTTACTCTAACATTGAAATTCATTCCATTTCAATTTGTAGAGTTTGTAAAAAGTTCTATTTATGTCTAACTACTTGAAACGATGAAGGGAAATCCAAAAATAAAAAGGGTATGGCATTATTAGAGCACTATCAAATGGTTCTATACCAAGATAAATACAATGATTACTTGGTTTATGTTGTTACGATAGAGTATATCAATAGTACTTAAGAATTTTTGGAGACCCTTGATACTATTGGGGAAAATTATTTATAATTATCAATAATTATCAGTTATAATTACTAATTATTACTAATTATCAGTAACTATTTCAAATTAATACTAATTATTGGTCGTTGTTAATAATTATTTTTAATCAATACCAATCATTACGATTTATTAATAATTATTTATGATTTATATGTAATTATAACAATTTATTACTCATTATAACTAATTATTAGTCTTTATTTATTATTATTTGTAAATATTCCTAATTACTGTTAGTTACTATTAATTATTGGTAATTATTACTAGTTATTATTAATAATAACTAATTATCAGTAATTATTAACTATTAATAATTAATTATTAAAAATTATGTTCTATTTATCTAATATTATTACAAATTATTATTAAATATTACTAATAATAATTAATTATATACTATTTAAATATAATTATTACTACATTTTACTAATTAATGGTATTATTTACAATTTATGAGTAATTATTACTCTTTAATACTAATTATTAATAGTTATCTGTAATTTTTACTGATTATTATTTAATTATAAGTAATTATTAAAAATTATACGTAATATTTTCTAATTACTACCAATCATTAATAAATATTACTAATAAATACAATTTACATGTTTTTATTAAAAACAATTGATAATTATGACCAATTATTTCTTATTATCGGTAATTATTACATATTTATTGATAATTATAACTATTTATTACTAATTATAACTATAGATAATTATCACCAACTATTAATAACTATTTCTCAGTAATATTTAATAATTATTACGTATTATTAATAACAATTACTATTTGTTAGTAATTGCTTGAAATTATTAATAACTACTGGAAATTATTTCCAATTATTACTAATTAGTACTAATTATCTATAAAAAATATCATTTACTAAAAATTACAATTAATTACTACCAAGTACTAATAATTACTACAAATTAATTAAAATTATTTCTAAATATTACTATTCGTTTCTAGTTATTTATAATTATTTTAAATTAATAACTTTATTATTCATTATTATTACTAATTATAAATATTTTTTCATAAAAAAACATTTTAAATAAATTAAATGTTTAAAAAGTTTAAAATAAAATGGTTAAAAACAATGCTTTATTAGAATAAACATAGTTTTGTTATCTGAAAGATGTTCATGTGAAAAATAAAATTTATATCACTTCAATAGATCCCCCTTTTATCAACACTTGAAAAAACCATTTATCATCCCAAAATAAGTAATGATAATCCAAACATCACTAAAAGGGGTTCCCATTTTTCAGAAAATCCAAAAAGCGTTGATTAATTCTCTTTTAATCAGCAATAAATGAAGTAAAGAAAAAAGTGTCCCTCATGACCACTAAAAAAACACTGTTAAAAGTTAAAAAAAATTCAAAAGATGAGAGATTCATAGAGAGTTCACTCCAACTTTTATCAGTGTCCACCCTTTTAATTAGTGATTATCTTCACCTGCTCATACATTATCAGCGCTAGACCAATCCTCATGCCCATAGCCATTGCTTCCACCACATGGATTCAAACATGGGACCTCCACCATCACATAGTTGTGCCTTTACCACTACTCTATGTTGTTTTCTTCTTTATTTTATGATATATCTATTTATTTTTATATATTAATTACATTTTATCTATATATTTATTAATATATGTATATATAACTATATAATATTTATATACACTTATATATAAAATATTATTTTTTGTGTGTGTGTTTATAAATTTATACATACACACACACACACACACACACACACACATATACACATGTGTGTCTATCAAAATAATTATACTAATTTATATTTATTTACGTATACTATAAATTAATATTTATATACATATATTTTAATATATATATATATATATATGTTTTTCAATATATAAAGACATAAACATAAATGTATATATTCATTATATATTCACTATGTATGTATATAAATATAAACACACACACAAATATATTTATAAATATATGTTATATGTAAATATGTTGACAAATTTATTTATGAAATTATATTATTATGTGTTAATATATAAAAATATGTATATATGTGTGTATATTTAATTATAAGCAACACTATAATATAGAGAATAATAAGATATTAACACCATAAGAATAAAATGACTCTCATACTAGAGAATAAATTGAACTTCTAATAAATAATGATAGGAACACCATTTTAAATGAGACTAAATTTTTATCAGATGTTTAAAAATTAAGGTATCCCAAAAACACAGTTTTATAGGTATTTCAGTTCTTTTTTGATTTAAAAAAACATTCATATGGCTTCCCTCAGGTCACCATGATGTATAAATTTTTGCAATCCTTGATTTTTTATAGGGTTATGAAAAAATTTACTCCCTAATCAAATTCTACATTCGTTTGAAGTCTGAGTCATTTTTTCACCATATTTTAGACCATTAATTAATTTATTGAACATTTTAATGATTAAATTGTCATCTAATTACTATTACTCAAAATTAATTATAAAATAGTTCATTAATATTAATTTTTAATTATTTTATTAACATTTTTCCCAAAATATATTATATATCTAGTGTATTTATATAATAAGTATAATATATTTTATATTCCATAAAATATATAAATATTGATGTCAATATAAATTTATTTAAAAATTAATATTTCATTTTTAATGTCTTGTAATGTTTTAAGAATTATAACTTTTAGTAGTGGTAATAAAATCTCTGAGAAATTGGGAAATTTTATTATTGTTTTTAGTGCTAATAAAGGATTATGCTAAATAACCTCACATTTTTAGTAGTTTACATGGTGAAATTGAAAGTGATGCTCTGGAATTCTGATGGAAGAATATTCCTTGATAGAATTATATAGGTTCAATTAGTTGTGATAGAATATTTTTAAGGAACAAGATTCCCCAGATTATTTTATTTTTTAGAGAATATTCCACAAATAGTGATCACTATAAATAGTAATTATAGTGAATGGAAAGTAATTTTCTACGGAGGAACACATATGTTGCAATGGTTACTAACCATAAATATATTTTGATTATTCTACCAATATACTATTTATGATAAAAATCCTCCTTCCATTTAAAATAGTATCATTTATGAATGAGGTGTATTTGTTTTATTATTTACAAGTATTTATGATAAAAGAGGATCCCATCACATATAACTTTATTTGTGATGGAAATCCACATTTCATCGCAAAAATATATTTCCCATGATATGATGTTTTTTTCATAAGTATTTGCAACATGACTCAAATCCCATTGAAAATACCTCAAAATATAAATTTATTTTTGACAGGTGTCTAATTCCATAAAAAATAACTCGAAGTTATTAATTATTTTCGACTAGTTCACATTTTACCACAATTAGACCATTGAAAAAACCATTCTCCCTATAGTTTCATGATTGTGATGTTTAATAGTGTTTTGAGCCCAAAAGTCAATATATGACTATAGATTAAAATGATACAAAATAAAATATAGTTTTTATTTTTTTATAAATAAATATTTAATTATTCATTTATTCAAAATGGGATTTTATATGCAAATGTTTGTGTAGTTACAATTCATGTCCTCATAAATTTTTTACTAGTCACTTCTTTTTTGACGATATTAGCGAAGTGCCTATTAAAATCACTAGATGTTGCCTTCATCAGTTTTGAATAGGGGTGGTTGATAAATTCATCATTAAAAGTGGATCACTTTTTTCAATGTTAGAAAATTTATTGGGGGTCCTTTATCAATGCCAAAAAGAACTCATTAAGGTTTCCCTTTATAAGTGGTACTTTTAATATTAAAAAGGATGGCCTACTATAGTGTGCTATCAAAATTACTATAAACGATAATGGAAAATACACCAATGTATTGAAAATTCATACTTTTATTGAAATAAATTTGGCATAAAAATACAAAGAAAAAACTATATTATAAACAATTGGAAAACATTTTTGTATAATTAAATTAGCAAGGACTATTATAAACATTAAATAACATCAATGGTTTCATTATATATGGCACCCCATCCCCTCTAAAAAAAGGCCGATCATGGTATCATATGGTGAAAAAAACCACCCCAACTCGGGCAAAATAATCATACTATATAAAAACAATTCTTATATTAGTTATACTATAATGAAATAAATTAAACATAAATATGAAAAAATTAATTAGTAAACATCAGTATTATATAAAATGATACACATAGAGTCATACTGATCAAATTATTCATTGAATTGATGTTTGGGTGATTCAGACATTTCACAAATGACATAATGATCATTTTCCAAAAGTATCAAAACATACCAAATGGGTTTTCTAATTTTTGAGTATGTTGGGTTTCTAATTTACTAGAATGTCAATTTAATTTGAAAATACATACTTTGATTCATATTGGACAAATCATGATCCAGCTTCACATGAGAATGATTCATACACATCACAAATTTCTTAAAAATCATTTCCCAAAGGATCAATACTATCCTATAGTGATTTCTTGGTTTTCAGTGAGTGACACACAATTTGAACTAAATTATTAATTTTAAACTCCTTACATACTCATTGCGTCATATCAAATACACTGTGTATTGGATTATGGTGTGGATGATTCCAACTTGTCAAAATTACATATAGATCACTTTCCTAATGTGTCAAAATAATTTTATTATGTTTTATTGGTTTTGAATATGTAATGTTTTTTAAACTAAAATATCAATTTAAAATAAAAAACACTCATAGATTCAGACCTATCACACTACATTTTCGATCGATGTGATTATGATTCCAACACTCCATCACATCATGTGTTGTTTTGAAATGAAATTTATTCATACATGTAAAAAATGAATTATTATGTTTTTCCCTAAATTATGAATACAATCCAAGCATGTTTTCTCTATTTTCATTGAGTGATGTGTTTTGAAAAAAAAATCATTTTAAAACTGCTAATGGAAACATGTAGTCATAACAAGAACACCACGTATCATATTTAGGTGAGGTTGAATATTACATGTCAAAATATACTTATAGATAATTTTATTGAGGAATTAATATAATACAAAATGATTTTCATGTTTTTAATTAGGTTATGTGTGTTTTGAACTATAATGTCAATTATAAATAAAAAGAAACACTTATCTTTATAACTACCATAACGTGCATCAGATTGAAATTTGGATGATTATAACACATCCAAAATGTCTCAAGGATCATTTTTTTACAATATTAATAAAACATGAAGGAATTTTCTCAATTTTGATCATTTCACATGATTTGTTTACAAAAATGTCTATATAAATTGAATACAAACACATTGAGTCATACCGATCAAATAATCTATATATTTGATGTGAGATTGATTAACACATGTCTCAAATAACTTATGAAACATTTTACTAATGTATAAAGACAATATGATTTAGTTTTTATAGTTTTCAATGACTGACACATGATTTGACCAAAATTTCAAATTTTCAAATGATTATAGAAACATGGTGTAATATCGAGCACACACCATGTATCAAATTGAGTAGAGGCTAGTTCCTACTCATAAAAAATGACCAATGGATAATTTTTATAGTATGTAAAAACAATCCTAATTTTTTTATCTGTTTTGTGTTTGCAATTTGTGTTTTGAACTAAAATTACAATTTTAAATAAAAAGGTACATTTGCAGTCATGATGGTGACACTGTGTATAATATTGATGCATGGTTAATTCCTAAACATAAAAAATTACTTAGGAATCATTTTACTAAAGTATCAGTGAAATATGAATACATTTTCTCATTTTGGAGTGTGTAATATGTCTCTTTTACTAAAACAAAAATTTAAACTAAAAACGTCTTTTAAGTCATACTAGACACATTGTGTGTCAGTATGATTTGAGACTTATTCGTACACATAAAAAATGAAATATTAATAATTTTTATAAATTATAATGACAATAAAAGATGTTTTTATTCGTTTTCAATGAGAGACACATAGTTTGAAGTAAATTATACATTTTTACCTGATAACTAATAGTTTGAGTCATACCAGGCATACCATGTATCAGACTTTGGTGTGGCAGATTCCAACACATCAAAAATGACTTATGGATAATTTTATATTGATTTAAAAACAATCCAATTTATTTTTCTCTATTTTAAATTTGTGATGTGTGTTTTGGAATAAAATTTGAATTTAAAATAAAAAGACACTTCTAGCCTCATACCGGTCAACCCATGCAATGGATTGATGTATAATAAATTAATACATGTAAAAAATAAATTATTAATCATTGTAAAAAAATATAAAAACAATCATAATGTGTTTGATTAGTCTTAATTAAGTCACATTTTTTTATTGAAATATTAATTTAAACTAAACAAACATACTTTTTGTTATTCCGATCATATTGTGTGCTAGTTTGATGTGAGACTAATTCTTACATGTCAATATGACATATGAATTATTTCAATAAATTATCAAGAAAATTGAAAAATGTTTTATCAGTTTTTAGTGAGTGAAACAAATTCTGAAATAAATTGTCTATTTTAAACCTATAATGAACAATTTATAGTTATAAGGGAAACATTTTGTATCATATTGTAGTTCTGATGATTATAATATTTCAAAAAATGATTTATTTATTGTTTTCCAAAAGTATCGACACAATCAAAATATTTTTTCAGTTTCTAGTATTTGGTGTGTGTTTTTTAACTAAAATGTCAATTTTATATATGTTCATTGAGTAATACTAGACACACCATGTATCATATTATGTCGAGGTTCATTTTTAAATGTCAAAAATGGCTTATGGATCATTTTTTGAAAGTATAAAACTAATATGATTGTGTGTTATCAGTTTTAAATGTGTGTTTTTAACTAAAATGGAATTATAAACTAAAATTATTAATTTAAATTTGTTCCATTTAGATTATATATCAGATTGAGACAAGGATAATAGAGGTTTCATTATATCCTACATGATCCCAAGTATTTTGAAACATGTAACTATTTCTATCCTTCTGGAAACACTGTGTATTGGATTATTGTGTTGCTAATTCATACACATCACTAATGACTTTGAAATCATTATTCTAAAATATCAAAATAATATTAATGTTGTTGCTCTATTTTGAGTATGTAATGTTTATTTTAAACTAAAATGTCAATTTTGAACTAATTACATATAAATCAAATCATACTAAGTATATCGGTTATCAGATTGAGTTATGGTTGATACCTACACATCAAACTGTGTCTTATTAATTTTAAATGAATTAAAAATTCTAGGTTATCTAATAGTATTGATTGTTTAGAAGCCCATTATTCTTAATAACTTATACAATAAATATAAAATTCAATCATCATGAGTGTGTGAAAATAATAGCGTGCATAATCATAGTACATGAGTACATCGTGAGTGTCTCTTCTTTTATGACAATCACCGAAAATTTTAAAAAAATAAGTAATAGATAAAAATGATAATGAAATTAGCTTAAAAAGTAGATAAAATGAGGAAATAATTCACTTAATATGTTTAATGACTTCACCTCTTCATGATATTTATATACGATCTGACACCATGTATTCTGAATATTTGTTTTTAAGAAATATATTTCCTTTTTTGATTATGAGGACTATAAAATATCTCTATAGTACTCAAAATATATTAATAAATGATGGATTTGTAAATATTTATAATGAAATTGTAGATATCATTAGATATAACTATCATGGGATGGTATATTACTAATATAAAATGAAATCATTCATAAATTATTTAACATAATATCCATAATCATCTCCATTTGTTTACTTTGGGAACTACCAAAAAATTAATGAAAATATGTAATTATCATTGATATGTGTTTTCATAGTGGAATTTTGTTATATATACTTTAACACTTATCCATTTTTATATTTTAATATCATTTTTGTTCTCTTGAACTATCCTCATGCCTTTATTTTGAATATATTTAAACATCACCCTATCATAACTTATGTTTAATTAAAAAAACATAACATGTATAAATTGAAGTATATTTTTTATATGTTTCATGTATTGTATTAAAAATTGACAAATTTAGTCCTTTGTGGTTTTTTATTTGGTATACAATAATTGAATATAGAAAATAAAAATTTGGAGTATCCAAAATGACTATAATGAGTAAACAATACTTCCTAAAACATTTTAATGAATATGTAATGAGATGAATGAAAATATATTTAATATGATTAAATTATATAGTTTTACCCCTCCATAATGGGTATTAAAAAGTTTCTATCTTCTATAAGTTTTTTTAGACGTTGTGCCCATTTTTTCACTGTTCAATCATATTTTTTCAGTTTCAATGTTAATAGTTGTGTAGAGGCAACTTCAGGACTAATAATTCAAAATTTCTTTTTTAGGGGTTTCTTTGAAATAGTATTGATATATACTCTTGAAAAAAATTGGAATAGTATTTATTCCCAATTAAAATATTAGTTTGACAATTGGAAAAATAAATCTTTAAAGCATATCACATATATAAAATTATAACTAAGACTCTTAACCATTCACGCTTGAGTATATCATTTAATTGTCAAGACCTATAAAGTCTACAATGGGTCCTCTATATATCTGTCCATAAAAATAAACTGTGGCCATATAAAAACATTATAATGAATTATCCATAAGAATAATTAATTTAATTAAATGTGGATGTTATGATTTCAATGTAATCGTACATTGTGATGATATTTTTGATTGGTTGGTTGATCCTTTATATCATTTTGATTTATACTTACATTTCACCCCATCCCTTTGTTCATATGTAATAACATTGATATGTTCGAAATATTTTTCATTAATTATCAATGTTATTTCTTGAAAATTAAATTATAAATGAATTCTTCATTGTATATATGTATTTATACAATATATAAAATCCATACAAGGATAGATCTAATAGCTTAATTGGCCATATGAATGTTTAAATATTCAAGTGGGACTGGTATCTCAATTCTCAGATCATGTGAAAAGTGAATCCCCACTATGACATGACCTATTTGAATTTTTGTGCATGTCTAATATCTTTTTAGATATTGTACATGGTAAACCTCTAAAGAAGGAAATGGTTGGGTGATGAGAGATATAAATGAGGTTCATTATCAATATATTGGATTTTAGTTCCGAAAAGCTGTTAGTGTCTTCTTGATTCAAATTTCATTGAAACAATTATAAAAATATTGATTACCTCTTATAAGACAGCTCTTTTAGGGGAATAGATCCCCTCAATGCTGGTGGGGAGATTCTTCACCTAGTGTAAATTCTTGTGTTTTTATTATCATCGATTCATTATCATATCATTTTCAATAAAATTTGCCTTCAAATTCAGTTTTTTATTTTATAGAATCCTATTATACATGAAACTCATCCATTTTATCTTCCTTATCCCACATTCATTACTTTTCTCCCAATTTTATTGGGGTGAAACCCCAAAAACTACACCTCTAATGCATCTATACTATCCTAGCCACATAATGTCCACTAATAAAAGTTATTCATTTGATACAACTGATATCGATTATTGTGTCTATGTTGGATAAAATATTACAAAATAAGGAATAATTACTATATAATACTAATTTAAAGTAAAAAAACTATTATGTCATACATACATACGTTTCCCACACTTTTCTGTGTTTTCAACTATTATTATCCCATCATTATAAACATGTGCCTCCATTCAAAATACATAACACGAGATAGATGCATATTTTTATTTTGATTAATCAATCTCTTTATAAACATAGGAACATAATTATGTGTTTATTTGATGTCACATAAAATTATTTTGAATTATTTTAAATATGTTCCATTATCTAAAATGAAGTATATCCCAGCATTTATTTACAATATGGATATTTTTTTCTACTCATATCTTATTTTCATAACATATTTTTTTTCATAAATTAAAAATTCTTAAAAAAATATATTAATGGAATTATTTTCATAGAATTTATTAACAATCACAATATTCTTGGAAATATGTCTCCTCACGATGACCAATAATCCTATTTCATGCTTGTTGGATTATCTAGTGTGCATACACCTATATTTTTTAAATGATTATTATACCTTAAGTATTTTTGAGATCATACATAGTATGAATTATGTGAAATATACTCCATGCCTTTGCAGTCATCATTAACACAAATTTCATTCAGGATTCATTTACCATAAATTCACTCTCCAATGTATATTAAAGTGAAAATCAACGATTCAATATTTTTTAGTAAAAAATTGAAATTATATCATAATGTTACACTATTATCTTCTAAAATTAGTGAATTAATCAAGGGAAAAAATTTGTTCCATTCAAAAACATCAATCAGTTTACACATACGAGTGATGATCATAATGTAACTACTGATCATGGCCTTATTGCAATTAACATGATCGTCGTGTTCCTTCAACCAAACCATGAGTTTGATATCTTTTTTTTCATCTTAAAATATTTTTCTAACTCCATCATGCTATGTTGATCCTTTTTTTTCTAGGACATTGTTTATTCACTATATTCCATTTCCTTATCTTATATATTTTTAATATGCTTTTCCTCTAGATTTATAGAATTAACATGTATAGAAGTTTCTTTCACCTATGCATTGGGAGGAACACCATTTATGGAAACCAGTTGTTCTTTAGTATTCGGAGCATTAGGATATGCATAAGTAATTATCAATATATGTGGTCAAAAATTTAATTTTAATTATGTTAATGAAGTAGTTAATAATTACTAATATTAGGTAACAAAATTTATAATAAAATAAAAATTTAACTTTATTATTTACCTATTTTTTAAAGGTTGATGAGATTTTATCCCTTAATATATTATCCAAATCCCGTCATTGTGTTAACCTATAACATACAAGAAATCATCTATAATGGGAAAGCTATGAAATTTTTATGATATCCCAATTAAAGGTTCATCCTTAGTTGAATTAGAAATCTCACCCTTTAGGGGTTTTAGTTGATAATGTAATAATTTACCACTTTTGGTTTGTGGAATATAGAACAAAAAATAATTATACTATATATATTTCTATTACAATTAGTTATTATTTATAACCTTTAATACTAAAATCCACTCGTAGAACCCAATTCATATATTTTAACATCACTCCTATTATTAACCCACTTGCATTAAAAAATCCTCCCTTGAAATGTTGTATAATCTGACCCCCGTATTTATTTGATGATGAAAAAGTATGACATATTAACATAAATTATATTTCTATTCATGGAATAAAATATGTGCATCACATTATCCAAAAGTTTATCTCCTATATTTTTTATGGTACAACGTTCACCATGTTAATTTTTAAAGAATGTATGACCATTAATTACCTAATCATTAGAAGACAATATTGAAAACATAGTCTTATGGCTATTCATATAATTCATTAAGAAATTGAATATTTTTTTTTGTTTACTCCTTAAAAATATGATCTCAAAACCATCCTATAAATAGTTTATTATGTGTATTTTTTCTATATTTTATCCCTTGATGGAATCAAATGCCCTAGAGTTACTTGTTGGGTTTCAACATATGGTGAAACCTCTATACTATTAGGAAAAAAACTGAAATAAAAACATACTCCATATATATAGTATTAATTATGATAACATATATATTCTAAATTATATCATCCACAATCCACTAGGTTTGAATAGATTTTAGTACACCAATTATATCCATATCGTATAGGTAGTTGGTATAGAATTTAATGGCCACATCAAAAACATATTTCTCTTTAAAAAAACATTTTCCCAACTTCATTTTTTGAAAAACCATTCAAAATAATCATACGCCATTCCATGGGGGGTAATATCCATATATAATTTATAGGAACACATATTCGAATACATTTTAACATGTGAATTATCATAAAAAATAATTCTAGTGGGAATATCATACCTAGTTCAACTAATATGGAATCAATATCATTTTCCGTATTTAGAAATTCCACATTCTCTATAACATTAATACATATAAAATTAAATAAGAAAAAAATCTTGGTAAATGAATAATATAAATTATTGGGAGATAAAAACATAAATCTATAGATATTAGATCATTACATAAAAATATGAAAATAATCTGATCCTAGACCCCTTACCATTAAATTAATCATTGTAATGATATTCTTGATATTTCCATAACAACCCTCTATAACCATTGTATCATATATAATGATTAAATATATATATATATATATATATATATATCATTCTGGGGAAGGAGATTATGTATATAGAGGAATAAAATTCCATTTTTCACTCTACACTAGATCCAAGACTTCCCATACTCCCATGCTAATCATGTCTAACCTAGGAATAACACCATCTTTTTTTTCTAGGTTTATTTAATAAAATTTCTATCAAATTATTACATAATTGTTTTTTTATAATACATATCATGAAGAAAATTTGTCACATGAAAACACTTTTTGTATAGAAATTCAAAATAAGACCCCATTTTTCAAACAGGTTTTGTAATGACTTTCTAAAAATGTTTACCAAAAATTAGTGTCCATATATTTTAATTTCTGAAATTGTTGATCACATTCTAGTGGAGTCATATTTGTACATTATTTTGAACTCCCATCATTAAATTTCATCCATGATTGGTACTTATGTCTCCAAAATATACATCTATGATGTCCTAGAAACTCAGTCTTTGATGAATGTTTCTAGCTAATTGACTATGTAACTTTTTCACAAATTAGAAAACCTTTAGTTCCTTTAATGATATATCCTAAAAACATTGATACGAAGGAGTTTCCTTTATTATCCCACACAACATGGATCTAAATGTGAAATCTTCATTTCAATAAGCATCATAAAACATAACTTGTAACCCCCATAATAATTCCAAATAATACTTCAATGGAGCCAAAATAAAGTCAATATTATTACCTGATTGTTTGGGTCTTGATATAAGTATATATAAAATATTATATTTTAATTTCATGCATTACAATATTGATAAGTTATAATTTACCAACAGAACTAACCATGTATTGTGAATACTTATTTGAAAAAAAAGGATTCACTCCATCTGTAATAGTGCAAGATGATGTTTTCTGGGATCATTTTTAATCCAGAATACTCATGATCAATTGTCTTCCACTTATGATATTATATTGGGTTATGAAGTTTCCAATATTTATATTATATATCCTCATGCCATATCATTTTTCATTAATCCTCCTCACTTCAATATAGGTTCCTAAACCTTAAATGATTGAAATTACCATACGAATTTCTTAGGACTCGATTAATATCTCTCAAATAAAGAAAATCAACACTTTGGGAATTTTTTTATTTGGTTTGTGGTCCTTGAGAAAATGTATATACTCATTTTTAAATTCTTGTATTCTTTAGAGATCATACATATTGAACATGACATTCATTTAGAATCAAGAATTATTTAAGGGATCTCATTATCTTCTATGATCATTCCATTAAAGAGAGAAATAAATTCAGTAACACAGGAGTCACTCCATCATTTGAAATCTTTTAAATTATATATCATTATTATTGCTAACACTGTTTTATATGTGTAAAATCAAACATATAATGGTTTCCTTTCCCAACTCCATAACCTATCAATCAATTTTGTACAATTACGAATATCATCATCAAATATCATGATAATTTTTTCAGTATAATATTCATCATCTCCTCGATATTGTATTCATCCATTTCCAAACTTGAAATCATATTAGATGATCTATAAATGGTATACTTATCCCAATCACTAGCTACATTATTTTTCCACGGGTTTAGTCTAGTATTTATAACTTAGATCTATTTTGTGACCAATAAAGTGCTCTTTATAACTCATATGGACTATTTAGTCTTAAATAACTATAACATAAACATTGAAAAATGATTTTAAGATGCTTAATATACATGATATTTTAAAAACATTATGAACCATTTTACACCTCCCTCATATTCTTTTATCATGGGATTTGAATCCATACATTTTCAATTCATAACCATCCTATTTGATTCTGTAATATTAATATTTAACAAAATAAATAAATACACATAATTTATATGCTTCAAACAGATAAAATTTCATTCCTAAATAATCATTTAAGATATTTGATATAAATGTTGTAATATAATAATATCTAATAATGGGTAAACTGAAAATATACAATTTATCAAAGGGTCCCTTCAATAACCCATTCCATGAAATTCAATTTATTAAACAACACATTCCACTATTTTTGATCGTGTTATTTACATATTAAAAAAATATTTTAATATTTATAAAATCATATATTATGCTTTTACCACATCTTTCAACCCATTCATTAACAACCCTTCATTATTTTCATTCATTCAGGTGTTAATCACATTTTTTTCTTATGCGCGTTTCACCCATGTGATGTGGTGATGAAAATAGAGTCATATCTCCTCATGAGGGTGACAGTCCACATGTACACAAATGAAAATATCATATTTCATTGAGTGAAAACATAAGAAAAAAATGATATATTATCCTTATAGAATGATAAATTTTTTTTGAATATAATAATTACTTCATTTATATCAAATATAAAAGTTAAAATTATTCTTTATGAACTATCATGTAATGTTCTAGTGAAAGTAAAATCACATCACTTCGATAGGCGGTAGTCCGCCGCACACATGATCGATGTTATCGTGTCTCCTATGGAATGAAAATTAATAAGTTATATATATGATATAATTAAATTATAAATATAATAATGTTATATATTATATATATAATTTATATAAATAATTATATCTAACATTGAGAGGTGGTAATGAAAGAACAAATGACATCAGTTTGCGATGCAGTAGTCCACTGTTCACACGAATGATGATTCCTTAACCAATTATATGGAAGTTGATATTTTTTATGTCATGAAATTATTCTAAATATATAACTATATATGTAATATACTGAGGATGTAATGTTATAATCATATAATTATTACTGAGTGATGTGGAGAAACAAATAAAATAAATCGATCATTGAAGAGAATTATATCTCATTCAGAAATCATTATTTGGTTGTAGTAAACCTTTAATAGGCCTTCATTATTCACAAAATAAGTCTTATAGGATGAGTTAAGGGTGGTTGGTAAGTGATATGGGAAGGTTAAGGAAGATCCAAATTCCATGAGATGTATGAATAAATGAGGGGAGGGATTACCCTTTGGTAAATTAAGAGGAGTGGAATTCTTTAAGTACAAAAAAGAATTCACTATTGGGTGATGAATATTACCAAATGTGGATAAAATATTGATAATTAAATTTGAATAGGGATGATATGGTGGCTAAAAAACTCCAACACACAATAAAACACATTATCTAAAAAATTCACTATTTAAATATAGATTTTCTTAATTTTTACCATTTTGGGGTTTCACTATAATAACAAATTTTCTAACATATATAAATTTTCCATTAAGACTTAAATAAAGGGAGATTTAAAATAAAATTGATATCCAGTGATTATAATATGATATATAATTTTGAAAAAAAATATCATGTGTCTTGGAATAAATTTTAAGAGAAGTGCATATACTGAGTAAAAACACCACTTTTAACCTAACCAAGCATCCTAAATTTTTACTATTTAGGGATTAATATTTTCATTAAAAAAGATTTTTTGTTTCATTAATGAAAAATATTTAATATTTATTAAAATTTATAAATCACTTGGAATAATATATGATTTTCAATAATTTTAAATCATTTAATAAAATAACAACAATTTTAATTTTGAAATTACCTAATTAATTTTAATATAATATTATCAATACAGTGATTGATTTTGAGTCAATTAATTTAAATATGGTGTAACATGATATATGAATCTAAAATGTCAATGTAAGGTTACAATTATTTCAATTTTCATCAATTTTCATATTTTTGGTATCATTTATTTTTGTTACTTATTAACCAAATAGTTACTACCTTGGAATTTTTATAATAATTTTAAGTAAATAATTAATCTGTATAAATTAAATAATAATTATAATTATAAAAACAAATTAATATTTAAAAATAATATTTATAACCAAACCAATTTTTTACCTATCCCAAAGCATTATAATATTAAAAATAAGGAAAATTTTATACTTTTTTTACATAACTTATTATATGGGTTATATTCAAAGTCAAGTTTTAAGAATTTGAAATATTTCACATAATATTATTTCAAATATCTAAATTGGATCATTGAAAAAAATTAACATAATATTTTGGATTATTTGGACTCCTATAATTATAGATTAACACCTCAGTAAATAAATTTTTACCTTAACTCTGGTAATTAATTTTTACTAAATCTATAATTTATCCTTGTCAAAAATTATTATTTGTTTATTAGATAATATAATTTTTTATGATTTAGAATTTAGAATCCATGTTTCTAAATACAACTCATAGACGTGGATGAATTTAAAATTAATCCCATAGATATTATGAGAAAGGAGGGAGATTAATGTGAAAAGTTCAGATGTTTGAAATACTATTATATATCAATTAAAAATAAAAATGATTCGAAAGACCTAATTTGAGTTGAATAATATATAATTTTTGTATTTTTATTTTTAAGCCAATTTATAATATAATTTTAAATTTAGAATTATTTAAACCAGAAGGGAGTTTTCAATTAAAATTCATTATTTTCATTATTCATTAAAAATAAAATTTCTCAAAAAAATCCAGAAAATACACCATAATATAATTTCGGTATTCTACTGTTGTAAATTGTTATTTTTAATTATATTAAACTTTATAAATTATTAATAAATAATTATAAATTTTGTTCACCAAATGTGACTAAAACATAAGAAAGTCCTGATCTAGATGATCACTAAGGGTATGGGTACAATAAAAGCTATGGATAAATAAAGAATAATCAAAATTTGAAGGAAAATAACTGATTCATATTCTATTAAATTAATAACTTGAGATTTATATGGTAGGAATAATAGTTGATAAAATAATTCCATATAAATAATCCCATGAGTATAAAACTTAATAGTGGATATCCTAACTAATTTAATAATCATATGAAATATCAATAAATGATTTCATTATGATGGAGTTAATAGTGATGGATATATGAAAAATAACATTTAGGATTAATGGAATGACATATAATACATTAAATTCATTATTCAATGAATCTAATACACTAAGGCATCATGCAAGGAACCTAATATCATCAATGCTTCTTGCCGATATCCAATAAATCAGTAATGCCACAAAAAAAACCTTATCATGTTTTTCACATGTATCCTAAAGATGAATCAATATCCGTACTTCAACTAGTCCACAACCCATTTACTACTTGTCGAAATCATTATTCATATAACAAACAATTTATTTAATTCATAAACAATGTTCCTTATCGAATATTTTTATTGAGTAATGGATATAGATTTATCAATATTTCCCCAATTAATAAAATAATTTTCATAGTAAACACCATATATATAAATTTAATATAGTTTTTTTAATAATAATAGATATCAAATAAACATATTTATATTTAATATATATTTAATATCTAATGAAAATTTATTACCTAAAAATGATTGTTTAAAGAGAATGTTAGCGATTACAAAATGAAATGAGATTGTACAACAACTTTCACCACTTGGTAATTTCCGTGTGAAAACTATTTACATAAGATAAATCAATTTAAAATATAATATACCATTATTTATTAATGAATCATTATATTTCATGTCAATTATTAAGTATACACATAGTATTAAAGAGAATTGGTGTATAAAATCAATTAAGTTTAAGGGAATGTAAATCCAGAAATAAAAACCTCTTACCTTACTCCCCCTTTTGGTTGAAAATGATTTAGAATAAGGAATAATATTTTCTAACATGTAATTAACATATTAAAGAACCATATTAATACATATATTATAATATAAAATACTTTTATATAATCTTATTCACTATTAATTAATAACCTTTAATTATTTTTATTTTTTCGGAGGTTATTCACCTTGTTTTCTCAGGCATATTTTATCCTAAAAGATCCACTTTTTTCACATATTAAATAGTTATATCATATAAAGAATAATAATCCTCAAATAAATTTCATATCTATACATAAATTATAATTTTATAACTATTCATGATTTAAGATTATAAAAAATGATGTATGTTATGATCGTAGAGAGGTAGGTCATACGTTTTTTTAATTTTAAAGGATAATTATTTAATGGTCGTAATTAATATCATAAATTTGTGAAATTATCATATTGTAATTAATACCATATTATATACTTATATATATAATTTATGTTGGTTTTCGATGAAAATTGAGTCACATCACTTTGTAAAGGCATTAGTCTACACGTACACAAACAATGTTATCATCATTAATTAAGAGAAAAAGTAATATAATATAATAATATTTTTATATAATGACTCATATACCATTATTATAACTATTGTTTCATGTATATCATATATAATCATTAACATTGTTCCATATCACCTTATATGTAAAGATTAAGTGAAAGGAAAATCACATCGATTCGAGAGGCGGTGGTCCGCCTTACAAACGAGTGAAGTTATCGTGTCTCCTATGGAATGGGAAGTAATAAGTTATTAAATAAAACATGAGATGTTTTTAAATAATTTTTATTTTTTGATAGCTTATATTCTGTAATTTTCTGTTTTTGGAAGATGTGTGAATGATGATAAAGGATCAAACCCAAACACAATGGGGGAGAAAAAGTTATATTCTTATGAATTTTTTTAAAGATAATGTGTATCAAACTAAGAAGATCTGACACAAAAGATGTAATAGAAATGAAGATATATATTTAATGAATCACATTTCTTATATCTATTTACATGAAGGTCATGTTTATCAAACTTGGTGTTAATTATAAAGTTAGAGGTTTATGAGAATGAAAACTAGAATGATAGTAATTTTTTTATTGAAGACTATGATGTCATGTGTTAGACAGTTCTATACATTATAAACATAAGTCAGATTTTTGTTTTCTAACCATGATGCCTTTGTAAATCAATATAACGTTTCATGATAATCCTTTTGATGAATGGATACTATTTAAGGTTTCTGAATAGATTATTTCTGTTCCAAAAAACATGGATAAAGAAGATCAAATTGAGAAGTAACGGACACAAAATATTTCAGAAGTCTATCTGATTAATTCTAAAATTTTTTGATGAGTATTTTGTTGAAGTATAAAATAGATGAATAACATTTTATTAACCACATTTTTGACAATAATCCATCAAACAGATATGAGTTAGTAGTGTATGATAATTAAAATGATTTATTCACACTTAATAAATGGAAAAAATAGTGAGTTCAATTTATACATTGATCCACCAAACCAGGAATATAAAACGATTCATCAAATTAATGTCTCACACTGAAATGAATTTTAATATAGTGGTTGAAGGAATCTGATCAGCCTAAGAAATTTTATGAAGGTTTTTATACTACTATGTTGAGGAAATTTTTTTTTATGAGCTAATTAAGTTCCATCACATAGAGAGGAGTAAGTTTCATCATAATGAGATGAGTATGTTCTATCATACAATAATGAGTATGTCTTAAAATAATGATATTTATAGGGTCTTTCATTCTTTAGAAATTTTTTTATGTCTGAGAAGGCTGATAACAATAAAAAATCAGAAAAATTGCAATTTTTTGAAGAGTGTATGTGGTAATGCATATAAAAATCAAATATGTGTAGAACTCATAGTCATTAAATTTGACATAGTAGAGATAGTTTTTGAGTTTATCAGATTTTCCATCCTATAATACCTATAAATTTAACTTTAATACATTCATACTTTGAGACCCTCCACATGAGCGGAAAAGGTGTATCACTATAAATTTTTTGTTAGAGTTATCTTTTTCAAAAGAGACCTCATGAAAAGCTAGGAAATCCAAAAATCTTACTTACTAGACTGAGGAAGACAAAATTGATTATTTGAGATGATTTTGGTTAATTCATATTGGGAATCATTTCATTGTACCTTGTTCATCAGACTGAATTCATTAGACAGATTCAATCAGACCTAGCTACAATGGATCGAGGATATATAAAGATCATTGTTGTAACAGTTTGATCAATGTCTTCATTATTTTTTCTATACAATTATGTGAACAAAAAATTTTAAACTAATTTGAGTCATTATAATCATTCCTATCGAGATATAGAAGGTTTTTAATAGGATTTTTAACAAGTTTTATTCACTTATTCATAAAAGTGAATTTCTATAAAACTATGTGGGTGGCCTTGGAAATGTTGCAGGTTCTCAAAATGAGGAAAAATTATGAAAATATCATGTGTTTTTAATTTTTTATACTTTTTCATTCATAAGTATTTTCTAGAGGATGTTAAGGCTATTAACATTAAGATGTTGAAGGGTTAATGTTTTAAAAGTATCAATACTTATGCAAGGTGAATAACTAACTCAACAACCCATTCACTATTTTCAATCGATCCATTATAACATTAGTTGGTATTAGAGGGAATATTCCCTTGTTTAATCCTTATCATGGATATTATCATTTCTATCAATAGTTGTTTAATTCCTATATCACAAGGAATAACTTTTTAATGGTGAAAAAATACAAAGATTCCATATCTTTTATCTCTTTGCATGGATGTTTTTTATGTTCCTCTAATTGGGGTTCCACCTATTGAGAAATATGCTTTGTTGAATTCTATGTATAAGAGAAATATTTATGTTTATGGAAAAGATAGTTATTATATTCTTATGTATCAAATATTAAATTTTTATATGAGGTTGGTGGGTCTAAAAACATCAAATAGTACATGGGAAAAGTTAACATGTATATTCAAAGGGAATTCTAATGTGAAATAAGGAAAGCTAAAAAAATTTAATAATAAGTTTTTTGAAATAATAATATGAGATAAAGAATATAAGGCCCCATCCTTAAACCTTACTTAATCATGAGTTATTACAAAATTACACATTGAGGATCTTTTCAGTTTTAGAGTTTTAGAGAATTAGATCATGAAACTTGCATTACATTCCACATTTAAACAAAGTGGTTACAGAAAAGACAGTATTCATTCTTCCCATCAACGGAAACATATTTAAAATATAACACGGATTTTTTCTTGACACATCCTTGACACTATCATCACATCATGTACCTTTCCCTTGACCTGTGAAAAACATTTCAAAAACTTGGGATGAGCATAAAAAGCTCAGTAAGGGTTATTAAAATATGGAAAGGAAACATGAGTTCAAATATACTTAAGAATGAAATCATACATTACCCATAAAACATAGGCACCTTAAAATACCTCATCAAACCATGAATAAATCATAGAAAACATAAGACATAAAGGTAACTTGAGGCATTCATAACATTCTTACATAGGGAGTAACCCTCTTGGTTAAGTTTGGAATACCCATCATAGTATATTCCCTAAAATCTCTTCGGAGAAACCTTAACGTTTCACTCCTTCGCGTTACCCAATGCATTGGAGAGCTATATCGGACTCACTCGCCCTTAGTTTATCACGGAACCACCTGTTCTTCATAACAATGCCCAAGAACCATAACATAATCCTATCACATAAACATGAATAAAGGAAACATAGCATTTACACATTTCAATCACAATATAACATTTTAGGATATTGAAATAATGAATCCATTCAAAAAGAAACCATTTCCAAAACCATTTAAAACATTTAATAAAGAGATTTTTGAATCAAAGTTTCCCATAACACCTTGAAGCTTTTAACATTTTAAACCATAAATATCCATATAAATAAATCCTTAAAACCATTTTGAAAACATGGATATTAATAAGAACAAATAATTAAAACATTTAAAACGATATTTTGGTTAAAGGGGTTTTACAAAAATTAGAGACACTTGAATACAATAAACGAGGAATAACATTTAGTCAGAACTTTAGAATATCATGAGAATAAAAGGATTCATGATATAATACTCCAAAGGACAGTATATACACCATATAAGAGTGAATTGGTGCATAACAACAATGAACCCTCAATAGAAATGTCAAATGTGATGAAATCCCTTATAAAGAAGGTATACTTAAATTAAGGACAAATAAATCTAAAAAATATGTGTGACAAAAATATATACACCCAATATAAGTGGATATTAAGTGTAAAAAAATAAAAGGTCATTCACACATATTCAATGGATGACATATTCAATGACTACAAGTTGAACCCAAAGAAATCGAAATTGGGTTAAAAAGTTCCCTTGACAGCCTAACAACATCACATCAAAATGAGTTGATGAGAGATAAAAAGTGTATCTCATCACTTGGACATAAAATTTACTTCAATAAGGATGTATGAGAACATATCCCAACATAAAAATATGTAAATTAAAAGACCCAATAAAAGAAGTCTTTTAAAAAAGAGGAGGGTGAATGGTTCCCTTACCGACTTGGGTATCTTTCAAAACATACACCCCATGAAGAAAGACAATAGGTCATTGATGTAAATACTCATAAACGAAAGTATATTACACAAAGAGTAGAATAATGGTCAGTACATACACCACTCAATGGAATTTGTGGCAAATGTAGCATAAATCTCACGGGAATAAAAGTGAGATGAAAAATCCATTACGAAAACTCGGCAGCCTAACGGTGCCACATAAAACTTCCGAATATGGATTGATGAGATCAAATAGAGTATACCATCATATTACAATAGAATTTACAGAAATTGTAATATAAAAGAAAATCCCCCAACATTACAAAGAGGAGATTAAAAAAAGTGACACAATGGAGAGTACTTAAAAAGAAAGAGAGAGGTTAGATCTTTTACGAAAATTCGGCAGCCTAACGGCACCACTCAAAACTTCCAAAATGGATTGATGAGAGAGAATAGGGTCTCTCATCACATGAAAATAAAAATTACAGTAAATTTAATATAAAATAACATCCCAATCATAAGAAAGATGAGCTTAAAATAAATGACATAAAAGAGTGTACTTAAAAAGAAAGAGAGTTTTAGGATCCCTTACCTCGGGTCCGGCGTGACTTGATCATTCTTTAACATCCTGAATAATAAACTTGAGCTAATTTATACTTCCTTAAGAACCTTTTTAAAGTTCATTATTCCTTTTATATCACTTATTACCATGTTATAAACACTATGTAATCATTAAGTTAATAATGATTGTTTTGTTGATATTTGGTACTTAAGTCGAAAGTGGACTTCTTACAATTACATGTTGTTCGTATGGAAAAATGTTTATTATATCCAGTATTGCATTCATGATTTAGATATAATATATGTCATATATCCAGTACATGCATGCATTTATAACATTACATAATCATTTAGAGGTAAGAAATGAAATGCACCGTTCATGGAGACGGTAAGCCGTACGTACGCATGAACGCTACTTTCATTTCTATTTCGTATTTTATAGAATGGAATAATAATGATATAAAGGTATATTATAATTCCAGTATAATATCATATATAATATCATAGTTCCATCCTTTATACGTCCCACATATGGTATTTAACGAATCAAATCACTTTGAGGGGGCGGTAGTCTGCACTTCCTTAAATGAAGATATCGCGTTTACCCATAATGGAAACCATAAAAGTATGCCCAAAATGAAAAAAACAGAAGCTTAAGGAAAACATAAACATATTATATATCATATATAAAATTAGTGACATCATAATGGCCACTTTTGAAGGTGTTAGAAGAGTATTGAACAATCATCGTTTCGGGAGGCAGAATTTCGCCATCCACAGAAACCGTATGTTCTTTAACCATTTGATGTAGTTGTGTGAGAGTGTAGCTCGAATAAATATTATAAAAAAATCCTAGTATATTGAAGATACTGTTGTTGTTACAAAATAAATAAATAAAAAGAGTTTAGGGGGTTGGAGAAGCAAAATAAAACAAATGAACATGAGAGAATGAATTACCTTTAAAAGTGTAACTCCTTTTGATTTGAGCCTAAAGGCTTTCTTTGAAAGGATTCTTCCCAAAGGGAATCCTCTAGGATGAGTAGAGGGATGTGAAAAGAATAAATGGGCAGGGGTTGTCCGAGCCAATGGCTTTAGGAGTGTGTGAAATGAGGTAGAGGTGGGGGCCTTTTATAAGAGGAGGGGAGGGGCACTTTTGGAAAGTAATGAAATATTAATTTATTTGAAAATGTGTTTCGGTTTCAAAAGGTCACACATTGATATAATTCGTGGATAACGAGATAAGGCTTCGAAATCCACTCATCCAATAAGTTTTTGACATGTTTAGTTCATATATTTTACATTATATTTCCATTTTATTTAAATCGTCAAATAATGATGTCATCGCTGCATCATTATTATGTCATAAATAATTTAATTTATTTAATGTCTAAAAATTATAAAAAAAATACTATGATGTATGAAATATTTTTAGCTTTCCAATGACTATTTATAATCAAAATGATGACTTGTATAACCCCACTTAAAAATTGTTTTAGTAAAACATATCTTTTTTGTGTCAATTTTACTTTTACATTAAATAAAAATATATTATTGTCATTTTCCAACTAAAGTGGCTTCATGGGGTCCCCAAGTTGGCCCATGGCTTGTCTTGGTCGGCCATGACTCACCCAATTGATTTAGGATAAGTGTCATGGTGTTTTCACATTCTTATAATATCATTTTTACCTTAAACTACACTAATTACCACTAACCGCGATTAAAAACTTAATAAGTTACTATTCACAAAAAAAATTATTTTTATCACATTGAACCAAATTTTACTTCTTAATTACAACCATGTATGTCGGATTTTAAAAATTCAATACACATTAGTGGTAAAATTTCATTTAGCTGAAAAATCAGTTTGCTTGATTACCACTTAGTGGTTTCACTATTCATCAAAAATTGGAGTTTTTCAGAAAAATACCAAAACTTCACCCTAAGCTATATTTGATATTCCGAATTCAAAAATGAAGTCCGTTTTACAAAATTAAAAACATATTAGTCACATTAATTAATTTAATAATTAATTCCCGCTGTCAGAGCAAATAGCGTGTTTTTATAGAACAATTTGTATCAAAAGATTGACACTAGTTTAAGTCTGATTTCAAAGTGAAATTAATTCCAACGACCACTATTGGATTTAATGGTAAAAATATTTTCTAATTTCACTTTAAAACCAATTCAAAATATAATATAATCATATAAATAAATTATATTAAAAAGAGGTTTTGAATTAAAATACAACATTTTACACTATTCATTAAAAAATGATCTTTATCGGAAAAATACCAAAAAATATCACAATGTAAAATTTGATGTCCCGATTCTTAATAAGAGTTTTATTTGGTCCAAAATAATGTATAAGAGTGATGAAAACTATATTTAATGACGGTTCGTCATCAAAAGGCGACAAGTGAACCTTTAGGGAAAACTAGGGCATATACGCCTAAAATTGATTTCTTTCCGTATTTTAAGCCATTATATTTTATTGTATAAATGTAAAAACATTTAAAAACATATATAATCATATTTTAGTTATTTCTATCCATTCCCGCCATTACAACGGCTACATGTTAACTACCATTTAAAATAATATTATTTTATCATTAGAGTGCAACGTAAGATTCCCAAGAAACTCGTTGTTGCGTGTTGGGTACGCCATCGAGCATAGAGTCCCCTTTAAAGTCATATCAATATTTTATTCACAAATATGGATAAATATGAAAATGTCATATTCTTTATTTACCTGGGGTGTTACATCCTTCCCCCCTTTTGGGAATTGCGTCCTCGCAATTTTAAATTTGCGCTTGGAAACATCCTTGAAAGTCCCACATCGGAACAAAAGTCGGTAAAACAAACACTTTAAAATAAAGAAAGATAAGTAAAATGGTCACCCGAGTTAACCCATACTAGTATTCCAAGTATGAAAATATGGACATGGAGGGAAAAAATGGTCATGTTCTGATGGAGAGTGATAGAGAACATGTTTAGGAGAAAGTTAACCACGAGAAAATCACAAACTTGTGATGGGTTAAACGGTCATTGATTCCCCAGTAGGTAAAGTTAATAGACAACATTTTTGTTTTAAGTTACTTTTTATTGAGGAATTTTTTCATAAGGAAACATAATCACTTATCATATTGACTTTCAACTTTTATTAGATTCCTTACACAAACTCATATTTTCTCCAAAAGATGAGTATTTAGGAAGACTTGTTCACATTAAGAGTACTATAATCAACTTCTAGAGAATCACCTAATCCACAAAATAGAACTATATACTTCCCATGTCATTAGACTTTAACCAAAACCAAACCCAAAAAGGCTAGTACAAGATCAGATAATCCAGAAAAGGATAACCCTTTATAAAAAGAAAATCTATCCTTAATCTCCAAAATTTGACCAACAAAACCCAAAGCTCAACGAGGACCATTCTATAATCAATTTGTCCATAAAATTCATCAAATTAAACCAATATAAGATTGAAACCCAAATATTTGAAGGATTTAGTCGCATAGTCTTCCAAGATAAATCGTAACATTTATCTCCAAACAATATCAGTTGCTCCTAAAGTCTCGTTTTGAAAAGTAATTAACCTAATCACATATCCTTCATGATAGGTTAATCATTTTCATAAATAACCCAAAATCAACTTCCTCTTAATTCATAAAATCATATAACCAGAAAGAATCAGTCAAACTAACCAGGGACTTCATGTAGTCCAGTGGTAGGCGATAAATACCAGTCGCACTTTGGTTGTGGGTTCGATTCCCGCAGCTTTGTCCGACGCGACGGGATGTCACACGGCCTACGTGTTGTCCTTTTTCCAAAACTATATAATTCTTAAAACATTCCCCAAAATGAGATAAAATCTTCAAGAATAATCATATCATATTTTAACCTCCAGTTTATCTCATTCCTTTCATTTTACATCATATCATAGAGTAACCCATAATTACCTAAAAAATAAGTATCATATAAACCATAATGGTTACCTTAATAATTATTACATGAATTTCCACATCGAGTCGGCCATCTCGTACATGAAGCATTAGAGAACTCACCAAGGTTGAAGTAGTTGATCATGACTCCTTGATATTTGGTTTAGAACAACCACGTGTTTCCTCATTGAATCCTCCATTTTATCTAGTATCTTAATCAGAGAACCACCACAGTTTCCTTCAAACCTGTTGTCTCTTTGGTGCCTGCTAGATCCATCCATTCACTAAAAATATAAATGTCAGTGTGAGTATATCAACAAAACCATCATGTACTAATGAGTAAGGTAAACACTAAGATGCACTTACTCATTCACTTTATCTAAAACTTGGACTCTTTTTGAAATCCTAACCATTATGGTAATGTCACTTATGCTTAAAGAATACCCTAACCTCTTAAGTTATCTAAACCGACCTTTGATACCAACTATAAGGCCCCAGCCTTAAACCTTACTTAATCTTGAGTTATTATAAGATTACACATTGAGGATCTTTTTAGGTTTAGAGTTTTAGATAATTAGATCATGAAACTTGCATTACATTCCACATTTAAACAAAGTGGTTACATAAAAGACAGTATTAATTCTTCCCATCAACGGAAACATATTTAAAATATAACACGGATTATTTCTTGACACATCCTTGACACTATCATCACATCATGTACCTTTCCCTTGACCTGTGAAAAACATTTCAAAAACTTGGGATGAGCATAAAAATCTCAGTAAGGGTTATAAAAATATGGAAAGGAAACATGAGTTCATATATACATAAGAATGAAATCATACTTTACCCATAAAACATAGGCACCTTAAAATACCTAATCAAACCATGAATAAATCATAGAAAACATAAGACATAAAGGTAACTTGAGGCATTCATAACATTCTTACGTAGGGAGTAACCCTCTTGGTAACGTTTGGAATACCCATCACAGTATATTCCCTAAAATCTCTTAGGAGAAACCTTAACGTTTCACTCCTTCGCGTTACCCAATGCATTGGAGAGCTATATCGGGCTCACCCGCCCTTAGTTTATCATGGATCCACCTGTTCTTCATAACAATGCCCAAGAACCATAACATAATCGTATCACATAAACATGAATAAAGGAAACATAACATTTCCACATTTCAATCACAATATAACATTTTAGGATATTGAAATAATGAATCCATTCAAAAAGAAACCATTTCCAAAACCATTTAAAACATTTAATAAAGAGATTTTTGAATCAAATTTTCCCATACCACCTTGATGCTTTTAACATTTTAAACCATAAATATCCATATAAATAAATCCTTAAAACCATTTTGAAAACATGGATATTAATAAGAACAAATAATTAAAACATTTAAAACCATATTTTGGTTAAAGGGGTTTTACCAAAATTAGAGACACATGAATACAATAATCGAGGAATAACATTTAGTCAGAACTTTAGAATATCATGAGAATAAAAGGATTCATGATATAATACTCCAAAGGACAGTATATACAACATATAAGAGTGAATTGGTGCATAACAACAATGAACCCTCAATAGAAATGAAAAATGTGATGAAATCCCTTATAAAGAAGGTATCCTTAAATTAAGGACAAATAAATCGCAAAAATATGTGTGACAAATATATATACACCCAATATAAGTGGATATTAAGTGTAAAACAATAAAAGGTCATTCACACATATTCAATGGATGGCATATTCAATGACTACAAGTTGAACCCAAAGAAATCGAAATTGGGTTAAAAAGTTCCCTTGACAGCCTAACGACATCACATCAAAATGAGTTGATGAGGGATAAAAAGTGTATATCATCACTTGGACATAAAATTTACTTCAATAAGGATGTATGAGAACATATCCCAACATAAAAATATGTAAATTAAAAGACCCAATAAAAGAAGTCTTTTAAAAAAGTGGAGGGTGAAAGGTTCCCTTACCGACTTGGGTATCTTTCAAAACATACACCCCATGAAGAAAGGCAATAGGTCATTGATGTAAATACTCATAAACGAATGTATATCACACAAAGAGTAGAATAATGGGCAGTACATACAACACTCAATGGAATTTGTGGCAAATGTAGCATAAATCTCACAGGAATAAAAGTGAGATGAAAAATCACTTACGAAAACTCGGCAGCCTAACGGTGCCACATAAAACTTCCGAATATGGATTGATGAGATCAAATAGAGTATACCATCATATTACAATAGAATTTACATCAAGTGTAATATAAAATAAAATCCCCCAACATTACAAAGAGGAGCATAAAATAAGTGACACAAAGGAGAGTACTTAAAAAGAAAGAGAGAGGTTAGATCTTTTACGAAACTTCGGCTGCCTAACGGCGCCACTTAAAACTTCCAAAATGGAATGATGAGAGAGAATAGGGTCTCTCATCCCATGAAAATAAAAATTACAGTAAATGTAATATAAAATAACATCCCAATCATAAGAAAGATGAGCTTAAAATAAATGACATAAAAGAGTGTACTTAAAAAGAAAGAGAGTTGTAGGATCCCTTACCTCGGGTCCGACTTGACTTGATCGTTCTTTAACGTCCTGAATAATAAACATGAGCTAATTTCTAATTCCTTAAGAACCTTTTTAAATTTCATTATTCCTTTTATATCACTTATTATCATGTTATAAACACTATGTAATCATTAAGTTAATAATGATTGTTTTGTTGATATTTGGTTCTTAAGTCGAAAGTGGACTTCTTACAATTACATGTTGTTCATGTGGCCAAATGTTTATTATATCCAGTATTGTATTAATTATTTAGATATAATATATGTCATATATCCAGTACATGAATGCATTTATAACATTACATAATCATTTAGAGGTAAGAAATGAAATGCACCGTTCATGGAGACGGTAAGCCGTACGTACGCATGAACGCTACTTTCATTTCTATTTCGTATTTTATAGAATGGAATAATAATGATATAAAGGTATATTATAATTCCAGTATAATATCATATATAATATCATATTTCCATCCTTTATACGTCCCACATATGGTATTTAACGAATCAAATCACTTTGAGGGGGTGGTAGTCCGCACTTACTTAAATGAAGATATCACGTTTACCCATAATGGAAACCATAAAGTTATGCCCAAAATGAAAAAACAGAAGCTTAAGGAAAACATAAACATATTATATATCATATATAAAAATAGTTACATCATAATGGCCACCTTTGAAGGTGTTAGAAGAGTATTGAACAATCATCGTTTCAGGGGGCAGAATTCCGCCATCCACGGAAACCGTATGTTCTTTAACCATTTGATGTAGTTATGTGAGAGTGTAGCTCGAATAAATATTATAACAACATCCTAGTATATTTAAGATACTGGTGTTGTTACAGAAGAAATAAATAAAACGAGTTTAGGGGGTTGGAGAAGCAAAATAAAACAAATGAACATGAGAGAATGAATTACCTTTAAAAGTTTAACTCCTTTTGATTTGAGCCTAAAGGCTTTCTTTGAAAGGATTCTGCCCAATGGGAATCCTCTAGGATGAGTAGAGGGATGTGTAGAAAATAAATTGGCAGGGGTTGGCCGAGCCAATGGCTTTAAGAGTGTGTGAAATGAGGTAGAGGTGTGGGCCTTTTATAAGAGGAGGGGAGAGGCACTTTTGGAAAGTAAAGAAATATTACTTTATTTGAAAATGTGTTTCGGTTTCAAAAGATCCCACATTGATATAATTCGTGGATAAGGTGATAAGTCTTCGAAATACACTCATCCAATAAGTTTTGGACATGTGTAGTTCATATATATTACATTATCTTTCCATTTTATTTAAATCGTCAAATAATGATGTCATCGCTGCATCATTATTATGTCATAAATAATTTAATTTATTTAATTTATAAAAATTATACAAAAAATACTATGATGTAGGAAGTATTGTTAGCTTTCCAATGAATATTTATAATCAAAATTATGACTTGTATAACCCCACTTAAAAATTGTTTTAGTAAAACATATCATGTTTGTGTCAATTTTACTTTTACATTAAATAAAAATATATTATTGTCATTTTCCAACTAATGTGGCTTCATGGGGTCCCCAAGTTGGCCCATGGCTTGTCTTGGTCGGCCATGACTCACCCAATTGGTTTAGGATAAGTGTCATGGTGTTTTCACATTCTTATAATATCATTTTTACCTTAAACTACACTAATTACCACTAATCGCGATTAAAAACATAATAAGTTACTATTCACCAAAAAATTATTTTTATCCCATTGAACCACATTTTACTTCTTAATGACAACCATGTATGTCGGATTTTCAAAATTCAATACACATTAGTGGTAAACTTTCATTTAGCTGAAAAATCAGTTTGCTTGATTTCCACTTAGTGGTTTCACTATTCATCAAAAATTGGAGTTTTTCAGAAAAATACCAAAACTTCACCCTAAGCTATATTTGCTATTCCAAATTCAAAAATGAAGTCCATTTTACAAAATTCAAAACATATTAGTCACATTAATTAATTTAATAATTAATTCCCACTGTCAGAGCAAATAGCGTGTTTTTATAAAACAATTAGTATCAAAAGATTGACACTAGTTTAAGTCTGATTTCAAAGTGAAATTAATTCCAAAGACCACTATTGGATTTAATGGTAAAAATCTTTTCTAATTTCACATTAAAACCAATTCAAAATATAATCTAATCATATAAATAAATTATATTAAAAAGAGGTTTTGAATTAAAATACAACATTTTACACTATTCATTAAAAAATGAACTTTATCAGAAAAATACCAAAAAATTTCACAATGTAAAATTTGATGTCCCGATTCTTAATAAGAGTTTTATTTGGTCCAAAATAATGTATAAGAGTGATGAAAACTATATTTAATGACGGTTCGTCATCAAAAGGCGACAAGTGAACCTTTAGGGAAAACTAGGGCATATACGCCTAAAATTGATTTCTTTCCGTATTTTAAGCCTTTATATTTTATTGTATAAATGTAAAAACATTTAAAAACATTTATAATCATATTTTAGTTATTTCTATCCATTCCCGCCATTACAACGTCTACATGTTAACTACCATTTAAAATAATATTATTTTATCATTAGAGTGCAACGTAAGATTCCCAAGAAACTCGTTGTTGCGTGTTGGGTATGCCATCGAGCATAGAGTCCCCTTTAAAGTCATATCAATATTTTATTCACAAATATGTATAAATATGAAAATGTCATATTCTTTATTTACCTGGGGTGTTACAAAGAAACTGTTGATGAATAATTCACCAAGGTAAATTATACAGTCTAAAACATCAGAGTATTTGGAGATGTTTTTGTATGATTCAACAATTATGAAGAAAATCATGTGAAATTTTCTGAACATGTTTGATTTTAAAATTTATTCAGTAGAAGATAATGAGGATTTATCTCTTGATTAATCACATAGCTTTACTGTATCATTTGTGATGATAAAAGAACCAATGTTCAAAAGGAAAATGAAATATTAAATGTATTTTGAAGCTATGATAAAAATAACGATTCAATATATTAAATCTATTGATCCTTTTAATTCTAAAGATGTAGATGATTATGAGTTGAATTATAAAATCATTTCACTTATATCCAATAACTATCGAATATGATGAATGATGTATAGTGGTAAACTTCCTCTCAAATTTTTTATGTTTTGTGGAATCAGGAAATATTATATGGATTGTCCAAAAAAGGATATTAGAGAATATCAAGACTATTATAATAAAAATACTTGAAATAAGTAGTGGTGAAATGTTGTAAAGTATTAATAGAGGCCACCTAATAAAAGAATATGTTTACTGGGAACATGAAATTTATGTTGAGAGATAAATTTGAGTTGGAATCAACTCAAAAAATTATATATTTGATGAAAATTAAAAAAAGGTTATAACATTCATTGAAAAAATTGAGAAACATAAGACCCTTAAATAGTGAGGAATAATAAGGGGAATAATATTACAAAGAGTATCAACTCATATCATAAATAATTTCATGTATTGAAAAAATAGATTTCTCAAGAATTAAATTTGAATGAAAAATAAAGATAATGGAAATGTTATAGAAGGTGAAAAATATATTCTCTTTTAATATCATGAATACAACCATAATATCTTATGTTATAAACTCATATTTGATGAACGTGGAATGATTTTTGATGATCTCAGTAATAAAATTGAATCCAACAAATAAAATGATAACATATTTCAATAAATTTAGATTGAGTCCAAGAGTATCTTTTGGATCTCCTGAATATCCCGAAATCCTTCATTTTTTATAAAGTTTTGAGAAAGTTCAAATCAAGAATCCTGTGAAATACTAACACTCCAAAATTAATTTTTTTCATAAAATTTCAAATATTTCACCTGATAAGAAAAGTTCAATAAATTTTTTTATTGAAGAGGGATGTCAAAAACCTATCACATATAAAAATTTTGAGAAGTCACTCAGTATAAATGTTAGTCCACTACTAAATTATATTTAAATAGAAAGAATTTATCAACCTCAAAAATTATTCTATTGAGAATTATGTACGTAAATAAAATAAATAAATTTTTATAGTTTTTTAATTATTTTAGAATATACTGAAAAAGTTATATTAATATTTAGTATAATTTATCTCATCATGTAATAATAATTGAACTTATTGAATGAAATATTGGAGGAATAATGAGTGATATATTTTAAATTATAGAAAGTTGAAAATGTGAAATATCATGATTTCAGAAACCTTTCGACGAAAAATGAGTTTAATTTTTTGAAATAAGATGTTTAGATATATGATTAATTGGGTAAATATTATAGATAATATATGAATACTCTTTTAAAAAACATTATATACGAGAGAGAATAAAATAATGAAGGAAGGAAGAATGTTTAATAAAAATAATTTGTTGCTGAGAGTTCATTGAAAGAAAGTAAAAATAAAAAAATGGATACATTATATTGGTTTTTACTATCACATTATTTGCGATTTAAATATCTTGAAACATGTTCTAATCTTTAGGGAGGATAGGTTACCTTAAGGAATGATAGATATTTAATAATCAGTGGAATTAGAAGAACTGATATTGAAGTAGAAAATTTTAAATACAATAAAGATTTTTTGTTTATGGAATAAAACAAAACATAACTACTATGAGTCAAATGTAGGATTTTTGAAAAGAAGCAATTTTAAAAAAAATAATAATCTATCATGGGATGTGTGAAATTTAGAATATTTATTTTATAGTAGAAATAACTAGTGGAAATATTTTCTATATTTGAGAACTTAACGACTCACGTTATTTAAGTGATAGTGATGAGAAAAGGTTATTGTACCCAAGACCTGGCCAACTTTGGCATAAAATTATGATAAAACTCTAAAAATTTTATGCTTAATTAATTTTTAAAAAATAGAAAATTAAATAATATTATATTTTATAAATTTTTAAAATGAAATGATCAGTAAAAAAAACCACAAGTACGTTGAGATTTAGTCTACAAGACCACTTGAACTTATTCACTCTAACTATGTTGGCAGATAAGACATCAATAAAGAAAATATATTTAATTTATCACATTTATTGATTATTTCACTTTGATTACCAACATCATGTTTATGAATGAATATTTAGAGGTAGAAGAAATGTTCATGTTATTTAATAATTCTATGGAGAAATAAATGAGGTATACATAAAGATGTTGAGAACATATAATAGTAAATTATTCTTATGAATACTTTTCGAAAATTACTTGTGAAAGAATGGAGTCAAAAGTTTGTAAATTTATCTATTTATCCCATAAAAATTGAGTAAGAGAAAGCAATAATTGAATTTTATTGTAAATGGGAAGAATCATTTTATAAGAATATAGAATATTAATGTTTTGTTAGAGAGAAGTAGTTTATACTTCTGTAAATGTTTAGAACATGTGTTTTTTGAGTCCTGGATCGAACATTACTCTTTATGAAATGTGTTATTACAAAAAATCTTCATTGATGTACATAAATGTTTTTCAAAGTCCATTATTTCTAAAAAATATGAATCTTAGAAATATTGATGAGAATGTCATAAAAGGAACTTTTTTAGGTTATTCACCTAATGGATAATATTACTAGTTTAAATCGAACATTTAAAAAAACTTATTGACTCGTATGATGTGAAAGATATTAATGATACAAAATTCATTACAAAAGTTGATAATAATTTTAAGGAAGACATGATAAATAATTCCATTGAATATGATAGCTAGTCAAAAGAGACATATCAATATTTAAGTGAATAATTTGATAAGGGAAGTGAAGTAGGAAGAAGAAATCAAAAATTTCCTACTTTACGAAAACATTTTTTGACAAAAAATATTATTGGGAAATAGAAGGATCTAGTCTTGAGAGGAAGAAACATAATATTAGATAATCAGACATCACTTATATCAAAATATGAACCAGAATCAATTTCAGAATCAATTCGGCACAATTAATGAGAGGATTATATGAATTAAATGTTAGATCATATTGATAAAAATGGAACATGGGAACTTTTTTTATGGATAGAGAATAAAAATATTATTTGAAAAAAGTGGGTTTATAAAAACAAATTTAATTATCCAAGATATGTTTTAGGAAATAATGAAATACTTGTTGTTAAAGGTTATACAAAGGGGGAAGGTTTTAGTTTTTTAGAAAAAAATTATCCATTTTACAGATAATAATCTATTATAATGTTTCTATCATTTGTTTTATTTTAAAATTTAAATGTTTATTAGATGGATGTAATGTCATATTTTATAAAATAGAGTGATTGAAGAAGATGTTTACATTGAAAAGCCTTAGGATTTTATAAGATAATGATTAAAATTTTTTTTATAGATTCAATAAATCAATTTATGGATTGAAATATTCCCCATGTGGATTTTATTAAAAAGAAGATAGCTATTTGAAAATGAGTAATTTTTATAAAGGAAATGTTGATAGTAACTTCAATGTGAAATAAGTTAACTCCATAAATCTAATTGTAATTTTTAATGTTCAAGATAAATTTTTTATGGGTATGAAGAAATATTTTTAAATAATTTTATATTAAAATAAAGAATAATTTTGAAATTTTAACGATTGGTGATCTAACTTTTTTCCTTAACTTAAATGTTCAAAAAAAGTAAAACTACATTCTGTTATCTCATGAATATAAATCCAAGGAATTTTTAAATAATATTGGATTATATAATCCAAATATGTTTCAACTCTTATTTTAGTGAGAACAAAGTTGGTAAAAGATAAATCTGAGAAAATGTGAATCAGAAATAATTTTAGAAGCTGATAGGAAGTATACATTATTTCACAATCTCAATACCTACTATTTTTATATATTGAATTTGTGTTCCAGATATCATAGTGGAAAAGAGTCTCAAATATTTTTAGTAAAGAGAATCATGATATATCTTAAAATAATAACGTCACATAGTATTTTATTTAAAAGAAGTTACTCTAATAACTATGAGGTTTATATTGATATCAATTAAGATGGAGATTGTATTTATTGAAAATCAACATCTAGAGGAATATTTTTTTCCTAGAATGTTGTCTAATTTAACATAGTAAGAAACATAGTATAGAAACACTGAGAATAGAAGAATTAGAATATATTGTAGTTACTTAGGCTTGTACTCATATGTATTGGATGAGTGTTCACCTGGATGAATTGAAATTATAATTTTCCAAACCAATTAAGATACATTATAAAAATTAGATTGTAACTAATCTTTTTAAAAATCATATCTAACATTTGAGTTCAAAACAAATTGGTATAAAGTTTCATGTAAAAGTTGTTAAATTTGTGGTTGGATATGTTTTTTAAAAATATATCTCAATGAAATACCAAATTTCTGATATCATGACAATGAAAATTTTAAAATAATGTTTTATTTATTTGATGTTATTACATCATGTTCATACTCCTCCAAGGACTTCATAATCCTCTTAAGTAAAAATCCCACCATTCATTAGATTTTTTTACAAAGGGGGAGATAATGTAACAACATTATACTTTGTAATATGTTTTTACTTATTTTTATTTTAAGAATCTGGATTTTTGGTTATCAGAAAATTCGGGATATAACAATCTAGTTAGAGAGAAACAATATTGAAAAATGATAAAAGTAATTATGTGTTTATGTTTTCATGGGTGTAATATTATCTTGTCACTGAGAGATGGAATTCCTTAAATATTTCATTATCCAGTAGTGTGGTGTGTGGACCCTGTATTTTGAGAAATTATATGGTTTAATAAAATTTGAAAACATTGATTTGATTCAAAAAAATTAGTGAAATATTTTTAGTGAATGATAAGTTGAAAAATCATTAATGAAAATTTTTAAACAAATAAAAAAGAGGAGAAAGAATAAAATCTATGATTTTTTGTTTTAACTTTTTTTTTATTTTTTAAAATACAATTTTTTGTAGAGTATTGTTTTTGAAAAATATTTGAATTTTTTTGAATTAACATACTGAAACAACAAGGGGGATACTTTTTTTTCTGAAGAATGTTTTTTTTTCAGAAACAATGTGTCAGACTGAGAAGAATTGAACACATACGATGTCAGAGAGATGGAGTGGTTGATCAGATGCATCATGAGTCTTATATCCTTCAACATGATTTTCATAATTTATCAGAATCAATGTATATTATAAAGATAGAAAATTTTAGAACTAAATCCAAATTCTTGCTGAAGTGGTTGAACAAAGATAGTGATGTCAGATTTTAGAAATATCATTAAATTTAAACCTTATGTTAGACGATGATTTACTAATCATGAATTTATCAAAAATAAAGAAATATAATCATGATTAATTTTGTTGAATAATGCAAACAATTTAGGGTCTCAAAATTGTTTGTTTTATTTACCAAAACCAAAACATAAAAGTCCAGATCGAGAAGTACCAGATTGAAATTATTTTGGATGTGTGTGTGAGTAAAGATGATAGTGTTTAAAGAGTATTAGACTGAACTCTCCATCAGATATATAAAATCATAATAACATGAGTTTTTTACCCCTATTTGTTATACATACATGAGTTATGAATGTATAAATATTCTAGAGGAGTTACTCTTACCTGATAAAAGGAAAAATTATGAGCAAAATTTTGATACCGATCCACTGAACCATGACCATATTCTGATCCATTAGATGATTGTTTCAAACTGATAAACCATTTCATGTAGTGGTTTAGGAAATATTAATGGTCTATGGAATTGTATGAATAAAAATATCATAATGAGATGATGAATTTCCTTCATAATGAGATGTGTAAGTTCAATCATACTGAATTGAGGAAGATTCATCATAATAACATGAGGAAGAACCATCATAATAAGATGAGGATGTTTCATCATAATGATATGAGGATATTCCATGAAAATGAAGTAATTTTAATAAGTGTAAGAAGGATGATTATGTAAAAGAATCAAGAACATTCAAAAAGAGTTGGGAAGAATTAAATTTTTCAAACATGAAATTCAAATATGTTTAGATATAATAATATCTAAATTTGAGATTATGCATAATGTATTCATGTTTCCAAAAACATTAATTCTTAGATGATAATTAACAGAAGCATTGTACATTTATAAATTTCAAACATTAATGTTATTTTAAAAGGAGGAGTGTTGTGGAATTAAGTTTATAGTTATCTTTTTAGGCTGAGACCTCATTAGAAGGTTAGGAATCAGAAATCATTTTTTACCATATTAAGGATGATTAAACTGATAATTTGAGTAGAGTTTTGAGTAAAGAAGATGGATAATGGATTCATCATGCTAATTAAATCATATTTAATTCACCCAAATGAATCCATCAGACATACCCCAAAAGGAATGAAATAATTGGACCCAACTACCCCGAACTGAGGATATGAATAGACCATTTGTCGACCAGTTTGAACAAAGTATTTATTATTTTTATGGCTCACTTTTTTATCAGATAATTTTCAATACTGATTGGATTCAGTATAATCATTTCTATTATAGGGAGAAGTTATCTAATGGGATTTATAATAATATGTATTCACTTCTTCATATTAGTGAATTTCTATAGACACATTTGTTAGGATATGGTAAGGTTGTAGGTTCTCACACTGAAGTTGAACCTTGTAAATCACATTTTTCATACTTTACTTCCTCATTTTTATCCATGGTAAAATACTAAAATATGATAATGTTATAAACATTAATATGTTTTAGGGGTTAATTTAAAAAAATATTGAAACTTACCAAATGTGAACAACTAATTCAACCCCCCTTCCTAGTTGTTTTTTCAATCCATTAGAACCACATTTATATATGATATAGTGAAAATAAAGGTTTAATTATATTAATTATATTATATTTATTTATATACATTATATCCATCATAACATTCAACCATTATAAGGATTATTTAAAAAAGAGCGACATCGATTCACAAGGCTCTAGTCCGCCATACCCAAGAATAATGATTTCACACCCCAATTGATAGACGTGGGTATCATTTTAGGTAATGAACATATTATCAAAAAACACAATATATAATATATACTGAAGATACTATATCATCATATTTTAATTTCAATTGGGGGAGGTGGGGAAAGAAAAAAGTAAAGGTGATCATTGAAGAACATTTCATCTTCCTACGAAAGAATCCTTTTGTTTACACTAAACCCCTCAAAGGTTGGATTTATTCCAAAAATAAGGATTATAGGATTATTAGAGGGAGTTTAAGAAATTATTTAGGATGGTTTTTACAAGATGAATGTCTTGAGATGTGTGAGAAAATTAGGTTAATATGTTCCATTTTATAGATTAGTAGGAGTGGAATTCATGAAAATACTCAATATTATTCACTTGTGGGAGTTCAATATTACCTAAATTGGATTGAATATTTATAATTAAATGATTGGTTGATGAAATGGTCATGAAACACATCCACCATACAATAAAACACATATTTTAAACATTTTTTCCCTTAACTTCAATGTGTCAATATTTTTACTAATTTTCAATTCACTTAGGTAACTAATTTTCTATCCTAGATAATTTATCCATTAAGGATAAAGTAATGTGTTAATTATAAGATAATTTATATCCATTGATTCTAAATTTCATTCATAACTAATAAAACATAAATTATGTGTGTATTGGAAATTAATACTAACAAAAGCACATATAATGTGCGGAAGCAATACATTAATCCTCACCACACTAACAATGTTTAGGGTATAATATGTTGATTATAAATATAAATTGGTATATTAATATACCATATATGAAATTTATTAACATTCATAAATCGTTTGGAAAAATATAGTATTGTTAGTAATTTTAATTCTCTTAATAAAATGTCATTTATTATAAAATAACATTAATGCCAATTAAGATTATTAATTTAATTTGAATTTAAATTTTTTAATAAGATTGTGTAATAATAATATATTAGATTCACACTAGTGTAACATGATATATTCATAAAAAATTAATGGAGGATAATAATTTAATTAATTTATATAACTTTTTATAATTTTTCTATGTTGGTGTTTCTTAATCATTTTATATGACTAATTTATCTTTAACAATTAATGATAAATTATTATGATCACAAAAAAACTCATTTATCGTTAAAAATAATATGTATATCCAAAGCAATTTTTCCCCTATCCCAAAGTTTTATATATATTAAAATTAAGAAAAGAAACTTTTTTCATCTTTCCATAACATATAATATGGTTTATATTCAAAGGAAAGTGGGAAACAATTAATTATTTAATATATATTTTATGTCTAATATCAAAACAAACTCATTAAATAAGATTAATATAACTTTTAGGCAATTTTTACTCTAATCATTCTTGTTTAATGCTCTAATAAATCAATTTTTACCTGAACCGTTGTATTTTTTTACTCTATTTACTATTCAGTTTTGTCAAAAAAATTATTCTTAGCTAATATAAATTATTTTAATAATTAATATGGAATCCATTTTTCCCATTTTCAACTCACATTAATTGGAAATTTAAAAATTATTCTCACAGACGTGATGAGAAAGCGGGTTTTATAATGTGAAAATGTTCAAAAGATTGAGATGTTCTTATATCTAAATTCAATATAAAGATGACTAAAATAATCTAAATTATAATACTTTAAATATATTTTTACAAATTTTTCTTTCAAAAAAATTATTATATAATTTAACATTATTAATTTTGTAAACAGAAATATAGTTTCAAATTAAAATTCAGAACTTTTCAGAAGTGATTATGAAATAAAATTTCTAATAATATTTCCAAAAAAATCAGCTTAAGATATTATTTATTCGAAATTAAAATATATAGTTTCTTTTTTCATATAAAAATTATATAAGTGTTAGATGTTAATTTTAAATTACATGTGTGAATCCTTACTAAATCATCTTTAAATAAAATTCAATTTTTCTAAAAAAAAATTATGTTAAATGATTATTATTATTATCAATAGATAACCAATAAATTTGTGTAAAATATATATTATTATAATTTAGTTATTCATATTTATACCCATCATTCCAATGGCTAAGTGATAACTATAATAATAAATAATATTATTAATTGTATATTGTTGTTCGTTAAATCTCATTTTTGAATGTAATGAAATCTATAAACATTGTTGCAGGCATTTCATGATAAAATCTATGTTTCCTATTTCATATTCTATTTAATAAAATGTTATTATATTATAATATTATGGTGGTAAAATATATATGAAATGAAAATATTTAAATTATAAAATTAATATGTTATTGAGTATGATGTAAGGGTAGTTATTTAAAATTTACCTTTCTATAAATAAATAAACAAGACATTTTACATGGAGAGATCATATTCCTATGATAGGTGGTATATTATTCTAGAAGATAGAATTCACATAAATAAAATGATGATCAGCCTTTCTTTTGTGGTGTCATTCATTATGTGTAATGTAAAATTTTGTTTATGATTTATGAAAATAATATTACAATATGAGTTTGGTGATTTATTATGGTTTCCTAATAAAATTTTTCTGGTTTATCATGCCTATACATTACAAGTCATTTTGTAATGAGAAGCACAAGTACACAGCTAGAGAAAATAGTTCAAACATCATTCTTTTATTTTCAAATCCATGTCTTCTGGATAAAGAGAAAATTATAATTTGAACCTCTGAGTCACCAAAAAAAATCTATAGCTTATGAACTAAATGAAACTCATTATATCGGAACTAGATTGATTATAATGATACATGAAATGGTTTATAAATGGTGGGATGTGTTTTTTTTAATGAAATAAATGAAAAGTTATTTTCTACTTATTGTTATAAGTAGTATATACATGATGGATGTAAATGACCCAAATTCTCAATGCGAGGTAGACTGAGCACAAATAAAGTCATCATGCATGTCTTGTATTCAAACCATTTTAAAAAAACAAAAAAACTATTTGAGTGGAAAATGATCGCACATTCTCATATAGCTTGGTTTTATAAAGTGGTGATTCATCTGAAATGATTGAGGGAGAATCACAAGAAGGATTTGGGTCGAAAAAACATTGAAGATAGTGAGAAAAATAACTCAGTTGTGGTTATATTTAATAGAGAAAGAATTATTTTATTTGCGCTAAATAATAATGAAAAATACCTAATTTAAATGTATAATTAATATAACTTAAAATTTTAAGTATATATAATTATAAATAAATATTATTTTATATAATTATATGTGAATATATAAATTAATATGTATATATATATAATTATAATTATATATATATAAATATTTGTATATAATTGTAAATATATTTATATAAATATATATATTTATACAATTAGGTACATTTTTTTATTATATAAAGATATATAATTATAAATATAAAAGATATGTTTATTTTTAATATATACATATTAAACTCAAAACGAATCAATCATGGGTTTTGAAACCCAACCCATTATCCCAAATGTTTTAATAAATCGAAATATAAAATGTATGGAATGGTTCAAACAATATAAAATATGCCCAAATTGAAAATAGGAGGTCACATCCTACAATTCCCTCTATTTACCAAATTCCTAGAGTTTTCTGCCACTACCATTTGGGTGTTGGCCTCGACACCATGCCGTGAACCTTTTTGGTAGCTTAGATTCTTAATTCGATTAAGATTCCAAAGGTTTTCCCAACAAGAGGAATAAGATGAATTTCCATGATAGATTCCAAAACACCATCTATAGGTTGTATTGAAATCCATCATGAATATTAATTTTAAAAAACTTATATACTATTATATAATCACTAAAAAAGAATAAATCCAATGCGATCATGGAAAAAGTGACATCAAGTTGGATGAAAATTAATTTTATCTCTTCCTTGCGGAGTCCTTAAAGAGGTGTTTCACCTTCTTCGTTTTTTGGTTGAATGAATCTAGATATGTTTCCCATTCTATATAAAATTTCCTATAAGAGGACTTTCCTAGATTGATATATTCTTTGTATTTAAGATCAAATAAGTTGGATGGATAATTCTATTCCACATTATTATGGTCATAAAATTTTCTAGTTTGATATTCCACCTATAGGGGAGTAATATTTTCTCACACCAACATAGATTTTGTCACACGTGCTTATATTTTCTGACGGGTGACCAATTGGATACCTACTTTATGAAAAACAATTTTCTTACCCTAGGATAATGACAATTTTAGGGATAAAGTTGGGACAGTCTCACTAAATGTAATTGGGTCTGTACCTCTAGAAAAAATTTTCACCTTTAATAAGATATAAAGTGAAATTAGAACCACTATAGCGACACAATCATGACATAAATTTCTCAGAATACAAAAAACATTATAGAAATAGACGCATGAATACTATACTAGTCTAGTTCCCTTGGAAACACAGAAACATAATCACTAGTAAATAAGTGAGCGACATTATCTCCCACTGGGTTGTTCATGACTATCACCCTTCTAAGACACATCCAACATAATAACTATTATCATATTTTGGGGGAATGAAAACATAAAAATGTGTGAGATCAGATTCTTGGTATAGTTAAACAAGGGAGAAAAGTAAGCATAATCATGATAAAAAGGATATGAGAACATAATAAAGAAATTAAAAGATTATACCCTGCATATCAAAGATCATAAACATAAATCACCACATAAATATTGATAGTTCAGTAGAAATTAATCATAAGGAAATAGTGGAAATAATCCATGAAATCATAATATATGAATAAAACATGGAACTATTTCATATAGAAAATAATATAATATGATATCCATATTATCCAAGGCATCACTGCCAACACCGTCTTGGTAGTATGGGTTCACTCCCTATAAAATCTTTGTAGTGATGGTTCACTCACATGGCCATAGTATTAGCATGAGTTCACTCCTCATACAATATTGGTAGTCATGGTTCACTCCCATGTTCATATTTTTTTATCAAGGTTCATTCAAAATATCATCATAGTCTCTCTCATTATATATAAATCATTACCCAATACAATGGAAGGAGATATAGGTCCCACTCCTCTCATAATAATATCATACACACATGTTCCACAAGATCATAAAAAATAATATCATAACCCATGAATGGAAATTGGTATAATAATCATGTAACTGTGTCATAACATGCATAAAAATACAGATTTCATAATCATTAAAATAATCCTTGAAAAAAAGAGGATTATATAATCATATTACCTGTGAATGAGAAAGAAGTTTCATTAAAATCATGCTATCAGAAAATAATCCATTTAAGGAAATTATATGAATGAAAACATTGATTTATTTCCCCATAAAGTCGTGATTAACACCAATGGATGTTATCATTGATTTGAAATAATTATTAATGAAATTGTATAAAAATTTCTCGAGGAGGATACCCCTAATGGCTTGAAAACACTTTTTAATAAATAAAAACTTTTTGAATAATATATATTTAAAAAGAGATTTAAAGACCTATAAAGGAATAATTTAAAACCAAAAAACGTTTTTAAGTCCTTTTCCTGGAAAATGGTATTCAAATATATTTTGAAAACATTTTGGGAATTGTTATTTAAAACAATTTGGAAAACATGGTTTTTAAATTTAATATATTTTCATTCGGAGATAGAGAGAGACAGTAATATTTTACTTTTAAAAACTATCTTAATTACCGTAGAGTAGATAAATGTTACTAATTAATGAATATATATTAAATAAATAGATTTTAAAAAACATCAGTGGTTTTTTGAGATATGGATCTGAATATTTCATAAACGATGTATAATGATTAGCAATCTGGATAAACTATGAGATTTTTTCAATAAACTCATAGTACTTGGTTACTTTGGTTCAGACTCTACATAATGAAAGGGAAATTAAATTAAGATTAAAATAAAAATAAAATAAGTATATTCAGGATATAACTTCTTGAATGGTAGTATATACACCTCAAAAATAATTTAGGTGCATAACATATCAAGAGTCTCAAATAAGGAAAATTGTGACCGAACTATATTTAATATTTGATAACTTTCGAAACATAAATCACATGAGAGAATGAAAATAAAATGGATATTTGAATTCCCATAAATTTAATTATAATATAAATAGAATACAATCATGGGATGTATATAGACCAAAAAAATCAAATATTGGAAAACATAACATGTATCTCATTGAAATAAAAAGTGAGATGAAATTCCCTTATCTTATGTATTGACTCTCATCATACTCATTAAAACCACCTATATAATAAATATAAATTTATTATAAATATTTTTTAGAACCATATTATTATATCAAATACCATATATGGTTTTTTATAACTATATATTACTCTCTTTTTAACCATCTTATACTAAGTTTTCACTTAGAGTAATATTTCCTCCATTCTTTGTATGTGTCTTAATTTGTTATATTGTTGGTCCTTAATGTTATATCATGTTTTATGAATTTAAAAAATCATATAAATATTATATATATTCAGTATATGTGAATTTTAATAATCTATATAATATTGAATTATGAAATGTAACACACTTTTCATTGAGACAGTTAGTCAAACGCAGATTTGAACGTTTTTTCCGTTTTCATTATCCTACATAAGGAAAAAAGGTAAATGAAATATGAAAATATATATTATTATTATTGTATCATTATAATATCACATATATCACATAACTTCACTAAACCCATCTTTAATACACTCCATTTAGTGTGTGAACGAAGCACATCACTTTGAGGGGGCAGTAGTCCACACATCCTCAATCAAAGTTATCATATTAAAACAAAATGGAAAGTAAAAAATATAATAAGTGTTGTAAAAGTAATATAGAATCTTAAATAACTAATAAATATAAAATATATATTATATATATAAATAGTGTCCAGTATAACTTCCAACATGAGAGTCAGTAAGGAAAATGGAACAATCATTGTTTAGTGAGGTGGTAGTTCCCCGTACACATAAACAATATGATTGTTACCCATTAGATGGAGGAATGCGTAAGTATATGATGAAACCATAGAAAAAACATACTAGACTAATGCATATACTAGTGTTGTTATGAAATAATGGAATATAGAGAGTGGAGGGGTGTAGAAGGAAAATAAAAGTACTTGAGACAAGACATTTCCTCATAATCAGGTAACGCCTTTTGGTTGGTTCCAAAATGATTCCATAGATGAATTTCAAGATAAGTGTAGGATTAATAGAGTAAGGGTGGGATATTGAGAGATTGTTTTATAATAGTTTGGGATAGAAAAGTGGCATGATATTTGTGATGAATTGGGTTGAAATGATCCCTTTTGTAGTGGAAGATGAGTGGTACTCTTGAGAATTTTTGAAAAGAGAAATCCACCCACGTTTTTCATGTTGAATATTGATTTAATAATGGAATATAGTATATACATGTGATTATAGGGTCAAAATAATCACATATAAGGGGTTTATAAAATGTTGTTAGGTCAATTTAGGAAATAATTTAAGGTATATTCCAAAGTTAATATAATTTTACCTTTGTCAATATAAATAATTTTAATTATATTCACTATTTTTTTAGTAAAAAAATAGATTCAACATATTATATAGTATAAATTATGATGATTCCAAATTTGGAATCCATTTTGTTAAATTAAAAACACATAAGTAGAAGAAATTAATTTAAAAGTGATCCTGCAGTTGGGTCGACAATGCATATTTTTAAAGTAAAAATGATCAGATGTTTTCTATGTTTTTATATCAAATATCAAAGTGAAATTAGTTAAAATAACCTAAATTAACGTATTAATATATTAAGCTTGAGGTCACAGGCTTGAGTTGCGGGGGATGCGATTTAAAAACCCAACTGGGCAGGGGACAGATTCTGGCCACGTGTTATCTGGGCCGGCATGAGTGGGGGCCTGGGGGTCTACTATCTGCGGTGTTCGACTTGGGCATGGCCAGTATTCCAGGGCGGGCTTGGCCCAATCAGGGATCATTACAATAAGAGTGGAATTGTTTATTAGAACATCTCTGATCGGTGTAGAATTTCAACTGGTTACTCCTTGTAACAAAGATCCTTCTCTAGTGGAATGACCTTAGAGTTTAGTACATATAAAGAGTCATGTTTTTTAATTCATTAGGAAGTATAAGTGTAACTAATCATGGACATGAGATAGATTTTAAGGAAGTGTCAAGTGATAGGGTACCATCCTAATACGAACAAGAATCTCAAAGGGACCGATATACCACGAGATTAGTTTCCATTTCTTCCCAAAACTCATAAGCTTCTTCATGGTGTTATTTATAGAAAAAAAATTATCCAACTTCAAATTTCAGATCACACCAGTGGTTATTAGCATAACGTTTCTATAGACTATGGGCTTCTTTTACAAGATGAAAATTGTTCTAACATTTTCGAACATTTCCTAAGCAATCTGACTTCAAAATAGCTTTCTTTTTTGAACTTCATAACAACAAATTGGATCTCTATATTTCTTCCCATTAAGGGCATAATAATGTTTCATTTAATTTATAATGTGAAATTTTTTTTTTATAAAAAACAAAATAGAGGAAGGTGTTGATCCCAGCCACCTTTGAAATCCAAAGAACATGAACTAAATATATCATCTAGGGATTGAATTGTTCATTCAGATTGACCATCTGTTTGAGGATGATAAGCAGCGATGAAACTGAATTTAGTATTATGTGATTGATGAATTATTTTCTAGAACATTGATGTAATCATTGGATCCTTCAATGATACAATGGAATGTGGTACCCCATGAATCCTTACAAATTCTTTAATGTATATACTAGAATACTGATCCAAACATATGTCTTCTTTGATAGGGATGAATTTTGTTGAATTAGTAAGGAGATAAACTACCACATGCATATCATTTAACCCTTTATAGTTTTTGTGTAGTATAACGACAAAATACATAGTGATGTTCTTCCATTTCCATTCTGGTATAGGTAATGGTTGCAACATCCCTTTATAATTTTGACTTTTAGCTTTAACTTTTTGGAATACCGGGCATTTAAATACAAACCCTATGTTATATCTCATCATTACAACCCATAAAAGTATTATTTCAAGTCCATATACATAATTATACTTAAATGATAGTTAGATAATGATGACCTATGAGATTACTCTAATGTCCCCTTCTTCAAATATGGTATGTAAAGAACACGTACACAGTTTTCAAACCTTATCATTTCATCCTGATATGGTTTAACCTGGTGAATATTCTAGACATTATTTTGAAACTTGTTATCTTAATTCTATGCCTCCTTATTCTTCACATGGATAGAGGGTTGAAAATTAATTTATAAAAGATACAATTTCCCCTTCCTTTTGGATTTCTAGCTCTATCCTTTGTAGATCCAGAAATATTGGATCTTCTGTGATCCTCATCATTGATAAGATTGGATGATCCTTTTGACTCAAAGCATCAAAACACTGTTCACTTTCCCAAAATGGTAATGTATTGAGGAACCATAATCATTCATCAGTTTCAACCATATTCTATGTTGGATGTTTAACTCCAACTGTGTGAATATATATTTCAGATATTTATGATCGGTATATATATCACACTTTTCTCTATGAAGACAATGCCTCCATATCTACAATAGAAAAATTACCGCAGGAAACTAAATATAATGATTTGGGTAATTTTAGTAATGAATCAACAATTTCCATCACGAATAAGTGATAAGAATGTTTTTCTCTATAAGAGCACATCATAGTCACTTCTTGGATGCATCACTAACTGTTACAAACTTTTCTCCACTATCGGTTAATGTATGCACAAGTGAACTCAATAATATGATTCTAAATGAAGTATATTCATCATATAACATGTAAATTGGAAGTATATACACTTCAAAAATAATTTAGGTTCATAAAAAACATTATTCTCAAAGAAGTAAAATTAAGACCAAACTATTTTATAGTAGAGGAGGAGTGGCACTCTTAATAATGTAACTTCTTTTTGTTTGTGCCAAAAGGGTTCCTTGGATGACTTTTTCTGAAAAGGGGGTTTCAAAGAGTATGGGATCGAATTTGGTATAATATTATATTAGTGTTTGGGTGAGATAAGGGGATTAATATGTGTGAGGAATTGGGTGGAAAGTATAAATTTTTATATTGGAGGAGGAGTAGCACTCTTGTAAATTTTTTAAGATAGAATTCCACCCATGTTTTTCAAGTTGTAAGTGGATACAATAATATTGACAAGTCAATGTAAGTTATTATAGGGTTGAAATATGAACTTTAAATTGGTTTTTGACAAGTTTATATACACCAATATATTTTAAAAAAACAATGTTTAAATTAGTAGACATTATAAATTATTCTAATTCCAAATATTGAATCCTTTTTTCGTAATTCCAAACAAATATTAATTTAACATTTATCCCATATTCAGATCGACAATGTGGGGTTTTAAAGTAAAAATGATCAACTGTTTGCAAAATTTTTATATCCATTATCATTGTGAAATTTGATCTAATTAAGTAAATTCGATTAATTTATAAAAAATATTATCTAATTAAACATTAAAACTAATTTAGGATATAATTTAACCTTAATAATAAATTAAATGAAAAGGTAGTTTTAAATTAATATTTGGAATTTTTCACTATACATTAAAAAATAATGTTTCTAAAAATATAAAAAAATCACCCTATGATATTTCATACTTTATAAATTAAAAAATATTGTTTGTTTTATCAAATTTAATTTCTAGTTGTGTCTAAAATTAATTTTAATTTTTCTCTTAGAAGGTCTTTAAAAGCAGTTTATTCAAGAAACAATGTTTTTAATCATACAAGGAAATTACGAAAAATTATGTCTTTCATTATTAACATGTATTATTTATATAAAAAATTATAAAAAAATATAAAAAAAGTAGTTATTACTATTCATATTACTTTTTTAATGTATATGTTATAATTATCTCATTTAAATAATTATAACAGGAAAATGATGTTTCATAGAAACCGTAGTGTTTTGTGCAATGTAAACTATGTCTGTGTTGCATGTAACATATGTTGAGTTGATTTTACATGTATTTTACACTGATATAGTTATGCGTGAAAGGAATTTTTTACTTATTTCATTGATAGTAATATATGAAAATTTAATTTATTCAAAAAAAATGTTTTTAAAAACTCAAGGTGTTACAACCACAACATCAATGTTCCGCTCCACTTATTGCATAGTGAAGTAGTCATATATGTAATCATGCACACACATATTCATTTTTCCCATTTCTACTATGGTTTGAATTTTCCCACAACTAAACCATCCTAGTTCAGTTGATCGTCACCGACCATGATACCCGATACATAATATTTTATCCGAATTCTAGAAACATATATAGGGCCTTCACCCCATCCACCGACCCAGCCAACACATTGGAGAACCCATAGATGAACATATATTTGGTGAGAAAACCCCATTCCAATGGTCACCAAGAAAGAGATTGAACTCCATCATGCCCTAGCTTCATCATCATCATCTTTTCTTGTACATCGCACCCCATGATTTCTTCCGCCGAAAGCCAACTGCCAATCCTCCCCTGTTGATCGGAATGGTCATTAACCAAACCATCATCATCCCTATACCGTATCCAGCTCCCCACCATCAACATGTGCCATCTATTGATGAAGGAGAGTAACTTCCCCCACCCCCACAACAACCTACCACTAGCCAATGTGGATAACCACGTCCTATTGTGATACTTGATGTCATACACCACCCAACATCGACCACTTCACAATCCATCAGAAACACCCCGAGCTATCATGATTAGGCCCCCCATCATGCTACTTGACATTAATATCACAAACAGAACACCAAGGGAAACAGATTCCATATTTTTTGGGGACCAAATACAACAACCAATAGGTGTGTCAATTTTTCTTGAGGGAATGCAGGGATTTGATCCCTACATTTTCTTCGTGTGGAGCCAAATTTGAGAACCATTCAACCATTACCTTGTACACTATTTTTATATATACCCAAATAGTGTAAACCGTGGGTTATAACCACCGATACCAAAATTTAATAAAAATAATATGATCACAAAGTATAAATGGAGATGGCATGTGGATAGTAGTGAACAACCATTTCCACAACAAATAAAGTATTCAACTTCCTAATAAACTAGATTTGAGTATTCATCAATTACATTGAAATCTTCTACCATGACTTCTTCTTGGATGACGTCCTTTTCTCTAGGTTTTAGAATTTTTTCAGGTATTTTCATCATGAACTATAGGAATATTATAATCATATGATGGGGGTGGAATTCTCATTATCCAATCTAAACTCCCCAAAAATATATTCGTATTAGAAAACTACCTTTTATTGATAGTCTTAGTTCTTGAGGAATGTCCTTCACCAAGGAAATTCCCATCATCATTATCAAATTACTCAATGAATACCTCTCTACTATTTGATTTATTTAAAATGATAGATAAACTAAGTGACCTTACATTCAATTGGCCATGTTTGTCTTTCGAAGTTGTGTTAATATCATTTTATGAAACACCCTCAATGCTCACTATCCTAGAAATTGATTCCCTGTGGTTTTTAATCATTTTAAGAAGAATCCATTCATCCCATGAAACTGAATTATCACCCTCTCGGTCATTATATTGCACAAAATATTTACCCTGAACCACGACCTAATATCCAACTGGGGTGGAGGTCTTGAAATGAACCTTATAAGTCGTATACAAAAAATCATTATACTTTTTCTGTTTTCTTGTAACATAGTAGGATCCAATAATGGAATTATATCTTCCTCCTAGATTCAATAGAATTAATATTGTTTTCTTCCTGATAACCTACACTATAGAGCCTCCCACCACTTCCTAGAGACATAGTATCATCTCCCTTTTCATGAGTAAGTTCATAAAACGTCTCCACTTTTAGGGTATGAAAAATAGTGTTTCTAGCTAATCCAACACATGATAATTTTAGTTTTTGTATACTCCCAATTAATTGGTCCTTGAAAACCAAAGGTCCATCCAAATCATTAGGAAATATAGATGGATTTTTTGTGGTCCATCTAGAATGATTCTTTAATGAATCCATGCTACCAATGTATGGTTGAATCTCATATTCTTCAAGATCCTTCACCTCACATATCATAATCATGGACTTACTATTATCAATGGAGTGTACGGTATACCAGAAATATGAAGAGGAAAGGTTCATTCTACACTATGAATCAAGGAGCCCAAAGTTCCATTTTTTTTACAAATTGAAAGCTTCCTTTAAAATTCAACATATAGTTCTAACATTAATTAAATATCCATATATATGATAGATTTATCTAATTTCAATAATTTATCGATCTCGACTACTAGTATTAAAAATTTCCCATATAGATAATTCATAGTTTCCTGATAAAAATTAATTTGGGCCCCAACCGTAGAATAAATAATGAAAAGTACCTCAGGATACCAAAAACCCAAGGGAGATCATGAATTCATATCCATACTTGATTGATTTAATTCTTCACTAAATCATGATTGAATAATGGATCCAATTCTCAAATCTAAAAAATTTAAATGTTTCGAGAGAGACAAATCCTAAGCCCGAGGATCTGGATTTGAGTTCCACCAAAGGAAAAACAATATGACAACATCCTTTACCAATCAAATTCATACTCCATCAACAAAATCCCTAGATTTATAGGCTTCAGCATCACAAATATTCTAATTTACATGGATTATCCTTCATTTGGAATGTGATGTGTGCCAAAATCGAGTGATTGTATTAATCAAGACCCTCCACAATTAGTTTCATATTCACTCTGACAACACCAAAAGATCCATTTATTTGTCATTCTAGAGGAACTGAAATATATCAAGGTATGGTTCATTATTTTATTAGTGCTATGGAGAAATTGATGAAAAAGCCACAACTTTATTAGTGCCATCTCTAAACGTTGATAAAGGTCCGCTTTATCAGCGCTAAAAAAAGAAATGATAATGGTGTATCCTTTATCATTGCTTATTTAGTGCTATTAAAGAGTAGATTTGTTAGATAAATAATTTTAATAAAAATTATTATTATTATATATTAAATCATCATATTTATGTAAACAATTAATATATTTTTATTAAAAAAAATTATTTATTTATTAACTTTAATTTAAATATGAATCTTTATAATTAATGAACATATAATATATATATATATATCTTAATAATTAAAAAATATATAAAATCATAAAAAACTATTAAATATATGAATATATATATATATATATTTATATATATATTTAAATGATATTAAAATTATAATATGTATTTTTTAAATAATAAATATATTTATTATATTTATAATTATATATTAATAATTATATAATTGCATATAAATATAATTATAAATAAATAAATATATTAGCAAATAAATATATGTATCCAATGAATTTATGAATATATAAATATATATATATATATCATCAGATAATGATGATATTTGTGGACATGATTGAAGTTATTTGTGTTCATATATTGATGCATGGGTATAATTGATGCTATATAATCATAGGTTTTCTTGTTGATATTATTTCGGGTTGTTGTCTTCCAAATGTTAAGATTACATATATTATGACGATACATCCATATGTTATGTAATGGATCATTTTTTAAGTAATGGATTGTTTTTTGTTATCTATACAATACTAGGTACATGATTCATTCATGTTATAATCCTAAAATTATTATGTTCTCATAAATACTTGTAAAATTAAAATTATTATATTTCAAAAAATATATATTTATTATATTTACAATTATAAAATTTCATGTATATATAAATACTATTTAAATAGATTTATTTATAATTATAATTACATATATATATATATATTTAAATAATTATAAAATTTTAATAAATAAATTTATTATTATTAAACACACACACACACACACACACATATATATATATATATATTGTAGTTGTGGGATTATCCGAGTGGTAATGGCTCCCCATAATTCTGCATCAGACCAAGGATCAAATCCGGCAGGTTGTAGGTACTGAACAATAATATGTTGGGAATAAAAAAATGATGATGCAGGAAGGCACTGATGCAGGAAGGATGATGTAGGCAATACACTGCACTGATCATTCAAACATGTTATGGGATTCATGCCCATAGGACCTAAATTCCATGTAATTACAAATATTTATAATTATAATTATAAATAAATATGGATGTAATTAAATAATTATAAATTATAATTAATATAATAATTATATTTAATTATAAAATTATAAATAGAATAAATACATTTATTATAATTTTATACCCAAATGGTCCAGTCATGGTTTCGGAAACCAAATCCATTAATCCAGATTTACTAATAAAAAAGGTAACATACAATACGGAGATCAAGTCAACTAAGGCACTAATTCTAACATAAAAAACAAGACGTCTCTTTCTAAAGATAACACTACAACTATATGTTTTTTAATGTCTTTCCCCTTCACATTGAGTGTCGTCCTCTCTGTGATGTCTTTTCCTGTTGTGGGGTCACCAGCTACTCTTCCGATAACAATTTAGAGGATTCTTCCAAGAAGATCCAAAACATCCATGAGAGATATTGAAAGTCTATATCTGACCTAGCTCGAAATATGTCATCTTAATTAGTGGCCAACAAATTCTAAAAATGGATGTATTAATTAAATCTAAAAATATTTGATTCTATCATTGATTCAATTTTCGCAAGATGTAATAAAAACCAATCAGCTACCTCTTTTCTAGTTCTTTTAATATGCCATTCACATTTAGAATCATCAGGTGGAAATATACAACAATTTTTTTCTCGTACAGTGACACATTATTCCTCTGAGGCCTTAACAAGTAATTCATATACATTATTCATTAAATCATTTATGTGCGATGGGAAGGATCACTCTATATTCACATATACATCTCTATGTGAAACATGCAAGGGAAAACATCATCTTCTAGGGGAAAGAAACATTATTTGTGGTCCCTCCTAAAGAGGACCACACTTGATTTATTTATACATTTCCAACTACAATAGTTTGTGCTCTATATGATAATGGTTAGAAGCTATATTTTTAACATGTTTATCCATTGAAAACAAATGTGAAGAAGAAATGGACATTTGAGGCCGAACAAAAAGGAATCCCTCTTTATCCATTAAATTTACTTTCAACTAATATTTTGTAGAAAATAAAAACTCATGGGGAGTCTCTAAGTAAAATTACCATTGCACCACATCCCAGAGTGTTTCTTCTCATCTTGATCAAAAATATTAACCCACTTTTCCATAGTGTGGACAACCATCAAACAACCTTCGCACCTAGTTGATCCAGCAAGAGTCTTATTGGAATTCTTATTTCCAGCACCCTCAACCACAAATGTCTAGTGAATTTTATCCAAACCATTAGTATTGGCTAGGGAAACAAACCCTTCATACAGACCTTTCATAAGTTCCTCAGCATAAGTGGTTGTTCCATCACCCACTAAATTGACTAGATAAGGTTCATTACCTGTCCTATTTACCCTTTAAGGTACACCCAAAGAAAGAGATATCCCACAAACTAGACTAAAATCCCCATTATCACTATCCCTAGACATCCTAAATCGAAAATTATAACTGAATTACCATATTTCCTGGAATAGAGATAGAATAATTTTTTTCCAACATTTATCATGAAAATACCCAATGGTATTGCAGAATCTATATAAATATGGACACCTCTCATACTCAACCAAGAGGATAATATAGTCTTTATCAATAGATTAAGTGACTGATTCAATATGGGAAGTAGAAAAATCTATCTTAAATAATACCTTTAAAAACCTACCATATCACGTTCACTCTATCTCATACAAACATCTAGCATCACCCACATGAGAGGATTGATCACACCTCTTTTACTGCGATCCTATCAAAATTACTTTTAAAATGGACATTATTGCATTTATTTTCTTTAAACACCAAGGAATATCTAAAGGATGAGGACTACCATATTATCACTTCCCTTTGTGAACACTCACCATAATCATCTTGTACTCTTGCAATATTTGTAGATCAATTTCATCATGGATATCTAATTCATGTGCATTATGAATATCCTTTTAATGGATTATTTGGTATCATATTCTATATTAGTCTAATTGATATGTGTTTTACTTAGAAAATGAATTTTCTCAAGCCCAGTTTCACTCCCAGATAACACACCATGATGATCTAGACTTTGGTCTAGCCTCCTATCATCGTCACCCATATTGGAATCAGATCCAAAATCTTCTACAACCAAATAATGATGCTCCTTACCAGGTTGAGTCCCATCAGCATTCCTAGTGCCAATCCAAGTCACTTGTGTAGGCTCTTAAACAATCACATGGGCTGATTTATGAAGCCTATTCTAATAAAAATTATTGTTTCTCTTCCCCTTTTAGAGAAAAATGAGAAGAACAAATATATATAACACTTCTCTTTGGAGTGACCAATATACTGATTGATTGAGTAGAATAGAAGAATAATTTCATAAAGAACATTCAAATTCAAAGAGTCATCATCAGTATATAACATTACCCTGTAAATTAAAGAAGAATTTAGATCCACTTCAATCCAAACATGAGTAAAAAACCCATACCAGGATTCCTCAATAGACTTATCCATATTATTCAATATACCAATAACTAAGGCGCTACCAAACATGAATTTTTGAGTGCCATAAAATCCAATTGAGACCATAAATTCCTACCCAATCCTATGAATTTGTGTTTTTATGGACAAAGGAAAGAATCAGGGATCACATTAATGAATACACATCCAACATGACAATAGAGAGATTAACATATACCCCCACGCCTTCATGTTCAGGTACTCTAAAAGAAATATTAATTTATAATACCTACACCACAATGGTACAAACTTCCAATTGGTGAACGCCCGTATTGGGGAGACGTGCCATGAATGGTCATCGACATTCTTGAGATCACACCCTCCTATTGTGGTATAATAGATAAATTTTTTAAATTTGTAAATTTTTAATTTTTTATAATTATTATAATTATTATATATAATTGAATATATGATAAATAATTTTTTTATATTTTTTTAATACAGTAAATAAATATTTATTTAATCATAAGTATAACTATAAATAAAAATTTATTTATTTAAATACTTATAAAATTATGATAAATTATTATAATTTTATAATTATGTAAATAAATAACTCTTTATTTACAGTTTAAGTTATATATAAATATATATTTATTTAGAGAATTTGAAAACTATAATAAATGTATTTATTATCATTATATTATTTTTTATTTTATAAATATATATAATTAATATATTAATTATATTTTATAATAAAACTATATATATAATAAATATAATTATTGTGTTTTTTAATCATAACTAACTAAATATTTATTTACATTATTTATAATTTCATAAATATATATAATTTTATAAATATATGTAATAAAAAATTATTAACAATAGACCATTATATGCACTAAAAAAAGACTAATAATATTATTTCTTAACAGAACTACAATTTAAGTGATGATATAGACATTTTATTAGGTCCTTTTATAGATTGATAATGCGTTATCATTATAAGCACTAAAAAATTGATAAATAATTGTTTTATCAGTGATTTATATATTAGAACTAACAAAGCTAGTCTTTATCAACACATTGTAAAAGTGATAAGAAATTTTTTATCCCTTGTTTTAAAATATCCATAACCAAATTTCTTATCTCGCAAGCATTAAATCTCTTATAGAACTCAAATTTTATTATACCACCACTATCACTGAACCACGCTGTCGTTGTGCAACCACACTCACCAAACCATATTAACACCACTGTCGTTACTCTGCCTAAACCTCACTACTGTTGCACCACCATGCCAAACCCCACTACTACCATGCCGCACAAACTCACTGTTCAATATTCTCAGATAATGTAGTCTTTATTATGACTTTGTTGTACTTTTTCAATGAATCAAGACCCTCAAATATATTGGTATTCTATTCAAATATTTCGATTATGTATTTATCAACTGATTATCTTCATTGTTATATTTTTTATTCTTCTTGAACAATAGTGTGTGTAGAACCCCATTTCTCCTATTATGCTTACACCACCATTTTCCAACACATGTGTTCTCCGTTTTTGTTCTCATCTAAATCATTTTAGTGTTTCTCTATTAATCCAACACATTTTATTAGTTATTATATTAAAAAATTTATTAATTATAGATTCTCAACCATAATTTTGACAATGAATATATAATGGTAGTAATTTGTTATATAATACATGGTTTATAATTCATAAATTTATAAAAATTAAATTCATGACCTATTGTGTTATTTATGTATAGTTTGGTAAATAATTTAATTTAATATTCTTCCTCTTATCACATTTTCTTGATCATAAATAACTTTTGTGGTATTAGTAAGTTCCCTATCAAATTAATAATTCCCAAAATAAGTTTTAATGGGAATAATAACTTCAACTAAGGATACATTCTGGTCTAAAAATGAGTTTTAATTTTTAAGATATAAAATAAAAGTTCCCAAATAGGGATATAGTACAATTTATAATAATTAAACAATGAATCCAATAAATCAATAGTTAACATGTTTTCTATAAATTAGATATATTTACTGAATAATTATATTTTAAAAAAAATTATGTAATTTTATACTTCTATATAAATCTTTAATATTATATATTTATAAAAATTTATATAAAATTTTAATTTATACTTTTTCAACTATATGCATTTTCAATTATCAATATTTAAATAATTTTATATTTTTATAATATTTCCTCTTTAAAAACATCTTTTTATGTTAGGATTATACTAATCTATGATTTAAAATAATTATTCAGTTTTTCATTCCCAGTTAGGATACATTTTTAAGTAATATTTTTTTCATTCATTTTTAAATTTCTTTATAAAATTTGAAATTGTAAATATTAATTCATATCCAATCAAATGAATCTCTTACCCAATTTTTTTTCTTAAAAAATATTTATATTGTATATTTAAAAATGATAATGTTGTGTCATCTTTTATATTATTAACATTCCTCATAAATTCACTTCAAATGATAGTCTTATGATAATTTCATCGATGTATATTCTACTAAAAGAACTGAATAAGCTTAAAAAGTGTATTTCATTACACCTACATAAATTATATATATTCTAATACACATTTCAAAAAATTAAATTTATATCATATAGAATATACATTATTTGTAATTAATGAAAAATAAGGTTTTAAAATTCGTCTCATCATGATCTCAAAAATGATTTTTGAAAGTTACTTGTAACATTATTTTTTTAAGAAAATTTTCAAAATCCTTTATGAAAACTTTTTTATGATTTAAATTTATTTTTCTCACATATATCCAATGGATGTATCTATAATGGAGTTTTGATTCTTGAGTAATCCATATAAATTCTAATATGATACAATTCTTCTAGAAAACATTGATTTTGGTTTCAAATGATCACATTCATTATGTCTTTTGAAAATGTTATGTATCCCATTTTTTTAAGGGATTTTTTTATAATGTGATATATAATTAATTTTTTATGGAACACACACAAAGATATATATATATATATATATATATATCATTATATTATTATTGGGATCTATGTATATCTCTAATGATTTTATTATTGTATAATATCTCATGATATTATTATGTGAAAAAAGTTATGATGCTCGATCCATAATGGGAAATGAATTTTCATTCTTGATCTGCTATGGGAAAAGATTCGCGACGGTTAGTCCACTATAAGAGATGATATATGGTGTTCAATGAACATTCAGAAAAAGGTTTTGGTTTTTAATCCACTGTTTTATTATGGTATTCCTAGATAAATGTGATATATGATATGGTTTTCTATGATTATGTTTTTGATGCTTTTTTTATGCCACATTTCCATGTTATAACACATGTTAATGTGATGATCTTGGGATCACAATTATTGTCACATATTTTTAAATTCTTATTATATTCTATATTTTTATATCTTTTAGATATATGACGACCTTAAATGAATTATAGAAATATATTATGATTCCATTTTAATTTTAATATGTTTTCTTCTTAAATATTTTTTCATATTTGATTATGATGTATCCATATTATGATCAATTTATATGTCATCCATTTCAAATAATTTGATATCCACCCTCATTTTGTTTCTCCCTTATAGGGAAATAATATAAAAGATTATTTATTGAAGAAATTCATATCTATATCAATATTTTGGAGATATTATTAATTATTACACATGATTAATGCTTTTTGGTTTTAATAAGGACTAGGCCCCGGAGAAACCAATATAACAATGGTTGTGACAGAAAATGTGTTGAATATCACAATAATAAACCAAATGGGATGATAGATAGAGTGAAAAATATACTGATAATACTTAATCAACATTGTCAAGAAATGAATTATAATTTGAACCATTAATAACTCCCAAACATGTTAAGGAGGATATAACTCTCCATGGATTCATTCATTTGGAATTAACCTCCACCATTTGGATTCCTCTAATCAATTAGTTTTTTACGAAGTGGATTTTCATTTTGATTTTGTAAGGTGTTGTATATTGGTGGCAGGTGTTGATAATGAATATGAGAAAAATTAAAAAAGTTTATAGTATGAAATGGGAGGTGTTTAAGGAATTATTTCTCCCTAAATATTTTCCCCAAGCTACACAAAAATAAAATAGAGAGATATATTTTTTAAAAAATTTGTTTGAATCCATTGGTACATATAAATGAAACCTTAGGAGACTCTCAAGGTACACCGGGATTTTTTTGTTAACCATATAATCAAGATCAATCATTTCAACAATGGAATAAAATCAAATAATATTTTAATTTTATACATTTATTAATTTTAGTTTTATATATTATAATGTTATACTTATACAATAGTGTAAAACTATAAAATTATATAATTTATGTATAATTTTATAGAATATATGTACTATGAATTTTATAAATTTATATACATTTATAAATTATGTATATTTCTTTAAAATATATATTCTTTTATAAATTATGTATAATTTTATACTTCTATATATGTAAATAATTTTTTATACTAATATAAATTATATACATTTCTAATTTATACTCATATACCTGTATAATTTTTAAAATTAATCAATAATTTAATACTATTATAATTTAAAAAATTAAATATCAGTGTTAAAAATATTTTAAAAAATATAATGATTTGTTTTTTAAATTTTTGAATCCATTTTTTAAATAAATATCCATATTTTATATTATAAAAGTCATTTTCTATAATATGATTTTTTGTTATTTCCTTTATTATAGTCAATAAATATATTAAAATAGTTTATTATAATATAAATTTGATTTATATATCCATTATACTCAGCTCGAATGGCCCGAAGGCCTTATTTTTTATTTTATTACAGATAATTCCCCTTTTAAGGCATGAAGGGGAACCCATACATGACCCGTAGGCCCAAGGAACAAGGCCCAACATGACTCGCAATACATGACCCAAAGGCCCAGAGGCATATTATACATATATACATGACTCATAGGCCCAACCCATAGGAACTACCCCTCCCCTAGATTCTACATTATTGATCACCTAGATACCCACGTTGCACTACTGATCGACTAGCATTTTTCCTGTAAAAATCCACACGGTGCCTGGTCCCGATGGCAGTTTCCATACCATCTCATTCTTCCAATCCGGTAGCTCTACATCTGGTGACTTCTAGTATTATTTCTATGATTCTCTTCTGGGGAATTCTCTTTGTGAACCGGGCTACTCCCTGGTCTTTGTGGCCCGAATGCCCGGAGGCCCAAATACCATCAATTTGTTGAAGGCATTGGTGACCTGTTTGCCCAAACCGGTGGCCTGAAGGCCCAAATAGGGTGAATAGTTCTGGATGCTACAGTATTGAACAGTACCTACTATATTATTTCTACAGTACTACTACAGTTCCCTAGAAATTCACCTCCACCTGGTTTTGAACCTCGGTGTCTTGGATGCCAAGTAGGATCCCTTACCACTCGGGTGCAGGCTCATTGGAAAAACATTTGTTGTTAACACCGAGGGACCCCACCAGCCCAAGTGCGCGCCACATTCCACAACTATGAAATGGATTTCAATCTTCTTGTTCATAATATGAATAGTGTTCGAGCCTGGTGGGAATCGATCCTGCGCCAGTTCCCACGAAGTGCGAGGGGCACAACCAGTGGGTACCACTCGGCTAACACCCCATGGGCTATATCCATTATACTCATAAAGAAGGGTATTGATCCTTAAAAATAATATGTGAATAATAATTCTTAAAAGTGGAATCTACTATACTATATATATAAATTTCCGTCAATATGTTTTTTTATTGATCATGTGTGATGATGGAAAATCTGTCAATATTTCATTTATGTTTTAAATAGATCATGATATCAATCTCCAGTTTAAAATACTTTTTGTATTTTTTTATAAATATAACTATTAATGAATACAATTAGATGGATAAAAATAGATAATGGAATGATTACAATCATAAGAAAAAGGAGTATGAATATGGGGTGAAAGAGTCCATATTGTTTTCTAAAGATCTTGTTTACGACCCTTCTCAATTTCATTCTTCGTTTTTACACTATTATTAGTCATGAATAATTGGTACATGTGAGTTTGATGACCACGTGATCTATTATGGAATTGATCTCTATTATAACTGTTTGAATAGTCATTGGGAAATAGAATATTTTGCTAGTTACTGGGATACCACTACATTTTATGGATAATTTTATATGATTAAATGTGTGGATAAATAAGAAGTCCAAATCAAGGATGTGATTTCTGGTGTGAATATTGATGAAGATATTGTTGAGGAAATGATAATGAATGTTGAGAGTGAACTAAATAGTTGTCCAAATTATTTTCAGAAGCTAAATAGTTGTGAAATGAATACATTTTTTAAAGGTTTCACTAAATATAAATCATTTCCATCCATATTGAATCTTTATAATTTTAAAGAAGGAAACAAATGGAGTGATGAATATTTTTCTAAACTAAATTCTCTTTTCAATGATATGATCCCATAATTTAATGAGCTCCTTAGTCAAAAATACGATGCTAAATGAATTCTATATCTGAGGGATGTGATCTTTGAATGAAAATATGCATGTCAAAATAATTATATAATGTTAAAAAAATAAAAAACACTTATATAATTCCACATCTGTGGTGTTTATTGACACATGAATAATGAATAAGGTTCTATGAAAGTTTTATGGTATATTCATTTCATTCTAATGTTTAGTCACATGTATGAATGTGTGGAGACTGTAAGAAAATTGAAGTGGAATGCAAAAAAGTAAATATGGATTGAAACATCATCACCTTATAGACTCTCCTCAGTGGAAGAAAATTTATCATGAGTATCTTAAATTCGGAAATGATCTGAGAAACCTTCATCTTTCATTATCTAAAAATTGTTTGAATCCTTTTGGTTTTCAAATAAACACAGTCAATACATGACCGGTTATGTTGGTAAATTTATATTAACACTTTTATAATGCATAAAATTAAAATAAATCAGGTTATGTACTCTTATATTTGGACCGAAATAACCGAGTAATGATATTGATGTTTATTTGGATCTTTTTATCGAATATTTGATATTATTATCAGATTCGTGTTTAGGATGTATGATGCTTTAATAAATGAATATTTCACATTGAGATCCTTGTCATATGTGGTGATTAATTACTTTCCTTCTTTTGTAAATTATTTAAGATATAAAATTAAATTAACTTAAGGGTATACCTTTTCGGAAAAGGTACAGAGTCAATTAGGTTGTGACATTAATCGAAGACTGTGCTTCTTTGAAATCATAGATTTCTACCCTAATAACATAAGTTATAATCATGGACAATATAATTCTATGTAATTTTAGAAAAACATAAGAAAATTTCTCCACTAACAAGTGATCATTATTTTGACAAACTAAAATATGTGTAAACTGCTTTTGGTAAACCATTTTCTTAAAACATAAGAAAACTAGTTAGCAAAGGGGATCATTTTTTAGAAATACCATACTAGAATTTTTTGTACATATGACATTTACTTGATGATATAAATGATGAAAAATATATACGTGATATTATCATTGGAACATTAATAAATTCACACAGTAAAACAAAGGATGGAATTAATACTTGGTTAAACGTTTGTGATAAGGGAATACATGAACAGTAAGTTCCATTGAAGGGTGGAAAATTAATGTTTCATCCTCTTGCTTATTACACTATTTCTTGGTAGGAGGGATATATTTTTACAAACTTCTTGTATGGTGTAATGGTTTTAGAGGGAAATTCATCTAATATCATAAATAAAATCTTAGTGAATTATTTAATGTTTAAGGGTATGAAATAACTTTATTTTTATGTTTTGATGCATGATCTAATCCATGTAGCTTTAGGTTTAATATTTCCCCAGAATTTTCGTCATACATCAACCAAGAATGGTTGCATTTTCAAAGCTACATGCAATAATTCTATAGACCTAGTGAAATTTTGAACTATGGAAATGGGAAGTTTATTTAATATTATGGTAACTAGAAATGTTCTCCCAACCTTCATTTATTGATATGATGGTTCAAAAGATGATTCACATGGTTTGAGAGTTTTGAATATATGGTTCAATACATTGTAGATGGATGTACCCCATTGAACGATATATGAATATTTAGAAAGGGTGTGTCAAAAATCAATTCCTTATAGAGGGTTATATTTGAGGAACTGAATTATATACTAACTACAAATCTGACATTAATATCACGTTTCTATTAAAATCTCATCACATTGGGCGACATCTCAGGGAGTAATATCTTGAAGAGATGTTGTCACAATCAATATTAAAGATCATGAGAAATCCAATCTTCACATTTTTTATAATATTTTAGAAGAAAAATAATATTTTGAGACCCATAAATAAAATTTTAGGTACTTGAATACATCAAGGGATGAAATATATATATCAAATACACATTATCAATAGGTTATAGGATGGTTTCGAGACTATGTGTTTAAGGTGTTGAATGAGAATATAGATTCAATTTCCAAAAAACATTGATGGATTTTATGAGGACCAAATTTTTATGTATTACATTACAATGCTTATGTAATTAATTTTTATATGTTCTACCCAGATGAACATGATGATGAAATTACCACGCCAAATAGTGGAGTTACTCTTTTGGTTGAAGCCATGAATTTTTAGGGTACTAATGATAGAAATCCAATTTATATGAATATTTTATAATTTTTCATCATCAAAAATGTCCAAGGGTAAGATTTTAAAATATTCCAAGTGTTGATTTTTCAATAAAAGTGGGATAATATCTGAAGTATTATTAAAATACCCAAATTAAAATTCATGGAAGGGAATTTTAGTATGGATGGGTATAAAGATGAACTATTTATAATGGGATCACAAGTGGTGCTTATATTTTATCTTCCAAATATCAAAAACAGAAAGTGGTTAATTGTTCTTTTATCAACCAAAACCATTGATGTTTTATATAAAAATTCATCTATGGATAACCCTTTCATTAGGATGTAATAATAATATATCATCTTTCCTCATATAGATAGGTTTTTATATTTCATGGGAGACAACAATGAAGGGATATGGATACTATATATAGTGGTTAAATCCCTTCAGACATAAAAAAAGATTTCAATAATCATGTATTTTTATAACATACATTTTTACCTAATGTTAATATCATTTTTTGATGAATTTGTGTAATCTAAATTATCTTTTAAACCACTTCTACGGTTAATTACTTTTTCAATTGTTGATGCTCGCAATCATGAAGAACAATATGTTTCACAATATACTACTACTCTTAGTGTAGAGGAAAAAGGCCTTTCTTAACTTTTCGATGCTACCAATCTATAGGAACAACATATTGATGATGATGAATCTGAGGAAATTTTATGCAATGATTATTTGATGCTATAGAATAAATTGGAGCATCATAGCGTGTTAGGGTCAGAATACATTATTTTGGTGAAAATAAAGGGATTAAGATTTGTGGTCATATGGAATGCACGTGGATGTAATTTTAACCCCAACAAGTCCATATTCAGAATTCACATTGGAACCATCACTTGGAAACCTATCTTGATTGATGTAGATTATTGGAATCATATTGTTCCTATGACTAAGGAATGGATTTGGTATGATATTACAATAAAATGATGATTTCCTTTCTTTACATTACACAAAAATAAAATAGTGAAACATTGACTTAATCATCATCATCCATGATAGATTTCATTTATAGTATACAAATACAACAAGAAATATATATAATTTTTTTTCTGGAAGGATTTATCGTGGATTACACACAATTCTAATTTGATTTTACCTTAATGATACGGTAGGGAAAATAAACCCACACCCACCTCTCGTCTGTGGACACCTAATAATCTAAAAAGTGTGGAATTGGTTTTCTGGATATCATGCATATATGTCTTTTTAGGATTTTTTTGGCTTGTAATATATTATTTGACCATATGTGAATTTATCACATTCATTGAGAATTAAATATTTCTGAAAAATAAACAAAGTGTTCAAAAAGAGAAATGGGTGGAAAAAAAAATGTACCCCTACCATTTAACAAGGATAGGGTACGATTCACTTGAAAGAATATGTATGTATTTTAAATATAATGTTATAATTTTAGGTGAAATGAATTAAAAATATAATTATGTTCCCTTTTTTATATCGGTATTGATGAATCCAAAACGAAATCCACATCCATCCCACATCATGTGCTTTTGAAGGAGACATGTGAAAATAAAGATGGGAATCTAATTGATGAAAAAAAACAAATTGTGGAAAACAAGTGTAAGTATGATATAAAAATAATTATTTCTCTTTAAATAACTATTACATAACAATGATTACATGATTTTATTTATTTTCTATTTTAATTAGTCACATGAATCATCAACACCTATACTAGATGAATACATACTATTTGTGGAATTATAGTAGAAAGAATAGTATGGTTGCATCAGAGGTGTGTGTTTGGGTGTGACCCCCCAAACATATTTTGAGAAAAAAAATGACATGAGGATAAAGATAAAGAAAAGGAAGATATTGTAGAATAATTATATACACATAAAGATAAATTTAATTTTTATTATAAATTTCTAGCAACTGTTATATGGGGAATCCTAGAGAATAAAAAAGTCGAAAACAACCAATGCATGATCACCCCCCCACCTCACACCCCCCTCTAAATAGATATATGTTGAGGAATTATTCTTAAAGACTATCTTTTTTTAGTTAAAAAATATTATAATAATGTTTTCGATGAAAATTTGAATTAGATAGACATTGATAACATTCCTGTACTGATGTTAAATAGGTTTGAAATGACTATGATTTATATATATCATCAAATAAGAAATAATTTATTGCAAAGGCTAAAGTATTCAATATCCAAGATGATAGTCTAAAAAATAGACCACATCAAATATGTCATGTGAGAGTAAGGATTACTGTAGTTCATGAGACAAGCACTGCGATACCTATTCAACATGATGACAAAAATATCCATATAGTTGACCATGATATTTGACCATTTGTAGCAAGGCCTTCAGATCATGTAAATGTAAAATTCAACAAGAAGTTATTTATTTCCAATTTATTTTTCATACTAAACCATTTTTATGTAATGAAAAATGTTCAAAACTGATGAATGTTATTATACACAGACAAAGGGATGTGGGTGAAATGAATGGTCGAGTCAGAACCATCTAAAGGATTGATCATTCGATTGAAAAGATCATCAAAAATCACCTTTACCCTAAGCATTCAATATCCCCATTTACTAACATTTATGGTTCATGTGGATACAAAGTTACAAAATGTTAGTAATCCCATAGTTTCTTAAGATGAAAAAATATATAGAGAAACAATTAGAGGATACATTACTTTTTAAAATGTAAATGATGTCCTCAAATATGTATACCTAGGAGTCTCAGTTGTAAATTCATACATGAGGTATGTTTTCATGATTTGTTTTTTGAAAAGATGATATATTATGTTTAATTATAACTAAATAAATTTCTTATTTTCTAGAAGAATATATATAAATTCCAGTTGAAGGGATTAACACATGAATATAATTTTTACTCTTTAGTCCTCAAATCACATCTATATAACAAAAATAAATAGATATAAAAAAATAATCAGACATTGACCAAACTAGCCAAATTGTTGGAATGGAAATATACGAATGAAATAATCTTCTTAACGATAATGATACATGAGTGAAAATATAAAATTTAATCATATAAAATATTTATTTATTTATTCTATTTGTTACTTCTTTTTGTGTTTTTTTGAAACATTGGATGCTCAATTTAGTCAATTTGGATACTCCAATGATTTATTTCTTGGATTCACTACATGGATACCTAATAAACTGTCCACACGTGATGTCATTATAAATATGCAGTAAACTAAATTTAATTTTTTAGATCTAAACATAAATTCATATATTTTATATTATATTTTATTAGAATTATATTATGAAATTTTGTTGTTTAAAAATCATGAAATTCATGACATGAGGATAGGCCATGCCCACATAGAGATGTAAATGTTCAAAACATGTATAAGTATTAGGGTATATATCATAAGTTTTGACTATCCAAAAATAGATAATAACAAATTACTTATTATCTTCAATGTTTCATTAAATTTTAAACGAAAAAATAGAAAATATTTTTATCATTATGTCTTTAAATCTTTGAGATATATCACAATCCATCAATAAACCAACACCTACAAAGATCTATTTTCAAAGATAATTAATATTTCCTTGAAAAAATGTACTGAACCATTTTTTATTTTATTCTTCCATTACTACTATAACTATAAAAAATACCCATATTCAATAGAAAAAATAAGTTTTATTAGAAATGAATGGGAAACATACCTGATGAAATAATGTACAAAAATAGCATGAAGATGTGACTTCTATAGAAGTAATGGATTGTATCATATTTATTATTGATTTTTTTTAGTATTAATCACATAAGAATTATTTTATTATATAGGTGGATTCCTTTGTTCATATTGGGGTAGTTTGTTCAAAGCTGCTCATGCACATTTGAGAGTGAAATTGAGATAATGAAAACAAGGAAATGGGTCAAGAATTTATACAACCATCATGAAAAGATGAGTTTCTACTACTTATTTGATTAATTATTTCTTCATTTTACCATCTATTTTTATGTTAACATCTTTTTTAGTTTTATTTAATACTTATTTAATATTTTTTTTAAATCTGTTTAGAAGTCATATATTTCATTCAACTATCTGTGAAAATCCATAAAGAAGATAAAATTGTCCTTTTCTTTTTTGATACCACACATTCCATTGTCGTTATTTGTAGAAGTGAAAACACCGTATACATTTTCCATATAGAACATCGACTAAATATTCAATTTTTCCTATTCAACAAAATAAATTAAATCTAAATCATGGAAACATATGAACTTGGAAATTTTTTTGAGACTTTTGAATGTGTAATAATCAACCGAACATCAATCTGACAAACAGTGTGACTGGTATAAATCCAAGTGTTTATTTTTCTTTAAAATTGTAATTAATTTTAGTAAAAAAGAAAACTGAAAAAATAAATATGCAGAAAAACAATTGTATTGTTTTGATAATTTAGTAAAATTATCTATAAGTCATTTGTGATGTGTAGGAATCAATAACACCTCAATATAATAAGCATGTTTCTATTATGACTCAAAGTGCCCATTATTAGTTTAAAATTTACTATTTCTTTAAAACATATTCACTCACTAAAAAACAATAATTCAACATTTTATTTTAATCCAAAATTATATATATGATTGATAAGACATTTAGGGAATGTAATAATTTGTCTCACATCAAACCGATACACGATGTGATTGGTATGACCCAAATTGCATGTTTCAACTTTAAAATGAAATTTTAGTAAAAATACATGTTCCATGAACAAGAACCATGATAAAGAATTTTTATTGCTTTGATAAATTTGGAAAATGATCCATAATTCTTTGGGTATGTTTATAGATTATTCACACCTCAATCCGATGTATGGTGTGACTATTATAATTCCATGTGAATCTTTTTATTTAAATTGATTTTATTTTTTGTAAAGAGACAACTAACATTCTCAAAACTAATAAAATACATTAATAATGTTTTGATACTATATTTCAGTGATACATGCGTCATTTTTTATGTATAGGAATTAGCCTCACCACTATTCTATTTTCTATGTTCTCTGTTTGAATCAAAGTTGTTCTTATCAGTTTAAAATTGGCATTTTAGTTTAGAAGGTTTCACTCACTGAAAACTATGAAAACATTCTCATATTGTCTTTATAATTTAGGGAAATGATTCATATGTAATTTTTAATGTCTGAGCCATAGTCTAACCTCAAATAAACAAAGGATGTGACCAATACGACTGAAATTGCATGTTTCTAGTTTCAATGGAAATATTAATAAAAAAACACATTTGACATACTCAAAATCAATAAAATGAATTTTTATTGTTTTTATAATATAGTAAAATGAACCATTATTAAATTTTTATGTGTATAAACCGTCTTCAAATTAATATGACGTAAAGTGTGACCAGTATAATTCAATGTGTGCTTATTTGTTTAAAATAGTTATTAATTTTTGTAAAAAGAAAAAGTGACATACTAATAATCAAGAAAGTGCATTCAGATTATTTTGAATCATTATAAAAATGGTTAAAATTTCTGATATATCATATAGAAATCAAGTCGTCCTAAATTTGACACACGGTATGACCGATATAACTCAAATTGTATCCTTTTATATAAAATTTTCATTAATTTTAGTAAAAAGAACAAGTGACATCCTGGAAAATGATAAACTGTGCTTCTATTATTTTTATACATTAGTAAAATAAATCATATGTCATTTGTGATTTCTAGGAATTATCCTTCCCTCTGCCCGATGAACAGTGTTATCGGTAAGACATCATGTGCATCTTTTTATTTAAAATTGATATTAATTTTAGTAAAAAAAAATCTAACATACTCAAAACTGAGAAACACATTCAGATTGTTTTCATACTATTGGACCCTTCGTGAGATAATTGTTTTAACAATCACAAATCATGCTAATTTAAAAATCAAGATAAATCACATATTATGTTTTCTGTGATGATAATCATGTGAATTAATAATTAATAGTGAATAAATCATGTCACACAGAATAATTTATTTCAATATTTCAATAAATTATGGATATTTGTGTTTTAATAAATACACATTTTTATATTTACATGCAATAATGAATTTCACATTTATCTAGTATTGTTCTCTATAAGATATATACATTTTATGTTTTCAATGTCTCTAACATCGATTGGTAAAAGGAGTCACCGATTGATGAATCGCCTTTGAGGACTCACCGATCAAATATGGCACTGATGTGGGACTCACTGATTGAACAAACAACACACCGATGGACAGTTCACCAATGATCAGTCACATCGATCGTTCAAGTGACTCATGGATGGTTGAATTTCTGGTGATCGACACACCGATAGATCAAAGGACTCACTGATGGATGAGTCACTGATGATAAACACGTCGATATTTCAAAATGAGTCACTAATGACAACTCCCCAATGGTTGGATGTACCGATAGCAGAAATGACTCACTGATTCCTAGAGTCACCTATACCGATGGAATGGACTCACCGATATAGAGAGTCACCAATGCTGATAGACTGATGCTATTGAATCACTGATACTTATGACTCACTGATAGTCAAAAAAACTATTTCTTATTTATTTATTCAATTTTATAACTAAAATTCATATTCAGATAAGTTAATGTGTCTGACATTAATGAATGTTGTTTGTATAATATTCAATGGACAGTACGAGGTACAAGCATGTGGGGAGATCATTATGTCTGTTGGATCATGAAGTATAAAAGGATAGCATGCTGGATCAATCAAGGAAATATATAGAATAACTGTAATAAATGAAGGTCTGTAAAAAAGAATAACTCCATCATAATTCTATAATCCTTGAAATCAAAAGGAATAACATACATGCAGGTGATGAAGTCAAGATAAACCTAGTGAGCTACCCTAAACATCTTTCGATCAAGAAGCTGACTATCTCATAATTATATAAGCTAGAACATAGAGGATTCGAAACTCTGTTTTGGAGTCAACTTCTTGAATAGGACTTGAACTTCAATTCCACTACATCAAACGAGTCCATATCTACACAGCATAATACAAATAAAAATCTAAACCTAACTCTACATATTTATCTTTGTAATGTTTATTTATTTACATATCTATGTAGGGTAGGTATCTATCTGTTAAACAAACACTAAATCCTTTTCATAACTATAGGATGCATGATATTCTCAATCTCACACTATCTTTATTCTTCTGTATCCCACATAGAATAGTAGATAAGGTCGTGTTTGACGTGTTTTTTGTTTTTCCCATGAAGAACCGTTGTAGGGGTAAAGGGTGACCTGGATAGCCTTGAGTGTTGTTGTGAAATCCGATCAAGGTTGTGGATCAAACTTGTTTATAAATTTAAACTGCTTGGTGGCAAGTGATCACCAAGTGGAGACAGAAAAGTATCTTCTTGAGACTGAACCTCTGGATTAAAATTCCGTTGTTCCTATTGTCAAATTATTTTACTGTCCTTTATAACCGATTTCATTCAAATAGAGTAAAACTATGATAGTTAGTTTAGAATGTTTTTATAACAGTTTTTAACATGTAGGTTAGTTTTAAAAGTTATATTAATCGCTTTGTAATGCCCCGACCCCAGTCACCTAGAGTCGGTGCATTATTACGTAACATTGGCATAATCACAAAAGATCAAGTCTCGAAAGACCTATTAGTTTAGTAGCCTTGGAAACAATAGATACATTCATAAATTTTTCATTACATCATAAAGTGAAAAATCACAATAACATAGTCTCCATAGTCCACACTCATATCCCCTTCATACTATCCCTACAGGTCAGTCAAAATATATTTCTTCACATCCTAGGAAAATAAAACATAGAAAGGGGTGATCTCAGATGATCAGTAAGGTTAATAATATAGCAGAAACATTCATAAATAAACATAATCATTTAATTCAATGTATAACTAAAACAAAATCCATTTAAACTTGAACATCAGTATAATATGGAAAAAATAAAATGAAGTAATGCCATTTAATTATTCACATGGATATTATACTAGTTGAATAATCACATGAAATATCAATAACAACTTTCATAATGATGGAATGCATAATGCCAGACTTTCATAACCACATAGTCAAGGCCTTGTTCCAAGACTAAAAATAAGATTTTGTCAAGGCCTTGTGCCGAGACACTAGTTTGTCTCATGAGACCTACCGATGCATCGAGGAGCTATAACGAGATCTACCCTTCACTTATTAAGTCCAATGCATTCCTTATATGAAAAGGGTTAAACATATAATAAACCATAAGATAATCGTATCACAATAAACATACATAACATTTCCATATTTCAATCACAAGATATCAATACAACACATTTATATAATGAAAACATTATCAAAATCACTTTCAATACCAAAATAAATGAAAAGTAAAATATGGTATTTATTTTTAATTTAAAAAAATTTATATCTTGTAGAGGAAGCCAAAACTAAAATAATGGTATTTAATATAACATTATATTGACCTTAAATTACACTAATTACATTTAATCGCGACTAAGAAAACTTAAAAGTTACTATTCACCAAAAATAATTTTCATCCCATTGAACCACATTTTACTTACTAATGACAACCATGTATCTAGTATTTTTAAAATTCAATTCACAGAAGTGGAAAAGTTTCATTGAAACGAGAAATTAGTTTTTTAACTACCACTTAGTGGTTTCACTATTCATCAAAAACTGATGTTTTTCAGAAAAATACCAAAAATTCACCCTAAGTTATATTTGATATTCCTAATTCAAAAATGATTTCTATTTTAAAAAAATCAAAACATATAATTTGAATTAATTAATGTAATAATTAATTCCCGCTGTCACAACAAATAGAGTGTTTTTAAGAAACAATATATATCAAAATATTGACAATTGTTTATGTCCAATAAAGTGAAATTAATTCTAATGACCACCATTCGATAAAATGGAAAACATATATTAAAATTATACTTTAAAACCAATAAATAGTATAATTTATCAATATAAATTATTTTTTAAAAAATGTTATTTTGAAGTATTTTTTCTATTCATAGAAAATTGGATGTTCTTAGAAAATTACAAAAAATTCAACATAGGATAATTTCAATATTCTGAATACAAAAATGTAGTCCATTTTGAAATATAAAATTTATATAATTTCAAAAAGTGGGTATTACTATTCATAACCGCTACTTTGATTGGTCACGGTGTGTTAGAACTCGAGGTTTTGTACCACACACGCTGCTCTATTATTCAAAGAGAAGCGTACCATGGAAGCTTGGGGTGTTACATTATCCCCTCCATGAAATAATTTCATCCTTGAAATTTTTAGAATATTACTGCATAAAAAGACTTAGGTGGTTCTTCATCATAAGTTCCTCGAGTTCACACGTTGCATCTTCCATCTTATGGTTCCTCCATAGAACTTTTACCAGACGAGTCGTCCTGTTTCTCAACACTTGTTCTCTCGTATCCAGAATCCTGACAGGCTCTTCACAATATGATAAATCGGGTCCTAGTTCTAATTCCTCATAAGTGATTTCATCTGTTGGGTCAAGCATGAATTTTATCAACAGTGATATGTAGAACACATCGTGGACTTTAGAGAGACTTGTAGGCATTGCCAAACAGTAGGCTATAGCCCAAATTCGTTCTAGAATTTCAAATGTTCTGATATACCTGGGACTTAATTTTCCCTTCTTAGCGAATTGTATAACTCCCTTTTATGGAGATAACTTTAAGAAAACATGATATCCTACCTGTAATTCCAAATCCTTACTTCAGTTATCAGCATAGCTCCTCTACCTACTTTGAGCTTCTTTGATGTGGTTTTGGATTACCTTCACCTTTTCCATCATTTCCTCAACAAGTTATGGGCCTACGAGTTTTCTTTCACCAACATCATCCCAACATGTTGGTGTGCGACATCTCTTTCCATATATTGCTTCATATGGTGTTTTCTAAATACTTTAATGGCAGCTATTGTTATAGAAAAATTATACTAGGGGTAAATATTGATACCACATAACCTGAAAGTCATGTTAGCATGATCTCAACATGTCTTATAAGGTTTGAATAGTCTGTTCTGATTATCCATCTATTTGATGGTGGTAAGCATTTCTCAAACGAATTTTAGTGTCCAGGGCTTTCTGAAGACGTTTCCTGAATCATGATTTAAAATGGGGATCAGGATCCAAAACAATTGATAGGGGTACTCCATGAACTCTTACAACATTGTTAATATATTGTCTTTCTAAACTTTCAAGTGGTAAATCTTCTCTTATAGCAAGAAAATGTGCTGACGTGGTAAGAAGATCAATAATGATCTATATTGCATCATTGTTTCTTGGAGTCTTTGGTAGTCCCATGACAAAGTCCATCGTAATATTATCCCATTTCCACTCAGGTATGGGAAGTGGTTGCATAACTCATCCAAGAAGATGCCTCTCAGCTTTCACTTGTAGACAAACCATGCATCCTGACACAAAATCAGTACTCTCCCTCTTCATGTTGTCCCACAAAAAATGTTCCTTCAAATCTCTATACATCTTAGTGCTACCAGGGTGTATAGAGAAATTGGAACTATGAGCATCATCCAATAATTCTCTTTTTAGACTAGCTATATTGGGAACAGAAAGACTCTTCCCAAATTTCAAAATTACTTCTTCATACACAAAGTCACTCAATCTCCTATTGTTCATAGCTTTAATATTCTTTTGAAACACTTCATCATTGGTCTGAGAACTTTTAATCCTTCCAAGTGAAGATGTTTTGGCAAAGATTTGAAAAATCATTGATGTTTCCCCTTCCATAGTTATCCACATGTCCATCTTCACTAGATCCATGAAAATAGGATCCCTTTCAATTCTCATATTGTTCAAAACTCCATGATCATTTCTGCTCAAATAATCTGCCACCTTATTTTCCTTCCCTGGGTGGTAGTGTATCGTGAAATCATAATCCTTGAGTAATTTAAGCCATCTCCTTTGCCACATGTTGAGTTCTTTTTGGGATAAATACACTTCAAACTTTTGTGATCAGTATAAATTTCACATTTTTCATCATAGAGTTAGTGTATCCATATCATCAAAGAAAACATCACAACTGTGAACTCGAGATCTTGAGTAGGATAGTTTTACTCGTGAATTTTCCACTGTCGTGATGCATCGACAATAACCCTATCATTCTGCATAAGGACACAACCAATTATTTTATTCGATGCATCATTATAAATAACAAACCCATCATTCCCAGATGTTAGAGTCATTGACAAATATTCTCTTTATTTCATCGAAACATTCTTCACAATATTTTGTCCAAACAACATTAAAGACTTTGCGTGTCAGCTTCGTTAATGGGTTAGCCAATTAGGAAAAATTCTGGAAAAAACGTCGATAATAACCTAATAAACCTATAAAACAACATACCTCAGTTATACTCATTGGTGCTATCCATTCACTGACCTATCTTGTCTTAGAAAGATCAACAGAGATTCCCTCCTTAGAGACAATATGGCTAAGAAAAAAAATCCCATGAAGCCAAAATGCACACTTGCTAAACTTCCCCTGTAATTCATGCCTTCTAATAGACATTAAAATTATGTGCAAATGATTTTCATGATCATAATAGCTTTTTCAGTATACCAATATATAATCATTAAATACCACTATGAAGTCATCAAGATATTCCTTGAAAACTTTATTCATTAGATCCCTGAAGACAGAGGGTGCATTAGTCAATCCAAAAGGCATTACTGTAAACTCATAATGTATGTACCGGGTTCGAAATGCTGTCTTCGGAATGTCTTCCTTCTTCAAACCCAACTGATGATATCCAGATCAAAGGTCAATCTTTGAAAATTATTGATCTCCATGCAGTTGGTCAAATAAATCATCAATGCGAGGTAGGGGATACTTGTTCTTTATTATTATAGATTAGATTTCCCTATTGTCAATGTACAATCTCATAGATCCATCTTTCTTCTTTACAAAAAGAATAGGTTCTCCCTGTGGAGAAACACTAGGGAGAATTAATACCTTATAACTCAATTCCTCTAGTTGTTTCTCTAGTTCCACTAATTCCACAGGGGCCATTCTATATGGGGTCTTTGATATGGGCCTTGAATAAGGAATTAGGTCGATATAAAACTCAACTTCTCATTCGGGAGGATGCCTAGTTAAATCTTCTAGAAACACATCAACATATTCTCTCACAATATTTACATCATCTATTTGAACATTACCTTCCTCACCCACAGTTATTTCATTCTCTTCCTCCCAAATAAGTGAATTTAGTTGAGCTACATGGGGTGGATCTAGATAAGAGTTAGGTGGTGATGATTCTTCTCTAAATATAAGGTGTTCTTTAACATAGTCATAAAAAATCATAACCTCTTTCTTCATACAATAAATCATTGCATCATGTTCTGAAATCTAATCCATACCAAGTATTATATCAAATTAAATCATGGGTATGACGATGATATCATAATATAAAGAAAATTTATGTGCTCTAATGGGCACTGATTCACAAAACATTGTTGCATAGATATTTCACTAAGGTGTTTTGACTGACAACTCCCTTGTTAAGTCAAATTTGAAAGATCTAATTTTTTTAGAAAACTGGGAAGATATGAAACATTACGATGATCCAGAATCAAATAATGCATTTTCTAAACTTGAGGAAACCATTAAATTACATGACACCACGTCTTCCGGAGCTTCTAACTCAGCATTATGTATAGAATAAGATTTTCCTTAATTCTTTGGCCTTTTCTGAGGTAAGTTTTTCTGATGCTTAGGACATTCATTTTCATAATGTCCCATCTCCCTGAAATTGTAGCATTGAACATCAGTAGCTTATTTCTTCCCCTTGCAATCACGAGCATGGTGGCCTTTTTCAACACACTTGTAATATAATCCCATTCCTTTCAAGAGAGTACCAAGGTGTTTCATCCCACATTTACTACATGTTGGATAATCAACTTTTCCCTTCTTCCCCTTATTTCCATTTCCAGAGTGATCATCAGATCACTTCATCTCTTGATTTTCATTATAGTCGTAAGACTTTGAGAATTCATTTTCTGTCTTAATAGCACTTAAGACAATGTCTTTGTATAATAAGAAGGATTGTGAGACCAATTCTCGATCGAGAAATGGATTTAACACATCAATGAAATGATCAATATTATATCGTGGGATACTTATATAATCTGCAGCATACCTTGCTAACCTTGTAACGTTGACCTCATACTTTGCGACATTCTCTTCCTCCTTTTGTCTCACACTCAAAAATTGCATTTCCATATCTGCTCGATGGTCTCGAGGAAAGTATTTTTCCATGAAAAGCTCTTTGACCTCCCACCATTCCATATTTGATACTTCATCATCTTCCATTGTGTTTTGAATCAATGACCACCATTGACCAGCATCTCCAGTGAGGCGGTAAACTACCATTGGAACCTTTTCCCTTTCACTACTCCACAAGGCATGAAATATTTTCTCTAAGGAATTTGTCCATTTCATTGGTACTAAGGTATTTGTACTCCCATTGAATGTTGGTGGTTTTTTCTTTCATGAAGCGTTCTAAACTTGATCCTCCACGTTTCGAATCAGGGTGCTCCATATGAGTAAGGTTATTATTCATAACTTGAGTGAGTTGTCCCAGTATGGTGATAAGATGATCTGTACTAGTTGTATCACCATCTCCATAATAATTATATTGAGACGGATGGAAATCCCTACATGGATTTCGTGCATTGATACGGTTTCCACTCCTTCCACTAGGCACCATTTATATTCAATGGCTTAAACTAGATCAGAATATGATTCAAATTACATAATTCCATACTTGTAAAAAACTTAACATAAATTGAAAAATTTATAGATATAATCTGTAATCATAAAAATGTTTTTTTTTTGAAGAAGTATATACTCATAAACCCTTCATAATGGTTTTAAAAGAAAACGAAAATTATAATAAGCATATCCCCTAGGAGTGTCGTAACCAAGAGTGAAACAAGGCCTGTTGTCATGCCCCAGTTCCCGTTCGAGTCTAGCTCAAAGTGGTGTTTTTGGGTTTTACCCCTAGGTACATCTATGCCAGAGCCGCCTCTACCAACTTGTATCCAGACAGGGATATATTTCTCAGAGAAGTCAAAAAATCTCTATAATACCAAAATTTTAGGAAGTTCATCTATACTAATCCTCAAATTCTATCTTAGGGATATGTTCTCTAATCAGAGTTTTTCTAAATCTAGCTTCCAAGGTTAGTATTAAACTACCTCTGATACAAACTTTAATGGCCCGACCCCAGTTTCCTAGAGTCAGTGCATTATTATGTAACATTTTCATGATCACAAAAGATCAAGTCTCAAATGACTGAATAGTTTAGTAGTCTTGGAAACACTAGATACATTCATAAATGTTAAATTACATCATAATGTGAAAAATCAAAATAACATAGTCTCCAACATCCACACTCATATCCTTTTCAGACTATCCATGCAGTTCAGTCATTAAATATTTCTTCACATCCTAGGAAAAATAAAACATAGAAAGGGGTGAGCTCAGATGCTCTGCAAGATAACAATATAGCGGAAACTTTCATAAACAAACATAAACATTTAAGGCAATGTATAACTAAAACAAAAACCTTTTAAACTTGAACATCAACATAATATGGATAAAATAAAATGAATTAATGCCATTTACTTATTCACATGGATATTCTACTAGTCGAATAATCACAAGAAATATCAATAACCACTTTCTTAATAATGGAATGCATAATTCTAGACTATCATAACCACGTATCGAAGGCCTCATGCCAAGACTACAAATATTATTTTGTCAAGGACTCATGCCAAGACACTAGTTTGTCCACTCAGACCGACCTATGCATAGAGGATTTATAGCGGGCTCCACCAGTCACTTACTAAGTCTAATGCATTCCTTATATAAAAATGTTTAAACATATCATAAACACTGCTCAAGAACCATAACATCATCATATCACATAAAACATGCATAAATGAAACATATCATTTCTACATTTCAATCACAAGATATCAAAAACACATTGATATAATCAAAACATTATCAATCCCATTTTGAATACCATAATAAAATAAAATTAAAACATGGTATATATTTTTCATTTAAAAAAATTTATGGCTTGTAGGGGAAGCCGAAACTCAAATATTGGTCACAGTGGCAGAGAAGTCATTGTCACCGCATACGTAAGACAAAAACATTCCCTATTATCATTTTGTAAAATGATTCGTATAAAAATATTCCTTTTGAATAAAAATAAAAGTGAAAAGTTTTTATACACCATATTAATGAAATTTGTGTATAAATTAAAATATTCCTCAATTAAAGGAGATTGAGACGAAGTCCCTTGCCTCGTGTCCGACATGACTCAATTATTATTTAATCTCTTGAATAATAAAATATAGTTAACTGATACTTTCTTAAGAACCTTTTTCAAGTTCATTATTCCTTTTTTATCATATATTACCATGTTCTTGAACATTATGTAATTATTTAAGTTAATAACGGTTGTTTTTCTGATCTTTGGTATTTGAGAAAAAATAAACATATTATAATCACATGTTGATCATGTGGTGAAATATACATTATATCCAGAATTATATTCATGATCTAGATATCATATATATCATATATATCTAGTATATGAATTCATTTATAATATTACATAACATTTAGAGGTATGAAATGAAATGCACCGTTCATGGAGACGGTAAGTAGTACGTATGCATGAACGCTACTTTCATTTATATTTCATATTTAATGGAATGAAATCAAAATGATATAAAGGTATATTATAATTCTAGTAAAATATCATATATAATAACATTAACTCCATCCTTTATACGACCCATATATCACATTAACGATTCAAATCACTTTGAGGGGGCGGTAGTCCGTACTTCCTAAAATTAAATTATCACGTTGACCCACTATGGAAATCATAAAGGTATGACATAAATGAAAAATCCATAATCTTATGGAAAAAATAATCATAAGGTTTTGTAAGAAGATTGAACAATCATCCTTTCAGGAGGTAGTAATTCTCTACCCACAGAAACAATATGTTCTTTAACCATTATATGAAGGTGTGTGCAAGTTTAGATGAAGGTGTGTGAAAGTTTAAATCAAATCCTTCTCATGAAAACATTGAATTATATTGAGGATAATTCTGTTTTTACAAAAGAAACAAATAAAAATAGTTTAGTGGTTTGGAGAAGCAAAATAAAACAAAACAAAATAAGGGAAGATATTAACTTTAAATCGTGTAACTCCCATCTGTATGAACCAAAATGGTTTCTTGAAGAGCTTCCTGCCTAAGGTAAGGCTTCTAGGATTAAGGGAGGAATTTTTAGAGGGTATTTGGGTAGAGTTTGGCCGAGACAAAATGCTTTTAAGGTGTGAATATGATGGTAGAGGTGGGGGCCATTTATAAGAGGAGAGGAGGTGCTCTTTTGGAAATTCATGAAATGTTACTTTATTATGAAATGATTTTCGGATTTTAAAGGTCCCACAATGATATATTTCGAGGATAAGGTGATTCGGGTTCTAAATACACCCATTAAATAGTTTTTAGACATGTTTATGTCTTGGAATGTACATTATCGTTTCATTTTATTTAAATTGTTCACTAATGAGGTAATCACTGCATCATCATGGTGTCATAAATAAATTTATTTATTTAATGTCTAAAAATTATAAATCAATTACCATGACCTAGGAAATCGTTTTAGATTTCCAATTAATATTTTTAGTCAAATTGTTAACTTATATAACCCCATGTAATAATAGTTTTAGTAAAACAACACATGTTTGTGACAATTTTATTTTTACTTTAAATAAAAAGTTATTAATGTCATTTTCCTACACAAGTGGCTCCATGGAGTCCCCAAGTTTACCCATAGATTTTATTGGTTGGAAATGGTTCCTCAAATAAGGGTAGGACAAGTTTAAAGGTAATTTCATATTATTATAACATTATATTTACCTTAAATTACTCTAATTACCTTTAATCGTGATTAATAAAACATAAATGTTACTATTCATCAAATATTATTTTCATCCCATTGAACCAAATTTTACTTACTATTGACAACCATGAATGTCGGATTTTTTAAATTCTATTCACAGAAGTGGTAAATTTTCATTTCAACAAAAAATTAGTTTTTTAACTACCACTTAGTGGTTTCATTATCATCCAAAATTGAAGTTTTTCAGAAAAATGCCAAAAATTCACCCTAAGCTATATTTGATATTTCTAATTCAAAAATTATGTCTATTTTACAATATTCAGAACATATCCATTGTAATAATTAATTTAATAATTAATTCTCACTGTCTCAACAAATAGCGTGTTTTTAAGAAACAATATATATCAAAAGATTGACTATTGTTTATGTCAAATAAAGAGAAATTAATTATAATGACCACCATTTGATAAAATGATAAAAATATATTCTAATTATACATTAAAACCACTCAATAGTATCATTTATCACTATAAATTATTTTGAATAAAAAATTTGTTTTTAAGTATTTTTTATATTCATAGAAAATAGTAAGTTCTCAGAAAATTAAAAAATTCAACTTAGGATAATTTAGATATTCTGAATACAAAAATGAAGTACATTTTGAAATATAAAATTTATATAATTTCAAAAAGTTGGTATTACTATTCATAACTGCTACTTTGATTGGTCGCGGTGTGTTAGAAATCGAGGTTGTGTACAACACACGCTGCTCTATTATTCAAAGAGAAGCGTGCCATGGAAGGTTGTGGTGTTACATTCTCCCCTCCTTCCAATAATTTCGTACATGAAATTTCTAGAATATTACTTCATAAAAAGACTTGGGTGGTTCTTCATAATATGTTCCTTGGGTTCCCACGTGGCCTCTTTCATGTTATGGTTCCTCCATATAACTTTTACCTGAAAAGTCACCCGGTTTCTCAGCACTTGTTCTCTCGTATCCAAAATCCTGATAGTCTTTTCGGAATAAGATATATCGAGTTCGAGTTCTAATTCCTCATAGGTAAGTACATGCATTGGTTCAGGCATTTATTTTCCCAATAGAGATACATGGAAGACATTGTGAACATTATTGAGACTTGGAGGCATTTCCAAATTGTAAGCTACAACTCCAATTCGTTCTAGAATTTCGAATGATCCGATGTACCTGGGAATTAATTTTCCATTCCTACATAATCGTATAACTACCTTCCATGGAGATACCTTCAGGAAAACATGATCTCCTACCTGAAATTCCAAATCCTTCCTTTTATTATCGGCATAGCTCTTCTGCCTACTTTGAGCTACTTTGATGTGGTTTTGGATTACCTACACCTTTTCCCTCGTTTCCTCAAAAAGTTATGGTCCTACGAGTTTTATTTCACCAACATCATCCCAACAGGTTGGTTTGCTACATTTTTTTTCCATATAATGCTTCATATGGTGCTAACTAAATTATTGAATTGAAACTATTGTTATAGTAAAATTCTACTGAAGGAAAATATTGATCCCACATACCATGAAAGTCATGTGATCATTATCTCAACATGTCTTCTAAGGATTGAATAGTCCGTTCTGATTGTCCCTCTATTTGAGGTTTGTATGAAGTGCTCAAATGATGTTCACTGTCCAGGGATTTCTGAAGATGTTTCCAAAATCATGATTTAAAATGGGGATCACGATCTGAAACAGTCGATAGGGGTACTCCATGAAGTCTAACAATTTTTCTAATATACAGTCTTGCTAAATGTTCAAGTTGTAAATATTCTCTTATAATAAGAAAATGTGCTGACTTGGTATGACGATGAACAATTACCCATATTGCATCATTCCTTCTAGGATTCATTGGTAGTCCCATTAAAAATTCCATCATAATATTATCTCATATCCACTCAACTATGGGCATAGGCTGCATAACTCCTCCAGGAAGTTTCCTCCCAACATTCACTTGATCACAAACCATGCATCTTGAAACAAAATCAGTAGTCTCCCTCTTCATGATGTCACGCCAAAAATGTTCCTTCAAATCTCTATACTTCTTAGTGCTACCAGGGTGTATAGAGAAATTGGAACTATGATCATCATTCAATAATTCCCTTTTTAGACTAGCTATATTGGGAACACAAAGGCTCTTCCCAAATTTAAAAATTCCATCTTCATACACAATGTCACTCAATATCCCATCATTCACAACATTAATCTTCTTTTGAAACTCTACATCATTGGTCTGAAAACTCTTAATCCTTTCAAGTATAGATGGTTTGGAAACCATTTGAAAAAGCATTGATGTTTCACCTTCAATAGTTATTCCCTTTTCCATCTTCACTAGATCCTTGAAAAATGGATCCCTTTCAATTCTCAAATTGTTCAAAACACCATGCTATTTTCATCTCAAAGCATATGCCACCTAATTTTACTTCCCCGGGTGGTAGTGTTCCATGAAATCATAATCCTTGAGTAATTCAATCCATATCCATTCCCTCATGTTGAGTTTTTTTTGTGAGAAAATATAATTCAAACTCTTGTGATCAGTATAATTTCCACATTTTTCACCATAGAGTTACTGTCTCCATATCTTCAAAGAAAAGATCATAGCTTCTAACTCGAGATCATTAGTAGGATAGTTTTTCTCATGAATTTTCAACTGTCATTATGCATAGTGAATAACCCTATCATTATGCATAAGGACACAACAATGTCCTTTCTTCGATGCATCACTATAAATAACGAACCCATCATTCCCTGATGGTAGAGTCAATATAGGAGCATTGAATAATCTTTTTTTTAGTTCTTTGAAACATTTTTCACACTATTTTGTCCAAACAAATTTACCCACTTTACGTGTCTGTTTCATTAATGGGTTAGCCAATCATGCAATATTCTGGACAAAGAGTCGATAACAACCTGCTAAACCATTGAAACTGTGTACCTCAGTTATTCTTGTCAATGTTGGCCATTCTTGGAACTCTCTTGTCATAGAAGGATCAACAAAGATTACATTGTTAGAGACAATATGGCCAAGAAAAGAAATTTCATGAAACCAAGATTCACACTTGATAAACTTCCCATATAATTCGTGTCTTCTATGAGTATTTAGAATAATGCGCAAATGATTTTCATGATCTTCATAGATTCTAGAGTATACCATGATATCATCAATAAATACCACTATGAAGTCATCATGATATTCTTTGAAATATCTATTCATTAGATCCATGACGACAGAGGGTGTATCGGTCAATCCAAAATGCATTACTGTAAACTCGTAATGCCAATACCTAGTTCGAAATGCCATCTTCGGAATGTCTTCCTTCTTCAAATAGAACGGATGATATAAAGATCAATGGTCAATCTTTGAAAACTATTGAGATTTTTGCAGTTGTTTGAATAAATCATCAATGTGAGGTACGAGATACATGTTCTTTATTGTTATAGCATTTATTTTCCTGTAGTCAATGCACAACCTCATATATCCATATTTCTTCTTTATAAAAAGAACAAGAGATCCTCACGGAGAAACACTAAGGTGAATAAATCACTTATAACTCAATTCCTATAGTTGTTTCTTTAGTTATGCTAATTATACAGTGGCAATTATATATGGGGTATTCGATATGGGCCTTGAACCGGGCATTAGGTTAATAGAAAACTCAACTTCTCATTCTGGAAGATACCCAGGTAAATCTTCTAGGAACACGTCAACATATTATCTCACAATAGGTACATCCTCTATTTGAACATTCCCTTCCTCACCCACAGTTTATTCATCATCTTCCTCCCTAATAATTTAATTTAGTTGAGCTACTGGGGGTGGATCTCGATAAGAATTAGGTGGTGGCGATTCTGCTCTAAAGATAAGGTGTTCTTTATCATCGTCATCAAAAATCGTAACCTCTTTCTTCTTACAATAAATCTTCGCATCACGGTCTAAAAGCCAATCCATACCGAAAATTATATCAAATTCAATCATGGTTATGATGATGAGATCAGCAGATAAAGAACATGTATGTGCTCTAATGGGCACTGATTCACAAAACTTTGTTGTAATGATATTTCCCTTAAGTGTTTTGACTGAATACTCCCTTGGTAAAAAAAATTGGAAATATCTAATTTTCAAAGAAAACTGGGATGATATTAAACAATTATATGATCTAGAATCAAATAATGAATTTTCTAAACATGAGGAAACCATTAAATTACCCACCACCATGTCTTTCGGAGCTTCTACCGCAGCAGTAGTGATAACATAAGCTTGTCCTTGATCCCTTGGCCATTTCTGAGGTAAGTTCCCCTGACCTATAAGACATTAATTTTCATAATGTCCTAACTCCCTTCAATTGCAGCATTGAACATCGGTATCTTCTTTCTTCCAATTGCAATCACGACCTTGGTGTCCTTTTTTACCACACTTGTAATAGACTCTCATTCATTTCAAGAATGTAACATGGTGTTTCTTCCCAAATTTACAACATGATGGATAATAAACTTTTCTCTTCTTCCCCATATTTCCATTTCCATTGTGATCAGTGGATATCTTCAACTCTTGCTTTACTTTAATGTCGTATGACTTAGAGAATTCCTTTTCCATCTTAATAGCACATGAGACAATGTCTTCGTATAACGAGAAGGATTGTGAGACCAATGCTCGATAGAGAAATGGTTTTAACCCATCAATGAAATGATCAATATTACTTCTTGGGTTACGTCTATAATATGTAGCATACCTCACTAACCTTGTAAAGTGGGCCTCATACTATGTGACATTCTCATCCTCCTTTTGTCTCAAACTCAGAAATTTCCATTCCATATATGATTGATGGTCATGAGGAAAGTATTTTTATAATAAAAACTCTTGGAACAACCTCCATTCCATATTTGATACTTCATCATCTTCCTTTTTGTTTTGAATCAATGACCACCATTGATTAGAATCTCCAGTGGGGTGGTAAACTGCCATGATAAAATTTTCCCTTTCACTACTCCCCAAGTCATGGAATGTTTTCTCTATGGAATTTATCCATTGCTCAGATACTAAGTGATTTTTACTCCCATTGAAAGTTGGTGGTTGTTGCCTCATGATGTGGTCTAACATTGATCCTCCACATTGCGGATCATGGTGCTCCATACGAGTAATGTTATTATTCATAACCTAAGTAAGTTGTCCCAGTATGGTGAAAAGCTGACCAGCACCAGTTGTATCACTAGATCCACTATAATTATCTTGAGCAGGAGGGAAATTCCTACATGGTGTGTGTGAATTGATATGGTTTACATTCCTTCCACTAGGTGCCATTTCTAAACAATGGCATAAACTAGATCAGTTTATTAATCAAAATACATAATTCCACACTCGTAAAAAACATAACATAAATTGGGTAGTTTATGGATATAATCCATAATCAAAAACATGTTTTCTTTGAGGAAGTATATTCTCATAAACCCTTCATAATGGTTTTTAATTAAAACAAGAATTATCCTAAGCATATCCCCCAGGAGTGTCATAACATAGTGTGCAAAAAGGCTCGTTGTCATGCACCAATTCTCGTTCGAGTCTAGCACAAAGTGGTGTTTTCGGGTATTACCCCTAGGTACATTTGTTCCAGAGTTTCCTCTACAATCTCATATCAAAACTGGGATGTATTGCTTGGAATACTCACAAAATATCTATAATACCAAAAATCTATGAAGTTCTTCTATACTAATCTTCAAAGACTATCTTAGGGCTATGTGCTCTAATCAGAGTTTTTCTAAATCTAGCTTTCAATGTTAGTACTAAACTACCTCTGATACCAACTGTAATGCCCTGACCCCTGTTACCCAGAGTCGGTGCATTATTATGTAACATTGGCATGATCACAAAAGATCATGTCTCAAAAAACTTATTAGTTTAGTAGACTTGGAAACACTAGATACATTCATAAATGTTACATTACATCATAAAGGGAAAATCACAATAACATAGTCACCATAGTCAACACTCATATCCCCTTCAGACTATCCCTACAGGTCAGTCATTATATATCTCTTCACATCCTGGGAAAAAGAAAACAAAGAAAGGGGTGAGCTCAGATACTCAATAAGGATAACAATATAGAGTAGAATTTCATAAATAAACATAAACATTTAAGGCAATGTATAACTAAAACAAAAGCCTTTTAAACATGAACTTCAGCATAATATGGAAAAAATAAAATGAGGTAATTCCATTTACTTATTCAAAAGGATATTCAACTAGTAGAATAATCACATGAAATATCAATAACCACTTTCATAATGATGGAATGCATAATTCCAGACTATCATAACCATGTAGCAAAGGCCTCATGCCAAGAATACAAATAAGATTTGTTCAAGGCCTAGTGCCAATACACTAGTTTGTCTCATTAGACCTACTGATGCATCAAGGAGCAATAGCGGGCTCCAACCATAACTTGTTATGTCAAATGAATTTTTTATATGAAAAGGTTTAAACATATCATAAACAATGCCCAATAACCATAATATGATCATATCACATAAAACAAGCATAATGGAAACTTAACATTTCCACATTTCAATCACAAGATATCAAAAACACATTGATATAATCAAATAATTAAAAAACCCATTTTAAATACCAAAATAAAATAAAATTATAACATGGTATATATTTTTCATTTAAAAAAAGATAGTTCTTGTAGATCAAGCCGAAACTCAAATAATGGTCCCGGCGGCAGAGAATTCGTTGTCGCCGCATACGTAAGACAAAAACATTACATTTTTTCATTTAGTAAAACTCTTCATATAAAATTATTCCATTTGAATAAAATTAAATTTCAATGTGGTTTATACACTGTATAAAAGAATGGTGTGTATAAAATAAAATATGCCTCAGTGAAAGGATATTGAGATGAAGTCCCTAACCTCGTGTCCGACTTGACTCGATCATTCTTTAATCTCCTGAATAATAAAATAGAGCTAAGTTATAATTTATTAATAATTTTTTTCAATTTCATTATTCCTTTATATCACTTATTACCATGTTATGAACATTATTTAATTATTTATGTTAATAACGGTCGTTTTGTCGATCTTTGGTACTTTTGTTAAAAACAAATTTCTTATAATTACAAGTTGTTAATGTGGTGAAATATCCATTATATCCAGAATTATATTCATGATTTATATATCATATATGTCATATATATCTAGTATATACATGAATTTATAATATTACATAACATTTAGAGGTATGAAATAAAATGCACCATTCATGGAGACGGTAAGGCGTACATACGCATGAATGCTACTTACATTTATATTTCATATATTAATGGAATGAAATAATAATTTTATAAAGTTATATTATAATTATAGTATAATAAAATATATAATATCATTAATTGCATCCTTTATATATCCCACATATGGCATTAACTATTCAAATAACTATGAGGGGGCGGTTGTCCGCACTTCCTAAAATGAAATTATCTCGTTTATACATAATGGAAATCATAAAGATATGACATAAATGAAAAATACAGAAGAAAAAGGAAAACATAAACATAATATATATCATAGATAAATATAGTTACATCTTAATTGTCCCCATGAGAGGTGATAAAGAAGATTGTGAAATCATTGTTTCATGAGGCAGTAATTCGCCACCCACAGAAACAATATGTTCTTTAACTATTAGACGAAGGTGTGTGTAAGTGTAAATCAAATCCATCTCATAACGAAATCCATGTATATTGAGGATACTGGTGTTGTTACAAAATAAAATAAAAAAAATATTTTAGGGGTTGGAGAATAAATATAAAACAGTACAACATAAGAGAAGACATTACCTTTAAATCGGGTAACTCCCCTTGGTTTGAACCAAAATGGTTTCTTGAAGAGAATTCTGCCTAAGGTAAGGCTTCTACGATGAAGGGAGGAATGTTGAGAGGGTATTTGGGTAGAGGTTGGACAAGACAAAAGACTTTGATGGTGTTAATAAGGCTGTAGAGGTGGGGGCCTTTTATAAGAGGATAGGAGGGGCTCTATTGGAAAGTAATGAAATGTTACTTTCTTATGAAATGATTTTCGGATTTTAAAGGTCCCACAATGATATATTTCGAGGATAAGGTGATAAGGGTTCTAAATCCACCAATACAATAGGTTTTAGACAAGTCTATGAATTATATTTTACCTTATCTTTTCATTTTATTTAAATTGTTCATTAATGAGGTAATCACTGCATCATCATGGTGTCATAAATAAATTTATTTATTTATTGTCTAAAAATTATAAAGAAATTATCATGATGTAGAAAGTATTTTTAGCTTTCTAATTAATATTTATAGTCAAAATTTTAACTTATATAACCCCATGTAATAATTGTTTTAGTAAAATAACACATGTTTGTTACAATTTTATTTTTACTTTAAATAAAAAGTTGTTAATGTCATTTTCTTAAACAAGTGGATCCATGGGGTCCCTAAGTTGACACATGGATTGTATTGGACTTCCAGGACACATCAAATAATGGAATTACATGTGTAAAGGTAGTTTCATATTATTATAACATTATATTTACCTTGAATTACATTAATTACCTTTAATCGCGATTAATAAAACATAAAATTTACTATTCACCAAATATTATTTTCATCCCATTGAAAAAAATTTTACTTACTATTGAAAACCATGTATGTTGGATTTTTGAAAGTAAATTCACAGAGGTGGTAAAGTTTTATTTAAATGAAAAATTAGTTTTTTAAATGCCACTTAGTGGTTTCACTATTCATCAAAAATTGATGTTTTTCAGAAAAATACAAAAATTCACCCTAAGATATATTTGATATTCCTAATTTTAAAATGATGTCTATTTTACAAAATTCAAAACATATAAGTTGAATTAATATATTTAGTAATTAATTACCGCAGCCATAATAAATATAGTGTTTTTAAGAAACAATAAATATCAAAAGATTGACAATTGTATATGTCCAAAAAAGTGTAAATAATTCTAATGACCACCATTGGATAAAATGGTGAAAATTTATTCTAATTATACTTTAAAACCACTAAATAGTATAATTTATCACTATAAATTATTTTGATTAAAAAAGTGGTTTTTAAGTATTTTTTCTATTCATAGAAAATTGGATGTTCTCAGAAAATTACAAAAAAAATCAACTTAGGATAATTTCAATATTCTGAATTCAAAAATGAAGTCCATTTTGAAATATAAAATTTATATAATTTAAAAAAGTGGGTATTACTATTCAAAACAGATATTTTGATTGGTCGCGGTGTCTTATAACTCGAGGTTGTGTACAATACACGCTTCTCTATTATTAAAAGATAAGCATACGATGGAAGCTTGGGGTGTTACATAATGGTTAGTATAGCCGCGAACTAATCAAAATCATGAAAATTTATTGAACATTCAAAACACAAATTAATTCACTAAAAACTAACTTAAATTTTATATTTAATTAGGGGAAATTTTCAATGAACCAATTATTAAAAGAAATTTCTATATATACTCAATTAACCACCTATTGTGTACCCTACTCTAACAATCATTTTGTATTAGAGGATTTAATAATTTTTCTATTTTCAAAAAATTTTCAATATTTTTCAACTGTGATTGTTGTTATATTTCAAATATCATAAAACTTCTGTTAGTACTAAATTTTTATCTATTTTAAATATTTTCAAAATGTATATTATGAGCAATAGACTAGTAATAGCTGATACTAACAGACCACCATTCTTCAAGGGAAAAAATTATTCTCAATAGAATCATAAAATAAAAATACATTTAGAAAGAACAGGATTTGAAATCTAGACTTATATTTAAAGAAAATATACAATCTCTGAAACAACTAGAAAAACATGGGATGAAGATAAAACTATATCATTTAACAATAACTATAACGATATAAATGCATTACACTATTCACTTGGAGATGAAGAATTTAATCTTATTTTTTCCTGTAAAACTGCTAATGAGATTTGGGACACTATAGCTATTTCCCATGAGGATATGACTAATGTGAAAGAGATAAGAATAAATAATTATACTATTAAATATGAAAATTTTATAATTAAGCATGATGAATCTATTTCTGATATGTTTCTCAGGTTCAATAAAATTATGAAATACATGATTTCATTAGATAAAGTTGTTATAGAAAAGGAGTAGATCATGAGGATTCTGTGATTCTTACTATAGAGATAGAGAGGGACATCTGTATCCTTATGAGAATCATGTGACATTGATAAAATTTCAGGGAATGAACTAATTTGAATGTTAATGTTGTATGAAGAGGAACTAAATTTAAATCAAGATGAGTAAGAGACAACGATAAAATATATAGCATCCAAGAAGACCACTTCTAAGAGACAAGAAAAACAGGATGTTCAAGCTATTATTGAGAGTACAAGTAGTGAAGAATCATCTTGAGACAGTGATGGGAAAATGGCCTAGCAGGCTAGGAGTTTCATAAAATGTAATAGAAAGAAAAATTTCTTCAAGAAACCAAACATTAAATGAAAATATGAAAAAAAAGAAATTGATAAAAGTATTGGATGAAGCCTGATGAATCAGAGGAAATAGTTTTATATGAATTAAATTGACAGGGAATTTCGAATATGACTTTCCTAAATTAAATTATTAAAATAAGTATGAGTATAAATATAGGAAATAAAAGTAAGCAATAAAGAACACTTGGAGTGCATCTGAGGATAAATACATTGAATTTTCTTCTTCTCAGAATGAGAAAAATATATAAAAATTGTACATTTTGAAAAATTATTCAAAGGTATGCATAAAATCTCCTTAACATAATAAATATTATTCTAGAGATTAATCTGAATCTAAAAATATGATCAATGATGAAATATTTGAGAATTATATTATTCTTGAAGAAACCTATAATAAACTGAAGGATAAGTATAAACAATTAAAGAATCAACATGCATTTTCTGCAAATATTAAATTTTATCTTTCTATTGATAAAGAGAAATATTCACAAATGCTAAAGGAAAACAATGGCCTAAAGTTATCTAATGATCAATTAAAGTTGGATTTGAAAAAATTTACCAATTGAAAAAAACACAATCACCCAATTAATTGGTAAGAAGATAGCTCATACGTATTACAATGGAATAGGATATTATTCAGGAAAAATAAATATATCTAAATCACATTTTATAACTAAATAGGGAAAATTCGCTACTTTTTCCATAAATCAAGATTTTTATAGAAAGTTATACTTCTGAAAAATCATTTACTGCATCATGTTATTCTGGGAAAAATAATGTTTATTTTTCAAAAACAATACAATATACATATAGGAATCCCATAAGACAATTTTGGGTTCTTAAATACTTTATTAATAATGTTTCTAGACCTATAAAAATATTGGTACCTAAATATTTTTTTAGATGAATTGTTTTGTAGGTAAACTACCTAAAGAGTTCCTATAGAAATATTTAGTACATGGGCAATGGATTTTCAAGACACATGATAGTATATTTACCAAGCTTCATGAATCTCACCAAGACTGATGGAGGATATGTCACATTTGGTTACAACAGTAAAGAAAAAATCTCCAGCTTATGCCATATTGGTAACCTTAACTATAATTTAATTTCGAATGTACTTTAATTTGATGGATTAAGATACAACATAATTAGAATATCTCAACTTTCTGATGATTTATTTAATGTCTAATTTAAAAATGATTGATGTCATGTTTTTTATTCAAAAAATATATTAGTATTCACTAATATTTGAAATGATAATGTATGTGCTATAAATTTTGATACACTAGTATCAAAGAATATTTCCTTTTTAAGTGCCATTCACAAAGAGTATTGGCTCTCGCACAAAAGACTAGGACACTATAATGTGAACTCCCTTAATAAATTAAGAAGAAAATTTTTTGTTCTGGACATTCCCAAGATAGAGTTTCCAGACAATAGAGTTTTAAATCCATGTCATAAGGGAAAGAAACAAAAATCTCTTTCAAACCAAATAAATAAGTTACAACTTCTCAACCTCTCGAGTTGTTTCAAATATAATAGTTTGGGCAATCTGGAGTTTCAAATCTCAATGGGATGAACTAGGATTATGTTCATGTAGATGATGTCTATAAGTATACTTGGACCTTTTCCTTAGCTCAAAAAAGTTTATCTTTCTCTTATTTTACCATGTATGATATGATTGTATAAATTTATTTTCGACCTAATAATAAATCATTAATAAGTGACCATTGATGTGAGTATTAAAATAAATACATTGAAATTTTTTCACACAAGATACCTATAGGCACAATTTATCATCCCCTATGACACCTCAACCTAACAGAGTAGTAGAAAAAAGAAATAGAACATTACCAGAAATTTCATTAAGTATACTTAATGAATATTACTTACCTATTTATTTTGGGGTTCAAGATATTAATATAGATTTTTATAGAATAAATAGACTCTTAATTAGAATTATCCTTAAGAAAACTCATTTTTGTTTTGAAATAATAGGAAACTGAAGATAGATTATTTTAAATGTTTGGATGTAAATTTTATATTCTTAACCCTAAAGATAATATATATAAATTTTCCTCCAAAAGTGATGATTGAACATGCCTTTGATATTCTACATAAGGAAAATCATTTTGAGTCTTTATTAATAGAGCCAAAAGGGTGGAAAAATTTGTGCATGTTATGTTTGATGAAACAAATCAACATGAACCTAATACCTTTCTAGAGAAACTTGAAGTGGATATGTCCAATATTGAAATTAATTCTAAACCCTATAAACATATTATAAAAGAATCTATTAAAACATCCAATTCAGGGAATTCTCTAGGTTCTAGTCATAATGAACCAGAATTAAGTGGAAAACCTAAAATAACTAGACATACATTTACTATACAAACTAGAATCCTTAAAAACCATGCCTTAGATGTTGTAGTTAGTGATTTAGATAGAGAAACACAAAGTTTAAATTCCATGAGAATTTAGGTTTAACATGAAGAATTTTTTTCACAACTTGAAATAAAAAATATCAATGATTTAATCCATGATGAATTTTCCGTGATGACTGTGCAAAAAGAGCTTAATCAGTTTGAGAGAAATAAATTCTAGAAGCATGGTGATAGACCATAAGATACCTGGACCATAGAAACTAAATTTGTGTATAGTAATAAAGTAGATAAAGTTGAAAATATAATTAAAAACAATGATATATTGGTTGAATAATTCTATAATAAAGAATAAGGAATTGATTATAAGGAATCTTTTGCACCAAAATCTAGGCTTTAAGACATTAGAATCTTACATGCCTACGCAGTGCACTTGGATTTCAAACAATATAAAATGGATTTCAAAAGTGAATTCAAAAAAATTTATATTACTGTGGATGTTTTCGTTGAACAACAAATAGGTTTTATAGATCCACCCTTTCGAAATCATGTTTTCAAATTAACAAAAGAATTATATGGTTTGAAAAAAGCATTAAGAGATTGGTATGATAAGATAAGTAACATTCTTATCTCTAAAGGTTCTATAGATGGTGTTTTAGATCTTACATTATTTATAAAAATAATATCAAAATATTCCTTAATTCATCAAATATATGTAGATGATATTATTTTTGGATATTCTAAAAATTCATTATGTAATGATGTTTCAAAAGTGATTCAACGTGAGTTTGAAATGCGTTTTACGGTTGAAATTAAATATTATCTTGTATTTCAAATATTTCAAAAAAAATGGAATTAATATAAATCAATTTAAATATACTAAATTTATTTTGAAAATATATGGATTTTATGGAATTAAGATTAGTGAAACACTTATGAGTTTTACATAGAAGTTGGATTTTGATAAAAATGGGAAATCAGTTGATCAAATTTCAAGGAATGATTGAGAGTTTATTTACATAACTCCTAGTAGGCCAAATATCATTTTTAGTGTGTGTATGTGGGAATTATTTCTAGAAAACCCAAAAGGGAAACATTTTAATACTTTCAAAAGAGTGTTTGAATACCACAAATATACATATAATTTAGGATTGTTCTACCATAGAGGGAAAACTTTTGATATGGTTATCTATTCTAATGCTGACTTCGGTGAATGTATGTTAAATAGAAAGATCACCTTTGGAACATGTCACTTTTTGGTATAGTCTCTAATATCATGGTGTAGTAAAAAAGAAAAATTGTGTTACATTATCAATAACTGAAGAACAGTACATTGCTGCTGATAGTTGCTATGCACAATTTTTTTGGATGGAACACACTTTATAAGACTATGGATTTTAATTAAAACATATCCCCAAAAATTGTAACAATACATGTGCTATTAACATTTCTAAGAATCTAATATCTGATTCAAGAACAAAACATATTGATATAAGACATCACTTGTTGAGAGACCATTATCAAAAATTTGATACAAATCTTGATATTTTTGGGATGGAATATCCAATTGATGACATTTTTACGAAACCTTTAAACTATGAAATAATGAGCTACATCAGACATGAACCTGGAATGAAAAATATTTAAATATTATCTAACCTTACCCCCTTAGAAAAATCTATTTGTCTTCTACACTACACATGTGAAATCGATCTAGTGAATCTGATTATGTTAAACTGATAAGGTGAAACCGATTGTGTGAAACCGATCAGGTGAAACTGATCTGATTAAACCTATCATGTGAATACAATCGTGTAATTCCAATCAGTTGATACTGATAGTATTATGGGGAATCTGATACAAATAGAGACATTTTAGTAAATCTGTTTGTCTGTAAATTTTAAGTAAAATGACACAGTTTCATTTGTTTTTATATTACCGCTATTATATTTTATGTTTTTATGAATTATAACCCCTAAATGATAAAATAGAAATGATCCATGACCATTCAATACCTACCCAAATTTTTAACCTAATACCTTTCAACTTCTTTCTTCGAACCTAGACCTTCGTAATGGAAAGCACAAAGCATGCGATGGAAGGATTGAGTGAATAATTATTGGCAAAAAATCAAGACGGAGAATCAAACAGTGCCACTGGTTTTGTGAATCTAAATTTGGGAAGCTACATAGTAACTCTTGAGAAAGATGTTTCACCCAAATTGTTGTTGTCGAGAAAGTCTCTATTGCTGAATGTTTTTAAATCACAAGGGTGGATTAGTTTATTTGAATACAATGAGAAACCTTTGTATCCCCTGTTTTAACACCAATTATATCTCTATTTTGAATTTTATTTGGAAGAATCTGAGGAGGCTTTGATGAAATCAATGGTAAAGGGAAAGGATATAACTTTTTCTTCAAGAGAAATAGATGAATTCTTGAGGATGCTGCATGAAGTCATATTTGATGACTTCCATGGTAACATTCCACTGACATCATATTTATTTTCTTATGAAAGTGAATTTAAATAGATGAATTGAAATATTTAATCAAGGAGAAAAATAGATTCAGATTTAGATGGAGAGGCCATAATTATATTCAAATTCATCCAACAACAAATCTTCCAAATTAAGGGAGATTTTTTTACTTAATATATCATGATGTCTTCCTAGTTTATTTATGAAGAATGATATAAATGTTAATCTGTGAAGGTATCTTATGGTAAAAATATATGAAATTATCAAACCTTCCATGAACGTAACATGTTTATATTTTCTATGGATGATTTATACTTTTTTGGAGAATTTAGGATGTGTGGAGGATGGAGATGATGTGATTACTGCATCTAGTGGTTTTTCCTACACAAAGACATCAAAAAAATGATGAAAATATTTTGGAAACCATGGAGGAGAATGTGGGTATCAGATGAGGAGAAATTGTATGAGTATTTTAGTCCCATGGATCATCCTACCAGACTAAGGAATCAAGATGATCCGAGTTTTAGACCTGGTGAGTTGGCAGTGTGTTCAGATGATGAACAAGATGATCCTGAGCCGTAATGAAAAGAGGGGTATCTTATAAATTATAGGAGTGACCCATATATTTCTGAAATCCCTAGAGATATGACATATGGACGTGCCATTCCACCATTAGAATAACCATCTACATATCCTTTTTTAGATGATTATGATGATTTGGAAGAGACTTAAGTCTAAGGAGATAAAGGTTATGAGATCAAGACTGATGGTGAGGTTGAGGATGATGATGATGATGATGATGAGGATGATAATGAAGAGAATGTTAGTGACTCGTTAAAATAAAGAAAGTGTGTACTCAATTCTGGTGGAGAGTCTATTCATATAGATGATAATGAGTCTCATAGATAGAATGATGCTGATCCTGATGAATATAATGTTATCAATCATGATGGACATGATGATGGAGATATTGGCAATGAGGATAGACATGACCACCTTGATTATACTCAAAGAATAATTCGAGAACTCTCTAAAATTATGTTTGGAAGACATAATGAATAAGATGAAGCTCACATTGCACATGTGCCTCAAAATGAGGAGGAGCCCCAAGTGGCTCAACTGGATGGAGTGAATAGAGTTCAAGAAGAAGTTCTAGATCAGATAGTAACTTTTCCCATAATGATATTTGGGCTAGAGGTCAATAGGAAGAATATGAAGCTCAGAATAAGGAAAATACTCAAGGTATAAGAGTAATAATTGATACTATGGAGCCTAGATATTATTATTGTTTTTTTGAGTGGAATAGAAATCAAATATATATCTTGTTTGTTCAATATTATGATTCATTTAAGGATATGGTAGCTCCTCCTACTCCACAAGATGATGTGGAACCGATTTCACCTACTTTACCTATCATTCCCACCAGTGATGAGGCTATTTTACATTTAGTTCATAGTGACTAGGTCTCGAAGTCTGATCTCAAACAATTAAAAACTGATATATGTGAATCGGCGAGATCCTCTATTGGAGATAGAAAAAAATCATCTACTTATATGATTATTTTAGAGGTATATCTTACTAGGATTTCTAGAATGGTAATTTAGAAGATACAACCAAATATTATCACTACAACCATGACATAGTGGTGTAATAAATGTTCTTGAGAACCTTGTTACACATCTTATGAATGAAAATTCGAAATCATTAAAAGAGGGTCTTCGAAGGATGATTTTCGGTGCATCCAGTTCAATAGATACCTAGCTTGATGCTGATTGGAGTCCCTCGTGACTATGATAAGAGAAGATATGATGTCCATTCAGAATGGATCTGATAAAGAGGCCCTTTCCAAAGTGAAAAGGAATAGTGACCATGTTTATAACATGTTGAGAAAACATGGCAATGAGGAAACGGCTTCTCAAAATACGATTAGAGAAAAGGTGGATATGTATTTATCTAAAATCAAAACCAAGAATTTTTTGAATAAAAAAATTATGTACTTGGCTAGGAATCTCATGATACCACTAGTGACCGAATCTTTCAAGAAGAAATTGATCCAATTGAATTATTTTACACCCACATTTGAGAAATTCATGGAAAAAAAGGATTTTGAAATGTCTATACATTATGGGGTGAAATAATCAATGATTTTTATCAATATTTTGAAGCCCTACCTACATGTGTAGTATGTGGATATAGTTGTCCCTTCAGTTGCTTAAATCAGACCTGGTTCACTTCCTCCTGATCAGATAATATTATCTCTTACTTTTTCTCAGATCAGACTAGTTACCAAAAGTAGCATCAATGTAATGTTATTTTAGAGAGGAGACCAAGCTTGCATCAAATGTTCCTACAACCATTTCATTAACTAGGGTAATCATTCATCCAGTTCTTCATACACCCACAACCCCACTTCATTAACCCACTATTGACCCTTCATATATAGGAAAATCTCCTCAACCTTCCATGCCTTATCCATGGATCATTTTTTATAGTTATTTATACTTTTGGTTTGATGGTTGTAATCTTTGTACTATAAGTAATATAAATTTGGCTTCAATATGTTTCATGTTTCTTTGTTTGTTTATTTTATCCTTTATGCTTATTTAAACTTTTTTCTAATACCAAAAGGGTGAGAAATCTATGGATGGAATAAAATCATAACCTAAGGGGTATTCAATCTGTTGCATATGAAAGATGTCATGCAATAAACATATAATATAATTATGTATATATATATATCCCAACTATGATATAAATAGCTATGTCTGGTCTAATAAAACTTATTGAGGGGGGGGGGGCATGAAAGTGATCGAATATAAATCTCTTCTAAGAACATTCTAAATATTCTCTGGTAAAATTATTGTGGGGGGGCATAAAATGAAATACCATATGGTTATATTGAGAATTCAATCACTATTGGTATAATCAGACATGTAATTTTTATTCCTTAACAACTTGTATGACTCATTAATTCATTTATTTGTGATCATCAAAAAGTGGGATATTGTTGCACTCTTTGTGAGATAATTGTTTTAATAAACAAAAATCATGCTAATTTACAGATCATGGTTATTTGCATATTATGTTTTATGTAATGATAATCATGTGACTGAATATTTATAATTGAATAAATTATGTCACATGGTATAATACATTTCAATAAGTCAATAAATTATGGATATTTGAGTTTCACTATATTTACATGTTTATATTTACATGAAATTATGAATTTCACTTTAATTTGGTACTATTTTGTATAAGACAGACACTTTTTATGTTTTTGAAGTCTCGAACATCGACAGGTTCAAAGGAGTCACTAATGTCTGACTCACCGATGAGGACTCACCAGTCAATGGATACACTGATATAGGAGTCACCAATAGAACAAACAACACACCGATGGACAAGTCGATGATGATCGGTTACATCAATTTTTCAAGAAACTCACTGATATATGACTCACTGATGCACGACACACCAATAGTTCAATGGACTCCCCGACAAATGAGTCACCGATGAGAGACAAACTGATAATTCAAAACGAGTCACCGATGAGAGACAAACTGATAATTCAAAACGAGTCACCTATGGTGATTCACCGATGCCCAAACAGACCGATAACAAAAATGACTCACTGATGCCAAGAGTCATCGATACCAATGGAATGGACTCACCAATACAGAGAGTCACTGATTCTAATAGACTGATGTTATTGACTCAGCGATACTTATGACTCACTGATAGTCATAAAATCAATTTTAAACTTTTTAATTAAATTTTATATCTAAGATTCATATTTAGACAAGTTAATGAGTCTGATCTTAATGAATACTATTTGTAGGATATTCATAGGACAGTACGAGGTACATGCACATGGGGAGATCATTATCTCTGTAGGATATCTATGTATAAAAGGATAATAAGTAGGATAAATCAAGGATATATATAGAATAACAGTAAGAGAAGAAATTGTGAAAAAAATAACTATAGTATAATTTCAAAATCCAAGAACTCAGAATATAGAATATAATGGGAGATCAAGAAGTGAAGATATACTTTCTAAGCTACCTTGATCATCTTTTGAACACGATTATTAACATATCATACTCTTGGAACCAAAAAAACAGAGGCTTCGACACACTGTTTTGGATTCAACTTCACTAAGAGGACTCGAACTTCAATTCCACTACATCAAAGGAGTCCATAACAACACTGCATAACACATTTTTCCTTCTCCTGATAACTCTAAATCATTTTATCTTATGTTTCTATTCATTTACATTTCTGAGTGGTGTGTGTTCTTCTCTGTTACACACACACACACACACTGACTGTTCACCTTAATTGGAGGATACATGATATCCTCAATCTCACACTCTATTTATTTTTTTCTATCCCATGTAGAGTAGTGGTAGAGGTTGTGTGTAACATGTTTGATTTCATTCCCATGAAGAACTATGGTAGAGGTTATGTGTGACCTGGAAAGACATGGGTGATGTTGTGATCCACGATCTGCTGTGTTTATCATACTTGTTTATTAAATTAAACATCTTGGTGGCAGGTCATCACCAAGTGAAGAAAACTAAGTCTCATCTTGAGACTGAACCTATCGTTTTGAATTCCACTACGACAATTGTTATTATCTTTTATGATGTTTTATAAAAAATTTAATTTAATAAAATTGAAACTCTAATAGTGAGTTTAGGAAGAGTTTAAAATAGTTTTTAACTAGTAGGTTAGATTCAAAAGTTATATTAATCTCTAGGTTAGTATTGTTGAGAACAAATGAATCTCCTAGGAAATACATTAAACATTCCAGACTCTTCATAAATTCACTACAAACTGACATGGATTGTATTATTAATTGGGGAAAATTTTAGAAGAACACATTCTTAATAATTATTTTTATAGATACTCAATTCACCCCCTCTTGAGTCCTCTACTCCAACAAACATGTACTTTGAAAAAACTACACATAAGTAAATTTTGGATGTGTAGGTATCATACGAATGTGCCCAGTAAACATGAAGAATATAAAATAGAACAAAAACATAATAATGTGAAGACATGAACATAAATTTTGAATATATAAATAGGGAGTCATGATATAAATCTTTGAAGTACAATGCATAGATCATCAAAGAACATTAAACATGATAAATTAACATTGGTAAAAAACATGGAATTATGGAAACTATGTAAGCACATAATATAATTTCTATAGTAGCCAAGACATTGCTTCCAATACCCTCATAGAGGAAAAATTCCATCACTAAACTAGGTTTACATGATATTCCATCCATGGATTGCGGAACTGGAATTACATTCCATTATAGCCCTTTATTCCTGAACATGTATAACATTTAATTCCAGTAATGTCTATATCATGAGACAAAAACATTTACCGAATTTATTGGAGGGAGATATAAGTCCCACATTATCATAATGAAATCATTCATAAATGTTCCACAGAAACATAAATCATTTATCATAGCATAACCTATGAAATAAAATGCGATTATTAAACATCATTATTAAATAATATGATCCATATAAAATATCATTCCATCATTAATGAAATCAAATAGTAGCAATAATAGGGATAAAAACATAACCCTATTTAAAATGTGTCATCTTAGATGGAAAATAAATTTGATAAAATACTTGAACTTAATTCATGAGGAAAATATGATTTCTTCATAATTTTTTTTTTCACATAATGCTATGAAATTATAAAAAAATAATTTATTTTAAAATAAACACGAAATCATGTATAGAAAGATTCATGGAAATAATTCAGTAAGAAGATGTAAAAATCCTTTCAGGTCGTATAAGTAAAAAAAATCTCATACTCTTGTCAGAAAAGTCCAAAAGTGCCTCATATGGGAAACAAAAGAAATATTCCATCCAAACATTGTAGTAAAAGTCAAAAATGGGTAAAATTACATAATACATAGAAAAATAGTAAACATTTTATTAATTTTTTTATAAAACATTGACATGGAGGATAAATACACCCCCAGTAAATACTTAGCTATATACCAATTCTGATAAAAATGAGTTTGAAACATTTTCCCTTACCATAGGTACGATATAATTCGTATGTGTCCGAACCTCTAGTATAATGATTTAGATAATGTTATAAACTGATTCCAGAATCATGTTCATCATATATGCTTATATTCTCAATCATGTTTTGTAATAATTCTATATTACCCTTTATTCCGATTTTAACTATTTTATGATCATATGCATGTATTGTCAAATTAGTTAAGTTTTATCTTTATTGGTCATGGTTTTATCATTTCAATAATTATATTAGAATAATATATATTATATATATTTGTTAAATTAATTTATATAATCATTATTTAAGGAATATGATGCATAACGAATCACATCGCATCATGGAGAGGGTTGGTCGTACGTATGCACGAGTGACAATATAGTTCCCATAATTGTTGAATGATATTAAAATAAATGGTGTATAATATTTAAACGACAATATAATTTTATAATAATCATATATAGATAATAATTTACTCATTATACCTTTCCAGGTATGTTGGTGATGAAAAACATATTACTCTGCAGTGTGGAGACGGTAAGTCGTACGTACGACGTGTGGTGATTTCGTTTTCCATATGATGGATATGAGATGAAATATGTTTGTTTCATATATATAATAACATATAACTATATTATTGATAATAATTTTATTACATTATACTGAAATAACTAATAAAGAATATGTATAAGAAGAAAGAAGTTTGAAAGAATCAGTTTAAAAGATTACATCTTCCTTGACGTGCTTCCCCTAAATCTCTTCATAGAGAACTAGAGTTGGTATTTGAAGATAAAAAGAACATATAGAATAAAAATAAGAAGGTTTATAAGGAAAAATTTTAGGGGTTGGCCTAGATTGAAGGTGAAAATTGAGGTGAATATTTGAAGGAGGATGTTGGCATTTATAATTGTGATGATGAGAACTTTTGGAAACCTCCAAATATAAATAATTTAATAATTTGAAAATAAATCCAAACCACTCAAAAATGAAATATAATTGAAACTAAAATACTAGAAGGTTGAAATATAATCATCAAATAAAATCAATGAATGATTGTATGTCCATTAAAAGATTATCTTTTCAATTGGACACTTAGTTATTATATTCCATTTTAATTAGGGTAACAGATATTTCAATATTAAAAGTGTAAAATAATTAATTATTTGTTGTCAAATAGATCATAAATATATAATTAAGAATTTTTTTACCAAATATTAATTATTATAAATATTTTTATATTTGTTATCATTTTAAATAATTTAATTAAACGCTATTTAGATAATCTATCAATAATGTCAATTTTGACACTATTCAATTTATTGATTTTAAAAAATATAAAGAAAAAAATATAACATAGAAATAATCGTTCTATTATATTCCTATGAGGTCGATATTATCTATAAAATTTAGTGTACATAATAATTATACCAAAATATATTTATTTTAATATTTTGAAAAACATTTATTTGATATCTATATTAATAAAATAATTACGACAATGAGTTTGTGTAATTAATTAATATACTTATTTTTTGAGTGAAAAGTGAAAATAAAATATTATAAGGAAAATAAATTTATTATATTTTTTTAGAATATATTTGGTCAAATTTATCTTTTATAAAATCAAACATTAAATGTTTTTACTTATTAAAGTATGAATGTGACAACTTTAATATTACGTTAAACAAAATAATATAGAGGTGATAATGTATTCTATAAGGCTCAAAATGGTTAGTATCTTGACTTTTGTATGATTATGGTCAATATATAATCAAAAAATAATATTTTGTCATCTATTTAGACATTTTTATGGTTATTAAAAATTTAATAAAAAAATAAATTGATTTCTCATGAAATAATTAATTTTTACATCATCAAAGAATAAGAATTCAAGGTAACTATTTATGTCATAAAAATTAAATATAAATTAACATGATCTAGGTAATTATATTATCTTTACATGCACTATTTATTTTATAATATATCACCTGGTTATACCTATATTAAATTTACTATACTTATAAGAAACATGAGTTTGACATTTTGTAAATTTAATTGGTTTTATTAAAATCTATGTCAATTTCATTGTCAAGTGGACATTAAACGGATATGTATCAATACAAATAATTTAAGGAAAAAATTTTATTCTTCTAGTAGGATTTAGGTCGGTTTTAGGATAATTTTATTGTTCTTATCATATCATTATTTACCCTAATTTTCCTATTTTACCTTTAACTATGGTAAATAAAAATTACCATAGTTACTATTCATAATATACAAAGATAAAATTAAAATATTAACATATTTTTTACCCAATAATTTTAAATATGGAATTCATTTTTCATAATTCAAAACATAGAGATCGTATAAATTAATTAAAAATTAATCTTGTTGTCAAAACCAAAAACCAGGTCTTCAAGAAGTAAAAACATTTCAAAATATTATCTTTCATTTATCTCAAATTTAAATGTGAAATTACTTCCAATGACTAACATTAGATTAAATGATTAAAAAATCCAATTAAATTTTAAAACCATTTAAATAGATAATCTAACTATATAAATAAACTTAATGAAAAGGAAGTTTTGAATTAAAATATAGTATTTTTCTTTATTCCTCAAAATATGAATTTTTTCAGAAAAATATTAAAATTTCAAACAAGTTAAATTTTTATGTCTCAATTCCAAATAAGACATTTATTTTATAAAATATAATATACAAAATTTTATGAAAATTGATTTAAAATTGGTGCGCCATCCAATGGTTGTAAAAATATATTTTTTTAAAAAATATTTTTATATAAGAAAAATTGATTTTGATCTTATATAATGTACTAGATAATATATAATATGAGTTTTAAAGTTATAAAAAATTCATATTTTGATTAATATTATTCATAATTTAATGTTTACAACCTATTAAATAATAATAATTTAATAATATATCATTGTTTAGTAAAACTCGGTATTGCGTACAACGCAAGCTACTGAGAAAGATTGCTCTTGTGTCTAACACTGGACAAGTTAGTGTTACATGTATTGAAATCTTCCTCTGATGTTTCATATAACTTATTCAAAACATAGTTCTTTTATAAATTGATCAAAATATATTCTAAGTGTAGCGTGAAATGAATTTTTTCAAAAGAACATGAAATTATTTGTAACACAATCTAAGAATAGTGTTGTGTATACTAGAAGATAATAAGGTGATGTTTATAGCCCAAGATAATCTTGGTTTGACCTACATCATAAGACATAAAATAAAATAAAAATAAATTATCTCATATAATATTAGGGGTTAAATTATTCCCTCTTAAAATGTATTTCTCCTATGAAATTCTTCAGGGTTATAAATGGTGTACTAATTGAAAGATTATTTCATAGAAACACTCATTGTAAAAAAGAATACTAAAACATCATTTTAAAAGAAATTTTAGAAACATAATAGTTACCCATGGTAACTCACAACATGGTTTCCACATAGAAGAACATAGGTGGGAAGTGAAAACATTGATATAGTAGAGAAATATGACCATCATGTTCTGATTGATAATGATAGAGAATATGTTTTGGAAAATATTAACTACATGTAATCCATAAATCTACGATGATTTATGGGACCATCTAATTCATCGGATAATAATGTACTAGGATAATATTTTTTTCAAGACCCTTTTCTTAAAGTTGATGAATTTTTTCATGAGAAGAAATACGTACTTTATTTTAGTACAATCTGATCATCGGTAATTCCATAGAAAACTTCCACTTTGTATCTAATTTAATGAAATGAAGTTCAATTTTTCATTCATGAAGTGTTAGCAGATTATGCAATAGAATGATAGGTCATTCCATCTGTCTAATCAAAAAGATCATAACATTTTACAAAATAGGATTCAGTCCATCTATACTGAGATAATACGTTAATCTAACAAACATCAACTAGAATATATCTAATTCTATACATCAATGGATAACATTAAAATCCTTCCAAAAACAAAAAATATAAAACTTTATAAAGAGGTGAACTAAATGGACTTAACATTTGTCTTCGATATCTCATTTGGATATTCTTGGTTGTCACACTCCAAACATGTGAATACCTTAATCATGTAATCCCATGAAACATGTTAATAACTATAATTACCATATAACCTTAGTGATAACATGAATTCGGTAAAAATTTACTCTTTTTAAAAACAAAAATACCAAAAATTATATATACTCAAACCATTATATCACTTTATCCATATACTTGTCATGAGATCATTAATACTAAATAAATATCATTATATTTTTATCCCTTCATTATGAACAAATCATTTTCTTTCCAAAAATATTTGAATTGGTTTTCTTATGTACCGATACTATATACTTTTGGAAACCCATAATGGATAAACACATAAATATTCCAATATTCCATAATACCATGAAAGAGATTCTACAACACTATTTTGGAATCCCATTAGATAAACTCTTAATCATTCTACCACTTTATTTTAATAGTCAACATCACCAATAGTGATCGCATGTGATTTTTCTTTTTATTTGGATTTAATAGTTTGTTATAGATAATCATCATTAGCCCTTGTATTTGGGCATTGGTTATCCAAATTCTCCATTTCCATGTACTTGTTTCATTGATGTGGGTGTGGTGAATTCTATGTAGTATTTTTTCTATTCACATCATTAGAATACTTTTTTCCATTACTTCAGCGCTAAACGACTGAATGGCCTTCCTTTCCACACTTGAAAGATTTTATAGTCGCATTAAGAAAATATCCACCATGCTTATTTTAACACATTGATCATAAATAATCATTCATATTCTTTTCACCATTTTTTGGTATTTTCCATTGAACTCAATATTTAGTTTCTTGTAAAATTCATGATATGGATATACAACACCAACTTCCATTTCTAACTTCATAGTGCAATTTACTATATCTTCATAGGTACCAAAGTATCTTATAGCCAATTCCCTATGACTAATTTGTTTTAAACCAGCGAATAATCAATCAACATTAGTTTCATGTCGGATGATAATGCCAAATTACTACCTTCCATGTCTTGTAAAATTCACCTCGTATATACCCATAGATTCATCATTTATTTTCATAAGATCAAGGATCTCCTTTTTCATCATTGTTTTCAAAATGTGAGGGAAATAATTATTGAAAAATATGTTATTGGAATCGTATTATTCCATTGATTTATTTTCTTCATGATTCCTAGTATCTTGAATTTGAGTCCACCACTGGTCTGTTTCACATTCTAAACAATAAATAGCCAAAATTACGTTTTCATGTTCTGAACAGTGAAGCATGGAAATATCTTTCAAATATTACAAATCTATTTTTTGCAACATGTTGATAAAAATACCCAATAAAATAAGGTAGTTGTTTCCTCATGATGGACTCATTAGAATGTTTTTCCCTTCTCTACTCATTTGGATGTTCAGAATGATTCACATCATGTGTTAGTATAACAATAAAATTTTCTATTATATCTCTAATAACATTTTGTTTCAAGAGGAAAATCATTGTATTTCTCAGTGAAATTATCACTAACAGGGTTCCATCAGTTTCAAGCTATTGTCTAAAAACAAAAAACAATAGTGCGAGAGGTAAATATCATACTAGGAAAACGACATAATAAAGGGATATTACTTTCAATATATGACATCTTAGGTTTAATCTTCATTTATTCATGCTTGTTACCTTAATTATATTATATTAACCTATAGTTATACCTATCTTATGGACATATATATATATACCATTGAAATATCCCTACGAATATCAGAAAACCTTTTTACATACTAGTTTCCAAAGGATTGCAAAATTATTGCTCTAATAAAAACTCTAACGACCCAAGAATGACATATAAGTAAATTACATTACATTTGAGTAATACTTAATACATGACACAAAAATATTTCCCATTGTATTATTTTTTTATTTTCTTTGGAAACATGGATCATAATCATCAATCTTGGTGAATGATCTTTAGGATCTTCTATAAAGATTATCCCCTTTAGTATTCCTACCTAAAACCTTTCTTTATATCCTGTGTAAATAGAAACATTATGAGGGTGAGGTAAAACTGTCAATAATGTTATACTTGAAGAAGATAAAACTAAACTTTACCATAAGAATGTTGAAACATGGACATTAATTTGGAATATCAAAATCGTTTGTCCTGAAATAAATATTGGTAGTAAGTAAGGCATAGATCATAAAGGAAAATTAACCATGTTAACTATAACTGGAATAAAACATGAAATTGTGGGAAAGAAATAAGCTCATTATATGATTTATATTGTATCCAAGGAACTACATCCAAGAACATCATTTTGGAGAATATCCATTGCTGAACTGGGATTACATGCAATTCCAACCATGTATTACTGAACCAGAATTACATGCCAATCCAGCCCTGTATTTCTGAATTGGATTTACGTTCTGTTCTCATCATGTCTATCTAATGAGATATAAATATTTTCCCAATGCATTGTAGGGAGATATAGGTCCCAACCATCTCATAATGAAATCATTCTTACATGTTCCACAAAAATATAAATCATTCATCATAGCATAACACATGAACTAAATTGGGATTCTTAAACATCATTCCATAAAAATATAATCCATATAAAATAGCATTCCATCATTAATGAAATAAAATAATTGTAATAATAGGGATATAAATATAACCCTCTCTATTGAGCTTTATCATATATGGAGAATATTTTTGATAAAATACTTGAACATTATTCTTGCAGAAAATATCCTTTCCACTTAAAATATGTTTTATTTTCTAAAAATGGCATGAAATTTTAAAATAATATAATATATTTTAAAATAAAATTAAAATTTTTTAGAGGAAGATTAATTATAATAAACAATTAATAATATTTCAAAACCCATTCATGAAGTACTAGTAAAAAAGAATTATTCTCATACTCTTGTCAGAAAATTCAAAAAGTACCACATTTGGAAAACAAAAGAAAGATTCATTCCAAACCATGTAGTAATAGTCAAAAATGGGTAAAAATGAATTTATACGGATAACAATAGAATAAAATTATGAATTTGGTTTTAGAAAACATGGACAAGGGTGATAAATATACCCCCAATAGATATTTACTTATAAACAATCTCAGATAAAAATGAGATTGAAACATTAACCCTTACCTTATGTTGGATATGCTCCCTATGTGTTATAACCTCTTATAAAATGATTTAGATAATGTTATTACCTTATTAATGAATCATGGTCATCATATATGGTAATATTCTCCTTTTTATGTTTGTAATAATTCATTGTTACAGGTTATTCAGATTTAAACTGATTTATGATCGTATGCAAGTTTTGTTGAAAAAGTTATTATTTCTCTAAATAGGTCATAGTTATATCATTTAAAGAATGATATTGGAATAATATATATATATATATAATAATTATTAATTAAATTAATTTATATATTCATGATTTAATAATCATGATGTAGAACAAATCACATCGCATCATGGAGATGGCCTGCCATACGTATGCACGAGAGAAAATATTGTTCCCCTAATTATTGATTGGTATTAACATGGATGGTGTATAATATATCAGAATAAATATAATTGTACAAAAATCATATATAGTTATTACTTCCATAATTATACTTATCATGGTATATTGGTGATCAAAAACAAATTACAACACAATGTGGAGACGGTAAGCTGTATGAACGCACATGTGGTGATTTTATTTTTCATAGAAAGGATCAAAGATGAAATATGGCTGATTTATATTTATAATAACAGAACATTATATGATTTATTCTTATTTTATAACTTTATATGAAAAAAATGAAGAGGATGTAGAATAAGAAATAAGTTTCAATGAATTGGTAGAAGAGATCACCTCTTCATTGACGTGATTCCCCAACATCTCTTTGTAGAGAACTAGATTTGGTATTTGAAGATGAGTAGAACCTCTAGAACGAAAATAGAGAAGTTGATAGAGAAAAAGGGTATTGGATAGAAGATAATGAAGTCTCAAAATTAAGTGAATATTTGTGGGAGGAAGTTTCCTTTTTTAATTGAGGTGAGGGGCACTTTTTTAGACCTAAAAAATATTTATTTTATAATTATTTTAAAATCAATAAAAATACATAAAAAATAGTATATATTCGATGTTAATATATAATAATATTGAAATATTATATTCCAATAAAACTTAGAAAAGTTTTTATGTCCATTAAAACATTATCTTATCAATTTAACACTTAGTTATTCTATTTCATTTTACTAGGTTAACAAATATTTCAAGATTAAAAGGGTAAAATATTTAATTATTTGATATCAATTAGATCATAAATAAATAATATCGAACATTTTTTATCATATAATAATTATTATATAGTTTCTAATATTTTTTATGACTTTTAAATATTTTAATAGAACACTATTATGATAATCATTTAATAGTGTCAATTCTAAAACTATTTAATTTATTTATTCTTAAAAATATTAATATAACAAGTTAACTTAGAACCAGCTATATTAATATATTTTTATGAGGTCAATGTTATCTATAAAATTCATTGGACATATCAATGATCACAAAATATATTTATTTTAATATTGTTAATATCATTTATTTGATATGTCTATTAATAATATAATTACTAAAATGGTCTTGTGTAATTATTTTATATACTAATTTGTTGAGTAAAAATTAAAATAAAATAATATAATGAAGATATATTTTATATATTTTATGATAATATATGTAGTTGATTTTATCTTATATAAAATCAAACATTAAAAATTTAATACATATGAAAGTATGAATGTGACAACGATAACCTTAATTTAGATAAAATAATATACAATTCATAATCTATTATATAAGTCCTCAAATGGTAACTAGATTGAAAATTGGAGGATTATGGACTTGATATACTTGAAGAATATTATTTTTTAATGTGTTTGGTTGTTTATATGTTTATTAGAATTTTGAAAATAATTGTTTCATTGATTTCTCTTCAATTGATAAATTATTACATTATCAGAGAATAAGAATTTATGGTAATTATTTATCTTCTAAAATTTAAAACTAAATTACCATGATGTTGGTAATTATTTTATCTTTCCATAGACTATTTATTTTTTAGAATTTCACCTGTTTGTAGATATATTTAATTTATTATACTTATAATAAATGCGAGTTTGACAATTTTTCACTTTCATTGGTCTTAATAATATCTATGTCATTTTAATTGTCATGTGGACATTAAATGACTATTTTTAAAACAAAATATTTTAAGGGTAAAATTTTATTCATATATGTGTATTTTTATAGGTTTCAGGATAATTGTATTGTTTATGTCATATTATTACTTACTCTAATTTACCTGATTTACCTTTAATTGTGGTAAATAAAACATTATGTACTTACTAATCATAATATCTAAAAAATAAATTTATCCTATTAACATAATTTGGACCCAAATACTAAAAATATGGAATCCATATTTCATAATTCAAAACACATAATTGGCTGAAATTAATTTAAAACCAATTCCCTTTGTCAATACCAAAAAGCGGGTTTTTATGAGGTCAAAACTTATCAAAAGATTTCTAGGCCTTTTTCTCCAATTTAAATGGGAAATTACCTCAAATAAACCAAATTGGATTAAATGATAACAAATAATCCAATTAAAAATTAAAAATTAAATAAAATATATTAAATCTATATAAATAAGTTTGATGAAAAGGCAATATTGAATTGAAATGAAGTATTTTTCACTATTTATCAAAATTTGAATTTCATTAGAAAAATACCAAAATTTCAAAAAATATAAATTTTCATGTCCTGATTCCCAATAATATATTTATTTATTCAAATAGAATATATAAAAGTTTAGAAAACTAGATTTAAAATTGTCGTACCATCAAAAGGTGATAAACAACATTTTTTTTTGAAAAAAACATCTTTTATCCGAAAAACTGATTTTGTTCTAATATCACATTATAGAAAATATATAAAAATAATTTCATTTTAATATAAAATTTAAAATGTGACTAATACTATTCATAATGGCTAGTTTACATCCCATTAAATAATAATATTTTAGTAATAAATTGTTATTTAGTGAAACTCGGTATTGCGTACAATGCAAGCAGTTGAGGAAGGTCAATTTTGCATTTAACACAAGCCATGATAGTTTTTCATGTAGTTAAATATTCCTTTGGTGTTGAGTATAAATCAATCTAAACATCTTTCTTTTATACATTGAACAAAATCTTTAGTCAGTATTGCGTGAAATGAATTCTATCAAAAGAACATGGAATTCTGTGTAACACAAGACAAGAATAGTGTTGTGTATACTAAAATCTAATAAGGTGTTGCGTATAGCACAAGCTAATATTGGTGTAGCATACATCATAATACATCAAATCAATTAAAAACAATTTATCTCATAAAATATCAGGATGTTACAATGTGACTATGATGAGGCTTAATTGGAAGATCTTACACACACTCGTGATGATATATCCATAGAATTTTCAATATTAAAAGAAACCCTTCATATCATTATTTAATATATAATTATAAAATATTTAATTAATAATGTTATGAAATTGTATTTATCACTCAAATTCATCACTTAAAATAATATATTAATATAATCATCACTAATAAATAAGTTGGAGAATTTGTTATTAAAGGGTTTAAAGATGTATAATTAAATTATATAAATTTTGGTTATAATTATTAAATATTAAAATAGGTTATTTTGTTAAATATGTATTTTTCATATGTTTTTGTATTTTAAAACATAATAAATTAAATTGATTAGTGAAGTTCCCATGGGTTGAAGTTATATTATTTATGAATTGGTTTTCAATGTAATGGATAGTTGATGTGTTTTAGAGATATATATATTTGATGAAAGAAATCATTGGACATGAAATGGGGTAATTATACAATGATGTAAATAAGATGTTGAAGAGTAGGCTTCTTGGTGAGAATACCTTTACATCATATGACTGATAAGATAGTTTTTGAGATAAATAAAAGTGTTTAAGGTTGGATAAATATCTATAGTTTTAAAAAAGAAGATGTAAGAAGATATGGTTGGTTAGCTATTCAAGATATATCATATAATCTATACAAAATGGATTAAAAAGGTTTAATGATTTAAATAAGATATCTTGAGTTTCAAGGAAACATTTCAAGGGTAACATAGCTTATTATCTATTAAAATCAGAGATCTATATATCATGGATGATGGTTAATTAATGATTGAATGCATGGAGGTATTGAAGGATATAGAAATAATCTATATTGAGTATTTTATATTAAGAAAATGCTATTTAAATGAGCTAAAATGGAGTTAAAATTATTTTGATAATTCCCAAAACTATTAAAAAAATAATTTAATGTTAAATAAAGAGATTGAGATTGTTTAGAATAGATTTTATGTGTTAATGAATTAATCTAATTAAATATTGAATTTTTTTTCTAGAATAATGAAAATTTAAAAAGGCATCAGTTGTTTAAAAAAATCTAGAGTGATGTTGGTAGAAATTATGATATGTGTAAGGATGAATTTGTTTCCATAAGGATAGATTAAATCTACATAAGCATCATTATTTATCTATGTAAATATGAAATGTATTATTTTAAGGATGTTATTTATTCTACATAAGGATTACTATGTTATTGTGAGCATAATATTTGAACACATAAACCAATTTATGGATCATCCCTCAAATTTTTAAGCATATTTTCCTCTATAATAATTGTTTATTACTACGCAATTATGAATCCTAAGTGAATAAGTACCATTCATTGTGCTTTGTAATCGTCACAACATCATAATAATTGGAGACTATTTTCAAAAGTAAGGAGAGTCTAAAATTTCAATAACTGATGAAAGGAATTAGTTGTGCTAATTAAAAAGACATTATTTTATATACAAAAGAACATGAAGATTTTCTCATATTTATTTGTAATAATAATTTAATAAAAATGAATTATCATTGATGATGACGAGATCTATATTCTTTATATATTTCATTTCAATTAATTATATTTGATATTAAATATTAGTGATCCAAATGAACACTAAATATAGACGATTACATGGATGATATTCATTTGTTTAAATATAAATAAAATATATATTTTACTACCTAATTGAAAATAAAAATATGATTGAATTTATGCTTTTATTTATAGATTCATGATGAATATATACAGGTTTCATGAGAATCTATCATTCCATAATGTGGAAACTCCACATTAAATGCTATCAAATATGTTCATTTTACAATTCCATAACGAGTGAATAGTTTATAGATATTTGGTTAATATAATGATAATAAAGTTACTATATCATATTATCAAAAAACTAGAAGAACCACTCACCTGAGACAATGATAAAAAAATAATGAAGATCATGTGGAAAATCCTATGTGATTCTGTTGAATTGGAAGTTCTCATGAACATGATGATCAAGAAGAGATCACCTATTGACACGTTATTTCCTTATTTTACATCCACATTATCTCCTAAAATATTTCTATTTATGGAAATATGATATTACTCTATAAAACAAATAGCCACCAGTAATAAAATTTCGTGTGTTTATTAAGAAAAAAGATAGATAAGTTATATATAGATGTGTGTGTTGTAGATGTCTGAGTGTTGAGATAACCATATAGATCTTGATAAAGAAGTTAAAGGAGATGGTTTTGATTAATATTGACAATAATAACTTAGAATCCTATATAAATTAAAAATATAACACAAAAACGAATCACAATTAAACAATAATTTGAATACAATTCATTTTGGGATAGCATAAACATCCTTTCCCCAATCAGATTTTTTACGACCATTTCATTACCACATATACATATTTTCCCTTTTATTGAGGGTAATCATAGAAATTAAATGAGGTATAAAATTATATTTTATATAAGTATGTAAATTCTTAGTATCACAACAACAAAAAACATTTATCATATAATGTCACAAGAAAACAGATATAAATTCATAAGATTCACTTCCCCTTTTAGTTTGATAATACTAGTCATTTATTTCGTAGGTTGATTCATACCATTTACCTAATGGAATTAATGGAATGATAATCCCCCAATTTTTACAATGTATAATTGTATTATTGGGTAAACTAAAGTGATTTAAATATTCCATATATTACAACATAGGGATTGAAAATAAAGAGGGAGATATGATTCTAGGCCCAAAATCCATAAGGAAAGAACCCAAACCAATTGTAGTGGTCTTGTTGAAATTGAAGGGTATGGTTCTAGTCATCCGGGCTTATATTATAAAATTTAGGGAAGACAAACCATCATATAAGAAATATAAAACATATAATAAAAGATATTGGTGGGGTTTGATATGGTCTATCTTCATCGAAAAAAGCAATTAGAGTCCTAGTTTTCCTCTAAACATAGCGCCAATCCTTTTCTCCTCATCACGAATTTCAGTCAAAATAACTCTTTCAGGACCATGAATGCAACCTATTTGGTGAAAACCTCTCATCCATGTTTTCACTTGTTTTAATTGACCTTCAATATTCCCTCAATTTGAGTCATATTCATTATCATCTCGTTGATCATCCATCTCTATTCTATCATCCTACACATCATTATCCTCTAATTTTTTTAGGGATTTTGTCAATATCAAAGAGTTTACCATCTGAACATCCTCTTACTGAGCTTTAATTTTATCACCTTTAAGAATGTCAAACCTCCAATGTGGTTAGACGTTGAAAACAACACCTTTCTCAGACTTCCCACACTCAATGAATTTTTAAGAGTAGGGTAATCTAAAAGTTATGGAAGGATAGATTAAATTATCCATGACAGTTGGATGTTGGATGGATGATCCAATTAAATTGGACGTACAAGAGGTGTAAAATATTTTTCATTTAAATAATAATAGAGAGGGACTAGTAAAGGCTCCGAACAATATTCCATGTACCTATTAAAAGGGACTAATTGAAACCGCCTTTTCATAACAAGAAATTACCCTTTGAAGATGACACTTTCTTTCCATTATGACCACTAACCCTTTGAATTACACAATTATATTGGAAACCCTATCCTTATGCCCTTTATGAATTATATTATTGTCAAGTGCAACAAATGGATAATTCTTGGTGGTATTTGTATTAGAAACAAACATCTCTTTAGATGCATCCCAACCCACCTATGGAACAATTGTAGTATGAGTTAGATATTGAAATCTAAAAATCACCATGAACCCCTTGAGAGTAAAAAGGATGATGATGCACCCCTATGTGGAGCACATTCAAAAATTGTATACATGTGTATCCCAGTAGTAATATTATCTACTGCATCTAGACTTTTCATATCAGTAGAAGAATAACATGGAACCTTATCAAAACTCAGAAAAAATAGTATACCCCTCTTCAATAGAAATATGTCAGAATCATTTTTCATGTCTCTTACTGATGAATTATCATACCTGTTCTATTTTGAGTGATACTATTAGACATTGAATGTGAATTATTCTCAATATTGAAAATTTTTCATTCCCTTACGTGTTATTAAAGAAATTAAATATTCATAAAATATCTAATGATCATCTGATTCTTTTTTTGATGCTTCATCAAATGGATGAAAATCAATATTTTTTTCCTCTACAACAACCTAATCCAGTGACTTAGTTTCATATTTATTATTAATTCCAACTAATTTCAATCTAGCAAGGTGATCCCCACAGCCTATCTTAATAACAGCCTAAGAAATTTTTTTCTAGTGAGGGGAGGCCCCAACATGAATAGACTTAGATCCAATAAAAATATCAACAAATCAAGGATTGATATACATAACCCCAGAAAAACAATCCCAACTAGATGATTGTAAAGGATTCTTTCCACCATGTGGAGATTGAGTGTGGCTGAAATTTATAGATATTATATTAGATCAATATTTCATTCCCATATTATTTTATAAATAGAAACGTTCATCATGTACACTTGAAATGTAAACAGAGTGGAGAAGGGAGATCTTACAATTTATAGCTCATGGCAAATTATCATACATTCTGAGAAGAAATAAGTTTCTTTATAATACTCTATATATAGTCTAAATTCATTATCATCTATTTAAATAAGAGTCTTATCAACTAAAGTATGGAACAAAAAATTTTAAACTAAGAACCATAGGAAATGGAATTATCTCACCAAATTGGATTCATTTTCCTTCGTTATTATAAATACAAATTCTGGAAAAAAAATATCGTATAACATTCTATAATGATAGAATACACAATTCACACCATAAAAATAACCCTGATGTTTGACAAAAAAATTGGTGACCTCCACGGTACTGAAATTTTGAACCCATTCACAGATATTAAGAACTCCATATTTGAGTTAAATTGATCCAAGTACTTATCACATTGTCTTCGTATCATTATTGGGAAGGTGAATGTCGAAGAATCATTAACCTAATGAAAGACACTTCCTATTTTTTAAACCCACAATTCACGAAATCCATGTGACCAAATCATTGATTTTCAACGGCATCGAGACCCAATGAAATATCAATCACACATTTATAGATAACATACCAATTTATTATCGATCATAGATAGAAACTAGGTTGGATTTGACAAGGGAATCAATACCCATTCAGTGTAGTGATTTGAAAAATGAGAGGCTAAAGAAAGAGAACGACCAACTAGAAATTTCATCATTCAAATTTGTGTCCAATGCAAACCATATTCAAGTTATCTTTCTATAATACATTCCATAGGAAACATTTTTATAGTATTCAAATTTCCCTTGGGAAAGGAAATCGTCGTCCAGTTAGACAAGATCTGAAGCCACCATATTGAATCCCTAATCACCATCACGAGAAGAGTGAGTTGCTCTTGAAACCCCCTTCCATACTCATTACATGATCATACAAGATTGTGAAATCAATAATACTTGAAAGAGAAATGGTGGATACCTTAATGTAGGAACCCATGATAGAAACAATCCAATGAAATGATGCACTAATGCACACCACAAATCCTGAATAAGAATGAACTGAGAGTGGAGGAGAAACAATTAAAATAACATATATTAAAGGAATGATTTTTTCAAGACAAATTTAAGGGGGAGTGAGAATATAAGTGTAATTCTATGGAATATTGAGAAGAGAAACTGAAATCGATTTGGTTAGGTTTTTTCTAAAAACATCATGGATGTTTTTATCAGCACTTCCAAAAAGTACGCATGAAGATACACTTTATTTTCACTAAAGTATTAAGAACTAATAAGTGTTATATTAATTAGCGATTATTTAGAGTTGATAAAATTCATATTTAGCAGTGTTAATGTTTTAGAGCTGGTAATGATACCATTTATTAATACTTTTTTAGTGATGATAAAGATAAATCATTATTGTGACTGGGAAAATGTATATTCATAAACATTAAGATGATAAAACTGATAAATGATTTATAATTATAATTTTAGATTCACATCTTTCAGAAGGATCTCAACCTGGGATTCAGAGCTCTCATATGGAAACTCTCATGGCCTTTTTTTCTTCCCTTATGATGGATTCATCCCTCGAATCGATGAATTTCTTTGTTTAATATTCAATTAAGGTGAATTCTTGATCTGGTTTGATCGATGCATTTTTTTACCTATCTCAATGACGGATGGGATTAAAAGAGGGAAAAATGACTCTCCATCATTAATGCCAATAGATTTGGAAATCAATAATGCTTTGAATAATTTTTATCATGATTTTTTAAGTGATATTCTTGTCTGCATGTTGATTCAATGCTTTGAAGGGGGTGTACTCCCCATCACGTCATTGGACTCCGGATGTGGGATCTATAGGTTCTGTATCATTCTACATTTTTTTGGAGTTCCGTTACCCTTTGATAAATCCAACTAACGATATTGTCAAATTAAAGGAGAATCAAGACATACTAGATGATCTGAAACCCTCTTAGGTCTCAAAAAAATTCTTATTGACATGAATGACACTTTGGTATTGGTTTCTACTAGTGTCTCCAATCTATTTAATGACACTCGGTTCAGTCCTGGAGCTTTAGTCAAAGGGTATTTTGATGGGATTCATGGTCACATGATGCTCTTACCTAAAAAGATCATGTAAAAATGATATAAAACATTTGTAGAAGCTACATATTGTATAAAATAATACAAATCAATGAATGTAAGCATGACATTATTTCCTATATTTATCTATTAGGAAATGATTTTTTTGAATCGGGACACACATAAGATGCAACTCATTGAATGTTGGGTCTTTGACGAATTGAAATTAACATGTCTGGGTAGATGTTATATTCACATTTCATTTCATCAGATCTTCTAATATCCAAGTCCTAGGTATATGGACTCATTAATCATAAATTTGGGTTTCATAGACCCCAAGACATGGATCCACATTTTTATCCATTAAATGTCAATAACCCAATCACCAAAATTTGGATACGTGTTTGTTGTCTGAGGTGGATATTGTGGCACCCTCAAATAATTTGGGAAATTGATTCATCTCTTGGTGTTCCAATTATAATAGACAATTAAATTGAGAAAAAAAAGGATATGGTCACTTTTTCTAGGACATAGGTTGAAGTTGATCTCAGCACCCCATTGTTAATTCCATTGTGTTGATAGCAGATGGGAACAGATTTGATCTATTGGTTTAAAATATACAATATCCTAACTTCTTCAAAGGATAAAAAAACATAGAACACAATTCTGATAAGTTTTAATAGAATGATGGTCTACAAGTTTTGTTGTTTGGAAGGGAACTACATTGATTTTTTTTCAAAAGGAAACCCATCTCTAACGTAGAGGTAAGGGTAGATACTATTGTTAAACCCAACCCTCATCCTTTGGTGGACCCTATTTCCAATGGGCATGATGATGAAAATGTCACTGTTGCAGGGAATCCCTCTTTTGATGAAGTGGTCAAGAAGGCTCATATATATTCACCTGCTAGTGGTTCCAAGGATTCATGGGATAAGATGGATACTAATGAAATGTCTAATCAGACTAAAAATGAAGAATTTTTTATTCCAGTGGAACCCTCCTAGGATTTTTATGTTTTAGTTTATCGTTAAAATGATATCAAAATAGAAGGGGATATTGAACCGATCCAGGAACAGTCTATGATTTCACCTAATTGGAAGGGTGAGAATATTTTATACCCTCTTCCTGCTAAGAAGATTGGGTTGAATAATACTTCCTCTGATTTTGGATAGTTCCCTTTATAGAATAGAGGAATGGTAAAAGTTGCCTCCTCAAATAATTTTGATGTGGTTGATCTATTGTTGGTAGTCCCTATTTCTGATAGTTGAAATTAATTTGATGTATCTTATGTGGACATTGAAACTCTTAATGTTATTTAGAAGACTCTCTTGGAGAATGGTATTTCTATGTTGTATTGGTAGTACTCAGAAGGGGATTGGAAACCACATAAGACATTGAGGTGGTGTCGTTGTCCAAATAATAGTGGATGAGGGCGTCTATATAAGGATTGGGTTGCAACAAGAGGTTGTGTCCAAAGTATATCTTTCATGACTCACCTCACCCTGTAGCAGGATAATATTAAGGATAAGTATATTTAGCTATTAAATAAAAAGAACTACTTGTCAGAGTGGGAGTCTGATGATGATGTTGGAGATCATTATCATGATTTTGATTATTATTATGGGGAATTTTGACATGTTTTTATTTTCTATGGATGGTGTATTGTCCTTGGGTTTGACCCCATCCATATTTTACTGAATTTTTTTTCATGAGAAAATTTTGAAAATTGGTCAGGAGAATCTTCTTTGGTATAGACCAATTTTTTATATTTATATATAGTTTTATATGATTATAAATATATATATATATATAAATTCATATAGTAGTTGGGACCTAGCTTAGTGGTATGAAACCAGTAATACTACCCCAAAATGGGGATTCAAAACCCATGGGTTTACATTCTATAGTAGTATTGTATCACATTGTATTAGTGTAAGACTGTTGACTTGAGACACTATGGTAGCAGTGAGTGGACACTATACTAGTATAATAACTACAGAAGACTAGGTACTATAGCAAAACTATTCACTAGAGGGCCTTTGGGTCAATAATTTGGGTATCCAGGGCCACATAATAAGCATTATGCCCACTGGTCCAACATGACATGTATTGAATTAATAAGACTTAATTGGTGATATATCCCCTTGAGGTAGGGCCTAAGGCATGACATTGAGGCCTATGTATGTTGTGTGTGTGTCTAATGTAATTGTACCACCAAACACATAATATATATGGAACGACCCAAAAATTCATTAATGAAAATTTCTATTGGTTTATTTCAATTTCTTTTTATGGTTTTGTAAAACATATTAACTTATTTAGATTTATGTTTTGGGTATTAAAATACTGTTAATAATTGTGCCCGTTTCTAAAATAGTCATTCAACAGTGATAACTTGATTAGTATAAATATAGGGTATTAACAAATCCAATTTACTTAGACAAAGGAAGTGATGGTCTCATCCAGTAGACATGCCCCATACAAAGCCCATTTTTTCAGAGCTCGGAATGGATGTGATGTTATAGGGATTCACCCTTGAAGAAGACCATGATGAGCTTCAACTCGTTATTCTTGAACAGAACCTCCAATAGGGTAAGTGTAAGTTGATAGAAATTACCACCCGAGCAATGTTATCCAAGCCACCCCAAGAGTCAATCACTGTCGTGCACCTTACCCTAAGGTCTTATGAAGCTGTTATAAGGGTTTGTGTAACATGACCTTATCACTATGATTATGTGAATTAAATTTTTATATAATAAATAATATACATTAATTTTTTTATTGTTACGTTGTAAATAGTTTTTAAATCACAAATTGTATGTTTAATTAATATTTAAATATGAAATATATTTTGATAAATTAATTTATTTTTGAATAAAGTAATATTATAATAAAATAATATTATTATTATTAAATTACTTTTATTATGTATAAATGAATGTCTAATTTTTATGATTAAAATTTTAATTTTTATTAAGGTTTAAAAGATGTTTTTGTCAAGACCTATGAATTTTTTAAAAATTTCAATTTTTATTTTAGAAGTCAACATTAGCATATTTATATGATTATTTGATTGAAATTAATATTATTTTTCTAATCAGGATGTCGAAATTAACAAATAGTTAATTTTTCATAATTTTCTAAGAGAGTCAATGTTTTGCGAAAAAATTAAATACCATTTAAATATATAATGTATTTTATTACATATTAAAGACCCAATAGTGATGTAATAAAATACTATAAACATTATGTTAGGACAATATATAATTTATCATTAAAGTAATGTGATAAAGGTTTGTTTTATTTATTTTAAAAATCTTTAGTAGAACCTCCAAGACTTATAAAACATTATAGATTTTTAAATTGATATCTTTGAGAGTGTGACTCACCTCCACATAAGCAACCCAATTATTTTAAGAATTTCGTACCTTGGACTTATAAAATATTTTTTTCCAATCACCTTTGAAAAAACCCATGTGAAAAAACCATGGTCTGGTTTTTGGTTTTGAATAGTTCATTGTGAGATGTCCCAACCCAAAATAATAAAGAATTCCCTCTCCTTTCCTATAAAAACCAACCCATGCTCTCATTTCCTCCTCACTCAAAGCCTCTGAATTTAGACCAACCCTTTACCTACTCTCCCTATAGTTCCCCCAAGTCACCCCATGCTCCCATTAATCATCTCTCAATCCTATCATGCACTTTTGGTATCACACTTCCATGTAAGGAATTTATTTTTATCTAAATTTTGTCCACGTTTCTATATATTGTTATATCATTTTCATTAAATAAAAAATGTTGGGGTTTGATTTCTCACCTCTTTCTTATTTCCCTCTTCATTTTTAAAAAATGAGATATTCCCTTTCCCACTCATTAATTCCTCCCATTCACACAAGTTATCATACAGAAATTTAGTAAAGAATTTCTCTGGTCTCATTTAAATTCATGCAATTATTATGTATTACATTTCTAAATTACATTAAATTTGTTTTGACATGTATCTATATGATCCCACCTTACTGTCCATTTCATTTACAAGTGATGAGAAACCCTTTTCCTTCTCATCAACCATTTTTATGCATTCTTATGTCATTCCTTTATGATGCAAAAATTGCACCGTGTTTTCCCGTGCCAAGATCATTGTGTTGTGAATACCATACTCGTGTCTCTATCAAGTGTTATAAACAATATGAAAAATACATACTAAATGGTACTTTCATATATTGACTATAGATTCCTTAATAGTGGAATAACTTGTGATGTTTATTGATTCCATGTTATATGTTTCATATGGCACACTTATGCATGAAATAAATTGTTTATGAAGCGTGTTCCTTGATAGCACACAAATGCATTGGGTAAATTATAGTAACATGATAAGTCATTTAATATAGTTTTTTACTACTGATAATTCAAGTGAATCAAGGGTTTACTCATTCTTCATGTGCAATGAGGGTTCACTCATGCTCTATGTGCAATGATCCTGGGCTCATAGTAATTCCATATTTAGTATTGTTACCACATTTCCATGTTATGATAATGATGATATATCATGCCTTTATGTTCATGTTATTTTATGATCCATTTATTTTCCTATTACCTAACATGTATTTTATTCTTTATTTTATGCCGTTTTACTCCCTTATTGTGCTTTATAGCTCACATCATTCTTATTTATATCCTCAGGTGATCTTATTCATTTCAATGTATGAGGGAATGTAATGGTCATGTAATGGAATTTTTCAATCAAAAATTTCATTTAATGTTTTAATTTGTAATTTAATGTTCCCAATTCCCAAAGACACTAGACCTCCAAATCTTATATGTTTTCTCAAGTGATCGTTTTATGTAATAAATCATGTCTATGTCTGTAATAAAAAGAAGGTTTGTCATAGTTGGTATTAGAGGATAGGTTATTTGTTTTAAGGATTAGGATTAGAAACCCCATTTTAATCCTAGGTAACAATACTATGTATAATAAAAGCATCCATATGTTTTTGTGGGTATTGAGTAAGTGGTTTATCAAAAATTGCATCCCTGTCCAGGTACGAGCAAGTAGTGGCGGCTCTGGAAAAGATGTACCTAGCGGTGAAAACCCTGTCAAGGAGTTTCGAACATGACCCAGGTATCCTGGTACACGACAATGGGTCTTGCGGCACTCTTGGTTATGACACTCCCGATGGATATTCTTTGGTAAATTAACTAGCTTAGAATGAACCATTATTAAGGGAATATAAAAAATGCCTCTAAGAATACATTTTATAAAGTATATCATCGATAACATAGATTGAAGCTTATAGATTCATAAGTTAAAAAAATTAAAGTAATTTATATGTCGTCTGTTTCTGTATTTTAGTTACACTTTATATTTTACCCCTAACATTCCTTTTATTCCAGCCAATGGCTGGTAATAGGAGGACTCGGGCTAACAATTAATGTGGAAAACAATGTGATAACTATTCTAATGAGATCCCCAATATGATGGGAGTGGCTATCGCAATCTTTGTCATGATACTCCCTCAGTTTACTCAATATTTGATTAGAAACATAGGTTGAAAAAAATGTTCAACCCCATCTAAGAAAGGACAAGTCGCCATCTAAAGCTTTATGAGACAATGGCATCAAACTTTTATTGGATCATTTGATACCTCAATTGTTTAACAATGGATCAAATCCATTGAAAGGATCTTCTTTATCCTTCAATGTTACAAACAAGAGAAGGTTATTCTGGTTGTTTATCTTATGTAGGGTGAAGCTGATCAATGGTGGACATTGATCAAAAATAAAAAACAAGAGGAGGAGATCGAGGCATTTGAATGAAAAGATTTCTTGAAAATGTTTTTTGATAAATATTTTTCGTGCACCATCCCAATTAAGATGGAAAGGGACTTCCATGACCTCAAGAAAAAAAGATGACAAATATATCAGATCATATGAGGAAAAAATCACAAGTTTCCCACAATATATCTCATGTTTTGTCATTACCCCCGAATGCAAGGTTGGCCACTTCTTGGGTGGGCTGAAACCTAGCCTGCAGAAAGCCATGGTGATCTGTTACTTGGAAAAATATGAAGCCATTGTCTGATGTGTCCTCAAGGTCTAAATAAAGATTAGCGAGTCTAAGGGGTATCACGGGGACAAGAAGCATAAGGTGGACATCAATTCAAAAATCTGATGGATAAGTCTAACTGTTCTAAAAAATTCTACACCCCTCTTTCTAATGGTCGGGAAGGAAGCTTCCTAGAAATATTCTGAAGGGGATGAGGAAATGCATTAGGTGTGGAGGAGAAGTTCACCTAGTTGATAACTACCGAAAAGGAAAACCCATGGATGTGACAGAGTATTGGAAAGATCCATTTTAGACTAAACGCATTGTTCATTTCTTCATCTAAAAAAAATCATGGCACCATGAAAATCAGTGCCCTAAGCTAAGGGTTTTCAGAGGAAACCAACAACCTCTAAGGTAGAAAGGGAAATATTTTTCCATCACCACTGCCAAAATGAACACCAAAAACAAAGTGGTGATAGGTATGCTAGTTATTCATTAAATAATAGAGAACATACTTTTTTATTATGGTTTTATTCATTCTTTTATATCCCAAAAGTTTAGTAGAACAATACCAACACCACAAAAAATATTGGAAGTAAATATGTCGATGAGAATGGAAAATGGGCAATCATTGCATCCCATGTATATATCTCATCTTCTATAATAATTTTTGGATTAAACTTCCCAGAAATCCACTTTATACTCCATATAGTGGAATTTGAAGTAATTAGTGGAATCGATTGGCTTTCCTTATATAGAGCCAACATAAAATTTCGTGATATGGAAATCACTCTCCTTGTGGAGAATCAACACCTGAAATTGTGCAAGTTCTAGGAGAAGGATTGATCTTCTTTAGTTCCATAATTTCAAGCATGGATATTACTGCCCTATGAGCAAGCGTATCTGGATCACATTATTGTGTCTAAGGAATCAAAAATCCTTGAATACATGCTTATTGTGAGAGAATTCACTGATATGTTTCCCAAGTAATTGTATGTTCTCTCTTCATGAAGAGATGTTGAACTCTCAATAGACCTTATACCTAGGGAATTTCCAATATCCAAGACTCTGTATAGAATGGATATTGTGGATCTTGAGTAACTGAAGAAACAACTACTGGAGAATTAGGATATAGGGTTTATACGCCCAAATGCTTCAGCATGGGGTGGACTAGTACTTTTCATCAAGAAGAAGGATGGGGCAATGTGCCATTGAATTTATTATCATGGTCTCAACAAAATAATGATAAATAAAAAGTATCATCTTCCATGATTTTATGACTTTTTCAATAAACTACGTGGAGCACAATACTTTTCCATGTTAGATTTGCAGTCAAGATATTTTCAAGTAAGGGTAAACAAGGAAGATATCCCCAAGCCTACTTTTCATACAAGATATGGGAACTATGAATTCATTGTATTGCATTTAGGACTCACTAATGCTTCAAAAATCATCATGGACCTGATGAATAGAGTCTTTATTGATTACATTGATAAATTTTTTGTAGTCATTGTTGATGATATTCTAATATACTCCAAAACTAAGGAGGATCATTAAGATAATTTAAGAAAAGAACTAGTGACCTTTCAGAAAGAGAATCTCTATGAATGGTATATAAAGTGTGAGTTCAAGTTGAAGGAGGTATCCTTATTATGTCATATCATCACAAGAAATGGGATATTAGTGTATCCCTCTAGGACACCTATAATTGTGGGATGGAGGATGCCAGCATCGACAATTGATATATGTATCTTCTTAGGGATATCTAGATATTATTGCTGATTTGTGAGAAATTTATCATGATTTTCCTACCCTCTTACCAATCTAACATGAAAGGGATTAACGTTTTCTTGTAGTGATTAATGGGTAGTGAGCTTCAAGGAGTTGAAATGGAGGCTTATCCAAACTCCCATTTTCACATTACCCATGAGTGTAGAATTTTTTGGTGGTATTTACTGATGCTTTGAAGAATGGCATGGGTTGTTTGTTGAAGAGGAATTATAAAGTGATAGCCTACTCTTCAAGGCAGCTGAAAATAAATGAGAAAAACTATCCCACTCATGATTTGGATTTGGCGACTGTGATATTTGCATTGGATATCTGACAACATTATCTCTATGGGGAGAAGTGTGAGATATATACTGATCAAAAGATCTTCAAATATATTTTCACTTATAAAGAGCTTCATATGCATCAATGAAGATGGATAGAACTCATCAAGTATTATGACTGCTCAATCCCTTACCACCCTTGGAAAGCAAACAAGGTGGAAGATGCTCTAATTAGAAAGGATCTATCAATTCTTCCATTGATGAGAATTGAGAAGGATCAAATATTATTAGATTTGTAGAAGATAGATATGGGTATCGTTAAGGTATGAACATCATAAATCCTTTCCCTAATTATTTCTCAACTATCCCTCTTGTAGAAAATTGAGGATGCTAAAAAAGGATGTGGAAATTTTTAAAATGGTGGAAGATACAGAAATGAGAGATCCTTGGAGTTCGTGGTTGAAAAGGATGGGATTTTGAGATTTGGGTCACGATTATGTGTACCATCCGATCCAGTGATAAATAATGAGCTTCTAAATGATGAACATAGCTTAATTTTCTCAATTCACCCGTGGAGCACAGAGATATATCAATATATCTGATAAAACTTTTACTAGGTCAATATGAAATTTGTGATTGCTGAATATACATCAATGTGATAGGTATTTCAGCATGTGAATAATGAGACAAAAAATTCTATGGGGATTATGGAAAAACTACCTATACCAACATAGAAGTGGGAAAACATTACCATGGATTATTTCACTAGACATCCAAGGACATCTAGAGGAAACAATGCTATATGGGTCATTATAGATCATGTTACCAAGACATCTCACATTATAATTATTTGAGAAGACGTCCCATTCGATCAACATGCAATGATTTTCATCAAATAAGTGGTAAGGATTCATGGAGTACCACTATCTATTGTATCTGATCATGATCTGAGATTCACCTCGATGTTCTGGAAAAGTCTACAACAAGCACTAAGCACTGAATTGAACTTCAGTACGGCCTATCATCCTCAAATTGATGGCCAATCTAAGCGAACTATTCAGACACTGAATGACAAGTTATGATCTTGTTCTATGGACATCAAAAGAGGATTGGACAAAAATATTCCACTAGTTGAATTCTCATACAATAACAATTTCCACACAAGTTCCTGAATGGAACCATATAATAACCTTAATGGGAAAAGGTGAAGAAGACTGGCTTGTTGGGATAAAGTCAGTGAGAGTAAGCTGATAGGACCTAAAAATGATGAAGAATTTTTGAAGAAGCTGAAAACCATCCAGTAGCATATCAAGGCAGCATAAATACAACAGAAGAGTTATGCGGATAACCATCAACAAGACCTTCATTTGAAAATAGGTGACATGGTGTTTCTATGCATAACTCAATGGGGGATGTTCATGAGTATTGTACAGAAGAGTATGTTATGTCCTATGTGCATTGGCCACAACGAGATTCTTGATAGTGTCTGGGATGTGGCCTATCGATTAGCACTTGCACATAAAATTTCCAAAGTAAATGATGTCTTTCATGTATACCAATTAAGGAAGTACATACCAGACCCCTCACATGTACTCTGTTCAGAGTTAGTTTATCTAGAGGATGATATTTCTTATGAGGAACAACTGGTTATGATCATAGATCATAGAAAAAATGTTATAGGAAAAAAAATAAATTCTCTATCATCAAGGTGTTGTGAAAAAACCCACAAATTCGAAGAAGAGACGTGGGAATCAAATGAAGTGATGAAGTATAGTTACCCATGTTTTTTTAGTGCGGGAAAATTAAATTTCAAGGGAGAAGTTTTTTACTAGGGGGGGAGACTCTAATGACCCAAAAAAGATTACATAATGAAAATTCCTCTTGGTCTATTTAAATGTCTTAGTATGGTTATGTAAAATGTATAAACTTATTTAGTTTTATGTTTTGGATTTTAATATACAATTAATAATTACGACCATTGATAATATAGCCTTTGAATAATAATCTCATGATTAGTATAAATATAGGGCTTTAACAAATCTAATTTACTTAGACAAAGGATGAGATGACCTCATCCAGTGGACATTCCGTAGATGAAGCCCATTTTTCAGAGCTCGGAAAGAAGGTGGAATCATTGGGCTTCTCTCTTGATCAATCCCAAGCCATGCTTCAACATGTGAAGTTTTAACATAACCGCCTAAAGGATAAGTGGATGTTGATAGAGATTACCACCTGAGTGATGTTATCCGAGCCACCCCAAGTGTTTGTCACTATCACACACCTTACCCTAAGGTCTTATGCAGCTGTTGTAAGGGGTTATGTAACAAGACCTTTTCACTATGATTATGTGAATTATTATTGTATATAATAAATTATATACATTCATTTTGGTACCTTTATGTTGTAAATAGTTTTTAAAGAACAAATAGTATTTTTAGTTAATATTAAACTAAGAAATCTATTTTGATAAATTATTGGATTTTTGAATTAAATAATATTTTTAAATAATAATATTATTATTAATTTACTTCTATTAAATATAAATTATCATATATTTTTTATGAATACATTCATAATTTTTATTAAGGTTTGAAAGCGGTTTTTGTCAAAACCCATGAATTTTCAATATATGCAGGTTTTTATATTAATAGTTAGAATTCACATTTTTTGAAAAATATTTACATAAAATGACTATTATTTTTGGAATCAGGATGTCAAAATTATCCAATAGTGAATTTTTCATAATATTCCGAGAGAGTCAAATTATTCAGTTAAAATTAAATCCCTTTTAAATATATAATGTGTTTTATGACATCATAATAACCCAATAGTGATGTAATAAAATACTATAAACAATATTTTCAGCCAATATATGTTTTAACATTAAAACAATGTGATTTTAGGTTTGTTAGATTTATTTTACATAGATTTAGTAGACCTTCCAAGACTTACACAACATTTAATATTTTTAAATAAATTTACTTGAGTGTGTGACTCATGTCCACATAAGAAATCCTTTTATTTTAATATGGTCAACCATTGGTCTTATAAAATATTTTTTTTCCATTTCCCTTTGTAAAAATCCATGGGTTGGTTAGTGGTTTTTATTAGTTCAATGTGAGGTTTCCCAAACCTAAATAATAATGAATTCCCTATCTATTCCTATATAAACCCACACAAGCTTCAACCTCCTCCTCATAGAAAGAATGAGTTTGACCAAACCCTATCACCATCTCTCTATAATTCTCCCAAGGCAATACACGCTCCCAAGTAGCCTTTCTAAAGCCTATCCCAAGATTTTGTTATCAAACTTCCATGTAAGTGATTTTTCTTTTCAAAATAGTGTCCATGTTTTTTTATATTGTTATATCCATTTACATTTAATTACAATTATTGGGGTATGATTTTGAACCTCCCCCATATTTCCTTCTATATGTTTTAATAATTAGATATCCCCTTTCTCTCTAATTAATTCCTCCAATGTTCATATATTACCATGCCAAAATTCAATATCAAATTTATCTCTCCGCATTTACATTCAAACAATTATTTTATATTATGTATTTAATTCCATTACATTTTTCATGAGATGTATCTATATGATATCCCATTATTTACCATTTCATGTACATATGATGAGACATCAATTTCTCTCTCATTAACCATTTTTTGGAATTCTTATGTTGTGACGTTATACTGCCGAAATTGCACTACGTTTTTCCAAGCCAATATCACTCTGTAGTGAATACCAAACCCATGTCTCTATAAAGGGTATTATCCTTTATGAACATACTCATATTGAATGGTACATTCATGTATTTCTTCCACATTCCTTAATTGTGGAATAACATTTTATGTTGATTTATTCCATGTAATATGATCCATGTGGAACACTTATGTAATAAATGAAATGTTTTAGAAGGGTGCGCCCTAATAGCGCTCCAATGCATTTGGTAAAATATAGTATTATGATAAATCATGTGAAATTGGTGTTTCATAATTCTAATTCAAGTGCAATGAGGTTTTAATCATGCTTTATGTGCAATGAGGGTTTACTCATGTTCCATGTGCAATGAGCCATGGTTCATGATGATTCCATGTTAGGTATTGTTGTCACATTTCAATGTTATGATAATCACACTATATCATGACTCTAGGTTCATGTTCTTTTATGCTCCATTTGTATTCCTACTTCCTAACATGTATTTTATTCTTCTTGTTAAGCCTTGTTTACTCCCTTACAGGGCTTTATAGATCACCCATTTCTTATGCATGTCCTCGTGTTATCCAATGCAATGCAACACATGAGGGGCTATAGTGGTCATGTAAAGGATATTTTGAAAAAGATGTTTTGTTTAACATTTTAAGTTGTTATGTAATGTTACTAAGATCCATATTCACTAGACCTCTCGATCTTCTATGTTTCATCAACTGAAGGTTTTTTGTAATAAATCATGTCTATGTGTGTAAAAAAATGCAAGTTTGTCAGAATATATATAAACATATATATTCATATAACTATATAGTTTAATTTAATGGATATATTAAATGTATTCATTATATAAAGATATTTATTATAAAAGTTTAATTATTTTAAAATATTATTATATATTTATAATTATATAAATATTTTTAAACAAATTATATTTAGTTATTTATAATTATAAATATATCATTTTATAAATATAATAAATATGTATTTTCAAATACATTTATAAATAAATATATATTTTTAATATATTTATAATTATTAATTTATAATAATAAAAATATTTATATAATTGTATATATTTATATAATTATATATATATATATAAATGTATATATAAACATAGTAAAAATGTTCCCTATTAAAATATAATAATCATAATTTTTTAATTATAAATATATTTACTTCATTATATATTTTTATATAATTATTTATATTTATTTAATAAATAAATATAAATATAATAAAAATATACATTGTATATATAAATTTATTAAAATTTATAATTATTAAAATTTATAATTATTTATATATAATTTTAATAAAAATATTGTTTTAAAAGATAATACTTATATCACTAGATATGTTTATATAATTATATTTGTTTAATAAGTTAGTAAATAATAAAAATAAAAAAAAAAATAGTAAATATATTCATCAATAAAATAAATTTGTTATAATTTTTTTTTTAAATATATAATTATTTAAATATAAAAATATAAATACATTAAAATGATTTATTTATATATTTGTAAATATAGATATATACTTTTATAAATATTGTATATATAAAGTTTTAAATACAACATTTATAAATGCTAATTAACAAATAAATTTTTACCATTGTTAATGAATTTAAAATTTTAGTTACAAGCATGTTAAAAATGGGTGAAATTGAATTATTAAAAAAGAGTAAACATTAAAAATATTGAAAAAAGATATATTTTAATAATAAATAATAATTTATTTAAGAATATGTATATATATTGAAATGAATAAGAATACATATTGAAACTATTAAAACATTGTAAATAAATAAATATAAAGAAATATTTGAAAATGATTACATTCCAATAAAATATAAAATATAAAATATTAATAACGAATAAGTAATACCTAAATGTAATAATAATAAAAATAAATAAATATAATTTACCTATTAAAAAATAATATATTAAATGTATGATGTTACTAAATAAAATTCTAAAATGAATATTAAAATTTGAATAAATGAAATACTTATTTGGTGCATGTGTTTCTATACTGGATATCATTAATTACGTAATTGTTTTGTGTGTGAATTGTTTATAAAATCATTAATTTCATTTATTTATCTATTAAATCAATTAAAAATATATTTTATGTATGTTAATTAAAAAATCAAATGAAATTCAATTAATGTTCATTACATTAAAACATTATTGAAAAATATTAATTAATATTAATTTTTAATATAATCTATTCTTTAACAAAATATATGACTTATCTAATGTAAGTAAAAACATTTTTTATTATATAAATCATATTTTAGAAAATATTATACATATTTATATATTTATATATATGTATATATTTATATTAAATATATTAATGAATAATTATGTATAAAACCCATTAGAAATGATAAATAATTTAATATGTCTTTAATTATTAAATTTCATTTTTTTTAAGATTGAAATAGTTGGTGTTCTAGAGATGCTCTATTAGGTGATTCAATAGAGATTTAGGGTTTCAGGGCGTTCCAATGCCTTTCCCAAGGGATGATGTAGTGGAAATAGTGAATCTATTTATTAGTTGTTGCCTTATTATTCAAAGGAATATGGATTGAGAGAAACTAGATGTTTCACACCATGTAAAAACATTGAGTAAATGTAGAAATCGAAATCACTACCTTTTCCATACAAATCAAACTTCTACCACTAGTTGATTTGTTAAAATGGGCATTGTTGTGCATCTTTCAACAAAAAGGAAGGGATTATAGATTTAATTGAGTCCTACTAACATTTGATAATCAAAAAAATCTTTCTTTTGAAGGCTGATCATTTTTTAAAACCCTAGATTGATTTTTATGTATTTCATTGATCTGGTGCATTATCGATTGTAAATATATCCCTTGTAGAAGGATATAATTTCACATATACTTCTCGAATGATGAGGTAAAATAACGAGCATAGGGATTTCGAATAGTTTCACTAAACCAAGGATCCCTGAGTATCTCTGAAAAGTGTTTTAACATCAAAATTTTTAGTGTAAAAAACTCATTTTCACATGTATCAGCCAAGGTCATCGAACAGAATTGGATTATATGTTATCCAGACATCTTTTTTGATATATCTTTTTCAATTGGTGTGCCCATAAATATTAAAAATAATACTAGGAAGTCCAGGTATGGATACTTTTCTTCAGTTCTTATGTTATTGGATGTTATCCAAACTCTTTCTGTCAAGGTGGTTCTATCATATGAATCGAATGAATTTAATCTACATATTTCTTATGATAATTTTCTGGAGTTTTATTCTAAAAGAAATATAATAGTATATCCATTAGAATCTTGTTGAAGGGGAATAAGTTTTTCCTTTTCCCAGAAAAATGGTCATAAGGATGCTATTTTTAGGAAGAAATGGAATGATGATATTGATGCTTTGAGTATGCTTAGTGATCAAGATGTTGTAGTCCATCATGGTGATGATTCTGGTGCACATTTCGTTGAGAAGTTTAATATTCACTAGTCATCTAGATATAATCAGGTTGTTGTTTAGGAAGTTGCAACAACAACATGTACTATTGAAAATTATAGGTATAAATATCCTTTTGGTTCTATTATAAAGGATGGTATCTCATTTAAATACTACTTGGTTGGGTTCTATCTGGTAGGGGGTTTGGACTATGAAAACATGTCTGACAACTGAATGGATAGGGAGGGATTGGGTAAATATTCACTAGACAATAAAACTCTTTATGATGACTATGCTAAAGAATTTTTTTATTAGTAATTTATGGAAAATTTAATTACCCCAATGCCCCCCCCAAGGGAATGTAGGTAATGGGTGTTGAATACCCATAAAATGTTATATTGATCAATCATGATGCCCAGGTGGTCCTGGAGGTGAGTGTATCAACATATTGTTCTTATAGAGGAGCTCAGGATAATTATTTGGGGAGTAATCCCCAATCGGGATGGTAGATTAAACAAAAACTGGTGACTGGATGTACAGATACTAACAAAGATGAGATGGAAAGATCCAAGGTGGCTAGAAGGGCCCCTCATATAGAATTTTATCAAAATTTTAATAACCCCAAAAGAGGTATTATACCTATTTCATGTTTGTGGGTACATGATAAATAGGATTCTCTTGGGGATAATGGTAGTAGGATCACCCAGGATTATAAAGAAATTTTGGGTTCTATTAATTCTGGGGTGAAATGGCCAAGAAGGGGCATACATATCATCATGATGTTTCTGTCTCATTTCATGGACACCTTCATGCTTGTCTTGAGTATGCAGTGGTAGGTTGAGCTAATGGTTTCACTCTACAACATAAGGTGGTTGAGGGTACACCATGGTGCTCTGGTCCCAAAATCAATAAATTCTTATTACTTGATATCTTATATAGATCTAATAGTAAGTAAATCTTTCATGATGAGTTTGGCAAGGTTCTTGGAAATGATAAAGATGTATCATCAGGTCTGGATGACTATGATGGAAAGTGGAATGCTCTCAAAAAATGGAAAATTGGTTGACACCCAAGGGGTAGAGTCGGCTCCCATTGAAGGGGTGGTAGACTTGAATGTTGGTGAATGTAACATAAATGTCTGTGAGGTTTCGTTGACATTGTTAACCTTTCATTACTTGCTTGTACTTTGTTTTTTTATAGTAAATTTTTATGACAATGGACACCATGGTATGAGCCATTCAAACTATATTTATATTTATTATTTATTATTTATTACTATTTATAATTAAAATATATATATATTAAATTTATACATATTTATTAACTATTTATTCATTTTATAATTTCCTTTAATAATTTTTTAATTTATTCAATATTATTATTTTATGTTTAATATAATTTGTTAATTTTTCTTATTTAATTATTTAAATTTAGTCATTCTATGTATTCATATTTACAATATACTATTAATTAATGTTTATAACATATATATGTACATTAAATTTATTCATTTTTTTTAATTATTATTTAATAAGTAAATTTTTTAATTTTTTTTTAAAATTTAATCATTTATACCTTTTTATTTAATTATTTCATTCTATTAATTTTATATATTTATATTTATTGTATATTATTTGTTAATATATATAATGTGTATATTAATAATTATTAATAATTATTCAACTAAAAACATAATATATATTTTTAAAATTTACTCATTTTTTATTTTTTAATAATTTCAAATTTTTATTTTTAGAACTCCTATTTTTTATTGGTTTCAATAAAAAAATGTGATATAAACCATGATGGGTTAGGTAGTTTAGGATGAGAATGGGTGTATAAAGGCAGGACAAGGCCTGCGGGATGCAAAGGGGGATAAGGCCTATATGGGATGGTGTATGCCCCATATATCTTAATGTAGTGTATGAGGGAGCCCATACACACAACTGAGCTCTATGATATGAGTGCAGTAGAATGATATTTAAAGTAGTAGCATCCCAAAGGTTGTGTTTATGGGGACTCATCGTGTGATCGGGACCATTATCAGCACTAAAAATAAAGCACTAATAAAGGTTATTTTTATCCATGATAAAAACAATTCTTATAAAGGAAAACCTTTATCAATGCTTTTCACTAGAATTGATAAACACGACCGCTTTATATAGTGTTTTTATAGTGGTAGTTTGTATTTTTTATGAAGGTTCTCATTAATCTTTTAAAAGTGTCATCTGTGAAAATAATTAAAATTTGATTCAGAAGGAATATTGTTGTACACCCAAACAATTTGATCAATATTTTATAGTACATGATTCCAAAATTTATAGAAAATAAAAGAAAAAAATTAAATAAGAAGATGAGGATTAAAAATATGTAATGAAAACCCTCAAAAAATAATATATGGGAACAGCCACCGCCCCTTCCCCTCAGATGAAGGCTCATCCTCTATATTTTTGGATATTGTCAATCACTTAATTTTCATTTTATTGAATTAGATCTTTTTCCAGACCTGAGCATTTCGAGACCATCTTAATAGTCTTAACGCCTAATGATACTTCATAAATAAAGATATCTCTATTGATTCTTATAAATTCCTTACTAAAAAACTCTTTTAATTTGGAACTTTTTTTAATTCCAAACATGCAAATATTTTTTTAATGAGAATTCCTTAGATCAGGACTCTAGACACCAGAATAATCATGCTCCACATTAACCCAAGAAGTACCAACCTTCCTCTGTCCATCATGTACATCCTCAAAAAGTGTATCAGACCTCTTATCCTCAGACACATTATACATTTTAGAATTTACAATAAATTCCACATCACTTTTCTCCTCCCTCTATGATCAAAAGAGGGAATCAATAATTCATCTGCATCCAATTGAATTTTGGTTGTGACCTAAGTGTTTTATTCTTTATCAGAATCCATATAATCATCATCATGTCCTTTATATAGCCCATGTTTCACAAGGGTAACAGATTTTTCATACACATTCCCTTAAAAAGAACATTTAAACACCTATAATATAAATTTATTACTAGGAATTGCAACAGAATCACCGAGATATGGTCATTGATGAACAGTTAGAGGGTGAGAATAAGCCAGAAAAATAGAATAATGTTGGACACCATTATCACTCACTAAATTCACCTGATCATGCTTTCTTAGACTAGAATCAATGCTACCTATCAATTATGTTTAATCAACCTAATTAAATATATACCCACAAACCATTCCCATACATTTTAGGATTCCAGAGTCAATGGAGGGTCTGGATCCTTAGCAATATACGTGGACGAGGTCTCCCAAAACTTCAATCCTCACATTGATCCTTTTAGTGGAATGGAATTGAGCGTTTGAACCTGTCATTAGTGGGAAATAACATTCCCAACAATCTTATAGAAATTAAAAAAGTAGAAGCACAATTCATAATCATCCTCAATTTCAATTTTTTACCCATTATTAATGAGAAAAACACAATTAGAGAAGGTAATTGAAAACAAATATCATCTAATACCCTATAATAAAAACAAATCATGCCATCAATGGTGTTTTCATCAAGTTTGAGAGGGGCACCGATATAGGAGGCAACAAACTTTAAAATATATAGGTCCTATAAAACATAGCTAAGGTTAGGAAATATGAACCAAAACTGACTATTTCTATATTTCTAGTAAATTGTATTAAATATTAAATTCAATTCATAGATTCATATAATAATCCAGTTTCATTTATAGAAACTATAATCATGGGAAGTATACTTATGATTTTCTAATCTATTGATTAAATAAAAGTATCGATTACCAATGGGGATGATCTTCCTACAATATAGTACCCGTATTCGACTTTCCATGTCTTATAGATCTTTCAATGTTTGAGAATTATTATCATTTGATAAAATAATCCATCCAATCGATGAATACTGACATGAATATATCCATTTGCTAAAGTCCCTATAATTAAAAAATATATAGATCATACCATCATTAGAAAATATTTGAGGTGCAGTTGAATCTAACACCCCCAGTTCATCATCCACAAGAATCATCATATAGAGGGCCTTTGATATGGACACTCCTTCCAAAACTACATTGAGGACAAAACTGTTATAGATGTAGTCACCTAGATCAAAAAAAACACCATAAGTAGAAATGGAATATCAATTATCCATGAAGGACTTTGAAGGTTTTGAATTCTTTTTTTTGTGATAGCTCTAGTGTTTTATCATTTTAGTGTTTTTCATATATCTGGTCTTCCATAAACTAACAAAATCAAGCTTAAAAGGATTTCAACTCAAATAAATGACTTCATACTGGCTTATGGTTCAGGATCTCCTCTTCATCATCTTCGACCAAAAATTTGGTTGTAATATAGATATTTAATATAAATTAAAATTAATATTAATATATATATATATATACATTATTATTATTTTAATAATTTATATAATAATAAAACATATTTTAATTTAGTAGGAATGGTAAAAACCCTGCATAGATCCATGGTCCAAAAAATTTATTTATAGAAAATAAAGCACAATGACAAAGAAGGAGAGGGTCAATAAAAACATACTGCAAAAAAAACCATAACAAAAAAAAGAATCAATCACCCTATTTTATGTCTACTATATCCTACTCAAGATACACCTTAACATCTCAAGTGTTTACCCCTTTTCCATTGATTGGGATCCATCCAACTTCTATCCATGCTAAAAAAATCAGCATACTAATCATTTAGACCAGTTCCTTTGTTATGAGATTTTACAACAAATTCACCATTATGTGGAGCAGAATTTTTCAAATTAAGAGTTCTCTTTATCTTAATAGTTCACACATAAACACAATAATAATCATGAAACTTGTCAAACACTTTATGGAAAAATTAAGTACCATTGGTTTGATTTATAATTTCACGTGGAGGTTGTTAACCAATATCATTCTATTTAGCATCAATATTATCTTTTAATAAGGCACGAGTAGAATGATTATTATTTTGATGGTCATCATGAAATGTCATTACATGGAGAAGAGAAACAACATCGCATTCCCTATCATCTTGTCCAATAAAGATCCCTATCATTCAACATTAGCATACTAACCATCTTTTTCATCTTTAGAAATCTACCTTGTGAGATCTATAGAGTTTCTTTGAATGGAAATATGGAAACCATCCTCATCCTCCACTTTTTTCCATTACTCTTAGAGATATATTATTTTTGCCACATCTCTTGATCAAATTCCTCTTCAATGGTCACCTCATGATCAGAAGATTCATATGAGGTATCATAGACAAAATTAGCTTTAGCCTTCTTGAATAGGGCCTCTTTAAAAGAAACAATGTACCACACTTCCTACACAGAAAATCACGTCATAGAATATCCACCATATCTAGGGGAAACCCCATTTTCCCATGAGTGTTTACATTCCCTTCCATCTACAAAACAAAATTAATCTTGTATCATAGAGTATCATGATTAATATTAGAGTCTCTATCACCATTAAAATATTTAAGTGAACTATATCAATTATTCAACATATTCTCAATAGAATTTCCTTTACCACAAAAAGATTCCAAATAACAGTCTTTAATGGAGGGGAAAACAACACCACACCCACACAATATTGAGCGCATTTATCATATCAATCAAAATGATGAAAATCATTATTTGGAGTAGATATCCTTACTGTACCAGGGAGAGTAGTCCCAAAATTAAACCTACACTAAAATTCAAGAGATGTGTTTGAATAACACCTTCTTGGTATCCTTGTCCAGCCAAATTGGGATTCCAATCGTAGTAGCAATGTCAGCTAAAATATTTTCATTATATATAATCCAATTAACTCCATGGAACATGACACAGACCATTGAAAATACATTCATAACATCTGAAAAATTAAAATCTATGCTCCAGTCAATAATACATAGGGTACCTAGCATCAAAAAACTGGACTTGATGATTCATGCTCATTACATAAGTCATTAGAAGGAAGTAAGAACTTGAAAATACATCGCCATTTTAAACACACTACCACTCATGAAATCCCAACATTTAAGAAACCCAATTAATTAGGTCATCCATTATCCTTTTTTTGAATCTCAATCATTGTAATAAAATAGATCTTTCAATGGATAATCATTGTGATAACACTTCGAGGATTTCATCCATAAGGGCTCGAGAGCCTATTTTTATTATCCTTATGTTGGGAATTTCATAAACTGAAGTGATAGATTAATTACCTCCATATTAACTTGAATTACAAGGATATATAATATGTGAACCTAGAGACACGTGATGTAATGATTATATTTTCTCATCATTAGTGATAGCATATCAATTTTTGTCGGTGAACATCGTCGGTCACTAGGAGCTCCCAAGATGCACACCGTCTTCTATCCTTAATGGGGTGTAATTATACATTAAAAATAAATGTAATATTGTTATTTTATTTAATCAATTTTTATCACCTATTCAAAACATCATTGTGGAATATAGATTTTATTAGCATCTTTCATTTTAACGCTGGGAAATACATCTTTAACAACACTTTTTGGAAATCACTAATAAAAATATTCTGTAAGATCTCAATGTTTGATGAATAATGTTTATGTATAAAATTACATTAAAATATTTTCAGAATGATATTTGAAGTTTTTTTTTGAGAGCATGAGATGTTTAGTGGTGTTTTGGGGTTCATTATATGAAACTGATGAAAACATCCCACAATGTTCATGCACACAGATTGAACATTATTAGTAGTAACCATGATCTAGGGTCGTGAAACAGGGAGGAGAAGGGTTAAAAATTTGTAAACCATGAAAGGGGGAAAGATAAAATGTGATGTATTAGATAGTTCCAAACACATGGTCTTTATATAGTTCATTATACCAAGAAGTCTTCCTAGAAAATTGTGCAACACCAAATATTAGTGGTCATACAATTGTTACACAGTTTAGAAAATCATGTTTCCTAACTATGTTCCTCATTAAAAGAGGGTAATTTTAAATTTTTACTCTGGGTAATAATGTGTTATTCCTTGAATTTCATTCCCATTTCCTCAACAGTAGCCTCGGTTGTGAACCAAGAGACCTCTCCTTCTCCATGTATTGTTCCCCTAAATTCCTAGGTATTTGGAGTGTTATTTAGTGTGAAATGATGCTTGAGGTATGTCCTTGAAACTGTTTCCTTTTATTTTACATAAGAGGATTTTTTTTAAGTTATTTATCTCTTTCATAAGTTCATAATAATTTATCAGAGGTAGTATCTTAACTTTGGGGTTTGAGCCTATATTAAATCGAATAATGGACCATGGTTGGATGAGTGGTTTTCCAAGAGCATGAGACACGCGTTATATAATCATTTCACATAGTATTGATGTTGTACTTGTGTATGTAATTGTGATAATGTGATTCATTTCCACATTTTTGTTTCATTAGATATGAAAATTACTTTTGGTCTTGAATTTGTGTGTGAGACCCTTCACGAACCCTGATAATTATGTTGATGAATTGAGACTAGGAGAAGGGATACCGATGGGGCATGCCATTTTCTTGAGAGTGGGGAAAGGAAAATGAAAATTACAAGAAATATAATATATGGAATTAAGAAAAATTACATTTTCATTTGGTGTGTTAGTATTATTAAGGGATACAAGATATAAGTTGGGAATACGTTATTATGACATGTTTAGTGGTTTTATTGAAATTTATTATATTCCATTCTATTGTGAAATCACATTGTGATTTTTTAAGATGTATAAACTTTATATTTTTTTTTATTTTGATCAACTTGTGGCTTTTAATAAGTGAAAATGAAGTTTTAATGTAGCTAATTAATAAAATGAGGTGTTTAACCTAAGGATAATATAAAGGTGTTTTTAAAATGGGGTTTAAATAATTATTTGAAATAAGATATTACTTCCCCTTTTACAAAATTAATTTAATTTATCCTTTAAATTGTTTTTAATATAAATTACGGAATTGGGGTATGGTTTGGTTTTTCAAAGAGGAAGACAGATGTATTAAATTTGGGATTCAATTTTTTTAAAAACAATTTGGAATTTCATATTTATTTAATGAGAAAGGTTTTGGGTATTATTTGATCCATGTATTGGTTTTAATGACCTATTGGGACCATGGTAAATGTTGTGATATTTTTGTAAAATGAGAGATGGTTAAAGTAACATGTCCATGTAATTAAATGGGTTTTATGAACCGTTAATTTGTATTGTGTTGACAAGAAAATGTGTGTTGGTCCATGGAAATTGTTTATTAGTAAAATGGTCAGTGATGGTTAACCTTGAAATATATGAATAATGGTATGGTGAATGTCAAAATGATTCCCCACATTCATATGGTGGGTTATACTGAATCTTTATACACCCCCAATGCATCGGATATTCTCTTCCAGACTGATGCTCTATGCACCACTCATGGCATGCATGATTTGGGATGTTGGATTGATGTTTTATTCTCCAATGATAAATATTTTTTTAGAACATGGAATGATGATCCATGATCTTATTATTTATATTGTATGAGTACCTAGACTGATTCTCTATGGTACAATTATGAATATGTTATGGGCACCTAGATTGGTGATCCTAAGTGAAATGAATTAAATGAAAAGAATTAATTAATTTCATTTTGATTTTATGTGTTTACCATTTATAATAAATGATTCAGACTCCCCATGTGGGTTAAAGAAGGTTTGGTGTATTAATTTCATTCTGGTAACCAAGATCCCACGGGGATATTTGATAATTGATTAATTAAAAACAAGTTTACATTACTAGTTGTGTACTTTGTACCTGTATTTCTACATACAATACTAATCATTACATTAAATTATATTTAGTCATGTCAAATATGTCAAAAAATGAATAAAATATATTATCAAAATATTTCTTCTCAATACGTGTGAAAACTAACATGTGACGAACCAAAAAAATCCTACCAATATAAATATTACTTAAAAATACTCCATTATATCCAATTATGATCATTTCCTAATCTAGATATATTTTTTAGTTGATTGTATATCCAAAGATACTGGGAGGTAATTAAGAGATAATAGAGTTTAAATCAATACATGAGATCATTACTATAAGCCCATTCTCTTTAACATGTAATTTTTGTAAAATAATTTATGGGTCTTCAGAAAGGATTATATATTGGATTAAAGCTGTTGTCACAATCTAAAAAAGTATTCTTTCATTTAAAGGTATAATAGTTTTCATCACCCATATAATATGAGTATGATTTGAAACCATGGGTACTCCAGGTAAATAAAATTTCAAATTGTGGGACGTAATTATTTGTCCACATTAACGTAGAATTAATTATAAAATTATGTTTTTCGACTACATTATATATTCAGAGATCATTACCCCAAAATAAATTCAACTCGTGAATTAATTGATTAAAATAAACCCCAATATTCTTTTTAGGATGACCATAAATTAGTAATGACAAAAAGATATATGGTTTATTCATCAAAATCCCAAGATTTAGGTTGTTCAAATCTATAAATATTGACACTAAGAATATTTATTATTATAATAACCAAATTGATACAAACCATTAATAAAGAGATCCAATCAAACATTATGTCATGTGAAGAAAAATATAGATGTACCTATTCAAATTTTTTCCATGAATCACTATAAATAGGATTATTGATGTTTTACTTTAAGAAATATTGGATTTCTTCCATGTCACCAATTATGTTGAGCTGGAAGAAGTAAATAAAAGCTTCAATATAGTTATCATCATAAAATATATGAACTCTTTAATAGTAACAAATTTTCACTTTCTTTTTATGCCACTATGTACCTTGATTTCAAACAAGTATGTCAATTAACTAAAAACACATATTCACCATAATATAGGATTTGATAATTTTAACATACATGGATCATCTAAAAACCAAGACCCATATTATAGTCCAACCACTTTATTTTATATAAATTTATATGCAACAGATATCCCTAAGGTAGCAATGAATTATCCAAATAAAATATATGATCAAAAAAACTATTTTACCTTCTATTATATGATGTTTTATAGATAAATTTAATAATTGTTCAAAATATTATTATTTTCCAACCGGGATATAAGTAATCAACAATAGACAACAATAACTCTAAAAATTTATATGGTTATAAGTAAAGAGATGAAATATCATTCAAAGTTTAATTTTTTTAAAGTAGAGCCATAATTCCGATTAAGTAAATATTAAAATCATGATAGATCCATAACCAAATTATTTATATACTTTATTGAATTGTGATATCCATTTTCATACCAAAAAATATATTCTTTTTCTAATAAAATGAAAAGATACCCAACATTGTCAAATGTTTCAAATATCATCAATAAAATTTCATACATGTTATGATATTTTCCTCTTTTAAAACAGGTTATGGTTTTGATGGTGTAAAAAAATGTTTTGACACCCTCAACATATACATGATTAATAAAAGAACTGTTTGTATTTCTAAAATGATTTATCATATCGTTATCTCATAATAATTTTTTCTACTTCCATTTTTTATATTTTTGAGAACACATAAAAGGGAAATATTAATTAAGATTAAATTGATAGAATTAAGGGATGATCTGACAAAAAGAACTGAAAATAAAAAAAATAACAAATTAGTAGATTTTATTACAATTATAAATAAGTACAAGTGATTATATCTAAATATCATAAATTATTAACAACTAAAAAAATAGTAGTGAATAAAAATATTATTTACTAATAATTGAAAATTATTAATAATAGTCAATAATTATTTTTAATTATTTTTAATTAATACAAATTGTTGGTAATTATTTCTACTGGTTAATATTAGCAATTATCAGAACAAATTAACCACTATTATTACTAATTATTATTAATTGAATAGTTTGCTTTAATAATTATTACTTATTATTTCAAAATATTGATTATTAAACTAATCCGTACATATAATGGAATAAAAATGAACATATTTAGAAAATTATTATGTGATTAACATATTTGTGTGAATCCAAAAATCATGAATTATCATTCAAAAGGAATCAATATTTCATTGAAGATTGATGAGAACACTGTGAATGGGAAAGTCGAGAATTATTCCAGAATCCTGGTTAACAAAAACCTTGAGGAACAACTACCATAGGAGGTTATCATTGTTTTTTAAGAGGAACAATTCATTGTTAAAATTGAATATGCGTCTAGGAATTCATTTTGAAACAACTCCAAGATTATAGGTTATTCCATTTTTAATTGTATAGTGACCAAAAAAATTTATTTATGTATAAACAATTAAAGGAAAGATATGATGTACTAATAAATTTGATGTTTAATTTTTGGAGAAACCTCAGATGTCCATCAACGAGGAGGAGAAAAATTATTAATTGGTCCATGTTGATGGGAAAAAGTATATCAGAATTACCTCTGAGGTTAAAGAAACCCATGATACTAATGCGGATTCTTAATGAAGGATCACGACTCATAGAAATCCAAATCAAAATGACACGGATGTCACTACTCAAGAAGGTGAGGATGTGTAGTACCACTCTATGACATCATTGGTTACTAAAATACAATCCCCCAGGAGAGCTAGCAAGGATAATAGGGGAAGGAAAGAACCCACCTGTATGTGAAAAAAGTTACTCTGAACCTTCATGATGTGAACCAAGCTACTTGTTTTAAGGAAACCCTTCTACAAATCATAGTAACGATGGTTTCTAATAAGAATTTATAGGACACTAACATGGAGAGGTTTTCTTAGGATGATATTTAATCCCTTCTGATGGATAATAAAAATATATTAGTATCTTTTCTTTTTAAAGGTAAAAAGACGATATTACGGATTCTTATACCTTTATAAAATTATTGAAGAGACCTAATTTGAAAAAGGATAAACATACCCCCTCTCATTATTTTATATGGTAGTTGTTTAGTCCTACAAAGCAAGTCTCCCAGGGGGATTCTCCCTAAGAAATCACTGATAACAATTTGGAATTTGGGAATAGACAATGATCTATAGCTGTCCAACGACTAGACAGTAGTTCTAAACATATAATGAATATTCTTAAACCATCAAAATAGGATTCCAGATATTTTACCAAGAAGGATCCTATAACAAATTGTATGGATAAGAGGGATCACCTTGGGGAACATAAACAAGATCCTAATGAAAGTTGTGATCTTTCCCATAAGGCTTCATCAAGAATATGGTTGACAGTTTCTATTGACAGCTTGAATCATAGTGAATCTAAATAGTTGATTTATCTATGATCATAAAATATAGTCCACGACACTACTTTGTTTATGTTTTATCTTCAATAAATTTCATGACCAATGAGCTTCAACCCACAGTTTTCTATATCTTGGTATTTTTTATTATCAGTAATTATAACGTATTATAGCTAATTATAATTAATAATTTCTAATTATAACTAATTATTTATAATTATATGTAATTATTACTAATTATAACTCATTACTACTAATTATTACAAATTATTGTTAATTATTAACTATATATTGATAATTATTACAATTTATTAGTGATTATTACTAAATACTAATAATTTTCTACAATAATAAAAAATTATTAGAAATTATTTATAATAATTATTAATTAGTAATATTTATTAATAATTATAAATAATTACCAGTATTTATACCTATTAATTATTAATTTAAACTAATTATTACCAGTTAGTTACTATTTATAAAATCTTATTACTATTGTTTACTAATTAAAACTAATTATAAATAATTATATGTAATTATGTACTATTTATTGGTTGTTATTGGTAATTACGACTAATTATAGAAAATTAATTATAATTATTACTAATCAGAAGTATTAATCATTATTTATTACTAAATATCGGTAATTATAAAAAATTTCTTACTAATTATAACTAATTATTAAAAATTATTTACAATTTATCCAAAATTATTACTATGTATTACTAATTATAACTAATTCTCGATGATTATTTACTATTTATCATTAATTATAACCAATTATTTATTATTTATCAGTATTCAGGACTGTATAAGTCTATTTATTAATGTTATTTACTATTTAATATTAATCATTACTCTTAATTACTATTTTTTAAAAATTATGACTATTTATCATTAATTATTACTAATTATTAGAAATTATTACAAATTATAGAAGATGTTTACTAATTATTACAAATTATCTATAACTAATACAAATTAATACTAATTCTGGGTAATTTTTATTAATTATTAAAAAAAATAACAATTTTTTTACAAATTATGAGTAATTATATGTTATTTAGTATTAATGATTATTATTTATTTATGATTGTCACTAATTATTGGAAATTATTTACTATTTATCTAAAATTATTAAAAATTAATATTAATTACCAATAAGTAGTAGTAATAATTACTAATCATTTCTATTAATTAATAATTATTACGAATTATCGTTAGTTACTTACTATTTATTAGTAATTATTACTAAATATTTACTATTTTTATCTATTTATTACTAATTATTACTGATTATTAAAAATAATCACTAATTAGTTACTATGTGTAGACAATTATTATTATTTATTACTAATTTTTTCTATTATTTTCTATTTGTTAGTAATTTTTATTGTTTATTACCAATTATCACTAATTAAAACTAATTTTTTCTAGTTATCGATATTATTTACTAATTATTTGTAGTTATTACTAAATATATTTAATTTTTTGTAATTATTACTAATTATTAGTAATAGTTACAATTTAATACTTTTTACTGGTATTTATTATTAACTACTAATAATTAATAGCAATTATTTATAATTAATGTTAATTATTTACTATTAATAGATAATTATTTCTATTCACTGCTAATTATTACTATCGACAATTATTTCCAATTATTACTAAATTTTGTTAATTATAACTAATCATCCATACTTTATACTAATTATTAATAGTTATCAGTAACTATTAGTAATCATTACTAATTACTAGTAATTGTTAACAATTATTGATTATTATTACAAATTATTATTAATTATTATTAATTATATATAACTAGTATTAATTAACATTAATTACTATTAATTAATCTTAATTACTACTTATTAATACCAATTATTTCTAAATATTACCAATTATTACTGATAATTTATAATGACAAGATGTTTATTAATAATAAATAATCATTATTATCACTATTTATTAATATCTATTCCTAATATATAAAAAAGAAAACAAGTTAACAGTTAAAAGAGCTCAAAATAAATAGTTTAAAAATATCCTATATTGGAATAATAATTGTGATTGGATCATGAAAATGTTCATGTAAAAATGAAAATTTTTACCACTACTCCATATCCCACTTTTATGCATGCTAGAAAAAACGCTTTATCGGCAATAAAAAACAATCGTAATTTAAAACATGTAAAATGAGGGTCCCTTTTTCAATATATAAAATGACATGATAGAAGTAAAAAAACTATTAATTGATGAGTGATCCAAAGGGACGTCTCCCCTCCCCATTTTTAGTGCATGAACCCTCTTTTTTCAATGTTCGTCTTGGCCCCCCATGACCTTTATCAGTGTTAGACAAATCCTCCTGCCCACACCCACATGCGCCGCCACTTTGATTCGAACATGGTACATCCACCATGAGGCACCTTTTCCATTACCACTACGTATTGATTTTTCTTTATTTTATGATATATATAATAATTTATATATATATATTATAACATTTTTTATCTATATTTTTATACTTATATTTATTCATATAAATATATTTGAATGTGTATAATTTTCAAAAATACACTTATATATAAAATATGTTCTTTTTGTGTGTTAGTAAATATATATATATATATTTACATATATATATATATATATATATGCATATGTTTAACTATAAATATTTTTATCCTTATTTATATTTTATTAAAAATATTATATATTAACATTTGTATACATATATTAGAATATATATATATATATTTGTTAATACAGACACATATACTAATATATGTATATATACACAAATTTAATAAACATTGTGTAGGTATATAAATATTCCAAGATATTAATATAGATACATAGACAAATATATTTATAAGGAATTTTTTTATGTAAAAATGTTTACAAATTTATTTATAAAATTATTTATGTATGTGTAAATATATAAAAATATTTATATATGTGTGTATATTTTATTATAAATAACACTCCAATATAAAAATAATATAATTTATACACCATAAAATTCATTTTAGTTTAATCTAAATGAATAAATTGAACCTCCATTGAAAAAATGAAAGGAAAACTCCCTAAAAATGATTGAAATTCTACCATGACTTCAAAAATTAAGGTTCCCAACAAAAAACCCAGTTTTGTAGCTTTTTAGTCATTTTTTAACTCAATAAACATTTACCCAAGTCATCGTTGGTCACTTGGACATAGAACATTTCACAAGATCTGATTCGATAAGTAGTGAAGCTCAAACAAAAACCCAGATCGAAAAGTTTTGGCTGTTTAAAGATTGAGTGTAATTTTCTACTTATTTTAGATCCTTTTTAAATTAATTGAATTTTTCTATCCTCAAATTGTTATTAAATGGATACTATTCAGTATTAATCAAGAAATTGTTAATTAATAATAATTTTTAATTACTTTATAACCCATTTTAATTGAGTATCTATCATATTGACTATGATTATATTTTTAATATTATATAAATCACATTTCATAAAATATATTATATTTGTGTTAGTATAATTATATTATATTAATATTAATTCTTTAATGAAATCTTCATTTATAAGAATAATACATTTTATGAGTGCTAAAATCTCCCTAATAAATGGGGTACTTTAATCAGTTTAATTAGTTCTGATAAATTATAGCATTGAATAATCTCAAATCCATGTTAGTGAAAATTGATAAATATAAATAAAATCTCTGAAATTATATTGTGATAATAATGCATGATGGAATCATAAAGTATTGAATAGTTACAATGGAATATTTTCGAAGAAAACCTTGTCATGGTTACTTTTATTTGTGGTAGAATCTACAAATAATAGTGACCACCACAAATAGTAATGACAATGAATGAATAAGCATTTTTTATGGATGACCAAATCGATTGCAAATGATACTCACTATAAATAGATTTTATTTACTATACTGATAGACTATATAAGATAATGTTTTTCCATTCATCGCAAATTGTATCATTTACGATGAACTAATATTTATTTTTTTGTTTACATGTATTTATAATAGAATAGGATCTTGTTGAAAATAAAATTATTTTTGGTGGAAATCCTAATTTCCTTGCAAATAAAAATTTCTCTCGATTTGATGTTTTTTTTGCCCCAGAAGTATTTGTGATGGGACAGATATCCTATTCTCTATGATAACCAATAGTATCAAGATTATGATGTCTCATGGTCTTTTTGTTGGATTTGGTGACCTTAAAACAACTTCTTTTTACATTATGATAACCTATATTTGTAGTATTGACCATTAATAAACTGCTTATCACATCCTGATTGTTCTACTACGTAACATAGTATGTGAAAATGTCTTAAGAGTATCTTCCAAACTGAAAGGTCATAAGTAGTCTCCCATTATGGAGAGAAACCATGGGTCATACGACACGACTGTTAAATACATGTTCTATATCCAGATGATATCATTTGAGATCACAAATGATGCAAGCTATCATGGGTGGATACTCATAAGAGTTTGAGGAAACTTCTCATGGTGTAATACCTTGGTAATATGTTGTAGGATATTATGAGAACAAGTCCTTCCAGTATAAAATTCTTATTCATTTGTGTCATCAGATGTTCCTATTTGTGGAATTCTGTATTGGTACTTAGTCTTTAATATTATTATTAATTAATATTATGAGTTACATACTTTGATTTATTGATGAAAACTATAAAAACATATGTTCTTCGTGTCGTATGATACATTGGGTGTGTCATGAGTAACATCTCATGATTGAATAATGTGAGAAATTAGTATTCTCTTCTGTTCTTTATCTAATGTTGACATCTCAGGTCCGTTAAAGGAAATGATATAACCAGTATAAATCAATGGCCATGTTTTTTAATAGTAAATTTTAATTTCTTGGAAGTCAAAAAATATAACACTGATGACATATGTTGATGGCCCTAGCATGAAACCTAATTGATTTTAAATATTTTGATAATTGTATTATATTATATAGTAAGCATTCATATGAGGTATCATGTCATTGTGACATTATCTTCCTTCTCTATGTGTGCCTTAGCATTTTTCTTGATTCTAATCTTGGAAATTATGCTTCTTCTACTAATTCCACTAGTAAAGAGGTCTAGAGGGTCACACACTAAGTGTTTATAAAATACCTGTTAAATAATTTATAATTATTTATTATTTAACATGTTGAATAAATATTATTACCGAATGTGGTTTCATAATTATTCATTTACTCATAATCTCATATAAATATTTATTTTCTATTTTCTGAATATAACATTTATACATTTATTGGAGAATAATGAATTGAAATTTTTTTAATAAATAAAAATTCATTCTTCATGCCCAGAGAAATATTATTGAGGATTGGCAGACGAAGTTTAATTTTCTGGTGAGAAATAATAATTACTGATTTTTTATGGTTAAATAATGTTTATTTTAATTATATATTAAATTTAATGTACTGAAAAAATAATAATATTATTATTATTTTTCATAGGCTTCTGTAGGTATTAAATAAATAATATAGAGAACATGTGTAATTTTTTTATCCTTATCGATGTATAAACCTAATTATATTATTTTATCAACATACCAATTCGTTTGTTTGGATATGTGTAATGGATTTAGAGAATCATCTCAAGACCTAGAGGGCTCTCTTCTCCAAGAACACTCCCTTGAATAGACAGTGATCTTCCTCCACCTCCCAGTCTCGAGTCAAAATATATCCAAGAGAACTCTTTGGAAGTAGTTATCAAGGTGATCAAAGGAGTATGCACAAGCACTATCATTTTCTATTCTACCACATGGAGATTCATATGGTAACATTTGATGATTTTTGGAAAATGTGTGGTTCACCACTAGTGGGAATGTACTTTTATTCCTACAATACAATAACGGAACAAAACATATCCATTGTCATATCCATTAATAAAGAAAAAAAATTCATCAATGTAATTCATTATTTAATTAAATTAATTATAAATAATATCTGATGATCCTTTCTCTTGGAGCTGTAATTCTATCCCTTGTCTATATTATTTGATTCATTTTCATTGATCATGATGTTTATCATTGTGTAAATCATAGATTGATCATTAGTCAAGGAAATAAATTAATGTAAGGAATGAACTATTACACACATCCACTGTGCCCAAAAATATCATGTGGTATCATAATGGTCACAAAATTATCTATAATTATTTAAAAATTGTTGATTGATTTTGAAAATTATAATTTTGTTTTTAAATTCATGTATAATCATTATTTTAATATGATTTTTTACATCTTCCTCCTCATACTTCGTTTCTCATAGATCTAATCAGAATGATTTATTTTATGATTAAAATAATATCAAGTGCCCATCTGGAGGTGCCAAGGATTCTGGCTGGATGATACAAGTGTACACATCAGGTAACTAGTGTTACATGTTGTGTTCTTGCGTTCAATGAATCATGAATTAATTCAGCAATTAATTCAAGGTATGTGCATTGATGACAGGTGATGTAGTTAATTCTTACACCATGTGTCTAGCACATGATCAGACAGAGTACATATCGTCTATCCCACAAAATGGAATGTATCCTCATTGAGTCACAAATAGGCTATGTATTCCATTATTGGCCTACTAGACTAGTGACAGTGTAACTTGGAGTTAACACATGATGTAGTCCATGATGCACATTATGTACTCCAATTTTTTATAGTTAAATTTATATAGTGATTCCCTAGGTATGTACCTCAGATAGATAGTGAGAGATGTAAATTCCTTGAACTTCTTCAAAATTACACAGATTTAAAATTTATTTATTATAAAGTGTAAACCGTGTGAACTTTTCTTTTGTGTGGTCATTATGTTTATAAGACAATCCTTTTGATGGGTTTTTAATATATATATATATATATATAACTAATTAATTAATATCTGTAGAGTGTTCAGATCTCCATATCATGTATGATTTGTATTACTGTGGTTACACTACATGATTTTATGCATAATATTTGACAGAAGAATCATGTAATCCTGGTCATAATTATTTTGATAGTAGACATCATGAAAGTACGTGAAAATTCATGTATGCTATATGTAACTAATGTGAAACTCTATATAGTTATAATACATGATGGGTAGATTTAGATGGTAATTCGCCGAGTTTCTTCCAAGGTACATTTATGTACACAGTTAATTTTAAATTAATTTATTTAATTTGTTTAAAATTATGATGTATGAGAAACTTAAAGAAATTTGGATTAAATTAATATAAATTAATTGATTAATTAAAGAGAACAATTAATTGATTTGAGTATGATTTTTCAGAAATAATAGTGATTATTAATTTAATGCTAGTTTTATTAAATTTAAAACTCATTTCATGCATGAGGATGATCATTATCATGGACTAGACCTTTTAATGTGATTGGTTTCATTTAATTTATCATAAGATAAAATTCTTGTCCAATATGACATTTGTCCTCTTATTATCTAAGGGTATGCATGCCCTTGCTTTCTTCATTGTAAAACCTTTTCTCCTCACCTGTGTGTGAGTAAAATAATATGTAACGGATGGAGATCCCAAGCAATTAGAGGTGGTTCAAGTTTGGAGTTGAGGTGAAAGCATTCCAAGAAAGATACATAGGTGGTGGGTGGAAAGCTATCACACAACCCCTAATTGGTTCATGTTGTATTTACCTTGATCAATGGTTCATTTATCAACTTCTATATAAGTTAAAAATTAGTAAAATCTCAAGGTCAAACAACTTGATAATTTTTTTATATAAATTTTCATGATCTTTTTATTATGGATGTTTTGTCATGGTCGCATAGCTTAATTAAATTAACAAACATACAAGATAAAACTAAAATAAATAGTATTATGAATAAATATTTTTATGATATGGTTAATCACTTATGTAAATTTACTAAATATTAAGAATCGTGTAATAATGATAATAATTGGAAATTTACTCATAAAAGGATAAAATTGCTCAATGAAATATATTATATCATTATAGCCTTCCACTACTTCTGATAAAAAAGAACCACAGTTCAAATTTATTAACTGGCCAATGTTGGGGTGATTTCAATTATTGAGGAATTATAACTTGATGTTCTAGTTTGAATTATCTTAGTTCACATTATGGGGTGACTACCAAATAATGGTCTGGTATAACTAAGAGGAAAAGGTTCAATAAATCTAATTTAAGGGTTTTTTGGATTAGGGAGTTCACTAAGTGGATCAACAAACTATGATGTAATGTAGTTGGCATTTGGAATTACTACCTTAAATTGTTCAATTTTCTTGACTAATTGATGTTGGTGAAATAATAATAGGAATACTAATCATTATCACTTGAATAACCAAGAAACAATATATTCTAAATCCAATGATGAGGGCTATTAGGTTTTTAATTAATAGTGGGATACTCATAAATATAATATTTATTTATTTGTTTTAATTTATCATATAATGTAGTAAAATTATGATTATCTTATTTTGTAGAAAAATTATTAAAATGATATCTAATATATCCTTATAATCCATACCTGAGGAGAAAAACGATCTCACCGGAAAATATTTACATGACTGGAAAAGGAAACTATGTGTCATCGTTTTCCCTAAAAGAAAATAATTTGCCAAAGAAGAACCCTTTCCAGAAGAACCTGGAAATGAGGCTATTGATGAAAATCTAAAACTTTATGAAAAAATTTTGAATGATTTCAAAAACGTTCAATGTTTTTTTCAGTCATCCATGTCCAAAGAAGACATGGATGCAAATAACATGATTCATCACCATCAACATCTCTATCAAGAAGAGGATAGACAAGAGAGGTATGAGATATCCAAATGTTCATTTACAACTATTCTTGGAGAGTATACACCATTTTGTCCTCATGTAGTTCATATTATAGGCTATAATTAATTCTTAGACATATTTGGGAATAAATTTCTAATATGAGTTTTTTATAGATCTCATACATTCAGCACTTCCCAAGACCTTATCTAGTTTTATGGATCATTACAACATGATAAATAATTATAAGATACTTTCAAATATTCTTACATTGATTCACCAAGTGGATAAGGAAGATGGGCATGAAAAAACCATAGTCCTTATGGTGAAATAGAAAAGAAATAACATGGAAAAGGTTCTCAATAACTATAGATAATCTTAATCTCATGACCACCATTCGTCTAAGAAGAGGAATATTTGGATTCAAGGAAATGAAAAAGAGGTTGTATGTTATATGTGTGGATAGAGATATCATTTCATGTTGAAATTACCCTATAATAAAGGGGATGGTAAATATGTATTTGTTATCATTTTTAATCTTTCAATATCTACACATTGGGTATTAGTTATAGATTATGGGGCTCACATCTTTATCTGAATGAAAGAACCAAGTGGATTTATAATGATTCCTAAAGAAGATTTGGATAGTATATCTTCTAATGGAGCAAGTATAGTTTCTCTTTACACAAGTGAATACTTCCATTAATTCCTAATGAGACTGATTTTGCTTTTAAAATATTTTTATTATGTCCCTATGTTTACTAAGAACAGAATTTCTATATCATGTCTAGATACATATGGGTTTTATTTTCAATTTTTTAAATAATATTTTTTCTTTTATAAATAAAACATATATTATTGTATGGTAGATTCAATTAAAAGTATTTATGTATAAAATTATGAAAACTATATAATGTAAATTGATAACGAATCATGTTCACACAAATTATATAACACCCATCGTAGCATCACCATCTTGGTTGTGTACATGAGAAGAATTTGAAAAATCCTAGCTAACATGGTTATTTAGAAGACTTTGAGATTATAACTCATGGAATTTGTAACGATTTTTTACAAAGAAAAATTAACAAAACACTATTTGGTGGATAGGGTGAATGGGCAATAAATCTTCTAGGATTGGTAGAAACTGATTTTTGTGGACCATTTCCCGTAGAAACTAGAGGTGAATATTATTACATCATAACATTAACTGGTGACCTAAGTAGATATGGATATATCTACTTGATGTCTTATAAGTCAATGTCCTTTAATAAATTTAAGAATTCACGAATGAAGTAGTGAATCAATATATGAAAAAGATAAGGAATCTTTGATCAGATCAAGGTGATGAAGATAATATCAATGATATAATTTCCTTTCTATTGGTATTAGGGATTCTAACTCAACTAAAACTACATTACACCTCAAAATTGTATGGTGTTTGTGAAAGGAGTAATTATACCTTTCTATAAGTGTCAATGTCTATGATGAATCATGTAGATCTTCTATTATGCTTCTAGTAAAATGCAATTAAAATGTGACATACACATTAAATAGATTACCAACTAAAGGAAAAAATGGTATTACCTTGGAGATATGGAGAGGAAAGAAATCCATTTTTTCACACAAGTGTATGGGTTTGGGGGGTTATTTTTTTGGATTTAGTAGGAAATAAACTACCACCCTAGGGCACAATGTTTATCATTACAATATATCATAAGGAAAATATGATATACTTCCTATACAACCACTATGACGAGAAAGTAACTATATCCATCCATGTCATTTTTCATGAGAGGTATCACATCATTAAAAAGGATAGCGGGAGAAATAATTACATAGATAATGTTGATGATAAAGATACATAATATTTAGTGTAGAAATAAATTCCACAGATCCCCATGGAAGAGGTAGATCCTGAAAAAAAAGCACAGTAGGGGAGTTTAAAATTGGAAAGAGAACATGAGGGATATGGTTTTATAGTAACCCAAGATGGTGACTTAATATTGGATTACAACTATGAGACTATATCCTAATTTTAATTAGTAGTTAGATTAAAGATACAATATGGAATGAAGCAATGAATTCTGAAATGGACTCAATGTAGTAGAACAATGACGGGGTTTTGGTCGATGCTCTAGTTAATGTAAAGACTGTTGGATGAAAATGTGTATTCAAGAGGAAACAAGACATGAAAGGTAAATTAAATACATATCAATAAATTATAGTGGATAAAGGGTTTAAACAACATCAAGTATTTTATTATGATGTTACTGTTTCCACAATTTCCTTCTTAAATATATAATAAGTGTACTTGTTATAGCTGCTTACCATGACTATGAGATTTGGAAGATGGGCATAAAAATTGAATTCAATAATGGGAAAGCTCTGAAATATTATCATATAAAACAAGAAAAAGGTTTTCTGACTATATGTGTTGCAAAAAATACTTTCAAGTTATAGAGATTCATTTATGGATTGAATCAAACATATTCATAATGGAACATTCGATCTCATGATTCCTTTAAAAAAATTGGATTCATTTAGAAACAGTGTGGATCGTTGTTTACAAGAGGTATAGTTGGGAGGATGTCATTATACTAGGAATATATGGTGATGAAATATTACTTATTAGAAACAAAATACCAGCCTTATAGTCTGTTAAGAATTGGTTAAAAACAAATTGACTCAATGACGGGCTTTGGTGAATGAGATTTTATTCTAGTGACAATGATCATTCGTGATAAATCTGAGAGGCTACATGTACTAATTGAAAGAATATTATTATAATATATTCAATATAATTTTACTATATTACTCTCTAAGAAGGTATTTTCTCTAATTTCCCATGTTTTACATCATTCTATGAAAATGTGTCTTAAAAACAATAGGATAAAGGGAGAATGACTAAAATACCATAAAATTTGGTGATAAAAACAATCATGTATTACATTTTGTTCTCTACACATGATGTTTCTGATTCATTGAGAATGGAAGTCATATATCAATCTAGTCCAATAGAATATCACTATTCTGTTTTAAGTCTGTCCTTATATATTTAAAAATAATGAAGGATATGTTCCTACTGTATAGAGGAGATGAGGTGCTAGTCATATTAGGTTATACTAATGCTATTTTTAAGACATGTCATAATGATTTGATGTCCCAGTGAAGAAATGTTTTTATTCTCAATGGAGGAGTTGTGAGCAGGAAGAGTTCAAAGTTTCTCGTTTTCATTGATTATATAGTAGAGTCCGAGTAAATAGTGTCTTCAGATTAATCTATGTAATCCATTATTATTCTAAACATTGTGCATGAGCTTGATGTGGTACCTAGTATTAAATACCCTATAAAATTTTATTGTGATAATACTATAGTGGTGGCTCTTGAAAAAATAGCCACTGTCACGTGATAAAAATGAACATACTCTAGAAGTATCACCTATTGAGTGATTATCATCAGAGGGGTTAAGATGTTTAAAGAGGAGTACCCATGGAATATAATATAGAATAACCCATGACGGAAGCCATATATCATCAAAATCATGATTATAATGTGATAGCTATATGAACGATGGTTTTCGTAGTTGGTTCTAGTGAAATGGGGTTTCTTTGGAGTTGTGCCCTAAAACCGACAACGTTATACATTATGATAACCCGTATTCATAGTTTTGAACATTAATAATCTTCTTATCACATCATGAATTTTCTTCTATGTAACATAGTATGTGATAATGTCCTTATAGTAGTTGTCACACTGAAAGTTCATAATATGTTCCCCAATATGATGTGAACATGGATGTTCTACGACCCAATTATAAAATATATTTTTTATAGATGAATGATATCATTTTAGGGACACAATTTTTAAAGTCCATCATGTGTGCAGACTCATTGTACTTTGATGAAACTTCTCTTGGTGTATTCAATTTATAATATCTAGTGGTATAGTATGAGAATGAGACCCTATAGTAGAAAATACACATCCATTTGTGTAATTATATTTGGATATATAAGAATGTTTTTAATGGTAATAAGTATTTAATATTATTATTAATGAATACTATGAGTTATATACATATATGTGTTGATGAAAACCATGATGACATATGTTTTCAGGGAGGTAGGATACCTTGGGTGCATCACGAGTAAAGTTGAAATAATAAATAAAAAATGAAAAAAATATTTTTTTCCTTTATATTATTTAATAGAATATGATATCTTAGGATCTTTTATGTAAATGATATAGCCTAAATAAATCCACTTCCAAGGTGTTCAATAGGAAAGTTCAATTTTTGGGATGATAATGAAAAAGACATCGAAAAAATGGGTCGATGGAACCCACATGAAACTTGCTTGATTTAAGATATTGTTATAAAGGGATTATATTACATAGTAAGCATTCATATGAGCTATCATGTCATTGTAGAATTATCTTCATTATCTTTGGGATCCTTAGCGTCTTGATTCATGATACCTTTGTACATTAGGCTCCTTCACCAAATATCACTGAGAAAGAGGACTACAGGTTGGTGCACTAATTGTATCAAGAATATCAGTTAAATAATGTATATTATTTATTATTTAAAAAATTAAATAAATATTATTCCTAGACGTGGATTGATAATTATTCATGTATTATAAGTCACATATATATTTATATTTTATATTTAGTGAAAATAATATTTATACATTTATTTGTGAACAACGTAGTAATATTTATTTAATAAATTATTTTTCATTATTAAAGTATCGATAAATATTATGGAGGATTGGAGTGATGAGTTTAATGGTTCGTTGAGAAATAATAAAAATGGAATTTTATTTTATTTAATAATATTCAATTTAATTCATAATTTAAAAACATATTGAGAAATGATAATGATATTATTATTCGTTACATGGGGTTCTACAGGGATTAAATAAATAATAACAGGCACCTGTGAAATTATATAATTTTAACCATAATGACATGTAAACCAAATTATATAATTTTGAATTTGATGATATATAAACCCAATTATACTATTTAATAAATAAGCCAATTCATTTGTTTGGTTGTAAACAATGGAACTAGAGAATCCTCTCAAGACCAAGAGTGCTCTCTTATCCAATAAATATCTAAATAATGGAGATAGATATTCCACACCAACCACTCTGGAGTCCAATGATATATAAGAGAATGCTATGGCCGAGGTTCTCAAGGTGGAAAAAGGAAGAATACACAAGCACTGAGATCATTAATGCTTAGACCTAGATATTCCTACTACAATGTTTAGATATTTGTGGAATACGTATGGAAAACCAATAGATTAAATCTAATTTTATTCCTATAACATAATGATGAAACATCATATATTTATTGTCAAATCTATCAAAGAAGAAATAATTTCGTCATGCTAATTATTTATTTAATTTAATTAATTATAAATATTATTTGATGAAACTCTCTCTTGGTTCTGAAATTCTATACCTTTCCTATATTCACTTATTCAATCCCATATATCACAATGTTTATCATTGTTTAAATCATGTATTAATCATCGATCATGGTAAAAATTAATGTTGGGCATGATGTATCACACAGTTCTATTATGCCCAAAACCTTCAAGTGGTATCATACCTACTGCATAATTCTTTATAATCAATTTAAAATCATTGATATATTTATACATTTGTAATTTAGTTTTTGAATTCTTGTATAATATTTTTTTATACCAAAATGTGATATCTAGTTCTCCCTCCTTCATTTCATATATATCTATCCAAAATGATTAATTTTATGATTGAACTAAAATTGGGGAAATCGTCTAGAGGTGCCAAGAATTTTGGTAGGATAATAGAGGAATACATGTCGTATAGATGAAGTTACATGTCAGGTACTTATGTTTAATGCATGAAAAATTAATTTAGAAATTATTTCAAACTGTGCTCATTGATGATACGTGGTTTAGTTAATTCATGTACCACATATTGATTGGGCTAGCATGGATCATAGTTGGCTGGAGTACATGACATGTACCCCATGTACATTGCATGTAGTACCATTGATTCACATATAGATTGTGTATTCTATACACATACTACCTAACCGGTTACCATGTAACTGGGAGTTAACATGTTGTGTAGTCCATGATGAAAGTGGTGTACTCCAATTTTTTGTGGTATTTCACCAGACATCTTCCTTTTCACCCTCTTTTTATTTTAATTAAAAAGGATTTGAATTTCTTTTCAATACAATTGTATATCATATAGATAGTGAGAGATTTACATGTCATGTAATTATTCCAAATATTTCAGATTTAAAAATTAATTAATATACATTTTAAACAATGAGACATGTTCCTGTGAGTGGTCATTAAGTTTATAAGATGTGCTATGTTATGGGTTCTTAATATATATATATATATATATTTGTGTGTGTGTGATTATGTGTGTGTGTTTAATTAATATCTAAATTGTCTTTAGATCTTTATATTATGTATGTTTTTTATTACAGTTGTTACCCAACATGAATTAAAGAAGAATAAATTAATAAAAAATCTTGTAATTTGAGTAATTATTAATTTGATAGTACACTTTAAGAATGTATGTGATAAGTTGTGTATGCTATATTTTACAAATGTAAAACTGTATATCAGTTTAATAATAGTTGGGTAGATTCATATGGGTATTCACCCTATTTATTCAATGTAACAGTTATGTAAACAATTAATTTTAAATAAATTAATTTATTTTCATGAAAAATATTGTGGATAAGAATATGAAAGAAATTCATATAAGAATTAAAATAAAATAATTGATTAATTAAAGATAATAATTAATTTATTTGGGTGTGATTTATCATAATTATAATGATTAAGAATTTAATGCCAGTATTAATAAATGTGAAATTTATTAGATGCTTATGGATGATCATGATCATTGAAAATACCTTTTTATGTGATTGGTTTCATTTATATTATTATTAAATTAATTTTATGCCATGTGTTCTTTATATCATCTTATTATGTAATGGCTTTCATTCCCATGTTTTCTTTAATGTAACACCTTTCCCCCTCACATAGTTTTGAGTAAAATAATATTTGATGGATGGAGATCCCATGCTAGTTGAGGTGGTTCATGTTTGGAGCTGAGGTGAATCAAATCTATGAGGGGTATATAGCTGTATAGGTGGAAAGATGTACCATAAAACATAATTGGTTCAAGGTGATTTTTTCTAAGGTAAATGGTGAATTTTCCAACCTGTAGATAAAATAACCATTAGTATATTCGGAAGATCAAACCTCTTTGTTCTTTTATTTTTATGAAGATGCATGGTTATTTCATTATGACTATATTGTCACGATCACATTATTTAATGAAATTAACAAGCATGGAAGGTAGAAAAAAATTAAATTAAATTGTGCAAAAAAATTTATCTAATATATGGTTAATCACTTCATTAAATACACTTAATAGTAACAAGAAAGTAATAAAGATAATAATTTACAATTTATGCATAAAAGGATAAAATCAATCTATAATATAAATCAATTAAATATATCCTAATAAAAAATTTAGTTAACATTGAAGCATATTTCAAGGTGATAGACCATCCAATTTTGGAGTTATTTCAATTATAATAGAATTATATGTTGATGTTTGGGTTGAAATAAATTATTTAACATCAAGGGTTGATTGCCAAAGCATGACTTTTTGTAAATGAGTGGAAAAGGTTGAGTAAATAAGATTTTTGGATTTTATGATTGGGGAGTCCAAAAATTTGATTAAGGGAATATGATTTAATATAGTTGAAATTTTTAATTCTTAACTAAAACCATTCAAGTTTCCCAACCAACCATTATTGGGGTAATTATAAGGGGAATATAGATCCTTTCCACTTGATTATCCAAGCAATGAGATATTTTGAAACCAATGGTGAGGGATATTGGGTTTCGATAAAATAGTTTGAGACAAATAAATATAATGTTTATTTATTTGTCTTAATTTATCAAACAATGTATTAGAAGTAAACTTATATTATTTTTTTGAATCATTACTAAAATGACATCAAACATATGATTGGGATCCATACCTGATAAGGAAACCCTTCTCACTGGAACAAATTTCTATGAATATAAAAGGTGCCTACGTGTTATCCTTTACCATTGAAATAAATTATATGTCATGGAAGAACATTTTCTAAAAGAGTATAGAAATTATTCTAGTGATGAAGAGTTAAAATTCTATGAGAATCATTTGAAAGATTCCATAGATTATAAATATTTCATTCCATCGTCCATGCCCGATTATCTTTTGAAGCAATATGGGGACATGGATGGATAGAGAAAGATGTATCAACTTTATGATATATATCAATATAAGTCTATAAAAGTGAGTTTCAATATCTTAAATTATTTATTTAAAACTAATTGGGGAGAGTCTACAACATTTGGGCCTCATGTAGTCATATATATTGAGTTAATCCAAACACACTGTGAATTAGATTGATTTTTAATTTACTCCTACATGTCAAAAATTACTTATGAATCATTTTTATAAAGTATAAAAAAATATGAAAATGTGTTCCTTGATTTGATTGTGTAACGATTTATTGACCTAAAATGTAATGTATAAACAAAAAACATCTACTCTGTGTCATACCATTATCATTATGTATCATATTGATGTGCAGTTTGTTAAGGTGTCCCTAACTCTTATATGATTCCATGTAGATACGAACTTTTTACTAGATCAATTTTACCAGGTACACCATCAATTGGATTAGTTTGTGGTATATTCCTACATATTATATATTAATTATAAATCATTTTTCTAAAGTATCAAAACAATCTTATTTTTTCTTTATTTTGTGTATATAATGTTTGTTTTTAACCAAATTTACTATTTTAAACTAATAACATAATATTAGAATCATACTAGGTATACCATGTATCAAATTGAGTTGTAGTTGATTTTAAATCATGAAACTGTGTCTTTTCATTTTTCAATTCATTCAATATTCTTTGTTATCTAATTATATTGTTGTTTGTTATGTGAAATTTTAAATGCATTTTAAAATTGATAAAAAATTGCATCATCATGAGTGTGTCATCCTAGTTTGGTGCATGGTCATAGTATGTGAGTGAATCATGAGAGTATCTTCCATCTTCATGACCACTTTTAAAATTAGAAAAATAAGCATCATATTTTAAAGATAAATAATTTAACAAAAAATAGTAGATAAAATATTGAAATTTTTTTACAATTATCCTCTAGGAAATCAGCTTATTTTATTTTTTGAAAACAATCAAATTCCATATATTCTACCCATTTGTTTCCAAATAAATCTATTTTGTTTTTTGAATATGAAGGGATGTCGAATGTTCTTGTAGTAATATAAAAATATAAATAAATAAATTATTAGAAAAAAATTAAAATGAAACTGTAACAATAATTGGAAATACCTATTTGGGGATGCTATTTTGTTGATGGAATATCATATCTTTCTAAAATTAAAATATAATAAGAATAACGTTTTCCATTTTTGGTTCTTATTACTACAGAAACATTGATGAAAATAAGTAATTTGATTTGATATATGTTTTTATAATGGACCGCTATTATATATACCCTAGTACAAATCCATTTGTAGAAGTAGATAGGTTTGTTGTGCTCATCAACTGTCCTCATTCCATGATTATGAATATTTTTAAACACTTACATATCAAAATATAAATTTCATTAAAACGTAACAATAAATTTATAAAATGAATTTTATTTGTAAAATTTTCATGTATTTCAATAAAAATTGATAAATGTCATCACATGTGGTCTGTTTGTTTGGTATCCATTCATTGAATCCCGAAAAAAAAATATTAGCATATAAAAAATTAATGCAATTAATAACTGAATTTTCAGGAAAAAATAATAAGTAATAAAATGAATGAAAATATATTTGATATGATTATGTTTTAGAGTTTTACATCTTCATCATGGGTATTAATTAGGGTATATCCATTTTAAGTTTTCTATCAAACACTATGGCATGTTTTTCAACTATTCCTTCATATTGCTTTGTTACAGATGAAAATAGATGTGTAGAAGTGATGTTAGGACTAATGGGTCTAGATTTCTTTCATAGGGATTTCCGTATAAATATTATAGATATATTTCTCTAAAAAAAATTATGAATATTACATAGTCATAATTTACATAATAGATAAACTATTGGATATACAGATCATGAAAACACAACTCATGTACACATTTCCACCTAAGATATGTATCCATGCATTCTTGAAGATTTAATATAAATTCTCAAGATCTATATAGTATTTAATAGCCTTTATCTACATATATTATTTATAATCAATTGCATTCATATGACTACATTCTAATTTTGTACCCACATGAATCATAAATTTAATTGAATTCAGATGTTCAACAGGTGGGATAATGTTACTTTGTGAATATATTTTTGATTTTTTGGTTGATTATTTAGAACATTTATATTTATCCATCCTTTTCGTCCCTTCCATTTTTCTCTCTTTCATAACATTAATCAGTTAAAACAATTTTCATTAATTACTAAAATTTTAATGAAAAATGAATTTTTTATTAATAAATACTTAACGACGTGTATTTTTACATGATCCAATGATAATGCTAGGAATGATACAATTTCTTACTTTATCATGTGAATATCTGCATCATTAAGTGAAATAGGTAGTTTTGTGGTCTGCTTGTGAGCTATGTGAATCCCCACTCTCACATGACGTATGGGATGTTTCTTTTTGTGTATGATATATCATTGGATATTTTACCTAGTATTCCATGAAACAATTATATGGGTGGGTTTTTATCCATATAATTCAAAAAAATTTATACTGTGTAGAATATTAGTATAAGAAATTAATTAGTGTCTCAATGATTCACCATTCATAGAAATAATTATGACAAAATTTATTACCTCTTATAAGACATTTCATTGAGGGGAATGGATCACCTCAATACTAGTAGGGGTGGGGGGATCAAAAATAGTGTTTGTTCCCTTATTTTTTCTTCTATTAAATTTCCTTCATATAAAATTTAATAAAAATTATGAATTTCAATTATTTGTTTCTTCTAGGGAAGAAAATCATTCATAAAACTATTCTAATTTCATTTACTTATCCCCTTGTTCATCTAATTTCCAAAAATATGTTTGTGGAGGCACCACAAAACCCACACGTTTGATGTGACCATATTGTTCTAAACCAATAAAAGGTCACTGATAGTATTTGTTCATTGGGTATATATTATGATGATTGTAGTGACTAAGTCAGATAAAAAAATTAATAAGATAAGAAATCATTATTATGTAATACCTATTTAAATAATTTTTTATAACTATTCCATACTTACACATGATTCCCAAAATTCTATTGGTTTAATCTATTAGTATCCCATCATTATTTACACATTCCTCCTTCCATAGAAAATCACATGATGTTGAAGTGGCTATGTAATTTGATTAATCAATCCACATATAAAAAATTGACATAATTACATTGTTGTTTCATGTCACATAAACGTATTATGATAGATTTTATATATGTACAATTTTTTTCAAGTGAAGTGTACCCAATCATTTATTTATGGCAGAGGTATGTTAGTTTTATAGCATGTTTCATATTTTTTCAATTTGTTTATTGTTTCATAACGTAAAAATTCTTAATCAAAGTCATTAATACCCATATTGTCAGGCAATTTTATATCATTCACAATGTAAATGAATTTTGTTTTCTAATGATAACTAATAAACACATCCAACGCTTATTGTATTATGTGGTGTTCATACATATTTGTTTGGTGCATGTTTATTTTCCCTTCAACAACATTGAGATGATACATTTTATGAATTGTATCAAATCCTATATAAGCCTTTCCAGCAAGAGTTTATACAAATTTCATTTAGGATTCCTCTATTTTAAATACACTCTACACGGTGTAATGAAGAGTAAATAAACATTTAATTATTTTGTTTTTAGTAAAAAAATAATATCATATGTATACCCTATATCTCCTCACAAATTAGTGAATTAAACACATACACAACTTTGGGCCATGAATCTAGATAAATCAGCACACACATTTGAGTGGTGAGACCAATTTAGCTACAAAACATGGGCTTGATGGGGTTAAGAGGATAAACATGTAAATTCTATCCAACCTATAATTTGATTCCTTTGTATCTCAACTTAATAGTTTTTTCTAACACAATCAGACTATGATTATTTTTCTTTTTCTTTTTGGGATTTATATTATTCACCATCTACCATTTCCTCAACATCAAAATCATCATCTTGTTGTTCTTCTAGATTGGTTGAGTCAGAATGTGTCGAAGGTTGTTGTTTCTGTACATTGGGAAAACCATCATGTCAATAAGTATTTATTTTCATATGTTGATTAACATTGAAATTAGATTATTTAAATGTATTAGTGAATTGATAATAATATGAGATAATGCAACGTATATTAAAAAAATATGATTATATTATTTAAATATTTTTTAAAGGTAAAATGGATTTGACCTCTCTATCTAGTATCCAAATCCCTTCATTGTAGCATCCTCTGACTTTCAAGAGCTCATCTACCGTGAGACAACTGAAAAATTATTATGGTGTACCATTTAGAGGGCTATCCTCAGTTCAATTTATATCTGACCCTTTAGTGGTTTTAGTCTATTACACTAAAACTAATCACATTTGGTTTGGAGAATCAAGAACATAATAGACTTGTCCTTATTAGGATTCCATTATAAATGTTTCACATTTTTACCCTTCCATTCTAAAACAACTTTCACGAATACAAATTATTCTATTTTAACATCACCCTTATTGTCATCCCACTTTCATCAAAGAATCATCACATAGACTATTCTATATTCCTAAACCCATAATTTTTATGATGAACAAGTATGAAATCTTAATATAAATTGTATTTCTATATTTAGTAAAAACGTACATGCATCGCTTTATAGACACATGAAAAACAACTATTTTTCATGTCACTAAATACATCTTGTTAATATTTGTGGAACATATTACCATTATTAAAAAAATTTATAAGACAATACATTCACACTTTTCCTTTATCTACCCATTATTTTTTTTGAAATTGAATTCATATTTTTAGTTGAAACCTTAAATATAAGGTCTCAAAACCATCAAATAAACTATTGATTATATGTATTTTGTTAGGCCAGGATGGTTATGGAGAAGACATAAGAGGTGGAGGGGGAGGGGGTGGATCGTGTCCTATAAAAAATATTGAAAATCATAAAAAATCACTATTGAAATAAAGTGATCATTTACTTCTCTCTTAATGTCGAGTGAGAAATGGAAAAACATAATTGAAAAGAAAACGTGGATTTATAGTGGATCGGGGCACAAAATTCACTTAGTATACTCCGCAAATGCTCTACTACATGAGTTTGGTGATTTTCACTAGTTGTTCCTCTTATCACAAGACCTTCCACAACTGAGTACAAGTAGTAGACACCATAAAAGGATTTAATAAGACGTTTTGGTTCTTTTATATGGAACTGAAATATGGACAAATTAGTCTGAGAAGCTCAAACTCTACTTTGAATGAGTCTAAGAAGTCAACACTCAATTGAAAATAGTTGAGATGATGTTTGTTTTGAAATAGTTTTTGGTCACAGTTGCTGCAGCAAATGAATTTTTTTGAGAATCTTCATAATATAAAAAATGTAGAAGTAAAATAATCATCAAGGTCGAGAAGGATTCTTTGTCTAAAAAGATGAAAATAGATTGGAAAATATTTTCACAATCCCCATTTTTATTTACACCATGAGAGAATATGAATGTATAAATAATATTTCTCTCCCTTCATGAAAATAATAAATGGTAGAATTAAAATATTTTATCACATTATTTTCCTCATTATTTTCATGTCTCTCCTATTCTACATTGTGTATTTCATTACTAAGATATATATATATATATATGTAGAATAAATATCCAGTATTTTTAATTAAATTCCTCTTCTTTATGAAATCCAAAATAAATAGAGGTAATAACCTTTATATGTATCCCAATAATTTCATACCGTTGTTGCCTATTTATTCTTGTAGAATAAATCACTAATAAATGAATTCAAAATATTTTAAATAACTCCACAAATAATATCCCAATAATAGTATTAGTGATGAAAAATTAGAAATCATTTTTCAATCCATTCACACAACATTATATATAGTAGAAATTGTTCTTGAAAAATAGCCACATAATTAATCGTGAATATTTGAAATCAAATCATTCAAAGAGATTCATAGCCAACCTTATAAATAGGAATGAATTAATCAGTTCCATGAAAGACATGGAATCTTTCATAAATTAGGATTATAATGATATATAATTACATCAATATGGTTTCCAACATTAAAGATAATATTTTTATGAAAAAATCCATCATTTACTTGTCAAATGTAGGGTTACTTCATGTAAATAATAAAATACCAAATGTGGGGTTCAACTATGTAACATATAGTTTCTTTTTGTTGTGTAGGGTTCTTGCCAATATATGGTTCCTTATCCATAAATTCGTCTTCATGTAATTTAGGGGTGAAAACGTAATATAAGGATGATTATCTATACTTTCCTCCATGTCATCATACTAAACATATCATTGGTTAACCATACGTTCAACTTCTTAAATGTAGGGTATGAATAGTAATTCCAAACTCCAACATATGGTTGATATTCTTTATGTTTATCATTCACCAAACATAGGATTGTCAATCCATAACAAAACTATTCATTGTAGGTTTCATAATCCATATCCACATTTATTAAACATAGGGATTATTCCAAATGTTCTTCTTACCAATGTATTGAATGAACAGTGTCTCCAAAAAGTTTAATCAAATTGACCTCAGAATTAATTGAATTTTTTGGATCCAATTAACATTGGATTCAGACATAATCCCACAAGACATATTTTTAGTAAGTATAAATATATTTACAATAGTTAAAGAAGTTAATCATTCCAACTTTAAAAAATAATGATATACTTTAAAAAAAAGCATCTATACGATTTAAAAAACTACTACCAAATTATCATTCAAGAAATCATATATTTTATCGACCATCCAAATTACGTTTTTATCCTTAAATATAAACTGATGAAAATAAGATAAACATACTTTCTTTCAAACTCAAAAGGTTTCAAGCGATTCTAAATTCTATAGAAATTGAAGAAAAATAAATTCTCTAGGATATCAAATCTGTAAAATGTACAGTTGAAAAGATGCTTTAAAAAATTTCTTATTTTTTTAGTTTATCAATAATCCTTTTTCATATTTACCCATAAAATAATGATGTTTTGACAAACTCCTTATCTTTTCAATGGTATTATTCACCCATGAATCCATTCAACATATCTTGAAATATCATCATAATTATGAATTGAAATTATGTTGAAAATCCCAATATATGTTGGACAGATTGTTCTAAATTTTGTGACATTCACTTCTAGAATGATGACATATACCCGCAGTTCAAAACCATGAGTATATCCCCCAAAAATGTGGGTATAATCTATAACCATGGTTTTGGGAACCGTGGCGGTGAGCGGCTTCGTAATAGGCATATGAGACTATACTCGCATTTTTTCAAACAGTGGGTATAGGGGTGTCACAGTGTGGCACACCGCTGTACAGCGTGTCACAACACTTCCCCCATGATTTTCAAACCATGGGGATTTATATTAAAAAAATACGACATCGGGTTTTGACCATGAGACCCCCCACCAACAAGCCGCCCTCTCAGACCAACTGAGCCAACTACATGTTCAATATATATTTATATATATTAATATAGCCGCATATCTAAAAAAGATAACGATGTGAATCGAACACATGGTCAGTTTTATGAGTTTACATCGCCTGACCAACTTAGCTGTGGAAATTTTGTAATATATATGAATACACCTATGTACTTATATTAATGTTAACTCATTTATTAGAAAAAGAAAGCATGCCCAGATTTGAACAGTCTACCTCCTTGAACAATACAGACTGCCTGACCCACCAACCTACATATATTTCTTGTTTTTATATGTGTATCTTTGTTATTATATTAATCCAAACTGTGTTCCCACCAAATATTTTTGTTGTCCCCGATAATTTGTTCTCCCTCCATAATTCGGGAAATCTATACCCACGGTTTGGCCAAACCGTGGGTATAGGTCTTCAAAAAACCCCATAATTCCAACAATTTTGAAAAACCGTGGGTATAGGTCTTCCAAAAAAACCCTATACCCACGATTTGGCCAAAACTATTGGTATACGACTTGAAAAAAAACATATACCCACAGTTTTGAAAAACTATGTGTATAGGTCCCCATATTATCCCAATACCCACGGATTTCTAAAACCTTGTGTAAGGGGTACCCTATACTCACAGTTTTTTGAAAAATAGTGGGTATCTGTCCATTTTCGAGTACTGATTTTTCTCCATCGAAAAAATTTAATTAGCTTTCGAAATAAATAGATTAAATGAAGATAATCTTATTATATTTAAAATAGAATAAGGTCCATAATAATCCGGTCAATATTTTTTAGATATAAAATAAATACATTGACACACTAAATCTAAAACACTTAGCAAGTTTATGAATGCCAATATTGTTAGGTTGAAGTAATTATCAAAACTAAATTGAAATAATAATTACAAGGATCCATTCACTAATCTTCCCATTTTTTATAATTATAAAATCCTCACTCACTACCGACTATTCTACACCTTTTATAACGATTAAAAAGGTGTGATATTGAGTAAATTGTGTAATAAAATATATTTATTCTTTTTATAATGAATTGGAATTTCAAATTTACGTATAAATAAATAAATGGATAAATAATTGAAAATATAAATTACATAAAGTAAAATTTGAAAAACTATAAATTTTTCCACCTTTTAAAAATATTTAAAACATATCAAATAATTTTTTTGACATATTTAAAATATGAATAATATATATATTTTAAATATTTTATATTTGAAAAATAATTTTTTTATGTATTTAAATTTTTAAGAATATTTTTTATGTATTTAAAATATGGATAAAATTAAGTATTTAAAATATGAAAAAAAATTATGTATTTAAAATATGAAAAATACATTTTTTCAAATATTTATAATTTGAAAATCTTTAATTATATTTTAAATGTTTTAAGGATTAGTTATTTAAGAATATGTTCCAAATACATAAAACAATATAAAATCTCCCAAATTAATTCTTCCTTCACAATGATAAAATGTGATATCAAGGTTCCATGAAAACATATATAATATTATCCAATGAATGAAAAAGGTTTACAATGAATGTATGAAACCATTTAATTCATGTTGTGATAATATAACATTTAAACACATGAGAAATATTTCATATAACTCCCCCTAAGAACTATAATAAATATTTAACATATTATTGAATTTAAATACATTATTTTAAATTAATATAAATAAAATATATTTTTAAAATGTATATAAATATATAAAATAAGAAAATATTAAAACAAATGTTTTTCAAAAAATTTATTTAAAGTATTTTTAGTAAATTTAATTTAAAACATTTTCTAAGAATTTTATTACAATTTTACTGATTTTGTAAATGATAAAAATATTTTAATCAAATATTAGAATAAAGTGTCACAAAATTATGAGATAAATTTAGCACGTGAAATTAATTTAAATAGTCAAACATAAAACACATGATTACACATAAGATATGTAATATCATAATAAAACATTTAAAGTTCATTGATTGAGAAAACTAATCAATGAACTAATTCATTTGATAAAAAATTGTGTGGAAATATTTAATAGCTAAATCATAAGAATAATTATAATTTGGGGAATAAAAGATGAAGCATAAATAAAATTCTTACCAAATATAAAACAATTAATGCATCTAAATTGAATATTAAAATTGAAAATAAAATTTTTCCTAGATTAATAATTTCATCCCTAATAATGGTTTTTCTTTAATAGAATACGAAATTAGAATATAATAAATTACCGTAAGTTTCATGTAGACACTTGATTATATAACTGTGATGTTTATTGGTACATATCTGCAAAATATCAAATACAATTGAATTTTGGTACCCATATACTTTTCGATCTGGAAGTATCTATGTTTATTGATTTAGGTAACCAAATAGGTTTATTTTGATCAAAAATTTTAAAATTAAAGAAAGTTCATTCTTTTGAATATCATAAGTTGGACACTAAAAAATTGTGTTTTTTAGAAAAATATACACTAGAATATTGTCCATTAATACCATAATAAAAACATTTAATAGTAGACATCCTTTTTATATTTGATGTAACGCCCCGACCCTAGCTGCCCAAAGTCGGTGAATTATTACATAACCTTGTAATGATCGCAGAAGATCATGTCTTGAAAGACCTATTAGTTTAGTAGCCTTGAAAACACTAGATACATTCATAAAGATTAGAATATATCATAAAGTGAAAACTACAACAACATCTTGTCTTGACACTCATATAGCCTTATACTATACCTGCAAGTCATTCATAAAATATTTCTTCACATCCTGAAAAAATAAAAAATAGAAATGAATGAGCTCAAATGCCCAGTAAGGATAACAATATAGTCGAAAATTTCATAAATAAGAATAAACATTTAAGTCAATTTATAACTAAAAATAAATCCTTTTAATCCTGAACTTCAGCATAATATGGAAAAAAATAAAATGAGATAATTACATTTACTTATTCATATGGATATTCTACTAGTCGAATAATCTCATGAAATATCAATAACCACTTTCATAATGATGGAATGCATTATTCCAGATTATCATAACCACATAGTCAATTCCTTGTTCCAAGACTACAAATATGATTTTGTTAAGGCCTTGTCAAAAAATAGTAGTTTGTCTCATGAGACCTACCGATGCATCGAGGAGCTATAGCAGGCTCTACCCGTCACTTACTATTTCCAATGCATTCCTCATATGAATAGTTTAAAAAAAAACATAAACATTCATATTAAAACTAGCATACAAAATTTAAATACTTTATCCATAAACAATGAATGGAATAAAAATAACACATCCTCAGTTAAACATATCTCAAAACTGTCAATACTGTATGGAAGATTTCTTTAATTAAAAATCAACTTCAAATAAGCTTAAAATCCATCAAAGGATATTGAAATTGATGAAATCAAAACTATTTGAGATAAATATTTCTTTTTTTGAAATAATTTAAAAGTAACATAATTATAAAATAAAACATTTACATTCAAAATATTCTTAAAATATTGTAAGGTAAGCTTCGACGATTTTATAATGGTAGAAAATAGTCACACCCACCGTATAAGATAAAAAAATACATTTTTACCTTAATTCTATCGAAAAGGATAAAAAGGACCTTCGTTAGAAAATGACTAAAAGATTCACTAATAAAAATCTTATAGAATCCAAAAAAGGGAATAAATGACTTTAACCTGTATTCTGTAAAATAGTAAGAATATGTTGAAATACATTTTTAAGAAACATGGTTGTGGATGATAAAGAGGTCTCAGTAGATAATTACGTATAAACAACCTCGGATACTGAAGATATTTTGAAACAAACCCTTACATTGTCCATTTCCTTGTTTGAGGGTAGGTTAACCTCGTGTATAATAGTTAAATAATTGTTATTAAATTATACAAGAATCATATATATAAATATGATATCATATATGATCATTTAATTTTTCTTTGTTAATAATATTTTTGTATTATCGTCGTTTCGGGTGTTAACTTACTCATTTTCTTTTATATTCATTATTATGTGAGTCATATTTGTTGTGGATGGGATGTATATTATTCATATCATGAATGATATCAAGTCCATAAACATTATTTTAAATCTTCAAATGAGAATTATTCTTGGATGGATATGATGGGGAATGAATCTCATCGTGTTTGTGGAGACGGTAGTCCGTACGTACGAACGAGCGACAATATCATTCCTTTGATATTAAAATAGGATATAATTGGATGTTATATCATATATAAATATTCATTATAATGTTATATTTATTATTTACATCAATTACACATCATTATCATATCCATCCAAATAATAATGTATTGAATAACAACTACACCACAACTTGGAGTCGGTAGGCCGTACGTACGCACGTATGGTGACATGTAATTCAAAGTATGGATAGAATAATGAATTTTATTGTACCATATATATAATAATGTCACATTATATATAATATATGGGAGTTATTTTTTTATAATGGAAATAAAAATGAAATAAGAAGTTGAAGAAGAAAGGAACTTGAAAGAGGGTGTTGAAAACATTACCTTTTCTTCAGGTTCTTCCTATTGATTTGATCAAAAGGGCTTCTTCAGATGGATTTATGACTAAATAATGGCCTCTAATATTAAGGGAGGATATTTTTTAGGGTATTTGTTCAGATTTTTCTGAGACAAAAGGCTTTGAATGTGTGAATTAGTGTGAAGGGGGAGTTCCCTTTTATAAGAGGGGTGAGGGGCACCTTTGGAAAAGCAAGAAATAATATTTTATAATAAATTAATATTCGGTTTATAATGGATCCAAAGTATATTATATAAAGTTGAAGGTGGGGATAAGTTAATAACTATTTGACCAATAGGTTTTAGACCGGTTTGGGTCACTATGTTAACCTTATCATTTAGATTTAACTCTTAGTTAAATCGTTTGACATATACCACATTTCTTTTTATTTTATATTATATAGTAAATAAACAAACTATAAACTTCCAAGAGACCCTCAAGTGGTCCATTAATAATACACCTATCATTATATAAGTCCTTTTTTCTATCTATAGATTTTTAGGAATAGAATATCAATTAATAATATAATATTTGTTTGAAAATCTCATTTCTGTCAATTTTGACAATATTCAATAATTTATTTTTGATAAAGTCTACACTATATTAATTATAAAAAAATACATTTAAGAAATAATAACATTTAATATTAACCGATAAATTTGTTTTATGGCATCAAAAAATTAAAATTATATTTATTTTAACAATTATAAAACTAATTATTTGATTCCTTCATTAATAAGGAAAATACTGCATCATTATTGTGTCATAATTAAATTTAATTATTCAATGTCTAAAAATTATAAATAAAATAAAATTATGTAGGAAATCTTTTTAGCTCTATAATTAATATTTATAGTCAAAATATAACATATATAACCCTATGTAAAAAAAATTTTCTAAAAGATATATGCTTAGGTCATTGTTTTATTTACTTTAACTTAATTAATATATAGTGTCATTATCACTTACAACTGGATCAATGGGGTCCATAAATCAACACAAAGATGCCCATTGTCGTAAACATATCAACCAATATAGTTAAGATAGGTTTTAGGTTAATTTAGTAATATTATAATATTATTTGTTTACCCTTATTTATCGGATTTACCCTTTAACCATGGTAAATAAAATATTTACCGAAGTAATTATTCAAAATGTCTAAAAATAAAAGTTACATATTTACACAATTTGGACCACATGATTCTAAATATAGAATCCATTTTTAAAAATTCAAAACATAGAAGTGGCAGAAATTAATTTAAAATTAATTCTTGCTGTCAAAACAAAAAGCGTGTTTTTAAGAAATAATAACTATAAAAAGGTTGACAATTGTTTATATCCGGTTTAAATGTGAAATTATGTAAAATGACCAACATTGGATTAAATGGTAATAATATAATCTAATTATAATTTAAAACCACTCAAAATCATAATTTATCACTTTTAATTATTTTGATTAAAATTTTTGTTTTTAATCAAAATTTAGTAATTTTAACTATTCATCAAAATATGAATATTTTCTGAATAGTACAAAAAATTCACCCTAAGATAATTTTGATATTCCAAATCCAAAAATGAAGTCCATTTTGAAATATAAAATGTATAAAATTTCAAAAATTGTGTATTACTATTAATAACGGCTAGTTTGATTGGTTGTGGTGTGTGTTAGAACTCAAAGTTGCGTACAACACACGCTATTGTATTATTCAAAGAGAATTGTACGATGGAAGCATGGGGTGTTACATTCTCCCCTCCTTCAAATAATTTAATCCTCAAAATATCTAAAATACTACTACATGAAAAGACTCGGGTGGTTCTTCATCATAAGTTCATCGGGTTCCAACGTTGCCTCTTCCATCTTATGGTTTCCCCATAGAACTTTTACCAGAAGAGTCATCCGGTTTCTCAGAACTTGTTATCTTTTATCAATAATCCTGATGGACCCTTCGTAATAAGACAGATTAGGTTCCAGTTCTAATTCCTCATAGGTGAGTACATATGTTGGGTCAGGCATGTATTTTCTCAACAGTGATATGTGGAACACATCGTGAACTTTGGATAGATTTGGCGGAATTGCCAAACTGTAAGCTATATCCCCAATTCATTCTTGAATTTCAAAAGGTCATATATACATAGGACTCAATTTAGCTTTCTTACCAAAACGTATAACTCCCTTCCATGGGGATACCTTAATGAAAACATGATCTCCTACCTGAAATTCCAACTCCTTAATTCGGTTGTCGGCATAGCTCTTCTGGCTATATTGAGCTTCTTTGATGTGGTTTTGGATTACCTTCACCTTTTCCATCATTTCCTCCACCAGTTCTAGGACTACAAGTTTTCTTTCGCCAACGTCATCCCAAGAGGTTGGTGTGCGACATCTCTTTCCGTATAATACTCCACATGGTGACATCTGAATACTCGAATGGAAGCTATTATTATAGGAAAATTCTACCAGAGGAATTTATTGATCCCATATACCCTGAAAGTCAAGTGAGAAAGATCTCCACATGTGTTCTATGGTTTGAATAGTTCGTTCTGATTTTCCATCGGTTTGGGGGTGGTAGGAAGTGCTTATATGAAGTTCAGTATCCATGGATTTATGAAGGATTTTCTAGAATCATGATGTAAAACATGGATCATGATTTGAAACAATTGATATGGGTACTCCATTAAGTCTTACAACTTCATTAATATATAGTATTTTTAGATGTTCAAGTGGTAAATCATCCCTTATAGCACGAAAATGTGCTGACTTGGTAAGATGATCAAAAATGACCCATATTGCATCATTCCTTCTATGAGCCTTTGGTAGTCCATTAACAAAGTCCATCATGATATTATCCCATTTCCACTCAGGTATAGAAATAGGTTTCATTACTCCTCCAGGATGTTGCCTTCCTACTTTCACTTGTTGACAAACCATACATCATGATACAAAATCATCAATCTCTATCTTCATGTTGTCCCAACAAAAATGTTCCTTCAAATATCTATAAATCTTGGTTCTCCTAGGGTGTATAGGAAAATTGGAACTATGACCATCATCTAACAATTGACTTTTTAGATCCGGGTTATTGGGAACACAAAGTCTCTTTCCAAATTTCAAAATTTCATCTTCATACACAAAGTAACTCAATCTCCCATCATTCGCATATTTAATCTTATTTTGAAACTCTTCATAATCATTCTAAGATCTCGTTATCCATTCTAGTAAATATGGTTTGGAAACCATTTGAAAAATCATTGATGTTTCACATTCCATGATTATTCCCATATTCATCATTACTATATCCATGAAAATAGGATCCCTTTCAACTCTCATCTTGTTCAAAAATCCATGATCTTTTCTACTCAAAGCATCTACCACCATATTTTCCTTTCCCGGGTGATTGTGTATCGTGTAATAATAATCCTTGAGTAGTTAAATCCATCAGTTTTGCCTCATGTTGAGTTATTTCTATATGAAAATATACTTCAAACTCCTATGATCAGTATAAATCTCACATTTTTCACAATAGAGGTAGTGTCTGCAAATATTAAAAGCAAAGATTACAACATCTTACTGAAGATCATGAGTAGGATAGTTTTTCTCATGAATGTTTATCTGTCGTAATGAATAGGAAATAACCTTATCATTTTTCTTAAGGACACAACCAATTCCTTTTTTTGAAGCATCACTATAAATAATAAACACATCATTCCCCAATGGTAGAGTCAATATAATATCATTGACTAATATTCTATTCAGTTCCTCGAAAAAATCTTCACACTCTTTTGACCAAACAAATTTAACCTCTTTATGTGTCAGCTTCGTTAATGGGTTAGCCAATCGGGTGAAATTCTAGACGAAATGTCGATAATAACCTTATAAACCAATAAAACTGTGTACCTCTATTATACTCATCGATTCTGGCCATTCATGGATCTCTCTTGTCGTAGAAGGATCGACAGAGATTCCATCATTGGAGACAATATTTCCAAGAATATAAATCTCCTGAAACCAAGAATTAACACTTGATAAACTTCCCATATAATTCATGTCTTCTAAGAGTCTTCAGGAAAATGTGAAAGTGATTTTCATGATCATCGTAGATTTTGGAGTATACCAAGATATCATCAATTAATACCACTAAAAAATCATCTAGGTATTCCTTGAAAACTATATTCATTAGATCCATGAATACAGAGGGTGAATTAGTCCATCCAAAAGACATTACTGTAAACTCATAATGCCCATACCTGGTTCAAAATATGGTCTTTGGAATGTCTTACTTCTTCACACACAACTGATGGTATTCAGATCGAAGGTCAATCTGTGAAAATTATTAAGCTCCGTGAAGGTGGTCAAATAAATCATCAATGTGAGGTAGGTGATACTTGTTCTTTATTGTTATATCATTGATTTCCCTGTAGTCGATACATAACCTCATAGATCCATCGTTGTTTTTAACAAAAAGGACAGGGTCACCCCATGGAGAAACACTAGGGTGAATAAATCCCATATTACTCAATTCCTCCAGTTTTTTCATTAGTTTAACTAATTCTAGAGTGGCCATTCTATAAGGGGTCATCGATATAGTCCTTGAACCGGGAATTAAATCATTAAAAAACTCAGCTTCTCGTTCTGGAGGATGTCTAGTTAAATCTTCCGAAAACACATCTACATATTAATTCAATATAGGTACATACTCTATTTGAACATTAATCTCCTCACCCATAGTCATTTCATTCTCTTCCTCCCCAATAATTTAATTTAGTTGAGCTACTAAGGGTGGATCAAGATAAGAATTAGGTGGTGACAATTCTGCTCTAAAGATAAGGTGTTCCTTATCATCATCATCAAAAATCATAACCTCCTTCTTCTTACAATAAATATTCACATCATGGTCTAAAATCTAATCCATACTGAGGATTATATCAAACTCAATGATACGTATGATGATGAGATATGCAGATAAAGAACATATATATGCTCTAATGGGGACTGATTCACAAAACTATGTTGTAATGATACTTCCCATAGGAGTTTTGACTAAAAACTCCCTGGTTAAATCAAATTGGAAATATCTATTTTTTTTAGAAAACTGGGAATATATGAAACAATGCAATGATTCAGAATCTAATAAAGCATTTTCTAAACTTGAGGAAACTATTAATTTGCCTGCCACCACGTCTTTTAGAGCTTCTATCTTAGCAGTAGTGATAGCATAAGCATGTCCTTGCTCCCTTGTCCTTTTCTGAGGTAAGTTCCCTTGACGCTTAGGACATTCATTTTCATAATGTCCCATATCCCTGCAATGGTAGCATTTAACATTGGTATCTTCTTTCTTCCCCTTGCAATCATGAGCATGGTGGCCTTTTTCACCACACTTGTTACAAACTCCAATTCCATTCAAGCAAGTACTAGGGTGCTTCTTTCCAAATTAACTATAGGATAGATATTCAACTTTTCCCTTGTTCCCATTATTTCCATTCCCAGAGTGATCAGCATATCTCTTATTCTCTATCTTTTCTTTAAAATCATAAGTCTTAGAGAATTCCTTTTCTGTCCTAATAGCACATGAGAGAATATCTTCGTACGATGAGAAGAACTGTCAGACTAATTCTCAATGGAGAAATGGTTTTAAACCATCAAATAAATGATCAATCTTACTCCTTGGATTACGTATATAATTTGATGTATGTCTCACTATCTTTGTAATGTTATCCGCATACTTTTCAATATTCTCATCCTCCTTTTCCTTAGACTCAGAAATTCTCTTTCCATATCTGATTGATGGTCATGAGGAAAGTATTTTTTCTAAGAAAATCTCTTTAGACTACCTCCATTCCATACTTGATACTCTTTCATATTCCATTGTATTTTGAATCAATGAACACTATTGATCAGCATTTCTAGTGAGGCGGTAAACTGCCATGACAATTTTTTCCCTTTCACTACTTCCCAAAGCATGAAATATTTTCTCTAGTGAATTTATCTATTCCTCAGCTACTAGTGGATTTTTACCCCCCTTGAATTTTTGTGGTTATTTCCTCATGATGAGATCTAACATTGTTCCTCCACGCTGCGGATCAGGGTGCACCGTAAGGGTATGGTTAATATACATAACCTGAGTGAGTTTTCCCAGTATGTTGATTAGCTGATCAGAACCAGCTACATCACCAGTGCCACTATAATTATCTTGAGCAGGAGGTCAATCCCTAAATGGATTGCATGCATTGATATAGTTTCCATTTCTTCCACTAGGTTCCATTTCAAAACGATGGCATACACTAGATTAGTTTATGAATAGCAATATAAAAATCTAAACTTGTAAAACACTTAACATGAATTGAACAGTTTATGGATATAATCCATGATCATAAAAATGTTTTCTTTGAGGAATTATATACTCCTAAACCCTTCAGATTGGTTTGTAAAGAAAATAAGAATTATCCTAAATATATCCCCCTGGAGTGTCGTAACCAAAAGTGTAGCAAGGCCCGTTGTCGTGCACGAGTTCCCGTTCGAGTCATGATCAAAGTAGTGTTTTTGGGTTTTACCCTTAGGTAAACATGTGCCAGAGCCGCCTCAACCTGCTCGTATCTATATAGGTATGTATTTTTCAGAAAACACACAAAATCTCTACAAATACCAAAAATTCTAGGATGTTATTCTATACTAATCCTCAGGGTCCATCTTAGGTCTATCTGATCTAATCCAAGTTTATCTAAATCAAGCTTCCAAGGTTTGTACTAAACATCCTCTGATACCAATTGTAATGCCCAGACCCCAGTTACCCATACTGGGTGAATTGTTACATAACCTTGGAATGATCACAAAAGATCAAGTCTCGAAAGATCGATTAGTTTAGTAGCATTGGAAACACTAGATACTTTTATAATGTTTACAATACATCATAAAGTGAAAACTACAACAACATAATGTCTCCACACTCATATCCCCTTATTCTATCACAACAGGTTATTCATAAAATAATTCTTCCCATCCTAGGAAAAATAAAACATAGAAAGGGGTGATCTCAAATGCCTAGTAAGGATAACAATATAGAGAAAACTGTCATAAATAAGCATAAACATTTAAGGCAATGTATAACAAAAACAAAATCCTTTTAAACTTGAACTTCAGCATAATATGGAAGAAATAAAATGAAATGATTCTATTTACTTATTCACATTGATATTCTACTAGTCAAATAATCTCATAAAATATCAATAGCCACTTTCATAGTGATAGAATGCATAATTCCATACTATCAAAACCACGTAGTCAAGGCCTTGAGCCAAGAATACAAATAAGATTTTGTCACGGCCTTGTTCCATGACACTAGTTTGTTTCATGAGACCTACTGATGCATCGAGTAGCTATAGAGGGCTCTACCTATCACTTATTATGTTCAATGCATTCCTCATATGAACAGGTTTAAACATAACATAAATATTCTTATTAAAACTAGCATACAAAATGTCAATACTTTCTCCATAAACCATGAATGATTTAAAAATAACACATCCTCAGTCAAACATATCACAAAACCTTCAATACTATATATAAGTTTTGTATCATAATAAAAGAACTTCAAATAAGCTTAAAATCCATCAAAGGATGTTTACATAGATGAAATCAGAACTATTTGAGATAAATATCTATATTTTTTAAATCATTTAAAAGTCACATAATTATAAAATAAAAAAATTATTTTCAAAATATTCTTATAATATTTTAATAGATGATTCGATGATTTTCTAACAACGGAATATATCTTCAGCCGCTGTATAAGTTAAAAAAAATACATTCATACCTTTATTCTGTTGAAAATGATAAAAAGGACCTTGTTTGGAAAAGGACGGAAAGATTCCTTTATAAACTTCTTATAAAATTCAAATAAGGGTATAAATGACTTTAACCCATATTCTGTAAAATAGTAAGAATGTTTTAAAATACATTTTTAAGAAACATGGATGTGGATGCTAAAGAGCTCCCAATAGATAATTACGTATAAACAACCTCAGATAATGAAGAGATTGAAAAATAAACCCTTACCATGTACTTTTCATTGGTTGAGGGTAGGTTAACATAATGTATAATAGTTAAATCGTTGTTATTAAATTATACAAGAATCATATACATAAATATGATATTATATATGATCATTAAATATTACATTGATAATAATATTTTTGTATTATCGTCGTTTCGGGTGTTAACTTACTCATTTTCTTTTATATTCTTTGTTATGTGAGTCATATTTTTTATTGATGGGATGTATCTTATTCATATCCAGAATTATATCAAGTCCATAAAAATTATTTGTAATCATTAAATGAGAATTAGTATTGAATGGATATGATGGAGAATTAATCTCATCGCGTTCGTGGAGACGGTAGTCCGTACGTAATCACGAGCGAAAATATCATTCTTTTGATATTAAACTCATATATAATTGGAATTGTCAGCATACCTTTTTGATATGGCCGTCTTCATTCAAGACCCTTGGGTTGTTATGTGAGATTTCAATTCCATTCTCAACTCTTGTGAAAAAATTGGTCCCTCGCATCTTTCTATTTCCTCAAGGGAATTCAGGGTGTCTATTGAGGACTGTAACCATTTTGAAGTCTCTTTCACTAGTGCTAAATATACTTGGTACAGAAAACACAATAACAAAACTATTGCCAGTAATCTCGACATGGCTTATTTTAACATGAAGGCCCTTGATATTTGGGATAATATATCTAGTATAACACTGCCTAGACTTAATTCAGACCATTATCTGATTCTAGTAACCTCCTTATGAATGATCGTAAGATTGTTCTTCATTTTAAATTTAATAATGATTGGTCTTTTAATCCTGATTGTTTCAATTTTATTCGTAACACTTGGAACTCTATGAAACACTATAAGGATCCTTTTGCCTCCATGTTCAAGTTTAAAATTATAAAACAGGCCCTTAAAGGATGGTCTAAATCTACAAAATCTCAAATTGATCTAGATATTTCCTCTCTTGAATGTGAACTTAGCCGCGTCCAAAATTAAAGCACTAATTCAGATTTCAATATGGACCCTCAATTGGAAGCAAATATCTCCCTTAAACTTAATTCCCTTCTCACTTTTAATGATAATATTCATAAGAAAAGGTATAGGACTAAATGTCTTGTAGATGGTGATCGTAATACTAAATTTTATAATTCCCTTCAAAGAATCATAAAGGAAAATCGTCCCCTTTCTAAACATATCCATAATGACCTGATCATTGATTCGGAAGAATCCATAATGGATCATGTTATCTCATATTTTTACAACATTTTTAATGGCCCGAAGATATACATTGATCTCAGATCTGATATTATTCCCTTAATGGTGTATGTAAGAGATAATGAATATCTTTTAAGCACCCCCTTGATCATGAAATTAAGGATACTATCTTTGGACTTAATCCAGATAGTGCACCTGGTCCAGATGTGTCCAATAACGGCTTCTTTCAAAAGCATTGGGACATTATCCACAATGATGTTTGTAACCTTTTTAAGACCTTTTTCATTCATGGATCTCTACCTCATGGAATCAATGCTCAATTCCTATCATTAATTCCAAAGGTTTAAAAGGCCTCAGAGATCCATCAATTCAAGACTATTGCTCTCATCAACACTATTTATAAGTCTATTAAAAAATTATTGCGAATAGACTGGTGCCTATTTGCAATAAAATCGTCTCATGGAATCAGTTCGGTTTTATTAAGGGAAGGTCCATTCCGGACTGTATTTGTCTTTCCTCAGAATGTACCAATATTCTAAACAAAAATGCTAGAGGGGGTGTGTGTCAATCAAACTTGATATCAGAAAGGCTTTTGACACCATAGACTGGAACTTTATCTTCAAAATCTTAAAAAACATTGGTTTTAAGGATTATTTCATTGGAAGACTCAAAACTGTATTTCGCTTTGCTTGTATTTCTATCTTGATTTATGGAATCCCTATAGGTTTTTTTAAATTCTCTAAAAGAGTCAGGCAGGGCGACCCTCTTTCTGCCACCTGCTTTGTTACTGCTGAAGATTACTTAAGCAGACTTCTCAATAATCTGGTTGCTCAGGGTCAGCTTAAGACTATACAAGTTTCCAGAAACCTTAATACCCCTACACATCTTTTATATGCTGATGATATCATCCTGTTTCATAAAGGGGTTCAAAATAACATTCATGTCCTCAAGCAAGCTCTTCATCAATATGAGGAAGTATTACGACAACCGATTTCCTGGAATAAATAGTATATTTTTTTGGAAAGATCTTTCCAGTCAGAAAAAAATCTAGCACTACTACGCACCTTGGAATTAAAGAAGGCCTCTTACCTTTCACTTACTTGGGTGTCCCAATATTTTGGGGTCGTCCTAATGCTAGATACTTTGTTAATATCATTGATCAAATCATAAACCAACTCTCTGCTTAGAAAGTGAAATCTCTCTCCATGGATAGAAGAATATGTCTGGTCAAATCAACCATTGTCTCTAAAATGGTCTAATCTCTTATGATTTATAAATTCCATGACGAAAACTTCAGAAACATTAATACTTATATTAAAAATTTCATCTGGACGTGTAGTATTCTTAAAAGGAAACATGTCACTATACCTTGGAAATCATGTTGTAAACCTCTTGAAAAAGGTGGCATTGGTATAAAAAATTTAAAGTTGTTCAATAATGCTCTTCAGGCTGGTCTTACTTGGCGTATTATTAATTGTACTTCCAAAGATTCTGAATTCTTGAAACATAGACTCCATGCTAAACTTCTAAATGGTAATATTAATTACATAAACTCTTTGATCTGACCTTCTATTAGGGATTCATATCACAAGATAATGGAAAATTATAGATGGATGGTTAGTGCTGACTCTTCCATCAATTTTTGGTGTGAGAATTGGTGTGGTAACCCCTTGATTTTTTTTACCATCTAATATCATTCCGGATGATACTAGTCATTCTATAAAGGATGTATTACATTTTCATAGACATGTCCTCCCTGACAATATTGTGCAGATTATTAATAATCAGCATTTTTCTTCTAATGGTGACTTCCTTGTTTGGGAACCTACTCGTAATGGCATCGTAGACTCTAAAAACTTCTATAATCATAACATTTCTGAAAATGAATCTAATTTTCAATGGGTGAGTCAATTTAACAATCCTTGGATCAAACCTTCTAGGCTCACCCTCATTTGGTTCATTTCTCATAATAGATTGCCTACTGAAGACTTTTTGCAAACTTTTAACATAAAACTATGCTCTAAATGTCACGTGTGTAACCAACACAGGGAGGATGCTGATCATCTCTTTTTGTCATGTGAGACAGCCTCTTCCTTATGGAGTTATGTTCTTAATTTATTTAATTGCAGATGGCCCCTATCTAACTCTATTTGTTTGTTTTTTAAAAAAATGAATTAGATATGAAGCCTCTCTACAGGTTAAAAATCTTTTTCTTACGGTAGTGGAAGAACTCCTGCATGAGATTTGGTACGTTAGAAATGATCTTATTCATTATAAACATTCACTCAGTCTCAATGCAGGAAAATATCAGATTCTTATTGTGATTCATGAAGCTGCTTAAATTAAAAAAGACTTTTGCAACAACTCAGTTTGCGACATTGAGATCCTTCGCCATCTCTGTGTACCTGACATTTTCCCAAAGACCAAACGTCATTTTGAAGTATTCTGGCAATCACCAAAGCTGGGATGGATCAAAGTGAATGTTGATGGTGCTTCTAAAGGAAATACAGGTCCTGCTAGTTGTGGTTCCATCTTTATAGACTCAGCTGGACAGTGTCAATGTTGCTTCTATGCTGGATGTGGTCATTATTCATCTCTATAGGCTGAAATGCTAGGTGTCATCCATGCAGTCGATTTTTCAATTCAAATAGGTTGGAGAAGGCTCTGGATTGAAAGTGACTCTACTACTATCATTCATGACATCTGGAATGGAATCATTCATCTTTCTTGTCCGGACACCAATCATTGGATGAATTGTCTAAACTCGCTCCATGGGATTGATTACATAGCTACCCATGCCTATCGTGAAACGAATTCTGTTGGAGATGCTCTTGCTGACAAAGGAGTTCATCAGATCATGACATGGCTAGACATGCTTCCTGATGTCTTATTATACTTGTTTGATAGAGATTGTAAAAAAATCCCATCCTTCCTTATTTTTTTAATCCTTTTCTTTTCAATAAATTGTGTTTTGGTCTTTGACCAAAGCATTACCTTAAAAAATTACACCACAATGTGGAAACGGTAGGTCGTACGTACGCACATATGGTGACATGTCATTCAAAGGATGGATAGAATACTGAATATGGTTGTACCATATTTATAATAACATCATAGTATATATATAATACTAGATTTATTATTTTAGAATTGAAATAACAAAGAATGAAGAATTTGAATAAAAAATGAACTTGAAAGATGGTTGGGAAACCATTACCTCTTTTTTCAGGTTCTTCCTTTTGATTTGATCAAAATGGATCCATAGGATGGATTTATAACTAAATCAAGGCCTCTAGTATGAAGAGAGGACAGTTTATAGGGTATTTGGGTAGAGGCTGGCCAAGCCAAAAGGCTTTTAATGTGTTAATTAGTGAGAAGGGGGAGTGCCCTTTTATAAGAGGGGTGAGGGGCACCTTAGGAAAAGCTAGAAATATTATTTTATAATAAATTCATATTCTGTTTGTAATGGCTCCAAAGTGAATTATTTAAAGTTTACGGTGGTTATATGGCGAAAACCACTCAAACAATAGGTTTTAGACAGGGTTGGGTCACGATGTTAACCTTATCTTATTGATTTAACTCTTAGTTAAATAGTTTGATATTTACCATGTCTCTTTGTATTTTATATTATATTGTCAATAAACATACTATAAATGTACAGGACACCCCCAAGTGGTCCATTGATAATACACCTATCATCATATAAGTCCATTGGATGAACCATATATTTTTAGGAATAGAATATCAATTAATACTATAATATTTCTTTTAAAAACTCATTTATGCGAATTTTGACAATATTCAATAATTGATATTTGTTAAAGTCATAAAAAAATTATTAATTCTAACCAAATTCATTTAAGCAATCATAAATTTTAATATTAACAATTAAATTCGTTTATGGCATCCAAAATTTCAAATTATATTTATTTTAACATTTATAATACTAATTATTTGTTCTTTCATTAATAAGGAAAATGATGCATCATTATTGTGTCATAAATATATTTAACTATTCAATGTCTAAAAATTATAAATAAAATACCATTATGTTGTAAATCTTGTTAGATTTCTAATTAATTTTTTTAGTAAAAAATATAACATATGTAACCCTATGTAAAAAATATTTCTAAAAGATATATGCTTATATCATTTTTTTATTTACTTTAACTTAATTATTATAAATTGTCATTATCACTTACATGTGGATCAATGAGGTCCCAAAATCAACCCAAAGAAGCATATGGTCATACATGTATCGACCAATAGGGTTTGTACACATTTCAGGGTAATTTATTATTATCATAATATTATTTGTTTACCCTTATTTAACGGATTTACCCTTTAACCATGGTAAATAAAATATTTACCGAAATAATTATTCAAAATTTCTAAAAAAAAAGTTACCTATTTAAACAATTTGGACCTCATCCATATAAATATGTAATCCACTTTTCAAAATTCAAAACACAAAAGTGGAATAAATTAATTTAAAATTAATTCCCACTGTCAAAACAAAAAGTTTGTTTTTAAGAAATAATAACTATCAAAACATTGACACTTTTTTATGTGCAGTTTAAATGTGAAATTTTGTCCAATGAACAACATTGGATTAAATGGTAAAAATATAATATAATTATACTTTAATAACGCTCAAATTCATAATTTATCAATATTAATTATGTCGATTAATAAATTTGTTTCTAATTTAAATTTAGTAATTTTCACTATTCATCAAAATATGAAAGTTATTCGAAAAGTACCAAAAATTCACCCTAAGGTAATTTCGATATTCCAAATCCAAAAATGAAGTCTATTTTGAAAGATAAAATGTATATAATTTCTAAATGTGTGTATTACTATTAATAATAGCTTGTTTGATTGGATGTGGTGTGTTTTAGAACTCGAAGATGCGTACGACACACTCTACTATATTATTCAAAGAGAATCGTATCGTGGAAGCTTGGGGTGTAACATTGGAACCAATAACAAAATATTTTTTATCTAATATTGGATTTTTTCAATTACTACCAATACTGATTTTTCCTTTTTTGAATTTTATTTTTACCATGAATTTAATTCAAATAATTTTATCCTATAACAATAATACTTGAATCTTTCATTAAATAATCAACTTCAACCAATAATTCATTAATTTAATTCCATGGAAATCATAAGAAACATTAGAATAATCTGATCTTGAATCATCAAATCTGTTGTGTAAAACATTCATTATCAATTGAAATAGTATAATAATATTTTCTAATATTTTAATTCTCTTTATTTAAATACTAAAATTTATCTCAATCATAAAAAAATATTATTATGTTCATCATAAGAAAAACCTTAAAAATTAAAACTTTTAGAGTAAGAAGATTGTTCCTCATCATCATGATCCATAAGTTATGGATTGAATTTTTTATTTTCATGTTCATCTTATGAGTTTGTATTAGATTCATCATTTGTATATTTTTATGCCTTACTAGAATACTTCACGAGTTTCGTTCCTTTTAATTTATATTCAGATTTCCTTTGAGATTTATGAAAACTGAAGTCGAGTAATAAACATCCTTTCCTTTTACACCCATAGCACTTGACTTCTCTCTCTTTAATCAACATCAATTTCCATTTTCTCTGTTTATAATTATTTCCAAATTTTTTATCAAATGTGGAATCTCATCACTTGAACCCAAATGGTTAGAATCTGTATTAGAAAATTCATCTATCTAAACATTAAGTGCAGTCGCTTCCTTTTGGATAAAAATATGATTTTAATCTTCTTCATATATCTCTCCTTCAAAAATCATGAAGGTTCAAATCAATTCTTTCATCATTAATTATTTAACTAGTGTGGTTTATCGAATAAAAGTTGAAAATTCATTCCACATAGAGGTTGAAACTCTAATTTCCATTAACGATTTATCTTGATATCGAATTTGAATTCCCAATGCAATAACATCATTAACAGATTCTATTAATCTTCTATTCATATGACTAATACTTTTATATTCCTGCATCTTGAAAGTGTCAAATTTATAGTTTTCATTATTGTACCACAGTTTTCTAACATTTTCAGTACCATCATATGTAATTGAAATAGTCTTTCATATCTCATATCTAGTATCACATTGAGAAAAATTGTTAAATATTTTCAGACCAAGACCTTATATACATTCATTCATGGATTTTGATTTAATATCATACTCAGATTACTGTGCATCATCCAATTTTCTGGTTCTCTGGGGACTTATTAAGGATTGAAAATCTTCATATAATCAATTAAACCAAGATTCATTGAATATATAGTCATGCGAACTTTCCATCATCGGTAATTATAACCATTAAAATAAAGAACATGGATCATCAACATACATTCTATAAAACATTCCATTGATATTTTACATCATCTAAATCATTAACTAAGGATTTTTAGAGCCATATAAAATCTATAGAGCATTTCCTTTGATACCAGTTGTTAGGTCAGGTTGACTATAACCATGACACAAGAGAGGGGTGGGGTGAATTTTGTCCTTTTAAAAATCTTGATAATATTAAAATGTACCTCTTGAAATGAAGTGATCCTTTAATCCTATCTCAATGTCATGAGACTAGTGGAAATAAATAATAGAAATAACAAAATGATATATCATGGTTCAAGGTCCATAAATCCCCTACATCATTTCACTAATGCACTAATCCCTGAGATTTGTAATTTTCACTCACCATCCCTCTTATAAAAAAATCATCCACAAGTGAGTACTGGAAATTGACATCTTACAAGGATATGAAATGGCCTTATAATTATTATACATGGAACTAAAATATCCATATATTTGTTTGAGAAACATACACTCCACCATGACTAAGTCCAAGTAGCTGATACTCAAAAAAAATAGATGAGATGAAGTTTGTTTTTAAATATCATTTTCTTATTATTGCAGTAGTAACTAACATATGTAGATGATATAAAGTATAGAAAAACAAAATATATGGTTACAGATATCATGAATAATATATTTAAATAAAACTCCATTATTTACCACTCAAATGTAGGGTTCCTTGATGCAATGAAAAATACCAAACGAAAGGTTCATCTAGTTAACGTATGGTTCCTTTGTATAGAATAGGGTTCCTACCAACGTATGGTTTCTTATACATACTACATATGCACATAATGTTGGGATCAAAATATCACATAGGGATGATTATATATACATTTATCCTTGTCATCATAAAATCCTGAACATATCTTTGATTAACCACACGTTCAACATTCATAATATAGGGTATGAAAAAAAATTCCAAACATTAGTGTAGGGTTGTTATTCCTTACATTTATCATTCGCTTAATGTATGGTTTCTTATACATATGAAAACATTTGAACACAGTGTTGGTAATTCATATGGGAATTTATCAATTTTATGGTTTATTCCATACGTTACACTTACCAACATGTGTTATGAATAGTGATTCTGAAAAATGTGACCAAATTATCATTATAATTAACTGAATATTTTTGAGCCCTTTAACATATGATTATTCATTAGTCCCACAATACTTATTTTTATTAAATCTCAATATCTTTACAATGGATCATGAATTTAATCAATCAAACTTTTATAACTACTGATATCATTGAAAAATAGAATCCACTGATCTGAAAAACTACTAACAATGTATTACTCCCAAACATCAGATAATTTATTGATTATCCAAACGAATGTTTAATCCATATTTGTAAACTGATCAAATCAAGATAAACGCATTTCCTTTTTATCGCACTAGGTTTTGAAAAATTAAAACATCTGTATAAATTTTTGAAAAAATATATACAATAAGATTTCATATCTGTTCACTTTACAGTTGAAAAGATGCTTTAGAAAATGTGGTTATTTTTTAAAGTATAATTTTTTTTAAATCTTACAAATAAACTAATAATATTTTGATAAATTATTTATATATTAAATGGTATAACTCAACAAATAATTTGTTTAGTATTTCTTGATATATCATCATAATTACGAAATGAATTAATGTTTAGAATGCAATATCACTTGGACACCTTCTAACAACTTCTGTGAATTTTTTCACTATCAAAACAATGGAATTTTCTTTCGACATAAATATATTAAATAAAGATAATATTATTATCATTCCAACAAGATAAACTACATTAAAATAAAATCACTTTTTCTTTGGATATAAAATAATCACTTTTACATACTAAATCTAAAACACTTGAAAATTTTATTAGAAAACAATTTTAATGGGTTAATGTAATTATCCAAACTAAATTAAAATTAGATTGAAAATAATCCACTAAACATGTTTGATATCCATATTTCAGCCCATTATGTTATTAAATAAATATTAATTTCTATTTGGGTTTAAACATATGTAGAAACCTCTAAAATGTTATGAAATACATAAATTTGGGAGTACTCCCACTCTATCGCAATTTGGACAATATCTATTTTTCAAATTCATTCACCCACAAGTTTCTCATTGTAATGATATTTTAGTTGAAAAATTTATTTCTTCATAATACATATATATTTTATATAATTAAATAAATTCATCAACAACATATTTCTTTATTATACATCATTTTGGCTATCTTTGTGGGTATAACCTTTCAAAATATTCATACACCATTCATTGGAATGTGTTCATCTATACTGTAAATAAACACATAGTTAATTATATTTTACCAATAGAACCATCATGTGAAACATTATATCCACGAATATTGATGAAAATAACTTTTCAAATTCACATAATTTGAAAATAATTTCCTTTTCCATAGTTGAAATTTATACTAGGTCTACAACATTGCTTTTATTGATTTAAAAAATAATCAGTTCTTAGTTAATGTAATATATTAATTCATGGTAAAAATGAAACTTAAAGATAGATATATTATATATTCAATTAAAAGTTGAAAATAATATGATTTTGGATCTTTTAATATTAAATTATTCATTGAGATGACATTATTGATATTTAATGAATACCCCTCTATAACCATTACATCATTCAAGAAGTTTCAAAAAATAATATCCATTTTTACTACAAAGTGTTAAGGTAACTAGAAGAAGAAAATTTTATTTCCCACTCTTTAATGTTTCAATCACATCTTGTATTCCCTTGTTAATCATGTCCATCCAATCATTAATTCCATAATTTTTTCCCATGTGCATTAAGAAACGCACCAATGAAATTATCACACACATGTTTTTAAAGATATATAACATTAAAACAATTCATGATGTAATAAAATTCAATATTGTAATTCAAATAAATTCAAATTTTCCTACTCATTATTGTAATTGTTTTGGAAATTGGTTTACCAAAATCAGTTTTCATAGATTTTAATTTCATAAACTATTGATCACCTGATTTTGGATATAGTGTTGTATATTCTTCTGAAATCCCATCAAATATTGTCTTCCACGATTAGTACTTTTTTCCCTAGGTTAGAAATATATTATTTCTGAGAAACACAATCTTTAATTAATGTTTCAAAATAATAGACAGATTACCTTGTTCGTAAATGGGACACCCTTGAGTTCTATTAATGTTATATCCTAAAATATTTCCATAATTATTAAGTTCATTTATCATCCCATTTAACATGGATCTCAATGTGAAATATTTATTTTTTATGCATCGTAGAACATAATACCAGAATCCCATAATAATGTCATATCCTTTATCATTGGAGCTAAATAAACATAAATATCATTACTGGATTGTTTTGGTCATGATATAAAAATCGATAACATAATGTATATTAATTTCATTCAAAACCATGAAGGAAATATATAATTTACCAAAATCAAAGTCCATATATTGTTAGTGTTTTATTGAAAACTAAAATAATTCACTCTCTCTATAGATAGAGAAAGAAAATGTTTTGTCGGCTCATTTTCTAAATTCAAGATACTCTTGATAAATTCACTTCCACTGAGGAGTTTCTATCGAGTGATGATGTTTCCATTATTTATTTCATGTATATGTATTTCATATCAATTTTTTTGGAGTCTCTTCACTTCCATATAGGTTCCTAAACTATTGAATGAAAGTAAAGTATCATAAAACATTAATAGAACCCATTTCATCTTTCTTGAATTTTGAATCACCACACTCTGTACAAGAAGAAGTAAAACATGAAAAATTTGAATACACCTTATTAAAAAATATGTAAAAATAGGAATAAATAAAAAAATATAATAAGAATGATAAAAAATATTTAAAAAATATAAAAATGTATTTATTACATGAATAGATAAAAATATTATCAAAAAAATAAAAAATATTAATTTTATAAATAAAGAGTATTTGTATAAATATAAAAATCGTTATGAAATAATTTTTATCAAGTGATATGAATCTAAAATATGGGACAAATCATTCAAATTAAATTAAATTTATTTGATAATTCATATAAACACTAACAGAATTCATGATATATTAAAATAATGGGGTTCTCTTATGTCTGATAATGGAATCAAATGAAATAAATTTAATGATTTTAATCCATGAAATTAGTAGGGATACATGTAACTTGAATGTTATTACCATCAATGCATAGAAAAAACTCTACCGACATATCATTTATAATCAACACATTACATGATAAGTGGGAATGGTTTTTTCAGTACATTCCTTGGAGCTCCATGAGAACATAGTGAGAAAAAATTATGAAATGTGGAAAATAAATGTAAACACCAAGGGAGGATGAACCAACAATGGAATGTGGATAGGGAAATTGGGTGGAGAAGAATCTATGAAAAATATGGATTATATATTAATATATGATCATTATAAAATAATTATACTAATTAATAAATTCATAAATATATATTTTTTATAAAAAAAGAAAAATATAATTAAAAAATTATGTTTCATATGTAAATAAATATTGCAACCCTACCCCTAGCATCCCATATTAAATGACTAATACTATTACATTATCATAAGATATAATAAATCACATTTCAAATGACCTAATACAATATTAGTCTTGGTAAACAAGATACATAATTGAAATTGAAATTAAATTTTCAAATATAAAATACAAAAATAGTATTCAATGAGAATTCCATTATTCCCCTTATAATATATCTGAATATCTATCACAAAACACCCCCTTTTATCCTAAGGAAAATAAAACATAAGGGTTGAGCTATGATTCGCAACAATGGCAGTTCTATAGTAGAATATTTCAATACAAAATGCATAATCAAAATGGTAAGGTAAAAAATTGAAGAAAATTACATTAAATTAATAAAATAATAATAATATAGAATGAATAAATGGTCATAAAACAATTATATAGAATAATCACATGATCATTTAACTTAACAATGTATATTATAAAAAAATTAATAGTCAGATGGAATATCAATAAATGAATTCATAATGATGGAATGCATAATGATTAATATCTAAAGATTAGTGAATAGGCTTTATTCCAATGAAATTATAATACTTTGAAGGATTCATTCCCATAATATAATACCTTCAAGGAATCATGCCAATAATCTAATACCCTCAATTCCATTTGATGAAATCTAATAAAGGGGTAACGCCTTAAACAATACCACATCTATTTTTTCTCATTTAACCTACCAATGCATCGATGTGGTTAAATTAACTTGTCCCCAAACCATGTACTACAAGTCCAAAGCATTACTCATATATAGAATAATAAATTTAATTATTAAAAATGTGTTTTATCAAATATCTTTATTGAGTAGGGATATTTTGTGGGGATATCAACTTTAACCAAGAGATCCCTTTCTCTCTAGGGTTTCCCTTCAGTATCTCTGGTGGGATTCTTTAGAGTTTGGGCTCATGGATGGATTCTTCTTCGATGGATGGGGTTGTGTTAGATGGTGCAGGATGGTGGTACATGGTGGATGGTAATGATTTGTTTCTTGGGAAGTGTAGGGTGTCGAGAGTCATTGCATTATATTGGGTCTCATGTGGTGGTGGATGGCCTCGACGGTGTTGTTCATAATGATAAGTGGTCAGTGGGGCAATTCTTGTCATGAAACAATTTTCTCATACCAGATCTAAGAGGATTCATCCTTCATTGATGGTCCTTGGGGGAGACATAACTACAACAACATGGGAATGATATTAAGTGGTGGGGATCTGGTTATGGTGATGGATCGATATCCTCAGCACTGGCGATGTCCTCAACGAGGTGGCAGATGCAGGCGACAAAGCTTATGTGACTTCAATAGGTTTGTTTCCTAGGGATCCATCTCTCAGTACAGTGGAGCTATGGGTGCATGAGGATCTTGTTGTGGAATATCTATATGACATAGATAGTTTGATGTGGTAATATCTACCTGTTTGGGGATGTGGGGTGGTGGTGGTTCCAGATCTAGAAAATGGGATGGCGTGGTGCATAGATCTAGTCAGAACTGGGTCCTATTTTTGTGTTGTTGTAGGGAGAAGCTGGGTCAAATGGGCCTTGGGAATTTATTTTCCTTATTCCTAGGTCAATGGGGATTTGGGACATGTGTTTTATAATGGTGTTGTTCCATTTGGCTTTCATGCCTCTATATTATAAGTCCTTTGTGCCTTTGGGATCTCAAATTTCTATTGGGTTCTCCTATTTCCCAAAAAATTGATTTTTGTGTTTTTTCTCTTTTTAATAAATTTTATCCCCTAAAATTTCTAAAACTACGTTTATCGAGTAATGTATACGAATTTATCATTATTTCCTTACTTGATAACATAACCTAAAAATTAAATAATTTGGGAAGAAATTTCATATTGTGTTGGAAATAATGATATCCATCACATAATAATATGAATATTTAACAATTATTTAATTTCCAATGAAAAGTTATTACATGAAAGTGATTTTTTCTAGAGAATGTTAACAATAAAAAAGGCAAATAAGATTGTATAATTACTTTAACCACGCTGTAATATCATTTCAAATCCCCATGGGTGATATATTTCAAAGTAAAATATAAAATACCATGAAGTTTAAATGAATCATTATATTACCTATTTAATGGGACTTATATACATCACATTAAATTTAATTGGTCTATAAAAACAAATAGGTCTTAATAGAATGTAAATTAAGACAAAATCCCTGGCCTTATACTATATTTTGGGATGAAAATAATTTAACCAAATTTATAGTGGTATTAAACATGTTATTAGCTAGTTATATAACCATATTAATATTTATATTATCATATTTTATCATTTTATAACATATTATTAACTGTTCATTAAAAATATTTCATTATTTTTATTGTTTCATGTGTAAATAACAATGTTTTCTCATTTTTTTTCCAGGAAATATCTGATTCATGTGCATATTATATAGTTAAATAATCTATATAATAATTATAATGACATAATTATCATGTTTATAAATCAATTATAATTTTAAATTCAATATTTAATGATTGTTATAAAAAATGATGTATGTTTTAATCGTGGCGATGATAGGTCGTACGCAGGCATGTGTAAGGTCTTCCATTATTCAATGATCATTATGAAAAATTGGAATGTAATATTTTACCCATAAATAGTGATAATAATATCAATAATATAATATAATATGTTTAAATATATCATTTATGTGATTTTATAATGAAAAGCGAGTCACATCACATTGTGAAGGCAGTAGTCCACATGTAAATGAACGACGTTATCATCTTTCATTGAGTGAAAAAGTAAGAAAATAAAATGAAATATTATCATTAAATAATTATAAATATATAATGAATATTATAATTATTCCATATATGTCACATATAATTATTAACCATAATCCTTATAACCATTCTCTTAAATTGTCATTGAAATATGAATCACATCGATTTGTGAGATGATAGTCCACCGTACCCATGAGAGATGTTATCATGCCTATTATGGAATTTAATGTAATATGTTATATATGATATAATTAATCCATAGTTATAATATTATTATTTATATTATATATATACTTTAATTACATCATAATTCTCTCCCTTAATAGTTGGTAATGGAATATATAACAACATCAGTTCGTGAGGTGGTAGTCCATCATACACACAAATGATTATTCTATAACACATTTGATGAAATTATATATGGTTTAGGGACATTAAATTATTATATAAACATCCTATTGTATATAATATAACAAGGATATTATATTATCATGGGTTTATAACAATTGAGGGAGGTGAAAAATGAAACAAAATAAATATTCTTGTTAAGGAGAATTACATATTTTTCTAATATAATCCTTTGTTTTTTATAAGCCCCAATAGTATGGATTAATTACCCTAAAAATGCTTCTAGGACATTAATAGGGAATTATGGATGTTATTTGGTTATGTTTTAGATGATCTAATGTCTTGATTTTTTCAGATAAGTGAGGGGAGTGCCCTTTTATTGAGAAGAGTAGTTACACTCTTCTAAATACTCAAATTTATTAAATATTGGGAGGTTAATACAACATAAAGTGGATATAAAATTGATAAATAAATTTGGTTAGGGATTATTTCTTCTATATACACTACCACAACATATTAAAACTCATGTTTTAAACAATAGTTTTCATAAAATTCTATGTTTTCCAATCATTACCATTTTTTGTTATCACTACGGTAACTAATTTCTTATCCTAGGTAATTTATCAATTAATAAAAACATAAACTGAGAATTATTATATAATTTATATCCAATAATTCTAAAAATTATATCAAATTTATAAAATAAAAAATCCTTCTGTGTTGGAAATTAATTTTAACATAAGTACATACAATGCACGAGAACACTATTTTAACACTAATCACAATAACATTATTTTTTATTAATTGGGGATCCACATGTTCTTTATAAAAGATAAAGTGATATATGAATAATCCATATTTAATATTCAATGACATTTTAAAATCACTTCTTTGATGATTTTATTTTTGTAATTTTTAATCACTTAATAAAATGTCATTTATTATAAAATAACATTAATGTCAATTTCAGAATTATTTATTCAATTTGAATTTAAAAATATCAATAAAATGATGGAATGTGAATATATTATTCTTAGACTAGTGTAATATTATATATTCATCTAAATTTTTTTATGAAATTCAATAATTAATTCAATTTACATCACTGTTAATATTTTTGTATCATTTATTTTATTTAATTATTAATTAAATAATTACAACATTGGTGATGGTAATATTATGGTTTCAAGAGAATTGCCTCATTGGATATCCTTCTTCTTTATTTTAGAGTTTCTCTATGTCACTCCCTCATATCATGGGACCTGTTCCTTTGGCTAGTAGTGGGGGATCTATTTTAAATCATGTTGTGGGATTATTTGAAGTAAGAGACCATCAATCCATGTAGATTCCTACTGTAGTGGTAGAAAATCATAGTGTTCCATGTATGTTGGATAAATTAGATACTCATAAGGAGGTGATTCTAACTGGAGATTGTGACATGCTATGACTTATGGTGAAATTGGTTTCTTCTATGTTTAATATAGATTTTAATGTATGTTGGTTTCATCTAATTGATCCATCAAGGGTTCTAAACCGATACTAGGGTGAAACGGGAGGTTGAGATAAAAATGGGATGGTTTTGGTTGGTTTAGGAGTCATTCAAAGAATCTTGATCTGGAAGAATCTTTCGACATGGATCATCATCCCACAATGAATCATACTTTGATGTATTTGCTGAGAGAGTTTAAATTTAAAAAATCTCTCTGATTGCATGACTTTTTTACCAATGGTGATAAGCCTCAAGAGTTAGATGATTTATTTATAGATTTCATTTTTTGAGGGATTGTCTGACTGGAGGTGTGTCTCACTTGGTCATTTTTTTCTTCACCACCTTTTCCCTTTGGATGGTTCTTTTCTTCGAGTGTGGAGCACTACTTATCTATTCTTGAATCTTGGATCACTTTAAATACATTAACAGTCATATAATTTCAATGTTTTGTGGGAATGTAATACCTTTTCTCAGATTTGGGTTTTTATTCAGGGAATCAATTGGTTCATTTGGTATTTGAAGAATTTCCATGATATTGGCATTGTAATTGGGACTCCAATACTTCTTGGTAAGGATACTGAGCATGTGAGGTTTAGATATGTTTCTAGGATTTTTGAAAATATTAGCCTCAGTTCCATCACTACTAAAAATTTAACTCTTTTAACTCGCACTGATTATATCCAAGGTGATGTTGAGTATGAAATGAATCCTTGTTTCAAAAATTCTTTTTTGGTTGTTTTCCACTCACTGTGGATATGTTGGAGGAGGGTCCCCTTTGAGGGGTGTGGGATGAAAATTTGTCCACTTAGCCTCTGCAAGAGGAATCCAATGATGATGGTTGTTGGTATGTAAAATTATATTTCTCAGGATAGTGATATGCCTAGAAAAAAAATTAAATGGGGATGATGTGTTGATCTCCATGAAATAAAAATCTATGTTTCCTAATTTGACAGGAATTGGGATATTGTTTTATGATTCTATGAATAAGGATAATAGTGGGCACACTAATTCTCATTCATATTATATTGAGGAGGCAAAATCATGTGCTACAACTTCTATATGATTGGATGAAGAAGGAGTTGAGACTGGTGGTCTCACTGCCACTGCATCCCATGTTTGGACATCTTTCAGTATGTATAAAGGTCTTCCTGGTCTTATTTATTAGGGTGAGCATAATGAAATTTTACCTTATAGGGTTGATGACTCCTCTATTATTATTCTCTGGTTGGGTGAGGTTGCATAAGTGATGGATACATAAATCGAGAAGGCATAGGGTATAATTTTGTCTTTATATCATATTGATATGGATTTCAGTGCTTCCCTAATATATCGGATAGTTAGGAAAGGTAGTGACATGATGTTTGAGCCTGAGGTTGTGGAATAACTAAAGGATATCTAAGATGAATGAGATAATTCCAATTCATCAAAAATTTATTAACGGGGAAACATATTGGATGATGGGAGTGATAAATAATTGTGGATGATTTTATTAGACATCATAAGACCTATTAGAAGTGGTGGAGTTGTTCCCATTAAGGAGGTAGTCATAAATGAAAAGGGTAAGATGAGGGATATAGATCCTCCAAAAATCATAAGACAAAAATATAATCAGACTCTACCATGTAATGATTCTACCAGATCATCCAGAAAATCATTAATGATTAATCTCCCTCCCTAGCAGGTAAGGTCCAAGGTAATGAAGCTTAGGATTCCCGATCTAGATAACTCATATTCGGAGTGGGAAACAACTGATGACTCAGATTAGGGATGTGTAAATGACCTTTTATTTTATGAATTTTAAACTGGTCTTCTAGATGAGAAATTATTTTTTCCTTTGACCGCATCTTCTCTATTGTGATCCTTATCTTTTCTTTAATAAAAGGTCAGGAGGTTTTCTACTATGTAGACCTTCCTCATAATTACTCTGATGGTGTTTCTTAATCATTTTATGTAACTAATTCATATATAAAAATTAAATATAATTTATAATGATAAAAAAATTATTTATATTTCTTAATAATATTAATAACCAATCCAATTTTATTTTTCTCTCTCCAATGTAAATATAGATATTAAAAGTAAGAGAAATACCTTTTTTGTTTTTTTCATTATTTTATTATATGTGTCATATTAAAATCCAAGTGGAAATTAATTTCCATATTTCATATAACATTATGTGAAATATTTAAATAAACTTATTAAACAAAATTCCGAATTTTTTTTATTTCATTTTTACTCTTATCATTCTTGTTTAACCCCATTAAATCCTTTTTTAGCATAAATGATGTATTAGATTTTACTACATTTACTATTTAGTTTTTTCAAAAAATAAGTTGTAGATATTAGATAAGATAAATTATTCTAATTAAAAATAAGGAATATATTTTTCTAGATTCAACTAAAAGAGGTTCCATAATTTTAAATTATCTTTATATGTGCGATCCGAAAGATTTTTTTAAGTGAATGTTTTCAAAACATTAAAAAATTTTATATCTAAATTAAATATGAAAATTAATACAGTCAACTAAATTTGATAAGTTTATATATAATTAAAATAATTTTTCATTAAAATAAATTCCACATATAATTTAATATTATAAATTAGTTAATTTAAATAGTACATTTAAAATAAAATTCAGTATTTTTAATATTCATTAAAAATTGAAATATCTCAAAAAATTCACTAAAATTATCTGTAATATAATTTTTAAAATAGTATTTCAATAATTAATTTTATTTTTTCAAATAATATTTTCATATTTATTACAAATTAGTTATAATTATGTGCACCAAGCACAACTAAACAGTATTTCAAGAAAATATAGTTTTCTGAAAATATATTTTTTCATTTAAATTATTCATATTATAAATATATTAGCCATAAATATTTTGAAAATATATATTTTTATATGATATTTAATCATATCATACTCTACATTCCAACAGATAAGCAATAAATATCATATTAAATAATTCCACTAATATTATATTATTATTTTGTAAAATTCATTGTTTTGTGTAATGAAAACTGAAATTAGTATTACGTGCATTAAAATATAAACTCAATGTTTCCTGTGACATAAACTATTCAATTTGATATTATTATTTTTGAATTTTTGGGTGTTATATTCTCCCCAAATTATATATATTGTATCCTAGAAATTTAATCATAACATCGGTAATAAAGGGTTTGGCATTTAAAAATTACATTTTTGAAAAACCCACATCATAAAGGATAATAAATAGATACACTTAATAAGAGGGAAATTGAAGAAAAAAAAGATAAATAGAATAATTAAATAATAACTATTCTGAGTAGTATAACATTGGTGGGAAATGAATACATGTAAATAAAAGAGAAAAATAACACCAAAATACTGATATAGAGTGATAGGGAACATTTATCATAAGAAAGTGGGTGATCGATAAAAGGTTAAGAACCGTAAAACCAAAATCCAAAACAGTTTTAAAAGGATTATATATATCATCAAAATGATGATAACATGATAAAATTAAATTTCAATATTATCTATAGTTGAGGAATTATTTTACTATCTATGAATATAAGGAAATAAGGTAAAAATGGTTTGAACCATGGATTTAAACCCATGGCCACGAAACGTTATTAGAAAACAGAAAGTAAACATGGAAAAAGAAATGGTGAGAGACAGAATAAGAACATATAACATACAACACCATAATGAAAACAAAGCAACAAAAAATGATCACCATCCATAATGTTTGGAACCACTCTCTTAAGAGCCACCCAGACCATTCAGTTGTCGTAATCTCCTCCACTGCATGGGTGCCTACCATGTTCCCCCATGATCATCCTCAAATGATAAATCCTCATCAACGGATTTATTTCCCACTGTGGGGTCATGTTTTTGAATCGAGATTTCATCTTGGTTAGAACCATCCTTCGAAACAACAATGGAACTTTCTTTGATAGGCTTAACACCTGAGTATTGTCCCTAATCATTGAAAAATTAATCATGGAAATAAATTTATATTATATCTATTAATAATTTTAGTCAATGTATGAGAGTGTTCCCTTACCTTTGGTTGGATCAAGGGTAGCTGCACATTGCATCTCCTCTTGTTCAGAATCATGAACAAAATTTTCAATATCTTCTTTAGAGTCAATCATTTTGTTTCCCCAAACAAGAGAATCCTTATATAACTCACCATGGTAAGAAATATCTAAAAAGTCATAAGTAAATTATCTATATCATAAAAATGAAGATTAGGGAGATGGAAAATCTCATTCTGAATCTTCTTCAAAGTAACACTGATTGGAAACATGTGCTCTAAAATAATTCCCTTGGAAGTTTCATCCTGAGTCATATCCCTAAATACATTTCCAACATGGGCATATTTCAAGTTTTACACCATTCCCATGTTTGAAGGGCCATGATTTTTTCCATGGTCAGTCATTAAGGAAGTCCTCACCCACTTCCACTAGATTTTCCTAAAATTTCAGAAATAAAAAACATCATTCCCCACCAATCTATAGAAGTTTCAAAATGCTGGTATGGATTCATATTCAATGTTAACCTCTATTCTCTCCCCATTTGAAATCAGAGTGATGAAATTAGGTAGACTGTTTGGCATATCCACATCCACTAAGACTCTGAAAAAATAGCTTATTTTTTCCTCCATGGTGTTCTCGTCTATCATAAAAGGTTCACCAAAGAAGTGAACTAAATCATTTAAAATTAAAGGATTCTAAAGAAACAAATTAAGCCCATATATTCTCACCCATATATGTGCATTTGAATGCCTCTTTGACTATGGGTTTAAATGAATCTTCCATGGAGATATTCCAAAAATTCATGGACTTTGTGTGAAGAAACCAGTGATCTGGCCCTTTAATGTATCAGCATCATATGAAAACAGAAGATGGAAATAACCAATGCCAATGGGAAACATCCACTAGATTGAAATTTACCAGACTCTAGAAAGCATTGATTTATGCTCCTCCATGATCATTGGTTTATCCACCTTGGATAGAATTAATGTTTTTATAATGAAGAACATACAGGCATCTAATTTTTATTTAACTTCCCCCAGATCATCGATGACCATGAATTTCCTGCCATCGGATCTTAAAATTCAGGATTCATGAGAGGAATTATGTAAATAATCAAATTATAGTGGTGTACCTTTTGATAGTGATTCAGCGAAGGATATTACTTTGTGTGTGTCCACAGTAGGTGATTCTTTATTTGGATCGTTAAAATCTCGCATGATAGTAGGAGGAAGTATTGGAATAGTGGCCAATTCTTTTTCCCTGATTCGAGGATTGCAGTCTCTGCTAACTCTCTCCATACCTCGATCTAGTGACTGGTCTGGATAGGATTTTGATTCTATAAGACATTATCCCCACCCTTGGTGGTAGTAATGAGGTTGAACGAGGCTCACCTCCACCATATCTCTCTGGACTACAAGCTGGTGATGTTTTTTTAGCCATTGCACTACTAATCTCTTCGATGCTAGATGATTTACCCTGTTGAGCATAATCGACCCCACCTTTAACATCCAAATCGACAGTTTTAGGGTTCCCAGAGCTTCCCCCTTGCATCTCAACCCATCTATTTGTCACATACATGACTTATTTTAATGTTAAATTCCATTTAATTTCCATTCATTCTTTGTTTTGAGGGTTTCCCAAGCATTTATGGAGGAATGGGGGAGTTTTTATGAATTGGGCCAAACCGTGAGCCCAATTCCAAATTTAAAAATAAATTTTGATTCCACTATAACTTCTTCATTTTTAAAAAATTTTCATCCATTCCAATTCCTAGTTGTCATCCCCTGACATATTAACACCACCATATTTATTTGGACCATTTATAAATCCATAATCATGGTGGATATGGGTTTTTATTTAAGGTATTGGTCCAGCCTGAAAGCCCATTTTCTGCATTAAAATAAATTTTAATTCTTTAATATCACTTTCACTATTTGCGTGTTATTGGTCATTCCCACTCACGCCTGAGCCCACTTACCTAAGGCGCGCCCCCATTACCTCCTCCCACAATTTGGAGCTCGATAGCACCGCGAAAATGGTCGAAACTGCTCTGGATTTTAGAAATCGTCCAGATTTGGAGAGGTAAATTGATCATTTAATAACTTCCTCTATTTTTAATCTTTTTCCCCTTTCCAGTCCTTAAATGATCTTTTAACCTTTGTTCAAACATACCATGAATGGTTGGATGTTTTCAAATTCAGTTTCTGGTAGATTTTGAGTTGTTTTCTTCAAGATTATTTTGGGTATGTGTTTCTCTCTTCAATTACTTCCTTCTCTTTAGGGTTTCCTCCCACTTTCATAAATTTATAGAGTGTCCAGATATTAGGGTTCATACCTAGGGTTTGATTCGGGGTTTTTTTGGTGAAATATTATGGTTTAGGGTTTGTTTTCACATCCTTGTGGTGCGGCAGAGGTGCAGTTGAGGTTTCGCACCAAGATTCAAGGGTTTTGACTCAAAAGGTAGGTGGTTCCATGTGTAAACAATTAGTGACGAGATAGGTTTCTGTATTTAACCATTTTTAATATTCCTCAAATGTTTGGTGTGGTGCAAATATTGTTTATGATTGATTTGGTTATGTGTTAAATTTTATAGTCGCTTTTTAACATGAAATTGGGTGTTTTCATGTGTAACTCATGGGGTTTTATTTGGGTGTGGTTTATAACTTATGAAATTTGTTCATTAAATATTGTTTGGCCTTCCAATTCTGGTTTGGTAATTTAATAGTTTCATGTGGTTCTAAAAAGAAGGGTTTTGAATAGGTTTGATGTGTAAAACATTGTTATACTTCTTGAGGTCATTTTAGGAAAATGTGTGTTTTCATTTGTATCTTTTCTGGTAGTATTCAACGTTATTTTATAACACTTGAATGTGTTTTTATAAATGTATCTAGGAATGAGAATTGTATTTTAGATAGGAATTGGTATGGTTTTGGTCTTAAATGGGGGTTTTGAAATGGGTTTTGTGTGCGAGACATAGTTACACCCCTTGAGTTGTTTTTTTTTTGAAAATTGTGAATGTTTTGTTTGGTTAAACAAAGTGGATAAAAGAGTGTATATGTACTGTTTGGGTGGTGTGATCACCTAATATGAGTTTTTGAAAGGTATGGTTGTTATTTAAGATTTCAAAAAAAAAATTAGAATGTTTTATAAAGTCCTGAAATGTTTTAGAAAATGGGAAGAGAGCTGCAAAACATGGTTGTGGGCTGTTTTGTGTGAGTGTGTTGTGAAAATTGAATTTGGTTGATAAAAGTGGTATTATATGTTATTTGAGTGGGCTGTTATGTGATTTATAATGTCTTGGAATGGTTTATAAAAATGGTTTAAAGGATTTGTGGAAGTGTCCATGTAATATGAAGAGTGTTGTGGGCTATTTTTGTATGAGTTGGATTTCAAAATCAATTTGAATGAAAAGTGTACTTTTGTGACTTGTGTGGTATACATGTGGTATATTTGGTGAATTTTTGATATGGAAATGATATTTTCATGTGAAAATTATATATCTTGACTTGTTGAACTTTTTTGAGCACAAACGGAAAACTCGGGTATCTAGGTGGGTGGACGTGTACTAGTATGCTAGTGAATCTGTGAGGTTTGTCTCAGTTTCAGTTAGCAAGATTGATGCTTACAACTCTAACTAACATATGATGATGATTATTGGGGACCACTAGGTTATTGGTATGTTCCCTACTAGTGGCTCGTGCACGAGAATGGATATTTGTGATGGTTACTTTCACCGAGATACGTGGTACCTGGGACCCACAACTAGCTAGTGCCTAGGGGTTATTTCCCATTGCTTGTGCTCACTAGATACTTTGTTCTTACCGTAGGTATATGGTATGAGAGGATGGAGAATTCAGTATCCATGGTATTTATTTTAAATGTTTTTATTCTCTAAATTAGCCCACCTAAAAACTGTTTTTATTTAATGTTGCATCATTTAGAAATTTTAACTAGCATCTCATATCTTTGAAAACTTGCATGATTTTCTCCATTAAATGTTTATCACATGGAATCTATTAGTGGTTGTATCCTATTGGTCTTTGGCTCAAACCCTACTTAGACCCTTCGGTGTAAGTAGACTTGGTTATTTTTGTTGTTGCAGGTTGGGTACAGTTGTTTTGTTCCAATGGTTCGGGTTTCTAGCAGGTCCTTGGTAGTGAAGTCTTGTGGAGATAGCATAAGGGTGGTAACCTTGACAAAAGGGTTATTGGGCTGTCCTTAATCGTTTTTTACCTTTTTAATGGTCTTTAAATGTAGTTTTAACTTATGTAATTATGTTCTGAAATTTTGTAAAAGATGGTTTTAGTTGAAAAATCCATATTTGTTTTATTGAGTTTTTTTTGTTGTTTAATGTTTCTATAATAGGGTAAATCATTCCCAATTATCATAATATGATACCTGAGAACTTTTTCCAGCCCGTGGGGATCAGGAACGCCCTTCGGGACTTGTCACGGTATGGGTTTGGTGTCGATTTTGGTGGCGACCAGATTTGGTTCGTGACAAAATGGTATCAGAGGGGGTTCAGGTGAACTCTTTGAGTCATGTTATTTGGGGAAGAGTCAGGATATTATGGAGTTAGGTTTGTTGGAACATGGAATTCCTGTTATGGGCAGTGTTCCTAATCACCACACCTCATAATGGGATTCATGTTTCCAGGAGAAGTCGGGATTTATTTACATCCTTTGGTTTTCTTAGTTTGATGATGGTTAGGGGAAATGAAAAGAGAGTTGGGTTAATGGTCCTAGTGAGCTCGCAGGGCCTGGCAAGCCATGTGGAGCCAAGGATATTCCTTATAACACTCTTTGTGATAGTGAAGTGATTGGAGTATGGATGCCAACCATATTCCCAAATCACCAACTGAAAATAGTTTCCTCTCACATTGTTTTGTTCTTAGGTTTTGAAATCATGGAACTTTGGTTTTAAGTAGTGTAATGTTTTTGTGAAATGGTTTTAAAATAACGAGGGAATGGTTTGATTAATGAAATGGAGGAACTGAATTTTTAGAATTTTTTTGAAATGGAAAATGGTGTGCTAACACCTCTTTTGAAAGCAGGAACTATATTGAAGTTGGTTTTGAAATGTGTTTCCAATATAGTTTTCTAAACAATCAAAGGGTGTTTTAATGGGATGAGATATTTTAAAATTGATGTGAATATATTGATAGTGAGTTATTTTCTAAATGGTTGTGTATTTATGAAAAGTTTTGTAAGATGTTAGTTGGGATTTTGATCTCATGGTTAGCTGTTTTAAGAAAAAGGATGTTTTGGTTGATCATTTTCGTTTTGAAAAGTGGAATGATTTTTTTTACCTTTGGAATTTTCATGAGCAACCACATGTATGGGGTTATATGGGAAGATGTATGGTGGATGACATGACTATATGAGTGATGGGATGGATATGAGGAGGGTGCCCGGTGTGGCACAGAAACATGCATGTGTAAGGCCCATGGGGTACCATTGGGGGATGCGCTAACCGCTGAACCCTTTTTTTCAAATAAATGTTTTTAAAGAGAAATATAATGTCTTGAAGAATTGTTTTAGATGGTTTATATTATGTGTTTTTGGAAAATGTTGATGTTGTGGGATGTTTTGAGTCCAAGAACCCCTCCTATTCGAACTGTGTTTTGAGTTTGTGTTTGGTCGATAAGCTGGGTAGAAGGACCAGTTAGTAGTCTCCTCTAAGATATGTTTTGGGACACCTTTATGGTGGAACCCTTCATGTGTTTGGATCCGTTTTGTGGCACTTTTTGACCAATGGACCAGCTTGGTTGGGTCATTATGTTTTCTTGTTGGATAAGGTATGCCCCCATTAAGGGTTAATACATAACTGAAGTGAAACCCAGAATATTTTTTTCATTCCGAAATCCTCCAGTTGATCAATATAAGGAATATTTTTTTCCCTTGAGATATGTAGATTGTGTCTACAGCCATTCCTTTCTCTGATCTTTAGATCATACTTTAATGAGAGAGTTCTCGTGGAAGGTTAAAAGATACCTTAGTTTCTTAAGTTTCCTGATTCATTGATGGTGGATGTGGTCTACAGTTGTTTGTGTGGATGAGTGTCTCGATGGTGTCTAAGAGGGCCTTTGGGTTCTTTAATGTTTCTATGAAGCATGAGTTCATTTTAAACCACCGGTGTGGGAAATATTGTCAGGATAGAATATTGTAGCCACTTTCTAGACTTGTGTGTTGTTTGGGGATGTCATATAAGGTCCCTCTCCATTCATTGTTTATATCAGTCACAATGGTCATGTTCGGTGATGCCTTATGATGTCATGTGCTCGATTGACCATATAGGTGAATGTCGTGAAATCCTTTGAGAGTCCATGTTATGTTGGGTGAATGTATCCCATGTAAAAACTTCAAAATATTCAATTTTAGATGAATTTGAGTTTAGGTGTTCTTTACTTCTATTGTTTCTCACCCGAACAAACAAGGATTGTTGTGTGTGAATTTTCTAAGACCTTGTTTCATTGAAACATCGGGTTAGGGTAATGTGAGTTTGGAATGTGTTATGTCATGGAAAACATATCGGGTATTTCGGTGTAGTTATTGGTTGCATCGATAGAATAAATATAATCCAAGGGGTTTCCAAAGCCCAACTGCGAGGTCGAAGATGCTTCAATCATTTGAGCTCCAGCCATAGGTCTCGGAGAGAAGTTGGCTCGTAGTCAGGGGAAATCCCAGGGTCGTTTAAACCCATTTACAATGTTTGATCTTCATCATTAAAGATATGAAGATTTTAAATCACTGGTGTCATTATCATTTCTCTTTTGTTCCCGTTCGGTGGAAATAGGTGGAGGGCCTTGTACCCATGACTTCACGTAATGTCATTCCCTCCCACTCTGGTTTCCATTGAGTCATTAGAGAATGGTTGGAAATTTTGATAGAAATACTGAGGACACAGTTTGTGCACAATTAGTAGTGACCGTGTTCATGGAAGCAATGCAGAAAGAATGATCTGTACAGCTAGTGCACTGTTTCCCAAACGTGCAGACTAACCCTATGCGCTTCCCAAATCTTAAAAAAAAATTGGGCATGTCTATGTCGGCCCATGCTGGTCAGTTAAGATGGTTAGTTATTATGGTGGGGAGAACCACTATGATTCTCATGTACATTCCTTCAAAAAAAATTAATGGAATTCTACCCTTTGTACAAAGGAGTCTGTTTAGGCCTCCCCTGTTAGAGTTCTGATTCTGTCTCAGAAAAATATAGGTTGTCTCTTTTGCAGGGGAGCCTATTTGTGTCCACCCCGTACCAATAACTCAAATTTATCCATGGTCTTGTCTCGGTATTAGGTATTTTCATTCGGAAATATCTAGCTACCAACATATTCCTTGAGTAAACGTTGGGATTGGAGAGTGACAAATGGTTTAGTTAAAGGTACGTGTATCCTTGTTCGATATTGTTGTTCGTTTGAGTGAATTTCTTGAGTCTTGTTCTGATAGTGTTTGAGGAGTTTTCTTTTGCGATAAAGTATGAATTTCATTGAGAATTTCAGGAAATTGGTGTATGTTTTGGTTGCGAGAGTAATCTTTAATTGATCACTGGAGGTTTTTTGGCCTTTGGGGGTGAAACCTGGCAAGGGAGTACCTCTTGGTTACTCAGTTGGGTTTGGTTGTTTCATTGGCCTTGATGTGACTTTTTGGGGTGGAATGTTTTCATGGTGGGGTGAATTTTCACATAAATGACTTATTTTAATGTTAAATTACATTTAATTTCCATTAATGATTTGTTTTGAGGGTTTCCCAAGCATTTATGGAGGAATGTGGGAGTTTTTATGAATTGGGCCAAACCGTGATCCCAATTTTAGATTTAAAAATAAATTTTGATTCCTCTATAACTTCTTCATTTTTCAACAGTTTTCATCAATTCAAATTCCTAGTTGTCATCCCCTGACATACTAACACAACCATATTTATTTGGACCATTTATAAATCCATAATCATGGTGGATATGGGTTTTTATTTAAGGATTTGGTCCTGCCCGAAATCCCATTTTCTGCATTAAAAATAAATTTTAATTCTTTAATATCTACTTCACTATTTGCGTTTTTTTGGTGATTCCAACTCACACCCGAGCCCACATACCTAAGGCGCGCCCCCCAGTATCTCCTACCACAATTTGGAGCTCTAATAGAACCGAGAAAACAGTCTAAACTTCTCTGGATTTCAGAAATCGTCTAGATTTTGAGAGGTAAATTGATCATTTAATAACTTCTTCTATTTTTACTCTTTTGGCCCCATTATAGTCCCTAAATTATCTCCTAACCTTTTTTCGAACATCCCATGAATGGTTGGATGTATTAAAATTCAGATGCTGGTGGATTTTCAGTCGTTTTCTTCAAGATTATTTTGGGTATGTGTTTCTCTCTTCAATTCCTTCCTTCTCTTTAGGGTTTCCTACCACTTTCATAAATTTATAGAGTGTCCAGATGTTAGGGTTCCTACCTAGGGTTTGATTCGGGGTATCGTTGGTGAAATATTATGGTTTAGGGTTTGTTTTCACATCCTTGTGGTGCAGCGGAGGTGCGGTTGAGGTTTCACACCAAGATTCAAGGGTTTTGACTCAAAAGGTAGGTGGTTCCATGTGTAAACAATTAGTGATGAGTTTGGTTGCTGTATTTAACCATTTTTCATATTCCTCATTTGTTGGGTGTGGTGAAAATACTGTTTATGATTGATTTGTTTATGTGTTAAATTTCATAGTCGCTTTTTAACATGAAATTGGGTGTTTTCATGTGTAACTCATGGGGTTTTATTTGGGTGTGGTTTATAACTTATGAAATTGGTTCATTAAATATTGTCTGGCCTTACAATTCTGGTTTGGTAATTTAATAGTGTCATGTGGTTCTAAAAAGAAGGGTTTTGAATAGGATTGATGTGTAAAACATTGTTATACTTCTTGAGGTCATTTTAGGAAAATGTGTGTTTTCATTTGTATCTTTTGTGGTATTATTCAAGGTTATTTTATAACACTTGAATGTGTTTTTATAAATGTATCTAGGACTTCCAATTTTATTTTTGATAGGAATTGGTATGGTTTTGGTCTTAAATGGGGGTTTTGAAATGGGTTTTGTGTGCAAGACATAGTCACACCCCTTGAGTTGTTTTTTTTTTGAAAATTGTAAATGTATTGTTTGGCTAAACAAAGTGGATAATAGAGTGTATATGTACCATTTGGGGGGTTTGATCACCTAATATGAGTTTTTGAAAGGTATGGTGGTTATTTAAGATTTCAAATATTTTTTAGAATGTTTTATAAAGTGCTGAAATGTTTTAGAAAATGGGAAGAGAGCTGCAAAACATGGTTGTGGGCTGTTTTTTGTGAGTGTGTTGTGAAAATTGAATTTTGATGATGAAAGTGGTATTATATGTTATTTGAGTGTGCTGTTATGTGAGTTATAATTTCTTGGAATGGTTTATAAAAATGGTTTAAAGGATTTGTGGAAGTGTCCATGTAATATGAAGAGTGTTGTGGGCTATTTTTGTATGAGTTGGATTTCAAAATCAATTTGAATGAAAAGTGTACTTTTGTGACTTGTTTGGTATACATGTGGGATGGTTGGTGAATTTTTAATATGGAAATGATATTTTCATGTGAAAAGTATATATCTTGACTTCTTGAACTTGTTTGATCACAAAGGGAAACCTGAGTATCTAGGTGGGTGGACGTGTACTAGTATGCTAGTGAATCTGTGAGGTTTGGCCTCAGTTTCACTTAGCAAGATTGATGCTTAAAACTATAACTAAACTATGATGATGATTATTGGGGACAACTAGGTTATGGGTATGTTCCCTACTAGTGGCTTTTGCATGATAATTGATATTTTTTATTGTTACTATCACAGAGATACGAGGTACCTGGGACCCACAGCTAGCTAGTTCCTAGGGGATGTTTCCCATTGCTTGTGCTCACAGGATACATTGTTCTTACCGTCGGTATACAGTATGAGAGGCTGTAAAATTAAGTAGCTATGGTATTTATTTTAAATGTTTTTATTCTTTAAATTATCCCACCTAAAAACTATTTTTATTTAATGTTGTATCCTTTAGAAATTTTAACTAGCATCTCGTGTCTTTGAAAACATGCATGCTTTTCGCCATTAAATGTTTATCACATGGAGTCTTTTAGTGGTCGTATCCTATTGGGATTTGGATCACACCCTACTTACACCCTTGGTTGTAAGTGGACTTGGATATTTTTGTTGTTGCAGGTTGGGTACAATTTTTTTGTTCCAGTGGTTCGGGTTTCTAGCAGATCCTTGGTAGTGAAGTCTTGTGGAGATAGCATAAGGGTGGTTCCCTTGACAAAAGGGTTCTTGGGATGTACTTATTTTTTTACCTTTGTAATGGTCTTTAAATGTAGTTTTAACTCATGTAATTCAGTTCTGAAATTTTGTAGAAGATGGTTTTAGTTGAAAAATCCAGATTTGTTTTATTGAGTTTTTTTGTTGTTTAATGTTTATAAAATCGGGTTATTCGTTCCCAATTATCATTATATGATACCCGGGCACTTGTACCTGCCCATGGGGATTGGGAACGCCCTTTGGGCCTTGTCACGGGCTGGGTTTGGTGTTGATTTTGGTGGCAACCAGATTTGGTTTGTGACACTATCTCTCCTATATAAGGAAATTTTCTTACGTGATATATTTCTAATATATATGGGAAATTTAATCCTCTGTTTGTGCTTCAATTAATTTCCAATTAATCCCTTCAATTATTAAATTAATATTCACAAATGAATTTCTTTATCAAAGAAGCACTAAAAGTTTCTTTTAATATATTGAGCAATCCCTAAATGAGTAACAATTCTTTCCATATATCTTAAAATAATTTCCAAAACCAATATGGTTAGAACAAGTTATCCAATAAAAACTGTCACGACCCGTCCTCGGGGCCCGTGCCGTGACTACCCCAAGCCCGCCTTCCATAGGCCAGGGGCTGGCGACTAGCACCAAGGCGTATATCCCAACAAAAAGGGAAGGCATTGCCTTTGAAAAGTAAACAAGCACCACAGAGTAAGCAAGCGGAAAAGTAAACACTAAGTAAAACTGTACAAGCTGTGCTGAAAGTAAAAAGGGGCCGGAAATACAAGCCCAACTGTAAAGTACAACTGAAAGGAAAAACAGCAACTGAAAAGGGAAATCTGCAGCGTCGAGCCGTCCTCCAGAAGTCCCACCTGAAGGGTGGGTACAGATAGCCTCCACTGCTCCTCGGTTCCACCTAACCGCTCCGAGTACGTCCCGCCCAGTGGTCCACCTCCAGGTACTGCCCTGCTCCGCACGCCTCCTCCACGATCAGCGCTGTCCGTCGTCTGCAACCAACACCACGATGTGCGGGCATAGCCCGTGCAGGTGTGAGTATAAGCAACTAAGTAGGGACCCCGAGACCCCCGAAGGTCTCCCGAAATCCACAAAGGATAATCCACAAAGGAAATATACAATCACGAAGTAACATCTGACACGGCTTAGGTATATGCCCATACATATACCTAAGTCTTCAATTTCTGTTCGGCTCCAACGTCCGAGCCCAAGCACAACCCAGTCCACACAGGAAAGCAAAACGCATACCCACGCAGGATAGAACAACACAATCCACAAAGGAGAGTAAACAGTAAATCCCCACAGGATAGCTCAACACAATCCACAAAGGGGAGTAACACAAGATTCAGCTCACACAAGTATACATCTTCGGATGACGATAAAGATGATCATTGAACCATCTAAGTCGTCGGACCCACGAAGGATCGATAGGTACTAACCTTGCAGTGACCCACACAGGATCGGGTCCACGCAGGACCTGTAGAAGTTGGCTCACACAGAACCGCTGAGAGATGACCCACACAGGATCGGGCCCACACAGGACCGGGCCCACGCAGGACCTGTAGGCGCTGGCTCACACAGAACCGCTGAGCGCTGACCCATGCAAGATCGGACCCACACAGGATCGGGCCCACACAGGACCGGGCCCACGCAGGACCTGAAGCACTGATCCACGTAGGATCGCTGAGTGCAGGAGTCGTCGCAGTCCGCTGAGGATCTCTGCACAGTCGTCGCCGCAGTCCACTGAGGATCTCTGCACGGTCATCGTCGGAGTCTACAGAGGATCTCTGCACAGTCGTCGCCGCAGTCCACTGAGGATCTCTTCACGGTCGTCGCTGTCGAAGTAGCAGTCGCAACCAGCCTAGGGTTCCCGCACATAGCAAGCTCGTTCGGGAGGGTCCGCTCCACGAGCCAAGAGGCTGATACATCAACTGACACGAAGTCCGAAGTTCATGTATCCAAAAGTTCCGTATCGTCAAGAGAAACTCAACGTCGCAGACGGCGCGTCAATCGGACGCCCGTTCTGAGAGATATTGGCATTTTCGTCCCAGGGGCCCGGTTGGATTTTAAGGCAAAACCAACCCAAACGCACTCCACCTGCATCCAAACCTCGGGCGGAGTATTCCAAAAGATCCGTCTCACTTAGAGGAATTCATCAAAGCTGACGGCACGTTAATCGGACGTTCGTAGCTCAAGATATGAGTGTTTCCGCTCCGAGGGCCCGGTTGGTCTCGTGTACGAACCAACCCGGCCGAACTCAAAGTATTCCGAAACCTTGAGTGCAATATACCGAAACGACCGTCTCGATCCAAGGATCGCGTTGCCGCTAACGGAGAGTCTTTTGGAGGCACGAAGCTCAAGATACGGGCATTTGAACGAAAACGTCCGAAGATGGGGGGTACGGGCCCAGGCCGACCCGGCCCGACCCACCCCTGGGTCGGCCCGAACCGGGTCGACCCGATCCGGGTCCGACCCGGCTGGCTCGGCCCGGCCCGGCCAGGGCCAGTCCGGCTCGGCCGAGCGGCGCGGGTGGAAGCCGCGGGCGCTGACCCGCGGCTTGAGGAAGAACCGCCGCCCGCGTGCGGGCCGCGCTGGCAAACCGCGGATGCGCTGAGCCGCGTCCTCCTGGACGAACTGGACCCGCGCGCCGCGGGTCCGTTGGCTACCGCCGCCGCGGCTTCAGCCGCGGCGGATTTAGTCCGGCGGCGCGCCGGGGCGCCGCCGCCTCCGGCCGCCGACAACTTCCGCGGGCCGCCGGCGTCGCTCCGGTGGCCCGTTTTCCTTCCCGTCTGCGCCGTTGCTCCTCCCGGGATCCGTTCTTTACTGCGGTATCATCAAACTTCTGCTGCGGCACGTTCCATCGTCGACCGTCAAATCCGCACAAAACAAGAACAGCGGAAGGTCGTCAGGCCGTGTTCGTTTGGCCCGCACCCTCCGCGTTAGAAATAAACAACCCGGGGAATTTGTTCAACACATGAACCAAAAATTTTAATTTTGATAAAAATAAAATTATTTCCTTGAATCCGGTTCTTTAATTTTTAAAGAAACAAAGACGGGAATTAATTACAAAAAAGGGGTAATTCCCATAATGAAATCCCTACCTTGATGATCGTCGTGCGCGGGTGTTCTTCGCGGAAGAGATCTTCGCGGAAGAGATCGATCGTCGCGTCGTCGAGGGGAGGCGTCGCGTCGTCGCGGAAACCGGTATTGTGTCGGCGAACTCAACGAACCAAGAACAACAGATTTTAATTATTTTTAATTAAATCTGTGTTTAAAACCAAAAAGAAAATAACCTTGAGCGGAAATCCGAAAGCACTCACCTCGAATGGTCGGTGATCAGAGATCGGAGATCGGGGATCGGAAGAACGTCTCGGACGAAGGCGTCGTCGATTTCTGGGTTCGGCGTTCTTCGCGTTCTTCGCGTTCCTCGCGAGGGAGCTGAAGAAACAGGGATCCTCTCAAATCTTTTCAAAGGATTTTTAGGTTGGTCTTATTTTATTAATATTCCAACACACGAAACCGGTTAAGAAACGATTGAATTAATTCGTTGAATTAATTCAACGAATGAAACAGGCCACTTTATTCACGAAAGAAACAGCCCATTTAATTCACGAAAGAAACAGCCCATTTAATGGTCTGTTAAGAATTTAGAAAACGCGTCAGTTGACTTCCATTAAGACGGGTTTTCACGGGTGCGTTTCTTAGCGGAAAGAAACGGTGAGGCTCGTGCAGGCCCCACCTCACAAATATCCTACCAAGGGGGTAGGATATTTCTGGATAGCATCCTATCTAGTTCAACTCAGTTCAAGCCTCCTTTATGTGGCTTCAAGTGGCTTCCAAGTGGCTTAAGTGAAATAAAATATAGTTGTCGCAAAATTATTTTATTTCTTAACTTTAAGCCCGAAAATTAAAAACCACACCCGAGAAAACGCCACTCCGGAAGAGGCGTTTTTAAGCGAATACTGGCGCTGCGATTTCATCGGTGCCCTCAGAATTCGATTCCGGGCACCGGTTCAAAAGTTAGAAAAACCCGCTCGTCCGTTCACTGAACGTACCCGAGCCAAACTTCGGAAAATGATTCCAGGCACACCGGGCCTCGGAATCTGGCGCCGTCAGAAACTGCGTTCTTGTAAAATTCCAAAGAAAATTAAGAAAAAAAATTCCTTGAAATTTACGGGTCTTTACATTACTCCCACCTCAGGACTTTACGTCCCCGTAAAGATACATAAAAAACTAGGGAAACAAATGTGGGTACTGAGCACGCATCTGAGCCTCCCGCTCCCAAGTGCTCTCCTGGAGGTTCCCGTGCTTCCATCTGATGCGCACAAGAGGAATCGATCGCCTACGTAGGACCCGCTCCTATCGATCCTCTATCTCCACTGAGACCTCCACAGAAGTCGCCCCATCATCCACGTCTAGCTTCCCATAGGCAATGATGTGCGTCGGGTCGTGCACGTATCTCCTCAGCTGGGATACATGGAAGACGTCGTGCACCCGGTGCAACTGAGGTTGCAGAGCCAGGCGATAAGCCACCTCGCCAACCCTGCTGAGGACCTGGAAGGGTCCGATGAAGCGTGGAGACAACTTGTCGCCTCGGCCAAATCTCCTCAAACCACGTCGAGGTGAGACCCACAAGAAGACGTGGTCGCCATCCTCGAACTCTAGTGGCTTCCTTCTCCTGTCAGCATATGACTTCTGCTGGCTCTGTGATGTCCTCATCTGCTCCTGGATGACCTGGACCTTCTCTGTCATGGCCCGGACCATCTCTGGTCCCACAAGTGCTGACTCTCCAGGGTCTGTCCAGCACAAAGGAGATCTGTAAGGCCTGCCGTACAACTCCTCGTAGGGTGCCATCCCGATGGTGGAGTGGTAGCTGTTATTGTACGCGAACTCCACCAAGGGTAGGTGGTCCTCCCAGCTGCGACCAAAGTCGAGGACACATGCACGGAGCATGTCCTCAAGAGTCTGAATGGTCCTCTCCGTCTGACCATCCGTCTGAGGGTGAAAGGCGGTGCTCAGACGTAGTCGCGTCCCGAACGCCTCCTGCAACCCCTTCCAAAGCCGGGAAGTAAAACGAGCATCCCGATCGGAGATGATAGTCGATGGCACACCATGAAGTCGTAAAATCTCCTGAACGTAGAGACGCCCCAAGCTCTCCACTGTGCCCCGCTCTCAGATGGGTAGGAAGTGTGCCGACTTGGTGAGTCGGTCAACAAATCACCCAAATGGAATCGTGACCTCTGGAAGTGCGTGGAAGTCCAGTCAAAAAGTCCATAGATATCCCGTCCCACATCCACTTCGGGACCTCCAAGGGTTGTACCAAGCCTGCTGGTACCTGATGCTCTGCCTTCACCTGCTGGCAGGTGAGGCACCGTGAAACGAACTCTGCCACAGCCTTCTTCATGCCCGGCCACCAGTGCTGTCACCTGAGATCCTGGTACATCTTCGCCACTCCAGGATGTACCGCCAAAGGAGAAGTGTGAAACTCTCTCAGCACCTCCTCTCGTAAGGCGACTGGTACCAAGGTATGTCCTCTGAAAAGGACATCGTGCTCTACTCCAAAGGGAGAAACCATCAGGTGCCTGTCCCGAGGATATCTGTGCACGCCGCGTCTCACAGTCAACGTCCCCATGCTGTGCCTCTCTGACCCGCTGAAGAAGTGGAGGAGAGACTATGAGAGACTTAAGGAAGGCTGCTCCCTCTCTATTCATGAAGGATATCTGCAAAGCAGCTAGCTGCTCTGTCGCCTCCTCAAGTAGCTGGATGCCCGTCCTCCTGCTGAGGTCATCAGCCACCACGTTCCCCTTCCCAGGAGTATAGACTATCTCAAAGTCATAGTCCTGGAGGAACTCGAGCCATCGCCGCTGTCTCAGGTTCAGGTCCTTCTGATAGAAGATGTACCTGAGACTCTGGTGGTCAGAAAAGACTGTGAAGCGCTCGCCCAACAGATAGTGTCGCCATGTCTTCAGGGCGAAGACCACTGCTGCCAACTCCAAGTCATGGGTAGTGTAGTTCTGCTCATGCGGCCTCAGCTGACGTGATCCGTAGGCAATCACAGCCCACTCCTGCATTAGGACACACCCGAGTCCGGTCCCTGATGCATCGCAGTAGACTACGTATCCAGCTCCCTCCTCAGGCAACCTCAAGATAGGTGCGCTGGTCAACCTCCGCCTCAGCTTCTGGAAGCTCTGCTGACATCTATCTGACCACACGAAGGGTTTCCCCTTCTTCGTCAACGCTGATAGTGGGGACGCAACTCTGGAGAAGTCAGGCAAAAATCTCCGATAGTATCCGGCTAGGCCCACGAAACTCCGCACCTCTGTCACGCTCTTGGATGGCTCCCAAGCTAGCACTGCCTCGATCTTCGCGGGATCCACTGCAACTCCCGCCTCAGAAATGACGTGCCCCAAGAAGTGGACCTCATGTTACCAAAACTGACACTTCTAGAGCTTTCCATAAAGCTGGTGCTCTTGGAGTGTGTCTAGTACAACACGCAGGTGGTAGGTGTGCTCCTCCTCCATCGTCGAGTACACCAAAATGTCGTCGATGAAGACTACGACAAATCGATCGAGGTATGGCTGGAAGATCCTGTTCATGAGGCTCATGAACACTGCTGGAGCGTTGGTCACGCCGAAAGGCATAACCAAGAACTCGAAGTGGCCATACCGACACCTGAAGGTCGTCTTCTGCACATCCTCATCTCGAACTCTAAGATGATGATAGCCTGACCTGAGGTCTATCTTCGAGATCCACCGTGCTCCCTTGAGCTGGTCGAAGAGATCATCAATCCTGGGTAGCAGATACTTGTTCCTCACTGTCACCTGATTCAGGCGACGATAATCGACACACAGTCGCAAGCTCCCGTCCGCCTTCTTGGCGAACAAAATCGGGGAAGCCCAGGGCGAAACACTGGGTCGGATGAACCCCTTGCCCTGCAAGTCCTCCAACTGTACCCGCAGCTCTCGAAGCTCAGCGGGGGCCATCCGATATGCTGGAGTGGATATCGGGGCTGTCCCGGGGTACAGGTCAATATAAAAGTCTACCTCCCTTCGAGGAGATAGTCCTGGAACGTCGTCGGGAAAGACGTCCGCATACTGATCCACCATTGCAGGAAAACTGGGACTCCGCACGTCAACTGCTCCCAGGATGAGGCTAGCCAACTGATGAGTGATGGGCTGACCTCTCCTCTGCGTGAGTCCATCCTGTGCTGTTAAGGCTCCCTTCTCTCCGGTGAAGGTGAACCTGCTCTCGTCGGTGCACACACATCGCACCTTGCGCCTAATGCAGTCAATCTGAGCATGGACCGTAGATAACCAATCCATGCCCAAGATGACGTCGTAAGGCCTCGACGATGCTACAAGAAGATCTCAGCCGAAGCTCTCGCCTCCTAGAGTAAGCTCACACTGCCGGAACCAGTGTGTAATCGTCGAGTCTGCTCCCGTAGGAGTCTCTATCCGTAAGGATCGAGCCAACGGCTCTGTCGGAATCTCCGAGCTCCGAACAAGGGCAGTGGCTATGAAAGAGTGACTCGCTCCTATGTCTATCAGAACTGCAGCAAGGGTGGAATAGACACAGATCGTACCTCGAATCATCTCTGGCACGCCGTTGTCGTAGGCCTCCGCTGCCTGGAGCTGAGCCTGTCTCTGCCTGCCAGCTCTCTGTGGTCGGGGCGGGCCTCCTGGTGGTGGTGGTGGTAGAGCCTCAAAGCGTCGCCCACCACCTGCTGCCCGGCCAGCTCCTCCGCCTTGTCCACCTCCTCCCTGCGGACCACCATGGTCGACCCTCTGCCTCTGCCTGGGTGGTCGCTGGCGCTGGAACTCGTGCAATGCTCCGAGGTGTCGTGCGTCGTCAGCTGCCAGTGCTGGAAGCATCGGGGGCTCGGCGGGTAAAGGTACCGCCGGTGCCTCTGCTGTCAACGGGCCCTGTACCGAGGCCTCGTCGCTCGGTGGGCTGACGTCGCGCCCTACAATAGGAACCCTAGCTGGCTGTTGTCGTTGTGCCATCATGAAAAGAAAACAAGTATGTCACGGTCAGAACAGTATACCTGGTGAGCTGACACAAGTAATCACAGAGAAAACTTGAAACACACATGCAATCAATGTTTTCGTGCATTAAGTCAGAAATCAGAAGTCAGGGTCCTGGTGTATGGATACGTCGGCCACCGCACCAACACTGGACTCCCTGGACTGATAACCACACTCAATACGCTAAACACTATTGCTTCACATAGAAGAAGGATCAGAGTCTGTGGTAGAACCGACCGCCTCTGATACCAATTTGTCACGACCCGTCCTCGGGGCCCGTGCCGTGACTACCCCAATCCCGCCTTCCATAGGCAAGGGGCTGGCGACTAGCACCAAGGCGTAAATCCCAACAAAAAGGGAAGGCATTTCCTTTGAAAAGTAAACAAGCACCACAGAGTAAGCAAGAGGAAAAGTAAACACTAAGTAAAACTGTACAAGCTGTGATGAAAGTAAAAAGGGGTCGGAAATACAAGCCCAACTGTAAAGTACAACTGAAAGGAAAAACAGCAACTGAAAAGGGAAATCTGCAGCGTCGAGCCGTCCTCCGGAAGTCCCACCTGAAGGGTGGGTACAGATAGCCTCCACTGCCCCTCGGGTCCACCTAACCGCTCCGAGTACGTCCCGCCCAGTGGTCCACCTCCAGGTACTGTCCTGCTCCGCACGCCTCCTCCACGATCAGCGTTGTCCGTCGTCTGCAACCAACACCACGAAGTGTGGGCATAGCCCGTGCAGGGGTGAGTATAAGCTACTCAGTAGGGACCCCGAGACCCCCGAAGGTCTCCAGAAATCCACAAAGGATAATCCACAAAGGAAAGATACAATCACGAAGTAACATCTGACACGACTTAGGTATATGCCCATACATATACCTAAGTCTTCAATTTCCGTTCGGCTCCAACGTCCGAGCCCAAGCACAACCCAGTCCACACAGGAAAGCAAAACGCATACCCACGCAGGATAGAACAACACAATCCACAAAGGAGAGTAAACAGTAAATCCACACAGCATAGCTCAACACAATCCACAAAGGGGAGTAACACAAGATTCAACTCACACAGGTATACTTCTTCGGATGACGATAAAGATGATCATTGAACCATCTAAGTCGTCGGACCCACGAAGGATCGATAGGTACTAACCTTGCAGTGACCCACACAGGATCGGGCCCACGCAGGACCTGTAGAAGTTGGCTCACACAGAACCGCTGAGAGATGACCCACACAGGATCGGGCCCACACAGGACCGGGCCCACGCATGTCCTGTAGGCGCTGGCTCACACAGAACCGCTGAGCGCTGACCCACGCAGGATCGGACCCACACAGGATCGGGCCCACACAGGACCGGGCCCACGCAGGACCTGAAGCACTGATCCACGTAGGATCGCTGAGTGCAGGAGTCGTCGCAGTCCGCTGAGGATCTCTGCACAGTCGTCACCGCAGTCCACTGAGGATCTCTGCACGGTAGTCGTCGGAGTCGACAGAGGATCTCTGCACAGTCGTCGTCGCAGTCCACTGAGGATCTCTGCACGGTCGTCGCTGTCGAAGTAGCAGTCGCAGCCAGCCTAGGGTTCCCGCACAAAGCAAGCTCGTTCGGGAGGGTCCGCTCCACGAGCCGAGAGGCTGATACATCAACTGACACGAAGTCCGAAGTTGATGTATCCAAAAGTTCTGTACCGTCAACGGGAACTCAACGTCGCAGACGGCGCGTCAATCGGACGCCCGGTCTGAGAGATATTGGCATTTTCGTCCCAGGGGCCCGGTTGGTTTTTAAGGAAAAACCAACCCAACCGCACTCCACCTGCGTCCAAACCTCGGGCAGATTATGCCAAAAGATCCGTCTCACTTAGAGGAATTCAACAAAGCTGACGGCATGTTAATCGGACGTCCGTAGCTCAAGATATGAGCGTTTCCGCTACGAGGGCCCGGTTGGTCTCGTGTACGAACCAACCCGGCCGAACTCAAAGTATTCTGAAACTTTGAGTGTGATATACCGAAACGACCGTCTCAATCCAAGGATTGTGTTTCCGCTGACGGTGAGTCGTTTGGAGGCACGAAGCTCAAGATACGGGCGTTTGAACGAAAACGTCCAAAGATGGGGGGTACGGGCCCGGGCCGCCCCGGCCCCACCCCCCCTAGGTCGGCCCGAATCGGGTCGACCCGACCCGGGTCCGACCCGGCTGGCTCGGCCCGGCCCGGCCAGGGCCAGTCCGGCTTGGCCGACTCGGCCGGCTCGGCTCGGCCGGCTCGGCTCGGCCGAGCGGCGCGGGTGGAAGCCGCGGGCGCTGACCCGCGGCTTGAGGAGGAACCGCGGCCCGCGTGCGCGCCGCGCTGGCGAACCGCGGACGCGCTGAGCCGCGTCCGCCTGGACGAACAGGACTCGTGCACCACGGGTCCGTTGGCCGCCGCCGCCGCGGCTTCAGCCGCGTCGGGTTTCGTCCGACGGCGCGCCGGGGCGCCGCCGCCACCGGCCGCCGACGCCGCCGCGCCGGTGACCCGCGCCGCCGACAACTTCCGCAGGCCACTGGCGTCGCTCCGGTGGCCCGTTTTCCTTCCTGTCTGCGCCGTTTCTCCTCCCGGGATCCGTTCTTTACTGCGGGATCGTCAAACATCCGCAGCGGCACGTTCCGTCGTCGACCGTCAAATCCGCACAAAACAAGAACGACGGAGGGTCGTCGGGCCGTGTTCGTTTGGCCCGCACCCTCCGCGTTAGAAATAAACAACCTGGGGAATTTTTTCAACACATGAACCAACAATTTTAATTTTGATAAAAATAAAATTGTTTCCTTGAATCCGGTTCTTTAATTTTTAAAGAAACAAATATGGGAATTAATTTAAAAAAAGGGGTAATTCCCATAATGAAATCCCTACCTTGATGATCGTCGTGCGCGGGCGTTCTTTGCAGAAGAGATCGTCGCGGAAGAGATCGATCGTCGCGTAGTCGCGGGGAGGCGTCGCGTCGTCGCGGAAACCGGTGTTGAGTCGGCGAACTCAACGAACCAAGAACAATAGATTTAAATTATAATTAATTAAATCTGTGTTTAAAACCAAAAAGAAAAGAACCTTGAGCGGAAATCCGAAAGCACTCACCTCGAATGGTCGGTGATCGGAGATCGGAGATCGGGGATCGGAAGAACGTCTCGGACGAAGGTGTCGTCGATTTCTGGGATCGGCGTTCTTCGCGTTCTTCGCGTTCCTCGCGAGGGAGCTGAAGAAACAGGGATCCTCTCAAATCCTTTCAAAGGATTTTTAGGTTGGTCTTATTTTATTAATATGCCAACACACGAAACCGGTTAAGAAACGATTGAATTAATTCTTTGAACTAATTCAACGAAAGAAACAGGACATTTAATTCACGAAAGAAATAGCCCATTTAATTCACGAAAGAAACAGCCCATTTAATGGTCTGTTAAGAATTTAGAAAACGCGTCAGTTGACTTCCAGTAAGACGGGCTTTCACGGGTTCGTTTCTTAGCGGAAAGAAACGGCGGGGCTCATGGGGGCCCCACCTCACAAATATCCTACCAAGGGGGTAGGATATTTCTGGATAGCATCTTATCCAGTTCACTCAGTTCAAGCCGCCTTTAAGTGGATTCAAGTGGCTTCCAAGTGGCTTAAGTGAAATAAAATAAAGTTGTCGCAAAATTATTTTATTTCTTAACTTTAAGCCCGAAACTTAAAAACCACACCCGAGCAAACGCAACTCCGGAAGAGGCATTTCTAAGCGAATACCGGCGCTGCGATTTCATCGGTGCCCTCAGAATTTGATTCCGGGCACCGGTTCAAAAGTTAGAAAAACCCGCTCGTCCGTTCACTGAACGTACCCGAGCCAAACTTCGGAAAATGATTTCGGGCACACCGGGCCTCGGAATTAGGCGCCGTCAGAAACTGCGTTCTTGTAAAATTCCAAAGAAAATTAAGAAAAGAATTTCCTTGAAATTTACGGGTCTTTACAAAAACATTAATCGTAAGATGAAGTAACTAATTAATCTCTAATACCACATCCATAATTCAGCTTCCAAATTTTCATAAATGTTTATCCTTATGACCCTTCCAAAATATTAGGATTTGTATCTTTAGAAAGAAGGTTATTAAATTTCAAAAATGATCTTATCATTAATTTTTTCCATGGTATTTCGTAATATACAATTTACTTTTTCCATATCAATAATCTCTATATTCCATAACAATTATATCGACAATATGATTATATTAAGGGTTATATTTCCCTCAATTAGGTGCTTTCCATGAAGTTTAACTTTCCACTCAATCATTTTTCTTGGTCATCGGTATCATTCAACTTACACTTCAAAATCATTAATGAATAATTACTACAGTATAATCCTTATGCGTTTCAGAAGTCCAAAAACTATAATTTCATTGATTAATATAGACATAAAACCTAATTATTCAATCCAATGATCTGAAAATCAATCATTACACTTAATAAATAGTAAAAACATAAGATTTAATTTGATCCCTTAGCCTATTTTTAGGTATATTCCATTGGTTCTTGGGGAATTAATTTTCATAGTGCCATGTATCCTTAGAGTTGAAGCATTGAACTTTATAAAATTCATTAAATCTCTTGTAATCCTGATCATGATGACCTTTTTCTATACACTTGAAGAAAAATCCTTTTACTTTTATTAATATACTAGGATTTTTTCCTCCACAAGTATGACATGTTTGATGATCATTCTTTCCCTTCTTCCCTTTATCCCTCTTTCAATATATTATTTTAGTAAAAAATCCCACAATGTAACATTGTGGTGATTTTGGTTGAATATGTTCATTGAAAAAGTTGGTTACCATAGTCAACTATGGAGTTTTAGAGAGATTTTTGACATAGTATTTTTAAAATAATCTATGGAAAATGAATGTATTCCATGTAAAAGAAATAAGAAATTGGATATACAATGTGGTTCCTTTTCCATGAGTTTTCCAAATATTTTGTGACTAAAAATTGGAAGATGGTCTTATAATTACGAAAAATGGTTTTCCATGAAGTCCTTATAAATATATAGTAAAATAATGAGTTTAATAAATATTGGTCTTCACAAAGGGTGGTTCATGACGGTGTGGATCATCAAGAATGAGCATCACAAATGCACAAGGGTTTTACTATTATCTCTATGACTAAGAGAATATTAATGAAGGGGAATTTTTTTGGTTCATAGAAAAGATAAGTAGACCCATTAATTATATTGGGGAGATTCTTGAAATGGTGTTGATGTTGACGGAGTCTTCTAGATTGTGTGAAAACACAAATAAATAAGCCTCTACCCCCCCCCCCATAATAGTAGAGAAAACTCAAAAAGATTCTAAGGATCTGGATTCGTTAAGGTAGTTATTGAGAAAAAGAACATGATGAAACATTTTTTGTGAGGGGAATCAAAGATGACCAAAATCTGTGAGAATTAGAAAACTATTGACGCTCTTGAAGGATATGAAAATATTACTGAATGTTGTGAGCATTGGAAGGTCTAAGTGAGATTTATGAATGTTTTTAAGCCTTGTAATAGAGGTTTCTATGTGCTGGGAGCTTCATATTCATGAAAAATTGAGCTTCATAGAAGTTTTGGTGTTCCTGAAGTGTTTGTACTTGTAAATAATTAGGATATTTTGGGAAGGCTATGAGATTCATGAAGGTAATTAGCATCAAAAAAGATTTCAAAAAGTATTTCCAAGTACATCTATGGTGATGGGGTATTCTTCAGGTGCATGAAACATTAACAACCAGAGAGCATCTATATAAAACTGAGGATGTATTCATAGGGTTTAATAAAGGGGACTAACATGTCCATAAATTGTGTTTGAATCATTTCCAGAGTTGTTAGCAAAGGGAGAGGTAGAAGTTGATACTTTCAACTGACATTTATCTATTTAAATAGAGATTAATAGAGTTTCCCATGGGATGTAGTGATTTATCCCAAAACCTAATAAAGGTAATAATCCTGGGCATAGAAGTGATCTATCCCGGAATGTTTTTTGGAAGTGAGACATATTGGATTTGGTACATTGGCAAAAAAAATTACATACTCCTTGGACATAACCCAATGAGGGTGAACCAAGTAAAATCAATGTCTCTCATGCATGATTTCATTTCACTTCATATATTTCTATAGGAATGGGATGGAAGAGTGTTTTTTTAGAGAAAAGTAAGATCTAAAGGGGTTGTTGTTTTAATATATTTTATTATAACTCTCCCCCAACCTAGTGTATTTAACCTAGTTGGGATAAGATATATCCTCTTCTTCTATTTCATCCCATTGAAGCCACATGATTTGGATAAATCATTATATATATTATGAGGACATGATATTAGGTCCCCATGTGATCAAAACGTTTTGGATTCTAGGAACCTTCATATAATTGAATTAATTATATCAATGAAATGATAAATATTGTTTTTTGGAATATGTGCATAGTCCGAAACATTCTTCTCAAACCATGTAAATTTTTCATCATACTTAGTAACATTTTCATCCTCTTTCTATATTAGACTGACGAAAAATATTTCCATATCCACTCATTGATCAAGAGGAAGATATTTTTACAATAATATAAACTTGAAATCCTTCCACCCTATCATTTTAATTTCCTCCTCATCATTAATGTTTTGAATTAATGAACATAATTGATTATCATCACCTAAGATATGTTAGAATGACATTAAAACGTTACCCCTTTCACAACTTCTCAGAGTGAGAAATATCTTATCAAAGAAAATATACATTGATCCGCTAAAAATGGATTTTATGTCCAATTGAATAATAGATTTTTTGACAAATTAACTAATCTAATATTGGTACAACAAATGGGGGTCCGTAGTTTTCTCCACACAGAAAAGATTATTTCTCATAATTTGAGTCATTTTCCCCAATATAGTTATAATTTTATCAGTTCTAAGCATAGTTGAAGCTTAAGATTCATTACTTTACCCTAGAGGGAAATCCCTACATGGACAACATGAATTGATATGGTTCCTACTCATTCTCTTTGGTTAAATTTCCCGAAAATGGAATACACTATATTAGATCATAATGTTATGATATAAAATGTACAATCCAAAATCTAGTGAAACACATAACATAGATAGAATCATAATCATACAAATGTTTCCTTTGGTAATATCATTATTTTGAACTCCTTCATAGTGGTTTAAAAAGAAAATTTGAATTATCATAAACATATCTTCCAGAAGTGTCAAACCAAGTTCCTATTAAGGACCATTTTTTGGAATCAGTTAACACTTGAGTCAATTCGGACGTTCATGTTTTAGAGCTATTTCTCCTAGGTTCCTATGATGAAGAACCACATCCACTTGTTGTATCTAGAAAGTGTTTTATTAATTGAAAAAACAAAATAATACATACCATATCAAAACATTAGGATGTTCAATAATACTTTTTATCAAATTCATTTTTAGGGTTATTTTTTCTAATATATTTTTCGAGAATTTAGTTCCCAAGAATTCAGCTTTATTTTATCTAATACTAACAATAGAAAACCTAACCCTAGAAGCCATGATCCAATTCCTACAAATATTAAATTGGCATAAAATGCAGGGAATCACATACTGAAGGACCCAACCGTTTATTAATGTTAGTAAAATAGATACATAATAGAAGTTTACATTACATTTTAAAACATTAAATAAAAAACTAATTTTCATCAAGAATTCCATTATTCCACTTATTTTATCCCTATATATCAATTACAAAAAACTTCTTCTTATACAAGAGAATATAAAACCTAATAAATAAGTGAAATCAGATTCTTAGTATTAGTAATTGAACAATGAAATCTGTGAATAAATAAGATATAATCTAAATGAAAGGGTAAATAAGTAAAAAAAATTCATTAAACTAATGACATGAGCATAATAAGGCATGAAAAAAAGTTGACTAAATAATTCAATATAAATATTCACATGAGAATAAAACTAAATCATGTATATTTAAACTAATCAAATAATCACACAGAATATTAATAAATGAATTCAAAATGACGGAATGGATAAATACGAATATCTAAAACTTATCATTGACTATTCATTACATGAAATATAATAATTTCAGTAATTAATGACAATAATATAATACTTTCATGGTGTCATGCCAAGAATCTAATAATATAAAGTATTAGTGTGGACATCTAATAAATGGGTATGGTGTATGATTCTCGATGAATTTTTTGGGAGGAGAGATGAGAGAGCTTCTCTCACTAGAACCCTTGAGCGATTCAGGATCCTTCGCCTAAATCCTCTGATGTCACATACATGTCAGATTTCCTCATTCCCTGGAGGATTTAATCACACCATTGAGCAACTCCTCAGAAGAAGAAGATGCCCCATTTTCATGATTCTGTAATGAAAGACCATACAAGAGATTTCCCTGAAGAGAATACTCGCTCCCGACCTTTCTCTAGTAGATTCCTAGGGATCTTGTGTCTGGATGCACTTAAGAGTGCAAATCCCAGCACATAAATTATGATGAAGCCTTTTCTTTACAAGAAACATGATGATGGTGGGTTCTTAGTGGAAGCGGATCCAGATTCTCTTCATCAACGCACTAAAATGTTCAAATATTCTTTCATTGGCCGCATCACATATGATAAACATGATCATCCATGGCCTCTTTCTGAATTGCATATTCATATTTCTCATTGCTAGAATGATACGAACTGGAAACTCATTCCAATAGGTTTAAAATACATTCACATATAGCTAAATTCACAAGATGACTTAGTGAAATTTTGGAAGACTAAAAACTTTAATCTAAGCTGAGACTACCTAGAATTCTAGATTGGGATTATACATTCAATCCGCACACCTATAAGAATAAAATGGCACAAATTTGGTTAAAAATCATTTCCTTAATTGGCCCATCTGGCACCAAAAAATTCTAAATTACATTGTTTAATGCTTAGAGACTTCTCTACAAATTGACTGCAGAACCTTGGATTCTGACCTGGGAATCTTTTCTAGATTTATGGTGGAAATTAACATAGATTCAAAAGTCCATTATATATTCAACGTCATTGATAATTAATAAAAAACTGAAATTATATTAGAGGAAACCTCTTTTTTGTGATATTTTTACGATTATTGGTCACACAATCTCTAATTGTAATGTGATTAGAATGCATGTAATCTAACGAATTGAGAATGATTGGAAGGAAACAAGGATAAATAAAAATGATAAAGATTCCATGATGGAGATATCTGAACCTTCCAAAATGAATGCTGAAATATCAGTTGAAAACCACAGTTCAAAACACATATGAGAAACCTTAGGTATAAACTGGGTAGATGATGTAGAAGAGGAAGACAACTCTATTAATGACCAAATCCTTTTTGAAGAACTAGAAAATATATTGTTAGACACTGTAAGGACATCCAATAAAATGGAATAATCTTGTCAAACCTCAAGCCCCATACTCTTCCAAGATGCAGATCATAACCTGGGTAAGATGGATGATTCACCTGAACAAGTGAATTTCAATAAATTCAAAGCTTGTACTTCAGCTCATCATTTGATAATTGTTAAGGGACATTTTCAGTTCAAATTGTTGTGAAAGACACCCTAGATTTGGGTACTGGATAGATCCAGAATTCATATTTGGTAAAGTCCACTGATATTTTATAATTAAAGAATGAATCCGGCAATAAAATAAATAATGTAGACTCTCACCCCAACGCTCAAGGATCATCTATTATTTTCTCTAAAACTCAGTAATCCACTAGACATATTTCAAAATCTAAAAAAATAACGACTACCTAGAAAGACAATCAGGACACAACACAGTCTACTACTACTAAAATGACTGAAACTATCAACAAAAAATGGAATTTGTTTATCCTTTGATGGAAACTACACCCTCAGTATAGGTTCCTCCACATACCCAAAACAATAGTAGTTTCACTAACTAGATTAACATAGAGAACCCTGGTGTAGGGAAATAACTTGATCCAGGAACAATCATCACCACTACGAAAAATGCATTTTCTGATGGGTCTCAATACGCTTCCAGTAGTGTTAATACTATTTCTATGATGTTTTGTAATATGAAACATACAGATCCAAACCGTAAGGATTAAATAATACAACCAACTAACAAATTCACTTCTCTAAGCCTAAAGAATGAAATCAAAATGAAAAATGATGATTTGGTTTCTATTATCCCAACTCACACTAATACTATTATAAATCCTTCCAATTATGGGTGCACTGAGAAACTAAAAAAACCCTATAATACTATTTCCATTTCTCTCGAATCAGTTGAACATGGTACCACAATATCTATACTGGAACTTATGCCCATGATGGTTATGAATGTCTCTATAGAGAAAATGATGTGTTGTCCAGATCTCGATAAAATAAAGAAACAACATACAGATACTTTACAGGTTCCATGTAAAATTATCTTTCTACCTATGGATAGTGAGGACTGTGCTAAAAAATCTAGTAACTCTATTTCGAATCATATTTCCAAAGTATTTTTTCTAGGTGTTAAGAAATATAAAGATTCTACTATGATTAATCTAATATCTGAACTAGTGATGAAGAACACCATAAAATCTAGTAGTAGAAATGAATAGACCTCTGATAATCAAGAAGTTTTAACGTCTTCTAGAAATAATGTCTCTAGAAAACAAAATGGGGGTTCTAACACCAAAACCATATTTTAATGAACATCCTCTTTTGGAATTGTCTAGGGATTGTCTGACACCTTGATTGTGTTGAAGAAAATGATTGACACTCATCATCCTTTATTATATGCTATTATAGGGACAAAAAATGACTATGAATCTAAGTACACTTATTTATGTTATATAAAATATTGTTTTTACTGGTGAAATCAATAATAAACCCAATGTAGAATATTTATGGATTTTCTCGCACTTTTCTTTACAGAATAATGGTGTCTATAATATCTCTAATTAGATTTTTTACTTTCAATTTTAATATAGATGACACACATATTTTATGTTCAGTTGTTTATTCTATGAATATGATACCACGAAAAATGAACTCTTTGGAATTACCTATCTTATCTTGGCACTAATATTAATGCACCATAGGTTAATTTTGGGTGACATTAATGCCATTCTTAACTCAAGTGAGAAAATCAGACCCTCTCATGATTATATTTACATGAGATAATTTATTGTTTCAATAGATGACAAAAATACAATAGAAATCAATCTCACAGGTGGAAAATACACTTTGAATAGAAGACACTACAACAATATAGTTTCCACTAAGCTGGATAGAGCCTTCATGAATGTCCCTGATTTTGATATATGTGATTCTATCTCCCATATTATCCTTCCTAGGCTGAACTCTAAAAATCACCCCATCCTGGTCAGTGTCTCCCTCAAATACCTAAAACCCCATATGCCTTTTACATTTAACAATCCAAGGTTCTCTGTTGATGAGTTCTCTCGTATCATTCAAAACTTTTGTTCCTCAATGTCTCATAACAATATTGTCCTTGACTATAATATCATATTAAAACATCTAAAACAGAATCAAAAATTTGGTGAAGCTCTAAAGCCAAACAAATTAATATTGTCATCATGATTCTTGAGAAAGATCTCAATGATCTTCAAAACCCAAACACCACTTATGACCTAAACACTAATCCAACTCAAGAACTAAACATCACAGTCAAGCATAAATCCATCCTCACTTTCAAATAAAATATTGGAAAACAAATGTTTAAAGATAAATGCTTAACAGACAATGATAGAAATACTAAATTTTTAGAATTCTCTTCAATGAATCAAGAGGTCCTACTAGTTTTTAACCCTTTTAAGGGAAGGGGGAATGATCCTTGACAATGATGTTGACATCACTCATCATATTTTATCTTAATATGATACAATTTTTAATGTTCCAGATATAAACAAGACATCAAATATAAGGTAATTCTCTTAGTGATCACTAATGAGGACAAAACCTTCCATCTTAAAACCAGGCTTGATCATGAAATAAAGTACATCGTATTTAGTCTAAATCATGTTAGTTCTCCAGGTCATAATGGCTTATACAATGGTTTATTCCAACATTTTTGGAATGTGATTCAGATTGATGTTTGTGAAATTGTAAAAATATTCTTCACTAATGGGGTTCTCCCTCACGCTCTAAATTCCCAGTTTGTCACCTTGATCCCAAAAGTGGATGATGCCTCTGAGATTCATCTATTATGACCCATTTCACATATTAAAATTCTTTTTTAAATAATCACAAAAATCATTTCCAACAGACTCTCCACTCTTACAGACAAAATTATCTCATGGAACCTATTTGGTTTTATAAAGGGGAGATCCGTTAAATATTATATTTTCCTTTCTTATATGTGTGTCAATTATTTGAGTAAAACCAAAAAGGGTGGATACATAGCTATTAAACATGACATCAGAAAAGATTTTGACACCATGGATAGGATTTTAATCTTCAATTTCCTTCAAGGCTATGGTTTCAACACCTCTTTTATCGCTGCAATCAGAATCCTCTTCAAATTAGCGTCTATCTCCATTATGATAAATGCCTTGCATAAGGGATATTTTAAATTCACCAAATGTGTCAGGAAAGGTGAACCCCTATATTCCATTTTCTTCTCGACAGAAGAAGACTACCTTAGTCATATGATCCACAGTCTGGTATACCATAACAAACTAAAGCCCATACATGTATCCAGTAACGTGAATTCTCCAACTCAACTCTTTTATTCTAACAACATCATAATTTTCCTTTGGGGGATAAAAGAAACATTCGTAACCCCAAAAATGCACTCTCACAATATGATGAGGTTTCTGGTCAAACCATTACACAACTAGAAATTGAAGCTATTGCCACGGATCTATAGACAGATTTTTATAGATCTCTGGTTATAGTATGTATATAGCCACAATTTAATTGTCTAATTGTGGAAATTATTTTTTTATGCATAAGCGGCTGGCTCCTCCTCCTCCGATATGTGACCCCTCCTCCCTAGACCTCTCCACACCCTCCTCCGTCCTCGAGCTCCTCACCACCAATCTTTGCAGTGGCCTCCTCCCATTAGCTGTCTGCGACCTCCTTCCAAAAGAACTCTACTACAACCTCCTCCATCGAGTTCTCCGCGACCTCCTCCCTGTTTAACACCACCTCTCCTCCCTCAATCTGCGACCCTATTCCTCTCTCTACCTCTTTTCATCATCCTCCTCCCTTGACCTCTCTGGGACCTCCTCCCCTCCGAACGCCGCTGCTATTAGTGGCACCTGATTTTTCACTCTAGGAATGAATCGACTTTTTTATTCCTCTAGGTTTGGATTATTTTGGTTCATCTTCCTTTTCAAAATTCCATCACTTCCTCAACATTGTGGTGAAATTATTTGAAATGTTTTGTGCATAAATTAGAAAATGATTAAAGGGAAACATCTTATTTAGGCTCATTTGTATATAGAGTTCAACTTATCTAGGATGTATTCAAAGTTTATTTAGTTCTCTCTCAATGATGAGTTGAATGTTAAGAAACCTATTATCTAGGAAACACAAGTGGATTACTGTTCTTCATGTTTTATTCAAGGCTGTTCTTTACTAAATTATTAGAGTGAGTCTCTATCTATGGGTAAGCTCATGTCTTCAGTTATCAGTCAAATTGAGGAGGGATGAATGTTTTCTTATTATTTTTCTGGTGATACACTAGATATCAAGATAACTATGTCATATTCAGGGGAAGTTATCTAGAGATGGTTAGGATCATCCAACCAAAAAATCCATGTATCATGCTATGGTAGAATTACATTATTTAATTGGAGTAATTAATTTGAAATATGATCAGTAATAGTATTCTCTGGCTTCATCTAACACTTATCTTGAAGAGGGATGATTTTTTTGCTTCTTTTACTCGTGAGACATTGGTGGTCATAGTATGAATGGCGTATGTAGGGGAGTTCGGCCAAACCTAGGAATCATCATAGGTGAAACCTGGAGCTTGTGAGAATAATTCGGCCACATAGGGAATATCTATCTTAATGGAATCATCTCATGACTGTTTTGGAACATGTAAACTCTAATATGACTAGATAGAGTCCCAATTATCAGATGTTTGTTCTTATCATATGTAGACCTCATCTCAAAGAAGTTAACCTAATTTTTTTCTTGAAATTGATTTGGTAAGTAATAATATTGATGAAAAGTATTTAAATTTTTTTGGTTCTAGTAAAAATACAAAGGGTAAACTCAAGGGTATGAAAGGATGATCCATAGAGAATAAGAAGAATCCCTTGATGATATTGGGGATGGGGGGGGGGGGGCTGGGGGATGGGGGTGGTTGAGGGATGGGTGGAGGGGTTGTGGGGGAGTGGTGAAAGGGTGCTTGTGGGGGGGGGGGCTGGTGCAGTGGGGTGGTGGTGCAGGGGGCAGTGGGTTGGGGGCAGGACTGGGGGAGTGGGTGGGGTGATATGGGCTAGTATAGGAGGGGGGGGGGTGCTGGTGGCTAGTGCAGGAGTGGGAAAACTATTTTGAAAACTAAACTATAGATTCCATGAGAATTAGAGTCTTCAGAATCATAGGAAAAATCTGAATAATCGACATTGGAAAATGAAAAAGAATTGCTAGATAATGAGTGAATTGGTTAGGGAATGTTGAAATTCAACCAGAGAAACATGGGGAAATTGTTTATGGGTGTTAAAATCTAGATAGAAAAGTTATTTCCTATATTCAAAAGATAGAAATTTGACATCTTGTAATGATATTTCTAAATATTATTGTATTATTAATGGGACAGTGTCATGAAAATATAGGAGATTCATGATATTATATAAATAAATAGCAATCCTATAATATAGAAACATATAACCCATCCAATTTATAATGGGATTGATATTTCTTATCGACACTACAATAATACGTGGAAGATGGCCTTGATGTGGCTGTTAGATAAATAACCTCATTCCCACTTATAAATAGATTGATATAAAACCAAATTATAATATATCATAATGTTTTTTCATTAGTAAATTTTTTTATATGGTGATGGGGTTTAGACAACTGTGGTGTGGTTGAGGAGACATCCCCCCTTCAAAATCTAGGGATTTAAATGAATTTGTATTTTCATTTCTCTAGTGTGATTTTCATGAAATCTGAATGTTTCCATATGAGTGGTAGATTATTATCAATTCAACATTAAATTTTATTATGTTTTTATCTATTAATTTGGTTGACACATAATACTACCACAATTTACATTCATTTCAAATATGATTTAGGGGAGAGAGGGGTGATATAGGAGGGATTAAAAATTCTAAATTATCATGGACAGGTGAAACTAGTGTATCAAAAATCATTTCTTTTTTACTACCTAACCTAACTAACAAAAGAGGGAGTCAATGTATTTGGATCTGGGGTCATTCCGGGGTATTTTTTATGGGGTGAGTTTATTTTTATGAGATTATTATATAATTAATGAGAAAATTATATAAGGGGTCACTTCATTATTTTCATCATTTTTCACTATTATTTTATTTCTTCCATGCACTTCTGGTTCCACTCCTTCATTATTTTACTATTTTTAATTTAATTGTGTTATATTAGTTTAGTTGTGAGGAGAATGAATGATTTATATCCTTCCATGAACTTGTGGTTCCCTATCTATTTTCACCATAAAATGTTGTATTTTTAATTTTCTATTTCATTACATTTCCAAATTCGAGTTTCAAATTAGTGGTAATCATGTTTTGAGGTCTTAACCTGATATACCAATTAATTAAGAAATTGCTGGTGTTTTTCATGCATCACTTTGATCATCCTTTTAGAATATTTCTTTTGTTTAAGGACATACTTATTGAAGTTTATATATTAATGCATATCTGATAGAATTATTTAAATTTCTATTTCATATATTCATTCTCAGTTGAATCTACATTTGATTGACATGGATAGAGGGATGGACAATGCTTATTTACATGATTGTCAGTTTGGTCCAAGGGGAATACGAAGACATTTTTTTGATGAAGTGAACCAATTCTAGTTATGGAAGAGTTGAAAAAGTGGATATTTTAACATGATTTTTAGTATGGATTTTTACTGACCATTATGTCTTATAGGGTGAGTCCTTTTCATCATTATATGATGTTTTATTATAAGCCTTTTTTGAATCCTCTTTCAATTACTAGATGGTGCATTCTCATTGCTTCCCATGTTTTCACGGTATCTTGGACCTTCAATTTTTATCCCAGGGTATGGGTTGGAAAACCAACTCATTCATTTTTTCATTGTTGTAGTTCGTTTTGTTTGCATTGAATATTTACCTATCAGAAATTGTAAGATTAAAATGGGTGTTCTTCAGCCAGTGGTCTAGGGTTTTCATTACTGGCTTCAAAATGGAATTTTCGACTTCTGATTTTGTGCCTGGACATGTTAAACTTCTTAATTAATATCATTACTATATATTAATCTTTTTAGTTCTCATTATAATTTATAGAAGATTTTCACGCTCATGATTTATTGCAAGAACAATTTTCCAGGAGGGGGGGCTTTCTAGAGGGAGGGGTGTCCGGGGGGTGTCCAGGGGGAGGAAGGGATGTCCAAGAGGGTGGGGGTGTCCTAGAGAGTGTCCAGGGGGCTGTCCAGGGGGTGTCTAGGGGGAGGGGGTCTAGGAGGGAGGGGGTGTTCAAGGGAATGTCCAAGAGTGGGGGATATCCAGTAGGGTGTCTAGGGGGTCCATGGGAGTGTCCAGGAGGGAGGGGTGAGTAGGGTGAGGGAGGAGGGGGAGAGTGGTGCAAGGGGTCGGGGGAGGGGGGCATGGTGGGGAGGGGGTGTGTTAGTGGAAGGTGGGGGTTGGGGGGGGGGGTTAGGGGCAGGGGTGAAAGAGAATCTTGATAAAAAATAAAAAAACATCATGAGTTTTTAAGAATAATATAGATGAAGTTGATTCGATGCTTGGGTTATTCATCATAGATTAAATCATTGTGATTTGAGCTGAAAGAGTGGTGTTTGAAAAATAAATATCTTTATTAATGATCATGTTATATTGTATTGGGATGTACATATAAATATGAATATTATTTTTTCATTGTTGTTTTGGATTCATGTATTATTTATCTTGAATAGTTGATTCATTGATCACATATATATAAGAAGTTGTTATATCTCATTTCATTTCTGTAACACCCCCGAAACCTCTAGGCTAGAGCTGAGGCATTACTTTTGATATATTCATGGTTATAAAGAATAAAAAATCCTAATGGAACGATCTTTATATTAGTCTTGAAGAAACTAGATACATTGATGTAACACAAATTACATTGAAAAAGGTTACAAGATACAATACATAACAAAACTGAAAACTGGAACCAGATGAACTCAATAAACATCCTTCTCTTCACAACCTATTTAAGGTAAAAAAATTAAACGGGTGAGCTCAAATACTCATTAAGGGTTACAAATAATTGAAGCACGAGTACAATAATAAGTGAATCATAATTAATCTGATATAATCAATATGGCATAGTGAATAAATGAAAAACTAGTGCCATTACTAAACTGATAATAAAACTTCATCCATAGATTTTTTTCATAATGAAAACCTCATGGATAATAATAATAACTGATAATGAATAAAGATAATTATTATTAATTGGATGTCATGTATCTGGAACATGATACCAAAATACTATAAAAATGGTTAATTCCATGTGTACCAACCCGTCTGATTTTTGGAAACAATCTCGAAGGGTTTGTCGCCAACTAATTTGTCTCATGATACCTACAGATGCATTGAAGGGATATAGCAGGCCCCACCAAACACTACATGTCCAAGAAATTATTTATACATTGATTCAATACAAGATCAATATTCCTTTTAAATATCTGTATAGATTAAAGTATACAGATTCATAAATATTTCCATAATTAAAATAACATTTCAAATAAACACTATATGTAAAATGATATAAAGTTTTGAAAACAAACATATCCATGATATGATATTATGGATATTTAATATAAATAAAATTTCTAAGGAAATGTGTCTCAAATGGGATGTAGGTACACCACATATTGATTATTAGGTGGACAATACAAAGTTAGTCACAATAAAATAGTAGTTGAGACAAAGTCTCTTACCACAATATAATTGGTCGAATCATATGACCAGGACATAATAACCCTCGAATGAATAATTAAATAACATGAATATAAAGAGAATAATGTTATTATATATCAAATGGCTATACACATATACCACTTACAAGAAATAAGTGGCGAACAATTAAAATCTCCCAGAAACTAAAGTGAGATGAGAAACCCCTTACAAACATTTTGGCATGGTAACGAGTGTTACTGTGAGGAATTAATGAGAGGTAAAGGGGTATAAAATTATTTATATGTCACAAGGGTAGTATTTGGAAGGTGGTAAATCATACCCCATCATTTTTAATTTAAAATAAAAGGGCACAACATAGGGTAGATTCTTGAACAAAAGTGAGATGGAGGATCCCTTACAAGGATTGTATCATTAGAGTGATGATGAATCAACAAAGTATTTATGTGTGAGAAATATAAATCCAAAAACTATAAGTGTATATACAGTATAAAACAATCATATATTGTTCCCACATATTCTTGGAACAATGTAACTAATGAAATAGATGTTTAACTTAAAGAATAAAAATTGAGTTAAGAAATCCCTTACCTTACGCTCGAGGGTGTTCTTGTTTGTTCTTAACAAACTTAATAATCAAATTAAGATTAATTAATTAAGAAGAAAAGAACCTCATTATAAATTAATTTATATGGTAAAACATTATTAAGTTCATTAATTTCCTTTTTTATGGCTTTAAGAGATTCAATTTTATGGTTTTGGAAGCAATTTCTTATTGATTCCATGATTTGTTTACTTGTATTCATGAATTGAAGTTCATTTGAAATGTGGTTAAAAATACAGATTTTTAATAAACATTATTATTGACATTAATGAGTTATAAATTATCTTATAATGAATCTGTCTAAATACCATGAGGATGAATCATTCGGTGAGTTAAAATAAACCCTTGGATTTTCCTTGGCGGTTTTGTGCACAATAAATTGTTTTGTATTATTATTTCATATTATGAATGTGTAAATATTCCATAACATTTATCAAGTTAAAATAAATATATAATGACCCGGTTCAACCATTGAATAGGTTTTATGACTAGTATTGAAGATTGTAATGAAAACTGAAAACTCATCTTCCTTGAGTGTGAATAATTTACACATCTCAAACGATGTTTGCATTTGTTGTATAAAAGGAGGGGAAAAGAGAGATTATGTAGAAATATTCCATTAGAAAAATTACTATACATTACATGTATGGTATTAGTCTCATCATGGTATTTTCATGAGGGGTGGTGTGAAGAGATAACAAAAGTATGGAACCTTGTAAAAAAATTGAAATAAAAGAGGAGGAAGGTTCACCTCTTGAGTACTCCTCTTTGGGAATCTCTTTAAGGCCATTGTTTATGGCCTTTTGGTGAGACCACCAGGTCCTGGACGTGGGGAATGATGTTGGGAGAGATATTTGGGCCGAATATTGTCAAGGCACAAGGCTTGAGAGGAGTGATGTGAAGAGGGATTGAAGGGAGGTTTTTATAGTGGAGGAGAGATGATATTTCTTAATATAAAATTCATTATTTTATTATTACTCCATAAGACAAGGAATAGTGAGTCTTTCATGACTAATAATAGTAATTTTATCATGTGAATCAGAATCAACTGGGCTTACATCATCATATCATCATAAAGGAATCAATTAATCCATTATTTAGCATTTATTTTGAATTATTGGATTTTACTATTCATCAAAAAATTCAAGTATTTAAGTAAAATACCAAAAATGACCCTAAACATTTTTTGAAGTGTAAAATTGAAAATGGATTTCCATTTTTCGAAAATAATTTTCTAAATATGATTATGTAAATATTTAATCAAAATCATTATTTAATTAAAAAATATAAACACCTGAAATTTTCATCTTTCTTTTTAAGGTGCCTAAATTCATTTACACACTCAATGGTATAAATAACATTCATAAGAGTCATATTACTATTCATAAGGTTATATTTTTATTCATAAGGGTAGGTTACTATTCATAAGGGTAGGTTACTATTCACCAAAAATTAAGTTAATCCTATCAGACTCTAAATATCAACTTGATCACAACTGTGCATGTCATATTTTTAAAATTTAAATCACAGAGTTGGAAAATTTAAGTTTAATGGATTGGATATGAATATCTCCTATAAGTAACAATGTTTTTTTTTCATATAGGATCAGTGATTCATGAAATATAGGCTATAACTAGAATATATTTAAGATAAACATACAATGAAGTGTTTAGGGTGCTACATTATTCTCTCCTTCGAAAATGTATTCCTCGAAAATATATGTATGAAACTCACCAAAATGATGTGGGTGATTCTTTTTTATAAAAGCCCCAGGTTCCCATGTTGCTTCCTCTATATTCTGGTTTCACCAAAGATCCTTTACTTGAAGAGTTTTCTGATTTCTCAATACCTTCTCTACTATGTCAAGAATCATTATAGTCATTTCACAGTATGAAAAATCAGGTTCCAGTTCTATTTCTCCATATGTGAGTACATGTGTTGGGTCTGGAATTTATTTCATTTACAATGACATGTGGAACACATAATTAACTCTACAAATATTTGGAGGCATTGCTCAATGTTATGTTACTGCTCCGATTCTTGCTATTATTTAAAATGGTCCAATATAATTGTGGCTCAGTTTCCTTTCCTTACCAAACCTTAAGACATCCTTCCATGGAGATATATTTAGAAAGACATGATCTCCCATGTGGAATTCCAAATCCATTCTCTGATTTTCAAAAAAAACTCTTCTCCCTACTTTGTTCTACTTTAATATGAGATTTTATTGTCTTCACCTTTTCGGTGGTCTCTTTAGTAAGTTATGGGCCTATAAATTTCCACTCACCAACTCCATCCCAAAAATTTGGAGTTCGATATATCTTTCCATATAGTGATTCATATAAAGCTATTTGAATAATAGAATGGAAACTATTATTGTAGGAAAATTACACCAATGGAATGTATTGATCCCACATAACATGAAAGTCAAGAGACCACGACCTTAGCATGTCTTCTAGAGTTTGAATAGTCGTTTCAGAGTGTCCATCAGTTTGGGGGTGATAAGCAGTACTCATACGAAGCTCAGTATTCAAAGCCTTCTGGAAACTTTTCCAGATATTTTATGTAAAATGGGGATCTCGATCTGACACAATCGATATAGGTGCACCATGAAGTCCTAAAACAACATTAATATAAAGTATTTCTAAGCTCTAAAGTGTAACATCCTCTCTTATTAGATGGAAATGTGATGGTTTTTTAGCTGATAAACAATTCCCCATATTTCATCATTATTTCTATGTGTCTGTGGTAGTCTGTTGACAAAATCCATTCTAAGGTTATCCCACTTCCACATAGAAATAGGTAGAGGTTGCATAACTCTTTTTGGATGTTGTCTCTCTACCTTCACTAGTTGACAAACTTCATATCCTGACACGTAGTCATCAATTTATCTCTTCATATTATCCTACAAAAAATATGCCATCATATCATTATACATTATGGTGGTACTTGAGTATATAGAGAAATTTGAGCTATGAGAATGGTCTAATTGTGCCCTTTTTAGAGCAGGTACTGATGGAACACATAACCTCTTCCCAAATATCAGAACTCCTTCTTCATACACGAAGTCATCTAGTGTCCCATATTTAAATGCATTAATTTTCTTATCCAAATTCTCATCATCAGATTGAGAGATTTTAATCTTCTCTAGTAAAGATGGTTTAGCAATAATTTGAAATAGGAATGATGTTTCCCATTACATAACAATTTTCATATCCATCTTCAGCAGATCCATGAATATTGGATCTCTTCCAATGCTTATTTGAGTAAGAAGGCCATGAATTTTCCTGATTAATGCATTTGAAACCTTATTCGCCTTTCCTAGGTGGTGGTGTATTGAGAAATAAAAAACATTGAGTTACTCGGGCCATCTTCTTTGCCTCAAGTTCTGTTTTTTTTGTGAAAATTTATTTCAAACTCTTGTGGTCTGTATAAATCTCACATCTCTCTCCATAGAGATAATGCATCCATTTTTTTAGAGAAATGATTACGGCTGCTAGCTCAAGATCATGAGTTGGATAATTTTTCTCATGAGTCTTCAACTCTCTTGATTAATAAGGAATAACATTATCGTTTTGCATAAGGATACAACCCAGACCATTCTTTGACGCATCACTATATATTACAAATCCGCCACTTCCAAATGGATGAGTCAAAATTGGAGTATTGGACAATCTTATTTTCAATTATTCAAAGCATTCTATATATTCTTATTTCCACAAAAACATAACTCATTTACGTGTGATCATGGTTAGCGGGTTAGCTAGTTGGGCGAAATTTTGATCAAAATGCTGAGAGTAACCTTCTAAGCTAATAAAACTGCGTACCTTAGTTTTTTTCTTGGCGTGGGCCAATAATGGATTGCCTTTGTCTTTGTAGGATCAACTTGGATTCTATCCTTAGATAAAATATGTCCTAGAAAATAAAATAATTGATGACAGAATTCTCATTTTCTAAACATCCCATATAATTTATTGCTTTAAAGAGTTTGCAGAATAACCCGCAACTGATTCTCATTATCTTCATATCTTTTTGAGTATATGAGCATATCATTTATGAATACAACAAAAAAAGTTATAAATATATTTCTTGATGACTCTATTCATTAAATACATGAAAACAGAGGGTGCATTTGTCAGTACAAAACACATCACTGTAAACTCGTAATGCCCACACCAGGTTTGAAATGCTTTCTTAGGAATATCATTGTTCCTCACACGCAACTGATGATATCCAGATCGAAATTAAATCTTGGAAAAGTATTTATCTTCATGTAGTTGATCAAATAAATCTTCAATATGGGGTAGATTATATGTATTCATTAATTTAATAACATTGATTTCCCATTAATCAATGAAAATCCCCATAAACCCATTTTTCTTCATGAAAAAGAGAACATGGGCTCCCTATGGAGAAATAGTAGGTCGAATATATATTTTTCACTCAAATCCTCTAGTTGTTTTTTATCTATAATAATTCCATAATAGCCATCCCATATCTTCTATTTCGTCTTCCTCCGTGGTATTCTGAATCAAGGACCACCATTGTTCAGCGTCGCCCTTGGGACAATATACTGCCAGTACTACCTTTTCATTTTCATTTCTTCTTAATGCCATGAATATCTTTTCAAGGGACTTGATTCATTGCTCAGTATCCACTGGGTTAGTAGTTCAACTAAAATATGCGGGCTTCTGCCACATGAAATGATCCAACATAGGTGAGTAATGGTTATTCGTCACAACCTGAGTATGTTTTTCCAATATGTTGATGACCTGATCTGCTCTAACATTGACTGTGTTGACTTTCTCAGTAGGGAGATCCCTACCTTTCCCAAGAGTATAGATTCCCCTTAATCTATTAGACTCCATTTCTAAAAAATGGGATACAATAAATTAGTTTATAAATCTCAAATAGAAAAATGCTCCACATAGATTGAAATTCTATTCATATATAATATTATAAAAATGGATTCTCTGAGTAAAAATTTATATTAAACTCCTTAATAATTTCTTGTAATGAAAATGTGAATTATCAAAAGAATATCCCCTAGGAGTATCGTAACCAAGAGTCCAGAAAGACCCATTTTCGTGCCCCAATTCCTGTTCGAGTCTAGCTTAAAGTGTTGTTTTCAGGTTTTACCCCTAGACACATCTCTGCCAGAGCCGCCTCTACCTCCTCATATATAGATAGGGACGTAGTGATTAAAATATCCACATTATCAATTTCTTACCAAAATACTAGGACTTTCTTGTATTTTTATCATCAAATACTACATTAGGTCTTTGTTCCCTACTATATATTTCCTACTCTAGTTTACAAGTTTCCTATTAAACTTACTCTGATACAAACCGTAACACCCCGACCCCTCTTGGCTAGAGCATATGCATTACATGTGATATTGGTATAGTTATAAGTAATGAAAAATCCTGATGGAATGATCATTTTAGTAGTCTTGATGAATCTAGATACATAGATGTAACAAAAATAACATTGAAAAGGTTATAAGATACAATAGAGAACAAAACTAAAAAATGCAACCACATGAACTCAATAAAAGGCCATCTCTTAATCACCTATGGAAGGTAAAAAATGAAAGGGGTGATCTGAAATGACCAGTAAGTGTTACAAATAGCAGAAGTATGAGTACAATAATAAGTGAATCACAATAAATCTGACATAATCAATATGGCATAATGAATAAATGAAAAACTAACGCCATTAATAAACTGAGAATGAAACTGCATCCATAGATTTTGTCAGAGTGAAACCCTCATGGATAATAATAAAAACAAATAATGAATAAAAAGAATGCTTATTAGTTGGATCTCCTTTATCTGGCACATGATACCATAATACTGTAAAAACGTTTTAGTTCCACGGGTAGAAACCCGTCTGATTTTTAGAATCAAACTCGAAGGGTTTCTTGCCAATAGATTTTTCTCATTAGACCTACCAATGAATCGATGGGATATAGTGGTAACCACCCTCCACTTAATGTACAAATAATTCTTTAAAAATTTATTTAATATAATATCAATATTCCTTTTCTATATCTATATAGAGTAGAGTATAAAGATTCATCAATATTTCCATAATTAAAATAACTTTCCAAATAAACATTATATGTAAAATGATATACGATTTAGAAAAAAAACATATCAATGATATGAGATTATAGATATTTAATATAAATATGATTTCAAATGAAAATTGATCTCAAATTGGCAGTAGGTACACCACATAAGGATTATTAGGTGCACAATACAAAGTTAGTCACAACAATATAGTAGTTGAGACAAAGTCTCTTACCACAATGTAATCTGTCAAATCATATGACCAGAACATAATAACCCTCAAATGAATGGTTTTATAACATGAATATAAATATAATAATGTTATTATATATCATATGGCAGTACACATATACACATACATAAAATTAGTGGCAAATAATGAAAATATCACAGAAATGAAAGTCAGATGAGAAACCCCTTACAAACATGTTGGCATGGTAACGAGTGTTATTACGGGGTCTTAAATAGAGGTAAAGGGGTATTATATTATTTCTATGTCCCAAGGGTAGTATGGGGAGGTGATAATACATACACCATCATTAGGAATTTAAAATAAAAGGGAACAAAATAGGAGTGATTCTTGAACAAAAGTGAGAGAGAGGATCCCTTACATAGATTATGTCATTAGAGTGGCGATGAATCAATTTAATATTAATGCTTGACAAAAAAACATCAAAAAAATAATAGTGGATATACAATATAAAACAAAAATTGTTCATTCCAACATAATATTGGAACAATGCAACCAATGAAATAGATTTTTAACTCAAAGAATGAAAATTGAGTTAAACAATCCATTACCTTATGCTCGAAGGTGTTCTTGTTTGTTCTTAACGACCAAAATAATAAAATTTAGAAACATTAATTAATAAATCCAGAACCAAATAATCATGTAATTTATATGGTATAAAATTATTAAGTTCATTAATTTTCTTTTTGATGGGTTTAGGAGATTCAATTTTATTGTTTTGGAACCATTTTCTTACTTGATTTCATGATTTCTTTACTTGTATTCATGAATGGAAGTTCATTTGAAATATTGTTAAACATACAGAATTGTTAATATAACTAATTAGTGAAATTGAAGAGTTATAAATGATCTTATAATTATTATGGTTATATACCATGAAGATGAATCATTCGATGAGTTAAAATAAGGGCTTGGATTTGGCTTGGCATTTTTGTGCACAATAAACTTGTTTTGCATTATTATTCCATATTATGAGCCTGTGAAGAATTCAGAATATTAATACAGATAAAATACATATATTATTACCAGTTTAAACAATTGAAAAGGTATAATGGCCAGTATTAAAGATATTAATGCCAATTGAAAACATGTCTTCCTTGAGTGTGATAAATTTACATATCTTGGATGGGGTATAAATTTATTGTATAAAGGGGAGAAGAGAGATTATGATGAAATATTACATTACAAAAATGAAAATCCATTACATGTATGGTAATGGAATTATCATGGAATTTTGATGAGGGGAGGTGGGAAGAGAGAACAAAATAGTGGAACCTTCTAAAATAAATTGAATGAAAATAGAAGAAAAGGCCACCTCTTGAGTAGTCCTCCTTGGGAATCGTCTTAAGGCCTTTGTTTTATGCATTTTGGTAAAAAAAAGAGGTCTAGGACGTGGGGAAGGATCTTGGGAAAGGATTTGGGACGAATAAGTGAAAGGCCCAAGGCTTGATAGTAGTGAAGAGAAGAGGGAGTGTAGGGAGGTATTTAAAATGGAGGAGAGAGGAGTTTTCTTAATATAAAATTCATTAGTACATTATTTCTCCAAAAAACAAGGAATATTGAGTCTTCTGTGACCAAAAATAGTAATTGTATCATGAGAATCTGAATCAACTTGGCTTACATCAGTAGATCATCATCAATGACACAGTTAATCCATTATTTAGCATTTATTGTGAATTATCAGATATTACTATTCATAAAAAATTCTAGTATTTCAGAAAAATCCCAAAAATTCACCATAAAATTTTTTCGTCATGTACAATCCAAAAATGAATTCTATTTTTCAAAACTAATTTTCTAAATATTATTAATTAAATATTTAATTAAAATCATTATTTAATCGAAAAATATAATCACCTAAAATTTTAATCTTTAGTTTTAAGGTGCCTAAATTCATATACCCTCTCAATGGTATAGAAACCATTCAAAAGAGTCATATTAATTTTCATAATAGTAAGTCACTATACATAAGGGTAGTATACTATTAATAAGGGTAGGTTACTATTCACCAAAATTATGTTTATCCTATCAGAGTTTGAATATCATCTTGAACACAACTATGTATGTCAGATTTCTAAAATTCAAATCCCAGAGTTGGGAAATTTATGTTTAATGGCTAGGTTATGAATATCTCTTATAAGTAACCATGTTTGTACCATATAGGCTATGTGATTTATGAAATATAGGCTATAACAAGAATGTATTTAAGATAAACATACAATGAAGTGTTTGGGGTGCTTCAATTTCCAACTATTTTCTTATAGGTGGATTCTTATGGTGAGACCGGTTCTATGTACCACCATCCAAGACAATGAGTTCAACATCGGATTTTGGTATTGTTTATTCTCTTTTTATTCTATTGACCTATGTTAATTAGTGCTTTTTTATTTTTTGGTTCCTTATATTTTTGTAGTGTGTTTTGGATTTCGTTGAGGTGGATTCGAGTCACCGTTGACAATGGCTTACCTGTGTATTCATAGGTAGAAATATAAATATAGAAGTTCTCCCTTTATATATATTCACTCATGGTAGTATGAATATATATATTGGTGCTAGATGTTCTTATATATAGATATGAAAAGTGCATACATGTGTAAGTGTTAGAGGTTATATGAAAATTTAAACATATATCTATGGACCCCCTTGTGCATATTTGGCCATGAAAGTATGTACATGGGGGCTAGGTTTCTTTATATATATTTGAAGTTTCATATGAGTGCAAGAAGAAAAAAGTATGATTCGAGTTTGCTTTAGAAGAAAACATGCCTTGAGGTTGAGGTATGTTCCCTCTGCCTAAATCTATAATTTGAATTTAATAATTACATCATTGATTTGAAAACTCGTTTTCATAATGTCTTTATTGTTTTAGAAAATTGTTTCTAATAACCACTAGCTTTTTCACGGAAGAACCTGAATATAGCCCCTGAACTTATTTATAGACCTTGTTTTTTTATGAATTAAGAGTTTACCTCAACGAAAAAAAATAATGGTTCATCCACAAACATCAGTTGAGATTTTCCCAGTAGAAGATTCCATAACTAAAATGAAGCTACATTTCATTCATGGATATTCGTATTAATATTTCTATAGTGTTTATCTTCAGATAGGATGAATACATTTAGGGATTGGGTATCTCTTTTCCTAGTCCCCAAACATATATGAAGAATCTAAAGTTCTTCCCAAGGAAATAAATTGATATCCATGGTAAACTTAAGAACCTAAATAGAGTTTCAATAAATCAACTTTAAAAACTCATTCATCATAACACATTGACGATGAAAACCCATTCTACCCGATCATAGGCTTTGTCTATGTCCAACATAACAGAAATATTGGATCCAGTCTCACTTTGATTCAAATCACCAATCATCTCTTGTGCAAACTGATAGCACCCCAGATTGTCATGCCATTCACTAACCCAGGTTGTTCATCTAAAATACATTGAGGTCGATGATGATATAGACGCGTGTTAACCACACTAGACAAAACATTATAGGAAGAGTCATAAAGACTTATAGGTCACTATTCAATCAATGAAAAAGGATCCATAAGTTTAGGGATATGAACCAGGGAGGTGGATCTAGCCGTGCACATGATGCTTCCACCTAGAAGATGTCATGCACCACTACCACTAGATATTTCTTAACTAGTTCCCTGGATTCAATATAGAATAAAATATTATAACCTTTGGGAGAGGGTGAACTATAATGTTAATGATAAAGCACTAACTCATTTATCTCATGTCCCTCCGAATCTAAAACCATGATGAAATTATCACTAATAGTCACAACTCTGGGTAAGGCTTCAAAGAGCTCTTCCAGACAACTTAGATAGCCACTAAGCAGGACTGTTCCCTGTATAAGGAGACTAAAATTCTCATCGGCCATACCTATGACTTCTTCTTGACCAATAGATAATGAACCATCCTCCAATATAATATTGGGTGTGGTAATTCAATTCTTCTATTTAATGAAATCAAGAAAAAAATGTGATGTTTTTCTCCTTTTTCAAGCTAGTTGAACCATGACTGCTTGTGAGTTGAGCATTCATTATCCTGGAGACTTTCCACCAATATATTCTTATTTTGAACAATGTCTTTAAAAATAACATCATTATATCCTTTCTTTGTAGAGGCTAGCCTGAGGGAGGGAAAACTGGCAAGGGGGTGGTCTGCAGGGGGGTATAAAGGGTAGGGGGAGGGGGAGGGGAGGGTTGAGGGGGAAGGGGGTAGCGGGAGTCAGAGAGGGTTGGGGGTAGGGGGTAGGTGGTAGGGGGAGTTGGGGGAGGGGTCTGCAGATGGTCTATAGGGCAGGGGGAGTGTGCGGGGTGGGGGTCTGCAGGGCAGTGGGTAGGGTGAAGGTGAGGTGCAGGGGGGGGTGAAAGGGGGTAGGGTAGGAGCTGTAAGTGGGGTAGAGCAGGGGTTGTAGTTAATCTCAATAGGTTTCTTTAATCTTAGACAAGCTTGAATAACCATTAAAATCCATCTCTAACTACCACATTTCATCTTGATTAGGTTTATTCAAATATTCCCTCTTATTTATAGTATATTTCTTTCACTAAAATATGTCTTGATAACATTTTCAACAAATCAGATTTTGTATGATACCACTAGTTGTTATAGGTATGGCTTTAAACATTTTCTTTTAAAAATCATGGACCTTATGTCCAGTTTTTTCATTATATCTTCAAATGATAGAATTTGATCCTTCAATTCTTACTCCTTTTTGTATTATGATTACACTACCACATTGCAATATATCCAGGAGGGGGTATCCAAGGGGTGCTAGGTGGGTTTTCAAGTGGGCGGAGTGGGTGTAAGGGGTTCTGTAGGTGGGTAGTTGTACACTGTCTAGGAAGGGGTGCAAGGTGGTCTATGGGGGAGTGGAGATCTATCCAAGGTTGGTGGGGGGTTGTCCAAGAAGGGGGGGTGCAAGGGGGTCATCGTGGAGGGAGGGGCAAGGGTGTCCATGAGGGATGGGGGTTGTGCTAGGGGGGGTCTATCCAGAGGCATGTCTAGGAGGGATGGGGGACTGTCCGGGGGGTGTATAGGTTAATAAGCAACTAGATAATTGGGGGAAGTTTAGTTTATTCTAAATGGGGATTGAGAGATCATTAGAAAAAATAAATGACCAAGGGAAAATCTGAAAATCACTACAATTAGTTATTCATATTGGGGTGAAATGTTAGGATATTTGGTAAGGTATGTGGTGAAATAAAAACTTATGGAAACTACACTATTGAAAAAAAATATCTCACAATTACATGGGGTGATTTGTTAGGAAATTTGGTAAGGCATATGGTGATCCAGCAGTTTATGGATACTGCTATATTGAAAAACATGACTGAAAATTCCCTACTATGGGCCACACGATATTGGAAAACCACACTCAAACCACGTGACCCATATGGAAAACTTCCAATAAAATCATACAATTTATTTAGTGAGAAACATGTTTTAAGTAATCATGAAAAAATCATGAAAATCAACCTTGGAGCCTCATAGTGCAATACTGAACAGTTACTACATAGTTATTACAAATCTTACAATAATTTTTTTCCTGAACTGTTTCTCCCAAAAATTCATGAATTCATTCCACATTTCTATAAAACCTATAGAATTATCCTACGGGTCAACCAAGATCATACTAAAATATAACCTTTTCTTAGTGGGAATCAAAATTTTCCCAATCAAAAATATTTATATCCCTATAAAGAACTTAGTATTTTAGAGTCACAATTAGAGAAGACCACAACATTCTCATCAATGATTCATGCCCCCACATCCCATGGATATCCCATTCACCTCAACATTACAAAAACAATTGAAATTTTTTTACCATGTTGTACCATTTCATAGAGATATATAACCTAAACTGGTCTAGTAATATTTTTGTGGGGGGGGGGGTGTCCATGGGGTCCAGGGGGTGGGGGGGGGGGGGTTACAGGCTGGAGGGGTCCGGGGGTCCGGGGTGTGTCCAGGGGGGGTCTAAGGGGGGGTGTCTAGTGGGGGGGGGGTGTCCAGGGGTTGTCCAATGGGGGTGTCTAGGGGGGAGGGGTTGTCCAACGGGGGTGTATAGGGGTGGTCCAGGGGTTGTACCAGGTGTGGTGTTTATGTAAAAATTTGAAATCAGAATTCTATTCCCCTTAATATTAATTGATTCTTTGTTGTTGAATGCCAATGAAATGTTTCTAGAATCTGTATGCACTTATGTGTTTTCATATTCTATATGCATTTATTCTTTATAAATCGTTGAATTTATATTGAATGGTGATATTGAATCATTCCATATCAAGATATAATCTTTGTTCATCTATTTTTTTATTCAATTCCATGTTTTCAGGTCTTCTGAAGTAGTTTAAGGATCCTCTCACCCTTGATTGTTCACTATTCATGCAATATTTAAAACCCAAAACCCAATAGGCTTGACATTGACTTAAGAAGGAATAAATTTGGATGATGGGGAAATGTCATTGTGTTCTAATTATATGGAGAATGCTCGGGCTATTGTATCTTTGAAGAAAGTGACACTCCATCATTGATGGAACTCCGGTTTCCATTATAAATTGATTGACATTTGTTTTCAGATGTAAAATCTAAATCTACTTGTTAACTGCCTTCATGAGTTCATGATGATGTTATTGGAAAGAAATGGAATATATATATATATATATATATATATATATATTTGTGTGTGTGGTTTGAATGAATAGATAATAGTGTAATATTTATATAATTTTATATAAAATTTAACAGTCTCATGCATTAGCACATGAGGAATACTAGTTTGATTTATTTTTAGAAATTTTATGACTATTTGACATCTAGGGTCACCCTATCCCGTTATTTTTGTTTTATAGACATTGATCATTCAGTGCTTGTTAACCAATGGTATAACATTATTCTTATACTATCATGTAGAAAATAGGAATTTATTGATATCTCATCTTATAATTTGATTCTATTTATACAGAAGTGTTAATTTACAGAGGGGGTGTCTGTACGGGGGTAGGGGGTTGTTGTCCAGGGGGGTGCCTATCCGGGGGGGGGGCTGTCTAGGGGGTGCAGGAGGGTGGCCAGCTGGGGGGCTACTTTCCAGTGGAGTGGCGGTGGGGTGGGGGGGGTATGCGGTCCAGGGTGTCTAGCAGGGGGGGGGGGCAGCTATCCAGGGTTGTCCAGCAGGGAGGGGGCATGTTGTCTATGGGGGTCTAGCAAGGGAGAGGGGCTACTGTCCAGGGGTGTCCAGTAGGGGGGCTGTTGTCCAGGGGCAATAGGGGGTGTCCATCACGGATAGTGCAATGGGGTCCAGCAGAGGAGAAATGGGTGTGCATGTGATGTGGGGGAGGGGATACTGTCCAGGGGGTCCAACAGGGGGCTGCTATCCAGGAGATTCCAATAAGGGGGAGGGGGCTGTTCTACAGGGGATCCTATAGGGTGGGCTACTGTCTATGTGGTCCAGCAAGGGGGTTGTTTCCCAGGGGGTCCAGCAGGGTTGGTGAATGGGGGGGGGGGTCCAACATGGGGAAAAGGGGTGTTATAGGGGACCTAGGGGTGAAAGGGATGTGGGGAGGAGGGATATTCAGGGTGTGCAAGGGGTGTGTTCAGCTGGGGGAAATGGTGTAGCAAGGGGGTCCAGCAGGGGGTTGCTGTCCAGAGGGGTGTGGAGGGTGTTTCTAGCAGGGGTGGTGCAAGGGGGTCCAGTAGGGGGGAAGGGGTGTGCAAGGGGACCTGGGGGTGAAACGGGTGTGCATGGGGGGTCTGTCCAGGGGTGAAGGGGGGTCTGTTCAGGGGGGTTGTCTAGCGGTTCAAGGGGGTATGGCTTGTGCTACAAGGGGGTTCTTTAGGGGTGCAAGTCGGGTATGTCCCAGGGTAAAATATGGTTCTGTAGGGGTGTAGGGGGGTGGGTCTGTCCAAGGGTGCAGGGGGGGATGGTTTTTTTAAATGGGGAAGCATATAACCACAATTTCAAATCATGTCTATAACCTATAGTCATGGTTTTTGGGATTATAGCCATGTTTCCAAACCGTGGCTATAGACTAAATTTCAATTACTGTTTGTTGTAACAAATATTGCTTCTTATTTGGGAAGAATTTCCCTCCTGGCATGAAAATGTGACATTATCAGTGACTCGGGTCTAAATGAATGTATGATCACTTTCACATATCTTATTATTCACATTTTTTGGGGTAGACCCAAATCTGGTCACTTTGTGAATTTCTTTGACCATGTTCTAAATCATCTATCTTCTTGGAAAGGTAAATCTCACTCTATGGCATGTAGGACTTGCCTTGTTAGATCTACTATTGTCTACAAGATGGTTTATTCCATTGTGGTATTTCAGTGGCCTATTGGCCTCATTAAAAAAATGAACACCTCCATAAATAACTTCATCTGGACAGGTAGCATTCTAGAATGAAAACATGTGATTGTTCCTTGGTCAACATATTGGAAGCCCATTGAAAATGGTGGTATTGGTATAAAAAATATCACAAACTTTAAAGAATCCCTTAAAGCAAGACTCATGTTGAACCTTTTTCACAATACTTCAGAAGCTATTACCTTCCTCAAAAATTGGTTTATTGAAAAACCTAAAATGCGAAATTTGAACTTATTTACCTCATTAATGTGGCCTTCAATTAAATACTCCTTCCCCACTATTATGAATAAATCTAGATATATGGTCTCCAAATAGTCCTCCAGGAAAGTTTTGCTGGATAACTAGACTGACATGCCTTTAATTTCCATGATTCATCCTCAACAAACACCTGATAATACCAACATATTTATCCGAGACATTATAAACTCTCAACAGGATCACCTTCCTCACAATATTTTGCACGTCATTGAGAACTACTCGTTCACTCGTAAAAATGATTTCTTAACCTGGGAACCTTCTCACAATTGTAAGCTCAACTCAAAACATTTATAGAATCATTATTTCTGTAACTAAGAAAGCAAATACAATAGTTCAAAACATTTTCAAAATCATTAGATAAAACCATCAAGATTAAACCTCACATGGTGTCTTTCTCACAAAAGAGTGACCACTGAACATTGCCTCCAATCCATTGGCATCCATCTCTACTGTTAATGAAAAATATGTAATCAACATAGAAGATATTCTAACCACCTCTTTTTCTCTTGTGGTACTGCTTCTTATCATTGGAATTATTTTATTGATATTTTTTACTACAGATGGTTGATTCTTGACTCTGTCAAAGATCAAATTAAAAAATGTGCAAAAATGGATGGCTCTCAGCATGTTAGTAACCTCTTCCATGTTGTCATTGCTGATCTCCAACATTTGATTTGGTATGATCGAAATTCAATTATTTGTAATAATTACTCATTTAATTAAAATGAAGGCCATATGAGGTTCCTCATTTTCATACATAAAGCTTCCTCGATTAAAAAAGGACATTTCCACAACACTGTGCATGGATTTGCGATCCTGAGTCATCTAAGGATTAAAGGCAATTTCTGTCAGCCTTATCGCACACTGGAGGTATTCTGGAGATTTCCCCTTCTAGGATGGATCAAGATCAATATTGATGGAACCTCCAAGGGAAATCTGGGACATGTAGGGTGTGGTGATGTTTTCAGGAATCACTTCGGTCAGATCCTTGGATGCTTCACAGGTAAATGTGGCATTTCCACCTCCCTTGAATTTGAGAAGCTGGGTTTGATACATGCTATTGACTTTTCCAAGCACTTTGGTGGGAATAACCATTGGATTAAAAGTGAAACGATGACTATAATTTAAGCAATTTGGAATTTAATAATTCACCTTGATTTTTTGATTACTACCCTCTAGATGGAATGCTCCCATTATATTATCGATATTAGCTATACCAGCACACATGTTTATCGGAAGCAAACACTATTGTAGATGGTCTTGCCAACATGGGAGTTATCAAGACATTACCTGGTTCGAAGACCATCCCACGTATATTATTTAATTTCATGAAAGTTATTGTAATATGATCCCATATTTTAGACACTACTAATCTTTCTTTTAATAATATTTGTTCTTTGGTCATTTTTGACTAAGGCATCACCTTTTTAAAAAAATCTAATAAATTAGTAAGATCTCAGTCAAAAAACATATCTATTTTTTCACATGAAACCTATCAATTAATATCATAATTAAATTAAGTATTACCCAATACAATTAAACTATTTTCAAATCATTCATCATATATAAAAAAATCCATTTGATTTAAAAATTATTTGCCTTATCAAATATCTGTATTGAGTAAAGGAAACAAATTTATCAATATTTACCCAGTTAGACAATTAACATTCAAAGTAAACACCATATGATAAAATGTTATAAAATTAAATATATAATACTATAAATCACACATTAATATTAATAGTTAATATAAATTAAATTTAAAATGAAAAATTATTAAAAGAAATTGATTTTTTCAAGGGAAAGTTAAAAATCACAGAAGGAAATTTTTTGTAAAATAACTTTTACCACTAGGAAATTTTAAATTAAAATCCCCTATGATAATATAATTCAATGTGAAACATAAAATATCATGAATTATGAATGAATCATTATATCACAATTCATAGGTGTAGTGTATACACCACATAATAGTGAATTGATATATAAAACAGAATACATCTCAAAGGAATGTAAGTTGAGATAACATACCTTACCTTATTATCCCCGTTTGGTTGAACATGTTTTAAACTAATTTATAGTGGTTTTAATAATATTATTAACTTATTATATAATCATATAGATATTTATAATATCATATATATATTTGATCCTTTTATAACATCTTATTTTCATTAATAACCGTTCAATGTTTTCTTTGTTTCGGTTGTTAATCATCTTTTTTTTCATACATGTTTCATACAAAAATATCTAGTTCTTATGAATATCATGTAGTTATATCATATTTATAAAACTATTCATAAAATAATTATCATATTTTTACGTATATTATTATTTTAAAAACAATCATGAATGATGGTTTTGAAAAATTATGTATGTTACGATCCTGGAGACAGTATGTTGTATATAAAGATGAGTAACATTTTTTATTATACAATGATAATTATGGAAACAAGGTAAGTAACATTTTACATTTCAAAAATTATAATTTATATCACATAAAATCATAAACATTTTTCTTTACCACCTTCCATGTGAAGCATTAGTGAAAGGTGAATCACATCACTTCGCGAGATGGTAGTCTATCGTATACACGAGTGACATTATTACATCTCCAATAGAATTGAATGTAATATTTTATATATTATAAAATCAATAAATATAAATAATAATGATATGTAATATATATATATATATACTATATATTCATCATAATACCCATCCTGGAGATGGGTTAATGAAAAAATAAACCACATCAGTGAGTGAGGTAGTAGTCTACCATACACACAAACGATGATTTTATAACCCAGTTGGTTGAAGTGGAGATCTTTTTTGTTCAAGAAATTATTATAAAAATACCCTTATATATGTAAGATAATAATGATATTATATCATCTTTGTTAAATTATAAATGAGGGAGGTGGGAAAAATTAATATAATTGTAATAGTAACTCTTCTTTGGGTATCTTCCTTGGATTTCACTAAACCCTTCCTAGGTTGAATTTATACCCAAAATAATTTTTATATGATGAGGTTATGAAGGATTATAATTTATTATGGATGGTTTTGTAATTTCCAAATGGATTTATAGGTGTGATTATGTGAGGGGATTAAGTGCCCATTTTAAATTGAAGAGGAGTTGCATTCTTGTTAATACTCAATCAAATTTAGTAATGAGAAGTGTATATTACCTAAAGTGGATCTATAATTGATAATTTATGTTTTTTAGGGATTATATGGTTGGGATACTCCTTGACCACCCAATTAAAAAATTTACGCATTTGTTTCTTTAACTTCTATGTTTCCCTATATTCACCATTTTGGGTTTTCACTACATTAACATATTTTATAACATTTTTAATTTATCTGTTGAGACTAAATTAAAGTGAGAGTTAAAAAATGTTATACCCCCTGATTATAAATATATATCTAATAATTTTAAAAAAAAAATCCCATGTCTATTTGAAATAAATTTTAATAGAAGCACATATAATGCGCAAACACGAGGTTTTGACCCTAACCGTACTAACTATGTAATTACTATTTAGGTGTCAATATATTCATTGTAAAAGATAAATTTCCCTTTAATGGAAAATATTTTCTATTTATTAACACATAAAAATAAAATTCCATTATATATTATTTTTAGTAAATTTAAATCATTCAAAAAATTATCAATCATTATAAAATAACACTAATGCCTAATTTAACATTATATATTTAAAAAAGAAGTTTTTTGAAGGGGGGAAATGATAAAAAAGTGATCACATACCTTAGATTTTCATGGTGTCAATTTTTCGGAAATGATTAAGGGTGAGAGGCGATAGGGATTCAGCTTGGCAAAATATTGAACCGTGTGAACAGTAATAACTCGATTAAGGTTATATTTAAAAGATTAGGAAGGGTTTTATGAGTGATAAAATTATATCACTCAAAATACTTAATTTAAAAATATAATTAATATAATTAGAACAAAAATAATGTATATTGTAATAAATAAATATAAATGTATATAATTATAAATAAATTAATATTTTTATATATATTTTTATTTTTATTTATAATTATAATTAAAATATCCCAGCCATAGATTTGGATCCATTTGATTTAAAAATTATAAATAAATACATTTATAATTATATTTATATAATAATTATATACATTTATATATTTATATTATATATATATATATATGATTATAAATATAATAAATATATTTATTATTTAAATATATTTATTTATAATTATAACTATAAATAAATATATTTTAAAATATTTTTATATAATTAAAAATATATTTATATAACTATATATTTATATTGGAATGATTGGTATTAGGGAAGAATCTAAGAGCGTGTCTCTCCATAGTAATGTCGATTAGAGCATTTTTCTTCAAATATGTTGATTTCTTATGGTATTTTCAACCCGACATAGGACTTTATTGACACTTTGAAGAAGATATAGGATGCTTATTGCCTGGATGGTGCAAATTGTGTCTCTTTTTGGGCGTTCTAAGATGTGTTGAGGGTTCCCCTTTCTCGCTCTATGGAACCTATTTCTTTTTACATGACTAATGGTTCAAAAGATGCAACTACATCTTTGGGAGGTTTTTCTTCACATGATGGATTTTTTCTTGATTCTCAGAGCTATTCTATAGTGTCAAGAAACCCAATTTCATGAAATGGGCCACTTTTGTTTGTTGAAACAAATCTATTGTTTTTTTAGAGTGAATTGGGGATTGTAAACACTCTATTAAAGTGTGGATAACTTATCAGCTGAAGAATGATGGATAGAAACTAGAAGACCATAAGAAATAATTTATCTAGGTATGAGGTTTTGATAATTGGTATATGGTGTCAATTGGTCTAGGGTACTATCATATAACTTTTTCATCTTTTGAATTGAAATTGAAGGCACAATGTAGTGGCATTGTCAATATGATCATAGGGGTCCTTCAATATCAGGATTCGGACCCTTGGATTGATCCTTATTAGGACTACAATTCAATTTCAATGTCTTGGATTTGTGTAAAGGGATTGAATTTTTTTATTGGCATCTATGTATTATTTTGGGTGGTTCTTTGGATTTTGGTTATCCAATAATGTTTGAAAAAGATATTGATGTTGCTAGGTTTGGTCACTATTCTCATATTTTATTTTAATTGTATCTTAGTGTAGCACTTTATGAGAGAGTGTACCTTGTTGATGGTGATTTTAAATTTGAACTTCATGTTGAGTATTAATTTATCCTTGATTTTCATTTCAAATTCTTGTGCATAGTACATTATAGATAAATATTTTGTGGGTGTATGAGATGTTTAATATTTCTGAAATTTGAGAGCCATGTTGATTGATGAAAGTTTAACTTGCCTATTGATATTGGGACTAAATTGGGGAAGCTTGATACAATGGATTAAAGGCATGGTTTTGGTGTTATCTGTTCTCTTCCATATGATATGGTTACTAATATTAAAATACCTATGAGGGAAAGCATGAATCTTCTATTTCAAGCATCCATTTAGTTTTCTATAGGGGTGGATATAAATGACGTAGTTAATGGATCCATGTTAGACCCTTCTGATGTCATTGTTTCATGGACAAATGGTGTTAAGATTATAGCCCATGTTAAGTGATTTTATTCATATGTGAGTGGTCCTGATAGTAATTGGGTGGAAGATTGTACTTATGATCAAGTTTGTAGTGCATATAAGGTCCCACATAAAGTTTCTTCGAATGCTGAGGATTTGTGGGATGGGTTTCCAAATACATAATATTGAGTTGGGAAGAATGAATATGGAACATTTTCTTTTCTCGAATCACAATCGATTCATGGTCCTGACCTATATGCTCACGGTGTCAAAAACCAATAAATAACATAGGGGAAGGGATCCATTGATGGGTCATATGAAAATGAGATGGATTAGATGGTTGATGACACTCTCTTGATAGGTAATAGTATGGTAAAGACTATTAATCATGGTAATGTTAAGTTTTAGGCTCCCATGTCTTCAATAGGTTCAATGATGGAAGCTAATTACAATCTGGTTACTCCTTCTATAGGTGATATGAACATGTGTTCTAAGATAACATCACTTCATAGGATGTGGCCTACACTACTCCTTTTGCAGATGATAATGTGGGTTCTAGGATTCATGTTTATTTACTTGATGTGTACTTCACTAAGAATGGGGGGATCATTGGAAAGAAATCAAAAAAATAGTGACTCCTGGTTCCAATGTGTGGAGGGTCAGAATATCTACCTTCCCTTTCTACTCAGGATAAGAAAGGAGGGAGAGGGGTGGTATTACACCTAATTTTTTCCATTCTTGAATCTATTAATGTCTTGTGATTTGATGCATTTTATCCCGAGTGTCATGAAAATAATGATATCAATAAACAAAAAAAGTGTATTTTTGAAGGTTTCACCAATGATAGTTTTGCTTCCCATTACGGTTCAATAGTGACAGTTGAAAATCTACAAGTTGAATCTGCTTCTATGATTTGGGGTCCATAACTTGGGAGCTTTATCATCAATAAAAGCTCTATTTGAGAAATGTCTTTTAATGAGGTAATGACCTAGGATGATACAGTTGATCGGTATATAGTTTCTACTGATATGTAATGTCCTACATTGATGCTGGAAGCTTCCATGGATACAAATCAAACGGAAAACTCATAGAGCGATAAAGATGACCCATTAGACACAGAAAATATTGTTTTATATTGGAAAGCTCTAGAATATTGTAAGAGAGTCATACATCTAAAGGTAAAAGGTAGATCATGTTGAAGGGGTGTTGGACCTAAAAATTATGATTATATAGGATTCTATGTTTTATTGGGGGTGGTATGTGTATCACTTTTATTTTTCATTTATATATATATATATACATATACGACTATCTGTGTCTGCTTATATATATTTACATACACTAAATGTATATGGAAATTTATTTGAGATAGAGGGCCTCTATCCCTTTAATGGAGATCCCGAATATTTAGCTTCCAATGGGGATTGCTTCAGAAACCCATGTAAAATATTTGATGATGGTATCATTGGAAATTTTGTGATGTATGTAGCTTGTGGGTTACACCATCCCATTGAACCTGATGAAGAAATGGGAGGTGAGATACTAAGAACTCAATCTATCTTAAATGGAACATTTTCATAGTGTAACCAGCATGGCCTGATCCATGTGTTCCATTAGTTGCTCTGAGGATCTCATGAATACAGAGGCCTTAGGTAAATTTCTATCATCCCGGCGATGAGGCAGCGGATGTCGAAGGATTTATCAGTGACGAATCACGTGAAATAGACCTTCCCACGCATCTGAAGGGATAGAGGGTGTAAGCCATTGAAGAATATGTTTAATCATATTTTGGAGAAGTCCCCACTGCAGGATGTTCCCAATCAGGGGTTGTAGAGATGATTGTTATGGATCATCATTTTTATTATTTGGCTGCAGGCATTTGGTTGGGGTGAGAATGTCATCGACATATCAAGGCATGGGATCCAGATGGTGAATGATGGCTCATGGGAGTGATGATATAGGACTGATGTGGGTGGCAGGTGTGGGATCCCGATGGCAATAACTGGGGCGGGTGGCAGATGTTTCATGGAGTCAACAAGATAGCGGCAAGGCTGATGTGAGATCTTCACAGTGTCCATAGGTTAGAGGTGTGGTTAAGGATTTCTAATAGTGAGGAATTTTAGGGATCTTGATGACAACACACAAGTTGCTGGGAGCATGATGCATGACGGGGTTTGTGGAACAAGTGCTATCAGTGACGATGCACTGGAGATATTCACCACCATCTTGGACCTAGAGTTGTGAACGTGGATGAACTCGAGTGCAAATGATTCTGGCGATGTTGTTTTGCATCAATTTCTATTGGGGTTCAATATTAGTGTCCTCTTAATTCACGGACGATGACATTAGGGTAGGGATATGGGATCTGTGGTGAGATTATTTCTGGAGAGGCTGGGGATACAGGCTTGTGTGGGGTTTGTGGGATGTCTTGCATCGACTATTGACGACACTGGGATGGGAAAAAATTTCATATGTGATGCTGCTATAAGTTAGAGGAAGGTGGGATTCTATCAGCAGGCCTTGATAATTTGGACGGTGATGACTATGGGAGTTGACCTGACCACATACATGGCGATGGACTGGGTGGCTGGTGGCTGGTGGCTACTAAGGGTGGCTTATGGGACATTTATCTTTGGTGTATGGATTATCAATTTTTTAGTGTCATCAGATCCCAATTATATTTTTGATTTTCCTTTTGTTTTTTCCTAGATGTTTCTCATTGTCATGTTGCTGATTAGTGGTACTCTTTCCGGCACATGATTTTTAATCATTCTTCAATTTTTTGTTTCATTCGTAAATTTTAGCACCAAGCTTTCTCTTGCATTCTAAATATTCCCTGTATCATAAATGGGTGTCTATATATATTTATTTTAATTTAAATATATTTATATTTATTTGGAGATATTTTTTTCCATCTATTATTAATTCTTTATTATTTATTATTTATCTCTTATTCATTTACTATTTTTTCCATATATTATTTATTATTTAATATTTATTCATTTATCTATTTAATATTTATTTATTATTTGTTATTAATTATCGTTTATTACAATTTTTTATTCATATTTTAATTATTATTTAATTAATATTTATTTAGATAATATTTATTTATTATTTATTAATTATTTATTTATGACGTAGTTAGTATTTATTTATTATTATTTATTTATTATTCAATATTCATTAAATATTTTTTTTGGTTTATTTTTGCATTACGTATTTATTATATATTATTTAGTTATTATTATTTATTATCCTTTATCGTTTATTATTTATTATCATTGTTTATTATCTATTATCATTGCTTTTTTTGGGTTAGGCGAAGAGTATACCTTTTTAACAGGAAAAATAGAAATATAGAAAATAGTAGAGGAACCAAAAAAAGACCAAAAGAGTCCACAAAAACAATAGAAGATACCTTAAGCATCTCAGGAGCGCATGCTCATACTATTGTGAGATAGAATCCAACCTCTACAAAAAGGGTGACCCCCCCCCCCCCCCCTCGAAGACAAGGCATGTATCTAGTGCCCTACATCATCCATTGAGAGATAAGTGGCGACATCTTCACTAATTTTATCAATAATGTGCACACCATCACTTTTTAATACCTCTGCATCATTGCAGGTAGAGGAATGTATTTCAAAAAGATTACGAGTAGTACCGATTTTAAATACCTTCTGAGTTGGGTTCTGAGCATGGACATTGGAGTACTGAACATGTATTGGTCTTGTCCCCATATAAATTTCCACCCTTGAAGCCAATGGAGTAGAATATTTAGGTTCTATCATTCCTTGTGCATGATCTTATGTCAAACCTTGAATAGGATTCTTAGTATTCTTAAAGGATAAAGCAGTGACATGCTTTCCATTCTCCTGGAATATAACTGTGCTAATAGGGCTCTTTTTCACACTAGAAACTTTATCTAAACTCAATTGAGGATTGATGTGCAAGACTGCATATAAATTATACTCTTTATTAATTTATTATTATTATTATTAATTAGTGATTATTTATTTTTCAAGTAATTTTTATATTTAATTATTATTTATTTATTACATATTTATTAGTTATTTAATAATTATTTACAATCTATTTATTATTTATCGATTTTCTATTATTTATTATTTATTATTTATTATTTTTTACTTCTTTATTATATATTCATTATATAGTTATTATTTATTATTATTTAGTATCATTATTTGTTTTTTATCTATACGTGTATATGTATATTACAAACTTTTTACCCCCCACATGAAGAGCTTACTGGAGTGGTAATGTATTTATGGTATATCCAAGACTAAAGGGGTTTAAATCCTTCTCAGGTCATATATATATATACACACCATATTTATGTATTGTACACATGAAATATGAATTCATGGTAGGATATATAAATAGGTAAGAGTAAAAAATAAATATAATGATTTTTGATGAGAAAGGTATAAAAGTAGTATTTGTTGACGATATAAGACTCTCTAATTTGGGCCCAGGTGAATATATGAAGAGTATATTTTGGGATGAGGTATCTAATAACGATTCCAATCACTATGGTGAAGAGAACTGCCCCCATGAATTAAATTATTTCAAATTGGCCCAAGATAAGGGTGCGAAATAGACTCCTTACAAACATATGACTATGAGCTCAAATGCCATTGTCAATTGTCAACCAGGATGGGGGCTTGGGGATCTAGTTGTATGTTGTAGTTGATCCCCATTCAGAAGTTAATACAGATGATCAATCTTATGATAAGGCTACCATCTATGACATATTTAATCAACAGAATTGGGATGAAGATATGATTGGGGCCATAGATCATTATGTAAAAATACTGGACACCAAGACTCCAAGAAAATTCAAAAAACATAAAAATGTGTATATAATAAATCTAGAATCGAGATATAATATTTTCCATATTTCTTATATGGGGGTTGATTCCTTTGATAGGTGGATGTTTAGTTTCCCAAATAAATTAGAGTTTCTGGAAACCAATGTTCAAGAATCATCTATGGCAATAACTAATGATGAGTAGCCTCAGGCGTTGGAGACTAGTAGTGAGTCCACAACCCATGCATCACTCAATGTTCGGGACACATGTTCCTCTTTAAACCCATATAGAAATATTGATCTATTTCCTTCTCATAACAAAAGTGTTGATATACATTAATCCTATGATCAGAAAGGGAATAAGAAGCATCAATCTGAGGCTGTAGTGTGTAAAAAATGGCTTTAGATGGTGTCTTTTAGAAAGACCAGATATCATATTTATGATCCTTTTCAAATTGATCAAACATGTACAGGTGATTCATGTACTCTTTCTGTTGACTATTAAAAGGGTTCTGGCCACACAAATGTAATGCAAGTGGCAACCTCAAACCGTTTTGGAGCCCTTGAAGTACACAATGGAAGTATATATAAACATAAAGAAATTGTGATCCTATATAATATACAAGATATAGAAGATGATAAGACATATACAATGATAGAAAATAGAGGAACACATATAGAGAATGTAGTGCATCAATATGATACAGATTCTGGATTAGAAAGAATTCGTCTCAAATAACTCTTACAAAAAGTGAGATCATGGTGGTGAGCGTGCAATCTAGGAAGTCGTGGTCATCAGCGTGGATGAGTAAGAATAAACTAGGATAACATACAATAAGAGAAACATATATTAGGAATCAGGATAAGAGAAAAATTAGGTATTTGATGTGTTCATATAATCATAACTAACAACATTCTATGTTTACTATGTTTTTTTTTTGTTTTTTAATAAATTCACTCTGCCTCAACATTTAAAAAATAATGGATAAATAATATGTTACAATAATGATTAATAATGAAAATGAATTTTAATAATAAATAATAATAATAACAATAAATAAAAAATTAGTTAAATACGTAAATAAATAATTGAAAATAAAATAGTTATGTATATATATATATATATTTTAAAAAGTGCTGCTAAAACTTTTGTGGTGGTTTAAACCACATAAAAAGTATTGTCATTAAATAGAAAACCACCACACAAAAAGAACTATAAAATTATTCTTAACATAATGTTATGTGTCACTTTCAAAAACTGTCGCACTTCATTTAGCGGTGGTTTAAACCACAACTAGATTCCAAAAACCCCACAAAGAAACACCATTTTTTGAAGTTAAGGAGGTTCAATTCCCTCTGGAAAAGGATCTGGAAGCCAAGAAAATGATTGGGGAGGTGCCTACCGAATCAATAGTGGGGGACAAAAAAAAGGAAACCCACGTGATAATTTCAAGGAATAAGAGATCCAAGGGTTTTTGTGATGTCGGACTCAGGTTGAGCCAACCATTATTCAGACCGACAATTGAAATGTTGAAAAATCACATGTGGAAGTTATAAAGCCAATGTTAAAGTAGTTACTAGAGAATGAGGTGGTGTCAAAGAGCCAAAATTGGATTCTATTGATGTGTGCAAAACTTCCAGGGAAATTTTGGAAAATTTCCATATATAGGATAATGTTCATGGAGTGATCTCCATGGAAATAGGTGCAACAAGATTGGTTGAATTGTATTTATATGAAGGCATTGATCCTTGGTAGTGAGTGAAGACATTGATGATTTGAAAATGTTTGAAGTGAATAGGTCCTCATATGAGAGGTTGGCAGGGTCCTAACCTTACCCTTGGAGTTTATTTTCTTTACATTAAGTGTCTTTATTGGCCTTCTGATGACTGTTGGGGGAAACCTCTCCACGTTAAAATTCATTCCCTGATTATATATTTCCTTTTTAAAAAAAGGGATTGGACTTTGGTGCCTCGTTCAACATTTTAAAAAAAAACTAATCAACATTTTCACTAATATAATGTTGATTATTATATATATCGAAAAATATGTAAATAAGATACATTTTTTATTAAAAGTTATTTAATATGTATTTATATATTACTTTAAATATATACATATATATAATTATTCAAATATAAATATTATTTAAAATTATATTAATATGTATTTATTTATATATAATTATAATTATAAATAAATATTTTTATAAATTTTTTTAAATAATTATATATATTTACATAATTACATATATATATATAGTTATATATGTATTAATATATAAGTATACATAATTATTAATATAAGAGATAAATATTATTTAAATATATTTATTATAATTTCATTTACATATATATATATAATTCTAATTCTAATTATAAATAAAAATATTTAAAAATATTTGTTTATAAATATAAATATATTTATATAATTATATATATGTATATAATTATATATATATTTATATAATTATACTTATTTAAGTAATTATATATATTTATATAATTATATATATATATATATTTATAATTTTATTAATAAGACTTTAATATATATATATATATATATATTTGAATTAATAAAAACATATTTTAACATGTCATATTTATATCAATTATAGACTTGTTTTCATAATTAATGTATATAAATAAAAATTATTTTTTTAACATTGATATAATAATTCAATATATATATATAATTTCTCTATTTAAATATTTTATCATAGGTATGAATAGTGTTGATGAAGGTCTACCTTTATCAATGGAAAAAATTCACCGATAAAGGGTACACCTGGGTGAACACATTTTTAGTGGTGATAATGTATCCCTTTTTTCAGTTTTTTCTATTTAGTAGTTATAAACATAGGCTTTGATATATCCACAATCAGTGATATGGAATGCAATGATTATCATGGGAAGATCTTTGTTTACCAAATGTGTGTGGTGGTTTTGGGTATAGGAACACAATGGGCTTCAACATTGTTCTTTTAAATAAATATGTATGAAGATTATTTCATGATCTGGATTTCCATTGTGTGAAAATTATTAATGACAAATACCACATCAACTATGTGTGTGTTTTTTCGATAATTGTACCCCCAAAAAACAATTATTATTTTTCAATCCTAAGCCTAGATTCTTTTATCCTGGGTGTAGGGTTTAAAATATATTCTCTATTAGAGATTTTTCTAGAGCATTCCCACCAAAGACGTGGATAAAATTTGGAATGATTTGTGGCTTGTCAGTGAGAGTCATCTCAATCCCACATCACCACCTACTGCATGATTTCAAGCTTCCACCATAAAAGATATATTAAGGGATGGGTTTAGGGTTTTTAACATTAATAAACTCATTTAATGGTTAAATAACTCTAATTAGAAATCAATTTTATCCATATTGTTGGTTCAATGTAGTAAAATTGACACATTATGATGGAGAAAAGTTTGACCTGGAAGATACAATTTTCATTCTGAAGTAATAGACATTCTCCATATAGTAATATTGTCATTTAAAATGTCTATAGAAGAGAATGTCTATTCTTCCTCAGATGATGTTCATTTGTTAAATCCACTTTATCCCTCTCTGTTCTAAATGACATTTTATTTTGCTGTATCAGAGAGTTATACTTTTGAGATCCCTTCCTTTTTTGGGAGTCTCTAACTTCTACTCATTGATTTTAGTTGATTTTATTTCATGACTTGATCCTGTGGTTTTTTACCTCATTGGGTTTTCCACATTAAATTTTTATGTTTCAACAATTATTTTTTCAGCACACATATTCAGTCATTATGAATCTGCTTAATTTTTGTATGATCATTTAAAGGGAATGAAATTTATTTCCATTGTATGTTCTCTTTACTATTTGATTTCACCATTGAAACTTTTCATCTATCCCAACATATTTTATTAGAGGGTTTGGTTTTTATTTAATATTTATTATGGAAGACAATTACAGTTAGGTAATTTTGTTAATGGTATCAAATACAATATTTGGCGATCAAAAATGAAGGGTCAACTTTTTTTCATGTGAATTATTCTTCTGATGTTTTGTACTCATAAAACATAAAGAATATCAAATGAATTTGAGATTTTTCATGTTATTGTTTGTTGTTTCATTAGAAAATAGGGATAAGACAATGTGATGAACAATATAGTAGACATCACTCAAGCTATAACTTTGTGGTTGAATCTTGAGACTACCTATGCTTCAATGATAATAAACAATAAATTTTTTCTTCTCAAAAACTTAGAATTTCAGGTACAAAGAAGTTATGTCAGTTTATGTATAATAAATTGAATATCCGTGATTTTTTGTTTAGTTTTATGGAATGGGTATTCATTTTAATGATGTGGCTATAGAACATTTGTTACATAACAATTTACTCGATTCTTGGTATAATTTACGTGTTACCCTAACAGGTTCTGCTCCTAAGGGTGTAGTAACATTCAGTTTTGTTAAGACTGCTATATTAAATGAAGAGGTCAAGAAAGGTAATCAATAAAAATATTCTTTAGAGATCATATTCATAGGGAATACAGGAAGAATATATGGAATGAATCAATGAAATACCACTCGTTGTAAGAGAAAAAGCAGAAGAAAATCTAGGTCGAAGCAGGGAGAATTTGAATGTCATTATTGTGATGAAAAACGGAATGTAAAGATTTTATTTAATTAGTTGAAAGAGAAAATAGAATGAGGGAAAATTAATAGAAGAAAAATGGTGATGGATATGATTGTGTGACCACAACTATAGGGGATGATCCGATTATTGATTATGACACCATTAATATCACTACTAATGATTCTTATTGGGTTGTTGATAGTGGTGAATTTTATCACCTAACATCGAAGAAGGAGCTCTTTACAGCATATATCCTGGTTAATTTTGGGGTTTTTATGATGGGTAATGATTATCATGATAATGTTTTAGGTATCAAGACTGTATGTTTGGAGACCAGTATATAAAGTAATCTAATTTTGATGATAGTTTGATATGATCATGAGGTTTGGTTGAAACTTATTTTTACTACAAGTCATGATGATGAAAGGTCTTTTAGTATTTTTTTTGCCTTCCAAAGAAATATTTCCATGGTTTATATAATTATGTAATTAGGGAATAGGAAAACATGTTTTTCTGGACTGGGGATTCTATTTCATGTGATTCTACTTGGATTATTTATTGTAGTGCTTCATCTAATTTATGGAACAATAGGCTCAATCACATTAGTGAGAAATATCTTGGTTGTTTGGAAAAGTGAAATCTTATTCAATATTTTAATAGTTTCAAATTGGACACATGCGATAATTGTATTTCTAGACGATAGATCTTGGTGAGTTTCAGCACCCATTCATCACACATTAATTCAAAGGGACTTCAATTAGTACATTATAATGTTTTTGTTAATTTAAAATATAAGGCATATAGTGTATTTCATTATTTTCTGTCATTTATTTAGGAATACTCCCATATGATTTGGGTTTATATTTTGAACTTCAAAAGTTAGTTGCTCTGTGTTTTTATGAAATTTCATTCTTTTTCTAATAGGTGATCTGGTAAGAAATTTAAATGTAATCACTGTTACAATGGGGGTGTGTATTGAGGCATGTTTGATCGGTATTGCAGGAAGGAATGTATTCAACATTAGAGGAATCCTCCAAATACACATCATCCAAATGGTTTAGTTGAGCGGGTGAACATGACTATGTTTGAAATATATCATTGTTTAATTTTAGAAGAAAATTTTCTAGACATTATTGGGGTGAGGTATTAACTACTACTTCTTATATTATCAATTTTTTCACATGTGGTTTCTTTGAATATTGAAACTCCTAATAATAATTGGTATATAAAAGAGATCAGGTATGATCACTAACATGTTTTTGGTAACAAGGATTTTGTTCATGTACCTAGAGATGAGAGGTCCGATCTAGATGGTGAGTCACAACAGTGTATTTTTATTGGCAATAGACAAGATGAGTTTGGGTGTGGGTTCAATGATCGTGCTTTGAGGAAACATGAAAGATGTGATGCATTGTTTAAAGGGGAATATATTATTGAAGATATTGATGCTTGAGAAAATGTACTTCAAAAACTTTTTATGGTCTGGGTAAACATTATCTAAGTTTTACTACACATTTACACAATATTGTTGATTTTGATGATAATGTTGATGCGAATAACGATGTTCAGGGTGATGAATTTGGATTTGATGTTTTCAACATATATTTTATTTTTGAGGTTCTGGTTCCAATGGTTATTAATGAACCTGCAGTTCCACATCAGAGGACATCTCGACATCGTACCAGTTAGACTCGATATTCACATGAGTAGTATGTGATCCTCACTAAATGGGGAGAAATAGAATCTTTTTATGAGGTGATGGAATGTGATCAGAAAGGAAAAAAGGGATACATAAATGGAATATGAGATGTTATCCTTTCCAAACAGCCATCCATTTTAGATGGTGATGTTACCTATAGGTAAGAGAGATTTTCAAAATTGGTTTATTTATGTAATTAAAAATGATGAATCAAGTTTTTATTGATGATACAAAGAAATGTTAATTTTTAAAGGATTCATTCTGAATAATTATAGGGATTTTTATGAGATTATTTATCAAGTAGTCAAAATGTATTCCATTCAAGTGTTTATTGGTTCAGCTGCTAGATTGGATATTTCTATTCAGTAGATCGATGTGAAGACATCAATCCTCTGTGGTGATTTATATGAGGAGATTTATATGGAGCAGCCTGAGGGTTTTAATGAAACTGGTTAAGAGAATCATGTTATCAGTTTAAATAAGGGTTTTTATGGTTTAAATAAATATCTGAGGTAGTGGTATTATATGTTTAAATTTAAATACATTTCATCATTGCCACTCAAACTTGTGCATAGTAATCTAATAAAATGATTCTTTAAAAAACACAATAATATGATATATTTTCTAATCGAGGTTGTCTATAAAATGTTCTCGCATAACAATCTGTTGTGGTGCTTACCGTGATAATGTCATGCTGTGTGGAAATTTTTTCATAGTTATTTATAAAAAATTAAATCCATTGAAAACTATTTCTATACAATCAAGTACTACATCGTTTGGAGAAATGACAAAGCTCTTACACCATCTAATAATTTATTCATTGGTAGATTTAAAACCTAAAAATACCAAAAGAAAATATTAAACAGAGACATGTGATTATGTAATGAGAAGAAAAAAATCTATTACCTTTAACATTAACCAAGAATGAAATTCATTATTGTCCAGCTGTTTCTTCCTCTTAATAGATAGATAATGATGTCACTTTTTTATAATTTCTAAACTTTCTATATAAATATGAATGTTTTAAAATTTCAGAAGATATGAAAAATAAAACAATTAATAAATTACTCTTTATTAGTTTAATTACATGATATAATCATATAGAACACTATAATTGAATAATATTGTATGATGAGCCATTTCCCACTCTTCCCTGCATAAAGTACACAATGAGTATGATCCAAATACCCCCCTGTTTGGGGTAGTGAAGGAAATGTAGGCTCAATGGGATCATATTTATCATCTTCATTTCTCATTAGTTTATTAGATATCGTAGTGAATTTATACATGTATGATGAATATAAATCCATTCTTTCTGTGCTAAATAGAATTTTACAATAGATCATTCGGGGTGATATTTATTTATCACATAAAATTTCAATGAAATTCCTTTTTAATAGGATACATCCACCGACTCGAAACATGATCACCAAAAATAAATTTTGTGTGAAGATTCATAGTCACATGTTCAATACATGTCAAAAATGGCGGTGGAAATTTTTCTCCAAGTCGCAAAGAATAATCAGTGCATCTCTCTAAAATTTCTGAGCAAGACTTCGGCTCAGTATTTTGGCACACAGGTCTTGATAAAAGTGATATAACTTAATCACACCAACACTAACATTTTGTGAAATTAAATTCAAAATCACAATAGTAATAAAATCATGTAACAAGACATGGTAATCATGTGTTTTAAAATATTTCTGTATCACGTATTGTGTATTTACCCATTTAGAAATATTACATGAAAAAACATCTGGAACTTTTAATCATTCCATGAACTAAAGAAGTTGTTTCATCCCCACATTTTTCATCGTATAACAGGAAGTAGGGAATTTCCTTTTATTTAGACCAATTAACTCATGATGAAGTGTTTATCTTATACAACAATCTATCAAATCATGAAGAGACTTCAAATTGTCTTTGTTTTCATTTTTGATTTAAAATAGCAGAAAGTAACATCTCACAATTTTTTTATGATATGAATTACAGCCAAACAATGATGTATTATATTCAATGACCAATATAGCAACTCAAATATTATGATTTTCATTCTCCAAGTGTTATTGGAATTTGAATTAACATATTTTTTCTTTCTAATACTTGATTGAATTTTCCCAAGGACATAATTCAAATCATCATGTTATTTAATAATAACCATTATTAACATTAATTTTGGTGTCTAATCTATCTCAACGGTATTTTCAAACTCTCTCTGATTTTTCCTGTATGGATGATCTATTGGTAGAAGTCGCCAATTCCCTATGAAGATAAATGTTCGTCAAAACATTAATCTTCGAGAATGGGTATTTTTCCTAAAAATAGAATAGGATAATTAATCATTAGTACTCCATCCATACATCATTATATAGGTAGATAAATCATTTATCATCCATAATAAAGATACACAAAACATAAAGTACTCCTTCCTGAATGAATCATACTCTTGTGCACCAATAATCCAATTCTCCTTAAACTCACCTATTAATGAATGAAAGTATATATCAATATCAATTGTAAGATCAATGGGTCTATATATCAATATACACCTGATAGTAAAAGGATTTTTGATAAACATATATGAATGAACATTATAAATGTGAATGAAAACCGATCAAGAACATTAAGCAGTATGCGTTTGATGAAATGGGTAGAAAACATCATAGGATAATCCCAATATAGTATTTCATGGGTCAGTTGCAAAATTAGGATGTAACCTATCAACTTTTTTCCAAGCCAACCCATCTGCAGGATGTACTATTTCATCATTATCCTTATTTCCTTCATATTTATGCTATATCATATTATTTTACATTTGTTCTAACTTATAAAGTTTTTGAATCCTATGAATTAAAGGGAAGTGCCACATCACTTTCTCTGGTATGCGAGATTGTGTTCCATCATTATCAATCTTCCACCTTGATGTTCCAAACTATCTTCACTGACTCAACTATACATTTTCCATCTAGAACAGATAATAATATTTGGGGAAAAATGAATATTAATAGATGAAAATCCAATTTTTTTCAAACAACATTTATTCCATGTAATCATTTTCTGGAATACATGAATCCTCAGGCAGTAAATCCTAAATAAATATAAGTAGATAGTCAACTGCAATATTACTAAATCCAAACATTGTTTTCCCATGATATTATCACATTAAAAACTCTTGTTTTCACATTTTACCACAGGCCAGATATACTGAGGTATTTGTATCTTCCATCATCTTTCTAACACTCTCAACATCATCATCCTGATTACTAAATTAAAACTTTGTTCTAGTGTTCAATTTTTTTTCACATTTCTTCATGAGGAGCAGGTTTATGAATCAAAAGGAAACAGATCGAAAATAATATTTTTCATAATATTCCATTCTGCTGAATCGATGTCATTCACCACTTGAACTTTTTATCCATTTTGATACCAAACATGATAATTATTTTTTGGAAACCATGTTTAGTGATATAGTAACTCACTTACTCATGAGCTAACCATGGTCTTCCAATAAAATAAAAACACATGAATCGGATCAATCAAACATCTGAATCATTAGTGAATTCAAAGTCCAAGAAATATATTACCTCCTTCTAAAATTCTTCAATGATCTGATTAACATTGTACATCTAGTGTCCATCAATTCTGTGTCATATAAACATACATTAAATAAATAATCAATATGATGAATTAACATTTTATATATTGTTTCATAAGATAATAAGTAACCATCAATAACATGTTAATAAAAAAATAATAAAAAATATTATGGTTAAGGGAGTTCATAAATGTTTTAAATTATAAAAAATCTTGAATAGTAACAACTTTATATGACCACATAAGATTACATTTTTGTACATCAAACACCCACATTAAAACTTAGATGTTTGAACAATGACCTATTATATTTTTTATAGAAATCTTTTACAAACACCCCATCTTGGAAACCACCCCTCCTGACACCCCCTCCCTTCTAGACTCCACTCCCCCTCCCTCCTGGACACCGCCTCCTGCATATCCCACTCCCCCTGCACCCCACACCCACTTCTCCTACCCCCTCCCCCCCCACACCCCCTGCACACTGCCCCCATCCCCCTGACCCCCCCATGTGCACCACCACTGCCCCCCATTACCCTAGACATCCCCTCTCTCGACACACCCTACACACTGCCCCCAGCCCCCTTAACCCCCACCCCCTCCTGGACACCCCCCCCTGGACACCTCCTCCCCCTGGACACCCCCTCTATCCTGAACACCCCCTCCCCCTGGACACCCCCACCCTCCCCCATGAACACACCCTCTTGGACACCCACTAACACCCCTCCCATACCCCTCCCTACCCCCTAAACACTGTCCCCCTATCACCCTTCACCCACACTACCCCTACCCACTGCCACCTTCCCCCTTCACCCTAATTTCACTACTGGAAATGGAGTCTTTCCCAATGGTTCTGAATCATTGGGAAAGCCTGCAGAATTATTGGTATATGTTATACCAACTGTTTTGCAAACCATAGGGAGGTAACCCATTGGGAAAAGTTATCCCAACGGTTTATAAAGAACCGTTGGTATAGGTTAGTAAAATTAACCTATTCCAACGGTTTGGCCAACCGTTGGAATAAGTTTTACCAAAGATTCACCTTGAACCATTGGAAAACTTTTCCCTATGTCTTTCCCAACGGTTTGAGTAAACCTTTGGGAAAGTTAAATAAATAAAAATGAGTTCTTACGGAGGTTTGAACCCACAACCTCCTCGTTATAAATCAATGACATTACCACTATCCTAGAGTATCCATTGATAATATATTAGGATAAATATATATGTCTATATATATATAATTATATTTAATTTATATATTGATGTATTCAATGATATTTGGCCAATGTACTCATAAAACCTATCCCAGTGGTTTGGCCAAACCGCTTGGAAAGACATACCTATGGGATTTTTCCCAACGGTTTGTCCAAATCGTTGGGAAATCCATGCCATTAGTGGGATTTCACAACAGTTTGGCCAAACCGTTGGGAAAGGGGGCCTATACAAACAGTTTTTACAACTGTTGGTATCGAAGCGTTGGGAAAGGTCAAGATTCCAGTAGTGTTTCCCCCAACCTTCACCACCCATTGCCCACAAACTACACCCACACTACCCCCCACGTCCCTGCCCCATGCACACTACCCACTGGGCACCCCTCCCACCTAGACACCACCCCTCCCCCTGGACCCCCAACCTCCCTCCTGGACACCCCCTCATGGAAACCCCCTAACACCCTTCCCCCGACCCCCCTCCCTACCCCATGTCCCCTTCACCCCCACTACACACTAAACTCTCCCACCCCAGCCTCCTTCACCCCAACTAGCCCCCAACCTTCACCCCCACTACCCCAACTGCTCCCCCACTACTCCCCACACATGAACCCCCACTTACCACCCCCCACACCTACTTGCACCCTTCACACCCCCTGCCTTCCTCACCCCCACTACCCAATGCACACTTCCCCTACCCCCTTCATCCCATCTACCCCCCCCCCCCCCCCCGCCCCTCCATCTGCATCGCCAGTACCCCCCCACCCTCACCTACACCCACACCTACTCCCCCTCTATATAGTAGTAATTATAAAAAAAATCCTATATAAATTACATCAAATAATACAACGATAATTAAAAATTATAAGGGGGAAAATAATTTCCTTACCATAAATGTAACATAGAAATGAAACTAAAAACATCTATAATGGAAATATAAGGGTATATATTGGATCAGGCTCTCGGGCTCTGACCACCCGACATGTTCAACATCACCATGAACTGCTAATCCTCACTAATACCATATCCACTAAATTCAAATCCACTATTTCTACCATCTATAAAAGGCATGAAATATATAGGCAAATAACCTTTAGTTATGTGTATATGGATACCCCAAATTACACACAAAGAACGAATAGGGAAGAAATAATATAAAATGGCTGGCTAAACCCATAAGGTAAGATGGTAACGAAACCCAATTCCAACAACTATCCAACACATAATATACAATGCCTAAATAATAACTGTAATATATCATGAATCCCATCACTATGACTATCCCAAACCTCTCATAAACAATCCCAAAAACCTCTTAATGTCTTACACACATCATCATAAAATACTTATAATGAAATTAACCAAAAAAGAAACATTTTGTCCTCTGTTATTCTCCCAAACATCTCTCTACCAAACCTAAAGCAGAAGGACATCATCCTATGTGAGGAAAGAGGATTGAAAAGTAATGAATATTGTTATGTTACTAATAAAAACTCTTAATCTCTCATAAATATGATAATTATAGCTCATATAATCTAACTTTTTTAAGATTAAATGAAGGAACTATCATTCTAAGAATGAACCATCCCTCAAATTCATCTCATGAGAACCAGACCTAGATAAACAATTCCATGTTCTTGAATATATAGTTCTTATATTTATTTTAATTCTCATTATATTTCCATTATTAAATCAATTCTTGTTACACAAATGATTCAACATAATATCATCAATTCAAAATTGCATCACATATTCATTAAATAATAACTGAAGATATTTTAATGAATGATATATTTAAAATGTAATCTTTCCATACACTTCATCATCATTATAGATTTTAGTTCTTCAATTATATTTCAAAAATACATCCTATTTCCCATAGGATAACACAATTTATTTGATGTGTATATATTCATAATTTAATTATAATCTATTGGTATAAGGATATCATGATTTTAAATCACAAGATAAGAAAAAAATAATTACAACAATAAAGGCATGATAAATCTAACAATGTGAAATTAAAAAGAATCATAAACATACAAAATCCACTACCCTCATGAATATGGAAGTTTAGATGAGTCTAACATGGAAGAAGATTATAATTTTAGGTACCATGGTAAAGAAGCATTAGTGAATGTCACTGATAGAATAATAATTGAAAATAGTGATAGTAATAACTATGATTTATTGGGGTGAGTTGATCGAAAGGTATTGTTTGAGGTATCCCTTAAATAACATCAGAAATAAAGGGATAAAACCATGAATGAAAATGTATTATTTCCTAACCTAAATCTCTATATAAAAAAATAAGAGTTCGAAAAATCCAAAAGGATTGCATAGATTAAAAAATTGAAAATTGGAATTTTTGGAAACTTAGACAATTCATTGATCTCAAGCTCAATGTGGAGGAATTATAGTGAATCAATGATGGTTTGGCCAGTACTATAAAATAATAGGTTATGAAGGATGAAGAACAAGGTGTAGAAGTCAGGGTTTGGTGGATTATTTGTAATGAATGACAATGACTCTTTACACTTGACATGAAATTTGGTTACTCAAGGTGAAAAGTTCTAGTTATAGAAAAATATATATCCTATGAGTTTTGATAAAGTGAGTATTTCTATTCCAAAGGTGTCTCGACATAAAAAAAGGGAAATATAATATGTAATATGATAAAATAGTGTATAAAACCACACATCATTCCAGAACATTGGCCTTAAATATTTAGAGTAAGGTGAAATTGGGATAATCTTAATAGATCAAATATAAAGTTGTCAGAAATGGGAGAATGAAAAAAAATATTAGGAGTTTTTATAATAAATAATTTAGAGAAATCTAATATGATTTCAATATCAAAAATGAATTAATTGAGAGAAACAAAAAAAAATAGTTAATATTTTTCTCAATCATAATCTTATTATTTAAATGGTTATTGTTTTTGGTGTGATGGATATAGGCAAAAGGATGCCTACTATGCCACTAGTTTACAATGAGAGGTGACTCTTGAGACCCATAAAAAGTATATCAATAGCTTAAAACATCTTACCAAAAATATAAAAAATGTTCCTTTGTTTTTCATGATGAAAGGGAGTGTTCTGAAAAAAAATCATCATAAGTATCAAACATCATAAGTAGTTATTCAATATTCATAGAAGAAGATGAAATAATATTAGAAGTAAAAAGTATCTAACGTTTTATTGAATGATATATACATTACAAATTTTTGGTTTTGGGATAGATGATGTACCTCACACAAGACCTTAAATAAAAGACTTATTATAGATATCAATTATGATAAAGGTGGATTGGTTCTGTTTTCTAGTGATGAATAAATTATGATCATTTGGTTTGTAGAGGCTGAATTTAGTAAAATAGATCTTTAGAAGATAAGAGTGCAATTGAAATCATGATCGTTTAGCCTATAGATATCTATTACAATAATAAGAGTTCGATTGAAACCATAAATGAACCCATAAAATACCGTGGAGGATGGCGTTGATTGGAAGCTTCGGGGTGGAGGGTGTTGAGGGCACAAAGGTCGTATGGAAGGGGGCATCGTAGGGAGACAGGTCTTAGAGGAGGAGGGCACTGCAGTGGGAGTGTTTTTCAAGGAGGAGGGCACCGCAGTGAGAGTGGTCTTCGGGGAGGAGGGCACTGTATTGACAGAGGTCTTCGGGGAGGAGGGTGTCCTGGTGAAATAGGTCATTGAGGAGGAGGGCCCTACTGTGAGAGATGTGGTTTGGGATGAGGGAATCGTTGTGAGAGGTCCTGGAGAAAGATGAGAGGTTATCCAATAGGATGGTTGTGCGGTGATTGGGTTGGGGATTGGTGGAGAAGGAGGTGCACGATATTGATTGTGGGGAAAATTACAATTGTGGGATACAAAGGGATATATCCAAGTATGTTAGATTAAACTGTGGCAATAAAAAATCTATAGCCACAGACATATAAAACATTTTATATAGTTCAGTGGCTATAGCTTATATTTCTACAAGTGATATAAGAAATATTTAATAGATAATTAGTTAATTAGAAATATAATTATTAGTTAGATAATTAATTAATATAATCATTAATTAGTAATTATTAATTACTAATACACAATAATTAATTAATTAGTAATATAATTATACAAGTAGCTATGGTTTGGCATAGTGGTAAGTACCCGTAATCTTGATTCAAAAATTGGGGTACAAAACCCACTGGTCGCAAGCACTATTGCGGTAATGTAGTAGCGGAGGAACTATACCAACGGCTGGCACTGTAGCAATGGTAGGCATTGTAGTGGCGGTGGAGACTCTAGCAGTAACGGACACTGTAGCAGTAGTGGGTACTGTGTGGTTACTGTAGCAGGCGGGTATTGTTGCAGTTCTATTCACAGAATGGGCCTTGAGCCAAAAATTCGGGCATACGGGCCATGTAATAGGCTACATGCCCTCTGTACATTCGGGTTATGTGATGGGTCTCCCTTTACCAAGTGATAATAGGTCTTTGCTTTACTTTAATAATAGAATGAGGCTTCAACCCAAACCTTTAAATATATAAATATATAATAATAAATTAGTTAATTATTAATATAATTGTGTAATAATTAATAACATAATTACCAATATAATTAATAACTAATAATTATTAATTATCAATTATTAATTATATAATAATTTATTAGTTAATTATTATTATTTATTATTTATTACATATTTATTAATCGGGTAATTAGTAACATATTTATTAATTATAATTTTTTATTATTTGTTGTATAATAATTAATTAGTTAATTTGTAATATAATTATGAATTATAAAAAAATTAATTAATTAGTAATATAATTATTAATTATAATTATTCATTATAATTATTAATTATTAATTATTTAATAAATAATTATATACGTAGTAATTTAATTTTTAATTATAATTAGTAATATGATTATTAATTATTATTATTAATTATTAATTTTATAATAATAAATTAGTTAATTAGTAATATTATTATAAATTACAATTATTTATTACTAATATAAAAAAATTAATTAGATAATTATTAACATAACTATATAATAATTAATTAGTTTACTAGTAATATAAGTATTAATTATACATTAATTAATTAATTAATTAATAATATTATTATTATTTATAACTATTAATTATGAATTATGTAATAATTAATTAGTTAATAAGTAATATAATTATTAATTATAATTATTAATACAATTTCTAATTATAATTTTCAATTAGTAATAATTTAACAATTAATTAGTTACTTAGTAATATAATTATAAATTATAATTATTCTTTATAATTTTTAAATTTTAATTATTAATTATATAATAATTAATTAGTCAATTAGTAATATAATTAATAACTATATACTAAATAAATAATTAGTTGTTTTTATTATTAATGTCAAGAAAATATCTCTTTTAACTAGGCCGAGGGAGACCCATTACATAGCCCGAGCACCCAATGGGCATGTAGCCCATTACATGGAATGTATGCCCAATATTTTTTGGCCCAAGGCCCATTCTCTGAATTAAACTTCTACAGTTCCTCTTGCTACATTACCTGTACTGTACCCACCATTGCAATAGTGTCTTGTCGCTTCTATAGTTCCCACTGTTGCTATTGTGCCTTCGCTGCCACAGTACCACTACAATACAACTATAGAAACTTACGGTCATGGGTTTTGAACCCCCATTTTTCATGTAGGATTACAGGGTGCATACCACTAAGCCAAACACCAAGTATATTTAATTAGTCATATAATTATTAATTATAATTATTAATTTAAATTATTAATTATCAATTATATAATAATTAAATTGTTAATGAACAATATAATTATTAATTATTTATTAATAATTATTAATAATTAATTAGTTAAGGATTAATACTTTAATTAGTAAAATTATTTTTAATTATAATTATTAATTATATATTAATTAATTATTTAATTAGTAATATATTTATTAATTATTAAATTAATAATTATTAAATATAATAAACATTTCTATTGCTAATTAACTAATTATTTATTATATAATTAATAATTAAATTACTAAATAACTAATTTTTAATTATAAAATTAATTATTAATAATTAATAATTAATAATTATAATGAATAATTATAATTATTAATTATGCTACTAATTTACTAATTAACTAACAATGTATTATATAATTAATAATTAAGTTACTAGTTAAATAATTTATTATTATATATTTAATAATTATATAACTATTAACAAATTAATTATTATATAATTAATAATTATATTATGAATGAACTTATTAATTATTGTATAATTAATAATTATATTACTAATTAATTATTATATAATTAATAACGATATTACTAATTAACTAATAATTATATAACTAATATTTATATAATTAATATTTATATTTATTATTAGCTACGTAATAATTTATAATTAATAATTATATTACCTATTAACTAATTAATTATTAACTATTTCTTATATGTTTAATCAGTGTTTTAAGTTTAATTTATATTCATCTTATATTTTATATTTTATATTCTTTCAAATCCACATACTAGAAACACTTTTATGTTTCATGTAGGTGGGTTTGAAATCTTATAAATAATTTTCATCAACCTTTTTTTTGAAATTCAATTTTTTTCAACTATTTCTTATTTGTTTAATCCATGACATTTGGGAATTTTATTCCTAGGGTATTCCATGCATGTCCCTCACTACATCAACTCTGTGCTCGTAGATGGTGAACCATGTTCAGCCTGGAATGAAGTCAAGCTATGTCTCGGAGGTAGGGTCATCTTGCTTGGCATACCTACTACTCTCCTTGACACCGTGGTGAGAGATTCCAACCTTGTCATGGATCACGCTCAAACTAATGATCGTTGGTATGGCAGTTGCATGCAAGATCTTGTTTCAGAACCGATATTTACATCAAAGCCATCTGGTATTTTTGTTGACTCCAAATCCATGTCTTCGGCTATGAATCATGAGGCCCAAGCACCTATTGAAGGTGGTGTGGAAAAACATTCTTCGTTGGTTGTGTTAAATGTTCCTGTAGTCCATGAATCTATATCTGAGATGGATGTTCCGGATAATGGTTATCATCGCGTAAATGAAGAGATGCAGTGGCAATTTGTGCTTAAGTGGGTGTCACAAAAAGATATGTTGTCTCCTGCTATGATTTGTGGTTCATGGTTGAAGACATCACATGATGCCTTGATGGTCCTGAATTTCAATGGTTCTGTAAAGAATCTGAATGGAAGATTTTCAATGGATAGTCCTGTATTGGCACCACTGTTTTCTTCCCTCATTGACTCCTCCTCTAGTTGGATCCTTTGAAAGGGGCCAGCTTCTCATGTTTATGTAAATTATAATGTGTTGGCTGAGGGGATTGTATTTGGGATGAATTATCATATTTCACATCTTATTCTTCCTAAGGGTGAGAAACCTAGGAGGTTTTATGATCTCATCAATTGAATCTCATTTTTATGGGGAACCTTTGATTGGATATGTGTTTCTCTTTAATATGGATTCATTAATTGTATTTTTCCTTTGATTCTTGCAAAATACATACGTGGAGAATCAAGTCACTAGCTCTGAAGCCTGGATAGATTCACCTTCAACAATGGTCACTAGAATTCAATTCCTCAAGTGGAAAGAATGCCTTTTCTTAGGTGTTATTGGTTTTCAAGGTCTTAATTGGGTCCTTTGGCCTTCAGATATTCAATATGACATTAGAAAGGCTATTTGGACTCCTATTCCTCTCGACATGGAAAATGAAGTTGTTCAATTTAGACATTTTTTAAGAAATTTAGTGGAGATTGATCTGAGCTCCACCCTAGTTGATAGGGTAAAACTCCCCACTCCAACTGATAATATTCATATTTATTTTGAATATGAAAGAAATCTTCTATTTTGTACTAAATATATGGCCATTGTACATTCAATGAAGTTATTTCGGAAGAAGATCTCATGTGAGAGATGTGGAATCAAGGGCAATCTAGCTACTCTCTGTAGATGGAATCCCAAGAGAAAACTTGTGGGGTTTTCAATGTCTCTTGCTTATGATGATGATGTTCTCCAAAGACCAGTTTTTACTATGGCTAATTTGTTGAATAAGTCTTCCGTTTTGTTTCTAGTTCTAATGAAAAAGTTATCATGGTGGGTAAGTCCTTGATGTGAAGTGATAGTGGTCCCTCTTCTGCTCAGGTTGATTTTTCTAAAGATATTACATCCGTTGAAGCTGTTTAATTACTTGAGACTATAAAAGCTACTAGCCTCTCTGTAGCAGGGTCTCTTGATCATTATGACTATTTATTTCAAAACATTAGTTAGTCCTGGTCTAGTATTTCTCAGTGATGGGACTCTTGAGTTGACTCATGGGTTGGATCACATTAGGACTCCTAAACATGTTGATTGTCAAAAGGAAATCCAAAATATTTTGAATTCTCCTAAGATATCTAGAAAGTGGGGTGACATATCAGAGGAAGATGTTTTGGAAGCGAGAATCCGTTAGTCTATCTCTTTCAAATACGACCTCTTATCTTGAAAAGGGAAGGTATATGATTTTATGGACATCACTACTGATTCCACAAAAGGATGGTTGAGGAAGGATTATTCTAAAAAACCTTGTAGTCTGCCTAACTGATCTCCTATGTTACCAGGAATGTTCAATAATGATATTATTACGATCCGAAATCAGGGTATGCCCCTATCAAAATAGGAAACAGCTGTTGAATCTAATTATTTTAATGAAATGTTTTATTATGATCTTTTAATTTTTTGACGGATGAAGTAAAATCCCTTTCTTTATCCCCACCCATCTCTTGTGTACATTTTCCATTATTTTATGAAATGGTCAGAATCATATCTTTTGGTTGGACTTGATGTTCACTATTTCATATATATTTAAACTATGTTTAATGTTTCATTTATATTCTAATTATAGTTTTTATTTTATATTTTCATCAAATCAATGTACTTGATACATTTCTGAATCCCACGTCAAAAATGCAAAATGTTCTGCACAGGAAAGGGAGAACCTGCATCCCACATCAAAAATGAAGAATGATTTTCAGGGAAAAACTTCTTATTAAAGGGAGCCATGGGTGACAGTTTCTATCAGAATTTAGACTACATTAATGATAGCACAACTAGATATTAAATAGTAGATAATTTCAACTGAAATTATATATATATAAACAAAACAAAACAAAACAAAAACTAATAATTTTAAAAATAAAAAAATAGTAAAAAAATTAATGCATCCCTCTTCAACTTCACGATGGATGTGTGAATGGGGTTCATGCATTATTTTCACACCTAAGATGCATGAACCCTATTAACACATCTTCTTGGGATTGGGGATATGTGAATAAGGTTGATGAATCTCAAGAACCATTTCTTAATATACTCCTAACCCTATCCCGTTTTGTAATTTTTTTAAAAAAAACCTAGATTTAAAAATTACTCCAATGATATTCTAGTAAAATAAATATGAATTATTATATTGGTGTGAAATGTTTTCCACAACTAAATTTGAGGTGTTCTACTTATATAGAAAGAGGGATTGAAAATTTATTATTACACATTTCATTGTGCTATGAAAAAGTCAAATGTAAAAAAATATATATGTTGACTTTACATCCGTGATATATGGTTTTAACAAAGTTTCACATACCCAAGAAAATGTATTTAGAATTCCTCTTACCTCTATTTTTTTGTTTTTTTTGAAAAAAATATTTTAGGATACCATAGAATTCAAAAATGGGGTAGGGATTAAAATACATTTTTAAATGGGTCTCAAGAATCATCAACCTTGTTGATGCTTTTTCCCTCACTAGAAATCATAAAAGAGGATCATGGTTCCTCTATAAAATTTCTTGAATTAAGGGTAAACATCATTAAATCTTCCTCGATATTTTTTTTGATAATAATTAATATATATAGATATATATATATAAATATTAAACTAGATATTATAATAAATATCAATGAAAATTAATTAAAATACAAGAAAAATAATTTTATATATATAAATATTAATTATTAATCCATCAATATTAATAATATATTATTAAATAATAATTCAATATTTATAAATATTAATAAAATATTAATGATTATTATTGAAAACTAAATAAATATTCATAATTAAATGAAAATATTAAAAACTATTGATTAAATTTTTAATAAATATTCATAATAATTAATTAAATTTTCATAAATACTAATGTATTTAAATAAATGTAAACCAATGTTAAAATTAAAAATAAGGAGTAATAAAATTATAATAAATATTAATTAAATATTCTGAAATATTAATTAAATATTCATAAATATTCATAAATATTCATAAACACTAACACAAATTCATTCATTATCTTCTATTAAGAATACAAAGGAATAAGTACTGAACTAATCTACAATCCTTTTAGATTATTTCCTACTATAGTTGGTTATACCCCCATCTATCTTTTTTTCCACTTTACTATAATAGGTTATACACCCCAGAAGAAAAAGAATTTTCTGCAACAAGTATGTATCCACAGTTACGAGATTCACTTTTCTTATTATTTTCTGATCCACTTCAAAAAATCATCACTTCCTCCACAAGTTACCTAAATCAAATTTAATACTCCTTAAATATTCAATAATTTCAATAAATTTTTAAGGAACTAGTTGGTCTTGATTCATATTCTAGAAAATCAGTCAAGAAATCTTTCTCAATAAACTTCAGTTCAATTTTCCTGGGGCCTATAACCTCGAAATGAATGCCCTCATCCAATTGGCCTCAGTCCAATTCTCTTTCTATAAATCATTCTTCAATTGGGTAGAAACTCAATCGGAAGATCAAAATTCCTCCGTCTGATGTATGTTCATATGGTTCAACTCGCTTATATGGATGTTGCTCTGATGAGATCACTCTGATGTAATTTCTCCAATGAAGTGTTTTTTGATGGACCTGTTTTGATGGAACTTCTTTAGGTCCAACCTGAAAGACAATGTATGTTGGGAAACTCAATACCTAAAAATAACATCAGAGATCTCAATACACATTAAAAATTCATGTTTCTCACATTATACATATGTCATGCAATCTCCTTTTATTGACATCTGTAAATGAAAACGGTGGGAAAAAAATTCACATATCACTCAACAAAATTCATAATCCTGAAATTCTATTTCATTTCAGACATCAACTTTGACTTCATCCACTCTTCTCAATACTTTTGGGAGCTTCTATAATCTTCCCAAATCTTTATACTTTTTTATGTTCACAACTATTTATTTAATATGATTCTTCAATATGATTCATCATTCTTATTATTCGTTATGATGAAAACATATAACAAAATTATGATGAAAAATTATGATGACTACTTATAGACACTGAATGTCTTCTCATATAGGTTTTTTGTACCAATTAATAAATTAATGACATTGAAAACCATTGTAAAATATATTCAAAGTATTTATCATTTTCTTCAATTCATTACACTACTGATCTCACCTATGATGGTTTTATTGGTGTTAATACGTGTCTAATGAATCGTTCCAGGATTTTCTATGATAAGCATTATCCACGGTAGTATAATGAGTCTTTATTTCTTTTTGAGAAACAATCAATGTTTTTTTATTTTTCTCCTAAACCAATTATATTTGAAAAATGAATGAATTCTTGTTTTCATGATGAAATTAAAATACATTTCATTATGAAATAATGATTTCAACTCTAATAATACTATGTATCTAATATATAACAGATACCATTAATATTTAACAGTGTTAGATTCCATTATGATTGATTGGTGGCATGTTGTATCTGATGGAATAGTGTTGAAAGAGTCTTCTTTTCTTCAGAAATGTCAATCTTCTAGTCTTCTAATTTTGTCATAACAATGGTTCTCATGCTAATGATCATAATTATCATATCACTAGTATTAATCAAACTGATGAGGAACAACTTGAACGCTTCACATAATATTTATCTCTCTTCTATAAACTCCATCTTGTATCATGACTTTCGCGTGACATTAAATACCATTAGGATTGCAATATAATAATTGTAATTACATTGGATAATTTGTAACATTCCATACATCCATAAACGTCATTCATACCAACTGAGGAACAATACGATGGGCAGCACCAACACTCCCCCTTTCCTAAATATAGATAGAATAAAAAGTTTTACATATAACTAATGAATTTTGTGAAATAAAAAACAAAAAATCATCGTCATATTTAACATGAGAGTCATTCCAACTTTGGTACACTTATTTATTGAGATAACAAATTTAATTTATGAATCAATACAATTTCCAACATCTTCATACATTCTATAAATATTCCTATCAAATCTATCCTATTTAATGACTCATACATATGGTCTGAGTCCAATAATTTGGATTATATTTTTAGGCCGATAGTTCTGGATCTATTTGACAACTTCACACACTCCCTTTTTTTCAATCCTAGCTTCCATTAACATTTCAGCATACTTTGTTTCATCAACATAATCATCATATTTATCTATTGGAAACAAATAAATCAAAAACACAATTAGGGAATAACAATACCACCTTTGTTTTTTTTAAATACCCACTTTAACCCTTTAAAAACAACACCATTTGGTGTACACTTTTTCTTCTCCTTATTATTTCTTTTCCCCCTGTTTCATATTTCTCATAATTTCAATATGTCTCCCCCTTATTAAAAATAAAATAGATATGGGCTATCATGAAAATTTTATCCATTTTTGAAAAATGATCTCATTCCCACCGGTTGGAACTATTCATCTTGGAAACTTGAATGTATTTTTCAAGAGAGCATAAGTATCACAATACATTCTTAGGAAAGATCCTTTAACATAACGACTCTATGTCTATGTTGGTGAAACCAATATTGAAACAATGTATGTATAATCATGGTTTTCAATGTTTTCTATAGTACTACATTCATGTAATAGATTTTACATTAAGGATAAATCATAAAAATATTTTTTTAATATAAATGTAACACGAATCCATATAAACAAACATATCATAAAGACATGGTGTCTAAAAACAACTATCAAAAACTCAAATTTTGTAAGCTTATTAAATTATTTTTCAACAATATTAAGAGACTCATCCACATCAGAATCATTATTTCAAATGCATTAATTCCCTAAAAGTTAGTAAAAATAGAAACATTTTTCAAATAATGCGGGAACCCTTGTTTTTTTGTTATAAGCTTATTTCTTAATGAGATTCCTCTCATAGACTTGGTTTTTTCTTATTCTTCTTGGAATTTTCAGTGGATGTATTTTCTTCCTTATGTTCATCATTCTTAGATTTTGTAACAGGTTACTTTAATCTATAAACTCTTTTAATAAGGATGTCAATTTCATTTCCGAATTTTGAACAATTTTTATATTGAGTTTGCAACAACTCTTTCATGAAATCCTCTTATCCCAGCTGGATAGTCAAACAACTTTAAGTATCACACCCCTCTTGCTCCAATCCCTTTCATCTTTTCTGAATATTAAAACCAAATTGTTTTTGGTATCTTTTAACAACTCTTATCACATCTTCAAAAACAATTTTATTCAATTTTTATTCTACATATATTTTTTATTATTATATCATATATTCCATGTCTACTTGTTCTATCCAAATAACTAAGCACTACTTATTTTTAGACTCAGTATTTTTTTCTCCTCTTTATTAAAATATTCATCTTTCTTCATATTCTATGTTTTATTTTTCATTTACACATAATTATTAGGAAAATAGCATATTCTATGCTCACCTTAGATCCCCCTTTATTGATACCTATTTATAGGGACATGTTTTATACAATCTTGAATAAGAATTCTGTCTAAAAACTCCACAAAAAAAATAATGACCTCTGAATAATTATTTTTGAATTGAAAGAAAACATTTTCAGAGTGTTGTTATTATTGTTTCTACACAAATCATGGTTAAATATTCATAGGAAGATACTTTCCTAAATAATTCTCATCTTTCTTGGGGAATGAATTTTTCTCACAACTCATCTTTTTTAATCCATTTTGTTCACCATATATAGACTTTTCACCATTTACATCCACTAAATTGGTACTATTTTCTTTCATCATTCTTATCATACATTGTGTTATAATAAAAATTTTATGTGTTTCTAAAAAAATCATTTTCTTTATCACCCAAATTACATTTCATAACATCTTTGATTTTATCGAAATTAGATACCTTCAACTAATTCTACTACCTTTCTTAAAAAAAGTGTAAATTTTATTTTGTTGAGATCCTCATTTCTAGCTGAATTTTGTTCATTACTTTTCATTTTTCATTCAATCTCACCATTCTAAAAAGTGAGGTATTTAAAATAATTATACAAATTCCATATTTATTTATTGAGTAGAGTATTTTTTCAATTGAATTCTAAAAATTCCTTTTAATAATTGATCTAGTTTCATTCATCTCGTCATAATCATAATCACTACTAGATGAATAAATCCATTTATGACTTGAGAAAGAAAGTCGAGTTAATGATCATGTTCATCACTAGATAATGAATCATCCTTCTTTCTTTTGTTTATATTTTTTTTTTCTTATTATTATAAATAAATAATTCCTTATTATTCTTCCAATTCTATTTCTATGATTTATAATCATACTCCTTAGACACATACTATTCAAATTTATTCTTAGGATAATTCTATAAAAAAATTTCTATTCAGTTAAAAATTACAACAATTGTGGTTACATATATTCCATTTTCCATTATTGTATTTCACTAAAAGATGGAAAATTATTGTGTTGAAATCATCATATTATTCCACTACAACTAAATCACTTGATTATTATTTATCTTCTTTGTTTTTTTCCACTTCAATAATTATTTGAAGGCCATTTCTTGATCCGCACCATTCATAACCATCCCAGTTATCATTTCATAAGTTACAAGAGTACTTTTGACATCATCCAAAAGGTGATTTTCATGATCTCTATCTTCCAAATATGAAACTTTGGCATCAAACATATTAAGAAGAATTATCATGATCTTTTCAATATTTGTTAAGCCTTCTTGATTCTCACCAAGACATATTATGGTGCTAAAAATATCATTTACCCTTATAAAAAAGTTCCAAATATATTTATAGTTAATAATTTTTAGATCTTCATACTTTAGCCTCCAAATATGTATATTTTTTTCTTCTTCATTTTTTTATTACCCTCATAAATGTTTTCTAACTTATCCCATATACCATTGGTAGTTCCGACAAACATTTACCCTAAGAAACTCACTTTTAGATAGTTATGAGAGTAAAGTACTTTTATCTCTTCAATCATCCTCAAAAAATTTCAAATTATCAGATGTAAGAGTATTGTTATCAATATAAGGATAAAATACATATATATCATATCCCAAAAAATGATACACAAGTGACACAAGATATAGTAGCATTCTATCTTAATAGATATGATAGTTCTTACCATTGAAAACCAAAAAACCATTATATATCATTTAATTAAAATTATCCATTATTAGAGATAGATCATTAATATGGATCCTAACATGATACTAAATGTTGTTTCCAAGTAGGATCTAAACCCTTTATAAGGGGGTGAATTAGTGGTTAATTTTTCTTTTATAAGAATGTTTCTTAACCCATTTATAAGAACATTAATATCCTCTGAAACCCGTTGGAAGTATGATCCACTAAAATATAACACACAACCTCACATTTGAAATGAAAAAAATGTAATTAAAAAACTACATGAGATATTTACAAGAATTGGTAAAAAGACCTAATATTTTCCAAGTTGGATATTCCCACCAACAAGAATTTATTCACTATCTTCTTTATATATTTCAAATCCATAATCAGTGAATAGTTCTAAAATCCTAGTAGAAACATTCCTTCTATATTTGATTATACCCCACAAGAATACCTTTAAGTATGCATGTTTTAAAATATGGTTATACACGCTAGAAAAATATGCATTTTTAGATACTTGTAAGTTTCCATTGTTACCAGATTCACTTTTATTCTTCTTTTCATATCCACATTATAATGTCTCTAATTCAACCATAAGTAAGATAGATCAAACTTTTATAGATTACAATTTACATGAACATCAACAATTCTCTATGGAACTGGTTTCTATTAATACCTCTTCCTGAAACATGGTCCTGGAAACTATGTCAACAAATGTTAGCTTGGTTTTAAGGGGGTCTGATAACCTCAATAAGAATGTCCCTATCTAATTTTCATTGATCAGATTCTATTTTTACTATTTATTCATAAATGGTGTAGAAACTCATTTTGAATCCGAAAATTAAACTATCTAATGGAACATAGTCTGATGAACCGTGATCCGATGGATTTCACACTGATGGTCTCACTCCAATGGATATTCTCTGAAGAAATGTTGTCCAATGGAACTTTTTCGGTTGAGCAGACTGAACCCCACTCTGATGGAATCTTTCTGATATAACCTTCTCAGCCTCACCCGAAAACAAATGTATGGTCAGAAATTCAATACATGAAAAAGAAAATTTCCGATCTATTAGAACATGTTATCAATTCACGTTTCTCACATTATAGAATTGTCATGTGCTCTACTTTTATAGGTTCCCCGTAATGGAAAAGGTGTGAAAAAAAATTTAACATAGCGATGAAAGAAATTTTCAATCCTGAATTTATCATTCATTTATATTTTCAAATTTGACTTCTTTAATTTTTCTCAATACATATGAGAGATTATTGAATCTTATCAAATATTCATACTTCTTCAAGTTCCCAAAAAATTCATCAGTTTGGTTCTTCAATATGATTTTTAATTTCAATTAATCATTATGATCAATACAAATATAGAACTGAAGATGACACAAAATGATGAACTCATGAAAACACTGAAATCATTCTCGTATGGATGCTTTGTACAAACTCATAAATGTTTGAAATTGAAAACCATTCTGATATATCCTTATATTATTTCTCATTTTCTTTAATTTATTAGATAAATGATCTCTCATCCGATGAATTTATTGGTCCCAGTACACATCTAATGGATTAGTCTTGGATTCACTATCATGTATGTTATTAGTGCTAGTCTGATGAGTCTTACCTATTCATGAGAAACAATCAATACATTTTTCCTTTTTCTATTGAACCAATTATAAGAGAAAAAATTATGGAAAATTTTTTTCTTGAACTAATTGAAATACAATTAAACCATCGCAAACTATTCTACATCCGATAAAACATTTCCTCTGATATAAAAATGAAACCCACAATATAAAAGATTGTGAGAATACGTTATGATTAATCGGTGGCATGCAGGGTCTGATGGTCCGGTGTGGGTAGTGGCTTATTTTCTTCAACATGATGAATCTTAAAAAAATTTAATATTGTTACACTGATGATTCTCAAACTAATAATATGAATCCTTCTATAAAGGGTGATCCTAACACTGATGAGTAGCAGCTACAATTATTTACATCCTATTATTCTCTCCTCCACAAACTCTAGCTTGTTTTCATGACTTCTTATGGAATTTGAATACATTTAGGATTAACATATATTCATCTAACTTACATTGGGAAGTATTATTACATCATATAAATACATCAACTACATTATTTCTAACTGATCCACAATACAATAGGTAGCACATGTACTCACCCTTAACTTTATAAGGAATGAAATCACATGTTTTGAAAATAACTTAAGACTTTTGTGAAATAAAAATCAACAAAGCATCATTATATTTAACATTAGATTCATTAAAATTTTGGTAAACTTCTTCATTACGATAACCACAATCATTTGAGGGACAATATGATTTCTAGCACCTTTTAAATTTCTATGAGCATCCCAAACTGATGGATCATATTCAACGACTCATTAATGTTGTCTGATTTAGATAGTCTAAATCGGATTGTCATATAGATGATTTTACATCTGATTGGTACGGTCGGCGGCATGAAAGGGCTCTACAATACAACATGTTGTGACGGGATGATGGGGGGGTTCCTACAAGATTTCCCTATATATATATCTGTATGTGTGTAGATATATATAAATATGGGTGTTATCTTGTCTATCCCTAGGAGAAACTATGGATATGGTTACTCCCTGAGTGTGTGTGCATCTATTTGAATGTAATTGTACCACCAGCAACAAATATATATATCCTAAATAAATATTACAAAATATTAAATAAATATTAATATATATTAAATAAATACTGTTAAATATTATTCAATATCAAATAAATATTATTAAATAGTAATAAATATTAATAAAAAATAAAAAATGTTAATGTATATTCAATAATATAAATATTTACATATATTTAGTAATATTTATTAATATTTACACAATTTTATTTAATGGTTATCTGTTATTTATTTATATTTATTGATATTTATTTATTTTTTATTAATATTTAGTTAATATTTACTTATATTCCTTAATATTTAGTTAATATTTATATTCTTAATAAAACAAGGTTTGACATTTATGCTTTTAAAATATTATTAATTTTATTGAATATTTATTTAATATATATTCATATTCCATTAAAATTTACTAATATTTATGATTATTGAAGAGACATTATTAAAATTTATTTAGTTTTTCCAGTTCTTTTTAATTTTTAATTAATTTTTACAAATATTTATAAATGATGAATAATATTTTTTTTTATTTATTAATATTTTTTTATACTACATATGTTTTTAAATATTTAATTAACATTTATAAATATTGAAAATTATTTCATTGTTATTATTTATATTTGTTAGTATTTTATTTATACTAAAAAATAATTTATAAGTATTAATATTTACTTATATATTTTTTATATTTATTGGAATTTATTAATATTTAAAAAATATTTATTAGTATTTAGGAATATATAATTAAATGTTTGTAATTTTTTAATATTTGATTAATATTTGATTTTTTTAATTAATGTTTATAATATTTATTAAAATTTGATTAAATTTTATGAATATTTAGGAATATTTATTTAATATTTATTATGATTTATTAATTCTAAAATTGTGTAGCCATTGATTTTGAATAACAAAATCCATGACCAAAAGTAAATTAAAAGACATACAAGGTAGGTGGAGGCAAGTCAACGTGACACCAAATTCCCACAAAACAATAATAAAATATCTCATCTATATCCTAGATTCCTTAGATACCGTCCTCTATCTTTTGGAAGTTAACAACACCACCATGTCTTGACCCTTCGCGGGGCCACACATTCATCATCTAATGATGTTGATCAATCTTCTTGAGAAAGAGTGAATGACATTCACTCTACCTTTAGAAATTCTACACAGGTAATGTGAACCTCATTCTCACTTCCTGACGAGGGCAGAAGAAATAATGGGGTTAACGCTTATTGAGGCCCATTTTTTAATATATTTCTAACCCAATCCAATTTTTTAATTTTTTTAATATACTAAAACCTGTCAAAAAATCTCCCTTAATATGAATTTTGACTCATCACCTTTTTTATACGTCACCACAAACTGACTAATACCCCAAAATATTTGGGTGGCCCATTCCATGGGCACCTTATATTCATCTTGTAAATGTTTTAATCATAGTCGTTGTTTTCTAATAGGAATAAAATTAAAGTGTGTTGTATATATCCCCAGAATACATTTTTACAATCCTAAAAAATATCAAAAACAATTATTTTAATTAATTCTATTATTATTATTATCATCATTTGTATATTATTTTTATTATGTTAATAAAACAATATTAATATGATTACAACTATTTAGGGAGGGAGATAAAAAAATCCATTGCGCCAATAATAATGTTAATTGTTGCTACATTGTTATTATTATAATTATTATTATAACTATCATCATCATTATTACAATTATTATTATAGTCTGGGGTGGGATGGGGTTTTGATGTACATCCCATGATCAAATCTGACCATGAATATAACATTTTGACAAGTTGTTATCCTACATGGATTATTATTATAGATTATAGAGATGGAATTGGTCATGCATTCTCCAATAGAGATTCACTGGTGAAACTACTAAAAATTTCATTATATTATGATATACACTTTATCTCTACTAAAAAAGCTGATAAATGTAATACATTTATTAACACAAGCTAAAATCATAGACAAAGGACATTTCTACCAAAGTTAAGAAAGACATCCTTATTTGTGCTTTTATTATTAGTCATAAATAGAGACATTTAAAAAATCCAAAATTATTTATATATAAAATTTGAAATATAAATATAATTATAATGAAATATAAAAAAAATATACATAAATATGATTTACATAATAATAAATATATACTGAAACTTAATATATATTATAATTTACAAAAACTGTTTAAAATTTCATTAATAAATAATATTAATGAATAATTTTATATTTAGTATTCAATAACAGATATTTCATAACAATTTGTTGATAGAAAAAATTATTAAATTAATTAATATCTTAAGATAAATTTAAAACCTGAGTTAAAATTAAAATGACCATAACTTTTGATATGAGCATTTCATTGGGCTCCATGAGATATAAAATCAAATCTCACGAATATATCTACATCGTGATTACCCATAAAACCTCAGTCAATATTTTTTAAGGATCCAAAAATGCCTATAATACCTCTTAAATTAGGGTTTTAGTAGTGATACAATATTTTTTTAATGGTTGATCCTATTTCAGCATTATTCAAGATGGAACGTATTTTTTTGATGGCATGGGGTTTGGTTGTATATCTTGAGATCAAATACATGCATGAATATATTTCCATCATTTTCATGAAATGTAATCCATATTGGATTATTTTTATCGTTTATAAAGATAACGTGAGATAAGGATTTCCCTCTGGTGATTTAGTAGTGGCACCACTACAAATATCACTATATAATGTGATATACTTTCTTAGCACTAAAAAAATATTGACAATGAGGGTACTTTTATCAGTGTTAGATAAAAGTATTGATAAAAAAAATATTTTATAATATATAAATATTTATAGTGAAGTGTATAAAATATATATTCATGAATATGATTTACATAATACTAAATGTGTATTTACACTTAATATATATTAAATTATAACACCCCAAGATTCCACGATACGTTTCTCTTTGAATAATACAATAGATTGCGATGTACGCAACAATGAGTTCAAGTGAACCACAACCTATCAGACAAGCCGTTTAAGAAATGGTTATGAATAGTAATAACCAAATTTTGTACTTAATATATTTCCAATATAATTTGAACATTCATATTTTGTTTTTTTAGACATAATATAAGGACAAATTCAATTTTTCAGGGAAAAGAATTATTTTGTAAAAAAATGATGTTTTTCACCTTTTAATGGTGAACCATTTCTAAATCCAATATTTGAAACTTTTATATATTCAATTTGATGAAATTAAATTCTTATTTAGAAGCGGGACATAAAAATTTGGTTTGGGTAAATTTTTGGTGTTTCTCTATTAACTTTCATATTTTGATGAATAGTGAAAGATACTATATTTTAATTGTAAACAACATTTTTAATCAAAATAATTTATATTGTTAAATTATACATTTGAATGGTTTTTAAATATAATTAGATTATATATTTATTATTTAATTCAATTTTGGTCATTGTAAGTAATTTTACTTTTAAACCGGATATAAAGATATATCAATCTTTTGATAGTTTTTACATCTCAAAAACCCGCTTTCTTGTTTTGATAATGGGAATTAAAATTAAATTAATTAATGAAACTTATATGTTTTGAATTTGGTAAAATAGAAATAATTTTTTGTTTCAGAATATCAAAATTATCTTTGGGTGAATTTTTGGTATTTTTCTAAAATCAATCAATTTCTTATGAATAGTGAAAAAACTATGTTGTTGTTTAAAAACTGACTTTTTATTTAAATAATTATCTATTTTATTTAAATTTATTTTATGTAAAAATAGATACATAATACCTATATTATTTCAATGTAATTCATTGCAGTCAATTTATATTAAAATTAGATGTATAAAAGTTTATTGAATTTTTTAACGTCTTTTACCCACCTTCTAGGCACGTTAGAAAATTTGCATAAAACATAATTTTAACACATATAAGAATTGAATTTAAAAAATTTGAGAGACACCGTTGAAATTTTTATGTAAAATTTTATTTAAAAAGATGAAAATAATTTTTGGTGAATAGTATGTTTTGAATTTTATTTGCCACTGTTAAAAGTAAATTGGGTAAATAATGGTAAAAATGATATTATAATTACCATAAAAATATAATAATTCTATTAGAGTATTTTATTTTTAACAAAATTAACCTTATGAATAAAATATGTTCCTTTTTGTTTCACTTGGTTTAGATGAGGACATTTATTATTATTTTATTTAAAGAAGAGTTAAAAGTGTTAAATTCAAATTTTATTAACTAAAAAATTTTAAATATAGGGTCATAAATAAGATAATTTCGACTATAAATATTCATCATAAATTTAAAACGATTTACTATTTCATGGTATTTTATTTATAATTCTTAGACATTAAATAATTACATTTATTTATTAACCAATGATGAGGCAGTAATAACCATATTAATGAAATATTAAAATAATTGATATTATAAATACTAAAATAAATTTAAATTGATACTTTTTATGCATTACACAAATTTTATAGGTAAATATTACATATTATGGTTGATAAAATTTTTTATTTTGAAGAAATATTATTTTTATTAATTTCTCAAAAACCAAATACTAAATAATGTCAAAATTGACATAAATGATTTTTTTAAAACAATACTATATTACTAAATGATATAATAGTCCTAAATATATAATATTCTACCAATGAACATATAGAATAATATATATGTCATTGATGAAAAATTTGGGATTAGTTGGATTTTTATTGTACCTTTGTTGACCATATAATATAAAAATACAAGGAGACATGGTAAATGTTAAACAATTTAACCACGATTTAAATCTAAAAGATAAGGTTTATATGTTGACCCAAACCAGCCTAAAACATATTAGTTGAGAGGTTTTCAATCCTGCCCAACCTGATCCTCAAAATTAATCTTTTTTTAGCCATTATTAATAGAATATTATTGTATAATAAAATAATATTTCAAATATATCCTAAAGTGACCCGCACCTCTCTTATAAAAGGGTATTTCACCCTTCTCTCAAAATGACACCTCCAAAGCCATTTTGATATTGAAAACCTGCCCAAATAACCTGTAATATAATCTCACTTTAACCTAGAGGCGTTACTTTTATCTAAAAGCCAATCTACAGATCCCTTTTTATCAAATCAAAAGGAAGGACCAGAAGAAGTGGTAATTATTTCATTACCTCTTTCAATGTTCTTTTACATTCCACATCATCTTTATTTGTTGTTTCCAAAATAAATAATAACTCCAGTTCCTTATAAATAATATTATTTTATTATAAATATGGTACAGCCATATTCATTATTCTACCCATCCTAGGTATGTCAAAGTCACCATATGTGCATACGTATAACTTAACGTCTCCACATCATGGTGTAGTTTGTTATCCAACACATAATTAATTTGATTGGAATAATAATGAGTATAATTTTTGTAAATAATAAATATAACATTATAATTATTCGTTATATTTGAAATACCATCCAATAACATACTATTTCACCATTAATATAATGGTATTGTCGCTCATGCGTATGTATGGATTACCGTCTGCCCGAACGCGATAAGATTCATTCCACATCGAAAGCATTCAAGAATAAATATTATTTTATGATTAGAAACTAATTTTTAAGAACATAATAAAATAATGGATTTGAATCAAATACATTCTATCTATAACAATCAAGACTTACATAACAAAACATATAAAGAAAAATGAATCAATTTACACCTGAGACAGTGATAGTGATGAAATATTATTAACAATGAAATATTAAAAGATCATATATGATATCATATTTATGTATACGGTTTTTTAATTTAATAACAATTATATCCCAATTATACAAGAGGTTAACATACCCTCAACTAAGGAAATTTACTAGGTAAGGGGTTTTAAACTCACTTCTATTTTGCGTGAGATTCATGCTATATTTCCACTATTTCCTTTTTTTTGTGGGGTATGTACTTACCCTGATTGTATTATTTGTGAAATATACTTTAATTTAAAGTTATTTAAATCTTCATTGTATGATCATACTTTCATGGGGTGTATGTTTTGTTTGATACCAAATCGGTAAGGGAAATTTTTTATTTCAATTATAACTCATTGGGGTTTATAAAAACATCATTGATTATTTTACTCCCTGATTATGTGTGAAATCAATATTTATATAATTGTGTAGTAATTTTAAAACCCCTTTGTGTGTATAAACTTTTTATACGAATAATCACTCCATTGATAAATTCTCAAGTCATCAATATGAACTTGATAAGAGTAATTTTAACTCAATTTTTATTCATTGAGTTAAACACCCATGTCATTGGTGTTGTTTTAACAAGAATGTGTGAAAATGTCATCTGATTTATTTACACTGAATATCCAATCATATTTAGAGTACTTATATGTTTCACTTATAATCATGTCACTGATTTATCTTTAACCTATGTAGATGGTCTTTATATGGAATTTCAACTTAATATAAATTTCATTGATACTTCTTTGTTGTTCTACACCAATTCAGTTTTATATGGTGTATATATTTTATTTGACTTATTATATCATGAATCCCATTATTCACAAGATATAATAATGTTTTTATTACCTCAATTATTTTCATTCAAGAGTCTATCACTTGGTTTAAAACTTTAACTAAAATATCATTTTAAATGTTTTAATGATTTATTCTTCTAAATAATTCTAATTAATTGTCATGTTTTTAAAATGGTTTTAAGGATTTATATATATATACATTGTTTTAAAATTGATTTTTTTTAAAATTTTCAATGTGGTATGTAACACTTTTGATTAAAAAAACTATTTTAAATGGATTCATGATGAATAGTGATACTTTTAAATGTTTTCAAGAAAAATGGGATATTTCTATCGAATATTCTTAATTATTATTTTTATCTTTGTCAATATCCTTCATTATTCTCGATTGATGTTAATTCATTATAATAAAATCATCCATATTGTATTGAATGAGTTCTTTTTACTATGGATGTACTATTTTTATACCATTCATGGTTTATGGTAAAAATATTATCATTTTGTATGATAGTTTTAATACGAATGTTTAGATTATGTTTCAACCATTTCATATGAGGAATGAAATTGACTTTGTAATTGATGTGTTTTGCCTTCTATATCTATTAAATGCATTGGTAGGTCTCATGAGAAAAACTACTGTCTTGGCACAGGGCCTTGAAAAAATCTTATTTGTAGTCATGGAATGAGTCCATGACAATGTGATTATGATGTCTGGCATTCTGCATTCCATCATTATGAAATTATCTATTGATATTATATAAGATTATTTGACTAGTTCAATATCCATGATAATAAGTAAATGGAATTAGTAGATTTATATTTTCCATATTATGGTGAATTTTATGTTCGGAAGGCTTTTGTTTTAGTCTTATACATTACCTTAATTGTTTTTTCTTATTTATGAATGTTCCAGCTATATTGTACTCCTTACAAAGAATCTGATCTCATCGCTTTATATATTTTATTTTTTCCAATATGTGAAGAATTATATAATGATTAACATTCAAGAATAGGCTAAGGGATATGAGGGTGTTCAAAGGGGACACAATGTTGTTTTTCTTTATTTCATGATGTAATATGAAACATTTGTATGTCTCTAGTACTTCCAAAGCTACTAAACTAATCAGTATTTCTGGAAATGATCTCTTGTGATCATGCCAATTATATGTAATAATTTACTGACTCTGGGTAACATGGATCAGAGCATTATAGTTGGAATCAGATAATTGTTAGTAGAAACCTTGGAAACTAGATTTAGATAATCTCTAATTAGATAACATTACCCTAAGACAGACTTTGGGGATTAGTATAGAAGAAAATCCAAAAAAATATGTATTTATATATTATGTGGGTTTTACAAGAAATACATCCCTGTCTTGATACGAGAATGTAGAGGCGGCTCTGACACAAATGTACCTAGGGGTAAAACCTGAAAACACCTCTTTGAGCTTGACACGAACATGAACTGGTGCCCGAAAATGGTTCTTGCTGCACTCTTGGTTATGACATTCCCAAGGGATATTTTTAGGATAATCCACATTTTATTTGAAAACTAATTGAAGGATTTTAATATAAGGTAAGAATAAATAACCTTGGTTAATCCTAAGGTGTTTTAGATTGAAAATAATGGGCCATGATATTCTATAAATTATATTATGACCATTGTTAATCACACAATGCTTTCTTGTTTTAATTAATGGATGGATTCCAGGGAATTCATAGTAACATTTAACATGATGTAAAAGGTGGGAAAGATGGTGGAAATGAGCAATGAAGTTTAATTTTAATAGGAGTAAAATATATCAAGTTCATGTCGAATCAGTTATCCAAAAATATAATCAACAACATACATATTAACTAACTCCCACACTCAACAAAGAACAGAAAGGTAGTGAATGATAAGAGCTCAAGCAGTGGAGACCATAGAGAATAAAGAGATCAATTTCCATCATGAAAGAAATGTGGATGAAGAAACCCAGAAAAGTGTCTCAATGGATCAAATAAATTATTTATGTGTGGGAAGGATTGACATAAAGAAAGTAATTGACTAGAAAAAATGACGAGTACTTTGAAAGAAAATAAAAATGATCCCTAAATTCCATTTACAGTCATTTTCCATAAATGTAGGGGACATAGGAAATACTAGAGTCCATTATCTGTTCTATAGGATATCCTCTTGGTCAAAGAAGAACCTATATGGAAATAAATGGAATGCGAAATTTTTAAAAGTATTAATACTCTTTGTTGATGAGATTATTTTGGAAGAATTTTCTATTGTATGTTTAACCCTGAAGTTTATTATGTGAAAATTATATTCAAGGAAGATTTGTCATTTCTTTTATAGATATAGTTATAAATAAGAATTTGGGTTCATATGATTCTTGAATTTTAGGCAACTACAAGTTATTAATTTTTGGGATGAAAATGTGATGTTTGAGATAACATTTGAGGTTAAATTATTTTATTATTATTATGAGGAATTTATCTCATTTTGAAAATGTTTTAAATTATAGTTTATGAAAAATTAATACATGTAGACCATTTGACAACCCGTCACATCGGAAAAAGCAGCAGGAATCGAACCCACAAACAAAGTGCGATTGGGATTTATCGCCTACCACTGGACTACGTGATGTCCTTTGTTAGTGTGACTAATTGTTTTAGTTAAATGATTATTTTGATCAATAATAATTTGATTTGGGATCTTATGTTTTTTCAAATGGATATTCTTAGTGAAGGAAAATTATTTAGGGATTAAGTGATAAATGTTATTTTGGAAGACGTTCACTCTGTTGGGAACACTATATTCCTAAGGAAAATAGAATTTTATAGGATTTCATTTGAAGAGGAGAGGTGTATTTTTATGAATTGTTTTCTTGTGGATTTATAGTGATTTGGGTTATTTATGGAAAAGATGAACCTATCATAGAGAAAATGTGATTTGGTTAATTACTTTTAAGTATGTGACTTTAAGAATAGTCGATGTTTTTTTGAGATACAATTTAACGTGGAAGACTACATAATGAAATTCTTTTGAGTTTTGGGTTTCAATTTTATTTAAGAATATATTGAATTATTTTAAGGAAAATTTTTTATTGAATTGTATTTATTGAACTTTGGGTATTGTTGGTTTAATTTTAGAAATTAAGATTAGTATTTATTTCTTTAAAAGATATTCCTTTTTAGGGATCATCTGATCTGGTAATAAATTTTTTTGGTTTTGATTAATCTCTAAAGACAAGGGAAATATATAGTTTATCCTTTGTGGATTATGTGATTCTCTATAATTTTATTCTAGTGATTCAGTTGTGACAAAATCTTTTTGAATATGCATCATTTAGAGTGAAAGATGAATTTGTGGTAGAAAACAGTTAAAGTGTGGAACTATACTAATTAGGTATTTTTTCTTATTCAATGAAGAAATCAATTCATAAACCTTAGGGAACGAATCCTAATCCCAAAAATTTGTTATCTTAATAACTTATGTTTTTCATCATAGATTTATGGATTTGAGGCCCTCAATTATCCATTCACTTGTTTGTTATTCATTACCTCAATCACTCCTTATAAATATTTACGTTTTACCTCCAATAATAACTTTCACCAATGTTCTCCTATTATAAATCCTATTTTTCTGGTGACTTTTTTATTTCCCTTTCCCTCTTATTAGGACTAAATTCATGTTTACCCTATTTTCAGCGAGGGTTTTCCACAAATGTTTTTTTCTATTTTTATCCATTTATTTATGAAGAACATTTTAAATTTGAGAAGAAGAAATTTATTGAAATAGGGATTAATGTTACACCCCAAGATTCCAGAGTACACTTCTCTCTGAATAATACAATAGCGTGCGATGTACGCAACACTAAGTTCTAGCGCACCATGACCTATCAAACTAGCTATTTACAAAACGATTATTAATATTAATAACCACATTTTGAATTTTATATATATTCCATATAATTTTATCATTCATCTTTTGTGTGTATTAGACATAATATAATATCAAATTCAATTTTTTAGATAAAATAAATATGTTTCAAAAAATGTTGTTTTCCCATTTTAATGAAGAACCCTTTGTAAATCCAATATTTGAAACGTTTATATATTCATTTTGATGAAATTAATTTTTTTAGAAGCACGAAATAAAAATTGGTTTTGGATAAATTTTTGATGTTTTCTTGATAACTTTCATATTTTGATGAATAGTGAAAGATAATAAATTTTAATTGAAAACAAATTCTTTATAATAAATAATTTCTTTTCTTAAATTATACATTTAAATGGTTTTGAAGTATAATTTTATTATATTTCTATCATTCAGTACAATGTTGGTCATTGGATTTAATTTCACTTTTAAACAGAACATAAACACATTTCAATCTTTTGATAGTTTTTACTTCCCCAAAACATGCTTTCTGGTTTTGAAAATATGAATTAATTTTAAAATAATTAATGTTACTTATATGTTTTGAATTTGATATAATAGACATTATTTTTGGATTCAGAATATCAAAAATATCTTAGGGTGAATATTTGGGATTTTTTTGAAACGTTTCAATTTTTTATGAATAGTGAAAAACAATACATTATTATTTAAAACCCATCTTTTTATTTAAATAATTATTTATTTTATTAAAATTTATTTTAAGTCAAAATAGAATTATAATACCAATATTAGTTCAATTTAATTCATTGGATTCATTATATAATAAAATTATATGTATAAATTTTTTTTGAAATTTTTAACGTCTTTTACCCACCTTCTTGGAACGTTACCAAATACGTATAAAACATAATATTACCAAAACAGTGAATTTAATTTCAAAAATCCAACAGACATGATTGAAATCATTAAGTAAAACGTGGTTCAATAAGACGAAAATAATTTTTGATGAATAGTAACTTTTGAATTTTATTTACCACGGTTAAAAGTAAATAGGGTAATTAATATTAAAAATTATATTTTAATTACCCAAAAACATTTCATAATTATATTTTATAAGTTCATTTCAACCAAAAACAACCTTAGGAATAAAATATGAACTCTTGGGGTTCACTTGGTTTTGATTAGGACATTTATTATTATTTTATTTAAAGAAGAGTTAAAAGTGTTAAATTCAAATTTTAATAACTAAAATATTTTTAATCTAGGGTTATACATAAGATAAATTCAACTATAACTATTCATTCGAAAGTTAAAAATATTTCCTACATCATGGTATTTTATTTATAATTTTTAAACATTAAATAATTTAATATATTTCTGATATAATGATGATGCAGTAATTACCTTATTAATTAAAGATTAAAAGAATTGATATTAAAAATATTGAAATAAATATATATTGATAAACATGATGCATTAAAACAATTTTCTAGTTTAATATTACATGGTTGGGTTGATTCAATTTATTTTTTTTCAAATAAATCAGATTTTTGTGACTTTCACCAAAAAAATTACTAAATAATGTCAAAATTTACATAAATGAGTTTTTAAAAAAAAAATACTATATTATTAAATGATATAATATTCCTAAAAATATAAGGATCTTATAAATGACTTGTATAATAATATAGACTCTTTAATGAGCCATTTGGGGTTCTCCTGGCATTTATAGTATTTTATTAACCATATAATATAAAAATACAAGGAGACATGGTAAATGTTAAACGATTTAACATAGAGATAAATCTAAAATATAAGGTTAATATGGTGACCTAAACCTATCTAAAACCATTTGGTTGAGATTTATTCTACCCATACCCACCTTATTCTCCAAATAAATTTTTTTGGATCCATTATAAATAGAATATGATTGTATAATAAAATAATATTTCAAGGTTATCCTAAAGTGACCCTTAGCTGTCTTATAAATGGGTACTTCCCCATCTCTCAAAATCACACATCCAAAGCCATTTGGATAGGCCAAAACCTATCAAAATATCCTCCCAACTACCCTCAATTCAACATAGTGGCCATACTTTGATCAGAAATTCAATCTATGGATCCATTTTGATCAAATCAAAAGGAAGAACCCGAAGAAGAGGTAATTATTTCATCACCTCTATAAATGTTCTTGTATTCTTACACTTCATCTTTAATTGGTGTTTCCATACCAAAAATAATAACACAAATACCTTATATGTACTGTGATGTTATTATAAATATGGTACAACCATATTCATTATTCAATCTATCCTATGAATGAAAGAGTCACCATACGTGTGTACGTATGGCTTACCATCTTCACGCCATGATGTTGTTTGTTATTTAATATTTATTTGGATGTGTATAGTAATGAGTATAATTGATGTAAATAAAAAATATAACATGTTAATGATTCATTATATATCAAATATTATCCAATTATATACGATTTCACCGTCAATAGAATGGTATTGTCGCTCTTGCGTACGTAGGGAATATTGTCTCCCTGAACGCGATGAGATTCATACCCTTTCGTAACCATTAATGAATAAATATTATTTTATGGTTAAAAATAATTTTTATGAAAATAATATCATTCTGGATATGAATCAGATACATCCTATCCATACCAGACAGGACTTGTGTTAGAAAACATATAATGAAAAAATTAATCAGTTAACAACCAAAACAATGATACTACAGAAATATTACTTACAAATAAATATTAAAAGATCTTATATGATATCATATTTATGTATATAGTTAATTTATAATTTAATAACAATTATTTCACCATTAAACATGAGGTTAACAAAACCTCACCCAAGGAAAAGTAAAAGGTATGGGGTTTTCATCTCACTTCTTTTTCACGTGAAATTAATGCTATATTGGCACTATTTATTTTTTTGTCGTGTATGTAATACCCATTATTGTATTTTTTATGTAATATAAATTAATTTATGGGTAATAAGATATTCGTTTTATGATCCTTCTTTCGTGGGATGTATTCTTTGTTAGTTACGAATCGGTAAGGGAAATTTTAATTTCAATTACCACTCATTGTGTTTTATGCAAACTTCATTGATTATTTTACTCTGAGATTATGTGTGAAATAACTATTTATTTACTTATGTTGAAATTTCTAATCCACATTGTGTGTATATTCTTGTTATACTAATAATAATTCCACTGTTAAATTCTCAAGTCAATGATATAAACTTGATAAGTGTAATTTTAACCCAATTTCCATTCATTGAGTTAAACATCAAAGTCATTGGTGTTGTTTTTACAATAATATGTGTTAATTACCTATGATTTATTAACACTTAATATCCAGTCATATTGAGTATATCTATATTTATCACAGATAATTATTTCACTGATTTATCCTTAACCTAAGGATACATCCTTTATAGGGGATTTCATCTCAATTTACATTCCACTGAGACTTATTTGTTGTTACGTGCCAATTCACTTTTATATGGTGTATATATTGTACTTTAATGTAGTATATCATGAATCCATTTATATTCATGATATTATATAGTATTGATTACCTCATTTATATGCATTCAAGAGTCTCTCATTTGGTTTGGAACTCTAACTAAAATATTTTTTGAAATGTTTTAAAGATTTATTCTTCTAAATATTTCTCATTAATATCCATGTTTTAAAAATGGTTTTATAGATTTATTTATATATACATGAATGATTTAAAATTGAAATTTCTTTTAAATATTTCAAAGTGCTATTGGACACTATCATTTAAAAATCTATTTTAAATGGCTTCTTGATAAATAGTGAGAATTTTAAATGTATTCAGAAAAATGGGGAAATTTCTCTCAAATAGTTTAAATTATTATTTTCATTTATTCCAATATCCTTCATTATTCTTCTATGAGGTTAATTTATTAAAATAAAATCTTCCAAATTGTATTTAATGAGTTATGTTTGACTGTGGATGTGATATTTTCACACCATTCGTTGTTTAATGTAAACATATTAACATTTCATATGATATTTCTAATACGAATGCTTAGATTATGTTCAAACCATCTAATATAATTAATTAATTTGACTTACTATGTGATGAGTGGATCCCGTTATAGCTCCTAAATTAATCAGTAGGTATCAAGAGACAAACTACTGTCTTGCCACAAGGCCTTGACAAAATCTAATTTGTAGTCTTGGCACGAGGCCTTGACTATGTGGTTATGATGTCCGACATTATGCATTATATCATTATGAAATTAGCTATTGATATTACATTAACTTATTCGACTCATAGAATATTCATTAGAATAAGTAAATGGAATTATTTGATTTATATTTTAAATATTATACGGAAGATTATGTTTTAAATGATTCTGTTTTAGTCTTATACAATTCCTTAAATATTTATTCTTATTTATGAATGTTTCCTCTATATTGTTATCCTTACTAAGCATTTAATCTCACCCCTTTCTTTGTTTTATGTTTCCCATGATGTGAAGAAGTATGTCATGATTAACTTGTAGAACTAGGATAAGGGATATGAGTGTTTCCAAAGAGACACCATTTTGTTATTCTTTATTTCATGATGTAATGCGAAACTTATGTATGTATCTCGTACTTACAAGGCTACTAAACCAATCTATCTTTCAGGACATGATCTGTTGAGATCCTACCATTGATATGAAATAAGGCACCAACATCGATTAACTTGGATCATGATCTAATCATAATCAGCGAGAATTGTTTAAAAAATAATTAAAAAATAATGTTAATTAATAATTTAAAAATTAGTATTGAGTAATAGATATTTCAAAAGAATTTGGTGATAGAAAAAATTTATAAATTAATTAAGATCATTATATAAATTGAACACATTACTTAGATTTTGAATTACCTTAACTTTTGATCTAGGTGTCTGTTTGGGCTCTAAGATATATAAAATCAATGTCTATGAAGATATCTATGTTGTGATAACCAGGAAAACCCCATCCACTATTTTCTCAATGGTCAAAAAAGGACGGGAAGGTCTCTACTTTTTTTAGTAGGGACACCCATGTTTTTTAGCGTTAGATGAAATTTCATCTTCGTTTAAGAGGGACTTCACATTTTTTTGCTAGATATTAAATATATTCCAAGGGCTTACACTCGTTTACATATTACGGTGTTGAAAATTTAACATTTTCTTAATATTGTGTTTTTTATAATTATATATATATATCAAAAGTTATTTTTATAAATAAATATTTAAAGGAATTTCTATATAAAATATTTTTTTAAATATATAAACATATAAAACATATGGAAATAAATATTTATTATCCATATTATTTCAAAGAACATCTAAAAATTTTTATTACATTATAAAAACTTATTATATATATATACAAACCTATAGAAATGTATATGTAATGTTTATATATAAATATGTTTTTCTGTATTAACAATCATATATATATATATACATATATATTTGAATATATTCTAATAATATGTAAATAAATATTAATAAATATATATATATATATATTAAAATAAATATATGTTACAAAATATATATTTAGATATATGTATATCAGGCCAGTGGTTATTGTGTTTGTTTTTGTCTATATATATTTATGTATCTTTATACATTGCAATAAATATATATATAAAAATAAATATACATTCAATTATATAGACACAAAATACTAAGACACACACACACACACTAACACACACACACAAATAAACACAGACACAGACACCCACACATATATATATATATATACAGAGAGAGATAGAGAGCCCTAGTGACACACACACACAAACAACACACACACAAACACACAAACACACACACACATAGACACACAGACACACACAATCACTACTACATAATAAAAAATATTGTGTGGCACCCTTAATTAATGCTATCAAAAACACTGATAAAGGGGTGGTTTCATCAACCCTAGATAAAATTTCTCTTAATTGGTATCTTTATGAGTGTTGGAAAAAGCACTGAAAAAAGTACCCTCTTTGTTATCACTTTTTCTTACCGTCAATAACAGATATATTTGTCCACATTTTTTTCTAGCACCGATGATAGTGAACTTTATCAGCGTATGTTCTAGCATTGATAAAAGGTTATTTTCTTAAATAAATATTTTTTACAAATCATATTTAATAAGGAAATATATTTATATTGATATTTAAACATATAATTTTCTTAATAATGGCTTATATAATACTAAATATGTATTTATATTTAATATATATGTCATATATTAAGATTGAAGTTAATTAAAAAATAATATTAGTTAAAAAATTTGGCTTATTATTTTTAAGAGACTTTTAAAAAATTATATCAATGCCTCTTTTCAATTTGACTTTTATATCAAATAAAAAATATTTGACTATAAAATAAAATTTTTGTCTAAATATATAAACATACACTAAATAGGACATACGTTAATTTCACACGTACCTAATTGGTTAAATTTTATTGAATCACACAAGCATAAATAATAAATTATTATTATTATTATTTGCTATTTTTATTTATTAATATATAATATCTATTATGTTTTTATCATTAAATTTTATTCATTACTTAAAACGTTATTTAATATTTACTATTCATTATTTTTCAATATATATATATTTTAATTTTTCTATTTTTAATAATATTTATTTCATTAATAACTTTTTAAATACCATTTTAATATGTTCATTTCTTTTTTTAGTTGTTTAATATGTTTTTAATTTTATTCATTTTTTTTAAAATATATATAATTATTAAATCTTATTCATTTTTATATATTTTTATTATCTATTGATTTTTAAATAAATTTAAATCATTTTTAATATTCATTCATCTAATATTATTTATTTATTGCTAATGCTAATTATTTATTAATTTTTTTGAAATAATTTTATTTTTAATATTTATTATTTTACTATTTTTTGTAATTTATTCATTTTTAAGAATTTTTTATACCTGACTATTTATTAATATATTTAATATTTTAACATAGATATATATTCATATTGATATTTATATAATGTTTTCTTAAATACGTGTAATGTAAAAAAAATTGTCTAAATATATAAATGCACACACACACACACAATATTTACTTATATTTTTGTATATAAAAATTTATATTTTGTATTTACATTTTTATAATAATTATCTTTTATCCATTTTGTAGTATTTTTTTCCATTTATTCCTTTTTAATTAAATTTCTCTTTGTTTTAAGACTAATTTATTTAATATTATTTATTCATTAATAATGTAAGTATTTTTATTTCTTTATAATTTATTCATTTATAATATTAATTCATTTAATATATTTGAAATTTATTAATATTTAATATTAGTTTATTAATGATTTATCATTAATATATTTAGTATTTTTAATATAAAAATATATTTATATAGATATATTTATACAGTGATGAATGGATTATAATTAACAAGTAATATTAAATTAAAATATTCTATAATTAGTATTGAGTAATGGAAATATAATGCGCATATTATATAAATGTTATATGTTTATTCAATTTAACATAGATCTATATTATGTAAACACATAAATTCTATAGACCCATATACCTGTTCAAAGAAATTTTATATCGAAACAAACACACACATTATCTTTCTGTAATTTATTTATTTTATAGTATTCATTAAGAATTTTATTTGTTATCATAATATATTTAATATATTATTGTTTTAATTGGTAAATTGTTTTCAATTTATTTATTTATTTATTATATATTTACTACTATTTAATATGTTTCCTAATTTATTCATTTTAAAAATTATTTATTAATTAATAATATTATATATTTTTTATAATTTTGTAATTTATTCAATTTTTTATTTTAGTTTGTTTAAGATTTTTTAAATTTATTCATTTTTATAATTTATTTATACATATTTATCCATTAATGTCTAATGTTTTGAATATGGATATGGTTACTATAATTAATATGTATTTATTTTCATTTTAATGAAGATTCATTTAAATTTATTTTAGTAATCTACATAATTAACAATAGTTATTCATTTTGTTAATATGTTTTTCAAAATATTTATTTTTAATTATTAAATATCACTTATTTTAACATTTATTCATTTAATTGCATATGTTAGGGAATGGAAAAGAAAAAGAAAGAGAGAAACTACCACACCTACATATTATCAGGGAGACTCAACCCAAAGACCTCCTGCGAGACCCTTCAAATGTGAAATCACTAGGCTATGCCCTTGAAAAAACATACATTCATTTAGTATAATTTAATATTATTTCATCCCTAATAATGGTCATTTTTTTGTACAATTTATATATTTGTAATATTTATTTGTTTATTATTTTTATAATTTATTCAGTTTTAATATTTATTTATACTTTTCCATTTGGTTCTGAGAAATATTTTATTTCTACTTGGTGTAGACCTCCAGGTGGATTTAATGGGTTTCATTTTTCATTATTTGGTTGGCCATATGTGTTTCACATAAAGCGTAATCACCCTACTACGGTTGTCTGGATTTTTTTACCTGGATTATTTCTCCCATTTTAAAATCCATGAATTATTAAATTGATTGGGAACTTAGTAGGATGATGTTTGTGCTCTGATTGCAGGACAAGTGTGCTAAGTCATCTGATTTCCCCTATATTGTAGGAGTAATATTTCTTAAGATGTGGGTAAAGAGATTTTAGAATACAGATCATCTGTCATCTTATGATGAAGTGGTGAGAATGGTGTATAAATCACCAATTATAGATAGAGAACATCCACCTATAGAGGACCTGAAATGGAAAGAAGCTTTAGTTATGGTTTTCCAGATGTGCATTCTGGCCCAGGAGACTTCACCTATTGAATGCCCTGGGGTGAACACTATGCATCCTGTAACCGAATTTGGAACTGTGAATAGAGGTATGTGCCTAAGGGAGGATCATATGATCTAGAATATGATCGAGGAGGATTCTAAGGATGGAGATATGTTTGATCAGTTTTCTTCTCATTTCATGATATGCTCATGCTCTTACACATCTGGTGTCACTTCAACAATTCAAGCATGCTACAAGATAAATCATCATATTTTGGAGGCCACCAACATATTTTGGATTCTTATATGTTTTCACATATTTCATGATTATTTTTAATGGAGAAATATGAATTCTATGCATAATATGAAGGACTGGGTTGTTGGGCCTCCATCAGAATTCGAGCAAGTGGTTAATCTAGCAATATAAGAGTTTTTGTCATTCGGGATTGTCTGAGATGCTGACTTCCCTTTGATTTCATATGTATTCCAATAAGACCTGAATTATATATATCATTACAATTCCATGAATAATAATATAATGAAGTGAAATTTTAGTGGGGGAATCACTCATTGATAAAAAGTGAAGAAGACCTAGAGTCATAAAGATTACCCTTTTTGCCAAAACCCATGGAAACAAGATTTCTGAAGAAGCCCGAAGATCCTATGCAGACCCCCACCCCCATCATTGGTGGTTATCGATGACCAATTTTTTTATGGTGAGCTGAAAAGGAATCTTTATTGAATACTGAGAATATAAAATAGAGAAATCAACATAAAAGAACATGAAAAAGGTCCTTAATATGTTCGAGAGTGGGTACTCATACTGTGATGAGGAAGTCATCCACCCCTAACGAGAAGATGTTTTCCCATCGTCCAAGTATTTTCCTACATCCACGCACCATTTCCATCATCTCAAGACACCTGCTCAACATCAATTATCATGATTTTAGGCACAGAGACATCATTTTTCTTAGATACATCAACATCACTGCTTTGGGAAATGAGAATTATAGATGAGTTAGAGACACTAATTTTTTTTACCTTCCCAAAATGAGATCGACTAATTTGAATTGGAACAGGTCATGCACTTGCATTGAGGTTCTAATTCCTATCAATATTCTCTTTAATAGAGTGTTGTGCAACACCCTCCATCTTATGGTCAGGCAAATACATTTTGAGTTTAGCCTTTTTAGCATCCTGAATTTGGTTGGAATCCTCACAAGGAGGCTGGGAAATCATGTTGTGAACTTAAAAAGGTCTAGAATTGTGACAACCATCCAAACCGATGGTGCAGTACTCCATCACATTCTGAGATGGAGTGATGGGAGTCCTTCTAGCCCTTATATTATATTTTCCAATCTTGTCTAGTTCTTGTTCAATAGTGGGTCGTGCACTATCCATCCTACTTTTTAAGGCACATGATCTCTGGTTGGAGGATTACTACACTGGGGTAGGCTTTCTAGTATCCTTTATTTGACAAAAAACCAAACTAGTGTGATGAAAAAACTTGCATTGAACTCGAGTAGCTGTTTCGGCCTTGAGAAAAGAAATGCGAGCACCCAGGGGGATAGTCACCAGTATTCTAGAGGTCTATGTAGAAGGGTCATTCAGTCTCAAAGTATGCCTTTCTTTAGGTCTATGCATATATTTTGTCCAGAATAATATAATAGGGACCTATCCTAGCATATAAATTTGCCACCAAACAATTGGTTTCTCCTCACTACTAATTAGGATGCTGGAATGACCCCATTGCACCTCTAATTGTGTGGGTGATAGGGGAAACCAACCCAATTTAAGGGACAATAGAATCATCACATGTGATAGCATACTTACAATTTGAGGGGTATGAGGAAGAATCCCAATTTCCATGAGAGACTTTTCCTTGCCCTTTACTTGTGTAAACACTTTGGTTCTTGACTTTCATTAAAGTTGTGGCCATTAGAACAATGTTCCGTTTTCTGCATTTTAAAGCATTACGCTCCTGTGTAATTTTAGCATCAGCCACATCTTCTGCTGAGATCTCTCCATATAATTGGATATCATCGGAGTCTAACTAATTTTGACTTCATCCATGTCCTCGACCAATATAAGCTTAAAATAGAGACCCACTTATGTTGTGTCATCTTCATTATCTAAATCAACTAAAATGATATTGTTCCTACCATTCTCAGAATAAGCCAATCAGAGGATTTTACTACCTCTTCTGAACTACTGCTCAGACTGAATCTTCTCAACCTGGAAATTTTCAAAGGCTAATAATCCACTCAAAGACTTCTGAGGAACGTCATTACTAACATTCTGTTAATATTTCACAATAGTCTCTTGAGAAGTTATATTGATATCATTCCTTCTACAATGAGTCTCATCATTCCCTTTTAGCATTCATCTAGTATAATTAATGTATGAATGAAATTTGGACCTAGAGTGTCCAATAATACAGCACACATCACAAAATAAAGGCATTCGTTTTACACAATTCTGAGATTTATTTCATCTTGAGTGGTGGATAGAACCACCTTATCAATCAAAAAAGAACCTAGATCTATTTTGACTATTATTTTAGAAATGTGGCCATAACTAGTTTTTTCAGTAGCCAAGTTCATTCGGATTTGTATACCTATCATAGAAGAAATGTTATATAATATTTCAATACCCAATTTAATATATAATTCTTAATACATACATGAAGAAAGGTATATTTTAAATAATAGATACTAAAATTCGAATTCCATTCATAGATCCTAAGAGATCTTGGGTTTAGATTGACAGACCGAAAACTCCATGCTCTACCCTTTAATTCAGTAGAGGGAAACCAAAAGTAGAAAAATGATCTCTTAACAAAAACAGAAATGAATTCATTGAAGCCACAAATATTAGATTGATTAGAGACAAGAACAATAAATTTTCCAAGTCTGCATACAATTAAATAAAGAGAATTGAGATATAAATGTGTTCTTTCAAAGATCTAATCATTTCAAAATCACTCCATCTAAAGCTGATACATGCATTGTAGTTCCCTTCCTCTCAATTCACTATGCAATTCTGTTTTCTGTATAAACAAAAGAACCTGTAAGAATCCATGAGTATGAGACGTTCTCTAGTTTCACTATATGTTTCTATACCTTTATTGTGACATTTGAAATCTCTGCGGCATATTGGATTTGATAATAATAATTACAGATATTTACGCCTCTTGTATGAGAATGGTCAACCTAGTCTCCATTTAGGATCGAAGGTTTTTCCTTTTTTCCTTATGGTTTTCCTCCATTATCCAAACACATATTACATGAATATGGTTATCGATGACCAATACTCGTAATGGAATGAACAAAATATTTTCATGGGTGGAACAAATATAACATTGTAAGGTTTATTATAAGAATATGATTCTATTCCCATGTGGTCTTGTAATGAAGAAAAGTTGCTTGTTGAGAAAATTATTTCAAAAACAAAAGACAGTACTTAAGAAAGGGAACATAAAAAATAGAACCAATATAAATGAAACACCGCACCAGACTATTAAATATTTAAATTTTAAAATTATTAAAATAATCATTAAAATAGATTTATTATATAAGTTTATAATTTTATAATTAGATATTTAATTTAAAAAATGATTAAAAAGATCATTTAAATAGATTAATTATATAAATTTATAACATATTTTAAATATTAAAACAGGAAAAATATAAACCAATAAATATTATTCATATAAATCAAAAAAATATTGAATATATTACATGATTAGTAAATAGATATTTTTATAAATAAATATTATAAAATGATTAAATATATTTTTAACATTATTAAATAATTTATAATAATAAACGAATAAATTTAATTAAATAAATTAAAAAAATATTTAAATGTAAATTTGTAGCACTTACAGGAATTACAGACAGACATATGTACACATACAAATATACATACACACTTGTATATCCAAACATACACATGGAGATGTGGTCGACATCCAAATGGTAGAGTAAGACACCTAAGGAATTTGGGATCTAGAAATTAGTTTATCATTCTTTTAGATCATTTGAGGTGGATCTGGATGCATTATGTTGTGTCTAGATTGACATTATCATTCCTTGTTAACCTTTACTTTTCTGATAAATTTTGGAGTCAGGATGTTTGTTTCAAACTCATGGATGTGCTTTTTGAGTAAATATATTTATTATAAATTTATAATTATTTAAATATTCATATAGTTATTTAAATATATTTAATTTTATATATTTAAAAAAATTATAACAATTTAAAAAATAAATATGTAACCATAACTTTATAATTTATTTTCAAAACATTATATATATTTTAATTATTAAAAACATATATTAATATAATGTATTTATATTAATTATAAACATTATGATGTGAAGCGATATGACAATAATGATGTCAGTCTTTTAAAAAATTATTGGTTGACCATGATGATTCAAAGTGGGTTTTCAGGGTGTGTATTGTTTGGATAAGAAGAAATAACATATTATTCAACCACAAATCCACATATTATTCGGTCTAGAACAATTATATTATATGGGATTTCTAGTAGACAGACTCAAAAAATATTCTACCAAATATCACAATCCTTCTACCTGAAGGACCCCTCCTCGCACTTGGTTAATACAGATGTAGCATTACATGAGGATTTTAAAAAATGGAATTGGGGTAAATTGTTACTAAATAAATTCCCACTCTCCCTGGAGTGGATATTTTTATTTGAAATTGTTAGAAAGGAAATTATCGTTGATTCCGATTGACAATTGATTGTTAGAGATTTAGAGTTCAATAATAATTCTTAGAAAATATTTCGTTTTGTTGTTATCAAAATTTGGAATATTTTTATACCAAAATTTCTATTTAAATTTACATTTTCTAAATGATAGGGGAATCATGTCACCCACTTACTTGCATGATTGAGGTATTTTGATCAGTTCTTACATTTCATATTCTAATAATTTTTTATCTTAATCATAATTCTCTATGGATATGTGGATCATATTTCCTATGCAACAATTGGTTTTGGAATGTGTGGGTCTATTACTAATTCCTCTAGTTCTATCCTTAACATAGAGGGGCTCTAATTCTTGGATTTTATTGATGTTTTTTAAGATCAGTGTTCATGGACAGAAGGGTGTGGTGCACCATCAGTTTTGTAACGACCCATACTTTTCAAATAATAATTATATCTTGAAAATGATTCTTATATTATTGTGTACACAAAAAAACTATATCTCATTAATTACATATTAAATATATTTTAATGTTACCATTGGGTTTTTACTATTATATAACTGCTATTAAATTATGATCATTGGGAAATATGACCATTGGTCAATATGATCGTTGGTCTATATGACTGTAGGAAATTGTACTGTTATCATTTTGATCATTATTAATAAATAGTAATGATAATGGTTATTCAATGCATAAACATGATTCGATGTCCCAATCTAGTTAAGTAATACCATTTGGATGCCACTTTTCAGAACATTGGTGGGAGGTAGTGTCTTTAGAATTTTCTCTTGATCATGACATAATCAATCTTCAACATGTTAAGCTTGAATGAAATCTCATACGGTAGAAGATCATGTTATTGGAGATTACCACTTGTGTGATGTCATACGAGCCACCCAACATCCTATAACCATCTCATACCATACCCTAACAGAATATGTGAGTGTTATAAGGGGTTATGTTTGTAGGCCTTAGTCACATAAATTGTAATCCCTTTGTATAAATAAATTTTGTATTTCATCACTTCAATTTTATGAATACTTTTTCATAAAAAATGAAATATGATTTGATAAATATATTTCTCACATTAAAAATTTTACATTTATGAGAGATATAAATTACTATATTAAAATATTTTTTTATTAATAATTTTTACTATAATAAAATAGTGTTATATAAATAATCTTATTTAATTACAAATGATAAAATAATTTTTTCTGGAGTCGAAAATATTACAATTCATTTTTTGTTAACTATTATTTTAAGTAAATGAGTATTTATATAGTTAAAAGTTAAATTTCTCATATTTACAAAATTATTTTGATAAAAAAAATTCATTTTTGAATTTTGAATGCTGATATTTGGTTACAATGAATTTTAGATAATTTTATAAAATACTTTTTTTTTTCATGAATAGTAAAAATACATTTTGAGTTTTTTAGTATGTTTAATGATATCATTAATTATGTAATATTTATAATCAACTATTTTTTATTAAAATATTAGAATAGGTTTACATATTGGCTAATACCATGGTAAATACCATGGTTTTGCGAATAACCCAAACGAGGTGACCAAGGCTATTAATAAACAATCCATTAATTTTTGTACAAATACCCACCCATTATATCATTTTGATTCCTTCTAAAATAATAATCAATAAATTTAAGATATATTTACCTTCTAAAGAGTCATACTAAGGTGTATTAAATCCCCCAAGGTGTAGGTCTTTGATTTTTAGGTGTCACTCTTCATGGTAAGGGAACTCTCAACTTCTATTTTCCTTTCATGTTTCCTTTTTTATGTGGTATGTATTTTAAATTTAAATACAATTTTATTATTTAAAATTTAGACTATACATTTTATTTATTAAGTGTAATTTATGAATTTTATACCCTTTATCATCCCTTTTAAATGTTTTCTAAAACCATGTTTCATACTACTAATGCTACTGTATTTCAGTCTCAAAATTTCACTCTTTCTATCAAGAAATTATATTATTTTATTTTTGAATACCCAAAACACTATCTTCTCCAAGGGTTTTTACATATATTTAAAATTAAATATTTTAATTCAATTATTAGGGTACATGAAACCTTCCATCCTTTTCCGTGTGTTTAAAATGCTCAATGGATCTTGTTTTTAAGCACATTCTAAAACACCATGTTTTTAAAATGATACCTGTCAATTTTATTCTCCACAGATAATTTAGGATATGTTTTATTATGATTTATGTTTCTCATAATAATTAATACATATGAATGGTTCAATATGATATCTCTCCATTTCATTGTAAAATTCATTTAATATCTAGATATGACATGTTAAACAATCCCTTGGTGAAACAAATTGGAAACTTTTATGACATCTTGGTGAGAGACCCTGGTGATATGCTTATAAATGACCTAATTAAATGGTTTAGCCACATTTAAAAGTAATTATTAATTTTATTATTATTATTATATGTCTCCTTCTAATTATTTTATGTATTTCATTAATTCCTTATTGACATTCTTCAAGATCACATGTAAATTGTTTCCCTTGTTTTCCCTTACTAGGCCTTATGGACACCCTTTCCTATGATGAACTTATCCAGGTATTATATGAAATTAATGTAATTAGTATTATTCTTTAAGAATCATTTCAATTGTAATATTATAATGTTATATGTTTTCACATATTATGTAACTTATTTCCTAGACAATATACTTTTTACGATCATATGATTGTAAAATATAATGAAAACTTTTGTAATAAAAGGGAGAGATTCCATAGTTGGAATCAAAGGACAGTTTATGTATTTGTGGAAAATAAAATTTGATAAAATTTTAAATAATTATAGGGAATATTTCAAATAATAGAAGCCATCAATTTATTTTGGTGAAATATTACGTATGATGTTTATGAGAAAATAATTCCATGACTGGATACAAAAAAGTGGATGTGGCTCTGGCACATATATATCTAGGTATAAAAACTAAAATCAACACATTGATTTAGACTCGAATAGGAACTAGTTGATGATAATGTGCCTTGATTTACTCCTTGTTTTACACTCATGGGGATATTTTTTTTCAATCTAAATATTTTTATGAACTATTATGAAAGATTTATAGAAAATGTACTTGTTGTTAATGACTAACAGAGCTAGGCATGATGTTTTAAGACATAAAATTCTATTAGAGTTATAATATTTTTTTAAAAAGGAACATTTCTTATGAATTGTTTCTTATTTTATAAAATGAAGGTAATTAAGAAGAACCATGTAAATGGTGAGCACAATGGACCATGTGCCAATGACCCTTCGAAGGAAGACGGAATCGAAAACATCATGAGAATGATGAATAAACTAAATCAAGTTATAGAAAATAACATAAAAAAGGCTGAGATTCTTGTTTCAGTGTGAAGGGAAGAAATTTCAATTTAGTACTTTATACATCCCTGGTCACCAACATTCAGTGGATCTAACAACCCATTGAGTTTTGAATAATGGATAAGCAATATAGAAAATATATTTTCTTTATTTTGTTGTTTAGAATAAGAGAAAGTCACTCTGGTAATGTAAGTTTTAGTGGGAGAATCTGATCAATGGTAGGAACTAATTAAAAACATGAGGCCTTGTGGGGAGATTGAAGCTATGGAGTGAGAAGAGTTCAGGGAAATCATCTTAAATAAGTATTTCCCTTGGCCGATGAGAATTAAAATTGAGAAGGAATTTCCCAAACTAAAGCAGAAGGGGAATGAATATGTTTGTAGCTATGAGATGAACTTCACAAGACATTTATGTTATATATATATATATCTTTTTCATAGATCCTAATGTTAAGGATGATAGACTATTCACTGGAAAAAACCCGTATATGAAAGAATTTATCCAACAGAGACTATGAATGCTATGAAGAAATTATACATAGTCCTATGAAGGTTGAACTTGTGTTCGGTGTGGCACATTGGTATAAAAAATAATATATGAAAATACATCTATATATCCAAAAATAGGAAGAATATTTTATTAAAAAAGATATATAAATCAAGTGAAACATTCCACCTATAATAAATGTGGGTAGAAGAATCTGGGGAACTTCTTTCTTGGGAGGGAGAAGTGTCACAAGTTTGGAAGAGATGGTCCAATTTTCTAAACTATAGTAGTGAGGTGAAGCCTCATCTTCTCAACAAAAACAATAATGAAAATATGGCATTTGTGTAAGAGTTTATGTCCAAGAACCAACTGGTTTTAAATTGATTACATGCATATTTAATGTATTATTACATATTGATCATTATTCTATATTATTATGATGTAATAAAGTCATAGAGTATTTTTTTCATTAATAAGTTCATGAAAGTTCTTCGCTATGATGAGAACCTTGAAATGTTATAACAATATTATTAAATATAATTCTGCGGTTGGATGACATGCTATGATGGGATTTATATCATGCAGACCTTCAGGTGTGAGTACTCATAAGTAGATGAGATTTCCTCTCATGAATTTCACTCTTGGTAATCTCTAAGATAGGATATCATGAGAACAAAACAGCTAGTAAGAACTCTACAAATTTTGGTTTCATAGGATATTTCTATATTCGACTGTGTGTAATGATCCTTAGACTTTAAGATTATCATTAATATGTATCACGACTTACGCACATTGATTTACTAACGAAAAGAATCACTCAGATAGTTGGTGGGAAGTAGGGTATGTTGGGTGCGTAACGAGTGGCATGTTATTAATGGATAAGTTGAGGAATGATTTTCCCTTCCATTTATAGATGTTGATATCTCGATCAATTGATTGAAATATAACCATCGCGTGAAATTCGATGGCCAGGGTGTAATGATGAGTTTATTTTGGGTTGTGAAAGAATGATTTATCAAGCATAAAAGTTGATGAAAAAATCATGAAACATTCTTGATGTGATATTTCGATAAAGGGATTATATTATACTATGAGTGTTCATATGTGGATGTCATTGTTGTGACTTTATATTCTTTCTCTTGGGAGACTTGACCCATTTCTAGACAGTAATCAAGGACTTTAGGCATGACCGCCTAATGCCAATGAAGAAGAATACTAGAGGGTCACACACTAAGTGTTTTTGGTGGTCTTGGTTAAATTCTATTTGATTTTAATTAATGAAATAAATATTATTTTTAAGACTATGGAATAATTCTATTCAAGTTACAATGATCACATAAATTAAATACAATTTATTTATTTATTTTTTTGAAAATTTAATAAATATTTATATACTATTTTGTAAATAAAATATTTATTTATGAGAATAATTTATTTATTTATTTATTTGGGTGTTCAATAAATTTAAGTGGAGTTCAATCGGATCCAGGTTGGTCTATTCATAAAATAACTATTTGCAAGATGGTAAATAATTATTTAACCATATGTAAAAAATTAAAATAGCACTGCTATTATTTTATGACATGGAATTTTATATAAAAATATATCTTTCGCAAGTTCGTGCACCATAAATAATGAAATAATATTATTATTAAATTCATGGGTTTTCTCCATGTTCATGAATGTATTTAATTGTTTCTATTCAATTAAATATTGTAACTAAAACTTCAAGTATATAATTAGGAAAGTACACCTATTGTGCAACATACCACACCACACGCCTGGTGAATTGAGAATTTTTAATCCATACATTTTCTCTCTAGAATCATATTCTATCCCCTCTCAAGAATGACAGAAATTCTTCAAGGCCGAAGAATAGGTGATCAAGAATGACTGACACAAGACACTCGATTCGCCGTGCTTGCACCTGGAGAATGAGTTGTTTCGATCGGAGGCCATCAGATCACGTGTCGATCAACGCTAGAGTGATTCTAGTTTGTATCCTTAAAAGCACAACGAGATAATCTGGAAGGGGCATTGTAGATGATAAACATCATCAACTATCAAATATACCAAATATCCAGGTATTATTTTTCTTTATGATATTAATTAAATTAATTATTAACATGATGTGAAAGATCCCATTTAATGGTTTCATGCCTCATTCTTCTTTATATAAATCATTTATTATATTCCTTAGAGACTAGAGTTGATCATCATATTGATCCTAGAATAATCATTGATCGTGGTAAAAATCAAATTAGGTCCCATCCCAACCATGCTTCCACTTCACCCAGATCCATCATGTGGTATCGGAGGGGTTACATCATATTTTATATTTATTTAAATATTTTATTGATGAATTTTACATTTAATGATTTAGCTCTTTCTATTCAATTTAATCATATTGAAAATCTGAATCCTGAGATCTATTCATCATCTTTTATTTCTCGTTCACCTTACATAAATGATATTTTTTTTAAATATGATTAATATAAAATAAATTATCTCATCTTTAGGTGGGAAAGCATCCTGGACATACAACAGTAGAACACACGATGTGTATTCGGCAGTACAACCCATGTTGTCATGATTCAGTGCATCAATTTGGTCCACAAAACCACGACATGTTCTGGAGTCATTCTAATTCTTAAATGATTCCATGTGTGGACCTGAAATCGGTGGCACGTGGTTTCTATATTACACGCTGTGTGGCCCAATAGACATGGCGTGTAGTCCCTTCGGGTTAGGGTTAGACCATGTACCGTATACATGGATTGCTCGACTGGAGACCATGTAACGAGGAACTACATGGAATGTGGTGCACTGGACACAAGGTGAACTCTGAATATTTCCAAAGTATACTCAGACACCATTTCCCAGGGTGTGTACTTCAGATAGATGGTGAAAAATAATACACTTTGTGTAGTTGGAACTACACGTCGTGTACTCATCCATATTACAATGATTTATTAAAATTTATATTATACAAACCCTTGAGACGTGTACCATCGTGTGGGCATAATGCTGAGGCACAACTTCAGATAGGTTTTTTATATATGTGTGTTCAATTTAACATCTTCGTAATGTTCATTTCAACTCATTGGGTATTTATGAATAAAAATCACCGGGTTTCCTCCAACGTACAAGTTACGTAAAAAGATAATTTTAATTGAATTTATTTGATTAATATTATTATGGATTATAATATCAAGGAAATTCAGAAAAGGTTTTATGATAAAAGGATTGATTAATTAACGATGATAGTTAATTGATTCAAGCACGATTTATCATAAACAAGAATGATTACAGAATTGAGTTCTAGTTTTATTTATTCGTAAATATTGTTTCATGTATGGATGATCATGAGATAGACCAAGACCATTGTATGTGGATGGTTTTATTTAATTTATTTATTTGAATTAAAATTGTTGGCTTGCAAGCCTTCTCCTCATTAAAATGTAGGCCATGTGTGCCAAATGATTCTTTTATGTAAAACCTCTTTTACACCTCATGTGAGTTAAAAAAAGGGATATTTAGTGGATGGAACTCCCAAGATAGTAGAGGTGGTTCAAGATCAAGCCATGATAAAACCAATCCTAGGAGATACAATGTTGGAAAGGTGGAAGCTACAAACACGAACCAAAAGGATCAAGGTGTTTCTCCCCTAGGTCAGGGTTGCATTATCAACTGCAAGATAAACTAACCATCAGAAAAGATCATGATCATGCAATTTATTTTATTTTATTTCTATCAATTTCATGGTTTATCTTTATGGATGTGTTTTCATGATCACATAATAAATGAATTAAACAAGCATGTAGGATGGAACTAAAATAAACTAGACTAACGTGAAAATATTATCAAGACATGATTAATCACTTAAGTAAGGTCTCCATAATATTAACAAGTGTGTGATAATGATAATAATAAATTCACTCACTATAGATAAGAAAAACATCAAATAAAATATTAAGTCATAACAAGCCTTTCGTTACTTCATTAAGGGAAAAAAAATAAAACTATGTTTTTTACCAACCCTTGTCGAGACACATACTTTTATATAGGAATCCCTTATAAATTGTTTTAGGTTGAATTAACCATATTACATAAATAAGATTAGACCTAGATAGGCATGAAGTAATATTGGGGGTAAGAGTTTAGGAAATCCAAAGTCATGATTTCAGGACTGGGGAGTCCGCTCAACATATCAAGGAGACGCATGCCTGTAGTTGGAAAAGACCTGCCTACGTAAATAACTTCTAATAGCTTGACCATCCCTTTTGGGGTTATTTGATGGGAGATATGGATCATTTCCACTATCATGTCATGGAAACTAGAAATTCCAATTTAAATGGTGAGGGTTATTGAGAATTGATAAAATTGTGGGAGACTTAATAAAATTAATTATTTCTTATAAAATGTAATCAAGAACGTACTAATGATCTGCTCTTTTATTGTAGAATAAAAATGAAAAACTCATCAACCACATTATCCCTATGATCAATTATGGATAAAGACAACCTCTTAACCGATAGTAACTTCTAGTAATAGTTTAGATGCCTTCAGGTTATCCTACACCGTGAACAGAATTCTGACGTGCTGGAGTCAGTATTACTGGATCCTCCGGCCAATGAGGCGAGTGAGGAGGATTTAATGGTCTATGAGAAACATATGATTGATGTATTAGAAGTTAAATGTTTGGTGGTATCATCAATGTCTAGTGATCTCATGAAGTCTCATAAAAACAAGGAAACTAACAACATGCTTGAGAAGATCTGTGGTCTTTAACAGGAGAGAGCATGACAGGAATGGTTTGAGATCTCTAAGGAACTCTTTCATAGTAATCTTGGATAAGGTTCCCCATCAAAGACCCATATATTCATTCTCATTGTCTATAATGAGTGCCTATATGTTCTAGGTTTTAAGCTCCCTGAAGAACTGGGCACCATTCTCATTCTCGCATTACTCCCTCAGAGAATCTCTAACTTTGATATAAATTTCAATATAATCAACATTGAGAAGCCTCTATCTGATCTTCTTATCCTCATTCGCCATGTTAAAAAAGATATAAAGCACAAAATCCTTCTATCCTTATGGTGAATAAGAGGAAAGGGATGGAGAAGAGATTTACACCTAATTATTAATCATGGCCTTCCACAAAATGGAAGATCAAAGGGGAGACAAGGGAACAAGAGGTTGTTTGTGTCGCATGTGGCAATAAAGGCCTTTGGAAGAAGAACCGCATCCATCCTATGAAGTAAGGGGAAGCTTCAGGTGTGTTTTCCATTAAATAACATCTATCTTTTTCTACATATTGGTTATTTGATATAGCTTTTGCAGATCACATATGTATCCAAATATAGGAACAAAGTAGATTCAGAAAGATTGATTGAGGGGAGGTAGATCTACGAGAAGCCAACAATGATAGACTTGATGTTGTAGCGGTCGGGGACTGCCACCTCACATTGCCAAATCGGATGATCTTGGTGTTAATGTGTTGTTATTATGTTACTTTTGTCACTAGAAACATTATTTATGTATCCAGATTAGATACATATGGAGTTGTTTTCATGTTTATAAATGAATGTTGATAATTTTACAAAGATAGAATTTGTTATGGTAGGAAACATTTATAAAACAAACTTTACCTGTTGGATTATACAAACCAAGTAATGGAAATCGATAAAAAAGATACTTCCCATGACACATACCACACCCAACATTGGCATCACCAGTTTGATCATGTAAACAATAAATGCTTGAAAAATTTACATCTAGATGGATATTTAGATTCGTTCAAACTAAAACCACTTGGCATATGTCATGCATGTTTACAAGGAAAAATGATCAGTTCCCCATTTAGTGGAAAAGGGGAATGGGAAAAAAAATTCTTCAATGGGTTTATATCGATGTATGTGGACTATTTATAGTTGAATCAAGGGGAGGGTACTCATACTTCATAACTTGTACATATTATTTCAGTAGATATGGATATATCTACTTAATGAGGTATAAGTCCTATTATTTTGATAAGTTCAAACAAAACAAGAATGAAGTTGAGAACCAGCTTGGTAAGAAGATTAAGAAACTCCACTTAGACCGAGGTGAAGAATATCTTAATTAAGACTTCATTGATTACATACAGTATTTTGGGATCCAATCCCAAATTACTTCTCTAAACACACCCAAGTGAAATGGTGTGAGTTAAAGGAGAAATTTCAACATGTTGGACATATTGAGATCAATGATGAGTCATGTGAGTCTCCTATTACCCTTTTGGGGATAGTAGTTACAAAAAGTGGCACACATACTACACAAAGTACCAACTAAATTGATAAATGGTATTTTATATGTGTTTTGGAGTAAAAGAAAATCCATGTTTTCGAATTTACATGTGTGGGGTAGCGATGTGTTTGCGAAGTCCTCTTCAAGTAACAAACTCACACCCCAAGGCACAAAGTTTACCTGTATAGGATACCCCAAGGAAACACGTAGATATTACCTATACGACACCCTGGAAAAAACGTTTATAGTGGAAAGACATGCCATATTCTTTGAGAGGGAGAAAATCTCTAAAAGATATAGTGGGACAAAAGTAGACAACGATGAAGTCGAGGGACAAGGTATACAAGAGTTGTTACAGGAACTGATTCCACAAATCCTCATGGAAGAATAATTTCTTCCACAGACACAAGTACTATGTAGGAGTAAAATAGAGGTTTGAGAATAGGAACAATATTGTTTTCTAGTTACCAAGTATGGTGACTCTTTATTAGTTGATAATATTTATCCTATAACCTACAAGGAAGCAGTAAGTGGCATAGACATTTCTATGTAGAAAGAAGCCATGAATTCTGAAATGGATTCCATGTACCAAAACCATGTTTGGATTTTGGTAGATCCCCTATTTGTGTAAAGACTGTGTGGTTTCACATGGGTATTCAAGAAGAAACTAGTCATGAAAGGAAACGTCAGAACTTATAAGGCATGAATGGTTGCAAAAGGTTTTAAACAGCGATAAGGAATTGACTATGATGAAACCTTATTACAAGTTGCAATGATAAAATCCATCATAATTCTAATTGCCATTGGAGATTACCATGTCTATGAGATTTGGAAAATTGATGTCAAAACATCATTCCTTAATGGGAACATTCATGAAGATGTCTACATTACACAACCTGATGGGTTTGTGACTCCAATGGATACCAATAAGGTATGAAAGTTGCAGAAATCCATTTATAGATTAAAGCAAGCATCCAGGTCATGGAACATTCATTTTTATGAAGCCATTATAGAATTTGGTTTTATCAAGAATGAATATGGTCATTGTGTCTAAAAATAGTTTAGTGAGAGTGTAGTAGTTTTCCTATTAGTATATGTTGATGACATATTACATATTCGAAACGAGATACAAGTCTTACAGTCTGTTAAGTCATGGTTGAATCAATGCTTCTCCATGAAAGACTTGGGTGAGGCAGCGTATATTCGTGGGATCAGGATACCTCTTGACAGATCCAAGAGATTGCTAGGCCTAATTCATAGTACATACATTGATAAGATAATGAAGATATTCACAATAGAACAATCAAATAGGGGATTGTTGCTAGCGTCACATGGCATTAATCTTTCCAAGATAATTTTTCCTCAAAAACATGATGAAATAAGAATAGTGGAAAAGACTCTATACACATCATCGATTGAGTCTGTCGTGTATTCCATGTTATGTAATATGTTATACATCACCTATGCATTGAGTGTGGTAGGTAGATATTAAGATGAACTAGGTTACCACCATTGGATGGAAGTCAAGACTATCCTAATGTATCTAAGTCATACTAAAGATATGTTCATAGTATATGAAGGATATGAAGAAATCATCATTAGAGGATACATATATTCTAGTATCTAGACTGATCAAGATGACATGAAATCAGAAACCAGATGCATCTTCACTTTGGATGGTGGTGCAGTAAGCTATAGGAGGACAAAAAAGTGTGTGGTCAGAAATTCTACAGCAGAGTCCGAGTCTATCACAGCTTCTGAGGTAGCTAAAAAAGCAGTTTGGATACAAAGCTTCATCTAGGAGCTAGATGTAATACATAGCAGTAAAAAATCCATCACACTATACTATGATAATACTACAACGGTGTCTCTCGCAAATGAACCAAGGTCACATCATCGGATGAAGCACATACTTCGGAAGTATCATCTCTTGAGGGATATTTCATAGAGAGGTGAAGTTGTGGTGATTTTTATTTCCATGGAAGGCAACGTGGTGGACCGTAAGTCTAAAACCATCACTCAATAAAAACATAATCATCATGAGAAGTCTAGCGGAATAAAAGTTGTGGGCAGTTGGATCTAGTCCAAGTGAGAGATTATAAGAGTTGGTGTTCTAGAACCAACTTGTTTTACTTTGATTACTTGGATATTTAATTTATTATTACATATTGTTCATTTTTTTCATTACAATGATGTAATAATTTCCTTTTGTATTCGTTACATTGATACGGTCAGAACAGTTCCCTGATATGATGAGAACCTTGAAATGCAATACCATAATCATAAATATAGTTATACAGTTTGATGAAATTCTTTTATTGGACACATAGCATATAGACCGTTAGGTGTGAGTACTCGTAAGAAGATGAGACTTCCTATCATGAAGTTCACAATTGGTAATCTCTAATATAAAAGATTATGAGAACATACCCTCTAGTAGGAATTCTGCATGTTTTGTTGTCATTGGATATTTCTATCTACTGGCACGTGTAATGATCCTTACACTTTAAAATTATCATTAATATGTGTCATGACTTACACACTTTGATTTACCAACCAAAATCGTCATGCAGACTGTGGGTGGGAAGTAGGGTACGTTGGGTGCATCAAGAGTTGCATGTTATAAGTGGATATGTTGATGAATGATTTTTTCCTACCATTTATGGAAGTTGATATATTGGCCCTTTTATTGAAATAGAACCTTCGCATTAAATTTCATGGCCATGGTGTAATTTTGAGTTTATTTTAGGTATACATAGAACGATGTATCAAGCATAAAAGTTGACGACACAATCCTGAAACCTTCTTGATGAGATATTTCGATAAAGGAATTATATTACACAATGAGAATTCATATGGGGATGTCTTTATTGCAACATTGCATTCTTTCTCTTGGGTGCCTTGACCTGGTGCTAGACATTACTCTTTGACTTTAGGCAAGCCTATATAAATCAAACCAGAAATAATCCTAGATGGTCACACACAAAGTGTTTTTTGTGGTCTAGGTTAAATTATATTTGATTTTAATTAATTAAATTAATATTATTCTAAAGACTATGGAATAACATTATTCAAGTTACAATGTTCTCATAAATTAAATAACTTGTATTTATTTATTTTATTGAACAATTAATAAATATTTATTTACTAGTTTGTAAATAAAATATTTATTTAAGAGAATAAATTATTGATTTATTTATTTTAGTGTTCAATAAATGGAGGTGGATTTCGAGAGGAAAAAAGGTCGGTCTGATAGTAAAATAATTATTTTCAAGAAGATAAATAATTATTTAACTAGTTTGAAAAAACTAAAATTATGCAGCTATTATTTTATGACATAGAATTTAATTTATAATTCCATTCTGTGCATGTTTCCACACCACAAATAATGACATAGTATTATTATTAAATGCATGGGTTTTCTCTTAGTTCATGAATGTATTTAATTTTCTCTATGCAATTACATATTGTAACTGAAATTCCATGTATATAAATAAAAAAGTACACCTATTATCCCAGACACCACACCACATGCCTGTTGAATTGAGAATTGTTGAGAAAAACAATTTCTCTCCTAAATCCTCTTTTATCCCCTCTCAATAATGAGATATGTTCTTCATGTCCAAAGAATATGCGATCATGAATGTCTGACACAGGACACTTGATTCACCATTCTAGCACCCAGAGAATGAGCGATGTTGATCGGAGGCCATCAGAGCACGAGTGGATCACTGCTAGAGGGATTCTAGTTTGGATCATTACAAGCACAACAATATAATCCGAAAGGGTCATTCCTGATGATCAACTCATCAACTAAAAAAATACAAAAGATTCAGGTATTATTTTTATTTTTGAAATTAATTATATTAATTATAAACAAGATGTGCAAGATCCTCTCTAAAGGTTTTGGGGATCATTATTCTATATCTAAATCGTTCATTATGTTCTGTGGAGACTAGTATTCATCGACATATTGATCTTGGAATAATCATTGATCATGGAAAAAATCAAATTCGGTCTCATCCCAACCACGCATCCACTATGCCCGGAACCTTCAGCCGACCCTACATAATGTCCAATGCTTCAAATTTGGATAGCCTTAGAACTTTTCCAATCATTGTCAAAATCCAAGGTTTGTGGAGTGGAATCAACATAATCCTTAGAATAGGACAAGGGATAATGATCATGATTTTTATATCATTATGGCTAATGTTGCATCTCCAAATATTGTGGTAGAGGTTACTGTTGCTATTCTATCAAAGAAAGAAAGTACATTTGTTGATTCTGGTTCTACACAATCCTTTGTTTCCTCCATATTTTCATAGAATGTAGAATAAATTAAAGAACTTATAGAAGTATATTTATCAGTCTATAAATTTAGTGTGATTATCCAAGCATCATCAGTGTATAGAAATTCCATTACTTACATTAGAAAGAACAATATTATCACAATTCTAGCAGTCATTCCCACATTGGAATTTATCAATATACTAGGGATGGACTGGATCTCAAAGTATAACACTATGGTAAATTTTAAATGTAATTCTTAGTGGTATTGATTGGAAAACCTGTACATATTTTTGTAGGATAGATATCTCGACCTAAAATTTGACTAGAACCACAACACATAGACCCTTTTATGGAGTTTATAAGTGATGATGAAGGAGGGGATGCATGTAAAGGAATCGAAAATCGCCGCATCATTTAGGAATACATTGAGCTATTTTATAAGGAGTTACATAGGCCTCCCCCATAATGAGTGGTAGAGTTCACGATTGAACTCATGCCAGGTTCCATGACGATATCCAAAACTTCGTATATAGTGGAAACTTTTGAGCAATAAGAATTAATGAAAAAACTACAATATATTTTGGATAAGTGGTTTATTCAACCAATTGTGTCTCCATGGGGAGAATATATTCACTTTGTAAAGAGAAAGGATGAGTCAATGTGTCAATTCATTGATTATAGAGAAGATAACCGTATCACAGTGAAGAACATGTACCCTCTTCCAATAATTGATTATTTATTTGACTAGATTCATGGTGCTCAATTCTTCTCCATGATTGATCTTAAATTTGGTTATAATCAATTGATGGTGAAGGAAAAAGATATTAAAAATACTTCCTTTTGATCAAGGTAAGGGAATTATGATTTTATTGTTATGACTTTTGGATTAAATAATGCTCCTAGTATTATTTTGGATATCATAAATAGAGTCTTTAATGACTACCTTGATAAAATTGTGTTAGTTTTTTTTGAATATATAATGATATATCCCAAATGTCGTGAGGATAATTATGATCTTCTAAGGGTGATACTAAAAACATTGAGGAAGTAGAGGTTATTTTTATTTTTTATCACGTGTGAGTTTTGGTTACAAAAATTTGCTTTCTTGGGGAACATTTTAAACAGTGAAGGGAACTTAGTTGAGCCTGCAAAGAAAAGGTTGCAGATTAGTGTCCACATCCTACAATGTTAACCAAGATTCACAGTTTCCCTTATTTAGTAGGATATTATATGTGGTTTATAAGAATATTTTTCATGACTTTATAATCCTCCATCAATGTTAACACGAAAAGTTTTTATATTCATCTAGAAAAAGGAGTCCAATGAATGATTTAAAGAGTTGAAGAAGAGATTGGTTGTCGCACCCACGTTAATACTACCCTATATCAAATATGGATTCATTGTTTTTAGAGATGATTATCTAAAAGGTATTGGGTTCTTCTTCATTGAAAATGAAAAGGTGATTTCTTATGTATATCAATAGTTAAAGAATAATGAGATGAATTATCTTATACATGATCTGGATCTAGATGCAATTGTTTTTTCTCTAATGATATTGAGGAATTATCTTTATCGGGTGAAATGTGATATATACACTCACAAAAAAAGTTTCAAGTATATTTTCATTCAAAAAGATTTGAACATGAGATAGAGAATATGATTGGAACATCTTAAAAACTATGATTTTTCAATTCATTATCTCCCTGAAAGAGAAAAAAATTTATGGATGCGTTATGTAGGAAGGAACATATTGTTCATTTAAGGATGAGGATTCAATGAGATCCTTTAGTCAAAGACCTAGTAAAAATGGACATGGTAATTTTAAGGGAGGTACATCATAAGTACTATCCCAAATGATTTCTAAACCAACATAGCTAGAAAATAACACGAAATCTCAAAGAGATGATCCATTGTTACCGAAGAAGTTTGAGGTTATGATGGATGAGATATTTCCGGAGTTCAATATTGATCAAGAAGGTCTAATAAAATTTTTACATGGATGTGTGTTCCATAAATTACAGAAATAAATATATAGATGATGGATGAATCTCATATCTTAACATTATCTATACATCCTAGGAGAACAAATATGTATAAGGACCTTAATGATCATCATTAGTGGGATAACATGAAAAGGGAGAGCGTCGACTACATTATAAGGTTCCTGGTGTGTTAACAAGTAAAAGAATAGTTAAAACTTCTTAAACTTGTATTACATCCACAAACCATACTAGCATGGATGTTAGATAATATCACTATAAATTTTTTCAATGTTATCCAAAAAATATCCAAATGAAACAATGTGATATGGGTTATAGTGGGCTATCTCACCAAGACTTCCCATTTTCTTTCTATTCAGGAAGATTTTTCACTCCAACAACTCACTAAGATATAAGTGAAGTCAGTGGTAAGGATACATGGAGTTCCTCTTAAATAGTATCTAATAGTTATCCAAAGATCAAATCAAAATTTTGTAGAAGTACTCAACATGATATGGGTAGAATATTGAATTTCATTATGGCCTATCACCCTCAAAATATTGGCCAATATGACAGTAATATTTTGACACTTGAGGACTTTCTAAGAGCATGATCAATGGAATTTAATGGTGGATGAGATCAACATTTACCATTATTTGAGATTCCATATAACAACATCTTCCATTCAACTTTTCTAATGGATACCTATGAAGCTTATTATAGGAAGCGATGTAAAACTCTCACATGTGGGGATGATGCTAGTGAGAGAATGCTTACGGGGATTGATATTGTGGAAGAGATGATAGAAAATGATCATGCCATCCCACAAAGCATAAAGAATGCTTAGATTCGGCAATAGAGTTATGCTAACAACTGTAAAAGGTAATTGAAGTTTAATATTGGGGGAATATTATTCCTTCAAATTTCTCTATGGAAGAGATTCATGCGATTTGGGATGAAAGGAAAGCCTAGCCACATGTACATTGGCCCCTATGAAATCCTTGATCACATAGGAGAAGTAGCATATAATCTAGAATGTACACTAAATCTATGTACATTACATGACGTTTTTCAAATATATCTCTTGAGTAAGTAAATACCAGACCCTTTACATGTATTGAATCTAGAGGCAGTACAAATGGAACATGATCTCTATTATGAGGAGAAGCTGGTGGATATCTTGGCTGTAAGGACAAGGTTTGACACAAATATACTACCCACCTCATCAAAGTGTTATGGAGGATCCACATATTTAAAGAAGAAATTTTGTAATCAGAGGAACTAATGAGGAAGAAGTACACACACCTTTTATCAACCAAGGGAACAAGATGGAATTTTAAGGAAACAATTTCTTAAGGGGGGATGAATGTAACAATTGGATATATTTTAATGATAATTACATCATGATAATGTGTTTTATATTATTTTCAACACAAAAAAAGTATATATCATTAATAATGATGTCACTATATGTTAATTTGACCGTAGGTTTTCGACCATTATATGACCATTGGTCAATTATGATCGTTGGTCAATATAGTCCCTGGTCAATATGACCGTTAAAAATTATACTCATAAAATTCTGATTATTGTGTATAAATAGGAATTATAATGGTCAGTTAATACATAAAGAGGAGTTGATGGCCTTATCTAGTAGACACATACCAATTGAAGCCATTTTTAGAACTTGGGAGGTAGGTAGCATATTTGGGCTTCACTCTTGACCAATCTCATGATGAGCATCTACATGTTAAGCTTGAACAAAATAGCATATGGGGTATGTTCATGTTATTAGAGATTACCACTTGGGAAATGTCATCTAAGCCGCCCCAAGAGTCTATCACCATCACACACCTAAACATTAGGAAATCTGTGGGTGTTATAGTGGGTTATTTTTTAAGTCGTTAGTCACTTAAATTTTAATCCCATTTTCTTTTTAAAATTTTTATTTCATAATTTTTATTTAAAGAGTAGTTTTACTTAAAATTTGAAATGGAATTTGATAAATTGATTTTTTGGGTAAAAATTTTAATTTTATGACAGATATAAATTACTATATTAAATTGAGGTTTTATTAACAATATATATTATAATTAAATAGTGGTATAGAAATGATAATATTTAATTAAAATAGAAAAAATAATTTTTTTTAAGAATCAAAAATATTACTCTGATTTTTTATGTTCTCTATTATTTCTAATAAACGAGTATTTATATAGTGAAAAGTTAAATTTATTATATTTAGTAAATTTTTATAATAAAAAATTTTCATTTTTGAATCAATACAATTGGTATTAGGATATGGTGAATTTTCATGAATTTTATAAAATACTTTAGTTTTTTTTAATAGTTAAAATACAGTTCGAGTTTTTATGTATGTTTAATGACATCATTAATGATGCAATAATGATTTAATAATGAAGTAGGACTCTTTTGGATTAAATTTTGATAATAGGTGTCCCAAATGGACAATAACATGGGAAAATACCTTGTTCAATCCAATGGTTTTTCAAATATTAGCAACGAGGTGTCAAAAGAAATTAATAAAAAACACTCTCACTTTTTCCAGAAGTACCCTCCCATTCCTTCATTTCCAATAATTAAAAAATTATCCTCAACTAATTTATCATAGTTTTACTTCCTAAAGAGTTATACCTAGGTGTCTCCATGTAACATCCCAAGTATGTAATTAATAATAAGAAATTATTATCTATGTCTATTTATGAATTAGATAGTGTTTTAGAGGCTTAAAATGAGAATAAATCCAATCTTAAGAATGGAATACACTAATATTTTTAAAAGATTGTTTTACGACCTTTTGATGGAGAACCATTTTTAAATATATATTTTGACAATTTTATAAGCTCTATTTTTCAAAATAGGCTTATTCTTTATGATTGAGACATTGAAATTTACTTTGGATAAATTTTTGGTATTTTTCTGACCATGTTCATTTTTTAATGAATAGTGAAAAATACTACATTTTACATCAAAACTAATTTTTATTATAATTTAATTATATGGGTAGATTATCTTTTTAATTGGTTTTAAAGTGTTATTAGAATATATTTTTACCATTTAATTCGATGGTGGTCATTAGAATTAGTTTTACATTGGAATTGAGCATAAACAAATACCAAACATTTCATAGATATTATTTCTAAAAAAACTCGCTATTTGTTTTGACAATGGGAATTATTTTTAAATTAATTATTTAAATTTCCATGTTTGTAATTTGGTTAAATGGATTACATATTTGGAATCATAAGGTCCAAATTATTTAATCAAGACTCTTTTGTTATTGGACATTATGAATAGTAATGACGGTAATTATCTTTAATTATCATGATTAATTAGCAATCGGGTAGTTAAGGAATAAAAATAATATAATAATAATAAAAAATGACACCAAAATGTGTCATAATGCTACTGGTTGTGTCATTTCAGACCATGGTATTCCTTGTAACAAACTTGGGGACCCCATGTAATTACTTTTGTGTGATAATGACATTATATCTTTTTTATTTTTAAAGAAACTTAAATATAACAAAGAATGTATCACCTGAGTAAAACATTTTTAATTTTCTATACATAAATTATATATTTATCTATAAATATTCATTGTAAATATAAAAATATTTCCTACATAATAGTATTTTTTTAATAATTTTTAGACATTAAATAAATTAAATAATTGGTGACATCATGATGATGCAGCGATTACCTCATTAATGAATGATTAAAATAAAATGAAAAGATAATGTAAAATTTAATACTTAAACTTCTCAAAGACATATTTTATGAGTATATTTCGAGGCCTTATCACCTAATCCTAGAAATAAATCAATGTGGGAACTTTATAATCCTAAACTCATTTGAAAATAAAGTAACATTTTAAACCTTTCAAAGAGTGCCCCTCCTATCCTCTTATAAAAGGCCCCAACCTATACCTCCTTACCCACACTTCTCAAGACATTGGCTCGGCCATTCTCTGCTCATTTTATCTATTCACATCCCTCTATTCATCCTAGATGCCTTAAATTAGGCATAAATCTCTTTGAGAAACCATTTTGGTTCAAACCAAGAATAGTTACCCGATTTAAAGGTAATGTATTCTCTAATGTTCTTCTATTTTATTTTGCTTCTCCAACCCCCTGAACTCATTGTATTTATTTATTTTTTAACAAAACCATTATCTTAAATATACTATTATTTTTTTTAAGAATTATTCAAGATACACTTACACACACCTTCATCTAAGGGTTAACGAGCATACTGTTTTTGTGGATGGCGAATTTCTGCATCACGAAACGATGATGGTTCAATATTATTCTAACACCTTCAAAGGTGTCCATTAATATGAAACTATATTAATATATGATATATAATATGTTTATGTTTTCCTAGATCTTCTGTATTTTTCATTTTTTCATACCTTTATGGTTTCCATTATGGGTAAACGCGATATATTCATTTTAGGAAATGCGGATTATGACCCCCTCAAAGTGATTTGATTAGTTAATTCCATATGTTCGATGTATAAAGGATGAGGTTAATGATATTATATATGATATTATATTTTAATTATAATATACCTTTATATCCTTATGATTCCATTCCATAAAATACAAAATAGAAATGAAAGTAGCGTTCATGCGTACGTACGGCATACTGTCTCCATGAACGGTGCATTTCATTTATTACCTCTAAATGTTATGTAATATTATAAATTCATGTATATACTGGATATATATGATATATATGATATCTAAATCATGAATATAACTCTGTATATAATGGATACATGAACAAATTTTAATTATAAGGAGCTTATTTTTTAATCAAGTACCAATGATTATTAAAATGACCGTTACTAACATAAATAATTACATAGTGTTCATGACATGGTAATAAGTGATATAAAAAGAATAATGAACATGAAAAAGGTTCGTAAGCAAGTATAAATTAACTTAATTTCATTATTTAGGAGATTAAAAAACGATCGAGTCAAGTCTGATACGAGGTAAGGGTCTTCATCTCAATCTCCTTTCATTGAGGCATATTTTGTTTTATACACAACTTTATTTTATACGGTGTATAAACCCATTTTACTTTTACGTTTATTCAAAATGAATCTTTGTTATACGAAGCGTTTACTGAAAAACAAAAGGGAATGTTTTTTTGTCGTGTGTATGCGGCGACAACGACTTCTCCACCACCGTGACCATTATTTGAGCTTCGGCTTCCTCTAAAATACACAAACTTTAAAAAAAATGAAACATAAATACCATGTTTTACTTATCATTTATTTTGGTATTGAAAATGGTTTTCATAATGTTTTTATATCAATGTGTTGTATTGATATCTTGTGATTGAAAAGTGGAAATGTTATGTTCATTTATGCATATTTTATGTGATATGATTATGTTATGGTTCTTGGGCATTGTTATAAAGACAGGTGGTTCCGTGATAAAATATGGGTGGGTGAGCCCGATATAGATCTCCAATGCATTGGGTAATGCGAAGGGGTAAAACATTAAGGTTTCTCCATAGAGATTTAGAGAATATACTGTGATGGTTATTCCAAACATAACCATGAGGGTTACTCCCTACGTAAGAATGTTATGAATGCCTCAAGTTACCTTTATGTCTTATGATTTCTATGATTTATTCATGATTTTATGAGGTTTGTTAAAATTCTTATGTTTTATGAGTAAATTATGATTTCATACAAGGACTATTGTTTTCATTTCGAACTTTTATATCCTTTACTAATAATTTTATGCTCATCCCAAGTTTTGGAAATGTTTTTCACAGGTCAAGGGAAAGGTAGATGATGTGATAATAGGGTTAAGGAAGTTTCATGAAAGAATCCATGTTTTTTTAAATATGTTTCCATTGATGGGAAAAAATGAATACTATCTCTTATGTAACCAATTTGTTTAAATGTGGAATTTAATGCATGATTTATGTTCTAATTCTCTAAAACTCTAAACCTGAAAAGATCCACAATGTGTAATCTGGTAAGAACTCAAGATTATGTAATGTTTAAGGCCGCGGCCTTATAGTTGGTATCAAAGTTCAGTTTAGATAACTGTAGGAGTTATAATTCTATTAAATGATTATCCAAAAATATTTTTTTATGGTCACATTGAAATGATATAGCATTTTAAGATTACCGGGTTTCTTCATCTAAGACAAGTTTGTTCAGAATGGTTTTCCATAGAGAAAACATGGAAGCAGTGCTAGGAAGGCATACAGAAGAAAATGACCTTCCTAATCAGAATCCTGAGATGGTCGGAATTGGAACTGAACTGTTTGTTGCAGTAAAGGGGAAGCTGACTCATGAGATAAATGGTGGTTATATACATTCACGAGATCAACTAGATCAATTGCAGAGGAACATGTCAGTAGTGGAACATTTAATGAGGCAACATCCCCCATCATTCAGAGGATCATCTGACCATGTGCTAGCTTAAGGGTGTATTAAAGAACTTGAGAAGATTTTCAATGTCATGGGGTGTTCAGACAATCAAAAGGTTAGTATTTCTATTTACCGTTTTGAGGGTGAAGCAGATCAGTGGTGATCAATGGTTAAAAATATCCGGGATGCTAATGAGATTGATGCTCTTGACTGGGATGAATTCAAAAATATGTTTCATGAGAAGTTTTTTCCTATGGTTGTTTGACTTTGGATGGAAAAACAATTCCTATAATTGAGGCAAGAGGAAGACTCAGTGGCTGCCTATGAAGAAAGGTTCACTCGTTTGGAAAGGTATGTTCCAAATTTTATCCGATACCATGATAATAAAATCAATCATTTTTACTCGAGATTAAATCAAAAATATCGAAAGGAATTAGCTTCTCATGAGTTCAAGAGTTATGAAAAGCTTGTTCTATGTGCTGAGAAGGTAGAAATGGAGTTTTCTTATGATCAAGTGTTCTATAACATCCAGAAGAAGAAGAGACCGAGGTGGCATGAGAAAGGAAAGAATTCTTCAAAAAGGACTGAAAGTAAGAAAACTATGTTTCTAGTTTGTGATAAATTTGATAAAAGCCATGCTGGGGAATGTCTTGTGAATTTTGTAAAGTGCTTATGATGCGGTAAGATGGGACATAAGGCTCGTGATTGCACTGAAAAAGATCAGGGTGATGGTAAGCCCAAATTTGATTTACAGTTAGTGAAATTTTTTAAGTGCAATGAGAAGGGTAAATATGCAAACGAGTGTCCGAAAAAGAGCTCGAGTGGTGGGAAGCAGTTAGACTACAAGCAGAAAGTGGTGGTGAAATCCTTTGCAACCACTTTAGTATATGTCAGGCCATCAAATTAAGTGGTATCAGGTACTTTGTTAGTTTTTTCATATTATTCCAGTGTCTTGTTTGATTCGGGGTCTACACATTCTTTCATCTCTAAAAACACTTCTAGTAAAATGGGAATACAATCTCAAAAAATGACTCCTAAACATCTGGTAAAAACACTTGGGGGAAATGTTGAGGAAAAAAAATTAAAATAATCTTCCTATCCTTATCTGTGGAAAGAACCTACTTCCAAACCTTATTGTTTTACCTCTAGTAGAGTTTGATGTTATCCTGGGTATGGATTGGCTCTCTATTTACCATACTAAAATTGATTGTAGATCTAAAGAAGTTTCTTTTCAGAAAGAATGTCAGTTTTTGTACAAGGATCAACCCTTACTGTTGATAACATATCAAGAGGGCTAGAAAATTGTAAAAGTTGGAAATGAATGTTACCTTGCACATATCGTTGAAAACAAGGGAACTATTCAGATTAATGATGTGCCAGTGGTAAATGATAATCCTGATGTTTTTCCTGATAGGTTGCCAGGAATAATACCATATCGGGAAGTTGAATTTACCATTGACTTAGTTCCTAATGCTAATCCAATTTCAAAACCCCCTTATCGAATGGCTCAAACTGAACTTTTAGAGTTGAAGGAGAAATTCCATGATTTATTAGAGAAAGGTTTCATTTGACCTAGAACATCACCATGGGGTGATCCTATTTTATTTGTTAAAAAGAAAGATGGTTCAATGAGACTTTTCATTGATTATAGAGCCTTGAATAACATCACTACTAAGAACAAATATCCTTTGCCTCATATCGCTGATTTGTTTGATCAGTTCCAGGGAGCTCAGTTTTTTTCAAAGATTGACCTAAGATCAGGGTACCATCAGTTGAAGGTAAAATAAGTATATATTCCGAAGACCGCATTTCGTATAAGATATGGCCATTATGAATTTGTATTTATGCCTTTTGGGTTAACCAATGCACCTGATGTATTCATGGACCTTATGAATAGAATTTTCCATGAGTTCTTTTATAATTTTTTGGTTGTTCTCATTGATGATATTTTGGTGTTTTCTAAAATTAACGTGGATCATGAAAGACATTTAAGGGTTATTTTTATAACCTTAAAAGAAAATAAATTGTATGGTAAATTTAGAAATTGTGAGTTTTGGTTGCATCAAATTTCTTTCCTTGGTCACATTGTTTCTAAAGATGGGATAACTGTTGATCCTGCAAAAACAAAGGTTGTGGAAGAATGGCCAAGACCCACAAATGTTACTGAGATTCGTATCTTCCTTGGTTTGGCAGTCTATTACTGAAGGTTTATTAGAAATTTTTCTTGGTTACCTAGTCCAATGACTATGCTAAATCGGAAGGGTGTTAAGTTTTTCTGGACAAAAGAATTTTATGATTGTTTTCAGGAACTGAAAAGAAGATTGGTGAATGCTCTAGTTTTGGCACTACCTTCCATTATTGGTCAGTTTGTTATCTACATTGATGCTTCATTGAAAGGACGTGGTTGCGTCCTAATGCAGAATGATCAGGTAATTGCTTATTCTTCACGTCAGTTGAAAGAACTTGAGGTAAATTAACCTACACATGATTTGGAATTAGCTGCTGTTGTTTTTTCATTTATAATTTGTAGGCATCATTTGTATGGAGTAAAGTGTGAAATATATACCTATCACAAAAGTTTAAAGTATATATTCACCCAGAAATAATTGAATATGAGACAGAGGAGATGGCTAGAATTAATCAAGGATTATGATTGTACAATTCATTACCATCCGGGAAACAAAAAATAATGTGGTTGATGCTTTCAGTTAAAAAATTAATGCTTCATTAACGATGATGCATTTGGAACGTGATCCTTTGGTTAAGGATTTGATGAACATTGGCATATAAGTTGTTGGTGCAGGATTTTCTTCTGTTTTGTTTCAAGTATCCTTGAAATCTTCTCTATCAGACAGAATTAAGCAAGCACAGAAGCAATATAGTGAGTTGTAGAAAAGGGTAGAGTTGGTTCAGAAGGGTATATTTCCTGAATTTAACATTGATAATGATTTTGTTTTGAGATTTGGGAAGATATTGTGTGTGCCGTGTGATTCACAATTGAAGAGAGAGTTATTATGTGAAGCTCATTGTTCTCCGTTTTCAGTTCATCCGGGAAGTATTAATTTGTATAGAGATCTTCGGGAGTATTACTGGTGGGACGGAATGAAAACGGACATTGTTGATTTCACTGTGAAGTGTTTGACTTTTCAACAGGTTAAAGCAGAGTGGCTGTTACCGAAAAGGATGCTTCAGCCATTACCAGTACCAGTGTGGAAATGGGAGAATATATCTGTGGACTTTGTTGTGGTATTACCGAAGACACCTTGAGGTAATAATGCAATCTGGGTTATTGTTGATTTCTTGACTAAATCTGCTCATTTCCTTGCTATACGAGATACTTTTTCTCTAGATCAACTTTTCTCTTTGTATCTTTAAGAGATAGTCAGGTTACATGGAGTTCCTCTCTCCATTGTATCTGATCGTGATCCCAGGTTCACTTCAAACTTTTGTAAAGGCCTCCAAAAGTCATTGGGTACTGAATTAAATTTTAGTACATCTTTTCATCCACAATTAGATGGGCAGTCAGAACGAAAGATTCAGACATTGGAGGATATTCTACGTGCTTGTTCGATGGATTAGCAGGGAAGTTGGGAAAAATATATTTCTTTGGTTGAGTTTTCTTATAATAATAGTTTTCATTCCAGTATACAGATGCCACCATTTGAGGCATTATATGGGAATCAGTGTCAAACTCCAGCTTTTTGGGATGGAGTAGGTGAAAGGAAGTTTATGGGACCAGAATTGGTAGAAGAGTTGGAAAACAATGGTTAGATGACATAGAAACACATGAGAACAGCTCAGAGTAGGAAGAAGAGTTATGCGGACAACCGGAGCAAGGATCTCTCTTTTGAGGTAGGTGATCATGTTTTTCTCAAAGTTTCACCATGGAAAAGTTTGACGCGATTTGGTAAGAAAGGAAAGTTGAGTCCAAGGTTCATTGGACCATATAATATTCTGTAGAGAGTTGGATCAGTTTCATACCGAGTGGCTTTACCTCCGAGTTTATCTCAGGTACACAATGTTTTTCATGTTTCAATGTTAAAGAAGTACATGCCAGATCCATCTCATGTTTTGAGTCCAGAGGTAGTTCAGCAGGAAGTGAATCTATCTTATGAGGAACAACCGGTCCAGATTCTAGACCACAGGGATCAAGTGTTGCATAATATGTTGATTCGTCAAGTATAGGTTTTTTGGAAAACCCACATCATTGAAGAGGAAACATGGGAATCTGAAAATGTAATGAGGGATAAATACCCCCACTTATTCAATAAGTAAATAAATTGCGGGACGCAATTTTCTAAAGGGGGGAATGATGTAACATCCCATGTAAGTAATGAATAATAAGAAATTCTTATCTATGTTTATTTATGAATTAGATAGTGTTTTATAGGCTTAAAATGAGAATAAATCCAATCTTAAGCATGGAATACACTAATATTTTTAAAAGATTATTTTATTGCCTTTTGATGGAGAACCATTTTTAAATCTATCTTTTGACAATTTTATATTATCTATTTGTCAAAATAAACTTATTATTTATGATTGGGACATTGAAATTTACTTTGGATAAATGTTTGGTATTTTTCTGACTATGTTCAATTTTTAATGAATAGTGAAAAATACTGCATTTTACATCAAAACTGATTTTTCATCTAATTTAATTATATGTATAGATTATATTTTTAATTGGTTTTAAGTTTTTATTAGAATATATTTTTACCATTTAATCTAATGGTGGTCATTATAATTATTTTCACATTGGAATTGAGCATAAACAAGTACAAAACTTTTCATATATATTGTTTCTAAAAAACCCGCTATTTGTTTTGACAACGAGAAATATTTGTAAATTAATTATTTCAATTTATGTGTATGGAATTTGATAAAATTTATTACATATTTTTAATCATAAGGTCCGAATTATGTAATCAAGACTCTTGTTTTTTGACATTATGAATAGTAACGACGGTAATTATCTTTAATTATCATGATTAATTAGTAATCGGGTAGTTAAGGATAATAAAATAATGTCATAATAATGACAAATGATGACAAAAAGTGTTCTAATTCTACTTTTTGTGTCATGGCCGACCTTGGGATGCCTTTTGCCAAACTTGGGGACCCCATGGAATCACTTTTGTGTGATAATGACTTTTTATCATTTTATTTTTAAAGAAAGTTAAATATAAAAAAGAATGTATCACCTGAGTAAAACATTTTTAATTGTGTCTAAAAAAATTATATATTGGACTATAAATAGTAATTGGAAAGATAAAAATATTTCCTACATCATAGTATATTTTCTATAATTTTTAGACATAAAATACATTAAATTATTTATGACATAATGATGATGGAGCGATTACCTCATTAATTAACGATTTAAATAAAATGAAAAGATAATGTAAAATATAAGACATAAACTTGTCAAAGACCTATTGGATTAGTTTATTTTTAACCCTTATCACCTTATCCTAGAAATACATCAATGTGGGACCTTTAAAATCCGAAACTCATTTGAAAATAAAGTAACATTTTATACCTTTCCAAGAGTGCCCCTCCTCTCCTCTTATAAAAGGCCCCCACCTCTACCTCATTACCCACACTTATAAAGACATTGGATCTGCCAATATCTGCTCATTTTGTCTCTCCAAATCACTCTCTTAATCCTATAATCCTTACCTTAGGCAGAAAGCTCTTCAAGAAACCATTTTGGTTCAAACCACGAAGAGTTACCCGATTTAAAGGTAAAGTCTTCTCTAATGTTCTTTTGTTATATTTTGCTTCTCCAACCCCCTGAAATATTTTTATTCATTTATTTTGTAACAACACCATCATCTTCAATATACTAGTATGTATTTATATGAAGGATTCGATCTACACTTGCACACACCTTCATCTAATGGTTAAAGAGCATATTGTTTCCGTGGATGGAGAATTTCTGCCTCACGAAATGATGATTGTTCAATATTATTCTAACACCTTCAAAGATGTCCATTAAGATGACACTATATTTATATATGATATATAATATGTTTATGTTTTTCATGAGATTTTGTATTTTTCATTTTTGGCATACCATTATGGGTAAACGCGATATCTTCATTTTAGGAAGTGCGGACTACCGCCCCCTCAAAATGATTTGATTCGTTAATGCCATATGTGATACGTATAAAGGATGGAGTTAATGATATTATATATGATATTATACTAGAATTTTAATATACCTTTATATCATTATGATTCCATTCCATAAAATATCAAATAGAAATGAAATTAGCGTTCATGCATACGTACGGCTTACCATCTCCATGAACGGTGCATTTCATTTCTTACATATAAATGTTATGTAATATTATAAATGCATGTATATACTGGATATATATGATATATATGTTATATACATCATGAATATAACTCTGGATATAATGGATACATGAGCAACTTGTAATTATAAAAGAGTTTATTTTTGCCTCAAGTAACAATGATCGTTAAAACGACCGTTACTAACTTAAATAATTACATAGTGTTTATGAGATGGTAATAAGTGATATAAAAGGAATAATGAACTTGAAAAAGGTTCTTAAGGAAGTAGAAATTAACTCAAGTTTATTATTCAGGACATTAAAGAACAATCGAGTCAAGTAAGATGCGAGGTAACGGTTTTCATCTCAATATCCTTTCATTGAGGCATATATTGTTTTATACACAACATTCTTTTATATGGTGTATAAACCCATTTTAATTTTACGTTTTTTTAAAAGGAATCTTTTTTATACGAAGCGTTTACTAATCTACAAAAGGGAATGTTTTTTTTTTGTCGTACGTATGCGACCACAACAACTTCTCAGCCGCCGTGACCATTATTTGAGCTTAGGATTCATCTACAAGCCATAACCTTTTTAAAAAAAATGAAAAATAAATACCATGTTTTACTTTTATTTTTTTTTGGTATTGAAAATCGTTTTCATAATGTTTTTATATCAATGTGTTGTATTGATATCTTGTGATTGAAGAGTGGAAATTTTATGTTTCCTTTATGCATGTTTTATGTGATACGATTATGTTACGGTTCTTGGGAATTTTTATGAAGACGGGTGGTTCCGTGACAAACTAAGGGTGGGTGATCCCGATATAGCTCTCAAATGCATTGGGTGTCGCGAAGGGGTTAAATGTTAAGGTTTCTCCAAATATATTTAGGTAATATACTGTGATGGGTATTTCAAACGTAACCATAAGGATTACTCCCTACGTAAGAATGTTATGAATACCTCAAGTTACCTTTATGTCTTATGATTTCTATGATTTATTCGTGATTTGATTAGGTATGTTAAAATTATTATGTTTTATGAGTAAAGTATGGTTTCATACACAGACTAATGTTTTCATTTCGTACTTTTATATCCCTTACTGAGCTTTTTATGCTCATCCCAGGTTTTTGAAATTTTTTTCACAGGTCTAGGGAAAGGTACATGATGTGATGATAGGGTCATGTAAGATTCAAGAAAGGATCCATGTTTTGTTTTAAATATGTTTCCATTGATGTGAAAAAAATGAATACTATCTTTTATGTAACAACTTTGTTTAAATGTTGAATGTAATTCATGATTTATGTTCTAATTATCTAAAACTCTAAACATGAAAAGATCCTAAATATTAATCTTGTAATAACACAAGATTAGGTAATCTCTAAGGATGGGGCCTTATACTCCAAGCCCCCAAGATTCCAATATTCAATTTGTTCGAGTTACTTCTCAGGGAAAGTGAACTCTCAAATTCTCTTTTACGTTCATGTTTCCTTTTTATGTGTCATGTATTTCAAGCATCCATACCATATTATTCCATACTTTTCATTATATACCGTTAATATATTAAGAGTCATTTATGAATGGGATCCCATTTTCACTTCTCTTTTTAATGATTTCTAAAACCTAGTTTCTTACTCGTTATGCTGCCGATTTTAATGCAAACAATTTCTCTATTTTTATTATGAAATTAATTTGTTATATTTTTGAATTCCCAAACCACTATTTTATCCCTGGATTTTCACATAGATGTAAAAATGATATATTTTATTTCTGGGATTAATATACATGAAACCCTCCTTCATTTTCTATGGGTGAAAAATGACATAAGGATCTTGTTTTTAAGCACTTTCTAAAACACCATGGTTTTGAAATGAAACCTATTTCTTTTATTCTCCATGGGTTATTTATGAGATGTTTTGATCTGATATATGTGGGTAAAATTAATTAAGACACATTAAGGGGGCTACCTGATAGCACTCCATTTCATTGGTTAAATAATTTAATCACAGGAGATAACAAGTTTTACATTACTATGGTGAATAACCTTGGTACTTTTTCTCACACGTTATTGACCAACCATGGAGATACACTTGTGAATGACACAATTAAATGTTTTAGCCACATTAACAAGTTATGATTCAGGTTATTATTATTATTATATGACAATTTCTCATGCCTTTATGTATTTCTTCATGTTTTTAAAGATATTCCTCAGGATCACTAGTAATCTATTTGCCATGTTTTCATTTTTCCGTGCCTTATTCGCACCCATTCCTTTGATGAATATCCCCAGGTTATGAGATGCAATAAATGTTCTTAGGATGAACCTTGAAGCAGAGTTTCAAGTAGAATATGATAATGATTTATTTTTTTATTTATTGTGTATCTTATCTTTAAGACACTAAACATTTAATGATCCTCTGTTGGTAAAATGTAGTGAAAAGTTATGAAATAAAAATGAATAATGCCAAATTTTTATTCTATTATAGATTTGAAAAATATATATTCCAGCACTACGGCTACAAATATCTATCTTCAAAGAGATTGAATATTCTCTTAATGCACCGGTGGAATATTTTATTTCCTTTCTTTCAAAGTTTTATTGATTCTTTGAAAAGGTGATTTGTTTTCGACAGTCTCACAAATTTGATTGAAGGTGATCTCTTCCTAGGTGAACAATGGTCTTAATTTTTAGGAATTTTATGCATGTCTTGTGGCTTCTTGGACATCCCTATTCTGAAGTTTCCACCATCCATATTTATGTAGGATGAAATAGTAAATCTTTTGGAGAAGATGTCAATTAATGATTAGGAAAATTTGACTTTGGAAGTCTATACTGCATAAGAAACTAATCTTCAAAATCAATTATCCAATCTCTTGGTAGGAAATATTTCATTTAATAGATATTTTAATTTGAACACCCTGATAATCATGATGCAATAAATATGTATATTGGAATATGGATTTATTATTAGGTAAATCTAATCCATGATAAATATTAGGGAGTTCTCCGGAGTTTATGATAATATCAATGATTTGAATGGATGTCCATCGTTCTTTGATAATCACCTAATTATGATCAATGTTTATGAAAATGGATTTAATATTAGTGATATGTGTTTGTCAAACTTACCTTTTTGAAAAAAGGTAAAAGGAATCACCTTTACCAGTATAAATAATAAAGTCAATATCATTATTGTGAATTCTATTGGGAGAATTAATGGATTCAGCTGATTTTTATCTGATCTAGTGGGGTCTGTTAGTGTGAGTTATGGTTATGGTGTGCATCTCGCAAAATATTATGTGTTTTTTTTATGATTTCAAATGAAAAGATTTCTATGTCTCTTGTATCATAAAACTACCTTATTTTTATTTTTTCTATTGAATAATTGGTTATACGGTTAAATATTGTTGAATGAAGAAATTTGATTTAGTGGCTTGGATGACATTTCATTACGTACTATGGGAGTGGGATAAATACTTGGTGTGATGATCCCCTTCATAGGCTAAAAAATATATGTTCATGGTTATTCTCAATGTGTGGGTAGTTCAAGGTCCCTTGTATTACAAGGTGGTGATCATCTTGTTGGGTATTCTATATTTAACCATTGACTATGACAGCTCATTATTTCTTCATCGGGTGAACCAAGGTCTTTCAGCTCATTGATTTTCTTTACATGAGATAACTGATATGTGGCATTAGGACCTTGATGAATTTTATGAGAGGAATGTAAATTTGATGACTTTTGTCCAACCATCTACTGTCTAGATCATTTTTGTTACTAAAATGAAATAGATTTCTAGTCCTCCACTATCTCATCAGCCCGCTCTTCCTTCATTGGCTATTGATGAGCCTACAAAAGTCACCTCATATAAAAATATGTCATCACCTATGGTGGTGGGGGTTTGTTTTCTTCTTTGATGTGAGATTCAACATATTCAAACCCCTACCCTAAATAAATGATACCCCGGACCAGGAAGGCCATCTTCCTTGAGCATCCCCAACCATTCATCATGGATTTTTATGGGTAATTTATTGACAACTCTCCAATATGCTTCAATTGTCAGTTTTATTACTACCACATTTGAGGATATTACTCTTTTAAAGATGGATGCCCCTTCTGCATGGATATGATCTAGATATATAGACATAAATAATCCCCCTAGAAGTCGAAAAAATTTGTTCCAACCCTCCTGACCCAGGTCACCCCCTTCTAAATATCCTCGTATTCCCTTTACTAAGGAAGGTGTATAGTTTCAAGGTGGATTGTGCCTAGGGTCAAAAAATAATTGAATTTGGAAGATGTTATATAGAGGGGGTATAGGCCTTGACATTCATGTTCCATCCATTTTTTTAAATGTGAGTATTTGACCCCTCACTAATAGAGGATTGTCTCCCAAAAAGATATAGAGTGACATGTGATCCTTCCAATCCTGATGTTTTAGAGGCGGATGCTGGTATGAAACAACCCCACCAATCACAATAAAAATCATATTCTATAAATTTTATAGGCTTGGAGACCCATGATCAGTTCATATTATATTCCAATAGAGCTCATAGTGTATCCCATACAAGGTCTTTTTGTCTGAGACCATAATTAAAAGTATCGGCGTGAGAGGAATTACATTGAAGGCCAATTTTTGAAACTATTTCTTAGTCAGATGGCCATTAAATGCTAGAGAACCTTGTTTCATGTAGAAATAGGACTTCAATTATTTGGTAGTAAACTTATACAATCATCACATTATTGTCTCGATTCAACATCCCTAGGTACTCATATATCATTTTGTGGGATTTTAGGGCTTACTGGGAGTGAGTGATAAATGGAGATCATTGGAGTTGAACAATTCTAGTAGAAATCCGCTTTAGGGACCCATTTTTATTGGTGGTTATTTTAATCAGATCCTCCACCACCTTAATAATCTTGGTGGTTCCAGACTGGGTACCTCTTCCATGAACCTCTTCCATGATTATTTTCTTTAGGCATGTCTGTCGAACCTTGTTTTCTCAGGGATATGATTTTTAGGGTTTTAAGGATGTGATCATGATACTAGAATTTGAAAAATAATGTATAGGTTTTTGGACTACTATGATTGGATGTAGGAATTCCCAAGGTATGAAGTTTAACACTTCCCCCCGGTATCATATGACTGTTTTCCCATTTTCCATCAATCGTTGGTTGTTCCCATGGTTGATATTCCAATACCGAACTTTCATTTCAAATGCATGTGGCTACAAAAGTATAGATATAGGGATATTGTTGAGTCTCCTTAGTCCTACTATCATGACCATTTTTGGGATAAAAAAGGATTTGTATACTCAATTTCAATGCTGTAGTCGATATTAGTTCATATATTTTGACTCAAGAATTATTTGTCTTTAGAAATTTGTCACTAGATCCTAGGAAAAACCACGTCCTATTTTTTATTTGAGGAGGTTCCCGCTATGGAATAGAAGATATATGAGGCCTTAAGAGAAATATTTTTTTGTTTTATAGATCATGGGGGGCCTTGATCATGAAGTGTGAAAAATATACTGGTAAATTTCATCAAGAAGGCCTAATCTAGAAGAAGGAAGAACATTATTCTGAAACTGGAGGATGGTAATGAAAACATCAGTTCTAATGAGACATCTATTCAGGATATTATTTATGAATTTTATAAAAACCAATTTTGTCATGGGAATGGAATCTACGAGAGGGACCTCCTGAACTGTATTGATCCAAAGGTGACTGAAGTCATGACTTAAAATATTGAGGTACTTATTTTAGGGGAGGAAATTGTTTCATCCAACAAGAACATTAATTATTCTAAGACACCATGTCTGGATGGGTTAAATGAATTTTCCACAAGCGTTATTCCATATTATGGATCCAAACATTATTTCATTGAAATAAGGATTATGGGCTATTTCTATTAGTATGGAAATTTTTCTCTAAAATCTTATTTTCTGATCCAAAAAATCTATAGAAAAGTTAAAATTTATTATTTTAGGAATATCAACATCTGAAAGGTGTTTACATTATTTTCTCAAAAGTCCATTTTTGCCACATGGTTTGACACCCCCCATACAACATTTCTAATAACCCGGTTGATTTTTTTCCTAAGATGCACATTATAGATAATGATATCATTCCACATGAAATATTCTATTCTATGAAAACTCATTCAACTTATAATAGGGGGATTTTTATATGATATCAGTTAACTTGAATTATTATGATAGGGTGTAATGGGACTTCATGAAAGGGGTTATGAGTAAATTTTCCTTTGGCCCAATATAGGGGATAACGATCAAGAGTTTTGTTAAAACTAATTCTTATAGAATAAAATGTAATTTATTCCCTAAAAATAATTCTAAACCATCTATATGCCTATTGAAGGGAAACCCTCTTCCCCCTTACTCATTTGCCTTTTTTCTGCTGTTTTCTCTCAAATGTTATCTAAATTAGCTCTCGATAGACACATCCATAGGGTTGTGTTTTGATGGAAATGTATCTCTATTACTAACCATTTATTTTATGATGATTTACTCATTTATTAAAGAGTAATTTATTAGGAGTGTCAAGATATTCTCAAAATTGTTTATGATTTCACCAATTCTTTAGGAAGACAGTTCATTTTTACTTATTATGATATGTATTCTAGTAGGGGTGTGCAAGAAGTGACGTGGGAATTTATTTCTGGATTGTATGGTATTAAGGTCATGGTGAAATATAAATAATAAATGGGCCTTCTAAAGGATTTATATGTTAAAAAAGTGTGGTGTTAAATTTTATTATTGATAAACTCCACAAGAAAATCTAGGGATGGTCAAGTAAAAATATTTCAATGTTAGAAAAAGAATTTCTCATTAAAACAATATCCCTATCTATTCTATCTTATGTGATGTCGCTATTAAAGATCCTGAATTTATTTATCCATCGACATCATTCAAACTTTTTTAATTTTCCGTCGAGCCGTGATAATGGAAAAAATCATTTACATTGGCTCTCTTAGGAGAAGTTGTGTGCCACTAAGGCTTTTGGTGGAATGTGATTTTTAGATTTTATTATATTTAACAATTTTTATCCTCCATGCAAGGATGATTCCTTTTATCGAACCCACACAAAATATGTTCTGCAGTTGTAAAAGCTAATTATTTTCCCAACATTTCATTTTTTCTTCTTTCTTAGGTCCTCAACCATGTTATTTTTTTAGGAGAGTTTGGTGTTAAATGTTTTTCTTGAACTGCGAAATATATTTGAGAATCTCTAGTGGATACTCTATTAATATTTGGGGTGATCCTTAACTACCTAGTTTGAATGGTATGATTCCCACATCTTCACCTTCACATGTCCATGATCATTCCATTGTGATAGATCATCTTGTTGATGACCATTCTGACTGGGACCATTAGAATATCGATACTAGTTTTATGTGACTGACTGTAAGGATATCCTAGAAGTTCCTATGGAACATTATGCATGCCCAGATATATTTTTTAGTATCATTATTCCTTAACTACAACACTCTACTATTAGGATATAGGTCTTGTGTTACGAGTAAAGAAGGTAAATTTCTCAGAGAATGGAAAAATATTTGTAATTTGAATGCTCATCCAAAGCCCAAGATTTTTTTTGGAAATAGTGTAGGTGAATTCTTATCACATATGATCGCATGGATGATAGGAGCCTCTCTGATGATGGTATGTACCCACAATGTGTGGTTATAGAGGAAAATTATTTTCACATGATTTTTTTCTACCCCTGGGTCACTAGGCATCGGTTGGAGTTTGAAACAAAATAAATCATCCTTTAGATAAGACATGGGATCCTAATACTTATTATATGAGAATGGTTTAGTTCTTTTCCTTCTCCGACTATAATAGATTTGTGTATACATTCTTGGATTTTATGGTTCTACTATAGTTCCTTCATTTTTTAGAGCGTTGTTAAAGAATACTGGGTTTGGCTTTTTAGGATTCACAATTGGGGAAGTCAATGGGTTGATGTTGAAGGGATTTATCATCCTAATACTATTCACTCCCCTCTAGTTAGACGGTTTCCTCCATCCCTCATCATATTCAAACTTAATATTGACAAATCATTTCCTGGGGATTGATTTGTTGCGCTTCGGGTAGTCCTCTAGGATCATGCAGACTCTATTGTTATAACTCATAATTCCTTAGATAATACATGTTGGTGTCCTCCAATAGAAGTGGCCATGGAAATTTGGAAGGTTACGAAGTTCATCTCGTCTCTAGGATAGATGTATATAGAAATCAAATCCAATTGTAAAGTTATTATGAATTTTTTTAAGGAGGATGAAGGCGGCCACCATGATTTTGGATCTATAATAGACCTCATCAAATCATTGGTTAATTTATTTTATTCATGTTACTTTTCCTTTTTGGGAGATATGGTAATCATGTGGATCACTTTAGTGCTACTTTTAGGACTTTTCAGGGGTGTTGTTGTTGGATCTCATCTTTTCCCTAAGTGTTATGTAATTTGGATTTACCTGATATCTATTTTTAGGGTTGTCATTAAAAAAAATTGGTTCCATTCCCATATGTACTCTCACTAAATATGAGCTTATTGCGGTGAAAATAATGTAATAACCAAGATCCATTACTCAAAGGGACCATTTAAAACATAACTGACATTAATGACACATCGTACTTGAATATAATATCACCAAAAAAACCCAATAAAATACATTTTTTTTGACAATTGGTGGGGGTAAACTAATTCCCACCACTATTTTCATTGGTTCCTGAACATATTTTGAGCTTGAAGAACCTATCGGCGTGGATGATGCCAGAATTATATGGGATAAAAAGTGAAACCACTAAAATAGATGAAATGGAATGGTGGTCTCCACCCAAACATTCTATTTTTTAAGGCCCCACCCTTGTGACCATTCCATGTTCTGAATTCCTGATGGTTTGTCTCGATGCTGGGGAAGAGAGTGGGATCATTATATTCCACCACACCTCCATGAGAAAACGCATAATCTAGCAAAACCCAAATATCTATATCCTTTTATTGGTAATGAAAATTTCCTATTTGAATATGTGGATTTATTATTTTTATATATAATTCTATCCAAATATTTGTAATATTTTTTTTAAAAAACCTAAAAAACATTTCATTGCTAAATTATTAGATCCCAACAAATGTGGATCTCACTACATTAATTGAGCTGGTCCCACACCCCCACGATATTCTACTCCTAAAAATATGAATTCATATAATGGTATGAAAAGTTTTTCATGGATACATTTGAGGTTTTTTTACTTATATATAGTGGGAGTGATGATTGATGTGAAGGAGGTTGGATGCAATAGACAACAACATAGAACCAAGACAAACTGAGACCAAAACGATTTATTGCCAATATAATGCAAGAAATTCAAATCACTAAAACAGTTATGTATGAAAATGAAACAAGGAGAAACAGACATAATATTTATGTTCTTCAGTCCTATGTAGACCTACATGCTTGACAAGAACACAACACTCTCAAGCGTATTATTAAATTCATGATGAAATTAGAACATGCTAAAAGATATAGAAAATTTAGTGGAATATAAGAAACAAAAATATTCATGAATCAGAAACCAATAATCTGATAAGAGAGATCGAAAAAAGTCTTACAGTGCCAAAATTGTATGTCCATCCATCTAGTTCTCTTGCATCTTTATGTCAGGTGATGCTGCTACTCTTATAGAACTCATCAAAGCAAGAAATCGCACATTCATTAATTGTATAATTTGGATCTGAACGTGATCAAACATATTCACAGGGAAGGGATACTGATGAAAACTACACCATGAACCACGAACCAGGGGTCTGAAAGAAGTTTACCAGGTTTCTCGATCCATACCTACATTGAGGATGAAGCACTAGAATGGGATAGGAATGAGTGTGAGGAAGAAGAAATCCATTTTCAATGGAGAGTGATATTTTCACATGATCTATTCTCTATATAAAATGAATTCCCAAAAGGGGGTGATGAATTACCCTTGACACAACCCTACCATCATAACTGCATAAAAAAGGATATACCACCATGATGCCAAACCCAAACAGACCAACCAGTGGAACATGAAACCACCCAATGTGAATAGATGACCATGATCAAATGGGTGGAATCCATGATCAACTGCTAAAAGTGGAGGTTGAGAAAACCCAATAGATTCCCAAAGTGGCAACCAAAAAGAAGAGAAAAATATGAGCCATCCCCGCAAATATAATACACTTGAAAGAGGAACAAATCAAATAATCAACCAAGTATATTATATCCAATCGAGCATAAAAATTAATAATAAAATTTCACGTATGAAAATAATGTAGATGGCCAGATAAAACAGGATCATAATTCAATGGGAAAACACAAATTGAATACCCAATTTCCACAAATCTCTACCATTTTAAATTTAAATTAGTAATGGTCTCTCACCTATGGTTATATAATAGGATCCATGTTAATCGTATATAAAAAACATAAAAATAGATAATACCACGACATTATTTAAACTATTAGCTTTGATTTTATCTGTGTGTATCTTGTTACTACACACAGTTACTGATTATTAAATATCTAGAAGGAATCGTTGTCTAATATATATATGTTTTTACATAACATAAATAACTAAATTTTTGGATAAATGAAGTGCTTATTGGCGATCATAATATATATTTATATGTGAATTAAAAATTTTGAGTTCAAAAAAAACATTAAGCCATAAGGCTTCCCTTAATACCTCAATAAGGGAAATGTACTCAAATTCCATGGTTGAAAGGGAAACCATGGACTTCTTGTTTCAATTCAACGAGATAGGGAAACCAAATGTAGTTAACACATTTCTAATAAAATATTTTCATGTGTCAATATTACATGCATAGTCAGTATATATGTATCCAACCAGAATATCAAAAGCATAAATATTCTTACTATAAAACAAAGACAAATTAGAATAACAGGAGATACATTGAAGGAGACACTTAAGGGATGACAATTTATCTTTCAAGGTGTGACCTTAAATTAGATCAAGGTGCATATTGCAAAAGAAATTAATGGTCTGGTGAAAATCATAGAGTTCATTATTCTACCAACAATATTTTCATATGGAATTTTAGTCATAAACTATACATCCTCTTTTCTGGTGGGTTCTTATATCAATGATAATTTAAACTATTTCCCAATATGTACATTTCATGGTTTTGAGAGACTCAATCTTTTTTCCCTTTATAATATTTAAAATATAAGAATGATGAGATATGTAAAGAAATTTATTGTTTATATCTCTAAGGATTTCAACACCTAATATATTCTTTGTTGTAACTAAATCATTCTTTTTGAACTTTTTTTTAATTGATATTTAACATCAGTGATTAAACTAATTTTTTTACATATAATGATAATATCATCAACATAAATCAACATTTAAATCAATAAATTTTTAGTTGATTTGAAATAGACACAGATATCATATTGGATCCTAGTAAATTGGTTATCTAACCTGAAGGAATAATTTTATATAATTTTACTAGGTTTTTTTATAAAATATAAATTGATTTATTTAATAGGAAGACTTTAATTGATTTTAATTATTTATAATAACATTATAGAGGCTTAATTTATAGTATTTAATTTAAATCTTCTTATAATAATGAATTTGTGACATCTAAATGATTAATATGTAAATCACAATAGGTAGAAAATGTTAGTATGTTCCAAATAAAAGAGTTCATAAAGATAATGAATTTTTTATCATTATTAATACCTTATCATTACAGGAATACCATGGTGAGTAACCTTGATTTATATTTAATTTTTACCCATTCTGTGTTGTCTTCATTTCTCTTATAAATCCACTTGGACCCAATCACCTTAGCATTAGGTGGTTTTATTAAAATGCTCTAGGTGTAGTTTTTTCTTAGAGAATTAGTATCTTTATTCATGGAAATGATCCAATGTATTGAATCATTATCATTTAAATCCTTCATATAGTTTTTTGATTCATCATAAACAAAATCCTGGGCTACATGAATTTCATATAAATCCATATCATATTGGATGAACAGAGTTGGAGGTCTTGGGACTTTTCCTTTCTCAATTTAATTGATGATCCTTATTAATGGGAGAGGGTTCACGCTCTAAATTTGAATAATAGCTATACTCAAAATTATATGCATCTGGGGGATGAGGAATTGGTGGGGTGGACTATGTATTCGCCTCTATATCAGCTGTAGGATCATCCGCATCAACCTTATTAAGGTATAGATCACGAATACTATATATGGCTGCCTTATGTATGTGTAGAAACTATTATTGTAGACTACATCCCTAATTATGATCCATTTTTGGTAACCCATTTTGTTAACCCAAAGTTCATATCCCTAAACTCCACCATGATAGACAAAAAATATGCATTTGACTGCTCATGGTTCTAGCTTATTGGTTTTTACATGAGCGTAAGCTATGATTCCAAAGAATATAAAGTAGGTAGGGGATGTTGTCATTTCTTTTCCATAATTCCTTATGTGTTTTTAATTAATTTTTTAGATGATGGAATCTTATTAGTAAGGTAGATGATAGTTCTATCATCCTTTACCCAGATAAATTTATGGAGAACTAAGAATGTAAGAATTCATCAGACTCTCTCTAAAATAGTTTCATTCATCCTATCTATATAGACATTTTATTGGGGGGGGGTTCCCTAAAATTCCTATGCCTCATTAAGTCTACATGATCAATAAAATGAATGAACTCTCTGGAGAGACACTCCCAACCATTTTTGGTTCTAATTTTTTAGATTTTATTTTGTGTATGATTTTCAACTAAGTATTTCTAGGTTTTAAAAGTTTGGTAAACATTAGATTTATTTTTTAAAGTGTAAATGCAAAACTTCTTTGAGAATTCATATATAATGGTGTCACAATAGGATCCTCCACCATTAGAGGTTTTCTTAGATGGCCCCAAAAAATCTAAATGGATTTACTCAAAGGGGATTGTAGATTTAATGGAGGAACTATTTAAAATGGCCTTTTTGGATTTAACCATCACCAAATCATCACAGAATGGAAGATTAGTTGGTTTTATGTCACTCAACAGGTCTTTCTTGTTGAGTTATTCTAATCCATTAGAGATAAAATTCCCCAATATTCTATTCCATAACATAGTATTTTGAGTATTTGTGTTGTAGTCTCTACCCAATTGCTTCCATGGAGTTTATAGATTTCATACCTCATCATGGAAATGTTTACCAATAAGATATATACCAAGTTATTATGGACAATGATAATAGTATCCCACAACTACCAACCAATCCATTGGGTAAACAATATTTTTTAAGGGACATGAAATGTACAAAAATAATAATCGAATAATGGATTTAATCAATGAAATTAATAATACTATGGAGATTTAAGAGTTAGTTATAGTTTGAAAATAAAGTCTAACATACAGAACTATGAAACCAAAAAATGAAATGAAAATTCAATGAAAAATAAAATCCAAGAGGCACTGATACCAAATGTGAAGGAGGACGGATACAATGGACATTAGTATATAATCATGCCAAAACAAGACAAAAATGATTTTTGTCCAATAAAATGCAGCGAATACAAAACAGTACAACAACGATGCAGGAAAGAAAAACTAGGTGAAAAAAAACATATTTATGTGAATGAATTCATGGGGACCCGTGAGAATTGAAATAAGGTATAACGATGAAAACACAACATGGAATCGTGAACCAGGGATGTGCAGGGAGGACATCTTGTAAAAATGTCAATACATCAATTGAGGATGAAGCCACCATAATGGGGAAGATTAACAGTGAGGAAGAAGAAATACCATGGTGAGAGAGAAGGAAATTTTCGCTCTATTTATTCTCTATTTCAACAAAATGCATAGTACTGGAAGATGAATTCCCCTTGAAAAAACCATACTAGAATAGACTTATAACCAAGGACATACTACCATGAGTCCAAACCTGAAAAGTACAACCTGAGACAAAAGAAACTACAAAATGGGAATGAATAGACATGATCAAATCAGTGATATCCTTGAACTTTGACATCAAATAAAGGAGAGGGGCATACCAACCCTATTCTTTGGGAGGTGCAGGGTTCGATTCTTAGGATCCTTCTATTGGAAAAAAGTTTCCCTCCCCTGTGATCCACTCATCTTACCAGGTCACCCAATTTCTAATTGGGTGGAAAAAATGAGGGACAACCCACCCGTGATGAGGGATTGTTTTGTCTAACTACCGCCATTTCAGTTTTCACCCTCTAGGATGTTAATCTATCTTTGTTGTCAGTGGATCCTTCCCAGTTGGGGATCTCTCTATACTGATCTCTTCATGGGGAGGGGGGTTTCCTTGTGTGGAGGGATAAAAAATGACACACTTATGGATTCCCTTTTAATGAAGAATGACCAGCAACGAAGGTTGGGATAACCACCATATTTCCAAAATGGGAACTGAAATGAAGCCAGAGAAATGAGGTTGGCCTCGGAATATACAATCCATCAAATATGCCCAAATCAAAGAATATTATTATATGGTATTACCTAGTTGATTATAACAAATAATAATAAAATTTAATGTATGTAAATAATGAAAAATGTAGGATAAAAAGAGAGCATAATTCAATGTGAAAAAAATTGAATACCCAATTTTTACAACTGATTATAACATATTCCATTATACTTTCCAAAAGCCAAATTTGAAAACTATATATGGTGACTCTACATCTTTGATAAACATAGTTTGAAAAAAGTCACACATACCCTTGAAATCATGTTTAACATTCATCCTACCCCTTATCCTATTTTAATGGGTTTTAGGATATTAAATAATTAAATAAAGGGATATGTTTTAAAATATTTTAAAAAATAGTTCTCAAAAGGAATCAGCATCGATGATGATTCTACCATTGCAAGGAAGTATGAACATGGTTCATGCTACCTTTGAAACATTTCTGAAGGAAGAGTGAACGCTACTCAAACATCATCAATAATTTTTTTAATAATAAATATTACTATATATATTAAAAAATTTAATTAATTATTAGAATAAATATTTAAAAAAATTAAATAAATAATAATAAATACTAATTAAATATGCATAAATATTAATTATTAATTTATAAACATTCACAAAATATCAATAAATATCAATTCAATATTAATCAATGTTAAATATTTATTAGACAATATTAAGGAACATTAAATAATATTCCTACATATTAATTATTACATATCAATATTAGAAAATACTTATTAAATATTAAATAAATATCTAAATATATTAATTAAATATTAATAAATACTTAAAAATATAAAGAAATGTAAATAAATGATAATAAATATAAATAAGAAAAAACAAAATTTTAATAAATTTTAATTAAATATTCAAAAATATTAAAACAATATTCATAAATATTCATAAAACCTAACATGGATTATTTTACTATCTTATTTCTGGAATACAAAGGTATAAGTTGTGAACGATTCTATAATCCCAGTAGAAACTTTTTATTATAGTTGGTTATACCCCCAACTATCCATTTCAGTATCCACTTTCCCATAGATGGTTATACACCATAGAAAACAACCCTTTTAAGCATCTTGTAAGTATCCACAATAAAAAGGTTCACATTTATTTTCCTTTTTTGATCTACTTTAATCAAACATAACCTTTATACAATATTTAATTACATTACAATTTTCTATGTAACTAGTTAGTCTTGAAACTTCTTCCAGAAATATAGTCTAGAAAACATCCTCATCAAACTTCAATCCAATTTTCTTGAGCTTGGTAACCTCTATATGAAGGACCTCGTCCTATTTTCCTCAGTCTGATTATCAATTAACAATTCCTTCATTAATATAGAAGAAAATCAATCGATATCTCAAAATTCCTCTGTCAGGTGGTACTTGGTCGGGTGAAACTCGCTTCGTTGCACGTCACTTAGATGGGATCACTCTAAAGGAATTTTTATTATGAAGCATTCTACAATGGAACAATCCCCGCTGATCGAATTGAACCTCACATTGATGGCCTCATTTCGATGGGACTTCCTCATCTTAAACCTAAAAAACAATGTCTTCTTGGAAAGTCAATATCTAAAAAAATGTCAAATTTCTCAATGAACATTAACAAAACATGTTTTACGTATCATACAAATGTCATATGATATCCTTTTATAGGACCCCCAATGTGGAAATGGGGGGGAAACATGTTCAGTTACTGCTCAAAAAATTCCTAATTCCAAATCACATGTTCATTTATGTATTGAACTTGGACTTCTTCAACTCACCTCAATACTTGAAGGAGCTTCTCAAATATTCATAAATCATCATAATTATTCATGTTCACAAAAATTTATATAGATTGATTCTTCAATATGATTATTTATTCTAATTCTTGATTATGATGAAAACATATACATAACTAATGACAGCCCATTTTGATGACCACTTGTAAAAACTAAAACTCTTCTCATACAGATGCTCCATAATAACTGTTAAATGAAAGGCATTGAAAACCAATCTGAAATATATTCAATGTATTTATCCTTTTATTCAAATTGTCAGTCTAATGATCTCACATGTGGTGATTTTATCAGTATTAGTACACGACTAATGGAGTAGTCTCAACATCACTATGATGAACATTATCAGTTCCAGTCCAATGAATTTTTAATTTTTCATGATAAATAGTAAACACATTTTTTATTTTACCCTTATCCCAATTGTAAGACAAATTAGTATGTCCTCTTGTTTTCATGACCCAATTGAAATAAAATTCAATAATAATATTATATTATTCCTCTTATAGAAATATACATTGATTATAAAAAGGATGAAAACAATATGAATCAGTGTTAGAATATATTATGAAGTATCAGTGTCTGGCTACTTCTAATGGACCAGTGTCCATAGTGGATTATATTCCTCAATAGGATCAATCTTCCAAACATTTTAAATTGTCACACTGATGATTATGATACTAATGATCTTCATCCTACAGTGCCCAGAGTTCCTCACACCAATGAGAAACATCTTTAATGTTTCAAATCATATTATTCTCTCTTCCAAAACACCTGTTATATCATGACTTCTTGATGACATTGAATATGTTTTGGATTAGCATAGATTCGTCAAACATACGTTGAAAAGTATTGTAACTTCATAAACATATCTCAACTTCTTTCTTACCAACTGAGCCATAATAAGATTGGTAGCACTAACACTCCCTCTTTCCTTCGTAATTCTATAATCACAAGATTTCTAGATAACTATTTTTTTAAATTAAATAATCACAAATCATCGTCATATTTGACATCAGTGTCATTCCGACTCTATTTCACCTTCTCATTATGATCACCACTTTCATTCCATACACAATATGATTTCTAGTATCTTCTAAACTTCTATAAATATAAAAATCTGATGAATCATATTAAATGTTTTGTGCATATGGTCTGAGTCTGATAGTATGGATATTATTATCATACTGATGGTTTGGGATCTGATTAATAAATTTATATACACTCTTATTTTGAATCTATATTTGCACAATATTTTGAACATACTTTCTCTATTCAACATAATAATAATATTCATCTATTGGAAAAAATACAACTAAAACAATTATTGGTCATAAAATTATCCCCCTTTGGGTTTTTTTCTCCATACCCACATTAACCATTTCAAAACAGCAGAACTTTTTGTCCACATTTTCTTCTCCTTATTAATTTATTGCTCCCCCTATTTATTATCTCTCCCCTTAATAATAATAAAATTCAGTGGGTCCATCAATGCATGTTTCTCCCTTATTAAAAATGTTCTCATTCCCTAGGGTTATAACATTTAATCATGAAATTTAGAAACAATTATTCAAGAGAACCTAAGTATCAAATGAGTTTCTTAAAAAAGGGACATTAACTAAATAACTCTAACTCTATATAAGATAAATCAGAACAAGAAAAAATATTTTATAATCAAGGATATCAATGTTGTATATAGTAAAACATTCATTTATTACATTTTCATTTCCTAGGTAATACTAACAATACTTGTTTAATATAAATGTAACTTTCAACTTATTAAAAAACCTGTTCAGAATATAGGTGTATAAAAAAACATTCAAAACATTATATTTTATAACCTAATTACATACTTTTTCATGAATAGTATGAGATTCATCAACATCATCTTCATTATTTCAAATCCTTAAATTTCTTAGAAGTTTGTATAAATAAACGTTTTTTGGGAATATGGAGAAACTATGGTTGTTTCGTAAAATTATATTCTAGATTGAGAGTCCTCTCTTAGCCTTCCATTTGTTTCTTCTTCTTGGATTTCTCATTAGATTAACCTTCTTCCTTCTCTTATTCCTTCTCAAATTTTCTAACAAATTTCATTCCATATGTAGAATCCTAGGATAAAAAATCATTTGGAACCATTTTATTATATTAAGGTTGTATCATCTCTCTATTTCGTTCCTCTTTTCCAGGTAGGATAGTCAACCACCTTTGAGTAAGATTCTCTTTTTTGTAACATATCTTGCATTTTTGTTGAATTTTCAAACCAAAATATTTTGATATATTGTTATCAACTTTTCTCAAATATTAAAAAACATTGTTCACTTTTTCTTTAGATAATTTTTGTTCTTATTCTATATTTTTATCCATTTCAACTTTTTATATACAAATAACTAATAACTTCTTTTTTTTAGACATAACATGATTGTTTTTATCCATTTTCCTAAAATAGAAAACATTCTTCATGTTCTATGTTTCCTATTTTCAGTTCCACATAATATTAGGAACATTTGATCTTTTTTTCCCATCATAGATCCCACATGATTCATACATGTTTCTCGGGACACATGTTATGCTAGCATGAATATGCTTCATGTTTGAAAACATATCAACACCAATAATGACCTCAAAATCTTGATTTTTCAGACTAAAAGTGAAAATGTTTTTAACTTTGTTGTGTTCTACTTCATAAATCATGGAACACTTTTATCTAAAGGATTCATTCCTGAATAATTCCTATCATTAATTTTGAGTGATTTTTTCTCACAACTCCGCTTTTGTAAAAAAAATACCTTATTTAAGCATTTCACCTCTGACATCAACTCCCATGGTGAAGTTTTCCCTCATCATTATTATATCTCTTTATTCCGTAAGAATAAATTATTGTGATTATTAGAACTATTTTTCTTTCTCATACAACATACATTTTATGACATCATTGATTTTTTTAGAATAAATTATCATTAAATAGTTTTTTTACATTCTTCAACAAGTGTAGATTCTAGCTTGTTAATATTAGAATTACTAGCTAAATTGTATTCATAAATTTTCAGTTTTATTCTAATATCAACATTCTCCAAATTTATGTCTTTAAAATATGTCTGAAACCACCATATTTCTTTCTTGATTTCATTATTTTGTTCAAGTGTATATTACAAATACTTTTTGAGAATCTATTCAATTTCTGTCATCTCATCATAATCATCATCACCACATAATGAATAACTTCCACTTCTGACATAAAGAATAATGTTTAGTTTATGATCATGTTTATCATTGGATGAGGAATCATCATTATTTCTTCTATAGAGATAAATTTTATTCTTCTTTTCATAATGAATTCATTTATTTTCAGTCTTCCAATTTTGTTTCTAATATTTACCATCATCTTCCTCTGACTCATACACTTCAAATTTCTTCCTAGTGAAATTCAATTAAAAATGTACCTTCACTTAACAATTCTAACATTTGAGGTTTTTTCATTCAAATTTTACCTTATTTTATTTCTTTGAAAAAATGGAGACTATTATTTTTAAATAGTGAGATTATTATTTTTAATTAAAATCAATTGATTCTTATTTAAATTTTGTATCTTTATTTTTACCTTGTATAAAATATTTGAATCCCATTTCTTGATCAACCATTACTTTACATTTCATAACCTTACCTCTTCTAAATTCATAATTAATTAGAGTATGATGAAGATAATCCCGAGGTATAATTTTAGGATCTCTGTCATCCAAAAAAGAAACATTGGACTCAAACTTATTATGAATAATTTTATATATCTTTTCAACAGTGGTTGAGTCTTTTTTATTCTCACAAAGAAATATTATGGTTCTAAAAATATAATTTAACCTTTTAAAGAAGACAGAAATAGATTCATACTCATCTATTTTTAGATCATCTTACTTCAGCCTCCATAATTGTAACCATTCCTTCTTCAAATTTTATTTCCATCATTAATGTTTATCAATTTATCGCATATACCTTTGGTATTTCTGAATCCCTTTACTCTATGAAATTCCCTTTCTGTTAGTGATGACAGTAAATAATTTTTAGCTCATCCATCATTTTAAATATTTTTCTTATCAGTAGAAATAAGATGATTATTCTTAATACGAGAAAATCCTTCCTTACTAGATTCCAAAACATCATACCCATAAGACATATGGTATAAAAACATTAAATATTTATAGATATGTTAGCTATTACGGTTTAAAACTAAAATCCACTTATATGTCACTAAATTAAAATACTCCACTCTCAAATATGGGTTGTTCAAATGGAACCTCCCATGATACCAATTGTTGTTTCCATGTAGCATCGAGAGGACTATTAATAGTGGGTGGGATGGGTGAATGAGAGTTTCCTTTTTCTTTTATAATAATGTTTCTTATCCCCTTAATAATTTTCTAACCTATGAATATTTTTGGATTTATGATCGATTCAAATACTACTCACTACTTCACCTTTCAGATGAAACAAAAATAAAGATGGAATAACACAAAATATTTACAAGTATTGGTACAAAGACCTACTTTTTTCCTTGTTAGATGGTCCCACCAACATGGATTCTTTAACAATATTATTTACCGAACACAATGTTATAAAGACTGAAAAATTGTAAAATCCCAGTAGAAACATTAGTACTATAGTTGGTTATACCCCAAACTATACATTTCAGAATCCACATTCCAATAGCTGGTTAGACAAACCATAAAAACAATCCTTTTCAACATAGGTAGGTATCCATAGTTACAAGATTCAGTTTTCTCATTCTTCTCAAATCCACTTTAGAAAGTATTAACTCCCTCCATAAGTAATATAAATAAAAAATTACATGCGTAAAATCTTAATGAAATTTAAAAATTATCTAAGGAACACTTTTTTTAGTGAAACGTATTACATATATTCCTTCTTCAATGAAGTATAAACTCAATCGACAGATCACAATTCCTTCATCCGATGGAACATGGTCCAATGAACCTCACTCTGATGGATGTATCTCTAATGGATTCACTCCGATGGACTTGTTCTAATAAAGCGTCGTCCAATGGAACTTTATCTATTGATAGGATTGAACCTCACTCAAATGGACTAGTTCTAATAGAACTTCCTCAACCTCAACCTAAAAAACAATGTCTGTTTGGAAAATCAATACTGGAAAATGAAACTTTCTGAGATCTTGGTGCATGGTAATAGTTTAATTTTCCCACATCAATAGAATGTCGTGTTATCTCCTTTTATTGGAACCCCAAAATGGAAAAGGATGGAATGAAAATTTTACATCGATCACAATGAAAATCATAATCCTAAATTTTTTGTTCATTTATGTCTTCAACTTTGACCTCTTCAACTCTTATCAATACATCTGGGAGCTTCTTGAATCTTCCCAAATCTTCATACTCGTTCATGTTCAAAAAAATTTCTTCTGATTGATTCTCCAATAAGATTCATCATTCTTATTATTTTTCATAATGAAATAAAATAAAAAACTAAAGGTAACACATTATGTTGACCTATTTTAAACACTAAAATTCTTTTCATACAGATGATCGACACCAAATGGTAAATGTAAGACAATGAAAAGAACTTTGAAATATCATCAATATATTTATTATTTTATTCAATTCATCATATTGATGATATCACATCTGATGATTTTATAATTGTTAGTATGCATATAATGGATCAGTCTCGCCTTTACACTAAAGAATATTATCTGCACAAGTCTGATGAGTCTTCACTTTTTCTTGAGAAACAATCAGTACTTTTTTTTATTTTCTCATGACCCAATTGTAAGAGAATAATTTAATAATTATTGTTTTGTTGACCCAATTGAAATAAAATTCATCTTTAGTCAACAATTATTCCTCTGATAAAGCATTGAATCCGATATACAGTGGATACCAATAATATGAATGGGTGTCAGAATCCATTAGGATGGATTAGTGCCATGCCGTATCTAATGGAAGATCATTGAAGGCGCCTTTTTTTCTTATTAATATCAATATTCCAGTCTTTTGATATTGTCACACTGATGATTCTCATACGAATGAGCTTCATTATTCTATATGGTGTTCCTCACACTGATGAGAAGTAGATATAATTCTTCACATTATACTCTTATCTCTTACACAAACACCAGCTTGTAAAATGAATTCCCAATGACTTTGTATATTTTTAGGATTGGAATACCATTATCAGACTTAAATTATAATGTCTAATAAAATTGTAGAATTCCATCCACTTATTTATTTCCAACTGATCCACAATATGATTTTTGGACCCAAAACACCCCCATTTCTATATAAGGTGGCATCACATGTTTTCAATATAACTTATGAATTGTGTGTAATGGAAAACAACAAAGCATTATTAGAATTAACATCAGAACCACTCTAGATCAGGTACACATCTTCATTAGGATCACCACTTTCATTCATGACTCAATATTATTTCCAATAGCTTTTAACATCCTATCAACATCCGAATCAGATGGATCATATTCAATGTCCCATGCTTTTTTTTCTAAGTCCGACATCATGGATCTGATTGTCATGTCGATGGTTCTGGATTTTCTTGGAATGGTCGGGGCATGAAAGGGATCCACCCCACAGCGGGCTTTGACGAGATGATGGCGGTGGGGGGTGAAGTGCTTCGAGATATCCTTATATACTATATATATATATATATATATTAAATGGGGTTTATCTGGTGTATCCCTTGGGGATGATATGGACCGTGCTACTTGTTCAGTGTGTGTGTGTCTATTTGAATGTAATCGTACCCTAAACACCAAAGATATATATATATATATATTAATACATATTAAATAAATAATATTAAATATTATTAAATATCAACTAAATATTTACAAATACTAATAAATATAAATAAATATTAAAAAATGTTAATAATAATTCAAATATGTCAATATTTACTTAAAGTTAGTAATATCTATTAATATTTAAGTGTTTTTATTTAATGGATATATATTATTTAGTAGTATTTATTATTATTTATTATTTATTTGTTATTATTTATTTAATATTTATTTATCATCATTAATATTTAATTAATAAGTATATTCTTAATAAAAGCAGGGTTTACTGTTAACCTATTATTTTTTATTGTTATTTTTGGTTATTTATTTAATATTTATTAATATTTAATTTATATTTATTAATATTAATGTTTATTGGTGAATATTCATTTATTTTTTAATAATTTATATTATTCCATATTTAATATTTATAAATATTTATAAATAATTATAAACGGTATAAAATATTTTGTTGATATTTATTAATATTTTTATTCATTATTTATATTTTTGAATATATAATTAACAAATATTGACATTTATTGATATTTGTTTGGTTTTTATCAAAATTTATGATTATTTTATAAATTGTTTTTAATTTTTTGAATGTTTTAATATTAATAAATATTTTATTAATAATTATTAATTTTTTAGTTAATATTTATAAATATTGAAAATTATTTCATTACTATTTATTAATATTTAATATAATTATATTTATAATAATGTATAATTAATTAAAATGTATTTATATTTATTTATATTTGTAGATATTTATTAGAATTTATTTATATTTAATGAATATTTATTAGTATATATTAATATTTAATTAAAATTTATTTTTTAAAATTTTTGATTAATATTTCATTAAATATTTTTAATTTTATCAATATTTAATAAAATTTGATTAATATTTATTAATATTTATTTTAATATTTATTGAGATTTATTAATACTCAAATAATAAATACATGGAATTGGAAAAACCAAATCCATGAACCTAAAATTAATTAATAAAATAAATACATACAAGGAATGGAGAGGCAAGTCAACAAGGCATCATATTCCCACCAAAACGATAATAAAACAAGATCATATATGTCTTAGATTCTACAGATATTGTCATCTAACTTTTTTATGTCAACCATGCTTCCATGTCTTGACCCTTCGAGGGGCCACACATTCTTCATTTGATGACGTGGATGAATCCTTTGGAAGATGTGTGAATGATGTCCACTCCTCCTTTATAAATTATACCCAGGAAGCTTGAACATCTTTCACACTTCTTAGAAAGTGTAGAAGCGTCAGTGAGGTCGACCCTTATAAAGTCCCATTTTTTAAAATATTTCCAACCATATTCCCTTTATGATATTTTTAATTTCATAAATCCCATTTTAAAAAAACTCTCCCTTGGTATTTCTTTTGACTCATCACATTTGTTTACATGTCACCTCATGCTACCCAACACTCCACAATCTCTGTGTGGCCCATTCCTTGGGCACCTAATCTATAACTTCTAAATGTTTAAATCATAGTCACAGTTTTTGAAACAAAAATGAATGTAATGTGTCTTGTATATATCCCCTGAATACATTTTTACCCACCTAAAAATAATTATAAAATAATTATAATTAATAATATTATTTTTATCTTTTGTATATTTTTTTTATCAATTTTAACAATGAAAAATAATATCATTAGAACAATTCATGGAGGGAGATTACAAAAAAACATAACAATCCATTATGTCTGCTATAATGTTTATTATTTATATTATTGTTGTAGTTTCTATTATTATTATTATTATTATTATTATTCTAATTTGGGGTGGCATGAGGTTTGGTTTTGCATCCCATTATCAAATCAGAGCACTAATATATCATTTGAATGAGTTGTAATCCTACATGGATTATTATTATGGATTATGGAGTCTCCATTGGTCAAGGATTCTATTCATTTTAATGGTGACACTACTACAAATTTCAATATATTAAGTGTTATCCTTTATTGTCACTAAAAGATGCATATGAATGAGATAATTTAATTAATTATATCCAAGATTAATGATAAAGTATTCTCTCAATAATTCTAATAAAGACTCCCTTATCATCAATCACAGATGATGACCTTTACAGTTTTTTCATATATTATGAAAAAAAAATTTAAATATAAATATATTTATAATGAAATATACAAAATATACTTTCATGAATATTATTTATATAATACTATATATATATATATATTATAATTTAATTTATAATATAACATGTGAAAATTGTTTAAAAATAATTAAAAAATAATATTAATTTGTGATTTTCAAATTAGTATTGATTAATAGAAATATCATAACTATTCGGTGATAGAAATAATTATTTATTTACTCAATATATTATGATAAATTGAAAACATGAGTTAAAATTAAAATGACGCTACCTTTTGATTTGATATTTTTTGGGCTCTACAAGATATCACATCAAATCCCAATAAGTTATCTACATCATGGTAACCAAGAAAACATCAGTCACTATTTTTTCATTCTAAAAAAATTACTAACATGCCTCTAATTTTTTTATTTGGGAACCTTATGTTTTTAATGTTTGATGGATTATTATCTTTTATTAATAGGGGATTCATATTTTCATTGAAGGCATGGGGGTTGGGTGTATATCTCGAGATCAAATATGAGCATGAATATATTTTCATCATTTTCATGAGTTGTAAACCATCTTGGACTATTATTATGGATTACATGGATAGAATTTTTCAAGGCTTCTCCTCTAATGATTCAATGGTGAAAATGATACAAAATTCGCTATATTAAGAGGTATCCTTTATCGGTACAAAAAAATATTGATAAAGGGGTAAATTTATCAGCACTATCTAAAAGAAATGATAAAGGGAAAACCAAAATTTAAAATATAAATATATTTATATTGAAATATATAAAATATATTTTCCTAAAAAAGATTTATATAATACAAAATGTGCATTCTTACTTAATATATTATATAATTAGTAAAAATTATATAAAAATTAATTAAAAAAATATTAATTAATAATTTGAAATTATTATTAACTAATAAATATTTCATAGCAATTTAGTGATTGAAAAAATAAATCAATTAATTAAGATATTAAGATAAATTTAGAACATTAAATAAATTTCAAAAGACCATAAATTTTCATCCACATGTTTTTTTGAGCTCCATGAGATATAAAATCAAAGTCTCTGAAGATATCTATGTTCTGCTAATAAGGAAAACATCATCCATTATTTTCTCAAGTTCAAAAAAGGAAATGAAGCCCGCTAAAATTGTTCCTTAGTAGTTATACCATTATTTTATTATGGTTAGATGAAATTTTAGCATCTTTTAACAGAGACATACTTTTTTGGTGAAGAATGAATTTATTAAAAGAGAATACAATGATATTCATATTACAATGTCCAAAATTTATCCTTTTTCATATTGTAGTATTATTTATAATTAAAGATAAACATTTAATAGTATAAATAAATATTTAAATATATTTCTATATGAAATATCATGTTGAATATATTAAAATATATAATATATGAAAATAAATATTTATTATGAATTTAATATTAAATAACAATCTAAACATTCTATTTACTTTAACAAAACAGAATATATTTATATACACTTAAACAAATGAATATGTAATTTTTATATATAAATATATGTGTGTATTGATAAGTATGTGTATATATTTTTATATATTCTAATAATATATAAATAAATATTACAACATATATAAATATTAAAATTATTATATTTTACAAAATATATATACATATACACACACACACACACACATATATATATATACGTGTATATATATATATATATATATATTAAGCTAGTGGTATTTGGGTTTTTTGTTTGTCTATATATATTTATGTATTTTTATACAATGAATTAAATATATATAAAAATATATATACATTAAAATGTGTAGACATACCATACTTATATATATATATATATATATATATAAACCCACACAAACTATCACACACACACATATATGTATATATATACATACAGACAGAGCGCGAGCCTCTCTCTCTCTCTCTCTCACAGAAATAAAACTCACACACACACACAAACTTATAATCACTACTATAGAATCACAAATATTGCAGGATTCTCTTTATCAGTGTTATCAAAAAACACCGATAAAGGGGCCTTCTATCAACCCTAGATAAAAGAACTGATAATGAGTATGTTTGTTAGTGTTGATAAAAAATATTATAAAAGTACCACCTTTATCAACAATTTTTCTTATCATTGATAAAGGTTATATTTATTAGTATTTTTTCAACACTGATTACAGTGACCTTTATCAGTTTGTGTTTTAGAACTCATAAAATGAGATTTCTTTATAAAAAAATAATATTTAATTAAAAATGAACTATAATATTGAAATATATTTATATCGATATTTATATATATAAATTTCATAAAAATGAATTATATAATACTAAATATGTATTTATATTTAATATATATATCATATATTATGTTTAAAGTTAATTTAAAATTAATAATAATTAAAAATGTTGGTTAATTAATATTAAAAGAAATTTCATAACATTTTAAATATCAATGTTGGTTTTCAATGTTACACAAATATAAAATATAAAATATTTACTTTCTAAATAAAAAATTTGATAAATATATATACTAACACTTAATATCTCATACGATAATTTAACACGTACTTAGTAAATTTAATTATATAAAAACATGCATACACAAATAATCAATCATTAGTCTTATCATTTTAGAATTTTATTTATTAATATTAAATATCTATTATGATTTAAATTGTAACATTTTATTCATTCTTTATTTTTTAATATATATATTTATTAGTTTTTCATATACAAATATATATATATATTAAAAGGTTAATTTTTTATTATTCATTTAATTAAATTTTTTTTAATATTTTGGTTATATATTCATTTCTATTTTTTATTTTTTTTATATATTTTTTAAATTTCATAAATTTTTTTAAATTTTATACAAATAATAAATCATATTCATTTATATATTTTTTTTAATATATACATTTTAAAATAAATTTCATTCCTTTTTTAGATTTATTAATTTAGTATTATTTATTCATTGATAATGTATATTAGATTTTTTAAAAACAATTATTCATTTTTAATATTTATTCTTTTACTATTTCTTTATTTTATTAATTTTTTATATTTTTTTACATGACTATTAAGTAATATATTTAATATTTTAAATATAGAAATACAATCATCCTAATATAAATATATATAATTTTCCATAGATATGAGTTATGTAATATAAATATTATTTATATATATATAATCACACACAAAAATAGGAATTTACATTTATATATATAAAAATATAAAATATGAATTTATATTTATATTATTATTACCTCGTTGAAATTTTTTAATAATTTTTCAATCAAATAATATTTTAATAAAATTTTACTCGGTTTTAAGATTGATTTATTTAATATGATTTATTCATTAATAATGATAATTATTTTTACTTTTATTTATAATTTATTCATTTTTAATATTTATTCATTTATTATTTTGGTAATTTATTTATTTTTAATATTATTTTATACATGATTATTATTTAACATATTTATTATTTTTAATATAGAAATATATTAATATAGATATTTCTATATAGTGAAAAAAAATTATAATTAAAAATATTGACTAATTAGTATCGCATAATAAAAATTTAATGTGAATATTTTATTAATAATATTTGTTAATTCAATTTAACGTAGATCTGCATTATATATATATAGTAATTCTATAGACACAAATACACTATTAATGAAATTTTATATAGAAACACTCACACATATGATATTTCTGTATTTTATTCATTTTTTAGTATTTATTTAATAAATTTACTTTTTAAAAGAACATATTTGGTATATTATGGTTTTAATTGGTAAATTGTATTTAATTTTTATATTTTTATTTATTATATAATATCTGTTACTATTTAATATTTTTCTATAATTTATTCATTTTTTTAATTATTTATTCAATAATAATATTAATTATTTTTTCATATTTTTGTAATATATTTTTTTTGTTTTTTTAATATTTTTTAAATTTTACCCATTTTAAATTTTTTTTCATATGTAAATATTCATTAATGTGTAATGTTTTTAATGTGGTTGTGATTTATATTATTAATATAATTTCATTTTCATTTAAACATATATTCATTCTTATTTATTTTAGTAATCTATATAATTAATAACACTTATTCAATTATTTAATATTTTTTTAATATATATATTTTTAATTATTATATTTCACAATTTTTAAACATTCATTAATTTATTTACAACAATTCATAGAGAGAAATGACAATGAAATAGAGAAAATATTTCACCTATAGGTAACCGGGGAGACTCGACCGAGAGACCTCCCATGAGACCTTTAAAGTTGTAACCACTAGGCGACACCCCTGAGGAAAAATCAATCTCTTTAATATTATTCAACGTCATTTTTTCACCAATAATGTTATTTTATATGTATAATTTTATATTTTATATATTTAATATTTAATATTTTTGTAATGTATTCATTTTTAATATTTAATTATACTTTCTTATTTTAGAATTTGGAAGACCTGATTTCTATATGGCCTATAGCTCTAGGTGGATTTAATGGGTGTCATTTTTCCTTCTGTTAGTTATAAATTTTTCACATGAAGCACAATCACACTACTATGATAGTCTATATTTTTTTTACTCGGTTTACCTCTCCCATTTTAGAATCCATGAATTTTGAAATTGGTTAGTAACTTACTATGATGTTTTTTATGCTTCGATCACAGGAATAGTCCGCTAAGTCATCTGATTTCCATCGTATCATATGGGAAATATTCCCTAAGAGGTGTGTAATTATATTTTTAATGAACACCATCCATCATATTATACTGAAGTAGTGATTCATGTGTATCAATATCTATTGAAAAATAGAGAAAAACCACATAGATAGGGCCTTCAAATGAATGATTATTGAGTTATTGTTGGCCAGATGTGCAATCAGGCCCAGGAGACTTCATCTGTTGAAATACTTGGGGTACAAAATACTCATCTTATAACCGGATCTAGAACAATGTATGGAGGTTTTGGCATAAGGGATTATCATAAGAGGTATAAGATGCTTCATGAGGCTTCTGTGAATGGGAACATTTTTGATCGGTTTTATTCTCATATACAAATAGGCACAAGATCTTACCCATATGGTGTTGATTCAGCAATTAAAACAGGAAACAAGAAGAATAATCATCTTTTGGAGGCCTTCTACATATTTTGGAGCCATGAAATTCTTCACATAGATAATGATGAAGTTGAATTGAAGCAGGTGGATTATAAGCATACAAGGAAGGACTGAGATGTTGGGCCTCTATCATAATTTTATAAAGATGGTAATCACACAACATAAGAGGTTTCCTTATATAGTATTATCTTATATAATGAATCCCTTTTCATTTAATATTAATCCCAAGAAGACTTCCTTTCCATATATCATTATCATTAAAGGAATAATAATGTAATGAAGGGAAATCTTGATGGGGGAGATAACATATTGAGAAAAAGTATGAAGATATGGAGTTGTAAATATTAATATTTTTTTATAAAACCCATAGATTCTAGATCTATGACGATTCCTAATGTTACTTATAAGGACCATTTTTGTGGTTATCGATGAACAATTCCAGTAAGGTAATAGGGGGATTATTTTCAAGGTAGTCACAAATAAAACATATCAAGAATCTTATATTGAATTGATTATACATTTTTAAAAGATCATGTAAGATAAATTTACTATTTTATAATTGGTTGAAGATGTCAAAAGGATCTATGAATGTGGTGTATATGTTAACACCAATAACCAACAATTGGATTGAATCAACACTAAAAATATAATATTTTTACTGGTCTATAGTGAATTTAAAATATATATGGAAAATTGTCATATAATCATGGACAATATGGCTTCCCTAACTGAAGATCTCATTCACAAATAGCCGAAAGGGGATAATTTCACATTTTATTGTGGTCTCAAAGTAGACCATATATCTATCAAATTTAGAATTATTTGGGATGGTGTTTAATGATTTTTTTTGGTTTCACCTCTTTGTAGTCACTTCAAGGTTAGTCATGTTCACTACTAAAAATAGGTCTTTAAAAGAGTAAAATTGGCCACTTTTAGCACAAAAAACATTGATTACTATAGAATGATTAAAATCCATACACGTTTATATATTCTTTAAAAGAACTAATAAATGAAAAAAAATTTATCACTAAAAAATACTTGATAAAAGGATCCTTTATGAATTATTCTTTAGTAACTCATTATGGAAACCCTTTATCTATTATTTTCATTAGCACTAATAAAGGACACCCATTATCATTGTTATTGAAATCACTGATAAAGGGTCCATTTATTGGCACTAGAAAAATTTCTGATAAAGGGTCCCTTTAACAATGCTTTCAAAAGCACTGATAAAAGGGAATATTGTTGTTGTGTGCTGTTAAAATTACAACACATTGTAGTAGAATAAAAAGAGTTAAAAAGAGTTGTAAATATAGGTTCCAAATATATAATTTAAATTAAATAAAACTTAGAACACAAATACAATAAAAAACACTATATTATAGACATTTCAAATAGTGGTTTTTTACAATTACAAGAGTGAGTAAAAAATATCACAGACCTTAGAAAACAATAATTTTTTTATTTTTAACCCCAACCCCTGATCATGCATTTATCGGACAAACCACCCCAACTCGAGAAAAAGAATTCACTTATATAATTAAACAATTGTTATGTTAATAACACTATAAATAAATAAATTAAACACAAACATTCAACTTTAATATAAAAATATATATTATGAGCTATACTAGGAGCATCGTGTATTGAATTGAGTTGTGGGTGATTCATATACAACACACCATTTCTCGTTTTTCATCAAGAATTATCTCAGCAAAAATTAGTGAAATAATTATAAGAAAAAAATAATAAGGAAATTAATTACGTAATAGCTGATAAAATTATGGGAAAACAAAACGAGATTTTTCTCTCAATTTTATCAATTTGATGCATGTTTTAAAATAATATGGCACTTATATATTTAAAAAATGAACTTTGAGTCAAAATGATATCATACTATGTCGGATTCATGTGCGTTCAATTTCAATATGTCACAAATGGATTATGGATTTTTGTACTAAAGTATCAAAAAAATCAGATGCATTTTCAGGGTTTTGAGTATGTCACATGTGGTTTTCACTAAAATATCATTTCAAAATCGAAACACTAAATTTGAGTCATATTAGTAAAATTTTCTGTATATTTGTTGTGAGACTGATTTCCACATGTAAAAAATGACTTTCAAAACATTTTCCTTATTTTTAAAAGACAATCTGAGTGATGTTTCTTAGTTTTTAGTGATTGATTAACTTTTTGAACTAAAATTCCAATTTGAAACTAATAACAGACACGTCGAGCCTTTCCATTCACATAATGTATAAGATTGAGGTTTGTATGATTCCTATAAATTATAAATGACCTATAGATCATTTTATTAAAGTATCAAAACAATAATAATATGTTTTCACACTTTTTATTATTCCACTTTTCTTTTGTACTAAAATTAATTTCAATTTTAAATAAAAATACAAGATTAGAGTCAAACAAGTCACATTGTATTTTAGATTGAGATACAGTTGATTCTTACTTGGTACAAAGGGATTATTAATATTTTTTCCAAGGTATATAAAATATGAATGTGTTTAATGAATTTCAGATACGTCTCTTTCCTTTTTTAATAATTATTCATTTTAAAGTTAAAAAATGAACATTTAGCCATTGTAGTCACTTCATTTATTGATTTGATTTGAGACTGATTCAAAAATGTCCCAAATGACTTATAAATCATTTTCCTAAATTTCCAACACAATCATAGAATGTATTATAGATTTTTAGTGAGTGACACTTTTTCTGAACTAAAATGTCAATTTTAAATTGATAAAGAACACATTGAGTTATACCAAGAACACGGTGTATCAAAATGAGGTGTTTCTTAATCCGACTCATCAAAAATAACATATATATAATTTTCCTAAAATATGAATATAACCTGAACTGGTTTTCTTAATTTTTTAGTATATAACTTTTTTTTACAAAATTTATTTTAAATTAAAAAAACATATAGTCATATCGGTGACAATGTATATTAGATTGAGGATTCGATGATTCCAACACATCAAAAAGGATTTCGGGATGATTTTCCTAAATTATCAAAACAAATTTAATGTGTTTTTTATGTTTTAGGAATGTAACATGTCTATTTTTTACTCATGTTTCATTTTAAATATGAATGAAACACTTTGAGTAATATCAATCACATCGTGTGTCAGTTTAATATGATTCTAACTTCTTCACATCAAAAATGACTTATGAATAATTTTTTTTCAAAATGAACAAGGCAATCTGAGCATGTTTTCTAGATTTTTATTGATTGATAAACTTTCTGAACTAAAATGAAATTTTAAACTGATAACAAAGACATTGAGTTATATCAGGTGCACTATATATCATATAAAGTAAAATTTGGTTACTACACATTAGAAGTGAGTTATAGATCACTTTCCTAATTTAAAAAACAATCTAAATGCATTTGATTAGTTTTGAGAAATTCCCTTGACTTTTTTAATAAAATTATGGACAATTTATAATAAAAAGGCACACTTGAATCCATAATGAGAAAACTATATATTGAATTCAGGTGAAGATGATTCTAAAATGTAAAAAATAACTTCTGGATCATTTTATAGAGTATCAAAACAATCCGAATAAAATTTCTCTTTTTTGATAATACCAATTGTCATTTTCAATAAAATTAATGTCAATTAATAAAATAACACTGATTCATATCGGTAGCACCATGCATCATATTGAGGAAATGCTAATTTCTAAATATCAAAAATTTTATATAGATTGTCTAATTATTGTATTACCATAAATTGAAATAATTTTCATAGTTTTGAGTATGTCACATAATGTTTTTAATAAAATGTCATTTTAAACTAGATTCACACAGTTCTAAAAATATCGTTAACATATTGTGTCAATTTGTGGTAGGACTGATTCATACTCATAAAAATGTGTTTTGAATAATTTTCATAAATTATAAAGATAATTCCAAAATTTGATATTGGTTTTTAGTTAGTGACATACTTTTTTGACTAATATATCAATTTTAAATTGATAATGGAAACTTTACAATATACCGGGGATACTTTGTATTAAATTTATGTGAGTCTAATTCCCACATAAGAAAAATAAATTATGAATAATTTTAACAAAGTATGAAAACAATATAAATATATATTGTTGGTTTTCATTATGTCACTATTCTTTTCTATAAAACATATTTTTAATTTTAAATAAAAAGGAACCCTTAAAGCCGTACCAGAAACATAGTGTATTAGATTGAGGTGTGTATGATTCCTACATGTCACAAATGACTTATATGTAATTTTTGTAAAGTATTAAAATAATTAAAATGTGTTTGTTCAGATTCGAGTATATCACATCACCGTTTTACAAAAATTCATGTTAATTTAAAATAAAAAGAAACACGTGGAGTCATACATATAACCCCATGGGCCATATTGAGGTGTGGATAATTCTATAATTTCACAAATAATATGTGGATCTTTTACATGCTGTATCAAAACAATCTAAAGTCATTTGTTTTTTTTGAGTACGTCACTCGTGTATTTTTACTAAAATGAATATCAATTTTAAATTAAAAGACACACTTTGAATCATACTTGTCACTATTTTTTGGATTGAGGTGCGACCGATTTTTACACATAAAAAATGACCTAGGGATCATTTTTTAAAAATATAAAAACAATATGAATGTTTTTCCGTAGTTTTGAGTATCTTATGTGTGTTTTAAAAATAAATTTAAACTGTAAAATAAAAACATTCAACTCGAGTCTTACAGAGAACATTTTGTATTAGTTTTTGGTGAATATGATTTATTATGTGATGTATGTTTCAATTAAAACTATCCATAACAAGAGATAAAAGAAATAACATTTTCAATTTGGACGGAAGAGGAAAACACATGCTACTTAAAAATCCCCATCTAAAATCAACATGTTCCCATTTTTCTATATTATTGTTGATTTTTGAAGAAAAAATATGACTTCAAAAAAGTTTTGTAAAAAACATTATAATTTTTTGAAAAAAATAATATTTATATTTAATTAAAAAAGATTGATAAAATGTGGCCAAAATAACTAAATAATGAGTAGGAATTCCACATTTCATGATGTCTACAAACATTCTTGACCCATTTTATTACTTAAATTATCTCAATTGTATCCTTGAAGTCTAATCTATCATGATACTGAGCATCTTCAAATAAACCACCCCAACTCATGGAAAATAAGAAACCTATATAAGAAAACTATTCTTACATTTGTAATACTATAAATATATAAATTAAACCTATATTAAAAAAAATAATTATTAATATATAATGTTTTAACTAAAACCATAAAATTTGATTCATACCATGTACACTATGTATCATATATAGATATAATTGATTATTACATTTTAAAAATTAATGAGGTATTTTTTACAGAAGACTCAAAACAATAGAAATTTCAAATAATATAATATTGAAAAAAAATAATCTAAAAATATTTCTCATTATGATGACTGATAAAAACATTCCATGTCTCTTGATTTATAATTCTTGTATATGTAACTGGTGGGTGGGGTTTTATTTTCCCCTAAGTATCACTCAGATGAAATATGGTAAAAAAATTCCAAAATCCCCTATTATAATTTCGATTGGCCATTAAGAAATATTTATTATTATTTATAATAAAATAACTGATCTATGGAATGAATAAAAATATTTAAAAAAATATTTCATTAAATAAATATTTTATAAAATAATGAATGTTTATCAAAACATTACCTTTATATCTTCCCAAAGAGTTTCAAAATTTTTAGGTTGGATATGACACCATGACTCAATATAAATAAGAACATTCATCCTCATGGTGACCCAAAAATAAAAAATTAACATTAACTTATTTGGGTTAATAGGTTAGCCATATTGATTCCATCCAACCTCAAATTTTATCACCTTAATTGGTCCCTTAATAATTTTAGTCAACATTGTGATTCTTCATCGTTATTTTTTTTGATCTAAATGCTTTTGATCCCCTAATAATTCTGTAATTTCTTAGTTAACTACCAATTCATCCACTATATTAGTAACATCATCATGTGAAGAAGGACTTGTATTCCTGATTTGTGAAACATTTAATTTATATTATGTAAATACGCAAGATAACACATAATATTATGAGGAAAATCATAGTATATTAAAAATCAAATCAAATTTCTCATTGAACACTCCTTGTTCCTCAAAATATTGTTTTTTTATTAAGAAAATACATTTAAGGAAATGTGAGAATCCCATAAAGTACGAGAAAAAAATAAATCAACATGATACGTCATAGTAGAGTCTATGACTTTCAATTTAAGTCTGTTAGATATGGAACCTCTATTAAGACTTCATTGAAGAAAGGTATCCTTCTCATCTGGATCAACTTTGAGTATGTTTTAAAAATTGAATGACATCATGTCCCATGTATGACGGAACTATTTTATAGATATTATTATCCTGTTGAATCCATGAGTTAGTATTCCCAGCTGTTTTTGGGACCCTTCATGTAGATCCTTGGTAAGTATTCCATGAAGACACCTCCCAACTATCCTGTCATAGAATCCAAATCCCCTCTTTTTGGAAACTTATATCAGAAAAGACATTATCTATTTTGGGACCATCATGAAATGATTGTGATCTCCCAATTGAAGGTACATCCTTGATTGAATTTTCAATTGATCCTACAACATTTTTAGTTTCTTGTAGGATAATAGACCAATCCCTGGTTGATGTATATGAGAAATACAATACTATAATAACTAAAGATTCCATTATGAATAGATTGTAATTTTACCATTCCAAATAAAAATTCACCGCCATGAAGCCCATTTCAACAACTATTACTAAAATTCGGCTATCAACCCATTTGCACTGGAAAATCAGTATATGAAATGTTTTATATTCCAAATCCTATATTGGTTTGATAATACTAACATATGATATATTTACATAAAATGTATTTATACCCTTGAAACCATATATATATATATATATATATTCTTTCACAAGCATAACCCCACTATTTTTAATCGTACCGCAGTTATGGTGTTCATTTTTATGGAACATAAAACTATTTATTATTAAACCATTGAAATATATACCATTTTAATTTTTTCCTTTATTCATCCATCAAAATCATTCGATAATTTAATATTTATTTTTAGACAAATATTAATAAATATGATCTCAGAACCATCATATAAACTATTGATTATGTGTATTTGATATCCGTTCTTCATCCCTTTGTGGATTCAAATATCTAATAATTTCTTTGTGTGATTCAACATATAGATCTACATATTCACTATTATGTAAAATTTAAAGAGTTCTTGCTCCCTCTCTATGATGGTAATTGCAACAATGCCTCTTCTAGAAATCCCATTATCGATAAGGTGTCCAGTATGATGACACTTTGGGAGACCATTGGTAACAACATATTATAGGTAATTAGTATTAAATTTAGTATCATATTAATAAATATATCATTCAACAATTCCACCCTCCGACTGACTTCAATTCATAAGATACCTTTCAAAATCTATATATACCATCAAATGGGGAACATCCATATGTATTGGAAAGGGCCACATTGATGAACCTCTATATCTAGGTGAACCATCAGGTGGACCAATATATGAAATAATGATGGATGAAAGAACATATATAATTCAAAAAATATCATTCAAACCTCCTAGTTCGTGGTTGTAAACTTTATTGTGTCTATAAATTTTCTATATATATCATTGAAATAAAAGTAGTGTCTATTTAATGTATGTTGTATTTTTTTGGTAGAATGCAATGTAAAGAGACAAGGATCAAATCATGCATGAAAACATGGTATTCACATGAATTTAGTCCCTATAACATCAAATATAAATTGACATGAAATTATTTATATTTGATGAATACCCTAATTGAACTTCTACAACATTAATGGTAATTCACAGTTTCAATTTTTCAATTATAGATTGAGTGTAAGATGTTGGATGAAGAAAATAACACCCTTTACCCTTCTTGGATGCCAATGTTCCCCTTATTCCCATGTCAATCATTTCTAACCTATCCTTGATGACAATTTTTTTTCCAGAAAAATTTACTAACATGATAATAAGACTTTCATATAAATTTTTTTATACATGCATGATACCATAAAAATGTGTGATATACAAAAAATTACAATATAGTATTACCAAGAAAATTGATTTCTTTTTCTAACCAGATTTTATATGCTTTTTGGAAAATGGTTTACTAAAAAAAGTGTCAACATATTTTAGTTTATAGAATAGTTGATCACACATTAACAGAGACAATGTTGTAACTTTTTTGGTTTTCTCATCAAATCATATCATCCATGAACAATATTTATGTTAATGAGAAATCAGTTTCTATTGTCTAAAAAAGAATTCCTTGTGTATTGTTTCATCCAAATGAGTTTGTGAATTCTTCACAAATCTGACACCCCAGTAATCCTTTGATGTTATATCGTAATAGATTTGTGTAATAATGAAATTAATTTATCATCTTGTATATAATGTCCCTCAATGTAAATTCTTTACTTTTATTAGAATCATACATTATAACACCAATATCCCACAAAAATGTTTAATTTTTAATCAATGGATCCAAATAGATATTAATATTATTTTCAAGTTGTTTTGGATGAGATATAAGTTGAAGAAATATAATATAGTTTCACTTCATGCATAACTATGGTGGAAATTTATAATTTACCAAAATGGTTGGAAATATATTTTATGTAAAACATTGTACACCGTAAAGATTTATTCCATTTGTAGATAATTTTATACAGATTTTTCTTAGATTATTTCCAAATTCTGGATACTCATAATCAAATTTATTCTATTGGGAAGAGTTTGTCAGATGATGTAGTTTCTCAAATTTAATTTTAATATTTTCATGCCAAATAATGTAAAGACCCCGAAATTTCAAGGAAATTTTTTTCATAATTTTCTTTGGAATTTTACAAGAACGCAGTTTCTGACGACGCCTGATTCTGAGGACCGGTGTGCCCGGAATCATTTTACGAAGATTGGAACGGGTACGTTCAGTGAACGGACAAGCGTGTTTTTCTAAATTTAGAACCGGTACTCTGAATCGAATTCTGAGGGCACCGATGGAACCGTAGCATCGGTAATTTTTTAGGAACGCCATTTCTGGAGTTGTGTATTCATGAGAGAAGATGAAAAAAATTATAGAAGTTTAATTTATAAATTAACTACAATTCTTATTTTTCTTTTAGTCGTTTAAGGCTTTGGGTGGAAGTTGGGTAACTACCCAACTTCCCAAGAGAGGTTATGAGGGTGGTGGGTCCCACACGAACCCCACCCATTCATATTCTTCAACCCCCCTCAACTCACCATTAACTTTTGTTAACCTAATCATTAATAACTTATGTTATTAATTAAGTGAGTTAAGTGTGATTATTTGATTTTTAAACTCTTGAAATTCAAATGTTATGTTAATAAAATAAGAGTTAAGCTTATTTTATTTGCGGGTTGGAACCTTTGTTTCTTGAGAGGTTTGGGGAGAAAATCTAAGGAAAGATAGAGTTCTTCGTCTTCTTCGACGAAGAACAAGAAGAACGCGAAGAACGCATCGAACTCCGTCGAAGATCACTGAGTCCTCGGAGACCGACTACGCGACGCCGTTTACCGCGACGGTTCTTCTGCAACGTCTTCTTCCGTGATGTCTTCTTCCACAACATCTTCTTCCGAGATGTCTTCTTCCGCGACGTATCCTTCCACAACGTCTCATCCCGCGACGAATCCTCGTTTGATGAACCTCCATTCAATCTCACACGTGGTAGGGGTTATTTAATTATTTTCATTCATGAATTCTACTTTGTCGTCCTTCGTGAATTTACGACCAGTTGCTATCATTTAATGAGAGGGGGTCAGACTGCACAAATACGACCGACCCTCCTCCAATTTGATATTGTTTCTAATATGTTTGTAACGGAATGGCGTGGTTCCATCGCACCACGTGGGAATCGTACGACAAGTAATGCGCGGCGCCGTCGCACCGTGCGGTGAAGTTGAACAAGGATGCGACGTCGTCGCGCCGTGTTAGAGAAAAACCGAAGACACCACAGCCAGAGCGGGGCCACGGTGGAGGGGCGCGACATCATCATGCCATGCCGGACGAACCAAAACCGTGGCTGGTTCGAGGACGCTGTAGAGCAGAGTGACCAGTGGCCGGTTCCGGGCCGCCGGTGTCAGAGCAGGGAGGGGACCGGCCGTCGTTGGTCCCGTGGAGGCAGAAACCGGCCGGCCGCTGCGGGCCGGCCGGACAGGTGAGCAGCCGGGGGTTCAAACCCCTGGCCGGCCTACAAAACGGCCCCCATTAATGGGGGGTCGTGGTTACACCAGGGGGGCAGGCGCCCCCTGCCAAACAGCTCGGCCAGTTGGCTGAGCGCCTGGCCATCATGCTGGGCGCGATGTGCCTAGGCCCGGCCTGCCGCCTGGCCGGTCCGCCAGGCTGGGCCACGCCCAGCCGGGCTGGGCCGACCCAGACCCGGCGTGGGTTGACCCGGTTCGGGCCGACTGGGGGGTCTCAGGCCGGGTCGGTCCGGGCCCGAAAGCCCCGTTTTTCGGACCGTCTTCGGTCTTTTGCCCATAACATGGGCTACGAACCTCTGATCGATGCACTGTCAGTTTCATAGAGACCCTTGTAATGAGACAGTTGTTTCGGTATATCTCACCCAAAGTTTCGGAACACTTTGGGTTCAACCGGGTTGGTTCAGATACGAAACCAACCGGGCCCTCGGATCGGAAACGATCATATCTTGAGCTCCGGACGTCCGATTGACATGCTATCAACTTTGATGGGTTCCTATATGTGATACGGATCTTTTGGATTACTCCAATCGAGGTTTGGATGTCGTCGGAGTGTGGTCGTGTTGGTTCGGTAATGAAACCAACCGGCCCCCTCGAACGAAAAAGCCAATAACTCACAGACCGGTCGTCCGATTGACACACTGTCTGTCTCGTTGAATTCCTATTGATGAGAGAGAACTTTTGGCATAATTTTCCCAAGTTTTAGTTGTTGTTGGATAGTGGCCGGGTTGGATTTCACCTGAAATCCAACCGGGCACCTGGAACGGAAAAGCTGATATCTTCCAGACTGGATGTCCGTTTGACGAACCGTCAGCGGCGTTGGTGATCAGAGGAGTTGGTTATACCATAGAACTTATAACTCTGATATTTTCTTTCTGTGAAGTAATAGTGTTAAGGGTACTGAGTGTGGTATTCAGTTCAGCGAGTCCAGTGTTGGTGCGGGCGGCCGACCAGCTAACAGGTATAAATATTTTGACCGTGTCATGTCTGTTTCATTTTGGATGCCTCCCCGCAGACGACCAGCTAGATCCACGGGATTTGTTCGTACTGACAGCTCGCCGAGCGATGTGGCCTCAGTACAGGTCCCTATCCAAGTTGAGGAACTAGTAGGCGCACCAGCGGTACTACTACCCATTGGGCCACCGATGCCACCGGCACAAGCAGCAGAGGGTGAACATTGCTTGAGCGCACTACACGAGTTCCAGTGCCAGAGACCACCCAGGTTCCGGGGAGAGACGGACCCGCAGGCGGCTGAAGATTGGCTAGAGGCTGTGGTGAGAGTCTTCAGGCTAGTGGGGACGCCGGAAGACTTCATGGTGATCCTTGCTTCCGGCCTTCTTCAGGCAGCAGTACGAAGATGGTGGACCCTGATGCTCCAGATGCATGATGAGGAAACACTTCTTTGGGAAGAATTTGAGAGGCTGTTCCGGGAAGAGTTTTACCAGCCACCCTTCGTGCAGTGTGTATACAGGAGCTACTTCAACTGCGGAAGGGCATCATGACAGTGGCAAAATATTCAGAGAGTCTCACAGACCTCTCACGCTACTCCACAGATATGGTACGAGACCCGTTATTCAAGGCCTGAACCTTCGAGCAGGGGCTCAGGTAGGAGATTAGAGCTTCTGTTGTTTCTCACAGCATTCCGACCCAGAAATGGGTGTTGGAGAGAGCTCTCTTAGTGGAGAGTTTCCTTGCTGAGCAGTCTCCAGCAGCACGACCCACCACTAGCCGGCTTGCGGCAGAGTCTTCTGTAGCAGACAGTACACAAATGACATAGAGGTCCAAGAGGACCATACCTACCGGTGGCCGACTGTACGACTCAGGTTCAGTTGTGCGGGGGAACTGGGGTGGAGTCAGAGCCAGTCATGCCGAGAGTGGACAGTGTTACTCCTGCGGCGGGATTCGTCACATGGCACATGACTGTCCGACCCTCCATGTAGATGACCAGCAGTTAAACGAAGAACCTCCCAGGCAGAGGCAGAGGTTCGATCAGGGCAGACCGTAAGGAGCAGGTGGCCATGGAAGAGGATCTGGTCGTGCAGCTGGAGGTGGATGACACTTCGGGGTTTTTCCACCACCACCACTAGGAGGCCCACCCCGACCATAGGGTACAGGAGGATATGGGAGAGCTCAGCTTCAGGCAGCTAAGGCCTTTTTTCATGGAGCTCCGAAAGAAGATGGAGAGGAGCGGGACTAGTTCCAGGCCTGGAGGCTATTGATCATGTTGCTTCTAGTTTTGTTGTTGTTACATTTGAATCTTTTTACCATGTGCTGCAATAATTAAAAGACACTTATCTTTGTAAAGTTTGATTTCCTTTCCTTTTGTTTGCTTGATACTGAGTGGTCCCAGTTAAGACTGTTGACTTGACCCTCAGTTTTGAGATTTCTACTAGAGGAGACCTAGTGACCTCACACTAATGCCAACAGTGTGACTCGACCCTTGGAGGCGAGGGTGACAGTTGGATATCTTGGTAGTTACGCCGAGGCCTTACGACGTCATCCATGGAATGAAAGCATCATTCATGTCAGGATTGACTGTATTAGGCAATGAATGTGGTTCATCCAGGGGATGAGACCGGATTTCTCATATCAGAAAGGATGAAATCATAGCAGCTCTTGTGAGACTAGAGAAGGTCCAAGTAATCCAAGAGCGGATGAGGACATCACAGGGCTGACAGAAGCCTTAAGCTAATAGGAATTGGAGGCCTCTAGAGTTCAAGGATGACGATCACGCCCTTATATGGGTTTCACCATGAAGAGGTTTATGGAGATGTGGCCAAGGTGGCAAGTTATCTCGGAGGTTCAATGGACCTTCTTATGTCCTCATCTTGGTAGGTGAAGTGGATTACCAATTGACGCATCCACCTCAGTTGCACCAGGTGCACGCCGACTTCCACGTATCTCAACTAAGGAGATACGTGATCGACCCTTCGCATATCATTGACCATGGGGAGCTGGACTTTGGCAATGGGGTAACTTTCACAGAGGGTTCAGTGGGAATCGGGGATCAACATGACCAGATCCTATGAGGATGGACGATTACTAGGGTGCGCTTTCACTGGCGGTATGGGAACCTCCAGGTGAGCACATGAGAGCGGGAGGCTTAGATGCATGCTCAGTACCGCTTTTGTATCCCTAGTTTGGGTTTAATCTTTACAGGGACATAAATCCCTAAGGTGGGAGTAATGTAAAGACCCGGAAATTTCAAGGAAAAGTTTTTCTTAGTTTTCTTTGGAATTTTACAAGAACGCAGTTTCTGACGGTGCCTGATTCAGAGGACCGGTGTGCCCGGAATCATTTTCCGAAGTTTGGCATGGGTACGTTCAGTGAACGGACAAGCGGGGTTTTCTAACAATTGAACCGGTGATCTAAATCGAATTCTGAGGGCACCAATGGAACCGTAGTGCCTGTAATTTCTTAGATATTCCATTTCTGGAGTTTTGTATTCACGAGAGAAGATGAAAAAAATTGTAGAAGTTTAATTTATAAATTAACTACAATTTTTATTTTTCCTTTAGTGGTTTAAGGCTTTGGGTGGAAGTTGGGTAAATACCCAACTTCCCAATAGAGGTTATGAGGGTGGTGGGTCCCACATGAACCCCACCCCTTCATATTCTTCAACCCCCTAAACCCACCATTAACTTTTGTTAACCTAAACATTAATAACTTATGTTATTAATTAAGTGAGTTAAGTGTGATTATTTGATTTTTAAACTCTTGAAATTCAAATGTTATGTTAATAAAATAAGAGGTAAGCTTTCTTTTTATGGGGGTGGGAACCTTTGTTTCTTGAGAGTTTTGGGGAGAAAATCTAAGGAAAGCTCTAGTTCCTCATCTTCTTCGACGAAGAACAAGAAGAATGTGAAGAACACATCGAACTCCATCGAAGATCGCCGAGTCCTCGGAGACCGAATACGCGACGATTATTTCATGACGTCTTCTTCCACGACGTCTTCTTCCACGACATTTTCTTTCACGACGTCATCTTCCGCGACGTCTCATCCCATGAAGAATCCTCATTTGAAAAACCTCTGTTCATGCCCGTACGAGGTAGGGGTTATTTAATTATTTTCATTCATGAATTCTACTTTGTCATCCTTTGTGAATTTACGACCAGTTGCTATCATTTAACGAGAGGGGGCCAGACCGCACAAACACGACCGACCCTCCTCCAATTTGATATTGTTTCTAATATGGTTGGAACGGAATGGCGTGGTTCCATCGCACCACGTTGGAATCATACGACTAGTAATGCGCGGCGCCGTTGCACCGCGTCGGAGAAAAATCGAAGACACCGCGGCCGGAGCGGGGCATCGGCGGAGGGGCGCGACACCATCGCGCCATGCTGGACGAACCCGAAATCGCAGCTGATTCCAGGCCGCGGCGGAGCATAGTGACAGGCGGCCGGTTCCAGGCCGCCGGTGTCAGAGCAGGGAGGGGACCGACCGTCGCCGGTCCCGTGGAGGCAGAAACCGGCCGGCCGGCCGGGGCGGGTCGGCTGGACAGGTGAGCAGCTAGGGGTTCAAACCCCCGGTCGGCCTACAAAATGGCCCCCATTAATGGGGGGCCGTGGTTACACCAGGGGGGGGGCAGCCCCCCCCCCCCCTTGCCAAACGGCTCGGCTAGATGGCCGAGCGCCTGGCCAGCGCGCTGGGCGCGCTGTGCCCAGGCGGGCCTGCCGCCTGGCCGGTCCACCAGGCCGGCTCGTGCTAGCCGGGCCGCGCCGCGCCGGGCCGGGCCGACCCGGACTAGGGGCGGGTCGACCCGGTTCATGCGGACCGGGGGGTCTTGGGTCGGGTCGGTCCGGGCCCGAAACCCCCGTTTTTCGGACCGTCTTCGGTCTTTTGCCCATAACATGGGATACGAACCTCTGATCGACGCACCGTCAGTTTCATAACAATCCTTGGAACAAGACGATCATTTTGGTATATCGCACTCAATGTTTTAGAACAATTTGGGTTTGGCCGGGTTAGTTCGGATACGAAACCAATCGGGCCCTTGGAGCGGAAACGCTCATATCTTGAGCTCTGGACGTCTGATTGACGTGTCGTTGACTTTGATGGGTTCCTCTAAGTGAGACGGAGCTTTTTGATTACTCCGCTCAAGGTTTGGATGTTTTCGGAGTGCGGTCGGGTTGGTTTGCTCACGAAACCAACCAGACCCTGGAATGAAAAAGCCAATAACTCACAGATCGGGCGTCCGATTGATGCGCCCTCTGTCTCGTTGAATTCCTCTTGATGAGACGGAACTATTGGCATACATCTCCTGAGTTTTGGTTGCTGTTGGATAGTGGCCGGGTTTGATTGCACCTGAAATCCAACCGGGCCCCTGGAACGGAAAAGCTGATATCTTTCAGACTGGATGTCCGTTTCACGAACCGTCAGGTGCGTTGGACATCACGTTGAGAAATGGTTCCTTTGAGTATACCCTATGGGAGTTCGGGGTACAGTTGAGATACGGCCGGGTTGGTTCGCTCACAAAACCAACCTGGCCCCTAGGACGAAAAGGCTAATAACTCACAAACTGGGCGTCCGATTGACGCACTGTCTGTTGCATTGAGATCCCTATGACGAGTGGTTCTTTTAGGATGCTTCTTTGTGGGACTCTGAGATACTTGGAGTATCGACCTATAGCTCGTGGAGCAGACCCTCCCAAATACGAGCGTACAGAGTATGGAGACCGTGTAGCCAGCTGCGACCTGACGACTGCTTGACCGACTCGACTAGGAGTGAGTCGACTAGCCCAGTGGAAGGAGCGCCCGATATTTGGAGACTGACCCACGGCGGACGGAGCGCCTGTTAGTAGGCCGCAGACCCACGGTACTCCAGAGGAGTATTACCTCTGTAGTCTATTAGGGGGAGCGTCCGGTATTTGGTGACAGACCCACAGTGGACGGAGCGCCCGGTAGTTGGCCTCAGACCCGCGGTACTCGACAGGAGGAGTACCTCAACAGTCTTAGGTTAGTGAGCAGTACCTCGGAGTCATGACATGACCACTGTATACTCCAGAGACGGAGCTCTTCAGCAGTTACGGTTTAGATAATGAAAATCCTGGTTTGAGCTGAGTCTATGACCTTTGTGTTTACCTCATGATTGAGATGGGTCACTTGATAACTTAGGTATATGTATGGGCATATGCCTGGGTAGTGGTTATCAGTTGATTTCATAATCCTTGTGTTTCCTCATGATTGAGATGGGTTACTTGATAACATAGGTTTATGTATGGGAATATACCGAAGTATAGGTTATCTGTTGAGATATTCTTTATGGTTATCCTTGTTGGTTTTAGTGACACCTTGAGGGTCTCGGGGTCCCTACAAAGTATCGTTATACTCACCCCTGCACGGGATATGCCTACACCTCATTGTGTTGGTTGTAGATGACGGGCAGTGTTGATGGAGGCCTAGTGTTCGAGGACTGGATGGTAGCCGGAGGTGGACTACACGATGAGTCAGAACCCGGAGGTAGACTACACGACGAGTCAATATCCAGAGGTGGACTTCACGGCAAGAGCGTTGTGGAGGCCATCTGTACCTACCCTTCAGGTAGGATCTGAGGAGGACGACCCAGGAGCCGCTACCATCCTTCCAGTTGTTGTACTTGTTCACTTGTAGTTGTACTTTCAGTTGGGTTTGTATTCTTTCCCATTTACTTTTCAGCACTTCTCTTTGTACTTAGTGTTTCACTTCTGCTTGTACTCTGTGGTGTTTTGTTTTATTTTACAAATGCAATTCCTTCCTAGTTATCGGGATTTACTCCTTTGGTGATAGTCGCCATCCCCTGGCCTATGGAAGGCGGGCTTGGGGTAGTCACTTCACGGGCCCCGAGGACGGGTCATGACAAATAAATTGTGTCATTGTTTAATGATATCTATATGGTGTTTTAAATCATGTTACAATAGGATGGAACCATTTATATTTCAATGGACTTGATTCATCCATATTGTATTGACTCATGCAACACATAGGTAATTTGATGAGTGATTTACATTCCTTATGAAATAGTATTAAATAATTTAGACAAACTTGTATTTTTTAGATATCATGACCATTGAACCAAGCATTTGTTTAGAAAAATATATTCAATAAAGAAGTTCATTTTCTTTTAGTAGCATATCACTTAGGAGAACAAGTAGTTCTATATAGTTGGGGTTTCTCTACTCCCCTATATATTTCAAATTATATAACATCAATATTGATGATAATATTTCATATGAAGAATAGTTGTGTGTTTAGTGAATGATATTAACCATGTTTTCCAATATAATTGGACGTAAATGTAGATAGATTTCGATTTTAATGTTGCAGTTAAAAAATTAATATGAATAAAAAGATATCTTCTCGGGGGGGGGGGGGTTCTACCATATTGGGTCAATTTTAGGGACCATGTAAAGTGACCTAACCATGATGTCTCACATGCTTAGAGGAAGACCAATCAAGTGGCTAACACATTTTCAAAGAACATGATTTTTGATATGAACATAGTCTAGTCTTTCAGAGCATCATATCACTATGTACCAATGGTGGAGGCTGATATACAGAGATTTATTCACTCTCATCTATGTAAAATCCCTTGTAATATTTGATATCTCTTTTTTAATTAATAATTTTGAGGGCCGTCTTTTCCTGGATCACAATCTTTCTTGGTTATTAACAACCGTATTATACCAATAAGTGTGCACATTTAGTTTTCCCCATGTATAATCCAACATTTATAACTCTGATCTATTCTACGAAAATTAAATGTTCTTCAAACACTTCTAAACTAATTTTATTGAATAAATCAATGTAAATATGGATAAATGATTTGAGAAGGATCATATGTACGATCTATTACAAACACGATGAACTATTTAAATCCATATTTAGACTCTTTTGTCATACAATTAGTGTGCATCCATTTTTTATTCATATCCATCCTATTAGGTTCATAAAATATTCATTTTACATGAAAAATAAATAAATACACATATTATTTTCATCATCAAAGGTCAATGTTATAGATGATTATAATAAGGGGAATCCAAATTTGACTGTTTCAAACAATTTGAATATTCATGTAAGTAAATGGGTAATTAAAATTAAGACAATAATTACCCCACTCTTGGAAGGTGTTACCCCCTAGATTCACCTAAAATTATCATTGGTACCCACTAGGGGATAACTAATACTCAGAGTAGTTCAAAGAACATATGTGCATTACATAAAAGATAGGGGAAGAATATTAAGCAAAAAAATGTATTAATAAGTATTTGGGATATTAATTTTATGGAGATGATAGATGTATCTTTAATTATAATTATCCCCTAGGTAGAAGTCAGTGAATCACAATACAAAATTTCATAGTTTATTTCATTAAGAATAAAAATATAGTAGAAGTGGTCTAATCCCGATAAAGGGATCCTTGTATGGTGTTACCATGAGATGGCTCATCTAGATGATCTTACACACATTAATTTCGGGAAATCAGTTTCAGTTTCAACATTCAAATAAATCATTCAAATAATTATTTGATGTATAAATATAAAATACCTAATGAAAAATGTTAATATACTGGATTTTTACTCAAATGAAACACTTACAATAATATATTAATCTATAATGAATATTAAATATATTGTATAAAAAATATATTAAATGGTTTTAAAATGAATAATTTAATTTTAATAGGTTGTTAAAATTATTTAATATTAAAAATATGTTATTTCTCAAGGAACTAATTTCCTTAATTATTGGGAATTTTACACCTAATAAGTTAAAATGACTGGTGATGTTATCATGAGTTGAAGTTATATTGGTTTTGAATTTGTTTCCAAAGTAAAGTAAAATCAATGTGTTTTAAATAATAATGATTTTTGTGTTAGAAATCATTAGACACATAATGGAGTAATTTTCATATGTTAGAAAATCATTGATTAATAGTGGGCAGGTCAGTGAGAAATCCTTCACATTAGAGGACTCAAGAGACTGTTTGTATGCTAAATAAAATCATTGATGTTTGGTGAACTATATATAATTATACAAAATTGAAGATGATATGGTTGTTTAACCATTATATATAGAATGTAAAAACTATATGTGAAAAGGTTTAAAAACATTTAATGATTCAGATAATCCAGATCAATTTTTAAGCAAACTATTCTTGCGTTACAGAGCACATTAGAAACAAAAATCACTGATCAATATATCATGAATAAATGTAAAATAATGATGAAATGATTGTAGGTAGAGAATGATATTGAAATCCTCTATTGGAGTATTTTATATGCGGAAAGGGCATTGAAATGAACTAAAATGGGTTTGCAGTTACTTTGAAAACCACATTATCTACTAAAATATTTCTATTTTTTAAATTTAATAATTCTATCTAAAAATAAAAGGTATCTTACACTAAAATATTTTTTAGAGTTTATCAATAACAATCATAGATATGTTTTATGTAGATGCGTGTGTTGTAGATGTGTGAGTGTTAAGAGAACCAGAGAGATCTTGATAAAGAAGAAGAAGGAGATGGTGTTGAGTAATACTGGTAAGAATAACTTAGAATCATAGACAACATGACAACATAACAAACACAAAATTCTCCCTTAAATCATGATTTGAATATAATTCATTTTGTTTTAGTATAAACATCCTTTCCACGGTCAATTTTTTTCAGTCATTTCATTAACAACATTAAATTTTTGAACATTTATAGAAGGTGATATTCACAATTAATCAACTTATAAAAATTATATTTCATTATTGTAATGAAATACATATCAACATAACAACAAAAACCTTTTATCGCATAAAGTCACATAGAAAACATTTATAAACTCTCAAAATGAACTTCTGTTTTTTAATTTGGTTGTCCTAGGAATTTATTTATTAGGTTAATACATACAATTTACCTAATGAATGAAATTGAATGATAATTCCATAATTGAAAAAATGTAGAAGAGTATTATTGAATCACATTGTGTGATGTGAATATTACATACCTCGCTACACATGGACTGTAAAATAAGATGATGATATGATTCTTGGAAAAAAAATCATAAGTAAGGAACTCAAACCAACTATATGTGGATCGTTGAACCTGAAGGGTGAGGTTTTGATCTTCCAGGGTTGGGAAATCAATATGACTTCAATGTGAACGAGTTGATACCATAATCTTGGAACCCATGAGAGTATCTAGCTAATAAAATGCCACACTAATATAGACCCTGGAACCCGATGATTCAAACAATGAGAGAGGATGATAGAAACATAACATACCTTATATTCAAGGATTCATTTTTTAGAGATAATGTAAATGGGTAGTGATGAAAACATTAGAATTTCATGAAATCGTGATAGGGGATACTAAAATCTATTCAGTTCAGGTTCTTTTAAAAATATCGGGGTGGGTTTTAACCGTGCCTCTAAAAGAGCACTAAAAACAATATATCATTATGGGTTTTTATTCTCCTTATATAATTTTAGGGGGAACTTTTAATGCCGATATATGAGTAATGGAAGATTTTTCTAACACTGTTAATCAACATAAGGAGATAATTGTATCTATGTTGGATAGTGTAAATAAGGCTCAGGCATTAAAAACTGTGGAAATCCCACCGATCTATTCTGAAGACCAAAAGAAGATGAAATATTCTAGAAATATTGATGAAATTATTAATGGTTCGGAGGTGATTGTTTCAAATTTTAACAAGGATAAGTTTAATTTTTATAATTAGGATAAAACCAAAGGGGATTGGTAGTAATCAATGTAATGGAGATGAAGATGTTATCCGAAAGACCGTGGAAGAGGTTGTGGTCATGCTGACTGGGATGCAAGGATGGGGGACACTAATTTAGAGAATATAGATCATGTATATTACAATAGGGGTCATATATGTAGCTATGGTCGATGGCATGAACATGATCTCACCTTGGAACAACAAAAACATATAGATAAATGCAAGGTGCTTTTTCAGAAAAAGAACTCTCAATCAGAGTAGGAAACTTCAAATGATGATTATAGATCTCATCGGGAATTTAATGTTTTTATGCATTAATAATTTTATTTCCTTATATTTGAGGGCATGTATCAATGTGTGACCCCTTCCTCCTTTTTCATCTTCATATTTTATCTATTATTTTTAATAAATTTTTAAGGGGGGGTTCACTTTCCTGTTAAATATTTTGTTAAAATATATTAATAATTATTTATTTATAACTATATATATATTTATATTAGCATATATATTTGTATAATTATATATTTTATTAATATAAAAGAGCATCTCAGATCATGGAATTGGTGTCCCAAATCCATGACCACAAAATATTTATTAAAAAAAATAAATGCATAAACACAAACATGAGTATGAAGGGGTTGCAACATACTAGGCACATCACACATGTTTCCACTCAATAGAGAGAAGTGACTTCGAAAGTGAAAACCAACAAAAAACAAAAACATAACTTTTTCATTGTCTTTTACTACGCTATGGGAGAAAAACTCACCTCCATTTTTCAGTGAACCATTTTCCAACTCAATCAAAAAATTCCAGGACATAATCTTCCCTATCATAAAATATTTTCATTTCATCTAAGGGTTGTATTCCAGCATCATTTCAAATCGATTCCATATGATTCGTTTCATCATGCAATGGAACTTCCATTGCATGTGTCTTTACCTCATCAACATCATTTGGTGTACCATCCATGTCCACATCTAATATAATTACACTAGTAATATTATTTGAATCATGCACTGGTGGTTATTCAGAACTGTAGACTGTAGATACTTCTTCATCCCCTTACAATTTCTTCCCAGAAACCCTTGTACATTGGCATCACCCAAATTCCCATGTTCACTTTCTACCTTGTTTATCATAACAACTTATTTTTTCAAGGAATATTTTCCCATTTTTGTTGTATATAATGACATTCATAAGTAATCTTAGTTTGATACATGTACTACTCCTCAAGGAGTTTGATTTGATATTCCTCACCTTCGCCGACAAGATCATCACCATCATTTTACTCACACTTATCTCCCCATTTTAGTCAGCAGAAAGGGAGAAATGGGGATCAACCTGTAAAATAATATCAGATAGATTATCAAAACCAAATTGATAAGCATTCCTAATATTACTTCCAACAACCACATTAAAAAAAATAAAATTCACTTGAATCAGTGGAAGAGCTACAACCCCCTTATCACATCCTCTACACATCTTCATAACATCTAGGGATAAATTCATCCTTCATAAATAATGTCCACTCACTTTCATAGATCTAAATGACTTATTTATCTTCAGATTAATCATATAAATAGGACTATTATCAACCCTAGGATATATATTATCATTTGAATGAAGTAGACCCTATGATTTGAATTATATTTTACAACTTCCTTCCTTTTGCACAATCTTATTTCAATTGACATATTCTAGTCTTTAAGGCATGCTTTTGAAAATTATCAAAAATAATCAAGAACATATTCAAACACAACAAATATATCAAATTTTAATTCATCAATCATGATAAATATTGTTTCAATGAGTGGAGAGGGAAGATCATCTTCAATAATAACTATGGAATAATTATTATGCCCTCAAAGAGCAGTCTCATAGTCGAATTTATGTGGGATTCAAACTACTGAGGACACATCCTAATGGATCTGAGAGTGTTGGAAAAACTAGTTTAACCTTAGGTTTGGACCCACATTCGAATATTAATGTTCCGAGCCTTATCCAGGTAAAACTAGGGGTTATAGTCCTGCAATCTTAGTGTTCCTAACTTAAGAAAGATGAAACCATAACTCGAGGCTTTCAACATGATATCCAATGAGGTGCAGAATAAATCAAAACATCCAATACCAACTGAAACAACCCGCCAATCAGGGAAGCACCAGATCTGATGAAGCCAATTTCTCATATCTTCCAACATTAACGCATTTTTCACACTCGCTGAAGACCTCCTTAAAATGATTGAATGTTTTTAAATCCTCTAGCTGATCTAGAAATAATATAGGGTTGGACTCGATGAATATTGTGGCTCCATTAATGGTGATTATTTTCCCGCGACTACACACCATAAACCTTAGAGTTGACAAAAAGTACAAAATGAGAAGATTTAGTTAACACGAAAGATAGATCGCTTCCCAAAATGGATGGATTAATGTTTAAATCAGAAACCATATTTTCATGAGCCTCGTATATTACATGATTCAATTCCATTGGAACTAAGGATCGATTAGCCCCTTCCACAAGAACTCCATCCTTCTTCGAGCGACTAACTAACACCTCACGAGGGTCGAACTAGCTATCCAAATTTGATCTCAATGTAATACCAACCTATTTATTTAATATAAATATATATATAGTAAATATATTCATAATATATATATAGTTATTATAATTTTATAATCTTAAATATATTTATATCAATATATATATATATATATTCATATAACTATATATATATAATTAATTAATATATATAAATTCAAATATAGTAAATTTATTCATTATTTTAATATATTTATTAAATATTTATAATTATTAAAATATATAATTATTTATATATAATTATATAAAAACCTTTTTTAAAAATAATATTAAAATATTTATATCATTATATATATATAATAAGTTTATATAAATATAAATATAAATATAAATATAAATGTAAATAGAAATAGAAATAGAAATAGAAATATAATTATAATTATATTTATATTTATAAATATAAATGCATATATAAATAAAAATTTTGTAAATATTAATGTATTTAAAAAAAATATTAATAATTTTATACATATTTAAATATATAACTATTTAATTATAATTATATAAATTCTTTTTTATGATAAATAATCTTCAATTATTAATAATTGTAAATATCTAATTTGATTAATATAGTAAATATACATTAATATATATATATATATATATATTTATAACTATTTTTTATTATACAATTTTAGAATTATTATGGAATATATAATATTAAATTCATGCATGTTAAAAATGAGTGAAAATGAATAAATAAAAATGAGTACATTATACAAATATAGAAAAAATAAACAAGATTTAATAATTAATTATAAATTATTAAAACAAATATGGATAAATATATTAATATGAATATGAACACATATTTAAAATAGAAAAAAATTGTAAATATATATATAATATTAAATATTATAAAATAATTAAATTCTGAAAAAAATAAAATATAAAAAAATAAAAAATGAGTAAATATTTCTAAAAATAAAACATACTGGTTAAAAACAGAATATATTAAATGTATAATTTTAATAAATGAAATTATAAAATTATTATTAATAATTGAACAATCTACATAATAATTTGGTGTATGTGTTTCTATATAAGATTCAATTAATTTCATAAATTATTTGTGTGTGTGTGTTGTATATAAAGATGCATTAACTACATATATGTTTTTTTGAAATAAATGAAATAGATTTTTGATATATTTTAAACTAAAAAATCAAAATACATTCAATTAATGGTTCTTACATGATTGAATTAGTCAACATTTTTAATTATTATTAATTTTTATTTATAAAAAATTCTTCACTAAATTTATGACTCATTTAATGTATGACTAAATATTTTGAATTATATAAATTATATTTTTGGAAATATTATATTTATTGATATATATATATGGAAATATATATGTGAATATATTTATATATTAAATGCATTAATGAATAATTATGTATTAAAACCATTAAAAATGTATAAGAAATTAATATGTTTTTGATTATTAAATTTTATTTATTTTTGTTATTTATATTTAATATATATTATTTATTCATATTTATTATTAATATATATATATATATATATATTTAATTTATTCATTTTTATTAATAGTTGTTTCATTAATAAATTATTGAATTCATTAATTTTTTACTTTTTATTTAATTTATTATATTCATTATAAATATAAGTAAAAAATAATATTTATTAGCATTTATAATTTATTTGTATATATATTAAATTTATTCATTTTTGTTAATAATTATTTAATGAATAAAAAGAAAAAAATTATTTTTTAATTTACTCGTTTTTATTTTTTATTTGTTTAATTATTTAACTTTATATAGTATATATATATATTATTATTTATTATTATTTATAATATATATATATTAATATTTTTATTTTTAATAATTAATTAAAAAATTAATATTTTACTAAATTTATTAATTTCTAATATTTAATTTTAAATTTTTTCAATTATTTTATTACTTTTAATACTTGATTTGTTTTTGGTTTGTATTAAATATTGGGATATGGACTGAGAAGGGTCAGGTCTTGTAGGACCCAAATGAGTGTATAAAGGCAGGGTAAGGCCTATAGGTAGCATAGTGTGAGCCTAGACCAGCATGGGCTGGTGGTGGGCCCGTATATATTTGTGTAGTGTATGTGGGAGCCCACCCTCATAGTATGCTTTCAGGATCTGAATGTGGTTGAATGATAAATAAAGAAAAAACCTCTCATATCCTATTTCATTTTGGGACTTGTCAAGTGATTGAGACAATTATCAGTGTTAAAAAGAACTACTAAAAGGCAACCCTTATGAACACTAAAAATAAAGCACTAGTAAATGATCCTTTTATCAACGCTAAAAAACTTTCTCATAAAAACCCCTTTAGAAGTTCTTTTTTTTACTACTAATAAATGCAGCATTTATGAGCATATTTCACTAGCATAGATAAAGTCCATCACTCTATATTTTGAATTTTTTAGAATTGGTTTGTGTTTGTTGTTTAGGTTCACATTCAACCATTAAAAGTGCCATCTTTTAAAATATTAATAATTTAATTTGGAAGAAATATTATTTTAATATAGATATTTATTATGTATTCATATTCATTTAGAAATATATCTATATATATTTGTTTTTAATGTTTTTTAATAATTTTTATAATTAATAAAACTTATTGTAATTTATTTTAAATAGTTTTTATCTAATCTTAAAAACATCTTTGAAGAAGATATTTTATATCCGCATATTTTATTTTAATGGCGATAAAGCTATCTTTATCACCTCTTTTTGGAAAGAACATAGAAAAACCTTTATTTAGATCCTGATGTTTTACGTGGCATGTTTTTTTAGTTTTGGATAAACCCCTCATAAAATAGTGAATGATGTGTTTTTTGAGATCATGATAATTGGGTGGTGTTTTGGGTGTTAAGGATGTGAAAATGAAGATAAAGGGGATATAATGTGCATGGAACATAGTTTTTTCACGGGTAGTACTAACTATGCTCCAAGGAGGTACGACATAGATGATATGTGTTCATGGTTTGTAAACATCTCAAGGGGTGAGGAGAAACCATGTTGTACTTGTTAGAGCCTAACACATGGCTTCAACATTATTTTCCAAATCATGGTGGATCTCTAGAAAATAGTGAAACTCTAGATATAGGTGGTCACATGATTGGCACACAGTTATGAAAATCATTCATCCAAAACTTATTCCTCATTAAAAGAGTTTAATTTACAATTTTCTCACTTATAATTGAAGATTTATTTTCAAAATTTATTTCCCGTTTCTTCTCCAACAGCCTAGGGTGTGAAACATGAGCTCTATCCCTCTCCATAGATGGTCCTACCTCTATTTTTAGGTTTTTGGAATTCTGTTTAGTGAGAATTGAAGCTCCAGGGAATTCATTGGCATGGTTTCCTTCTATTTTATAGAATAATCTATTTTTAGTTATTTATCACCATTCTAAGATCATGAGACATATTTCTAGGGAATTCATCACTTTGGTGTTTGAGACCATTTTATTTTGAATCAAGGGTGTTTGTTGGACAAGTGGTAGTCTATAATTATGAGGTAGGTGGTCTACAAGTTTTTTCCTATAGTCTTGATGATTTCATTCTATATTAAATTTTTCTAATGTGATTCCATGATGTATTATCATTTCGTTGACCTTGAAAAAAAAGTTAGTACTTTAATTGGTATGTGAGACCCTTCATCAATCAGGTTGGGTCTATTGATGAATTGAGATTGCGCCTAGGGTAACCCATGGGGCATTCCATTACATTGATAATGGTGTAATAAATATATAATTACTAGATATAGAATATATGGAAGTAAATGAAGGTTCTCAGAACTGTATATGTGTATGGTGGTGGGTGATATATTAAAATTTATTTTAAAAATAATTACCTGAAACAACAAGTGAGGGTCTTAGACATAAAATTTACAATTTATTTATTTAATATATACTAAATAAATTCATAGGATGAGGACCATTATTCATTTATTAATGTTGATAATCCAAAAAGTCCCTTTCATATTTCCTTCATTGTGCTGTGAGGATCCAAGAATAAAATCCACCTAGTGGTGACCCACACATGCTACCATGATTTTTGAATAACAACACTAAATCTTCCAGTACTAGTATAAAGAATCAAATTTCTTTCATTATTCATTATTTATCACCCATTCTTTAGTCTATGAAATTTCTCATCTGTTTCTTATTCTGAAGATAGAGAGAGAAGGAGTCGAGAGGGAATTTGTTGTGCACAACATTTCCCTATTCTCAATTTTAGATGAAATATACAATAGACATAACCTTCTATTTATCGAGATATGGTATATGTTAAATTATTATTTACTTGAAAGTTTCTCATTATATTCCATTTAAAATAATTAATAAAACTCATTCCATGTAATAATAATATCATTATTATTATGTTGTGAGGCACGCCAACTTGCAAAAAAATTATTATATAATGGTCTTGTAAATTAATATTTGTCACAGGACATGGTCATTGTCCATTATAACTCCTGTAGCATTTATTGAACAAATGAATAAATATATTTATTTTAGATAAATATTTTATTAAAAATATAGATAAAAAATATTTATAAAAATATTCAATAAATAAAATAATTATGATATTTACAATCGAGTGAATAAATATTTTATATATGTGAACAGAATAAAATAAAATATTTTTTAATAAACACGTAATTGTTTAATACCCTTTGAATTTTAGTGATAAATAGAACTTGAATTAAATTATTCCTTGGTATTGAGAATGATATTTATTCCAATAACTAAATTCAAATAGAATTAAATTGAGATCAATGAAAACACTTAGTATGTGACCCTCTAGGATTCATTCTTGTTGTCATTAGGCATGATTTCCTAAAGTCCAAGATTACTATATAGTAACAGGTCAAGGATCCCAATAGAATAAACATAATGTCACAATGAAAACAACCACATATGTATGATAATTGTGTAATATAATCCATTTTTCTTGATATCTCATCATGTAGGTTTCACATCCCTATCCCCAACCTATATGAAAGAAATGCATTTATTTTAGTATGTAAAATAAACACGTCATTTCACAATGGATAATGGATTTTGGATGATGATTCCACTACAAAGTATGTGATTCATCTACTGATGTGACCTTGGGTCCTTTTCAAGATCCACCACTATAGTATTATCACAATAGAGCATGATTGGATCTTCATGTCTAGGTACCACTTAATGTTATGGGATGTGGTTTCACATATATAATAATTCTTAAGATACCTCTTAAGCCACAATATACATAGAATATACTATAGAATTGGAAACCACAACCTTCATTAAAAACATCCATTTCAAATCACCTCTTTTTAATGTGAAGATGTATCCTATATGCGACTTCATCTAATATGGAATAGTTTGGAAAATAGAATATGCATATACTATGTTGATTAGTTCCTCATGTAATCCATAAACTAGAAATATATCCATAGAATAATTCAGATACTTAATGATAGCCTCAACTTCCATAAAATGGCTGCCAACTATATTAGCATGACATCTTCCCATCACGCTTATAATGTAGGGGACATCTAACCTAGTACATATCATATCATACATGACTGACACAATCAATGAAGTAAATGGAATCATTTCAATTTTTTTCATTCCTGAGGTGTATGGGGACACATTTTCCTATATAGATATATGAATTCCAATTGATAATATCTACAATATCATATTTTATTGTTCTATACGGAATATTTTTATTATATATTCAATGTATATTGTTTGAAATGGGATTAAAAACCTCTTAGATCGATCAGGATGAATCTTGATCCCAAAAATAAATTCTACCTCAACCAACACTTTTATAGTGAATAATTTATTCCAACATGGATTAATATATTATAATACAGTTATTTTGTTTCCAATGAGTTATATATCATCAACATATACTATTAAGAAAATAGTATAAATCCCACTAATCCATTTATTAATGAAAAAAATCACATTAATTCTCTATAAACCCAAATTTTATTATGTCCTATTAAAAATGAATGTGCTATGACCTGGTCACCTTATTTAGTCCGTAAGTGGATCTTTGTAACTTGAATGACTTTTTGGAATCATTTGGAGCCACAAAACCTTTGGGTTGTTTCATATTGACACATTCTTGAAGGTTCCCATTAATGAAGAATATTTTGAAAACCATTTCCCAAATCACATAATCATGGAAACCAGAAGTGTAATGTAGAATTATAGTGGATTTCGGCATTGACCATAGTGAAAAGGTTACATCCATTTCCATTATTTAGTGTTTTTTAAATCCCTTTTCAACAAGTTGTGTTTTAAATGTTCTAAATTTTCCTTCCATGAAAAATTTCTTATTGAATACCCATTTTTTATCAAAAGATTTTATATCTACTAGATTATCTACCTAAATAATGACCCTATTTTGGTACATGGAATCCATTTTAGAATTTAGGGACTCTTTCCATTTGGAAACATCTAGGACACTTAAATATTCCTTTTAATTTATACTATCATTGTTGTCAACAAATAACAAGTCACAATAAATTGTGACTAGAATACCATATTATTATAATTCTATAACATCTTTAGTACACATACGTAGTGATTGTGTCACTGGAACAATTTATTCTTTCACAAGGATGTGTGGAAATTATTCTTGTTTCAAATCATCTATATATTGATCTTGTAATTCATCTAAGTCTATATAACTCACACTATCTATTTTGGTGATAATATTATTATAATGAAATGTGGGTTTTTCTCATCCAAAACCATTTTTTATAATGATATGGTAGATTCCATTTTTTTCTTTGGGATATCCTATATTGAAACAATTTGTGACTCTAGGTACAAACTTGTTACCTAAAGTAGCCTTAAAACATGTTTCATAACCCCACACAAGTAAGTAAGAAAACATAAGTTTATTTCTATTATGTAATTAGTATGTTATATAGTCTAATGATTTAGTTATCACTCAGTTTAGTTTGTATACCACTATTTGTAATGTAAATCCCCATAAGGATAATGGAATAATCGCATGAGTCCTCATTGATCTCCCAGTGTAAAATTAGTGTGGTTCCTCCTTTCTCTTAGACCATTTCATTGGGCTGTATAAGGAGTATTGTGTTTAGATAATATACAAAACTCCCATAATTGATCAATGATGTCTTGATTATGATATTCTATGACATGATATGCGAAGAGTTTTTAAATATCCTTACTAAGATGGTTCTGAACGTCATTCTTGTATTTCTTGAATTTATCAATAGATTTTAACTTATAACTCCTTAAGTATACATAACCATTTATATTAAAATTACTAGTAATAGTTATGAACTATGTGGATACACCACATTCCTCAATAGGAAATAGTCCACATACATTGATATAAACTAATCTAAGAAGATTTGTAGCTTTTTCAACATTCCCACAGAATAAGGCATTGGTCATTCTTCTTTGTAAACATGTGTGAAACATGCTACGTTGTTTTAGTTCAAAATAAAATAAGTATCCATGTTTATGTAATTTAGTGAGGAAATTTTAATTTACATGACCTGACCAAAGATGCCTAATTTGGTTTTGTTATCATTAATGTGAACTACCTTTTTTAAAGATTTCCATTACATGGTTTGTGTAATCTAAATCATAAATACCATTATTGAAGTCATCCTTACCATAACAAATTCTGTCATTATAAAAAAAGAAACATTTATTACAAAATTTGTATATAAATCAATCCATATAGAGTATGGATACAAAAATTATGTTTTTTGTAACTAAAGGCACATAAGAAAACCCTTTAATACCAATATCATTTCATTCTATAATGTGAGGTGGTAGTCCCTGATAGCGTTAACAACTTGTTTAGCATGGTTGGATACTCATAGATTTATCTCTCCTTAGTTAATCATTCATAATATACTTGGATATAGTATTTGATTTTATATGTGAGAAACAAAAGATTTATCTATTTCCCATTTTTTTGAAACAGATAAATTTCACTCAATAAATAACACACCTAAAGATTCAACTTTGTTCATTGGATGGGTGAAAGTTTTATTCTAGGTAACCGTAATTCCACATTTGAAATATACAGAATCATAATCCATTTCTTTCCCATTGATCTTCACATTCATGCAACGGTGTGATGAATATTTTTACATAAATCTCTTCAATTTCCATTTCTATTTTTTCACCATAAGGATTGAAGGATTTTCATGCTTCATGTCATTATCAAATTGGTAAATAGAGTGAGAAGATCTGGAAAACGAATATCAATGTTTCTAATATAAAAATTTGCAACAAATCTAGAGAATCTATGATCGAGTGATTCCATAATGATATTGGTTTCCTATTCATCATTGAGTTTAAACCTCAGAATATCTAGGCACTCAATGTAGCTAATGAGCTTGAAAATTGATGCCTTTTTTGGGAATACTCTCCATGATTTAATTGAAATATAACCTATGAAATATTATATTTTTACAATCTAGATACCTCATAGTATAAACCTATAGGTTATATAGAATTATATAAACATAAATGTTTTCTGGAGACTTCATTAGTTCACTAGACATCGAGGATATCCTCAAACATTTATCTTCCAACAAATAACATTAATATTTTTCATATACATGTAACTACTCTTCACTCCTCTCTTTAGAATTATGATCATGCATTAATAATTCTAGACCATAAAATTTCCGTTCATGGAATAGATAAATCTAATGGCATCTAAACAACTCAAAGGAGTTACAACCAATAAAGAGGTTTTCTTTCTGCAATATTGATCACATGGATGGTTTGGATGTTAAGATTTTTTTATTCTACAATTATAATAGCATATTATTAGTATTATTTATTTATTGATTAAAACTTATCTAAGAAATAATAAATTAATTAATTAATTTTATGAAATCTTCCACTATTTTATCAAGTCCCATTTTCCCTCATAATTGTACTGATAATTTATTTTATCTTTAATATTATAGTGGAAAGGATTCTGACTACTTTTCTTAATGATATAGACATTGGACATGAAAGAAATAATGAATTAATTAGGTAGGATATCATTCTAACTATATTATTTCAACTCATTGATCCATTGAGTGGATTTCCCTACCGTAAAATATTGACATTGGCTATTAATCATAATAAAAGTTCCATAAAATTAACCCACTAATCTTATGAGAACTCGATGATAAATTTTTGTGTCCATAATTTGACTATGTACTACCCATAGTTTTATGGTTTCATTTGTAATCAATTAACGAAAGGCTTAGTATAACATAATATTGGGTTGATGGATTGTTTTCTCTATGACCCTTTGGTCGTGTTATCTTTTAAGTCCACGGAGTCTATTAGGGTTCCCCCTTCTTCCCTTAAAAGGATTTTTATCATTATAATAAAACATTTAAGTCACTTGGGCTGTTGGATAGATGATATATCTATTTATTTAGTGAGAATAAATTAGATGGACTTATTACCATGTTTAATAGGTTCATTTTCCAACCATGGAATGAATTAAAACATTTCACCTATATATCTATATATCACTGAGTCAACAACATCATGGTTTTTTCTTGAATTTCCTCAATCAACCATGGGATAATCTATTAATTAAAAATATTTTCTACTCACACACACAAGAGAGGATAACAAAAGGATTGGTTAATGGTGATTACATAAATATCATTAGATACATAGGTCCTATATAATAATGGAGCGGGAGAAGAATCATATAAAAACATTTAATTTTATATTATATAATTTCAATCCAAACCTTAAATTAAATTATATAAATGCCAATACATAAGTTGGTATTGGTCATGATCAGGTTTGGTCAAACCTCAAATGAATACAGAAAAGTAACTGTCTATAATTCATTTCTTTTTTTCTTTAAAATTATGATAACTAAACTTTCATTACATAATTAAAAAATTTAATAATATATTCCTTTTCATCTTAATGACTATCCAAAAATAATAATAGATGTGAATTAGTAATGGAATTATTATAAAATTAACAACAGAACCAATAATGAAATATTAATTACCATAAATTAATTGAGCATTTAATATCCATTAAAAATATTATTGAGATGTAAAACACACATTAGTGTACCATTCAAAAAAACCATTTTAATGATGTGAATTTCAATTTAATTTAAATTTTAATTATGTCATTTAATGGGAAATTACACGATTTGGACAGTCCATATACATTCCATGTACCATATTTTATGTGTATTCAAGTAACATACTAGGTAATTCAAAGTGTTTACTCGACCAAACTACAAAATGCGTACATAAGAGATACATGACATGTATATGCTTTTTGTGTCCCATGTTCACCCAGTCAACAGGAAGTGTAATATAAATTAACTATGTTTAAATAACTTATATGATCTTCCAGGTACAATGTGCATGGGTACATGACTTTTACTCCAACTACACATCGGCTAACACTGTTTTACCAGCTAAATATTTGGAACTTCTCTATTGCATCATCGATCATTTTTCATTTAATCTAAAAATGATAAGAAAATTAAACAATAAATTAACATGATAAATATGTTTATAACTTGTTAAATAAAACCATATTAATGAATTAATAACCTGAAATGAAAATTTGACAATAATTATTCATATATAAACAATCAAATAAATAATTATAAGTTTAATCATAAGTTCTTAGATACCACTTGTTGGTTTTGAGTGAAGAAAAATTGTGTGGTGGTGGGAGATATATCATAATTTCATTTAGTAATCATTTCTTGAAACCATGAGAGAGGATATTAAATAAAAAATTTATAGTTAATTTAGTCAATAATTGATGAAATACATATGTGGTCTTAGAAAAATTCTTCATTAATAAAGGTTGGTCATCCAAAAATAGAATTTCATATTTCCTTCAATTTACTTATAGGATCCAATGATAGAATCCCTCTAGAGGTGATCCACATGTACTCCAATTATCCCTGAACAACACCACCCAGTCTCTGGATTCTAGTGTGCTGAATATAATTTCTTGAGTTATTCATTCCTGATCTCTAGTGCTTCAAAATTTAAGAAATTTATATTGTGTTTCTCATTCTTGAGAAGTATATATAAGGTTTAGTCGAGAGATAATTTTTGGTGTGAAACAATCCATTATTCTCAATTTTGGATGCAGTATACAATAGACAACATTGTCTATTTATGGAGACAGGTAATAAGTTAAGTTAATATTTAATTTCATTTAAACCATTTAGAATAGTCTAAAACATTTATTAAACCACATTCCACCTAATAATAAAATCATTTTTTTAGTGCCCACCAACTTGCAACATAACAAATAATGTGTAACGATCTTTTTAATTAATACATTTACCCGGACTCGGTCATGTTCCATTGGTACTCCACTATAATTTATTGAAAAACTGAATAAATATTTTATTCATAAATAAATATCATATTCACATTGAAAACTATAAATATTTTTTAAAAATATTAAATTAATAAAATTAATATTTTATCAAAAATCATGATAATAAATTTTTTATATATATTCACATAATCAAATAAATTATTTTTTTTAAAAAAATAAATATTTATCACAAGGTAAATATTAGAGATCAATAGAACTTATAATATTATTCCATGGACATGAAATTAATATCTATTCAAGTAATTAAATTCAAATATAATTTAATCAATATCAATAGAAACAATTAGTGTGTTACCCTCTATCATTTTTTCTCTTTGGCATTAGGTGGGATTAAATAAATTCCAAGATTATTGTCTTGAAATGGATCATTGAACCCATTAAAATGAAATTAATCTCACAATGATGATAACCAAATATGAATTCTCACTATGTAATACAATGATTTTGTCTCAATATCTCATAAAACCGGTTACACATCCTTGTCATCAACCTATATTATAGATACATATTTATTTATTTATATGAAATAAACACATCACTACAAAATGTTCATGGAGATTAGGTTAATAGTTATGTTCTAATCAAAGGGATGAAATATACTTTTCCAAAAAGATAGAAGTGATAAATCCTTCCTTAACTTATCCATTAATGACATGTCAATCGTGACACACCAATTGTGTCCAAATTCTCAATGAACTATGAATGACATGGTTTATGAAATGCATCTACTTAAATGAGTTCTATTAATAATTAATAATTTAAATGATGCCTAAGGACAACCACACATGCTAAAAAATTTAAATATTTGATGACACAAAACAATGCTGAATTTCTATTGGAGGGTTTGTTCTTAAAATATCTCATCCTAGAGATTACCATGTGAGATCTTCATGGGAAGTTACCTTATCTATGTATGAGTACTCACACATTATAGTCTACGTATTATTTTTCCATCATATTATTTTATCCAACTATTGAACATTATTTTAGAGTATCATCATAGCACATCATGGTTCTCATCACAGTGATGAATTGATATGACATTATAAATTCGATGGATAATATAAGACATTATTAAATTATATTCATGTAGAAAAATTATAAGTAATTAATAATATGTTTATTAATATTCAATATATATAATATATATGTAATTAATGTAAAAATAGTAGTTCGTTGCATAGTAACTTAAATAGTAAATGATTTGAAATTTTCCTTTGGTGTGTTGGTATAATTAAGGACTACATGGTGTAAATTAAAAATAAGTGATTATTATGTGTTAATAGGTTATATTGAAATTTTTTATAGGAAAATATATAGATAAATAGTTCTAGGGGATTTTAGAAATGGTTTAAATGGTTTGTTTTGGATATTAATACTGTTATAAATTTTAATAAGTGAAAAAAATTGTTTAAACTGGATAATTCTTAAAATGTGAAGTTGTTCATAAGGTGACATTAAAGAGGGTTTTAAAATGGGATTCAAATGATAAATTTAAATGAGTTCCTAGATCACCTTTTTTTAAAAATGAATAAATAGCTCTTTTAAATGGGTTTTAATGGAAATGGGGCCTTGAGGAATGGTCGGTTATTCCAATAAAAAGACCCATGTTTTAAATGGTGTCATCAATATGTTTTAGAAAATTATTTGTTTTTTGTGTTTTATCCATGAAAAGGGGTTGGGTTTTATTTTATGCATGTTGGGGTATTAATAGTCCATCAGTACATTGGTAAATAATGTGATAATGTTGTAAAAGGAGAGATGAATTGGGGTTCATGTAGATGTTATTAAATGGAATTGAATAACTTTTAATGTTTATTATGTTGAAAAAGAATAGTGTTTCTAAAAATGGAATTCTGTTTTTAATAAAAATTAATAGTGGGAGATCATTGAAATATATGAATAATGGTATGTTGGTTTTCTAAATGCTTATTATCGCCCTTGGGGTGAACCCGATTGATGTTATAGAAACCACCAAGGCATAGCATAGTCTGGTCCAAACTGATTCTATCGGCCCCACCAATGCCACGAATGTTTTGGGGTGATGGAATATGCTTTTTGATCTAATGACATATATGGTTTTTGATGAAAGAGTGATGCTCTATGCTCTAATTTTTAATATAGTATGAGTACCTAAAATGATGATTGGAAGTACGCTGATGTATATGGTATGGGTACATGGGTTGGTTATCCAAAGTGAAATTAATTAAATGAAATTAATTACTTAATTACCTTATGATATAATGTGTTTACCCTTTCATGTACATTTTTTAGTCTCCCAACATAGACCAAAATATTTTTGGTCTATTAATTCCCTTGTGGGAAACGAGATCCATTGTTGAAAATTGATAATTATTAAACTAAAAGCCTATTTACTTTTAATACATTTATATTGTTGCCAATATTTTCAAACACATTATTATTATACTGGTTATTGTTATAGAAACCATTTTTGGTGGCCTATTAAGTTGGAATCATATCTTGCTCAAGACAATATGGTAATTGGGTACCTGATCATATGATCATTGTTTTAATGTAGAGGTTTAGGAAAATGACATGGATTTGGTTTATGTTTGTGATGGTATAATGGATAATGGATTTCCAGTACCAGGTTTGGTGTCATAACCATGTTTTATATTTTTATTTGTTTCAATATTAATCATTTCATTATATGGCTTCATGACAAATAGAGTTTACATATCATTGTTATATAATGTTTTTTTGTTCTATTGTATAAATTCCAATATATTGTTCCAAGTACCACATATACTGGTATTTGTATATACTGATATTATTTACACTGTTAGTTACTCTAATAATGAGTTTTAATATTCCCAATGTATCTATATATACTGGAGTTGTTAGTCAGTACCCTCTGGCTTACGGGGATCCACACTTACTATTATGTCTTGCACCATCTTGGGGTACCATTTTGGTGGAACCTGGGAACAGTTGTTACAAATTGGTATCAGAGTTGATGTCATTTTTCTTACTATTTGGTAATCCAAGATAGGGGACTAGTATCTTTTCAGAGATTGGTATCTAGTTCATGCATGGATTTCAGTTTCTCCATGTATGTGGGGGGAAAACTGAGTTACTAGGGCCGGGAAATTATTATTATTGGTTTTTTATTTTACCATTAACTGATTTTACACATTGAGTGGTGAATATGGAGGAGATGTTACTAATTTACGAGGTACGCATATAGTTTATTAGTTTGGAAGGACAATGTGTGTGTATTTATGCATCATGATTATAACACACGAGACTTTTATGAGAAATATTTTGTTTTTATGTTATATAAATCATCAATGGAATATTTTTCTACACACATCACTTGCTTGGCTTGATTTACATGAAATCACGACCTTCCTCGATAGCTTGCGTCGTACCCAATACCGAGTTTTACTAAACAACGATATACTATTAAAATATTATTAAAACTAGCCGTTATGAATAGTAATAACCACTTTTTGATAATTTGTAAATTTTAATTTTCAAAATTGACTTCATTTTTGGATTTGGAATATCGAAATTAGACTAGGGTGAAATTTTGGTATTTTTCTGAAAACTTTCAAATTTTGATGAATAGTGAAACCACTAAGTGGTAGTTAAAAAAACAGAATTTTTCAGCAAACGTAATTTTACCGCTTCTGTGAGTGGAATCTAAAAAATTAGAGAGACATGGTTGATGTCAGTAAGTAAAATTTGTTTCAATGAGATGAAAATAATTATTGGTGAATAGTAACTTTTTACTTTTATTTACCACGGTTAAAATTAAATAGGGTAATGGAGGGTAAAAATGAAATTATTATTATCCTAAAACATGTAATAATTCTATTAGATAAGTTTAATTCGACCAAAAACAACCTTAGAAATAAAATATGACCATTTAGTCCCACTTGGATTAGATTTGGACATTTATTATTTATTTATTTAAAGAAGGGTTAAAATAGTTATAATCAATGTTTAATAAAAAAATCATTTTTAATATAGGGTTATATATAAGATAAATTCGACTATAAATATTCTTTAGAACGCAAAAATTATTTCCAACATAATGATAGTTTATTTGTAATTTTTAGACTTTAAATACGTTATTTTATTTATGACACAAAGATGATGCAATTATTATCTTATTAATAAAATATTGACATCATTGATGTTATAAATACCCAAATAAATATAATTTGAGACTTTTTATGAATTACACTAATTTTATAGGTTAACATGACATGTTATTATTGATTTAATTAACGTTTTTAGAACTAATAATTCTGTTATGATTTTCACAAAAATCAATTACTAAATAGTGTCAAAATTGACATAAAATAGTTTTTTTAAAAAAATATTATATTATTAATTGTTATTTTATTCCTAAAAATCGATGCTTTGGAAACATGACTTATATAAGGTTATATATATTAATAATAAACAACTTGGGGTTCGTTTGGCTTGTTATATTAAGTGTATTAAACTTATAGTATAATAATACAAGAAGACACAGTAAAAGTAAAATTATTTAACTTAATGTTAAATCTAAATGATAAGGTTAAAATAGGAACCTAAACTTGTCTAAATTCTATTGGATGAGAGGAGATCGACCCATTCCCACCTTATATTCGAAATAAATTAATTTTAAGCTATTTAAAACCGAATTTGGATTTATAATAAAATAATAGTTTTAGTTTTTCCAAAGGAGCCCCTCTCCTCCCTTATAAAAGGGCACCTCCTCCCCCTCTTCCTCACACCACTTTTAGCCTTCTATATCAGACAAACCATTACACTTTCTACTATCCACTTCCCTAGAGACATCCTATAGGTCTTGGTCTTCTTAAAAGACCAATTTTAGTTCCCTAAAAGGAGGTCTCAAAGAAGCACTTCAAAGAAGAGGTAATGTCTGTTACCGATTCTTTCATCTTTTTTTCTTCTTTCACTTCTTCTTTTTTAGTTGTTTCATTATGAAGTAATAACATAAGTATCACTCATATAAGGATATGTTATTATATGTATGAAACAACCCTATTTAACCATATATCCATCCTATGGAAAATGAAATCACCATGCGTGCGTACGTACGGAATACCGCCTCCACGCCGTGGTGTAATCTATTTTCCACCACCACCATACATGGATGGGTATAATGGTGTAAATAATGAATATATATGATTATTTTAAAGTGATATTGATTATGAAATAGTATAAATACACTCCAATACAATTCCATGATCATAGGAACGATATCATCGCTCGTGCGTACGTACGGAATACCGTCTCCACGATATGATACGACTCATTCTACATGATCTTCATTGAATAATGATTATATAAATGAATTGAATTAATTAATATGATATATATTACACTAATACCATTCTTTAAATGAGTTATCTATAAACTAAAAAGAAAAATAAGAATTTATTCGACAAAACACGCATAAGAACAAAACGTAATAAACTCCCGAATAACAAGTAGTAATGAAATATTACTAACAAGAAGCTAAGAATATGACCATATATGATATCATAAAAAATAAGTATGATTCTTGAATAAGTCAATAACATTATTTAAATTATTATACCGGAGTTTTGGACACTTACGAAGCAAATCAGACCTAAGGTATGGGAAATATCACAATCTCATTTTTATCCGAGATTGTTTATACATTGGAATTTACTGGGGTGTATTTTATCATCCACATACATGTTTTCTCAATATTAAATATTACTTCAATCGATTTACAACTGTTTAAATCCAATATTACCCTTCGGTGAGTTTTTATTAAAAGATATGAAAGGAATCTTTTGTCGTTTTTCGTACGAGGTACATTTTGACTTTTCCGATATAAGTACGAGAAGAATGTTTTCTTTTAACTTTTACAGCATGAATGGATTTTGAAAACATTATTTCCAAGATGCTTCCCTTAAAATTTTTCAAGTTTATTTTTAATCAACTTCTTTTAGTTAGAATTGTATGACATGTTAAGAAAGGAAAAATGTTTTTTAAGTTGAAAGGATATTTTCCTCAAGAATGGAGTTCAAGTTTTTTATAAAAATTATTTTCCAACTAAGATAATAAAGGGTTCTATTTATATCCTTATTATTACATTTATTTTATTATGTTGTGATTGAATTATTTTTATGAATTCCTTTATCTTATATGAATTGTTTTATGATGTCATGATGTTTAAGATTCCCATTTTTATTACATGGGTTATGCTATGATGTATGGTTTATGATTTTGTGGCACACATTAGAATGGTATCATTATGAGATGGGTGGGACCTAGATATCCCTCCAATTAATTAGGTAACAATTTTATATCTCATGAGATAGACATGGCTGGAACGGCAGGTTAAACAGGTTCAGTGAAACAGGACTGAAACGAGGAATGAACTCGGTTCCGAAATGGACTTTGTCCACTAAGATATTCTTGGAAATGAGTCTTGAATAATAAGAAATGATTCTCTATGATTATGTGTGTATTCCATAAAGCTTCATGTTTTAAGTTATTATTATTGTGATTACATTTCACTCTAATTATTTATCCCATATTATGAAATTATGATCTCTTTTGCAGGGTAAGATTTCAAAAATGTTATGTTCTTATGAATATGATGTGATTGATATTTCTTTTGTTTACCCTTACATGGCATTTGAGCTCACCCTTTTTGAATGTTTTCTTTCCCCAAGTCAGGAAGAAGGTTATTAAGATGGATATTCCAAAAAGGGACTCTAGATATGATTAAATAAATGGGAGGAAAAGTATATGCTTTATGAACCAGTTGTTTTTGTTTCCCAGTTTCTAAAGACTCTATACAAATACGGTCCTTTCAGGGTTTTCATATATGTTGTAATAAGTGTGCATCAATTTTGACGTATTAAGAATTTATGTAAATTATGGGTCGTTATATTTGGTATCTTAGGAAAGGTATAGTCAACCTTTGGAAACTAGGATGTGAAAGCGTTATTAAGAAACCTAAGGATAAGTCTAAGCATAGAACACAATCTTAGTGTTTTAGAAATGGCCATGAATAACCTAATATAAGACCTTAATTGTGAAATTTTATTCTTGATTGTGTGGTTTTCCTATTATAATTAGTGTTGCTCACATTATTCTTCTTGGTTTTAGTCAATGGCTGGAACCCGAAGGAACCATGTTAATGCGGAATGCGACAGGAAATTCAATGATTTCCCCCTGAGCAACCAAACATTATGGGAGATAGAATGCAAAATCTTGTAGCCATGCTCACACAACATTCTCAAGCTATGAGTCATGCACAACTTCCAAATGAGCAAAGGAAGGATAAACATTCTGTTGAATCCTTCACGAGGTAGCTTCCAGCTTCATTCAGCGGGTCTACCGATCCATTAGTTGCTGAACAATGGATTAGTACTATTGAAAAGATATTTTAAGTTCTTCAATGTTCTGAACACGATAAAGTCATCTTAGCAGTGTATCGTTTGGAAGGTGATGTTGATCGATGGTGGAATCTTATCAAGAATACGAGGCAAAGAGATGAAATTGATTCCATGGAATGGGATGAGTTAAAGAACTTATTTTTCAATAAGTACTTCCCTCATATTCTCCGAACAATGATGGAGAAGGAGTTTCTTGAACTAAAGAAAAAGGATGATGAATCTGTTGGTACCTATGAAGAAAATTTTACAAGACTTGAAAGGTATGATTATGGTAGTATTATCCAACCTGAGAGTAAGATCGATCGATTCTTTAGTGGCTTAAAACCATGTCTTCGAAGGGTGTTAGCCATAAAGGACTACAATATCTACAAGGAAATCATTCAATGTGCTCTCAAAGTCGAGATGGAGATTGGAGTAACCCATCAGTCATATGGGTTTGATAAGAAGAGGAAAATGGAATTCAAAGGAAAATCTAAAGAGCACACTGAAAATAAGATGAGCTTTCCCTTATGCTCAAAGTGTGGAAAGAAACATGGAGGGAGTTGTCTTAAAGGGACATGTAAATGTTTCAAATGTGGAGAGGAAGGTCATCGGTCATTTGAATGCCAAAATTATGGGAAGAAGATGTCTAATGATGGAAACAAAGGAAAAGATACACAGAATTAACCAACTACACTACAATGTTTCAAGTGCAAGGAGATGGGGCATTATTCCAATCAATGCCCAAATCCAAGGGTTGATGATGATGGTCGACGTCAACAAACTCATAAGGCTAAAGACAAAGGAAAGTCACATGCAATTTCTATCAGAGATGTGGAGAACGATAACGATGTGGTGAAAGGTACACTTATCATCCACTCTAAAGTAGAAAATGTTTTATTTGATTCTGGATCCACCCACTCTTTTATTTCTGAAGAATTTTCTAAGGGTATCACCATATTACCTCAACAATTAGATGTTGAGTTAGATATGACAACCCCTAATGGCACAACAGTAGCATCAAAAGTTTATAATTCTTCTCGGATTGAAGTTTGTGGGAAAGTGCTTCCTGAAAATCTTGTGATCCTTCCTATAGTGGAATTTGATGTGATTCTTGGCATGGATTGGCTTTCTTTATATGGAGCTCATATCAATTTTCAAAGAAGGGAAGTCACATTTCATATTCCAGATCAATCCATGACCCTCTATCGATGCAAGGATGAACATAACCTTCCAGTGGATATTTCTTCCATCTTATGGGTCTTGATTCAACTAAATGATGGTTATTTATCTCAAATGGTTGGTGAGAAAATCATGATTAAGAATATGCCCATTGTATGGGAGTTTTATGATGTATTTCCGAAGGAATTACAAGGCCTTCCACCAAATCGTGAAGTTGAGTTTTCAATAGAACTCATACCGGGTGCTTTGCCTATTTCAAAGACACCTTATAGAATGGCCCCAATTGAGTTGCAGGAATTGAAGAAGAAACTCCAAGAAAATTGTGATAAGGGACTCATATGCACTAGTGCGTCACCTTGGGGAGCACCTGTTCTGTTTGTTAAGAAGAAAGATGGATCAATGAGACTCTGCATTGATTATCGAGAACTTAACAAGATCACTATCAAGAACAAATATCCTCTCCCACTCATTGATGACTTATTTGACCAACTACGCGGAGCTCAATACTTTTCCAAGATTTATCTTCGTTCAGGGTATCATCAATTAAGGGTCATAATGGAGGATACACCAAAGAAGGATTTCATTACAAGGTATGGACACAATGAATTTATAGTGATGCCATTTGGTCATACTAATTCCCCTGTTATCTTCATGGATCTGATGAATAGAGTCTTTAGATACTATCGTGATCAGTTTGTGGTAGACTTTATAAACGATATTCTGGTATATTCAAAGAGCAAGGAAGAACATGAAGATCACTTGAGAATTATGTTGAAGACCCTGAGAAAGGAGAAGCTCTATGCCAAATTTACCGAGTGTGAATTTTGGCTTCAAAAAGTTGCATTTTTGGGTCACATAATCTCAAAATAGGGGATATCTATGGACCCAGAAAAAATAGAGGTTATCGAAAGATGGTCGAGACCAACAACAGTGACTAAGATCCGAAGTTTTCTTGGTTTGGATGGATATTATCGACATTTTGTGAATGATTTTTCACGATTATCTAATCCACTCCCCAAGTTGACTCGGAAAGGAGTTAAGTTTGTCTGGACGGAGGAATGTGAAGAGAATTTAAGGAGTTGAAAAGAAGGTTATCCAGTGCACCTGTGCTCACACTTCCTTGTAGTGGAGAAAGGTTTGTGATCTTTAGTGATGGATTCCAGAAGGTATTGGGGTGTGTTCTTATGCAAAATTATATGGTGAAAGGTTATGCCTCACGATAGTTGAAAATACATGAGAAAAATTACCCAACTCATGATTTGGAGTTAGCTGTAGTAATATTTGCATTAAAGATTTGGAGGCATTATCTTTATGGAGAAAGGTGTGACATTTTTACTGATCATAAAAGTTTAAAGTATATTTTCACACAAAAGGAGCTGGATATGGGCCAAAGAAGATGGTGGGAGCTGATTAAGGATTACGACTCCTCAATCCATTACCACCCTGGGAAAGCAAACAAGGTGGCAGATGCATTAACTCGACAATACCATGCCAGTTTATCCACGATGAGGATCACAAAAGATCCAATATTAATGGATTTACAAAGGATGGATCATGGAATTATAATGGAAGGGGAAAAATCTTATCTGTCTCAAATGAATGTTCAACCATCTATACATGTGAAGATTAAAGAGGCACAATAAGAAGATGTCGAGTTACAAAAGAAGGTGAGAAATGTTCCTGAATTCAACCTTGATTGTGATGGTATAATAAAGTTCTGGAATCGGGTTTTTGTTCCTCCCATCCCTGAATTAAAGAAGGAGCTGCTGGATGAGGCTCACAGTTCTTCATTCTCTATTCATCCGGGAAGCACGAAGATGTATAGGGACCTGAAAGAGTACTTCTAGTGGGATGGAATGAAAAGAGATGTTGCGGAAGATGTCTCTCGATGCTTGGTTTTTCATCAAGTTAATGCTGAGAGACAGAATTCTAAGGTGATGTTACAACCATTACCCATACCTGAATTGAAATGGGAAAACATCACTATGGACTTTTTCACGGGACATCCTAAAACATCCAAAGGCAATAATACTATATGGGTCATAGTTGAATGTCTTACAAAGTCTGCACACTTCATTGCTATTAGAGAGGATTTATCTCAGGATCAACTTCCCAGGATATATGTGGAGGAAGTGGTAAGATTGCATGGAGTACTACTTTCTATTATATCTGATCAGGATCCGTGGTTTACCTCAAAGTTCTGGCGAAGTCTTCAGCATACTCTGGATAAAGAGTTGAGATTCAACACTGCTTATCATCCTCAGACAAATGGTCAGTCTGAGAGAACAATTCATACTCTAGAAGATATATTCAGATCTTGCTCTATGGATTTCAATGGTGGTTGGGATCAACACCTACCTTTGGTGTAATTTTCTTATAATAATAGATTTCACTCCAATATTCAGATGTCTTATTATGAAGCTCTCTATGGAAAGAAATGCAGGACTCCAACTTGCTGGGATGAGGTAGGGGAATGAAATCTATTAGGACCTGATCTCATTGATGAAATGGAAGAAAAGGTCAGATATACTCAACAACACATTAGAGAAGCTCAAAGTCGATAGAAAATTCATGCCGACAACCGAAGAAAAGACCTAGAGTTTGAAGTGGGTGATAAATTGTTCTTACGAATATCGCTCTGGAAGAGGGTCATGAGATTTGGAAAGAAGGGGAAGTTGAGCCCTAGATATATCGGTCCTTTCGAAATACTAGATCGTGTTGGGAAGGTAGCTTACCGATTGGCACTTCCACCGAATCTCTTTCAATTTCACGATGTGTTCCATGTATCTCTCCTGAGAAAGTACATACCTGATCCTTCACATGTACTCAGCTCAGAAGTTGTACCGCTCGAGCAAGATCTTTCTTATGAAGAACAGCCGATAGAGATTCTGGATCGTAGCGAAAAAGTCCTACGAAACAAGACCACTCGATTGGTGAATATTTTATGGAGGAACCAAAAAATATAATAAGCTACATGGGAGCTTGATAATATGATGAGGGAGAAGTATGCTCATCTGTTTGTTACAAAGTGATGAATTTCGAAGGAGAAATTCATTTTAAGGGGGGTAGAATGTTACACCCGAGACTTTTATGAGAAATATTTTGTTTTTATGTTATATAAATAATCAAAGGAATCTTTTACTACACACATCACTTTCTTGGCTTGATTTACACGAAATTGCGACCTTCCTCGATAGCTTTCGTCGTACGCAATACTGAGTTTCACTAAACAATGATATACTATTAAAATATTATTAAAACTAGCCGTTATGAATAGTAATAACCACTTTTTGAAATTTTGTAAATTTTATTTCTCAAAATTGACCTCATTTTTGGATTCAGAATATCGAAATTATCCTAGGGTGAAATTTTGGTATTTTTCTGAAAACTTTCAATTTGTGATTAATAGTGAAACCCCTTAGTGTTAGTTAAAAAAACTGAATTTTTCATAAAAATTAATTTTACCGCTTCTGTGAGTGGAATCTCAAAAATCCGAGAGACACGGTTGATGTCGGTATGTAAAATGTGGTTCAATGAGATGAAAATAATTTTTGGTGAATAGTAACTTTTTACTTTTATTTGCCACGGTTAAAAGTAAATAGGGTAATTAAGGGAAAAAATGATATTATTATTACCCTAACACATGTCCTAATTATATTTGATAAGTGTAATTCAACTAAAAACAACCTTATAAATAAAATATGACCATTTAGGCCCACTTGGATTATATTAGGACATTTTTTATTAATTTATTTAAAGAAGGGTTAAAATAGTTAAAATCAATGTTTAATAAGAAAATAATTTTTAATATAGGGTTATTCATAAGATAATTTCGACTATAAATATTCATTAGAAAAATAAAAATATTTCATACATAATGAGATTTTATTTGTAATTTTTAGACTTTAAATAAGTTAACTTATTGATGACACAAAGATGATGCAGTAATTATCTTATTAATAAAATATTGACATAATTGATGTTATAAATACCCAAATAAATGTAATTTGAGACTTTTTATGAATTACATTGATTTTCTAGGTTAATATGAATGTTAGTATTGATATAATTAACTTTATTCGAACTAATCATTCTGTTATGATTTTCAAAAAAATCAATTACTAAATAGTGTCAAAATTGACATAAAATAGTTTTTAAAACAAATATTATATTAATAATTGTTATCTTATTCATAAAAATATAATGTTAGGACAATTGACTTATATAAGGTTATATATATTAATAATAAACAAATTGGGGTTCTTTTGGCTTGTTATATTATGTCTATTAACCTTATAGTATAAGAATACAAGAAGACACGGTAAAAGTAAAATTATTTAACTTATTGTTAAATCTAGACGATAAGGTTAAAATAGGAACCTAAACTAGTCTAAATTTTATTGGATGAAAGGATTTAGACCAATCCCCACCTTATCTTCGAAATAAATAAATTTGGAGCTATGTGAAACTGAATTTCGCTTTATAATAAAATAATATTTTTTGTTTTTCCAAAGGAGCCCCTCTCCTCCCTTATAAAAGGGCACCTCCTCTCCCTCTTCCTCACACAATTTTGGGGCTTAATGCTCTGCCAAACCCTATCTATTTCTCCTCTCCACGTCCCTAGAGACATCCTAGAGGTCCTAGTCTTCTTATAAGACCAATTTTAGTGCCCTCAAGGAGGTCTCAAAGAAGCACTTCAAAGATGAGGTAATGTTCGTTACCGATTCTTTCATCTTTATTACTTCATCCACTTCTTCTTCATTAGTTGTTTCATTATGAAGTAATAACATAAGTACCACTCATATACTGATATGTTATTATTAGTATGAAACATCCCTATTTAACCATCTATCCATCCTATAGAAAATGAAATCACCGTACGTGCGTACGTACGGAATACCGTCTCCACGCCGTGGTATAATCTATTTTCCACCACCACCTTACTTGGATGGGTATAATGGTGTAAATAATGAATATATATGATTATTGTGAAGTCATATTGATTCTTACATAGTATTCATACACTCCAATACAATTCCATGATCATAGGAACGCTATCATCGCTTGTGCGTACGTACGGAATACCGTCTCGACGATGTGATGTGACTCATTCTACATGATCTTCATTGAATAATGATTATATAAATGAATTTAATTAATGAATATGATATATATTAAACTAATACCATTCATTAAATGATTTATCTATAACCTAAAAATAAAAATAAGAATTTTTTTGACAAAACACGCATAAGAAAAAAAAGTAATAAACACCCGAATAACAAGTAGTAATGAAATATTACTAATAAGAAGTTAAGAATATTACCATATATGATATCATAAAAATAAGTATGATTCTGGAATAAGTCAATAACATTATTTAAATTATTATACAGGAGGTTCGGACACTTACGATGCAAATCGGACTTAAGGTAAGGGAAATATCACAATCTCATTTTTATCCGAGATTGTTTATACTTTGGAATTTACTGGGGTGTATTTTATCATCCACATCCATGTTTCCTCAATATTAAATATTACTTCCATTGACCTAAAATTGTTTAAATCCAATTTACCCTTTAGTGAGTTTTTAGTAAAAGATATGAAAGAAATCTTTTGTCGTTTTTCGTACGAGGTACATTTTGACTTTTCCGACAGAAGTACGAGAAGAATATTTTCTTTTAACTTTTACAGCATGAATGGATTTTGAAAACATTATTTCTAAGAAACTTCCATTACAATTTTTCAAGATTATTTTTAATCAACTTCATTTAGTTAGAATTGTATGACATGTTAGGAAAGGAAAAGTGTTTTTGAAGTTGAAAGGATATTTTCCTCAAGAATGGAGTTCAAGTGTTTTATCAAAAGTATTTTCCATCTAAGATAATAAAGGGTTCTGTTTCTACCCCTATTATTACATTGATTTGATTATGTTGTGATGGAATTATTTTTATGAATTCCTTTATCTTATATAAATTGTTTTATGTTGTCATGATGTTTAAGATTCCCAATTTTATTACATGGGTTATGCTATGATGTATGGTTTATGATTTTGTGGCACACATAAGAATGGTATCATTATTAGATGGGTGGGACCTATATCTCCCTCCAATGCATTGGGTAAATATTTTATATCTCATTAGATAGACATGGCTGGAACGGCAGGTTAAACCGGTTCAGTGAAACAGGAATGAAACGAGGAATGAACTCGGTTCAGAAATGGACTTTGTCAACTAAGATAGTCTTGTCAATGAGTCTTTACTAATAAGAAATGATTCTCTATGATTATTTGTGTATTTCAAAAAGCTTCATGTTTTATGTTATGATTATTGTGATTAAATTTCACTACCATGATTTATCCCATATTATGAAATTAGGATCTCTTTTGCAGGGTAAGATTTCCAAAATGTTATGTTCTTATGAATATGATGTGATTTATATTTATTTTTTTACCCTTAATGAGCATTTGAGCTCACACTTTTTGTATGTTTTCTTTCCCCAGGTCAGGAAGAAGGTTATTAAGTAGGATATTCCAAAAAGGGTCTCTAGATATGATGAAATAAATTGGAGGCAAAGTAGCTGCTTTATGAACCAATCATTTATGTTTCCTAGTATCTAAAGACTCTATACCTATACGGCCCTTTCATGGTTTTGTTATATGTTGTAATAAGTGTACTTCAATTTTGAATTATTAACAATTTATGTAATGTATGGGTCATTATAATGATAGACACATAGGATTGATATCTCATCCGCATAACTCATGTTTTTTATAGATCCCTGAGATTCATAATGTTGGTTATGTAATTTTATCTCTCGGATCTATGCCTAATAGTCTTTATTAACTTCCCTTGATAGTGGGGTTGGTATTTAATGTTTCCTCAATCATTTATATAGGTTATATATATGTTTATGTTGAAACTCTATTTGACTGAATCCATAGGCGACTTCTAGGTAATATGATGTTCTAAATGATTTAAAGGTTGATCATTTATGTTAAATGAAGATTCATTAAACAACATACATGGTGTTTTCTTATTATAACTTGTGATGATATTTGATCTATCTAAAACAATGAATAATGAAATTTAAATAATGATGGTTTTTTTAAATTGACATTAATGAAAGGTTTTTGAATTGTTAATACTTGGGTTTTAATGTGGTAATGATTAACTAAAAGTAAATGAGATATGACTAAATGGTTATGGACATTGGTGATTATTTTCATTATCATTATTATCTAGACATGAGTATGGATGGTTTTGTATGTAAGGGTACCCTAGTTTTGATACCCGTAGTCATGGATTGAGATTTGCTAATGTTTTTGGATGTGATGGATAATGGGATGTTAATTGTTGTGTGTTTGGTTAGGCTATGGACTTGAAGGTTTGAAATATTTTATATTAATGTGGATGTTGTAAATTTTGTGGGTTTTGATCACGATGGGTGTAAATTTCACCTTAAAATGGGTATCTTCTGTAGTGGTTAATTTTGTAGTATTGTGTTGTTATGTGAGTGATGCCAAGAGTATGTTGTTGGATTTGGAGCACTATGATCCATGTGTTTTGGATTGGGAGTATTATTTCTTCCTATAAGTAGTTAATTCTGTGATATTTTATGTGTATGGGTTAGTGGGAGAGTCAATGGTTTTGGGAATGAGACTCGGGTGGTGGTAATAACTTTGTGGAATTTGATAATTGGGGGAAACTGTGAGGGAGGTCAGACAACTGTCATTTGGGTTTAAAATGTGAAACATTTGTGGATCCTTTAGAGGTGGAATAAATGAATTATAGGTTTTATAAATAATTTATAAAAGGAATGGATATTCCTTGGTTTCCTTTATTACAAAATCACCATAAGTTTTTATGGATTTCGTTGCGAATAGTTTCAATGGGTTGGATTGTTTGTGTTCTTGGACATGATGTTCTAACACTGTCTAATGAAATAATTTATGTTGAATATCGATGGATAATACACTGCTAACATGAGGATAGATAGAGTTCCATGATCTTGAGATAAATCCTAGGGTTACAGGTGGACATGTTGTTGGACCTAACATGTTTGAAAAGATGAGTTTTCAGATGACATGTCGAGGTTTCCCTAAGACCAATGAGGCTGATGGAACAATTGTCATGGAAAAATATTTATGTGGGGGTTTTATACTAGTTCTAGTGATTTATGTTACATGGGGTTTTTATTAGGGTTATGTGGAAGGTCAGAAGAATTTTTTCAACCATGGTTTTTTTGTCAAGGTTAGGATTTTAGGAATGTCCGGGATAAGCATGATGTTATTATTGATACAAGAATTGGTGGCTCGGTAAAATTTAAGTGTCATTTTTGATGAAATAAAGGTGATACAAACTAATAGTGTATATGATCATATTCTTTTGGATTTGTGTAGTGGTCCATTTTCATTTCTTTTGAGAATTATTCATGTTTTAGTGGAAGAAAATGGGAAGTGTGGTGGTGGTAATTCCATAGATAATATCAATTCACAATTTCCTAGCATAGAGTCTAGAGGCAGTAGTGAATTTTAGTTTTTGAGTTCCAGTTGAATTGTGTAAACCATGAGTTTATGATATTCTTTCTATCAGTTATACTGGTGGATTTTATTGGGAAATGACATTTCCCTACAACTAGAGCTAACATTGGGAATCAATCAGTTGTTGTTGCATTCAATATTAAAATCACAACGTACATGTAGATTTAAGGTGATAATGCCAAACATCTTTACATCATTCTAAGTATACTATGAAAGAATTAGCTATATGACAAACTATGCAAAAGTATTTTATATTTATTAAAATGACTTCCATGGAGGTGACACATTTAAATTGGTTGATGTGATGAATAATACTTTTAATGGAACCATCTGGTGTTGGGAGTTAGGACCTTGTGGTATACTGAATTTGGTAGGATCTCATGTGTACCATTCTTATATGTTGATAAAGGGAGATGTTTGATGTTTTTTTTGTCACTTTGGTGAGAGTAATGAAACCACATCTACTTATAGTATTCGGTAGAAGTGGGAGATTGAGACATGGTAGTTGGAGTTTCATGAGTGAGGTGGTCACAAAAATACTTCTAGTGGGAGTAGTTTTCGATTCAAACGGATATGAACTTCATGTTGGAAGATTCATGGAAATGTGGATTTTTTCATGGATCATTCAAGGAAAACAGTGAGATTTCAGTACGGAACCAATGAGTTGCATTATTGGATTCCGTAGGGAATGATAACATGGAATCAGATAGGTAGGATGACTAATCCCATCATGGTATCTGGTCTTGATGTGGTTCAAAAGTAGTATTTGGGTTTTACATGAGAGGGGTATTATTTGGTGTTTTTTGTAAAAGTTATGGTGTTGGTACATATAAGGGTTTTAAAATGGAATCATAATTGGATTTGGGTATGGAATCTAGTGGGTGTGTTCGAGTGGTTGTGGAATTCATTGGCATTGAATTCATAGTGAACAATTAAGATGGAAACATGCTGAAGTCTCAAGTTAATAATTTTTAGGACGAGTCAGTTGAAGGTAGTCTAAAATGGGATAATTTATAGAATAGATGTAATGTGTTTCAAACACAATATGAAATGTTATCTCTGAAAAGATAAGAGTGCTTTGAGAAAAGGAACATGGCTTTTGGGTGAAGGCCATCATGTTATAAATTCCCAGATAGATTTTGTTCATGTGACCTTATATTTGGTTTTATTTGAAAATAATTGGTTTGAATGCTAGTTGGTGTTTCAGAGGGTGTTGGGGTGCGGTAAATTCATAGCTGTAATGGGCACTTTGTTGTAGAATGAGTTTGAGGTTTCATTGGAATATTTTGATGGAGGAGGTGACACTCATATGGAATTGGTGGTGGTAAGCTAAATCACATTGTGTGGAGAACCATATATTTTGTAGGTTATTATGATATTTCATAATATATTTTTCAGTTATATGGGATCATGTAAGAATCATATTGGTGTTTCACTTTTGGAAATGAGTGCAGTCTTAGGTTTTTGGCCATTTGAGCTCCCTAAGATAGAGATGGTTCTTTGTTTATGCATTATGGGATCAAAATAGAATACAGACATTGGAACCTAGTTAGTTGATCATTATATGTTGCGTGATGAGGTTGGATGATCATCTAGGTTTCTTGGGAATCAGAATTGCTAAGGTGGGGAGGTTGTATGATCCCAGTGTTTAATGAGGCAGGTTTGATTTTAATTTTTGTTAAATTTTTTTAAAACAACCCATAATTGTTTTTATAGTATGAGAAGTATTATGGGTGCTCTAGGCGTTTGGGATGTGAAAATAGAGAAAAATATTCCACATTGTTCATGACATATGGTTAGTTCTTGGTTAATACTAATTGTGCACCAAGCCCTGCAACATGGAGGAAACCGGTGCTTGGTTTGAAAACCATTCAAGGTGGAAAGAGAAATCATATAGGCTTAGGAAGAATAAAAATCATGTCATCTACACCATTAACAAAATCATGAGGGTTCCCTTACAAATCATGAAACTCCACATAGTTTAGGGTATATGGTTATAATAATTGTGAGACATAACCAATCACCACATTAAAAGAAATTTTTACCATTTATTCCTCTTGTTATTAAAGGTTTCTTCCCAGAATTTCCCTCCCATTTCTTATCTTGAATCCATGGGTGTGTAATATGAGTTATATCATTCACCATTGATGGTTCTACCTCAATTAATAGTCATTTGGCGTTCCATTTAGTGAGAATTAAAGCTCGAGGTTATTCATTACCTTTGTTTGCTTCTATTTTATAGAAGAGACTTTCATTATTTGTTTCCAGAATACAGAAATAAATTATAACTACATAGATTTTAAAGTATAATGTGTGGATTAACTCTAGAGGGATTATACTCTGAGATAATTATAGTTCAATAAAGTTAATCAATAAAATATTTTTAGATGATCAACATCTACAAAGAAGAAAGGATCATAAGCCGATAAATTGTTTCTTAAAATCATATATAAGTTAATTATAAATTTAAAATTAAAATATTATTTATTTTATTTTTGAGAAATGCAATAATAAATTAAATTTTAATATATCATACACCAAAGGAACTCACACAGTTCTCAGAACCTACATGTGGTATTAAAGAGATATTGTTTAAAATTTATTTTTATTTAATTTATTTTTTATCAATTATTACACTAGTGGTTATTTTTCATTTCATATTATTTTTTTAATCCAATTTTAATTAACATGTTTTTGAAATTTTAAATTCTTTTTCCAATATTCACAATTTATTATGTCTAGGAACGGATGATGAATGATTGGAGATTCCATTGGGAAGTGTCAAGAAATCTGGGTAGATAGCATGAGATTACATGATGTGTAACCAGAGTTAATGTTATGTGGCCAAGTTTGCTACACATGGATATGTCATGGGATACATGAGGCACCAAGAAAAAATCACTTGAGAATTAATTATCACACACTGTGTATAGACTAGGACAATAAGGAACATGGTCTATCATATTACACAGTGTGTACCAAGATTACACACTGTGTAGTCTGCATGAGTTATCAATGAAATTAAAACAATTGATGTGGTCATTATACATAGTTAAACCATAAGATATTGACATCCTGTAGAAATAATGACATATATGATGTTTATTCCAAATACATGATGTGTATTTTAACATTTCCCACATTAAAGATATATTTTGAGCCATTTGGAAATTTATGTCGACACACGACATTTGTTAAATTTGTTTTGTACTTGTTCAATACACATCATGTAGTACCGAATGATGAACATTCCATGTCCATCATGGGTTTAATAGACACATGGAAAAAGGGATAAATTATCTGTATCTAACTTGTACACATCATGTAGTCTAACCCTCACACAAAATTAAAGTCCCAATCACGTCACTTAAGTACATGACGACCATGGTACACGACATGTAATAGGTAAGTACACGTCATGAAGTCTACCAGTTGAGGGTATAATTAAATTACATTAAATTGATAATTGAATCATTAAAACATTATTTTATTTATTGTATTTACTTTTATGTTTTAAAATTTAATGACGATTTAAAATTTTTTAAAATTATCAATTATTTAATTGTAAAAAATTTATTATTATTGGTTTTGTCATTTATATTAATGGAATTCCATTAATGGTTGGTATCTCCAAGTAAATTGGTATGGTGATTAAGATTATAGACTAAAAAAGAAAATGAAGATATATTTTGATCTATATCTAGGGCTCTCCCCTCCATCTTATGATAGGGATTCCTTCGACGGAAATTCTAGAGGAGGAGTCCTTTGCGCCACTACCGGAAGTGTCTATCCTCCCCCTTATTATCTCCATTACATCCTTCTTCTCTCATATATTCCCAATTTACTTCTTCCTCATCCTCCTCTTTTGTTTTTTACCTTTTTATCTATTTTTTCCACATTTGCATTCTGGTTTTTGCTGGTTTGTCTTTTCTCGGCAGTGGCTTCGTTAGTTGGGATCAGTGTCTAGCTGAGGTCATGATTTTATGTAGAGTTCCATCATCTCGTTCTATACACTAGATTATTGGTTCCTTATATTCTCTCTTAATGAATTTTTTTTAGTTTTTAAAGTAGGATTTAGTAGGAGATGTTTGTTCAGTTGAAGGAGCTCTAGGGGGCGCACACATAGTTAGCATGGATCCGAGCCATGGGGATTCTCGCATGTTGTAGCTTTGTAATGGTGTGGTTGTGTCATCATTTTTATTTCAGGGGTGTGAAAGGGATTATGGTGGTTGAGTAATGAAATTTGATCTTTCAATTTTTTACATTCCCCTATGATAGTGAGATGTTGTTGTTTTGGCATCGATGGCAGGGGAAGGATTTTCCTTAATTTTCTCAAACCTTTCCTAACCACAAGGTCCATCGTTATTTCTTGGTCATTCTGTTGCGATAGTCCATTTTGATTATTGGGAGGGTGGATCGAGCGGTCAAAGACAATCTGGGATGTGCTTCTAGCATAGGACTCTTCTCGTTCAGGCTCGATTTTCATTCTACCACTTTCAAGACTTTCGGATTTGATGATGATGTTTCTACAGCATTGAAAGTGTTGGCTTCTTCATGGTTTGCTATGGATACCCCGACACTTGTGCCTTATTCTAGTTTCCAGGTTCTCCGCAACCTCCCAGGTCAGTTGGGTGAGGTATATATCGAGGAGGCATTGAGAGGTGTTTGTGCAAGTGGAAGGGTGCCCATTGAGCCACTACATGTGGATCCTTTCATTAGATTCTTTTTGGGTGTTCTGGAATTGCCGACGATGTCTTGTTTGGAGGTGTATGTTCTTCTACGTTGTGTGTGCATTGGAAAAAGAAGGTGAAGTGTGACTTTTGTGGTTGATGTCAAAGAAGTGGATGTTGGTGTCCTGCGATGAGGACCACAATGACAGTGATGGATGCTATGGAAATTCCGGTGATAGAAGATCTGGTATGGATGATAGTGCTGTTTTGGAGAAGTGATGACGATAGAGGTCACTGGATAATTATTACTATGTTGGCTCTAATTGAGGTGGTTGATAGATTCAGTGTCTACGAAACTCGAGGTGTCTCTTGGATCAACTTTCAATGATAATGGATGACACGTGGACTGGAAAGCATTTTATGTTTGTGAATTTTGAATTTGAAAACTCTAGAGGTGGCATGAAACTATGTCTACAATAAATGCGGGATGTGATTTTATTTAATGTGGTGTAGTTTTTGAATTTTGTGATGTATTTTGTGACGTATGACTACAACTTTTCCATAAAGTGGCTCTAAGAAAATATAAAAAAAGGATTTGGATGACTAAGATGATAGAAAATTAATTAATTATTTTAATAAATAAATAATGTAAGAATGTTTATCATAATAACAAAGAATGTCTAGAATTTAACGTTAATATGTTTACATTGAAATATAAATTTCATTTATGTCCATTCATGTGATTTACTAAGACTTGTGTATTATTGGATGTTTTAAGTTGGTTTATTTCATGGTTTTTCAATTATTTAATATTAAACTAAATATGATTGCCTCCTTTCCATACCTCCCTCTATTTTTATGTAGTACATGTGTGTCCATGGTTATTTATACAATCACCATTAATCAATATGTTGGTTCATCTCACCTATGTTTGATTTATAAATACATGTAATTAATGGTGTATGTCAAGTAATGTGAAGATGATTCAAGATGGAACCATAAATATTTCAACCTCGAAGATACACATGTGGACAACTAGAATAATGAAACACATGTTAATATTAAGAAAAGGAGTTATTAACCAAAGTCGTATTTTGTTTCAATGTTTTCTCAATAAATCAATAATTAGATAACCTTTTGATAGGTTCATCTATTATTTATTTATATATTTATTATGAACTATTTATTTAATAGATACAAGACCATTATCTAATAAGTAAATGTATTTATTAAAAAATAATGAATTTAAATAAATGTATTATATCAAAATGTTTTATCCAACATGGTTAACTAATAAAGGAAAACCTATGTAATATTAACATGTTTTGTATAAAAAAACAAGAAACAAATTATGAGTAATAAATTAAAATCCCTTAAATAAATATTAAGTCATACATTGCCTTCCATTAAAAGATTATAAATGAAACCAATAGAAAAAAATGTTTGACAAACCCTTTTTGGGACACTAACTTTTAACATGGGAATTATAGTGTAGGTTTTGGGTTTAATTAACCATTTTATATCAAGAGGAGTGTCTATTTATAAAATTGTCATAATTTGGAGGTATGTGTTGAGAAATTCAATTCATTATTTTAGGATTATGTGATCCTCTCAAACGATCATGGAGGTGTAATCTCATTGTTGGAAAATTCCTTCCTACCTAAATACCATCAAGTAGCTTGACCAGCCCCAATTTGGGTTATGTCAAGGGGCATATGGATATTTTATTCTCAAAAGTCCATGAAATTAAAAATTATGAGATCAAAGGTGGTGACTATTTAGACTTTATAAAATAGTTGTAGAATTCATTAAAATTTAATTATTATTATTTCTCACGTAAATTTTAATCAAGTAAAGTACTAATCATATATTTAAATTATCGTAGAAAATTGAATGTTAAACCAAAAAAAATAGTGTGTCCATTCATTAAATCGTATTATTTACATACAAATAAAACATTATGGATATGGTAAAAAAATTATGTGATTCACTATTATCCGAAAAATTGTATTATGTGGTGGAATACCCTATTCCTATCCTTCGACCCAAGCAAGTGAGTGAAGTTGAAAATGTAGACTACAAGTGATATGTTGAGGATGCATCTTTTTCTTGTTGTATTATATTATCAACTATTTCATGAAATTTTATAATAAAAAAAATAAAGGTATCGATGCTTAAAATATAATATCTAAGCTCCAATCACATATGAAAGAGAAATAAAGGCTTGATATAAATAATATTTTCAATTAACTATACAAGTGTATACTTGAATAAGGATATGCAGCTACTTTTCATACATTCAAAATTCTTGGTATATTGAATAATTAGAAAAATTAGTATTCCAATTGGATAATAAATTATCAATTAATCTTATTTTATTTTCCATACCACCGAGGTTTTCCTTTTTTTTAAAGCATAAATAAACAAAATGGATATGTCTCTTAGGAAACATTTATCCATAAATCAATTTGAGGATAAGGATTGGTCTAATCCTATTTCTTCACCCATTAGGGTGAATAGTTTTAAATAAAAATATAATGATCCCATGGATAATGTACAACCAATGGATCCTTTACAAAATCCTTCAAAAATAAAAATTATTCAATGGGAGATGTATGAACTATAGGATATTTGATTCTCATGTGGAACGATTGGACACTGGAAAATAAATTTCAACGAATTAAAAAATGAAATTAGTTTCATCCACATCAGGTATATTCATCGAGTTTCTTTTCATCACTTTTGTATTAAATATAATATGGTTATCATATATATATATTGGTAATGAAAAAGAATATAATGGTTATAGGGTCATCTCAAAAGGAACTGTGAAAAGGTAATTCTAATGTTAGCCAAGGGGAGCTCAATATTTCTCATTTTCCTATTGGATTTATTCAATGTTTTAATAGTTTTAACCAAAACATTTATCACTGTTTCCCTCTAAAAACAATTATGCAATATTTCAATTTAGAATAATTGTTATCTTGGTATTTAAAGGATAAACTATTTGTTCAATAACTATTGAATCACAAATATCCATTGATGTGAAAAAATAACATAAAATGTAATACTCTAACATGATTGTAACAAGGTAATTATGTGTCTCGTAAAAATGAATGTAGTTGAATTTTAATACCGTTAATTTTTTTTTTCAATCACTATTGAGTTGATATACTAGGTGTAAAAAGAAATACATATCATGATAAGATAAAAAAACCATTATTCATTAAGGTACATCACAAATCTATTTACTTTAGTTCAATATGGTTAAGCAAACTATTATAAATCCACACATAGATTTATATACTTCACGATAATCTTTTATGAATTTTAAAAATGATCAATTTAGAAATTATTTAACATGGAAAAAATTTAAAAATTCATTAAGATATATTTTCATAGAATATGTTATCCAATTTTTTTTATAATAAATATAGAGTAAAGGTAATCCCAATGAAAAATTTCATTATACATTTCATTTTCATGAAGGTAGTAAAAGGGAGATAAATGCCAAGTCTTAAAATATATTTAAAATTTTCTCTTATTTCGTCAAAGGCATGTCTCTCAAATAAAAGTTCAAAAACTAAACCGATTTATAACTAATTTGTCTAATTTATATCATATAAATCTTGTAATTATAATAATATGTTATTAAATTATCACAAGGGTATGTTAATTTTTTTTAAAGATTGATTTAGATACAAATGAACATCAAGTAGTTCTGTTCATCTATGTTAATGATCCTATGGAAACCGAAGATATTAATTCCTATTTAAGATAAAATATATCTCCATAAAATAATAATTTTTATTATAAAGTAGTGGGAGATTACTTGACTTATATGAATTAAGGATCTGGGTTCACATGAGTTGGAGTAGGAATTCTGGTCCCTATAGAGCTTAGATGGAGGTATTGTTCTAGAGAAACATATTGTCTAGGAATTTATAACCAAAGTGGTGGTTTATGTTCACCATAGTGTGTGATATATATATTATTATGTTAGAATACTGATCTATACAATGCGATAGTAAATGATAATATGCTAAGTCTATGAAAATGTATATATTTATTTAAACAAATCCACATATTAAGATTCAAGGTCTCATTATTTTGAATGTTTCTATGATATGATAATGGTGGTGAGAATTAAAATGGATACATGGGTTTAATATATCTATTAATATTTTATATATTAACATAATATTGAAAAATGAATTTTGTAACAATTCATGAACAAATTTTTCTTGGAATATAATCATTCCAGTAGAAAATGCATTGGCATAATAAGATACAATTTAATTTATACAATTTCACAATTTGAAGTTCCATTAATTTCCCTCATGCTCCATGATATTTAACAATGTTTGATATTAATAATTCATGATGCATGATATGTGAATATTAAACATATCCAATATAACTTCATTTACATGAAGTTAGAACTACACAACAGTACTATCCAAAGTAGAACTAGATGAGTTCATAGTGTCTAGGGAAGTGGGAATACTAGTGATCCATAAAATTGAAAAAATATATCAATTTTTTTTAAATTTGATCTAGTATAAAAATAATAATAAGTTAATATTCAAGAAAAACTTTTAATAGCTAGTTATATCCATATATATAATATATTAGTACATTTCATCTTCTGATATATCAAAAGGGGTGGTTTTAGAAACACTATGTTCTTATTTTTACTTACACCAAAATAAATTGTTTTATCATTAGCATAATAATATTTGAAAATGGATTTAGTCAGCATGCGAAGAATTTGAATTGGGAATAGTAGTTCAATACTAAGATATATCAGTATTTGAAGGATTTTATCAAGATAGTAATGTTGTTGTAAACATATTTTCCATAATTTATTTTGTTTTTTTCCAATCCAAGACAGGGAAACATGATTGGCCTATTAGTATTATCCATAATCTATGGAATAATGTTTCTATATGTGTGAACTGATTGGTTATTAGCAGTTGAATCTAGTTCAGGTGGGAGTTTGTTAGAGTTTTTCCCCTAAAACAAACTAATTTTATACTAAAGATTACATGTATATTCAAATACATGAATGTTAAATTTAATATATTATCACATATTGATCGTTATTCTCTATAATGATGATAATATAATGTTGTAGTGTATTTTTAATAATTAAAAGATAATAGAGGTTCTCTACAATGATGAAAACCATAAATTCTATAATTATATTATAAAAATAGATCTATTGTCGGATAATGTATTGTTAAAGGGAACATAGTACATAGACTATCAGGTGTGAGTACTTATAAGAGGGTGATGATTCTTCTCATGAAGTTTTCACATAGTAATATTTTATATGGGAGAATATGAGAATATAAATGCCAGTATGAATTCTTCTAGTTTTGATGTATTCAAATATTCAGATCAATGAGAATGTGTAACAATACTTAGAGTTTAATATTTTCATCAATGAATTTTAGGGCCCATGCACTTAAATTTTCTTTAAAAAAACATCACTATATATATTGGTGGGGAATAGGGTATTATGGGTTTGTCATGAATGAAATGTAATTATTATATATGTTGATGATGGATTTGTCCCTTCCATATTTATGGAAGTTGATATATCATCCCATTGATTGAAATATAATAGTAATATATATTCCATGGTCATGGTGAAAATAAATTTATATAAGATAGTAAAATAAAAACATTTCAGGCTTATAGGTGGATGAGGAAGATTTGAAACCTACATGATGAGATATTGAGACAAGTATTATATTACACAACGAGTGTCTTTATGTGGTTGTCAACAATGCAACATTATGTTCCTTCTCTTGGGTTCCTAGACCCATTTCTAGACATTGTTCATGGAATCTACGAGTACCAGTTTATTGAAAATGGGAAAGAATTATAGATTTTCATACACTATTTGTTTTCATAAATCTCAATTAAAATATATTTAAATTTAATTAATTTAATAAATATTATTCTCCACACCAATGAATGATTTTATTCAAGATATACTCATAACATAAATTAAATGAATATTTATTCATGAAATTTTTTTGTAAAATATATATATTTATTTATTTGAATATTTAATAAATATTTAAATAGTCATATGTGGTTAAATATATTTATTAATGAAAAAAAATATTTATTTGGGTATTCAATAAATGTTGACGATTTCGAACGGACTGAGACCACATTGGGTGATAAATATTTATTTACAAACAAGTAAAATTATATTTTTTATTATGCATATTAGTAAACACACTATGAAATAATAATAATTTATTATTATATTGAATGAGATTTAATAAATATTAAATTATTATTTAAGTGTTGGTATGAAATTAAATAAAATATTAACCTAAACCTTTTCTCTATTAATAGATTGTTATGTCTATTGGGTAGAGTCAATTGATAAACTGAGAATCATTGCCCTCCATAGATTTTACTCTCAAATTAATTTTCCAATTTCCATCCCATGAATTAGAAATTAAATAGAGATTCCATCAATATTGTAGGATGGATGATCAACACAAAAAAGGAGATAATTAATTTTCTATGCATGAACATGTAAATCAATTGGTGTTTCTTGGAGCTTAAAAGAGCATGATGGGATCATCTTTTGGTGGATTTTAATCCTGGATCCTTATAGTTAAATAATAATAATATGGAAAAGGGTTTTCATAATATCTATTTATACATTGAGGAAATAATCATAATCTAACGTAAATCATTTCTTCTGATCTTAAATAATTTAATTGTAAATTTAATATGAAAATACTCTCTATTATGATTTCTGGAAACAAACTATTAATATAAATTTTAATATATCACCCACAAAAAGAACATAAACTACTCCCAAAACCTATTTCAAATTTATCTAATACACCAAAAATGGATGAGATTTGGAAGTAATTTAATTATTATTTCTATAACGTTTGGTTTATATATTTCACTTTTTTTGATATCTTTATTTATATAGGTTATATTGGAGTTTTAATTAATTTTTTGGAAATATATTGAGTCGATATACATTTATATCAACTAGACCTTTGGATAATTCATATTTTAGATGATTCAAATTCTGTTTCCTAAATTTTTAGAAATCAATGTATTTTAGTTTACCTCTTAATCTTGCATACCTACCATGACCCCATTTTAAAACCTACCATGAACAACTGTTTCAACCTACCATTAATATTTCTAAAGAGATTACATGTATTAATATACATAACATGACTACTATTTCCAACATACCACATGAACAATACCCAAGTAACTAAATGTAGTGTTAGGACACTTCATATTCAATTAAGCCACTACAATTCACAACCAACCATTCCTTATCCTTTTATATTGAATTAATATAGGCTGAATTCTGCCACTCACCTCGGTTGAAGCTACCACATTTTTCCTTGTTCAATAGATTGTATGAGATATTATCTATTGAAGCATGTAGAAGGCGCACATGAAGTATTCACATTCTTATACCATGAAAAAGTCTTTATTCTATCATAATTTATTTTTGATAATAATGTTTTATATTCTATATTGATCAATTTTTTTTTGTTTTTATGGTAATTAATGCTACAACACACTATAATTGTTCCCATGGTAAATAAACTTAACATAAGTTATAATTTTCTCATTGTTTGTATACCTACCAATCATTCTAGATAAGAATACCTAAGACATTATATATTTTAACTACCAATATCTTGTTCACATGATCATTATTATAACCAAACTTTTTAATCCTTCACAGGTTTAGTATATAAATCATATTAATAGATTAATTGAGGACATAACAAAACAAGTATACCGACCACATGTGCATTTTCTGTGCATGGTCAGTTCAACAAGTTATTTATATTTTTCATAAATCTATAAATTTTTCAGCATGCCTTGGTTTTCATTAAATTTTAAAATATGATTAAAAAAATACTATTTTAATTCTTTTAATTTTTTTATTGATTTCTAAAATTCATATATATTCTATATAATTCATGAAAAATTCATTTAAAATATTTTATGTAGTTTTAAAATATGTATAAATTATTTATTTATTCATGAAAACACATAATTTTTTTTAATATTTATTCTTTATATTTTATTGTTTATTTATTTAAGTTATTATTTTATAAATAAATATTTAATAGCTTGGAAATTATTCAAACTATTTTTTCTACATTTAAGGAAGTATAATTTTTTTATTGAATACTGCATTATTTATTTTCAAAATATGAATTTAAAAGTGTTTTACATTGAACCTCTAAGAGTTGAACAAACCACATATTGAGATATCATGTTTTCATCAACTCGATGATATGATTGAACATAATCGAATTCGATTTTTTCGTCCTGGGAGATACATCAAGATACACTTCCCAAGAACTAATATTTATTCTTTTTTCATTATTCATCTTCTATCTAATTAATTCTTGTTTCTTGATTATGTAACACTTATTATCATCTTTCTCACACACTCATTTTTCTAGTTATGATTTTATATAAAAATAATTTCATTTTCTATTAATTGGATTGTGATTACTGAATTAAAAAGTCAAGAACTTCATGGTTGTGACCCCCATCATCTAAATGCAGTATTATATTTGGATTATTACTCTCCATACAAAAGTCAGTGTGTTAGTGTGGTTATCCCTATACATTGTATAAAACGATTCCTAAATGAGATGATGATTCCCCTTGAAAAATTAGATCAGTGCATAATGTATCTGTTGTCGAGTAGAGAGTTATAAGAGTATATTAGGTCTTCTTTAACGATTAAAAAAACATCATTTTGTTCTTTATTTTATTTTTACTAAAAATTTGAACAATTTATTAACATCATAATTATGTTACATAATAAATCTAATTATTTCAAATTTTTAATATAGTCAGTTCACCTCCCTCTAGACCATCTTCTTTAACCACCCTATGATCTAATAGAACATATGTATGAGCTATGTGTTGTCCATCATCTAAATTCTATCATTCAAATACTCCACAAAAGATAGGTTCCATGTGATTAAAAAGCTAAAAATTAATAATTCATTACATCATCAAAATTTCACACATTATGACCCGTTTGATTAGGTTTTGAAGTATATTCATGTTAAAAATAGCGAGAAATGAAAAATAAAATTTCTCCTAATAAATACTCTTATGTAATTGACCCTTCATCTGATGCTTTATAACATTCCATTTTTTTAATTCCTAAATAAATTTATCATATAAGTAGATCCATCTGATCTATATTGTTCATTCCTAATTTTAATAATATGGAAAATGTAATATAAAATGTTTCATTAAATGAAACAAAGGAAGTGATTTTCCCTATTTACATAATATTTAAACAACTTGTTTGTGCATACTCAATCCATCATAGTCAGTTGTATTCAGACTCATAAAAAATAAATATTAATGTCACCACATCCTAAATAAAATATTTAAACAGGACTCTAAGGTTAGTGGGTTGTAATCTTTCTGATAATTAATGACAAGTATGACCTTTTAATCCATAAATATGTCCATTTCTAGAAAATAAATCCAAATTTGAGACATAACCACAAGGTAAGCTCAAAAATACAATCTATTGATAGAGTAATAAAAATATTTTCCCTAGAGACTATACAATCCAATTTTTGATTCATTAAATTTTGTGATCTACCACATTCAAACAACTAATGTTATCGATACCTATATATTTGGGAAAGATCAAATCATTCATTTACATTTAATATATTCTTATTATGCATTTCAAAAACTCTATAAAATATATTTTCTAAAAAAATCTTCTCAATATGAATGAATCCTAAATGTGATGAACCAAAAAATCAAAAAAATATGGAAAATCCCAAAAAAATATCATTTTATCTAATTATGATCTTTCCCAAATTCATTTATTACATTCTAGTCAATAGTCCCTTTAATAATAATGGGAGGTAACTAAGGGATAATAGAGTTTAGATTAACACATTAGATCATGACTTGAGGCCCATCTAATAAAATTGTAGTTTTTACTACATTATTTATGTTCCTTTAAGAAGTATGATATGTGGGAAGGAATCTATGATGATAATCGATTTTTTTAAAACCATAAATTCTTTTTTATATCATATACAACATGGACAAATTAAGGGTCATGAGTACTCTAACCTAATTAAATTCCATATTCCATGAATTTATTAATTATCTACATTAATGAATCTTTCATTATGATAGATTGTTTTTCAACTACATCATATATGCTAACACCATTACTCTATAATAAATTTTACATTTCAATCAATTGATTTATATAAACATCAATATTATTTCATATATTTCTATAATATGTTATGTAATAAAGATATATAGTTCATTCATAAATGTAAAAGGAGGTAGGGATTTTAGGTATATTAAGATGGAAGAACTAGAATATTGATTAAAATAAGAATCATGTAGATAAAAAAATTTGTAGAAAGACCCAATCAATCATTATGGGATTTTGAAGCAAAATAAGGATGAAACAAATCAAAATTTTTTCCTCAATCAGTGTAATAAGGATGACTTAGGATTATACTAATAGAAATATTGGATACATCCCATGTCATCAAAGATATTTTATTGGGTTATATAAATAAATTCATTAATATATGCATAAGTGGGAAATAGATTAATTGTTTAACGATAAAAGATGTAGACTTTATGTGTTGTGCATATTTGTTCTTTGATATTCCAAATTTCATATAATTAACTAATGAGTAATATTCAGTATAATATAGGATAAATAAATTAGAACATTCATGTATATTTTGATATCTAAGACACAAATTACGGACTAACAACTTTATTTTATAGAAATATTTAGGAAACACATTTTTCTAAGGTACAAATCATTTAAATAAATGAAATATGGTCAAAAAACTAATCCTAACATGAAGAGGTATACAAATGAACCTATATAAATTAGTTTTTGTGATCTTAAATTATTTTTTCGCATCCGCATATCTTGAATAATCTTTCCAAATACATAATTATTCCTTTGATGATGGATGTGAACACCATTAATGGGAAACTCAAGTATTATGATATAATATAGGTTCAATCCAACCATAAGGATACCCTACTGGAGGTTACCCTCATTTTTGAAGGGGAATAATTCTATATGAAACATAAATGTGATTATAGGAATTCATTTTTTATTTAATTTAATGTTTTAAATCATTTCGTTTAAAGATATTGAGTTTCTATAAGGTTTTGATTATGTCTAACACTATTAATGGAAAAAATGGAACTCCATCGACAAAAGGGTGTTCCATCATTAGAGCTCACTTGGATAGAAATCTACCTTTTGGAGGAAAAATATAACTTGGTACAGGTTGTTTTGAAGGATTATATCAACAATACATATATATTTATAGTGACCCTTACTGTTAGGGAGGATTGACAATGAAGGATCATGACTTATAGGTAGGAAAATATTAATTCCACATATATCATAGCTCAGTTAGGTTATAATGGGTTGTCTCACAATGATATATCTGTAACATCCCATGTAAATGAAGAATAATACATATTTCATATTTATTGATATTTTTGAATTAAATATTAATTTTACTTTAAATGCGTTTCTATGTTCGATAGCGTGCATGATACGCAACAGCGGGTTTCTTTGGAATCCTACGTTGCACACTAATAATATACTATTATTATTTTAAATGGTAGTTAACTCCTAGCCGTTTTATTGGTTGGAATTAATGAAACGAAATAAAATATGATTATACATGTCTGTCAAATGTATTTACATTTATCCAATTAAATTTAGATTTTAAAAATGTGAATGAATCTAATTTTAAGCATAATTTTCATTAAATGGCTGATTTATCACCTTTCAATGGTGAACCATTTTTAAATATAGTTTTCTTCACATTAATAAATTATATATGACCAAATAAAATTTTTATTTAGAACAGGGATATCAAAATTTATTTTGTGTAAATTATTGGAATTTTTCTGATAAAGTTCATTATTAATGAATACTGAAAAATATTCTATTTAAATTCAAAAGTTCCTTTTAATCTAATTTATTTATATGGTTAGATTAATTTTTTAGTTGTTTTTAAAGTTAAATAAAAATATAATTTTACCATTTAATACAATGTTGTTCATTGGAATTAATTTCTCTTTGAATTTGGACATAAACAAGTATCAATCTTTTGATAGTAATTGTTTCCTAAAAACACGCTTTCTGTTTTAACAATGGGAATTAATTTTAAAATTAATTAATGACACATATATGTTTTGAATTTTAAAAAATAGACATCATTTATGAATTCGGAATATCAAATATATCTTAGGATAAATTTTTGGTATTTTTCTGAAAAACATCAATTTTTGATAAATAGTGAAACCACTTAGTGGTAGTTAAAAAACTAACTTTTCATTTAAATGAAAATTTACCACTTATGTGAATTGAATTTCAAAAATCTGATATACATGGTTGTTATCAAGAAGTAAAATTTGGTTCATTAAGATGAAAAAAACTTTTGGGTGAATAGTAACGTTTGACTTTTATTTACTGTGGTTAAAGGTAAATAGGGTAAATCAAGGTTAAAAGAATATTATAATAACTCAAAATTACCTTAACACTTGTCCTAAACTTATTGGATGAGTTTTTTCTGACCATGGGCATACTTGGGTTGATTTTGGGACCCCATTGAGCCACTTGGTAGTTACAATGATAATTTGGATTAATTAATTTAATGTAAAGACAAAATTGTTAACCCAAATCATTTAGTAATTAATATTTAAAAGGGGTTATGTAAATTATCATTTAGACTATAAATATTGATTGGAATGAAAAAAAAATTTCCTACTTGAGGGTATTTTTTTTATAATTTTAAGACATCATATTAATTACATTATTTATGACACAATAATGATGCAGTATTTACCTCATTAATAAATGATTTAAATAAATAAGATTATAATGATTAAAATATTATCCAAAAACATGTCCAATTACTATAGGATAATTTTATTTCGACCATGAGTCAACTTATATTATTCTTTAATGATTTTAGGACCCTTTTAAACCGATGAAAAGTTTATAATAAAATAACAGTTTCAAATTTTCATAAAGAGCCCCTCCTCCCCCTTATAAAAGGATTCCACATCTAACCAATTACTCACACCTCTCAGGCCATTTGGATCATCCATCCTCTGTCTAATTAATCTCCCTACATACCTCCCCCTCCTCTATAATCCTTACCTTAGTCATAAGGCACTTCAATAAGTCCATTTGGTTCAAACCAAAGAAAGTTACCCAAATTAAAGGTAACAGTTTCTCTTAAATTGTTTTCTTTTATTTTACTTCTCAAACCCCTAATCTCCTTTTATTCCTTTCTTTTGTAACAACACCAGTATCCTCAATATACTAGTATTTATTTATGATAATTATCCTAACTACACATACACACACCTCTATCTAATGGGTGAAAAACATAATGTTTCTATGGATAGAAAACCAACACCTCATGAAACGATGGTTGTTCGATTATCTCCTACCGCATCTCTTGGTGTCCATTAAGATGGAACTGTATTTACATATGATATATATTATTTTTATGTTTTCTTTATGATTCTTTATTTTTCATTTATATCACACATTTATGTTTTCTATTGTGGGTAAATACAATTATCTTATTTGAGGAAGTGCGGACTACCGCCCGCTCAAAGTGGTGTGACTCGTTAATGCCTTCTGTGGGACGTATAAAGGATTGATATAATGATACTATATATGATATTACACTGTTATTATAATATAACTATGTATTATTATGCTTAAATTCTATTAAAATAAGAAATCGAAATGAAAGTAGCATTCATGCGTACGCACGGCTTACCGTCTCCATGAACGATGCATTTAATTTCTTACCTCCATATGTTATGTACTATAATAAATACATGTATATTATGGATATATATGATATTGATACATAAATCATGAATATCATTCTGGATATAATGAACCTTTGACCACATGAACAACATGTAATTATAAGAAGTCCATTTTTGATTCAATTATCAAATATTGACAAAACGAACATTATTAACGTAAATGATTACAAAATGTTTATAACATGGTAATAAGTGATATAAAAGGAATAATAAACATGAAAAAGGATCTTAATCAAGTAGAAATTAACTTTAGTTTATTATTCAGGATATTAAAGAATGAATGGGTCAAGTCGGACACGATGTAAGGGACTTCGTCTCAATCTCCTTTCATTGAGGCATATTTTGTTCTAATACAAGACTTTATTTTATACGCTATATAAAAAACCTTTGACATTTTATATCATTTAAATGAAATCTTTTTATACGAAGTATTTTACTAATTGAAAAAATGGAATGGTTCTTTTAACATACGCAGTGACAACGACCTTTTCTGCCGCCGCGAGTAATATTTGATGTTTGGCTTCCTCAAAAAGTCGTAATGTTTATAAAAGTAAATAAATACCATATAATATTTTATGTATTTTGGTATTGAAAATGGTTTTGATAATGGATTTGTTATATCAATATATTTCAGTGATATATTGTTATTGAAATGTGGAAATGTTTTCTTTCCTTTATAATTGTTTTATGTGTTACGATTTTATAATGGTACTTTGGAATTTGAAGGGTGGTTACGTGATAAACCGAATGACGGGTGGTGCCGTGTATATCAGGACAGGTGGTTACGTTATAACCTCCATGGCATTGAGTATGGATGTCGGCCGTATGGCTATTCCATTTAGTGATATGTGTGGTAGTCGACCATATGGTTATTCCATTTAAGTATGTTTATGTCCCAAGTTACCTTTATATGTTATTTGTTCTTTATATGGGTTTTATGGTAATATTTTGGTTACAAAAATGGTTAGTAACGATCTTCTATTCAGTGAAGAGTATTTAAATCTTCATAAAGGTTAAAATTATTACTTATGTTAAAGTATTCATGGTTTACTTGTTGTTTTGAAAAAATAATAGTTTTCCTTATTTGTGTATCCCTTGCTGAGCTTTGTATGCTCATCACATGTTTTTGAATGTTTTTCGCAGGACATAATGTGGAATAGGGTCAAGGATGGGATCAAGGAAAAGTCATGTTGTCTTAAACATGGAAATAGACATGACTCTTTTTTTTCATGAGTTCTTGTTTGGTAAAAAAATCGAAACTGTATAGAAGTGTCCACTTTGTAATCTTTTAAGATGTAATAGTTATGACCTAATTCTATAAAACTCTAAACCTGAAAATTTTCTCATTGTGAATTTTTCATTTAATTCAATATTATGTAAGTTTTAAGTCTGGGTCCTTATTTTTGGTATTAGTGGTCGGTTTAGATAACTTTAGGAGTTAGGGTATTGTTAAATTAATATACATAAAAAAATTATATTAATATTGAAATCATATTGCCTTAATAGATTACCATGTTGCATTGCCTATGATATTTCTGTGTTTAGAATAGTTTTCCGTAGAGGAAACATTGCAGCTATATTGGGATGACATCAGGAGGAAGATAACCTTCCAAATCAGCAACCTGAGATGGTCGGAATCAGAGCTGAACAGTTTGCTTCAGTGATGGCATAGTTGACTCCGGCTATAAATGGTGGTGGTATCCATGTAAGAGATCAGCCAGATCAACCGTAGAGGAACATGTCAGTAGTGGAGCATTTCATGAGGCAACATCCCTCATCATTCATAGGATCATCTGACTTTGTGCTAGCGGAAGGGTGTATTAATGCACTGGAGAAGATTTTCGATGTCATGGGTTGTTCAGAACATCAAAAGGATAGTCTCGCTATTTACCGTTTTGAAGGTGAAGTTTATCAGTGGTGGTCGATGGTGAAAAATATCAGGGATAGTGAGGAGATTGATGATCTTGTTTGGGATGAATTCAAAGGTATGTTTCATGAGAAATATTTTTGTATGGTGGTTCATTTTAGGATTGAAAAACAATTCCTGGAATTGAGGCTCGAGGATGACTCAATGGCTACTTATGATGAAAAATTCACTCGACTAGAAAGGTATGCTCCAAATTTCATACGAGTTCTTTATAGTAAAATCAACTATTTTTACTCAAGACTAAATCCATGATATCGAAGATAATTTTCTACTCGTGAGTTAAAAAGTTATGAATAACTTGTTCGATGTGTGGATAAGGTGAAAATGTAGTTTGCCGAGGATCAGGTGTTTGTTGACAAACAAATGAATAAGAGGTCCAGTTGGCAGGAAAAGGGAAAGATTTCATCAAAGAATCCTGGAGGTAAGAAAATTAAATATCCAACTTGTGAGAAGATTGGTAAAAGGCAACCTAAATAATGTTTATAGATGTCCGAAAAGTGCTTCTGGTGTTGTAATTCTAGTTATATTGCTCGTAACTGTAAGGAAGATGATAAAGAAGGAAATGGAAAACCATCGGTAAGATGTTTTAAGTGTAATGAAATGGGTCATTATGCAAATGAGTGTCCAGTAAAGAAATCAATTGAGGGAATGTAGCCAGACTACAAGCCGAAAGGTTTTATGAAATCATTTGAAACTACTTCAACAGAAGTTGGGCCATCAAACGAAGTAGTATCAGCTCCAGGGAGCTCAATATTTTCCGAATATTGATATGAGTTCAGGGTACCATCAGTTGACAGTAATGGAAGCATACATTTCGACGACCGCATTTCATACTAGATATGGCCATTATGAATTTGTAGCTATGAATTCGGATTTAACCAATGATCCTTCTATATTAATGGATCTTATAAATAAAATTTTCCTTGAGTTCTTGGATAAGTTTGTGGTTATTTTCTTTGATGATATTTTAATTTATTCAAAAATTAAAGAGTAGCATGAAATTAATTTAAGGGGTTTCTTTCAAACCTTTAATGAAAATAAAATTTGTTGGAAATTCAGAAAGTGTGAGTTTTGATTACAAAAAATTTCTTTCCTTGGTCACATTGTTTTAGAAAATTCCATAACTATTGATCCTGCTAAAATAAAAAGTTATTGAAGAATAGAAAAGACCCACAAATATAACTGAGATCCTTATATTTCTTGGATTGGTAGGTTATTACCAAATGTTTGTTGAAACGTTTGCAAGGTTATCAAGGGAAATGACTAAGATAAGTCGAAAATGTGTTAAGTTCATCTGGACAAAATAATGTGATGATTTTTTTCAGGAATTGAAAAGAAGATTGGTGAATGATCTAGTTTTGGCACTACTGTCAAGAAATGGTGAGTTTTTTTATCTACAATGATTCTTCATTGAAAGGACATGGTTGTTTCATAATGATGAATGATCAAGTAATTTCTTATGCTTCATGTCAGTTGAAACCTCATGAGTTAAATTACCCTAAACATGATTTGGAATTAGCTGCTATTGTTTTTTCTTTAAAAAATTGGAGGCATCATTTGTATGGAGTAAAGTGTGAAATATATACTGATCACAAAAGTTTGAAGTATATATTCACTTAGAAATAATTCAACTTGAGACAGAGGAGATGGTTGGAATTAATCAAGGATTATGATTGCACCATCCATTACCATCATGGAAAATAAAATAAAGTGGCTGATGCTTTGAGTCGAAAAAGTAATCCTTCATTTACCATGTTATGTTTGGAACGATATCCTTTGGTTTTTGATTTGATAAACTTTGGCATAGAAGTTGATGGTGCATGAAATTATTCTATTTTGTTTCAAGTGTTAGTGAAATAATCTCTATCAGATAGAATTAAGTGTGCGCAGAAGGAAGACAGTGAGTTGCAGAAAAAGGTAGAGTTGGTTCAGAAGGGTAAGTTATCTGATTTTAATGTTGATAATGATTGTGTTTCGATATTTGGGAGGAGATTATGTGTGCCTTGTGAGTCAAATTTGAATAATGAGTTGTTATGTGAAACTCATATTTTTCCATTTTCAATTCATCCTGGCAGTACTAAGATGTACAGAGATCATAGAGAGTATTACTGGTGGGATGGAATGAAAAGATATATTGCTAATTTTACTATGAAGTGTTTGAATTGTCAGCAGGTTAAAGTAGAGAGACTGTTACTGAAAGGAATGCTTCAGCCTTTACCGGTTCCAGAATGGAAATGGAAAAATATATCCATGGTCTTCGTTATGGGATTACCAAATACATCTCGAGGTAATAATACAACCTGGGTTATAGTAGATCTACTGACTAAATCTTCTCATTTACTTCCTATTAGAGATACTTTATCATTAGATCGACTTGCTCGGTTGTATGTTAAAGAGATTGCCAGGTTGCACGGTGTTCCCCCATCCATTGTATCTGATCGTGATCCCATGTTTACTTATAACATTTAGAAAGACCTTCAGAAGTCATTGGGTACTAAATATAATTTTATTGTAGCTTTTCATCATCAATCAGATAGGAGGTCAGAACGAAAAATTCCGACCATGGAAGATATGTTATGCTCTTGTTCGTTGGATTACCAGGGAAGTTGGGACCAATATATTTCATTGGTTGAATTTTCATATAATAACAGTTTTCATTCAAGTATAAATATGGCTCCTTTTGAGGCATTATATGGAAAGTATTGTCGAGCTCCAGCTTTTTGGGATGAAGTAGGTGAATGGAAGCTGATGGGATCGAAATTGGTAGAATAAATGGAATAGAAAGTTCGGATGATTGAGAAGCTCATGAAAATAGCTCAGAGTCGACAGAAAAGTTATGCAGACAACCAGAGGAAGGATCTTTCTTTTGAGGTAGGTGATCATGTATTTCTCAATGTTTCTCCATGGAAAAGTGTGATGCATTTTGGTAAGAAGGGAAGGTTGAGTCCAAGGTTCATTAGACCTTATGAAATTCTGGAGAAAGTTGGATCAATTGCCTATAGAGTGGCATTACCTCAATTTTTATCCCATGTACAGAATATTTTTCATGTTTCAATGTTGAGAAAGTATATACCATATCCATCTCATGTTTTGAGCCCAGAGATAGTTCAGTTGGAACAGAATATCTCTTATGAAGAACAACCAGTCCAGATTCTTGACTGTAGAGAGAAAGTGTTCTGGAATAAGGTAATTCACTAGGTAATGTTTTGGTGGAAAACCATATGATTGAAGAGGCAACGTGGGAATCTGAAAATGCTATGAGGGATAAATACCCCCACTTATTTTGATAAGTGAATTAAAATTTTTTGGACATAATTTCCAAAAGGGGGTAAGGATGTAACATGTTAGGTAAATGAAGAATAATAAATATTTAATATTTATTAATATTTTTGAATTAAATATTAATTTTACATTAATGGGGTTCCTATGTTCTATAGCGTACCCGATATGCAACAACGAGTTTCTTTTGAGTCTTACATTGCACACTAATGATATAATATTTTTATTTTAAATGGTAGTTAACTCCTAGCTGTATTACTGTTGGGAATGAATCAAACTAACTACAATATTATTATACATGTTTTTTAAATGTATTTACATTTATCTAATAAATTTTAGATTCTATAAATGTGAATGAATCTAATTTTAAGCATAATTTACATTAAAAGGCTGATTTATCGCCTTTTAATGGCGAACACTTTTTAAATCTAGTTTCGGTCACATTAATAAATTCTATATGACCGAATAAAATCCTTCTTTATAATACAGATATCAAAATTTACCTTGTGTAATTTTATGGAATTTTTCCGATAAAGCTCATTTTTAATGAATAGTGTAAAAAATTTATTTTAATTCAAAAGTGCCTTTTAATGTAATTTATATATATGGATATATTATCTTTTTAATTAGTCTCAAAGAGAAATTAAAATATATTTTTACCATTAAATCCAATTTTGGTCATTGGAATTAATTTCACTTGGAAATTTGATATAAACAATTATCAATCTTTTGATAGTTTTTGTTTCTAAAAAACACGCCATTTGGTTTAACAACGGGAATTAATTTTAAAATTAATTAATGACACATATATGTTTTGAATTTGGAATAATAGACACCATTTTTGAAATCGGAAAATCAAAACTAGCTTAGGCTAAATTTTTTGTATTGTTCTAAAAAACATTAATTTTTGATTAATAGTGAAACCACTTAGTGGTAGTTAAAAAACTGACTTTTTCATTTAAATAAAATTTTACCACATCCATGAATTGTATTTCAAAAATACGACATAAATTGTTGTTATCAAGAAGTAAAATGTGGTTCGTTAAGATGAAAATAATTTTTTGGTGAATAGTAACTTTTGACTTTTAATTACCATGGTTAAAGGTAAATAGGGTAATTCAAGGTTAAACAAATATTATAATAACTCAAAATTAACATAACACTAGTCCTAACCTTATTTTATGAGTAGTGGCCGGCCATGGGTATCATTGGGTTGATTTTGGGACCCCATTGAGCAACTTGGTAGTGATAATGAAAATTTGGATTAATTAATTTAATGTAATGACAAAATTGACAATAACAAAACTATTTTAGTAATTAATATTTATAATGGGTTATATAAATTATCATTTTGACAATATATATTCATTGGAAATATTAAAATATTTCCAACATGATGGTATTTTGTTTATAATTTTTAGACATCATATAAATTAAATTTTTTATGACACAATAATGATGTAGTATTTACCTCATTAATAAATGATTTAAATAAATAAGATTATATTGATTGAAATATTATCCAAAACATGTCCAATTATAATTGGATGTCATTATTTATACCATGATTCATATTAACTTAATCTTTAATGATTTTTGGACCTTTTGAAACCAAATATAATTTTATAATAAAATAATTGTATCACACTTTACTAAAGAACCCCTCCTCCTCCTTATAAAAGGAGACCCCTTCTAACCAATTCCTAACTTCTCTAAATACATTTTTCTCATCCATACTCTGAAACATTAAGCTCCCTACATACCTATTCTCCGTATATAAGCCTTAACGTAGGAATAAGGAACTTCAATAAGTCCTTTTAGTTCAAACCAAAGTAAGTTACCCAAATTAATCGTAAAAGTTTCTCTTAAATTTTTTTCTTTTATTTTACTTCTACAACCCATAAACTCTTTTTATTACTTTATTTTGTAACAAAACCGGTATCCTCAATATACTAGTATGTTTTTATGAGAAGTATTCTAACTACACATACACACACCTCCATCTAATGGGTGAAGAACATAATGTTTCTGTGGATGGAAAACCATCGCCTCATGAAACGATGATTGTTTGATTATCTCCTGCCACCTCTCATGGTGGAAATTATGATGGAAATTTATTTACATATGATATATATTATGTTTATGTTTTATTTATGCTTCTATATTTTCCATTTATAGAATGCCTTAATGGTTTCCATAGTGGGTAAATACGATAATCTCATTTGAGGAAGTGCGGACTACCACCCCCTCAAATTGATGTGACTCGTTAATGCCTTATGTGGGATGTATAATTGATAGATTTAATGATACTATATATGATATTATACTATGATTATAATATAACTATGTTTCATTGTGCTTAAATTCCATTAAAATAAGAAATATAAATGAAAGTAGCCTTCATGCGTGCGTACGGCTTACCGTCTCCATGAACGGTGCATTTCATTTATTACCTGCATATGTTATGTACTATTATAAATACATGTATGTGATGGATATTTATGATATATATGATATATAAATCATGAATATCATTCTGGATATAATGAACCTATGACCACATGAACAATATGTAATTATAAGAAGTCCATTTTAGACTCAAGTGTCAAATATCGACAGAATTAACATTATTAACTTAAGTGATTACATAATGTTTATAACCCAATAATAAGTAATATAAATGGAACAATAAACTTTAAAAATGTTCTTATTCACGTAGAAATTAACTTTAGTTTATTATTTGGGATATTAAAGAATGAACGGGTCAAGTCGTACATGAGGTAAGGGACATCGTCTCAATCTTTTTTCATTGAGGCATATTTTGTTCTAATAAAAGACATTATTATATACTCTATATAAAACACCTTTGAATTTTCAATTCATTGAAAGGGAATTTTTTTCTACGAATCATTTTAATAAATTACAAAAAGGAATGTTTCTTTTAACATACGCAGTGACAACGACCTTTTCCGCCGCTGTGAGTATTATTTGATCTTTGGCTTCCTCAACAAGCCGTAATGTTTTTAAAAGTAAGTAATTACCATATAATATTTTATGTATGTTGGTATTGAAAATGGTTTTGAAAATGGATTTGTTTTCTCAATATATTTAAGTGATATTTTATGATTGATATTTGGAAATGTTTTCATTCCTTTATAATTGTTTTATGTGTTATGATTTTATAATGGTACATGGACATTTGACGGGTGGTTACCTGATAAACCAAATGACGGGTGGTACCATGAATACCAGGAAGGGTTGTTAAGTTATAACCTCCAATTCATTGGGTATGGATGTTCTCCGTATGGCTATTCCATTTAGTGATATCTTTGGAAGTCGACCATATGGATATTCCATTAAATATGTTTATGTCCCAAGTTACATTTATATGTTATTTGTTCTTTATATGGGTTTTATCATAATTCTTTGCTTACAAAAATGGTATGTAATGATCTTTTATTATTTGAAGAGTATTTACTACTTTATAAAGGTGAAATGTATTACTTATGTTAAAGTATTCATGGTTTACTTGTTGTTTTGAAAAACTAACAGTTTTCCTTCTTTGTGTATCCCTTACTGAGCATTTTATGCTCAACCCATGCTTTTGAGATGTTTTTTACTGGACATAATGTAGAATAGGGTCAGGGATGGGATCATGGAAAAGTCATGTTGTCTTAAAAATGGAACTATACATGACTCTTTTTTTCAAGAGTTCGTGTTTTTAAAAAAAATGGAAGCTCTGTAGAAGTGTCTACATTGTAATATTTTGAGATGTAATAGTTATGTCCTATTTCTATAAAACTATAAACCTGAAAAGATCCTCATGGAGAATTATTCATTTAATTCAATATTATTTAATGTTTAAGTCCAGGTCCTTATAATATCCTTGGTTAATATCTCAGCACCCTGGAAAAGTGGAATGGAAAATAGGGGAATGAATTGTCTATTGGGTATGTGACAACATTTACTACAAACCTACTCTCTATAAACCATGACACTTTTTCTATGTTTTCTCTTGTAGGGAACACACACAAGTGGGTTGCTAAGGGGGATTAGAGTATGCTGACATGAAGATGTTTTCTAATTCTGGTATCGACTTCCTAGTTTCACATGACAAAAATCTATTAGTCTATTGTGATCAAAAAGGTAAAAATATTCTTATAGAGGATTCCTATTATTTATTTAAATCATGTAAGGAACCTACTTTAGATACTTATAGACTTACTCCCTCCAATTATTTTATAGTTTGAAATTTAATTCCACTAAATGGAGGATCCCTATAGCTATTTCCCCAAGTAATCACTAATGGTGATTTGGAAAATGGGTTGAGTTGAGAATCTACCAAAGACCAATAACTAGAAAATGTGTTTGAACATAGGAAGGATCTCGTTAAAAAATCAGAAAAAGTGGGATGACCTACTACCAAGTATGTTTCTATGAAAAAATAATTTAGATGATCGGAGGGATCCACTTGGGAAGGCTAAACAAGATCCTAATATAGGGTGTGATCATTCATCGAAGGTTACCTCCAGCACATGGATGGTGGTCCATAATGACCACTTGAATGATGATGTATCTAAATAGTTTATTTTTCAAACTTCTTCAATGATGGTCGGTGGCACTACTATCTTTTTGGGGAAGATGGATTATTTCGTTTTTAAGTGAAATCAAGTTTCTCCATTCAATGATTCTTTTTCGATCCTGGTCCAACAAAAGTTATGGGAGCACTTACTTCCCATAAAAAATATTATTAGTTTACTTGAAAATTTATATAGATCCAATATCAATGAGGTTTCCCTTAAGTGATTAGTTAATGTTCATGGAATTATCTGAGTTATAGGATAATTTTGAATGTTGTGACAATAAATGAAGGGGGAATTATGATATACAAATATTATCATATGGTTCACTTATGACAGGAGAACAGAATGCTCTTTCCCATGAGGATCGCATCCCACTGAATAATATCAATGATCTAAAATATAATGATGAAAAGAAATGAAAAATTGCCATTTCCTAAAGAAGGGGCCATCATTTTAGAACATGGTATGGTGACCGATATTATTCCAATAGAAAAATAATATTTTATTATTTCTTAGATATTTATATAATTTTCTCTTTGTATCAGTCTTTTTGACACTATTCTCTATATGGAATATCCCCTTATACATTGAGATTATTTTATTTTCAATAAATTTAAAGACCATGCACTATAAACCAGGGTTTTCACTTTTATGGTATTGTTATTTATTACTATTTATTAATATGTATTAGTAATTATGACTGAAAATTTATATTTATAACTTATTAATAGTAATTTTATGTGATTATTACTAATTATAAATAATTATTACAAATTATAACAAATTATTACTAATTATAACAAATAATTACTAATTATCAATAATTATTAATTATTTTTTATGTTTATTAAAAATTATTTCAATCTGTTGGATATTATTACTAATAACCAATAGTTATCAATAATTATTAAAAATTATTAAAAATTATTGTTAATTATTACAAATTGGTACTATTTATCAGTAAAAAATATTAGTTATCAATAATTATAACTATTTATTAATAATTTTAACTAATTACTACTAATTAGAAACTATTTATCAATAATAATAATAATTTGTTAGGTTTAAAAGGGTCCTAGGTACCCATAGGGGGGTGAATCAGTGTTTGGAAATTCCTTCCAAACATCTTCCCGCCCCATTGGATCTCAATCTCATTTTTACAAGGGTCACTTCTTCTTCTCTTTAATGTTAGTGTTAGTCCTATCCATTTTAATTTTATCTAATGGTAATAAAATGAATGTAAATAAATAAATCATAGAATAGGACCCAAATATTCTTAATTGGTTCACCATCTTTGGGATACATCCAAGGACTATATAATGATAATGTGTCGATTGTATCAAATTCCCTATGGCTCGCTAAAAATAATTATGTTTTGTCTAGATCACTTTTTTTATTATGTTATCTCCATTTACATGATTTACAGTCTACTCACTGCATTCCCAAGGGTCACTCCCCATGTATCTTTCTCAACCTCATTATCAGTGGAAACGATCATTGTCTTCCTATTCATTTACACAATACTCTTGGACGGTATCCAATCACAGTTTATGGAATTTTAGTTACCATTATTTTGATGAATGAAAACATACTCAACTATAAATAGATGTTTTTTTGAATTTCACCTTTCACCCATAGATGAATACTAATTTTCTATGTACTATTAGTTTGCAGGAATTTATTTCATAAACTGTTTTAGTCCTTTCCCGAACATCCTTGAGTACTCCATGGACCTCTGTCCTACCTCGGAAAACTGGGTTCCACCATATGGTGTCATTGCTTCTCAAACAACTTCCCCTATATAGACCATCCCTACTTCAGAGGTGGATTCTTCCCCCATAGACCTCCTATCCTTCATGGACCCCCACAACATCCATGAACTTATGATTCTACGTGAACCATCTAAACTTTTTGGACCCTTTACTTTATGGGTGACAGTTCACACATAAAATCCCTTCTGTGGACTATTTTACATATTACACTTCTCCATTCAAGGAATCCTCCTCACAAATATTTTCTACTTCACATAATTCCTTTTCTCGAAATCTTTCAGAATTCACCGTAGTCAACCTAGGAAAAATATGATTTATAAAAATTATTTCTCTATGTAATGATGGGATTAGTGGTCCTTATATAAGAAAATAAAACATAAAAATCCACTAGTCTATTTTACTCAATTATTTAATGTAGTATAAAATTCATCATGTTATGTTCCCTTTTCATGAACCGTTTTCACTTATAGTCTGCGTAGTGATTTGATACATTACGACACACAATATATTTTGAAAACAAAACCCTTTGAGCCTCCTAAATCATCACCTCTCAATTGAAAATGTTGTCCATCCTATGGATGAAAAAACTCCTCTCTACCACAAGACATGACCTTCTATGAACTATTTTCCTCTTGCAAACCATAATAATTCCCACAAACTACAATTTTCTAATGAACCTTTTTCCTTAAATATTCTGTGTACCATCCTTGATAGTCTTCATAGATATAATATTAATAAATCCATACTATTTTTTATTTCCTTCAATGTTCTGTGAGCTCCCTATAATTTCTAGGAACTATGTTTCTCAGACAGCAAACTGATCATTCCTTTTGAGAAATCATTCTTTTGCAAAAACAACAAACTCCCAATTTTAAGGCCCATAAATTTGGAAATAACTAGAAAATGGAGCCACCTAAAAAACATGGTTTGGAAACATCAACCATAGTCAATCATAGTCATCCATATTTTCCAACAAACACAATCAACCGAAAAATATCAGGAGGGTATATTAAAGTAATTTTCTTAACACCATTCATTACTAATTTTTACAAATTATAACTAATTATCGACAATTACTTACTATTAATTAGTAATTTTTACTAATTACTTCTAATTATAGCTAATTACTTCTAATTATTACAAATTAAGACCTTTTATCTGTAATTGTTACTAAATATCAGTAATTATATCTAACTAATAATGATTATAAATAATAATTATTAATTATTTACTATTTATGATCAATTATTAATATTTATTAATAATTATAACAAATTAGTAGAGATATTTTACTATTTATAATTAATTATGACTAATTATTTACTACTTTTCAGTAATATTTACAATTTATTAGTCATTATTAGTATTATTTACTATTTAATACTATTTATTACTAATTATTACTAATTGTTACTAATTATCGGTAATTATTATTATGTATTAGTAATTATTAATAATTTTAGGTAATTTTTACTAAATATTACTAATTATCAATAACTATTAAGACTTAATAATAATTACTAGTAATAATTAATATCTATCTTTAATTATTTCCAATTATTACTAATTATAAATAATTAATTACAAATTATTATTAATTATTAATATTTATTTATGCTTATAACTAATTATTGGTAATTATTTAATATTTATTTATAATCATCACTAATTAATATTAATTACTGTTAATTATTGGCAATTATTATAAGTTATTACAAATTATTAACAATTATGTATAATTATTTACTATTTTATCCCTAATTTGTTCTAATAATTTACTTTATATCTATAATTATTACTTATTATTTATAAAAATTAGAAATTATTTACTATTAATAGGTAATTATTACTTTTCATTACAAATTATGTCCATTATTTACAGTTTATCGGAAATTATTACTATTTAGTACAAGTTATTTAATTTTTTTACAAACTATCATTAATTTTTACAAGTTATTAATAATTATTGGTAATTGTTACTAATTATTGGAAATTTTATCTTATTATTAATAATCATAGATAACTATTAGTAATGAATTCTAATTACCGGTATTTATTAATAATTACTGATGATTATTACCAATTATTACCAATTAACTGTAATTATATACTACTTATCGATAATAATAACTATTTATTACTAATTGTTACTATATGTAATTACTAACATATTTTACAAACTATTGTTAATTATTACTAGTTATTTGTAATTTTATCAAAATATTACAGGTTATCAGTAACTATTAGTAATTATTACTGATTACTGGTAATTATTATCAATTATTGATAAATATTTCCAATTATTTCTAATTACTTCTAATTATATATAGTTAATATCAATTACAACTAATTACTATTAATTACTTACAATTAGTGCTAATTAATAATAATTAATACTACTTATTTCTAAATAATACTATTTGTTACTAATAATTTATAACTACTGTAAATTCATAATAGTTTTTAATTAATTATTAATATTTATTCCTAATTTCAAATAAATTAAATTAATTAATAGTTGAAATAGTTTGATATAAAATCTTTAAAAACAACAATTTATGAAAATAAAAATATTGAAGTGATCATGAAACCTTTTATATAAAAATTCCAATTTATACACCTTATACAGATCCCCATTTCACAAGCTCTAGAAAAAATCCCTTATGAATGTTAAAAAATAAATGATAATCTAAACGTCAATAAAAGGAGGCCCTTTTACCAGGGATAGAATACCGTGATAATGGATCCTTTTATCATCCGTGAGGAAAACAACAGATAAAAGGTTCCTTTATGAGGATTAAAAAAAGAACAGATGGAAGTAAAAAAATATTAATTTCATGGGATTCACCAGGTGAGATTACACCCCCTTTTATTAGTACATGACCCCTTTTTGTGAGTACTCTTCTTTGTCCCCATTGAATGTTATCAGGGCTAGAATAATCCTCTCACCGACACCCACGTGCACCACCTCATGGGTTTGATCATGGGGTCTCAACCCGCACATATATGTGCCCTTACAACTGTTCTATGATTTTTGGTTCTTTATTTAATTATATAACTATTATTTCTATATATTTTATTACATATTAATTCCTATATTTAATCATATATATATATAAACTTATGTACAAAATATGTTTTTTTTGTGTTTTTATAAATATATACATACTTATATAGGTACATATATATATATATATGTGTGTGTGTGTGTGTGTACGTGTTTATAGATGTAAATAAACATATTTACATTTATTTACATATATTATATATCGATATTTATGAACATATATTATAATATATATATATATATATATATATATGTTTTTCATGCAGAAATAATAAAATATATTTATATATACAATTAGTAGGAATATAAATATTAGTTAATATAAATATATATACACACACAAATATATTTAGAAATATATATTATATGTAAATATATATACAATTATATTTATAAAATTAAAATTTTATGTGTAAATATATAAAAATATGAATATATGTGTTTATATTTAATTATAAATAACTCTATAATATGAAAAATATTAAAATATTAACATAATAATTGTCATATGAGTGTAGTTATAGAAAATAAAGTGAACCTCCATTGAAAAATATAGTAAGACCACCTTAAATGAGACTCAAATTATTTCAGACGTTCAAAAATTAATGTATAGAAAAACATTGTTTTGGAGGAAATTCAGGCCTTTTGACCTAAAAACATTATTCTAGTTTCAATTAGGTCACCATGATGTAGAAATTTGTGAAATCTATGATTTGATATGCGATAAAGATCAAACAGATTATCGGATCAAATGTTATGGTCATTGGAAGTTTGAGTAAAAAATGTAGATTATTTAGATAATTTATTAATTTATTTGAATTTTCTATCATTAAATTGTTATTTAATGACTGTTACTCAATATTAATGAGAAAATTGTTCATTAATATTAATTTTTATTTTTTATGAGAACCATTTTAACAAAATATATTATATATTATATGGATTATATATTCAGTATTATATAAATCATATTTTATAAATTATACTATATTTATTCCAATATAAATATATTTTTATATTAATATTTTATTATTAAATATATATATATATATATTTAATATGTATACCATTTAACAGTTCTAAAAAGCATAAATAAAGGGGATACCTTTATCAATGATTTGTTAGCGCTGATAGTGGGTAGTGCTGAATAAACTAAAATCTATTGTACTGTACATAGAGAAATATGAAGAGAAGCTCCAAAATTATTATAGATAAACGATGCTTGATGGAATTATACAAATATGTTTAGTTGAAATGGAATATTTTTGAGGAAATGGTTTCAGAAAATTATTTTATTTTTGACAGAATCTACCAAAAATAGTGACCACAATAAATAGTTATGACAACAAATGAAAAAGAATTCTTTACGGATGACCAAGTCTGTTGCTAATGTTACTCACCATAAAATGATTTTATTTACTCCACTAATAGACTATTTTAAATGAAAATTATCTTGTCATCACGAATAACATCATTTACGACAAAACGGTATTTTTCCAAATTTTTACAACTTAAGGGGATCTCTTCACAAATAATATTATTTTCAATGTCAATCATAATTTCATCTCAAATAGACCATTCCCATGACATGAAATTTGTCATCGAGAAGTATTTACAATGAATATTTATAATTAAATTAAATCATATATTTATTTGTGATGGGTTTTTCATTCCATAAAAATAACTCAATGTTATTTATTATTTGGGATATGTTCATATCTTGTCGCAAGTGACCCATTTCAAAAAATATTTTCCCTATAGTGTCATAATTATTATGTTTAATAGTATTTTTAGAGTGATTTCAAAAATATGGCTATAGTTTCAAATGTTCCACAACAAAATATTTTTCATATGTTTTATATAGCTATAATAATTAAAATTTTATTTATTCATAACGTGATTTTATTTATAATTGATTGGTTATTTATAGTGTTTATCATCATACAATTCCCATTAGTAACATAATTTTTAGCGATATTAAAAATGTGGATTTTAAATGTGCGAGATGAAACTTTGATCAGCACTAAAAGAAATTTTTGAGATAAGTGACATTAAAAGTGGGAAACCTTTACCAGAGATAGTAAAGTGTTGTAAAAGGGTGACCTTTATCAGTGCTTAAAAACAATCATAAAGGGTGCCTTTTATTATCACTATTTTTAGCACTGATAAAGGATGGCCTAAAGTATTGTGCAGTTAAAATTACAGCAAACTGAAACTGAAAATTCATTATTATATGGGAAATTCATAATTTAAATTGAAATCTAAATTATAAAACAACTTTAAGAAAATAAACAGTATATTATACACATTTCAAACATTGTTTTATATAATTACATTAGCTAGTACTATAACAAACATTAAATAACATCATGGATTTCATTTTATTCCTCACTTGATACCCTCTCAAAAAAGACTAATCATGGTATCATATGTTGAACAAACCTTCCCAACATGAGAAAAATAATCATCCTGTATAAAAATCATTTCCTATGTTATTTATACTATAAAGAAATAAAATAAACAACAATACATTAGTAAACTATCAATTTTAAATAAACGGAGACACTTGTAGTCATACTAATCCAACCCTGAATTGGATTGATATGTGGATTCTTTCTACATGTCACAAACAACTTAAGGAACATTTTAATAGAGTATCCAGACTATCCAAATGTGTTTTCTCGGTTTTGTGTATGTCACATATGTTTTTAGTAAAACATCACATTATTATGAAAACACTAATAATGAGTCATACTGGTCACATCATGTGTTAGCATGATGTGAAATTGGTTCACACACATCAAAAATAAATTATGTACAATTTTCATAATGTATTATGAATATTTAAGATCATTATCTTTGTTTTTATTGAGTGGCACTTTTTTAACTAAATTGTCAATTTTAAAAACATTACGAACACTTTGAGTCATATATGGTACACCGTGAATCAGATTAAGCAGTGGATGATTCCTACATGTCAAAAAATGAAATATGGATCATAGTCTTAAAGTATAAAAATAATCAGAATGAATTTTCATTATTTTAAATATGTGAGGCTTGTTTTGAAATAAAATGTCAATTTCAAATAAAAATAAACTCATAGTATATTACATGTCATATTATGTTCCAGGATGATGTACATATGAATTCTGCACTTCATAAACTATTTGATGACTGTTTTTCAGTTGTATAAATAAAATATGAATGTGTTTACTCTGTTTTCATTATTTCATATGCCTTTTTTCCCTAAAATTTCAATTTAAAATGATAAGACATACATTGAGTCATACCAGTCACCCGATTTTTTGTTTTGACATGAAATTGATTCATACACGTCACAAATTAAATTGAAATTATTTTTAAATATTATCAAGACAATCCAATCGTGGTTTAATATTTTCGGTGTGCGATACATGTTTTGAACTAAATTTTCAATTTTAAACTCCTAACAGAAACATGAGTCATATCAGGTAAACTGTGTATCAGATTTAGGTGAGGATGATTCTTACATGTAAAAATTTATTTAAGGATAATTTTTCGAATATGTCAAAAAATATGAATGAATTTTATCAATTTTGAGTATGTGATGTTTTTATAGAACTATAATGTCAATTTTACATAAATAGACACACTTACAGTGATAAATACAATAATGTATGTCAACTTGACATTTGGATGATTCATAACATCATAAATGACTAAAGAAACATTTTTATATAATATCAATAAATTATGGATTAATTTAATATGTTTGGATTATGTCACATTAATTTTTAAATAAAATGTCAATTTTAACTAAAAGAAATGTTTGAGTCATTCTGGTCACATCACTTATCAGTTTTATATGAGATTAATTCTTAGATGTCTCAAATTACATATGAATCATTTTAATAATGTATCAAGAAAATATGAATTTTTTTCCATTATTTCATTGGTTGATGCTATTTTTTACCTAAATTATCAATTTTAAACTGATAACAAACACTTTGAGTCATAACAAGAACACCATTTATCAAATTGAGGTGATGATGATTCGTACTCATCATAAATGACTTATGGATTATTTTTCAAATATAAAAAACATTCATAATGTGTTATATCCTTTTTGAGATTGGGAATTATGTATTTACCTTAAATGTTAATTTTAAATGAAATGACACACATAGAGTAATACCGGTCACACCGTCTTTAGGATTGAGGTGCAGATGATTCTTACTCATAAAAAATTTCTTAAGTATAATTTTACAATTGGATCATGAAAATATGAATGTGTTTTCTTATTTTAAAGTATGTAGTAAGTAACCATTACTAAAATGTAAATTTAAATTTAAAACACATACTTTAATCCATATCAGTCACATAGAGTGTCAGTTTTATATGAGACTAATTCTTATAGATCAAAAATAATATATTAAAAATTTTTCTAAACAATAAATAAAATATGTGAATTTTTTTCTTGGTTTTCAATGAGTGACATATTTTGAACTCAATTTTAAATATTAAATTTATAATGGACACTTTTATTCATACCAATCACACCATGTATCAGATTGAGGTGTGGTAGATTATTATACACTAAAAATGGCTTACTGATCATTTTTCAAAATCATAAAAAATATCTGAATGATTTTTTCACAATTTTGATTGTTTCACGTGTGTTTTGAAATAAAAAATCAATTTTAAATAATGATACACACTTAATGTCATACCGGTCACCCCATATATCAGATTGATGTAAACTAAATTCCTTATTATTAAAAATGACTTCTGAATCATTTACTAAGGTGTAAAGAAAATCCAAAATTGTTTGATCAGTCTTGAGTAAGCCATATTTATTTTTTATTCAAATGTAAATTAATACTGAATAGTCATACTTTGAGTCATATCGGCCACACTATGTGTCAGTTTGATGTGATACTATTTCATTCATATCAAAAAATGACATATGAATTGTTTTAAAAAAAATATTACGAAAATCCAAGACATTTTTATTGATTTTAAATGAGTGATACAATTTTTGAACAAAATTTTCAATTTTAATCTGATATCGAACACTTTTGAGTCAGATTGGGAACATTATGTATCTGATATGGGGGCGGTTGATTCCTACATGTAAAAAAATATTTATGTATCGTTTTCCAAAATTATCAACAAAATAAAAATGAGTGTTCTATGTTTTTAGTGTGTGGTGTTTGTTTTTAACAAGAATGTCAATATTAAACTTGAAACATGTATTTTGAGTCATATTAGAAACATCATGTATCAGATTGAGGTGAGGTTGATTCTTACATGTAAAAAATGACTTATAGACCATTTTCATAATGTATTAAAATAAGATGATGGCGTATTCTTAGTTTCAAATAAATGAAGTTTATTTTTAACAAAAAAAACTATATTATAAACTAAAAACGTCCACTTAAAGTCATACCATGTACACTATGTATTAGATTGATGTGTAGCTGATTAAGGTAAGAATAATTTTTACACCATCCCACATAGCTTCAAACATGTTACTAGATCTACAATATCAGGCACACCATGTATTTTATTTAGGTTTGGATGATTTCTACATGTCACAAATAAAATATTAATAATTATCATAAAGTATCAAAATAATATGAATTTGTTTACATGGTTTTGAGTAAGTAACATGTATTTTGATCTAAAATTAAAATTTTAAACTAATAAAAAATACACTGAATCATACTAGCTATACCATGTACCATACTTAGTTTTGGTTGATTCTTATATTTCACACCATGTCTTTTAATTTTTCAATGCATTAATAATTCGTGTTTATCAAACAATACTATTGTTTGATAACCTAAAATGATTAATATATTGCAGAATAATTAAAAAAGTGCATCATCATGAGTGTATCACCATAGTTGAGTGAATAATCATAATACATAAGTGTGTCATGATTGTACCATCCTTCTTTATGATCTCTATGAAAATTAACGAAATAAGTAATAGATTAAAATAATAAGGAAATTTACTAAAAATAGTTTTTAAAATGTTGTGATAATTCACTAATTATGTTTTAGTAATTCAAATCATTATGATGTTGGTAAAAAATCTGACACCATGTATTATGCCTATTTTTTATAAACCAATCTATTTCATATTTTGAATATGAGGACTTTTATGAGTCTTGGTAGTAAAAAAAAATAAGGTATTGGTAAATATTTTAAATTAAATTTTAATTATCATTCGAAATATCACTTTAGTGATGCTATTTTGTTGATGGAATATGATATCATTCATATTTTTTTATCCAATATAAACATAATGATTTACATTTTCTTATTTTGTGAACTACATAAACATTAAAGAAAATAATTAATTTTATTTTATATGTGTTTTCTTGTGAACTATTACTATATATACACCAATACATATCCATTTGAGGACGTCGATAAGGTTTTTGTTCTCATGAACTATCCTAATGCTTTGATTTTGATGATATTTTATGATCACCCTATTTTAATTGAATTTTCATCAAAACATAAATTAAAATGGATAAATTTATATTAATTTTTAAAAAAATCATGTTGTGTATTACAAATTTACAAACGTCGTCACATGGGTTCGTTTTGTTGAGTATCCATGAATTTAATCCATAAAATAAATCTATAGAGTATCCAAAATGATTTTACTAAATAACCAATGTTATCTAAAAAATAAATATGTAATTAAATGAGTGGAAATAAATTTATATGATTAAATTTTTTATTTTTACCCCAAAATCAAGGGTATTAAGAATATTTTATCATCTTTATGTTTTAATTAAATCATTGTGCCCATTATTTCAATTGTCCATATATATTACATTGGTTACAATGTGTATAGTTGGGTAGAAGTGACATGAGGAATAATGAGTCAATAAAATATATTCACAGGGCTCTCCTTTCAAATAGTATAGATATATATCCCTAAAAAAATTATGAATAATATTTAGTTATAATTAACATAGTTGATAAACAATTGTAATAAAGAAATCATGAAAACAACCCAAGGGTATAAAATTACCATTGAGACTCCTAGAAATTCAATCATGAGGATTTCATTCAATTATAAAGACATATATATTCTGTAATGGCCTCTCCATAAATGTGTTCCTCAAAATAAATTTAGGAAAAATCACCACTTCCTAATGATGTATCCTCATGAATCATTAATTTATATAAATGTGGATGTTGAATAGTCAGGGTAATGTCACATTGTTAAGTATTTTTATTGGTTTTCTAATCCTTTATATCATCATGTTTTATCCTTCTATCCAACCTCTTTAATTTTTTCCTCTGTAATAACATTCATTGGTTTAGAATTTTTTTCATTAATTGTTACTGTTTTTTTGAAATTAAATATTAAATTAATATTTCATTATTGAAATGTATTTTTACAGGATTTAATGGCCATTCTTGGATAGTTCCAAAAGCTTGATCGACCATATGAATATCTACATCATCAAGTGTAATAGTTATCTATTTGTTTGGGTCATGTGATATTTGAATCCCCACTCTCAAATGACCTATTTTAGTTTTTGATTTTTTATAACATATACTTGGATATTATAAATGATACCCCTAGGAAAAAGGAAATAGGTGAGTGTTGATAGATATAAATCAAAATCATTTTCACCCTTTACAATATCAGTAAACGAAAGGTATACATGTCTTCCTGATTCTCATTTCAGAGATTAAATTATAAAAATATTGATTTTCTTTTCTAAGAGAGATCTTTGAGGGGAACAGATTATCTCAAATTGGGTGGGGGTCATCACGCAGTTTATATTCATTTTTTGTTTCCTATCTTTGATTATTTCCCAAAACATTTTCTAACAAATTTATCTCCAAATTATATTTTTATAATATAGAAGAAAAATATACAGTTAATTGTTCCATTTTCTCACCTCATATTATTTTTCATTACATTTCTCATAATATGATCATGGTGAATCCCTAAAATGTGCACCTCTGATGTGGCCATACGGTTCTGGCCACTGATAGTAGTTTTTCATTGGGTATAATAAATAAATATTATTGTGTCCAAGTTACATAAAAATATATCGGAAAATAAAAAATCATTGTTATGTAATATTGATTTAAAGAAAAAAATTATTATGTCATACTTGCACATGATTCCAACAATTTTTGTTGGTTTTCGTCTATTAGTATCCTGTCTTTATTTACACCTTCCTCCTTCTATAGCCTATGATGTGGGGTGGAAGTAAATTTGGATTTTTATACGTAAATATTATTAGAAACCAAGGAACATAACTATATTTTTGTTTCATGTCACATAGAAGTATTATGATGGATTCAAAATACATACAATTTTTTCAAGTGTAGCGTACCCCACCCTTGATTTAAATTAGTGGTATTTTGGTTTTTATACTAATTTATTATTTTAAGCATTTATTTGTTGTTTTAGAAATGAAAAATTATTTATTCAATGAAATTGATTCATGTATTGTACTAAAATGTATTTCCAGTCACAATTTACATGAAATGATGTCTCCTCATGATGACCATTAAACACATCTCATTCTTATTGTTTGTTCAGGTGTGAAAAAATATTTGGTGCGTGTGGGTTTATTTTCCATTCTATATTCATGATATGATACTTTGTAAGAATTTTATGAAGTCATCTATGAGAATTTTTTGTGATAATGAATAACGATTTCATTTCAATGTAATATACTGTAAATAAAATCTACAAGGTAAAATGATTATTAAATAAAATTTTCATTTTTTTAGTAAATAAATAAATAATATCGTAATATTATCAAAAAACCTTCCAAAATTAGTGAATGAAACATGGGAAAACATTGTACAATGAATCTATATCAACCAGCACACACATGCGAGTTGTGATTCCAATGTAACAACTCATCATGGACATGTTGGGGTTAATAGGTTGGTCAAGGGCATTGTATCTAACCATGAATGTGATGACTTTTGTTTATTGACATAATAATTTCTAATAACACCATAAAACTGTGAAAATATTGTTTTTTGGGGACATAGGTTTTTCACCATATACCATTTCCACATCTTTAATATTGTCAATATGTTGTTCCTCTATATTGGAAGCATCAAAATGTTCTGAAGGATGTTTCTCCTATAAATTGGGATGGATAATAATTTGAGAAACCTATAATGCATTAGGATTTATAGCATTGGCATGTGTAAATGTCATTATTAACATAATTGGTCAAAAATTTAATTTATATTATGTAAATTAGGATGTAAATAAAAAATAATATGAGGTTACATAATATATTATAAAATAAATATATAAACTGATGGTTGCAAACAATTGTTTATCAGGTTGGAAGTATTTTTACCCCCATTCGTGTATCCAAATCCCATTATTGTGGTCTCCACTAAAACCCTAGAATTCATATACAATGCGAATACTAATAAAATATTATTATGTCTCAATGAAATGGTCATCCTAAGTTAAATTGACATTTGACCCTTTAGTGGTTTTGGTCAATAATAAGATAATTAAATTCATACAGTTTGATGGATTTGGAATAAACAAGACTTTTACTACATGTGATTCCATTATAAACGCTTTGTATTTGTACCCTTCCTCATAGAAATCTACACATGAATCTCAATTCATATATTTTAACACCACTCCTATTATCAACGCACATATGTTGAAAAACTATCATATAGAATGTTGTATAATCAAACTCCCATATTTGTTTAATGATAAAAAATTGTGAAATATTTACATAAATTGGATTTTTGTCTTTGGTACCAGAAACATGCATCGATTTAGCCACAAGTATAACTACAGTATTTTTCATGGCACTACATTCATCAGGTTAATTTTTATAGAACATATAACCACTGATTACATAACCATTATAAGATAACACATACAAACTTAGTCCTCTTTCTAGCCATCGATGTCGTTATGAAATGGAATCCGTATTTTGGTTGAATCCTTACAAATATGGTCAGGAAACCATCCTAAAAGCAGTTGATTACGTGTATTTATTTTCTAGATTTCATCCCTTGAGAGAATCAAAATACTAATAATTATTTTCCGGGTTTCAACATATGGATAAAACTCTAAATCTATTATGAAAAAACTAAAATGGTCTTCTTAATCCTCCCCTATAAAAGTAATTGGGAAAACTATTTTGAAAATTAATTAACCCAAATTCCAATTGTTTTGATGAGATTTCAGGAGAATAATTCTTTCCATAACATAAAGGTATTTAGTATATAATTCAATATATTTATCAACAATATATCACTCCACAATAAAACCATGTGTTCTACTTTTGTTTTTGACATACCCTTTCAAAATCATCATATACCATTAAATAGGGAATATGAATGTAAAACATATTTTACCAAATATTCGAAATACTCTTACCAAGTGACCCACCATATCAAATAATAACACTGGGGATAAAATATCCAATTCCCATAATGTGGCATCAATATCATTTTTCATAGTTTGAAAGGTCACTCGCTCTAAAATTTTATTGCATATATCCTTTAAAAAACAAATCATTGTTAATATATCATAGGAATTCTTAGTAAAAACTAAACAAAAAGATATAGAAATTAGATCTTGTGTCAAAACATGATAGTTATGTGATTATCAACCCTTTTCCATTAAATTAGTCATTGAAATGATATTATTAGTATTTGAGAAATAATCCTCTAGAAACATTAAATCATTTATGATTTTTCAAAACCAATATATATCTTTCTTTGAAGGAGTGTATGTAGCTCGTGTAATGAAATTCCAATTTTTACTCGTTACTAGAGCCAACACTTCCCGTATTCTCTTGTTAATCACATCCAACCTAGACTTAATTCCCTCTTTTTTTCAAGGTGCATTTAGAAAAATGTTGATGAAATTATAAAATACATTTTTCCAATATTCATAACGTCCTAAATATTTTTGACATACAAACAATTCCAATATTATAATTAAAAAAACAAAAAACAATTCAACTAGACTTATAATTATTTTCAATAATAGTTTACCAATAGTAGTTTCTATATGTTTTACTTTTCAAATTGTTGATAACCAATTATTGTATTCGGTGTTGTATGTTTTTATGAACTCCCATCAAATAATTTCATTTAAAATCAATACTTATTTTAATATGGTTGAAATCTATGATGTCTTAGAAACATAGTCATCAATGATTTTTTCGACCTAATTTTTTATATCCCTTTTTTATAAAAGGAACACCGTTTATTTTCATTTATTATATATCCTTAAAAATTTATATAAGGAAATGATTAATTTATCACCTTTTTCGACATATCTCTTAATGTGAAATATTCATTTCTCTTAGAATCCTATAATTTAACACCTGAATCCCACAATAATTTTAAATCATTTAATAATAGATCCACGTAAACATAAATATCATTACCCAATTGTTTTGGTCCAGATATATTAAAAAATAACATAATATATTTTCCTTTCATTCATAACCTTGGTGGAAATATATAATTGACAATCATAAATAATCACGTATTGTGAACGCTACATTGAAAACCAAAAGAAATATCTTCTACTGTAGATAGTGAAGGATGAAATTTTCTCAGCTCATTTCAACATTCAGGATACTCATTATCAATTTTTTTCACTGAGTTGAGTTTATTAGGTGATGAAGTTTCCCATATTTATTTCGTGTATCTACATGCCACATCATTTTTCATGTGGTATCCTCACTTATATATAGAATCCTAAACATTATAATTATTGGAAATTTACAAAAAACTCTCTTTGGACCTGATTCATCATTCATAAATCCTGAAGAACCACACATTCGGAAAATTTTATGTGATTTATAGTACTTGAGATACAATATAAACTGATTTAGATAGGCATGTATTCTTCCAAAGACTGTACTCATTGAACATAGAATTTATTTAGTGTCATATATTCTACAACATGTCTCATTATCTTCTAGGATCCTATCACTCAAGAAAAAATGATATTCAATAAAAATGGAATCACCCCATGTATTTATATATTTAAATTATATAGCTTTAGAATAGATGAGAATGAAGTATATATAGTAGAGCCAATATTCAATGGAATTTTTTCACATCTCCTTATCTTATCGAAAAATTATGGACTATCTTGGAGTTCACCTTCAACCATATTTTTCATTTACTCAATATAATCTTCATAATTTTTTCTCACATCCTCGATATAGACATCATTATTATCAACCCTTTTAATCATATTAGATGATCCATAAAATACACTCTTATCCTAGTCACAAGGTAAATTAATTTTTTACTATGTTTAGTAAAAATTTTATATCTTCAGTCTTTTCCATGACCAAAAAAGTGTACTTACAACTCCTATAGACTAATTAGTCTTTAATAATAACATCATATACATGGAAAAATGATTTCAGAATGTTATTATGCATGATATTTTACAAATGTTATGAAATATTTCACCCATTCCTCATAATATATAATCCTATGATTGGAATCCTTCCATTTTAAATTCATATCATTTCTGTTTGATTCAATAATAATAATATTTAACAAATTAAATAAATTCACATAAATTCTATTTTTAGAACCCAAAAAAATTATTATTAAAAAACCAATTAAGATACATGATCTAATTTTTTTAATACAATAAGAGTTGAATGATGGGTATTCAAAAAAAATCACAGTTTATCAAAAAGGCCCTTCAAAAACCCATGACATGAATTTTAATTCATTAAAAAAATACACCACATTAAACCAAAACATTTATTAAATCAAATAAAAAAATTTAAAAACCCCAAGAGGCCCCAAAAATCACTATTATTATAATAAGGATTTGAAGAATTAAATATCCACTTATAAAACATGGAACAAATATAAAAATTTGACCCAGGGAATTTTTGTTTTATTGGACAACCGACTTTTGAATATTACATTTGGATAATCCCATTTTGATGAAAACATATAATAACCATGTTTAAGATATAGAATTTGATTTCCTGAATCACCCTTTGTCCATACACCTGTATGAATTTATAAATATAGATACCACTCATCTTGTTGGGAATATTTCAACATCATAATGTTACTATATGAATTAATGTATCAATATGTATATCTATACAGTCTTTGTTTAATTTTATCATTAACAAGAAATGCAAAAAACAATTTTACTTCATCATGGTAGAGCTTTATATAAATATACTATCATTTTCATGAAATAAAAAATCCATAGAGCCTACATCAAGAACCTTTGAATGATATTAATTACCGTTAATTTTATTATAATAAAGCAAAATATCAAGAATATAAGCCAATGTTAAATACTCAGCATGTGGTGTAGCATGTTGGTGTTCAAAAATAGTGGATTTATCAAGCCTCACAATGCTAATTATATTTTATTTATTTTGTTAGTTATGTTGGTGTTTGAGAAATCAAATATCTTATATCAGTATATTCATACTCTATCAGTGATTATGTAAGATGTGTTGGATTGTGATGTAATATAATCATCTGATGACATGTAGTAAACTGAATCCATAAATGTATTTTTATATCTTATGACAAAGTTATTTCAAATGCGATAGTTCATTTGACATCCATAATCCCTATGAAATACCCATATGTTCCTTCCATATCACAAGTCTAAAATATATATCAAATCTATATCCCTAAAATTATATATATGGTAATAATGTTAAAAATTTAATAAAGTGTTAAAAAATATAAATTTTTTTAATTCAATATCCGGATTAAATTATTAAGATTTTTTTAAAAAAAGAATACAAATAAAGAGTATGTTTATATCTATGAACAATATTGTGAAATAATATTTATAAATAACTATAAAAATAAAAAATTAAAAAAACCTTAAAAATTATTTAATCTCACTTCGTAATTCATATAAAATCTATAATCAGTTAAATAGATATAAAAAGGATTGGGGTTTCTATTCCTAGTATTGAACGTAAATTAGAAAAACTGTATGAATTTGATCCATGTGAGTATGAGGGACCCTGGAAACCTAGATCTGATTATAGTATGTGCTTCACAAAAACTATGTCGACTTATAATATTTAGTTAGCACATTACATGATATATGGGAATGGTTTTTGTAATGAATTGTTTGGGGATCCATACAATCAAGAAATAATTTTTATAAAAAATTAATAAAAAACAATTATAAAATTATGGTACATATGTAAATATATGTGGTGACCCTCACTCCAACATCCCAGATTCATTGCCTTATACCATTACATTGGAATAAGAAATTAGGAATTTAAACCTAAAGGACATAATATATTAGTATTCTTGGTAGACTAGATACATAATTGAAATTCACGTTAAAATTTTGGACAGAAAATATAAAAATATCAAACACTTAGAATCCACTTATTTACCATATAATATCCCTTTATATATATCACAAATCATATCCTCATATCTTAGGGAAAATAAAACATAAGGGATGGGATCATATGCTCAGTATGGGTAAGTGTAAAGAGAATGATGTAAATAAATATGGCATAATAAAAATGGAAAGGTAAACAACTAAAACATAAGTCATTGAATTAATAACATGATCACAATATAGAATTAATAAATAGTAATCAAGTACTTCCATATATATATAATCACATGATCATGAAATTTATCTGTGCATATTATAACAAATTTAATAATATTATGTTATATCAATAACTGAATTCATAATGATGGAATGCATAACAATGGATATCTAAAACTTACCATAGAGGATTCATTCCTAGGAATATAATAGTTTTAGGCATTTACTCGAAGAATATAATACCATCAAGGTTTTATTCCAAGAATCTAATACCATCAATTCTTTATGAAAACATCTAATAAATGGGTAAGGCCTCTGCCAAAACCATATATTATTTTTCTAATAGAATCGATTGATGCATTGATGAGATTACATTTATCAGTCCATAACACATGTAATACATGTCCAAATCATTCATCATATATCAAATAATTTATTTTATTTGTAAATATTATCCCTTATTAAATAAGAAAATTGAGTAAGGGATACAAATTTTTCAATATTTCTATAGTTTACCAAATAATATTCCAAATAAACACCATATGTAAAAATCAAATATAGTTTAAAAATCAACCATATCCACGACACAAGAATTTTTATATTTAATATAAATTTGATTTTAATGGAAAAACTATTATAATAATTTTTTTGTTTCAATATAATGTTAGAAATCATAAAATTAAATTAGATTGTTCAATACCATTTACCACATGATAATACTCAATTCAAATCACTTTTTAAGATATACTTCTAACTAAAAATTAATATTCCATTAATTTTTAATGAATAATGATATTAAATTTTATATGTTTAGTATATATACAACATAAATATGAATTTGTTTATAAAAACCAATTAGTAACAATGTAATGTAAAATGAGAAAAAATACCTTACCTTACACATCCTTTTTGGTTGAAAAAGATTTAGAATCTTATATAGTGGTTTTAAACATGTGATTAACTTATTTTATAATCATATTAATATTTATAACAACAAATATTATAATTTTATAACATCTTATAACCCATTCATTAATAACCTTTAATTATTTTAATTTTTTTGGGCATTAATAACCTAGTTTTTTCAAGAATGTTTCATTAAGAAGGATTTGGTCCATGAGCATATTATATAGTTATATCATTTCCTAAAATAATAATAATGACATAATTATCACATTTTCTACATAATTTAAACATTTAAACCCAATAATTATAGGTGGTTATGGATATTTAATTATGTTTGGGTTATATAGATGGTAGGTTTTATGTACGCATGGGAAACATTTTCCATTTTTCAATGAGAATTTGGCAATAGAGGTTAGGAATAGATAACTTTTTACATAATTAAATTAATCTCATTAATACAAAATTATATATTTATATATATAATTCATGATATTTGGTGATGAAAATAGAATCACATCACTTCGTGTAGGTGGTAGTCCACACATAGACGAATGACATTATCGTCAATCATTGAGTGAAATAGCAAGAAAATAAAATGTTATTTAATATTTAAGGACTGGTAAATATGTCATTAGTATAATAATTATGTCATGTATATCACATATTATCATTTAAACTATTGATAGTCTTCTTCTATAAATAGTGTTTGTGAAAGATGAACCCCATCACTTCGTGATGTGGTTGTTCGCCATACACATAAGAGACATTATCATGTCTCCTATAGAATGGTACGTAATAAGTTATATATGTTATAATTAATAAAGATGTATAATTTATATATATATATATTATACTTTATATCCATTATAATACCCAAGAATATGAGGTGGTAACAAAAGAAATAATTAAATCTATTTGTGAGGAGGTAGTCAACAGTACACACAAATGATGATTTTGTAACCAATTTGATGGAAGTGGAGAACAGTTTTGGTCATGAACCTATTATAATAACTTCACAGCATATATATGTTAATGAGGATATTATATCACCATGTTAAAATTATAATATATGTATTTTTGGAAAGAAATAATATAAAGACACTCGTTAAAGAACAAGACCACTTCTTCAGAAATCTTACATTGGTTTGAATTAAACCCTTCAAAAGCTGGATTTATTCCCAAAATAAGGATTTTGAGATTTCGGGGTATGTTGTAAATTTATTGGGGCATGTTTTGGTTGATCATTATGGATTGAGATGTGTGAATATGTGATGGCAGTGAGTTACCTTTTATAGTTTATGAAAAGTTTCATTATTGTCAATACTCAAAAGTATTCAATATTGGGAGTTCAATATTTCCTAAAGTGGATAGAAAATTTATAATTAAAGGAATTTTTGGATGGTATGGCCTAGAAAATCCTCCAACACATAATGAAACTCATTTTTTAATCATTTTCCCTTAACTTCTATGTTTCACTATTTTAACCATTTTGGGTTGTCACTATGATAAATAATTTTATAACCTCCTTAATTTTTACGTTAGCATTAAATTAAATTAATAATTATTAGAAGCATTAGAACCAATAATTATTAATATTATATATATTTTATAAAATAAAAAAACAATGTTTTTTTTGGAAAATAATTTTAATAGAAGTGTACATAACACACAAAACACTACATTAACCATAACAATGCTAACAATGTTTTTTTATTTAGTGGTCCATATGTTCATTATAAAAGACAAATTTTCCCTTGAATGGACCATATTTTATATTTATTAGCATTAAAAATATCTTGGTAGAATAATTTATTATTTGTAATTTTAAATCAATTAATTTAATTTTCCTTTTTTATATTGTAACAGTAATGTCATTTTTGACATTATTTATTTAATTTGAATTTAAAAATATCAAGAGAGTGATGGAATTTGAATAAATTAAGTTAAAAAATTTTGAGATGATATATTCTTCCAAACAATTATTGGATGATTATAGTCCATTCAATTTATATCTCTTTTATATTTTTATTTTCATTTTTTGTAGTTAATTATTAACTAAATAATTAATCCATTGGGTTTTCTTAAGCGATTTAAGTAACTATTTCATCTCCAATATATATATATATATATATAAGTTATAAAAGATGATTTATATTTTAAAAAAATATTTAAAAATAAACCAATTTTCTATGTTTCCTTTTCCCAAAGAATTATAGATAATAAAATTTTGAAATGTATCTTTGTTGTCTTTTTATTTACTTATTGAAAAGGTCTAGTCAGAAGTCGAATCTCATAACCATTTATTAAAGAAGTGGTAAAAAATAAAATAGATAATCCAAAGTGAAGATGAGTTCATAAACATATTCAATCCCTAATCCATATAATAAAACTAGATATCAAGGAAAACCAACTCACTCCCATTATCATAATTAGAATCATCATCATCATCATCAATAGTTTGTCACTATGTCTATGAATATCCCTTATTAAGAATTAAAATAATTTTTTTGATGGACCATTCCTACTAAAGAGTGATCTGGTTCATTGAAGCATTGGATGATGACCTAGTAGTAACATTGCTGGGTAGACCAAAATATTTTTTTCTGTGACCTTGCATTTGGAGAAACCGGATCAAGACCACCACTACTGACCATCTCACCCTTACCACATAAAAAACATACATAAATTAAAGTGGATCACCACTAATTTTATATTGATGATGAATGGTGTCCAATAATACCTTGTACATTACATTATCACTTTCATAATCCAAAATATTACCCCAATTTCCTAGCTTTCTTGATGAACCGTAGGCATTTTGAATCTTTTGATGAAAATATACACACTAGTGAACATTCGATTTCCCAAGTCCATTATCTTGTCTCACATGGATTGAAATTTCATAATCTATTAGCTTCAAAATAAAACATGTCACATCAATTGGTGAAGGGTAACGAATGGTAAAAACACTAATGGACTCATCTGAAAAATTTACAAAAGGGAATGGTTTAGATGGAACCACAACTATAGAAACACCACCATTGCACATCAAATCAACTATTGTAGTCTCACAGATGACATTGTCCTTTTAATTCAGCTTCAATCCAGTCCCCACACCAACTCTAAAAATTCTATAATAATCACTTATATATGGATTAGAATTAGAAACCGCCTTAATACTGGAGTCATGGATCTATAATATGGACATTGTTCCCTCCAAACCTAAAGTAGGATGATCTACCCAAGCTGAGATTGTCTTTACCCTTAGATATATAAAAAAAGAATAGGTAATCCCATTTTGTGAAGAATTAAAATTTACATCCATTTGGATTTAATGGCTCAATACATTATAGTGTATATTTTTTATCCACATAATTCACAGATCCTTCTCCTATAATTGTGATCTAAAGTCTGAAAAAAATTACATAGACATTAAAAATATGGACATTTCTCATAATGCTGCTTAATTTTATTATTATAAGTTTTATTAGAGAGAATAAAATTATAATAAATGGTGGTAATTAGATCAATCATGACCAATATACATGAAAACATCCCATACCCAAAGAATTCATTTTCCTTATCCAAATGATTTGGGACACCAATTGTAGATGAGATGTCATGATGATGTTTTGGGTGAAACATTATCAAATTTAAACCTTGTATCCTCACCCATACCTATGAAAATGAATTCATTACCTAAAACAAATTAAAATCCATGGACCATTCATGAATTTAATGCATCCCATGATTCAATAATAGGGGTCTCTTATCCTACACATGAGATCAGAAAAAATTCCACTAAAAGGGGTAGTGGAAAAAGACACTTACTAGATAAATAAATATACATTTAGAGTACCAATATTGAAATGATATAATTCAAATAAAATACTATATACACCTATGATTGATAGTTTTAGGAAGGAAATCCCTCAATTAATGATTTTTTACCCATGGTCACCGTTTGTGAGAAAGCTTCAAAATTGTCCGACACATGAGCAACCCAAACATTCGTATTAATCATACTAGAGGAGGATCCATTAATGTAATCTAATTGGAACTGAAAATTAGAAATATATATATCTTATTTAATAAATGTAATTTCATATGTAGACCAAAATCCCATGTATTTATGTGTAGTTATCGTCTATTATATATGTAAATATGGGAATCCAGACACACAAAATCCTTAATTCGGAACCAACAAATCATTGGGAAAATGTTATCTAGGTGGATAACCATCCCCATTAACCACTTTAAAATACATTTTATCAATAGATAGACGAACATAGGAAACTCCATATGGAATGAAAAAATAATTCTGAGTATCATGTAGATCCATACTTGCATCATACCCTTGATTCACAATAGCTGCATCTGAAAATGCTGGATGTACACTGCCTAATTCAGTTGACCTCACCAGAGTTTATTGAGATAAATTATCACCAATATAAATGATAAAGGTCCCAAAATAATTCATAATATTCACCATCAAAGTAAAAACCTATATTTAAGAAAATAAAATTCCATTGGACATGTGCCCCCAAACCCTCACCCCTGCCGTCACTGTTGTATTCTTCTGTCTTTTTCATTACATTACTTATTATATGGGTCGTATTTAAATTAAATTAGAAAAGAATTTACATAATTCATTCAATTTATTGTATATAATTTAATTAAACAAATTAAATAAAATTAATATAATATTTTAGGTGATTTATAATAATATCATTATAGTTAAACACCCAACAAATCAATTTGTACCTTAAATGCAAAAATTATTTTTTTTTCTGCATTTACAATTAATTTGCGTAAAAAAATTTCCTCTTTTTATTAAATAATATAAATTATTAGGATTCAAAAATAAAATCCATTTTTCTAAATTTTACAAATATAAGGGGAATAATTTAAAACTAATTCTCCTGACATGTTAAGAAAGAAATTTGTTTAAATCAAATTGTTCAAAAGTTTGAAATGTTTTTATATCTAAATTCAATATGAAAATGATTATAATGAAACAAATTTGAATAATTGATATATAAATGAATTAATATTAATTTAAAACTAATTAAAAATATAATTTTACAATATAAATTATTTAATCAAAAAGATATTTATCAATTAAAATCTGGTATTTTTCATTATTCATTACATAATGAAATATATCCTAAAAATACAAAAAATTCAGGATATGTTTATTTTGTTATTATAATTTTAAAAATTATTATTATTTTTAAAAATAAATTTTCTAAAAGTGTTAAAAATTAATTTTAAATTCTGTAGTCCAAGATCAACTAAACAGTCTAATAGGAAAATACAGTTATTCTGAAAACAATTATTTTTCATGTAAATGATGGTTATTATCAATATATTACCTATAAATGTTTTAAATATATTTATTTTTATATTTTACTTTGTAATATCATGTTCTCATCAAGATATTTCTTAGTCTCATGTATATATACTATTTTGACTTGTGTTGATAAGTTTTGGTTTGGGTTTACCTTGGGGAGCATTTGGTGAAAATTGAGAATTTTGGAAGGAGGAAGGCATATGCATGATTGTTGTACGGTTTCCCCAAAATATACTCCCTTTCCAAAAAAACTAAAAAGCCCTATAATGATAGGTTTTTCAAGGTTACTTCATTGATTTCCAAAAAGTTTTCCCTAAATTGAGAAATCACCCTCTAGAATAATCACATGGTTAAGGCACACAAATTGGGAAAACTGTGCGTCCCTTCCCATCAGACCATGCATACATATTTAATTAATATAAAATTTATATTTTCAAATAGCTAAACACCCATATTAACCCAAAATAAACCCATATTCAACCATAAACATTATTTCTTGATTTTGGAGGCTCTCAAATAGATTACAAGAACCTCCAACCCTTTTTCCCCGCAATTCAATGCCTAAATTAAAGATATTCCCCCTACCAGTAAGTGGATATTATCCCATTTGGTACCTTTATTCTATCTCATATCTCCATAATATTATATAGGGAAGATATATTCTATCTTGTTGGATCTAGATCTATCATTTTTTGGATTCTGTTCTAGAATTGAGTGATCATGATAATTTGATCTTGAAATAGGAATTCAAGTCAAAATCACTTTCTATATCCTTTTTTCTGCTCAATATTTGGAATTCCATTGGTGGGTGTCCAATTTCAATTTTTATTTAGGTTGTTAATAATTCAAATCTAAAATTATTCATATCAATTCCCTTTTTCTGATTATAGAATTTATATTAGATGATTAGCTATTGAGTTCCTGTTTTAATTAATAAATTTGGTAAAATCGTTGATTGAGGGAATTGTAAAATTTGGAATATTGGGTTGAGAAATGGGATAATTTATTGTTGAATTAATATTCTATTAATTTTTATTTTTGAACTAGATTAATTAATTTTTGAATCAATTAATGGTAATGGTCGAGATTATGAAATAGATTAGTTTGGAATAATTAATTGTTGAATTAATTAATATTATATTTAAATTTTTAATTAGAATAATTAATTCAATTTTTTTTATTTTCGATTTTTGTGATTATATATATGATTTAAATGATAAATTAATAGCAGAATTAATTACTTAGGATGGGGTAATTAATTAATTTTTGAATTTATTAATCGAATGAATGTGATTAATTAATTTTTTAATAAATTATTGGATTGATATGAAAATGAAATTTTTGAATTTGATTAATTAATACGAGAATTAATTAATGTGATAATCATGCTTGGGACATCGTATGATGTATCAAAATGAAATTGGGTTAATTGAATTGATGAATGGTGACAACATAATTCATATGTGAAAGGAAATGATGAATGGCTATGATAGCATTCGTATGTGGTAATATTTCCTTGGTCACATGCCTTGGATGAGAACAAAACCTCACTTAGTTTGTTATGCTAATTAATTGATTCATGGTATTGTAAACATCCAAAAGTTGTTACTGAGATTTCTAGGATTGAATTCTATATTCATCTAGATTGCATGGACGATTTTTCTAGACCATGTCTAGGGTAGAGAGGTTTCTGGATGAAGGTTGTTTTCACTATCTTGTTAGTGATGGGGTGTTCACATAGGAAAATATTTTAGTCTGGCTGTTGTGTGGAATTTTTTACATGGTCTTTACGTACCCTTCCAAAAAATTTCTACTCTTCATTCTATGGGAAATGTAGTGGGAATATTTCTTTTTATGTATGAGAAAACTAGATGCCTTCAGTCAACCTCCAAAATTTATATTTACATTGAAATGAATTTGGTGAATAGGATCCCTCTAATGATAATTTTTAGTTCTTGAGGTGGATTAATGTGGTGTAAATATATTTTTTTTCAACCCCCCCACTTCTTCTCAGTTTGTAAAATCCAGGTCCATTTGGAGGATTTGTGTCACATGATTTTGGTGGAGAGCTAGAATTATACCGATGAAGATATAGGATTTTTGGGGATTTTCTAGTGAATAAAAAACATGTAATTCCAATGTCTACAAATGATCATGATAGATAGGGGAAGGATCCAATGATTCACTTCCCATCTATGAGAGTCAATAGTTTCTTTCTAGTGGGCCACTCGAGTTTAAAATATTTTCCCAACGATCTTGACACCAGTCCGTAGGTTGTGGTACCCCTACAGCTCCCAACACCTTTTCAAAGTAGAATGTTTTCATCACATTCGATCAAAATTGTAGTAGGGATGAATCAGATCAATCAATTTTATGATGAAGGAATCCATCACCTCATCTTTTTCAAGGCATTTCTGGTTTAGTTTCATGAAGGTTGTTGGAGATGGTAGGCCCTTTTTCTGGTGCAACATCTCCTCTTCCTCTACATGAGATATTATGTTCAGATAATTACTCTCCAAAGATCCAACATTTTATTTTAATGAAAGTGTATTATATATCCTTAGAAATAAAGGACCTTCCCCATTATGTATCTATACCGGGAGGGGTTATGAAGGATATTAGTGTCTGTGATTGCTCATCAAAGAGGGTGATACTTGTTTCTCATTCCTTGGAGGGTTTGATTCCATGCTCGTTGCCTCCCCTATATGATCTCTCAATAAGTTCTCAGAGTTATATGATCCTTCAAAATAGTACAATTTGTAATTATTTATCCCTAAGATGAATTACCCCATCCCTTTCCCTTTGGATTTCATGTCTCTTAGTGGCCCCATCACCCGCTCTAAATCCAAGAAGTCATGCCCATATGAATACTCCTTAAGACTAGGTTACCTAAGCCAAAATGCCACTCATATTTTATAATTTTGTGATCTATTATTATCTTGAATTAAAGGGGATTAGAGGCATAGGTGAAATGTACTTCTATCCCTTCTAATTTCGGGTAAATATAATATTTCTCTGTTGCCATCTTAGAACCTAAAATTTATGTATGCTGATTTAAAATCTTCTCCAAGATAATGGGCTTTCATCACCACTTTCATTTCTCTCCCTGTAACATGTAAACTTTGGTATTCCAGATTTCAGCTATTGACATTCCTTTGATTGATGATTCACCATAGTGTATCACCACTAAAATCATCATAGGTGGAAATGAAATCCCATTTTCTTTTGTCTATTCTTCCCATGAGGCTATGGATAGAAGGGAACAATAGAATAAACTTAACCTATTCTATCATGGAAATAACCCCTAGGTTTTAGGGAGGATTTCAATACTATTAGGGAGTTATCAGAAAATAATGGAGATGATAGAGGTTTTAGTGGTTATATGTAGGAATTCAAGAAATTTATTTCCATTAAAGGTATCTTGTATATGGAATTCATTGGAAAGAAATTTACTTATATAAATAATCGTAGATGTCCCAACCAAATATTGAGAAAACTTGACCAAAATCTTACCACCTTGTATGGAATTAACTCCTTTTGTTTATCTTTAGTGTCTCTCTTACTAGATCATTACCTAATCATGCTCCTTTACACGACTCTTTAATAGAGGGTGACACTTTTCATAAACTTTTATTTTACTCTTCAATATGGAATAAAAGGGAAGTCTTAATGGAAATGATGATAAAATAATGGGAGAATACAGAACCTATGAATGCCTGGGATGTCTTGTATAATCTCCTTAGGTACCTTAAGAAGAAAATTCATGATTAGATAAATTCTAACACATTAGAAGATACTTACTTGCATGGCCTCAATGATGAAATCAAGATGTTAGAGTAGGGTATTTAATCTTGATGGGATAATGACATCTTCTCCATCCTTACTAAAAAATGTAAATTGCATATTGTGAAGCTTCTAGAAATAGAGATAATCTATATGAATAAATCTTGATAATTGTGTCTCATAGAAGGGGAATAGAAATCAGTTTACATCCATGATTTATTAAAGGAAAATAAGAGTAATATGAGAATAAATTTGGATATAGAATATGGATTTTTTACCTCAGATATGGAGGTGCTAGGTAGGATTGCTCTTAGTCACTTTGATATTCTTCTGGAAGGTGATGATACTTTTGGTGGGATAGAGAGGTCAAAGATAATGATGAAGCTGATTTTTTGGGCTGTATTTAGAGTCAACATGGAATCTCTAAAAATGATTATTTTTTGGAAGTCCCTATGGAGGATGAAATAAAAGATACCATTTCCAATTTGATGTTAGTTATTCATACGAGCCCTGATGGGTTTCTATGGGATTTTTATGTTGTTCAATGGGATTTTTTTTATTTTCTAGGTTTTGGAAGCAGTTCGTGAATTTTAAGGGGGGTCCCTATCTTGAGAGGTGTGTGTCAATTATGAATGGTCTTAATATAAAATTTCTATGATCCTACTATGATCACCCAGTTCAGGCTGATATGTTTGTTTAATTTTTCCTACCAAATTTTATCATGTATATTGTCCTGGAGGTTGAGGGGTATCATCCCATGGTTTGTCTTGGAGGATCAAATTGGTTTTTTCAAGGTGGGGGATTCAGGGGTAATTATGAATGCTAGGGAAATATTTTAGACATCAATAATTATTTTTTTGGATATAATGTTATCATTCAGTTAGATATGACGAATTTTTTGATAGAATTTAATTGGACTTTATGATTTGTGTTTTGAGAATACTCAGCTTCTAAGAGTGGTTCTGTGATCTTTAATTCATATGATACTCATCTCCTTGGTTCTCTATATATTTCAAGGGAATGGATTTTGGAATCATCAAAATATGAGTGGTTTTCATCATGGAGATCTTTTATCCCCATGCCTCTACATTTTGGCTTAATATGATCTTTCAAAAAATATCTACAAAATCTTTGAAAAAGGGAAAATGCTACCTATTTCCGATTGACATTGGAGTAATATTGATTCAAACCTCATATTCACTGATGATGTGTTGGTGTTTACCAATGGTAGGAGAGGATATATTCATAAATTTATGAGGATCATGTCAGCTTATAGAAACCTTAATAGTCAAATCATCAACCTGTGGAAAATTGAAGACTTATTTTCCAATAAGTTTTCTCCAAGTTATTGTTGTTCAATTTCGGGTACTTTGGGTATCCATATAAGGATGCATCAAATGATTTATCTTGGTGTACATATCCTAAATGTTCGAGTTAATAACTCTAACTTTGATGACCTTTTATACAAGACCACAAGAAAATTTTCAATTACTATAAAAATGCTTTTGATTTTTAGGGATAGTTACCACATTCAATAGTGTGTTAACCTAGAATCTAATGCACATTTTATCCATCACCCATCTACCAAATGGAACTATTAATAAGATGTAAAATTTTATGATGGAATTCTTTTGGGATTTTAACTAGATGGGATGGTGACACTAGGATTATAGAAATTAATGTATAAAACTATTGGATAGGGGGTGTCAGCATTCCTAATACTTCTAAAGCTATGAAATCCATGCAGGAATGAATCATGTGGGAAGTTGTCGAAGGAACATATCTATGGGTAAAAGGTTTTATATGATATATGGTTATCACTGGGTGGACTAGTCTCACAAAAATTAAATGTTAATCAATCTCTTCATGTGCATAATGAAGAATCTAGAGGTTCATCATGATCGTAGTTGTTGGCTTCTTGGTAGAGGTGACATTAATCATTGGAAGAAAAAATTATATTGAGAGACCCCATTTTTTAATGGTGTCATGATCCAAACACCTCTATTTAGGAGGCATGTCATCATCCATTATTGATTAATTCCATCCTTAATGATAAAAAAAATGAAATTGTTGAATTTAGCTTCTTGGTTTATATACACGATCAATGATGTTTTACTTGTTCTACTTGTGGAAATTTAAAAAGTGGTGACTTTAGAGTAATTATTCATGAAAAATGTGAGCTCCATGAGTGGGATAAAAATGTTTGGGAAAAATAAATTCTTACTAAAATGAACATCCTTTTTTGGCAGATCCGAAATGAGGTGATTTCAACAAATGAAACCATCTAGAGAAAATGTGTTAACATTGTTTCATGGTTTCTTATCTATAACATACATCATCAATTTTTTTTATCATATCATCATTATATGTGATTGGGAAATTGGACTTTGGGATTTTATGGGTCATAGAATTGATACCAATGATGATTGTTATTCCATTCTTGATCTTCTAAATGATTGTTTTTAGGGATTCAGATCACAAGAATTGGAGAAGAAGGTTCATAGTCTTTTTTTCACACCTATCTATTAGAATATTTGTAACTATTGAAATAGAATAAGAGATACATTGATTAAATCTCTCATTTCTATCTTGGTGATCACAAAGACACTCATTGTGGTGATGGGGACGTTAATTCAAGGAAATATTGTGTATTCTACTATGTGTCGATTCCATCTAAGATCATCAACGATCACAGACCTACTCCTTAGTAACCAGGGTCGATGGGTAAGTTGGATCCCTACAATAAGAAATCTGTAAATTAATGTTCATGGCACGTTATTGGAGGGAGAGATGAGGGGAGGTGTCTTGGTTGGAGCTATTAGAGGTGCTGTCACTTTTTGTTATAGTGTTGTGTATAGTTTGGGTAGCTCTATGGGTGATGATATGAGAGCCCTATATATTAGTATCTCTTTGTGTGAAATGATAAAGCTGATGATAAATGAAATTGAGTTTAATTACGAAACACTAGTGAAAATTATTCAAGGGGACAGGGATCCTCCTTGTAAGATTTATTATTATATTAAAAATTGTATAATGTTTTTCTACCAGGGTATTACTATAGTGAATGTATGGAGATAAAGTAACATTACGGATGGTGGTTTAGCACATGTATATAGGGAGGTGGTGGATCTCGTTAATGAATAAAACATGGGATATATTCCTATGTATTGTAGACAAATTATCCAGGGAGATTCCCTTTGTATACATCATTATAGGCGACCATGATTTTTTGGTTTTCTTGTTGTTCTGTTCCCTTGTATGGTTCTATCCATTTCTCAATAAAAATTTTCTATAAAAAATTTTTCTTTATTTTATTTATGTATTATTTATACAACTAAATACAAATGTTATTGACTAGATATTTTATTATACACCATTTTTGGTGGCCTAATAAGATGCAATCTTACCCTATTCAGGCATTCTGATCAGTACTTGAATATATTTCATATTTTTAGGATGGGATAAGGGAAAAGGACTTGTGATGGATGACTAATTTGGCATGGAGCATGGATAAGGGAACATATGTCGTTAATTACCCAATTGGGAGTTGTGAGTGCCATTACATTTGGTTTTGAGTTTTGATACATTTAACGTATTCAAGAATGGAATATCCACTGTTCAACTTTGATATTTTATTTACAATTTTGGTCATCTTATGATAGTGGTATTATTTTTGTTATTATTATATTTCATTTGGTAAAATATTATTTATTTCCATAGGTGTATTACTGTGATAGAGAGGGTATAGTCTCCCCATGATTAACATTATATCCTCACTACTATTTTGCTGCATCTAACACATGGGGATGTTTTCATGAGGTCATGTAGAAAACTGGATCAAGGCATTACCTGGTGGACCAAGGGTTGGTATGTCACAATGTTGAATCAGTGTAATGATGTCATTTCTTTTATTTTATCTTACTATTTGGGGAATGATATATAAGAGAGTATGAATAATTGGTTATGATATCAGGGATGAGAGTAGCTTACCCATGTATGGGAAAGAACCCATGTACCCAGGGTGGGATTGCTGTTATTGATGTGTGTTGTTACAGTTGATGATATCTCACCATTGATGATGCACTTGTTGTGTGTTGTGGTAATTGTATTATAGTTTTTATAACATTTTAATTGTTGTGCATAATGGTATGAGAGTTGAGTATGCATGAATCATTCTAGGAACTCATGATTATTTTGTGACATGCATCTCTTTATGTACACATGGTAAAACATGTTTTGGGTATTTTATTGAACTTGATATCTTTTTTACATTCTTCTATAATTGAATTGAAAATGGATCCTAATTTTAATTTTAATGTTTAAAATGATAAGAAAATGTTAATAAATGGGTTTCTAATGATATAGACATATAATGAGAATGTGTTAAACCATTTTAACCATTCCCTAGATGTACGATGGTTAAGTGTAGTGATAGAACCTCGATTTTGACCTTGTGTTAGGGTTTTAGAAAAATAATTGTTTTTCTTTATTATGATTTCATATTAAATAATAATGATAATGTGGTGTTATGTATCTTGAGATTTCCGTTTGGAATTGTAGAGATATCCCTCCAAAAAAAAGTTTTTTGATTGGATTATAGAAGACATAACTATAGATGCTCCTCTATTAGTATAAACATAGGGATTGGTTGTGTTGGGGGAGGATGTCAGAGTGCAGTTCTATGAAATAAAATTGCGGTTTATACAATACATGAAATGCGACCTAGAGAATTTCTGATCCTAAAAGGGATTTATTTTTGTAGCACCATCATATTACACCAGAGAGGGTGGACCAGAGGTTTCTAAGTTATGGATTGAGTCCATGAAGACTATAATTGACCACATGGAGACTCCAATAGAGAAGAGGATCAAGTTTTATTATTACATTCTATGAGAATTAGTGATGTTCTTGTGGTATTTTTAGGCTCAGACTTAACATGATGAAGGTATTTTATGGAAGTATTTCTTGGAGATGTTCCTGGACCACTTCTATCTTGAGATGTTGTGGCTGGAGAGGGATTCTGAGTTAATGTGGTTGACTCAAGGAATCATGTCCATGGAAGACTGTTCTGGTTTCTTTATTGATGTATAGATCTTTTCACTATCACTAGAAGGTGATGATACAACTATGGGGAAACGCTTCCATGACAAACATAAATGTGAGATTATGTCCCCAAGTTAACCTATATCGGTTAAAGAAGTTTAATAAGGTGTTAGATCAAACTCTCATAGATAAGGGGAACCTGATGGAGGATTCCAGTGCATGATAGGTGGTTACTACTGGATGTTCAGAAGGTATGGATACATTGTGTAGGAAGCATTACAATGATAAAATTTTATAGGGAAGTAGATGGATAATTACCTAAAAATAGGGATTAGTTTCTCAAGATCTTAGTTTAGTGATTTTTCAAATAGTGTGGTAGTTCAAGAACATTATGGTGATAGTTCTTTTGACTAATGGAAGTGTTCTATAATTATGGTAGGATTAGACATCAATAGAGGTTCTACAAAAACCCATGATAGATGTGTATGAATATAGCATGTTATACATTTCCACATTGTGGGAAGGGGGTCTTCTATACCTTATCAGTTTGGCATCAAGAGTTCTACTAGCTGTAGTGAAAGAGGTTGTGTATATGGAGCTTTTGGGAAAGAGATCTCATATCAGTAGGGTGGTGCAGTTCAAGGGACTCAGTATCACAAGGAAAATGGGGAGGACAGTTAAAATATGTTTATCCTATACTTGTTGATTGTGAGACTGGACCGTTGAAAGTGACATGTACTATTCTTAGACCTTATACATCTTCTAGTTAATTATTTGATATTGATTCATATCATTCCATTATTTATTAAAAAAATGTGAATGGTTTTATCCTAGTGATTGACTTGAGGAGTGGGATTTTGAGGATAGATACATCGTTGGGAGTAAGGTCTAGAGACACCTGTTTGTGCAAGGGGTGTTATGTCAAGGTTGGATATTATCGCTATAAATGGGATCTATACATCATTGAATCTTTGTTTTTTGACCTAATTATATGTTTGGACTATCAAGTAACATTCTTATCCCAAATAGAATGATATTTCTAGAGGGTGAATTTAATATCTTCTATGGGTGACATGTATATTAACAGTGGATAATGGGATATCAATGAGGGCCATGTAGGGATGGTTTACCAATAACTAGGGGAGAATATTTCCTAGGATTCCAATATATTATATATTTTGGAGGATTGAGTCATGGTTTATTTCCACCAGTAGTGGAGTAGTTTCAGGATGTGTTTCTGAGATATCTCGTTGGGTTTCCACCTAATAAACATGTTGAATTTTCAATTGATCTCATATAAGGGGTAATCTAGTTTCTATTCAACCATATAGATTGGAATCAACGGAGATTAAATATTTAAAGACTCGGTTGGAAGAATTGAAGGATAAAGGGTTTATTCATCCTTGTTCATTGACATGGGGTTCTTTTATTTTGTTCGTAAAGAACATTGATTAGACTCTATTCTTGTTTTTTTCTTATCAGATGTTAAACCAGATGATAGTGAAAAACATGTATCCCCTTCAACATATTGATGATCTATTTGACTAGTTGAGGGGGCATGTTTTTTCATGAAAATTGATATGAGATCAGGGTATCATAAGTTGGGAGTACGAAAATCAAATATACCTTATACTTCTTTTAGAAGAATGTATTGACTATTTAAATTATTCATAATATTTTTTGGGTTTAAAATAACATCAGAAATTTTTATGTCCTTGATGAACCAAATCTTCCATCTGTAGCTAGATCCATTTGTGGTAGTGTTTGTGGAAGGAATTTTGGTGTACTCCAAGATTCATGATGTTCATTACCAATATCTTGATATCATTTTGTGTACCCTAAGATATTATCGTCCATACTTCAAGATATCTAAGTTTCATTTATAAATTGATGGGGTATACTTTTTGGGTAACATCATCTCAAAGGAAGGGGTTTCTATGATCCCAGAGAAACATCAGGTTGTTTTTTCGTGGGATTATCCTTAGTTTTTTTATCCATATATTTTTGTGGTTTTCTTGATATTATCATGTATTATACTCATAATTTTTCTAATTGGATGATCCACTTTTAGGATTGTCCATGAGGAGAGTAAATTTTTAATGGAGAGAAGCATTTGAGAGTGCCTTCTAGGAGCATGAAAAGTGGTTAACATCAAAACCAATATTGAATCTATGTTTGTTAGATGAGGAGTACATGGTGTTTTATGATGATTTTTATATTATTCATGGATTTTTGTGGATGTAGGGTGATCGATAATGATTTATACATCTCGGTAGTTGAGGCCACATGAAGAGATATACCCTACCCATGACCTTAGGTTGGCTACACTGGTTTATGATTTAATGTGATGGAAATGTTATCTATTGGTAAAAAAGTTTACTATGTATAAAAATAAAAATTTCTTCATGTATATGTTTTAGTAGAATCATTTGAATATTTTATAGTGTATATGGGATTAGTTTGTGTGGTCATTTGATTTTGATCTAGCATATACGCCTGGGAAAGGATGACACATTGAATATGAAATGTCTGAATTAAACTGTTCAAGAGTTTAGTGATGAGGGGAAAAAGATGAATCTACTAGTTTTGATGAAGGAGGTGGTACATGAGAGTCAAGATAAGATATTACTTTTAACAGTTTTAGTAGATTATTCACTTTTGATATGGATTATAGACCGAGAGTATGAGGATCTAGAGTGTAAGAACCCGGGTTTTCGAAATGGGTTAAATTTCTGACCCTATTTGAATTTTTTGTTTTATTATGTAAACATTCGGCGGATTTTTGTGAAGTCTGGAAAACCTGGGATGTTTTTTGAAAATTTCCAGACTACACGCTGTGTACTCCCAAGTACACGACGTGTATTAGCTAGGCAGGTGTCAACCCGTCTGAGACCAAGTACATGTCGTGTGGTTCCCATGTGTGAATTTTCATCTACATGGTGTGTAGTCCTCCATGAAACTTCGTGTAATTTTAGTTCCATTCAATGTATGAATCCCTGACCATGTATTGGTCGTGTAAATGGTTCAAGCCATGCACTGGACTCCGGTTATGGAGGAGTATGGAGAAGAAATCTACACGGTGTTTAGTCTTTAAATACACGCCGTGTACTTTTTTTATTTGTGCGAGCGGGACGTCGTCACGTCTTATTTTCCAAAACTTCTTCATCTTCTTCTTTGTTGGACAAAACCATAATATGAAAGAACACCATGAACACAAATCCTCCTAGAATCGTCATACGTTGTCCGTTATTCGGTCTTTATATGTCTATGGGACCGCATTGGAAAGGCTAACCTTGCGCACCCTATTTAATTCAAAATCACTTATCCTTTCTAACAGTTTCCATCCGAGCAGAAATGATGGGATTTGATGGAAATGCAGATCTACCATGATTTAGACCGATTCAGAGGCTGATATCGGAGGAGTATCATTGTATGAGTATGAGGTGGGTGGTCCATACCGTCTTTCATGATTCCGTATACTTTTGGGGATTGCGACCTTCGGGTGTGATGTCGAGTATTGAGTGAAACCCTTTTTAATTGATTTAAATTCTTTACCTGTAACGTGGGAAGCCTCATGGTATTACCTGACCATGTTGTGATTTTGCGAGGCCGAGTTAGAGGTCTTTTCTCATTTGGGTCAATTCGGTCGGGGGTGCTGAAATGCCTATGAATTGACCATCGTTTAAATTGTTGTGTTTAGACTTATTATTATATTTTATTGAGTTAAACTGTTGAGTTTAATTGTAAAATTATGAATGAGTTAGGTGCTGGTATAGGACAACACAAGTTAGTGTAACTTGACTATTTAGTAATTTCCTATTCCATGTGAAGCTCTCAAGTATGTATATGAAATGTGTGATATTTCTTGTGTTGAACTATTTAGTTATGTTGGGCGTGGCCCGGATATTTTGTGGAGTGATGTTGATCATAGTTTGGGGCTTTTCCTGGGTTACTTGGGTGGTTTCTACTATGGGATTGGGCATCATGGATGTTGGTTGAGGTAGTTGGACTATCATTAAGGGATTGGCCTAGGTTACATGGATGGAGAGGCCATCAAACGTGAGGGACTGGTTCTCAGGGACACAAGGTGTCAGAAATGTTGTGGCATGGGAACTTATTGAGGTGATTACCGCTCACTGGGTACTTTTGAGTAGTGTGCACACAAATAGACTCTATGATGAGGTGGTACGACCACTCGCTAGGTAGTGGCCCCCGATAGATGCGGTTAGGTGATATTGGTTTGGGGGTTCTTTCCATAGGAAGCCATGTGGAAGACGAGAATCCTTCGGGAGATAGTGTTGAGGCTATCAGGTTGGCGGTTGAGGATCACTGTGATTTCATGGCAGATATCATTGTCCCTCCGGGTATTATTTTAGGGTAGACATCGTTATCCCTCCCGTTATTATTTGAGGATAGGTATCTGTGTTCCTTCAGATGTTTTTCCATGGGTAGGTTGAGATTTTGAGCTGGGTTACAATTATTGGGCGTACCATTGGGATGTCGGTACATAAGGCACATGGTGTTAGGTGGCACGTGGTTCCGGTTTACTAACCAGAGATTCTAGAGTTGGCTGAAGCAGGTGACACTTCCTTGTGGCTGCAGAGCACCAGTGGAGTTTATTTTTACTTTTGGGCATTGAACTTTTTACTTTTTCCTTCTATAAGAATGTCTACATAAACACTTATATTAGAAATGCACCATTGGGTGGTATCCCACTGAGACTCTTCTCACACACTACACGGGCCCTTGTAGACACGTGTAGACTTTATGAAATTGCATGCTGGTAGAGTGTCAGCCTCAGAAGATAGACCTTAGGGATGTTGGAATAGAGAATGGAATGGTCCTTGAGGTAGTTCCTTGCTTGAGTTACTTTGTTTAGATTCCTTTTTGTATCAGCATGCTTACCTTATTATGTAATAACTGTTAGTTAGCCATTGGCGCCATTCTATGTGGATATGTATGACTTTCTGTGGATGCATGTTTTTTTGTTTACAGCTGTAGTTTCTTATGATATTCTGCATGTTGTTTTGTTTACTTTCCACTTCCATTGTTCTATATTGCTTCCACTATTTATTTTATTTGGATATGCTTGCGCTCTGCGGGGTTGGTTCGAGTCTGCTGATTCATTTATTCCTCTAAATAACTATTGTTATACTCAGACTAGTACCATTATTATCCTACGATATGGTATATCCTCCCCACTATACCTAAAAGACACTCGCTACTAGTCAGAATCCTATGGATTTCGGGGATGTGCGCCTAAAGTAGTGACACCCGACCCGTTTGGCACTGTTCGAGTGGATGGTCGGGTTCGGGTCATCACAAAGTGGTATCAGAGGAGTTTTTTTACAGTGATTTAGTAGCCTTTCTTTGCTAACTACTAATGAGTTTGAGAAATATATTTTATTTATGCTGGTTTTACTATTTGGGATATGGTAGACTTGAGATAGGTTGTTAATGGAACTGGGTTTCTAACTTATGCTTGGGTGCTTGCAGCCCCAGGTACGAGGCATGGACCAAGTTTCCATGGGTTTGAATTTCTGTTGCTTTTTCTCAGATTACAGTGTATATGATTTCCACCTTGGTGGCCCACTTGGTGTGTGATGTTTTTGATTGTGATATGTAACCCTTGACCGAGTGCGGTAAGGGGTAAGTGGACATTGGCCCGGTATGGAAAGGCTATTTGGCTTGTCTTTTGATAGGTACATTTTAGGGTATCTTAATTTCATAATTGCATGTATTCTTTGTGAAGTGATAATACCATGTGAATAAAAAAATCAATTTTCATTCTTTATATGATTTGAAAGGTAAAAGGGGAAATTATTGAAAATAATTGTGTGGTTATTTCAATATGTATTCCATGCTTTGTGTATTTTTAGAATTGCATGTTGCATGATATCTGGGTCTAGCTCTTTGGAGAGTAGGAATGTATTATGACTGAGGCAGTCTAACTGTCAGGATTGGGTGACTCGGTCATTGGGTTTGAGCCAATGTTGGTTATCAATATGGGCATGGCCCGAGGTACCATTGATACGTGGCTCTGTTGAGGGTGGGTAAGGAGGTCGTGAGGTCGGGATGTCGTGGGGCATGGGTTGCAGTGGGGGAGAGTAAAGGTAGTAGTTATGAACTGCCTTTTAATGCTTTCCTCATCTAAATAGAATATATTGTTATATATATATATATGGGTTATCTGACCATTTATGGTATTTAGAGGGTTACTCCTTCATGAATCGATGGAGCGTCAGGCAGCAGATGATATAGTGCCGCATGTGCAGGATCAGGTTTTGGATTCGGTACAGCTAGAGCATGAGCCGCAGGTAAAGGATCAGGGACAGGAGCAGGTCCAGGATTCAGTGTAGGCCGGACAGTAGCTAGGGTTGCCAGTATCCGGACCTTGGCTCGATGAGAAGCATTGAGCTAGCTAGGTACGTGTCTTGTAGGGTATAGACAGGGGTGTGCAGGGTATAGAGCCTTCAATGGAATATCTGACGCGGGAGTTCCAGTCGCATCACCCTCCTCTTTTTCAAGGTGAGGGTGGTCCACACGAGGTAGAGAACTTGATAGAAAGAATTCAAATGTTCTTCAAGCAGCTCGAGATGCCTCTAAGGTGGAGGGTCAAGCTAGAGACGTACATGCTAAGAGGACTGATCATGCATTGGTGGGATGTACATGTATAGGATCATTAGCATGAGGGATTGGCTTGGAAGGATATCAAGGACAGGTTCTTTGAGCACTTATATCCAGAGACACTGAGAGAAGAGAGAGATCAAGAGTTCTTGAGCCTTCAGCAGGGATATATGTCTCTCATGGACTACACAGCTACCTTCACAGATTTTTCTCGCTTTGCACCTGGTATGGTAATCGATAACACCGCTAGGGTGAGGTGCTTCGAGGATGGCTTACGACACACCATTTAGGTCCAGGTGAACATCATTAGGCTGGGTTCCTTCTCTGAGGCGGTGAAATAGTTGCTTATAGTAGAGGGAAACCATAGGGATATAACCTAGATTGGAAGAGCGGCAGCTTCAGGTGATGGTTCGGATAGCAGGAAGCGAGGTAGAGATAAGTTTTAGCTGGGCGGCAGCCTAAGGACTCAGCTAGTCCATCTCGTGGAAGTTCAGCAGTGGTTTGATTTCAGTGTGCGAATCTGGGACATGTTCGGGCTTAGTGTGATAGGCCTATGAAGGAGTGTCGGGCGTGTGGACAGGTCGGGCATCTGGAGAGGTTTTCCAGGTAGCCTTCTCAGACAACCGGAAGACAGGGACCAGGACCGACTGTGGCGTTAGGTGTTGGTTCTGGTTAGGTACCGGGAGAGGGTAGTAGAGGTTCAGTTGTGTGTGGTGAACGTGATAGAGAAGGTGGGAACCAGCTGAGGGGTCATTGGCCGGTGACTGGAGAAGCACCACATAGAGGTCAGGAATCAGGCAGTCGTACTTCAGGCCAGGAGCACGCTGTGGAGCTGCCAGGGACTAACTAGGCTAGGGAGCTGATGATGGTGGTAGGTACACTGTGGGTGTGGCCATGATTTTCTTTTCTTTCTTTTGGAATGGTCTCTTGAGGCATGTCTGGTTGAGTGCACGAGTTGCACAAGATACTTGGGGACGGACTAGATGATAGTTAGTGGGATTGGCATCATATCAGATGTGTTATATATTTTATTTATCTATTAGATATGCTTAGAATTAGGAGCATCAAGGATTCAGGTTACGTGGGGTTCCAAGGGTATTAGGGCATCATGGATGTGAGTTACTTGAGGAGCAAGGAACAATGTTTTTATTAGAGCATCTATGAGATGCATGACCTCTTAGAGGTAGAAACCAATCCGGTGAGGGTTACGTTGGGTGTCGGAAACAACACGGCAGCATCGAGGATGTGCAGGGGTGATGATGCCTCAAGGGAGGACAATGGGTCTGAGAAATATATTGTTGGGCCTTGTTTGTTTACTAGTTTTATTTGAGCTTTGTTGATTGAGACCGAGTAGGAAATTCTTAAGGTGGGGAGCCCCTTGAGGAATTTAGCCAAAACCTTGGGACCGTGTTAGTCTAGGTTGTTTAGCCAGGATAGGGGTGTTCGGTTCCATCTCCGGGTTTCATTCGGTAGCTCGAGGACAAGCTACATAAGGAGGGGAGTTTTTAAGAACACTGTTTTTTGAAACGGGTAAAATTTATGACCCTCTTTCAATTTTTTTTCTTCTGTAAAATTTTGGCTGATTTTTGTGATGTCTAGAAAATTTGGGATGTTTCTGGAAATTTCCAGATTACACACAGTGTACTCCCAAGTACACTCCATGTATTAGCTAGGAATGTATCAACTCATCTAAGTCCAAGTACATGTCGTGTCATGTCCATTTTTAAATTTACATCTACACGACATGTAGTCTTCCTTGACATTCTATGTAACTTTAGTTTCATGCAATGGATGAATCCCTATTCGTGTATTGGTTGTGTACATGGTCCATGTCATGCACTGGACATCGCTTAAGAGGGAGTATAGAAAAGAAATCAACAAGGCATGTAGTCTTGAAATACACGCCGTGTACTTTTTTTTATTTGTGCGAGTGGGACACCGTCACGTCATATTCCAGGAAACATATTCTTCTTCTTTGTTGGGAGAACCATTAAACCAAAAGACCTCTGCGAACACAAAACCTCCTAGAATCGTCATACGTTGTATGTTCTTCGATCCATTGTTGGCTGCAGGACCGCATCAAAAAGTCTAACCCCGTGCACCCTATTTTGTTCAATATCCCTTATCCATTTCTCTACAATTTCCATCTAATCGAAATTGTCGGTATTTGACGGAAACGCAGATCTACCTTGATTTAGACCAATTCAGAGACTGATATCGGAGAAGTATCATCGTACGAGTACGAGGTGGTCGGTGCATGCCTTCTTTCGTGATTTCGTTGACTATCAGGGGTTGCGACCTTCGGGCGTGATGTAGTGTATTGAGCGAAACCCTGTTTAATTGCTTTAGATTATTTACCTACAATGTTGGATGCCTTTGGATATTCTTGGACCCTTTTTGTTTGAGCATGTCCAGGTTAATGGTCGTTTCTAATTTGGGGCAATTCGGCCAGGGTGCTGAAATGCATATGAATTGGACCTTCGTTTAAACAACTCTGTTTAGACTGCTGGTTGAATTATCTTGAGTTAAACTGTTAAGTTTAATTGTTAAATTATGAATGAGTTAGGTGCTGGTATGGGACATCACAAGTTAGTTCAACTGGACTATTTAGTAATTGCCTATTCAAAGTGAAGCTTTCTAGTATGTATATCAAATGTGTGATATTTCCTGTGTTGAACTGTTTTGTTATGAAGTGCGTTGCCCAGATATTTTTTGGAGTGATGTTGATCACAGATTGGGGCTTCTCCCAAGTTACTTGGGTGGTTCTTACCATGGGATTGGGAATCATGGACGTTAGCTGAGGCAGTTGGACTGTCTGGTTGGTCTTGGCCCGGGTTACTTGGATGGTGAGGCCATCATACGTGAGCGACAGGTTCGCAGGGACACGAGGTGTCAAAAATGTTATGTCTTGGGAACTTATTGAGGTGATTTCCGCTCATCAGGTACTTTTGAGTAGTGTGCAAAAAGATAGACTCTGTGATGAGGTGGTACATCCACTCACTGGGTATAGGCCCCTGATAGATGCGGTTAGGGGATATTAGTTTGTTGTGCTTTCCATAGGAAGGCACGTGGATGGTGAGGAGCCTTCGGGAGATAGCGTTGAGGCTATCAGGTTGGGGGCCGAGGCTCGCCTTGATTTGAGGGCAGATATCGCTGTCCCTCCGGGTATAATTTGATGGCAGACATCATTGTCCCTCCAGTTATTATTTGAGGACATGGATAGATGTTCCTCTAGATGGTATTCCATGTGAAAGTTTAGCTTTCGAGCTAGGTTATGATTATTGGGCGTACCTTTAGGACGTCGGTACATGAGACACATGGTGTCAGGTGGCACTTGGTTCTGGATTACGGACCAGAGATTCCGGGGTTCGTAGAAGCAGTTGACTCTTCCTGGTGGCTGCTGAGTACTGATGATGTTTGTTTATACTTTTGGACATTGTACTATTTACTATTTTCTTCTATAAGCATGTATACAGAAACACGTATATTAGGTGCGCACCGTTGGGAGGTATCCAACTGAGACTCGTCTCACACCCTACACGGGCCCTTCGGGATGCATGTAGGATTTGTGAAATTGCGTGTAGGTAGAGGGTCAGCCTCAGGCGCTGGACCTTAGGGTTTTTGACATGGAGACTCGCATGGACCTTGAGGTTGTTTCTTGCTAGATTTACTTTGTTTAGTTTCATTTTTGTATCTGGATGCTTACGTTTTTATGTAGTAACTGTTGGTTAGACATTGGTGCCATTTCATGTTGATATGTATGACATGCTTTGGATTCATGTTTGTTTTTTTACAGTCGTAGTTTCTTGTGATATTCATCATGATGTTCTATTTACTTTCCACTGCCATTTTTCTATATTTCATCCAATGTTTATTTAATTTGGATATGCTTCCGCTCTGCGGGTCTGCTTCAAGTATGGTGAGTCATTTATTCTGCTGCATAACTATTATTATTCTCAGACCAGTACCATTATTATCCTATGTGACGGTATATCCTCCTAACTATACCTAAAAGACACTCTCTACTAGTTGGAAACCTTTGGCATTTGGGTAGGTGCACCTAAGGTAGTGACAGCCGACCTGTTTGGCACTGTTTAGGTGGCTAGTCGGGTCCGGGTCTTCACATAGAGTTTATGACCTTAAGTTGAATCCGTTATTTTGGGGAGTCACTTGATATTGAACCATAGATAAGGATGATATCAACTATTTCAGGAATCAGGTAGTTACGACTATGATCATGCAAGAGGACCAGAAGCGTGAGTTTCATAACTCAATGTGGGAGGTATATCCTGGGGTGGTCAAAATGTTCCAAGACCTATGTTGAATGCTATAGTGGTTTGACATGAAAAAGGAGATAACATGGTTCGTGACATGATTCTACACCTGTTAGAAGTTGATGTCTGATCATCATTGACCTGGTAGTGTGTTATAGCTATTTTACATTACGAAATAGAAGTGGGAAGACATTACCATGGATTATTTTGTGGGCATTCTAAGTGTGATTTGAAATAATGACACTATTTGGGTGATTGTGGACCATTGACAAAGGTAGAACATTTCTTAGGAGTATGTGATACTTTCTTAGTGGATGAGTTGGGAGAGTTATATGTTCTGAAGATAGTCCATATGAACGGGGTGTGAGAACTATTTTTTCATACTCTGGCTGAACATTTTCTTCGTGATTTTGGTATGGATTATAGATGGTGATTAGTATACAAGTTTTTTTTAATATGAATTTCCACCCACTGACATATGGGTATCCAGAGTGTGCTACACCGGTTCACAAGTATATGTTGTGAGTGTGTGTTCTAGACATCGATGGGTCTTGGGAGAAACACCTCGAAGATTTTGAGTTCTAATATAACAATATTTATTACGAAACTATTCATATTGATATATAAAAGTATCTTTATTTTAGTCCATACATGTCACCTCAATATTAGATGGAGGTAGGTGATTCAAAATTATTGTGAATGAGTCTCAAGCGGGAGATGTCAGAGTTAGTTCAATTGATTTGAAAGCATATGGATTTGGCTTAGTGTATACAGAAGTAGCATGCTATTAGACATCGTTGGACCATATAATATTATCTTTCTAATTATATATATAATTTATATCCATCATAATACCCTACCTTGTGAGGTGGTATTAAAAAACATACGTCATCGGTTTAAAAGGAATTTGTTCACCGTACACACAAATGATGATTTTATAACCTATTTCATTGATGTGAATATTTTTTATGCCATTAACTTATTATAATAACATTATAGTATGTGTATGATATAGAGGATATAATATCCAAATTTTTTAATTATAATTGAGAGAGGATGAGAAATAAATAAAATAGAGATTCTCATTGAAGAACAATATATCTTCTTCAGATATCATCCTTTGTTTTGCACAAAACCATTCCTAGAATATCCATATTTTTAAAATAATTCTTCTAGGATGAGTTAAGGGAGTTTGGAATGTGATATAGGATGTTTTTTGGATGATCAAAATGGATTGATATGTGTGAATAAGTGAGGGAAGTGAGTTCCATTTTACTGATGAAGAAGAGTGACATTATTGTCAATACACATATTTATTCACTATTGGGTGGTCATTATTGTTTAATGTGGCTAAAAAATAGATAATTAAAGGTGATAAGGGATGATATTTATGGGGAATACCTCTTACACACAATGAATCACTTTACTTAAACATTGTTTTCTTTAACTTCTATGGTTTCTTATTTTTACCATTTTGAATTTTCACTACGGTAACTAATTTTCTAATCTTGGTAATTATTCCATTAAGATTAAATTAAAGTGAGAATAGTTATTAAATTTTTACCCATTGATTATAAATATGATTTATAATTTATAAAATATAAATCCTATGCATGTTTCAATTTATGTTTAACAGAAGCGCATATAACGCGCAAAAAACAACTTTATCCCTAACTGTGCTAACCAAGATTTTACTACTTAGGGGTATATATGTTCATTATAAAAGATAAATTGGTCCCTTAATGAAATATAATTCATATTTATTAATATTTATGAATCAATTAGAAGAAAATTAATTTTTAAATAATTTTTATTCATCTAATAAAATATAAATTATTATAAAATTACATTATTATTAATTTTGACATTGTTTAATTAATTTGAATTAAAAAATATCAATAAAATGATTGAGTTTGAATATATTAATTTCACATGAGTGAATAAAAATATATGCCTCCAAAATTTTAATTTTATACATTATTTCATTCAATTTACTTCACTTTTAATATTTTTAGTATCATTTATTTTTATTAATTATTAATTAAATGATTATAGTGTTGGCGTTTCTTAAGAATTTTAAGTAAAAAATCAATCTCTAAAAATTAATGATAAATTAGTATTATAAAAAAGGAATTTATATTTCATGATTATTTATATAACTAAATTGATTTTGTTTTCCCCTATCCCAAAGCATTATAGATGTTAAAAGTAAGAAAAGCAGCTTTTCTACCTTTTTCATTACTTAACAAATTATATGGATCATATTCAAAGTTATGTGGAAATAAACTTGCATAAATACTATAATATTATGTCCATGGTCAATATAAACTCAGTAAATAAAACTAATAAAATATTTGAGGTCATTTTTACTCTTATCATTTTAGATTAACTCCTCAATAAATCAATTTTTACCTTAGTCGTGTTAATTATGTTTTTCATAATTTACTATTAATTTTTGTAAAAACAGATGATGTAATTATTTGTAAATATAATTTATTATGATTCCAAATATGGAATTTATTTTTCAAAATTCAAATCATTTATGTTGAAAAAATTAAAATTAATATCGTAGAAGCGATGAGAAAGTAGGTTGTTTTAATGGGAATGTGTTCAAATGTTTGAAATATTTTTATACATAAATTAAATATAAACCTTATTCCAATGAAATAAATTGGATTAATTAATATATAATTGCTATAATTTCTATTTAAAACAAATTAATAATATAATTTGAGATATTAAATTATTTTAATGAAAAGTTAATTTTTTAATAAAATTCATTATAGTCTAGTGTTCATTAAAAAATTGAAATTTCAAAAAAAAATACAAATAATAAACCCCAAATATTTTATTTATTCTAATTTAAAATATAATTTCTTTATTTTAAAAAACAATTTAAAATTGCTAATAATTAATTTTAAATTATGTGAACAAAACATGAATAAAACATAAAAAAGGGTGATCTCAGATGCTCACTAATAGTAAGTGTACAATAGAAGCTATGAATAAATAAGGAATAATAAAAATAGAAAGGTAAATAACTGAAATAAATTCCATTAAAGTAATATCATGTGTATAACATGCTAGTAATAAAAGGTGGTCAAATAATTCAATATAAATCGTCAAACGACCATGAAGCATAACCTTGGATATCATAATTAATTGAATAGTCACATAATATATCAATAACTTTTTTCATAATGATTGTTATCTAAAAAATACAATATAGTATTCATGGGAATTCATTTTATTCTTTTAATTATTCATACTAATAATCAAATACAATCATAGATTCATGCCAAATATCTAATATCATCAAGGCTTTATGCCAATATCTAATAAATAGGTAAGGCCCCAATCAAAACCATATTTAGTTTGTCTAATGAAACCTAACAATGAATAAATGATCTTACAATAACTTGTCCCAAACCCATTTATATAATTTAAAAATCCTTCTACATATATAAAATAATATTTTAAATTCATAAACAATGTTCCTTATCAAATATTTGTATTGAGAAAATGATATAGATTTATAAATATTTCCCTAAATAATCAAATAATATTCAAAGTCAACACTATCTATAAAAATGGTAATCAATTTATGAAATTATAATACCCATCACACTAATATGGATATATAATATAAATTTAATTCCTAATGAAAAATTATTACATGAATGTTTTTATTATAAGTGAAAATTAACAATCAACAAATGAAATGATATTGTATAATAACTTTTACAACTTCTTAAATTTCAAGTCAATTCCATTTAGATGAGATCATTCAAAGTTAAACATAGAATAACATGATGTATTCATGAATCATGAAATTTATTTTCAAAGGGTATGTACATATGCCTCATAAAACAGAATTGGTGTATAAAAACAAATAGGTCATAAGGGAATGTAAACTAAGACAAAATCCATTACGTCACACACCCTTTTTTGTTGAACATGATATATAATCATGTAATGTGGGTCTTAACATATTATTTAGTTATAAAATAATCATATTAAATTTTATAATATCATATATGACTCTTTTATAATAACTTATTACCCATTTCGTAATAACATTTCCTTATTTTACTTGTTTCGGTTGTTAATCACCTAATTTTCTCATGTATATTTAGTCATGAAGGATCAAAATATTGCATATATTATATAGCTATATCATCTCAAGGATATTTATAATGAAATAAATTTCATATTTAAACATAAATTATAATTTTAACACCAATCATTAATCATGGTTACGAAAAATGAAGTAAATTACGATCATTGAGATGGTAGGTCATATGTACGCATGAGTAACAATTTAAAATTTTAAATTATAATTATGGAAAGGATGTATTTTTTATTTTTCTAATAGATAATTACTATAATTTAATTAAGAATATATTATATCATTATATATATAATTCATGTTTTTTGGTGATTAAAATATATTCACATCGCTTCTAGAAGGCGATAGTCTACAAGTACATGAACGACATTATTGTATTTCATTGAGAGAATAAGTAAAAAAAAAATATAATGATATGTTTTATTTCCATAATGATACATATATCATGAATATAATAATTATTTATGGTATATCACATATAATCACTAACATTATTCCTTATCAACTTCCATGTAAAATGTAAGTGAAAGAAAAATCACATTGTTTCGTGAGGCGGTAGTCTACCATACACACAAATGAAGTTATCATGTCTCCTATGGAATGGAATTTAATATGTTATTAAAGAACCACTATGCTGTTTTTAACATGGTTTTTATTTTTTGAAAGAAAATATTTTTAAAATGATTATTTTAAAAAAATTGGTGAATTTCAATGAATGTTCAAACCCAAACATAAACCGGAAAGAAATTTTTTATTCTTAAGAATGTTATTTTCTAGAAACAGTTTATTTGAGTGAGTAGCTTTAGAAATAAAAGATTTAATAGAGATGATTTTATTCATTAGATGCAGCATCAATCTCAAATCCATTTATATAATGTTCAATTTTCATTGTACTTTTTTTTTATTAGAATGTGATATATTTTTGAGAAATAAAGTCATAATGTTTCTAGAGAGGTTTAATGAATGTTGTGCTACCAGGTGTTAGAATGTTCTTCAATTCTAAACATAAGTCAAACAATGGTTTTCTAATCATGAAGTTGTATTAAATCATTATAAACTCTCAGGATAAAAAATCATAATAATGGAGACTAGTTATGGTCTCTCAAGAGATTTTATAGGTTTTAGAAACTTGTACACATAAGTTTTGATAGAAGATTAACGTACACAAAATTTTCTAGAAGTCTTCCAGTAAAATGTTGATATAGTCTAAAGAGTATCCGAGTAAAGTAAATATGAGATTCAAGAACATTGGAGTATCCATTGTTTTTTATACTGATCCATCATAAGGATATGAGTAATGAATTTATGATGATTCAAAAAAATTTATTCGTAGTTATGAAAATTAAAAATAGTGGGGTAAATTTTGATAACGATCCAATAAAAAATGAACAAACACAAATAAATTATATAAATGTTTTAAAATGATAAATATTTGGATGGATTGGTTCCATAAATATGATTAGTCTAAAAAATTATATGAACTATGTTATCAAAGTGAGATGAGGAAGTTCCTTAGCAATGAGTTGAGAAAGTTCCATCATACTGAGAAGATAAACATTCATCACAATGAGATGATGATATTACTTCATAATGAGCTGGGGAAGTTTCATCAAAATGATCCTAGGAGGTTCCATCAGACTGAATAAAGGATATATATCCTGAGAAGTATGACTACATAGAAGACTCAATAAAATTATAGAATATTTGAAATGAGGTGATGTTGTAAAACATGAAATTAAAATACGTGTATATCAAGGATATTTTGATTTTGATATATCAGGGGAATGATTTCATGATGTCTACATTTACCATATGGATACTCTTATAAATATAAGAATAATAAATTCACACTTTACAACCTTTCAAAAGAGTGGAAGAGTCGGTTCACTATATAATTTATGTAAGATTTTTCTTTATGGATTGAGACATCATTAGAAGGTCATGCACCTCAAATATTTCATTTACTAAAATGAGGAAAATATGAATCATCATTTGAGAAGATCATGAGATATTAATATTGAGAATGGGTTCATTTAACTAATCCCATCGGACTGAATTCATCAGACTAAGTCCATCATACGGATCCCCATCTAAATGAGAGAAGCAGACCTAGCCACATTAGACTAAGGATCTGGATAGAGGATTTGTGGAGCAATATGAAAAAAATTATTTAAACATTTTTTATCTATTTTTTAATTATTTGTTTTAAATATATGTGAGTTAGTATTATCATTCCTATCAGGAGATAGAATGTGTAAAATAGGATCTAGCATAATTTGTATTCACTTATTCATGGGAGTGAATTTCTAAATACCCAAGATAATGGGTATAGAAAGGATATAATTTATCACATTGATGATGACACATATAAATCACATGTTCTTTAACTTTAATACAACTTTTGCATGCCTGATTATTTACTAAATGTTTATAATGTTATAATATTTAATGGGTTATGGTGGTTTGGTTTTAATATTACTGAATCATAAAAAAAGTGAACAACTGATTCAACCCACCCTTTCTATATTCATATGGTCATTTGGAACATCAATTAGTTTCAGAGGGAATGATCTCTTTTTTAATCCTTATTATAGACGTTATCAATTCATTCAAGTGTATAAGAATTTCCAATATCTGAGGGAAACAATTATTAAGGATGGAAAAGTTGAATGATTCCTTATCTCCTATGTATTGTCTTAGAATTTTTTTCTTCTTATCTAATTGGGTTTCCACCTAATGAGATAGATTCCATGATGACTTTTTTTTATAATACAAAAGATGATTTTTTTGGAAATGCTAGTAACAATACTCTTATATCTCTATGTAAAAATTTTAAACATAACTGATGGGTCTCAAGGACTCAAAGAGTATGTTTGAAAAGTTACAAAGTATTTTCAAAGTGAAATTTAATGTGAAATTAGGAGCGCTACAATTATGGAATAGTATGTTTGATGAAATAATAATGATAGATGGTGAAACGTTTGATGGATACATCAGTAGGGTAAATGAAATAGTTTATAGAATTAGGGGATTTGGAGATGTTTTGTAAGATTCTACAATTGTGAAGAAACTCACGAGAAACTTTTCAGACATATTTGATTCTAAAATTTCACCATTATAAGATAAATATGATTTATCTCATAATGGATTTCATAAAATTGATATTGATTATGAGTTGAAAAATTCCCTAATGTTAAAAAAAAGATGAAATAGTAAATTTATTTTGATGCTATGATAAAAATGAAGATTCAAGATATTGAATCTATTAAACCATTTGATTCTGAAGACTAATATGATTATGAGTTGAATGATAAAATCATGTACCAAACTGAAAAGAACTATTGAATAAGAATAAAAAAATATGGATGAAAAAATAATCTCAAATGTTTGAGTGTGGTGGAATTAAAAACGTTTCTTTGAATTGTACCAAGAAGGATATTAGAGAACATAAAAATGAATTTGATGAAAAACTAGATGGAATTAGTGGAAATAAGTTATAAATAATAAAATTAATCCAAAAATATAAGAATTTGTTTAATTATATTTTGATAAGTATGTTGAGAAAGAAAGAATAATCTGACTCAATTGAAACCATTTCTTTAGAATTTGAGTATTCAGAAAGTGTTAGAACATTTATCGAAAAAGATAAGAAAGCATAAGTCCATTAAAAATAGTGAAGAGGTATGAGGTGATGAATCATATATATAGTATCAAATCAGAATATAACTCATTACATGTTTTGAAAAAAATAGGTCTCTCAACATAGAAATTATAATGATAATGAAATATTGTGGAAATATTATTGAATGAAAAAAAAATATTCTCACCAGAATGAATAGTAATAGATCAGTGGGAGCTTTTGTTACAGACTCAAAATTAATGAAAAATGAAATATTGTTAAAGATATTATTAAGAAAATGAAATCTAAAAAATATATGTTAACAAGTTTCAAAAAACAAATTAATGAGTCTAAAAGAACCATGAGGAAGAATAATGAAAACATCAACAAAGGCTTGGATGTAAAGTCTAATACTTATAAAGTTATCTAGGAAGGTCACATCTAGAATCAGTTGAAATCATCACCCTCCTAAATTAAGGTTTCATCCAATCTTACTAACATTTAATATGATTAGAAAAGATATAAAAATTATTGGATTAGCAAGGTTTGTGAGAAGTACATCACATAAAAAAAGTTAAGAACTCCTCCTATAAAAAAGTTGGTTCACCCCCAAAATTATAATGAAATAGGAATAAGATATCAAACATAGTAAAATTTGTACATAAAATGATCTCATTTAAATAAAAAATAAATATTAGATCATTTGTGTCCAAGTTGTGGAATCTATGGGCATAGGTATTTCAATTTTTTGTGAATTATACCAATTCTTGGAAGAATGTTTTTATAGTGTGAGATAAATTTTTAAAGTATAATGAGTGACTTTTCTAAATTACTAGAAGTTGAAAATTAAAAATAATTTTTTTTAGATACATTCTAAAGAAAAATTGGTTTTCTTGTCTAAATAGAGTTTTTGAACTATTTTATTGAGTGGGTAAATTTTATAAATAATGTATGAATACACTTCCTATATAAGTTGTTTATGTTATAAAAGAAAAGAAAGCATGTAAATAATAAAGTTTAAGAAAGTTCTTTTGTTATTGATACCACTGTAAATAAAAATTAATATATAAAATTAATGGATACTAGATAGTGGTCGTTCCAATCACATGAAAAGTGACTACAAAATCATTAAATTTGTTGATAATCATGATGGAGGTGTTATTACCTTTGGGGATGATAATACTTTAAATATTAGAGGCATCAAAATAGTTGAAATTCAACCAGAAAAGTTGAAATATAAGGATGTTTTTTGGTTTTTAGAATAAAAAATAACTTACTTAGAGTGTGTAAAATTTATAATAATAAAAAACAAGTGATTTTTAGAAAAAATGTTTATTTCATCATATGTGTGAATGTTGGAGAAGTTATTAAAAATGGATAAAGAACTAGTGATTTTTTTTAAATTATAGAACATAACTACTCATGTCATCTAAGTGATGAATATGACAATAAGTTGGGGAACCAAAGACTTGGACACCATGGAAGAAAAAGTATAAACAATATCTCCAAGGATGATGTTGTATGAAATTTTCCCTAATTTAAAAGATGGGAATAAGACGTCTATCTAACTAGTCAAAAATGAATGATGACTAACAAAAGTCATAAGAATGTTGATAGTCAGTCATTCGGGCCACATAATCTTATTCACAGCAATAAAAATTTTGTAGATAGAAAATCAATCAAAAAAATGTTATTTTTAAATTATCACATTCATTTATGATTTTACTTGAATGGCCAATATCATGTTAATGAAGCACAATTCAGTGGATTTTTAAAATCTCATATTTTTCAGAAAAAATATTGGGAAACAAATTCATGTTTACAAAAAGATATTGGGAAAAAATAATTGCACTTAATTAACATGTAATAATTTTGAAACTAATATGATAAATATTAGAATAAAACATCAGTATAGTGATCCATAATCCCCACAATAAAATGGATTAGAAGAATAGAAGAATAGATTTTTGGTTTAAATGGAATAAATCATGCTAGAAGAATACAAAATATTAATGTTCCATTAGAGAGAATATATTAGCACTATTTTATATATTCATATTATATTTATGTTGAGGCCTGAATTCAATAAGACTCATTATTAAATTTGTTATAATAAAAAACCTTCATTTAAGTACTTCAATGTTTTTTAATTTCGTGTTTGATAATTATAAAAAATCACAATCATGGAATGTTTTATGAGAAAGAAAAATAAGGACCTATATTAGTTTATTCACCAATAGAATGAGTTACAAGTGTTGAAATAATTGTTTACAAATGTTGTATGACTGATATGATGTCAAAGTTATTGAAAAAAAAATTCCTTAAAAAATTTTGTTGAGAATGTTGTGTAAGAGAAAATGAATAATTCCAATTAATAAGATAGTGATTCAAATGAGGCTTTTTGAAGAGTCAAGTGAATTGTGTAATTTAGAATGTGATGCTGAAAGTGGGACTCTGAAATTTCCCACTTTAGACCACCATGTTTAGACAAAAAAATATTCTTGGGAATTATAAGGCTCTTGTTTAGAACATACAAAAATTGAGAATAATTTATCATACATCATTTATATAAAAATTTTAGATAGAATCAATTTCAAAATATATTCAACACAAATAATGGGTGGATGCTATGAAGGATAAGTAAGTTCCTTTTGATAAAAATAAAACATGGGAAATATTTTTATGGAGCTAAAATAAAAAATTCATAAAATTAAATAGATTTATAGAAAACAATATAATGAATGTGTTGATTATTCATGAAATAAAAAATACCTTATTTCTAAAGGGTATGAAATGGTGGAATGTTTTAATTTCAATGAAATATTCCCCCATTTTAGGATTAAAAACAATAATAATGTTTCTATCAGTGGATGCACATTGAAATTAAAAAGATTATCATATGAATGTAATGTTTGTTTTCATAATTAGAGATATTAAGGATGAACTTCACATTGAATGAATATGTTGTTTTCTAAATGATAATGATGAAAAAAATGTTTTTAGAATGATGAAATCCTTGTGTGGATTGAAATAATCCCCATGTTCCAAGTATTCCAAACTCAATAGTTGTTTGATAATGATAAATTTTTTTGAAGGAATGTTTTGTAGTAACATGAATGTGAAAAAAGTTTACTCCATCACTCTAATTTTAATTGTTTATGTAGGTGATATAATTTTTTCTCAGGATGATGAAAGACTTGGTAAAAAAATTTACGATGAAATGAAGAAGAATTAAAAAATTTCAGTGATCTAATAATTAATATTATTCCTTGGATTACATGTCACAAAAAAAAGGAAAAGTACATTTTATGAACACAATAATATTATTCCTGGGAATTGGTAAATAAGCATTTTATGGTATAATAAAACAATGTTTCTACTCATTTTTCTGTGATCACAAAGTTGTGTAATGAAAAATCTTGAAAAATTGTGAATCAAAAATATTTTTGGAAGCTGATAAGAGGTTTTACTTATCACAGAGCCTCAAAACCTGATATTGTTTATACATTGTCTTTGTGTAAAAGATATCAGAGTAAACCAAAAGAGTCTCAAATTATGGAAGAAAGGATAATTCTACAATATCTTAAAGGAACAAATTCACATGCAATATCTTAAAAAATATGTTATCATAAGAACATCCATTGTTATACTGATGTTGATTGGGATTGAGATTACAATGATAGAAAACAAACTTTTCGTGGAACCTTTTTTTGATGAATGTTGTGTGAGTTGGAATAGTAATATAAAACATTAAGCATCATTGAGAAAAACAGAATCTGAATATATTATAGCTACTCAAGATTATACTCAGATTTTGTGGATTAATGTTCAGGTGGAATATTAGAATGAAAAAGTGTGTAAACCATTTAATATATTGTGTGATAATCTGTGTGAAATTGATATTTCTAAAAATATTTTCCAATATTAAATATCAAAACCCATTTATATAATGTTTCACTTCATAAAAGAGAATGTTCCTTTTGGAGATTTTTTCTAGAATGTATCTCAATGAAGTATCAAATTAGTGGTGTCATTGCAAAATTATTTCCAAAATAAATGTTTGTTGATTTGAGGATGCAACATCATGTGCATCCTACTCTAATAACTTCTGAAACCTCATATGGAAATCCCCCAAAATGCGTTGGATTATGTTCAAAAGGGGGGATAGAGAGTAACAAATTATTTACATTGTAAGAAGTTTTTAATTATAATTATTTAAAGATTCTGAATATATTATTATCAGATAATGGGGGAGATAAAAATATGTGGGGATAGAAAATGAAATGTTAGAAAATATAATTATGAGAGAGAGTTTATCATAACATGGGTATAGTATTTTCTTTTCACTGATGGATGAAATTACTTAAAAAATGTTTATTTATCTAGTATTTTGGTGTTAGGAAACACTCTTTTGAGATGGAATATTTTTTCGTAAATGTTGAAAACTTTTAGTTTTTTGAAAAATAATTTTTAAAAAATTATGAGTGTTTGATGAATGGTATGTTGGAAATGTTATTAATTAATATTGTCAAACAAAACTAAGGGATATTGAAGAACCATTGTGATTTTTTGATTTTTTTTTATTTTTTGAAAAATAAGCAATTGTATTTGAATTTCCTTAAAAATAGTTCAATGTTTATGAATTTTTAAACCCAAAAAAGGGGGAAATGTTTTTTTAATAATAAATTAGTTTTCTAGGTGCAATGTATTAGACAGAGTAGCATTGGACATAGAAGATGTTAGAGAGATGGATTTGTTGATCAGATGCATCATCCCTCTCAGATCCATAAACAACAATTTCTATATTAATCAAACACAGTGTTGATTATAAAGTCATATGTTTTTTATAAAGAATGTCATAATGTTTCTAAAGAGGTTGAACAAAGACAATGATGTGAGGCATTAGAATGTTCTTTACATTATAACCTTAAGTTTGATGATTCGTTCCTAATTTATAAGTTCTAATAAATCTTTGTAATATCTCATGATAAAATATTATGAGGAATGGATAATTTATAAGTTCTATAAATAGATTTTATCTATTAAAAAAAACCAGACACAGAAGATTAGATCAAGAAGTACCAGACACAAAATTTGTTAGAAGTCTGTTTGAGTAAAGATGGAAATGTTTTAGGGGAATCTGAATGAGGTTTTCATCAGATGTAGAACATATGATTAATTTGAGTACTTATCACTGATCCATTAGAAATATATGCTTTATGAACATATAAATATTTTAATAGAGTTATTCTTACATGATAAATGAAAAAAAAAGTGATTTCAATTTTGATATCAATCAACCGGACTAGGAACATACACTAATTCATTGGATGAATGTTTCACACTGATAAATATTTGGTTATATTGCTTCAAGAAATATAAACATTCAATTAAATTTTATGAACTATTATAAAATGATGAGATAAGGAAGTCACTTAATAATGATATGAGGATGTCCCATCATACCGATTTAGGATGTTTTATAATAATGAGATGAGAATGTCTCATCCTACTATGTTGAGGATGTTTCATCATATTGTGATGAGTTTGTTCCATCATACTGAGAATTTATATGATGTGTGGGGAGTCATGTTCCACCTTCGATGTGGTGCATTTCAGGTGATGGTGAAATGGTCTGACAAGAATCATCACTCATATCTTTTTTCAGATATGGTTTCTTGTCAGATTCACAATTTCTTTTGTTCCGACCCATTCCACATCATTATACATTAAAGGAGGACAGGATTAACCCCGTGGGGACTAGTTAATTCACCCCTTTCATATAGAAAAGGATATTCCATAGTCATATGACCCCAGTGGGTGATTTCATGGGGTCATGTACTTATGCAATCAGTCTCCCTCGAATATATCTTCATTGGATGGTCTCCAATAGGTTTATTTGTGGATCCATAAACACCAAACGACCCTGGTATCCATGATTCATGTATATAACTTCCAAAGGTAGGTGATCGTTGAACAATGGTTTGTCCAACAACACTTAAGGACTCCATTGGTCATGAGGATGGGAAATCGGGCTCACCGCACCCTTTAGGGGGAGGATTATTTCCTGTTTGGGACACTCTTATAGATTTAAGTTGTGTTAATATCTTCACGAATCCTTGGTTCATTCTAAAAGAGTGTGTCCATCGGCTACCCCTGGTTTTCATGATCATCGTAAGAATACATATATTTTATTCTAGGGAGGGAATGCCAACCTGAGCCATAAAATAAGGTTCTATGGGGTTTATCGTCATCCAGAGTGATGGAAGGTGACTTGATGTTGGGATCGGACCCATGAGATGGGTTTCCAACTTATCGTCAAGAGGGGAATCAGAATCCATGTAGTTTTGGATTTGTGTGGGGATTACACATAGAAGACTCCCATTTGAGAAGACATGATTAGGTGAACCCCTTTTGGATGGGAAACCTTTTGATCCTGGGCAATTGAGTTTTCATCCTATGTATCCTGATTTGATTAGGAATCAGAGTTATCGTAGTTTATATTTTCGTGGGGATTATGCCAAGAAACATACCATTCAAGTAATCATGATTGGGTGGACCCTTTTGGATGGGCACCCTTCTGAGCTCGGGCCATTGAGTTAGTGTCTTACATACCCTGATTTGATCAGGAATTAGAGTTATCATAGTTCATATTTTTATGGGTCATTTAAATAGTAACTACCCATTTAATGATTCATGATTGAGTGGACCCTTTTGGATGATAACTCTTTTGAGTTAGGGCATTCGAGTAGGAGTCCTACATATCCTAATTTGATCAAGAATCAGTGTTGTTGAAGTTCAAATTTATATGGGGATTATGCAAAGAAACTTCCAATTTAAGGAATCATGATTGGATGGACCCTTTTGGATGGGTACCCTTATGAAATTGGGCCTTTGAGTAGGCATCCTACGTATACTAATTTTACCTAAAATCATATTTATCATACTTCATATTTTTATGGATGTTATAATCATCACAAACCTCTAAGCCCATGTGATTCATGACCAGTGTAAGAAACAAGAGGATGTGAGTGATCCAACCAACTACAAGCATCCTCATTTTTTGGTGGGAGAGGGAGAGCCTACGACGGAAAAGGATTGGGTGACGGTTGGCGAGGGAATGAAGTGATGAGCCATTCAATGTGAAATGAAATTAAAGGTCATGCATCTAGGCCTCAAAATTTTGGGGACTTACCACAGTGGGAAGGCCCTAGAACACATTCTGGGAAGGGTTGGAGTTTCATCATCATCAAAATAAGAAGCGAACATAACTCCATTGACTGATCACTATTCCAAATAGAATGGAAAATAATGTGATCACCCTTAATCCCTAGATTGGAGAGGTTCACGTTGGCATCCCAAGGTTTGAGTATTAATTACCATGGGAATGTAGAACCATAGAGATCCATGAAGCCTAAACCATTTTTGGGAGAGCCTTCATGACTCCACTTACCCTGGGTATGTAGACTCAAAAGGAGAAATATGATCACTCAATGGTCTGATCATACAGGACCGGTGGCTTTTGTGGAGGCTTCGTCTTGATGTCAGGGGACTGGTTCATTGATGGACCATAGGGGGTTGGGCGGTAATGGAGGGGTGAGATTGGAACCAAAGAAATTAACACTCGAAAATACCTTATTCCACACATTGTTTTCAAATCTGGGATAGGGGAAGCTCTGTATGTCGTAGTTTTATGCTGGAAGAGGGGTCATGTATATACTGATGTGGTAAACGGGTATGGTAATAGACCATCACACACCAATGTGGTACACGGTCAATCACATCACTTTGGGTTCCATCCCTTTACAAATGTAGTACGTGGTGCCAAGTTAAAAATGTGTAGCGGTACACTATGCAGAACACCATTTTGCAGGAGGGTCTGGGTGATTATCATTCTTGGGAAGTTCATCTATGAGAATTATGGGGTTTGTGAATCTCCAATTAGGTTTTCAGTTCTAATATTATTGTTTAGTTCCCCTATTTTATGGTTCGTATCCAACTATACCAATAAAGAGTGTGGTTTTTGATTCATGCTTCGCTAATGTTTCAATACAGAAGACAAAATCTTCCACATGTTATTTCCTCCAACCTCTGGGTTCCCCTCCAGATATTTTCATCTGTCATCTTCTCAATTCCTTTTGTACACCCTTTTATAGATCATTGGTGAAATTGTATCTATGGGCATACGACACCATTTTTGGATGACCATGATGATATCTCCTAAACTGTGCTAGACTCAGTCAACCATGGTTTGCAGATGCTCAGGTTTGTGATTATGGTTCGTGGATCCGTGCCGGTTTGCTTCGTTCATGAACTACTAGGTTCACGAGATGGTACACAGATGGCCTTTGAGCTCATAATACCTTAAGAAATGTAATTCATAGTGAACCTCTTTCAATGTTCATTTCTTCGTGGGACAATTCCTTGTGGATCGTTCTGTGTACCAATGGTTCGCGGTCTTGGTGGTCCAGAGATGCTTCCAGAAGATGGTACACAAGCCACTTGGAATCCTTTGAAAACTCAAATTCCTTAAATTTTATTATGAAGTTTCCCACCCATTTTGAGTCTTTTTTCCATTAAATAATCATAGGAGTACCTTATTTCTTTTAAAAATTGATTTTGGTAGTATTTTCAACCCTTTCAAAAATTTTTTGACCCTACAAATGCCCCCCATCGGAATAGGGTCCATACGGAGCAAAAAGGGGACAATTCCGTTTGAAAAGTAGTCTTGAGCTGAAATGATTTGTGATAGAATATAGGCCCTGTAAGAGGGTACCACACCTATTTATAGGGTCCCATGTCATTTTTCTTTTAATATTTATTATTATGAAAAGTTCTCTTAACTTCCACAGCTTCATCTACATTTTCATATTGTAATACTTGAATAAATCCTATTTGCGAACCGCTTTGTACGTACTGTGAACTAAAATTTTGAGTATTTATCTATCTGCAAACCAAGTTTTTGAATTTTTGAATGTAATTTTGGAACATCAATATCAAAATTTGGATTTCACATAGGATAACGCTAAACTTATTATATGTCCATATAACGAGGTTGATCCAGTGAACCGAATATTTATGACTTATTAATATGAAATTAAGCTTTTAATCTTTAACCATTGAAAATAATATTGTAGAGGCCTTGGTTTAAGTTATCAACTTCACCCAAAACATTTTTTTAGCTGGAAAATGATTTGCAGCCCAGTGGATCATGGTTGGTCCGCGTAGCATGGTTGTACGCGATAGAATTTTTTCATGTACCGTAGTCGTATATGGTAGTTGCTTTAACACATCATACAGTATGAAACATATGTCTTCCATGTCATGCAGTACGAAGAATGTGTCTTCCATCTACTGTTTCCAAGGATAGAACACATATAATTACGCAGATTTATTTTAGTTCCTTTATCCATTCTTTTGTAGCCATTATCCAACATTTATTTTATTGACTTTTTATTAAGTTCTGAATATTTTTGTGCAGGAAACACTGTTTGTTTCACATACTATGATAAAATTAAGGAAGACAAGGGAGACCGTGGTGGGGAATATTGAGGATCATCTTCGCAACTACATTATTTCTCGTGACATCTTCTTAATGGATTTATAGAAGCCATTGATCTTATATTTCCCTCTATTTGTAAAGTTTCCCTTTCACAGTTTTAGTATCCCGGACGATGTTCTTCTAATATTGGTTGATCCCGATACCCCTTTCATCCTCTTTGAGGCACCCCAAGGACATGATCGAGCAAACATTTCCCCCAATAAGAGAAGTCACAGCCACTCTGATTTAAGGGAACATTTTCATACTAGGTGGATATGAATTGACTCAGGGAAAATCCATGTGTCGCGATGGTGTCCCAATTCTAGGCCCTCGAGAGTATCATTCGTCCATCATCATATCCCAAAAAAATCCTAAAAGTGTGTGGAGAACCATGTGGTTTCTTCGGGATGGTGGATGTTTCTCAGAAGAATGGTCTTGAGAATTCTGGGTACATTAGACCTGTTTGGAGTCCCCTGACCAGTTGGAGGTAGTGGGCTTGTATCAGGCAACATGGGTTTCTCATTTTGTAGTCTTCTCCCCTGAGGAAATCATTATGCAGATGCTGAGCCACTGGTGTTCAAGCACCAAAACCATCCACTTATTTCATAAGGAGGTGGGAATCAGGTTATGGGGTATCCAATAGTTTTGAGGACTCCCCATCCTTGGATAGATGTATGACATGTTTTCCCAAAATCTCTACTTGGAATAGCATTGAACACGTGTCCCCTTTGTCGAGGAGTATTCTGGTTATGGTAGATAGATTACTTGATCATACCATCCATGATCACTCTCTTATCCCAATTGAGGAATGGATATGACTACTCTTTTAGGTGAACTAACCTAAGCTGAATGCTCTCCACAGTTGAACTCATCCATCCCATCAGTCCTGATAGACTTTGTGGTAATATTGTGCTACCCTTGTAGTGGGACGATATACCACATGGGGATATGAGCTTCAACCAGACGTATCACCTGTGTTTATATTAGAAGGTTTCTTTTCCATTATTTTCAGTGGATAGTTTTTTACATCCCATGATGTATATACCAGGGTTCCAGTCTATACTATGATGATGGTAGCCACACTGGTATACGGTCAATCTATTAATTTCTCCCTTCCTACTCTCTCCTGTATTTATGAGTTATTGGAATAAATAGAGAATGTTAGGCCCCCACACCATCTTAGTGGACCATTCCAATTTCTATATGTGTGAATGGAAGAACACCTTCCCTATTATGAATATTGACATACTTCAAAGGATCCTTATTCTGACTCTAAATCCGCCCTTCTCAACATTTCCACTATTCTTCATAAGACTATAAGGATTATTGATGTGGTTGGACTGGTGAATGATGCCTTTCAATTCTCGTTTTCACTGCATCCTACCCCTCATGGTTATTTAAGAGGTGACCAAGGTAGTTCATTAGGGGAATTCTCATACATCATCATGATTTGAGACATAATTCTCACTACTCATATAGATCAAGTAGTCATTTTTGAGTCATACCTACCCTACTGGATTGCTAGGCAATCCAGATACCTTCATCAGACTATGCTGCTTCTTGTTGTTCAATTAAGGGGAGATTACCATATTGTAATTTTTTGATAGTTATGTATTATTATGATGCATGAGGGGGACACAATGTATGTTATTATCCAAAAAACAATGGGATAAACCTTTTTATCACTAGATTATTTCCAACTGTGGACAGACTATTACCCCGATGGGGTGCTGGGAGAACCGGTTTGGCAGGTGTAGAAACCTTTAACAGTTCCCTGCACAACTATTACCCAAAAGTCAATGAAACAAATTAATAATACAATGAGGAGTGTGACATTTATTCCTTCTACTCTTAACCCTTCAGTATTCGAGAGAGATACATCACATGTTCTTACCATTGTGGTAAGAAGATGCTCGGTTTGCCGTCAGATGTGTCTGGGAGGGGCTTCACCGGTATAAACTATCTTAGTGGGGAGTGATTTAGAATGCTCCATTCATAAGGATACTGACCAAGAACTTAATAAGGCTGGAACTAGTAGAGTATCACTAACCACCTAGAAATCTACAGCTAGTCCTTTGTATCCAGCTCTAGCAGTTCAACCCTCTAAGGGAAAAGAGAGTCTCCCATCTTGGGTGACCTGCCTTAGGTCCCTTCCCACTCATGTGATGGAACTTTTGACTTATATATTTTTTGTGTTGGGGGTATGATCAAGGTAATGGTGTTGTGCCAATGGACCAGGAAATGTGAAAATATGCATGACACTTGTTATGTGTTTATACCGTAGAGACACCTGCGGTTAATTTTACCAACGTGACTGAAACGTTTTGATGATTATTCACCAAGTTGGATTATAGTAGATTCTATTATCATCAATTACAACTCATCATCTATAAAATCATCACTGACCGAGAATACCTTGCCTCCTATGAGGACATTCTTTCTAGGTTCAATTCCTTCCATCACCCGATGACTACCTTCCGAGATGTTTCGAAGGAACTCGGTCACCTAACTTCCAAGGAGGTGAAAGAACTTTATATGGTGGAAACCCAAAATGAAAACTATAAGGGAGAAGGGCCTTCACAGCATGGATGAGGGATCAACTAGACTCTTTTCATGCCAACTACGAAACCATCTTGAGGAAAGGGCAGGACCATAAAGTTATTCTGGAGTGGGAGTGTCTGACGGTCATGGATGAAATAGAGGAGATAGATTATTTGATGAAAACTATGGATAGACCATGGAAGTCACTTTTCATCCTTCTAGAAAGGCAAAACAGAGCCTCATGTTATCTACATCTCTCATTATGAAATGTACTCTTTTTTTATACTTTGGAGACATTCATGATTGGGCATGTTATTCTATTTTTGTTGAGACCAATAAAAACAATTTTACTTTAAATACTTTTTATTTTCCATTTCTGTCTTGTTAATTGATTAAAATTATTCATATAAACATCATTTCAATCATTTATTAATTTTAAACCATGACCAGTAAACAGAAATAATGAACTCATTCTCTAATTGTTTCTTGAGCCGTAGGACTCAGCGAGCATAGTTCGACTATTGCTAAGGTTTTATGGAACAATCCCACCTACATTAATGCCTTTCTTATATTATTACCCTAATGTTTTCCTATCCCTACTTGAAATAGGCTTAGTGTGCATAACATGACTTTTTCTTAAGCCTCCCTTTGTGGTTTTTCGACCTAACATGCTTTACATCTCTTTTGACGGCTCGTCATTTTTAACGAATCGACACACGACTTTTACCCAGATGTGCCTTTTTCTGATTTTATTTCTGGAAAGTATGGTGACATTTGTTTCACTTTCAGTTCATAGTAATTCCAATCAAACTTTTTATTGATGTGTTAGGTCAAACATCTTTGATCAAACATAATGGGGAAAGGGTCCCAATTAGGGATAGGTCAAACAAGAACGTTCTAATATCCTTAAAACATAGATTAATAATTTTTCTTGAACCTTAATTTGAGAAAAATGGATACAAATATGGATAGGGAGCCGTTTTAGGCATACATATGTAATAAAGGACTCTCCTGGTGATGAATTATCCTTTTAATTGATGACCATTTTTTTGGTGACATATGCAAAGCCACCCGGGAAAGACGTAAATAGCTAAAAAATAGTTTCTACAGAACACTAGCCTTTCATCTCTGATGGCCTAGTAGGGTTATAAACCAATTCAATTTATTTTGATGTTGGGTGCTATATTTGGTGGATAGTATGGGTAATGTTGTCTAAAAATACTAGGGACATTCATATCAACATTGAGTGGGAAAATCTACCTGCATAATTCTTAACTGCATGAGGGAGAGCTGTTGAATGGTTAGTTCAGTTCATAGACTTTTTTATGTCAGGTGAAATTGGAAAGATAATGTTATGTAAGCCTTTATCTAGAATTTTTTCAAATTTATTGGTGTGATGGAACAAAAATGACATTTGAGCATGCGAAAACTGGAACAGACTCTCCTGAGAATGAATTTCCCTATGATTGATAGCTGTTTAGTGGGTGGTATTTGTAGAGCCTTCAGTACATGTTGTGCATCGTCAAACAAAGGATTCCATAAGACATTGGCATTCCATATCCTGTGGATATGATGGATTTTGGGGATTGGGAACTTTCTGAATATGGTATGTGTCCTTTGACAAGGGGTGTACCTGAACACAAAAATGGGTCATTTTAACTGAGCATTTTTAGGAGTGGGGGAACTCTTATTTGTATGTAGACCAACATCACGCATATGGATGAGGTATCTCTTAAAAACTCAAAAGGGACCAGAAATGAATTGGGACTATATGTTTTGCTCTATCCAGGAAGTGTATAGTGAGGAAAATTTAAACCATGGCATTGAGGGCCAATTAAACATGATGGATGGAACGATTCATGGAAGCCATAGATCATACTGTGATATGAGAGAACTATACCGGGGATGAATTTTCCGTTGATTTATGGACGTTTTATTGGGAAACATATGCTGTTCCATTAGGGAATGATGTGCATAGTCAAAAAAAAGTTGTCCGCAGGATAGTAGACTTCCATCTGAGATAGCCATAGAGGGATATGGGGTTTGAAGATCGCTCAAAGCCCGATGTTTTCGGTATGGAAGGAGAGTATCTAGACATATTGGAATCATTTAGGCTATGATATACTCATGGAATATGGTATCCCTTATATAGATCTGGCTCACACCCAGGGTGAGGCATTTGTCCTATATTTGATGTACTTGATCATTTAATTTTGTATGGCGAGGACGTGGGGTCCTCTTAAGAAAGGGTACTGTGACAAGACTTTTTCGGTCGTGCTTCTAAGACCAAATTCTAGTGTTTTTTGGACATATTTTCATGGTGGATCTCTTTCTAAGATCTCTACGATTACGTGATTTATACATGGTGTGAGAAATAAAGGATTACAAGGATTTAAGGTCGCATACTAGGAATAGAAAATATTGCATCAGAGAGGACTTTAGGCTTAAGTTGTTGCTATGTAGTTTAACATTGTACAACAAGAACAATTTTGGCATTCCAGTTTAATGTCATGAAGTCATGACATGATGCTATGCAATTTAAAGTCACATAGTGAAGACAATTATGTTTTCATAATGATATTTAATAGTTTTTAGTTAATCCAAATCCAGATATTTTGGCATTCCATAGATGTGGCCGATGATAGAAGGTGTAAACCACAGTCCCAGGGGAAACATGAATTAGGATGGATGACATGGGGTTTGAAAGTCATCAAATGAAATGAGATATGAAATGAATCTCATGGGGACTAATTTTCCTTTTATTTATGACCATTTAGTGGGAAACATATGCAGAGCCATAAGGGAATGATGTGAATAGTCAAAAAAATGTTTCTACAGGACACTGGCCTTCCATCGTAGATGTCTATGAATGATTACGGGGATCCAAATTTTAACAAGGTATGTAGTTTGAAAAATGGGAATGATGTGTCTGTGAACGGAGGAAATAACCATATTGGGATTACCTATGAAAAAGTGGAGATTCAACACAGATCTGGCTCATATGTATAGGGGTAAGTATGATCTTTTGAATTTTTATGAGTGGGGGAATGTGCATGATCTCATGAAACTGAGAATTGGGCCAAACATAACTCCTGAAAAATTTTACAGTTCGTTATCATGTGGTTAGGACCTTTCATGGATTCTCCATATAATTATATCCTACACACGGCGAAAGAGGCATTTTTTTATGGTGGCAAGGTCGGGATGGGAAATTCAGGCATCACCACGTATCTGGAAAGTGTAATAATTGAGCCACACATAGTTCTGAATGTTCCCTATACTGATCATGCTCGGTCCATATATAAGGTCATGTGGTGGCATTTTTTTATGATGGCTGGATCGGGATTCCAAATTCAGGTGTCACTACATATCCTGCAAGAGTAGGAATCAATCCATAAGTAGTTCTAGATGTTCCTTGTACAGATTTGGGTCGGTCCCTGTGTACAGACATGTGAGAGGATTTTTTTTTCTAATAATGATTTATGGGCCATGATACCAAATCAGGGCATCATTACACATCCTTCAATAGGAGGAATCAATCCATACAAAGTTATGAACAATCCCTATAGTTATATATCTCAGACATGGTGGTGGTAACTTTGTTTTTTTAATTCACTATTTGTGGTTGTTGGTTCTACCATAATTCTCTATAACTTCTTTGTGTAATAGAATCCTTACCAATGATCCTAAAATCGCATGAGTTATAATCAATGTGAGAAAAAAGGAGTGGACATATTGTATGCTTCGAAAGTGTTTGGAGGTAAAGGATATGATGGAGGAACTTTTTTTTATGGGGGTTTGGCTAAGATCGAGGATCGAGGTGTTGCTACGTAACCTGGAAGAGTAGGATTAAAGCTCTATGTAGTTCTATAAGAGATCCTACAGTTTACTATCATGCAATTAAGATTCCTTATACCATGTAGTTTGACATCAGAGAGCTAGAACATTATTCAAATTTTAATTTCCTGTTTCAGGGACGAGTTCTTTACAGTTTAATGCCATGTGAGGGGGACTATGACTCATATTTTATGGTCTTAGAGTTTGGACCAAGACATTGGGGTATTACTACTCATAGTTTAACGTCTTTGAGATTGGACAATGGAATGGGGTTACTATAACTCGTAATTTAGGGTCATAGAGTTTGGACCATGTAATTGGGGTATTATAACTCATTGTTTAGGGTCATAGAGCTTGGACCATGGCATTGGGGTAATATAACTCATAATTTAGGGTCATAGATCTTGGACAATTGCATTATGGTACAATAACTCATTGATTAGGGTCATAGAGCTTGGACCATGGAATGGGAGTAGTATAACTCATAGTTTAGGGTCATATATATTTGACCATGGCATGGGGGTTTCAATTACAATAAGTACTTCTTCAGGAACACTTCATTTGTGGGAGCCATGGTGATTTTTTGTCCATCGATATCAAGGCATACACTTAATTGGAATAGATCTTATTTATGAAATATAATCCCTCCCACATTGGTTCATGATTTTAGGTCTTCTTCCCAAGTATCATTGAGGTCTTAAAGAGTTACAATATTTCAACTTCGATGAAAGATAAATTTCGATCCTTTTTGTTGAAGGCTCGTGTGATCCAACATTAGTATATTTCCAAATGGTGTAATGTGTGTAGCCTCTTTTCATCTAGCTACTCCAAATCATCAAACCTTCTTTGGGATTTCTCATCCATGGATAGTTGATTCCAAATTTCCACATGAAGTGATGCAAATGGACTTTGATAAGTAAAACTGCCTCTCCCTCGTATACTAAAGAGTATGGGGTAGCTTGGGGGTGGTTCGGGTCAAGGTATGATAAGAACACATAGAAAGAAAGATCTTGTCTTCCCCAATTTATTATCCTTATCAACCATATTTTGGAGTATGTAGGAAAGAGGCTTGTTGAAAGACTTCATCTTCTCATTGGCCACCGTCTGGTAGCGGGATGAACAGTTGGCTTTGATTTTATTCTCCTGGTATAACTTTTCCAACTTAGTAGAGCATAAGTTAGTGTCGTTGTCCAATAGTATTCTATGAGGGACACCAAATATATTGATGATGTTGGAAATCACAAATAAATCAATGTTTTTCACCCTGAATTCATTAAGGGGTATGGATTCTTCCCATTTGGAAAATACCTCTATCATTGTGAGTATGAATGTGAGTTGTCTTACTGTGGGAGGAGGATATGGTCCCACAACATCCACCCCCTTGGAAGAATATGGCTAAAAGTATATATCTCTATGATGTAACTCTTGGGTTATGTGTATGACATTAGCATGAACATGGTAGGAATGGAACTTCTTAGATAATTTCATACAATTCTGTATCATAGTGGCATAGAAGTACCCAAGCCTTTAGATTTGGTAAGAGAGATAGGTTTCTAATTGGTGTGCTCTACAAGCTTCGACATGCATTTATTTCATGACATCAATAGTCTCTTCACCATCAATTCACCTAAGAAGGACTATGTCAAGGCCTCTTTTGTAGAGTACATTTTCTGGGTTTACCCCATTATACAAGACAAAGTTGATTTCCTGTCTTCAATTTTGTTCCCTTCCATCTCTATCGCGTGGGAGTTACCCATTCCAAAGGTAAATTGCAATGGGGTTCATCCAGCTGGTGGTGTGATCAGAATACTAAAAAATGGGGCAAATTTTGTCAATCTCCTCCAAACTACATTGAATAAATCACACGACCATCCGGCGGTGGGAAATACAAATTACCATTTCAGCCCAGTCTGGATCATCCAAGGTTATGGCTGAATTTTCCAAAGCATCTTCTTGAGAATTTTGTGTTTGGGGGATATAGGTGAACGTTGGTTCTAATGGAAATTCTTCCATCGGTTCTTAAACATGGGTCATCAAGGGGTACAATACTTTTTTATTAATGGAGTAGTCACCACTGACCTGTTTTGTGACAACCTCTAAATCACTCATTATTTTTAGGTGTTTGAATTTCACATGAAGTTCCAATTCCAGTCTTGCAATGAGGGCCTAATATTCCACATCATTGTTTGTACACCACTCCAAATATAGAAAATTTTAAGGTAGGACAACCTTTTGGGGGATAAAAGTATAATTCTCATCCCCACATTGAAGAGTTTGGGATCCTCCCTTATATCCCCAGTCAGGCTTCTAGAAGCACCATCGAGGTACATTTCCCAAGTCTGGGGGGCCTCCCAGATGTAAAACACTACTTCAATCGGATGTTTGGCATAAAATGATGTTGTTTCTTTCAAGGGGTTCTCATCTAGGAAGTCTTCTAACTCTTTTCATTTGATGGAATTCTGGGGTACATATCATATGTCATCCAAGTGTAGGATGACCACCCATTCTAATAGGTGTCCATTTAGCATGGGATGGTTAAGGATATATTTGAGCAGGTTACAGTGGGAGACCAGTTGGACCTCATAGTGCTGTAGGTAATACCGGCATTTCTGAACAATAAAGATCAAGGATATGAAGTTCTTTTCAATTTTTGAATATCAAGTTTCAGCATAAATGATTGTTTGGATAAGGTAAAATAGGTTTTTATTACTTCCAAAATCATTCTTTTGTGCGAGGAAGGCACCTAATGACCATTCTAGGGTGGTTACGTACAGAATGAACAGTGCCCCCTCAATTAGAGGCATTAGGACCATTATTATTAGGTGATATATTTGTATATTGTTTAATTCTTCTTGTCAATAATTATGACACTCATACATAACTCATTTATTCTTCATCCCAGTGAAAGGTAAGGATTTTCTCTCCAGGTTGGCTATGAAATGCTTAATATAGGATAGTTGTCCCTAAAAACCTCTCAAATTAGTGAGGCAATAATGTTGGGACATTCCAAGGATGGATTTTTTTTCTTAGGGTCGACTTCAATTTCAAAATGTCATTCATGAAAGTCGATAAATTATATAAAGATAATGCTAATGGCTCACATTAGGGGATTCATCATTAAACTATGTTGCTGAAAATTTTTGAATATTGTTTCAAGATTATCTAGGTGGTTTGAACACTTCTGTGATTAAACCACCATAACATCAACATATCATTCTACAAACATTCACAAGAAGGGCTTTATTATGTGATGCATTGTATGCTGATATGCAGCGCAAGCATTTTTTAGACCAAAGTGCTTCTTCTTATAAAAGAACACTCTATAAGGGGCCCTCAAAAGAATAAGCTTCTTCATATCCTTAGGACATCCAACTTTTATTATATCCCAAATATCCATTCATAAAGGAGATGTCTTAGTATCTATTGGATTCATAGATCAACAATTCTGTGATCGGGATCTGGATATCATATTTTAGGAAATGTCGATTGTGGTCCCTGATGTCAATGCAGATTCTAATGTATCTGTTCTTATTTTTGACAAGGGATATATTCACCATCCTGATCAGATACTGGACCTATCGTATGAACTGGGATCTGATCATCTTGTCAAATTTAGCCTCTACTTTGGTTTCATGTTTCGGGTAGGTCCTTCTAGCTACCTACTTATAGCCCTAGTGGTCTTCTGGTATGCCCAGACAATGAGAGGCGACCTCAGGATCCAGTCATGGAATTTCATTATAATTATAGACAAATAAAACTCAATTATTCTTTGGGAAGAAGGTATAAATCTCATGATCTTAGATGGTCATACCTTTATTGATCAGAGAAGTCCACAGATCATCATCAGTGCCCAGGTTTATCTCCTTAGGGTCATCAATTGTGGGGGAGACACCTTCATCAAATGTGGGAGGGGTATCTCTTAGGACTTATTCTTCTTCTTATTCTTATTCTTTTCCAGCCTCATCATCATTTTCATATTCTTACTCTACTTCTTGATATATGATTCTTGAAATAAACTCCCCAATGTTGGGAGATTAATCATCTTTTTCCGTAGTGAGTAAGGGAAGGGTAGTCTGGGGTCCTAGTGATGGGTTAGGTGCATCTTTGGTAGTGCTTTTCTAGACCTCATGGGAGTCAGCTCGTTCTCCCATATATGTGGACTTGGTGTCCACACAAGAGATCATGAAGATAATTGAGTCTGCATATAGAATTTCACTTTTTCATTCAAATTGGTTGATGGGTAACAAATATTATTCCACAAGTTGTTGGAAGGGATCAGTGTGAGCTGCTTCCAACCCATTTGGAGAATTAATCAAGTCAACGCCATCATTCGAAGGATGTTTTTCATCTGATTCATAGAACCTTATGTCAATATACTATGACCCAAATCACTCAAATGGGGATTTATCAGCATGAAATGTCTTGTTCTTCCCATTAGTGTAATATTTTATGCAATGATGTTATGATGAAAGAATCACAGCATGCTGATGCAGCCATGGCCTCCCCAACAAAGCATTTAAGCTCGTACTTTGTCACACTGCCATGAACTAGGAATCCAATATGAGGTCTCGAATCCATTTTTTATGTTTGATCTATCCCAATGGATTCTTCTCACTTTTGTCATATCCCAAAAGTGTTGTGGTGTAGGGTATCATGTTGTCATCATCATAGAAGAATTCACAGTGAGAGGAGGTTGAATCCAGAGCTGTTGTCGATTAATATCCTTCAATCATCAATTCCATTTATATTACTTAATACATATAAGGGTTTTATGTTCCCATTAATTGTGGCCTTTTCAAACCTATCTATAAAAGATGTGATGAAAAGACATTCTTTAGGATTGTTCTTCGTTCGATAGACTTCTGCAGATGCTACATCAGCCTCGAATTACTAGGGACTTAGTAAGGATTAGAGGAGTGCCTCACTAAGATCTGCAGATTGGATTAATTCTTCCTAGATTGAAAAATTTGCTGTCACATTTTCCATCTACATTAGAATATCATATATTTTCTTTAATGGTCATCTCTTACTGGCTCAAGGATTCTCTTTTACATAAACATTTGGGTTTTGGGCTTTGGACCTAGAGGGATTGACATTTGTGACAGGATCTAGTGGTGTTGTGGTCCTTTCTTAGTTTGGTTGAACCGGTCCACCTGTATGCCTTTGGTGATTTGATATTTGTTCTTCCCCTGATTTATACTCTAAGATAATTGGTCTTATATTTCATCCAATGGGGGAAGTGGAGAATTCTGGTTCATGTTGTGTCTTCTGAAGGGTACATCCTTGCGTTTTCACAATTTTAATAGTTTGACTTATGGCATGGTGGGTAATTTCACTCCTTCCATGATCGTGCCTTCTAGGAATCCTCCATCCTATGCGGTATCTTCCTTCCACTCCCCGGTTGGGCATGGGGAATTAGGGTTGTAACTATTGTCTCTATAATGACCAAAACTTTTGTTAATGAAAATCTATCTTGACCTAATTAAATTTCTTATTATGTAGCATAATCATGTAAAACGTATACACATCATTGGGTTTATGTTTTTGGATGTCAAAACACCATTAATAATTTTTACCATTGATAATATATCCTTTAAATAGTGTTCACATGATTAGTATAAATATAGGTCTTTAACAAATCCAATTAACTCTAACAAAGGAAGTGCTCATCCCGAAGAATTGCTACATATGAGGCCAATTTGTCGGAGCTCGGAAAGGAGGTGGTGTCTTTGTTCTTTTCTCTTGACCAAGCCCAAGACGAGCTAGAATATGTTAAGCTCAAGCTGAACTGCCGAGAAGATAAGTGGAAGTCCATAGAGATTACCACTCGAGCGATGTTATCTGAGACACCCCAAGAGTCTGTCACCATCATGAATGTTACACTAAGGTATTATGTGAGAGTTATTAGAGGTTATGTAACACGACCCTAGTACTATGACCATGTAAATTATTTTTTTATAAATAATATATATTTATTTTATTATTGATACTTTGTAAATAGTTTTTAAAGCAAAAATATTATTTTTAGTTAATATTTAACTAAAAAATCTATTATGATGAATTAATGGATTTTGGAATTAAATATTATATTAATAATATATTATTATTGAATTAATTTTTATTAATTATAAATGATCATATAATTTTTATAAATACAATAGTAGTTTTTATTAAGGTTTGAAAACTATTTTTTTCAAAACTCATGAAATTTCAATAAATGACGATTTTTATTTTAAAAGAAAATATTCACATATTTAAAAAATTATTTAGATAAAATGAATATTATTTTTTTATCATGATTTAGAAATTATCCAATAGTTTATTTTTCATAATTTTTAATACAGTCAAATTTTTGGGTAAAAATTCAATACCGTTTAAATATATAATTTTTTATGACATTATAATGACCAAATAGAGTTGTCATAAATTACTATAAAAATTATCTTCAGCGAATATATGTTTCAAAATTAAAATAATTTGATTTTATGTTTGTTTTATTTATTTTCCAAATCTTTAGTGGACCCTCCATGACTTATAAAACATATTAAATTTTTAAATTGATTTATTTTGGAGTGTGAGTCACCCCACCTATTTAACCATATTATTTTATGAAGTCTGTCCATTGGGCTTATAAAATATTTTTTACCAATCCCCTTTTTCAAAAACCATGGAAAAACTATTTTATAGTTTGTGGATTTGATTAGTTTAATTTGTGGTGTCCCAAACTTAATTAATAAATAATTTCCTCTCATTTCCTATATAAACCCACCCATGATCCCACTTCCTCTTTACTCAATGCCTTTGGAGTTCATCCAACATCTTCTATCCTCTCTCTATAATCATACCAAAGAACCCCAATATCCCATGAAGCCTCCCTCAAGCCCCTCTCAAGCCTTTGGGATCACACTTCCAAGTAAGGGATTCCTTCCTCTCTCATGTTATCCCGTTTTATTAATATTATTATGCCCTTTTATTTTCAATTATAAATGTTGGGGTATGATTTAAAACCTCTCTTATACATTCCTATTAATGTTTCAATGTTGATATATCCCTTTCTCTCTAATCAATACCTTCCATGTGTGACCATTACCATGCCGAAATTCTGTAAGTAGTTTCTCTCTCCTTATTTATATTCAAGAAATTCTATTGTATTATGAATATAAATTCAATTAATTATGTTGGTACATGTATCTATATGACCACATTACTTCCCATTTCATGAAAATATGATGAGACGCTCATTTCTCTATCATAATCATTTTTATGAAGTCTTACTTCACGTCGTTATGCTGTTGAAATTACACTGCAATTTTCCAATCCAAAATCATTATGTAGTAAATATAATTACCATTTCTCAATCAAGAGTATTTACCTTTATTCACATCTACTTATTTATATAATAGTTTCATATATGAATTAAACATTCCATTATTTTGGAATAAATTATAATTTTTAATGAATCCATGTTGTATGATCTTGTGGCACACTTATGCACGAAATGAAATGTTTAAGAAGGGTGTGCCCTGATAGCACTCCAATGCTTTGGGTAAAGATTAGTATAAGGGTACATCAAGTGAAATGAGGGTTTACACATGCTAATTAATGTTCAATGAAAGTTTACACATTCTCTATGTGAAATGAGCCTTGGATCATGACAATACCATGTTAAGTGTTGTTCCCACATTTGTATGTTATGACAATCATGCTATATCATGCCTTTATGTTTATGTTTCTCTTGCACTCCATTGATATTCCTATTTCTTAACATGTATTTTAATCTTCATAAAATTTCATGTTTACTCCATTTCTGGGTTTTATATCTCACCCTTTTCCTATGTATGTCCTCGGTTTATCCCATGAAATGATAAGTACGAGGGAATGTATTGGCCATGTAAAGGAAGTTTTTAAAAAAGATGTTGTTTTTCATGTTTTTAGTCATTATGAAATGTCCCTAAGCCCTAAAGATACTATACCTCTCAATCTTTTATGTCGTATCAAGTGAATGTTTTTTGTAATAAATCATGTTTATGATTGTGATAAAAAGTGGGGTTGTTATTGTTGGTATCAGAGAGATGTTTTGTTATTTTTGGAATTATGATTAAAACCCCATAGTGAATGACTTAGGGATATGACAAAGTATAATAAAAACATACCTTTGTTTTTATGAGTATTGAGTATGTGGTTTATCAAGAAAATACATCTTTGTCTAGATACAAGAAGGTTGAGGTGGCTCTGGTACAGATGTACCTAGGAGTGAAAACTCAGACAAGGAGTTTCAGGCTTGATTCGGGGTATCCTGGAACATGACAACGGGCCTTGATTCACTCTTGGTTATGACACTCTCAGAGGATATTCGTTTTTGAATTCACACGCTTTGTATGAACCATTATTAAGGGAACTAAAAATAAGTCACCAAATATTATATGTTAGAAAGTATATCATGGATTACATATATTAATGTGTATAAATTCATTAGTTAAGGAGTAAAAGTAATATATAAGTCATCTGTTTATGTCTCTGTATTACCCTTTATTGGTTACCCCAAAAAATCTTTTTATTCCATCCAAATGATGGTAATAGGAGGACTCGAGCTAAAAACTGATGTAAAGATCATTATGATGAATTTTCTAATGAGATTCCCAATCCAATGGGAGCGACGATGGAGAACATTTTCATAATAATCCCATTGTTAATTCATGATTTGAACAGAAACATATGTCAAGAGGAACGTCAACCCCCCCCCCCATGAAATAACAAGTCACAATCGATAGATTCGTGAGACAAAGGCCTCCGACATTTAATTGAACATATGATCCCTCAATTGCCGAATAATCGATCAACTCCATTGAAAATATATTCTCCATCCTTCATTGTTCAAAACAAGAGAAGGTTCTTCTGGCTACTTATCATATGGGGGGTGAAGCTGATCAATGGCAGACATTGAACAGAAATATGAAGCCTAAGAAGTAGATCAAGGTGTTTGAATGGAAGGATTTACTGTTATTTATTTGATAAATATTTTCCTCACACCCTCTGTCTTAAGATGGAAAGGGACTTCCTTTACCATAATAAAAAAGAAGACGAATCTGTCAGAGCGTACAAGGAAAACATTACAAGGCTGGCATGATATGCCTATGGATTTTCCGTTAACCCCAAAGGCAAGGTTGAATGCCTCTTTAGTGGGCTGAAACCTAGCCTACAGAATTCCCTGGTGATCCGTGACTTTGATTTCTATGAGAAATTGTCTAATGTTCTCCCAAGGTCGAAATGTTGATCGGTGAATCTTAGGGGTATCATAGGGATTTGAAGAATAAGGTGGACATCAATTCTGAAATTCTTATGGATAAATCTAATGGTGCTAAGACAATCTAGCACCCCACATTCCAAAGGTGGAGAAATAATCCCCCCCTAAAATTGTCTAAAGGGGATAAGGAAATGATTGATATGTGGAAGAGAAGGGCACTTAGCCGTTAACTATTAACCATAGAAACCCACTGCTACGACATAGGAGTGGAACACTTCGTTAAACCCACACCGCACTGTTCATTGTTTAACTACAAAGAACCAGGGCACCCTGAAAATAAATACCCAAAGCCAAGGGTTTTCGTAGGTAACCAACATCCTCCAAGGCAGAAAGGGCTAGATTTTTTTATCACTACCACCTAAGTGAACCCTAAAAATGAAGTGATGAAAGGTACCATCTTTATTCATTCAAGAATTACAAACATACTTTATTATTCTAGTTCAACACATTATTTTATATCCTTGAATTTTAGTATAACAATCTCAACACCACTATAAATCATAGATGTAATGATGTCGGTGAGTACAGAAAATGGTGAAATAATTGCATCCCATGAATATAACTCCTCCCTAGTCATAATTTGTGGATTAAATATCTAGTAGAACATCGTTATACTCCCACTAGTGTAATTTGATGCAATAATTGGCATGGATTGGTATTTTTATATAGATCCAACATAAATATCCGTGAGAGGGAAATCACTCTCTATATAGAGAATCTACCCCCAATTCTGTACGAGTGAAAGGATGAGGATGAATCTTCATTAACTACACCATCTCAATCGTGGATATTTATGCTCTATGAGAAAACGTATCTAGAATACATGATTGTGTCTAAGGTAGAATCCATCCTCGAAGACATTCTAATTGTGATGGAATTTTCTAAAGTGTTTCCTGAAGAATTAGGGATCTCCCTTCTAGAAGAGATGTTGGATTCTCAATTGATCATATACCCGGGGTGTTTCCCATATCCATGAATCCATATAGAATGGTTGTTGTGGTGCTTGGGGAGCTAAAGAAACAAATACAATAGAATATATATAAAGGGTTTATATTCCCACGTTCTCCATCATGGGGTGTTATATTACTCTTCATCAAGAAGAAGGATGGGTCAATGCGCCTTTTCATTGATTATCATGAGCTCAACAAATTAGGATAAAGAATAATTATCCTCCGCCGTGAATTGATGACTTGTTTGATCAGCAATGTGGAGCACAATATTTCTATAATGTGGATATGTGGTCCTGATATTGACTTTTAAGTGTGAAGAAGGAGGATATCTGCAAGGCTACATTTCATAAAAGGTACGGGCACTATAAATCCATAGTAATGCCTTTCAGAATCACAAATTATCTAGAAATCTTCATGGAAAAGATGAATGGAGTCTTTAGATATTACCTCGACAAATTTATGGAATTTCTTATAGACTATATTTTAATATACTCCAAAACCAAGGAGGAGCATGAGGAGCATCTAAGAACTATACTAGAGACCTTGAAAAAAGAGATACTCTATGAAAAGTACATCAATTAAGAATTTAGGTTGAAGGAGGTCTCATTTTTAGGTTATATAATCACATGTAATGGGATATCTGTGGATCCCTCCAAAATAGCTATAATTAAAGGATGGTTGAGGACAACATTTGTAAAAGATATCTGTAGCGTCCTAGGTTTAGCTGGATATTATCACCGATTTCTGAGACATTTTTCATGATGGTCAAACCCTCTTAACAAGATAACTCTTAAGGGAGTAAATTTTTCTTGGAGTGATGAATGAGAAGAGATATTCAAGGATTTTAAAAGGATGATTATCACTACATCAGTAGTCACCCTCCCAATATGTGGAGAACTCTTCATGGTGAATAGTGCTTCTTCAAAGTGGGGATTAGGTTGTGTTCTAATAAAAAATGATAAAGTGATATACTACACCCCGTGGAAGCTAAATATCCATGAGAAAAACTATCCCACACATGATCTAGAGTTGGATGTAGTGATATTTTCTTTAATATTATGGTATCATTATCTCTATGTGGAGAAGTTTGAGATATATACTAATCACAAGAGCCTCGAATATATATTCACACAAAAAGAGAATAATATTCACCAATGAAGATTGATAGAACTCATCATGGATTATGACCTGTCAATCCACTACCATCTCAATAATGAAATCAAGGTGGAGAATGCTCTATGTAGAAAGGATCCTACATTTTTATCAATGATGGTAAATAAAAAGTATCCAATCTTCTTAGAATATCATTGGATGCACATGGGAATCATTAAGGGGGGAATATCATCAACCGTTTCTCAAATGATTTCTCAACCATCCCTCATGGATGAAATAATGGATGATCAATGAATAGATATAAAAATTATGAAAATGGTGGATGAAATAATAAATGGAAAATACTTAGATTTATTGGTTGACAAGGATGGAATTGTGAGGTTTGGGTCACAATTATGTGTACCATACGATCCAGAGATAAAGAAGGATCTCCAGAATGGCACACAAAGATCAATCTTTTCTATTCACCTGGGCAGCAAAAGATGTATCAAGATCTCTGAAAAAACATTTGGTGGGACAATATGAAAAAGGAGATTACTGAATATAGCTCAAAGTTTCTGGTATGTCATAAATTTAAGGGTGAGAGGAAAAATTTTAAGGGGATGATGCAACCGCTAACCAAACCAACATAGAAGTGGGAAAAATTAACATGGGCTTTGTTACAAGACTTCCAAAGACATCAAGAGAAAACAATGCTATATGGGTCGTTGGGGACCGTCTTACAATGACAAATCACATCATTGTGATTCAAGAGGACTTTAAATTGGATCTACTTGCATGGATTTACATCGAAGAAGTGGTATGCCTGCATGGAGTACCACTATCTATTGTATCTGACCATGATCCAAGATTCACCACAATGTTCTAGAAAAGTCTCCAACACACTCTAAGCACCGAACTGAAATTTAGTATGGCCTATAATCCTCAAACTGATGGAAAATTTGAGCAAACTTTTCAAAAACAAGATGATATGTTAAGATCATGTCTTATGGGCATCAGAGGAAGATGGGCCCAATATCTTCAACTGTTTGAATTATCCTACAATAGCAGTTTCCACTCGAGCATCCGAATGGAAAAAAATTATTTCCTTTTGGGGAAAAGGCATAGAACATCAGTTTGTTGGGATGAATTCGGTGAGCATAAGCTGCTAGGACCTAAAATGGTTGATAAAATAGTGGAAAGGAAAAACTATTCAGTAACCAATCAAGGTAGCCCAAAGTTAACAAAAGAGTTATGAAGATAACTGTCGATAAGTCCTTGAGTTAAAAGTTGGAGAAATGGTATTTCTAAGCATATATTTATGGAAGAAGTTCATAATGTTGGGAAATACAGGTAAGTTATTTCTTAGGTAAATAGGCCCCTTAGAGATTCTTGATCGTGTCGGGGAAGTGGCCTACTGATTAGCACTTACACCCACCATGGCCAAATTACATGATGTATTTCATGTATCCCTCTTAAGGAAGTACATAATATACCCTTAACATGTACTCTTTTCAGAGGTAGTACACAAGGAGTATGATATTTATTACAAGCAGAAGCCAGTGAAGATCTTGGATTGTAGAGAGAAAGTTCAATGTTAAAAGACTACCCACCTGGTCAAGGATGTATGGAGAAATCATAAGTAGGAAGATAAAACAAGGGAACTGGAGGAAACAATTATGGAAAAATACCCACACTTGTTTGTAGCTTAGAATGTAAAACGAATTTTCGAGGTTGAAATTTCATAAGGTGAGAAGATTCTAATGACCCAAACTTTTGGTAATGAAAACCCCTATTGATCCAATTAAATATCTTATTATGTAGAATGCTCATATAAAATGTATGAACATCCTTGGTTATATGTTTTTTGATTACAAAATACCATTAATAATTATTACCATTGCTAGTATAGAAGTTGAATAGTGATCATATGATCAGTATAAATATAGGGCTTTTACAAATCCAATTTACTCAAACAAATGAAGCGATGGACTCATCTAGTAGAATTTCTCCACATGAGGCCCATTTTTTAAAGCTCAAAAAGGGGGAGGTATATTTATGATTCTCTCTTAACCAAGCCCAAATGATCTTGAATATGTAAAGCGTAAGTGAAACTGCCTGCAGGAGAAGTGGAAGTTAATAGAGATTGCCACTTGAGCAAATTTATCCAAGCCACCCAAATAGTCCTTCACCATAGAACACTTTACTCTAAGATCATATGAGGGTGTTTTAAGGGGTTATGAAAAAAGACCCTATTACATTGACAATTTACATTATTTATGTATAAACAATATATATTCATTTTTTTATAATTACTTTGTTATGAGTTTTTAAGGTACAAATATTATTTTTAGTTAATATTCATCTAAGAATTATATTTTGATGAATTAATGCATTTTTTAATTAAATAAAATTTTAATAAAATTTTATTATTAAATTATGTTTTATTAAATATAAATTATTGTATAATTCTCAGGAATACTAATGTAATTTTTATTATGGTTTGAAGACTGTTTTTTTTTTCAAAATCTAGGAATTTTTTATAAATGAGGGATTTTATCTTAAAAGTGAAAATTAAACTTGTTAAAAAATTATTTAGATAAATTGAATATTATTTTTGAAATCATGATTTTGAAATTTTCCAAATGTGAATTTTTACAAATTTTCTGAGACAGTCGAAATTTTGAGTAAAAATTAAATACCTTGTAAATAAATAATGTGTTTTATGACATCATAATGAAAAAAAGTGATGTAATAAAATACTATAAAAATTATGTTCTTCCAATATATGTTTTAACATTAATATAATTTAATTTTAGGTCTGTTTGTTTTATTTTTCAATTCTTTTGTGGACCCTCCAAGACGTATAAAACATCTAATCTTTTTAAATTGATTTCTTTGAGAGTGTGACTCGCATTCACATAAGAAACCCTATTATTTTAATACATTATGGATATTTGAATCATAAAATATTTTTTACCACTCCACTTTGAGAAAAACTATATGCAAAAACCATGGGATGCTTTGTGGTTTTTAATAGTTTAATTTGTGTCCATCCGACCACTACCCTCTTCTCTATAGAATCCTCTCATGCATCCCCAAGTAACAAATAATCTTCCTTCAATCCCTTCCAAATCCATTGGGATCACACTTCCAAGTAAGGGATTCCTTCCTTTCTCATTTTATCCAAATTTCATAAAATTGGTATGCCCTTTTATTTTCAGTTATAAATGTTGGGGTATTATTTCAAACCTCCCCTATACATTCCTATTTGTGTTTTAATTATTAGATACCCTTTTATCTCTCATCGATAACATCCATGTGTACCCATTACCATGCTTAAATTTGGTATGGAATTTCTTTATCATCGTTTATATTCTTGAAATTCATTTCTATTATGAATATAAATTCCATTACTTATGTTGGGACATGTATATATATGACCCCCTTACTTTCCATTTCATTTACATATGATGAGACACCCCTTTCTCTCTCATCAACTGTTTTTATGAAGTCTTATGTCACATTGTTATGCTGCCAAAATTGAACCACAATTTTCCAAGCCAAAATCATTGTGTAGTGAATACCATGCCCATTTCTCTATCTAGGGTATTCACCATTATGAACATTTACTTATTTTTGTAAGAGCTTCGTGTATTAATTCCACATTCATTTATCGTGGAATTTATTATGATGTTTAATGAATCCATGTTGTCTGATCTTGTGGACCACTTATGCATGAAATGAAATGTTTAAGAAGGGTGTTCCCTCATAACACTCCAATGAATTGGGTAAAGATTAGTATCATGATTCATCAAGTGCAATGAGGATTTACTCATGGTAATTCATGTGAAATGAGTGTTTACTCATGCTCTATGTTAAATGATCCTTGGATCATGATAATAGTATGTTAAGTCTTATTTACAAATTTCAAAGTTATGATAATCATGATATATCATGACTTTATGTTCATGATTCTATTAAGATCCATTGATATGACTATTTTCTAACATGTATTGTAATATTCTTGTTATTCCTTGTTTACTACCCAACTCATAATTACAGATCACCCTTTTCTTATGCATGTCCTCATGTTATCCCATGAAATGCTAAGTATGAGGGAATGTAGTGGTCATATAAAGTATGTTTTCAGTAAAGATGTTGTGTTTCATGTTTTAAGTCATTATTTAATGTTCCTAATCCCTATAAAACTAGACCTCTCGAGATTTTATGTTGTATCATGTGATTATTTTATTTAATAAGCCATTTTTATGTTTGTAATAAAAATTTGGGTTGTTATAGTCTCCATAGGAAAAGAATTCCATCAAGTAAATGACATTAATGGAGCTGAAGATCAGTTCTGGATCCGAAATTTTTTTGTTTGACTGTCTTCTTATGATGGGACCCTTGGGAGGGTTAGTTCCCATTCAACCATTTGGCGGGGTAGTTAACGTTTTACTTAATGGGGGGTCACTACACATTGTACCAATCCTTTTGTCATGAAGTATGAATTTTTTAACACTGACATCAGATTTAGTGTCATCCCATATTCTTGCACCCTCTTTACACCCTTCTAGCCTTTGGTTAGATGTGGGTTTGAGAAGGTTTTTTTTTGTTTTGGGAGCTTTTGGGAACATAGTTTTTTGTTTCAACTACACCTGGAGGATTACATGAACTCAGTTGATTGTCTTTTAGGTCATCTAATTGTCAAACGTTTTCTCTTTCTTACTGGCGACTATTTTCTATTCCTCTTCATCTCTAAGGTCTGAGGTGGAATCATATGCCACTTATGCCAGCGATTGTCCCAACTTGAATTTCATGGAATCCACCATCTTTTGTAAGAGATCCTTGAAAATGAAGCATTCCTAGATTGTTTTTACAAGTATTTGGTGATAAGGAAAAGAATTTGGACGGTCTTCAAGACCCACTTCATCAAATTTCTTTGGATCTGGTAGCCGAATCAAGTTTTAATTCATGGTGGTTGTGAAATATTTGTAGGCATGGTCATCTCTCAACAAGTAGAATTTATTTCTCTATCCTTAAAACTAATTTATTTTAGAACCTCATTGCTTATCTTGTAGAGGTGGGGGAGGCTATTGGTATGTAGGGGGTCATGCACAGTTCGTTGGGTTCCTCACAAATGGATCTGGTGTCGAGGGTGTTATAAGCATGACAGAAGACACTTCTTCATTTCCCAGTATTTTCCTTGGGGCTAACGTAGCCACTTGGGACTTGAGATTGGACCATTGTACGGAGTCTTCTAATATTTTTTCAATGTAAGAGAAATATCTAAACCCAATTATGTACATAAATGAGATTATTGGTGTTTGTAATTCATCCCAATGGTTATTGATGTACTTAAAGATCATTTCATCATGGGGTAGTGGTTGGTTTAGGAAATAATTCACGCGTTTCCGTCTGACAATGAAGTCTGAGACTCTTTGATTATCTCACTTCTTGTAGTTCATGAGATCGCTGACAGTTGTCTTAGGCAGCGTTGAATAGAACTGAAAGAGAAAATATCACCAGAGGCCCTCCAATACTTTAATTGACATAGCTGGTAGGCTAGTATACTACATGATAGTCGATCCCTGATGTTTTCGTATGAAGAACCTGAGTTTTACTACTTCTTTCTACTCTAGAGTTCCTGTCATGAGGTCACAATAATAGGTGTAGTTCATTAAATGTTGTTCAGTGTCCCATGATCCATTGAATTACAGAAATGTGGGGTTTTCAACATTTGGTTGTGGTGAAACATTGTTACTCCATTAGGGTAGGGTTTGCGCTCTAGTTGTATTGAAGCGTGTCTCTCCTCCATGTATTTTAGTCAAGCTGTTCTTTTATGGAAGTTGTTCAACATACCTTGATGAATATCCTACTGGGATTGAGCTTGAGTTTCATGGCAGTTTCCAAGACTGGGTGTGCCGGTGTTTCGGGAATTTGAGGTTGATACCTTGTCAGGGGTATCCTTTGTGGGTTTACGTGAATATCTTCTAGCTTCCTTCCCAGTGGGGAAAAGTCTCTCAATCATTTCTGGGTAGGTTTTAACTAGGTTTAAGAGCCTAGTGCTGGATTGAATGGGCCTCCGATATAGGCTTTATTTGCTGGGATGACTTCCTATAGAAAGGGAATCTCTTATCGAAGCACATGCTGACATTCCGTAGGGGGAACACATCCGATGAGATATCTCCCTTGATGTAGATCAACATTAATTCACGTGATATCATGTATTTCGTCCCCATTTTTGGTGAACCATTCCTTGAGAGTGAGGGAACCATTTATAGGGGAGGATAAGGAGGGTCACTAATGACCTTTGATTTATTCTTCTCTTTATTTTTGTATCGTGTGGGAGGTATTTTAAGATTAATTGAGGGGGCACCCAAATTTAGGACACCTCTCTGGTTCTGGGTATGAACACCATTAGGCTTGGCGTGGGATGCATCTGGGAGGGAACCAATTTCCTTAGAATCCTCTCCCTCAGAATCATTCCTATGAGATCTGTGGGGTTGATGTTTACCATGTTCAATGAGGCATACCGCATTGTGGGTGATGTACCCAGTGCGAAATGGTAGGAAGGGTTTTTGTGTCATTTGTTGGGCTTTCTCCTTTCATTCTACGACATAGTTTGGGTTTCATGGCGATGATTGACCCAAAAAGAGCCCTGTTTTAACAACATAATGTGCCTTTGTCTCAAAGGGTGTGAATCACGAGGGGGGTAGAACATGTGACTCCCCTTCCCATCGTTCTTCCTAGAGGGAATAAGACTAAAAATTGATGTGTGGTGATTTGAGATGAAATTCTCCTAGCCCTACGGGTAGGGGTTGTTCTACATATTCCATTGATGTGATACTGCATGGATTTATTGGTTTTATGGGGGAGTTTTGATTTCAAAATGACCTCATATCTATGTGATAGGGTTCTTCCCACATTTTGGTGGTATCTGTAGATATTTCCACCTTTTCAATTTCACACACTCCCACATGGGTGTGAGATGAGTATGGCATTAGACATGCACAGATTCTATGGTTTTTTGAGGACATGGGCACTAATTACTAGTTGAATTACTTTAGGAAAGTATCTTGCGGGATGTTCTTGGTTTCCTGACTCAAAAACTTTTCAATGGATTTGTCTCTTCGGTCCTGACATATTTTAGACTTCCTCTAAGCCAATTTTTGCTATGTATACCATATTTCATGGTCATGGGATTCATTTGATTAATGCCTTTGGGTTATGATATTGCAAGATTTCATTTCCAATAGGGCCTACTAGATGGGACAAGGGGTGAAGTGTAGAGCTCCATGTTATCCCAATCCCAAAATGTGAACTCTAGTTTGGGAATCGGTAATGAGGAAACCCAACTTATGAAGATCAAGGAGTAATGCCAATTTATATTTTTTTTAATCTTCTTTCTGATACTGGATTTCATTCGAACAGGAGGCCTTCCATGTTTATTAGATTATGAAGCTCACTTAATGTGTTTCCATGATCTATGTACCCCTCATAGGGTAGGAATTTTTCTTTAATCTGATGAAATATTTTCAATATATTGAGGTGAATGTCATGTGTACATTCCCTAGAAAACACTTTTGGAATGTTGAAGTGATAAGTGGTCGTAGGCCAATACATCACCGGTATATTTTCCTTAGCTAGTTGTCTTCTCACAAGTAACATATCCTACTTTCATTCTTCTGGAGGCTCCTCTACTTGATATTCCTAGCTCTATTTCTTTTAAATTATTTTGTTACAAGAAACTGGGCTAGTGGGAGCCTTATTACTATGTGAACAGCGTGGGGGAGAATATGAGTGTGGCCCCAGACCATCCTTCGGTTGAAAAAGGATATCCCATGTCATATACGGAATGATCGATGGGTCAGATTCTTTTCCAAGCATCACAACATAAGAAGTCTCTCTCATCATTATTCCAACAAGGGGAGGACGTTTTTTCAAGTATGAATTTAGGTTATGGGAAGTAATTTCACAATTGGTTCTATAATGGAGAGGGTTTCTATTGAAACAGCATGCCTGACATTGGGAAATGTCTTTAATATGTGTACCCTATAGAGGACATTTAGGGTTGGCTACAAAGGGGGGAGGACCTTCTTGCTTCTTGATGTCACTATGGGGAGGACCTTCATTGAAACTACCATTGAAGGAAGGGCCTTCACAATGACCATCATCATGGAGAGGACTACCAACATGAATTGATGTCCTAATACAGGGAAAAGCATATCTGCAGTGTACACCTTGGGGAGGACCACCAGGGCAGATGACAACAATGTGTGGACCTTCTTTCTATCTGATCTCCAGGTCGAGGGGAGGGATAACACAATTCTCATCAGGAGATATTCTCTCATGATCAATCATTCATTTCCCACAGATTAATCCTCCATGGTTTCTCTATAGAGGACCTTCAGAGAAGCTAGTAGCGAAATTATAGGGAGGCCCTTCACAACTGCTACTGCCACTTCCAAAAATTATTAATGAAATTATAGGTTCTTGAGCCTCTATCAATATATGTTTGAGGGAATCAAGAACCCTACCATCTAGTAGAGAGAGATCATATATGTTCTCTTCATTTTCTAGTTTCCTTCATCACATTTTACATATTGAGTACTCTCTTGCAGGTAACCGGTCCCATCGACTCTAGGTAACAAACATTATATATGGGACCTTGTCTTCATGGGTCACATGATGCCACTTGGATACACTGAAAAACATCTTGAGTTTTTAAAGGAATATATGATTACCATGGAGCGGCCACCATGTTAGACAGGGCCCCCAGTTAGAATGGGTATTTGTTCCTGATCTGATTGTCCAAGTATCACATATTATTTCCGTCAACTCTCATGGACTGAAATATGTATGCACAACTTTTATGGATTGAGATATTCATTTTGAGTGTACATCATTCAGTTCATGGAAAATGGTTCAAGGACCCAATTTCTCGCCTTTTCTGGTAAGGAAATAATTGATTGACATGATTGGAAGATATGGTATGGGATCGACATCTGATCTTCCATTATTTTCATGATGTGCCAAGATACATCATTGGATGTAACATGTATGAATTCCCATTTAGATGTTGAAGAAGTGGTTTTTTGCCAGCTCCGATCCTCAATGAGTGTCTATTAGATACTAGAATTTCTTTTGTGTGTGGATAGAAGAATGAGTCTTCATCCAGTTTCCATATCTGGTTGACCCCTTATTTGACTGGTGGTCTTTATATTCATGAGTAGATATTTTCATCAACTCACCTGCCGCAGTTTTTGACTCATGGGATTTGTTTGCATCAATGTGATTTTTAATCTACTCACATTTTATTGTCGTCCTATTTGGATGGAGGACCATAAATGCATCTGAAGGTATTTGTGCTTTTGTGTTGCTGGTTTCTAACCTATTTGGATGGAGTAATTGATATGAATCAGCATGTATTTCTGAATGTTTGTACTCAGTTTTTGGCTTATTTAGAGGGTTGGATTGTTGCCAATCGGAAGATATCTGCATCTTCTTATAGTTTGATGGTCTGTTTTCATGATGGGATAGGTGAGAACTATTACGAATGTGCATATGCTCGTACTATGACACCTTATTTATTTTGAGGTCTTGAATGGAGGGGAAGAGTCATATGTATGATATTTGAATGACATTGTGTTACTATGTCAGTGTTTCTCATCAAGAACTAGGGAGATATCATTTTTTTAATTATGTATTATATTCCTTTGGTAGGAAGCCTGAGGGGTTTGGGTCATCTAGACTTTAGTAGGTTTCCTCAACATAAGGTCCTCTTCAGCAGGAGGAGGTCTGGTCGTTCGGTGTTGGTGACGTTGCTCTCTATCGGGGGCCACTGAGTAGGACCCATGTGTAGTTGAGATGATGTTTTTAGAATCAACTTCATATACCTATCTATGTTAAGGGTGTCACTCATTTTCACATTCAAGGGATAGGCTTCTGAAATGGTTGGAGATGACCGTCAGGGCTGCCTTATGACGGGGTGCTGATTGCAGCTCAGGAGGCGGCTGGAGGACCTTTTTAGACTAGAGGTCTTTTCTTGCGGCCTCCATCATGGAAAGAGTACCATTATGGTGGTACTCTTTGATCATTGTGTTAGATAAACAGTGCTGAAGAAGCTGGGTAGGTGAAGGGGTCTTGTGTTTCGTTGGCGCCCCGACTGACTGCAAGATCACGGATGCCCATGTCTACATTCATCGATGGGATGTCATTTGGATCAAATTTTTCTCTTTGGGAACCTGTGACATACAAACCAAAAAACATCATCAAAGTATAATTATTTTAAACATGTGTATATCTGACATTTCATCTTGGCCCCCTTCCCCTTTCTTTTTTTGTTGTGGGGAGAAGGGGATTGAGTGGGGTAAGAATGCCAAATTTGTTAAGGATCCACATTGGGTTCACCATTTCTGTTCCTCCTCTGATGTGGCACGTTTCACATACATAGGGTAGAACCAAATGATCTGAAATGTGGTATTTTTTTTCTATAATGATTTGGGTTGAGCTGCCATCTTGGTTAAGGATTCAAATCTGGTTCAATATTTTTTTCTGCCTCCGAAGTGGTGTGTTTCGTGTTCACATAAGGGAAGAAAAATGCCCGACATGAAATATAATTTTTTCTATTATCATTGGGGTAGAAATACCTCCTTGGTTATGGATTCATGTTAGATTCACCATTTTTTCGCATCTGAGCTGGTACATTTCTGGAGATGGTGAAATTTTCCGATGAGAATCATCACCCGTATTTTTTTCCAGAGATGGTTTCTTGTCAAATTCACCATTTCTTTTGTTTCCACCCATTCTAAATCATTATCCCTTATAGGGGGTTCAAAATAACCTCATAAAGAATGGTTAATTTACCCCTTTCAAATTTTGAAGGAGATGACACCGTCAGATGATCCCATTCGGTGATTTCATGTGGTCAAGTAATAGAGAAATATGGTCATCCTCAAATATAAAATCCTCAGATGGTCTAGAAAAATTTTATCAATGGATAAAAAAATAACCAATGGCCCTGCTATCAATGATTCATGGACCTTATTTCCAATGGCAGGAACTCATTGAACAATGGTTTTGCCAACAACACTTAAGGACTCCATTGGCCAAGAGGATGGGATGTCAGGCTTGATGCACCTGTTTGAGGGAGGATTCTTTCTTGTACTAGAAATATATTATATATTTAAGTCTTGTTAATTTGTTCTTGAATCATTGGTTCATTCCCGAAGAGTGTTTCAATGAGCTACCTATGACATCCCGGCCTAGGAGCCACTAAACGGTGCCCCATTCCAGTTGGCCACATGCCCTCCAGTATACCTCCCCGTAAGCCAAAGGGTGCCGACTAGTAGCGATGGTCTGGTAAGTTAGTCCTGGAGATACTGTACACTATTTTTTCTGAATAAAACAACAACATAATCAAATAACATTAACCAAGTGCAGAATCCTATATAAGTAACCAAAAAAACTCCATGTCATATGATATCCAAATCATGAAAGTATAATACTCAACTAAAAGGTAAAGCATACTATGATGATGCAAGTGCCATGTGTCTACAATGAAACTCAATGTAAAGACACAAATAAATCAAATGGGCCTCTAACCACATCTAGTTTTCTCTCCTATGCTATAATCCCAAAATAAAACATATCCCATGGCCTTTCCCTTATCATGTCCTGCAATAACAAAATCTGATCCGATGCCGATCAGACCACCCGAACAGGGTATGAGTACAACACAGTAGGCCACCACCAATGGTGTAAAAATTGAGTCCAGTCAAAAGATAATCATGAAGATTTATGAAGAAATAAATAGAATTCATAATTTGAAAATTTATTCCATTTTCATTTAATCATTAATCATCAAATAATACCAATTTAAATTCATGTTTTCTATATGAATCATCATTCATATCATTAATTATTTGGTGTAGGCCGTCGTGCCTAGCACCCCAAATCCTAGTTGAATCATCATTCATTACTATAATTCATTTGTGGTAAGTTGTAATGCCTAGATCCACAAATAAGTTTTGAAATATCATTCATTATTATCATTCATTGGGTGTTAGTCATCATTCCCAGTACCCAAATCTCTTTGAGTGTACTTCTTTATGCCTATCAGTGTTTTTTACAATCTATGTAGGTCTGCAAGACTAGCTTTCCATTATCACAATATTGGATAACTATTGGGGAGGAATTCCATGTCTATGTCCCACCTTATAATTGGTCTAGCACTCTATGCCTAGCAGCGAAAAATCATAGACATTTAATCATTCTTTAATTCTCAATAATTATTCACATTATTCAATTACTAATCAAATGATTAGTTAAACATTTAAAAGTCCATTAGTTAATTCAACAATTAACTAAGAAAATAACCCATTAATTAATTCATCAATTAATTAATCAATCAACACAAATATTTTTCCATAATCAATTATTCAAAATTAATTATTCATACAAAATTCCAACAAGTCATAATTAATTCTCTCAATTAATTATCTTTAATCATATCATGACACATAATTAATTCTCAATGTAATTATCATTTCTCTAATTCTTGGTTCATAATTAATTCTCACAATTAATTATCTTATATTACACAAACATTATTCCAAAATCAATTCTCCTCAATTAATTATCTTATTATAAAAATTAAATATCTCAAGAAAAAATCTCAACCCAAAATAAATCTCCAAAACAAATATCAATTTTTGAAATCCCCTTCGTTAGTTCCGAGATAAATTATCAATTAACCTCGAAGTCAAATCAAAATTCAAATATATAATAATAATTAATACAATTTTGGAAGTAAATTATCAAGGGAATCTAGAAAATTTATAAACTCATACACATATCATATATCATTACTATGTGATTTTGATTTAGAACACCTACCTTGGTTTATTGATAGATGTTATCCCAATGTAAATCCCCAAAATCAGAGCGGCCTAGTGTTTTCGATCAAGATCTGAAACTAAACCCCAAAACCAGTAATAAAGAAAAAAGGAATCAAGATTATGGAAAACTAGTTCTAGATCCACAATACCAGATCTAGATCTCAATACACAGGTTTAGAACTATGTAAAGGTTGAATATATTCCATGAAAATTCTTATAAATGATAATAGAAAGAAAAAAAGAAGTAAGGGGATGAAATCTTCTTAACATGATGAGAGAGGATCGTCAACCCAGTATTTCAATATCGATGAATGATGTTTGGATCTCATTGTAATCACTTTGAGAGGTTTCAGAAACACCTAGAATTCATCATTCCTGGTCCAAGGTCGAAAATATGGATGTCCTAGGGGTTTGGATGGTTTCAATAAAGATTATCAGAATTAAAATCCCACGCACAAAGTTTCTTATGAAGAGATGCACAAAAAGGAAAATCGTTCACCGATCACGCGGACTCCACTATCAATTTTTTCATGGTCAACACAGTTTGGTCACACGGTTTTCTAATCTGTGTGCAAACCATGCATACCTCTATATCCAATTTTGCACGGATGCCATATTTTGGTCACATGATTTTTCAAACCGTGCACAAATCGTGCATAGACCATTTTACATTAGCATTCCTTAAAAATTATACCAAACACACCACATTCCTATAATCCAAATAATAGGTATTTAAAAACATCAAAAAAGACATAAAAACACGCTCAAGATGACTCTAGAAAATGTCAGGATCTTACAATCATTCCACCTTATAACAGCCCATCCTTAAGCTACACTTCCAAACATCTCTAAGATTCTGAACCAAAAAGGTTGGGACATTTAGCCTTCATGTCTGCTTCCAGTTCCCAAGTTTCCTCTTGAACATTTCTATGTTTCCATAACACAAGAACTAATAGCACAATCATTCCCCATAACACTTTATCACTATAACCCAGGACTCATGCTATATTCTCCTCAAAATACACATCTATATCGTGGTCAACCTCTTCCATATCATTCACATGAGATAGGACGGGTTGATATCGCTATAGTTGTGACAAATTGAAAACATCATGAAAAGCACTCCATTTTTCTGGAAGTGCTAATCGTTATGCCACATGCCTCATTCTCTCCAACTCCTCAAACAGTCACACAAACATGGGCACTAACTTTCCCTCCCTTCATATCCTATGGTGACCCAATCTAGGAGACACTCAATAGAATACACGGTCACTCTCTATAAACTATAGGGATTATCTTTGTCTATCAGCATGCAAATTTTGCATACTCTGAGCTATAGCCAAACTCTTTTGAATCAACTGTACTTGCTCCGATGTCTCCTGAATGAGGCTTTGTCCCAACATCTTTGTCTCATCCCCCTCTAACCAACACAACAGTGATATACAAATTCTACCATTGAGTTCCTTGTATGGTACCATCTGTATAGTTTCCGGATAACTGTTGTTTTAGGTGAACTCTACTAAATGCAATTGATTCTCTCAAAAACCACCAATGTAAAGCACGCATTAACGTAGAATATCTTCCAACACCAGCATGGTACACTCAAAATAGCCATATGTCTATGGGTAGAAGGGTGTACTTTATAGAGCCTATGTACCAAGCACCTTTTGTTTGCCCTGCCAAAATCATGAAGTAAAGAGAGAATCATAATTTGAAACTATAGTCTATGGAACCCCATGAAAATGAACTATCTTTCTCATGTACAAATATCCCAAATTCTCTACTATAAAGTTTTCTTTGACATGAATGAAGTGTGCTACCTTCCTTAGCGGATCCAAAACATTCCAAATAACATCATTTTTTCTAAGAGTGTTTGGAAGTCCTACCACAAAATCCATTATCACGCCATCCCACATCCATTCAAGAATAGACAATGGATAAAATAGCCATCTGGGTCATTGATGCACTGCCTTCATCTACTGATAGGTGAGACTTCTTAATACGAACCCTTCTATCTATTTTTTCAGGCATGGCCACCAAAATTGGTGTCAGAGGTCACTGTACATTTTCTGTCACCCAAGGATGTACTCCCCCACAACTTGATGCATGAAATTCTTGCATGAGTTCCTCTCAAATACACATAGGAACAACAACCCAATTTTTCACATAGATGATCTCATCCTCGTCGAATTTCAAGTATGATGGTGTCTCCACACCTTCATGGAATTCCCTCAAGGGAAAACACAACGGATCCTCGTACTGCCTATCCCAAATCCATATCAAGAGTGAAGACTCCACAACTATAGAAACCAAAGTCATCCTATACTCACTCTCTTGAACAACCATAGGAAATTTCCTCTAGAAAGGTCATCATATTCCATTCTGAACTTGACTCATGTACCAAATAATTATGAGTTTTCATTCTCAAGTCATCAACCACACAATTTCCCTTCCCAGTTGTAAATTCCAGTTCAAAATCAAAGGATTTAATATACTCTAACTATCTTCATAGCTGATGATTGATGTCACGCAGTGAAAAGATGCACTTAACATTTTTTTGATTCGTAAATACTGTAAACATTTCACCCAAAATACAGTGTCACCAACACATAAGAGAATAAACCATCACTACCAACATGAGGTCATGTTTACGGTAATTCCATTCATGTGGCCTTAGCTACCTAGACTCATACGAAATGAATTTATCCCCTTGCATTAACACATCTCTAATTATGACCCCAGAAGCATCACAAAACACCATGTACTCTTCACCTCACTCATGTGATACAAAAATAGGTGTTGTAGTCAGGCACTTCTTCAACTCCCAGAAAGCATTCTTGCATACTTCTATCCAAACATATTTAATCCTTTTCTCTATCAAACCAGTAAGCGGTGCTTCCATTCATGAATATTATTGGACAATCCTCATGTAATAACCATATAAATACAAAAACCATCGAATATAAATAACATTCTTGGGTTGATCCTAAGAAATAACTACCTGCACATTTTCTGGGTCCACTTCCACACCTTCTACTAAGATGATGTGCCCCATAAAGTGCGCCATGTCTATCCAAAACTAACATTTAGATATATTTTCATATAGTCGATGCTCTCTTAGTGTACCCTAGAGGATGTCAAGATGTTGAGCATGATCGTCACGAGTCTTAGGGTACTTTAAGAAGTTTTCCACAAACACCACCACAAACTGATCTAAGAATGGATGAAATATCATCTTCATCAAAGCCATAAACAATAACGGAGAATTATCCCACCAAAAAATAATTATAATATACTCTTAAAGGCTATACCTCCTCTAAAAAGTAGTTCTAATATATCATAGGTCTGAAATTATACCTAATGATACCCTAATCACAGATCGATATTTTTTAACACACTATCCCCCTTCATCTGGTCAAACGAATAATTGATACGTAGAAGAGGATATCAGTTCATCACAGTAATTTTATTCAACTTCCATTAATTGATACACAAGAGTAGACTCCAGTCGACATTCTTTGCAAACAGAACATGTGATCCCTAATGTGACGTACTTGGACAGATAAACCCTTTATTCTCTAACTTCTCCAACTGATTTGGATTCCTTAAAGCTCAATTGGAGCCATTCTATAAGGTTGAATCGATATTAGCTCAGCCTCTAGCATGATCTAAATAATGAATTCCAAATCACTTTTAGGTGGAAACCCTGAAATGTCTTCAAGAAAGACATCCTGAAATAGTTATACTACTAGTGGAAGGACGTCTTGCCTACCAATCCCATCATCTATCAAAATACTAGAAACATGGGCTATGAGCTCTCCTAGTTGCTAAGTAATTATCCTAGATTGACTTGCATGGATATTCCATTCTCCATGAAGGACATATTCTTCACGCTGAGGAGATACAAAGTTCACTGTCATGCAGTAACAATCTATGTGGGCTCGGTATGCAACTAGCCAGTCCATACCTATAATCAGATCAAATCCATCATATCAAGGATATAGGTAATCCAAAGGAAACAATACTCTCTGACATTTAGAGAACATCCCTTGCATTAAAAAATTTCCCTAGATCGGGTTATTAACAGTGTATCGATATTCATCACCCCGATTATGGACTCCACCTCGAAGCTCAAGCCATTCACATGATTTGTAGATATAAATGAATGAGTGGCACCAGTATCAAACAAGGTACTTGATAAAGTATAAGAAACTAGAATATTACCTCTCACTATTTATGGACAATCCACGCTCTCCAAATGTGTAGGTTTTATTGCATGTAGCTGTCCTAGCCCTCGTCTTTTTGGTGTCGTCTCACTCCATTGAGTAGCACCACTCTACTGATATGGGTTCTCATTCCATGAAGCACCATGTACCCTATATCTACGGCCTCTTCATGTTGATCACTAGCTGTCAGAACTATATAGTGTAGAAGACCCCCTTCCCACACTCTGACTCCCAGCTGCTTTTCCCTCAGCATCAATCTATTACTCCTTCTTGTAGAACCTCTGTAGATGTCCCATATATCCACAAAATAGACACTCCAGTAGTGGTCGAGGACAATGAGTATGATAATATCCCAACATAACACACTAGTGGAAAAAACATAAGAAATATCTGGTGGAATTTTCCCTCCCGACAATCCACATATCTTTCCACTGTCATGACTATGATTCTTGTGACATCACTTCTTACTCTCAAAAGGCCCACTCCCTTATCGTCCAGCTACCTGTCTATTATTGGAAGCCTCCTTCAATTTCCCCTTTGAAATAATTGTCTAATTAACCTCTTTTGAAAATTTATTCTGCATAAAGATATTCACCTGTGACTTAATTTCACACTTAAGTCCATCCTGAATTTTTTTTGCTGAATCTTCCTCATTTGTGGCCAAATATGGATCTAGATTCTATAAATATATGAAACATCAAGAATATTATATTCTGGACATGATTCCTTATGTTAGATGCATAAACTATGAATCCTTATCTTTTCTCAGTGTTTCTGGGTACAATTTCTCTATGAAATTCTACAAATAGTCCTTCCATAACGTCTCATTTTCCTATCAAGATCGTACCTGAATACCCAACCAGCGCTTCGTAGAACCCCACAACATATAAGCAGACAACTTGACCCTTCTCCCAACTGGAGTATCGTAATGGTCAAGTATCATCTCAATATATTCAATCAAGTATTATACTCCCTCAGGTCCACCCTCTGTAATAAATGTAGCAGGGTGTTATAGATAAAAATCCCTTTTTAATTCCAACTTGCTTTTATGAATCCATCCTGGGTATCTCTCCATGAATTTCATGAAACGAGAAATGTTATCTCGGAACTGTTCCCCTTCCTCCACATCTTTCACCAATCATGCCTCAAGATCTCTTCCTAGATGTTCATTTCGGGCTATACCCCTTGGTCTCTCCCTCAACAAGCATCATGGATGCATACTATTATTAATCCAAATACATGTATAAGATGTCATAATGCAACCATATGACGTTTAGGCAAGATTAGAAACTAAAAAAACGTTTAACATGCCTTTTTTCCCTCTTTCTCTCTACATAGTCAACAATTAATTTATTTCTCTTACTCAATTCGACAATAAAAGTTTTCATTAGATAGCCATTTATTCTCATTTTGCATAATTATTTCAATCTCCAGACAAGGAAAAATGGTTCAATTTAAACAACTTATCCATAACCAATTTTCCCATGAGTGCCTATAATGATGCATGTTACAACATCTCTCATTGACTAGAATGATACATATAGACTCAAGTATCGTGCCTCCATAGGCCACGAATCAATATTCCACAAAATTCAAAATAAATATCACATCACACCACAATCCCATCACCTATGGTGAAATAATATCCATCTGTAACAATAAACAAAAATAACAACAATACTACCCCGAGTACTCAGATTATCCCCATTAAATGGGTTTGCAACTTCCATGCACACGCTCATTAAAAATCCCCGAATCATCCTAGTCTTCTGTCTGACATTACCAAAATAGTAAGAAAAATGATGAAGAAAGAAAATAAAACTCCTTTCATACCACTTTGTGACATCCCATCCCGGGATCCACTGAACGGTGCCACATGCCATTTGGACACATGTCCTTAAGCACACTACCCCTTATGCTAGAGGGTTCCAAATAGAAGCGATGGTTTAATAAGTCATTTTGGTGAGACTATACCCTCTTTTTTAAGAATATAGAATTAGTTCAATACAATAAAAATAACCAAGTTGGGAAGAATATATAAATATCCAGAACAAATACATGTCATATGATAACCAAATCATGAAAATACAATACTCAACTGAAAGGTAAATCATGCTACGATGATGCAAGTGCCACGTGTCTAAAATGCAACACAATGTAAAGAAATAATGACTATAAACGGGTCCTAAACCACTTATAGTTACCTCTACCTTTCTTTAATCACAAACTGAAACCTACCCTAGGGCCTTGACCTTATCAAGTGCTGCAAAAACAAAATTTTCTATGGTGCCGATCAGGCGGCCCAGACATAGTGTGAGTAGAACTTAGTAGGATCCCACCAAAGTTGTCTTAAACGATTCGTTTCAATGATAGTGCATACAGATATATGAAGAAATAAATATAATGCATAATTTATATAGTTATCACAATGTCATTTAATATTTAATCATCACATTAGGAAAATTCAAAATCATATTTTCCATTTGAATAATCATTCATATCATTAATTATTTCGTGTAGGTCATTATGCCTGCACCCCAAATCCCAGTCAAAAAATCATTCATTTGGTGTACGTATTCATTCCTAGCACCGCAATCATGTTTGAAACTTCCTTCATTATTACCATTCATTGGGTGTAGTTCATCATGCATAAAACCCCAAATCTCGATGAGTATAGGTCATCCTTATTATCACCTCTTTTCTCAATCGATGTAGGTCGTCATTTCAAGTACCCCATAATATCAATCTTGTATAACTATTGGGGAGGAACTCCATGTTTAAGTCATAACTTCTAATTATTCTAGGACTCTGTACCTAGAAACAAAAAATCTCATCCATTTAATTATTATTTAATACTCATGAATTTTCCCCATATATAATTTACTAATCCAATAATTAGTTAAATATTTCAAAGGCCATTAGTTAATTCAACAATTAACTAAGAATATGACCCATTAATTAATTTATCTATTAATTAATCAATCAACACAATTCTATTTCCAAAATTAATTATTCCCAATTTATTATTCACCCAAAAACCTGACAAGTCATAACTAATTCTCACAATTATTTATCTTTTTCCACATCATGACACAAAATTAATTCTCCCCATTAATTATCTTTGGTCAACTTTTTGGCACATAATTGCTTCTTACAATTAATTATATTACATATAAAAATATAAATCCATAAATAATTCCCCCTATTAATTATCTCATTACAACAATTCAATATTTCATGAAAATATCTCAACCCAAAATCAATCTTCAAAAAACAAATATCAATTTCAGAAACCCCCTTCATTTGTTCTGTGATAAATTATCAATTAACCACCAGGGCAAATCACAAGTCAAATCCCTTTTACAAATTACTCCAATTTATGAATTCAATTAACAATGGAATAAATAAAAATTCATACAATAATACACATAACATACATCATGACAATAGGAGTTATATTTAGACTACTTAACTTGGTTTATTGACGGATGTAAGCCCAACGAAAATACCAAAAATCTGAGCAGCACAACATCGTTGATCATGTTTCAGATCTAAATCCCTAAAACATAAATTAAGAACAAATGCATCAAGATCTTACAAAAAATTATCTAGATCAACAATAATAGATCAAGATCTCAAATTATATTTTTATATCATTGGAAATGGTGAATATCCTCAATGAAAATACATAAAAAGTTATGAGAAAGAGCATAAGTAGCAATTAGATTAAATAAACATACTAGGAGGAGATCTGATATTAAATACAAGATTTCAATGTCAATGAATGCTATTCAGATCTCCATGGAATCCCTCTGTGAGGCTTTAGAAACACCTATAATTTTTCAATCCCCAGCTGAGGTAAAAAATATCGAAGTCATAGGGGGTCAGGTGGTTTTAAAAAAATCAGAATTAAAATCCCACGTGTATGGTTTCTAGGGTAGAGGAGCACGATTAAGAAAATTGTGTTCCATCTATGTAGAATCCACTCTCTAGTTGTGCATGGATGGCATAGTTTGGTAGCATAGTTTAGAAAACCATGCACAGAACCTAAAGACCTCTCTATCTAGATTGCACGCATGGTGTAGTTTGGTCGCACATTTTGTCAAACGGTGTGCAAAACTTGCACAGACCACTATACATTAGTTTTTCTAACAAATTTACCCAAGCACATCCCATGCCACTACTACAAATAAAAGGTACTAAAAATATAAAAAATTACTATAAAACACACCTTAGATTACTATAAAAAATGATGGGATCTTAAGCTACCTATATTTGCAGGATCATCAAAAACATACATATATTTAATGCTACAGAGGTGATGCAGACATGAGCCATAAAATAGTTCACTCTAGAGTTTATAAACATCCAAGGGAATTGAAGGTAACTTGATGTTGGGATCGGACCCACGAGATGGGTTTCCTACGTATCATTGAGATAAGAATCGAAACAAACATAGTTCAGATTTGTGTGGGGTTTACGTGCAGAAGTTTTCCATTTGGGAAGACATGATTGGATGAACACCTTTTTGGATGGGAACCCTTTTAATCTCAAGTCTTTGATTAAACATCCTATGTATCCTTATTTTATCAATAATTATTGTTCTCGTAGTTTATATTCGTATGGGGTATACAAATATAAACTAACCATTTAAGGAATCATGATTGGGTGGCCCCTTTTAGAATGGTACCCTTTTGAGCATGGGACATTGAGTATGTGTCCTACATATCCTAATTTGATCTAGAATCAATGTTCTAGTAATTTATATTTGTATGGGGATCACGTAGAGAAACTACCCCTTTAAAGAATCATTATTCGGTAGACCCTTTTGGATGGGAACCATTTTGACATCAGGCCTTTGAGTAGTCATCCTATGTATCCTGATTTGCTCAGGAATTAGTGTTATTGTATATCATATTTTTATGGGTCTTTAACATAGAAACGTCCCATTTAAGTAATCAAAATTGGGTGTATCCTTTTGGATGGGTACCCTTTTTTGATCGGGAATTCGATTAGGTGTCCAACGTATCCTGTTTTGATCTGGAATTAGAGTTCTCATAGTTCATATTTTTATAGATGTTGTAATCATCACGAACCTCTAAGCTTGTGTGAGTCATGCTTGGTATGAGAAAAAAGAGGATGTGAGATATCCAACAAACCACATAATTCCTCTCCTATTGGTGGGAGAGGGAGAGCCTGCGTCAAAAGAGGATATGGTGATGGTGGGTAAGGGCGTGGAGTGATGAACCTTTCAATATGAAATGATATTAAAATTCAAGTTGTCTGGCCTCAGAAAATTGGGGACTTAAAATAGTGGGGGGGGGGGGGCAGAAAATGTTTTGGGAATGGGAGGAGTTTCATCCTCATCAAGAGGAGAAGCTAACATAACTCCTTTGATTGATAATTAATATTCATTGAATGGAAAAGTATGTGATCAACCTTAATCCATAGAACATGGAGGATCACATTGGAATCCAAAGGTTGGAATCCGAGTTAACATGGGAATGTAGACCCACAAGCATCCCCGATGCCCAAACCATTGTGAGGAGATCCTTCGTGAGTCTACATACCAAGGGTATGTGGACTCAAAGGGGCACGCTGATGTGCCTGGTGTTCTGATCATACGGGTCTCGTGGCTTTGTTGGAGGCTTTGACCTGATTTTGCAGGATTGGATTGTGGAGGGACTATGGAGGAATACATGGAATTGGTGGGGAGAGGTTGGAACTGGAGAAAATAATACCCAAAAAATACCATTCCATGTACTATTTTCTTATTCTAGATGAGGGAAGCTCTGCAATCCATATTGATATGTAGGCAGAGGGGTCATCCACAAACTGACATGGTATGCAGGCAAGGGTATAGACCATCGTGCACCACTGTGTTACACAGTCCATCATGCCTCTTTGGGTTCCATCTGTGTACTGATGCAGTAAGTGGCATAGGGTTAAATCCTCCTAGCAGTACACTGTGCGAAATATGATTTTGATGGAGGGTTTGGGGGGATTTTCATTCGTGGGGAGTTCATCTGTGAGAATTATGCGGTTTGTGCTTCACCAATTAAGTCCTCAATTCTATTATTATTGTTTGGTTCCCCCATTTTATTGTTCATGGCTGGGTATACCAGTAGAGAGTGTCGTACGAAATTCTTGTTTTTCAAATGATTCAAGACTGAAGCCGGAATATTCCTCGAGTTCTTTCTTCTAACCTCTTGGTTCCCTTTGAGAATTCATCGTCCATCATCTTCTCAATTATTTTTTATGCTCTTTTTTATAGAACATAGGGGAATTTTATCTATAGGAATGTGGAACTATATTTGGAGTCCCATGAAGAGATATCCTATCCTGTGGAAGACTTATTAATCTGGGGTTTATAGAGGTTGTGGTTCATGATCATGGTTTGTAGAACCCTTTTAGTTTACTTCATTCATGAACTAATACATTTGAAAGAATGTATACGGATGGAAATCGCATGCATGAGTCATTTGTAAACACAATTTGAGGATCACCTCCTTCATTGGCCATCACTTCGCAAGTTAGTTCCTCGTATATCATTCCACGTACATGTGGTTTTTGATTTAGGTGGTCCATAGACCCTTCCTATTGATGGAACATAGGCTAGCTTAAATCCTTTGAAAACTTGAATTCCTTCATGTTTCTTCTAAAAACTTTCAATCAATGTGAGTTTATTCACCTTTCCAGACTTTTTTAAGTAATTTCTTCCTTCTTCAAAGTGCTTGTTGGAGTATTTTCATCCCTTCTAAAATTTTCAGGACCCTACAAGGATGATTACAGATAATACACAAGAAGAATCTAAAATATTTTTGAAGAGTTTAAGTGGTCATACATGAAAATAAAATATGGGTAGATATCATAGTTTTTTAATTTGAGAAAAAGGGGATTTTTTTTCATGTTTTCCAGCTTTTCCAAATTGAGATTCATATAAATATAAGCACATTGAATTCATAAATTTAAATCATTCATGTGATGAGAATAGGATTAGCACTACAGAGTTTCTGTAAGATTTTTCTTTCTAGAATGAATCCTCATTAAAAGATCGGGCATCTGAATGTTTTTTTACATGACTGGAGAAGATTAGTTTAATAAGATGATACGAGTTTGAGTAATTCAGATTTATAATGGGTTTTTCATACTGATTCTATCAGAATAAATTAATCTTGCTGAATCCATCAGACCTAGAACCATTAGATTGAGAGAATCATACCCTGTAACATCATACCAAGGATATTAACAGGGCATTTGTGGAGTAGTTTAAACGATGTTTATATTATTATTTTATTAATTTTTTGTACTTAATTTCATTAACCTGATGGATTTAGAATAATCATTTCAATTTAGAGATAGAAGGTGTCAAAAAATATTGGAATCTTGTTTTATTCAATTATTAATAATAGTGACTTTTTATATACCACGAGAGTGGCTATGGTATGGATGTTGGTTCTCACACTAAAGTGAAGCTTTACAAATTTCATGTGCCTTACTTAATTTTTTAATTTTTTTTTGGATCAGTATTTAATAAAATATTATAATTTCATAATGTGTAATATGTTAAGTGGTAATGTTTTGAATGTATTGAAACATATAAATGGTGAACAATTGATTCAAACCCCCCCCCCTTCTCATTAGTTCTTCAATACTTTAGAACATCAGATATATAATCAATAATGACCCTTGAGGTAAAATTTTATAATATATATTATTTATATACATTATATCCATCATAATACCCAAACATGAGAGGTTGTAATATAATAAATGACATCATTTTCAAGACAATAATTCTCCATATGGATGAATGATGATTTCATATCATAGTTAATGATAGTGGAGATGGTTTTAGGTTATAAAAATTTTATAAAAAATCAATGCATATGTAAGATTATATGTTTATTATATCATTATGTTTTAATTATAATTTTTTTAGGTTGAGAAATAAATAAAATAGATATGCTTGTCGAAGAACCTTACATCTTATTCGATGATCTTAATTTAGTTTAGACTAAACAATAACTAGGCTAGATTTATTCCCAAAAATAACACATATAAGATGATTGGAGTGAGTATGGTATGCCATTCAGGATTATTTTTGAAATCCAAATAGATTGAGGGGGTTGAATAAGTTAGGGGAGTGAGTTACCTTTTATAGTTGTAGGGTATTGGCATTTTAATGAATACTAAAAACTATTCTCTATTGGGAGGTCAATAATTCTTGAAGTGGATCCAAAATTAATAATTAAATGTTGGGGGGATGACACGGTTAAGACACACCTTCTTTAGATATTAAAACACATGTTTTAAATTTTTTTGTATCATCTTGTTTCACTATTTTTACCATTTTGGGTTTTCACTATGGTAACTAATTTTCCAACGTAGGTAATTTATCCTTTAAGACTAAATTAAAGTTAAAATTTTTATCAAATTTAGACCCACTAATTAAAATATGATATTTAACTTATAAAATAAAAATTCAATATGTATTTGAAAATAATTTCAATAGAAAATCATTTAATGTGTAGAAACACTGATTAACCCAAACCACACAAATAATATTTTTACAATTTTGGGTTCAATATATTGATTATAAATATAAATTGGTACATTAATGTACTATATTTGATAATTATTATCATTTATAAATAATTTTAAAGAATATATCATTTTTTTAATTTTAAAAACATTTTATAAAAATTAATTTATTATAAAATAACATTAATGTTAATTTTGATATTATTTATTTAATTTCAATTTAAAAATATCAATAAAATGATGGAATTGGAATCTATTAAAATAAAATTATTGTACTTTGAGATACTAATCTAAAAAAATAATTATGTAAATAATTCATTAAATTTAATTGACTTAATAATTTTTATATTATTTTAATGTTAATTATTAACTAAATAAATATTGTGTCTGTGTTTCTTAAGCATTTTTTGTAACAAATTCGTCACTAAAAATAAATGATAAATTATTATGATAAAACAAACTCATTTATCTATAAAATGAATATGTATAACTGTACCAATGTTTTCTTTTCTTTAACCCGAATCATTATATATATTAAAAGTTATAAACATATAATTTTTTTATTTTTTTTACTTATCTTATTATAAGGATAATATTAAAAAAATGGAATGGAATTGAAATATTTTAGATAATATGAATGAAAATTGAGAAATAATATAATTAAATGAAATTAAGATAATATTTTAGGTCATTTTTACTCTTATCATTATAGTTTAATCCCTTGATAAATTAATTTTTACGTTAACAATGGTATTTAATTATTTATCAAATTACTATTCACATTGTTAAAAAATTGTATTGTCTTTATTAGATAAATTAAATTATTATTATTACAAATATATAACCCATTTTTTCAAATACAACTCCCATATGTGGCATAATTTATAATTATTCATGTAGACATGATGAGAAAGTGGTTTTTTTTAATGCGAAAATGTTCAAAAGTTTAAAATGTTTTTATACCTAAATTCACTATGAAAATGATTAAAATTACCAAAATAGTATTAATTGTTATAAAATTTAAATAATTTTCCTTCATAACCATCTCATAATATAATTTAACATTATTAATTATTATAAAAATTCATTTTTAAATTAAAATTCAACATTTTTCACTATTCATTAAAAAATGAAATTTCTCATAAGAATCAAAAACATTCACCCTATGATAAATTTATTTATTTTGATTTAAAAAATTAAGTTAATTTTTTTGAAATAATTTTTCTATAATTTCAAAATTAATTGTTAAATTATGTGTGACAAACACGACTAAACCGTCTTTTTGGATAATACAATTTTTCCAAAAACATATTTTTAAATGATTCTTATTTTCAATATATAACCAATAAATATCTATAAAATATATATTTTTGAAATTTAGTTAATCTTATTCATACATTTCATTCCACCATAAAAAAGATAACAATCATATTAAATAATAATACCGATAGTATACTATTGTTTGGTAAAAGTTTTTGTTGTGTGTAACACAAGATAAAATTATAGTTGCATGAAATTCAAGAGAAAATAAATGTTGTGTGTAACATATTCTATTTAATAATTTTTTATTCATTATAAATTTTAGGGTTCTATAATTTATAAAAAAATAAATATTTAAATAATAAGACAAATTTGCTAACAAGGTAGAAGTGAGGGTAGTGAATGATAATTATATTTCTATAAGTAAATAAACAACAAATTTAACATTGATATATCATATTCATGTGAGAGGTGGTATATCATTCAAGAAGATATAATTCACATAAAAAACAATCGGCATTGTATGTATGGTTTCATTCCATATGTGTAATGTAGAATGTTGTTTAACAGTTATGAAAATAATTTGACAATTTGATTTTGGTGTCTATTTGGTGTCCCATGTAAGATATATCTTATTTATCATCCACATCCATGACTTCTCATTTAATCAAGAAATGCATGAGTTCAAAATTGGAAAAAATATTTAGAACATAATTTATTTATCTTCATATCCACGTCTTCTTGATAAATAGAAAAAATGTATTTTATCCTCTAAGTAACCATAAATATAATTCTAAAGCTTATAGACTAAAAAACTCAATACATTAGAAATAGACTTATTATGACAATACATGAAACATTGTATATATAATGGGTTGTGTTTTTAAGAATTAATTAAATAAATAATACTTTTCTACTTATTATATGTATTATATACATGATGTAGCCTCATGAATTTACTTTTCGGAAGGAGGTAGATCAATACAAAATAAGTTCACTCTATAAGTCGTCTTTTCTAACCATTTTTTAAAATAAAAAATAAATAAAACTATTTGAGTGGGAAGAACAATTTCATGTTCCCACAGACAATTTACATTGAAGGTGTCTATTCAACTGGAATGATTGAGGGAGATAGATGATATAGATTTGGTTTTGTAGAAGCTTCAAATGTGAGAGTGAGAAGAAATCAGTTGTGGTTATATTTAAAAGATCATGGAGGCTTTTATCAGTGCTAACAAAGCTCTCATAAAGACCTAGTTTAATAATATAATTAATATTTTTATAAAATAATGTATATATAATTGTAATGAAATATTAATATTTATAATTATAGAAAATTATTTCATAAAATATTTATATAATTATAATTATTTACAATTACAATTATAAATAAATATTTTTATAAATATTTTTATATAAATCTAAATATATTTATATAATTAGATACATATTTATTAATATATAAATATAAAAAATTATTAAAATTGTAAATATATTTATCATTTAAATATACTTATTATACTCCAAACGGATCAGTCTTGGGTTTGGAATCCAAACCCATGAATCAAAATTTATTAATAAAAGGGAAATGCATAATGAAATGAATTGGTAAAATAAGACATTAATGCCCAAAATAAATACATGAGGGCAATGAATGCAATTCCCTCTATTTCTTGGATTCATAATGTATCTACCTCTTCTTTTTGTTGTCACACTCTTTTCCATGCCATGACCTTTTTTTGGCTCGGATTAATCATTAAATGATGATTCAAAAGTTTCCTCTGACCTTGATTAGATCAAAAAATTTTAAGACATATACTAAAAGTACATCTTATGGTTGGATCAAAATCAATCTTAAATATTAATTGAAAACACCTTATGGACTATTATATTATCATTAAAAATGAAAACATTCGGCTCTATCATGGAAAAAGTGACTTTGTATTGTGAGAAAATCCATTATCCTAACTCCTTAATGAGTCCTTCATGTGGCCTTTCACCTTCCTTATCCTCTGGTAGAATGATGCTAATTTTTTTTATCGTGCAGTATCACATTACTTTTCTGAGGCCATTCCCATATAGCTATATGATTTTTTCATATGTTAGGACAAGTTGGATGGATAATTTTACTCCACATTAAATTTCTTGTTGGATGTTCCACTTATAAGGGACGTGTGATATCTACACTAACTTAGATGTAGTCACCTGGGGTTTGGATTTATATGGGATGAACCCTTGAAAAACCTCTTCATCAGAAATGACTCTCTTACCCATCGATAGATACAATACCATGGAAGAAGGCATTCCAGTCTCACTACCCACATTTGGGTAAGTACCACTGGCTGAATTGTTCACAAGCAAAGAGTGCTCAAGTGAAATTGGAATCACACCCTAGAAGTTCTACTCCAGTTATTTCATATCGAGTTCTCTATCCAAGAATAAATGCACACCCAAATCCATTTTTCCTATCTCGGTAATGGTTTGAATGTTTTCCACAACTGAACCATAATTGTTCTATCAATCACCACAAACAAGGATACCTAATACATCTTATTCTTTCCAAATTATGGAATCATTTACAGTGTATTCAGCCCCTCCACACACCAGGATCACACAACAGAGCCCCCATCGATGAACATGTTTTTGGTAGATGAAACCCACTCTATTGTTCAACGTGAATGGGACTGAAAGCCATCGCACCCTGTCTTCAAGATCATCATCTTCTCATATGCATCATACATCAGTCTTGATTTCATCGACAACTAACCACCTATCCACCAAAAATAATAATAATGTCCATTAACACCAAAGTTTTCATCACCATTAAGTCTCTATCTCCCCTTTATTGTCTTGTGGCCACCATCAATGAAGGAGAGTCACTCCCCCCCCCCACTACGACCACATACCCCCCGCTAAAGCAGATCGTCATCAACCATCATAAAATATGATTTTGTACACTACTAGACAATGAAAAATCCATGAACACTCATCACTACCCCACATAGTCATGTGTGGGACCACTGTCATTCTTTATATCACACATACAAAAATTAGAATGTTGATACAATCTGCATCCAAAATTTTAGGGGACCAAATAAAACACCCACTAGGTAGGTCAATTTTTTAAAGTACAAGTTGGGATTTCATCCTTGCATTTGCTGCTTCTGGATACATAGTTGAACACTAATAAAAAATGGTCATAGAAACTATTTATATATATACTTAAATAGTGAAAACCATGGGTTAAAGCCCATGATCAGATAATTTATTGAAAATAATAAGTGCCCAGAGTGAAAAGGGAGATGGTATGCAGAGAACAGTGACAAACCACTACCATTAAAAACATAGAAGAAATATACATAGAAACAAGATAAGGTTATTAATTGATTAAAATGTGATATTCCACCTCCCCAAAACCTCATATGAAGACCAATAATTAATATTTTTGTCTTTTTCATCATCTTTTAATCATCATCTTGAAGGATAGTATTATCGTCAGGTCTAGTGTAATATTAACCAAATGAGATTCAACCCTCCAATAATATAGGTATATTAGATATATGCCTTGAATTGATAGTCTTAGCACTTGAGGAATGTCCAAAACCTTTGATACTTTAATTATCTTTATCAGATTTATCAAAAAAAATATACTATTAAATGTATATAAAATGTTTGTTAGACTAAGTGACCTTACATTCAATATGACATGGATTTCATTGGAATTAAAAGTAGGCTCATTTGAGGAAAACCCATTTATTTGAACTATCCTAGAAATCAATTCCCAGGGTTTTTTTGGCTTCCTTTTGAGAAAATTCAATTAATCCCAGGTAACTAAATTATTACACTCTTGATCATTATGTTTCACAATATTCTAACCATGCAACAAGCCCTATCGTCCATTTAGGGTGGACATTTGGGAATGACTATTAGAAGTAGTATATAAATAAGTGGGGTCCTTTTTCTATTTAGCTATCCCAGATAAGGATCCCACAATGGAAATATCTTTTTCCCCTAGAGTCAAGAGTATTCATAAACATTTGTTCATGATAATATCTTATATCAAGCCTCCCTTCACATATCAGAGAGAAAGTATGATCCCCGTCATTGGGAGTATGTAAATCAGCTACCTTCAAATTCCTATTATGAAAAATAGAGTGTTATAGCTAGTCCATCCCATTATAATGTTGGTTTTGTATTCCACTCACTACATATTGGTCATTGTTAACAAATTTCCAAGCCAAAAAAGCAGTAAATGGAGATGGATTTTCAATAGAACATATAGGTTTCCTCTTTGAGAAATTCCTCCAGCCTGTTGGGGTATGAATATAATCTTCTTCAAGATCCTATGAATCAATAATTGGAATCTTTGATAGGCAATTCTTACTTGAGTTTCTTGTATTCCTAAAATTAGAGGTGAAAATTTTCCTTATATTCTATGAATCATGGTTCCCAATGTTACAACAATTTTTTAAAAAATTCTAGACTTATTTAGAAATTCAACAGATATTTCCAACATGTTTTTAGGATCTACAATTATGATGGATTCATCTTTTATCAAAAATAGATATATCTTCACAAGAACTCTAGATAATTTATTGTATCAAGAAAGCATTGTTTTCCTGCTAAATTAATTGGTCCCTCAACCAACGATTAAGTGACCCAAAGTACCTCAAGATGAAAAAAATAATGGGAGATCATGAATTCAGATCCAAACCCGAGTGATTTATTTCTTTATTGAATCCAGTTATAATAATGGATCCCCATATTGAATCTTGAAAAAATATGAGGTTATAGAGAGACAAATCCTATCCCTGAAGCTCCAGATTTGAGTTCCTGTAAAAGAAAAATTAAATCAAAGAATCCTTTCCCAATCACAGACACCCTCCATCTGCCAAATACGTATATTTTTTGGAGCTGATATCACAACTATTCTATTTTCCATCCATTTTTCCTTCCCATTAAACATCACGTGATCCAAAATCGGGTGATTTCATTCATCAGGACACTCCGCAATTATCTTCTTATTCACAACAAAAATAGTGAAAGAATCATTTTTTTGTGATTATAGAGGCACTAACATAGATAAAGGCAAGGGGTAGTGATAAATTTTATCATTATTAAGAATAAATAACTGATAAATTACCCACCATTATCAATACTAGATAAAAGAACTGATAATAGTCAAGTTTATTAGGGATAAAAAAGAACTCGAGGGGGGGGGGGGTGTTGTGGTCTACCTTTTTGGACTATGAGTGAAGTGTGTGTATGTTTAAATATAATTTTACCCCAAGAACCTAATATATAAAAATATTTATAATTATAAATTTAAAAAAATATATAAATACTTTTGAATATAATTATTTATAATTATAATGATAACTATACATATATATATTTAAATAATTATAAAATAAAAATAAAAAATTAACTATAATTTTATAAAAAAATATAGTTCAAATATTGGGTAGGATGAAGGATGATAGATGCTTAATACCTAGTCATAGGGCCTCCGGTCTGGGTTTTTCAGTTGCATTATTCCGATGTGGCATGAGACTTCATCCATTAGATCTGGTAATGGGACATGGCATGAAATTTAATTTGTTTGATCTGGGCGGAAATTCATTCATTATATATATAGTATAAGAAAACCATAATTATACTGAACCTGAAAATCATGGTTTGATATTGTATTTAAAGGGCATCATTTCAACAGAACTATAGTAAAGGTATCCCATGACACTCCACCATTTTTTGTTTGGGAATCGTCAATATGGGTTTTTTAGATATCGGTAAGACCTAATGTTAAAAATAGTGATGAACAACACCTCAAACATGGTATTTATGGTCATTGATTCTTCAATTCCAGTGTCTATGGCTGGAAAAGAAACATCCTCACGGGATTCAGGGAAAGGAATTTCATTTATGGAGTTCCTCTATATAAAGTGTCTTATAGATGATAAAATGGTGGTGTCAAATTCGACTGCACATCAAATTTTATATGATGAACGTAATATCTCTATCTTAATTATCCAATGATCCATTAATTAATGGATATATTCATTTATGTTTTTTATTTTTGGAATAATGATTTTGGAAAATGGTGATAAACCCCCGATTATGGAAGACCAAAAAGGTAAGCTGGGTCGAATCTGGGGATTTGATTGCTGGAAAATCACCCCCATTATTAAATGATACTCAAATTTAATCCTTAATCAGGAACTCAGAGGTTTATAACCTAAGATACTTATTTTTATAAACTGAATCCAGGTATTCAGATAATGTTTGAATGGTGTTTTATTTTTAATCCATGTCATTATAAACATAACAATGCTCAGGTTAGGGTGATATTTCAAGACCATAGCTGGGTTTTTAGCACACATAGATTTGAATGACATTTCCTCTTGCATCAGTGTTCGTCTCATGGTTGATAACTACACATTATATGGAATGATTTGTTTTTATGCTAGGATTTTTGTAGATATTGACTTCTCAACTCAATTGTTTGATTGTGTTTTTTATATAGAATGGTGAAAAATTGAAATTGAAATTGAATACGAATTTATGTCAGGCTCTTGAAAATTTTGCCAGATTACTGGGCATGATATTTCCCAATGAAGACAAGTTCATAGGATCATGTTCTTTACACCCAGAGGTGAATTGTAGTGATTGAAGTGAGGGGAATCCTCTTCCATGTCTATTACTAAGGATGATAAACCATGTCCCTCCTTTGACACTAAAATCCCAACGAGAATGAGAATAGTGAATGTAGTGAGTGATACTACTACCAATAATTTCTCTATTTTACCTAATGATTTAAATCGTTTAATTTTTTATCAAGGATCATATATTGTTGTTGATGGGTCTTTAGAAAAATCATTCTTATAGGCCTTTTTTGAAGGTTATGTGTAGGGCCATGTTACATCAGTGCAACATGAACCACCTCACAAACATGACGATGAGATTGTGGTTTTTGAAATGGAGTGTGATGATCAAGTTACATATAATATGCATTTGGATTTTAAGGAACAATTTATCACATATTTTAATCACAAAGGGAATAAAATATTTGATGTTGAATATTGTGTGCTTGTTAAACCATCTAATGTAGTTGAGGAAAAGAGATGGGACATGCTTGTTGAGGATGTCTGTGATAGACAAAGGTGGATGTAATTCTTGGTTCTATATGGTGGGAAAATGATTCTTGTGTCCAAATTTATATTATATGTAATTCTAGTAAAAACAACATTAGTTTGTATAATATTTAAAATAGGTCCAAAATTAAGGTTTTATTCAGTGAGGACTTTGGAATTGTCCATGTTGATCTATTGAATGCTGGATGGTTTTCAGGAACTGAGACTATTTTGTCAGTCTTAGAGGTCTTAGGACCAGCAGAAGATGAAATCCCATAAAATGAAAATGATGGGGAATGTAAGTAACCCAACACATAGAGGAGAGTCTATCATCTGAGGGGGAGGAGTGGCGGGTGATCCCATAAATGATTCCCTGTTTATTTTTTGGTGTTTCTTCACAAGTTCTCAATCCACACCTCCTTTGTCCTTTGTACTTTTGGTATTTTCTTTTGAATAAATTTCAGAACAATATGTTTAACCCATGGTTCACTCCATTCTGATGATATGTATATATTAATAAATATATATATCTATATAAATATATTTATAATTAAATAAATATATTTATTAATATATTTCATTATATATATAATTATAAATAAATATATATATATTTAAACTATTATAAATTATAATAGATATATTTATTATATATAAATATATAATTATAAATATAATACATGAAATTAATATATTTATTATAGTTTTATAATTATATATATATATATATATATAATTACAATGACGATCTCTGATTTCTTCTCTTACGACATCCATGATTTGGTCAATATCTTAATCATGTGTGAATTCTATGAGATAAAATTTTTGGAAGATATGCTTCTTCCACAAGGGTGGTTTGATTCCTCTAAGAATTTTAGTGGTTCTTTGGAGTCCATGAGGAACCTTCATGGTGTGGTTGATGATGGTGAGGTGAAATGATTCTTTTCTCTCTATAAAGGATTAGCTACATTCATAATTCATCGCAAGGGGTGTGTCATCCATGTCAATGTAGATCAATCAGTGGTATTAAGGAGTCATGAATCTGGTAGACATTAAATTAAGTCATGCCTAATTTTCCTAGAGGTTCTATTCAATTGAAGGTTGAAAATTTGTTTTAATGGAATTGTGGGATTTGAGTTTTCTCTAACTAGAGGTTCATTTCTCCTGGTTGTGTGTTATTTTAGTTTCATTAATGTTATTAGGAGATGAAATAGAGGGAATTGGGCTTCAGTTATCTTTCCATGAACCATGGATTTTTTCATGTTATGAAATGGGATAAGTGGTTTGATCCACTAAATGTTGGGAGTTCTTCAACGTAGGTTTGGGATATGGTTTACAATTTACAAGGGATGCTTAGTCATTTAAGAATTATCTATGAAATTTATATGTCACTTGGTATGCCCATCAAAATGGATAAAGAGACTACAAGTGACAGCTATGGACATTTTTTAAAATTAATTATTGAAATTGATTTAAGTACAAATGTTGTTGATTGGTTTTTTCTCTCCATTAGTGATAAAGAGTTCGAAATGAGGATTTTTTATTATAGGATTCAAAAATTCTATGTGGAATGCAGTGTTATAGGACAAGATTGAGCAATCTGAAGATGTTTAATTGTTTGTGATGTTTTCTATATATGTTGTCTGGGCAGGAGGTCCTACTTGGAAGGAGGTACAAAATCAGGTTTTTCTTATTTGTTGGATCAAAATTATGATGGTGGTCATCCTAGGTAGTTGTCCACTCAACCGTCTAGTAATTTCAATCCTATTCAGATGATATTAGTGTGTATGTTGTTCCAACCACCTCTTTGAATATTAATATTGGGAATTCTGGCAGGGAAATGATTATGTTGTTGCAAGATATGATCTTAAATTTGTTTCTACTATTCATATAGAGTGTGATAGAGTTTATATTAGTACTATATTTGAGAAACATGCTCAAAACACTGGACAATAGATAATATCTTTTCCTGATGGAAATACAGTATTTGGTAATTTCCAAATTAACTTATAATTGAAGGATAATGAAGCCTCTCGAAAGATGGGTGGTGATCCTACCAAAACTATTTTTCTTGATTATAATAGTTTTGGAATATCCTTTGGGAAGCAATAAATATACCCTCTTTATGCAAGTGAACCATCTGTGTAGAGATATGATATTAAGATAATCTAATCTGAAATTATCATTTGTTATGAAGTTAATTCAAGTGATGATAGTTTGAGACCATCCCAGAATTTTTATATAGATGGTGTTATGGATGTATATTCTCTGTATAATATAATTGAACTCATAGAGAGGGAAGTAGCTATGAAATATGTGATTGATGATAGTTACAAAGGGTTAAAAATGGATTATAATTAAGGGTTTCTAATGATTTCAAGGAAAAATTTATTTCAACAGGAATCACCGAATGTTTATGAACATAAAATTGATCAATAAATTATCACTAATGATAATAGATTTATGGTACTTGATTATATTAATAATTATATATGTAGTTGGGTTTTGGCTTAGTGGTAATCACCCCGTAATACTACATGAAAAATGGGGGTTCAAAACCCATTCGGTGTAGGTACTGCAGCAGTATTGTAGTAGTACTGTAACAGCGGTGGTACTGTCGATCGGAAGGTACTGTAGCGGCGGCAAGGCACTGTAGCGGTGGTAGTACAGTGCGGGTTCTATAGTAGTTGAGTTACTATTCACAGAATGGGAATTGGGGAACAAATTTGGGCATATGGGCTATATAATGGGCTATAAGCCCACTAGGCCTTCAGGCAATGTAAGGGGTCTCCATCTACCTAGTTAAAAGAGGTCTTTGATTTGAATTATTAAAAAAAAATGAGGCTTCGGCACCAAACTTTTAAAAAAATGATGTATTTAATGTGTCTAATGATATGACTAATTCTGAAAAGAGATAACATGATATAACTCTACATCAATAATAATGGAGACGAGGTAAGAATCCAAAGGGTCGAGGTTAGGGACATGGAAAAGAGGATGTAACTCATGGTCATGGATGATGTGTTATTCTAGATCATATTGGATCACCATGAAGTAGTTAATGATTAAGGATATATACACAGATAACTTCAACCATATGAATTCACAGTCATAGGGGGAATCTTCAGATTCTAAATATTTTGATCAAGTCATTGACCATGATTTATGGTGATGCTTGATTTTCTGTTTTTCTTATGAATGTGGGATTTCACTTGGGTGTCCCCATATCTATTCTCATGTTCTGGTTATCTTTTCTTCAATAATTATAAATGGTCTGGAGTTTCGGTTTCTTGCTAGAACTACTTCGTATAACAAATATATTTATCATATTTATAATTTTTTAATTATATATAATTAACATATTGATTATATAAAATTATAAAATGATAAATATTAAAAACAAATTTATTATAATATTAAACTTTTTTAAATAAATAAATATCTATTTATAATTATAACAACAAATAAATAAATAAATATTTATTTAATTATATAACTATTATAATTTCATAAATATAAATAAATAAATATTTATTTGTTGATATAATTATAAATATATTTATATTTATTTAAATTATTAAAAAAATTATAATAAATATATTCTCCCTACACAATTCAATGACAGACTTTAAATACATTTATTGGATGTCTATGATTAGAATCTTTTTAGCGGTCTCATCTAAATCTTCATCGGATGAAGAACATGCACTCCCACAACATGCCAAATATTGGCAGAGAGGATTCCATCTAAAGGGAAATGGATGATACCCTAGTAATGTGGGTTCTTGAATAACTAGTAATAAATGACTTCCTACGTTTGGTTCCACTTTCTGATCTCTGATCTTCTACTATGATTAACCAATTCCCTTCATTTTATGCTTTATGTTTTGTAATAAATTTGGGGTCATGCATTTGGATTCCAAATCCATGGCTGATCTGTTGTGGTATACCATGATGGTGTAGATCATGGTTTGTAGCCCATAGTCTCGTAATTTATTGAAAATAATGAAGAGATAAGGTAATAGAAGAGATAATAAAAGGAAACAAGTAACATGACACACCTATAAAGGTAAAAGAAGACATATCATAATTTGAAAATAAGTTATTTTTGTGATCGAACACAACCTCTACCTCTCGTATGGTGATGCCTTATGGAGGCCTTGGGTTGTTTCTATTTCTTATTATACACATTATTTTTGTCATCTAGTGAGTTTATGTAACACCAGATTGTGTTATGGATAAAATTAACTTTATTTTAATGTATTATAGAAAACACATGCACTCTTTTTAATATTATTATTTGGTTTAGATGACCATTGAGTATCATTTCCATTGATAATATATTTGTTGAACAGTGATCACGTGACTGATATAAATTTATTCTTTTAAAAATAATCCTTTCGAAATAGATAAAGGACAGGATGGTGTCATTTATTAAACTTGGGTCGTACAAAGATCATTTTCTAGAGCTTGAAAAGGTGGCAGCATCACTGTTCTTTTCTCTTGACCAAGACCAATTCTATCATTAACATGTTAAGTATGAACGAAATCGTCAATGAGAGAAGTTCAAGTGAACAAATATTACCACCCGGGTGATGTTATCTGAGCATCCCCAAGTGTTTGTCACCATCGCAAACCTTACCCTTATGTCTTATGTGGTTGTTATAAGGGGTTATGTTATATGGTATTAGTTACTTATTGTGCAATTCCATTTTATAAATATATGTCTTATTCCATTAATTCCTTTATGAGAATATTCTTTCTTAAAAAAAGGTTAAGTTTGATAAATTGTTTTTTGTTTAAAATGGTACATCTTAGAAATATGAAAATTATTATATTATATAATGGTTTTATTAATAACTTAATTATAATAGTACTATAATAATACTCCTTTTAATTATAAATTTGTATTATATCTGTTATTTATTTGTAAATGATTAGTTAATCTGTTGGATAAGTGTTATAGTTTTTATAAGATAAAACATAAACTATATTTTTAAAGATTTTATTTTATATAATTCATGAATTTTTTAAATTAAAAATACTTTATTAAAATATTATTACCAAATTACATCTATGTTTAATTAATTATTGTAAAACACCGTTGATGTCAAATATGTTTTTTATCTATGTGTGATAACTTTTATTTTTCAAAACCCATGAAATTACAATAAATGTAGGTTTTCATTTTAAATGAGAAAATTCAAATATATATAAAAATATTTAAATAAAATAAATGTTATTTTTGTAATCTGGATGTCAAAATTTTCTGACAATGAATATTTAATAATTTTCTAAGATAGTCAAATTTTTCGGTATAAATTAAATACAGTATAAATAAAATATGTGTCTTATGACATCATAATGACCCAAACAATGTTGTAATAAATACTATAATGGGTATTCCTGGCCCAATAAATGTTTTTCCATTAAAATAATGTCATTTTAGATTTATTTTAACTCTTTTATAATGCCTTAGTGAATCATCAAATGTTTATAATATATTTTATGATTTTAAATTAATTTCCATTAGGGTGTGACTCACCTCCACATAAGAAAGGTTAATATTTAAATATTTTAGGACCCTGGACATAGAAAATAATGTTTTTCAATCGTCTTTGGTAAAAAACATTGGAAAAACAATGGAATGGTTTTTGGTTTTGAATATTTAATTATATATATTCCAAAACATATGGTCTTGAAATATTAAAAAAAATATCCTCTCGTTTCCTATATAAACCCACCCAATCTCCCACTTCTCTTTACTCAAAATCCATGGACCACGTCCCTAATCATCCATCCTTCCACTATAATTCTCCCAAGCCACCCCAAGCTCTAATGAAGCCCCTCTTCATGATCTTGAAGTCACTCACTCAAGTAAGGTATTTTCAACCCTCCTCTTTTATCAAACATTCTATTCATGTTATGTCTTTTAATATATTTCATTTCAATATTGGGATATGTTATTAAATATATTCCATACTTCCCATTTGATTTATAAATTATTATATACCCTTTATCATTTTTATCCATGTTTCTTTATGTTGTAATACACTTTTACATTCATTTAAAAATGTTGGGGTATGATTTCTCACCTCCCCCATACTTTCCTCCATATGTATGAATGATGATATACTAATTTCACACTCATTAATTCCTTCCATGTTAACCCTTTACCATACTGAAATTTTGTTAATGGATTTCTCTCTTCTTATTTTAATTCATGTTTTTCTCCCATATTATGCATCTAAATTCTGTTTCATATGTTGGGATATTTAGTTCCAAGATCTCTTTATTATATATTTTATTTATAAATGACGAAATACCCATTTATCTCTCATCGACCAACTTATGAATTTTATATGAATTTGTTATGTTGCCGAAATTACATTGCAATTTTCCAGGCCAAAATCATCGTGTAGTGTATACGATACCCATTTCACTATCAAGGGTATTCACCTTTACACGCATATACATATTGAATGGTACTTATGTGTATTTATTCCCAAGTCCTTAATCATGAAATAACATATGATGTTGAATTATTCCAAGTTATATGATCCTTGTGGCACACTAATGCCTAAAATGAAATGTTTGTAAAGGGTGCACCCTGATAGTGCTCCAATACATTGGGTAATGATTTGTATCATGTTACACCATGTTCAATGAGGGTTTACTCTTGATAATGCATGTGAAAGGGGTTTTTACTCATGATAATTTATTTCCAATGAGGTTTTACTCATACTAATCCATGTTCAATGATCCTAGGCTCATGATAATATCATGTTGTATATTGCTGCCACATTTCCATGTTTTGATAATCTTCTTATATCTTGTTATATGTTCATGTTTCCATTATTCTTCATTAATATGACTATTTCCTAACATGTATTTTACTATTCTTTTTATTTCTTGTCTACTCCATTAATAGGCTTTATAGATCACCCATTTTTTATATATGTCCTCAGGTTATCCCATGTAGTGTTAAGTATGAAGGAATGAGTTGTTCATGTAAACATTGTTTTCAATAAAGATATTTTTTATGTTATATGTTGTTATGCAATGTTTCTAATTTCCCAATACACTATATCTCTTGATCCTTAGAGTTGTATTAAGAGATGGTTTATGCAATAAATAATGATTAAGTGTGCAATACAGAACATGTTTGTTATAGTTAGTATCAAAGGATATGTTTAGTTATTTTTTGGATTAGGATTAGAAAACCTTAGTAAAATCCTTATGTATAAGAATACATATATGGCCGGCATCCCTACGTTTTTGTGAGTATATAGTTATAAGATTATAAAAAATAGGAATCCATGTCTGGATATGAACAACTATAGGTGGATCTGGAATATATGTATCTAGGGGTAAAACCAGAATACACCTATTTGAGCTAGATACGAATGGGAATAGGTGCATGACAATGAGCCTTCAGAAACACATGGTTTGACACTCCTAGGGGACATTATTTCGTAAATTCAAACTCATTGTATGAACCATTAATAAGGAAAATATCCCATAAGAATATATGTTAGTAAAAAGATCATGGGTAACATATATGGATACATATAAATTCAAAAGTTAATGATATAAATTTAATCTATAGGTTATCCATTTTTGCCTTTGAATTCTCTTCTATGGGTTTAATAGTATAAAATACCTATCACTTATTCTATATTGGATATTGTAGAACCAGAATAAAGAACATAAATATAGTTTTATCATATATAGTAATACTCATTCTATTATATTCGAAATGTTTAGTAGAAGAATCCAAATCTGACCACAAATCATGGAAGTATATATGTCAGCCAGAATTTAAAATGGGGAAATTATTACATCCAATGAATATAAATCCTCCCTACTGAAATATGTGTGTTGAACTACTTAGTGAACATCTTTAGACTCCATCTCATGGAATTTTATGTGATACATGGAATGGATTGGCTTTCATAATATATAGCCAACATAAATTGCCTTGATAGGGAAATCACTCTTCATATGGAAAATTGCCCCTTGATTCTATACAAGTTCAAGGAATATGATGAATATTATTTACCACCATCATCTCAAGCATGGATATTACTACCCAATGATAATTCATATATTTCTCATATGATTGAGTCTAAGGAAAAAACAATTCTCAGATACATGCCCATTGTGAAGGAATTCAGTGATGTGTTTATCGAAGAATTGCATGGTCTTAATCCTAGAGGATATGTTGAATTATAGATTGATCTTATACTTGGATTGTTGCCAATATCCATGAATCCTTATATAATGACTGTTTTGGAGCTTGGGGAGCTAATGAAACAATTACAATAGAATCTGGATGAAGGGTTTATACACCAAAGTGCTTCATCATGGGGTGCACTAGTCCTCTTAATATAGAACAAAAATGTGTTAATGAAGCTTTTCATTGATTATCACAAGCTCAAAAAAATCATTATAAAGGAAAATTATAATTTTTCCTGAATTTATTACAAGATAAATCATATACTTAGATCACAATACTTCTCCAAGGTGGATATGCTGTCAGAATATTACCAAGTAAGGGTGAAGGAGGATATCCCTAAGACTACATTTTGTACATGGTATGAGCACTATAAATTCAATGTAATGCCTTTTGGACCAACTAATTCATTATAAATCTTCATTTACTTGATGAATAGTGTCTTTAGATATTACCTTGACAAATTTTCTATATTATTTATATAGTATATTCTAATAAACTCCAAAACCAAGGAGGATCATGAAATCATCTATGCACTATACTAGAGACCTTACGAAATAAGAAGCTCTATGAATAGTAAAATAAGTGTGAGTTTTGGTGAAGAAAATAACATTATTGGTTAATATCATCGCAAGAAATGGTATATATATAGATCCCTCCATGAAAAATACAATTGTGGGATGAATGAGGACAACATTGGAGAAGGATATCTGTTGCTTCCTTGGATTATTAGGATATTATCATCAATTTGTGAGAATGTTTACATGATTATCAAACCCTTTATGAGGATTACTCAGAAGGGAGTCATGATTTCTTGGAATAATTACTATGAAGATAGATTCAAGGAGTATAAAAAAAGAATATCAATGTGCACATGCTCACTCTACCCAAAATTGGAGAACATTTATTGGTATTTAGGGATTCTTCGAAGAAGGATATGGGTTATGCTTTGATGCGAAATGAAAAAATCATTGCCTGTGACTCAAGGAAATTGAATGTGCATGAGGAGAACTATCCACGACGTGATCTAAAGTTGGATTCAATGATCTTCATTTTGAAAATTTGGAAACATTACCTCTTTATGAAAATGTTTGAAATATATACGGATCACAAAAACCCTTAGTATATATTCAAACAGAAATAATTTAATATACACCAATGAATATGGTTAAAGATGAACAATGTCTATGACTACTCAATTCACAACCATACAAGTAATGTGAATAATATAGTAGATTCAGTATGTAGATAGGACCCTTGGATTCTCTCAATCATGATAATTAAAATGGATCAAATATTCTTATATTTTATGAAGATAGAAATTAGAATCATATATAAGGGAAAATAATTAATCCTTTCAGAAATGATTTCTCAACTGTCATTTTTGGAAATCTAAAGGATTCTCAGAAGGATGATGTAGGAAATTAGAAGAATGTGTAAACTATCAGAAAATAGAAATCCTCATAGTTTAGTGTTAAGAAATAAGGAATTATTAGATCTGGGTCAATACTATGTGTTCCATCAATTTGGGAGTTAAAGAATGAATTTTTGGATTATTCACATTGATTAAATTTATCCTTTCACCCAGGAAAGGCAAAGATGTATCAAGAATGCTGAGAGCATTATTGGTGGGATAACATGAAGAAGGAGATCACAGGGTATACATCAAAGTGTCTGGTATGTTATCAAGTGAAGGATGAGAGGTAGACATCTGAGTGGATGATCTAACCATTACCCATCCCAACATGGATATGGGAAAACATCATCATGTATTTTGTCACTGAACTTCCAAAAACATCAAAAGTAATTAATGCTATTTAAGGTTTTTTTGGATCATCTTACTCATACTACACACATAATTGCAATTCGAGAGGATTTCTCGTTGGATCATCTGGCATGAATATATAGTAGAGAAGTGTTAAGGCAATAATGGTGTACCATGATTGATTGTATCCGATTAAGATCCAAGATTCACCTATTTGTTCATGAAGAGTCTCTAACATGCTCTAAATAATGAGCTAAACTTCAGTATGACTTATTATCCTCCAACTGATGGCCAATATGAGAGGAATATCCAAATACTTGAGGATATATTGATAGAAAACTCAATGTACTTTAAAATTGAATTGGATCAATATATTCCTTAGTTGAGTTCTCTTATGACAACAATTTTCACTCAAGAATCCAAATGGATACATATGAAGCCCTTTGTGGGAAGATTTTAAGAACACCGACATTTTAGGATTATGTTGGGGATAAAAATAAACTAGATCTATAAATGGTCAATGAAATGGTGGAGAAGGATAATAAAATCCAGTAGAAAATTAATGCTGCTCATAGTCCATAAAAGAGTTATGCTGATAATAATCGATGATACCTAGAGTTCAATGTTGGATACATGATATTCCTCTACATATAACCATGTAAGAGGGATATGATATTTTGGAATAAGGGAATGCTTAGTCCAAGGTACCTTATCCCTTTTGAGATCCTTGATCGTATTGGAGAAGTGGCATATCTACTAGCACACCCATCAGATATATATCAACTACATGGTATATTCCATGTATCATTATAGAGGAAATACACACCAAAACCATCACATGTTCTCAATCCATAGGTGGTACCATTGGAGAATGAGATCTCCTCTGAAGATAATATGGTGAAGATCTTAGATTATTGAGAAAGGGTTCTACGAAATAAGATGATACCCCTCATTAAGCTGTTATTGTGAAAACACTAGATTGAAGAAGCAACAAGGGAGACATAGGAAGTGATAAGGTTGAGTTACTCTCATATATTTTAGTGAGGTAAAAGAAAATTTTTAGAGAGAAATTTCTTAAGGGGGGAATGTTGTAATGACCCGATCATTTATGAATAGAATTACCTTTCTTTTAATGTCTTATTAAAAACACATGTACTATTATAATTATTATTATTGGGATTATATGACCTTTAATTATAATTACTATTGATAATATAGTTGTTTAACAGTGATCACATGACATAAATAAATTTATGGTTTTCAAAAATTATTCTTTCGACACAGACAAGGGATTTGATAACAACATCCAGTAGACTCAGGCCGTGCAATGCACATTTTTCAGAGCTCAAAAAGGAGGTAGCATCACTGGGATTCACTCTTGGCCAATAAAAACCTGAGATTAAACATTTTAAGATTGAATGGAATCACATATGGGAGCAGTTCAAGTTCATAAGGATTACCACCCATGAGATGTTATCTGAGACACCCCATGAGACTTTCACCATCACACACATTGCCCTTAAGTCTTATGTAGGTGTTATAATATGTTATGTCATAAGGTATTTGTAACATATTATATAATACATGTTTATAAATATATATCTTATTCCATCAATTCCTTTATGAGAATAGCCTTTCTTTAAAAAGAATTATATATTTGATAAATTGATTTTTAGGTAAAATGTTACTTTTTAGAAATATATAAATTATTATATTAAAATATTGTTTTAATAATAATGTTATTAAAATATTATAATAATAATTCACCATTTAATTATAAATGATGATTATATCAGTTATTTATCTACAAAATATTATGTAATATGTTTTATAAGAGTTACATTTTTTATACGATGAAACAGAAAGTTCATTTTTAAATGAAAATTGTTTTAAGATATTATTAAATTTTTTAAACAAATAAAATTTTAATAAAATATTATTACCCAAATACATTTATAAATAAATAATAATTTTATAAATTTTATAAAGTCAAATGTGATTTTTATCATTGTTTGAAAATTCTTTTTATCAAAACAATTGAATTTTCAATAAATGCAGGTTTTCGTTTTAAAATTAAAAATTCACATATTAAGAAAATTATTTTTTTAAAATGAATACTATATTTGTAATTAGTGCATTCAAATTATAAAACACTGAGTTTTTCATAATTTTTTTAGATAGTTGAATTTTTGTGAAAAAAATAAATACAGTATAAATAAAATATGTGTTTTATGACATCATTATGACCCCAAAATGCAGATATAAATACTACAATAGGTATTAATGGCCCATTATATGTTTTAAAATTAAAATAATTTTATTTTATAATTATTTTACTTATTTTATAATGCCACGGGGAATCCTCTAAAGTGTATAATATATTTTATGATTTTAAATTCATTTCATTGATGGTGTGACTTGCCTCTACATAAGCAAAGAAAATATTTTAATATGTTTGGTCATTGGCCTTATAAAATAATTATTTATATCCCACTTTGGCCAAAACCATGGGAATATACCATGGGAAGGTTTTGGGTACTGAATATTAAATTATATAGATTCCAAAACCTGTGTTTATAAAATAAAAAAGAATTCCCCTCTCATTTCATATATAATCCCACCCAATATACCTCTTCCTTTCACTCAATATAGTTTTATCATGTCCCTAATATTACCTCCTCTCTCGGGAATCCTCCAAATCCTCCCCAAGCTCTTACTAATCTCCTCTTAAAGCTCGTCAAGTCACACACTCTAGTAAGGGATCCTCCACCTGCCTCTTTTATCATGAATTCTTTTCAGGTTTTTTCTTTTAATTTATTTTATTACTATTTTAGGATATGTTATTAAATATATTCATTACTATGAATTTTATTTATAAATAATGAGATTTAATTTCACTCTCATTTATCCCTCTTATGAACTCTTATGTACACCAACTACCATCCGGAATTTTTTAAGGGATTCCTTCCTTTCTCATTTTTATCCATATTTCATTATGTTGTAATACCAATTTACATTCAATTGATAATGTTGAGGTATTATTTCTATCCTCCCCCATACATACCTTCTTATGTGTTAATGATGTTATACGACTTTTTCACTCATTAATTACTTCCGTGTACACTGGTTTTAGTGTAGAAATTCCATAATGGATTTCTCTATTCTTATTTACATTCAAGTATTTCTACCATATTATGAATCTAAATTCGATTTCATATGTTGGGATATTATGTTCCATGATCAACATACTTTATATTTCATGAATAATTTATTATAGGCCCATTTCTCCCACATAAACCAAACTTATGAATTTTTATATGATGAAATTATGCTCTTGAAATTGAACCACAATTTTCCAAGACAAAATCATGATGTTGTGAATACCATACTAATTTCTCTATCAAGAGTATTCACCATTACAACCATATATATATTGAATGGTACTTACATGTATGTTATCTAAATTACTTAACATTGTAATAACATATGATGTCGAATGATTCCTTGTTATATGTCCCTTGTGGAACACTTATGCATGAAATGAAATGTTTGTAAAGGGTACGCCATAATATCGCTCCAATGATTTGAATAATGATTAGTATCATGATAAAACACGTGAAATGGGGGATTACTCATGATAATAAATGTTAAATTTGGGATTAGTCATGCTAATTCATGTGCTATGAGGGTTTACTTAGGATAATCCATCTACAATGATCCTTGTCTCATGCTAATATCATATTCTATGTTTTTCCACATTTCCATGTTATGATAATCATGTTATATTATTCTTTTAGGTTCATTTTTATCTTATTATCCATTGATATACCTATTGGATAACATGTATTGTATTCTTCATGTTATACCTTGTTTGCTCCCTTACTAGGATTTATACCTCACCCTTTCTTATGTTTGTCCTCAGGTTATCCCGTGTAGTGTAAAGTAAGACCGAATGAGTTGGTCATGAAAATTAAATTTTCAATAAATACGTAATATTTTATTTTCTACATTGTTATGTAGTGTTATAATTTCTCAAAAAACTGGACCTCTTAATCCTCAGAGTAATCATAAATGATTTTTTTTAATAAATCATGTTTATGTTTGTAATAAAGAGCCTGGTTGTCATAGTTTGGATTCACAGGGGGTTGACGATCTTGTCTTATGGCTTAAATTGGGATCGCCTATCCAAGAGGTTTGAAAAATTCTTCATGATACACCTCACTACTCGGATACCTATTAATTATATCAGGAAAACAAAGATTATTTTTAACATATTCTAGGGGTCACCACAATGTCATGGGTAGAAACTACAGACTCGTGTAACCTACCTGTATCACCCACCACTGAGGACCACTCCACCACGATACCAATTATCTTCTCAAAATTACTGTTAAATGGGTGTTCATTTCGTCTCTTTTCATTACACATCAAGGCATATATGAATAAATATGACTCCCCTTTTTTGACATTTATTTTTGAAAACTCGCTGCAATCAGCATAGCCTCTTGCATTATCTGGTTATCAATTTAAACATGGATCTCCAATTAAATTGAATTATGATCATCCTTATAAAAGGATTTAGGGGAAACATCCTCCATATTATTCTAATTTATATATTTTTTACTTAGAAAAAATATGTACTATAACCCAAAGTCCTGCACAACCAACACACATTGTTGTGTCAGACAATGGTCAATCCCATATCATCAGAACCCATATTGGAATTAGATCCACATACTTATACATCCAAATGATACTTCTCCTAACGCGGTTGAGTCTCACCATAATTTCTATTGCATGTCCCTATCACCTCTGGTACCTCTTCCACAATCCCAGGGACACTTTAAAACCCCAATTCCTTTAACAATTAGTGGACTCATGGCCTTTTTTGAAGGAAATCAAGCCAAAAAAATCAATCATTTACTTCTATTTGGAGTGACTGGTAGATTGACATTTCACCCAAAATAGTTTAATGATTTTATAGAAAACATTCAGATTCAAATAGTCATTATTACTATATGACATCACCCTATAAATTAAAGGATAATTTAGATCAATGTCAATATGAACTTGAGAAAAACAAATCTTTACTTTGATTCCTCAGAAGCCTTATTCAACTTAATCGGTATACCAATTGATGAGGCAAAGTAAAATAAATTTTTTGAGTGCCACAAAATCTAAATGGGACTAGAAATCCTTATCCAAACATGCACATAATTATTTTTTATGGAAAAACGTGAGAATCAAGGTTCCCATTCTTGAATGCATATTTGTACTTGGTTTAGAGAAATTTACCCATTCCCCCAATGCCTTCCACTTCAGGTCACCTGAAGGAAAAATGAATGGATATTACTCATGCTTCATTAGTATGCACTTCTAATTATTGATTCCCCATTACGAGGAGACATGACATGAAAGGTCCTTGACCTCCCCAGGATGACACCCTGCTATTGTGGTATAATAAATATATTTATTATATTTATAAGTACAACTATAACATAATATATATTTATTTATAGTAATAATTGTAAATAATTAAATATTTTTAAAAAATTATATAATTATAAAAAAAAATATTTATCATATTTTTAATTTTATAAATATATAATAATTTATTTATTTATTAGTGATAAGTATTAAATTAAAAATATAATAATAAAGTTATTATTATTTTATAATTATAATCAAATAAATATATAAATTTATAATATCTATAATTTCATAAATATATATAATTATATTAAAATATAAAAATATTTATGAAAATATTTATTATTTATATAATAATAAATTAATTTATGTTTATGTATATTTATAATTATAAAAAAACATATACATATTTATGTTTGTAAATATAAATATAAATATTTATATTTATATTTATTTATTGTTTATATAATTTTATAAACAATGATAACAATATAAATAAATTAATAACAACAGATCATTATCAGTTCTTTTGTAGCATTGATAATGATTTCCATTTATCAGTACTAAAAAAGAACTAATAAATAGCATTTTTATTAGTTCTTTCTATTTTAGCATGGATAAAAATGATCTTTATCAGCCCTTTTTAAAAGTGATGAAGAAAGCATTATACCTTCTTTTAATAGAACCCTAATGGGATATCATCACTCGCACACCTTTGAGATCTCATAGAACCCAACTTTAGCCACACCACTGATCTCACCGAACCACACTACTAAAACATCACCACTCTCCCTAATCCCTAATCACGCCACTCTTGCTACTCTTGTTGAACCCTACTATAATTGTGTTGACTCCTTGAACCCCACTATCATCATGATACACCCAGTCACCATTATAAATTATCACAGAATCCAATATCTATTGTGACATTGTTATGAATTTTTTACGAATCAAGACACTAAAAAAGAATATTTTATTCGAATCATTTTTATGTTTTATTTCAACCAATTCACTTCATGGTTCACTTTTTTTGTTCTTCTTGAACTATAGTGTGTCAAGATCCCCATTTCTCATCTTATTCTCAAAGTATCATCTTCCACCACTAATTTTCCCATTGTAGCGCTCATCGAATTCAGGTTAGTGTTTTTTTGATCATCCAATATATTTTATTAGTTATTATATTCATTAATTTTGAAATTATATATTGTTAAACAAAATTTTGAGTAGAAAAATACAATTTTAGTTAATGTTTGATTTATTAATTGGTATATAAATAATTTATTATGAAAAGATGATTCAAGAACTAGTGAATTATTTTTGTTTGGTTTTGTAAAATATATATTTAAACATTTCTCTCATTTCCCCCCTTTTCTTGATCCTAAATCACATTTGAGGATTCATTAAGTTATCTATCAATTTAATAAGGCTCAAATTATGTTTTAATTATAACGTAACCTCATATGGTGATAAATTTTGATATAGAAATTATTTTATCTGTTGTACATTATAAAATAAAAGATCAAAGAGATAGATTTAATACAATTACTAATAATGCATCTAAGAGTTTAAGTAATCAATGATTTACCTATTTTTTTTATATTATTTAATTTTTTTTGAAATATATATTCTTTTATATATTATAGATAATTTTACAATACTATATACATTTATAATTTTATGTAATAATATAAATATAAATACATTATCAATTTAAACATTTATACCTATAAACATTTTTCCATTTATCAATAGATTAATAATTTTATACTTTCATAATATTTCCTCTTTGATTATATCTTTTTATGAATGTATTCTAGTAACATATTTATTTATAATTTTATTTCTTTTTTATTTTCAAGTTAAATTACATGTTTATGACGTATTTGTTTCATTAATTTATTAGATTCATCATAAAATTCTAAATAATTAAAAATAATTCCCATATAATCTAATGAATATTTTCCACCAATTATATTTTATTTCATCCAAAAAATTTAAAAATTCTATATATTGAAATGTTAATTATGTATCATATTTTATAATATTAATATTTCACTTCATTTCCTTTCAAATGATAGGTGTATAAAAATTTCAATGATGAAGAATCTTCTCAAAACAACATAAAAAGATTAAAAATGAATTTAATTTCACAGTCATCAATTTTTTTCTTAAAATAAAAATTAAAAAACATTAAATTTATATCTTCTAAAATATCCCTTATTTATGATTACTAAATAATAATGTTTCAAAAAAATTTCTCATCATGATCTCATAAATTATTATTGGGAGTTACTATTAACATTGTCTTTATATAACAATTTTCAATATGTTTTATAAAAACTTTTTTATGATTTGAATATTGATTTTCCCTCTATATTTAAATGATATATCTTTGAATGTGTTTTAAATCATGAGTTAACCATATTAATTATAATGTGATACAATTATTCTAGAAATTTTTATTTTGGAATCAATTAATCTCATTCTTTATGTCATTGTAAAATGTTATGTATTAAATTTTTTCTATTGGTTATTTTAATAATTTGATATATAATTAATTTCATAAGACCCTCATATGTATGGATTATGATTATTTTATGAGTGCGACCTATTTAGCCCACTGATATATTGAGTAAATTATAATGTCGCATGATTTTACTATGGGAAACAAGTTGTGATGCTCTATCGATAATATGAAATGAGTTCTGATGGTTGATCTACTATGATAATGGAATCATGATGCTCGATATTCTCTAATATATAAGATATTTTGATATATAAACTATGATAAATAGGTTTTGGTTCTTGATAAACTATTTTATGATGGTATTCCTAGATAAACTTTACATATGATATGATTTTCTATGATTGTGTATGTCCCGCATTTTATATGCCACATTCCTATGTCATTCTACATGTTTATGTAATTCTATAGGGCTCATAATTATTTCATATATCTCTAAATTCTTATTCAATGGTATATTTTTGATCTATTTAGGTTATATGATATTCTATAATTATTTATATAAATATATTATGATTCAATTTCAATTTTAAAATGATATTTCTTCCCTATAATTCTTTTATCATTTGATATTGATGTAATCACATTATGATTCATTTATATGTCCTCCATTGCAATATATTTTATATCTATCCTCCTTTTCTTTCCCCTTTCTATAGGTAATTATATACAAGAATATATATTGGAGGGATAAATATCTAGATACATAATTGGGAGATATTTTTGTTTATTACAAATTATTCAAACATTTGGTTTTAGAAAGGGATGGATCTATAAGGGACTAATATAATAATGGGTGTGATGGAAAATGAGAACAAATCACCAATATAAAACCAAAAGGGAATAGATCTGGATTGAAAAATATAATGATAATACTTACTAAGTATTTTTTAGAATGGAATTATAATATGAACCATTTAAAACTCCCAATCATGCTAAGGATGAAACAAGTCACCATGGATTCATTCATGCAACAAGTTCCTTTAATCATTTGGGTTCCACTGATCAAATAGTTTTTGATAAAATGGATATCCATTTATAATTTTCAAGGTGATGTTCATAGTTGGGGGTGATGATTATGAATATGAGTAAAAATGAATAAGTATATAGTATGAAATGTAGGTGATTAAGTAAATATTCTTCATAAAAAATTTACTATGAACTACTCGCAAAAAATAGAGTGAGAATTTATTTTTATTAAAAAGGTAGTTTAAATCAATTGGTTCCTGTAAATGTATCCTTTTGAGACTCATAGGATACACCAATATATTTTCTATTAACCATAAAATCATTATCGATCATTTAGTCAATAGACTAAAATGAAATAATTTTATAATTTTATACTTTCATAAATTTTACATTATATATTATAATTTTATAATTTTATAAATGTGTAAGACTATATAATTATATAAATTATGTGTACTAATATAACATAAATGTACTATAATATAGTTATATAAATTTATATACATTTATAAATTATGTGTAACACCTCAAGCTTCCATGATACGCTTCTCTTTCAATAATGCAATAGCTTGCATTGTACGAAAGTTCGAGATTTTAACACATCACGACCAATCAAAGTAGCCGTTATTAATAGTAATACCCACTTTTAAAATTATATAAATTATATATTTCAAAATGGACTTCATTTTTTGGATTCAAAATCTCGAAATTAGACTAAGTTGAATTTTTGGTATTTTTCTCAGAACATCCAATTTTCGATGAATAGTGAAAGATACTTAAAAACAACTTTTTTAATAAAAATAATTTATAGTGATAAATTATACTATTTAGTGGTTTCAAAGTATAATTAGAATATAATTTTACCATTTTATCCAATGGTGGTCATTAGATTTAATTTCACTTGGAAATTGGACATAAACAATTGTAAATCTTTTGATAGATATTGTTTCTTAAAAACACGCTATTTGTTTTGACAGCGGGAATAATTTTTAAATTAATTACTAAAATTTATGCGTTTAGAATTTGGTAAAATGGATTCCATATTTGGAATCAGAAGGTCCAAATTTTGTAATTAAGATTCTTTTGTTTTTTGAAATTATGAATAGTAACGACGACAATTATCTTTAATTATCATGATTAATTAGTAATCAGGTAGTTAATGGTAATACAATAGTATCATAATAATATAAAATGACCCCAAAATGAGTCCTAATTCTATTGTTTGTGTCCTGGACGACCATGGGATTCCTTGTGCCAACTTAGGGACCCCATGGAATCACTTTTGTTTGACAGTGACATTTTATCATTTTGTTTTTTAAAGAAAGGAAAATATAACAAAAGTATGTAACACCTAAGTAAAACAATATTAATTTTGTCTAAATAAATGATCTATTAGACTATAAATATTAATTGGAAAGATAAAATAATTTCCTATATCATGGTATTTTTTTTATAATTTTTAAACATTAAATAAATAAATTTATTTATGCCACCATGATGATACAACGATTACCTCATTAATGAACGATTTAAATAAAATGAAAAGATTAGGTAATTTATAAGACTTAAACTTGTCTAAATCCTATTGTATGGGTGTATTTAGAACTCTTATCACGTTATCCTCAAAATATATCATTGTGGGGCCTTTAAAATATGAAAATCATTTCATAATAATGAAACATTTCAATCTTTCCAAAAGAGACCATCCTCTCCTCTTATAAAAGGCCCCCACATATACCACCTTATTCACACCTTCAAATCCATTTGGCTCAGAAAACATCTGTCCATATACCCTCTCAACTTTCCACCCTTCATCCAAGAATCCTTACCTTAGGCATAAGTCACTTCAATAGTCCTTTTGGTTCAAACCAAAGGGAGTTACCCAAACTAAAGTTAACGATTTCTCTTAACTTCTTTTCTATTATTTTACTTCTACAACCCCTAAACACTTTTTATTATTTTCATTTCTAACAACACCAGTATACTCAATATACTTTTATGTTTTTATGAGAAGGATTCAAACTACACTTACACAAACCACCATCTAATGGTTAAAGAGCATACTGTTTCTTTGGGTGGCGAATTACTGCCTCATGAAACGATTATTGTTCAACCTTCTTTTAACAGCTCTCATGGTTCCCATTAAGATGTAACTATAATTATATATGATATATATTATGTATATGTTTTCCTTATGCTTCTGTATTTTTCATTTATGGCATACCTTTATGATTTCCAATATGGGTAAATGCGATAATTTCATTTTAGGAAGTGCGGACTACCGCCCCCTCAAAGTGATTTGAATCGTTAATGCCATACATGGGATGTATAAAGGATGTAGTTAATGATATTATATATGATATTATACTATAATTATAAAATACCTTTATATCATTATGATTTAATTATATTAAATATTAAATAGAAATGAAAGTAGTGTTCATGCGTACGTACGGTTTACCGTCTCCATGAACGGTGCATTTCATTTCTTACCACTAAATGTTATGTAATATTATAAATGCATGTATATACTGGATATATATGATATATATGATATCTTCATCATGAATAAAATTCTATAGATAATAGATATTGTACTACATAAACAACTTGTAATTATAAGAAGTTTATTTTTGACTCAAGTACCATGGATCGACAAAACGATCGTTATTAAATTAAATGATTACATAATGTTAATAACACGGTAATAAGTGATTTAAAAGGAATAATTAACTTGAAAAAGGTTCTTAAGCAAATAGAAATTAACTATATATTATTCTTCAAGAGATTAAAAAAGATCTAGTCAAGTCTGACACAAGGTAAGGGACTTCGTCTCAATCCCCTTTCATTGAGGCATATTTTGTTTCATAAACAACTTTATTTTATACAGTGTATAAACCCTGTTGAATTTTACTTTTATTCAAAATGAAACTTTTTATATGAAGTGTTTTTACTAAACAATAGAAGGAATGTTTTGTCTTATGTATGCGGCGATAATGACTTCTCCGCCGTCGTGACCATTATTTGAGTATCGGATTCCTCTACAAGCCATAACCTTTTTTTAATGCAAAATAAATACCATGTTTTTCTTTTCTTTTATTTTGGTATTGAAAATGGTTTTGATAATGTTTTTATTATATCAATGTGTTGTATTGATATCTTGTGACTAAAATGTGTAAATTTTATGTTTCTTTTATGCATGTTTTATATGATACAAATATATTTTGATATGTTTAAACCTTTTCATATAAGGAATGCATTGGACTTAGTAAGTGACTGGTGGAGCCCGCTATAGCTTCTCGATGAAACGGTAGGTCTCATTACACAAACTAGTGTTTTCGAACAAGGCCTTGACAAAATCTTATTTGTATTCTTGGTACAAGGCATTTACTATGTGGTTTTGATAATCTGGCATTATACATTCCATCATTATGAAAGTGGTTATTGATATTTCATGTGATTATTTGACTAGTAGAATATCCATGTGAATTTGAAAATGGAATTATTTCATTTTATCTTTTTCCATAATATGCTGAATTTCATGTTTAAAATGTTTTTATTTTAGTTATACATTGCCTTAAATGTTTATGTTTATTTATAAAAGATTCTTCTATATTGTTATCCATACTGAGCATCTTAGCTCACCCCTTTCAATGTTTTAATTTTTCCTAGGATGTGAAGAAGTATTTTATTAATGACCTACATGAATAGTATGAGGGGATATGAAGAAAAGATGTTGTTGTAGTTTTTTTCACTTTATGATGTAATATGGTACTTATGAATATATCTAGTGTTTCCAAGGCTACTAAACTAAATGCTCTTTCGATACTTGACCTTTTGTGATCATTCCTATGTTATGTAATAATACACCGACTCTGGGTAACTAGGGTCGGGGTGTTATAGTTGGTATCAGAAGAAATTTAGTATTAACCATGGAAGCTAGATTTAAATAAACTCTGCTTAGATCACATAGCCCAAAGATAGAATTTGAGGATTAGTATAGAAGAACATTGTAGAATTTTTGTAAAGTATATATTTTGTGTATTTTCTGAGCAATACATCCCTGTCTGGATACGAGCAGGTAGAGGTAGCTCTGGCACAGATGTACCTAGGGGTAAAACCCAAAAACACCGCTTTGAGCTAGACTCAAATGGGAACTGGTGCACGACAATGGGCCTTGCTGCACTCTTGGTTACGACACTCCTAGGGGATATGATTAGGATAATTCATGATTTCTATACAAACCATTATGAAGGGATTATGAGTATATACTTCCTCAAAGAAAACATTTTTTTTATGATTATGGATTATATCCAAAAACTGTTCAATATATGTTTTGTGTTTTACAATTTTGGAATTATGTATTCTGATTCAAAAACTAATATAGTTTATGACATTTTTTAGAAATGGAACTTAGTGTAAGGAATGGAAAATGTATCAATGCACGCACTACATGTAGGGATTTCCCTCCTTCTCAAGATAATTATAGTGGAGCTGGTGATACAACTATTGTTGATCAGCTTATCACAATATTGGGACAACTCACTCAGGTTATGAATAATAACCTTACTCGTATGGAGAAACCTGAACCACAACGTGGAGGATCAATTTTATATCTCTTCATGAGACAACAACCACCAACATTAAATGGGAGTACAAATCCCTTAGTATATTAGCAATGGATAAATCCCTTAGAGAAAATATTCCATTCCTTGGGGAGTTGTGAAAGGGAAAAGGTTATCATGGCAGTTTACTACCTCATTGGAGATGATGATCAATGGTGGTCACTGATTCAAAACACAAAGGATGATAATGAAGTATCAAATATGGAATGGAGGGAGTTCAAAGTGATTTTATTAGAAAAATTCTTTCCTCGTGACCATCGATCGGATATGGAAATACAATTTCTGAGTCTGAGGCAAATGGAGGATGACAATGTTCCAAAGAATGAGTCTAACTTTACAAGGTTAGCGAGTCATGCTAAAGATTATATACATAACCCAAGAAGTAAGATTGATCTTTTATTTGATGGGTTAAAACCATTTCTCCATCGATCTTTAGTATCACAATCCTTCTCGTCATAAGAAGACATTGTCCCATGTGCTATTAAGACAGAAAAGGAATTCCATAAGTCTTATGAAAATAGAGTTAAGAAAGAAAAGAAGATAACTGTGGATCAAGAGACAGATAAAGGGAAAAGGGAAAGAATTATTTTCCATTATGTGATAATTATGTTAAGAAACACCTCGGTACTTGCCTAAAAGGAATGGTAGTTTGTTACAAATGTAGAGAAAAAGGTCACCAGACTCATGACTGCAAGGGAAAGAAAGAGGATGTCAATGTTGAATGCTACAATTGTAGAAAAATGGGGAATTATGCAAATGAATGCCCGAAGCGCCAAGGAAACATACCTCAAAAAGGACAAGGGATCCAGTTCAATCTTATGTTGTCACTACAATTGAAGTGGAATAATTAATGTATTTGTGTTTTTGGATTCAAGGATTATATTCTGGTTATAAGGATAATGTGATATATATAAGAATTGCGCTGCAGTACTTGTTGATTTCATTAAGGTTTTAATATGATGAAGGTAATCATATTTATAGTCTGTGAAAATAATAGAATCTTTACTTAGTTTGGGGAATCTGGTTATACAATTGATTTTGGAATTTAGAGACCTTTTAGAGACAGTCTGGACAGATGTATTTTGGATAGCTATAAAGGTTGAAATGGATTAAGTTGAACTTTGGATAGTATTGTTTAAGGTTAAAACATTTCTGAATATTATTTTTTGAATATTATACCATAGTTTTAGGAAAAGGACAACCTACAAGATGGGGGATAACCCGTCGTGTTGTACAAAGCTACAAGAATCGAACCCACAACCATAGTATGATGGGCCTTTATTACCTACTACTAGCCTACAGGAAGTCACTGGTTATTACAAAATAGTTTTCCTAATCTAAATGGCATGTGTTAATATTTAGAACCTTGTACGATTAGGATAAATATAATATTTTTGAATTCTATTAAATTTTGGAGTGAAAGATGGGTTTGGGGTAAGCATTTATTAAAGAATGAAAGTCTATATGAAAAGTAAGTATATTTGATTACATTCTTAGTAGATCTCCTAAATAAATTCCTCAACTTTATGAAAGGTATCTTAAAATAAAAACCTTTTCGGTTAACTTTCCCTACTGGGGAATCAAAGACCGTTTAACCAATCACAAGTTTGTGATTTTCATGTAGTTAACTTTATCCTAATCCTGTTTTATACAACTCTCCATCAGACCTTGATGGTTTTTTTCTCCTCCATATCCATGTTATCATAGAATCATAGTATGGGCTATCTCGGGTGAGCTTTATACTTCTCTTTCTTTCTGTTAAAGTTATATTTTTATTAACCCTATTTCTGATATGGGTTTTCCACAATGGTATTTTCTATTTTCATCCTTTTATTTTTGAAGAACATTTTCAAATTGCGAGGAAGAATTCATTGAATGATGGGAGAATGTAACACCCCAATCATCAACGATTCGCTTCTCTTTCAATAATGCAATAGCTTGCATTATACGCAAGTTCGAGATTCTAACACACCGTGACCAATCAAAGTAGCCTTTATGAATATTAATACCCACTTTTTGAAATATATAAATTCTATATTTCAAAATGGACTTCAATTTTTTGATTCGGAATATCGAAATTAGCCTAAGATGAATTTTTGGTATTTTTCCGAAAACATGCAATTTTCGATGAATAGTTATATATACTTAAAAAGGATTTTTTAATCAAAATAATTTATATTGATAAATTATAAAATTGAGTGTTTTAATGTATAATTAGATTATAATTTTACCATTTTATCCAATGTTGTTCATTAGAATTAATTTCACTTTGAAATTGGTCATAAACAATTGTCAATTTTTTGATAGATATTGTTTCTTAAAAACGCGCTATTAGTTTTGACAGTGGGAATAATTTTTAAATTAATTACTGCAATTTCTTTGTTTATAATTTGGTAAAATGGATTCCATATTTGGTATGATAAGGTCCAAATTATTTAATTAATACTCTTTTGTTTTTGGAAATTATTAATTGTAACGACGACAATTATCTTTAATTATCATGATTAATTAGTAATCGGGTAGTTAAGGGTAATGAAATAATAACATAATAATATAAAATTACCCCAAACTATTTCCTAATTATATTGGTTGTGTCATGGCTAACCATTGGACGCCTTGTGACAACTTAGGGACCCCATGGAATCACTTTTGTGTGATAGTGACATTTTATCATTTTGTTTTTTAAAGAAAGGAAAATATAACAAAATTATTTAACACCTAAGAAAAACAATTTTACTTTGTTCTACATAAATGATATCTTAGACTATAAATAGTCATTGTAAATCTAAAAATATTTCCTACATAATGGTATTTGTTTTTAAAAAATTAGACATTTAATAAATAATTTTTTTATGACAACATTATGATGCAGTGATTACCTCATTAATGAACGATTTAATTGAAATGAAAAGATAAGGTAAAATATAAGACATACAGTTGTCTAAAGACTATTTTATTGGTTTATTTTGAACCCTTATCACCTTATACTCTAAATATATCATTGTGGGACCTTTAAAATCTGAAAATCATTTCATAATAAAGTAACATTTCAATATTTCCAAAAGAGCCCTTCCTCTCCTCTTATAAAAGGCCCCTACCTCTACCACCTTATTTACACCATAAAAGCTATTTGGATCGTCCAAACACTACCCAAATACCCTATAAACTTTACTCCCTTCATCCTAGAAGCATTACCTTAGTCAGAAGGCACTTCAATAGTCCTTTTGGTTAAAACCAAAGGGAGTTACCCAAACTAAAGGTAACGATTTTTCTTAACTTATTTTCTTTTATTTTACTTCTACAACCCCTAAACCCTTTTTATTATTTTCTTTTGTAACAACACCATTATACTCAATATACATGGATGTTGTTATGAGAATTATTCGAACTACACTTACACGCACCTCCATCTAAAGCTTAAAGAACATACTGTTTCTGTGGGTGATGAATTACTGCCTCATGAAAAAATGATTGTTCAACCTTATTTTAACACCACTCATAGTGGCCATTGAGATGTAACTATATTAAAATATGATATATATTATTTTTATGTTTTACTTATGCTTATTAATTTTTCATTTATGGTATACCTTTATGATTTCCAATATGAGTAAACACGATAATTTCATTTTAGGAAGTGTGGAGTACGGCCCCCTCAAAGTGATTTGAATATTTAATGCCTTATGTGGGAATTATAAAGGATGGAGTTAATGATATTATATATGATATTATAATATAATTATTATATACATTTATATCATTACTATTTAATTCCATTAAATATGAAATAGAAATGAACGTAGCGTTCATGCGTACGTACGGCTTACCGTCTCCATGAACGGTGCATTTCATTTCTTACCTCAAAATGTTATGTAATATCATAAATTCAAGTATATAGTGGATATATATGATATATATGATATATAAATCATGAATATAACTCTGGAGATAATTGATATTTTACCACATAAACAACTTGTAATTATAAGAAATTTATTTTTGACTCAAGTACCAAGTATCAACAAAACGACCATTATTAAATAAAATGATTACATAATGTTCATAACATGGTAATAAGTCATGTAAAAGGAATAATTAACTTGAGAAATGTTCTTAAGAAAATAGAAATTAACCATAGTTTATTATTCAGGATATTAAATAACGATCGAGTCATGTCGGACACGAGATAAGGGACATCATCTCAATCTCCTTTCATTGAGGCATATTTTGTTTTATACATAACTTTCATTTATAAGGTGTACAAACCCCTTTTTCTTTTACTTTTATTCAAAAAGAATCTTTTTATATGAAGAATATTTACTAAACGACAACATGAATGTTTTTTCTTACGTATGCGGTGACAACGACTTCTCCGCCGTCGTGACCATTATTTGATTTTCGGCTTCCTATACAATCCATAACCTTTTTTTAAATGAAAAATAAATACCATGTTTTAAATTTCTTTTATTTTGGTATTGAAAATGGTTTTGATAATTTTTTGATTATATTAATGTGTTGTATTGATAACTTGGGATTGAAATGTGGAAATGTTATGTTTCCTTTATGCATGTTTTATGTGATACGATTATGTTATGATATGTTTAAACCTTTTAATATAAAGAATGCATTGGAATTAGTAAGTGACGGGTGGAGACTTCTATAACTCCTCGATGCATCGGTAGGTCTTATGAGACAAACTAGTGTCTTGGCATAAGCCATTGACAAAATATTATTTCTAGTCTTGTCACAAGGCCTTGAATATATGGTTATGATAGTCTGGAATTTTGCATTCCATCATTATGAAAGTGGTTATTGATATTGCATGTGATTATTTGACTATTACAATATCCATGTGAATAATTAAATGGCATTGTTTCATTTTATCTTTTCCATAATATGTTGAAGTTCAAGTTTAAAAGGTATTTGTTTTAGTTATACATTGCCTTAAATGTTTATGTTTATTTAATAAAGTTTCTGCTATATTGTTATCCTTACTGAGCATCTGAGCTCACCCCTTTCAATGTTTTAATTTTTTCCATGATGTGAAGAAGTATTTTAGGAATGGCCTGTAGGGATAGTATGAGGGGATATGAAGAAAATATGTTGTTATAGTTTTTTTCACTTTATGATGTAATGTAAGACTTATGACTATATCTAGTGTTTTCATGGCTACTAAACTAATCGGTCTTTCGAGACTTGATCTTTTTTGATCATGACAATGTTATGTAATAATGCACCGACTCTAGGTAACTAGGGTCGGGGCGTTACATTATGTATAATTTATTAAAAGATATATTATTTTATAAATTATATATAATTTTATACTTCTGTACACATATATAATTTTATATTATAATATTAATATATATAAATTTTTTACTTATACTTTTATACCTATATATGTTTTTCAAATTATCAATAGTTTAACACTGTTATAATTTTATAAATTCAATTTTAGTGTTGATAATATTTTAAAAAATATATATATAATTTCATTTTTTATAAATAATTATTATATTCAATAGCCATATTTTTAATTATGAAATGTTTTTTCAAATAATTTAGATTTTAGTTTTTAATATATCAATTATTAAAATTAATAATAATATTCTATTGATTTTTAATAATGTAAATGTGATTTTATACATCATTTATACTCATACAAAAAGGATTTTTATCATAAAAAATATGATGTGAAAAATAGTATTTTAGAGTGAAATCTCCTCCATTATATTTATAAATTTCCTTAAATAAGTTTTTTCTTTTGATCAGGTGGGATAATAAACAAATTTTCAATCATTCCATTTTATCATAATAAATTCATGAGATCCATCATCAATTGAACATATTTTTTGAATTTATTTTGTTCAATATTAATTATACTGAGCCCAATAGGATGTATTGAAATATAGAATGGTTGGATGCCAATTTTATAACAAAAGAGTGTGAAGATTGGGTGAATGATTTCATCTTTTTTGAAAAAGATCATGTATATGCCCCTTCTCAAATATGTTGTCTTCTTTACACTATAGTTATTGAAGATTCCAGAGGAGTTGGAATAACACTTGATCTGTCAAGGAATTGATTGAGGTTATAAATGTTGTTATAGACATGGTAAAAAAGAAAATGTAGGTAGTGACTTGGATAAAATTATGTTTTATGGATCATATGCTATGATTACAAGTGTGTACAATGCAGAAGACTGTATAGAGGATGTGATTATAGGTGTGAATGATGATTAAGATTTTATTGAGGAAATGAAAATGACAGTTGATGATTAACTTTGTGATTATCCAAAGATGTTTGAGAAGTTAACGAGTTCTGTAAAGATGTCATTGTATACTAATTGCACTAAAAATATAGCATTGTTAGTTGTACAAAAGATTTAATATTTGAAAGCATGCAAAAGATGGAGTGTCACCAGTTTAATTGAACTATATTCCATCTTGAATTATATGCTCCCATAAGATAATGATTCCCATAGCCAGACATAAGACACCAAACGAATGATAAATTCGATGGGTATGATATTCGAAAGAATAAATGCCTACCCAAATGACTGCATACTATTTGGAAATGACCAAAAATGACTTAATGAATGACCAATGTGTGGTGTTTCTTGAAACTATAAAGAATAATATAGTACTATGAATGTTGTGTGGTAATTTAAAAACATTAAATGGTTTAGGGGACCATAGAAAAGTGATGATATTACAAGGAAATATGAAATGGAATAAAAATACATAAAAATAAATATGGGGCACTTCATCCCCCATTAGACACTTCTTAGTGGTAGATAATTGATTTTGAGTATCTAGAATTTTTAATTGAGTTTAGAAACCATCATATTTTAGTATCTAAATATGGATTGAATCATTTTAGTTTTCAAATTATCACTCATTTTACATGACATGTTATGTAGGTGAATTATAACTTTCTATCATGGTCATGCATGGAGTGAAAATACATCATGTTATATATTCTTATATTGGAAAAAATACAACTGAGTAATGATATTAATGATTATTTGGATCCCTTGATCAGTGATTAGAAATTTTGTGGTATTATAGTGTTAAATTTTATGATGCTTACATAAATAAAGACTTCACAAAGAGAACCATATTGTATTAGACGATTAATGAATTTGTAGCGTATATATATATATTTTAGGATATAACATTAAAGTAACTCAATGGTGTCCCATTTTTGAACAAGGTACACAATCAATTAGGATGAATCATTCATCGATGACTGTGTTTCTAAGAAGTCACATCTTTTTACATAGAAGACATAAGTATCAATTTTTTATGACATCATTAGGTGGATGTTTAGAATAACATACATCATCATCTAAATTAAATGGTGATCAACTATTTTTTAAAATAATAGATGTGGGAACCACTTAAGGTAAACCATTTTTCAAGAACATTAGAAAAACCAGTTGGAAAAAGAGATCAATTTTTTTGAATAACCATACTAGAATTTTATTTATGTCAGAAATTTTCTTGATGTTATGTATATAAGAAAAAATTTATCTGATTGGGTAAGTGAAACAATACAAAATTCCCCCAATGAAACAAAGGATGTAATCAAGGTTTGGATGAACATGGTTGAAATGAGAATATAATAATAGATGGTGCCAATTAAGGGTGAATGTTTTTCTTCCTCTAGCTACTTACACTCTTTCTAGGCAGGACATATATCAATTTTCCACTTCTTGAATGATGTAATGGTTTGAGAGTTCTATTCATAAAATACCAAGATTATTATGTCAATTAATGATTTAATGTTAAAGGGTTTAAAATCACATGACTATCATGTTTTTATTACAGATATAATTCATGTAGCTTTACATTTAATTTTTCACATGAATCTATATCATAGATTAACAAATATATTTTTCTTAATCAAATATATATGCATCTGTGTTTTAGACCTAAAAAAGTTACTAATAATGGAAAAGGAAATTACCCTCATATTATGTGAATTTGAAACGTTTTTCCAACAATCGTTAATTGGTATGATGGTTCAATTAATGGTTTACTTTTTGAGAGAGATTCTCCTATGTGTTAGAGTACATTATAGATGGAAGTTCCCCATGGAACATTATGTAATGATTTTTAAAGTGTATGTAAAAAATTGTAGTTGGTCATAGGGTTTTAGTGGGGAGAAATATATTATTGAGGAAGCTGTTGAATTCTATACTGAATAAATGTCTAGTGTAAGTAAAATGGTCTTCCAAAAACTCTCCAAAATGGGTTGCATGAGGGTAAAGTAAATTATGGAAGAGATGTTTTCACAATCGATATTAAAAAAAATTAGTAGGCCCACCTATACCCTTTTCCTAAAATTGTACAGATTTACCCATATGTTGAAACCCATAATGAAATTTTTAGGCATTTGAATCCATCATGTACCAGAATCTGGCTAACAAATAAAAACGATAATCTGTTTAAAGGATGGTTTTGAGATCATTATTTTATGGAGTCAGTTGAAAATATAGATTCAGTATCAGAATGAATTTTATGTCAAGTCTTAGGACTATGTTTGTATGTATTATATTACAATGATTATATAATTAATAGTTCTATGTTCTATACAAATGAACATGATGAAAGAATTACCATGGAAAATAGTGGATTAACACTTGTGACTGAATTAATGCATGTTTCATATATTAAAAACATAAATACAATTTATTGTAATATTTCATAATTTGACTTCCTATAAAAAGTCTGATAGTTAGATTATAACACATTCTATGTGCCAATTTTTCAATCCATGTGGGTTGATTAGAGAAGTTCTACTAAAATAGATGAATTGATATTCAATGATGTAGATTTTAGTAAAGAAGGGTATAAGTAATATTTTTTCACAATTGCATCAAAGATAGTACCTATATTTTAGGTTCCAAATCCTTCAAACTAAAAGTGTATAATTGTTATGTTATCGACCAAAACCATTGAAGGGTCAGATGAAAATTCAACTAAAGATGTACCATTAATTGGGACATCACAATCATTTCACAGTAGACCCTATGTAGATGGGATGTTATACATCATAGGATACCATAATGAAGGGTATTGAATACTCCATAGAGGGGTCAAATCCCATTTTCCGTAACAACGATAGATAAATAACCCAGTTATATTTGTTTGGTAATAAACATTATCTTACATCACGTTATTATTAGTTCACTGCTGTACTTATGTAATATAAATTAAATATTAAACAAATTTTGAAGATAATGTCTTTTGGATGTTCTGGTGCTCCCAATCCTAAGGAACAATAGGTTTCTCAAACTACTACATCTCTTAGTGTAGAATAATAGTGACCTTCGACACATACAGATACTACCAATCTGAAGTGACAATATATTGTATTTGAAGAAATTTTAGTTGATGCGGATATGATTTTATAGAAAAAATAGAAGCATCATAGCCAGAAATTGTTATAAAAATTTTTTAAGGTGTAATGAAAAGGCATCAAATTCGAACATGGATAGAATGTATGTGGCAAGATTTTCTCCCATAATAAGGCCATGTTTATTTGTTACATTGTTCTCATCACATGGCAACACATTCTGATTGATGTAGATTCCTGGAACCATGTTGTGCCAATGATTAAGGCACTTATTTGGGAATAGATTATGGTAACATTATGATATATGTTCTTTAATATAAAAAATAATAATGAAACATTGACTAATTCTTCATCATCCCATGTACAGTTCATTTATGGTAGATGAATCACATAAGAAATGTGTATTAATGAACAATGGAAGGATTCATAGTGGTTTTCTCACAATTCAAAACAGATTTCATCATAAATATTCTAAATGGAAAATAATATCACACCCACCACTTATATATTCTCTACTAAAATACTAAGAAGCATGGGATGCATTTACGAGCTGTTATGTAGAGATGTATTTTTAGGTACATTGTGGCTGGTAATACATTGTTTGTCAATATGTATATTCATCACTTTAATTGAGAATATTTCATTTATGAAATAGTAATAGAGTAATAAATATAATGAATAAGAATCAAAACACAATGTAACCCTACTATAAAGCATTGATGGGTTACGCTTCACCTAAAAAAATCGGTATATATTTTAATTATAACATATTAGTTTTACATGACATGATTGAACAATATAATTATGTTACTCTATTTATAAGTAGACTCTTGAATCTATATCCAAATTCACTTCCATGTAACAACATGTTTAATGGAGGTAGGAACGTGTAAATAAATATATGATACTAATAGATGAAAATACACAAAAAGTGCGGCAATCACATGTACGAATGTCCTAATTTTTTTTATAAATCTTTATTAACTAATAATGATTACATATTTTACTATATTTTTATCCTATTGATTCATATGAATCATCAAAACGTATACTAGATTATCACCTACTATCATTGGCCTTGAAGTGGTTAGAAAAACATGGCCGCGACACAGGTGTGGGTTTTGGGGTGACACCCCAAGCAATTTTTGAGGAAGAAAAACAAAAGGATAAAGATAATGAAATGAAAAAATGAAAAAAAATATTAGCCTACCTTGAAGAAAATTTCATTGGTTGACTAAGTTTCCATAAATTTTTATTGGTGGAGGAAAAGAGAAGAAACTACTCATGAATAACCATTTCGTGATGATTCCAGCCCACCCCCACAAACTTTTCGGTGATACATTCCCCTCAAAGAGCTATATCAATTAATGTAATCAATATTATACTTAATGTCTATGTGAAATGTGAATCAGTTATATACTGATACCTTTTCTATACTAATATTTTAATGGTGAAAATGATTTTGATTTTTATATATCAACAAACACCCATCACCTTTTTGTTAGGGTTATTGTGTTTATTATCCAAGATGATAGTATACGTAGAAAACCACTTCGAACAAGTCACGTGAGAGCTGGGATTATAATAGCTCATGAGATGATCATAGAGATACATATTCCACTTGTTTAATTAGATATTTTAAATGCATCCTTGTCCCAAGGACAATCATTTTTACATTTATAAAGACCCAAGATATATCACAATGGCTAACCTCAAGGGAACTCTCAAGGAAGTAGTGTCGAATGAATGAGTGGTGGTTCTGAAAATATTTTTCTGTTTTTAAATATTTTGAAACATGAAAAAAAAACTCATAAGAAATCACCAATCATTAATGAAGAGAATAGTGGAGAGTGAAACAATGATAGAAAAGTGCCAAAAATAGATACACAAAACAAAATCAAAAAATAATTAAGGCAAAAACACAACATATGGAACAGAATAAAAAAATGACACCATGACACAGAAGACAAAATTTAGTAAGATAAAGGCCAGACCTAGGATAATTCACCCTCTACTCCCTATTATAAATCTTCTTAAAATTAAACCAAAAACTCTCTACTTCGCTTAATGCAAGGCTGATGAATCGAATCATACACCAATCATGCCTAATAATTAAACACTAAATCATATAATTTCTTCACTACTAAAAACCTCCTCCAATTTGTAAGTTACATTCTCAATAGATTCGTCCTAGACAAGTATCATAACTATGAAGAATTATACCATCGAGATCGTCAAATTTCATTACCAATATTGATTCTCAGTTTGATAAATCAACATAGGAAGGTTAGAAGAAATGAGACGAGAGATTAAAAACCAGATTCAGTGCGAGGATGTGCTCGTGCTCACCCCAATTCGCTTTCACAGTTTACTAAGGCTAAGAATAAAATAGTGACCTTGTTGACACTCAAATTTCCAAATTGCACCGTGTTCCATAACAGAGACCAAGCCTCTCAAATTAGATCTCCATTTTCGAAGATTTGAGATCATAAAATGAGATGAAAAAAATGTACGCCATGAAAAATCAAACATAAATAACATCACAATTAAATTAACGAAACATTAAACACTACGAGAGTATTTACAGGCTCAAATTAAAACAAAAAAAACATAGCATGGAGAAGAGGCGGAGAATGGAGGAGGAGGGTCTTGTCTCCATGTCGAAGACCCTCAATGAGATGTGGATGGTGTATGGTTTAGTGCCCCTTCTCCTTCCTGGATGAATTCCCCCCCTCCATTGTGTGAGATGATTAGGGGATCTCTTATTCGAAAAACGAAACAACAATCCTAAAAATTCCTAATAGGATGCAGGTTCCATGTGGAACGCTTTTATGAGAACGTCACCAGCTTTTTTGTTAACTCTCAATGAGTGTAAACAACCCCCAGCAATGACCTTGAGAATATTCTCACTCAATTCCCATGAAAAATTTTTCCCTTATCCCAAAACTGACACCAACTTTATGAGCAACTCCCCCTGCATGGAACACCAAAAAACACACGTGAGAAAAATTGAAACTAATTACATCAATGTAAATACATGAAAAATATAAATATAAATACGTATAATTATAATTATTATTAGAAGTATTATTAGATATATAGAAGTATGTTTATATTACTATTATATATATATAATAATTAAATAATTATTTAAATCAAAATAAACAAAATAAATTAATGTAAAATTGATGTTATTTTAAAATATTACATATATTAATTATTATATATGTAATATATTATAATAATAATAAATGTAATATTAGTTATATTATAATTTATGTTAATATAATTATAATGTATATATGTGTTATTGTATATTTTAATATCGTAAAAAATAAAATACAATTATAATAATAAAAAGAAATAAAAGAAGAAATGGGGGGGGGGTCGTGCGACGAAGGAGAAGAGAAGAAAGGGGAAGGCGGGTCTCAACACGACATAGGGAAGGAGACGGTGGCGACATCACAGTAGGGGTATCCCGTGATGGTGAAGTGGAGAGCGGTGTAGGGGAGGTTTTTCCAGGGGTTGCGATGAGGGATGGGGTTTTGACTTCAGGTTTAGCCTGAGAGGGGAGGCGAGTTGATTCGCGACGAGGCGATGGTGAAGCGGTGAAAATGAGTCGATTTTGAGGTTTTGAGGTTTTCATTGATTGATCTGCTGTTGCATGTTTTCTTACTGCTGGTGTCAGTTTTTTATTTTGAACTACTGGTGTTACGGTGCGATAAAGGGATGCAAAACGGAGGCATCAAGATGGAGGGGCGACTGTGGCACCGTTAGTGGGGAACCATGAGTGTGGCACCGATTCTGAAATGGTGCCACTGTGAAAGGCATGGAGTGAATTGGTGAAATTGTATGACTGTGATGGTATGAAAGGCTGGGACAACAAAGTTACAGTGGGAGAAAAATATTTGGAACGGTGGCACTAAACGGTGGGTGGGGTGGGAATGGTGAGACGACAATGAGCTAAAACGGTGGCACCGTGACAACGGAGAAATGGTGGGACCATGAAACCTTCAAAAAAAGGACCAATAAATTAAGTAAATGAAATTAATAAATTACTAAAACTAAAATTAAATTAATAACTAAATAAATTAAAATAACAAATATAATTAAAACCTAAATTAAAAATAATGTAATGTTAAATAATAAAATTAATTATGCATTATTTAAAAGAAATAATTTATTTTGATTATATAAAATAAACAAATTAATTTCAATCCATTTAAAATATTTAATTTCACTTGCAAAAATTGATTAACCAATTGATTAACCATTTAATTAAAGAATTAATTAAATAATGAATTTAAATAATAATTGAATAAAATTAAATTTCTAAAACAAGTTAAACTATTAAATTAATTAAAAAATAAATAAAATGTAATTATTTAAAAATGAAAATAATGAATTTATTAAATTAATGAATTTATAAAATAGTTTTCTTGAAAAATAATAAATTAAATAAATAAGTAAAATATGATTTTTAAAATAAAAAGGATTATTTTTTTGAATGTTATTCAGAATAAATAAAAAATACACCAAAATATATGAATTAAATATAAATGATTATTTTAAAAATTTAGGAACAAGAATGGAAAATAATTTTTTTTAACAAAATACAATACATAGGTATTAACAAACTAGTAAATTGCAAAAAAATTATATAGCAAAGAATGTGAAAACACAACCACATCAAACCACCCCACACATAAAACATTTTTTGTCCTCAAACAAATGCATGTAATTGAATTTTAAATAGAAAGATGATTGTGATTTTCTGTTAAAAAATGCATGACTAAACTTTAATACAAAGAAGAACAAGACCAAACAGCGGGTAAGGTTTTTCAAAGGTGATAAAAAATGATGTCCTACCTAACATCAAATACATACATGAAGTCAAAAGCCTCATACATTTATACATTTTCAAGTATGTCATGACTCTTATGTGTACTAATTTAATTTCCTACTACAATTCCCAATTCAAGTACATATTCAACAGGTGTTGACAGATTAGAATAAGTGGCATGAATAACCTAACCAAGTGAACCTTCCATTCTCACATTCCCCTAGGTTCTTAAAATTAATGTCCTTTAATTTGATCACATAATAGACTCAACTCAAATAAATTTTAACCAATTATATTTATCCCTTCTTTATCTAGGTTCAAAATTCTCATCACCTTAATGTGTTCGTTTTTGACAAGGGCACTTTTTATTTTAATTTTTCAAGCCATATTCCATGTTGAGTTCACTATGCATAGAACATATTAATATTGAAATTGGATTTATTTATTCGTATAAATGAACTCAATGTGTCTTATCTTAGTTACTCGCCGTGGGATCCCATTTATCCATTTTACCTCAGTTAAAAAATAATTAACTAATAATCATTTGAGTTGACTTCCTAAAATGTATAATTTTTTTTCAAAAAGTTTGAGTTCCCTGGATTCTAGTGAGAACATCTAGTTACCCTATGACATGTTCCTTATTCCACAAAACCTATCAGGTCACACTCACATCATCAGTTCCTAAATAGACAGATCCATAGTAACAGTGAAAAATTGCACTTAACAATCACTCATGCTTAACAGTTTCTGACTAAATGTCACTCACATCATCCAGTGAAAAAATTATCCTCTAAAAATTACAGAATTGGAATTCCACTGAACCTCCGATAATCATAAAGTGATGAAAGAATTTGAAAAAAAACATGAAAGGTTTTGGAGAATTTGGAAAAAAATTGACCATTTTTTTAACAAACACAAACAAAATGTACAAGAATGGGAAATTTGAAATGACTCTAAAATGAACAATCTCCCCCACAATTAAAACCTAGAATTGTCTCCAATGATGAATTCTATGGTGGTAGATAGTATAGATCAAAACAGATGGACATTTTAGCTAAAATAAGATATGGAGGGGGAGCAATGTGATTCCAAAAAAATCATTGCCACCCAAATAATGAGAAACAAAAAATAAAACAAAAAACAAACAAAAACATAAGAACACAGCCTCTCTAACCATCACGGACAACAAGAACAATTCTATTTCTAAAACATTCAAGATTTTAATTTTTAAAGAGAAGAGAACATATTTTATCAATGTAATTCAAATAGTAGAATGATTAACAATGATGTGTAGCAGTAGAAAAATGAAATTGAAAGCTGTGGGTGTAATCATGTTTCACAAATTACCTCAAAATAATTTTTTAACTCTCTAGATACTATCAGCTAACACCCAAGCAATAAACACAGTTCACATGTTTAAAAAATAAGTGGGAAGCCCCCCGCACTCAATTCATAGTATCACAAAAATAAATGAATTAATATGAATGAATTAAAATAAGCACTCCCCGGACTGAGCATCTTCTCATTTTTTCAATTTTTTTTCCTTTAATTACTTTTAACATGAACTCTGGATGCTTCATTGTGTCACCTATATGATGCAACACTTTATCATTAGACATTAATATTTAATGTTCAAATTACAAGAAGGTATAAAGTGTTTGTTTGGGAGTTATATAAATTAATCCAGTGAGTCGACCCCTTGATACATGAATGATAGCCACGTGGAATATACTGTCTGTTTATTATCTTATAAGAAAATAACACTCACATTAATAACAACAATGAAAAAGAATCTAAATCGAGAAAGAGTAAGGGATTATACTGGGATAAAACCCCCATGGAGTCTAGTAGTTTGATTGTCCAGAACTGGACAGTCCTTGAATCAGCTCTGAACTTACGGGGGATTTAGCTTCTTGCATTTGAACCACCATGTGTGATTCATGCCAACATTATTTATTTTCCATATTTGGAGTACCCCATGTGTAGATTAAACCAAATTCCCCTCCTGGGAATTGAAGTACTTCCTGTTGATTGATGGAGGGTAATATAAAAGACATGGGTATTGCCCCTCTTATACATCATGAAGTTGGGGTGCACAAGCATTAATGTTGGAAAAAATGGGTATGACTTGTCTTCTGTTTGAATCCAATAAAGAATTTCCTCTTGGAAAACAAGGACTTTTTCATCATCCACTTGTAATCTTGAGCTTAACTCCTAAAATTCCTCTTCAAAAATAACTCCCAAACTAGAAGTGTTATAAATAATTGGAAGTTCCATATGTTTCTCATCATGTATTGATTTAATTTCCTCTCTCTCCAAGAAATCACAACAGTGATATGCATCTTCAATACCTGCATAAGAAGAAACACAATTAAAATCAGATTAAATGTAATCCTTGTATAATAATAATACAACTTCTTCAATAAAATTGTCAACTCCCTTTAGAAATGTTGGTTATTCCACGTTGTGATGGAATAGTGATTCACGAAGAGAGTTTGGAGCATCAGCGAGGTAGTAAAACTTATCAAAAATTTCTTCAAAACACACCACCTCACATGTCAAATCATATAAGTAAAATGACATGATATCATGTGTTGGCGCCACCTGTTTAAGAATTGAAAAATAATTAAAACAGTAATTACAAGAAAAATTATTCGTATGGAAATCAGTGAAAAAATGATCATCAAGGAAATGTCCAGAATCATGAATATTTTCATGTGTCATCTCCTGGAAGCCCTTGAAAACAACCTCAAATATTGTTTCTGAAATTTCCAACAATGACTCCAGGGGGTAATCCATAACAAAGTAGGGAAACTAAAACATTATAATTTGTTCTGTTTCTTTTCTGTTTCCCTCTCAACTGCTTTCCAGATTGTTGGGATTTAGTGGGTGTTGGTGATACTTCACTATCTTCTTGGTATCCCTTGACCATATCTATGGCTTGTTGAATCAACATCACGATCTAATGAGAATAAGTTTTCTCATAGTCAGTTAGGTCTTGATGATGCATTTCATGCATCCAACCATGAAATTTAGCAACATCCTCTTCATGCTCTTGATCCGGGTCAAATAGGGACGTTGTATCAAATTTGTTATATTTCATCACTGTGTGTGTGTGTGTGTGGTTTTTTTAATGATTTTATTATTATTATTTTTAAATAAATGAAAAATTGGAAAAACCACTCAGACAATCGTTGCCTTGCTAGAAATGGCGCCAAAATCTGAAGTGCATCCTTGTCACGAGGACTATGAATTTGACATTTATAAATACCCAATATATAACATAATGGTTAACCTCAGGGTCGCTCTCAAGGAAGCAACGTTGAATGCATGAGTGGTCTTTCCAAAAATCATTTTGTGTTTTTAAATATTTTAAAAACATAAAACACAACTCCTAAGAATTCACTAATCAGTGCTGAAGAGCACAGTGGAGAGAGAAACAATGACAGAAAAGTGAAAAAACATAGAGACACATTACAAAACCAAGAAAATAATGTATGAGAAGACACAACACAGGGCACAAAACAAAAAAAATGACACCAAGACAGAGAAGATGAATATTAGTAAGACAAAGTCTAGACATGACATATGAATTAGATCATACACCAATCTCACCTAAAAATTAAACACTCAAACATAGAATTTCTTCACTACTCAAGGATTCCTCCTAACTGTAATTGATTCACTCAAAAGAGTCATCATATCCCGGTGTCATCACTAGGCACAATAAGCCACATGATATTGTCAAATTACGAGACCAATATTGATTCTCAGTTCTAGAAATCAAGACATCAAAGGGAGATGAAGTGAGATGAGAGAGTAGAAACCTGATTTAGCAAAGGATGTTATCACACACACCCCAGTTCACATTCACATTTTTCTAAGGCTAAAAGAAAAATAGTGATGACATTGACGCTCATATATCTAGATTGCATCAGGTTTCATAAACCGGATTAGCCCCACAAATTAGATCTCCATTTCTAGTGATTCGAGATCACAACACAAGATGAGAAATAATATACAACACGAACAATCCAACAAAACAATACTCACAATTAAATGAACTAAACATGCAACACTACGATAGTATTTGCAAACATTAATTAAAACACACACAAAATAGTGCATGGCGAAGTGATGGAGAATGGAGGTGTTGGGTCCCATCTCCAAGTCGAAGATGGTCCCCACCCCATGAGTTGTTGATGGAGTGGGGTTGAGTGCCACTCCTCCTTTCTGGAGTGATGCCCTCCGATGTGCGAGTGTATTTAGGGGTCTTTTATTTAGAAGACCAAACAACATTCATAACAGGCACTATGTTCCACATGGCGTGCTTTTATGAGCACATCACCCGCTTTTTAGTGAACTCTCAGTGGGTGTAAATAACCTTATACAACTACCTCGCTAATATTCTCGCACTATTCCCATGAACAATTATTCCCTCAGCCTACAACTTACTCCACCAATAAGAACAACTCCCCCAACATGGAACTCCAAAAAACACCCGCGAGTAAGAAAAAATGAATCTAATTACATAATAGTAAATATATAAAAAATATAAATATATATACTTATACTTATAATTATTAGTAGTAGTATTATTAGATATATAGAAATATATTTATATTACTATTATATATATAAAGAATAATTGAATAATTATGTACATAAAATAAGGAGCGGGTTGAATGGGGGTATCTGGTCTGAGGGAAAACAAGATGGTGGTGAGGCTCTAGTCGGCTTAGTTGCGGTGAGATGTTTGGAGAAAAAGGGTGGTGATGGTGGAGGAATGTTGGAGAGCCGGAGGAATGGAGCATAGTCATGGAAAGGGAGGTTGTATCAGAGCTAGTTTAAATATATAAACATGGTTTGTGTATTTTGGTTCTGAATGGAATATAGAGTTTTGAGGTTTTATTTTCTTGATCTTCTACTATGTGTTTTCTTTCTCCTGGTGTGAGTTAGTTATTTAGAACTGCTAGTGTTGTGGTGCGATGGTATGATGCGAAACGGAGGCATTGAGAAGGAGGGTCGACTGTGGAATCGTGAGTGTGGAACCGATTCTGATATGGTTCCACAGGGAGAGGTAGGGAGTGAATTGGTGAAACAGTGCGACCGTGGTGGAATTATGGGTGGGACAACACAGTTACGGTGGAACAACAATAGTTGAAGTGGCGTCATGAAACGGTGGGTTGGGTGGGAACAGTGAGATAGCAATGTGATGAAATAGTGGCACCATGACACAGATGAAATGGTGGCACCGTGATACCTGCAAAACAAGAACCAATAAACTATGTTAAAGATGTAATTAATTTACGAAAACTGAAATTAATTAATAAATAAATCAATTAAATTTCCAAATTGAATTGAAAACTAAATAAAAAATAAAGCGAAGTTAAATAATAAAATAAATTATGCATTATTTAGATGAAAGAATTTATTTGGATTAAATAAAATTGACAAATCAATTTAAAACCATTTAAAATAATTAAATTCTCAAACTTAAATTGCATAACCAATTAATTAACCAATTATTTAAATAATTAATAAATTAAATAATTAAAATATTATTTGAATAATATTAAATTGTAAAAGCTAGGTAACCTATTAAAGTAATTAAAAAATAAAATGTAAACATTATTTATTTACAATTGATAATAATGACCAGATTAAATTAATGAACTGATAAAATAGTTTTTTAAAAAAGAATGAAAAAAATAAAAAAAATGAAAATTCAAATAATAATGATTATTTTATTTGAAAGTTATTCATAATAACAAAATAATACCCCAAAATATATGATTTTAATAAATATGATTATTTTACAAATTAATGTACTGGAGTGAACAACAACAAAAATTACTAAAACAGAATAAAACACTTTGGTATTGAAAATCCAGTAAAAATACAAAAAAAACAAATATGTGGCAAAGAATGTAAAAACACCACCACATCAATATTAATATGATCAAACAAGCTCTTGGAACATTTGTGTCATGGATATTAGATCTTGTAAAAAACATGTCGATAGAAGTTATTTATTTTCAATTTATCTATCATTCTAAAACATTAAATATTAATTAAAAAAGGTTTGAAACGTTAAATGTTTTTATAGATGAACAAACAGAAGGGGGTAAAACTAAAGGTAATCAGAAAATCATCTGAAGGATCGATCAATTGATTGAAAATATATTCTGAAAGCACCCTTACACTGCCTGTTCAATGTCCACATTTACTAACATTTATTGTTCCTGAGGATAAAATGATTAAATTGATAGAAATCACATAGTTGAGTTTAAATAAAAAATGTATGGAGAGGAAGTTACATACATTATTTCTCATTAAAATGTAAATGGAATTCTGAATTATGACTTCATAGGAGGCTTTGTAATAAATGTATACACGAGGTATGTTTTCATGATATGTTTTTTCAAAAGCTAATATACTCTATTAATTATGAGTATATGAATTTCACATTTTTCCCTTGCATATATATATATATATATAAATTTATAGGAATACCCATTGAACATAATTTAGGACTATTTAGTCATCATGTCACATCTATAAGAAAAAAGAAATATATTAATAAAAATAATCAAATAGTGACAAAACTGTACAAATTGATTGAATGAAAATGCACGGATTACAAAATCTTATTAACAAAATCAATTAAAGGGTGAAACTATAAAATTTAATAATATTAAATAAAATTTCATTTATTTCATAAAATAATTTTTTTGTTTTTAGGATGAATTGGATGATCATTACAGTCAATTTGGATACTCGAAGGATATATTTTCATGATTCACTACATGGATAACCAATAAAATGACCAAACATGATAGATTTTTTCAATTTTAAGTTCACAACATACAAAATTTTATAACTAAACAACAAGTTATATACTTTATATTATGTTTTAATGAGAATTTCTTTATGATATGTTAGTGTTTAAATATCAGGAAATTTATGGTATTAGGATAGGTAATGTGCATATAGATATTGAAATGTTTACATGTGGACAAGTTTCAGGGTATATATAATCAAATCTCACAATCCAAACACATATAAAAACAAATTAATAATTTTTTCCAATGTTTCTACGATGATTTAAACAAAAAAATGGATAATGTTATTGTTATCATGTTTGTAAATTTATGAGGGAGATCGTATTCCGTCCACAAACGAGAACCCACAAAGAGCAATTTTCAATGATAACAAATATTTCATTTAAAATACTTATTAATCATGTGTGTATTAATATTTTTCCAGTAAAACTATAACTATCAAAAATAATCATATTCAAAAGAGAATATAAATTTTATTGTAAATGAATGGGAAGTATACCATATTGAATAATGTTCACAAATAGCATGAAGATTCTACTTCTATAGAAGTAATGGATTATTTCATATTAATTTTTAATTTATTTTCCATTAGTGTTACCCATATAAGATTCTTTTTGTTATACAGGTGGATTCCATTGCACATGTTGTTGTGTTTTTTTTATATTTTCCATTCTCATTAGAGACTACAACTAAGATAATGAAAACAAAGAAATGGGTGAACAATGTATATAAACAACCTGAAAAAGTGTGTTCTTAATGGTTATTTAATTAATTATGTCATCAAATTATCTACTATTTTTTAATTAATTTACTTATTATTTTATTTAATAATATTAAAACATATCGTTTTGGAAGTCATGTTTTTCTTTCAAATATATGCAATAATACACAAAAAATATGATCTTCTTGTTTTCTCTAATGTTACCAAGATTTCATTTACATTCTTTGAAGAACATCCAACACTGCATACTTTTTCAGTGAAAAACATCAACCCAATATTCTGTGCATCCATTTTGATAAAGAAGAACAACAGATTTCATGGTAACATTGTAGGTTTGGATTTTTTAGGCTTTGGGAATTATAGGAATCGGTCCAACCTCTATTTGACACATGATTTGACCAATATGACCTAAAGTTCTTCTTTTTATTTAAATTTTACATTAACATTAGTAAAAAAGACAACTGAAATACTCAAAACCAAGAAAATACATTATCATTATTTTCATGATTTAGTAAAAAATTCTATATGACATTTTTGACATGTAAAAATCAACCACACCTCAATATGATACACAATATACCTATTATGACTCAAAGTGTTTGTTATTTATTCAAAATTGAAAATTTAATTCAAAACGTTTCAATCCCTAATAAAAAAAGACACAAATTCTAATTGCCTTCATAATTTAGGAAAACAATTCATAAGTCATTTTTGATTTGTTGGAATCAATCTCATGTGAAACAAATAAACGATGAGAGCATTATTACCCAAATTTCATGTTTTTAATTTTAAATTACATTTTAGTAAAAATGAAAAGTCACATACTCAAAATAAAAAATGAACATTTGGATTGTACTGAAAATTTGAAAAAATAATCCATTATTCATTTGGGATGTGTAGGAATCCGACTTACCTCGATAGAATGCATGGTGTGACAGATATGAATCAATTTGCATATTTTTATTTTAAATTCACATTTATTTAAGTAAAAATGACAACTAACATACTAAAAAATGAGAGAATATAGTAAGATTGTTTTTATACTTAAATAAATAATCATGAGTCATTTTGACCTATTAGAATCTATTACACCTCAATCCCATTTATGATGTGTATATTAAGACTCAAAGTTTCCATTATTATTTTATAATCGTCATTGTAGTTTATAAATATCACTCCCTAAAAACCGACATAAAATTCTTGGATTGACTTGATAGTTTAGAAAAGTGATTCATATGCCATTTTGATGTCTAGAAATTAGTCTCATACCAAACTAACAAACAATGTTACATGTATTACTCAATGTACATGTTTCCAGTTTCAAATTTCATTTGAATAAAAAACACACATGACATACTCAAAACTAAAAAAACACATTCAAATATTTTTGATACATTGGTAAAATGATCTATATTTCATATTTTATTTGTAGGAATCCACCATACCCCTAATCCGATGTACGGTGTAACCGGTGTCATTCCATGTATGTATATTAATTTAATATTGACATTAATATTAGTAAAATTAAAAGGTGACATACTAATAAATAAGAATACAATTTTTCATTGTTAAGATACTTTATTAAAATTACTCATAATTCATATTTGACATGTAAGAATAAATCAAATCTCAATCTGATACATGGTGTGACCGGTATTACTATAAGTGTGTATTTTTATTTAAAATTTACATTAATTTTAGTAAAAATAACATGTGATAGATCGAAAAACAATAACACACATTCGTATTATATTCATTCTTTTGGAAAACGATCCATATGTAATTTGGGACATGTTGGAATCAGCCTCATCTCATTATGATGCATGGTGTGATTGTTATGAGTTCAAGTGCGTCTTCCTATTTAAAATTTACATCTATTTTAATAAAAAAGTAAAATGACATACACAAAAATGTGAAATCAAATTCATATTGTTTTTATACATTAAGAAAACTATCCATAATTTATTTTTGGTGAGTAGGAATTAGCCTCACATCAATTTGACACACAATGTGATCGGTATGAATGAATGTGTCTATTATCAATTAAAACATAGTTATTTTAATTAAAAAGTGCCACTCACTAAAAACTAATAAAACACACTCTGATTTCCATTATAGTTTATGAAAACTATTCATAATTTATTCTTTGAATATATGAAGTATTCTTACAACAAACTGACACATGATGAGATTATCATGACTTAAAGTGTGAGATTTTAGTTTCACGTGACATTTTAATGGAAAACATAAGTGACATACATAAAACCGAAAAAAAACATTCATATTTATTTTATACTTTAGTTCAATGATCAATAAGAAATTCTTTACTTACAGGACTCATCTACACCTCGATCATACGTATAGTGTGACTTATAGAATTCAATGTGTGTATATTTCTTTGTATTTGAAATTAATTTTTCAAAAAAGAACTAGTGACATACTAAAATCAATGAAAACACATTTGGAATGTTTTTATAATTTATTAAAATTATTCATATGTAATTTATAACATGTAAGAATAAAACCCATCACAATCTGATGCATTGTGTGACCGATATAACTATATGTGTTTCTTTTTATTTCAAGTTAACATTAATTTTAGTAAAAAGAACATGTAAAATAATAAAACCCTAAAAACCCATTGGTACTATTTTGATACATTATGAAAAAAGCCTTAAGAAATTTAGGATGGGTAGGAATCTATGTATCCATAATATGATGAATTGTGTGACCAGTATGACTTCAGGTTTGTCTTTTTTATTTAAAATTGACATTAGTATTAGTAAAAAAGACATGTGGAATACTCAAAACTGAGGAAAAAATCATTTTTTATACATTAAGAAAACAATAAATATATCATTTTTTGTGTATTAATTATTTGAGCATTAATCTGACACATGATGTACCCTATATAACCCAAAGTGTCTGCTATCAGTTTAAATTTGAGGGTTTAGTTCAAAAAGTGTCACTCACAAAGAAATTAGAAAACACTCTTACATTGTCATGATAATTTATAACAAGAATTAAAAAGTCATATGCGATTTGTAGGAACAAATCTCATGAAAATCTTACAGATTATGTTACCAATATGGCTCGAAGTTTTTATTATAGTTTGAAATGACATTTTAATAATAAAAAACAAGTGACGTACTGAAATCTGAGAAAACACATTAAGATTTTTTTGACACTTTTTGAAATAATTAATCATAAATTTTTTATGTGTTGGAATTATAAAAACCTCAATATTTGGAATCTTATGACCAATATAATTTTAATTGTTTCTATTTATTTAAAATTGACACTACATTTAGTAAACAGAACCAGTGACATACATAAAATAGGGAAATACATTAGGATTGTTTTTATACTTTAGATAAATGATTCATAATTCAATTTTAACTTGTATTAATCAACCCAACCTCAATACGACACAGGGTGTGACTGGTATAACTTCATGGGTGTCTTTTTCATTTAAAATTAGCATTAATTTTATTAAAAAGAATAGGTGACATGTTGAAAAGTGATCTAGAATATTTGGTTTGTTTTCATACATAAAGAACAGAACCCATTAGCCATTTAGGACATGTTGGAATGGACCACTTCTCAATATGATTCACAGCGTGACCATTATAACATAACATTCCTATTTCTATTTAAACATGAAATTAAATATACTAAAAAGAATAAGTGACATACTTAAAAACATGAAAAATTATTCATATTATTTTTATAATTTAGGAGAATGATCCATACGAAATTTGTGGAATATATAAATTAACCAAACCAAGATATGATCCATGGTGTGAACAACATGAACCCAAGTGTGTCTTTTTAAAACAGTCATTAAATTTAGTAAAAATAATAGTAACATACTAAAAACAGACAAACCAAATTTATACTATTTTGATACTTTAGGAAAATGATCCATGAGTCATGTGAGATGTGTTGGAATCAATAAAACCTCAATAATTTTACGGATGTAACTGGTATGACTCAAAGTGTCCTCTATCTATTTAAAAATGACATTTTAGTTCAGAACGCATTTCAATCAAAAACAAAACAAAACAAACACACTATGATTTTCTTATTAATTTTGGACAATGATTCATAAGGCATTTTTGATGTGTAGAAAGTAGTCTAATAACAAACTGACACACGTCGTGACGGGTAAGGCACAAAGTTTGGGTTTTTAGTTTCAAATTACATTTCAGTAAAAAAAAGTGATGTATTGAAAACAAAGATAACATATTCATATTTGTTTTATAATTTAGGTCAATGATCCATAAGTAATTTTTGTTGGGTAAGAATTAGCCTCAACTCAATCCAATCAATGGTGTAACCAGTATATCTCCATTGGTGTATTTATTAAAATTTGAGATTAATTTTAGTGAAAAAAAAAATTATATACTCAAAACCTATCTAACTGAATCATATTGTTATGTTACAAAATTACAATGATTTATAAGTCATTTATAATGTGTATGAATCAACCGAATCTCAATACAAATCATGGTGTGATAGGTATAACTCAAAGTGTGTCTTTCAATTTAAAAGTAAAATTTCATTAATGTATTCTTTCATATAAATGTAAATTTATTACATAATTCTAGTACTAACATATGATCTATTTTCTTATATGGGTGGATTATTTTTCTTCTATTGAGGTGATTTGTTCTACCACTGATACCATGGATGGAATTTTTTCAATGGGGAACACAGGTCGCAAAGATGATGAAAAATTAATTTTTTTTATGATTTTTAATAATTGTAAATTAAATTAAACAAGAAATTTTTGGAAATGTATACAGTGGTGTTTTTTTCTATTCATAATGGCAAATTTATTTTATTTATATTATACATTTTTTAAACACAGGTTATTGGTTTTTGTTATTGTCTTATATTATATAAATAAAACATTATAGTTGGCTGGGTCATTATCTGTTCTATTTCATCTGATGATAAATGGTGGAATTTAGTAGTGCTTTATGGTATAATAATGTGTACCCACCCATTAAACAATTATGGGGAACGAAACTCTTTATCAGAGCTGTTAAACAACTTATTTCATGCTGTTAAAGGCATATTTGTAGTAGGGATGATGTGTGAACACAACTGGATTCCACAAATAATATGTTATTCTTTACTTTTTCAGTGAAGGTACCATGATCATACCATTGGGATTCGTAATAAATTATGAAATTAGTAACCCACAAAGGCATAATTCATGGAATATATTTTCCGGTAGGGTGCTCTGAGACATTCTGAACATCAACCACATTTGTTGGTATTTTTGAGCACTTTTTTCCTAAAATAAGAAGCCACTAAAATATAAAAATTGGAAAGGGTGTTTCCCCCCTCATATTATACCACTATGGGCACCACCCTCATGACCATGCATGGGTTTGAACGTCTGGGGGATGGTCTCACCATCACCATAGAGGTTAGGAGCATCATCATCCACAACGCCGACACCCAAAAACACTTAATCTGGGGAAACCAAAAACATTTATGGGATTCTATGATTATTTTTCAGTGGGGGAGAACCCATTCCCATGTACATATTTACGGAGAGGGTAATATTATATGCATTTCTATATTAGAGGATGGATAATAACACTTAATAATTTATCTACAAATGTATTGTGCAGAAATTGTATTAATTAACTCATTAATTATTTATATTATTATTAATGAAATATATTTATTTATTATAATATTATTTATTATTAATAATTATTATTAATTGTGTATAATGAGTGTTCCCTAATGGTTTCCCCTTTGCGGTATCACTCATATGATCAGTTTGAATATATCGATTGGGTATTTATATATATAATTTTTACCATTATATGTTGTAATATTTTTTTTAAGAAATTCATAAAAAATTATGTTGATAATTTATCTTTCACAATAAATACTGAATGGGGTAGTGAAAGAAGTCAAAATATTCTAGAAAACGTATTTCACATGCATCATTCCTCCCTTGGTATGCCTTTTAACTCTCCAACTTTTTGTACACGTCACTACACTCCACAATCTTTGGCTCTCCCACCATATGGTAACCTAAACTACAATTTCTTAATTCTTTAATAAAATCTTTTGTTTTCATATAGGAATTAATTTATCTTGTGTTGTATATATCAACATAATATATTTTTATCCTCTTAAAAATTACAATAATAATAATAATAGTTATTTTTACTACTATTATCCTTTTTATATTATTTTTATTAATGTTATAATATATTAAAAACATCATTATAACTGATTGGGAAGGGGGTTACAAAAAAAATCCAATGCACCTACAATAAATTATATTAATTTTTTATGATACTATTGGTGTTGGTGTTGGTGTTGCTATTTTTGTTGTTGTTGTTGCAATTTCTGTTGCTGTTGTGATCGCCATTTCTACTACTACTACTACTACTACTAAAAAATTTTTCTGGTGTTTTTTGTTGTTGTGGTTGTTGTTAATATTATTATTATTTTTGTTGTTGTTGTTTTATTTTTGTTTTTGTAGTTGTTTTTTGTTTTTGTTTTTGTTGTTATTGTTGTTGTTGTTTTTTTTTTGTTTTTGTTGTTGTTGTTGTTGTTTTTGTTGTTTTTGTTGTTTTTTGTTATTCGTGTGGTTGATTTTTGTTTTGTTGTTGTATTAGTTGTTGTTAATTTTATGGTTTTAGGGGCATGGGGTTTTGGTGTACATCCCAGGATCAAATCTAAGCATGAATATATTTTCCTCATTTGCATGATTTGTAAATCTACTTTTATTATTATTAGTGATTATAGAGATGGTTTTGTTGGAGGATTCACACCAAGTGATTAAATGGTGATACTACTACATAAATACCCTATAAAAGTAAGAAAATAAATTTTAATAGTTGAAAAAAACACAGTTAATCACATCACTATTAAAATGGGGGGTTTTATCAATGGTAAAAATTCCCTAGTAAAGGGGGTCTCTTACTAGTGATAAAAAAGTGACCAAAAGGACCACCTTTATCCACAGAATTTTTTAACTGTTAAAGGACACTATATATTAGTTGTATTTATAACATTGATAAAGGTAACTCTTTATTATCTCTTTCAATAGAACTAATAAATAGTGGCCTTTATCAGTTCTATAAATAACACTAATAAAGGCAACATCTCTTGAACTATGCTATTTGTTTAATATCACACTACGGAATCCTCCTTTACACAAAAATTGAGCCATTCAACCTATTATAAATAGAATAGATAATTTAATGTAAATAAATTTGACATCACAATTACAAAAAAAATCTGTATAAATTTCAAACAGTGTTTTCTATAATAAAAATTACAATTACTACCCGCAAAAAATTAAAACCATTATTGTTTGTCTTTGGTACTTGTGATCCCCTATCAAAAAGGTACACCCATGGGATCCATTTCATAAAAAATTACCTCATCCTGAGAAAAATAATTCACCCATATTAGAAACTTTTTTTTACATTAGTAGTATAATATTGAAATATATTAAACATTAATATGAATGAATACATTAAAAATTTGAAATTTAAATAAAAAGTCACACATGGAATTATATCAGTCACACCATACATTTTACTAAGGATTTTTTGATTCCAATACATCAAAAATTATATATGGATTCTTGTTCTAAAGTCTCAAAATAATTCTAATGAAGTTTCCCAGTATTGAGTATGTTACTTGATCTTTTTACGAAATTAATATCATATTTAAAGAAAGAATCCATAGGAGTTATAACGGTCACACAGTGTATGGGATTTAGGTGAGACTAATTATAACACATCACAAATTACATAAGGATAATTTTCCTAAAATATCTAAAAAATCTGAATATTTTTTCATAAGTTTTAGTATGTCACAAATGTTTTCTACTAAAATTCCATTAAATCTAGATATATGCAGGTTGTGTCATAAGGGTCACATCCTGTTTCGTTTTGATGTGAGATGGATTCTTACATGTCAAAAATAACTTATGAATTTATTTCCTAAATATTCCAGAAAATATGAGTTCATTTTCTTGTTTACATGTGGGTGACACATGTTTTGAACTAAAATGAAAACTTCCAAATGATAACAGGAACTTTGAGTCATACCGATCACACTGTGAATTATATTGAGATTCTGGTGATTCAAATATATTCTAAAAAACTCATGGATCATTTTTTTGATGTATCAATACAATCCAAATGAGTTTTTCCAATTTTCATAATATCACATGTTACTTTTTACAAAAAAGATGTCAAATTTATATAAAAAGATGAAAATAAAGTCATACTGGTCACATAGTGCCTCAGATTGAGTTTTGAATTCATTCTAAACATCCCTAATACCTCATGGATCACTGTAATAAAGTTTCTAAAACACCCAAATATGTTTTCTTGTTTTTTGGTATAACAATTCTTTCATTTGCTAATCTTGATGTCTATTTTAAATAAAAGGACACACTTTTAGTCATACCAGTTACACTATGCATTGGATTAAGGCATGGTGGATTAATACACATCTCAAACGACTCATGGATCGTTTTCCTAATGTATCCAAAAAATGAATGGGTTTTCTATGTTTTTAGACCTTTGGTTGTTCTATTTTCTAAAATTGATGTAAATTTTAAATAAAAAATATGTTGTTAGAGTCATACTGGTCACACCGTGCCTCAGATGGAGGTTTGTCCGATTCCAACATGTCCCAAATGACTCATAGATCATTTACTTAAAGTATCAAAAATTTATGATTGTGTTTTCATTGTTTTCACTTTGTCTCTTATTTCATTTTAGTAAAAATGATATCAATTTTCAATAAAAATATGCACTTGGAGACATAACAGTCACACCGTGCCTCATATTGAGGTGAATCTAATTCCTACTTGTACCATATAACTAATGGATATTTTTCCTACAACATCTAAATAATACAAATACATTTTTTCAATTTTTAGTACACAACTTCTTCCTTTTTCTAAAATGGATGTCAATTTTAAATAAAAAGATGCACTTGTAGTCATACCAGTCATACCATGCATAATATTGAGGTGTGGATGATTACTAAATATCTCAAAAGGCTCATGGATAGTTTTAATAAAGTATAAATACAATTTAAATAATTATATTTGTTTTGAGTAGGTCAGTTATCCATTTTTACTAAAATTGATGTAAATTATAAATAAAAAAGACACACTTTGAGTCATACAGGTCACACCATTCCTCTTATTGGGGATTGGACAATTCAATAACATTATAAATTATGCATATATATTTTTCCTAAAGTATCAAAATAATGAAATTGTGTTTTCTTGGATTTTAGTATGTCACCTTTTCCTTTTTACTAAAAATGATGTCAATTTTAAATAAAAAGATGCACGTTGAGTCATATCTGTCACACCATATGTTAGTTTTATGTAAAATTGATTCCTAAACATCTTCAATGATCGATGGACCATTTTGCTAAAGATTCAAAATATTGTAAATGTACTTTATTGGTTTGGATTTTTTAAGTTTACTTTTATACGAAATTTGATGTCAATTTTAAATAAAAAATGAACATGGAGTCATGCTAGTCACAATGTGCATCTGATTGAGGAGTTAATTTTTTATAAATGTCCCAAATGAAACATGATTTATTTTAATAATGTTAAAAAATGATCTAAATTCATTTTCATAGTTTTTAGTGTGGCACTTGTACCTTTTGATTAAATTGATGCCAATTTTAAATAAAAAGATTCCACTGTAGTCATATCAGTTACACTATGAATCATATTGAGGTAAATATGATTCTTACACATCTGAAATGAATAGTGGATCATTTTCCTAATATATCAAATTAATATGAATGTGGTTTTAGGTTTTGAGTGGGACAAATATCCTTTTTACTAAAATTTATGGAAATTTTAATAAGAAAGATGTTCTTGGACTCTTACTGGTCACACCATGCCTCAGATTGGGGTGAATTTATTTATTACAACTCTTAAATGGATCATGGATAATTTCCCTAATGTATCAAAACAATCCAAATGAATTTTATCAGTTTTCAGTATGACCCATATTCCTTTTTACTAAAACTCATGTAAATTTTAAATAAAAAGATGCAATAAATGTAATATCAGTCACACCATGTGTCATATTTAAGTGACACTGATTCCTAAAAGTCCAAAATGACTCATGGATCATTTAAATAAATTATAGAAAATATGTTTTCCTTGTTTTCAATACATAACTCTTCTATTTAACATAAATTTCATTTTAAACTAGAAACATGCAGTTTGACTTATACTCGTAAAATGGTGTATCAGTTTTACATGAGACCGATTCCTACATATCACAAATGATTTATGAATTGATGTTCAAAATTATAAAGAAATCATTAGAACTGTTTCTTGGTTTTTAGTGAGTGACACATTATGAATTAAAATTTTGATTTTAAATTAATAACATATAGTTTTAGTCATATTGGTCACCCCTTGAGTCAGATTGTGGTGCGGTTGATTCCTACACATCTGAAATGACTTATGGATCATATTATGAAAGTATGAATATAATTTGAACACATTGTTTGGATTATATTAATGTGATTTTTATATAGTAATAAAATTAATGTTAATTTTTAAAAAACGTATGTACCTAGAGTTATACCGATCACACTATGTGTCAGATTAAGTTACCACTAATTCTCACATGTCCCAAAGCCTCAAAAAAATCATAATTACATAGGAATCAACATATATAAGGAAAACAATTCTTATGTGACTAATAATAAATTGATATAAATTAAACAAAAATATGATTTTATTTAATTCTATTGAAGTCACATCTTTATGATTTTTTGAACATTCTTCAATCATGTTTGATGGCCATTAATTTCTAGAAAAATATATACCGTATTTTGAATACAATTTTTTTGATAGTCATAGTAGTGTTGGAAAAATATAATTACAATAACGATTAATAAATATTTTAAATGAAGTAGCAATTAACATTGAAAACACCACTTTGGGGATCTTTGTTTTTTGGATGGAATATGATCACCCTCAAAAATTATAAAAAATAATAGCCATAGTAATTTCAATTTTATTGTTTCAGAAACATTAGAAAAATTATAAAAAATAAATATTTTTTTATATCTATTTTGATAGTTACTGTAACGACCTGAATCTGGAGCCCCTCCAATGGTGCCCCGTACCCGGTTCTCCACATGACCTTAATCACGTTTCCCTAAATGCCAGAGGCTGCCGACTAGAAATGAGAGCCTTGGTATGTTATTTGGGAAACAATGCCCTCATTCGGTAAGGTATAAAAGGTAAGGAAAACATCAATAAAAAGCAAAAGCAGAAATCAATATGAAACAACTGAAACCAAACAGTGGATGCAATAAATATATAGCAATGATGATCATGACGCAACAAGTACAAGTATTTAAGGAAAGAAGAAAACACAACAATGTGCTGAAATACAACTGAACACAACTACTAAAGCAATAGAAAAAGAAAAACAGATGAGAAACTCCTTGGCATCGCAAGCCTCGGCTTGGTCCCATGCTCTCCAGCTCCAGTGAAATCAAGAACCTAAAATAGAAGGGCACTTGACCTTATCTATACCTACAACAGCATAATCTGATTGGGCCCAAAAGCATGGACCAAACAGGGTGTGAGAAGAAGTCCCAGTAAGAAACCACCCAAAGATCTATGCCTAACAGTCAATGAATACATGGAAAGTAAAGTACATGAACAGTAAACAGGAAAAATACACAGCAGTCACAGTCTACAGTTCTAGCATATAAAGTGCACAAGTAAACAGTCAGCAACAAGAATAAAACAGGTAACCCTCTGGGTATCTTTCATAGCTTAACCAATATGGTTCAACCTAAAAGTAATAGAAACCCTCTAGGAGGTACACACAGTCTCACCCCTCTGGTTTAGCTTACAATAGACTCTCTGAGGAAGCACTCATCGTCAATTCCCCCCAAAAGTCTTGTATCGTTCTAAAGGCTCTATGGGGAAGCACTCAACATCTCATTCCACCTGTGGCCCGCGTCGAGGAACTACAGACACTCTGAGGAAGCACTCATCGCTAATTCCCCCCGTGGTCTCGCATCGTATTAAAAGACACTTTGGAGAGTCCCTTTCTTCTATTCTCCCTGTGTTCTACTACACTAGGTTCTCACAGTCCTATGTAAAACTAACATGCTCAGCGCATGTGTATTATCCAAGTAAACCTCATGAACTTCTTTGATATCAATATAAGGCTTAAAATCATAACAAAGCAATAGTTCTACTATCCTACAACTAGGCCTGGAAACCGGAAAAATGCTAAACAAGCAAAAAATTCATGGAAAACATCCAGAGTACAGTAAAAACTACCATAATCACATGCAAATCATATACACCAGTAATAAAGCAAAGTAGGCAATAAAACAAGGGAAAAACAGGAACACGCAATACCCTGTTCAAGGTTATTGGTGGAATTTGCACAAAATACTCATCGACTTTCTATAGAAAGGCACAAACCACCTTCCTCGATCCCAGGAGATAGATTTACGTGAATAAAGACTACTGATTCTCCATAGAACATTGTAGATATGTGAAAACGTCCAAAACACATAAACCACGATATCATGAAAAGGAGGAAGAATTGGAAAACAAGGGTCATGAAGAAGGGATAACTCACCAATGCACTTCCAACGTAATCGACCATGCTCGATTCAGAGAACGTACGGAGAGGCAGAGGCTCGGGATAGATCCGGCCTTATGGGCCGCTCTCGGACGAAGAAACTGGAAAATGGGTGTGTTCTATATATCAGGCGTGACCCCTGTGTGTTTAGTGAAAAAAAAGAAAAGTACACGGCATGTACTAGGTTTTTCCATACTCCGCAAAAATCGGCCTCCACGTCACCCCTACACACCGTGTGTGCTTCCAGGGCACGACCAGCACACGACATCGAGCCAGAGAAGAGTAAATGACATGTAATTAGAAAGTACACGGAGTGTACTTTGAAATTTTCTTGAAACTCCATTTTTCTTAAAAACTCCAAAAAAAGGAAAGGCGTACCTGAAATGAAGATCTGAGTTCTTCCAAACTTCATCCCTTAAATAAATTCATCCCCGAATTTCTCTAGCGAGGCATAGAAGAAGAAACCCGGAACATCTCCAGCCACTACGACTGTACATCGACCTCCCTCTCCCAGGTCTCATCCTATACTCGCCCATGCTGCCATATCACCCGTAAAAGAGGGGATAACCACCCACGTAGAACCTTCATACTGCGATCGAAAATATGTATGGGATGCTCCTCAAACAATGAATCTGCATTGAGTTCAACCTCCTCAGGATGAAAGACACGAGACAGGTCGGAAAAGTAACATTGGAGCTGAGAGACGTGGAAGACGTCGTGCATGTCCTGGTACCTCTAAGGTAGCAGCAACCGATGGGCGACCGGACCAACTCTCTCCAAAAACTCAAATGGCCCGACATAACACGGTGAAATCTTACCGTGTCTCTGAATCCTTTTGTGTCCCAACCTCGGTGCGACACGCAGGAAGACCTGATCCCTGACCTCAAACTCCAAAGGTCATCTCCACTGATCAACATAAGAATTCTGCCGAGACTGTGCTGTAGCCATCCTATTCCGAATCAACTCTATCTGCTATGGAGTCTCTTGAACAAGATGAGGTCCCAAAAAAGCTGCCTCTCCTGCCTCCAGCCAGCATAAGGGTGATCGTCATGACTTACCGCACAAGGCCTCGTAAGGTTCATTATGAGTAGTCGCTTGAAAACTATTGTTGTAGGTGAACTCCACTGGAGGGATATGCTTCTCCCAAGAACCTCCAAAGTCCAGAAAGCATGATCTCAACATATCCTCTAGCACCTGGATCGTACGCTCGGACTAGCCATCAGTCTGGGGATGGTATGTTGTACTCAAAAGTACCTGTGTACCCAACGCCTTCTGAAGTCCTTGCCAGAACTGAGAGGTGAAACGCGCATCCCTGTCTGAAACAATAGAGCATGGAACTCCATTCATACATACAATATCTATGATGTAAAGTTGTCCCAGATCGTCGACACTGAAGGTCTACTTGATTGGCAAGAACTGAGCAACCTTCGTGAGCCTGTCGATGAAAACCCAAATAGCATCGTTCCCTCGAGGCGACCTCAACAACCCATTTACGAAGTCCATCGCAACATCGATCCACTTCCACTCTGGAATGGGTGACTTCTGTAAAAGGCCTCCTGGTCACTGGTGATCTGCCTTCACCTGCTGACAAGTAGAACAACGCATGAAAAAACCAGAAACATCTTTCTTCATACTAGGCCACCGGTACTGGCAATAAAGATCCTGATACATCTTGGTGACACCAAGATAAACTGCCCATATCGTGGAATGAAAATCACGTATTATCTCCTCGTGTATGTCTTCTGGCACCCATACGCATCCCTGGAAACACAAGGTATCATCCTCGCCCACTGTACATCCGGGAAGAGGGTCCTCTCCTGACACAATCTCCCACAGAACTAAGTCTTCTGAGTCTGATAGCTGCCTCATCCATACCCGATCAAGTAGCATCGAGGTAACAACTACATAAGATAGGAAAGTCTATCCCTGTCTATTGTGCACCTCTAGATGCATCTCAGAGAAGAGAGCCATAAGATTCCACTCACTACTGGTCTCCTAAACTGCCTGAATCTGAGTTCTCTTTCTCAACACATCTGCCACTGCTTTACCCTTTCCCAGCGTATAGGCAAGCTCGAAATCAAAAGAGTGAAGATACTCGACCCACCTACGCTGCCTCAGATTTAGATCATGCTGAGTGAAGATATACTTGAGACTCTTGTGGTCGGTAAAGACCACAAATTGCTCTCCTAGAATATAGTGTCTCAAACAGTGTAAGGCGTGAACAACGACTACCAATTCCAGATTGTGCGTAGGGTAGTTCCTCTCACGTGGCCTCAACTACCGAGACCCATACACAATGACTTCATCTCCCTGTATAAGAAAAACACCAAGCCCGATACCAGAAGTATCAAAATAGACTGTATAGCTCTTGCCTAGCTCTGGAAGGACTAGTATCGGTGCTAATGTCAACCTTCCCTCCAGCTCCTGAAAGGCTGGCTCACAAGAATCTGACCACAAGAACATCACCCCCTTCTTGGTTAGACCCGTCAAAGGTGATGCTAGGCATGACATGTCCTGAATGAAGCATCTTTAGTAACCATCCAGCCCTAGGAAACTCTGTATCTCAAAAACGTTCTTTGGATGCTCCTAGGAAACTACAGATCTCACTTTCTCTGGGTCCACAGATACTCTTTCCTCTAAGATGACATGACCCAAGAAGTGAATTCGATCCATCCAAAAGTGGCACTTCGAGAGTTTAGCATAGAGCCTATGCTCTCTCAGTGTACTCAAAATGATCTCAAGATGTGTGGCATGGTCATGTTGGGTGTGAGAGTACAGCAAAATATTGTCCACAAAGACCACGATGAAGGAATCCATGTAAGGATGGAACACTCGGTACATCAGTGCCATGAAAAATGCAGGTGCGTTCGTTAGACCGAACGACATGACTGTATACTCGTATAGACCATACCTACTCTTGAAGGTGGTCAATGGTATATCTGATGGTCTAACGCACAACTAATGATAACCGGACCTCATGTCTATCTTTGAGAACACCCGGTCTCCTCGAAGCTGATCAAACAGGTCATCCATACTTGGTAAGGGATATCGGTTCTTGACCGTCAACTGGTTTATATTATGATATTACACACAAAGCCGAAGGGTACCATCTACCTTCTTTGCAAACAGGACAGGCGAACCCCAAGGAGAAGTACTGGGTTGGATGAAACCCTTTGCCTGCAACTCCTCCAACTACTTCTTGAGCTCCTGAAACTGAAGTGTTGCCAAACTATAAGGAGGAATGGACACCGGTGCTGATCCTGGAACGAGATCAATAGAAAATTCTACCTCATGCTCTAGAGGCAAACCAGAAATGTCCTCTAGAAAGACATCCCTTAAACGATCCACCACTGAAGGAAAGTCCAACTGCAAAGTCCCCTTATCATCCATATAAAGACTAGCAATCTAGGTCGTCACCCTTCCTAGCCCATGATGCTAGAGTCCAGCTCGACTTTCCTAAACATCTCATTCGCCTCAATGAAGAAAAGATTCTCCCTTTGGTTAAATGAAACTCACTCTACGGCTTAACAGTCAACGACTGCCTGGAAGGGAACCAACCAGTCCATCCCGAGAATGAGATCATAGCCTGTCATCTCTATGACATAGAGATCCCATGAGAAATGATACCCTGCATCCCCAAGAGGGCACTCTATACACTGGTGTACACTAGATGTCCTCGTCCCCAAAGGTGTGTCAAGTTTCAACGAGTCGGAAGGAGAAAAGACACAGATCCCAACACTCTCCACAGCAGCAAAAAAGATAAAAATATGTGTAACACTAGTATCGAAAAGAGCTGAATATAAAACTGAGGCTACTAAAATTGTACCTCGAACTTTAGAAGGGTCAGGATCTTGCTCCTGATAGGTCTGCTCCATTGTGAAAGACTGGCATGTACCACATCCCTACACCCCTGGATGACCACTCTAAGCTGAACCTCCCTGCTGGTGTTGAGGGACTGGTGGCTGACCGCCATGGACTCAACCTCCACCTCGGCCAGAATGGCCGGAAAAACTCCAGTTACTTGATTGGTGAGAAACTGGTGGGGCTTCTCCTGAACAAGGAGTCGTGGAAGAATCTCGGTCACCAGCTGCTGGAGAGAAAACCTGGTAGAAACACTGAAGGCGGACCTTCTTGCCGTAAGATCAGCACTCCACAGGGTCTCTCTGGCACTACAGCCTCGTGTGCCTGGACCGGCCACATAGGTATCATACCACCTGGCTGCCTGATAGTGCATCTCGCTTCCTCGGATCACCGTGTGTAGACTCCCTACGGCACTTCTTGCTATCATCTAGAGGAAAACTAGCTCTGGAAGCAGAACCGCCCTATTTCGCAGCTCCTTAGTCTCTTAGATTGCGCTACGTAATCAGTGCCTGATTGATGATGGAAGTGATGAAGGTCAACTGGAAGATATTCACATGCGAGCGGATCTCCTTCCGGAGACCATCCTCAAACGTCATTGTTAAGAACACCCCACTCCCATCCTGGAGGGGTGTGAAACGCTATTGCTCGGTGAAACGTGAGGAATACTCCATGACAGAATGAGTACCCTGCTCTAAGTTCATGAACTCCCGTGCTCGATAGGCCCTAAGGGTATCCGGGTAGAAGTAGTTGCAGAACACGCGCTGGAACTCCTCCCAAGACATACCATGTTGATGACCCGCCTGTGAGATCACATTCCACCACCTCTTGGAAGCTTCTCGAAGCATGTAGGTAGTGAGATTGACCATCCTCTCTAGAGGCGTCTCTATATGCATGAATATAGTCATCATGGCTTCCAGCCATGACTCTACAGCCTGAGGTCCTCCTTCCCCCGAGAACGTAGGAGGATGCTGCTGCTGAAAGACCCGCGTCAAGTCTGCCATATTCATGGAAGGAGGTCGTGCTCCCTAGAAGGTCTACATCATCCTCAGAAAACCTTCCATAAACTACGCATCAACACCTGCAAATGGTATGACAGCTGGTGCCAAGGCTGGCCCGACTGGAGGGTCGGTAAGAAGTCCCTGATTAGCCATATCTGGCGTCTGATCACTACCTGACGACAGACGTACAACCGGAGGACATCTCAGAGGCATAACTATGAAAGTTCAAAATCACACCTTAGATTAGAAAAACAAGGACAGGAAACACAAGAGTACAAAATGGGAATAGGGGAAAGAAAACATGCAAGTTTACAAAACACCACTACACTGAGTGTATAAAAACTACACAGCATGTCTTCTTAAGCCACTGACATGGGCATGTACACCTACCCTACACGGCGTGTAACACCTCAAACTACACGGCGTGTTAACCCCACACACGACGTGTACTTGAAAACCACTCCCCTTCCCGAGTCTCTTTACACGAAAAACTCAGACGGTCCGACTTAACTCGGTGTTACACGACATGTTATGAACAAACACGGAGTGTACTAGACAAGGCTTTGACAACCCATGTTGTTAAACACATGGCTATCTACACGGCTGAACCTTACACGACGTGTTATGAACAAACACGGTGTGTATAGGTGAAGGTGACACCGTCCCATGTTGTTCATGACACGACCGGGTACCTGAACAAGACTACACAGCGTGAGACAAAAATGAACGACGTGTCTAAGAGAAGGTAACGCCAACCCATGTTTTTTGTGACACGGTCAGGTACCTGGATAGGACTACATGGTGTGTGTCGAAAATGCACGATGTGTCTAATAGAAGGTAACACTGACCCGTGTTGTTCATGACACAATCGGGTACCTGGAAAGGACTACACGATGTGTTCCTTTATAACACGACGTGTTCTACATGAGCTTCCCCGACCCCTGTTGTTAGTGTCACGACCGGGTACACAGCTCCAAACTACATGGTGTGTACCTACCGTACATAGAGTGTTCTTGAAGTTATTCTCATGACACCGTGTTTCTGCTCACACAGTCAGTGACACGGCCTGACAACTTCACGGCGTGTAGTAAAAAGTACACGCCCTTTATTCTGGGTTTTTCTGGGTAGTAGCTCAGAAACTGCACAGAAGCCCAGAAAACACAGAAAACAAGTCAAGGAATTGCCAAATTCTGATTCGTGAGGGCCCATACTCCCCAAAAATCAAAACATGGAATTCATTTAAGCAAGGTGGGAAAAAAACAATCCTCTAACAAGGTAGTAGAGATTCTATCAAGCATCTATCACAACCACATGTATAATCAACACAAAGTCTATCACAACAGAATGCAATCTCTATTGCACCCTAGATGGCATGGAAAGAATGCATGGAATGTGATTTTTAAAAGTGCATCTATGATGCATGAGATGGAATACCCTCATATCATAGGGTTGCGACATAAATAGAAGTTCAATTCTCAAGGAATTAATAACAAAAAGCAGGTGAATCACTCTAGGTGAAATCATATAAACCGTAAAATCTCAAAACCAGCAAACTGCAATTAATGAGGTAGTATGGATTTTCCCTGTACACGAGTTAGCTACTCCCGAGAAAAAATTAATGACAAGCACTGAATTTTTCATATCCCTGGATGAAGTCTCCAAACAGTAAAGCATGAGAAAATAACTCCTCGTATACCACTTTGTAAGGACCCGAATCCGGAGCCCTTCCACTGGTTCCCCGTACCCGGTTTGCCACGTGACCTCAAGTGACTTTCCCTAAACGCTGGAGGCTTCCGACTTGCAGCGAGGGCCTTTGTAAGTCATTGGGGAAACTATGCCCCCATTCGATAAGATATACATGGTATGAAAAACATCAACAAACAACGGAAGCAGTAAACAATATGCAACAACTGAAACCAAACAGTAGAAGCAGTGAATATATAGAAATGATGATCATGATGTATCAAGTACATGTATTTATGGATAGAAGAATACACAAAAACATAATTAAATAAAACTGAATACAAGTACTAAATAAACAAAAAAAAGAAAAATAGATGAGCAACTCCTCGGCATCGCAAGCCTCGGCTCGGTCACATGCTCTCCAGCTCTAGTGCAATCAAGAACCTAAAGTAGAAGGGCGCTTTCCCTTATCTATACCTGAAACAATATAATCTGTTTGGGCCCAAAAGCATGGCCCAAACAGGGTGTGAGACAAAGTACCAGGAGGCAACCAACCAAAGATCTGTTCCTAACAGTCAATGGATACATGGTAAGTAAAGTACAGGAACAGTATACAGGAAAAATACACAGCAGTCACAATCCACAGTTCTAGCATATAAAGTGCACAAGTAAACAGCCAGAAACAAGAATAAAATAGATAACCCTCTGGGTAGATCTCACAACCTAACCCCTATGGTTCAACCTACAAGTACATGAAACCCTCTAGGAGGCACACACAGTCTCACCCCTCCGGTTCAGCTAAGAATAGACTCTCTAAGAAAGCAATCACCGTCAATTCCCCCTATAGTCTCATATCACGATAAAGGATCTCTAGAGAAACACTCAACGTCCCATTCCCCCTGTGTCCTGTGTCGAGGAACTACAAACTCTCTGAGGAAGCACTCATCTTCAATTCCCCCTGTGGCATCGCATCGTATTAAGAGACACTCGGGAAAATCCCTTACATCTATTCTTTCTATGGTCTACTACACTAGGTTATAAAAGTCCTATGTGAAATTAACATGCTCAGTATGCGTGTATCATCCAAGTAAACCTAAATAACTACTTGGATATCAATCTAAGGCTCAACAGCATAACAAAGCAACAGTTCCACTATCCTACAACTAGGCATGGAAACCGGTAAAATTCCAAACAAGCAAAACAGACATAGAAAACATCCAGAGTATAGTAAAAACTACCATAATCATAGGGAAAACATCTACTCTAGCAATCAATCAATGAAGGCAATAAAACAAGGGTAAAAAGGAACACGCAATACCCCGTTCAAGGGTATTGGTGGAATTCGAACAAAATACTCATCGACTTTCTACGGAAAGGAATAAACCACCTACCTCGATCCTAGGTGATCGATATTCACGAACAGTGATGACCGATTCTCCTTAGAATGTCATAGATATGAGAAAGCGTCCAAAACACATAAACCATGATATCTTTAAAAGGAGTAGTAATTGGAAAACAAGGCTTAAGCAGAAGGGAGAACTCACCGCTGCACTTCAAACGCAATCGACCGTGATCGAATCTGAGTAAAGACGAAGAGGCGAGAGATTGGGGAAGATCTGGCCATACGGGTCACTCTCGGACAAAGAACGTGGAGAAGGAATGTGTTCTATCCATCAGGCGCGACCCAGGTGCATTTTGTGAAAAAAAAAGAAAAGTACACAGTGTGTACTTTTAGAGTACACGACATGTACTAGGTTTTTCCGTACTCCGCCAAAATCGGCCTCCACATCACCCCTACACAACGTGTGTGTGGCCCGGGCATAGCCAGCACATGGCTTTGAGCCGGAGAAGATTACATGACATGTACTCAGAAATTACATGGGGTGCACGTCGAAATTTTCTAGAAACTCAATTTTTTTTAAAAACTCCAGAAAAAGGAAAGGCATGCTTGAAACGAAGATTCAGGTTCTTATAATTACATATTATAATGTATAACCTAAGGCTTATAAAGCTGTAGAACTTTTCTAGGTCCTTGTGGACAATTCTTCTCCTCTTTCCATTATTTTGATGATATATATACAAAACCCTATAACAAGAAAATCCACATTAAAATATTATATAAATCACACAAGTTTATGTTTGGTTCTAAAACATTGCATGTAGTGTATTCCAAATTGAAAAACTCCATCAAGTGTGGTCTATTTGTTGGTTTTATATAAAGGGATTCTCAGAAATAAATATTTGGAGTATCTAAATTGACCTAAATGAGCATGAAATGTATACTGAAAACAAAAAAGGTAATATGTAATTAATGAAATGAAAATATATTTGAAATAATTTAATTTTATTTTTTTATCCATATATCGTTGGTTATAAGAAGATTATGTGATCCCCATGTTTTATGTTAATTTATTTGTACATGTTTTTACACTTTTTAATACATTTGTCTAGATTCTATATTTTTTTGTTCTGTAGAGGCGACATGAGGAAAAATGGTTCCAATTTTTTTCATGCGGAAATCACTTTAATTGGTATTGATGTATATCCCTACAATAAATATTAAATTTATTTAATAATAATTAAAATATAATATCAGATTATTGAAAAATAAATCATGAAAAATTATCTCATGTATACATTTACATTGGAGGCTCTTAACATTTCATACCTGATGATTTCATCTATATTCTCAAAAGCAATGTAGTTAATAACATACTCTCTGTACATTTTTTCTTAAAAACAAACTATGTGACTACTACAACTTTTTGACACTGTATCCACATGAACTTTCAATTTTATTAAAATAGGATATAAAATTGGAAGTGTAAAGTTGATTTCAGAAGACCTTTTCAATCTATTTCTGGATCCATTAGATGATGTTGAGTCAACCTATCTTCTCACCCCTTCCCAATGTTTTTTTGTAACAACATTCATCATTTCAGAACTTTTTTCATTAATTGTTAAAAGTTTTAAAAAAATAAATTAGAAATGAATACCCAATGATTGATTTTCTACAAGATATAATGGTCATTCTTTGAATGTTCCAATATATTTTTTGAACTTATGAATATCTTCCTCATCAATTGGAATATGTATCTCAGTGATCAGCTCATGGGATACACTAATAAATACTCCCACAAGATCTTTCTGAAGTGTTCTATTGTGTAGCCTTTCGTTTTCAATATTGAACACCATATCCCTTACTAAATGGTGACAGGTGGGTGGTGATTGATAGAATTCATATTCATTATCACCCTATAAAATATCAGTATAGGAATGGTACCAGTTTTTCTCTAATTATCACTTCACGAAAACAATTATTTTAATATTTATTACCTTGGATAATATATCTCTTTAAGGTGAAAGGAATGCCTCAAAGATGGGAGGGGGGTTTTGAGGCAATAGTTATTATTGACTTTTTTGTTCTCTTTACTTCAACACTATAAAATCTGCAAGCTACTCTCTCTACAATTTTATTTGTTATTCAAGGGTAGATAGAATTTCTTTCATCAGTTTTATTTCGTAATATTTCTCATCATATTATTTTTTTCTCAAAATATGTATGTGGTTCCACCCAAAAACATGAAACTATGATGCAACCCAATATTTATGGCGTCATCGAGGCCTCCAATAGAAGGTTTCTATCTGATACGGGTGTTGTTGAATCCTTTGACTTTGTTAAATAAAAAATGTAGCATAATAAGTAATTGTTTTTATGTAATAATGAATTAATTAATTTTTTAATGTCATACATACCCATGTTTCCCACACAATTTGTGTGCTTCATAAATAGGAATCCCATATTTATTTAAACATGCCTCCTTCCATAGAACATGGTGTTGGATGGATGTGAATTTAGATTTGGATTAATCAATATGAATATAAATAGAGGAACATTAATATGTTGTTGTTTTATGTCACATACATGTGTTACTATTGATTAAAAATACGTACCAATTTTTTTCAAGTGAAGTGAACCCCATCCATGCTTTACAGCAAGGGTACGTTGGTTTTGATACTAGTTCCTTATTTTCAACATATAGTTACTAGTTCATAAATAAAAAACTATCAATCAAAGTCATAAACACAAATACCATTAAACAATGTATTACCAGACATAATGTGCATCAAAAGACATCTCCCCACGAAGGCCAGTAAATGCATCTGACACATATTTGGTGATCATGTGGGAATAAAAAACTAGTCGGTGCAATGTTATTTCCACTTCAGCATCTTCAAGATGTTTTCTCATTATAATTTTGAATAATCATCTATGAATCCTTCCAACATACATTAATACATATATCATGTGGGTGTTATCTACTATAAATTATCTCTACAATGGATAAAAAATACTAGATCAATGATTCATTGTTTTATTTGTTATATATATAATGAAATGATATCATAATGTTACCGTTTTATTTTTCCACATCAGTGTATTTTTTCATGGTCACGGTATTGTGCCACAAATTACATCAATCGACCCACATTGCTGAGTGATGACTCAAATGTTACTTTAGAACACGGATTTGTTGGGATTAACATGATGCCCCCACACATTCCATATAAAATCAAATTTGATGCCTTTGATTTTATCTTTAATGATTTTTACTAATATTGTCAAACTGTCAAATTTCTTCTTTTTCTACATCGCTGGTCCTTTGTCAAGTATAATTTCAATAGATTCAATATTTTTAATATTTCTTTCACCTGTAGCGGTAGCACTGTAATGTGAAAAAGGTCATTGTACCTCTATATTGAGAGAAACATAAGGTTGAGAAACCTATTTTTTCTTCTAGATTCGTTGCATCAGAATGTGATAAAGGTCATTGTTTTTCTGCACTATGATCAATAGTAGTTTGAGAGACCTGTTGTTCATCAGGATTGTGAACACCTTCATGTGCAGAAGTCATTATCTACAGAAGAGGTTTAATATTTAATTTCGATTATATAAATGCTTTAGTAAATAGATAATTACCTATGGTAACACAATGTATATAAAAAATATAACCTGAATATTGAAATATCTTATAATGTATAAAGGGACTTTAAACATCTATCGACAATCCCAATCCATTCATTGTGGTCTCCTATGATATAAAAAACTCTATCCACATTGGGACCACTATGAAATAATTTTGAAATCCCAATTAAAGGGTCATCCTCAATTTAATTTTCTTCTATCCCTTCAATAGTTATGATCAATAATAGAATAATTAACCACTTTCAATTTTTGGAATCTGGATCATAAAACAATTTTACTACCTATGAATCCATTATAAATATTTCTTTTTTGCACCCTTCTTTACCGAAATCGACTTTTGGGAATCCCAATTCATCTATTTTCATATAAATCCCATTATCAGCAAACTTTCATTGAAAAATTGACCCTTGAAATATTGCATAATCCAAATCCCATATTTTTTTGATGAATTCCAAAGTGTGACCTATTCTTATAAACTGAATTAATTTCCTTTGCACTGAAACCAGGAATCGCTTCAGCCAAAATTGTAACTCAACTATTTTTAATGGTAATGTCTTCAACATGTTCATTTAAATAGAAAACATAACGATTAATTACATAACCATTTTTAGATAACAGACACACTTGGTCCTTCTTCAAGCTATAAAGTTGTTTGTAATTGAATCCATATTTTCATCTAAAATCTTGAAAACCTGATATCAAAACCATCCTATAAACTATTCATTATGTGCATTTGATATCCATATTTTAGACCATGACAGATTCAAATTTTTATGAATGTGTTTTTAGGTTTAATCATATGGGGAAACCAATAAATTGTTTTAAAAAATTTAAAGGTGGGCCTACTCATAATCTGTAATATTGATTGGGAAAATAACTCTTCCAAAACATTCTTAAGCCACAAGCTGCATAGTGTGATGAGATTTTGGTAGAAAAATTATTTCCACACGGAATAGGTATTCAGTGTATTGTTGAACGAGTTCCTCCAAAATATATTTCTCGACATTAATACCCTCTTCCTATATTTATTATTTGACATACCAGTTCAAAATATTCATATAACATTCAATTAATTACATCCATATATAATGTACATGAAAACATAGTTTAATATCTCCCACTAAGTGAATCATCAAGTGAACCATTATATCAAAAAATGATACCTAGAAGAACATTTATAATTAACATAACATAACAAATATTTATCTTTTCATAGTTAGAAAATTATCCTGGTCTGTAACATTGCTTCATATTTCATTATTGAGGAAACAAATCATGGTTAATGTATGATGTAAATTCTTGGCCATAATACAACATAAATCTATAGGAATTATATCTTTCATTAAAACATGATAATAATTTTATTTCAAACCCATTAACATTAAATCAGTCATTGACATGTTATTATTGATATTATATTAATAATTCAATGTAACTTTTATGTAATTCTAGAAGATGAAAAATAGAAATATCTCCTATAGAGATAGAGTGGACGCATCTAGAGGAATGAATTTTTTTTTCACCCTTCACTGGTGTAAACATTTTTTTTCATTACCATGTCAACCATGTTAAACATAGCCTTAATTCTATCTTTTATTTTTTTAGTTGAATTTAGAGACATGATGATGAAACTATAACATACATTTTTTTAACATGTATGATATCATTAAAAAGTATGACATATAAAAAATTCTAGTGTGGTAATTAAAAAAAATGATCCCTTTTTTAATGGGTTTCCATTTGTTTTTCTTAAAATGGTCTACCAAAAGTAGTGTCCATAACATATAATTTCTCAAATAGTTTCTCAATTGTTAGTGGAGATGATGATGTATGTTCTTATGGAATTTCACCAGATGCTGATATCCAAGGTCAGAACATATTCCATTAGGGTAGATATATTAGATGTCCAAGAAACACATTTTTTATGACTGTTTCAACATAATTGGCTAAATTACTTATTCACAAATGGGACACCAATATGTTTATTTAATTCTATATCATGGAAAAATTCCATAATAAGTAAATTCATTTACCATCCTATAAAACATGGCTCTTGATAATAAATCTTCATTTCCATAAGCATCATAAAACATACAACCTAAATACCAAAATAATTTCAAACTCTCAATTAAAGTGTCCAAATAATCGTCAATATAATTAATTGGTTGTTTTGGTCTTGATATATCATAGATAACAAGGTGAATTTTTATTTCATGCATAAACATAGTGGAAAGTTATAATTTACCGACATAATTGGCCATGTACTATGAGTGTCTCTTGGAAAACCCAAAAAATTCACTCTATATATAGATAACGTAAGATGAAGGTTTCTAGGCTTGTTTTTAAATTCAGGACCCTCAAGATCTATTTTCCTATACTGAGGAGAGTCTAAAAGATGACATAATTTCCCATCATTATATTTTTTATCTACATACCATGTAAATTTACCTTGAGTCTCCTCACTTCTATATATATGCCTAAACCATCGAATGATTGGAAGGTACTATAAAAATTGAAACGGACTGAATTCATTTTTCTTGTATCAAGAAGAACAACACTTTTGGAATTCTGTAAGTGGTTTTTGGACCTTTTGAAAATGTATATAGTCATTCAAGCAAGGATTTATTCTTTCAGATATCAGACCCATCATGTGTAGCATTAATTTTCCATTATATGTTTTGATAGGGATATCATCATCTTTGAGGATCATGTAATTAAAGAGAGCATGTATTTTCTGAAAATTGGGATCACTCTGTCCACTAAATACTTACAAATTATACAACTTCAGTATGGATGAATATACTATATATTTAGTGCAACCAACATAAAATGACATATTTTCACAAATCATTAACTTCCAAACAATTTTAGACAAAAAATGTTCTGCATAAAATATCATTTTCATTTCCACAATACAATCGTCATCATCATTGACATCAGTTATCATATCCTCAAAACGATCTTTTTTATTTTCAACACTTGTAATCACATCAGATGATCCATAATGTGTAGTATTATCCCAACCACTAGAAACATATGAATTTTCCACATGATAATTCCAGAATTTATAACATTGATATATTCGATGATAGTTCAACTGTTATTCCTACTCTTATAGGCTAATTATTCTTTTATAACAACCCCATAGACATAAAAAACGATTTGAGAATGGTTATATTAATGATATTTTGAAAACTTCATGAACTCTTGTACACCATCTTCACTCCATGTTGTCAAATGATAGGAATACAATCATTATATTTTCACATTAATCATATTTTATTGAGTACAATTAATATTTAACAAAATAAATACAAATAAAATGTTCTATGGGGGTCACCATTCAACTCTATATTCATCTCAGATGATCCAAAGTAAGAAAAAAAATCAATAAAAAACCTGAACCTATAATATATTTGTGTGATATAAAATCCCAGTAGGTTACCACATCCTACCAAATTTAATAGATAACTTTACTATTACATCCTAAAAAATATATGGTGATATACATTAGAAAAATAAAAAATATCAATAATGTTTTTCAAATTATGTAGTAACACATAAAAGTGTGTAAAAACTCTTATTCTATGATTTTCAATAAATGAAAGTAATCACTTGGAAAACATTATTCCTTGACCAATACATCTTGGTCAAGTCGCCTATTAATATATGACTTTATACTATTTCATAAAAAATGAATTTTTAAATACGCATTTCAAATGAATTAGATGTTTCCAACTAAAATACACTTTTATAAAACGTTCTTGAAAACCAACAATTTCTAAAAAGATAGTCATGGTGTCCTATGCACCATTTACAGAACTCACACATTCGTGGCATTTACAATAAAAACCATTATAAATTTTTAAATCTGAGAACAGTTTCCAAAATCACTATTAAAATAGTTGGAATATTTTTCAAAATCATGGTTCCTTTTTTTTTATTCTTTAAAAATCATTCAGAATACCTTTTGAAAAAAAATTTAAAATAAAAAAATACAAAGAAAAAAGAAATCACATGGTAAACCACCACTATCTAATGGGACACAACATTAGGGAAAAATAATAAAACATGTTTCAAAAAATAATATAAATACCAAGGAATTCAATATAAGTAGATAGAAAAAACACATAAATGATCATAAAATTGAATCAAGTGTAATAGGAATAATCACTAGGATTCATTAATAAAAGAACATGAATAATAGATAAAGAAATTAAATAATCACTACTAAACCTATTTGTACCCTCAGAAGTCCAATAAAATTAGGTCATTAATAATTAACATCACCACATGGGATCATAAGATACAATGGTTATATAAGAATGAAAGGGGCTTAAGATGGTATCACACCTTTTATAACAACTCATTTCTTATAAAATTTCAATTAAGACATCTATTTTCAAAACATTCCTCAAATTATTGGAAATTTTATCATATAAAAATGTCAACCAAATCTATTCTTTGAATATTTTTTATCAAAACACTTATGAAACTCAAATAGGAATTCACACTACCCTTTAAATGACCATTGAAAAACATTGAAATACCCAATAAGTTTTAATGTCCAATCAACATGGAAAGGTACAACCTTTTGAAATAATCTATCTCAATTGGAAAGAATAATGAATTAAACACCCCAAGAAATTGATATAAAAATTAACCAAGGATAAAAAAGTGTTTTGAAATATAGATCACAGAGGTCATGTGACCACTTTAAAAATAAAACAACAATTTCTATAATTTGTAAAACTTTCAAACCAGTAGTATTCTTGGGTAGAAATTAAATTAACACAGGAATAATTTTTAAAACATCAATTCGGTGAATACCAAGGATTTATAAACCAAAATCATTGTTCGAAAAAGTCAATTTAGGAATTTTCAAAAAAACATTTCATCAAATATTATTCCATAACATGGAATAGAACCACTTATAAAACAAAATTTATTCATCATGGGAACACATATAGGCATAAGTATAGTAAGTATACACATTCAAAAAACAATCATTTAATGATAATGAATATATTAATGAGAAAGAAAAAGAAAGGGATCTTGGTAAAAAAGATAACAATTAAAATTAAGATAATGTAGCAAGGACTAAGAAGGAAACATCAAATCTAACCAATGTATATCCTTAAATGACCCATAATCCATTTATAAAGAGGATAATCCCTGGAATGGATTATTCGAATAAGAAAAGTTAATGAAAATGTTCAAGAAAAAGTACATCATCATCCCATTCACCGTTTAAATATCACAATTGTCTTCATGTTCCGTGTTCTTTGAGAAACACATTTATAATAAAAATAAATTAGAAGATATATGAGTGATTTTTCATAGAGTGGATTTCTAAGTTATTTTTCGGTGAATTATACCACTAAAATATCAAGAACCATGTTGTTTTTTTATTTTATTCATTATTAGTGGTTGAACGTTCTAGAATTATTATTTTTATTTATACGGGGCTGTATGGACTATTTTTGAAGAAATTTATTACAAATAAAGAAGATTTTATTCTTAAACTATATGAAAAGTCCATCCAGTGCACCATTGGAATTTAGGATGATGTCTTAGTCTATATAGGAAAAATAATCATTCCATTTGATATTATCATCTTGAAATTATAGAAGAATTATAACTACTAATAATCATTGGTTTAAATTTTATATCCCCAAATAAGTTGTTCATTAATTTTAATCTTGGATAGTTTATCTTTTCAATTCTATAGGTGTAAGTCAAATTTTTCTTGATGAAAGAGGTGAATCTTGTTGATGAACATAAAGGTTGTCATGTATTCATCACTATTAATGAAGATTATAATGTATTAAAAACAATTTTTTGAATAAAAGGTATGATTTACATGATCAATGTGAAATAAAAAAGGAATTATATGGAAATCCATGAGAATATTGAATAAAAAAAAGTTTCCCAACAGCAGAACTACTTTCAAGGGCTTCTTTAACTAAATTATTTCTCAAAATATTGGTGCCACAAATGTTATAGCTATGGAAGTTCTTTAAAAACATGAGTTATTCATTATTATAAATATAAGAAAACATAATTTGGATATGTGAGTTGAATTTAGTTTTATTGGGGGAATAATCAAGTAATAGTATGACACATGGAGAGCATGACCAATTATAGTTATGAATTTTTATACTTAAAAGAAATATATCCCTTTCATTTTATCTTATTTTAATTTTGAGGTGTGTATTAGGTATTTATACAAAATATTAAATTATATTTTCCTAAAATAGATGACCATGTGAAAAAGAGGTGGCCATGTTGGACATGAATGATCATAAAAGAGTCTGAAATCCACATTGGGATATTGCAGATGCGTTGGGTGTCAATGTTGGATACTCATATCATAAAAGTGATATGTGGATGATTAATAACATTGATGATCAATTCTATATAAAATGGGGGTGTACCTTCATGTAAATTATCAATAACATCAAATCATTTTATAATTTCAATATTAAATAAATCATAATTAATCAAAACAAGACTAATTCTAAAAACTCATTGTGTGATCCTAGCACATTTGAACGACAAACAAACACCCCTAGGATGTCTAATACACACTCACAAATACATTTTAAGGAGAATACCTAACAACCAACAATGATATGATCATATATTTAATTTAATTTAGGTTAAAACAATTGAATACAAAAAACAACAACACGACTTCTTTGAAACCACATGCAACAGCCTGCATACATTATCTCAGGTCCACCTTTACAGATGTTGAGAAAAATACACATTAACTGTGATTATTTCCTCTATGATATTATGGAAATCATTAAGATAACCTAATATATATTTATCTTAGGACTACTAAAAATTAATTATATAGTAAATGATGTTATCTCAAGGGGGCTTTCCTTTTATGGAGAGATGGTGGTAGGGAGCAAAAATAGCAGAGAGAGATGTCGGTGGGGGAGTGGTAGTGGTAGATAGGGGATGAGGGAGAAATGAAGGAGGAAGGGGAAGCATAGATAGGGGAGAGGGGTGTGTGGAGAGTGAAATGTGGTTGTTGGAGAGAATATGGGGGATAACTTCATGTAGCGGGAGAAGTGCGGATGAGGGATTGCGGTTGGGGGAGAGTGGCAAAGAGGCAGTGTGGCTAGGGGATAGTCGCGTGTAGTGGAATAGGGGTTTGTAAAGAGTGGAAGTGTGTCTCATATACCATATTGAGATTGGTAAAGAGTGGAGGTGCGACAACAACAGGGATCTACAAGAGCAGTGGTGCGATGAAAATTGCCTTCTATAAGATCATGAAGAATTGTGAGTGAAGAAGATGACTGTTAGGGTTCATTTATAAAATAAGGTAAATCTTTTGTCAGTGTTACTTGAAATGTGCTGATAAAGGTATGTTTTGTTAGAAATAAACTAGAAATCATGAATAAAAAATTCATTTATTAGAGATAAAACTTTAGTACTGAAAAAATCATTGTGTATCGGCATTAAAAAATCATTGATTAGGTTCTAAGTTTAATAATTTATTTATATTATAATATATATTTATAAAATTATATATATATATATATATATAATTATATATATATATATAATAAATAAATTTATATAATTATATATTTTTATAAAATTATAAATATTTTAAATAAATATATATATTTTTTATATTTATAAAATGATTGGAAAAATGGTGTAGATCATGGGTTATCAGCCAATAATCCATAAATTTATTAAAATAAAATAGAAAGAGCATACAATATTTATATTACATACAAAACCAATGAGTAGACACTGCTGCAAAGATCAGACACATTAAAAAAATAAGGGAACATCATCAGTGGGAGTGACTTCACTACCCCTGCCTTAGAGATGTCATCTTCTCCTTCGTTTTTTAGGCTAATTCAATGTCACATAATCCACCTATGATTTGGTATTTTTCTCTGGTCATAAGGATCCCTTGAGTGGTGGATCCAACTCTCTAACCAGATCAGAGCTCACACGTGGGACCTTAGAAGAAAATCCCTCTGCAAAGATCATTTTAGTGTCATGAGTGCTCTCAAATTTGTCAAACAAGACCACACTAATATTTTCATTCATTTATTTATATATGAATATTCATATCATACAAGGGTGTTAATTATTCATCGTCCAACCATGGATCTCATTTGAAGACTCTATGTGTAAGATCAGAAGCTACTGCAATGTCCTACCTTGGACTGGTGACATGTGACCCTTTGACAATGTCAACTTCATCTGTCTCAATATTAACCCATAATCAATATTTTAAGGTTATATATAATGATGTTAAATCATTATTTTCCTTGAGAAAAGGATGGAATTGATTTTTTTTTCTTATAATTCAAATATTCCAAGCACAAGTGGTTTTTCTCATATCTCATGGGAGATTTGGGGGTGAATCGCATCACCCACAATGGGTCAGTGGCTATTGTGGAAGCGAAATATAACACATTGTATTAATAAATTGAAGAATGTATGTTCTATATATTTTCATGCTTTATTATTTATTAGTAGGAAAACGCATAGAATCTTGAAGAGTTGTGGAATATACTTTTTCATTTATGGGGAGTTGACGGATGAAGCATTATCTCAATTTGAAGGGATTTCAATAATCTGGTTTCTCCATCGCCTAAGATGAATATTAGAGTGTGGGTATATGGTATTGTTTCTCTCATTCACAGATTTATATTGTTCCTAGATTGGGATCTACTTTTTGATCCTAAGAAGATGAAATATTCACTTTCTAATCATGGGTTCTAATCTGTGGGCTTAGATAGTTCTTATGTAAACCAAAAATACTTTTTTGATGTTTCATCTACTATAGGAATGTGGATAAATCTTCATAGATAGGCATATCATGCTTGATATGGGTGGTTTTGAAGATTTATTTTATGAGGTTGACCTATAGATGACTTTAATTCAATAAAAGATTATAGATTCTACATTGCACCATATTGAATGTTTGGTTGAATAGGAAAGGAAAACAAATTCTTGTACTAAATGCAAAGAAATTTGGCACCTTTTGGATAAAATTTGGGGAAAAAATATTTTTTCATACTAAAAGGGGGATGGCCACATCTATAGTTATGAAAAATTCATTCGTAGAAGCTCGGACTTTGGGACCTTGGATCGGGGTGGTGTTGTGACCAATGGTCCCATACAAGAAGCTTATTAATATGATTTTTCCCTTATATAGGATGTCTTTTCTTGATAGTCTACTATGAAAAACGGAAAGGGGTGAGGAATAATCAAACACCATATTTTGAGCACATGATTTCTGGTGTGGAGAAGAGCACTGTTGTAATGATTAATAGATGAAATGATGATGGAAATAGGTGTGATTAGAGGATCTTATATGATGATGTTGATTGTAGGGAGAAGGATGGGTAAGAGAATCTTGTTTTATCTAAAAAATATTATCATAAAGATATTCATCAAAGTGAATTGGACCATGAAATGAGGCAAAAAGTAAAATTAATTGTTATGATAATGGGAAAGGAAAATGTAGTGGTTGAGGATGGATTTCAACTTCCCAAAAAACTTTTCCTAACATAGCCCAGAAACTGTTTATGGATACCTGATGTGAGATGGATTTGGAGATAAGAAATAAGGAAAAGTTTGATGTTAAGTAGGTTGTACTTGATTTTCCATTTCAACAAGCCTAGTTAAGGAGATATGGACGTCATCCAAAAAATCAGAGATTAGGATGTGGCCATGCAGACTGGGCTACTGCACAATAGTGTGGACAATATAATTGGGATACTATAGAGTGTGTTATTCAAATGGGTCTACTAGGTCTTCTCCCATTGAGAGAAAAATCAATCTATAATAATAAAGGCTCTAGGAGAAGTACTTTGTGATCATCAATCAATGGAACTCACAAAAAGAGTGAGAAACTACTATTGATGATGATGACTAAGATCAATATCATGGGAATGACCCTAATATTGATTCATAGTTTTAACCTTATGTATGAGGTAATGCCTATCTTTTGGAAACCATCCATAATATTTTTGCCTCTTTGTCTCCATGTGTGGTCATGACTATATGATGTGTCTAAAGAAAAAGAAAAATAAAGCCACCCATGTTAGTGGGCATGATCTATCTCGGGGTGAAGTAACTTTAGATGATAATACTGGGCATAAAAAAATTGTGCATGCACCTGATGGTCACAATTTTTAGGCTAAGACACAGTCAGTGAATGATGCTACTAAAAAGGATTGCACCTAGTAGAAGGACCCTACCCCTATATTGGAGACTCCTAGAAATAAAAGTGTAGAGGTTGGACAACCAACTAGTGGGACCTATGGATAGCTTCAAGATGATATTAAGAGTGTAGAGGAAGGGGGTACATATACTGTAGACATGATGTTCACTGGTAAAAAGAAATTATGGTTAGATATTGTTGCTGAGGTGGAAACTGTATGGGAGGGATGTTGGGATTATTATGCTCCAAAATCCACTGATATTATTATCATTAAATTGACTCATAAGAATCTATCACCTATAATAGATATAATGGAATTTATTGAGCATTATATTATGGTGTAAGATTAGGCAGCTAATTCTTAACAGGTCATTAATCACTATATGGATCAAACTATCACTGAACTAGAGGGGGATTGGTAGAAAATGAACACAAAAAAATGAGGTCTGCATCCAAAATCCATGGATGAGGATGTAGCAGAGATGATTGGGATGGGCGTGGCAATTCTACCACATATTATTCAGTGAATTTCAGTTTGGAGAAAATTAAGCTCAAGTAAAATTAGTCTATTCATTTAAATCTAAAGAATCCATAGTTATAATGTGAATCTATATATGATATCTTTGATCATTATTATGGGGATGACCCTGGTTTTACCCATTTGTAATTTTCTTTTCTGGATGAGATATTTTCTGTTGGTTTCCCTATCCTCTCTCTTTCTCATTTTATGTCTATTATTTTTAAATAAATTTTGGTAGGTTCACATTCTCCTGAGTCCCAAACCATGTTTAAAATATAAAAATGAATATATATTAATTTATAATTATAATAGAAATAAATAAATATATTTATTTTTAATTAACAAACTATAACAAATATATATTTATTTATAGTTGTCATTATAATCATATACATATAAATAAATAATTATGAAATTATATCAAATATATTTACTATTATTATAATTTTATTGATAAACATAATTAATATATTTATTATAATTTTATAATTATTTAAATATATATTTATTTAAATTTAAAATTATAAATATTTCTTTAAATTTATAAATATATTTATTTAAATAGTTATATTTATAACATTATATGTACGATAAATATATTTTTTAGAATGTTATAATTATTTAAATATATAAATATTTAATATATATAAATAAAATTTTATTCAAATATAAATGTAATAATTTTATATGAATTAATTAATTTTTTGTTTAAGACCATATATAAGAGATAATAATATCACTAATAAATCAACCCCTTTTAAGTGATTAAATATGTATTAGTAAATGGTAAACCTTTATCAACACATTTTATAGGGATGATAAATGGTAGATATATCAGCCCTTTTGACTAGTGATGATAAAGGCCCTCATTTTATCAACACATTTTTCTTATTACTAATAAAAGTCATCATTTTCCTTTCACCGATCTATAGTAGGGTTACACATCCAGAGATTTTGATATATTAAGTGCAATCCTTTATCGAAACTAAAACTGGATGATAAATTGTGTACTTTTATTAACTATAGTGAAAAGAATAGATAACGTTTTCATTTACCAACATTGATAAATACACCCCTTTTAAACACATTTATGATCCCTAATAAACAATGACAATTTTATTTTTTCGCAACTGATTAAAAAAATGAAATATAAATATATTTAATATGAAATAAATAAACTGTATTTTCATAAGTATGATATTTATAGAGGAGAATATCTATTGACTCTTAATATAAAATATAATTTGATAAAATTGATTAAAAAATATGTAAAAAATAATCTGAATTAATAATTTTCCTATCATTATTGAGTAATATATATTTTATAGAAATTTTTGAATTAAAAAATTAATAAATTAATTAATATATTAATATAAATTGAAAACCTGAATTAAATATCAAATGACTATATCATTTGATTTGTTTTTTTGGGCTCTACTATGTATAAAATCAATTTCATTAAAGAAACTTACATCGTGTTAATAAAAAAACCGTGATCACTTTTTTCTGGAGCTCAAATAAGCTCTGAAAGGCCTCTAAAATTGTATTTTTAGTTGCAATACCCCAATTTTAAATGATCAGTGTAATTTTAGAATTTTTAGAAGGTAATTAATATCTTTTTTATGTCATAGGGTTTGGGTGTACACCGTATAACCAAATCAAGGAAGGAATATATTTTCCTCATTTTCATGTGTTGTAAACCAACTTGGATATTTATTTGGGATTATAGATATAGAGTTGGTCAAGCCTTATCCTCTGGTGATTCAACTGATACAGATTAAGCTATATTAAGTTATATCATTTCTTCATAGATAAAAAATTTTGATAAAGGGTGTACATTTATCCATGACATCTAAAAGTACTAATAAGTATGCCGTTACTATCTCTGATAATGACACCCTTTATCACTGCTCATAAATGGTGACCTTCATAATTAATTTTATAAATTATTAATATATATATATATAATATTTATAGTTATCATATGAAATATATTTTCATAAATATGATTTATATAATACTCACAAATATATATTTCCCTTTCAATGACACCATCCCACCGTTTTGGTGGTCGTAGATAGCTCGTCTCAAATGGTTAATAGTGGAAACCACTAGCTGTCTCTATAAGGGTCTCCCACAAGACCGTAAAGGGGGACATTGGAATGATTATTAGTGACCATTGTAGGTGGTCAGAACAAAAAATCATATTGTGGCCTCTATAGGTAGTCGATAAAGAATCTGAAAAATAAAAGCATTATTGACCACCTATTGTGGTCACTATCTTTCATATTGTTTATAAAATTTTAAAGTTCCACAACCACCAAATAATGAAAATAAACGAAATAAATTTAAAAAGAAAAAACATTGTCAAACTAATTCAAAACATTTCATTAATAATTTCATATATCATAAGAATTACCACAGGGTACCTCTTGCTAGTGAACGATTGAACTTTTAGAAATAGTTTATTGATAATAGAAGGCTACTCGGGCTCGGTCAATCCAATATCAAGTCAAAAAATACTTCCCTCAAAATGAAATTTCCACATCCACATTCTCCAATATCATATCACAATGTTGAACATATCAAAAATTGACATAAAAATTGAATAATTCACATATCCTTGAAGTGACACTCACCTCATTTTATTTCACTCATCTATTGAATGTAGGTCCACTGGATATCCACATTCTATGTCACTCATCTATTAAGTATAAAATTTTCATGAACATGTAATTTTATATTAAAATATAGATACATTTTTTCCATATAATGATTCATGAAGAATCCATATAATCACATTAGAATAAATAAAATTGGAGAAGACTATAATTTTTCCCATTTTGAAAATGGCATGAGATCTTATGGTTCCTATCCTAGAGTATCCTCTTTAGTGATACCAAAGTATTTTAACACTACATATTCGTGATCTATAGTAATAGATTATCCATTTTTTTGTTCCTTAGATATTTTTTTGAGAAAATTATCTCAAAATAAATGAGAAAAATAATGAATTGGTTTGCATTACTTGTTATTATAAAAAAATTTGATGAAATTCTCTCAAAATATGTTTTATACATCAGACTGATTTTGTGGGAAAAGTTATAAATAATGGAAAATAATAGTATAAAACTACTTAACACAAACATCATATACCTCATGACATCTTGTTTTTAACAATTATAACAACCCCAACTATCTTAACTAAATGAATTTGAGTTCATTGAAAAACAAATTATCATTGGACTGAACCTCTAATAGTGATGATATTTGAAATTAAACAAAAACATAAATAAATAGATGATATAAATACAACACTTATAATGTACCTATTTTAATATGATACATAATATAAAATATCTTTAAATTAACATTTATAAGGACATGAAAATATTATTTCTGTAAATATTAAATTTAATAAAGTTCCAGATTAAAAATATATTCAAATAAACTATATTTATACTCTAAATTTTCTTCTAAATACACATTATTATTTCCAATATGGATTAAATGATGAATTTTCATTAGAAATATGTCTGTTATAGTTACAAAAAAAATAGGTGGAAGGCTAAAAACAAATTATTTATGATATTTTTCAATCAATATTATCTGAAAATATTACAGGTTCTTTTAAATAATTGATTTGGATTTCTAAGGCTAAACTCATTCCCATTGTCCTACATAATGTGTTAGAAGTTTAACAAGGCACACCACTTCTTTAAAAAATATGAAATTAAATTTTAATAAGTTTCTATGAATGGAGAATTTATACCTGATGTTGGAATGAAATTTAAGATCAGTGATTTTGTCTTGTGTAAGAGAATGTAATTAAATCAGTTCTAATTTATAGAACATAATATTTTATATTATGAATATTTTTTAAGACCCATCCAATTGAAAACCTACTAAAATTGTTTTAGGTTTAACGTAACCCAAAATCACCAGAATCAAAAATAAATTCATAAATAGTGTGGATGGAAATGATAATGGTATATAATAACCTAGAACTAATAATTGAAACACTGATAATATTGGGGCCACCACAACTATGAATCCATATACAATTGAAACCCAGCACATGATTAGATAAATAAACTTAAAAAATTTCAAACAAAACTAAAGGGATTGAAAATTATGACATTGCCTGGAATTTAAATTTTGGATATATGGAATTTTGAGGATCCATTTAAAAAAAATATGTCACTCATATAATGTCAATATAAACATGGATTAAAAAATCATTAAATATTCTATATTCAGCAATCATGAAAATTGTTTTCAAATGTTGAGTATTCATAATGAAAACATTTATGAAAATGGAAATAAAAAATATTTAAAATACCTTTATAATGAATCGAACATTTTCAATATGTTCAGTTTTCAATTTAAAAACTCATAATGGAATATATAAAGATATTCATTGAATAAAATAAATAATATTATAGATGGTTAATAAACATGATCTATATTTATGCATATTATAAACTACATGTATTTCAGATTTGAAAAATACAGAAGAGGGAAATTAAAAGACAATAAACACCGCTCCAAAATTAGGGGTTTTCTAGTAGCGCAAAAAAATCAGACCCAAGTGAGAGATCTGTCATGTAAGTGAAGTTTTATAAAGTAAAACGTTACCCTAAGGTAATTATGATGATTATATGTGGAATTTCGAATAGGATCAGTGGTAGAGAAGGGAAAGGTGGCTCTGGTAGTGGATACGACAATCAGGTAAGGGAGAAGACAAGAACCAACTTTTGTGTACTTTATTATAATTTATATTCATATTTTTGAATATTAACAAACTCTTTATCACATTATGATTGTTCCTCTATGTATCATATATGTTATAATGTTTTAAGAGTTATTGTTTCACTAAAAGGTCAAAGTAGTTCCCTGCTATGATTAGAACATTAATGTGCTGCAAACACTATTCTAAAACAAATGATATATAGATAGATGATATAATTTTAGAGACAAAATAGATAGAGGATACTTGGGGAGGTGACTCATTGGACATTAAGGAACCTTCTCATGGTGTAATCCCTTGTTAATATCTAGTGTCAGATAATATGAGAATGAGACCTGCCAGTATGAAATCCACATTTACATGTGTCATTGGATGTCCCTATCCGTGGTAGTTCATATTGATCCTTATACATTAAATTTATTAATATTTAGTGTTATGATTCACGTACATTTGTGTATTGATGAAAAATATGAAGACATATGTTTATAATGAGTTAGGATATATTGGGAGCTTCATGGGTAATATTTCAATACTGAATAATGTGAGAAAGGATTTTTCCCTTCCAGTTTTTGATTTATATTGGTATCTCATGTCCTTTTTGGAAATGATATATCCTAAATAAATCTATACACATGTGGTCATACAGAAAAGTGAATCTTTTGGGAAGACAAAGAAATAGATATCGAGCACATAGGTTGATGGCACCAGCATGAGACCTTCTTGGTTGAATATATACTAGTAATGTGATTATATTACATATAAGCATATGTATGATGTATAATTTCACTTAAGTATTAAATTATTTCTCTAGGGGTTCCTTGGTGATTTCTAGAAGCTATCATTTGACTTTAGGCTACATCACCTAATGCCACTTAAAAAGAGGCCTATAATGTCACAAACTAATTGTATCGAAAATCTCATTAAAATAATATATTATTATTTATTATTTAATAATTATAATAAATATTATCCCAACACATGGTTTAATAATTATTCATTTATTCTTGATTTCATATATTCCATCCATAGTTACTCGAAAAAATATAATGTGAGAAAAATAATTATTAAATAATTATTTTTTATTTATTAAATATAATATATATTTATTTATTGGGGAATAATGAAGTGATATATATTTAATAAATAAATATTCATTATTCATGTACTAGTAAATATTATAGAGGAATGTTGAACAATGTTTAATGGTCTAGTGGGAAATAATAAATATCGAATATGATTTGATTAAGTAATATTTAATGTAAATCGCAATTAAGTGCAGGTTATGAAATAATTATAATAATAATAATAAAAACAAAAACAACAAAAACAACAACAACAATAATAATAATTGATATGAAATTTTGTAGGGATTATGTAGATAATAAAGTTAACTAGTTCAATTATATTATTTTGTCCCTATAAATATATAAACCCAATTAAATTTTTCTAATAGATCCCATTTATTTGTTTTTATGTGCACAAATAATTTAGATTATTATTTCAAGACCCAGAGAGTTACCTTCTCCATGTATGGTCCAATGAACATAGACTGATTTTACTCCACCTCCAACACTCAATCCAAGAGAGATCATAGAGAATTATTTGGAAGAATTTATTTTGGAAATCAAAGGTGGATGACACAAGTGATAGGATTGTCCAATATAGCACACAAAAATTAAAACAAAAACATTTCATGAATTTTGTAACTTGTGTGGATAAACTCTATAGGAAATATAGACATTATTCCTACAACTCAATGATGGTAAAATATAGATTTATTGTTAGACTCGTCAAAAAATAAATAATTCTAAAATGGTAACTCTTCAATTGATATATTTAAATTTAAATAATATCTGATGACCCTACCTATAGTTTTGGTGTTATATCAATTTTATGTCTTCTTTGATTTAGTTTTGTTTATCATGATATTTATCTTCATATAGATATAGTATTGATTTTCGATCATAAAAAAAAGTTGCGAACAACCCATAACATGATTTTGTTTTAACCAGATCTTACAAGTTGTAGAAGACTAGTCACATTATTATTAATAATTATTTAAAGATCATTTATTTATTTACACATTTAAAATTTATTTTTTAATTCATGTCTAATGAATTTTTTTTCTGAATTGAACAATCCAATTCTCCATCCTTCATTTTTCATAGATTTAATCAAAATAATTAAATTTGATAATGATATAAAACTGAATAACTCATTAAAATGTGATGATGATTTTGGCTAGATATCACATAAGTAAACATCATGTAACCAGTGCTACATGTCGTGATCTTGTGTTCAATGCCCCATGAATTAATTCACAATTAATTCAAATAGTGTGAATTGATGATACACGATGCATTTATTTCTTACACCATTTGTTGAATGCACCTTCCAGGAATACGGTCAGCTGGATAATGGGCCATGTATCTCATTCACACAGAATATAGTCCATTAATTCACATACGGGCTATATAATGAAATACACGACCTACCTGACTGGAGACCATGTAACACAGATACCACACACCATATAGTCCTTTGTACACACTGGGTACTCAAATTTTCCAAGGTATGATTTACCCATCCATGCTTGGAATGTGCCTCAAATAGATGGGGAGATACATAAAATCTCTGTATCATTCTTGAACACTCCATTTAGTTATACCAAATTACATATAATTAAAATTTATTTATTATATTGAGTGAACCATAACAACATGTTCTTGTTTGTGGTCATTAAGTTCCTTGGACATTCCATGTGATGGGTATTAATATATATATATATATATATCTGTGTGTGCGTGTGTGTTTATAACTAATTTCTTTATAATGTTTATAACTACATATCATGAATGAGCCATATTGAAGTTATTACTCTATGTGCAATGAGGCATGAAAAAGTTCATAAAATTAGGTAATTTTGTTAGTCATTAAGTTGATTTTTCATGTCATGAAAGTATGTGATAAATTTTTTATTCTAAATGTCACAAGAGTAAACTATATATAAGAATAATAAATGTTGTGTAGATTTGGATGAGTATTCACCATGTTCCTTCTAAGGTACATTTATATACATAGATAATTTTAGTTATTTTTTTAATTTTTTTAAAGTTATGATTGTTGTAAATATAAAGTTAATTATGATGAGAAATTAGATAAACGAATTGATTATTTAAAAAATATAGTCAATATATTCACCCATGATTTATCTTAAATAAGAATATTTATGAATTGAATGCACAATTTATTAAATGTTGATTTCATGTATCCATGTGAATGATCATGAAAATATACCAAACCTTTATACGTGTTTAGATTAGTTTAATTTGTTATTAAATTAAATAATTGACATGCCTCCCTTATCTCCTCTTTTTATACAATGGCCTTTGTACCCATGTTTTATTTTATGTAAAACCTCAGTTTCCCTCACTTTCATATGAGTATAATAATATCTAATGGATGGTCTTTACAAGATATTGGGGTAGTTTATGTTTGTAGGTGAGGTGAAACCAATCTATGAGAGTTACCAAGGTGGATAGGTGGAAAGTTTTAACATAAACGTTAATTGGTTTAGGGTTTTGTCCCCATGGTCAATAGTTAGTTTATTAACCACTTGATAAACAAAAAATTAGTAAAATATCATGATCATACCAATTAATTATTTTATTTCTATCACATATGATGTTTATTTTATTAGGAATTCTTTGTTTCTATCACATAATTTAATGAAATTGATAAGAATTCAATATAGAACTCAAATAAATTTGATTATGCATAAATATGTTCTAAGAAGTCATTAATAATTGAAATAAATAAACTCTATATTAAATGTCATTTCATAAAAATCATAATTTTAAATTTATACATAAAAGGATAAAAATTTTCAGGTATATATATTAAATCGGTATAGCCTTCCACATCTTCAATTTAAATCAAACAATAGTTCAATGTGTTTGACCAGCGAAATTTGTGGTGATTTTAATTATTGGGGAATTATAAATTAATTTTTTATGTTTACATAATATTGTTCACATCAATGGTTGATATCAAAATGAATACAAGGTGTAACTTAGAGGCAAGAGTTGAAGAAATAAAATTTAATGATTTCATGATTTGGGAGTCCACTCAGCAGACTAAGGAATTGTGAGTTAATGCAGTTTTTATTCGGAATGCGTAGCTAAAATCATTATGTTTCATGAAAAAAATTGGGAAATTAGGAGGGGAATATGGATCCTTTCCATAATAATATCAATGAAAAACTCAATTAAAAATCCAATGGGGAGGGATTTTATGTTTCTATAAATAGTCGTTGATTAAATAATATAATATCTGTTTATTTTTAAATGTTTTATTAGATAAAGAACCAAAATAATTATCATAATATTTTTTAGATCCAATATTAAAATGACTTCAAATATATCATTGGGACCCATAATTAAGAGTTACAACCTTATCACAAGTACAAATTTTTAGAAGTGGAAAATGTGCTTATATGTAATCCTTCACCATGAAATGAGAGTGTATGTGCTAGAAGATCCTATTCCTGATGCTCCTCGTAATGAGGAATGTGATGAAGAGAAATCACTTTTTAATAAAAATGTGAACAATTACAAAGTTTTTCAATTTTTCATGATATCATCCATGATCTATGAACTTTTTAAGAAACATGAGAAAAGGATGTATAAAACATGATGTCTCACCTTCAGGATCTCTATCAATAGTAGAAGATACAAGATAGGTAGAAGTTCTCTAATGCATTATTTTCATCTAATATTGGAGAGCCTCCACCAGCTGGGCCTCATGTATCCAAGAATAATGGCTACATTGATGTCTTAGACGTCATAGGGATTAAATTCATAGATGAGTTTCATATAGATCTCATACTTTCATCAATTCTCAAGACCTTATCAAGTTTAAATATTTATTATAGAATGAGAAATAATGAGAAGAGTCTTTCAAAACTTATTAATTTATTATCCATGTAGATAAGGACATGGGGCATGATAAACCTTATATTTTTATGGATAATAAAAAATGACGATCAAGGAAAAGGGGCTTAAGACTCACATCAAGTGTAAAGCTCTCGAGAACCATCCTTCCAATAAGATAAAGATCTATTAGTAGGGAAATTAAATGGATGAAGTATTTTTTTCTTGCGGGAATCCATGCCATTGGAAGATGAACTACACCAAAAAACATGGGGAATATATAGGGGAATTTGTTATCAAGCGAAATATTTAAATATTTACACATTGGGTATTATATATTCTATTTGGTACTCATATCTATATCCAAATGAATGAACCATGTGGATTTCGAATGATTTCTAGAGGAGTGTAAGATTTTGGATCTTCTAACGGTGAGAGGTAAGCTACTCTATCCTTTGGAGAATTCCACCATTCATTTTCAATGAGAGTGATTTTGTTTTTAAAATATTTCTATTATGTACAAACTATTACCAAGAAAATAATTTCTTTATAATACCTAGATAATGATGGTTTTATTTTCTTGTTTTGAAATAAAAGTTGTTTATTTTATTAGGGTAAAATATGTTTTGGTGTGGAACATTTATATAATGGTAATTATGTATTAAATTATGAACACCATGTATTGGAAATCAGTAATGATTCATTTTGACACAAATCATATGTAACAGAACTATGGCATCAACATCTTGGTCAGGTAAATGAAAAGTGTTTGAAAAAACTCTGTCAGGATGGTTATTTATAATTGTCTAAGATAAAAACTCTTTAAATATTTCAAACTCTTTTATAAGAAAAAATTTCCAAATATCAATTTGGTGTATAGGGTGAATGGGAAATAGAGCATATGGAATTGGTACAAAGATATGTCTATGGACTATTTCTAGTAGAATCTAGAGGTGGGAATTATTACTTCATAAGTATTACTGATGAAATTAGTAGATATGGTTATGTCAACATTTGGAGGTACATCCTTATGTCCTTTGAGAAATTAATGGAATTTGATAATGAAGTAGATAATCAATCAATAATGAATATACCGAAACATCGATCAGATCTAGGTAGTGAAAATATAAACCAAGATTTTATCAACTTCTTATGAGAGTTTCAGATTCTATCTTATCTTCTTCCACCTTACACACCATAGTGTATTGGTGTTAGTGAATGGAGGAACCATACCTTGTTAGAAAAGGTAAGGATGATAACGATTTATATAGATATTCCATAATCATCTTGGGTATATATATTGCAAACTAGGGAATACAAATTAGACAGAGTACCAACTAAATTGGTAAATGGAATTCCCAACGAGTTTTAGAGTGTAAAGAAACTCATTTTTTCATATTCATGTATGAGGTTGCAAAGAATTTTTTAAGGACTTATCGAATAAAAAACAAGAACCCGAGGCACAAAGATAATATTTATAGGATATAGTAAAGAAACAATGGGATATTTCATATAAAAACCATTAGAAAAAAAACGTATCATTCACTAGACAAGCTCTCATTCTTGTGAGAGAGAACATCCTCATAGTGGATAATGGGATCAAGATTGAATTCCATGAAGCTGATGCTCAAGATAGATAAGAGTTTTTATAAGAACATGTTCTATAGGTCCCTGTGGAAGAAAAAAAACTAAAACACAAGTATCTTATATGATCACAAGAGAGGTAAGAGAACACAAGAGATATGGTTCTCTAATTACCAATGATGGAGAATAATTGTTGGTTGACAATTATGAACCACTTTTATATAATGTAAAATTAGAGATATCAAAACAAAACATGATAGAATGAATCTATGAAATTTGAAATGGATTCCATGTATCAGAACCATGTTTGGGTTTTTTTTACTACGCCAGTTGATGTAAAACCCATTGGGTGAAAATAGGTATTTGAGAGAAAACTGGATATGGAAGGTAAATTAAATACCTATAAAGAAAGTCCAGTAAATTAATGGATTATATAGTGTTATTTAATTGACTATAATGAAACCTTTTCACTAGTTTGCATGTTTAAATCCTCTTCATTATTATTTCTATAACATATTACAATGACAATGATATTTCATAAATGGATGTCAAAAATGCATTCCTAAATAGTAACCTTTAAAAATATTATTTTATGACACAATAGGAAGTTTTTTTGACTCCATATTATTCCAAAATGAATTTTAAATTTACAATGAACCATTTGTAGATTGAAAAAATCATCCAAGTCATTAATCATTAAATGAAATGAAGCTATAAAATAATTTTTGTTTATTAAGAATAAATATAATCTATGTCATTACAAGTGGTTCAGTTGAAATGCATCTGTTATCTTAGGCGTTATATATTGATGACATATTACTTATTATAATCAATACTAGTTATACAATTTGTTGAGGACTGGTTAAAAAAGTGTTTATCCAAGAAGGATTAAAGTTAAGAAACCTATATTATAGAGATAAATATCATTAATGATACATCCAAGAGGCTTCTTGGACTATGTCAAAATACTTATGTAGACTAGATAAAACATATATTTAGTATAAAAAAAATAATGGATTCATTCTTGGGTCCCATGGGTAACCAATTTCTATGAAAATGTGTCATCAGACAAAATAATAGAGAGAGAATGAGTAAGATGTCATAATCATCAAGGATAGGGAAAATCATGTATTTCATATTATGTACTAGACTTGATGTTTCCTATGAATTGAGCATGGAGGGATGATATCAAGATGATCATGAAGAAAAAAATTGGTTATCTATTAGGGATATCATTATGTATATGACAATAACTAAGGATATATTCCTGGTGTATGGATGAGTCAATGAGATAGTAATCTAGGGTAATGTGGATGCTTGTTTTCAGATAGATCAAAATGAAGAGAATTTATAGTCAGGATATGTTTTCTATCCCAATAGAGGATATGTGAGATGGAAGAGTTTAATGAATCCCGTTGTCACTGATTCTATAGTGGAGTCCAAGTAATATTAGTTTCTGATGTATCCATAAAATCCATTTGGATATGAACTATTTTTCATGATCTTGATGTTTTACCCAGTGGAAAAGAGTGTATCAAATTTTATTGTGACAATACTGCAGTGGTGGCTCTGAAAAAAAGCCAATGTCACACTAACAAACAAATAACATACTCTAGAAGTATCACATATTAAGGTATTTTTATCAAAGTGGAGAGATTGTAGTATATACAATACCCATTAATGATAACATGGAGGACCCAATTAATAATGGCCTTTATTAGATGAATTTTGAGTATCGTATGAGATCTAGGAGATTAATGGTAATTAGAAGTTGGATCCAGTGTAGGTGGAATTATTCTAGAGTGTTTCCCTTGAAACAACTTCTATGTACATTATGATATTCTAAATTCATTATTTTGATTATTAATAATATTTTTATAACATCATGTTTGTTATTATTTATAACATAGTATGCGATAATGCACTAAGAGTACCTTTTATGATAAATAGTTATAGTAGATCCCTAGTATAAAGAGATCCTAAAATTGTTATGCCACTATTCTTAAATATATAATATATAAAAAGATAGTTTCATTTTTGGGACACAAATGATATAGGTTATCAGGGATGGATACTCATAGGACATTGAGGAACCTTTTAATAGTGTTAACCCTTACTAATATATATTGTAAGATATTATGAGAACGAGACCCGTTAGTAAGAAATGAAAATTTATGTGTTTCGTTGGAAGTTCCTATCAAAGGAAATGTATATTGATCCTTAAATATTAGAATTATTATTAATGAGTAATAAGGGTCATGTACTTTGAGACATTGATGAATACTATGATGAAATATGTTCGCAGTGAAGTAGGATACAATGGGTGCATCATGAGTACTATTTCTTTACTAAATAATATGAGAAAATATTTTTCACTTGAGATATTTAAGGAATGATTATATCTCATGACCATTGATGATAATGATATATCTTTAATAAATCCATTCCCATGGTTCCCTATAGGCATGTTCTACATCCATGAAGTTAAAGAAAAATAAATCTTGCACATAGGTTGGTGGCACCAGTATGCATCATTATTAATTGGATATATGATGAAAAATGGATTATATTATATAGTATAAATCCATATGAGGTATTTTGTCACTACATAAGAACATTATTTCTTATGGGTGACTTGGAAAGTATCCAGGAACAAACTTTGGAATTTAGTTAGCTTTGACTAATCACACCGAGAAAGAGACCTAGATGGATACAAACTAAGTATAAAAATTCTTAGTTAAATAAAATATTATTCATTATTATTTAACAAGATGAATAAATAATACTATTTCATATAGTTTAATAATTACTACTATTTTTATAATTCCATATACTATATTCCCAATTATTCGAGAGAATATAATGTGACTAGAATATTTAATAAATATGTATTTTCTATTTAGTGAATATATTATTTATTTATTTATTTCAGAATAATGTAGTGTGGTTTATTAAGTAAATAAATAGTGGTTATTCAATGAGTAATAAATATTTTAGTGGAATGTATTACCATGTTTAATGGTATAGTGAGAAATAATAAATAACGAATATTATTTGATTAAATAATATGAAATGAAATTCGAATATTAAGAGCATGTTGAGAAATCATAACTATAATATTACTATTTGACATTTGGTATTGCATGGATTCAATAAATAATAAATGGAGCTTGTGAAATAATGTTATTTTAACCCTAGGAAAACATAAAATCAATTATATTACTATCTAAGAGTGCATATTCATTTGTCTGGTTATGCACAACCAATTTGGAGAATCCTCTTAAACCCTAGAGAGATCACTTATTCCAGAACACTCCCATGAAGGGAGACATATCTTCTTCAAACTCCAACTCTGAAGCCTTGAGGGAACTAGGATAATGATTTGGAAGAGGTTCTCCTGGAATACAATGAAATATGAAACAAGAAATAGGATTTTTCATGATAGAAACCAAATATTATTGCGATGATTTTTGGGTATTTTTGGAGAACGTGTAGATCACTGATTGGGGGAATCATATATTGATTCCAACAAAAAAACAATGTTGTAATGCATATATGTTGTCATACTCCTCAGATAGGAAAGAATTCCAAAATTGAAATTATTTAATTGATAAAATTAATTTTATATAATATGTGATGATCCCATGTTTAGATTTTGTGTTCTATATATTGTCGATATTATTTAATTCAATTATGTTGATAGTGACATTCATCTTCGTGTAGATGTCAGATTGAGCATCTATCATCACAAAAAAAGAAAAGTTGGGAATGAACCATCACACACTTCTTTTTCACTAGGAACGTACAGTGAGGATATGTTGGGTTGACGGAGGATCCTACACAAAGTATAAAAAGGGTGAGGTATAAGATGGGGAAGGGAGAGTGGGTGTGTAAGGTTATAGAGAGTGGTGGTGGTATCAATGTGGGAGTTGAGAGGGTGAGGAGAGGGGAAATGAATAGTGATGGAGTAGACTGGGCGAGGGGTGTGCTCGAGACAATAAGGCCATGATAGGTGTTTCTTTTTTGGTCATGTGACTACAATGGTGGTCACTTATACTTACCAATAGTGACCACCTTTAGTGATATCCTAATTCAAATAGGTGGAATAGAATGATTCTATATGGTGATTAAAAATGTATTTACACTAAATATATAATTTAATTTGTTATAATTGTTTAAAAAACAATTAAAAATTAATACTAATCAATAATTTAAAAATTAGAATTGAGAAATAGATATTTAATTAAAATTTGGTGAGATAAAAAATTAATAAACTAATTAATATCTTAAGATAAATTGAAAACATTACTTAAATTTAAGATGACTATAAATTTTGATCCATATGTCTTTTTGGGCTCCAAGATATATAAATTCAATTTTTGTGAAGATATATACATTGTGTTTACTTGGACAAACTAAATGGCTTTTTTCTCGAGGTAAAAAATTGTGTAAAAGACCTCTAAAATTGTGTTTTTAGTAGAGATTCCCTGATTTTTTATGGTTTTATGGAATTTTAGCCTGGTTTTAGAGAGAAATCATATATTTTCAATGGATACTAGATTCTTTCAAAGGGATTACACTAATATAGATATTATGGTGTTGAAAATGTACACGTTTTCATATTTCAGTGTTATTTATAATTCAATATATGCCCACATACATACATCTTTTTATAGCATTTTATATAAAATTTTAATTATATAAATAAAAATTTCAATATATTTGCAAAGAAAATATCTTATTAAATATATAAATTTATATAAACTATGTAAGTAAATATTTATTATCCATTTAATTTTAAATAACAATATAACCACTTTATTTACATAATGTATAATTAATATATTTATATATATATATAATAATGCATAAATGTATATGAAACGATTGTATATAAATATTTTTGTTTATATTAATTATAATATATATATACATTTATATTTATATATTCAAATATAATGTAAATATATATATATATATATGTATATGTATATACTACAAAACCAACACACACACACACACATTATGCTAGTAGAAATTGTGTTTGTTTTTTGTCTACATTTATATTTTTTAACTTGATATATTTCAATAATTATATTTTAAAATATATAAACATTCAAATTTATAGATATACAATATTTAATTATATATATATAATGAAACACACACACACACACACATATATATAAGGTGGGGAGAGAGTGAGTGACACACAGAAACACATATACAAATAAAAACACACACACACACAAACACACACAAACATTTATACTCACTACTATAGAATCACTAATATTTTGCAGTGCCCTTTATCAACACTAACAAAAATTGCAGATAATGGGGGGTTTTATTAGAAGTAGATAAAATTACTTATAATGGATTGGCTTTTATGATTCCAAAATTCAATGATACATTAATCAAACGTAGTGATAGGGATAATGATGTAGATTATTCAGATAATAGTCAAGATGTCATGTAGACCACTGCAAAGAAAAAAGTGGATGAAATTATTTAACATGAGAAAATTAAATTCTCCTCAATGTTACAAAAAATAATGAAAAAAATTCTACCTACAACCACAAGGAATACTAAATAAAAATGAGTTCATAATTCTACTTTCATAAAGAATAATAAGTTCCATCTTAATAATAAAAATGAAATATAGCTCATATTATCTATTAAGGAACCATTGGTCATCTTTTCCCCTCCCATTCAAAAGATGGATGAGTCAATGGATAGAACCCCCAAACAAGTAAAATGTCACTTCTCATGATCTTAGTATGATAATAGTTTCATCTAACTTTAATAATAATGGAGTTTCTAGTGGTGTACGTTTTGATGGTACTGTTAGTGGCATGCAACATCCTTATATGTCAATAGATTCATAGGCTTAGTAGGTCCCTAACATAGTTCAAGAAACTATAATGTGAAAGGGATGTAGGTTGATGTATTTACTCTAAGGATTGGCACTAATTAGGCCCATAGTGGGTAGAATGAAAACCTGACACACAACTTGAATGATGCAACAATGGTTCCATGGGTCGACCCCGCTAAATGAGATGAACCAAATTCTATGTATTCAACTGGTATCCTAACTATTAGCCCAGAAAGTGGAATTAACGTTCCATCTTCAATGTACACTATTTCTATTTCTAATATTTTTGTTAAGAATATGAATCCTTCTCTAGATTATTGTGGTTATAAATATCTTACAGGACGATGTGCATATATAGGGACATCATGAATGGATGAACAAACCCTTGGTGATTCATCCAATTGAATTATATTGTGTGTAGAACCTGGTCATAGGAATAATGGTCATGTCTAAGAAACATGTGACACTAAAAGTCATAGGAGACCAAATTCATCATAAAGGGCTCAAAGAAAGGTTTCACAACCCCCTAATGGCCATATGATGATGAGATTAGTTGAATCCAGTACAAAAGAAGTTTTGGTTCCAATTAGAAGCAACCCATCTATGGCTAGGAAGGAAAAATAAAATGTTCATATATATAACATGATTTACATGCTTGTTGTTTCCACCAGTGATGATGATGAAAAAAGAGTAACAGTATATCTAGATCTCAAATCATAAAGCCTGATTCTGTGGTTGTTCTTTTGGATGATAATGATGGCCCGTGGATTCATTTTAAGACTTGGAGTAGGGGACTATATACTCATTATAAGGGTTGACTCCTTCCTTAGAATAGTATGATCACTCACTCCCGAGAGATTTAAATACCTTTTATTCTTGTTTTTTAAATACTATGGGTTTTCAGTTCCTCTTATGTTCTGTTTCAATTTTTTTTCAAAACAATTTATTTCAACCCTCAACCTTTATTAAATATTGATAAGGTGTATCTCTATCGAATTAGTATTTTTTTAATTTATTAATTTTAAATATTATTTATACATGATTATTCATTAAAATATTTAATTTTTTTAATATATATATATATATTCATATTTTTATTTATATTAGTTACTCTTGGTTGCAATTACATTTAAACATACATACAACGCACACACATAGGCAGGAAAGGTAGGCCATAAGCCCCTAAAATGATATCCCACCCATTAATCTTTATTTATTTATATATTATATATAGGCGAATTGGATATATTATGCATTACTAAGACCAATGGAAATTAGGTACCAATAAATGGCCCAATAGGGCCCAGACCAACATGTTAGAGTCATCTGTGCATGTCCCTACCACCCACATCAACATCTCCTGCCAGAGTATCCTTACGTCCTATAATACCACAACATCAACAAGGTTGAAATATGTTCATTCAGTTTCTTTTATAGCTCTTCCATTCCAGTCTACATCACTACCATACCATAATTGTCATGCAACCATCATAACCCTCCCACTAATCGGTATCAAAAACAGCCCACTAGCACACTAATCCATCACCAACACATAACCTCCATTAGAGTCGAGTATAGTCCCTCAACTCCACTGCCCTGTGCAATCCAACACGATCTTATTGTCCCACTCTTCTCTTCACCGAGGACTCGAGAAGCCACCATCGGAGGCACAAGTGACCCTTGCATCTTCTTGCTACATGGTTTCCCCAAAAATGTCTCCCACTGGGCTGGCCCATCTCAATATAGAAAGTGCCTCTACATTAAATACCAACAAATTAGAGACCGTCACAAATTGAAGCCTGGACCTGATGCAGCTTAATAGGGCTACCCAAAATCTTTTCCAAAATCCAACATTCATGATATTTTTATATAGTGAAAAGTATTTTAGCATTAAATATTATAATTAATTAAAAATATAGGTTAATTTTTATTTTGTATTGAGTAATAAAAATTTAATGTGATTTTTATAAAAATATAATTTTTTAAGTCAATTTAACATATATTGGTATTATATATTTATATATTAATTACATTGACATATATACATAATTAATGCAATTTTATAATGAAACACACACACACACATGATATTTCTATCATTTATTCATTTTTTATTCATTTTATAATTTTATTTATTAAAATTATATATTTAATATATTATATTTTAATTAGTAATTTTTTTGAATTTAAATTTTTTTACTTATTACATACTACTTATTACTATTTAATATTTTTATAATTTATTCATATTTACATTTATTTATACATTAGTAATACTAATTATTTTTTAAAATTTTTCTGTCATTTATTCATGTTTTTAAGATTTTTTTATTTAATCAATTTTTAATTTATATTGTTAACTACTTATTCAATAATATTAAATTTTCAATATGGTTATGATTTATATAATTAATTTTTATTAATTAAAATTTTAACATATATTCATTTTAATTTTTTTGTAACATATATTATTAAAAATAATTATGCAATTTCTTAATACTTTTCAATATATTGATTTTTAATTATTAAATTTAACTCTTTTTTAAAATCAATTAATTTAACTACAACAGTTCAAATAGGGAATTAGAAAGAAACAAAGAAACTAGTACACCTATAAGTACTCTGGGAGACTCAGCCTCGAGACCTTATACGAGATCCATCAAAGGTGTTACCACTAGGCTAATTCCCTGGGGAAACATCAATACATTTAATATTATTTAATATTATTTATTCACTAATAATGCTTATTTTTTATTATAATTTAGTTATTTTTATTATTTATTTTATTTAAATTTAATCTTTTTTTAATATGTATTTTTACTTATTTGATTTGAGTTTGAGGAAGGGTATTTTTATAATTGGCAGAGAGTTCCATTTGGACTTAATTGGTTTGATTACTCATTACATTGCTAGTAGTACATGTTTCACATGATGATAGATCCCCCTACGATGACGATCTAGATTTTTTCTACCAAGTTTATCTCTCCCATTTAAGAATCCATCAACTCTAAAATTTATTAGGAACATAGTTGGATGATATTGGTGTACCGATAGTAGGAAAAGAGTGTTAAAAAAATCAATTTTGCCCTCACATTTACGTAGATGTTCATGTCTCATAAATTCCAGTGGAATGATTTCTAATTGAAATCAAAAAAGAATGACAATGTTGACAACAAGTGTGCTTTGAATCATGGGTTGATATTTTTTTCATTTCTATAATCACATGGGACATGATCATTCTAATTATAATTATAATTCCAAGGTTCATCATGATGAGTTCCAAGTAATATTATATGAGGCTAGATGTGTTCATATAGAAATTATTCTATAAAATTCGGTAATCATTATGATGATGTGACTTTAAAATATGGTGATAATGGATACAAGCCAATCACAAGTTTGGTTAAGGAAATTTTTGATGTTGAGCATCTGTCATCTTATGCTGAAGTAGTTAGATAGGTGTATAAATCAACTATGATAGATAGTGAAAACCACCATGAGTAGGACAAAAAGAGAAATAAGAATTAGTTATTGCTGGCTAGATGTGATGTTGGTCTTATAAGAGTACATCCGTTGAAAGCCCAGGGGAAAACACTGCTCGTCCTATAATGAAATCTTGACCCTTGTATACTGGTATGGGAATAAGGAAGGATCATTGGAGCTTAATGATTTCCTAGGAGGATTCAGTGTATCAATACATATTTAATCAGTTTTATACTAATATGAAGATAATCTCATGCTCTTACCCATCTAGTGTCACTTTACAATTCAGGTAGGGTATATAAAGAATCATCCAATTTTGGAAGCCACCAATAGGTTTGTGTGTCTTAAACTTCTTCACCCTGATCATGAGGAAGTTTAGTTGAATAATATGAATTCTATGCATAAGATTAAGGATCAAGATGTTCAGCCACCGTCAGAATTTGAGCAAGAGGGTAACCATGCAATATAAGAGTTTCCTTATCTAGGATTTTCTCATATGATGAATCTATTTTTATTTCATATGTATGTGAATAATACCTACATACCAGAGATATTTATTGTTCTATGAATAATAATTGAATGAAGGGGAATATTGATAGGATAAATCACACATTGAAGAAAAACAATGAATACTTGGAGTAGTAAATATCACTTTTTTTCCAAAACCCAATAAGAATAGACCTATAATGAAGCCTGATGATTTTAAAAAGGACCATTTTAGTGGTTATCAATGACTAATACCAGCAACAGACTAATAGAAATATTTTATAGGAACTAAAAAAATAACATTGCAATAAATATCACAAGAATTGATATTACATTCTAATGAGATGGTGGAAGATAAATTTACTATTCAATCCTTAGTTGAAGATTTTAAAAGGATCTATGATTTATGACTCAACATTGACACTAATGACTAATAATTGGATTGGAACAACACTCAAAATAGAGTTTTTATGGGGTTTCAATGAAGGTAAAATCAATATAAAATAATGTCTTAAAATCTTGGAAAATATAGATTCTCTAACTTAATATCAAATTTGTGATGAGATAGAATAAGATAAGTATAAGGCCCCAGCCTTAAACCTTACTTAATCTTGAGTTATTACAAGATTACACATTGAAGATCTTTTCAGGTTTAGAGTTTTAGAGAATTAGATCATGAAACTTGCATTACATTCCACATTTAAAAAAAGTGGTAACATAAAAGATAGTATTCATTCATCCCATCAACAGAAACAAATTTAAAATTAAACATGGATTCTTTTTTGACACATCCTTGACACTATCATCACATCATGTACCTTTCCCTTGACCTGTGAAAAACATTTAAAAAACATGGGATGAGAATAAAAAGCTCAGTAAGGGTTATAAAAATATGGAAAGGAAACATGAGTTCATATATACATAAGAATGAAATCATACTTTACCCATAAAACATAGGCACTTTAACATACCTCATCAAATCATGAATAAATCATAGATATCATAATACATAAAAGGTAACTTGAGGCATTCATAACATTCTTACGTAGGGAGTAACCCTCTTGGTTACGTTTGGAATACCCACAACAGTATATTCCCTAAATCTCTTCGGAGAAACCTTAATGTTTCACTCCTTCGCTTTACCCAATGCATTAGAGAGCTATATCAGGCTCACCCGCCCTTAGTTTATCACGGAACCACCTGTCTTCATAATAATTCCCAAGAACCTCAACATAATCGTATCACATAAAACATGCATAAAGGAAACATAACATTTCCACCTTTAAATCACAAGATATCAATACAACACATTGATATAAAAACATTATGAAAACCATTTTCAATACCAAAATAATATATAAGTGAAATATGGTATTTATTTTTCTTTTAAAAATAAGTTATGGCTTGTAGAGGAAGCCGAAACTCAAATAATAGTCACGACGGCGGAGAAGTCATTGTCACCACATAAGTACGACAAAAACATTCCATTTTGTCGTTTAATAAACACTTCGTATAAAAAATATTCCTTTTGAACAAATGTAAAATTCAAAAGGGTTTATACACCATATAAAAGATGGTTATGTATAAAACAGAATATGCCTCAATGAAAGGAGATTGAGACGAAGTCCCTTACAAAGACGGTATCCTTGGTGTAAGGATAAATCAATTACATAATTATGTGTGACAAACGAATACACCAAATATAAGTGGATATTATGTGTAAAATAATCAAAGGTCATTCACACATATTCAAAGGATGACTTATTCAATAACTACATGTTGAACCCAAAGAAATCGAAATTGGGTTAAGAAGTTCCCTTGACAGTCTAACAGCGTCACATCAAAATGAGTTGATGAGAGATAAGAAAAGGGTATCTTATAACTTGGACATAAAATTTTCATCAATAAGGATATATTAGAATATATCCCAACATCACAATATGTAAATTAAAAGACCCAACAAAAGAAGTCTTTTAAAAAGAGGAGGGTGAAAGGTTCCCTTACCGACATGGGTATTTTTCGAGACATGCACCCCGTGAAAGAAGGACAATACAAAATTGATGTAAATACTCATAAATGAAAGTATATTACACATTTAGTAAAATAATGGGTAGTAAATACACCACTCAAAGTAAATTTTGGAAAATGTAGCATAAATCTCACGAGAATAAAAGTGACATGAAAAATCCCTTACGAAAACTCGGCAGCCTAACGGCGCCACTTAAAACTTACAAAAATGGATTGATGAGATAAAATGGGGTCTATCATCATATTAAAATAAGGTTTACGGAAAGAGGAATATAAAATAACATCCCCAAACATAACAAAAAGGATCTTAAAATAAGTTACATAAAGGAGAGTACTTAAAAAGAAAGAGAGGGGTTAGATCTCTTACGAAAATTCGGCAGCCTAAAGGCGCCACTCAAAACTTCCAAAATGGATTGATGAGAGAGAATAGGGTCTATCATCATATAAACATAAAAATTACATTAAGTGTAATATAAAATAACATCCCAATAACAATAAATACGAGCTTTAAAAGTAATTACATAAAACAGTGTACTTAAAAAGAAAGAGAGGAGTAGGATCCCTTACCTCATGTCCAACTTGTCTTGTTTGTTTCTTTATATTCCTGAATAATAAACTTCAGTCAATTAATAAATGACTAAGTACCTACTTTAGAGATTATTATTCAGTTCATATCACATATTATAATGTTATAATAATTGTTTAATAATGTAAGTTCATATCAGACATTTTTGCCGATGTTTGGTACATGAGTCAAAAATGAACTTGTTTGAAAAAATATTGCCCATGTAGTTATAAGTAAATAATTTCCAGAATAGTATTAATGATTAAAATATCATATATATCCAGTAAATATTCATTTTATACTATTCCATATCATTTGGAGATAAAAAACAAAAAGCACTATTCATGGAGACGGTAGGCCGTACGTACGCATGAACACTACTTTCATTTTTTGTCATATTAATGGAATAAAAAAAAATGAGAGAGATATATATATGTTATAATTCCATAATTATACCCATAATTTAGATTTAATATATTACATATATATCTATTATATATATGTACTTATAATATTACATAACATTTTGAGATTTGAAATGAAATGTACCGTTCATGGAGACGGTAAGCCGTACGTACACATGAACGCTACTCCCATTTCTATTTCATATTTAATGGAATTAAAACATAATGATATATAATAGTATTTTAATTCCATTATGTTATCATATATAATATCATTAAATATATCCTTTATAAATACCACATTTGGTATTAACGAATCAAATCACTTTGGGGGGGCGGTAGTCCGCACTTCCTTAAATGAAGATATCACGTTTACCCATAATGGAATCCATAAATGTATGCCATAAATGAAAGATACATAAGCTTAAGTAAAACATAAACATATTATATATCAAATATAAATATATTTTCATCTTAACGGCCACCTTTGAAGGTGTGAGAAGAATGTTGAACAATCATCGTGTTGGGAGGCAGAAATTCGCCATCCACGGAAACGGTATGTTCTTTAACCATTATATGTAGGTGTCTGTAAGTGTAGCTCGAATTCTTATTATAAAAACATCCTTTTATATTGAAGTATACTGGATTTGTTACAAAATTAATGAATAAAAAGAGTTTAGGGTGTTGGAGAAGCAAAATAAAACAAAAGGACAGAAGTGAAAACATTACCTTAAAATCGGGTAACTCCCTTTGGTTTGAGCTCAAAGTCTTACTTGGGAAGACTTCTACCCAAAGTGAGGATTCAAGGAGTAAGAGAGGGAAGTGGAGAGAAAAAATGGTCAGGGTTTGGCCTAGCCAAAGGCTTTGGGAGTGTGGGTAAGGAGGTAGAGGTGGGGGCCTTTAATAAGAGGAGAGGAGGGGCACTCTTGTGAAGTTACAAAATGATACTTTATTTTCAAAAGCGTTTCGGATTTTAAAGGTCCCACATTGATGTATTTAGAGGATAAGATGATAAGGGTTCGAAATCCACTCATCCAATAGGTTTTGGACATGTGTAGGTCTTAGATATTACATTATCATTCCATTTTATTTAAATCGTTAAATAATTAGGTCATCACTGCATCATCATGATGTCATAAATAATTTACATTATATAATGTATAAAAATTATAAAAAAATACTATGATGTATTAAATCTTTTTATATTTCCAATGACTATTTATAGTAAAAAATATGACTTGTATAACCCCATGTAAAAATTGTTTTAGTAAAACATCTCATGTTTGTGTCATTTTTACTTTAACATTAAATAAAAAGACATTTATGTCATTTCACAACCAAAGTGGCTCCATGGGGTCCCCAAGTTGACCCATGGATTGTTGTGGTCGTCCATGACACATCCAAGGAGGGTTGTACATGTTTCTAGGTCATTTAAGTTTATTAAAACATTATTCCTACCATAAACAACACTAATTACCTGTAATCGCAATTAAAAACATAATAAGTTACTATTCACCAAAAAAAATATTTTTATCTCATTGAACCACATTTTACTTCTTAATGACAACCATGTATGTAGGATTTTTGAAATTCGAAACAAAATTATGAAAAAATTTCATTTAAACGGAAAAATCAGTTTTTATAAGTACCACTTAGTGGTTTCACTATTCATCAAAAATTGATGTTTTTCAGAAAAATCCCAAAAATTTACGCAAAGCTGTATTTGATATTCGGAATTCAAAAATGAAGTCTATTTTAAAAAATTCAAAACATATAAGTCACATTAATTAATTTAATAATTAATTCCCACTATCAGAGAAAATAGAGTGTTTTTATGAAACAATAAGTATCAAAAGATTGACACTAGTTTAAGTCTGATTTCAAATTGAAATTAATTCCAACGACCACTATTGGATTTAATGGTAAAAAGATATTATAATTTCACTTTCAAACCAATTAAAAAGATAATATAATCATATAAATAAATTATATTAAAAAGATGTTTTGAATTAAAATACAACATTTTATACTATTCATTAAAAAAATGAACTTTATCGGAAAGATACCAAAAATTTACACAAAGTAAATTTTGATGTCCCAATTCTTAAGAAGAGTTTTATTTGGTCCAATAGATTGTATAAGAGTAAACAAAACTATATTTAATGAAGGTTCGCCATCAAAAGGCGAGAAGTGAACCTTTAGTGAAAACTAGGGCATATACGGCTAAAATTGAATTCTTTCCGTATTTTAAGCCTTTATCTTTCATTGGATAAATGAAAAAACATTTAAAAACATATATAATCATATTTTATATATTTATATCCATTCCCACAAATACAACGGCTACATGTTGACTACCATTTAAAACAATATTATTTTATTATTAGATTACAACGTAAGATTCCCAAGAAACTCGTTGTTGCGTGTTGGGTACGCCATTGAGCATAGCGTCCCCATTAAAGTCATATTAATATTTTATTCACAAATATGGATAAATATGAAAATGTCATATTCTTTATTTACCTGGTTTGTTACATCCTTCCCCCCCTTTTGGGAATTGCGTCCTCGCAATTTTTAAAATTGAGCTTGGAAACATCTTTGAAAGTCCCACATCAGAACAAGAGTCAGTAAAACAATAACGTTAAAATAAAGGAAGATAAGTACAGAGGTCACCCGAGTTAACCCATACTAGGATTCCATGTAGAAAAACATGGACATGGAAGAAAAAGAAAAGGGTCATGTTCTTGAGAGAGAGTGATAGTAAACATGTATAGGAGAAAGTTAACCATAAGAAAATCACAAACTTGTGATGGGTTAAACGGTATTCGATTCCCCAGTAGGAAAAGTTAATAGACAATATATTTGTTTTAAGTTACTTTTTGAGGATGAATTTATTCATAAGGAAACATAATCACTTATCTTGTTGACTTTCAACTTTTAATATATTCCTTAATCAAACTCATATTTTTTCTAAAAGACCAGTATTTAGGGAGACTTCTTCGCACTAAGAGTACTATAATCAACTTCTAGAGAATCACCTAATCCACCAAAGAGAACTATATACTTCCCATGTCATTAGGATCTAACCAAATCCAAAACAAAAAAGTTTAGTACAAGGTCAGATAATCCAGAAAAGGATAACCCTTTAAAAAGAAAATCTATGCTTAATCTCCAAAATTTGTCCAACAAAACCCAAAGTTCAACAAGGACCATCCGATAAACAATTTTTCCATAAAATTATTCAAAGTAAACCAATATAAGATTGAACCCCGAATATTATAAGGATTTAGTCACATAGTCTTCCAAGTTAAATCATAACATTTATCTCCAAACAACATCAGTTGCTCCTAAAGTCTCGTATTGAAAAGTAATTAACCTGATCACATATCCTCCATGATAGGTTAATATTTTTCATAAATAACTGAAAATAAACTAACTCTTAATTCATAAAATCATATAACTAAAAATAATCAGTCAAACTAACCAGGGACTTCACGTAGTCCAATGGTATGCGATAAATACCAGTTTCACTTTGGTTGTGTGTTCGATTCCCGCAGCTTTGTCTGACACGACGGGTAGTCACACGGTCTGTGTGTTGTCCTTTTTACAAAACTATATAATTGTAAAATCATTCCCCAAAAAGGGACAAAATCATCAAAAATAACCATAAGATAATTTAACCTCAATTTTATCTCATGCCTTTCACTTCAATCATAACATATAGTAACCCATAATTACCACAAAAGTAAGGATCATATAAACCCAAATGGTTCTTTATAACTATGTCCACAAAAGAAATGATAACTATTCATTGAATAAAATTTTCATATATTAAACATCAGGGTTACACATAATATAAAAAGTCTTCTAATGTAACCCCATCATCAAAAGTGACTTAATACTCTTAATAATTTCACCATAACTCTTGAATCCCTTATATGTTGACATCTTACTCATTATACATTCTTCATGATCTATTAACCATTCCTTTCCAACTTATTCCGAAATACCTCTTTCCTACAAACAAAATCATGAATCTTATACTAAGATTCCAAAATAGGAAATTAATAGTCATGAAATAATACATACCTTTGATTGGTCATTGTCAGTTTCTTCATCCTCAATCGGAATGGCATTAGGTATTGGTAAATGAACATTTGTACGCTCTTGGTGATCCCATTCATGAAACATCTTCATAGGACATGTGTTTGCATAATGACCATGGACACCACATTTAAAACATTCAATTGATCCCTCAGAAAGAACTTACTTCCCCTTCCTCGAGTCAACTGGATGCTTCCTTTTTCCCTCGAAGGTTCTTGCTTTATTACCTTCATTTCCACATCTATAGAATATCTCTATCCCTTTGAAACATTTTCCTAGCTGTTTCTTTACACATCTTTGACACATAGGTTTTTGAACACACTTACGTTTATGATTATTACTTGTACTTCTGTAGGGATTTGTTTCTCGCATATATGATGCCTTAGAGAAATCACCAAGGTTTAGGTGGTCAATAATGACTCCAGATAGTTGGTTGAGGATAATCACAAGGGTTCTCATTGTAGCTCCAATATCATTCAGTTGCTTGCTCAAAAAACTATCACAGTTTCCTTCACATCCACTAATACTTTGGTTCCTACTAGATCCAGTCATTTACTAAAACCAAAAAGGTAAGTGTGAGTATATCAAAAAAACCATAATGTACTAATGAGGAAGATAAACCCTAAGATATACTTACTCATTCACTTTATCTAAAACTAGGACTCTTTCTAAAATACTAACCATTATGGTAATGCCACTTATGCTTAAAGAATACCCTAACCTCTAAAGTTATCTAAAACGACCTTTGATACCATCTATAAGGCCCCAGTCATAAACCTTACTTAATATTGAGTTATTACAAGATTACATATTGAGGATATTTTCAAGTTTAGAGTTTTAGATAATTAGATCATGAAACTTGCATTACATTCTACATTTAAACCAAGTGGTTACATAAAAGACAGTATTCATTCTTCCCATCAACGGAAACATATTTAAAATAAAACATGGATTCTTTATTGACACATCCTTGACACTATCATCACATCATGTACCTTTCCCTACCTGTGAAAAAAATTTCAAAAACATGGGATGAGCATAAAAAGCTCAGTAAGGGTTATAAAAATATGGAAAGGAAACATGAGTTCATATATACATAAGAACGAAATCATACATTTCCCATAAAACATAGGCACTTTAACATACCTCATCAAATCATGAATAAATCATAGAAATCATAAGACATAAAAGGTAACTTGAGGCATTCATAACATTCTTACGTAGGGAGTAACCCTCTTGGTTACGTTTGGAATACCCACCATAGTATATTCCCTAAATCTCTTCAGAGAAACCTTAACGTTTCACTACTTCGTGTTACCCAATGCATTGTAGAGATATATTGGGATCACCCGCCCTTAGTTTATCACGGAACCACCCGTCTTCATAATAATGCCCAAGAACCTCAATATAATCGTATCACATAAAACATGCATAAAGGAAACATAACAATTCCACCTTTCAATAAAAAGATATTAATACAACAAATTGATTTAAAAACATTATGAAAACCATTTTAAATACCAAAATAAATGAAAAGTAAAAAATGGTAATTATATTTCTTTTAAATAGAAGGTATGGCTTGTAGAGGAAGCCTAAACTCAAATAATGGTCACGACGGCGGAGAAGTCGTTGTCGCCGCATTCGTACGACAAAAACATTCCCCTTTGTCGTTTAATAAACACTTCGTATAAAAAAGAATAATTTTGAATAAACGTAAATGTCAAAGGGGTGTATACACCATATAAAAGAAGGTTGTGTATAAAACAGAATATGCCTCAATGAAAGGAGATTGAGACGAAGTCCCTTAAAAAGACGATGTACTTGGTTTAAGGATAAATCAATTACATAATTATGTGTGACAAACGAATACACCAAATATAATTGGATATTAAGTGTAAAATAATCGAAGGTCATTCACACATATTCAAAGGATTACTTATTCAATAACTATATGTTGAACCCAAAGAAATCGAAATTGGGTTATGAAGTTCCCTTGACAGCTAAACGACGTCACATCAAAATGAGTTGATGAGAGATAAAAAAAGTGTATCTCATAACTTGGACATAAAATTTACATCAATAAGGATATATGAGAATATATCCCAACATAAAAATATGTAAATTAAAAGACCCAACAAAAGAAGTCTTTTAAAAAGAGGAGGTGAAAGGGTCCCTTACCGACATGGGTATCTTTCGAGACATGCCCCCCGTGAAAGAAGAACAATAAAACATTGATGTAAATACTCATAAATGAAAGTATATTACAAATGAGTAAAATAATGGGCAGTACATACACCACTCAAAGGGAATTGTGGAAAATGTAGCATAAATCTCACGGGAATAAAAGTGAGATGAAAAATCCCTTATGAAAACTCGGCAGCCTAACGAAGCCACGTAAAACTTACAAAAATGGATTGATGAGATCAAATAGGGTCTCTCATAATATTAAAATAAAGTTTACAGAAAGAGGAATATAAAAAACATCCCCCAACATTACAAAGAGAAGCTTAAAATAAGTGACATAAAGGAGAGTACTTAAAAATAAAGAGAGGGGTTAGATCTTTTACGAAAATTCGGCAGCCTAACGGCACCACTCAAAACTTTCAAAATGGACTTATGAGAGAGAATAGGGTCTCTCATCATATGAACATAAAAATTACAGTAAGATTAATATAAAATAACATCCCAATAATAAGAAAGATTATATTTAAAAGGAATGACATAAAAGTGTGTACTTAAAAAGAAAGAGAGGAGTAGGATCCCTTACCTCAACTCCAACTTGTCTGGTTTGTTTCTTTATATTCCTAAATAATAAACTTTGGTCAATTAATAATTGCATAAGTACCTCATTTAGAGATTATTGTTCAGTTCATATCACATATTATAATGTTATAATAATTGTTTAATAATGTTAGTTCATATCAGACGTATTTGCCGATGTTTTGTACATGAGTCAAAAATGAACTTGTTTGAAAAATGATTTCCCATGTATTTATAAGTAAATAATTTCCAGAATAGTATTAATGATTAAAATATCATATATATCCAGTAAATATTCATTTTATACTATTCCATATCATTTGGAGATAAAAAACGAAATGCACCGTTCATGGAGACGGTAGGCCGTACGTACGCATGAACGCTACTTTCATTTTTTGTTAGATTATGGAATTAAAACAAAATGAGAGAGATATATATATATGTTATAATTCCAGAATGATATCCAGAATTTAGATGTATTATATTACATATATATCCAATATATATATGAACTTATAATATTACATAACATTTTGAGATAAGAAATGAAATGTACCGTTCATGGAGATGGTAAGCCGTACGTACGCATGAACGCTACTTCCATTTCTATTTCATATTTAATGGAATTAAAACATAATGATACATAATAGTATTTTAATTACAGTATGGTATAATATATAATATCATTAAATATATCCTTTATACTAACCACATATGGTATTGACGAATCCAATCACATTGTGGGGGCGGTAGTCCACATTTCCTTAAATGAAGATACCGCGTTTACCCATAATGGAAACCATAAAGGTACGCCATAAATGAAAAATAAAGAAGCTTAAGTAAAAGATAAACATATTATATATCATATATAAATATAGTGTCATCTAAATGGCCACTTTTCAAGGTGTTAGAAGAATGTTGAACAATCATCGTTTCGGGAGACAGAAATTCGCCATCCACGGAAACAGTATGTTCATTAACCATTAAATGTAGTTATGTGTAATTGTAGCTCTAATAAATCTTATGAAAACATACTAGTATATTTAATATAATTTATTTGTTACAAAATAAATGAATAAAAAGAGTTTAGGGGGTTGGATAAGCAAAATAAAACAAAAGGACACAAGTGAAGACATTACCTTAAAATCTGGTAACTCCCTTTGGTTTGAGCTCAAAGGCTTCCTTGGGATGACATCTGCCCAATGTGAGTCTTCAAGGAGCAAGAGAGGGAATTGAAGAGACAAAATGGGCAGGGGATGTCCAATTCAAAGGCTTTGGGTGTGTGGGTAAGGAGGTAGAGGTGGGGGCCTTTTATAAGAGGAGAGGAGGGGCACTCTTGTAAAGTTACAAAATGTTACTTTATTTTCAAACTCTTTTCGGATTTTAAATGTCCTAAATTGATGTATTTTTAGGATAGGGTGATAAGGGTTCGAAATCCACTCATCCAATAGGTTTTGTACATGTTTAGGTCTTAGATATTACATTATATTTCCATTTTATTTAAAACGTTAAATAATGAGGTCATCGCTGCATCATCATGATGTCATAAATAATTTAATTTATTTAATGTCTAAAAATTATAAAAAATATAATATGATGTAGGAAAGCTTTTTATCTTTCCAATGACTATTTATATTCAAAACTATTACTTGTATAACCCCATGTAAAAATTGTTTTAGTAAAACATTTCATGTTTGTGTCATTTTTACTTTAACATTAAATAAAAAGATATTTATGTCATTTTCCAACCAAAGTGGCTCCATGGGGTCCCCAAGTTGACCCATAGATTTTCTTGGTCGGACATGACACATCCAATGAGGTTAGGATATGTGTATAGGTCATTTCATTTTATTAAAACATTATCCTACCATAAACTACACTAGTTACCTCTAATCGCGATTAAAAACTTTATAAGATACTATTCACCAAAAAATTATTTTTATCCCATTGAACCACATTTTAAATCTTAATGACAACCATTTATGTTGGATTTTTGAAATTCAAAACACATAGATGGAAATATTTCATTTAAACGGAAAAATCAGTTTTTATAAGTACCACTTAGTGGTTTCACTATTCATCAAAAATTGAAGTTTTTCAGAAAAATCCCAAAATTTCACCCAAAGCTATATTTGATATTCCGAATTCAAAAATGAAGTCTATTTTAAAAAATTCAAAACATATAAGTCACATTAATTAATTTAATAATTAATTCCCGCTATCAGAGCAAATAGCGTGTTTTTATGAAACAATAAGTATCAAAAGATTGACACTAGTTTAAGTCCGATTTCAAAGTGAAATTAATTCCGACAACCACTATTGGATTTAATGGTAAAAATATATTCTAATTTAAATTTAAAACTAATTCAAAAGATAATCTATTCATATAAATAAATTAGATTAAAAAATATGTTTTGAATTAAAATACAACATTTTACACTATTCATTAAAAAAATGATCATTGTCGGAATGATACAAAAAATTTAAAAAAAGTAAATTTTGATGTCCCAATTCATAAGAAGAGTTTTATTTGGTCGAATAGAATGTATAAGAGTGAACAAAACTATATTTAATGACAGTTCGCCATCAAAAGGCGATAAGTGAACCATTACTGAAAACTAGGGCATATACGCCTAAAAATGTATTCTTTCTGTATTTTAAGCCTTTATCTTTTATTGGATAAATGAAAAAACATTTATAAACATATATAATCATATTTTAGTTATTTATATCCATTTCTGGCAATACAACGGCTACATGTTAACTACCATTTAAAATAATATTATTTTATTATTAGAGTGCAACGTAAGATTAAAAAGAAACTCGTTGTTGCGTGTTGGGTACGCCATCGAGCATAGAATCCCATTTAAAGTCATATTAATATTTAATTCAAAAATATGGATAAATATGAAAATGTCATATTTTTTATTTACCTGGGGTGTTACAATAAGTTTATCATTGAATCGATTTTCAAAAGGTACCATAGATCATACAATATAAGGCATATTTAAAATTGCGTGGAATACCCATTCTTGGTGTAACAACTTTATATTAACTTCAAGGATATTAATGTTCACTACTACAAATATAGCCTCTAACAATGCTAAAATTGGCATTTTTATCGAACACAAAGTTGATTATCAAAGAGTGATTGGAATTAATAGGGTTTTATCACTGCTAAAGAAGGACTGATAAAGAGACAATTTATTAGTGCTATAAAAACCCTTGAAAAAGGATCCTTTATCAACACTTTTTTATGTGCTAATAACGGAACCCTTTTATTTGGGCATTTCATTAACACTGATAAGGGACACCCTTTATCAGGGTTATAAAAAGAACTGATAAAGCTTCCCATTATCTGGCCAATGAATAGTGTTGATAAAGGGGCAAACTATTGTAGTGTTCTGTTAAAATTATAACACATTGTATTTGAAAAAAAACAAAAAGTGTTGGAAATATCGTTTGAAAATATAGTATTTAAATAAAATAAAATTTACAACACCGATGAAGAAAAAACACAATATTATATAAATAGAAAACATTTATTTTTTATTGCATGAGTAAGTAAAAATTATCATGGTCATTTGAAAATAGAATTGTTCCATCGTCTTTAGCCCCTATACCTGATAATGATATTATTGAACAAACCATCACATATTTAGAAAACAAATTCACATGTATAAAAAACAATTATTATGTTATTAATACTATAATGAAATAAATTAAATGAAAATTGGCAATTTGAAACTAAAATACACACACTTCGACTCATACTCGGAACACCATTTATCAGATTCATCTGTAGTCAATTCTTTCACATGAAACCATTTATTGTTTGACATCAAGAATTATATGGGTGAATATGAACTAAATATATATAATATAAAAATTATAAGGAAATTATTTATTTAATATTATATATATTATGAGAAAAAATGAACTTGTTTTTATCATTTTTGGCGATGTGATGCTGGTTTTTATAAAATAGCACTTATATAGAGGAAACATGCATATAGAGTCATACCAACAACATCATGTGTTATATTTATGAGTGATAAATTTATATATGTAAAAAATTATTGATGGATAGTTTTCATAAATTATAAAAAAATATGAATGCATTTTATCTGTTTGGAGTATGTCACTGTTTTTTTAATTAAAATGTTATTTTAATGTGGAAACACACACCTTAAGTCATACTAGTCACATCATGTTTAGATTTTATGTGAGACTAATTCCTACACATAAAAACTGAATTTTGAATCATTTTGATTAATTATCAAGTCAATTCAAGTGTGATATATTGGTTTTTTGTGAGCAACAGATTTTTGGAACAAAAATGTCACTTTTAAATTGATATTTGAAAATTTCAGTCATACATGGATCCTCATGTATCCGATTTAGGTGTGAATGATTTATACATTTGAAAAATGATTTATGGGTCATTTTTATGAAGTATAAAATCAATTCTAATTCATTTTATTGGTGTTTAATATGTCACTTCTCTTTTTTACTAAAATTATTGTCAATTTTAAATAAAAAGAAACACATGGAGTCAGGACGATCACATTGTGATTCAGATTGATGTGATAATGATTCCATCATATAGAAAACTACATATAAATATTTTTCCTAAACTATAAAAATAATATGAATGTGTTTACTCTATTTTGACTATGTCCCTTGTCTTTTTTATTAAAATTCTATTTTAAACTCAAAACACATACTTTGTGTCATACCGGTCACATCACATGTATGATTAATGTGATAATTATTTCTAAATTTAAACAATGATTTATGGACAATTTTACAAAATTATGAATTAAATTTGATAATGGTTTCTCATTTTTCAATTAGTGGAACACTTTTTGAACTAGAATGTAAATTTTAAACTTATAACAAACACATTGACTTATATCAAGAACACCATTTATCAAATCATTGTGTGGATTATTCAAAGACATAAAAAAGTAATTATGAATCATTTTACTAAAACATGAAAACAAATTGAATATGTTTTATTGGTTTTGATTATGTCACATGTCTTTTTAACTAAACTAATGCCAATTTTAAATACAAAGAGACACATTGAGTCATACCAATCACACCATGAATCATATTGAGGTGAAGATGATTACTACAAATAAAAAATTATTTATATATCATTTAAATAATATATTAATAAAATTATAAAGTGTTTTACTGGTTTTTATAATTTCAATTGACATTTTTAGAAAAATGTTATTTTAAAATGGAAACATGCACTTTGAGTCATACCAATCACATCATGTGTCAATTTGATGTGAGACTGATTTATGCATATGAAAAATGAAAAGTGTTTACTATTTATAAATTATCATTAAAATATGTGAACTTTTTATGGGTTTTTATTGAGGGACACACTTTTGGAACTAAAATGTCAATTTTAAATTAATATCAGAGACTTTGAGTAATATCGAACACACTATGTATCAGATTAATGTGGAGTTGATTTCTATATGTCAGAAAGGCTTCTAGATCATTGAAATAAATTATTATTACAATATGAACGTTTGATATTATCTTTGTGTATGCCATTATTATTTTTTACTAAAATTAATTTCAGTTGTAATTAAAAAGACACACTTGATGTCATATTGGGAACATCGTGTATTGGATTGAGATAGAACTAATACATGCATGATACAAATGAATTGTGGATAATTTTCTTAAATAATTAAAAAAATATTAAATATTTTCCTCATCATTTTGTATTTTAATTGTACTTTTTACTAAAATTAATGTCAATTTTAAAAAAGGTCATGCTTGGAGACATACTAGTCACACCTCGCATCCAATTGAGATGTGAATAATTTCTACAAATAACAAATGACTTCTGGATTGTTTTAATATAATATTAGAAAAACGATATTTCCTTTAATCAGTTTAGAGAATGTCACATTTTTAATTTTTACTAAAATGTCATTTTAAATAGGAAAATTCATTTTGAGTGATACCAATATAATCGCCTATCTGTTTGATTTGAGACTGATTCTTACACATCAAAAATTACTTATGAATCATTTAAAAAAAATAAAAAGACAAAAAAATAATATTTTCTTATTATAGAACCGGTTACACACTTTTGGAACTAAAATATAAATTTTAAACCAATAACAAATGATTTGAGTTATAACAGGAACATCGTTCAATAGATTGAGGTGAGGATGATTCATACACAAAAAATGACATATGGATCATTTTAATAATTTATCAAAACAATATGAATAATTTTTATAGGTTATAATTCTTTCAATTATCATTTATACTAAAATTAATTTCAATTTTAAATAAAACTATACACTTTGCGTCATTCCAGGCACATTGCATATCTGATTGATGTGATTCAGATTCCTACATGTCAAAAGTACTTATAGATCATTATACTCATGTTTAAAATAATAAATATCTGTTTTATTGATCTTGATTATATCAATTGTATTTTTTTTAAAAAGTTAATGTTGATATTATTTAAGGGGACACACTTCGAGCCATCACAGGTGCATTGTGTAACAGATTAAAATGAAGATGATTCCTAAATTTCAAAAATCAAATATAAATCATTTTATTAATTTATAAAAATATTAAGAATGTGTTTTTCAGTTTTGAGTCGTTAAATTGTGTTTTTTACTAAAATTAATGTCAAGTTTAAATAATGTCACACTTGGTTTCACTTCAGACACACCATTTTTACGATTGAGGTATAGACGATTCCGACACATCAAAAATTACTTATGGGTCATTATTCTAAAATATAATAACAATGTGAATGTATTTTATCACTTTTGAGTATGTGATGTGGGTTTTGAACCTAAATTTAAATTAAAAACTGATAAAATATAGTTTGAGATATACATATCATATTTGGTATCATATTGAGTTACAAATGATTGAGTTTGTGATGTGTTATTTTCTTTCAACTATCTGCAACATGATAGAGAAGAGAGAACAATTTCTATTTAGATGGAAGAGGAATCTCTATGTTTCTTGAAAGGACACATTAAAAATCAACATGTTCTCTCTTTTTTAGAATTCTAAATATAGTAGAAAGTAAAATAAGTCTTCCAAAATGATCTATAAAAAATAAATAATTATTTGAAAAAAATGAAATAAATAAATAAATAAATAACAATAGTTAACATGGTGACAAAACTAACAAAATAATTAGTAGGACTTGAAATTTTTAGGATGTCTATATAAATTATAGACCCTTTTCGTTTTTTTATTGTGTTAGTTGTATCATTTATGTTCAATCAATCATGAGCAGGAGAATCTTCAAACAAACCAGTACAAATCGAGCAATATAAACCACATGTAAAAGAAAATAATTCTTATATCAGTAATAATATAATGAAATAATGTAAAATTAATTAAAGACCATTACATTAACAAAATTTTATTTTTAATGTAAACGAATAAATTTGGCTCATGATATGTATACTATGTATCAGATTGAGGCATGGTTTATTACTACATGTCCCAAATTTTTGAGGGACATATTTCCTAAAGTATTGAAACGATACAAATATGTTTGATTGTTTTTAATTATAAAACATATATTTTTTACAAAAATGTCAATATTATACTATATTCACACAATTCAACTAATACTGTTGGCTTTATGTGACATATTGATCTTAGGTCAATTCTTCCACGTGACAAGTGAATTATGAAACGTTTTCATTATGATTAAAATCAATCCAAGCTTGTTTTATTTGATTTGGCTATTTTGACACATGTTTTAAACTAAAACGGAACATTTCTAATATGAAAATTTAATTAAATAATTATTAGATAAAAATAAAAAGTATATTATCTAAAAAATTAGATAAAATGTTGAGAAAATTAAATAAATAATTCGTAGTAAGTCACCAATTCATGATTTCTGTATATATTCTAACACCATGTATTCTTCCAATTTTTTTAAATAATTGATTTCCCCTACCATAAATCTCCTTGAGAAAAAAAATCAAAATTAATATTTATTCATTATGATATGAATTATTCACACCTCAAATATATTTTTAAGGATATATACCATAGTAGATCTCACATATATTATGTAATCACCAAAATTTGATGTTTGTCAACATTCCAACACCATGTATGCTTCCCACCTGTATCTAAAAAAATTTCCCTCTTCTTTTGTGTATAATGGTTTTCAGTAATCATTTTTAAATAACACAATATATTCGAACAAATAATTACGTAATACTTTTATGAAATTTTATTTACCTTTAGGTACAAATATTTCAGGGATGCTGATATTTCCTTGTTTTATAATATCTCTCATTATTTTTAAACACAATATTCATAATCGTTATTGTTATCATTCTTCATACATGGAAATAAATATTGAAAAAAATTTGTAACTTTTTTTGAAACTTTTTTTAACAGTAAATTATTTCTATATATACCTGAATCCATTTCCATTTGAAGTAATCTATAGGCTTCTATTTTTTAGTCACTGACTCCATTCCATGATTTGGAAAATATTTAGAATCATCCATATCATTAAATATTCTTTTCAAAATATATATAAAAACATATAATTCAATTTTTATCTAAAAAATTATGATTTTAGTTCATTAAATATTCACAGTAGACATCATGCGTGGTCGATTTGATAGATATACATGCATTGGATTGAGAATATGTTGAGTCAATAAGGTTTTCCTTATGACTTTTCCATTCCTTCATGTTTTGAAAATCACAAACACCATATCTTTAAGGAAAATTGCTTTTATAAGGAAATTGCTTTCCTAAGGAAAATCGCTTTTATAAGAAAAATTAGCCTTATCATATTTTCATTCATATTTTTCTTAAGTATGAGTTTCAGATTCATTTTCTCGGAATCATTGAAACTTTGATATAAAGCATTCTGTTTTAGGGTTCGGATTCTGGACAAGAACTATAAGGAAGTTTCATTCCGAATTCTGGATATGAACTCTGACTAAGTTCTATTCCAGATTCAGGATACGAATTCTGAAGAAGAATTCTCATTACGAAATCTAATAAAGAAATCCCATTCCGAATTCTCATTACGAATTCTGAAGAAGAATTCTCATTACGAATTCCAATGAAGAATTCTCATTACGAATTCCAATGAAGAATTACCATTATGAATTCTAATGAAGAAATCGCATTCCGAATTCTCATTACGAATTCTGATAAAGAATTCTCATTACGAATTCTGATGACGAATTCTCATTACGAATTCTGATGATGAATTCTCATTACGAATTCTGATGATGAATTCTCATTACGAATTCTGATGATGAATTCTCTTTACGAATTCTGATGATTAATTCTCATTACGAATTCTGATGAGGAATTCTCATTACGAATTCTGATGATGAATTCTCATCACGATTTCTGATGACGAATTCCTATTCCGAATTCTCATTCCGAATTCACCTATTAAACAGAATCTGATTATCATTGTTTTATACAGTCTGAATTTTTTCATTCTGAACCTTTACTCCGAAATTTCTATTCCGAACCTTTATGTTAGAATTTAAAACGATGTCGTACATTCTGTTACACTCACTTTGTTATAAAACGATGTCGTCTGTTTTGTTATAAACTAACAGTTGTCTAAGTGACACGTGTACAGGTCCCTCCGATCTTTAAGGAAAATATGACCGTTGGAGAAGGAGCCGACCTTACCTATAAATAGGAGCTCATTTGAAAGAGCTTACAATGGATGGAAGAACAATTTGGACTTTGTGCATACATGTTGTTGAAGTGATTTCTAGAGAGAGAGACTCTTATTAACTCTCAAAGCTTCGTGCGACTCCGAATGTTGGTGATTATATTCGAGGGATTCCGGGGATAAGAAGACAGAGGTGTCGACTACCTTAAAGTTCGAGGGCTTCCTTGCTGAGGAAGACAGAGGTTGCCAACTACCTTGAAGTTGAGGTCTTGCGGGGATAGCAAGACAGAGACTCCGATCCTTGTATCGAGGGCTTACCCTGGTGTGGGTAAGACAGACTTGCTTGAAAGTATAAATCAAGGGACCTTTATCCAAGGTTGTTGGATACCCTTCTCATTGGGTTAAAAGACTATTATCTTGTTACTTGTAGTTTAACTACTTTTTTTTATTCCGCTGTAATTTGTATCTTAAGGAAAGTATAACTTTATTATACTTCCTTACTTACTCTAATTCATTTAGATTCTATACGCTTTAAGGTAGAATCTCATATTGTAACTTTTGTTAAGTTTCAATTTCCGGAATCATATTTCTGGAACCTACTTTTGGAATCACTTTCCAAGTTCAGTTCGGTGTTAGAGGTGTTGTGAATTTACTTAGTTTAACTTTGTTAAACTTAGCCCTTTCCTTTTATTAAGGAAACTTTAGTTATTCATAACTAACTTTAAAGGTTCCAAAGGAATTTTTAAAGTATACAACTCACCCCCCCCCCTCTTGTATATTGAGCATCTCATATTATATATCGATCCTACAGAATATATATATATTTTTTATCCATATTTATTTCAATTAGCACTGATTACTTTAAAAATACAAAAAAAATAATAAGAATAAAAAGCAAAAAAATATATTTTATATGCCTAGATTTTTGAATTTCCCCCCTATATTGTAGGAAAATAGTCTTTATTTTATAATTTTCTTCTCAAATGATTCAGTTAGATCATCTTTTTTCATATCAATTTATTTCAACTAAATATTAGTTTGTTCTATAGAAATGATATAGCGATTAATGAATCCAAATAAATATTCGAAGGGTGTTCCCTTTATATAGTAGTAATCCAAATTCCCTCAGAAAATATGAAGTGTTATTTTCTTTAATTAACATTTTAGATCATTTTTTGGAAGAAACTTTTATGAAAAGGTACCTTATGTATTTTTTGACAACTAAGACTCCTAGCTGTTCAAGATTGAGAATCTCATTTATAATATCAAGAAAAACATAAACTGTAACAAAATTTCAAAATATTTATTATTCATATAACATGTAATACATATTTTTATCATTAAAGGGGTCTCCTCATGATGTTTTAATGATAATAAATGTTGCAGTGTACCAAGTGGTGAGGGGGTACTCCCCGAAGGTCCTGTTGTATTCTTGGTTGAATCACTATATTTTCTTCTTCCAAATGTATGTTTTCAGTCCACATTATCTATATATAGTACCATGCCTAAAATCATATTTTTCATCAATTTTTATTAGTTTTTCATTATATAAATTTTCATCAATGCATACCTTATATATATTTATAATATCAGATTACAATTATACAAAAGTTCAAATAGAAACATTAATCATTATAATATCTAGATTATCTAGTTAAACATGAAACATGGTGGTTGGATCTTGATCTACCTCAATCCACACTCTCATGCGATCTTTTTAGAGTTATTTATTTTAAATTTTGATTCCTGTGATATCATTCACCATACCCCTCACAACATGGTGGTTCATGGGTTATGAATGATAAAAATGATATAAAACTATGCCTAATATAATTTTAGTAATATAGAGTTATTGGATGTTGATTGATTTAGATTTAGGACAAAGCGTAATAAAAATTTTATTATATTACATATATAATGTAGTTGGGGGGAATGTCTATCCTCAATGCTATAAAGGGAATTTGGGTTTTCTTGTGCATATCATTGTTCCCCTACCTATTAACATTGATCCTTTCTCATATATTTGTTTTCCAGACCATACTGGTAAATAATATCCTAGAAAGTATATATTTGGGTCTGTAATCCTTTCTTCAAATTATATGTATATTATTTATATATTTTTTCATGAAATATATTATAAGAGACAATCCAAAACCAAATCATCTAAAATATACAAATTTTTCTATCCCCTTCAATGATATTGAATATTGTTTTTCTTATGATATAGTTTCTGTCAATTATTATGTCTAAACTGTATAAAAAACATTTGACAATAAATTTTTATTTTATTGTATCAATGTTATAAATCATAATAAATAACTATTATGTCATAATTACATAGGTTTCATGTACTTATTTTGTATTTTCGTCATCTAGTTTACCCTAATTAAATAGGGGAGCCTCCTTCCATAGCACATGACTTGGGACAGAAGTCACTTTAGAGGCTGATTCATCAATTTTCATATAAAAAAGAACATATATTAGTTAATATCACATAAAACATTTACTATTGATATATATTACATAAAAATATCTTCTATAGTGATGTATACCCCATCCTTTCTTTGGTGTGAGGTACATCTGTTTTGATGCATGTTCATTATTTTCACAACTCCTTTATTGTTTTAAAAATTAACTATTTGGAAAAAAGTAGGCTAATAATAATAATTGAAAATTATATATTATCAACGAAAATAAAATTATTTCTCATGGAAATGACTGATTAAAAACATCAATTATTTCTATTTTATAATTTATGCGTAAGTAACTGGGAGATGTGGATTACCATTCACCTCATCAACACATAGATACAATTTTTTCAGAATAGACTCAAAGACTATATAGGATTTTCCAGTGGCTATTATGGAATATTTCATATTGAAATAGTCTAAAATAAATTATTAATATAGGGAATAAAGAGATTGTAATTATTTTTTTATTATATATATTTTTGTTAAAATAATGAAATTTTACCATAATGTTACCTTTATATTTTCCCAATGGGTTTAAATTATTATGGATTGGATATGGAACCAAAAATATATATCAATTGGAACATTCATCATCATTGAAAACCAAAAAAATGTATTGAAAAATTACATGTTGATTTCAAGAGGCTGGTTGTGTGGATTCTAGGAAACCTAAAATTTTATACACTTACCTATTTCCTTGATAATTTTAGACAAAACTGTGATGTTGCATCATTCATTTTTTCATCAAAATTGTATTTATCATATAATAATTCTTCAGTTTCATCATAAAATGTTTGTTCTTTACTAGAATTGGTAACTTCATTATGTGTAGAAGATATTTTCTACATGAATTGTCAAACATTTGATTTCAATTACATTAATACAATAACAAACACCTAATATTATGAAGAAAATCAAAGTATATTAAAAAACAACTTAACATTCTAATTGAACTGACATTCATCTTCATAATGGATAATGGTATTTGGATCCTCTATCAATAATCCAAATCCCCTATTTTTGGTCCTCTCCAATATACACGACATTATCTACATTAGGCCCACCTTTAAAATATTGTGATCTCCCAATAAACAGATCATATTCGATTATATTTTCATTTGACCTTTTAATATTTCTAGTTTCTAGTAGGAAAATCGACCAATTCGTGTTTGGTGGATCTGAGGCCTAAAATACTTTCACTTATTGTGATTCAATAATGAAAATCTTTTCCTTTTACCATACTAAATAAAAATTAACTATCACAAATATTATTTCATCTTGTCACTGCACTCTTCTTTTCCACACATTTAAATGAAAATATTAAACTAGAAATGTTGTATAATATAACAAATATATATTTTCTATATTTCCAAAATGTGTAATATTTTCATAAATTGGACATCAATCGTTGAAAGAATATATGTGAATTGCTTCATCCATAAGCCTAAATCCACTATTTATCATCGTAATGAATTCATCATGTTATTTTATATATAAAATTTAACAATTTATTAAATAACTAGTTTATGATATACCATTTTTATTTGGTCCCCTAGCTAGAAATCATATTAATTTGGTATCATAATTCATATTTTCAGATAATTCCACATAAATATGATCTCGGAATCATTTTATAAATTATTGATTATATTTATTTTATATTCATCCTCCAACCCTTGATGGATTCAAATATCTAATAATTTTTTATGGGATTCAATGTATGGATCAAAATCATCATTATTATGTAAAATTAAATGGTATTCTTAAACCAACTCTGTGGTTGTAATTGTATTCACCTCACATTCAGAAATATTTTCACCCATAAGGTGTTTTCTATGATGAGAAATTGGGAGTCTAATTATATCAACATCATGTAAGTAATTATTATATAATTCAATAGATTCTTCACCAATATATCATTATTCTATGAAACCCTTTACCCGAAACTGATTAATAACTTACCATTTTAAAATATACACATACCAGTCAATTTGGTACATCAAAATGTAATGGACTAGAACACCAAGTTGAACCTTTATAACAAAGTGAACCATTATATAGACCATTATATAAATGAATTATGGTTATAATAACATATATAATTAAATTTATAGGATTGAAACATCTTTATTTATTATTGGAAACTTTATTGTGTCTATACCATTACAATAAAAGGATTTGAATAAAAAGAAATGTCTAGTAAATGTATGTTGTAAATTTTAAGAAGAATTCTACATAATGCGACTACCATAAAATCTGGCATCAAAATATGAAAATAATGTTATTTTTGTACGTCTAACTTAAAATTATTCACTAACATTACAATAATTATATTTGATGAATACACCTATATAACATTTACCCCATTAATGAAAATTTACAATTGCAGTTTGTCATGTTTGGATAGAGTGTATGTTATTACAGGAAGAAAATTACTCCATTTACCCTTCAGTAGTTCCAACTCTACCCTTATCCTCTTGTTAATATTTTCAAAACTAGCCTTCATTCTATCTTTGTTTTTTTAGGAACATTTAGTTTCTTTCCATTAACACTATAAAATACATTTTTCCTATATTCTTTAGATTAAGTATGATGTATAAAAAAAATATTTTATGGTAATTCAAATCAAATTGATCTATTTTTAAACATTATTTTATATATTTTTAAATGGTTTATTAAGAATAGTGTCAATATATTTTACCTTATTGAGCAGTTGATCACCTAAGAGTGGAGATGATGTTGTGCATTTTTCTATATTCCCATCTAGTACTATAATTCCTGGTCATTATTTATTTACTGATTTTTTAAGTCCTAAAAATAAAGTATTTGAGTAATGTTTCATCAAAATTGAGTGTGTTAAATCATCATTATTAGGACACACCAATATTCATTTAATTCTATAGCCTGAAAAATTTCAATAAGCAGAAAAGTTATTTATTATCCCATAAAAAATGTCCCTCAATGTGAAATTTTCAATTATATAGTTAATAAAAATTTCCATAACAATATCCAACATTACTTTTTGATCATCGATCAATGGATCAAATATACACTAATATCATTACCAGAGTGTTTTTCTCCAGATATAAGAAGAGACAACATAATGTATTTTTACGTCATGCATTACCATGGTGGAAATACATAATTTAAAAACATGAATGGACATATATTTTGATTACTGCTATGAATACCAAATTTATTTATTCCATATGTAGATAACACAAGATGGATGTTCTATAGATCATTTCAAAATTCAAGATACTCATAATCAATTTTTTTCATTTTAGGAGAGTCTATCGGATGACTCTTTTTCCATATCCAATTATTGTTTCTATATTAAATGTCAATTTTTTTTGATTCCCAATATCCATGTTGTCTAATAAACAATGTAATGATAGGAAAGTAACATTAAAATTTTTGAGGCCTTGATTTATTTGTATTGTATTGATCTATGACACACATAGGTTATTTTATGAGTAATTCATGGTACTTTTTTAAAAAACATACAATAATTTAGAAAATATTGATTATTTGAAAATAATTCACATTAAAGGATGCATTTTATTAGCTTTATAAGATTGTAATGGAAGTTAATTTTCTTCTGGTATCATATTATTTAGGAGACCAAGTAGCTATGAAAATCTGGTGTCACTAATTCTACATCCTATTTTCATTTTATATAGCCTCAATAGAGGAGAAAATGATTAGTATTTATTACAACTAGTAAATAATTATCTCTTAGGATAGTTATTTAACATCACAATAATCATTGGACAATAACAATGATCATATTAAATTTCCACGTATTCTTCAATTTATTTTTTCATTTCTTCCATAAAATCTCACTCATTATTTACACTAGTATTCATTTTAAATTATCCATAAACCAAAGTGTTAACCAATTATATGAGAACATTTATATTTATCCTTGTTTACTTATATATTTATAACTCCGATCAATTATATGAAAATTAAATGTTCTTATAACTCTTATTTACTTATTTATCATGAATATAAATGAAAAAATATTGATAAAGGATTAGAGAAGGGTGGTATGTATTCTCTAGTTCAAACATGATGAACTATATAACTCCATCTTATCACTCTTTTTTCATATGATTTTCATTTATCCATTTTTGATTCATATCCATCAAATTTGGTTCATAAAATATTTATTATTTTAAAAAACATACAATTGACATATTCATAATAAAAGGGGAATCTTATAGATATTTATAATTAATGTAACCCACCTTTTTATTTCCTCAAATAATTTATTTGTGCTTTGATGGAAATTGGTAATTGAATTTATAAAAAGTATTACTAAACTATTGGTTTGTGTAGCACTTTGAATTCATCCAAAATGATCAATGGTTACAAGTATGGGATGAATACTACTCAAAGTAGTTCAACAAATATAGCTTCATGTCTAAAAGAGATCGGGGATAAGTCACCAGGAAAAAATGTGATAATAATTTTTTGGTAAATGAAGGTAATAAGGATGATTTTTGTCTCTTTAAATATAAAATTTTTAGGGATGGGATTTATATAAGAACCATAAAAAATTTCCTATATTTTTTCATAAATCAAAAAATGCACCCATGATAGTGTGATCCTGAAAAGGGTCTCCTTGATTTGTGTGACCATGAGAAGTCTCAGCTATATTATCTTACACAAATAGTTTTTGAGATGTACATCAAAGTTTTAACATTAAATGAAATCATTAAAAGTATTATTTCATAACTGGATATATAATTTTTCTTTAAAATGTAAATAATGTGTATTTATTACTCAATTAAATCACATAAAATATTTAATGAATATAATCATCCCCAATAATTATGTTGTAAAAAATTTATTAAATGGTTTAATGATGTATAATTACATATTATATGAGGTATTTAAAATAATTTAACATTTAAAATATATTATTTTTTAAATATCTTTTTTCATTATGTAATGGGAATTTAAAAAAATAAATTAAATTGATCACTAAAGTAACCTTGGGATAAGTTATATTTTTTTTGAATTATTATTCAATGTAATGGAATTAAATTTTTTTTAATGATAAATGAAATTTAATTTGGTAAAAATTGGAAAATAAATGAAGTAATTTTACTATGTTGGAAAAGAAAATTAGAAGAGTTGGTTTCTTGGTAATCATCCCTTCACATCATAAGACTACTGAGATAATATGTATTCTAAAGAAAAGTTTTTTAGGTTAGTGAACTCTATACAATTGTGAAAATATATTGGATGATTATATGGATATTTAAATATTTTAGATAACTTTTATAAACTAAATTTGAAAATTTTTAATGATTGTGAGAAGCTAGATAGAGTTTAAAGGAATTATTTAATGTTTTACATAGTATATTAGATACTAAAATTAGAGATCAATATCTCCGGGATGAAGGTTTTTTATGGATGTTATTATTGGGGTTTGTGAACTATATTGAAATACCTTCTCTTGAGTATTTTATATAATGAAGAGGGCATTTAAATGATCTAAAACGCGTTTTGAATTATTTTCATAATTACAAAATTAATTGGAAGATAATTTAATGTTAATTAAGTAGATTGAGATAGGTCATCTATGATTTTATTTGTTTTTTAAGTAATCTAATGAATTATGCAATCTCTGAGTTGGAATTATGAAAAAAATTCATGAGCTTTGTAATGAATGAACCTAAAGAGATGTAATCACGAACAATAATATTTGTAAGGATGAGATAATCTGTATAACCGTATATTCACTCTACATTAACATTATTTATTTTCTACGTAAACATATCTTATACCCATGTGAGGGTGATTTTAGTTCTACGTAAAGATTACTGAGGTCGTGTACTCATTATCCATGTACACATCAACCATTGTATGGATCACCCCTCATTAATGTAATCATTTATTCCTATGTATGAATGAATAATTTACTATTTAATAATTAGTCTTTGATGCATAGGTATCATTCATTTTGAAATGTAATAATCTAAATATAGATAAAATGGAGAATTATTTAAAAATATATAAAGTGTATGTAGTTTTAATAATAGGTGAATGGAATTAATTATATTGATTCCAAATCCATTTTTTCATGTGAAAAAAAACATTAGACTATTTTAATCCATTATATAAGAATTATTTTATATTTATAAAATAAGATGGAATATGAAAATATCAACATTCATTATATTTTTAATTTCAGATAAGGATATTTGAAATTCAATACTAATGATAAAAATGAACTTTACATATAGATGATTACCATGATAATATTCAATGTTTTAAATGTCACTAAATATTTATTTTCTTTTTAAATGGAAAAGGGGATTTAGTTGCTACTATTGTGTACAAATTAAAGATGAATCAATTCAAAGTTTCATGGGAATATCTCATGTTTCAATGAAGAACCTCCACATTTCCAACTATCAATGAGGTTAATTTCATATAACCATAATGATTAAATTATTTGTTGATATTATAGATAAATTTTTAGAGGTAATATGACTATTTTTTTGTATAAAATTTGGAATAATCATTCTTCAAAGACGAGAATAAGGAAAATGAATTGGTATCTGTTGGATACTACCATGTGATTCTATTGACATTAATGATGTCATGAATATAGTGATGATAAAGAGATTACTCATTCACATTAGATTGTCTTATTTGACATGCACATTAAATCCTAAAATATTTCCATTTATGGAAATTGGATATTAATCAATAAATATAAAAAGAATCTATAGGTACATAAATATAATAATATTCAAGCGAAAAATGATATAGTAGTTATATGCTGATGTTTGTGTTGTAGAAATATGATTGTTGAGAGAACTCGAGAGATCTTGAAGATAAAGAATAAGGAAATTTTATTGAGTACCATAAATAGGAATAATTGATAATCATAGAACAATACACAACATAACATAATAAATAATCACCATTAAATCATTATTTGAATACAAATAATTCTAGGACTATATAAACACTATTTATATAAACAAATTGTTTTTGAATTGATTCATTATGATCTTTATATATTTGACATTTTATTGAAGGTAATATTAGAAAATAATCTAAGCAGAAAAATCATATTTCATAGTAGAAATGAAATTCTTATTAGAATAACCACAACAACCAATTATCACATAAAGTCACGTTGAAAATATATATAAATTAAAAAGATACACTTCTTTGTTTTAATTTGATCATATCTATTATTTATTTATTAGGTTTATTAATACAATTTATCCAATGAAATAAGTATCATGATAATCCCAAAATTTACAAAAAATTAAAATAGTATTCATGAATCACCTAACATGATGAGATGATTTCATGACTCTATACACATGGAATGATATAGAATAGGAAGATATGACTATATACATAAAATTACTATGTAATGACCTGAAAACAATTTCATGTGGCTTATTTAACTTGAAGGGTTAGGTTTAGATCATCCATGCTTATAAAATCAATAATAATCCATTAAAAAGGAGTATATTCCCCAAACATGAAACACATAAGAGGACCGATCTCATTAAACATTGCACTAATGTACACCCCAAAACTTGAATAAGAAAGAAAAGAGAGTGGAGGAGAGAAAAATAATATACAATATATTGAAGGATTGTTTTTTGAGAGAAAGTCATGGGGGAGAAATGAAAATAGTGGAATTCCTTGAAATAATTAGAAGCTTGACCAAAATTAGTTGTTTAGGGACCTTTTGAAAATATCACAGAGTTTTTTATCTATACTTCCAAAAAATCATGGAAAAATTTTATTTTTATCAGTGCTAGAGTTTTAGCACCGATAAAGATACTTCCTATCAGTACATTTTTCTCACTTATAAAATGTATCGTTATCTTTTCTATTACTTAATCACTAATAAATGATTTATAAATATAATTATAAATAAATATATTTTTAAATATACTTATAAATATTTAAATATGATACTAAACATATTTATATATTTATATATATTCAAATAATTATATATACAAAATTAATATATTAAAAATAATCAAATTTTAAATATATTTATTTTAATATTAAAATTATTAAAATATATAATTAATTAATTATAATTATGTAATTTTTTTTAAATTTATATTTTTTTATAATTATAAATATATTATTTTATAAATATAAAAAATATACATTTATTAATATATTAATAAATATACATATTTGTAAATAAATTAATAATTATCTATTTATAATTATAAATATATTTATATCATTATATATAATTATATTAATATATATATATATATATATTTAACAAATATACTAGAATAGTTCATCTCATGGATTTAGTATCCTAAATCAATGACTAATAAAAATTTATTAAAAACAAGCACAGACATACTCGAGGATGAAGTGTTTGCAACATACTAGGATCATAAAACATGATGCCAATCCAATGAGATAAGTGATTGAGAATGTTCAAACCAACAATGGAATAAAAAGATAACTTTTTTACTGTCCTTTGAGACCAAGAGGGTGATGAGCTGTCATCTATTTTGGGGAGACCCATTTTACACCTCGATCCTAAAAGATATATACATCCTATTCTTTTTCCTAAAATAACCTTGTTTCATTGGAGGGTTGTAGTCTATATTCATTTCTATGAGTCGAAATATGTTTTGTTTCATCATGCACTGGAACTACCAATGGTTGTGTGGGCTCATTATTAGTTACATTCTCCCACTGCACAATAATAACATTTCAATTATAGAGGTAGTTAGTTCAACATCTCCCTTTCTATTTCCCTCATGCATAAGAAATTTGAATGTCAGCATGTTGATTTGCATGGTTGAATAAGTGTCTGGTTTATTTTACACAACATTTTTCTTTATAACCTTAAGATTTTGATTTTGAAACTCTAAATTATTAGTATACTCAAGCATTGGGAAACATTTACCCATTGATTTAGGGGTACCACCCATGTCCAAATCAACTTCCATTCCACTAGTAGTTTGATCTGAATCCAGAAATGGTGGTAATTTATAGCTGTTGACAGTAGATAAATTGTCACAACCTTCCAATTTATACATTGAAGAAACTTGTACTGTAGCCTCACCCACATTACCATGTTCACCTTCCACTGTGTTCAGCATAACAACATCCCTATGCAAATAATATTTTCCCATTGTTTTCATTACAAATGGACTTTTATAAATAATCATACTTGAAAAAAGGTACATATTCTCAATGAGTTCTACAAGATCTCCCCCAAAATCATAGAAACAATCATCACTTTTATCAGACTAACACATATCTCCCCAGTTCAATCATGTAGAAAAGAAAAAATAGAGATCAACCTGTACAAAATTAATTGTTGGATTATCATAACCAAATTTGATATAATTAACTTTCTTGTGTATTGATACCACATCAAAAAAATAAAATAAAAAATATCATCTCTCATTTTAGGAACAATAATCCCCTTATATCCAAATAATCTCATCTTGTTAGTATGAAGGGATAAATTTCATATGAAAAATTAGACAATATGACTTATGATTTGATTTTATAGTTCTAAAACTTGTGCCCACTCTTCCTAGAATTTTCACATTTTAATATCTTATGTCATAATTCCCTAATATAACAAATTTATTGAAAATAAATGTATAAATTATGAACATATTCAAACTCAACAGAGAGATAAAATTTGAAATCACTAGCCACTAGAAATATAGTTTTCTTGAGAGGAGAGACTAGATCAACTTGCAAAAGAACTCTAGTATAATTCCCTTTTAAGTAAGATATCCTTATGAAATTTATATAGGATTCCAGCTACTAAGGATGAATCCTAATGGAATTGAGGGTGGGAAAAGGCTAGTTTAACCCCTAATATAGATTCACATTTGAATAGAAAATTTTTGGGCCTTGTCCTGGTCAAACCACGGGTCCCAATCCTACAAACCTAGTTTCCATAGCTTATGAAAAATAAAACAAAAACTACAGGATTTAAAAATTTTATCCAATGAGGGAAAGATTAAATGTAAACATCATATCCCGAATTAAACACCCCACCAATCATTGATTCCCTAGATATGCCAAAGCTGATCTCTCAATTATTTCAGCTTCTATTCATTGTTTATAATATGCGAAGACAACTGCCCAATGATTGAATGGTTATAATCATTGCGTCGATCCTAGAAAATTTATGTTCGGAATTTATGGAGTCCACGGCTCCACTATTGGTGTTTTTTTTGTGTTTTCATTCCATCAAACTATGAGTGGATGAAAATTATGAAATTTTAAAAAAATTAGCTAACACAGAAGAATATTTACATCCCAAAATAGATAAGATCTTATTCAAATGAGAAGCCATATTTTTTAAGCCTCACATCCAGTAATATTCGATTCCATTAGAACCGATGATCGATCTACACCTTCCACCACACCCCCATCCTTCTTTGATGAACCGAAGAACACATTGTAAGGGTCGAAGTAGCAATCCAAATATGATCCCATTGAAATGTGGACATATTTGTTTAATAAATATATATAAATATAAATTAAAATTTAAAATATATTTTCATTATTTAAATATATTTATTATAATTTTTTAATTATAAATATATTTATATCATTATATATTTATATAAATAAATAAATAAATATATTTAATAATTATAAATATAAATATAATTACAAATATAGAAAATATTTTTATGTCATTAGGGCATCTATTCCATGGAATTATGTTTATACCCTTTACTAGATAAGGCTTTTCAATCGATTCAGGGATTTGACATCCAAAAATTCATTACCAAAAAGAAGATGAAGCAGTTTTGTGGGCCGATTTTAAACCATTGCTCCTAGAGATTGGACATACTAATTTTTAATCTCTCATGACTAAAGTTTCTATTGTAGGTGTTTGAAAAAAGGGTATCATTGCACTTGTAAAATTGGACCTGGTTTCAATTTAAGAATGTCTAAAGGTTGGTAAGAATTCCATTATTCCAATATTTATTTTCCATGAGGTGCTTTATCATAGAAAGTCAGTGATTATTATGTGAAACTTTTAGAAATTTGGGGGGTTCATGAACTATAGATGTGTTTATATTGGTTGAATTTTTTTTCATTGATTGTTTCCACATAGGAATTTAAGATTACGTCATGGGTATTTAGATATGTATTTTTTGAAATTACTATTGTTCACATTTAATAATGAAATGGAAAATTCTACCCTCTAGAGGATTTCAATTTATCGTATAATGTCTGAATCAAGGTACATGGGATAAATTGGATTTGATATCACCTATGATTTCTTCACTTCATTTAACTTCCCATTGGCATTCTTATTATAATGGGTAGAGAAATGGATTTAGCAACATTTATCCATTTGGCCTGTTTTTTGGTAAAAGTGAATATGAGATCAAATTTCTTAGATATGGTGACGTTATGACCTGATGATAATGATTTTAAATTATTGATATAATATGAGAAAATTTACACTGATTTTTTGGATTACTATGTTCAAGGTAATGGATGCTAGAATTGAAAAAGATCTATGACATGTTACTTTTGTTGGTTTAGGTGTCATGATGATTTGAAATGTTTTAAGAAGCACAGAAACATAAATACTATTTATGGTACTACACTGAAGGACACCAGATCACCCTTAAAGGGGAGGGTTGATCCAGGGTGACAAATTTTTCTTTTAAATTGAGGGATATTGTTCTCATTTTGGTAGGAACTTGTTAAACCTATATGAAGAGGAAGTGCAAAAAGTAAACTATCGCATGAAAAAAAATGACAGAAATTTTACTTGATTCACGACTAAGGGATATGTCCAAAGAAAATATGCTGAAAGTTCTTCAATCATAGCATAAAACACTGATTTTCAAAAGTTTTATATTATAAGTGTTTAGTATAGCCACTTTGTGCCCAGCGCACGGACTTTACATGGTTTTTGGGAAATCCCAATGATTCCCTAGAATAACTTCCACTAAATCCCCCTTGATCACTACGTTGGATGAATATTCACTCAATTAATCAACATGAAGGTCACTTCATTGGTTTAGCATTAAATCATACATCCTTAACTATAAATGGAAATTCAGTTGAAGTTATGTAATCACCCAAAGATGTAATTTATTTTTCTGAATACTATTATGTTATGGAATATAATTTCATAAATTGAATTCGTCAATTTTTAAGATTCCTTTGGTTTTCTGCATACTATGTTTCGAGCATGGTATGAAGACCATGTAACACCCGAGACTTTTATGTTATATAAACCATCAAAGGAATTTTTTTTTACACAACACTTGCTTGGCTTGCTTTACACGCAATCGCGACCTTCCTCGATAGCTTGCGTCGTACGCAATACCGAGTTTCACTAACAAACAATATGCTATTAAAATTAGCCGTTATGAATAGTAATAACCACTTTTTGAAATTTTGTAAATTTTATTTTTCAAAATGGACTTCATTTTTGGACTCAGAATATCGAAATTAGCCTAGGGTGAAATTTTGGTATTTTTCTGAAAACTTTCAATTTTTGATGAATAGTGAAACCACTAAGTGGTAGGTTAAAAACTGAATTTTGCATAAAACATAATTTTACCGCTTCTGTGAATGGAATTTCGAAAATCCGACAAACACGGTTGATATCAGTAAGTAAAATGTGGTTCAATGAGATAAAAATAATTTTTTGGTGAATAGTAACTTTTTACTTTTTTTTACCGCGGTTAATAGTAAATAGTGTAACTAAGGATAAATATGATATTAATATTACCCTAACACATGTCCTAATTCTATTGGACAAGTGTAATGCGACCAAAAACAAACTTAGGAATATAATATGACCATTTAGGCCCACATGGATTAGATTAGGACATTTATTATTAATTTTTTTAAAGAAGGGTTAAAATAGTTAAAATCAAAGTTTAATAAGTAAATCATTTTTAATATGGGGTTATACATAAGATAAATTCAATTGTAAATATTAATTAGAAAGATAAAAAGATTTCCTACATGATGATAGTTTATTTGTAATTTTTAGACATCAAATAATTTAATTTATTTATAACACAAAGATGATGCAGTAATTATCTTATTAATGAAATATTGACAAAATTGATAATATAAATACCTAAATAAATGTAATTTAAGACTTTTTATGATTTCCACTAATTTTATAGGTTACTATGATATATTAATGTTGATTTAATCAACTTGGTTCGAACATATAATTCTGTTATGACTTTCACATAAATCATATATCAAATAGTGTCAAAATTGACACAAAATAGTTTTTAAATTAAATATTATATTATTAATTGTTATTTTATTCCTAAAAATCTAAGGTTCGGCCAAATGACTTAGATAATGATATATATATTAATAATAAACAATTTGGGGTTCGTTTGGCATGTTATAGTAAGTGTATTAACCATATAGTGAAAGAAAACAAAAAGACACGGTAAACGTTAAATTAATTAACTTAGAGTAAAATCTAATTGATAAGGTTAAAATAATACCCTAAACTTGTCTAAATCCTATTGGTTGATAGGATTTAGACCCATCCCCACTTTAGCTTCGAAATAAGACCCTTTGGAACCATTATAAACCGATTTTGACTTTAATATAAAATAATATTTTGAGATATTCCTAAGGTGCCCCTCTCCTCCCTTATAAAAGGGCACCTCCTCCCCCTCCTCCTCACACCAATTTGAGCACTCAAGCTCGGCCAACCCCTGCCATTTTCTCCTATCCACTTCCCTAGAATAATCCTAGAGGTCCTTCTCTTCTCCAAAGACCAATCTTAGTTCCTTAAGTGGAGGATTAAAAGAGGCGTTCCAAAGAAGAGGTAATATCCATTACCGATCTTTTCAATTTCTTTCTTCTTAAACTTATTCTTCTTTAGTTGTTTCATGATAAAGTAATAACATCAGTATTACTTACATACTGATATGTTATTATAAATATGAAACAACCCTAATTCACCTTCTATCCATCCTACGGAAAAATGAAATCATCGCGCGTGCGTACGTACGGAATACCGTCTCCACGCCGTGGTGTAATCTATTTTTCCACCATCACCTTACAAGGATGGTTATGATAGTGTAATAAGTAACTATATATGATTATTATGAAGTAATATTGATACTGAAATAATATATATATATACTCCAATACAATTCCACGATCATAGGAACAATATCATCACTCGTGCGTACGTACGGAATACCGTCTCCACGATGTGATGCGACTCGTTCTACATGATCTTCATTTCATAATGATTATATAAATGAATTGAATGAATTAATATGGTATATACTACAATAATACCATTCTGTAAATGAATTATCTATAACCTAAAGATAAGAATAAGAATTTATTCGACAAAACACGCATAAGAACAAAAAGTTATAAAGACCCGAGTAACAAGTAACAATGAAATATTACTAACAAGAAGCTAATAATATGACCACATATGATATCATATCAATATGTATGATTCTGGAATAAGTCAATAACATTATTTAAACCATTATACAGGAGCTTCGGACACGTACAAAGCAAATTGGACCTAAGGTAAGGGAAATATCACAATCTCACTTTTATCCGAGATTGTTTTTACTTTGGTAATTACTGGGGTGTATTTTATCATCCACATCCATGTTCCCTCAATATGTAATATTATTTCCATCATTCTACAATAGTTTATATCCAATTTTACCCTTCGTTGGGTTTTTAGTAAAAGATATGAAAGGAATCTTTTGTCGTTTTTCGTACGAGGTACTTTTTGACTTTTCCGACAAAAGTACGAAGAATGTTTTTTAACTTATACGGCATGAATGGATTTTTAAAACATTATTTCCAAGAAGATTCCTTTACATGTTTTCAAGTTTATTTTTAATCAACTTCTTTTATTTTAAAGTTGTATGACATGTTATGAAAGGAAAAATGTTTTTGAAGAAGAAAGGATATTTTCCTCAAGAATGGAGTTCAAGTGTTTTATCAAAAATATTTTCCATCTAAGATAATAAAGGGTTCTGTTTTTATCCCTATTATTAAATTTATTTGATCATGTTGTGATGGAATTATTTTTATGAATTCCTTTGTCTTATATTAAATGATTTATGATGTCATGATGTTTCAAGAATCCCATTTTTGTTACATGTGTTATGCAATGATGTATGTTTTATGATTATGTGGCACACATAAGAAAGGATTCATTATAAGATGGGTGGGACCTATATCTCCCTCCAATGCATTGGGTAAAGATTTATATCTCATGAGATAGACATGGCTGGAACAGAAGGTTATTTCGGTTCAGTGAAACAGGACTGAAACGAGGAGTGAACTCGGTTCAGAAAGGGACTTTGTCCACTAAGATAGTCTTGGCAATGAGTCATGACTAACAAGAAATGATTTTCCATGATTATGTGTGCATACCACAAAGATTCAAGTTTTATGTTATGATTATGGGGATCTCATTTTCACTTCTATGATTTATTCCATGTTAAGATATTATGATCTCTTTTGCAGGTTTTGATTTTCATAAAGATATGATATGATTTTTATTTCCTTTATTTGCCCTTGCTGAGCATTTGAGCTCACCCTTTTATGTTTTCTTTTCCCCAGGTCAGGAAGATGGATATTAAGTAGAATATGCTAAAAGGGACCCTAGATATGATGAAATAAATGGGAGACACTGTAGAAGATTTATGAACCAGTTGTTTATGTTTCCCAGTTTCTAAAGACACTATACCTATACGGTCCTTTGTGGTTTTGTCATATGTTGTAATAAGTGTGCTTAAATTTTGATGTATTAGCAATGTATGTAAAGTATGGGTCGTTATAGTTGGTTTCAGAGGAAAGGTATAGTCAACCTTTGGAAACTAGGATGTGAAAGCCTTAGTAAGAACCCTAAGGATAAGTTTAAGCATAGAACACAATCTTAGTGTTTTAGAAATGGCCTTGAATAACCTAGGATAAGACCTTAAGCATGAAAATTTTATTCTTGAATTATGTGGTTTCCTATTATAATTAGTGTTGCTCACACTATTCTTCTTGGTTTTAGTCAATGGCTGGAACCCGAAGGAACCGTGTTAATGCGGAATGCGATGGGAAATGCAATGATTGTCCCCTTGAGCAACCAAACGATATGGGAGCTGGAATGCAAAATCTTGTAGCCATGCTCACACAACTTTCTCAAGCTATGAATCATGCAGGATTTCCAAACGAGCAAAGGAGGGAGCAACATTCTGTTGAATCCTTCATGAGGCAGCGTCCACCTTCTTTCAGCGGGTCTACTGATCCATTAGTTGCTGAACAATGGATTAGTACTACTGAAAAGATATTTTCAGTTCTTCAATGTTCTGAACATGATAAAGTCATCCTAGCGGTGTATCGTTTGGAAGGAGATGCAGATCAATGGTGTAATCTTGTTTAGAATACGAGGCAAAGGGATGAAATTGAGTCTATGGAATGGGACGAGTTCAAGAACTTATTTTTCAATAAGTACTTCCCTCGTATTCTCCGAACAAAGATGGAGAAAGAGTTTCTTGAACTGAAGCAAAGGGATGATGAATCTGTTGGTACCTATGAAGCAAATTTTACATGACTTGCAAGGTACGCTTCTGGTATTATTATCCAACCTGAGAGTAAGATCGATCGATTCTTTAGTGGCTTAAAACCAAGTCTTCGAAGGGAGTTAGCCATAAGGGACTTCAATAGCTATGAGGAAATCGTTCGATGTGCTCTCAAAGTCGAGATGGAGATTGGAGTAACCCATCAGTCGCATGGGTTTGATAAGAAGAGGAAGATGGAATTCAAAGGAAACTCTAAATAGCACACTAAAAAGAAGATGAACTTTCCCTTATGCTCAAAGTGTGGAAAGAAACATGGAGGGAGTTGTCTTAAAGGGACAAGTAAATGTTTTAAATGTGGAAAAGAAGGTCATCGGGCATTTGAATGCCGTGATAATGGGAAGAAGATGTCTAATGACAGAAACAAAGGAAGGGATACACAGAATGAACCTACTACACTTCAATGTTTCAAGTGCAAGGAGATGGGGCATTATGCCAATCAAAGCCCAAATCCAAGGGTTGATGATGATGGTCGACGTCAACAAACTCTTACGGCTAAAGACAAAGGAAAGTCACATGCAATTTCTATCAGCGATGTGGAGTACGATAACGATGTGGTGAAAGGTACACTTACCATCCACTCTAAAGTAGCAAATGTTTTATTTGATTCTGGATCCACCCACTCTTTTATTTCTGAAGACTTTTCTAAGGGTATCACCGTATTACCTCAACAATTAGATGTTGAGTTAGTTGTGACAACACCTAATGGCACATCAATCGCATCAAAAGTTTATAATTCTTCTCCGATCGAAGTTTGTGGGAAAGTGCTTCCGGCAAATCTTGTGATCCTTACTTTAGTGGAATTTGATGTGATTCTTGGCATGGATTGGCTTTCTCTACATGGAGTTCATATCGATTTCCAAAGAAGGGAAGTCACATTTCATATTCCAGATCAATCTACGATCGTCTATCAATGCATGGATGAACATAACCATCCAGTGGAAATTTCTTCCATCTTATGGGTATTGATTCCACTAAATGAAGGTTATTTATCTCAAATGGTTGGTGAGAAACTCACGATTAAGAATATGCCCATTGTACGGGAGTTTGATGATGTCTTTCCGGAGGAATTGCCGGGTCTTCCACCAAATCATGAAGTTGAGTTTTCCATAGAACTCGTACCAGGTGCTTTGCCTATTTCAAAGACACCTTATAGAATGGCCCCAATTGGGTTGCAGGAATTGAAGAAGCAACTCCAAGAGAATCTTGATAAGGGATTCATACGCCCTAGTGCATCACCTTGGGGAGCACCTGTTCTATTTGTTAAGAAGAAAGATGGATCAATGAGACTTTGCATTGATTATCGAGAACTTAACAAGATCACTATCAAGAACAAATATCCTCTCCCACGCATTGATGACTTATTTGACCAACTACGTGGAGCTCAATACTTTTTCAAGATTGATCTTCGTTCAGGGTATCATCAATTAAGGGTCAAAAGGGAGGATATACCAAAGACGGCTTTCCGTACAAGGTATGGACACTATGAATTTATAGTGATGCCATTTGGTCTTACTAATGCCCCTGCTATCTTCATGGATCTAATGAATAGAGTCTTTACAGACTATCTTGATCAATTTGTGGTAGTCTTTATAGACGATATTCTTGTCTATTCAAAGAGAAAGGAAGAGCATGAAGATCACTTGAGAATTATATTGAAGACCCTGAGAAAGGAGAAGCTTTATGCCAAATTTACCAAGTGTGAATTTTGGATTCAAAAAGTTTCATTTTTGGGTCATATAATCTCAAAAGAGGGGATATCTGTGGATCCAGCAAAAACAGAGGTTATCGAAAGATGGTCAAGACCAACAACAGTAACTGAGATCCGAAGTTTTATTGGTTTGGCTGGATATTATCGACGTTTTGTAAAAGATTTTTCACGATTATCTAATCCAATCACCAAGTTGACTCGGAAGGGAGTTAAGTTTGTCTGGACAGAGGAATGTGAAGAGAATTTCAAGGAATTGAAAAGAAGGTTATCCAGTGCACCTGTGCTCACACTGCCTTGTAGTGGAGAAAGGTTTGTGATCTACAGTGATGGATCCAAGAAGGGATTGGGGTGTGTTCTTATGCAAAATGATATGGTGATAGCTTATGCCTCACGACAGTTGAAAATCCATGAGCAAAATTACCAAACACATGATTTGGAGTTGGCTGCGGTAATCTTTGCATTAAAGATTTGGAGGCATTACCTTTATGGTGAAAGGTGTGATATTTATACTAATCATAAAAGTTTAAAGTATATTTTCACACAAAAGGAGCTGAATATGCGCCAAAGAAGATGGTTGGATCTGATTAAGGATTATGACTGCTCAATCCATTACCACCCTGGGAAAGCAAACAAGGTGGCAGATGCATTAAGTCGACAAGACCATGCTAGTTTATCCATTATGAGGATCACAAAAGATCCAATATTTATGGATTTACAAAGGATGGATCTTGGAATTATAATGGAAAGGGAAAAATCTTATCTTTCTCAAATGAATGTTCAACCATCTATACATGTGAAGATTAAAGAGGCACAGAAAGAAGATCCCGAGTTACAAAAGAAGGTGAGAAATGTTCCTGAATTCCACCTTGATTGTGATGGGATAATAAAGTTCAGGAATCGGGTTTGCGTTCCTCCCATCCCCGAATTAAAGAAAGAGCTGCTGGATGAGGCTCATAGTTCTTCATTCTCTATTCATCCTGGAAGCACGAAGATGTATAGGGACCTGAAAGAGTACTTCTGGTGGGATGGCATGAAAAAAGATGTTGCTGAATATGTCTCTCGATGCTTGGTTTGTCAACAAGTTAAAGCTGAGAGACAGAAGTCTAAGGGGATGTTACAACCATTACCCATACCCGAATGGAAATGGGAAAACATCACTATGGACTTTGTCACAGGACTTCCTAAAACATCCAAAGGCAATAATGCTATCTGGGTCATAGTTGATCGTCTTACAAAGTCTGCACACTTCATTTCTATTAGAGAGGATTTCTCTATAGATCAGCTTGCCAGGATATATGTAAAGGAAGTGGTAAGATTGCATGGAGTACCACTTTCTATTATATCTGATCGAGATCCGAGATTTACCTCGAAGTTCTGGCGAAGTCTTCAGCATACTCTGGATACAGAGTTGAGTTTCAGCACTGCTTATCATCCCCAGACAGACGGTCAGTCTGAGAGAACAATTCAAACCCTAGAAGATATGTTGAGAGCTTGCTCTATGGATTTCAAAGGAGGTTGGGATCAACACCTACCTTTGGTGGAATTTTCTTATAATAATAGCTTTCACTCCAGCATTCAGATGGCTCCTTATGAAGCTCTCTATGGAAAGAAATGCAGGACTCCAACATGCTGGGATGAAGTTTGGGAAAGAAAGCTATTAGGACCTGATCTCGTTGATGAAATGGCAGAAAAGGTCAGATCTATTCAACAACACATAAGTGCAGCTCAGAGTCGACAGAAAAGTTATGCCGACAACCGAAGAAAAGACCTAGAGTTTAAAGTGGGCGATAAAGTGTTCTTACGAATATCTCCCTGGAAAAGGGTTATGAGATTTGGAAAGAAGGGGATGTTGAGCCCTAGATATATCGGTCCTTTTGAAATACTGGATCGTGTTGGGAAGGTAGCTTACCGATTGGGGCTTCCACCGAACCTCTCTCAAGTTGACGATGTGTTCCATGTATCTCTCCTGAGAAAGTACATACCAGATCCTTCACATGTACTCAGCTCAGAAGTTGTACCGCTGGAGCAAGATCTTTCTTATGAAGAACAACCGATAGAGATTCTGGATCGTAGCGAAAAAGTCCTACGAAACAAGACCACTCGCTTGGTGAAAGTTTTATGGAGAAACCACCAACTTGAAGAAACTACATGGGAGCTTGAGGATATGATGAGGGAGAAGTATCCTCATTTGTTTGTTGCAAAGTGATGAATTTCGAGGGCGGAATTCTTTTTAAGGGGGGTAGAATGTAACACCCGAGACTTTTATGTTATATAAACCATCCAAGGAATTTTTTTTACACAACACTTGCTTGGCTTGCTTTACACGCAATCGCGACCTTCCTCGATAGCTTGCGTCGTACGCAATACCGAGTTTCACTAAACAACAATATGCTATTAAAATTAGCCGTTATGAATAGTAATAACCACTTTTTGAAATTTTATAAATTTTATTTTTCAAAATGGACTTCATTTTTGGACTCAGAATATCGAAATTAGCCTAGGGTGAAATTTTGGTATTTTTCTGAAAACTTTCAATTTTTGATGAATAGTGAAACCACTAAGTGGTAGGTTAAAAACTGAATTTTGCATAAAACTTAATTTTACCGCTTCTGTGAATGGAATTTCGAAAATCCGACAGACACGGTTGATATCAGTAAGTAAAATGTTGTTCAATGAGATAAAAATAATTTTTTTGGTGAATAGAAACTTTTTACTTTTTTTTTACCGCGGTTAATAGTAAATAGGGTAACTAAGGGTAAATATGATATTAATATTACCCTAACACATGTCCTAATTCTATTGGACAAGTGTAATTCGACCAAAAACAAACTTAGGAATAAAATATGACCATTTAGGCCCACTTGGATTAGATTAGGACATTTATTATTAATTTATTTAAAGAAGGGTTAAAATAGTTAAAATCAAAGTTTAATAAGTAAATCATTTTTAATATGGGGTTATACAAAAGATAAATTCAATTGTAAATATTCATTAGAAATCTAAAAAGATTTCCTACATGATGATGTTTTATTTGTAATTTTTAGACATCAAATAATTTAAGTTATTTATAACACAAAGATGATGCAGTAATTATCTTATTAATGATATATTGACAAAATTGATAATATAAATACCTAAATAAATGTAATTTAAGACTTTTTATGAATTCCACTAATTTTATAGGTTACTATGATATATTAATGTTGATTTAATCAACTTGGTTCGAACATATAATTCTGTTATGACTTTCACATAAATCATATATCAAATAGTGTCAAAATTGACACAAAATAGTTTTTAAATCAAATATTATATTATTAATTGTTATTTTATTCCTAAAAATATAAGGTTCGGCCAAATGACATAGATAAGGATATATATATTAATAATAAACAATTTGGGGTTCGTTTGGCATGTTATAGTAAGTGTATTAACCATATAGTGAAAGAAAACAAAAAGACACGGTAAAAGATAAATTAATTAACTTAGAGTTAAATCAAATTGATAAGGTTAAAATAATACCCTAAACTTGTCTAAATCCTATTGGTTTATAGGATTTCGACCCATACCCACTTTATCTTCGAAATAATACCCTTTGGAACCATTATAAACCGATTTTGACTTTAATATAAAATAATATTTTGATATATTCCTAAGGTGCCCCTCTCCTCCCTTATAAAAGGGCACCTCCTCCCCCTCCTCCTCACACCAATTTGAGCACTCAAGCTCGGCCAACCCCTGCCATTTTCTTCTCTCCACTTCCCTAGAATAATCCTAGAGGTCCTGGTCTTCTCCAAAGACCAATATTATTTCCTTAAGTGGAGGATTCAAAGAGGCGTTCCAAAGAAGAGGTAATATCCATTACCGATCTTTTCAATTTCTTTCTTCTTCAACTTCTTCTTCTTTAGTTGTTTCATGATAAAGTAATAACATCAGTATTACTTAAATACTGATATGTTATTATAAATATGAAACAACCCTAATTCACCTTCTATCCATCCTACGAAAAAAATGAAATCACCGCGCGTGCGTACGTACGGAATACCGTCTCCACGCCGTGGTGTAATCTATTTTTCCACCATCACCTTACAAGGATGGTTATAATGGTGTAATAAGTAACTATATATGATTATTATGAAGTAATATTGATACTGAAATAATATATATATATATACTCCAATACAATTCCACGATCATAGGAACGATATCATCACTCGTGCGTACGTACAGAATACCGTCTCCACGATGTGATGCGACTCGTTCTACATGATCTTCATTTCATAATGATTATATAAATGAATTGAATGAATTAATATGGTATATACTACACTAATACCATCATGTAAATGAATTATCTATAAACTAAAGATAAGAATAAGAATTTATTCGACAAAACACGCATAAGAACAAAAAGTTATAAAGACCCGAGTAACAAGTAACAATGAAATATTACTAACAAGAAGCTAATAATATGACCATATATGATATCATATCAATATGTATGATTCTGGAATAATTCAATAACATTATTTAAACCATTATACAGGAGCTTCAGACACGTACAAAGCAAATCGGACCTAAGGTAAGGGAAATATCACAATCTAACTTTTATCCGAGATTGTTTTTACTTTGGTAATTACTGGGGTGTATTTTATCATCCACATCCATGTTCCCTCAATATGTAATATTATTTCCATCATTCTACAATAGTTTATATCCAATTTTACCCTTCGGTGGGTTTTTAGTAAAAGATATGAAAGGAATCTTTTGTCGTTTTTCGTACGAGGTACTTTTTGACTTTTCCGACAAAAGTACGAAGAATGTTTTTTAACTTATACGGCATGAATGGATTTTTAAAACATTATTTCCAAAAGCTTCCTTTACAAGTTTTCAAGTTTATTTTTAATCAACTTCTTTTATTTTAATGTTATATGACATGTTATGAAAGGAAAAATGTTTTTGAAGAAGAAAGGATATTTTCCTCAAGAATGGAGTTCAAGTGTTTTATAAAAATTATTTTCCATCTAAGATAATAAAGGGTTCTGTTTTTATCCCTATTATTAAATAGATTTGATCATGTTGTGATGGAATTATTTTTATGAATTCCTTTATCTTATATGAATTGATTTATGATGTCATGATAATTCAAGAATCCCATTTTTGTTACATGTGTTATGCGATGATGTATGTTTTATGATTATGTGGCACACATAAGAAAGGAATCATTATAAGATGGGTGGGACATATATCTCCCTCCAATTAATTGGGTAAAGATTTATATCTCATGAGATAGACATGGCTGGAACGGAAGGTTATTTCGGTTCAGTGAAACAGGACTGAAACGAGGAGTGAACTCGGTTCAGAAAGGGACTTTGTCCACTAAGATAGTCTTGGCAATGAGTCATGACTAACAAGAAATGATTTTCCATGATTATGTGTGCATACCACAAAGATTCAAGTTTTATGTTATGATTATGGGGATCTCATTTTCACTTCTATGATTTATTCCATGTTAAGATATTATGATCTCTTTTGCAGGTTTTGATTTTCATAAAGATATGATATGATTTTTATTTCCTTTATTTTCCCTTGCTGAGCATTTGAGCTCACCCTTTTATGTTTTCTTTTCCCCAGGTCAGGAAGATGGATATTAAGTAGAATATGCTAAAAGTGACCCTAGATATGATGAAATAAATGGGAGACACTGTAGAAGATTTATGAACCAGTTGTTTATGTTTCCCAGTTTCTAAAGACACTATACCTATACGGTCCTTTGTGGTTTTGTCATATGTTGTAATAAGTGTGCTTAAATTTTGAAGTATTAACAATGTATGTAAAGTATGGGTCGTTATAGACCACATACTCCATGTACCACTATTGTTTCTGCATACCGCCCAACTCGTCAGAGAACTTCCCTACTCTACACACTGCCTTCCTTCGTGTACTGCTCAGCTTCTCTTTGTACTACCATTCCCTGTGTGCTGCCTCGATCTGTCACGTACAAAAAGAGAATCCTCAGCATAATGCATGTTCTTCCACAAATATATTTATTTAAGTGGATATTTCTCTCTACGTATCGTCATCTCCTTCACATACCACATCGAACGTTAATGGATTTCTTCCCGAATTATTAATCTTTAATCCCATTCCTTAACAAAACGGATTATTTTGGTAACATCCCAGGCAAATGAAGAATAAGACTTATTTCATATTTATTAATATTTGAAAATTAAATATTAATTTTACTTTAAAGGGGTTGCTATGTTCGATAGCGTACCCGATACACAACAACACGTTTCTTTGAAATCTTACGTTGCACACTAATAATATAAAATTATTATTTTAAATAGTATTTAACTCCTATCCATTGTAATGGTAGGAATGAACAAAACTAACTACAATATAATTATAAATGTTTTTTAAATGTATTTACATTCTCCAATAAAAAGTTATAGGCTTAAAATGTGAATGAATCTAATTTTAAGCGTAATTTACATTAAAAGGACGATTTAATGCCTTTTAATGGAGAACCATCATTAAATATAGTTTTGGTCACATTAATACATTTAAATTGACCAAATATAATCCTTCATTAGAATGGGGACTTCAAATTTTACTTCGGGAAATTTTTGGTATATTTCTGATAAAGTTCATTTTTTACGAATAGTGAAAAATACTTAATTTTAATTCAAAAGTGTCTTTTAATCTAATTTATATATATGGTTAGGTTATCTTATTATTTGTTTTTAAAGTGAAATTGAAATATATTTTTACCATTTAATCCAATGTTGGTCATTGGAATTAATTTCACTTTGAAATTGGACGTAAACAAGTATCAATCTTTTGATAGTTATTATTTATTAAAAACACGCTATTTGTTTTAACAAAGGGATATAATTTTTATATTAATTAATTACACTTATATGTTTTGAATTATTCAAAATAGACATAAATTTTTAATTTTGAATATCAAATAATTCTTAGGCTGAATATTTTCTATTTTTCTGAAAAACTTCAATTTTTGATGAATAGTAACACCACTTAGTGGTAGTTAAAAAAATATCTTTTTCATTTAAATGAAATTTTACCACTTATATGAATTGAATTTAAAAACTACTACATTTATGGTTGTTATTAATAAGTAAAATGTGGTTCATTAAGATGAAAATAATTTTTGGTGAAGAGAAACGTTTGACTTTTATTTACAACGATTAAAGGTAAATAGGGTAATTCAAGGTAAAATGAATATTATAATAAATAAAAATTACCTTAAAACTTTTCCAAACCTTATTGGTTGAGTCATTAAAGACCATGGGCATCTTTGTGTAGATTTTTGGACCCCTTTTATCCACTTGGGGGGTGATAATGGCAATTTAGATTAATTAACTCAAAGTAAAGGAAAATATGGCAAAAGAAAATATCTTATAGTAAATTAATTTATATAAAGAGTTATATAAATTCTTTTTTTATGACTATAAATATTAATTGTAAAGATAAAAATATTTCCTACATCATGGTATTTTTTTATAATTTATAGACTATAAATAAATTAAATTATTTATGTCAAAAAATGATGTAGTGTTTACCTAATTATTATATCATTTAAATAGATAAGATTATAATGACTAAAATATTATCCAAAACATGTCCAATTCTGATTGGATGATTTTATTTCGACCGTGAGTCATTTTATATTTGACTATAATGATTTTGGGACCTCTAAAACCGAATATCATTATATAATATAATATTGTTTTCACACTTTCCTAAAGAGCCCCTCCTGCCCCTTATAAAAGGAGACCACTTATAACCAATTCCTAACACCTATCAAGCCATTTGGCTCATACAAAATCTACCAAATTAAGCTCCCAACATCCCTATTATCCCCTTATAAGCCTTACCTTATGAATAAGGCACTTCAATAAATCCTTTTTCTTCAAACCAAAGGAAGTTTCGTAAATTAAAGGTAACAATTTATCTTAAATTGTTTTCTTTTATTTTACTTATCCAACCCCTAAACATTTTTTATTCCTTTATTTTGTAGCAAAAATACTATCCACAATATACTAGGATTTTTTTTATGAGAATTATTATAACTACACATACACAAACCTCCATCTAATGGGTGAGGAACATAATGTTTCTGTGGATGACAAAGTAACCCTCACGAAACGATGATTGTTTGATTATATCCTACAGCCTATCATGGTGGCCATTATGATTGAACTGTATTTATATATGATATATATTATGTTTATGTTTTCTTTATGATTCTGTATTTTCCATTTATATCATGCCTTTATGGTTTCCATAGTGGGTAAATACGATAATCTCATTTGAGGAAGTGCGGACTACCGCCCCCTCAAAGTGAAGTGATTCTTTAATGCCTTATGTGAGATGTATAAAGGATGGAGTTAATGATATTATATATGATATTATACTGGAATTATAATATAACTATGTTTCATTATATTTTATTTCCATTAAAATAAGAAATAGAAATGAAAGTAGCGTTCATGCGTACGTACGACTTACCGTCTCCATGAACGGTGCATTTCAATTCATACCTCCAAATGTTTTGTAACTATTATAAATAAATTTATAAACTGGATATATATGATATATATGATATCTAAATCATGAATATCATTCTGTATATAATGGGATATTGACCACATGGACAACTTGTAAATATAAGGTGTTCATTTTTGACTTAAGTGCCAAATATCGAAAAAACGCAAGTTATTAAATTAAATGATTAAATAATGTTTATAACATGGTAATAAGTGATATAAAAGGAATAATAAACTTGAAAAGGATCTAAATAAAGTATAAATTAACTTTAGTTTAATATTCTGGATATTAAAGGACGATCGAGTCAAGTCGGACACGAGGTAAGGGACTTCATCTCAATCTCCTTTCATTGAGGTATATTTTGTTTTAATGGATAAATTTCTTCTATACGCTGTATAAACACCCTTGGATTTTTAGAGGGAATATTTTTCTATGAAGCGTTTTACTAAACGACAAAAAAGAATGTTTTTTAACGTACGCGGTGACAACGACCTTTTCCGCCTCCGTGAGTATTATTTGATCTTTGGCATCCTCAACAAGCCGTAATGTTTTTAAAAGAAAATAAATACCATAAACTCTTTTATGTATTTTTGGTATTGAAAATAGTTTTGAAAAAGGATTTGTCATGTCAATTTATTTAAGTGATATATTGTGATTGAAATGTGGGATAGTTTTCCTTTGTTTATATTTGTTGTATGTGTTATGGTTTTATATTGGTACTTGGAAATTTGACATGTTGTTACATGATAAACCAAATGACGGGTGGTTCCATGAATACCGGAATGGGTGGTTATGTTATAACCTCCAAATCATTGGGTATGGACATCATCCGTATGACTTTTCCATTTAGTGATATGTGTGGAAGTCGATCGTATGGTTATTCCATTTATGTATGTTTATGTCCAAAGTTAACTTTATATGTTATGTGTTCTTTATATTGGTTTTATGGTAATCTTTGGTTACAAAAGGTTATGTAATTATTTTTTATTTAGTGAAGAGTATTTACTACTTCATAAATGTGAAAATTATTACTTATGTTAAAGTATTCATGGTTTACTTATTGTTTTGAAAAACTAACAGTTTTACTTCTTTGTGTATCCCTTACTGAGCTCTTTATGCCCATCCCAAGTTTTTGAAATGTTTTTAATAGGACATAATGTGGAATAGGGTCAAGGATGGGATCAAGGAAAATTCATGTTGTCTTAAACATGGAACTAGACATTACTATTTTTTTTCATGAGTTAGTGTTTTGTAAATAAAATAGAAACTGTGTAGAAGTGTTTACCTTGTTAATCCTTTGAGACATAATAGTTATGGTGTAACTCTCTAAAACTCTAAACTTGAAAAGATCCTCAATGCGAATTATTCATTTAATTCAATATTATGTATTGTTTAAGGTTGGGTCCTTATACCTGGTATCAGAGGTCGATTTAGATAACTTTAGGTGTTAGGATATTGTTAAAATAATATCCTTAAAGTAATTTATGTTAATATTGAAATCATATATCATTTCCAGATTACTATGCTGCTTCGCCTATGATATTTCTATGTTCAGAATTGTTTTCCGAAGAGGAAACATGGCGACTATGTTGGGACAACATTAGGAGGAAGATAACCTTCCAAATCAGCAGCCTGGGATGGTCAGATTCGAAACTGAAGAGTTTGTTGTAGTGATGGCACAGTTGAATCAGGCTATAAATGGTTGTGGTATTCATGAATGAGGTCATCCAGATAAACCGTAGAGGAACATGTCAGTAGTGGAGCATTTCATGAGGAAAATCCCCCATCATTTAGAGGATCATCTGACCCTATTCTAGATGAAGGGTGGATTAAAGAACTAGAGAAGATTTTTGATGTCATGGGTTGTTCAGAACATCAAAAGGTTAGTCATGATGTATACCATTTTGTAAGTGATATTGATAATTGGCGGTTAATGGTGAAAAATATCAGGGATAGTAAATATATTTGTGCTCTCAATTGGGATGAATTCAAAGGTATGTTTCTTAAGAAATATATTCCTAGGGTGGATCGTCTTAGGATGAAAAAACAATTCCAGGAATTGAGGTAGGAGGATGACACAGCAGCTGCTTATGGTGAAAAATTCACTCGACTGGCAAGGTATGCTCCAAATTTCATACGAGATCTTGATAGTAAAATAAACCATTTTTTACTCAGGATTAAAGCCTAAGTATCAAAGGGCATTATCTTCTTGTGAGTTCAAAAGTTATGAAAAACTATTTTTTTTGTGCGGAGAAGGTGGAACTGGAGTTCGACGATTATCGGGTATTCTTTGACAAACAATAGAATAAGAGGTCGAGGTGGCAGGCGAAAGGGAAGAACTCTTCAAAAAGTCTGATGGTAAGAAATATAAGTTTATAGTTCGTGAAAATTGTGGTAAAAAGAATGCTGGAGAATGTCTTTTGAATTATGGTAAGTGCTACCGATGTTGTAAAATGGGACATAAGGCTCGTAATTGCAGTAAAAAAGATCTGGGTAATGGTAAGACAAAATCTGATTTACAGTTAGTAAAATGTTTTAATTGCAATTAAATGTGACATTATGCAGGTGAGTTTCCAACAAAGAACTCAACATAAGGAAAGCAGCCAGACTACAAGACGAAAGGGGCGGAGAAATCATTTGAAACTACTTTAGCAGAAGTTGGGCCATAAAATGAAGTTGTATCAGGTATACTTTTTGTTTGATCAGATTATGCCAATGTGTTTTTGGATTCAGGCTCTACACACTCTTTCATTTCTGAGAAGTTTTCTAGTATATTGGGAATTCCATCTCAATATATGAATATGGAACTTATGGTAAAAGAACCTTGAGGAAATGTTGAGACAACAAGAAAACATAAGAACATTCCTGTCCTTGTGTGCGGAAAGAATCTACCTACAAACCTTATTGTTTTACCTCTACTAGAGTTTGATGTTATTTTGTGCATGGATTGGCTTTCTATTTATCATGCTATGATTGACTGCAGAGATAAAGAGGTTTCATTTCAGAAAGATTTATAGTTTGTGTACAATAATGAACCCTTGATTTTGATAACATGTCAGGAAGTTGAGAAACTAATAATAGAAAGAAATGAATGTTACCTTGCTCCTATTGTTGAAAATACAGAATGTGTTGAGATTACTGATGTACCAGTGGTAAATGAGTACCGTGATGTTTTTCAGGATGAGTTGCCTGGTATTATACCTGATCTGGAATTTGAATTTACAATTGAATTAGTTCCTGATGCTAAGACAATTTCAAAACCCCCTTATCGAATGGCTAAAATTGAAATTTTAGAGTTATAGAATCAATTGAAAGAGTTATAAGATAAAGGTTTCATTCTACCTAGCACATCACCATGGGGTGCGCCTGTCTTGTTTGTTAAAAAGAAACATGGTTCATTGAGACTTTTCATTGATTATAGAGCATTGAATAACATCACTCTTAAGAATAAGTATCCATTTCCTCATATCGATGATTTTTTTGATCAGCTCCAGGGAGCTCAGTATTTTTCAAAGGTTAAATTGAGGTCGATGTACAATCAGTTGAAAGTGAAGGAAGAAGACATTCTAATGACTGCATTTCTTACTAGATATGGCCATTATGAATTTGTAGTAATGCCTTTTTGTTTAACCAATTCACCTGCTGTATTCATGGATCTTATGAATAGAATTTTTTGTGAGTTCTTGGATAAGTTTGAGGTTGTGTTCATTGATGATATTTTGGTTTATTCCAAAAGTAAAGAGGAACATGAAAGTCATTTAGGGGTTGTCTTACAAACCATAAAAGAAAAGAAACTATTTGGTAAATTCAGCAAGTGTGAGTTTGGGTTACAACAAATTTATTTCCTTTGACACATTATTTCAGAAAAAGGAATAACTGTTGATCCTACTAAAACAAAAATTGTTGAAGAATGGCCAAGACCCACAAATATAACCGAGATCCGTAGTTTTCTTGGATTGGAAGGTTATTACCGGAGGTTTTTTGAAAACTTTTCATGGTTATATATTCCATTGATTAAGTTTACTCGAAAAGGTGATACATTCATCTAGACAAAAGAATGTGATGATTGTTTTCAGTAATTGAAAAGAATATTGGTGAATACTCTAGTTTTGGCACTACCTTCCAATAATGGTGAGTTGGTTATCTACAGTGATGCTTTGTTGAAAAGACTTGGTTGTACCCTAATGAAAAATGATTAGGTAATTGCTTGTGCTTCACATCAGTTGAACCACATGAGTTAAATTACCCTACACATGATTTGGAATTACCTGATGTTTTTGCTTTTAAATGTTTGGAGGCATCATTTGTATTGAGTGAAGTGTGAAATATATACTGATCACAAAATATTGAAGTTTATATTCACTCAGAAAGAATTGAACATGAGACAGAGGAGATTGTTGGAATTAATCAAGGATTATGATTGCATGATCCTTTATAATCCGGGAAAAGAAAATAATGTGGCCGATGATTTGAGTCGTAAAAGTAATGTCTCAATATCCATGCTATGTTCGGAATGAGATACTTTGGTTTTTGATTTGATGAACTTTTGCATAGAAGTTATTGTTGTAGGAAATTCTTCTGTTTTGTTTCAGGTGTTAGTGAAATCATCTCTATCAGACAGAATTAAGCAAGCGCAGAAAGAACACAGTGAGTTGTAGAAAAAGGTATAGTTGGTTCAGAAGGGTGTGTTTCCTGATTTTAACATTGATAATGATTGTGTTTTTAGATTTGGAAAGAGGTTATGTATGCCATGTGATTCATAGTTGAAGAATGAGTTGTTATGTGAAGCTTATAGTTCTCCGTTTTCAGTTCATCCTGTTAGTACTAAGATGTACAATGATCTTCAGGAGTATTACTAGTGGGATGGAATGAAAAGAGATATTGCTGATTATACTGTGAAGTGTTTGACATGTCAGGAGGTTAAAGTCGAGCGATAGTTAACGAAAGGAATGTTTCAATCTTTACTAGTGCCTGAGTGGAAATGGGAAAATATATCCATGGACTTCATTGTGGGATTACCAAAAACATCTCGAGGTAATAATGCAATCTGGGTTATAGTTGACCGATTGACTAAGTCTTCTCATTTCCTTCCTATTAGATATAATTTCTCTCTAGATCAACTTGCTCGGTTTTATGTTAAAGAGATAGACAGGTTGCATGGTGTTCCCCTCTCCATTATATCTGATCATGATCCCAGGTTCACTTATAACTTTTTAAAAGGCATTCAAGAGTCCTTGGGTACTGAATTAGATTTTAGTACAGCTTTTCATCCTCAATCAGATGAGCAGTCACAATAAAAAATTAAGACATTGGAAGATATGTTACGAGCTTTCTCGATGGATTATCAGGGAGGTTGGGACCAATATCTTTATTTGGTTTAATTTTCATATAATAATAGTCTTCATTCTAGTATACAGATAGCTCCATTTGATGAATTATATGGAAAGCGTTGTCGAACTTAAGCTTTTTGGGATGAAGTAGGTGAAAGGAAGCTGCTGGGACCAGAATTGGTAGAAGAGATGGCAGAGAAAGTTAAGTAGATTCAAAAGCACATGAGAATAACTCATAGCAGACATAAAAGTTATGCAGATAACCGGAGGAAGGATCTTTCTTTTGAGGTAGGTGATCATGTCTTCCTCAAAGTTTCTCCATGGAAAAATGTGATGCGTTTTAGTAATAAGGGAAAGTTGAGTCCGAGGTTCATTGGACCTTATGAAATTCTAGAGAATGTGGGATCAGTTGCTTATATAGTGGATTTAATTCCATTTTTATCTCAGGTACATAATTTTTTTCATGTTTCGATGTTGAGAAAGTATATGCCAGATCTATCTCATGTTTTGATCCCAGAGGCAATTCGGTTGGAAGAGAATCTCTCTTATGAAGAACAACCAGTTCATATTCTTGACTGTAGAGATCAGCTGTTGCAGAATAAGGTAATTTACCAGGTAATGGTTTTCTGGAAAACCCATATGTATGAAGAGGCAACATGGGAATCTGAAAATGCTATGAGAGATAAATACCCCTACTTATTTTGATAAGTGAATAATAAAATTGCGAGGACGCAATTTCCAAAAGGGGGGAAGGATGTAACATCCTAGGTAAATAAATAATAAGACATATTTCATATTTATTAATATTTGAAAATTAAATATTAATTTTACTTTAAAGGGGTTTCTATGTTCGATTGTATTCCCGATACGCAACAACGGGTTTCATTGAAATATTACGTTGCACACTAATAATATAATATTATTATTTTAATTAGTAGTTAACTCCTAGTCGTTGTATTGGTGGGAATGAATGAAACTAACTACAATATGCTTATACATGTTTGTTAAATGTATTTACATTATCCAATAAAAAGTTAGATGCTTGAATTGTGAATGAATCAAATTTTAAGCGTAATTTACATTAAAAGGCCGATTTACCGCCTTTTAATGGAGACCCCTCTATAAATATATTTTTGGTCACTTTAATAAATTCAAATTAACCAAGTATAATCCTTTTTTATATTGGGGACATCAAATTTTACTTTGGGTAATTTTTTGGTATTTTTCTGATAAAGTTCATTTTAAATGAATAGTAAAAAATACTGTATTTTATTTCAAAAGTGTCTTTTAATCTAATTTATTTATATGGTTAGATTATCTTATTAGTTGGTTTTAAAGTGAAATTGAAATATATTTTTACCATTTCATCCAATGTTGGTCATTGGAATTAATTTCTCTTTGATATCGGACATAAACAAGTATCAATATTTTGATAGTTATTGTTTCATAAAAACACGCTATTTGTTTTAACAATAGGAATTAATTTTTAAATTAATTAATGCCACATCTATGTTTTGAATTTTTCAAAATAGACATAAATTTTGAATTCATAATATCAAATAATTCTTAGGCTGAATTTTTTGTATTTTTCTGAAAAACTTCAATTTTTGATGAATAGTGACACCACTTGGTGGTAGTTAAAAAACCGACTTTTTCATTTAAATAAACATTTACCGCTTCTGTGAATTGAATTTCAAAATGCGAACATACATGGTTGTTATAAAGAAGTAAAATGTGGTTCATTAAGATGAACATAATTTTTGGTGAATAGTAACTTTTGACTTTTATTTACCGTAGTTAAATTTTTTTACCTTTAGAAACCACATATCATTATATAATAAAATAATGTTTTCACACTTGCTTAAAGAGCCCCTCCCCCCTTATAGAAAGAGACCACTTCTAACCAATTTCTCACACCTCTCAAGCCATTTGGATTGTCCAAAATCCTCAAAATTATGCTCCCAACATCCCTCTCATCTCCTTAGAAGCCTTAACATAGGCAGAAGGCACTTCAAGGAATACTTTTGGTTCAAACCAAAGGAAGTGGCCTAAATTAATGGTAATGATTTCTCTTAAATTATTTTCTTTTATATTACTTCTCCAACCCCTAAACTCTTTTTATTCCTTTTTTTAACAAAACCAGTATCCTAAATATACTAGGATGTTTTTATGATAAGGATTCGAACTACACATACACACACCTCCATCTAATGGGTGAAGAACATAATGTTTCTGTGGATGGAAAACTAACGCCTCGCGAAACAATGATTGTTCGATTATATCCTACCGCCTCTCATGGTCACCATTATGATGGAACTGTATTTATATATGATATATATTATGTTTATGTTTTCCTTATGCTTCTGTATTTTCCATTTATATCATTCTTTTATAGTTTCCATAGTGGGTAAATACGACAATCTCATTTGAGGAAGTGCGGACTACCGCCCCCTCAAAGTGATGTGATTCGTTAATGACTTATGTGGTATGTATAAAGGATGAGGTTAATGATAATATATATGATATTATACTGGATTTATAATATACCTATGTATAATTATGTTTTATTTCCATTAAAATAAGTAATAAAAATTAAAGTAGTATTTATGCGTACGTACGGCTTACCGTCTCCATGAACGGTGCAATTCATTTCTTACCTAAAAATGTTATGTAAATATTATAAATAAATTTATAAACTGGATATATATGATATATATGATATCTATATCATGAATATCATTCTGGATATAATGGGATATTGACCACATGGACAACTTGTAAATATAAGGTGTTCATTTTCGACTTAAGTGCCAAATATCGAAAAAACGCAAGTTATAAAATTAAATGATTAAGTAATGTTTATAACATGGTAATAAGTGATATAAAAGGAATAATAATGTTGAAAAAGGTTCTTAAGAAAGTAAAAATTTACTTTATTTTATTATTCAGGATATTAAAGAACGATCGAGTCAAGTCGGACAAGAGGTAAGGACCTTCGTCTGAATCTCCTTTCATTGAGGCATATTATGTTTTAATGGATGAATTTCTTTTATACGATGTATAAACACCCGTGACTTTTCAAATGGAATATTATTATACGTAGTGTTCTACTAAATGAAAAAAAGATTGTTTCTTTTAACGTACACAGTGACAACGACCTTTTCCACTACCGCAAGTATTATTTGATCATTGGCTTCCTCAACAAGCCAAAATGTTTTTTAAAAAAATAAATACCATATACTCTTTTATGTATTTTTGGTATTGAGAATAGTTCTGAAAATGGAATTTTTATGTCAATATATTTAAGTGATATATTGTGATCGAAATGTGGAAATTTTTTCTTTCCTTTATATTTTTTGAATGTGTTATGGTTTTATATTGGTAGTTGGACATTTGATGGGCTGTTACATGATAAACCAAATGGCGGGTGCTGCCGTGAATACCAGGACGAGTGGTTACATTATAACCTCCAATGCATTGGGTATGGAAGTTGGCTGTATGGATATTCTATTTAGTGACGTGTGTGGATGTTGACCATATGGTTATTCCATTTATGTATGTTTATGCCCCATGTTAACTTTATATGTTATGTGTTCTTTTTATGGGATTTATGGTAATATTTGGTTACAAAAGGGTAAGTAATGATCTTTTATTCAGTGAAGAGTATTTACTACTTCATAAATGTGAAAATTATTACATATGTTAAATTATTCATGGTTTACTTTTTGTTTTAAAAAACTAAAAGTTTTACTTCTTTGTGTATCCCTTACTGAGCTTTTTATGCTCATCCCAGGTTTTTGAAATGTTTTTCACATGACATAATGTGGTATAGGGTCAAGGATGGGATCAAAGAAAATTCATGATGTCTTAAACATGGAACTAGACATTACTATTTTTTTCAAGAGTTCATGTTTTGTAAAAAAAATAGAAATTGTGGAGAATTTTCTACCTTGTAAATACTTTGAGACGTAATAGTTATAACCTAACTCTCTAAAACGCTATACCTGAAAATCGTCAATGGGAATTATTCATTTAATTCAATATTATGTAATGTTTAAGGGTGGGTCCTTATAATTTTTCATTAAATAGGTAGGTAAATCCAAAAAATTGACTAATCCTATTTACATAAATTTTCAATAAGGGAAAATCTTCACTGTATAATAAACATCATATGCTTATGGTTATCATTCACTGCATACCACTCATATTTCACGAACCGCAGCAATCCTGCCAAACATCCCCACAACGCGTACAACATGCCTTCACCACATACTATCACTGCAAACCATTTTTCATTTAAACCTTCATCATTCTGTGTACCACATGCCTTCACTATGTTCCATTGGTATGAAATATTTTAGTTTCTGTGCACTGCTCTGCAAACCACTCCATGCACCACTCCACGTACCATTCCCACTGCCCGGAATGCTACCGCGATCCTTTCTGGGAACATGGTGTGTGGTCCATGTTAGGAGTAATGTGGTTCCATTATTTTTCCTATTTTATTTGTCTTTTCACGTACCATTTAATCATTTCTAAAATAGCATTGTTTTTAACACCAAACTCTCGATTTTGATTCCCCAAAATTTTTCAACCTTTTGGAACCACCCCACCTTCAATACTGCTTTCATCCTAAAATGTATGACTTCATTCCATGAAAACTCCCTAGTTAACTATTTTCATATTGAAAACAAACACACACATGAACACCATTATTAGCAAAAACATCCATGGATCCAACAATAACCCTCTTTTGGTTTTTTGGAGATCTGCATATAAATTCACGGATGCACCAGCCACGATCAAAACATGAACCTTCAAGAAACAACTCATCCATCACTCTAATTTAATGTGATCAGTTATTGGCATAGAAAACAAGATATATGACATGATTTGAGTTCTCATTATTTTCTCCCACCATAGTTTCATTTCATTCTATTTTTATTCTCCATATCACGGGTATTTAGAAAGAAATAGATCACCCTCAATTGAATTTATCCATTCTCCCCAATTCATAATAAACAAAAATGCCGATTATTTAAACATTGTAGAGATCAGAACAAAATACACTTAGATTGAATCTCCCCTATGAACCTCAAACACATCCAAAAAAATAATAACAGAATTAAAAAATTTGGAGAGAGGGGAATCTCGTTACTTCTTTTGCAATGGGAGGTGACTTAACACTGAGGTTCAACCGATGTTTCTCAAACACATCCACTGACAGTGGCTTGGTCATATTGTCATCCACTTTCTCATCAGTTCCTAGATGGTCCACTTTGATCACGACTTGTTCAAATTTTTCCTTGATAAAGTGATATCTGATCTCAATATGAATTATACAAGAATATTAAACTAGAATATTTGTATGATCAATTGCGCTCTTGTTATCAAAGTAAGTCACTATTAGTTGTATCACCACATGGCCTATGTCACTCAGTTGCTTCTTCATCCAAAGTAACTGAGTTAACACCTTGATAGTAGAAATATATTCAGATTCAATAGTACTAAGTGAAGTAAATTCTTGTTTCTTTCTTAACTATCCAACACAATATTTCTAAATATATAATTATCCAATAATATTAGAATTTATATCCACTACATCTATAGCCCAGTTAGCATCACAAAATGCTGAAAGTTCACTATCTATTCCTTTATCAAAGTATATCCCATAATCAAGTGTACCATGAATGTATCAGATGGTTATTTCAACTGCTTCCATATGTTCTTCATTTAGATTACTCTGAAAGTTGGCCACAAGGCAATTTCCAAAGACAATGTCTTGTTGTGTTGCTGTCAGGTACAGTTTGGTTTCAACGATTCTTCTATACATGATGGGAACCACAGAAGTCCATTCTTCATACTTTCTGAGAATTTATCCAATAACAATTAGAGTCATCATTTGTTTGAAATCATACATATTTCATTTGTTTATTATATCTCTTATATACCTTTCTTGATAAATGAAATTGTAATGCTTCTTCTAAAGTACCTGAAATCCGGAAGAGAATGTGAGTACACCAATCATGGACATTTCAAATTCTAATTTCACATGATTGGGAATTTCATCCATGGATCACTATCTTCTTTAAAAAAATATAATATCATACATGTATACCAATACCATGAATTGAACCTTTTGAGAGTTCTTTATACAGATACTGTCATACAGTCTTCCACTTTTAAACTCAATATTTCTCAGATAAGATTCCTATTGAGAGTACCATTCTCATGGTGCCTATTTCAGACCATAAATATATTTCTTTAATTTTGAAACCTTTAGTTCATAATTACAATACAATAACCCCATAGGTTTTTTCTATGTATGATTATTCTTCTAATACTCTATTTATGAACGTTTTCTTAACGTCCATTTGATAAAATTTATAACCGTTTTGGACATCCATGTCACGAAATAGCCTGATTGACTACTGATTTTCTACTGGAGAAATTGGCTCTTCAACATCTACACCTTCAATTTGTTAATATCCTTTATATACCAAAAACATCTTATTTTTAATCACATTTCCATGTTCGTTTAATAGGTTTCTGAAAACTCACTTCGTAAAAATAAAATTATTATTTTCATGCCTTTTAACAAATTCCCATGTTTGATTTTTGTGAATCTGATATAACACATCATTAATTACATTCACCCAAGACTCATTATTTGAAGCTTGATCACATGGGGATGTTTCCACAACTGATAGAAATTAATATTGTGAACTATTCATCATTTTCCATGTCTACGTAGGTGAATTATAATCCCAAATAATGTTGGACTTATCAATCTATGGTCTTCGATTTCACCATTGGGGTTCGACCAAATTTTTTCCATCTATGGCTTCCACTTATAATTCTTCTTCTGATTCAACATCATGATGTGTCTTCGGAGGGTTTTTTAAACCTTCCTCTACCTCTGTATTAGCATTTGTTCCATGTTCACATTCATTATCATCTTCTATCACATCATCATAATAATTCCCTTGAAAATTCATGTTTCTTACTTTAATAATCTTTACATCACTGCTTTGCACACTTATTTCCACACACTTATTGAAATACTTGTAAGCTTTGCTGTTTATTGAGTATCAAATAAATTTTCCATCATCTGTATTGTCTCCATACATACCTTTATTTCATTCTTTGTTTCGGATAAAACATTTATTTCCAAAGAAAAAAAATATTTCAATGAGTGATGCCTTCTGTTCCACAATTCATATGGTTTCTTTTTTTCAACCATATATATTCCTATTGGATTTTGAATATAAACTACAACTTGTACTACCTCTATCTAGTAATGTCAAGGAATATGACTCTCAATCACCATAGTTCCCGAAATGTTTTTACATGTCTATTCTTGCACTCAACAAATCCATTTTTCTATAGAGTTCTCAGAGCTACCCCTCATGTTTTATCCCATTCTTCTCTATATAATTTTTAAATTCAACGTATGTTTATTCCTCTCTATTATCATACTATTGGACTTTGATCTTTTGTAAAATATTATTCTCAGCGATTCGATGATAGTTTTTTATGCAATCATGAACTTTTCACTTTCTGTGTATAATAATCACACATTCCATTATACTATAATCATATATGAAAAGAAAAAAGTTCCTTCCCCCTTGTGTTCCAGCAAAATTTAGTAGGACACACACATCTATATCGATGATGTCAAAAAGATTTGATGCTATTTTTTTGGTTGGTAGGAAATGCATATGAGTTTACCTTGCATGTAAGAATCATAGGTCTTTTCATATTCAGCATTTATATAATGGATATCCATGAATATAACATGCTTATATATTGCTTCCATGACTTTCTAATTGAGGTTCCCCAATCCCGGATTCCATACGTTGCTTTGCTCTTCAAATTTTTGGTAGAAGATGTTATCTTTGTTGTCAACTTGATATAAGTTTTCATCTGTTCTCCAACATTTCATAAAGGAATTCTTGAAATTTACTCTTATAGTATGACCATTCTGATTTCATGTCACAAAAATAACATATTCACCAGGGTAAATTACACTAAAAATATTATGACACAGACCATCTAGAAAAATGACTTCTATTTTGTTCAACTATTCCTTAGCTAGAACAATACTTCCACTGCCTTTTATTTTCAATGCACCATCATTACCGATCCTCAATATTCCATTGAACATTAAATTGATATTAATATATAGGACTTCATTACCCATCCCATGGGATGAACAATATCTAACAAGAATACAAGGGTTTTTGTTCTCCATAGCTTTGAGGGATACATCTGAAAAACTATTTTTATCAATTTCCCCTTTTCTTTCCAAGAGATATTGGATTGATTGTGGGATGATGATGGTCTTTCAATTATCCCTTCCATTTACATGTCCTCTTAATATTTATATTATTATTCTATAGGAGAAAACATATTTGAAATAGATACACTGTCTGGTTGATGATTATTGACTCGTCTCTGAGAATTGAAAGAATTTCTCTTGCTATACCTCTTCCTACAATACAAAACATTATGGACGAAGATAGAACAGTTAAAATAATATCCATTAAAATTATTTTTTTATAAAAATTAAGATATTAATATTTTATCCATTTTTAAACTCTGAAATCTTCCCCATTCATATAGATCCTTATCTCTTTACTTTATGACATTGTATGGACTAGATAGACACAAAATGGATAATTCATGAAAATAAAATGTCTTCTCACTTCAATTTTTCTACATTCCTTCTTCCTCAGGAAAATAAATTCAATGCCTATAATTTATAGGAATGCTAGGATAATATTAATTCATCCATTCATATTGATTTAAGGTTTTCCTTTTCATCAGTTTTGTAGTCTTTTCAAAATGATTAACTTGGAAATTTCATTTATTATGGTTCACTTTATTTATAGCATTTAACGTTTTGGAATCATAACCAATTACACTATTTCCCATGAATGTAGATATTTTATCACTCAGTATCTCTTAAACATCATAAAAACCATGTTTTTCTCTTTCTAATACCTCAACATCTAAGTACCTTCCAAATTGTATTCTCTTCTTTACTTTTTTCGAAATTGATTAACTTTTGATTTTACTTCTCAGAGTAACAACTTTTTCTTTGAGTCCCTCAACAGTCTTGGACTTATACTCTTGTATCATGGTATGGAAATTGATTACCTCTTCTTGTTTTTCATTTATGAGTTTTAGTTCCACAACATCATCAATGCTTTCAAGGATTGATGATTTTACTTTAACCAGTTCATCCAGTAGTTAAATTTCTACTTCATGCTGATTAATATATTTGGAAGATTCCTCCAAAATTTCTTTTCACTTATTTTATCTCTTAAATTTATTCCCAAGATTAAAAAGGGAATCTTTACGTTGTAACTTGGGATCAAATTAGTATTAAACAAATTATCTCTAGATTTATCTATCAATAGTTCTAAATTTTCAATGGTAGCAAGCATAGATGCATGGTTCCCGGATTTTAATTCTTCTTCCTCTTCCTCAAAGTGTTCACTTTCATCATCTTCTTCTTCAAAAAAAACTCTTTGATTGAAATTTCTTTCCAAATTTGAATTATATATTTTAGAAAATCAATTTTTATGGGTTTTGAATGTCTCCAAATTCTCTTTCTTCATCATTGAAAATTCTTGGGAAACGAGACACAATGTTCCCAACTCTTCCACTGTGATAACAAGAAAGTGGTATATTTCCTTCAAATTTCTATATTCCCATCTTGAGTTTCTTGGAAATGAGAGAAAGATATTATTTTTCCTCATCATCTTAATTTACAAAGTATACTGAAATTACTTGTTTTATGTGGCTTTGAATGCCATTTCCTTGCTTTCACAAGTCGTTGTTTCTTCTGGGTTGAGTCTCATCTCATATGCCACCAGGATGCTCAGTAGATTATAAATAGAAAGTTTGGAAAGATCCCATTCTTCAAGAGATATAACCATAGCATTATAAATGGGTGTAAGTCTTCAGTAGATTTTATTTACAATACTAATATCTTTCATATCTTTTTAAGCCCTCTAATTTATCCTACACCATGAGTAATTCTATTGAGGAAAGAATCTCCATTTTCATTTGGGTGTATATTCAAATCGTCAAACCTGTTGTGTTAAACTTGGATCTTTAAATCCTTCAATTTTCGGTCACCTTCATAAATATTCTCTAGTTTCTACCTCAAATACATTTCTAATATATATTTCATCACCCTTAGATATATTTGATCAGAATGAGATGAATTTAAGGAATTCTCTGCTTTAGCATCTGCAACCAACATTTAACTATTTGTATCTTTCATAGATAGACTAGTTGGATCTGTGACTTCAATTACTTGTGTGGTGAAAAAAGTATATCAATTTCAGGATATATTATATGAGATCTCATCACGTTCTTCAATATTTTAAAGTTACTTCCACCAAGCAAAGGAACTCTTCTAACATTAACTTTATTCACCATGTCCAAAAAATAGGATAGATTTAACAGAAGAAACCTTTACCCTCTAATACCACTTGAGGGACCTCATAACAGTGTGAGAGGGGATGGATGAATCAGGGTGTCAAAATTATCTTCTAAATTGATGGATCATGTTCCCAATTTGGTAGGAACCTATTAAACCAGTATGTATAGGGTGTGAAGAAAAAAAACATGCTATGAAATGAAACATCAATTTTCCATGGTTCACCGACAAGGGATATGTCCAAAGAGCATATACCAACTGTGTTTCGATCATACCAAAAACCACAAACCCTCAAAAGTTGTAGATTATACGAGTTTAGCACAACCACTCTATTGCAGGTGCACTTCCCTTACAATTTTTATGAATAACACCATGTGCCCCTTTGATCACTTTCGCTGACTCCCCCTTGCTCGCTCCATTGGAAGAATCTTCACTCATTTAATCAACTTGAAGGTCACTGTATTAGATTAGCATTAAATCAATAATACTCAAACTAAATGTATTATCTATTGAAGTTCTGTAATCACCCACAGATGTAATTTATTTTTCCATATATTGATATGTTATGGAACTTAATTTCTCAAACTAATTTGGTCAATTTTTAGTCTTCCTTGTCTGCTCTGTGTACAATGTTTCTATTATGGTGCACAAACCACCTCCTCCATGTAAAACTGCTATTTTTGTTTATTATCTAGGTGCTCAGCAAACTACCCTTCTCTGCATACTTCCTTTCTCAACATACTACTTAGCTTCTTTGCATACTTCCATGCTCCGTGTGTTGCCTTGCTCTGTTGTGTACTGCGAGAGCATCCTCCATGTATTGCAATTTATTCCACAGACTGTTTCCCTTACGAGGATGTTTATCTTCGCATACCATCTTATCCTCCACCAACCACTTATAATTTTACCATATTTCATCCCAAAATTTTAATCTCTTATCCCATCACTTGACAAAGGTAATTAATACTCCTCAAATAAGAACATAACTCCACAAATTTTGCTAATCTGATTAACACAAATAATTATTGTGGGATAATATTCACTGTATGTTGAACCTTATATGTACACGGTTAGCCTCCACTGCATACTACTCCTATTTTTTGAACTGAAACAATCTCACCATCCAATAGCACTCCACGCACCACATGAATTCACCAAGTATGGTCACTGCAAACCATTTTTTCAATTTAATCATCATCATTCCGCGTACCGCATGCCTTCACCGTGTACCGTTGTTGTGAATAGTTTGTGGTTCCACACACCACACCATGCTCTGCTTCGCATACCACTCCGTGTACCGCTCCTGCTTCCTAGAATCCGGCCGCGAACCACTCCCTAGTAAACCATGTGCATATTGAATACAAAAAATCCAAACTCTATTATTAGAAAGTAGTAGATTTGGTTCCAACATAAACATGGTGAGCTATAGGAATATAAGTTTCATTTCCCAGTTAAGTCTATTTCAACTACAGAAAATCAATTTGACAATAGTAATGAAGAGGATTTTAATCATAGAATGTAATTAATGATTATTGAATATGTGTTGTTTAATTTTTTTTACAATCTATTGATTCTAATAGGTGGTAAAAATTGAACAAAAAAATGTACGATAACATAATGGATGATTCTTATTAAACTACTGAAATTGATCAGTCCAATGGAATGTAGTCAACTTAATTATTTTTTGTAATTATGATGTAGTATTATATCAAGATGTTTCTTTTTAAGATGTTTGGATGGTACCCAATTTGAGGATGGAGTCACCCCTAGGTAATTATGGACTATTGATTACCCTTATAGGGATTGTCATGTAATATAATGCATAAATTAGTAAACAAATAGATGTTGGTTGTCTTGATGAGGGACAATCCGTTGATAAAAATTATGTGTAAGAACATTTTGTTCATCAATTAGATTCCAAATAGATAATTTTGGAAAGGGATCATAAATGTCAACAAAAATTGGATGTTTTATCCCCAAAAAAGGTGACAAATTTAATGGAAATTGTGCTTAAATTTGATTCTAGCCTATCTATGGAAGTTGGTTTGGGGTTCCCATTTATTCCAATGTTATTCTTAAGAATCAAAGAGACTCATATAACACATTAGAAATTATAAGGTATGTAACTTTTGTGTTGTTTCTCGTGGGAGGTTTCAATTAATATTGGAACATTATAATCCAAATCTATGATGTCCTATATCATTTATTGGTTGGGACTCGATAAGGGAGTATTATCCACGATCCTTCCGATACAGCTAAATAGGTTGGCTCGAAATGTAGTGGGAAGTCTTATAAGGTTTAGGTTAGGGATGAGTGTGAACTACCCCAGCTAGGTGATTCTGAAATGGATTAATTAATAACCCCAGTGTATGATGCTAGCATGAAAAAGGCTGTGGTCCCCACCTATACTCCCTTTGATAATATTTATTGGGATAAGGACATGCCTTTTTTGGATGGATTATAAAACCATAGATAGTGAAGGATGCTGCCAGTTGGGGATGTAAAAACCCAGTTAGGGCTATGATACATTGATCTAGTTATAATGATATGGGTTGCCCAGAAACTGGGGTTTCATATTCACATTAAGATCATGAACCCTGATGTAGAAGGACGACATGAATGCATGGAAATAATTTAAAGGGAAGACTTCATTTCTAGTGGGGGTGATGTGCCTCAAACCCCACTAATACAACTGATTTTCTTTATTTTTATATTTTTGATCTTTATCTATGATCTTGGAATCCTTGTTCTGTATGACATCATCCTCTATTTTTTACTTTTTATTTATTATTTCAACAAAAGTTACCGGGACATGTTCCCTTTCCTTAATTTTTTTAAATAGTAAAAAATATTCCTTATTTAAATATATTTCTTTAAATTTTATTATTATTTTTTAAATACTTGGGGGTCAAACCCCCTTTATTGATCAGGAAAATAGAGTCCTCTTTTAGCACTGGTAAAGATGAACCAATTACAAGAAGGGCCAAAAGCCTAAAAACACTATCCAAGTGGATCCAACAAGTTTAAAAGAAACAAAAATCCAAGCAGGCACCAGAAAATATCATCGCTCCCTCGCCAAACAGTGCACCATTGAGATCAGTCAATGAAATATGCCACCCCCTCTGTTAAAAGGATACACCATTCTGGTGGCACAACATGATAAAGCATCTCTCCAAACAATATTGAAATGGTGAGGAGAACAAGATTAAAGGTGCTATCACACATTTACATTCAAACCCACACACAAGTTAGAAGGCATGCTATTGCCCCCAAAGGGATTGCCCACACATCATGCATTTATTTATTCATTACAAGGCCCGTAGTCCTAGTGTGAATCAAGGACATAACACGACTAAAAAGCGCACTACAACATCATTCCAACATCATCTTTTAAACATCACCAGTCCTACGTTATCACCTACCTGCATCATAGTCTTCACCAATACATGCATAGTAAGGTAATAGTGCCTCTACCCACATAGATCTGAACCCATGTCTGGTGAATAATTACAATAATCCTTTAAAACAAGGGTAATACCTTTACAACTATATATATAACATTATATATATTAATATAATTATATATGTTTTTAATAAGTTTCTATAAATATAAAAATAAAAAATAATTATAGTAATTATGTAATGAGCCAAAGTTTCATTAATGGAAATCCATCTTGATATAATTAAATGTATCTTTATGTTTATATAAAATGTAAAATTCTTTTGTTTTATGTTAATAAATTTGACCATTGCTAATATAACCATTGAACAGTGATCACATGATTAGTATAAGTATAAGGCTTTAACAAATCCAAATTTCCTCAGACAAAGGAAGAGATGGCCTCATCCAGTAGAATTTCTCCATATGAAGCCCATTTGTCAGAGATTAGAAAATAGGTGGCATACTTGGGCTTCGCTCTTGACCAATCTCATGCTGAGCTTCATCATGTCAAGCTCGAACATGACCGTCTAGGGGAGAAGTGGAAGTTGATAGAAATTAGCACTCGAGCGATGTTATCCGAGCCACCCCAAGAGTCTGTCACCATCACACACCTTACCCTTAGGTCTTATGTGGCTATTTTAAGGGGTTATGTAGCTAATAAATAGTACTATGTTCATGTACATTATTTTATGTATATAATAATGAATATACTTTATTTTCATTATTGATACATTGTAAATAGTTTTTAAAGTACAAATAATGTTTTTAGTTATTATTTAATTAAGAATTATTTTTTATTAAATTAATTTATTTTTGAATTAAATAATATTTTAATAAAATATTATTATTTTTATTAAATTAATTTCAATTAAATATAAACAATCTTATAATTTTATGAATGCAATTGTAATTTTTATTACGGTTTGAACGCCATTTCTCTCAAAACCCGTGAATTTTCGATGAATGTCAGTTTTTATTTTAAAAGTGAAAAATAACATATTTAGAAAATTATTTTAGATAAAATAAATGTTATTTATAGAATCAGGATATTGAAATTATCCAATGGTGAATTTTTCATAATTTTTTGAGACAATCAAATTTTTGGGTAAAAATTAAATACTGTTTAAATATATAATGTGTTTTATGACATCATAATGACCCAATAGTGATGTAATAAAATACTATAATCTTTATGTTCGGACAATATATGTTTTACCATTAAAATAATGTGATTTTGGGTTTGTTTGACTTACTTTTCAAAGCATTAATGGACCCTTCAACACTTATTAAACACCTTGTCTATTAAAATTAATTTCCATGGGAGTATGACTCACCTCCACATAAGAAACCCTATTATTTCAAGAATTTCGGACTTTGGCCTTATAAAATATTGTTTTACTCTTACCTTTGCCAAAAACCATGGGCCAAAACCATGGGATGGTTTTTGGTTTGGATTAATTTAATGTAAGGGGACCCAAACCGAAATAACAAAGAATTTCCTCACCTTTCCTATATAAACCCACCCAAGCTCCCACTTCCTCCACTCTCAAAGCCTTTTTATTTCGTCCATCATCAGCCCTAAAATCTCTAGAATCCTCTAAAGGTGCCCCAAGCTCCGAGGAATCCTCTCTCAAGCCTCTCTCAAGCCTTTGGAAGCACACTTCGAAGTAAGGTTTTTTTCTTCCTTTCTCATTTTTGTCCAATTTTGTTTAAGTTGTTTTGCAATTTTAATTTCAATTATGAATGTTGGGGTATGGTTTCAAACCTCCCTCATACTGACTTCTTTATTTTTGAATTATGGGATACCCTTTCTCTCTCATTAAATTCCTACCGTGTACACCCGTTACTATACTAAAATTGCGAAAGGAACTTCTCTCTACTCATTTACATCCATGAAATACTTTTGTACCATGAATCTAAATTTCATTAAAATTGTTGGGACATGTATCTATATGACCTCAATACTTTCCATTACATTTATATATGACGAGGAAACCCTTTATCTCTCATCAACCATTTTTATGAATTCTTATGTCACGCCGTTACGCTGCCGAAATCGCACCGATTTTCTATGCCAATGCCATTTCGTAGTGAATACCATGCCCATTTATCCATCAAGGGTATTCACCTTTATGAAAATTTACTTATTGATTATAATGTTTCATGTATGAATTTCACATTCCTTTATCATGGAATAAATGATTATGTTTTATGAATCCAAGTTTTATGATCCATGTGGCACACTTATGCATGAAATGAAATATTTAAGAAGGGTGCACCCTTATAGCACTCCAATGCATTGGGTAAGTTATAGTATCATGATACGTTATGTACAATGACTGTTGACTCATGATAATTCAAGTGCAATGAGGCTTTACTCGTGCTTTATGTGAAATGAGGATTTACTCATGCTCTATGTTCAATGAGCCTTGGCTCATGCTAATTCCATGTTAAGTGTTGCTACCACATTTCCAGGTTATGATTATCATGCTTTATCATCCCTTTATGTTCATGTTTCTCTTATTCTCTATTGATATGCCTATTTCCTGAAATGTATTGTACTACTCATGTTATTCCATGTGTACTCCCTTACTGGGCTTTATAGGTCATCCTTTTCTTATGCATGTCCTCAGGTTATCCCATGCAATGCTAAGTACGAGGGAATATAGTGGTCATGTAAATGAAGTTTTCAATAAAGATGTTGTATTTCATGTTTCAAGTTTTTATGTAATGATCCTAATCCCCAAAGAAACTAAACCTATCAATCTTATTTGTTGTATCAAGTGAAGTTTTATGTAATAAATCATGTTTAAGTTGTAATAAAAAGTAGGGTTGTCATAGTTGGTATTAGAGGATAGGTTTAGTTATTTTTGGGATTAGGGTTAGAAAAACCTAGTAAAGCCTTAGAGACAAGACTATGTATAATAAAAACATCCCTAAGTTTTGGTAAGTACTAAGAAAGTGGTTCATCAAAAAAATACATCCCTATCTGGATACGAGTAGGTAGAGGTGGCTCTGGCACAGATGTATCCTAGGTTTAAAACCCAAAACACCGCTTTGAGCTAGACTCGAACGGGAACTGGTGCACGAAAAAGGGCCCTTCTGCACTCTTGGTTATGAAACTCCCGGTAGACATGTTATAATAAATTTACAATCTTATTATGAACCCTTATTAGGGGATTTAAAAAAATACCCATAAGAATATATGTTAGAAAGTAGATCATGAAAATCCTATATTGAAGCCTATAGACTCATGAGTTAAGGAAATAAATGTTTATTTATAAGTCATAAACTTTTGTCTTTGGAATACCCTTTATGTGTTACCCATAAATTTCCTTTTATTCCAGCCAATGGCCGGTAATAGGAGGACTCGGGATAACAACCATTTTGAAGACCAGTGTGATGACTATACTAATGAGATGCCCAATCAAATGGGAGCGGGAATCACGAACTTTGTCATGATTCTCTTTTAGCTAACTCAAGTTTTGAATAAAAACATGAGTCAAGAAGAATTTTCAACCCCCCCTAAAAAAGAACAAGTCACTATTGACAGATTCATGAGACAAAGGCCTCCTACATTTAGTGGATCATCTGATCACACGATCGCTGAACAATGGATCAACTCCATTGAAAAGATCTTATCCATCCATCAATGTTCTGAAGAAGAGACAGTTCTCCTGGTGGCTTATCGTATAGATCGTGGAGCAGATCAATGGTGGAAATTGACCAAAAAATACAAAGCCTGAGGAGGAGATCGAGGCGTTGGAATGGAAGGATTTCCAGAAGATGTTTTTCGGTAAATATTTTCTGTGCACCCTCCGGCTTATGATTTAAAGGTACATCCTTTTCCTCAAGGAAAAAGATGAAGAATCTATTGGAGCGTACGAGGAAAACATCACAAGGCTTGCATGATACGCTTCTGGCTTTGTCGTTACCCCAGAATACAAAGTTGACCGCTTCTTTGGTGGGTTCAAGCCTAGCATACGAAAAGCATTAGCAATCTGTGACTTTGATAACTATGAGGAAATTGTCTGATGTGTGCTCAAGGTCGAAATAGCGATCAGAGAATCACATGGGTATCATCGGGATAAGAAGAGTAAGGTGGACTTCAATGCTGGTGGTCTGATGGATAAATCCAATGGTGCTAAGATGATCCAGCACCCCACTTTCCAAAAGTGCGGAAAGAAGCACCCTGGAAATTTCCTTAAGGGGATGAGGAAATGCTTCAGGTGTGGAAGAGAAGGGCACCTAGATGTTAACTATTGGCAAGAAAGACCCGCGACTATGGCAGAAGAGAGGATCAATCCATTCAAACATCAATGCATTGTTCAATGCTACAACTACAATGAACTGGGTCATTTTGGAAATCAGTGCCCTAATCCAAGGGTTTTCGGAGGCAACCAACAACGTCCAAAGTAGAAATGAAGAGATTTTCCTATCACTTCTGCCAAAGTGAACCCTGAAAATTAAGTGGTGGAAGGTACGCCAGTTATTAATTCAATAATAATGAACGTACTTTTTGATTCAGGTTATACACATTCTTTTATATCTCGAATGTTTAGTAGAAAAATCCCACCACCACCACAAATCATGGAAGTGAAGATGTCAGTGAGTATGGAAAATGGGGAAATAATTGCATCCCATTAATATAAGTCCTCCCCTATTATAATCTGTGGATTGATTTTCCCGGGGAACCTCATCATACTCCCTCTGGTGGAATTTGATGCAATTCTTGGTGTGGATTGTCTTTCCTTATATAGAGGCAACATAAATTTTTGGGAGAGGGAAATCACAGTCCATATGGGGAATCGACCACCGATTCATTAAAAGTTTAATGAGGAAGATGAATCTCCTTTAGCTCCATCATCTCAAACATGGATATTACTGCCCTATGAGCACGTGTATATGGCTCAGATGATTGAGTCCAAGGAAAAAATCATCCTTGATGAAATTCTTATTGTGAGGGAATTCGCTGAAGTGCTTCCCGAGGAACTGCCTGGTCTTCCTCATAGAAGAGATGTTGAATTATTAATTGTGCTTATACCTAGGGATTTACCAAAATCCAAGACTTCATATTAAATGGTTGTTGTAGAGCTTAAAGAGATGAAGAAACAAATACAGGAGAATCTGGATAATGGGTTTATATGCCCAAGTGCTTCACCATGGGGTGCACCTGTCCTCTTCGTCATGAAGAAGGATGGGTCAACGCGACATTGGATCGATTATTGTGAACTTAAAAAAATCACAATATAGAACAAGTATCCTCTCCTATGAATTGATGACTTGTTAGATCAGCTGTGTGGAGCACAATACTTCTCCAAGGTGGACTTGCGGTCAGGATATTATCAAGTAAGGGTGAAGAAGAAAGATATCCCCAAGACTGCTTTTCATACAAGATACAGGCACTCTGAATTCAGAGTAATGACTTTCGGACTCACCAATGTTCCAGAAATATTCATGGACATGATGAATATATTATTTAGAGATTACCTAGACAAATTGGTGGTAGTATTTATATATGATATTCTAATATACTCTAAAACCAAGGAGGATCATGAGGAGCATTTAAGAACTATACTAGAGACTTTGTGCAAGGATAAGCTCTATGAAAAGTACAAAAAGTGTGAGTTCTGTTTGAAGGAAGTCTCATTCTAGGGCCATATCAACACAAGAAATGGGATATATGTGGATCCCTCAAAAACAGATGCAATTGAGGGATGTCCAAGGCCAACATCGGTAACAGATATCCGTAGATTCTTGGGGTTAGGTGGATATTATCGATGATTTGTGAGAAATTTCCCACGATTTTCCAACCCTCTTACCGAGCTAACTCAAAAGGGAGTAAAGTTTTCCTGGAGTGATGAATATGAATAAATCTTCAAGGAGTTGAAAAGGAGGATTATCACTGTGCCCGTGCTCACTTTACCCACAAGTGGGGAACTTTTTGTGGTATTCATTGATGCTTCAAAGAAGGGCTTTGGCTGTGTCATGATGCAAAATGATAAAGTGATATCCTATGCCTCAAGGGAGTTGAAAATACATGAGTGAAATTATCCAACGCATGATATGGAGATAGTGGCGGTGATCTTTGCCTCGAAAATATGGTGGAATTATCTCTATGGGGAGAAATTCGAGATATATACTGACCAAAAGAGTCTTAAATATATATTCACATAGAAAGAGCATAATATGCGCTAGAGAAGATGGATAGCGCTCATCAAGGATTATGACTGTTCAATACATTACCACCTTTGGAAAGAAAACAAGGTGGAAGATGCCCTAAGTAGAAAGGACCCAGCGATTCTATCAATGATTAGAATTGAGAAGGATCCAATCTTCCTAGACATGATGAAGATGGACATGGGAATCATAAATATGGGAACATAATCAATTATTTCACAAATTATTTCTCAACCATCTCTTTTGGAAAGGTTAAAGGACGCTCAAAAGGATGATTTCAGAATTCTGGAAAAGGTGGAAGCTATCGAAAAAGGGAAATCCTCGGAGTTTAATGTTAATGAAGAAGGAACATTGTGGTTTGGGAAAAGAATATGTGTTCCATCAACTCCAGAGTTGAAGAAGGAACTTTTGGATGACACACATAGTTTAAATTTCTCTATTCACCCAGGGAGCACAAAGATGTATCAAGATCTCTGAGAAAACTTATGGTGGGATAATATGAATTAGGAGATCACTGAATATACATCAAAGTGCCTGGTGTGTCAGCAAGTGAAGGCAGAGAGGTATAAGTATAAGGGGATGATGCAACCATTGTCCATACCAGAATGGAAATGGGAGAACATCACCATGGACTTTGTCACCGGAATTAATGGACATCCAAAGGCAACAATGCAATCTGGGTTGTTGTGAATCGTCTGAAAAAGACTGCACAATTCATTGCTATTCGGGAGGATTTCTCATTGGATCAACTGGAACAGACATATAACAGGGATGTGGTAAGGTTTCATGTAATACCACTATCTATTGTTTCTGACTGAGATCAAAGATTCACCTCTATGTTTTGGAAGAGTCTTCAACATGCTCTGAATACTGAACAGAACTTCAGTACAGCCTATCATCCTCAAACTGATGTCCAATCCGAGCGGACTATCCAAACACTTGAGGACATGTTTGAGAGCATGCTCAATAGAATTTAAATGAAAATAAAATTAAAATAATCCTCTGGATGAGTTCTCTTATAATAACCATTTCCACTCAAGAATACAAATTGCACCATATGAATCCCTTTATGGGAAAAGGTCAAGAACACCGACGTGTTGGGATGAGGTCAGTGAATGTAAGCTACTTGGACCGGAGTCGACAAAAGAGTTATGCAGATAACCGTCGACGAGACCTTGAGTTTAATGTTACTGAAATGGTTTTTCTATGCATATCTCTGTGGAAGAAGGTCATGAGGTTTGGGAAGAAAGGGAAGTTAATTCCAAGGTACATTGCCACTTCGAGATTCTTTGTCGTGTCCGGGATATGGCCTATCGACTAGCACTTCCACCTACTATGGCCAAAGTACATGATGTATTTCATGTATCCCTCTTAAGGAAGTACATACCGGACCCTTCACACGTAATATCTTCTGAGGTGGTACAATTGGAAGATGAACTTTCTTATGAGGAGAAACCAGTGATGATCTTAGTTCATAGATAAAATGTTCTACGAAATAAGACAATGCCCCTTGTCAAGGTGTGGTGGAGAAATGACAAGTTTGAAGAAGCGACTTGTGAATTAGAGGAAATGATGAAGCTGAGTTACCCACATCTATTTTAGTGTGGGAAGAGGAAAATTTTGAGGGAAAATTTTTTAAGGGGGAATATTGTAACGACCCAAAGTTTCATTAATCAAAATCCCTCTCGATCTAATTAAATGTCTCTTTATGTTTATATAAAATGTCAACGTATTTGGTTTTATGATAAAAATTTTGACCATTGCTAATATAGCCATTGAACAGTGATCACATGATTAGTATAAGTATAGGGTTTTAACAATTCCAACTTTACTTAGACAAATGAAGAGATGGCCTCATCTAGTAGAATTTCCCAATTTGAAGCCCATTTGTCAGAGCTCGAAAAAGTGGTGGCATCTAGGGATTCGCTCTTGACCAAGTCCAAGCTCAGATTCATTATGTCCAGCTCGAACGATACCTTCTATGGGAGAAGTGGAAGTTGATAGAAATTACAACTCAAGCGATGTTATTCGAGCTACCCCAAGAGTCTGTCACCATCCCACACCTTACCCTTAGGTCTTATGCGGCTATTTTAAGGTGTTATGTAACAAATAAATAGTACTATGTTCATGTACATTATTTTTTCTATATACCAATGAATATACTTTCTTGTCATTATTGATACATTGTAAATAGTTTTTAAAGTACAAATAATGTTTTTAGTTATTATTTAATTAAGAATTCTATTTTATTAAATTAATATATTTTTGAGTAAAATAATATTTTCAGAAAATATTATTATTATTATTAAATTAATTTTTATTAAATATAAATGATCTTATAATTTTATGAATGCAATTGTAATTTTATTAAAGTTTGAAAGCCATTTCTGTCAAAACACGTGAATTTTTTATTAATGTCGGTTTTTATTTTAAAAGTGAAAATTAACATATTTAGAAAATTATTTAGATAAAATGAATTTTATTTCGGCAATTAGGATGTCAAAATTGTCCAATGGTGAATTTTTCATAATTTTCTGAGACAGTCAAATTTTTGGGTAACAATTAAATACCATTTAAATATATAATGTGTTTTATGACATCATAATGACCCAATAGTGATGTAATAAAATAATATAATCTTTATTTTCGGACAATATATGTTTTAACATATAAATAATGAGATTTTGGGTTTTTTTGACTTACTTTTCAAAGCATTAATGGACCCCTCAACACTTATTAAACACCTTTTATTTTAAAATTAATTTCTATGGGGGTATGACTCACCTCCACATAATCAACCCTATTATTTTAAGAATTTCGGAATTTGAACTCATAAAATATTTTTTTACTCTTCCCTTTGACAAAAACCATGGGCAAAAACCATGGGATGCTTTGTGGTTTGGATTAATTTAATGTAAGGACACCCAAACCTAAATAATAAAGAATTTCCTCACCTTTCCTATATAAACCCACCCAAGCTCCCACTTCCTCCTCACTCAAAGCCTTTGGAGTTCGTCCAACCTCTGCCCTACTCTCTCTAGAATCCCCTCAAGGTGACCCAATCTCCCAATAAGCCTCTCTCAATCCTCTCTCATGCCTTTGGAAGCACACTTCCAAGTATGGGTTTTTTTCTTCGTTTCTCATTTTTGTCCAGTTTTCTTTAAGTTGTTTTCCCTTTTAATTTAAATTATATAAGTTGCGGTATGGTTTTGCACCTCCCTCATGATTCCCTCTTTATGTTTGAATGATGGGAGACCCTTTATCTCTCATTAAATTCCTCCAATGTAAACTCGTTACTATGCTGAAATTCTGAAAGGATCTTCTCTCTCCTCATTTACATTAAAGCAATACTTTTGTATCATGAATCTAAATTACTTTACAATTATTGGGACATGTATCTATATAACCTAATTACTATCCATTACATGTAAATATTATGAGGAACCACTTTCTCTTTCATCAACCATTATTATAAATTCTTATGTCACGCCGTTACGCTGCCGAATTCGCACTGATTTTCTAAGCCAATGCCATTTTGTAGTGAATACCATGCCCATTTATCCATCAAGGGTAATCACCTTTATGCACATTTACTTATTGATTCTAAAGTTTCATGTATAAATTCTACATTCATTTATCGTGAAATAAATGACTATGTTTTATGAATCCATGTTTTATGATCCATGTGACACACTTATGCATGAAATGAAATGTTTAAGAAGGGTGCGCCCTTATAGCGCTACAATGCATTTGGTAAAGTATAGTATCTTGATACGTCATGTGAAATGAGTGTTGACTCATGCTAATTCAAGTACAATGAGGGTATACTTGTGGTTTATTTGAAATGTTGATTTACTCAAGCACCATGTGCAATGAGCCTTGGCTCATGCTAATTCCATGTTAAGTGTTGTTGCCACATTTCCATGTTATGATTATCATGCTTTATCATGCCTTTATGTTCATGTTTCTCATATGCTCTATTGCTGTTCTTATTTCCTAACATGTATTTTACTCCTCATGATATTCCATGTGTACTCCCTTACCGGGCTTTATAGCTCACCCTTTTCTTATGCATGTCCTCAAGTTATCCCATGGAATATTTAGTATGAGAGAATGTAGTGGTAATGTAAAAGAATTTTTCAATAATGATGTTGTATTTCATGTTTCAAGTTTTTATGTAATGATCTTAACACCAAAGACACTAAACCTCTCGATCTTTTTTGTTGTATCAAGTGATGTTTTAGGTAATAAATCATGTTTAAGTTGTAATAAAAAGCAGGGTTGTCATAAATTATACTCCATATTTAAATATATTTATTATAATTTTATAATTATGTAAATATATAATAATTTATTTATTATTATAGTAATACTTTTTAAAAAATAATATTTATATATAATTATATATATATAATGTTATAAATTTAGTTAATTTATATTTATAAATATGTATATGTATAAATATTTATTTATAAATATATTTTAACATTATTAATGAATATATAGTCTTAAATACATTCAGGTTAAAAATGAGTGATTTTGAATAATTAAAAATGAGTACACATTAAATATATTGAAAAAAAATAATTTTTATTAATTAAATATATTTTATTTCAAAAATAAGGATTTATAATGAAACAAAGATGAATACATATAGAAAATATTTTCTCATAGAAGATAAAAGTATATTAATAAATATTAGAAAATGATTAAATACCAAAAAAGTAGAAAACAAATATATATTAAAAACAAATAAATAATACCTAACTTTCATTATACAATAAATAAATAAAAATTAAATTTCAATTAAAAACATAATATGTTAAAAGATATCACGTTTCAAATTGAAATTTTTAAGTGAAAATCAATATTTTAAGAAATTACATAAAAATTAGGTGTATGTGTTTCTATAAAAAAATCATTAGTTTCATACATTTTTATGTGTGTATGTTGTATATAAAAATTAATTAATTACATATATGTATCAATGAAATAAATAAATCACATGTTTGATATATGTTAAATTGAAAAATAAAATGACATTCAATTAATTTTTATTACACAATACAATTAGTCAATAGTATTAATTAAGATTAATTTTTATTTATAAATCATTCTTCACAAAATATATGACTTATTTAATGTAATCATATATTTTTGAATTATATAAATAATATTTTAGGAAATATTTTATATATTTATATATATATAGAAATATATATGTATAAGTTGTAAATATTAAATTTATTATAGACAAATTGTGTATAAAAACCACTTAAAATGAATAAGAAATTTTAATTTTGGGAATTATTACATTTTATTCATTTTCTATATTTATATAATATTTATCATTTATTACTATTTATAATTTATGTGTGTTTTTTGTATTAAATTTATTCAATTTTATTAATAATTGTTTCATTAAGACATTTTTTAATAAATTTTTAACGTATTCATTTTTTATTTTTTTCTTTAAAACAATTTATTCATTTTTTGTATCTTGTTTAATTATTACTATTTATTAATTTTATATATCTATTTTTCTATTATACCATTTATTTGTTTTTATAATTTATAAGTATGTATATTAAATTTGTTATTTTTTATTAAAAATTATTTAATTAATCAAATCTGTAATATTTTTCTAATTTAATCTATTAAATTTTTATTGGTTTAATTATTTCATTTTATAAATTTTATATATCTATATTTAATATATATTATATTAATAATTATAATATATATATATTAAATCCAGTAATTATTTTCTAATTAATAAAATTTAATATATATTTTAAATTTATCCATTTAAATTTTTAAATTTTTAAATTTTTAATTTTTTTATAATTTTTAATAATTTTCTATTTTTATTGGGTTTTTTATAAAAATTGGGATATAGACTGAATACAGTTGGGCTGTGTTAGAAGTGCATGGCTGTATAAAGTTAAGGGTATGGCTTGTGGAAAGTAGAGGGTGGGCCAAGGCCTCCATGTGCTGATGTAGGGCCATTATATGTTTGTGTAGTGTATGCGGGAGCCCATACCCACATCAGACATCTGTGATCTGAATGCGGTAGGATGTTATATTAAAAAGAAACCTCCCATGTGATTTTTAAATGTTGTACTCATTCGACGATCAAGTCCTTTATCAGTGTTAAAAAACATTGATTAGGGGAACCCATTATCAGCGCTTAAAAAGAACTGATAAAGTATACTTTTATCAGTGATAATAAATTAATGATAAAGATAACCCTTTACCATCACTTTTTTTTCACTACAAAATATAGCATTTATCACTGGTTTTCTTTAGTGTTGATGAATGGTAGAACTATATATTGAAAATTTTGTAGTAGTGGTTTTTTGTCATTTTCTAGGTTCACATTAACCCATTTAATATGCCATATTTGAAAATAATAAACAATTATTTTGGAAGGAATATAGTTTTAATGTATATATTTAATATGTATTCATATTCATTTTAATATATATATATATATATATATCTTCTATTTAAATTTATTTTTATTAATTTATATAAATAATAAAACATATTTTAATATAATATAAACATATTTTACTGATGATTTAAAAAATAATTCAGAAATATTGGTTTTATCAGCATATTTCATTTTATTTTTGATAAAACAATTACTATTAATGTCTTTTAGGAAGCTCTTATAAAAACCCTTTTCAAGATCATAATGTTTAAAAAGGATTAATTTTGTTTTTATTTTCATTAGATTCATTTCAAATTGGAAAATGATGATTTATTTGAGAGCATGAGACGTATTGGGGGTTTTCTGGAGGTTTGATAAGTAAAAATAGAGAAAAAGATTCCACAATGTGCAGGACACATAGTTGGAGCATGATAAGTACTAAACATGCGCCAAATCCATACGATTTGGAGGATAAGGGTGAAATGTATGTAAACCATTGAAGGGGGAAGGGGAAATTATGTGACTCTGAAGGAGCCAAATGAATAGTCTCTACATGGTTTGATTAACTATGTGGGCTCCCCAGAAAACCATGAGACTCCAGATAGAAAAGTTATAAGGATTGTCACATGGTTAAAAAATTGTTTGTCCTAACCAATAACCTCATTAAAAGAGGGTAATATTTAATTTTTCATAAATAGAATTATGGGGTATTCCTTAAATTTCCTTCTTATTTATTCTTTAATATCCTAGGGAGTGAACCCGAAGCTTTTTCCATCTCCAATAGTTCTCCCTCAATTATTAGAAATTTTGAGTGTTTTTTTTGAAAATGTAAGGTTTAGGTAAGTATTTATCTCAGTATCCTTCTATTTTCAAGAAGAATTTTTTTAGTTGTTTCTCTCCTCCTGATGCCATTGAGACCAATTTCATGGGATTTCATCACATTAGTGATTGAGGCCATTTTAGTTCGAATCAAGGTTCAATGTTTTACATGTCGTTATCTATGAGGTTGAGGTAGGTGGTGTATAATGTTTTCCATATAGCCTTGATGTTTTTTTATTGTATGAAAATGTACAAATGTGATGCCCTAATGCGTTTTTGTTTCGCTGACATGGAAAAGTATGTTAGGGATTCAATTGGATTGTGAGATCCTTTTAGTGACCCCATTGAGTCAATTTTTGACTTGAGATCATGGAAAGTCATACCATAGGACATGCCATTCCATTTAGAGTGGTGTAATAAAATTTTAAAGGATAAGGTAGAGAATCTGTGGAAGTAAACTAATTAGAATTTTCATTTTCTGTGTTAGCATGACTAAGGGATTCATGGTATTAATTTGGAAGTTGTGATTTTTAAATGTTAGAGAGTTGTACTGAAATGTTTAATATTAAAATCAATTGATAAATGCCTATGGGTTTTTTGGAAATGGTTTAAATGGATTGTTTTTATCTATCTGTGGATTTTAATGAGTCAAAATAGTGTTTTAAAGTAGCTAATTCTTAAAATGAGATGGTCACCAGATAGCGACTGTAAAATTGGTTTTAAAATGGGTTTTGAAGGATGATTTGAAATTAGTGTGTGGTCCCCCTATTTTGAAAATTATTAATTTTATCTTTTAAATATTTTGTAGTGGAAGTGAAGGTATTTTGGAATAATTAGGTTTCTCAAAGAGGGATAACCACGTTATAAATAGCTGTATCAACATTTTTTAAAAAAATATTTAGTTTTGGTGTTATATGTTGTAAGAAAAAGGTTCAGATTTATTTGACATATTTTTTGGTTTTAATGGCCCATTGGGATCTTGTTAAATGATGTGATAATGTTGTAAAATGATATATGGTTAGAGGTTCATGTTTATTTTATTAAATGTGTTCGAAGAACCATAAATTTTATATTGTTTTGAAAAGGAAAAGGATGTTGGGACTTTGAAATTGGTTGTTAATAAGTATATTATTGATGGTGAACCTTAACATATATAAATAATGTTATGAAGGATGTGTAATGGTTCTCCTCATCCTTATGGTGGACCATAATGATGCGCTCGGAACCACCAATTCATTCCTTAGTCTGGTCCAAACTGATGCTCTAGTCACCATAGATTCCGTGAATAGTTTGGGTTGCCGAAATGATACATTAAGATCCAATGATGTATATTATTTGTTATTCCTTTTTGAAACTCTAAGATCTAATGATGTATATGGTTTTAGTACTTGGATTGATGATCCAAGGTATGATTATGTATATGGTATTGGTATCTAGAATGATTCCCCAATTTGAAATGAATTAAATGAAATTAATTAATTTATTCCTTATGATGATTTTTTAGCCTTTATAGTTCATTGTTAAGACTCCCAACATGGGCCAAAGTAGGATTGTTGTATTTATACATATTTGGGAACTGAAATCTCGTAGGTCTAATTGATGTTTGTTTAATTTAAAATGAGTTAAAATTTTATTCTTGTCTATTTTTTCTATACTTTTCAATACACTATTACTAGACATTTTATTATTGTAGAAACAATTAGTGGTGGCCTACAAAATTTTACTGACACCATGCTTAGGAATCCATGGTACTTGGTTTCCAAAGAATATTCTAGTTGTTTTTAGTTACAGGTTTAGGACAATAACTTGGATTTGGTATACGTTTGTGAATGAATGATACATCATGTGATGTTGGGACCACGTTGGGAGTTCATACTATGTTTATGGATTCATTTTATGACAATGGAAGTTTTAAAGTGTAAAACTCATTATTATATCTTGTTTTATTTGGGTTATGGTTGTCTCTACCCATATATTGTTCAAATTACCACTTACATTTGTTTTTGTATCTATTGATATGAGTTCTTATATTTTTAAACGAATAAGTGGTAATATTCTACCCTAATGTATCTACATTGAAACATGTTGTTATTCAGCAGCCTCTTGCATACTGGGAGGCTCACTTGTGGTCATATGGCGCACCATCTCAGGGTACCATTTTTGTGAAACCTAAGATAAGGTTTTAATCTGTGGTATCATAGCTGGTTTTTTTTAATTTCTATTTGGGATTGGTAAACATGAGACTAGGTTTTTTTTCATATCTCAACAATGAGATCATTTTTTGGTGATTTATTCTCCACATACAAGGGAAAAACCATGTTATTGGATGGAATACATTTTTTTCCTTGCTTGGTGATTTTATTGTTAATTGATTTTACACTTTGAGTGGTTCACTTGAATGTTATGTTAAATATTTATGAGATTTAACCACTTTTTTATGTATGGAGAGATAATGTTTATGTATTTTCACGTCATTTTATACACATATGTTTTTTATATCATCTATATGCTTCCTATGATTTATAGTTCATTGGGATTCATTTTGATGATAGTGTAATTTTCTATTTGTATTCTATGCATATTGGTCATTCATGTATGCCTATGGTTTTAATTTATCTCAAGGGTTTGGTATTTGAAGTATCTGCAATCATTTATATGGGTTAAATATTATTGTATGTTGAGTGTCTATTTTAAAAACTCATTAGATTAATTATGGGTAATATGAATGTAAAAATGATTTAAAGGGAGATGGTTTTGTTTAAGTAATGTTTAAAAAAATAACTTCTAATTATTTTTTCTGTCAAATTTTTTGAATGAAATTCTATCTATCCAAAACCATGAATAATGGAATTGAATTAATGATATAAAATTTGGAATTCTTCATTAATTAATGGTTTTTAATGTGATATCTTGGGACTTAAAGTGTAAATTCCTAATTAAATTTAATTACGTTGTGATTAAACCTTTATAGAAATTGGTGAAGTGTCTGCCTTCTATATAATATGACCTTGTTTACAAGCCGTTTTGTCTCTGAGAGTGCCCTAGTTTTGAGATAATTGGTTATGATTTATGAGGATCTAATGGGAATGGATGCATTGGATAGTGGGAGGTTAATTTTTGTGCCATTTTTAGGATGTGTACTTGAGGTTGTGTAATGTTTTATGGTAACATAGACATGGTAACACTAGTGAATTTTGATCATGATTGTTGTATATTAGAACTTGAAAAAATTTTCTTGGGTTGTGGTTCCATTCATAGTAGTTTTCTTGTTATGGGAGTGAGGTCTAGATGGAGTTTTTGGTTTTTTTTGATCTAGGTTCGATGTGTTTTTTAATTTGTGAAAGTGTAAATTCTATGATTAGAGGCTTCTGTGAGATTTGATTTTTGTGGACCAGTTAGAGATTTAGTGGTTTTGGGAATTCAACATGGGTGATTTCCATGAGACTGAGGAATTTAGTAATAAAGGGAAAATATAAGGTAGGTTAGTCCAGTGTTGTAGTTGTTTAGAATGTGAATGACACGTTGATCCTTGGGGGTGGAATCAATGCATGGTAGTTTCCATCAATTTTTTATAAAAGGAATTGTTATTCCTTGGTTTTATTTTCAAGGGAAGCACCATGAATGTGTATGAATTTTAATATGGAAAATTTAAAATGATATTATCTTTCAAGTTCCTGGAAATTCTATTCTAATGTTTTTAAAAATAGGCATCAAGGATGAATCTGTACAGATGAGACACAGGTGTTTAGAGCGTAGATAGATCCATTTAATCTTGGGAGCACACCCAGGGTGACAGGTGGTCATGTGGTTGGACCTAACATTTGAGAAAATTAATGTTGTGATATGGGACATTGAATATATCTTAATACTGATGACGATGATAGGATATGTGGTATAAGTAGCTGTTTGAGTTGGTGTTTTATCCTAATTTCAGTTATGTAGTATTCAAGGGTTTTCGAGTTTGGTTCAGTGGAAGGTCATAAGAAAGTGTGTGACCATGGGATTTCTAGAAATTCCTTGATTATAGGAATCTATAGGATATGTGTATTGTTTATTTGTGATACATGAATAGGTCTCACAATAATAATCACATATTATTATGGATGAAATCTATGTGATACATAATTATTGTGTGCAGGTACCATTCAGTTTTCGGTTGTTGTGATGGACCATTTTCAATTTTTTTTGAGAATAATTTATGTTTTATTGGACAAGCAGAAGCACTGTGGGGGTGGTATTTTCATATAATAATGTTAGTTCATGGTTTCATGGAATATAACACTGAGGTGGTAGTGAATTTTTGTTTTCAAGTTCCACTAGAATCATGGAGGCCAAGAGTTGATTAGAAACATACAACTAGGGAGACCTAGGGCCTTTATTATGAATTAAGATGTCCATACCGCTATAAGTGACATAGGGTATTGATAATTTTTAGTTATATTTGAAAATTAATTCTCAGAAAACTCCATGTTTTGATACTATCATACCCACTACTTTGACATTAACCTTATTACAAAAAGGGATCATAAACAATACAATATACTACCAAAATATATTTTTTTCTTAGTTGAATGGCCTCCATGGAGGCGTCACTCATGGAGTTGTATAACTAAATCCTTATTATGGGAAAATAATCATTTAAAATAGATATTATGGACCATATAATGTTCTTAATGTGGAAAAATTACAAGGTTACCATTTTATGATGTTAGAAATGTGTTGTAGTTGACTTTTTTATCACTCTCATGGGAGTAAGGCAACCACATCTATTTATTAGATTTAATAGTAGTGGGAGCACGAGCCTTGATAGTTTTAGTTCCATGAGTTATTTATTGATAAAGACTCTAAAAATGTTGGGATTAATATTTCATTCAGGGGGATATGATCGTCTAGTTGGATGCGTAAAAGATGTGTGGATTTGTTCATGGATCGGTTAAGTAAGATAATGTGATACTAGTAAGGAATTGATGCGGTGGATGCTAGGATTCTCTAGGAAATTATAAAATTGAATTAGATGGGTTATATTGGATTTGGGAATGAAGTGGTTCAAAATTAGTTTTTGGTCATTATATTTATGGTGTATCGATGGTTGTTATAGGGAACAAAAATTATGCTGGTACATAGAAGGATTTGACTGTGAAGTCTTGCTTGGAGTGGCTTACGGACCCCAATGGGTGTGTCCAGATAGTTGTGGAATGCCCCAAGACTGACAGAATAGTGATTAGCTATGATGATGATATAATGATGGTTGGATTTCGGAATGTTTGGAATGATTTAGCTAAAGACATTCCAACTTTGGATAGTGTGTATAATGAATTCAATGAGTTTCAACGCCCCTCTGAGATGTTATATTAGATAAGATGTGATTTCTTGGAGAAATTAAAATGTGAATTTGAGGGATGTCTATCATATTCTTATTTCATGAATTCATGTTTGGTATGTATCTTTTTGAGTTGATTTTTTATAAGAACGATGGGTTCCAAAACAAGTTAGTGTTCATGTGGCTGTTGGGGAATGGTAAATAGGCATCCTTTCTATGAGATTATTGGGAGCATATGTTTTATAATCCATTGGAATCTTTTAATGTATGATGTTCCACTTATCAGTAACTGTTGGTGGTAAGTTGGAGATTATATTGGGGGAACCATATCACGTGCAGGTGAATGTGAAATGGCATAATTAGTGTTTTTGGTTGGATGGGATCGAGTAAGCACCATCAAGGTGTTTCATTTTTTGCAATGATCATAGTCTAATTTTCTATCCATTTGATTACTTTAAGTTAATTATTTTTCCTTGGTTTTTATTTGGTTAACCAAAATTGAATTCTATCATTGGAACCTATGTAGGTGATAGAAATAGGTTGGGATATGAGGTTGGTTGATCATTGTGGCTTCCCATTAATGATTAGTATTATAGTGGGGATATTGTAAGATCCTTTTGTTTGATAAGGAATGTTTTCATTTTAATTTTGGTTACAACATTTTTTAACTAGTCAATTATGTTTTTTATAAGAGCACGATATGTCGTTGGGGGTGTTCTGGGGGGTTTTTGATGTTAAAATAGAGGAACAATGGCCACAATGTGCATGGAATATAACTAGCGTATGGTCTGTAATACTTTTGTGCCATGTTAATGTGATGTAGAGGAGAGGGGTGCATGGTTTTTATACAATTCAAGGGGGAAAGAAGAATTTTATAGGATTAAATATATCAAACTCACGACCTCTGCAAAATTAATAAAACCATGTGGTCTCCCCATAAAATTGTGAAACTCTAAATAGAGGAAGTCGTATAGGTAGGTAACCCATGAGGCCTATCTGAGCACCTAATTAAAAGAGTGAAAGTTACAATTTATTCACGTTGACAATAAATGTTTATTTTTTTATTTTCCTTCCCATTTATTCTGCATAATCTTAGGGTGTGAAATAGGAGCCCTCTCCACCTCTATTGATCGTTCTCCCTCTATTTTTAAGAATTTAGATTGTCATTTAGTGAAATTTGAATCTTTGAGTAAGTCATTAATGCAATTTATTTTTATTTCCTGGAATAGTCTTTTTTAGTTTTTTATAGCACCCACAAATCAACTATCATTTCTCAGAGCTCAAAAAATAACATATGGATCACTGGTAGAGGTATTATACACTTGGATCATTATAGTGAAAAAATGGTAATTAGGAAAATATTTTCAGATGATAATCACCAACATTGGGGAATGGATAACAATCTAATAAATCATTTATTCCAGTCTTTAATAAATTAATAATAAATTTAGTTTGAAAATGCTATCTATTTGGTTTTTGGGAACACAATATTAAATAAGTTTTAATATATCAATCACCAGAGGTGGTTCTGATGCTCCCAAAATGCTCAAATGGAAACATAGTGATAATGTTATAAATTTATAAATATTTATTTGGTTTTTTATCAATATGTGAAATAGTGGTAATTTTTTTCATATTATTTTTTAATTAATCCAATATAAATTAATTAGTTTTCTACATTTTAATTTTTGTTTTTCAAGATTCATAATTTCTTATATGCACAAGTTGAGGTAGAATTATTGGAGATTCGATTGGAATGTGTTCAAAAATATGGCTTGATAGAATGTGACTACATGACATGTAACCAAAGTACAAATTCCTTACTCTAGTTCACTTCACCTGGATATGTCGGGGGATACAAGATGCACAAGTTGTAATTAATTGCGATTTGTTTTTCACACCATGTCTAGAACAGGAAAACCTGGTTCAAGGAATTTCAAATTACACGTCAAGAACCTAGTGTGCAAACCTCATAGTATTTAAGATTTCGTGGTGAAATTCTCAAAATATGAGTGGTCATTTTACATAGTTAAACCATGTGATAGTGACTTCTTGAAGAATTAATGATATATATGACATGTATGTGGTCTAAATGATGTTTACCTAACCATTTCCATCATCTAAAATAGATGTTGATTAATTTAGAGAGTTTTGTAGGAACATGGAATGAGTGATACACAGTGTGTAGATGGTTTGTATAAGTCGTGTAGTCGTAACAAATAATCATGCCAATTAGTTTGGAATGATTCAAGAACAAATGGAATAATGGATACATGATGTGTTGATAGACTATAAACATCATTTAGTCTATATGATGTTCATGACTAAATGCCCATTCTTTTAACCCAAGTACCCGAAAACTTAAGAACATGATGTGTAATTGGTAAGTACACGTCACGTAGTATCCCAATTAAGGATTGGATCAAATTACATGAAATTTATAATTGTATAATTTAGACTATATTTAATTTATGGGAGTATCTGGTGTGTTTATAAAATTTTTCAATGGCTTTAATGAATTTTAAATCATCCATTAATTTTTTATAATAAAAATGCCATTAATAGTTATGTCATTTATTTTTAATCAATTTCATTAATGGTATTTATCTCCAAATAAATTCAAATGGACAATAAGATGAACGTAAATTAATTAATTAATCAATCATTTTATGTGTGTTTATCTAAATAGAAAAATGAATATAAATTAATGTTTACAAGTTTACGTTTTCATATACATTGCATGTATGTCATTTCATGAGCATCGCCAAGACCTGTGTATGTGATTGATATTTTATGTAAATTTATTGCCTGAGTTTGTAATTATTTAATGTTGAACTGAATATAATGGATAACATTTCATCCCTCCTTCCATTATTATATAGAACCTACGTGTCCTTGGTATTTTATATAATCTCTAATAGCATATCATTTGGTCCCCCTAATCTTTGTGAGAGTTATAAATATATGTAATTAATAGAGTATCTCCAGGAACATGGTTGTAGTTCAAGATGGAACCATAATGATTTCAACCCTGATGATACACATGTGGACAAGTTGACAAGAATAACTTATGCTATGACTGAGACAATGAGTTATCCCCTAAGTGATAAGTTGATTTATTATCAGCTCAATAAACCAATTATTATAAAATATCATTATAGGGCCATTTATTATTTATTTTCTTTATCCCAATTATTTATTTTATGGATTAATGACCATTATCTCATAAATAAATGAATTGATGAAAAAGTATGGAATTCAAATAAATAGATTATTTGTAAATGGTTTTATTAAACATGGATAATTAATTATGTAAACTACCCTCAATATTATAAAGTTATATAATGTAAAAAATAAGATAATAAATATGAATAATAAATTAAAATCCCTCAAATAAATATTATTCCAAACGTTGCCTTTAATTACATGATTAGGAATAAAACTACTAGAACAAAGAGTTTGACCCACCCTTGTCGGTATAGTAACTTTTATATGGTGATTTATTATTATAGTCTTGTTTTTAGATAACAATTTTACATATATAGGAGTATCCCATGCTAGAATTGGCATAATTTGGAGGAAAGTGATGAGGAAATTCATATCAATATTTATGTATTGGGTGATCCACCCAAAAAACCAAGGAAATATAAGCCCATAGTTGGAAAATACATTCCTACATATATACCTTCTTGTAGTTTTACCATCCACTGTTTAGGTTATATGAAGGTTCATATTGATCCTTTCCACAAGAATTTCTATAAAAGTAAAAATTCTAAGTTCACTGGTGAGGGATTTTGATAATTTATTTAATATTAGAATATTTTAAAAAAATTATAATTATTTTTCGCATAATTTGTAATCCATAAAAATACTAGTAACATGTTTTAATTATTTTAGACAATGAAAAGAATGACAAAAATATTGTGTTTTCATTCCATAACTCAGAGTGTTTCTTTACCAATAAAATTGTAGATATGGTCAAATTAATTATCTGGTGCACTATCAAATAAAAAATGTATTATTTTTTGTAATCCACTCTTCTTGTTATTCCACCACTACAAGTGAGTGAATGTGAAAATGTAGCCTAACAGATATATGTTGTGAAGTTTTCTATGCCTACTATATTATATTATCAAATATTTCTTGAGAGTTCATGATAAAAAAATACATGGGTCCTTAAAATATAATACCTCATCTCATAAAAATTACGAAATAGAAATAATGTATTGAAATAAATAATATTTTTAATGCACTATATTATTGTAAACTGGGATAAGGCAATCTAGAAACTGATCATGCTTTAACAAAATCATGGTTATATTGACCAGATAGAAAAATCAGTGTTCTAATTCGATATTAAATTATCTATTTATCTTAATTTATTATCCTCAACTCCAAGGTTATATATATTTTTACAAGCTAAAATAAAAACAAAATTGATAAGTTACTTGGGAAACATTTATCCATGCACCAATAAGATGATAAGGATAGGTTGCAACCTTTTTATCCACCAATTATGGTAAAAATTTTGGAAGATAATGATGAATATCCCATTGATAATATAAATCCAAAAGTTAAATTTCAACATCATTCTAGGAAATATGTTATTCATGGGAAGATTTATAAACAAGAGGCTATTTAATTCTCATGTGGATATCTTGGACACTAGAAAATAAATTTCAACAAATTGCAAATTTAATTTGTTTCATCCACATTAAGAATACTCATGAAGTTTCAATTCATAACTTGTGCATTAAATATAATATTTTTAGAAAATACATATATTTAAATATTGTAAATGATGATGGAATGGGTCTAGTACTCCTCCTCTCATGGTGATAATAATGTGTTCCATTTCTTGTCTCGGAGATGGATATTCCACACCTTCATGGTTCAATACTACTCAGTGTTATCCCTTGGGACCCACGGGTGGATCATGCTGTTCTGATCACTAACCCATTGATGATTACAGCTGCTATGATGGAGGTTGATATATTTGTAACAGATCATCCCTTAGTGGACATCGGTGATGCTCCACTGGGTTATTTGTTAATAGATCCACAATATGTGGCTATTTCTCTACTTGAAACCACAAAAATGGATTTTATATCTATAATGGTTATGATTTCAGAGGTTGTCGGTGATGGAGTCCAACATTCACTGGGTGCTGATTCGCATTATATGATGGTTTTGATGGCCTCACATCTGGCTTCATATGAGGGATCCACATGGGATAAGCCTGTTTTGAAGGATTTGGGAGGTTATTATCCTATTTTGAAGGACCCATAGGATTCCAGAGTGGGTAAGTCATTTTCAATGAATCCGGAGTGTTACAAAGTGGTTCAAAATGTTTTAAAGAAGGAATACTTGAAATGAAAAGTAATTTTAGTTTTTTAGGATGATAGGTTTCCTCATCCTGCAGTGGATAAAATCGTTGATAACCCTATGGGCATGGTTGAGGCTAGATATATAACTTGTAAAATGAAATATGCAGTGACCATCAGGGGTACTACAAGAATTTGAGGGAAATCTAATAGAATTAACATTTCATATGTGCATGATGGAATCTCTGAGTGAATTGTTATAAAGGGTGACATTTCCCATGTTGTTTCTAATAGAGATGATTTCCTAGATATTTTTATGATATGAAATCATTCAATTATCATCAGTCTAGTTCATCATGCTAGAAGAATGATATGGAAGACTTTTTATTTAGTTCCAAAACTAATGACTATATGGGGGTTCCCTGATTGGAGATGCATTCTTATGGGATGAGTATTTTCCCACCTTATCTTTCTATCAAATAATCTCAAGAGGAGGTCTTCAGGGTTCAGGTTAATTACTCTTAATCCAAATATGGTTTTCTTTCAATATTTGAACTTTCATTTTAACCCTTTCTACAAAAAATTCCAGGTTTTAGGTTTGGATTAAATTTTATGGCCTTCACCGGATCTTATGGCACCCTAAAATTATTTTTGACATTGCTTCTGTGGTTGGTATTCTAATTAAAATAGACCAGACCACTAAGGCTATGAAATGTGGACATTATGCTTTGGTTTTTGTGGATGTTGATCTAAGTACATTGCTAATTCTTTATATAGTCTTCTCTACCCTAGATTATGATATATCACTAAATGTGGAGTCTGAGAGACTACGTGATTCTTTACATGACTATAATTTTATTATACATGTCAAATAAAAGAGTTGTAAAAATGTTGTATGCGTTTTTCTCTCTTTATAAGGGAATCATGAGACTTATAGTAGGGTGAATGTAAGGAAATCAAATCATTATCCAAAAGAAGTGGATGATTATTCTTAAGAAAATACACTTGAAAAAAAAGTGGATAAGGATACAGAGCATAGTTTTAAAATGCCTCAAATATATGAGTGCAAGAGTTACTTGAAAAAACCCAGGACAGGTTTGGTCCTATCTCTGATTCTTGAACATTTTACCCAGGGTAAGGGTAACAAGACATAAAGTGTGATTGTGTAAAAGGTTTAGGGGAGATTGGTCCTAGTATGTGAGATTATTTCAAGGAACTAATTGGAAATTCAAAAATTAAAGGAAACACAAGGAATTCTGGGAAGGTGGGATGATGTTGAGAATGAAAAAAAAACAACCTCCAGTTAGGCCTTTTCTAAATGTAAAATTGTCATTGATGATGCTGAATGATTTCAACATGTTCTTCAGAAGAAAGTGAGACTGAGGAAAGACAACACATACCTGAATCCAACCATGGTTACCATGTCTCATGGCCCTTTTAATTATGATTTTTAATGGGATGTCGACTACAATACTTCCTATAAATGTTACATTTATATTTTTGTTTTTCTTGTACGAGGGCATGTGTGCATGTATGAACCCATCATTTTTCATGTCGCCTTTTTTCATTTTTAAATAAAAAGGGATATGAGCTAATCTATTTGGATAAATATTTATAAATGAGAAACAATAAAATGTTTATAGAGTGAACTAAAAATGAGCTAATAAATGGTGATTATAATTTGAGCCAATGGGAGGGAACAATTTATTATATTCAAGTGGATTGACTCATGTTTTTAATAAGTTCCCCCAAAACCATTATCTCAGTGTTCTAATAGAAACAATATGGAATTTTTTTCATTTTCGAATCAATCTTTTATGGTTCATATGTACTAGACTAACGGTTTAGTAACTCTTTAATAAAAAATAAACATAGTAGCTAATGATGAATATAAAATATAAGAATCTTACCTGATTGTGAAAATATAATTATGTATCAAATTAAATATAATGTAATTGAATTTTTAGTATCATTAGAAACGTTTTTAGTCTATATTGATATGAGACAATAGATTTACAAACAACTACTTATCTTGTTAGGATAATGGAACCATTATACATAAAGTCACGCCACAAATCTTTTAAATTTTGTTTGACAAAGTAATTTGAACTATTATTAATCCATGTGCTGCTTCATATTCTTCTTGAGACTCTATCAATGAATTCTAGAAATGATCAATAATGTAAATAATTGTATATAGTAACAATTAGAAAATTATCTAAATGGCATGATGATGAATATCTTATTCATGTATTTATTGAAAATACATATGGAGTAAAGGAATCTATAAATCCATATTTCTCTATAAACATAATTTTCATAACATTAGTAAAAGTAATATTAATGGTGAGTATTATATATACTATTAATATTCCATTTAATTTCCCAAGAAATGTTTTCCAAATATAAGTTCATAAAAAATCATATTTCATCTAATTTGGATAATGGATATCATATCAATCAAGATATGATAAGAATCCATTAGTAAATAGCCACAAGTTTTCGTAAAAAAAATATTATTTAAAACATGGTTTTAGAAAAAAATGAACATCAAACCCTAAGGTTCATAAATATTAATGAATCTACGACCAATGTTGATATTAACATCCTGTCATGATCAAATTGATTTTCATAAGGGAATCATATATTTTTAAAAAAATGTCATTAGACTTAAATTAAATGATTTGAGTCTCTAGATCCACCTATGTCAGCATAAATATTATGGATCCCATGTATCTTAGTTGGAGGATTAGTTCCATAGACAACTATTGTAGAATAATTTATCACTGAAGAAGTGTTTTATGTTCACCATAAAGGGTGATACATGTATTATTAATGTAGAATAATGATGTCTACAATGATATAGAAAATAGTAATATGATAAGGTTAACAAGTACGAATATATTCAAGTAATATATTCTAGGTATCAATTCTTGGGGTCTCATTATTTTTAATGTTTCTAACACTTGATATTGGTGGTGATTTTTGACGACAAAATAGTCATTGATGTTGCAATAAAGTAAAAATAATGCATTATTAATTGATTAAAGGTTTAGTCTATGCCAAAACCTATTCTCCAATAATCCCGATTATGATCATTTTGGTTTATTTTGTCCAAAATCATACTTTTAGGATGATCATATTGGGATATTGATAGCGAAGGATTTTTTTTGATAAATCCTAACAAATGGCGTATGTATAGAATGACTAAATGGAGACCCGATAGTATATGTCTACTAAGAATAACATAAAATGGTGGGTGGCTTCAATTAACATCAATTAGATTTATAGATTACATAAATTCATTTATGAATAAATCATGCATTGTGATCATAAAATTTTTCCTTTGAAATGAATGACTAAAATGTGCTTATAAATAGTTAGTTGGAGCTCTCTATGTTTTCATGATATGTATGTTGATAACATATGAAATTAAATTTTATGTCTTACTAGTATTTTGGGACTACAGAATAATATTTATCTAAATATGACTTAAAATAGAAACCATGTTCTAGAGAAATAGATTTAAAAAATGGATATATATGAGTTATCCAAATGTTGTAATATTATATATATCAACATACTATTGAAAAATGAAAGTTTTAATAATTCATTATTGAATTTTTGTTAAATATAATTCTTCTAAGAGAAAATTCATAGGCATATGAAGATATTATTGTTATTAATATAATTTCATCAGCCAAAGTGGTAGGAATTTATCTCATGTTCCATGATATGTAATGATGTTTTTTTATTAAAATTACATGATGCATTGTATGTTAATATCAAATATATCCAATATTATGGCATCGACTTACAGTTATAATTATCCAATTGTAATTTTCAATTTAGAACTGGATGAGTTCATGGTGTATAGAGATGCGGGAATACTAGTGATCAAGTGAGTTGAAAACATTTCATAATTTAGTTAAAATCAATATTTTATCATATAAATTTTGAATTTAGAATGATAGAAAAACTTATTAAAGATATTCCTATTCATATCTTCAATATTTGAGTATGTTGTTGATTCTGGTGTAGATTAAGGATGTGTTTTAATGGCATCTTGTTTTGATTTTTTCTAAAACAAAAAAACATAGTATTATAATGATAATGAGAAGAATTAACTATGGATTTAGTCTGGATGTCAAGAATTTAACATGGTAGTAGTTGGTTTATAGTCATTTTTATCACTACTTGAGGGATTTTCTCAAGATATAAATTTTATAGTAAACAGTTTTTCCACAAATACATGTGGATTTTACAACCCAAGCCAAGGAAGTATGATTGGAAAAATAGTTATATCTATACACAATGGTAGAATGTTTCTATACGTGAGAAATGACCAGTTTTTAGTAGTTGTCTCTAGTTCAACTAAAAGTTTATTGGAGTTGGTGCCCAAGAACCTGCTAATTTGGTATTTATTATTATATGTACATTCATATATGTGATTATTAATTTAAATAAAATATGACAAATTGATTTTTCTTATCTATGACTTATTGTTACAATTTCTAATAATTTTTTTCCACATTGATATGGGAATAAAATTTCTCCACTATAATAATAACTATTAAATATTGTGATGTTATTCAAAAAATTAGTTCTAAGATAAGATAATGTACTATGAAAGGTCACATAGTAAAGAGATAGACTATTGAGAGTACTCATAATATGGTGATGCGTCTTCTCATAATGTTTGTACTGAGTAATATCCAATATTCGAGATTTTGAAAATAGATATTCCAGTAGAAATTCCAGATGTTTTTTATGTCATAGGATATTCCTATCTATGAGTGTGTGCAATTATCCTTAGAATTTAAGATTTTTATCAATTCATGGAATGGATTTTTCTCCTAGATAAAGTGAATACAAAAATCTCACTCCATTTTTTGGATGGAATTAGGGTATGATGGATGTGTCATTACTGACATGTTATTAACAGATAAGTTGAGGAAGTATTTTTTCCTTACATCAATATGGACGTTGATATCTAATTCCTTTGATTTAAAAAATATCACATAAATTCTTTGGACATATTACATATAAATTAATTTATAACATTTAAAGAATAAAATATTAATCATCTGTGTTGAGGAAGCATATGTGTAAAATGATTGATGAGATATTTCGAGAAGGTTTTTATTTCACAGTTAGAATTAATATGATATTTTCAACCTTCCAACATTATGTTCCTTCTATTGGGTGCATTCACCCAATGCTATACAGTTATCTTGGTATTTAGAAATACCCGCCTAATGCCACTGAGAATTAATCCTAGATGTTCACTCACTATGTGTTTCTGTTGATCTCCATTAAATTATATATTAATTTAATTAATGGAACAAATATTATTCTCATGATCAAGGAACAATTAAATTCAAAAAAAATTATACAATGATTTAAATAAATTTTTATTCATTGTATTATGAAAAAAAATATTTATATATTTTATTTAATATTTAATAAATATTTATTCACTATTTTGTGGATAAAAATATTTTATTAATGAATAAAATATTTATTTGTGTATTCAAAAAATGATGATGATTTCAAATAGACCAAGACCGCATTTGGTGATAATTATTAATTTAAAAACCTACAAAATAATATTTATTATTTTGAAAGATAGCTCACATGCTATAAAATAATAATATGTTTTTTATTATGTGGAATGAGGTTTTATGATAATTATAAAATTATATAAGGGTTGGTACATAAATAAATAATATTTTTACCTAAACCCTAGCTCTGTAAACTAATGTTTTTTTAATTGTATAAAGTTAATTGAGAAATTTATAATTGTTTCACACAACAAGTTTCCCATTAAAATTCCCTTCTCTCTCACTCTAGCTATCAAAGGAAAGAAATGATAACTATTTTACTTCAATATCAAATGGTTATCAATCAACATGAATGATGAAATATAGTTGATTCACGATTCTAGCACTAGGAAATAAATTGGCATTGCTTTAATCTCAAAGGAGGACACGTGGATCACTGCTAGATGGATTTTACACTTGGATACATATATTGAAATGAAGGTAATCTGGAAAAAGTTTTTTATATGATCAAAATATAGATTGATGAAAATAACTTTATCTAATGTAAATTTCTTCTTCAAATCTTAAAAAATGTATGTATTAATTTTACATGAGAATATACTCTATTGGGATTTAGGGGAACTCTATATTAAATTTTTTTTTGACATATCACCCTGAAAGGAACTTATGATGTACCATGAACCTAACGAAAATGTCATTTATCTACCAAAGTTGTTTTCTATAGTTCTGTAATAATATCATAATTTTTTGACAACTTTTAGTTTGTATAATTTAATTTTTTATTATATGCTTCTTTATATGTGTATGATTGTAGTTTCTTTGATCTGTTGTAAATATCATGAGTTTTTATAAATTTATGTCAACATAAAATTTGGATTATTCTCTTTTTATATGATTTAAATTTTTGTCTAATGTTTTATAAATCAAGGTATTTATGTTTCTGCCTACAACTTACATAACTACCAAATAACCATTTTTTGACCCACCATGAACCACTATTTCAACCTAATATTACTCATTCTAATGTGACTACATGTATTAATACTCCAATCATGAAAAATGTTTCAAACATACAGCATGAACCTTATTTCAAGTTACCACATGAAGTGTTAGCATGCTGTAACTACTGTTAAGATGTTGAAAGTATATAGAACCCATTCATTCGTACTTAAATTATTATTTAGGGAATGTTTTATTCCACTCACCTTGTTTGATGCTTCCACATTTATTTTTGTTCAATCGACTATATGATAGATCGCATTCTCTAGAGTAAAAAAGGTGTACATGAATTATGTACATTTATGAAGCTTACTAAAGCTTCTTCATATCATACAGAACTGCTTCTTCTATCATATGATCTTAGTTCACAAAATATTTTATATTTTATATTGATAACACCTTTCTATTTTTCACATGATTAGTAAACCTAATGCACACTATATTTCTTCAGATTGTCACTATACCTAATTTATTCTATAATTTTTTCCCTAGTAGTATACCAACAATGAATGCAAGGTCATTATTCATTCTTCATGATATATTTTAAGTGACCACATATGTTTTTCCAGATTAGTATAATGACTGCATGTAATAATTGTCTACCAGTTCAGTATATAGACCCCATAAACATTTGAACCAACTTAATGGAACAATATGTATATAGATTTTAAGTTCATTTTATGTTCAGGGTCGGCCCAATACTTTATTCATATTTCATTTAATTTTGGATGTTTTTCATCTTACATTGTTTTTCATTTATTTTGATAATCCCAGTAACAACATGGTTATTTTAATTGTTTTAACAATTTTAAAAATTTATATAATTTGTCCCTATCATATAGATGTCATTAGAAGTTAATTTAATATATATTAAAATGTTTTAAAATATATATTATTTATTTATTTATTCATGCAAACACATACAACATATGTTTCAAATATTTATTTTTTTTACATAAAAATGATTTTGTGAGGTTAATATTTTCTATATTAATATTGAATAACATGGAAATAATTCAATAATTTTATCATCATTAAATGGTTTATAATTTTATTATTTTTATTACATAGTTCATTAAATTCTTTTCAAATTTGAATTTAAATGTTCTTTATACTGAACATTGAAGAGTTGTAATACCATGTCATGTGTTAAAACAATTTCATCTACTTGATGATTTGATTGAACCTATTCTACATTGAATTTTACTTTTTTGATTATACATAATGATAAAATACTCAAGAAACCATACATATTCTTTCTTTATTATACATCATTAATCTATTTTTTTCATGTTTCTTGAGTCTAAATCAATTTTCCTCTTATCTCACACACACTGTCATTTTCAATTTATGATTTTACAAAAAAAATCATTTCATATTCTTTTCCTCTGGATGTGACTCTGGGATTATAAAACCAGAATTTTTTTGTTGTGACACACATTTTCTAGATTTTGTGTTGTATTTTTGTTGTGACTCCTTATAGAAAATCAGTGTTTCTGTGTTTTTATACCTTGACTTTTTATAATATGATTGTAATATTAGTACATGATTCCCCTTCAAAAATCAGATTAGTCCACAATATATCTCTTACATTATAGGGATGTATAAGAGGAGACTATATCTACCTTAGACTAAAGTATTATTAAAACATTCTTTTCTTCGTTCTTTTATTCTACTTAAAATTAAATCCATTTATTAATATTTAGAATTATGCTAAATAATTAATATAATTATTTAAAATAATTAATTTTGTATAATCACTATCTCCTAGACCATCTTCCATTACCCCCTTTCCACTTAATATAACATATATATGAGTTTTTTGTTCATTATCTAAAATCCATCGTTAATAAACTCTTCCAAATATATGTTCAGGTTGATTTAAAAACTGGTAATTAACTGATCATTACATCATCAACATTTACCTCATTATAACCCATACAATTATGTTTTCAAATATTTTCATGTTAAAATTAATGATAGTAGAAATAAAAATTTTCAATTTAGAATAACATTTCTTCAATTTACATTTAAAACGCTACTTTTTTACATATGTTTTTTACTTTATACAATCATTTCTCATATTTGTACAACTATTAGAACTATACTGGTCATCCACATTTTTCATCATATGGGAAATTTGATATTAACTTCACTACCACAAAACTGGGTTTCTGCGGCACCACCCTTTAACAGTACTAAATAGATCGCTGATAATGGGGGGGCCTTTATCAGCGGTAAAAAAGCACTGATAAAGGGGCACTTTTAACAGTGCTAAAAAAATCACTGTTTAAAGTTACCTTTTATCAGTGCTTTTTTTGTAGTGCTGATTAATGGGGGATTTATCAGCACTTTTTACTTGCACTAATAAATTTTATATTTAAAAAAAATCAAAAAAATAATATATTGTAATATAAGTATATTTATATTGATATAAATATAATATATATTTTTTAAATATGTTTTAGAAAATCATAAATAGACTAATACATTTAATATATAAGAAATTTAGTGAAAATGGCTTGAAATGTTTTTTAAAAATATTTTTAATGAATAATTTACTAATTATCATCGATTAATAATCATTTAATAAAAATTTGAAGACAAGAAAAAATAAAAAAATTATCTAAAATATGTTGAAAATATAACTCAAACTTTAGACAGCCATATCTTTTGATCCAGGTGTTCATTTGAGCTCTACAACATATCAAATAGAATCTTGTGATGAGCTCTTCGTGCTAGTAACATAGGGTAAGCCATTGTCACAATTTTCAAGGCAAAAAAAGTCCCACAAGGCCTCTAAAACAGAGTTTTTAGTCGGAATACCCTGATTTGTTAACATTCAAACAGATATATCTTTTGATTCGGATATACACTAGCCATGTACCATATATCATATCGAATATTCTCTCATTTTCTTCAATTTGACTGCTTGTAGAGTTGAAACGAATTTCTGGATTATAAGTTATGGACGTTTTAGCATTCTATGGCTTTTCAAATACACATATATATGTATTTATTCGTAAATATATATGTGTCTTTGTGTTTGTGTGTGTTTTATATATGTATGTATGTATTTATTTATTTATTTATAAACAAACATAAAAAACTTTTATAAATGTAATTAAAACTAATCTTATAAATATATATTAATATAAAAAATATACAGATAAAATATTATAACTATAAATATATATATATATATATAAATAGATTTAAATATAAATTAATATATGAATGAATATATATACTAATATATGAATAAACATATATGTATGAATATAAATATAAATATATATATATTAATATGAATCTATATAAATATACGAATAAATATAACTATATATATATAAATAAATATAAATATATATTAATATAAAAATAAATATATATATATATATATTACTATATGAATAAATATATATGTATTTATATAAATAAATATATTAATATTTATATGAATCAATATTAATATTCAACTAAATATAACTGTATATATAAATAAATAGATGTATCATAAAATAGATAAAAAACGAAATGGATTTGTGGTAAAGGTGAAGGAGCGCAAGGGGGAGGGCACAGGTTCGAATCCGGGGGGAAGCACGAAGGGGCATGCGAGCAAGTGCAGAATGCACAAGCAAGGGCAGCGCGTGGGAGTGAGAGGGGGCCGCCTAGCACTGATTGGGGGGGGGGGGTCAAACGCTATTAAAAAGCTCCCCCCGAATATAAATTATTATTATTTTTCAATTTTTTGAGTTTTATCAGCGCTTTTTTTAGTGCTGATAAAATGGGTATTTATCAGCACTTTTCTGAGCGTTGATATAAGGTACCCCCCTTTATCTTCGCCTCGATTAACAACGCTTTTTTTAGAGCTGTTAATGTGCTTTTCTACCGCTGATAAAAGCCATGTTTGTAGTAGTGAAGTTTCACTAAATCATTGAATGTTACTGATTTTCCCACCCCATTTATGTGAAATTAAAACAATATCCCATGAGATCCTACTCAGTGCATCACAACCCGTTATTACCACACTTATTAAAAAGCCCATATTTTTTTTCAGAACATACTAAATTTTTTTTAACAGACAATTATGGTAAATATATTGTAGTATTTCTAATATAATAGATAATCATGACCTTGTTTTCCATATATAAAACCATTTCTGAAACATCTATCCAAATTGGATACATAACCATACAGTAACCTCAAATATTCCATCTACTTATTGAACAATAAAAAATTTTATTTACAAATTTTATAATATTCATTTACCTTTAATAAATTTCTTGATTTTTTATTTTAAAAAAACTCATGTTCTAGACGCCAGTAAACATTGTCAAGATATAATCATGAAATTACATTATGTTTAGTCTAAATAGGCATTTCAAATACTATATAAAATATATTATTAATGTAGATATTCTAAATTTTAATAATAATTGACATGTGTCAAACCAAAAAATCTTATCAATATAGATCATCCTAAAAAATAATCATTTTATACAATTATTATATTACCCAAATCCATCAACTTTTAATTTTTTCTTAGTTTTTCCAATGATATTGGGAGGTAATTAAGGGATAATAGCTTTTATATCAATACCTAATATCATTTCAATAGGTAAATCTCATTAAATTGTTTATTTTAATAAATTGTTTATGTTTTTTGATAATGGATGATATGTAAAAAGAAATTTGTGAGGATAATATAAAAAAATGTCTTCTTCCATTAAAAATAATAAATATTCTTCTATCAGTCAAATAAAATGGACATGATTTGGGACCATGTGTACTTTAAATATATAAAATTCCATATGTTGGGAAGTTATTAAATATCCAAAATAATACAACATTAAAATTGATATTCTATTTTTCAACTACAGTATATATATTGACACCATTACTCAATAATAAATTTAACTCATAAATCAATTTAGTCAACTAAGCATCAATATTCTTGTTTGGTTGTCATATAAATAAAAATTTCAAAAAGATACATGTCTTATTAATCAAAATCCAAGGATTTTTTTTTAATTTATAAAAATATGCTATTAGTAATATTTTTTACCATAAGATCCAAATGGACTGAAACCATTAATAGAAAAAATTAGTCACATATTATGAGATTTTAAAACAAAATATTGATGCAACAAATCAATTTTTTCCATGAATATCTATGAGAAAGATGATTTATTATATTACTATAATAAATTTTTCATTTAATCCATGTCATCAATGACATTGCATTGTGAAAAATAAATAAATACTTAAATATTGCTAGTTTTAGGAAATAGATCAACTATTTAATAGTAAATAATTTTTTATTTCTGTATTTTTCATTTTTGTACCTATATGTTCCACCTTTAAAACAATTAACCAATTAATAATAGTAATGATAATATAGGATTCAATGATTTTATCATGTGTGGATCTTTAGGTAACCAACACGAAAATTACATTCCAACCACTTTCATTTATAGAAATTTATAGACAACACATTTCACTACGATAAAAATGATTTAACAAATAAAATATAAGACAAATGAATCTACTTTAAATCCCATTATCTAGTTTAATATCAATAAATTTACTAATATTTTAAAATTTTACTATCTTTCAACCAGTGTATAAGGATTTCTCATTAGACATCAGTAACTCAAAAAATTGATATGATTTAATCATAGGAGATGAATTATCATTCTATATTTTTGTTTGTTAAAAAGTAGTTCCAAAAACCTCATATACTAATGTTTTTAGAGTGCTGGATTAGGAACCAAATTATTTATATATTCTCAAGAATTATGTTCTCAAAGTTGATACCAAAAAACATAATTTTTCTGAAAAAAATATGTATAATATAACAAAAATTTAATATTTTTAAAATATACTGAAACTAAATTTCTTACAGAGAAACTAAATTTTCCATTTTGATAAATTTTCCTGTTTTGATGATGTAATTGATAATTTTTTTTGACACCATCAATATATAATGTATTTACACCAAATCAATATGGATTTATAAAATGATTTATCCTATCGTGATCTCATTAGAAATTATTTTGTCTATTTCATTAATATATAATAGTAGACTAGGATTAACATACATGGATATTACATAATTTTAGATGAAAATTCAGTTCATTATAGACTCATGTGCTTGAGACCCATAATAGTTTATTTTCTTTGTAATCATGGAACAATGTATTCAAACATTGTGAAAGATCATCAATTTTTACCAAAAATATATTCCAATTTAGTACATATAATTAAAACATTTCATTATATATTGTGTATATAAAATATAAGAAATAATGAGTTTAGATGTTCATTATCGGTAATCAAAGGATATACATAAGAATAAAATTTGTATATGTGTATGAGAATTGGATAATTACATTTGACATTCATACCCTCCATATTAAATAACATATACATGAGTCATGGTGTAAGGATTGGATTTTATCAATATATCATTCATAAGTGAGTCCAAATCATAATCCACTAGATAATAATATAGGAATATGAAATGGATTTTTGGTGGACATATAAACAGAAAATATATTTTACATAGTAGTAAATGATTACTTCCATGGTTGCCTGAGTGAAATGGGTTTTCTCCCTACACTATCTTATTAGTCATGGTTTATTCCCAAGTCCATCTTAGTAGACAATGTCCTTTACTAAACTAGATTCACTCCCCATTCTATCTCTGTATTACTAAATAGGGTTCACTTCCCAATCCATCCCTCTATTTCTGAACAAATTTAACTTCATATTCCAGAATTATATTACTGAAATTAGTTTACTAATTATTCCGTACCTATAATAATAATCCATGTTCACAATTTAATCTATCCCTAGCGTAATGAACCGATTTTAATCCTCATTCCAACTCTGTCATTCTGAATTGAGTTCACACCTCAATCTAGACTTATCTTACTGAACCGAGTTCACTCCTCCTTCCATCCATGTCATAATGAACCGAGTTTACTACCTATTCCATCAATTTATATCTCATGAGATATAAATATTTACCCCATTTATTGGTGTGATATATAGTTTCCACCTACCAGATAATGAAATCACACATACTTATGCCACAAGATAATAAAAAAAATTAAATCATGACCCAAAAAAGATGGGTATCATAATCATGTAATTATATAACATCCTATATAAAATATATGGGTTTCATAATCATAGAATAACCCTTGAAATGGTCCAGGATTTATATGTATTTTATCATGGTATAATTCATGGAAGAGAATGTGGTTTCACAAACAACTCATCAATTTAAACATAAACCATTCAAAGAATAAAAACGATTTTTGTCCCGGGATTCTACTCATAGTAAAACATAAATTATATAAATGAATTCTATATTTGATAGAAAAATTTATTTAAAATATCACAAAGATAATTTCTTATGGAAAATTATCATTCTTTTAAACTACATAAAAATAATACATAAATCGTTTTCGAAATGGTTTTCCTTAAAACCCACAATGAAAACTTATGAAGAATTTTTTAAATATAATTTAAAACATTTCATGATGAGAATATAATTTCGCCTTTAAAAAATTATTTTTTAATCATAAAACATTTTCAGAATCATTTTCCTTAAAAATAACCTTTCAAATTTATAATGGTAAACATTGAAAATCATTTAAAAATAATTGAACATATAATATTTTTGACAAATATTTTATTTTGAATTAAAATTACAAACCAAAATCTTTTTGAATATTCAGAAAAACATTTCATAAAAATTATATTGTAAAATTTCGGTTGAATCTTTGAATAAATAATGGTTATGACTGTGGATAAATCTGCAAATACCAAATATTCCATTTTCTGATAATGTTTTTAGAAAAATGCCTCGATTACTATTTGACAAGAAGATTCATTTATTAAATTATATGTTCTTAAAAAAAAGGAATAACATGGGTAAAAAATTCATTTAAATATCATATGATAATATAATAACATTTATTAATACATTTCTAGGAAACATTTTTTTGAAGTAACCCATATTTCTAATCAAAGAGGGAGATACATCATATTTCCATAAAAATATACTTTATTTTCATAAGAACCAATGATTCAAGAAAATTTACCATTATAGGAATATACCATGAATATCCATAATATAACAAATTTCATGATAGTCCATGTGATATGGATCCAATGATTTCATCGATGGAAGCATAGTCACAAATAATCCTAATGAATTAAGACATTAAACCGATAAAATCTTACCACGTTGGTAAATTTGACTCATAATAACCATGAGAGAATATAATTACTTGAAGATTAAAATATCATTAAAATAAATATATTATTGATAAAACATTTAATTTTTATTATATACACTGCATAGAATAATATAGTATCATAAAATGTCATGGGTATCAATGAATGAAAGTTGAGAAATAATTTCATTACCAATTTTGTAACATTTTGAACCATATATACCATCAATGATATATAGTGAAAAGAAGATTTAAATACCCAAATATTTAAAGATAAAAATAATATAATAAAGTCTCGAGCATTATATACACCATACAAATGAATAAGTGCATAATAGAATATATATCTCATAGAAATAAATGTTATACAAGAAAACTCTTACCTTAAATATTGAATTGTTTAATACACGTTCAAAACTCACTTATAACAAATTTATGTTTTTAATAAATATAAAAAATAACCATATAATTTTATATTATACCATATATTATTTCTTTAATACATTATATTTTCTGTTTTTTAACAATTCCCTGTGAATGTTATGTTTGGGGTAATAACCACTTTGTTTTTCATATATGTTTTGACATCTTATTCATGATCCTATAACATAGATTATAATTTAATTATTTATAGAATGTAAAAAATGATATAAATATAATATATATCCTATATTTTTTATTTATAATACTATATAAAATATATAAATATAAATTGGAATACAACATTCACAGAGAATGTAGGTCGTACGTATGCATAAACGCTATTTTAGATTTCTTCTCGTATTGATAGAAAGAATGTAAAGGAAAAATATATATATATATATTTTCATTATAGATTAAATAATTTGTCAAATATATCATACATATTTTATAAACTCATCCTTAATACATTATATGTGTAGTGTGAACAAATCTGGTCGCTTTGAAGTGGAAGTAGTCCACACGTCCACAAATAAAGATACCATCTTCCGAAAAAAATAATACATGAAGGTATGTGTTATATAAAAATTATAAAAGAATACATGAATCATAAATATCATATATATAATATATAAATATCAATTAATTCATTATTACCCACCATGAGTCGTGGTAATGTACGAATGAATGACCTTCGTTCGAGGGGAGGTAGTCCACAGTACAGATGAATGACAATCAAACAATCAATTTTATAGAAGTTTGTGTAGGTGTTGGTAAAAACAATTACATAACAACATAATATTATATTTATTATAAATTTGTTATTATATATGTTTTTAATAAGAAGAAATTATTTTATTTAAAAAAATAATAATATAAAAGTTCTTGTTAAAGGATGTTACCTCTTCTTTGGGTAATTCCTTTCTGTTTTCACCAAAAGACTTACATGGTTTTCATTTATTCCAAACATGTAGATTATATTATTAGATTATGGAATATTTGTGATTATTTGGGTATGGTTGGTATGATCCAAAGGACTTGAGATGGTTGAATAATTAACGGGGATGGGGGTACCCTTTTTTGGTGAAGGAGGAGTGGAATTCTGGTAAATATAAAATGTAAAATACTATTCAGAGGTATCGCGTGCATCATGTGCATCCAATAATGGTTAATGTTTGATAGAAAGAATAATATTGTCTAACTATGTCTATATAATGGACATTGGACATGTTATGGGGGTTATATTCCCCTTTAAGTTAATGTTTAATCACTAAGTAATCATGTTCTTACATTAATTAATGTAAATAATTTTTATTATATTTACTAATATTCTTGGTCAAAACTAATTTGAAATTACAATAAAATAAAAAAAACTTGGATTAAAAATAAGGAATATATTTTCCAAATTATAGACACATAATTGGTATAAATTAATTTAAAATTAATCTCACAGACATGATGAGACAACTGGTTTTTAATGTGAAAATGTCTCTATGATTTAAATGCTTTTATATACAATTTCAATGTGAAATTGATTCAAATTAACTATGTTGTGATACTAAATTTATAATTGATATAAATATACTTTAAAACTAATTTTAAATATAAATTTACAATAAAAATAATTTTGATGAAAAATAAGTTTTTAATTAAAATTATGTGTTTTCAAAATTCATTAAAAATGAAACGCCTTCAAAAAATAAAAATAAAATCACTGAACATCAATATTGATAATATTATATGTAAAAGTTTTTATATTTTATCAAATAAAATAAATAAAAGAGGGAAAATCTATATTTAAGATAGATAGGACATTAAATGGAAATAGAATTAGGGTTTAAAAAAATATTTCTGTTAATTCATCAAATTAGATTTATTATTTTCTTATGACAATAAAATAAATTGGATGAGTGTAAAAAATTATTATTGAATATATAAAATATAAAATTCTGATAATGAATTTATGAAAAGTGGTTGTTTAATTTATTGAGATAAAATTTGGTTTGTTCAAAGAAAAAAGTCTTTCAAAAAAAGAATTTTTTTATTTTCAAATAGTTATTACTTTATTTTATAACTAAGTGATAACAAAATTATTAATTTTATAAATATTTTTAAACCATATTTTTATATTTCATTTAATATCATTTATAGTATCCATTCTAATGGATGGTTGATAACTATAATAATATTTTGATAATAATATTAATAGTATATTGTATTTTGGTTAAACATGGCCTTGCATGTAATGCAAGCTATTGAAACAATTCATCATTATGCAGAACACAAGGAAAACATAGGGTTGTGTTTACTAAACACAAATCATAGTCTTTCATTCAGATAAGTATTAACTTGTTGTTGTGTGAATCATAAGAAAAACGTAGAGCTTTCATTTAACACAATCTATATTTTATGTTGTCTGGATACTGAGTATTTAAAAGAAAAAGTAAATTCAAAAAAAAATATTTCAAAAAATCTTAGGGTGTTATATCCATTGTTTTATAAAACAAATATAAAATGGAAATTTTTTTTATTACAAAATCTATTGAAGGAATGAATGGTCTAAAGAAACAAAAAAAAAAGAATATTACTAAATACATGTAATTATCACCAATTTTAGATAATCAATAGAAGTTATAACTATATTTATAAAATTATTATTAATTAAAATAATTACAGTGATTAAAAAATTTTCTTACTAAATATTACAAATTATTAAGATTTAATACAAATTTTTATAAAGTATTAACAATTTTTGACACTTATGATTTACTATTAATAATTATTACTATTTGTTGATAAATATTATTTTTGGTAACTATTACTAATTCTCAATAATTAATTAATGTTTATCGATAATTATTATTAATTTCTTATAATTATCAATAATTATAACTAATTGTTACATATAGAGTCATACAAATTCATATACATGGATTAGTTTGTATGCTATGAACTTATTTTTTTGGAATCCAAAAATCATGATTTGTGTTTTAAACTACATTAGTAGTCCTATAATGATGGATGAGAGCACCATGAATGGGAAACTCAAGTATTATTCCAGAATCCTTATTGAACTCAACCATGAGAAACCCTAACAAGAATAAGTTAACCCCATTCCTAAAGGGGAATAATTAACTTTAAATATTAAATATGAGTCTAGGAATTCATTTTTTAATTAATCAGTGATTTTAGGTCATGACATTTCAATATGTAGAGTTCCATAAGGTTCTGTTTATATCTGACACTATGAAAGGGAAAAGGGAATCAATGGATAAAAAGGTGGCTTATTTTAAGCACCCTCAGATGGTCATGTACCATGAGTATGATAATGCTATATTGATATAGGTTTCTATGAAGGTTTATATCAACACTAATTATGAGGTTATGTTGACCCATGACTCTAGAGAGGATGATCAAGGAAGTATCATGGATCGGAGGTAGCCATATGTCAAGGCCACAAATGTCAGATTTTAAGCAGGTGATGATGCCATGTCTCACTCTGAGACATCATTTGTTGTTAAATAGACCATCCTCTAAGGGAGCTACCAAAGATAACTAGGGAATGAAAGAAATATTGGGTATGTGAAAAAATTTAAACCAAACATTCTTGATGTGAATCAATAACCTTCTTTATGTACACTCTCTTAGGAATCAAACGAATGTATTTCGCTAATGAGGATTTATGGGACCATGAAACAGAGAGGTTTTCTCAACATGGTATCAACTGGTTGGTCACACATGATAAAAATATCATATATTCTTGTGAATTTAATGGTAAAAAAATATTTTATATTATTCCTTTTATATTGAAAAAACAAGAAAGAAACTTACATTGGATAGGTATGGACATACTCCCACTCATTCTTCTATAGGGGAAAAGTTGAGTCATTCGATGGGAGGGTCCTCATAGCTATATCCACATGTAATAACTAATGTTTCATCATCTAATGTGTAGATTCGAGGATCTACAGTGGTCCATTAACCATATACTATGTCTGATCATAGAACAGATCAAACTAAATCTTTGAATTTGGAAGGTGGAATTGTTACTAATAAGCCTTCTATTAAAAATACTATGTATTATCTAAAGGATTCACTTGGGGAACCTAAAGAAGAACCAAATTCAGGGTGTGAGCTTTCTAAGCAGTCTACATCATTAAAAAATTTGGTGCTCTCAAATAAAATATTTAATTATGGTGTATTTAAATAGTTTATTTCTACAAGTCCTTCAAATATAGTGAGTTACCTTTCCATGGTTATGGTGAAGTTGGGGGCTTCAGCTATGAAGGGAAATCAAGTTGCTCCTACCAATGAGTCTCCTTTGATCAAGGTCCAACTGAAGGTAAGGGAGCACTTACTTATCATTAAAAATAGTTTTAGATTTCATGAAACTCTAAATAGAACCAATAGAAATGATTTTTAACTTGATGAATCAAGAAATTCTCATTAAATTATCTATGTAAAAAGATAATACTCAAGAACTAAGACAGTCAATTCTAGAATAAAATAGAATCTGAAAATATTATTATGGGGTTCTTGACAGACAAGAGAACAAGATAGTCATCACCATTAGGATCCTACCCAACAAAATCTCAATAATTATCCTCAAGCTGGTGATAAAAAGAAATGAAAAAGTCCAAAACCTAGAGAAGGGAATGATATTTGAGAGGTAGGGGTGGCGGTCAATCTCATTCCTATAAATTAATAATATTATCTTATTTCCTGGGTAGTTGTCTACTTTTCTCTTTGTATCTAAGTTTTTCCAAAGTATTCCTGCATTCTAAACCCCCTTGTACATTGAGTTTGTTTTATTTTCATTAAATTTACAGACAATGGTCTATAACATAAGGTTTTCGTAGTCTTGGTATTTCTAATTGTTACTATTTTTCACTAATTATAATTAATTATTACTATTTATAAAAAAATATAAGAAATTAAATGAAATTATAACTAATTATAACTAATTATTACTAAGTATTTCCAATTACATCTAATTATCAAGGATTATTAACTATTTATCGATAATTATTACTAATTATAGTATTTAATGGAAATAAGTACAAAATATTTATAATTATCTGTAATTTTTACAAATTATTAAAATATATATGTAATTATAGCTAATTAATATTATTGATATATAATTATTACTAATTATCAGTAATTAATAATATTTATTATCAATGTTAACTAATTATTACTAATTAGTCACTTTTTTATGTAATTATTACTATTTGTTGTTAAATATTACTAATTATAACTAATAGACAATAATTATTTACTATTTAATAGTAATTATTACTAATTAATACTAATTATAGCTAATTACTGCTAATTATTATTAATTAGAACTATATGTTAGTAATTATTACAGAATTTTGATTATAATAAATATTTATTACTGAATATAATTAGATATAACCAATTATTTACTATTTATAAGTATTTAATGTTATTCATTACAAATTATTACTAATTATCACCGATTATTTAATATTAACGAGTTATTATGATTAATTATTTACAATTTATCAGTAATTATTTCTATTTTTACTATTGATAACCATAATTTTCTATTTAAGAATAATTATAACTAATTATTACTAATTATTACTATTTATCAACAATTATTATTAAATATTGGCAATTATTACAATTTTTTTTGTAATTTTTACTAATTATTACAAATTATTGGTAACTATTAGTAATTAATACTTATTTATAGTAGTAATTAATAATTACATATAATCCATTCCAATTATTCCTAATTATCGATAATTATTTACAATTTTTCAAAAAATTATTAAATTTTATTACTAATTACATCTAATTATCAGCAATTATTTCTTATTTATATGTAATTATTACAAATTCATATTAATTACTGCCAATTTTTCTAAATTTTTTAATAATTATTTCTTATTTTTGGTAATTATTTACTATTTAGCAGTGATTATTTATAACTGACACTGATAATTACAAATATACAGTAATTATTTAATATTGATGGATAATTAATATAATTTATTATTAATTAATGTAGTTATTTATAAGTTATTAGAAATTTTTACTATTTAATGCAAATTATTTACAAATATTGTAAGTTATAACTAATCATTAATAAATATTTGTTATTACTACTAATTATCATTAATTTTCTGTAATTATTACTAATCATCTATAATAATTACTAAGACAGAACAAGCCATTGGTTAACCCATGCTTTCAAAAAAATTTAATTAAATGAGAATAGAGTGAAGGTGGTGACGGGGAAGGAAAAAATTGACAAGACACTTCACTATAATAAAAAAGGAATCTATGAGTTCGACATTGCCCTTAACTCTCAGATGATGGCCCATCCTCCTTGTTTTCACTGCTTCCTCGTCTCATAATCATTCTCACTTCATGGGATTGGATCTTTTACAACACTTGAGGCCTCAAAAACTGACTTCCAAGTCTCAATTCCTTCAATAAAAGGATCTCCATGAACATATCCAAATTCCTCACGCAATACCACCTTGTTGTTTGACATTTTTAACAAGTCAACTTGATTAATATTATTTTTACCTAACCTAATTAAGTAACTCTCTTGATACATTGAACACAAGAGGCCCCATGAATTTCAGATTCACTAGAACCATCATAAACATGTTGGAAAGACATAATTTCCAATCCCAACGAAAATGTCACCAGGAGAGGATCTTAGCCAAACAGTCATAGGGGATGTCCGAACATTGAATTTTCCAAGACTTTTCAGGTAATTTGCATTTTCATTGGAGTTTCCTAATATATTATCCTCAGAATTACCCTTTTATGAGGCCACCCATCCCTTGTCATCTAATCCCTGCCATGTTACCTTAAAATTATTGGATTTTAGAATCTAAACCTACTTATTATTTTCAATTTCATAACCAACAAGCTTGAAAAAGTTTCAAATATTAGGTATGTATTCATATCCAAACTAAAATTCAATCATTTCACCATTCACAATAATAATGAAAAAATCATTCTTGGGATTAAAGAAATAATTATCAATTAGGAATATTTCATAATTATCAAACATTCCTCAAATTATATTATTATCATTCCTGGATGGTGCACCAATGTAAGAAGAAATATCCATTAATATTTGGGGATGCTAAAATACCCTGATGACTCCATGAAACGTAGCCCAAACATGAAAATTATTGAGCTTTTGGTGAAGAGGGATAAGTCTAATATTCCATTATTAAATTTATAGAATTCATAGATTCAATTTATAATATCTCTAATCCATGGAAACAGATTTCTATGTTTGAGATTGGAAAATTAAATGAATGTATCCCCTTCATACATGGTTGATCATCTAACATTCAATGCCCATGATTCTGTTCAATTTAATCATTAAATATCTCATAGTAAAGGACTTATCACCCATTAAAGAGTAATCCTTCAAATCCGGGAGAACCAATAATAATCAAAACACTCCTTCAACGCATCCTGATTAAACAAGTTAGAGATTTTACCTTAATTAGACTTCTTGATTCGATACTCAATCTAATTTGACACCTGCTGATTCGTTTTCTTTTTTAGGATATATTCCAATGAGAAATATTTCTTGAGAGGCCTTATTTAATTTACATATTCATTCATATTCACCTCGGATGAAGAATCAATCACCAAGTATGATGATTGAAGAAAAAAATGGAAATTCAAGGGAATATCTCGAAAAAAAAGAACTGGTATCACTGGGAACATAGTCACATAATGCTATCACAGGATGACATTCTGGCTCACAATATAAGATCCTCAAATAGTCAATAATCACCCATTACTAGATATGTCACCAACCGTTGTCAAACATACAGATATCCTCTGGGTATTTTTCCCAAGCACAATAGTGGATCTGGCCTCCATCCTTCCCTTCCCTCACTGGCCCTGGATAAGAGTTGGAGATGGATCCCTACTGAATTGGCACAAGAGAGCTCTCTCAGAAACAACATATCCTCATTATTTCATTAGTAACTATTATTAATTAATAATTGATACCAATACTTATTAATAACTATTTATAATTATTAAAAATTGTTACTAATTATTGACAATAATTTACAATTTATCGATAAATTTTACTATGTATTAATAAATATTACTATTAGTAATAATTACAAACTATTACAAACTATTGAAATCTGTTACTAATTATTAGTAATTTTTAATAATTATTACAAGTTATTAGTAACTATTATTAATTATTACTAAATACTGGTATTTATTAATAATAATTGATAATCATTACAAATTATTACTTAATAGCTAGACCTAATATCAATTACTACAAATTAATATTAATTACTACTAGTTAATACTAAATAAAACTAATAAATACAAATTATTTATGAATATTATTTATTGTTCATAAATATATATAATTACATTAAATTAATTATAATTATTTCAAATTTTATTTCTAATTTTTAACATTTATTCATAATATAAAAAAAAGTCAATAAATAAATAGATAATTTTTTAAAAAAAATATTTTAAAAACTATGAATTGTTGAAATAAAAAAAGAAATTAAATCCTAAAAGTTATCATACAAAAATACATATTTATAGGACTAATACAGAATCCATTTTATCAGTGCTAGAAAAACCGCATAATCGTTTCTAAAAAAGTGATGATATTCATAACATCTTTAAATGGGTGTCCATTTTATCTACACTAAAACAATAATAGATAAATTTAATAAATCTATTAATTGATGGGATATCTATAGGGAGGTTATACACCCATCCTATAAATTCTCAATCCCACTTTTATCAGTGCTCGTCTTGGTCCCCCTTGGCCTTTATCGACAGTAGAAAAATCTTCCTGGCCATACCCTCTTGCGACACAACTTGGATTCAGACCTCGGACCTCCACCCTCATGAACCTATTCCTTTACCACTTATCTTTGTTGTTTTGATCTTTATTTTATTATATATATGTTAATTTATATATTTATGTAAATTTTTAATAAATATAATTACTCATATATTTATTCCTAAATATATATATATATACGAACAATTTTTTTTAGAATAGACATATATTTAAAATATTTCTTTGAGTCTGTTTATAAATATATACATATTTTTGTACAGATGAATGTACATATTTATATATATATATATAAATATATGGGTCCATAAATATCGTTATACATATTTTTATTTAATTACATATTTTATATATTAATATTTATATAGATATATTATAATATTGAAAGAGCTCAGATTGTGTGTCATAAGACATCCCGCACCCACAAATATTATTAAAAAAGTAATGTGAAAAAAACAAAGGGATATATGCGGATACCAAAACAATTATGAAACCAAATAAAATAAGATACATTAGAGAATTAAATGTATTCATATTTTTTTCTATACCTATATAAGCTAACCCGTGATCCTCCATGATTAGTTTTATGTCAACCTAAAATCTATTGGTGGTTCATTCACAAAGTGTTTTAAAGATAAATATCACTTGATACTTGCTCCTCACTTTGAGATTTTTCTTCAACGTCTGTAGTGTTAAGACAAAGAGTCACTTGATCTGAATTGTTATTGTCTTTCTCCATAGTGGTAGTATGTGGTGTTTCAACATCTACATTTTGATCCTCCATAGTAGGTGGTATATTAATCATATCCGTGATTTCAAAATACATGGATGAGGACCCATTAATTCCATCCATTTCCTTCTTTTAATGATCATATCAACTTACAATAGAAGAACATATTCTTTTGTTGTTGGAATAGGAATTCTCAATACCTTCAAGATAATTCCTATCATATTCTGAAAAAGTAATACATTCAATACAAGAAAAGAACATAGAAATACTTTGAAGAGAATCATACACTACAACTTTAGTAGTTCGGGAATCAATCCTCAGATAAAAAACTCCAACAATTTTTTTAATAAGAGTGTGAAAATAGAATAAAATTCCAACGTGGAATGTTAGTACCCCCATAGTCATTGGATTTCTCACTGATATTAGTGTTATGAATTTCCCATCATCAGTGATAGACTCAAAAGTTGGACGACCACCATCTGTAACACTCTAGAAAATCATGTTTGGATCATTCCCAATGCTAGTTTGGTCAACTTCTAGTTCCCCGTATGATTGATGAAGCCCATCTAGTGGAGGGAAAACCTAACCATTGTCAGAATCATGAGTCCCTTTAGAATATTTTTGACTGGAGATAGTAGGAAGACCATTAGAATATTGTATGATGTCATTGTATGATAGATGAACCTTTATACCCTAGAGTTTAACAATCCTAACCTAATCATAGTGCTTCATCTATTTCTATGTAGTCATCGACATAATGAATTTATTTTCACATATGTATGTTCCACATCTAGATCAACTTATAAATCCCTTAAAAATAGTATCATCACATACATAATCCTTAGGAATATGATACATATCTTGAAAATCATCAATGCTAGTTTTTGGGACTCCATTAGAGGTGTGTTGTGGACTAGAATGTTGGATGTCAGACACACTAACCCCACTATAATTCCAACATCAACATTTCCCATTGTCAAATTACCTCCATTGACCGAGAAACACTCATTACTAGATCTCTTAAACATGTTTTATTTACCCACATCATTGCCAAATATCACCATGGGTAGCTTGAATTTATAATGATAATATAAATGGCTGTGTTTTTTGAAATTGGAATACTTATGACCCTTGTTAAAAAATCATTAACATGTCCAATGTAGTAGATATTACAAAAAAACTCACGCACATTTTTAGACTCAATTAATAATTAAAATTTTAATTTATCCACAACTAAAAATATATTATCAATCTGAGGATTAAAAATTTCAATGTATATAATTATTTAGGAAAATAACTAAAATCATGAATGATTGATCTCATAGTCAATCTTGATAGGTGTCTCTATGACAAAAGTGAACATCCCACAAAATATTGAGATTATAATAAAACAAATTTTGGCCTGTAACCTTGATTCAAGATTGTGTTTTTTATTTCTTGATCAATGTCATATCACACCAAAAATCCCTATCATGAAATATCAAGGTACTCAGGTTAAGGGAAACACATCCAAATATCCAATATTTCAATTTCATATCATGGAAAGAAAAATTAATATAGAAAAATCCCATACCAATTGAAATGATACACCGCCCATCAAAGTACCAATGCTAATGTTGGAGCCTTTTCAATTCATAAAGCTTACATGAATTGGAACTGCACTATACAGATAGCTGCATGATGATGGAATGTTCAAAATCCTCCATTTGATCCCTAAAAAATTTTGGGTCATCTTCAAAAAAAATCAAATCATCATTCCTCATAATATTTTGTGATATCTTGAAATCCAAGTGGGTTTTAAGGAATAATCCTAACCCAAGATGATTCGTAGGTGGGTATTGTTGATTAACCTTCAAATAAATCATATCATAGGAAACATTATTACTCTATGACATACATATCAAAGAGAGAGAATTTGGAACCGTACAAACCCCCTTTGAATCTTCCGATGGATTTCATGCCACACCATCACCTATGCTCATGGGAATATCAGTAATCTTAATTTAGGTGCAATGAAAAAACTCATTTTTATCAAAATATAAGTTTAGATACTTTGAAAAGAATCTTTAATCACCATGAATTTCAAGTGAGGGAGGATCCTGATTTACCTCCTTCTCCACATATATTAGAATATATAGAAAAATATATTTCTATTAATACAGATACATAAATAAATAAATAAATAAATATTATTTACATTATGTATATATATAAATATTCATATATATATTTAAAAACACACATAAAAATATATTTATAAATATATTTTATATGTAAATTTTGTTACAGATCTATTTATAAAATTATATTTTTATGTCTAAGTATATGGAAATATATTTATATATATGTGTGTGTGTGTATTTAAGAATAAACAACACTATAATTTCCATATGACTGTACTCTTAGAGTATAAGTTTAACCTCTACTAAAAAAAGATAGGATGTCCCCCTTAAATGAGGTTGAAATTTTATCAAATGTTTAAACATTAAGGTAAACCATAAAAACAACACATTTTGGATGTATTCATGGCCTTTTTGACCTCAAAAAATCTTTTTACCAAGTCCCCTAAAGTCAACATGATGTAGAACATTACAAAATATAGAATTTTGTATGTTTTGAAGTTCAAAATGACACCCGGATGAAAAAATTTGGCCATTTGATGTTTGATTCATGCTTTTATTTATTTTTGATTGTTTATTTATTTATTTAAATTTTCAACCATAAAATTGTAATTTAATTACGATTACTCAATATTAATTATATATTGTATGTCTATTTTTTAATTATTCTATAAATCATTTATCACTAAATATATTATATATTTTGGGTGATTATATATTTAGTATTATATAAAACATATTTGATAAAACATATTATATTTATGTCAATATAAATATATTTATATATTAAAATTTCATTTTTAATGGTATGAACATATATATTAAGACGATCCCATTTCATAAGTGCCAAAATAATGTTTTTAGCTTAATTAAAGGGACACTTTCATATTTATTAAAAAGCTAAAAATCAGTTACTTTCATATGTGTTTTTTAGTGTTAATAAATGGTAGCACAAAATGAAATCAAATATAAGGTGCTTTACCATGAGAAATCAGAAGAGGTTCTGTGAAATTATGATGGAATGATGATGCTCTATGGAATTATATAGGTTTCATTACTTGTGAAAAAATATTTACGAGGAAATTTTTATTGCTTATAGTTTTATTTGTAATGGAATTTTTCATAGACACTATCAACCATAAATATTAATGGTAGAAAATGAAAAAAGTATTTTCTATAGATGACCAAATCCCTCATGAATTCAATTAACAATAAATATATTTTATTTACTCAATTGATCGACTATATGTGATGAAAATACTATTTTCATAATATATAGTATCATTTACAGAGGAATAGTTTTTATATTTTTATTTATTAAAGAAGAGGATTCTATTGAAAATAAATTTATTTTTCATGACCATCCTAATGTCTTCACAAATATACATTTCCAATGATATGAAATTTTACCACAATAAGTATCTGTGATGGGACTCATATCTCATCGTAAATACCTACAAAAATTTAATCATTGGTGATGGGTATCTCATTCCCTCAAAAATATATCGATGTAATTAATTATTTATGTCAGGTTCCCATTTTGTTTTTAATGACCCATTGGATAAAAATATTTTCTCTATATTGTTACAATTATAAAGTTTCATGGTATTTTTTTCTTGATAGTCAAAATATGGAAATAGTTTAAAATTGTAAAAAAAATATATGGTGAATATGATTTCTATAAATAAAACATTTAAAAATTAATTAATTTATAAGTGTATTGTAATTATAAGTGTTGGGATATTTATATTTTTTGTTGTCATATCTTCTGCAATAGTCACTTATTTTTGGGAGATAATATAGAAGTGGCTTTGAAATGAGATAGATGAAGCGTTTATCAATGATAAAAAAATCATTTTTGATAAAAAATAATTGTTGAAAAAATTTACATTAAAATTCGGCCACTATTATTAGTGGTAGAATGTTTTTGAAAAAGGGGATCCTTTATTATCACTAAATAAAATGATTATAATAGGTACCCTTTATCAGGACTACTTTTAGTGCTTCTAAAGGTCAATCTATTACAGTGTGCTGTTAAAATTACACCACACTACACCATTAAATAATCCTACATATGGAATTATCATAACATTTTTGAAATAAACATTACATCAAAAATACAATAAAAACACTACATTATACCCATTTAAAATATTTCATTCTATAATTACCTAAGTACAATCACATATATTCCAAAACAGTAAGGATTTCACTATCTTTGGAACCTGTCCCCTCTCCTAAAAGACTAATCATGGAATTTTACAATAAAAAAAATACCCCAAATAAAAAAATAATCCACCTATCTTAACTGAAAAATAGATTATCTCCAATGTCATTGTATCAAAAATAAATTTTTTTTGACAATGTCCCTTTGAAAATAACCCATCATTGAAACTGACATAGAAAAAGTTAATTTTTGTGATGGATCATTGCAAAAACTATCTTTTCTGATGGGGAGCTTTTCAATTACAAATTGTTTTTAAAGGGTATATATTTGTGATGGGTTACTTGTCTCATCAGAAATGATTATTAGTGAAGAGTGATAGAACCACAGTAATTAATTTTAAAAAATTTAAAAAAATTAAAAAAACACAATAATAAAAAAATAATTATAAAAACATTAGTATATAAAATTTTAAAAATATAAAATTAAAAAAATTACATTAAATATTTTCCTTTAAATTTTTAAATGATTAATATTTCCAGAATATATCCATTACTATGGTGGGTGTAATATGGAAGGGGAGTGTGGAACTCTACCCCTAAGCCCTGGAAAAGCCACCATGTGTACCCATTCTCTTGATCCTGTCTTCATCACATCTCTTACTACTACAGATGGTGTTGTAGATAGAGATCATCCGGCTCCCTATAAATGGAATCAATAACCACACTCTAATCTAAAAGCTACACCTCATATATTGAGACTTATAATGATGACTCTCTAATATCATCCCTTGAGTAGGAAAATGAATATGCATTAACATCATAAAAACTTCCAGTCATCGGTCAAGAAATGATACCATCCAATTAGATCTTCTCAGAAGTGCATTAAATCCATTAAATATATGATGTATCATAAAATATTTCCACACCCATGGTTTGACACTCAATTTCATCATTACCCTCATTCTATTTCTAAGAATTCCCGGCCTCATATGACTACATCAATTTCTATATGAAATTGAAATAGTTAAAATATTATTTTCAGTTAATTTTTAATAAAAGAAAATTATATTGACCAAAATATGGTGACGACGACCACCTATAATCTCTCTAGTGGTAGGATCACTATAAATTCTCCTATAAACATCAAAATCTTTAATTCCGGGATGTTCAACTGTGTATATGAGTATAAATTAAATAGTTTACATTTAAATTTATTTAAATTATTCTAAAAAGTAATTTTATATTTCATAGATATGTACTAAATGTACAACTACCATCACAATTTGTCTCATCCCATCTCCCTCGATTCTGCCAACCTGATGATGCTCTCCTCTAAAAATTCACTCCCATCCAATATAATCATATTCCATCACAAACATGATATGAGTTGTAATCAGGTTGATGTGTATTGAATGACTAATCATAATATGTGACTCCCACATTATTTGTGGATTTTCTCCTCAAATCCTGCAAATAAAGGATGACAACACCCATGTATACACACATACTAGGCCTCCCTGATAGAACTCAACATTCTATCATCAATGGGATACCAATAAACCTATTTTTTTTATAATATAAAGTTAATAATTAAATAAATATCAAACTAACTAATATTTATTTACATAAAATCTAGTGATCAATCATGCCAAATTTAATGAATGTGGAAACCTGAACCTGTGTAACTCTTTCCTTAGGAAAATATTTCCACAAAATGGAACTCCCCTACCTAATAACTATATATGAAAATATGTGAAAAAAGAACAAATAATGAAACAAATAGTACATAAATAAAATATTAAAAGTAATGAAAACAAACTAAAATATACAAATGATCATAATTCAACATGCATAGATTGAAGTAAAGAAGTTGGTGTCTCATGGGAATATGTTTGGGAATTATCTATTTTGTAGGACCCAGACCCCTCCGAGTCAGTGATGAAATGCTAGGAACCTGAGGGTCTGATGACATATCCACATGCTCATCACTATATACAAAAACCTCCTAGAGGTCACAGAATATGTCATTATAAGACTCATCGACCATCTAAAACACACTCAAAAATATTATCAGCATATATTTGGAGTTGAGTATTAATTATATATATATATATATTGACTATAACCAACAAGTTATTTTTCCATTATCATTCATTGTCAACAAATTCGTATATGATGGTATAAATATCATTATATTCCTCTTCAATATGATCAATTTCCTTGATATTTTCATCTTCATCATCAATTTTTATTTTAAACTCATTTGCAGCATCAATAATATCATAGCCATCATTGCCATATAACTATGTGGGTGTCATCATCGATATTAGTTTCTCTTTATGGATAAGATGGATTTGAATTTTTCTATTGAAAAAATATCAATTTGTTGGACTTTAGTTAAATAATATTCACTTTGGATATACTGATATCTATAATATTTCAGTATTAGTATGCTCTACATATAACTTATCTCTCATGAATCAATACAATAATATAAAAAATAAATTTCATGAGCCTTATGAGCCAATAAAAATGTATTATTTACTTCTAGATGTGTTTTTTATTTAATATCAATGATTTCTTGGTGCTTATGAACACACAAGTCTCTATAAGTATCCAACTGATGAAATTTAAACATCCTTATGTAATTTAATCCTAGATAACAAAATTCAATTATTTCTTCCTGCATGCCATAAAAATTCAACTTTACATTATCTATCATGATATACTCTTATGAAAAAACCAATATTAATTGTATTTTGATTCACCATATACTAGTGTATGAAATATAAAACCATTCACAACATGAAAATCATATTATATATTCATTTTGGAAAGAGTATTACTCAACAAACATAATAAATTATCAATTTTTTCATCATGTTGAGATATTTGATAATTCGAAATAAAATTATCAGTATTAAAATTAATAAATTGATTTTATATGTTAAACCATTGACAATTTAATTTAATAGTTTTCAAAACTATTAGAAAAAATTCATTTTCCGGAGTTCTTCAAGAGAAGATGCTATAATTTACAGAAAATATTTATTTATATGTTTATCATATGTCCTAGAAAATAAAAAATATTATTTTAATATAATAATATGCAATAAATTGTTGTATAAATCCAGGAAAAAATGGTTCCATTTCTTCACAATTGATTAGATCATATATATAATCCCTAAAATGTTTATTATATGAAATTGATCATTCATAAAATCCACCGAATATATGTTTAAGATGATTAAAAACTAAGAATTGATTGTTCATTTCATGATAATCATTTCACTCTTTATGGTCCATTTAGTTATATTTTTAGGTAGATTTAGATTAAAATAAATGTGAGTAGAAAAAATAAATTTCCTCTTGTAAATAATTTTCTATAATTGGTCATTTGATCGATGATTTGTTACAAAACTTTTTCATTATTTTTTGCATGCATCTCCCATATGGGTACATCCATTGGAAATATACTAGCCTTCCACCCCATTCAGCATATGGAAAATTTAAGATCACATCATTCATTTATACAAAGAAAGTTGCTATATTTTTTTCCCAATTTACAGAAAATTAAAACCACATATTCTTGTAGTCTACTAAGAGCATCATAGTTTGTTGAAACTAGACATATGGATTAGAGAAAATATAATATTTCTATTAGATAATCTAAAATCATACAATTTTAGAACCTCAAAAATTTAATGAGTATAAGTATTTCTATTATAACATAATAATCACAACCTTTTAATACAGTAATATAATCATTTCTAAAACATTACGAATAATTAGAAACATATCCCTTCAGAATCCTTATATTTTCACTCCATTGACAAAAAAATGACTGGTTTTCTTTGAAAAATGTATAAGCCACTTTTGGAATCATTAAATTATGAAATCTATCAATTCCAAATCGTCCAAGTATAAGTCACCAGAAAAATTGGGAATAATCTAGTTTTTCCTTTACATTATCATTAGGCATACGAGGTGTGTCCAAAACAATATGAAATATATTATCAAAATATTTATTCATAATATGAATAACATCCAATATGAGATTGAAAACAAATTAGACTAATATGGAAGATCCCAAAAAATGTTCCATTTTATCAAATTTTTTCATTCCCAAATCCTTCTATTTTTTTATCAGTTTATAGTTGGTCCAAATGTAATGATATGTAAGGAAGAGACAATAGATTTGAACTCAATACCTAAGTTCATTGTTGGTTGTCCATCGCTTTCGATTGTACCTTTTATGAAATTATATTTATTCCTCTAAATAGATTATTTGAAAGATGAAATATATGACGAAAGTTTCAATAAAAGTGTTTTCATCTAATGACATATATAAACACCTTACGATCACTCATATATTATGGACATGACTTTCTATGATAGTCAAAAAATATAAAGAAAAAACCATGTATTCGATATCATGTATAGAATGAGACACTAAAAACGTAAGGAAATATAATATTTGGAACATCTATAATATATTTAATATTTAAAGTATATTCTATATATTTCAATGCATGTAACACCGATTTAGAATGTGTTACTCACAAGAGAGACCTTCCTCGATGGCTTACGTTAGATGCATGGTATAGTTCTATAAAACAAAAATATATTTTGTTATTATATTATATGATATAACTTATTTTTTATATTAGTGGTTATAAATAATATTAACATACAGATTATAATATATAGTTAATATAAATATAAAATTTACGCATTGGTTACAAATTATTATGATCCAATTGGATATAAAAAGCAATATTACTATATTTATGGTTCCAAAAAGAATTTAATAATAAAAATAATTAATTACAATAATTTACTGATTTTAATGAATATATATCATATATCTTCAATAAAATATTTTTTATATTCATCTATTGTGTTTTATAGGATGAATATAACAACAAACTCTATTTTTCACATAAAAATCTACATTTTTTAAAGGAAGTATTGCCGCCTTTCAATAGATTACCTAATTTAAATCTTAATTTTGACACTTTAATTATTTTAACATGTCAAATAAATCATTTTATTAAAAAAATAAAAATAATAATTAGGTTAGGGTGAATTGTTTATACTTTTCTGAAACGTTTCATTTTATAATGAATATTTAAAAATACCAAATTTTAGTTCAAAAATGAATTTTCAACTAATTTATTTATAAGGATACATTATTTTTTTAATTTTTTTAATGTTAAATTAGATAATATTTTTATCAATTAATAAAATGTATTTAATTTGAGTCAATTTAAATTTTAAATTTCTTAAAAAACATAGCAATCTTCGAGATGTTTTTAGTTATAAAACTGACATTGTCGTCCCACATGTATGGTTAAAATTAAATAAATTTATAATAGTTAAATTATTGGAATATGGAAAAATAGCTTACAAATTTCGAATAATAATATTTTATATTTTTTGATATGGATGACTTTGTTTTTTTAGAAAATAAATTGAGAATGTAACTAAAACTAATTATAATTGGAATGGGAAAACTATGTTTAAAAAATGAGTAAAGAATTAACTTGGGGGATATAAAGTCCTAGAAACATAAATAGAACCCATTTAATGGCCATACATCATTCATGAAACTTTTATTCATGAGATATTTTATCTTTTTAATATTTCCATAGTTAAAATATGCGGGTCAACCTAACTTCTTTTCCAAAATACCGAGGGAGTCATATTCCTCTCTTATAAAAGGACCTCCTCTACTCCCTCTTCATCACACTTATCAAGCCATGTTGGCTCAAAAATTCTCCACCAAAATATCTAATCAACATCTCTCCCCTAATCCTATAAGTATCCCATTTCAAAGAAGGAAATCGAAGGAATTTTTTTTATTCAAACCAAAGGATGTTACACGATTAAGGGGTAATGTCTTCTCCCAATCACTCTAGTTTCATTTCCATTATACACCACCAAAATTATATTTATTCCATTATTTTATAAATAATAATTTAACAGAAATATACTTTTATGTTTTTATATAATAAGTTCAACCTACACTAACACACACATGCATCTAATGGGTAATGAACATATTATTTCTTTGTACGATGAACTATTGCCACACAAAACAATGATTGTTAAATTTTCCTTTACAACCTATCATGGGGGCCACTATGAGGGTAACATTTTTTTCATAAAATATATTTGATATTTATTATTTATTTATACTTCATTAATCCTATTATTAGACAAATCATCATACTTTCAAATTTATGTTAATACGATAACATGGTTTGAGAAAGTGTAGACTAACACACCCTCAAAATGATGTGTTTCATTCAAACTATACATGGTTCATATGAATTATGGTTAAAATTAAAAATATTAGAAACAAAAAACTATATTTTATATTCATGAAATAATTAAATTTCTAGACATGTACTATATATATTCTACTTTCTGTAGTACCCTTTCAGGCACTTTAAAAGAGACAACGTCGTTCGTGGACATGTGGACTACCACCTCCTCAATACTAGGTGATTATTTTTAGATCAATAGATTTTAAAAAATAATTATATATAATTAAATAAAATGGTATTTATGATATAATTTTCTTTTTAGAAAGTTATGACGTTAAATACCTTTTTTCCATAATGATTATTGAAAATTGAGAAAGTTACTCATCTGTACATATAACCTGCTATCTCAATGATTGTAACATTGATTCTATTTTCATGACCATATATAATGATTTGTTTTAAAAGATTAATTTATGTATATATATGTTATTTATAAAATTATTATTATTTTGGAGATGTTATATATTGCTTCTTTTTAACATAGTCGACCTACCAATGGTATTTTAGACACATGAATCCCGTTTGGTCAAAACAACTGAAGAAAATATAATGTTTTAAGTAGTAATATAAAACAAAGGTATAAAGTGAAATAAATGAAATTTTAAACCTAACTCTTTTTTTAACCAAGTAAATAATTAACATAAGTTTATTATAAATGAAGTCAATGTAAATTCACCTAAAATGAAACACAAGGAAATTGATTTCATCTCAATTTACAATCATTGAGACTTACCTGTTATTGTGAACCTATTTTCTTTTATATGGTGCATATAGGACAATTTGAAATTATATATCATGACACTCAATATTCTCAAGGTAATATAAGATTCATTCTTTTTTAGTCTTTAATTGATATTATGATTCAAATATTTAAAAGTTGTATGGGACACATTGGAATGTTTAAATATAATTCGCCTCTAGATCATTTTTAATGATTATCTTATTATATCAATTACTTATTTTGTGGGTAAATTTCTCTTTAAAAAATCACATTATTTTTTTGCACATAATTTCTTATATATTCTTCAAATAATACAATTTTTTCATATAATATCATGATTATTTCCTTCTTAATGATATATTGATTTTTTATTTGCTTTTTTTTTGTCTAAGGGTATTTGACATAAAAATTACCAAGTGAAAAAAATATTTCATAACCAAATATCTTTTCATTGGGTTATATTACTTACTCATTTCATTAATATTATATTATTAAGTGTATAATTAATTTGTATATCTATTTTTTTATTTACTCTATTATATGTGGATTTATAGTTGATAAACATAATGTACTCATTGATTTATTTGAAATACAACTTTATAATATTTTAATGGGTGTAATTAATAATCACATTTTCCTTGGGTTTTTAACCCTTAAATTTCTAGAATAGGGAATTATTTTATCATTGTATAATGAAACCTTTAATCATTTTCTGTTATGGTTATTCGTGAACATTAGTATGTGAAAGTACTCTTTTTCCACTATTTAGTTATCAAAATGTTTTATAAAATTTGATTTTTGAAAACCCATCAATATATATCACTTTAGATAGAGAACCTATATAATTCAAAAAAGAATTATTTATTAATATGTTTTGAGTATAATTTTTAAAATTATTTGTTAATGTAATTTTTACCATTTTTTCATTTATGAATTTTTTTAAATGAAGATTTTTCTTAGTTTAGGAACAGGGAATATTTTATACCTTCAACCATGAAAATAAATTTTCTTTTTTCCATATGTAATTATTTACCTTCTATCATTTCTTTGAATAATCTTTCTCATGATTAAAAGGTTTCTTTAGAAAAATAAAATAATGACTTCAAAGGATTTTTGATTTATTTTTTTCATAATAAAAGTATATATTACTCAAGAATGTTTTTAATATATCATTTTATACTACTCCTATTCATAAATGATGAAACCCATTATTTTTATTCTAATTGGTATTTTTTGAGTTAATATCATCCTATTTATCCCTTTGGATGGTTTTTGATTTAGTTGGACAAGGTTAGTACTCACAATCTCTTCATTGATTCATTTTTTAGTCTCTATGAAATATTAAATCTCTTATAATCACTAAGGAATGAATTTACCCTAAAGTATCCATTTATTTTATCATTGATATTACTATTTCCTGAACTATATATTTCTTTACCTACCATGTATAATATGATTGTATTTGATCATATGAGTAAATATTAGTAAATATGTATTCATTATTAAACACATATATTTGTTAAGGAATATTAATTATTAATTAAATCTATTACTGGATATAAATAATGATTTGGACATGCAATGATAGGTGGAACCCAGACATTATATAGATCCCTGACACATCGATATGTTGTCAGGAGACAAAGAAGTTTAGAAAATTAAAAGGGTTTTATCCATAGTTTTAATCTATCTGATGGATGGATCTTGATAGTAGAGGTTTTCATGTTCCTGATACATGTTGTCCAATTAATAATAATTGTCTTTATTTTGATTCATTAATTATTATCCATGATATTTTCAAATGAAAAAAATTTATGAATGTATTTAATAATCAGTTTATTAAATAAAAGGAATCTGTTTTTAATCTCATAAATTTACATATGTAATTTTTATTATCTAGTCATTTGAATGGAAAGTGTCTAGTTATTACCTTTTTATATTTCTTATGCACATACATCTCAGTTTACTGATTATATTGAATGTAATTTGGATCATTTAATATGTGATAATTTTTATTCTCATTGAATTATTATTGTGTTAACTATATTTTTCTATTAAAAAAATTTTCATCTCAAAATTATTATGTTTTAGTACCTATGAATCTAAGAAGTAAACTATGAATGATAAGAACAAATTTATTAGATGGATTAAAGATACCATCGAAGTTATTAATTTATTTATGAGAAAACAATATGTGGTAATTAGTGTGATAATTTTTAATTGATGTATGTGGTATGTATCTTGTATACCCAATACACTAAACTCTTGGTCTTTTAGGATTTGATTCCTTGTCATGATGCTAGTGTAATAATTGTAGACACATGCTCTTGGCCTTCTGGGATTGGGTCGCTACAGTTTTTATCATATAAAGTTTAATAGCATAAATGGGAACTATATTTAGAAAGAAGTATGTTAGAGAACATAAAAATAAGTTATAATTTGAATATATGTATATAAAAAAATTCTAGAATTTTGTTAAGGTAGAGATTTTGTGGGTCTTCTTATAAATACATCCCCTGTCTAGATACTTCATGTGGACGTTCTTCTGGAATATATGCACCTAGGAGTTATTGATCTGACTATGTGTTCTAATCCTAATTCGAGGTAATATGGTACATGAAAATGGTATATAACGTGCACCTGGTTTGAAAAACATGGTGGATATTCTTAGGACAATTCGCATTTTATTTATAAACCATTATGGAGGATTTGAGTATATAATTTTAATGAGTATCCTAATTTATGGAAAATGTGATTTAGATTGATGTAATGTGTCATTATTTAGAAATTAATTTATTAGTATTATGAATAAACTATAGTATATAGAAGGAACAATGTAGAAATTAATGGATGAAGTGTTTATGTATTGAGTTTGTATTGAGAACATTGGTTAAAATACTATTTCTTTATTAACCTTCTTTCAAGAATGTCCATAATATTTTGGAAATTATATAAATATGGTTTTATAATAGGAAAACATATAAGACATGCGACATCTAATCAAATCCAGTTTGGCCGTGGGTCATAAACCCCTAACTGAAGGATGATAAGGGTTTGACACCAACCACTAAACGATACAATGTCCTGGTCTTTTTTTCACTATTTTATTTAATCAATTTGATGATTACATGTTAACCATGTACCGATAGAATCAGTTTTTAGAATTAGAGATTAATATCATAGTAGTAATAGTTTCATAAAATAGTTAGAGAAAGTAGTCAAAATAGTCACTTTTTATAGGCCTTATGTTCATCTAAATGTTTCTTTTTTTTGCTTTGGGAATAAAAAAACTTTTATTAATTAGTATCTAGCATTAATGGGATGAATATAAATTTGATTGAATTAGAACAAAAGGTCAGTAGTGTTCTTATGAAATCGAAACATATCATTTAATAATATTTCATTATAATCATTATCTGTAAAATAATTACCCAAAAATCATGAAAATGACATCGATATAAAATATTTTCCTAATACATTAGTTTTTATGGAACTAATGGCCTCCTATGTCATCACTGATTTATAGATTTCTAGGTCTAACCATTTTATTGATAATTCACTTGTCTTTGGTTGAAGACCACAATCACTACCATTTTATATTTATTCGTTTCTTGCAAGTACATATTTTAACTTGAAATTAATATCCTCCTACTTTGAGAAAAAGTTATATGTTTTTCCTTGTAATTATGGTACATCCCATTCTCCCTATTCTAGAGGGTTTTTTATCAACCCTACTCCCAATATCTGATTTCAATCATAATAAGTATCAATATATATATAACCATGAGAGAATTTAAATTTCAATGACGCAAATTAAATAAGGTGGGGAGAATGTGACACCCCAAAAATTTAATCTAAGAACCTTGTATTCGGTATCATGTATGACACGAGATACCAAGAACATAATGTAAAATAGTAATTGGATTCATTATAATATAATCACTATTTAAAATAGATTAATTATATTCCAATTCTAGAAACATAGAGTTTTCATGTATTACTCACATGGGAGGCCTTCCTTGATGGATGGGGTTACAAGCAAGACTATGTTTTATCGAACAATAAAATATATTTTTAGTAAAATGTGATATAGCTGATCCATTATGTTAGTAGTTAATAATAGTTTTAAACAACTTATAAAAAGTTATGGTTTGTATAAATATTTAATTAATTCATTGGTTTCCAATTATTAATAACCAATTTTATATATATAAAAAATAGTGTATTTATGATTCCAAAGGTGTTTTGTCTTAACAAAAATATCTAATTTCAATTATTTAATGTATTTAATGAAAAATTTAATTTATATATTCACTAAAATAGTTCATATATTCATCCATTATGTTTTATAGGAATAATATAATAACAAAATCTATTTTACTCATAAAAACCTATACTTTTATAAATTAAATTTTAAAGCCTTTTAATGTGGAACTGATTTTAAATAATAATTGGTACTCTATAATTGATATAATATGTAAAAATCAATATTATATCTAAAATCTAAACATACTGTTTATATTATGGTAATTTTTTGATATTTTTCAAAAATATTTAATATTTAATGAATTGTTAAAATACTTATTTTTAGTCAAAATTTCATTATCATATAAGTTTTTATAAGATTAAATTATATAACTAATCGGTTGTAAAGTTAAATTAGACAATATTTTTTAAAATTAATTAAATTTATTTCACTATAATCAATTTTACTTTGAAATTGATTATAAAAATATAGCATTCATTTGATCATTTTTACTTTAAAACCCACATTGTTGTCCTATATGGGGGATTGAATTAAAATCAATTTCTACAACATAAATGATTGTAAATTGAAAAAATGGATTCCATATTTATAATTTTAATAATTTATAGTGTATAATAATAATAACTTTGTTTTGACCAAAAATATTAGTGAAATTAATTAAAATTAATTATAAATATTAAGGAAAAATTATTCTTAATAATGGACAAAAACTTTAACATAGAAGTCCAAATGAAATATACAATTTTTCTAAACCCATGTTCTGGCCATAATTCATCCACTAAAATTAAATTATTTTTTTGTTTTTTTTTTATGATCTTTTTAATGTTAAACGTTGGTACACCTAACATATTTTTAAAAATACCAAGTGATTCCTTTTCCTCCCCTATAAAAAGTCCTCTTCTGCACCCACATTCTCTCCCTATAAACCCACATTTTCTCAACCATTATCTTCCCAAACATGTCCCCAACATATCTCCCTTCACCCTTGAATAATCCTATTATTCATAATGTAATCTTATAAGGATTTTGTTTCAATCCAAAAGATGTTACCCGATTAAGAGGTAACGTCCTCTCTCAAGCTCTCTAGGTTCATTTCCATTTTACCCCCCTAAAAAACTATTTATTACATGATTATACAACAAAAAAATTTCCTCATAATACTATGATGTTATTATGTAAAGGTTTCTCCCGAAACATACAAACGCCATTATATAATGGTTAACAATTTTATTATGTCTATTTACAACCAACTACTGCATCATTAAACGATGATTGGTCATTTATCCTTTACCAACTATAATGGTGGCCATTATGAGGTAAAATATTTCTATATATAATATTTATTTACTTATTTTTTTCTTATGTAATATTTTATTATTCATACCATGAATACATTCCATTTTACAGTTATATGATAACATCGTTTGAGGAAGTGTGGACAACCACCCCCTCGATGCGATGTGATTTATCCACACTATACATTGAACCTTGAAATAATTTTCTAAATTAAAAATATATGATATAAACAACCTCTATATGTTATTAATTAAATAATTACCAATATTTAAATATAATATATATATATATACCTTTCATTATTTACCATTTAGACACTTGAAAAGAGATAACTTCATTCATAGATGTGTGGACTACCGCCTCCTCAACACGGTGAGATTTCATTTACATAAAAATAATTATATATTTGAGTATAATTGATTAAATAAATATGTATTTATGATATAATTATCATTGTTAAAATATACGGGGTTACATAACTTCATTCTATAATTATCATTGAAAATGAGAACGTTACTCATGTGTATGTACTACATACTGTCTCCATGATTGCAACATTGATTGTTTTTTCATAACCGTATGTAATGAATGTTTTTAAAATTATAGTTCATGTATAAATATGATTATTATATCATGATTATTATTCTCGATATTTTATATATTGACCCCTTTCACCATATATTACATATAAATGTTTTTATGATAGATAATATGATTTTTTAAAAAAAACCGACATAAAAATGATTCTTTAAGTAGTTTTATAAAACATGGTATTGAGTGAAATAAAAGTAATTATAAACATAAAAATGGTTCTAAATAAAGTAAATAATTAATATATGTTTATTATAATATAATTTTAAGGATGTTCACTCCAAAGAAAGTGAAAGGTAAGGGAATTCATCTTAATCTAAATTCCATTGAGACTTATATACTTTTATGCACCTAGTTTCTTTTATAGATTGTATATACAACTATATGAAATGTTATATCATGAAAATATTTATTCTCAGGATAATATTACAGTCATTTAAAGTAATTAATTCATGTTTACTTTTATTCCAAGTTTTCGAAGTGGTATGGGATACTTGGGGATGTTAAAATATTATTCTCCACAAGAACATTTTTAATGATTATTTTATAATATCACCTCCATTTTTTGATTGTTGAATTACACATAAAACAATCACAATAATTTTTTAAACCTAATTTTTTATATATGTTGAAAATACTACCACATTGTCTTGTAATATCATGATTCATTGACCCTTCATGATATTTTAGTTTCAATTGGAATTATTTTATTTAAGGGGATTTTGGTTAAAAATTACCAAGTAAAAAATAACATTCATAACCAAATTTATTTTCATTGGAATATATTAATTACTTATTATAATTAATATTTATTTTTATGTGTATAATTAATTTAAATATCTAATTTTTTATTTTATCTTCTTTATGAGGATTTTTAGTGGAAAGACATAATATACCAATTGATTGACTCTCACTACAACAATATAATCTTTTGAAAGGTATACCTTAAAATATCATTTTGTGTGAGATTTTTTAAACATTAATTTAAATTATAAGGAATTATTTGATAATTGAATAATAAAACCATTAATTTTATTATTTTCTGGATATTCATGACCTTAATTAAGTGATAAACTCATTTTTCACACTTTGGTACTCAAAATGTTTTATAAAATTTTTAATACAAGGTTTACCTTTATTTATCTCTTTACATAGAGAACCTATATTCTTCTCAACCCCATGATTAATTAAAATGACTAATTTTTTTTAAATTGATTTAGTCATGAAATTTTTTAACTATTTTCTTTTATGGATGTTTTCAAATGAATTTTCTTATCTCTATCTGAACACGGAATTTTTTGAACCATAAAATGTTTTAAAGTAATGTTATTTTATCCATGTATGAATTTTATATAATTACCTATTGTCATTAAATTTATAATTTCTTTTCATTTTTAAAAGATTATTTTTATAGAAAAAAATTTCATAATTGATTTCCAATTATTTTTTTTTTCAAAACTGTAGTCATAATAAAAGGATATTTTCCCCAAGAAAGTTTTTAAAATATTTTTTTATAGTATTTTTTTCATAAAAAATGAAAATCCATAAATTTACTTCATTTGGGATATGTTGTATTGCTACCTAATAATTTATCCCACTAATTAGATTATGATTTATTTATACAAGGATAGTATTCCAATTCACATCCTTGAATCATTTATAATTATCTATGAAACATTAAATATCCTCTGATAATTGAACATTGAATTCCGACTAAATCATCATTTACATTTACCATGGATATTAAAATTTCATAAATCGTATACCTATTTACATATAGTGATTACATTGGAAGTATTTGATTATATGGGGAAATATTGATAAATATATATTATTTATTCGATAAATATATTTGATAAGTTATATTTTTATATATTAAATTGATTAATCAATATGAAAAATTATTTGGACATGCAATGACGGGTAGAGCCCAAATGTTATATACCTTCTTGATTCAAAGATTGGTTGTCATGAGACAAATAATTTGTGAAAATTATATGGGATTTTATCTATTGTTTTAAACTATCTAGATGAAGGATCTTGATATTAGTGGTTTTCAGGTGCTCGAGCCAATATGATTAATAATTTATAATTTCCTTTATTTTGATTCATTAATTTTTTTCCATGATATTTTGACATGATAATTTTTTAAGGTATTTCTTTCTCAGTTCTTTGAAAAAGATGAATTTGTTTTTATTTTCTTCCCATGCCATATATGATTTTCCATAGATAGTTATTTGAAAGGCGTGTTTCAAGTTATTACCTTTCCATATTGCCTACACATCCCTCTAATTTTTATTATTATATGGCATGTGAGTTTCATTTTTTACCATGTCATAATTAATATTCTCATTGATTCATTGTTTCGTTCTCTATATTTTGACCTTACTAAGCATATGATCTCACCCTTATTATTTTTCATTCCTCAAGAAACCATGAAGAAAACAATAAGTTATATGAATATATTTACTAGATTAATTATAGTTATAATAAAATATATTAATTTATTTATGATAAAAAAATTAAATTGTAGTTATTTTATTCATTTGTAATAAAGGTATCATGTATTTATCTGGTTTACAAAGACTACCAAACTCTTAGTTCTTGAAGATTTATTTCCATGTAATAATTCCAAATTAATTATATCATACACAAACTCTGGGCCTTGTGGTGTAATTTCACTACATTTTGGACCATGTTTACTCATGCGAGATAATATTACATAACCTGGGAAGCTAGTAATTTTTCCACATTAATGAAGATTTTATTATGAATTTTTCAACAACATCATATGTACTGACAACATTACTCCACAATAAATTCAATTCATTAATAAATTCCTTAATATTAAAATTGATACTCTTTTTTGGATGCATTGTAATTAATAAGGACAAATATATAGAAGGAACATTATTCAATATCCAAGTAGTAAATTTTATGGATTGATACAGATGGGCCAAAAAGAATATTGACTACCGTAAGAACTGAATGTACATAAAATGTTTGTATAAAGGCCCAAAAACGTGTTTTAGGCTTCTAAAAAAAGGAATATACATAGTCAAATTGATTCAATGAATCACCATCACATTAACGATTTTAGCAATTATTTGTTGATTTTTATTCCAATATTATAAATGATGCTATCTTTTGAGAAAAAAAAATTCTACAATATATTTATAAATGGGAAATACCAAAACTATATTATATGAATCAATAAAGACTTCCCAAGTTGAGCATCTTTGTACCTAATGTTTCCACTTGTTTGAAAAATAACCAAAGACTCATTTTGATCATAATATAAGATGAAATCATTTAAAAATTCATGAATATACTGATAACCTGAACATACAAAATGAACACACCTCTTGATCTCATTGATATTTTTAGAAAATAAATTTCCATTAGGTAATAGTTATTTAACCAAAGCGAATAAATAATCAAAAATCTATTAGACCTTTCATTATCTGATTTAACAACTGTAAAAATGTTCAACCACTTCATATTTGATTATCTTGAAACTGCTATATATTTCATCTCTAGTGTATTTCAATAACTCATAAAATTTATATGGTTCCAAATAATGAGTTAAATCAATACCATCTTAAGATTCAGTTTATTGAAAAAATAGGTTACCCACATCATATACTAAATTATTTAACCATGATGGATCTAGAACAAAATGTTTTAGTATCTTCTCTGGAACTGTGGTCACCATGGTGATACTAAAGGAACATGATATGTTTGAAAACCAGAATATAATAGATAACCCCAATGTTCCCAAATTTTTGAAACCCCCTTAGTTCGAATTTCTTATTTGGCACATAATTTTCACCCTATAACCAAATTTTGGGTTTGAGGATGAAAATGAAGAAAAGCTTCAACAACATCAATATATATAGCATTTCTGCCAGAACAATTTGGATTCCTATGATGATTTATCCAATCATGATCAAGTAATTAAACAATCGTTAACATACTTATTCCATATATATATATATATCTAAGAAATAAAAAATAAATAAATATTTTATGATTAATTTTATATAAGAAAATGACTATCCAAAAAAGTGTGGAAAATTAAAAAATTATATCTTTCTTGTAAATACTGCCAATTTTATCAAGTTACCAATGATTTTAACAATTTAACATTTATATTTACTAAATATATTAACTCAATGATTATCTTATCAAATCATTACTATTAACTGCTAATTTTAACTAATTTGGATCTAATTTACACTATTTTTTTAATAATTATCGGTTTTTATTATTTATGTTTACTAATTTATCGATAGTGTTTACAAATTAATCTCTAATTATTAAAAATTATACCTAAATATTTATAATTTAAAATAACTATCAAATGTAATCCGTCATATGATCATGATACTACTCTTTTCATCGACGCATCTCCTCCTCCTACAGTTGTTGCAACCATCGATGTGTCACATTCCACCTGCCCATATTCTAGCGACCTAATGACAAATCTAGACATTGGTGGCATGAATTGGTCATTTCTAATCATCTATGGATTATGAATTATATTATTTATTAAAAGGTTTCAATCATAGATTTTACAATACTTAGGTAATGAAACCAATTTATGTCAACCATGTCCACATTTTTCATGTCACCAATTTCTAATCACTTTTATTTTTTACGAATTATTAAGAATTATTACTAGTTATTTCTAATTAATACCAATTATACTAATTTTTTTAATTTAATATTTTACTATTACTTTATAATAATTTATGCTAATTTATAATATTTTATATCAATTTATTTTAAATTATATCAAATTACACATTTATATTATTTTATATCAAATTTTATTAATTCATAATGACTTATTTTATTTCATAGTAATTTATAATGAGTTATAATAATTTTTATCAATTTTCAGTAAATTATATCTTATTAAAAAATTATAAAAATTTATATCAAATTATAGTTTTTTCTATCAGTTTTTTTATTAATTTATAATTTTTTTACAAATTATTACTGATTATCAATAAGTATTACTAATCATTTACTAATTTCTACCAAATATTTATAATTATTAATATTTTTTACTAATTACCACTAATGTTTACAAATTTTTAATAGTTTATAAATATTTATTTCAATTTATTACAAATTATTACTAAATATTACTAATTACTACTAGCTATTACCAATTACCTGAAATTATTACTAATTATGACTAATTATTACTAATTATTAATAATTATTAAAAATTACCACTAATAATTACAAATTAACACTAATTATTACAAATTTTTACTAATTATCACTAATATTTACTAATTACCACTTATTATTACTAATTCATATGAATTAGTAGTTGTTAGTACTAAATAATAATAATTATACTATTTTAAAAATATTATTTTTTAGTAAATTGTAATATTTTTTAATAATATATTATAATATATAACTTTATATCATTTTATCATTAATTCTATCAAAAAAGAAATTTATACTATTTTATATCAGCTTATTGTATATAATATCACTTTATTAATTTTATTAGTCTATAAAAATTTCTTAATAATGTAATATTTTTGTTATTTTATATAAATTTTATATGATTAATTTTGTTTTCAATTTTAAAAAGAATGTTATTAATTTATAATAATTTATATTAGTTTTTTAATTTTCTAATTTATAACAACATGTTAACAACCTTTACTAAGTTATCACTAATTATTACTAATTATAAATAATTATTTTTAATTATATCTAAAATGAGTAATTGAATAAAATTATTACTAATTATTGATAAATCAAAGAGAATATGTTAAATTAATAATATTATTAAAACCATTACTCCAAATTAAAACTATATATTTTGTACAATAATCATAGAAAAATAATGGTAAATAATTCTAAATAAATATAATTACATAAAATTAATAATAATTATAACTAATATAAAATAATAATTAGGATGAAAATAAAGGCATTAAATAAATACATTAATATAGAATCTTTCAGCAGATGTGAAGCTTGATAGTTGCTTCCCAATATGGTTTAAAACAGTGAAAAGTTTAAATTAGAGAATATGAGAGGAGAGAAGGAGAGGGAAGTTCAGAGGACAAAAGAATGGTTAAAATCGGAAAGGGTTATATATAGAATAGATCATTTGTGATGAGAGTTTTTGTGTCACGATTCCTATCACAAAATATATTATTTTCAATGGGTCCCATTGAAAATAGTACCACCATCATTAATTATGGTGCTGGTAAAAAACATTATTTACGATGGTCCCCTTTGCAAATACCCTCTCACAAAAGTTTAATTTCTATAGTCTTTTAATCCAAATGAAAATAACTTACAATGACTGAATATATTTGCGACATGAGTTTACTACCATTGCAAAAAAAGGCGTGTTGACCTTTACGACAGGGGTATATCCCCCAACACAAAGGGTATACCTGAAGTTTAACAAGCACTGAGCACCAAAGGTACTTGTAATGGGAAGATATTCCCATTTAAAGTACTATTTTTTGTAATCTATTTTTGATGGGATATGATTCCCATTTTATATAGTATCAATCGACAAACTGTTTGTGACGGGTTAGCAACATGTCGAAAATAACCCACCACAAAAATCTGTATTTTGTGTAGTGTATACGGAAAGATAATTATTTTATTAGTAATATTATAATCAAATAAATTAAACATAAATATGAATTGATAAATTAATAAAATGTCAATTTTAATTAATAGTAAAATCATTGAGTAATATCAGTCACAGAATGGGTCAGACTGATGTGAGGATGATTCATAGGTGTTAAAATTGAGTTAAAAATCAAGGCCCTAAAGTATCAAGATAATCAATATTTTATTCTCAGTTTTGAGAATGTCATGTGTATGTTTTATAAAAAGTAAAATTTAGTTTGAATATAATAACATTGATTCAAAACTATATCATCATGTGTCTTCTTGACATGAGACTAATTCTTAAACATCACAAATTACTTATGAAGCATTTTCCAAAAATATCAAGACAATCTGAGTGTGTTTACTATGTTTTTATTTAGTGACCCATTTTTTGGACTAAATTGAAAATTTTATACTAACTACAAACCCATTGGGAAAATACTAGGCACACCATGTATCATATTGAGTTGTAGCTGATTTCTGCATGTCACAAATGACTTATGTATCGCTGCATTATAGTATCAAAATAATCTCAATGCATTTTCTCAATTTTGAGTATGTGATGGGTGTTTTGAAATAAATGTTAATTTTAAATATAAATACACAATTTTAGTCATACCTATCACATTTGGCATTGGATTGACATGATTATTAATCTAACATTTCAAAAATTATTTAAGGATCATTGTTTTAAATTATAAGACAATGTGAATTTTTTTTCTCAGTTTTGAGTGCACCACATGTCATTTATTATATTATGTTAAATTTAATTGAAACATCACACATTGAATCATACCACTCACATCATGTATTAGTTTGACATTATATTGATTCATAAATGTCTCAAATTACTTATGAATTATATTAATAATATATCAAAACAATCTGAGTATGTTTTCTCGGTTTTTAGTGAGTGGGAGACGTTTTGAATTAAATTATCAATTATAAATTGATAGCTAAATCATTGAGACTAACTAGGGAAACCATGTATCAGATTGAGGTATGGAGGATTCCTACTCATCACAATTTAATTTGGATCATTTTCTTATAGTATAAAAATTATCCGAAACCATTTTCTTCATTTGGTGTATAGGATATCTGTTTTGAAATGAAATATTTATTTTAAATAAAATGACACAATTAGATTCATACATGTCATATTGTGTGTCATATTGATGTTCAATTTATTCCTACACATCATAATTAATTAAGGTTATTTTTATATAGTATCTATACAATATGAATGTTTATCTTCCAACCCCATATCATTGTCTTGAGATGTAATAGGAATGCTACTTGGCCTTTAGCAACATTACCAAGGAGCCAAAGGCTGGAAATAAAAGTTGAGAGATTAATGAATAAATTGGGGAATGACTTTCCATTGAGATCAAACCAACCAAAAATTCCCTTGCCAGTAATCTATATGATGCAAGTCAAAAAAATGACCCAATCCATACATTACCAAGAGTCAACCACCTATTATACAATAATTCCCAGGAAAAAATACAATGAAGCATACTAAAACCATATAACATTACCAAGGGGATGAATAAAAAATACCCATAGTAAATATAGAAACACTCCACAACTCTACACTAAGCTCCACAATCCCAGCACCACAACATCTCCCAAGCATCCCCAATAACCAATAGCAATGAGAAGCTTTAGCTTCACCTGTGTCTTAGAACACAACATATAGAAAATCCATAATGTGACAAAATAGAAGGTCAGTACAAATACTCAGTAGGGTTTTCCCAAATGAAATCCCAACACAAACCAATAGGAAGAACTATTATCACTTACATATAAAACAATTTATAAAAAACATTCAACAAATATACATTACCACAACCCAAACATACCCTTTTCATGCCATGTAACATAAGGGAAAGCCACTAATATTCCATAAGCCATATCACCATCATGCACATTAATGCAACAAATTAACACTTCACATGGAACCCAAAACAATCAAATCACAACACAATGTTCCACAAACCCTAACCGGTGTTACATTAATGGCAACACTTTCTTCAAACCTTATCCATTCATCACAATTTATTGGAAATTCCCGTCAAATTATCCTTCATGTTGTCCTTTCCATCCAAAATCCACCACTTTTCTAGCTATACTACTCACCCACATTACACACAATTCACACAAGACATAACACTTAATCAACCAACATGCACTGAGCTCTAAGGCCACCCCAAAGCACCCCATATTTTACATCACATGCAAATTTACATCAATAAATCACCCATTTATTGAAAACATATTTTAAACAATTTTCCATGATAATACACGTTTCAATAAACAAAAACATTATTGAATACTATAATTCAGAAAACATTTTTTTCATAATCAACCACAACTAATTTTAAAATCAACATTTTAAAATCACACAACAAGCCCCTATTGAAAAAAATAACCCATTTCCCCAAAATCTACCACACTATAAGCCACCTCTCCAATCCACTCATGTATCTCAAAAGGCCCAACATACCTTGGAGATAACTTACCCTGCTTCCCAAATTGACAATGTCCAAACATATGAGAGATTCTATAAAACACATGATCACCCACCTCATATGACAATGATCATCGACCATTGTCTGTATATTATTTATGATTATTGTGAGATGTCTCCATACTATTTATAATCAACATGATATGTAATCCTCAAATATCTATATAATATAATAGAAATTGGAACAACATGCCTCTTCAAATCTTTTTGGATATAGATTTTGATATATGTTCCACTATTTGAGATTCACGAATCGAGATTGAATGGGCGGACATAGTGAGCCTATTCCCAATCACCTATATGAAATCATGATTCATGACCATTCATGGATGGCCGGTCACAAAATCCATTACTATATTCTCCCATTTCAATACTAGGATAGGTAAAGAGTGAAACATTCCTACTAGCCACTAATGCTCTATCACGGCCTGCTGATAAGTGAAGCATCTTCAAAAAAAACTCAGCCACATCCCTTTTCATACTAGACCACCAAATATGCACTTTCAAAACCTTAAACATCTTATAAATCCTAGGATAGACATACCACCTATAATGATGATGATTCATATTAAGTTCCAATTGACAAGACACCATTACCACCATCTGATTTTGAAAACACAAGACTGAATTTCCATTCAGTTCCCAGTTCTGAATGGTTTCCGCACTATTGATCTTTAACCTCATTTCTATCCACTAAGAATTAGATGCATACAAAACTAGTCAAGTGAGGAACCAACAAATCTGGGAAGAAGACTGCTCTGTCAACTTGTTCCTCACATTCCAACCACATGTCGACTATGACCAACATCAACTTCCACTTATATGATTCCTATTTAACCACTTGAGCATACGATTTTCTACATAAATAATCTACCACCGAATTTTCCTTACCCAGTGTATAAATTATGTCAAAATTAAATATCTAAAGATATTCCATCCATCTCATTTTCCTCAAGATCAAATGTCACAGTGATAAAATATTCTTTCTCCTCTTATAGTTGGTAAACACTAAAACTTTTTCACCAATGAGATAATGACTCCTCAATTTTAAATCATGAACCACTACTTCCAACTCCAAATCTTGTAGTTATTCTTATTTCACATCAACTATCACGATCCATATGCAACCACATGATCCCACTACATGAGAACACACCCCAACCATGATACTGATGTGTCCCAATACACAATGTTCCCTTTCCCTAGTTCTGGAAAAACTAAGATTTGTGCTAATTTTAAAAAAACCATTAACTCTTCAAATCATTTCTAACAATGCTCATCCCATTGAAATTGGATACTATTCCTTGTCCAAAATGTCATCACTGAAGCTAGTTGTGAAAAATCACAAACAAAATGTTGATAATACCCAACTAGACCCAAGAATCTTCGTATATCGAAAATATATTCTGGATATTTCTAGGGGGTAACAGACTCTATCTTTTCCAGATCAACTAAAACACCCCACTTAGAAATAACATGGACATGGAAACTAACCTCCTGTATCAAAAAGTCAAAATTTAAAAATTTGGAATACATCTGATGGTTCATCATGATCCCTAACACTATCGCCAAGTGAAGCTCGTGCTCTATCATTTTCCTTTAATACACTAGTATATCATCCCCAAATACCACCATAAAAGAATCCAAATATCTTTAAAATATCTAATTCCTCATTTCCATAAACACCACCAATTCATTCGTTAGGCAAAAGGGCATAACCACAAACTCATAATGGCCATATCTACTCCTGAAATCTGTTTTCAGGATATCCTCATTACTTACCCACAATTAATGATATCGTGACTTCATATAAGCCTTGGATAACCATTGAGATTTTTTAAACTGTTCAAACAAATCATTAATGTGTGGAGGTGGCTATCGTTCTTTATTGGAAACTGATTTAGTCTATGATAATCAATAAAGATCTAAAAGGTTCCATTGGTCTTTTTAACAAAAAAAAGAGTTTCCCACAAAGACATACTAGGCCAGTTGAACCTTTTGTTTTCTAACTCTTACAAATTCACCTTCAATTCCCACAATTCTACTATTTTTATTTCGTAAAACAAATTTGAGATAGGTTTGGTCCCTAGAAAAAGAACAATCGTAAACTCCACTTCTCTCACGGGTGCCAACCAAGAAAATCCTTTGTGAAGGACTTCCATAAAATGATCCAAAACATTCAGAAGAATACTCTTCTCCACACCTTCAATTGATTCCAATTACAAAGAATCTAACTTGTACGAGATCATTCCAATAGTTGGTTCCAAAAAATAAATTTCACCCATCTTTTTATTCTTATACCCCTTAAAGATATGATAAATACCCTCCTCTTTCACAAAACTAACCATTCACGCATAGAAATCGATGTGGTCCTTAAACATCACCATCCAATCCATTCCCAAGATTATATCATTAGTATCCATCTCAAGCACTGAGAAATCCCACATCAACTCAATGTCGTCCTCAACTGTGCAACATTCTCTATAGAGGAAATATCGACACTCTCTTTTACCCAGAGGTGTTTGTAGTTTCAATATATGAGGAATAATTTCCATGTGTGAACCCAAAAAATAAATGATGTAAAAAGTGATAAAAGAATTCAAATAACCTATATCAAATTTTTTTTCATCAATATTGAATTTAAAAGAAACATACCTTGCACTATGGATGGTACCGACATACCATCCACCATAACATGATCACCTCCCAAAAAGTACTTTTTTCCACTCTCTACTCTTTATTACACTAGTGAGGCATTGTAGGGTTCCTCAAATCACCATGAATAACATTACTCTATTGCTAAGGGGTATGCTTCTGCCCCTGTCCCATTGTGGTATAAGACCCTCCGAACCCTGAGGAGTGTTACAAACACCCAACCTCAGGGAATTCCAACAATAATGTTGCAGATTCCACATCTACATACAATTATAACATGCTCAATGTTGTTCCATAAAATATCCCTTGATGTGGCTCATAGAACCACATTGAAAACATCTCATCTTACACTGAGGCTTTAGATGAAGATTTATCGATCCTTCCATCAGATTCAGAACAGTTCTCACACCCTGGAAATAAGTGTCCCCATTCTATTTGAACCATGCATTCGTGTTCCCACTATTTCCCATGGGCACCAACATATATCTACATCTTGTATCCCCCAAAAGATCATGCTCTTACACCGTAGATCCATTCAACATTTTTGTTTAATCATCTATACACAACACCAGTATCATGGAACAAATTTCCTAGTTCAACCTAGCTTAATTTTTTTTTGTCTTCAATGATGTAATACTCGAAACCTCAAGTGAAAATCTCACAAAGTTCATAAAATTATATACATATTCTGTCATCGTAATGTTCCCTTATTTAAAAATGAAGAAATCAGTTTTATGATTAATTATGAACGAATGAGGGTAGAATTGTTTATTAACCAAATCCTCAAACCCCTCCCATGTCAAACTTTCGTCCTTCCCAGGTCGGACTACCATCCCCCACCACTAAAGGGACATATATTCCCACATATATGTCGATAACATCATTTTTAGATCTATTATTTTTTTGATGAATTCAAATATTCTATTCATTCTATTCATCCATGCCTCAACCCTTTTTGGCTCTAAATCACCCTTAATCATGGGTGTATTATGCCATTGAAACTAAACCACATGATCCACATGTTTTGGTTCATCCTATTTATTCCCACTTTCCACAGCATGTAATGTTTTCACTATACTCTACAGTAGCTACTGGTTCACCTAAGGCTCAGGTGCAACCACATTTTCAGCATCTTCCTCTTATTGGTCTCTATAAAGCCTACCAAGTGCCAATTCTATCAACACAAAAAAACATAAGTTTCACTCCCTTAACATGAAAGGGTATACGATTTTCAAATAAAATTACATAAAAAATATCAAAACCAGGATTTCCACATGTATCTATTTCACATTTTTCTCTATTATAAAAAGTCCACCATGTTTTGAAAATCAACCCATTTTCCAAATACCACAGGTTTCCATGTTTCAAATCCTTCAGTTTTGAAAACCAATATTGATTTTTAAAATCCAAAAATTCATATCACAACATATATAATTATAACCCAACGATATATTAATCCTAGTGGGATTTAATTTATAGCATGCATGCCATTATCATCACATTGGCTACAGCCACAACAACAAGATATCCAATGCCTATAGGTGTCTCCAAACACTTATGTACCCAAATTCCTAGTAACATGAAGTTCAGTAGAAAAGGATTAGGTACATACTTTAATGATATATATTCTATGTTCTGACAATCCTACACCTTAATACCATCCCGACACATGGAATTGGCCAAGAACAAATGTCAACACCAAGAAAAAAGATCCAAAAAAAGGATTGAACAACTACTCTCACTTGAAAAGAAATGACCGAACAAATTGATAAAACTTGTAACATCTCACCCCATCTCATTTTCATGAGAGGGCGGAGGAATGCTACATGGCCTTAAGAGATGTTCCCAAAGTTCAAAAAGATGTCAATAAATACCAAGGGATTAGAGAATAAATTAGGGAATGGTTTTCTCTTGTGACAAAACCAACCAGAAATGACCTTACCAATAATCTACATGATACCAGTCAACAAAACTACAAAATCCATACATTGATAAGAGTCAAAAAACTATTCATCAATAATTACCAAAACCAAATATTGCTAAACATACTAAAACCATAACATAGTACCAAGTAGAAGAATAAAAGAGACCTAATGTAAACTCAAGAACACTTTATAGATCCATATTAAGCTCCATGCTCCAACCACCACAACATCTCCCAAGAATTCCCACAAATCACTTGCAATGATATTATTTACCTTTACCTATATCCTAGAACACAAAATCTACAAATGCACCAATGTGCCAGTGTAGGGGGCGAGTATAAATACACAGTAGAATTTCCCCAAATGACTTCCCTATACAAACCACTAGAAGAAACCCATTAGAACATTTATATAAAACAATTTATGTAAACCATTCAATATTGAAAAATTAAAACAATCAAAACATAAAATTATCAAGCCATGTAACATAAGGGAAAGGAACAAACATGCTATAATCCATATCAGTATCACACACATTAACACAACCAATTACAACTTCACATGGAAACAATGCAATGAAATCACAACATAATGTTCCACTAACACAAACCGGTGTAATAATCATAACGACACATCCATTTGACCCATTCCTTCCTTCCCGATTTAGTGGCACTTCCCATCCACTTATACTTGGTGGTAGCCCTTATGTATGATATCTAACCTCTTTTATAGTGGTACATCTCACACACATTACAAACAATTCACAAAAGACATAACACTTAATCAACCGACAATCACTACGCATCAAGGCCACACAAAAGGACACCATCATTCCCATCACATGCCAATTTACTTCAATAAATACCCATTTCATGAAAACACGCTTTAACCAATTTTTCATGCCCAACCACATTTCAATAAGAAACCAAATTATTTAAATCCAAATTTTAAAAAATATATTTTTTCATAATCAACCATTAATTCTTTTAAAAAAAACCTTTTAAATTCACTCAACAAGGTCCTTTTTGTAATAATCACCCATTTTCCCCAAAATCACCCAAATCACCAACAATTGTGTTTCTAACAACAATAACACATCAATATAAAAATTAATTTTAAGAATAATTATATAATTGTACCAAATCCACTTGTTTTAACCATGTGGAGTCAAGATACAAGACACCTACCTTTAGGGTTCTTTTAAATTTTACCCAGATTAAACCGCACCCTAATCCAGGAAAAAACCACTGAAACCTCTCTATATACTCTCCCCTATAATCAACAAGCCCTAAAATCATCTCATTTGGATAAATAACCCTATATCTACATGAATTTGATGTAGACCTAGAAAAAAACCAATAGAGAAGAGTATATCTAGATAACAACCTAAAATCAATTAATTGAAGAGACCTAAAAGGGGGAAACAAACTTCAAACCACCATGAAATTACATAAAATTTCTTCAAAAATGAGTGGGAGAGATACTCCATACATTGATAACCGGAAATACTGAGTGAGGATTGAGTGGGAGAGAGTTTGGAGTGAAATAGGTCAAGCCTGAATAATCCCAGAATTAAATATGCCTTCATTAAGTGGTCGCATGGTTAACCTACATGGTTTGGAAAACCATGTGATAACCGTACACTAGCCACTACCTCAGGTAGAGGGGTCCCACATGGTTGTCTTGAATGTGTTATAAAACCATGTGATGCACATTGTATTTCACTATACAGTCACCTAGAGAACCATCATAGTATTCCCTGAACATACTCAAGTCGTGCGCCCATAGAAAAGCCTCCAAAATGATTTAAAACAATTAAAAACTCTCCTAACCTCTTACTAACTCATCCCAAGCACTTTAAACACATAAAAAATCATTAAAATTTGACATGCCTCAAAATGGTGTTGCTACAAAATTCTTTTTTCTGTTTTGAGTATATACCATGAAATGTTTTTAACTAAAATGTCAATTTAAACTGAAAACCCACACAATTAGTCATAGTAGTCTTATAAACTACCAATTCGATGTGATACTAATTCCCATAAGTCTCAAATGACCTATGAATAATTTTACTATAATTACTAGAATTAATGAGTGTGTTAGATCTGTTTCAAGTTTGTGAAATATGTTTTTAAAAAAAAAATTCAATTTTAAACTGATAATGGATAGTTTGAGTCATATTGGGATCAAAGTGTTTCAAATTTTGGTTTAGCTTATTTTTATTGATCAAAAGTAAATTATATATCAGTTTTATAATGATTCATAACAATGAAAATTCATTTACATGGTTTTCAGTTTGTGATATTTGTTTTGAACAAAAATTTCAATTTTAAATAAAAAGACACACTGGGTGTCATATAATTCACAAAATGAATTTGATTTCCTTGAAATTATTTCTAACACATCAAAAATGAAATAAGTAAGATTTTCTTAATGTATCAAGAATATACGAATGTGTTTTCTTGGTTTCGATTATGTCATGTGTATTTTTTACAATAATGAAAATTTAATTTGAAAACGCACACGTTGAGTCATACTGGTCACATCATGAGTTTGTTTTATGTGAGATTGAATAATACACATAAAATAAGATATATTAATATTTTTACAAAGTTATTAAGATACTCAGATCAGGAATTCTTATATTTAATTGTGTGGCAAACATTTGGAACTATGTTTTCAATTTAAATCTTTTAAAAGAATCATTGAGTCATACTAGTAACACCATATATAAAATTGATGTGAGGTTGATTCCCACATGTCAAAAATGTATTAGAGACCATTTTACAAAATTAGAAAAAAAATATGAATATTTTTCTTGGTTTTGAAAGTGTGATGTCGGTTTTGATCTGAAAAGTATTTTTTAAATAAAAATAAAATAGTTGAGTCATAACAATCAAAACATGAATCAGGATGACATGCATTTTATTCCTATATGTCAAAAAATGAATTATTAATCATTTTAAGATTATATGAAAATATCTAAATGTTTTTTTCTAAATTTTCAGAAATTCAACTTCCTTCTTTATTGACATTTAAATTTAAAATTAACACATGTACTTCAAATAATACCTATCAGATTGTGTGTCAGTTAGATGTGAAATTGGTTCCTAAAAGTAAAAAAATGAATCCTGAATAATTTTCCAAAAGCATAAAGACATTACCAGAATTTTTATTTGGTTTTCAGTTAGTGACACACGTTTTGAACAAAATTGATTATCTTAAATTGATAATATAAAATTTTGAGTCATAATAGGAAAAATGTATATCATATTGAGGTGTAGTTGATTCCCATATATCATAAACGATTTATGGATGTTATATTTAAGTATCAATGAAATCAAAAACTATTTTCACTTTTTGAATATGTGATGTCTATTTTCAACTCAATAAAAAAATTTAAACAGAATACACATACATTGAGTCATACTGTACACACCGTGCGTCAGATTGAGGTGATGTTTATTCCTACAAGTGAAAAATGATATATGGATTATTTTATTAATATACCAAAGCAATTTAAATTTGTCTTCTATGTTTTGAGTGTGGGATGTGTTTTTAGAACTAAAATATATATTATCAACTCACAAACATACACCGCAAGTTAGACCGTGTAAAATGTGTATCAAATTGAGGTGTTTCTATTCAAGGTGTGAATAATTCCAACATTAACCCAAGTAGCTTAAAACATCTTACAAGATCTGTTATACCAGGAACACTGTGTATTAGATTGAGGTGCGTCTCATTCATACACACCCAAAATGACTTTTGTATCATTTTACCAATGTATAAAAACAATTCTGATATTTTTCTCAATTTTTATTATGTAACATGTGTATTGAAATTAAATTTAAATTCTAAACCAATAATATAAAACATCGAGTTATACATGGCCTAACATATATCATATTGTGTTGTGATTTATTCCTATTCATACACAATGTATTTTTAATTTTCAATGTATTGTAAATTTCAGTTTATCTATCAATATTGTATTTGTATTACCCATAAAATTCAATTCATTGCATAATAGATAGAAAATTTCATCATCATGAGTGTATCATCATATATGAGTACAGAATCATAGTTCATTAGTATATCATGAGTATATCACCCATATTAATGAACTCTATGATAATTATTAAAATATGTATTTGAGAAAATTGATTTTGAAATTAATACAAAAATATTGGATAAAATGATGAGAAACATCAATAAAGAAGTTATAGGAAGTAACCTCTTTATAATGTCTAAATACAATCTAACACCATATATACTTCCCACTCATTTCTAATCAATTGTTTTTTCTCTTCTGAATATGAGGATTATTGAAAGTCTTTGTAGTACTTGACAAATATAAATAAATAAATGATTAGTAAATAGTTTAACTGAAATTGTAATTATCATTGGAAATATATCTTAAGGGATGCTAGTTTTTTTATGGAATATGATATCATTAACCAATTTTAAACCATAATAACCACAATAATTTCAATTTTTATGATGATAACTACAAAAAAAATTTAATAAAAATAGATAAATTTATTTGATACATGTTTTGATAGTGGAATTATATTTTATATACCATAATACATATGCACTTTTAGAATTGGATAGGATTTTATTATCATGGATTGTCCCTATTCCATGGTTTTAAAGATATTTAAACACTACCAAATCATAAAAAGAGATGAAAACAAAAGAATTTATGTATCTATTGATGTATAATTGTAAAATGTTTCATATAGTGTATTGAAAATTGATAATCATCATCACATGTGGTAGGTTTGATGGGTATCAATGAGTTTAATACATAAAATAAATTATTGGGGTGTCTAAAATGTCTATATTGAGTAGCTGACGCTATTGAAGAACGAAAAAGAAATAATAAATGAAATAAATGAAAATATGTTTTATATGATTAAATTTTATAGTTTTCCCACTGTATTGTTGGTATAATGAAGAGTATATCAACTGTAATTTTTTTCAAACATAATGGAATGTTTTCCATTATTAATTCATATTTATTTGTTTCCAATGAGAATAGTTGTATAGAAGTAATGTAAGGACAAATGAGTATAATTTTATATTGGAGGGATTTTCCCTAAAAATAGTACTTCTATATAGTCCAACAGAAATTATGAATCGTATTTATTCATAATTAAAATAGTATATAGAATATCATAAAAACAAATCATGAAAACACACCTCGTGTATACATTTACAATAAGGTCTTATAGACTTTAATTTATGAGGATTTCATTTATATACTGGATATCTATATAGTATGTAATGTCCCCTCCATACATCTATTCTTTAAAGGAAGTTAGGGCCATATCACCAATTCCTAACATTTAATCAATATGAATTGTTAATGTAAGTAAAAGAAGATATTGAATAGGTAAGGTAAAGGTACATTATTAATATTTTTTTGATTTGTTAGTTCATCATGTAGATAATTTTGGTTCTCCATTTCATTTCAACCACTTCCCTTTGTTCATATGTAATAAAATCCATCATTTTATACCAATTTCACTAATTGTAATTGTTATTTTTGAAAATTAATTTCGAAATTAATACCACCTTTTCAAAATATATTTTTATCAAGATATAATTTACATGATAGGAATGTTTTAATAGAATATTTGACCATGTGAATGTCCACGTCATCAAGTGGAATATTTTTCTTAGTGCTAGTCTTGTAAACTATGTGAATCCCTTCTCCCACATGGCCTATTAGAATTTTTTTATTTAGAAGATATCCTTAGATATTATACACAGTACCCTTCAAAATAAGGTGATGTGTGGGTGTTGATTCATATAAATCAAAACCAATTTCACCATGTAGAATATCAATACTGTGAATGTGTCAATGTCTTCTGAATTCACATTTTACAAAAACAATTATGATAATATTTATTTCCACTTCTAAGATAGTTATTCTAGGGGAATGGGTCTCCTCATAGCTGGGGGTTGGGTGTTGGGGTGTCGTGACATATTAGATGTTTTTGTGTTGTTTATTCTCTTCGATTCCTTACAAAAAAAAATTATAACAACTCTAACTACAATTTTTTTATTTCAACGAAACTAATATTGTATGGAAATCATCCATTTTCTGATCTATATCCTTGTTTCAATTTATTTTCCCAAAAAATGATTGGGTGATAACCTAAACCCCATACCTCTGATACATCCATACTATTTTGTGTCTTTAAGGACACTAATAATAGTTTTTCATTGGGTATATCTAATTATGATTCCTACTGCTGTTCCGGATTGAAAATATTGTAAAATATAAAATCATTATTTTGTTACACAAATTTTGTTAATTTTTTTTAGAATTACACATTCTTAACACACTAATTGTATCTTGTAAACTATTATTCTCACTTATTCATTTACAAATGCCTCAATACATAACACATGATGTGGGATGAATGTGGCATTTGATTTTAATTTATCTATCTATATATAAAGAAAATAACATAATTATGTAGTTGATTCATGTCATATAAAAGTATTATCAAAATTTCAAAATATGTATTATTTTTTCAAGTGAATCATAATCCATTTATATATATGGTAGGGGTATTTTAGTTTTAATACTATTTATTATTTTTTCACTTAGTTTATCATTCATAAATTAATAATTCTTTATCAAAGTGATTAATACATTTATTTTCATGAAATTTTCTACCAGTGAGAATGTATAATAAAATATGTCTCCTCATGATGAAAAATAGACACAAACTGTTCATTTTTGATTTATTAGGAGTGTATAAATCTATGTTGCCTGAGGGTTTATTTTTTCATTTTCACCCTTGATATGATACTTTGAAATAAAACTGTGAAATCCTTAGTGATGCATTCAAGTGAGCATTAATAAAATTTTCATTTATGATAAATCTAATATAAATGCACAATATAAGGGATAATGAAGATTAAATCAATATTTTGTTATTTTTTAGTAAACTATAGATATTACATCTAAATGTTACCCTAATATCATCCCAAAATACTGAATTTAGCGAGGGCATATTATTGATCCATGAATCTACACAATCAAACCAAACATGTGAGTGGTGTGTTCAATGTTACTGTTGAACAAGGTCTTATTGGGGTTTAAAGGATGGACATGTGCATTCTATCAAACCTTGAATTTTATTCCATTGTTTCTTTCTATAGTAATTTTACATAACACCGTCATTCTACGATAGTCTTATTTTTTCTGGGAAATATTTTTTTCACTATTTATCATTTCTACAACTTCAACATCCTCGATATGTCATTCCTCTAAATTGGGACAATCATCATGTGTAGAAGGTTTTTGTTCGTATGAATTTGGGGGACCAACATATTGATAATCCTGTTGTTACTCATGATTGGGATCATCGACAAGTGAAAAATTCATTATCCACAAAACTTCTTGACCATTTAATTTATATTATATAAATGAACCTCTAAACAGATAATAATTCGAGATAACACAATGTATATTAAAGGAAAAATATTAAATAACTATTGATCAATATTTCTTAATCGTTAAAGGTATTTTAACCCTCTGTTGAGTACGAAAATCAGTTCGTTGTGGTCTCCACTATCATAAATGGATTCGTCTACATTGAGGACACTATGAAATGATTGCAAAATCTCAAAAAAAGGGGAATCCTCGGTTGAATTGACATCTTACCTTTAGTGGGTTTAGCCGATAACAGAGTAATTAACCACATTATGTTTTCTAGATCTGGAACTTAAAATACCTAAATTTCCCATGATTTTGTTATAAATAATTAAACACTATACCCTTCAATACTGAAATCTACATTCTGAAATTCAATTAATTTTTTATAACACCACTCTTATTTATAACCCATATACATTGAAAACAATCACATGGAATATTTTATAATATAACTCTAATATAAGATTGATGGTTAAAAATTTTGACATATTCACATAAAATAGATTTCTATCCTTGGTATTAGATACATGCATCACTTTATCCATATGTGTAAATATAATATTATCAATGCTACTATATTAATCATGTTGCTTTATAATTACATAACCATTATAGATAATACATCATAACTGTATCCTTTTTCTTGTAATCAATGTTGTTCAAAATTTGAATCTGTATTCTAAGTTGACTCATTAAAAACAAGGCATCCAAATCATCTTATAAATTATTGATTTAGTGTGTTTGATATCCCTCATTCCTCCCATGATGTAATCAAATTCCAAATACTTTCATTTTGGGTTTCAATATATGATGAGTCCTCTAAAATTTTATGAAAAACATAATGGTGGGCCTACTCCATCTTGGTAAAAGCAAATGTTGAAATTTCTATTCTATAATTTATTTTACTCAGAAGCCACCTAGTGTGGAAATATTTAGGTAGACCAATGCATCCCACATCAAAAAAGTATTCTCCATAGAATTAAATGGATTCCTCAAAAATAAATTTCTGCATAATATAATCTTTTGGAAGAATTCATATTTTTAAAAACATTTTCAAAATGAACATATAACATTCAATGGGGTACATCTATCAATAAATATATAAGACCATATAGTTGAATCTCATTTACCAAGTGAACCATCTTATCAAAGAATATCGGCAGGAATAACATTTCCAATTCACATAAAATGAAAAAATTATAATTTTATTGCAGTTAAAAATTTAAATGGGTATATATCATTTATTTTTATATCATTGAAAATGAAACAAATCAAGGTAAATTTGTGAAATACATTATTGGGAAAATTTAAATGTAAATATATACATGTTAGATCTTATATCAAAACATGATAGTCATGTGATTTTATAACCCTTAACATTAAATAAGTCATTGACATGATATTCATATTATTTGATGAATCCCCAATTGGAACATTTATATGGTATATTAATTTTACACACTTATATATCACTTTCCTGAAATAATTGTATGTAGCTAGAGGAATAAAATTCAGTTTTCAACTCCTCACTGGAGCCAACACTACCTGTATTACCATGTTTATCATGTACAATATATCTTTAATTGAATCCTTTGTTTTATAGAGTTAATTTAAGTAATGTGTCAATAAAAGTATCACATACATTATTTTTCAACAAACATAACATCATTAAAATTTTAAAAATTAAAACAGTTCGAGTTAGGTAATTCAAAAAAAATATCTTTTTCAAACCTATTTTTGTAATGTTTTTCGAAAAAGTTTTACCAAAAAAAGTATCCATATATAATATGGTTGATTACCTGATAATAGAGATAATGATTAACATTCTTATAAACTCCCACTATACAATTTCATCAAATATTGGTACTTATGTCTCATGTTTAGAAATATGTGAAGTCCAAGAAACACATTCACTGATGAATATTTTAAATTAATTGACTTTTCACCATATTAAAAAATGGGACACCATTGAGTTACTTTAATGCTATATCCTAACTTTTTTTGTTAAGATGGAAATCCATTTATCATCCAGTAAAATATTTCACTCAACATTAAATAATAATTTGTATAAAAATTATAAAATGTAACACCTGAATGCAATGATAATTTAAAATCACTGATTAATGGAGCCAAATAATCATCAGTATCATTACCTGATTTTATAGTCTATTATAATCAGAGATAACATAATGTGTTTTCATTTAATTCATCACCATAGTGAAAATTTATAATTTAATGAAATAACTTACTAATAATATGAGTGTTACTTTCAAAACTAAAAGGATTTACATTATTTGTTGATAGAATAAGAGAATATTTTATGATATCATTTAAAATTTTTGGATACTCATAGTCAACTATCTAACACCATGGATATTATACATGGTGAAATGTAATCCCTTATGTATTTATTTTCTTTGAGTTCAGTGTCAATTACTGACAATATCCTCACTTCTATATAAATTTCTAATCATTATAATTATTGTAAAGTACTATATAACATTTTTAAGATCCCATAAATCATTATTAAATCAAGAATCACCGCACCTTGAAAAATATTTAAGTTATTTTCTACACTTTAGAAATAATATACCCATATTTGGATAGACATGTATTGTTTTAAAAATCATACCTCTTGAACTTAGAGTTTGTTTAGCGATTAAGGTTAAGAATGTAATCTAAATTTCTTATGAGATAATATGTAGAGACCCAAAGCTTGATGTACATGGAAATTACATTACTTTTTTTGGAATAATTAGTGCATAAAAAAACACACACACAAGGACCGTAATAGTTTAGTGTCTTTGGAAACTCAGAATATAATCTTCTAATCGTGGTGAATGATCTCCATCATCTCCCATAAAGATCTTCCCTTTTTTTTACCTAAAACCTTACTTTATATCCTAGGGAAAAGAAAACATAAAAGGGTGAGCTCAAATGATCAGTAAGGGTAAACACAAGAAATATCATTCACATTATATTCATTAGAACATAACATTTTGGAATTCTTAAACTGCAAAAGAGATCATAATATCATAACATGGGATAAAACATAGTAGTGAAATGTAATCCCAATAATCATAACATAAAACATGAAACTTTGTGGAATACACACATAATCATAGAAAATCATTTCTTATTAGTTAAGACTCATTGCCAAGACTATCTTAGTTGACAAAGTCCATTTGTGAACCGAGTTCATTCCTCGTTTCCGTCCTGTTGCACTGAACCGGTTTAACCTACCGTTCCAGCCATGTCTATCTCATGAGATATAATATCGTTACCCAATGCATTGGAGGGAGATATAGGTCCCACCCATCTCATAATGATACCATTCTTATGTGTGCCACAAAATCATAAACCATACATCATTGCATAACCCATGTAATAAAAATGGGATTCTTAAACATCATGACATCATAAAACAATTCATATAAGAAAAAGTAATTCATAAAAATAATCAAATCAATGTAATAATAGCGATAGAAATGGAACCCTATATTATCTTATATGGAAAATAATTTTGATAAAACACTTGATGTCCATTCTTGAGGAAAATATCCTTTCTACTTCAAAAACACTTTTCGTTTCTTAATATGTCATTCAATTCTAAACTAAAACAATTTGATTAAAAATAATAATGAAAACTTGTAAAGTAAGCTTCTTGGAAATAATTTTTTAAAAATCCATTCATGTCGTATAAGTTAAAAAAACATTCTTCTCGTACTTTTGTTGGAAAAGTCAAAAAGTACCTCGTATGAAAAATGACAAAAGATTCCTTTCATATCTTTTTCTAAAAACTCACTGAAGGGTAAAATTGGATTTAAACAATTGTAGGTGGATGGAAATAATATTACATATTGAGGAAACATGGATGAGTATGATAAAATACACCCTAGTAAATTCCAACGTATAAACAATCTCGGATAAAAAAAATGAGATTGTGATATTTATCTTACCTTAGGTCTGATTTGCTTCGTAAGTGTCTGAAACTCCTGTATAATGATTTAAATAATGTGATTGACTTATTCCAAAATCAGACTCATATTTATGATATCATATATGGTTCACTTATGACTTTATATTACCCGTTCTTTTGTAAGTTCCATGTTGATGAGCGTTTTGGGTAAAATCGTTTTATTTATGGTCCGTGATTTGACTTGTAATTATTGATATGATTACTTAAATCATGATTAATTAATTCCAGAATATAAAACATGATTTATATATAATATATATTCAGAATATACATATATATAATATATCAATTAATGGATATAAATACACCGTTCATGGAGACAGTTGGCCGTACGTACGCATGAACGCTGTTTTCGTTTCCTTATTGAGTACAATCGAATTAAGTAGATGACATAGATATATATATATATATATACATAAATCCAGTAGATTTATAGTTTGATATATTTCATTATTATATCTTATATATACTTTATAATCATTCTTTAATGGTTAACATGGAAAATGAATCTCATCGCGTCGTGGAGACGGTAGTCCGTACGTACGCACGAGCGATGATATTGTTTCCATAATTATTGAATTGAATTAGAGTGAATGATTCAATATATCAGAATCAGTATGATGTTATAATAACTATGTATAGTTATTCTTTACACCATTTTACCCAGACAAGTAAGGTGGTATTGGAAAAACAGATTACATCAAAGCGTGGAGATGGTATTCCGTACGTACGCACGCACGGTGATATTGTTTTCCGTAGGATGGATAGATGGTGAAATAGGGATGTTTAATACATATAATAACATATCAGTATATGAGTGATACTGATGTTATTACTTCATAATGAAACAACCTAATAAGAAGAAGTGGAACAATAAATAAAGTTAAACGAATGAGTAACAGATATTACCTCTTCTTTCGACACGCCTTTTGAAACCTCCTCTTAGGGAACTATGATTGGTCCTTGAAAAAGACCAGAACCTATAGGATGTTTATAGGGAATTGGAGAGGAGAAATTGGCAGGGTTTGGCCGAACTTTATGGCTCAAATTGGTGTGAGGAAGAGAGGGAGGAGGTGCCCTTTTATAAGGGAGGAGAGGGGCACCTTTGGAAATCATAAAAACATTAATTTATAATAAATCAAACCCCACTTAAAAACCTCCCAAAATGACACATATTAGAAGATTAGATGAGATAGGGTTGTAATCTCATCAACCAATAAAATTTAGACATGTAGGGAATTTATTTTAAACATTATCAACTTGATTTATCCTTATTTAATCAATTAAATTTTATTTGTGGTAATAAGATTCGAAATTTTAAATTGTCATAAATAATTACTTATGTGCAGTGAATTATCCATAATTAGATAATATATTACATTTTAGACTATATTAATTTAAATTTATAATTTTGAATTTTTTTTTGTGATTTTTAAACAATTTAATAATATGTTATTTTTATAAAACAACAATAGTGTCAATTTTGACACTATTCATTTATTTGAATTTAAATAAAATCCAAACAAAGGATATTTTGAGAATAAAATATTTAATAGGTTCCTTACATGTCATATTAATCTATAAAATTAATGGGGAACATTAAATAGTTCCTATAATATTTATTTTAATATTTTTAAAACCCTTTATATGATATTTCTCTTAATAAAATAATTACTACAATATTTTTGTATAATTATTAAATATACTTATTTGTTGCATAAAAATTAAAAAAAATAATAGAATGAAGATAAATCTTATATAATTTATAAGAATACATTTAGTCAGATTTATCTTATAAAACACCCAAATTGTATAATGTTATATGTATTAAATTATGAAGGTGACAACTTTGACATCATATTAAATAAAATAATATAAGTGTCATAATCAATTTTACAAGACTCCAAACAGGCATATATTCAGTAATTGGATGCTTATGGTGTGTATATACTTCAAAAATAAGTTTTTTTCAGGTTTTTGATCCCTTTAATATGTATTACTATTTCAATAAAAACAATATTATTGAATTGTTTACTAAAAAAATAATTTCTGCATCATTAATGTATAAAATAATAAGGTGATTAAATAACTCTTAAAAATTACAAATAAATTACCATGATAAAGAAAAACATTTTAGATTCCAAATTAGTATTTATAATCTTATTTATATTTAGTATAACCTTATATTAAAAATACATTAATTGCTAATGTTTGAGTGAGACATATTTCACTTTTCTTTAAATAAAATAAACTAAAGGTCTTAATCACCTCCATGTGGGTTCTAATGGATTCAATTTTGACCCAAATATAGATCAGGACGAATTATAATCATCCAATTGTATTAATAAAAGTGTTAGAGTAATTGTATTATATTATATTTACCATTAATTACCTGATTTAACTTTTACTTTGGTAAATAAAATTTACCGTACTTACTATTCATAATGCCAAAAAATAAAACGTAGTATATTAATATAATTTGGACCCACTGATTCCAAATATGGAATCCTTTTTTCAAAATTTAATACATAGAAGTTGCAGAAATTAAATTAAAATTAATGTTGTTTTCAAAAGAAAACAGGTTTTTCTTTAAAACATTGCTAAAGATTGAAGTGACTTTACCTATGAATTCAATGTAAAATTAATTATAATGAAATACATTATATTAAATGGTAAAAATATATTATATTTATACTTTAAGACCATTCGATATTATAATTTAACCATATAAATTATTATGATGAAAAAAGTTGTTTTTAATTAAAATATAGCATTTTTTTACTATTCATTAAAATATGAAAGTTATTAGAAAAATATAAAAACTTTATCCAATGTAAATTTTTATATCCTTATTCAAAAGAAGAATTTTATTTTGTCAAATTGAACTTATAAACATGTCAAAAACTAGATTTAAAGTCGGTGAGCCATCAAAAGGCAGCAAAACTGCATTTTTTTTAAAGTACTTATTTTACTCGAAAAATTTATTTTGTTTTTATACCATGTTTTAGAAAATGTGTAAGATTAATAATAATGTTATAAAATTAAAAATTTAGTAAATACAATTCATAACGGCTAGTTCATAATAATATTATAATAATATATCGCTGTTTAGTAAAACCCGGTATTGTCTACAACACACGCTATCAAGGAAGGTCGCAATTATGTGTAATGAAAGCCAAGATAATGTTGCGTATACTACGAGAAAATGCGGTGTTTCGTATAGTACAATCTAATATTGTTATAGCATAAAAAACATCACATAAAATAAATTAAAAATAATACTTATCATAAAATATTGGTTTTTCACATTCTACCCCCCTTAAAATGAATTTTTCCCTCAAAATTCGTCTGGGTTATACATGGTTTTCTACTTGTATGTTTATTTAATTGAATCCCACATCGTAAAATGAAATACCAAAACATAACTTTAAAAAATAAAGTATGAAATGTAACGAATAACCAAAGTAACTCAACACTAGGTTTCCATATAGGAGAACATAGGTGAAGATATGGATATGGAAGAAAAATCTAACCATCAAGTTATGATGGTGAGTGGTAGAGAACATGGCTATGAAAAAGCCAACAATCATATAACCATAAATTTCCAATGATCTAAGGTACCATCTAATTCATCATATATAAGAGCACTAGGTCAACATTTTTGGTTTTCAAGATCATTTTCCTAAAGTTGATGAATTAAAATAAATAGTTACACGATTTTGGTACAATCTCACTATTGTTCATGAATTGTACAATTTACACTTTATCCCTTAAATAAATGAAGTTGAATTTGTTATTATTGAAGTGTTAACAGATCATTTGATAGAATGATGTGTCATTCCATTTGTTTCAAACAGAAGGTTAGAAAATGTTATCAAATATACATAAGTCCATCTATGTTGAGGTTAATCGTATATGATTCCAAAAATGATCTTATACATCATATATCATACCACTTAATAAAATAAAACCAGTTTCTACTAACCAGGGACTTCCTGTAGGCTAGTGGTAGGTGATAAAGGCTAGTCGCACATTGGTTGTGGGTTCGATTCCCGCAACCTTGTTCGACGCGATGGGCTGTCGCCCATTCTGCAGGTTGTCCTTTTTCTAAAACTAAATTACTAACATCCCATTAATAATATCAAAAAAAGTTCTATCATTAAACAAAACCAACTTATGTCCCACATAATCCATTCGAATCATTAGGCTTATCCAAAATAATGTTGTCTAATATCATATTATAGTGAAAATAATTACCAAAGAGTTCATACAAATAGCATGTTAATAACATAGTTGATCCCCATATATCATGAGTTATATCTTGTTGGTCAAATTAAAAGCATGTGAATACCTTAATCATGTATTCTCTTGAAGAATGAATACCCATTGAACCATAGTGAAAACATGAATGTAGTTAAATGTTAACACTTTCCACATACCAAAATCCTCAAAATTATATATACTCATTCCATGATATCATTTAGTCCTTACATCAATCATGAGCTCATGAATGCTGTCAAACATTTCATTTTCCCCTCATACCTTTATTATGTGCATATCATCTGCTTTCCAAAATATTTGAATCACTTTTCACGGTTACCGGTACCATAAAATTTTTGAAAACCACAATAGACTAATACAAAAATATTCTAATACACAATAAAAGTACCTTAAAAACATTATTATTGAATACCAATACATAAACACTTCAATCCACCCTCTTCAATGATTGTCCAGGAATAAGTCCATCCTTGATTTAGAAGTTTCTTTTTAGGTCAGGGCATTTAGTTGGGTAATGCCCATGTTCTCCACAAATAATACATTGAACTCCATAACAGTCTGTCACTCTATGACCCTTTTCTCCACAAAGATAACATCAGTCCCTCTATTTGAGGTATTCCTCAAGGTTCTTCTTCCTTTATTTAGAAATCTCAATCTTCCTTTCTTTATGCTCCTCAATATGCGAACATGCATAATAGTCTATCTTCCTCTTATTTGATGAATTAGGCATACCACTAAATTTCACCTTGTTAATCATATATCGCGATGAATGATTCTCCATAATCAAAATATCTTTCTCTCTAGGCATTACACAATTTTTTTTGCTCATAGTCACCAATTTGTCCATTGGTTTCAATGTTAACGAAATTCCTTCTAGTTCCCTTCATTAACTAAAACACCAAAAGAATTCTGTGAGAGGAAAAATCATGCTAGATAAAACAACATAGTAAAGGGGGAGTACCCTCAATATCTATCATCATAGGTTAAATTATAAGATCCTTAGCGCAATTCTAGGACTATAACCTATATGTATACTTAACCTTAGAGACATCCCTAGACATACCATAGAAATATCTCATGGGATCTCACTAATATTTTCGCATCCTAGTTTCCAAAGGTTGACTAAAAATTTCCTCTGATACCAACTATAGAGACCTGAATCATGACATACATGGACATTACATTACTTTATGTGGAATACATATTACATAACAAAAACACACACACAAGGACCGTAATAGTTTAGTGTCTTTGGAAACTCGGAATATAATCTTCTAATCGTGTTGAAAGATCTTCAACATCTCCCATAAATATCATCCCTTTTTCATACCTAAAACCTTTCTTTATATCCTGGGGAAAAGAAAACATAAAAGGGTGAGCTCAAATGATCAGTAATGGTAAACAAAATAAATATCAATCACATTATATTCATAAGAACATAACATTTTGTAAATCTTAACCTGCAAAAGAGATCATAATATCATAACATGGGATAAATCATAGTAGTGAAATGTAATCCCAATAATCATAACATAAAACATGAAACTTTGTGGCATACACCCATAATCATATAAAATCATTTCTTATTATTCAACACTCATTTCCAAGACTATCTTAGTGGAAAAAGTCCATTTCGGATCCGAGTTCATTCCTTGTTTCAGTCCTATTTCACTGAACCGTTTTAACCTGCCATTCTAGCCATGTATATCTCATGAGATGTATAATCTTTACCCAATGTATTGGAGGGAGATATAGGTCCCACCCATGTCATAATTATACCATTCATATGTGTGCCAGAAAAACATAAACCATACATCATTGCATAACCCATGTAATAAAAATGGGATTCTTAAACATCATGACATCATAAAACAATTCATATAAGAAAAAAGAATTCATAAAAATAATCAAATCAATGTAATAAAAGGAATATAAAAAACCCTATATTATCTTAGATGGAAAATAATTTTGATAAAACACTTGAAGTCCATTCTTGAGGAAAATATCCTTTCTACTTCAAAAACACTTTTCCTTTCGTAACATGTCATACAATTCTAAACTAAAAGAAGTTGATTAAAAATAAAAATGAAAACTTGTAACGGAAGATTCTTGGAAATAATGTTTTAAAAATCCATTCATGCCATATATGTTAAAAAACATTCGTCTCGTACTTTTTTCGGAAAAGTCAAAAAGTACCTCGTATGAAAAATGACAAAAGATTCCTTTCATATCGTTTACTAAAAACTCACCGAAGGGTAAAATTGGAGTTAAAAAATTATAGGTGTATGGAAATAATATTAAATATTGAGGAAACATGGATGTGGATGATAAAATACACCCCAGTTAATTCCAAAGTATAAACAATCTCAGATAAAAATGAGATTGTGATATTTCCCTTACCTTAGGTCTGATTTGCTTCGTAAGTGTCCGAACCTCCTGTATAATGATTTAAATAATGTTATTGACTTATTCCAGAATCATACTCATTGTTATGTTATCATATATGGTTCACTTATGACTTTATATTACCTGTTCTTTTGTAAGTTCCATGTTAAAAAGCGTTTTGGGTAAAATCGTTTTATTTATGGTCCGTGATTTGACTTGTAATTATTCATATGATTACTTAAATCATGATTACATAATTCCAGAATATAAATCATTATTTATATATAATATATATTCAGAATATACTTATATATAATATATCAATAAATGGATAGAGATACACCGTTCATGGAGACGGTAGGCCGTACGTACGTATGAATGCTGTTTTCATTTCCTTATTGAGTATAATCAAATTAAGTAGATGACATAGATATATATAAATAAATACAGTAGATTTATAATGTTATATATTTCAGTATTATATCATATATATACTTTATAATCATTCTTTAATGGTTAACATGGAAAATGAATCTCATCGCGTCGTGGAGACGGTAGTCCATACGTACGCACGAGCGATGATATTGATTCCATAATTATTGAATTGAATTGGAGTGAATGATTCAATATAACGGAATCAGTATGATGTTATAATAACTATGTATAGTTATTATTTACACCATTTTACCCATCCAAGTAAGGTGGTATTGGAAAAACAGATTACACCACGGCGTGGGGACGGTATTCCGTACGTACACCCGCGTGGTGGTTTCGTTTTCCGTAGGATTGATAGATGGTGAAATAGGTTTGTTTAATACTTATAATAACATATCAGTATATGAGTGATACTGATGTCATTACATCATAATGAAACAACCTAAGACGAAGAAGTGGAAGAATAAATGAAGTTGAAAGAATCGGTAACAGATATTACCTCTTCTTTAAACACGCCTTTTGAAACCTCCTCTTAGGGCACTAAGATTGGTATTTGAAGAAGACTATTAACTCTAGGATGTTTCTAGGGAATTGGAGAGGAGATATTGGAAGGGTTTGGCCGAGCTTGAATGCTCAAATTGGTGTGAGGTAAAGAGGTAGGAGGTGCCCTTTTATAAGGGAGGAGAGGGGAAGCTTTGGAAATCTTACAAATATTAATTTATAATAAATATAACCCCACTTAAAAACCTCAAATAATGACTCATATTAGAATATTAGATGAGATATTATTGTAATCTCATCATCTAATAAAATTTAGACATGTAGGGAATTTATTTTAAACATTATCAACTTGATTTATCCTTATTTAATCTATTAAATTTTATTTGTGGAAATAAGATTCTAAATATTAAATTGTTATAAATAATTACTTATGTGCTGTGAATTTTCCATAATTAGATAATTTATTACATTTTATACTATATGAATTTCAATTTATAATTTTTAAATATTTTTGTGATTTTTAAACAATTTAATAATATGTTATTTTTATAAAATAACAATAGTGTCATTTTTGACACTATTCATCTATTTGAATTTAAATAAAATCCACACAGAGGATATACTCAAACTAAAATATTTAATAGTTTCCTTAAATGTTATATTAATCTATAAAATTAATGTAGAAAATTAAACAGTTCATATAATATTTATTTTAATATTTGTAAATCCATTTATTTGATATTTATCTTAATAAAATAATTACTGAATCATTTTTTTATAATTATTAAATATACTTATATGTTGCATAAAAATTAAAAATAAAATAATATGATGAAGATATATATTATATATTTCATAATTATACATTTAGTCAGATTTATCTTCTAAAACACCCAATGTTTATAATGTTATATAGATTAAATTATGAAGGTGACAACTTTGACATCATATTAAATAAAATAGTATAAGTGTCATAATCAATTTTAAAAGACTCTAAACAGGCATATATTCGGACATTGGATTATTATTGTGTGTATATACACCAAAAATAATTTTTGGTCAGGTTTGTGAGACCTTTAATATGTATTACTATTTCAATAAAAACAATATTATTGAATTTTTTACTAAATAAATAATTTCTGCATCATTAATGTATAAACTAATAAGGTGATTAAATAAAACTTAAAAATTACAAATAAAATACCATGATAAAGAAAAACATTTTAGCTTCCAAATGAGTATTTATAATCGAATTTATATTCTATATAACCTTATATTAAAAATACATTAATTATTAATGTTTGAGTGAGACATATTTCACTTTCCTTTAAATAAAATAAACTAAAGGTCTTAATCACCTTCAAGTGGGTTCTAATGGATTCCATTTTGACCTGAATATAGATTAAGACGAAATATAATAATACAATTGTATTAAGACAAGTGTTAGGGTAATTTTATAATATTATATTTACCATTAATTACCTGATTTAACTTTTACTTTGGTAAATAAAATGTACCGTACTTACTATTCATAATGCCCAAAAATAAAAAGTAGTCTATTAATATAATTTGGACCCACTGATTCCAAATTTGGAATCCAATTTTCAAAATTCAATACACAGAAGTTGCAGAAATTAAAATAAAATTAATCCTGTTGTCGAAAGAAAACGAGTGTTTCTTTAAAACATTGCTAAATATTGAAATGATTTTACCTATGAATTCAATGTAAAATTAATGCTAATGACATAAATTATATTAAATGGAAAAATATATTCTATTTATAATTTAAAACCATTAAATATTATAATTTAACCATATAAATTATTATGATGAAAAAAGTTGTTTTTAATTAAAATATAGCGTGTTTTTACTATTCATTAAAATATGAAAGTTATCAGAAAAATATCAAAACATTATCCAATGTAAATTTTCATATCCTGATTAAAAAGAAGAATTTTATTTTTTCAAATTGAACTTATAAACATGTCAAAAACTAGATTTAAAGTGAGTGCGCCATCAAAAGGTGGAAAATTTGCATTTTTTGAAAAATACTTATTTTACCCGAAAAATATATTTTGTTCTTATACCATGTTTTAGAAAATGTGTAAGATGATTAAAAATGTTATAAAATTAAAATTTTAGTTAATAAAATTCATAACTACTAGTTCATAATAATATTATAATAATATATCGTTGTTTTTGTAAAACCTGGTATTGCGTACAACACACGCTATCAAGGAAGGTCGTGATTGCGTGTAATGAAAGCCAATATAAGGTTGTGTATACTACAAGCTATTGCGGTGTTGCGTATATTACAAGCTAATATTGTTGTAGCATAAAACACATGACTTAAAATAAATTAAAAAGAATACTTATCATAAATTTTTGGGTTGTTACATAATATCATTCTAGGGAAAAACTAATTCTATAAAATTGGTATTACTTTAACTATTTCCATATTTTAAAATATTCAACTGTAGTATGTCTGTAAATGATGTGTATATAGTGAAACCATTATACGATGGTGTATTTCGACAACTCTTTAGCTTCTCAAAAAAATTTGGACTATCAAAATGGTTATCTTCAACTATCATTGTCATTTCCTCAATAAAATATTCATAAACATTCACACCTATAATAACATCCACAATATGGACTTTCTCATTTTACAAACTTGTAATCATATTATATGACAAGTAAAATGAAGTGGTATCCTAGTCACTAGAAACATTCTGCTTTCCCCATTTATAGTTATAAATTTATAACTTTGATTTATTCAATGACCAATGATGTGTTTTCTATCTCCTTCAGATTAATTACCCTAGAATTTTACAAATGGAAAAAGGATTTGATAAGGTTCCTATGCATGATTTTTAAAAAACATAATGATCTATTTCAGATCATCCTCATACTTATTTATTATATGATTCGAATCCATCCATTTTTTATTCATATCCGTCTTATTTGATTCAATAATATAAATTTTTTACAAAATAAATAGTTACATAAAATTCATATGCTTAAAACCCATAAAATCACATTCTAAATAATGAATTATTATACATGATTTCATTGTTCTTATATAAGAATATTGAAATGAATGATATTTAGAAAGTTCAAATTTTTAAAAAGGGACCCTTAAATAACCCATGAAAACAAATTCAATTCATTAAACAAAACATTCCACTTTGAAACATTGCATTTATTAAATCAAAGTAATAAATTTAAACTACCTAAGAGGCATAAAAACCCCGCACTATCATAATTAAATGTAGTTAAATAATTAAATCCCATTTTATAAAAAATAGTATAAATGTAAAAAATTTACCCAGGGAGTTGTTATTTTAAATGGCTGCATGCATTTGAAAATATAATTTAGAGAATCATATTTTTTAAAAAAAAATTTAATAACCATGTATTATAAATGTAATTTGAGTTCCTAAACAACCCTTTTTCCATACATATGTCTGAATTTATAAACATAGATACCGCTCATATTGTTCTCACAAATTTAGATATCATTGTGTGAATATAATAAATAATGTATCAATTTTTATATCTATGTATTCTATATTTGATTCATTAATTTATGTGAAATGTAAAATATTATTCTTCGTCTTTGTAATGCTCTATATAAATCAACTATCATTTTCATGAACTAGTAAATCCATTGAGCCTAAATCAAACAAACTTCAATGGATTCCAGTATTATTAATTGTTGTAGAATGAATGATAATATAAGGAAGATAAACCAATGTTAAATACTCAGCATGTAGTGTAATAGGTTGTAGTTCAAAAATAAAGGATGAATTGAGCCTCGAAATTCTCTTTGTTTTGGATTTATTTTGGTTTTTAAATTGGAATTTGTGTAATGAAACATCTCATTTAATCATAATCCTGCAATATTGGTGATAATGTAATATGTATTGGGTTGTGATATAATATAAACATTTTATGGCATGTAAGAAATTGGTTCCCCCAATGTTCTTATTATGTCATAACATCATGATATTTTTTACCTTATAATTAATTTTACATCCATAATCCATGTTCATAACCCATGTGTTCATGTAATATCACATGAATAAAATATATAAAAAATTTGTATCCCTAAATAATATATAATAAGAATGTTCAAAAATAATATAATATATTAAGAAATATTTAAAATCTTGTTAATTCTATACCAATATAAAATTTTTAAGAAAAATATTTTAAAAAAATAATCCATATAAAAAATGAATATATATATATATATATAAATTATTATGAAAAAATTATTTTCAAGTAATATAGTTATAAAAAATTAGAATAAACCATACAAAATTAATTAAATTCATTTTAAATTTCATATAAAAACTAAAAAATAGGTGATATTAAAACTAATGGGGTTATTAGGCATAGTAGTGGTAGAAAATGGGAGAATTATATTATTTCATCCCACTAGAGTATGAGGGATACCTAGAACATGGATTTGATTACCATCTATGAAGCAAAAACTATTCCAACCTATCATTTGCAGTCACCTCTTTAAATGATAATTGTGAATATTTTTTTTATGGTGACAACTAGGAGATCCATGCAATCAGAGTGAGAAATAATGATAAATGGTCTAAATTAAAATTTAAGGATAGGGAGGTGTTGAAACAATAATGTTGTGAGGGAATGGATATCAGGCATAAAATAAAATACAAATATTATGAAATATATATACATATATATATTATTATCATAATACAATTATAATAATGATAAAATTATTATATAAATAATTATTATAAAAAATAATAAAAATACATTATAAAACTATGTTTCATATGTAGATATATATAGAAACCCTCACACCATAATCCTAGAGATGGTGCTTGCTATTATTAAATTAGACTAAGATACAAGGAATTGAATCATGAAGGAATGGATAATTTATTAGTCTTAGTTAACTTGATTCATAATTGATATTTATATAAAATTTTAGAAAATAAAATATAGTAAAAGTTTTATTTGAGAATTCTATTTTTTCCTATAGAATATCCCTATATATAAATCAAAAAATACGTCCTCTTATCATTGGGATAATAAATCATATGGGGTAAACTCATATGATCATTAAAGTTATATATATATATATATATAGATGTCTATGAATAAATAAGGTATAATAAAAATAAAAAGGTAAATAACCAAAACACATGATATTAAATAAATAACATAGGAATTATATGGATAGAATAAATGGATATCAAATAATACTGTATAAATAATTTCATGTGCATGAAACTTAATCGTGGATATTCTAACTAATCGAATAGCCACATCGAATATCAATAAATGAATCCCAATGATGGAATGAATATTGATGGATATCAAAAACAAACAACAGAGGATTTATTCCAAGAAAACATAAACATTTAAGAATTCATGCCAAGAATCAAATACCATAATTTCATAGTTCCTAGAGTTTAATAACTTCATGTTATTGTGATAACATCTAATAAATGGATAAGTACAAATTGAAAACCAAATCTAGTTTGTATCATGAAACATACTAGTTCACCAAGGAGATTAAATAAAATGGTCCCCAACCCATGTAATAAATGTCCAAATCATTCCATATATATTGAATAATCAATTTTATTCAAAAACATGTTTGTTATCAAATATACTTATTGAGGAAGGGATAAACATTTATCAATATATCCTAAGAAAAACTAATAAATTTGAAAGATGATTTATTTATGTAAAATTAATATTGGGTCTCGATATTAATAAAATATATCCAATATAAATATTTATATTTAATATAAATATAATTTACAATGATAAATTAATATATGAAATTGTTTATTTCAATATAATTTTTAAAATCACAAAAGGAAATGATATTGTAAAATTACTTTTATAACTAGGTAATTTAAAATTCACATCTCCTTGGATGAGATAATTCAATGTGAAATGTAAAATAAAATGATTTATGAACGAATTATGATATTAAAATTTAATGGTTAGTACATATATCATAAAAAAGTTAATTATTGTATGAATACATATATGTCTAAATGAAATGTAAATTGAGACTATGTCAGTTACCTTACACTACCTTTTGAGATAAAAATGATTTAACATTCATTAATGTGGTTATAAAAAATTTACTAACAAATTTCCTAACCATATTTAAATTCATAAAAAACATATAAAAACTGTTTATAATATCGCATTACCTATTTATTTATAACTCATTATTATCTTAATTGTTTCGAGTGTTAATCTCCTTGTTTTCTAGTAGGTGTTCCATCAAGAAAGATCCAATTATTTAAAATTTTATATAGTTATATCAAATATAAAATAATAATATTAACATAATTATAATATTAACATATCAATTATACTTTTTAATCCAATCATGTATTATGTTTATGAGAAATTTTGTATGTTATGATCATAGAGATGATAGGTTGTACGTATGTATGAGTAAAGATTTCCATTTTTCAATGACTATGGAAATGAGGTAAGTAATATTTTACCATTAAATTACAATAATTATATCATTAATACCATATTATATACTTATAAACTAAATTCATGTGGTATTGTGATGAATATAGAGTCACATCGCTTCGTAAAGGTGGTAGTCCTCATGTAGATGAATAACATTATCACCATTCCTTGAGTGAAAAAGTTAGAAAAAATTATAATATATTATAATTACAAAATGTTACATATTTAATTAATATCAAATAAATTTCATTAATTTCACATATAATTGTTAACATTGTTCCAGATTACATTCCATGTAAATCTTTAGTGAAAGATGAATAACATCACATCGTGAGGTCGTAGTTCACCTTACTCGGGAGAGGTGTATCGTGTCTCCTGTAGAATGTAAATTTATATGTTATCTATTTTATAATGACATTATAGGTATATTAATGCTATATATATTGTACATATACTTTATACACATTATAATACCCAACATTAATATGTGGAAATGGAGAATCAAATGACACGAGTTCGCATGGTGGTTGGTCTGTCGTACACACAAATAGTGATTTCATAACCCATAGTATATAAATTGAGAATGTTTTAGGTTATGAAATTATTATAAAAACAATAAAATGTATAGAATATATTTATTATATTATATTATCTTGGTTTTTTAGTATTTATGAGGATAAATAAATATATAAAAGATGATCATTAAAGAATAATACATCATCTTCATATATCTCCCTTTAATTTCTCCTAAAATAATTGTAGGATGGATTTATATTGATAATTTTGAATCTACAATTAAGTGTCATTTTTATCTAATTTTTATATAGTATTTATTATCCACATGGCATGATATGTGTGAATAGGTGAATGGATTGAGTTCTCTTTTATATTTGAATAGGAGTTGTATTATTGTAAATACTGAAAAGTATTCAAATTAGGGACATCAATATTACCTAATGTGGCACTGAAATTTATAATTTAAGTTTTTAAAGAATATATGCTCTATACCCACCTCCAAGACACAAGTTAACTCATTTTTTTAAATATTTTCCCCTTAACATCTATGTTTCCCTATTTTTCTAATTTTTGGATTTCACACTAGCAACTAATTTTCTACCATAGAAAATGTATCTATTATGACTAAAATAAATATTTTTTTTTTAAATTCTATAACCACTGATTATAAATTCTATATATAATATATGATTTTATAATCTAATTTGTTTTAGAAATTAATATTAAAAGGAGAACATATAAGACACAAAAACGCTACTTTAACCCTAATTGAGTTAACAAGGTTTTTACTATTTAGGGGTCAATGTGTTAATTATAAAATATAAATTGGTAAATTACTGTATAATATTATATATTTATTAAACTTTAAATTTGACTTTGAAAAATATAGGTTCTTAGTAATTTTAAATCATTTAATAAAATATCATTTATTTTAAAATATCAATAATGTCAACTTTGACATTATTTATTTAATTTAATATAAAAATATAATGAAAATTATTGAATTAGAATATATGAAGTTAAAACCAGTGTAACATCAAATATTAATCTAAAAAATTAATGGAATAAAATAATTTATTCAATTTACTTCACTTACAAAGCTTTTAGTATCATTTATTATAGTTTATTATTAACTAAATAATTATTGTGTTGGTGTTTATTATGCATTTTATGTAAATAATTAATCTCTAAAAAGTAGAGGTAAATTGTAATGTTAAAAATCATATATCATTAAAGAAAATATGTATTACCAAAACAATGTAGTTTGTGCCCCTATTACAAAGCATTATAGATTCTAAAAGTAAGAAAATTATTTTCATGTCTTTTTATTAACTAAACACATTATACCAGTCATATTCAAATTAAATAAGAGATTAGTTTAATTTTTTCTAGGAATATTATGTAAAATATATAAATAATTTCATTCAAAAAATTACGAAAATTTTGAGGTCAGTTTTACAATTATCATGTTAGCGTACCACCTCGGTGAATCAATTTTAACCTTAATAGGGGAAATTAATTTTTATTTTATTTACTATTCATGATTTAAAAATTAATGTTGTAATTATTAAAGAATTTTTATTATTATGACTGAAAAAATTGAATCCATTTTCCCAAATTGAAATTACAAATATTTATAATATAAAATAAATCCCACATGCAAGATAGGAAATCTGGTTTTTTTTAGAGAAAATGTTCAAATGTTTGAAATTTTGTTATATATAAATTCAATATTAATATGATTAAATTGAAATAAATTTTATGAATTTATATTTTATTTAAAAAAATTACTTTAAAACCAATTAATAATATAGATTAATATTATAATTTATTCAATTAAAAGATATATTTAAATTGAAATATATTATTTTAACTATTCATGTAAAAAATGAAATTTCTCGAAACAATATAATGAATTCACCCTAATTTAATTTTAGTATTTTTATACAAAAAATAAATTTTATTATTTAAAATAAATTCTCTATAATTGTTAGAAATTAATTTTAAATATTGCGAACCAAATGCGACAAATTTGTGTTTTAGAAAACAATTGTTTTTTTGAAAACATTTAATTTTCACTAAAATTAATTTTTATATATATATAACCAATAAATATCTATAAAAAATATATTTTTAAATGTTATTTAATAATATTGATAGTATCCATTCCAACGACGAGGCAATAACTATCATATTAAATAATAATATTAATAGTATATGTTTTTTTGGTAAAACTCATTATTGCATGTAACACAAGCTAAAATCGGTGTTGGGTGCATTTAAAGAAAAAATTAAATATTTCATGTCACATAATATATTTTATAAAAATTTATTCTTTTATAATTTTTTTGAGTTACATTAACCCCACCTTAAATAAATTACAACCTCAAAATTTAATCTGAATATCAATAATAAAGGGGTTCTAATTTTAAAATTCCTTTTTTAACAACCTACATCATAAAATGGTTAATATAATATTCTCTTAATAAGAGGGAAATTAATGTAAAAAATTTCATCTATAATGATCACATAAGTGTGATTATGAGTAGTAAAACATAGTTATGAAATGAAATCATTGAAATAGAAGAGAAATATACACCTTAATACTAATAGAGAGTGATAGGGTACATATATCTCAAGAAAATAGGTGATCCAATTAATGTAATTGAATAGAAAACCATAATATTTTTTCATAAGGGCCATTGGTATCCTCGTAAATTATTGTTATAGGATAAAATTTTATTTCAAGATTCTTTTCCTAAATATGATCAATACTCTTACTATCTTTTAATATATGAAAATATACTTACTTTTTATATTACTAATTTATAATAAAAATACCATCCATTGGATTTTCTGGATAAAATTCTAATTCACACTTTACATTGAGAAATAAATATCCAAAATTTATTTTGTATGACTGAATTACTAAAATTCACAATTAACGAGTTGTATGATCTATAAAAAAGTGACAATTCTTTCCTTCTATCTCAAACTATTTTTCAAATCCAATATGGTTACCAATAGTTATCCAATATGTAGAAATCCTCATAACGTGTAATAATAAATTAATATATAAAAAGTCAACCAAAATTACCCTTAAACTATCTAATAAATGGTTCACATTATGACCCTTCCAAAAGATTAAGATCTATAACCTTATAAAGAAGCTTACCAAATATTCAAAATATTATTTTCATTAATTAGTTAAAATGTATTTAGTTTTATCCAATTTATTTTATCAATATTATTAATCTTTTTATCTTAACATAATTATCACAAAATGTTCAACTCATTAAAGGTTTTTTGTCCCTTAATCATGTTATTTCGTTTAATTTTTTCATGAAATTGAATCATTTTTCTTCATTATTTATACCATTCAACATAATCTTTCAAATACATAATGAAATATATCTATAGTACAATCCTTACATATTAAATAATTATTATGACTACAATATCATTTATTATTATACTCTTATAACATAATTTATGAATACAAACAAAATATAATTAATCATTCCAATTCATAAGTATTAATAACGTAATATTGATCTTGATCCATTTTCATCATCTAAGGTATATTCAATTCAAACATAGGTCATTAATTTTTATAGTAAACAATATCCTTATTGTTGACACATTGAAAATTGAAAAATGCATTCATTCTGTAGAAATCATTAGAATAGTTCCCTTTCTCTACACTTGACGAAAATCGGTTTCCATTTAAACTTGTACCATGTTGTTTCCTTCTTTAAATATCATATGATGTAAAATATTTCATTACCTTATTCAATTAATAAGATTTTTTATCTTCAAACATTTTATTATATTTCTTAATTTTTATGAAATAAGATATAGATAAATATTCCTCTATCATAATAGAACATGATACTATGTCCTAAGATGATGAAAATATTTGGGAGACTACATACCTTCAATGAAATTGATTAATCCCATCAAAGAAATAATCAATCATGATCATTGAATATTATATAAGACTAGATCAATAATTTTCGAACATGTATTGTTTTATTGATACTTAGAAACATTTTCAATTACTTTCATTCTTAGAATCAAGAACTTTTATTACATATCAACTCATTTACCATGAGGAAAATATTATTCCAATAATATTTTATTGAAATACTTCTACTCCATGCATATTATTTCATCCACATCCATTTTTTTTGAATCAATTACCACTATTGATCCACCTCTCATAAGAGATGAAAAATTTTCATTACATCATTCAACCTTTCAATACTATCCACAGTGAGAAATATTTTTTCAATGGAACATGTCCATTGAACAAAAAAAATTGATTTATAATCCCATTGAATAATAGAGTTTATTGATTCATTAGCAGTATAACATTGTTAAACCACATGGTGGATAAAGAGGATACTTCATACAGTAAATATTATTACTCATAACCCGAGTTAAATTCCTCAACATCGATATAATTTGATCAATTCCAGTTACATATTGAGGTTCATCATCATTATATTTATTGGGAGGGAAATACCTACGTGGAATAAATGAATTTCTACAACTCCCATTATTTTTGTAATACACCATTTCTAAAAAAAAATTTCTTCTCTATATTAGATTATAACATTACATAACATGATGTATGATCCCATAAATAGTCGAAAAAATATCATTTATAATATGATAATATTAGACATGGTTTATTTTTGAAAATATTTGTTTTCAACTCATTTTTAATGGTCAGAAAGATGATGTGAATTATCCTATGCATATTCACAAAGAGTTTCAAATGAGGTACATAGTAACTCACATTTTCTGGTGCTGGGTAACACTCTTGTCAAGCCCTATATGTGTTTTTCAGAGTTATTAACCCTAGGTACCTTCATTCTAGAACAAAATTCATTTATTGTATCTATAAATGGATGTATTTCAATGAAAACCTGCATAATCTATAACATACCATAACATTTGGATATTCCTCTTTACTGATATCCAATATATATCATAGGATTATGTTCCATAATATAGGTTTTAAAAAATTTATTTCCAATGGTTTCTACTGAACATGATCTTTTATAATCTATAGTGACCAAATCCATAAGGGCATGGTGCTGGTTCTTGATACCATTAAATTGGAATAATATACAAGTAATGACATCCTGAATGACGAAATAGTCTAGTAGTCCTATTAAACTATTTAAATAATTTATATTTATATTAAATTTTAAAGCATGAAATAAAAAATAATAATTTTCATTGAAAATTACATTATTCCCTTTAGTGTATCCTTGTATACTAATTGTAAAATACTTCTTCCTATCCTTTTTAAAATAATTCATAAGAACAGGGTGAGCATAGATTCTCAATAAAGATTACTATGCAGAAAAATATATTAATAAATTAGGAAAAATAAATATTAATATATAAAAAATTGAAACATATGTCATCAAATTAATAACATAATGTTAATATTCCAGGAATAAAATGTTATCAAATAATTCTACATAAACAATCAAATGATCGTGTAACTTAACCATGAATATACTAATAAATCCTATAATCACATGAAATATAAATAACAAAATTCATAATTATTGAATGATTAATTAATGATGCCTAAAACATACCATCATGGATTCAGGGCCAGAAATCAAACACTATTAAGGCTTCATACCAAGAATATAATAACGTCAATGCTTTGTTCTAAGAATATAATACTATGAAGTCTTCATGCCATCATCAAATAAATGTGTTAGGCCTTATTTAAAACCATATGTAGTTTATCTCATGAAACCCATAAATGCATTTATGGGATTATATTAAGTGGTCCCAAACCCCTATATTGTATGTCGAAATAATTCATAAAATAATAACTAATTAATTTAGTTCACAAAAAATTTTCTTTATCAAATATCCTTACTGAGTAAAGGATTCATATTTATCAATATTTCCCCACTTAAAAAAATAACATTAAAAGTAAAAACCAGAAGTTAAAATTGTTTAAAACATTTGAAATAATAATATACATCCCAAAAGAATATTTATTTTTAATTTAAATATATTTTCTAATTATAAATGATTTCATGAAATATACTATTTTAAGAGAATGTTATTAATCTCTAATGGAAGTGAGATTGTCCAAAAAACATTTACCACATTGTAATTTTTAATGGGAAATCCATTCAAATGTGATAATTAAATGTGAAACATAAAATACCATGAAGTATGAATTAATCATGATATTTCATGAAATGGGGTTGTATATACACCAAATAAAATTGAGTTGGGGTATTAACAAATACAAGTCTCAAGGGATTGTAAATAGAGACAAAATACAACACCTTACTATACCTATTTTGTTCAAGATTATTTAACCTTTTATATAGTGGGTTTAAACATGATATTAACATCTTAATGAACAATATTAATATTTATAATATCATATATGATCCTTTTATAACAAATTACCACCAATTCATTAATAAAATTTCATTATGTTCAATACTTCATGATAAAATTGCCTAATTTTATCATGTGTGTTTCATTATGAATTATCAAGTTATAGCGCATATTATATAGTGATATCATCTATATAACAATAAAAAAGATATAATTATCATATTTATACATAAATTATTCTTTTAAAACAAATCATGAATGATGGTTACAAAATGTGAAGAATGTTACAATCAGGGAGATTGTAAGTCATTAATACTCATTAGTAACGTTTTCCATTTTTCAATGATCATTATGGAAAATAGGTAAGAAGTATTTTACCTTTAAATAATTAAAAAAACTATCAGTAATTACATATTATATACTTATATATATAATTCATTAGGTGTGTTGATGAACACATCGTCACATCGCTTCAGGAAGGTGGTAGATCATATGTACCTGAACGACGTTGATGTCTTTCGTAGAGAGAAAACGTAATAAAATAAATTGATATATTAAATTTAAATAATGAATATATATGTCATTAATAACATAATTATTTAATTTATATGAAATATAAATATTTAACTTATTCTTTTTTTGCATCCATGTAAAGAGTTAGAGAACGATGAATCACATCGCTTCAGGTGGTTGTAGTATTCCATACACACAATCAAAATTCTCATGTATCTAATGAAATAAAAAGTAATATATTATATATTATATAGTGATAAAAATTATTATAATTATATATCTATTATATAGATACATTATATCCATTATAAAATGCATCCTTAAGTGTTGTTAATGGAAAAGATGAACATCATCAGTTCATGAGGCTGTCATCCACCGTACACAAGAATGATGAGTTCGAAACCCATATGATAGAAGAAGATATGGTTTTCAGTCATGAACATATTATAACATCGCAATATATGTAATATAGTTAGTATATAACATTATCATGGTTTAATTAGAATTTAGTAAGGTTTGAAAATAAAAAAATACCCTCGTTGAAGAACATTACATTTTCTTTTGATATCTGGATTTCGTATTCACTAAACCCTTCCTAGGGAAGATTAATACATAAATAAAGTTTTTAGTATGAGTGGATGGAGGTTGGTAATTTATTTGGTCCATGTTTCGATAAGAAAAATGGTTTTAGTGGTGTGATTAAGTTAGTTGACTGAGTTCTATTTTATAGTTTAAGAGGATAAGGATTCTTGTAATTACACAAATGTATTCACTCTGGGTGGTCAATATTACATAAAAAGGTTCCAAAATATATAATTGATGTTTTTTAGGGATTATATGTTAAGTAAAAAACATCCAAAACATGATGAAATTAAATGTTTAGACCTTTATTCTTTAATTTTAATGTTTCTATATATTTTCCATTTTGGGCTTCCACAATGGTAACTATGATTCTTTCCTAGGTAATTTATCCATTAAGACTAAATAAAATTGATTATTATTATAAAATTTATACCCAATGATTAAAAATATTATATCTAATTTATAAAATAAAAATCAAATGTGTGGTGGAAATTAATTTTAATAGATGTACATACAACATAAAAAAACACTACATTAACCCTAACTGTGATAATAATGATTTTATTATTTCGGGGTCAAAATGTTCATTATAAAAAATCAACTTGTACACTAATGGGATATATTTAATATTTATTAAAATTTACTAATCACATTTATGAGTATATTTATTTAGTAATTTTAAATCATTTTATAAAATATCATTTTTATAAAATAACATTAATGTTATTTTTGATAATATTCTTTTAATATAAATTATAAAATATAGAGAAAAATTTGAATTTCATATATATTAAATTCAAACTATTGAAACATGATATGTTAATCTATAACAATGAATGAAATGAACTAATTAACTAAATTCAATTCACTTTTAATATTTCCATTATAATTTATTTTAGTTAATTACTAACTAAATAGTTATTATATTGTCATTTTTAAATCATATTAGGTAACTAATGGATCTCTAAATATTAATGATAAAATATTACATAAAAATAAACACATTTCTATTTCAAAATAATGTTTATAACAAATACAGGGTTGTATTTTTCCCTAAACCAAATCATTATAGATATTAAAATTTGGAAAATTACGTTTTAATTATTTTTCATTACATAACTCATTATATGGGTCATATTCCCTATAAAGTGGCAAGGAATTCACATATTTCGTATATTTTATGCCAAATATCTAAATAATCCCATTCAATAAAATTAAGATAATATTTGTCTTAATTTTTACTCTTATTATTATAGTTTATCACCTAGTAAATAAACTCTTACCTTAACTGTGATAATTAATTTTTATTAAATTTACTATTTATTTATGTAAAAAATTATGTTTTACATATTATGTAATATAATTGTTTTTATTATACATATCAAATCAATTTTTTTAAATCCATCTCAGATAAGTAGCATAATTTAAAATTAACCCCACAGACATGATTGGAAGGTGGGTTTGATAAATTTAAAATGTTCAAAAGATTGAATTTATATTTAAATATATATTAAATATGAAATTGATTAGAAATACCTATATTCGATTAATTAATAAAAAATATAACTAATTCTATTTTTAAACTATTTAATAATGTATTTTTACATTCTATAATATTTATATTAAAATGCACAATTTCAATTTAAATTTCACATTTTCACTATTCATTTAAAAAATGAAAATTCTCCAAAAAATCCCAAATAAGCACCATAATATATTCATTATAATCCAATTTTAAAAATTATTTTTATTTTATCAAAACAAAATCCTAAAATATTTTAAAATAAGTTTTAAATTATGTTCACTAAGTCATATTAAACCGTCTTTTTGCAAAATTCCATTTTTTCAAAAACATTTCTTTTTATTTTAAATGATTGTTGTTATCACTATATAAGGTACAAATGTGTGTGAAATATATGTTTTTATACTTTAGTTATTCATATTAATAAATGTTATTCCAACATCTAGGTGATAATTGTCATATTGAATAATAATATCAATAGTATATTTTAGTTCGGTAAAACTCTTTATTGTGTGCACTGGAAGATAAAATCATTGTTTCATGTTGCATATTATATTTAATAAAATGTTATTAATTTAGAATTTAGGGGAGTTAAAATATATAAGAAACTAAAAAATGTAAATTATAAAAAAATATGTTAATAAGGATGAATTATTGTTTCTGATTGATAAATTATATTTATATAAATTAATAAAAAACATAATTGACATAGAGAAATATAATTCATATGAGAGGAGGTATATCATGAATGAAGATAAATTTTATATAAATATAAAAAAATTGGGCCTTTCATTCTTTTTTTCTTTCAATATTTGTAATGTTTAATGTTGTTTACAAGTTATGTAAATAATATTACAATATTAGTTTCATATTTTATTGTGTGTTACATGTAAAATCAATCTTCATTAAAATATCCATACAAGACATGTCAATTCCTCATCTGATTTAAGAGTTCAAAATTGGAAAAAATATCTCAAACATCATTTGGTTAATTTCATTTACATGTGTTATTGATTGAGAGAAAATTGTGCATTTTAACCCTTATGTCACCATACACAGAACACAAAAAAATATGTTCTAAACCAAACTCAATATACTATCACTGTTATGATTATGATTCCACATGAATTAGTGTATACATTGTGGGTCATGTTTCTATGAATGAAGTAATTTTAAATTAGTTTTATGATTATATTTCTATGCAATATATACATGGTTAAACATCATTAATCAATTTTCTAATGTAAGGTAGATTGATCACAAATAAGATAATTATAACTGTCGGCCTTTCATAGAATTTTTAAATGTAAAAATCAAAAAAAAGATGTTTATGGTAGAGTGAAGATCGATAGTTATCACATTACTTATCTTTTAATGGAGTTGATTCATATGAAATGACCTAGGGAGGAAAATGAAGGAGACATAGTTCCATGAATGATTAAATGGCTTGAGTGAGAAGAAAATTGCTATAGATATATTTAAATAACTGGGAAGTAATTTTTTGGACTAACAAAGTGTTGATGAATCCCTAATATAAATATATAATTAATATAATTAAAAATTCAAAGTTATATAATTATAAATATATATCATTATAAATAAATCCTTAAATATGAATATTTAATATATCTAGGGTTTTAGATAATGAATCGTATGATAATGAATCATATAATAGCCATTCTGTATAGAAATATGATGCATAGGAAGCCGTGGATTTTAGCTTGTTCCTTGCTGGGGTCTCAGAGCTGATACATGTGATATGGTATGATAGAAACTCGATTCTTCACAATAATTGCTCACACAACATTAATGCAGGTAAAACGCGAATTCTTATTGCTATTAGGGAAGCTGCGCTGATTCAGAATGGTTCCTGCAACAATTCGGTGGATGATTTTATGATCCTTAGACGTCTTCGAGTTGAGGCCATTTTCTTGAAACTGATTCGCACTTTTGAGGTTTTATGGAGACCTCCATTTCCAGGTTGGATTAAAATCAATGTGGATGGAGCCTCTAAAGGAAATCCAGGTCCTGCGGGTTGTGGAGCTGTCTTCAGAAATCATCATGGTAATATTATGGGGTGCTTTTTTGGAGGTTGTGGTACTGCAACCTCTCTGGAAGCGGAGATGCTAAGTGTTATTCATGCCACTACTTTTACTCTTCAACATGGGTGGAACAACTTATGGATTGAAAGTGATTCTACTACTGTTGTTCAAGCCATTTGGAAGGGAGATATTCATCTGGCTTGGCCGATTACTACGTGCTGGTTGAATTGTCTTCAATCTCTCCATGACGTTAGTTTCATTGCAACACATACTTACGACGAAGCTAATATGGTTGCAGATGCTCTCGCTAATAAAGGCATTGATCATAATTTAACATGGATGGAGGACCTCCCAGATAATTTGATGCCTTTGCAACTTAAAGATTGTAATTTGATCCCATCTTTTAGACTCTTGTAATCCTTGTTTTCTTTTTTCTAATAAATTTTCTTTGGTAATAATAATTAAGGTGGTTCAGTTTTAAAAAAAATGACCTATGATAAGAATCATTTTGGAAAGGATTAATTAGATGTAATTCTGTCCAAGGGTTGTCCTATTCCTGTTATGGGTAATGAGAGGGATTAAATGCCCTTAAAACACTCCATCCCATTAGGGTCATTGAAGTAATTAAAGGTTATTTGTATAGTTTTAGGAATGCTAATGTTTCACCTACACCTACTGTTAACAGTAAGGTTGAGTTGATACATATAAGACTGGTTGTGATTGTAATCCCCATGTGTCACATGTACATAGTGGACAATCTTTGTGATAGGATTTTTCATCATCACTCTAGGACCAGAGGACCACATCTACTACCACCATGCAATTTTTTGTGATTGAGAATTTTCAGACAACTAGTTTTAGTGATGGTAATATGCACAACATGCCAATGTTAGTTTCTTCTCATTACAATGTTAATAAAACTATAGGTGATGTGAATCCAAAGATCTCAATGGATTTGATGTAGAGCCTTCCAAACTTGAGCCAATCTCTACAACTTTATATTGCAAGTCTTTTGGGTCTCTATGTTGCAGGTTCTTCATAATATAATTTTGATCATCATGTGACTCTTATGAACATCTAGCCTATAGCCTCATCCTAGATTTTGACATTGATAGAAACAAATTATAAAAATGTTGGGCTCATCATCAAACTATCCAGGAGAAGATAAATAATAATGCTTAGTATGCATAATGACATGGAATTTTGTGCCTCTATGAGCAGTGAGAAAGATTAAAAAAATTATAATGGATTGCATGAGGCTGATAAGGCTTGGGAAGATTTTGATAATAGGATTCCAAATAACGTTGATGGACCATGGATAAATGTTAGGACTTGGATGAGGGGTTTTCACCCACATTGCATGGGTGGTTACTCCTACTGTCATAGTATTCGAACTCATTCTTGGATCTCTTGAGATTAATTTTCTATTCATTTTCATTTGAATTTGGACCTTCTCAACTTCGTTTGTTCCTCCAATTTCTTGGGCATTTATTTTCTATTAATAAAAGGGGGTGTGACCCTAAACCTATTAATAATATATATATTTATAATAATACATATAAAAGAAATTTTTATAGATATGTTTATGTAATATAAAAATCATTCTATAATTTTATATATTTATATAATTACTTATTTATATTAATGTATACATATATATAATTATAAATATCATAAATTTATTATTTTTATAAATTTATTTATCATAATATTATATTTATTTAAATATATATAATTATAATTATAATTAGAAATTTAAAAATTTAAAAATATATTTATTTAATTATATTTATAGTTATTTAATTATATATAGTTATATTAATTTTTATTAATATAAAAATAGAGATAATTTTAAATATAATATGTTTATTTATAATTTAAATTTATCTATTATAAATTAATAAATATATATATATATTTATATTTATAATTATTATTATCTGTAAATATTTTTATAAATATTGTTTATAATTATATATATTTTTATGATTATTTGTTCTTATATATTTATATATTAATTTTTAATATTTATATAATTATATATATTTATTAATATATAAATATATTAAATTATTAATGTATTAAATATTTAAAGTTATTTATTATATTTATACAATTATGTAAATATATATTTATTTATAATTATAATTTAAAATAAATATATTTCCAAATATTTAAATATTACATTGAGACACAGGTAAACACTACTCATATACCGAACATTCATGTCATAGCCCCCCACGGGATAAACAACCTATCAAACATCCTTTTAATTATTATATTATCCTCGAAATAACTCAGTCATGGATTTTGAGTCCAAACCCATGAATCCGAATTTATTAATAAAGAAAATAACATACAAAAAATGAGGCTTGGTAAAACAATGCACACGTTTCCCATATCAAAATATGAAGTCATTTCTTACATTTCCTTTCAGTGACAATTTTTGGGATGTCTTCCTGTACCTTTTAGGTTATGTGCCCTCCACAATTTCTTGACATGTTGTGTTAGATGATACTATTTTAATGATTTAAAGGATTCTTCCATGATAGAATATATCATGATCTTCCTCAATAGATCCCAAAATTCCATTATCAGGTGAGCACTAAATCCATCTTCAAAATTGATTTTGAACAAAATTTTCACGGATATGTATTAATCAAAACTATAAACATATGGTTCTATCATAGAGTAAATGTACTAAATTTTCAAGAAAAACCAGTCAGTCACCTCCTTACTAGAGACATGGCCTTTCATCGATATCATTATTTGGAAGAATAATATGAGAATTTATATTCCATGCAATGAAAAATTTCTCATCTAAATCCATCCCAATGAATTTATAATCATTTCTCATAAGGTCTAAAAAATATAAGTATAACACCAATCCACATTCTCATTTCCTACTAAGAGACTGTGACATTGAATTTCAACTTACCGGGGAGAATCCTTAATTGATATGTCTAGACCAGCATAGGTGTAGACACATATGCCTTAGCTTTTTGAGGGGGACAATATGGAATCCCTCCACATCCACTAGTAATTTCATACCTTTAATAATAGATAATGACTAAACTTTATTTTCCTATAATGATAGAGAAATGGTGTAAATTTTATCAATATATCCAACATTCTCAACACCAAAACACTAAGAACCCTTGAGAATGGCTACTAGGGATTCTGTAAAAGATAAAAAAATTCTAATCTGACCATCGAAGAACTGTAGACTGCCTCCATGATTCTAACTTTTATAGGATTCAAAAAATAAAAACATTATATCACGTTATTTTTTCCCTTTACTATACACTCTTTTATGAAATCTTCCCTCTTAATTAAGCAGGGTATCAATTTCATTTTTCTCATAATCCTCACAAAAAAATTCATTAACATGCATCTGACCAGAAGCATCAGTGCCTGTAGGAACCTATTCAGAACATCTAATCCTTCTATGTATTGATCGGGCTCGAGATTCAATTACTTCCAATCTTCTAATTAAATACATTATTCCTATAGTGATTTAGTTGATTGTACCTCCACATCAATTTTATCCCACAACCATATATATATAGTTGATGTTCCATTCTATATTTTATCTTTTTCAACATTCAAAAAAATCCCATTAGTTATATACAAGGATTAAAAGTATAGACATTTCTTCGTTTATCCAAAGTGTCAACCCACCTCTCCATACCCAGGGGTTCACTAAGAACTAAAATTGGCTATTTTTCACAAGTATTTGTTTTTGGATCCCATTGTGGTTCACATCACACCATAGACTTTCCAAATCATTCCTTTTGTTCCCACATAGTAGTTCATATTTTTCTATTTGACCTCATTGATCGAGAATTCATATTACATGTACATTCATCAGGTCCATGAGCTGAACAGAAGAGACAAAATACAAAGATTTCTTAATTAAAGTATTCATGGATAATTACATTACCACTCATATAGTAGTAAGTAACCTTCTTGTATTCCACATTCAACTCAATATCTTTTACTTTTTAGGACATAATGATTTTATCAATTTAATTGGATCTCTGGTCTACCTCAACAATAAAATAATCATAGTGCCCAAAGCATGCCAGCTTAGTGTCCTTGTATAAATTAATATGAATTAAAATTTAAATAGAATTTTCATAAAGTATTTTTTGATTCCACAAAAACTAGGTTAGACCATAAATTTTTACCCACAATTGAACATAGGAAGAAAACACGTCTAATGGATTGACGCTCTTATCCCAATAATAGGTGTGCATGACATGAAGATTGAGGTAGAATGATCAGAAGTACCATGCTTGCATCTTTAGGTCCTCTCTGGATAATAATATATTAATTAATCCATAAACCATTCAAAAACATATCTAATTGGAAAATCCCAACACCTTTTAATTTCATGTGACAAGATATTCTTTTTTAAATGCCCTATAGACCCTAGGAAATAATATTTGGGAAATAATTGGATTATAACCCATTTTTAGGATATTTGAAACTGACTCAGAGTTGGATTTGACATGTAATATTATACCCTTTCGATGGATCCCAGATACAGCAATGTCTCTCTGTAGAGAAAAATTATGACCCACGTCAGGAGTAGATGAATCCATTAATTTAATATCTCCCTGAGTAACTCAATTAAAACCTTATATGAAGATGGAACTATTGTAATATTCAAAACATAATTGGTCTAAAAAAAATTTATCCAATGAATGTCTTTTTTATGTCACCATAATAGATAATAACCAATCACCATTACAGTGAGGAGAAAGAATCCCTCACAGATCCATCATTTTTTCATAAGGGAATCATAAATTCCATTATTTAAAGGCCCAAATGGCCCTTTTTAACATGGACCGAATGACTCAAATTTATCCAGACCATGTAGAACCTAGGATTTTAAATGTGGCTCATTAAAACCCCTTTCTCAGTTGGAAGAGACAAATACTATCATGTTTCATCATCCCCATTGGTGTTTTTCATTAGAACTACCACATCGCATGTCGTTTCCCCTTCCCTTTTGGTAGCCAACATTTTGAGCCCACTTGTTGGAGCCCCATAGATGAACATATTTTTTATGGTTGGAACTCACACTATTGGACTCATAAAATGCCCTGAACACATTTGTGCTCTGGCTTCATCATCTTTATTCTCTCCAGTGCATCACAATAAATTCCTTCTTCCATGAACAATTGACCATCTCTCCACCCCCGCAGAGTAGAAAAACCATTTGTTCCACCATCATCGTCACCATCTTGCACCCCTCTATCAACTTGCATCCTCTATAAATGATGTATAGTCACCCCTATGACCACCTACCCCATGTTAATGAAAAATATCATTTCCCATCAAGAAACGTAATTCAACACATACCTAGACATCGAAAACTTCACAAACCATCATCACCACCCCATACAGCCATGCACATTCCCACGATCACACTTCATTATATGCATATAAGAAGAGGGATACTAAGTTAACCGTCCCCAAATTAGGTGGGTCATATATAATACCCACATGGTGGGTCAATTTTTAAGAGTTCATTATTTGATTTCACCCTTGAACACACATAATATAGATCCACTGGTCAAGCACCACCCAACCACCACTTACAATACTATTTATAAATATAATCAAATAGGTATAACCATGAGTTATTTCCCATGATCTGGAAATTTATTGAAAATATACTGAGCAAAAAGTACTAGGGGATATGGAATGAAGAAAATAGTAATAAACCACTACCAAAAAAAATAGTGAATAAATCTTCCCAATAAATAAGATAATATAATTCATCAATTGAAATGAGATTGAACAGCATCCCTACCTCTCAGATGATATCCCTTTCTCTAGATTTTGGTCTTTTCCATGTCTTTTGATCTTGATATTGAGGAGAAATATTATCATCTAGTGTGTAGAATTATCACCAAGTAGACCTAAACCCTCCAATAATAAATAATGATTAGATCTACATCATATATTGACAATCTCTATTCTTGAGGAATTTCCTTCTCCTTAGAAACAACCATGAGCACTGTAAAATTCTTCAAGGAAAGTCTCTAATCTATTTTATCTATTTTATTTGTCATTTAGAGTAACTGACCTTTCATTATATTGTAAATAGATGTAAGGGTAATTAGATTTTGGATCATTTGAGAAAAATCCAATGATATACATTGTCCTATAAATTTATTACATTATTTTTTTCCCTTTGATTAATATCCATTCATCTCGTGAAACTGATCTATCACCCTCTGGATCATTATTTTACACAATATTTTCACAATTCATTATTCCCTAAGTAGAGGCCCCATAATTAACATTAAAAGTAATACGAAAAATGGTTAGGGCCTTTTTCTATTTACCTATAATAGATAAGGGTCCAAAAATGTCAATTTATTTTCCCCCTCGATTAACGAGTCTTCAAAAATATTTCTTCAGTATAATTTCCTCTATCGAGCCACCCTTCACATCCTAGACATAATGCACCATTCCAATCACTGAGATTAAAGCTATTATAAACATATTATTTATTGTTATGAAAATAGAGTTTGGTTATTGATTACCCCCTTCATAATAGTGGTTTTGTTGTCTAGTCTTAATACATGTGTCCTTGTTAACTAGAAGGAGAGCATCATCATCCGGAAATGAAGTTGGGTTATTAGAGGTATATTCATGATGCTTCTTTGAGGAATCTATACAGCCATTGGGGGAATGAATATCATATAATTTGAGATCTTTGGAATCACTTATTATAATTTTGGACTTTGAACTCTCAATGGAGTTATCAGTTTTCTAGTAATTGGATCAATTAATTTTCCTTCTAAACTTTCTCTCAAGGTACCCAATTTGACAATGTTTTTTTTTAATTTCAGGATTCCATCAAAATTCAAATAATTGTTCCAACATTTAGATATTATCCATAATTATAATATATTAAACTAGGGTCAACCATTGATTAATATCGACATGTACTCTAGAAAAGTTCCTGTATCAAGAATGTTTCATTTCCCTATCAAATTTAATTAGCTCCCCAACCATAGAAGATACATCCCAAATCATATATGAATTTGAAGAGAAATATTAGAAATCATTAATTCATATCTATACCTGTTGGGGGTTTTACTATGTAAGGAATTCCCCATTAAATATATATAATCAATTGAGTATAAAATCGGCTCACAAACACGAAATACATTATCCAAAACTCTCATTAAATCCAAAACATACATTTATAACATATGATTATACAATACTAGAACCAAAAACAAGATAAAACAAACATAGATTGAAAAATATACATAAAAAAATATAAATAAATCTATTTTACATAAAAAATAACACCAGGAAGAAAGAAAAAAGGAAGAATCATCCATTTCCAGATGAAGAGTAATATAAATGGAAAAAATATATTCTAATTAAATCACAAAGAAAGGATGAGTTTAATATTTAAAGGTGGAAGAAAAAAATAAGGAAAACAGTATAAGGGAAATAAAACTATATTGTTCTTCAACTAATTAGAATACATGAAAGGGGCAAATTCTACATAGGTTTTAACATTTAATAAAAACTGGTATAATAAATTCTTTGAAAGTATAAGAATAATAGGAACACACCCATAAAAAACTTCCAAATATATGAAATAAGATCTATAAAACATGTAGAAGAACACATAATGAACCCCCTAACCAGGGTTCAGTGTTACCTCATTTGTCCAGTTGATTATATATATTAAAGTGTTTCAATTAAAATCATTGTTCATATCAAAATTAGTCTAGTTCATTCACTATTGTGATATATGGTAGTCTCAACCATCCATCAAGTCCATAAATGAGAACCATTATTCCCAGATATAGCCTATGTCGAATGTCACTCCCATTTCCTAAGACCTTTATTGCTATCCAAATTTCCTTATCCTCTTGGTTCATGAATAAGGACCACATCCCCACTACACCCAATCATCCCTAATGCTATATATTTATTTTCTAAAGAGTATAAATCCAACGGTTCTCCACGAATCACCTCAAATCGAAATAGGCAATAAAAACCCCCAAAATATTGGGTTATCTACTCAGCATAGATCTTTATTACCTAGTATAATAGATAGATAATCATGGCAGGTATCCCCGATCCTTGATGATGGAAAACTGAGAAAATCTTCATCGATGACCCCCTCTCTATGAATCCCTTCTTCATAGTAAAGCTGAGTCCGCACATACTCAGACCTCTCACCCCAAAGATTGGAATAGATCTACTACTTCATCCTTATCACTATTCTCTAGAACATATGATTATCAATGACATGGAACCCCATCATAAACATAAAATTTGATTAGAGGATCGATCATTCCATGGGATGCGTGGTCAATGGATAACCCGTCAGCAGTTCTATCTTCAAAAAGTGAAACAAATATTAAAACAAAACATATTAAAAATTGAAATTTAATTAATTATAAAACATTAAACAAAAAATCACAATTACCCACCTTGGTAATTAAAATGATTCTCCACAATATAATTCAACAAAACATACCATTGTCAATTAGGGAAACACATCCTGAACAAGAAAAAACACTAGGTTACAAGCAAAAATTGACCCCCTAATGCACCTAAACGAGACACACACTTCCCAAATAAAATGAAATTTCAATGATGGTAAACATGATGAAAATTAAACAACTACTAATGTAAATATATAAAATAACTACACTTATTTGAGTTGAATTTTATGATCATTATTTCGACGAATTACCAGACTGATCACTAATACCAACAACCCAAGGAAGAATAGAATAATATCCATTATCTAAAACTATGGAATAGGAAACATCCCATTAAATTCATAAACAGTCACTCAAAAAACATAGTTTAGAAATGATAATATATGGAATAAAAAACACATTTAGAATCCAAGCATTGAGAAATAAAAACTAATCTCCACCTCAATGAATAAGATACTCACAAAACTCGCCACCTAATGGAAAAATTATACCTAGAACACATCCAACATGAGATGTTTATGAAGAAATAGGTACTGTTGTAAATTACATGAAAAATAAAGAGTCGTGAGGAAAAACTCTATACACATGAGAATACATAAAAAATTTGGAAATCAATATTTTAACTCTGAAATATCATCCCTGTACATCTTCCAAATGATATCTAAGAAACACCTAAAATCAACAAAGAGATCCTAATAGAACTACCATGAATCCAAATTATCACTAAACATATTCACATAAATCTTCCACTCTAAACACTTCCCATTCCCAATAACCACTTTCAATAGGTCAATACCTAGACACAACATCACTAACCATGCCACAATATAAGAGAACAAACATGAGACCATTAATAGCTCTCTATCCTATGGAAAAAGATAGAAAAAAGGCGACTAAAACAATTAGGGTTGGTATCCTAGGACAAACTCATTTTACAATGATTACATATATTTTCATTATATTGAATATTAATTTAACTTATTTTTTTATATTTGTAACTGTTTCCTCATTGCTTTAATATGATAATGTCCTAATTTATTGTCTCACTGATAAGGACATAGAAATTTGCCTCTATGTTGAGAACCTTGATGTAATATGATAAAATTATTAATATAGTATAACGGTTGGATAACGTGCTATGAGGGGATGCATATTATTCAGACCCTTAACTGCAAGTGATCATAAGAAGGAGAGGCTTCATCTCAGGATATTTCCACTTGGTAGTCTCCAAGATTGGGGATTATGAGAAGATGCCTTCCAGTCAGAATTATCTAAGTTTCGGTGTCATTTTATATTCTTATATGTGATTGTGTGTAATTTTGTTCATACATTAATATTTTCATTAATTTATTTCATATGTCACATACTTAGACATACTGACAAAAACTATCATCCAATATATTGATGGGAAGAAGTGTATATTGGGTGTGTCATGATTGAAATGTCATTAATGGATATATCAAAAAAGTATTTGTCACATCCTTATTTATAGAAGTTGATATCTCATCCTTTTTATTTTAATATAGACATCACATTAAATTCCATGGCCAAGGGTTAATGGTGTGTTTATTTTAGATTGTAAAAGCAAGACATATGTAGTAAATAGGTTCGATAAACCATTGTGAAACCTTATTGATTAGATATTTTCGAAATGTGAACATAATAATCATTATGTATTCATATGTGGTTTTCATAATTGTGACATTAGGTTCATTTTATTTGGTGTCTTGACCCATTGTAAGGCGGTATTCTTATACCTTAGGCAGGTCTCCCAAATGCCAATGTGATATTATCCTAGACGACCACAAAATAATTTTCTCTATTGATCTTGATAAAATTATATTTGAGTTTTATTAATGAAATTAATGTTATTATAAAGATTCAGGAATAATTTTACTCATGTTATATTGATTGCATAATGTAAATAAATATTTATTCACCGACATGTGAATAAATATATATATTTATTTTATTGAATGTGTAATTAATTTATAATCACCGATAGGTGAATGAAATATTTATTTATGAATAAAATTTTAATTTGTGTGTTCAATAAATGAAAGAGGAGTTTGAATGTACTTAGACCGTGTCAGGTGAAAATTATTATTTAAAAATCTGGTTAAATAATATTTGTAATTGCGCATGTGGGCATGCACATTAAAATAATAATAATAATGATAATAATAATAACAATTTTAGGAATGGGGTTTATTAATTGTTATAAATGTCATTTTGTGCCTATCATGCAGTTAAATAATATTTTATCCTAAATCCTAACACTAAAAATATATAGCTATTTTTATTGGGTATAATATACAAAAATTAAGAATAGAGAATTTGTATGTAAAAGGAATTCTCTCTTGAATCCTCCTTCCCTCTACCTATCAATAATGATAAGTTCAAGAGATATTTCCTCACTACCAAATAATGAATGATCAAAAAAAAATTCATGACATTGTAGAAAGGATTCATTCTATTGATCCTCGGTATGCCACAAAGATAATCTGAAATGATATTTTCAAGTGATCAACATTCACCAATGAAGAATGTTCCTATGACCTGGTATTTATTCCTTCAAATATTAAATAAATAAATATTATATTTTACATTTAAAATCCTCACTCATGGTTTTGGGAAATGGTTATTAAAATAATTAATATACCATCCACCACCAAACACCTATACAGAACCTTGAAACAAAAATTGGTATCAGAGTGGTGAATATTAATTTTATAATTAATTATTTGATCAATTATCATTTTATAGTAGTGGTTAGTTTTTTATTTCACTTAATTTGTTCATTAATATGGTTTTATTTAACATTTTATTATTATATCATTCATGTTAATTTAGTGTATCATTTTATTAAAGGTTTATGAAAAAAAATTATGAATGACCAGATATGCCATTTGAAAGTGACAAATCATTTTGTGGTTAAACTGAGTTACATGGTGTGTAGTCGGAAGATAATTATAAGTATATCCAATTAAATTCGGTTTATCTTTAAGATGAAAGGGAATTAAATAATTCATTGAATAATTAATGCAATAATTATCATCTTAATAATAAATAATTAACAATGATGTGAATGATAGCTACTTACTTTTTCATATTCATTGCATGTATGACCTATCATGAGATTTTACAACGCCTATATATGTTTTGGATGTTTTAATTTGATTTATTTCATCTATTTTAAAATATTTAATATTATGTTAAATGATGGCCTATGATTTTCCCTCCATACATTATTATATTGGTCACATGAGTCCAATGATATTTATGGATCCCCTTTTAACCAAACCTTTTGTTACCCTAACTTATCTATTTATAATAAATACCTGCAATAAATTATGCTTACCCATGCACATGGAGTCAGTTCAAGATGGATCCATGATGATGTCAAATCGGTGATACATAAGTGTATAGGCAAAATTGATTATCACATATCGAGATAGGAAAATGGAGTTATTATCATATTCCATAGGTTGATTTAATTTCCATTTATTAAATAAATCATTATATGAGATCAGGGTTGGGTAATTTACTTTATTTATTTATTTCTATTTATGTAATTATATATTTTATAGATAAAAGGATGTCATCACATAAATAAATGAATTAATGTGAAATAGTTGTATTTAAATAAGTGTATTATTCATTAATATTATATCCTGCATATTTAATTATTTAACATCCAAATTATATTTACAATTCTTGTAAATGATAAAAAAATGAAAAACATTATTCATAATAAATTAGTCAAATAAATTGCATGTAAATATTTTATCCAACATTGTTAATTAATTAAGTAACAACCACTTAACATTAACGAGACATGTAAAAAATAAAACATGAGAAACTTCATTAATAATTAATTTAAAACCCCCAATATAATATTAATTCATAATGGGCCATCCATTAATTTTTTATGAAAAGTTTCGGGCAAATCACCTTTATTAAAATATATAGAAACATAACAACAGAAAGATATGGTTAGACATGTCAATACCAGCCTCATCAAAAAAATAATGAAAAACCAAGATTTTATATAATCATAATTCAAATGTTTCACTACTTATAAAGTATTTCAATCCAATTAATTCATCCTCAAACATGACCCTATCCATTAGTATGTCATCCTCTTCTCCATGTCTTCACCTATTGCAAGGGGGCTTTAATGTCGCTTCTCTCTGAATATGTTCCCCAAATAACTAGTTGTGACTCTACCCTCTTAGAAGTGTCATAAAAAAGTGTCTTTATTTACATTATCTTTTGGGGTATGCATTTCACCTTCATTAATATCATCTATAGGATCAAGAACCCCATAAATGTAGTAATTACGCACCTACAAATTTACAAATGTTTTAAAAGTGCCCCATACATATTTAATAGCATGGTCACATGGGATATATAGTAGTGTAGAACCATCCAACATGTATGGGATACCTTATTGAGGTACAATATAATATATCTCTAATACCCAATTTATTATTCCCAAATCCTACAACTTATCAATAGATGGATCTCCTAAGAAAATACTATGGGAATCTTCTACATGTCTATTCATATAAAATTTTGGTATTTACATTATGAAAGGAACCATTCAAAATAATTATTTATCCATTAAGATCACATTGAATTGTGGATCTTATTTATGATTAGATTTGTAATATAACTATATAATACTGATAGAACAAACAAAAAAATAATTACCTTTGTGATTAAATGAGATGGTATTAGAATCCAGAGAAGCATAAGTGTAGTCTTCCACTACCAAGAGACACCATGCATCATTAATGACCAGGAAAATAACCTTGGAGAAATAACTTTCATCACTAATAAGAGGTTAAGAAATTACCTTCTTGTATGTATCAGATTCAACCAGAGAAAACATATGGGAGACAACTCCCAAAGATAAATTGAAAAAAAATGAATTGATCTCTTTCATCCAATTGTTGTTTTGATTTTTTATGCAGTAATCAGTCCCTACATGATTTGATGGTCAACCAATTCTTGATATCATGCTCAATCAATTGATATATCATCCCCAATCAGCCAATATTCAAAAATTGCAACCCGTAACCTAATGTATCTCTACAGAAGACCATCAACAACATTGTTCATTTTAGGAGGAAAAACCATATTACATTCCAGCTTCATATGGCCATCAAATATTAATGTAGGCTTCACTAGTTCATTATTGTACTTCACTATTAGAGGGAGATCATTACCCTCATAATAAATGTATTTCCCCTAGGTACTGAGCCCCTCCAACAATGGCTTGCAGACCATCATTAACAATATCAGAATTTATGCATTTTGATTTCCTAAAAAATACATCATGTCTCTTTTCCAAGAAAAAGAAAAATATTAAACTTCTCATATAGTTCGACTATTGATATTCAATTTTCTTTTAATCCAAATATTACCTATGTATTTTTTCAAATATGATCTTTACATTTAATTTTTCATCCTCTGTTGAAAGAACCACTTAGTCTAAAGATGTTGAAATCACATTCACTTAAATAAGGAGTTGCAAATAATATACAAACACAACCAATTTTAAATCACATTACATTTCAATAGATATTATGATATCCAATGCAATTTTATATGATATTAGAAGTTCCAAAAGAATCTATTACATTCCATGTCCATTTACCCAAGATTAAAAAATAAAGGTACATACCTCAAGATAATTGAAGTGACAATCTCACTGCCAAATATAAATAACACTAGGCTTGATAAATACTAATCCAAAACATTAATCTTCAATCTTTAATTTAATAAATGAAATAAATTAATGAAAAATATATGACCTAAGTAAATGAATTTCTAACTTTAAAATCCTCATTTTTGATAGATTAACAAAATCCCCTATTATCTATGGCCTTAAACCCTTATGAAAAAACTATTCTACAAACCATAGAATTCATACCTTCCTTTGGCTTATCCAAGACCGAATGTTGGTCATTTTTCACAAGTGAAAAATTACCCATGTTAGGTAACTCTATAAAAATGGTTTTTTGAAAAGAAAAAGGAGTGGATGTATCTGTAGTATGAAACATCTGCTGAAATTCTTCCATAGGAAAGCTTCTTAATCACATATCAACCATGGCCAACATGTAACAATCAAATCACCCATATAAGAGTATAAATTCATTCAAATTATTTGAAAACATCGAAGCCATTGTTGAATAATTCTATTCACTATTTCATCTAAGAGACTGAGAGAGTGTGTCTCACTTTGGTCCCATATTTTCCCCTCATTTCAATACATGGTTAATAGAAAAACTCAAAAGAAATTAGTTTTTTACCAATAATTTTTGGGTAAATTACTTTTATTATAGGAGTTATTATAATGGTTTCGGGTTGAATTATCCATTTTACATCAAAAGGAGTATCCCTTTCTAGAAAATCATTAATTTGGAGGCAAGTATTGATGAAATCCATGTGAGGATTTCTGGATTGGGTAATCCACTCAATGAATTAAAGAGATGAAATACCATTATTATAAATAAAACCCTTACTAATATACCATCAAGTAGCTTTCCCAACCCTTGTTGGGGTTATGTGTATGGGCATATAGATCAATTCTATTAGAATATAAATGTAACTGTACATTTAAATTTATATTGGGAGGTTTACATAAACATGATAAAATAGAGTGATATTTAACAGAAAATAATTAATAATTTTTTTTACATATTATTTGCTATCAGGAAATGTAATAATAATATGATAATTTAAAATTCATAATAAAATCAAATTTTCAACACCCACACTATCATAATGATCATTATGTATAAATTCAAAAACATAACAAAAAATAACTTCCATGAATTTTTTAGATGCATCAACGTAATTCTATGCCATGATCAAATATCTTACATACTATAATCATTAATTACTAATCCAAATTCACATGAGGTTAGTTTGTTACATCCGTTTCCAAAAAATATATATCTATATCCAAACATGATATAGATGGATTATTTTGGAATTTTGATATAAATTTATTATTATTTTATAATGATTTCATTTTCTATTTTAGGGAACATTTAAACAATGGTATATATGTGTTGGATTAGACAAACCATGTAATGGAAATTGATAAAGAAGTTAATTGGCATAACTCACACCACACCCAAATGTGGCATCATATAATTGGTCATGTATATTAAAATCATTTGAAAAAAGCGATTCAAAATGACATTTAAAATATTTTTAACATAAAAAACTTGGTTTATGTCATGCATGATTATAAAAAATGACCAAATTCCAATTTAGTTTGAAATGTGAAAGGGATGAAGGGATTCATTAATTAGTGTATTTCAATGTGTATATACCATTTCCTTTGGAATAATGGGGTGGGTAATCAGACCTCCCAAATTTATTGATGATTTTCGTATATATGTAAATTTCTACTTGATGAGGTATCAGTCGGATTCTTGAGATAAATTCATTGAATATAATGATTATGTTTAGAACCATGTTAGTAAGAAGATTATGAAACCCCACTTAGAAAATGCAGTATAATATCTTAATCTATATTTCACTAATTTCATATGGGAGTTTTGGATCACATCCTAACTCACTCCTAATTATATTCCTCAATGGAATGGTGTATGTGAATGGAATAACAATATCTTGTTGGACATGGTAATTTCAATTATGCATCATGAGAGTCTTCTGTTAGGGGATATTCATTACAAACTGGAGTACATATACTAAACCAAGTAACAACTAAATTGATAAATGGTATTCCATATGAATTATTGAGTGGAATAAAAAACAGGTTATTGAATTTTCATGTTTGGGGAAGTGTAGAGTTTGAAAATGGATCTTCATGTAACAAACTTGTACCGTGACTCAAAAAGTGTACCATTATATGATTCCCCAAGGAAACAAGGGGGCTTTACCTATACACACCTTAAAAAATTGTTTTAGTTTTAATAAATTATATATTTCTTAAGGGGGATAATATCTCTAAATGAGATATTGGGATAGATATAGACATTAAAAATGATGTGGCCCACGGTACACTAGGGTTGGAACCAAAATAGATTCCACAATGCATAATACAAGATTAAACTATTCTAGAGAAACAAGTACTGGGTGGGAGTACATGAGAAGTTATATAAATACACTATTATGGTTTTCTAATTACCAAGGATAATGACTCATTATTAGCTGATAATAATGATCCTCTAACCTAAAAGGAATCATTATGTAAAACAAATGATTCCAGGAGGCATAAATCCACTAATTATGAAATGGATTCAATATACCAAATCAAAGTTTTTATTTTCCTAGAAACTCTAAATGATGTAAAGACCATTGGTTAAAAATGGGTATTTAATAATAACCTGGACCTGGAAGGATAATTAAGTATATAAGGCATGAATGGATGAAAAAATTGTTTAACAATGTCAAGGCATTAACTTTGGTGAATTGTTTTCACTCATATCGATGTTTAAATCCATTGTAATTTCTAAGTTCCACTATATATTACCTTGAATAATATATTTTTAAATTGTATATCAAAATATTTATCGTTAAAAAAAAGCATCATGATGATATGAACATGATACATCCTGATGGTTTTGTGACTCCAAATGATAATAATAAGATATGAAAATTGAAAAAAATGCATCTATGGAGTAAATAATTAATCTTTGTTATGGAACATTTTTTATGAATCTATAATTGGATTTTATTTTATAAATGAATGGTGTGATCATTATTTAGGAAAATGTTTTACTGGGATTGTTGTATTTTTTTGAACATTATATGTTGATAACTTACTACTCATAGGAAACAAAAAAACCATCCTTAGAAACTATTAAGACATGGTTTAATAGATTCTTATCCATAATGAATTTGAGAGAATCATTATACATTATTGGGATCAATATGAATCATGTTATATCCAAGATAGTACTTAACCTATGTCAAAGTACATTAAGTGACATAATACTGAAGAGATTCAGTGGGAATCAATTCAAGAGTGGAATATTTCTATTTTAACATGACAATCATCTTTCCTAGAAAATATGACCGTAGAAACATGAGGCAAGAAGAATAATGGAAAGGATTCCACATCTGGAAGCAATTTGTTCGGTCATGTATGATATATTATGTACTAGGATAGATGTTTCCTCGACATTGAATATGGTAGTATATTGTTAAGATGATATAGGTGAATCAAATTAGATGTAAGTCAAGAATATCCTTAAGTATCTGATTATAACAAATGATATGTTTCTGTAATAATAATAATATGAAGAACTAGTCATCATAGAAATTTGATATTTTAGTTTCCAAACTAATCAAGATTACATGAAGTCACAAACACGATACATATTCAAATTTAATGGAGGTTCTGTGAGTGGAAGAGATGTGATAATGATGTTGTAATAGATTCAATAACAACTTCCATATATATTATGGCTTGGGAGGTATTTAAGGAAGTAGTTTGGTTGTGAAAATTAATCCAATAAATTTATGTGGTACCTAGTAGTAATGATCGTATCACACTCTACTATGATAATGCTTCCACAGTGGTTAATGTAAAACATAATAGGCCACCACAACAGACGAAGTACATACATTAGAAATGCAACCTCTTGAGTGATTTATATCAAAGAGGTGATGATTTAGTGAGAAATATTTCCATGAAAGACAACATCACATACCCATTGACTATAGCCATGACTTAACAAAAACCTGTTAATAATATGAGGCCTAGAGGACTAAAATCATTAGACAATATGAATTATTCCATGTTTATGTTTTTAGAGATTGATTTTTAAGAAAAATTTATTTTACATTGAATACATATATATTTTATGTATTTAATATTAATATTAAATGTTATCACATATTGTTCATTGTTTTTTCAGGGGTTTATGTTAACAATGTACAAGAGTATTGTAACATTGATATGGTCATAAAAATCCCCATATATGATGATAACCTTTATGTGTTATAAGAAATTATTATTATTTTTCAGTGGCCGGATAATGTATTATGATAGGAAACATACTATTCAAGATGTTAGGTGAAAGTTCTCATAAGCTGATGAGGATTCTTGTCATGAATTTTTCACTTGGTAGTCTTGAAGACATTAGATTATGAGAACACACCCACCAATATGAATTCCAATTGTCATTATTTCATAAAATATTCATACCTATGAGTATGTGTAATGGTATGTAGTGATTATGATTGTTATTAATATATATCATAACTAACATACATAGATCTACTGACCAAAAATGTTACACAATATATTAGTGGGAAGGAGTGTATGTTGGGTGCCTGATGATTGACTTGTGATTAATTGATAGGTCAAGGAGGTATTTTTCCCTTTCATATTTCTGGATGAAAAATCACGACCTTTTGATTGGAATATAACCACCACATTAATTTCCATGACCTAGGTTTAATGACGTGTTTATTTCAGATAGTCAAAAAAGATGCATTGAGTAAAGAGGTTGATGAGACCATTGTGAAATCTTCTTGATGAGATATTATAAAAAATGGATTATATTATATAGTGATAGTTCTTATGTGGTTTTTATGTAGTGAAATTAAGTTATTTCATTTAGATTCTTTGACCCATTGCAAGATAGTAATCTTGAACATTATGTAATCTGGAATAGTGCTAATAAGAATGAATCCTAGAGGGTCACACAATAACTGTTTCCATTTATTAGGATTAAATTATATTTGATTATATTAATGTCATAAATTTTTTTATCATGTACAAGGAATAATCTTAATCTTCTAATATTGATCACATAAATTAAATAAATAATTATTTGTTGACTTGTGAATTAAAATATATTTATTTAATTTTTTGAATATTTAATAAATATAAATATTTTCTTGTAGTTAAAGAAATATATTTTTACGAATGATATTTTAATTTTAGTTTTCAAAATATGTAGGAGGAGTTCCTTCAAACCAACACTATGTCTTTTGAAAATATTAATTAACAAGTAACATAAACAATATTTGTTATTCTAAAAGATGGTGCACACTATAAAATAATAATAATATTATTATTTTTATTATGTTACATGGGTTTTATAAAATGTAATAAATTTTATTTAATCACCAGAAAGAAATTAAATAATATTTTAACATATATCCTAACACTATAAATATATGAAAGTTGTATCACCACCACCCCAATTACCCAGAGTTGGTGCATTATTACATAACATTCACATGATCACAAAAGATCAAGTCTCTAAAGACCGATTAGTTTAGTATCCTTGAAAAGAATAGATACATTCATAAGTCTTACATTACATGATTAAATTTAAAACTACAACAACATTGTTTACAAAGACAACACTGAGATCCCATAGACTATCCTTGCATGTCAGTCATAATATACATTTTTTGCATCCTGGAAAAAAAAAACATATAAAGGGGTGATCTTAGATTCTCAGTAAAGATAACAATATATCAGAAACATTAATAAAAAAGCATAATCATTTAAGTAAATTTATAACTAAAAAAATCCTTTTAAACTTGAAATTCCTCATAATATGGAAACAATAATATGAAATAATTCCATTTACTTATTCACATGGATATTTTACTAGTCTAATAATCAAATGCAATATCAATAACCACATTCATAATGATTGAATTCATAATGCCAGACTATCATAACCACATAGTCAATGACTTGTGCAAAGACTAAAAATAATATTGTGTCAAGGCCTTGTGCCAGGACACTATTTTGTCTCATGAGACCTTCTAATGCATTTAAGAGCTATATCGGGATCCACCCGTCACTTACTATGTCCAAGGAATTTCTCATATGAACAGGTTTAAACATAAAATAAACATTCGTATTAAAACTAGCATACGAAATTTCAATACATTCTCCATAAAACATGAATGGTATAAAAATAACATATCCACAGTCAAACATATCAAAAACCCTTCAATACTATATTGATGTTTTGTATCATAATAAATAAACACCAAATAATCTTAAAATCCATCAATGGATATTGACATAGATGAAATCAAAACTATTTGAGAGAAATATCTACTTTTTAAAATCATTTATAGTTACATAATTATAAAACAAAACAATTACTTTGAAAATATTCTTATAATATTGTAATTGATGCTTCGTCGATTTTATAACAGAGGAAAATAGCTGCACCCACCATATTTGGTAAAAAAAGCCGTTCTTAACTTAATTTTGTCAAAAAGGGTAAAAGAGACCTTGTTTGGAAAACGACGAAAATATTCCTTTATAAACATCTTATAAAATCCAAACAAGGGTATAAATGTTTTTAACCCACAGCCTAATTAAATAGTAAGAATGTTTTGAAATTCAATTTTTAAGAAACATGGATGTGGATGATAAAGAGGTCCCAGTAGATAATTATGTATAAAAAATCTCAGATAAAGTAGAGATTGTGAAATAAACCCTTACCGTGTACTTTTCCTTGGTTGAGGGTAGGTTAACCACTTTTATAATGGTTAATTAATTTTTAATAATTATACAAGAATCATATACATTAATATGATATCATATATTATCTTGTAACATTTCTTCATTAATAATATCATAGTTTTTTTTGTTGTTTCAGTGTTAACAAATTAATTTTCCTTTATATTAATTATTATGTGAGTCTTATTTTTTATGGATGGGATATATATTATTCATATTAAAAATGATATCACGTCTTTAAACATTAGTTTTAATCATATAATAAAAATTATTCTTGAATGAATACCATGGGGAATGAATCTCATCGTCTTCATGGAGACGGTAATCTGTACGTATGCACAAGCGACAATATCATTATTTGGATATTAAAATAATATATAATTTGATGTTATATCATATATGAAGAGTAATTAACATGTTATAATTATTATTTACATCAATTTCACATCATTATTATACCCATCCAACTAATAATGTATTGAATAACAATTACACCACGATGTGGAGACTGTAACCCTACGTACGAACGTATAGTGACATTTCATTCAAATGATGGATAGAATAATGAATCTGGTTATACCATATTTATAATAACAATATATTATATAGAATACTTGAGTTATAATTTTATAATGGAAACAAAAAAGAAAAAGGAAGTGGAAGAAGAAAGGAACTTGAAAGCGGTGATGAAATATTTACCTCTTCATCAGTTTCATCCTTTTGATTTGATCCAAAGGGCTCATTATGTTTCCCTTATTACTAATTGAAGGACTCTAGGAAGAATTGAGGTCAATTGAGAGGGTATTATGGTAGAATTTTGATGAGACAAATGGCTTGATGGTGTGAATTAGAGAGAAGGTGGAGTGCCCTTTTATTAGAGGGGTGAGGGGAACCTTAGGAAAAGCTAATAATATTATTTTATAATAAAATAATTTTCGGTTTCTAATGGCTCAAAAGTGGAATATTTAAATTTTATGGTGGGGATCAGTCGAATACCACAAAAACAATAGGTTTTATACAGGTTTGGGTCACTATATTAACTTTATCTTTTAGATTTATCTCATAATTAAACAGTTTGACATTTACCATGTCTCTTTCTATTTTTTATATTATAGAGTTAATAAACATACTATATATATCCAAAGTGACAACAAGTGGTTAATTAATGTCACACCTTTCATTATATAAGTCTTTTGTCCAAAACTTAGATTTTTAGGAATATGATCTCAATTAATAATATAATATTTGTTTTAAAAACTCTTTTATGTCAATTGTGAAACTATTTAAAACATGATTTTTGTAAAATCATAAAAACATTATTAATTTGAAAAAAAATTCATTTAATCAATAATAACATGTCATATTAACCTATAAAATTCATTTATGGAATCAAAAATTTCAGATTATATTTATTTTAACATTTATAATACCAATTATTTGATTCTTTCATTAATAAGGAAAATACTACATTATGATTGTGTCATAAATAAATATAATTATTCACTGTCTAAAAATTATAAATTAAATACCATTATGTAGAAAATCATTTTATCTTTCTAATTAATATTTATAGTTTAAGAGATAGCACGCATAAGACAATGTAAAAATTGTTTTACTAAAAGATATTTTCTTATGTCATTTTTGTATTTACTTTAACTTAATTAATATAAAGTTTCATTATCACTTACAAGTGGCTCCATGGGGTCCCAAAATCGACCCAAAGATTCCCATGGTCTGACACGTATCATCCAATAGGTTTAGGACACATTTTAAGGTAATTTAATACTATTATAATATTATTTTGTTTACCCTTATTTACACGATTTACCCATTAACCATGGTAAATAAAATATTTACCATAGTAATTATTCAAAATGTCAAAAAATAAATGTTACCTATTTAAAAAATTTGGACCTCCTAATTCTAAATATGGAATAAATTTTTCTAAATTCAAAACATAGAAGTGGAAGAAATTAATTTAAAATTATTTCCCATTTTCAAAACAAAAAAGTGTGTTTTTATGAAACAATAACTATCAAAAGATTGACACTTTCTTATGACCAGTTTAAATGTGAAATTATATTAAATGAACAACATTAGACTAAATGGTAAAAATATAATCTAATTATACTTTAAAACCACTGAAATTAATAATTTATCACTATTAAATATTGAAATTTAAAAAAAAGATAAATAAAATATAGTAATTTTAACTATTCATCAAAATATGCAAGTTATCATAAAAGTACCAAAAATTCACCCTAAGCTAATTTTGTTAATCCAATTACAAAAATGAAGTCCATTTTGAATGATAAAATATATAAAATTTCAAAAAGTGGGTATTACTATTCATAATGGCTAGTTTGATTAGTTATGGTGTGTTAGAACTCGAAGTTGCATACAACACACACTATTATATATTTCAAAGTGAATGGTAACATTGAAGCTTGAAGTGTTACATTATATCCTCCTTCAAAAAATTTCATCCACTAAATTTATATAATATTACTGCATAAAAAGACTCAGTTGGTTGTTCATCAAATGTTCCTCAGGTTCCAACATTTCCCATTCCATCTTATGATTTCTCTATAGAACTTTTACCAGACGAGTCATCCGGTTTCTCAGCCCTTGTTCTCTGGTATCAAGAATCCTGAAAGGCTCTTCGCAATAAGAACATATGGGTTACAGTTCTAATTCTTCATAGGTGAGTACATGTGTTAGGTTAGGCATGTATTTTCTCAACCGTGATACGTGGAATACATCGTGAACTTTGGAGAGACTTGGCAGCATTGCCAAATGGTAAGCTACAACCCCAATTTGTTCTAGAATTATGAATGGTCCGATGTACCTAGGACTCAATTGACCATTCTTACCGAAATGTATAACACCCTTCCAAGGAGATACCTTCAAAAAAATATGATCTCTTAACTGAAATTCCAAGTCTTTCCTTCAGTTATCAACATAGCTCTTCTGCCTACATTGAGCTGCTTTGATGTGGTTTTGATTTACCTTCACCTTTTCAATAGTTTCCTCCACAGGATCTGTGCCTACAAGTTTTCATTCACCATCATCATCCTAATAGGTTGGTGTGCGACATCTATTTCCGTATAACGCTTCATATGGTGCCATCTGAATACTTTAATGGAAGAAATTGTTATAGGAAAATTATACTATAGGTAAATATTGATCCCGCATACCTAGAAAGTCACGTGAGAATGATCTCAACATGTCTTCTATGGTTTGAATAGTCCGTTCTGATTTTTCATTAGTTTGGGGCGGGGGGGGGGGAGGGTAGGCAGTGCTCAAACGAAGTTTAGTATTCAGGGATTTCTGATGACATTTCCAGAATCTTGATGTGAAATGTGGGTCCCGATCAGAAAAGATCGACAGTGGTACTACATGAAGTCTTACAAATTCATTAATATATTTTTTTGCTAAAAATTAAAGTGTTAAATAATACATTATAGCAAGAAACTGTGCTGACTTGGTAAGACGATCAACAATAAACCATATTGAATCATTCCTTCTAGGAGACTTTGGAAGCCCCATGACAAAGACCATCGTAATATTTTCCCATTTCCACTCAGGTGTAACAAGATGTTGCAAGAATTCTCCAGGCTGTTGCCTTCCTACTTTAACTTGTTTAAAAACCCATACATCTTGACACAAAATCAATAATCCCCCTCTTCATGTTGTCCCGCAAAAAATGTTTCTTCAAATCTCTATATATTTTGGTGCTCCTAGGATGTATTCAAAAATTGGAACTATGAAAATTATCCGACAATTGCTTTATTAGATCAGGTATATCAGGAACACAAAGTATCTTCCCAAATTTCAATATTCCATCTTCATAAACAAAGTCACTCAATCTACAACCATTCACATATTTAATTTTCTTGTGAAACTCTTCATCCCCAGTATAAGAACTCTATATCCTTTCTAATAATTATGGTTTGGAAACCATTTGAAAAAGAATTGATGTTTCACCTTCCATGGTAATTCCCATATCCATCTTTACTAGATCCATTTATATAGGTTCCTTTTCAACTCTCATCTTGTTCAAAACTCCATGATCATTCCTGATCAAAGCAACTTCCACCTTAATTACAATCCCCTGGTGGTAGTGTATCGTGCAATCATAATCCTTGAGAAGTTCACGCCATCTCCTTTGCCTCATGTTGAGTTATTTTTATGAGAAAATAAACATCAAACTCTTGTGATCGGTATATATCCCACATTTTCACCATATAGTTAATGTCTCTATATCTTCAAAGAAAATATTACAGCTACTTACTCAATATCATGAGTAGGATAGTTATTCTCATGAATATTTAGCTACCATGATGCATAGGAAATAACCATATCATTCTGCATAAGGACACAACCATGTCCTCTCTTTGTAGCTTAACTATTAATATCAATCCCGTCATTCCCCGATGGTTGATTCAAGATAGAATCATGGACTAATCTTCTCTTCAGTTCTTTGAAACATTCTTCACACTATTTTTTCCAAAAAAAATTAACCGCTTTACCTATGAGCTTCGTTAATGGGTTAGTCGATCGAGCACAATTCTGGATGAAATGTCGATAATAACTTGCTAAAACAATAAAACTTTCAACCTCATTTATACTCATTGGTGCTGGCCAATCATGGATTTATCTTGTCTTATAGAGATCAACAGAGATTCAATCCTTAGAGACAATATGGACAATAAAATAAATCTCTTGAAGCCATAATTCACACTTTCTAAACTTCCTTGAAAACTCTATTCACTAGATCCATGAAGACAGAGGGTGCATTAGTCGACATAAAAAAGCAATACTGTAAACATGTAATGCCCATTCCTCGTTTGAAATGTTGTTTTCAGAATGTATTCATTCTTTACACACAACTGATGATATCCAGATCAAAGGTCAATCATTGAAAAGTATTGAGCTCTATGAAGTTGGTCAAATAAGTCATCAATGTGATGAAGGGGATACTTGTTCATTATTTTTATAGCGTTGATCTCCCTATAGTCAATTCCCAACCTCCTAGATCCATCTTTTTTAATAACAAAAAGAATATTGGCTCCACATATAGAAACACTAGACCGAATAAATACATTATTAATCAATTCTTCTAGTTGTTTCTTTTGTTCCACTAATCCCACAATGGTCATTCTATAAGGGGTCTTCGATGTGAGCCTTGAACCAGGAGTTAAGGCAAAGGAAAACTCAATTTCTCGTTTTGGAGAATTTCCTTGTAAATCCTCCTGAAAAACATCAACATATTCTTGCACAATAGGTATATCCTCAATTCAAACATTTCTTTAATCACCCACAGTTATTTCATTCTCTTCCTCCCCAATAATCGAATTTATTTGAGCTACTATGGGTGGATCTAGATAAGAATTTAGTGGTGATGATTATGCTCTTAAGATAAGGTGTTCTTTGTCTTCATCATAAAAAATAGCAACCTCATTCTCCTTACAATAAATATTTTAATCATGGTCCAAAATTCAATCCAAATGAAAGATTATATAAAATTCAATCATGGGTATGATGATGAGATCATCATATAAAGAACATTTATATGCTCTAATGGGAATTTATTCACAAAACATTATTGCGATGATACTTCCTATAGGAATTTTGACTGAAAATTCCGTTGTTAAATAAAATTGAAAATATCTAATTTTTTTAGAAACCTGGGAAGATATGAAACAATGCGTCGATCCAGAGTCAAATAAATCATTGGCTAAACTTGAGGAAACCATTAAATTACTTGCCACCACATCTTTTGGAGCTTCAACCCCAGTAGTAGTGATAGCATAAGCTTGGATTTGATCCCTTGGCCTTTTCTAAGGTAATTTTTTCTTGACGCTTAGGACATTCATTTTCATAATGTCCCATCTCCCTGAATTTATAGCATTGAACATTGGTAACCTCTTTCTTCCCCTTGCAATCAAAATTTTGGAGGCCTTTTTCACCTAACTTGTAACAGACTCCCATTCCCTTCAAGCATGTACTAGGGTGTTTCTTACCACATTTATTATAGGATGGATATTCAACCCTATCCTTCTTCACCTATTTTCCATTTCTAGAGTGATCAACAAATCTGTTCTTCTGTTTCTTTGATTTAAAGGCATAAGACTTCGGTAATTCATTTTATTTCTTGATAGCACATGAGACACTATCTTCATACGAGGAGAAGGATTGTGAGACTAATGCTCGACGGAGAAACAATTTTAAAAAATAAAAGAAATGATCAATATTAATTACTGGGTTATGTTTATAATCTACAACATGCCTTGATAACCTTGTAATGTTAGACTCGTACTTTTCAACATTCTTATCCTCCTTTTACGTCAGACTAAGAAATTGTCATTCCATATCTGCTCGATGGTAATGAGGAAAGAATTTTTCTAAGAAAGTCTCTTTAAACTCTATCCATTCCATATTTAATACTTCATCTTCTTCCTTTGTGTTTTGAGTCAATGACCACCATTGATCAGCATCTCTAGTAGGGCGGTAAACTGCCATGAAAATATTTTCACTTTAACTACTCCCCATGTCATTGAATATTTTTTCTAAGGAATTTATCCATTGATCTGATATTAATGGATTTGTACTCCCATTGAATTTTGGTGGTTGTTTCTTCATGAAGCGATCTAGAATTGATCCTTGACACTGCGGATTAGGGTGCTCCATAGGGGTAAGGTTATTAATCATAACCTGAGTGAGTTATCCATGTATTGTGATAATATGATCATCACCAGTTGTATCTCCAGCTCAACTATAATAATCTTGAGTATGAGGGAAATCCCTACATGGAGTGTGTGCGTTGATACGATTTCCATTCCTTCCACAAGGCACCATTTCTAAACAATGGCACAAACTAGAAAAGTTTATGAATCGCAATACATAAATCCAAACTATTAAAACACTTAACAAAAACTGAACAGTTTATGGACATAATCCATAATCATAAAAATGTTTTCTTTGAGGAAGTAAAAACTCATAAACCATTCATAATGGTTTGTAATGAAAATGAGAATTATCCTAAGCATATCCCCCAAGAGTGTCGTAACCAAGAGTGAAAAAAGGCCCATTGTCGTGCACCAGTTCCCGTTTAAGTCCATCTCAAAGTTGTATTTTTGGGTTTTACCCCTAGGTAAATCTGTTCTAGAGCCTCCTCAACCTGCTCATATCCAAACAGGGATGTATTGCTCAGAAAACTCACAAAATCTCTACATTACCAAAATTCTAGGAAGTTCTTCTATACTAATCCTCAAAGTCTATCTTATGATAATGTGCTCTAATAAGAGTTTATCTAAATCTAGCTTCCAAGGTTTGTACTAAAATTCCTTTGATAACAACTATAAAACCCTGAACCTAGTTACCTAGAGTCAGTGCATTATTACATAATATTGTCATGATCACAAAAGATCAAGTCTCAAAAGGCCGATTTGTTTAGTTGTGTAACACCCCAAGATGTTATGAGAAGTATTCTTTTTAATTTATTTGGCTTCTTGTGGTGTATGCTACAATAAGATTAACGGACACTATACGCAACACCATATTATCTTGCAGTATACACAACACTACTCTTGAATCGTGTTACACAAAATTTCAATTTTGATTCATAGAAGATATTCTACACAACATTGAGTTTATGTATATATATATATTCAATGTATAAATTAAATATGGTAGGATTATATTATACAAAACAACAAAGGAAGCTTGCACTACACACAACCTTGACTTGTCTTTTATTACACGCAATCACGACCTTTCTCGAAAGCGTGTGCTGTACGCAATTCCAGGTTTCACTAAACAATGATATGTTATATAAACTAGCTTTTATGAATATTAATACCCAAGTTTTGAAATTTTATAAATTTTATCATTCCAAATGGACATAATTTTTGGATTTAGAATATCGAAATTAGCCTAGGGTGAAATTTTGGTATTTTTCTGAAAACTTTCAATTTTTGATGAATAGTGAAAAACACCGAGTTATAGTTTAAAACTGAATTTTTTTTAATAATTATTTATTTTATTTATATTTATTTTAGGTCAAAATTAATATATAATACCTATATATGTTCAATTTAATTCATTGGAGTAATTTTATAATAATTTTAGATATATAAAATTTTATTGAACTTTTCAACGTCTTTTACCCACCTCCTAGGAGAATTTGAAAATTTACATAAAAATTAATTTTAAAACTTCTGTTAGTGGAATTTCAAAAATCCAAGAGACACAGTTAATATCAAGGAGTAAAATGTGGTTCAATAAGACAAAAATAATTGTGGTGAATAGTAACTTTTTTACTTTAATTTACCACGGTTAAAAGTATATACGGTAATTAAAGATAAAAATGATATTATTATTTACCTAACACATGTCCTAATTTTATTGGATAAGTGTGAATCGACCATAAACAACCTTAGGGATAAAATATTACCGTTTAGGTCTACTTGGATTAGATTAGGATATTTATTATTGTTTTATTTAAAGAAGAGTTAAAAGAGTTAAAATCCATGTTTAATAAGTAAAACATTTTTAATATAAGGCTATACATGAGATAAATACGAATATAAATATTAATTATAAAGATAAAAAAATTCCCTAAATAATGGGAGTTTATTTATAATTTTTAGACATTAAATAATATAATTTATTTATGACACAATGATGATGCAGTAATTACCTTTTTAATGAAATATTAACATAATTGATGTTATAAACACCCAAATAAATTTCATATTATACTTTTTATGAATTACATTAATTTTATAGGTAAATATGACATGTTAGTATTGATTTAATTAATGTTTTTTGAACTATTAATTCTGTTATTATTTTCCAAGAAATCAATTACCAAATAGTGTCAAAATTGACATAAAATATTTTTTAAAACAAATATTATATTATTAATTTTTATTTTATTCCTAAAAATATAAGGTTTGGAAAAATGACATATATAAGGATATATATATTAATAATTAACCACTTGGGGTTAGTTTGTGTTGTCATACTTTGTTTATTAACCATATAGTGTAAGAAAACAAAAAGACATGGTAAAAGTTAAATTATTTAACTTCAAGTTAAATCTAAATGATAAGGATAAATAGTAGACTAAACTTATCTAAAACCTATTGGTTGAAATAATTTCGACCCATACCCACCCTAGATTCAAAATAAATCAATTTTTAGCTATTTAAAACCGAATATGACTTTATTATAAAATAATATTTTATGTTTTTCTTATGGTTCCCCTCTCCTCCCTTATAAAAAGGGAACCACTTCCCTCTTCTCTTCACACCCTTTTGTGCCTTGATGCTCGGACAACCAATGAAAATTCCTCTTCTCAACCTCTCTTGTTATATAATAGAGTTTATATTCTTCTTAAAAGACCAAATCTTGTGCCCTAAGAAGAATCTTTAAAAGGTGCATCGATGAATAGGTAATCTCTTCTACCTATTTTTTCATGTTTTCTTTCTTCTTCAACTTCTTCTTCTTTAGTTGTTTCATTATAAAGTAATAAAATAAGTATCACTAATATACTGATATGTTATTATAAATATTAAACAACCCCAATTCACCTTCTATCCACTCTACGGAAAGCGAAATAACCGCACGTGCGTACGTACGGAATTCCGACTCCACGCCGTGGTGTAATATGTGTTTCCACCACCACATTACTTGGATGAGTATAATGGTGTAAATAATAACTATATATAGTTATTATAAAATCATACTGATTATTAGTTATTATATCATCCACTCCAATTCAATGCAATAATTATGGGAATGATATCATCGCTTGTGCGTACGTATGGATTACCGTCTCCACAACGCGATGAGATTCATTCTCCATGTTAACCACTCAAGAATGATTATAAAGTATATATAATTAATAACAATGAAATTTATGACATGATAAAGCTAGTGTATTTATGTATATATATATATATGTCATCTACATACTTCCATTTTAGCCAATATGGAAAAGAGTACAACGTTCATGCGTATTTACGGCCTACCGTCTCCATGAACGGTGTATTTCATTTAATTTATCTATCTATTATATATATAAATATATAATAAATATATATGAAAATAAATTATGATTTACATTCTGTAAGTAATTAAATCATGATATAAGTAATAATGATATCATGAACAACAATTCCAAACACGTATGATAAATAAAACGATTTAACCCAAAACGCTTCATTAACATAGAATTTATAGAAGAATGGGTAAGATAAAGTCATAAGTGAACCATATACGATATCATAACAATGAATAAGATTCTGTAATAAGTCAATGTCATTATTTAAATCATTATACATGAGTTTCGGATACGTACGAAGCATATTAGACCTAAGGAAGGGGATAATTATTCCAATCTCATTCTTACCTAAGATTGTTTATTCGTAAGTATTTACTAGGGTTATGTTTATCATCCATGGCCAGGTTCACTAAAGATGTTTTCATAAAATGTATAATATTCTTACATGTATTTTTAAAGTCATTTTTACCATTTCATGACATTTACCACAAGGTTTGGAAGGAATCATTCTTTTGTTTACCATACGAGTTACTTTTCGACTTTTCTGACAGAAGTACAAGGAGAATGTTTTTTAAACTTATACATAATGAACGGATTTTTACAGTTTCATAACTCCTTATTTTGAAGAAGCATACTATACAAGATTTATTTACTATTTTAAAAAAAAATGCTTTTTAAAATATCATGGAATTTTGTACAAAGAAAGTTATTTTTACGAAGATAAGATATTTTCCTCCAAAATTCATTTCAAGTGTTTTATCAAAACCATTTTCTATCCAAGATGAAATTATTTCATATGTGTAGTTTTAAAGTATAATGTGTATATGATTTACATGGTTCCACTTTTCTTATGATGAAATGATATCCATTTGTTTTATATGGATTATGTTATGATGGGATAATGTTTATGAAACCCATTTTTATTCTTTGCGTTATGATGAATGGTTTATGTTTATATTATGGAACAAGTAAGAATGATTTCATTATGAGATGGGTGGGACCTATATCTCACTCCAATGCATTGGGTAATGATTTATATCACATGATATAGACATGGATGGGCTGGTAAGATAATTTGGTTCAGTAATACAGGACTGGAACGATGAGTGATCTCAATTCAGAAAGGGACTTTATCCACTATGATGGTCTTAGAAACAATGCATTGGATACTATAGATATAATATCATGTGATTAATTGTTTCTAAAATTATATGATTTATTCCCATGTTATTTTATCATGATTGATGTATCTATGCCTTATGTACTCCTAAGTTTTATGTCATTGCTCAAGATTTTGATGTTTAAACATTATGATCATGGTTTTTAGTTCAAATGTATATGGTTCTTTTATTCTCTCCATGAATACCCTTACTGAGAATTTGAGCTCACCCTTTATATGTTTTCTTCTCCCCAGGATATAAATAAAAGTTTTAGGTAAGAAAACCAAAGGGGAAGATCATTATGGGAGATGTTGAAGTTCATTCACCACGATTAGAAGATTATGTTCCAAGTTTCCAAAGTCACTAAAATATTACAGTCCTTCGTGTTTGTTTTTGTTATGTATTAAGTATTCCGCAAAAGTAAAATAATGTCCATGTACATCATGTTTTGGGGTCTCTACAGTTTGTATCAGAGGAAAGGTTCAGTTAACCTTTGGAAACTAGGATTCGAAAACATTAGTGAGATCCCTAGAGAAAATTTTAAGGCATGTTTAGGGATGTCCGTAAGGTTAAGTATAAGTATAGGTTATAGTCCTAGAATTAAAGTAACTATCTTAGAATTAATCCTAAGATGGTATATATTGAAGGTAATCCCCCTTTATTATGATGTTTTCCTAGCATTATTTTTTCCTCTCATACTCTTCTTTTTGGGTTTTAGACAATGGAAGGAAACATGAAGATTCACGATAATGGGGGATATGATGGGCAATGGAATGATATTATTCATGAGAAACCAAATTAAATGGGATTTGGAATTCAAACCATCATTATTATGACAAATCAGCAATCTCACAATATGATCAATAATCTCAACATTAGTAAGTATTCTGACTCATCTAATAAGAGAAAGATTGAGTTTCATGATGATCATAGAGGAAAGAAAGTTCAATTTCCCTCAAGTAAATCATGTGGGAAGAGGAATCAAGGAGAATGTTTCAAAGGAACTGCTAGATTATTTGGGTGTGGAAAGGAAGGACACAAAGCCAGTAAGTGCAAAGGAAAAGGTTTATTTATCACCATAGACAAGGATAATGGTATTTCTACGACATAAAAAATGATTAAATGATTTAAATGTGGAATGTACAGGCATTATGCAAACCAATTTCCTAAGGGAAAGAATAATCAAGAGAATCAACATGGTCATATGGGTAGTATTTATGTTGATGTTGATGAAGAGACTACAAATGATATGTGAGATGAAAGAATTGTTCAAGACCGGTTAATGATTTAAGAAGGTAGTGTAATGATTACATGTTTATCAAGAGTAATTTCGTATAAGTAATCTCATACTTATATGGAATAATGATACATATAAGGATTGTTACACTGTTGTTTTTCCATTTGTTATTGAAATTATATATTTAATGGTACCGGTAACCATAAAAGGTTATTCAGATATTTATGGAAAGCACCTAATATGCACATAAATATGGGATAAGGAGATAATGAAATGTTTGATAGTATTAATGATCTCATGAATGAGATAAAGAAAAAGTGATATCATGGATTGAGTATATAGAAACATTGGGATTTTGTATGTGGAAAGAGTTACCTTTTGACAGCATTCATTTTTTCACTATGGTTTTATGATAATTTATGTTTCAAGAGAATACATGATTAATGTATTCACATGTTTGGAATGTGATCAACAAGTTATATCTTACGATATATGGGGGATAACTGATGGTATTCACTTGCTTATTATGTGACCTTTCCAGTAATAATTTTCTTTATTCTATGAGCTTAGACCGAAGTATTTTGGATAAGCCTAAAGATTGGAATGAATTAAGATAGACATAAGATAGTATTGTTTAAGGCTATAAATTTTTCTCGATCATATTTCTATAATGTTACAATAATGTATTTTTAGAAAAGGACAACCTATAGGACGAGCGAAAACTCGTCACGTCGGACAAGGCTATGGGAATCGAACCACAACCAAAGTGCGACAGGCCTTTATCGCCTACCACTGGCCTACAAGAAGTCCCGGGTTAGTATAAACTAGTTTTATTATATTAAGTTGTATGATATATGAAGTATATGTCCAATATCACTATAGATGGAATTATGTATATTTAATAACATTTGATATCATTTTGTTTGAAACAGATGGAATGACCTATCATTATATCGCATGATCTTTTAACACTTCACGAAAGACAAATTCAACTTCATTTCATTAAGAGATGAAGTGGAAATTCGTCAAGGCACAAACAACAGTAAGATTTTACCAAAATCAAGTAAATATTTCTTTTAATTCAACAAATATTAAAATTTAGGGAAATGATATTGAAAACAAAAAAATGTTGTCCAAGTGTTCTTATATCCGATGAGTGAAATTCTACCTTAAATCACCGAAAATTTATGTCTTTGTGATTTTTGGATTTTTCATAGCCATGTCCTCTACCACTCTCCATCAGAACCTAATCTTTAGGTTTCTCTTCCTTACCCATATTTTATCCTATGTTCTCTTATGTGGAAACCTAGTGATGAGTTAATTAGGGTAACCGTTAGGTTTCATACATAACTTTTTAAATTTAATTTTTAGTGTTTTTTTACGATGTGGGTTTCTATGAAAGAAAATTTCAAGTAGTAACCCATTTATAACCCCGATGAATTTCGAGGGAGAAATTCATTTTAAGGGGGGTAGAATGTAACACCCCGAGATTTTATGAGAAGTATTCTTTTAAATTTATTTGATTTCTTGTGGTGTATACTACATTAAGATTATCGTATGCTATATGCAATATTGTATTAGCTTGCAGTATACACAACACTATTCTTGGATCGTGTTACACAAAATTTCAATTTTTTTTGATAGAAGTTATTCTACGAAAAATTGAATGTATATATATATATATATTCAAATTATATACAAAATATGGATGGATTCTATTATACACAAAAAAAATTAATCTTTCACTACACGCAACCTTGACTTGGCTTGCATTACACACAATCACGACCTTTCTCGATAGCGTGTGTTGTACGCAACACTGGGTTTCATTAAACAATGATATGATATATAAACTAGCCGTTATAAATAGTAATACCCACGTTTTGAAATTTTATAAATTTTTTCTTTGAAAATGGACTTCATTTTTTGATTAAAAATATCAAAATTATCCTAGGGTGAATTTTTGGTATTTTTCTGAGAACTTTCAAATTTTGATAAATAGTGAAAAACACCGGGTTATAGTTTAAAACCTAATTCATATTTAAATAATTATTTATTTTATTTATATTTATTTCATGTCAAAATTGATATATAATACCTATATATTTTCAAATTAATTAATTTTGTCATTTTGTAATAATTTTAGATATATAAATGTTTTTTTGAACTTTTCACCGTCTTTTACCCACCCCCTAGGAGAATTTGAAAATTTACATAAAACTAAATTTTATCACTTCTGTGTGTGGGATTTCGAAAATCCAAGAGACACAATTAATATCAATGAGTAAAATGTGGTTCAATAAGATAAAAATAATTTTTGGTGAATATTATCTTTTTACTTTTATTTACCACGTTTAAATGTAAATAGGGAAATTAAGGGTAAAAATGATATTATTGTTACCCTAACACTTGTCCGAATTCTGTTGGATAAGTTTAATTTGACCAAAAAACCTTAGGAATAAAATATTACCCTTTAGGTCCACTCGGATTGGATTTGGACATTTATTATTATTTTATTTAAAGAAGAGTTAAAAGAGTTAAAATCAATGTTTAATAACTAAAACATTTTTAATATAGGGTTATACATAAGATACATTCGGCTATAAATATTAAATATAAATCTAAAAATATTTTATATATAATGGTATTTTATTTATAATTTTTATACATTAAATAATGTAATTTATTTTTGACACAATGATGATGCAGTAATTATCTTATTAATGAAATATTAACATAATTGAGTTATAAATAGCCAAATAAATGTAATTTTAGACTTTTTGTGAATTACATTACTTTTATTGGTTAATATTAAATGTTATTATTGATTTAATTAATTTTTTTCGAATTCATCATGATGTTATGATGTTCAAAAAAAATTACGTACCAAATACTGTCCGAATTGACATAAAATAGTTTTTAAAACAAATATTATATTATTAATTGTTATTTTATTCTTAAAAATCTAAGGTTCAGAGAAATGACTTATATAAGGATATATATATTAAAAATGAACCACTTGGGGTTATTGTGGCTTTTTATAGTTAGTTTATTAACCATATAGTGTAAGAAAACAAAAAGACACGGTAAAAGATAAATTATTTAACTTAGAGTTAAATCTAAATGATAAGGATACAATAGAAACCTAAACTTGTATAAAACCTATTGGTTGAGATTATTTCGACCCATCCCCACCTTAGCATCGAAATAATTCAATTTTGAGCTATTAAAAACTGAATATGACTTTATTATAAAATAATATTTTATGTTTTTCGTATGGTGGCCCTCTCCTCCCTTATAAAATTGGCACCCCTTCCCTCTTCTCTTCACACCGTTTTGAGCCTTGTAGGTTGGTCAAACCCTTAAAATTACTCTTCTAAACCTCTATATTTATATCATAGAGGTTCTTCTATTCTCAAAAGAACAACTCTAGTTCCCTAAGAAGAAGCTTAAAAGAGGTGCGTTGAAGAAGAGGTAATCTCTTCTACCGATTCTTTGAAGTTTTCTTTCTTCATCAACTTCTTCTTATTTAGTTGTTTCATTATAAAGTAATAACATCAGTATAACTAAAATAATGATATGTTATTATTATTATGAAACAACCCCAATTCACCTTATATCCATCATACAGAAAACGAAATCACTGCGCGTGCGTACATACAGAATATCGTCTCCACACCATGGTGTAATATGTTTTTCCACCACCACCTTACTTGGATGGGTATAATGGTGTAAAAAATAACTATATATTGTTATTATAACATCATACTGATTTTTAGATATTATATCATCCACTCCAATTCAATTCAATAATTATGGGAACGATATCATCGCTCGTGCGTACGTACGGATTACCGTCTCCATGACGCGATGAGATTCATTCTTCATGTTAACCACTCAAGAATGATAATACTGTATATATAATGAATAATAATGAAATATATGACATGATAAAGATACTGGATTTATTTATAATATATATATATTTATATATTATCTACATACCTCCATTCATGTCAATAAGGAAAGGAAAACAGCGTTCATGTGTACGTACGACCTACCGTATCCATGAACGGTGTATTTAATTTCATTTATCTATCTATTATATATATATATATATATACTGAATATATATGATATATAAATTATTATTTAATTCTATAAGTAATTAAATCATGATATAAGTAATAATGATATCAGGAACAACAAGTCCAAACACGTACAATATATAAAACGATTTAACCCAAAAAGCTGCTTTAACAAGGAATTTACAAAAGAAAGGGTAATATAAAGTCATAAGTGAACCATATATGATATCATAACAATGAATATGATTCTGTAATAAGTAAATGAAATTATTTAAATCATTATATAGGAGGTTCGGATATGTACGAAACATATTGGATCTATGGTAAGGGATAATTATTCCAATCTCATTTTTATCCGAGATTGATTATTCGTAAGTATTTACTGGGGTTATGTTTATCATCCATGTCAATGTTCTATAAAAATGTTTTCATAAAATGTTTAGTATATTTCCATGTATTTTTAAAGTCATTTTTACCATTTCTTGACTTTAACCACAAGGTTAGGAAGAGATCATTCTTCTATTTACCATACGAGTTACATTGTGACTTTTCTAACAGAAGCATGAGGATAATGTTTTTCTAAACTTATACAGCATGAATGGATTTTTATGGTTTCATAACTCCTTATTTTGAAGAAGCTTACTATACAATATTTCATGACTATTTTCAAAAAAATCCTTTTCTTCTAAAATTTCACGGCATTTTGTAAAAAAAACTTATTTTTAAGAATAAAATATATTTTCCAAAAGAATTCATTTCAAGTGTTTTATCAAAAAAAATTTCCATCCAAGATGACATTATTTCATATGTGTGTGTTTCATGTATAATTTGTCTATGATTTACATGGTTCCACTATTCTTATGACGAAATGATATCCATTTGTTTTATATGGATTATGTTATGATGGGATGATGTTTATGAAACCCATTTTTATTATTTTGGTTGTGATGAATGGTTTATGTTTATGTTGGGAACAATTAAGAATGATTTCAATATGAGATGGGTGGGACATATATATCCCTCCAATTCATTGGGTAAAGATTTATATCTCATGAGATAGAAATGGTCGGAACGGTAATTTAATCTGGTTCAGTAATACAGGACTGGAACGAGGAGTGAACTTGATTCAGAAAGGGTCTTTGTCCACTATGATGGTCTTGGAAACAATTCCTTGGATACTATGGAAATCATATCATGTTCTTAATAGTTTCCACAATTACATGTTTTAATCCAATGCTATTTTATCATGATTGATGCATCTATGCCTTATGAACTGTTGTGTTATATGTCATTGCTCAAGATTTTGATTTTTAAACATAATGTTCATGTTTTTAAGTTCAAATGTATAAGGTTTGTTTTATTCTCTCCATGATTTCCCTTACTAATAATTTGAGCTCACCCATTATATGTTTTCTTTTTCCCAGGATATAATGAAACGTTTTAGTTAAAAACCCAAAGGGGAAGATCTTTATGGGAGATGTTGAAGATCTTTCACCACAATTAGAAGATTATGTTCCGATTTTCCAAAGACACTAAACTATTACTGTACTTCGGTGTTTGTTATTGTTATGTATTAAGTATTCCAAAAAATCAATGTAATGTCCATGTATTTCAAGCTTTTGGGTCTCTACAAGTAGGATTGGAAACACTATATACATTCATAAGTCTTACTTTACATGATAAAATGGAAAAAAAACAAGAATCTTTTTTCCAGACACAACACTGAGATCCCATAGAATTTCCCTAGAGGTTAGTCATAATATAATTTTTCACTTCCTGGGAAAAATAAAATATAGAAACGGGTGAGCTTAGATTCTCAGTAATAATAAAAATATAGCAGAAACTTTCATAAATAAGCATAAAATTTTTAGACAATTTATATCTAAAACAAAAGCATTTTAAACTTGACCTTTATCATAATATGGAAAAAAATAAAATTAAATAATTTAATTTACTTATACACATGGATATTCTACTAGTATAATAATCACATGCAATATCAATAAACACTTTCTTAATGATGGAATGCATAATTCCAGACTATCATAACCACTTAGTCAAGGCCTTGTGCCAAGACTACAAATAAGATTTTTTCAAGGCTTTATTCCAAGACACTAGTTTGTCTCATGAGACCTACCTATGCATTGAGGAGCTATAGAAGGCTCTACTCGTCACTTACTAAGTCAAATTCATTTTTATATGAACAGGTTTAAACAAAACATAAACATTCGTATTAAAACTAGCATAAAAAATGTGAATACTTTATCCATAAATCATGAATGGTATAAAAATAATGCATCCATTGTCAAAAACATCACAAAACCTTCAATATAGTATGGATATTATGTATCATGATAAATCAACTTCAAATAAGATTAAAATCCACCAAAGGATGTTGACATTGATGAAATCAAAACTATTTGATAGAAATATCTCATTTTTTAAATCATTTAATAGTCAAATAATTATAAAACAAAAAATTTACATTGAAAATATTCTTATAATCTTGTAAATAAATGTTCGTAGATTTTAAAATGGCGGAAAATAGCCGCACCCACCGTATAAGTTAAAAAAATACATTCTTACCTTAATTTTTTTTAAAAGTTAAAAAGGAACTTGTTGGAAAAACGAAAGAAATATTCCTTTATAAACATCTTATAAAAGTCAAACAAGGGTATAAATGAATTTAACACATAGTCTATTAAATAGTAATAATGTTTTGAAATACAATTTTTAAGAATCATGGATGTGAATGTTAAAGAGGTACCAATAGATAATTACGTATAAACAATCTCAGATAATGAAGAGATTGTGAAATAAACCCTTACCTTGTACATTTCCTTGTTCAATGGTAGGTTAACCTCTAGTATAATGGTGAAATAATTGTTATTAAATTATTAAATAATCATATACAATAATATGATATCATATATGATCTTTTAACATTGTTTTATTAATAATATCATAGTATTATTGTTTTTTCAGAGCTAACATATTCATTTTAATTTATATTCATTGTTATGAGAGTCATATTGTTTGTGGATGGGATGTATCTTATTCGTATCCAGATTTATATCATGTATTTAAACATTATTTTTAATCATATAATGAAAATTATTCTTGAATGGATAATGTAACGACCCAAAGTTTCATTAATGGAAAATACCTCTTGATCTTTTTAAATGTATCTTTATATAAAATGTTTTTATAAAATTTCAACTCATTTGGTTTTATGATTAGAATTATGACTATTACTTTTATAGCCGCTGAATAGTGATCACATGATTAGTATAAATATATGGCTTTAACACATCCAATTTTACTTAGACAAAGGAAGCGATGACCTCATCCAGTAGAATTTCACCATATGAAGCCCATTTATCGGAGCTCGGAAAAGAGGTGGTGTCCTTGGGCTTCTCCCTTGACCAATCCCAAGTTGATCTTCTCCATGTCAAGCTCAAATGGGACCATCTATGAGAGAATTGGAAGTTGATAGAAATTACCACTCGAGCGATGTTATTCGAGCCACCCTAAGAGTTTGTCACAATCGTACACCTTACCCTTAGGTCTTATGCGGCTGTGTTAAGGGGTTATGTAACAAATATGTAGTACTATGTTCATGTACATTATTTTTTTATATAATAATAGATATAATTTCTAGTAATTTTTGATATATTGTAAATAGTTTTTAAAATACAAATGGAGATTTTAATTATTATTTAATTAAGAAATCTATTTTATTAAATTAAGGTATTTTTGAATTAATTAATCTTTTAATAAAATAATAATAATATTATTAAATTAATTATTATTAAATATAAATGATCTTATAATTTTATTAATGCTTTTAAAATTTTTATTAGGGTTTGAAAGACATTTCTGTCAAAACCCGTGAATTTTCGATAAATGTCGGTTTTTATATTAAAAGTGAAAATTAAAATATTTAGAAAATTAATTAGATAAAATAAATGTTTTTTATAGAATCAGGACGTCGAAATTATCCAATGGTGATTTTTTTCATAATTTTCTGAGACAGTCAAATTTTTGGGTTTAAATTAAATACCATTTAAATATATAATGTGTTTTATGACATCATAATGACTCAATAGTGATGTAATAAAATAATATAATCTTTATTTTCGTCCAATATATGTTTTACCATTAAAATAATGTGATTTTGGGTTTGTTTGACTTACTTTTAAAAGAATTAATGGACCCCTCATGACATATTCAACACCTTGCCTTTTTAAATTAATTTCTGTGGGAGTGTGACTCACCTCCACATAAGCAAACCTAATATTTAAAAAAGTTCAGGATTTTCCCTTATAAAATATTTTTTTCCTCTTCCCTTTTCCAAAAATCATGGGAAAAAACCATGGGATGGTTTGTGGTTTGGATTAATTTAATGTAAGGGGACCCAAACCTAAATAATTAAGAATTCCCTCACCTTTCTTATATAAACCCACCCAAGATACCACTTCCTCCTAACTCAATGACCTTTTATTTCATCCAACAACTTCCCTACTGTCTCTATAATCCTTCCAAGGTGCCCCAATCTCCCAAGAATCCTCTCACAAGCCTCTATCTATCCTTTGGAAGCACACTTCCATGTAAGGATTTTTTCTTCCTTTCTCATTTTTGCCAATTTTCTTTAAGTTGTATTGCCCTTTTAATTTTAATTATGAATGTTTGGGAATGGTTTTGCACCTCCCCCATACTTCCATATTATTGTTTAATGATGGGATACCCCTTACTCTCTCATTAAATGCCTCCCATGTACACCGGTTACTATGCCAAAATTCCAAAAGGAACTTCTCTCTCTTCTATTACATTCAAGCAATAATTTTGTATCGTGAATCTAAACTCCATTACAATTGTTGGGACATGTATAGATATGACCTCCTCACTTTCCATTTCATGTAAATATGATGAGGAACCATTTCCTCTCTCATCAACCATTTTTATGAATTCTTATGTCACGCCATTACGCTACCGAAATTGCACGGATTTTCTAAGCCAATGACATTGTGTAGTGGATACCATTCCCATTTCTCCATCAAGGGTATCCACCATTATGAACCTTTATTTTTTGATATCAATGTTTCATATATTATTTTCACATTCCTTTATCATGGAATAAATTATTATGTCTTATGAATCCATGTTTTCTGATCCATGTGGCACACTTATGCATGAAATTAAATGTTTAAGAAGGGTGTGCCCTTATAACGCTCCAATTCATTCGGTAAAGTATAGTATCATGATACGTCATGTGAAATGAGTGTTGACTCATGCTAATTAAAGTGAAATGAGGGTTTACTCGTGCTTTATGTGCAATGAGGATTTACTCATGCTCTATGTGCAATGAGCCTTGGCTCATGCTAATTCCATGTTAAGTGTTGTTGCCACATTTCCATGTTACGATTATCATGCTTTATCATGTCTTTATGTTCATGTTTCTTTTATTCTCTATTGATATTCCTATTTTCTAACATGTATTGTACTCCTCATGTTATTCCATGTGAACTCCCTTACTGGGCTTTATAGCTCACCCTTTTCTTATGAATTCCCTCAGGTTATCCCATGCAATGCTAAGTACGAGGGAATGTAGTGGTCATGTAAAGGAAGTATTCAATAAAGATGTTCTATTCCATGTTTCATGTTTTTATGTAATGATCCTAAGCCCCAAAGACAGTAAACCTCTATATCTTCATTATTGTATCAAGTGATGTTTTATGTAATAAATCATGTTTATGTTGTAATAAATAATTGGGTTGTCATAGTTGGTATCAGAGGATATGTTTGGTTATTTTTGGGATTAAGATTAGAAAACCCTAGTAAAGCCTTAGATACCAGACTATGTAAAATAAAAACGTCTTTATGTTTTGGTGAGTATTGAGTAAGTGGGTTATCAAGAAAATACATCCCTGTCTGGATACGAGCAGGTAGAGGCAGCTCTGGCACAGATGGATCATAGGGGTAAAACCCGAAAACACCGCTTTGAGCTAGACCCGAATGGGAACTGGTGCACGACAATTGGCCTTGCTGCACTCTTGGTTACGATAATCCCGGGGGATATGCTGTGGTAAATTCACAAGAATAGTATGAACCCTTATTAAGGGAATTAATAAAATGCCCCTAAGAATATATTTTAGAAAGTAGATCATTAAAAGCCTAGATTTAAACCTATAGACTCATGAGTTAAGGAAATTAATGTTAATTTATAAGTCAACAACATTGGTCTTTGGATTACACTTTATGTGTTACCCCTAACATTCCTTTTATTCCATCCAATTGCGGGTAATAGGAGGAATCGGGCTAACAACCGATTTGAAGATCAGTTTGATGATTGTACTAATGAGATGCCCAATCCAATGTGAGCGGGAATCAAGAACATTGTCACTCTTCTCTCTCAGCAAATTCAAGTTTTGAATAGAAAAACGGGTCAAGAGGAATAGTCAACCCCCCTAAGAAAGAACAACTCGCTATCGAGAGCTTCATGAGACAAAGGCCTCCTACTTTTAATGGATCATCTGATCCCACAATCGCTGAACAATGGATCAACTCCAATGAAAAGATCTTCTCCATCCATCAATGTTTTGAACAAGAGAAGGTTCTCCTGGCGGCATATCGTATGGAGGGTGAAGCTGATCAATGGTGGATATTGATCAAAAATACGAATCCTGAGGAGGAGATCGAGGCGTTGGAATGGAAGGATTTATGAAAGATGTTTTTCGATAAATATTTTCCTCACACCCTCTGGCTTAAGATGGAAGGGGAATCCCTTTCCCTCTTGCAAGAAGATGAATAATCTGCTGGAGCGTATGTGGAAAACATCCCAAGGCCTGCACGATACGCTTTCGGCTTTGTCATTACCCCCAAATGAAAGGTTGAACACTTCTTTGGTGGGATGAAGCCTAGCTTGCGGAAAGCATTAGCGATCTGTTCCTTTGATAGCTATGAGGAAATTGTCTGATATTCCCTCAAGGTTGAAATGGAGATCGGGGAATCACAAGGGTATCATGGTGACAAGAAGCGTAAGGTGGACTTCAATGCTTTTGGTTTGATGGATAAATCCAGCGATGCTAAGAAGATATATCACTCCACTTTCTAAATTTTAGGAAAGAAGCACCCCGAAAATTGCCTTAAGGGGACGAGAAAATGCTTCAGGTGTGGAAAAGAAGGGCACCTAGCTGTTAACTATCGGCAAGAAAGACCCACATCTACGACCAAGGAGAGTAATGCTCTTTTAGAACCTAAACATGTTGTTCAATGCTACAAATTCAAAGAACTGAGTCATTTTGCAAATCAGTGCCCTAATCCAAGGGTTTTCGGAGACAACCAACAACCTCCAAGGCAGCAAGGAAGATATTTTTCTATCACTTCTGCCAAAGTGAACCCTAACAACGAAGTGGTGAGAGGTACGCTAGTTATTCATTCAATGATAGAGAATGTACTTTTTGATTCAGGTTCTACACATTCTTTTATATCTCGAATGTTTAGTAGAAAAATCCCAGCACCAGCACAAATCATGGAAGTAAAGATGCTGGTGAGTACGGAAAATGGAGAAATCATTGCATCCCATAAGTATAAGTCCTCCCCTGTTATAATTTGTGGATTGAATTTCTCGGGGAACCTCATCATGCTCCCTCTGGTGGAATTTGACAAAATTCTTGGAATGAATTGGATTTCTTTATATAGAGCCAACATAAATTGTCAGGAGAGAGAAATCACACTCCATAAGGGGAATCGACCACCCGATTCATTACAAGTGTCAGGAGGAAGATGAATCTCTTTTAGCTCCATCATCTCAAGCATGGATATTACAGCCCTATGAGCACACGTATCTCACATAGATGATTGAGTCCAAGGAAGAAACCATCCTTGAATAAATTCCTATTGTGAGGGAATTCGCGGAAGTATTTCCCGAGGAACTGCGTGGTCTTCCTCCAAGAAGAGATGCTGAGTTCTTAATTGAACATATACCCAGGGCATTACCACTATCCAAGACTCTATATAGAATGGCTATTTTTGAGCTTGAAGAGCTGAGGAAACAACTAAAAGAGAATCTGGATAAAGGGTTTATATGCCCAAGTGCTTCACCATGGGGTATGTCGGTCCTCTTCGTCAAGAAGAAGGATGGGTCAATGGGGCTTTGAATCAATTGTCATGAACATAACAAAATCACGATAAAGGTCAAGTATTTTCTCCCAAGAATTGATGACTAGTTTGATCAGCTGCGTGGAGCACAATACTTCTCCATGGTGGATTTGTGGTCGGGATATTATCAAGTAAGGGTGAATAAGGAAGATATCCCTAAGAATGCTTTTCGTACAAGGTACGAGCACTATGATATCATAGTATTGCCTTTCAGACTCACCAATGATCTAGAAATATTCATGGACTTGATGAATAGAGTATTTAGAGATTACCTTGACAAATTTGTGGTAGTCTTTATAGATGATATTCTAATATACTCCAAAACCAAGGAGGATCATGAGGAGCATTTAAGAACTGTACTAGAGACTTTGCGCAAGGAGGAGATCTATGAAAAGTATAGAAAGTGTGAGTTCTGGTTGAACGAGGTCTCATTCTTGGGCCATATCATCAAAATCAATGGGATATCTGTGGACCCCTCCAAAACAGATGCAATTGAGGGATGACCGATGCCAACATCGGTAACGGATATCCGTATCTTCTTGGCGTTAGCTGGATATTATCGACGATTTGTGAGAAATTTATCACGATTTTCTAACCCTCTAACCAAGCTAACTCAAAAGGGAGTAATGTTTTCTTGGAGTGATTAATGTAAAGAAAGCTTCAAGCAGTTGAAAAAGAGGCTTTTCACTGCACCTGTGCTCACTTTACCCACAAGTGGGGAACTTTTTGTGGTATTAAGTGATGCTTCAAAGAAGGGATTAATTTGTGTGATGATGCAGAATGATAAATTTATATCCTATGACTCAAGGAAGTTGAAAATCCAAGAGTGAAACTATCCAACGCATGATCTGTAGTTGGCGGCAGTGATTTTTGCCTTGAAAATATGGCGGGATTACTTCTATGGAGAGAAATGTGATATATATATACTGACCACAAGAGTCTTAAATATATATTCACATAGAAAGAGATTAATATGCTCCAGAGAATATGGATAGTTCTCATCAAGGATTATGACTGTTCAATACATTACCACACTGGGAAAGTGAACAAGATGGTAGATTCCATAAGTAGAAAGGACCCATCAATTCTATCAATGATGAGAATTGAGAAGGATCCAATCTTCTTAGACTTGATGAATATAGACGTGAGAATCATAAAGAAGGGAACATCATCAATGCTTTCACAAATTATTTCTCAACCATATCTTTTGGAAAGGTTAAAGGATGCTCAAAAGGATGATGTGGGAATTCAAGAAAAAGTGGAAGCTATCAAAAAGGGTAAATCCTTGGTGTATAATGATAATGAAGAAGGAATTGTGCGGTTTGGGAAAAGACTATGTGTTCCATCAAGTCCGGAGCTGATGAAGGAACGTTTGGACGATGCACATAGTTCAAATTTTTCCACTCACCCAGGGAGGAAAAAGATGTATTGAGATCTCCGAGAAAAACTTTGGTGGGATAATATGAAGAAGGAGATCGCTGATTATACATCAAAGTTCCTGGTGTGTCAGCAAGTGAATGCTGAGAGGAATTAGTCTAAGGGGATGATGAAACCATTTCACATAATAGAATGGAAATCGGAGAACATCACTATGGACTTTGTCACCAGACTTCAAAGAACATCCAAAGGCAACAATGAAATCTGGGTTGTTGTGGATCGTCTTACAAAGACTGCACACTTCATTGCTATTTTGGAGGAATTCTCTTTAGATCAACTGGAACAATTATATATTAGGGATGTGGTAAGGTTTCATGGAGTACCACTGCCTATTGTGTCGGACCGAGATCCAAGATTCACCTCTATGTTTTGGAAGAGTCTTCAAGATGCTCTGAATACTGAACTGAACTTCAGTAGAGCCTATCATCCTCAAACTGATGGCCAATCCGAGAGGACTATCCAAACACTTGGGGATATGTTGAGATCATGTTCAATGGACTTTAAAGGAGGATGGGATCAATATCTTCCTCTGGTTGAGTTCTCTTATAATAGCAGTTTCCACTCAAGCATCCAAATGGCACCATATGAAGCCCTTTGTGGGAAAAGGTGCATCACACTAGCATGTTGGGATGAGGTCGGTGAACGTAAGCTTCTTGGACCAGAAATGGTGGAAGAAATGGTGGAGAAGGTGAAAACCATTCAGAATCATATCAAGGCAGCCCAGAGTCGACAGAAGGGTTATGAAGATAATCATCGAAGAGACCTTGAGTTTAAAGTTGGAGACATGGTTTTTCTACGCATATCTCCATGGAAGAAGGTCATGAGGATTGGAAGGAAACGGATGTTAAGTCCAATGTAAATCGTCCCCTTCGAGATTCTTGATCGTTTCAGGGCTGTGGCCTATTGACTAGAACATCCACCTACTATGGGAAATGTACATGATATCTTTCATGTATCCCTCTTAAGGAAGTACATACCGAACCCTTCACATGTACTCTCTTCTGAGGTGGTACAATTGGAAGACGATCATTCTTATGAGGAGAAAACAGTGAAGATCTTAGGTCGTAGAGAAGAAGTTCTATGAAATAAGACAATGGCCCTTGTCAAGGTGTTGTGGAGAAACCAAAAGTTTTGAGAAGCGACTTGGGAATTGGAGGAAATGATGAAGTTGAGTTACCAACATCTGTTTTAGTGTGGGAAAAGGAGAATTTCGAGGGCGAAATTTCATAAGGGGGAAATATTGTAATGACCCAATTATTCATTAATGTAAAATCCATCTTGATCTTCTTAAATGTCTCTTTATATAAAATGTTTTTATAAAATGTCAACTCCTTTGGTTTTATGATAAGAATTGTGATCGTTACTTTTATAGTCGTTGACCAATGATCACATGATTAGTATAAATATAGGCTTTAACACATCCAATTTTACTTAGAGAAAGGAAGCGATGGCCTCATCCAGTAGAATTTCCCCATACGAAGCTCATTTATCAGAACTCAGAAAATAGGTGGCGTCCTTGGGATTCACCCTTGACCAAGCCCAAGCTGAGCTTCACCATGTCAGGCTCGATCGGGACCGTCTATGGGAGAAGTGGCAGTTGATATTAATTACCACTCGAGCGAAGTTATCCGAGCCACCCCAAGAGTCTGTCACCATCACACACCTTACCCTTTTGTCTTATGCGGTTGTGTTAATGGGTTATGTAACGAATAAGTAGTACTATGTTCATGTACATTATTTTTTTGTATATAATAATGAATATAATTTCTAGTCATTTTTATACATTGTAAATAGTTTTTAAAGTACAAATTATGTTTTTAGTTATTATTTGATTAAGAAATATATTTTATTAAATTAAGGTATTTTTGAATTAAATAATATTTTAATAAAATAATAATATTATTATTAAATATAAATGATGTTATAATTTTATGAATGCAATTAATATTTTTATTAAGGTTTGAAAGCGATTTCTGTCAAAACTTGTGAATTTTTTCTAAATGTCGGTTTTTATTTTAAAAGTGAAAATTAAAATATTTAGAAAATTATTTAGATAATATAAATGTTTTTCCTGTATTCAGGATGTCAAAATTATCCAACGGTGAATTTTTTCATAATTTTATGAGACAATCAAATTTTTGGGTAAAAATTAAATACCCTTTAAATATATAATGTGTTTTATGACATCATAATGACCCAATAGTGATGTATTAAAATAATAAAATCTCTATGTTCGCCCAATATATGTTTTACCATTAAAATAATGTTATTTTGGGTTTGTTTGACTTACTTTTCAATGAATTAATGGACCCCTCAATACATATTCAACACCTTGCCTTTTTAAATTAATTTCCATGGGAGTGTGACTCACCTCCACCTAAGCAACCCTAATATTTTAAGATGATCGGACTTTGGCCATATAAAATATTTTTTTCCTCTTCACTTTTCCAAAAACATTGGGTAAAAACCATGGGATGATTTGTAGTTTGGATTAATTTAATGTAAGGGGACCCAAACCTAAATAATAAAGAATTCCCTCACCTTTCCTATATAAACCCACCCATGCTCCCACTTCCTCCACACTCAAAGCCATTAGAGTTCGTCTAACCTCTGCCCTAATCTCTATATAATCCTTTCATGGTTCCCTATGCTCCCAAGAAGCCTCTCACAAGCCTCTCTCTCGCCTTTGGAAGCACACTTCCAAGTAAGGGTTTTTTCTTCCTTTCTCATTTTTGCCAATTTTCATTAAGTTGTATTTCCCTTTTAATTTCAATTATGATTGTTGGGGTATGGTTTCAAACCTACCCATACTACCCTCTTATTGTTTGAATGATGTCAAACCCCTTTCTCTCTCATTAAATGCCTCCCATGCACACCCGTTACTATGCCGAAATTCCGAAAGGAACTTCTCTCTCTTCTTTTACATTCAAGCAATAATTTTGTACCATGAATCTAAATTCCATTAAAATTAATTGGAAATATATCTATATTACCTCCTTACTATCCATTACATGTCAGTATGATGTGGAACCCTTTTCTCTCTTATCAACTATTTTTATGAATTCTTATGTCACGCTGTTACGCTGCTGAAATCGCACCGATTTTCTAAGCCAATGCCATTGTGTAGTGTATACCATGACCATTTCTCCATCAAGGGTATCCAACTTTATGCACCTTTAATTATTTATTACAAAGTATCATGTATGAATTCCACATTTCTTTATCATGGAATAAATGATTATGTCCTATGAATCCACGTTTTATGATCCATGTGGCACACTTATGCATGAAATGAAATGTTTAAGAAGGGTGTGCCTTTATAGAGCTCCAATGCATTGGGAAAAGTATAGTATCATGATACGTCATGTGCAATGATTGTTGACTCATGCTAATTGATGTACAACTAGGGTTTACTCGTGATTTATGTGCAATGAGGATTTACTCACGCTCTATGTGCAATGAGCCTTGGCTCATGCTAATTCCATGTTAAGTGTTATTACCACATTTCCATGTTATGATTATCATGGTTTATCATGCCTTTATGTTCATGTTTCTTTTATGATCTATTGATATGCCTATTGTCTAACATGTATTTTAATTCTCATGTTATTTCATTTGTACTCCCTTACTGGGATTTATATCTCACCCTTTTCTTATTCATGTCCTCAGGTTATCCCATGCAATGCTAAGTACGAGGGAATGTAGTGGTCATGTAAAGGAGGTTTTCAATAAAGATGTTATATTTATTGTTTCAAGTTTTTATGTAATGATCCTAATCCCCAAAGACACTAAACCTCTCGATCATATTTTTGGTATCATGTGATGTTTTATGTAATAAATCATGTTTAAGTTGTAATAAAAAAACGGGGTTGTCATAGATAAGATGGTGAATGAATCTCATCGCGTTTGTGGAGACAATAATCCGTATGTACGCACGAGAGACAATATAATTATTTTGATATTAAAATAATATATATTTGGATGGTATATCATATATAAAGAATCACTATCATGGTATATTTATTATTAAATCAATTTCATTTCATTATTATACCGACCTAAATAATAATATATTGAATAACATTTACACCACGACGTGGAGACGATAAGTCATACGTATGCACGTATAGTGAAATTTCATTCAAAGGATGGATATAATGATGATTCTGGTTGTACCATAATTATAATAACATCACAGTATATAGAAGATATTGGAGTTATTATTTTATAGTGGAAACAACAAAGAAAAAAGAAGTGGAAGAAGAAAGGACCTTGAAAGAGGTGATGAAATATTTACATCTTCTTCGGGTTCTTCCTTTTTATTTGATCGAAAGTGACACTTAGTATGGCTTTGTGACTAAATTAAGGATTATATAATGAAGGGAAGACAGTTTAGAGGGTATTTGGGTAGATTTTGGCCGATCCAAATGGATTTGATGATGTTAATTAGAGAGAATGGGGAGTGCCATTTTATAAGAGGGTGAGAGGCACCCTAGGATAAGCTAGAAATATTATTTAATAATAAAATAATTTTCGGGTATTAATGTCTCTAAAGTGTATTATTTTAAGTCTATGGTAGGGATGGGTTGAAAACCACACAACCAATAGGTTTTAGAAAGGTCTGGGTCACTATATTAACTTAATCTATTATATTTAACTCTTAGTTAAATAGTTTGACATTTACCTCGTCTCTTTATATTTTTATATTATATGGTTAATTAACATACTATAAACTTCCAAGAGAACCGAAAGTAGTTCATTAATGATAAAAATACTATTATATAATTCCTTTGTCCGAAACCATTGATTTTTAGTAATAGAATATCAATTAATAATATAATATTTGTTTAAAAAACTATTTTATGTCAATTTTGACACTATTTAATAATTGATATCTGTTAAAGTATTAAAAAATTTATTAATTCAAACCAAATGAATTTAATCTATCATAACATGTCATATTAACCTACATAATTCGTGGATGGAATCAAAACATTCAAATTATATTTATTTTAACATTTATAATACCTATTATTTGATTCTTTAATTAATAGGGGAAATACTGCAACATCATTGTGTCATAAATAAATTTAATAATTAAAAGTCTAAAAATTATAAATAAAATACCATTATGTAGGAAATAATTTTATATTTATTATGAATCTATATATTTTAATAGATAACTTATATAACCCTATGTTAAAATTGTTTTACTAAATGATATATGCTTATGTCATTTTTGTATTTACTTTAACATAATTAATAAAAAGTATCATTATCACTTACAAGTGGCTTCATGGAGTCCCAAAATCAACCATAAAATTCCCATGGTTGGAAATGTACATCCAATTAGGTTAGGATACGTTTTATCATAATTAAATAATATTATTATAATATTATTTTTTACCCTTATTTACCGGATTTACACTTTAACCATAGTTACTACAATATTTACCGAAGTAATTATTCAAAATATCTAAAAATAAAAGTTACCTATTTACACAATTTGGAACTCCTAATTCTAAATATGGAATTAATATTTCTAAATTCTAAACACAAGAGTTGCATAAATTAATTTAAAATTAATTCATGTTGTCAATACAAAAAACGTGTTTTTAAGAAACAATAATTATCAAAAGATTGACACTTCCTTATGTCTAGTTTAATTATGAAATTATGTCCAATGGTCAAAATTGGATTCAATGAAAAAATGTAATCTAATTATACTTTACAACCACTCAAATGCATAATTTATCACCATTCATTATTTTTATTAAAAAATTTGTGTTTAATTAAAATTTAGAAATATTCCCTATTCATCAAAATATGAAAGTTTTCAGAAAAGTTCCAAAAATTCACCCTAAGATAATTTTGATATTCTGAATCCAAAATTGAAGTCCATTTTTAAGATAAAATATATAAAATTTCAAACAGTGGGCATTACTATTCATAACAGCTAGTTTGATTGGTTGTGGTGTGTTAGAACTTGAAATTGCGTACAACACACGCTATTGTATTATTCAAAGAGAAGCGTACTGTGGAAGGTTGGGGTGTTACAAAAATGATTATTATTTTGGTATACAAAAAGTGAAAATATTGAATTATTGCACATAATATATTATATCTCGACTCCTCCTCCGCTCTCTCTCTCTTATGAACGAGAAGTGAAATATATATTTCTTCCTGACTGAAGAATGAGTGATCGAGAACTTAAATTTAAATTAACTAGACTAACCACTATCGACCAATAGATGAAATGGTTTTTCTTTGAGATTATAGGGGCATGTTTGGATCACCACTAGATTGTTTAAATCATTTAGCCTCCATAGCGCAACAAAGGTAATCATAAAATGTCATTTCAGGAAATCATCATTCACTTACAAAGAAACATTCTAATATTAGTACATACTTAATAAAATATAAAATAAATTAACTATAAATTTGGATTGGTTGATCCTATATCTTGGTTTTGATAAACAATATTTAAAATGAATTTAATATATCACCAACCACTATACGCTTTCGTTGTGCCCAAGAAAAACATAAACAACTAGAAAGACTATATCACACACCCTACTAGTAATCAAGAATATCTCACCCAAAATGACCTCACACTAGCCCATCCTACCCCAAAATCCAATAAAAAACCAGGAAACTACTTATGGTTAACATAGGTTCAAACAAGGAGACAGACGAGGAATACCTGCAAGGAAAAAACAATCAACAATATATTGAAAAACTAAAATCTAAGATAGAATACATCCTAGATGTAAAAACATAAATTCATGTTATAGAATAAAATTCACTAATAAATATTTTATATAAATTAATATTAGATTAATAATTCTTAAGACAAAAAATTAGTCCCAATTTCACTATGATACCGATTTTTGGGGGGCTGCAATGTGCAAGGTAGTCCCCATTAAACTTCTAGGATCCACAAAGTATATATTTTTTACGAACTCAAAATAAATAATCTATAAATAATGATAATATTCTGGTTCCATAGGATAAAATAGAAAAACATAAATATATCTATAAAAAATTAAATGATTCTAGGAATTCAAAATGACATTAAAATAGTGAAATAATCATATGAAAATTTATAATAAAACTATTTAATATTTTAAAATATCTTGAATATAGTATCATAATAATTTGTAACATGATTCTAAAAACCAAAACCAACACCCATGAAAAATCATAAACAAATTGTCATATATACATTTCCAGAATAGAAAGAAAGTTATTGTGGATAAACGATAACACCAGAAAGTAAAAACCCCATCAACAACATTCCATGAGAGACTAAATAGAAGAAACATAAAAACAACTACTAATTATATTATGAAGAATGTGAGTGTTCATAAATTACTAGTAAAGAAAATATATATGGAAATCAGGAAAGGGGACACAACAAAGAAACATGATTCACCCAATTTTCTTACACATATAGGGAATAATCATCATGGGTTTTCAATATCAATGAAATAGTTACAAGAAATGAGGGGCAAATAACATGATATTAGGAAAATGACCAAGAAACACCACAATATATATGATAAATGACCAATAAACCAAAGGGAAACACAAATGTCTAAATCCTCTTACCATCGTTTGGTTTTACCTATATTCCAAGGTCAATTATCTAAGATAAAGTGTTGTAAGAATATTTTTTTCTAGATCTAAATCTATCCAATTCTATCCCTATCATGATATATTAAAGTAAAAACCATCCTTTGAGTCCACTATGGTGAACCACTATTTGTACATGAATCCTTGGATAATGTACATTCCTACTTTCCATGACTGTGGCTTCTGTCCAAATTACCCATCCTTTCAGTCCATGAATAAGGGCCACAACCCCTCTATGCATAATCATCACCACCACTATATCATTATCAAATAAATTTGGGAAACATGTTGTCCTATTTGGATCTCCTCATATAAAATTAGATGAGAAAAAACCACAAAATCTAGGGATCTCTCATCATCCCTGGTCATTCTCTCTAAGAGAATAATGTAATGAACTTGGGGTTTTCCCTTATCCTCATTTATAGTAATCGAAGAAACCACTCTTCAAAGACCCACTCCCATTAAATTCCCTTTTACTAGGGAAGCTGAATCCCCCAATACATGGAGCATTGGCCCCCATTCTTTGAATGGAGAAACTGCTAACTTCCTATCTCAATTTGTTGGAACTGATGAATCCAGAAGATAGGGTTCCCCATGAACTAAATAATATAGGATCGGGGGAGGGATCATCCTATAAGACACACGTTCTGGTGATAAACATTCAGCACTTTCACCTTCCAAATACATAACCACCCTTAAAAAACATATTAAAAAAATAAATAAAATTTTCAATAAAACAGGAAAAATAAATTTAAAATACATGAGTAATTTAATTCTTCAATAATATCACACTGAACAATAGATCCAAAACATGAGTCCACAAAAATAACATGTTTGAGAGTGTAAAATCCTAAGACCCATGCTCTGGAGTTTAGTTCCTTTGAGTAAAAAACCTTTTCAAAGTAAATATTCCCGATCACAGTTATCCTCTATCTAAAAATTCTACCATTTCGTATGATTCAACTCCGTAACTCTTCAATTTTCATTGGATTATTCTTCCCATAGATATTCACATGTGCCAAATTCAAGTGTTTCATTCATATATATGATCCATAATAAATTTATGATTCACATCGAAAAAAGTGAGAGATCAATTTTTCATGATTCGGGAGGATGCATGAGAACACTTAGATTCCATAAATATTATGATATTCCTTAACTATTTAGAAAAGGTTGCACAACTATATGTCAAGGATTCATAATCAATTAGGGAATCAGTTATTACAAAGGCACTATGTTGGTAACATATTCCCCAGTAGCATGTATAGAGAAATTTCTATCATCAGCCACCATTGAAGGTCATAAGAATATGTTAATATAATCAAAGTAGAAGTATGAAAGAGAGACCATTATAGATCGAAGCCCTAATCACCATGGAATCATATGGAATAGAGCTCCCACAACATCACCATACAATTATATATAAATATATAAATATATAAGTATATAAATATATAAATATATAAATATATGGAATTAAAATATATTTAACATATTTATTATTTAATTTTTGTTTCAAAATTTTAATATATATATATATTAATAAATAATATTAAAATAATTTTTATATAATTATAAATATATATACATAATTGCATATATTTATATATTTATATATATATATATATAACTATATAATATATAAATATTTATAATTATAAATATAATAATTTTTTATTATAATTTTATAATTATTTATACAGATAATAATTTATTTGTAATTTTATAAATACATTTTTCAAAATATTATATATATTTATAATTTTATAGAAAACTAATATAATTTAAAAATTACAAAGCAATTCAGATAATTATATTAAAAATTAAAATCTCAAAATTAAAGTCAATTATTAAAACATTATAAAACAATATGAATAAATATTATTCATATAATTTACAAATATTTTGAAAATATTTCTTATATCATAAAAATATATACATATAAATGAATCATACAAAATTATAAAATTCTAAAAAATATAAAAATAAATAAATTACATTACATGAAATATATTCTGAAAAAAATAAATAGATTGTAAGTAAAAAAAACATTAAAATTTAATTCGTATAAAATTAACTACATTAATTGTAAAGACATATTAATATGATGAAAATATTAAAGAATGGATTTTAATACAAAAATTATATAAATTTCAAATATTTTAAAAATATTACAATATAAAAAATTAAATTGAATAAATAAAAAAATATAGATTAAATAATAGAAAAAATAATACTTTTTAAAAAAGGGATAGAAATATATTAAGTGGATCATAGGTGAAATGTAGTAAGAGATAATAATCGTGGATGAAAGTCATCCAACCAAGTAAGTGAACAAAAATTGAGCCTCATAATTTCTAAACGGTGGGAATCACTGTTCCCCTATATTTTGACAATGGAAAAAAGAGTAGTCCACAATGTGATGGTTCATAGACCAAATCTTCAAAATTAGAGGACCAAATGATTGAAAGTTATTTTCTTGAAAGGAATAGTATTGATAAACTTGAGGAAGTCTGATTTGACATTGATTGATTTATATCTTCATAAAATAGTAAATTACATTTGGATGTAAATTTCATGGACCTAATATAATGGGGTATCATAGATAAACTTTTTATAGGGATGGTGAGCAGTGATTATATTTCTAGAATTATTACAAGTAATGATTCTGGCACCATCATTTTCATTCCTTGAAAGAAATACATCAATATTGATTTTAAGGACATCAATTCATGGAGGATCCCATGTGGAAATGTTATGATGGGGTCCTGTGATAGTCTATTGGTTATCTTGGTGATTCCATGTATATGACCACATCTTAGCCCATGCGCCTTGACCTAATGTGTTTGATAAATCTTGATGAAAACATGATATTTTCATCATACACACTCATATCATGCTAAAGTTAATAAAAGAGAATTTTTTTCCACTATAAATGATTAAGACCAATCCGTAAGAAGTTCAGGAGATTAAGAGATATGGATAAATATAAATATACATTTAGGAACCCAGAATTCCAAATCACCCTAGCACTAGGGAATCAAATGATTGTTTAATATGAAAACACTATAGTATTAATGAAAAGAGATCATGAGGGTTTATCAGTAGCATGACACTGTTTAAAGAAAAAAATAGATGGGAGAATACCATTTTGGTTCTTCCACCAAAATAATATACTTAGGGAGGGACTGAAATATTCGACAATTTTATTTGAGAGCTTACCCCCCCCCCCCCCATGAAATTGGAAAAACACAACCTAGGATGTAATATAATTTGACCGAGGAAGTTCTTGATTTTTCTTTGCACATGTAAATGATATCAGGACCCATATCATTCATGCATGGGTTGATCAAGATAATATTTTGTTCTCTTTCTATGAACTAATTTAAATTCGTATCTAAGCGACAATAATTCTCTAAAAAGGTAAAGGGAGAGAAAACCATAACTTCTTCTAAACTGTGTACCAATGGAGACATTTCCATTAAACCATCATTATCAGGAACCTGTGGATCTTTACAAATTCTCACTGAAGAACAATCCCAATCCTAAAACATATCCCAGATCAAAAATAGTTTCATTTTCCCCAATACATCTCTAAAAGAAGCATGGACATTTACCAAAAAACAAGACATATAAATTAGTGTGGGAATTTATGTGGATTTGAGACTATGGGTATAGAGGGAATTTTTGTGAAGTACCAGTTATCATTGTTGTTTATCTAGTAGGGATTTATTGAAGTGGTTATGGTATCAAAAATTTACTCCATCATATGCTTTGTGATAATGAAGATCATATTCCACGTCATAAAATGAAATTTATTTTTCATGTTATTTCTACCCCACCAGAAGTTGGAATTATGTAAATAGATATGATCAGTAATGGAGGACAAGAGAATAAAAAGGGGAATTCCATATATTGTTCTTTATTAGAAAATAGGTTTAATAATCAATTCCTTCTCAGATTTAGAAATATTATTAAGAGTCCTTCATGGGATCTTCTAGTCCTCCATATCATGAATATTTGGAAAAACACCCATTTAGATATGGCCAATTATTTAAGAGATCCTGATATATTTTTCTTTTTATCATCCACCTGGATTCCTACTAAATTTTTGTAGGAATATTTCTTCTCTGGTAAAAATCTTGCATTAAAATAAATTTTAGACTTCACCTGATTAATATATTTTTCAAGTTCATTATCATAATGATTAATAAGGGGAAAATTGAAGTTCACTATTCCCCAATAAGTATTTCAAATAGGGTACTATAATTAGAAGAAATATAATGGGGCATTTACTTACTATTCCAATTAACCTTCACCCCATGGATAATATTGTTCTATGAGGCATATGAATATATGTTATTGAAAAAATCAACAACTATTATAAATAGTAAAGGACAGAGTAGATCCCCATGGAATAGACCTCTAAATTGGAGGAATATTTATGATATTCACTCATTGATCTTGATTCTAATGGACATCATAGTGAGAAATTTCACAATGATATTAATAAACATTAAAAAGAAGCCCATATTTTCAATGAATAATCGATGAAAAGGCCATCAAAACGGATCATATTCCTTTGTCATGTCATGTTTCTAATCCATAAAACCTTTTTTGGATATTGATCGAATCTTCATGGAGGGAAATACCTCCTGATAAATAACAACATTATCAGTAATAAGTATTCAAGGGGAAAAAGAATCATTTATTTTTATAGATGATTGAGGGAATCTAAGAGATTAATAGATTCACTAGAATCATATAAATGATCTTACAAAACACATTACATAAGATAATAATTTTGAAATTTTCCTCTTTGAGGGATTTTTGATATTTGGAACAAGGTTGATGGTGATTTCATTCAAGAAAAACAAATTCATATCTCCCCTCCCAAAGATCTATTATTAGATTTAATATATATATACGAATCAGAATCAATAATTTCATTAAATGGAGGAAATGAAAGTCGAGAGTCTAGGGGACATACCGAAGTAAATTTTATTGAGTATCCAAAGAATTTATTTATTTGGAAGATTATATGTGATATGAGAATTCGTAGAATCTAAGATTATAGGTTTGTTACAAGTATCAATAATTGGTGATGAATAATTTTCACCCACCTTATATAGCTCTTGGAAGAAGAGAATAATTGTTTCATGGATCTCTTCCACCTTGAATGTGGGATGGACTTATTAGTTGTTAAAGCTAGTGATATATATCTTGTGGCACCCTTTATAGGCCTTTTAGTGGAAGTAGGAATTGTTTATGTCTCACTATTCGATGTGACTATCACATGCCCTCATAGGCCAATAACTATATATAGTGTGAAGATCCAGAACCAAGTTATTTTCTAAAAGACTTGTTTTGGATTAAATGGTATCAAATGGGGGATAATAGAAATGTTTTTTAAGGATCATTTCAATATTTTAACCAACAAAATCTAGTTTGATAAATATACAAAATATCCATTTCGTCAAATTAGCTGAAACTACATGAATCATATTCTTAGTACTAGATTTTTACGCACTCATATAAAGGAGAAAAATATATTAATGCTCTATGTATTTGTTCTAGAACCATTTAATCATTAATCCCCATTCATTAACATTTTTCCAATGTCCATGTGAAGAATCTAAAAGTATAGGACAATGGATAGAAGTAGTAGGGGTCATGTGAGAAACCTTGAATTGACTAAAGGTTTTGGTCTACATTTCCATACTCATAAATATATCTAAAAATTTATTAATGTGAGTATTACTTGACATTCCTGTAAATCTGGAGAAAGGAGTACTAGGGTACCCAAGATCAATACTATTGTCTTACTCAGTAGCTTGCTGGCTGCCAAGAATTTTATAGAGACATATATTTTCCCCACATATCTTCTCATTCTGGACTATTATTTCATTTAAATCTTCTTCTAAGAGGTGGGGGACATGACACTTCTCTTTTATGTATTAGAGAATCCTCCATGAATTCCATTTGTCCCTTTACGGTGACCAACCATACAAACCAGTGGCGGTCCAAGTCGGGGTTTTAGGCTTGTAATTGGAAACAACCACAAGGTTTTTGGAGAATGAATAAATTATTACATTAATTTAATCCTTAAAATAGTGTCTAATGGCCCCCCCAAATGGTTGAGGTGGGTGATGCAAAAGCAACATTGAAATCCGATTTTTTTGTGATACCATCCATTTACTTGTTTTCAAATATGGTTTCAGGCAGAATAAGGTTTAGAAGGCCTCTAAATTTTTTTTTTAGTAGGGATACCTAATTTTTTAATTAATTTAATAGTCATTTAATCGATACATCATATTTTTTCAGTGGAATTATGTTTTGTTGTACATCTCGAGAAAAAATATGGGTATTAATATATTTTCTTCATTTGCATCAGTTGTAAACCCTCATCGATTACTATCATGGATTAAAGAGATTGCATCGGTCATGGACTCTCTTCGAGAGATTAAATGGGGACACTGCTATATCTTTTACTATATTAAGCTTTATCATTTATCAGAAATGAAAAAATATTGATTAATTTGGTATATTTTTCTATGCTAGATAAAAGTAATTATAAAGGAATCTTGTACCTATACTGATAAACAAATCTTTTATTAGAACCTTTATTATCACTTATAAATAGATTCCTTCATAATTGTTTTTATACATTATTAGAAAAAAAATTAAAAAAATAAATTTATATTTAAATATACAAAAATATGTTCATAAATACTATTTCTATAGTTTACGATACTACATATTTCTTCATTAGAAAATGCCATTCGAGCATTTTTGTTGGCCAGAGTTAGCCCGTATTTAAAGATAAATAGACACTACTAGTAGTGGTTTCTATAGTGCTTTCCCACTTGAATGAAATGGTAGTCACTGAGAAGTGTATTAGTGATTGTTATAGGTGGTCACTAAATTGGATATAAAATACGATCATTAGAGACTGCCTAAGGCAGTCATTATCCTATAATATTTTTTATTTCATTAGTTTTAAAAAATCAAAATAATGAAAAAAATCAACCACACCGGAATAAAAATATTCATACAAATTAAAAACATATTTTTAATTATTAAATATAACATAATAATAACTATAAGGTCCCTACTACAGGTTGATGATAGAACATTCACAAATAGTCTCTCAATAATGGATGTATGATCAGGGTTGGTCAGTCCCATCTCTAGTCAAAAATTACTTCCATAAAAATGATGTTTCAATAGACAAATTCATCAATATCATATCACAATGGAAAATATAACACAAATGTACATATAAATATAATAATAAACATATTCTTGAACTAAATCTTTCCACTTTACATGTCACTCATCTATTCAATAATGGTTCATTAAATATTCAAAATGGTATGCAGTAGGTGCCCAATTTGAGGCTGCACCTAAAGAACTGAATCCATCCTCTTAAAGGCTATTCCATATAGAACAAATTCCCAAAATAATTAATAATATGATTATTTAAAAACTATTTTTATATCACTAATCCAATCAATTAAAGGAATATCACGATGTTTATGAGTTATATGATTCAACCTAAAAAAATAAATAGAAAATCGTTTTTACATGAATCACATCCTAGTCCATAAAATATGAATTTCAAGTAAATGATTATTGTATAGTTTATTGTATTATATATAATAGTTTAATGAAATGCAATAAATAACATGAAAATATTGAAAAATATATAAAACATGATACAATTTTACTAAAAATGATTTCCCCATTTAAAAAGAAAAGCATGAACATGTTTCCCATATATTATAATGACACTAATGGCCCTAAAATTTATCTCATTAAATGTATATATAAAAGTTGATACTAAATAAACACTATAGATCAATCATAAGGATAATAAAAAAATTCAACCACCATGCTAATTAATTTTGATGAAACCTTTACCAGATTTGTAATGAATGACTCTTTAATCTACTTCAATATAACTGTAATGAAACCAAAAATATAATTATATGATCATATATTTAATGAAAACAATATGGAACACTTTGACAATTATTAATAACTATTTACAACACGTACCACTTACAATACTCGTGTTTCTCTTCATCTTGATCTACAATGGTGATAGATTGTAATTGATCCTTTGACCAAAGAGTAAGGTTTATAATTGTTTGGATTTCAAAAATATTTAAATCAAGAGGGAAATAAAATAGTTAATTTCTATGAACGTAATAAAGGGTTTTCAATTTAATCTTCTATGTCATAAAAAAATATATATAAATCATAATGATAGTTAAAAATTACCTTAATTTATTTTTCTCTAATCTCAGAAAAATATATTGATATTAACATCATAAATTGTATTTGAAAAATAATAATTGAGATATATCTTTTATAAACAATGAGAATCCCTTAAAATATATATCTATAATATTACCAAAAATTAACATATTGTTTATAGAATTCATAGAAACATCAGATTTAATATAACATTTCTTCTTTACTTATATACAGATATCTACATTAGTGGTTATATTCAAAACATATTTTGTTTTCATTTTATCTAAACAAAATTTATTGATTAATTTAAAAATAGCTTGAAATAGAATTATGTATACAATTATAAAAAACATGTAATTTAATATTAATATATAAATATATGTTTCATGTACAATGATGCATGACGAATCTATAAAAATACATTATAATACATATATGTTGATAAGGCTACAATTTTTTCAAATTAGTAATGAAATCAGTTCTATTGACCCATTTCCAGGCATCCAATATTCAGTGAGACCAAATTCCTCTAATAAAAAAGCTTCTTGATCTCTTGTAAGGAACTACACATTTTTTACTCCCCTAAATATATATTTCTATGACAAATTGATATCAAAATAAATGAGAAATTTTGAGAAATGGAATGGAAAACCCATTATTATTTGAATCATTGAGAAAATTTACCCAAAATATGGTTTATACATAGGACTAATCAGGTGGGAATGTTTATAAATAATTGAAATGAACATTAAGAAACCATTTTACTCAAACAGAATATACTTCATGATTCCATGGTTTTACCATTTAATAAAATCCAAATTATATTAAATAAATAAATTTTATGCTATTGTGGAACTCTTAACAATGGATTGAACCTCTTATAGTGATGAGATTCTTTTGAGTTGAAAATCAACATACATAAATTTCAATATTAACCAAATTACACTACCCCAAGGTAAGATAAGAAAACTATAATGTATCCTCACAACATCTCTTATATGAATCCATGGAATTCTCCACACCATTTACCACTCTCCCAACAAAGGTGAATATACAAGAAGAGAACAATAGAACCAATGATATGTTAAAATCAACAGTGGACCAGACTGAATGGATGAAACCATTGGCCCACTCCAAATAATTAATAATAATATTGTAATCATATTTTACCAAGACATTCCCTGAGCAATATAAAGTGGAAAAATTCACTCCATGGTAAAACAACTTGTCTTTAGTGCTAGGAAGATCCCAACTTGTAAAAATTGAGTAATTCCAAAATGTGACAAGGGAGCCTGTATGATCATATATTGCAATGTTGATCCCTAAAAAATCATCTCCTAGAAGTTCCACATCATTATTAATCATGAAAACACCTAGTAGTGGAGGAATCAATATATCTGGTTGGGATTGAACTGAAAAGGAGTACAATCCCCCCATAAATACATTAGAAATACCAATAATTTATTATATCTTAGAAAATATATTATAAATTAATATGAGATTATGGATTATACAAATGTGAATCTAAATTTAACAAAAACACAAAAAGAATAATGATATAAAAAAATCACATACCATGTATAAATTTTAATAAGGTATAAAATAATAATTTTTTTTAAATTGACATAGAGAAATAAATGAAAATATCATTTATGTAAAAATAACATTTAATATAGTTCATGGTTTCAAATATTTTATAATTTACTATAGTTATCCTCCAATCTATCCACTAAATATATGATATTATTTCCAATAGGTATTAAACCATGAATTTTCCATAGAAATATATTATTTATAGTTACAAAAAATGTAGGTAGAATTCCATGAAAAATTCATTAAGGGTTTGAATCAATAAATATTATCTAAAAAAGATTACAAGTTCTCTTACAAAAACTATTATAATGACTATAGATGGTGTCCTTCCCTTTTTTAAAGTGAATGTTAGATGTGTAACCTGGATGAAAATTTCCAGAAAAAATATCAAAAGAAATTTTAAAGATTTTTAATGAGTGAATAATTTATAATTGAAGTGGGAGATCATGTTATCCTTTGTGATATTCACATTTTTAGTAACCTTATATTATATAAAATCTAATTTGGATACCTTAATATTAAATTTTATATTAAATTTTTTCAATACACTTTTTAGTGAAAAACTACTAAAATTGATTCATGTTCATTGTCACCAAACCTCCCCAAAATTAAAATCAATTAATAAATTGTATGAATATTAATAATAATTAAATATGTTTACATGTATCTTTAAAATGAAACACTAATAATCTGGGGGCCACAACATGAATTATACCAAATACAGTTGAATCTCAAAATATTAAATGATAATTGGATAATAAAAAATGAAAAAAAGTTATAATATTATAACAATCCATGGAAAATAAATTTTAGAGACAAGGAATGTAGGGATACTAATTAAACACAACTATTTCATTGTTATAATAAAAATAAAAAATAATTAACAAAATAATTCAATTATTTCTTATACACCAATCATGTAAAAACATTTCTAAATTTTGTTATTTATAACGAAAAAAGTTTCTGAGAATATACGTAAATAATTTTCAAAATAGTATTTTCAATGACTGTATCATTTTTAACATATTTTAATTAATATTTATATATTATGTTAGAATATATAATTGAATTAATTGATTTAACAAAAAAGTAATGGAGACGGTCATGAAATGTTATCTAGATTGATGTAATTCAGAAACTACGTGTATTACAGAGGATAAGAATGTAGAAGTAAAAAATAAAAATCATATAAACACTAATAAAAAATTATGGATTACCTGATAGCATAAATAATATCAAACTATGTGATAGCTATGGAATGTTGAGGTCGTTTCATCTAGTACAACCTCTGCCTAAGGGGATGCTGATGATCATAGGTAGTGGCTGGATCAGGGGTTGTAGTGGAGTGGGGAGAAAACTTCTCTGGTAGGGGATGTGATGATCATGTAAGGATGAAATCATGTTGATGGATGTTGGTGATGAAGTCTAAAACACCAGGTGTGGTGAGGGTGCGGGAGAGGATGAGGAAGGGGGAGTGGGTGTGCAATGTGAGGGCGAGTGGTGACAGCTCCGATGCAGGAGCATCGAAGGTGAGGTGAGGGGGTGGGAAAGATTAGGGAGAGGGTGTGGGGATATGTGTTTCATTTTTTAATAACATCCAATGGTGGTAAATTATACTAACTAAAAAACATCCTTTGATGGTCTCCCACTTAAACAAGCCCAAAATAATGATTATATAACAGTGAATAAATATGTATTTACACTAAATTTATAATATAATTAGTGAATATAGATTAAAAATAAATAAAATTGATATCAACTAATTATTTGAAAAATACTATGTAGTAATAGTTATTTTTTAATAATTTAGTGTAGAAAAAATTAATAAATAAATTAATATGAGAATATATATTGAAAACGTTAATTAAATTTTGAACAACCCTTACTTTTAATATGGATAATTGTTTGAGCTCAAAGAGATATAAAATCAAATTATGTGAATATATCTATGTCCTTCTAACTAGGAATACCTCGACCACCATTTTCATGAGGTCAAAAAGGTCCATATGTCCTATAAAATTGTTTTTTAGTAGGGAAAAAATAATTTTTAATGGTTCAATAGAATTTCAGCATGTTTTAAGAGGGATGTTACATTTTTTCAGTAGAGACTGAATTTATTCCATGGTATTACAGGTATATAGATATTATACTTTTGAAAATGTACCATTTTTCATATTATAGTGTCATTTATAGTTAAATAAATGAAAATGTGCACACACTAACACACATAACCATATTTTTATATATTTATATATAAAACTTTAATCACATAAATTATTATCTAAATATATATACATATAAAATATATTTTAAAAAATAAAAATATATATAATAGAAAAAATATCAACTTAAAAATACAAATATATATAAAATATAGAAATAAATATTTATTATCAATTTTATTTGTTTGGAAAAGAATAAATATATTACGGGTCAAAAAACTCGAATTATAAATAAAATATGGTATAGAATCAACCCAACAATGGTCTCACTATGATTTGTAAATGATTACCAACATATAAGCTTCAAGATTACAACCCAAGTAAATTTATGGAAAATTTTAGGAGGAGAAAGCTTCCAATAAAGAGTATATCACTTTAGGAATTAGACCATACGTATACGAGGTCTCCCTTTTTTGGTCCATGGTTTTATTATAGCATGACAATCAGAATAATGAAAAATAATAATCCATAATTTTGAGAAATCATGAATAATTACAAAGAGGATAGTGGTTGCATCTGCCACAATTGGACTCCATGTAGTTTCAATATCCATAAAATGGGCTTCCATGACATAGACAACCCTTTCATTGGAGATTATCCTATCACCAATTCACAGAAAAGTTGAAATAGTTGAATCTATATTAATTTTTACAAAACCCTCTAGTTGGTGTCCTACAAGATTAAACTAGACTAAGGCACATCATAGAAAAGACAACTTCATTGATATTCCAAGAAACTCATCCATTTTGAGGCCCTCTTGAACCATATAAATTATTTTTAAAAATTATTTTAACAAAATCGCTCATTTCGTCTTGTACAAACGATCCATTAACTCTTCTAGATCAACCCCACCACTCTAAGTTCTAATGAAAGCAGAAAATTGTGGATATTTTTGGCCAACTAAATAGAATTATCAAAGAAGTTATAAAAATCCAACATTGTTTCCTTATAAACCCCCTCTACACCACAACATAGAATAATTTCTTCTGAAGAAGATTCTATAGATTAGAGACACATTTTAAATTCACCATCCATTGTAAGGTACTGACTCACGGGAAAGTCATGGTTCAGAAAGACAACAAAAAATTCATACCAATAAAAAATATAACTTTGGGACGGTCCACAATTGGCCCTAAAAAATTCCATCAATCATCTATATGGTAATAAGGAGAACTATCTACCAATAGTGTTCAACCTGACCAAACAGAGGGCACTCATGAAGTTTCCCCACTCCAGAAAATTTGTTTAGAGCCCATATCCGAGGGAATAGATTTCATGATGATAAAATGGTATTCCATATTAGCAAACAACATATAGATATTATTGAAATCCCACACCTTTAAAGGGTCATTAATCATTTCACAATCCCTTTCCTTTTCAAATACATGACAATGGGTGAGGAATCATTTAGGTTTGTATTGAAGGACAACCACGCATCATTCCACCCACTAACATTTATCACATTTTTGATTCTACACACACATTATTTTTGAAGAAGATACCATACAAGGCCCCAGATGGGCATGAAAAAAAATATAATTATGAAAATATTTTGACTGTATATACTTTTAGTAGAGAACATTATGGATGGCTATAAGATTCAATCCATACTTCTCTAGAAGATCCTCCTTAAACAATTTGAGGATTATAAAACTCAAACCACCATGGAATATAGAGACAATAAGTTTATCCCATGAAACATAATGGGTATTATGATTACCACCATTACATCCCCACTATAAATTATCTACGTAATATTTAATCTAACTAACATGAGATTCATGAAATTTGAATAATGATAGTGCATATGGAGTAATATCATGGGAAAAACTTCAAAAGGGCCTCCTTCAAAGCCATATAAATCCTCTTGTGAGACCATAAAAAATTCATATAATCCAACTGTTAAAAAATTTATAAAATATATTATACTTGATATCTTGTTAAAATAGTCATATGATTATATGTGTTTTAAATGGAACTAAAATACAAAGGTTTTTGAACTTTATTTACTAGACAACCCAAATATAATTCCAAGACTCATAACAAAATTATGAGAGTTAGATCACTTCATGGTGATATTTTTGGATAGGGGTGAATGATTATTAAGTCTCCTGGGTGGCTTGAGGAGTTTTGGGACTGCCAGACCAGAAAAATAATGGGTTCGAAAGGTTGTAGATGGCACATTGTTTGTCTAACATAGTGCATCATGCTATAAGGAACGCCAGGAGTTGTGTAGGAAAGGTAGATGAGCTTCTCATAGTATTTTCACGGTTTTACAAACCATTCACCATTCCCTCATTGTGATAATTTGGAGTTAATACCAATGCATTATTTACCATATAGTCAGATCATGGTTTCTAGACCATGCGACCAACTTGTTTGCGGTGCCCAGGTGCCCAGTAAAAGGGTAACCAAGTTTTCCAAACCATGAGAAGCAAATCGTGCATGGTTCCCTATTTAAATAAATATAATTTAAATTTAAATTTAAATTATATTAAATTAAAACATAACACACACTCTCCTCTCTTCTAAAATAACATGAATCACTCGTAGTGGTGATCTCCTAATGCTGATGTGATGGACCCCACTTCCAACCTCCTCTCAGATCGATTTTTTACCACCAATATCTTCTCATTCTTCATAACAATCACTTAAGTGAGTCTTATCCTCCCTCATTTTGCATTATCAGTTGTATTTTGTTCTTTATAGGGCCTTATTATTGTTTTAGCTGAAGCTAGGGTTATGAATATCTTGTATTTTTGTGTTTCTCCCTTTGATATAGTGTTAGAATGGCCACCCGGGTCATGTTCATTTCTATTCTAGAAACCACCACAAAATGCGAATTCGTTCGACTAGATTTGGTCTTCCAATGACATTTTGGGGTAATTTTTAAACTTTTTTCTTGGATTTGCACCCTCCAATTTTGCGTCTTATGGTGTTATGGGTTACTAGTGTTTTAAATAAAGTGTTTTGAACCCTAATGTGTTATTTTGACTCAAAGGGTCTAAGGTAACTCACCTTCATAAGCATAGGTAAGTATATATGTATATCTATATTCCCACATAATTCAAATATTCATCCCAGATAGTGTATTACATGTATAGGGAAAGGTGTGCCCGTGTATATAAACGAAGATGAATATGTAGGTGTGTATTTATGTGTATAAGAATATAATAATATATGTAAGGATCCCATGGCACATGTTCATAGCCATGAAGGTCCTTTCCTAGAGACTAGGTGTGTATATATGTCGGTGAAGGTGAATATTCTCAGTTGGGGAGCAAAAACATGTATTTAGAGAGCGCCGTGTGCTGTAATGTTCGATTGGGTTCCTCTTTGAGGAACAGTCCCTTTCCACGCCATTATATTTTAGTAATTGATTAATTTAGTTATTAATTGATTGATTCATTGCTTCAAATTAATGTATCATGGTTTCTAGTTTACATGTATTCTTTCATAAAGTCAGTGAAATGCATAAAAGAGATGAATGATTAGTTTGATTAAAAAATTCATGTTTTTGTAATAAAATCCCTCTAATGAAGGTGCGCTACCTTTAACATAAAAATGTAGGTCAATACATTCATGCTTTCTTGTTTCATTGCATTGATGCCTTCTTTTGTTCATACATTGGTATGAACTGGCTTTTTTTGGGCTTTGTCCTATTTTGTAGGCTGAATGAGATGCCCTGTCAGTGGAAGTCAGCATGTAGGAATTATCCCTTATCAAATGACCCATATCCTTGAACTTGGGACCTTGAAATGAAGTTTCCATGTTATAGTGACTTAAATAGTGTCATTTAAGTAAAGGTAATGGGGTGTAGTGGAATAGAGATGTTAGTGGTATTGTTAATGGAAAATGAGCATGATCTTTTTTTGTACATGTGCCTTAGGTCGATTTTCCATGTTTTAGGAAATTGATTAAAATGAATTTAAGTGGGGTGATTCACACTAAGAAGCATGATTTGTGTTAAATATATTAGATGAAATTGGGAAATGCCTAGCTTGGAACTAGTATCATGTAATCGAATTATTCATGTTAGGAAGCTTGATTTCATTGACCATGTTGATGATGGATTTCCAAATGATATGTCTTCCTTGAATGTATTAAATGGGTTATGATGTGTTAATTTTAAAAGAATAAAATGTACTAAATTATGAATTATATTATAATTATTAAAATGATTGAATGATTATGGATGCGAGGTATTCTTACATAATTCCAGCTTATTATTTGTGTATGCGTGGGATGCAAGCATATCCCCACTAGTTATAATATCTATATTTATATGGGTGGGAAGAATTCATACCCCATGCCATTATTATGAACATTATGGATGGGATGAATTCTTAACCCATTCCAGTTATATTATATGTATGGATTGGAGGAATGATTACCCCATGTTAGTTATATATATATATATATATATATTAGGGAGGGAGGAATTCTTTCCCCATGGTAGGTATATATACGTATATGAATGGGAAGCATTCTTATCCCATGCAAGTTATATTATATTTATGGATGGGTGGAATTCTTACCCAATTATAGTTATATATACTTCTATGGATTTTACTAATAATTTCCCCATGCCAGCTATCCTCTATTTATGGGTGGGATTCATGCTTACCACATTCCATTTATGATCTATATATTTTTATATATACACCACTCTCTAAAAAAATATATAAATAAATAGTAATTTTATCATTCAATTATCCCGCCAACGATTCGAAGCTTCTATAGCAATCATGTGTCCCTTAAGAACCTGGACCTGTGTTGTTTAATTATGTCGTTCTATTTTCTCAATTCACAATACCTGCACACTATCTAATTTATATTCAACTAGATTGGGATTGATATAGAAGGTGCCAGCTAACTGAGATTTTATATCACACCCTATTCAGGTACCCTTGGTACTCGAGTAGAACATTTATTTTCTGAACCTATGTTGAATACTATATTTCATATAGGTGGGATTTCGTATGTACTAAGATGAATCTCAAGATGCTCGGGGAGATTGCCTCTAGTGTTTTACATTCTTATTCATATTTTTCATTGTATAGAATAACCTGATGTATTTTTAAACTCTTCTAGTTGTGTAATATTTCTATGTCATGCATTCAATAGTTGTATAAATTGGAATTGTGCACTTCAGTTCTTTTATATAAGAATCTATATCCTGATACATATTTATTGCTATTTTCTGCTTCTGATATTTTGTATCAGTAAATAGTATATTATAGTGCTTTGAAAGTCTAATAAAAGGATGTAGTATGCCCACTATCACCTTATGAGATCCTTACTTCTAGTCCACAAACTTTTGAATATGTGGATATGTTATTGAGGCCATGTGACCAACAAGTTTGGATACTAGTTTCGTGGTAAGCCATAACGAGGACATTACAGAGTGTTATCATAGTTTGTTTCATTTTCTTTACTTAATGTTAGGGGTTGGTATACAAGATTCTATTATTGTGTCGACAGTTGGTTAATAGCCATCCTTGGGACTAATCACCCCATGTATGGGGAATGGCTTAGTGGTCATGGGTGGGATTTTGGTTTTCTATTAATCTTGATATTTATTCACCTTGACTGATTGGATTATATTTTGATTCATAGTTGTTTTTTTAATTTTTTATATTTTATCCCTGTCCTTATATGTAAAAGAAGTTTCATTTCGTTAATAATTCTATGAGAAAAAAATTTCGCACTCTATGTATAGTTGAATGCCACATAGTTTCATTTTTAGTGCTTCTTACTGATTTAATTTTATGCCTTGTGTTCTAGGACATGCTTCATTGTATAATATTTTTGTGTTATTTATTATGATTTTATGATTTTTATTGCTTATATATATATGGGTTTGTTAATTAAAGAGAATTGTTTTTCAAAAAAATGATGTATGGGTTCCTTAAAACTGGGAAAGGTTAACCCTAATATTCAAACCATTTTGGACCATAATATAAAATCATTTTATAGACGATTGACTTAAAATATAAATGGATGCTGAAGTATAATTCTAACTAGAGTTTGTTTCTTTTGAAAGAGAGTAAAATGACAAACTAAAATTTGTAAGGGAACTTTATATATTGGTACATGGACACCAAGATGACTGGACTATTATATTTTACCATGTTAAATTATGGAATGAAATTTGTTTCATTAAATGGGATCCAATTTTTAGTCCATGAAGTGTATGCGTGCTTCGTGAATTGAGAAATGGGAACCCATATTCGACTAAAAGAAAATGTAACATTGTGAAGCACTTATAAATGTAATACCTATTTGGACTTTAATATGAGATGATTTCTCTAACTTTTAATGGAACAAATGGACCTATATAGGTCAGATAGGAAATGTTTGTAGGAGATGTACTGGTATATGGGTTTGAAATTTCTCAAGATAAGTAACTACTTTGGTGTTTATTTTGATGATCCCAGGATGGTTAAATGGGTATTTTATGTTTTTAAATCATTTAATTCATAAAGGATAAATGTGATTTTATATAAAATCCTTGAAAATTGAACCGGTTGTGTTTTCCTTTCATTAAAAAACCTCATGTATGGGTAATAAAATTTTCTTTGAGTTTCTTCGAAAGGAAGCCCAATGATTTTATGTAGGTTTTCCTTCATTTAGAAATGAAATAGATGATAAGATATTGTATTGGTGACTTCTGTTGAAGTGAATTAGGGACAAGGTCGGTGCTTGTGTTTTCATATGGGTCTAGCTCGAGGTATGTGGAACCCATAAAGTTTAAATTCCATTATATTTATGTAAGTTTATTGATGGATGGTGTCATTCGGGTTTAATTTTACAAAGTAAGAATTTTAGATTAAAATGAAACCTTTATTAAGATGGGTGGTCATTCTGTTTGTTGAGTTTTTTGGGTCTGATCCATGGTAAATGTTCAGATTCAGTTGGTTAGACAAGCTTGGGGCATGGTTGGCCACTTCATTGGTGATTTAATCCATTTAGGTTCCCTCAGTAGTGGATGACTTAATAAATAATTATCTAAGTCAATGGATGTATTGGAAAATATGAACTTTGGTTATACTTGTTGTGATGTTGAGCACGGTACCATGTCATCTTCGTAAGAGAGTGACCTGAGCATTAACAAATCAGATCATCCCAATGCTCGAGTATACATTCAATGAAATCTCATGTTTTGAAACATTGGCATCATTAGTTTGGATTTAATTAAATTTTTTATGTTTTTATTGTGGATCGATGGATTGTCACATTAGTTTTAGTGGTTACGAGTCCGTCTATATATAAGGGATAACAATAGAGGACCATTGTGAGATGATTAGTTCAGCTCGAATTCCATTGAGGTTGGTGAGTTTGGATCATGTTCATTCTTGATCAGCAACACATTGGTGAAATGGTTGGATACGGTTAAAACCATTGAGAGACAACATTTTAATCGATTGGACTTCAGTGGTTATTCATAAGTGATCATTGAAATCCTTTGGATGTAAAGTCTTATGATCAATTGTAGTGACACATTTGCATGTGAAGCCTAGTTTCTTCCTTCAAGTTGACTAGTTTTGATTTGACTATTATTTTTTTCAGTACCTTGGTATGATTGAATGGAATCCATTTTAATCCCTTTACTGTATTCTATTTAGTGAAGAGAATATCCCCTATATTGATGTCATCATAGATTCACTAGGAGAGCATCGATTTTTGTAGCACTAAGGATTTAAATCCATTGATCATGGTTGGCTGGTTCTCTTTTGGTGTTTCTTGTTGAATGAATAATTTCCTTCATGCCCTCTAGAAGTCATCAGATGTCAGTAATGGTCTTTGGTGAACATCATCATGGTTTATGTGAGATTTTTTAGTAGGTTGTATAAAATATCCACTAATAAAATGCTGGGAATCCACACTGGGAATCTTCTTATGTGTTCAGATAATGTGTCTTGTCTTTTTTCCTCTCTTGTTTTCTGATTATGGATGGTGAAGAACCATTTTATGGAAATGTGTTAGGTGAAGAAGAGTGTCGTTGGTGTCGGGTGAGGATTTTCATGAAAACCCAGCATGACATGGGCATTATGGTCTGTAACACCTTGACCCCAGTTACTTAAATTCAATGCATTATTACATATCATTATCATGAACACAAGAGACTAATTCTATAATGATAGATCTTTTAGTATTCTTTGAAGTACTAGATACATTCATAAGTTTTATATTACATCATGAAATAAAAAAACATTGATTCTCCTTTGAACACACCCATATCCCTTATCCAATCCCTGTAGGTCAGTCATAGTATACTTCTTCGCATCCTGGGAAAAATAAAAGATACAAAAGTGGTGGGCTCAGATGCTTAGTAAAGATAAAAATATAGTAGAAACTATTATAAGTAAGAAATAACATTTAGAAAAATATTTAAGACTAAAACACAATTATTTTTAACATAAACTTCAGCATAATAAGGAAATAATAAATCAAATAATTATACTTACTTATTCACATGGACATACTACTAGTCGAATAATCACATATAATATCAATAGGTATTCTAATAAGGAGGGAATGTATAATGATGGAAATCTTAATCACAATGTTAAGGCCTCATGCCCAGACCCTAAAAATATATTTTATCAAGGCCTTGTGCCAAGACACTAGTTTGTCTCATGAGACCTACCAATTAATCGAGGGGTTATAGTGGGCGTCAGGTATCACTTAATACATCCAATTCATTTCTCATATGAAAAAGATTAATGATCGCATAACCATTCATATTAAACTAGCATATGACATATAAATACATTAAAAACAAATTGTGAATGTCATAAAAATAGAACATCCATAGTCAGACATTCAACAAAACTATCAATCCAATATAGAATCTTGTATCATAATAAATCAACTTCAATTAAACAAAAATTCAACAACATATGTTTAAATTGAGGAAATAAACCAAAAACAATTCGAGATAAATTTATCATTCTACATTGAAATCATTTAAAAGTCACAAAATTATAAAAGAAAAAATTTATTTCGAAAATATTCTTATAATTTTGTAAGGGAATCATAAAAAGTGTTATAATAGTTAAACATTGCTGCACCCTTTGTATAAGATAAAAAAAATTATTTCGTTAATTTATTGAAAAGGTCATAAAGTACCTTGTTTTGAAAATGGAAGAACGATTACATTAATAACATTGTATAAAAGTAAAACAAGGGTATAAATTAATTTAATCCAAAATATAGGAAATAAAAAAAATGTTTTCAAATAAATTTCAATGATATATGTATGTGGATGATAAAGAAGTCCCAGTTGATTCTTATATATAAACAAACTCGGATAATAAAGAGATTGTAAAATTAACCCTTAACTTGTTCTTTTCCTCAGTAGAGGGTCCATTAACCTCTTGTATAATAGTTAAAGAATTTTTATTAAAATATACAAGAACCACATTCCGAAATATGATATCATATATGATCCTCTAATATTGATTTGTTAATAATATTTTATTATTATCATTGTTTCAGGTATTACTAATTTGTTTTCCTATATATGTATTGTTACATAAGTCAAGTTTTTATCGATAGAATTTATTTAATTAATATAAATAATGATATTTGTTTCTTAAACATTATTTTTTAATCACAAAATGAAAATTACTCTTTAATGGTTACGAAGGGGAATGAATTCTCATCGTGTCTTGGAGACGGTAAGCCATACGTAAGCACGAGCGACAATGTCATTTTATTTATGGTGAAATAGTATGTAATTGGATGATATATTATATATATAAATAATAATTAACATGTTATATTTAGTATTTAAATCAATCATAATCATTATTATACTCATCAAAATAATGATGTGTTGAATAACAAACTACACCACAATGTGTAGACGATGAGCCTTACGTAAACAAGTATGGTGACTTTTTCATTAATGGAATGGATTGAATAATGAATACGATTGTGACATATTTATAATAACATCCGAGTATGTATAAGGTACCAGATATATTATTTAATTATGGAAATAAAAAATAAAGAAGATGTAAAAGAAGAAAAGAACTTTGAAAGAGGTGATAAAATAATTACCTCTTTTTTGGGTGCTTATTTTTTTATTTGAACAAAATGTATCATTAGGTTGGATTTCTGATCAAAGTATGGATTCTAGGATCAAGTAAGGTTATTTGGGAGGATATTGCTACAGGGTTTGGCCTATCCAAATTGCTTTAGAGGGGCGAATTTAGTATAAGAGTAAGTACCCTTTAATAAGAGAGGTGAGGGGCACTTTTGGAAAAGAATTAAATATTAATTTATTATAAAATTATATTCAGTTTTTAATAGCTAAAAATATATTTATTTCAATTTTTAGGTGGGTATGTGTCGAAATAATTTCAACCAATAGGTTTTATACAAGTTTTGGTCACCATATTAACCTTATCTTTTTTATATCACTCTTAGTTAAATGGTATAACTTTTACCAGTCATCTTGAATTTTTTATAATACACGGTTAATATAGTATCTAAAAAATGAAATGGGAACCTCAAGTGGTTCCTTAATGAAATATCTAACATTATATATGTCCTTTGGATGAATATTATTTTTCTATAATATTATATCATTTAATAAACTAGTATTTGGTTTAAAAACTCATTTATGTCAATTTTGACACTATTTAGAGTTTGGTTCATGTAAAAGTCATAATAACATGATTAATTCAATAAAAATACTTTTAATCAACCCTAACATGTCATATTCACAATAAAATTCGTGTATGGCATCAAAATGTAAAATTTAAATTTATTTTAATATTTATAATATCAATTATTTTAATCATTAATTAATATGGTAATTACTACATCATCATTGTGTCATAAATAATTTTAATTATATAATGTCTAAAAATTAAAATTAAAATACCATGATATAGAAAATTATTTTATATTTCTAATGAATATTTATAGTCGAATTTATATTATGTATAACTCTATATTAAAATCGTTTTGTTATTAAACATTGAATTAAACACTTTTAACTCTTCTTTAAATAAAATATAACAAATGTCCTAATCTAACCCAAATAGACAAAAAAAAATATAAATTTGTTCCTAATTATTATTTTGATCAAACAACAGTTATCAAATTGAATTAAAACATGTGTTGGGGTAATTTTATATTATTATAGTTTTATTTTTACATTTAATTACCATATTTACTTTTAACTATTGTAAATAAAAATCAAAAGTTACTATTCAATTAAAATTATTTCATTCCAATTTAATGAAATTTTACTTATAGATGACAACCATGTATGTCATATTTTTGAAATTCAATTCACAGAAATGGTAAAATTATGTTTCATACAGATTTGAAAATGTGCCAAGAAGGTGGGTAAAAGACGGTAAAAAGTTCAATAAAATTATATATAAAATATTATTATAAACTGAATCCAATAAATTATATTGTAATAATATAAGTATTTTGTATCTATTTTGATGTTAATATAAATTTAAATTGAAAATAATTATTTAAATAAAATGATAGTTTTAAACAACAACGTAGTGTTTTCACTATTCATAAAAAATTGATAGATTTCAAAAATATCAAAAATTCACCCTAATATGGTTTTGAAATTCAGATTTCTAAAATGAAGTCCATTTTTTAAAATAAAATTAATTAAAAATTTAAAATTTAGTATTACTATTCAAAACAGCATTATGAAATGCTAGTTTGATTGGTAATGGTGCGCTAAAATTCGGGGCTACGTACAACGCAAGTTGTTGTATTATTCAAAGAGAATTGTATTAATCAAAGAGAAGTGTACTGTAGAAGCTTGGGGTGTTACATTCTTTTCTCCTTAAAATAGTTTCATCCTCAAAATTTCTAGAATATTATTAAATTAAAATATTATGGTGGTTTTTCATCATAATATCCTCAGGTTCCCACGTGGCCTTTCCATTTTATGGTTTCTCCAAAGAACATATACTAGAAGAGTTATCCAGTTTCTCAACACTTATTCTCTGGTATCAAGAATTTGTATATGATCTTCATAATAAGACAGATCAGGTTCCAGTTCTATTACATCATAGGTGAGTATATGAATTGGTTCATGTAGGTATTTTATCGATAGTGATACTTGGAACACATCATAAATTTTGGAGAGATTTGGCGGCATTGTCAAACAGTAAGCTACAACTCCAATTCGTTCTATAATTTCAAAAGGTTCGATGTACCTAGGACTTAACTTACCCTTATCATTGAATCGTATAACACCCTTCTGTGGTGATGAATTCATGAAAACATGATCTCCTACATGAAATTCCATATCCTTCCTTCAGTTATCGATATAAAATATTTTCCCTACTTTGAACCACCTTAATGTGTTTTTGGATAATCATCACATTTTCCATTTTTCTACTATATGTTCAGGGCCTAGGAGTTTTCATTCACTGACGTCATCCCAACATGTTGGTGTGCAACATCTCTTTCCATATAATTCTTCATATGGTTCCATCTGAGTACTTGAATTGAGGCTATTATTATACTAAAATTATACCAGAGATAAATAAAGATTCTACATACCTTGAAAGTGAAGTGAGAAAACTCTCAACAAGTCTTTTATGGTTTGAATATACAATAATGATTTTTCATCAGTTTGAGGGTTTTTGGCTATGCTCAAACAAATTTTAGTATCCAAGTATTTTTGAAACCTTTTCCAGAATTTTTATGTAAAACATGGATCAAGATCAGAAACCATCAATTAGGGTACACAATGAAGTCTTACAACTTCATTACTATATTATCTCTATAAACATTCATGTGGTAAATATTATCTTATATCAAGAAAATGTGTTGACCTGGTAAGACGATCGACAATGACCTATATTAGATCATTCCTTCTAGGATTCTTTTGTATCCCCATAACAATGTCCATCATAATATCATCCAATTTCTACTTAGGTATGGGAAGAGGGTGCATGAATCTTCTAGGATGTTGTCATTCATCCTTTACATGTTGAAAAACTATACATCATAATACATAATTAGAAAACTCCCAATTCATGTTGTCCCACTATAAATGATCCATCAAATATTTATACATCTTAGTGCTACTATGTTGTATAGTGAATTTGGAGCTATGAGCATCATCCAACAATTCCCTTTTTAGATCAGGTATATCAGAAAAACAAATCATCTTCCCATATTTCAAAATTCCATCTTCATATATGAATTAAATAAATTAACCATCAGTTATAGAGTTAATTTTATTTTGAAACTACTCATCATTAGTCTGAGAACTTCATATCTAGTCTAGTAAATTTTGGTTGGAAACAATTTTAAAAAGTATTGATGTTTCACCGTTCATGGTTATTACCATATAAATTTTTACTAGATATTAAAAATAGGATCCCTTTCAACCCTCATCTTATTCATAACTACATAATCCTTTATACGCAATGAGTTGACCACCTTATTTTCCTTCCCTGGGTTATAGTGAATTTTGAAATTATAAACCTCATGTAGTTAAATACATCGTTTTTGCCTTATGATTAGTTATTTCTATGAGAAAATGTACTTCAAACTATTGTGATCAGTATATATCTAACATTTTTCACCATAATGACAGTGTATTCATATCTTGAGAGTAAATAATACCCCTAATTTCTCTATATGATGTGTGAGATAGTTTTATTCATGACTTTTTAGTTATCACAAGGCAAAATAAATAACTCTATCATTCTGCATATGGAAACAACCATGTCCTTTCATTGAAGAAACACTATAAATAACAAACCCATCATTCCATGATGTTAGATTCATGATAGGATCATTGACTAATCTTCCCTTAAATTCTTAAAAACATTCCTCACACTCTTTTTTCCAAACATATTTCACCCCATTACATGTGAGCTTGGTTAATGGGTTATCCAATCGAGAAATATTCTGGACAAAATGCTGATAGTAACCTCTTAAACCAATTAAACTGTGTACCTCAGTTATACGTGTTGGTGCTAACCATTATTTGATTTCCCTTTCCATTGAAGGATTAAAAGAGATTCTATCCATATAGAAAATATGGCCAAGAAAAGATATCACGTGAATACAGAATTCACACTTGCTGAACATCCCATATAATTTATTTATTCTTAGAGTCTTTAAAATAGTGCACAAGTTATTTGCATGATCTTCATAGATTTTGTATTATACCAAGATATCATCAATAAATAACACTAAAATGTCATTATGATATTCCTTGATAACTCTATTCTTTAGATCTATGAAAAAAAGGGGTACATTAGTTATTCCAAAAGGCATTACTGCAAACTCATAATTTCCAATCCTAGTTTAAAATGATTTATTTCGAATTTTTTCCTTCTTCACGCACAATTGATGGTATCCAGATCGAACATAAATCTTTTAAAAATATTAAGCTCCATGAATTTGATCAATTAAGTTATCAATGAGAGGTAGGGTATGCTTCTTCTTTATTGATATAGAATTGATCACCATGTCGTCAACGAGTAACCTCATATATCTATCTTTATTCTTAAAAAATTAATATGGTCTCCCCATAGAGAAGAAATAGGGACAATAAATACATTTTATCTTAATTCCACTAGTTGTCTCTTTAGTTGCACTAAATCTACACTGTCCATTCTATAACGTGTCATCGATATGAGCCTTGAACCAAGAATTTAGTCAAGGTAAAACTCAATTTCATTTTCTGGTGTATGTCAAGGTAAATATATTATTTCACAATTGGTACATCATCTATCTTAACATTCCTTTCCTCACACATAGTAATTTAACTCCCTTCCTCAACAAAAATTGAATTTAGAGGAGTTAATAGGGGTGGATATTGATGATAATTAGATGGTTATGTTTTTTCTCAAAACAAAATGGATTCATTATCATCATCATAAATTTTAACCTCATTCTTCTTACAATAAATTTTCGCATCATGTCCTGAAAGCCAATCCATACCGATGATTATATAAAACTCAATCATGTGTATGAATATAAGATCAGAACACAAAATGAATTTGAATTCAATAATGGTACAGATTAAAATAACATTGTCTCTACGATACTTCCCTTAGTAGTTTCGACCGACAACTCCCTTGTTAAGTCAAATTGGAAATATCAAATTTTATTTGTAAACTGGGAAGATATGAATTAATGTGTTGATATATAATCAAATATAACATTGGATAATTTTGAGGAAATAATTAAATTACATTCCACCACATTCACTTATAGAATCCTGACAAGGATATATTTGTTGGAAAATCCACATAATATCAATATTGCTAGAAAATTGGATGTTCACCTATACTAATAATCAAAGTCTATCTTATGGTAATAGTCTCTAATAAGATTTTTTCAAAATCTAGTTTCTGAGGTTGGAACTAAACATCTTATGATACCAACTATAACTCATTGACCCCAGTTATCTGGAATTAGTTCATTATTACATAACATTAGCATGATCAAAGGAGATAATTTCATGAAATAACGATAAGTTTAGTAGCCTTGGAAGAACTATATAAATTCATATGTTTTAAATTACATTATGAAATGTAAAAAACACTGTGTCTCCATTTAAAATAATCATATCCCTTAGCCTATCCCTGCAGGTCAGTCATGATATAAATCTTTTCATCCATGTAAAAATAATAAATAAGAAAGAGGTGAGATCAGATGCTCAATAAGGATAACAATATAGAGGAAACTATAATATGTACGCATTAAAATTTAAGGTAATGTATAAGACTAAAACACAAGCCTTTTAAAATTAAACATCAGTATAATATATAAAATATAAATCAAATAATTCCATTTACTTATTCAAATTGATATTATATTAGTTAGATAATCAAATATAATATTAATTTCTAATCTCATAATGATGGAATACATAGTTCTGGTCATTTCAACCATAAATTCATGGCCTCATTCCATGACCCTATATAAAAATTTCATCATGGCCTTGTGCCTAGAGAGTAGATTGTCTCATCACACCTACCGATTCATCTATGGGATATAGTGGGATCCACCTATTATTTACTATGTCTGATACATTCCTCATATGAAAATGCTCACACATAACATAAACATTTATATTAATATGGCACAGGAAATTTTAATACATTTACCGTAAACCATGAATGAAATAAAAATATCACCTACACAATTAAACATATAAATAAACTATTAATACAATATGGAATATTATATCATAATAAATCAACTTCAATTAAACCTAAAATTCAATAATAGATGTTGACATAGATGAAATCAATCCAAAAACACTTTGAGACAAATATCTCTTCCAAAATTGAAATTATTTAAAAGTCGCATAATTATAAAAGAGAAAATTTATTTTTAAAATATTCTTATAAGATTGTAGGGGATTCTTCAAAGGTGTTATAAAGGAAGAAAATTTTTCAATCTTCCATGATTGTTAAAAAACATTGTTTCCTTAATTTGTGTAAAAAGTCAAAAAGTACTTTGTTTGGAAAACGACGAAAATATCCCATTAAAATAAATTTATAAAAATTAAAAAATGGTTATATATGACTTTTAACCATAGCCTAGGAAATTGTAATAATTCATTTAAATACATTTGAAAGAAACATAGATGTGGATGCTAAATAAGTCATAGGAGATACATATGTATAAACAATCTTGAATAATGAAGGGATTGAAAAATCAACCATTACCATTTACTTTTCCTTAGTCTAGGGTACTTTAACCTCCTGTATAATGGTTAAATAATTGTAATTAAATTATAAAATAGCCACATATATAAATATGATATCATATACGACCCTCTAATATTGATTTGTTAATAATATTTTATTATTTTTGTTGTTTCAGATGTTTCTGATTCATTCTCTTTTATATGTTATTGATACCTAAGACATGTTTTTTTATATATATGAGGTATTTTATTCCTATCTAAAATGATATTATGTTCTTAAAATTATTTTTAACCATAAAATTAAAAAATATTTGGGAATGGGTATGATGGGGTATAAAATCTCATCGTGTCGTGGAGATGGTAAGCTTCACGTACGCACAAACGACGATATCATTCTATGGATGGTAAAAACGTATGTAATTGCATAGTTTATTATATATAAAAAATCATTAACATGTCATATTTATTATTTACATCGATCACACTCATTATTATACCGATCTAAATATTGATGTATTGAATAACAAACTACACCACGTTGTGGAGACGGTAAGGCGTACATATGATTGTATGGTGACATTGTCATTCATATGAAGGATAGAATAAATAATATGGTTGTAACATATTTATAATAAAATCTCAGAATGTATAAGTTGCTATAGTTATTATTTTAGTATGGAAATAAGAGTGACAGAGGATGTAGAATCAGAAAAGAACGTTGAAATAGGTGATAAAACGATTACCTCTTCTTCGGGTGGTTTCTTTTGATTTGAACAAAAGGGCTCCATTGGTTCGATATATGATCAATGTAAGGCCTCTAGGATGTATATAGGGTTTTTGAGAGGTGATTAGAGTAGGTTTTGGCCAAGAAAAAAGGCTTTGGAGGTGTGAATTTTAAGAGAAGGCGAAATAAAATTTTATAAGAGAGGTGAGGGGCACTTTATGAAATGCTTGAAATATTAATTTATTATAAAATTATTTTCATTTTATAATATCTCCAAATGTATTTATATATAGTATAAGGTTGGGATGGGTCTAAATCCTCCAAATTAATAGTTTTTAGGCAAGTTTATGTCACCATATTAACCTTATCTTTTAGATTTAACTCTTAGTTGAATTGTTTAAACTTTACCATGTGTTCTTGAATTTTTATACTACATGGTTAATATAGACACTATAAAATTTCAAGAGAACATAAATTTGTTCATTAATGACATATATATAATTATAAATGTCCTTTGGAATAATCTTATATTTTTAGGAATATTGTATTTTTTAATAATATAGTATTTATATTAGAACTAATTCATGTCAATTTTGACACTACATTGTATTTGTTTTTTTGGAGTCATAAAATCGTGATTACTTCGAAACAAAATACATTTAATCAACCCTAACATGTATATTCACCTATAAAATTCATTTACGGCATCAAAAGTTTGAGTTTACATTTATTATAATAATATAAATATCAATTATTTTAATATTTCATTAATAATATAATTATTGCATCATCATTGTGTCATAAATAAATATAATTAGTTAATGTATACAAATTATAAAAAATACCACGATGTTTAAAAGATTTTTATAATTATAATGAATATTTATTTTCAAATTTATCTATTTTATATCCATATATTAAAATGGTTCAGTTATTACACTTTGAATTAAACACATTTAACACTTGTTTAAATAAAATATAAATAATGTCCTAATTTAACCCAAATGGATTAAAAGGTATCTTTTTTTCCTAATGTTCATTTTGATTAAAAAAATTATCCAATTGAATTAGGATATGTGTTGGGGTAATTTTATATTGTTATAGTATTATTTCAACCTTTATTTACCCTATTTAATTTTAACCATGGTAAATAAAATTCAAAAGATAATATTCACAAAAAATTATTATCATCCTATAGAACCACATTTTACATACTGATGACATTTTTTTCTATTGAATTTTAGAAATCCAATTCACATAATCAATAAAATTACATGTTTTGCGGATTTCCAAATGTATATAGAAGGTGTATAAAAAACGTTAAAAAGTTCAATAAAAATTTATATATAAATTATTATTATAAATTTATTCCAATTAATTACATTGGAATAATTTAGATATTATGTATCAATTTTTACATTAAAATAAATTAAAATTAAAATTAAATATTTTAATAAAATATGGTTTTTAAACAAAAACATAATGTTTTTTACTATTCATCACAAAATGAATGGTTTTAGAAAAATACCAAAAAAATAACCCTAAGTTAATATTGATATTCTGAATCCAAAAAATAATTCCATTTAGAAAATTAAAATTAAAAAAATTAAAAAAATTGTGTATTACTATTCATAACTGCTTTTTTAAACAGCTAGTTTGATTGGTCATGGTGTGCTAGAATTTGTGGTTGCGTACATCGAAAGATAATGTATTATTAGAAGAGAATTATATTAATCCATGAAAATATTACAATGAAAGAATGGGGTTTTATAGGGTCAATTAATGGTCATGTATATTTTTTCTTTTAGTACCATTCTATGAGCATAGTAAAAATGATTAGGAGCATAAATTCTAATGAAATATTGATGGTGGGGAGTGTTGTGACTCAGAATTAAAACTTTTTGATGTTATAGCCTAACATGGGAGTTAACTTTGTCTTGTTTCTTGATGAGAAAACAAGATGGACATGTCTTTTCCTAAACAGGATTTGGAATGATCCATCTTATTTTTTGGTTGGGAAATGAGCACTAGATCCTGTTTTAATGTCTTTTGTTATCATTTCCTTGAAATTATTAAGTGTGCATTGGTCGTTTGAGAATGGAAAATGACCTTTTGAACAAAGTTTCACTACCAATGTATTTCAATTGATGTTTTCATTATATTCAATGTTTTATTGAAAACAATAAGTTCTGTGGTGGGAATTTTGTAATGATCTATATTTTGATAATGATTAGAATACTGAGGCTTTTGAACTTTTATTTTATAGGATGGGCTGAACTTAAAACTGAGCCAAAAAATGGAATTTCAAGAGTTGTATCACATTAAGGTGATTATTTTGTTCTAGGATTAAGGAATGTTGTGTTTCCAAAGTGTCTCAAAGAGTTTTTGGACATCCAAACTGAGAAAAACATGGTTTTGAAATGCTGTAGAGGGAGAACGGTCTGTCTGAAACCATGCAGCCCACTATAGGAGATCGTGGGGCCATATGTAGGTGATGTAGAGTCATTTAAAATTGGCTGTATATGGAATTCCAAATAGTGTTCCTAGAATTCAAATCGTATGTCTGTAGAATGTACCTAATCAGTAATCACCACATGGTTATCACATAGTTTCAAGACAATACAACCACCCCGTTCGGGGTATAGAAGTTCCCAGAAAAAGGGGTGCACTATTGGTGGATGGTTTTCTAAACCATGCATAAAATCATATTTAATAAAGGTTTATTTTAATTTAAATAAAAAACAAATTAAAATAAACCATAACTCGTACTATCCACTCTCCCTCAACCACGCGACGCACCCCTAGAGGGGTTGTCCCCTAGACGACGCGCTCAACTCCCTTTAGGCCACCTCTAAGATAAATTTTTTACCACTGGTTTCTTGACATTCATTAATTGAATCTCCACTGTGAGACTCCTCCTGCCCCATTATCTCTTGATTAGCCTAATTTTTTTCCCTCCATCACCCTATTTCTCATTCAGACAAACTTATGTTTAGGATTAACCTATATTTTTCAATTTCTTCCTTCAATTGGGTGTGCGAAGGACCTTTTAGGTCATGTTAATGCAGGTTCTAAAAATTTCCACTGACGTTGATGTAGTGCGGCTATATTCAGTCCATCAACATATTTTCAAAGAATAATTTAGGCATCGTGCTTAGATTCAAACCCTATAATTTAGAGTCTTATGGTTTTATTTTTTCCTGTTGTTTTAATTAAGGTGTGTTGCACCCTACAGTGTGATTTTGAGTCACCGGGTTTAATGTGACTCGCCTACGTATTTATAGGTAAGTATATGTGTATTTGCAGGTTCCCATGTTATATGAATATTCATCCATAGTAGGGAATATAAATGTATGGGGCTAAGTGTCCCACTGTACATATACGAAAATGTATTCGTATATGAGTTTAGATGTGTAGATGCATATAAGAATGTATGTAATGACCCCATTTCAAATATTCATGGCCATGCATGTGTGCCCATAGGGGAAGGTGTCTTTATTTGTAAGTGAATGTGTGCATGATCAGTGGGGTAAAATCAACACCTAGTTAGAGAGCGTCAAAAGCTAATGTGTATGGATGGTTTCATCATTGATGTAGGGTCCCATTCCATACCATTTAATTATAGAAATTCATTTATTTAATTTCATCTTGTACCATTCTTAGATTACAATTAATGCATTATGGTTTCATGTTTTAATCATTCCTTCAAAAAAGTTAGTGGAATTCCTAAAAGAGATGAATTAATTTTTTGATTACAAAGTCTTGAATTTGTAATAAAACTTCTCTAATGTAGTTATAATTCCTTCAAGCTAAAAATTTAGTGTTAGACATGCATTATTTTTTGGATCATTACATTGAAGCCTTCTTTTGCTTCTGCCTTTGTATGAACTGGAAGGTTTAGGGTATTGGCCTGTTTTTAAAGCTGAATGAACTTACTTATTAGTGGAATTCACCATGTAGGAATATTCCATTATTCTAATTACACCTATCCTTGAACATGAGAATATAAATATGGTTTCCATCTTATAGAGATTTAAATTATCTGGTTCATGTAAAGGGAAATGGGTAGATTGTCTTATGTATGCATGAAAAAGTGCTAATGGGAAATGAGCACAATTCATTCCTTGAAGATGTGCCTTATGTCAATATACCATTTTTAGAAAAATTTATTGAAATTAATTTAAGTGGTGTGACACACACTAAATGGTATAACATGTGTTAGATGGATTAGATGAAATTGTGAAATTGTTAGCTTTGTGCATGTATCAAGTAAAAAATCCATGTTAGGAAAATTGATTGTGTTGACCCCATAAATGATTGATCGCCTGATGATATGTTGTCCTTGAATGGATTAAAAGGGATGTGATATATTAATTTGAAAAGTATAAAAGGTACTGACTTATTAATTATATTATAATTATGGAAAGGATTGAATGATTATTGATGGGAGGAATTCCTACCACATGCCAGCATATTATATGTGTATGGGAGGGAGGAATTCAGAGCACATAATAGTTATAATATCTATGCATATATGGATGGTATGAATTCATACCCTATCATAGTATTATAAACGTTAGGGATTGGAGTCATTCTTACCCCCTGCTAGTTATCTTCTATCTGCAGATGGGAAACAGTCTTAACCCAAGCTAGATGTATATATACATTTTTGGATGGGGTGAATTCTTTCCCCATGATGGTAATATATAATTCTATGGAAGGGACACATTCATACCTCATGCCAGATATCTATTATTTATAGAAAGGAGGTGTTATTGACCCATGCTAGTTATGAATTCTTGTATGGTGGGGAGGAATGCCTACCTTATTCTAGATATATTCTATTTATGAGGGGGATGCATGCTTACCAAACACAATTTATGATATATACACACATATATTGGTATGTATAAATATATATAAATATATTGTCACATGGTCAAACTGTTAAATCAACAATGAGTCAAAACTTGTATTGTCGTCAGGTGTCATTTAAGAACTTGGATGGATTTTGTTTACTTATGTATTCCATTTATTAAATTCTCTATACATGCACACTATCTATTATATATTCCACTAGATTGAATTGGACACCTTGGGTGTAGGCCGATTGCGGTTTCCTCTCACACCATACTCGAGTACCCTTGGTATTTGAGTAGACCTTTTTTTGGACCTGGGTTGAATGAGGTATTTCTTGTACCGAGGAGTTAGTAGAAAATTAATGAGGTAAAGCTTAGGATGCTCATGGCTATCACGCATAAGGATTCACTATCTTCTTCTTATTTTTCGTTATATTGAATAGCATGCAGTATTGTTTTCCACTTCTAGTTTTTTAATATTTCAATGGAACTCATTCATCAATTGTATAAACTAGTGTTGGCCATTTTTTCTAACTTATATAAGAATCTATCTTCCACTATTTAATTACTCATATTTACTGCTTCAAGAGTTTTCTATTATTAAATAATCTATTATACCAGTATACATCTCTAATAAGAGGGTTTTGTATCCCCCTCCCACCTTTAGATACCCTTGATGCTAGTTGATAGCCTCCACAATAAGGGGATGAGGTTCTTGAGGAAATGTGACCAACCGGCCTAGCTACCAGTTTAGGGGAAAACCTATCTATGAAGTTATTTGTTGAGAGGCCAAATTATTTCTTGTGTTTTCAAGTAGAGTAAAACCACAAACCTAATGCCAGTAATCTATCCCCGATGGAAGCACACCTTTAATAAAGGCCATTTCTTACTTTATTAGATTAATATGTTACCCAGATTACCTTTCATATAGATTAATGATTTTCAATACTGAGTAGCATTTGTGTGTGTTTTCACATTAAAACATTAGGCTATCATCTTTAAATATGATATGAGAAATATGTGGTTCATTATGACAAACCTTTTCACTGTGGACAACTCAGTGCTTCACCACTAACAAAAGGAGATGAGAGAATACATATTCCACCATAGTGAGAAGATAATGATAATATGGATCCCCTTGCTGCAATCCCCTCAAGGATTAAAAAATTTCTAATGGAGAACCATTAATATCGATTCTGAATAAAACCAATGTAATAGATATCACAATAAATGAAACCATTTAACCCCAAATCCTAAAATGTAAAGTAAAAGTTTAAGAGAAGGACACTCAAACCTATCATAAGATTTCATCATATCTAATTTCACAATCCTCACAACATTAACTTTAGATGAGTGGGTATACATGGAATGGATTTTTTGAAAAAAAATGGATATGTTATTTTTGATGGACCTCATTTGGATAAAGCATATATGATTTTCAATTAAAAAGATTCGGATAAATCCCTAAAGTTGGGTCACTAGGACCTAGGAAAAAATTATACAAGAATCATTAAAAATGATTATTAGCTAAAACACTCAAATTCACCAATGGTTATGGGTCATAAGAATGATAGTAATAGTAGTATCATTCAAATAATAAAAATATTGTATTATTTCCCACAACTCATTACATAAGAAAATAAAATTTTGCCAAATATTATGCAAAATTAATCTGAATAAAAGTTCATGGAACCTATTTGGACCAAGGGTCATTGTTAAATAGAGTTTTATAATTTCCCCATGAACTATATAATAAAAAATCTCCCTCTCTAGGTGTCAGTTCATATACATTTTAACTATATTCAGGAAAAAGTTAAACAACTTAGATGGGATATCAATGATACCCGCCTTATAGTGATTGATAAAAATAGAATAATTTAGTGGATTTCAGTATTATTATGTGAATATATTCTTGTCAGATCCTCCATATTGGTAATATGTGTTTTCCTCCTCCTTGTAGATTATCATTGATGGGAAAAAATAGTATTCTGATAACAATCACTTAAATGGGATTCTATGGCCATAAGTAACCAATAAATCTCATTCTGCCTAAATATTGAATACAAACCATTATCTAATGACGAGATTACCTACATAGAAAACCACTAAAAGGAATACATATGATTTCTTTTATGATATTCTTTGAAATATTTATATGTCTATTAATGTTCCTAAACATAATTGAGCACCACTACTTCAGACCGTATGTCACACTACAAATATTGGAGGAAAAGCACTAATCCTACCCCTCCCAATCCATATTAACATCAATCTCACAGTTCTCATCGTGGAATCACAAACATTCAAATTTAATGGAATGTATATGCCTCCTCGTTTCCAATTGAGGAACCATTGATAGAATGAGTGGGTTGTAGTCGGATGGAATTGTGAGGAAATGAACAACCATGGAGGCTCTAAAAGTGATTTCCAATCATCTTATGCCTAATATTTGTCCAAACATTCACTAATATGTCCAACCAATGATCTAATCCATTTATAGGTAAACATATTTTCATAATATTTGTCGTCTTGATATGAGTCTAGTAAAAACGAATTATGAAAATCTCCCATAGTTTTATCACACTTCAATATCGCTCTATTTTCCTGATTCATCATGATCTCATCGAAGTATCCCCAACCAAAATAGAACCAGGAAAAAAAGTTCCAATATCAGATCAATATATTCATATATTTTCATTTATAATGACTACCAGGCCACCCATAGAATCTAATGAATGACCAAGACAGAGATCCGATGACCGCAATCACCGCTGCAATATGATTGCATGAAAAAATATTAATGTTGACATTAATACCCTCATTTCAAAGGTGGAAAATTAATCTAGATATCCCCTTTATTCCAAAAAGTAATATGTTCATAAATCTAACCTTTTATACCAAAAATCATGCATCCTTTTTTTCTATCATAGATTCAAATATAAAAAATATAACATGGAAATATATAGAACTCCAAAAATTGAGATCATGAACCATTTGGGGGTTTCTAAGCCCCCAACGGTTCCAAAAAAATATTTTCATTTACCCAATATGGGTTGGATCACACTATGATCCACCTATGAAATGTCAATGAAATATCTATCACCCGCCTCTTTCCACATCATCAGACAATTATTAGTAAGCTAGTTTTTTTATGTTCCAATTTTGTTTTACAATCATTGTACTGAGAATATCAACACCTTGGTCCCCTATTAGTCATAATCCATGTAAGACACATTTTCATTGCAAATGTTGTTAAAACCATCATGTATTCTCTAACATCGGAAGATATACCAAGAGTTTCTTTGTCATGGAGGGGTTTTCAACATAGAGTGACCGTACAAAACTTTTTCTAATCAAAGACATGATCATTAGATTTAAGACAAATTTGGCTTGATCTAGGAGGTATTCCAAGTTTAACATTGGACATGCACACCATGTTTTCAGATGATATAATCCTATCCGGGGAAACATAACCCGAAACACCAAACAACTTTTCACATCCCCTAAGGGAATCCTAGAATTCCTTTTTTCTGAGATCTTTTGAATGCACTACCTCATGAATCCCTAAGGGAAACCATGATACCAGTTGAATAACAATCCTATTCTGAACTTATGCATCGAGGGAACAATGGGGTTAGTTAGATTCTCTTTATCCCTATGTTTTTCTTCCTCCATAACGTAGGATATCAAGTGGTTTTTTCACAGAGAAAAGAGAAAAATTTCCTGACCGCATTCCAAAATATTATATATTTCTCAACCAGAACACTCTCTTCCAGGGTGGATAGTATGGAAACAAAAGAATCATAATATTGATATCTCTCAAAATTTAAATAAAATATACATATTCCATTCATCCATAAACATAAATGATCCTCTAAAATATGGGACTCTGATATTAACAATGACCCTTATCTGTATAAAAGTTCTCTATTTAGTAGAATATGATCTATCGCATTCAATAAATACCTCAATATAGTTTCCCATTTAATTCTTACTGAATTTAGAACTCCCCCAAAAATGAACTCCTGAGATAAAAATAAATAATGGTGAATTTTATTAACACATGTTCTATAAATCTCCATCACATTTAAGGGATTCAATAAATATCATATAGTATTGAAAATATTGTGGTCTTTTGAGGAGAATCATTCTTTTATCATCATAATCAATGAATTAAAAAACTTAGTGTTTATAACTGATCTCCCAAATGGATACCCTATCCTTCACATAATATATAGACTATAAAATATTCTTCATGGATATAGCATTGAAAGGCTAATCTGAAATTAATTTTCCTTCCAAGAGGATATTCATATGATGTTTCAGAAAGACAAATTCATTACTCGAAGACATATATGAAGAATTTTTTTTGATTCATTGCTTAAGAATAATGGTTTCATCCCAACATTGTTAAAGGAGGTTGGTTGGGTTGGTGGTGGGTGTACAAACCCCACCAAGCCTCCAACGAGAGAAGTTAATAGGAGGGTGGAGATGTATTATATAAAAGGGGATCTCACACAATGGTTCAAACATCACATTCAACAACATCATCAATCTCATTTTTGTGTTACCATTTGAGCAGTATTTCATGAGACGTTTTCCCCAAAATATTCATGAGATATTCGTACAAGTGGTTTATCCCCAAAATAAGTGAGGTATTGTGTATCCATATTTTCCACATAAGCACATACAAGTTCATAGAGATATTTCTCACCTTCGTTACCATAAGTTTTCCCTTCACAATTCTCATCAGTCCATTCCCATTGTGAGTTTTGCATCTGATGACATCAGATTATCCCAAAGACAATATTTTATTCTTCAGGCCCTTCACGTGGCGTGATCCGTGGATGGGCCATACAATTCCATAATGTATATTCCGTTTTATGGTACTGAAACCAAAGATCATTGGGGTTTGATCATTCAACATGTACACAATTCCTTTTAGAATATTTTCATATAGGTCGAATAATTCCCATAGATTTGTCATGTGCCATATTTATCCTAAGTCGATAATCAATGAATTTTCAATATGTTTCATGCTACCAGTAGTCGTCACCTCATCATGGAATAATATATCTCCTTTTCATGAAATACTAACCACATTCCCCTAAGATCTTTTTCATCACTCTTCTTATTTCAATAGTCTTTCTTTACGACCCCCTTCTTGACACAATTGAAACATGTGACATTGTTCATCTAACTCCTTGATTTATTCCCTCCAAGATTTAGGCAAAAACTAAAACCACACACCATCATCCTTCCTCTCTACATTGACAAACCTTCTGTTTTGTGTGAAGTTGTCTGTCTATCCTCCTTGCTATATTTTCCATAAAGAGTCGCAGATGAAAAATCATTAATGAGAAGCATATCCATCAAGAAATTGTTGTTGAGGATGATAATAAGTTGGTCATACGAATCTGGAAAAATCTGGAGGAGAATCTATGAATGTTCAGTATCTACAATTTAATAGCCAACTTCCATGAGTTGACCGGATGAACATAACCCTATTTGATTAAAAAAAGGTGATGTAGAATACTATAACAATTTCTAAAACCTTTCTGGAAAAAGAAATGAATACCGCCTGTTATCTGATAAAAACATATCCTTCAATGATGATTGATCTGAAGTCACCGATGGAGATGTGTACTGGTAAACCTGCTGACTATACCTGGTTACATTCTTTTAGAATTCCAGTATATGGATTGATTAATGGATAGGAATGATTGAATATGGATTCGAGATCTAGGAAATGTATCTTCTTGGGGTACACTGATGGTGTTAAGGGGTATCATTTATGGGACCCCACTACCTCAAATTTATTATCAACATATATTTAATTTTTGTATAAGACAAGGTGAAAATGACAACTAACTACGAAATTAAGAAAGAGAATATTGATACTAAAATAGTCGATGTAGAGGAGAAGTCTAAGGATGAATCAGATTATTCTAAAGCATTAACAAAGAATGATGATTAAGTATCTGTTGAGTCTAGACCATGATGGTTAAATCAGGAGAAAAGGGAAACAATATGGCACTCAAAATATATAACTAAGATAAATATTGTGTATTGGTTATTGATAGAGGATTGAGACCCATCTTTATTTTTTAAGGAGACCTAGAGTTTATATGTATCCTCATGGATAGTGGTGATGATGGGGGAACATGATACCATACATAGAAATAGGATATTGTATCTTGTTCCATTACCTTATTAAAGTAGGGATATCAAAAACAAATTGGTCATTAAGATCATGCTGGATTGAAAGAACATGGTTGAAATATATTTTCATGATTGGTGGTAAAATTATTTTCTCATAATAAAGGTATTGATTTCAATGAAATATTTTCTCTTGTTGTTAGACTGAAAAATGATTGGTTATTTATGGTTATGTGCATAACATACTGTTTACATATTGAGTTTTTGGATGTGAAGACAACTTTTCTGAATAGTGATCTTGATAAAGCAATATATATGCTCCAACTGTATGGTTTATTAGAAGAAGTCAAAGGGAACATGGTTTTCAAGTTTTAAAAATCTTTGTACAGTCTGAAACAGGTGATGAGGTGTTGGTACAAGAGATTTAATTCATATATTAGGATTCTTCGATATAGCACACTTCATTGATATCCTTGTGCACATTTCAGGGGATCAATGGTAATGATTTCATCATTATTCTATTGTATGTGGATGAAATGTTTGTTGCAGGCCCCAACAATGATCTGATTGAGGAGACGAAGGGATAGTTGGATAAGGTTGTGGATATAAAAGACTTGGGACTAGCAACCAAGATTATTGGGTTGCAGATTTATAATGATTGAAATAATTGGAAGATTTATCTATCATAAAAGTGTTACTTATACAAAGTCTTGAAACACTTCAACATGATAAATTTTAATCCAATATCTAATGCTCTTCTCGTAAATTTCATGTTTTCCTCAATAATGAGTCGTAGAAGTGATGTAGAGAAGACAAAAATGACTTGTGTAGCATATGTATTAGTAGTGGGAAGTTTGATGTTTGTTTTGATTTGTACTAGACCAGTCATTGTAAATGCAGTGGGAGCAGTTAGTCAGTACCTGGAGAATCTCAGATGGGATCATTGGAGAAAATTGAAGAGGATCTTGAGATACATCAAAGAGACTTCAGATTCTGAATTATGTTATGGAGGATCATATTTCTCTATTAAATGATATATTGATTTAGATTTTTATGGTGATTCAGATAGGAGGAAATATACTAATGGTTATGTGTTTACTCATACAAGAGGATTCATGAGATTGATTTCAAAGATACAGTCAATTTTGGATTTATCCACAATAGATGCAGAGTATATGGAAGCTATATAGGCTTTCAAAGAAGCGATTTGGACAAGAACGTTGGTGTAAGAGCTCAGAACTAGACATAAAAAGATTCCATTGTTTTGGGATAGTCGGATTCCATTGCACATTACAAGGAATCCTTCTTTTCATTCCAGGATGAATTACATCATGGTACGATATCACTTTTTCTGATATGTGGTGGTGAACAGAAGTTTGGATATGTATAAAATTCATACTGAGGAACTTTTTTCAGATTTCCTAATGAGGGAAATTAAATCTAATATGTTATGATGGAGCAGATCCATGAGTGGACTTGTAGAGACTTGAGAAACATGATTGGTGGATAGATTTTTTTGAGCTATGATTGGTTCTCAATCCAATGTCCAAGTGGGAGATGTGTTGGTAGAATTGTTTAGTCCTGATGGAGTCTCCTCCACATTGTCAGAAGGGGTGAGCTAAGTCGGTTGTGGGTGGCCACACCCCACCAATCCTATAATGGGAGAAGGAAGTAGGAGGGGAGTATATGTATCCTATATAAGGGGATATCCTTCAAATGTTATATAATCACCTTATGTAACATCATCAATCTCATTTTACTGTTACCATATGAGTAGTATTTCATGAGGTGGTTTCCCCACTATATTCAATAGAGATGTTTTCGAGTGTTTTCTCATTGTAATAATTGAGGGATTTTGTATCCACTTTTACGCCATATTGATCTTTATATTTTCCTGTGGTTTTCCCCTTCTATTTTGGGGGGATTTCTACATTACATTTGGTGTCCGTTTATTTCTATATTTTTCACTTTAATTTATATCATAATTATCTTTTCATTGGGGGGCCAATTATTTTTTGTTCACAACAGAATCTTATTTATCAGTCATTCCTAGGAAACACAACTGATTAATCCGATTTTTGTCTATTTCATTGATCTCCTATAGAAGGACTGGCCAAAATCAAAGCGACTAACCAAAAATGATATTTAGTCAAATAGAAACACCGAATGTGGGGGGTCGGATGCCGTGAGACCGTCGAATCGACCCCATTATAGGGAGGATAGTCAAGGAGAAAATGTAGCCTAATATACCTTGAGGGAATGTTTTAAAGAAAAATATGTGGGAAGATAAGGATAACTGGAGGGAGATTAGGTATTTAGATATAGACCCACCGATGATGAAGAATGATCAATGCCTAACAAGATCTAAGCCCGTGAGTGAGATTGGGTGAATGAGATGAGGGACATCACTATGGGAGCAATGAGAAAAATACAATAAGCGGGGGAGTAGAGAATAGAAAATATATGGTATATCAGATGCATCAACTAAATATGCAATAACACTTGCGAGTCACCTTTGCATCAAGGAAACCAAAAAATAGCTCCAAACCCTAGGATGGCCTTTGAGAGATTCTCTCTCCTTAGGAGAGATTATTTATATGTATGAGTATGTTAATGGAATATGATTAAAAATATAATTTTTTTAAAAAATATGACCATTTTATTTACATTATATAAAATCAATATATATGTTAAATAGAAATATATATGTAATTTATATAAATAAATATGTCTTTTTTATTAATAATTATATATATTAGTTTATAATATAATAATATTTAAATAAATATTATTATATATATATATATAAATTACAATATGTAAATATCACAAAATAAACATACATACATTGATATGTATATATTTGTATTATTGTAATTCTATTTGTTGTTTGTATATAAATATATATATTTGTATCCATATATGTTGCTATAAATATATTAAAATATATATAAATATATTTGTTTAGAAGAACATTACTTATATATATATATATATACTCACAAACATGTATATATAGAGGGTGAGAGAGAGATAGAGAGAGAGAGAGTCACACACAAACACAGATTTACACATACACATGCACAATTATAACCACAACTCTATAATCAAAAATATTGTGCACTGTTCTTTTTCAACAATAACATGAAGAACTGATAAATTGGTAGTTTTTTCCATCATAGATAAAATTTATGATAAATGGTTACATTATCCATGCTAAAAAAAGCATTGTAAAAAATTAAAACCTTTATAGTTGTTTTTTGTGTGTGCTGAAAATGGTTATATTTATGAACACATTTTCTAGCACTGATACTAGAATATCTATTACTACATGTTATAGCTATAATAAAATGTGATCATCTAAGGAAAAAATTATAATTTATTAAAAACAATATTTAATATTGAAATATATATATTTTGATATATATATAATTTTCTTTAATACGACTTATACAATAAAAAATATGTATTTATACTTAAAATATATGTCATATAATTAGTTTTAAGTAAACGAAAAAATAATATTAATTAAAAATATTGATTAATGATAATATAAATTTAATAGAATTTTTTTTATCAATGATTTATTTCAATTTGAAGCTTTTATCAAATAATAAATATTTAATTATTAAATAAAAATATTGGCTTAATATATATAGTTACACTTAATTTTCCATACGGTAATTTCCCATTTATGTAATTTATTAAATTTTATTGAAACATGAATACACAAATAATATATTTATCATATTATCATTTTATATTTTATTTTAATAATATAAAATATATAATATATAATATATACAATGTTTTTAATTTTTGAAATATGCCAATTTTTTTACATTTTTTTCAATATAACTACTTATTAATTTTTAGTAAATATATATACATATTATTTCATTCATTATTATTATTATTTATTACATTTATAATTTTTAAATACATTTTTATAAATTCATTTCTAATTTTTATTTGTTTAGTTTTTTTGTAATTTTATTAATTTTAGTTTTTTTATAAATTAATTTAATTATTGTCACTTATTTATATTTTAAATATTTTTTCAATAAATTTAATTTTAATTAAATTTCACTCATTCTTAAGATTCATTAATTTAATGTTATTTATTCATTGATAATATTTTCTATTTTTTATTTTTTAAATTTTATTCATTTTTAATATTTATTGGTATAATATTATTTATAATTCAATCATTTTGAATATTTTTTGTTGATGATTATTCATTAATATTTGTAATATTTTTAATAATGAAATATATTTCTATTGCTATATATATATATTGTTATTCCTTTAAAAAAGGACTAAGTCGTGGGTTTGGAAACCAAACCCATGACCCAAATTATTACTAAAAATAAAACATGAAAAAAAGGAAATGTGGTGATCCAAATGCATCTAAATTCCCACATCAGAAGGAAAGAAAAATAAAATAAGTCATTACCCATTAGATACACCTAATTTCTAGAAAATGAACTTCTACCCATCATATGAGTCCTCTATAATAGAGAAGATCCTTAATTTTCTGTCTTGGCCATGAAAGTCCATCTATTGATCTGATTAGATATCATCTTCAAAATTAATAGATATCGACTATTGAACTATCATATAGTCATTAATGTTGAATATATTCAGCTCCATTAGTGAGAAAATGACATCTCAGTATGAGAAAATCACAATAGGCACTTCCTAGATGAGACATTCAATTGTCCATTCTACTTCCTTGTCTTCGATAATTAAAATGGAAGTGTTTTTATCATTAAATATGACATTATTTATATTATTCCTTTTCAAAGGTGGCATTCTATTTTTTCATTAAGCCAAAAATGTTTGTTTGGTAGGACCACACCATGCTCTCAGTGTCATCACCGCTCTTTCATTAGTGATTTGGATGCTGAAATTTTAGTGGGAAGTCTTGGAAATCCTTAGAATCCACAATGATCTCCTACTCCTTATCTTTCTCATTCCAAGTGGATGTGTCATAAAAATGCACAATAAGAGGTTATTCAAGAATTATAAGAATAACCTCCTAAAATCCCTCAGCTTCCACCACCTTATAATTTCCTTTTCTTCTGGAAGAAGATTGTAAATCAAGCATCATATCACTATCTACTTTCTTTTGGAGAGAAGAACCATTATCTATATGGCCCCCCCCAACATAAATATCATCCCAAAATTCTTTTAGAACTTATACGGTGAAACCAATCCCATCCATTTGGTTTGATAGAAAGAACACATGAAGGCAAGGTGCCATCTTACCTCAGTGCAGTATCTACTATTGTCCCCTTTGTTTGACTAAAATTAGAACGACTCTCTTGTACAAAAGATTCAAATTGAATCAAAATTAGACAAATCGGGAAGTAGAATCCGCCACATGGTTCCATGCCTATATCAAAAGGAGCCCATGAACCATGATCATAAACCCCTCATTTGAATATATTAGAAAATGAAGTACTCTAGATGACATGAGTATCTAGAGATACAACATCATCATTCTCCCCCCTTATAGATCTTTTTTCTCTTGGGACTTGGTTTCCCACATAAATTTTCATCACTGAAAGGAATTATAGATTTAAAATCATTAGAAACATTCCTTGCAATCTTACACATAGAACATAACATGTTCTTTTGATATTCTATATCATATTAGCCAATACAGGACAAAATTCTACAAAAGATGGACATACATTTAAATTGGATTTATAATTCTATCTTGAAATCACCCGCATATAAGAACACATTTTCAATAAGATCAGATGAAAAAAAAATATAAGACAATACCTTTGAAAAATGGCCATTCAAATCTCTCTTAGTCTCCCTATAAATTTTATTTGGAGGCCCTACAATAGAGGGGACTTCCCATATGATTTAAGGATGCTATAAAAACCAACATAGGCCCTTAATTCTGATCCAATCTCTGGTAAATGATCTCTTATATGAGAGAAGGTTTAATAGGGGATCCCATTCATGAATGATGAGAAACCCAAGATTTAGAGAGATCCGACCAACACTCTAGGCGATAAAATTTAGATTCTTCGAGGAGACAATAAGAGAATAAAATCCCCTATAGATTGAGATCAGTCTCCAATCATCAAATAAACAAATTTGGTGAAGTTGGATCCCCAAATACTCTAGAATATATAGAAACTATTTCTGAGTTACCGAGATCCGAGCTATAAGGGAGAAATTTTATTAATTAAAAAAGTCTTAAAAAAATACAGAATTTTCACCATGTAGGAAATAGATGCATTCCATGTAATCGTCTTGTGCAATTATTCAAAATCATCATAATGAATAGTGAAGAAACTATTCTTTGAACCATCAATATTTATGTCCTTAGTAGTTATCATTTGGTGAAAATTTGATTTCATTACCTCATCCAAGCACGATAGAGCTTGAAATTCTTATGGAACACCATTCTCCAAAGATGTAACCCTCTATGGTTGAATAAAAACATATTTTGGGTGGAAATAGGAATAAAAGGACTTCATCATGGATAAATATCAACAAATTTCTATAAAATATCATGGAAAGTTCATAGTAGAGCTCCTCAACATTGCCTCTGAAATTGTTTCTTAAATATAAGTTATGTAATAAAAATATTTATTTAAATTATATATATACATACCCCAAATATGTATATAAATTTATAAAATTAATAGACCTTATTCCTTATTTATTATTTTTTCAAAAAATTAATTTTTTAACTAAATTTCAGTAATGTGATGTGGGGAGCTAGGTTTTATCAATAATGTAGATATTAGGGAGGGGTTATTCTAAGGTTTATAGTCTTTAGTCCATCAGGCCATGTTTTGAACCTTGTGAAACTAGGATAACATTCCATGTTTGGGTTACATCACAACCTAGTTAAAAAGAGGGTTATCCAAAACCAAATACAATTCTAAAGGACTTTTAGCCCTTTGGAGTAATGTATATATTATAAAAATGTTAATTATTTATTCAATTTAATATATATCCATGATATATATATACATTAATTCATCTATGGCATATACATAATTAACACATTTTATATAGAATCATAAACACCCATAATATTTCTATAATTTATCAATTTTTAGTAATCATTTTGAAATTTTATTTATTAAAATAATATATTTAATATATTATGTTTTTAATCAGTATATTTGATTCAATTTTCACATTTTTATTTATCATATAATGTTTTTTACTATATAATATTTTTTATACTTTATTAATTTATAATATTATTTATTCCTTAATAGTAGTAATTATTTATTAAAATATTTTTTTATTATATTCAACATTTATTATTATTAAATTAATATTTTTTTATTTTATAAATTTTTAAAATTAATTCATACATGGTTATTCCTTAATGGGAAATGTTTTTATTATGGTTGTGATTTATATAATTAATATGTTTTCATTTCCATTTGAACATATATTCAATTTTTTTAGTAATATATATATTTAATAATAATTATTTGTTTTTTAATATTTTTTCAATATATTTATTTGTAATCATTAAATGTTAACATTTTTAACATCCATTTATTTAATTAAAATTGTTCAAGGAGGGTGATAAAGGAGAATTGTAGAAACTATTATCACTACAAGCACACCAGGAGAATTGACCTTGAGACCTCCCAAAATACCCCACATAGGATATCCACTATGATAGTCCCCCAGGGGAAATATTCAATCATTTAATGTTATGTAATATTATTTATTTAGTAAAAATGTTAATGTTTATTTATATTTTATTTAATTTAAATACTTATTCATTTAGTTTTTTGATAATTTATTCATTTTTAATATTTGTTTATAAAAATTCGATTTACGTCATAGGAAGAAATTCTTCTTACATGGTATATGTATCCACATGGATTTAATGGGTTTCATTTTCCTTTATTCCCCTGGTTTTAATTTTTTCACATGAAGCGCCATCCCCCAACCCTGGCGGTCTAGAATTTATTTAATGGTTTACCTCACCCATTTCCGAATCCATCAATTCTCAAATTTGTTGGGAACATCAAAGGGTTTTTTTGGATCTAATATTATGAAAAGGGTGCTAAGTCGTCATATTCCCCCCAATTACATATATGTTTATGTACTTCAACCACTGGAGGACTCGATTCTAATTGAAATCAATGAATAATGTTTGTGTCAATTTTCATCTTTCTTTGAATCATGGGTTGCTTTTTTCATTTTTATAGTCATCTTGGACACAATCATTCTACATGAAATTGTAATCCCAAGGTGAATCATGATAATTTCCAAGTAGATGACTATGAGGCAAGACAACATTGTAGGGGAATTAATCCATAAGAGAGGGATAATCTTCATGGGGTAATTACATTCCATGATGGTGATAATGAAGTAATGTTAATCCAAGGATTTTGGTTAGGTTACTTTGAATGTAGAGCATCCAACATCATATTATTAAGTAGTTATCTAGGTTTATCAACCAACGTTGAGAGATAGAACAAATCCATGTAGATAAAACCTAAAAAGGAAATAATATTTATTTATGGTTTTTTAGATGTGTAGTTGGGCTAAGGAGATTTTATATATTGAAATATTTGGCAGGAAAACCGATCATCCTATAACCATATATATATATCAATATATGATGGAATGTGAATACTTGAGGATTATATAAGCCATAATATTTTATAGGATGCTTATATGGATAGGGAAATTTTTTATCAGTTCGCTACAAATCTAAAGATAGACTAAAGTTATTTCCCATCTGGGGATACATCAACAATTCATGTTGTCCACAAGAAGAATCGTTTTATTTTGGTGTCAACCAATATATTAATGAGTCATAAACATTATCACCCATATCATGATGATGTTAAATTGAATAAAACAAATTATAAGAACAATATAATGTACTAGGATGTTGGTCCTCCATTTGAATTCGTGCAATATGGTAATCATGCTGTAGAATATTTTTCCTCACCTTGGACTATCCTAGATGTTGACTCATTTAGATGTCATAAGCATTCATATAAGAACTAAATGCCAATGATATTTATCATTAATCGAAGACTCAATTAATTAATTATAATATTGATTGGGGAAAATAATCATTGATCAAATGGAAGAATACATATAGTCATAAATATTACAGTTTTGTTTACCAATAACCATAATACTAGATCCATGAAGAAGCTTTTATATCCTATGTAGGATCCCCTTTAGTGGTTATCGATGACCAATACCAGCAAGTGAATTAATGTAATATTGTCATGTATGCCAGAAAAATAACATTTCAACAATCCTCCCATGATTTAATTATGCATTCTAAGGTGATAGTGGATGATAGATTTACTAGTCTGGCATTATTTTAATATATCAAACTGATCTACGAAAGTGTTCACTATGTTGAAACCATATTCCAGTACTTGGATTGGATCAATACTCAAAATATAATTCTTTTATGGAGCTTCAACTAAGTTAATATCTATCTAGAATAATTTCTTAGAATCATTGAGAATATGGATGCCCTAACTGGTGATCACATTCCCAATAAGAAAAAATGTTGTAAGTTTTACTTTGAATGGCATCATATAGGGGACCATAGATCAAATAATCATATGATATTTTTGGATTATATGGAAGACCCATTATTGGTCAAACATATTTTAGTCACATCATGTTTAGTCTTATCTACAACAACAAATATGGCCTCTAACGTCACTAAAATTGGGCATTGTCAGGATAAAAATTTCATGATTACCAGAGAAAGGATAAAAGAAATAGAATTTTATTAGCACTAGAAAATTGATGATAAATGAACAATTTATCAATACTACAAAAATACCAGCTAAAATGATCCTTTTCAATGCTTCTTTAAGAATATATAAAGGACACCCTTTTCAGTGGTTTTATGTAGTGCTGATAAAGGAAAACCGTTAGCAATGCCATTTAAATCATTGATAAAGTGTCCCATTATTGGAGATTTAAATTTAACTGATAATGGGGAATATTTCTATAGGTTACTCTTAAAATTAAAAAACACTATAGAATAATAAAACCAAAAATAGAAAAAATGGTTTCCAATATAGTTTATAAATACAAAATTTTAATGAAATACTATTTACAACACAATTCAAATAAAACAAAAATATTATAGACATTTAAAACATTAGTATTTGTGGTTAAATAAATATTAATATCTCTATAATTTAAATACATTAATGTTTATTTTTCTTTATCCCTTGAACCAATTTCATTCTATTTTAAAACAAACCACCCCAGTATGAGGAAATACATGAACCTCTATAATAACACTGTTCTTATGTTTGTAATATAATAAAAAAAAATTTAAACATATTGTTTAAATTTTAAATTAAAAACATAAACTTTGAGTCATATAATTTGCACCATGTATCAAATATATTTTTGGTTGATTCTTTCACCAAAAAAAATTTCTTATTCTTCTTCAAGCATTATCTCTATGAAAAATATCTACCAATGTAATATATAAAACAAAAAGAAGTAATTAATTAATAGTTGATAAAATTATGAGAAAATAATATAATCTTGTTTTGTTATTTTTAGTAATGTGATGCGTGTTTTAAACGAAAATGGATCTTATATATCAAAATCATGAATATTTTTTCATACTGACCACATAGTGTGTCATATTGATTTATGGTTAATTCAAATATGTCTAGAATTTCTGTTAGATTATTATACAAATGTATCAAAAAAATCATAATGCGTTTCTTTAGTTTTGAGATTGTTGAGTTTTTCTTACTAAAATTCTATTATAAACATAATCATGCATTTTGAATAATACAGATAACCTCATGTGTTAGTTTGATGTCATAATCATTCCAAAATTTCACAAATGACTTGATAATAATTTCCCAAAATTATCAAGATAATTCATGTTTGTTTTCATGGTTTTCATTGAGTGATACACTTTTGTAACTAAAATGTAAATTTTAAACATATAATAGACACTTTGAGTCATACTAGGAACATTTTGTATTAGATTGAGGTGAAACTGATTTCTAGACAACAAAAATGAAATATCGATTATTTTTAAAAAGTATTAAAACAATCAAAATGGGTTCTCTAAATTTTTTATTTCACTTTAATGTTTTACTAATTTTATAGTGATTATTAAATATAAAATACACACTTGGAGTAACACTAGTGACACCAAGAATTAGATTGAGTTTTCACAAATATCTACAAGTCTCAAATGATTCATGGATCATAGTCATAAATTATAAAAAAAATCTGAATGCAATTATCCAGTTGTGAGTATATCACTTGTCTTTTTTTACTAAAATTCCATTTTATTCTAAATAACACACATTGGTTCATACATATGACATAGTGTGTTGGTAGGATATGACAATTATTACTAAATGTCTCAAATTACTTATGAATCCTTTTTGTAATGGAATACCAGATGTTTTTTTGTCATTCGTGAGTGACACACTAAAATGTCAATTTTAAATTTATTACTAACACTTTGAGATATATCAGGAATATAATTCATCATATTGAGGTGAGACTTATTAATTCTTTTAAAAAATGACATATATGTCATTTGTAAAAATATAAAAACCATATAAATGTGTTTCCTTTTTTTTCATATGTCTATTTATTTTTTAATAAAATTATTTTAAGTTTTAAATAAAACGACAAAATTGGAGTCATAATGGTCACACCATGTGTTATATTGTGGTGTGAATGATTCTTAATCATCAAAAATGTTTTTTGAATAAAATTCCAAAAAAATTTAAAAATATATAATGTGTTTTCATGATTTTGATTATGTCACATTTATTTTTTACTGAAATTTCATTTTAAATTGGAATCATGAACATTGAGTCACAATAATCACATCTTGTGTCATTTTGACAAGATACTGATTATGTTTCCTATATTTTTATTGAGTGACACAATTTTTTTACTAAAATTCCTATTTTAAACTGATAATTGAAACTTTGAGTTATATTGGGTACACTATGTATTAGATTGAGGTGATAATAATTAAAATAGATATAAAATGACTTATAATTCATTTTTATATAATATAAAAAAATACTAATGCGTTTACACAATTTTGAGTATGTCACTATCCCTTTCAACCAAAATTAATGATAATGTTAAATAAAATGACACACTTAAAGTCGTACTAGGAATATAGGGTATTTGATTGAGGTGTGGCTTATTAATACATTTAACATATGACTTATGGATTAATGTAAATAATAATAAAAATACTAAAACTAGGTTTCATTGGTTTTGAGTAAGTCCAATCTATATTTTACAAAAATTAATATCAATTTTAATTAAAAATAAATATTTTGAGTCATACCGATAAAACCCTACATCAAATTGATGTTTTGACTAATTCCTAAACCTCAAAAATAAATTATTGATTCATTTAATAATGTATATAATAATCTAAATGATTTTCTCAGTTTTGAATATTTATCTTTTTTTATTAAAATGAAATTTTAAACTAAAAACACACACATTTGATTGTACTATTAATAAAATATCGGTATAACATGATACTAATTTATCCACATCAAAAATGTCTTTTGAATCATTATCCTGTTTTTTCAAGACAGTCTGAGATGTTTTTCTTTGTTTTTTGTTATTGAAATACTTTTAAAACTTAAATTTTAATTTTAATCTTATAATTTAAACGTTGAGATACACCAGCCACACCATGTATTAGTTTTAGGTGAGGCTAATTCATACAAAAAAAAATTTCTTATGGATAAATTACCTAAATTATCAAAACATTATGAAAATAATTTATTAGTTTTGAGTATGTCACATTTATTTTTTCACTAAAATTACATTCAAATTAAAAAATACACACTTGAAGCCATAAATGGAACGCTTTATATTAGATTAATGTTAGATTAATTCATACATGTCATAATGTCATATGTTCATTTTTCAAAAGCATGAAAATAATCTGAATGAATTTAATCAGTTATTGAGTATGTCAAATTTTTTTTATGAATGTTAATTTCAATTTTATATAAGGAGACACACTTGGAGTCATAAAAATCAATTCATGCATCTGATTAATGTTCAGTTGAGTCATAATTGTGAAATATTAACTATGGATAATTTTCCTAATTTATAAAAATAATCTGAATATCTTTGTTTAGTTTTGAGTAAGTCATTTTTTTTACTGAAATTAATGTCAATTTTAATTTAAAATTCATAATTGTAAACATACTAGTCACACAACTTGTTTTATTGATGTGAGGCTAGTTTCTATACATTGAAAATGACTTTCAGATCATTGTTTATAAGTATCAAAACAATATAAATGTGTTCTATCCATTTTGAGTACATGATGTGCGTTTCAAATTTAAATGTAAATTATAAACTAAAAACAAAATGATAAATTCATACCAAGAACACTGTATGAAATATTGAGGTGCAGATGATTGATTATGATATATGTGTTTTTATTTCAAAAAAAAGAACATTCCCGATTGAAATATAAGAGAAAACCCTATACTTCTTGAAATTTAATATCGAAAAGAAACATGTACTCTATTTTATGGCTTTTTGTAAATAGTTGATAAAAAATTATGAATTCTAAAAAGATATGTGATAAAATAAATAACTATTAGATAAAAATGCTGAGTAAATTAACTTAAAAACAGTAGATAAAATAGGGATGAAATTAACTAAATATGTAGTAGGATTTCATCATTTCATAATATATGTATACATTCTTAACCCATTTCCATATTTCCATTTTATCAGTTGTATCATCAATTTACAATATCACATGAGAACAAGAATATTCGAATCACCAACCAAATCAAAAAATGTAATAAATCTATGTAAAAAAGAATTATTTTTTTAATAAAACTATAAAAAATAAATTATGAATGATTATAAAAAATTACATTAATAATATTTCAATTTTAATTTAAAACCACACATTTTGACTCATAACATGTACACTATGTATTAGATTGAGATATGGTTGAATCCCTTATTTATGAAATTATTGAGGTATTTTTTTCCAAATGTATCAAAACAATCTGAATTCATTTTACATGTTTTAAATTTTCACATGTATTTTTTTAATACAATATAATTTTTAAACATAAACCACACAATTTGAGTAATATCAATCACACTGTGTGTTATATTTATATTCGTTCAATTCGTATATAATAAAATCGAATTATATATCATTAATTTAAAGTTTCAGAATAATCTAATCTCATTTGGTTGGTTTTGGATATTTTGAAATGTGTTTTAAACTAAAATAGCACATATATTAATTATTAAATTTAATATAAGAAGTATCAGAAAAAAAGAAAAGGAAAATAACTAAAAAAGTAGAAAAAATGATAAGAAAATTAACTAAATAACCAATATAAAGTCACATGTTCATGATGTCTATATACATTCCAACACCATGTATTTTTCCCATTCTTTTCTAACCAAATTGATTTTCTCCATTATACTTCTCATTGAAAAACAGATCAAAAATAATATAAAAGCATTATGATACAAATAATCCACACAATTTTATTTTATAATTTCATACCTTGTACTAGATCAAAATAATAGTATGTAATCATCAAAATTTAACATTATATGATGTTTCAACACCATGTACAATGACCACTCACATCTAAAATAATTTTACTTCTTCGGAGGTAGAAAGTTGTCAGAAATCATTGTTGTACCGAAAAAACATATAAAAATAATTAATAAATATTTTTTTGAACAAATAATTACCTATGGAACTTAATTATTATGTGATGCTAGCCATTATATGGTTTATGATATCCATTATAAATTTTCAAATATAATATTGATAATTTGTATTGTTATCTTGCTTCATACACAGTAGAAAAATTTCCAAAAATAAGTAAATTGTTTTGAAATATGTTTCAATAGTTAAATATTTCTATATATACATTAATTTTTTTACCATATTAAGTATTCTATAGGATTATTATATTTAGTCATTGAATTCATGCATGATTTTTCTAATATTTATTAACTATAAAATCCTAAAAAAATTCCGGTTCAAACACAAAATGAAACATATAATTTTATTTTTGTCTTTAAAATGCTAATCATAGTGTATTGAAAATTCACAATACACATCATGTGTGGTTTTTTTATAGATATAAATGAATTGGTTCAAAAAATAAATATTTTCAAGATCCAAATTCATTATGATCAACATCTATTTATTTCTAAAAAAGAATTAAACAAAATGAAAATTTAATTTATATGATTGGATTATAGAGCTTGACCCTTACATTAGAGTCTTACAAAATAGTAAACTTTCTCTTATTTTAATCAAAAATATCTTATTTAGATCATATTCATTCATATAAATTTATTTCGACTACAAAATAGTTTGTTCAAAAGAAATGAAACATGGATTAATGAATCCAAATCAAGATTCAACGGGATTTTTCCTTTTTTTGCATTAATTTTAGGTCCCATGGAAAATATGAATTGTTATTAATGTGAATGAGAATATTAGATCATTTTTTGATAGACATAATATAAAATTGTACCTTATTTTAGTATTCATAAATAAGAAACCTAGCCATTTAATTTTGATAATATCATTTATACTCTCATGACCAACTACGTCAGTAATGAAATTACAATTATTTCATCTTTATAAGGAATGTATCAAATTTCTCCAACTACAAATGTGGTCTCTTCATGAAGTTATAATGATAATAAATTTTGTGGTAAAACTAGTTGGTTGAAGGTACTCCCAGAAAGACTTTATTATTTCTTGGTTGATTCACAAGATTGTTGTGATATGACATTCCACATTCCCATAACATTATATGTATGTAATACCATACCTCATTTCATACCCCTTTTCACCGACTATTATAGGTTTTTCATTTTGGAAAATTTTTTATGCCATAACTCAAGTATCCTTAAATGATTTGACGGTTATGCATTTAATTTTCTATTATTATCAATGATCATTATAATATCTAGATCATCAAGTGTAACATAAAACTCATTGTTTAACTCTTAATAAACCTCAATACACACCCTTGTGTAATCCTTTTGGTGTTCATTATTATGTATCTTGTCTCCTGAGATATTATACACTGTACTACACCCAATAATATTGTGGAAGTGTCTTGATATGTAAAAATCACATATAACTTCTCCTTATATAATTATTATAAAATAATATTATAGATGGTTATTTGAGTCAAATTTAGAAGAAAGAGTTTGAATAAATTTATTTCCTCAGGCAGGGTATGCAGTTGAAGGGAATGACTATCCCCAATTATAGCATGGTCATTTTTTTTGTTCATGCGTAAATCATTTTTTCCACCTCAAGTTTTCTTTTATCCAGTATCATGTATTAGTCCTCCAAACAATACTAGACAATAATATCTTAAAAATAATATTATTTTGTCTAGAATCCTCTGATCATCATATATGTATCTTCTTGTGGATTTTTATTCTTGAAATTATTCAAGGAAACACTCCAAAAACATACTCCTCTAATGTGACCCTTTTGTTCCAGCATATTGAATGCAAATAAATGTATTATTTCTTTAAGTATGGTCACTGTAAAATATTTTCCCTACAAATAATGAAAAAAAATTCATCCAAAATTGATTTTTTTTGTAAAACTATTAAAAATCATAAAAAATTTCTTTAATGTCATACCTACACATGTTTTCCTTATTACTTTTATGTTTTTATCAATAATTGTACAACGATTATTTAGACGATCCTCCTTTCAGAGAACATGATATAGGATGGATGTAGCTTAATATTTTCATTCATCAATATTCATATAAATTAAATAAATAATACTTATTTATATTACATTAATCATTTATTTTTGATTTGAAATACAAACCAAGTTCTTTTATAGTAAATTCTACCTCAAACATTCTTTGTGATATTAGTACATTGGTTTTGAGGGTTGTTTTTTAGTTTTAGAAATCCCATATTATATCATAAATTATTATTATTTTCAATAATATTGGATAAATAATGTAATTTAAAATAATATTTTATCAATTAGAATGTACTTAAGATGATTTTGGATCATGAATATTAATGAAAAAAATCCATATTTTCTTTTTTTCTAGAATGTTTGTAGAAGTAATGAGTTGGAAGAGGACTTATTTTTTCCTCGGCATTCGTCAAGTGAAATTTTGTAAAAAGGGTTTGAAATCCACTTTATGAATTTTCAGTGGCCATTAAAACATATTTTATATAGAAATAATCTGAAATAAAAAAAACACTTCAAGGTATAATGAATATTAAATCAAAATTGTTGAATATAAATTTTCAATAAAATAATTACTAGTTATCATAACATTACTATTAAATCATTCCAAATGTTATCCTTTGTTATATGTCAGTGTTCCCCTGAATCTATATCAATTTTCACATTCATCCATAGTGTGAAACTAAAATATCTAATGAACATTGACTTTTTGGGGTCAACTGATTGGCCATGTTGGTTCCAATCAACCTAAAATTTTATATCATTTCTTATTGCCTTGATAATTATTATCCACATTGTGATGTTGTGAGGCTCTTTATTTAATCAACAATCCATTAATAACCTAATAATTTGTGAGTTTTATCATCAAACTCCTATTATTCTATAATATTGGTAACATCATCATGTTTAGAAGACATTATCTGCATTATTAGTCACACATTTAATTTATATAAACGTTGTATACTAGAGAAAAATAATAATATTATGAGTAAACTAATGAGTATTTAAACATTAAATTTTTATTACTAGCATTACTGGTAAGGTATTGTGAATACTACTATTTAAAATAAAATGATTTATTCTATGTGTAGAGAACTCAGGACATAATTTTATTAGATCATTTCCAAAATTAAGATTCTCAAAATAAATTTTATTCAATTAATGAGAGTTTTCGAAATGAGATAGTTTCCCATTAATAATCATACTATTTGTATGTCATGTCAAAAGTCTCATAATTTCATGATATTCATATAGTCTTAAAAATCCATGGAATTATTGGAATGTATCATACAAATTTTGAAGGACAAGACTCTTCAATCTTGCATCGATCCATGTCACACACGGGTCATTTTATGAGTGATTCATGGTACTTGTGAAATAATATGCAATCATTTGTAAAAGCATTTAATTTTTTATAGATCATACCCACTAAACATAATTTTTTTAACATCTTAGGTTCAATAAGAATGTTATTTTACTTCTGATAGAATATCATTCAGGAGACCAAGTTGTTTTGTATAGTTGGTGCCACTCTATATGTGACTGACTATGATATTACATAAAATCAATAAATGTGACAGTATTGGGTATTCAGAAAAATTTCTATACGATTTCCTCCTGAATAACTATTCAACATCTTAAATGAAATTGAAAAATATTGAAGGTCATGTTATATTTTCATTTTCATTTAATCCATATGATCTCCATCATTTTTAACACCAATATTCATATGAAATGATCCATATATCTCTGTACCATCCGAATTAGTCTGAACATTCAACCTTTCACATGTTTTTTTTCAAATATTTATAGCTCTAATCTATTATATGAAAATAAATAGTTATTCCAACTCTTTTGTAAAAACATTTCTTGAATAAAATATGTATAAATATGGAACAATGACTTTAGAAGGGCCATATTATTTCTATATTGAAATTTTTTTGAACACATTTGCATAATCTTCATAACAATTTTTCATATTATTATGTTTTATACATTTTTGATTCATATCAATCCTACTAGGTTGATTATATTATTATTTTGTATGAAAAACTAATTACATGAAAATAAATACATAATAAAAGTTGAATGTGAAAGTTCAATTTAACAAGGGGAACCTAAAATTTCATACTTTCAAATAATTTCAATATATAGTTAAGGAAATTTGTAATTTAATATAAGAAAAGAATTACTACACTCTTGGTAGGTGTTACCCTTTGAATTTATAAATAATGATAATCAGTACCAATTATGGGATGACTATTACTCAGAGTAGTTCAACCGATCTAAGTAAATGTCTAAAAGAGATGGGGGATGATTCTTGAGAAATAAAATCAAAATAAATGTTTTTAAAATATGGGTATGATGTGGATTAATGTTTTCTTATTAAATATAAATGTTCATGGGTTTGGATCTAGCGAATCACCAAGTAAGATATCACACTTATTTTCATATGGCGGAAAAATAAGAATCACCTGTCTGAACCTACAAGGGGATCATTGATTAGTGGAACCATGAGGAGGTTCACCTGGATGATCATACAAACACTCATACTAAGACATCCATTATAGTTTCAAAATTCCAATAAATCATTCATATTATTATCTCATGTATATTTATAAAATTTAATATTTAAAATGTTAATAAAATAGATTTTTACTCAACTGAATCACTTATAAAAATATACTAATCTAATGATCAGTATTAAATATTTTGGAAAACAAAATTTATTATATGTTTTAAATATGAAACATTAAATTGTATTGGTGGTTATAAATATTATGTAATAATAAATATACATTGTTTTTTTTAAAATCAGTTTTTTTATGTATTAATAATTTTAATCATAAATATTAAATTAATCGGTGAAGTTCCCGTGGGTTGAAGTTATTTTTTGTGGACTTGTTTTAAATATAAATTAATTCTAATGTGGTTTAAAAAATAATAATGTTTAATTTGGTCATTATTAGACATGAAATGGAGTAATTTAACTATGATGGGAAAAGGGATGTGGAAGATTTGGCTACATGGTGAGCAGCCCAACAGATCATATGACTGATGGTATAGTTTGTATTGTAATGAAACTTTTTGAATTTTAGTGAAATATCTAAAATTTAAAAATGATGTTATAAAATTATATGACAATCTAACATTTTTAAGAAGCCTATAAAACTATATTTGAAAAGGATTAAAATGGTATAATTATTAAGAGAATATAGTTTTTTAGGGAAAACTTTCATGAGATACATATAATTTTAGCTACTAAAATCAGCGAACAATATCTCTTGGATGAAGGTTCATTTATTATGGAATTAGTGTTTGTGGTGATGGATATTGAAATAATCAATCTTGAGTATTTTATTAGCGGCAAACAAAATTCAAATAAGATAAATTGAGTTTATAATTATTTTATCATTTCACAAAATTATTGTAATATAATTTAATATGAATTAAATGGATTGAGATGGTTCAACAATGATTTTATGTGTTTCAAAATTAATTTAATGAATTATATAATTTCTGATCTAGAAGTATGAAAAAGAAAAAGTTTAGATATATGTATAAACAAATCCAAAACGATGTAGGATCAAACTATAATATGTTAAGTGTTGAATTAATCTACTCAAACAAATATTCATTTTACATAAAAATCATACATTGTCTTTGTATAAATGACATGGAGCCATGTAAGTATGATTTTCTTTCTTTGTAAGGATTACTGTTGTTATATAAGTATCATATGTGTACACATAACCCTATGTAATGATCATCCCTAAATTTTTTATGAATATATTTCTTTATAATAATTAATTATCTACTACATAATCATGAATCCTCAATGTATATGTATCATTCCTCATGGTATGAAACCACTAGAATATTGAAAAAATTTGAGAATTATGAAAAATCTAATGAGAGTCTACAACATTAAAAATTGATTCACATAATTAAAAATGATGATTCCAATGTCACCTTTTCATCCCCATAAAACATGAATCGTTTCTAATAATTTATAAAAGAATGATCTTAAGAAGATGAAATGAGATAGAAAATGAGGAGATCATCATTTTTTTATTTTTTATTTCAAATGATTTTATTTGAGATTCAATATTAGTGATCAAAATGAACATTAAATATAGGTGATTACCAAGATTATATTCAGTGTTTTAAATATCATAAATATTTTTTACATAAATGAAAATAAGAAGATTATTGAGTTGATGATGTTGTGTGCATATTTAAGATGAATATAAACAAGATTCATGGGAAGAATTCTTGCCACAATGATTAAGGTCCACATTTCTACATATATATGACGTAAAATATATATAGACAAAAAGTTGGAATTATTTTGCAGATATTATTAGAATATTATGATATTAAAGAACCCATATTTTTTGGTGAAAAATATCAAAGAAGCATTCAACTAAAAATATATGAATGAAAAAGAAATGATATCATAGGGATAGCCCCTTGTGATTTAGTTTACATGGAAGATATTCTGAATATGGAGATCCTGAAGAGATTATATTTTTCCATTTGATTTTATTATTTGAAATGCACATTACCACCTAAAATACAACCATGAGTGGAAATTTAAGATTATGTTGTGAAAATAAAATTTATTATCCATTATTAAAAAGTCTAAAGTTACATAAAAAAAAATAGGAAATTTATATGTAGAAGTATGTGATATAGATGTGTGAGAGTTAAAAGTGACAAATATATCTCTATGTATAAGAATGAGATGGTGTTTAATAGTATATATAAAAATATTTTGGAATCATTAAAAAATTGACAACATGACACAAAAAATAATCAAAATTAAATCATTATTTAAATTCTATTCTTTCTAGTTTAGTTTAAACTCCCTTTCCACGGTCAAAATTTTTATAGTCATTTAATTTCTAACATTAAATATTATACTATTTATTGTAGGTAATAATTTAAAATAATCAATGTTGAGAAATAATATTTAATATATGTAATGAAATTCTTAGTATGATAACAACAACAAAAAAACCATTTATCATATTAATTCACCTAGAAACGTATATAAATCCATAATATGGAATATCCCATTTTTAATTTTTCTATCCAAGTTATTTATTTCTTAAGTTAATTCATATCATTTACGAAATAAAAATAGTATATAGAAATCCCACAATTAACATAATGTAAAAGAGTGTCCTTGAATCACCTAACTTGAGGTGGAGATTCCCTAACATTCTCTTTAGTGACTGTAATGGAAGAAGAAGACATGATTAGAAGAAGAAACATAAACCTATTATAGGGTTCTCATTGAACTTGAGGGGTGTGGATTTAATTGTCTAGGTTTGTGAAATCAATATGACTCGAATGAGGAGTACATACCTAAGGATTGTAAGCCACAAAAGCACCATGCCAATACTATGTTTCCTAATGCACACTATGAAACCAGAATAATAAAGCAATGAAATTAGAGAACAAAAAATAATATACCTCATATTCAATGAATGATATGTCCAAGATAATATCAAATGGGAGTGATGACAGTCGTTGAATTTTTTAAAAGCATGAGACACATAACTAAAATCAATTCGGTAATGTTTCTTTTCAAAATAGCGATGTTAGTTTTATCAGTTCTTTTAAAAAATCACTTATAATGATACCCTTTATATTCACGTAAATAATTAATGGTGGTGAGTGGTATCATAATCAACTTTTATTTAGCTCTGAAAAAATCTATATTTATCAATGCTAATGTATTGATGTTTATAAATACACCTTTTATGAACACATATTTAGAGAGGATATATGGTATCATTATCAGTGTTAAAACATTAGCACTGATAAAAAAAATATTATTATAATTATAAACAAATATTTTTATAAATAAATTTTTACAGTTATAAATGTATTTATCTCATTATATATATTTATATAATTATATATATAACTAATATATTAAACATATTAATTAATGAAGTAGATTCGACATTAATTATAAATTATTTAAATATATATTAATCTATATATAATTATATAAATACATTTTAGAAACATTTATATTTATTTATTTATAATAATAAACCTATTATTTTATAAATATAGTAAAAATAAATTTATAAAAAAATTTATAAAAAATATTTTTATTATATTTATAATTATTAATACATTTATATTATTTTATAAATATATATTTATATAATTATATGTGTATATATTAAATATATATTAATATAAATATAGTAAATATATTCATTATTTAAATATATTTTTTGTAATTATATAATTATTAAAATATGTAAATATTTATTTCTAATTATATAAATATCTTTTTCCAAATTTTTTATACTTATATCATTATATATATTTATATAATTACATATATAATTATTATATATTCATTTTCATTTTCATATGAATATAAATATTGTAAACATATTCAATATTTAGATATATTTATTATAAATTTATAAATATTTAAATAAATATATTTTTTATATAATATACCGATTATAAACATAATGTAATAAATTTATCATGTTACCAAATGAAATTATTGAATGAATATTAATATTTTAATATATTTCATAAAATGTTGGTTTATGTGTTTTTATATAATATGTCACTAATTATGGAAATGTTTGTGTGCATACATTGTGTATAGAAATCCATTATTTTCATATATGTATATGTTAATTTAATTTTACACAAGTTTGATATATTTTAAATTGAAAAATAAAAATAAATTCAATTAATATCCATTACACGATACAATTACTCTATAATTTTAATTAACATTAATTTTTAATTATAAAGCACTCTTCATTTAACATATTACTTGTTTAAGTTAATATAAATTAATTTTTATTATATAAATCATATTTTAGGAATTAATATATATATATATAAATGAATATATTTATATTCTATATGTATTAATGAATATTTAATTTTATAACCCATTAAAAATGAATAAGAAATCAAAATGTCTTTAATTATTAATTTTTTTCATTTTCTATATTTAAATTTATTATTTATTATTTATTACTATTTATAACTAATTTATATACATACACACACACACACACACACACACACATATATATATATATATATTAATTTTATCCATTTCTATTAATAATTGTCTCTTTAGTAAATTTTTTAATAATTTAGTAATCTATTCATTTTTAAAAATTTCAATTATTAAAATTTAATCATTTTATTGCTGTATATTTAAAATATATTTTCTGTAAATATTTATAATTTCTATATACTTATATTAAATTTATTCATTTTCATTAATAATTATTTTATTAACAAATTTTTAAATTTTTAAATTTATTATTTTTTTATTTCCTTTAATTATTTAATATTATATATTTTAAATATCTTCATTTAATATATACTATTTATTAGTATTTATAATATACATATTTATATATACATATATTAAATATATTAATAATTATGTAAATAAATAAATAATTTTTTATAATTTATTTAGTTTTATTTCCTAAAATTATATCTGTTTTTAACTATTTTTCGTACTTGTATTTATTTGGTTTGTATGTATAAAAAATTGGGATATGGACCAGGAAGGGTCGGGTCATTTAGGTCATTAATGGGTTTATAAAGGTGGTGCAAGGCCTGTATTTAGTAGAGGGTTGGCCAAGGCCCTGGTGGGCTAGTGTAAGACACTTATATACTTTTCTAGTGTTTGTGGGATTACATCCCCATAGTAGGTTTCTGAGATATTAATTTGACAAAATGAAATATTAAGAAGCGGCCTCCCATGCACTATTTCCTTACTAGACTAATCGCATGATCAAGAACATTGTCATTGATAAAAAAATAACTGAGAAATTGTGCCTTTTGTTAGAACATTTTTATCACAGATAAAGGCAGCCTTAAAGAACACATTCCACTACCACCGATAAAGGCTAGCAATGTATGTTGCATTTTTTGTATGATTATTTTGTGATTTTTGTGTAGGATGATATTCAACCATTAAAAGAGTCATCTTTGAAAATAAAAAATAATAATTTGGAAGGAATATGGTTGTAATGTATATTTTTAATATGTATTCATACTAATTTATATATATATATATATGTGTGTATGTGTATATATATATATATATAAATTCATTGATTTATAATTTATATACATAATAAAACTTATAGTAAATTAATTTAATCATTATTTTTCATAAAAAATGGGACTGTAAGGGGAATCACTACACAAGAGCTCACCTCAGCAGTTTAGGGTTCCCCTACCATAGTTTTTTCTCATCCTTCCCTGGTCTCCTCCTCTCCTCTTTTTCTTGGGCACGATGAGGTATTGGGATGGGTCATGTGGTGGTTTCGTGTTATGGTATTGGCCAGCCCATGGTTTCATAGTCCCATATGGCCTCGGGTGCTATATCGACGAAACATTTTCATTCAACCTCCTTCAACAAATCCAATTTGCAGATCTTCTCTCCCACTCTTATGACTACCACAACCACATTTTCTGATGGTGTCTCCCTTATTTTATGCCAGTGGATTTTCTACACCAACTGCCTCTCCTGCTCGGTCCTATGGTCCCACATTTCAATGGTATGTTAATGAATCCTATGTTGTTTCTCATCTCCTCCATCAATTCGGTGCAATTATCATTTTTATTTCTCAACCAATTTCTGTCTAGTGTAATTCTTGAATGGATCTGCTTTCCCTTAGTTTCTTTTATATGTGGTCATGTTTATTCAAAGTGAGACCCCATCTTGGTCACGTGTGATGGACTTCACGATTTTTTGGACTGTGATGGAGGCTTCATTGGTTGGTAGATATATCACGAATCTTGTTTGGTTTGGTGGTAACGTTCACAGCAGCCTAAATATGGTTGAAGTCTTTGTATGATTTCTAGTTGTTGTTTTTGGATGGTCCAATCATGAAAAAATTTATTATAAGTTTTTTTTAATTTAATGGATTTTTTTTATTAAACTAAGTCTGTTGAGAACCAATTGAATTGGCGCTCTCACAAATACCCTAGATTTCCAATCCAATTGGTGCTCAACCCTTATTTTCTATGTCCCTCCTCTACCCCTCCCTAACCCCATATATATATATAATTATAATTATAATAAATATATTTATAATAAATACAATTACTACAAAATAATAATAAATTTATGCTTATATGTATTAATTTTATAAAAATTATATAATTATAATAAATATATAAAAATAATAAATATAATTATTATAATTATATAAATACTATAAATATATAATTAAAATAAATATATAATAAAAAATATAATAAATACATAATTATAATAATTATATATTTATCTTAAATATATAATTATATATATAATAATAATAATCAATATATAATTATAAATATAATGAATATAAAATTATTAAAAATATAATAAATATAAATTTATAATAAATATACAATTACCATATATATATATAACTATAAAAACTATATAATAAAAATTATAAAAAATATATAATTATAAATATAATAAATATTCTAAATATAAAAGAATAAATATAATTACAATTATAAATATAATAAATATATAAATATAATTATAATAATAAATATATTAAATATTTACAACCACTATCATATAGTTATTATAATTAAATATTTAATATATTTATAATTATATTTTTATTGTTATTGTATATTTATTGTAATTGTATATTTATGATAAAGATAATCACTAAAATAAATATTGTTAATTTAAAACAATATTTATTATATTTATAACAATTATATAATTACAATAAAAATATAACAATAATAAATATATTTATAAATTTTTTGTAAAAAATATAATTATAATAATTATATAATTTTATGCTTATAATTATTATATATTTATTATATTTATAATTATATATCAATTATATTTATAATTATATTTATAATTATATTTCATATATTTATAATAAGTATATAACTATTATATTTTTAAAAAATATATAATTATTAAAATCATAATAAATAAATAATTATATAATTATATCGATTAAATTTATAATGATAATAATATATATAACAATTATAATAAATATAGAATTATATAATTATAAATAAAATAAATATATAATTATAACAAATATATAATTATAATAAATATATAATTACAAATATAATAATTATATAATTGTAATAAATATACAGTTACAATAAATATATAACTAAAATAATTATAGAATTATAATTATAATAAATATATAATTAATAATATATAAAATTTTTATTATAAATAATAATAAAAAATAAATATATTTATAATTGTATATTTATAATATTCATAATTAAATATTTATTATAATATTATATTTATATTTTTACTTGGAATAATTATTACATGAATAATTATATTTATAATTTTATATTTATTATATTTATTTTATTTATAATTATACATTTATTATAGTTGTATATTTATATTTATAATTTTATATTTTTTATATTTATAATTACATTTATTATTATGCTTATTATTATATATTTTTGTATAATTATATATTTATTATATTTATAAATTATTTATAATTATAATTATATTTATAATTATATTTATATATTTACTAAATTAATAATTATATTCTTAATCATAGTTATAATTATATATAATTATATATTTATTATAATTATTATAGTATTTTTATAGTTATATATTTCTTTTAATTGTATATTTATTATAATTATATATTTATTTATATATTTATTATTATTATATATTGATTATTATTATTATATTAAAAATTATATATTTATGATAAATATAAAAGTATTACAATTATATATTTATTTTAATTATATTTTTATGGTATTTATATAATTATCATAATTATATTTATTACTCTAATATATTTATTATAAATATATAATTGTTATAAATATAAAACCTATAATTATAAATTTATTATATTTATTTTAGTGATTATATTTTTTTAAATATATTTATTATAAGTATAATTATAAATATATAATTAAATATTTAATATATATATATATGTGTGGGGGGGGTGGGGAGGGGTGGAGTGGGGATATAGAAAAAAAGGGTTGAGTGCCAATTTTATTGGCACTCTATGGTATTAATGAGAGTGGAAACTCAATTGGTGTTGGGAGCCTTCCTGGTTGGTGCACTGGGCAACGCCTCCTCAAAAGGTGCACATGCGGTATCTGTTTTAATGTGGTGTTTTAATGCGGGCCAAGACCGCGTGAATTAATTCACGCGGTGACGCTCTTTTGACGCGGCGACATTATTTTTGACGTTGATTCTTTTCCTATATAAGGAGGAAGAGGCAAGGCATTTCAACATCACCGGCAGCAACAACACCGAGAGAAAATCCCTTTTGGTGATCGCTTTTCATTGATGATCATATTTCTTTCTCTCCACCTTTTGATCCATACTTTTATTCTTGAGTATTACTTTTGAGATCCCTTTCATTTTGGGGAGTCTCTACCGTGTACTTCTTGATTTTAGTGGATCCCTCTTTCTGGACTAGGTCCCGTGGTTTTCCCCTTTCGGGTTTTCCACGTAAAAATTTCCGGTGTCAAATTTATTTTTTCTGCACATTTAATTTTGTCGCTGCACATCCGCTTCTATTTGGGGGGAAAGATTCAATTTCTGCTGCGCGTTCGCTTTTTTATTTTTTTTGCGCGTTCGTCGCCTTCCTGTCTTCCCCAACATCTGGTATCAAAGGGAGGTTTTGTTCTTTTATTTTAATATTTATTATGGAGGCCAACTACAGTCGGATGATTTTGTTAAATGATACCAATTACCATATGTGGCGACTTAAAATGAAGGATCTTCTTTTTGTCAAGAGAATGCATCTTCCAGTGTTTAGTACCCAGAAGCCAGAGAGAATGTCAGACGAAGAATGGGTGTTCAAGCATGAGATGGTTTGCGGCTTCATTCATCAATGGGTCGAAGACAACGTGATGAACCACATTGTCAATATCTCTCATGCCAGAACGTTGTGGGAGAAGGTTGAGACGACCTACGCTTCGAAGACGGGAAACAATAAACTGTTTCTTCTCAAGAAAATGATGAACTTGAGGTACAGAGAAGGTACGTCTATTTATGATTATTTAAGTGAATATCAAGGATGTTTTGATCAGTTGTCTGGCATGGGAATCAATTTTGAAGATGAGGTTTTAGCTCTTTTGTTGCTTAACACTTTACCCGATTCATGGAAAAATGTACATGTTACTCTAACCGGTTATGCTCTTAATGGTGATGTGACATTTATTTTTGTCAAGTCTTCTATTTTAAAAGAAGAGGTCAGGAGACGTACTCAGGAGAAATCTTCTTCCGAGCTTTTGGTCACAGAGAACATGGGGAGAAGCCAGGACCGGGGGTGGAGCAGTCGAGATAAGAGCAGAGGCAGATGAAAATCCAGACTGAAGCAGAGAGATTTTGAATGTCATAATTGTGGTAAGAAGGGGCATGTTAAGAAGTTTTGTTATCAGATCAAAAGAGAAAACATATTGAAGGATAATCTACAGAAGAAAAATGGAGATGGAGATGATCATGTTTCTGATGCTATAGGGGGTGATCTTGTTATTGTTTATGATTCCATTAACATTGCTTCTGATGATTCTTGCAGGTTTGTTGACAGTGGTTCCTGTTTTCACGTGACATCGAAGAAGGAGTTCTTTACATCTTACAGCCCAGGTAATTTTTGGATTTTGATGATGGGAAACGATGGACATGCTGACGTTGTAGGCATCAGGACTGTTTGTTTAAAGACCAGTATAGGAAGTAAGGTGATTTTGAAGAATGTCCGACATGCAACCGAGGTTAGTTTGAATATTATCTCTACCAGCGTTCTTGATGATGAAGTGTTTATCAGCACTTTTGGTGATTTCCAATGGAAGCTTTCCAAGGGATCATTGATTGTGGCTCAAGGGAAGAAGCAATCAGGTTTGTACTGGACTAGAGATTCTATTTCTTGTGATACTGCTTGCATTGTTGAGTGCAGTGTTTCGTCCATGTTGTGGCATAAAGGGCTCAGTCACATCAGTGAGATTGTTTGTCCAAGAGAAATCTTCTTCCATATTTGAAGAGTGTCATGTTGGACACATGTGATCATTGCATGGCTGGAAAACAAAGCAGAGTGAGTTTTAGTAGTCATCCTCCACACAGGAAGTCACAGGTACTTGAATTGGAACATTCGGACGTTTGCGGTCCTTTTAAATCGAAGACCTTTAGTGGCGGTCATTATTTTGTTACATTTATTGATGACTACTCACGAAACCTCTGTGTTTATGTCTTGAAAGCCAAAAGTCAGGTGCTCAGCGTTTTTAAGCAATTTCATGTTTCTATTGGGAGAGAATCGGGAAAGAAATTAAAATGTATTCACACTGACAATGGAGGAGAGTATTGTGGTCCGTTTGATCAGTATTGAAAGCAGGAAGGTATTCGACATCAGAAGACGCTTCCCAAGACACCTCAGCTGAATGGTGTAGCTGAGCGGACGAACAGAACTTTGCTGGAAAGAGTTCGTTGTTTGCTTTCAAAAGCAAAGTTTCCTGGACATTTTTGGGGTGAGGCTTTACTTAATGCTGCTTATATAGTCAATTTATCACCTGCGGTGGCTTTGTAGAAAGACACTCCTGACAAATTTTGGTATGACAAAGAGATTAGGTACGATCAGTTGCATGTTTTTGGTTGCAAGGATTTTGTTCATGTGCCTCGAGATGAGAGATCCAAGCTGGATTGTAAGACATGCCAGTGTATTTTTATTGGCTATGGACACGATGAGTTTGGGTACAGGTTATATGATCCTGTTTTGAAGAAACTTGTCAGAAGTCGTGATGAAGTGTTTAAGGAGGATCATTCTATTGCAGACATTGATAAGGGAGAAAAGATGCTTCTCCAACTTCTGCTGGTTTTTTCAGTCTTGAGCTAGGTTCTAATTCACATTTACCTCATGTTGTTGATTCTGATGATCATGTTGATGTACAGAATGATGCTGAAGGTGAACAGGTTGGAGTTGAAGTTTCCAATGCACCTTTTGTTTCTGATGATCAAGTTCCAGTGGTTATTAATGAACCCGCAGTTCCACTCTGAAGTTCATCTCGGCATCACACCATTTCTACTCGATATTCACCTGATGAGTATGTGATTATTGTTTAAGGGGGAGAACGAGAATAATTTGATGAGGCAATGGAGAGTGAACAGATGGACAAATGGGTTGCGGAAATGGATGACGAGATTAAATCATTGCACGACAACCAAACTTTTGAGCTGGTGAAGTTACCGACTGGGAAGATAGCTTTGCAAAATTGGTGGATTTATTGGATTAAGAATGAAGAATCCAGTTTTATTCCATGATACAAGGAAAGTTTAGTTGTCAAAGGCTTCCGTCAGAAGAAAGGTATTGATTTTGATGATATTTTCTCACCTTTTGTCAAAATTTCTTCCATTCGGGTTGTTTGTGGTTTGGCTGCCAGTTTTGATCTGCAGATTGAGCAGATGGATGTGAAGACAACTTTCCTCCATGGAGATTTAGAGGAGGAGATTTATATGGAGAAACCATCGGGTTTTTTTGAAACAGTTAAAGAAAATCATGTCTGCAAATTGAAGAAGAGCTTGTATGGTTTAAATCAAGCTCCGAGGCAGTGTTATAAGAAGTTTGAATCTGTCATTTCTCATCAGGGTTTTAGGAAGACATCTTCTGATCATTGTGTTTTTGTTCAGAGATTTACTGATGATGATTTAATTATACTGTTGCTTTATGTTGATGATATGCTCATTTTTGGCCATGATACATTTAGAATTGACAGATTGAAGAAGGATATTTGTCAGTATTTTGCGATGAAAGACTTGTGGCCAGCACGGCAGATTCTTGGCATGACGATCTCCCGTGACAGGAAGGCCAAAAAGTTGTGGTTATCTCAAGAGAGATACATTGAGAAGGTTCTTCAGAGATTTTCTATGGATAGAGAGAAAGTGGTTAGCAGTCCTTTTTCTTTACATTTTAAGCTCAGTTCCAGTCAGCCACCTTCTACTGATGAAGAGAGAGAAGAGATGCAACACATACCTTATTCATCTACTGTTGGATGTTTGATGTATGCAATGGTATGTTCTAGACCTGATATAGCTCATGCAGTTGGTGTGGTCAGTCGTTTTCTATCAAATCCTGGTAGAGAGCATTGGGGAGCATTGATGTACATTTTTCGTTATCTTTGTGGTACTTTTGATCTGAGATTGTGTTTTGGAAAAGTGGAACCTATGCTTTGTGTCTTTACAGATTCAGATATGGTAGGATATATCAATTCAAGGAAGTCTACTTCAGGCTATTTGATCAATTTTGCAGGGGGAGCTGTATCTTGGCAGTCTATATTGCAGAGATGTGTTGCTTTATCTACCACAGAGTTAGAGTTTATTGCAGCTACGGAGGCGTGCAATGAATTGTTGTGGATGAAAACGTTTATTCGAGAGCTCAATTTAAATCAGGACAGGTATGTTTTATTTTGTGATAGTCAGAGTTCTATTTGTTTGGGAAAGAATTCTACTTTTCATGGCAGGTCAAAACATATTGATGTTCGATATCATTGGATTCGAAATGTCCTTGATTCGAGACAGTTAGAGCTTGAGAAGATCCACACTGATGACAACGGGTCAGACATGTTGACCAAGAGTTTACCCAGAGGAACATTTGAGACTTTCCGACAGATTGCAGGGTTGGCGGTGATCCCCACTTGATTCGGAGGGGGAGATTGTTGGGCGGCTTCCAAGTTGGCGGATTGGGAAACGCCTACTCAAATGGTTCACATGCGGTATCTATTTTAATGTGGTGTTTTAATGAAGGACAAGACCGTGTGAATTAATTCATGCGGTGACACTATTTTGACGCAGAGACGTTATTTTTTATGCTGATTCTTTTCCTATATAAGGAGGCAGAGGCAAGGCATTTCAACATCACCGGCTGCAACAACACCGAGAGCAAATCCCATTTGGTGATCTCTTTTCTTTGACGATCATCTTTCTTGCTCTCCACCTTTTGATCCATACTTTTATTCTTGAGTATTACATTTGAGATCCCTTTCATTTTGGGGAGTCTCTACCATGTACTTCTTGATTTTAGTGGATCCATCATTCTGGACTAAGTCCTGTGGTTTTTCCCTTTCGGGTTTTCCACATTAAAATTTCTGGTGTCAAATTTATTTTTTATGCACATTTAATTTTGTTGCTACACATCCGCTTCTATTTGGGGGGAAAGATTCAATTTCCGCTGCGTGTTCGCTTTTTTATTTTATTTGCGCGTTCTTCGCTTTCTCGTCTTCCCCAACAATTTGCGCTCATGAAAACTAGTTTTTTAAATTAAAAAAGTAAACACATTAAATTAATATAAAAAATAAAAAAATCCTTCTTCAAAATTTTGCCTTTGGTCACAGTGGTGCAATTGTATTCATCGTGGTTTATTTCAATCATTTAGTTTCTTCTCTTGGTTTTTTATTTAGTGTTCCCATTCATCTTCTTCTATTCTGGAGACCTCGTTGGTGATCCTCATTTAGGTACAACATTATCTATGGAAGCCGATACTCCCAAGGCGTGATAATGGGATGCATGTCCTAGGCTATGAGTAGGTAAACAATGGGACATGAATTCATGGGGATTGCTGCTTGAGGCATGGTATCTTTTGTGGGTTCTATAGGGTCATGGAGAAATGTTATGGTTGATGTGGGTGCATAAGGAGTGGTTGTGGTCAGGTTCATGGGGCCATTACACTCCATCACTATTTTCTTTTGGAATGGTCTGGTGATGGGTTGGGTTTCTTGGTCTACCCATTTTTTGGGTGGTTGTTGTTCAGTTTTCACTTTTCCCTAAAGTAATCTTTTTAGCAATGAAAATTAATGTTTGAATGGAATTAATTTAAAAAGCTTTTATCAATTCATAAGAACACTATTGACGAAGATAGGTTTTATCAGTGTCATTCATTTTAATTCTCATAAATATATCATTTTCAATGTCTTTTCAGAAGCACATATAAAAACCTTATATATGATCTCAATGTTTGAAAAGGCCAGTATTTGTTTTTTTGGTTAGTCCCTTTTTATAATGAAAAAAAAATTGTTTTAGATTAAATGAGAATTATTAGGTTGTTCTGGGTTTGGGATTTGAAAATGAAGAAAAATATGTCACAATGTGTATGGAACGTGATTGATGCATTGTTAATAATAAAAATGGGATTTGGATATACAACATGGAGGATAAGTGTGTATAATTTTAAACCTCTCAATGGGGAAGGAGAAACCATGAATTTTTGGATAGATTCAAAGACATGGCCTACACACAGTTATCCAAACCATGAAGGCTCTCCATCAAACAATGCAACTCTGGGTACAAGAAGTCGCGCGGTTGGAATATTGTTACGAAAATGATGCAGTCTAACCATGTGACTCATTAAAAGTGGGTAATTAACCATTTTTCTTTCTTGATATTAATGATTTATTACCTGAATTTCTTTCCCATTTCTTCCCCAGTAGACCTAGGTTTGAACCGGCATCTATCTATTTTTCAGTGGATGGTTCTCCCTTGTATTTAGGGTTTATGAGTTCCATTCATTATATATTAATGTTACAAGTACTTCATAGAATAGGATTCTATATTTTTCAAAGAAGTGATATTTTTAATTTTTTCACTCCATTATAAGATCGTGAGACTTATTTCTATGGTGTTCATTAATTTTTAGATTGAGAATGTTTTAGTTTGAATCAAGAATTTTAATTCGATGAGTGGTTATCTACGAGCTTGAGTTAAGTGGCCTTTTTGATTTTTCCCATAGTCATGATGTTTTTATTTTTGTTTGTAATTGTGTCATTGTGAATCCATGCTATGTTTTTTGTTTCATTAACTTTTAAAAGTTACTTAGGACTTGAATTGATGTGTGAGACCCTTCATGGAATTATTTTGTTCAGTTGATGACTTGCGACCAGGCCTATGAATACCTATATAGAATTCTATTACCTTGACAGTGGTGTATGAAAATATTAAATGGTGAGATATTGAATCTATGGAGGTAAAGTAGTTTAAACTAACATTTGATGAGTTATCATGAATAATGGTTTCTTGGTATAAACTGGGAATAATTTATTATGACATGTTAAGAGGTTGTATTGAAATTTTTCATATACCAGGCTATTTTAAAATTCATATAGGGGGATTTATAAATGGTTTATATGGTGTGTTTTGGATTTTTCTCCAGTTGTTGCTTTTAATGAGTGAAATTGATGGTTTAATGTTACTAAGGCTAAAAATGAGATGTTTTTGAGAAGGTAACATTAAATGGGGTGTTAGAATGTGTTTCAAATTATGAATGGAAATGAGGGCACAGTTTCTCTTTTTTGGAAATTATTTAATAGCTCATTGAAATGGATTGAAATGTAAAATATGGAATTGGAGTGTTGTTTTGTTTTTAAAGGTGTATACCTAGTTTTTAAATTATATGTAAAATAATTTTTAAAAATTTATTCTCTTGGTTTTATTCTCGGAAAAATGGTTTTAGTTTTATTTGATCCATGTTTATGATTTAATTTTCTATTGGGAACTTGATAAATGAGGCGATAAAGTTGTAAAAACATAGATGAATAAATTTTCATGTTGATGTTATTATAATGGTTTAAGTGACCTTTAATGTTTATTATGTCGAAATGTAAAAGTGTATTAGACCATGGATATTTTTTTTAATAAATAGGTCAGTAATGGTGAATTTTGAAATATATAAATAACGGTATGGTGGATGTCAGAATGATGCTCCTCATCCTTGGGGTGGGCCAGACTGATTCTCCATAAACCACCAATGCATTTTATGCTCTAGACCAGACTAATTCTTTTATCCCCACTAATACCGTTTTTGATACTTGATGTTGGAAATATGATTTATGATCTGATTATGTATATGTTTTGGGTTAATGGATTGATGCTCCAAGATATCATTATGTATATAGTATGGGTACATGGACTGATGGTTTAATGTATAATTATGTATATGGCATGTGTACCTAGACTGATGTTCTAAATTGAAACAAATTAAATGAAATTTTTTAATTAATTCCATCAGTATGTAATGTTTTTATACTTTCTAATAAATGGTTCAAACTCTGAGTAATGGAAAAAATATATTTAGTGTATTAATTCCATTGTGGGAATTGAGTTCCCATGGGGTAATTAAAAATTATTTATTTAAGACCCTATTCTGGTTTATGGATTTTCTATTACTTATCATTAATTTTTTATACATTATTATTATATTGCTTATAGTTATAGAAACCATTGGCGGTGGCCTACTATGTTATACTCACACCCTTCTAATTACTATATTGTACTTGGGTACCCCTGATGATGAAACTTTTTTCAGGTATTTGTTCTGGAAAATTTCAAGGATTTGTCTTATGTTTTGGCTGATAGGACGGAGCATGGGATGCTAGGACTAGGTTTAGACTCATGATCATGTTTGAGGGTTCTCTTTGTTTTGGTATTTTGGGTTTCATTGTAGGACTTCTTGACATTTTGGTTTTACATCCCATTATTATATCATGTTTTATTTGGGTTATGGTTTCCACTTTCCATATATTGTTCCAATTAACTCTTAAACTACTTCTTATATCTATAGAAATTATTTTCAATATTAATTTACTCTAATAATAGTTTATAGTCTCCCAAATGTATATCCATTGACCCGTGTTGCTAGTCAGCAACCTCTAGTGTACGTGGATGCACACTTGTGGTCATGTGTCACACCATCTCATGGAACTATTTTTGTGGCACCTCATCCAGTGTGTTATGATGTGGTATAAGAGAGGGGGAATTTTTTTATACTATTTGTGCATGGTAGATAGGATACTAGGATCTAGACATATTATGGAAGTTATATCATGTAAGGGTTCCTATAACCCCATGCATGTGGGAACACACCGATTTACTTGGGGAAGAATATTGATGTTCTTTCTCTGTGGTTTTACTATTATATTATTTTCCCCATTGAGTGGACCGCATGGATGTAATGTTAATGATTTATGAGGATTCATCTCTTATAATAGTATTGAAAGAGGGGGTGTCTGTATGTATTCATAATTCTAGACCCATAGGATTTATATTTCATTCGTATGCTTTCTATGATTGATAGTACCCTATGGATCATCATAATGGTGGTGCAATTTTTTACTTACTCTCTATTTCAGTTAGTGATTAATATCAGCCTACAGATCTAAATCATTTATAGGGGATGATATTTAATGTTTCCACAACAATTTTTATGTGTTATATATTAGTGTATGGTGGAATTATATATGACAACTCCTCATGTTACTTTTATGTAATATGATGGTATAAATGATTTAAATAGTGATTGCTTTGGTTAAATAATGTGTCATAAAAAGACATATAATGTTTCTTCTTATTATAAATTTAAAATCTAATTTTATCTAGTCAAAACTGATTTCCCAATTTCTATTATCTAAATTGTATCCTCAATGTCCAATCTCTCATGAGAAAAAGAATCATCAAAAAACCAACCCAACTCTAAAAATTTAATACATCTATATAAGAATACATTTTTTTTAGTAATACTATAAAAAAATAAATTAAAAATAAATATAAATTAATACATTAATAAAATATCAATTTTAAACTAAAACCACGCAATCCGAGTCATTCCGTGCACACTATGTATAATATTGAGATATTGTTTATTTATTCATGTTAATATTTATCGAGGAATATTTTTCCTAATTTATTGAAACAATCTAAATGTCTTTTCTCAGCTTTTAGTTTTTCAGTATTATATCATTTACTAAAATGTCAATTTTAAACTCAAAACACATAATTTGAGTAAAACCAGAAAAAATTTGTTATACATGTATATTTGGTCAATTCATTTATAATAGAAATGTATTATGGGTCATTATTATATTGTTTTAAAATAATACAATATAATTTGGTTGGTTTTGATTTTTTTACTTTAATTTTAAACTACAATAGGACATTTTTAAAGGTTTATATTTAACAAAATAAGTATGAGTGAAAAATGTTAATAAATTAAATAAAAAAAGTAGAAAAAATGATGAGAATATTATCTAAATAAGTAGTTGGATGTTACATTTCATGATTCTTGAATAAATTATGACACCATGTATTTTTCCCATTTGTTTATAAACAAATTTATTTCTTCAATATTAATTATTTTTAATAAATAGATAAACAATAATATATAATAATTATGATACTAATTATTCATAGTGAAAATATATTTCTATGGTCATAGCCCATACGAGATCACATGAATAATTGGTAATCACCAAAATATGATATCATCTAAAATTTCCACAAATGATACACTACCCACTTATATAGAATTAATATTATATACTATATAAAATATGAACAGTTATTAACTTTAATGAAAAAATTAGATCAATTTTTGGATAGATGTCATATGAAAATGTACTTTATGCATGTATTAATAACTAATATTCCTAGCCATTAAATCTTGAGAATATCATTTATAATCTCATGACCATGTATGTCTATAATGAAAAATCCCAATATTTCATTTTCCTGTATAATGTAATAAAAATTTCCATCATTAAATTTGGTCTCTAAATGAATTTTCAATGATAAGAATTTTTTAGGATAAATAGTGGGGAGAAGGTACTCTTGAAGGGTCGTCTTCATTTATTACTATATTCACTAGATTATCTTGATATGAACTTACATTTACCCATTTATTTATCCTTATATAATAACATAACTTAATTAAAACCATTTTTCATCAACAATTATAGGTTTTTAATTTGGAATTTATTTTAAGTCATACCTCATATATTTTTTTAAGATTAGATGGCCATGCATCGAATGTTCCAATAATATCATTGATCATCATAATATATATATAATCATGTGGAATATAAAACTTAGTGGTTTTATCTTAATCAACCTCATTCCTAACTATCATACGATCTTTTGGGATTTAATTATTATATATCTTTCACCTAGCATATTATATATCATACTTTTCACAACAAGGTGGATTGAGGTTGTGGACAGATAGAAACCACATAAAAATTTTCCCTACATAATTTTTTTAACATAAAGTAATCAGAAGTTATTTGATTCACAATTAGGAGAATGAGTGATTACAAAATTGAATACGTCATGTAATGTATGTAGTTGAGGTGAATGACTATCCTCAAATCTAACAGGGTCATTTGGTTGTTCATGTGTGAATATTTTTTCCACTACTAGTTCGTTTTGATCCTTTATTATATAATAGCCTTCTAGAATATAATAGTTAGAAATATCATGCAAAGATCCTATTTTTTGTAAAATACTTTCAATATATTATAGGTAAATTTCTGTTGTTTTGTATTCTTGAAATTAATTTGGGGAAAACCCCCAAAACCTCATCCTCTAATGTGGTCGTATTGTTCGAGCAGCATCGAAGATACTAAAAGTAGTATTTATACAAATATGGTCACTATCAATTCTTGTATCTACACCATAAATTTTTTTAAATAAATATATATATATTGATAATTTTTAATGAATAATTAATTTCTATTATGTCATACTTACACATGTTTCTTATACTACTTTATGTTTTTATCAAAGGGGTTTCCTTGTTTAATTATGTAATACTACTTCTATAGAACATGATATGGTATGGAAGTAGATTTGGATTTTTATTCTTCAATCTTCATTTAAAAGAAAGTAAAATGTTTTTTCACATCTCATAAAATAGTTATTTTTGATTAAAAATATATACCATGTTCTTCTATTGTGATATTTACCCCATGCTTTCTTTTTGATAGGGGTACATGGGTTTTGATGCATGTTCTTTTGTTCTTAGAACTCCTCTACGATTCTATAAATTTACTTTTTTAAATCATATTTGATAAAATAATTAATATAATATAATATTTTATCAACTAAAATTCATACGAAATGATTACATGTTACAATAAATCCCTCAAGTCATTATTGTGGTATTTTTGGGTTGGTTGTGTTTGTTAACAAAGTGGGCCTCCATGTTGTGTTTGTTGACAAAGTAGATCACAATATTTAAATTGTTGAAAAGGGGGGATTATATAGGGATTTTTTATGTTCAAGGGATGATGATGTAAATCCACTATTGACAGAAGAACCTCGGCAATGGAATGGATGATATGGAGGTGGTACAAACAGAGTAGTGCGTGAAATACTGTGTTGTGTGGAAGATGTGTTTTTTATGCTCGAATAGGATTATGAACTCAAGGAGGGTTTTTCTCACATGGGTCAATCTTTATAATAAATATGAGGTGACCCCCTAATTCATAGCAGCTAATGACTTAGAGAAGATCTTTGTTTTGGCATGGGTAAAAATTACGTGAAAAGGTAGTTGCATGAAAAAGAGGAAATTGCACGTAAAATTGGATGTTTCATGGAAAATGGAGGATGCATGGAATTTTTGAGGTTGTGAAAAACATTGAGTTGGGATTGTGTGGAAAATGAGAGATTTTTCGTCTAAGGTAAGATAATTATGTGCGTTGTGCATTAAAGGTTGCATGTAAAATTTGTGGTTGCCCAGTTCAATTCGGTCGTAAAGTGGTATTAATCCATGGATTAAAGTAGAGATACAATAAATCATCTACATAAGTTTCAGAATGTAGGTATTCATTCAATTAATGAGATGTCCAGGTCTATAAACTGTGAGTGGGTCTTATGAAGAAGCAGTGAGTACCTTCTTTTTGAGGGATCAATTTTCTTTAATATTGTGATTGGTTGTAAACCAGAAGGGACCTTGAGTCTCCTTAGAACAATGTAAACAATGCTACACTTATATTTCATTTTGTACATTGGAACATTTCCGGTGTATGATCCATGGATGTAGCCCATTGAGGGTGAACCAAGTAAAAATTGATGTGACATTTGCATGATTTAATTTCTATTTTTTACTTTTTTATTGGAAAATGATATAAGAGAGTTTTTATTAACAACAAAACAAGATCCAATGGGGAAATTGGGTAAGAAGAGTTTGAAATCCACTATGGTCCTTTCTATTGTTAATTAATACATATTTCATATGTAAATCATCTAAAATAAAAGAACACTACAAGGAATATTGAATATCCAATCAATGGTTATGAATATATTTTTTCTTTAAAATAAATATTTATTATTATAAAATTAACTTTATATATTCCCAGAGGATATAAGTCATTATATGTTAGATACTATTTCATTACTCTATATCAATTGGTATATTCATCATCTTCGTGACAACAAAATAACTAATGAACATTGAAATGTTGGGGTAAACCATTTTCTATGTGGACTCCAATAATACTCAAATTTTATACCTTTAATTCATACCATGATAATTTTAATCCACATTTTGAGGTTGTTTCATTCTTTTTTTTCATCAGAATGCTATTAATCTAGTAATAAATCTGAATTTCTATCACCAACCTCTTATTATTCCCTAGGATTAGTGACTTTATCTTGTGTTGAATACATTATTTGCTAGAGTAGTCACACACTTTATTCAAATTATGTTAATATAGTGGAGAAAATAATATATTATGAGGAAAACCATGCGTAGTCAAAATTTTAACACATATTTTCAAAATGAATAGTTATATTCTTTCAGTTCTAAAATATACACCAAAAGGATTTATTCCAACTACAGATAACTCAAGACAGATATTTGTAGATCATTTCTAAAATTAGGATACTCATATTGAATTTTCTTATGCTAGTTATAGTATAATAAAAGACATGTCATATGTAACATAGTTTCCTGATATCAATATAGTATTCAAAATTATAAAATTATTTCAAATTACCTTTAATCTTTTGATGGACAAGATTATTCTTTCCTGGATTAAACCCTATCACACATAGGTCATTTTTTGAGTGATTCATGTAGGCAAAGTGTTGTTTTCAACAACACTCTATTTTATTATTATTAGAAGAGATTTTTGAGAACAATAATCTATCTTTTTATGATGACTTTTATGCTCACAAATACACTTGTTCTTTATTCTAATGATTTTATCATGAGTATATTTTAGGAAATTAATATTCTTTATATTTTTATTTTATAAAAATATTAAAGTGTTTAATCCTCAGGGAATACTTGAAAAAGGGTTCAGAAATATTTTTAGCATGTTCTTGAAACACTGTTCATGTTGTACATGTTCTGAAATCGTTTTAGTATGTTAGCATGTTATGGAAGCACTATTCTTACCTTAAATTGAAGAGTGTGGCATAAGGATAAAAATCTATGTTTACTTTATTGGAAAATTATGGTTAATCAAACATACATTATCAAAATTGTATGGTAATAGAACCCTACTTTTGGAATGAACTATACTTTTGTAATACCATAAAAGTATGGAAGAATAACCCTATGTAAGTATGGAACAATACGTTTACTTCTAAAAAGTACAATTCATCAACCTTACTCTATAGTGAACCTTACGTTCTATCACAATGTATGGATTATGTATCTTATGTTTTGCTAAAGATGAATGTATAGATATTATACTAAAAAATTTTAATGTAGAATAGAAAGTATGGTTGGTCAAACATACATTTTATATCAACCTTATGTTATCAAATTTAAGTTGTCAACCTTACAATCTGAGAAAAAATGTTATCCAGTTCAACCCTATGATTCGCGTCGGGAATCAAAATTTCGACTTTATCGAGCAATGGTCTTTATACAGATTATCAGGCTGATTTCAATCCAGATTAAAATACTGATTTTAAATCATATATTTGACTAATTTCTATTATTTTATTTATGATTCAAAGGATTGATTTAAGATAAGCTCTTTATGTTTAATATTCAAGGGAGTTACGACTACTCTATTATTTAAACATTTGAATATTGTGATTTTAAAGGCGACATTTGTGGATATATGTTTGAAAGGAAATATTTATTATATATTCTGTATATCTTTGATATTTTTTTATTAAACAGATGAGCTGAGTCATCGCAAAAAGAATCATAAGTATATGTTCTCAAATTTTTCATGAGAATAATTTTTACACAGATATACGAGTCACACATATATTCTGCCATAAAGATCTATTAGACTTTTTTTAAAGAAGAGGAAAAGTGTTAAAGATACTTATTTTAAATCAATGATCTATCATGAATCCGTTGTTGTTGTTGTTTCTAGATTTAGTTCGATATCTATTGAAAATGGATTGACTCAGAATTTCACTTACCTCAATAACATATTTTCTGAAGACAACGATTCATATACTATCATTTGTGTGATATTGAAACTGTGAAGAACATCTGGAAATATTTTTAAACAAATAAAAATTATTTTTATTAAATGGATTTTCATACTAGGATGTGTATTTCATTCTTTGTATGAACTAGAAGGCTCTATTTTGGCCCTAACTTGTAAATGTGTCAACTTCCTACACTCAGTTTTTGATGGTATGTTGATAAGAGGACCAGGTAGTGATAATAACCTAGCTGGTTGAGTAGAGTGTTGGTGGAGTATACTTGGGTCCTTCTATTCCTTGAACCACAATACATTTGTGCACCTTTCAATCTGTTTATTTTCTGTTGCATAATATGTTTAATAATGTTAAATGGAATATTTGGAAATCATTAAAATTTGAGAAGTATTTATAAAAGACACAATCAGCCCCACTTGTTCATATTTGGAATAAATTGATCCAACAATTGATTTCAAAGGTTAGCTCTTTTATCAATGATATAACAAGCAGCATTTTTTATATAATTATACTCAGATCATAATAGATGATACATGGGCTGGTGTGGCTCCCTTATATATTTTTGTAGTGTATGTAGGATCTCATACCCAAATTAGGATTCTGAGATCTTAATACGACATAGTTAAATATAAAGAAGGGGTCTCCTACGCACTATTTCATTGTGGGTCTCTTCATGTGATCGAGACCCTTAAAATTTCTAAAATATAACTAATAAAGGGATCCTTTTATTAGTTTTTTGAGCACTGAGGAGAGGAACACTTTATCAACGATTTTCTAGCGCTGATAATGGAAACCATAATCAGTGTTTTTTTCAAGCGATGATAATGTCTATTTCTATATATAGAGGGATTTGTATTAGTGGTTTGTGTTTTTTATATAGGTTCAGATTCAAACTTTTAAATTGTCATCATTGAAAATAAGAAAATTAATTTTGATGAAATATGGTTGTAATGAAGATTTTTAATAGGTATTCATATAAATTTTAATATATCTCTATATATATATATATATATGTTTTTTAATAGTTAATATAAAAAATAAAAAAAATTTAGTTCAATTTAAAAAATATACTTCATATGAAATAATCCTGTAAGGCGTGTCACCATGACGGATCTCCCCTTAGGGGATTACTACCCCTATTCTTCACCTCCCTCAATTTCCTTATCATATCATTCTATTCTTCCTAAGAATGGAATGGTTGGGTGTAGGGTCATGTAGTGATGGCATGATGTGGTGTCGACCACCACATGGTTTCGCGGTCTGGCATGACCTCTAGAGATATTTTAATTAAAATTTTAGTTCTACCTCCTCAGATGAATCCTTTTTACATGTCTTCTTCCCCAATCCTGTGATGGACTCACCCTCTTTTTCTGATTGCACCTCCCTCTTTTTAACTTGTGGCTATTTTGTGTGGGTTGTCTATCATTCTCGGTCCAATGGTTCTGGGTTTGGGGCTCATTCAGTGTACCCTTTGTGATTTCTCATCTCCTCCATCAGTTCTATGGAGGTATCATTTTTTCATATATGGTCCATTTTGTCTACTGTCATGTGTATATAGTTCTACATCCCCTTGGTTTATATTAAATTTTGTTTTGTTCATTCATGCGCAACACCATCTTGGTTGGGTATAAGTAATTCAATGACAATATGGACCGTGTTGGAGGCTTCATTGGTGTATAGATCTATCGTAGGCGATAGTATCGATGTCATGGGATGTGTGCAAGACAATGACCAGATGAGTATTCATGGGGGTCACTGCTTGATGAATGTTGACTTTCAAGTTGTTATTCAAATCATGGTGCGGTGTGATGGTTGATGTGTTCATGTGAGGGGTGGTGGTAGTCGGGTTCTTGGGACCATTTCACTCCCTTAGTGTTTTTCTTTACGGAGGGTCTGGTCTGGGATGGATTCCTTGGCTATGCATCTTTTTACTGTTATTTTTTTTTCATGTTCGGTTCTCACTTTTCAATAAAGTGATTTAAAAAAAATAATGAATAGAATTTAATTTAAATAGTTTTTATTGACGATTAGAAAAATCATTGAAGAAGAAATGTTTTCTAACTGTCCTTAATTTCAATTCTCATAAACCTCTATTATCTACTCTTTTTGGAAAACACATATTAAAATATTATGTAAGATCCCTATGTTTGACGAGGCATGTTATTGTTTTAATATTGGTTAGCCCATTTTTAAAGGAAAATGAAGTGTTTTCATTAATCATTAGAAGCCTTGGGGTGTTATGGGGGACACAGATATAAAAATGGAGAAGAATAAGTCGTAATGTGCATGGCGAACAGTTGGTGCTTGGTTAATACTAATCGTAAGCTCAGGTCATAAAACATAAAGGAGTTGGGTGATGAGTTTTAAACTATGGAAGGGGGAAGATAAAACCATGAATTCATGGATAGAACCAATCGCATGTCCTCGTCACGGTTCACCAAATCATGGGGCCTCCCCCATTAAACTGTACAACTCTGAGTAGAAGTGGTCACACTGTTGGAACCTGGTTAAGAAAATCAAGCAGTCTAACCATGCCCCTCGTTAAAAATTGTTTATACCATTCTTCCTTCAATAATTTCTTAACATTCTAGTTCCAGTGATTTATGATTCATGGGTATTCTAATCATGTTACATTGAAGGTCCCATGAAATTGTATGACCATAGGGATTCTAAAAAGGATAGGATTGTAGGCATGTGATGGAGATGTGTGATGTTGTAAGAGACACTTGATATAGTGTCTCTATAATAATAGAATATGATTTTTTATAAAATCATGATGATTCAAAATATCTAAGTTAAATTCTATTTGGTTTTGGATTGGTGAAAATTGCCATTTTAATTCTTGTTTTTGAATTTTTTAGGTTTTGCTGGATGAACTGGGGAAGTGCAGTGGTAGTAGTACCACATATAATGTCAGATCAGGGTTTCCCAGCACCGAGTCATGTGGATTTTGTGTATTATGGTTTTTGAGTTCCACTTGAATCATGGAGATCAGGAGTTGATTTGATTCAGGTGATTATAGTAATCACTAAAATTTATTTGCAATCGATGTGTCCCTCCAGCTAGAGTTGACATCGAGGATGGACTTGTTGTACTCCTATTCGATATTATAGAATTAGTGTACTCCAAGTTTATATATGATCATTCTCAACTTCATGACATCATCCTGAGTACATTAAGACAGCTTATTCTATATGAAAATCTATCGAAATGTACTTTATAAATATTGGAATGGACTCCATGGAGGTGGTTCTCATGGAGTGGTGTATATGAAGCCCTATAATGTGAAAAGCAACATCAGTTTTTGAGAGTGATAACCTTATGATCGAACAAATGTTGGAGAATAACGGGGGTACCCTTCTGAGATGCCGAGAATGGGAGAAATTTGACATTTTGTTTTGATTCCTATCTGGCATGGTTGTAGTGGGATCCACATCAACTTATTTGATTCAGTAGTAGTGGGAGTGTGATCCAATGTTTTTGGTCTTGCATGTGTGAGGTGGAAACAATGACACTCTTCTGTTGGGGAGTAATGTGTCTGTCATGAGGATACTGCCCAAATGTTTTATGTATGACGGACATGTTTTGTCGATCATCCATTGGTCCAAGAATAAAATAATATGATAATAAGGACCTGATGCGGCTTGTGCTTGGATTCTCTATGGAATGCTAAAATAGAATCAAATAGGTTTGATGATTGAGGTGAGCATTAGATTTGGTATCAAGATTGTTCAAAAATGTGTGTAGGGTTTACATCAAAGGTGTATCATTGGGTGTTATAGGGGATGATTATGGTGTTGGGAAATATAAGGATTTCAATGTGGAATCTTATTGGGATTTGTTTATGGACTATAATGGTTCTATTTCTGTGGATGTGGAATTACTCGGAGATGAAAGAAAAGTGATTAGGTTAGATGGAGACTGGGAAACAGCTCAAGTCAATAATTTTTTGGATGAGTTGGCTGAAGATAGTCCAAATTAGTATAATGTATAGAATGAATGTAGTGAGTTACAAACCCCATATGATTTGTTATCTTGGAGAATACAGTTGTTATTTGAAAAAAAATTTGGATTTTGGGGGAAGGCCAAATTGTTCTTAGTTCATCAATATAAGTTGGGTATGAATTATTTTTCGTTGGTTTTTGATGACTAGGAAGGGTTCCAATGCTTATTGGTGTTCATGTAGGGGTTTGGTGTGGTATAATGGGAGTTTTATGAGGCTCTTTCTGGGAGAATGAGTTCGAGGTTCTGTTGGAATATTCAGATAGAGGGGGTGCGACTCATTGAGAATTAGAAGTGGTAAATTAAATCATGTGTTAGAGAGTTCCATAAATCGATTAGTTTATTGGGTGGTTGAATAATAATTATTTAGGTTGGATGGGCTTGGATAAGGACCATTTTGGTATTTTATTTTTTGAAATGAGTGTAGTCTCATGTTTTTGATCGTTTTAGTTCCATACGATTATTATTGTGCCTATATTACACTTTGGGTGATTATAATGTATTTTAGTCATTTTAGCCTATAATGGTGACCAACACAGGTTGGGTGAGGTGGTCTGATGATCTTTGTGGTTTCTCAGGAATCAGAATAAATATGCCGAGGACGTTGTAGGATTTCGGTGTTTTATGAGGAATGTTAACTATTTTAGTTTTGGTCACACCATTTTTGAAATGGATGATAAAGTGTTTTATAAGTTAATGATACATATTAGGGGTGTCCTAGAGGTTAGGGATGTGAGAACAGAGAATAAGTGGCTACATTGTGTTTAGTATATGGTTGGTATATGGGTAGTTCTAACTATGTACTCAAGTCATGCGACACAGAGGAAAAGGGTGCATAGTTTGTAAACCATGCAGGGGGGGAGACAAAATCTCACATGATTATATAGATCCAAATGGAAGGGCTATACATAGTTCACAAAAGCCTATGAGATCCCCACTAAACCATGGTCCTCCATACAGAGGATGGTGAACGGTTAGGAGAAATGTGTGGCCTAACCTAGTTCCATAGATAAAGAAATTTTTTTACTATTTTCCTTTTTGTAATATGGTTTTATTCGATGATTTTACTTCCCATTTGATACCCACAATCCATGGGTGTGAACCAATAGCTTCATCCTTCTCAATTAATGGGTTTCCCTCGATTCTTAGGGGGTTAGATTTCGGTTTAGTGTGAATTAAAGTTCATAGTATGTATTCTACTCTATCTCATTCAATTTTCTATAATAATATTTGGTTAGTTGTTTCGAGAGTGTTTATGTAAATAAATATATCTATATGATCAATGGTGTAAATTTTTATCACTTATAGTGGAATTTTAAACTTGGATCATTATAGTGTAATAATGGTAATTTGGAAAATATTTTTGAATGATCAAAATCTACATTGAATAATGGTTTCTAATAAAATATATAATTTCATCTGTAATTAAATAAATTAATTGAAAATTTAAAATTAATGGTTTCTCTATTTTTGTTTTCAGAAACTCAATATTAATAGATATTTTAATATATCACCCTGAAAATATTCTTCTACTACAACAACAACCTAAAAGTGGTATCGGAGCAGTCACAATTGAAATTTATTGTTATTTATTTGATTTTTTATTAGTATGTGCAATGGGTTGCTATTTTTGATTTCATATAATTATTTATTTAATACAATTTGAATTACCATTGTTTAAATCATTTAATATATTTATTCTATATTCATAACATCTTAGTATATGAAAAAATAATAGATGATAGGAATACTATAGGGATGTATCAAAGAATTTCGCCGGATATCATGGGATTACATGATGTGTTGTCCGAGTACATGTTTTGTACACTAGTGCACTAAACATGGATATTTCATGGGATAAATGAAAAAAAAGTTTTAATTTCACATTGTGTATTTATTGTGCAATGCATTTAGAAATGTCCAACTTATAAAATTAAATGTTAAATTACATGTCCTGTACGTAGCACACACACCATGTAGTCTACACGGTTTAGTGGAAAAATCACACAAACAATGTGGTCATTATACATAATTAAACAACATGATATTGATATCTTGGAGAATTAATCATATACATGAATTTTATGTATTTTAAATAGTGTGTATTTCATCATTTCCCACATCCTAAATAATCCTTGAGCCATTCGGTGAGTTTTTTTGACACATGACATGAGTGATTCAAGGCGTGTATCAAGTCAATACACATCATGTAGTCCGGAGTGATGAACATGATGAGTTTTTTATTTTGGTTCATGAACACATGTAAAGTGGGATACATGTTCTGTAACCTCATTGTACATGTCATTTGGTCTATCCAATATACATGACCGAAATCCCATATATATAACCCAAGCACATAAAAATTCAGGTTTGTGACATGTAACTAGTATATTCACATCGTGTAGTCACCCAATTAAGGGAAAAATTAAATTATATTAAATTGAAAATTGTAAAATTACAACATTATTTTATTGATTAGTATTCATGGTGTTTTTTAATATTTAATTATGTTTTAAATAATTTTAAATGATCTATTAATTTTTCATAATGAATATGTCATTATTGGTTCTATTTTTTATTTTCCATGAATTCTATTAATATTGGGTATCTTAAAATAAAATTGGATGGTCTTCAAGATGAATGAAAATTAATTAATTAATTAATTAGTATATTCTTGTTTATCTTAATAATAAAGAATAAAGATAAATCAATGCAATCCAGTTTAGTTTGGCATGTACATTGCATGTATATCCATTCAGGGGCTTGAACAAGACCTATATATGTGATACATATTTTATTATAGTTTATTTCATGGGTCTGAAATTATTTAATATTAAATTAAATATTATGGCCCATGTGTCATCACACCCTCCGTTATTATGTAGGACCAGCATTTCCATAGTTATTTTTGCAATCCTCATCAATAAATCCTTGGTTCCCTTCCCTCTATATCAGTTATAAATAAATGTAATTAATGGAGTACCCCAAGGTGTACAGATGTAGAACAAGATATAGCCATAGTGATGTAAACTGAGATGATACACAGGTGTACAATTGAAATGTTATAACTCATGCAATGACCAAAAAAAAGAAATATTCCACTAGGTCCTAGGTTGACTTATGGTCGGCTAATTATATCAAATGTTAGATAACATCATGGTACATTAATTTATTATTTATGTACTTATATATATTGAATTATTTGTTTTATAGATGAAATATCATTATCTCATAAATAAATGAATTAATGTGAAATTACTAAATTAAAATAAATGGGTTATGAATAAATGTTTTATACAACATGATTAATTAATTATGCGAAATATAGTTAATACTAAAAAGTTATGTTAAAAAAATTAAAAAAATTATGAATAATAAATTAAAATCAACTAACTATGTATTATGATAGTTTTCTCCTTCTACTACCTGATTAGTAATGAAATCAATAGAGGAAAGGGTTTTAACAACCCTTGTAGGTGGATTACTTTTATTAGGGGAATAATTATGATGGTTTTGGGTTGAATTAAACATTTAACATCAAGAGGATTATCTATTGATAGAATTACCAAAATTTAGTTGTAAGTGTAGAGGAAATCCATGTTATGGTTTCTTTATTGGGTGACCCACTAACCTGATTAAGGACTTGAAAGCATAAAATTGGCAAAGACCATCCAACATAAATGCCTTTGAGTAACATGAAAAATCTGTTTTTGGGTTATGTGAATGTGCATATTGACCCATCCCACTAGAATATCCATGAAATTTGACATTATGAGTTCAATGGTGATGGGTGTCCAAACTTGATAATATAGTGGGAGATTTAGTAAAAATATGATTATTATTATTTTTCAAATAAATTTTAATAATGAAAAGTAATCGTGAACTCTGTTTATTAATGTACAAAATCGAATGAAAGTCTACAAAAACAGTGTGGTCATTCCTCAACACAGATTAATTCCATTGAAATAAAATATTATTTATAATGTCAAATAATTTATGAGATGAAATATTAACTGAAAATTTGTATTATGTTGTAGAATCTCATATTCCTATTCATCAGCCGTAGCGAGTGAGTGAAGGTGAAAATGTAACATACCAGTGATATGTTGATGATTAATCTCTTGTACATTTTATAATGTTATGAAATATTTATTGAAAGTTTTTGATGATCACACCATAATATATTATCTCCAATATATTAATAAAAATGGTTAAATGTTTGAAATAAATAATATTGTCAATGCACTATATCAGTGCAAACTGTAAGAAGGAAATATAACTATTGATCATGGTTTTAAAATGCCTGGGTATGTTTATAAGTTAGTATAATTTGAATTCCAATTGGATAAAAAAATGTCTATAAATATTAATTTGTATCCATTCCAACATGTGTATCCATATTTTTCCAAACTATAATTAAACATATGGATAAGTCACTAGGGAAACATTTATCCAGACTTCACCAAATAGATAAGGATTGGGTGAAAGTTGTTTCTACACCACATATAGTGAAATATTTGAAAAAAAATTATTAAGATCCCATGAATAATATATATCCAAAATATTTTTTTAAAATAATTTAAATAGAAAAAAGATTTATGGGAAGTAGAATAAATAGAAATAAATTTTCCTCTCATGTGGAATGCTTAGAAATGGAAAAATAAATTTCATTGAACTACATAAAAATCAGTTGAATACAATTTAGGTATATTTTTCAAGTCTTTATTCATAACTTTTTTTATTAAATAAAACATTTTTAGAACATAAATATATTCATATACATGAAATGATAATGAATAGAAAAGTCATAGAGTGGTCAAAAAAGGATCTGAGAAAGAGAGATTCAAGTGTTATCCTAGGTGAGATCTGTGTTTATTTTTATCACATAGCATTGATTCATGATTAAAATAATTATTTTCAAATCATTTATATTTGGGTATGAGTAGACATAATTATTAACTGTTTTAGAATATAATAAACATTTTTATGGTACTTAAATACAAATCTAATTTTTTAATAACTCATGAATCAAAAATATTGTTTTCAGTGAATGATGAATATAAAATATAAGAGTATTAAATGTATTTGTGAAAATATAATTACATTTCAAATAAAATGTAATTTAGTTCAATTTTAATACCATTAAAAATATTTTTTGTTGATATTGAGATGAGATACTATATATACATACAACTACTTATTGTGTTATGATAAAGGAACCATTGTTCATATAGGTACGTCATAGTGATTTTAATGATAGTTAAACATTACCAATTAATCTATTCTTAATCCAAATATAAATTTCTATACTTCATGAATTTAATTTAATAATTTTATGAAATTACTCAAGAAGTAAATGATTCAACATGGTAATTATTGAAAAATTAATTGATATTTCTTGTTGGATAATATCTTATACAATATGTATTTATCATATATATCGTGTAAAGGTAATCCCAATGCCAAATTTATTTATACACATCATTGGCATGATGGTTGATAAAGTAACATCAATGGTGAGTCTTATATATACTAAAAGGCATCCATTATATCTTCCAAGATGTGTTTTGAAAATGGATGTGATAAAAACCCATATTTTAAATAATTTTACTAATGGATATTATATCAATCATGATATGATTTGAATTTAATAGTGAATCACAAAAAATATTTTGAAACAAATAATTTGATAAATGAAGGTTTTATCTACAATTGGACCTCAAAAACTAAGGAGCATCTTTGTTAATGATCACCTGGATACCGAGGGTATTAACGTATAACAACGATCAAATAGATTTTGTTAATGGAATCCAATATTATAGAAGATAGTGGAACTAGAATTTAATTCTATGATATATGTATCTGAATAGACCTGATTTATCATAGTAATTGTAGACTCTTCAGAAATTTGTGGGAGGACTAGTTCTAGAGAAACATACTATAAAGGAATTTATAATGAAATAAGTGGTTTATGTTCACCATTTTGGGTGATAAATGTATTATTCGATCATAATAATGATTCCTACAATTTGATTGTAGAGGGTAATATTATAAAGTTAATAAGTAGGTATATATTTAAGTAATATACTCCTTGAATCAAGATTTAGGGTTTCCTTTTTTTAATATCTATATTACATAATACTAGTTTTGAGTATTAAATAGAAACTAGATATGGATGGAACTAGACAATACCAATAATAGAGAATTCCTTATTTAATGTTTTGTTGTGAAAAAATCAATACTCCAATCACCGTGGATAATATAATTTTTAGATAAAAATTTAAAGAATAAATCTATGATCATCATATTGGGATATATATTGTCAATTTTGCCTCATTTTGGGAAATCCAAATGGATTATGTCCATATGAAATGACCCAATGATGGCCCTATGATATGTGTCTACAACGAATAATTTAAATGGGTTAGTGAAACTAATAAATTTCTATAAGATATGCCGATTACATTTATTTATTTTTGAATAAATCATTCATAGGGATCTTATAATGTTTTTTGAAATGAATGAGTGACATGTGCCTCAAACTAGTATGTGGGACTGTTATATGTTTTCTAGAAAAGTATGTGTATAAAAAATTAGAAAACATTCATATCCTACCAGATTGTTATGACTAAGGAATGATATTTATCTATGTATGAATTAATGTACAAACAATGTTATAGGGAGAAATATCTACAAAATAGATCAATCAGTCTTCTAAATCTAGTAATATTATATATATTAACATAGTATTTAATAAATAAACATGTAACAATTCATGGTTATTTTTTTTGTTGGTACATAATCCTTCTAGTAGAACATGTTTATATATTTTAAGATATTATAGATATTTATATGATTTCACATGATAAATTGTTAGGAATTTATCACATGTTCAATTATATGTACTGATGTTCGATATAATTAATTTATGATTTATAGTATTTGAATATCTAGTAGATCGAACATTACTGCATCAAAGGATGTTAGATCAATCCAAAATCCCTTTGCAATGTTGGACTCGATGAGTTCCTCGTGTTTGGAGAAGTGGGAATACTAGAGATCAGGTGAATTAAAAACATGGTTTAATTTAGTTAAATTTAGTCTAGTATCACATGAAATTATAAGTTAATTTGAAATAAATACATGTTATAGCCAGTGTCATCCATATCTACAATATTTGAGTACATTGTGAAATCGTATATAACTTAGCGAGTGACATTAGAAATGCCAGGTTATGATTTTGTATTATACTAAAGGAATGGTTATTATCATTATCATGATAATATTTGACTATAGATTTAGTCAGTATGTCAAGACTTTGGCTTGTGAATAGTAGGTGGATACTTTTTCATATCCTTACATGAGGTATTTTTTGATCATATCAATATTGAAGTAAACTGATTTTCCACAAATACATGTGACTTTTTTCCATCCCAAACCATGGAAACATGATAGGCCTATACTGTGTAGCCATATATATTTTTCATCTGTATAAAATGAATGTGATAGTGTAGAGACCCGAAGCCTGACTTACATGGACATTACATTAAATTTGTGGAATACTTAGTATATAACAAAAAACACACACTAAAGGATCGCAATAGTTTAGTGTCTTTGGAAACTCGGAACATAATTTTTTAATCGTGGTGAAAGATCCTCAATATCTCCCATAACGATCATCCCTTTTTTTTACCCTAAACCATTTCTTTATATCCTGGGGAAAAGAAAACATAAAAGGGTGAGCTCAAATGCTCAGTAAGGGTAAACAAAAGAAATATAAATCACATCATATACATAAGCACATAACTTTTGGAAATCTTAACCTGCAAAAGAGCTCATTATATCATAACATGAGATAAATCATAGAAGTGAAATGTAATCCCAATAATCATAATTTAAAACATGAAACTTTCTGGAATACACACATAATCATAGAGAATCATTTCTTGTTACTCGTGACTCATTGCCAAGACTATCTTAGTGGACAAAGTCCCTTTCTGAATCGAGTCACCCTCGTTCCAGTCCTGTTTCACTGAACCGATATAACCTACCGTTCCAGCCATGTCTATCTCATGAGTTATAAATTCATTAAACAATGCATTGGAGGGAGATATAGGTCCCACCCATCTTATAATGAATCCTTTCTTATGTGTGCCACATAATCATAAATCATACATCATCGCATAACACATGTAACAAAAATGGGATTCTTGAAACATCATGACATCATAAAACAAATCATATAAGGTAAAGGAATTCATAAAAATAATTCCATCAAAACATTATCAAAGCAATGTAATATTACGGATAAAAACAGAACCCTTTATTATCTTATATGGAAAATAATTTTGATAAAACTCTTGAACTCCATTCTTGAGGAAAATATCCTTTCTTCTTCAAAAACATTTTTCCTTTCATAACTTGTCATGCAACTTTAAAATAAAAGAAGTTGATTAAAAATAAACTTGAAAACCTGTAAAGGAAGCTTCTTGGAAATAATGTTTTAAAAATCCATTCATGCCATATACGTTAAAAAAACATTCTTTCGTACTTTTTTCGGAAAAGTCAAAAAGTACCTCATACGAAAAAATGACAAAAGATTCCTTTCATATTATTTACTAAAAACTCACCGAAGGGTCAAATTGGATTTAAAATATTTTAAGTGGATGAAAAAAAATATTACATATTGAGGGAACATGGATGTGGATGATAAAATAAACCCCACTAAATACCAAAGTATAAACAATCTTGGAAAAAAATGAGATTGTGATATTTCCCTTACCTTAAGTCTGATTTGCTTCTTATGTGTCCGAACCTCCTCTTCTTTGAAGCACCTCTTTGAGACCTCCTCTTAGGGCACTAAAATTAGTCTTTAAGGAAGACCAGAACCTCTCGGATGTTTCTAGGGAAGTGGAGAAGAGATTTTGGCAGGGGTTGGCCGAGCTTGAGTGCTCAAATTGGTGTGAGGAGGAGGGGGAGGAGGTATCCTTTTATAATGGAGGAGAGGGGCACCTTAGGAATATCTCAAAATATTATTTTATATTAAAGTCAAAATCGGTTTATAATGGTTCCAAAAGGTCTTATTTCGAAGATAATGTAGGGATGGGTCTAAATCCTATCATCCAATAGTTTTTAGACAAGTTTAGGGTATTATTTTAACCTTATCAATTAGATTTAACTCTAAGTTAAATAATTTATCTTTTACCGTGTCTTTTTGTTTTCTTTCACTATATGGTTAATACTCTTACTATAACATGCCAAACGAACCCAAAATTGTTTATTATTAATATATATATCCTTATATAAGTCATTTGCCGAACCTTAGATTTTTAGGAATAAAATTACAATTAATAATATAATATTTGATTTAAAAACTATTTTGTGTCAATTTTGACACTATTTGATATATGATTTTTTTGAAAGTCATAACAGAATTATATGTTCGAACCAAGTTGATTAAAACAACACTAATATATCATAGTAACCTATAAAATTAGTGGAATTCTTAAAAAGTCTCAAATTACATTGATTTGAGAATTTATATCATCAATTAATGTAATATTTCCTTAAAAGGCTAATTACAGCATCATCGTTGTGTCATACATAAATTAATTTATTTAAAGTCTAAAAATTATAAATAAAATATAATTATGTAGGAAATATTTTTAGCTTTCTAATGAATATTTATAGTCGAATTTATCTTATGTATAACCCCATATTAAAAATGTTTTAGTTATTAAACATTGATTTTAACAATATTAACTATTCATTAAATAAAATAATATTAAATGTCATAATCTAATCCAAGTGGACCTAAATGGTCATATTATATTCATAAGGTTGTTTTTGGTCTAATTACACTTATATAATAGAATTAGGACATGTGTTAGGGTAATAGTAATATCATATTTACCCTTAGTTACCCTATTTACTATTAACCGTGGAAAAAAAAAGAAAAAAGTTTCTATTCACCAAAAATTATTTTCATCTCATTGAACCACATTTTACTTACTAAAATCAACTGTGTCTCTTGGATTTTTGAAATTCCATTTACAGAAGAGGTAAAATTAAGTTTTATGAAAAATTTAGTTTTTTTAACTACCACTTAGTAGTTTCACTATTCATCAAAAATTGATTTTTTTCAGAACAATGCCAAAATTTCATCCTAAGCTATATTTCATATTCCGAATTCAAAAATGAAATATATTTTACCAAATTCATAACATAGAAGTTGCATTAATTAATTTTATAATTAAATCCTGCTGTTAAAATAAATAGCGTGTTTTTAGGAAAGAAAATATATCAAAAGATTGACACTTGATTATGTCTGGTTTAAATGTGAAATTACAACCAATGACCAACATTGTATTAAGTTGTAAAAATATATTCTAAATATACTTTAAAACCACTCAAATTAATAATTTTTCACTATTAAATATTTTGATTAAAAAAGTTGTTTTAATTATAATTTAGTAATTTTCACTATTCATCAGAATATGAAAGTTAACCGAAAAGTACCAAAATTTCACCTTAGGCTAAATTCGATACTCCGAATCCAAAAATTAAATCCATTTTGAAAAATAAAATTTACAAAATTTCAAAAAGTGGTTATTACTATTCATAACGGCTAGTTTTAATAATATTTTAATAGTATATCGTTGTTTAGCGAAACTTGGTGTTGCGTACAACACATGCTATCATGGAAGGTCGTGATTGCATGTAATTCAAGACATGTCAGAGATGTGTGTTGTGAAAGCTCCTTGTGTAGAATATAACACAAGACATTAATGAAATTAAAAAGAATATTTTTCATAAAATCTCGGGGTGTTACATTCTACCCCCCTTAAAATGAATTTCGCCCTCGAAATTCGTCGGGGTTATAAATGGTTTACTATTCAAAAGTTTCTTTAATAGAAACCCACAACGTAAAAAGGAATACCAAAACCAATATTTAAAAACAAAGGTATGAAACATTACGGTTACCAAAATAAACTAATCACTGGGTTTCCACGTAGGTGAAAATATGGATATGGAAGAAAAATATAACCATCATGTTCTGATGGAGAGTGGTAGAGAACATGGCAATGGAAAATCCAACAATCACAAATCCATAAATTTGTGACGATCTAAGGTACCATCTGATTAATCAGATATAAGAGCACTAGGACAACATTTTTTGGTTTTCGAGATCGTTTCCCTAAAGTTAAGGAATTTGAATTAGAATAAATACTTACTTTATTTTGGTACAATCTCATTGTTGTTCGTGCCTTGAACAATTTCCACTTCATCTCTTATATAAATGAAGTTGAATTTGTTATTCGTGAAGTGTTAGCAGATCTTGTGAGAGAATGACGGGTCATTCCATCTGTCTCAAACAAAAGGTTAGAAAAAAGTTATTAAATATACATATGTCATTCTATAGTGAGATTAATCATATATGGTTCCTAAAATGAACTTATACTTCACATATCATACTGATTAATATAATAAAACTAGTTTCTACTAAACAGGGTCTTCCTGTAGGTCAGTGGTAGGCGATAAAGGCCAGTCGCACTTCGGTTGTGAGTTCGATTCCCACAGCCTTGTCCGAAGCGATGGGCTGTCGCCCATCCTGCAGGTTGTCCTTTTTCTAAAACTATATTACCATAACATCCCATCAATAATATTGAAAAAACTTTTATCCTTAAACAATACTAACTTATGTCCAACATAATTCATTCCAATCTTTAGGCTTATCCATAATACTTCAGTCCACTCTCATAATATAGTGAAAATGATTAACAGAGATTTAATACCATCGTTGATCCCCATATATCATAAGATATGTTTTGTTGGTCACATTCCAAACATTCAAAGTCCTTAATCATGTATTCTTTTGAATACCCATTGAACCTTAGTGAAAACATGAATGCAGTTAAAAGTTAACACTTTCCACATACCAAAATCCTCAAAATTCTATATTCTCAAACCATGATATCACTTAGTCCTTATATCAATCATGAGCTCATGAATACTATTAAAAATTTCATTTTCTCGTTTTCCCTTTATTATGTGCATATCATCTTATTTCCAAAAATATTTGAATCACTTTGAATACCACATTAGACCAATACATAAATATTCCAATACTTTATGATACAACATTATTTTGGAATCCCATTACATAAACACTTAATCATTCCACCACATCGTTATCATATTCAACATCGCCAATGGTGATCGCATGTGACTTCCCTTTGTCCTTTTCCTTAAGTGGTTGCTCATGTCGATCATCACTAACCCGTGGATTAGGGCATTTATTAGAATAATGCCCCATTTCCCTGCACTTGAAGCATTGATGTGTTGGTGGTGCGTTCTCAGTAGTGTTTCCTTTATTCACATCATTAGAAACCCTTTTTCCATTACTTCGACACTCAGCTGCTCGATGACCTTCTTTTCTACACTTAAAACATTTTCTAGTCCCTTTAAGACAATCTCCACCATGCTTCTTTCCACACTTTGAGCATAAGTAAACATTCATTTTCTTTTAACCATTATTCTGAGATTTCTCCTTGAACTCCATCTTTCGTTTCTTGTCAAAACCATGAGATTGATATGTAACACCAACATCCATTTCTACCTTGATAGCACATCGCACAATTTCTTCATAGCTACTGAAGTCTCTTATAGCTAATTCCCTTCGAAGACTTGGTTTTAAGCCACTGAAAAATCGATCAACTTTACTTTCAGGTTGGATGATAATTCCAGATGCATACCTTGCAAGTCTTGTAAAATTTGCATCGTATATACCAACAGATTCATCATCCTTTTGCTTTAGTTCAAGAAACTCCTTCTCCATCATTGTTCGAAGAATATGAGGGATGTACTTATTGAAAAATAAGTTCTTGAACTCGTCCCATTCCATGGACTCAATTTCATCTCTTTGCCTTGTATTCTTGATAAGATTCCACCATTGATCAGCTCACCTTCCAAACGATATACTGCTAAGTTGACTTTATCATGTTCAGAACATTGAAGAACTGAAAATATCTTTTCAGTGGTACTGATCCATTGTTTAGCAACAAGTGGATCAGAATACCCACTGAAAGAAGGTGGAAGTTGCCTCATGAAGGACTCAATAGAATATTGTTCCCTTCTCTGCTTATTTGGATGTCCAGAATGATTCATAGCTTGTGTAAGTATAGAAATAAGATTTTGCACTCCATCTACCATAACATTTGTTTTTTCAGGAGGACAATCATTGCATTGTCCATTGCATTGATCAACACGGTTCCTTCGGGTTCCAGCCATCGTCTAAAACCCAAAAAGAATAGTGTGAGAGGCAAAAATCATGCTAGGGAAAACAACATAATAAAGGGGGAGTACCTTCAATATCTAACATCTTAGGTTTAATTCTATGATCGTTAGCATAGTTCTAGTACTATAACCTATACATATACTTAACCTTAGGGACATCCCTAGACATACCGTAGAAATATCTCTAGGGATCTAACTAACGTTTTCACATCCTAGTTTCCAAAGGTTGACTAAACCTTTCCTCTGATACAAACTGTAGCGGTCTGGAATTACTTCCAGTGGACTATAGTTGATACCGATCAGGGCACTCAATGGGTGGCTACACCCCCTGGGCGGGACACACCACCATCCCCAGTGGCAACCATTTCCACATGAAGCCCTTGGGCGAAGAGCCATGCTTCGTCCAATGCTCACATGTGAGAGTTCCCAAGGTTCGGATACATTCCTACCTCCTTTGCCTCTGATACCAACTGTAGAGACCCGAAGCCTGACTTACACGGACATTACATTAAATTTACAGAATACATAGTACATAACAAAAACACACACTAAAGGATCGTAATAGTTTAGTGTCTTTGGAAACTCGGAACGTAATCTTCTAATCGTGGTGAAAGATCTTCAATATCTCCCATAAATATCATCCCTTTTTTACCTAAAACCTTTCATTATATCCTGGGGAAAATAAAACATAAAAGGGTGAGCTCAAATGCTCAGTAAGGGTAAACAAAAGAAATATAAATCATATCATATACATAAGCACATAACTTTTGGAAATCTTAACCTGCAAAAGAGCTCATAATATCATAACATGGGATAAATCATAGAAGTGAAATGTAATCCCAATAATCATAACATAAAACATGAAACTTTGTGGCATACACACATAATCATAGAGAATCATTTCTTGTTAGTCAAGACACATTGCCAAGACTATCTTAGTGGACAAAGTCCCTTTCGGAATCGAGTCACCCTCGTTCCAGTCCTGTTTCATTGAATCGATATAACCTACCGTTCCAGCCATGTCTATCTCATGAGATATAAATTCATTACCCAATGCATTGGAGGGAGATATAGGTCCCACCCATCTTATAATGAATCCTTTATTATGTGTGCCACATAATCATAAATCATACATCATCGCAAAACACATGTAACAAAAATGGGATTCTTGCAACATCATGACATCATAAAACAAATCATATAAGGTAAAGGAATTCATAAAAATAATTCCATCACAACATGATCAAATCAATGTAATATTAGGGATAAAAACAGAACCCTTTATTATCTTAGATGGAAAATAATTTTTGATAAAACTCTTGAACTCCATTCTTGAGGAAAATATCCTTTCTTCTTCAAAAACATTTTTCCTTTCATAACATGTCATTAAACTTTAAAATAAAAGAAGTTGATTAAAAATAAACGTGAAAACTTGTAAAGGAAGCATCTTGGAAATAATGTTTTAAAAATCCATTCATGCCGTATACGTTAAAAAAAACATTCTTTCGTACTTTTGTCGGAAAAGTCAAAAAGTACCTCATACGAAAAAATGACAAAAGATTCCTTTCATATTCTTTACTAAAAACTCACCGAAGGGTCAAATTGGATTTAAACAATTTTAAGTGGATGAAAAAAAATATTACATATTGAGGGAACATGGATGTGGATGATAAAATAAACCCCAGTAAATACCAAGGTATAAACAATATTGGATAAAAATGAGATTGTGATATTTCCCTTACCTTAGGTCCGATTTGCTTCGTATGTGTCCGAACCTCCTCTTCTTTGAAGCGCCTCTTTGAGACCTCCTCTTAGGGAACTAAAATTGGTCTTTGAGGAAGACCAAAACCTCTAGGATGTTTCTAGGGAAGTGGAGAAGAGATTTTGGCAGGGGTTGGCCGAGCTTGAGTGCTCAAATTGGTGTGAGGAGGAGGGGGAGGAGGTATCCTTTTATAAGGGAGGAGAGGGGCACCTTAGGAATATCTCAAAATATTATTTTATATTAAAGTCAAAATCAATTTATAATGGTTCCAAAGGGTCTTATTTCGAAGATAAAGTGGGGATGGGTCGAAATCCTATCATCCAATAGGATTTAGACAAGTTTAGGGTATTATTTTAACCTTATCAATTAGATTTAACTCTAAGTTAAATAATTTAACTTTTACCGTGTCTTTTTGTTTTCTTTCACTATATGGTTAATACACTTACTATAACATGAAAAACGAACCCCAAATTGTTTATTATTAATATATATATCCTTATCTAAGTCATTTTCCGAACCTTAGATTTTTAGGAATAAAATAACAATTAATAATATAATATTTGATTTAAAAACTATTTTGTGTCAATTTTGACACTATTTGATATATCATTTTTGTGAAAGTCATAACAGAATTATATGTTCGAACCATGTTGATTAAATAAACACTAATATATCATAGTAACCTAGAAAATTAGTGTAATTCTTAAAAAGTTTAAAATTACATTCATTTGAGAATTTATAACATCAATTAATGTAATATTTCCTTAAAAGGGTAATTACAGCATCATCGTTGTGTCATACATAAATTAATTTATTTAAAGTATAAAAATTATAAATAAAATATCATTATGTAGTAAATATTTTTATCTTTCTAATGAGGATTTATAGTCGAATTTATCTTATGTATAACCCCATATTAAAAATGTTTTAGTTATTAAACTTTGATTTTAACTAATTTAACTATTCATTAAATAAAATAATATTAAATGTCATAATCTAATCCAAGTAGACCTAAATGGTCATATTATATTCATAAGGTTGTTTTTGGTCGAATTACACTTATCTAATAGAATTAGGAAATGTGTTAGGGTAATAGTTATATCATATTTACCCTTAGTTACCCTATTTACTATTAACCGTGGTAAAAAAAAGTAAAAAGTTACTATTCACCAAAAAATTATTTTCATCTCATTGAACCACATTTAACTTACTGACATCAACCGTGTCTCTCGGATTTTTGAAATTCCATTCACAGAAGCGGTAAAATTAAGTTTCATGAAAAATTCAGTTTTTTTAACTACCACTTAGTAGTTTCACTATTCATCCAAAATTGATGTTTTTCAGAACAATGCCAAAATTTCATCCTAAGCTATATTTCATATTACGAATTCAAAAATGAAATATATTTTACCAAATTCATAACATAGAAGTTTCATTAATTAATTTTATAATTAAATCCCGCTGTTAAAATAAATAGCGTGTTTTTAGGAAACAAAATATATCAAAAGATTGACACTTGATTATGTCTGGTTTAAATGTGAAATTACAACCAATGACCAACATTGTATTAAATTGTAAAAATATATTCTAAATATACATTAAAACCACTCAAATTAATAATTTATCACTATTAATTATTTTGATTAAAAAAGTTGTTTTAATTATAATTTAGTAATTTTCACTATTCATCAGAACATGAAAGTTATCCGAAAAGTACCAAAATTTCACCTTAGGCTAAATTCGATACTCCGAATCCAAAAATTAAATCCATTTTGAAAAATAAAATTTACAAAATTTCAAAAAGTGGTTATTACTATTCATAACGGCTAGTTTTAATAATATTTTAATAGCATATCGTTGTTTAGCGAAACTTGGTGTTGCGTACAACACACACTATCAGAGAAGGTTGTGATTGCGTGTTATTCAAGCCAGGTCAGAGATGTGTGTTGTGAAAGCTCCTTGTGTAGCATATAACACAAGACATTAATGAAATAAAAAAGAATATTTTTCATAAAATCTCGGGGTGTTACAGATAGTGTCCTAGTGTTTTTTTGACATTGAAAATGAAATCAAATTTCTCTACTATGACCAGAACCATGAAACGATATGTGTATATTCTTAAATCCATTACTAAAATCAGATAATATACTATGAAACAAAATGTAGTACATAGACTGTAAGGTGCGAGTACTAGTAAGAGGTTGAGGATTCTTATCATAATGTTTTTACATAGTAATATATAAGAAGAGAGACTGTGAGAATAGATACACTAGTATTAATTCCATAGGTTTTGGTATCATAGGATATTCCTAACTATGAGCGAGTGTAGTGTTCCTTAGAAATTAAGATTCTCATAAATGAATATCATGGATCATGCGAATAGATATATAGACAAAAACTGCCATACCGATTTTTGGCTGGATGTAGGAAATGATGAGTGGGTTATGAATGGAATTTTACTAATGTATAAGTTGGGAGGTAAATTTTCCCTTTATATTTATAATAGTTGATATATCATCCCTTTTAATGAAATATAACTATCCAATAAATTATATGCCCATGAATGAAAATTTATTTAATATAGGAAACAGATGTCATACGATGTTTTTGGGTTGATGATACAAATATGAAACATGCTTGATGAGATATTAATACAAGGATTATATTACATAGTGGTCATTCATTTGTGGTTTTAAATGTATCGAAATTATGTTCTTTGTCTTGTGTTCCATGAACCGTTGCTAGAAAGTTATCTTGGACTATAGGAGTACCTTCTTAATTCTAATGAGAAATAATCCTAGAGGTTTACACCCTATGTGAATCTAGTGATATCGACTAAATTATATTTGAATTTAATAAATGGAATACATATTATACTCAATATCTATGAATAATTTTATACATGATTTATTAATCACATAAATTACATAAATATTTATTCATCAGATTGTCAATAATATATATATATATATATATATATAATTATTTAATTTAATATTTTGTAAAATATTTATTCCCTTCATTGAGCATGAAAAAATTTATTTATGAAAAACAATTATTCTGGAATTCAATAAATGTTGATATTTTCAAATAAATTGATACCCCATCTAGTGATAAGTTTTAATTTACAAGTCTATAAAATAATATTTATTATTTTGATTGTTAGTACACACACCATAAAATAAAAATAATGTTATAATTATTATATTCAATGGGGTTTAATTAGGATAGTAATATTATTTAAGGGTTATTACAAAATTAAATAATATTTTAACCTAAACCGTGGCTCTTTAAATAGATGGTTATGTCTATCGTGTCGTGTTAATTGAGGAATAGTGAATAATTTCACACAACATATTTCGTTCTAAAAATCACATTTATATCCAACTGTTATTAATTAGGTATTCAAGATATATTATTTTACTATTATTGGACAAATGATCAATAAAAACAATTCTAGACAATTGATTTTCTGCGCTAGTACCCAAAAATATATTGGAATTGCTAATATCTCAAATGAGCTGTTGTGGATCAATTATCAATAGATTTTATACTTGGATCCTTATAGTGAAAAAAGGTATTCTAGAAAGGGGTCTTCATATGATCAAAATATATATCGAATAATGGATTATAATCTAAGGTAAATCATTTCTTCTAATCATAAATATATTAGTTATAAATTCTACATGAATAGTCCCTTATTGTGATCTTGGGAAACTCAATATTAAAGGTAATTTGAATGTATCAACCACCAAAGGCACTTCCACTACATCCAAAACCCAAGGTAAATGTTTTTTATTCACCACAACAATTGATTAATTCATAAAATAATATTAAACTTTATCCCCTAATTTATCGATTATATATACCAATTTTTTAATGATATTTATCTTTAATGATATCATATTAGAGTTTTCATTAACATGATATATATATATTATAAAATAATATATACCAGACCTTTATATCACTTTATTTTCTTGATGGTTTAATTTTTTGGTTGATGTTTTATAAATAAAGCTATATTAGTTTCTCTCTCCATCTTACATACCTACTGCATGGCCATTTTTAAAAAAATAGTGAACATTTTATTCAACCATTTCGGAATCACTCCAATGTGTCTTCATTTATTAATTTACTACCATGAAAATTGTTTCCACATTAATGTATGAACCCTCTTTCAATATACAGTATGAAGTTGTTGAATGATGCAGCTCATGTTAATATATTTTAAATCACTATCATCCATTCCTTCATGTTTATATTGAGTGCATATGGACGGATTTGTGATACTCACATTATTTAAAGTTATCACATTTGTGTTTGTTTCTCCAACTATATGTTATACCATCATCCATATTTTGAAGAAGGTGTATATAATTTCTACACATTCACGAATCCTTAAAAACATATTCATATCTTCCATCACTCCTATTACATGATCTTAGTCATCATAATGTTTTATATTCTGTATAAATCACACCTTTTTTTGTTCACATGGTATGTAAATTTACCTTGAACTATTTTTTACACATGGTAACTATACTTAGGGTTTGATATAAATTTTTAATGGTCAGTATAACGAACATGAATCCATGGTCAATATACCTACCACATGATATATTTTAAGTGACCACATCTTGATCACTTGATCTATATAGTGACATGAAATTATAATTTTTCATTAGGTTAGTATATAGACCACATGACCACTTGAAATGACCAAATGGAATGATATGTATTCTAATTGAAACTGAATTTGGTGCACATGGCCATTTCAACACTATATTTATATTTTACATAAATCAAGTAGTTTTTCAACACACACACTTTTATAAATATTTATAACCTCATTAACCACATGATAATTTTATTTTTTCTATCCATTTTATTGATTTTTAAAAATTATATATATATATTTTAAATATCATCCAATATAATTTTAAAATATTTGAAATAGTTTTATAATATGAATTAATTTGTTCTTAATTCAAGAAACACACAAAAATAATTTTAAAATATCTTGTTTTTTTATTTTGTGTATTTTCTTTGATTTAATATTTTATAAATTAATGTTTTATAAGATGGAATTAATTCAATCATGTTTTTATCATTTAATTTAGTATAATATTTATTTACATGCTATATAAAATTATTATGAAATTTGAATTTATAAGTGCTTTAGTTGGAACATTGAAGAGTTATGAAAACCACATTGTGTGAAATGATGTTTTCATATATTGGATGTTTTGATTGAACCTAAAATATATTCACTTTTACTAAAGTGATGAGACATCCTTATACACATCTAAATAACCAGTACCTATTTATTATTTATACTTCATCTTATTTTTATTTCATTTTAGTTTCTAGAATATGTAATAGTTATTCCCATCTATCACACACAGTCTCATTTTATATTTATGGATTTATATAAAAAATCATTTCATTTTATTATTCTCTGGATGTAACTCTTATATTCTAAATCTAGGACTGTTCTGATTTTGACACTCATTTTCAAAATTCAATGTTGTGTTATGGTTTTGACTCCCCACACAAAGGTCAGTGTGTCTGTGTTGTTATCCCTCAACTTTGAAGAATTTGATTCTATAATCTGGTTTTGAATCCCCATTGAAAAATAGATTAATCCACAATTTATCCCATATCGAGTCGATATGTATGAGACTATACTAGGTCTAATTTGAAAAAACTATTATAAAACATCAAATTTTTCATTTTTTATTTCTTATTCAAATTAACTATATTAAATAAATATCACAATTATGTTAATTAAATAATATAACTTTTTAAATTTTATAATCTGGTCTATCAACTCCCTCTAGACCATATTTAATTATCCCTTTGGGACCTAATAGAATATATTTATTATATTTTTTTTGTTTATAATCTAAATTCTATCATTCACAAACAACACCAAAGTTATGTTCACGATGATTAGAAAATATAAAATTAATAGTTCATTACATCAGCAACATTTGCGTCATTAAAACTCATTAGATTATGTATTAATGTATGTTTACTTTTAATATAATGATTGTAGAAAAAAAATTCTCCCTTACAAATATGATTTTAAAATTAACACTTTAATTGATTCATTGTTACATACCTTTTTCTTTGTTTTGTAGATGAATTTCTCATATAGGTACATTCATCATAACTATATAGTTTATATAAATTTTTCTTCATATAAATATTTATACATTATATTAATAAAAGTCAAATAATGTTTTCCCAATTTACATAAAATAAAAAAATCATCTTGAAGCCCACTCATTGCATTATGTTCTACTATCGCGACACAAAGAAAAAAGATGATATTTTTGTTACCACAAACCTAATCAAATAATTTAGCAATCCTTTAAGTTTGATCAATTATATTATTTCTAATATACTATGAAAATCATAAATTTTTAGTCCTAAAATATAACCATTTCAATCAAATCAATTAAAATTGGTGACAAAACAATATGGTAATCTCAAATATAAAATATAATGATATAATAATAAAAAATATTCATTGATCACTGCATAATAATATTTTGGATTCATTATATTCTATGAGATTTGAATTTTGAAAAACTAATGTTCTAGATCCCTGTATATTTGGATATGGTCTAATTATTTCTATACATTTTAGTGTTACTAGGGACGTCAAAAATATATAAAATATATTATCAAAATAATTCTTCAAAATATTAAAGTAAATAACATGCGATGAACCAAAAAATATGAACAATATATAAAATCTCAAAATATATGAATTTTTAACCATTATAATATTTCCTAGATCCATATATTTTTTATAGTTGATAGTCGGTCAAAAGGAAAGAGTGAAAATTAAGAGATAATAGAGTTTAAATCATCAAATAAGTTAATTAAAAGAGGCCAAAATCATTAAATTATACTTTTTATTAATTAATTTATTTTCCTTACGAAAGGATGGTATGTAGGAAAAAATCTGTGATGAAAATAGAAAAACAAGGTTTTCTTCCATTAATAAGAACAAATGTTTTTCTATCACTCATAATATAAAAACATGATTTTGTCTATGTATAATATAGAAAGGTGAAATTACATATTCTTGGAAGTAATTCACTTTCCAAATTAATGTAGAGTCCATTATAAAATTTTGGTTTCCAACTACAACATATAATCTAACAGTATTACTCCACAATAATCACAACTCATTAATGAATTGATTTATATAAACATCAATATTTTTTTTGATTATCTGAACTATAACACCATTAGTTTATTCTGAACATTTATTTGAATAAATTAATTTTCATTAATTCTATGTGTTTAATGAAAAACTATTTCAAACTTTATTTATATGAGACCTCAAGATAATCTTGCGCTACACGAAACATTGACTTGGATTGTGTAACACATTTCATCGAGCTTCTATGAAATATCATTTTATTATTTCAATTATTTTAATGAGATAGTTATAACCTATGAATCAGAAATATTAAAATGAATTTTGATAACTAATTTTAAATATTATTTATAATGGGTTTATATAAAAAAATCATATTTATAATAAAATACTTAATACTAAAAAAGTTATTATATGTTTGAATATACTATTTCCTCAAATGATAACCTCTTTATGTCCATATGTGAATAATAATAATATTAATATTAAAATCCTTTTGAAATTAAATTTGATAAAATAAAAACCATTTTTCAATTCATAATGTTGAAATTTTCGGTTGGTGAATTTTAGGGATTTTTTAGAAAAACATCCTTTTTGGATGAATATAAAAAATTACACCATTTCTAACCAAAAATTATATAACATATAATTTATATATATAGTTATATTATAATATTATTTGGTTTTAACGACAAATTAGATAAATTTAATGTCAATTAATCTGATTTAGGTCATTGGAACCAATTTCAAATTCAAATTTGATATCAAAATATTCCAAACTTTTAAACATTTTTTGCTAAAAGAACATAATGTCACGACTAGTCTGCCCGATTAAATTTAAATTAATTTCTTCTAATTATATTAGATGAACATTAAAAATGGATTAAATACTTTTAATAATAATAATTTATCATTTATTATATGTTTAACTTAATTTTTGACGAAAAATATAAATTAAAAAAATTAATATTAGTTACAATGAGTATAAGAAAAATTAGCATAGCGAAGGACTAAACCTTATCCTTAAGGTAAAAAAAACTATAAAATTTTCACAAATCCATTATATTTCCATATTTTTATAATAGAATCCATTTTCGTAGATTTAGACCATTATTTGAGCATCTTTCATAGAACAAACATATGTGGAATTCACTTTTAAAAATTTATAAGAATTCCACTCCCCATCCACTATAAAATGAAACTCAATCATCCCACTTATTAAATAAAAAAAAATATAAATTCAAAAAAAAATCCAAAAAATAAAAAAATCCATATATTGATCATAGAATTATCCCTTTGTGGATTATCCCATCAAATAAATCCATTTGGTGAATACAAAAGAGAGTTTCTGAAAGAAGTGGTAACATCATTCTGCAAAATATTTTCTGTTATTTTCATCCTCCACACCATAAAAAATTATAATTCCATGATATTATAAAAACCTAGTTATACTAAATATACTGATACGTTTTTATTCCAAGGATTCATCCTACAGTTACACACAATTCCATATAAATGGTAAAGAATTTACCATTCTTTTGTATAGTGAACATTCATCTCACTAAACAGTTTTGTTTTTTTCCTTTACCACATATCATGGATGAGATGGAAACAAATTTTTTATTATATATAGGATAATTAATTAATTAATTATTATTATGTAATTATTATATAACACACACTTTCATGATTTCAGTTTTGTGTGAAAATGATAATTTTTATGTGGAAGTGTGGACTACCGCCTCCTCTGTGTGTCATTCATACTCAGTTGGAAATGTGTTAAGGATGGTTTCACAAAAAATATATGATATATATGAAAAAATAATTCATATGTAAATAGAATATATACATATATAAATTTATTTCATTTACATTATTTCTTTCGATATAATAATTTAACGGAAACAATGTTCATGCATACGTAAGACATAATATCTCCATGAATTGTGTATTTCATATAACATTTCAACCATTATTGAATTATTATAAATAAATATACACTGACTATAAATCTTATTTATATCAAATTTTACATTCTTAACATCAAGACATAAGTAGGAGGGGCAAAAATATAAAATATTAAGATAAATGTGAAGAGAAAAACAAATATTAACAGAAACGAAACCTTAACATGGATGTGACAATAATCGGGTGAAAAAATCCATATATTCAATTAGATATAATATTATTTTTCAATAATTATTTTTAATAAATATATTTTTATTATAAGGAGTTTTTTATGAGTAGGAGGAGATTTAAGACACAACGTATGGAAATTTCTAGTCACACTTTTATTCCCATGATTTTTATGCCTTATTCACTACTTATTTATTTTCTGTGGTGTATATACTGTCCATAAAAATTTTATAATATTATTATCCAAAAATATATGGGTATTAAAACATCCATTTTATGATCCCTATTTTATGTGTTATATGTTTTATAACAAACCCAATTAGTAAAGTAGTTTTGTCTCAAGTTTTCTTCATTGAGATACATGCAAGGAATTAAAAAAAATGTATTAAAAAACAATTCAAATATGTTTTTAAAGATGAAAATTTAAAGTAAATTTCCATGAAAAAGGATTTTAAATATTTTTTAAGCTTGATATATAATCCATTATATGTTTTCAATTTGTTTTCAATGAAATTGTTTTGAAAATATTTTCAATCATTTTTTAATATTCAGTTTTCTTTTAAATGAAAATGTAAATAAAATTATTTTATGTTTTAAAAATAATTTATTAAAGAAGAAATGTTATTTTTTAATGTAATTTGTTTAAAAGATATTTCAAAATTATTTTCCCTCATAGATAAAATACATTGGTGTGGCTCAGTATTTTCTAGGGAAACTTTCCAATGGTTATATTCCTTTTATTTCTCAGAATGGTTTATGTTTTGATGATATGGTGGTTATGAAACCCAATATTTTTTATGGGTGAAATGTGTATAAATCCTATTTCTTTTTTATATGTTATATTTCTATGAAACCTAATTATTTTCACTGGTTATACATTTGATGAAATAGTTATGAAACTTATCTTTTTTCTACAATGGTTATGATATAAAATTATTATAATGATACAAATTTAATTTATTTGTTTATACTATGACCATTTATGATATTGTGGAATATGTATGTTTGATTTCATTAGGATATTGGTGAAACCTAGATCTCTCTCTAATTATTTGGTTAATGATTTTTATCTAATGAGATAATAATGAGAATTCAAGTTGACAAGATTTTTTCACTATGGAATATTGGGAAACCCAATCCTCTCTGGTAAGAGGGAAACCAAATCCACAATAGAGAGATAGAGAAAAGCAATCCACTATGGGATGATCAGTAATCCTAGTAAACTACTGGAAGATTGGGAAACAGATCTCTAATATGGAAAGGGCTATGATAGGTGATGGGGGTATATCCCAGCCAGTAGGTGTAGTCAACATGAAGCACCCTAGTATTTTTTTGGAAATAATCCTTAACTTATAGGTTATGATATTACATATGTATGTTTATACCAAAATTACATGCATTATTCAAATGTTTTTATTTCATAGGTGTGACACTTAATTCACTTATTATTATTATCTTATGAAGTGTGAATATTTATTCCATGATTTATATTTGTGATCATTGATATGTAGGGTATGATCTTTAAGTGTCATGATCACATTCTCATACCCTTATAGTCATGTTTATGCTAACATATCTCCCTTTTTAAACCTTATTAAGAATTCTAACAGACTAATTTTTATGATTCCTTCCCTAGTTTATGAAGATATGTATTATGTATGATGTGCATAAAAATGGTTGTAGTTATTAAAAACCTAGTGGGAGATAATACAGCTCAATTATGTATTGATATTTATGTTTCCCTTTTTCTAAATACACTAGGCTACTACAATAAATGGTTATTTTCTGTGTAATATATTAAGTATTCTTAAAAAGTGATGAAATATTAATATTTTAAAACTAATGGTCACTATAGTTAGTATCAGAGAAAAGTATTAGTTAACCATTGGAAACATGGATAAGAAAAATAGAGTCATAATTGTAATTATACACGTAAAGATAATTATAAGGATAAAGAAAAGTATAGGGTAATGTATTAGGATTTTGATAAAGGATTGAGAGAGTTGTTTTCTAGAAATAAATCCATGTCTAGATACTATAATTATATATGGATATATAACCAATGTACCTAGTAGTTAAATCACTATCATGATGTACCCGACCTAACTTGAGTGTATCATAGTACATGATAGTGGTCCTCACTGCACACCTAGATTAAAATTCATGCAGAATGTTATTTTGGAATTTAAAAGACTCTCCAAAAATAATCATAATAAATTTAAAATGAGTCATCTATGAATAACCTAGGATAAACCTATGGTGTCATATATTAAGGAAGGTGTATATATTTACACATCATGTATGTGGTTTTTCATAAATATGGGATTCTTATATATGATAAATGTTTCTTAGTCAATGATAATTGGTTTTAGTCAATGGTTGGAAGTAGGAGGAACCCTATTAATGGTGATTGAAATTGGAAATTTAATGATGTTCCTCCAAATAATTCAAATTCTATGACAGATTGAATGAATATTATCATTTATTTGATAACCCAAATTTATCAACCTATGAATCATGTTTAGATTCCAAATGGGAAGTAGAGAGAACAATATTCTATTGATCATTCAGTAGGAAACAACCACGTTCTTTTTTGGGTCTTATTATCCATTTTTTCTAAATATTCAATCCATAATACTGAAAATATAATCTCCCTTCTCCAGGGTCTGGAACATTAGAAAGTCATTCTTACTATTTATCAGATATAAGGAGAAGCAAACCAGCGGTGGAATCTAGTCATGTATACAAGGAAAAATATGAAATTGAATCCATGAATTGGTATGAATTCAAGAACATATTCTTCAATTACTATTTCCCTCATGTTTTTTAGACGATGGTGTAAACGGAGATCATTGATTTGAAGAAAAAGGATGATGATTCTGTTGGTACATATGAGGCTAATTTCACCATACTTATGAGTTATTGTAACACCCCAGGTAAATAAATAATATTAAATCTTTATATTTATCCATATTTGTGAATAAAATATTAATATTACTTTAAAGGGGATTCTATGCTCAATGGCGTACCCAATACGCAACAACGAGTTTCTTGGGAATCTTACTTTGCACTCTAATACTAAAATAATATTATTTTAAATGGTAGTTAATGTCTAGCCGTTGTAATGGAGGGAATGAACATAACAAACTAAAAAATGATTATATATGTCTGTCAAATATTTTTACTCTTTACAATAAATGTTAAAGGATTAAAAATGCAAATGAATCCAGTTTTTAAGCGTAAAAATTCTAATATTCTTTAAAAAGTCGATTAACCGCCTTTTGATGGCGAACCACTTTTAAATCCACTTTTTGACGATTTTATAAGCTCAATTTTTCAAAATAAACATATTATTTATTATTGGGATATTGAAATTTATCTTGGGTAAATTTTTGGTATTTTTCCGACAATGTTCATTTTTCAATGAATAGTGAAAAATACTGCATTTTACATCAAAACTACTTTTTCATAAAATTTAATTATATGGTTATATTATCTTTTAATTTTTTTTAATGAGTAATTAGAATATATTTTTACCATGTAATTCAATGAGGTCATTGGGATTAATTTCACTTTGTAATTAGGCATAAACAAGTACCAACCTTTTCATAAATATTGTTTCAAAAAAACCCGCAATTTGGTTGACAATGGGAAGTTTTTTTAAATTAATTATTGCAATTTATGTGTTTTGAATTTGGTAAAATGAATTACATATTTGGAATCAGAAGGTCCAAATTATTTAATTAGGACTGTTTTGTTTTTGGACATTATGAATAGTAACGACGGTAATTATCTTTAATTATCTTGATTAATGAGTAATCGGGTAGTTAAAAAAAATAAGATAATAACATCATAATAACAAAATGACCACAAAATGTGTCCTAAGGCTACTGGTTGTCTGATGGCCGACCATGGGATTCCTTGTGCCAAACTTGCGGGCCCCATGGAATCACTTTTGTCAGAAAGTGACTTTTTATCTTTTTATTTTTGAAGAATGTTAAATGTAACAAAGACTGTATCACCTAAGTAATATATTTTTAATTTTGTCGGAATAAATGAAAATTTGGACTATAAATATTCATTGGAAATATAAATAGATTTCCTACATCATAGTATTTTTTTTATAATTTTTAGACATTAAATAAATTAAATTATTTATGACATCATGATGATGCAACGATGACCTCATTATTTAACAATTTAAATAAAATGGAATGATAATGTAATATCTAAGACCTACACATGTCCAAAACCTATTTTATGGGTGTATTTCGAACCCTTATCACCTTATCCATGAAACACATCAATGTGGGACCATTATAATCCGAAACTCATTTGAAAATAAAGTTACATTTTATACCTTTCCAAGAGTGCCCCTCCTCTCCTTTTATAAAAGGCCCCCACCTCTACCTCTTTACACACACATCCAAAGCATTTGGCTCGGCCACACCCTTCCCATTTTGTCTCTCCACATCCCTTTCTAACTCCTTTAAGCCTCCCTTTGTGCAGAAGTCTTCCCAAGGAATCCTTTGAGCTCAAACTAAAGGGAGTTACCCGATTTTAAGGTAATGTCTTCATTTGTGTTCTTTTGTTTTATTTTGCTTCTCCAACCCCCTAAACTATTTTTATTCATTTATTTTGTAACAAATCCAGTATCTTAAATATACTAGGATTATGTTAAAATAATCATTCGAGCTAAACTTACACACACCTACATCAAATGGTTAAATAACATACCGTTTCTGTGGATGGTGAATTTCTACCTCACGAAACGATGATTGTTCAACACTCATATAACACCTTAAAAGGTGTCCATTAAGATGTAACTATATTTATATATGATATATAATATGTTTATGTTTATGCATTTTTCTTTTTTGGCATACCTTTATGGTTTCCATTGTGGGTAAACACAATAATTTCATTTTAGGAAGTGCGGACTACCGCCCCCTCGAAGTGATTTGATTCGTTAATGCCATATGTGGGATGTATAAAGGATGGATTTAAAGTTATTATAAATGATTTATGTTACATATAAATGATGAATATAATTCTGGAATTAAAATATACATACCTCTCATTTGGTTTTAATTCAATTAATATGACATAGAAATGAAAGTAGCATTCTTGTGTACGTACGGCTTACCGTCTCCATGAACGGTGCATTTAATTTCTTACCTCTAAATGATTATGTAATATTATAAATACATGTATATTCTAGATATATATGATATATATGATATCAAAATCATGAATATAATTCAGGATATAATGAACATTTGACCACACGAACAGCATGTAATTGTAAGAAGTCCACTTTCGACTTAAGAACCAAATATCGACAAAACAATCATTGTTAAATTAAATGATTACATAATGTTTATAACATAGAAATAAGTGATAAAAAGTAATAATGAACTAGAAAAATGTTCTTAATAAAGTTTAAATTAACTCAAGTTTATTATTCAGGACGTGAAAGAATGATCGAGTCAAGTCGGACCCGAGGTAAGGGATCCTACTCCTCTCTTTCTTTTTCAGTAAACTCTTTTATGTCATTCATTCTAAGATCATATATCTTATTATTGGGTTGTTATTTTATATTACTCATACTGTAATTTTTATTATCATATGATGAGAGACCCTATTCTCTCTCACCAATCCATTTCAGAAGTTTTGAGTGGCGCCATTAGGATGCCGAATTTTCGTAAGAGATCTAACCTCTCTATTTCTCTTTAATTACTCTCCCTTATGTCACTTATTCTAAGATCCTCTTTGTTATGATGGGGGATGTTATATTATATTCCTCTTGCTGTACATTTTATTGTAATGTGATGAGATACCCTATTTGATCTCATCAATCCATTTTTGGAAGTTTTAAGTGGCGCCGTTAGGCTGCCAATTTTTCGTAAGGGATTTTTCATCTCACTTTTATTCCTGTGAGATTTATGCTACATTTTCCACAATTTACATTGATTGGTGTATGTACTGACCATTATTTTACTCATTGTGTAATATTATTTCATTTATGATTATTTACATTAATTTTGTATTGTCCTTCTTTCACGGGGCGTATGTTTCGAAAGATACCCATGTCGGTAAGGGAACCTTTCACCCTCCTCTTTTTAAAAGACTTATTTTGTTATGTCTTTTAATTCACATAATATTATTTTGGGATATGTTCTTATATATCCTTATTGATGTAAATTTGATATCCAAGTGATGAGATATACTTTTATCTCTCATCAACTCTTTTTCTGAATTTTGAAGTGATGCCGTTAGGCTGTCGAATTTTTGCAAGGGAACTTCTTAACCCAATTTTGATTCCTTGGGATAACCTTGTTAATACCCACTTATATTTCGTGTATTCATTTGTCACACATATTTATGTAACTGATTTATCCTTAATTCCAAGGATACCGTCTTTGTATGGGACTTCGTCTCAATCTCCTTTCATTGAGGAATATATTATTTTATACACAACTTTCTTTTATACGGTGTATAAACCCCTTTGACTTTTACATTTATCCAAAAGAAATATTTTTATAAGAATCGTTTTACTAAACGACGAAAGGGAATGTTTTTGTCGTACGTATGCGGCGATAACGACTTCTCCGCCGCCGTGACCATTATTTGAGTTTCGGCTTCCTCTACAAGCCATAACATCTTTTTAAAAGAAAAATAAATACCATGTTTTGATTTTATTTTATTTTGGTATTGAAAATGGTTTTCATAATGTATTTATATCAATGTGTTGTATTGATATCTTGTTACTGAAAGTTGGAAATGTTATGTTTCCTTTATGCATGTTTTATGTGATAAGATTATGTTATGGTTCTTGGGAATTGTTATGAATACGGGAGGATCCGTGATAAAATATGGGCGGGTGAGCCCGATATAGCTCTCCAATGCATTGGGTAACGCGATGGAGTGAAACATTAAGGTTTCTCTGAAGAGATTTAGGGAATATACTGTGGTGGGTATTCCGAACGTAACTAAGAGGATTACTCCCTACGTAAGAATGTTATGAATGCCCCAAGTTACCTTTATGTCTTATGATTTCTATGATTTATTCATGATTTTTATGAGGTATGTAAAAGTGCATATTTTTTATGGTTAAAGTATGATTTCATTCTTATGTATACATGTACTCATGTTTCCTTTCCATATTTTTATATCTCATACTGAGATTTTTATGCTTATCCCAAGTTTTTGAAATGTTTTTCACAGGTCAAGGGAAGGGTACATGATATGATGATAGTGTCAAGGAAGTGTCAAGAAAAAATCCATGTTTTAATTTAAATATGTTTCCATTGATGAGAAAAATTAATACTGTCTTTTATGTAACCACTTTGTTTAAATGTGGAATGTAATGCAAGTTTTATTATCTAATTCTCTAAAACACTAAACCTGAAAAGATCCTCTATGTGTAATATTTTATTAACTAAATATTAAGTAAGGTTTAAGGATGGGGCCTTATAGTTGGTATCAAAGGTCGGTTTAGATAACTTTAGAGGTTAGGGTATTATTTAAGAATAAGTGACATTACCATAATGGTTAAGATTTCAGAAAGAGTCCCAGTTTTAGATAAAGTGAATAAGTAAGTATATCTTAGTGTTTATCTTCCTCATTAGTACATGATGGTTTTTTTGATATACTCACACTAAACTTTTTGGTTTTAGTAAATGGTTGTATCTAGCAGGCACCAAAGTAACAGTGGATGTGAAGGAAACTGTGACAGTTTTTTGAGCAAGCAACTGAATGATATGGGAGCTGCAATGATAACTCTTTTGATTATCCTCAACCAACTATCTGGAGTCATTATTGACCAACTAAACCTTGGTGATTTCTCTATGGCATCATATATGCGAGAAACAAATCCCTACGGAACTACAGGTAATAATCATAAAGGTAAGTGTGTTCAAAAACCTATGTGTCAAAAATGTGGAAAGAATCACCTAGGAAAATGTTTCAAAGGGTCATAAATATTCTATAGATGTGGAAATGAATGTCATAAATCAAGAACCTGCCATGGAAAAAAGGAAGCATCCAGTTGACTCGAGGAAAGGAAAAGAAGTTCATTCTGAGGGATCAATTGAATGTTTTAAATGTGTTGTGCATGGTCATTATGCAAACACATGTCCTATGAAGAAGTTTCGTGAATGGGACCACCAAGATCGTACAAATATTCGTTTACCAATACATAATGCCATTCTGATTGAGGATGAAGAAACTGAAAATGATCAATCAAAGGTATGGATTATTTCATAACTATTATTTTCCTATTTTGGAATCATAGGATATGATTCATGATTTTGTTTGTAGGAAAGAAGTATTTCAGAATAAGTTGGAAAGGAATGGTTAACGGGTCATGAAGAATGTTGAATGAGTATGATGTCAACATATAATGGCTTCAAGAGGTATGGTGAAATTCTTAAGAGTATTAAGTCTCTTTTGATGAAGAGGTTACATTAGAAGAATTTTAATAGTATGTGTAACCCTGATGTTTAATATATGAAAATTTTATTCAAGGAATAGTTATCTTTTGTTTTGTGGACATAGTTATAAAGTACCATTTGGGTTTATGTGACCCTTACTTTTGAGGTAATTATGGGTTACTATATGCTATGATGGAAGTGAAAGGCTTGAGATAAAATTGAGGTTAAATTATGTTATGGTTATTTTTGATGATTTTATCTCTTTTGGTGAATGATTTTAGAATTATATAGTTTTGGAAAAAGGACAACATGCAGACCATGTGACAACCCGTCACGTCAGACAAAGCAACGGGAATCAAACCCACAAACAAAGTGCACCTGGTATTTATCGCCTACCACTGGACTACGTGAAGTCCCTGGTTAGTTTGACTGATTCTTTTTAGATAGATGATTTTATGAATTAAGAGTAAGTTGATTTTGGGTTATCTATGGATATTTATTAACCTATCATGGAGGATATGTGATTAGGTTAATTACTTTTCAATACGAGACATTAAGAGCAACTGATGTTGTTTGGAGATAAATATTACTATTTAACTTAGAAGACTATGTGACTTAATCCTTCAAATATTTGGGTTTCAATCTTAATTTTGTTTACATTGAATAATTTTATGGACAAATTGATTATAGAATTTTCCTCGTTGAACTTTGGGTTTTGTTGGAAAAATTTTGGAGATTAAGAATAGATTTTCTTTTTATAAAGGGTTATCCTTTTCCGGATTATCTGATCTTGTACTAACCTCTTTGGTTTTGGTTTTGGTTAAAGTCTAAAGACATGGGAAGTATATATTTATCTTTTTTGGATTAGGTGATTCACTAGAAGTTTATTATAGTACTCTTAATGTGAACAAGTCTTCCTAAATACTCGTCTTTTGGAAATAATATGAGTTTGTGTAAGGAATCTAATAAAAGTTGAAAGTCAACATGATAAGTGATTATGTTTCCTTATGAATAAATTCCTCAATAAAAAGTAACTTAGAACAAAATTTTTTTCTATTAACGTTTCCTACTGGGGAATCGAATACCGTTTAACCCATCACATGTTTCTAATTTTCTTGTGGTTAACTTTCTCCTAAGCATGTTTTCTATCACTCTCCATCAGAATATGACTTTTTGTTTTTGTCCTCCATGTCCATATTTTCATACATGGAATCCTAGTATGGGTTAAATCAGGTGACCATTGGACTTATCTTTCTTTATTCTAAAGTGATTGTTTTACCTACTCTTGTTCTGATGTCGGACTTTCAAGGATGTTTCCAAGCCCAATTTTAAAATTGCGAGGACGCAATTCCCAAAAGGGGGGAAGGATGTAACACCCCAGGTAAATAAAGAATATGAAATCTTTATATTTATCGATATTTGTGAATAAAATATTAATATTACTTTAAAGGGAATGCTATGCTCGATGGCGTACCTAATACGCAACAACAAGTTTCTTGGGAATCTTACGTTGCACTCTAATAATAAAATAATATTATTATAAATGGTAGTGAAGGCCTAGCCGTTGTAATGGCGGGAATGAACAGAACTAACTACAAAATTATTATATATGTTTTTCAAATATTTTTACTCTTTACAATAAATGTTAGAGGACTAAAAATGCGAATGAATCCAGTTTTTAAGCGTAAACATTCTAATATTCTTTAAAAGGTCGATTAACCGCCTTTTGATGGAGAACCCCTTTTCAATCCACCTTTTGAAAATTTTATAAGCTCTATTTTTCAAAATAAACATATTATTTATGATTGGGACAATGAAATTTACCTTGGGTTAATATTTGTTATTTTTCTGGCAATGTTCATTTTTCAATGAATAGTGAAAAATACTGCATTTTACATCAAAACTGCTTTTTCATATAATTTAATTATATAGATATATTATGTTTTTAATATGTTTTAAAGTTTATTTAGAATATATTTTTACAATTTAATTCAATTATGGTCATTGGGATTAATTTCACTTTGGAATTAAGCATAAACAAGTACCAAACTTTTCATAAATAATGTTTCAAAAAAAACCCGCTATTTGTTTTGACAACGGGAAGTTTTTTTAAATTAATTATTGAAATTTATGTGTTTGTAATTTGGTAAAATTAATTAAATATTTGGAATCAGAAGGTTTAAATTAGGTAATTAAGAATCTTTTGTTTTTGGACATTATGAATAGTAAGGACGGTAATTATCTTTAATTATCTTGATTAATGAGTAATCGGGTAGTTAAAGAAAATAAGATAATATAATAATAATAAAAAATGACCACAAAATGTGTCATAAGGCTACTGGTTGTCTCATGGCCTACTATGGGATGCCCTATTCCAAACTTGGGGGCCCCATGGAATCACCATTGTGAGAAAATGACTTTTTATCTTTTTATTTTTAAAGAATGTTAAATGTAACAAAGAATGTATCACCTAAGTAAAATATTTTTAATTTTGTCTAAATAAATGACCTTTTGGACTATAAATATTCATTAGAAATCTAAAAAGATTTCCTACATCATAGTATTTTTTTATTATTTTTAGACATTAAATAAATTAAATTTTTTCTGACATCATGATGATGCAGCGATGACCTCATTATTTAACGATTTTAATAAAATGGAATGATAATGTAAAATATAAGACATACACATGTCCAAAACCTGTTTTATGGGTGTATTTCGAACCCTTATCACCTTATCCTCTAAACACATCAATTTGGGACTTTTAAAATCCGAAACTCATTTAAAAATAAAGTTACATGTTAAACCTTTCCAAGAGTGCCCCTCCTCTCCTCTTATAAAAGGCCCCCAACTCTACCTCCTTACCCACACATCCAAATACTTTTTCTCGGCCAAACCCTGCCCATTTTGTCTCTAATCATCCCTCTCTAACTCCATGAAGCCTCACATTGGGCAGAAGTATTCCCAATGAAGCCTTTGAGCTCAAAACAATGGGAGTTACCCAATTTTAAGGTAATGTCTTCATTTCTATTCTTTTGTTTTATTTTTCTCCTACAACCCCCTAAAATCATTTTATTCATTTATTTTGTAAAACCTCCAGTATCTTCAATATACTAGGATGTTTTTATAATAATCAATCGAGCTACACTTACACACATCTACATCAAATGGTTAAAGAACATATTGTTTCTGTGGATGGTGAATTTCTCCCTCACGAAACGATGATTGTTCAACACTCATATAACACCTTAAAAGTTAGCCATTAGGATGTCACTATATTTATATATGATATATAATATTTTTATATTTCTGTATTTTTCGTTTGTGGTAAACATTTATGGTTTCCATTGTGGGTAAACACGATAATTGCATTTTAGGAAGTGCGGACTACCGCCCCCTCAAAGGGATTTGAATCTTTAATTCCATATGTGGGATGTATAAAATATGGATTTAAAGTTATTATATATAATGTATGTTAAATATAAATTATGAATATAATTATTGAATTAAAATATATATACCTCTCATTTGGTTTTAATTCCATTAATATGACATAGAAATGAAAGTAGCGTTCATGTGTACGTACGGCTTACCGTCTACATGAGCGGTGAATTTAATTTCTTACCTATAAATGATTATGTAATATTATAAATACATGTATATTCTGGATATATATGATATATATGATATCCAAATCATGAATATAATTCTGGATATAATGAAAATTTGACCACACGAACAACATGTAATTGTAAGAAGTCCACTTTCGACTTAAGAACCAAATATCGACAAAACAAACATTATTAACTTAAATGATTACATAATGTTTATAACATGGAAATAAGTGATATAAAAGAAATAATGAACTAGAAAAAGGTTCTTAATAATGTTGAAATTAACTCAAGTTTATTATTCAGGACGTTAAAGAACGATCGATTCAAGTCGGATCCGAGGTAAGGGATCCTACTCCTCTCTTTGTTTTTAGTACACTCTTTTATGTCATTCATTCTAAGCTCATATTTCAGGTTATTGGGTTGTTATTTTATATTAATCTTACAGTAATTTTTATGTTCATATGATGAGAGACCCTATTCTCTCTCATCAATCCATTATTGAAGTTTTGAGTGGCGCTATTAGGCTGCCGAATTTTCATAAGAGATCTAACCTCTCTCTTTCTCTTTAAGTACTCTCCTTTATGTCACTTATTTTATGATTCTCTTTGTTATGATGGTGGACGTTCTTTTATATTACTCTTTCTTTAAATTTTATTGTAATGTGAATAGATACCCTATTTTATCTCATCAATCCATTTTTGGATGTTTTAAGTGGCGTCGTTAGGCTGCTGAGTTTTCGTAAGGGATTTTTCATCTCACTTTTATTCCTGTGCGATTTATGCTACATTTGACACAATTTCCTTTGAGTGGTGTATGTAATGAACATTATTTTACTCATTGGGTAATATTATTTCATTTATGAGTATTTACCTAAATGTTGTATTTTCCTTCTTTCACGGGGAATATGTTTCGAAAGATACCCATGTCAGTAACAGAACCTTTCAACCTCCTCTTTTTAAAAGACTTATTTTGTTATGTCTTTTAATTCACATAATATTATTTTGGTATGTGTTCTTCTATATCCTAATTGATGTAAATTTTATGTCCAAGTGATGAGATACCCGTTTTTTCTCTCATCAACTATTTTTCTGAATTTTGAAGTGACACTGTTAGACTGTCGAATTTTTGCAAGGGAACTTCTTAACCCAATTTCGATTCATTGGGATAAACTTGTACACCTTGAATTTGTCGTTCTATGATTATGTGTGAATGTCATCTGATTTTTTTACACTTAATACCCACTTATATTTCGTGTATTCGTTTGTCACACATAGTTATGTAAGTGATTTATCCTTAATCCAAGGATACCGTCTTTGTATGGGACTTCGTCTCAATCTCCTTTCCTTGAGGCATATTTTGGGTTATACACAACTTTCTTTTATATGGTGTATAAAACCCTATGAAATTTATGTTTATATAAAAGGAATCATTTTATACGAATCGTTTTACTAAACAACAAAAGGGAATGTTTTTGTCGTACGTATGTGGCGACAATGACTTCTCCGCCGCCGTGACCATTATTTAAGTTTTGGCTTCCTCTACAAACCATACCTTCTTTTTAAAAGAAAAATAAATACCATGTTTTACTTTTCTTTTATTTTTGTATTGAAAATGGTTTTCATAATGTATTTATGTCAATGTGTTGTATTGATATCTTGTTATTGAAAGGTGGAAATGTTATGTTTCCTTTATGCATGTTTTATGTGATAAGATTATGTTATGGTTATTGGGCATTGTTATGAAGATGGGTAGTTCCATGATAATCTAATTGCGGCTGGGCCCGATAGAGCTCTCCAATTCATTAGGTAACGCGAAGGAGTGAAACGTTAAGTTTCTCTGAAAAGATTTAGGGAATATACTGTGGTGGGTATTCCAAACGTAACCAAGAGGGTTACTACCTACGTAAGAATGTTATGAATGCCTCAAGTTACCTTTATGTCTTATGATTTCTATGATTTATTCACGATTTTATGAGGTATGTTAAAGTGCTTATGTTTTATGGGTTAAGTATGATTTCATTCTTACGTATACATGTACCCATGTTTCCTTTCCATATTTTTATATCCCTTACTGATCTTTTTATGCTCATCCCATGTTTTTGAAATGTTTTTCAAAGGTCAAGGGAAGGGTACATAATATGATGATAGTTTCAAGGATGTGTCAAGAATGAATCCATGTTTTATTTTAAATATGTTTCCATTAATGGGAAAAATGAATACTATCTTTTATGTAACCACTTTGTTTAAATGTGGAATGTAATGCAAGTTTTATGACCTAATTCTCTAAAACTCTAAACCTGAAAAGATCTGAAATGTGTAATCATGAAGTAACTCAAGATTATGTAAGGTTTATGGCTGGGGCCTTATAGTTATACTTGTGGAATTATCATCCTACCTGAAGGTAAAGTTGATGGGTTCTTTAGTGGCTAAATGCGATGTCACATAAGCACATTGTCCATAAGAGACATTAGTATAAATGAAGAAATTTTCCATTGTGAATTCAATTTTGTGATATAATTTTTAGTTACCTATAAATACCATGATTTTATCAAGAAAAGAAAGATAGATTTCAAGGGGAAAAACATGGAGGGAAAAATTTGAGCCTTCCTTTATTCTCTATGTGTGTAACGATTCGTGGAGGTAATTACATTTTGGGGTAAAATAAGTGTTTTACTTTCAAAATGAATTGACATTAGAAAATTTATTTTTTTACAAATGGGAAAAAGTTGGAAAATGAATAAAATAATTGAAAAGAAATATAAAATGAACCTCCCACACTTCAATACATCAAGTGAAAGGAGAATGAGAATTATGATAACCAATTCCAAAACCCAATGGTTGGTGGTTGTGATCTTAATCAAAAACATATTACAATGAGGGATAAGGGGAAATATAACCCAATGACTATTTTGGATGAGGGTACTTAAATTTAGGTGGTGAAAGGTACACTTACCATACATAGTAGAATTTATAATATCTTATTTGATTATTGGTCTACCCACACTTCCATGTAGAAATCATTTTCTATGTGTGTTAGATTCCACCCAAATGATGAGATGTGTAATTAGAAGTATAAACCCCTAATGGTATGATGATTACATATCAAGTATATGATTCCTATCTTGTTGAAATTAATTACAATTCACATCCTTCAAATCATTTCATTATTCACCTAGTTAAATTTGATGTCATCTATGGAATGTATTGTATTTATATGAATACATCCTATATCAATTATCATGGAAAAAAATTAAATATGATATTTAAAACCAGAATATGATCATCTATAAATTTGATGACAAGTATAAACTGACTATAGATATTACATCTATTGTATGGGTCTTAATTCTAATTCAGAAGGTCTGTTTATCTCAAATGGTTTGGGATAAAAATGACATCAATGATATTCCATTTTTTAGAGTGTGTGGATTTATTTTTTGAAGAGTTTCCCAGCCTTCTACAAAGAGTGAATTTTATTTCTCGAGAGAGCTCATACATGGTCCCAAAAAAATTATAAATACTCAATAGAGAATGTGCCTAATTGAGTTGCAGGAATTGTAAAAGAAAATTCAAGAAAAAATTGATAAGGGATTTGTTATCCAACTGTTTCACTATGGGGTGCACCTATTCTTTTTATGAAAAATAAAGATTGATCAATGTTACTTTTCATTAATTATAAAGTGTTGCACAAGATCACGATCAATAACATGTATCATATTCTCTATATTGAGGACTTTTTAGATCATATTCGATAAGATCAACACAATTACAAGATTGACCTTCCTTCTAGATAACATCAATCGAGGGTCAATAAAGAGGATATACCCAAGAAGGAATTTAATATTTGTTTTAAACGCTATGAATATATACTGATCTCTTTCAGTCTTACTAATTACCCATATATATTCATGGATTCAATGAGAATAGTCTTTATAGACTACCAAGATTAGTTTTTGGTTTTATTTTTCGATGATCTTCTAATATATTAAATTTTTTATGTTTGGTAAAAAAACCACTTGATAAGTGGACTGAATACCTTAATGAAGGAGAATTAGTAAGTAAAATTTGAAAAGTATAAATATTGGCTACCAATTATATCATTTGTGGGTAACATAATATCAACGGATGGTAAAAATGTAGATACATCAAAGAAAATGGATATTGAATGTTTTCCTAGAACAAACATATTGAATGAGATACATAGTTTTCCCAGTATATCAATATATTATCATTGGTTTATGGATAATTTTTCACAACTATATTATTTGTGGACCATGTAAACTTATAATGATTCCATCTTCCTCTAGATAGATGAATCTGAGAAAAAATTAATGGAACTAAAGAGAAGTTTAGTCAGTGAACATGTGCTAACTATACCCTATAGGGGATAAGGTTTTGTAATCTGTAGTGATATATAAAATATGGTATTGGAATTTTTTATTAAACCGAATGAAGTGGTTTTCACTTAGGCCTCACGACAGTGGAAGATCCAGGAGAAAAATTACACTACTCATGATTTGGAGTTAGCACCAATTATTTTTTCATTAATGAATTTGTTGAATTATGTTTGTGGATAAATGTTTTATATATATGATGATCATAAAAGTTTGAAATATATATTCATTTAGAAGGATTCATACATGAATCAGAGAAGATGGTTAGTGTTGAAAAAGGATTATGATCAATCAATACATTAACACCTTGTGAAATTGCACATGGTGGATGATGACTTGAGTTGAAAGGATCATGTTATCTTATCAAAGATTATAATCCCAAAATACCCAATATTTATATATATGAAAAATATGGATATAGAAATCTTAAAGGAAGGGTAAAATCATATATTTCTCATTTTAATGTTTATCTCTTTTTAATATAAAGATCAATGAGGTGAAAAAGGAATATGTAGAGATGTAAAAGAAGGTCATAAATGATCTTGATTCAAACATGACCAGGATGGAATGATAATGTTTTGGAATCATATATTTGTTCCATCCATACCAGATTTGAAGAAGGAGCCATTAGACGAATCTCATAGTTCATCATTCTCCATGGATCCAAGATTAGGAATATATATATACAGGAAAGAATACTTCTATTAGGATGAACTGAAGAGGGATATCAATGATTTTATATCTCGGTTCTTGGTATTCTATCACGTTATACATGGAACAAAAAACTGTAAGGTTATGTATCATACAATACCTGTACAATAATGTAATTGGAATAACATCATTGTGCGTTCTTTTAGATTCCCCAAAACCACTAAAGGGTTTAATTATATATTGGTGGTAGTTGATTACCTTAATAATTAATAGAAATACATATTTATTATATAATACTTCTCTCTAGAATGGTTTTCTACAATATATATCATGAATTAGGTAAGTTTTCATAGAGTACCACATTATATTTTATTTGATCAGGATATGAGGGTTACCTCAATGTTATGGTGATGTATTGCAAAAGAACTTTATATAAAATTGAGTTTCAGAAATTATTAACATCAAACAATAGATGTTCAATTTGAAAGAACAATTCAAAACCAAGATGTTATGTTGAGATATTTTTTGTTGGATTTAAAATGTTGTTGAGACCAACACATTATGTAGATTATTTTTCGTACAAAAATAGCAGTCACTCAAGCATTCAAATGTATTATTATGAGTCCCTCTATTGGAAGCAGTGTAGATACCTAACATTCTAGGATGAAGTTGAAGAAATTATACTATTAACACATGATATATCTAATGAAATTGTTGATATTGTAAGAATCATTTAGAAACACATAAAGGTAGAAAAATGATTGAAAATATTTTATACTGATAACCATTGACGTGATCTAGAATTTCTTGTTTCATAGAAGATGTTTTTATGAATCTCTATTGAAAGAAGGATACGAGGTTTGAGAAGAAAGGGAAACTAATTTCCATGTATATCAGTCTCTTTTATATTCTTGATTATATAAAAATAGTAGCCTATGAAATTTCAGTCACTCAAAATATCTATATTTTCTATGATGTCTTCCAGTATCCCTCCTGAATATGTACATAGCTGACCCTTCACATGTACTAAACTCAGAGGTCATATTATTAAATAATGATCATTCTTTTTAGGAACAATCAGTTGTATTTTTAGGTCATATAGGAAATTATCTAGAACAAAAGTACACTAACCTTGTCAATATTTTGAGGAAAAATGACTAATTATTGTAATTTACATGGGATATTGAGGATATGATAAGGCATAAATATACTCATTTTATTTTAAAAAAATAATGAATTTCGGTAGAAAAATAATTTGTGGGGGGGTGGTAGAATGTAACAAACCACGTTTTTGTGAACAGTTTTTTTATAAATTAATTTTCTTTTATTTCATGCATTTCATGACACACTATGTCAAACATTAATTATATTATACTGCAATATGTTTTTTCTACATGAAACACCTAGTTTTCATGAGTTACACAAAACAACATGTATCTATGAAACACCATATTGTTTTATAATTTTGTAAATGAAAAAGTTAAACATATCAATTAATGTTATTAATATGTATATTAGTAACTAATTTTAAAAAATTATTTGAAATGGTTTCCCACAAATAAAACATATTGATAGTTAAACATGTAATATTGGTAATGTCATTATATGTTTGGAAATACAGTTTTCTCAAATAAACAGCTTTTTATGTCCTTATGTGAACAATAATAAAATCAAATTTCTTGGAATTTAATTAGATAAGATAATGAAAATCCAAAATTTTTATGTTATATTAGGGATAAATTTTGGGAATTTTCTAAAAAAAATCCTTTTTGGTTAGAGAGTAAAAAATACTATATTTTAATTAAAACCAAATTTTCATCAAATATATTTACATACTTAAAATATAATTTAATTTATTTTTAATGATTAATGATATTAATTTTAATTCAATTAATTTAGTTATGTAAAATGGAAATAATTTCACATTTCAATTGGGTATCAAAATATTCCAAACCTTTAAAATTTTTTACTTAAAAAACCTTTGTCGCAAGATAATTGTGGGGTTATTTTTTAATTAATTTCCACCACATTAATTATTATAAATTGAAAAAATAAAATAAATATTTTTAATAACTCTAATTTCTAATTTATAATTAGGTAAAATTAGTTTTTTTCTATAAAATATTTAGTGGACGTGATTAAATTTAATTTTTGTGATAAAGTGAAAAAATATCTTAAGGAAGGACTAAACTATAATCCATAAGACCAAATGACCTAAAAACAATCCAAAGTCAATTAGATTTCCATATTAGGACCCTGTACTCACTTTTATCAGTTTGGGACCATTATTGGGGGAATGTTTCATAGGAAAAACGTGGGTGTAAAAACCTTTTAAATAATATACAAGAATGTCGCTCCTCCTCCACAATAAAAAAGCACTCACCCCTCTCAATTATTCCGTCCTCTAAATTCCATTGAATATATAAATATATTCTTACATATCCTCTAAAAATTCATACCTAACTTATATAATCCTTCTTTTTTGAATAAAACTATCCAACTAATCCATTTGGGGAAAACCATAAGGGAGTTACCAAAAGAAGTGGTGACATCCTTCCTCGACCACTTTGGTTTTATTTTCATTATCCAAACCTAAAATTTTCTTATTACATTATAATATAATAATGTTAGTGTACTAAATACACTGATTTTTTAATTATAAGGATTTTAACTACAATTCCACACAATTTCATTTAATTGTTAATAAACATTCCATTTTTCTGTATGGTGAACTATCACATCATGAAAAATTGTTGTTTGATGTTCCCTTACCCCCTCTCATGTTGGGTATTATGATAGAAAATATGTTTTTATATATGTATGATATATATGTTGTATTTATACTTCAATAATTATTATACAACTCATACCATTATTCTATATATTTTTGCGTAAAAAAATAATTTCGTTTGGGGAACTATAGACTACCACCTCCTCAATGCGATGTGATTTGTTGAAAATCTACATGAAATGTATTAAGGATGGATTTAGTAAAAATATATGATATATATGTACTAATAATTAATAAAATTAAAAAATACATATACTTATATATAGACACATATTTCATTTACTCTATTTCTTTTAATACGATAATTAAACAGAAACAATGTTTATGCGTACATATGACCTACCATCTCCATGAAAGGTGTATTCCATTTCATATTTCTATCATTCATAGATTAATAATGATTACATATATACTGAATATAAATGATATTTATATCATTTTTTACACCATTATAAACATGATATAATTATGAGGATAAAAAATATAACAAATTAAGGCACATGCAAAGAACAAAGAAGATATTACCCGAAATGTAACCTTAACATGGAGGTGTTAATAAGCAGGTGATATAAATCTATATACAGTATTATATATAAAAATACGGTTCTATAAATTTTTTTTAATCAACATATATATAGTATACACGAGGTTTTTATGGGTATGATAATAGTTAACACAAAAGGTATGGGGATTTCTAGTCTCACATTTATTTCTATGAGATTTATGCCTTATTCCTCGCTTTTTGCTGTTGTGTTCCGTATTTATTTCCCAAGAATATATTCTATGATTTTTATCCTCAAAAATATATTTATTTATATATCCATTTTATGACTTATCTTTAACGGGTTTTATGTTTCAACTGTCACTAAATCAAAAGAGATATTTTTTCAAAATATTCCTTATTTGAGATAGTTTCCATAAATTTAAACAAATAATTCTTTCAAATATGTATTTAATAATGATATTTTATGGTCATTTTCAAGGAAATGAGATTTTGAAAATTTTCTATGGTTTCCAAACAATCCTTAAAAATTTTCTAAATGTTTATAGTGAAATGATTTTCAAAACGTTTTCCGGATTAATTTATATGTTTTCAATGAGAATTCAAAGAAATGGGTTTCAAATTATTTTCATTATTTATTTATATGTTTCAATCATATTTTCAATGAAATTATATTAACTTTTTTTCATGATTTCGTAATAATATTTCATGTTTTATTTAAAATAAAATGGTTATCATAAAATTTTATGTTTCTAAATTAATTTTTCAAAGGATAAATGATATATTCCTCATGAATTGATTTAAATATATATTTCAAAATTATTTTTCATCTATGATGACATATATTTGTTTTACACAAGCCTTTATGTGGACATTATATATATTTTCTATTAATATTCTTTCTCTGGAGGGTTTATGTTTTGATGGCATGATGTCCATGAAACCCTTTTTTCTTTCACATGATACACAATTATGAAACATTTTTTTTCATCCAATCACCCAAAGGACTTTATTTTTTATTAATTTTGATAATCCACCATTCAAGGGGTGAGGTGGAACCCTTACAAGGCCTGTAGGTGTAGGAATTACATGTCCCATATGCCTTAGATGAAATCATTTCCCGTAGGCTTCAAACATAACATACAACCCAGATTAACTACTTGGAACTGCTCCTCCAATTATGAAACTCATTTCTTATTCATGGGTTATATTTCTATGAAACCATGTAATTTTTGTGGGTTATAATTTTGTTGAATATATTATTAATCGTATATTTTTTTTCAATATGTTATAATATGATTACATGTTTGTAATACCCATTTAATTTCATGGGTTATCATATGAGTTTTATTATACTTGGGAAGATGTATAGAAAATTTCATTATGAGATAGGTGGGGCCTATATCACCCTTGAATGAATTGGTTAATGATATATATCTCAGGAGAGAATGATGAGATTCAAGATGAAAGCCATGATCCACTGTGGAATATGAAAAAACTCGATCATTAATAGAATGATTGGGGAACCCGTTCGACTATTGGGAGATGGGGAAACTGGATCCACTATAGGATGTTTGGGAAACCCAGTCTACTATGGGATGAATGGGAAACTTGAACCAATACATGGAATCAATTGTGATTGGGGATGGTGGTGTGTTCTACCTAGTAGATGTAGTCCCTTTGATGTTTCCTAAAATATTTTGGAAATGGGACCCTAATTATAGGGAAATATATATCATGATTATAGGTCTCCCATAAATCCATATATCATTCTTATGTTATAATTTTTCTGATCATTCTCTTAATTCCCATACGATTCATGTATTATTAAATGGATATATGTATGCCATTATTTAAATCTATGATCATTGATAATAATGTTATGATATTATAACATTATGGCCACGTTGTCATACTCTTATTTTCAGGTTTATACACTAATATCTCACTATTCGACCATTACTGAGCATCTGAGATCAAGCCTTTTTATATTTCCTTGTCTTGGTTATGGAGATATGTATTATTTATCATGGTTCTATGAAGATTGATATTCAGCAAGAACCTAGTCGTAGACAATATAGCTCACTTATATATGAGTATTTATGTTTTCATGTTTTTAAATGTAGTAGGCTAATTTGGTATTTGGGTGTCCATTTGTGTATTGTATTAGGTATTCTACAATAATGATGTAATGTAAATTTTTGAAAATCAAGGGTCGCCACATTGAATTAGAAATATCTAAATTATATTTTGTTCATTCATAAAAATTTGAGGAATGTTGTTCGGATTTATAAATAGTGTCCAATAAAAATATTGGTTACAATAAGAACAATATGGACTAAAAGAATTAATATAAATACACAACCACACAATATGTGTTTTTTCACGAAAAATATAGATTCATATAATCAAAAAAATTCCCATGATCAAAATAAAAATGATGATTTATGAATTTACTGATTGAATCATTCGATTTGTGTCATGTCATCAATGAAATTTTATTGAAATACATAATGAAATTATTCATTTTAGATGTATGCAGAAAAAATATCAACGATTTAATGGAACTAAATTTGAACATTTCATCTTGATCCTCTCACCACCTCAATTCTCATCATTTTTGAAAATTAACTAATGAATCCAATTCACTATAATATTGGATAGAATCATTTTAAAAATGTGTACTTTTAATAACCAAGACCCAAATTAGAAACTACACTCTTTATTTTATATAAATTTATATTCCACACATTTCACTATGGTTGAAGTGGTTTTATAGAATAAAATATATGGTAAAAAAACTATTAGAAATTACATCATCTTATTTAATAGCTATAAATTTATTAATAGATTAAAATTTTTTTATTGTACAACTAAGATATAATGTATCCTTATTTGACACTAGTAACTCTTAAAATTGAGATGGTTCTATCTCAATAGATGCATTCCTATTAAACATTTACATTTTTTTTAAATGAGAGATAAAAGCCACATATTCTATTGTTTTAAATCATAATATCTCTAGAACCAAATTATTTACATATACTCCTAATTTTTTCTCACTATTTTGATACGCAAAAACATAATCATTCTATAAAAAATAAATTAAAAGAAACCATCTCTTTTTAAATGATTCAAATGTCCCCAGATAAAATATATTATATAGATCTTAATTTTATATTCTGATACATGTTAAGGTTTTGGTGAAGTAAATAAAAAAAAATTCAACACCCTTAATATATGTTGGATTTATACTAGTGCTTTTTGGATTTATGTACTTATTTAAATAATAAATATTTCATAATAAAAATTAGTGTATAATTTTTTGATAGTTTAAATGAAAAATATTACTATTTATTATGATTAAAATGAAATAATGAATGTATGAAGCGAGAAAAATAATAAACATTTACTAATTATTTGAAATTATTACCAAGCATAAGTAATTACTAATACGCATAAATAAATATAATAATTTATTACTAACTAGAAAATAATAGAGATTAAAAAAATTATTACAAATTATGAAATATTATTAAAAATCCAAACAAATTATTTGAAATTATTACTAATTATTGGAAATTAATTTTATTTATTACTAATTATTAAAAATTATTAGTGATTGTTATTATTTATAACTATCACTAATTATCAGTAATTATTTACCATTTATTGATAATTATTAAAAATTAGTACTAATTAGTACAAATTTTATAGTAAATATTATTATTTTTTTCTAATTATATATAATTATAACAAATAATTATCTGTAGAGGTAGAAAAATGCACCGATATGTGCTAGTTTTTATGAGCTTAAATTTTTATGAATCCTAATTTTTTGAATGATAATTCCAAATGAACTATTATTTCTTTAAAGATGAATGACAACCACATGAATTTGAATCTCGAGTATTCTGAATAAATCCTTGTTGATTCCAACTTTGAGTAACCCCTACCAGAGAAGGTTACCCTCGATGATAAAGGGGAAGAATTCATTGTTATAATTGAATATGATTATAAGCATTCATTTTTCTGTTATTCGAAGGTTGAAGGTCATTCCATTTCAAGATTTATAGTGTAGATAAACTTTTTCTTCAGTATAACACTATGAAAAAGGCACTATGACGATAAAAAATATGTCACATCTTTAGAGAACCCCCAAATGGAATTCAACCTGGAGCATGATAAAGTTAATGTGGTAAATATTTATATAAAGAAGTATATCAGTATTACCTTTGAGTTTATAGGGACCCATTATACCAGTGAGGATTCTCAAGGATAGATTATGAGTCAAATTAATTCAAATCTTAATCCCATATCTCATTTATGTGATGATGGGTAACCCACATCGATCCATACTAGGTTGCTAAATAGATTAACCCCCATGCTAAATGGAATGGAAAACCATGTGTGCAATGAAATCCTATATATGTGATAACCCTGAATCCAATCCTACCTACAATGAACCAAGACCCATCTTTTAAGAAAAATATTGATGAAATCACATGAATGCATGTTTCTGAAGAGGGATTAGAGGGCCCTGAAAGAGAGAGGTTTTTTGTGGATGATCCTGACTACCTTCTCATTCATTAAAAAAATTCCTTAGTTGTGTGTGATCAAAAAGCTAAAAACAATTTTTTAGAGTATTATTATATTTTACCAAAACAAATTCATGGAAAAACATTTGATAGTTATAGAATAACTCTTTCTCATTAATTTTTAAGGAGAATTTCAAGTCCTTCAAAGCGAGGTTCCTCAGTTTTATTTTCCCAAGAAATCACTATGGTTTCTTTGGATAATGGTAATAGTCGATGATCCATAGTGGTCTAGAAATTGAGCATTCGGTCTGAAATTAGAAATGATCATGTTAAATATTCAATTTTTTTGGCAGACCTATTACCAAGAAGGTTTCTATTAAAAATGGTATGGGTAATTAGAGGGATCCTTTTTTGAAACATTTAAAACCTCCTAAAACAATTTTTTGGATTTCTCAGAAGGATACCTCAAAAATAGGGCTGGTTTTCCTTAATGATAGCTTTAATGATGGTGCATATAAATATGTGATTTCCCCAAGTCCGTTAATGATTTTTAGTGATACAACTATGGTTATGGGGAAGTTGGTTACTTCAGCCATGAATTGAAATCATGTTTCTCATGATAATGAGTCTCCTCTAATCTAGGTCCAATAGAAGGTATGGGAGAACTTACATACCTGGGAAAATAGAGCTTTTCATCTTTTAATTTTATATAGATCAAATGAAAAAGTGGTTTCAATTTAGGAATTATACAATTAAAATTGAATTATGTAATTTGAAGGATATTTATTAACCACAGATACTTTAATTTCCCTGAGAAATTATGATTTATAAATATTGTTGGAGGGTTCATGTTTGGCTAGATAACAAGATCATCATTCCTATATCAATCACAACCCACTAGAAGACAATAATGATCCTATTATTGAAGATAAAAAGACATGGAAAATTTTAAAAACCAAGAGAATGGGCCTCTATATAAATCCCCAGCCTTAAACCTTACATAATATTGAATTATGTGAATAATTCACATTGAGGATATTTTCAGGTTTAGAGTTTTAGAGAATTAGAACATAACTATTACATCATAAAAGATTACATAGTAGTCACTTATACTAAATATCAATAAAAATAAACATTAAAAAAGAAACATGTCTAGTTCGATGTTTTAGGTAGCATGACTTTCCCATGATCCCATCCTTGACCCTATTCCACGTTATGTCTTGTGAAAAAAATTTCAAAAACCTGGGATGAGCATAAAAATCTCAGTAAGGGATACAGAAAGAATGAAAACTGTTATTTTATCAAAAACAACAAGTAAACCATGGATACATTATCAAATTAATACTTTTTACCTTTTCGAAGTAGTAAAAACTCTTGACTTAAGAAGATTTCATTACTTACCTTTCTGTAACCAAAAGATTTCCATAAAACCCTTATAAAGATCACATAACATAAAAAGGTAACTTGGGACATAAACATACTTATGTGGAATAACCATAAGGTCAACATCCACACATATCACTCAATAGAATAGCCATTCGGCCATCTTCCATACATACTTAATGGAATAGCCATACATCTAACTTCCAAACCCAATGCATTTGAGGTTATAACGTAACCACCCATCCTGGTATTCACAGAACCACCCGTCATATGGTTTATCACGTAACCACCTGTAAAATTTCCAAGTACCATTATAAAATTGTAACACATAAAACCAACATAAAGGAATGATAACATTTCCACATTTCAATCACAATATATCATTTAAATATATTGAAATAACAGAATCCTTTATCAAAACCATTTTCAATACCAAAATACAAAAACTTATATGGTATTTAGTTTATTTTAAAAACATTATGACTTGTTGAGGAAGCCAAAGATCAAATAATACTTGTGGTGGCGGAAAAGGTCATTGTCACCGCGTACGTAAAAAGAAACATTCCTTTTTTTCATTTAGTAAAACTCTTTGTAGAAAAAAGATTCCTTTTGAATAAACTTAATAGTCAAGGGGTTTTATACACCATATAAAATAAACTTGTTTATAAAAAAAATATGCCTCAATGAAAGGATATTGAGACGAAGTCCCATACAATGACTGTATCCTTGGATTAAGGATAAATCAATTACGTAATTATGTGTGACAAATGAATACCCAAAATATTAGTGGATATTAAGTGTAAAAAAATCATTTCTTATTCACACATATTCATAGAACGACACATTCAAGGAGTGCAACTTTATCCAAATGAATCAAAATTGGGTTAAGAAGTTCCCTCGCAAAAATTCGACAGCATAACTGCATCACTTCAAAATTTAGAAAATGAGTTGATGAGAGAGAAAATGGTATCTCATCACTTGGACATAAAATTTACATAAATAAGGATATATAAGAACATATCCAAACATAATAGCATGTGAAATAAAAGACATAACAAAAGAAGTCTTTTAAAAAGATGAGGGTGAAAGGTTCCCTTACCGACATGGGTATCTTTCGAAACATACACCCCATGAAAGAAGGACAATACAACATTGATGTATATACTCATAAATGAAAGTATATTACACAATGAGTAAAAATAATGGATAGTACATACACCACTTAAAAGACATTTTGGCAAATGTAGCATAAATCTCACGGGAATAAAAGTGAGATGAAAAATCGCTTACGAAAACTCGGCAGCATAATGACGCCACAAAAATGGATTGATGAGATCAAGTAGGGTATCTCATCATATTAACATAATGTTTACATAAATAGGAATATAAAAAAAATCCCCCAACCTGACAAATAGGAGCTTAAAAGAAGTGACATAAAGGAGAGTACTTAAAAAGAATGAGAGGGGTTAAATCTCTTACGAACATTCGGCAGCCTAACGGCGCCACTCAAAACATCCAAAATGGATTGATGAGAGAGAATAGGGTCTCCAACCATATGAACATAAAAATTTTAGTAAGATTAATATAAAATAACATCACAATAACAAGAAGGATGAGCTCTAAAAGGAATGAAATAAAAGAGTGTACTTAAAAAGAAAGAGAGGAGTAGGATCTCTTACCTCGGGTCCGACTTGACTCGATCGTTCTTTAACGTCCTGAATAATAAACTTGAGTTAATTTATACTTTCATAATAACATTTTTCAAGTTCATTATTCCTTTTATATCAACTATTTACATGTTATAAAAATTATGTAATCATTTAAGTTAATAATGTTTGTTTTGTCGATATTTTGTTCTTAAGTCAAAAGTGGACTTCTTACAATTACATGTTGTTCGTGTGGTCAAAGGTTTATTATATCCAGAATGACATTCCAGATTTGGATATCATATATATCATATATATCTATCATATACATGTATTTATAATATCACATAATCATTTAGAGGTATGAAATGAAATGCACCGTTCATGGAGACGGTAAGTCGTACGTAGGCATGAACGCTACTTTCATTTCTATATCATATTAATGGAATTAAAACTAAATGAGATGTATGTATATTTTAATTACAAAATTATATTAATCATTTAGATGTAACATACATCATATATATTTCCATTATATATATGTACTTATAATAGTACATTACATTTGGGGATAAGAAATGAAATGCACCGTTCATGGAGATGGTAAGTCGTATGTACGCATGAGCGCTACTTTCATTTATATCTCATAATTTAATGGGAAGAAATAATAATTATATAGAGGTATATTATAATTCCAGTATAAAATCATTTATAATAACTTTAAATCCATTCTTTATACGTCCCACATATGGCATTTACAAATCACATCACTTTGAGGGGGCGATAGCCCGCACTTCCTAAAATGAAATTATCGTGTTTACCCACAATGGAAACCATAAAGGTATACCACAAGTTAAAAATTAATAAGAATAAGTGAAACAGAAACATAATATATATCATATATATATATATATATATAGTTACATCTTAATGTCCACTATTAAAGGTTTTTAAAGGAAGAGTAAACAATCATCGTTTCGTGAGGCAGAAATTCGCCAACCACAAAAACAGTATGTTCTTTAACTATTAGATGTATATGTGTGTAAGTGTAGATCGAAATCATCTTATAAAAACATCCTAGTATATTGAAGATACTAGAGTTGTTACAAAATAAATGAATAAAAAGTTTTTTGGGGGTTGGAGAAGCAAAATAAAACAAAAGAACACAAGTGATGACATCACCTTAAAATCGGGTAACTTTCAAAGATTTGAGCTCAAAGGCTTCCTTGGGAAGTATTCTGCCCAATGTGAGGCTTCAAGGAGTAATAGAAGGATGTGGAGAGACAAAATGGGCAGCGTTTGGCCGAGACAAAGGATTTGGATGTTTGGGTAAGGAGGTAGAGGTGGGGGCCTTTTATAAGAGGAGAGGAGGGGCACTCTTGGAAAGTAAGGAAATGTTACATTATTTTAGAATGAGTTTAGGATTTTAATGGTCACAAATTGATGTGTTTCGAGGATAAGGTGAAAAGGGTTCGAAATCCACCAATCCAATAGGTTTTGGACCTGTGTAGGTCTTAGATATTACATTATCATTCAATTTTATTTAAATCGTTAAATAATGAGTTCATCGCTGGATCATCATGAATGTCATAAATAATTTAATTCATTTAATGTCTAAAATTAAAAAAAAACATCATGATGTAGGAAATCGTTTTAGCTTTCTAATGAATATTTTTAGTAAAAAATCTGACTTGTATAACCCCATGTAAAAATTGTTTTATTAAACATCTCATGTTTGTGTCAATTTTACTTTAAAATTTAATAAAAAGTTATTTATGTCCTTTCCCAACGAATGTGGCTCCATAGGGTCCCCAATTTGACCCATGGATTTTCATGGTCGGACATGACACATCCAGTGAGGGTAGGACATTTGTCAAGCTCATCTTATTTGATTAAAACATTATTTTTTCATTAAACTACACTAATTACCTCTAATCGCAATTAAGAACTTAAAAGTTACTATTCACCAAAAAAATATTTTAATCTCATTGAACCAAATTTTACTTCTTAATGACAACCATGTATGTCAGATTTTTGAAAATAAATTCATAGTACTAACAAAGATTCATTCAAATGAAAAATCAGTTTCTTTAGCTGCCACTTAGTGGTTTCACTATTCATCAAAAATTGAAGTTTTTCAAAAAAATACCAAAACATCACCCTAAGATATATTTGATATTCTGAATTCAAAAATGATGTCTATTTTACTAAATTCAAATCATATAAGTCACATTAATCAATATGATAATTAATTCCCGCTGTCATGACAAATAGCGTGTTTTTATGAAACAATAAGTATCAAAAGATTGACACTAGTTTAAGTCCAATTTCAAAGTGAAATTGATTCCAATGACCACCATTGGATTAAATGGTAAAAACATATTATAATTTCACTCTAAAAACAATTCAAAATATAATCTAATCATACAAATAAACTAGATTAAAAAGAGGTTTTGAATTAAAATACAACATTTTTCACAATTCATTAAAAAATGAACTTTACCAGAAAGATACCAAAAATTTAAACAAAGTAAATTTTGATGTCCTGATTCTAAATAAGAATTTTATTTTTTCAAATATAACACATAAAATTGTCAAAAATTGTATTTAAAAGAGGTTCGCCTTCAAAAGGGGGTTAATCGACCTTTTAATGAATATTAGAATGTCTACGCTTAAAATTGGATTCATTATCATTTTTAATCCTCTAACAATTATTGTAAAGAGTAAAAATATTGGACAAACAAATATAATCATTTTTAGGTAGTTATGTTCATTCCCGCCATTACAACGGCTAGGCATTAACTACTATTTAAAATAATATTATTTTAAGATTATAGTGCAACGTAGGATTCCCAAGAAACTCGTTGTTGCGTATTGGGTACGCCATTGAGCATAACATCCCCTGTAAAGTAATATTAATATTTTATTCAAAAATATGGATAAATAAAAAAATTTCATATTCATTATTTACCTAGGGCGTTACATCCTTCCCCCCTTTTGGGAATTTCATCATCGCAATTTTAAAATTGGGCATGGAAATATCCTTGAATGTCCCACATCGGAACAAGAGTCAGTAAAAAAATCACTTTAAAATAAAGAAAGATAAGTACAAAGGACACCCGAGTTAACCGATACTAGGATTCCATGTAGGAAAACATGGACATGGAGGAGAAAACATAGGTTCATGTTCTGATGGAGAGTGATAGAAAACATGTTTAGGAGAAAGTTCACCACACGAAAATCACAAACATGTGATGGGTAAAACGGTATTCGATTCCCCAGTAGGAAAAGTTAATAGACAACATTTTTGTTTTATGTTACTCTTCATTGAGGAATTTATTTTTGAGCCTAACTAAATCATAATGAAACATACTTACTTGTCACGTAGACTTCCAACTTTTACTAGATTCCATAATCAAACTCATAATTTCTCCAAAAGACCAATATTTAGGAAGAATTGTTTGCATTAAGAGTACTATAATCAATTTCTAGAGAATCACCTAGTCCACAAAATAGAACTATATACTTCCCATGTCTTTAGATTTTAACCAAAACCCAAAACTAAAAAGGTTAGTACAAGATCAGATAATCCAGAAAAGGATAACCCCTTATAAAAAGAAAAATATATTCTTAATCTCCAAAATTTGTCCAACAAAACCCAAAGTTCAACGAGGACCATTCGATAAACAATTTGTCCATAAATGTTTTCAAAGTAAACCAAACTAAGATTGAAACCCAAATATTTGAAGGATTTAGTCACATAATCTTCCAAGTAAAATCAAAATATTTATCTCCAAACAACATCGGTTGCTCTTAATGTCTCGTATTGAAAATTAATTAACCTAATCACATATCCTCCATGATAGGTTAATAAATTTCCATAGATAACCCAAAATAAATGTACTCTTAATTCATAAAATAATTTAACTAAAAAGAATCATTCAAACTATCCAGGGACTTCACGTAGTCCAGTGGAAGGTGATAAATACCAGTCGCACTTTGGTTGTGTGTTCGATTCCCGCAGCATTGTCTGACGTGATGGGTTGTCACACGGTCTGCATGTTGTCCTTTTTCCAAAACTATATAATTTTAAAACATTCCCCAAAACAAGGTAAAATCTTCAAAAATGATCATAACGTATTTAAACCTCAAGTTTATCTCATGCCTTTCATTTTCCAGCATATCATATAATAACCCATAATTACCTTAAAATTAAGGATCCTATAAACTCTAATGGTTACCTTTATAATTATTACCTGAACTTCCACATCGATTGGTCATCTCGTACATGATACATTACAAAACATTACAAGGTTCAAGTGGTTGATCATGGCCGCTTGATAGTTGGTTTAGAACAACCATGAGTTTCCTCATTGAATCCCCCATTTTATCTAGTATCTTAATCAGAGAACCACCAAAGTTTCCATCAAACCTGTTGTCTCTTTGGTGCCTGCTAGATCCATCCATTCACTATAAACAGAAATGTCAGTGTGAGTATATCAACAAAACCGTCATGTACTAAGGAGGAAGATAAATACTATTATATAATTACTCATTAACTTTATCTAAAACTAGGACTATTTATGAAATCCTAACCATTATGGTCATGTCACTTATGCTTAAAGAATACCCTAACCTCTAATGTTATCTAAACTGACCTCTGATACCAACTATAAGGCCCCAGCCTTAAACCTTACATAATATTGTATTAAATGAATAACTCACATTGAGTATATTTTCAGGTTTAGAGTTTTAGAGAATTATAACATAACTATTACGTCTCAAAAGATTTCAAAGTAGTCACTTCTACTAAATTTCCATAAAATAAAAAAAAACTTTTAAAATGAAACATGTCTAGTTCCATGTTTTAGGTAGCATGACATTCCCTTGATCCCATCCTTGACCCTATTCCATGTTAAGTCCTATGAAAAACATTTAAAAAACTCAGGATGAGAATAAAAAGGTCATTAAGGGATACACAAAGAATGAAAACTGTTAGTTTTTCAAAAACAACAAGTAAACCATATATACATTATTAAAGTAATACATTTCACATTTTCTATGTAGTAAAAACTCTTCACTGAATAAAATTTCAATACTTACCATTCTGTAACCAAAAGATTACCATAAAACCCTTATAAAGATAACATAACATATAAAGGTAACTTGGGACATAATCATACTTAAGTGGATAACCTTAAAGTTGACTTCCACATATATCAATTAATGGAATATCCATTCGGAAAACTTCCATACATACATAATGGAATAGCCATACGGCTGACTTCCATACCCAATGCATTGGAGGTTATAACGTAACCACCCATCCTGGTATTCACGGCACCACCTGTCATATGGTTTATCACGTAACCACCCGTAAAATGTCCAAGTACCATTATAAAATTATAACACATAAAACCAACATAAAGGAATGATAACATTTCCACATTTCAATCACAATATATCATTTAAATATATTGACATAACATAATTTTTTATTAAAACCATTTTCAATACCAAAATACAAAAAAAAATAATATGGTATTTATTTTATTTTAAAAACATTACGGCTTGCTGAGGAAGCCAAAGATCAAATAATACTCGTGGCAGCGGAAAAGGTCGGTGTCACTGCGTACGTAAAAAGAAACATTCCTTTTTTTCATTTATTAAAACACTTCATAGAAAAATGATTCCTTTTTAATAAACATAAAATTCAAATGGTTATATACACCATATAAAAGAAAGTTGTGTATAAAACAAAATATGCCTCAATAAAGGAGATTGAGACGAAGTCCCATACAAAGCTGATATCCTTGGATTATGGATAATTCAATTACGTAATTATGTGTGACAAATGAATACCCCAAATAGAAGTGGATATTAAGTGTAAAACATTCAGAGTCTATTCACGAATATTCATTGATTGACACATTAAAGGAGTGCAAGTTTATCCCAATGAATCAAAATTGGGTTAAGTAGTTCCCTCGGAAAAATTCGACAGCCTAACAGCGTCACATCAAAATTCAGAAAATGGGTTGATGAGAGAGAAAATGGTATCTCATCACATGGACATAAAATTTACATAAATAAGGATATATAAGAACATATCCCAACATAATAGCATGTGAAATAAAAGACATAAAAAAATAAGTCTTTTAAATAGAGGAGGGTGAAATGTTCCCTTACCAACATGTGTATCTTTCGAAACATACACCCCGTGAAAGAAAGACAATAAAAAATTGATTTAAATACTCATAAATGAAAGTATATTACACAATGAGTAAAAATAATGGATTGTACATACACCACTCAATGGACATTGTGGAAAATGTAGCATAAATCTCACGGGAATAAAACTGAGATGAAAAATCGCTTACGAAAACTCAGCATCCTAACAGCGCCACAAAAATGGATTGACGAGATCAAGTAGGGTCTCTCATCATATTAACATAAAGTTTACAGAATGTGGAATATAAAACAACATCCCCCAACATGGAAAATACGAGCTTAAAAGAAGTGACGTAAAGGAGAGTACTTAAAAAGAAAGAGAGAGGTTAAATCTCTTATGAAAATTCGGCAGCCTAAAGGCGCCACTCAAAACATCCAAAATGGATTGATGAGAGAGAATAGGGACTCTCACCATATGAACATAAAAATTTCAGTAAGAGTAATATAAAATAAAATCCCAATAACAAGAAATATGAGCTTTAAAAGGAATGACATAAAAGAGTGTACTTAAAAAGAAAGAGAGAGGTAGGATCCCTTACCTGGGGTCCGACTTGACTCGATCGTTCATTAAAGTCCTGAATAATAAACTTGAGTTAATTTCTACTTGATTAAGAACCTTTTTCAAGATCATTATTACTTTTATATCAACTATTGACATGTTATAAAGATTATGTAATCATTTAAGTTAATAATGTTTGTTTTGTCGATATTTGGTTCTTAATTCAAATGTGGACTTCTTAAAATTACATGTTGTTCGTGTGGTAAAAAGTTCTTTATATCCAGAATGACATTACTGATTTGGATATCATATATATCATATATATCTAGCATATAAATTTATTTATAATATCACATAATCATTTAGAGGTAAGAAATGAAATGCACCATTCCTGGAGACGGTAAGCCGTACGTACACATGAACGCTACTTTCATTTCTATGTCATATTAATTGAATTAAAACTAAATGAGGAGTATGAATATTTTAATTCCAGAATTATATTAAAAATTTAGATATAACATACATCATATATATATCCATTATATATATGTACTTATAATAGTACATTACATTTGGGTATAAAAATGAAATGCACCGTTCATGGAGACGGTAAGCCGTACGTACGGATGACCGCTACTTTCATTTCTATCTCATAATTTAATGGTAATAAATAATAATGATATAGAGGTATATTATAATTCCAGTATAACATCATATATAATAACATTAAATCCATCCTTTAAACGTCCCACATATGGCATTAACGAATCACATCACTTCGAGTGGGCGGTAGTCCACACTTCCTAAAATGAAATTATCATGTTTACCCACAATGGAAACCATAAAGGTATACCACAAATGAAAAATAAAGAAGCATAAGGGAAACATAAACATAATATATATCATATATAAATAGAGTGACATCTTAATGGCCACCATTAAAGGTGTTTAAATGAAGATTGAACAATCATCGTTTCGTGAGGCAGAAATTCGCCAACAACAGAAAAAATATGTTCTTTAACCATTATATGTAGATGTGTGTAATTATAGATCTAAATATTCTTATAACAACATCCTAGTATATTTAGGATACTGTATTTGTTACAAATGAAATGAAAAAAAAGTGTTTAGGGGGTTGGAGAAGCAAAATAAAACAAAAGAACACAAGTGAAGACATCACCTTAAAATCGGGTAACTCTCTTAGATTTGAGCTGAAAGGCTTCCTTGGGAAGACTTATGCCCAATGTGAGTCTTCAAGAAGTAAGAGAGGGATGTGGAGAGGGAAAATGGGAAGGGGTTGGCCGAGCCAAAGGATTTGGAAGTGTGGGTTAGGAGGTAGAGGTGGGGGCCTTTTATAAGAGGAGAGGAGGGGCACTCTTGTAAAGTAAGGAAATGTTAAATTATTTTAGAATGAGTTTCGGATATTAATGGTCCCACATTGATTTGTTTCGAGGATAAGGTGATAAGGGTTCTAAATCCACCCATCCAATAGGTTTTTTACATGTTTAGGTCTTAGATGTTACATTATCTTTCAATTTTATTTAAATCGTTAAATAATGAGGTCATCGCTGCGTCATCATGATGTCATAAATAATTTAATTTATTTAATTCTTAAAAATTATAAAAAACTATAATGATGTGGGAAATCTTATTATATTTCTAATGAATATTTATAGTAAAAAATCTTACTTGTATTACCCCATGTAAAAATTGTTTTATTAAACATCTAATGTTTGTGTCATTTTTACTTTAACATTTAATAAAAAGTTATTTATGTCCTTTCCCAACCAATGTGTCTCCATGGCATCCCCAAGTTGACCCATGGATTGTATTGGTTGTCCATGACACATCCAGTGAGGGTAGGACATGTTTCAAGCTCATCTCATTTTATTAAAACATTATTTTTACCTTAAACTACATTAATTACCACTAATCGCGAATAAAAACATAAAAGTTACTATTCACCCAAAAATTATTTTAATCTCATTTAACCAAATTTTACTTCCTAATGACAACCATGTATGTCTTATTTTTTAAAATCAAATCACAGAAGTCACAAAGTTTCATTTAAACGAAAAATCAGTTTCTTTAACTACCACTTAGTGGTTTCACTATTCATCAAAAATTGAAGTTTTTCAGAAAAATACCAAAACATCACCCTAAGATATATTTAATATAATGAATTCAAAAGTGATGACTATTTTAAAAAATTAAAATCATATAAGTCACATTAATTAATTTAATAATTAATTCCTGTTGTCATTACAAGTAGCGTGTTTTTATGAAACAATAAGTATCAAAAGACTGACACTAGTTTAAGTCCAATTTCATAGTGAAATTGATTCCAATGACCAACATTGGATTAAATGGTAAAAACATATTATAATTTCACTTTAAAATAAATTCAAAAGATTATCAAATCATATAAATAAACTAGATTAAAAAGAGGTTTTGAATTAAAATACAACATTTTTCACTATTCATTAAAAATGAACTTTATCAGAAAGATACCAAAAATTTAAACAAAGTAAATTTTGATGTCTCGATTCTAAATAAGAATTTTATTTTATAAAATATAACACATTAAATTGTCAAAAAGTGGATTTAAAAGAGGTTCTCCTTCAAAAGGCGGTTAATCGACCTTTTAAAGAATATTAGAATGTCTACGCTTAAAATTGGATTCATTCACATTTTTAATCCTCTAACAATTATTGTAAAGAGTAAAAATATTTGACAAAAATATATAATCATTTTGTAGGTAGTTCTGTTCATTCCCGCCAATACAATGGCTAGGTGTTAACTACTATTTAAAATAATATTATTTTATTATTAGAGTGCAACGTAAGCTTCCTAAGAAACTCGTTGTTGCGTATTGGGTACGACATCGATCATAGCATCCCCTTTAAAGTAATATTAATATTTTATTCACAAATATGGATAAATATAAAAATGTCATATTCTTTATTTATCTGGGGTGTTACATCTTTACACCCTTTTGGGAATTGCGTTCTCAAAATTTTAAAATTGGGCTTGGAAATATCCTTGAAAGTCCCAAATTGGAATAAGAGTCGGTAAAACAATCACTTTATAATAATGGAAGGTAAGTAAATAGGTCACCCAAGTTAACCCATACTCGGATTCCATGTAGGAAAAAATGGACATGGATGAGAAAACATAGGGTCATCTTCTAATGGAGAGTGATATAAAACATGTTTTGGAGAAAGTTAACCACTAGAAAATCACAAACATGTGATGGGTTAAATGGTATTCGATTCCCCATTAGGAAAAGTTAACAGACAACAATTTTGTTTTATTTTACTCTTCATTGTGGAATTTATTTTTGAGCCTAACTAAATCATAATGAAACATACTTACTTGTCACGTAGACTTCCATCTTTTACTATATTCCTTAATCAAACTCATATTTTCTCCAAAAGATGAGTATTTAGGAAGACTTGTTTGCATTAAGAGTACTATAATAAATTTCTAGAGAATTACCTAGTCTACAAAAGAGAACTATATACTTCCCATGTCTTTAGACTTTAACCAAAACCCAAAAATAAAAAGATTAGTACAAGATCAGATATTCCAGAAAAGGATAACCCTTTATAAAAAGAAAAATATATTCTTAATCTCCAAAAATTGTCCAACAAAACCCAAAGTTCAACGAGGACCATTCGATAAACAATTTTTCCATAAAATTATTCAATGTAAACCAAACTAAGATTGAAACCCAAATATTTGAAGAATTTAGTCACATAGTCTTCCAAGTTAAATCATAACATTTATCTCCAAACAACATCATTTGCTCTTAATGTCTCGTATTGAAAAGTAATTAACCTAATCCCATATCCTCCATGATAGGTTAATAAATTTCCATATATAACCCAAAATGAACATACTCTTAATTCATAAAATCGTCAAACTAAAAACAATCATTCAAACTAACCAGGGACTTCACATAGTCTAGTGGAAGGTGATAAATACCAATCGCACTTTTGTTGTGGGTTCTATTCCAGCAGCTTTGTCCGATGCGATGGGTTGTCACACGGTCTTCATGTTGTCCTTTTTCCAAAACTATATAATTTTAAAACATTCCCCAAAACGAGGTAAAATCGTCAAAATTGATCATAACATATGTTAACCTCAAGTTTATCTCATGCCTTTCATTTTCCAGTATATCATATAATAACCCATATTTACCTAAAAAGTAAGGATCCTATAAACTCTAATTGTTACATTTATAATTATTACCTGAACTTCCACATCGATTTGGTCATCTCGTAAATGATGCATTACAGAACATACCAATGTTCAAGTGGTTGATCATGACTGCTTGATAGTTGGTTTAGAACAACCACGAGTTTCATCATTGAATCCCCCATTTTATCTAGTATCTTAATCAGAGAACCACCATAGTTTCCTTCAATCCTGTTATCTCTTTGGTGCCTGCTAGATCCATCCATTCACTAAAAACAGAAATGTATGTGTGAGTATATAAACAAAACCATCATGTACCAATGAGGAAGATAAACACTAATATATACTTACTCATTCACTTTATCGAAAAGTAGGACTGTTTATGAAATCCTAACCATTATGGTCATGTCACTAATGCTTAAAGAATACCCTAACCTCTAAAGTTATCTAAAATGACCTTTGATACCAACTATAAGGCCCCAGCCTTAATCCTTACATAAGATTGAATTAAATGAATAATTCACATTTAGGATCTTTTCAGGTTTAGAGTTTTAGATAATTAGAACATAACTATTACATCTCAAAAGATTACAAAGTAGTCACTTCTACTAAATTTCCATAAAATAAAAAAATCTTTTAAAAAGAAACATGTCTAGTTCCATGTTTTAGGTAGCATGAATTTCTCTTGATCCCATCCTTGACCCTATTCTATGTTAAGTCCTGTGAAATACATTTCAAAAACATGGGATGAGAATGAAAAGCTCAGTAAGGGATACACAAAGAATGAAAACTGTTAGTTTTTCAAAAACAACAAGTAAAACAATTACGTAATTATGTGTGACAAATGAATACCCCAAATATAAGTGGATATTAGGTGTAAAACAATCAGAGGTTATTAACACATATTTATATAATGACACATTCAAGGAGTGCAATTTTATCCCAATGAATCAAAATGAGGTTAAGAAGTTCCCTCGCAATAATTTGACAGCCTAACGGCGTCACATCAAAATTCAAAAAATGAGTTGATGAGAGTGAAAATGGTATCTCATCACTTGGACATAAAATTTAAATAAATAAGGATATAAAAGAACATATCCCAACATAATATCATGTGAAATAAAAGACATAACAAAATAAGTCTTTTAAAAAGAGGAGGCTGAAAGGTTCCCTTACCGACATGGGTATCTTTCGAAACATACACATCGTGAAAGAAGGACAATACAACATTGATGTAAATACTCATAAATGAAAGTATATTACACAATGAGTAAAAATAATGGAAAGTACATACACCACTCAAAGGACATTGTGGAAAATGTAGCATTAATCTCACAGGAATAAAAGTGAGATGACAAATTGCTTACGAAAACTCGGCAGCCTAATGGCGCCAGAAAAATGGATTGATGAGATCAAGTAGGGTATGTCATCATATTAACATAATTTTTTCAGAAATAAGAATATAAAAGAACATAACCCAACATGAAAAATAGGAGCTTAAAAGAAGTGACATAAAGGAGAGTACTTAAAAAGAATGAGAGAGGTTAAATTTCTTACGAAAATTCGGCAACCTAATGACGCCACTCAAAACATCCAAAATGGCTTGATGAGAGAGAATAGGGTCTCTCACCATATGAACATAAAACTTTCAGTATGAGTAATATAAAATAGCATCCCAATAACAAGAAATATGATCTTTTAAAGTAATGACATAAAAGAGTGTACTTAAAAAGAAAGAGAGGAGTAGGATCCCTTACCTCGGGTCCGACTTGACTCGATCGTTCTTTAACGTCCTGAATAATAAACTTCAGTTAATTTATACTTTATTAAGATCATTTTTCAAGTTCATTATTCCTTTTATATTAACTATTGACATGTTATAAACATTATTTAATCATTTATGTTAATAATGATGATTTTTTCGATATTTGGTTCTTAAGTCATAAGTGGACTTCATACAATTAAATGTTGTTCGTGTGGTCAAAGGTTCTTTATATCCAAAATGAAATTCCTGATTTATATATCATATATATCATATATATCTAGAATATACTTGTATTTATAATATCTCATAATCATTTAGAGCTATGAAATTAAATGCACCGTTCATGGAGATGGTAAGCCGTACGTACACATGAACGCTACTTTCATTTCTATGTCATATTAATGGAATTAAAACTAAATGAGAGGTATGTATATTTTAATTCCAGAATTATATTAATAATTTAGATGTAACATACATCATATATATAACCATTATATATATGTACTTATAATAGTACATTACATTTAAGGATAAGAAATGAAATGCACCGTTCATGGAGACGGTAAGCCGTATGTACGCATGAACGCTACTTTCATTTCTATCTCATAATTTAATGGGAATAAATAATAATTATATATAGTTATATTATAATTCCATTATATAATCATATATAATAACTTTATATCCATCCTTTATACGTCCCACATATGGCATTAACGAATCACATCACTTTGAGGGGGCGGTAGTCCACACTTCCTAAAATGAAATTATCGTGTTTACACACAATGGAAAACATAAAGGTATAACAAAAATGAAAAATACATAAGAATAAGGGAAACATAAACATAATATATATCATATATAAATAGAGTGACATCTTAATGGCCACCATTAAAGGTTTGTAAAAGAAGATTGAACAATCATCGTTTCGTGAGGCAGAAATTCGCCAACCACAGAAACAGTATGTTCTTTAACCATTAGATGTAGATGTGTGTAAGTTTAGATCGAAATATTCTTATAAAAACATCCTAGTATTTTTAATATACTTTAGTTGTTATAAAAGAAATGAAAAAAAGTGTTTAGGGGGTTGGAGAAGCAAAATAATACAAAAGAACACAAGTGAAGACATCACCTTAAAATCCGGTAACTCTCTTAGCTTTGAGCTCAAAGGCTTCATTGGGAAGACTTATGCCCAATGTGATGCTTCAAGGATTAAGAGAGGGATGTGGAGAGACAAAATGGGCAGGGGTTGGCCGAGCCATATGATTTGGAAGTGTGGGTAAGGAGGTAGAGGTGGGGCCTTTTATAAGAGGAGAGGAGGGGCACTCTTCGAATGTAAGGAAATGTTACATTATTTTAGAATGAGTTTCAGATTTTAATGGTCCCACATTGATGTTTTTCGAGGATAAGGGGATAAGAGTTATAAATCCACCCATCCAATAGGTTTTGGACATGTCTAGGTCTTAGATATAACAATATCTTTCAATTTTATTTAAATCGTTAAATAATGAGGTCATCGCTGCATCATCATGATGTCATAAATAATTTAATTTATTTAATGTCTAAAAATTATAAAAAAACTATCATGATGTGGGAAATATTTTTATCTTTATAATGAATATTTATAGTAAAAAATCTGACTTGTATAACCCAATGTAAAAATTGTTTTATTAAACATCTCATGTTTGTGTCATTTTTACTTTAACATTTAATAAAAAGTTATTTATGTCATTTATCATCCAATGTGGCTCCATGGGGTCCCCAATTTGACCCATGGATTGTCTTGGTCAGCCATGAAACATCCAGTGAGGGTAGGACATGTGTCAAGCTCATTACATTTTATTAAAACATTATTTTTAAATTAAACTACACTAATTACCTCTAACCGTGATTAAGAACTTAAAAGTTACTATTAACCAAAAAAATATTTTAATCTCATTGAACCACATTTTACTTATTAATGAAAACCATGTACGTCGGATTTTAGAAAATCAAATCACAGAAGTGACAAAGTTTCATTTAAATGAAAAATCAGTTTCTTTAACTACCACTTAGCAGTTTCACTATTCATAAAAAATTGAAGTTTTTCAGAAAAATATCAAAACATCAACCTAAGATATATTTGATACTATGAATTCAAAAATGATGTCTATTTTAAAAAATTCAAATCATATAAGTCACATTAATTAATTTAATAATTAATTCCCGGTGTCATGACAAATAACGTGTTTTTATGAAACAATAAGTATCAAAAGATTGACACTAGTTTAAGTACAATTTAAAAGTGAAATTGATTCCAATGACCACCATTGGATTAAATGGTAATCACATGTTATAATTTAACTTTAAAACCAATTCAAAAGATAATCTAATCATATAAATAAACTATATTAAAAAGAGGTTTTGAATTAAAATACAACATTTTTCGCTATTCATTAAAAATTAACTTTATCAGAAAGATAACAAAAATTTAAAAAAAGTAAATTTTGATGTCCTGATTCTAAATAAGAATTTTATTTTTTCAAATATAACACATAAAATTTTCAAAAAGTGGATTTAAAAGAGGTTCGCCTTCAAAAGGCGGTTAATCGACCTTTTATAGAATATTAGAATGTCTACGCTTAAAATTGGATTCATTCACATTTTTAATCCTGTAACATTTATTGTAAAGAGTAAAAATATTTGAAAAACATATATAATCATTTTGTAGGTAGTTATCATCATTCCCGCCATTACAACGGCTCGGCGTTAACTACTATTTAAAATAATATTATTTTATTATTAGAGTGCAATGTAAGCTTCCCAAGAAACTCGTTGTTGCGTATTTGGTACGCCATCGAGCATAGCATCCCCTTTAATTTAATATTAATATTTTATTCACAAATATGGATAAATATAAAAATGTCATATTGTTTATTTACCTGGGGTGTTACACGCCATCCGAGTGGTAGGTGCAGTGGCTAGTCTCATTCCAATACATGAATAACCTTCTATTATTTCGTAGGTAGTATTTGTATTAGTGGTAAGTCATAATTTTTTTCTTTCAATCTCCCATTGTACATTAAATTTTCTTAATAAAATTCCAGACCATAAGATGTAACACATTATTTGTGTGATATTGGAATTTCTAGTCATAATTATATATTACTAATTATAGATAATTAAAACATATTAATACTAATAATTACTAATTATTGGTAATTATAAGTTATTATAACTAATTATAACTAATTATAAATCATTATTTATAATAATAGATAATTATTATCGATAATTTTTAATATGTGTTAGAAATTATTACTAATTACATATACTTATTGGAAAATATTACTAATTAATAAAAAATATTCATAATTATTTTTTAATTTAAATTATTTATCGATAATTATTTCTAATTCTCCGTAATTAAAACAATTTACTATTAATTTTGAATAAATTTTACTAATTATATACTATTTATTAGAAATTATTACTATTATTCCTAATTATTACTTTAAAAAATTACGTTCAAAACTTTGATTAAATATGGAACCAAAGACCTCATTCTATCTTGGAAGAGGAAGACCCATTACATATCACATAGGCCCCAGGCATTATTGCCCACAAACATGGCCCGAAATCCCTATACGGCATTATTCCTGCAATATAACTAATTGAAAGTGATTATTTACAATTTATCAGTTGTTATGACAAATTTTTATATACTTATTAGTATTTATTTAAATTTATTACTGATTATTACTATTATTTACTATTTTATAGTAAATATTACTAAATATTACTAATTATTACAAATTATCTATAATTAATACTAATTATTGGTAATATCTCCTTGGATATTGTACACAGTACCCCTAATAACATGTAAATGGGTGGGTGTTGATTGATATAAATAAAAAAACATTTTCCCAATAGAATATCATTAAAAAATGTAACCCTATCTTATTGAATCACATTTGACAAAAACAATTGTGAAAATAATGATTACCTCTTCTATGATGGCTCTTTGAGGGGAATGGCTCACCTAAAATTAGGTGGGGTTGGGGGGGTATCTTCATATAGTGGTTGATCCAATGTAGTTTTTTTTCTCTGATTCCTTCAAAAAAAAAATTTCTATATCATTGAATATCAATTACCTTTTTCTTTTAGATAAGATAATCATGCTTTAAAATATTTCATTTTCTTATTTTAAACTCTTTATTCATTACATTTTTCAAAATATGTTTGGGGAATATCCCAATATCATCACCTCTAATGCAACCATATTGTTCTAGACGCTTTGAAGACACTAATAGTAGTTTTTCACTGGGTACAAAATATGATGATTAATATTTCTATTTCAGATAAAAAATATATGAAAATAAATAATAATAATTACGTAATATCGATTTAAAGAAAATAGAATTTTTATTGTGTCAGACATACACATGCTTCCCATATTTTGAGTGTTTTATTCTATAAGCTTCTCATATTTATATACATGTTCATCATTCCATAGAACATGATGAGAAATTGAGGTGACTTTGTTTATTTATTCATTAATTAGAATATAAAAATGAAAGATAATTAATTTATAATTTCATGTCACATAATATTATAATTATATATTTATAATACATACCATTTTTTCTAGTGAATAATAACATGTCATGGATTTTTGGGAAGAGTATGTTCGTTTTTCTTATCCTTGGTTATTTTTAGCACATAGTTATTCTTTTATAAAAAGAAAATTCATAATCAAAGTGATTAATTCATATATTTTCACAAAATGATATACTAGTGACAATATATGTGAATATATTTCTCTACACAGAGATAAATAAAAAAACACACACATGTTAGTTTATTAGGTTTTCATACATTTTTGGTGTGTGCTGGGTTATATTTTCATAAAAAGAATTTCAGATGATACATTATAAGAATAGTGAAAAATCATCATTGAGACTTCCAAGTGATAATTAATAAAAATTTCATTTGGGATTTATCTACTATAAATGCACTGCAAGGGATGACGAATATTAAATCAAAATTTCATTATTTTTATATGAAAATAAATAAATTAAATCATATTGTAACACTAATATCTTCCCAATTCAGTCATATAAGTGTAGGTAGATCATTGTGTCATGAATAAATGTGAATCGTCACATGAATGAGAGAGGTGATCCCAATTCAACTTTTAAATATGGAATTTTTGGGTTTAATTGTATATTCACGTTCATTCTATCCAACCGAGAATTTGATTCCTTTTTTTCTCAACATAATAATTATTTCTAGACCTATAATGCAACGATGATAGTGATTCTTGGGATAACATTTTTCACCATATACCATTTTCTTAACATCAACATCATAGATTATTTGTTACTCTATATTGGTAGTACCGGTATGTGTAGATTGTTTCCCTATGCATTGGGAGAAAAAACATGTTGAGAAAATTGTAATTACTCTTAATTTGGAGCATCACCATGTGCATAATTAATTATCAACAGAAGTGGATGAACATTTAATTTAGATTACATAAATGTAATAGATAATAGATAATAATATGAGGCCACACAATGTATATTAAAATAAAAATCAAACATCATTATTGAACATTATTTTTTAAAGGTTGAATGATTTTCCCCCTCTGTCGAGTGTCTGGATTTTATCATTATGGTATCTTATGACATACAAGACATAATATACATTGGGATAAATAAACGAATATCATGTCCTAATTAAAGGGTCATCCTAAATTTAATTAACATTTGACACTTTTTTGGTTTTATTCAATAACAAAATAATTGACAGTTTTGGATTGTAGGATCTAGAAAATAAAATAATTGTACTATTTTTCATTCCATTATAAATGGTTTTTTTCATACCCCTATTTACTAAAATCTAAATTCATGAATCCTAATTCATTTATTTAGATATTAATCCTATTATAAACCATATTTCATGAAAATTATAAATTTTAATGCTTTTTAATAAGATCTCATATTAATTTAATGATAAAAATATCTGACATATTTATATAAATTATATATTTTCCATGGCACCTGATGCATTTCTCGCTTTATCCAAAATTGTAAATCTTCTACTTTTCATGGTTTGGTTTTCATAGTTTTAATTTTTATAGAATATATAACAATTAATTACATAATAATTATAAGATAATATATTTAAACTGGTTCATCTAACTATCCATCAAAGTAATTCAGAGAATGAATCTATTTTTTCCAATAACTATTGAAAAAGATTCTCAAAAACATCTTAAATAATCTTGGTTATGTGTATTCGATATTAAGAATACATTATTTAATGGAATAAGATCCTAAATAATTCATTTTGGGAGAAAAAATATGTTATAATTTATATTCTAATATAAAAAACGTATTGGTTGGACGACTCCGTCTCTATAATGATATTTGTAACAATATATATTCTATAAATACATTCACCCACAAGTCACCCAGTGTGACACGACATTTGTTGAACAATAATTTCCACACCAGGCTGGTAGTTAGTACTTAATGCAATTTCTTCATTAAAAACACATAGTTCGTCAAAAAAAAAACAGTTTGGACAACTATGGGGGGTACATTAATATTTGCTAAAAAAGTGCCGATAAAGGGGTATGCTTATCAATTTTTTTAGCATCGGTATCTCGCAGGGCTGGATAAATCCAAGTATATAGTTGTGAAAATCTCATCTCTATATGAAAACCTTGTTTTTTTTTTCACCACAGAAGGGCTTACGTGCTAACACACCCTTGATTTAGAAACATTGTCTTATCCTATATATCACATGTCTTGCCTGCATTAATAGAAAAGAGATCAACTATCCACCCATGCTGATCGGAACAGCTGTTAGCCCCACTATCTTCATAAAGATGTAGAATCATGCTATCGATTTATGCTCACCATCTACGAAGGAGAGCCTCCTTGGTCTGGCTACCCCTTTAATGAATATCGCTATATCATATTGGGAAACTCGACACTGCACACCACCTGACATTGACCACATAAATACCCAAGATCACCACCCCACATAGATGTATGTGGGTCCGACTTTGGGATTATTGATGTGTATACCACAAGAAAGATGTCAGGATAACTGGTCCCCATATTTTTAGGTGAACAAATATAGCATGCACTACATGGGTCAATTTATTAGAGTTAATTCTATGATTTGATCTGTACATCTGCTATATGTGGATCCATGGTTGATTACCACTAAACCACAACCTTGGGAACTATTTATATATCTATCCAAACCAAAAAAAAACCTATTTATAAGCCATGATCATTAAATTTATAAAAAATAAATCAAATAAAATGCAGAAAGGGAGATGTTTTGTGGAGAATAGTGATAATCCACTACCAAAAAAACTATGTAGAAAATTGCTCAAGAAACAAAGAGAACATTATCCATCAACTACAATGAGACTGGATACCACTCCTAGCTTTATGATGATGGCCTTTTCTCCATGTTATTTTAATTTTTCCATGTCTTGTCAACATTAGCTTGATGGACAATATTATCATCTAGTGGGGTAGAATCCTCACAATATAGACATGAACACTCCAATAATATATTTAGAATATAAATGGGCCTTGCATTAAAAATATGAGTTCTTGAGAAATTTCCTTCTCCTAAAAAACATCCATGATATTTTCCAAATAATTCAAGGGAAAACACTCTTCTTTTGGATATATTCAAAATGTTAGTTAGACTAAGTTCTCTTAGCATTGATTGGACATGAGGTCATTGTAATTATATTGAGGTTAAATTGATAAAAATTATGCTATCTACATAGTCATAGAAAGGAAATCCCCATGTTTTATGGATTTATTTTGAGAAACAACCCCTTTCTTATGAAATGGAAATATCACCCTTTGGATTGTTATATTTCATAACATTCTATCCATGACATGTTTCTTATCTTCTACAAAAGGTGGAGGTCCCAAAATATCTTTTACTATAATTATGTAAAAAATAGGGATCATATTTCTATATACATAGTATATTGAATGCTTCCATTATGGAATGGTCTTTTCTCCAAGATTCGAGAGCCTTCATAAATTTTTTTTCATGATAACAATCTACGCAAATATTCAGATCCCTTCTTAGAGAAAAATAATTTTCTTCATCATTAAGAGTATGGCCATCATCTACCTTCACATTCCTGGTAAGAAAAAATAGAGTTTTTCAAAAGATACACCCAACCATAAAAATGGTCTTTTGGTCCAAACACAATAAATTGGTCCATATAGACCAAAGGGCCTTCCACGACATCAATAAACAAATTTTGATTGTTAGTGGTCTGTCTAGGAATATTTTTTTGAGTAATCTGTATAGCTAACAAAGGTATGAATCTCATTTTATACAACATCATGGGCATCACTAATCCAAATTTTGGCCTTTTAATTTTAAATGTAGTGATCTATTTTCTTAATATTTGAGATGTTATGGTTCCATTTATAGTAAAAAACATGTCTCCCAATATTATAACTTTTGTTTACAAATTATAGGCTCCCATTTATATTCAACACACAGTTCAATCCTTTTCTTACAAGAAAGAAGTATGATATATGAAACTATGTTTGAAGATAGATTGATCCGGGTAATCATTTTATAAATATTTCTATATCGAGTAATCTTAATTTACCTATCAAATTTTATTGGATCAATAAGAATATAACAAATTTTCCAACGTAGTTGAGGAATCCCAAAACCAAGATAGATCCTGAATTCATAACCATAGATGAGTAATTGAATTCTTCATAGGAGATGAATTGAAGAAAAAATCAAAATAAATAATCTAAAAAATAACAATTTTGATAAATAAAAATAGTAATCCCCATGCTATATATTTGAAAACCTCTTATGAAAAAAAATACAAAGGTATACTTTTCAAATCATTGTCATTCTTCATGCGGTAAAGCGCCGGATTTGTTAGAGTTGACTTCACAACTCTTCTATTTTCTAAGTATTTTAACCCCTTTACAAATTCAATGAACCAAAATCGTTCTCCTTTATACATCTAGAGACTCAATAATCAAATTCTGGTCAGTTTCAACGAAATATAGTAACCTGTTTTTGGTGATTCTATAGAATATATGAGCACACCTAGATTTAGTAGAAAATGAACAATTATTAACCATTTTTTTGAAGGTATCATCCTCATTACTTAGAGATTCAAGATCATTAAGGTCATTAGGTTTCAATAATGGAATCGTTTAGAATAGTTTTTCCAGTAGTGCTCTATGAGCCATTCTCATCTTCAACATGCTTCAATGGCCCCTAAAATATGTCAGTATAATTGAACTAATAGTTAGAAAGAGGGGTCATCATAGATCGAATATATAATCACAATGGAATTATTGGGATGTGAGATACCACATCATCAAACCTCAATCAACCATAGGGTGTGACAGGTTTGCGTCAAAGTATCCGTTATCAGATTAAAATTTACATTTTAGTGTGTAACACGTGTTACTCACTAAAAATCAATAAAACATTCTCGGATTGTGTTGATAATATTGGAAAATGATCCAATGTCATTTTTGGTTTTTATGAATGAGTCTCACATATAAATAACAAACAATGTGAATGATATGAATCAAAGTTTTTGTTATCAATTTAATATAAAATATCTTTTTAAAAACACCTATGACATACTTAAAACAAAAAAATGAATTAATTTTGATTTTATAAATTATGAAAATGATCCATATAACATTTCTTACATTTAATAATCATCCCAACCACAATCTTATGCACAATGTGACTGATATAACTCATAGTGTTTCTTTTTATTGAAAATTGAAATTTTATTAAAAAAATATAAGTGAAATACTCAAATATATTAAATCTCATTCTGATTTTATTGAACAATTAGAAAAAAGATCCACATCGCATTTTTTATTTTTAGGATTTAGCTACACCTTAATCTGATGCACGATGTGAGGTATGACTCTAATATTGTCTTTTAATTTAAAATAAACATTTTAGTAATAAATTTCAATTTTCATACTCAAAATCGAGGGAAAATATTTATATTGTATTTAAACATTAGTAAAATTATCCATATGTCATTTTATATGTATAATAACTTTTTTCACCACAATCCGATACATGGTGTGACCCGTATAACTCAAATTGTCCATTATTATTCCAAAATTTCCATTTGATATCAAAACATGTTTTACTCAATAAAAATTGAGAAAACATGCTTATAATGACTTCATCAATAGTTAAAACGAATCATAATTAATTTGTGATGTGTCCAGTTCAGTATTATGTCAAACCAACACCAGATGTGCCAGTATGTATAAAAGTGTGGTTTTTAGTTTAAAATTTCATTTTAATAAAAAATAGAAGTGAGATAATAAAAACCGAGGAAAAAATTATGAATAATTTAATACATCTAAAAAAATAACCCTAAATAGTTTTTCACATTTAGGAATTATCTTCACCTCAATCATACACAAGATGTGCTATATATGACTCCTGGTGTTTCTTTTTAATTAAAATTTAAATTAAATTTCATAAGAAAGAAAAGTGATATATTTTCAACTAATGAAATGAATGTGAATATTTTTTATAAATTATGAAAATGATCCATAATTATTTTTAGATTTTTAATAATCATCTACACCTCAATCTGATACACAATGTTCTTGGTATTACTCATAGTGTCTATTATTATTTTAAAATCTGTATTTTAGGTCAAAAGATCTGTCACTCGCTGAATACCATAAAAATATTATTTGATTGTCTGGATGATTTAGAAAAATGATTCATATTTTGTTTTTAACTTTTAAAATTCTTACTCACATAAAAATGACTCACGATGTGATCATTATGACTCAAACTTCGTTTTTTTGGTTAAAAATACATTTTAATAAAAACAAAAATGACATACTAAAAACCCATAAAAGATAGTCAAGTTGATTTGATACTTTATGAAAAATATACAGATGTCATTTGTGATGTGTAGGAATGAACGATACATAAATCTAATTCATGGTGATATTAGTGTGGGAATAAGTTTTCCCTTTTATTTAAATTTAACATTTTATTCTTGTATTGTGTCTTATTTTGTATTATTTAGTTCATTATATTACATAGAAGTGAAAAAATATTTTCATGCACAGGTGAATTCATATACTCAAGTGAGGGTTGTTTTTTGAGAACTTAGTCCATGATCATTCTTTTATGAGTGGGTTTTAGGAGGTAATGAAAATAAAACATGTTTATGTTTAGATTTTTTTGATATCACATTCTTATGTAATTGTACAAAACTTTGTTTAAATTTTTTATAATATAGTGTTTTTATATATTTGACATGGAATTTTTATTTTAAATACATTATTATGAAATTTACCAATATATGTTATTGCTATAGTGTGATACAATTAAATTAAAGCATTTTAGATGTAGGGACTTTATTAGTGATATTTCTATCAATGATAAAGGGTCCCACTGTAGTGACACATAAGACAACCTTGTTTTTTAACATTTAAAAGGCCCATTTTGTGCACTATTAAAGGGTTGTTTTATTATAGTGTGATATATTAATGAATGATTCTAGTGGTTGGGATGTTATAAAAATTATGGAATGAGTTAAGAAATATTATCATAAAACAATTTTAGTTATACTTTTGTTTTTATGTACACAAGGTGACCAACTATGCATGCACTTTTGAATTCACTTATGTTTTAGATTTTTTATAGAGAAGTAGTGAATATTTTTAGTAATTATATGATCACCATGTGAATGTGATACTGGTTATCAGGGTGTATATTTACTTGTAATTTTTAGGTGACATGTAAACTGTATTGCCTTCAAACATAGTCCCACATCAGTTTCCGCAAAGGATGGTGACTCATATGTAGATGTGGAGTCAATTGAGACTACCTAACCATGAAGGGATATCAATGATCTGAGGTCGTAGATGAATCAGGGGTAGTATAATAGAGGGGTGTAGATGTCTCCATCATGGGGTGTAATGTTAAAATAATAGAGAAGACATGTGGATGGCTTGTGGTGGTAGAGGTTCTGACACTAGGTGCAGCAAGGCTTATAGAGAGGATAGGGAAGGGGGTGGGTGTGTGAGGCATGACAGGGCATCAGTAGATCCAAAGTGGAAAAAAATGTAAGGTGAGGGGTGTTCATGATGAGGTAGAATGCATGGATTTCATTATATGGTATTAGCATGATTGGTGTACGTATTTTTGGGGAAGATATATCCAATGATGCTCGCTAATAATTACCAATAGCGAGAACCTTTGGGGTTGGACTCTTCAACAAGCACAAAAGCCTAAATCTAATGTAGTGAATAATAATTTATTTACACTTACTATATAATATAACTAGTGAATTTTAATTTGAAAATAATTAATAATTAAGAATAATTCATTAATTTAAAATTGATAATGACAAATAGAAATTTCCTAACAATTTGGTGATAAAAAAAACCTTAATATATTAACTAATATCTGAAGATAAATTGATAAAAATAAATATATTTCAATAAACCACACCTTTGTATTCAAATGTTTATTTGGGATCCAAGATATATAGAATCAGTGGCTATGATGATATCTAGGGGGTAATAACTAGGAAAAACTAAGCCACAATTATTTTGTGTTAAATAGGTCTGGGAGGCCTCTAAAATGGTTTTTTTCTTAGGGATACCCTAATTTCTTTTGGTTCAGTGGAAAATGAACTTGGTCTAAGAGGCAATATACATTTTTTTAGGGGAGACTAAATAGTTTCCAACGGATTACACTCATATTGATATTATGGTGTTGAAAATTTATCATTTTTCGTATCACATTGTTATTTATAAATAAATATATACTCACACAAACAAAAACATATACATATTTGTATATATTTATAAAAACAGTAATCATTGAAATATATATTTAAACATATTAAATTATATGATATATTTTCAAATAAATAAAAATACATAATATAGTGATATAAAAATATATTGTCAATTTTATTTTAAATAAACATATTACAATTTTGTTTACTTAAAAAAATTACATTATTTATAAAACTGTAGAAATGTATATTCAATGTTAATATATAATAATTTTAGGGAGTATTAATAATCACATATATATATATATAATATAAATATACAATAATATATATATATATATTCAGAAATGTATATATTACTAGATATACAAATATATATTAATATAGTGGTAATTGTGTTTGTTTATTGTCCATATATATTTATGTGTCTTTATACATTGTAATAAATATATATTAAAATATATGTAGACTCATATGTGTAACACCCAGAACCATTCTATCTAGAGTCAGTTCATTATTACCTAACATTGACATGGTCACAAGGGATCAAAATCCTGAAAGACCAATCGGTTTAGTAGCCTTGGAAGTACTATATACATTCACAAGTTTTATATTAGATTATAAATTTAAAAACAACAAGAACATTGTATCATTTTACCTAATTCATCTCTTACTCTATCCCTACAAGTCATTCATAATAAATTTCTTCGCATACTGGGAAAAATAAAACATGAAAAGGGGTGAGCACATATGCTCTTTAAGGATAAAAATATAGCGAAAACACTCAAGAATAAGCATAAACATTTGAAGAAATTTGTTAGACTAAAACCCAAGCCTTTTATAATTGAACATCATCTTAATATGGAAAAAATAAATAAAATAATTCCATTTACATATTCACATATATATTTTACTAGTCGAATAATTAAATGTAATATCAATATCTAATTTCATAATGTTGGAATGCATAATGCCTTATTTCAAAACCACATAGTCTAGGACTTATTCCAAGACTACAAATAAGGTTTTGTCAAGGTCTTGTTCGAGGACACTAGTTTTTATCATGAGACCTACTAATGCATCGAGGATCTATAGTAGGCTCCACCCATCATTTACTATGTCCAATGCATTCCTCATATGAAAAGGTTTAAAAATAAAATAAAAAATCTTATTAAATATAGCATATGAAATGTCAATACATTATCAATAAACCATGAATGCTGTAAAAATAACACATCCATATTCAAACATATCACCAAACCATCAAGATAATATGGAAGATATGTATGATAATAAATCCACTTCAAACAAGATTAAAATCATTCAAAGCATGTTGATAAAGTTGAAATCAAAAAATTTTGTGGAGAAATATCCCTTTCTATTTTGAAATAATTAAAATGTCATGTAATTAGAAAATAAAAAATATTTTTAGAAAATATTTTTTTAAGATTGTATGGGTAGCTTCGACGAAGCTATAATGGTGGAAAATAGCTGCACCCACCGTATAAGTTAAAAAAAGACATTAATACCTTAATATTGTCGAGAAGCTAATAAAGTACCATGTTTGTAAAACCAAAAAAAAAAGATTCCCTTCAAAACATATGTTGTAAAATTAGTGTATAAATTACTTTAACACATATTCTAGAAAATAGAAAAAATGTTTTGAATTATATTTTTCAGAAAACACGGATGTGGATGATAAAGATGTCCCAATGGATACTTACGTATTAATAACCTCAGATAAGTAAAGAGATAATAGAATCAAGCCATACATTGTACTTTTTATTTATTCAAGTGTTTGTTAACCACCTATATAATAATTAAATAATTGTTATTAAATTATACATGATTCCTATAAATATATTGGATATCATATTTTATCTTCTAATATTGCTTTATTAATAATATTTTAGTAGTATAATCATTTCGGGTGTTAACTGATTTGTTTTCCTTTATATGCTTGGCTACATAAGCCATTGATGTTATGAATAGGATGTATTTGACACATATCCAAAATTATATTACGTTACTAAACATTACTTTTAATCTTAAAATGAAAATTATTCTTGAATGATTATTATGGGGAATGAATCTCATCGCATACGTGGGGACAGTAATCTGTACGTACGCACATACGACAATATCATTATATTAATGCTGAAATCATATGTAATTGGATAGTATATCATTACAAAGAATCATTAACATGTTATATTTATTATTTACATCTATTATACTCATTATTATATCCATCCAAATAATGAAGTTTTTGAATAAAAACTACACCATGAGATGGATACGGTAAGTCGTACGTGCGCACGTATAGTGAATTTTCATTTATATGATGGATAAAATAATTAATATGGTTGTAATATATTTATAAAAACCTCACAGTACGCATAATGTATTGGAGTTTTTATTTTGGTATGGAAACAACAATGAAATAGGAAGTGGAAGAAGAAATGAACTTGAAAGAAGGTGGTAAAATTATTACATTTTTCGGGTGTTTTTTTGGAGTTGATCAAAAGGGATACTTAGGTTGATTTCTGATAAAATTAAGGCATTTATATTGAAGGGAGTATAGTAGATAGGATATTTGGGTAGGGTTAGGCCGAGCCAAATGGATTTGGAGGTTTGAAATTAAGAGAAGGGGAAGTACACTTTTATAAGAGAGGTGAGGGCCACTTTAGGAAAAGATTGAAATATTATTTTATATTAAATAATTTTTGGTTTCTAATGGTTAAAAAATAATTTATTTTGAGGATATGTGGGGTATGTGTATAAAAACGCTCAACTAATAGGGTTTTAACAAGTTTATGTAACCATATCAACCTTATCTTTTTTATTTAACTCTTAGTTAAATAATTTGACATTACCATGACTCATTGTATTTTTATATTCTATAGTTAATAAACATACTATAAAAAGACATGAGATCCCCAAGTGGTTCTGTATTAATATATATAACCATATCTATGTTCTTCGGCCAAACCTTATATATTTAATAATATTATATCATTTAATAATATAGTATTGGTTTTAAAAACTCAAATAAGTCAATTCTGACAATATACAGTATCTGATTTTTTTGAAAGACATAAAAACATTATATCTTAAAATAAAATTTATTTAATCAAACCTAAAATGTTATATTATCCTATAAAATTAGTGGAATTCATCATATGTATTAATTTACATTTATTTGGATATTTATAATATCAATTATTTTAATATTTCATTATTATGGTAATTACTGCAAGATCATCGTTTCATATATAAATAAAATTATTTAATGTATAAAAAATAAAAAAAATTCCATTTTGTAGGAAATATTTTTATATTTTTAATGAATATATATAATCTAATTTATATTTTTTGTAACGCTATATTAAAATGGCTTAGTTATTAAACTTTGAATCTAACTCTTTCAACTCTTCATTAAATAAAATAATAATAAATGCACTAATATTATCCAAGTGGATCAAAGAGGATCATATTTTATTCCTATGGTTTTTTTTGGCTTAATTACACTTATCCATTATAATTACGACATGTGTATGGGTAATTATAATATCATTTGTACCCTTAATTACCATATTTACTTTTAATTATGGAAAATAAAAGTCAAGAGATACTATTCACCAAAAAATTATTTTCATTTTATTAATCTACATTTTACTTATTAATGTCAATCGTGTCTCTCATATTTTTGAAATTCAACTCACAGAAGCGATAAAGTTGTGTTTTATGTAAATTTGCAAATGCTCATGGAAAGTGGTTAAAAGATGGTAAAAAGTTAAATAATATATTTTATATCTATTTTTATTATAAAATGATGATAATGAATTACATTGAACATATATAGATATTATGTATCAATTTTGACCTAAAATAAAAAAAAATTAAAATAAATAATTATTTAAATAAAAAGTCAGTTTTAAACAATAACGCAGTGTTTTTCACTATTCATAAAAAATTGAATGTTTTCATAATAATACAAACAATTCACCCGTAGCTAATTTCGATTTTACAAATTCTAAAATGAAGTCCATTTTTGAAAATTAAAATTTAAAAAATTTCAAAAAGTTGGTATTACTATCCATAACGGCTAGTTTGATTCGTCATGGTGTGTTAAAACTCAATGTTGCGTACAATGCTTGCTACTCTATTATTCAAAGGGATATATATAATGGAATCTTGGGGTGTTACAATATGTTTATAGGCACAATAAATATATATATATATATATACATAGAGACACATATTTATACAGGGAGGGAGAGAGAGAGAGAGAGTAACACCTACACCCACACAAATATATAAACACACACACACACACATTTATAATCACACAACTGAATCAATTATATTGTTCGATTCACATTATCAGAACTAAATCCCACTCATAAATGGGTGGTTTTATCATCCCTTGATAAAATAGATGATAAAGGATATCATTATCAGCACTAAGAAATTTGATGACATCCATTACCTAATGTTTTTCAGAGTGATGATAATGGTTATATTTATTTATAATTTTTATAGCATGTTTAATAGTTACATTTATCAGTGTGTTAATTAGTTTTAAAAAAGTCAATCTTCTTTGAAAATCATAACATTTTGTTAAAAATCATATTTAATGAAAAAATATAATTATATTGATATATATATATTTATAATTTTTTTAAATATGACTTATATAATAATAAATATGTACTAATTATCCTAAACCCTCCCTCACAATGATACCTTAATGATGGGAGAAAGAATATGACAGATCTAATACTTCCTCTAGTAAGACCCAAGTTGGCGACCAACCCCGATAGTATAATAAAAATATATATGGGGGAATTTCCCCCAAATAGAACATTCAACGGAGAGAGATTATATGGTTACAATAACCAACACATGGTCAGACATAGATATATAAAATAATACAAAAGTGAAAACATGATATGTCATGATGTATTAAACAACTGAAAAGAAAACTAAAAGTACCCAAAAACAGTAAAAAGTGAGGTGATCACGAAGCAAAAACAACTCCTATAAAACCTAAAGCTAGTATTATTTGGCCCAATCACCAACCTTCCCCAAATGAATTAAAAATAGATTATATATACATAGGGTGAGAATGACATTATACATAGTGGGATACTATCTGGACACCCCCAGGTAAAAGATAAAGAATGCATGCTAAAGAACAATGAACAATATTGAAACTAACTCATCACCTAAATAGGTATATTATGTTTTCGGCCTCACGATGTTTATCAATCCTGTGGTATAGCATACATGATTTCATATAATATAATTATAAAACATTAAAGGTACCTTGATCTAGCTTCCTCACCGGTTTTGTGATCAACCCCGACATTAAAAATCCCGAGCATCTTTCTCAAAATATAATCTATACTAAAGACACATGGGTTAGGCGTCACAAGATGCACATCATGCATCACATAACCACACCACCCTACAAAACATATCCACATATAGTAACTAAGTAGTTTTCGAAAGCCATCACATTTCTTATGACATATATAAAGCATCAAGTATTATTCATCAGGCCATTATAGCCCATAAACCGAGTAATTAACTCAAGAAATCCCATTCTATAAAGACCATGCCAATAATAATACTTTATAAAATATATCTGGTTGTAAAAGTATGTGTGGAATAACCAGAATCTATCATATCCATCAACACACATATATGTGAATGCTAACTATCATGTATACTAGAATAAGTAACTAACAAGGTAAGATAGTGAGGCTAGAGGGTGTAGTTAACCATCCATCCTCTCACCAAGAGGTTGGGGAAAACACCCTCACAAAGTTGAATGTGTGTCAATTTCTCCAACTGTCATGGGTGGCTTAGAATATTAAATCCAATAATATACATGATATAATAAATTTTCAAACCGCACTATGATAACGATGTAGTGTTATACTCAAATACAACTAACATCACTTGAAATCAATGATGAGAATACTAAGAATAGTTACCCAATAAGCATATAAGAATCTGTGAAAAATCCGAATTAAATTAATTTTTCACTTCATATTATTTTCCATTAATTAATATATCATTAAAGATTAATTAAATATTAAAATTATTCTTTATGTGTCTCATTAATCATTATATTATGTTACAATCCCTAAAAGAATATTCCAAACCAGGTCCATGGCTTATTAAGACTTAAATATTATAAGAATTTCATTCCACAAACAACAGTCCCTATTGGTTTAATATTATTAATTTAATTATTAGAATCAATCTATATATAGGTACACTTTGATAACTATCTGAAGATACGAGGAAAAGCAAAAATAAAACTAATCACATCCAGTTACCTCAAGCAGCATGGAAATGAAAGAAGAGAAACAATCGACTCAACCATCGACCATTAAACAGATTCAAGTGACCATACAATCTCTCAATATATCATTAATGGATATTCATAGATTTAACCAATTACATATCCTCTATAACAATCCCTACCACACACATTCATGCATCGATGTATCTCACCATTACATGCATCAACTACTACCACATCATCCAGGCCTCCCTACCCACATATCATGACAATCTTCCCATGATCATCCCTACAAGGCTCACATCACATATAGGCCTCCCCGCCCTATATCATACATCCTAGGCTCATCCCTATCAGGATCATGTCACATGGATCATTTATAAAGCACATCATACAAATAGTTGAAACAAATAAGAAATCTATAGGGAAACTAGGTCCCCAAAACAAGGCCTCGAGCCTTCTAATGAAAAAACATTTCATTTATCCAAAAAACCACTCAAATTTCTCAAGTGAATGGGAAACTAAGGCCTTAAAAATAATTTATGTCAAAAAATAAATTTATATTCTCTCTTGAATTAATTTATTAATTATTAATAGGTTCCATCATCCGGAAACCTAAGGCATCATGCTTCAAGAACCTACTAAATTTATTATGAAAATAGTTTAAACTTTATTTCAACCATCCAACTATTCTCATTTTCCATTATTGTTTATTAATATCAAAAACCATAAACATGATTTACATTATTTACCAATTACAATAATCATATCTAGTATCACTTTTATAATTAATCATGTGTACATCCTCAATGTTATTATCATCAAATTACATTAACCATCAAATTAAAAGCACACATATTCTTTAATTTCATATGACTATTAATTATTAATTAATTACATTTTTAAATTAATTAGGAATTCTAATAATTAAAAAATATAATTAAAGTGTAAATAAACATACTAATAATTAGAGGCATAAATATCACACTATCAAGAGAATCAAGAGTCAAATTGTAGTCACTGTAGATATAAAAAACATTACCAATATGTGGACTATATATATTTTATTTAATATAGTTCCTTATTTATTAGGTTAATTACATCAACATACAAGGGTCCAAAGAATGCTAAATTTATGATTCCACATAAAGAAAATAAAATCAATAATCGTCCTACCTCAAAGGCACTATGGTTCTTTCAGATAAAATCAGAAAATGTTTCATATCTCCCATCACCTCTCATGAAAGAGATACATCCAGCCAAGGATTCCATGGAAAAAATACAAAAATAAAAACCAAGTAAAAACACCATTAGAACATTATTTATCAAATTACAAAAAATGGGGATAAGATAATCAATAAGACAAAATAAAGGATCAACACACCATGGATAACCACATATCACTATGGAGTAAAGAATCACGCCAGGAATTGATCCCTGGTTGAAGGGATATGAAAAGGCTAATGGGAATATCTACCATACACTTGAATATGAGAGTATCCTTAGGGTTTGGAGAAACCACAAGGGAATGAAATATTTAATGATACAATTATTATGGTATTTACATGCATTGTAAACCATTATCACATCGTGTAACTGTTTAATGTAATTTTTTTTTCCAAAAAACGATTCATTTAAAAATTTATCAATGATTGTTTACAGACCGTGAGTCACCAATTGAACCATCCTTAATTTTCAGTGAACCAAATTTTCATGGTTTATAATGATTACATGGAATATAATCTCCATGTACCATCATTATCAGCATCTAAAACATCCAAACTATCTTCAGGACACCATTAAGCACCACTAGTTTTGGAAACACAAAAAGGGTAAGGATACATGGATCTAGGCAACATATTAGATACCTATCAATAAATTCATATCCATGATAATCCCAAAAAAAAATAGACAGAAAAAAATGTGTTATCCGATTATACACCAAACAAGATTCCTCTCAATGATCTCATTGTCTCAAAATCTCAACAACCTCACTTAGCAGGAACATTCTCCAAACCACGCTACATTAATAAATCAATCCTAACACTCTCTCGGTGGAGATACATCTCATATGAGAGTAAAGAATCTATATGAAACATTTGGAAACCATTTTATGAACTATAAGTTTCCACATCTATAAGAATAAAATGTTCCTATATAAGTTTCAAACATTAAAATTCTCTAAGTACTAAGCATGTATAAGTGACCAACATTCCCAACTACTATCCTCAATGTCATCATCTAGAATAAAATCATATACTACAGGAAAAAAACACCCATGAATTAACATATCTTGGAAGTTATTGATCATTACAGGACACCCCTTGATGTTTAAATCATTGTCAACATTTATCTCTCCACATCCAATGACATGACTTTCATCATGATGATAACGATTGTGTTATGAAATGTGAAAAAAATATTATATTTTTATCATCTTTTTTGGAAGTTATGTATGAGATTCCATATATCCATAAATAGTGGAAACCTCAAAAGGACCAAAAAACAATGTAAAATGATTTCACCCAATGCCAAACCTATGCTTACCAAAAAGAGTAGTCACCATTACGAGAACTTGTATTCTAACATCAAATTATAGAGATATACACCTATTGTGGAAATATTATTTCTAGTGATCTCGTGCGACCTTTATACTATCATGAATTACCTTAAACATCTTGTTTTCATTATAAAACAGTTCCAGTTTGAGAATTACTATCTCTCTTACCCCAGTCTTGAATAATGGAGAAAATAAAGTCCAGGTATACAAAGCATCCAATGGTTCTATATCAACATTGGAGAAGAAAGTATTATTTTATAAAAAAATGATCAAGGGGAGGTTCATCATCCACGAACCTTAAATTTCAAGTACACAAGAGTGCAACATGACTTAAATTTTTTTGATGGTATACACTATTTGACAATCCTTATATGGATGAAAATTAGAACTAAGTCATTACTGAGAACCAAAATTTCCATCGAAACCTATGACCACCCTTGAGGAAAAACAAGGATATCGATAAGATATGATCTTCCTATAATATCTGTGTAGTCACACAACCTCCTCTAAATAATTCCTTGACAAAAATTCTAATATGCTTGACTCCCTGATCATTATAAGGTTGTATGATTGCATTAAACCATACACTATCATCCATATAGTATTATAACATCCTTGAGATTGAGGTAAAATGGTAATGAACCCTATCAATTATTCCTCCTATTTCAACTAGGAACATCTTATAGAAAGATCAAACCAATGGGAGCACATAGCTCTCCCTTCACCTTATGGAAGAAAAATCATTGAGAAACAAACATCGCAGCTATGTGATTCAACCCAATACACTATAAGTGGCCTTTTAATTCATGGTATATCCATGTAACAATAGATTCACCTGAAAATGAGAATTATAGAACTCCTGATGGACCATCACATCCAACACCTAAGGAGAAAAATCCTCCCCTAAAACAATAGTTGATGTTTTATATATGTAGACCCACCATTAATGGAATCACAAAAAACAACTGGATTCTCCCATACCCTCACCTCATAATCCCCTAACTCGGACTCCTCCTCCCTTTTCAATGAATAAAAATTCACTTTTTTCTAGAAAAGGAATTCTATTCCTCCAATATATTCATATAAATATGCATCACTAATAGTTCATCCAGCACTCTCTATAAATCCTCAAATTCACCCGCAATATCACTACACTACTTTCTTCACAACACACCACATATAACATTTCCATTGAATAGAATCTACAATATTGAAAAGTGGTAGTCTTCTAATAATTACAGCCAATGACAGTAACACATGTTCATGTCATGGATAGAGAAAACATTCAATATCTTTTAAGATCAATAAAACCAAAACAAATTCTCATCGATGAGGTAATGTTTCCATAACATCAAATAAAACACTACTGTTGCCAACTTAAGATCTTGGGTTGCATTGTTAAGATCATGAGGATATAACTATCAAGGACTATATTAAACAATTGATCTCCCCTTATGATTACATAGCCTAACCCAATATTTGAAGCATCATATAAAAAACCAAACCAAACTCCCTCTTCTAGAAAAAAAATAAATACAGTGATGTATAACTTATGCTTCAGGTAATCAAATGCTTATTTCGACTACTTAATCTATAATAATGTGTGATTCTTCTAGTTAAGGAAAGTAAGGTGTCACAACCAAATATAAGTCAGCTACAAACCTACTCTTATAGCTTATATAACCTAGGAAAAACCTAACATATACCATTATCATAGAGTCTTTACATGACACAAATTCCTCTATCATAAATGGATCCATATATACTCTCTATTAAGACACCACATTCCCCATGAAATGAACATCTCGAGACCATAATTGACATATCAACAACATTCCATAAAAGATTCTCAAGAACAACTCCCAAAGTAGAATGAAGATTATATGCATGATCTGCCTCAGACCTAGATTACAAAAGGAAGACATGGATGAAATCCACCATGATCATATCTTAGAACTATATGAACACTAAGTTCATCAATCCCATGAAAACAAATTGAGAATTAATCACTCCTAAAAACATCACAACAAGTTCATAATGACTATGATGACAATGGGGAGAAGTTTTCTTAATATCTTAATACTTTAACTCGATCCGATGATATCTTATCTAGAAATAATCTTTTGATAACAAAATTTATATCATCCATTAAAAACATAATTCATCAATACACAAAATAGGGTAGAATCTCTTCACCTTCACATGGTTCAATTGATGAAAATAAATACAATGTCAGACACTTCCATCAGCCTTCTTCTTGAAAAAAACTAGTGCACCCTAATGTGGCACACTACTCCAAACAAAATCATGATGAAAAATATCATTGATCTATACACAATGATCTCTCAACTCATAATACATCATACTATATAGATACATCAAGAAGAAAAACCCAGTAATCTATATGTCGATCCCAAAATCCATATCTTATTGAGGGGGTAACACCATAACCTTCTATACAAATACATCAGGGTACTCTCCCACAACTCTAGAAAACCCAAACTCATGACCCACCAATGTGATCATCATCATCTCATATATCAAAGATTATGATGTCAAAACATTCCTCCACCATAATGGCGGGTATCCCTTTCCAAAAATGTTTCTTACTCTCCATCAACATCACATAAAACAACCTCCCTCCTAAAGAAATCAAAAACATACATCGCCAAAAAAAACCAATAATTGATGTGGATTTTTTTATATTGATATATCTGTAAACATAGTAAATAATACAAAGAGTGTTGCTATCCCAGAACATACTAAATGTGTCTACATATTTCATACATGGGAACTCGACCTCTAACTTGAGTAGTCAAAGCTAAGGGAACTAGAATCCTCTCTACATCAAGTACCAATGTAAGGGAAAGTGTAGGTGACATAAAGGTGTGGATATATTATGAATCTAAAACAACATTCATCCAAATAGATTAAAAAATAGAACCTTGAATGGTCTCTCGCTCACCCGATGCTTGAAAAAATAAAGCACGATGTTGACCAAATCCTAATCCATGACCAATTTGACCCTATTGAATACCACCTACATAACCACAATATGATCTCTAAGGACAAGGGTCATCTAGGGGCTACCATCTAATATCCTTATATCCCACATGCTAATACAAAATAGGACCACCATAGTACTGCTGCCTCAGATAAAATAACATCAGTAGACGAATCGAAAGTAAAGCCCATGGAACCCACTGACAGATCATAAATTTTATGAACTCTCACCATGGATGTACATGACCTCTATAATAGAAACATATTTCTGATCCCATAGAATAGACCTAATAGATACCACTCCAGAAAAAACGAGATAATGAATGATGGAATCTAAACATGGATGACTAAATGCTCTTCGTTCCTGATAACGTGGTACCCCATACAACAACTCTCTTTTTGAGGAATCTGGATAAATAACTTATCATGATTATGTTGTTTTATATAGCTGACTATCAAAAAAATCTACTCTCACCATCACCTCGAGATTCATCCTCAACATAAATGGGTTGGAGTGTTGTGTATTGGATCTCTTGATGAAAATAATCATTTAAATCATAGTAAAACATAATTAAATTTTTCAATAGGGTTATATTTTTTGTAAACGTGTTCTTTATATTGGTAATGTTTTTTATCAAAAAAATTGACATATCACTAAATTTTTGGTAAATAATCTGTATCCAAATTTTTTATATATAGATATAATAATGTTATTGTGATAATTATAATATCAATAGATAATATATATATTGGTAAAGCTATTTTTCAATATATTAATATAATAAAATTATCTACATTTTATATGACAACCATAATTTATCTTTTCAACGTAAATATTATTAAAAATATTTTTCTATATATTATTATATGCATGAAAAATTATTAGTATCTATTTGTAAATTATATTTTGAATAAAATATTTTCCGTTCGTATTAAAATATTTTTTGCTAAATATTTTATAATATTTATTACTCATTTTGTATATGATATATTGAAACACCAAAAAATGGAGGCTTTATTTCAAAAAATCTATATTTACACATAATTCAAAAATAGGTTCAAAAAATATGATCAATCATCCTTTCAAAACATGTTTAAAACTAATAAAATAAAAAACAAAAATGTTTGAACATGTTAAATATACAAGATAATTTCTCTGTAATTTTTTTACAACACATCAGCTATCATTGTCATAGACTAGACTAGAATAAATCTCCATTCATGCAGTTCACCAACTAAGTCAGGAAATATCCCAAATAGAATCGATCATTTATCGTAGGATAACATTGGCAGTATGAAGCGAGTCATCTATAGCTTCAGAAGATGGTGTCTGGAATAAATCCATATTACATGAATTTGTTTATAAAATAAAATAATAATCTATAGTCACAAATAATAAAAACTCACATTGTGAGAATTAAATACCTAGAAATTGTGGTGGATTCCTATGAAATCTAGGAAGACTATATAACCTCCACCATTGTTTATTGAGTAATAAAATTTCATTGTATGGGTATTCAAGTAATTCAAATCATAATAACAATATACCGTTCTTATAATTATAAGGTTTCACCGAAATCATAGTCAAAGAAAAAAATTTAATATATCCTAGCTGTGAAAGTTTATTAGAAAAATTAAAAATAAACAATTTAATGATGAAAATGTACCAAATTTTTTTTTTGTGCATTGTCATTGGGGAAAATGTTATTCAGTGTTTGAAAATATATATTTGTCACATGAACAATGATATCATTTCAAGTACCAAAAATAAGATCACATAATCATTAATGTAGTTGATATAATCATAAAAACTGATATACTAATTTGTCGATCATCCCCACTCATGTATGTGGGCTCATTAGACATTGAGATGTAATACGTAAAATAAAAATCTCTATAAAAATAAATAAGAAGATACATAAAAAATAATTTAACAAAATAGTATATGAGTATAAAATTATATTTTAAAAAACATTAACAAAGAAGACATTTTGTTTTTATTGAATTTTAAAATCAAGAAAACTGTTTTTAAGATCAATAAAACTCCATACTATAGTAACATACGAACAATAATACATCAATAATAGACACACATAAAAACATTGATCAATAATTATAGATAGTTTTTACCTAGGAAATTGATACTTCTACATACAATAATGGCCTCATTTCTTCTATGTTCATTTTTCAATGAGTAGATGTCTTACCTAAAATGTAATCTTGTAACTATATAAAAATCCTTATAAGTGTACATGTAGTGACTGAGATAATATGAAATATGTAATTGAATGATTGTATTGAATGATGAAAAAATATATACATACAATTGGAGGAAAATGATATAATATTTTTTATGAATTATTTGTTTACGTAGATATTGAATGGAATAGTAGAATAAAATATACGTAAGCGAATAATACATACAATAGAGTGTGTACCATATTTATAAATTTAATTTCCAAATATTTACTTTATGCATTCATTTTATGTAGTTTGAAAACTTATATTCATAATATATGTGTTTTTTATATATCATTGATATGCCTTTACACATCTAGTAGAAATAGTGCACACTATTGTTGAAAATAATTTAATTCTGTGAAATTCATCTAAGGTGTGGGAGTATGAAATTGTATATAGAATAAATTTTTTATATGTGATTAGATTTATGAAATTTCAATGAATATATATGTACAAATTGGATACATATTTATATTTTGCAAAAGTTATATATATAACATTACCATACTATTTTTAGAATAAATCATTTAGGTGTCTTTTTTTTGGTGGCTTCCAAACTTTTATTATTTGTATACAGTATTCAAAAAGGTGTATGCATACTGGTGGTATTTAGAAACTTATGTGGTTTTAATTCAGAATGAATTTTTATGTAACACATAAAACTATTTTTAAAGAAATTGTAATATTTATTAGTGTATTTATAAACATTAATATGTTATCAAAAATGTTTTACATAAATTGTTTTATGGAAAATTTTAATGTAATTCAAATTGTTTTTAAAAAATATTTATATTGTGTTTAACATTGAAAATATAAAATGACTAAATATAGTGCCATAACATGAAAATAATAAAAAAATATGTGAAATATATTTTATGTATTTATTGTTTTGTAATATTATATAATATTCATAAACGTGAAATGTTTTAGATTTTCAATATATGGAAATAGTTTTAGATTTTTTTCAGCTAATAAATAATGCTAACAGTGTTCATGTAAAGATATATTCTGAATAATTGAAATAAATTGAATAATATTTAATTAATATAATTTAAATAAAAATTTAAAATAACTATGTTTATCCAAACCCTCATTTATAAAAGAAATAAGTGTTGAATTAAAATACACTAGTGTGTAAGATTCATAAAACATTGGTTCTGAATAAAAAAAAGGGAAGTCATTAACCATTTCAACATATAAGACCATAAATATAACCATTTATCACAAATTAATATATAAAATTGTGAACGAGTCTCTATTTTAAAAAAAATATAAGTAATGTTAGTGGGATTAAGATTCTTGAATTAAGTACTCTCTAGAAAAATAGAGTATTCGTGATAGATAATGGTAGTATAAGAAATTAAATTTCTATGTGATCATCCACAAATACCATCAAAAACATTTTTGGGGAAAATTTCTTCTTAATATCTAATATCCTAGTAAATTTTAAGTGATTAAATCATATCATAAAATTTAGGATTTAAAAAATCAACTTCTAAATTCAAAATTTATATATTATTTATACATAACATCACTAGAAATTAGATATTCAAATTTTGAGGGATTTTTTTTGAAACCATAACTAAATGACCTACACTAAGACCCCTTTTCAAATTGTAGGAATTTTACTGAAAAATTGTTATATCTTTTTCCATTAGTACATTAATTATAATTTCTAAATGTGGTGAAAAATATAATACTTTTGGAAAAGCATTTGATTAAGAATGGTTTACTTTTATAGGTTACTTAGTTTTATTGGGGAGATCCATTATTATTCCATCCTTTTTTCATCCTACAGAATAAACATGGAATCACATATCCCACTTTATATAATAATAGATTTATAATATGTAACATTTCCCTAAGAATTTACAATGAAAATATGTATAGGGACTTGTCATTGATTTTCCCCAATGGTGGGAAGGTGATCCCTTTCAAAGGAAGAATCTAAAGATTAATTAGTTTAATTGCCAACTATATAAGTAAAAATATTTCTAACTTGTGAAATCATGTTCCCTATAGGTTAATTATTATAATGAAAATATGGAATATTCTCATCCAAGTATCCAAGAGAGGTGTTTCGTAGGTAACATCAAAAAGAAAATAGAGGATGTTTTATTTTCTCCTCACATCAACATCATAGGGCCTCCGAAATTACCAAACTCATTCTCATTTCTAATTGACATTATTGAATAATTTGATCCTAATATAAGATACCAATGATTTAATTTTGATGTAATATTATTTAATAAAATCCTCTAATTTATCATTTTTCATAACAATTCTATTCTCAATGTAATCATAGATGAATTTTTAGTTATAGATTCCATCAAAATAATTATCCTAGATACTTCATTATGTATGGATAACAATCCTATATCCTTAATTATTGTATCATGAGAAATACTAAAAAACAAAATCAATATTTTTTATGACTACATTAGTGTTTGTTGGTTTCAAAAAGTATATTTTGATTCCCCCAATCCTCGTCCCAATTATTAAACACTATATATTATTTCAATAAAAAATGAAATATTTTTATATGAATCATTGTATAAAAAATCAACTATATAATCCTTAATGAAAGATATGATCCCATACTAATCATGTATGAATAACATGGGTTCACTAAATGAACAACGATCAAGGATAAGTATTTTTAGATTAAGAGATATTGGAATGACTTCATAGAATTTAGAAGGTGATAATATCAATATTATGGTTTACACATAGAATAATTTTGATAAAAATTATTGAAATTTAATTTAAAAAATACTTCATAAATTCCACTTATATAAATTGTTATGTGGAAATGTTACCAATTTTTCTTCTCTTAGTTTCTGTCATTCTGTTATGATTAGGTGGTTTAGATTTATCATGTCAATTAAAGGAAAAATACAAGTGGTTAAAAACTCACATAACATCTCATATAATTAATACAATTAATTCAACAACAATATTAAAGATGAAATTAATATTATTTAGGAAGAGTTGTTCTAGGGCCACTACATGGTCTCTAAAATATTATAGATCAATTTTATAGATTATTTGATGTTTTTACTTAATGGGGAATAAAATAATATCTAATAGTATAAATATATTATTTTTAGTTATATCCATTATAGAGTCTAAAATTCAAATGTTTACTGATGTAGTATTTCTGCCTCTTTGAAATTCTATGATAGGAGACCTGACATTATTAAAATAATTATAGTATTTTAATAATCAACATATTCCAGAATACTCAGGTATTACCCCTTAAAATGGAAGAACTATTTCTTTTCATATTGATAAAGTGAATAATAATATCTCAAGTGTAATCAAAAAATAGAAAACCTAGTTCTCATATTTTATAGGATAACCACTTCTCACTAATAGTTACCTCACATTAATCATGGGGTACATTCTACAAGTAATCATGGTCCTTAAAATAGTCATCAAAATAATTTATATCTTTTTTTCATGATTCCTTTTAGATGAATATAATTAGGGTCTATGAAATTTCCCATGTAAGAAAATGATTCGAACACTATTACAAGAAAGTGTGATCAATACTAAGACATGTAAATTCAATGTAGTACAAATTGGAAAAATTAATTTATGAATACATCACATGAAACTTTCATTTGGATCACAAAACTAGGATTATTTAATGGAATGTGATGGAATAAATCAATTCCATATTTTCATATCTACCCATTATTTAGTGAAAAAAAATATCATTCCTCAAAATTATATTAAACGGTCATGGTTGACTATTAGAAGGGGAGATATAATATTTTAGGTAAAATAAGATGAAAATCCTCTTTAAATAATTGGATAACCAAACCCTATTATTCTCTTTACATTAGAACTATTTAACCCAAATTTTATTAATAGAGTTCTAGATGAGGACCAAAAAATTGAAATGAAGAAAATTTTAAATGATGATTAATAAAACCCTAAATTCTTTCAATGTAAGGGTAATTTTCCTTAACATTTTGTTATAATTTGATTGAATTCCAAGTGTATAAGAAATAATTTTAGTTTTTTGACATTGATAACAATCTTTTATAAGTAATATGATATGAAATTTAATAATATTTTCATATAACCAGCACTCAGGATCAAATTTTCTATGTTTTGATTCTTATCAGCAAGAACCATTATCTTATAATGAATATATTCCTTTATAAATGACCATAGAAAAACAAAAGTGTTCCAAAAATTATACAAATTTATTATTTTATACAATTAGTTCTCAATGTTAGGATAATTTTTTTACATCCCAAAACATTCAATTAACTAAAATTCATATTTACCTTTCACATTACCATATATTAGTGAAAATGATTAGGATCCAAATTTTATTGACGATAGTGTTTCCTTTATAATTTTTCTTTCATGTTCATTTGAATGTTCCTGTTCATGTGAAATGATACAAGTGTTTTTCCATACTCAATATGGTTTTTCTTTATAATAATAACATAAATATTTCATGAGTGAAAAAAAGAATAACTAATTTTATTATCAATATTTTCTGATAAAGAGTTATTTTGAGGAATTTGTTTCTAGACAATTATAATGTGATTTAATGTTAAAATTTATTAAAAAGTGTAAGATAATTTGTGACATTTCAAATGGGAAATTTGAGTTTAGTAAATATACAGAACATGATATCTATAGGGGTTCTACACTAAGAATAGGTTTTGGGTTTCTATATACATGACCAAATACCCCAAAGTAAATTTTTTATTATTATATTGGGTATTGCTTAAAAAATGTGTTTTCTAAGGTAAATTATCTACAAGTAATATAAAGACATGCATACCGTATCCTACTCGATGAAGATTAGTGTTTAAAATCATTCTGAAATGATAAAAGGGACATGGTTTTGATGAAATATAATATGGAAATATCAGGTGATTTGTGAGAAATAGATGTGTTGAAACAAACATGATTCATGTTATGGTTATAATTGAGACCCTATATCATCACTATCATTATGTTTCAAAATTCACCACTAGAAAACATGATTCTTGGGACAAACAAATAATGTATTATTTTATTGACATTGGAGACCATGATCATTATATCAAACCATTTCAATGTAATTCTGGAAACAAATTTATTGAATTAAAGACAATATCCTTATATATCAGTCCTAGGAAAATATAATAAAGTAAAAAAACTATTATGTGTTGGTTTTTTTGTTTTGATGTACAATAATTGATGTTTGAAGCTTTTATGGTGGGATAGATTGATCTATTTAAACATGGATCATTATTATAATGGTTTGTTTTTGAATGAAATAAATTCTGAGTAATTTATTTCATATGTTCTGGATGATTGTTCCAATATTTATTATAAATAATGGTTTTTGGTCACTTATTGTCTTTATTCATGAATTTATGTGTGAAATTAATACATCAAAGAATAAACATATATAGGTTTTTAAATTTCTTAATAATGGGTATAAGTCTTGAAAATAATTAATTCAAAATATTGAATCTCAAATTATAATAACTAATATGATACACTCAATAAAATATAAATAAATATTAATATTTAGCTATTGTAATTTCTAATTCAATTAATTTACCTTTCAATAATATGAACATCCATTGGAAAAGATGTCTAATCTTTGGAAAAAATAACATGTAATGTTATAAATTATATATTGACTTTATATTCCTCAATAAAGTGAGATTTTGATTTCAAAAACCAAACAACATGAACATTAACAATTAGGACATAAAACCATGAACATCCTTGAAAAAATACAGGTAACAACATATAATAATTCAAATATCATTTTATGTTTTATTTCGAGAAATATTTTAATCTTTTCATCATTTGATACAAGAATACTAACAACGAGTGGAACATCCAATATCATAACCAAATATCTTGTAATATTTTCTGTTAATTTAAATTTATTATCTTAAAAATATATTACTCATAATGCCTATATATATTGTGGGTATTGAAATAGTAATTAATCTAGTGGAATAATGTTGGGATGTAGTTCATGTATCTAATTATATATATCTATTCCAATACATTTAGTCACAGGTGGATATTATATATGAAATGGGGCCAATAAAATAAAAAATAAGAAAAGCATAAAATAAAATTAGAAAAATAAGATTTTCTAATAAAATTGATGATGTAAATTCTAAAATAATATAGTTCCTAACTATATTTATGCAACAAGGGAATAAACTGTAAAAGTATACAAATTGAATTGATTCTTACAAGTATCAAGGTACAATTGAAATTACTAAACTGGATCGGGGAAATCATGAAATCAGTAACAAAAAAATCACTCTAAAAATAAATAAAAACAAAAAATAGAAAGTGATCAGATAAAAATTTCAATGAAACCCAAATTATTTTTAATCCTAAGGACAGAAGCCCTTGTTTCTTAAGGATTAAAACATATTGAGAAAAAGTGAATACTTTTTTAGAGGATCAGTCATCAACTAGTTGAGTGATAAATGGGTTTATGATTGGATAATAATGGTACCTAGTGTTATCAATTTATGATGTAAAAAAATCAATCGATGATCCTTGTACATGGGGCGTATGTGATGTTGTAGAATCGATGGGGGTGTGGTTGTGGTTGCACTTGTTAGTAATGAATTGTTTCTTTCACCGAAGGTAGAGATCATAGGTCTAGGGGTTGTTCTGGTTGGAGAAAATGATACGGGGATAGGGGAGGTATGGGGTAAGTACAAGGGATGGTGATGGAAAGTGTTAATAATTTTATTTTAATGGATATATACTATATTTATAATTAGTTATTTTTTTATTATTTACATTATTTTGAAATTTATTTAAATTATAATTTTAATTATATTTTAAATGTTATATATATTTGATAAAATTATATATTTATTCAAAATATTCCCAAAATTTCATTTTTAGATAAAAAATTGTTTTGTGGGATTAATTTAGAATATAGTCTTTTAATCACTTTTTGTTTTTCTTATAATACTATGCTTTTTTTGTAAACAGATAACTAATTGTTTCATTTTTTAGTTTTTTTTATTATATTCAATAAATAAGGGATTTAAATTTCTATATTGATGAAAATTAATGGTAATAATTATTAATAATTTTATATTGATTTTTTGATAAAAAATTATTTATTAATATGGTAAGGTTAAAAAAAGTAATTGTTTTTAAAGTCTTAATTTGGGATAAACAATTATTACTAATAGAATTTTTTTAGTAAATATAAATGATGGTATTTAAATTAAATGTCAATGAAAGATAATATCTATTGTAATTGTTCATTTTGACCAACTTCTGTCCAATATTTCAATGAATTGGTATTGAAAAAATAATTTTTGTTAGTGTCCCACACTTGGCCTCCTCACACAGAAACTTGTCCAATTTATATCAGAGAAGGGTCATGAATGGGATCCTAAACTATCCCACACTTGAGATCCCCTACAAAAGGGTGATAAGATTTAATTAACTAACTGACTTCACATTTGAAGAAATAATCTCTACTATGAACTAGTCTCAGAACTTCCCCCACAAGACTATGAACTCCTTGGGATCCCTGAGGAATAATAACCACCACTACCTCAGTACTTCACTATGTATTGTCACTACAAACAAAACCCAGTTCTCCGTCCAAGAATGGTTCAAATTGGGATCCTTCACAACCTCACCCAACATGACCCTCTATGTTTCATCATTTTCAACCTCTAATATGTGGTGAACTACTGTAGAATCATACTAAAAAATTTAATCATGAAGCTGAAAAGTACATAGACATGCTTCTCTAACATCATAGTGAAAAGACTATTAGATCTATTAAAACTAGAATATAGAATATTTATCATAAATTAATTAATTATTTAGTTATCTTGTTTAAGATTTAACCTATCCCAATGTATACCAATTTCAAACACAAGTGAGAAGAATAATTATGAATTATCATTTCCTAGGTCTCTACCATGAAAATAGTATCACGTCATTTATTAGTCATAGTAAACACAATTTTTTGTGAATCTTATTATATGGGGCCCTAAATACCCATGTATGAGCTTATATCCTATGTTTACATTGCTTAATAAACCTAGAAAACACATTTACCCTTCCAAACACTGAAAATTCACTTGTATGTAAATACAAACTCTATTATATCACTCCAAACAAAACATTTTATAAAACATTATAATGATCCCCCACCCACAATGTTTACACAATGAGGGTAGAGAGATGTTGACTACTTGAGTCTGATTTCTTACCTACCCTGGATGACATTAAAATTGATTATAAGTACTCAAGGTGAGTATAAATGTTTACTCATTATGATCCTGCTTGGAATCATTTGTGAAAATGATAAATAAAGTGTGACAAAGAACATTGAACAAAAATTAATCTAAATCTTCATCAAAATATGTATACTAAGTTCCCATCCTCCCTATGGATATCTATCAACATGTATTGTATACAATGCATCATAACATATAATAATATAACATCAAGGGTAACCTACTACATTGTCCCCAGTGGTTTTCCATTCCTCCCCAATGTGGCACATCTAGATCCATCTCCCACCAAAAGTAATCCAGTCCAAGGAAACCTTGACACAGAATCCTAACATGCTCTGTATAGATCACAAAACCACATAATTCTATTACACATATCCAAATATAGTAACCACGGTTTTTTTGGATCCATCACGACCCGTGTGATATATAAAAAAATCATGTATTATGCCTCATGCTATTACATCACACACACTGAGTACATACCTCAAGCCATCCCAACATATACATGTCACACCTTTAATAATACATTTGATATAATATCTAGTAATACATGTGTGAGAAATAACCATATTCCATCATAACCCTCTACACACATATATTGGAAATCTCACCAATGTGAATTAAATATTATGTAACTGGAAAGATAACAGAACAATGCCAAAGGGGGTATTGGGCCATCCATCCTCCCATTGCGATGTTGGGGAAAATATCACACATTTGTCCACTAGGTGTCAGCATCCAAAACCTAAATGGGTGGAGTACCATATGAAATCATATAATCAAAATTATATAATTTATCTCAAAATCACACTATGGGAACAACCTAGTCTTAGACTCAACTGCAGTTAACATCACTTGAATTCTTGACTACCAATGGGAAGAAAAAATATCCGACTAGCACACAAGAATATATGACATATATATATTATATTCCTTATTTACATTACATAATTATTAATGTGTTAATCAATTCATTATCTATTAGGTAACCTTTATCATTAGTCACCCTTTCAATAAATTTCATTGCATTTATCATCAGTGTAATTTAAATTCCCCCAAGGAGTAATCAAAACCATGTCCATGGTTTATTAAAACTAATATATTTTATGAATTTCCATTCCCTATTTGACCAAAAATGTGGGATAATTATTATTCAATTAATTATTAACATCATTCCACATCTTGTTACTCTATGGAAACCATCATGAGATATAACCATGATAAAAAATGAAACCAAGAACATCCATATTCTTCATGCCTTTGGGGATATGATTGTGGATAAAGAAGAAAATTATCCATCATTTAATAAAAAATTCAAGTGACCATACCATCTCTCACATTATAATCAATGTGTACATCTACCTTTGACACATTCCATCACCTTTTCTTTTATCACAAACATCGACATGCATTTACCGATGCATTTATCCATCACAAGAATCAACTACTCCCACATCATCTAGACCTCGCAGCCCACATATCTCATCATCCATCCTAGGATCAGGCATACTAGACTCTCATCAACTTTGTGCCTCTACACCTCATTTCATCCATCCTAGGCTCGACCGTATGAGGTTTATGTAACAATGATCATATCCTCATAAATTAAAAAACATGAACAATAAATATGAAATCATTGGGGAAAATGGGCCTTAAATATAAGGAATTGTTTCATCTCTTGACAATTTTCTACCATGGCTCCAAATTAGTTCACTTGGCCTCCTCAATCAAATGGGAAACTCCGGCCCTATGAAATTCTAATTATCTAATGACCAAATTTTATTCCATTTTTAATTAATTGATTTATTATAAATAGGATCCAACCATGGGAAACCTAAGACATCTTGTTATACCAAGATACTAAATTAATTAATTAATTAATTTAAACATACATAAACGAATCCATCCATTATATTTTACATTTCCTTTTAATTAATATCAATAAGATAAAATAGGCTTCAAATTATTTATAATTTCTAGGAGTCATGTGGAATATCAAATTTACAATTAAATATACACATTATATCAATTTAATTTTCATCAAATTTCATTAACAATCATATCACAAAAATCATGTTCTTTTATTTCTAAATAAAATTGATTATCTATTAATTTCAAATTTATGTTCTTTTATAATTTCATAAATAAAAACATGATAATCCATATCATTGAAAAATGACCAGAAATATAAATCCATAGATATAACACTATCTCGAAAATCAAGAGGAAAAACACAATGATGGTATAAAACAACAATATCAGCAACATGTGATGTCAATCTAATTTCATTAACCCAATCAAAAATTTATTTTTTTAATTACATAACAATATATGGGGATATGAAATGATCAATTTAATATTTCATTTAGATAAAATTGAATAATTTAATCCCCTACGTCAAAGGTGTCAATGTTCATCGCATGTAAACAAGCCACATTACATATCTTCAATCACCAATCCTGTAAGAACTACATCCTGCCAAGGATACCATATAACAACAACATTAACAAAATCCAAGATAAAATAAATTTGAACAAAGGATATCAAATAACCTAGAAAGGAATGATGATACAGAAAAAATGAGATCAAATTTTGAAAACCCACTAGAAAACAAAAGAGGATCACAACATGGATCAACCCAAATCGAAGACATAATCTATGAATCAATCCCTCATTGAAGGGATCTGCAAATTTTGAAGGGAGGAGTCACTAGATGCTGAAAAATGATATAATCTATAGGGTTGGGAAAAAATTCGAGTAGGAGAAACATTTAATGATGTTTGGAACTCGGAATTTACATGACATGTACACCATTTACAGGTTGTTTAACTGGAGGCAATCAATTTTCAACGAAAACAAATTTCATTTTGTAATTTGTATCTAATTATTTACACAACATCATGAACCCCATAAACAATATGTTACAAATTCTAAACCTCATTTACATGGCATGTAATGATCAAACAATGTGTAAGCTACTTGTTCTATAATTTTTTGCATCCAACACCTATGCTCTTACTCTAGGCTACAACCAAGAACAACATTCTTTGGAAACATGAAAAGGGTCAAAGTACAAGGATTTGAGCCGTTACATTTAATCATAATATATATCTAATATATTTACTTATCAAACAATTATAAATTAATATTTCATTAAAATATTCACTAATTAATATTAATCGACATTTAATAACAATTTTTATATCAAATTTTGTTTCAAATTTAACAAAAATATAAAATAATAAATATTTACTTATTAAATAAAAATATTTTCTAAAAATATATACATAAAATTAACATGTTATACCATAATTTCACATGTAGCAAATTTATTAGAATTTTCAAAAACACACATGTACAAATTATTAAAACCTAATATTATCATTTTATATTTTTACTTAATAATATATAATATATATTATATATTATGTTTTTACTTATTAAATATTATTCAATTTTTATTTTTTATTTAATATATACTATTTATTATTTTTTAATATACACATGCACACACTTGTACACACACACACACACACACACACACACACACACACACACACATATATATATATATATATATATTTACTCATTCAATATTTTATAATTTATTTCATTAATAAATTTTAAATATATTCTTTATGTTTTAATTTCTTATTTTTACATATTTTTTTTTATTTTTTTATAAATTTATTCAATTAATAAATCATATTCATTTGTTAATATATTTTTCCACTATATTAATTTTTAGTTAAATATAACTCATATTAAAGATTCACTAATTAATATTATTTATGCGTTGGAAATGTTAACTCTTTTAATTTTTTAAATTTTTTTATCCTTTTTCATATTTATTCATTTATTATTTGTTGTAATTCAATCATATTCAATATTTTTTATACATACTTATTCGTTAATATATTTAATATATTTAATATATAAATATATTAACATTGATATATATATATTTTCTTTCCATAAATTTGAGTAATATAATAGAAAAAATTTATTTACATTAATATAATAATACCTATTATTCAATTTTTAATATATTCCAATCCATTTATATTTTAATTAAATCTCACTCATTTTTACATAAATTCATTTATTATTATATATTAATTAATAAACTAATTTATTTTTACATTTTACTAATATATTAATTTTTAATATTTATTCTTTTAACGTTTTTTGAAATTTATTAATTTTTATATTATTTTATCCAGTATTATTAATAAATATAGTTAATAATTTTTATATAGAAATATATTCATATTTGAAATATTTATGTTGTAAAAAATGGTTTATAATCATATATTAATATTATTTTAAAATGATGACTAATTAGTGTTGAGTATTGAATTTCTAATGTGGGTATTATATATAAGTTATTTGTTTATCTAATTTATCAAATATATTTGTTATATATATATACATATTAATTGTGCAAACACATACACATAATTAATAAAATTTTATATAAAAACACATGCACATATGATATGTACATAATTAAACCAATTTTTATTATTTATTTATTAAAATAATATATTTAATATATTTTGTTTTAAATATATAAATTTTATTAAATTTTTTATCACTCCAAACTTCCACGATACACTTCACTTTGAATAATACAATAGTGTGTGTTGTACGCAACTTTGAGATTCTAACACGCCGCGACTTATCAAAGTAGCTGTTATGAATAGTAATATCCACATATTAAAATTTTATACATTTTATCATTAAAATGGAATTCATTTTTGGATTTGGAATATCAAAATTATGCTAAGATGAAATTTTCGTACTTTTCGGATAACTTTTATATTTGGATAAATAGTGAAAATTAATAAATTTTTATTAAAAACATCCTTTTTAATCGAAATAATTAATTGTGATAAATTATGAATTTTAGTGGTTTTAAAGTATACTTAGAATATATTTTTACCATTTAATAAAATTTTTTCATTGGACATAATTTCACAATTAAACCGGTCATAAACAAGTATCAACCTTTTGATAGTTATTATTTCTTAAAAACACTCTTTTTGTTTTGGCATCGAGAATTAATTTTAAATTTATTTCTTCCACTTCTATGATTTGAATTTGGAAAAATGGATTCCATATTTTGAATCAGGATGTACAAATTGTGTTAATAGGTATCTTTCATTTTTAGAAATTTTGAATAATTATTTCGGTAAATATTTTATTTACCATGGTTAAAGGGTAAATCCGGTAAATAAGGGTAAAAAAATAATATTATAATAATATAAAATTACCCAAAAATATTTCCTAACCTTATTGGTGGATACATGTATGACCATGGGAATCTTTGGGTCAATTTTGGGACCCCATGGAGCAACTTGTAGGTGATAGGGACACTTTATATAAATTAAGTTAAAGTAAATACAAAAATGACAAAACAATATATCTTTTAGAAAAAAAAATTTACATCGGGTTATATATGTTTTATTTTCGACTATAAATATTCATTAGAAAGATAATACAGTTTCCTACATAATCTTTTTTTACTTATACTTTTTAGACATTAAATAATTTAATTTATTTACGACACAATGATGATGCAGTAATTTACGTATTAATGAAAGATTAAGATAATTGATAATAACCAAATATATGTAATTTGAGACTTTTGAAAAATTACATTATTTTTCTAGTTTACTATGACATATTATGATTGTTTATATAAATTCTTTTTGAGGTAATAATGATGTTATAAATTTATCAAGAACAAAATACCCAATAGTGTCAAAATTGACATAAAAGAGTTTTTGAAACAAATATTATATTATTAATTTATATTCAATTACTAAAAATATAAAGTTCGGAAAAGATACATATATCATGATAGGTGTATCATTAATGGACCATTTTGGGGTCTCTTGGAGGTATATGGTATGTTTATTTACTATATAATATAAAAATACAATGTGACATGGTAAATGTCAAACTAATTAACTAAGAGTTAAAACTAAAAGATAAGGTTAATATAATGACCCAAAACCTATATAAATTATATCTGCTGAGTGGTTTTCGAGCCATCCCTTCCTTAACCATTAAATAATCTACTTTGGAGCCATTATATACCGAATATGAATTTATTATAAAATAATATTTCTATATTTTCCTAAGGTGCCCCTCCCCCCTTATAAAGTGAAACCACTTCTAACCAATTATTCACACTTTCAAATCCATTTTGTTCTGACATCCCCTGCCCAAATACTCTCTCAACTTCCCTAAATTTAACTTAGAGGCTTTAGTTTGATCAGAAAGCCAACCTAATGAGCCATTTTGATCAAATCAAAAGGAAGAACCTGAAGAAGAGGTAATGTTTTCACCACCCTCTTTCAAGTTCCTTTATGCTTCGACTTCTTCTTTCTTTGTTTTTACCATTCTAAAATAAAAACTCCAGTATCTCCTATATACATTGATATTATTATAAATATGGTACAACCATATTCAGTCTTCTATCCATCCTTTGAATGACATGTCAACATTTGTGCGTACGTATGCCTTACCGTCTCCACGTCATGGTGTAATTGTTATTCAATATATTATTATTTGGATGGGGGTAATAATGATGTGTAATTAATGGAAATAATAAATATAACAAGATAATGATTATTTATATATGATATACCATCCAATTATATATTATTTTAATATCAAAAAACGATATTGTCACTCGTGCGTACATAAGGACTACCGTCTCCACGAACACGATGAGATTTGTTCCCCATCATATCCATTCCAGAATAATTCTCATTTCATTAATAAGTAATATTTAAGAACATTATATCATTCTAGATATGAATAAGATACAACCTATCCATAATAAATAGGACTTATGTAACAAAACATATAAAAGAAAACGAGTATGTTAACACCCGAAATGACGATAATAATAATGTATTATTAACAAAACATTATTAGAAGATCATATATGATATAATAATTATGTATATGGTTCTTGAATAATTTAATAACAATGTTTTAACTATTATACAGAAGGTTAACATACCATCGACTAAGGAAAAGTACAAGGAAATGGGTTTTTATCTCACTCCTTATTCCTGTGAGATTCATGCCATATTGCCACTATTACCTATTGTGTGGTGTATGTACTACCCATAATTTTATTCTTTGTATAATAAAATTTAATTTAGGTGTATTTAAATATTCATTGTATGATAACTATTTCATGGGGTGTATGTTTTGTAAGTTACCAAATTGGTAAGGGTTTATTTCACAATCTCTTCCTTATCCGAGATTGTTTATATGGAATTATCTCCTGGGACATCTTTATCATCCACGTCAATGTTTCTTAAAAATGAATTTTGAACCATTTTTACTATTTAATTGAAATGGGTTAATGTAATTTATATCCTTATTTTACCTTAAACGTTTTTGAAAGGAATATTTCTATCGTTTTCCAAACAAGTTACTTTTTAAACATTTCGACAGAATTAATGTAAGAATGTATTTTTAACTTATATGGAGGGTGAAACTATTTTTTTCCGTTATAAAATTGTCTAATATTCCCTTACAAGATTATAATAATATTTTCAAGTAAATGTTTTGTTTTATAATTATGTGACTTTTAAATTATTTAAAAAAAGAGATATTTATCTCAAATTGTTTTGATTTCATCTATGTCAACATCCTATGATAAATTTTAATATTATTTGAAGTTTATTTATTAGGATACAAATAATCCATATTGTATTGAAGGTTTTGTGATAAGTTTTACTGTGGATGTGTTATTTTTATACCATTCATGGTTTATGGAGAAAGTATTGACATTTTTATGCTACTTTTAATTGTAATTTTTATGTTATGTTTAAACTTGTTCATATCTAGAATGCATTGGAATTAATTTGTGACGGGTGGAGCCCTCTATAGCTCCTAGATGCATCAGTTGGTCTCATGAGACAAACTAGTGTCTTTACAAGAGGCCTTGACAGAATATTATTTGTAGTTTTCGCACAAGGCCTTGGCTACGTGGTTATGATAGTCTAACATTATGCATTCCATCATTATGAAAGTGGTTATTGATATTTCATGTGATTATTCGACTAGTAGAATATCCATGTGAATAAGTAAATGGAATTACTTCATTTTTTCTTTTCCATATCATGCTCATGTTCAAGTTTAAACAGCTGTTGTTTTTGCAATATATTTCCTTAATTGATTATGCTTATTTATTAATCTTTTCGCTATATTTTTTATACTTACCAAGCATATGAGCTCACCCCTTTCAATGATTTATTTTTCCTGGGATGTGAAGAAGTAATTTATGAATGACCTTTAAGGATAATACGAGGGGATATGAAGACAATATATTGTTTTAGTAGTTTTTCACGTTATGAAGTAATGTAAACTTTATGAATGTATCTAGTTATTCCAAGGCTACTAAACTAATCGGTCTTTCGATACTTGATCTTACTTTTGATCATGACAATTTTATGTAATAATGCACCGAATCTGGGAAACTGGGGTTGGGGCATTATAGTTGGTATCAGAGGAAGTTTAGTACAAATCTAGGAAGATAGATTTAGGTAATCTCTGATTAGATCACATATTCATAAGATAGACTTTGAAGATTAGTATAAAAGAACTTCCTAAAATTTTGGTATTTGTGAAATTTTGTGAGTTTTCCGAGAAATACATATCTATCTACATATGAGCAGGTAGAGGCAGCTCTGGCACAAATACACATTGGGGTAAAACCCAAAAACACTGCTTTGAGCAAGACTTTAATGGGAACTGGTGCACAACAACGGGCCTTGCTACACTCTTAGTTACGACACTCCCAGGGGATATGCTTAGGATAATTCTTATTTTCATTACGAACCATTATGTAGGGTTTATGAGTATATAATTTTTCAAATAAAACTTTTTTGTGGTTATGTATTATAACCATAAAATATTTAATTTATGTTAATTTTTTTACAAGTTTGGGATTAGGTATTGCTATTCATAAACTAATATAGTGTATGCCATTGTTTAGAAATGGTCCCCAGTAGAGGGAATGAGAACTCCAACAATTCACATGATCCAAAGAGTAAGAATGATCATATCTTTCATGGTCTTAAGCCAGAATTTAGAAGGGAAATAGTCTCCCACATATTATAATCATATGAATAAATTTAATCATGTGTTGATAAAATAAGTAAAGAATTCTCAGAGTCCTATTTCTTTTAAGGGAAGCCAGATAATGAAAGGACGGTAGAGATAAGGACAGATAAAGGGAATAAGGTAATGAATGATTTTCCCATATGTGATAACTATGGAAAGAATCACCTTGGAAAAGGCTTGAAGGGAATGGGAGTATGTTATAAGTGTGGAGAAAAAGGACACCATGTACGTGACTGAAAGGGTAAGAAAAAGGTTTCGAATGTACAATACTTCATCTGCAAAAAGTTTGGACACTATATGAACCAATATCCCAGTCATTGGACTATGCCGTAAATGATGCCATATGATAATAATCAAGTTATGATACTACCACAGATGAAGATGAATGACTAGTGTTCTTATGTTGTTATTTTGGAATAATTTCGTTGATGTGTTGTATCAACGATGCACTGGAAATAAATAAGGATTGTACTGCAGTACTATTTCATTGCGGATTTGAGATTTTATGGTACTATGAAAAGCCACTCTAAAAAAAGTTAATGTTTTTGGAAATGACATTGTTGAAGGAAAGATAAACCTTAATATGGTATTAATAATGGGGTACTGATTTTGGAATAAGATATGATTGATTTAGTAATTCATATTTGATATTCTCGACTGCCTTGAAACTGATTAATGATTTTTATATTCCATCATTGTAAGATTTTACAACATTTTTGGTTAGATGAAGTATATACAGTATTAAATAAGGAATTAGGGATCATGAATGTAATCAATAAGGATTTATGGTAATTCTTAATGTTGCGGTGTTTTAAAATAATACATGATGAAGGGGTTCACATGTTCTTACACTGAAAAAAGGATCTTCATTGTGTTTACCTTCCTTATAAATTTTGGACCGTAAGATTTGACAGAAGTATTTTGGATAATTCTAGTTTGAGATTATTTTTGGATTTCCATAGAAGGACAACCCGGTGGTCAGGTGACAACCTATCGCATCCGGCAAGGCCACGAGACTTGAACCCGCAATTAAAGGAAGACAAAGGTGTATCACCTACAACTGACCCATGTTATGTCCTGGATTTAATAATGTAGTTTTTATGGTTCTTCAAGATTAATTATAAATTAATTTTTTAAACCTATACGAATAGTATATATAGAATATTAATTTTAAGTTCTAATATCTTTTACAGTGAAAGATGAGTTTGTGGTAAAACTTAGTTAAAGGATTGGAATCTACCTGTCAGGTATATGTTTTTCTTCATCTCTAATTAAATGAAGAAATTAATTCATATACTTTAGTGAAGGGATCTTAAAACAAAAAAAAATTATTTATCCTAATACCATATGTATTGGTGAACTGATGGTATTTTAAATCATCATAGATTGATGAATTTAAGGACCTCAATTTTACACTTTTTTGTGATTGATGGCCTCAATCACTACCTACAAATATTTACGTTCTTCCTCTAATTATATGTCTCTATTTTCCACCAATGTTCTCTTAATAATGATAATGATATTTTGGTGACCCTTTCATTTCCTTTCCTCTTATTAAGACTAAATTTTATTAACCCAAGTTCCAATTTGGATTTTCCCACAAAGATATTTTTTATTTTCATCCGTTTATTTTCGATAAATAATTTCAAATTGAGAGGACGCAATTTATTGAAGGAGGGGAGAATGTTACACCCCAAGCTTCCACAGTACGCTTCTCGATGAATAATACAATAGCATGTGTTGTATGAAACTTCGAGATTCTAACACGCTGCGACCAATCAGTGTAGCCATTATGAATAGTAATAGCCACTTTTTGAAATTTAATGCATTTTATCATTCAAAATGGACTTCATTTTTTGTTATAATATCAAAATTATCCTAGGATGAAATTTTGGTACATTTCAGATAACATTTATATTTGGAAGAATCGTGAAATTTAATAAATTTTTATTAAATACAACTTTTGTAATTGAATTAATTAATAGTCATAAATTATAAATTTTAGTGGGTTTAAAGTATATTTAGAATATATTTTTACCATTTAATACAATTTTGGTCATTGTACATAATTTCACAATTAAACTGAACATAAACAAGTATTAATCTATTGATAGTTATTATTTCTTAAAAACACAATTTTTATTTTGCAATTGGGAATTAATTTTAAATTAATTTCATCAAAATTTGTGATTTGAATTTGGAAAAAATGGATTCCATATTTGGAATCAAGATTTACAAATTGTGTAAATAGGTAACTTTCATTTTTAGACATTTTTAATAATTACTTCGGTAAATATTTTATTTACCATGGTTAAAGGGTAAATCGGGTAAATAAGGGTAAAAAATAATATTATAATAATAATAAATTACCCTAAAATGTGTCCTAACCTTATTGGTGGATACATGTCCGACCATGGGAATCTTTGGGTTTATTTTGGGACCCCATGGAGCCACTTGTACGTGATAAGGACACGTTATATTAATTGAGTTAAACTAAATACAAAAATGACATAAGAATATATCTTTTAGCAACACGATTTTTACATAGGGTTTTATAAGTTATATTTTTAACTATGAATATTTATTAGAAAGATAAAAATGTTTTATATAAAATGGAATTTTATTTATAATTTTTAGACTTTATTTAATTTAATTTATTTATGAAATAATGATGATGATTTAATTACCATATTAATGAAAGATTAAGATAATTGGTAATACCCAAATAAATGTAATTTGAGACTTTTTATAAATTCCAATAATTTTCTAGGTTACTATGACATTTTATGATTGTTTATATAAATTTTTTTTGAAGTAATAGTGCTGTTATAAATTAATCAAGATCAAAATACCTTATAGTGTCAAAATATACATAAAAGAGTTTTTAAAACAAAAATTATATTATTAATTTATATTCAATTCCTAAAAATCTAAGGTTCAGACAAGAGACTTATATCATAATAGGTGTATCATTTATTTACCACTTGAGGGTCGCTTAAAGTTATATCGTATGTTTGTTAAAAATATAATATAAAAATACAAAGTGACATGGTAAGTGTCAAAATAATTAACTAAGAGTTAAAACTAAAAGATAAGGTTAATATAATGACCCAAACCTGCTAAAATTCTATTTATTGAGTGGTTTTCGACCCATCCCCACCTTAAACTTTAAATAATTTACATTCGAGTCTTAAGAAACTAAATATGAATTTATTATAAAATAATATTTCTAGATTTTCCTAAGTTTCCCCTCCTCCCCCTTATAAAAGGACACCACTTCTAACCAATTATTTACACTTTAAAAGCCTTTTGGATCGGCCAACCCCAGCCCAAATACTCTCTCAACTTCCCTCACATCATCCTATAGGCCTTAGTTTTATTATAAAGCCAACATAAAGAGCCCTTTTGATCAAATCAAAAGGAAGAACCCGAAGAAGAGGTAATGTTTTCACCACCCTCTTTCAAGTTCCTTTCTTCTTCAACTTCTTCCTTCTTTGTTATTCCCAAAATAAAATAATAACTCTTGTATCTCCTATATACTGAGATATTATTATAAATATGGTACAATCATATTTAGTATTCTATCCATCCTTTGAATGACATGTCACCATACGTGCGTACGTACGGATTACCCTCTCCACATCGTGGTGTAATTGTTATTAAATATATTATTATTTGGATGGGTATAATAATGATGTTTAATTCATGTAAATAATAAATATAACATGATAATTATTTTTTATATATGATATAACATCAAATTATAAATTATTTTAATATCAAAAGAATGATATTGTCGCACGTACGTACGTACAGACTACCGTCTCCACGAACGCGATGAGATTCATTCCACATCGTATCCATTCAAGAATAATTCTCATTTGATGATTACAAGTAATGTTTAAGAACTTTATATCATTTTGGTTATGAATAATATACAACCTATCCATAAAAAACATGACTTATGAAACAAAACATATAAATGAAAACGAGTAAGATAACACCCGAAACGACGATAATACTAAAGTATTAATAACAAAGCATTATTAGAAGATCATATATGATATCATAATTATGTATATGGTTCTTGTATAATTTAATAACAATGTTTTAACTATTATACATGATGTTAAAATACCATCGACTGAGGAAAAGTACAAGGTAAAGGGGTTTTCATCTCACTCCTTATTCTTGTGAGATTCATGCCATATTGCCACTATTAGCTTTTGTGTGGTGTTTGTACTGCCCATAATTGTATTCTTTGTGTAATAAACAATAATTTATGTGTATTTACATATTAATTATATGATACCTCATTCATGGTGTGTATGTTTTGTATGTTACCAAATTGGTAAGGGTTTATTTCACAATCTCCTCATTATCAGAGGTTGTTTATACGCAATTATCTACTGGGACATCTTTATCATACACATGCATGTTTCTTAAAAATGTATTTCAAACCATTTTACTATTTAATATAAAATGGGTTAATGTAATTTGTATCCTTATTTGACCATATATGTATTTTAAATTAATATTTATGTTGTTTTGAAAACAAGTTACTTTTTAACCATGTCGACAGAATTAAGGTAAGAATATCTTTTTAACTTATATGGCAGGTGCGGCTATTTTCTGACGTTATAAAATCATCTAATATTCCCTTAAAATATTTTAAGAATATTTTCAAGTAAATGTATTATTTTATAATTATGTTAAATTAAAATGCATTAAAAAAAGATATTTCTCTCAAATAGTTTTGATTTCATCTATGTCAAAATTCTTTGATGGATTTTAAGCTTATTTGAAGTTTATTTATACAGATACAAAACATCCTTATTGTATTGACAGTTTTGTGATTTTTTTGACTGTCGATGTGTTATTATTATACCATTCATGGTTTATGGAGAAAGAATTGACATTTTGTATGTTATTTTTAATTTGAATTTTTATGTTATGTTTAAACCTGTTCATATGAGGAATGGATTGTACTTAATATGTGACGGGTGGAGCCTGATATATCTCCTCAATGAAACTGTATGTCTCATGATACAAACTAGTGTCTTGGCACGAGGCCTTGACAAAATCTTATTTGTAGTCTTTGCACGAGGCCTTCGCTACGAGGTTATGATTGTCTGGCATTATGCATTCCATCATTACGAAAGTGGTTATTGATATTCCATGTGATTATTCGACTAGTAGAATATCCATGTGAATAAGTAAATGGAATTATTTCATATTATCTATTCCATATCATGAGGAAGTTCAAGTTTAAAAGGCTTTTGTTTTAGATATACATTGTGTTAAATGTTTCTGCTTACTTATGAATGTTTCTGCTATATTGTTATCCTTATTGAGCATATGATATCACCCCTTAAATGTTATATAATTCCCAGGATGTGAAGAAGTATTTTATGAATGACCTGCAAGGATAATATGAGGGGATATGAAGACAATATGTTGTTGTTGTAGTTTTTCACTTTATGATGTAATGTAAACTTTATAAATGTATCTAGTTATTCCAAAGCTACTAAACTAATCGGTCTTTCGAGACACGATCTTTATTGTGATCATGCAAATGTTATGTAATAAGGAACCATCTCCGAGCAACTGGGGTCGGTGTGTTACAAATTTTTATATTATAAATTATTATATACTATATATTATTATTTAAAATTTATTATAATTTTTTCATTTTTAATATTATTTATTCATCAAATATATTAATTATTTTCTTAAAATATTTTTGTAATTTATTAAATTTATATTTTTGTTTATTTGATATTTTGTAATTTTATACATTATTAATTTTTGTTTATATATGTTTATTTATTGATGTGTATTGTTTCTAATCTGGTTATGATTTATATAATTAATATGTATTCATTTTCATTTTTTCATATTTTCATTTTCAATTTTTTTAATATATATATATAAATTAAAACTTATTCTTTTTTTAATATTTGTTCAATATGTTGATCTTTAATCATTAAATTTCACTCTTTTAACATCTATTCATCTAATTACAACAGTTCTGGGAGTGAGATGACAAAGAAAAAAAGAAAATATTATGGATGTAAGTACTTTTGGAAACATGAATAGGGGATCCCCAAGAGAACCATCAAAGGTGTATCCATTAGGCTACACCCCTAGGGTCAACATTCATTCATTTAATATTTTTTATTCACAAAAAGTGATTATTTTTTTTATAAATTATTTTTCGTATTTATTCATTTAATATTTTTTATAAACTATTCATTATCAATATTAATTTATAATTATTGGATTTTCATTTGGGGATGTCCTGATTTCATCTTATTATGGTTCTCCAGGCAGATTTAATGAATTTTGGTTTTTTTTCTAGTGGTCGTACTTGTTTCACAGGAATAGTGGTTCCCCTACTATAGTTCTCTCGATTTTTTTTACTGGTTAACCTCTCTTATTTTACAATCCATCAATTCTCAAATCGATTTGGATCTCAATAAGCCAATTTTTTGTGTTTCGGAAGTTGGAAAATGGTTTGATGTCATCAAAATACACTGACATTTATGTAGACGATGATGCCTCACAACTGCCAGATGAAATTATTCAAATTATAAATTGATTAATAATTTCAGTGTCGACATCCGGTTTTCTTTGAATCATGGGTGGAATTTTTTTTCAATCTTATAATCACCATTACAAGGATCATTATACTTTTCATTGTAATTCCAAGGTGCAACATGTTGTGGTCCACGATGCTACCTATGTGGATATATAGTGCATTCGGGGAATTATTCCATAGGAGGTGGGTAAACTTCAAGAGGTTGTGGAATTCCAAGATGTTGATAATGGAGGTAAATTAGTGAATAGTTTGGATAAGGTGATTTTAAGTGCATAGCATTAGTCATCTTATGTTAATGTAGTGAACTATGTGTATCAATCACCTATGATTGATATGTAAACCCACCTATATAAGATATATAAAGGAAAATAACTTCAGTTATTGATGTCTAGTTGTGCATTTGGTCTCAAGAGACATCATCTATAGAAAGTTTTTGGGAGAAAACTACTCCTACTATAATGGGATCTAAAACCCCATATCATGGTTTGATTAAAAGAGAATATCATATAAGATAGAATATGTTCAATGAGGATTATAATGATTGGGAAATGTTTGATTTTTTTTCATGTAAAATGAATACATTCTCAGTCTCTAACACATTAAGTGTTGCCTCAAAAATCTTGGGAGCCTAAAAGAATAATCATTATGTTTTAGAGGATTAAAATATATTTGAGAGTCCTTAAATTCATCACCCAAATCATGATGAAGTTAAATATAAATAGAATGATTTTAAGCATAAGAGGAAGGACAAGGATGATGGGCCACCCTCAATATTTTTATGCATGAGGGTAATCATGTAGTAGAATATTTCTCCTTGGTTGGGATTGTCATAGATGCGAAATCCCTTTAGATTTAATAGGGATGAAAATAAGAGTCACAACACACACACACACACACACACATATATATATATATCATTCCAGGAAGAATAATTCAATGAAGGGGAATATTTATGGGGAAATTTCACACTGAAAAATGAAAGAATACCTAGGTTTGTAATGATTACTCATTTTTTTAAAATTCCAAAGAGACTTGTTCTATATATAAGCATGAAGATCCTATGAAGAAACCCATTTGGGTGAAAATCATTACCTATTTCAGCCAGGGACTGGAAATAATATTTTAAGGGAAGTCACAAAAATAAATTTGTAAGGAACCTACATTGATTTTATTATACGTATTAAGGAGTATATGGAAGATCAATTTACTACTCAATACTCAGTTTAAGTTGTCAAATGAATCTCTACAAAAGGTCTCTATGGAAACACTAACAACCTGAAATTGGATTTGATCAACCCTAAAAAAAATTCTATAGATATTTGATAAAAGTAAAATAAATATAGAATAATGTCTTAAAATCATAGAGAAAATGGTTTCCTAGCTGAAGATCTCATTTGTGATGAGCTAGAATTGGATATGTTCACCTTTGACTTTGGTCTAAAAAGGGACCATATATATAACAATAATAGGCATATTTTTTATGTTTTCGAATATCAATTAATGTTCTAACTTATTTTTATTAACTTAAAGGGTGTTTGTATTCACTACTAAAAATATGAACTTTAACATTAGTAAAAGTTTCCATTGTGAGTGAAAAAATATACCGATTGCACAATCTCATTTAAAAGTCCTAGGATTTTAGAAGCGGCCAAAAATATAAATGAATGATTTATCATTGTTAAAAAATATCTGATAAAAGGATCATTTATAAATTCTTATTTAAGAGCTGATAAATAACACCCTTTATCTCTACTAGAAAAATTTCTAATAAAGGGTCCCTTTTTTAGGGCTTTCAATACCACTAATAAAGAGGCATATTACAATAGTGTGATGTTAAAATTAAAACATAGTATAGTTTAGAAAACAATATAAAAAATGGAAGAAAATATATGTTTCACATTAATAATTTAAACGAAATAATATTTACAACATATATAAAAGAGGAAAATTATATTATAAATAGTTGATAAATTATCTTTTATAATTACTTTTGTATGTAAGAATTATCATCGGAGTTCAAAAACATCAATGTTAATTTTTATTTATCCCATAAACCTTGGCCATTCTATTGCAAAACAAACTAACTCTGCTCTAGTTAAATAATTAAAAAGTACAATATAATAATTCTTATGTTAGTAATACTATAAAGACATAAATTAAACACAATTTTTCAATTTTAATAAAAAATGAAATACTTTGAGTCATAGTTGGAACATTGCGTATTAGATTGAGTAGGGGTTGATTCTTGCACATCACACCATATATTTTCTTCTTGAAAAATTATCCCCATAAAAAATATAAATACAAGTTTATGATAAAAATGATAAAAAATTAATTAATTAATAATTAATAAAATGATGATAAAACAATCTATTCTTGTTTTCTTAATTTTGGTGGTGTGGTTTGTGTTTTATAATAAAATGGAATTTTTATATTGAAATCATGAACTTTAAGTCATACATACAACATCATGTGTAATATGTATGTATGATCAATTTATATTTTCCAAACAAAACATGTTGATAATTTCCATAAATCATTAAAACAAAAAAATGCATTTTCTCAATTTTTTTCACTTGTTTTTTTTCTAAAATGTCATTTTAAAATAGATAGACACACATTGAGTATTACCAGTCACATCATGTATTGGTTTAAAATATGACTAAATACTCCATCTCACAGATAAATTTTGTATCATTATCATAAATTATCAACATAATTTGAGTTCATTTTCTTGGTTTTTAGTGACTAACAGACTTTTTAACAAAAATGTTAATTATAAAGTGTTAAACGAAATCTTGAGTCATACTGAGAACAAAGAGTATCAAATTGAGGTGTCAATGAATAATACACATCCCAAATGACTTATAAATGTTGTCAATGTGTATCAAAACAATACAAATTTATTTTTTTCATTTTTAAGTTTGTTAATTGTATTATTTAATGAAATTAATGTCAATTTTAAATAGATACACACACATAGAGTCATACTAGTCACACCATGCATAAAATTTAGGTGAATACAGTTTCTACATGTCTCAATTGACCCATGGATAATTTTTATAATATATCAAAACAATAAAATTTTGATAACTATGTTTTGAGTATGTCACTTGCCTTTTTTACTAAACTGCCATTTTAAACTTAAAACACATAATTTCATACATCCTAGTCATATTATCAGTTACTTTAAGGTAATAATTACTCCTTCATATCATAAATATCTTATTAATCATTTTCATAATTTTTCAAGACAATACGAGTATGTTTTATTGGGTTTTAGAGAGTGGCATGCTTTTTGGACTAAAATGCCAATTTTAAACGGATAACAAACACATTGAGTTATAATATGAACACATTGTATTATTTATGTGTATATATTATTCCTACTCATCTATATTGTCTTATATAATATTTTCTAAAATATAAAATCAATATCAATTATTTTTCTCAGTTTTGAGTATGTTAATTTTTTTTCTACTAAAATTAATGTCAATTTTAAATAAAAAGACACACTTAGTGTAATGAAAATCACACCATATATTGATTTATGTACATATGATTCCTGAAACTAAAAAAACATTTATGGATAAATTTAATTATGAATAAAAACAAATATAATGTATTTTCAATATTTTGAGTATTTCACATGACTCTTTTACAAAAAATGTTTTCTTAACTAGAGACACAGACATTTTGTCATTCCAATAAAATCATCTGTCAGTTTTACATGAGACTCATTAAAACATTTCACTAATAAATTATGTACTTATTTCCAAAATATCGATGAGAATATGAGTAAATTTTTCTCGGTTTTTAGTGGCACACATCGTGAATTAAAAGTTAATTTTAACCTAATAAAAGACACTTCGAGTTATACAGGAAACATTGTGAATCAGATTGAGGTGTGGTTGATTACAATAAGTTCAAACAGACATATAGATCATTTTACTAATGTATTAAAACAATGTGATTGTTTTTTCTTAGTATTTTGTATGTCGATTTTTTTACTAAAATTATAGTCAATTGTTTTTTTAGATGTTACTCTTAAATAATTATTAAGAACATTGGGTTTTAGATTAAGGTTCATATTATTCGTACATTTGAAAAATAAATTTTAGATCATTTTTAGGAATTCCAAAAATAATCGTATCATGTATGGTCCTTTTTTAGTATGTTAGTTGTTTTTTATTAAAATTAATGACAATTTTAAACAAAAAGTCACACTTGGTGTCATATTGGTGACACTGTTAATCAAATCAAGGAGAGAATAATTACTAGAGATAAAAAATGACTTAATAATCATTTTAACAATCCATCAAAACCATAAAAATTTGTTTTCTCTATTTGGAGTATTTCATTTTTTTCATTTAAAATTTCACTTCAAACAAAAACATGCACTTTCAGTCAGACCAGAAATATCGTGTGTCGGTATAGCATGAGACTTATTCCTTTACATTAATAACGACTTATGAGTCATTTTAAAACATTATCATGACTATAAAACAATTTCATCTTGGTTCTTTGTGATTGATACACTATTTGAACTAAAATATCAATTATAAATTGATGAACGAAAATTTTAATTTTATTGGGAACACCATGTATATGATTGATGTAATGTTAGTTTCTACACATTAAAAACAGTATAAGGATTGTTTTAATAAAATATAAATAAAATATTATTTCTATTATCATATTTTATTATATAAATTTTCATTTTTTATAAAAAAATTTTCTATTTTCAATAAAAATATGCACATGTATCAATAAAAAGCATAGTGTGTATCAGATTGAGGTGGGCATGATTACTAAACACCAAAAATGACAGATGGATTGTTTTCTTAATGTATAAAAAAATTTATGTCATTTGATTATTTATTATTTTGTCACTTATTGTTTTTTAGAATGATTAATTTAAATATTAAATAAAAAGTCACACTTGGAGTTATACCAGTCACACCATGCATCAGATTGAGGGTAGACTTATTCCGAGATGTTAAAAATAACATATCTGTCATTATCTTAAGGTAAAATTATGAATAGAATATATTTTTTCATGTCTTTAGTATGCATTTTTTGATTTTTTACATTACTTATTGTCAATTTTAAATAGAAATATCCAATTGGAGTCATTCCAGTCACACCGTTTGTCTAAGTGAGGTAGGCTAATTCCTACAAAAATTATTGATTGATTGTAATTTTTATAATTAATAAAAATATCCATAATCTATTTTCTATGTTTTGATTACGTAATGTCTATTTTGAACTAAAATATTAATGATAAACCAAATACATACAATTCATGTCATACTGCTCACACTGTATGTTAGATTGAGGTGTGGCTAATTGAGTATGTGTTGTATATTTTGATTTCACCTATCTATAAAAATCTATAAAAAAGTGAACTTGTTCTATTTGTATATAAAATAAATCCCTATGCTTCTAGAAATTCTTTATAAAAAAAACTTTTTCTCTATTTTTTTGATTCATCGAGATTGTTAAAATGAAAATTTGAATTATCAAAAGATCTATGAAAAAATAAATATTTAGTAAAAAATTATTTTGTGAATAATAAAATAAAATATTATATAAAATTTGGAAAAAATTAATTAAATAATTAGTAAGAAATCACCTTTTCAAGATGCATGTATACAATATTGACCCATTTCCTTATTTTCATTATCTCCATTCTAACCTCAAAGTTTAATGTTTCTTAAGGAAAATAAGCTTCAAAAACACTACCCCAACATGATAAAAATAATCCAAAAATATATGGAAACAAATCATATTTTAGTGATACTATAAAGAAATAATGTAACCATTAATATAAAAAAATAAATTAAAAAAATTTCAATTTTAAACTAAGACCACACAATTTCAGTCATATCATGTACATTGTGTATTATACTTTTGTATAGTTAAATCCTACAGTTTTAAAATTATTTGGGGGTTATTTTCCTAATATATCAAAACAATAAAAATGTTTTTTATCTATTTTGAGAATACAACTATTATTTTTTCCTATAATGTGAATTTTAAACTAAATACACACTACTTGGGTAATACAGGTCAAAAAATATTATATATTGTTTTTCCGTCAATTTATTCACAAGAAAAATGAATTTTGTATCATCTTATTAATGTTTAATAACTATATAATATCATTTTCACAGTTGTATTCTATTTTGACCCACATTTTAATCTAAAATGGGGCAATTTAAGGGCGTAAATTTAACAAGATAAGTATAAAATTAAGATTTCATAGAAATTAAATAAAACAAGTTAGATGAAATAATGGTAAAATTAATAATTTTTTTAGTAGAGATTCTATTATTCATGACACCTATATACATTCTAACACCACTTATTCTACCCATTATTATTTAATGAATTATATCTTATATTATTATTCTCATAGAGAAGTAAATCAAAAATAATATTTAATCATTCAGATAATTACTCATCACACCATAAATATATTTCAATATTCATAGCCCATACTAAATCACAAACATATCAGGTAATCACATATATTTTAGTTTATAAAATTTAAATCACCATATACGTTGGCCATTCATAACTAGATAAATTTACTTCTTATTTTGAGTACGATGGTTTGTCAAAAATCATGGTAGTACGAATAAAATATAGTCAAAAAGAAAACAATTAAATATTTTTATTGAAATTTTAATTACATTTTTAAATTACATTTTCATCGATGCTTTTATTTCAATGTTTTATGATATATCTCATAAATATTCAAATATAATATCCAAATTTTTTTTGTTATCTTGCTTCAAAAACTGTAGAATTCTTTAAAAATATAAGTAATTTTTTGGAATATCTTTTGATAGATAAATTTCTATATATATACCAGAATCAATTTCAATTTGATGTAATAACTAATAATATTGTATTCTGTCACTGACTTCATACAATGATATAGCCAATATTTAGCCATCATCATAACATAACAAAATTCTTGTAAAACACATACTAAAACCTATAATTTGATGTTTATCATTAAAATGTTGACTAAAGTAAATTACAAATTCACAGTACACATCGTATGTTGTTGTCATGATGGATATCCATGCATTGGACTTTGGTTCTAGGCATAGAGTATGTGTTAAGTGGTGGGTGATATATTAAAATATATTTTAATAACCATTTTTCTTAAATCAAGTGTGAGGATATTGCAGTCAAAATTATATTTAATTTATTGAATATATTAAGAACTAAATATTTAGGATTTATAATTTTATTTTTTGGTGAATGTTGACATTATGAAAAGTTCCATTAAAATTACATTCATTTCTCTTTTAGGATCCAAGGATATAATCCCATTAGCGACGCTCCACAAGTTCTCCTATGATCCTTATGAAACAACACTTGATCTCTATGTTATAGTGCAGTGAATCAAAGGGGTTTCATTGTTTTTTATTGATTGTTCATTGTTTAATGTTGACTAAATATCTATTTCAATTCTTGTTATTTAGAGTGAGAGAGATAAAGGATTTGAGTGAGAATTCTTTTTTCAAAACAAGTATCTATTTTCAATTGTTTGGATTCTCTACACAATAAATATAACAGTCTATTTATAGAGTTAGGATTTGCGTTATTTTTTGGAATATAATGATTAAAATTAAATAACATTTATTAACATTAATAAACCCTTTTACACATAATAATAGTAGAAATTTAATTATATTTTTGTGCATTCCTACATGCCAATAAAAATATTCTTTAACCAACTTGTTAATTAATATTATATACTAGGCATAATCTTTGTCTATTGGAATACGTCCTGCATTTGTTAAAGTTGATATTTATTTTTTTATAAATAAATTTTTCATTCACATATAGGTGAATCAATATATATTAAATATTAAATAACAAAAATAAATGTATTTTATTTATAAGTCGATGAAGAATTATTAATCAAATTTATGATATCAATATAACATGAATATAATTATTCATTGGACATTAGAATAATATTTATTCATTTAATTAAACTTAAATATAAATTTACCAAGATCATTGAAAAAACGTTCTATGTGGCCCTTTATGATTATTTCCCAATTGAATTTGGCGGTCTAACATGGAGTCTAATATTAATGCCTATAATCCGTACATGAAACCTAAGAGAAAGATCATATTTTCATAACTTTAACAACCAAACAATAACCCAGAATGTGTAATATAATATGGTTTTTCACAATATATCACCAAGAAAGATTTGTGATAGTGTCATCAACCTATTTTTCTCAATACATATTTTTTTTCTATCTGAAAAAAATATGTCATTACACCAAGGCCATGGAATTTAATAATACAATTCCTTTCCAATCAAATGGATGATGTATCAAAATCTAAATAATATTAATGGAAATACCCTTCCCACTAAATGTACCCCACTTCACAAAAAACAAATGGTGCCAGGGGTTTTGGTTATTAAATATATGTTTGTGAGACATGAAATTGATAAATGATCATCTTAAAGTCTATGAACCATTATAAATTCTTAAATATAGAAATATCTGATGAAACCTAAACTAGCTAAATTCCTACAAGAGGATATGTTCTCACAGTTTCCCATATTTTAGATCACCATGTGCAATTTTCATATCCAAAAGCCTCATCCACTAATGAGAAGTCACACTTTATGGTATTACTAAAATTGTTCCCATTATACCTCATTATCTAACCACCAAAATATATAAATAATATTTTCATAGTTCTTAAAATTTATCATCCTAGTGGGGAACTGCTATGTCCATATCAATGCGACAAATACTCTAATAAATTATGACATTAAATCCCTGAAGTATAAATTAAAATATATAATAATCTTTTAAATTAATATTGAATACATTGAATATACATATATTCAATGTACAATCTGTTGGTCCCAGGACACCATCTCTAACAAGATCCCACTTCTACTAGTGCCAACTACCAATGAATTTCTGTATTCTAGACCTCACATGATAATAATTTTTTTATTGAGTCAAGGCTTTAATCAAGGTGTACAACACATTTTATTCTATAAAAATATTAATAATATAAACATTAACTCTATGATAAAAAAACCTCACTATACAATACTTCCAAAGTATGTCCCTTTCTCGTTGCCTTGACATTGGTTCTTTTCCAAGATCCTTAAATATAGAATTGTCACAATAAATTATTATAGGTTATTTATTACATGGTACCAAATAATGATCTTGGACCAAGAAATTTATATGTACTACTTTATTAGATTATTTAGATGTTGTAATGTACATGGAAATTGTTGTATAATCTACAACGAAAGACTAATTATAGCTCTCCTAGCTCACAAAAACTCTAATAAAAATGATGATGTATACCCTTTATGACATGTTGTCATCTTGATAATTTTGGAAACTAGCATATTAATTTCCTTTGATTAATTGTTTTTCATATCCTCCATATACCTGACACATATTCTAAGTTTTCTTCAGATAATTAAGGATTTTCTTGACTTCCATCCAATTGAATCCACCTAGATCTTCTCGATATATTCCTAGCACCCTAAACAGCTAAGTAACAACTGTCCTTGTACATAACATATCATACATGACTGACCAGATATTTAACAAGTATGAAGTACTTTCTATTCTATATCATTCCACGTTTGTATGTGGACACGTTTTCTTAGAAAGATAAATTTCATGTGATACTAGAATCAATATCCTCTTGGATTATTACATATTTATTATCTTCTATATCGTGTTAGTGTATCTTTATTAACATAGGCCGAGTATTCACTTGGATATATCATGATGTATATTGTTCCAATTAGTATATTATTCGTATCCCTAGTCCTCCAGAGGCAAGAATTTATTCAACCATGACTTTATAGAGTTTAATAAATGTATTTCATTTTCTATGAGTAATATCTCAGAAAACATATAATATTATAAAAATGAATCATCTCCCAAAAAAACCATTGATATACACAAGGATCACACTCATTCATTATGAAACCAAATAGCATTATGTATTCATCAAAATTAATTTTCCATGTCTGAGATGCCTCCTTTAATCCATAAATTTCTTTTTACAATATTCATATATCATAAAATTCTTTTGAGTTAAAAACCCTTTTGGGTGATTCACATAGTCATATTAGTAAAGGATTCCCTTAATGAATTATATTCTGAAATCTATTTCCCAAATATCATAGTCATGGTAAGGTACAATGGATAGTTGAATTTGATGGATTTCCGCATTGAAAATGGTGACAAGAATTTTGTATAGTTAATTCCTTGAGAGTTTTAAACCCTTTTCATCCAATTGTTCTATATAGGTAGTAACTAATCCTCCCATGTTTAATTTATTCTTAACTACATATTTTTAACCAATATTATTTAAATCCCCAATAAAATCTACCATAATTAAAACTTGGTTTTGTGACATGGAATTTATTTTAAAAATCATGTATTCATTGAGAATTTGAAACAACTGTTCCACTTACAAATTCCTTGTATATTAAAGAATCATTATTACCAACCGATATTGACACACTATCCTTGGTGAATAGAAAACTATAAAATTTACTTTCTCTAACATCTCTTGTTCTCTTACACATAAATTGTGTCTCTGGAATAGTTACATCATCCATTGGATAGTGTGGAATCTGTTCCAATACCAAAACTTTTATATCTTGATCATGGAATTCATCATTGTATATCTCTATCTCACTATCTATATTATATATTTCCTCCCTATCAAATAATATAGATTTTATTTCCAATATAACATTATTTTTAAATGGTGACTTATATGTACCTATTTATTTATATAGGGTATCCTATAATGGTATTCTTTGTGCCTCTTGGTGAATGTCTGCCACCTGAAGAGGACATAACAAATACTTCTATAACCCTAGTATCTAAATTTGATAACATCATTTTTATTTAAATCCAAAATATTTATAGAATGATAGTTATCAGTTTAGTTAGAACATGTTTTAATAAATGTTCTTCTGTTAGTAATGTGTATCCTAGAAAGGATAATGAAATAATCTCAAAACTCATCTTCGATCCCCACCATGTCTAACAAGGTGTAGTTCCTCTATTCAATTATAGCATTATGTTGAGGTGTATTAGGATGAGTGGGTTGGGTTATGATCATAATATCTTATATATAATCAATGAATTATTGATTAATTTATTCCCTACAATGGACTAAGCAGTGTATCGTAATATTTATACCCATATGGTTGTCAACATCATTCTTATATTCCATGAATTTTTCAAAACTGTTTGAATTAATCCTAATCAATTCAATATATCCATATATACGAAAATAATTAGTAAAAGTAATGATGTATGAGTACCGACCCATTTCATCAATATATAATGGTCCACACACATATGTATGAACAAGTTTAAGAATCTGTTTATCCTATTCACCATTCCCTACAAAAGGCTATTTGTTCATTATTACATTTCATCATATAAGACATACACCAAGTTTTTTTCGTTCAAAATAATATAAATACTTTTCTTGATATATATTAGTCAAGTAAATTTCATTTACATGAAATATTAAGTGATGCCAAAGCTGGGTGTGTTATGATTCATGTGAATTAACGTATTTATTATTTTCCATTATGCGATTTGTTTAATAAAAAACAAAAATACAACTTAAAATATTTTACTTACCATAAAATTTTTATCAATATAATTGAAGGATTTTATTCCCAAATTTAAAAAACTAATCAATGTGTATCATGTTTAGATATGGAAATAATTTTATTGGTAAGTCATGTAACAAAATAAAATTCATTAAAAACCAAGATCATTTTATTCGAAAATGTGAGGTGGTAGTCCTTGATAGCTACAATAGCCTGCATAGCTCTGTTTGATTCTTGTAGATATATCTCCCACATTAAATCTTATTTAATCTACTTGGTTCATATTTTTTAATAAATATGTGAACAAAACTATCAATATCAAATATAAAATTTTTAGAAACAGATAAATTGAACTTTATAACAAATACACATGAAGCATCCCCTTTGTTCTTTAAATGGATTCAGTTTTTCTTCTATTGGCCCCTCATTCAACATATGGAAAAGACATAATCATGTTCCCCTACTTTCCCCAAGATCACCTTCTTCTTAGATGGCCGTGAAGATGATTTGTGCTAAAATTTATTTTGTTATACATTATTTTTCACCATAAAGACATAATCATTTTGGCACTTCATATCATTGTTTGTTTGGAGAAGAAGACTAAGAAGAACAGGATAATACTCATCAATGTTGGTTGAAATAAAATTCGAAAAAAACCTTGAGAATATTAAATTTAGTGATGAATGAATGAGATCGGTTCCAAATTCATTATATAGTTTATTCCCAAGAACCAGATGGCGATCAATATAGATGATGGGCAAGTCTACATGAGTGCTAAATGGGGCTCCCTCTCTAGTCATACTTTGATAATGTTACATAAATTTCTAAAACCATACATTCCAAGACCTCACCTAGTAAATTTAATTAAGGGGATTATAAATTATATACACTTCCATGTTGTTATGATAATTTTTGAGTTCATATGAAACTAATAAAAGAATCAAAATTTGAATATCGACCGTATCACCCAATTTTTTTTCTCAAACAAGGAACTCTTATATGATAAAAAACATATCATGTTGATCATGAATTGAGGATTGTACAACATAATATTTATTTTCAGGTTGTAAAATAACTTGAATACATCAATACCATTCCTCAAAACTAATTAATGTTATGAGGTTTTCAATTTCCAATATTGATCATAGGGATAATATTGATGAAGAGATTTCAAATTTTTTATAATTAAAAATAATATATTATTAGTAATTTTAATGATTAAAAATTATGTGCGAAATTATAAATTATTTTATTTTATTGATACTCTCAGTATTTTATAATGACCAAATTACCCTTACCATTGAACTAGAGGTGTCTATTTTCATTAACATTCTAGTGGAAATGATCCATATTCCCTTTCACATAACTCTAATAAGGGTTGGTCAAGATACATGAGGGGATTTAGGTAGGAATTTTTTTCCTACTACGGGAATGTGATTCATCAAAAAGATGAGTGGATTACCCAATTGAGAAATCCTATCATCGATTTCCTCACCAAATTACACCAAATTACACCATGAATAACACGAGCTACTCGTCTAGATGTAAAATGGTCATGTCCACCGAAAAAAAATCATAAGAAATCCCATTATAAAATAATGTTCCCCAACAAGTTTTCATTAAACCCTTTGTTCTTTTTAATTTTGTTCTTAATCAGGTAATGAAAGATCTTGTATAACTCAACATTATGATGCAAGATTTTAATTAATTATGTATAAATGTTATCTTGTTTTTTCATTTACATGTTTAATTAATATTAATTATATGTTATATAATGAATTTAAAATCTTGGATAAAACATCCAGACATAATTTATTTATTATGAAATAGATTTATCTTATTTTAAACATTTCATATTTTTTTAATATTACGTAGATTCAACTTAATTAATTAACCATTCTGGTTAAAACAATGATATATAGTTGATTTATTCAAAATTATATATTTTAACATTAATTTATTAATTTATGTAAATGAAACCTAGAATCCATAAAATATATTTTTTCATAGATAGAAACAAATATATAATTAAATAAAAATGTCATGTGCTTTACATAATGTTTGATTTAATGAGTGAACATTATGTCAACATATGAAATTGGATAAATTTCTCCATTTTCTAGTATTGGAATATGTTATACCATTCACCCCTTACGTTTTTGTATAACATGAGGTGGAATCATTATGGTTCTATCATGAACTACCTCCATGCGCCTTGGGATTTACCATTATTTATATGTATTTATGCCTCATACATAGGTGATGGGTACCATTGGATTGGTTAACAGGGGATGACATAAATATCCTTCAACAAACATGTCCCCCATAATAGATGAGGGAGGGATGAATCACTAACCATTATATTTAATTTAATAATAAATTATTCAAAACATATGAAATAAAGAAATTAAATCATCAAATTCATACACAAATATTTTTCATGCTCACAAATGTTCATAAATGTAATTAATACACAAAATTGACATACTAACATTAATTTATTTATTTTTTCTTTATTTTTATGATCAAAATGCTATAATTAATTAATTAATTCCCATTAAGCTTAATGATAATATAAACTTATATAGAGATTCCCATCATTTATTGAATTCAGGGAAATTAAATAGTAGAACCAATAATGACCTATCTATTACATTAAATTAATAAACCATTTTAAAATATTTAAAACCATTATTAAAATTTCAAACACACATTATCATGTTAACCTATATAATATTGATATAATTATATAATATTCAATTTAATATAATATTTTATTTTTTTCATTTAAGGGGATACTACATGACATGTATAACCCACCTATATGTCATGTACTGGAATTCCTATGTTCTTAAGTCACACTCCTTGATCTTTGGTGTTCTAAATTAGCAAGACAACACAAATTTTATATGTTATGTACATTTTATGTATCTATTTTATTATTTTTTGGTTGGACTGGTCAACATATTGAATGAAATTATTGCACCACATGTTATTTTCTGCTTAACACATCCATGTACAATGCACATTGTATAAAACATGTTCTCCAGATACATTCCTTATAGACAAATTTTACCTGTAAAATATTTGTATATTTATAATGGAATCATGAGAATTATTAATTCGTTCGTTAACCTTTATGAATATTAATAACATAACGAACAGGATTAAGAATTTGATAACATGTTAATTTAAATTAGGTTAATGAATTAATTATAAAAAATAAAAAACACACCATAATTATTCATAGATCAATAATAAAATATATGGTTATATATTTACACATTATCCATTTAATTACAATTTTTGGTTCCATACACAATGGAAGAATGCATTGGTGGGTGATATATTACTATTTATTTTAATAGTAATTATTTGAAACCAAGAGTGTGAATCTTGTACATCAAATATAAAATTAATTTATTTAATAATTTATGAAAAAATAACTAGTGTTAGGGTCATTCTTCAATGTTCATTGTTGAAAATTCTAAAAGACTCTTCTATATTACCTTTATTGCATTGAGAGGATCAAAGGATAGAATATAAGGCCCTAGCCTTAAACCATACTTAATCTTGGGTGATTAAAAGATTACACCTTGAGGATCTTTTAGGGTTTAGTGTTTCAGAGAATTTGATCATAAAACTTGCATTATATTCCACATATAAACACAGTCGTTATATAAAGATAATATTCTTCTTTCCCATCAATGGAATCATATTTAAAATAAAACATGGATTCTTTCTTGACACTCCCATGACACTATCATCATATCATGTACCTTGCCCTTGACCTGTGAAAAACATTTCAAAAAAACATGGGATGAGCATAAAAAGCTTAGTAAGGGATATAAAAATATGGAAAGGAAACATAGGTACATATATACATAAGAATGAAATCATACTTTACCCATAAAACATAAGCACTTTAACATAACTCATCAAATCATGAATATATCATAGAAATCATAAGACATAAAGGTAACTTGAGGCATTCATAACATTCTTACGTAGGAGGTAACCCTCTTGGTTAAGTTTGGAATACCCATCACAGTATATTCCCTAAATCACTTCTAAGAATCCTTAACATCACACTCCTTCGCGTTACCCAATGCATTGGAGAGCTATATCAGGCTCACCTGCCCTTAGTTTATCACGGAACCACCCGTCTTCATAATAATTCCCAAGAACCTCAACATAATCGTATCACATAAAACATGCATAAAGGAAACATAACATTTTCACCTTTCAATCAAAATATATCAATACAACACATTGATATAAAAACATTGTGAAAACCATTTTCAATACCAAAATAAAAGAAAAGTAAAACATGGTATTTATTTTTGTTTTAAAAATAAGTATGGCTTGAAGAGGAAGCTGAAACTCAAATAATGGTCACGGCAGCGGAGAAGCCGTTGTCGCCGCATACGTACGAAAAAAACATTCACTTTTTTCATTTAGTAAAACACTTCCTATAAAAAATATTAATTTTGGATAAACGTAAAGGTCAAAGGGGTTTATACACCATATAAAAGAAGGTTGTGTATAAAACAAAATATGCCTCAATGAAAGGAGATTGAGACGAAGTCCCAAACCTCGGGTCCGACTTGGCTCGGTTGTTCTTTAATCACCTTAATTATAAACTTGAGTTAATTTCTACTTGTTTAAGAACCTTTTTCATGTTAATTATTCCTTTTATATCTCTTATTACCATTTCATGAACACTATGTAATTATTTAAGTTAATAACGGTCGTTTTAATGATCATTGGTACTTGAGTAAATAATAAACCCTTTATAATTACATGTTGTTCATGTATCCATTATATCCAGAATTATAATCATTATTTATATATCATATATATCCAGTATATACATGCATTTATAATATTACATAATCATTTAGAGGTATGAAATGAAATGCACCGTTCATGGAGACGGTAAGCCGTACGTACGCAAGAAGGCTACTTTCATTTCTATTTCGTATTTTATAGAATGGAATCATCATGATATAAAGGTATATTATACTTCCATTATAATATCATATATAATATCATAGTTCCATCCTTTATATGTCCCACATATGGTATTTAACGAATCAAATCCATTTGAGGGGGCGGTAGTCCGCACTTCCATAAATGTAGATATCGCATTTACCCACAATGGAAACCATAAAGGTATGCCCAAAATGAAAAATTCAGAAGCATAAGTAAAACATAAACATATTATATATCATATATAAATATAGTTACATCTTAATGGCCACTTTTGAAGTTGTTAAAAGAATGTTAAAAAATCATCGTTTCGGGAGGCATAAATTCACCATCCACGGAAACAGTATTTCCTTTAACCATTAAGTGTAGGTGTGTGTAAGTGTAGCTCGGATACATCTTATGACAACATCCTAGAATGTTTGGGATACTGGATTTGTAACAAAAGAAAATAATAAAAAGAGTTTACGAGGTTGGAGAAGCAAAATAAAACAAAAGGACTCAAGTGAAGACATTACCTTAAAATCGGGTAACTCCCTTTGGTTTGAGCTCAAAGGCTTCCTTGGGAAGACTTCTGCCCAAAGTGAGGCTTCAAGAAGTAAGAGAGGGATGTGGAGAGACAAAATGGGCAGGGTTTTGCCGAGACAATGGCTTTGGGAGTGTGGGTAATGAGGTAGAGGAGGGTGCCTTTTATAAGAGGAGAGGAGGGTCACTCTTGGAAGGTAAAGAAAAGTCACATTATTTTAAAATGGTATTCGGATTTAAGAGGTCTCAAATTGACATAATTCGAGGATAAGGTGAGAAGGGTTTGAAATCCACCCATCCAATAGGTTTTGGACATGTGTAGGTCATTGATTTTACATTATCATTTCATTTTATTTAAATCGTTAAATAATGAGGTCATCACTGCATCATCATGATGTCATAAATAATTTAATTTATTTAAAGTCTAAAAATTAAAAAAAATACTATCATGTAGGAAATCGTTTTATATTTCCAATGACTATTTATAATAAAAAATATGATCTTTATAACCCCATGTATAAATTGTTTTAGTAAAACATCTCATGTTTGTGTCATTTTTACTTTTACATTAAATAAAATGTTATTTATGTCATTTCCCAACCAATGTGGCTCCATGAGGACCCCTAGTTGACCCATGGATTGTCTTGGTCGGCCATGACACATCCAATGAGGGTAGGCTATGTGTCTAGGTCATTTCGTTTTATTAAAATATTAATCTTACCTTAAACTACACTAATTACCTCTAATCGCGATTAAGAACTTAAGAGTTACTATTCACAAAAAATTAATTTAATCTCATTGAACCACAATATACTTCATAATGAAAACCATGTATGTCGTATTTTTGAAATTCAAAACACAGTAGTGGTAAAATTTCATTTAAACGAAAAATCAGTTTTTATAAGTACCACTTAGTGGTTTCACTATTCATCAAAATTGAAGTTTTTCAGAAAAATACCCAAAATTCTCCCTATTTGATATTCCGAATTAAAAAAGGAATTATATTTTTCAAAATTAAAAACATATAAGTCACATTAATTAATTTAATAATTAATTCTCGCTGTCATGACAAATAGCGTGTTTTTATGAAACAATAAGTATCAAAAGATTGACACTAGTTTAAGTCCCATTTCAAACTGAAATTAATTCCAACGACCACTATTGGATTTAATGGTAAAAATATTATCTAATTTATCTTTAAATCCAATTCAAAATATAATCTAACCATATAATTAAATTTAATGAAAAAGCAGTTTTGATGTAAAATGCAGTATTTTTCACTATTCATTAAAAAAATGAACATTGTCAGAAAAATAACAAAAATTTATCAAATGTAAATTTCAATGTCCCAATCATAATAAATATTTTTATTTTGACAAATATAGATTATAAGATCATTAAATTTTTTATTTAAAAAGGGTTTGCCATCAAAAGGCAGTAAAACAATCTTTTAAGAATATTAGTGTATTCTATGCTTAAGATTGTATTTATTTTCATTTTAAGCCTCTAAAACACCATCATAATCATTAATAGACATAGATAAAAATATCTATTATTAATTACTTACTTGGGATGTTACATCCTTCCCTCCTTTAGAAAATTGCGTCCCTGCAATTTATTTACTTAACAAATAAATGGGGTTACTTATCCCTCATTGCATTTTCAGATTCCCATGTTGCCTCTTCTATCATGTGGTTTTTTCACAAAATCTTTACCTGATTAATCACCTTATTCCGTAACACATGCTCCCTGTGGTCAAGAATCTGGACCTTTTATTCCTCATAAGATAGGTTCTCTTCCAGCTGAACTATCTCTGGACTCAAAACATGAGATGGATCTGGCATGTACTTTCTCAGTATCGAAACATGAAAAACATTGTGTACCTGAGATAAACTCGGAGGTAAAGCCACTCAGTAAGCAAATGATCCAACTCTCTCCAAAATTTCATATGGTCCAATAAACCTTGGACTCAGCTTTCCTTTCTTACCAAATTTCATCACACTTTTCCAAAGAGAAAACTTGAGAAAAACATGATCACCTACCACGAAAGATTGATCCTTCCTCCGGTTATCCGCATAACTCTTATGCCAGATCTGAGCTGTTTTCATGTGCTTCTGAATCAGCTGAACTTTTTCTACCATCTCTTCTACCAATTCTGGTCCCATCAACTTCCTTTCACCCACTTCATCCCAAAAAGCTAGAGTTCGACACTGCTTCCTATATAATGCCTGAAATGGTGCCATCTGTATACTGGAATGAAAACTGTTATTATATGAAAATTCAACCAAAGAAAGATGTTGGTCCCAACCTCCCTGATAATTCATAGAGAAATAACATAGCATATCCTCCAATGTATGAATTGTTCATTCTGACTTCCCATCTGATTGTGGATGAAAAGCTGTACTAAAATTTAATTCAGTACCCAACGACTTCTGAAGGCCTTTCCAAAAGTTAAAAGTGAACATGGGATCACGATCAAATACAATGGAGAGGGGAACTCCATGTAACCTGACTATCAATTTAAGATACAAAATGGAAAGTTGATCTAGGGAAAAAGTATCTCGTATAGCAAGGAAATGAGCAGATTTAGTCAAGCGATCAACAATAACCAAGATTGCATTATTACATCGACATGTCTTCGGTAATCCCACAAAAAAGTCCTTGGATATATTCTCCCATTTCCACTTTGGCACTGGTAAAGGGTGAAGCATCCCATTCAGTAACTTACACTCTGCTTTAACCTGTTGACATGTCAAACACTTCACAGTAAAATCAGCAATATCTCATTTCATTCTTTCCCACCAGTAATACTCCTTCAGATCTCTGTACATCTTAGTACTGCCAGGATGAGCTGAAAACGGAGAACTATGAGCTTCACATAACAAATCTCTCTTCAAATATGAATCACAAGGCACACACAATCCCTTCCCAAATCTCAAAACGAAAACATTATCAATGTTGAATTCATGCAACTTACCTTTCTGAACCAACTCTACCTTTTTCTGCAACTCACTGTCTTGCTTTTGTACTTGATTAATTCTACCTGATAGAGATGATCTCACTGATACCTGAAACAAAACAGAAGAACTTCCGACACCAACAACTTCTATGCCAATGTTCATCAAATCCTTAACCAAAGAATCACATTCCAAACACAACATTTCTAATGAAGCATTACTTTTTCGACTCAAAGCATCAGCCACTTTATTTGGTTTTCCCGGATGGTAATAAATTATACAATCATAGTCCATGATTAATTCCAGCCATCTCCTCTGTCTCAGGTTTAACTCTTTCTGAGTGAATATATACATTAAACTTTTGTGATCAGTATATATTTCACACTTTATTCCATACAAAAGATGCCTCCAAATTTTTAAAGCAAAAACAACAACAGCTAATTCCAAATCATGTGTAGGGTAATTTACCTCATGAGTATTCAACTGTCATGATGCATAAGCAATTACCTGATAATTCTTCATTAGGACGCAACCAAGTCCTTTTAATGAAGCATCACTGTATATAACAAACTCACCATTCCGGGAAGGTAGTTCCAAAACTGGAGAATTCACCAATCTTCTTTTCAATTCCTGAAAACAATCATCACATTCTTTTGTCCAGATAAACTTAAAACCGTTCTGAGTTAGCTTAGTCATTGGACTAGATAACCGTGATAAATTTCTAACAAAAATTTGGTAATAGCCATCCAAATCAAGGAAGCTACGAATCTCAGTTACATTTGTGGGTCTTGTCCATTCTTCAACAACCTTTGTTTTCCAGGATCAACAGTTATCCCATCTCTTGAAACAATATAACCAAGGAATGAAATTTGTTGCAACCAAAACTCACACTTGCTGAATTTTCCATACAGTTTATTTACTTTTCAGGTTTCCAAGATAACCCTTAAATGTCTTTCATGCTCCTCTTTACTTTTAGAAGACACCAAAATATCATCAATGAAAACCACCACAAATTTATCCAATAACTCATGGAACATTCTATTCATGAAGTCCATGAATAAAGAAGGTTCATTGGTTAGCCCAAAAGGTATTAATACAAATTCATAATGGCCATATCTTGTACGAAACGCAGTCTTCAGAACATCTCCTTCCTTTACCTTCAGCTGATGGTACCCCGATCTCAAGTCAATCTTTGAAAAATACTGATCTCCCTGGAGCTGATCAAACAAATCATCGATATGAGGCAAAGTATATTTGTTCTTAACAAAGATGTTATTCAAGGCTCTATAATCATTTCAAATCCTCATAGAACCATATTTCTTTTTAACAAATAAAACAGGATCACCCCATGGTGATGTGCTAGGTCGAATGAAACCTTTCTCTAATAAATCTTGCAATTGCTCCTTCAAATCTAAAAGTTCAATTTGATCCTTTCGATGAGGGTGTTTTGAAATTGTCTTAGCATTAGGAACTAAGTCAACAGTAAACGCAACTTCCTGATCTGGATTTATTCCAGGCAACTCATCAGGAAAAACATCAGGATACTCATTTACCACTGGCACATCATTAATTTGAACAGTTCCTTTATTTTCAACAATGTGTGCAAGGTAACATTCATTTCCATCTTTTACAAGTTTCTCGGCCTCTTGATATGTTATCAACAGTAAGGGTTCATTCTTGTACACAAACTGAATGTATTTTTGAAATGAAACTTCATTATCTATACAGTAAATCTTAGCATGGTAAATAGAGAGCCAATCCATACCCAGGATTACATCAAACTCTACTAGAGGTAGAACAATAAGGTTTGCATGTAGGTTCTTTCCACAGATAAGGATAGTAAGATTAATATAAATTCTTTTTGCCTCAACATTTCCCAAAGGTGTTTTTACCAAAAGTTCAGGAGTCATTTCTTGAGATGGTATTCCCATTTTACTAGAAAATGTTTCAGAGATGAAAGAATGTGTAGACCCTGAATCAAAAAACACACTGGCATGATCTAAAAAAACAAAAAAAGTACCTGATACAAATTCATTTGATGGCTCGACATCTCCTGAAGTAGTTTCAAAGGATTTCACTACCCCGTTCTGCTTGTAGTCTAACTCCTTCACATCACCCAAGATCTTTATCGGACACTTGTTTGCATAGTGACCCATCTCATTGCACTTATAACATTTCACTAACTGTAAATAAAATTTGGTCTTACCATCACCCTGATCTTTTCCAGTGCAATCAGGAGACTTATGTCCCATCTTACCACATCGGTACCACTTTCCAGAATTCAGAAGACATTCCCCAGCATGCATTTTTCCATATTTATCACAAACTGGAAACTGAGTTTTCTTACCGTCAGACTTTTTTGAAGAATTATTACCTTTCTCCTGCCACCTCGGTCTCTTCTTCTGTTGGAATTTATAGAACACTTGATCATCGGAAAACTCCATTTCCACCTTCTCAACAGATCAAACAAGCTTTTCATAACTTTTAAACTCACGAGAAGCTAACGCCCTTCGATATTTTGGCTTTAATCCTGAGTAAAAATGATTGATTTTACTATCAAGGTCTTGGATAAAATTTGGAGCATCCCTTTCCAATCGAGTGAACCTTTCTTCATAGGCAGTCACTGAGTCTTCCTCTTGCCTCAATTCCATGAATTGATTTTCCATCCTAAGTCGAACAGCCATAGGAAAATAATTCTCAAGAAACATACCTTTGAATTCATCCCAGCCGAGAGCATCAATCTCATCGGCGTCCCGGATATTTTTAACCATAGACCACCACTGATCTGCCTCACCCTCTAAACGATAAATATCAAGACTAACCTTTTGATTGTCTGAACACCCCATGACATCGAAAATCTTCCACAGTGCTTTAATCCACCCTTCAGCTAACACAGGGTCAGATGATCCTCTGAATGACGGGGGATGTTGCCTCATGAAATGTCCCACCACTGACATGTTCCTCTAGAGTTGATCTGGCTGATCTCGTGCATGGATACCACCACCATTTATCGTTTGAGTCAACTGCGCCATTACTGCAACAAACTGTTCAGTTAAAATTTCGACCATCTCAGGATGCTGATTCGGAAGGTTATTTCCTCTTGTATGCCTTCCTTGAATTTCTTCCCTGTTTTCTCTGTGGAAAACCATTCTGAACAAACATGTCTTAGTTGAAGCAACATGGTAATCTTCAAATACTATATCACTTCAATTTGACCATAAAAAATATTTTTGGATAATCATTTAATAGAATTCTAACTCCTAAAGTTATCTAAACCGACCTTTGATACCAACTATAAGGCCACAGCCTTAAACCATACTTAAACATGAGTTATTAAAAGATTACACCTTGAGGATCTTTTGGGGTTTAGAGTTTTAGATAATTAGATCATAAAACTTGCATTACATTCCACATATAAACAAAGTGGTTACTTAAAGATAATATTCTTCTTTCCCATCAATGGAAACATATTTAAAATAAAACATGGATTATTTCTTGACACTCCCTTGACAATATCATCATATAATGTACCTTTCCCTTGACCTATGAAAAACATTTCAAAAAAACATGGGATGAGCATAAAAAGATCAGTAAGGGATATAAAAATATGGAAAGGAAACATCGGTACATATATACATAAGAATGAAATCATACTTTACCCATAAAACATAATCACTTTAACATACCTCATAAAATCATGAATAAATCATAGAAATCATAAGTCATTAATGTAACTTGAGGCATTCATAACATTCTTACGTAGGGAGTAACCCTCATGGTTACGTTTGTAATACCCATCACAGTATATTCCCTAAATCGCTTCAGAGAAACCTTAACGTTACAATCCTTCATGTTACCCAATGCATTGGAGAGCTATATCGTGCTCAGTCTCCCTTATTTTATCACGGAACCACCCGTCTTCATAATAATGCAGAAGAACCTCAACATAATCGTATCACATAAAACATGCATAAAGGAAACATAACATTTACACCTTTCAATCACATGATATCAATACAAAACATTGATATAAAAACATTATGAAAACCATTTTCAATACCAAAATAAATGAAAAGTAAAACATGGTATTTATTTTTATTTTAAAAAATGTATGGCTTGTAGAGGAAGCCGAAACTCAAATAATGGTCACAGCGGCGGAGAAGTCGTTGTCTCCGCATACGTATGACAAAAACATTCCCTTTTTTCGTTTAGTAAAACACTTCGTATAAAAAAGATTCTTTTTGGATAAACGTAAAGGTCAAAGGGGTTTATACACCGTATAAAAGAAGGTTGTGTATAAAACAAAATATGCCTCAATGAAAGGAGATTGAGACGAAGTCCCATACCCCAGGTCCGACATGACTCGGTCGTTCATTAATCTCCTGAATAATAAACTTGAGTTAATTTCTACTTGTTTAAGAACCTTTTTCAAGTTCATTATTCCTTTTATATCACTTATTTCCATGTCATGAACACTATTTAATTATTTATGTTAATAACGGTCGTTTTAACGATCATTGGTACTTGAGTCAAAAATAATCCCTTTATAATTAAATTTTTTCATTTATCCATTATATCCAGAATTATAATCATTATGTATATATCATATATATCCAGTATATACATGCATTTATAATATTAAATAATCATTTAGAGGTATGAAATGAAATGCACCGTTCATGGAGACGGTAAGCCGTACGTACGCATGAACACTACTTTCATTTCTATTTCATATTTTATAGAATGGAATCATAATGATATAAAGGTATATTATAATTACATTATATTATAAAATATAATATCATAGTTCCATACTTTATATGTCCCACATTTGGTATTTAACGAATCAAATCACCTTGAGGGGGCGTTAGTCCGCACTTCCTTAAATGAAGATATCGCGTTTACCAATAATGGAAACCATAAAGGTATTCCCAAAATGAAAAATACAGAAGAATATGGAAAACATAAACATATTATAAATCATATATAAATATAGTGACATCTTAATGGCCACCTTTTATGGTGTTAAAATAATGTTGAACAATCATCGTTTCGGGAGGCATAAATTTACCATCCACGGAAACAGAATGTCCTTTAACCATTAGATGTAGGTGTGTGAAAGTGTAGCTCGAATACTTCTAATAAAAACATCCTAGTATATTTAGGATACTATATTTGTTACAAAAGAAAATAATTAAAAGAGTTTGGGGGGTTGGAGAAGAAAAAGAAAACAAAAGGACTCAAGTGAAGACATTACCTTAAAATCGGGTAACTCCCTTTGGTTTGAGCTCAAAGGCTTCCTTGGGAAGACTTATGCCAAATGTGAGGCTTCAAGGAGTAATAGAGGGAAGTGTAGAGCCAAAAGGGGAAGGGTTTGGCCGATCCAAAGTCTTTGGGAGTGTGGGTAATGAGGTAGAGGTGGGGGCCTTTTATAAGAGGAGAGGAGGGGCACTCTTGGAAGGTAAAGAAAACTCACTTTATTTTAAAATGGTATTCGGATTTTAGAGGTCCCACATTGATATAATTCGAGGATAAGGTGATAAGGGTTCGAAATAAACCCATCCAATAGGTTTTGGACATGTGTAGGTCATTAATTTTACATTATCATTTCATTTTATTTAAATCGTTAAATAATGAGGCCATCGCTGCATCATCATGATGTCATAAATAATTTAATTTATTTAAAGTCTAAAAATTACAAAAAAAATACTATGATGTAGGAAATATATTTATCTTTCCAATGACTATTTATAATAAAAAATATGACATTTATAACCCCATGTAAAAATTGTTTTAGTAAAATATTTCATGTTTGTGTCATTTTTACTTTTACATTAAATAAAAAGTTATTTATGTCATTTCCCAACCAAAGTGGCTCCATGGGGTCCCCAAGTTGACAATTGATTGTCTTGGTCGGCCATGACACATCCAATGAGGGTCGTCCATGATTCTAGGTCATTTCAGTTTATTAAAACATTATTCTTACCTTAATCTACACTAATTACTTCTAATCGCGATTAAGAACTTAAGAGTTACTATTCACCAAAAATTATTTTAACCTCATTAAACCACATTTTACTTCTTAATTAAAACCATGTATGTCAGAATTTTGAAATTGAAAACACATAAGTGGTAAAATTTCATTTGTACCGAAAATATGTTATTATAAGTACCACTTAGTGCTTTCACTATTCATCAAAATTTGAAGTTTTACAGAAAAATACCAAAAATTCACCCTAATCTATATTTGATATTCTGAATTCAAAAATTAAGTATATTTTACAAAATTCAATACATATAATTCACATTAATTAATTTAATAATTAATTCCCGCTGTCTTGACAAATAGCGTGTTTTTATGAAACAATAACTATCAAATGATTGACACTAGTTTAAGTCCCATTTCAAAGTAAAATTATTTACAATGACCACTATTGGATTTAATGGTAAAAATAATTTCTAATTTCACTTTAATACCAATTCAAAATATAATCTAACCATATAATTAAATTAAATGAAAAAGCAGTTTTGATGTAAAATGAAGTATTTTTCACTATTCATTAAAAAATGAACATTGTCAGAAAAATACCAAAAATTTATCCAATGTAAATTTCAATGTCCCAATAATAATGAATATGTTTATTTTGACAAATATAGATTATAAAAGTTTCAAAATATTGAATTAAAAAGGGTATGCCATCAAAAGGCAGTAAAACAATCTTTTAAGAATATTAGTGTATTCCATGCTTAAGATTGTATTTATTTTAATTTTAAGCCTCTAAAACGCTATCTTAATCACTGGTAGACATATAAAAAACATCTATTATTAATTACTTACTTGGGATATAACATAGAATCCCTCTCGTATTTATCCACACATTCTCCTACCATCTCCAAACAACACTACTCGTTATCTAGGTTCTAGTGTAGTGATTTGAATCTGTTATGTTGTTCGTTCAAGGTCTCTCATTATTTGGTATTGAATATATCTCTCTTGTGATTATATTTCATGATAGGGAGAGATAAGGTGGAGTTGAGAGATAATTCATTGTGTGAAAACAGTTCTTTGTTCTTGAATTTTTTAGATTTTCTATAAAATAGACATTTCCATCTATTTATAGAGTAAGAATTTAGGACAAGATATTATTAAATTATATTCTATCCATTAATTAACATTTATTAAATTTAATAAACCCCAATCCACAAATAAAAAATAATAGTATTTTATTATGTTTTGATTTGTTATAAATTATGAAATAAAAAATATTATTTAAATAGCTTGTTAATTAATAATTCTCACAAGACTCTGTCTTGGTCTGTTTGAATCCCTCATTCATTTGTTAAGAACCTTAAAAACATTATTCATAAATAAATATTTTTTTCACATAGAGAAAAATAAATATTTATTAAATATTTAATTAATTATATAAATAAATATTTTTCACAGGCCAATGAATACATGTTTATATAATTTTTATGATCAAAATAACATGAATAAAATTGTTCCACGAACGTGATAGTAATATGTATTACACCAATTATCCTAAAAATAGTATTTAATAGAGATCAAAATAAAAACATAGAATATAAATCTATTGGATGGTTTTTCATTGTCATTAGGGGGCTTGCCTAAAGTCCTAGATCACTTTATAGCAACGAGTCACGGTAACCAACAGAAAAAACATAATTTTGCATCATTGAAAACCAGATATGAATGACCACTATGTAATGTAATATATTTTAAAAAAGACCTCATTATGAATGTTTCATGATCGAGTCATCAAAATATTTACTCATTACATCTTTCTTTGACTATCTGAAATAAACATGTCGTTACACCGTGTCCATTAAATGTAATTTATCCGATATATTCAAATCAATGTGATGATATAAAAACATTCACAAAGATGGAATAGAAAAATACTTTATTGAATTATCCATTAATGACATGTCAATCATGACATACCTAATGTATCATACTTCCCACCAATATATGGTGTGATAGTTTTGGTCCGAAAACATAACTATGTGAGTCATGGAATACATTAATGATAATCTAAACATCTATGGATCATTAGACATTATTTCATGTAAGAAAATATGATGACACCAAAACATGTATAATTTCTACTTGTGGGTATGTTCCCATAATATCATTTCATGGATATTTCCATGTGTGAACTTCATGATAAGAAGCCTCATCAACTTACATTTCACCAGAATGAATAAATGCAATGTGTAACATCATAGTATGGTATCCATCTGTATAACTATATTTTGAATATTATCATACAATGTCAATTTTCTCATCATATCTAGGATCTTATATGACATCATTATTTCCACAAATAATCTATGACATTATTACATTAAAACAAACCGTGAACATGGGAATATATACAATAATACTTCAAAATAATTTTCCACACATTGAATATGCATGTAATGAAAGTACAATTAGTTGTTCTTATCAATACAACTATAACATGAGATCAAATTATTAAATCCTTTAGATACTTATATTTATTGTAATCAACATCCAATTCTTTTTAAAAAACAAAGAAAAGTAATGAAAAAATAAAAATATACATTATATGATTGGATAAAATAGTTTTACCCATATATTTTAGGCATAAAAAAGAGTTTAGAATTCGTTATTTACTTATTAGAAACATAATTCAAATCATCTTTTTTCATAAAAAATGCATTCGAATCCAATTTAGTTCCATTCATAAAAATCATATAGGGATTAATGAATCCAAATCATGATTCGAAGGGTTTTCCATATACATAGTAGAAACATTAAATCATGTATAAAATATGAATAATTATTATCTTTAATTAAAATTTTATATATTTTTAAAAAAACATATATGTTAAAATGTTATTTATGTATGTATTCAAAACTAACAATCCTATTCATTCATTCTTGAGAATATCATTTATACTATCATTATGTACTACATTGATAATGAATGTTATATAAATTTATTATTCATATTGAATAGAAATCATATTTTAAAATTTAAATGTGTTAAATTTATGAGGTTGTAATGATAATAAATGTTGTAGTGGTACTGGTGGAGATAATGTACTCTGATAGTGTCATTTTTGATTTATTGGTTGATAAACTAGATTGTATTGATCTATCATTTTCTCCCTAACATTATCTGTTTGTAATAACTTTACTTACTCCATATTGTTTTAATTAATAGTAAAATGTTTTTAATTAGAATTAATTTTTAAAATTCACACATTATCTATATTTATATGATTTTACTATTATTCTATGAATGTTACAATAGTATCATTAACCATGGTAATCGTTGGATAATCAAGTGGAACATGAAAGTCAACAGTTGTCTCTTGATCTACGTTAATCTATACTATCATGTGATATTTTTTGGGAAATATGTAGTATGTAGCTTTCCTCTAGGGATACATTACACCACACACATAACAACAAGTTAGTTTGTGGGTTTTGATATTTTTAAATAACATTCAACTTTATCCTGCATAATTTTTGTAATTTATTGTTATTTGAAGTTGTTTGATTAAAATTTAGTAGAAGTGAAATTAAAAAATAGTTACATTGAGTAAGATATTATATTTAATTGAACTAAAATCCTTAAATAAAGTAAGGTCATTTGGTTATTCTAGTGAAGATCATTATTCCACCACCGACTTGTTTTGACCCGTTCTCGTGTATTGGAATTCCAAGCCATAATAGACAATAATACCTTACAAATCATCAATAATTTTCTAAAATCCTTTCATAATCTTATATGATTCACCTTTGAATTTTTATTCTCAAAATATTTTCATGTAAATGGTCAATAACCTACTACTATAATGAGATAATATTGTTTGAGCTTCTTTAATGATGAAAAAATTTGTTTTTCATTCGGTATGGTCACAATCAATTGTTTTATCTAATAAAAAAATAAAAAATCAATAGATATTTTTTATAATACTCTTATATATAATAATGAAATTGTACTATGGTGCAGTTACACATATTTCTTATACAACTATTGTTTTTTCATAAATAAATTTACCCACATTAATTATGCAAGCCTCTTTCCATATAACATGACATAGGATGGAAGTGGATTATGATTTTGATTCCTCAATGTAGAAATATATAATGGAAAATATATTGTATAATATCATATAAAACATTTATTGTGGTTTTAGAAAAACAAAAAATTTATTATTTAGTCATGTTTTCACCATCATTACTTTGTTATAGGGGTAGATTGGTTTAGATTCACATTATTTATTTTCATCACTTCTTTTTTATTTCAAAACTTATTTATTTTGATTAAAATTTGATAAGTTATATAATTTCAAATAAATTATAATTTAATACAATATACATGAAATGATAAATCATCACGATGAATGATGAAAATATTTCATGATTCCTATATAATCGTTTCTTCATTGGTAACTGGTGGGTGGGGATTAACATTGTTCTCAAAATACCTTAGATAAAATTTGGTGAGAAGAGTTTGGGTACCTCTATGGGATTTCCCATTGGAAAATAAGATATATTTCTTATGAAAATCATTGAAATAAATGAACTCTACAGGGAATAATTAAAATTTAATCAATGCTATATTATATAATATATTGTTAATGTAATTAAAGGTTATCAATACATTACTGTTATTTCTATTTAAACTATTTCATTTTACATGATGGATTTGAAACCATGAATCTTTATCAATCGTCACATTCATCCCCATTGTGACCTTAACAAAACTAATGAACATTGAATTATTGGGGTCAATAGGTTACTGATGTTGATTCCATCCAACCTAAAATTTTATACCCATAATTAATTCCTTGATAATTATAGTCAACACTATGATTCTTCATCATTATACTTTTTTTCATCAAAATTCTATTGATACCCATATAATTCGTCAATTTTAACATCAAAATCATATTATCCCATAATATTTGTGTCGTTATATTGTACCTAAGACATGAACTTCATGTGTAGTCAATCATTTAATTTGGATTATATTAATACGATAGTGAACAAATTATATTATGAGGAAAAAGTTTGTATATTCAAAAAAAACTTTAACCAAACCATTAAAATCCATTTTTTAAAAGTGAAAGGGATTAGGATCCTCTCTCACTAATAAAAATCCTATATTTATGGTCCACCAAAAACTACATTACATTCTCAACATTGGGACCATTATTAAATGATTATTATTTCGCAATTAAAGGCACAACCAAGATTGAATTTCCAATGACCCTATAATTGTTTTAGTCAACAATGGGAAAAATAAACAATAACTATTTTATGGATCTGAGACATAATATACCTTCACTTAATGTCATTATATAATAAGTGGCTCATCATTCCCCCATTCAATAGATATATTCACTTTCACAAAGGCCATTTCATCACCTATCATGAATATCTTGTTTTCAATCCATTTATAATGTAAAATAGGTACTTATAATGTTGTATAATCCAAAATACATAACTATTAAATAGTTAAAAAATATAATACATTCATGTAAATTGGATTTCAGTCAATGGAACCAGATATGTGCATTTCTTCTGCTATAATTGTAACACCACTATTTTTCATTACACTACAATCACTGTGTTTTTTATAGAATTTATAACCACTGATTACAAAACAAATGTACGATATAATATTTTTATTTTGTCCCATGGATAAACTTAAAATTAATTTTTTAATTGAATTAATATTATTAGATAAGCCATTATAAATTTAATCTAAGAACTATCCTGTAAACTACTATTTATCTGTATTTTATTTCTACCCTTATTCCCTTGATGGATTCAAATATCAAATAATGTTTTGTAGGATTCAATGTAGGGATCAACATATTTTAAATTTTTTAAAATGTAAATGTGTTATTTCTCCCACTATATTATAGTAATTGTAACAATATAACTTTTAAAAATCCCTTTGCCTATAAGGTGTCCATTGTGAAAAGACTTTGGGACAGTGGTGTTGTCAACATCTGGTAGGTAATTTGTATATAATTTAAAATATTCTTCAACAATATGTCATTATCCAATACAAATATCTTCTTGAAATGATTCATGACATAACCATTCAAAATCATCATATTTTTTTCACTGTGGTACATCCATATGTAATGGATAAGACCACAAATTTGAACCTCCCTATCCACATGAACCATCAGGTGGGCCATTATATCAAAGAATGATTGTGGTAATAACATATATAATACAAAAAATATGTCTTCAAACTCATCATTAATGATTTTCAGCTTCACTATGTCTATAACATTACTATATATGGAATTAAAAATGAACAAGATTATAATTAATGCTTGTCATAATTTTTTTGTAAAAATATACCGTAAAGCACAAGGCATCAAATCTTCCATCAAAACATGATAGTCATGTGATTTTAGACCTTGTAATTATAAAAGTAGTCATTGAAATTACATTCTTGATATTTGATAAATAACACTATAGAAGTTTTAAACCATTAAGGAAAATTATTTATCAATTATTCTTCTAGATGGAGGATGTGTACGATGATAGAGGAATAAAATTCCACCATTTACCCTTCACTTGTGCCAACACCCCCCTTATATGCATGTCAATCATGCCAAACCTAACCTTGATGTCATATTTTTGTTAATGGAACATTTGATAATGTTACAATAAAAATATAAACTATATATTTTTGTAAATGGATTACATTATGAAAATTTATGTAATAAAAACAACTCCAATATAGTAATTAAAAAAAAATTGATCTTTTTTTCTATCCAATGTTTATAATTATTGCTGAAAAAGTTTTAGCAAAAATATTTTTAATACCATTAACTTTATTTAGAAGTTGATCACCCATTATCGGAGACACTGTTGTACCTTTTTTGATATTCTCATAAAATGTTTCAATATAGGATCAATATTTATGTTATTGAGGTAAAAACTTCAGATGTCTAAAAAACAAACACTTTGATGAATTTTTAAACAACACTCTGTGTATGAATTATTCAAAAATAAGAAAACCCATCACTCCATTAATTCTATATCCTGAGAAATTTCATTAAAATGTATGTCACTTATCATCCCATACAATGTGGCCCTTAATATGAATTCCTCAATTCAATGAGAATCATAAATTCTAACAGCATCATCCCACATCAATATCATATTATTGATCAATGTAGCCAAATACAAATTTACATAATTACTAGGTTATTTGTTGTCAAGATATAAGTAGATACAACATAATGTATTTTCGCTTCATGCATAACCATTATAAAAAGTTATAATTTACAAAAAAATGAATATCCTAGAACTATAATTACTACTTTTTACACCAAAGGGATTTATTTTAACATTAGGTAATAACAAGACAACTATATTTCGTTATATTTCCAAATTCTAGATACTCATACTCAATTTAATTCCACTAAGGATAGTCTGATGGATAATGTATTTTCCCATCATTAATTAGTTTTTTATATGAAATTTCAATTTTCTCATAATTTCTTAATATTTATATAGCCTTCCAAAATATGTAATGATAAGAATATACTATACTTATTTTAAAGGACATGTTTTATCTTTCTTGTAATGATATATTCCATACATAGGTTTTTTTATTAGTGATTCATGGTACTTTCAAAAAAATAATAAATCATTTAGACAACCTTGTATTTTTCTGATATCCTACCCATTGTTTGTAGCATTCATTTACCAACTAATGATTGAAAAGGAAATTCATTTTCTTTTTTGCATCATATCATATAAGAGACCATTTTATTTTTTAAATTTGGGGTCTCTCCATCCACTACATGATTTCAAATCATAAAACATCATGAAAACTAAGAATGTTGTTTATTTAGTAAAAATAGTATACAATGGTATGTTAAGTAATCTATTTAATATGAAAACCATATTTGGACGATCACTAAGGTTATACGAAATTTCAATTTTCATTTATTCCATATGATATCTTTCATCATTAATAATGGTATTCATATCAAATGATCGATAAACATTCATATCATACAAATGTGTGTGAACATTCTGTTTTTCTTGATGTTTAGTAAAATATTGTAGTTATGATATATTATGTGAAAATAAAATGTTCTTCCAACTATAACAGATTAACTTTACATGAATAATAATAATAACATAAACATGGAAATATGATTTGATATGTCTCATATGCATCATCTACTACAAAAATGATGAAATATTTAACGTAAAATTCATACTCATTTTTAATATGATTATCATACATAAAATTATGATTCATATCCATCTTAGTAGGTAGATAAAATATTTATTTAATATAATAAATAAATAAATACACATAATTCATTCATTAACAAAGGTGGAAGTTATCGATAATTCTAATAAGGTGAAGAAAACATTTTTTATTTCAAATAATTTATGAATTATTTTATACAAATGGGTAGTTAAATTTATGAAAATAGTTCAACCACAGGTAGTAGGAATTGCCCTCTAAATTCATCCAAAATTATCACAGTTACCAATTATGGGATCACTACAACTCAAATTTTTTCATGAAAAATAAGTGCACGTCCAGAAGATAAGGTAGATGAGTCGCAAGAAACAAAGTGAAATAATAGCTATATCAGACATAAAGATGATGAGGATGATAGTGGTCTCTATAAATCTATGTTTTCATAGATTGGGAGTTTGTGAAGCACTAATAATCATTTCCTTGTGTTCATCCATAAACTGAAAAAGTAGCATCGGTACATTAATCCCTATAAGGGAATCCTAGATTAGTGTGATCAAAAGAAGTTCAACTACAATATATTAGACTCACACATGTTGTTACATCTTATAATGTCCCAATGATAAAAATTACTTATTATAGTGTTTTCTAAATCAGATTCACAATCTAGGATCATTTTAATTTTGAGTATTATATAATCAGGATATGGTCTTAAAACATTATCTCATATATAACAAGTCCAAAATTATACTGAAAACATATTTTCCCCATAATAGGATTCCTTGTAAAAATAAATCACTATTTCATCTCATTACATGTCTTCATTACGTTCAACATGACAGCTTACGTGTCCTTATAATCCTTAAGGCCAGTAAAAAAGCTTCATAAAACATGGGGTGATAACAAAATCTCAGTAATGTCTATAAAGAAATAATTACATTAGTACAATGAAAAACTGTAAAAAATTTCCTTGATAAACATAGATATTAACCAAAAAATAGATCATCATTTAAAAAAGTAAAATATATTATATTTTTCAAATAAAATTATTTCATGAATACTCATAAGAAAAAATATAATATATAATTTGATAACATTGGACATAAATATTCATAAAAATGAATAATAATATGAAAAACATCCATAAATTTCAATATTATAAATATAATATCCATATGGAAAAATCCCATACATTTTATTCTTACAACTGTAATAACCATACAACTATCTTCCATACCCAATGCATTGGGGGTTATAATGTAACCACCCATCCCTGATCTATCATGTATCCACCCATCCTTGTTTTATAACATAAAAACCCATCAACTATCCACATACTATTATATAATCATGACATATACATGATTTTAATTCACAATATTTCACACATAAAAGTACATTTTAAATCAAAATAAATAATTTAACAATACGAAATCAATCAATCCATTTTTAATAAAAAATTCAAAATCAAAATACTATAAAAAGGTGTATAAGAGATGTATTTTTATTTTACAAAAATGAAGTCATATAAAGGATTACAAATATATAATAATGGTAATTTCACCAAAGAAGTAGTTGTGGATATATATGTTAATAAACATTCCTTTTTTATTTGTACGAAAAGTCAAACGCTTTGTACAGAAATAAAAAATATACTATTTTTTTTGAAAACTGTTCATCGAATTAAAAATAGAATTAAAATATTCCTGATAATCTTTTTAAATATATATAAATAAATATGTAAAATAATATTATGAATATTAAAATTGAGAAAAATATTTGATAATTAAATCGTTAAACCTTCAATGCGTCACATACAACTTTGGACATTTAAATCATAAAATATATTAGAGAATAAATTTATAAAAACTAAAAATAAAACATTTAAAGATAAAATAGGGATATAAAATTTCATAGTATCCATTCATACACCTTATAAAATAATACATTTCCACACCATCGAGAAATTACTCAATGAATGGAGATTGAGACGAAATCCCTTACCCCGAGTCAGATTCGTGATGTATGACATTTGTATTACTAAATAATAAACACATGTTAATTATTTAAATTTTATGAAACTTTTTAAATTTTATTATTCCTTTTATATCACTTATCACTATATTATGTCAATTAATTATTTATTTATGTTCACATCTGATGTTTAGATGATATTCTGTACACGTGTCCCAAATGTCTTGGTATGATGTCTATATCCAAAATTTGTCATTAGTTCATAATCTCTCGAATAATATTCAATAAATAATAATCAAATTTAATAATTAATTATACTTTTAAATCAATCCATTTATGTATGGTTTTTTAAAATAAACAATATTGTAATCATGTAGATAATAGGTCATACGTAAGAATGAGTAATGTTTCCATTTTTGATTGATAATTATGGAATTATGGTAATTAATTTTTTTTATTTCCATAATTGACTTCAAATAATATGAATAATATTAATAATTTGAATATACTATTATATTTCATAATTGTGATGCGGTGAATAAAAACTATTCATATCCTCTCATAAAGATGATAGTTCACACTTATTCATGAATGATGTTATCATTTATATGTATATGGATGGTAATAACTTATTTGATATTTTATTATCATATAATGATAAATATGTAATGATTATCATATATAAATATTAATTTCCTCATTTATCCAGTTTTGAGATTAGGTAATGAAATATCTAATTATATATGTTCGTGGAGGTGATAGTTCACACATACGCAAGAAAGATTAATTTTTTCTCCATATGATGTTAGTGAAGATGGATTTAAGTGGTGATATTAACATATTAATATGAAATTATATTTAGTATAATGTATTTATAATATCATTATTATTGATGAATATATGATATAAATTGAAAAAGAAATAAAATTGAATCACCTTCATAAAAATGATACCTCTTCTTTAGATTATCACCTTGGATTAAACTTTTAAGAGCTCTAATGAGGATGTTTTGACTAACATAATTCATTTATAATGTGAGGATTGATTCTAGGAAGGTATTTTGGTATAAATTGGTAGAATTAAAATGGGTTTTATGGGTGAGAAATTTATAATATGCAGTTCCCTTTTATAACAGATGCGAGGGGAACTTTTGGAATTATTAAAGATATTAAATTAATATAAATTATTTTCTATTCCAAATGAGTCAAAATGATATATTTTGAATCTAGGATGAATATGGCGCAAAATATAATATTACAATGATAATTAAATTAAATTTTATTTTATTAATTCATATCTTTTTGTTATAACACATTTAACTATTATCATTTTATTGAGTAATTTACACGTTGTTGGTCAATATAATTTCCATAACATGAAAAAAGACCAATAAAATGTTATTAATGGAATTTTAGGACCTATTAAGACCATGATTCAATGGATTGTATTTTTATAAATTTTATATCATATAATAAAATATTTTTTATTTTAAAATATAATTTGTATTAATTTTTTCACTATTCAATTCTTGACATTTTTAAAATATCAATATATCAAGATATAGTCGAAAAAACTCTTTTAAAAAATCATTCACATAACACAGTGATGCAAAACATTATTTTAGGACATAAATTATATCAAATTATTGTAATTATAATATTTATAATATCATTTATTTTATTCATCTACTAATGAATCATAAACTGCATCACCATTTCACCACAATTTAATTTAATTATTTATTTCATAAAAATTATAAATAAATTACATTAATGTAGGTAAAAATATTATCTTTATAAAGGATACTTACTATCAAATATTTCACTTATATAACCCGGTATTAAAAATGTAATATTTATGAGATACTTGATTAAGCCATCTTTTTATTTTAATAAAATAAAATATTATAAATGTCGTAAACACACCCAAGTGGTTTATAAAGGCAATAAATTCATCCCAAGGATTGTCTTGGTAAAATTAAAATCATCGAAAGATATTATTACAAGTGTTATGGTAGTCTTATAATTGTCATAATATTATTTTTACCATTAATAAGTTAATTTAACCTTAAATATGGTAATAAAATTTATTACTAAACTTGTGATTCATAATGTCTAAACATAATAGAGGCCTATTTACACAATTATTAACTTTTGATTCAAAATATAGAATCCATTTTTACAAATTCAAAACACATCGTTCATAGAAATAAATTGGAAATTAATTTTATTTTTCCATAATGTGAAAACGAGTTTTCAAAGTTTGATGTTCAAAAGTTCATATGGTTTTTATATCATACGTCATTGGGAAATTGAAGAAAATAACCAATATATAATTAAATGATAAAAAATTATGTAATTATTCTTTATAAAAATTTAACAGTATTTTTTAAAACAATAAATAATTTTTCTGAGGAAATGTTTTTTAAATGAAATACATTATTTTTCAATATTCATCAAAAAATGAATCTTATTAGATAAATTCAAAAAGATAAAAAAAATTAAATTTTATGTTTTGATTCTATAAAATAGGTTTAGTTTTTAAAATATAACATAAAAATGTGGGGCATGTTTTATTTAAAATAGGTGCTCCCTCAAAAGGTGGTAAAAATACATTTTTTTTGAAAAACACATTATTTTATTTATAAATTTGGATTTGTTCTAATATATAGTCTAGAAAACACATACGATAAATTTTAGACATTATATTGAATATATCACATATAAATTTCCTTAATATAATCCAACAAGGGTGATTTTTTTTTATAAAATAGACTTGTGCACATTTAAATAGTTGTTCAGAATAACATTAACTTTTATTTTAAAAAAGGTTTTACAATCATTTTTAATTATTATTTCATTAATGAATTAATTATATAAATATGTTTTAACAATGTTTTATTACTTCAATTAATACAATTAATTCATGTGATTCCAATGGCTATATTTCAATGTCATCAATTTAATATTATTTAGTTGTTTGTTTATGGTTGTAGTGGTGTATCCTGTATGATACCAAACATAGTGTTTCCTTTTAAAGACACGAAATGTTACAATATTTTCCCATTTATCAATTTCATTTTCAAATTATGAAATTTGGATGGAAAAATATGTTTTGACCTCTAAAAATTCCATTATTGAAAAACCTTATCGGAAGAAGGATTAATAAAACATGAACTTTAAAATAATGAAAGGGAAGAATTATGGTCACCTGAGATAACACATACTAGGTATCAACATAGAAAAACATAGTAATGGAAGATAAAACTAACCATCATGTTATGGTGGGGACTTAATGATATATTGGTTGTGAGAAAGGTAACAATCAAAAAACTGTATATCTACGATTGGTTAAAAGGTAATTGATTCCTTATTGAGAAATGAAATCTAATAAAAATTTTTAAGATCATTTCCATTGATTTTTGGAATTAATTTACATAATTAATGATAACATAAAGAAAGATATTTTTTGAAAATTATAATTGCATCCTTTACTCAATTTTCAACATATACTTGTCCTTTTCACTAAATGGTTATTTTTCATGTCTTAATTTTCATGTCGGATGCACTAGAATCAACATCTAGAGAAGAATCTAATCAAAAAACAATTAAAAATATATTTCTTGTATATTTAAACATTAACAAAACAAAAAATTGTTAGTTTATGATAATATAACTCCCTAAATATAAACAAATTTAATATAATGAAAAAAAACTTTAATCTCCAAAATTCATCAATGTTTCTCAATGTTCAAAAAAACTTATTAAATAAATAACTATCTTTAAAATTTAAATAATATATTGTAACTAACATTAAAATAGAAAAATTTGAAGTATTTCACCAGATAATCTTCGAATATATATTTCAAAATTTATATCTAAATAACAGCAATTACCCTTGATGTTACATACCAAGAAAGACTTATCATAATTTCAAATTCACCAAGATAGGTTTTTTATTTCCCTAAATAACCTGAATCACCACAAATCCACAATATCAAGATATAGTTTTTGAAAAATATAATTCAATGTTAATTTATCAAATAAAATATTGTAGTATTACATTAAACCTGATATTATATTATTCTTAAAATAAAAAATTTCTTATAAAAGAACATTAATCAATTAATCACCAAATCATTTCTTAATCCCAAGGTTATCTATTTATTAAAACATGGGTTTCGAAAATAAATTTTTTCATTATCAATGAACTCATTTAATAATAATACAAAAAATCATACTCACCTTAGACTTCATGTAGTACAATGGTATATGATTCACCCATGACTCCCTTTGGTTGTGGGTTCAATTCCTATGGACTTTTTAGAGATGAAGTTATGTCACCCATCTTTAATTTTGTCTTATTTATATGACTATATCATTCTTATAACATTTATAAATTATGATAATGTCCTAAAAATTAATAGTAACATGTATTATGCTCAATTTTTCTCTCATAAATTTCATTTGAAATACCAAAATGTAATAACCCATAATTTGTTTTGGATGAGTAGGTGTTTGAAAACTCAAACAATTTCATGTATGTTATTTAAATTATAATAGAGATATAAAAAGAATTTGAAAAATCTTTTTTAATAATAGTGAGGTTAAAATCATCAGAGAGGGATTAGATGGTTTTAAGGGATCAATTTCCTTCTATATTGACAAATGATCCTTAATCTAATGAAATGATCATCAAATAAACATGAAATAAATTATTAAAAGAACAATACTCTATAGGGTAACGATATTAACATAAAATTCTTATAACACTCTTATCGATAAACCTCCTTATATCTTAGTTGAATTAGTATTTAATCAAATCTATAAATATTACAATATTTCATGAATGATTTCCTTATAATAACCTTAACCTACACCCCGGTAACATCTGAACCTCTAATTTTATCTATACCTTTCCATTTGTACCACATATAAAGACCCCAACATAAATAATATTTATTCTTGTTTATAACTAGAATTTACATTTTAAGATATTTTCCATTAAGATTTTAATATAATTACAAAAAATAGTAAAATTTATAACCAAAAATTACATGTGTACACTTATACTCAGTATCCATTTTCCCCCAAAAGAAACCCTTATAAAATTACACATAACTTATTTTCATGCACATATTCTTGAATTTAGCTAGACATATTCTATGTACTTACAGAAAACAATACATATGAAAATCATTTTAAAACATTAGAAGAGAATAAAATCATGGTATAGAGCATAAAAAACATTAGTTTAGTGAAAACCAATAAAAAATTTCCTTAAAAATATACATTTTTTCCCAAAAAAATATATCCTTATTTAAAAAATTTATTATCTTACCTTTTCAAAATCAATTATTTTGATGAAAAATCATAATAAAACATATAATATATAAGTAGGTATCAATGGACATAATCATACATAAAATGGAATAATCAAATAGCTGACATCCATAGATGTCCCTCTTAAAAATGGAATAGTTGAACGAAAAGCATCTAAACATTTCACTCTTACAAATGGAATATCCATACGATTGATATATATACCCAATGAATTGGAGATTATAATATACCCCCACATCGTTGGATTATCACATAAACGCCCATTCTTATTTAATCACATAATAACTTCCAAATTTTCATTCACTATTATATAATCATAACAAATAAAGGATTTCAATTCCCATCATTTCACTAAAAAAAGAATCACAATCATAAATTTTGAAATAATCAATTCATTTTCAAAAACATATTTCAACCTCAAAATACCCATAAAAAAGTAATTAGAGATTTATTTTTCTTTAAAAAATATTATTTTTATTAGAGGAAGTCAAATATAAAATAATGTTTATGGTGGTGGATATGTCATTTTAAACATATACGTTAAAAAACATTCTTTAGTTGTTTGTAATGAAATTAAAATACTCAGCATATATTGCATAAAAATATTCCCTTTTGAAAACAATAAATTGTATTTAAAAATAGATATGATATTTTATTTATGACCATTTTATATCCATATAAATAAATATGTAAAATGAAATCAAGAATATTTCCAGAGAGAATTTTTTTAATAATTAAATATGTAAACATTCATGATATCTTGTAAAACATTGATCATTTAAATGTTGATATCAATGATTGAATAAATTTAAAAAAACATTAAATAACATTTTTATAGATAAAATATGGATATTAAATTTCATAGTATCCATATATACAAGTTTTCAAATAATAAAGGTACATATAATCAATAAATGGATCAATGAATGGATATTGAGATGAAATCCATTACCTTAGGTTTGATTCATTATGTATGTTATTTATCATCCAGAATAAAAAAATTTGTTTCATTATTTACTTACTCGAGAAATTTTTTTGTGTTTACTATAACTTTTATATCACTTATCACTATATTATGCCAATTACTTAATTATTTAAGTTCATGTTAGATGTTTTGATGATATTCAGTACATGATTCCAAAATGCCATGGTATGATTTATACTGCGAAAAGTTATCATTAATTTATCATATCTTGATATATATTAATGAAATAATAACCACTTTTAAAAATTAATTAAACTTTTAAATGAAACCATTTATTTATGGTTAAAAAATGTACAATGTTATAATCATGAAGATGGTAGTCAACATGTATGCATGAGTAAAATTCCCATTTGTCATTGATCAATATGGAAAGAAGATAAAAATTATTTTATCATCCCAAAATGATAATCATATCATAAATATCATATTAAATTATTAAATTTACATATATATATCATAATAGATATTTTTTGATGAAAAAATAATTACATCGCTTTATGGAGGTGACAGTTCACAAGTACACAAGAATGTTATTATCATTTTTATGTACATGTATGTTAAGACTGTAATTCATATATTATTACCATATAATAAAAATATGACATTAGTATAATATATAAACATTAATTCCACCATTTGAACAAGTATAGAGAGATGGTACGGGAAACCAAATTATGTCATTCTTGGAGGTGGTAGTGCACAAATACGCAGAAATGATTAATTATTTTCCCATTTGGGGGAATTGGAGATTTATTTATGTGATTATATTATGATAATAATATCTAATTGTTTTGAGGATACTTTAATTATTATATCATCATATTTGATGATTATTTTCAGGATGTGGATGAAGAAATAAAATAGAAACACTTAAATAAAAATGATACCTCTTATTCAGGTGATTGCCTTTGATTAATGCATTGAAGCCTCTAAGGAGGAGGTTTTCAAAATACTAATGCCTCTATAATGTGAGCATATATTTTAGGAAGGAATTTATGAAGAAATTTCCTGATAGAATATGCGTTTGAAGTGTGATGAAATTATAGGAAGTGGTTTATTTATATTATAGAGGGGAGGAGAACTCATTAGATTATTCAAAATATTAAATTTATATATAATAATTTTTTATTCCCACAAGGTAAAAATTTATTTATTTATAATTTATGATGAATATGTGTATAAATATAATAATACAATTAAAATCAAGCTTTTTTTGAATAACTTTTTAATTCTTATCAATTTTTTACCCCTCTAACTCTTGTCATTTTATTCAGTATTTTTATAATTTAAGGGTCAATAAATTTACTATAACATTAATAAAGATCAATATAAGATTTTTTATGAAATTTTAGTAAATATTTATAATATGGCTGAATATTTTATTTTTTTAAATTTTAACACCTTTAACCAAAAAATTATATTTTAAAATACTATTAGTGTCAATTTTAATACTATTAATTTCTTGACTTATTAAAAATATAATAATTTCAAGATACAGTCAAACTAAAACATTTAATATATCAATAACATTTCAATTTTGTAAAAAAATCTTCTATTACATAATTTATTTAATATTATATTTTTTATAATATTTTTAATATCATATATTTGATTCTAATATTAATGAAGAAATTTGTGCATCCTCATTATGTCACCATTTAATTTAATTATTTATTTTCTAAAAATTAAAAATAAATTTAAATAATTTAGTTAATAATTCTATATTTTCAAAAAGCATTTATAGTCTATGATAACACTTATATATCCCCATATTATAAGTTTTATATTTATGAGAGGCATGATTATGACATCTTTGTCATTTCATTAAATAAAATATAATAAATTCCACGAATGCACACAAGTGTCATACAAAGGGAATAATATCTGGCAAATGATTTTATTGCTAAACAAATCATCCAAAAAAATTGTTATTATTTTTAGGGTAGTATTTTTATTATTCATAATATTATTTTTACCATTAATTACCCAATTTACCATTAAACGTGATAATAAACATTATTTATAAAGTTACTATTAAAAATGGAAAAAAAATAAAAGGGGCATATTTAAATAATTTTAAAATTATTATTCAAAATATGGAATCCATTTTTAAAAATTACTAACATTAAATTTTTATGAATTTATTGAAAATTATTCCCACTGATAGAATAAGAGAAATGGTTTTTTAAATAAAAAAGTTCAAAACATCACATGGTTTTTATATCAAATTTCCTTTTAAAATAGATTAAAATGACCTATATTATATTAATTGATAAAAAATGATCAAATTATACTTTCAAATAAATAAATTGTTTTTAATACTATAAATAATCTTGATTAAATAATATATATCAATTAAAATGAATTATTTTTCTGTATTCATCAAAAATGAATCTTATCAGTGATATATCAAAAATATAACCAATGTAAATTTTTTTTTCACTCATGAAAATAATAATTTTATTTTATAGAATATAATTTATAAAACATAAAAAATAATATTTAATACAAGTGTTCCATCAAAAAGCATCAAAACATCATTTTTTTTAAAATACATCTTTTGCTTGAAAAATTGGGGTTATTATCTTACCATGTCTATAAAAAATAATATTAATTTAAAACATATATTGAATATATTAAATATAAATTTCATTAATATAATCCAAAAAATAGGGATTTTATTCTTATAAAATAAACTTATGCACATTTAAATGGATTTTCAGAAAAACATTTCCTTTATTTATCGAACATTATTTAAATTAATATATAATAAATTTCCCACAAAATAATTAATTATATAAATATGTGTAAATAATATTTTTAAAAATTTAATTAATAATGGTCATTAGATTCATTAAAATAGATAGATTTTAATGGTTTCATGTAAATATTATTTTGTTTGTAGCCTATGCATGATGTGGTGTATCTTGTATGCTATCGAACATAGTGTTTCCTTTTAAAAACTAAATATGTTAAAAAGAAATTTTCGTTTCAACATTCAAAAACTCCCAAATATATTTGTTTCTTATATAAATATAAAATATCTTATTAAAAATTCTAATAAACTTTCGCCCTTACTCATATGAATCACTTACATACTTATATCAATCTACTCATAACTAATAAATCTTTAAGTTAATATAATTTTTTAAATAGATTGAAGATGAATAATTAACTTGTTAATTAAGTGGTTCGAATTAATGAATATTTAAAAGAATTTATCATTTCAAAGAACAATTTTTATTATGTATTCTGATTTTTAAACATAATAAATTTAATTGATCGATGAAGTACCCATGGGTTAATGTTATATATTTTTTGAATTGGTTTTCAATGTAAATTGAAATTGAAGTGTCTTAAAGAAGTGTGTAGTTATAGTTATAAATAATTGGACATGAAATTGCTTAATTTCCTTGTTTTGGTAAATTAATGTGGAAGAGTTGGATGCTTTGTGAGAATTCCATCCCATTATATGGATGATGAGAGTGTTTGTGCACTAAAAAAATTGTTGAGGGTGGAGAACAATATAAAATTTTGAATAGAAGTTAGAAGATTATATTATTTTTTAACCATTTGAGATGGATTTTATAAACTATATATTTAAAAGATTAATTATTTGTAGAAGCTTTCTTGAGTTTTAGGGAAACATTTCTTGAGTTACATAGCATATTTGAGGTTAATATATGTGAATAATATATCCTGTATAATGGTTTTTTAATTATATAATGAGTCGAGGTAGTGTGGTATATTGAAATACTCTATTGTGACTAATTTATATTAATCAATGGGAATTGAAATGAGTTAAAATTAGTTTAAAATTATTTTGATAACTCACATAGATATTGGATGATAATTTAATTTGAATTCAGATCATGTGATGTGTCATCTATGATTTTCTGTGTATCTAAATTAATCTAATAGAGAATGGTGTTTCTGAGGTAAATGTTTGGAAGAAAATACAACTCATCATTTGTGTGGAAATGAATCCTCAACACTATTATCACAAATTATGATAATATTATCTGAAGAATTTATTTCCGTATGCATAGATCAACTCTGCATAAACATCATTCCTTCTCTATGTAAACATATCCAAGACCCATTTAATGATGCTTTTTTATCTATACAAGTATGACCCATGTCATTTATGCATTATCTGGGTATACATAAATTTTTGTCAGGACCATACCTCATTCGTGTAACCATATATTTAAATCATAGAACACAATATTTATCATGAAATAATGAATCCTTAGTGAATTATTGTCATTCCTTATTTTATGTAATAAATAAAACCTAGATAAAATAATACAATTCTTCCAGATATAATGAGAGCAAAAAATTTAAAAATTTTATGAAGGGAATTAATAATGATGACTCCAAATAAACTAATTAATGTACAAAAAAACATGGCAGTTTTCTAATCCTTACATCAATAATTAATTTTATGAATAATAAATGATATGGAAGATGAGGAAATCAATACTATTTATATTTTTAATTTCTTATGTATATATTTGAATTTTAATATTAGTGATTTAAATGAAAATAAAATATATATTTTTTCCAAGATACTATGTAGTGTTTTAAATACCAGAAAATCTATTTTTACACAAAAATGAAAATAAAAATTCAATTGAGTTGATGTTATTGTTTATAGATTTAAAATAAATTTAGACAGGTTTTTGGAAAATAAATCACGCCACAATGAGAAAACTCTATGTTAAATCTATTGATGATGTTATTTTATACAACTAAAATGAGTTTGTTATTTTCTGATATTAGAAAAAGATTTTGAGAATAAAGAAACCCAATCCTATTGTTTGAAATCTGAAAGAACCATTATGATGATACAAGAAGAAAAAAATAATGGAGATCATGGGAATAGTCAAATTTTATTCATTTGACATGAAAGATCTCATTAATATGGTGATCATGAAGAGATTACATGTTCACAAAGAATTATCTTATTGGACATGCATATTATATCATAAAATATATATCTTTAAGGGAATTTGATATGACTCAACTAAATGAAAATATAGCCACCAGTACTAATGAAAAAGATAAAGAAGTAGTATGTGGATGTGTGTGTTGTTGACATATGAGTGTTGAGAGAATTAGTGACATCTCTATTAAGATAAATAAGGATATGGTGTTTAATACTATAGACAGGAAGAACCACGAATCATATAAAAAAGTGAAAATATTACACAATAAGTAATAACCAAAAAATCCTAATCTAAATACAAATCATACTATCATAGCATAAATCCATTTCTAAACTGAAATTTTTTGCAACATTTCATTATATTCACTAAATATTTAATATTTTATTAAGGTTAATCTTATAAATTAAATGAATTTGAAAAATTAAACATCATAAAAATAAGGAAATTATTAGTAGAAAACTAACAAAAAATATTTATCTCCTGAATGTGCATAAAAAACATATATATTTTCCCAAGATGAATTTTCTATTTTGAATTTTATCATACTAGTTATTTATTTCTTAGGTGAATTAATACCATTTTCATAATGAAAGAAGTAGTGTGATGATCCAAAAATTGACACAAGGTAAAAGAGTATTCTTGTATCACCTAACATGATGTGATGATTCGAAAAGTCACTGCCTTGGGACTGAAAAATATGTGGAATATACGTTTCAAAGACTAAAACTCATAATGAGTCCAAAACATTACAGGGGATAATTTAAATTTAAGGATGGGGGTTTTATCATCTTGTCTTGTAAAATCTATAATACTCGAATTAGGAGTAGGTATATTAATCTTTGAACCCATGAGAGAACCAGGACAATAAAAGGCCAGAATAATGCACACTGTAGAACCCTGACAAGAAAGAAACAAGAGAGGAGGTTAAAAAAATAACATACCTTGGATTAGAGGAATGATTTTTCTGGGAGAATTTCACGGGGGTTTGATGACAGGAGTGAACTTATGTGAAATCATAATAGGATCTACTGAAATTATTTTGGTTAGGGTTCATTTGAAATGATTCGGGGGGGGGGGGGGGGGGGTTGTCATAACTTCTAATAAAGAACTAATAATGATAACATTTATCATCACTAAAATAATTAATATTGATCAAAGGAATCCTTATTAGCACATCATTAGAACTATTAAAATCCAAATTTATCAGTGCTTTTGTTTTAAAAATTATATAGATACAATTTATTATGGATTTTTAGTTTTACTCAAAATATATATTTATTAGTTGCAAAGAAGTGATGTTAAAAGGATTTCTTTATAAGCATTAGTACTTTATCACTGATAAAGGATATATAATTATAGTTATATTTAAATATGTATATAAATTTTTATATATGATTATAAATGTATTTAAAAATTTATATATATTGATATAAATATATATATAATAGATATGATACATATATTCATTAATTATTTATAATTATTATAATATTATAATTATTTAAATATATAATTATTTTTATAATTATATAAATACATTTTTTTTAAAATTATATTTATTTATTTATAATTAGAAATATATAATTTTATAAATAAAGTAAATATATATTTATAAATATATTTAATAATAAATAAAATTTTGAATATATATATATAAATATATAATTATCTACTTATAATTATATATATATTTATATAATTATATACATATATGTAATTAGTATATGTAATTATTAATATAAACAACATAATTATATTCATTATTGAATATATATTTATTATACTAATAATGGTTCAGCCATAGGTTCGAAAACCAATGACCCCGAAAATTAAATAAAAAAGCTTAAAGGTACAACGAAACTGAAGGAAATGTTTACATGTGAAACAACACACCCAGACAGAAAACTAAACAGACACATGAAATTCCCAGTTATTACCTTTTTCTGGGCCGACCATGACCCTGGGATCCTCCCCGGTTAGCTAGATATCACCCTCTTCCCCTTTTCATTGCTGGTTCATCATCCATCTCCAGAACCTCAATCATGTGCAAGTCTCTTTCTTCATTAGGAAATTCACTATGCAACATTGGTTGCACAACCTCAATATGGAAATAAAATCCTGATGAGAAGTATCATGAGTAGGCTCCTCATGCTCATGAGGAGCTTCCCTTGAATCCTTGGTGTCAGCCTCACAAACAGGAAGGTCCACCTCCTTTGGGGCCTCCAGACCATCAACAGAAGAAAGCGTTGAGGAGGAGCACATTCGGTTACGACATCCCGCATTCTTGAGTCCTTCATGATTAAGTAGATCTATCTCATGGGTATTAATAGACTCTAACGTTGAAAAAAAATTGACATCTGGTTTTCCCGTTCCTAGAAACTACACACTATTAGGTGTAGCCATTGGGACAACATTCTTATTCCCCCCTACTCCATTGGGGGAGATCTCACAAATTCCAGAACATGACTAGTTGAATTACCATATTCTATGTTAATAGGGGGAAATCATGCCATACTCACACCCTATGTAGAAGCAGAAGGTCAGAGAAGACCCTCTCCCCTGGAACAATTTTTAGGCCACCAGACGTCTCCACCGAAGTATCCACCTACACATCAAACTGAATCCCATGTTTAATAGCAGCATCACCTACAACATTATTTTCCATCCTCAAAACCGCTTACTTCAAAGAATCCACATTGGATACCAGTACCTCAACCTGATTCCCCTGTTGAACAGAAGAATCTCCTGCAGCAGACATATCCAACCTCGGGTCCACAACATTCACACTGACCATCTGCACCTCATCATGTGTATCTGGACATGCCCTTGGATTCTAGGGAAACACCTATTGGAAGCCATCAGTAGCTCTTTGATCATACTTATCCAACATCATGTCTACAACTAGTGAAGATTAGTGGAACTTGGTACGACTGACAACCTGTTGGCATATTCTCCTTGGACGTATCCCATAGTAGTGAACCAAGTAAAATGTGGTATGTCGTCTCTCTACATGTGAATGTTTGCTTTCTATTCATTTCCATCATACAGGTTTAACAAGTTCCCACGAACGTGGGAAAAAGATCCATCACTTTAAAAGCAAAATTTGACACCATGATTCACCCCTCCCCTCTCAGGGTGTCCTGGGGTCCTAAAAAATCCATCATTCATGAAAACTACCAAATAAATTTCTAGGACAATAAAAAGTTGATAATTAATATTATATTACATCATAAAAATTTACATTATTGCGACCCATTAATTATGGTTTAATGTGTATATAGGCTAAAAATAACGATAGAAGAAAAAATAAATGTTCTCTTACAAATAAAATTCTAGAATTGACCTTTCAACCAATGCTTTTTTACATACATTTTTGGTTATTTTTACCTTCATTTCTCATATAGTTACATCTATTAGAACAATATTGGTCATACAAATTTTTCATTATATGGAAAATAAAAAAGAAAATTTTATAATAAATTAAAGAAATATGGGTAAAGCATTCACTAATTTATATAAAATAAAATTGAATCTTGTTGGATCCTACTCTTTGCATCATAGTTCATTATCTCCACACTTGATAAAAAGAAGATATTATTGCACCTCATCCAAAATCAAATAATTTATCCAAAAATTATTTATAATTGGTTTACTATTTCCAAAAGTAAAATGAATATCATGAATTTTTTATCGATAAATATGATCATTCTAACACTTCAATCCAATTTAGAGACATAGGCATCTAGTAACCTTAAATGTGAAATCTACTAATAGAATAAAAAAATTATCTTTAGAAACTATATAATCCACTTCCATCTTCCTTAATTCTAGTGATCATTCATTTACAAGAAATCCGATTATCTAGAAATATGTATATTTTGGAATGAGCCAATAATTCCATTACATTATCTTTAGTATTACCCAGCATGTCAAAAACAATATTAAATATTTTATCAATATATTTTTTCACAATATGAATGAACAGTAAAATGTGATTAAATAAAAAATCATATCAATATAGAAAATCACAAAAAAAACGTCAATTTAATCCAATTAATATATTACTTAATCATATCAATTTATTGTTAATGCAATGTTAGTTGAACGATAATGAGAGTCAATTAAGAGATAATAGAGTTTAAATCAATACAATAGATCATTACCTGAGGTTAATCTATTTAAATTTTACTTTTAATTAAATTATTTATGTTATTATAGAAATTTCTATATGTAAGATTAAATATATGAGGAAAATCTACAAAACAAGATTTTATTAAATTAAAAATCACCCACATTTTATTATAAATCATAAAATACAAACATGATATGTGACCATGTGTACACTATCAAGAAAAAATTATATACGTTGGTAAGTCATTAATTATCTACATTAATGAAACCTTCATTATGAAAATCAATTTCTCTTCAACATCATATCTAATAAAACAATTTCATAAAAATTAATATTACTCATCAATAAAATGATTCATATAAACATCTTATATTATCTTTTGGATGCCTATGAATAAATATTTTCAAAAAGACAAGTGGTTCATTCTTCAATATCCAAGGATGCATGTTCACTTAATTTATAAATATGGTCCAACATAAATAATTATTAAAATATGTTCAAAATATTTTTCAAAAATTAACAAAAATATCCAATCAAACATTATGAGATTATGATGGAAAATAGGGATGCACATAATAAAAAATATTCAATGAATAACTATTAAAAAGATTATTTATGCTTTTACCAATAGAAAAAATGAATTTGTTCCATCACATTTATAACATTATGATGTGAGACATAAATAATTTCGTAAATGTAACTGTATATAAGATATATCTCAACTATTTTACGATAAAAAAGTTGGACATTAATTTTTGTTAATCTTTGTTCCTTGATTTTCCACATGTAGTAAAATTAACAAATGACTCATAGTCACCATAATATAGGATTCAATAATTTTAACATGCATGAATAATTTCATAACAAAGATCCTCATTATTAAACAACCTCTATCTTTTAATGAAATTTATAGGTAATTAAATTCCCTAGGGTAACAATGATATAAACATAAAACTATATGATCAAAATAACTATTAGGAATTCCATCATCTGATTTAATACCAATAATGTTTTTAATTATTTCAAATTTAGTTATATTGTAACCAGGTTATAATATATCCTTAGTAGAAAATGACAAGTAATAGCATTTAGATGGTTCTAAATCATTATATGAATTATCATTATAGGTTTCTATTTATTGAATAAAATATTTAAAAACCGCATATTCTAATGTTTGGAAAGGTGATTGATCTAGAACCAAATAATTTATTTATTCTCTTTAATAATTATCACCTTTTCGATTCCAAAAGAAATAATATTTTAAAAAAAATTATTATAATATAACAATCATTTTTAAATATTTCAAATCTCTTTAGAGAAAATTTATTACATAAAAACATAATTTTCCCCACACAAACATGTATTGTTTGGATGATGAAAATGATAAAAAAAATTCGACACCCTTAGTATGTATAACATTTATGTGAGGACCACATCTATTTTAGTAATGATTTATCCAATCATGATATGAAAACAAATTATGACTACATCCTTTTTATATAGTTTAAAAAAAATATTTTATATGATTAAATTGACTGAACGAACATATGATTTGAGAAAAGTATCATAAAAGTAAAAATTTACTATATAAATTTAATTTTTACATATTATCGATAATTACTAAAAATGTGATATTATTTCTATCTAATAATATATTAGTGAATAAAATCATTAATTTGAAATTATTAAAAATTATTATAATTTAATAAAAATTATTACTAATTATTACTAATTGTCAACGAAGAGTATTAACTATTTCTTATTTTTACTATATGTTGGTAAAAATTACTATTGGTAATTATTAACAATTTTCTGTAATTATTTTATATTTATTGATAATTATTAAAAACTATTATTATTTATTTGTAATTATATTTATTTATTTATATTTACTAATAATTATATCTTATCATTACATGCAAAGGAATACAAATACGCAGATATGTTTTAGTTTATTTGATCATAACTTCTTTTTTAACATTCAATAATATTGAATGATCTTTACAACTACATTAGTATTCCTTTTACGATGGATGGGAAAACCATTAATTATACCCTCATGTAATATGTTAGACCCCAAGTTAATTCCATCCATGAGGAACCCCTCCCAGAGGAGGACGCCATTATTGATGAAGGGGGTAAATTGTATGATAAAATTGGATATATATCTATAAATTCACTTTAAAATTACTCTATGTTTCTAGGTCATGCCATTTCAATATTTATAGTTTCAAATTGTTCATTTTTATTTCTTATACTATGAATGTATGAAAGTGTCTTTGATAAAAAGAAGGATGAGGTATCTTTAGAGAACCCTCAGATGGCCATATAACTAATGGATGATAAACATTATCAGATATAGGTTTCTATGAAGGATTATATCATCACTACATTTTAGTTTATAGAGACCCATTCCACTAATAAAGATAATCGTAGAAAGATCACGACTAAGCGGTAACCAATTATCAATGCTGAAAATGTCACAACTCATGTAGGTGATGATGTGCCATTCCACTTTGAGACATTCATGTTTTTTAAAGGGACTAGTACCCAAGAGAAATCGAATAGAAAATCAGGAAAGAAAATAACTCTCTGGTATGTCAGAACTGTGACACCAAACCTACCTGCTATAAACAAGGAATATTTTTTTTAAAGAATCTCTTCCAGATAAAAATAAAATGTTGGTTGCATATGAGGATTTAGAGAACACTTATAGGGAGATTATTTTTCACGATGATATCAACATCTTGACTATTCGTGATAAAATCAAGAAAGTCTCTAATGATAGAAAAGGTAAAAATAAGGTTTTATAATTTTATACAATTTTCTAAAAATAATATAAGTGACCTACTTTGGAGACTGTTGGAATAAAACCCTACCATTATTTTATAGGGAGAAATTATAGTCCATAAAATTAATGCTCTCTGAGTTATTTACCCTTGTAATCACTTATTATACTTTCAAAAATGGGTAGATTCATGTATCGGTAGGGGTCTAAAAAGTGGATACTAGGTTTAAACGTACAAATTTTTCTGTTAAATATTAAAAATAGGATAAAAAAACTTTTAAAAATATGGTTTCTATTAAAAATTGAATGGATGATTTGAGGGATCACCTTGGGAACCTTAAAAATCTCTTAATAATAATGGAGATATTTCATAGAAGGCTACCACAATCCAAGGTTTGGTGGTAAATAATTACATTTTGAATTATTTTGTATCTAAATAAGAAATTTCTAGATGTTCTTTAATGTTGTCCAATTACACTATTATGGTTATGGGTATTTTGGATATTTTAGATGTGAAGTGAATTAATTTTCTCCAAACAACAAGACTCATTCGATCCTGGTCTAATAGAAGGTACATGAACACATTCTTCCCATTAAAAATTATACTAGTCTACATTAAATTTTAAATATATCCAATGGTAATGATGTTTATATTGTGTAATTTTTTAATTTTCAAGGAATTATCTAGGTAAAAAGAAAATAATCAATCAATGGGATTTTAAATTCAAAGATAAATTCTGAAATAAAATTATTATTAGAGATTTCATGTTTAGATGGAAAATATTTTCCTCAAAACTATGGTGGCTCTACCCCAACAGATGAAAACACTGACCCTCAAGCAGATGATGACATAGCAATGTAAAATAAAAAACCTTGAGAAGGTTCTATCATCAAAGAGGATGTTATAATGGTCATTCTCATTTAAATAGATAGATAATAATCTCTTATTTCATAGGTTTTCTTCTTCACATCTCTTTGTATTAGTGGGTTTTCAATATTTTATGCATGATATCTCCCTTTGTACTTTGTTTTTATTTTATATTCAATAAATTTTATGACCATAGGCTATAACCCACAAATTTTTCTATCATAGTATTTCTAATTATTATAATTTATAAATAATAATTTCTAATTATTACTAAATATGACTTATTATTTGTAATTATATTTATTTATTACTTTCAATGACTAATTATTATAAATTATTACTAATGAATAAAAATTATTGATAATTCCTAAATATTTATCGACAAGTATAAATAATTATCACAATTTATTTTTAAGTATTACTTATTAAAAAATATTATCAGTAATTATTACTAATTATAAAAAAATATATCTAAAATTATTACACATTTATACTATTTATTTGTAATTATTATTAATAATGAATAATTATAACAATTTATTAATAATTTAAAATATTTATTACAAATTACATACTATTTATCAGTAATTATTACTATTGGTTACGAATCATTAATTATTATAAATAAATATCTGTAATTATTTACTATTTACTTGAAATTATAACTTATTGCAAATAATTCCAGCTAATTAATTATAATTATTACTAATAATTAACTATTACTCAAAGTTAGTTACTTATTATCAGAAATTATTAATATTTTTTATGAATTATAACTAATTAGCGGTGACCATTTACTATTTATCTGTATTTAGGTTTCATTATTTACCATTTATCGGTAATTATTACTATTTATTAAAAATTATTAGTATAATATAATATTTAATAGTAATTATTTCTATTTATTTCTAATTATTACTAATTACACATAATTATTACTAATTATTGGTAATTATTAAAATTATCAGTAATTTTTACTAATTATTAATAATTATCAGCATCTATTACTAATTAATTGATAAATTTGTTGTAATTGATAAAAACTGTTGATAATTATTAGCAACTATTACTTATATTTGGTAATTATTTACAATTTATTGGTAATTATTAATATTTATTAATATTTATTACTTACATTAACAAATTATCAATAATTATTTACTATTTAGCAATAATTATTACTAATTAATAAAAATTAATTATTTTCATTAACAATAACTGACAATTATTACCAATTATTACTAATTATTGATAATTATTTTCTATTTATCAAAAATTATTACTAATTATTACAAATTATTACTTCCAGAAACTATTTCCAACTATTACATACAAATTGTAATTATTACTAATTATCATATTTTTTTACTATTTATAACTAATAATGAGTACCTATTACAAATTGGTACTAATAATTGGTAACTAAGAATAATTATTGATAATTATTACAATATATTACTAATTATCACTCTTTATCTATAACTAATATAAATTACTTATAATTACTATTAATTGTTTCTAATTTCTTATACTTTCTACTATTTAATACTAATTACATCTTAATATGAAAAATTGTTACTAATTATTTACAATTACAATAACTTAATAAACATTATTAATTATTATTTCTAACTATTAATATTTATTCTTAATATAAAAAATATCTATAAATTAAAAATTAAAAACTTAAAAAAATTCTTTACAAACAATTTTTATTATAATAAAATAATGATGTGATCCAGAAAACATTAATGAAAAAATTAATATTTATACAACTACTACAGATCACCCTTTTATCAGTACTAAAAAAACCCTTTATCAGTTTAAAAAAGAAATTATATTCTAAATGTTGTTTAATGAGTTTCCCTTTAATGAGTGCTCAAACTAATTGAGACAAAGGCCCCTTTTATCACTGCTATCAAATGCAGGTAAAATAGTCCTCTTTCAGTAATAGAAATCCCTTTTAAAAGTAAATAATTCGTTAATTAATGAGAGATTCATAGGGAGATGAACACCCCACCCTTTATCAGTGGTCGATCCATCTTTTATCAATACTCATCATGGTCCTCCTTAAACTTTATCAACACTAGAAAAATATTCTCGTCCACACACGCATCTTCCATCACTTGGATTCAAACATTGGACCTCCACTCTCATGAACTTTTGCCTTGACCACTCTTTTATGTTGTTTGGTTATTTATTTTTTTGACATATCTCTTACATTATATATATCCAGTTACATTTTTATCAATATATTTATCTATATATTTATTAATATATATTTGTATTTGTATAATATTTTAAAAATCATTTTTATATAAAATATGTTAGTGTATGTGTTTATAAATAAATACATATGTGTGTCTATAAATATAATTGTACATAATTATTTTTATTTACATATATTATATATTAGTATAAAAATATAAATATTTATATATCAGAATATAAAGATAAATATATATCTATTTTTTAATAAAGACACACACAAATATATATATATTATATACATTGTGTGGGTATATAAATATTCTTAAATATAAATAGAGACACACAAAATATATATTTATAATGATATTTTACATATTAATATGTTTAAAAATATATCTATAAAACTAAATTTTTAACTATTAATATATACTAATTGAAATATATGGTTATATATTTAATTATAAATAACACTAAAATATGGGAAAAACATTTTTAAATATACAATATCAATTTGAGTGTATTCCAGAAGAATAAATTGATCCTCCCAGAAAAAGTATAGCGAGAACACCTTAAACGATATATACATTAAATCAAATGTTCAAAATTTAACATTCCCTAACAAAAAACATAGTTTTGGAGGATTGTCAAGACTTTTGTGCATTAGAAAACATTGACCATGATTTCGTCAAGTCACCATGCCATAATTCATTTAACAAGATTCAATCTGATATGTAGTGAAGCTCAAACAGACACCCAGATCAAATGTTATGACCTTTTAGATTTTGAATCATTTTTTCAATTTATTTTATATCATTTATTAATTAATTTAATTTTCTGTATCAACATATTTTTATTAATTTAAAATTAAACAATATTAATTATATATTTTTTAATTTATATTATTATTTAACTATTTTATACTCTAATTTGATAGTAATTATTTTTTATATTGAGGTTTATTTTATATTTTTTATTATATAAACAGTTTTGTTAAAATATATTATATCTCTACCCATACAAAAATATATATATATTTATATGTTATTTTGAATGAAATATAATTTTTTTAGGATATATAATATTAATTATTGCTAAAAACAATTTTTTCACTATTAAAAGTAGTACTATTTTCAATGAAAAAACACTAATAAAGGGGGTATTTTACCATTGTTGTTTTACCATTGATAAAGGGTGGCACTAAATAAACTAGAATCTATTTTAGTGTGCATAACAAAATTAGAAGAGAAGGGCAGAAATTATGACATATGAATGATGCTTGAGGACATTATATAGGATTGATTAACTTCGATGAAGTAATTGTTAGAAAATTTTTTCACAAATACTTTTATTTGAGATAAAATTCGCCATAAATATTGACCACCATAAATAGTTATAAAAAATGAGAATTATTTTTTTGTGGATGACCAAATCTATTGAAATTTTTAGTCAGCATAAATGGATTTTATTTACTATACCGATAGTCTATTTTCAATGAGAATCCTACTATTTTTTAAATAGTATCATTTATGATGTTATGGTATTTATCGTATTCTTTAAATTATTTATGAGAGAGTATGATCCCATTGATAAAAAATTAATATGTGATGGAAATAAAAATTTAATCAAAAATATACCTTTCCTATGATATGTTGTTTTCCTACCAAAAGTATTTGTGACATGACTCGTATCACATTGAAAATAATTCAAATTATAGATTTTTTATGATGGGTGTCACATTCCCTCACAATTTACATGACGATATTAATTATTTTAGATGATTTCCCATTTCTCCGAAAATTTATAACTATAAAAATATTTTACACTATAGTGTCCATATTATGATTTTTAATTCTATTTTTACCCTAGTAGTCAAACTATGTCTATTGTTTGTTATGGGGGATGGTGTGTGAGTTTAGACCACATAGTGTGACTGGCCCTTCGGTGGTGGAAATCATGTTTCCACTATGATGGACCAAATATATATTGATGGAAATCAAAACATTGCTATGATGGAACACAAATATACCAATCGAAATTATGTTACTATTACAGATGACCATATATATACTGATCTCTTCATGTTTGAAGGTGTGTTTCATGGGAATTATTAGGTACCCTCCAAGGATTTAAGGACACCCTCACTCCATTTTTTTTGGAGGCAACAACCTGATGAATCATAAAAAATTGTTCAAAAGTGCATGTGGAGGTGGATACAAAAGTGGTCGAAAAATGGTTTTCGATGTGTAAAAATTGTTTGTTGATAGGGTTATTCTTTAAATGGGAGATAAAATGTGGAGATTGGAGGATTATTCTTATTAGGTTTCCATGATTTTGGTTTCTATGATTGGATATTAATCTCTATTGTATGTGGAATATTTCACATTTGGATTCAATATGATGAGTTGAAAAAAAGCATGGAGATTCAAATCTGTATTTTAGAAGGCAAGTACACATCACATTCATTATTGGGGTTCTGTTTCAATTTTCAAATGTTCATAATGCCTCTACATATGTCTATATTACGATTCATGGCCTCAATTAGATCATATGGATTCAAAAAATACTCTATGAAATCATTACAATGATTAGAGTGGCAATTCTGATTTACACAGTAATGCACTCTACTCCAAATGATTTTTTAAATTTTCTTGTTTAATATGAGAATATTTCTCATTTTAGTGTGGTATTATATTCCCTTGGTTATTTGATAGATTATGGTTTCTGGTCAATTTTTTCTGAGATATGAATTGTGATTGGACATCCGGTAAAGGACTGTGGGTTTCATTCTTGATAGGATGATGTTGAATGTGTCCAGAGTGTTGGGCACCTTCCTGATTGGCACACCACATAATGCCTCCTCAATTGGATCACCATTTGATTTCTATTTTAATGAGGTGTTTTTAATGTGGGCCAAGAGTGTAAATTAATTCACTCAGTGACACACTTTTTATGTAGAGAAATTATTTCACACAAGTTCTATTTCCTATATAAGTATGTAGTGGAATAGAATTTCAACACACCGACACCAAAAACATCGAGAGAAAATCCCATTTTGCGATCTCCTTTCTTCTAAAATCATATTTACTTCTCTCCATCATTGATTCGCTATTTTTATTCCTGAGTATTACTTTTTATATCCCTTCCAATTTTCATGTGTTTTTACTATGTACATCTTGATTTTAGTGGATCCCTCTTTCTGCACTAGGTCCCATAGTTTTTTTCTTTTTGGTATTTCATCATTAAAATTTCCAGTGTCAACTTTATTTTTCTGCACAATTATTTTTTTCTATGTTCTTACGCTATTTAAAGTGAAAGATTTTATTTTCCACTATGCGTTCTCTTTTTGGTTGTTTGTGTATTTGCTTCCTTGCAATATTTTCTAACATCTGGTATCATGGGGTTTCATTTTTATTTTATGTTTATTATGGAGGCCAATTATAGTAGGATGATATTGTTGAATGGTACCAACTACCATATTTGGTGACCTAAAATGAAGGATCATAATTTTTTCAAGTGAATTCATCTTCCGGTGCCTAGTACCAAGAATCTAGAAAGGATGTCATATGAAGAATGGGAAATAGATCCTGATATGGTCTTTAGATTCATTCACCAAGGGGTTAATGACAACCAAATGAACCACATTGCCAACATCTCTCGTGCAAAAACTTTTTAGGAGAAACTTGAGATAACCAACACTTCCAAGATGTGAAAAAATAAATTGTTTATTATTAAATAAAAGTTGAAATTGATGTACAAATAAGGTACATTTATTTCTTACTACAAAATTGAATATCATGTATGTTTTGATCAGTTGTATGACATGGCTGTCAATTTTGAAGATGATGCTTTATCTCTTTTGATGCTTAACACTTTACCAGATTCCTGAGATAATTTACTTGATACTCTAATTAGTTAAGCTCAAAATGGAGTATTGAAATTTTTTTTTTATGTCTACTATTTTATATGAAAATGTTAGTAAGTGCACTCAGGAGAAATCTTCTTCAACGATTTTAGTCACATAGAACAGGGGGAGAAGCTGGCAGCAGGGACATACCAGTCGAGGTAATAGTAGAGGTACAAGAAAGTCTATAATGATGAAGATATATTTTTAATGTCATCATTGTGGAATGAATGGGATTATGATGAAGTTTTGTTATCAAATTAAAAGAGTGAATATAATGAAGGAATATACATAGAATAAAAAAGGTGATGTATATGATCATGTCATCACCAATTCAGGGGTGATCTTGTTATTGTTTATGAATGCATTAACATTGCATCTGATGATTCTTGATGGGTTGTTGATAGTGGTGTGTTTTTTCACATTGAATCGAAGAAGGAGTTCATTAAATCTTACAAAAAATGTAATTTCGTGAGTTTGAAGATGGGAAATTATGGTGATGCTGACATTGTATGTATCGGGAAAATATTTTAGAGACCAGTACATGAAGTTAGCCGAATTTCAAGAATGTCCGACATGCGTTAGAGGTTCGACTGAATATTATTTCTATAAGTTTTTATTATGATGAAGGGTTTATCAGTACATTTGGTGATTTTCAATGGAAGCATTCCAATGGTTCCTTGATTGTGGATCGAGGGAAGAACCATTATGATTAGTAATGGACTATAGATTATTGTTCTTCTGATACATCTTGTGTTGTTGAGTGCAGTGTTTCTTCCAATTTGTGACATAAGGGGCTCATTCACATCAATGAGAAATGGATTGGTTGTTTGGCCAAGAGAATTATTCTTCCAGATTTAAAGAGTTTGAAATTGGAAATATATGATCATTACATTGTTGGAAAAAAGAGAAGAATGAGTTTCAGTACTCATCCTACACACAACAAGTCACATGTAATTAAATTTCTACATTATGACATTTGTGGTCCTTTGAAATCTAATACCATTAGTGGTAGGATTTATTTTTTTATATTTGTTGATTAATACTCAAAAAATCTCTAGGTTTATGTTTTCAAGGCCAAAAGTCAGGTGCTCAGTAATTTTAATCAATTTTATGTTTCGGATGAGAGGGAATCTAGTATGAAATTGAAATGTATTTGCAATGATAATTGGGGAGGTTATTGTGGTCTATTTGATGAGTATTACAGGCAGGAAGTTATTTGGCATCAGATGAAGCTGCCCAAGACACCCCAGCCAATTGGTGTAGCTGAGCAGATGAACATGATTTATTTTTGAAAGAGTTCGTTGTTTTATATCAGAAGAAAATTTACATGGAAATTTATGGAGTGGGGATTTACTTTCTACTGATAATATTATCATTCTATCGCCTATGGTTGCTTTGCAGACAGATACTCCTGAAAAATTTTGGTATGGAAAAGAGATCAGGTACGACCACATCCGTGTTTTTGGTTGCAAGGATTTTTTTATGTTCCTAGAGATGAGATATTCAAGATGGATGGTATATCACACTAGTGTATTCTTATTATATATGAACATGTTAAGTCTGGGTATAGGTTCTATGATCGTGTTTTGAAGAAATTTTTTAGAAGACGGAATGTAGTGTTTAAATAGGATCAGATTATTATAGACATTGATAAGAGAGAAAATCAACTTCCCCATCTTCTGATGGTTTTTTCAATCTGGAGCCATGTTCGGATTTACAGATACTTCATATTGTTGATTTTGATTATCATGTTTATGTACATAGTGATTCTCAGGGTGAATATGTAGGAGTTTATATTTTTGATACACCTTTTATTTCTGATGATCCAGTACCCAGGGTTATTAATGAACTTGTAGTTCCACTCTAGAGGTCATCTCGGCATCGCACCATTTCAACAGGATATTCACTTGATGAGAATTTCCTCCTATCCATAGGGGGGGACTAGAATATTGTGATGATGAAATAAAATGTGAAGATAATTACATATGTGTTGCAACAATGTGTGATGAGATTCAATCATTTCATGTCAAAAATACTATTTATATGTTGAAGTTGTCGACAGGTAAGTGATCATTCCAAAATTGGTGTATTTATCGAATTAAAATTGAAGAATATAGTTATGTTGCACGATACAAGGAAAGATTAGTTGTTAAAGGATTATTTCAGAAGAATGGTATTGATTTTGATGATATTTTTTCACATGTTGTCAAAATTTATTCAATTCAGGTTATTGTTGGTTTGGATGCAAGATTGGATCTGCATATTGAGTAGATGGATGTGAATATATATTTCCTCCATGAATATTTATAGGAGGAGATTTATATGGAGAAACTAGAGGGTTTTGTTGAAATAGGTAAGGAAAATCATGTCTGTTGGTTGAAGAAGAGTTATTATGGTTTTAATAAATATCCAAGGAAGTGTTATAAGAAATTTGAATCATTCATTTTTCAACACAGATTCAGGAAGACATATTTTAATCATTGTGTTTTGGTTCATATATTTAATGATAATGATTAAATTGTATTGTTTATTTATGTTCATGATATTCTCATTGTTGGCCATGATACATATATAATTGATAGATTGAACAAGGATCTTTGTTTGTATTTTGTAATGAAAGAATTGGGGCCATCTTGATAGATTCTTGTCATGACAATCTCTCGTGACTGGAAGGCCAATAAATTGTTGTTTTCTCTTGAGAGATACCATGATAATGTTATTAAAATATTTTCTATCTATTGAGCTAATTTGGTTAGTATTCCTCTTTCATTACAGTTTATGCTCATTACCAATCAGTCGCCTTCTACTGATGAAGATATGGAGAGGGTAGATACAACACATACCATATTCATCTATTTTTGGATGTTTGACGTTTCTATGGAATGTACTAGGCCTGATATAGCTTATGTAGTTGTTGTGGTAAGTCATTTTCTATCAAATACATGCAGAGAGAATTGGAGAGCTGTAAAGTACATTTTTTGTTATCTTCATGGTTCTTTTGATTTGTTATTGTGTTTTGTAAAAGGGGAACCTTTGACTTGTAGCATTATAAGTTTAGATATGAAAAAAGATATCGATTCAAAAAAGTATACTTCAGGCTATTTGATCAATTTTGTAGTGGGAGCTATATCATGGCAGTCTAGATTGCAATGACATATTGCTTTATCTACCATATATTAAGAGTTTATTAAAGGTAATATGGTTTTCAATGAATTGTTGTGGACGAAACCTTTTATGCAATAGTTCTACTTAAATCAGGTAATTGTGTTTTATTTTGTGATATTCAGAGTGCTATTTGTTTGGGAATGAATTCCACATTTCATGGAAGGTCAATGAATTTCAATTTTTGATATCATTGGATCTATAAATCGATTTATTCATGATAGTTAGATCTTGAGAAGATTCACACTGATGAAAATAGGTCAGACATGTTGACCAAGAGATCAGACAATGATAATTTGATAATTTTTGACTAATTATAGTGTTGGTGGTGATCCCCACTTGAGTCATAGGGTCTGTCTATTGGGCACCTTTCTGATTGGTACACCATGTAATTCCTCTTCAATTGGAGCACCATACAATTTCTCTTTTAATGAGGTTTTCTTAATGCATGCCAAGAACATATGAATTAATTAACGTGGTGAAATTCTTATGATGAACAAACATTATTTGTTATGGATTCTTTTTCCAATATAAGGAGGCATCAACAAGATATTTCAACACATAAACACTAACAACATTGAGAGAAATTCTCATTTGGTGAACTCCTTTCTTCAACGATCATTTTTACTTCTCTCTATCATTGATTAACTATTTTTTATTATTGAGTATTGCTTATGAGATACCTTCCAATTTTGGGGAGTTTGTACAATGAACCCCTTGATTTTCGGGGATCCCTCCTTCAGGACTATATCCCATGGGTTTTCCCTTTTTGGGGTTTTCCACGTAAACTTTCTGGTGTCAAATTTATTTTTATTCACAATTATTTGTTTCTCTATGAATCCAATATTTAGTGGGAAATAGTTTATTTTCCACTACGCATTCACTTTTCAGTTGTTTGGGCGTTCATTGATTTTCCATCTTTTAAAACAAAGAGGGGTGAACCTTCTGGTTCGCTAGTGTAAAGGGGCACAAATGATCATGGTCATGTTAATATATATGTTTACATGCAAGGGGTAATTTAATACGTGAAAACAACAACATCCTTTAAGGAGTCCCTGTGCAAAAAGATTGATGTAGTTTTGGTTCAAGAGACCTTACCTTTACTTTCAGACTATGAGGATGATACATTAGAAGAACCATATAATGTAATATGGGAAGAATCCATTTTCAGAATGAAAGGGAAATAAAATGTGGTTGATGAATATAGTTTTAATCTAGTTTCATATAGTATACCAAATGATAATGCACTTGCAATGCGTATTTAATATTTTGGTACACATGGGTAATAGAATAATGTTGAATCATAAGACCTGATACGAGAAGATATTAAAGGGAATTCATTGATGTCTTCTCTTCCTAGAGTAAATTTGTAAAATGAACATCTGATAGCAGTAAAATCCATCACTTTTGGTGTCTTAAATTAGGTGATTGTTGTCAGTGAGAAGGAAGACACTACCCTTCTGAGATCTTATACATGTAAAATTTCATTGATTAACATTATTAACCATTCATGTTGTAACGATATATTCAATGAAGAGTTATTCATGGTTCATGAAACATGTATTTCTAAACCACATTCTCTTTAGATAAAGTGAATGTGTGAATTGAAGGATTCCTCTTTAGATCATGATGATTATGGTGAGAATAATTCCATTTGTGGAAATACATTGAATGATGAGGATGTCGATCCACTGAGCACGGATGACAGATGGAAAGATCTAGAATAATGGAATAGGGGAAGATACCCTAGAAGTCAAGGTGCCACTTGGGGGAGGGGAAGTAGATACGAAATAATGTGACTTGTGATGTTGTTGTGATATTATTTTACTTTTATCTAAAATTTCCTATGATTTATATCTATAATTCTGTTCATTATTTTCTATGAAATATTGAGGAACATGGTTTTTAATCCATGGTTATCACTATTACAGATATGTATAGAGATTAAAATGATCTAAAATAAAATATAGAGGATATGGTTTCAAAAATTACAATATTTAATAATTAATATATTTCATAGGTGTATTTTATTTATAAATGTTATGGGTAGTTACAATGTTTTTCATCATATCTATTCCATCATTAAATTAATATTTGTACGATACTAAAAAAGTGGCTTTTAAAATTGATAGATGAATCCTTTATCAATGATAAAAATGAATTGTGTATCTAACATGCATTTATATTGAAATTATTTTATCTGTGATATGAAAATTATGAAAAAACACCCATTATCATCACTAAAAAATTCTCATAAATGGTTAGGTTTATCATTGCTTCTAGTAGCACTAATAAAGGCCAACATGCTATAGTGTTCAGTTAAAATTATAGCACACTACACCAAAAAATTCAATTATATATTGAAAATTCGTAATTTTATTGAAATATATATTACATCACAAATAAAAGAAAAAATCCATATTAATCACATTTAAAATATTATTTTCAAGAATTAAATTTGGAATTACTTTCAGAAACATTCAAAAAAATCAATGTTTTCATTGTATTAGGCACTCGGCCCCTCTCAAAAAAAACAGAACATGATATCAGTTGCTGAACAAAACAACCAAACCAAGAAAAACTAATCCATATATATAAAGAAAAAATATTTATTGTATTAATACTATATTGAAATAAATTAAATATAAATATGGAACAATACATTAGAAAATTATATATTTTAAATAAAAAGACACACTTAGATTCATACTAGTCACACCGTGCATCATATTGTCTTGTAGACGGTTCTTACATGTCACAAATGACTTATTGATCATTGTCATAAATTATTATGATAATCCAAATGTCTTTTCCCAGTTTTGAGTTTTTCATGTGTCTTTTTTATACAAATGTAAATTTATTTTAATAACATGAACATCAAGTCATACCGTCACATTATTAGTTGTCATGATGTCATAAAAAATAAAACATGTTCTAAACGACTTATGAGTCATTTTCTTAATGTATTCAGACAATCCAAGATATTTTTCATAGTTTTCAATGAGTGAAATATGTTTTGAGCAAAATTGTCATGTTTTAACTAACTACATTCACCATGAGTCATACCGAGAACAGTATTTATTTGATAGAGTAATGTATCATTTCAACATGTTAAAAATTAATTATGGACCATTCTCTAAAAGTATCAACATAATCAACATTTTTTTTGATTATGTGATATGTGATTTGATATAAAATGTAAATTTTAAATAAAAAACACATTTATAGTCATAAATATAACACTATTTTTTATATTGATGTATGAATAATTATTACATAACCTAAAACAAATATAGATCATTGTAAAAATGTATCATGAAAATATGAATTTTTTTGCACAGTTTTCACTATGCCCCTATTCTTTCTTTTCTAAAAAGAAAATTTAAATTGAAAACACTCTCATTGAGTAATACCAGTTATATTATGTGTTGGACTTACATGAGACTAATTCATACATGTCATAAATGAGTTTAGATATATTTTTCTTAAGTACCAAGTCAATCAAGGTGAATTTTAATAGTTTTCGGTGAGCCAATCATGTTTCAATCTAATCTTTCCATTTAAAATTATTACGGAAACATTGAGTAATGTTTGGAACACCGTGTATTTGTTTGTGGTGTGAATGATTCCCACATGTCACAATTTACATATAGATCATATTAAAAAATTATTAATTAAATAAGAATGTGTTTTTTTTGGTTTTGAGTATGTGACATGTGTTTTGAACTAAAATGTCCATTTTAAAGAAATATACACAACTAGAGACATACCTATCACATTGTTCATCAAGTTAATGTTTGGATGATTTATACACCTCAAAATTGAAATAAGGGGAACTTTTATATAGTATCAATAACATACATACATGCATACATATATATATATATATATATATATATTCTCAAAATTAAGTATGTCATCTGTATTTTTTACAAAAGAGTTAATTTATAATGAAAACACACACTTGGAGTCATATAAGTGTCATTTTATATTTTGTTGGATGTGAGAATAATTCTTATATGTTAGAAATAACTTATGAATCATTTTAAAAATTCATCATGATTATATGAGTTCCATTGATTCATTTTAAATGAGTGACACATGTTTGGAACTAAATTGTCAACTTCAAATTGATATCATGCACATCAAGTCATATCGTAAACACCATCTACCAAATTGAGTTCAATATGAATTATACTCATAAAAAATGACATGTGGATCATTTTTATAAAGTATCAAAAAATGTCTAAATGTTTTTTATTCCTCTTGATTTTATGACATTTTTTGAATTAAATATTAATTTGAAATAAAAAATACACATGGATTAATAATGATCACATAATAAATATGACTGATGTGTGATTGATTCATATCCATCAAATATGAGTTAATTATAAATTTTCTAAAGTATAATGTCAATATGAATTTGTTTTCTTATTTTTGAGTTTCCCACATGTCTGTTTTACTAAATTGTCAATTTAAAATAAAAAATTAAATTTGAGTAATATTGATCACATCGTGTGTGTTTTTGATGTGAGAGGCATTCCTACACATAAAAAATTACATATTAATCATTTTACAAGAATATAAAGGCAATCAAATATAGTTTTCATAGTTTTCTATGAGTTACACAAATTATCAACTAAATTTCCAATTTCAAATAAATAACAGAGATATTGAGACTTACTATACACACCACGAATAAAACTAAGCTGCAACTAATTCCTATATGTCAATGTAGACCTACGGATCAAATTAATAATTTATCAAAACAATCTAATAGATTTTTCTTAGTTTTTAATGTGAGATGTGTGATTTCCACTAAAATGTAAATTTTAAACAAAGAGACACAGTTGGAGTCAGATCGGTCACACTGTGAATAGGATTGAAATTAATCAAATTTCAAAATTTCAAAATTATCTTATGATTCATTATACCAAAATATCAAAATATGTTTAATGTATTTTCTTTGTTTTGAGTATGTGACTAATATTTTTTTCAAAAATTATAATTTAAACTTAATACACATACTCTGAGTCATACTAGTCACATTGTGTGTAAATTTTACATGAAACTGATCTGTATACTTCAAGAAGGTCTTAAAAATATTTTTTTCCTAAACTATAAAGAAAACATGGGCATGTTTTCATTGTTTTCATTATGTGACACTTTTTTAACTAAATTGTCATTATTAAACTAATAATGGACCCTTTGGAGTTATAATCGGACAATATATATCATATTAAGGTTTGAATTATTTCAAAATGGAATTCCCCTATCCTCGAAGCTCAGATTTGATGTATTATTTCAATACATTGGCATGATTTAAAAGAATAAAATCCCAATGCACTGATCAATTTACCAGTCTTGAAAAATAGATCACATACCTGAACTTTACCTTATAATTTCTAACATAAAACAAAATATATAAAATCCCTTTAGAATGCCATTTTTCCCCTAGCCCGACCCTTCATATCAATCATAAAACATTTCTTCTAATATTGGGAAAATTAAACATAACAATGGGGTTAGCTCAGATGCTCAGTAGGGACCGGAAATATAGCATAAATTATCAAAAATAAGCATAAACATTCCGTTAAAGGTAAAAAACACCATGCTTTAAAATATAAAAATGAAGATAATTTAGAAAGAATATATGAAATAATAAAATTTAGATATTCACATGGATATTCTGCTAGTATAATAATCACATATAAAATCATTAACTAATCTCAAAATGAGGGAATTCATAATGTCATGCATCTTAAACACTATTTTAAGTTCTCGTGCCAAGGCTATACACAAATATTTTTCCAAGGCCTTGTTCCAAGACATATGTTTGTCTTATGAGAGATATCGATGCATCGCGGGGAAAAACGAAGACTTTCATGGCACTTACTAATTAAAATTCATTCATTTTACAAAATGGGATAAACATATCCAATATAATCCCTCATATTAAAACTAGAATAAAAAATTTCTATACATTAACCATAAACCATGAATGTTATAAAAATATCACATCCACAGTCAAACATATCACAAATCATTCAACAAAATAGGGGATATTTTGTTATAATAAATCATCATCAATAAAGAATAGAATCCAATAATGGATTTTTACACTGATGAAAATAATCATTAAAGCCCCTTGAGAGAAATATCCATTTTTTCTTGAAATCATTAAAAAGTAGAAAAATTTATAAAAGAAGTCATTTAAAAAGGATAGTTTAATAAAACTTTTCATGCCACATTGATTATTTTTAAAGGAATTATCATTTTAAAATTATCATGTCCAAATATATAAATCCTTAAAAAAATTTGAAAACATGAACATTAATTAAAAATATTTCAAAAAATAAATCATTAAAAAATTTAAAATTTTATACTTGTTAAATATTACCTTCCATTAAACCATAAAATATTAATTTTTAAATCGTTTTTATGAAACAATTACATGGATGATAAATATTTCTCAATAAATACTTATACATAAACAATCTCGGATAATAATGAAATTGTTTTATTAACCATTGCCTTATGTCTGACATTCTCCATATGTGTCTAAAACTCAAGTATAATGTTTTTAAACTCATTATAAACTTATATCAGAATCAAAATAATATTTATGATATAATATATGATTCTTTTAAGACTTTATATTACCCATTTATTTTCAATTCCATGTTAATGCAACATTTCAGGTAATAATCGCTTTGTTTATCATATGTGTTTTGAGTTGTTATTCTTGATCGTATTACATAGATAATGATTTAATTACTTAAAGAATGTAATATATGATTTATATATAATATATAATCATGATGTAAATATATATATATAAGATAGATATATTTAATGGAATACACGATTCATGGAGAGGGTAGGTCAAATGTACACATGAACATTATTCCTATTTTCTCAACGTAATGAATGGATGTAAGTGAATGATATATATATATATATATATATTATATAAGCCTAATTATTTCATATATTTAATATTTATTCATAATATATATATATTTTTTATAATCATTCTTGGATGGTGAATGGGGATGATGAGTCTCATCATGTCGTGGAGACTGTATGTTATACGCACGCATGAGAAAAGGTATCATATGATAAATGGATAAATGGTATAGAATTGGATGGAATATGAATTTTAAAGAAATAATATCACGTTATAAATATTATTTAAGTCATTTATATTCTTCAATATACCCATTGAAATAATGTATATATGAAAAACTATTTACCATGACGTGGAGATGGTAAGTTGTACATTTGCACACATAGGGACATTGTTATCATAGGATTGGTAAAAGGTAAAATACATTTTTCCCATAATAATAAAATCATATCACCATATTCTATATTCTAGAGTTATTATTTTAGTATGGTAAAATATTAGTTACAGGATTTTGAAGAAGAAAATAACATTGAAAGAAGGGAAAATGATTACCTCTTCTTCATGTGTGTCCTTTTGATTTTCAAAAAAAGACTCCCTTAGTTAGTTTTATGCTCAAATGGTGTCCTCTAAGATGCATTAGACAAATATGTAAGGTGTTTTCGGTAGGTTATGGATGATACAATGTGATTATGAGGTGTGAATAAAAAATAAGGTGAAGTTCCCTTTTTAGAGAGCTGAAAGACACGTTAGGAAAGACTTCAAATATTAATTTATTATAAACTGATATTCTGTTTCTAATGGTTCCAAAGTGATTTATTGATATTAAAATTTTATTATGGGTATAAATATTCTAAAAAAAATAGTTTTTAGACATGTTTTGGTAATGAATTTATCCTTATAATTTCACATTAAAATTTAGTTAAATATGTTAACTCTTACCATGTATTCCTGTATTGGTATATTATATGGTTAATATAGTTACTATAAAATGCCAAGAGAAACTAAAGTTAAAAATTAATAAAAATTTTACAAAATCTTATTAACTTCTTTCAATATTAGTTTTTAATGACTATTATATCATTTAATAAAATTGTTTTTTTGTTTTAAAAATTTATTTATGTCAATTTTGACACTATTTAGTAATTGTTTGTTTGTTAAATTAATAAAACATTTATTCCTTAAATAAGAATTAAATAACACCTAACATGTAAATTTTATTCCAAATAATATTGGTTGGCATAAATTATATCATATTACATTTATTTTAATAATTATAATATCATTTATTTAAATCATTCATTAATAAGGTAATCACTGCATCATCATTGCGTCATAAAAAATTTATGTATATAATGTATAAAAACAATAAATTAAATACAATGATTTTTTAAATATTTTATATTTATAATGCATATTTATATTTGAATATATTATTTATATAAACACACTTAAAATTTTTTAAGTTTGGTTATAGATGTTTATGTTATATTTCCATGTTCTTTAAATTAAACATTATAAAATGTCATTATCGCAGCAATATGGCTCTATGGGGTCCTAAAAATCTTCCTTGGGATTCTTATGGTTAGATATGTATCATCCAATACTATTACGAAACATGATAAGGTAGTTCTATAGTATTATAATATTAATTATTTCCCTTATATACATGATTTACCCTTTAACCATGTTAAATATATAAAATTACTGATTCTACTATTCATAATGTCCAAAAATAAAAGGTACATATTTAATATATTTGGACGTCATGATTCTAAATATATAATCTATTTTTATATGTTCATAACACATTATTCGAGGAAATTATTTAAAATTAATTCGCACTGTCTGAACCAGAAAGTGGGTTTAATGAAGTTAAAACTATCAAATGATTGACATATGTTTATGTATAATTTCAATGTGAAATTAGTTAGAATGTAAAAATATATATTAAATTATAAAAAAAATCAATGTAAACTTTAAAACCAATTAAAATGAAAATCCATCAATATACACAAATAAGATGAAAGACATTTTTGAGTTAAAATGCATTTTTTCCAATATACATTAAAAAATAAATGTTATCAGAAAAAGACTAAATATTTTTGAAAAATAAATAACTATATACCACTTCTAATGAATAATTTCATTTTTCAAAATAATATATATTAAAATGTTAAATATTTTATTTAATAAGGGTTCACCATTAAATGTTGGGAAACTATATTTCTAGGGAAATACTTCTTTTATATGATAAATTGAATTTTATTATATTATTTATAATAAACACATAAGGTTATTATTTAAATAATATATATATATATATATATTTCATAATGTGGTTAATAATGTTCATGAACTCTTCTAAGTGGATATTTTGATAATTCATCGTGCGCTCGAACTCGGTGTTGCGTGTAGCACAATCAGAGTTGGTGTTTTGTGTAGTTCAATCATATATTGATTTACCACTCACCAAAATCTATTGAATTTATTAGAAAACTTATCATGGAACATTGGGGTGTTTCATTATCCCCTCCAATAAATTTTATCCTCCCAATTTTCAAATTTGGGTACAGTAACTAATGGTTGATTATTAAAAATCCGTTTATTTCTATCCCACATCAGGAAAACTGGAAAATAAAACATCAAAATTAATATAGATAAAGGAAAGTAAGAAGGTTACCCAAGATAACATTGTCATGAACCGTCCCCCTAGGCCCGCATCATGACTACCCCAAGCCCTCCTTCCATAGACCAGGGGATGGCAACTCGCACCAATGGCGTAATTCCCTAGAATTGGGAAGGCATTGCCTTTATAAAACATAAAAACACACAACCAGGGAAAAAGAGGAACCAAAAACTAATTAAAATAGTATAAAAAGTGTGTTAAAAGTAAAAAGGGGCCATAAATACAAGCCCAACAGAAAGGTACAACTACAACTGAATGAAAGTACAACTAAAAAGACAAACAGCTGAATGGTGAAGTAGCTCCTGGATCGTCCTCTGGGTTCCTACCTGAAGGATAGGTACATATGTCCCCCTCAACACTCCGCATCTATTGGTCCGCTCCGTGTGCCATCATGCTGAGTGTCCACCTCAAGGTACTGTCATGCCCTCATACACTCTTCCTCGGTCAGCGTTGTCTATCCTCTTTATCAAACACAATGAGGTCTGGGCATAACCCGTGCATGGGCGAGTGTAACGATACTCAGTAGGGACCCCGAGACCCGCAAATTCTCACTAAATATTACAAGGATAAATCACAAAGAAAGATATCCATAGATAACCTTTACTTAGGTATATTCTAAAACATATACATGTGTTATTAAGTAACACATCTCAATCTGAGGAAAACACAAAGGTCATTGAATCAACTCAAACTAGGATTTTTATTCACAATGCCGAAAGCACAGCTGCTGGAGAAATCCTCCTCTATCGAGCACAATAGTCATATCACGACTCCAAGGTGATACTCACTAACCTTATACTATGGAGGTACTCCTCCTATCGAGTACCGCAGGTATGTCACCCCAACATAGTAGCAATCCCTGCCATGGGTCTGTCGCCCCAACATAGTAGCGCACCCCCTAATAGCCTACAAAGGTACTCCTCCTGTAGAGTATCGTGGGTCTGCTACCGCAACATAGTATCACTCTTACACCATGGGTCTGGCAACCCAACACAGTAGTTCTCCCCACTTTTCTAGTGAAGTTACTCCGATATGAATCGGACAAGCAGTCATCAGGTCTTAGCTAGCTACAAGTTCATTGTACTCTGTACGCTAGTCTCCAAGAGGATCCACTCCACGAGCTACTGGTAGACACTCAAAATGTCATGAAGGCTCAAGTAAAAGTATATCAAAGGACCTCCTCATTATAGGGGTCTCAACGCAATAGATGACACTTCAATCGGACGCCCGATCTGTAAGTTATTAGCATTTACATTCGAGTGGCCCGTTTTGTTTCTTGTAGTAACCAATATGACCGTATATAAACTATACCCGAAATCCAATGGGTTATACTCAAATGAACTTTTTCTTAATGAGATTACAAACACCATTGACGGTTCGTCAAACAGACGTCCGGTCTGAGAATTATTGGCTTTTTTGTTCCAGGGGCCCGGTTGGTTTTTAAGCTAAAACCATCCTGACCATACTCTAACTGCGTCCAAACATTCAGTGGAGTATTCCAAAAGAACCGTGTCATCACAAGGAATCAAATGTAATTCTAGGAACATCAATCGGGCATATGGTCCTTAAGTTATAAGCGTTTCCGCTCTACGTGCCCGGTTGATTTCGGGTTTGAACCAACCCGGCTATACACTAACATCGCCAAAACCATTAGTGTAATATACCGAAACGACCGTATCTATCCAAGGAATACTACACAACTGAAATTGAATAAATTGGAGGTACATATCTCATGTAATAAACTTTTAAACGTATGTTGTCCGAAAAAGGGGGTTTGGGCCCGGTCCGACCCGGCCCAATCCACCCTAGGCGGCCCGAATCAGGTCGACCCCACCCAGGTCCGGGTCCCGCCCGGCCGGTGCAGCCCATAGCCGGCTGTGGCTCGGCCAGCCTAGCTGGGAGGACAGCGCGGCCTCCCCTGCTAGTGTGGCATTAAGCCGCACCCCTCTATCTCCGGAACGGCAAAGCCGTTTCGGTCACCGCCGTCGCCGCCGCCTTCCGTGGACCACCAGACATGCTCTAGTGGTCTGTTTTCCATGATTCTTCTCCAGTGGCTCTCTAGGGACCAGATCTACACTATGATAGCTTCAAATAACCATTGAGGTCCCGTTTCTCCGTCTCTTGTCAATAAATGCACAAACAAACAACCTACGGAGGGTCGTCGGGCCGTGTTTGTTCGGCATGCACCCTCTGCATTAGGCGTTATCAATTGACCAAAGATAAACATGGTTTCACATAGAAAGAATAGAAATTTAATTCAAATAAAATAAAATCAATCCACCCTAACTCAATTATGACGTTGCACGTTGTCGATCCGCCTAAAGAGGACAATCGTCAAAGTAGAACGACATCGAGAGGAGATGGTGTCAACTTGTTAACATCATGGAATAAAGGTCGAAGATGGGTTGTATACATTGTTCCCCATGAGTGTATCTGTATCCTTTTGTTTGGCCGAATATCGACGGTGTTGAGTGACGTTCCTCGACGGTTCATCTTTTGAAGGATGGTGTTCTTCCATGAGAGAATAACACCCAACACTATTTCCAAATTTTCTCTCACCCAAACCTCTCAACATAACAAAAGCCCCCAAAAAATAATAGCAAAGTTATTGTTTTTATTCACACATTCCATTCAAAATTCAAATAACTTTATTAATTTATGAGGTTGAATTAATTAATTAAAATTTATAGGGATACATTTAAGAGAGGGAGAGGGAGGTGAAGAGTTCTCATAATAAGGGGGAGTTGTCACATTAAATGGAAGATCAAAGATTCTAGGGAGTTAGAGGGGGTTTGAAGAGAGTTATGGGAGATGAAAGGATTGGGCTTGTGTGGGCCCCACCTCACAAATATCCACACATGGGATGTTAGGTGGTTGTGGGTTCCACCCTTAACTCCCATTTTTAGGATATAATACCATAGATATAATAAAATTATGTACTACCAATTTTATTTCATTTTATCTAAATCCCCAACTATTAACATTCAACCCGCATAAAACAAAACAGTGGTAAAGGTCCCCTTATGAAATTACCCATGCTGTGAGTTCATCGGTTTCCTCAGAATTTAATTTCGAACACCGGTTCAAATGATAGAAAAACTCACATGTACATTTGACAAATGTACCGGAAACAATCATCAGAAATTGATTTTGGGTACACCGGTCCTCAGAATCAAGTTCCGTTAGAGGATACAGACTCATAAAATTACAAAGAATTAAGAAAAAAATCCCTTGAAAATTCAGGGTCTTTAGATTAATCCCGCCTCGTGGCTTTATGTCCATGTAAAGCTACAACACATGGTAGGAAAACAAATGGGGATACTGAGCTAGCATTTGTGCCTCCCACTCCCATGTGATGTCCAGGAGGTTCACGTGCTTCCAGCTAGTGTGCACCAGAGGATCCGACCGTCCACGTAGGACCCGAGCTTGTCGATCCTCGATCATCACCGGGACCTCCGTAAATGTATCCTTGTCATCGATACCTAGATCCCCATGATAGATGATGTGGGTTGGGTTGGGCCGGTATCTACTCAGCTGACATACGTGGAAGACGACATGCACCCTGTGCAACTAACGTGGAAGAGCCAGGTGGTAAGCCACCTCACGTACTCTGCTGAGGACATGGAATGGTCTGAAGAATCATGGAGATAACTTTCCACCCCGGGAAAATCTTCGTAGACCTCATCGAGGTAAGACCCGTAGGAAGACGTGGTCGCTATCCTCAAACTCTAGAGGCATTCGTCTCTTATCAGCATAAAGACTTTTCTTGCTCATTGTAGTTTTCATCCACTCATGGATGATTTGCACGTTCTCCATCATATCATGTACCATCTATGGTCATACAACTACTGAATCCCCTAGATCAGTCCAGCACCGAGGTGATCTGCATGGTCAGCCGTACAGTTTTTCGTAAGGTTCCATCCTGATTTGGGATGATCTTCGATGTCACATCATGAATCCATAATTTCTCCTGTATGTAGAGGCGCCCAAAGCTATCTACCAAGCCCCACTCCCTGATTGGAAGGAAGTGGTCCGACATGATGAGTTGTTCGACTATCACCATTCTTTGCCTACGATCTGTAAGAGATGCTAAGGTTTCGCCTTTTCTGAAATGAGAAATTAGGTCTCATCCCCTGGATAAACCACGATCTTTGCCTAGTACAGTCAATCCTGACATGAATGGTATAATTCATGTCTTGGATGACGTCGTAAGGCCTCGATGCTACTACTAAGAGATCCAACTGTTACTCTTGCCTCCAAGGGTTGAGTCACACTGTCGGTATCAGTGTGTGTCTCCTCTAGTAGGTATCTCGAATGTGAAGGTCAAGTCAACACTTTAAACCAAAACCTCTTAGTACACAAAAAGTAAGGAAAGAAAATGTCACAAGGAAAAGTGTATTTTATTACTGCATATAAAAGTACAACGACACATAAAAAACACGAACAATCAACAACATGGAAACTAGAAGCACAAAGAACAAAGGCCTCCATTCCTGGAACTAGTCCCTCTCCTGTCCACCTGCTTCCGGAGCTCTATAGTCATATGCTTCAACTGCCTGAAGTTGTGCTCTACCATGTCCACTTGTTCCCTGTGGTTGGGGTAGACCTCCAGATGGTGGTGGTGGAAACACCTGGAAGCATCATCCACCACCAACTGCACAACCAGATTGTAGAGACCCATATCTTGACGTACATGGACATTACATTACTTTTGCGGAATACTTAGTACATAACAAAAACACACACACAAGGATCGTAATAGTTTAGTGTCTTTGGAAACTCGGAAAGTAATCTTCTAATCATGGTGAAAGATCTTCAATATCTCCCATAAAGATCTTCCCCTTTTTTTTACCTAAAACCTTTCTTTATATCCTGGGGAAAAGAAAACATAAAAGGGTGAGTTCAAATTCTCAGTAAGGGTAAACAAAAGAAAATCAATCACATCATATTCATAAGAACATAACTTTTGGAAATCTTAACCTGCAAAAGAGAGCATAATTTCATAACATGGGATAAATAATAGTAGTGAAAATGAGATCCCCATAATCATAACATAAAACTTGAAACTTTGTGGCATGCACACATAATCATGGAAAATCATTTCTTGTTAGTCATGACTCATTTCCAAGACTATCTTAGTGGACAAAGTCCCTTTCTAAATCGAGTAACCCTCGTTTCAGTCCTGTTTCACTGAACCGGTATAACCTACCATTTCAGCCATGTCTATCTCATGAGATATAAAATCTTTATCCAATGCATTGGAGGGAGATATAGGTTCCACCCATCTTATAATGAATCCTTTCTTATGTGTGCCACATAATCATAAAACATACATCATCGCATAACACATGTAACAAAAATGGGATTCTTGAAACATCATGAGATCATAAATCAATTCATATAAGATAATGGAATTCATAAAAATAATTCCATCACAACAAGATCAAATCAATGTAACAATAGGGATAAAAACAGAACCCTTTATTATCTTAGATGGAAAATAATTTTGATTAAACACTTGAACTCCATTCTTGAGGAAAATATACTTTCTTCTTCAAAAACATTTTTTCTTTCATAACATGTCATACAACTTTAAAATAAAAGAAGTTGATTAAAAATAAACATGAAAACTTGTAAAGGAAGCTTCTTTGAAGTAATGTTTTAAAAATCCATTCATGCCGTATAAGTTAAAAAAAACATTCTTCGTACTTTTGTCGAAAAAGTCAAAAAAAGTACCTCGTACGAAAAACGACAAAAGATTCTGTTCATACATATTACTAAAAACTCACCGAAGGGTAAAAATGTATTTAAAAAATTTTAGGTGGATGGAAATAATATTACATATTGATGAAACATGGATGTGGATGATAAAATACACCCCAGTAAATACTTACGAATAAACAATCTCGGATAAAAATGAGATTGTGATATTTCCCTTACCTTAGGTCCGACTTGCGTTGTACGTATCCGAAACTCCTGTATAATGATTTAAATCATGTTATTGACTTATTACAGAATCATACTCATTGTTATGATATCATATATGGTTCACTTATGACATTATATTACCCGTTCTTTTGTAAATTCCATGTTAAAGAAGCGTTTTGGGTAAAATCGTTTCATTTATCGTAGGTGTTTTGACTTGTTGTTCTTGACATCATTATTACTTATATCATGATTTACTTACTTCCAGAATATAAAATATGATTTATATATCATATATATTCAGTATATATATATATATATAATACGTAGATAAATAAAATGAAAAACACCGTTCATGGAGACGGTAGTCCGTACGTACGCATGAACGTTGTTTTCCTTTCCTTATTGTCTTGAAATGGAAGTAAGTAGATGACATACATATGTATATATATACATAAATCCAGTAGCTTTATAATGTCATATATTTCATTATTATTTCTTATATATACATTATAATCGTTCTTAAATGGTTAACATGGAGAATGAATCTCATCGCGTCGTGGAGACGGTAGTCCGTACGTACGCACGAGCGATGATATCATTTCTATAAATATTGAATTGAATTGGAGTGGATTATACAATATATCAGAATCAATATGATGTTGTAATAACTATGTATAGTTATTCTTTACACCATTATACCCATCCATGTAATGTGGTGGTGGAAAATAGATTACACCACGGCGTGGAGACGGTATTCCGTACGTACGCACGCGCGGTGATTTCTTTTTCCGTAGGATGGATAGATGGTGAAATAGGGTTGTTTCATACTTATAATAACATATCAGTATATGAGTGATACTGATGTTATTACTTCATAATGAAACAACCTAAGAAGAAGAAGTGGAAGAAGAAATAAAGATGAAAGAATTGGAAACGGTAATTACCTCTTCTTTGAAGTGCCTCTTTGAGACCCCCTCTTAGGGCACTAAAATTGGTCTTTGAGGAAGACCAGAACCTCTAGGACGTTTCTAGGGAAGTGGAGAAGAGATTTTGGCAGGGGTTGGCCGAGCTTGAGCGCTCAAATTGGTGTGAGGAGGAGGGGAGGAGGTGCCCTTTTATAAGGGAGGAGAGGGGCACCTTAGGAATATCTCAAAATATTATTTTATATTAAAGTCAAAATCGGTTTATAATGGTTCCAAAGGGTCTTATTTCGAAGATAAAGTGGGGAAGGGTCGAAATCCTATCAACCAATAGGATTTAGACAAGTTTAGGGTATTATTTTAACCTTATCAATTAGATTTAACTCTAAGTTAAATAATTTAACTTTTACCATGTCTTTTTGTTTTCTTTCACTATATGGTTAATACACTTACTATAACATGCCAAAAGAACCCCAAATTGTTTATTCATAATATATATATCCTTATCGAAGTCATTTGGCCGATCCTTAGATTTTTAGGAATAAAATAACAATTAATAATATAATATTTGATTTAAAAACTATTTTGTGTCAATTATGACACTATTTGATATATGATTTTTGTGAAAGTCATAACAGAATTATATGTTCTAACCAAGTTGATTAAATCAACACTAATATATCATAGTAACCTATAAAATTAGTGGAATTCATAAAAAGTCTTAAATTACATTTATTTCGGTATTTATATTATCAATTATGTCAATATTTCATTAATAAGATAATTACTGCATCATCTTTGTGTCATAAATAAATTATATTATTTGATGTCTAAAAATTACAAATAAAATACCATCATGTAGGAAATCTTTTTAGCTTTCTAATGAATATTTACAATCGAATTTATCTTATGTATAACCCCATATTAAAAATGATTTACTTATTAAACTTTGATTTTAACTATTTTAACCCTTCTTTAAATAAATTAATAATAAATGTCCTAATCTAATCCAAGTGGGCCTAAATGCTCATATTTTATTCCTAAGTTTGTTTCTGGTCGAATTACACTTGTCCAATAGAATTAGGACATGTGTTAGGGTAATATTAATATCATATTTACCCTTAGTTACCCTATTTACTATTAACCGCGGTAAAAATAGTAAAAAGTTACTATTCACCAAAAAATTATTTTTATCTCATTGAGCCACATTTTACTTACTGATATCAACCGTGTCTGTCGGATTATCGAAATTCCATTCACAGAAGCGGTAAAATTATGTTTTATGAAAAATTCAGTTTTTAACCTACCACTTAGTAGTTTCACTATTCATCAAAAATTGACGTTTTTCAGAACACTGCCAAAATTTCATCCTAAGATATATTTCATATTCCGAATTCAAAAATGAAGTATATTTTACCAAATTCATATCATAGAATTTGCATTAATTAATTTTATAATTAAATCCCGCTGTTAAAACAAATAGCGTGTTTTTAAGAAACAATATCTATCAAAAGATTGACACTTGATTATGTCTGGTTTAAATGTGAAATTACATACAATGACCAACATTGTATTAAATTGTAAAAATATATTCTAAATATACTTTAAAACCACTCAAATTAATAATTTATCACTATTAATTATTTCGATTAAAAAAGTTGTTTTTAATTATAATTTAGTAATTTTCACTATTCATCAGAATATGAAAGTTATCCGAAAAGTACCAAAATTTCACCTTAGGCTAAATTCGATACTCCGAATCCAAAAATGAACTTCATTTTGAAAAATAAGATTTACAGAGTTTTAAAAAGTGGTTATTACTATTCATAACGGCTAGTTTTAATAATATTTTAATAGCATATCGTTGTTTAGTGAAACTCGATATTGCGTATTACACACGCTATCGAGGAAGGTCGCGATTGCGTGTAATGCAAGGCAAGTCAAGGATGCGTGTTGTGCAAGCTCCTTTTGGTGTAGCGTACAACACAAGACTTTAATAAAATTAAAAAGAATTTTTTTATAAAATCTTGTGCTGTTACATTCTACCCCCCTTAAAATGAATTTCGCCCTCGAAATTCGTCGGGGTTATAAATGGTTTACTATTCGAAAGTTTCTTTAATAGAAACCCACATCGTAAAAATGAATATCAAAACCAATCTTTAAAAACAAAAGTATGAAACGTAACGGTTACCCAAATAAACTAATCATTGGGTTTCCACATTGGTGAAAATATGGATATGGAAGAGAAATCTAACCATCATGTTCTGATGGAGAGTGGTAGAGAACATGGCTATGGAAAAGCCAGTAATCACAAATCCATAGATTTGCGATGATATAAGGTACTATCTGATTCATTAGGTATAAGATCACTAGGATAACATTTTTGGTTTTCAAGATCATTTCCCTAATGTTGAAAATTTGAATTAGAATAAATACTTACTTTATTTTGGTACAATCTCACTGTTGTTCGTGCCTTGAACAATTTCCACTTCATCTCTTAAATAAATGAATTTGAATTTGCTATTCATGAAGTATTAGCAGATCATGTGATAGAATGACGGGTCATTCCATCTGTCTCAAACAAAAGGTTAGCAAAAATTATATGCATAAGTCGATCTATAGTGAGATTAATCATATATGGTTCCTAAAATGAACTTATACTTCATATATCATACCGCTTAATAAAATAAAACTAGTTTCTACTAAACAGGGACTTCCTGTAGGCCAGTGGTAGGCGATAAAGGCCAGTCGCACTTCGGTTGTGGGTTCGATTCCCACAGCCTTGTCCGAAGCGATGGGTTGTCGCCCGTCCTGCAGGTTGTCCTTTTTCTAAAACTATATTACTATAACATCCCATCAATAATATCGAGAGAACTTCTATCCTTAATCAATAATAACTTATGTACAACATAATCCATTCCAATTCTTTAGGCTTATCCATAATACTGCAGTCCACTCTCATAACATAGTGAAAATGATTAACAGAGATTTAACACCATCGTCGATCCCCATATATCATAAGATATGTTTTGTTGGTCACATTACAAATATTCAAAGTCCTTAATCATGTATTCTATTGAATACCTTAGTGAAAACATGAATGCAGTTAAAATCTAACACTTTCCACATACCAAAATCCTCAAAATTCTATATACTCAAACCATGATATAACTTAGTCCTTATATCAATCATGAGCTCATGAATACTGTTAAACATTTAATTTTCTCGTTTTCCCTTCATTATGGGCATAATATCTCAATTACTTTGAATACCACATTAGAAAAATACATAAATATTCCAATACTACATGATACAACATTATTTTGGAATCCCATTACATAAACACTTAATCATTCCACCACATCATTGTCATATTCAACATTCCCAATAGAGATCGCATGTGACTTCCCTTTGTCATTTGCCTTAAGTGGTTGCTCATGTTGATCGTCACTAACCCTTGGATTAGGGCATTTATTGGCATAATGTCCCATCTCCTTGCACTTGAAACATTGAATTGTTGGTGGTGCGTTCTCTGCAGTGTTTGCTTTGTTCACATCATTAGAAACCCTTTTTCCATTACTTCGACACTCAGCTACTCGATGACCTTTTTTTCCACACTTAAAACATTTTCTAGTCCCTTTAAGACAATCTCCAACATGCTTCTTTCCACACTTTGTGCATAAGGAAACATTCATCTTCTTTTCACCATTATTTTGAGATTTCTCCTTGAAATCCATCTTTCGTTTCTTTTCAAAACCATGAGATGGATATGTAACACCAACTTCCATTTCTACCTTGATAGCACAACGCACAATTTCTTCATAGCTACTGAAGTCTCTTATAGCTAATGCCCTTCGAAGACTTGGTTTTAAGCCACTGAAAAATTGATCAACTTTACTTTCAGGTTGGATGATAATGCCAGATGCATACCTTGAAAGTCTTGTAAAATTTTCTTCGTATATACCAACAGATTCCTCATCCTTCTGCTTCAGCTCAAGAAACTCCTTTTCCATCTTGGTTCGAAGAATACGAGGGAAGTACTTACTGAAAAACAAGTTCTTGAACTCGTCCCATTCCATGGACTCAATTTCATCTCTTGGCCTCGTATTCTTGATAAGATTCCACCATTGATCAGCATCACCTTCCAAACGATACACTGCTAAGATGACTTTATCATGTTCAAAACATTGAAGAACTGAAAATATCTTTTCAGTAGTATTGATCCATTGTTCAGCAACAAGTGGATCGGAAGTCCCACTGAAAGAAGGTGGACGTTGCCTCATGAAGGACTCAATAGAATACTGTTCACTTCTCTTCTCATTTGGAAGTCAAGAATGATTAATAGCTTGGGTAAGTATAGAAATAATATTTTGCACTCCATCTCCCATAACATTTGTTTGTTCAGGAGGGCAATCATTGCATTGTCCATTGCATTGATCAACACGGTTCCTTCGGGTTCCAGCCATCGTCTAAAACCCAAAATGGATAGTGTGAGAGGCAAAAATCATGCTTGGGAAAACAACATAATAAAGGTGGAGTATCCTCAATATCTATCATCTTAGGTTAAATTCTATGATCGTTACCGTAGTTCTAGGATTGTATCCTATACGTATACTTATCCTTAAGGACATCCCTAGACATACCTTATAAATATATCTAGGGATCTCACTAAAGTTCTCGCATCCTAGTTTCGAAAGGTTGAATAAACCATTCCTCTGATACCAACTGTAGAGACCCGTATCTTGACGTACATGGACATTACATTACTTTTGCGGAATACTTAGTACATAACAAAAACACACACACAAGGATCGTAATAGTTTAGTGTCTTTGGAAACTCGGAAAGTAATCTTCTAATCGTGGTGAAAGATCTTCAATATCTCCCATAAAGATCTTCCCCTTTTTTTTACCTAAAACCTTTCTTTATATCCTGGGGAAAAGAAAACATAAAAGGGTGAGCTCAAATGCTCAGTAAGGGTAAACAAAAGAAAATCAATCACATCATATTCATAAGAACATAACTTTTGGAAATCTTAACCTGCAAAAGAGAGCATAATTTCATAACATGGGATAAATCATAGTAGTGAAAATGAGATCCCCATAATCATAACATAAAACTTGAAACTTTGTGGCATGCACACATAATCATGTAAAATCATTTCTTGTTAGTCATGACTCATTTCCAAGACTATCTTAGTGGACAAAGTCCCTTTCTGAATCGAGTAACCCTCGTTTCAGTCCTGTTTCACTGAACCGGTATAACCTACCATTTCAGCCATGTCTATCTCATGAGATATAAAATCTTTACCCAATTCATTGGAGGGAGATATAGGTCCCACCCATCTTATAATTAATCCTTTCTTATGTGTGCCACATAATCATAAAACATACATCATCGCATAACGCATGTAACAAAAATGGGATTCTTGAAACATCATGACATCATAAATCAATTCATATAAGATAAAGGAATTCATAAAAATAATTCCATCACAACATGATCAAATCAATGTAATAATAGGGATAAAAACATAACCCTTTATTATCTTAGATGGAAAATAATTTTGATTAAACACTTGAACTCCATTCTTGAGGAAAATATCCTTTCTTCTTCAAAAACATTTTTTCTTTCATAACATGTCATACAACTTTAAAATAAAAGAAGTTGATTAAAAATAAACTTGAAAACTTGTAAAGAAAGCTTCTTTGAAGTAATGTTTTAAAAATCCATTCATGCCGTATAAGTTAAAAAAACATTCTTCGTACTTTTGTCGGAAAAGTCAAAAAAAGTACCTCGTACGAAAAACGACAAAAGATTCCATTCATACATATTACTAAAAACTCACCGAAGGGTAAAAATGTATTTAAACAATTTTAGGTGGATGGAAATAATATTACATATTGATGAAACATGAATGTGGATGATAAAATACACCCCAGTAAATACTTACGAATAAACAATCTCGGATAAAAATGAGATTGTGATATTTCCCTTACCTTAGGTCTGACTTGCGTTGTACGTATCCGAAACTCCTGTATAATGATTTAAATGATGTTATTGACTTATTACAGAAGCATACTCATTGTTATGATATCATATATGGTTCACTTATGACATTATATTACCCGTTCTTTGGTAAATTCCATGTTAAAGAAGCGTTTTGGTAAAATCGTTTCATTTATCGTAGGTGTTTTGACTTGTTGTTCTTGACATCATTATTACTTATATCATGATTTACTTACTTCCAGAATATAAAATATTATTTATATTTCATATATATTCAGTATATATATATATATAATAGGTAGATAAATAAAATGAAAAACACCGTTCATGGAGACGGTAGTCCGTACGTACGCATGAACGTTGTTTTCCTTTCCTTATTGTCTTGAAATGGAAGTATGTAGATGACATACATATGTATATATATACATAAATCCAGTAGCTTTATAATGTCATATATTTAATTATTATTTCTTATATATACATTATAATCATTCTTAAATGGTTAACATGGAGAATGAATCTCATCGCGTCGAGGAGACGGTAGTCCGTACGTACGTACGAGCGATGATATCATTTCTATAAATATTGAATTGAATTGGAGTGGATTATACAATATATCAGAATCAATATGATGTTGTAATAACTATGTATAGTTATTCTTTACACCATTATACCCATCCATGTAAGGTGGTGGTGGAAAATAGATTACACCACGGCGTGGAGACGATATTCCGTACGTACGCACGCGCGGTGATTTCTTTTTCCATAGGATGAATAGATGGTGAAATAGGGTTGTTTCATAATTATAATAACATATCAGTATATGAGTGATACGGATGTTATTACTTCATAATGAAACAACCTAAGAAGAAGAAATGGAAGAAGAAATAAAGATGAAAGAATTGGTAACGGTAATTACCTCTTCTTTGAAGTGCCTCTTTGAGACCCCCTCTTAGGGCACTAAAATTGGTCTTTGAGGAAGACCAGAACCTCTAGGAAGTTTCTAGGGAATTGGAGAAGAGATTTTGGCTGGGGTTGGCCGAGCATGAGCGCTCAAATTGGTGTGAGGAGGAGGGGGAGGAGGTGCCCTTTTATAAGGGAGGAGAGGGGCACCTTAGGAATATCTCAAATTATTATTTTATATTAAAGTCAAAATCGGTTTATAATGGTTCCAAAGGGTCTTATTTCGAAGATAAAGTGGGGAAGGGTCGAAATCCTAACAACCAATAGGATTTAGACAAGTTTAGGGTATTATTTTAACCTTATCAATTAGATTTAACTCTATGTTAAATAATTTAACTTTTACCATGTCTATTTGTTTTCTTTCACTGTATGGTTAATACACTAACTATAACATGCCAAACTAACCCCAAATTGTTTATTCATAATATATATATCCTTATCTATGTCATTTTGACGAACCTTATATTTTGAGGAATAAAATAACAATTAATAATATAATATTTGATTTAAAAACTACTTTGTGTCAATTTTGACACTATTTGATATATGATTTTTGTGAAAGTCATAACAGAATTATATGTTCGAACCAAGTTGATTAAATCAACACTAATATATCATAGTAACCTATAAAATTAGTGGAATTCATAAAAAGTCTTAAATTACATTTATTTTGGTATTTATATTATCAATTATGTCAATATTTCATTAATAAGATAATTACTCCATCATCTTTGTGTCATAAATAAATTATATTATTTGATGTCTAAAAATTACAAATAAAATACCATCATTTAGGAAATCTTTTTAGCTTTCTAATTAATATTTACAATCGAATTTATCTTATGTATAACCCCATATTAAAAATTATTTACTTATTAAACATTGATTTTAACTATTTTAACCCTTCTTTAAATAAATTAATAATAAATGTCCTAATCTAATCCAAGTGGGCCTAAATGGTCATATTTTATTCCTAAGTTTGTTTTTGGTCGAATTACACTTGTCCAATAGAATTAGGACATGTGTTAGTTTAATATTAATATCATATTTACCCTTAGTTACCCTATTTACTATTAACCGCGGTAAAAATAGTAAAAAGTTACTATTCACCAAAAAATTATTTTTATCTCATTGAAGCACATTTTACATACTGATATCAACCGTGTCTGTCGGATTTTCGAAATTCCATTCACAGAAGTGGTAAAATTAAGTTTTATGAAAAATTCAGTTTTTAACCTAGCACTTAGTAGTTTCACTATTCATCAAAAATTGATGTTTTTCAGAACACTGCCAAAATTTCATCCTAAGATATATTTCATATTCCGAATTCAAAAATGAAGTCTATTTTACCAAATTCATATCATAGAATTTGAATTAATTAATTTTATAATTAAATCCCGCTGTTAAAACAAATAGCGTGTTTTTAAGAAACAATATCTATCAAAAGATTGACACTTGATTATGTCTGGTTTAAATGTGAAATTACATCCAATGACCAACATTGTATTAAATTGTAAAAATATATTCTAAATATACTTTAAAACCACTCAAATTAATAATTTATCACTATTAATTATTTCGATTAAAAAAGTTGTTTTTAATTATAATTTAGTAATTTTCACTATTCATCAGAATATGAAAGTTATCCGAAAAGTACCAAAATTTCACCTTAGGCTAAATTCGATACTCCGAATCCAAAAATGAAGTTCATTTTGAAAAATAATATTTACAGAGTTTTAAAAAGTGTATATTACTATTCATAACGGCTAGTTTTAATAATATTTTAATAGCATATCGTTGTTTAGTGAAACTCGGTATTGCGTATTACACACGCTATCGAGGAAGGTCACGATTGCGTGTAATGCAAGGCAAGTAAAGGATGCGTGTTGTGCAAGCTCCTTTTGGTGTAGCGTACAACACAAGATTTTAATAAAATTAAAAAGAATTTTTTTATAAAATCTTGGGCTGTTACGCAGATCCTCTGCCTCAGTCTCCTGCTCCTTGAGGTCTGCCTCAATAGAAACTCTACCTCTGCCGGGGAGGTCCTTCTTCTATCTGCTGATCATCTGTACGGTTGGTCGGATAGTCACGATCCATGTGACCTGGTCTGCCACATGTGTAACACAGCCAGGTAGGTGTGGCTCTGTCTCCACCATGTGTTCCCCACACTACAATCCCTGAGTCGTGCATTCGACCACATGTAGGTCTGGTCCACTTAGACCTCTAGGTCATCTGTCTACTGTCAGCTGCAGAAGACTCTACTGCATGCTGGCTAGTGGTGGTTCCTACTTCTGGAGAGTTCTTAGCAAGGATACTCTAACCTAAAATGGCTCGCTCCAACACCCCTGTCTGCATCGGGATGTTGTGAGAGGCAACTGAATCTCTAGTCTCTCTCTTGAGTCCCTGCTGAAAGGTCCGGGCCTTGAAGAATGGGTCTCATACCATATTAGTGGAGTAGCACGAGAGGTCGGTGAACCTCTCTGAGTATTGCACCACTGTCATGCTACCCTACTGAAGATGTAGTAGCTCTTGTATACACACCTCTCAAATGGTGTATGGTACAAACTCTGCTCGGAATAGGATCTTGATGTCTTCTCATAGAAGTGTCATCTCATCATGAATCTGGAGCATCAAGATCCACCATCTGCCTGCTACTTCCTGAAGGAGGCTGGTAGCATGGATCACCATAAAGCCTACTGGCATCCCTACCAGCCTGAAGAATGTCATCATAGCCTCCAGCCAATCCTCATCCACCTGTTTGTACATTTCTCCCCAGATCCTGGGTGGCGTATGGTTCTAAAACTCATGCAGCACACTCAATCGGCATGCATCGCCTACTGCTAGAGCTGGTGGCCTCGGTAACCCAATGGGTGGTAGTTCCGCTGGTGCCTCCCCTGGTGCTTCAAATGGATGAAGTCCCTGTGGTGAGGAGTCATCGCTCAGTGGCCTGTTAGTATATACAACTCTCGAGGCTCTAGTTGGTCGTCATCGGGGAGGTATCCTGAAAGAAAAAAATGTGACACAGTCAATGAATGTACCTGGTGAGCTGACCTGGATTGAGCTGACTTAAGGGAAACTTTTGAAAACTGATGAGAAATTAGTGTTTTCGTGCACTGAGTCGGATATAAGAAGTAAGGGTCCTGGTGTATGGATAAGTCGATCGCCTCACCAACACTGGACTTCCTGAACTGAAAACCACACTCGGTACGCTTAACACTATTTCTTCACAGAAAATAGAATATCAGAGTCTTAAGTTCTACAGTAGAACAAATTCTTTTAATACTATTTCTTCATGACCCGTCCCCTGGGGCTCGCATCGTGACAACCCCAAGCCCGCCTTCCATAGGCCAGGGGCTAGCGACGAGTACCAAAGGCATAACTCCCTAGAAATTGGAAGGCATTGCCTTAATAAAATGTAAACACACACAACCAGAGAACAAGTGGAAACAAACAATAAGTAAAACAGTATAAGAAGCGTGATTGAAGTAAAAATGGGTCGGAAATAAAAGCCCAACTTAAAGGTATAACTATAACTGAAAGAAAGTACAGCTGAAAAGACAAACAGATGAATGGTGAAGCATCTCCTCGATCATCATCTGGGTTCCTACATGAAGGGTAGGTACATATTTCCTCATCATCTCTCTGTGTCTATCAGTCTGGTGCGTGTTCTGTGACGCCGAGTGTACACCTCCGGGTACTGTCCAGTCCTCGTACACTCTTCGTCGGTCAGCGGTGTCTTTCGTCTGCATCCAATACAATGAGGTTCGGGCATAGCCCGTGCAGGGATGAGTATAACGATACTCAGTAGGGACCTCGAGCCCTAAAGTTCTATCTAAATCCAAAAATCATAAACCACAAATAAATATCTCCACATATAACCTTTACTTAGTTATATTCCCCTACATATACCTGATTTATCAAGTAACCCATCTCAATCATGAATAAAACACAAAGGCCATTGTCTCTACTAAATGCTGGATTTTCATTCATGATGCAGAAAGCACGGCTGCTAGAGAACTCCTCCTCTGTCGAGCATAGTAGTCCTGTCGCAACTCCGAGGTGCTACTCACTAACCCTAGACTGCTGAGGTACTCCTTCCGTCGAGTACTGCGAGTATGTCACCCCAAAACCGTAGTGATCCCCGCCCTGGTTCAGCCGCCCTAACACAGTAGCGACCCCCCTAATAGCCTACAAGAGTACTCCTCCTATTGAGTACCACGGGTCTACTGCCCCAACACAGTAGCGTTACTACGCCATGGGTCTGCCACCCCAACATGGTAGTGCTACCCACTGGGCTAGTCAAGTCACTCGGATACGAATCAGAGAAGCAGTCACCAGGCCTCAGCCAGCTAAAAGGTATTCGTACTCTGTATGCTCATCTATAGGAGGCTCCACTCCATGAGCTGCTGGTCGATACACCATGTGTCACTAAGTCTTACATAGAAGTATCTCAAAGGTCCACCTCGTCATAGGGGTCTCAACGCAACAGATGGTGGGTCAATGAGACGCCTGGTCTGTGAGTTATTAGTATTTATGTTATAGGGGCTCGGTTGGTTTCGTGTAGTAACCAACCCGACCGTATCTAAAATGTACTCCGAACTCCCATGGGGTATACTCAAAGGATCAATTTCTAAACGAGATTACCAACGCCCCTGACGGTCCGTAAAACGTACGTCCGGTCTGAGAATTATTGGATTTTCCATTCCAGGGGTCCAGTTAGTTTTTAAGCTGAAATCAACCCAACCGTACTCCAAATATTTCTAAACCTCAAGTGGAGAATGCCAAAAGAACCCTCTCATCATAATAAATCCAACACAATTGACGACACATCAATCAAACGTCTGGTTCTTTGGTTTTTAGTGTTTCTGCTCCGAGGGCCCGATTGATTTCAGGATCAAACCAACCCTTCCATACACAAACTTCTCCGAAACCATGAGTGTAATATACCAAAACGGCCGCCACAATCCAAGTAATACTACGCAATAGACGGTCCATCGATAGAGGTCTGTATGTCACGTTATGTGCGTTTAAACAAATCGTGTCCGAAAAGGGGGTCTTGGCCCGACCTGACCTACCCCCACCCACCCCGGGTCGGCCCTAACCAGGTCGATCCAACCCAGGATTGTGTCTGGCCTGGCTGTGCGTGGCCTCCCCAGCTAGCGTGGCATTAAGGAATGCACCTCCATCTCCGGAACGGTAAATCCATTCCAGTATTCCTCTGCGGTTGCGACTAACTGCTCCGGCGATGCGCCGCTGCCGCATTCCACGGACCACTGGACACGCTCTGGCGGTCCATGTTTCTCACCGTCTATGCTAGCAGCTCTCCCAGGACCCACACTTCACTGAAACGGCTTCAAATCACCATTTAGGCCCCGTTGCATCGTCGCCTGTCAATCTACTCATAGACAAACAACCTGCACAGGGTCGTTGGGCCATGTTTGTTAGGCCTGCGTGCTCCGCGTTAGGTGTTATCAATTGGCCAAATATAAATATGGTTTCACGTAGAAAGAATAATTATTTTATTCAAATAAAATTTATGCAATCCACCCTACCTCGATTATGATTTTTCATGTCATCGAGCCACGGAAAGAGGAAAATCATCACGGTAGAACGACATTGTGGGGATATGGCATCAACTCATTGATGTCAAGAAAGAAATGTCGAAGATGGCACATCATTGGCATTCCTTTTGATTGGATCCTTCCCCTATGGTTTGGCTGATGATCGACGATGTTGAGTGACGTTCTTCGATGGTTCTTCATTAGAAGGTTGGTGTTCTTCATTAAGAGAAGAACACCCTACACTATTTCCCAAAGCCCTCTCACCCAAACCTCTCAACACAACGAAAGCCCCCCAAAAATAATAGCAAAGCCATTATTTTTATTCACACATTCAATTAAAAATTAAAACAACATAATAAATTTAAGAGGTTGAATTCATTACTTAAAATGTGTTGGCATACATTTAAGAGGGGGAGAGGGAGGTGAATAGTTCCCATAATAAGGGGAATTTGTCACAGAAAATGGAAGATAAAAGATTTAAGGGAGTTAAATGGGGTTTAAAGAGAGTTATAGGAGGTGAAAGGTTGGGGATCATGTGTGCCTCACCTCACAAATATCCACACATGAGATGTTAGGTGCTTGTGGGTCCCACCCATAACTCCCCTTTGTAGGATATAACTACCATATATATAATAAAATTGTATACTACCAATTTTATTTCTTTTAATATAAATCCCCAATTATTATCATTCAAACCGCATAAAACGCATCAGCGGTAAAGTTCCGCTTACGAAATTAACCGCGCAGCGAGTTTGTCGGTGCCCTCAGATTTCAATTCCGAGCGCCGATTTAAAAGATAGAAAAACACACACATACGTTTACTAAACGTACCCAAAAAAATATCAAAAATTGATTCTGGGAACATCGTGGCCTGGAGTCAAGTGCTGTTAGAAGCTACAGACTCGTAAAATTCCAATGAATTAAGAAACAAATTCTTTGAAAATTCCATGAATTTACAAACATATACTAGGATTAAATATTGAAACATATGGATATAGAATTAACAACTAAATAACATGTTCTGATAAAGGGTGATAGGGAACACGATTATGAAAATGAAAAAAAACCATAAATGCATAAATTTGTGATGTCCCATGTAGCCATTAGATTCATTAAAAAGTAATATACTATGAAAAAAATTTTTGTTTTCAATATCCTTTTTGTAATTTTTATGAACGTGAGGAGGTATACTTACATTATTTATGTACAATCGCACCATTGGTCATGCCATGAATAATTTCTACATCATCTTTTACTCAAATAAATGAATTTGAATTTATCATCCATGGTGTGTTGGAATATAATGCATTCCATAAATAGAATGATATTTTATTTCAATTTTCTCAACAAAACAAAATTTATCACAAGTTACCATATATGCATATGTCCATCTGTAGGGAGATAACACATTAATCTAGAAAACTCCAACAGGTGTATGAGTTATACTATATATAAATTGATAAAATTAAAATAGGTACAAAAACTAAAAATAGAAATCATTTGAAAGAGGTGAACAAAATCAGAACCATTTATCTACCATATCTCATAGGTTAGTTCTTGTTTGACACATTCCAAACATTTGAAAAGATTCATCATTTAGTCTCCTGAGTCACGGTAAGAACCTAAATTTTCAGATATCATTGTGGCAAAAAATGCATGTTTCCTTATTCCAAAACATAGTGGATAATTATTTATGTCCCAAAAAGTTGTATACCTCATCCCTGATAGCATAACCCTTTTGTTGAAAAATATATAATTAGTTCTCATGAAAATAACATCATCCAATTTACTAATTAAAATACAATAGATCTTTTTCCAAACATCATTATCTTAACATAATGAAACATATTAAGGGTTATCTTAACTTTAATCATATGGTGTTCAAATATATTGTTACCCTTAAATAATTTTTTTTCCATTATAACTATTATACATATTGTTTAAAATCCATTTCAAAAAAACTAAATACTCCTTATATAATTCACTATTCATCATTTTGGGATCAAAATACATAAATAAGTCAGTCATTATAATTTAATTGTTGGAATGGAATGTTTCCTTATTTTGTATAGAAGTTTATTATTATGTATGGTAATTGAGATCAGTACTTTCTATGATTTCCACTTATAATAAATTTATTTCCGTAATAATTGGTCACTCTATGACACTTTCTCCCACAGGGATAACATTTTCCCTTCTATTTGAGGTATTCCTTAAGGTTTTTATTCCCTTCCTCCTAAAATATAAGAATATAAATCATATTAATTCAATTATTAATAAAAATTTAAGGTTTTTAAATCATCATATTAATTTTAATAAATGTGTTGTGATATTCATAAAATAACACATCATTAATCATAGATTATTATAACTAATTTAGAATAATCACAATATGTTTCCCTCCAGTCATTATCTAATTTTGTTACTCAAAATATCTATATTATCCATAAAAATCAATGTTAATCCAATTTATTTTGGATTACAAAATTAATTAAGACCATAAATAATATTTTGAGAAGAAAATATTATTGAAGAAAACAACATAATCATGGTATGGTATAATAAATCTATAACATATTAGGTTAAATCATAGGTTATCCATTATAATTACAAAAATTCTAGGGGGGTTCTTCTATACATATGTTCAATGTATATCTTAGTGTCATGATACCTAATATACGTTTTCTAAATATATTCAATTGTTTTTTATAAACATCATTTTATACAAACATTATTTCCTTGACCCTAGATGCTTGGAGCCGGTACATTATTTTAATACATTGGCATGATTTAAATGAATTAAATCTGAATGGAATGATCAATTAGTAATCTTGTAAAATATATTACATTTATGAACATTACATTAAAATGTCTATCCTAAAATATATCATAGGTACTCTTTTAAGAATTCCATTATTCCCCAAAATTAATCTTATATATCAATAACAATACATTTCTTGCCATCCGTGGAAAATAAAACATAATAATGGGTTGAGAATAGATGCTTATTAAAAATAATATATACAGAGGAAGCTATGAAAAAATAAACAAAAATATTTTATGGTAAGGTAAAAAACTAAAAAATCCTTTAAAACATAAAATTAGAAATCATATGGATTTAATGCATAATATAATTCAATTTACACAATCACATGGATATTCTACTATTCGAATTATCACGTGTAATATAAATAACTAATCTCATAATGAGGGAATGCATATTGTCAGACATCATAACCACTACATCAATGCCTCATCCCTAGACCATACACTATTATTCTGTCAAGGCTTTGTTCAATGACACTTTGTTTTCTCACGATACCTATCACTGCATCAAAGGACTATATCAGGCCCCACCTGTCACGACCCTCCTTCACCAAAAGGAGGGAAGGGTTAGCAGATTGCCTGGCCCTTCCTTCTTTAAGTTTAAGGATAGATAATTACCCCCGAGACCTGCCTTCAATAGGTCCCGGAGTGGCGACTAGCACCAAGGGTATAGAAATTACACACAAATGGAAGGCATTACCCCTTTTTGTTTTATAGGATCGGGAGATACGATGATGAAACCCAATAACACCAAAACTAAAAGAAATGTAAAGACAAAAGTAAACAATTCCCACATGCATGTTCCAAAAAGTAAAAGCTTCAAAGTACAAAACGTGATGATAAAGGTAAGTACCAATGAAAAAAAATAGCAACTGCAACTACCCCAATAGTCCGAGTTAGTATGCTCCTGCGTGATCCCATAAGTCCTCCTGGAAACCTGAAAGCAGTTTTATATACATAGGGTGAGCATACGAGTACACTCAGTAAGGAAAACCAAAGACTCTCATGCAAAAGTGGGGGAATGTACTAAAGTCTCGTGAGAAGGAGTAAACCAAACACCTAAAAAGGTAAACTATCCACCAAATCCTCACCAAGCCACACTCCCCAAATAACTCAAGTCATGTAATATATATAATAAGATCACATAGATGTTTGGATACCTCACTCCACATTCCCACTAGTTATTGAGATATCCTACGCAACGAACCAATCCCACCATACTCACCGTAGTCCCACTGCCACACCCGCCCGCACACACCTGGGCCACAACCACACGCAGTCCCACTGCCGAATCCCGCCCGTAAACACCTAGGACCCAACTGTCACACGTAACCATGCCTGCAAACTCCTAGGCCAGAACAACCATCGCCGCACCCGAAGACACCTGGGATAGAATATCCACTACCACGCCCGAAGACACCTGAGCCTCATCCCGAAGACATTTGGTAAACCACCTACCACACACACCTGGCCAACCACCACACTACCATGGCCGATGATTCCTGGGATAATAATGGACCTCATGCCATCACAACCTACCTGATGATACTTCTGCTATCCGGGAAAGGGAGAAAAAAAGGAGCTAATAACCAGCCACTAATTATAGTGTTGGAAAAAACACCCTCCCCCATGAAATGGGGGTGTTCGGTACTAAGTGCTCAACTAGGGTGGGGATCGAATAAGAAACACAAAACTACAAATATATGTATATGTAACAAGCACTCACCCGACGTTTAGGTTTTTCTTCAAGCAGCCTAAAGAAAACAAACAACACTCAAGTACAAGTCATGACTCTCACCAACAAAACACATTTTTCCCCTTATTATTTCATGTTCAGTAATAATGTTTAAATATGTTTATGAACTACTGGGAAACTAACACCATAAGCATAAACAAGGAAAAGAAACCATCCAAACATCAATTTATGTAACCACACCCGGTTATCTTGTAAAGTCCCAACATCAAAGGAAAAGTCATATCCCTTGAAGTACTAGAACCATAGGCAACCCCGAGACACTACCCTGTGTCCCCTCCCCTAAAAAGGATTTTCATCAATAGAGGATCCCACCCCAATTCGTGATATAAACAAGGTCACCACCCTGTCTTAAAACTCACAACCACTGAATCCATAACAACAGGGGATCCAATCCCCAATTTAATAACCACCGAGGGAATAAAAACAGGGGATCCAATCCCCTCCCACATCTCTGGAAATTGGACCGTAAAAGGAAATAACCAAACCACTACCACCAACACAGAGCAGGGCGATGCCGGTATTTTCAGATTTATAAGATTTAAAACACTACATGATTTCAATTTCCATGTGCTTTAACCAGGGCTATCACAAAAAAGGATTTATCCTGGTGCTTCCAATTCATTCAGCCGAATATACGCAATTAACTGATTTCCATTACCCAGCAAGTGTTCACAACCACAATACACGCCGTTTAAACATCACCAGATGCACGGGTTCGATAGTGCACATTGAAAGACCGCTAACAGCCATGATTTTTAGAAGGCGTAAGCCCGTACAGTTCACAAAGAAGATCATAACATAAAACATCATCAAAGATCAACGCCCCCTTCTTTCTTTATAGAATACAGTTCATTATCTTCATTTAGGTCTGGTTTATAGAATTCTATAGAATCAGAAGCACACCCACTCCGCCTGATACACAAAAGGGAGAGACGAAGGAGAATTTCCCTACTTGTTGATCAAGGATCAACGCTTAGGCCTGGTGCGGAACTTCACGAATAGTGATGCGGCTCACCTGAACGAAAATCACCTCATTTGAATGAAGGGTACTCCTCACAGAGGGTGATTGAGAAAAGAAGAACCCAGGGAGAATCCCTTAGTTATAAGGGTCACATACGGTTGAGATAAGAACGTGAAACAGCGTAAGCGGGGGTCGTGGGTTGACCATGAGACCCACATGTCATTAGAGGTTGGGCGGTTTAAACTGACGCACACACTGTGTTAATTCGTTAAATATTTAGTTAAACATTTATGGGCAGTTACCGTGATTTAAAACAGCAATAACCGGGTCAAAATAGGGTTTAAAATCCTATTTGTGCAGGAAGGAGCGATACTGGAAAGAACCCGCGTGGTAGGCCAGAGACACTGGTAGCTAAGTGATACTGGTGGGCGACAGGCACCGGTAGCCGAGCTACCGGTAGGCTGCGGCCACCGGTAGTCCGAGCCACTAGTAGTCAGTGCTACCGGTAGGCTGAGCTACCGGTAGACAGAGCTACCGGTAGGCCTGCTACCGGTAGGCTAAGGCTACCGGTAGGCCTCCTACCGTTAGGATATGTCTACCGGTAGCCAGAGCTACCGGTAGGCCTACTACCGGTAGGCTAAGGCTACTAGAAGGCCTACCATTGGGCCAACTTCACCAAATTCCCAGACCAGAAAACCCAACACGAGATTTTCACAAAGTAATGGACCCCTAACACACCGGGACATTACATCAGATAACTCTTAAACAATTCTCGTCCTTGAGAATCAAAACAAACCAGAAAGAGAGAGAGGGTCCGAACAACCACCTAGAAAGATACCTCTTAAGAGTGAACACATGCTAACTAAAAAAATACTTTCCTATAATGAACCAAGAAACATACCATGTCAAACTTCCTAGGCATGTTGGTTGGGGAGTCTCCTCCCCCATGTCTAGATATTATCTGCTTTTGGCGGCACTGACTCACTCGCACGGGTTTAATTGCATCCACCTTAATGCGTCTTGATTAGGGGTCATGTTCACTCCTCTCCATAGCCATGGCTTTTCACACACATTCATAGGAAGGAAAACCAGTACATTTTATAGCCAAAAAGACAAAACGTTCTACCACAACATGTATAACAAAGCACAAAACACCAAACTACTCTAGGAACTGGTTACACATTTGTGATTCCCTCTCCCACGTACTCTCCTCAATCCCACCATGTCTCCACAACACACGAAACAAGGGAATGGTTTTCCCATGAAGCACCTTATCCTTGTGATCCTCGATTGTCACTAGTCACTCCAAAAAAGTCACGTTTTTTTCGATGTCCATCTCACCCCAATCAAGGACGTGTCAAACATCGGACAGATGCCGACGGAGCTTGGACACATGGAAGACATCATGTATCCTCAGTAGAGGCAGTTGTAACGCTAGCTGATAAGACACTTCGCCGACCCACCGCAACACATCGAAGGGTCCGATGAAACTAGGAGAAATCTTACTCCCCTTACCGAACCTCCGCTTTCCACGCTCAGGGGAGACCTTCAAGAACACGTGGTCTCCAACCTCAAACATCAAGGGCCTCCTCCTTATATCAGCATATGACTTCTGTCGGTCCTGGGCCACAATCATCCTTCCCCGTATGAGCTAAACCTTCTCGGTCGTGCTCTGCACCACCTCCAGGCCAAGGATTCCTGCCTCTCCTACTTCGGACCAACACACAGGTGAACGACATGGCCTCCCGTACACGGCTTCAAACGGGGCCATACCAATGGTAGAGTTGTAGCTATTATTGTAGGAAAACTCCACTGGGGGCAAGTATCATACCCAGGACCCCCCTGAGTCCAGAACACATCCCCCCAGCATATCCTCCATGGTATGGATGGTGCGCTCTATCTGTCCATCTATCTGGGGATGGAAAGCAGTGCTATGATGCAGCTGAGTGCCAAAAGCATGATGAAATCCTCTCCAGACTTGAGAGGTCAACCATGCAACCCTATCCGAGACTATAGACCTCAAAATCTCATGAAATCGCACCACCTCATCCATGTACCTTTGCGCCAAATCATCCACTACACTCAACTCCCTGATCGCCAGAAAGTGAGCCGATTTCGTCAACCGGTCCACTACCACCCAGATGGCATCATATCCCCCTTGTACCTTGGGTATTCCTATGACTAAATCCATCAATATTTTTTCCCACTTCTACTCAGGGACATCTAGAGGATGCAGTAGGCCGCCTGGAACTCGTTGTTCAGCCTTCACTTGCTGACACACTAAGCACATGGCCACAAACTATGCCACCGCTCGCTTAACTCTGGGCCACCAAAACTGCCTCTTTAGTCCCTGATACATCTTGGAAACTCCTGGGTGTACCGCCAGGGGTGATTTTTGGAACTCACTATGAACCTTTCCGTGCATCGCCTCTGGATCAAATAGAATTCCCTAGAAAAGCATCCGGTTTTGGCCATCCTCCGTCCATCCTTCTGGAGCATTTCCCTGGTCAACTCGGTCACACATCACTTCACACTATGGGTCTCCCCACTAAGACTCTTCCACTTTCTTCCACAGAGATGAATGCACTTCCAACTGATATAGGAAGCCTCTACCACTATCCATCCTCACATCCAGGTGTAAGGCATCCAACTCCTCCATCCCCTCCCAGGTGTCCGCCAACTCTCAGACCGCATCCTTATGCATCCTCCTGCTCCAGGCATCGGCCAGTACATTACCCTTGCCCTCAGTATAAGAGATCCCGAAGTCGTAATCCTATAGGAGCTTCACCCATCTCCGTTGTCGCATGTTTTGGTCCCGCTGAGAGAAGATATACCTCAAACTTTTGTTATCTGTGAAGACCAAAAAGCGTTCTCTGATGAGGAAGGTCCTCCTTAACAATATCACAAAAAAGACTATTGTATGCTCCAGGTCATGGGTGGCATAATTACGCTCATTAGGGCGTAGCTGGATGGACCCAAAAGTGATCACCCCTTTTCGATGCATCAACACACATCGCAGGCCTTTTCCTAAAGCATCACAGAACACCTCATATAAAGCCCCTTCTTTTTGAAATCTCCGCACTGGGGCACTGACCAACTTCTCCTTCAGATAGCTGAAGGCTGACTCGCACTTCTCACTCCACACGAATTCCTGGTCTTTCATGGTCAGGGCTGTCAATGAGGCTGCAAATCAGGAAAATTTGGGTATGAACCTCCAATAGTAACCCGCCAGCCCAAGGAAACTACGTACCTCTGCCACATTCTTGGGTTCTTCCCATGAAACAACTGCCTCAAATTTTTATGGGTCCACCGCTACCCCCTGCTCGGACACCACGTGCCCGATGAAGTGCACTTCTCGTGTCCAAAACATTCATTTTGACAACTTCCCATGGAGCTGATGCTGTCAGAGGACCTCAAAAACTGTCCTCAAGTGCTCTGCAAGGTCCTCCTCTGATCTCGAATAGATTAGGATATTGTCGATGAACACAACCACGAACTGATCCAAGTACTCCCGGAAGATGGAGTTCATAAGCCGCATGAAAACAATCGGGACATTCGTAACACCAAAGGGCATGACCACAAACTTGAAGTGTCCATATCTTCACCAGAATTCCATCTTCGGGATGTCACTTTCCTTCACTCTGAATCCGTACATAACCTCTCTTCATCAGATCGTCAATCTTAATCCGCAACTCCCATTGCTCTGAAGCTGCCATCCGGTAGAAGCCATCAAGATCGGACGAGCACCAGACTACAGATCTATTCCAAAATTGATATCACGTAGAGGGGGTAGATTTGTCACCTCCTCAGGGAAGAAGTCCATAAACTCACGGACTATCTCTGGCACATCCACCATCCCAACATCTACTGGTTCGACTGACAGCTCAGCTAGTAAGGATAGGAGGGGTTCCTCTCACCTGCTGCACTTCTGATTTCCCCGATCGCCGATGAAGGTAACATGCTGGCCGCCCAAGCTCGAGAACATAACCCTTCCTCAGAAACAGTTGATGGCAGCACACACAGAGAATATCCAGTCGATTCCTAGGATGACATCGTATGGCGGTATCTATAGCAGAAGAATATCTCTAACAGACTGATATGGACCTATCAACAGTTTGCATCCCCAAAAAAACAACAAGTCGGTATGAACTCTGACTGGTGTGCTCAACACCAGGGGCACTGGAAGTCTCTCAGCATCTAGGCCCAAGGCACAGGCTAGACTGGGTGTAACAAAAGAGTGTGAAGCTCCAGTATCGAACAAGGCAAAATCAAGGGTACTGAAATAACCGATCGTACCTCGAACAACCTCTGGCCCTACTGGAACTTCTGCCTCCGCGGCGTGTAGCTGTCCATGGCCAGATCCGCTACCCCTTGGCTATCGGCCATCTCCCCGACCACGCCCCGGTCGAGGTCCCTAAGGAGCGCCATGAGGTCGTCCCCATTCTCTTATGTCTTCCCTCAGAGGAGCAGGAGCTCGTTGTCCCTACTACTGCTGCTGGAAAGGCCTGGTTGGAAGCTACATCTAGGGCGGGTGGTGAGGCTATTTGCCACCGCCATACTGTACCCGGTCCGAGCACTGACTCCGGAGATTTCCATGGCTCCCAAAAATGAAGTATCGCGGTCCATGGCACGAAGGAAAAGGGGGAGGATTAGGGGATCAAAATTGAAATTTTTGCGGCCTGCTCCCTGCCTGTCGGAACCTAGAGGGTCCTGAAACTGGAGGCCTGGTGCTGACGGCCTTCCCCTACGATGGTCCCAGTTTCTATCCCCTCTCGTGAAACTACTCCTAGATCATGCATCCTCTCCACCACTTAGGCCATCTTCTGGACCACTAAGTACGTCAGAAGGATAAAGGGGGCAACAACATACTGGAGGGGGGGTCGGAGCGCCTCCTCCAAATGTCTTCCCTGAGACTCCTCGTTGGGAAAGAGGTCCGGAGCAAAACTTAGGAGGTCCTTGAAATTGATCCCTAGCTCCCTCACTGACATACTCCCATGTTGGTGGGAGAGTAGCTCATGTATCCTTTCCTCCTTCATCGTCAATGATAGTAATTTCTCCCGGAACTCCCTCTCGAAATCATCCCATGCCACCTCAGCCTCTCTCCTCTCGATCAGCTCTCTGTTGATCGACCAAGGTAGTCTTCGGGGCCTCGATCGCCTGTACCACACATGGTCGCCTTCCAGGTGCCATAGCTTCAAGGTAAACAAGGAATGCCTAAGCCCAAGTAGTGCATAATGTCGTTCTTTAAAACATCTTAAACATTTCATTTATTCTTCATTCCCAATACACCCTAGAAACACAAGAACAAAAGTCATTATGATGCATGTACCTTACCTTGGGTCTGCCTACCCTGCAATCAATAATGCCTCACATGGTCGTTCAGTTGGTCCAGAGTCCTTGCATCGGATCACGGGGGGCCCTAAAATCCCGTGTCCTAGCCTGTCTTCCCTAGCCTAATTCATGCACGAAGGTCACCCAACATTGTTGCCCTACCATCCCATGCAATGATCACTGTGGCTAACTCCAGACTCCATCCTATCTCTCAACCTGCCTCTAATACCATTCTATCCCAACCCACCTTCCCCAAAAGGGGGGAAGGGTCAGCAGATTGTCAGGCCCTTCCTTCTTTACGTTGAAGGAGAGATAATGACCCTAGAGACCCACCTTCAATAGGTACCAGAGTGGCGACTAGAACCAAGGGTATAGAAATTACACACAAATGGAAGTCATTACACATTTTTGTTTTATAAGATCGGGAGATAAGATGATGAAACCCAACAACACCAAAACTAAAAGAAAATTAAAGCCAAAAGTAAACCATTCACACAATCATGTTCCAAAAAGTAAAAGCCACAAAGTATATAATGTGACTACAAAGTTATGTACTAAAGAAAGAAAAAGAGCAACAGCAACTGCCCCAAAGGACCGAGCTAGTATGGTCCTGCGTGATCCCCGAAGTCCTCTAAGAAACCTGAAAGCAGTTTCATATACATTGGGTGAGCATACAAGTACACCTAGTAGGGAAAACCAAAGACTCTCATGCAGAAGTGGGGGAACGTACTAAAGTCCCGTGATAAGGAGTAAGCCAAACACCTAACATGGTAAAATATCCACCCAAGCCTCACCAAGGAACAATCCCCAAATAACACAAGTCAAGTAATATATATAATAAGATCACATCGATGTTTGGGTACCCCGCGCCACTTTCCCACTAATTATTGAGATATCCTACGCATTGAACCAATCCCTCCATTCTCACCGCAGTCCCACTGCCACACCCGCCCGCACACACCTAGGCCACAACCACACGTAGTCCCACTGCCGTATCCCAACCGCAAACACCTGGGCCACAACTGTCACACATAACCACGCCTGCAAACACCTAGTCTAGAACAACCACTGCCACGCCTGAAGAAAACTGGGCTAGAAGATCCACTGCCACGCCTGAAGACACCTGGGCCTCATCCCGAAGACACTTGGGAAACCACCTGCCACACACAACTGGTGAACCACCACACTACCCTGCCCGAAGATTCTTGGGATAATAATGGACCTCATGCCATCACAGCCTTCCCGAAGATACTTGGGCTATCCGGGAAATGGAGCAGAAAAAGAGGTAATAACAAGACACTAATAATTGTGTTTGGAAAAACACCCTACCCCATGAAATGGGGGTGTTAGGAACAAAGTGATCAACATGGGTGGGGCGCGAATAAGAAACACAGAACTACAAATATAAGTACAGGTAACAAGCACTCAGCCTAATTTTTGGTTTTTTTTTCAGCCAGCTTAAAGGACACAAAAAACACTCAAGTATGAGTCATGACTCTCGCCAACAAAACCCATTTGTCCCATTCTTGTTTCATTTTCAGTAATAAAGTTTAAATAAGTTTATGCACTACTGGAAACCTAATAACATAAGCATAACCAAGGAAAACAATCCAGCCAAACGTTAATTTAAGTATCCACACCCGGTTCTATTGTAAAGTCACAACAACAAAGGAAAAGTGAGATCACTCGAAGTACTAGAACCAAAGACAACCCCAAGACACTGCCACGTGTCCCCTCCCCCAAAAAGGTTTTTCATCAACAGAGGATCCCACCCCAATTTGTGATATAAAAAAGGTAACCACCCAGTCTTAAAACTCACAACCACTGAATCGATAACAATAGGCGATCCCATCCCCAATTTCATAACCACCGAGAGTATAAAAATAGGGGATCCCATCCCCTCCGACATCTTTTGAAATCAGCCCGTAAAAGAAAACAACCAAAACACTACCACCAACACAATGCACGGCCATGCCGATATTTTCAGATTTATATGATTTATCACACTCTATGATTTCAATTTTCATGTTCTTTAAACGAGGTTATCATAGAAAAGGATTTATCATTGTGCTTCCAATTCATTTAGCCGAATATACGTAATTAACCGATTTCATTTACACAGCAAGGATTCACAACCAAAATAAATACCTTTTAAACATCAACAGATGAACGGGTTCATTAGTGCACATAGAAGGACCACCAACGAGTATGATTTTCAGAAGGCGTAAGCCCACACAGTTCACAAAAAAGATCATTACATAAAACAACCCCAGTGATCACATCCCCCTTCATTCATTATTGAATCCAGTTCATTATCTTTATTTAGGTCGGGTTTATCTAATTCTACTGAATCAGAAGCACACCCACCCCACATGATACACAAAAGGGAGATACGAAGAGGGATTTCCTTACTTGTTGATCAACGATCGACGCTTAGCCCTGGCACAGAACTTCATGCATAGAAGTGCGGCTCGCCTGAACGAAAACCACCTCATATGAATTAAGGTTACTCCTCGAAGAGGGTGATCGAGAAAAAAAAGAACCCTGGGTGAACCCCTTATTTATAAGGGTCAGAGAAGGTTGAGATAAGAACATGAAACACCGTGAGCGGGGGTCGTGGGTTGACCACGCGACCCCACACATCATTAGAGGCCGGGCAGTTTAAACCGACACAAACACCAGGTTAATTCATTAAATATTTAGTTAAACATTTATGGGTGGTTACCAGGATTTAAAACAGGCCTAAACGGGTCAAAATCTGGTTTAAAATCCTATTTGAGCAAAAAATAGCGCTATTGGAAAGAACCCACGGGGTAGGCCAGAGCCACCGGCAGTTGAGATCTACCGGTGGGCGATAGCTACTGGTAGGACGAGCTCCCAGTAGATAGAGCTACCGGTAGGCTGAGCTGCAGGTATACAGAGATACCGGTAGGCCTTCTACCGGTAGACCTGCTACCGGTAGGCTAAGGCTACGGGTATGCCTACCTTTGGTCCAACACCACCAGATTCCCAGACCAGAAAACCCAACATGAGATTTTCACAAAGTAATGGACCCCTAAAACCCCAGGCCATTACACCACCATTCACTTAATAAGACAAAATCATTCCACTTACGAAATGGGTAAAACCTAACCAGTGTAAGAACTCGTATTAAAACGTACATATAAAATGTAAATACTTTAAACCTACACCCTGAATGGTATAACAATAGCACATACTGAATAAAAAATATCATAACTCATTCAATACAATATAAAAGATTTTATGACATAAATAAACCTCAATAAAGAATAAAATATAATAAAGGATTTTACATAGACAAAAATAATCAGTAAAACTCATTGAGAGAAATATCCCTTTTTATTTGTAATCATTTACAAGTCACACAATATATAAAAGAAGTCAATTAAAAGTGATTTTTAATAAATTTGTACCATAAAAATTTGACTCTTTTGAAAGGATTTATCATATAAAAATAATCATGTCCATATAAAAAAATCATTAAAATAATTAGGAAAACATGGATATTATTTACAGATATTTTAAAAAATAAATCATTAAAACATTTAGATGATATTCTAGTTAAATATTAAATTCAATAAAACCATTAAATATTCTTCTTAAAAACTTTTTTATGAAAAATGGACATGGATGATAAATATGTCCCGTAAATACTTAGAAATAATCAATCTTAGATAATAATGAGATTGTGAATTTAACACTTACCTTAGGTCCAATATTCTACGTAGGTGTTTGAAACTCCGGTATAATGATTTTAAAATTATTATTAACTTATATCTGGATCGAAATAATATTTATGCTGTAATATATTATTATTTTATGACATAATATTACCCGTTTCTTAACAATTCATATTTAATGCAATATTTTGGGTAATAATCGATTTGTTTATCATATGTTTTTTGACTTCATATTCATGATAATATTACATAGATCATGATTTAATTACATAAAAAATTTATAATATGATTTATATATCATATATATTCATTATATTAATATATATATATATATATTTAATAGATTGATATATGAAATAGAATACATCGTTCATGGAGATGGTAGGTCGTACGTACGCATTAAGGCTGTTTCCATTTTCTTATCATATTTAATGGATGTATGCGAATAAAATATATGTACATTCATATATAAGTATATATATTATTCCAGTAGCCTTATTATGATATATATTTCATAATTATTTAGAATATATATATTCTTATAATAATTCTTGTATGGTGAGCGTGGAAGATGAGTCACATTGCGTCATGGAGATGGTAAGTCTTGTGTATGCATGATCGACAGTATCATCTCTCTAATGGTTAAATGGTATGTAATTAGATGGAATATTAATTTGATATAAATAATATAATATTATATTTATTATTTAATTCATTTATATTCATAATTATACTCATTAAATTAAAGTATATATGAAAATAGTTTATAGCACGATGTGGAGATGGTAAGCTATATGCACAAACACATAGTGAGAATATTTTTAAAAGGATGAGTAAAAGGATGAATATGGTTGTACTGTAATCATAAAATCAGCTTATAATATTATAGTTGTTTTAGTTATTATTTTATTATGTTAAAAACATTGGAAAAGGAAGTATATGTAGAAAAGAACATTGCAATAATGAATAAAAAGCTTACTTCTTCTTTGGGTGTCTTCTTATGGTTTTTACAAAAGGAATCATTAATACGGTTTTATGCCAAAAGGTTTTCCTATAGGATTATTTGATAAGAGATGGGAGGAAAGAAAAATCAGGGGATTTCCATGCCAAATGTCTTTAGAGGTGTGAATAAAAGGGACGGAGAAGTGCCCTTTTATAAGAGATGTAAGGGACACTTTAGGAAATTAATAAAATACTAATTTATTATATATTTATTTTAGGTTTATAATGGATCCAAAATGATTTATTTATATGATATGATGATTTTGGGTAAAAATAATCTGAACCAATAGGTTTTACAAACATTTAGGTCCTAAATTTAACCATATCCTTTGGCTTTAACGCTTAGTTAAATAAGTTAACTCTTACCATGTCTTCATGTATTGGTATAATGTATTTTCAATATAATAAAAACAAATTTACTTGTAAACCACAAGTATATAATTAAACAAATATGAAACTCTATCTAAGTCATTTTCAAAATATTTTTTCTTTATGAGTATAATATAATTTAATAAAATAGTTTATGTTTTAAAAATTTATTTATGTTAATTTTTACACTATTCAGTAATAGATGTTTTTAAAGTAACAACAACATTATTCCTTCCAAAAAAAGAATTAAATCATCCATATCATGTAAATATTATACCCAAAACTCGTGTATGGAATCATAAATCTCATGTATCTTTTATTTTATTAATTATAATTTCATTTATTTCAATCATTCATTAATAAGTTAATCAATGCATCATCATTGTGTCATAAATAAATTTATTTATACAATGAATCGAAATTATAAATAAAGTACCATGATTAATAAAATATTTTTATAATTCCAATTAAATTTTATTGTCTAATATATCATTAATATAAACCATATTAAAACTGTTTCAGTTGGGAGATACATGTTTATGTTAAATTTTTTTATTAAATTAAACATTATAAAATGTCATTATCACACCTAAGTGGCTCTATAGTGTCCTAAAATGGACCTAAAAATGATCATGGTCTGTAATATATCATAAAATTAAATTAGGACATGTTTTATGGTATTTCAATATTATTATAAAATTATTTCTTACCCATATTTACCCGATTTACCCTTTAACCATGGTCAATAAATAAAATTACAAAAGTTATTATTCATAATGTCCAATAATAAAAGGTACCTCTTAAGAGAATTTGGACCAACTAATTTAAATTATGGAATCCATATTTATAAATTTAAAATTTATAATTGGAATAAATTAATTTATTATCAATTACTATTTTGAAAACTAGAGTGTAGGTTATTATGAAGTACAATCTATGAAATGATCGAGATGTGTTTATGTCCAATTTCGATGTGAAATTACATTAAATGTCCAAAATCAGATTTCATGATAATATAAATCCTATGAAAAATTAAAACATATTAAAATTAAAATCTATCTATATAAATAAATTATTTGAAAAAGTAGTTTAGAGTTAAAATTCAATATTTTTCACTATTCATTAAAAAAATGAATGTTATGAAAAAAACATTAAAGTTTTTCAAAAAATATATTTTTATGTCCCACTTCTATATAAGAATTTAATTATTAAAAATTGATTAAATAAAATATTTAACTATTTTATATAAAAGCTGTTATCAATTAAAAGGTGAAAAAATATCATGTTTTGAAAAATAATTCTTTAATCCAAAAAATTGATTGTATCCCTATATTATGTCTATAAAACACATAATATGAATGTTAAAATTATATGAAATATATATGTAATTCGAAATTTGGTTCATACTATTCATAAACACTTTTTAAATGGCTAGTTTTATAGTCCATGGTGTGCTCGAACTCGGTGTTGCATGTAGCGTAAGCTAAGACGATGTTGTTTGTAGTTCAAGTTGATCTTGTTGTAGCGTTCAACACAAGATATTAAATTTATATAAAAAGAAAAATAATATGGAATATTGGGGTGCTAAATTACATATCTAAAATAGTTTATGGATAATTTTTCAAATGTGTCAACATATACCTACTTGGTTTTCTTATTTTTGATTATGCGATGGGTGTTTTGAACTAAAATGTCATTTTAAAATTAAAAGAAAATACTTTGAATCATACTGGACAGAACATGTATTGGATTTATGTGTAGTGGAATCATACATGTAAAAATTTACTTATGGATCATTTTACTAATATATAAAAATATTAATGTGTGTTCTCTTTTTTGAGAGTGTGATGGTGGTTTTTTACTAAAAGGAATATTAATATCATATAAAAAAACTCCAGGTCATAACATTCACACAATGTATCAAATTGAGGTTTGGATGATTGAGGTTTTATTTATTACTATATGAGCCTAAGTATATTTAAACCTGTTACTAGCTCTATCATACTGGGAACACTGTGTGGTTGATTGATGTATGGTTAATTATTACAAAACGCAAATGACTTAGGAATAAATTTTCTAAAGAATCAAAATATTTTAAATGAGTCTGATCAATTTTTATTATGTAACACAAGTTTGAAACATAAATTTTTAAACTAATATCATAAACATTGATACATATTTGTCATAACGTTTATCAAATTTAGTTTTAGTTGATTCCTACACTTCAAAATATGTATTTTAATTTACCAATTCATTCAAAAATCGGGTTCATATAACAATATTATTACTTGATAACACATAATGTTAAATGCATTGATATAAATATTATTGTTCCTCCTCATAATTTTACCATTCTATTTTAGTACATAATCATAGTACATGATTGTATCATGAGTAGATCATTCTTCTTCACGACCTATGAGAAAATTAACAAAATAAGAATCATGTAAAATGATAATTTTTTTTAAAAAAATAGTAGATAAAATGGTGATAAAATTATATAAATAAGTTGTAGGTAGTCACCTATTGATGATTTCTCAATAAAATCCCATACCATGTATTCTTTCCATTCTTTTCTAAACATGCATTTGTTCATATGAATAAGAGGTTTATATAATTTACTATTATCAATGAAAAAAATATAAATAAATAAAGGAAAAGTACATTTTTGGAATTAAATTGTAATTATTATTGGAAATACATCTTTGTGGATGTTAGTTTGTTGACGGAATTTGATATCTTTCATAAAATTGGAAACCTAATAACCATATTCATTTATGTTTTTTTGGGTACTGTATAAGCATTAAGAAAATTAAGTAATTTTTATTCATATATTTTTTTTATTGAGTAAATTGAATATATATACCCAAATAATTAACAGTTTTTAGAAATCAATGGTATTTTTTACTCAATTATGGTGCTTATTCCAGGATTTTGATGATATTTAAAAATTCCTATATAAAAACAAAATTTTCATTAAAACATGATAAAAATGTTATAAAAATATACTTTTTTATTTTTTTTATTCTAGTGTATTATAAATTTATAAACATCGTCATTTGTGGTCTTTTTGTTTGGTATAAATGGATTTAATCAAAAAAATATATCTTTTGTGTGTCCAAAATGACTACAATGGGAATCGATGCTCTATAAAAAAGGTCTAATAAATTAAATGAATGAAAATATATTTGATATTATTAAATTATATAGTTTTACCTATGTATCATGGGTATTAATAAGAGTCTATTGTTCGTATGTTTTATTTAATCGATTATAGATAGTTATTCTAGTAGTCCTTCCTATTACATTTTTTTCAGTGAGAATAGTTACATAGATGTGATGTAGGGTCTAATTAGTCCAAATTTTTATTCATAGTGGTTTCCCATTATATAGTATTTATATATTTAACAATTTTTTTTGAATAATATTTAGTCATAATTAAAATATTAGATAAAATATAAAAAAGAAATCATGAAAACAAACATAATGTATAAATTTATAAATATGAATCCTAATCATTCCTTCATGAGGATTTCATTTACATTATCCTGAACTATATAGTCTATAATGTCCTATATGTACATATTTTCATCCAAATAAATTGGGGTCGTATCACCCCTTGCTAACATTGTATCTACATGAATCATTAATTTAGTTAAATTTTGGTTGTTTAAATGGAGGAGTAAATGTACATTTTTATGATATTTTTGATATGTTGGTTGATCAATTAGATTGTTTTTATGAGGACACCCATTTAATACATTCCCTTTGTTCATCGATAATAACATTAATTAGTTCAAACAGTATTTCATTAATTGTTAATGTTGTTGGGTGAGAAAATAATTTTAAATAAATAAATCCATGTAGACATCTATTTTTATAAGATCTCATGGAAATTATTGGATTGTTACAATATATTTTTGACCATATAAATATCATCACCATAAATTGGATCATGTAGCTCTCTGATCACGTCATGAGATACCAAATTTCCCACTCTCATATAACCTATTAAAATATATATTTTTAGAATATCTCATTCGATAATATACAATAAACCCCTCACAAAAAGGTGATACGCGAGTGCTGATAGATATAAAAAGAAATTATTTTGACACTATAGAATTTCAAAACAAGAGAGGTATTAGATCCGTTTTGAATGTCAGATTATAGAAAAAATTATTCGCATATTTATTAAATCGTTATAGAAAACTCTTTAAGTGGAATGGTTTAACTCATATCTGGTGGGGGTGGGTGGGGGATCTTCATTTAGTGGTTGTTTCTTCATATTGATTCCTTCAAATATAAAATTCTAACAACTATAAAATCCTATTATGTTTTTTGTATAGATCATATAATCTTGCATTAAAAGCTTCCATTTTATTATTTAAATCCCCCTTTTCATTTATTTTATGAAAATATTTTTGTGGTGACACCCCAAAACCCAAACCTCTAATGTGGGAATAATACTCTCTCCACTTTAAGACAAGTGATAGTAGTAGTTCATTAGGTATGACTGATAATGGGTCTTTTGTCAATGTCAGATAAAATATTGGATAATAAGTAATAATTATTATGTAAATATAATTTCATGTAAAACCTATTTTTATTATGGCATGCTTACACATTCATCCCAAAAATATTTTGTGATTTCATCAAATATTATATTGTATTTATTTACATGTGCCTCCTACAATATAACAAGATGTGGGATATAAATGTATTTGGATTTTGATTCATAAATCTAAATAAAAAATGTAAAATAATTATGCAGTTGTTTCATGTCGCGTAAAATAATTATGATTAATTTAGGCTACAAATTATTTTTATAGTGAAATGTACACCATAATTGATTTATAAAAGGGTTTTATTGGTTTTACTACTCATTTCTTATTTTCATCAATTAGTTTTTTCTTCATAAATTAAAAATTATTTGTCAAAGATAATAATACACATATTTTATAGAATGTATTTTGGAAAACAATTTACTCAAAAAGACGAATCTTTATAAAGACCAATAAACACACCCCCACATGTTGGATTATCATGTGTAAATACATATATGGTGGGTGAAAGTTTATTTACCCTTCAACATATTTAAGATGATACATTATATGAATTATGTGAAATCCTTCATGATACATTTCAATTATAATTAATACAAATTTCATTTGGGAGTTATATTCAATAACTGCACACTACAAGTGATAATGAGGTGTAAATAAACATTTCAGTCTTTTAATTTTTTAGTATAATAAATAATGTATTTCAAAATGTTACACTGATATCTTCTAAAGCAAGTGACTTAAGTATGGACACTACATTTTTCCATGAATCTACATCAATTGGAATGTGCATGCGAGTGATGAGCCCAACGTAACTACGTCATTTTGTCTTGTTGGGGAAAATTGGCTAGTTGTGTTCCTTCTATCCAATAATTAATTCGATTCATTTCTTTCACTACTTAATAATTTTTTATCTAACACCAACATGATATGATGATCTTGTTTTATTTTTGGACATAGATTTTTCACCGTATGCCATTTCTATAACATCAACACCATCAATATGATGTTCTTCTAGATTGGTATCATTAAAAAATGTAGAAGGTTGTTTTTTCCTTTTCATTTGGACCACCTTTATATTAAGAATACTACTATTACTTAGGATTTGTAGCATAGACATGTGAATAACTCATTATAATAAAATATTATTCAACATTTAATTTATATTACTCAAATTTAGTTATGAAAAGGTAATAATATGATGTAACATAATGTGTGTTAAATTAAATATATAACATTATTAGTTAAGTCTCTATTTTAAAGATGATGAAGAGATTTAACCCCTCTATTGAGTATCCAAGAAATTTCATTGTGGTCTCCTCTGACATTCAATACATCTTATATATTGGGACCATTTTGGAATGACATTGACATCCAAATTAAACGTTATTCATTAGTTTAACTGACATATGAAACTTCAATGGTTTTAATCAACAAAAAAACAATTGACCACTCTTGATATTAGTGTATGGGACATAATAAAGTATATTGTCTGGGATTCTATTATGAATGATTCATATTTTTACACTTCAATTTTGGAGACCTCTTTCATAAATCCAAATTCCGTTTTTTATTAGTCATATTATGAAGCCATTTATATTAAAAAATCACTTTTAAGGTCATATAATTCAACTCTCGAATCTATTTTATGATTAAAAACTATGAAATTTCACATAAATTCAATTTTATACTCGATACCTGATATATGCATCTCTTTAACAACAATATTAACTTCACAATATTTCATGGTAATATGCTCATAATGTAAATTTTTATTGAACATATAGCCATTAAATATAGAAATAATATTATATAATACATGCACATTTGGTCCTCTGACTATCCATTGATGTCATTCTGATATTTAATCTATTTTTAGTCAACCCCTTAAAAATATGTGTTCAAAACCATCCTATAAACTATATTTTATGTGTATTTGATATCCGTATTTCAACCCATGATGGATAAAATACCTATGAATTAATTTTTGGGTTTCATCATATGACACAACCAATAAGATATTAAAAAATATATATGTGGATCTACTCTCACTATTTAATAGTCAATGTGAAAAAACTTCTCCCGAAATTATTTCACCCACAAATTTTGGGTGTGATGAGATTTTTGTATATGAATGGTTTCCACATAGAATAGGTCATCAGTACCGAATTCAATGGCTTCCTTAACAAAATTTTACTCCGTAATAAAACCACTTGGAAATATTTAGTGTTTGTCATAAAATTTCAAAATATTCATATACCATTCAATGGTGTATATCAATTTCTAATGTACATGACCACATAGTCAAATATATATTACCTAGTGATCCATCAACTGGACCATCATGTCAACGAATTCTGATGAGAATAACATTTCTAATTGACAAAATATGATCGAAATTTCATTTTCCACATTTTCAACATTTTATAGATCTATAACATTGTTGTATATATATATATATGAAAAGTATACAAACAATATTTAATTTATGAAATCCATTAATTAAAAAAATAATATTTAAAGTGAAGGATATTAAAAATTTCATCAAAATTAGATATTCATATAATTTTAGACACATTAACATTAAATCAATCATTAATATGATATTTTTGATATTTTATGAATAACCCTATCCAATCATTGCATAATTTAAGATGATTCAAAACAGATATATCTCTTTCCAAAAAAGACTATTACCACATAAAGAATGAAAATTTTATTTTTCATTATTCACTGGTGAAAACACTTATCTAATTCCCATGTTAATCATTTCACAACTAGCCATTATTCCATTTCTTATTTTTTTTTCGAGTGCATTTAGTATTGTTCCAATGAAACTATCATATAAATTATTTATCAACATTCATACCACCAAAAAAATTCCTGACAAAAAAACAATGCATGTATTGTAATTACAAAAATTGACCTCTTTTTCCAACTAGTTTTGGTAATTCATTATGAAACAGAAATACCAAAATTACTGTACATATGTTTTACATTCTAAATTTTTTATCAATTACTAGTGGATATGGCGTTTCACATTCTTCAAAACTCTCATCGAATAATGTTATCAAATATCAGTACTTATGTTTCCAAGGTAGAAACCACTTATGACCTATAAACATATTCTTAGATGAATGTGTCAACATAATTGATTGTGTACCTTATTTAAAAATGTTACACCCTTGAGTTCAATTAATGTGATATTTGGAAAAAATTTCAATAAGTAATAATTTCATTTATAGTCTTCTATAATATGGATCCAAACATGGAATCTTCATTTCATTATGAATCATATAACATAACAACTGAAGCCAGCAAAAATTTTAAATCATTTATCAATTGAACCAACTAAACATCAATATCATTACCTGATTATTTTATCCTCGATATAATTAGAGATAATAGAATGTATTTTATTTTCATCCATAGAAATGGTGTATGTTATATTTTACCAACCTAACTGACGATGTATTGTCACTTTTATTTTTATAACAAAAAAATCAATCCTTATTTATATTTTTCAAGATGAAGATTTCTCAACTCATTTCCAAATTTTGGATACTCGAGGACAATTATTTTCTACTAATGCGGGTCAATGAGGTGATGATGTTTCTCATCATTATTTCTAGAATCTACCTTCCATGTCAATTGTCTTATATTCTTCTCACTTATACACAAGTCCCTAAAAATAATTATGATTGGAATGTGTGATAAAAGTATATTAGGAACTGATTCATCATTCTTGACTCAAGATGTACCACACTGTGGGTATTATTTATTTTATTTGTAGTCCTTGAGAAAATAAAATAAACTCAATTTTAAATGCATGTTTTTAGACATCAAGTCAATTAATGTAGAATTAATTTAGTGTGATATGTATAGAAAGGAAACTCATTATCTTCTTGGGGAATATCATTTATATTAGAAATAAATTCAGTAAAATTGGTGTCACTCCATCTGATAACAACTTTTAAATTCTACAGGTTTTGTGTGGCTAATAATGCTGTATATTTTGTACACATAGAATATATAGAAATCGATGAACAAACCATTATCTTCTTAAGAAATTTTGAGCTACTAAAAAGTGTATCATTAAATATCATTTTTCCTCTTTAATAAAATAATCATCATAGGTCATAACTATAATTGCATCCTTGATAAAGACATCATCATTTTCCACACATTTAATTATATTCTTTGATCGATAAAACACGGTCTAATCCTAGTCACAAGATACATTTATTTTTTCCACTTGATTGGTCCAGTATTCATAAAATCAATATTTTATATAATTTAATATGTTTTATTAAAACTCATATTGACTAATTATACTTGATTAATAATAGTGTAAACATAGACTAAATATTTAGGAAGGTTTATATGCATAATATTTTAAAAACATGATGAAATCTTTCACTATATCCTCATGCTATTTTGTTTTATGATTGGAGTCTATCCATTTTCTTTTCATATCAATCCGATTTTATGAAATAAAATGATTATTTGAAAAACCATAGTGAAATGATTTTTAGAAACATTTTTTTGGGTGAAAACTTACCATTTTGTGTAAGAATTTTTTTTGTTAGGATCATAACCAATCAATCATAATAATTTTCATAATAATTTTTTATGTTTTTTAATTTTACTATACCACAATGAAAAGCGAGATATATTATTTAACCTTAAAAAACTTGTTTTCCAGATATCGATTTCAGGACTCAGGTTGTCAGACCGAGCATTGACAGATGAATTTATTGATCAGACACACCATTGGTCTCAGTTCCATTGTTATGGATTTCAAGATCCATTAGAAACATTGTTTGATATAAATTTATATGTTTTTGAGTGATGAATTCATTATGTTTTTGATGGGTTTTTTAAGATGATAGTGATGAGTAATTTTTTTAATATTTTATAACCACAAATATGATGATGGTTTGATAGTCATGATGCTGTAACAAATAATGAAAAATATCAAGAAACAATATTTTGAAGGAATAAAGGAATATTAATGTTTGTTTCAGTTCTAAAAACATTTTCATGGTTTATAAAATCCAGAAGCACTAAACTAAGATTTTATCAGAATTCAAAATGTGTAAAGACGATGTTGAATGGAGTTTTTCAAGCATTGTTTTGATCAATCATTACATTAAGAACATTGTAATTGTAATCACATCATAATTGAAATTAAATAATTGAGGGGTTTTCATCTACATATATTCTATAGAGGATGATGAATATGTTTATGAATAGGAACAAATTAAACAAATGTATGTCTCACACTGATAAGACATTTGATGTAGAATATCAAAGTGGATAGAGTTTCTAATGTATATACATTAAAAGTATATCATTTATTGTAAAAAATGAATATTCTAAAAGATTTATATTTACATGGAAAGAATCAATGGTATAGTTTATGTTTTTGGTCAAATAAGATTATAACACCTATAAATCATCAATAGAGGAAGTTCGTCGAAATGAGATAAGGAAGATAGTCATATCATAATATAATAAGAATGAGAGGGAGATCATAAAAAGATGAAGATGAAAGTAAAATCATAATGTCTTGAAGAAGTCTGTCACATCAGGTTGATGATTTGGATGTTAATTAGACTAATGTTGAGTAAGATTCATTTTAATGATGTTGAGAGAGATATATTTGACTAAAGTTGAGGTAGGAAGGATATATCAGATCAAATAAATAATATATAATCAAATTCACCTAATTTAACAGAATAAATATAGGGAATTCGAAACATTTGGAATATGGAATATACATAATAGGATTATATAATATTTATAAAGAGATAATGTGGTCAAACATTTAATATAAATCTAAATAAATCTTGGAGTTTTTGAATGTACAGATATAGGGAATGTCTTAGGTCTCCTTCTATTTCCATTCTAGGTTTCTTATAAACAGTTTCACAATATATTCATAATTTATAAAATTTTACAAAAATTGAAAATTTAATATAATAAACTAATTCATGTTAATGTTCCTCTTGATATAGATATCATTATAAGATCATGAATCTATTTTTTTATTTAACGAACTGAGAAACATCAAATTTAGAAGATTGTATTGAGTCATACAAACTGATAATGATCAGATCAAATTTTTTAGTAGTGTTTTAAATGTGTATATTGAGTAGGAGAAGATTTTATTGAGGATATCATTATTTTATAACCATACTTAGTTCATCATACTAATTTCAATTGGGCTGATCATCATCATAACTAGGAACATTTTTGATGAAAATTGAATGATTACTTTTTACTTTTTTGGAAAAATTTCTATATAATGAAAATTTGTAAATAAGTGGGAGTTATTATAATTATTTATACCACAAGATTAATGATTTTTAATTGGTGTTTGGTATAATTTGTGTTCACATTTTAATAATTGTGAATTTATATTGATCCATGGTTGCGGTGTAGAAATATTGTAATTTCTCAAAAAAATTATGAGCCATGTAAATCTTATATTAGTTGCCTTCATCCCTATTTTTCATGAATGGGTATTTAAAAATAGATGATTAATATATAAAAATTTATCATTTTGATGTGTTTTTTTAAAAAAATATTGAAGTATAAAAAAAATGAACAACTAATTTGACCCCTTCTCATTTGATATTTGATCCTTTTAGACTTCAATTGGTATTAGTGGGAAGGATACTTTGTTGAATCCTTATCAAGGATAATATAAATTATATCAAAAGTAGAGGAATTAATATATTTGATGGAAATAATTATTATGGAAGGAAAAATAGGATGATACATTATCTTCTTTCTCTTGGATTGATGTTTTTCATACTGGAAAAGTTGGATTTCAACCTATTGAGAAGAATTCCATAATGACTTTTTCTAATAATAGAAATATCTAAGTTGATTGGAAGTCTAGATTTTCTCTCATTATGAACTAATCATTATTTTTTTATATGAATACAGTGGGTCTTGAATCCTCAATGAGTATGTGGTCCATGATAGAAAGTATATTGAATGGAATACTAATGTGAAGAAAGCAATGCTAAAAATATTACATAGTATGTATATAGACATCTGAATAAGAGAAAAAAAATATAGTGATGAATACTTCACTATATTAAATGGAATTTATTGAATCATTATAGGATCTGTAGTTTTCCTAGGGTATTCTATAATTCTGAATAAACGTATGAGAAACTATTCAGATATGTCTGATTCCAAAATGTCCTCTTTATATGATAATGTTTTTTTATATCTTATTGAATTTCATAACATTATTATTGATTCTGAAATGAATAAGCTCTAATTTATAAATATGATAAAACATTTTATATAATTTGGTTCCATGTAAAAAATGAAATTATAAGTTGTTGAACATGATCATCCTTATAATTAGACTGATAAAGTAAATAATGAGTTGAATGAAAAAATCATGTCACTTATATCTAAGAAGTATCAAAGAGGGAGATAATTGTATCATAGTAATGTACAGATAAAATCTTTTAACTATGTTGTAATTATAACATTTCCTATGAATTACACAATTATTATTGTTGGATAATATCAAGATAAATCTAATGAAAAACCTCAATGTAAGTAGAGTAAACTGTTCTAAATAATCAATTTATTCTAACAAGTAATATGTACAAAATAATAATTTTTAGTAATAAAGGCATATCAGATGAAACTGATAAGAATTTTTTGGAATATAAAAGTTTTAAAACGTTTAGATCCTTCATTGAAAAATTTGGGAAAACAAATTATTCCTTATATAATAAAAATGTTGGTGAATAATAATATATAGATTATCAACTAAGAACAAAACATGTGGAATTTGGTTGAGAAAAAACAAGACCCTAAATAAAGAAATAATAGTAACGAATAATGATAGTGGAGAAGTTATATAACAAAGAAAATATTTCAAAATGTTGGAGGAATAATAAATATAAGATAATGTACGCTACCATATTAGAATTTATGAACATGGAAATATAGTTATAGGACGCAATAAGAAACTGGTTGCTAAAGAAGAAAATATTAATATGTTTCAATAATAATTTATTGTGTCTGAAATCACCATTATTAAGATGAATGAAATCATTCAAGAATTATTCAATGAAAAATATATCACTTATAAAGTTATAGATAAGGATTAAAAAAAGAATCAGGTGAAATCCTCACTCACTAAATATAATGATTCATCTAATTCATCATACGTTTCAGGTTCTAAAAAATGTTTTTTGAATTATTCAGTGGAGAAATTATGTGTGAAACAAATAAAATTTTAAAAAGGTAAATACTCAGTAAGAAAAAATGATATAACACATTATATGTATTATTGAGTAGAAATAAATTATCAACATCAGTAATTATTCCATATATAATGATAATTCTTTAGTAAAAATCAATATTTGATGGAAATTTCTAGTGTAATTTAATCTATGGTCAAAGAGCTTATAATGTTTGGAATAACTTGTCAGTTCATGGAATAAAGTCTGAATAAAGAAAAGAAATTGTGGAATAAGGATGAATAACATTCCTCCCCATTGAGATGTTAGAAATATAAAAAATAAATATGTTAGAAACTATCCAATAAAAAAATCAATTTAAATTTCTAGAGGAAGTTTGTGGATGATGTGATCGGGCTGGTCATAATGGTGAATGATGTATGAAACTTTATTACATACAAGTCTCTTATAGTAGTAAATAAAAATTAGATGGAAATATTAAATATGATGAAAGATCATTTACTGTTAAGAGATCATTTAATGAAAATAAAAGGAAAAAACTATGGATACATGATAGTGTTTTCTCTTCAAATAGGATATGTTATATAAAAATCGATAAAGATTTCGTATTTCATTATAGAGGAGTGGTTACCTTTGGTAATGATAATTATTTAAAAATTAGAGGAATTGGAATGGATGGGATTGAATAAAAAAATGTTGATATCTATGTATGTCTTCATTTTTCATGCGTTAAAACCTAAAATACTTACTGTAAGTCTACATTGTGATGATGGAATATAAATGTTCTTTAGAAAAATATTATTATTTTATTAAAAGTGTGTAAGAATGGAATTCTATTACAAATTGATAGAGAGCTAATTTCAATCCCTTCCAAATATGAGAGTATAATATGTCATGTTAATTGAATGATACATATAAAAATAACTTATGGCACCGAAAAACTAGACACATTATGTAGAAAAAAATGAAAAATGTTCTAATAATGATGATATCTATTATTTTACATAATTGAAATGAAGATATGAATATGTTTGATTTACTTTTAAAAAAGGTATTATGATAAAAAAATTTATAAAAGAGGTGAGATTAAATCAAATATACATATTAATCATATTAATTCTTATTTACATGGACTGATGAAAAACCATTGAAAATGTGGTTTATACATCATGACATTAGTTGATTATTTCAATCGGATGTATAATTTCATGTTTCTGAAAAATAAAACAGAGGTTTTGGAAATGATTAGGTTTCTCAAAAAAAAAGTTGAGATGGGAATGGGGGTTTATATTATGATTTTTAAAATTTATAATGGTACCAAATTCAGAATAAATAATTTTGAAACATAACTGAGAAAGAATGTTATCAAATATCAGTATATTTATCCCCATAATACACTAAAAAATTTATCATTAAAAAGAACAGATATAATTTTAGTGTATATAAGAATATGTATTTTCGAAAAACAAAACCTTTTAAGGTTATATTAGAAATAAGATGTTAGTATTATTGTACATGTTTAAAAATAATTTTATTGAAACTCAAAACAATCATAAAATAATTATAAATGTGATATAAAAAAGTCCTAATTTAAATACTAAAAGTTTCTTAGAAGAACACGTTTATAAAAAATAATAATCCATATAATGGAATTCTTGATGAGAAAGATGGTGAATGAATTTTTATGGTTTATTCAACTGATGGAAGAGGTTAAATATATTGGAACAAGTTAATGCAATGGTTTTTGGGACCATATGATGTGAAATTAATTGGAAATCTAAATTCTTTAATAAAATTAGTTGAAAATTACAAAGTGGATAAACTGGTTATTTTAAACTATTGTGAATGTAAGTCAAAACATATGTACGAAGTAAAGACCAGTAAAGTTCAAGGGAAATTTTTTTCTGATTTTTCTTTGGGATTTTACAAGAACGCAGTTTCTGAAGGCGCTTGATTCCGAGGCTCGGTGTGCCCGGAATTTCTATCTGAAGTTTAGCTCGGGTACGTTCAGTGAACGAATGAGAGGGAATTCCTATCTTTTGAACTGGGGCTAGGAATCGAATTCCGAGGGCACCGATGGAACCATAGCGCCGGTAATTGCTTAGGAACTCCTTTCCTGGAGTTGCGTTTGCTTGTTATGAGTTGTTTAAATTTTTGGAACAAGTGTTAGTGAAATTAAATTTTCGTTAATAATTTTATTTCTCTTATCCATGAGTTAGAACCTAAGTGTAGGAGTTAGGGTGGGACCCACTGTTTGTTAGTTTTTATTGTGTGGATTAAAGGTGAGGTGGGGCCCACACGAGCCCCCACCTTTTCGATTTCCCTAACTCCCTCACTCCACACAACCCCCCACTTATGTTGGGTAACTCTTTTGACTTTTCCTCTCCTCTCTTTAAGTATGCCAACCCCCAATTCAATTAATTAAATTATGTTTTGAATTTTGAATTGTTGCTTGAGTTAATAAAATAAGGACGAGCCTTATTTTATTTTGGTTGGTTGTTGTGTGTGGACATTAGAGGAGAGAACTCTTGGGTGTTTTCATCTTCATCACGAAGAATATGAAGACTTCGACAAAGAACGCCATCACCATAAGAAGAGATTGACGTGTCGTCTCTTCTTCTCCCCGCAGCCTGTGTGTGACCCCCTTTTTCCGAGTATCGACGAAGCAGCCTCTTGATCTTATTCCCGCGTCAATGAAAAGGAGACGCCACTTCCTCCTCGGACGTTCACTGTCAACATACGGAGCTTCACCTCGCGACGTCGTTTTCCACGCCGAACCCCCGTTCTAGCTACGCTCAATGTAGGGGTTTATTTAATTATCTTTGTTCGTGAATTTTACTTTGTCATCCTTCGTGAATTTATGACCAGTTGCTATCAATTAACGAGAGGGGTCCGGATCGCACAAACACGGCCAACCCTCCTCCATTTTGAATATTGTTTCTAATATGGTTGGGACGGAATGGCGTGGTGTTGTCGCACCACACTGGATCGTACGGCAAGTAATGCACGGTGCCATCGCACCGCGCCATGAAGTTGAACAAGGACACGATGCCGTCGCACCGTGTCGAAGAAAACCGAAGACACCGCGACCGGAGCGGGGCTGCGGCGGACGGGCGCGGTGCCGTCGCACTGGGTCGGACGAACCGGGCCGCGACCGGTTCCAGGCTGCAGCGGAGCAGGGTGACCGGCGGCCGGTTCCGGGCCAACGGTGTCGGCGAAGGAGGAATGACTGGCCGTCGCCGGTCCTTGTTGGCAGAACCGGCTGGCCAGTGTAGGCCGTCCAGACAAAAGGAAAACCGAGGGAATTAATTCCCCCGGCCGACCAGCACAAAACGACCACAATTTAATAGGGGTCACGGTTACACCAGGGGGGAAGGCACCCCCTGCAAAATGGCTCAGACGGATGGTCGTGCGTCTGGCCAGCACGCTGGGCGCGCTGGGCCCAGGCCGGGCCGGCCGCTCGGCCGGTCCGCCAGGCCGGGCCGCACCCAGGCTGGGCCGGGCCGCGCCGGCCGAGCCAGGCCGCGCCGACCAGGACGGGCCAAGCCGCGCCGACTGGGATGGGCCACGCACAAGCGGGCCGAATCCAGACCTGGTTCGGGTCAACCCAGTTCGGGTCGACCCCGATGGTATCGGGCCGAGTCGGACCGAGCCCGAACCCCTTAATACAGAACTTTTTTCGGTCAGACGCCCATAACATGTGCTACGTGTCTCTGATAGATGCACCGTCAATTGTGATGCGATCCTTGGATCGAGACAGTCATTTCTGTATATTGCACTTAAGTTTTTGGAATACATTGAGTTAGGCCAGGATGGTTCGTACACGAATCCAACTGGGCCCACGGAGCGGAAACGCCCATATCATGAGCTCCGGACGTCCGATTGATGTGCTATCGACTTTCATGGATTCCTCTAAGTGAGACGGTACTTTTGGAATATTTCGCCTGAGTTTTGGTTGCTTTTGGATAGTGTCTGGGTTGGATCGTACCCGAAATCCAATCGGGCCCCTGGAACGGAAAATCTGATATCTTTCATACCTGACGTCCGTTTGACGAACCATCAGCGGCGTTGGTGATAACGTTGAGAAATGGTCCCTATGAGTATAAACTATGAGAGTTCGGGATACAGTTGAGATACGGCCGGGTAGGTTTGCTCACGAAACCAACCAGGCCCCTGGGACGAAAAGGCTAATAACTCACAGACCGTGTGTCCGATTTACGCGCTGTCTATTGCGTTGAGACCCCTATGACGAGGTGGTCATTTGAGATACTTCTTCGTGGGACTTTGTGATACTTGGAGTATCAATCTGTAGCTCCTGGAGCGGACCCTCCCGGAGACGAGCGTACGGAGTATGGAGACCGTGTAGCCGGCTGAGACCTGACGACTGCTTGACCGACTCGACTTGGAGTGATTCGACTAGCCCAGTGGACGGAGCGCCCAATATTTGGCGACTGACCCACGATGGATGGAGTGCCTGGTAGTTGGCCGCAGACCCGTGGTACTCGACAGGAGGAGTAAGTCTGTAGGCTATTAGGGGGAGCGCCCAATATTTGGCGACAGACCCACAGTGGACAGAGCGCCCGGTAGTTGGACGTAGACCCGCGGTACTCGACAGGAGGAGTACCTCAGCAGTCTTAGGTTAGTGAGCAGTACCTCGAAGTCGTGAGATGACCACTGTACACTCCGGAGTCGGGGCTCTTCAGCGGTTATGGTTTCGATAATGAAAATCCTAGATTGAGCTGAGTCTATGACCTTTGTGTTTCCTCATGATTGAGATGAGTTACTTGATAACTTAGGTATATGTATGGGAATATACCTAGGTAGTGGTTATCCGTTGATTTTATAATCCTTGTGTTTCCTCATGATTGAGATGGGTTACGTGATAACTTATGAATATGTATGGTTATATACCTAAGTAGAGGTTATCTGTTGAGATCTTCTTTGTGGTTATCCTTGTTGGTTTTTGTGAGACATTGAGGGTCTCGGGGTCCCTACCGAGTATCTTTATACTCACCCCAGCACGGTCTATGCCCGCACCTCGTTGTGTTGGTTGCAAACGATGGGCAGTGCTGACGGAGGCCAAGTGTTCGATGACTAGACAGTACCCGGAGGTGGACTACATGACGAGTCAGTATCCGGAGGTGGACTACATGACGAGTCAGTATCCGGAGGTGGACCTCACGGCGAGACGACACTCAGAGGAGGTTAACGGGCGAAAGCGTTGTAGAGGCTGTCTGTACCTACCCTTCAGGTAGGATCCTTGGTGGACGATCCAGGAGTTGCGCCATCTGTACCTACCCTTTAGGTAGGATCCACGGAGGACAACCCAGGAGCCGCTTTAGTCCTACAAGCTGTTGTCTTTTTCTGTTGTACTTTGTTCAATTGTAGTTGTACTTTCATTTGGGTATTTATTCTGGCCCATTTACCTTTCAACACTTCTCTTTGTACATAGTGTTTTACTTCCGCTTGTACTCTGTAGTTTTTTGATAACTTTTATACAGGAAATGCCTTCCAATTTATTGGGATTTACACCTTTGGTGCTAGTCACCAGCCCCTGGCCTATGGAAGGTAGGCTTGGGGTAGTCACGGAACGGGCCCTAAGGATGGGTCGTGAAAAATTTGTATCAAAGGATTCGGTTCTACCGCAGAACTTATAACTCTAATATATTCATTCTGTGAAGCAATAGTGTTAAGGGTACTGAGTGTGGTCTTCAGTTCAGGGAGTCCAGTGTTGATGCGGGCGGCCAACGAATCCATACACCAGGACCCTGACAACTGATTTTCGACTTTGTGCATGAAAACACTAATTGCGTGTCTGTTTCCAGAAGTTTTTAAATATCATCTCAAACCAGGTCAGCTCACTAGGTATAAATATTTTGACCATGTCATGTTTGTTTCTTTTAGGATTCCTCTCCGCTGACGACCAGCTAGAGCCCCGAGAGTTGTTCGTACTGATAGCCCACCGAGCGACATGGCCTCAGTACATGGCCTTATCCCAGTAGAGTCACCAGTAGGCGCACCAGTGGTTCTATTACCCGTTGGGCCACCGATGCCACCATCCCCAGTAGCAGAGGGTGCACGTCGCTTGAGCGCACTGCACGAGTTCCAGCACGAGAGGCCACCCAGGTTCCTAGGAGAGACGGACCCACAGGCAGCTGAGGATTGGTTGGAGGCTGTGGTGAGAGTCTTTAGGCTAGTGGGGATGCCGACAGACTTCATGGTGATTCTTGCTGCCATCCATATTCAGGCAGCAGCAGGCAGATGGTGGAGCCTGATGCTCTAGATGCATGAAGAGGTGACACTTCTTTCGGCAGACTGCGAGAGCCTGTTCCGGGACGATTTTGTACCAGCCACCCTTCGAGCGGTGTGTATACATGAGCTACTTCATCTGCGGTAGGGCAGCATGATAGTGGCACAGTATTCAACGAGGTTCACAGACCTCTCGCGCTACTCCACAGATATGGTATGAGACCCGTTCTTCATGGCCCGAACCTTCTAGCAGGGGCTCAGGCGGGAGATTAGAGCTTCTGTTGTTTCTCATAGTATTCCGACCCAGACAGGGGTGTTGGAGAGAGCCCTCTTAGTGGAGAGTTTCCTTGCTGAGCAGTCTCCAGCAGTACGACCCACCACTAGCGGGCTTGTGGTAGAGTCTTCTACAACATACAGTAGACAGATGACGCAGAGTTCCAAGAGGACCAGACATACTGGTGGCCGACTGCACGACTCAAGTTCAGTTGTGCGGGGGAACCGGGGTGGAGTCAGAGCCAGTCATGCCGAGAGTGGACAGTGTTACTCCTGCGGCGGGATTGGTCAAATGGAAGGTGACTGTTCGACCCGCCATGCAAATGACCAGCAGTTAAATGAAGAACCTCCCAGGCAGAGGAAGAGGTTCGATCAGGGCAGACCAGAAGGAGGAGGAGGCCATGGAAGAGGAGCTGGCCATGCAGATAGAGGTGGAATACGCTTCAGGGTGTTGCCACCACCACCACCAGGAGGCCCACCCCGACCGTAGGGGGAAGGAGGACTTGAGAGAGCTCAGCTTCAGGAAGCTGAGGCCTATGGTCATGGAGCTTCGGTTGCCGATGGACAGGAGCGGAACTAGCTCCAGTCCTGGAGGCTATTGATCATGTTGCTTCTAGTTTTGTTGTTGTTACATTTGTGTCTTTGTACTATGAGCTGAAATAATTAAAAGACACTTATCTTTGTAAAGTTTGATTTCCTGTCCTTTTGTTTGATTGATACTGAGTGATCCCGGTTAAGACTTTTGACTTGACCCTCACTTTCGAGATTTCTACTGGAGGAGACCAAGTTACCTCACACTGATGCCGACAGTGTGACTCGACCCTTGGAGGCGAGAGTGACAGTTGAATCTCTTGGTAGTTACGTCGAGTCCTTACGACGTCATCCATGGCATGAATTCATCATTCATGTCAGGATTGACTGTATTAGTCAATGAATGTGGTTCATCCAGGGGATGAGACCAGATTTCTCTTATCGGAAAAGAAGAAATCATAGAAGCTCTTGTGAGACTAGAGAAGGTCCAGGTCATCCAAGAGCGGATGAGGATAGTACAGGGCCAACAGAAGCTTTATGCTGATAGGAATTGGAGGCCTCTAGAGTTCGAGGATGATGATCACGTCCTTATACAAGTTTCACCTCGACGAGGTTTACAAAGAAGTGACCAAGGCGGGATGTTATCCCGGAGGTTCAGTGGACCATTTATAGGTCATCATCTGGGTAGGCGAGGTGGTTTACCGCTTGACCCATCCACCTCAGATGCACCAGGTGCACGGCAACTTCCGCGTATCAAAACTGAGGAGATATGTGCGTGATCCTTCACACATCATTGACCATGGGAAACTGGAAGACGATGTTGGGGTGTCTTTCACGGAGGTTCTTGTGGGAATCGAGGATCGATAGTAGAGGATCCTATGTGGATGGATGATTCCTCCGGTGCATTTTCACTAGCATTATGGGATCCTCCAGGTGAGCACATGAGAGCAGGAGGCTCAAATGCGTGCTCAGTACTGTTTTTGTATCTCTGGTTTGTGTTGTAGATTTACGGGGATGTAAAGCCCTGAGGTGGGAGTATTTTAAAGACCCGTTAAATTCAAGGGAAATTTGTTTCTTTTTTTTAGGGATTTTATAGGAACGTAGTTTATGACGACACTTGATTCCGAGGCCCGGTGTGCCCGGAATTTCTATCCGAAGATTAGCCCGGGTACGTTCAGTAAACGAAGGAGCGGGAATTCCTATCATTTGAACCGGTGCTCGGAATCAAAATCTGAGGGCACCGATGGAACTATAGCGCCGATAATTTCTTAGGAACAGCTTTCCTGGAGTTGCGTTTGCTCGTTATGAGTTGTTTAAATTTTTGTATTAAGTGTTAGTGAAATAAAATTTTCGTTAAGAATTTTATTTCTCTTCTCCATGAGTTAGAACCTAAGGGTAGGAGTTAGGGTGGGACCCACTGTTTGTTAGTTTCTCTTGTGTGGATTAAAGGTGAGGTGGGGCCCACACGAGCCCCCACCATTTCAATTTCATTAACTCCCTAACTCCACATAACCCCTACTTATGTTGTGAAACTCTTTTGACTTTTCCTCTCCTCTCTTTATGTTTGCCAACCCCAATTCAATTAATTAAATTAAGTTTTGAATTTTGAATTGTGGCTTGAGTTAATAAAATAAGGATGAGCCTTATTTTATTTTGGTTGGTTGTTGTGTGTGGACATTAGAGGAGAGAACTCTTGGGTGTTTTCATCTTCATCACGAAGAACATCAAGACTTCGACGAAGAACGCAGTCACCGTAAAAGAGATTCATGTCCCGTCTCTTCTTCTCCCCGCATCCGGTTTGTGACCCCCATTTTCCGAGGATCGACGACACACCCTATTGATCTTCTTCCCGTGTCAAAGAAAAGGAGACGCCACATTCTCCTCGGACGTTCACCGAAAACATACGGAGATTCACCTCGCGGCGTCGTTTTCTGCGGTGAACCCCCATTCTAGCTAGGCTCAAGGTAGGGGTCTATTTAATTATCTTTGTTCGTGAATTATACTTTTTTGTCCTTCGTGAATTTACGAACAGTTGCTATCAATTAACGTTAGGGGGTCGGACCACACAAACACGGCCGACCCTCCTCCATTTTGAATATTGTTTCTAATATGGTTGGGATGGAATGGAATGGTGCCGTCGCACCACGTGGGATCGTACGACACGTAATGTGCGGCGTCATCGTACCGCGCCATGAAGTTGAACAAGGACACGATGCCATCGCACCGCGTCGAAGAAAACCGAAGACACAACGGCCAGATCGGGGTCACGGCGGAGGGGCGCGGTACCGTCGCACCGCGCCGGAAGAACCAGGTCGCGGCCGGTTCCGGGCCGCGGTGGAGAAGGGTGACCGACAGCTGGTTCCGTGCCGCCGGTGTCGGCGAAGGAGGAAGGGTCGGCCGTCGTTGGTCCTTGTTGGCAGAATCGGCCGGCCGGTGCGGGCCGGCCGGAAAAAAGGGAAACTGGGGGAATTAATTCCCCAGGTTGGGTAGCACAAAACGACCCCCATTTAATTCGGGGCCATGGTTACACCAGGGGGCAGGCGCCCCCCTGGAAAACGGCTCGGCCGGTCGGCCGATTGCCTGGCCATCGCCTGGGCCCGAACCCCATAATACCGAACGTTTATCGATCGAATGCCCATAACTTGTGCTACGGGTCTCTGATCGACGCACCGTCAATTGCGATGAAATCCTTGGATCGAGATGGGAGTTTATGTATATCGCACTCAAGGTTTCAGAATACATTGAGTTAGGCCGGGTTGGTTTGTACACAAAACCAACCGGGCCGTCAGAGCGAAAACGCTCATATCATGAGTTCCGGACATCCGATTGACGTGCCGTCGACTTTGATGGATTCCTCTAAGTGAGACGGAACTTTTGGCATACTTATCCTGAGTTTTGGTTGATGTTGGATAGTGTCCGGGTTGGATCATACCTGAAATCCAACCGGGCCCCTGGAACGAAAAAGCTGATATCTTTCAGACCGGATGTCCGTTTGACGAAACCTCAGCGGCGTTGGTGATCATGTTGAGAAATGGTCCCTATGAGTATACCCTATTAGAGTTTGGGATACAGTTGAGATACGCCCGGGTTTGTTCTCTCTCAAAACCAACCGGGCCCCTGGGACGAAAAGGCTAATAACTCACAGACCGGGCATCCGATTGACGCGTCGTCTGTTGCGTTGAGACCCCTATGACAAGGTGGTCCTTTTTGATAATTATTCATGTGACATTGTGATACTTGGAGTATCGACCTGTAGCTCATGGAGCGGACCCTCCTAGAGACGAGCGTACGGAGTACGGAGACCGTGTAGTCGGCTGAGACCTGATGACTACTTGACCGACTCGACTTGGAGTGATTCGACTAGCCCAGTGGACGGAGCACCCAAGATTTGGCGACTGACCCATGGTGGAAGGAGCTCCAGGTAGTTGGTCACAGACCCGCGGTACTCGATAGATGGAGTACCTCTGTAGGCTATTAGAGGGAGTTCCCGGTAATTGGCGACAGACCCACAGTGGATGGAGCACCCGGTAGTTGGCTACAGACCCGCGATACTCGATAGGAGGAATAACTCAGCAGTCTTAGGTTAGTGAGTAGTACCTCAGAGTCATGACATGACCACTTTACACTCCTGAGATGGGGCTCTTCAGCAGTTACGGTTTCGATAATGAAAATCATGGTTTGAGCTGAGTCTATGACCTTTGTGTTTCCTCATGATTGAGATGGGTTAATTGATAACTTAGGTATATGTATTGGCATATACCTGGGTAGTGGTTATCTGTTGATTTCATAATCCTTGTGTTTCCTCAGGATTGAGATGGGTTACTTGATAACTTAGGTATAGGTATGGGCATATACCTACGTAGAGGTTATCTGTTGAGATCATATTTCTGGTTATCCTTGTTGGTTTTAGTTAGACCATGAGGGTCTCGGGGTCTCTAATGAGTATCGTTATACTCACCCCTGCATGGACTATGCTCGCGCCTCGTTGTGTTGGTTGCAGACGACGGGCAGTGCTGACGGAGGCCGAGTGTTCGAGGACTGGACGGTACCTGGAGGTGGACTACACGACGAGTCAGTAACTGGTGGTGGGCTTCACGGTGATACGACACTCGGAGGAGGTTGACGGGCGACATCGTCATGGAGTCTATCTGTACCTACCCTTCAGGTAGGATCCGTGGTGGACGATCCAGGAGCTATGCCATCTGTACCTACCCTTCACATAGGATCCGAGGAGGACGAACCAGGAGCCGCTTCAGTCCTTCCAGCTATTGTATTTTTCTATTGTAGTTTGATCCGTTGTAATTGTACTTTCATTTGGGTTTGTATTCTGGCCCATTTACCTTTCAGCACTTCTCTTTGTACTTAGTGTTTTACTACCTCTTTTACTCTGTAGTGTTTTGTTTACTTTTATTAAGGCAATGCCTTCCCATTTATCAGGATTTACTTCTTTTGTGCTAGTCGTCATCCCCTGTCCTATGGAAGGTGAGCTTGGGGATGTCACAGCACGGGCCCCAAGGACAGGTCGTGACATACCATGATTTAGGAGAATCATGTGATGAGGAAGGATTAGTTGGAAAATATAAATTTAATATTCCATTGAATACAAAATCATATTTAGTTCAAAAAAATTATTGTAAATTATAAGGCTCTAGTTTAGACCAAAATTATGTTGAGATCATAAATAAGACATCACATATTTCAAAATTTGACCTAAAATAGTTTCATAAGCTATTCAATACAATGAATGGGTGGATTCTATGAAGGAGAGTTAGATATGATTGAAAAAATTAATCATGGGATCTTACTCCACGAATAGAAAACAAAAATTGATATCCCAACAAAGTGGGATTATAAAATAAGGATGAAAGAACATAGTGATGATTCAAGAAAAAAATCTATTATTATTTCTAAATGATATACAGATGTGGACTTTCTTCATTTTAATCAATCATTTTCCTCAATTGCAATGTTTGAAACCATGTGAATTATTTATGCAGTCACTACATTCCGTAAATATCATTTATATCATGTGGAAGTAAATTCATCAGTACTCAATGGAAATATTGAAGAATATGTTCACATTAAACAACCTTATGTGTTTTTACATTATCAGGATGAGAAATGAGTTAGTATATTGAATAACGCGTTGTATGGGATGAAACAAGCTCCACATGCATGGTATTATTAACACAATTTTTTTTGAATGTGGAAGATTTATAAATAAAACATTTATTGAATCTCATATGTGAAATATATTGATTCATAAAACTATTTTTTGCATTTTATGGGGATTATATAATTTTTATAGGGATGAAGATGATTTTTTTAAAACATTTGCGATTGAAATAAAATAATTTTTCAATTTCAATTCTTGGAGAATACAAATTATTCCTTGGTGTAAGAGGTCAAAAAATGGAAGAATACATTTTCTTATGTCATGAATAGTATTAAGTGAATCGTTTAATTTTTTTAGCATGTATGAATAAAAATATTATTCGACAATAATCTCTATGAGCCCAAATTTTTGTACAATTGATTATAAAAGATGTATATATATGAAATAATATTGGAAGATGATAGGAACTCTACTATACCATACAGCCTCAAGGCCATATATTGGACCTGATATGACATTATGTTCTATTTTTAAAAATATTCGGAAAGATTAACATTTGTTTGTTGTAAATTCAATTCTATGATATTCTAAAGGAACTACATCACATGAGTTTTCATTAAAAAAAATAGTGTGATAAATTTTTAAGATTATATCGATGCCAATATGGATAGGATCTTTAATGATCAAAAATAAACCTTAGGATAAATTTGTTTCTATTAATGTTGTAGGAATTGCTATAGTAATAAAAAAATTATATAATTTTATGAACAAATAAATCTGAATATGTTGCATCTCCATAGGATTATACTCAAATATTGTGGATGAATGTTTATCTAGAAGACATGAATATATACTTTTCTAAACCATTTAATATAGTTCATGACAATCAGCTTAAAATATATTTATTAAAAACTATTGTGAAACATTTAATATCCAAATACATTGATATAATGTTTCACTTTATAAAAGAGAAATAGTTTGCGGCATATTATTTGATGGAAAATATATCATTGAATTGTCAAATTTTTTATATCTTCATAAACGTAATCCCAAAAGAAATTTTTGTTCACTTGAGGTTAGAATTTCATGTTCATACTAATCCAATCAAATATTAATCCTCATAAGTAAGTCCCCCAACATGTTTTGGATAATGTTCAAAAAGGGAGGGAGAACGTATCAACATTTTAACTTGTAAATATATTTATGCATATCATTTTTAAATGAATCTATAGTTGTGGTTATCAAAAAATGGGAGAGGGGAAATGAGATTGGAGATAAAAATAAATGTGTGTATGTGTGGGGGGGTTATCATATCATGAACAAAAACGTTATCCTCAATAAGGGATGTAATTAATTAAAAAACATTATAATATCTAATATTGCGGTGTTAAGACACCCTTTTGAGAATTTTTGTGCTTTGGTACAAATAGAAAACAATGAATTGTTTAAAAAATTTGACTTTTTAAAATTTTATGTGAGTTGTAAAAGATTATAACAAGGATTGTAGACAAACACAATGTGTGAGATTTAATATAATTTATGATAATTTTTTTTACAATATATATTTATTTTTTGAAAACTATAATTTTTTAATATGAATGTTTTGTTTTCCAGGATTATACCCAATCCATGGTAATTGGTTTCTATATGAAATATGAATGTTGATGAATCCAAAATCAATGGGAGAAATTTTTTTATCCCTTTGAAATGTTTTTCCCAGACATGGTTTTTAGCACTTTGGTTATCATATTGAGGAACACCAGATGAAGGATTTGACATAAAGATGATGTTTCTAATTAGATGCACTATTAGTCTCATATTCATCATTATAAAGTTCAAGATCCATTACATTAATTTTTGGTCAGTATATTTAATGTTGGTGAGTGAAGAAGTTGTAATGTTGCTAATGAGTTTTGAATGAAAATAGAGAATTTAGTAGATAAAATATTTACATACCATAAAATCTCAAATCAGATGATTTATTTTATAGTATTGATGTTCTCAAAAATCATGAAAACATCAATAAAAAATTATTTCGATGACATAGAGTAATAATAATTTTTGTATAGGATATGAGAACCCATGTAAGGAAGATCAGATCTATAAGTACCATACTGAGATTATTTCTAAAGTAAATACTAGAAATGGTGATGTAGTTTGAAGATTATAAATGTTATTGAGTTGATACATCATCATATGAAGAACATCATAATTGTAATTCCATCGTAATGGTAATTTCATCATTTTGTGTTTTCCATCTAGAATAACTATAATGAGTAAGATCGATCATATCAAGAACATGCACTGATTCATTGAATGAATTCCACACATCGATAGCACATAAAATGTAGAGGATCAATGTGATCAAAGTTTTTGATGGTGATCAATCAAAGGGCGATAAATTTCGAAAACAAGTGAGGAATCTAAAATAGTTTCATTTTATCGTATAAATAGTGGGAGAGTTCATATTTGAAATCAAATAATAATGTTTCACAAATAAGTCATCTACTATGGGTGTTCAACATAAAAAGATAGGAAGATTGTTAGATCATAATAAACTAAGAGCGGAAGGTATACCATAATTATTTGTGGAAGATAGTTTGACCATAATGAGTAGAAGATATTATTCATATCTGGTTAAAGATGAGGATGTTAGTATGACTGATGTTGGTCATGTTACATCAAACTATAGCTATAGTAGGAAAGAAGATCATATCAATGAAAATTGACATAAATAGTTTCACCTAATCAGACTAAATAATATCAAGGAAGTGCCAAATGGAGGAATATGGATAATACACAATAAGAATCCATAATATTTATGGAATGTTTTATTATTCAAACATCACATTCAATTAATAAATAAACAATGTGTTATTTAATTTTAGGTAGCAAGAACAGTTTTAATGTTTCCATCCCTTTTCATTATGGGTTTCTAATAAATTTGTTTCTCAGTATATTTACTCTTTTAAAATGTTCACAAAAGTGGAAAAGGAAGGTCACTAAATAATTCCAGTGAATGTTCTTTCCAAATAGATATCTCATTACAAGACCAAAAATTATCTGCCTTTAATAATACACTAAGAAAAATTGTATTAAGAAAATATTATTGAGTCAATTAGAGTGATGAAGATCAGATTGTGTTTTTGAGTATAGTTTGAGAAGTTAAAATTACGAATGGTAAGAACATATTGATTCAATTGTAAAATGATAATCAGGATCGGTTTATCAAACTGGAGTCCATCAGACTTATGTTTAATAGACTAAAGAACATTTGTGGAGAAATATGAATAATGTATTTTTAATTTTTTTTCTCAGTTTTTTTGTTCAAAAACATTGTAAACTGATGGTATCTAGTGTAATATTTATAATTAGGATATAGAATGTATCTAATGGAATTTAGCACAAGTGTTATTCATTTCTTCATAATAGTAAATTTTCTAAGACCAATGGTAGTGTCTATGACAATGAAATATGTTCTCACAATGATTCTGAACAATGTAAATCTCTTGTTCATTATATCATATACTATTTTTTCATGCATGAATATTTACAAAAAGATTACATGGATGTGAAATTTCATAGGATGGAGGTGTTATGTTTTAAATTTTTTTGAAACATACAAAATGTGACGTATTGATTCAAGATCCCCTTCTTAGATGTTTTTCAATCATTTAGAACAACAATATTAATGAAAATAATTAAACAATGAAAAATTCTAAACATGAAACCCATAAAATATCATTCATAAATAATGATTTATGATTCCTGAATTTATTAATATACCACAATAAGTGTCAAATGATGGGTATTTAAGGAATTCCACTTTTATAAAAGGAGATTTTCAATAACCCATGCCCTGAAATGAAATTCATTAACCACCACATGCCAGTTTAGAAAATTACATTTCTTAAATCAATGTCAATATTTTAAACAGACCAAGAGGGATAAAAAACCATCACTATCATCAAAAGTAATATTTAGACAGTTCAATAACCTTTTATAAAATATGTCTTCAAAGTAAAAATAGTTACCTGGGGATTGGTAATTTTAATTGTGTACCGTAATTTGAAAATACCATTTGAAGAATATCATTATTAAGAACTAAACTTTATAACCAAGTTCATGATATATAGAATGAGTTTCTAACCAACAAATTTTCCTTAAAATTTTGGAATTTATAAATAAAGATACCACTCATCTAATTCCATATATTTAGATTTCAATATGTGAATATTTGAAATAATTATTTTATATTAATATCTACGTATTATTCATTTAATTTTCCATTAAAATGAACTGGGAAAACATTTCTTCTTTATCTTTGTAAAGCACTATATAAATCAACTACAATTTTCAGGAACAAAAAAATTATCTTGGCCTGTATGAATTTATTTTGAATGGCTTCAAGTACCATTAATTATTAAAGAATTATAGAAAATATCACCAAGAGAAAATACTGTAAAATAATTAGTATGTAGGGTAGAATGTTGGATTTTAGAAAAATTGGATGAGTCTAGCATAGCTAGGATCATTTTTGAGGTTTATTTTGTTAGATATGTTGACATTGAAAAAAGTGCATATCTTATGTTAGCATAGTCATACTCTATTGATGATAATGTACGTTGTGTCAGGATTTGATGTAATATTAACATATGATGGAATGTTAGTAGTAGAGTCCATCAATGTTCTAGTTATATCATTATTTTAAGTTCCTTTCTATGTGGTAGTTCATTCTATATTAATAATTCAAGTGCATAACCCATTTGTTAATGCCATATCACATGAGAAATATATATAACAAATAATTATTTGAAAAATAAAATTTATCTAATAATAATGTTAAAAAATATCAAAAAATATATAAAAATAATAAAAACTTATTAATTCCATAAAAAGATAAAATTATCATGGAAAATATAAAAAATTAAACCATATAATAAAGTGTATGTTTATATGTATAAAAATATTGTGAAATTTTGTTTAATAAAAAATACATTAAAATCTGAGGAATTTATACAAAATAAATTTGAAACATTTCATAATTTATATAAAAACTATTGAAAAATAATGATACATTAAAATGATTAGGTTTCGTATACCTGCAATGAGAAGAAAAAAAATATATATGATTTTCAACCATGTGAATAGGAGATATATTTAGAATATGGACATGATTATTATATTTTGAATATAAAAGACACTACTAAATAATCATTTATTGTAAACACCTTACATGATAAATGGGAAATGATTATTTCAATTCACAATTAGCAGATCCATGAAATCAAATAGATAAATAATGATGAATTTTTTAAAATTAATTTTATTACGAGGTTGTGCTGAACCAAAAATGGAGTGAGGAAAGGGAGATTTAGTGGACTCAACCCCAGTAGCATTGTTCTGGTTCCTGCTTCCATTACATTAGCAAAAGATATAATGTATCTCAACCCAAAGGACTGAATAGTTTAGTAATATTTGTGAACTAGATAAAAATTATATTTTATATTACATTTTTAAAAAAATGAAATACACAAATATTATTCTTTTATAATTCCATTATTTTCCTAATAATATCCCTACAGATCAATCACCAATTAACTCATAATATCCTAGATAAAATAAAACATAAGGGGTGAGATCATATTTTCAATAAGTATAATTGTGAAATATAAGATATGAATAAATAAGGAATGTTGAAAATTTAATGGTAAATGAATTTAACATATTATATTTAATATATAATATTATCATAATATCGTATATATAAATGATGATCCAATACTTCAATATAAATAATTACTTTCACATGAAACATAACCATATATATTTTAAAAAATTTAATAATTTTATAGATTATCAATAACTAAATTCAAAATGGTGGAATACATTATGAAGAATATATAAAACTTACTAAAGAAGATTTATTCCATGATATTTAATACATTCAAGTATTTATTCTATGAATCTAATAACATCATTAATTTTTCTGACATATAATAAACAGGTTTGTCCTCAGCCAAAACCATATCTAGTTTGTCTCATGAATACAACGGATGAATTGAAGGTCTTACATAAACTGATCCCCATCCCATGTACTACATTTCAAAATAATTCTTATTATATGGAATGATCGAATTGATTCATAAAAAATGATCTATAAAAAATATTTTAATTTTGTAAAGGATGGAAACACTTTAATATTTCTTTAGTTAATAGAATAACATTGAAAGTAAACACCATTTGTGAAAATTATGAATGTGTTGGGAAATAATTATATCCATCACACATGACTATGGATATTAAATATAAATTTAATTTCTAGTAAAAAATAATTACAAGGATGTGATTGTTTCAGTAGAAAGTTAAAAATCTACATAAGAAATGAGATTTTATAATGACTTTTAGATCTTAGTAAATTTCATTTCAAATATTCATGAATGAGATAATTAAAATTTTAACATTAAATACAATTAATTGTGAATTAATAATGATATTACATGTCAAATGGATAGTATATACCCAAAAAAGTAATTTTTTGAATAAGGTGGTGCCCATACAGAAAACGAAGTCATAATTATTATAAAAAAATATGTTTCAAGAGTCTAAAAGATGGAAACATATTACAATCTATATTGTGAAGGGGAATTAGATCCTCATGAAGATCATCCGACCATTTAATATATTTTTTTACTTACTTGTTCAAAAGTCCATCAACAACCATGTTTACTTCATGATATATAAGAGTGATGATGTGGTCAATTTTGAGAAGATTGTGAATGCATCCCATCCGGGTGGTGGTGGTCCACCGCGCAAGATGTATCACACCATTCCAAATTTATTGCAAAATATTGGAAGATTAAATCTCAATATAAATGTTTCTTTGACCTTGTTTTTTTAAAAAAATGGCATGAATCGTACTCATCATTTTAACATCTAGTGAAGAGAAAATTACACAGCTACTATAAAATCAGCCAAGGATCTGACCAGTAAGATTCCTAATGATTTCACCACAACCCATAGGGATCGAATTTCCTTAGAATGAACTATCCACCTTAACGTTATCCCAACCCAAGAAAGGGGTTTTCTAAAAGACATCAAATGTGTGGTAAGGCTTGCAGTTGTTTCCATTAATATAGAGTTGTCACAGCATGCCAAAGTCATGAATAGTGCTGTTTCAATATCCCTTTTAGATCAAAGGAACATCACGATTAGAAATGAGAATCCACATTCCCCTACATTATGACATATTGAGAAATTATTATGAATAAGATCATTTCAATCATATCAGATCACGTGGTGAAGCTCAGTGACAACAACAAGGAAAATGATCGTAGTCTGTTTGTAATTATCCATATCTACACATATCTTTAATTGATATTTGAAAGAGTAATGTATCAACCACCTATAGTAAAAAAATCCAAAAATAAAATTCAAAATATAAGAAGTAGTGGAAAAATAATGAAAGATATGATTGGTATCTTCACTATGATGATGGCATAGACTTCATTTATAATAGAGTTGAATACCATACGATTAAAGGTGATGATCTGCTGGGATCATGTTATGTGAATGTCTCCAGAAAAGAGTAAATATTGAGGGTTTTATCCATGTTTTGTGAAACAGAATTACCCACCCAAAATAACATTTAGAGTTACTTAATAGTGGTTGTAATAGTTTTTTGAATTAATCATGAAATTGGGAGAAGGTTCTTCGACTATGACGTCATAAGTGATATAGAAATAATAGGTATTAATGACATTCATGATAGTGTCAGGATGATGATACTTTTTAGAGTAGAAGTCTTATTTAATAGAGAGTATGGTGTTCTATGGACTTTGGTCAAGAGAAATTTTAAAGATTAACTGAGTTCCAGTCTATTTATCCAACCATAAAATTGATTGAAGAGTATCCAAAGACCATCCAAGTTATATTATTCATAATGTTGGGGAAAAATTGTTTTATGGACTGACAGAAATTGGAGGAAAAAAATATGATTTTTCATTCTTGATTAGTCCAAGAAATATAATTTTATAGAAGATTGTTCAATAATAATTATTATACCGAAGATTCTAAGTGAGTGTAGATCAATGAGCCTAATTAATGTGTATAACATTTTTCATGAAAATTCATCCTTTAGCAATGGGGTTGTAACTAGATAGAAAATGTATGGTGAAAATTTTCCTTTCAACAGTGATACCACTCCATTTTTTTATAGAGGTATTTATTATTCTAATAATACCAATAGGCCATTTTTTATCCAACATAGATTAAACCATTTTATATACAATAATATATTTAATAAGGTAGATTCTTCTTGTCATAGAAATAGATTTTCACCTCCAAGAATAATGTTGATTTATAAAATGATTAGTTATTTTTGGGAAATGGGAAGATTCAGGTCTTCCCCAGAAGATGGGGATACATAGTTATTTAAAATTATGTGATCCTTTATTTATACCTATGTAACTTAAAATGTTGTATTTCCAATTAAGGGGAAACTTTTTCAAAAAGAAGAGAGATGATTCGTTCCTGCTAATTACTTTCCCAAAGATCTCATCATAATGAGAAATATTTTATAAGGATTTAGATGATTCTTTTATCACCATAAAAAATACCCCACATTAAATTTAATTTTTTTATCAGAACAAATAAATTTTTGTGGAATGTAAATTAAGAGAAAATATCTAACATTACACTACTTTTTGGTTGAATTTGATTTAAAATCATGTACAGTTATTTTAAAAAGTATATTAACCTATTCTAAAACCATTGTAATTATTATAATATCATATATGATCATTTTATATCATCGTACTAACTGTTCATTAACAACCTTCCATTATTTTCATTGATTCTAGTAATAATCGCCATGTTTTTTCATGTGTGTTTCATCAAGAAAGTTCCCATTCATGCGCATATTTTTTAGTTATTTCATCTCCATAATAGTTATTATGAAATAATTATAATATTTTTTAATCAGTTATAAAATTTAAACTAATAATGAATATGATTACAAAAAATTATATACATTGTGATTATAGAGACGTTAGGTTGTGCGTATGCATGAGTAATGATTTACATTTTTAAATGATTATTAATGAAATGATGTAAGTACTATTATATATTTAAATAATGATAATAATATAATAAATTAATTATTATATAATTATATATATCATTCATGTTGTGTGGTGATGAAAACAGAGTACCTTCGATTTTTGAAGACAATAGTCCACATTTACATGAACGAAGTTATCCTCATTTATTTAGTAAAAAATCATGACAAATGTTATATATTATTTAAATAATCATAAATATGTCATCAATATCATATAGAAATAACCATATATTTAATATAATAATTTTATTATATCACAAATTTTAATAATAATTATTGGAGGTGGAGAAAGAAATAAAATAAGGACAATCATTGAACAATATTAACTCTTCCTCAAATATCTATTTTTGGTTTTCATAAAACCAATCATAGTCCGTATTAATTACAAAAATGAGTCTTATATGATGATGAGAGGGAGGTTTTATGTTATTATATCATGCATTGGATGATAAAAATAGATTTAGATGTGTGAATAAGTGAGGGGAGAATGTTTCCTTTTACAGTTGAAGTAGAGTGTATTTTCTTCAAATAGACAAAATTATTCACTATTGGGTGGTGAATATTACCTAATGTGTTTAAAAAAATATAATAAAGGGTGGGGAGAAATTATATGGTGTGGAAACGCCTCCACCACCAAATTAAGCACATTTTTTAAAATTTTGATCACTAAACATATATGTTTCCCTATTTCTACCATTTTGGGTTATGACTACAGTATCTAATTCTTTAACCTTGGTAATTTATCCATTAAGACTATATTTAATAAAACCATATTAGAAAATTTATACATAATAATTATAATATTTAATATAATTTATTAAATAAAAATCCCATGTTTTTTGGAAATTAATTTTAATAAAAGTGCATATAACACGGAAAAACTATGATTTAATACTAACTACACTAAAAAGGATTTACCATTCTTGGGCCAATATGCATATTATAAAATATCAAATATTCCATTAATGGTTGATATTTTATATATTTTTACAATTAAAAATCCTTTTGTAGAATACATGATTTTAGGAAATTTTAAGTCTTTCCAAATAATATCATTTATTTTAAAATAAAATTACACTTAATTATGAAAAAAAATTAATTTGAAACTAAATATATCAATAAAAGGATATAATTTGAATATATTTTGTTAAAAAATTCGTAACGGGATTTATTCATCCATTAAGTTGATGTTGGTATATAATTCATACAATTAAATCACATGATATATTTTTATTAAAAATATTTTTCAAAATTATTAAATAAATATTTATGATGTTTGTGTTTCCTAAGATATTTTGTTGTATATGATTGAAATAATCACTTTAAATAAAATAAAAATAATTTTTTTGGTCATTTTTACTCTTATTATTCTAGTTTAACCAACAAATAAAATAATTTTTCACTTCACTACTGTAATTTTTTGACCATTACTATGAATTTAAGAAAAAATTAATTTATCCTTATTAGATAATATAAATTATGATTTTTAAAAAAATAAAATCCACTTTTTAATTAAAATTGAATGAAATTGTAGGATTTAAAATTATTCCTATAATTATGATGAGAATTTTGGATTCATTAAAGTGAATATGTTGAATTTTTTGTAATTTTTTATATATCTAAATTTGATATGAATATGCTTAAAAAGGATTAAATTGGATAAATATATATAATATTTTACTAATTTTACTTTTAATGAAATAATATATATATTTTATCATTATAAATTGTTGAAACCAAAAAAGAACAATTTATATAAAATTCTGCATTTTCACAATTTATAAAAATAATGAAAAATTTCAGAATAATACTAAAAAAATCACCCAAATCTAATTTTGGAATTAAAATTTCAAAATTTATGTTTTTTTAAAATAAAATATATAAAAGTTGAAATATATAATTTTAAATTATGTACACCAAACAAAACTAAACCACAATTTACTAAAATACAATTTTTTGGAAGCATTTCTTTTTCTTTTAAGTGATTATTATTATTAATTGATAACCAATAAATGTGTGCAAGATATATATATATTTAATTTGATTACATATATTCACACCTAGAATTGAAATATCTAGATGATTTTTATCATATTAAATAATAATATCAATTGTATATTATTGTTTAGATAAAATAGTTGTTGCATGTAACGAAATATATAATTAGTGTTGCATGCATTGAAAGATAAATTCAATGATGGATGTCAAGTATTCTATTTCATGATATATAAATCATTTAAAATTTTATTTTGTTAAATTCACCACACCTTAAATAACTGTTATTATAAAAATTTAATCTAGATATCAATAACAAAGGGGTGAATATTTAATTTTTTTTGTAATACCAACCTCATAAATGTAACAAACCCGGTGGGCCCCTTGCCCAATTAACGAGGCCACGCCTGAGCCTAGAACTCTGGCAGATTGAATACCTCCACACGAAGTCAGATAATAGGCCCCCACCTCTTGCTGTCCCAAATAATATGTGGAGGTTCTATCCAATACTTGATGAGGTTTTAAATATCCTCTCCCATAACTCTATCTTATGACTCCGAGCTTAACAGGCCTCCAAAAAGCGTTACGAGTACCATTGGGTCATTGGCTATGTGTAACATGTAGTATTTTGGGTTGGCTGTTAAGCAGGTGGTCACATGTTCGAGATGCGGGGGAGGATATTTAAAACCTCTTCAGGCAAGAGACCGTAACTTCCATGTGTTATCGGGGCCAACAAGAGGTGTGAGTCTATTATCTACCATTGGTTGGGGGTCCTACAATCTGCTGAGGGCATGGCTCGGGCACGGCCAAGTTGTATAGGCTACCATCCCACCAGGTTAGTTATAGTAAAATTGTTAATAAATTAACCTCATAATAAGATATAATGTAAATTAAAAAATTATTTATGAAATAATAACATTTCTAGGATTTTGAGTTGGATTACATAAGGGGGAATTGAAAACCGATACCTAGAAGAGAAAAATAACACACAAATACTGATGAAGAGTGATAGGAAACACTTATCAATTTTTTTTGATCTATACACTGTTAACAACAAGAAAATAATAAACCAAATTGGTGTGAACAATTTAATTGATATCATCAAAAATGACTATAATACGGTAATATTTTATTTTAAGAACCATTTCCCAAAGTTGATGTGTTATATTATTGTCTAGGAATATACAGACATATAATTAACAGATACATTCCTAATTTACACAAAAAATTTAATCAACTGATAGTTCATTTAATAATTTCCAATTTATCCATTACATTAAGAAATTAATATAATAAAATTATTTTTAGCCCGATTTAATGAATTTCACTTCAAATAGAATATAAAATATATAAAAGAGTGAATCCTATTTCCATCATTATCAAACTATTTCCCAAAACCAATATATTTATAAAAAGTTATTAAATATGAATATATCTTTTTAATTTGATGTTATAGGTTAATATCTAAATACTCATAAAATTTTATACATAAAAAATTTGGTAAATTCTTAACATTATGACCCTTCCAAAAAATTAGTATCTATAACTTTATAAATATGCTTAATGAATTTCAAAAATAAAATTATAAATAATTAGTTCCAAAGTGGTTATACTATCCAATTTACATTATCCATAACAATCATCTCCAAATCCCAACATATTTAACTATTCATTAGTGACATATTAAGTGTTATATTTATAACAATCATCTACTTTCCATTAAGTATAACTTTTCACTAAATTGTTTTTATTGGTCATCGGTACCATTAAACGTACACTTTCGAATCCTTAATGAAAATAATTCTTTAGTAAAATCCTTATATGTTTCATAATTTCAAAAACTAAAATATCATTGATTAATATACTCTTATATCATAATTCTTAAATGAAAACACAATAAATTTTTTCATTTTACTTAACCATTATATATAACAAAAGTATAATCCTGATTTCTTTGCATATTGTGATATATATTCCCAAGGTGATTAGGGAATTAATATCCATAGTTCCTCATATACATATATATAAATCATTGATAATTGGAAATATTTTTCCCCCAATAATATCAACCCGGTTGTCATTTCTCTCTACACATATAGTGAAATCATATCCATTTAAAGTAGGTACTATGTATTTTCCTTCCACAAGTGTCTCATGTTTGAAAATAATTTATTCTTTATCCCTTTTATCATTATTTTTATCTGTTACCCTATTGTTCTCTTTATTCCCATTAAATACATATGATTTTTTTATCATTCTCTATATTAATAATACAATATATTATGTCCTCATTTGATGTGAATGTTTGGAACACTAGTTAACATTAGAGAATTGTCTTAAGACAATAATATAAATGATCAATAATGCTCTACTATTTATTTTCATAGTCCATAGATTGAAATGATAACGTTTTAATGTTTCCATTTTACATAGTACATGTTTCTACCCTTTATATTCTTGAAATAAGAAATTTCATTCCAGATCTCCTCATTTCTCAGGATAAAAATATATTTATAAGAATATTTCCTTGAAATTATTCCACTACATGTTTGTTATTTTCTCATTATCCTATATTTTTTTAACGAACTCCCAATATTGATCCACATCTCTCAAGATATGATATATTTCCCAACATCATTCCCCCATTCACTACTTCCTAGAGGGAAAAAAATTCTCTAAGGAACAAATCCATTGGTTAGCTAAAAATTGATTTGTAGTACTATTGAATAATGGAAGTTATAGATGCATGAAGTAGTATAACATTATTACACCAAGGATGATTAATAAGATACTCCATATAATAAAGTTTATTACTCATAACCTTGGTCATCTATGCCAATACAATTATAATGTGATCAGTTCCAACTATAGCTCCAACTCTAACATCATTATCATTTTCTAGAGGGAAATCTCTATATGGTGTATCAACATTGATACAGTATACATTTCAACTATTTGGACCCATTTCTAAGAAATATAATACACTACATGAGAACAAAACATCATGAAATATAATGTATCATCCCAAAAACAGTGAAACACTTAACATATATAATCTCATAATAATAAATGTGTTTTTTTGGGAATATCAGTATATTTAACTCCATCAAAATTGTATGTAAATAAACTGTAATTTATCATTACCATATACTAGAGAGTTTTAAACGAGGTTCACTTTAGGAATTTTTTTTTGGTTCCATGTAATGATCATTTCAATCTAGATGTGAATTTTTAGATTTATTACCCCAATGTACATCATATCTGGAAAAACATCCACATGCATTATCCGTATATGGATATGATTCTAAGAAAAACCACATAATTTAAACCTTACCAAAACATTATATTTTTCTTTTATACTAATTTTTAATGGATGTATTAGGCTTCTAATCCATAATAAAATTCTTCATAAATTTATTTCCCATGTTTTCTTTTAAACCTTATCAAATACCAATTTTAGTTACCCCGACACCAGTATCCTAGAGCTGATTCCTTCTACAATAACTTGGTCATAAGATATAATGAATAACATCCCGAAGACTTAATAGTTTAGTATTCATAGTAAATTAGATACAAAATTAAAATTAAAATTAATTTTCAAAATATTAAATTAATAAATAATTATATTGTAAAATTTCATTTTTCCCTACAGTTTATCGATTCAGTAAATCAATAAATACATCCTCATATCGTGTTGAAAATAATGAATAATAAAGAGGTGAGATGAGAAGCTCTATATGGGTAATTTCATATAAAATGATAAAATAAAATTGGTTATATTCAAAATATAATGGTAAATAATTGAAACACATTAAAAATAATAATTAACATGGTAATATTATTTACGGTATAAAATGTTTTCAAATAATTCAATATAAATAATCACATGAGCATGAAATATAACCAAGGATGTCATAACTAATCAAATAAACACCTAAAATTTCATAAATTGAATTCATAATGATGGATATATAAAATTTATCATCACGATTTCAGGACAAGGAATATTATACATTCATGAAGTCATTCTACAAATATAATATTTTCAATGCTTTATACCAAGAATATAATACCATCAAGTATTTATACAACATCTAATTAATGGGTAAGGCCTCATCCTGAAAAATATATGGTTCTCTCATGAAACCTACCGATGCATTGATGGGATTGCCATAAATTGGTCCTAGACCCTATATTGAATGTAAAACTCATTCCTCATATATTGATTAATAAATTTAATTCACAAAATGTGTGCCTAATAAAATATTTGTATGGAGTTAAGGATACAAATTTATATATATTTCCCCAGTTAATCGAATAACATTAAAATTTAAGATTTTATGTTTAAATGGTACATATTTTAAAAAATAATCATACCCATCACATAATAACAATATTATTTAATATAAAAATAACATCCAAGGAAAAAATATTACAATAAATTGATTTTTTCAAGATAACGTTAACAACAAAAAAGGAATTGTGATTGTAGAATAATATTTTCCACATGGTAATATCAAAGTAAAATCCCCAAGGTTGAGATAATTAAAATTTAAAAGCAATATACAATTAAGTTTGATTGAATCATGATATTACTTGTCAATGTGGTCGTATATAAAACACATAAAAGTGAATTGGTTATAAAAAAATATGTCTCAACGGAATATAATATAAGAAAAAATCCCATTCTTTATGTTCCATTTTTGGTAGAATATGATTTTACCTATAATATAATAGGTTTAACATATTTATTAACATAATAAATAACCATTTATATATTTATAATATCATATATTTTACTTTTATAACATTTTATTACAAATATTTTATGAACCATTCATTATTTTCATTGTTTCAGGTGTCAATCACCTTGTTTTCTCAAGCATGTTTCGTCATGAAGGATATAGTAATTGCACATATTATATCTTTATAAGATCTATAGATAAATAATAATGAAATAATTATCATAATTATACACAAATTATTCATTAATAACCAATCATGAATGATGGTTGTGAAAACTGAAATATGTTATGATCTTAGAGATGGTAGGTCGTACGTAGACATGAGTATCATTTTCCATTATTCAATGATCATTATAGAAATGATGGAAGAAATGTTTTAAATGTATATAGTAACCTTAATAAAATTAATAACATATTTTATACACACATATTTATATCTTCCATGTTGTGTAGTGATGATAAGAGAGTCACATCACTTCGTGAAGATGGCGGTCCACACATACACGAATAATGATATTTCCTTTCATTGTGTGAAAATGCATGAAAATAAATCGATTTATTACCTTTATTGAATGAGAAATATTACATTAATATCATATTTATTACATTTATATCACATATAATCATTAAAAATATTCATTAAATGCATACATGAATAACGTTAGTGAATGACAAATCACATTGCTTCCCAAGGCAGTAGTCGGTCGTACACACGAGCAATGTTACCTTGTCCCCTATTGAATGGAAATTATTACGTTATATATGAAATAATTAATACATAATTATACTAATTTATTATTATACATATGTACCTTTGGTCAATCATAGTACCAAATCTTGCGAGGAGGTAATGGAAAAACGAAGGACATCACTTTCCAAGGAAGAAGTCCACCAAACACACAAAAAATGATTTTATAGACCATTGGATGGTTTTGGTGATGGTTTTAGGTCACCAAATTACTATAAAACATCATATTATATTGAATGTAATGAATATTTCATATTATCATGGTTTAATTATAATTTATGGAGGTGGATAAAAAATAAGGATGTTGTTGATGAACAGTAACCCTATGTTGGATAACATCTGGTGGATAGCTCTAAACAATACCACTGATTAATTTTATCACAATATAAGGATTATTGTAAGAAAGAATAAAGGTTGGGACATTACATGTGTAGGGTTGTGATGATCCAATTGGCTTGAGAGGTGTGAAGTAGAAATGGAAGTGGGTTCCATTTTATAGTTGAAGAGGAGTTGAATTCTTGAAAATACTCAAAATTATTCGATATTGGGAGGTGAATATTACCTACAGATGGTATAAAATTTATAATTAAATATATTTAGAAATTATATTTTCATCATACACCTCCACCGCACCTTGAAATGAAGGTTCTAAACATTTTTTTTCTCAAATTCTATGGTTTCTTTATTTTTTCCATTTTTGGTTTTCACTATTGTAAATAATTTTATAACCAAGGTGATTTATACATTTATAAGAAATTAAAGTGGGATTTATTGTAAAATTTAAACCCAATTATTCTAAATATTATTTATAATTTAAAAAATATAAACCCCACATGGGATGGAAATTAATTTTAACAAAAGCATATAAAACATCAAAAAACAATACTTTAACACTAATCACGATTACAATGTTTTTACTACATAGGGGTGTATTTTCTAATTATATAAGAAATATTTTCTCACTAATGGAACATGTTTGATAATTATTAACACTTTAAAATTAGTGAAGGAATGTAATTCTTTTTTTAATTTTAAGTCATTTTAAAAATTTATTTTTATAATTTGAATTTAAAAATATCATTACAATGATGGAATTTTATAATATTTCATTCACACCAGTGTAAAATGAAATAATAATTTAAGAAATTATTTTAATGAAATAGTTAATTAAATTCACATCAATTTTAATATTTTTAAAATCATTTCTTTTTGATAATTATAAAGAAAATAATTTCTATTTTTTAATTTCTGATTCATTTTTTATAAAAAATTCATTGATAAAATTAAAGGGAAATAATTGTGATAACAAAAACATATAGAAATTTATAAATAACAGCTTTAATTGGAACATTTTTTATTTATCCCAAATAATTATTTATATTAAAATCATTAAGAGTATCTTTTTTATGTTTTTCTTTACCTAACTAATTATATGGGTCATACTCGAAGTCAAATGGAAAAAATTGAAATATTATAGATAAAATGATGTAAAATATATTAATAAACTCATTAAATAAAATTAATATACTATTTTAGGTAATTCTTACTCATACCATTCTAGTATATCCCCATGTAAATAAATTTTTACTTAAACCATGGTAATTAATTTTTACTGCATTTACTATTAATTTTTTTCAAAAAATTTAATTTCATTATTAATAAAAATAAAAAAATATGATTCCAAATATGGAAACCATTTTTCAATTTTCAACTAATGTAAGTTAAAAAAATCAATATTTATCCGACAAATACAATGAGAAAATGTATTTTTTAATGTGAAAATGTTCAAGTGTTTGAATATGTTTTCTTAACAAAATTAAATATGAAAATAATTACATTAAACTATATTTGATTAATTTATATATAATTATTGTAATTTTATTTTAAAACCAATTCAATATATAGATACATAATATTAATTATTTAAAACAAATTGTATTTTTTAATTAAAATATCGTATTTTACAATATTCATTGAAAAATAAAATTTCTCATAAAAATCCAAAAAGATGTCACTAATATAATTTATGAATTATGATTTAGAAATTGAATTTTATTTTAAAACAAAAAATTATAGAATTTTTAATAATTAAATTCAAATTATGTTTATCATAAATGACTAAACCATTTTTTATGAATGTATTGTTTTTCCAAAAAATATCAATTCATTTTAAATTATTATTATTATAAATATATTAAAAAATAATGTTTGAAAACTATATAGTTATATATGTTAGTTAATATTATTCATACCCACCCTTCTAATTATTTATTGATAACTATCATCTGGAATAATTTTTTTAATATTATATTTTTGTTCGGTGAAACTCATTGTTTTGAGTAACAAAATCTAAAATCAGTGTTTCATGAATTGTAGTATAATTTTTTTTCATGTCACATATTTTATTTCAGAAAACATATTAGTTTTTGAAATTTTTGGTGCCATAATAATGAAAATATATAAATTATAAGAGAAATATGATAACATGGAAGAAGTGGGGGTGGTTACTGATAAATTATCTTTTTGTAAATATATAAACAAAAAAGATAACTTGTAAAGATAATATTCATATGAGTGGTGCTATGACATTCATGATGATAAAATTGAGAAAAATAAAAATAATATGGGCATGGAATGTATAGTTTCTAATAATAATTGTAATGTATAATTTTGTTTATTAATTATGAAAGTAAAATTACAATATAAATTTGGTTTTTTATCCGGTGTTCCCAGTAAAATATTTCTTCTTTTTCATGTTAATTTAAGACATGTCATTATACATGAGATGCGGGAGTACCAAATTTGTGAAAATAGATTGAATATTATTATGTTATTTTCATTTCTATGTTTTCATGATAATGAGAAAAGAATTAATTATATCCTCAATGTCACCATATACATAACTCAATATATTATGATCTAAAAAAACTCATAATATTATAATTATAATGATTATGAAATTTCACAGAATTGTTTATACATAGTGTAATCTGTTTGAGTGCATAAAAGAAAATATAAAGGCATTTTATACTTAATGTTATAATTAGTATATAAATGATAGAACAACATGAATAAAATTTAGAGTGTGAGGTAGATCAAACACAAATAAGATCATTTCATGGTATATCCATTCATATCATATAGAAAAATAGAAAAAAAGATTCTCTAGGAGGGAGAGATGATCGTAAGAGATCACATTCCATGTCCTTTGAAGGTGTTGATTCATTTAAAATTAATAAGGGAATGTGATGGTTGATATTCAGATATGTGAAAACCATAATATAATGAGTGAGAAGAAATTAGTTAGAGTTCTATTTAAAATATCAAGAAATATTTAATCAGCATAAAAATTATTCTATAGATAATGATACGTTTTAGAAGGATTTTTTTGCTCATAAAAAAATTTCGTTGTTATCGCGAACAAACAACTGATCAAGACCTCATTTAATTATTTAATTAATGTATTCAATATATATATAATTATATTAAAATATTTAAATATATATTTATTTATATTCATATTTATAAATAAATATATTCATATAATTATTAATATATAAATTTAATTATATATATTTATATAATTATATATAATTATTAATATAAAAATATATATATAAGTATAAATAAAATAAATATATTTATAATTATAATAATAATGAAATGTGTTTTAAAATATTGATATGTAATTAGAAATATATATATATATATATATTAATTTATAAATATATATAATTATATAGTGGAGAGTGATGCATAATATGAAGAAGACTCAAAAAATCCTCCATAGCATTGCCTATGAATTCTTAGGCCCAATCATGTTCATGGAGATTCCCCACATCCCTTGATTCAATTTGCTGTCTGGAGTGTCCTTGATCTAGGAAAAGGCTTCGTCTGGATCCATGCTCTTTGATGGGGGTGAGAAATGCCGCTCAAAATAATGATGAAAGGTAGACTAAAGGCAGTAGGCATCTATCTTTAGAGATTTTAGATACATCAGTGCTAAATTGATATGATGAATTGCATAAATTGGTCTTGTTGGATGCTTAGAAGAATGCGATGTTGAATGGTGTGGGTGATGTGCATAGATTAGTGGTGATGACATTAGTTTTTGGGTGAATGAAGTAGAAAATGTTGGAAGATTTTATTCTCTCAGTACATCGATGATTCTAAATTGATATTTTGGTGTGTCAAGACTTCCCAAACTATGTTCAAAATTAGATAGTGCCCACCAGATCTGGTTTAATTTATGAAATATTATTCTAGAAGAATCCATTGAAAGGGATAATCAACTTATTTTTAATTGAACTCTGAAGAATTTTCTAAAAGTCATGCAATTATGAAAAACTACATGATTGTCCATCTTTCTTCCCATAATGGTGAGACTCCTAAGAAGAATGATGAACTAGTTCATTTGGTTTCATTTTTATGGTTTTTATCTGATTGGAGGCTCTTCTCCCTTTTTCATGGTTTTTCTTACTGTGTTTTCTCATTGGATGATTATATTCTTAGGGTATAGAGCATTAGTCCCGTCTTCTGGATATCTGGATGTCTTCACCTATATGAATTCAAAATATATTTTAAATTCCCACCAGAAAGAAATGAATTATCTTAATTTTGGTTTTATCTTCATGGTACCAATTGGTTCATTTGGCATCTGAATATCCTACATGATATCGACATGGAAATTTTGACACTTACACATCTTGGTAAGGAAACTGTGTATGTTCATTTAGAAATTTTTCAAGGAAGTTTGTGGAGTTTAACATTGGTTCAACCATTTTTTACAAGTTATATATTTACACTAACAGTTATGATATTCAAATTTATTTTGAGTATGAAACCAATTAATTTGTCTGTATTTCTTGAATGATTTTTGGAAATCCTTTGGTGTTTTTTCGAAGGAATATCTCATGTGAGAGGAGTGAACTGAAAGGTCATTCCCTACCCTAGGTTGCTATATTCCAAAAAATGAAGGATGATGTTGTTTTAATTTTCTATGTTCCTGATGAAAATGTTCCTGAAAATCCATTTCCTATTAGGGTTGATTTATTGACCCATAAAAAATCAATATTTAGGTGCCTAATATAATGGAAAAAGAGATGACGTTGAATGAGCAGTCTCTATGAAGAGTTAAAAATTGTCCCCAAATGCTCAGGTAGTTCTTATAGAGGAGGTAACATCGAACGATGGTTGTGCTACTACTTCTATTAGATTAGATAAAGGTGAAGTTGAGATATTGGTTAATCCTGTGGGATCATGAATATCTAGGGATGATAATATTAATGTTATATAAAATATTTTTGATCCTATAGATTTTTATTGCATGGTGGTCTCACTGATGGTGCTTCCCTTGGGGGGTTGTTCAGTCTAGCTCTATTTCATCGAACAATATTTCTGAAGTTGTATATGGTTAGATTTTTGGTATTTAGGTCACTCATCCAAAATATCATTTATCTGACTGGGATGATTCTTCTTCAATTATGATGGTTTTCTTGGGTGATGTTTCAGAGGTGAAGACAATAATAAGTCCGGAATATGTCCTTTTTATTCTTCATGTCATATTGATTGGAATTTAAGTGCTTCCATTAATGGAATGAAAGGTGAGGGCAAGAAACATGAGCTTTTATATTTTGATTTCCACATGGAAATCAAGGATTTTGAGAAAAAAAATCATTTCATAAAAAATTGATTAATGGGGTAACATATCATGTGATGGAAGTGAAAAAGTATAGTGGATGATTTTGTGGACACCACTCGACCTATAGGTCATGTTTGAGTTCCTTTTTTTAAGGATGTTATCCTGAATTATAGGGGGAATAGAGTGGCTACTAAGGATTAAATTTTTATTCTCCAAAGAGAATGCCACGAAAGTAATATTTCACTCTATCAAGGAATGTTTATACAATATCATCATTCAAATAATTAAATATCTATCCAACTACAAGGTAAGGATGGTCCATGGTAGTGATTCTTAGGATTCTAAATAAAGATAACTTACAGTCATATTGGGAAACTGCTGGTGACTCTGTTTATGACTTTGAAAATGATCCATTATATTATGTGTCTCAAACTATTTTTCTGAATCAGGGATTATATCATTGTTTGATCTCATCTTTTCTATTCATGACTTTTTCATTTTTCATTCATTAAAGGTCATTATCTTTGCTTCTAGATATACCTTCGTCATAAATTTATATAATTAAAAATATTAATAGTATATTTATTATTTAAATATATTTATTAAAAAATTATAATTATTTAAATATGTATATATTTATTTGTAATAAATATTATATGTAAATATTATTTTAAATATTATTACATAATTATATATATTTATATAATTTAATATATTTATTAATATATATAATAATAATAGATGTAATATATATTTATTATTTTAATATATTTATTATTTTTAAAAGATAGATGTTAGGGTTTGCGAGAGGCTCTCGCTTCACCCGGTGATGGTGATCCTGGATATTGTTCAAAAATGGTCTCAATTATCACTAATGGACGACTCAATTCATATATGGTCAATGGTATTAAAGAAGATTAGAAATTTACATGATTAAAGGATGTTGATGATGGTTATATGGATCACTTCTTAAAGAGATTCTATTTCTGTTTATTTAGTGGTTCCACTAGTTGAGGCTTTTGAAGAAAGGTGGGTATCACTATTGTGACATTTAATCGGTGTGGAATTTATAAATGATCAGAGATAGGTATGTATTCTTTCATTTGTTGATTGGTTTTCACTATGGGAGATAAGACCTGTTGAATTTCAGACATGGTTGTACACATTTTAATCATTTGGGGCCTCACAATATTGGAATGTGTTTTAATTGGGTGGGGATTTCTTTACATCATCTTTACATTGGAGGATCAAAATATGTGGGATAGGGAATTTTTGCCAATTTAACTCAAACAAGGATTTTTCTATATTCTGGAATGGGAACATAACACAAATCCCAGGGAGGTAGTTAGATCATCAGTAATGTTATGGGTTAAGGTCTACTAAATAAACTGGATCATCTGAAACCCTTGAATCCTGTGTAATATTAATTTTTTAATTGGAATATTAATTAAAATGTAAAAAAACAGAAATTTAAAGGATTGAACATTAATCATAGTTCCTTGTTGATGTTGTCCTATTATCAATAGTTGTGGATAGAGTGAATCTTACCACTGATGAGGATAAATTTAATATGTGTATTTTTTTTGAAATAATCCCTTGTTTTTTCATGGATTGTAAAACTATTTTTCATTATATCTATTCTCTTAATATTTATTCTATCTGTTGATTTTTCTCGTCCTAGAGGGAATTGGAAAAATTTGTATATTAATAAGAGATGAATATTGAACATGGATTCGAGTTATGGGTGTGGTTTCCATCATTAGGATAGGGAATCTACGACATTTTAGGTTATTTGGATGGGATGACATGTGGTTGTTTTCCCAGTAAAAGAGAGGCATGTTTAAATAATTTGAATAGTCTTTCTATGGATGTTTGTTCTACTGCTGGTGTGTATGGTAGAAATTGATCCACTTCGGTGGAATAAATCAACTTGTATAGGTTATACTAATATGCATACTAACTAAAGATATGTGTACATAACTTCCCATGATTATTTATTTTTAGATGGTTTTCTAGGACACCATATGTAAATGACATGGGCCATTTTTGTTGAGGAATGAAGTGAAATTGAAGTGATATCAGCTAAGGAAATTGATGCACCAGAGGTAGTTGATTATCATGTACAACATGAACAATTAATATCCTTTAATGGAAGTATTAATATAGATATTGTCAATGTGGAGGTCCCATTGCGGCTTCAAAGTGGTACCTAAACGCAACCATTTGCTGACTATTTATTGAATAATGATATATACAGGGCCTCTCATTCACCAGTTATAACACTGGATCTAGGAAATCATGTTTTTGGTGGACCTGTTGTGGTGGTTGGCACTCACCCCAATGTATGCAACATACCTAATGATGATAATCTGAAAGATGGAAATCCAAATTTAACATCTAAAAGTTCTTCTGATAATCCCACTATGGATTATATTAAAATAATCAATGGAGGTGACCATGCTAATAGGTCATTGGTGAAGGAGGAATTCAAAAATATGAAGCAATCGATCGATATCATAAATTTTATTAGAAAAACATGTTATTAATGTTAATAAAATTATATTGAAATCTAAGGGACCCCAAATAGTAACCACTTATAATTCAAAGGTTATCATTCCTATATCTAGAGTGGGAAATCATCTTGTCTTACCTTCCATGTGGTGACACCATCTAGCACTAAGGAGGGGTCAAAAAATGTACAATGTGACTTTTCATAAAAATTCTCTAATTAAATGAAAAATTTATATGTTGTTTTTTGGAAATGAAATAGTTGACGAATGTGAAATTGGATAGACAAAAACTACATTATTACATTTATTAAAAAACTAGGATGATTAAAGACCACTTGAATGTATTAGTAAGAAAGAAACTGAATGGTTTTCTCACAAATTTATGTTACCTTTTCCACGATAGAGATGAATTTTATTGGTCCTTGTGATTATATTCTTGTCTAGAAGTTATTGGTATTTAATTTTGGGGACGGTTTTCAGTCCATCTCCAAGATATAAATTCAAGAGTTTTCATGGATGTTCAAAATAAGCTTCAGGTTGTAGGAATCCTCTGGTTCATCATCCGCTAAACAATATGTACCCTAAAAGAGATACGACATGGATCAGAGGTCGAAATCCAAAAGGTAAAGGTAGATACAAGAAAATCATGTATAGAAGAGGGACTGAGTGATATATTGACTTTCATTGTGGGATTTTGTGTTATTTTGGACCATTTAACTCTTTCTGTTGTATGATAGTTTTTTAAAATTTGGGGCCATGTTCTTCAACCCATGACTTAACTTTTTGAATAATATTTATTACATTATTATAATTAGTTAATCAAATGTAAATATAATTATAATTATAAATTAATATATTTCAAAACATTTAATATTAAGATGGAACACAAACATGCACCACCCATATACTGAAAAGGCAGGTCCTAACCCCCCCCCCCCCAAGGGATTACCCACCCATTAAACCCCCTTATATGTTTTTATATTATGTATAGGCTCATAAAACCCATTATTTAATGGTCGAAAGTACCATTTTTAACATGTCCCAAAGGCTATATTTAGACTGTGGAGACCCCCCTTTTATCAACACTCAACCACCCTTTTGACAGTAGTTTTCTAACCCCAAACCCTTTATCATTTCTCATAGTGACCCAATTAAAAACATTAGTGAACATAACTTCACATGAATTTTCCCCCTACAGTAATGGAGTTTCGAACCATGGATACCCCCCTCATGGTTCTATGACTTTACCACTCCTCGATATTGTTTTCTTATTTATTTTATCATATATATTTATTTATATATATTTCATTACATTTTTTTTCACATATATATATATTGTAAATTTTAAATACATATATAAAATATTTTATCTAGGTGTGTTTTTAAATCTAAACATATAAAGAGATATATATTTATATATATGTGTCTATCAATAAATATAATAATTCATATTTTTATAAATTTACATAATTTTATTATAATATTAAAAGATATATATTAGAACACACATATATATGTATATATATTTATTTCACTACACACACAAATATATATGTGTGTGTGTGTGTTTTTTCTAAAGACGTTATTTTATTTTTAATAAAAGTAACCCATTTCATCTGGGGTAGTGGGGAACCCATTACATAGCCCGAATGACCGTGATATGTAGGTTTAATTTCATTGTCCCAAAGGATGTAGGGAATTAAGCCAAGATACCAGTATCCACATTCCATTTTTAGCCTAAAAGATACCTGGTTAATATTACTACTACAATACATAGGTTTCAATAGTCCTTTCTATAGTTCCAACATCAATACAGTGACACAACTACTACAGTTCAGTAATCACTAAAATTATTCTACAATGTTGATACAAAAACATTAGATTTCTCCCCTACCCAGTTTTGAACATAGTTCTTTTGGATGTAGGATTAGTGGGTTTACCACTCATGAACCACACAAAATGAATATATATATATGTATTACATATAAATTAATTTTACATGTATATAAATATTCACACAATCTTATTTTGAATAAAATAGATATTATTATTATATAGATATGGTTTATATATATATAAATATATTATATATATAAATATGTTTTTATAATATTTTTAAACAATTTCATTTTTATTTATGAATATATAAAAATATGTATAAATTTTTTTGAATGTTAATGTAATATTTATGAATATGATCTACAATGATACATAGTGATAACATTCTTCCATAAAGGGAAATTAAGCAATAAGGCATATGATTCACATGAAGAACCACATGCATCCAAATGATGTTACCCTTTATTACCATATATTTTGATGAATGAGAAAGAACAAAACTTGATAAATCACAAAAATATTTGATCTTCACAACCAAAGGACAAAACCTTTGTAGGCCGATCTCCGGGGAAGAATTAGCAATGAGAATTACCAGGTAATCTGACTCCATGATGATAGAGATCCATCATAGGTCTAAATGTACTTCGATACAAACATTGATTACATGAGATTTGACAATTTTTTGAATACACCTCACATATAAATACAAGTGACATTTTACAATAGAAACCCCCAATGAGTCTCGGATGATAGAACCCATACTGGAGAAGGGTATGTAAGTGAAAGGGGAATTAGTGTCAATATTCATCATATTGATTGGTGTTGGATTCCAGTGGGATAACAGGATTTTAGATCATTGTCATTAGAGTGATAATCATAGAGCATCCAAGTGGACATTTGGTAGATGGTGCACTCAACCACGAAATAACATGGCTTAATTAGATGATTGAATATAAAGTCATTTCATTAATCCCAAACCATCCACACCAAAGTACAAAAGATTTCAACATATTTCGCACATAGCAATGAATTAAATTCCAATAGGATCACAAAAAATATACTTTGATTCCATTATTGAACCATCATAATCACTCCACCTATACCACACACCCACAACACAGTGGCAATAAAAAATAGCATTGACAATATACTCTAGTTCTGCCCTATTAATCAGATATTGTGGGCCATTTGAATTATGGTAAGCCTTGAGGAACACCAAATTTGGTAGAATGATTATGTAGTACTTACACCGAAATAATTGAGCAATATGAGGAATAAAAATATTCTAGATGGGTTTTTAGATCTCAATTTACTCTTAATCTGAGAATTTGAGTTCCATGGAATAGCTAGATTTCACAGAATATGTCCATATAAATGTTATTCTACAAAAACATTGATAGAACCCCACACCCATGAAATAAGAATACCCAAAATAATGGTTCAGTTTCTCTCATTAAACAATTTTTCATTAATTTTATGCTCTACACATTTCCATTCTCATTGGAAAATTAATTCACTATTACATTTTCCATATCAAAAAATCCATTGATGTTGCAAAAGATCCACCACTATCCACCATCAAATGGTAATTGAAGATATCCACACTAGTACCATTATCATCATCCAATACATGAATTTATCATGTAGATCACCAGACCCCCATATGCTTCTCCACATGAATTTTGGTCATGGGCCAAGGATAGAGCCTCTGTTGTTTTAATGATGGATATATTTGGCTTGACGTACTCGATCCTAGAGTGATAATGGATGCTCTAGAAGTCACCATCATTTCATTACAAGTAGGGAATAATTTAATAAGAACAGATCATTATACCCAATACTTTCACATGAAATAGGTATATTTTTCATAAACTATTACAACCAATGTGTCTTATTCTGCCCATTATTCATACCCCATCATAAATTTTACTTCTTGGCATGCAATTGGTCAATAAGATAACTAGGAAAACTGGGGAGAGACATCACATAGGTTGTGATAGCCTGAGCCAGCTAATTGATGATGATATCTTTTCCTACATTCAAGACTCTTTTTATAGTCCATCCCAAGATCTTCTTTTTTATCACTTTATATAAATCTTTAAGGCATTACTTTTAAGTGCCTAAAAAGATAGTAGAGAAAAAAATATATTTCTGGTGAATTTCAACAACATGTATCCAAGAATTTGTTTGGATCTTATCCTTCCATCTCATAAGAACACCATAAATAAAAGAGATCGTATAATGGATTTGTTAATTGATTTCCCATTAGTGATATAATATTTATAAAAAATGTTGTGGATATGGATTTATTCTTACAATGTAACTCTCGATATAAGTTATCTATCATCTGTGAAAAAAATCTTGGAAATGGGGGGACCTACCGAATATCCTTCACCCCATGAAATATATTATTCTAGGATAACATTGATAAAATATTGTAAAAAACACCATCATCCATAAAAAAGATAAGAGGGAAAGTGAGTCACCTAGACAAAGAACCCTAGATGGGAGATATCTCTAAGAGACATTGCTGTTAATCTAAATCTTTAATAGAATAGAGGAAAAAAATACATAATGAAATTAATCAATTTTGAGAAAGAAAATCCAAATTTCTCATAAATATACAGAGAAAAGGCCATTCAACCCTATCATATTCTTTTATCACATACATAATGCATTCCATGATAACATTCCAGATATTGATATAGTTTTAATAGAATGATACACCATATTTGAAATAATGGAATTATATGAAATCATCCTCTTGAAAAAAACTCCTTTGTTTTCAAATATAATGTAATAAAGTAGTCGATGGAGATGAAAGACTGAAATTTTAGAAAATATATTATAGTTCACATTACACATATGGATTGTCCTAACATCTGAGATCAAAGTGGGTTTTTTTATTTTCAGAAAGAGGGTAATAATGGTTTCATTAAGGGAATGAATATTAACTTTTCTTAGACAAATATTTTTCATAAGTTCTACAACGTTAGGTCCAGTTATGTTCAATATTTATTTAATAACATTGTATGAAATACATCCACCTATGGTGCTTTTGTGGAATGAATTTTTTTAATGAAACCAAAATATATGTATCAAAAATGTCTCATTCCAGCTAAAAAATCAACATATTTCCAATCACGAGTTCAATGTATGAATCAATGTATCGGGGAATCACCAAATCCCCTACAATGAAAAAGCCTTATGAAAATGGTTGATAAGATCATGGATCCCTTCTATGTCTAACACATATGTACGATCAAAAATTGTAAGACATACGATGTGTTCTTTTGTATCCACATAGAAGTATTATTGTTAACATATAGGGTATTAGAGATTCCATATTTGATGTGAGATTAATTGTCACAAATAGTTTGATAAAATTATTTAATTATGAGTGGTGCATCTAGTTCATATTCCAATAATGATATAGAATATAGAATAGAATCTGAAAGGGGATAGAATAGAATAAATTCATCATTCTTTTGATATAATCACACTGTAAATCAGTCTTATGAAAATTTATATTATTCAATCCTTTCATCCTATATGCCTCACGATGAATGTTTATTTGTTGAATATGGTTCCTCGATCTTCCAACCTAATCAGAAAACATCATCACAATCATTATCATATTCCAAAAAACATAAAAATCATAAAATACTTTCATGATTTATTTTCTTGAGACCATATAATGATTCAATCAATATCAGGTAGTGGTATTAGGATGATGTGGTGTGATGAGAAACATCTAATTAATCGAAAAGGACGATCTAGACATCCAATCAAAAAAATATCTAACCTTTTAGAAATGAAGGTTTATAGTGAGATCCCATGGAACCATGTAAATGGATTACCGGAATACCTAAAATTAAAAAGGCCTTCATTATGTGTTTCCTACTTGAAGACCCACATAGATGAATAAGGTCTATTTCCACCACAAATAATTTTTTTGTAGACCATAATATCATTGAAATAACCCTAGAAAGAGAGGTCTGGGGAGAATATCCCAAGGTAATTTTCTTAACATCAATGATTTCCAATTTTTCCATTGGGAGGGTGAGCCATAGAAACTTTAAATATCCCATGTCAGTGCATCACAATGATGAATAACCATGATGATGTGGTTAGAAGAGAATTTTTTTATTCTCACATCCATATACCCCCACAAAAACTGATTGAACCTCCCCCCCCCATTGGCCTTTTTCAGAGACCAAGATGAAATCTGTAATGCCAATTTTTTTGCAATGGAATCAATGTACATTCATTACAATATGGTCTCTCACAAAAAACTATATCAGGGATTTTTTTGTGAAATACTATTAGTGAATATGAACTTATCATGGGTTAACAAACCCATGGTATTTCCATCACAATATTTCAATTGGGATATCCATGGATACCAAAATCCAGTCTCAACCTCTGAACGTTCATGGAATGTTCCGTCGCCCACCACCCTCCATATTTTGGTAGATTTTTCATAAACAATGGGGCCCACAAACATTTTAATCCCACTGATATCACTTTATTTCAACTAGATTCAAAAACCATTCCACACTATCAGATTCCTCCTCCACATATGCAATAGTTTTAGACCTTCTGTAGATGATTCAGCAGAGGATACCCCATGTATGGTGGTGGTGCATGAGGCCACAAATTATTTTGGGAGAACAATTATATATAGGTACAGAGAATAATTTATTTGGTTTGGAGGTATGAATAATCTAATCCTCTTTACCAAAATGATTACAACATCAGAGTTACCATTTTCATGGGGACCATACCCTATTATTTAAGCACATCGATCCGAACACCCAAATCCACATCCAGAGTATGAAACATCATATTTTTTTGATCAAATTCACATGAAGAACTAAATAAATCACTAAAGGAACTACCAAGATGATATTATTGTGAATTTGATCATATTTCATTGAAATATACTCACCGATTTCATCCAAATCCCTTTGATTGTATGGTTCAGTAATGAAAAATGTTTGAGAGTTTTTTTCACAGAGACAATGACCGTGTTGATGGAATAAATTACCTTATTCATCAACCCTCGTAAAAACGAATTCTATATTTGTATAACCGAGACACCTATAAAAATAACAAAAATAAATAATGTTTTTAAATTGAAAAGAAATCTAGGCATTTCATAACTCTATCATAAAAAAACTCCCCTTATAAGGGGTGGTTCAACATCAACCATCACATTTATTATTTCAATCAAGCCTCTGTAAATAGGATATAATGTATCCAATTCCAAAAAATTATCTAATATGTACTCTAATTACATTCATAACATGATTAGTTGTTTTGCACAGTGATATCCTTTTAAGACATCTCCAGAAATAGGTTTTGGATAAATTCAATTTATGGATATTTCACCAAATGATCAAGTTACCTATAAGGATGAGTTGATTGTAGAAGGGCCATATACATTATCTTAGAACATTTATTTCTGTATCATTGAATAACTCATGACAAGACTGATCCCTCTTCTTTTATTGCTAAAAAAATCTACTAGAAGGCAATATTTTTGGAAAATACATTTTTAGGAAACTAGATAGAAGGATTAACAACCTATTAATTTAATTATAGTAAATAGTTTCATATAATGAAAAATAAACTCATAATCGTCCTTGTTTTATACAATAACCACTTATTCGTTGTGCTTTTTTGAAATGTATTTCTAGTGAATAATATGATCTATATCCATGATAACAAACCACTGACATTGCTATGAGAAAAACTCTTATATAAGTAAGAAATGGATATTCGTCTAAAAAATAATGGTTTTAAGAAAATCCCCTCTAATTAGAATGAACCCAATATGATGCAACTATAGGATTAAATTGTCCTCCACCGATGCTATGTATCTCTAATATCAATGATTTTTAGAGACACATGAACACAATCCCATAAGTTTCTCTTGAAACACAATCACCAAGATTACCTACGTCACTAGAAAACATGATCCGATATATTTATAAGAACTCTTCGGAAAGGGGGGATCCTTTTCAATCATTGTTAATACAAAAAAAACTACCATGGTTTAACTGATGAAGGGGAGATACATAATATGTGTCATAAATAAGTTTCATTGTCATAAAATATCCAAACATATTAAAATCCACCGAAAAACTAAATCCTCAGAGAACCCTGAAAGATAGCTAAAAATATATATACATGTGTATATATTTTAATATTAAGAATATAAATTTTGAGAAATGTTGAAATTTTACCTCCTTAGTATCTATATAAATCAATTCCCTGTGAATAAATTATGTCCCCAATAAAAATGGGAATGAAGTCTGTCTAAAATGAATTTGAAAGACTATCGAACATTAAAAAATAGGGTATCCTGACTAGAAACATGGTTTTTTTTGGAATTCTAGGACTTTTTTCACTGAAAAATATTGATGGGGATTCTCCCTAGTCAACAAATGATAGATCATTTTACAGTATTCGATTTCATATGCGGTAGAGCTCAAACAAGCATCTAAATCAATATTTAAGACCATATCATGGTCATGTCATGTTTTTAACATATTATAGATTATTTATTAATTAATTTAATTTTTCTATATCAAAATTGATATTAATTTACTATTACACCATATAAATTAAAATTTTTTATATTATATTAAAATAATTTTATAAATCCATTTTCACTAAAGATGTTATATCATAGGTGTGATTAAATATTTCATACTATGTGAATACTTTTTATAAATTATTTTATATTTATATCAAAATAAACATATTTATATACTAATATATTATTTTTAATGATATATAAATTTTTAATGAAATATATCTTCTTTTCAGTTCCAGAAACTGATGTTTATCCCTGATAAAAGGAATAATTTTATCAATGCTACAAAAATCACTAATAAAAACCCCATTATCATCATTAAGTAAATCACTAATAATGGGGTACCTTTATCAAGACAAAAAAAATTATGACAAATTTGTATGATTATTAGTGCATTTTAAAACTGAAAAAACAACATTTTTAATAGATTTTTTTAGTGATAATAAAAGTACGCTTGTATCAGTGCTTGTTTTTTACTGTTGGCAAAGGATATTACTAGACAAAGCCAATTCAGTGGTAGTGACTGTCTCATTGTTTGCTAAAACCCTTATTGTTGGTCATCATGAATGTTTCCAAATTCCCCCACACTCGATCATCAAAATCATCAACCACTCCAGGGCATCATACTCCATGCATAGTTCCACTAACAATTGAAAACCTCTCCACCCAAACTGATTTGAATGTTTTTTAGCCCTGTAGTCATCAAGAACCTACCATCCAACACCCCACCGTCTTCATGTTCCTACTATTAATAAATGAGAGTACCGCCCCCCCCCCCATAAACACCTACTCTAACAACCATATAATCATTTACAACTGCAAAACTCAACGCCACACATCACCAGACATTGACAACAATATAACCCATCATCACCACCTTACATAGCTATGCACATGCCCACCATCATGCTTCCTATTTTTTATACCAAAGGAAAGATTCTAAGACAATAGGGCCCCAAGAGTTTGGGAGAATAATTAGAACACTCTCTAATAGGGTCAATGTTTCAATTTGTGGGATATAATGTGATCATTTCACCTACCGTATGTAGAGCCATGGTTGAGTATAAATTGACAACATCCATGGTCACTATTTATATTTAAACCCAAACTAGGTAAACCATGGGTTATATTCCATGATCATAGCATTTATTGAAATAAAATGAGAATAAAGTAAAAATAGAGATGGTATGTGGAGAAATTTGAAATTTTAATAAAAAAAGAAGATAAATTTCCCAGAAATAAGGGAAGATTATTCATCATTTTTAGTGAGATTGACCACAACCCCAAACTCTTGGATGATGAACCATTATCCATGTTTTTTGGATTTTTCTATTACATTTCATCATCATCTTGTGGGAACGTATTATAACCTAATAGGGTGGAATCCTCACCAGTGGAACCCTAACCTGTTAATAATATGTTCAGATTATAATTTCATCATGCATAAATAATCTCAGTGCTTGAGGAATTCCATTCACCACATAATCTTCTGTGATCAATGCAAAATTACTCAAACAAAACAACTCTTCTTCCCGATATATTTAAAATGAGTGTTCAACTATGTGACCCTAACATTGAGTAGACCAGGATATCATTATAAATATATTTAAGACCATTTGAGGAAAAAACCATGATATTAAATAACCTAGAAATTAATTCATTAGGTTTTTTATACTTGTTGAGAAACTGCCTCTCAGATTGTGCAACAGAAATACCAACCTAGAGATAATTATGTTTCACAACATTCTTACTATAAAAAGTTATCTGGAATCTAGCTGGGATAGAGATCATAAAATTACTAGTATGACAGGTATATAAAAATTTCGTTTCCTTTTTTTACATGGAATATAGAATTGTCCTATAATGGAAAGATCTTTTCCCGTTATATTCATTATTATACCAAAAAATTTATTCATTATAATCTACTTCATCGAACCTTCCTCCACTTCCAAAGGAAAAAGCATCATCTCGATCATTAAGTGTAGTGACATAATAAATAATAGGATTAATAAATACCTCTTCCTATATTATAGATCCAATCACTGGAAGAAATATCACCATGTTTCAATGATATATGATATGACATGAAACTATATAGAGAAAAACCTCTTATCATGCTTCATATTCCAATCCACAATAATTGAGTTTTCATTAATAAAATATTGTCTAATGTCTTCCATCAGTTCAAATTATTTCTGAATAGTCTTTGGATGATATGAAAATAATAAATCATTCAGCACACAAGATACAATTTCACAAAAAAATCTATCCTAATAGAAAAATAAAAGCATAAACATGTTCCACATATTACATAATGACAATGAAAACCCAATTATTTATGTCATGGAATGGGTATAGAGATAATTTTACAGATTAGACCCTATAGATAAACCCAAGAATAAGAAAAAACCTTAACCTCCATGGTAGTTAATTGTAATGGTGCATTTCCCACATCAACAATGAATGATTATTTTCATGTATTCCATTTAACAATAGAAATAAAAATATATAATTTTTAGAATAAATATATGATACATGCAATACAGAACCAATTGAAACATATTAATAACAATTCAAAATTACATATAACATACAATAATCTTATTTTTTATCATCAAGATCCACACTATTGAATGATTGGATTGGAAGCATTGACTGTAGTGTAATATCATGAATTGTTTTGATTTCAAAAATATTTATTTTTTATGGAAATAGAACAGATAGTTTTTCTTCAATTAAAAAAGGTTGTTAAAAAATAATACTGTAATATCAAAATATATTAAGAATAGTGATAGTGGAATAATTAACTAAATGAGTATTACAATATGCTCAGATGTAGTTTTTGATATTAACTTCATAACTTGTTTATGAAATAGAATAATAGAGATGGATCCTGTATGATTGTTGAGAAGCACATGAACAGTTTATTTTTAAGATTACGAAATACAATGATTTGATTTATGGAATTAAAAAAAACGTCATATTTAATCAAACATTTCATCCTTAATGATCTTGAGATATCTACATGAGATTTTATACTCAAAATATACTTTTATGATTTAATCTAATTAATATTCATTGATTAAATGAGAAATAACATAAAATACAATTAATTATATGAATTTTTAGGGAATGTAATGTAATTGTAAAATATAAATAGGTTTTTTAGTCTAATGATTCATGAAGAATCCCTAAAATTACATTAAAATAAATATAATTTTATAAGACTAAAATATTCCACTATTAACAATGAAATCAGATCTGATGGATCATTTCCCGGATTATCCCATTCGTGGAGACCAAAGTCTTCTGAAAAGAATATATTTCATCTCTAGTAAGATACTTCCATTTCATTCCCCTGAAAATTATTTTTTATTCCCAAATTATGTCAAAATAAATGAGAATGCAAATGGAATGATATTACCTTCAAGTTATTATACTAATTGTTGATGAAATTTTCCCAAAATATGAAATTTACATAGGACTAATCATGTGGGAAAATTTATCAACAACATAAAATAACACAAGTTCTCCATTTAAGTCAAACATAATATACTTCATGATGATATGAATTAATCAATTAAAAAATCCCAAATGTCTTAACTAAATTCATTTTAGTTCATTAGAGAACAATTTTAATTGGAATGAACCTCTCATAGTGATGTTATTTTAAATTGAACAAAAAACACAAAAACATTTATATAAATACATCAAATAAAATTTATTCATTTTAATAGAATACATAATAAAAAATATTTTTAAATAATCTTTAAAATATATATGGGTAATTAATTTAATTATATATCAATATTAATATGTGTTAGGTCTACAAGGCTGAATATCCTAAGAGGGGGGTGAATCAGGGTATGACTAATTTAAAATTAAAGCACATTCTGATCTTGTTTTTCTGTTAAGAAAAAAACTCTTCTCTTTCATTCTTGTTGCATAATATAAATAGAGAGTAAAGCAAGCACATGACACAACAATTTTACTTGGTTCACCACTAAGGGCTACGTCCAAGGAGCATACGCAAGCAAGTTTTCGGTAGTACCAAATTCCACTACACTTCACTATATATGGATTACATGGTTCAGGCTAGATCACTTCTATGCCCAGGATCACTGCCTTTATACTTTTTAGGGTCATCTTACTGCTTTCCCAAGGGACACTCCCTGTTTCTCTCTCTCTGGCTCACTGCCAGTGGAGAGGAACACCTTCTTTCTCTTCCTTTTCTCCCCGATTTAGAATGAATCCACTCAATGTTTATAGACCTGTAGGTCTCTTAATTTTAATGAAGGAATGCATATTCCTCTGTATGGAGATGCTCATTTGAAGTCCAAATTTCACCTATTGATGAATATCTCTTTGCACCGAACTTATCAGGCAAACTTCCAGCTTCTACATAGCACGAAAACACTGCTGGGGAATCAACCATACTTGGCACGCAAGTCTAATCTGGCGTGAAAGTATCGGCACACAAGTCAAAAATGGTGCACAAGTCACTTCAAACACTTGTGCGACACAATCTTCTGCAACTCCAAACCTGCACGACTCACTTACTTCCTAGCCTAAACCACCTTAACAGCACATCTAACAATTAGCGGGAAACTTCGAACACTAGCACACAAGTCCCACATGAACGACACACCACCACATGTGCGACCACCACACCTGCATGATGGGTGCTCTGAATCATCTAAGTGTTGAACTCTGTAGAGAAATGAGGAGGGGTGGTCCAGTATTTATAGGCATTTTGAACACCATGTGCGACGACCTGCAAGTCTACCCTCGGCGCGCAAGTCTCGTCGCGCAAGTCTCTTGTACTCCTAGACACTTGCGTGACCAAACCAACTACCTGCGCAACCCTCTTTCCATTGCCATATTTTGAACGTTTGATCTTGAAAAACAATAGTTGCGCAAGTTTACAATACTCCTAGGAATCAGTGTGCAAGTCTCTTCACGGCGCGCAAGGGACCTGCGCGACCAACACAATACTTGCGCAACCCTTATCCCTTTTCCATAGTTTGATGATCTGATCATCAAAAACATATGGCACATATGTTTCCTATCCTCCAATACATCGGTGCGCATGTCCTTTTTCCAAAAACACTTTTCTTCATTTGTCGATTTTCAGGCCCAAAAATTTGGAAAACACTGGAAAACAGGGCCACCTTGTATCTGTTCTTTTTATGCCACCTCCAGATCATCCATTCCATTGTCGATGTTCTTGAATCAAACATGGATCGTTGAAAACAGCTCTAGAACTTGACATTCCACCATGAAATCCCATTTTTCAACAAATTTTTATGTCATGGTTTGCTTTGTCAACAATAACAGCACAATTTTCCACTTTGTCAACAAACACAATCACCTAAAAAATTCATAAATGATACATTGATGTATTTTTTCCCAACAATATACCTCTTTGGGTTTGTTGACAACTCTTCCATAAAAATATGCTGCATTAATTATTCAGCCACCATTCACCTTTTGTGATTCGGATAGCGATCAAGTATTTACTCACCACATACTCTAAGCAAACACGAGCAATGCTCGACAAGAGAAAGAACAGTAAATGAAAAGTTCATCAATGAATCACTTCAACTCTAACAACCCCTATTGACACTAAACTGATTCCAATCATTTATAAACTGATTCCAATTTAATGAAATGTTTTTAACTCATTCCAACACCACTCTTCTGCTTTCATCATGATTCTCAGCTATTGTGATATCTATTCCCAGATCGATCACTTCTAGCATCGTCAGATTTAAAAGGCTCCCCCTTTCTGTTCACAGCTTCAATCCTTGTTAGCTTCAAAACCTCTTTAGCCCTATTTCCTATGTTGTCTAAGCTAAGCTCTATCTAAGCACGTTCAAATCCCCCTATCTGGTTGATCCACCTATCAGCTTCACCCCATATCATTCAAGATTTATCAAATAACCACATTGTCTCCCCCTTGAACAATAAATTTTTTCTCCCCCTTTTTCAACGAACCCAAAGGTCACTTTTTTGTAGTCTGTAATAGAGTAGAAAATACATATCTGTACATTAGTAAAAAACACATCATACCTCGGGGAGAGGGGGGATCCACATCCATACTATTTTAAGTGTGGGGAGTTGACTGAACTCCCAGATCTAGTCGATGTCTCTTAGAAGCTTCTTTGTGTAAGTCCTTTATCAGAATGTCTATAACCTGTAGTTATGTAGGTACATACTCCAATTTCACAATTCCCTGCTCAACCTTCTCCTTGATAAAATGATATTTCTTCTCAATGTGCGTGGTCCTTAACTGATGGACGAGATTTTTGCTGAGATATATAGCACTTGAGTTATCACTCTGGATTCTGATCAGAGACTTCACTTCTACTCCCATATCTTCAAGATGCTACTTCATCCACAATAACTGTGTGAATTCTTGAGTTGCCGTAATATACTCAGCATCTTCGGTTCTCAATGAAATGAAATCTTTCTTTTTGCTAAGCCATTAAATACACAATCCACCAAGATTGGATGCACAACCTGACATTGATTTTCTATCATCCAATGAACTGGCCCAGTCTCCATTAGTATATCCTAATAAATCTATCTGATATTTGTTAGTATATGTCAAGCTAAAATCCATTGTGACCTGGATATACTGAAGTATTATTTTCACTAAAATCATGTGGCTTTCCATTGGATTACTCTGATATCTATCTTCTTGGCATGTGGAAAAAACAATATCAGGCCTTGTTGTGGTTATGTACAACAAAATCCCAATTATTTTCCTATATTATGTGATATTAACTACCTTTCCATCCTCATATTTTGATAATTTCATCCAGGTATCAACCGAAGTCTTCATCTCCTTGCAATTCTCCATTCCAAACCTTCTCATAACCTCCTTGGCATATTTGGATTGAGAAATGAATGTTCCATTGCTTCCTTGTGTCACCTGTCGACCAAAGAAAACATTATTTCTCCAATCATTGACATTTCAAACTCATTTTTCATTAATTCGGAAAATTTTCTGGATTGTGCTTCATTAGATTCACCAAATATTCTATCATCGAAATAAACCAACACCATCATACTTTGATTACTATTTTTGATGAAATAGATATTGTAATCAAATCCTAATCATTGGAAACCAAGATTCATCAAGTACTGATCAAGCCTTGAGTACCATAACCATGGTGATAGTTTAAGCCCATACAATACCTTCTTCTGCATACAAACATTGTTCTCATCCTCATGATTGAGAAAAACATCTGGCTTATCAATATACAACTCCTCTTCCAGAACTCCTTTCAAGAATGATAATCTGACATCCATGTGGAACACTTTGAACTTTTTTGCACTACTATGGCCAAAAATAATCTGATTGTCTCCAGCCATGAAACTGGTGAAAAAGTCTCATCAACATCTATTCCCTCAATCTGGGAGTATCCCTTGCACACTAGCCATTATTTTTTCTAAATAACTATCCCATCTTCATTCATCTTGTTGTGATAGACCCATTTAGTACTGATGAAATTCTTGTCTGCTGGCCTCAAAACAATCTCCCATGTCCATTTCTTCGCAATCAAATCAAGCTCTTCATTCATAGCCTGAACCCAGTATTAATAATCAATTGCATCAGAAAAACATTTCAGATCCACCTGAGATAAAAATTATGTTTGCTGTAATGATTTCATTCATCAAGTTTAAAATGGAGCTATCTGATCACCAATGATATTCTACCTGTCAATTTCAGCTCGACTCTTTGTCTTCCTTGTAGACACAGACTTGATATTTTATTTTTCATCATCAGTATCTTCTTCTAAGTCAACAGTTGCCACTTCTACTCCGCTTGTGTTTCTGACCTCATCAATACTTGCATCTAGAAACTGTTCACTCGGTCGTTGAGTATTCTATTCATTTTATGCTATAGTGAAATCATTGCTCTCAACAATTTTTCCCACCCTCTTGTTGAAACATTTATATTATTTTATTTTCCCTGAGTATCCAAGGAATATCCCCTCATCCCTCATGGCTCAAACATCCTGTGATGTTCTTTGTTGAGAATGAAGCACTTACTCCAAAAGATTATAAAGTATTTCAGTGTTGGATTTTTTCTGCCCCAAATTTCATACAGAGTCTTCCCTTCCTCTGGACACAACAGAGAGCTGTAGAAATATAGACTGATGTCAAAACTGCTTCCTTCCAAAATTTCTTTGGTAGGTCCTTTTCAATAATCATCATTCTGGCCCTATAGTGGATGCTCCAATTTCTCCTCTCAACCACCCCATTTTGTAGGGGAGTTATCACTGATGAGACTTCATTCCTTATCATGTGTTTCTCGAGATAGTTTTCAACCTGACCGTTTTTGAATCTTGTACCATTATCAGAATGAAACATTAGAATTTTATTCCCAAGCATCATTTCTAATTCCCTCCTATTTTGATTTATGCAACTGAACACCTCTATCTTATGGGTAATGACAAATACCCATGCCATTCTGCTACAATAATAAATGAAAAGAACATAGTACTTTTTCCCATTTATATATTGGTGAGATAAGTCCACATACATTAGGATCCACCAATTTGAGTACTCTTGTTGATTTCAATTACTATGGAATGTATGTCTTTCTGATGATCTTCCCTTGTTGGCAAGCATCACACGTATGAGTGCGATCATGTGATAGTTTTGGAAGGTCTCTAGTAGCATCACAATTTACCAGATCTTTCATTGATTGTTGGCATAGATGAAAAACTAAATTACGCCACAACTAGTTTTCTTCTTCTCTGGATAAAATACACATATCATTTTCCTCACATACAAGGTAAAGATTTCCCATTTCGTTTTTTCCTATAGAAGAATTGCTCCATATTTTCCTTTCACAATGCACATCTTCTTGGTAAATCGAATAGACTTTCCAGAGTCACATACCTGACTGACACAGAGTAAGTTATTACTAAGACCCTGTACAACCAAGACATCCGTAAATCTCATTTCTTTTCCCCCAAACATGGCTTTTCCTGAGCCAACAATCTTCAAGACTTCATCATTTCCAAATTTTACAACTCCTTCTTTGTCATATTTTATGCCTATAACAAGATCCTTATTACCTTTGATGTGATATGTGCAACCACTATCAAGGATCTATATTCCCGAATGATCTGAAGCTTTAAGGTAAATTTCCCCAACTACTGCATTTTCTTCCTTTTTCTTTTTCATCCATGTCTTCGACTTCAAACTCGGTGTGGTTTGGAAAATATGATCCTTCCGAGAGTGTGATAGACAACCTCCATCTTGCAATGTTGGAAATCTATTTTTCAATTTTAACTCACATGTTGGATTATTGATTTTCTACTTGCGACCATTTTGATTTTTCTTTGGCACATTCCTCTGTATGGTTGAAGTGCAGTACCTAGCCATGTCCCCAAATCCTCGGCACAAAAAATAGTTTCCATTAAAATATGTTTTCGAGAATCATTCTATATTTGACTTCAACCTTTGTTCTTGTTCCCCTTGATATCACTTGGCTATGGAACACACATATTATGAATGTCCCATATTCCCGCAACAATAACACATAATATATGGTGCATTCCTTTATGGTACTTCAGTACTACATGTTTCCCCTTGGGATCTCTGAATAATAGGATTCTACTTTGTACCCAAATAAACCTTCAATCTCGGGACGAGTTCTTGCGGTCTCACTTTAATTTCCATAGATATTTACTTTTGATCCAGCCATGATTCAGCCTTAACATTTGATCTCAATTGTTTCTTCTTTCCTAATGAACTACTAGGATCCTCTTTCATATTTTCAGTCTTTGGAATGACATTCTTTCCAAAGAATGTAATGGGAATCAATGGTTTTTCTTGATCATTCACTTTTTTGGTCAATCCACTGATCACCCTTTTATGTTCTTCAATCTTGACCTTATACTCACTAACTGATTCCGAGTTCTCTAGAGTTGATAACTTGAGTTTCTTAATTTCATATAACAGCTCATACTTTTCTTCATCCTATTATTGCATATAGAGTTTGGCATCACGAACCACTTTATTGGATTTCTTTGTTTTGGATCTCCAAACATCTATCTTCTCAAGAGCTGCTTCCAATTCGGCTTCCAAATCAACTCTTCCTTCAACTTCTTCCTCTTATTCTTCAGTGTTAGCTTCATCTTTTTTCATGAGAACAACCGACGACCGCTACCATGGAATTTTCCCCACGATCATTGTAGTTTTAAATATATTTATCCTTTTCTTCTTCAGACTCATATGAACATTCAAATTCTTGAGAAAGAAGATTCTTCTTCTTGAAGTAATTTCTCTTGTATTGTTTCTACCCTTTCACAAATGTTGAAGACTTATTCTTGGGAATTTCGACTTCACCATCAAAATTATCGTTATCTTGAAACATTTCGGGGAACCTTGCCAAAAGATGACCAACCTTTCCACATCAAAAGCATGCTAGTGGAAGTTTCCCTTTAAACTTTCCTTTTCCTCTTTGCAGATTTGATGAAAAGAATAAAATCACCCCATCTATCCCTTCTTCCACCTGAGAATCATTAATGGTGAGATTTTTCATGTCCTTAAAATCCCCCTCTTTGGATTTACCCTTTTCCAAAACATCGTTATCATCATTTGTCATATCATATGCAACAAGAGTGCTATGCAGGTTATCCAATGTCAGATCGTTCGGGTCTTTATCTTCCAAAATATAAACTTTCGTATTGAACCGAGGTGGATGTTTTTTTCAATATGCGTTTTACAATTTTAATGTCTTCGATAATCTCACCCGGACCTCGCATGGCTTCTACCACAACATTTACCCTATCAAAGAATGCATCAACAGACTCATTGGGGTTTATTCTCATATCTTCATACTTGTTCCACAACACTTGCAGCTTGGCCTCTCTGGCCTTTGTATCCCCTTCATAAATATTCAAAAGATTTTCCCACATGGCATGTGAAATTTTGCATGACACCACCTTTTTATAGATGGGATTGGAAATGGCTCCCCCTAATGCATTGATTGCATTGTCATCAGCATCCAACTCTCTATACTCAGATTCTGATAATGCACCACTAGTAATATCAGTTGTGATACCATGCATAGCTGCTGAAAACACATCCATTCCCAATGACTGGAAATTGTGGTGCATTCAAACCTTCCATATCTGAAAATTACATCTGTCAAAGATCGGAATCCCATTATTATTAGTGACCTCTATTGAGATAAGAACTAATATCAACCTTTCCCTCTGATTCCAATTGTTAGGTCCACAAGGATGAATACCCTGAGAGGGGGGGGGGGTGAATTAGGGTATGAATAATATAAAATTAAATCACATTCTGATCTTGTTTCACTGTTAAGAAAAACACACTTCTCTCTTTCCTGTCGCACAATATAAACAGAAAGTAATGAAACCATAGGACAGAACAATTTTACTTGCTTCACCGCTAAGGGATACATCTAAGGAGCATACACCGACAGGTTGTCGGTCGTACCAAATTCCACTAAACTTCACTAGTTGTGGATTACAAGGTTTAGCATAGATAACTTCTAATTCCAAGATCAATGCCTTTACAATGTTTAGGGTCAGCTCCCTGCTTTCCAAAGGGACACTCCCTGTTTCTCTCTCTCTAGTTCACTGCCAGTGGAGAGGACCACTTTCTTTCTCTTCCATTGCTCAATGATCTAGAAGAAATCCACTCATAGTTTATAGACCTGTAGATATCTTCATTTTAATGAAGGAATGCATCTTCCTCTGTATGTAGATGCTCTGTTGAAGTCTAACTTTCACCCGTAGATGAATATCTCTTTGCACTGAAGGTATCAGGAAAAATTCCAACTTCCACGCAGCATGAAAACAATGTCAGGGAATCAAACTTACTTGGAGTGCATGTCTAATCCAGTGCGCAAGTATCATTGCACAAGTCACAACTAGTATACAAGTCAATTCAAACACTTGCATGACACAATATTCTGCAACTCCAAACCTGTGCGACTCACTTCCTTCCTCGCCTAAACCACCTCAGGCATGCAACTAACACTTGGCGCGCTCCTTCCAACACTCTTGCATAAGTCCCACTGGTGCGACACACCACCACACGCGTGACCACCGCACCTGTGCAACGGGAGCTCTGAATCTTCTAAGTGTTGAACTCTGTTGAGAAATGAGGAGGGGTGGTCCATTATTTATAGGTATTTTGAACACCCTGCGCAACGGTGCACAGGTCTCCACTTGGCGTGCAAGTCTCTTGTCCCCCTAGACACTTGCGCGAACACACAAAATACATGCATGACCCTCTTTAAATTTCCATATTTTGATCATATGATCTCGAAAAACAATAGGTTCCCAAGTTTCCAATCCTTTTAGGCATCGGCGCACAAGTCTCTTCACGGCGTGCAAGTCACCTGCGCGACTAACACAATACCTGCGCGACCATTATCCCTTTGAAATATTTTGAAGAATTGATTTAAAAAAAAGGGTGCAAAAGTTTCTTATCCACCATGTCCTCGGCGTGCAAGCCCTTTTTCCAAAAACACTTTTCTTCATTTGTCGATTTTCAGGCCCAAAAATTTGGCAAACACTGGAAAATGGCGCCACCTTGTATCTATTGTTTTTATGCTGCCTCCAGATCATCCATTCCATTGTCTACATTATTGAATCAATCATGGATCATTGGCCATATCTCTTGAACTCGAAATTCCACCATGAAATCCCCTTTTCCACAAATTTGTATGTTATGGATGCTTTTTCAACAATCACAACATAGTTTTCCACATTGTGAAAAAACACAATCACCTCAAAAATGATTCAATGATACATTGTGGGATTTTTCCCAACAATATGGGACATGATTGAAAATATTTATTAATTTAATATATTTATCTTCCAAATATTCCAATAAATATTCATTATTATTTCCAACATGGATTAATCAATGAATTTTCATTATAAAATTATCAGGTATGGTTAAAACATCAAGTAGAAGGTCAAAAACAAATTATTTAATCTCTGTATCATTCAATAATATCTAAAACAACATACATGTTATTTTAAAAAAAATATATTAGAAATAAATATCTTCATCTTCTTACACTTATCCAAAATTATGTGTTAGTTATATTAAATTAAAAAAAATTAAAGAAAACATATAAAATTTTATTTTAAAGAGTCTCGTTGCATGAAAAATTGATACTTTATACTCTAAATAGATTTAGCACCGGTGATACTGACCTATTCAAGAACATGAAATTGACTCAAAAATTATTTAGAGAAATTAATTTTTCATTTTATATAGAAAATTATTTAAAACCTAACAAAGTTAAAACCTTCAAAAAATGGTTCAGGTTCATGGTAACCAAACCTCCCTATAATTAAAATCAATTTATAGACAATGGGAATGGAAATCATAATGAAATATAATTATTCATAACCTTTAAATGTAACACTAATAATCATAGTTGCACCATATGAATCATACAATATAAAATTTAATGCTTAGACATCATATGATAAATAGATAATAGAGAAGTCAAACAAAACTAAAGTGAGAAAATTATCACACTCCAAATATTTAAAATTTGGAATCATGGAATGTTGAGCTTCTAATTAAAAACCACAGTGTTACTCATACAATAAAAATAAATACAGTAATTTAAAAACCCATCAATTATTTTGAATTTATAAATCATGAATAAATATTTAAATTTATTAATTTATTATTAATAAAATTTATTAAAATTCAATTAACTAATTATGAAGATAGTTACTTCAATGAATATAACATTTTAATCATGTTTTGATTTAAATTTAGATACTTATAATAGAATATATAAAGAAATTAATTGAATAAAATAAATATTAATGAAAATGGTTTAAAATCATGATCTAAATAGGTGTATAGAAAAAACAACATATTTTATGAATGACAAAAATGCAGAAGAAAAAAATAGAAAACCTATAAACACCACTCTAAAAATTAGGGATTACTTGATATCACAATAAATACGTAACCATGTGATAGATCTGGAAAATATAATTGGATTTGGTCACGACGGCCTCACCCAGAGGGGATGATGATGATCAGAGGTGGCAGCTGGATTTGAGGTAGTGGTAGAGATGGAAGACAGAGGCTTCAGCAGGGGGTGTGACAATCGAGTAAGAAGTTTGGATTGGGGGTGGGGTGGATGATGCAACACCAGGTGTAGTGAGGGTGAGAATAGGGATGATGATTTTTTAGTTGGCATGCAAGGATAAGGGGCCAGCTGTGGCTCAGGTGTGGGAGCTGTTAGGGTGAGGTGAGTGGGCATGCTCAATGATGGAGAGGACGTGATGGTGTTTGTGAGGCATGGTGGGGGCATGATCAGTGTTTTATATTTTTTTTGTAGTGACTATCAATGGAAATTTTGGATACATACCAATAGCAATGTCCATTGGTTTTCACCCGATTCAACATGTGTAAAATCCGGATTCTATTATAGTGACTGAATATGTGTTTTAACATAATATATTATATAATTGCTGATAATTATTTTAAAATAATTATATATTAATATTAATTAATATTGGTATTTGTTTTGAGAATCATATATTTTATAAAAATTAGGGGATATAAAAATTAAATAAATTATTTAAAATTTTAAGTGAAATTTAAAAGATTATTTAAATTTTAAATGACCAAAATTGTTTATCCAAATGTCACTTTAGGCATCAAGTGACATAAAATAATGTTTTTGGAGATATCTATGTTAGGATTTCTCATAAAACCTAGGTCCCTATTTTCTCAATGTCAAAAGGTTAGAAGGGCATCTAAAATCGTGTTTTTATATGGGATGCCTTAATATTTTATGTTTTGATGGAATTTCAGCTTTGTTTAAGTTGGTGTTCACCTTTTTTTCAATGGAGAAAAAATTTCTTCCATGGGATTACACTAAATAAATATTTAGGGCTATTTACAATTAAATATTTTTTTAAATATATAAATACATATAACATATGGAAATAAATATTTATTATCAATTTTATTTTACATAAAAATATAACCAATTTTTTCTTTATTTAAACATATTGTGTCTATATATATATAATCCTATGTAAATGTATATGTAATGTTTATATATAAATATATGTCTGTGTGTGTGTGAATAATTCCACACACACACACACATATATATATATTCTAATAATATAAAAGAAAATATATATATGTATATAATAAAATTAGTATATATGAAAAAATTTACATATATATATATATTAGGTTAGAAATAATTGGGTTTTTTGTTTGTTTATATATATTTATCTGTCATTATACATTGAAATAAATACATATTAATAAACATATTGATTAATATGTATGGAAAAAATACATATATATATACATATAAAAACATATATATATATATATATACAGATAGAGAAATGGTAAGAGTGATAGAGATAGTGATTCACAGTCACACAAACTCATATGCCAACGCACACTCACCCACATGTATATCCATTACTATAGAATCATGAATATTGTGGAGTTAAATTTATCAAAACTAACAAAAATGAACAAATTAATGGGGTTGTTTTACAAACCATGTATAAAAGTGAAGATAAATAGCATCTTTATGAGTGTTATGAAATGTGTATAAAAAGGTATTAGCTTTGCAAAGTTCTAGTCCATACTTGTGGTGTATGTAACCATGTTTCACCAGCATATCCCTCCATCTATTCGACATACCGTGGATTTCATTCTTGGATACCAATATCAATAACCAAAAAATGAGATCGTCTTGAAATCATGCTATTGGAGAACCATGGTGATCAATTTAACCCGAGATTATTAGGATTCCGGTTTCTCTCCTAGATTTCCAAGGATGTGTTACCAATGTACAGTGGGATCCTAGTCAGTTTTGATATTCTTATATAGTTTTTCTTCGGTCTAAAATGCGTCTACGATGACATCGGGGATTCTATTCGATATCCACTCTTCGGCTTCTAATATGTGATTATCTTCCTTTGGGATTCTACATCGCAAAGTAATCTTATTTATGATCTTTGTTTTGGACATTATGGGATCACGGTCCTGGATCCCTTACTCATACATTTGTAACTCAGTATATGTATCATGATAGGGAAGGCCACTTAATCACTTTTTTCCTAGATCTAGATCTAACATGCATATGTTCCCCCTATTTTTCGTATCTGCTATGGGGTTGTGGTCATGAGCTCTTCCTCAACGCCATCTTCTCAATTCACTCTTCCATTCCAGGTGATCTGAGTTGCTGTTATTAAGAACCTTAACAAAGGTTTGTGGGAAGGTGTGGTGAGTCTTGTAGGTGTTTCTCCACTTTTTTTCCTTATCAACTATGAAGGATGAACTTCATAGTCATTATAAGAAGTTTTCAATTACCGATCGCGAAAATTCGAAACTAGAATAATGTACGACATAGGATACTAATTTCTGAAATCATCTTCCATATCTTTTGGTGGAAAAAATTTCATATAATAGACATTATAATTTAAATTCAATAAAATAATATGATTTAATCAATATGAAGGTCAGAAGGAGGAGTAACTTTCAGAGAAATCAAGGATTGGATTATTATTTTAAAATTTAATAGTGAATATGAAATGATAATAGTGTTGAATGACCACCCATGTTCCTTTGATAATCGTCTAATTATGGTCCACAACATTTCTAATGGATTTAATATGAGCATTATTGTATTTTCCTCTTACACTTTCCAGGTAAGTATTAGTGGTATTCCATTTATAGGTAGAAATGATCATGCCATGTGCTGAATTGGGAAATCTATCATGGAATTAATTTATTGGGATGATTTAGACATAATCTAGTTGGGGTCCCATGGTGTGGATCTGGGAAACATGGGGAATATCTCAATCACTAATGTGGGGTTTGTTTCTGATGATTTCAAAATAAAATAATTCTGTATCTATTGAATTTCAAAATACGCATTCCTTATGCTTCATCTGTGGAATTATAGGTTATGGGGTAAAATTTACATCATAATGAAATCACATTCAGAGGGACAGTTGGTGTTGAAATATGTCCTGTGGCTATCATATAAACACTTGGATCAAAATTCCACTTAGAAGGCTGAAAAACAAAGGGCTAGGGTTATGTTCAATAGGTGGGGTCTGTTCTCCCCATGACTGATAAGGAAGTGATTTTCCCCTAGGCCCACCATTCTTCCCCACTACTGCTGATTGTCTATACAATCATCACCCGACAGCCCCATACCCCCAAAAAAGTGTGTCTCTTCTGTAGGGCCTTGTCGAGAAAGGAACTCAAGACAAGGTGATTGATTCTACTGGGAATAACATTATGTTGTTTCAGGTCCAAAATTATTCCCATTTTCCCACTCGGGGTTTTCTAGAAACTACATAGGCCGCTCTAAAAAATTTGGTGTTATTTGTTGGGCTGGGGGATCGTTCTCCAATATTATGGGAGTGATTATGTTGTCAAACCCCTTCCCCATGTCTCCTATTATTCCAGACTAGAAGGCACACCTTAATGAAAACCTTTGTTAGTCCATGAATCCTTGAAAAATGAGGCTTTGATGTTTGTTCCCTAATTTTATTTTGAAATCTTCATTACTCTTTATATGGGAAATGATTTTTCTTATACAGAGTCAACATCTCCAACGACATAGACAAGAATATGGGTCGTTTTCTCATCTCATCCCCTCTACGAGCCATGCCGGATATGCTATGACCCAATAAACCCTAGTATTTCTCCTTCTACATATCCTTCCAGGCCTTTATATGAGGATGAAACCAGCTCTTCTAGTGGTTTAATGTAGGGTTCTATGAATCACCATAAGTAGATTTGACTTTCCAAATGGGTTTTGAGGTCTTGAAGTCCAAATCTGATTTTTTCCAGCATTATGCATGGTTCAGGACATCGTAGCCAAAGGTTTGTATCCCAATGAAAATTCAAGTGGCAGGTGATGGTTCCCTTATTGATGTTACCTAGGTGGATGCTATACTAAACCATCCCCACCATCCAGAATTAAATCCTTTGGCAATAACATCTATTGTCTTGGAAACCCATGGTTAGTTCGTATGCTCCTCCCATAGAGCTATATGTACAACCCCAACATGGCCATATTTTCCAAGACCTTCCTAGAATTCAAGTACATGAGATGAATTTCTTCAATGTCTTGTTTCCAAAACTATTTCTCTATTGGAAGGTCTGGACATGTGAGTGGCCTCAGTTTTATGTGGAGAGATAACGTAGGTGCTTTGGTGGTTAATATCTTTGATCACCACAGTACTGTCTCAATCCACCTGTTCAGGGAACCTATGAGGTACGTTATGGGGTTTTAAGATTGGCGAGGAACGAGTGAAAAATGGTGATCTAGGGAGTTTGTCATTTAAATTTGGAATATGATGCCTGAACCCATTTTATTTCGAGGGGATTGAATTGAGATCATGTATCACCATGAGAAGAGGTTCAGAGCTAGTCATAGTGCCTTATCCATGAATCTCCACCAAGAATTTTTTCTCATGTCTTTTATTTTATATGTTTTCTTAATAGGGATCCCTTTTACTTTGTTTTGCATATATAACCATCACATTATATTATAGGAAATGATGGATAGGTTTGCGGCTTCAATAGACTGGATGTAGACATTCCCAAGGTATGATTTTTCTCATTTCCATCCTGTCTCATTTTTCCATTGCCCCATTTTTCTTCATCCATAGTGGGTTCCCATATGTAAAAATTCAATTCAATGTTTTTCTTTCGAATTCATGTGGCTACATAATGATTGCTATATGGATATTGTTGAAGCTTCACGGTCTTCATCTCATGACCATGTGTGGGAAGAAACTAAAGAGTTTTCTATTTTATTGTTGCACTGGAGTCGACAACACATCCTGAATTTTGACCATATAATTCTCAGGCTTGAGAAATATTTATATAGATGTTTTGACAAACATTATTATCCATCCACTTTATAGGAGGGTTGGTTATCCAAAAATTCATCAGGATTAATCCCTTCATGAACATAAATTTTATAGGTTCTCATGTTTATGGGAGGATTTTCTCAAACAAGCTGACAAAAATACTAGGTACTTTCATCCAAATTCCTCTTCTATAAGAAGGAAAACAACAATTCAATTTTGAAGGATTGAAATGGTAACATTTCATTTAATGAGATAGTTATTCAGAATATTATTTTTGATTTCTATAAAAATAATTTTCGTTCAAAAAGCAGCTCCAATTAGGGGGACATTCTATGATGTGTGGAGCCTATGATGGCAAATGTCATGGCCTAAATCTCGATGCTAATATTTTGGTAGAGGAAATTGTGGTTTCCCTAAAGAAAATTCACTCTATAAAGGTTCCGGTTCATAATGGATACCACAACCAATTCATTCTGCATGTTTGGCATATATGGGGATCAGTCGTTATTTCCCCGATTCAGGGATTACAGGCGGATTCTATCATTATAGAAAATTTTAGTGAAAACCTTATCGTTTTTTTCCAAAAAATATGTGGTCCAATTTATATTTCTAATTTTATGCCTATAAGTTTATGTAATGCAGTCTACAAGAACATTTTCAAAAGTCCTCTCCCTTCGATTAAGTATGGCCCTACCATTTATCAGTTCTTTGAATATGAGTGTTGTAGTTCCCAAGATGCTAATAATATATAATGAAATCGTGGCCCATGAAATAATTTATTCTATAAAAACTCGTTCAATCTCTGAGAGAGGGATTTTTATGGTAATGTTGGATATGTTAAACAATTATGATAAGTTAAAATGTGACTTTCTAGAAGTGTTCATGAGCAAGCTACAATTTTGGTCAAAATAGATGATGTAAATTATGAGTTGTTTAAAAACATTTTCCTATATAATGAAAGTTAATAATTCCATTAAAAATTCCATCAAACCTTCCAGGGGTCTAAAAAAGGGTGACCCTATCTCCCATTAGTTATTTCTCATCTTCATTGATGTTAACTATCATATGTTATCTAAATCAGATCTATAAGGATTAATCCACATGATTGGGATTGTTGGAAATGTTTTCAAATTTATCACCATTTTCTTCACAAATGACCACCTCTTCATTTTTAGATCATCTATTTAGAAGTGCCAGTGGATTCATCAAATCATGGATATTTTCACCATTTACATAGGTCAAAAAGTCATATTTACTAAACAATATTTTTTTTAGATGTGGTGTGAATGAAAGGATGAGAGACACTATTGTTGGTTTGTGTGGTATTGAGTTCATTGATAAATATAATAAATACATGGTCCTTATGATAGTGTTTGGATTTCCAAATGAGAGGTATTTTTTTCATCCTAGATAAAGTCCACAGGAAAATTATAGTCTGGCAATGAAAGGTTATTTATAGGGACAGGAAGGAGGTTCCCATTAATTTTGTGGCCCTCTTCAAGATCCTAGAGTTATTCATCCACTAATTTCATTCAGCATTTTCTTTTTTTTAGTGGGGTATTGCTAATGGAAAATTCCATCTACACTGTCTCACTTTAGAGAATTTGTGTCCTCCTAAGGCTTACAGTGGGATGGTCTTTAGAGACATGAGTATTTTTAACATTTCCGTTTTGGACAATCAAGAATGGTTCATATTATATAATCTGGAAAGCTTGTGTGCTAATGTTATCTAGTACATTTATTTACCTCATGTTTTTTTCTTGTCTTCTAGTCTAAACCCTGGGCTGAGTTATATTTAGGGGAATTGTTGGGGGGTCATAGAATATCTTAAACCGCGATATTTATTAGAGAATATTCTTTGGTGACACTATTAACATTATGAATGATCCATAGTTATCTGGGTTGGATATCTGTTCTATTTCATCTTTTCTTGCTCCTGATAACGAGTACATCATTATTAGAAATCTACAATATGATAACTTATTTAGTTGAGAATTTTAAAACATCATTCTCATGTATTCCGAGCCCCAATATAAGGGTATATTAGAGGTTCCTATGGTTAATTATGGAGGAAGAGACAATATGTGTTGGTCTCAATGTCCGTATGGATGCTACACTATCCATTCATGTTATAGGTCGAGCATGGCATGTGATGAAGGTTCTTTGCAATCTTTAGGGAAACATATTTGGAATCTGAATGATCCACCTAAGGCTAAACATTTCATTTGTGAATTATGTAGTGGAATCATTCTTATACTCCCCATCCTAGCCAATAGGTACATTTCTAATAACAAAACATTTCCCACTCTGTGGGGTTAGAGAGGAAATAGATTTCCATGCTATTTTCACCTACCACATAATCATTGGTCAGTGGTCAATGTCTGACGCCCATGATCTCTCCCTCCATAAATATCTTGGAGACAATTTAAATATCATGGGGGAGTTGTCCAATCCATCACCTGCTCAAGATATTGCGAGGATATGAATCAGTTTTTTGATTATTTTGATTATTTATAATGCCTTCAATTTTTTTTAAAAACTTTTTATAGGAAGACAGAGTGTGGCTTGTTGTATGGAAAACTGGGGATCCCTGTGGGTGGAAGGTGAGGGGATTTGTCCTCCTATGCCTACTCAAACCCCTTAGGCAAGATAAATACCCCACCTAATGTTTCCAACCATAATATTGATCCAGTGATTGTTGGTGACATATTGCATGGACTCGATGTTGTGGCTAGAAATCATGAGGGATCAATTATTGTGGATCTTCACTCCTCATACATTGCATGTTGGCCTCCTATGTTGGATGAGGCCAGGGATATTTAGAAGTTTATATTATATTCTTTTTTTATGGACTGGTAGGATATTGTGGTTGAATAAAACTACAAGTTTATTATCAACGCTTTGAAGGTAGAAGGTTGTAGTAACCAAACATTTTTGTATATTACTTACTCCATCAAGTATTTGGTTCCCTCAGTTTTTCCTGCTATTATTTCTATATTGGGAGAGAGGATAACCATGCAGCTAAATTTGAAGCCACTTTCATGAAAGGTCAACAGTCTCATTTTTTCATCTCTACTTTTCATTCAGAACATTGTAATTTGGATTTGGATGATATCTATGTTGTGATTTTATTTAAAAAAATATTATATATGTCATATATGTAGTTTTATGTTAGTTAATAATTAATATTAATTAAAAAAACTGACCAATTTATAATAATATGAAACTTAAAAAATTATATCAACATTTGTTTTCAATATAACCCATATATAAAATAATAAATATTTAATTGTTAAATGAAAATATTAGAAAAATATATATACAGACACTTAATATGTCATGGAATAATTTCAAATATACCTCATTTATTCGATTTTATATATACAAAAATACAATAATAATAAATTAAATATTCTATAAATTTATAGTTTAATTTGTTAATATGTAATATATAATATATATTATGATTTTAATTGTTAAATGTTATTCATTTTTTATGTTTTATTTAATTCATAGTATATAGTTATTTTTAATATATATATTAATCATATTTTATTATTATTTATTTCTATAATAAGTTTTATAATATTGTTTTATATATTCATTTATAATTTTTTATATAGCTGTAATATTTTTTATATACATTTATATAATTGTTAATATAAACATTTTTTAATATATATTTTTAAGTCGATTGATTTTTAATTAGATTTAACTCATTTTTAATATTCATTCAATTTATATTATTTATTAATTTATTATGTTACGTATTTGTTAATTTTATTGAAAATTATTGATTTTTATATTTATTTTTTGAATAATTTTTGTAATATATTCATTTTCAATATTGTTTTGTACATGATTATACCATAATATATCTAACATTTATAATATAGAAATATATTAATATTGATATATGTATATATAATTCATTCTTAAATATCACTTTTTTTTAAAAAAAATATGTATTTATATATTTATATACACAGAAAATATATATTTACATATATATAATTTATAAAACCATTTAAAATATTTAATATTATTCAAATCTATACCTTTTTTTAACTAAATTTCACTCTTTCTTAAAATATATTCATTAAATAGTATTTATTCACTCATAATGTTATGTATTTTTATCTATTTTATTTACTCGTTTTAATTATTTATTCCATTGATATTTTTATAATTTATGTATTTTTAATATTATTTTATACATGATTAGTCATTTATATATTTGATATTAATATTATAGAAATATATCTATATTGATATATTTATATAAAGAAAATGTGTTTATAATTATAAATACATATGAATTGAATATATTTACTAAAAACTATTTAGTAACAGAAATAAGATGTTCAAATTATATAAATGTTATATTATTGTTCAATTAAACATATATATGTGTTATATATATACATTATTTTTTTGAAGAACATATACATATTTAATGAAATTTTATATAGAAACACACAAACACAGAAGATATTTCTCTAATTTGTTCATTTATTTTTTATTAATTTCAAAATATAATTAATTATTATAATATATATAATAAATTTTGTTTTTAATAGTAATTTATAATGATTCTTATATTTTTGTTTGTAATATACAATTTATTAATATTGAATAATTTTTTAAAAAATTATTTATTTTTATTTTAATTTATTCATTAATAATATTAATTGTTTTTCAAAATAAATTTTTGTAATTTATTCATTTTAAAATTTTAGTCCTTTAATATTTTATCAATTTTATCCATTTATAATATTTATATATAAATGTTTATTCATTAATGTTTAATGTTTTAATACAGATGAGAATTATTAATTAATAATAATTCATTTTCATTTTAAAATATATTAATTTTTATTTCGTTATACTCTATAATTAAAAAAACTTTTTTATTTTCTCATAATTTTAAATATATAGATTTTTAATTATTAAATGCCACTAATTTTTAAAATTCATTTATTTAATGACAACAGTTCAGGTAGGGAGATGAAAAATAAAAAATGATACTACTTCCCCTATATACATATGGGGAGAATCGACCATTAGACCACTCGTGAGATCACTCTCAGGAATATCCACTTGGAAATTCCATTAGGGGGAACATTATTTCATTTAATGCTATTTAGTATCATTTATTCATTAATAATAATAATAATAATAAAATTTTATGATCTAATTTTTTAAAATTAATCGATTAATATTTTTAAAATTTATTCACTTTTAAAATTTATATATGATTATTCAATTTTCTTCTAAGGAAGAGTCGATTTATTCTTAGCATGTAGCTCTTCATAGATTCAATGGGTATCATTTTTCTTTATTCAACTGGTTAATATTGTTCCACATGAAGCGTCATCCACATACTATGTCGGTCTAGATTTTTTTACCTAGTTTACCACTCCCATTTTAGAATCCATTAATTATCAAATTGATTATGAAATTAGAAGGATGTTTATTTTGGGTTCTCATAGTATGAAAATGGTTCTAATTCATCTACTTCCCTTCATATTTATGTAGAATTTCATTTATCACAACTTTTGGTGGACTCCATTGTAATCGAAATCAAAGGTAATTGCTGGGGTCGATAACCAATTTTCTTTTAACCAAGTGTTAAATTTTTTCATTCCAATAATAGTTATGTCCATCCTATTTCTACATATAATTTTCATTGAAATATATATAATTCTATGGTCCATGATGAAGTATGCGAGGCTAGATTGTGTCGTAGGTACATTATTCCGCATGAGGTGGGTAATCATAATGGGGCATTTACATGCCATGATAGTGATAATAGTTTCATTTAAATGGAATGTTTGGGTTATGAGATTTTAAATGCAAATAATTTACCATCTTATGATGATATAGTGATCTAGGTTTATAAATTTCCCACAAATGATAGATAAAAACAACCATGAGAGGGCCTGTAATGGAAATGAACTTTAGTTTTGGTTGGTCACATGTTTAGTTAGGCTTAGGATACTTTATTTGTGGAATGCTCTGGGGTGAACACTGCTCATCCAACAATAATGTTTGGAGTTGTGGACTTATTCACAATGAAAATGATGAATTATAATTGATGATGATGGATTCTAATAACAAGAGAAAGGAATGGGATGTTGGGAATCCATCAGAATTTGAGCAAGAGGGTAATCATGTTTTAGAAGGATTTTCATCGTCCAATATTGAATTTTATGTATAATACCTTTTGATTTCATAAGCATGAGAAGATGCAAAACATACTGAAGGAAATTATCATTCATTGAAGAATAATTAAATGTAGGGTGTTTTTTAATGGGGGAAATCACTCATTGTGAAAAATGAATAAGATCTGTATTCATAAAGATTACTCTTTTTTTCCAATACCCATGGAGAATATATATGTGAAGATACATGAAAATCCTTATTATGAACCCAATTTGGTAGATATCGATAATAAATAATAGTAAGGGATCATGTGAATATTTTCAAGTAAGGGAAAAAATAACATTCCACGAAACCTATGTTGATATGATTATATATTCAATGGAGATTGTGGATGTTAATTTTACTTTTTAATGTTCAAATGAAGATTTCAAAAGGTTATATTCAATAGGATTATATATTGAAACAATTTACCAGAAATTATATTGGATAAATATTAAAAATAGAATTTAGTTTTGGGGCTTCAATCAGGGTAAAATAAATATGGAATAATGTCATAATATCATGGAATATATGGCTTCCCTAATAGAAGATCTCATTAAAGAAGAGATATAAAGGGATAAGTTCATCATTTAAGGGGTCTCAAAGGGGTAATAGATATGAAAATCCTATTAATATTTGGGATAGTGTGGAATACTCATTCATGGTATATCCTTTTTGTAGTCACATCATGTTTGGTCATGTTCATTATAACAAAGATAGACTATAATGATGCTAAAATTTTCAGCTATCAACATAAAAAGATTCAGTTACTGAGAAGTGATTAAAATCCATTTTATTTTATTAGTTAATAAAAAGTGATGATATAGGAATGATTTACTATCACTAAAAATTCCTGATAATAGGATCTTTTACCATTTCTTATTTATGTGATGATAAAGGACACCCCATTACTATCACATTTCGTCTACAATAATAAAAGTAACCCATAATCATTTCTATTGAAATCACTGAAAAAGGTTCCCTTTGTTAGTTCTTTAAAATCCATTGAAAATGGTTCCCATTATTAGTGATTTAAATGGAACTGATATAGGGGAATAGTACTGTATTGTGCTGTAAAACATTCTGTACATTACAATAGCAAATCCAAATGTAAAAAATGGTTGTAAATACCAATTGAAAATAAATAATTTAAATGAAATAAAATTTTCAACCCCAATAAATGAAAAAATTGTATTACAAATATTTCAATAATATTTTATTAAGTTTAAATTAGTAATAATTAATTATCATAGACATTCAATGACATAATTGTCCCTTTGTCTCTAGCCCCCAACCATGGTCAGACAATTGTCAAACAAACCACCACATATCATGAAAAAGAAATCAACTATATAATAAAAAAAATATTATGTTTTTAATACTATAATTTATTATATTTAACACAATATTTCAATTTTAATGAAAAATTATAAACTATAATTCATACCAGGAACACTGGGTTTCAGATTGAGTTGTAGTTGATTTTGGCACGACACACCATTTATCTTTCTTCTTCATGCATTATATATGTGAAAATTAACTAAATACATATAAGAAAAATAAAATATGGAAATTAATTATGTGATAGTAGAATAAATTATGACTAAACAATAATATATTGTTTTCTTTGTTTTGGTGATGTGATTCTTGTTTTAATCTAAAAATGATCATAAAAATGGAAAATGTTCACTTCAAGTAACATAGACTACATAATTTGTTGCATTGATGTGTGATCAATACAAATATATATATGTGTGAGTGTGTGTGTGTGTGTGTGTTAGAAATTTCTTATGTATCATTGTAATAAATCATGAAAACAATCTGAATGCGTTTTCCCTATTTTGTCTGTGTCATTTGAGTTTTTTACATAAATGTAATTTTAAACTAGAAACACTCACTTTGAGTCATACTGATCACATCATGTGTTGGTTTTATATGAGACTAATTACAACACATAAAAAAAATTAGTTTTTCATGGTTTTCTTAAGTTATCAATATAATGCATGTACTTTTTATCAGTTCACATTAAGTAACACACATTATTGAATTAAATGTTAATTTTAAATCAACAACAGACATGTTGAGTCATACTAGGATCATCATGTATTTGATAGAGCATTGGATGATTCCTATATTCCAAAAATATCTTATTGATAATTTTCATAATGTTTCAAAACAATGTTATTTGGATTTCTCATCTTGGAGTATGTCACTTGTAATTTTTACTAAAATCAATGTCAATTTAATAAAAAAATACTCTGTTAGAGTCATATTTGTCACATCATATGTTGGATTGAGGTACAGAAAAATCTATCATGTTTCTAATGACATATGTATATTTTTTAAAAAGACACAAAACAATATTAATCTGTTTACTTTCATTTGGGCATGTCACTTATCTTTTTTACTAAAATATCATTTTAAACACGACACATCCACTTTGAGTTATATAGGTCTCATCATGTGATGGTTTGATGTAATAATTATTCCTAAAGGCCAAATATTACTTATGAATCATCATCTTAATTTATCATGAAAATATACCTATATATTCTATATTTTCAGTGAGTGACACAATTTTTTAACTAAAATGAAAATTTTAAATGGATAATGAACACTTAGAGTTATATCGAGAAAACATTGTATCGTATTTAGGTGTGTCTTATTTCTAATAAAAGGAAATGACTTCTGTAGAATTTCATAAAATATAAATTTTTTTTAATTTTGTTTTCTGGGTTGTGAGAATGTATATCTATTTTTTTTCTAAAATTAATGTCATTTTAAAATAAATATAAACACTTTGTTTCATATAGGTCACATCATGAAATAGATTGAGGTGCAGATTATTTCCGTGGATAAAAATTATATATGGTTCATTTTTTCAAAGTATAAAAATAATTATATTTTTTTCATTTTTATTATGTCACTTCCATTTTTTCTAAAATTTCATTTAAATCTAGAAACACACACTTTGAGTAAAATAAGTCACATCGTGTTTCATTTTTATGTGAGTAAAATTTATACATTTTAAAAATTGCTTATAAATATTTTTTTTCTAAACATACAAACCAATATAAGAACGTTTTCTTGGTTTTCAGTGAGTGACACACCCATTCAACAAAAATGTCAGTTTTGGAATCATGAAATATAGTTTGTGTTATACAATGCACAACATGTATCAGATTATGATGAATATGATTCCTATTCATTAAAAAATATGTATATATATCATTTTACTAAAATATAAAAATAACCTAAATATGTTTTTTCAGTTTTGAGTATTTCACATGTATTTTTTACTAAAATTAATGTCAATATAAAATAATAAGATTCTTTTAAAGCATTACTGAGAAAAAAATGTATTGAATTGAGTTCATGGTGATTCATATATATTCAAAATGACTTATGGGTCATTTTAATTGAGTATAAAAAAAATATATATGAATTTTCTTAGTATAATGTGTGTTACTTGAATTTTTTACAAAAATTAATGTCAATGTTACAGAAAATGTAATGTTCTATGTCTTACCAGAAATATCATTTATCATCTTGAAGTGAGGCTAATTACAACACATCAAAAATTAATAATGGATCATTTTAATGTAGTTTCAAAATAATATTTATTCAATTTATCATCATTGTTTATTTAACTTTAATTATTTACTAAAATGTAATTTCAAATGAAAAACACATACTTTGAGTCATACCCAAAAACATTTGTAATATTGATGCGGGACATATTCCTACAAATAATTATGTATCATTTTACAAAATTATCAAGATAATATAAGCATTTTTCCTTAGGGTTATGTTAGAGATGAAACTTTTGAACTAAAAATATAAATTTGAAACCGATAATGGACACATTTACTTATACTAGGAACATCATTTCTATAACACCCCAATATTTCATAGTACGTTATTTCTTCAAATTAATTCAATAACTTTCCCTACAGGCAACACCGAGTTCTATCACACCATGACTTACCAAACAAGCCATTCAAAAGTGGTTATGAATAACATTTACTGAATTTTGATCTTTATATAATCCTTATATTTTTAGAATCTATATTATGAGTTTCTTAGACATAATGTAAGAAAAAATACATTTTTTCAGATAAAAGAAGTATTTTTCAAAAAAAAATCAATTTTGATGACTTTTAATGGAGAAGCCTTTTTTAAATCCAATATTTGAAACTTTTATATAATGAATTTGACAAAATAAACTTCTTCTTTAGAATCGGGATATAAGAATTTTGTTTCAATAAAGTTGTGGTGTTTTTCTGATAACTTTCAAATTTGGGAGAATAGTTAAAAATACTATATTTTAACTGAAAACTACTTTTTAAATCATAATAATTTATATTGATAAATTATATATTTTAATGGTGTGGAATTATAAATAGTTTATATTTTTACCATTATATATAATTATGGTCATTTTATGTAACTTCACTTTGAAATTTGATATAATCAAGAGTGAAACTTTTTGTAGTTATTATTTCTTAAAAATACGCCTTATGGTTTTGACAGCAGGAATTAATTTTAAATTAATTAATGAAAATTATATGATTTTAATTTGGTAAAATAGACATTATTATTGAATTTAGAATATAAAATTTTTTTAGGGAAATTTTTTGTTATTTTTATGAAAACATTTAATTTTTGATGAATAGTTAAAACCACAGAGTTATATTTAAAAACTGAATTTTTATTTAATAATTTATTTTATTAAATTTATTTTATGTCATAAAATATACATAATACCTATATATTCTCAATGTAATTCATTGGAGTCAGTTTATAATAATTATATATATATATAAAGTTTATTGAACATTTCACAATCTTTTACCCATCTCCTAGGAGATTTTCTTAATTCACATAAAACATAATTTTACTGCTTCTGTGAGTGGAATTTTGGAAATAAAAGAGTCCTTATTAATATAAAGGATTAAAATGTTGTTCAATAAGATAAAAATATTTTTTGGTGAATATTAAATTTCTACTTTTATTTACCATGGTTAAAAGTAAATAGGATAATTAATGGTAAAAATGAAATTATTTTTACCCTAACACATGTCCTAATTCTATTGGATAAGTATAATTTAGACAAAAACAACCTTAGGAATAAAATATGGACATCTTTGGTCCACTTGGATTATATTAGGACATTTATTATTATTTCATTCAAAGAAGAGTTAAAAGAGTTAAAATCAATATTTAATAACTAAAACACTTTTAATATAGGGTTATGCATAAGATAAATTAGGTTAAAAATATTCATTATAAATATAAAAAATTTCCTACATTATGGTATTTTATTTATAATTTTGAGACATTATATAATTTATTTTATTTATGACACAATGATGATGAATTAATTACCTTATTAGTGGAATATTAAAATAATTGATATTATGAATACCAAAATAAATAAAATGTGAGACTTTTAATGAATTACATGAATTTTATTGGTTAATATGACATTTTAGGATTGATAAAATGAATTTGAGATGAATTAATAAAGTTATTAAGACTTTATCAAAAATCAATTATTAAATAGTATCATTATTTACATAAACAAGTTTCTAAAAAAATGTTATATTATTAATTCATATTATATTCATAAAAATCTAATGTTCGGCTAAAGGACTTATATAATGTTAGGTGTATCATTAATGGACTACATAGGGGTATCATGGAAGTATATTGTATGATTATTAACTATATATTATAAAAATACAAAGACACATGGTAAACGTCAAACTATTTAACTATGAGTTAAATCTAAAAGATAAGGTTACGATTGTGACCCAAAACTACCTAAAATCTGTTGGTTGATTGGTTTTTAACACCTACCCACCTTAGTATTTTAATAATCCACTTTTGAGCCTTTATAAACAGAATAATAATTTATTATAAATTAATACATTAAGTTTTTCGTAAAGAGCCCCTCCTCCCCCTTATTAAAGGACACCACGACTAACCAATTCATCACACCTCTCAAGCCTTTTGGTTCAGCCTATGTCTTCCCAAATAACCTCTCAACTATCCTCCCTTAATCCTAGAGGAATTCCTTTAGTCATAAATCCATCCAAAATAGCTTTTTTGATCAAATCAAAAGGAATAACCCGAAGAAGAGGTAATGATTTCACCACCTCTTTCAAGTCCCTTTCTTCATCCACTTCATCATTCTTTGTTGTTTACATTCTAAAATAATGACTCTAGTATCCTCTATATACTGTGATGTTATTATAAATATTTTATAACCATATTCATTATTCTATCCATCATTTTAATGACATGTCACCATATGTGCGTACGTATGGCCTACCGTCTCCACGTCGTGGTGTAATTGTTATTGAAAACATTATTATATGAATGAGTATAATAATGATGTGTAATTAATGTAAATAATAAATATAACATGATAAATATTCTGTATATATGATATACCATCCAATTATATATTATTTTAATATCATAAGAATGATATTGTCGTTTGTGCGTACGTACGGATTACCATCTCCATTAAAGCGATGAGATTCATTCCCCATCGTATCCATTCAAGAATAAATTTTATTTGATGATTAAAAAGAATTTTTGGAGACATGATATAATTATGGATATGAATAATATACATCCCATACATAACAAATAGGGCTCACATAATAAATAATATAAAGAAAAACAAATATGTTAACACCCGAAACGATGATAATATTAAGATATTATTAGCAAATCAATGTTAAAAGAACATATATGATATCATATTAATGTATATGATTCTTGTATTATTTAATAACAATTATTTTACCATTATACAGGAGGTTAACCTACCCTCAACCACAGAAAATTACACGGTAAGGGTTTATTTCACAATCTCTTCATTATCCAAGGTTGTTTATATGCAATTATCTACTAGGACGTCTTTATCATCCACATCCATGTTTCTTAAAAATGTATTTAAATTTTTTTACTATTTTGCAGAATATGGTTAATGTCATTTATACCCTTATTTGACTTTTTATAAGAAGTTTATAAAGGAATCATTAAGTCATTTTCCGAACAACGTCCTTTTTAACCTTTTTGACAAAATTAATGTATGAATTTCAATTTTTTGACATATATGGCGGGTGCGTCTATTTTCCACCATTGTAAAATCTTCGAAGCATCCCTTAAAGAATTATAAGAATATTTTAAAACACTAGTGGAAATACGGTTTTTAATGTTGTCATTATAATGTCAGTTTTTTAAAAACAGACGCGAATAGTATCTGTGGGAAATTTTTGGCGTCAGTTTTACAAAAAAAAACAGACTCCAAAAACAAGTATCCGATGATATTTCGCGTCGGTTTTCAAGAAACCGATGCCAAATTTTTTTTAAAAAATGTTTTTTCATAGGTTTTGAAGAAAACCGACACCGATAATAAAAATAAACCAATTTACCGTGTCAGTTTTGAGGAAAACCGATGGCAAAACTAATTTAAAAAAAAAATCAGCGTCGATTTTTAGTAAAACCGATGTGGAAAAAAATTTTAAAAAAACATTTCAGTGTCAATTTTCCGGAAACCGATGCCGAAAATAACAAAAATAAAAAATTGGGGTCGAATTTTTGGAAAACCGACACACAAAAAAATTCTGCGTTGGTTATTTTAAAAACTGACGCCGATTTTTTTTTTAATTTTTCGGCGTCTGTTTTCTCTAAAACCGATGCAAAATGTCTTTTAAAGTTATTCAGGGACCGAAACCCACATTTTTTTCGATGGTCGAAAATGAGTTCCGTTGCGGCGCTTTAGACTCCTGATGACCTTCAAATGTGATTTGCGATCTTGGGCGGCCATTGTTGAAGGTTTTGTGCCATTTGCACGATTTCGGGTATGCGTTCTTCCTATTTATCTCTTGTTTAATCTCCCATTGTTTTTTTCTTCTTTAAGAACCCTATTTTGTGCGATTTTTATTATTGGTTCGGTTTTAGTTGTAGTTTATCATTATTTTTTGTTTGTATTATCATTGTTGGTATAGATTTGTTTGTATTATCATTGTTTGTTTGTATTATCATTGGTTTTTATTATCATTTTTGTGTGATTTTCATTATTTTTTGTATTATCATTGTTGGTATATATTTCATCTCCTTATTTTTGCATTATTTTCATTATTAGTGTTTGTTTGTATTACCATTTTTGGTATAGATTTTAAAGTGGTAGTTTATCATTTATAGTGTTTGTTTGTATTATCATTGTTGGTATAGATTATATTAGTTTATTTTTGGTTCGTATTATCATTATTTTTGGTTTTTATTATCATTATATCTAGAACTACTACTATATTCACCATCATATTAATCTCGATAAATGTATTTGTTAGTACATAGGTATTGATCATACCACAAAATCATCAATAATTTATACATATTTTCATGAACTCCCACATTTCACTTATTGCATCCTTTAAATTAATGTACTCTTCAAAATTTCTGACACAATAAACATCGAAATATTGAAACTATGCAAAATGAACTAATAAATTTTTAAAGAATGATATTATAATTAAATTATAATATCAATATAACAGACATGAATATAATATGAAAATAAACTTTTTTACTCTATTTGTAAAGTGTTTCATATGTGATGTATTTTATCTGATTATCAATAGTTTTTATTAAATATGTTTTTGTTTAAAATTTATCTGATTGATATTTAAATGTTTATATGTTTTAATATATTCATCAATTATATTGTGATATCAGGTAATAATGGATTGTAATAGGATTTATTTACGAAGAACCACTAGTGAATATGAAAAAGGAGTTGATAATTTTTTGGAATTTTCTAAAAGACATCTTCAAAATATTGATTTGATTTTCTGTCCATGTGTGAAGTGTGTAAATATGAGAAAGTTAAACTCTAGAGAAATCGTGGATCATCTCATTTGTTATGGTTTTAGCCTTAATTACACATGTTGAATTTTTCATGGTGAAAGAACTGAAAATTCAACATCCAATGTTGATGAAGATATTCATAATGAGGCAAGGGATCATATTGAAGAATTAATTCAGGATTTAGGTCTAGACAACATCGAAAAAACACCAACTGTTGAATGATTGTATGGAGATTCTGAGAGACCATTATTCCCAGGTTGCTGTAAATATACAGTGTTATCATCAGTTTTTAGATTAGTTAACTTAAAAGTAAAAAATGGGTGGAGTGATAAATATTTCTCCAGTTTACTTGAGATTTTAAAAGAGCTACTTCCAGAAGGCAATGGGCTTCCAAATTCCAATTATGAGGTGAAGAAAATATTATGCCAATGGGATTGGGGTATAAAAAGATACATGGTTGCCCCAATGATTTGTGTACTGTATAGGATAGAAAATGAACATTTATCAAGTTGTCCTACATGTGGGACATCACGCTATAATATTGATGAGAATTTCAAATCAGATTCATTCTCAGGTGATGTCATGTAATGTTATGAAAAATCAATTTTTTTTACTTTACAATGATATCATCCAATGTTTTTTACATACAATTCTGATAATTCAATTTTGATTTATTTTTACTTACCAGAATCAAAACTCCAGCTAAAGCAATTTGGTACCTTCCAATAATTCCTCCTTTGATGCATTTATTTGCAAATTCAGTTGATGAAAAATGGTTAAGATGGAATTCAGATGAGCGCATCTCTGATGGTAACTTACGTCACCCTTCCGATTCACCATAGTGGAAGAAGATTGAAAAAAAATTTCATGATTTTGGAAGTGAAATTAGAAATCTCATAATGGGATGTGTACTGATGGAATGAATCCATATCGGAGCCTCAGTAGCCAACATATTTCATGGCCTATTTTGCTGGTACTTTACAACTTTTCCCCACATCTATGTATGAAGAAAAAATATGTTATGATGATCTTGATGATTTCTGGACCAAAACAACCGGGAAATGATATTGATGTTTATCATACACCATTGATTGACGATTTAAAACTAATATGGGAGAAATGTGTTAATGTTTTCTATGTATACAAGAAAGAGTATTTTCTTTTGTGTTCAATGATAATGTTCACTATAAATGACTTTCCTGCATATGGAAACTTATCTGGATATAGTGTTAAGGGACATAAAGCATGTCCAATTTGTGAAGAACAAACTTCATATTATCAATTTCAGAATGGAAGAAAGACAGTGTACTTGGGACATCTATGATTTTTGGGAATTGATCATCCTTATAGTAAATTGAAAAAAGCATTTAACAGTTTACAAGAATAAAACCTCCCCCCTAGACCATTTTCAGCTGAAGAATATTATGACAGAGTGAAAGATATTGATTCGACATTTGGAAAGAGAAAAAGTTCTGGTTTTCAAAAACATATGTGGAAGAAGTAGTCTATTTTCTTCAAACTACCGTATTAAATATTTTTAGAGATAAAACATAACATTGAAGTTATGCATGATGAGAAAATCATATGGGATAGTTTGATTGGAACTTTGTTAGACATAAAAGGAAAGACAAAAGATGGATTACATGATAGATTGGACTTGATATTAATGAGAATACATTTGGAGTTATCTCCCACTGTGAAAGGAAACATAACATATTTACCTCCGGCTTGTCACACATTAAGAAAGATTGAAAAGATGAATTTTTGTCATTGTCTTCATGGTATTAAAGTACCCAAGGATTTTTCTTCAAATGTGAATAATTTTGTGTCATTGATGGATTTTAAATTAATAGGTATGAAATAACATTATTACCATGTGTTGATGTAAAAAATTCTACCAGTAACAGTGCATGGTATATTATCAAAATCTTTCAGAATGACAATCATCAGGTTATGTAATTTCTTTAAATCCATTTGTAGCAAAGTCATTGATCCAAATTTGTTAGATGTGTTGGAGAGTGAAGAAACTCTTATTCTTTGTCAACTAGAAATGTATTTCCCACCCACATTTTTTGATATAATGGTTCATCAATTGATTCATTTGCTGCATGAGATAAGAATATGTGGGCCTGTTTACTTAAGATGGATGTTTATTTTTGAAATATATATTAAAATTTTGAAAGGATATGTTAAAAATCCTTATCGACAAGAGGCCTCTATTATTAAAAAAAATATGTATCAAAATAGGTGATTGAGTTCTGTACTGATTATTTGAATGAGGTGGAGCATATTGGTATCCATGTATCTCGACATATGACAGTTGATAGAGAAGGTATAGGGGTTCGAGGATTAAAGGTAAAGTTCATTCCATGTGATGAAGTGATGCAAGCACATTTATACATTTTGAATAACACAGATGATGTTCAACCATATATATCCTCATATATTGCTGAATTAAAGTTATGATATCAGAAAATAAATGAAAAGTGGATGATGATTGAGCATAAGAAGACATTTGTTTCATGGTTTAAAGATAAAGTCACCCCATATATATCTGTATCAGAAACATTGATGGGGTTAGCATGGGGACCATATCTTAATGTGATCACTTGGTCTGGTTTTGATATCAATTGCTATATATTTTACACAAAAACCCAGGATTTCAAGAGTACCGTTCAGAATAGTGGTGTGACGGTATTCGCTGAAGTAGTGCATTTTTCGAGTACCAAAGATAAAAAACCAATTTCTTCTTCGACTTCATATTTTGGAGTTATTTAAGACATATGGGAAATTGATTATATTAAATTTTGAGTCACTTCTTTTAAGTGTAATTGGGTTGATAGAAATAGTGGCATGAAACATGATGAATATGGGTTTAAACTTGTTGATTTGAAAAGATTTAATCACAATGAAGAACCATTTATCATGGAGACACATGCAAAACAAGTATTTTATGTCATTGATCCATCGAATGATTAGTGGTTAGTTGTTTTTCAAGGGAAAATATATCATTTGGGCGATGAGGATGATTCTGATGATGCTAGTGATTTACATGAGCGTTATTCATCTATTACTCAATTTCCAGATGATTACAATGAATATAAGATAGACAAAGTGCATGCAGTACGTACCGATCATGATGAAGGCATGTGGCAAAACACTAAATTAGTCTCCTAATTTTTCAAGTAAATATTTATATTTTGTGTCTATTTTTAAATCATAAAAATGCATGCCTCTATTTTTACATATTTATTTTTGTCTTCCTTGTTTCTAATTATTCAGTTTTCTAATGATATGCAGGTAAACAAAATTTCATTACACTTTCTTTTAGAAATGTCAGATACAGACATAGAGTAGAATTTACCGAGGTATATATATTTTTGAAATATTATTAAATATTTAGTAATATATATATTTAATGAAATAAAACTTTTAATTTACAAAAACAAATTGCAAGAATACTACGCGTCCTCGGTGGAGGAGACTTCTCTAGTTACTACTCAAAAATCAAGTTCTCAAGTTGGTAAACATGGTATTACAAGTTTACCAAAACTATCACTTGCTCGTGATATTCACAAAGTACACATCCATTTTGATGATAATAATAATGCAGCTGGCCCAAATGCTGTTTAGTTTGTTAGTTATATAGCGATATAGAGCTGTTTCATGATTAGTATTTAATATCTTCATTGAAAGTCAGTGGATAGGATGTTGAAGCAACAACTTTGGGAGGCCGTGATGGTAAAATATCTTTATTTATTTATTTATCTCATTTTTTTAATATTACATTGTTTAAATGACATATTTAATTTATTCAATTACAGATGAAATTCAATTTCGAGGAAACCAAAGAAATTAGGAAAATACATCTCTCTTTAGCGGCGGTTCTATGGAGAGATTTGAAAACCAAATTGACAAAAGATTATGTTCTTGGAAAGAGAAGGTTTGAAAGCCCATGTCTTATGTATCCATATATAGATGAAGAAACATGGAAGCGATTTGTTGACAGTCTTCAGGAAGAGAAATTTTAGGTTTTGTAATTGTTTTATATTTTAAAATATATGCTATATTTTCCTTATTGCTTAGTAATTTATTTTTATGTAATAGGTCTCCAAGTGATCTCATAAAAAGATCCAGTTGCAAAACGTATACCCTCATACTTTATCACGTGGAGGGTACTCATATTTGGAGCATAAAATGATTGAAGAAAAATTTTAACCATTAAGATCTCAATGAAGTAGTGGTTCTGAAGAGGTCCAGTATGGTCCTCCATCTCCTCCCACTCGCCCTTAGAAATGGAAACAATCAAGAAGAAAAAAAATGAACAATATCATATAGAGGAATCTCATCAAGTGGCTGATAGAATTGTTAGTAAATATTATTTATTTGTTAAATTTTTTTCTATTTTATAATTTATAAACACTAATATAACTTTTTTATTTTTCATTTCAGGATGAACTTCAAGAGAAAGAGACACATTTCTCTATTATCCCCGAGGGTAGGTTGGATATCCCAGCAACTGCTTTGGGAAAGGTAGAACACCCCTACCAGGTAAGAGGATATCAGGAGGTTGTTAGTATTCAGATGTTTTTTGGTATGTGTAAGCAATCAAGAGACCCAGAAATCGAATACTTAAAAGAAGAGCTGCATGATATGAAAGGGTCTATGGGTGATCAAATTCAATCAGCAGTATATAAGGATTTATTATAACACTTGTCAAGACAATCAAATTCTGTGCAGCCTTCCGAGGTATATTATTTACTTGTCATCAATTTTTCTTTTTTCTAAATTATAAACACTATTATAACTTTTTCATTTTTCAACATTCTCAGCCTACTCACCTGGACTACCCTACCTCATCTGCTTACCCAGCCCCGTCTGGGAAACCTTCCAAGGTATATTATTTACTTTTCATCAATTTTTCTATTTTATAAATTATAAACACCTATATAACTTTTTCATTTTTTAACATTCTCAGCCTACTCACCCGGACTACCCTGCCCCATCTGCTTACCCTGCCTCGTCTGCGCAACCTTTTGAGGTATATTATTTTATTTTATTTTTAATCAATATTTCTATGTTATAAATTTTAAACTCTAATATACCCTTTTCATTTTTCTGCCTTCTTAGCCTGCTCAACCGGACTACCCTTCCCCACCTGCTAACTTTGAGCCTCCACCTCCTCCCTCGGATAAATAATTATATTGTGATTTGTTTGCGGGAGATCCTTGTGTACATATTGTTGTGTTAGGACTGGTGTATTTTTTGGGGGACTCGGTATATCATCAACCTATGCAGATGGGTCAGGTTAGAGTATCAGTACTTGTTATTATAGATCCCACTGCTCTACTACCATTTCCTACTATTGAGATCACCAGTGTTGGGGAATGTATGGGCCATTTTTGAATTTGGCCAACTGCCCTACTTCGTTATATTTGACATGAGGTATGTGTTTTTTTAAATATTAATTACAAATTATTCCAAATTACTTATAATGTTTTCTGACATTTATCTTATATAGGAATATCTGAAAGCAAAAGAAACTGTACAAATGCAACAAAATGTTTAGGAACAGTTGGTTGTAGATACATCTGATATTTCTTATTTGGTTGAAAAGATTATATGCGTCCTCTTCTTCCTTGAATTTTATCTATGAGTTTCGGATGACGCCAGATATATGTGGAAGAAATTATCAATTGAGAATTCTGAAAGAAGATATCATGAATTATTTTAATTTTGAAGAGATCGGGCTGAATGTGGTGCAGTTGTTTTCCATGTAAGTAAATTGATGTTTGAATTGCTATTTCTTTAATAAAATATTGTTATGTCATTGACTAACTATATTTTATTTTAAATTAGGTATCTATAAAGGATTCTTTTACATAATTAGACTACAAGAATTTACAGCTTTATAGATCCAGAGTACATTTCCTTGGAAGTCGAACATGTGAAAAATGAAGAAAGAGTTCAATATATATCCGAGAGATTATCACAAATAGAGATTCAGTGCTGGTTTTTTCAATTTCATGATAAGTAACAACATCAACATAATTTTGAACTAATGATCATTATAATGTCATAAATTGTGAACTTTTTGTAATGTATGAGGCATTGGATGTTAGGCGTATTTTTCCCAAATGAATGCACCTTATAGTGATTTTTCTCTTTATTAGGAAAAGTGAATAAACATTTTTCCATCATAATAAATAGGTAAGTTGTTTTTTATTTTTTTAAGATTGTTATGTTTAATTTTAATTGTTTACAATAGTTTTATTAGTTCTTATATAAAAAAATGATGTTCATGGAAACATTTTACAAAGGAAAACATGTTAGAAAAGAAACCAATGAAAATCAATTATGGGGACGTACATGTAATTAGTTTTTATATTTTTGTTATATATTGGTTTTTATTATTAGTTAAATGTTTTATAACTGCAGTTTCATCGTCAAAATGGACATGTTGAATGTGGTTATTATATTCTACGATTCATGTACAAGATAATCACAACTGGGTAAACTACTGATTTTCATAAGGTTAGTTGTATTAATTTTTTTAAAAATTTCCTGCCACTTTTTTCTATTTATTAATTTCATATCATTCAATATTATTTTATGCATTCAATGATTCATAGTCTTATTCCCAATCTGATATGATCCATATTCAATCTACTTTTGAAAACATTTTGTTAAGTCTGATTAAGATTAGAGGTATGTATATTGATTAAGATTTGAGGTATGTATATTCTAATATTCCAGGTATGTGTATTTTAATTCTACTTTACATTGAGTTCTCTAAAGTGCCTCTGTAAAAATACTGTTTAATTGTTTTTGTATACTGTGTTTTTTTCATGGGTTTCGATTGTTTTGGAAGTGAAATTGTAATTATTTTATAATTTTTTTTATTTATTGCGTCGGTTATTTTCAGAACCGACGGCGAAAGTTTTTTTAAAAAAAAGATTTTGGAATCAGTTTTATCTAAAACTGATGCCGAAGAAAAGATTTTCGGCATCGATTTTCAATAAAACCAACGTCGAAAATCCACTCAACTCAATTTTCGAAGTTGGTTTTATAAAAAAACCGACTCCGAAAAGCATGTCTAAATGAAGTTTCGGCATCAGTATTCTATAAAACTGACACCTAAACTCATAAGAAATTTTTTTTTAGCGTAGGTTATTGAAAACCCAACGCAAAAACAATATTTTTAACATCTCCTTTAATGACGTCAGTTTATAACCGACGTTAAAAATCAATTAAAACTGACGTTAATAAGTGTTTTTGCACTAGTGGAAGGAAATGTTTTATTTGATAATTATGTGAATTTTAAATTATTTAAAAAAAGAGATATTTCCCTCAAATAGTTTTGATTTCATCTATGTCAACATCCTTTAACGGATTTTCAGCTTATTTGAAGTTGATTTATTATGATACAAAAAATCCATATGGTCTTGATGTTTTAGTGATATGTTTGAATGTGGATGTGTGATTTTTATTCCATTCATGGTTTTGGGGAATGCATCTACATTTAGAATTCTAGTTTTAATATAAATGTTTATGTTATGTTTAAACCTCTTCATATGAGGAATGCATTGGACTTAGTATGTGATGGGTGGATCATGCTATAGATACTCGAATCATCGATAGGATTCATGAGACAATCTAGTGTCTTGGAAGGAGGCCTTGACAAAATATTATTTGTAGTCTTGGAATGAGGCCTTGGATACGTGGTTATGATAGTCTGACATTATGCATTCCATCATTTTGAAAGTGTTTATTGATATTTCATGTGATTATTCGACTAGTAGAATAACCATTAGAATAAGTAAATGGAATTATTTCATTTTATTTTTTCCATATTATGCTGAAGTTAATGTTTTATAGGCTTTTGTTTTAGTTATACATTGCCTAAAATGTTGTTTTTTATTTATGAAATATTCCACAATATTTTTATCCTTACTGAGCAACTGAGTTCACCCCTTTCTATATTTTATTTTTCCCAGGATGTGAAGACATTTTTTAGGACTGACCTTCAGGGATAGTATGAGGGGTTATGAGTGTGGTATAAGGAGACAATATGTTGTTGTAGTTTATATTTTATCATGTAATGTAAGACATATGTATGTATCTAGTTATTCCAAGGCTACTAAACTAATCGGTATTTTGAGACTTGATCCTTTGTGATCATGCTAATGTTAGGTAATAACACACTGACTCTGGGTAAATGGGGTCAGGGCTGTAAGAACCCGGTTATTTTTTTGAGGTACAGGTTTCATCCTTTATCTTTTCCTTATGTATTTTTGAGAATATATGGAAAATCAGAAAAATCCTAAATTTTGGAAGTACACGCCATGTACATTTGGCCGTGTAGGGAGGAGTACACAGGGCTGTAGCAATGTCAGCGACAAAGGGTGTAGGAACCGACTACACACCGTGTAGTGGTACTTCACACGCCATGTATTCAGTCGGCAGACCAAAACAGTAAGGCAGTGGAGCAATCGCTAGCTGGGTGACAGTACATGCTATGCACTCAGGAGTACATGCCGTGTACTCATGTCGAAGGATGAACAGTGTGGCGGTGCTGCCATGGGAACAGTTAAATGAAGGGAGTACACGCTGTGTACTTGGAAGTACACGCTGTGTACTTTGTTTTTTTCTCTTAAAATGGGAAGTAGCCTCCCCTGTTCACAGGGAAGGCTTAGAACGGAAGATGGAACTTGTAAGGGATGACCAAACCTTTGAAAATTTACCGAGTGTTCATCTGGAATCTGATTCCTCTTCGGATGATCTCGTTGGAACTGCACGGGTAATCCCTCTCTTCTCCAAGCGTGTTGCTTACCAATTCTTTTCCTAATGGAATTTATTTGAGGTTATGTGAGTTTCATTCTTCATTAGATCTATGTCGTTCTAGGGTATTTCTTGGATCGGCGTTCGTGAGTAGTTCTCGTTGGAGTATAACGTAGGTGGCTTAGTGTTAATTTTTTTTAATGTCGTGTGGTTTGTGCATTTTTGTTCCATGAACCCATGTTGGGGTGTCATGTGGCTGAGGCCATTGCTATATTAAACACGTAGAATTGAATAGGTGATTAATTATGATAATAAAATGTCGGTTCAGATCATTGCTTGGATCCTGGAACCACCCAGGGGGTGTGTTCCACTGTTTAGCCATTTGGCCAGGATACCTGAGGGTATGCCTTTAAAGTAGTAATTGTAGAATTACCTTTAGAGGTATTTCTTGTTTACTTCTAGTTGTTTATTGGGCATGGACTTGTTACCTTTTTAGCATGAGGGTGTTTTTGTGATTGTCCTGCGGACACTTTTCTATATTAGCATGAGGGAAACATACTATTTGTCCTAAGGGAAACCTTTCATTCTTGAGGGGTTGACTTCTATGCATGAGGGTGACACTTCCTATGCCTGAGGGCGATATTCTGATACACATCAGGGAAATTCCCAAGGGATATATTCTGTATGGCCTAAGGGAAAGGTTCTAGTTGTCCTGAGGGATTGGTGCTATTGAGAAAAAAATATTACTAAATTAAATGGATTAAATGAATAGTTAAATTGAAATATAACTGGAATGCTAGGCACTTTTGATTACTGCTTAGTTTATAGCATTTTACTGCTGAACAGTTGTTGAATGCTTTACACACATTTGAGCATGAGCCTTTAGTGGGTGCCTACTGAGATATATTTCTCACACCCCTGTTTGGGTCATGATTTTTTGGCCAAATAAATTATGTTTCTGTAGGTGTGGATATGTGGAAGAGTCCCTATATAGGTGCTTGAATATTTCTGAGGAGTAGGAGGGTATGGGACAGAGCATGAGCTTGTGATGCCGGTGCCAGCTGTTTTTCTTTGTTTTGCCGTACTCTGAATTTTCTTGTACTGTACTGATGTAGAAAATGTTCTGGATATTTTCATAGAACATGATACATATAGCATCATTATTTATATACTTTATGTTGTATCCACTGTAGTTTTTTATTTATGTTGTGTATGGTTTACCGCTTTCACTATTCGTTGTATGTTTTATTTCATTCCGCTGCGCTACACTTGGATAAATGAGGGAATAGTTTCCCCACTATCAGACCTAGGCCCTTGCTTCTAGTCAGCAACCTCTGGCATTGGGGGAAATGTTCTTGAGGTCACATGGTGAACCAAGTTCGAGGCACCCATTGAGTGGCACCCTGAACCGGGATGATACAAAATGGTATCAAAGGGGCTCTTTTATTTAACTTACTATTTGGAGTCGTAGTTAGGGATAAGACGAATGTTAGTTGGTAATAATCTATTCTCGGGCATAGCTAAACCGTGTACATGGAAAACCTAGTCTACCTTGTATTTTTCAATTCTTCTGATTTTGAAAATTTTATTGTTGATTTGATTTCACTGTTGGGTGATGTACTTGGTATTGTGCTGTTATATTTTATCCATAGGTTCTATTTAGTTGCAACCCGATTAGATGAGGGTATTCCATATCATGCATCATTTAGGCACATGATAGAAATCACATGCCATGCATAATTCCATGCCATGTAGGTGCATTAGAAATTGCATGTTGTTGTGATAGTTGTTGTGCTAGAAAAGCATGCCATTTTGATAGCTGCTCTGATAAAATACCTGCCTTGTGATAGGGTAATTTTTATGTGCGAAATTCATAGAATGGATGCCAAACATTGGTTTTTGGGGAGTATGGTCCCCTATTGACTGGAATTTGGTGGATCATAGATAGTTTATTAGTTATAACACTGATTAGATATCAAACATTGATTTGTGGGGATTTTGGGCCCTCACGGGTTGGAATTTGACACTTAGGTGTTGGTTTTCGATATTTTTTAGGTTCTGAGGTAGTTTCTGAGGCATACTGTCCGGAAACCCAGTATACATGCCATGTAGTCTTTTTAAAGACGTTGTGTATGGCCTTCTGTTCGGGAAGAAAAATAAACTTTTTAAGTACATGCTGTGTAGTCTCTTCCCGTGTCACAAACTGTGTGGGTAGAGACACGGGGTAGGGAAGAACTTGGGTAAAACACACCGTGTACCAGATATACACGTTGTGTAGTGTTGACCCGGAGTCCGGCCATGTAACTAATAACAGAGGTCGGTGAACTGCTTTACAGAAGATGATGTTTCAATGATGGACATGTCGTGTAGTGTGACGTGGGGAATCAGCCATGTAACTAACAACATGGGTCGATGTCACCGTTCCATGAACACGCCGTGTACCATTGGGACACGACATGTAGTCTTGTCCGAGGACAGACCATGTGGACTTTTACATGTGGTAGGGAAACCGGGTGATTTAAACGCTGTGTGCGGGTGTAACACACCGTGTATGGGTGTAACACGTCGTGTAGTTTCAAGCGGAGTAGTCGGCCGTGTCCCAAACGACACAGGCAGTTGGAAAATAACACTATACACACCGTGTAGGTTATATACATTCCATGTTGTTTTTTTCAACAGGTGACGTGTGGCATAACCGTGTCGAAGGACCCGGGTAGGGGAAGGGAAGTCAAGTACATGTCATGTAGTCAGTTTACACACTTTGTAGTATTGTTTTGAAAATATTGAAATCTCATCTTCCTCTTGTTCCCATTGTGGTTCCTTCACTTTCGGTTTTGATAAATCTTGATCTAAGGCGTGCTTTTGACCTTGTAGTGTCATGCCGCCTAGAATTCCACACATTTTTCTCTAGGATAGAGGTGACGACTATACTCCATAGATGTTGGGCCATGGGCTTCCAGTTGACCCTCCAGCAGTGCCAGATGTGGCACTAGCTGCTATACTGGACATAGTCGCGGAGGAGAAATTCCATGCAGACAGTATTCGGTTCATGTTGACCTTTCATAGATCACCGTAGGCAACCACATCTATGGCTGAGCTGACACATATCTTCCAGCAGCAACATCTGCCTACGTTTACATGGGATAGTGGACCATAGGCTGCGAAGTCTTGGCTGGGGTCGATGCAGACTATTTTAGAGCATCTTGAGACGCCTCCAAGTCGGAGGGTCAAGCTCGCGACTTACATGTTGCGTGATTCCGCCAAGAGGTGGTGGGATGTTACCACTCAGTCAGAGTATCAAAGGGACATGGTGTGGGAATAATATCAGACAGTATTTATGACTTCTTATTCCTAGAGACACTAAGGGCAGATAGAGCTCGAGAGTTCATGAATCTGCAGCAGGGAAATATGTCAGTGATGGTCTATTTTTCTCATTTTACGGATATTCAGCATTTTTCACCCGTACTGGTGGGTGATGAGATGTTGAGAGCCATTCATTTTGAGGATGGTATTCTTTATGACATCCAAGCACTGGTGAATGTTTTCAGGTTGCCTTCGGTACATGCTATTGTAATCCAGGTGCTGATTACAGAGAGGAACTTGCGGGAAGCTAGTGGTGTGGGCCAGGGCGGTTCAACCCAAATTTCTCGTACTATTTATACTGGAAAGAGGAAGAGAAAGATGGACTTCTCTCAGGGTGGTAGTACCAGCCAGGCATCTTTTTCAGGTGGCCTGATCAAGTGCTATCAATGTGGTAGAGAGGGGCACAAGAGGCCACAATGTCCACAAGATCCAGTGGAATGACGAGCTTGCGGAAAGATGGGTCATCTGTAGTGCTTTTTCAGGGCGTTTCTACCGGTGGCTATTGAGAGGGGTTCTGTACAGACTCCATGTGTGGGAGCAGGACCACTGGCATATTACCAGTCGAGGAACTGGAATAAATCAGGGCGTGCAGGCAGAGATGGTGGTCGTGGCCATGGTAGCTAGACATAAGGATCTAAGAGGCAGTAGGTTGGGACAGCTTAGGGTAACCAGGCTGTGTAGCAGGGCTGCGACACTGGGCAGGCATATGCAGTGCAACATACCCAGCAGGAGTAGGATCCCGGACCTTCTACAGTCAGAGGTCTTATTTTAGTTGCATCTGTCTTATCTTTAGTACTTTTTGATACCGATGATACACATAGTTTCATATTTTTACCCACTTTGGAGAGCCCTGGGTTCTTTGTTTCAGCTTCTTCTAATATCATGACTCTAGACACTCCGTTGGGAACTATGATGGTTGGTGTGCATTAGTGCAAGGAGTTCCCCTTTGAGGTTGGTGGGTGTCACTTTCTTTGGGACCTCTATGTCTTAGAGATAACAATAAATGACGTCATTCTCAGGATGGACTGGTTGGTTCCCTTTTGAGACTTTGTAGACTGATATCGTCGCAGGGTGCGTATCACGTCACCATAGGGGAGAGAGTTTCTATACATGGGAGAATAGGATGTTCAGGCGAGTAGAGCTGGACCAGAGCATCGTGGGAGAGGTGGAGTCATGGAACAGATTGTGAGATTATATCTGGATGACCAGGGGACTTTTCATATAGATTTCCCTCCCATTGTTGATCATTTCAGGGATGTCTTCCCAGATGACTTTTTGGGTGTACCTCCGGTGCGTGAGGTAGATTTCTCTATCCAGCTTGTGCCAGGAGCAGCACTGGTGTCCATTCCTCCTTATAGGATGGCTACACCTGATCTGCAGGTGCTCAAGAGGCAGTTGGAGGATTTACAAGAAAATGGCTTTATCCGACCCAGTACTTCTCCTTGGGGTTCTCCGGTCCTTTTTGTGAAGAAGGCAGACAGTACCCTCAGACAATGTGTGGATTATCAAAAGCTGAACCAGTTGATGGTTAAGAACCAATATCCCTTTCCAAGGATAGATGATCTTTTTGATCATCATCGAGGAGCATGTGTGTTCTCGAATATTGACTTGAGATCAGGATATCATCATGTACCCGTTAGACCATATTATATACCTTTCACAACTTTTAGGAGCCATTATGGTCTATACGAGTATACGATTATGCCGTTGGGACTCACGAACGCGACAATAGTTTTCATGGCTCTTATGAATTGTGTGTTCCATCCGTATCCGGATTCATTTGTGGTAGTATTTGTGGATGGCATTTTTGTGTACTCTCACACTTGACATGAACATACCACCCATCTTGATATCATATTGAGTACACTGAGAAAGCATCAGCTATATGTTAATCTTTCAATGTGCCACTTTTGGATGGACCATATTCACTTTTTTGGTCAAATTATCTCAGAGGCAGAACATTCAGTAGACTTAGAGAAGGTGAGAGCAGTAGTTTCTTGGGAGCATCCTATGAATGTGTATGACATACGAAGTTTCATAGGAATTGCTGGTTACTACAGAAGCTTTATATATGACTTCTCCCGCTTAGCAGCACCATTGACGGGTCTGACTAAGAAGGGTGTGATGTTCGTTTGGTCAGAAGCTTGCGAGACAGCTTTTCAGGACCTGAAGGGAAAGATTACATCAGCACCGATCTTGATACTTCCAGAGCAGGGGTAGAGCTATACAGTTTACTGTGATGGATCATGTATTGGGGTGGGAGCTGTCTAGATGCAGGGCGACCGAGTTGTTTCTTATGGGTCTCGGCAGTTGAGGCTACATGAGAGGAATTACCCGACACATGATCGTGAGTTGGCTACAGTTGTGCATGCGTTGCGCTGTTGGAGACATTATCTAATGGGAGAGAATTTTGTGGTTTTTACCGACCACAAAAGCATCAAGTATATATTTACTCAACGTGACTTGAATCTGAGGCAGGGAAGGTGGGTCGAATATCTACAGTCCTTTGATTTTCAGCTTTTCTATGCACCTGGTAAAGGTAATGCAGTAGTTGATGCACTGAGCAGGAAGACTCAGATACAGGCAGTGCAGGAGGCCAGTGGTGAGTGGATGCTCATGGATTTGTTCTCTGAGATGCATCTGGAGGTGCAAGATAGTCAGGGGTAGTCTTATCTTTCATAGTTAGATGTGACATCTACCCTCCTGGAAAGAGTGAGGATGATACAACTATCAGATTTAGAAGGCCTATTTCTACAGGAGTCGGTGGCAAGTGTGGATCCTCCCTTCGTTGGACGATAGGTGGTGATGAAGTTCTGCATTTCCGTAGACGCCTATGGGTTCCCGGGGAAATATGTGAGGAGATAATGTGGGAGTTTCATGCTTCTGCTTGGGAAGTTCATCCCGGGGTTACCAAGATGTACAGAGACTTGAGACCTCAGTACTAGTGGCCGGGTATGAAGAGAGATGTAGCTGGTTTTGTTTCGAGGTGTTCCACCTGTCAGCAGGTGAATGTGGAGCATCAGAGGCCTGCTAGACTGTTATAGCAATTACCCATCCCGGAGTGGTAATGGGACGATGTCGCGATGGATTTCGTGACTGGATTGCTGAGGTCACCTATTGGAAATGATGATGTGTGGGTTTTTGTGGACTGACTCACGAAGGTAGCTCACTTTTTTCTGATCAAGGAGACCTTCAGTGTTGACGATCTCTGAAGGCTGTATATCTGAGAGATCATATGTCTTCATGGGGTGCCTCGTTCTATCATTTCTGATAAGGAATCCCGCTTTAAATCTTGTTTCAGATAGAGTGTTCAGAGGGCGCTGGGTACACAGGTGCATCTGAGCACAACTTACCACCCTCAGACCGATAGTCAGTTAGAGCATACAATACAGGTGCTAGAGGACATGTTATGTGCATGCGTCTTAGACGTTGGGGGTTCTTGGGAGAAGTATATACCCTTTGTCGAGTTCTTCTATAATAATAGCTTCTAGGTGACTATTGAGATGGCAGCATACAAGGCTTTATATGGAAGGCCATGTCGTTCAACATTGTGCTTTATAAAGGCAGGTGAGGCAGCATTACTAGGGCCACAACTCATGATGGAGACATCTGAGCAGGTCCAGTTGATTTAGAAGCAGATGGATACCACACAGTGTCATCAGAAATATTATGTTGATCACTGTAGATGACCTTTGGAGTTCGTTTTCGAGTATCAGGTTTTCTTGCGTGTTTCTCCGAGGCTTGGACACAAGCGGATCAGGAGACAGGGTAATCTTTTACCAAGGTATGTGGGGCCATTAGAGATTCTGGAGAGAGTTGGGATGGTTGCCAATCGGTTGTGGTTACCACAGAGGTACTAACACATGCACGACGTCTTCCACGTATCTCAGTTGCATCGATTTCATTCAGTCATGTCTCACATCTTTCAACCTGAGGAGGTTGAGTTGAAGGATGATGCGTACATTGAGGAGCATCCGATCTGTATCATTGACAGGAGGATGATGGTTCTCCAAGGCCGGTCAGTTCCTCTCGTACGGGTGTTATGGCAGCATGGTCGAGTAAAAGACAAGACCTATGAGCGGGAGGCCGACGTACGTGCTCAGTGTCTGGAGTTGTTCTCGGCTATATTTTCACCACCCTTGGAATGGAAATTCAAGTACGAATTTCTATAATGGGGGATGTTTGTAAGAACCCATTTTTTTTGAGGTATGAGTTTCTTCCTTTCTCTTTTCCTTAATTGTTTTTGAGAATATATGGAAAATGGGAAAAAATACTAAATTTTGGAAGTACAAGCCATGTACTTTTCCCAAACGCCATGTAATTTTGGACATGTAGGGATGAGTACATGGGGGTGTAGCCATGTCAGTGACGAAGGGTGTAGGAACCGACTACGCGCCATGTAGTGGTACTTCACATGTCATGTAGTTAGTCGGCATGCCAAAACAGTAAGCCGGTGGAGCAACCGCCAGTAGGGCGACAGTACATGCTGTGTACTCAAAAGTACATGCCGTGTACTCATGTCGATGGATGAACAGTGTGGCGGTGCCGCTAGGGGAACAGTTAAATGAAGGTAGTAAATGCCATGTACTTGGAAGTACACGCTGTGTACTTTGTTTTTTTCACTTAAAATGGGCAGTATCCTCCCCTGTTCATAGGGAAGGCATAGAATGGAATAGGGAGCTCAGAAGGGATGGCCGAACCTTTGATGATCTGCCAAGTGTTCGTCTAGAATCCGATTCCGCTTCGAACGATCTCATTGGCACAGCACTGGTAATCCCTCTCTTCTCCTAGCATGTTCCATACCAATTCATCTCCTAACAGATGTTATTTGAGGTTAAGTGAGTTTCATTATTCGTCATATCTACGTCATTCTTGGGAATTTCTTGGATCAGTGTTCGTGTATAGTGCTCATTGGCATATAAGGTAGGCGGCTTGGTGTTAATTTTTCTAGTTGTCGTGTGTTTTGTGCATTTTTTGTGCCACTAACCCATGTTGGGGTGTCATGTGGTTGAGTAAATTTCTTTATTAAGCACCTATAATTGAATAGGTGATTAATTATGACAACAAAATGTTGGTTGGGATCATTTCATGGATCCGGAACCACCCCAGGGGTGTGTTCCACTGTTTAGCCATTTGGCCAGGATACCTGAGGGTATGCCTTTAATGTAGTAATTGTATAATTGCCTTAAGGGGAATTACTTGTTTACTTCTTGTTGTTTGTTGGGCATGGCCAGGTTACCTATTTACCCTTAGGGCATTGTTGTGATTGGCCTGTGGGAACTGTACTGTATCAGCCATAGAGCGTGACTATATTTTCTTGAGGGCAACATACTATTCCGCCTGAGGGAAACCTTTCATGCCTGAGGGCTTGAATTCTGTGCCTGAGGGAGACACTTCCTATGCCTGAGGTCGAGATTCTGATACGCCTGAGGGAAATTCCTGAGGGGGAGATTCTGTATGGTTTGAGGTCAAGGTTCTAGTTGGTCCGAGGGATTGGTGCTGTTGAGCACAAAATGATACTAAATTAAATGGATTAAATGAATAATTAAAGGGAAATATAACCGTTAAGTTAGTCACTTTTGAGTACTGCTTAGTTTATTGAATTTTACTACTGCGCACTTATTGCATGCTTTACACATAGTTGAGCACGTGCATTTGGTGGGTGCCTTCTGAGATATATTTATCACACCCTGTTTGGGTCATGCTTTTCGGCCAAAACAGATTACGTTTATGCAGGTGTGGATAGGGGCCAGAGTCCCTATACAAGTACTTGACTCTTTATTAGGAGTATGAGTGCATGGGTCCGAGCCTAGGCTTGTGATGCCGCAGCAGGCTATTTTTCTTTGTTTTTCTGTACTCATCATATTTTTGTACTGTACTGATGTATAACTTGTTCTGGCTGTTTTCATAGAACATGAGACTTGTATCATCATTATTTATATATTGTTTTTTGTATCCACTGTAGTTGTTTATTTCAGTTCTGTATAGTTTACCGCTTCTGCTGTTCGTTGTATGTTTTATTTCATTCCGCTACGCTACACTTTGAAAAATGAGGGCATTGTTTCCCCACAGTCAGACCTAGGCCCTCACTGCTTGTCGGATGCCTCTGGAATTTGAGGAAATGCGCTTGAGGTCACATGGTGAACTGGGTTTGGGGCACTCGTTGAGTGGCACCCGGAACCGGGACGTTACAGGGGCATTACAGTTGGTATCAGAGAAATTTTAGTAAAAACAGTGGAATCTATATTTAGATAATCTCTGATTAGAGAACATAGACCTAAGATGGACATTGAAGATTAGTATAGAAGAACTCTCTAGAATTTTGGTATTGTATAGATTATGTGAGTTTTCCGAGAAATACATCCCTGTCTACATACGAGCAGGTAGAGGCGGATCTAGCACAGATGTAAGCAGTGGTAAAACCCAAAAATATATTTTTGAGCTAGACTCGAAGAGGAACTGGTGCATAACAACGGGCCTTGCTACACTCTAGGTTACGACACTCCCGAGGGATAATATTAGGATAATTATCATTTTATTTACAAATCATTATGAAGGGTTTATGAGTATATTATTCCTGAATGAAAACATATTTATTATTATAGATTATATCCATAAACCATTCCATTTACATTAGGTATTTTACAAGTTTGGAATTATTCATTGCAATTCATAAACTGGCCTAGTTTACGCTATTGCATAGAAATGGCGCCCTATAGAAGGAATGTGAACTCCAGCAATACGTATGATTCAAAGAGTAAGAGTGATCATATATTTCATAGTATTATGCCTACATTTATAAGGGAAATTGTTTCACATGTATTCTCAACATATGAATAAATATTATCATGTGTCAATAATATATGTAAATAATTATCCAAGTCCAGTGGATTTGAAGGGAATAAAGAGATGAAAAGGATGGGAGAGAGAATGATGGATAAAGGGAAGAGGGAAAAGAAGAAAATTCTCATCTGTGATAACTGTGGGAAGAAACACCCTGGAACATGCCCGAAGGGAATGTGAGTTTGTTATATGTGTGGAGAAAAAGGACACCATGTTCGTGACTGCAAGGTTAAGAAAAGGTTTCTAATGAATAATGATTTATCTGGAAGGAGTTGGGAAAATACGAGAACCAATGTTCAAATCATAAGAGTATGCCCCAAATGATGCTATTGGATAATAATCAAGTTATGATACTACCACATATGATGACTAATGACTATAGTTTTATGTTGTTATTAAATAATTATTTCATCTGAGTGTTGTATCAACAATGTACTGGTTATAATAATTATGGAGTATATAAGGATTATACTACATTACTATTTCATTAAGGACTTGAGATTGTGTAGAACCACGAAAAGTGACTCAATAGCAGGTTAGATTTTTTGAAAATATATGGTTGAGAGAAAGATAACCCATAATATGGTTCTGATACCGAGGCAGTGATTTTGGAATAATACATGATTGATTTGGATAAATTATATTGGATATTCTGGACAACCATAAAAATGATTAATGATTTTTATATTCAATAATTGTTGGAGTTTATATCATATTTGGATAGAAGGAGTATATTCAGTATTCTATAAGTAATAGGGGTCATGAATGTAATCAATAAGGTTTTATGGTAATTTTGGATGTTGTAGTGTTTTAAAAGAATACATGATGAAAGTTTTCACAAGTTTTTATGCAGAAAAAAGGATCTTCATTGTGTTTACCTTCCTTATAAATTTTGGACTATGAGTTTGGATAGAAGTATTTTGGATAACTCTAGTTTGATATTATTTTTGGATTACCCTAAAAGGACAACCTGGAGGTCGTGCGTCAACCCGTCGTGTCTGGAAAGGCTGCGAGACGTGAACCCGCAACCGAAGGGAAACAAGGGTGTATCACCTACCTCTACACCATGTGATGTCTTAGATTGTATAATGTAGTCTTTTTAAAAAAAATCTGGTATATGAATTTTAAATTCATTTATTTGAACCCTATACAAATAGGATAAATTTAATATTATTTTTAAGTTCTAATATCTTTTAGAGTGAAAGATGAGTTTGTGGTAGATATTAGTTAAAGGATGGGACTCTACTTGTAAAGTATATATTTTTTTATTATCTTGCTATTTGAAGAAATTAATTATTATACTTTATTGAAGAGATCTTAAAACAAAAAATGTTTTATCCTAATAAAAAAAGTTTTGTTGAACTGATGGTATTTTAAATCATCATAGATTGATGAATTTAAGGCCCTCAATTTTACACTTGTTTGTGATTGATGACCTCAATCACTACCTATAAATATTTACATCTTTCCTCCAATTATATTTTTTTAGTTTCAACCAATGTTCTCTTAATCAAGATCATAATTTGGTGGTGACCCTTTCATTTCCCTTTTCCTCTTATAAAGACTAAATTTTATTAACCAAATTTCCGATGTGGGTTTTCCAAAATGTATTTTATATTTTTAACCTTTCATTATCGAAAAGTAATTTCAAATTGAAAGGATGCAATTTGATGATGGAGGGATTTATGTAACACCCCAAGATTTCATACAACATTTTTTCTTCAAAGTAATTTAATAACTTTCACTACACGCAACACCGAGTTCTAGCGCACCATAACATACCAAACAAGCTGTTCAAAAGCGTTTATGAATAGTATTAACTGAATTTTAAACTTTATATAATCATTATAATTTTAGAATCCATATTATTAGTTTATTTGACATAATGTGAGAACAAATAAATTTTTTCAGATAAAAGAAATGTTTTTAAAAAAAATGCAATTTTACAGCCTTTTAATGGTGAAGCTTTTTTAAATCCAATATTTGAAACCTTTTTATATTCAACTTGAAAAAATAAACTTCTTCTTTAGAATCCGGACACAATAATTTAGTTTCAATAATGTTTTGGTGTTTTTTTGATAACATTCATAATTGTGTGAATAGTGAAAAATACTATATTTTACCTAAAAACATATTTTTAAATAAAAATAATTTATATTGATAAATTCAACATTTTAATGGTTTGGAAGTATAAATAGATTATAGTTTTACCATTTAATCCAATGATGGTAATTTTATGTAATTTCTCTTGGATATTGGACATAAACAAGTGTCAATCTTTTGGTAGTTATTATTTCTTAAAAAACCTTTTTTTGGGTTTGACAACAAGAATTAATTTTAATTTAATAAATGAAACTTCTATTTTTTGAATTTGGTAAAATAGGCTTCATTATTGACTTAATAATATCAAAATAATCTTAGGGGAAAGTTTTGGTATTTTTATGAAAACTTTTAATTTTCAATGAATAGTGAAAAACACCGAGTTATAGTTTAAAACGGAATATTTATATAATTATTTTGTTTATATAAATTTATTTTATGTTAAAATAGATACATAATACCTATATAAGTTCAATATAATTAATTCGAGTTAGATTATAATAATTTTAGCTATATAAATATTTTATTGAACTTTTCACCGTCTTTTACCCATCTCCTAGGAAATATAAGAATTCACGTAAAACAAAATTTTACCGCTTCTGTGAGGGTAATTTGAAAATACGGGAGACACGATTAATATCAAGGAGTAAAATTTGGTTCATTAAGATAAAAATAATTTTTGGTGAATAGTTACTTTTTACTTTTATTTAACACGGTTAAAAGTAAATAGGGTAATTAAGGGTAACAATGAAATTATTATTATTCTAACACATGTCCTAATTCTATTAGATAAGTATAATTCGACAAAAAACAACCTTAGGAATAAAATATGAACTTCTTTGGTCCACTTGGATTATATTAGGACATTTATTATTATTTAATTCAATGAAGAATAAAAAGAACTAAAATCAATGTTTAATAGCTAAAATATTTTTAATATAGGGGTATAAATAAGATAAATTCGGTTATAAATATTCATTAGAAATATAAAACGATTTCCTAAATAATGGTATTTTATTTATTATTTTTACACATTAAATAATTTAATTAAATTATGACACAATGATGATGTCGTAATTACCTTATTTGTGAAATATTAAAATAATTGATATTATAAAAACCAAAATAAATATAATTTTAGACTTTTAAAGAATTCGACTTATTTTATGGGTAAATATGACATGTTATGATTTATTTAATTAATTTTCTTAGAATTAATAAAGTTATTAAGACTTTAACCAAAATAAATTATTAAATAGTGTCAAAATTGACATAATGGAGTTTTTAAAACAAATATTATATTAATAATTCATAATTGTTTCCTTAATATCTACGGTTTGTCCAAAAGACTTATATAATGATAGGTGTATCATTAATGGACCACTTGGGGTATCTTGGAAGTATATAGCATGTTTATTTACTATATAATATAAAATACAAAGATACATGGTAAATGTCAAACTATTTAACTAAGAGTTAAATCTAAAAGATAAGGTTACTATAGTGACCCAAACCTATCTAAAATCTATTGGTTGAGTGGTTTTCGACCCATCCAAACCTTATACATTTAATAATCTACTTGGAGATATTAGAAACCGAATATTAATTTATTATAAATTAATACTTTATGTTTTTCCTAAAGAGCCCTCCTCCCCTTATAAAAGGACACCACTTCTAACCAATTCGTCACACCTCTCAAGCATTCTGGTTCGACCAAACTCTACCCAAATACCCTCTAAACTATACTCCCTTAATCCTAGAGGAATTCATTTATTCATAAATCAATCCTATGTATCTCTTTTGATCAAATCAAAAGGAACAACCCGAAGAAGAGGTAATGTATTCACCACCCTCTTTCAAGTTCCTTAATTCTTACACTTCTTATTAATTTTTTATTTACATTACAAAATAATACATCTAGTATCTTATATATACTGTGATGTTATTATAAATATTGTATAACCATATTCAGTATTCTATCCATCCTTTGAATGACATGTCACCATACGTGCGTACGTACAACCTACCGTCTCCACGTCGTGGTGTAATTGTTATTCAATACATTATTATTTGGATGGGTATAATAATAAAGATTAATTCATGTAAATAATAAATATAACATGATAATGATTCTTTATATATGATACACCATCAAATTATATATTATGTTAGTATCAAAAGAATGATATTGTTGCTTTTGTGTACGTACGGATTATTGTCTTCACGAACACGATGAGATTCTTTCCCCATCGTATCCATTCAAGAATAAATTTTATTTAAAGATTAAAAATATTTTTTAGAGACATTATATCTTTATAGATATGAATAATATAAATTATATCCATATGAAAAATGGCTCACATAACAAATAATATAAATAAAATGAACCTGTTAACACCCGAAACGATGATAATACTAAGATATTATTAACATATAAATACTAAAAGACCATATATGATATCATATTAATGTATATGATTCTTTTATAATTTAATAACAATTATTTAACCATTATACAGGAGGTTAACCTACCCTCAAACAAGGAAAAGTACAAGGTAAGGATTTATTTCACAATCGCTTCATTATCCGAGGTTGTTTATACGTAATTATTTACTGGGACCTCTTTATCATCCACATCCATGTTTCTTAAAAATGTATTTCAAAACATTCTAATGATTTTACAAAAAATGGGTTAAAGAAATTTATACCCTTTTTTTAATTTTAATAATAAGTTTATAATGGAATCATTATGTCATTTTCCATTAAAAAGTCCATTTTAACCTTTTCGACAAAATTAAGGTAAGAATGTCTTTTTTTAACTTATATGGTGGGTGAAGCTATTTTCCACCGTTGTAAAATCCTTGAATCTTCCCATAAAAGATTATAAGATTATTTTATATGAAAATGTTTTATTTTATAATTATGTGACTTTTAAATGATTTAAAAAAGTGATATTTCTCTCAAATAGTTTTGATTTCATCTATGTCAACATCCTTTGAGGGATTGTAAGCTTTTTTGATGTTGATTTATTATGATACAAAAATTCAATATTGTATTGAAGGTTTTGTGATATATTGGACTATGGATGTGTTATTATTATACCATTCATGGTTTATAGAGAAAGTATTTACATTTCCTATGCTAGTTTTAATATGAATGTTTATGTTATGTTTAAACATGTTCATATGAGGAATGCATTGGACATAGTAAGTGAAGGGTGGAGCCCGCTGCAGCTCCTCGATTCATCAGTAAGTGTCATCAGACAAACTAGTGTCTTGGCACGAGGCCTTGAAAAAATCATATTTGTAGTCTTAGCATGAGGCCTTGGCTACGTTGTTATGACAGTCTGGAATTATGCATTACATCATTATAAAAGTGGTTATTGATATTTCTTGTGATTATCCGACTAGTAGAATAACCATGTGAATAAGTAAATGGAATTATTTCATTTTATTTTTGCCATATAATGCCGATGTTCATGTTTTATAGGCTTTTGATTTAGTTATACATTGCCTCAAATGTTATGTTTATTTATAAAAGCCTCTACTATATTGTTATCCTTACTGAGAATCTGAGCTCACCCCTTTCTTAGTTTTATTTTTCCCAGGATGTGAAGAAGTATTTTATGACTGACCTACAGGGATAGACTGAGGTGTTATGAGTGTGGTCTATGGAGAAAATATTTTGTTGTAGTTTTCATTTTATCATGTAATTTAAGATATACGAATGTATCTAGTGACTCCATGTCTACTAAACTAATCGGCCTTTCAAGACTTGATCTTTTGTGATCATGCCAATGTTGTGTAATAAAGCACAGAATCTGGGTAACTGGGGTCAAAGAGTTACAATTGATCATATTGAGGATATTCTCATTCCAATAATTCATAAATGTCTTATGGATTATTTTATTAAAATATCAATACAATATGAAAATATTTTCATGGTTTTCACCATGTCAGGTATACTTTTTTTGAAAATTTATATCAATTTGAAATAAAAAAACTCTTGGTGTCATACTAGGACGACCGTGTATCATACTATGGGGAGTCAAATTCCTACACATCAAAAATAACATATGGGTCATTGTTCTAATATATCAATATAATGAGAAAATGACTAATCAATTTTAAGTTCATTAGTTTCCAATTTTATTAAAATTAATATCAAATTTAAATAAAAAATGATACACTTGGAATCATATTGGTCACACCATTAACTAATTAACGGCGATTCTAATTATGGATTGTAAAAAATTTCTTGCTGATATTTCTCTATGCATTAAAAACAATATAAATGAATTATTTCAGTTTTAAGTTTATAACTTGTTTTTTTACTAATATATAAGAAAATTTTAAATAAAAAGGCACAAATGTAGTTAAAATGATAACACTATTTTTTCAACTGATTTTAGGATGATTCCTACAAGTATCAAAATAAATTTGCATCATTTTAAAAACATATAAAAAACTATGAATTTGTTTTTTAGTTTTGAGTTTTTGATATTTTTTTTGAACAATAATTTAAATTATAATCTAAAAACATATTGTTCGAGTAATACCGAATGAAATTATTAACAGATTGAGGTATATAAGATTGGGTAGATGAGGTTTATTTTGATTTTAACAATCGAAAAAATTCCATAAAAGAGAGAACATATTCCATATCGATGGATTATGAAACTCCATGATGCCTGAAAAGCCACATGCAAAAGTTACATGTTATCAATTTTTTGGATTATTACAAATAGTCAAAAGTGGTATATGAATTCCCAGAAGATCTATAAAAAAATATAAATAATATTTTATAAAAATTTTATCTAAATTAACATTATTGTATTAAATTAAATGGTAAATCGGTTATCAAAATAAGTAGTTGGGATTCCCTCTCTCATGATGTATATATACATTATTAACTAATTTACTTGATTCAATTATCCTATGTAAAGCCTTGAAGTCAAATCTATCATGATAATGAGAAGAATAAAATTAAACACCCCAAATCAAGGAAAAAATACATCTATAAAATAGAAATGTTATATGTTTGTTATACTATAATTAATGAAATAATCAATAAATAAGAAGTTGTACATTAATGAAAATTCAACATTAAACTAAATCCCATCATTTTGAGTCACAACATATACATTTTGTATTGAATTAAATTATGGTTGATAACTACATGAAAAAAGTTATTGAATAATATTTATCCAAAATCATCAAAGTAGTCCTTTTGTGACTTCTCGTTTAGGAGTATGTCACTTGTCTTCTGTACTAAAATGTATATTTTAAATTCAAACAAAACATTTTGTATAATATGAGTCAAACAAAATATTATTTACTAATTCATTAATTACTACATTTGGAAAACCATATTTGTATAGATTTATAAATGTTTGAAAAAATATAATATTATTTGCTTAGTTTTGGCTATTTTAACAAACATTTTATACTAAAATGGAGAAATTCTAATGTTTATCAATAACAAAGTATGATTTATATTAAAATTATAAAGAAATATAAAAACGTATATAAAATGATGAAAACATTTCCTAAATATGTAGTTGGAAGTCACCTCTTCGTGATGTTTGTATACATTCAGTCTCCATGTATTCTACACATTCTATTCTAAATTAATTTATTTCCTCCATTATGATTCTCGTTGAGAACCAAATCGAAAAAAATATATATGCATTATGATATAATTTATTCACACCACAAATATATTTCTAAGTTCATAGTATATACTAGATGACAAATATAGTATGTAGTCACCTAAATCTGATGTAGGAAAAAATTCAGACACCATGTACACTACCCACTCATCTATAAACAAATTTACACATTCTTTTGAGTATGATGGTTGTTGAAAAACATTATAGTAATGAGAAGATATTCAAAAAATGATTATGAATTTTTTTTATTATATTTTAATTACCCTTTGAAATTACATATTCAGGGATGTTGGTCTTTCCATAGTTTATAATATCTCTCATAAATTTTCTAATGTGCTTATACACATCATTTAATTCATGAGGGTTGCAGTCATATTACACAATTTGTTTCATATTCTAGACTTTCTAATAATGTGTCATATAGTGATTATATGGGGTAAGTCCCATAGGAAATGAGAGATGGAAGACATGATCTTATAAATTACAACCCTATGTAGGTTTTGCACATAGCAGAAGCATGTGATGTGCGATACCCAACTGTATTTTTTCCATGATTGATGATTAATATGATATTTAACAGAATGTTCAACATCACAATCAATATAATGAAATAAAATAATTAGAGAACATAAATTATGCTGGAACCCGGGGAGGATCATCATATATTTTTTAACTAATTTAATGAATGAATGAATTTCCTTTGTTAGAAATCATTCTTCGTTGATGAATCTAGAATAGATCTGATTTTACATATTGTCTATTTGTTGGAATCAAGAGTATTTTCCCTCTATAAGTGATCCATATTTGTTCCATGAATCTCCATACTTCACTGATAGAATCTTTGGATTCTAGGATGATAGATCCTTGCGCTTCCATCCTACACATTTGATCAGATTGTGCCCTTATTCCAAATTATTCTCCTTGATCTGGAGGAGGAGGATTGATCTACATTATTGGGATCATTATTAGATAAGTGAGATCTCTAGTATAGTTATAATTCTCATATTCTCTTGTGCACAATCGAAACAAAAAATGAACTTCTTGTTGAAATGTTAACATAACTAGTTATATATTTTTCTAGGGATAAAATAAAATAATTTCACAAGTGACCTTAATTATTTTTTTAATCCTAGCGAAACCTCATGTCAAATAATAATAATAGGGTAATTATTTATTTAAATTCAATTAAAATATAAATTATAATTAAATATTATTCAAACATATAATTATCAATATTTAATTTCTCTCATAGGACCTAAAATCCCATTCCACCATTCCCCTATAATATTTATCAGACCCTGAATAATGTCAATTTATTTGTTAAATAAATATCACCGCATTATTATATAATAAATTAATGAATATTATATGTTCTAAAATATATGATAAAAACTTATATGAAACCACTCATACATGGATTATTATTAAACCACATTTGCGAATAATATTTTTCAACTTGTTAAATATTAAATAATAAAATTTTATTTGAATAATATTTTTGATACACATAGTGTGTGACCCTCTAGGACTCTTTCTCATTGGAATTAGGAGGAGTGGACCTATGTCCGTGGATTTCATCTAGAAATACATCATGTACACCATAGGGACATAATTTAATTCTATAATGACATAATACGTCATACGAATGCATAATGTGTAATATAATTTTTATATCATTATATCTCAAATCAAGTAGGTTGCATTCTTATTCCATCAACCAATGTGCGCAAAGTGTATTTCTTTGACACTGAAGAATTAAAACATGACTATCAAACACCATGCAGATGGATTTATTTTTTATATATTATATCCATCAAAGGGAATGAGAGATCTATTTCCATAAAGGAACATAATGGAAAAATCCCCTCTCGCATTATTCATTAATCCAATATTAATTGTGAGGCACCCAATGTGTCATACATCACTGCAAATATCTATCATAATGGTTTTTATCAATACATAAAATTATGTGACTCAAAAAAATCATTAATAATAATTTTAATGAATAATTAACAATACACATGTCCTCATATAGGAACATCTAATGAAACATATAAAAGAGGATTTCCTACAGAAGTGTCTCATTCCCACAATATCCTACTAGATATTAACAATGGTGAACACCATGAGAAGGTGCCTCAATGTCATATGAGTCCCAATACTTGATATCATATATCATATGAATCCCTCAAATGCTATCATTGGTCTATAGAACATATATTGAAGAATAGTGTCCTAACAATTTTTGGTTCTAATCATATCGGGGAATTCCATTAGCCTTTTTGTGTGATAGCTAATCTTATGACATTATCACATTCCTTGTCACACACAAAAATAATCATGTTGTGATAATTAGTTAATTAATATTCAAAAAAATAATACATGGTTATTATAATGTACATTGATGTTGGATCATGGACACCAACTCCAACCGACTCCCACTTAAACTAGATCCAACTACTAACAACATTCAGACTGCTAGCTCTCACAAAATTCTCGCGCTTTTTTCTGTGATATTTCTTCAGTAAAGGGGTCTAGAACATTCTATTTTGTGGGTACTTCTAGAGGTGATACTTCTAGATTATATTGTTTGCCTATTTCTGGGACCATCGCTATTTTTCAAGAGCCGCTGCTACTATATTATCACAATATAATGTTATACAGTCTTTATTAATGGGTTACACGTCAATATTCTGTAAGAAAATATGAATCCATATATCGATCTTAGCTAAATCAAAATACATTATATACTCAGAGACATTTGTATAATATATAATAAAAGAAATCTTCAAAATCCTTTATCTTAGAACTCTTCTATTGAGACTGAAAACATATCATGATTATGAAGTTAGATCATTATGATAATTTAAAAAAAGCATCTGTATAACCACTACTAACCAGCTTCACATATCCCCCATACATCATGAACATATCCTTAGTTCTTCTTAGATACTTAAGGATAGCCTTAACAACAGTTTAGTGTATTTATCTTGGATTTTCATGATATCTTCATACCATTTTAAGTGCATATATAACGTCAAGTATGGTACATAATATGGCATACATGATTGATCCTATCACCAAATCATATGGTATCTTACTCATTCTCTCTTTCTCAGGTTCTGTTTGAAGACATTGTTTCTTAGATGGATGTAAGCCATGTGACACTTGAACCAATAACCTCTTGGATTATTCTATACTAAATCTCATTATTATATAGTCAACATATGTACTTTTACATAGTCCAATAACACACCTACATCTGTCATGAATTATATTAATCACTATAATATAGGCCTCTTGACATATTTCCTTCATGGAGAAACACTTTTTTAAGCAATCCATAAAAGATTTTATGACCGATATATCATTTACAATATGTATTTTGTCATCAGTGTATTCAACTTGGATAACAACAACATTTCCACTAAACCTATTGTAAAAACATGGCTCAAATTCATTAATAATGAAAAAATTATTTTATGGTATCATAGAATATAATTTTTTATAACAGGTATGCTTGCTTCATTCCCTAAATGGATATCTATAACGTGAAATTATTTTTGGCATCAGCCAAGGTCAAATACCCTTTTGGATGTGTCATATAGACTGCTTCCTAATGGATCCCATAAAGAAATGTAGTTTTTGACATCCATCTACAAAATATCATAGTTAGGGTAATATTATATGGATATTATAATTCGGATGGAATTAAATATAGAAACTAGTGGAAAGGTTTTATCAGAGTCCACTCCTTGATGATTTTTAATCCCTTTACACACTATCTGTGATTTATAAGCACTTACCTTACCTTCCATGCCTAGTTTCATCGTGAATTCCCATTTTAATCCAAAAATATTTATACAAACACATAGAATTATCAGAATGCAAAATTGGTTTCGATACATAGAATCCATTTCATAATGACTTACATATTTCCAACTTTTGTATTAAAAGCTCTCTACAACCTCAATATAGGATATATGATTATCATTATCATGAAATAATGAGTAACCATCCTTGGTGAACATAAAACCATAACACTTTGGTTCTCTTACATATCTTACACTACTATGCACTACTTCTCTTTTAGGAACTACTTATCCCATGAGGAATTATAGAATTTGATCCTATACAAACAATTCTGTAACATGAGCCTCAAATTCATTGATATCCATCATTCTCTGACTATCCTTAGAGGTTGTGACAGCTCTCATGATTGACAACTTGTTTGGATATAATCCCATTATTGTCTGGAGTGTTGCATATTTAATATCCAATTGTTTCCTTGGGATACTGTATAAGGATATAGTTCATACCCTTGGGTTTTATGTTTTTCCCTGATAATCCCTTAAAAATGTCTTGTAACTCCATATACATATATGAGACAAAATGGGTCACTTCCCACTCCATAACACTAAGGGAATTCCATTTTCATCTTTTGTTGGTACTTGGATTAATGTGTATGATGCAGTTTGTAATGAATATCCCCAAATAGATAATAGAATATTTTCTTGAATCATCACTGAACGTACCATGTCCAACTAGTAATAATTCCCCTTTCAGTAAAACTATTAAACTGCAGTGTATATGGTGGAGTGAGTTGATATAGAATCTCAACCTCCTGTAGAACATCAACGAAGTATTGGTTATGATATTCACCCCTTGATTCGTTCGAAGATTTATTATCTTTTTACCAAGATGATTATCTAAATCATTATTTAATTCCTTGAAATTCTCAATGGACTAATAATTATACCTCATCATATAGATATACCCATATCTACTCAAGTCACTAGTGAAATTTTAATGTAAGAGTTTCCACCTCTAGATTCTGCAGGATGTATTCCACACACATCAGTATGTACCAATCCTAGTTGTTTTTGGCCCTTTCACCCTGTCAAAAACATTGTGGTTTGGTCACTTTTCCTTGTAATCAATAATGGCATCTATCATGTGGTTTTAGGTCATGAGAGTCTAAGTGACCATTCTAAAAACACTTTTTCAAATGATTCTAATTTACATAACCAAGATGATGATTACATTGGTGGGTGTCATATGAGTCTTGTTAACATGATTTTTTATCAATTTCCTACACCAGGTTTTCATAATTTTATATATATAGGTATTTATTTAAATGTGGCATACCATAACATATATTGTCCCTATATATGAATCAACTTTTAATTCCAATTTTGAAAAGAAACCTATTTTTATCTAAACCAGACACACGAATTATGTTCTTGGTAACTGTAGGTACCTAAAAACAATATCATAAATCCAACATCTTTACCGTTGGTCATGAATGTTGATAGTCACCAATGGCCAGAGTATCCAACCTTACACTCTTGGAAGCTCACAGATATAACTGTCTATTGGAATCCTTCTATAATCTACATGGTTCATTCATTTTGAAATAAATGTGTGCACCAAACGATGTATCTAATAACCAATGTGTAGAAATGGAACATTTGTACTCAATAATGAGTATACCTTTATGTTACCCTTCCTTATTGGTTTAGTATCTCTTACATTGGCCTGGTTGTCCACATGCAAGAATTATTACCTTTTTTTCATTCCCTAACTATGGATATTATTCATATTTATAGGACAGTACATCAGTGCTTTATATTATTTATAATTATTGGTCCCCTATCCCTTTTCCTTCTTTTCTTATTCATCATATGGACTGTAGGATTATCATTTCTGATGCCCTTATACACATGATGAATTAAAGTTATAGGTTATAAAATAATCTTATAATTATTTCTCATATAATAATTGACAATAAAACTGGAGAAGGACTTACTCAGTGACGAATGTATGATATTTTTACACAACTCACGTATGAATGTGACCCATAATATGTCTAGGCATTCAATATAGGAAATAATATTGAATACATGAGGCCTATATTGTAAAGACTCTACAAGGTTATTTGTGAAAAAATCATTATAGATCTCATAAATCTCTTATCTCAGCATATCTATAATAGAGATCCCGATGGTTATACAACTTGATATTTGCATTCTATCCACATGTTTCATTAAAATTTTATTGGACATGAATGATATCATGAAGCACTAAACATATGTATAATTATTCAAAATAATCTCATAGAGAGGTAGTTTTTCATCCCTTGCCTCATTGCAAGGCGCAACAGGTAAGGGATCATACATCATATACAATTTCAATTCACGGGTAGGATGACACATATTCACCTTTTCCACTCTTGGAAATTACTACTGGTTATATGGTTTTCTATAACATGTATGGATAACAATGATATGTTTGGTGACATTTAATTATGATTTCTGAAAACTTTTAGTTTGATAATTTTAGAATAGTATATGATTAAATTTAGAAAAATAAATATGTATTACATTTATTATTGTCCAACTATCTTATCTAAAAACAATAGGCCTCACCATTATATTTGGAATATCCCGCTTATTGGACATCTTGGTGGTAACGATAAATATTACCTTTTCTCATTACACCAACAATGGGTTCAAAATAATCATAATTAGTTTTATATTGACATTCCAAGTGACAACTACATTAAATCACAGATTCTTAATCCTCTATGTGGACTCCCTAATCCTAAATGCCTTAAATTGGATTTCGTCAACATTTGCCTCTCAGTTAAACCATGTACTGCTTTGGCAGAGAACTCTTTATTTTAACCAAGTTACCTAAACCCAAAAAATCATTTTATAATTCCATAAATATTAAAATCACTCAATATTTGGCATGTCAATCACATTGATGCGTGGTTCTATTTTAACCGATGTAATGGAAGGCTTTACCGGTTTAATATATTATTGAAGTATTTGATCCTTTTATGTGTAAATTTCAAATTATTATATGTATAACATGATTTTAATCATTAAGTGGGATTACATAAGTGATTAAACTTTTCTTATATAATATTTATTCATAAGCTGGTTCATTTTAGTTCTATCTTGCATGCATGTTAGTTAATTAATTAGGTGACTGTGACAAGACACCCGTAATGACATAATCATGAAACTAAGAGAAATAAAATAATAAATTTGTATGATTATGTGGTCCTACTAGTGGTTAATTTATCTAGGATTTGATAAAATAACTATTGACCTAGAGGAAAAAACATTGAACTTATTAACGATCATGTTTCGTCATTCCACATGTCTATCAATGTATCTCCCTGATTTGGTTTCGCCTCATATCCAAACATGGTCCACATCCAATATCATAGGAGCTCCATAGATTACATAAAATAAACAATGGTTATGCAAGCCACACATAAATAAAGGATAGAAGGAATGCAGCACAATAGTTTAATTTAATAATAAATTAATTGAAACCAATTATATAAAAAAGGTCCGGTCTAGCTCAAAATAATCCACATGCATGAAATGAATTGCATATTTAATGAAACTATCTTTCAATTATTCATCATTATTTTTTAAAATAAATCATGTTTGAATATATAATTCTGAATTAATTATCATCTGATTTTTCATGGTATTATAAACCATTATAAATTTAAAACAATTATATAAATTTATTTAAAATTAGCTATTTACATAAATGTAAATTGGAAGAAATATATTGAATACCTATTCTAATATACTAAACCTATATTATGATCATATACTTTGTTATTACCTGTGACATATTTCATACGCGACTTATCACAAATATTCATGACATGTACTTTTCATATTTTTACACAAATGACATGATTTGTTGGCCACTTGTTATTCTTATATGATCATAGAATAACAACCTGTAATAAAACTCATACATTTCCTCCAAATATGAATATTAGGCAAAAATTAATTAAAAATTTATATATTTATATATTTTTAAACTTATCACATGGTGTGTCTTATATTTTTGACCACACATAAGTCATTGTCTCATGATTTACATAGTAAAATAAATAAATTTTAAATATGTGTAACTTGGTATAAGTACACGTTATATGCATCCGAGATACATGATGTGTACATCTCTAATTGTATGTTCAATGTATACTTTTTGGGACTCAGTGTGTGAATAATCCCTATGATATTGGAATAAATTGATGGAATAATGGGATACACCCCATGTGATCTCCAAATTAAATGACCACTAGTCTCATAAAAAGTGTGTGGAAATTCATGAACAATCATTGAAAAAAAATATTGCACGTAGTGTATGCATTTTACATGACATGTACTCTAGTTTACCATGTTCAAGTATAACCTGGTCAAAATATGGTTTCATAATTAACTACACCTAATGAAATCAATTTTCATAGTTTTATTACATTCTAAATTAACTATTCGTGTATTGGAAACAAGTACACGACATTTAATTCCAATTACATGATGTGTACTCCTATGTTTTCCGTCAAGAAACTTTTACACCTCCAGATGAGTCCCATGATTTTATTTTAATCATAAAATTATCATTTTTTATTTTATCTACAAGAAATAAATAGGGAAGATGTATATATCACAATTTATATTAGAAGAGTGATTTAATGTGAATAGAAAAAACTAAATTAAAATTCATAAGTCACCAATGATATTTACATAATTATAAATATTTATGTGACCACACTAGTATAATTTGTAGGTTATGGGAATAGTGGATGCATTTTATTGGGGAAACTAAACGCTGTTTTTCCCATGATCAATGATTAATTTGATATTTAACACAATGTTGAACATCCTCCTCAATAGAATTAATTAAAAGAGTCATATAATAGAAATTATTCTTGAACAAAAGGGAGGATCATCACATTATATTGATAATTATTTAAATTAATTAAATAATTAACTTTTTTGGAATTCATTCATCTATGATGAATTAAGTAATAGATCAGAATTGTTGCATCATTTCTTTGTATGAATCAAGTGCAGATTCTCGTTCACGGTGAACCACATGTGTTATAGGAATCCTTGAACATCTCTGAAGGAAACTACATGTTCAAGCATGATAGATCCTTGAAATTTCATCATGCAACATTAATCTCTTTGAGAACTGATTTTAATGTATTGTCCTTGATCCGGTGGAGGAGGATTTATCCCAATTATTGAGAGTGTTCTTGGAGAACTTATCTCTCTAGGATTGAGATAATTCTCATATTCTGTTGTGCATAACCCAAAAAAAAAATGAATTTTCTATTGTGATAATTATATAACATGGAATATATATTTATATTTAAAATAAAATAATTTCCCATGTACCTATAATTATTTATATAATCCCAGAAAAACCCAATTTCAAATAATAATAATACTATCATTATTTATCAACATGTTATTAACATAAAAATTATAATTAAATATTATTTAATCATATAGTATTTCATGTTTATTATTTCTCACTTGAGCTAAAATTTCTGGCCGATATTCCTCTATAATATTTATCGGATGTTGAATAGTATATGTGAATAAATTTATTAAAAATAATGTCATTATTATGTAATAAATAATGAAATACAATAATTATAAAAACAGAATATAAATATTTAAATGTGACCAACCATAGATGAAAAAAATGAAACCATATATATGAATATATTTTTTTGGACCTGTTAAATAATATATAATAACATATTATTTAATATATATTCTAGATACACATAGTGGGAGACCCTCAAGACCTATTTCTCAGTGGTATTACATAGAGTGACCTAAAGTCCATGATTAGAATCTAGAAACAAACAAATGCGCCCATATATAAAGAATACAATTACCCAAAATCCTAATACATCATAAGAATTATTACTATATAATATGACCACAATATCACGATATATCAAATCTTACGGGTTGAATAATGATGCCATCAACCTATGTGCTAGATATCAATTTTCTTAAAATTATGAAAATATTTGTTTCCTATAGAACACAATTTCCACGTATCTATTTAAGCTATATCATTTCCATCAATGGTATTTAGATATCAACTTCCATTAAATAGTTTAAGGAAAAATCCCTTCTTGCATTATTCATTAATGTAATATTAATCATGACACACCCAATGTATCCAACATTATATCAAACATCTATCATCATGATTTTCATCAATACATCAATGTACCTCACTCACAATACTCATTAATAATAATCATACTGTCTAAAGACCAATACAGACATCCATAGATAAGATCATCCAATGACATATATAACTGTGGATTTCTTAGAGGTGGGTCTCATTGTCATAATATCCTACGTGATATTACCATGATAATACACAATGAGAAGGTGCCTCAAAGTCATATGAGTCTCCAACCCTGATTGACTTTATCATCCCCCCCACCAAATTATATCATCCAGATATAGAACATCTATTCATGAATAGTTTTGTAGCACTTATAGGTTCTCAACATAGAGAGAAACTGATATAACATTTTTAGTGTGATAAATACTCTTATAAAATTATCACATACTATCTCACACAAAATAACAATAATTATGTGATAATAAGTTTATTTATATTCAAAACAATGAATACATGTTTATCATAATGTACAATGATGTTGGTTCTAGAAAACCAAATCCAACACCCTATATGTAAAATTCATCAGGAGTTTTGTCATGTTTGGGAAAAAAAGAACTTAAAGAGTTATGTTTTAGATATAAGGAAGTGATCATGGTCAATTTTCGTAATTTAGGTAAAAGATAATCTCTATCATCACTTGGTTTGGTCATATGATCTAGGATGTGAAGTAAGCAGAAGTCACTAGTTGACCATGGTCAGACCCACTAGTTCTACCTTGGATGTGATTGTTCCTTGGTCTGTAATAAATGAAAACCAATAAAAATTTATATTATATTATAAGAAAGAATGTTTCATTGTGTATTTTTCATAGCCTAATCTACACCAATCAGGTTAGGGTGCTTCATCTAACATTCCAATGGTAAGTACTTATCTATAAAATGGATAAATAGTTATTGTTTAACCTTGTTAGTATTATAATGATTACCATGTTTAGAATTATAGAATTATTAAATTCATATACCCTTAATCTCATCCTTTACCCTATATGGTTTATCCATTCATGAGAAACTTTATTTCATTTATATAAATAATTTAAATAATACATAAAGTGATGAAATAAATTGATATAAATCAATTGAAAACATGTAACTATTCAGATTAACCAACTCAAGAGTATTAAATCAACAAATCTCAATATAAATCTCAATCCAAACTTAGAAAAATCAACTACGTACATTGGATAAGAATGAGAATGAGTTCAACAATGGTTCACTAATGAGCGATGCTTGAAACAATGAATGTGCGAAGAACATTGTTGCAGATGAAAAATTTGATAAAGAACATTGAAAAAGTAAATCGGAATTAATTTTATCAACATAAAATAGTGTAAATACATTAAATAATTTGAGTATATGGGGAGAGTAAGTAGAGGGTAATGAGAAATAAATGACAAAAAATAAATTCTATCTGCAGAAAATTTTATGTGTGGCTACTATGTATATATATATATATATTTACAAAACTTTTTATTAGAATTCACTATCAATAATGTGGATCCAAGGATTTATCTATTATTTTTGAATCTTTATGTATCCAGCATGAATCACATATGATATTTTGATTTTTCAATCCATTCATGATTTGTAACTCAATCTCACGTTAGGAAACTTCCGTCGGATATATCATTTATAGAGGGAAATATGATTCGAATTCCAAACATCGTGTACTATCAATTGACATCACGCAAGTATGGTTCACATCATTTATTAATGATTTACATCATGAAACATGGTACAATGTTGATATTTCTCATGACATGGAATCACAACTATCATCTTGTGGTGAAATTTTATTATATGTCATGTAATGTGGTTTCCCAACGTGTAATAGCTATTTTTTCTCCATTTCTATATTATGGTCCATTGATCCATACAAAAATTATTTCTATAAAAAGAACACATACAGGGTTAATTTTCATTTAAATACATTAAATCACATAATTAAAACATAGAAAAATTTATTTATGATTTCATGTTATTAAATTCCCTCACACTTGAAAAATTTATTTCCCTCAAGAAAAAAGGTCTCAATAGAAATTTTAAAATTTAAGAAATATATATAATAGAAAACTTTCCTTATATCAAAGACATTAAATCTATGTTCATGCATAAAAAATTATTCGTCATAATCATCCATTCATGGATAACTAGTCATTCTTCATAGCTCTGTTCATTAAAAAACTCTAAATACTTTATCCAAAATTTCATGAATATTCCTTAAATTATATACATATTTTCAATTCACCTCCCAGAGAATTTTCTCTCATATTATGTTTTTATACCTATTTCAATTCACCTCACAATGAAATCACTCCCATATAACAAGGTTGAATAAAAATTGAGTTATGTTTATACCCGTAGTACATGATCCTAATGAGAATCTTTTATTTGTTCAATTATCTCTATTTCATGAAGAAAAATAAATAATCAATAATGAGGGATTCAAAATATATCTTCTAACAAATTTGATGTTGTAGGTTGGTAGCTAATTAGTAAATAATAAGATAAAAATAAATGTATACTCTATATTATAATGCATAAATATCATGAAAAGTGTAATGAAATGAATTCAAAAGATAACAACGTTCTTGATCCTAGTATCTGAGTTTGAATTCTTATATATATATATATATATATATATATGAGGTAATTTCAAGATGGTATCAAATTACATTCCATTTCATTTTCATTATTATTTTTTAAAATCCATATCTAGGCTATATCTCACATTTATACCTTAACCATATATGATTTTTAATAGGATTAATCGGCCTAAAAATAGTGATTTTGAGCTTCCTAATATAGAAAAAAAATTATTTTTAATTTTATATTTTAATATTAAAAGGAATAGGATAGATGTCAAATATTATAAACCACATATGGATTATAATCAAATAGTTTTATGAGGATCATAGTACATCTCTGTAGTATAATCATCTTGTGCTGGATGAAAAATCCCCCACAAATGATCAATGTAATGTAAAGCATTATACAATGATCAGGGTAGGAAGGATAATAAACATGTAATAGATGTATCATATAAGATCATTGATGGAAAATATGATATTAATGAGTGAAAGATATAACACGGGTCTTAAGAAAATGTATCTCAAAAAAGAATGTCTTAGTCATTTTTAATTGTATTTTTTTAGTCACAACATCAATAAGATCTGAATTCATGTTATGATAGGTCTACTTGTCTTAGGTGTCACTAAATAAATTTTCTTAGAAAATATTTTTTATTTGAATGCTTTAAATCCACATAGTAACATGAATAAATAAAGAAATATAAATTATAATGGGTATGTAACCATGCACATAAAAATTATAAATTTTTTTAAAAAATTACAGTTTGAATAAATTTAAAGGGAACAACAATTTTTTCTAAAATTCTAGCTAGGGAACAACAGAGAGTAAAACAAATTTATTATAATATATTTCTATTATTTAAAAGGGTATAATGATTTTACGGTGTAAAACATGCTTTAAAATGGAAAATGACTCCTTACAATTTGATAGCAGAAAAATTTATAACTATTTTGATTATGAAACTAATAATAAACCCCACCTTACATAAAATAACATTGTTTCTATACCGTTCATGGATGAACCTTTCAAGGGTTATGTAATATTATCCTTATATTAATAAAATGTAAATTTAAAACTTAAATATTGATGGAATTGAGATCTGCATATAATAAGTGATATTCCAATGGTGAACATAGACTATCTTGATTTTTTTGGAATTGGGATACTTATAAAATTGGTTAGAAACAAAAATCATACACCAGAGAATGAATTATTCCACAAGTTTTAACCATGTTTAAGTAATAAAATAAGTATTTTTATAGTATATTGATCAATGAAATCATATTATATATATATATAGTTCTGATTCTACAATACAACATAAAGTGAATAATGAAAAAAATAATGAAAATACTTTGGAAGTATAGTCATCATAATGAATCAAATTATAAAATAGATTAAATATAGATTTCATCTGATAATTTTCTAACCAATTATGTTTTTATCTAAATCTATGGAGAAAATTATTAGGTAATATCATCCATCATCTTAGTTTATCCTTTTTCAACTAAAACAACTCATGGCAGTGTCCATGACCTCTAGTAGTTGTGTGGAAGGATTGATGTCCTTACGAGTATAAAGAGCATGGATTTGGTGTGGATGGAAGGGTATATGTGCTCATTGTGGTGGATGCTAAGCCTAAATCTCAAGTGAGTGCTTCTAAAGCTAATGCTTGATCTTGTCCATGTTCTGAATAACTCGTCATTGTAAAATGGAGCTAAATTATTTTTTCATATAAATAGAATGTGAAATAGTAAAAAATGAATGTAAAAACTGATGAAAAGGAAAATCAACAATCCCTAATACATTTAAAAATAATAATATGGGTATGGTGGTCAACTAATATTATCTAGTAGACTAAATAATCTCATCGAGAATCCCTTCACGATATAGGGGTAGTTGTTTCTATCATTCTTGGATAGTGTCCATAATGGAATAAGGGGTGGGTGGTTCAACTACTAGGGTCAGTGTTATGGTTCTAAAATGATGCTCTTGGGTAGGTGGTACCGAGGTCCTGATCTATAGTGTGGCCTTGTGTATGGTTGATGAATAAAAAATTAGAACCTTGGTGGATGAAGTGGTTGTTTGGTTCATTACCCACCTGGATTAATCTATAAGTTATTCCTAATATATAGTATATTCGAAGTGTTCATATGGATGGTCAGCATAGGTGGTGGGTGCGGTGGTAGGGGTAGAAGAGGTGGGGCCAGCATGGACTACTGGTGGTTAAGATACTTTAGGAGACGAGGGTGGTGAAGGGGTGGGGAAATGGTAAATATCTACAAAAGGGATGTGAATATTCTCATAGATTCATTTGTGATTTTCAAGGATATAAAGCTACATGGACCATAAATCCATCGGGAAGAAATGGGTGTGTAGAGAAATAGTGGATGTAGTGTTTGAACTACTATTAACTTATAGGTGACTATTCTATGGTCTGTAAGTATTCAAAACCTAAGTGTATTAATCTTATATTAGAAGAAAAAAATTCCAAGGCTATTCATTATAGCCTAATCTACTCTAATAAAGTCAGGGTCATTCATTCGACCTTCCATGTCACAAGTTGCTCGAATAAATTGGGTAGAGAGTTGTTGTTCAACCTAATTACTGTACATCAGATTACCTAACTGAGAATTAGAGGTTAATTAAATTCATATACCCATACACTCAACCCATACCGTAGGCAGTTTATCCACTAATGATAAAATTGATTTCATATAGATAATGAATTAAAATAATGCTTAACAATGCCGGAAAAAATCGAGAATAAATAATTGAAAAACCAAAAAAAATTTAGAATAACCATAAAATTGGAATTCAATCTATTATGATCAATTTAAATATAAAAAATAAATAAAATTAAAACAACTGCTTACTATGAATAAGAATGATAATTACTTTAGAAAAAATTCCGTGTATGGTTGATGCTTAAAATAATGAACATGTAAAGAATAATGTCGAAGATGGAATAAAATGAAGAACGTAACTGAAATAAATCCATTATTCTTATAATAAAGTAATATAATAAAAATAAATGAAACAATTCATGTCATTTGGAAGAGGGAGTAGAATGGAATGATATAAGATTGAAAGAAAAAAGTTTTTTGTGCTTCGAATCCTATGCATTTGTAATGATAAATTGTTTTCTCCATGAATTTTGAATCTATACATATCCCACATGAATCTCATCCTGGATTTGAAACATTGACTCTTTTTAGGTCGTGTAACTAGATGTCCTTTTGTGAAACCTCCATCATCTAGATCATTTTAAAAGGAAAACATTATTTGAACTCTGCATCTTATGAACTATTCATTGTTGTAGTGTAACGATGGTAAAAATCGTGAAACATTCCACGACTTTTAAATTAATATTTTCTTCAATTCACTTATTTCATCATGTGGTTAATTGATAGTACACGTCATATAATCTGTTTTAGATCATGTAATTGGAATTTTTTCTTCTTTTATACATTTTTCTCTTTTGAAGATTGAAATCCTAATTTCTGCAATAAAAAACACATACTGGGTGCACTATCAAGTAAATGATTTAAAATCCATAATAAAATTTAAAAAATAAATATATGATTTAATATAATCAATTTCAAACATAATATTCACAATCATGGTCTTTATCTTATTTCAGACACAACATAAATATTGATAAAAAATGAATACCTCAATCATTTACAATTAAATTTGTTTAGTAACAAACCTCAATACGATCTGAATGTTTGTTATGATAGGTATAAATGACACAGGTGTCAACGAAAAAATATGATCAATACATATTATGCAGTTGTAGGCTTTGAATCCTCTCAGTAATGGGAAGAAATACTGAATTATGAATCAAAATTGGTATGAAACCAAGTAACTAGTCAATTAACAACAATTTAAAAAATCTATATATTTAATAAAACGACAAGTCATGGAAATATATCTAAAATTATAACTGGGGAAGAAAACGGATTATAACAATTTTCAATTAATATATTAATTTTATTTAAATTCTTATACCAAGTTTTTGGTGTAAATCATGATTTAAAATGAAAAATGCCTCATTAAAAATTGAGACCAGAAAAAAAAAATTTAAGTGTATTGATTGTGAAAATATAAAAACTCCCCCATATGTATAACATCATAATGTCTATACTGTCCATGGATGGACTATGAGAGGGTTATGGATGATTATCCTTTGATTAATAAAATTTAAATATAAAACATAAAGACTGAGGGAATTGAGTTCTCTCTATAAAAAGTGGTATGATAATGGGAAACATAGACTGTCTTGATTTTATTTGGAATTGGGATACCTATAAAATTGGTTTGAAACACAAATCCTACACTGAAGAAAGAATTAGTCCACAATTGAGAATCATGTGTAAGTAATAAAATAGGTAGGTTTATGGTATTATGATAAATGAAGTCATATTTTATATAATTATATCCATGTTTCAATAGTACAATATAAAGTGAATCATGACAAAAATAGTGAATTGATTTCTGAATTACATTCATCATAACGTCCCAAATGACAAAATAGAAAAAATATGTTTTGGATTGCATAAATTTATAAAAAAAGTATATCATCTTCAAAATGGATGGATAAAATTATTCTACAATGTCATCCATCAGTATACAATATCATATTTCAAATGAAACTACTCATGGAATGGTCCTTGACCTCTCAGAGTTTTTTGGAAGGATTTAGGACCTTTTGAGCATAGAGAGCATGGATTTGGTTTGGATGGAAAGGTATTTGTGCTCTTGGTGGTGGCTGCGGAGCATGAATCTCATGTGAGTCCTCTTGAAGCTAAATTTCAATCTTTTCCATGTGATAAATTACTTGTTGAACAGGTAAAAATGGTGGTATAGTTGTCTGAAGAACCATAGATGAAACAGATGAGCAAGACATGGCTATTAAAAAACTGTAAATATGTCATAAATATCCATGTAAAATGGAGCTAAATTAGTTTTTCATATAATGATAAAGTGTAGCGGTACAAAAAAATGGAAAAACATACCAAAAGGAAAGAAACAATATTTGATACATATGATCAAAAGAAATATGGGTATGGTTGTCAACTATGATAATATAGTAGGCTAAAACAATCTCATTGAGCATCCATTCTTGATCCAGGGGTAACTATTTCTATCCACCTTGGTCAGTGGAAATAATGGAAGATGGGGCTGGTGGGTCAGCAAGTCGGGTGAGTGTTGTGGTTTTGGAAATATGCTCTAGGTTAGTTGGTGGGGAGGTATTTATCAATAGTGTTTCCTTGTGTACGGTAGATGAATCAAACAACGGATCCTTGGTGTATGATGTGGTGGTTTGATCCTTGTACCACCTCTCTTGCTCTAAAAGTTATTCCTGCTTTGTAGAATATTCGAAGGGTTTAAATGGAAAGTCAACCTAGGATATGGGTGGGTTTGGAGTGGTATAAGAGTAGGGGACAACATGAGTTACTAGTGGTTGAGATGCTATGAGAGATGAGTGTGGTGGAGTTGTCAGGAAATCAGAAATATCTTCAAAAGAGACGTGGAGATGCTCAGAGATTTATATATGTTTACCAAGGATGCAACAATGCATGGCCCATAAATTCATTAGGAAAGAATGTGTGTGTAGAGATTTATTGGATGACTTTTTTGTAGAGGTAGGGATATACACGGTATGAGCTAGAGATTAAGGGGTGGGTGAAGCAAGAATAGGGTCTGCTGGAGGATCTCATGTTTCCTCAAAAGCTACTTCATAGACTCCTAGAACCAATCGGTAGGTGTCACCGTCCCTAACTATAAGATGTATCTTTGGTAGCATCATAAAATTTATGGACTCCATCTATCTAATGGATTTGAGTGGAAGAGATGTTTCAAACACTCCAAGATGGAAAGCTATGTGAGTGATGAAGGAACCTCCCATCAGTGTACCTATAGTCATGTGAGTGTGATCTCAGTAGTAAAATGCGAACAGAGAATCCATGTTGTTGGATTGTCATCCCATGGATGCATCTAGAATGATTACATCCATCTGGCTCTCACATCCACGAGATTATTCTAGGGTGAACTAGACAAGTGTCATGGTTCTATGCAAGATACAGAGTGGTGGGACCCCAACATGGGTGTATTTGGTAATATTGGGATCATGCTCAGTGTGATAATTTTGCGTGATAATCCACTAGAGTTACTTTTCATCATACCTCGTAAGATCAAGCTAAAGGGTATGAAATAACAAAAAAGTTGAGAATTATTATGTTTGAATACCAATGACTATCTAAATAATAGTAAATGAAATATCATGGTGTTGGTCACCAAGTTTGAATTCGAGGTTTTCCATTGTGACCTCCATTTAAAACAAAAAATCTAGGAACAACTCCTTGTACATATCCTTATGTACTCCAATACTTCAAGAAATATGATGATGGGTGAGGACTTGGTGGATCGCATTGCCTATATGGTGGTGGGAGAGAATGGCCAGGTCGATGGTTTTTTGTGATAATAGTATTTTACTGTATCCAGTTTACATATACCTGATGTGTGGCATTTTATAAGTGAAGGATGTAGTGAAAATGTAGGTTGTCATCACAAGAAGCTACATAGGAGTTGGATAGGGAGTCTCACTGAGTAGTGGGCTCGACACGAGCTATAGTGGGAGGCAGGGGAGATGATACCCAAGAGAACGACCTAAGTCATCCCTTGTTCTACACTTAGTTATAAGTATTTTTGAGAGCACACATGACAACACTTCATCAAATTGGCGTCGTTTCCGAGGAGCTAATTGGTTGTTTACATTACTTTTTCTATTTTAAAATTTTATTTAGTTTCCAATTTTAAAAAAATAAAAAAAAAATTCATGATGCATTCATAATTAAACTATTCTTCATTGAACAACTACTCATAGGTTCAACAGGAAGAAACTTACTACACTAAGGAGGCCCTCCAACGAAGTGTCGATGCGCTGATATAACGGTCAAGAAAGTTGAATGTTTCATAGCAACATGGATCTCATTGGAAGATTTGATGGCCATGGTTGATGAACTCCAAGCTGACATAAAAAGATTCAAGGCCAAGAAGGAAGTGCCACTAGTCTTTTCTGATTTCACTGAAGTCATCCATGATGTCGGATCTAAACATGCGGTGGAGGTTCCCTACTACTTACCTCCATCCATTGAAGATCAACTCCAAAAGGAACATTCAATTGAAGATGAGATTAAAGTCTAACTGACTCCGGGAGATGATACAACCTTAAACTCAAACTCATTTAATTTTATAGAAAATAATTTCACTATCACCCCTAATAGTTTTGAATTTTCAGATTCGGCCATCACATACCATGCCTTGGAGGATGATGAGGGAAAAGAAATTTTACCTTTTGAGGAACATTTAAATCTCCTGGAACACACTTAATATTAACTAGGTGGAGCACAAGAAGGGAAAGGGAATGTTTCACAAGTGGAAACAAATAAAGAGGAGGCTCCCTACATCATCCTACCCCTGCCATGCAAGCAATACCAAATTGTGATAGGGGCGGATATGGTATACTCTGCCAATGGATTCCTCCTTGACAAGAACAAATATCTTAAAGCTGGGAAGATCCACTTGTGGTTATTGAAATAAAAGAAGCCTCATCCAACAACAAATTATGGATAAAAGTTGGTAATGCCCTATGGAGGCAGTTAAAGATTCCAGGGCCCACTTGGGGGATCATACAAAGATTTATCTTTACATTCTTTCTAGTAATTTATATTTCAAATCCAGTATTAGGAGATTGTCTAGCATGTGGCCCCATCCCTCTTTTCATTTTGATCTTAAATGAAATGATCCTTGTGATTAATTGAGTAATTATTTATTTGTACGGTCATGAAGGCAGAAGGAAGCCACGAGAATTAGAAGAAGAGGAACGAATCATTATTTCAAAAGGGAGTTGACATTTTACAATAATCATTTAAACTCGAATTTTTTTGTCCAAAACATATTTTGAGCTTTAAGGAATATTCATATCACTTTTCACATATCAATTGATTTTGAAAGATCTTAAATGATTTTTGAAATAATGGATTTTAAATGATTGTTGATATGAATTCTTTTCCCTTGAAATGGAATTTCAATCATTTTAATGATTTTGACTGATTTTTTAAATCCATGCCCAAGAAACACGGAATCAAAATATTTTTCCAATCCTGTGAGGTATTCTAACCAATATTTATCTATTCTTGATATTACCCACACTTTCTTGATGGAAACATGAATTTTGTGTGAGAACCAGAATTTGTGAATATTATCTTTCAATGATTTGAATTTCATGGAATGTATATGATATGATTGAGGTATATCTTTGGCTAGCCACATTTTATCTTGACACCCACCTTTACATTTATCCCTCATAATCCCTTAGATGCCATGAATTGCCTTATAGGTTTATGCTAAATTACATCCCAATTTTTCCTTACCTACATGCTCATTTAGTGTTTTCGCATGGTTATTTCAAATTTGATTGTGGGGGAAGGGCCTTTCGTGTGCATTCATTGGGATTGGTATCATTTATGGGCTGTGTGAGGCGTGTTACAATACTTTGGGTAGTGGATAATAAGAGAATTGGGCATGTGTCGTCATTTCATTGAGCTTTATTTGTTTCATCCATATCTCTTTCAAAAAAAAGAAAAGGAATAAAATTGAGATGTGCTTGAATTACTCATTTTATATTCCTTTATGACTCATTTCCCTCTCAAAAATCAAGGGCATTAATTTTCATTCACTCATTGTATTCAATTTTCATCTCATCCTCCATGAAAAAAAAGTTTGGCATTTCTGGAGCTTTGAAAAAAAGGAGAATTTAGATGATATCATTCATTATAATAACTTCTTGGCTCAGCTTCCATGTCAGAAAAGGTTGTGGATTTGTTTCTCAAATTTTCATGTTGGATTTAGTGAGGAATTTCTTGTGTTTTCACTTTAATTAATGTTGCATTTTACTTAAAAGTCCAACCTCCTCTTTCTAGCCTGAAACTTTTTCAATCATTTTATCACCAACCCTAATCCACAGAATCATTTGAACCATTAATTAAAGCCCTAATGATTGAATTCATTTTCATGCTTCACGATGTGGAGAACTGATAATTTTCATAAGCCTATGGTGATACATGTGATTTCCAAGTATGAGCATAACTCTAGAATAAATTTCTCTTGAGGGAAGAGTGACATTAAATTAAATTTGAGGTTGGTTGTGATTGTGACATGTATTTATTTATGAGGTTGAACAAATTTTTATGATTGAAATGAAAATGAGAGAGGCTTTTTCTTCATATATGATACATTATGGAATTCTATTTTGTATAAGATCATTGATATATTCTCATTTTTGATTGTGGTGTGGAATTTGATTTGGATGTAAGATGATTGCCCTAGAGTGCAATGTTTAAGTGTGGAGGAGTGATGAAGCTAATATTTTCATATATTTTATATTATAAATCATTGTTTATAATCCCACCATAGTGTTATTTTATGATAAATTGTCACATTTTTAGGTTGTAGTGTTATTTTGAGCCTAATTGTGAAGAATGACTAATTCAGGATTTTTGACAGATTTTTACATCAAGGGTATTTTGGTCACTTCCTGAAAAATATTATTCCCGATTTTCTGATTCAAATTTTGTTAGAATCCTTATTTTATTGCCTACACATTTTGCTTCTGTACCGGGAGATGATTCGGCCATCTAAAGGGTCTAAAAATTCATTGAACATGGAAAGTTTTCTTGGTGAACAGCTTGGACACCACCAATATAACAGAACCCAAATGCGGCCTATACACATAAAAATTATGTGTTTCCACCTAGGATGAGGCGAAGCCATCAAGAAACGATCGTAAAAGAAATTTGGGGAATTTTGGATGTCATTAAGGTGGAAATTAAATGGCATACCTTTGGACGAACCATCCCGGAAGCTTCGTCAAGAAATAGAAACTGAGAATTAAAAATTCCTAACTCCTTCATAATATTTCCATATTTTCTGAAAATTTCAGGAGAGACGGAAAAGATATTTTTGAACAACATTTGTTAAGTGTGGATCACATAAATAGGTCATTTATGGGGCCTATAATGCGAAAACTTTCAATGGTCGAATTCTTCCTATAATAGGAGGCCCTTACCTACTTACCAAAGCTTCCCATTCTTCATCCCATTCCTTCAAGGCACAAAGAGTACATATCCACTGAGGGAGGCCGGCCGCAAATCTTACCCCTTTTTTTAATTTATTTATTTTCTTTATTTTTTGTTTTTAATTGTAATTTATATATCTAATAAATTCATGCATTGTTTTTATTTTTGTGTCCACTAATTCACCCTCTTTTCTTACTCTCATCTTACAATTGTGAACTATAATACTCATGATCATGAGTAACTAATCTGAGGAATATCCTGAGGGGGTAATCAGGTTCCTGAACCCACGACCATGTTTTTAATATTCTTTAGTTAATTATAAGGTTAATTTATAGTGCTTGTAATCCTCACTGTGGTTTTCGAAAGATTAACTTCTTAATCTACAACCATTTTCCCTCGATTGAGGAGGTTGATGGAGGGTGTGCTTGGAGATCGCTATGTAGACATTTCATTCATAAACAGTGTAGAATATGGTGTTCACTCATATGATGGAGTGTGCACACTAAGAATCATTGAAACATGATAGTGAAGGTGCTCCCTGAATATACTCTCGGGAGAAATTTCTTTCTTCCATAATTCCATTCTATTTAGCATTGCATGGTAATTTATAATTGAATGTTATTTTCCTTTTAATTTTTATTTAAATTATTTTATTTATTTCAAAATACCTAAAATGAAAAAAATAATTACTTATTAGGTGAATTATATTAAGTGAGTGAATAACTGAAAAGAATCCTCAAGAGAACGACCTATGTCAGCCCTTATGCTACACTTAGTTATAAATATTTTTGAGAGCGCACACGACAATGCTTCATCATTATGTTTCTCTTTATTTCCATGAAAATTACCTAGTAATATATCTAACATTGTGTTGGATATTTTAGCCATTTTATGATCTTGGTTTTGATGTGCCGCCCATGGATTCTACATTTCTGTTTCTTGGGTGTCTATCCTCTGATATACCTTTTTAACAAAGGATGAGAGTATATTTTCTTAATTATTTTAATAAGGTATGAATTTTTATTGAGGTCTTGTTAGAGGTGGAAGAAATTGTTATTGTTCTCATAGAGGAAAGAGTTTTTGTGCCCGTAGTTGTGGTGGTTGGGGAACATGATTTATTGGTGGCTATCCTGGTGGTCCTTGTTTACTAAATAGTGAATGGCTACTTCTATGTTTATAATACTTCTAATTATTCCACTGGTGTTTTGGTGCGGGCCTCTAATGAAGATATTGTTGTGGATATTGGAAAAAATGAATTGTTGATTGTAGTTAACATAATTAATAACCATGTTTTCTTTGTTCATCAAAATATATTGGGTATTATTGAAGAAAATGCAGAACAACAATCATTTAACATGATTATACTAACATTATTGGATTTGGTGTGTGGGTTTAGTAGGTAGTACAAACGATTCATGATTTTTGGTTAAGGGTTCTACTTTTATAGATAGTGGTGTAGTCTCTTCAATTTCGTGGATACCAAACCAATATGGCCCATGATTAATCAACCATAAGCTATAATTTTCTGAATCTTCATCCATAAGATCTCTTCTGGATTATGGTTTCTAGAACAATAGACTTCCATCAATGGAATCATAAAAGTTTATTCACTATTTTGGATGGAAGCCTTGAAATAATATCTGGAGCTGGATCCATATGTCTAGTCCATGGTGTGGCCATTTTATCATCATTCACTTGAATCTATATCAAAATCCAAATGTTAATTCTTTATTAATCCAAGTAATGTTTTGTATATCATTCCCAATCTCCCATGTCTAGATTAGTGGGATGTGTTTGTCTAATATCTTACTAGATAGATCATCCCAAGTAATTATTGGCTCAGGAGCTTGACCTTTGAGAGAATATTTTGCTATGTCTCTTAATTAGAATGGAATAACTCCAACTATTATTGAATCATAAGACATTTCATCATTTTGATAGGTTTCACATACTTCCAATAAGTTTGAAATGTGTTCATGGGTACCATCACTTTGATGTCGACTAAACTAGACCATATAATGGATCGCGTGAATGAGTCTTGGATTTATTGTTATGGAGTGAGTTAAAATAGGAGGGATCCCAATAAATAGAATATCACTATGGATTCATGGTAAGCCACAATCCATGACAATGCTTCATGATGCTTCGTCTTCTCTCCAAGAACAAATAGTTTCATATTTTGATGGTTTGGCGTGTTGGGCTGATTTTGACACACATGATTTCGATGGTCTACCATTTGTGAATGGAAGCGTTCTAAGAGATATCCTTTGATTTCAATTTCAAAACACAACTTTTACTATGTTTCAAGGATCCTTAAATGATTCAAAGGGCCCTGATTCATGTACTATTCCACAACAACAATAGATGTAGTGGAGTTTAAAATAATATGGAAAAGAAAAGGAAATGTAAATGGGGAAAGGGAGAGGTAGTCCATGTTTTTTTTGTTATAGGCTACCATGCAAAGAAAAAAAATGTATCCATAAAAACAACGCCAAAATTTTACGGTCCTCTAACCATTGAATTAGTAAAATTGTATATAGTTATATTATATAATTTCTTCACCAAACTATAATTTTTTACTAAGGATTAATATAGTTAAAGTGTGGGGACTATCACATAGGGTACGAGAGCTGGAAAATAGGTACATATGTATTAGAAACCTATATATAAAAGTACTCAAGAGTTTCATTGTGTTTAAAACATTGAAAACATGATTATATGTTGTTTATATGTAAGGAAAAGATAAGGGTACATTGTTGTGTTTAAGATAAAATATAATTAATATCTTATATTGGTATTGTAACACCCCAGGATTTTATGAAAAATATTCTTCTTAATTTCATTAATGTATTGTGTTGTACTCTAAACCAAAAGGAGCTTGCACAACATGCATACTTGACTTGCCTTTCATTACACGCAATCGTGACCTTCCTTGATAGCATGTGTAGTACGCAATACCGAGTTTCACTAAACAACAATATGCTATTAAAATATTATTAAAACTAGCTGTTATGAATAGTAATAACCACTTTTTGAAATTTTGAAATTTTATTTTTCAAAATGGAATTCATTTATGGATTCGTAATATCGAAATTAGCTTAGGGTGAAATTTTGGTGATTTTTGAATAACTTTCATATTTTGATGAATAATGAAAATTACTAAATTTTAATTAAAAACAACTTTTTCAATCGAAATAATTAATAGTGATAAATTATTAATTTGAGTGGTTTTAAAGTATATTTAGAATATATTTTTACAATTTAATACAATGTTGGTCATTGGATGTAATTTCACATTTAAACCAGTTATAAACATGTTTCAATCTTTTGATAGTTATTATCTCTTAAAAACACGCCTTTTGTTTTGACGACAAGAATTAATTTTAAAATTAATAAATGCAACTGATATGTTTTGAATTTGTTAAAATAGATATTATTTTTAAGTTCATAATATCAAATATATCTTAGGCCTAAGTTTTGGTATTTTTCAGAATACTTTCATTTTTTGATGAATAGTGAAACCACTAAGTGGTAGTTAAAAAACTGAATTTTACAAAAAACATAATTTTACCGCTTCTGTGAGTGGAATTTCAAAACTCCGAGAGAAACGGTTGATGTCAGTAAGTAAAATGTGGTTCAATGAGATGAAATTAATTTTTTGGGTGAATAGTAACTTTTTTACTTTTTTTTACCACGGTTAAAAGTAAATAGGGTAATTAAGGGTAGAAATGATATTATTATTACCCTAACACATGTCCTAATTCTATTGGATAAGTGTAATTCGACCAAAAACAACCTTATGAATATAATATGACCATTTAGGACCACTTGGATTAGATTATGACATTTAATATTATTTTATTTAATGAATAGTTAAAATAGTTAAAACCAATGTTTAATAACTAAAACATTTTTAGTATGGGGTTATACATAAGATAAATTCGACTATAAATATTCATTAGAAAGATAAAACTATTTACTACATAATTAAATTTTATTTTTAATTTTTAGACATTAAATAAATTAATTTATTTATGACACAACGATGATGCAGTAATTACCCTTTTAAGGAAATGTTAACATAATTGATGTTATAAATGCTCAAATAAAGGTAATTTGATACATTTTATGAATTACACTAATTTTGTAGGTTACTATGATATATTATTGTTGATTTAATCAACTTGTTTGGAACATATAATTCTGTTATGACTTTCACAAAAATCATATATCAAATAGTGTCAAAATTGACACAAAATAGTTTTTACATCCAATATTATATTATTAATTGTTATTTTATTCCTAAAAATCTAAGGATCGTCCAAATGACTTAGATAAGGATATATATATTAATAATAAACAATTTGGGTCTCTTTTGGCATGTCATAGTAAGTGTATTAACCATATAGTGTAAGAAAACAAAAAGTCACGGTAAATGTTAAATTATTTAACTTAGAGTTAAATCTAATTGATAATGTTAAAATAATAACCTAAACTTGTCTAAATCCTATTGGATGATAGGATTTAGACCCATCCCCACTTTACATTCGAAATAAGACCCTATGGAACCATTATAAACCGATTTTGACTTTAATATAAAATAATATTTTGAGATATTCCTAAGGTGCCCCTCTCCTCCCTTATAAAAGGGCACCTCCTCCCCCTCCTCCACACATCAATTTGAGAACTCAAGCTCGGAAAAACCCTGCCAAAATCCCTTCTCCACTTCCCTAGAATAATCCTAGAGGTCCTGGTATTCTCCAAAGACCAATCTTAGTTCCCTATGTGGAGGATTCAAAGAGGCGTTTCAAAGAAGAGGTAATATCCATTACCGGTCTTTTCAATTTCTTTCTTTTTCAACTTCTTCTTCTTTAGTTGTTTCATGATAAAGTAATAACATCAGTATTTCTTATATACTGATATGTTATTATAAATATGAAACAACTCTAATTAACCTTCTATCCATCCTACGGAAAAAGGAAATCACCGCGCGTGCGTACGTACGGAATACCGTCTCCATGCCATGGTGTAATCTATTTTCCGCCACCACCTTAATTGGATCGGTATAATGGTGTAATGAGTAACTATATATGATTATTATAAAGTGATATTGATACTGAAATAGTATACATACACTTCAACACAATTCCACGTCCATGGGAACGATATCATCGCTCGTGCGTACGTACGGACTACCGTCTCCACGACGCGATGAGACACATTCTCCATGATTAACCATTCATGAATGATTATAATGTATATATAATAAGTACTAATGAAATATATGACATAATAATGATACTGGATTTATGTATATTTTTATGTATGTCATCTACTTAATTCCATTCAATTCAATAAGGAAACGAAAACAGCGTTCATGCGTATGTACGGACTACCGTCTCCATGAACGGTGTATTTCATTCCATTTATCGATATATTATATATATATATTATGAATATATATTATATATAAATCATGTTTTACATTATGGATTTAAGTAATCATGATCCAAGTAATCATATTAATAATTACAAGTTAAAAACACGAACAACAAATGAGATGATTTTACCCAAAACGCTACTTTAACATGATTTCACAAACGAACGGGTAATATAAAGTCATAAGTGGACCATATATGATATAATAACAATGAATATTATTCTGGAATAAATCAACAACATGATTTAAATCATTATACAGGAGGTTCGGACACTTACGAAGCAAATCAGACCTAAGGTAAGGGAAATATCACAATCTCATTTTTATCCGAGATTGTTTATACTTTGGTATTTACTGGGGTGTATTTTATCATCCACATCCATGTTTCCCCAATATGTAATATTTATATCTTTCTACAATAGTTTATATCCAATTTTACCCTTCAGTGAGTTTTTAGTAAAGGATATGAAAGGAATCTTTTGTCATTTTTCGTACGAGGTACTTTTTCACTTTTCCGACAAAAGTACGAGAAGAATGTTTTTTTCAACTTATACGGCATGACTGGACTTTTAAAACAAAATTTCCAAGAATCTACCTCTACAGGTTTTCAAGTTTTTTTTAATCAACTTCTTTTATTTTAAAATTGTATGACATGTTAAGAAAGGAAAATTGTTTTTGAAGCAGAAATAATATTTTCCTCAAGAATGGTGTTCAAGTGTTTTATCAAAATTATTTTCCATCTAAGATAATAAAGGGTTCTGTTTTTATCCCTATTATTACATTGATTTGATTATGTTGTGATGGAATTATATTTTTATGAATTCCTTTATCTTATATGAATTGTTTTATGATGCCACGATGTTTAAGATTCCCATTTTTATTACATGGGTTATGAAATGATGTGTGATTTATGATTTTGTGGCACACATAAGAATGGTATCATTATGAGATTGGTGGGACCTATATCTCCCTCCAATGCATTGGGTAAAGATTTTATATCTCGTGAGATAGACATGGCTGGAATGGTAGGTTATACCGGTTCAGTGAAACAGGACTGAAACGAGGGTTACTCGATTCAGAAAGGGACTTTGTCCACTAAGATAGACTTGGCAATGAGTCTTGACTAGAAAGAAATGATTCTCTTTTATTATGTGTGAATGTCACAACGTTTCATGTTTTAAGTTATGATTATTGTGATTACATTTCACTGCCATAATTTATCCCATGTTATGAAATTATGATCTCTTTTGCAGGTTAAGAAATCCAAAAGTTATGTGCGTGTGTATACGATGTGATTGATATTTCTTTTGTTTACACTTAGTGAGCATTTGAGCTCACCCTTTTATGTTTTCTTTTCCCCAGGATATAAAGAAAGGGTTTAGGTAAAAAAAAGGAAAATCTTTATGGGGGATGTTGAAGATCTTTCACCATGATTAGAATATTATATTCAGAGTTTCCAAAGACACTAAACTATTACGATCCTTGTGTGTGTGTTTTGGTTATGAACTAAGTATTCTGCAAAAGTAATGTAATGTCAATGTACGTCAGGCTTCGGGTCTCTACTGTTGGTATCAGAGGAAAGGTTTAGTCAACCTTTGGAAACTAGGATGCGAGAACTTTAGTGAGATCCCTAGAGATATTTCTAAGGTATGTCGAGGGATGTCCCTAAGGTTAAGTATATGTATAGGGTATAGTCCTAGAATTGTGCTAACGATCTTAGAATTTAAACTAATATGTTAGATATTGAGGGTACTCCCCCTTTATTATGTTGTTTTCCCTAGCATGATTTTTTCCTCTCACACTATTCTTTTTGGGTTTTAGAAAATGGCTGCAAACAAGATGATTCACGATAATGGAGGATATGATGGACAATGGATTGATATTCTTCACGAGAAACCAAATGAAATGGGATTTGGAAGTCCAAACATCATTATAATGCCGAATCAGCAATATCATAATATGATCAATAAAGTAAAATTTGGTAAGTTTCCTGACTCGGCTAATAAGAGAAAGATGGAGTTTCATGATGATCATAGAGGAAAGAAAGTTCAATTTCCCATATGTAAATCATGTGGGAAGAGGCATCAAGGAGAATGTTTCAAAGGAACTGGAAGATGATTTGGGTGTGGAAAAGAAGGACACAAAGCCAGTAAGTGTAAAGGAAAAGGTTCAGTTAACACCAGGGATGAGGATAATGGTATTTCTATGACATCAGCAATGGTTAAATGTTTTAAATGTGGAATGTACGGGCATTATGCAAACCAATTCCCTAAGGGAAAGTCTCATGAAGTGAATCAGTATGTTCGTATGGGTAGTATTTATGTGGATGATGATGAAGAGACTACAAATGATATGTGAGATGAAAGAATTGTTGAAGCTCGGTCAATGGTTTAAGAATGTAGTGGAATGATTACATGTTTATCATGTGTAATGTTGTATAAGTAATCTCATGATACTATGGAATAAAGAGACATATATGGATTGTTACACTGTTGTCTTTCCTTGAGTTTTGAAAGTGTATGATTAATGGTACAAGTATCCATGAATGGTTATTCAGATATTTTTGGAATGCGCATAATGAAGGGATAAGGAGAAAATTAAAAGTTTGATAGTATTCATGAGCTCATGACTGATATAAGGAGAAGGTTATATCATGGTTTGAGTATATCGAGTTTTTGGATTTTGGTATGTGGAAAGAGTTAACTTTTGACAGCATTCTTGTTTTCACTAAGGTTTAATGGGTATTCATTTTTTTCAAGAGAATACAGGATTAAGGTATTCACATGATTGGAATGTGACCAACAAGATATATGAAATATTTTAGATAAGCCTAAAGATTGGAATGGATTATGTTGACATAAGTTAGTAATGTTTAAGGATAGATCTTTTGATATTATTTATGTGATGTTATAATAATGTAGTTTTAGAAAATGGACAACCTCTAGGATGGGTGACAACCCATCACGTCGGACAAGGCTATGGGAATCGAACCCACAACCGAAGTGCGACTGGCCTTTATCGCCTACCACATGCCTACAAGAAGTCCGTGTTTAGTAGAAACTAGTTTTATTATATTAAGCAATATGATATATAAAGTATAATTCCATTTTAGGAACCATATATGATTAATCTCACTATAGAATGACTTATGTATATTTAATAACTTTTGCTAACCTTTTGTTTGAGATTGATGGAATGACCCGTCATTCTATCACATGATCTGCTAACACGTCACGAATAACAAATTCAACTTCATTTATTTATGATATGAGGTGGAAATTGTTCAAGGCACGAACAACAGTGAGATTGTACCAAAATAAAGTAAGTATTTATTCTAATTCAAATTCTTCATCTTTAGGGAAATGATCTTGAAAACCAAAAATGTTGTCCTAGTGCTCTTATATATGATTAATCGGATGGTACCATATATCGTCACAAATTTATGGATTTGTGATTGTTGGATTTTCTATAGCCATGTTCTCTACCACTCTCCATCAGAACATGATGGTTAGATTTCTCTTCCATATCCATATTTTCACCTATGTGGAAACCCAGTGATTAGTTTATTTGGGTAACCGTTACGTTTCATACATTTATTTTTAAAGATTGGTTTTGGTATTCCTTTTTACGATGTGGGTTTGTATTAAAGATACTTTGGAATAGTAAACCATTTATAACCCCGACGAATTTCAAGGGAGAAATTCATTTTATGGGGGGTAGAATGTAACACCCTGAGATTTTATGAAAAATATTCTTTTTATTTTCATTAATGTCTTGTGTTGTACGCTACACCAAAAGGAGCTTGCACAACATGCATCCTTGAATTGCCTTTCATTACATGCAATCACGACCTTCCTTGATAACGTGTGTAGTACGCAATACCGAGTTTCACTAAACAACAATATGCTATTAAAATATTATTAAAACTAACTGTTATGAATAGTAATAACCACTTTTTGAAATTTTGTAATTTTATTTTTCAAAATGGAATTCATTTTTGGATTCGTAATATCGAAATTAGCTTAGGTTGAAATTTTGGTGATTTTCGGATAACTTTCATATTTTGATGAATAGTGCAAATTACTAAATTTTAATTAAAAACAACTTTTTCAATCGATATAATTAATAGTTATAAATTATTAATTTGAGTGGTTTTAAAGTATATTTAGAATATATTTTTACAATTTGATACAATGTTGTTCATTGGATGTAATTTCACATTTAAACCAGTTATAAACAAGTGTCAATCTTTTGATAGTTATTATCTCTTAAAAACACACCTTTTGTTTTGACGACGGGAATTAATTTTTAAATTAATTAATGCAACTGATATATTTTGAATTTGGTAAAATAGAAATAATTTTTGAGTTCATAATATCAAATATATCTTAGGCCTAATTTTTGGTATTTTTCTGAAAACTTTCAATTTTTGATGAATAGTGAAACCACTAAGTGTTAGTTAAAAAACTGAATTTTTCATAAAACATAATTTTACCGCTTCTGTGAGTGGAATTTCAAAAATCCGAGAGACACGGTTGATTTCAGTATGTAAAATGTGGTTCAATGAGATGAAAATAATTTTTTGGTGAATAGCAACTTTTTAATTTTTTTTACCACGGTTAAAAGTAATTAGGGTAATTAAGGGTAGAAATGATATTATTATTACCCTAACACATGTCCTAATTCTATTGGATAAGTGTAATTCGACCAAAACAACCTTTTGAATATAATATGACCATTTAGGTCCACTTGGATTAGATTATGATATTTAATATTATTTTATTTAATGAATAGTCAAAATAGTTAAAATAAAAGTTTAATAACTAAAACATTTTTAATATGGGGTTATACATAAGATAAATTGGACTATAAATATTAATTATAAATCTAAAATGATTTCCTACATAATGATATTTTATTTATATTTTTTAGACATTAAATAAATTAATTTATTTATGACACAACGATGATGCAGTAATTACCCTTTTAAGGAAATGTTAACATAATTGATATTATAAATGCTCAAATAAATGTAATATGAGAATTTTTATGAATTCCACTAATTTTATACGTTACTATTATATATTAGTGTTGATTTAATCAACTTGTTTTGAACATATAATTCTTTTATGACTTTCAAAATAATCATATATCAAATAGCGTCAAAATTGAAACAAAATAGTTTTTAAATCAAATATTGTATTATTAATTTTTATTTTATTCCTAAAAATCTAAGGCTCGGCCAAATGACTTAGATAAGGATATATATATTAATAATAAACTACTTGGGGTTCGTTTGGCTTGTTATAGTAAGTGTATTAACCATATAGTGTAAGAAAACAAAAAGTCACGGTAAAAGTTAAATTATTTAACTTAGAGTTAAATCTAATTGATAAGGATAAAATAATAACCGAAACTTGTCTAAAGCCTATTGGTTGATAGGATTTAGACCCATCCCCACTTTACCTTAGAAATAAGACCCTTTGGAACCATTATAAACCGATTTTGACTTTAATATAAAATAATATTTTGAGATATTCCGAAGGTGCCCCTCTCCTCCCTTATAATAGGGCACCTCCTCCCCCTCATCCTCACACCAATTTGAGCACTCAAGCTCGGCCAACCCCTGCCAAAATCCTTTCTCCACTTCCCTAGAATATTACTAGAGGTCCTGGTCTTCTTCAAAGACCAATCATAGTTCCCTATGTGGAGGATTCAAATAGGCGTTTCAAAGAAGAGGTAATATCCATTACCGATCTTTTCAATTTCTTTCTTCTTCAACTTCTTCTTCTTTAGTTGTTTCATGATAAAGTAATAACATCAGTATTTATTATATACTGATATGTTATTATAAATATGAAACAACTCTAATTAACCTTCTATCCATCCTATGGAAAAAGGAAATCACCACGTGTGCATACGTACGGAATACCGTCTCCACGCCGTGGTGTAATCTATTTTCCGCCACCACATTAATTGGATGGGTATAATGGTGTAATTAGTAACTATATATGATTTTTATAAAGTGATATTGATACTGAAATAGTATACATACACTTCAACACAATTCCACGACCATGGTAACGATATCATCGCTCGTACGTACGTATGGACTACCGTCTCCACGACGCGACGAGATTCATTCTCAATGATTAACCATTCATGAATGATTATAATGTATATATAATAATTACTAATGAAATATATGACATAATAATGATAATGGATTTATGTATATTTATATGTATGTCATCTACTTAATTCCATTCAATTCAATAAGGAAACGAAAACAACGTTCATGCGTACGTACGGACTACCGTCTCAATGAACGGTGTATTTCATTCCATTTATCAATATATTATATATATATATATATTCTGAATATATATTATATATAAATCATGCTTTACATTCTCGATATAAGTAATCATGATCCAAGTAATCATATTAATAATTACAAGTTAAAAACACGAACGACAAATGAGACGATTTTACCCAAAACGCTACTTTAACATGTATTTACAAAATAACGGGTAATATAAATTCATATGTGGACCATATATGATATAATAACAATGAATATGATTCTGGAATAAGTCAATAACATGATTTAAATCATTATACAGGAGGTTCCGACACTTACGAATCAAATCGGACCTAAGGTAAGGGAAATATGACAATCTCATTTTTATCCGAGATTGTTTATACTTTGGTATTTACTGGGGTGTATTTTATCATCCACATCCATGTTTCCTCAATATGTAAATTTATATCTTTCTACAATAGTTTATATCCAATTTTACCCTTCGGTGAGTATTTAGTAAAAGATATGAAAGGAATCTTTTGTCATTTTTCGTACGAGGTACGTTTTGACTTTTCCGACAAAAGTACGAGAAGAATGTTTTTTTAACTTATACGGCATGAATGGACTACTTTTAGTTTAAAATTGTATGACATGTTAAGAAAGGAAAATTGTTTTTGAAGCAGAAAGGATATTTTCCTCAAGAATGGATTTCAAGTGTTTTATCAAAATTATTTTCCATCTAAGATAATAAAAAGTACTGTTTTTATCCCTATTATTACATTGATTTGATTATTTTGTGATGGAATTATATTTTTATGAATTCCTTTATCTTATATGAATTGTTTTACGATGTCACGATGTTTAAGATTCCCATTTTTATTACATAGGTTATGAAATGATGTGTGATTTATGATTTTGTGGCACACATAAGAATTGTATCATTATGAGATGGGTGGGACCTATATCTCCCACCAATGCATTGGGTAAATATTTTATATCTCATGAGATAGACATGGCTGGAATGGTAAGGTATACCGGTTCAGTGAAACAGGACTGAAACGAGGGTTACTCGATTCAGAAATGGACATTGTCCACTAAGATAGTCTTGGAAATGAGTCTTGACTAACAAGAAAAGATTCTCTATGATTATGTGTGAATGCCGCAAAGTTTCATGTTTTATGTTATGATTATTGTGATTACATTTCACTGCCATGATTTATCCCATGTTATGAAATTATGATCTCTTTTGCAGGTTAAGATTTCCAAATGTTATGTGCTTGTGTATACGATGTGATTGATATTTCTTTTGTTTACCTTTACTGAGCATTTGAGCTCACCCTTTTATGTTTTCTTTTCCCCAGGATATAAAGAAAGGGTTTAGGTAAAAAAAGGAAGATCTTTATGGGAGATGTTGAAGATCTTTCACCACGATTAGAAGATTATATTCCGAGTTTCCAAAGACACTAAACTATTACGATCCTTGTGTGTGTGTTTTTGTTATGTACTAAGTATTCTGCAAAAGTAATGTAATGTCAATGTACGTCATGATTCGGGTCTCTACTGGTATGGTCCTAAGATATAGGTTGTGAAGCACGTGGATGTTGTATGTTTAATATAGACAAAACAACTAGTTCTCCTTTTTTGTGTCTATTCTATGGTCTGGGAGTATTCAAAACCTATGAGTATTATCCATATAATCAAAGGATAAAACTTTCCAAGGCTATTATTCATTTCCTAATCTACTATAATGAGGTTAGGGTCATTTATTCGACCTTCCATTACCAGGGTTGCTCGAATGAATTGGATAGATAGTTGTTGTTTATCCTGATTAAAATATATAAGATTACCAAATTGAAAATTAAATATTCATTAATTTCATATAACCTTACTCTCAACCCTTACCCTAGGTAGTCAATCGAATAATGATAAAATTTATTTCATACACCTAAAGAATTAAAATAATTCTTAACAATGCCAATAAAAATAGATATTAAATAATTGATAAACATGAAATAATTTAAAAAACCATCTTATTATAATTCCATCAAAGATGATAAAATTAAATTTAAAATTAAATGCAATTCAATCAAATACTTACTATGAATAATAATTAGAATGAGTTCAGAAAAAAAATCATTGATGGGTGATGTATAAAACAATGAACATGTGATGAATAGTGTCTAAGATGCAAAAAAATGAAGACAGTTACTAAAATGAATCCATGATACTTGTATTAATGTAAAATAATGAAAATACTTGAAATAATTTATTATTTTCGGAGAGGGAGTATAAGTAAATAAGATAATAATTAATGAAAATTGTTTTTTCTGCATCAAATCTATTTCATAAGTATTATATATATATAACGTAAATTAAACCACATGTGATTGGCATTCCCATCATGTAATTCAGATAAATTGTTTCCTCCATGAATCTAGAATCTATACCTATCTCACCAAAATCTCATCTAGGATTCGGAATATTAAAACCATTCATGACAGGTAACTAGATTTCAAGTCATGAAACTTCCATCGAATTGATTATTTTCTGAGGGAAATATGATTTGAATTCAACATGTTAAAAACTATTGATTGGTTTTTTTCTATGGATGGTTTACATCGTGAAAAATTATAGAAATTTGAATTCATAATTCCTTTGCTTCAATACTTTTATCATGTGGTTAATTGAAATTACATATCTTGTAATATGGTTTCAGAACATGTAATAGGCATTTTTCCCATTTCATACAATTTTATCTTTTTAACATTGATAGCCTAATTCCTATAATAAAATAATATAGTAGGTGAACTATCACGTAAATGACTAAAAATCCATAAGAAAATGTAATATATATATATATGTGTGTATATGATTTAATATTTTTAATTTCAAACATAATATCCATAATCATTGTTTTTATCTTATTTTAGACAGAACATAAATATTGATCAAAATAAGTAAATTATTTTGAAATTTGTTTTGATAGTTAAATATTTATATATATACCTTAATCTATTTCCATTTTATGTAATCTTTAGTTATATTATATTTAGTCACTAAATTAAAACCATGATTTAGCTTATATTATATGATCTCCCCATCATAATATAAGACTTTTTAAAACACGTACTAAAATATATAATTAAAGGTTTGTGAATAAAATTTTGATTTTAGTTCATTAAATATTACCAATATATATCATGTGTGGTCTACTTGATGGGTATACATGCATTCCATCCAAAAATTAAATATTTGGTGTATCCTTTGTGATTTTAATCAATATCCATTGCATCCTAAAAAAATGAATGAAAAAAATAAAAATATAGATTATATGATTAGATTGTAGTGTTTTACCCCAGTATTTCAGGCATCTAAAAGAGTCTGTTGTCTATTATTATCATCTCAAAAAACTTATTTAGCTTATTTTTTAATATAAATATATTTTTAATCCAATTTATATATTTCCATTGAAATGATACATGGATTATTGAATCCAAATAATGATATAAAGGGGTTTCCCTTTAAATATTATTAACAAAAACACTAGTATAAAATATGAATACTTATTAACATTAATGAATATATTATTTCATTTTTGATAAAACATGAAATGAAAATATACCTTATGTTTGTAATCAAAATTGATACTCCAAGCCATTCAATATTGATAATCTTATTGACAACCATGAGATGAACTACATCTATAATGAATGTTCCAAATATCAATTATTCATATGGAATGTAAAAAAAATTTACATTATTAAATGTTGTCTCTATAAAATGTTTTAATGGATCATGGATCAGCAGTCGCTCGTCTCATGGGTCTCCCGACGCCTCCTTCCCTTCTCTTATGGTTTTGGGTGCTTGCTCGAAAGAGATGTTTCCCCCCGTTTCTCGTGTTGTCCTTCTTCTCTCGTCACTCATTTTATGTCTTCTTCTACCCTCATGTTTAATTTTCCTTGTTGGTGAAGGTATCATAAAACACATACCGCCCCTTATTCTGTCAATCATGGCGCATGGGACCCCTATCTGGGTCTGGGTACTAGAGCCATAGACTACTTGGTTCCGCTTTGGTGGCGGCGCCCAATGCCCTTCTACACCACTACCACTGCTGGCCTACCCATCGTGTTTTGACTCCACTTTAGTAGAGCTCAATTCATGATCTGGGTCTACATGGGTTGGTGCTGGAGGAGTGCTAGTAGTGGTCTTATCTCGGGTTCGTCGTCGTCACAAATATGGATTGGTGATATCGGTTCTATGTCCCTGATGGTTGTTCATATCTCTCATGTTGTCAATGATATGCCTTCCGGAATGGTCCCCTTCCTGGGTCTCCATCTTCTAAACCCTGATCTGGCATCCTGTTCTGTCACTCCTTTCCCAGTCGGTCTGCCGTGCGGGTCCTCAGGAGGCTCTAGGAGGTGTGGTTCGAGTAGCTTGTGGTCTCTATGTGGTTGTCCTGCTCTTCAAATGAGGTTCGAATTAGGTTATATTTTTTAGGTAGCTGTTATTGTGGAAATTTTTACATAATTGGTGGATATTTTTAGACTGGGATGGTTTTGCAGATGTTCTATTTTCTTTGCTCTGGACATAGACTCCATGTGTGATGGATGACAAAGATTGTACTAAAGGACGCTGGTGGTGGTGATGATGTCATGAACTATGATTTTGACTGAGTTGTTTAATGAGGATGCTGATGTAGTGCGGTTGTGGTCTCCGATGACGTTCTTATAGGTGTGATGTCTCATACGGCGTTGGAATCATGACGGTGAGGTTCTTTCTGGCATGGTGTGATTTTCGGTGTGGTTCTACAGGGATGATGATGGTGCTGTAATGATAATAACATCTCATGTTTCCCAATTGCAGCGTGATTTGTGGGATTTTTTTCCGACACGATGGCTACCGCGGTGACACTATTGTCTTTTGGATTTTGAATTTGGACGGGGTTTGAATTTTGAAAGTGTTAGGATTAATATGCGCGGTTTCCACATTTCCCTCAATGTTTCTTTTTATGAATATAAAAAAATGATTTGTCCAGGAAAATTTTTTAATCGAAGAATTTTTCCTCACCACTTATAGGTTTTTCATTTGATTGTTTTTCAAAAACAAACCTCATGTATCATTATATGATTAAATGAAATTTCTCAGAATCTTCCTATATCATCATTTACTAATATAATATATTGATAATCAAGTGGAATGTGAAACATAGTGGTCAAATCTTACACTAATTCAATCCACACCCTAATTTGATATTTTGGGAATTATTTATTTTGTGAGTTATCTCATAGTTATTATACACCATACCCTCACAATAAGTATGTTCATAGGAATTATCCAATAGAAATGACATACAACTTTACCCTATAGAATTTTAGTAATATAAAATTATCTGATGTTATTCGAATAACATTTGTGAGAAGTAGAAAATAAAAAAATGAGTACCTAGGACAAGGTATGATGTCGATGGGAATGATTATTCATGAAGCTAGGGTTCGTATGGTTGTTCATGAGATGATATTTGTTCAACCATCAATTCACTTTAATCAGTTCCCAAATATTAGAATGTCGAACCCGATTAGATGAAAACATCATAAAATCATCTTTTTTTTTGTATATGATCCATTAATAATCTTATTTGTATCATCATGGTGGTATTTATTCTTGAAATATTTTCAATGAGACACTACAAACCCTAATCCTCTAACATTACCATATTATTATAGACACTTAAAGAAACTAAATGTTGGTTTTCGTCAGGTACAAAAACATTCAATTCTTGTTTCTATACTATATAAAAACATATGAACCTAAATATATATTTAAAGGTAAAATTTTTATAGTGAATAATGAGTCACTATTATTTCATAATTAAACATGTTTCACATATTTGTTTTGGTGTTTGTCATCTAGTTTACCCTCCTTATTTAAGATATAGTCCTTCAATAACAAATGATGTGGGATGGAAGTGGCTTTAAATTTTTATTCACCAATGTTTATAAAACCGAAGGAAAATATTTTGTTTCATATCACATAAAATATATAGTATTGATTTAAAATACCTACTAGCTTCTTCTCTAATTATGTGTACCCTATACTTTAAATAAGATAGGGGTAGATTTCTTTTTATGGATGAGAATTATTTTCATCACTCATTTTTGGTTTCATAAATAAACTATTTTTTATAAAATTGGATAAAATAAAGAATATAAAAGTCTATATTCTTAACTATGATAAATAGGAAATTATTTCTAATCATGATAGTTGATGAAAACATTCCACATTTCCTTTTTTATAATTTGTTTTTATGTAACTGATTGGTGGGGAATTACTTTCCCCAAACATCACCTATATTATATATTTTAAGAAGAGTTTAGAATCCTCTATCATCTTATCTGGTGGCCATTAAGACATACTTTGTATAGAAATACCAAAAATTAAATATCCCTGAAATGAATAATAAATAATTAAATCTAATGTTATATATATTATTTTTCATAAAATAAAGAATTATTAGCATAAAACTACCTTTATATCTTCCCAAAGTGTTTTATTTATTAGTGTTTGTATATGAAACCATGAATCTATATTAATAATTATATTCATCCTCATTATGACCCCAATAAAACTAATGAACATTAACTTGTTGGTATCAATAGGATGGACGCGTTAATTCCATCCAACCATTAATTGTATACCCTAAATTATTACCATGATAAATTTAGTTAACACTATGATGCTATGAAATTCTTGTAGTTTCATCAAATATGATATGGATCCACAAATAAATGTATAGTTTCACCATCAAACGTATATTCATCCCATGTATTAGTAATATCATATTGTGTAGAATACAATGTCAACATGAGTGGTCAAAAAATTAATTTAGATTTTTTTGATATAGTATAAAACACATAATATTATTAAAAAACATATAATATTAAAATAATAACCGTATCATGGAAATAATTTATTTATTTAATGTTTTATGGGATTTTTATCTTCTATGAATCATCCAAATCCACTCATTTTAGTCTCACCTAACATAAAGAACAATATCTACATTGGGACCACAATGAACTAATTGTGACATCCCAATTAACATTTCAAGCTCAATTGAATTTTCATCAAATGGTATAATTGTTTTACATACGAGTAGGATTCTCAAAAAATCTTGTTTGATGGTTCTATTGTCTAAAATACACACACTTATTGTGATTCCATTATAAATGGTTATTCCGTTTCCCCATCCACATATATATAAACCAAAACAAATCTCATTTCATTAACTATCGTTGCACTCTTATTGTCATCCCATTTTCAAGATAAAATTGAAACATGAAATGTTGCTTAATCTACCTCATATATTGTCTCACCAATTCAAAAATATAACATATTTACATAAAATAGATTTGTATCATTGAAACCAAATATATTCATTCCTTCTTCCATAACCATAACTCCATTGTTTTATCATAATGTACCCATATTGTACTTTTGTAAAGAATGTATAACCATTGATTACAAAAACAATGTAATATATTACATTTGAATTCGGTCCCCAATCTATCCATTAATATTGTTCGACAATTGAATTTGGGGTTTTCAGATAACTAATTATAAATATGATCTCCAAAAGATCCTATAGACACTTAATTATTTTTATTTTATATCTATCCTTCATCCCTTTATGATTGAAATTTTTATGAATTTATTTTTTTGGATTAAAATTATGGATCAACATATTCTTTGTTATGTAAAATGTAAAGGTGTTCTTGATCCCGCTCTTGTATTGTAATTTTAGAAACATATCTTCTGTGAATCCCTTAACCCATTATGTGTCCACTATTATGTGAGTTTGGAAATTTGGTCTTGTCAACATGTGATAGGTAATAGGTAAATAATTCATCATCATCTTTAACAATATATCATTTTGAAATTCAACCCTCTAGCTGAAATTGATTCTTGACAACAACTTTCAATATCATCATATAACAATCAATGGGGTATATCCTTCTATAATAAACATTGCGAAATATTTGAGCCTCTTTAACTATGAGAACCATATGGTAAACAATTATATCAAATGATGATGATGGGAAGAACATCTCTGATTCAAATAAAATTACCCCAACTACATTATTCAGGATTGTAAACTTTTTTAGTTCCATAACATTACTGTATATGGAAATAAAAAATACGTATAGTGTGGTTATGGTATGTTGTAAGTTATTTGGTAGAATAAAATGTAAAGTGACATACATAAAATATTTCAAAATAAACATGATAGTCATATAATTTTAGAATGGATTACATCAAAATTTTCATTGACACAAAATTCATTATATTTAATGAATACCACTATAGATATTTTCCACCCTTAAGAGAATTTTAAAATTGAAAGTTTTCTTATATGTAAAGAGTGTAATCAACTGGTGGAAGAAAGTTCAACCATCTACACTTATTTGGTGATAATGATTCTCATATCCCTATAGTAGTCAAGTCCAACTGAGACTTGATGCCATTTTTTGTTTTGAAGGTATTATTTATTGATTTGCTAGTAACAGTATTAAATATATTTTTTCTACATTAAGGATATCAACAAAATGTGTGACATTCAAAAAATTCAAATATTGTAATTTGAAGACAATTGATCGCATTTTACACCATGATTGTATAAGGTTTTTTGATAATGGTTTACCCAAAAAGGTTTCAATATCTTTTAGTTTATCAAATACTTTATCACCCGTTAGTGGAGATTATATTTCACCATATTTCTTATTCCCATCAAATGTTGTCATCCAATATCATTATTTATGTCATCAATGTAAATATTTTAGATGTCCAAATGACATAGACATTGATGAATGATTCAACCAAGCTGATTTGGTGAATTATTTAGAAATGGGATATCCCAAAATTCCATTAATTCAATAGCCTAACAAATTTCAATAATAAGGAATCTCATTTATCATCCGATACAAAATAGACCTCAATGTTAATTCTTAAATGATATTAGAATTATACATTATAAAAAATATATCCCACATCAATTTTAGATCCTTTATCAATGAATCCAAATAGACATTAATATCATTACTTGGTTGTTTTGGTCAAAATATTAGAAGAGAAAACAGAATGTGTTTGTGCTTCATGCATAACCATGGTGGAAATTTATAATGTACCAACATGACTATCCATGTACAGTGAGTAATACTCTATAAACCTATATTAGTTAATTCATATTTATATAATGGAAGAAGTATTTGATTTGGATCTTTTACAATTTTATGATACTGATAGTCAAAATCCATCTTCAAAAGGGAGTCTTATTGATATTAATTCTTGTATTTGTATTCAATGTAAATTTTCATAGTATATCAAAATATCCGTAGAGTCTTTTAATCGATATAATCATAGGAATGTACCATACATATTTTATAGGACATGATAATAATATTCTATATTGATCTGCACCACACATAATGAATTTTTGGGTGACTCATTTTCCTTGTAAACAAATATATAATCATTTGGGTATACATGTATTTTGTTAGATATCATGCCCATTGATAATTGAATTCATTTAGTGTCATATTCTTGACAAGGATGTTCATTTTTTGGTAGCATATCATTCATGGGACCAAGTTGTTTTATAATGTTGGTTTCACCCCATCCACTTCCATCTTTCGAATTATATAACTTCAATTCCGATGAATATTTTCTGCATTTTGTACAATCAGTATACAATGGTCTCATAGAGAAACTATTTTAATTCTCAAAAAACATTATGAAATCAGGATGGACATCTTCAATTACCATTATTATTTCTTCTATACTATCTCAATCATCATTTAAACTGATATTCATGTCAAGTGATCGCTAAACCACTATATCATCCAAATCAGAGTGGGAATTGAATTTTTCCTTGGATTAGTAAAACAATTATATCTGTGGTCCATTTTGTGAAAATAAAATGTTCTTTTACCTCTTCTTGACTATTTTTTCATGAATAAAAATTTCATAAACATGGAATAATGATTTGATAAGGGGCATATAAATGCTCTATTAAAAACTAAATGATATATTTAACTCTATCATCATTATATATTGATATATAATTAATGTGAATCTATTTTATATTCATAATGATCCTATTAGGATCATAAAATATTAATTGTAACCAAAAAATTAAATGAATATATTAAAGATATTCCTAATAAAAGTTAAATGTAATAGATGATTCTAAAAAGGAAAACCCACCATTGGATTATTTCAATTAATTTTACTATGATTTGAAGGAAATTGAAAAGATAAAGTAAGAAAATAATAACTCCACTAGTGGTGGGAGATCCCCTAGGAATTCCGAAAATGATATCTGGTACCTAGTATGGGATGTCTACTACTCAAATTAGTTCTTGAAACATAACTCCACGTCCCAAAGATATGGGGATGAGATTGAAGAAAAAAATGAAGTAATAACATTTAAGAGATGAATCCAAATGGGATGATAATTTTGTACTTAACTATAAATATTATTGATCTGTGAGTTTGTGAAGCACCAAAAACATTTCCAGTTTGTTTCCTAAAAACGAAAAAAGAAACATCACAAATTTGATCCTGACAAGGGTCACCTGGATCAGTGTGACCATGAGGTAGCTCAGTTGGACGATCTAACACAAACTCATGTTGATTAATGTATTTTAGTTTCAAAATTGAAAAAACAATTCGATTCATTATTTCATGTATAGGTATAAAATAAATTATTAAAAATTTCAATAAAATGTATTTCTTACTCAACTTAATCCCTTATAATCATATTTCAATTTAATCATCACTAAAAATAGGTTGTAACAAAAATATTCATTGGTATGAAAAGGAATAATTAAATAATTTAATAGGTGGTTATGATTATTTAATATTAAAATATATGTTAATTTTTCGTATATATATTTTACAAAATTTTTGATAATTTTAAACATAATAAATTAAATTGATCGGTCCAGTTACCATGAAATGTCGTTAAATTTTTTATCAATTAGATTTCATTATAATGTAAACTCGTGTGTTTTAAATAAGAATAATTTTCATGTTTGAAATCATTAAACATGAAAATTCAGTAATTTTCATATGTTAGAAAAGGAATGTGGATGATTGTCTTCTTGGTGAGAATACCATCACATTAGAATATTAATGGCACTGTTTGAATGGTAATTTTTTTTGTTAAAGTATAGAAAGCTATATATAATTGAAAAAAAACAATTTGTAAGATAAATTGACACCTTAAATATTATAAATATCCATTACAAACTATGTTTGATATGTTTTAAATAGGAATCATGATTGGGAGAGGCTAGATCAAGTTATAATGAACATTTCGTGACATAATTATCATATTAGCTACTAAAATTGGGCATCAATAAATCTAGAATAAATGTTCATTAATGATGTAATTAGTGCAGGTATTAAAGGATATTGAAATACTCTATCTTCAATATTTTATATGATGCCAAGTGTATCAAAATTAGCTAAATAGTTTTTCAATTATTTTTAAATTAACATTATCTCTTAAAATTTTTCCATTAATGGGTATTTGTGATCACTCTATAAAAAGAAAAGGTGGTCACCCGTACTTAATTTTTAAGAAACTGTTCAGAACAAGGACATATAATTTGTATGTTTATGTGTGTGTTTAAGATGTTTGAGTATTGAATGAACTAGATAGATATTTATGAGGAAGAAGAAGGAGGAATGGTGTTGAGTACTATAGATAATAATAACTTAAAATTTTATAAAAGGATACAACATAACTCGATAAATAATCAATATTATGTTATGATTTGAATAAAATTAATTATTTTCTAGTATAAAAAGACTTTCCATAATAATTTTTTTCATAGTCATTTTATATGAAATATTAAATATTTTACCTTTTATAGAAGTTTATATTATAAATTAATAACATTTTAGAGATCATACATAATATTTTTCAAAAAATTATGAGAACCATATAAAATAAAGCCTTTAACACAAAAATTCACATTGAAAACATATATAAATACATAAGATTCAATTACATTTTTTAATTTGATCATCCCATTTAATTATATCCTAGGTTAGTTTATACCATTTACCAAATTAATTAAGTATCATGATAAACCCACAACCTACATAAAGTAAGATAGTATTCATGAATCATCTATCTTGATGTTATGATTCCATGACTTATAGTATATAGACGTAAAAAGAAGAGGAAGATATGAGTTGAGGCCTAAAATTCATAAGTAAGCAACCCAAACCAATTCGAGGGTGCTCCATGAATGTGAATTTTTATCTTATCATCACACCATACTGTGAAATCAATAATATTAAAGTGATAATGATTAGATACACTAATATTGGAACCCAAGAGAGTTTCAATTCAATGAAATGCTACACTAACACATACAACAAAAATAATAAAAATAATGAAAAGATAGAGGTGGAAAAAAAATATCATATCATAGATTTAAGGATTAATTTTTTATATAGAATGCCTATGGGGAGATATAAAATATGTGGTCTTTTGAAAAATCATGAGAGGTGTGACTAATATTAGGTCAGTTATCATTATTTTGAAATGATCAGGGAAGTTTTTATTCGTTAATTGAAAAAATTACTAAAAATAGATATACATAATAGCCTAATGTTTTTCACCAATAAATATACATTTTATAAGTTATTGTTAGGAACTGATAAAAATATATCTTTATTGGTGTTGGTCTTATAGAATGTACAATAGTGGGGTACTAAAGTAGTAGTACTATTCATACTGAATGGGCTTTCCAGACACATGGACTTAAGTCCTTTAATGGGGTTGTAACACAAGAATGATGTGAAATTTGTAACAAGGGTATGATGCATGAAGGGACTTCGACCACTCAAATGGTGGGGATATGGACCATGTAATGGTATTGAAACCCAGTTTTCCTTCACGAAAAAATATTTAATATAATAAAACTACTAGTTTGGTGGGTTATCCCTTTGGGGGGATATGACATTCCATTCAGGGATGTTTGTGTTTGATTGAATTTAATTATAACCCCAAAAATATAATATAATATATAATTATATATATATATGTGATATATTAAATATATTATTTATTGACATATTTTAATTATAATTTTAAATTTATTCAAATATATAAATATTTATTTATAAATAAATAAAAAAATTTAAAGAAATATATTAACATAATTTTTTTTGATTTACCATTTCTTATAATTTTTTTAAATATTATTGAGGCTCAAATTCAACTTTTATTGAATAAAGTGAAGAAGAAAACATAAGGAACATATAATTTCTCAATGTTCCACACACAAACCAACATAAAAACCTATCACTAATCATGTTGTTCATGATCTGGTTCTCATGTTTTGATGAGTTCTATAAGCATCCCAACTATGAAGATATCTTCCCCTTCTCCATCTTTTCCCTACATCCATTGTACACCTCTATCATTATGGAGTTCACCATCACATGAAGCCTTAATCACTTCAACATTAAGAACAAAATCATTATCTTGTAATTCCAATTCCTAGTATTCTAATGCAAAACCAAAAATATTAATAGGGGTATTTTACATTGAGATTGGAAGAAAAGGATCCTTTAATGTTGAAGAATATCCAACCCATATCCTAATAGGGTTCTCAACATCCCGTGACCTCTAAATAACTATCACTAAGGATACAGTAGCTCTATCTCGCTCTACACTTGGAGGGGACTGTAAAACGGCTAACTCAATACCCTCTTTACAATGAGTGAGCTCCAACACTGTGTCTATCACCAGTGTATTGGATTTGAGATTATGAATATTCTCAAATGTAGTAGAAGAAAAAAAAATTTAAAATTATTATGCTTAATAATTTCTTACATTTATGTGGGAGACTCATTGTAAGAACCATGATCCTATCCAAAATTTAACCATGTTGGTTGTAGAGTATTTCCTTATTCCATTTTCATAAGTTAGGTTTATCTTTGTAACAATGGAAACATCAATAATACCCTTAGTAAGATTAGGTTTTTATACCAAAACCTTCACATATTGGGCTCAAAAAACACTTAGGATCTAAAAATTCTCTGTGGAAGAATTATATGTCATTACTACTACACTGTTATTACCACCATCCATCGTCAAAACACAAAATTTACAAACCTTTTATTTGGAAAATTCCTTTCATTAAGCATGTAATAGAGACAAATCACACCTTTAAGTGTCATTCAGATTACCAATATCAACAATGGTCTGCAATCCACATGACCACTAATAAAAAAACCACCAGTATCAATAGTGGAATATGAAGCTATTGACTAATTTCAATTGGTATTAAAAGGAGAAAAACTATTCATTTTATGACCTGAAATACTCTGATATTTGGAATAGAGGTGTGATACTACTTAAAAATGAGTTACATTGAACATTAAAACACCAATTTGTTCTTCCCTTTACTATATTTGTAGGAATCATAAATTTGATCCGGGTAAAGACTATCATTAGCCTTATCCTTTATAGAAGTATCATTAGAAACTTGACTATTATTTGACTCAAATTCATCCTAGTTCTCCCTAATACCCCCAAATAATGTATCCTAGAGTAAAGATACTATAGAAGGTAATTTATTGAGTTCTTCCCAATCATCCCATGAGACATTTAGGATACCATTCAGCTGAAAAATTGTAGGGAGGAAAATAAAATTATGAATTGAATGGAGGGCTCAATTATAGTTCTTTTTTTGATATCTTTTAAATAAATGAAATATAAACAATCCTTATTATAGGAGTATATTCCATAAATATCCATTAATTAGATTTTATTTCTTGGAGGTAAAATTAGTAACGCTGTTCTAACCAAAATTTATCCCATGGTTAACATCACCTTGGTAAGTCTCACTACCTTCTTTTCTTCTAAAATACAATATATCATTCCCTTTTAACTGCCATTAATCACAAAAAATGAATCCATGATTTTTAGAACATGATTTTCCAATAATAATACAAGAATCATAAAACAAGGGCATTTTCTCATACACAATCTTGGCATAAATCTCAGCCCGGTGGGTGGAGATAACAACCATATCAATAAGGCAAAATGTTAGTCATCCTTAACCAAGACCTTTTAAATTGACTGAAGTTCAACTTTTTGATTTCCATGTACAAATATATTGGTATTATGATGGAATAATTGATATCACCTAGACATTTAGAGTACAACAAATCCTAATTTAGACCATATATTTGGATCCGAACATTTTCATAAGTTTCATTAAAATTATTATGACAGAATCATATAGTCCATTCACAATCCCTAAAAGACCCCAACCATAGATTAACTGAACCATTTCTCCATATACATCCCTTCAAATCAGAATGGTGAAAAATAAAATGGAAAAATTCCCATCCTATATAAATACAAATGAATTTATAGAAACCCAAAATAAGAGAATAACGAGATATAAGATCAGATTCTAATGGGGATTTGAACATTTTAGAAACAAAATGTGAGCAATGAAGGAGATTGAATGAGCTATACTCTATCCAAAATATTTCCCTTTGAGGATGATACATGGGATGTGGTACCTATACTAATGTTGCGTTGTGTGACTCAATTTGATGGGAAGTCAAAAGATCCCAAAAAATAGAGAAGTAAGAAAATATTGTAAAATATTCTACTTCTCCATATTTCACATTTTTCATTTTAAATGATCCATGTCACACCACCTTCAAAAAAAAGACACATGAGTAGATATTTATCCTATTTGGGTTATTTAGGTCTCCTCAATTATAGATATGTGTTGGGATAATCCTTTCACATTCCCCAATTCTCATATAAAATTTTATAAATCCTGTAAAAAATTATTTATAAATATATTTATAGATATATATATTTTTAAATATATTAAAAATTATTTGTTTAAAATTATACAAAATTTATGTCGTTGTATATATTTATATAATAATATATTTATAATTAATAAATTTACTAGATTAGTTCAAATCATGGATTTGGTATCCCAAATTCGTGACCATGAAAAATTAATTTAAAAAATAATGGTACACACACACGATCAGGAAGTGATTGTAATATTCTAGTTACATCACACCCGCCACCATACCAATGTGAGAAGTGACTAAGGGTGATGACCTCCCCTCCATTTTTGGGGGACCCATTGTCCACTGCATTCATCAAATCTTTTAACATTATCTCCCAAGTACTCAAATATCATTGTTTAATTTGTGGGATGTTTTACATCTACAATTGTAGGAGTGGTAATATGATTCATTTCATCATGAACTTGAGCATTCAGGTCATGTTCAAGGTACTTAGTAGCATCATTATCATGATGCATAACAATTGCATCATTAACTATAGAGTCAACAACATTAACATCCTACTTTCCCTCACAACCGGGTGTATAAACATTGGATTCCACATACAGCTTTCCCTAGAAGAACGAGATATTGATTTGATTCACACACTTGATTTCTCAAAACCATAGATATATAGTTTATCAAAATATAAATTATTAATAGATTTTAGAACAGAGAAAAATACCCATTTTTATTCTAGCTACCTCCCACATCCACATTTTGTTCATTTTGCAATAGTAGTTTCATTTTCTTCATGCACTAGGGGAAATTAAAAATATTGGCTAGTGTATATTATTCACCCCCCTCAGGTTCCAGCCTTAGAGACACTTGTACATTGGACTCACCAATATGTACATGTTCACCTTCTACTATAAAATCACAACAATATCTATTTCCATATAATCTTTCCGATTTTATATTATATAGAGGGACTTTTGGAAGTAATCTTACAATCATATTGGTATTACTCCTTAGGGAGATCCAAGAGATCTTTTTTGAAATCATTGAAAATATCATAACCTTCACAGGACTCAAACCTTTCTCCCAATTTTATAAATGTCGAAAAAGAGTAATGGGGATCAAGATATTGAATATTATCAAACAATTTATCAAAACCAATCTATAAGGAACTAACAATATTGAGTCCAACAACCACATAAGCAATATACACATTATCTTGTATCATTTGTGGAGCTTCAACCCACTTATCAGTAGATCTACCCAACTTGTTATTTTCTAAAGATAAATTTTACTTTCTAGGTAAATGGAAACTCTAAATCATAGATATAAATGAATTGATTTCCATCAGTTTATTTGAATAAACATTCCCCTTATAATCCATAGGATATCTGTTTCCATCTATAAAACAGGACCATATGATTTGAAATTTCAATTTACATTTTTCAACATTGTGCCCACTCTTCTTACAATTCTCAAAAAGCTTCTTCAATATGGAAAATTCATTAATAATTAAAAAAAAGTTGTCAGCATATTCAATATTAATAGAGAGATAAAATTTGAATTCATCATCTATGAATGATATAGTTTCAATGAGTGGAGACACAATATAAAATCCTGTATGTACGTTGACTTAATGACCATTCCTTGAATGTGTAGTTTCCTTGTCAAATTTATGAGAGATTCCAACTACCGAGGCATCATCACAAAAGATATTAGGGTTCCAAAAAATAGTTTTTATCTCGTAATTTGGATTAAATTTGTAATCTAGAATTCTAGTCCTTACTTATGTAAAACCTAGTGTCCTAGTACTTATTCTTAGTGTCCCAAACATAAGGGAAATAAAAACTAATCCTCAAGATTAAAACATGAGATACAATGAGGGGAAGATTAAATGAAAACCTCATATACTAGTTGAAATGACCTACCAATCGTTGAAGTCCTATATTTAATGATTCCAATTTCACATGTATTCTTGCGGGCATGTATTTTTTGCACTGTATAGAAGAAGATGTCCAATGATTTAATGGTTACAATCCTTCATCCAATATTTCAAGAATTTAGGGTTCAAAGGTTTGAATATTAATCTCAGTTCCTTGTTGATATAGACCTGTTATAAATAGTTTTGGATATAGTGAATCCTTCCACCGATGAGGATGGATTTAATATGTTTATTTTTTTAAAAAAAATACCTTGTTTTATATTGAGTTATAAAACTATTTCCCATTAATTCTCTTCTATTAAGAGTTATTCTATCTGGGGATTTTTCTAAAATCGAGAAAAATAGAAAAATATGTACATTAAAAAGAAAATAATATTGAACTTAGATTATAGTTCTTGGCGGTGGTTTTTATCATTAAGATCAGGTTTCTGGGACATTGTAGGTGATCAGGAGGGGATACCATGTGATTGTTTTCCCAGTAAATGTGAGTCATGTCTGAATAAATTAAATGTCTTTGATAGAGATGTTTGTTTCACTATTACTGTGTATGGTAAATATTGTAACACTTAGGAGGAAATAAATATACTTCTATAAGTATTACTAATATGAATTCTGACCAGTGAGATGGGTACATAGCTGCCCCAACTGTTTTATTTTTATATGGTTTTCTTTGACACAATATTTGAATGACAAGGGCCTATGTTGATGAATAAAAAAAATGAAATTTATGATATATCAGATGATGAAATGGATTAATAGGAGGTTGATGATCGTCAAGCACTATATGTCCACTTAATATCCTTGAAAGAATGTAATATAAAATAGATATTCAATGTGGATGTCCCCATGCACCCTCTAAGTTGTACATAAAAGTAACCATTTGCTGAAAATTTATTGAATAATGACCTATATAAGGCCTCTCATTCATCAGTCTAACACTAAATCAAGGAAATTATGTCCCTGGTGGACCTATTGAGGTGGTTGGTACTCACCCCAATGTATGCATTGTACCTAATGTTGATATTTTCAATTCAGGAAATACAAATTCAACACCTATGAGTGCTGCTAATAATCACGTTGTGGATTATATTAATGTACCCAAAAGAGGTTACCCTGCTAATAGGTCATTGGTGAAGGATTCTTCCCAATATATCAAGGGATCGATCGAGATCATGAATGTCATGAAAAAATGGTACTAAAGGTAATACATATTTATTTAATACTAAGGGTCTCAAACTAGTCACCACTTGGATGTATAAGGGTTGACTTACTATATCTGGAGTGGTGAAAACATTTGGCCATCCATTCCAAGTGGATCCATCTACCACTTAGGATGAGTACAAAAATGTAGAATGGTTTATTCCATAAAATATTTCTAATATAAATAAAAATTATTATGTTATTTTTGTTAATGAAATATTTTATGAATGTGATATTGGATAAGGAAAGAACTACATTATTACTTTTCTTTCGAACTAGGATGCTGAAATGACACTTTAATATACTAGTAAGAAGGAAACTGAATGTTTTTTTGCAAATTGATGTTACCTTTTCCATGGTGGAGATAAATTTGTTTGGACAATGTGATTATCATCTTTTCTAGAATATATTGGAAATAAATTTTGTGGAATGTTTTCCATCCACCTCAAAGATGGGATTTTAGGAGTTTTATTGGAAGTTAGAAACATGCTTCATGTTGTAGAAATCCTCTTGTTCATTGTCACCAAAAGAATATAACCCCTGAAAGGGATAAGATATGGGGAAGAGTTCAGAATCCAAAAGTTAGAGGTTGATACCCAAAAATCATTTTTAAGAAAGGGACAAAGTGATCTATTGACTATCATTGTAGGCTCTTGTGTCTTGTTATACCATTGAAATATTTATACTGTATATTATTTTTAATAAATTTGGGGCCATGTGCATTAACCCATGAATCTGCTGTCCAATTATATTTATTACATTAATATAATTAGTCAATCATATATATATATATATATATATATAATTATAATAATAAATAATTATATTTCAAAACATTAAATATTAAAATGGTAGACAAACACACACAACCCACATACCGAAAAGAAAGTTATTAAACCCCAAATGGATAACCCACCCTTCAAACTCCCTTATATATTATTATATTATGTATAGGCTCATAAAACCCATTTTTTAGAGGTCCAAAGCCCCATTTTTAAAATTTCATGAAGGTTTATGTTCAAAGTGTGGAGACCCACCCCCCCCCTTATCATTGTTCGAACCCCCTTTTGATAGTTTTTTTTGGCCCCCTAGTCATTTAGCAGTGTTCATAGTCCCCCAATTGACAACATTATTCCCTATGACTTCACATGACCCTAACCCCTACCGTTAGGGAGTTTTGAACCTTGGATATCCCTCAAGGTTATGTGACTTTACTACTCCTCTATATTGTTTTCTTATTTGTTTAATCATATATATATATATATATAAATTTATATACTAATATTTCATTACATTTTTTATTCATATATATATAGAGTTAATTTTGAAAACATATAATTTTTTTTTCTATAATGATTCTACATGAACCTGAGATTTCTCCAAAACCCTTTTTTTAACAGAGTTATTTTGGATGCAAGATTATTGGGTTTGCAACTCAGTAACCACCAAAAATGAATATATATATATATATATATATATATTATAAATTAATTTTATAAGTATAAAAATATTTAAACATTATAATTTTAAATAGATATGATATTATTATTATTTAGTTACAGTTTATTTATAAATATAAATATATTTTATATGTAAATTTGTTTACATATTTTTGTTAAAATTTATTTTTTATGTATGAATATATACAAATATGTTTGAAATTTTTTGAATGGTAAAATAATATTTATGAAGATGATCGATTATGAGAAATAATGATAACATTAAGCCATCATGTGAAATTAACCAACTAGAAAAATGATTCACAAGAAGAACCACATGTCTCCAAGTGATGTTCCACCTTATTAACATATATTTTAAGGAATGAGAAGGAACAACATGAGATAAATGGAATACAATTTAGAAATTCACGACCAAAGGACTAAACAGTTTGAGGTCAATCGTCAGGGATGAATTATCATTTAGAATTATCAAGTAATATAACTCCATGATGTTGGATCTCCATCCCATTTCTAAATCATGTTTGATACTAATGTTGATTAATTGGGCTTCATAAATGTGTGGAAACCACCTCAAATAGAATAAAAAGTGACATGCTTCTATGGAATACCACAATGAGTCTCAGATGTTAAAAACCAAACCGGAGAAGGTAGTTCAATGACTGAATAATTTGTGTCAATCTTCATAATATTTATTGGAGTTGGATTCAAGTGGGATATCTAAATTTTGGTTCAATATTAATATCATGAGAATCACAGATATTCCAAGTGGACATCTAAGAGATTGTGTACTCAACCAAGAAATAACATGGTCTAATCCGATTATTGAAAATAATGTCATTTCTATAAAGCCAAACCGTCCACACTAAATAACACAAGACTTTATCATTTTCCAAAGGCAGTTATGCATAATATTTTAATAGGATAACAAAAAAAATATTTTCATTCTATTTATGAATCATCATAATCTCTCCACCTATACCACACATCCACAACACTGTTTAAATCAAAAAGAGCATAAACAATACACTCATGTACCTCCTTAAAAATCAGACAGTGTGGGTCCTTTTAATAATGGTGGTTCTTGAGGAACGCTGACATTGGTAGAACGATGATGAAGGATTTACATCAAAATAATTAAGCATTAAAATGAATAAAAAGATTCGAAATGGGTTTATGGATCACCAGTGACACATAATCTGAGAATTAAAGTGCCATAGAATAGCTATATTTTATAGAATATGTGTATAAAGAAGTTATTCTCCAAAATATTTTATTACCCCCCATCACCCCTAAAATAGAAATACTTAAAAAAAATTGTGCCACTCATTAAACCACATTATCATGATTTTTATGCTCGACACATTTATATTCTGACTAGAAAATTAATTTATATTTGTATTTTAAATACCAAAAATATCCATTGATGTTGCCAAAGAGCCTCCACCATCCAACAACCAAGGGTCATTGAAGATATCCACACTATCACCATATCCAATCATCCAATAAATGGATATAACAAGTATATCACCATACATCAATATTCTTCTTTACATGAATCCCGGGAATGGGACAAGGCTAATTCTTATGATTCTTGAATGTTAAAAATATTTGTCTTGAAGGTCCTGATCCTAGAGTGATAATGGATTATCTATAAGTCACCATCATTTCCTGGAATTTCGGGAATGGTTGAATAGGAAAAAATAATGATACCCTATACATCCCCATGACATAGGGTTGTTTATCTTAACCCATTACATCAAATGGGTATTACAATGCCCATTATTCATGCCCCATCAGAAATTTTCTATCTTGGAATGAAATTTTTGAATAACATAACTTGGAAATTTGAAGAGGTACATCATATAGGTTTGGATAGATGGAACCAATTAATTGATGACAATATACATTCCTACATTGAAGACCCTTTTTCTAGTCTAGCCTTAGATATTTTTTTATCCCTTTCCATAATTCTTGAATAAATTTATTTTTAGAGAATCCAAATATAGTATAAAAACAAAATATTACTTTTCCTTTTCAACAACCCATATCCTATAAGTAGTTTGGATCTCTTTTTTTGTTCTCATATGAACACCATAACTAAAAGATATCTCATTTTTCGATATGTTAATTGATTTCCCTAAAGCCATCTCATATTTATGAACATTGTTGCAGATTGAGATTTTTTCTTCCAAAGAAACTCTCAATAAATGATTGCTAACATCCGTGAAAAAAGGATGGTAATGGGGGTCCTTATCTACAGACCTTCAACCCATGCACTAGATTATCCTAGGTTACCATTGATAAATGATTATAAAAAATATCATAGGCCATAATAAAAAGAAAAAGGGGAAGAGGGTCACCTAGCCAATGAACCACATATAAGAGAGATCTCTAAGAGACATCACCATTAATATAAATATTGAATATAATAGGGGAATCAAATTACATAATGAAATTTACCCAATTGGAGAAAAAAGTTCTCACAAACAAATGTTGAAAAGGCCACTCAACTCTATTGTATTCATTTTTTACATCCATAATAAATTCCATGATAACTTTCTAGAAACTGATATAGTATTCATGGAATTAAACGCCTTATGTTCAACAATGGAATTATTAGAGATCAGTCTCATATGAATAAAAACACCTTTGTTTTCTAAGATAATGTTAGGATGTAGTGGGTAAAGATGGAAGTCCAAAATTTTAAAAAATAATTTATAGTTCACATTACTCAGATGGATAGTCCTAAAATATGGGACTGAAGTGGGTTTTTTTATTTTTAGGATGAGTGTAATGATTGTTCCATTAAGGGAATGAATATTAAATTTTCTTGGAAAAATATGTTTTATATGTTATGAAATGTTAGGCCTAATGTTGTGCCCATATTTCTTAAATAACACGGTAAGGAATCCATACAGCTAAGGTGCATTGGTGGAATGAATTTCCTTTAATTCCACCAAAATATAAGTATCATAAATGTGTCACTACAACTAAAAATTAATTATATCTATAATCACTAGTTAAATATAAGCCTCAATTTCTAAAGGAATCACCATATCCCCTACAATTAATAATCCTTCTAAAAATGGTTGATAAGATCATGGATACTCTCTATGTGTGAAACATATGTACACTCCCAAATAGTTTGAAAAAATGTGTGTTCTTTCGTATCCTCAAAGAAGAATTATTATTAAAATATATGGTATTAGAGATGCCATATTTTATGTGGGATTAATGGGTGAAAAGAGTATTATATCATTTAATAATTTTGAGTGGAACATCCACTTTATATTCCAATAATGATATAGAAGATAAAACAGAATCAACAGGGTGGGTGAATAGAAGAAATTCATCATTCTTTTGATTGAATCGTGATATAAATCAGGATTATGAAATTTTATATTATTTTATACTTTTATCTTAAAAGCATATAGATGTTTGTTTGTGAAATATGGTTCCTAGATCATCCAACATGATCAGATAACATCATCATAATCATTATACTCTACCAAAAAACATAAAAATCATAAAAAACATTCATGATTTATTTTCTTAAGACCATATGATGATTCAATCTAGATCTCTTAGTGGTATTATGATGAAATGGTGTGATTAGAAATAGGTAATGAACTGAAAATGATAATATATAAATATAATTAAACAAATATATCCATCCTTTTATAAATGTTTGTTTGTGGAGAAATCCCACAAAACCAATTAAAAGGATTACCCAAATATTTGAAATTATAAATACATTGCATCTTCTTTTCCTACATGAAGTCCCATATATATGAATAAGGTCTACATCCCCTACGATTAATTTTGTTATGGAACATAATCCCATTGAAATATCCCCTATAAAGAGTGGTTTGGGGAGAATATTCCAAGGGGATTTAGTTACCATCAATGATTTCCAATACTCCCATTGTTCGGGCTAGCCATAGAAACCCTCTAGATCACATGTTAGTGGAATAATTTGATGGATATCCACGATTATGTGGTTAGAAGAGAATGTTTTGATTAACACATCCACATAATCCCACCAAAATAGATTCATACACCCATGGCCTTTTTTGAGAGACCGAGAATGAACCTATAATGCCAACATTTTTTGTAATGGAATCATTTTCCATTTATTATAATATGATTTGAAAAAGAAAAACATATCAAGAAAAAAAATCAATTTTGATAGATCATCCTAACATATCGTGCGTTTCCAATCCCATGGTACTTCCATCATAATATCTCAATAGGAATATCTGGGGATACCAAAATCCAGCCTCCACCTCTGAACATTCATGGAATGCTACATCTCCTTCCAATCTCTATATTTTGGTGCTTTTTATATAAACCAATGAACCCCAAACACCTTTAAATCCCTCTGATATAACCTTATTTCCACCATCTTCCAAATTCATTACAAACACTCAAATTCATCCTCTACATACCAAATGTTTTTTGACCTTCTATGGAAGATTCTGCAGAGGATACCCCATGTATAGGGTGGATGCATGTGGCCACAAAATATTAATGGAGAACACTTACCTAAAAGAATATATAATTATTGATTTAATTTTGAGAGATGAATAATCCATACCTCAACTCCAAAATTATTACAGCATAGGCGCAACCACTTCAGTTGGCACCATACTTTAATTTTCAATCCCATCGATCAGAACACTGAAATAAACATCCACAGTATTAAAAATTTCATATTTTTTTGATTAAATTCACATGAAGAACTAAATAAATCCCCATAGGCACCAATATGATGATATTGTTGTAAATTTGATCATATTTCAAGAAAATAGACTCACTAATTATATCATAATCCATTTTATTTTTTGATTTATGAATGAAGATTGCTCAAGGTATTTTTTTTAAAAAGCTGAGGATCGTAATGAAGGAATTCGTTACCCTATTAATCAACACACATAGATACACATTCCATATCTTTATGCCCGAGACACCCACAAAAATAACAAAAAAACATGAAATTTATAAATTTCAAAAGAAATATATGCATTTAATTACTCTTTCTTCTAGAATAATCCCCCTTATATGGGGCGATGTAGTATCAACCATCAACCTAATACTTACAATCATTCCCTAGTGAATAAGATCAGATGTATCCAATTAAAAAAAAATCTCCAATAGGACCTCAAATTAAATTTATAACATGATCAATTGATCCTCAAAATGGAAACCCTTTAAGGCGTATCCAAAAATAGGTTTTGGATAGATTAATATTACCAATATTTCCACCCTCCATCATGTTATTTATAAGGATGAGTTAGTTGTCGAAGGACTATAACCTTTCTCTTTGAACTATTTTTGTATCTATCATTGAGTAACTCATGGAATGATAAATCCTAATACCACTTGTCTGATGGCTATACTTTCTTCTAGATGCCAATAATTTTGTAAACTATTTTTTATGGATCCCAAATTGTAGGATTGACGACCTGTTAATATAAACAAAATCAATAGTTTCATACGATGTAAAATAAACTCATAATAATACTTTTTATCCATAATAACGAAATAATCCTTATCCATTTAGGAATTTCTATTCTAGTGAATAATAAGATATAGATCCATAATACACACCACTAGAAGTGCAATGAAAAATACTCAGATAGAAGTAAGAAAAAGGAATTCTTATGAAAAATAAGGGTTTTCAGCAAAATCCCTTTAATGAGAATGCTTCCAATATGATGCACTAGTATAATTAAATGGCCCTCCACCACTGTCTTGTATCACCAATGTCGACGATTTTTAGAGACACATGAACATAATCTCCTAGATTTATCAATGAACTGAATACCCAATATTACCTATGTAACCAGAGAGCAAGATCACATATATTTATTGAAACTCTTCGATAATTGGAGATCCTTTTCAGGCATTGTGAGTTCAAAAAAACATGAAAGGACTAGCTATTGAGGGGGATCCCAATAGTATGTGTCCTAAAGAAGCTTCATTGTCATAAAAAATCCAAACCTATTAAAATCCAAGGAAAAAATAAAACATTATAGGAGTATAAAACATAACTAAAATTATGTACCAAAGTGTATATATTTAATGAGTAAGAAAATACATTTAGAAAAATGAAATTTTTTTACAACCATAATATATATATTAATGTATGCCCTTTGAATTAATTATTTCCCAAATGAAAATAGGTATGAAAACTCTCTTAAATGATGCTAAAAGTCTATAAAAAATTAAAAAATTTTGGTTATATTGACTATAAACTCTGTTTTGAAGGAATTGTAGGCCTTTTGACCCTAAAAAAAATTGATGGGGATTCCACCTCATCGAAAAAGCATATATCATTTTACAATCAGCAATTTGATAAGTGGTATAGCTTAAATAATTACACTAAACAAAATTTATGGCCATTTGAAGTTTAAGTAATTTTTTTAACTTATTTTTGATCCTTTATTAATTTATTTAATTTTTCTAACTCAAATTTTTTATTAATATGCTACTATACAATATAAATAAACAAAATTTTAAATATTATATTTAAATTATATTATAAATCATTTTTCATTACATATATTACATATTTAGTGTGATTACATATTTCATATTATATAAATAATTTTTATAATATATATTATTTTAATTTATATATGATTTTTTATGAAATATATCATTTATCAGTTCTAGAAACTATAGTTTTGGAACTGGTAAAAGGAATAAATTTAATAGTGCTATGAAAATAAATGATAAAAAACCCTTTATCAACATCAAATAAAGCACTAATAAAAATGTTTCCTGTATTAGCACAAAATTTTTGATGATAAATGGTTATGATTACTACTGCTTTTCAGAACTGATAAACCAACCATTTTGTCAGATTTTTTTAGAAATGATAAAGGTACCCATGTATCAATGATTCTTTATTGGTTTTGATAAAGGGTATCACTAGAAAAATCCAAATTGATGGTAGTGAATGTATCGTTTTTTTCTAAAACATTTGAAGTTGGTAATCATGAAATGGCTCAAATTCCCTCACACTCGAACATAAAAATTTTCATCCACTCATGTGCATCGTATGCCTTGCCAACTTCCACTAACAAATGAAAACCTCTCCCCCACATTGATTTTAATGTTAGTCATCCCCTCAGTAACTATGCACCTGTCATCCAACACCCAGTCGTCTTTTTTTGCCTGCTATAAATTAAATAGTGTACCCCCCACCATAACGACCTACCTTAGCAACAATATCATCATTTCCCATTGTGAAACCTGATTCCACACATCACCAAACATTGACAACTTCACAACACATCATCACCATCTCGCATATCCGGGCATAGGCCCTCCATTATGCTTCAAGTTCATCATTCCAAAAGCATGATTCTATGTAAATAGGCCCACAGTCATTTTGGGGACTAATTATAACACATGCTAGGAGGGTCAATTTTTCAATGTGTTATCCAAGATATTATCCCTACACCTACTGTATGTGGAGCCATGGTTGAGTAGAACTCGACCACAACATTTTTCACTATTTATATTTATACCCAAACTATGTAAACCATGCGTTATATCCCCTAATCATGAAATCAATTTCAAATCAAATGAGCATAAATTAAAAACGATGATGGCATCTGAAGAAAGGTGAAAACACAATAAAAAATAACTACCCATGATATATGGGATGATTATTACTCATTTGTAGTGAGATAAACCACTACCCCTACCTCTCATAGTACAACCCTTTATCCATCTTTTAGGATTTTTTCATTACATATCATCACCGTCTTGTGGGAATGTATTATAATCTTATTTGGTGGAATCCTCACCAGTCGAACCTCAACCCTCTGAAAATATGTTCAGATTATAATTGCATCGTTCTTTTGATAATCTCAGTGATTGAGGAATTTTATTTCACCTCAAAAACATTTGTGATCATGGAAAATTACCACCTGGAAAAAAACTATTCATATCTATCTATTTAAAATGATAGTTCAACTATATGATCCTACATTTATTTGTACCTGGGTATCATTAGTAATAGCTCTAGGATCATTTGAGGAAAAAACATTAATATTGAAAAACCAAGAAATAAATTCTCAGGGTTTTTTGGATTCTTTATGAGAAACTACCTCTCAACTTGTGCAACTAAACTATCAACCTCTAGATCATTATGTTTCACAACATTCTTACTATAAAATGTAATCTAACATCAAGTTGGGATAGAGTTCCTAAAATGACCTCTATGATAGGTATATCAAAATGAGGGATCCTTTTTTGTTTACATGGATATATAATTGTCCTATAATGGATTGTTATTTTCCCCCTAGATTCATGATTCCTAAAAAACATTTGTGATCAACCTTTTCATCTAACCTACCATAACTACCTAGAGACAAAGCATCATGGCCCTCATTAAGAGTAGGTACATAATTTATAATAATATTACTAAATACCTCTTCCTATATCATAAATCCAAATAATTGAAGTAAGATCATCATGTTTCTATGATATATGATACGACATGAAACTAAAGAGAGATAAACCCCTTATCATGAATCATATCATAGTCCACAAGAATAGAATTTTCATAGCATAAAAGTTTTGTCTAATGTTAACCATTATTAAGAATTGTTAATGAAAAGACATTGGATGAAATGTAAATAATGAAATAGTCAGAAAACATGATATAATGTCACTAAAAATGTCTCCCTAATAGAAAAATAAAACCATAAACATTTTCATGGTATATCATAATGACAATCACAACCCACCCATTTATATCATGGAATGGATTTATAGAAATTGTTATTGATTAGACACTATAGATAAAAACTCGTGATAAGTAAAAACCTCAACCACTATTATTTTTTATTATGATGGTTCTTTTCCCACATCAACTACGAAATATTCATTTCAATTATACCATGTAACAATAATGATGAAAAAATAGAATTTTCAGAAAATATATTTGATAATATAAATGAAGAACTATTGGAAACTTATTAATAAAAATTTACATCACTTATCACATTCAATAATCTTTTTTCTTATCATCCTAAACAATAATTGTGACCGATTGGATATGAAACATTCACTGGAGTGTAATGTCCTGAATTTTTTTGATTTCAAAGATATTTAAATTTCTAGGGAAATAGAACAAATAATTTTTCTTCAAGTAAAATTGGTTGTTCAATTCAGTATTGTGATTTCAAAATATATAAATAATAATGATAGTTGAGTAATTACATGAATGATTATTACACTTTTCTCAGATGTAAGTTTTGATATTAACATCATATATTTTTTCTGAAATAAATTAATTGAGATGGATCCAGTATTATTATTGAGAATAAAATCAACTCCATATTTTTAAGATTACGAAATAGAAACATTTGATTTTTGGAATGAAAAAAGTCACATTTAATCTAACATTTATTCTTTACTGATTTGGAGATATCTACATGAGTCTTTATACTTAAAATATACTTTTATGATTTAATATATTTAAAATTCATGGATTAATAAATAAATAACATAAAATACAATTTTATTATATGATTTTATAGAGAATATATTGTAATATTAAAATATAAATAGAAGTTATCTGTATAATGAATCATAAAGAATGCATAAAATTAAATTGAAATAAATATAACTTCCTATGACTATAATATTCATCTATTAACAATGACATCATATCTGATGGATCATTTCCCAGATTATCCTCTTCCTTGAGACCAAAGACTTTTAAAAAGATTATTTTTAATCCATAGTAAGATAAATTCATTCCATTCCCTAAAAATAAATTTTTATTCCAAAATTATTTAAAAATGAACGATATTGCATAAGTAACAGTACAACCATCAATTTATTAAAAAAAATTGATTCAATTTTCCCAAAATATGATTTACACATAGGTCTAATAAAGTGTGAATTTTATCAATAACATAATGTTAAAAAAGGTTTTCATTTTACTCAATCATCATATACTTCATGCTGTAATATATTAAATAATTAAAAAATTCCAATTTTCATAAATAAATACATTTTAGTTAATTAGAGAAAACATATCAACCAAATAAACCTATCATAGAGATGTTATTTGAAATTGAAAAAAAAACACAAATAGAAAAATAATATAAATACATCTCATACCGTGTATTGATTTTAATAGAGTACTTATTATAAAATTTCATTAAATTAGCATTAAATAAATATAGGAAAAATTAATTTAAATACATATCAAAACTAATAAGGAACATTATTGAAAATATTTTTAAATTTACTATATTTGTCCCACTAATATTCAATTAATAATTCATTATTTTTTTCAATAGGGATTAATACATGAATTTTAGTTAAAAAAATATAAGGTATGGTTATAAAAAAACAAGGCCAAAGGCTGTAAACAAATTATTTAATCTTTCAATCTATCGTTATTATCTATAATGTTTACATATTATTTTACAATAAATTGAATAGGTTGACTAAGACTCATGTTTTCCATTTATCAAAAAATATTTGTTAGTTATATTAGATTAATTAAAATTTAAAGAAAACATATAAAATAATATTTTAAAGTGTTTTATTTCCTGAAGAATGTATACATTATAAAATAAATAGATTTAGCACTGATGTTACTGACCTGTGTGAGAACATGAAATTAACTCAATATTTATTTAGAGAAATTAATTTTTGAAATTATATAAAAAATGTATTAAATCCCAACAAATTTAACACATAAATAAATGGTTCTGGATCATGGTAACCAAACCTACCCATAATAGGTAATCAATTTATAAACAGTGTGAATAAAAATCGTAGTGAAATATAGTTAACTGTAACATATAAATGTAACACTGATAATCTTAAGGGAACCATAAGCATCATACATTATATAATTTAATATTTAGACATGATATGGTAAATTGATAATAGAGAAGTCAAACAAAACTAAATATAGAAAATTATTACACTACAAACATTTTATATTTTGGAAACATGGAATGTTGAGTTTCTAATTAATAAAATATGTCACTGGTATAATAAATATAAATATTGACATTTCAAAAAACCATCATTTATTTTTAATTTAACAAGCATGCATAAAAATTACAAATTTTGTGACTTATTAATTAAAAATATCATTAAAATTGAAATATCTAAATTTTAGAATAGTTTTTTCAATAAATATAACACAGTAAACCTGTTTTTTTGATCTACAGACTTATACTATAATATATAATGAAATTAATTGAATAAAATCAATATTAATGGAAATTGTTAAGAATCATAATAGATATTGATGTATAGAAAAAAATTGTTTTATGATGTATAAAAATGTAGAAGAGAAAACAAATAAACCTATTAAAATCACTCAAATAAATTCGGATTTCATGATATCATAATAAATATGAAACCATGTGATCGATATGGAATATATAAGTGGACTAGGCTGAGACAACCTCATCCAGAGGGTATGACGATGATCAGAGGTGGCATTTGGATTTGGGGCAGTGGCGGAGTGGGACGACAGAGGCTTCGGCTGGGGGTGTGATGATCAAGTAAGATGTGTGGATGGATGGTGGTGGTGGATGATGCAACACTAGGTGTAGTGTGGGTGAGAAAGGGGATGGTGAATTGTTAGTTGGTGTTTGTGTATATGGGGATGACTTTGGCATCGAAGTGGGAGAAACATGGGTGAGGTGATGGGGCATGCTTGATTAGGGAGAGTATGTGAGGATGTATGCGAGGCAAGGTGGGGGCATGAATGGTGTTTAAATTTTTTTGAGGTAGTGACTACCAAAGAAATTGATGATACTAACCAATAGAAATGGACTTTGGTTGTCACTCAGTTAAATTGGTGTAAAAGTCTGATTCTATAATAATGACTAAATATGTATTTTAAGATAATATATAAAATAATTGCTAAATATTATTTAAAAATAATTAAATATTAATATTAATTAAAATTGGGATTTTTTTGAGAATCCTTTATATTATAACAATTAAGCGGTAAAAAAATTAATAAATTAATTAATATCTTAAGAGAAATTGATAATATTATTTAAATTTCAAATGACCATAACATTTTATTCGAATGCCAGTTTGGGCACCAACTGATATAAAATCACAATTTGTGGAGATATCTATGTCATGCTATATAGGAAAACATAGGTCACTATTTTCTCATGGTCAAAATATTAGGAAGGCCTTTAAAATTGGGATTTTAGTAGGGATGCCTTAATTTTTTATGTTTCAATGGAATTTAATCTTGGATTAAGAGGGGATTCACATTTTTTTCAACGAAGAAAAAATTTATACCATGGGATTACACTCCAATGGATATTATTTTGTGGAGAATTTACATTTTATTACAAAATAGGGATGTTTATAAATAAATACACACACAGATATATATATACATATTTTTTTGGCATTTATATATAATTTTTTTGTCATATAAATAAATATATAGGCATATTTACCTATAAAATATCATTTTAAATATATAAATACATATATCATAAGGAAATAAATTTTAATTTTCCATGTTGTTTAAAAAAAATCTACCCATTTTATTTACATTAAAAAACATAATGTGTGTATATATATATAAACCAATTGACATATATATGTAATGTTTATTTATAAAGACATATTTATGTGTGTGAATAATATTATATATATATGTGTATATGTATATTTTATAATAATATAAAATTAAATATTAATGTATATATATATATTAAAATAATTATATATTACAAAATACACACAGACACAGATATATATATTTATATATTAGGCTAGTGGTAATTTTATTTATTTTTGTATATATATACATATGTGTCTTAATACATTGCAGTAAATATATGTTAAAATATATATTTCCTCATATGTATGGAATAAATAAATAAATATATATATAGTCAAATATAAGCACACACACACATATATATATATTGAGCAGGTATGAGTGATAGAGAGAGCGAGTCACACTCCCACAAACGCATATAAAAACACACACTCACATTCATATATAAACACTACTATAGAATCATGAATATTGTGATGTTCCATTTATAAACGCTAAAAAAATGAACTGATAATGGGGTTGTATTATAAACCCTTGATAAAAGTCATGATAAAGGGTATCTTTAAGAGTGATGAAAAAAGTGCTGAAAAATTATTAGCTTCGCTATGGTCCGGGCCGTCCGTGTGATATATGTATTGATATTTCACCAGAGTATCCCCCCACTATTTCGGAATTCTGTGGATTTCATTTTTGTTTAGAAATATAAATCTCACCCATATCAGATCAGATTCAGATCTTGCTATTGGTGAACCGTATTGATGGTTTTACCCTTTCATTCTTTGGTTTCAGGTCCCCCCCCCCCCCCCCCCGAATTTTCATGGTAGCATTACCATCGAACAGTTGGACATTGGTCCATTTTGATCTTCTTTTGTGGATTTCCATCAGTCTGAACTGTGTCTGTGATGGAATCTAGGATTCTATCAGCTATCCACTCTCCGGCTTTAGATCTGTGATGGTCCTCCTTTGGGATTCTACATCGCAAAGTTATCTTATATATGATCGTGATCTCAATCATTGAGGGATCATGATCATAGATCCCTTAGAAGTTTCTGACTCGAAATATAGATCATGATATGGAAGGCCACATCATCACTTTATTCCTTAATATAAATCTAACAAGCATAGGTTTCCGCTAATATTCATATCTACTCTGTGGTTGTGGTCATGAAATCTTCCTCAATTCCTTCTTCTCGATTCACTCTCCCGTTCCAGGTGATCTGAGTTGTATGTAATGGGGACCATGAAAATGGTTTGTGGGAAGGTGTGGTGAGTATTTTAGGTGTTTCTCCACCTATTTCCATTATCAATTATGAATGATAAATTTTTAATCATTATAATATGTTTTCAATTAATTATAGGGAAAATTCAACACTAGAAATATGTAGGACAAAGTATATTAATTTTTCAAAACATCTGTCCTATATTCTAGTGGGTAAATTTTCATATAATAGACCTTATAATCTAAAGTCCTTAAAAATATGATGCAGTCAATATGGAGGATGGAAGGAGGCATTACTATCAGATAAATCTAGGTAAGGATGGTTATTTTCAAATTTTATATCGAATCCGAAAAGATCAAAGTGTTGCATGAACACCAATGTTCCATGAATAATAATCTAATTATGAGCAACAAAATCACTAATGGATTTAATATCAATTGGATGGTTTTCTCCCACTACCCTTTCTGGTTTAGTATTAATGGTATTCTTTTTATGGGTATAAATGACTACGTCATGTAGTGAATTAGGAACTCTATCAAGGAATTTCTTTATTGGGACGATTCAGACCAGATGTAGTGGGGTCCCATAGTGTGTATTAGGACCATGGGGGACATATATCAACCACTAATGTGGGGTTTGATTTTAATTTATTTAGAAGAAAAGATTTGGGTATCTCTTGAAATTGAAAAAACTCATTCTGTATGATTCTTCTATGGAATTATAGGTCATGGTGTTAAAGATTACATCAGATAGAAACTGCATTAAGAGGTACAGTTGAAGTTGCAATATGACACATGTCTATGATCTAAACATTTTGATAAAATTACACTTCAATGGATGATAAACAAAAGTCTAGGGTTATGCTCAATAGGTGGGGCCCCATGACCCCTTAGAAGATTAGGAAGTTGTTTTCCCCCAGGCCCACCATCATTCTTCACTACCCTAGATTGTCTGTTCAATCATCACCCAGTGGGCCCATACCCCAAAAAGTGAGTCTCCCTTGCTTGGGATTGTAGAAAAGGGGACACATGATATGGTGAATTATTCCACTGGAAGAAGCATTATGTTTTTTACTATCCAACATTCAACCCCTTTTTCCACTTGGTTTTTTGGGAAGCTGCGTAGGCCTCTCTAAAAATAATTTGAAATTATCTATTGGGGTGGGGGATCGTTATTTTATATCATGGGACTGGAAATGTTGTGAAACCTCTACCCCCGATCTCTTATTATTCCAGACCCAAAAGGTCAACCTTCATGATCACCTTTTCCATTCGATGAAGCCTTGATGAATGAGGCCTTGATGACTGGTCCCTTCTTTTTTTCTGAAAACATCATTCATCTTTATATTGGTCATTATTTTTCTTATACAGAGTCATATGATTCACCTACATAGACTAAAATAGGGGTCATGACCTCATCACATCCCCCTATAAGACATTTTTGATATTATCTGGCCCTTACGACCCTGGTATTTCTCCTTCTGTAGATCCTTCCAGGCCTATATCTGAGGATGACACCAAATCTAATGGCAGAATGAAGTAGGGTGCTAGAAATTTCCATAAATGGATGTGATTTTCCATAAGGGTTTTAGGTTCTTTATGTCCTAATCCATTTTTCTAGATTTAGGTGGTACTTGAGGCATCATGGCCAAAGGTATGTATCCCAAAAACATGGGAGTGGCAGGTGATGTTTCTATTATTGATGTTACTGAGGCGGATGCTACCCTGAACAAGCCCCATCGTCCATAATGAAAACCTTTAGTTAGAACATCCATCTGATTGGAAACCCTTGGTCAATTTCATATGCTCTTCCAATGGACCTCTATGTACAACCTCAACAAGGTCTTATTGTCTGAGACCATGATGTAATGCAAGGACATGAGTAGAATTTATTCAATGTATGGGTTCCAAAATTGTTTATTAGTTGGATAGTTGGGCCATGCGAGTGGCCTCGCTTTCATGTGGAGAGAGGACGTCACTGCTTTAGTGGTATACTTCTTTGATCACCACATTACCATCTCAATCAGTGAGTTTATGGAATCTATATAGTACTTTGTGGCGATTTACGGTTGGACAGAAGCTAGTTAAAAATGGAGATCCTGGGAGTTGTTCATTTCAATTAAGAATATGTTCCATGTCCGATTTTTATTCAGATGGTATTTAAATGAGAACCTATATCACCATGAAAAGATGATCAGATCTGGTCAAAGTTCTTCTTATATGAATCTCCCCCTAGAATGTATTCTCAAGGCTGGTCTTTTAGTTCTTGGATTCACATGTATCCCTTTTACATAATGTTAAGGACGTGACCATGCCTCTAGATTATAGGAAATTCTAGATATGTTTTCGGCTTCTAGAGAATCAATGTAGACATTCCCAAGGTATGAATTTTCCCATTATTATCCTATCTCATCTTTCCATTTCCCCATTTTTCATCATCCATTGTTGGTTTCCATGGTTGGAAATCCAATTATATGTCTCTATTCAAAATTCTTGTGGCTTCATAATGATAGCATCAGCGATTTAGTATAAGCATATTGGTCCTCATCGCATGACCACGTGTGAGACGAAACGAAGGAGGTTTCTACTTATTTGTAGCACTAGATTTGACAACACATCATGATGTTTGACTGAATAATCACCAGTTTTTAGAAAGATATATCCAGATGCTATAGAAAACTATCTTCATTTTATAAATTATAAGACGTTTGTCTCTAGAAATGCAGATAGATGAATCCCTACATGAAAATAAAATATATTGGTTCTCTAGGTCATGAGAATATTTTATCTAAAAAAGTGACCAAAATACTAAATACTTTCATTAGATAGCCTTTTCCAGAAGAAGAAAAATCATCATTTCAAATTTTAAGGATGTCAACGGTAACATTACAATTGATTATATAGTTTTCTAAATGATTATTTAGGTTTTATATAAATAAAATATAATTCCAATAGTGGATCCACCTATGGGGACCTTCTATGATCTGTGGATCCTAAGGTGACAGGGGTCATGGAATCGAATCTTGAGAATGATTATTTAGTAGAAGAAATTATTGTGGCCTTGAATAGCATTCATTCCTCAAAGGATCCTCGTCCTGATGGTTAAGATTCCCTATTAATTAATCAAGTTTGGTATATAGTGGGCTCAATCATTATTTCTTTGATTCCAGGAATATGGGAGGGTTCTATCATTATGTTATATGTTAATGAAACCCTTATCATTCTTATCACAAAAATCACATGTCCGATTTAAATTTCTAATTTTAGGCCTATCAGCTTATGTAATGGGGTATACAATAATTTATTCTAAATTCTTCTCCCTTTGATTATGTACGGTATTCTACTATATCAGTTCATAGAATCATAATGTGTATACTCAAAATAGGCTCATCATATATAATTCCATTGTGGTCCCTGAAATCAATTATTTTATGAAAACAAATTCAACTACTATGATGGTAATTTTTGTGATGAAGTTGGATATGTGAACGGATTATGATAGGTTGGAATGTGCCTTTTTAGAAGTGGTCATGAGAGAACAAATATATTGTTCAAAATGGGAGATGGAAATTATGAGTTTTATAAACATTATTTCCTATAGCTTCAATGTGAATAGTTCCCTTAAAAAGTCTTTCAGACCTTCCAAGGGTCTATGATAGGGTGACCATCTCCCCCATTAGTTATTTATCCTCGTCGCTGATGTTTTCTATCACATGTTATCTACTCAAATATAGAAGGATTTATCCACATTCCAAAGTATGTTAGAAAATTAATAAAATTTCCCACATTTTTCTCAAAAGATGACCACATCCTTTTTTTGAGGGAATATTCTCAAGAGTTCATGGAGATTCTTTGTATCATTGATACATTCACCATTTATTTAATTAAATGAGTTATATTTTGAAACCCCAAAATTAATTTTAGATGTGGAGTGAATGAACGGATGAGATACTGTATTGTTGGTTTGTGTATAATTGAGTTCATGGATAAATATAATAAATACTTGGGCCTTCCGACAGTATTGGGAAGCTCCAAAAGAGAGTTATATTCATTGTTCATAGATAAAGTCCACATGAACATTCTGGTTTGGTCAGGAAAGAATCTTTCATTAGAAGGGAAAGAGGTTCCCATTAATGTTGTGGCCCATGATTTTCCTTATAACATTATGTCCCTTTTCATGCTCCTTGAGTTCTTCATCCACCAACTTCATTCAGGGTTCTCCATTTTTTGGTTGGGTCATGTTAATGGAAAATATCATATCCATTGTCTCACGTGGGAGACTTTGTGTGTTACAAGGGCTTGCAGTGAGATGGGATTTACAGACATGATTATTCTTAACAATTCCCTTAGAACAAAGAAAGGATGGTCCATATTATATTATCTTGATGGCTTATGTGCAAATGTTATCAAGCCAATTTATTTCACTCATGTTGCTTTCTTGTCTTCTAGTCTATGTTCTAGGCTGAGATATTTTTCGGGGAATGTTTTGGGGTTTATAATCTATCTTGAACCATGACATTTATTGGGTAATATATTGTGGTGACTCGATTATCATTTGGAACGATCCCTGGTCATTTTCTTGGATGGCCATTCTCATTAATCATTGATTGCACCTGATAAGGAGTATGTTGTTGTTAGAGATCTACTGGTTGAAGACCTCTTTAGCTGAGAATTTTATATCCTCTATCTCTGGTTTTCTGATCCCAAACGTAAGGTTATAACAGATGTTCTTGTGGTCCACTATGCATGCCCTGAAAATCAGTGCTGGTGTCACAATCTTTCGGGCTGCTACAACGTCCTCTCATGTTGTAAGATGAGCATAGAAGGTGATAAAGGATCTTGGAATTATATATAAAAACATATTTATAATCTAAATTCTCCACATAAAGCCATTGTTTTCATTTTGGAATAATTTAGTGGAATAATTCCTACATGCACCCTCTTAGCTAATATGCATATTTCTAATAATGTCATTTTGCTGCTCTATGGGTTTACAAAAGAAATATATCTTAATGCCCTTTTTCTTATGTACTATGATCATTGGGATTTAGTAAATCTATGAGGCTCATGACCTATCACTCTATAGAAATACAATTGTCATTAGACATATCATGGGGGAGTTGTTGAGACGATCACCATCTCATGACATTGTGAGGATGTGCATCCATGTTTGGATTATTTGATTTCTTCATAATTCCACCATTTTTGAAAACAAAATTCTAGTAAGACAGAGTGAGGCATGATAGTATGCACAACTAGGGATCTCAGTGGGTGGAAGGTGATGGGATTTGTCCTCATATGCTTAATCATACCCCTCTGGTAAGATGAATCCCCCAACCTGATGTTTCCAAACATAATACATATGTTGTGATTATTTGAGAAGGATTTCTTGGACATGATGCAGTGGTCTGGAATCCTGAGGGATCAATTATTTTGGCTCTTCACTCTTAAAACATTGCATGATGGTGTCCTTTAGTGGTTGAGGTCATGGATATTTAGAAGGTTATGTCCTTTTCCTTTTTCACGAGTTGGAAGGATATTGTGGTTGAATAAGACTAGTAAGTTATTATAACAGCATTGAAGGTAGAAAGAGGCAGCCACCTTGATTTTTCATCTATCACTGAATCCAACAGATATTTGGTTCCCTCTTTTTCGGGGCGCTATTTTTTATTTTATTGGGAGAGAGGAAAATAATGTGAATTATTTTGTTGCCACATTCATGAATAGTCGAATGTATCTTTATTGGCCCTCTTCCTTTCCCTTAGAACATTGTTATTTCACTTTGGTTGATATTTAAGTTGTAATTTTCATTAAAAATAAAATATCTATATCATATATTAAGTTTTATTTCAATTAATAATTAATATAAATTAAAAATATTGACCAATTAATATTAATTTAGATTGAGTTAATATAGTATAAAACACATAGTATTATTCAAAAACATATAATATTAAAATAATAACCTTCTCATGGAAATACTTTATTTATTTAATTTTTGATAGGATTTGTATCTTCTATGAATAATCCAAATCCACTCAATTTAGTCCCATCTAACTTCAAGAACAATATCTACATTGGGACCACATTGAACTAATTGTGACATCCCAATGAACATTTCAAGCTCCATTGAATTTTCATCAAACAGTATAATTGTTTTATTTACGAGTATTATTATCAGAAAATATTGTTTAATGGTTCTAATATATAAAATACGCAAACATATTTTCATCCCATTTGCCAGAAAAAATTTAAACTTGAAATTTTGTATAATCTAACTCATATTTTGGCTCACCAATTCAAAAATATAACATATTTACAGAAAATAGATTTATATCCTTGAAACCAAATATATGCATTCCTTCTTCCATAACCATAACTCCATTGTTTTATCACAATATACCCATATTGTACTTTTGTAAAGAACGTATAACCATTGATTACAAAAAAAATGCAATATATTACATTTGAAATCGGTCCCCTATCTATCCATTAGAATTGTTCGACAATTGAATTTGGGTTTTTCAAATAACTAATTATAAATATGATCTCCAAACGATCCTATAGAAACTTAATTATTTTTATTTGTTATCGATCCTTCATCACTTTATGATTGAAATTTTAATGAATTTTTTTTTGGGAATAAATTTATGGATCAACATATTCTTTGTTATGTAAAATGTAAATGTGTTCTTGATCCCGCTATTCTATTGTAATTGTAGAAACATATCTTCCGAGAATCCCTTAACCCATAATGTGTCCACTATGATGAGAGTTTAGAAATATGGTCTTATCAACATGTGATAAGTAATAGGTAAATAATTAATCATCATCTTTAACAATATATCATTTTGAAATTCAACCCTCTAGCTGAAATTGATTCTTGACATCAACTTTCAATATCATCATATAACAATCAATGGGATATATCATTCTATAATAAACATTGTCACATATTTGATCCTATTTAACTGTGTGAACCATATGGTAAACAATTATATCAAATGATGATGATGGGATGAACATCTCTAATTCAAATAAAATTACTACAACCACATTATTAATTATTTTAAACTTTTTTAGATCCATAACATTATTGTATATGGAAATAACAAAATAATTACAGTGTGGTTACGGTATGTTGTAAATTATTTGGTAGAATACAATGTAAAGTGACATTCATAAAATCGTTAAAAATAAACATGATAGTCATATAATTTTAGAATGGCTGACATCAAAATAGTCATTGACAGAAATTCATTATATTTGATGAATACCACTCTAGATATTTTACACCCTTAAGAGAAATTTAAAATTGATAATTTTATTTTATGGAACGAGTGTAATCAACTAGTGGAAGAAAATTCAACCATCTACACTTCTTTGGTGCTAATGCTTCTCATATCCCTATAGTAGTCATGTTCAACTGAGACATGATGCCATTTTTTGTTTTGAAAGTAATATTTATTGAATTTCTAGTAATAGTATTAAATATATTTTTTCTACATTAATGATATCAACAAAATGTGTGACTTTCAAAAAATTAAAATATTTTAATTTGAAGGTAATTGATAGAATTTTCCAACATTATTCTATAAGGGTTTTTGAAAATGGTTTACCCAAAAAGGATTCAATATCTTTTAGTTTATCAAATACTTTATCACCCATTAGTGGAGATTATATTTCACCATATTTGTTATTCCCATAATATGTTGTCATCCAATATCATTATTTATGTCATCAATGTAAAAATTTTAGATGTCCAAATGACATAGACCTTGAGGAATGTTTCAACCAAGCTGATTTGGTGAACTATTTGGAAATGGGATAGCCCAACATTCCATTAATTCTATAGCCTAACAAATTTCAATAATAAGGAATCTCATTTATCATCCGATACAAAATAGGCCTCAATGTGAATTCTTAAATGATATTAGAATTAGACATTATAAAACATATATCACACATCAATTTTAGATCCTTTATCAATGAATCCAAATAGACATTAATATCATTACTTGGTTGTTTTGGTCAAAATATTAGAAGAGAAAACAGAATGTGTTTGTGCTTCATGCATAACCATGGTGGGAATTTATAATTTACCAACACGACTATCCATGTACAGTGAGTAATACTCTATAAACCTATAGGAGTTAATTCATATTTATATAATGAAAGAAGGAATTTTTTTGGATCTTCTACAATTTTATGATACTGATAATCAAATTCCATCTACAAGTGGGAGTCTTATTGATGTTAATACTTGTATTTGTATTCAATGTGAATTTTCATAGTATATCAAAAAATCCATAGAGTCTTTTAATCTATATAATGATAGGAATGTACAATAGATATTTTATAGGATATGATAATACTATTATATATTGATCTGCACCACAAATAATTAATTTTTGGGTGATTCATTTTCCTTGTAAATAAATATATAATAATTTGGATATACTTGTATTTTATTAGATATCATTCCCATTGATAATTAAATTCATTTAGTGTCATATTTTGGACAAGGATGTTCAATTTTTTGGTAGCATATCATTCAAGGGACCATGTTGTTTTATAATGTTGGTTTCACCCCATCCACTTCCATCTTTCAAATTATAAAAATTCAATTCTGATGAATATTTTGTGCATTTTGTACAATCAGTATTCAATGATTTCATAGAGAAACTATTTTAATTCTCAAAAAACATTATGAAATCAGGATGGTCATCTTCAATTTCCATTATTATTTCTTCTATACTATCTCAATCATCATTTAAACTGATATTCTTGTCAAATGATCGCTAAACCACTATATCATCCAAATCAGAGTGGAAATTCAATTTTTCCTCAGATTGGTTAAACAATTATATAAGTGGTCCATTTCGTGAAAATTAAATGTTCTTTTAACTCTTCTAGACAATTTATTCATGAATAAAAATTTTATAAACATGGAATAATGATTTGATAAGGGGCATATAAGTTCTCTATTAAAAACAAGATTATATATTTAACTCTATCATCATTATATATTGATATATAATTAATGTGAATCTATTTTGAATTCATAATGATACTATTAAGTTCATAAAATATTCATTTTAACAAAAAATTAAATGAATATATAGAAGATATTCCTAATAAAAGTTGAATGTAATAGATGATTCTAAAATGGTGATCCCACCATTGGATGGTTTCAATTAATTTTACTATGATTTGATGGAAATTGAAAACATATATTTGGAAAATAATAACTCCACTAGTGGTAGGAGATACCCTATGAATTCTCCAAAATGATATATGGTACCTAGTATCGGATATCTACTACTCAAATTTGTTCGTGAACATAACTCAACATCCCAATGATATGGGGATGATATTGAAGCTAAAAAATGAAGTAAAAAAATTTTAGGAGATGAATCCAAAGGGGATGATAATTATGAACTTAAATATAAATATTATTGATCTATGAGTTTGTGAAGCCCCAAAAACATTTTCAGTTTGTTTCCTAAAAACGAAAAAAGAAACCTCACAAGTTTGATCCTGAAAAGGGTCACCTGGATCAGAGTGACCATGAGGTAGCTCAGTTGGATGATCTAACACAAACTCATGTTGATTAATGTATTTCAGTTTGAACATTGAAAAAATAACTCATTTCATTATTTCATGTATAGGTATAAAATAAATATTTAAAAATGTCAATACAATTTATTTATTACTCAACGTAATCCCTTATAATAATATTTCAATTTAATCATCACTAAAAATAGGTTTTAAAAAAAATATTCATTGGTATGAAAATTAATAATTAAATAATTAAAAAGGTGGTTATGATTATTTAATATTAAAATATATGTTATTTTTTCGTATATATAATTTACAAAATTATTGATAATTTTAAACATAATAAATTCAAATGATCGGTCTAGTTACCATGTAATGAAGTTATATTTATTGTCAATTGGATTTCATTATAATGTAAACTCATGTGTTTTAAATAATAATAATGTTCATGTTTTAAATCATTGAACATTAAATTGAGTAATTTTCATATGTTAGAAAATGATTGTGGTTGAATTGTATTCTTAGTGAGAATACCTTCACAATAGAATATTAATGGAATTGTTTGAATGGTAAAAAAATTTGTTGAATTATATAAAACTATATATAATTGAAAAAAAAAATTATTAAGATAATTTGACACCTTAAATATTATAAATATCCTTTACAAACTATGTTTGATATGTTTTAAATAGGAATCATGATTGGGAGAGGCTAGATCAAGTTATAAGGAACATTTATTGACATAATTATCATATTAGCTAGTAAAATTAGAAATCAATATATCTAGGATAATTTTTCATTAATGATGTAATTAGTGTAGGTATTAAAAGATATTGAAATACTCTATCTTCAATATTTTATATGATGCCAAGTGTATCGAAATTAGCTAAATGGTTTTTGAATTATTTTTAAATTAACATTATCTAATAAATTTTTTCCATTAATGGGTATTTTTTATCACTCTATAAAAAGAAAAAGTGGTCACCCATACTTAAATTTTAAGACTCTGTTGAGAAAAAGGACATATAATTTGTATGTTGATGTGTGTGTTTAAGATGTTTGAGTATTGAAAGGACTAGAGAGATATTTACGAGGAAGAAGAAGGAGGAATGGTGTTGAGTAATGTAGATAATAATAACTTATAATTGTATAAAAGGATACAAAATAACTCGATAAATAATCACTATTATGTTATGATTTGAATAAAATTAATTATGTGATAGTATAAACATACTTTCCATAATAATTTTTTTTAGTCATTTTATATGAACTATTAAATATTTTACCTTTTATGGAAGTTTATATTATAAACTAATAAAATTTTACAGATCATACAACATATTTTTCAAAAAATTATGAGAACCATAACAAATAAACCTTTTAAAACAAAAATTCATATTGAAAACATATATAAATACATAAGAATCACTTACATTTTTTAATTTGTTCGTCCCATTTAATTATATCCAAGGTTAGTTCATACCATTTACCCAATTATTTAAGTATCATGATAATCCCAAAACCTGAAAAATGTAATATTGTATTCATAAGTCATCTAACTTGATGTTATGATTCCATGACTTATAGTAGAGAGACAGAAAAAGAAGAGGAAGATATGAGTTGAGGCCTGAAATTTATAAGTAAGAAACCCAAACCAATTCGAGGGTGCTCCATGAATGTAAATTTTTATCTTATCATCACACCATATTGTGAAATCAATAATATTCAACTAATAATGATTAGATTCACTAATATTGGAACCCAAGATAGTGTCAATTCAATAAAATGCTACACTAACACACACCACAAAAATAAAAAAATATTGAAAAGACAGAGGTGGAAAAAAATATCATATCATAGATTCAAGGATTGATTTTTTATTAAGAATTCCATTGGGGAGATATAAAATATGTGTTCTTTTGAAAAATCATGAGAGGTGTGACTAAAATTAGGTCAGTTATAATTATTTTGAAATGAGTAGGGAAGTTTTTATTCGTTAGTTGAAAAAATTACTAATAATAGATATACTTAATAGATCTATGGTTTTTCCACCGATAAATATACATTTTATAAGTTATTGTTAGGAACTGATGAAAATATATCTGTATCAGTGTAGGTCTTATAGAATGTACAATAGTGGGGTACTAGAGTAGTAGTACTATTCATCCTGAATGGGCTTTCCAATCACTTGGACATAAGGCCTTCAATGGGGTTGTAACACAAGAATAATGTGAAAGTTGTAACAAGGGTATGATGGATGAAGGGACTTCGGCCTCTCAAATGGAGGGGCTATGGACCATGTAATGGTATTGAAACACATTTTTTCCTTCATGAAAAAATATTTAATACAATAAAACTACCTGTTTGGTGGGTTATCCCTTTGGGGGGCTATGAAATTCCATTCAGGCACGTTTGTGTTTTTTTTTTAATTTAATTATAACACCGAAAATATAATACAATATATATATATATTAAATATATTATTTATTGATATATTTTCATTATAATTTTAAATTTATTCAAATATATAATTATATATTTATAAATAAATAAAAACATTTAATGAAATATAATTACATAATTTTATTTGATTTACCATTTTTTATAATTTTTTTAAATATTATTGAGGCTCAAATTCAACTTTTATAGAATAAAGTGAAGAAGAAAATAGAAGGAACATATAATTTCTCAATGTTCCGCACACAAACCAACATAAAAATCTATCCCCAATCATGTTGTTCATGATCTGGTTCTCATGTTTTGATGAGTTCTATAACCATCCCAACTATGAAGATATCTTCCCCTTCCCCATGTTTTCCCTACATCCATTTTACACCTCTATCATTATGGAGTTCACCATCAAATGAATGTTGAATCACTTAAACATTAATAATAAAATCATTATCTTGTAATTCCAATTCATAGAATTCTGAGTCAAACCCAAAAATATTAATAGGGGTATTTTAAATTGAGATTGGATGGAAATGATCCTTTAATGTAGAAGAATATCCAACCCATATCCTAATAGGGTTATCAACATCCTGTGACCTCTAAATAACTGTCACTATAGATACCATAGCTCTATCTCACTCTACACTTTGAAGGGACTGTAAAATGACTACCTCAATACACTCATTATAGTGAGTGAGCTCCAACATTGTGTCAATCACCAGTGTATTGGATTTGAGATTATGAATATTCTCAAATGTAATTAAAGAAACAAATTTTTTAAAAATATTATGCTTAATAATTTCTTACATTGATGTTGGAGACAAATTGTAAGAACCATGATCCTATCCAAAATTTAACCATCTTGACTATAGAATATTACCTTATTCCATATTCATAAGTTAGGTTTATCTTTGTAACAATGGAAACATCAATAATACTCTTACTAAGATTAGGTTTTGATTCCAGAACCTTCCCATATTAGGCTCAAAAAACACTTATGATCTAAAAATTCTATGTGGAAGAATTATATGTCATTACAACTACACCCTTATTACCTCCATCCATCCTCAAAACACAAGATTTACTAACCTTTTATTTGAAAAATTCCTTTATTTAAGCATGTAATGGAGACAAATCACACATTGAAGTGTTAACTCGATTACGAATATCAACAATGGTCTGCAATGCACATGCCCACAAATAAAAAAACCACCACTATCAATAGTGGAATATGAAGCTATTGACTAATTTCAATTGGTATGAAATGGAGAAAAACTATTCATTTTATGATCTGAAATACTCTTATATTTGGAATAGAGGTGTGATCCTTCTTAAAATTGAGTTACATTGAACATGAAAATACCAATTTATTATTCCCTTTACTACATTTTTAGGAAACATAAATTTGATCCGACTAAAGACTATCATTAGCCTTATCCTTTGTAGAAGTCTCATTAGAAAGTTGACTATCATTTGAATCAAATTCATCGTAGTTCTACCTTTTACCCCCAATTAATGTATCCTAGAGAAAAGCTACTATAGTATGTAATTTATTAAATTCTTCCCAATCATCCCATGAGACATTTAGGATACCATTTAGCTGAAAAAGTGTAGGGAGGAAAATAAAATTATGAAGAGAATGGAGGGCCCAATTCTAGTAATTCTTTTTGATAACTTTTAAATAAATGTAATATAAATAATCCTTATTATAAGATTATATTCCATAACTATCCATTAATTAGAATTTATTTCTTAGAGTTAATATTATTAACGTTGTTCTCACCAAAATTTATCCCATGGTTAACATCACCAGAGTAAGTCCCACTACCTTCTTTTCTTCTAAAATATAATATATCTTTCCCTTTTAACTGTCATTAATAAAAAACAAGGAATCCATGATTTTTAGAACATGAGTGTCCAATAATAATACAATAATCATAAAACAAGGGCATTTTCTCATACACAATCTTGGGATTAATCACGGCCCGGTGGGTAGATATAACAACCATATCAATAAGAAACAATGTTAGTCATCCTTAACCAAGATCCTTTTATATTGACTGAAGTTCAACATTTTGATTTCCATGTACAGATATATTGGTATTCTGATGAAATAATGGATATCCCCTAGACATTTTGAGTGTAACAAAACCAAATTTAGACCATATATTTGGATCCAAAAATTTTCATAAGTTTCATTAAAATTATTATGACAGAATCATATGGTCCATTCAAAATACCGAAAAGATCCCAACCATAGATTAACTGAACCATTTCTCTATATAAAACCCATCAAATAGGAAGGGTGAAAAATAAAATGGAATAATCCCCATCCTATTTAAATACACATGAATTTATAGAACCCAAAAATAGCTAAATAGTGAGAAATAATATCAGATTCTTATGGGGATTTGACCATTTTGGAAACAAAATGTGAGAAATGAAGGAGTCTGAATGAGCTATACTCTATCCAAAATATTTGCCTTTGAGGCTGATACATGGTATGTGGTACCTATACTAATGTTGTGTTGGTGACTCAATTTGATGTGAAGTCAAAAGATCCAAAAAAATAGAGAAGTAAGAAAATATAGTCAAATATTCTACTTCTCCATCTTTCACATTTTTCATTGTAAAAGATCCATGTCACACCACCTTAAAAAAAAGACACATGATTAGAGATTTAGACTCTTTGGGTTATTAAGGTCACCTCAATTATCGAAATGTGTTGGGATCATCCTCTCACATTCCCTAATTCTCATATAAAATTTTATAAATCCTGCAAATAATTATTTATAATTAAATATTTATATATATATATTTAAATATATTTACAATTATTTGTTTAAAAATATAAAAAATTTATATCATTGTATATATTTATATAATAATATAAGTATAATTAATAAATTTACTAGATTAGTTCAAATCATGGATTTGGTATCCCAAATTCATGACCATGAAAAATTAATTTAAAATATAATGGTACACACACATGATCATGAAGTGATTGTAATATACTATTCACATCACACCCTCCTCCATTTTTGGGTGACCCATTGTCCACCTCATTCATAAAATATTTTAACATTATCTCCCAAGTCCTCAAATATAATTGTTTTATCTGAGGGATGTTTTACATCTAAAATTATAGGAGTGGTAATATGATTCATTTCATCATGCACATGAACATTAAGTGCATGTTCAAGGTACATAGTAGCATCATTATCCTGAAGCATAACAATTTCATCATTAACTGTAGAGTCAGCAACATTAACATCCTACATTCCCTCACAACCGAGTGCATAAACATTGGATTCATCTTATGTCTTTCCCTAGAATAACGAGAGATTGATTTGATTCACACACTTGATTTCTCAAAACCATAGATTTATAGTTGATCAAAATATAAATTATTAACAGATCTTAGCACTAATAAAAATACCCATTTTCATTCTAGTTACCACCCACATCCACATTTTCTTCCTTTTCCAATAGTATTTTGATTTGTTTCATGCTCTAGGGGAAATTCAAAACATTGGCTAGTGTATATTATTCACCCCCTTTGGGTTCCAACCTTAGAGACACTTGTACATTGGACTCACCAATATTTCCATGTTCACCTTCTACTATAAACATCACAACAGTCTCTATTTCCATAGTATCCTTCTGATTTTATATTATAGAGAGAGACTTTCAGAAGTAATCTTAGAATTATATTGGTACTACTCCTTCGGGAGATCCAAGAGATCTTTTCTGAAATCATTGAAAATATCGTAACCTTCACAAGACTCAAACATGTCTCCCAATTTTAGAAATGTAGAAAAAGAGTAATGGGGATCAATATATTGAATATTATCAACCAATTTATCAAAACCAAACTATAATGAACAAACTATATTGAGTCCAGCAACCACATAAGCAACAGACACATTCTCTTGTATCATTTATGGAGCTTCAACCCACTTATCAGCAGATCTACCCAACTTGTTATTATCTAAAGATAAATTTTACATTCTAAGTAAATGGAAACTCTATGTCATAGATATAAATGAATTAATTTCCATCAGTTTATTTGAATAAAAATTCCCCTTATAATCCATATTATATTTGTTTCCATCTAGAAAACAGGACCCTATGATTTGAAATTTGAATTTACATTTGTCAACATTGTGCCCACTCTTCTTAAAATTCTCAAATTCTTCCTTAACATAGAAAATGCAATAAGAATTAAAAAAAAGTTGACAGCATATTCAAAAATAATAGAGAGATAAAATCTGAATTCAACATCTATGAATGTTATAGTTTCAATGAGTGAAGAGTCAATATAAAATTAATTATTTACACTGACATAATGACCATTCCTTGAATGTGTAGTATCCTTGTCAAGTTTATGATAGATTCCAACTACTGAGGCATCATCACAAAGGATATTAGGGTGCCAAAAAACATTTTTATCCCATAATTTGGAACACATTTGTATACTAGAATTTTTGTCCTTATTTATGTAAAACCTAGTGTCCAAGTTCTTTTATTATTAGTGTCCCAAACATAAGGTAAATAAAACCTAATCCTCATGATTTCAACATGAGATACAATGAGGGGAAGATGAAATGAAAACCTCATATACTAGTTGAAATGACCTACCAATCGTTGAAGACCTATATTTGATGATTCCAATTTAACATGTATTCTTGCATGCATGTGTTTTTTGCACTGTATAAAAGTAGATGTCCAATTATTTAATGTTTACAATCCTTCATCCGATATTTGGATAATATAGGGTTCAAAGGTTTGAATATTAATCTCAGTTCCTTGTTTATGTAGACCTGTTATAAATAGTTTTGGATATAGTGAATCATTCCACCGATGAGGATGGATTTAATATGTGTAATTTTATTAAAAAAATAACTTGTTTTATATTGTATTATAAAACTATTTCCAATTATATCACATTTATTAAGAGTTATGCTATCTGGCGATTTTTCTCAAATTGAGGAAATTTGAAAAATATGTATATTAAAAAGAAAATAATATTGAACTCGGATTCTTGTTCTAGGGATGGTTTTTATCATTAAGATAAGGTTTCTGGGACATTTTAGGTGATCAGGAGGGGATAACATGTGATTGTTTTCCTAGTAAATGTGATTCATGTCTGAATAAATTAAATGGCATTGATAGAGATGTTCATTTAACTATTGCTGTGTATGGTAGATATTGTACCACTCAGGAGGAAAAAAATATACTTCTATAAGTATTACTAATATGAATACTGACCAGTGAGATGGGTACATAGCTGCCCCAACTGATTTATTTTTTGATGGTTTTATTTGACACAATATGTGAATGACGTGGGCCTATGTTGTTGAATAAAAAAATGAAATTTATGATATATCGGCTGATGAAATGGATTAATAGGAGGTAGATGATCGTCAAGAACTACATGTCCACTTAATATCCTTGAAGGAATGTAATATAAAATAGATATTCAATGTGGATGTCCCCATTCACCCTCTAAGTGGTACATAAAAGTATCAATTTCCTGAAAATTTATCGAATAATGACCTATATAAGGCCTCTCGTTCATCAGTTCTAACACTAGATCAAGGAAATCATGTCCCTGGTGGACCTGTTGCGGTTGTTGGTACTCATCCCAATGTATGCATTGTACTTAATGCTGATATTTTGAATTCTGGAAATCCAAATTCAACACCTATGAGTGCTGCTAATAATCCCATTTTGGATTATATTAATGTACCCAAAAGAGGTGACCCTGATAATAGGTCATTGGTGAAGGAGTCTTTCCAATATATCAAGGGATCGATCGAGATCATGAATGTCATGAAAAATGGTACTAAAGCTAATCGAAATTTATTTAATACTAAGGGTCTCAAACTAGTCACCACTTGGAAGTATAATGGTTTACTTACTATATCTGGAGTGGTGAAAACATTGGGCCATCCATTCAAAGTGGATCTATCTACCACATAGGATGAGTATGAAAATGTAGAATGAGTTATTCCATAAAATTTTTCTAATATAATTAAAAATTATTATGTTATTTTTGTAAAGGAAATATTTTATGAATGTGATATTGTATAAGCCAAGAACTACATTATTAATTTTCTTTCAAACTAGGATGCTGAAAGGCCACTTTAATGTATTAGTAAGAAGGAAAATGAATGGTTTTCTCGCAAATTGATGATACCTTTTCCATGATGGAGATAAATTTTTTTGGACCTTGTGATTATCTTCTTTTCTAGAAGATATTGGAAATAAATTTGTGGAATTTTTTCCATCCACATCAAAGATGGGATTTTAGGTGTTTTCTTGGAAGTTAGAGACATGCTTCATGTTGTAGAAATCCTCTAGATCATTGTCACCAAAAGAATATAACCCCTGAAAGGGATAAGATATGGGGAAGAGTTAAGAATCCAAAAGATAGATGTTGATACCCAAAAATCATGTTTAAGAGAGGGACAAAGTGATCTATTGACTTTCATTGTAGGCTCTTGTGTCTTGTTTGACCATTAAAATATTTCTAATGTATATTATTTTTAATAAATTTGGGGCCATATGCATTAAACCATGAATCCGCTATTCAGATTATATTTATTACATTAATATAATTATTTAATCATATATATATATATATAATTCTAATAATAAATAAATATATTTCAAAACATTAAATATTAAAGTGGAAGACAAACACGCACCACCCACATACCGAAAAGGAAGGTCTTAGCCCCCAAATGGATAACCCACCCATCAAACTCCATTATATATTATTATGTTATGTATAGGCTCAAAAACCCCATTTTTTAGTGTTCCAAAGTCCAATTTTTTAAATATCATGAAGGTTCCTATTCAATGTGTGGATACCCCCCCTTTATCATTGATCGAACCCCCTTTTGATAGTAGTTTTTTGGCCCCCTCATCCTTTAGAAGTGTTCATAGTCCCCCAATGGAAATCATTATTCCTTATAACTTCACATGCCCCTGACCCCTAACATTAGGGAGTTTTGAACATTGAATATTATAACGACCCATACTTTACATACATTGTTAATACTTCAAAATTTAAGCACGCTTATTACAACATATGACAAAACCACAAAGGACCGTATAGGTATAGTGTCTTTAGAAACTGGGAAACACAAACAACTGGTTCATAAATCTTCTACAGTGTCTCCCATTTATTTCATCATATCTAGGGTCCCTTTTAGCATATTCTACTTAATATCCATCTTCCTGACCTGGGGAAAAGAAAACATAAAAGGGTGAGCTCAAATGCTCAGCAAGGGCAAATAAAGGAAATAAAAATCATATCATATCTTTATGAAAATCAAAACCTGCAAAAGAGATCATAATATCTTAACATGAAATAAATCATAGAAGTGAAAATGAGATCCCCATAGTCATAACATAAAGCTTGAATCTTTGTGGTATGCACACATAATCATGGAAAATCATTTCTTGTTAGTCATGACTCATTGCCAAGACTATCTCAGTGGACAAAGTCCCTTTCTGAACCGAGTTCACTCCTCGTTTCAGTCCTGTTTCACTGAACCGAAATAACCTTCCGTTCCAGCCATGTCTATCTCATGAGATATAAATCTTTACCCAATGCATTGGAGGGAGATATAGGTCCCACCCATCTTATAATGAATCCTTTCTTATGTGTGCCACATAATCATAAAACATACATCATCGCATAACACATGTAACAAAAATGGGATTCTTGAAACATAATGACATCATAAATCAATTCATATAAGATAAAGGAATTCATAAAAATAATTCCATCACAACATGATCAAATAAATTTAATAATAGGGATAAAAACAGAACCCTTTATTATCTTAGATGGAAAATAATTTTGATAAAACACTTGAACTCCATTCTTGAGGAAAATATCCTTTCTTCTTCAAAAACATTTTTCCTTTCATAACATGTCATACAACTTTAAAATAAAAGAAGTTGATTAAAAATAAACTTGAAAACTTGTAAAGTAAGATTCTTGGAAATAATGTTTTAAAAATCCATTCATGCCGTATAAGTTAAAAAACATTCTTCGTACTTTTGTCGGAAAAGTCAAAAAGTACCTCGTACGAAAAACGAAAAAAGATTCCTTTCATATCTTTTACTAAAAACCCACCAAAGGGTAAAACTGGATATAAACTATTGTAGAATGATGGAAATAATATTACATATTGAGGGAACATGGATGTGTATGAAAAAATACACCCCAGTAATTACCAAAGTAAAAACAATCTCGGATAAAAATGAGATTGTGATATTTCCCTTACCTTAGGTCCGATTTGCTTTGTACGTGTCCGAAGCTCCTTTATAATGGTTTAAATAATGTTATTGACTTATTCCAGAATCATACATATTGATATGATATCATATATGGTCATATTATTAGCTTCTTGTTAGTAATATTTCATTGTTACTTGTTACTCGGGTCTTTATAACTTTTTGTTCTTATGCGTGTTTTGTCGAATAAATTCTTATTCTTATCTTTAGGTTATAGATAATTCATTTACAGAATGGTATTAGTGTAGTATATACCATATTCATTCATTCAATTCATTTATATAATCATTATGAAATGAAGATCATGTAGAACGAGTCGCATCACATCGTGGAGACGGTATTCCGTACGTACGCACGAGTGATGATATCATTCCTATGATCGTGGAATTGTATTGGAGTATATATATATATTATTTCAGTATCAATATTACTTCATAATAATCATATATAGTTACTTATTACACCATTATAACCATCCTTGTAAGGTGATGATGGAAAAATAGATTACACCACGGCGTGGAGACGGTATTTCGTACGTACGCACGCGCGGTGATTTCATTTTTCCGTAGGATGGATAGAAGGTGAATTAGGGTTGTTTCATATTTATAATAACATATCAGTATGTAAGTAATACTTATATTATTACTTTATCATGAAACAACTAAAGAAGAAGAAGTTGAAGAAGAAAGAAATTGAAAAGATCGGTAATGGATATTACCTCTTCTTTGGAACGCCTCTTTGAATCCTCCACTTAAGGAACTAAGATTGGTCTTTGGAGAAGACCAGGACCTCTAGGATTATTCTAGGGAAGTGGAGAGGAGAAAATGGCAGGGGTTGTCCGAGCTTGAGTGCTCAAATTGGTGTGAGGAGGAGGGGGAGCAGGTGCCCTTTTATAAGGGAGGAGAGGGGCACCTTAGGAATATATCAAAATATTATTTTATATTAAAGTCAAAATCGGTTTATAATGGTTCCAAAGGGTCTTATTTCGAAGCTAAAGTGGGGATGGGTCGAAATCCTATCAACCAATAGGATTTATACAAGTTTAGGGTATTATTTTAACCTTATCAATTAGATTTAACTCTAAGTTAATTAATTTAACTTTTACCGTGTCTTGTTGTTTTCTTTCACTATATGGTTAATAAACTTACTATAACATCCAAACGAACCCCAAATTGTTTATTATTAATATATATATCCTTATCTAAGTCATTTGGCCGAACCTTAGATTTTTAGGAATAAAATAACAATTAATAATATAATATTTGATTTAAAAACTATTTTGTGTCAATTTTGACACTATTTGATATATGATTTATGTGAAAGTCATAACAGAATTATATGTTAGAAAAAAGTTGATTAAATCAACATTAATATATCATAGTAACCTATAAAATTAGTGTAATTCATAAAAAGTCTTAAATTACATTTATTTATGTATTTATATTATCAATTTTGTCAATATTTCATTAAAAAGATAATTACTGCATCATCTTTGTGTTATAAATAAATTAAATTATTTGATGTCTAAAAATTACAAATAAAATATCATCATGTAGGAAATCTTTTTAGCTTTCTAATGAATATTTACAATTGAATTTATCTTATGTATAACCCCATATTAAAAATGATTTACTTATTAAACTTTGATTTTAACTATTTTAACCCTTCTATAAATAAATTAATAATAAATGTCCTAATCTAATCCAAGTGGGCCTAAATGGTCGTATTTTATTCCTAAGTTTGTTTTTGGTCGAATTACACTGGTCCAATAGAATTAGGACATGTGTTAGGGTAATATTAATATCATATTTACCCTTAGTTACCCTATTTTCTATTAACCGCGGTAAAAAAAAGTAAAAAGTTACTATTCACCAAAAAATTATTTTTATCTCATTGAACCACATTTTACTTACTGATATCAACCGTGTCTGTCGGATTTTCGAAATTCCATTCACAGAAGCGGTAAAATTAAGTTTTATGCAAAATTCAGTTTTTAACCTACCACTTAGTGGTTTCACTATTCATCAAAAATTGAATGTTTTCAGAAAAATACCAAAATTTCACCCTAGGCTAATTTCGATATTCTGAGTCCAAAAATGAAGTCCATTTTGAAAAATAAAATTTATAAAATTTCAAAAAGTGGTTATTACTATTCATAACGTCTAATTTTAATAGCATATTGTTGTTTAGTGAAACTCGGTATTGTGTACGACGCAAGCTATCGAGGAAGGTCGCGATTGCGTGTAAAACAAGCCAAGAAAGTGTTGTGTAAAAAAAATTCCTTTGATGGTTTATATAACATAAAAGTCTCGGGTGTTACATTCTACCCCCCTTAAAAAGAATTTCTCCCTCGAAATTCGTCACTTTGTAACAAACAAATGAGGATACTTCTCCCTCATCATATCCTCAAGCTCACATGTAGCTTCTTCAAGTTGGTGGTTTCTCCATAAAACTTTCACCAAACGAGTGGTCTTGTTTCGTAGGACTTTTTCGCTACGATCCAGAATCTCTATCGGCTGTTCTTCATAAGAAAGATCTTGCTCCATCGGTACAACTTCTGAGCTGAGTAAATGTGAAGGATCTGGTATGTACTTTCTCAGGAGAGATACATGGAACACATCGTGAACTTGAGAGAGATTCGGTGGAAGCGCCAATCAGTAAGCTACCTTCCCAACACGATCCAGTATTTCAAAAGGACCGATATATCTAGGGCTCAACTTCCCCTTCTTTCCAAATCTCATAACCCTCTTCCAGGGAGATATTCGTAAGAACACTTTATCGCCCACTTCAAACTCTAGGTATTTTCTTCGGTTGTCGGCATAACTTTTCTGTCGACTCTGAGCTGCTCTTATGTGTTGATGAATAGATCTGACCTTTTCTGCCATTTCATCAACGAGATCAAGTCGTAATAGCTTTCTTTCCCCAACTTCATCCCAGCAAGTTGGAGTCCTGCATTTCTTTCCATAGAGAGCTTCATAAGGATCCATCTGAATGCTGGAGTGAAAGCTATTATTATAAGAAAATTCCACCAAAGGTAGGTGTTGATCCCAACCTCCTTTGAAATCCATAGAGCAAGCTCTCAACATATATTCTAGGGTTTGAATTGTTCTCTCAGACTGACCGTCTGTCTGGGGATGATAAGCAGTGCTGAAACTCAACTCTGTATCCAGAGTATACTGAAGACTTCGCCAGAACTTCGAGGTAAATCTCGGATCTCGATCAGATATAATAGAAAGTGGTACTCCATGCAATCTTACCACTTCCTTTACATATATCCTGGCAAGCTGATCTAGAGAGAAATCCTCTCTAATAGCAATGAAGTGTGCAGACTTTGTAAGACGATCAACTATGACCCAGATAGCATTATTGCCTTTGGATGTTTTATGAAGTCCTGTGACAAAGTCCATAGTGATGTTTTCCCATTTCCATTCGGGTATGGGTAATGGTTGTAACATCCCCTTAGACTTCTGTCTCTCAGCTTTAACTTGTTGACAAACCAAGCATCGAGAGACATATTCAGCAACATCTTTTTTCATGCCATCCCACCAGAAGTACTCTTTCAGGTCCCTATACATCTTCGTGCTTCCAGGATGAATAGAGAATGAAGAACTATGAGCCTCATCCAACAGCTCTTTCTTTAATTCGGGGATGGGAGGAACGCAAACCCGATTCCTGAACTTTATTATCCCATCACAATCAAGGTTGAATTCAGGAACATTTCTCACCTTCTTTTGTAACTCGGCATCTTCTTTCTGTGCCTCTTTAATCTTCACATGTATAGATGGCTGAACATTCATTTGAGAAAGATAAGATTTTTCCCTTTCCATTATAATTCCAAGATCCATCCTTTGTAAATCCATAAATATTGGATCTTTTGTGATCCTCATCATGGATAAACTAGCATGGTCTTGTCGACTTAATGCATCTGCCACCTTGTTTTCTTTCCCATGGTGGTAATGGATTGAGCAGTCATAATCCTTAATCATCTCTAACCATCTTCTTTGGCGCATATTCAGCTCCTTTTGTGTGAAAATATACTTTAAAATTTTATGATCAGTATAAATATCACACCTTTCACCATAAAGGTAATGCCTCCAAATCTTTAATGCAAAGATTACCGCAGCCAACTCCAAATCATGTGTTGGGTAATTTTGCTCATGGATTTTCAACTGTCGTGAGGCATAAGCTATCAACATATCATTTTGCATAAGAACACACCCCAATCCCTTCTTGGATGCATCACTGTAGATCAAAAACCTTTCTGCACTACAAGGCAGTGTGAGCACAGGTGCACTGGATAACCTTCTTTTCAATTCCTTGAAATTCTCTTCACATTCCTCTGTCCAGACAAACTTAACTCCCTTCCGAGTCAACATGGTGATTGGATTAGATAATCGTGAAAAATATTTTACAAAACGTCGATAATATCCAGCCAAACCAAGAAAACTTCGGATCTCAGTTACTGTTGTTGGTCTTGACCATCTTTCGATAACCTCTGTTTTTGCTGGATCCACAGATATCCCCTCTTTTGAGATTATATGACCCAAAAATGAAACTTTTTGAAGCCAAAATTCACAATTGGTAAATTTGGCATAAAGCTTCTCCTTTCTCAGGGTCTTCAATATAATTCTCATGTGATCTTCATGCTCTTCCTTGCTCTTTGAATAGACAAGAATATCGTCTATAAAGATTACCACAAATTGATCAAGATAGTCTCTAAAGACTCTATTCATTAGATCCATGAAGATAGCAGGGGCATTAGTAAGACCAAATGGCATCACTATAAATTCATAGTGTCCATACCTTGTACGGAAAGCCGTCTTTGGTATATCCTCCCTTTTGACCCTTAATTGATGATACCCTGAACGAAGATCAATCTTGGAAAAGTATTGAGCTCCACGTAGTTGGTCAAATAAGTCATCAATGCGTGGGAGAGGATATTTGTTCTTGATAGTGATCTTGTTAAGTTCTCGATAATCAATGCAAAGCCTCATTGATCCATCTTTCTTCTTAACAAATAGAACAGGTGCTCCCCAAGGTGACGCACTAGGGCGTATGAATCCCTTATCAAGATTCTCTTGGAGTTGCTTCTTCAATTCCTGCAACTCAATTGGGGCCATTCTATAAGTTGTCTTTGAAACAGGAAAAGCACCCGGTACGAGTTCTATTGAAAACTCAACTTCACGATTTGGTGGAAGACCCGGCAATTCCTCCGGAAAGACATCATCAAACTCCCGTACAATGGGCATATTCTTAATCGTGAGTTTCTCACCAACCATTTGAGATAAATAACCTTCATTTAGTGGAATCAATACCCATAAGATGGAAGAAATTTCCACTGGAAGGTGATGTTCATCCTTGCATTGATAGACGATCGTAGATTGATCTGGAATATGAAATGTGACTTCCCTTCTTTGGCAATCGATATGAGCTCCATGTAGAGAAAGCCAATCCATGCCAAGAATCACATCAAATTCCACTAAAGGAAGGATCACAAGATTTGCAGGAAGCACTTTCCCACAAACTTCGATCGGAGAAGAATTATAAACTTTTGATGCGATTGATGTGCCATTAGGTGTTGTCACAGCTAACTCAACATCTAATTGTTGAGGTAATACGGTGATACCCTTAGAAAAGTTTTCAGAAATAAAAGAGTGGGTGGATCCAGAATCAAATAAAACATTTGCTACTTTAGAGTGGATGGTAAGTGTACCTTTCACCACATCGTTATCGTACTCCACATCGCTGATAGAAATTTCATGTGACTTTCCTTTGTCTTTAGCCTTAAGAGTTTGTTGACGTCGACCATCATCATCAACCCTTGGATTTGGGCATTGATTGGCATAATGCCCCATCTCCTTGCACTTGAATCATTGAAGTGTAGTAGGTTCATTCTGTGTATCCCTTCCTTTGTTTGTGTCATTAGACATCTTCTTCCCATTATCACGGCATTCAAATGCCCGATGACCTTCTTTTCCACATTTAAAACATTTACTTGTCCCTTTAAGACAACTCCCTCCATGTTTCATTCCACACTTTGAGCATAAGGGAAAGTTCATCTTCTTTTCAGTGTGCTCTTTAGAGTTTCCTTTGAATTCCATCTTCCTCTTCTTATCAAACCCATGCGACTGATGGGTTACTCCAATCTCCATCTCGACTTTGAGAGCACATCGAACGATTTCCTCGTAGCTATTGAAGTCCCTTATGGGTAACTCCCTTCGAAGACTTGGTTTTAAGCCACTAAAGAATCGATCGATCTTACTCTCAGGTTGGATAATAATACCAGAAGCGTACCTTGCAAGTCTTGTAAAATTTGCTTCATAGGTACCAACAGATTCATCATCCCTTTGCTTCAGTTCAAGAAACTCTTTCTCCATCTTTGTTCGGAGAATACGAGGGAAGTACTTATTGAAAAATAAGTTCTTGAACTCGTCCCATTCCATAGACTCAATTTCATCCCTTTGCCTCGTATTCTTAACAAGATTCCACCATTGATCTGCATCTCCTTCCAAACGATACACTGCTATGATGACTTTATCATGTTCAGAACATTGAAGAACTGAAAATATCTTTTCAGTAGTACTAATCCATTGTTCAGAAACTAATGGATCAGTAGACCCGCTGAAAGAAGGTGGACGCTGCCTCATGAAGGATTCAACAGAATGTTGCTCCCTCTTTTGCTCGTTTGGAAATCCTGCATGATTCATAGCTTGAGAAAGTTGTGTGAGCATGGCTACAAGATTTTTCATTCCAGCTCCCATATCGTTTGGTTGCTCAGGGGGACAATCATTGCATTGCCCATCACATTCCGCATTAACATGGTTCCTTCGGGTTCCAGCCATTGACTAAAACCAAGAAGAATAGTGTGAGCAACACTAATTATAATAGGAAACCACATAATTCAAGAATAAAATTTTCATGCTTAAGGTCTTATCCTAGGTTATTCAAGGCCATTTCTAAAACACTAAGATTGTGTTCTATGCTTAAACTTATCCTTAGGGTTCTTACTAAGGATTTCACATCCTAGTTTCCAAAGGTTGACTATACCTTTCCTCTGATACCAACTATAACGACCCATACTTTACATACATTGTTAATACTTCAAAATTTAAGCACACTTATTACAACATATGACAAAACCACAAAGGACCGTATAGGTATAGTGTCTTTAGAAACTGGGAAACACAAACAACTGGTTCATAAATCTTCTACAGTGTCTCCCATTTATTTCATCATATCTAGGGTCCCTTTTAGCATATTCTACTTAATATCCATCTTCCTGACCTGGGGAAAAGAAAACATAAAAGGGTGAGCTCAAATGCTCAGCAAGGGCAAATAAAGGAAATAAAAATCATATCATATCTTTATGAAAATCAAAACCTGCAAAAGAGATCATAATATCTTAACATGAAATAAATCATAGAAGTGAAAATGAGATCCCCATAGTCATAACATAAAGCTTGAATCTTTGTGGTATGCACACATAATCATGGAAAATCATTTCTTGTTAGTCATGACTCATTGCCAAGACTATCTCAGTGGACAAAGTCCCTTTCTGAACCGAGTTCACTCCTCGTTTCAGTCCTGTTTCACTGAACCGAAATAACCTTCCGTTCCAGCCATGTCTATCTCATGAGATATAAATCTTTACCCAATGCATTGGAGGGAGATATAGGTCCCACCCATCTTATAATGAATCCTTTCTTATGTGTGCCACATAATCATAAAACATACATCATCGCATAACACATGTAACAAAAATGGGATTCTTGAAACATAATGACATCATAAATCAATTCATATAAGATAAAGGAATTCATAAAAATAATTCCATCACAACATGATCAAATAAATTTAATAATAGGGATAAAAACAGAACCCTTTATTATCTTAGATGGAAAATAATTTTGATAAAACACTTGAACTCCATTCTTGAGGAAAATATCCTTTCTTCTTCAAAAACATTTTTCCTTTCATAACATGTCATACAACTTTAAAATAAAAGAAGTTGATTAAAAATAAACTTGAAAACTTGTAAAGTAAGATTCTTGGAAATAATGTTTTAAAAATCCATTCATGCCGTATAAGTTAAAAAACATTCTTCGTACTTTTGTCGGAAAAGTCAAAAAGTACCTCGTACGAAAAACGAAAAAAGATTCCTTTCATATCTTTTACTAAAAACCCACCAAAGGGTAAAACTGGATATAAACTATTGTAGAATGATGGAAATAATATTACATATTGAGGGAACATGGATGTGTATGAAAAAATACACCCCAGTAATTACCAAAGTAAAAACAATCTCGGATAAAAATGAGATTGTGATATTTCCCTTACCTTAGGTCCGATTTGCTTTGTACGTGTCCGAAGCTCCTTTATAATGGTTTAAATAATGTTATTGACTTATTCCAGAATCATACATATTGATATGATATCATATATGGTCATATTATTAGCTTCTTGTTAGTAATATTTCATTGTTACTTGTTACTCGGGTCTTTATAACTTTTTGTTCTTATGCGTGTTTTGTCGAATAAATTCTTATTCTTATCTTTAGGTTATAGATAATTCATTTACAGAATGGTATTAGTGTAGTATATACCATATTCATTCATTCAATTCATTTATATAATCATTATGAAATGAAGATCATGTAGAACGAGTCGCATCACATCGTGGAGACGGTATTCCGTACGTACGCACGAGTGATGATATCATTCCTATGATCGTGGAATTGTATTGGAGTATATATATATATTATTTCAGTATCAATATTACTTCATAATAATCATATATAGTTACTTATTACACCATTATAACCATCCTTGTAAGGTGATGATGGAAAAATAGATTACACCACGGCGTGGAGACGGTATTCCGTACGTACGCACGCGCGGTGATTTCATTTTTCCGTAGGATGGATAGAAGGTGAATTAGGGTTGTTTCATATTTATAATAACATATCAGTATGTAAGTAATACTTATATTATTACTTTATCATGAAACAACTAAAGAAGAAGAAGTTGAAGAAGAAAGAAATTGAAAAGATCGGTAATGGATATTACCTCTTCTTTGGAACGCCTCTTTGAATCCTCCACTTAAGGAACTAAGATTGGTCTTTGGAGAAGACCAGGACCTCTAGGATTATTCTAGGGAAGTGGAGAGGAGAAAATGTCAGGGGTTGGCCGAGCTTGAGTGCTCAAATTGGTGTGAGGAGGAGGGGGAGGAGGTGCCCTTTTATAAGGGAGGAGAGGGGCACCTTAGGAATATCTCAAAATATTATTTTATATTAAAGTCAAAATCCGTTTATAATGGTTCCAAAGGGTCTTATTTCGAAGCTAAAGTGGGGATGGGTCGAAATCCTATCAACCAATAGGACTTAGGCAAGTTTAGGGTATTATTTTAACCTTATCAATTAGATTTAACTCTAAGTTAATTAATTTAACTTTTACCGTGTCTTTTTGTTTTCTTTCACTATATGGTTAATACACTTACTATAACATGCCAAACGAACCCCAAATTGTTTATTATTAATATATATATCCTTATCTAAGTCATTTGGCCGAACCTTAGATTTTTAGGAATAAAATAACAATTAATAATATAATATTTGATTTAAAAACTATTTTGTGTCAATTTTGACACTATTTGATATATGATTTATGTGATAGTCATAACAGAATTATATGTTGGAAAAAAGTTGATTAAATAAACATTAATATATCATAGTAACCTATAAAATTAGTGGAATTCATAAAAAGTCTTAAATTACATTTATTTAGGTATTTATATTATCAATTTTTTCAATATTTCATTAATAAGATAATTACTGCATCATCTTTGTGTTATGAATAAATTAAATTATTTGATGTCTAAAAATTACAAATAAAATATCATCATGTAGGAAATATTTTTAGCTTTCTAATGAATATTTAAAATTTAATTTATCTTATGTATAACCCCATATTAAAAATGATTTACTTATTAAACATTGATTTTAACTATTTTAACCCTTCTTTAAATAAAATAATAATAAATGTCCTAATCTAATCCAAGTGGGCCTAAATGGTCATATTTTATTCCTAAGTTTGTTTTTGGTCGAATTACACTTGTCCAATAGAATTAGGACATGTGTTAGGGTAATATTAATATCATATTTACCCTTAGTTACCCTATTTACTATTAACCGCGGTAAAAAAAAGTAAAAAGTTTCTATTCACCAAAAAATTATTTTTATCTCATTGAACCACATTTTACTTACTGATATCAACCGTGTCTGTCGGATTTTCGAAATTCCATTCACAGAAGCGGTAAAATTAAGTTTTATGCAAAATTCAGTTTTTAACCTACCACTTAGTGGTTTCACTATTCATCAAAAAATGAAAGTTTTCAGAAAAATACCAAAATTTTACCGTAGGCTAATTTCGATATTCTGAGTCCAAAAATGAAGTCCATTTTGAAAAATAAAATTTATAAAATTTCAAAAAGTGGTTATTACTATTCATAACGGCTAATTTTAATAGCATATTTTTGTTTAGTGAAACTCGGTATTGCGTACGACGCAAGCTATCGAGGAAGGTCGCGATTGCGTGTAAAGAAAGCCAAGCAAGTGTTGTGAAAAAAAAAATTCCTTTGATGGTTTATATAACATAAATGTCTCGGGTGTTACAAATATGTCCCTCATGGATATGTGCCTTTACTACTCCTCTATATTGTTTTCTTATTTATTTAATCATATATATATTTATGTACTAATATTTCATTATATTTTTTATTCATCTATATATAGAGTTAATTTTGAAAACATATATAAATTTTTTTTCTATAATGATTCTACAAGAACCTGAGATTTCTCCACAACCCTCTTTCGAACAGAGTTATTTTGGATGCAAGATTATTGGGTTTGCATCTCAAGAACCACAAAAAATGAATGTTTATATATATATATTATAAATTAATTTTTTATGTATAATAATATTTAAACATTATAATTTTAAATAGATATGATATTATTATTATTTAGATACAGTTTATTTATATATATAAATATATTTTATATGTAAATTTTTTTACATATTTTATTTAAAATTTATTTTTTATGTGTGAATATATACAAATATGTTTAAATTTTTTTGAAAGGTAACATAATATTTATGAAGATGATAGATTATGAGAAATAATGATAACATTAACCCATATTGTGAAATTAAGCAACTACAAAAATGATTCACAAGAAGAACCACAAGTCCCCAAGTGATGTTCCACCTTATTAACATATATTTTAAGGAATGAGAAGGAACAACATGAGATACATGTAATAAATATTAGATCTTCACAACCAAAGGACTAAATAGATTGAGGTCAATCGTCAGGGAATAATTAGCATTTAGAATTATCAGGTAATATGACTCCATGATGTTGGATCTCCATCCCATTTCTAAATAAAGTTTGATACTAATGTTGATCAATTGAGCTTCATAAATGTGTGGAAACAACATCAAATAGAATGAAAAGTGACATGCTGCTATGGAATACCACAATGAGTCTCAGATGATAAAACCCAAACTAGAGAAGGGTCGGGCAATGACTGAATAATTAGTGTCAATCTTCATCATATTTATTTGAGTTGTATTCAAGTGGGATATCTTGGTTTTGGTTCACGGTTAATATCATGAGAATCACAGATATTCCAAGTGGACATCTAATAGACTGTGCACTCAACCAAGAAATAACATTTTCTTATATGATGATTGAAAATAATGTCATTTCTATAAACCCAAACCATCAACACCAATGAACACAAGACTTTAACATTTTCCAAAGGCAGCGATGCATAATATTTAAATAGGATCACAAAAAATAAATATTTTCATTCTAGTTATGAAGCATCATAATCTCTCCACCTATACCACACATCCACAACACTATTTAAATCAAACAGAGCATAACCAATACACTCTTGTACATCCTTAAAAAACAGACAGGGTGGGTCCTTTGAATAATGGTGGGTCTTGAGGAACATCGACATTGGTAGAACGATGATGATGGATTTACATCAAAATAATTGAGCCTTAAATGGAATAAAAAGATTCTAAATGGGTTTTTGGATGACCATTGACACCTAATCTGAGAATTAAAGTGCCATAGAATATCTATATTTCATAGAATATGTGCATAAGTAAGTTCTTCTCCGAAATATTTTGTTACACCCCATCACCCCTAAAATAGAAATACTAAAAAAAAGTTGTTCTACTCATTAAACCACATTAGCATGATTTTTATGCTCCACACATTTATATTCTCACTAGATAATTAAATTACTTTTGTATTTTACATACCAAAAAAATCCATTGAGGTTGCCAAAGAGACACCACCATCCACCAGCCAAGGGTCATTAAAGATATACACAATGTCACCATCTCCAATCATCCAATACATGGATATAACACGTATATCACCATACATATATATTCATCTTTACATTAATATCGAGAATTGGACAAGGCTAATTCTTGTGATTATTTAATGTTAAAAATATTTTTATTAAAGGTCCCGATCCTAGAGTGATAATGGATTATCTATAAGTCACCATCATTTCATGGAATTTATGGAATGGATGAATAGGAACAAATAATGATACCCTATATATCCCCATGACATAGGGATGTTGATCTTAACCCATTACATCAAATGGGTATTACTATGCCCATTATTCATGCCCCATCAGAAATTTTTTATCTTGGAATGAAATTTGTGAATAACATAACTCAGAAATTTGAAGAGGTACATCATATAGGTTTGGATAGATGGAACCAATTAATTGATGACAATATCCATTCCTACATTGAAGAACCTTTTTCTAGTCTATCCTTAGATCTTTTTTATCCCTTTCCATAATTCTTGAATACATTTATTTTTAGAGAATCCAAATATAGTATAAAAATAAGATATTACAGGTCCTTTTCATTAACCCATATCCTAGAAGTAGTTTGGATCTCTTTTTTTGTTCTCATATGATCACCATAACTAAAAGAGATCTCATTTTTCGATATTTTATTTTATTTCCCTGAAGCCATCTCATATTTATGAAAATTGTTGTGGATTGAGATTTTTTCTTCCAAAGTAACTCTCAATAAATGCTTTCTATCATCCATGAAAAAGGATAGTAATTGGGGGCCTTATCTGCAGACCTTCACCCCATGCACTAGATTATTCTAGGTTATCATTGATAAATGATAGTAAAAAATATCATAGGCCATAATAAAAAGAAAGAAGGGGAAGAGGGTCACCTATCCAAAGAACCACATATAGGAGAGATCTCTAAGAGACATAACCATTGATATAAATATTGAATATTATAGTGGAATCAAATTACATAATGAGATTTACCCAATTAGAGAAAAAAATTCTCATAAACTTATGTTGAAAAGGCCACTTGACTCTATCGTATTCATTTTTTACATCCATAACGACTTCCATGATAACTTTCTAGAGTCTGATACAGTATTCATGGAATGAAACACCTTTTGTTCAACAATGGAATTATTAGGTATAATTCTCTTATGAATAATAACACCTTAGTTTTCTAATATAATTTTAGGATGTAGTGGCTACAGATTAAAGTCCAAAATTGTAAAAAATATTTCATATTTCACATTACTCAGATGGATAGTCCTAAAATATGGGACCTAAATGGGTTTTTTTATTTTCTGAATGAGTGTAATGATTGTTTCATTAATGGAATGAATATTAAATTTTATTGGACAAATATGTTTCATATGTTATAAAATTTTAGGTCTAATGATGTGCCAATATTTCATAAATAACACTGCAAGGAATCCATCTAGCTAAGGTGCATTGATGGAATGAATTTCATTTAATTCCACCAGAATATAAGTATCATAAATGTGTCATTACAACTAAAAATTAATTATATATGTAATCACTAGTTCAATATAAGCATCAATTTCTCAAGGAATCACCAAATCCCCTATAATGAATAATCCTTCTAAAAATGGTTGTAAGATCATGGAAACTCTCTATGTGTGAAACATATGTACACTCCAAAATAGTTTGAAAAAATGTGTGTTCCTTTGTATCCTCAAAGAATAATTATTATTAAAATATATGGTATTAGAGATGCCATATTTGATGTGGGATTAATGGGTGAAAAGAGTATTATATCATTCAATAATTTTGAGTGGCACATCTACATTATATTCCAATAATGATATAGAAGATAAAACAGAATCAACAGGGTGGGTGAATAGAAGAAATTCATAATTCTTTTGATAGAATCATGATATAATTCAGGATTATGAAATTTTATATTATTTTATACTTTTATATTAGAAGTCTATAGATGAATGTTTTGTGAAATATTGTTCCTAGATCTTCCAACATGATCATATAACATCCTCATAATCATTATCCTCTACCAAAAAACATTAAAATCATAAAAAACTTTCATTATTTATTTTCTTAAGCCCATATGATGATTAAATAAAGATCTCTTAGTGGTATTATGATGACATGTTATGATGAGAAATGGGTAATTAACTGAAAATGAGAATCTAGAAATATAATAAATCAAATATGTACATCCTTTTAGAAATGTAGGTTTGTGGGGAAATCCCACAAAACCACGTAAAAGGATTACACAAATATTTGAAATTAGAAATACCTTTCATCTGCTTTTCCTACATGAAGTCCCATAAATATGAATAAGGTCTACATCCTCCACAATTAATTTTGTTATGGAACATAATCCCATTGAAATATCCCCAATAAAGAGAGGTCTGGGGAGAATATTCCAAGGGGATTTAGTTAACATCAATGATTTCCAATTCTCCCATGGTGAGGGCTAGGCATAGAAACCCTCTAGATCACATGTTAGTGCAATCATTTGATGGATATCCATGATTATGTGGTTAGAAGAGAATGTTTTGATTAACACATCCACATAATCCCACCAAAATAGATTCATACCACCATGGACTTTTTTGAGAGACCGAGAAAGAACCTGTAATTCCAAACATTTTTGTAATGGAATCATTGTCCATTTATTATAATATGATTTCAAAAAGAAAAACATATCATGAACAAAATTCAATATCGTTAGATCATCCGAACATATCGTGTGTTTCCAATGCCATGGTACTTCCATGACAATATCACAATGGGGATATCAGGGGATACCAAAATCCAGCCTCCACCTCTGAACATTCATGGAATGCTCCATCTCCTTCCAATCTCTATATTTTGGTGCTTTTTATATAAACCAACGAACCCCACACACCTTTAAATCCCACTAATATAACCTGATTTCCACCATCTTCCAAATGCATTACTAACACTCAAATTCATCCTCTACATACCAAATGTTTTTTTGACCTTCTATGGATGATTCTGCAGAGGTTTCCCCATGTATAGGGGGGATGCATATGGCCACAAAATATTAATGGAGAACAGTTATCTGTAGGAATATATAATAATTGATTCCATTTTGATAAATGAATAGTCCATAACTCTACTCCAAAATGATTACAACATAGGGGCAACGACTTCAGTTGGCACCATACTTTAATTTTCAATCCCATCGATCAGAACACCGAAATCCACATCCACAGTATTAAACATCTCATATGTTTTTTTCTAAAATTCACCCGATGAACTAAATAAAACCCCAATGGCACCAATATGATGATAATATTGTAAATTGGATCATATTTCTAGAAAATAGACTAACTAATTCTATCATAATCCATTTTATTTTTTGATTTATGAATAAAGAATGCTCAAGATATTTTTTTTACAAAGCCGAGGATCGTAATGAAGGAATGAATTAACTTATTAATCAATACTCATAGATACACATTCCATATCTTTAAGCCCGAGACACCCACAAAAATAACAAAAAAAACATGAAAATTTTAAATTTCAAAATAAATCTATGCATTTCATTACTCATTCTTCTAGAAAAATCCCCCTTATATGGGGCGATGTAGTATCAACCATCAACCTTATCCTTACAATCATTACCCATTGAATAAGATCTGATGTATCCAATTACAATAAATTATCCAATAGGACCTCTAATTACATTTATAACATGATCAATTGTTCTTCAAAATGGAATCCCTTTAAGGCGTATCCAAAAATAGGTTTTGGATAGATTAATATTACCTATATTTCCACTCTCCATAATGTTATTTATAAGGATGAGTTTGTTGTCAAAGGACTATATCCCTTCTCTTAGAACTATTTTTGTCTCTATCATTGAATAACTCATGGAATGATAAATCCTAATCCCACCTGTCTTGTGGATATACTTTCTTCTAGATGCCAATAATTTCCTAAACTATTTTTTGTGGATCCCAAATTGTAGTATTGACGACCTATTAATATAATAAAAATCAATAGTTTCATATGATGAACTATAAACTCATATTCATACTTTTTAGCCATAATAATTACATATTCTTTCTCCATTTAGGAATTTATTTTCTAGTGAATAATAAGATATAGATCCATGATGACACACCACTAGCAGTGCAATGAGAAATACTCAGATAGAAGTAAGAAAAGGGAATTCTTATGAAAAATAAGGGTTTTCAGAAAAATACCTTTAATCAGAATGCCACCATTATGATACACTAGTATAATTAAATGGCCCTCCACTGATGTCTCGTATCACCAATGTCCAAGATTTTTGAGAGACACAAGAACATAATCCCATAGATTTATCAATGAACACAATCCCCAATATTACCTATGTCACCGGAGAATAAGGTCACATATATTTATTGAAACTCTTCGATAATGGGAGATCCTTTTCAGGCATTGTGAATACCAAAAAAACTATAAAGGACTAGTTGTTGAAGGGGATCCCAATAATATGTGTCCTAAAGAATCTTTATTGTCATAAAAAATCCAAACATATTAAAATCCATTGAAAAACTAAAACTTTATAGGAGTATAAAACATAACTAAAATTATGTACCAAAGTGTATATAATTAATGAGTAAGAAACTACATTTAGAAAAATGAAAAAAATTTACAACCATAATATCTTTATTAATGTATGCCCCGTTAATTGATTATGTCCCAAATAAAAATAGCTATGAATACTCACTTAAATAATGCTGAAAGACTATCAAAAATTAAAAAAATTTGGGTATCTTGACTATAAACTCAGTTTTGAAGGAATTGTAGGCCTTTTGACCCTGAAAAAATTGATGGGGATTCCCCCTCATCGACAAAGCATATATCATTTTACAATCATCTATTTGATAAGTAGTAGAGCTTAAACAGGAACCCTAAACAAAATTCATGGCCATTTGATGTTTAAGTAATGTTTTTAACTTATTTTCGATCCTTTATTAATTTATATAATTATTATATCTCAAAATTTTTATTAATATACTATTATACAATATAAATAAACAAAATTTTAAATATTATATTTAAATCATTTTATAAATCATTTTTTATGAAATATCTTATATGTTCATTGTGATTACATATTTCATATAATATAAATAATTTTTATAATGTATATTATATTTATATCAAAATAATCTTATTTATATAATAATATATTGTTTTAATTGATATATAATTTTTTTATGAAATATATCTTTTATCAGTTTTAGATAATATAGTTTTTGAATTGGTAAAAGGAATAAATTTATTAGTTCTATGAAAATAAATGATAAAAAACACTTTATCTGCATTAAATAAAGCTAAATAAAGGTGTTTCCTTTATTAGAACAAAATATTTGACGATAAATTGTTATGATTACTACTGATTTTCAGAACTGATAACCCATCCTTTTTGTCCAATTTTTTTAGTGATGATAATGGTACCCATGTATCAATGATTCTTTTTTGGTGCTGATAAAGGGTATCACTAGACAAATCCAAATTGATGGTAGTGAATGTATCATTGTTTTCTGAAACATGTGAAGTTAGTCATCATGAAATGGCTCAAATACCCTCACACTCGAACATCAAAATTGTCATCCAATCATGTGCATAGTATTCCTTGCCTACTTCCACTAACAACCCGAACCCTCTCCCCCCACATTGATTTGAATGATAGTCATTCCCTCAGTCACTATGCACCTATCATCCAACACCCCGTCGTCTTTTTGTGCCTGCTATAAATTAATGAGTGTACCCCCCCTCCCCCACCACAAACACATACCTTACCAACAATATCATCATTTCCCATTGTGAATCCTGATTCCACACATCACCAGACATTGACCACTTCACAACCCATCATCATAGCATGCATAGCCGGGCATAGGCCCTCCATTATGCTTCACGTTCTTCATTCCAAAAGAATGATTCTATGTCAATAAGCCCACAATCGCTTGGGGGACTTATTACAACACATGCTAGGAGGGTAAATTTTTCAATGTGTTGTCCAAGATATTATCCCTACCGCTACTGTATCTGGAGCCATGGTTGAGTAGAACTTGACCACAACATTGTTAACTATTTATATTTATACCCAAACTATGTAAACCATGGGTTATATCCCCTAATCATGAAATCTATTTCAAATCAAATGAGCATAAATTATAAATGAAGATGGCATGTGAAGAAAGGTGAAAACCCAATAAAAAATAACTACCCAAGAAATAAGGGATGATTATTACTCATTTGTAGTGAGATAAACCACCACTCCAACCTCTCATAGTACAACCCTTTATCCATGTTTTAGGATTTATTCATTACATATCATCATCGTCTTGTGGGAATGTATTATAATTTTATTGGATGGAATCCTCACCAGTCGAACCTCAAACCTTTGAAAATATGTTCAGATTATAATTGCATCATTCTTTGATAATCTCAGTGCTTGAGGAATTTTATTTCACCTCAAAAACATTCGTTATCATTACAAAATACCTCCTGGAAAAAAACTCTGCATCTCTATCTATTTAAAATTATAGTTCATCTATGTTATTCTACATTTCATTGTACCAGGGTATCATTAGTAGTAGTTCTAGGATCATCTGAGGAAATAACCTTATATTCACAATCCATGAAATAAATTCTCAGGGTTTTTTGGATTCATTATGAGAAACAACCTCTAAACTTGTGCAACTAAACTATCAACCTCTAGATCATTATGTTTCACAACATTATTACTATAATAATTAATCTAACATCCAGTTGGGTTGGAGTTCCTAAAATGACATCTATGATAGGTATGTAAAAATGAGGGATCCTTTTTTTACATGGATATATAATTGTCCTACAATGGAATGTAATTTTCCCCCTAGATTCATGATTCCTAAAAAATATTTCTGATCAACCTCTTCATCTAACCTACCATAACTACCTACAAACAAATCATCATGGCCATCATTTCGATTAGGGACATAATTTATAATAATAATACAAAATACTTCTTCCTATAACATAAATTCAATTAATTGAAGGAATATCATCATGTTTCTATGATATATGATACGACATGAAACTAAAGAGAGATAATCCTCTTATCATGAATCATATCATAGTCCACAAGAATAGATTATTCATAGCATAAAAGATTTTTCTAATGTCAACCATTATTACGAATTGTTAATGAATATAGTTTGGATGAAATGTAATTAATGAAATAGTCAGAAAAAATGATATAATGTCACTAAAAATGCATCCTTAATAGAAAAACTAAAAGCATAAACATTTTCTAGGTATTTCATAAGGACAATCAAAACCCAACCATTTATATCATGGAATGAATTTATAGAAATTGTTATTGATTAGACACTATAGATAAAACCAAGTGATAGGTAAAAACCTCAACCACTATTATTTTTAATTATGATGGTTCTTCTCCCATATCAACTAAGAAATATTATTTTCTATTATACCATGTAACAATAAAGATAAAAAAACAGAATTTTCAAAAAATATATTTGATAATAGAAATGAAGAACTATTGGACACTTATTAATAAAAATTTACATCACTTATCACATTCAATAATCTTGTTTCTTATAATCATGAACAACAATTGTGGCCAATTGGATATGAAACATTCACTGGAGTGTAATGTCATTAATTGTTTTGATTTAAAAAATATTTAAATTTTTAGGGAAATAGAACAAATAATTTTTCTTCAAGTAAAATTGGTTGTTCAATTCAGTCTTGTGATTTCAAAATATATAAATAATAATGACAATTGAGTAATTACATGAATGATTATTACTGTATGCTCAGATGTATGTGTTGATATTAATATCATATCTTCTTTCTGAAATAAATTAATTGAGATGGATCCAGTATTATTATTAAGAATAACATGAACTCTATATTTTTAAGATTACGAAGTAGAATTATTTGATTAATGGAATGAAAAAAGTCACATTTATTATAACATTTCATCTTTACTGATTTTGAGATATCTACATGAGTCTTTATACTCAAAATGTACATTTATTATTTAATATATTTAAAACTCAAGGATTAATAAAGAAATAACATAAAATACAATTTATTATATGATTTTATAGAGAATGCATTATAATATTAAAATATAAATAGAAGTTATCTTTATAATGAATCATGAAGAGTCCATAAAATTACATTGAAATAAATATAACTTCCTATGACTATAATATTCATCTATTAACAATGACATCATATTCGATGGATCATTTCCCTGATTATCCTCTTCATTGAGACCAAATACTTTTAAAAAGAATATTCTTGATGCCTAGAAATATACATTCTTTCCATTCCCTAAAAATAAATTTTTATTCCAAAATTATTAAAAAATGAAAGAGATTTCATACGTAACAGTACAACCATCCATTTATTAAAAAAAATTAGATTCAATTTTCCCAAAATATGCTTTACACATAGGTATAATAAAGTGTGAAAGTTATCAATAACATAATGTTACAATAGGATTTCATTTAACTCAATCATCATATAATTCATGATGTAATAGATTAAATAATTAAAAAATTCCAATTTTCTTATCTAAATACATTTTAGTTAAATAGAGAAAACATGTCATCATAATAAACCTCTCATAGAGATGTTATTTGAAATTGAAAAAAAACACAAATAGAAAAATAATAAAAATAAATCGCATACCGGGTATTGATTTAAATAGAGTACTTATTAAAAAATATCTTTATATTAGCATTAAAGAAATATATGAAAAAATAATTTAAATACATATAAAAATTAATAAGGAACATGATTGAAAATATTTTTAAATTTACTCTATTTGTCCCAAAAATATTCGATTAATAATTCATTATTATTTTAAATAGGGATTAATCCATGAATTTTAGTTAAAAAAATATAAGGTATGGTTATAAAAAAACAAGGCCGAAGGCTATAAACAAATTATTTAATCTCTCAATCAATCTTTATTATCTAAAATGTTTACATATTATTTTATAATAAATTTAATAGGTTGACTAAGACTCATCTTCTTCCATTTATCAAAAAATATGTGTCAGCTATATTACATTAATTAAAATTTAAGGAAAACATATAAAATATTATTTTAAAGTTTTTTATTTCCTGAAGAATGTATACATTATACTATTAATAGATTTAGCACTGATGGTACATGCCTATTTGAAAACATGAAATTAAATCAATATTGATTTAGAGAAATTAATTTTTGAATTTATATAGAAAATATATTAAAACCCAACATAGTTAAAACATAAAAAAAATGGTTCGGGATCATGGTAACCAAACCTCCCCATAATAGGTAATCAATTTAAAAATAGTGTGAATAGAAATCATAGTGAAATATAATTAGCTGTAACATCTAAATGCAACACTGATAATCTTAAGGGAACCATATACATCATACATTAAATAATTGAATCTTTAGACATGATATGATAAATTGATAATAGAGAAGTAAAACAAAACTATATAGAGAAAATTATCACACTACAAACATTTTATATTTTGGAAACATTTAATGTTGAGTTTCAAATTAATAAAATATGTCACTGGTACAATAAATATAAATATAGACATTTCAAAAAACCATCAGTTATTTTTAATTTAACAATCATGCATAAAATTTACGAATTTTGAGACTTATTAATTAAAAATTTCATTAAAATTGAAATATCTAAATTTTAGAATAGTTTTTTCAATGAATATAACACATTAAACAAGTTTTTATGATCTACAGACTTATAATAGAATATATAATGAAATTAATTGAATAAAATCAATATTAATGGAAATGGTTATGAATCATAATTGAAATTGATGTATAGAAAAAATTGTTTTATGACGTATAAAAATGAAGAATAGAAAACTAATAAACCTATAAATATCACTCCAATAAATTGGGATTACATGATATCCCAATAAATATGAAACCTTGTGATCGATCTGGAAAAGATATGTGCATTAGGCTGAGACAACCTCATCCCGATGGTATGACGACGATCAGAGGTGGCATTTGGATTGGGGGCAGTGGCAGAGTGGGACGACAGAGGCTTCGGCTGGGGGTGTGATGATCAAGTAAGATGTGCGGATGGATGGTGGTGGAGGATGCTGCAACACTAGGTGTAGTGTGGGTGAGAAAGGGGATGGTGAATTGTTAGTTGGTGTCTGAGTATATGGGGATGCCCTTGTCTTCGATGTGGGAGCAACATGGGTGAGGTGATGGGGAATGATTGATTAGGGAGAGTATGTGAGGATGTATGTAAGGCATGGTGGGGGCTTGAATGGTGTTTAAATTTTTTTGAGGTAGTGACTACCAAAGAAATTGATGATACTAACCAAAAGAAATGGACTTTGGTTGTCACTCTGTTCAATTGGTGTAAAAGTATGATTCTATAATAGGGACTAAATATGTATTTTATGTTAATATATATAATAATTGGTAAAAATTATATAAAAATAATTAAATATTAATATTAATTAATATTGGATTTTTTTAGAATCCTTTATATTCTAACAATTAAGTGGGAAATAAATTAATAAATTAATTAATATCTTTAGAGTAATTGATAAAATTAATTAAATTTCAAATGACCATAACAATTTATTCTAATGTCATTTTGGGCACTAATTGATATAAAATCACATTTTGTGGAGATATCAATGTCAGGCTATATAGGAAAACCAAGGTTAGTATTTTCTCAAGGTCAAAATATTATGAAGGCCTCTAAAATTTGGATTTTAGTAGGGATGCCTTAATTATTTATGTTTCAATGGAATTTCATCTTGGTTTAAGAGGGGATTCACATTTGTTTCTACGAAGACAAAATTTATTCCATGGGATTACACTCAAATGGATATTATTTTGTGGAGAATTTACATTTTATCATAAAATATTGATGTTTATAAATAAATACACACACATATATATATATATACATAATGTTTTGGCATTTATATATAATTATTTTGTCATATAAATAAATATAGAGGCATATTTACCTATAAAATATCGTTTTAAATATATAAATACATATAACATAAGGAAATAAATTTTAATTTTCCATGTTGTTTAAAAAAAAATCTACCCATTATATTTAGATTAAAAAACATAATGTGTGTATATATATATAAACCAATTGACATATATATGTAATGTTTATATATAAAGACATATTTATGTGTGTGAATAATATTATATATATATATATATGTGTATTTGTATATATTATAATAATATGAAATTAAATATTAATATATTTATATTAAAATATTTATATATTACAAAATTTAAACACACACAAATATATATATTTATATATTAGGCTAGTGGTAATTTTGTTTCTTGTTTTTATATATATACATATGTGTCTTTATACATTGCAATAAATATATGTTAAAATATATATTTCCTCATATGTATGAAATAAATAAATATATATATATATATATATAGTCAAATAGAAGCACACACACACATATATATATATATAGAGTGGGTAAGAGTGATAGATAGAGTGAGTCACACTCCCACAAACGCATATAAGAACACACACTCACATTCATATATAAACACTACTATAGAATCATGAATATTTTGAATTTCCATTTATCAACACTTACAAAAATGAACTGGTAATGGGGTTGTTTTATAATCCCATGATAAAATTCATGATAAAGGGTATCTTTATGAGTGTTGAAAAAAGTGATGAAAATGTATTAGCTTTGGTATGGTCCATGCCATCCGTCTGTTGTAAGTATTGATATTTCACAAGATTATCCCCTCACTGTTTAGGTATTATGTGGATTTCATTATTGGTTAGAAATCTAAATCTCACCCATATCAGATCAACGTCAGATCTTGCTATTGGCGAACCATATTGATGGTTGTACCCTTTCATTCTTTGGTTTCAGGTTTCCAAACCGAATTTTCAAGGTAGCATTACCATCGAACAATTGGATCCTGGCCCATTTTGATCTTATTTTGTGGTTTTCCATCAGTCTGAACTATGTCTGTGATGGAATCTAGGATTCTATCAGATATCCACTCTCTGGATTTAAATCTGTGATGGTCCTCCTTTGGGATTCTACATCACAAAGTGATCTTATATATGATCATTATCTCAGTCATTGTGGGCTCATGATCATAGATCCCTTAGAAGTTTGTGACTCGTAATATATATGATGATATTGAAGGCCACATCATCACTTTATTCCTTAATATAAATCTAACAAGCATAGGTTTCAGCTAATATTCATATCTACTTTGTGGTTGTGGTCATGAACTCTTCCTCGATTCCATCTTCTCGATTCACTCTCCCATTCCAGGTGATTTGAGTTGTATGTAATGGGGACCATAACAATGGTTTGTTGGAATGTCTGGTGATCCTTTTAGGTGTTTCACCACCTATTTCCATTATCAATTATGAAGGATTAAATTTCTAATCATTAGAATAGGGTTTAAATTAATTATAGGGAAAATTCAACATAGGAAATATGTAGGACAAAGTATAATAATTTTTCAAAACATTTGTACAATATCGTAGTGGGGAAAATTTCATATAATAGACCTTATAATATAATGTCCTTAAAAAAATATGATGCAGTCAATATGGATGATGGAAGGAGGCATTACTATCAGGGAAATATAGGTAACGATGGTTATTTTCAAATTTTTTATCGAATCTGAAAAGATCATAGTGTTTCATGAACACCCATATTCCATTAATAATAATATAATTATGATAAAAAACATCACTAATGGATTTAATGTCAGTTGGATGGTTTTCTCCCACTACCCTTTCTAGATTACTATTAATGGTATTCTTTTTAGGGGTATAAATAAGTACGTCATGTAGTAAATTTGGAACTCTATTAAGGAATTATTTTATTGGGATGATTCAGACCTGATGTAGTGGGGTCCCTTAGTGTGTATTGGGTCCATGGGGGACATAACTCAACCACTAATGTGGGGTTTGATTATAATTCATCTAGAAGAAAATATTTGGGTATCTCTTCAAATTGAAAAAACTCATTATGTATGATTCTTCTATGGAATTATAGGCCATGGTGTTAAAGATTACATCTGATAGATACTGCATTAAGAGGGATAGTAGATGTTGCAATATGACACTTGGATGCGATCTAAACACTATGATAAAATTCCACTTCAATGGATGATAAACAAAATTCTAGGGTTATGATCAATAGGAGGGGTCCCATGACCCCCGAGAAGATTAGGATGTGATTTTCCCCCAGGCCCACCTTCTTTCTTCACTACCCCAAATTTTTTGTTCAATCATCACCTAGTGGCCCCATACCCCCAAAAAAGCGAGTCTCTGTTTCATGGGATTGTCGAAAATGGGACACATGATATGGTGAATGATTCTACTGGAAAAAACATTATGTTTTTGTCTATCCAACATTCAACAACTTTTTCAACTTGGTTTTTTCAGGAAGCTGCGTAGGCCTCTCTCAAGAACAATTGAAATTATCTATTGGGGTGGGGGATCGTTCTTTTATATCGTGGGACTGGAAATGTTGTGAAACCTCTACCCCCTATCTCTTGTTATTCCAGACCCCGAAGGTCAACCTCCTTGACCACCTTTTCCATTCGATGAAGCCTTGATGAATGAGGCCTTGATGACTGGTCCCTTTTTTTCTTCTGAAAACAATCTTCAATATTTATATGGGACATTATATTTCTTATACAGAGTCATATGCTTCAACTACATGGACTGAAATATAAGTCATGACCTCATCGCATCCCCCTACAATACATTTTTGCAATTATCTGACCCTTCTGGCCTAGGTATTTCTTCTTCTATAGATCCTTCTAGGCGTATATCTGAGGATGACACCAAATCTAATGGCAGAATAAAGTAGGGTGCTAGAAATTTCTATAAATGGAAGTGATTTTCCAAAGGGGTTTTAGGGTCTTTATGTCCTAATCCATTTTTCTAGATTTAAGTGGTACTTGAGGCATCATGGCCAAAGGTATGTATCCCAAAAAAATGGGAGTGGCAGTTGGTGTTTCTCTTATTGATGTTACTGAGACAGATGCTACCCTGAACAAGTCCCACCATCCTTAATGAGAACCTTTAGATAGAACAGTAGTCAGATTGGAATCCCATGGTCAATTTGAATGCACTTACAATGGATATATACATACAACCTCAACAAGTTCTCATTGTCCGAGACCATGATGTAATGTAAGGACATGAGTAGAATTTATTCAACGTTCGGGTTCCAAAATTGTTTATTAGTTGGACAGTTGGGCCATGAGGGTGGCCTCACTTTCATGTGGAGAGAGGTCGTTAGTGCTTAAGTGGTAAACTTCTTTGATCACCATATTACCATCTCAATCAGTGAGTCTAGAAAACCTATATAGTACATTGTGGGGATTTACAGTTGGACAGAATCTAGTTAAAATGGAGATCCTGGGAGTTGGTCATTTCAATTAAGAATATGATCCATGTCCCTATTTTATTCGGATGGGATTTTAATGAGAACCTATATCACCATGAGAAGACGATCAGATCTGGTCGAAGTGCTTCTTCTATGAATCTCCTCCTAGAATGTATTCTCAAGGCTGGTATTTTAGTTCTTGGATTCACATGTCTCCCTTTTAATTAATTTTAAGGATGTGACCATGCCTCTAGATTATACGAAATGCTAGACATGTTTTTGGCTTATAGGGAATGAATGTAGACATTCCCAAGGTATGAATTATCCCATTATCATCCTATCTCATCTATCCATTTCCCCATTTTTCATCATCCATTGTTGGTTTCCATGGGTGTAAATCCAATTATATGTTTCTATTTAAAATTCCTGTGGCTTCATAATGATAGCTTCAACGATTTAGTTTAAGCTTATTGGTCCTCATCGCATGACCACGTGTGATACGAAATGAAGGATGTTTCTACATCTTTGTAGCACTAAATTTGACAAAACGTCATGATGTTTGACTGAATAATCCCCAATTTTTAAAAAGATATACCCAGATGATATAGAAAACCATCTTCATTTTATATATTATAAGACGTTGTGTCTCTAGAAATGCAGATAGATGACTCCCTACATGAAAATAAAATATATGTTTTCTCTAGTTCATGAGAGGATTTTATCTAACAAAGTGACCAAAATACTATGTACTTTAATTAGATAGACTTTTCCAGAAGAAGGTAAATCATCATTTCAAATTTTAAGGATGGGAACTAGAACATTATAATTGGTTAGATAGTTTTTTAAGAGATTATTTAGGTTTTATATAAATAAAATATCATTCCAAGAGCGGCTCCACCTAGGGGGACCTTCTATGCTGTGTGGATCCTAAGGTGATAGAGGTCATGGAATCGAATCTTGAGAATGATTATTTAGTTGAAGAATTTATTGTGGCCTTGAATAGCATCCATTTTTCAAAGGCTCCTAGTCTTGATGGTTACCATTCCCTATTAAATAATCTAGTTTTGTATATAGTGGGCTCAATAATTATTTCCTTGATTCCAGGAATACTGGAGGGTTCTACCGTTATGGATAATGTTAATGAATCCCTTATCATTCTTATCACAAAAATCACATGTTCGATTAAAATTTCTGATTTTAGGCCTTTCAGCTTATGTAATGGGGTATACAATAATTTATTCTAAATTCTTCTCCCTTTGATTATCTATGGTATTCCCCTTTATCAATTCTTAGAATCAGAGTGTGTCTACTCAAAATAGGCTCATCATATATAATGCAATTTTTGTCCCTGAAATCCTTCATTTTATGAAACAAAAATCAACAACTAAGAGAGTGATTTTGGTGATGAAGTTGGATATGTGAACGGATTATGATAGGTTGGAATGGGCCTTCTAGAAGTAGTCATGAGTGAAAAATTATTTTGTTCAAAATGGGAGATGGAAATTATGAGTTTTACAAACATTGTTTCCTATAGCTTCAATGTTAATAGTTCCCTTAAGAAGACTTTCAGACTTTCCAAGGGTCGATGGTATGGTGATCGTCTCCCCCATTAGTTATTTATCCTCGTCATTGATGTTTTCTATCATATGTTATATAATAAAACATATAAGGATTTATCCACTTTCCAACGTATGTTGGAAAATTAATCAAATTTCCCACATTTTTCTCAAAAGATGACCATATCCTTTTTTTGAGGGAATATTCTCAAGATTTCATGGAGATTGTTCATATCATGGATACTTTCACCATTTCCTTAATTAAACGAGTTATATTTTCAAAACCCAAAATTTCTTTTTGATGTGGTGTGAAAAAAAGGATGAGATACACTATTGTTGGTTTGTGTAGAATTGAGTTCATGGATAAATATAATAAATACTTGGGCCTTCCGACAGTATTGGGATGTTCCAAAAGAGAGTTATATTCTTTCCTCATAGATAAAGTCTACATGAACATTCTGGTCTGGCCAAGAAAGAATCTTTTATTGGATGGGAAAGAGGTTCCCATTAATGTTGTGGCCCAAGATTGGACTTATAACATTATGTCCCTTTTCATGCCCCTAGAGTTCTTCATCCACCCACTCATTAATGGTTTTCTATATTTTGGTTGGGTCATGTTAATGGAAAATATCATCTCCATTGTCTCACTTGGGAGAATTTGTGTGTTACTAAGGCTTGCGACGAGATGGGATTTACAGACTTGAGTATTTTTAAAAATTCCCATAGAACCAAGAAAGGATGGTTCATATTATTTAATCTGGATGGCTTGTGTGCAAATGTTATCAAGGCCATTTATTTCACTCATGTTGCTTTCTTGTCTTCTAGTCGATGTTCTAGGCTAAGTTATTTTTCAGGGAATGTTTAGGGGGTTATTATCTAACTTGAACCGCAACATTTATTGGGTAATTTATTGTGGTGACTCGATTATCATTTGAAACGATCCCTGGTCATTTTTTTTGGATGGACTTTCTCATTAATCATTGATTTCACCTAATAATGAGTATGTTGTTGTTAGAGATCTACTAGTCGATGACCTCTTTAGATGAGAATTTTATAACCTCTATCTCGGGTTTTCTGAGCCCAAACGTATGGTTATAACAACAATTCTTGTGGTCCACTATGCATGCCATGACCATCAGTGATGGTCTCACTATCTTTCGGGCTGATACAATGTCCTCTCATGTTATAAGATGAGCATGGAAGGTGATAAAGGATCTTGGAATTATTTATGAAAACATTTTTAGAGTTTGAATTCTCCAAATAAAGCCATTTTTTTCATTTTAGAATAATTTAGTGGAATAATTCCTACATGCACCCTCTTAGCTAATAGGCATATTTCTAAAAATGTCCTTTTGCTGCTCTATGGGTTTACAAAGGAAAAATATTTTAATGCTCTTTTTCTTTTGTACTATGATCATTGGGCTTTGGTAAATCTATGAGGCTCATGACCTATCACTATATAGAAATACGATGTCCATTATACATATCATTGGGGAGTTGTTGAGACGATCACCATCTCATGATATTGTTTGGATGTGCATCCGTGTTAGGATTATTTAGTTTCTTCATAATTCTTTCATTTTTGAAAACAAAATTCTAGTAAGATTGAGTGAGGCTTGATAGTATGCACCACTAGGGATATCAGTGGGTGGAAGGTGAGGGGATTTGTCCTCATATGCCTAGTAATACCCCTCTGGTAAGATGAATCCTCCAACCTGATGTTTCCAAACAGAATACTTATGTTGCGATTCTTTGAGAATGATTGCTTGGTCTTGATGCAGTGGTCTGGAATCTTGAGGGATAAATTATTTTGGCTCTTCACTCTTAAGAAATTGCATGTTGGTGTCCTTTAGTGGCTGAGGTCATGGCTATTTAGAAGGTTATGTCCTTTTCCTTTTTTTGGGTTGGAAGGATATTGTGATTGAATAAGACTGATAGGTTATTATCGAATCTTTGAAGTTAGATGGAGGCAGCCACCTTGATTTTTCATCTATCACTGAATCCAACAGATATTTGGTTCCCTCATTTTCTTGGCACTATAATTTATTTTATTGTGAGAGAGGATAACAATGAGACTTATTTTGTAGCCACATTCATGAACAGTCAAGGGTATCATTACTAGCTCTCTTCCTTTCCCTTAGAACATTGTAATTTCACTTTGGATGATATTTATGTCGTAATTTTCTTTAAAAACAAAATATCTATATCATATATTAAGTTTTATGTCAATTGATAATTAATATAAATTAAAAATATTAACCAATTAATATTAATATAAATTTTAAGAAATTATATCAATGATTTATTTCAATTTAACACATATATTAAATAATAAATATTCACTTATTAAATGAAAATATTAAAAAATATATACAATTACACATAATATTTCATGGAGAAATCTCACATATACCAAATTTATTCGTTTTTACAGATACACATATACACTAATAACAAAATACTAATTCTATAATTTTTTAATTTTTTAATAATATTAAATATATAATATATGTTAACTTTTAAATAATAAATCTTATTCATATTTTATATTTTATTTAATGTATACTATTTAGATATTTTTAATATGTGTGTGTGTATATATATATATATTTTAATTATAAGTTGTTATTATTTATTTCATTATTAAATTTTAAATATTTTTTATATATTCATTTCTATATTTTTTATATAATTGTAATTTTATGAATATTTTTTACATTTATATAATTGTTTATAAAATCATTTTTCAATATATATTTTTTAGTCTATTGATATTTAATTAAAATTTTCTCATTTTTAATATTCATTCAATAGATATTATTTATTAATTTATTGTGTTACATATTTTTTAATTTTATTAAAAATTATTGATTTCTAATATTAATTTTTTAAATATTTTCTATAATATTATTTCTAAATATTATTTTATACATATTTATAAAATAATATATCTAATATTTTTAATATTCGAATATATTTATATTGATTTATATATATAAATCTTCATTAAATATGAGTTTTTCAATAAAAAATATGTATTTACATTTATTTAATTAATATCATTTTTCATATAATTTATATTATTACAATATATAAAAATTTTATCTAAATTTGACTCATTTTTAGCATACATTCATTTAATATTATTTATTCTCTGATAATGTTATATAATTATACTTTTTTTATTTATTCATTTTAATTATTGATTCATTTAGTATTTTTTTAATTTATTTATTTTCAATATTATGTTATGCAAGATCATTCATTAATATAATTTACATTAATAATATAGAAATATATCTATGTTGATATTTTTATATAGTTAATATATGTTTATAATAAAAAATACATATGAATTAAATATATTTACGAAAAAGTACTGTATATTGGAAATTTAATGTGCATAATATATAAATGTCATTTTATCATTCAATTAAACATATATATGTGTTTTATATATATATACATTAATTTTGGAGGTACATATACATAATTAATGTAATTTTATATAGAAACACACATACACACATGATATTTCTCAAATTTATTCAACATTTATTATTAATTCCTCAATCTTATTAATTAAAACAATATATTTAATATATTATGTTTTTTATGTGCAATTTATACTTATTTTTATATATTTTTATTTTTTATATACAATTAATTACTATTTAAATTTTTTTAACTATTTATTCATTTTTAATATTATTTATCCATTAAAACAAGTTATTGTAATTTAAAATAAATATTGTAATTTATTCATTTTTAATTTTTATTCCTTTAATATTTTTTCTATTTTATCGAGTTATAATGTTTACATATACATGTTTATTCATTAATGTGTAATGTTATAATATGGATGAGATTAATTAATTAATAAGAATTCATTTGTATTTTAAAAAATATTAATTTTCAATTTTTAATCGATCTATATAATTAATAACAATTATTTATTTTTAAATATTTTTTAATATATAGATTTTTAATTGTTAAATTCCACTCTATTATAAAATTCACATATTTAATGATAACAGTTCAGGTAGGGAGATGAAAAAGAAACAATAAATCTATTTCCCCTACAACTATACAGGGAGAATCGACCCTTAGACAACTTGTGTGACCCCTCTAGGGCATAACAACTAGGTTATTCTCCTAGGAGAACATTTATTCATTTAATATTATTTAATATTATTAATTCATTAATAATTATAATTTTTATTTATCAATTTTTTTGTATTAGATTGTTTAATATTTTTGAAATTTATTCATTTTTAATATTTATTTATACTTATTTGATTTGATCCAGAGGAAGACATGATTTATTCTTAGAATGGAGATCTACCAAGATTCAATGGGTATCATTTTTCTTTATTCAACTTCTTAATCTAGTTCTATATGAATTGTGATCCACATACAATGATGATTTACTTATTTTTACCTAGTTTACCAGTATAATTTTTGTATCCATCGATTATCAAATTGATTGGGAAACTAGAAGGATGTTTTTTGTGCTCTGATAGTATGAAAATGAAACTATGTCAGGTAATTCACATTATATTTATGTAGAATTTCATTTATCACAACTGCACAGGGAATCCATTCTAATAGAAATCAAATACAAATGATGTGGCTGACAACCAATTTTCTTTTACCAATGGGTATCTTTTTTCATTTCAATATTCATCTTGTCCATCCTATTTCTACGTATACTTTTAATTCCAATGTGCATCACGCTAAGGTACATGATAAAGGTTTTGAGGCTAGATAGTGTCATAGAACAATATTCCGAAAGTGGTGGGTAATCTTCATGAGGCTTTGACTTTCCAAGATAGTGATAATATTGTCATGTCAATCACAGGATTGGGTTAGGAGATTTTAAATGAAGAGAATTTATCATCTTATGATGAAGTAGTGAGGATGGTTTATCATATTTCCTATTAGATATAGAGAAACCCCACCAAGAGAGGGCCTGTAAAGGACAGATGGTTTAGTTATGGTTTGTCACATGTTTAGTTAGGCTCATCAGACTTTAACGGTTGAGTGCTCTTGGGTGACCACTTCTCATCCTGCAAAAATATCCAGAACTGCATATAAGGGTATGAGAATAAGGTAGTATCATATAATCTAGAAGATTATATATGAGGTTTTTAAGTGTGGGGGAATTTTTTATCAGTAATATACTCATCCGATGACATGATCACGCTCTTACCCACATTGTGTTTCATTAACAATATAGGTATGCTACATAAAGCATCATCCTTTTATGGAGGCATCCAACAAATATTGTTGTTTTGAACTTCATCGCCCAGAACATGATGTATTATAATAGATGAAGTTGAATTATAATATGAAGAGAAATGAATAGGATGTTGGGCCTCCATTAGTATTTGAGCAAGAGGGTAATCATGTAGTATAAGTGTTTTCATCATATGATATTGTCTTAGATGCCAACTCCCTTTTGATTTCATAATCATGCGAATAATGATTACATATCAGAGATAATTATCTTTCTAATAAGAATAGTGGAATATATGGGGTGTTGATGGGGGAAATCACTAATATTAAAAAAGAAAAAAAAATTGGATTCATAATGATTACTCCTATTTTCCAATACCCATGGATAATATATATGTGAAGATGCATGAAAATGCTATGTAGGACCCCAATATGGTAGATATCGATGACATATAACAATACGAGATCATGGGATTAATTTCGAGTAATGGAAAAAATAACATTTCAAGAACCCTTACTTGATGTGATTCTATTTTCTATGAAGATAGTGGATGTTCATTTTACTATTCAATCCTTAAATGAATATTTCCTAAGGATTTAAGAAATAGGTGTATATATTGATATAAATTACCACTAATTAGAATGGATAAATAGTACATATAGAATTTGGTTTTGGGGATTCAATGAGGGTAAAATAAATATGGTATAAAGTCTTAATATCGTGGGCAATATGGATTCCCTTACTGAAGATCTTGTTCATGAAGAGATGGAAAGGGATAGGTACAACATTTAAGGGGTGTCGAAAGGGAAAATAGATATGAAAATAATAGAAATATTTGTGGATGGTGTGGAATACTCATTCATGGTCTATACACATCGTAGTCACTTCATGGACGGTCACATTAAATACTACATAGATAGCCTTTAACGATGCTAAAATTGTCCAATATCAGCATAAAAACATTCAACTACCGAGCAATGATTAAAATACCTTTTATTTTATTAGTTATTTTAATCTGATGTTAAGGGAATGCTTTATTATAACTAAAAATCCCTGATAATGGGATATTTTACCAATGCTTATTTATGTGATGATAATGGGCACCCCATTACTAGCGCATTTCGTTAGCACTAATAAAAATAACCCTTAATGATTTCTATTGAAATCACTGATAAAGGATCCCTTTCAAAGTGCCTTAAAACCCATTGATAAAATGTCACTTCATTAAGGAATTCAATAGAACTCATATAAGGTCTTACTACTGTAGTGTGTTGTTAAACTTTTTATACATTACAATTCAAAAAACAAAAAAACAATAGTTGTAAATTCATGTTGAAAATAAATAATTGAAATGAAATAAAATTTTCAACCCCAATACATGAAAACAACACTATATTTTAACTATTTCAATTACTAGGTATTAAATTTACATTATTAAGAAAAAATTATCATAGACATTCTGTGACATAATTGTCGCTTTGTCTCTATCCACCATCCAAGGTCATACAATTGTCAAGAAAACCAACACCTTTGATGAAAACATTTACTTATATAATAAATGAATTATTATTTAATTAATATTAAAATGAAATACATTTATCACAATATTTCAATTTTAATAAAAAATATTACTTTAACTCATACTAGGAACACAATTTATCAGATTGAGTTATAGTTGATTATTGTACAAGAAACAATTTATTTTTCATCTTCAAGCATTATATCTATGAAAATTAAATAAATAAGTATAAGATTAATATTATAAGTAAATTAATTATGTAATAGTTGAAGAAATTTTGTGTAAACAATAAGAGATCTTTTTCTTAGTTTTGGAGATGTGATGCGTGTTTTAATCTAAAATTGATCTAATATATTGAAAACAAGTACTTCGAAACATATCGACCACATCATATGTTGATGTGTGAACAATATATTTATGTCAAAAATGTGTTATGTATCATTGTAATAAATTATAAAAATAATATGAATGTGATTTCTCTATATTGTGTATGTCACATGAGTTTTATATTAAAATGAAATTTAGAAATATAAACACTCTCTTTGATTCATATCAGTCACATCACGTGTCGGTTTTATGTGAGAGTAATTCCCACACAAAAAAAATTATTTGGGAATGGTTTTCCTAAATTATCAATATAATGAAATTTATTTTAATTAGTTCTCAGGGAGTAACACATTTTATGATCTAAATGTTAATTTTAAAAAAAAATGGACATGTTGAGTAATACAAGAAACATTGTGTATTAAATTGAGTTTTGGATGATTCCTATATTCCCAAAATGACTTATGGGTTATCTTCTTAAAGTAAAAAAATATTAATGTAATTTATCATCTTAGAGTATGTAACCTGGAATTTTTACTAAAATTAATTTCAATTTAAAATAAAAAATACATAGTTGGAGTCATATTTTTTGCACCATATTTTGGATTGAGGTACATAAAACTCTAACATGTTTCAAATGACATATGAATCTTTTCCCAAAAGACCCAAAACAATTTTAACGTTTTTACTCTATTTCCATTATATCACTTCGTTTTTTTACTAATATTCTATTTTAATCATGATACAACTATATTGAGTTGTACTGGTCACATCATGTGATGGTTTGATGAAATAATTATTCCTAAATGTCAAAAAATATTTTTGAATCATCATCTTAAATTATCATGAAAATATAACTATATTTTCTCAATTTTTAGTGAGTGACACCCTTTTTGAACTAAAATAAAAAATTTAAATTTATAAAGAACACTTTCAGTTATACTGGGAACACATTGTATCATACTTAATTGTGTATAATTTATACTAATAATAAATGACGTCTTTATCATTTCATAAAATATAAAAATGATATAATTACATTTTTTGGAAGTGATAATATAAGTTTAATATTTTACTAATATTAATTTAAATTAAAAATAAAAAAAACTTTGGGTCATATTGGCCTCATCGTTCAACAGATTGAGGTGAAGATGATCTATGTGGATAAAAAATGATATATGGATCATTTTCTTAAAGTATCAAAATAAATATTTTTTTTCATTTTTCGCATGTCACATCTATTTTTACTAAAATTTCATTTTAAAATAGAAACACAAAATTTTTTTAATATCGTTCACATTATGTTTTATTTTGATGTGAGTCAAATTACTGCATGTTAAAATTGTCTTATTAGTATTTTTTTTCTAAACATTCTATCCTACATGAGAACGTTTTTTTGGTTATCAATGAGCGACACAACCTTTAAACAAAAATTTTTATTTTAGACTCATAACTAATAGTTAGAGTTATACAAGGCATAACATGTATCAGATTAAGATGAATCTGATTCCTGCACATAAAAATGTATGTATAGATCATTTTACTAATGTGTATAATAAATCAAAATATTCTTTTTCAGTTTTGAGTTCGTCACTTTTATTTTTTACTATAATTAATGTTTATATAAAATAATAATATACCCGTAAAGCCTTACTCAGGAAACCATGTATTGAATTGATGTATGGCTGATTCATATAGGTAAAAAATTACATATGGATCATATTAGTAGAGTATAAAAAAAATGAATGAATTTTGTTAGTATTAATTCTGTTTCATTACTTTTTTACCAAAATTAATGTCAATTTCATTGAAAAAGTTATATTTTAAGTCATACCAGGATTACCATTCATCAGATTGATGTCAGGCTAATTACAACAAATCAAAAATAAATTATGGATCTTTTTACTATATTATCTAAATAATCATAATTCATTTTCTCATTTTTGAGTATTTAACTTGAATTATTTAAAGAAATGCCATTTTAAATTGTAAACACACATTTTGAGTCATACGAAAAAAAATATTTTGTAGGATTGATGTGGGACATATGTCTATACAAAAAATGACTTAAAAATCATTTTCAAATTTGTTTTTATAATATAAGCATGTTTTCTTGGTTTTCAGTTGGAGATACTCTTTTAGAACTAAAAATATCAAATTAAAACCAATAATGGACAATTTAAGTTATACTATAAATATCATGTATCAGAATGAGGTGAGCCTAATTCCTACATCTCAAAAATGACATATAAATCATTTTATTAAAATATCAAAGCAATATGAAAACAATTTCATGGTTTTCAGTAAGTCACATTTCTTTTTTTCAATTTTTTTAATTTTTAAATAAAAACAATATCATGGTGTTATACAAGGCACACCGTTTATCAGATTGAGGAGAGTTTAATTAATACACATTATAAATAACATAAGGGTCATTATCATAATGTATCAACATAATTAGAAAATGTTTGATCAATTTTATTTTTTTAACTTATCAATTTTATTAAAATTAATGACAATTTTAAATAAAAAATGATACATAGGGAATCATATCGGTCACACCATACACCATATCAAGGTGAGGAAAATTATTCAATTTCAATAATTACTTAGAGCTATATTTCAGTCAAATAAAAACAATATAAATAAATTATTTTAGTATTGACATTGTAGATTGTGTTTTTTACTAAAATTATTGACAATTTGAAATAAAAAGTCACACTTGTAGTCAAATAGGTTAGACAATTATTTCGATTGAGGTTATAAGTATTCTTACAGGTTTCGAATTAATAATGAATCATTTTAATTACATATCAAAAAAATTGAATGTTCTTTCACAGTTTTTATTTTTCGATGTTGTTTTCGAAATACAATTTAATAATTATCTAAAAACATATAGTTCGAGTTATACCAAAAAAACTAATTACCGTATTGAGTTAGATATGATTGAGTAGATGATGTGTATTTTGATTTCAACTATCTGAATCATTCCATAAAACCGAGAACATGTTCCATTTGGATGGAATAGGAATCTCCTTGATGATTGAAATGCCACATCCAAAAGAAACATGTTCTCTCTTTTTTTTATTATAAAAAATAGCAGAAAGTAAAATATGAATTCCCAAATGATCTATGAAAAAAATTATTATATAAAGGTGATATTGAAATTAACACAATAATATTTTATTAAATAGTGAACAAATTATCTAAATAAGATGTGTGGATTCTCTTTCTCATGATGTGTGTATACATTCTTAACCCTTCATTGATTCTATTATCCTAGGTGTATCCTCGAAGTATAATATATAATAAGTATGTAGAGAATATAATTAAACACCCCAAATCAAAAAATAAAATCCATCTGTAACATAAAAAGATTCTTATGTTAGTTATACTATAATGAAATCAATAAATGGTAAATATGAAATTGTACATTAATGAAAATTCATCATTATACTAAAACCAATCAATATGAGTCATAACATGTACACTATGAATTTTATTATCTTATGGTTGATTCCAAAATGAAAATACTACTAAATGATATTTTTCTATAGAATCAAAACAATCCATATGTATTTTCTTAGTTTGGAGTATGTCAGTTTTCTATTTTACAAACAATCTATATTTTAAAATCAAACCACATAATTTGTTTAATATGGGTCAGAACATGACTTTTTGAATGTTTGGTAAATTCCTACATTTGTAAAATCAAATATAGATTGTTTTTTATCATTTGAAAACAAACCATGCTCGTTTGCTCATTTTTGGAAATTTTAATGCACATTTTAAACTAAAAGGTAGCATTTCTAATTTTATCTTTACCAAATTAACTTTTGTATAAAAATGATAGGGAAATTAAAAAAATGTAGATAAAATGATGAAAAGTTTACTTAAATATGTATCAGGAAGTCACTTCTTTATGACGTTTGAATACATTCTGTCACCATATATTCCACCCATTTATTTATAAATAAATTTATTTCCTCCATTATGCTTAACCTTGAAAAACAAAACAAAAATAATTTTTTTATGATAATATTTATTTACACACCAAATATATTTTTAAGGTCATATCCCATACTAGATCAAAAATATAGTAGGTAGTCACCTAAATTTGATGTGGGAAAACATACTGACACCATGTACATTTCCCACTCCTCTATAAACAAATTTACATATTCTTTTGAGTAAGAAGGTTATTGAAAATCCATGTAGTAATGCAAAGATTTTAAAAAACAAATGACTATGAAATATTTTTAATGATATATTTATTATATTTTAAAATTAATATCGAGGGATTCTGGTCTTTCAATGGATTATAATATCTCACATAAATTTTCTAATGTTCCCACAGACATCATTTAATTCATGCGGGTTGCGGTCATATTAAAATATTTTCTTCCAAGACTACACTTTCTATTAAGGTGTAGTATAGTTATTGTGTGGGGGTACATCCAATGGGAAATGAGAGTTAGATAACATGAACTTATGTATTATAACTCTATGTAGATTCTAGGCATAGTAGAAGCATGTGATGGTTGATGCCCAACTCTAATTTTCTCTATGATTGATTATTAATATGATATTGAACACAACGTTGATCATCACAATGAATAAAATGAAATAAAATAATTAGAAAATAGAAATTATGCTGGAACTAAAGGGAGTATCATCTCATTTTACTAATTAGTTTAATTAATTAATTAATTGCCTTTTTTATAATTAATTATTCCTTAATGAATTAAGAATAGATCAGAGATTCAATGTTGTTTATTTGTAAGAATAAACAATATTTTTCCTCTAGTAGTGATCCAAAAATGTTCCATGAATCACCAGACCTCAATGATGGAATCCTTGGATGCGAGGATGAAAAATTCTTGTGCTTGCGTCCTTCGCCTTAGATCGGATAGGTACCTTCTCCCAAATCATTCTCCTTGATTTGATAGAGGAGGATTTCTCTCTATTCTTGGGAGCATTCATGGATAAGGGGGCTAATTAGTCTAGATAGAATTCTCATATTCAATTGTTCACAATCGAAAAAAAAATGAACTTCCTATTGAGAAAATAACATAACTATGTTTATATATCTCTACATTTAAAATAAAATAATTTCACTAGTTCCCTGAATTATTTTTTAATCCCAGCGAAACCCTATGTTAAATAATAATAATAATAACAATATTTTTTGTAATTTAATTAAAATATGAATTATAATTAAATATTATTAAATCAAATAATATTTAATATTTATTATCTATCACTTGACCAAAAACCCTAGTCCTCTATTCCACTATAATATTTATCAGACCTTGAATAATGTCAATTTATTTATTAAATAAATATCAAGACATTATACTAGAAAAAATTAATAAATATTATATGTACTAAAATTGAATATAAATACTTATATGAATCAACTAATACATGTATAATTATTAAACCAAGTGTGGAAATAATATTTATTCCACCAATTAATGATTGAATAATAGTATATTATTTTACGGATATTCTGGATACACTTAGTGTGTCACCCTTTACGAATATTTCTCAATGAAATTATGTGGAGTGGACTAATGTTCTAGGTTATCATCTAAAAACACATCATTTAACTGATAGGGAAAGAAGGTAATGTTATAATGATATAATAACTCATCTGAATACATAATGTTTAATATAATCTCTTTGTCACGATAACTCAAATCAAGCAGTTTTCATTCTCGTGCCATCATCCATTGTGATTAATGTACCTTTTGTTGGCATTACAGAAGTAGAACATGCCAATATAATACCATGGACATGTATTTTTTTTATTATAGATCACTTCCATCAAAGGGAAAGAGATATCAAGTTCCATAAAAGAACAGAATGGAAAAATCATTTCTCGCATTTTTCAATAATGCAATATTAATTGTGTTTCACCCAACATATCATACATCACATCAAAAACTGATCATCATTGTTTTAATCAATACATAAAAGTATGTGACTCATAAAAATAATTAATAATAATATTAATGTCTAAGGAACAATACACATGTCCACATATAGGAACATCTAATGAAATATATAAAATTTGATTTTCTTTAGGAGGGTCTCATTCCCTAAATATCATAATAGATATTACCAACGGAGTACACCATGAGAAAGTACCTCAATGTCCTATGAGTATTTATCCCTTAAAGTCTATATCATTTTCATCCCTCAAATGATATCATATGTCTATAAAACATATATTCAAGAATAGCGTCATAACACTTTTTGGTTCGGATCATTGTGGGGAACGTCATTGGACTTTTAGTGTGATAGCTACTCTTAGGAAATTATCACATACTATGTCACACAAAAGAATAATCCTGATATTATAAGTAGTTAATTAATATTAAAAACAAATAATATATTATAATTATAATGTACATAGATGTTGGTTCAAGGACACCAACTCCAATAGACTCCCACATACACAATATCCAACTACAAATAGAATTCAGTCTTCTAGCTCTCACATGATAGTCATTATTTTTTGTGTGATTTATTCACACAAGGGGTCCAAAATTTTATCTTTTGTGGGTACTCTATTCACTAAAATTTCACACCATTAATAAATATCTCTCAAGAAGTGATACTTCCAGAGTATATTCTTTGTCTGTTTCTTTGACCTTGTCTCTTTTTCAGGAGCCACTCTTATCGTACTATTACAATATAATTTTATCAGGTCATTATTATTGTGTTCAACATCAATATCCCATAAAAATTTATGAATCAAAATGGATTACATGGCAGCATCGAAAGAAATTATATACATATACTCTTATGTAGAATCTGTAATAATAGATAGCTTCGAACACTTTTAGGTTAAAACTCCTCAGTAGACATAGAAAACTGATCTATATTATAAAATCATATCATTATGAAATTTCAAAAAACCTAGAATCATTATAACCAGTACTAAATAGATCCACATCTCCTCCTTACCTCAAGAACATATACTTAGTTCTTCGAAGATACTTAAGGACATCCTTTACCATCAATTTGATGTTATTCTCCATGGTTTTCTTGATGTCATACTACCATTCTCAGTGAATTGATAACGTCATGTATAGTACATAACAAAGCATACATGATTGATCCTATCACCAAATCATATCCTATCTTACTAATTCTCTCTTTCTCAAGCCATGTTTGAGGACAAATATTCTTAGATGGATGTAAACCATGTGACACGTGAACCAATACCCTCTTGGATTATTATATACTAAATATCATTTGTATATGGTCAATATATTTACATTCACTTAGTCTATGAATACCCTTGGATCTATCATGAATGATCTTGATCCTTATAAAATAGGTTTCTTGACCTATTTCCTTCATATAGAAACACATTTTTAATAAGTCCTTAGTATATTTTATGACCAGTATGTCATTTCCAATAAGTAATATGTCATCATTATATACTTCTTGGATAACCACCACATTCCCACTAAACCTATTGAAAAAACATGGATCACAATCATTCCTAATGATACCAAATTCTTATATGGTATCACAGAATTTAATTTTCCATTACATGTATGATTGAATCAATAAATAAATGGATCTCTATAATGAAAATTTATTTTATGTATAATCTAGAATCACAAAACCTTTTGGATGTGACATATAGACTGCTTCCTAAAAGAACCCAGTCAGGAATGTAGTCTTGAAATACATCTGCCAAATCTTATAGTAATGGTAAGAGTATATGGAATGAATTTTTTTTGATGCATTTAATGATAAAAACTAGTGAATAGGTTTTTTCATTTTCAACTCCAATATAATATTTAAACCCTTTAGACATTATCCATTCATTATAAGTACATACCATATCTTCCATGCCTAGTTTCCTCTAGAATTCCCATTATAATCGAATAATATTTACATCAACTCACATAATAACTAGAACCCAAAATTGGTATTAATACATTGAATCTATTTCATAATGCATGATTATTTTCCATATTTTATATTCCTAGATATCTATAACCTTAATGTATGAGAGATGTTTATCATTGTCATGAAATAAAGATCCACCCTCTATAGTGACCGTAAAACCATATCTTTTTGGTTCTCTTACCTCCATGACACTATTATGTAGTACATATCTTTCGTAAACTAATTCTCCCAGGGTAACTAAGGAATTGGTTTCTATACCAAAACTTTTGTATCATGAGAATCAACATAATATATGTCTATATTTTTACCATTATCCTTTGAAGTTGTGCTACCTATCTAGATAGACTCCTTGTTTGGATATAATAAAATTCATGTATAGTGTGTTGTATAGTTAATATCACACTGTTTCATTAGGTTGTTTTATAAATATTCACATTATACTGTAGGATTATAGGTTTTTTACGCATAATCACTTAGAAAATGTCTTGAAACTCCATACATATATATATGAAAAAATGGGTCTCTTTCCACTCAATAATTCAATGGAAATTTTTTTTCCACATTATTTGTTACTAGGTTTAATGTGTATGAGGCAGTTTTTAATGCATATCCCAAAAAAGATAATAGAATATTTTTCCGACTCATCATTGAACATATAATGTCCAATACGGAAAATTCCACCTTTCACTAACACCATTCCACTATGTTTTATAAGGTGGAGTTAGTTGAGATAGAATCACATCATTCTCTATAACATCGATGAACTATTTGTTAATATATTCACCCCATTGATTCGGTCAAATCTTTATTGTCATCTTACCAAGATGATTCTGTACATCATTAATTGAATTCATTTAATTTCTCAATGTATATATAATTATACATAATTATGAATATATAACCATATCTACTAAAGTCATCATTATAATTTTAATATTATAATATCAACCTCTCACTTCTACTATAAAATTTCCACACACATTAGTGTGTACCATTATTAGATGTTTTATGGCCCTTTCACCCTATCCACCATAAGATGGTTTGGTCACTTTTCCTCTTAAACAAGAATGAAATATATCACATGGTTATAGATCCTAATATATTAAATAACCATCCTAATAAATATTTGTCAAATGATTCTAATTTACATGGCCATGATAATGATGCCATAGGTGGGTGTTATATGAGTCATGTGACATGATTCATTATCGTATTTCAACACCTGATTATCATAATTTCATACATAAAGGGTGTTACTATAATGTTACATACCATACCATATATTTTCCCTATAATTGAAATAACTTTTAATACCAAATTTGAATATAAAACCATATGTATCTATAAATGACATATAAATTTTGTTTTTGGTAAATTTAGGTACATCTTAACAGTATCTTAAAACCAATATATTTCCTGTTTGCAATGAATGGAGGTATTCAACAATGGCCAGAGTATATATTCTTGCACCATTAGAAGATCACATATCTACATATTCATTGGAATAATTCTATAATCAAATTGGTTCTTTCATTTGAAAAAAAAAAATTCCACACTAAAAGCTGTATCTAATACCACATGTATAGAAATGGAAATATTGAACTCAATAAGGAGTTCACTTTTAGCTTCTCCTTCCGTATAGGTGTAGTTTCTCTTATAGTAGCCCGGATTTCTAGATTCAAGAATTATTACCTCCTTTTAATTTCCCTTACTATGTATATTTTCTTATTTATAAGATGGTTCTTGGGTGTTTTATACTATTTATATGAATTGTTCCACTTTACTTTGTACATCCTTTTCTTATTCACCATAAAGACCATGATTTTATCATTTCAAATCACTTTATCCTCTTGATGAATTAATAAATTACGTTCTTATATAAACTTCCCATTATTTCTCCAATTATAATTGACCATAAAACATTAAAAGGAGTTAGGGAGTGATGAATGTGTGAGATCTGTACAGAAATCATCAATGAATGTAAGCCATAAGATGTCTAACCATTCAATGAATCCAATAATCTTGACTACATGAGGCTTGTATGGTATATACAATCCAATATTATTTTCAAACAAGTCATTTGAGATCTCATACCTCTCTTATCTCATATTATATATAATAGAGATATCGATGGTGAGACAACATGATATAGGCCTCCATATCCTCAAGTTGCTTCAAAAGGTCACTGGGCCTGCATGATAACATGATGAAATAATCATATTAAGAATCATTCAATAGATTTTCTTCGAGAGATAGCTCTTCATCACTTTCCCAATTTCTATGTACAAAGGGTAGTGATCTTCTAGCATATATAATTTCATTTCATGATATAGGATGACACATAGGTGCCGTTTATAGTCATGAAAATTTCAACAGGTGTAAACTTTTTCCTTCCCAAGCATGGATTGCAATGATATGTTTTGTGATATATAATTACTATTTATACAAAATAATATGACGATAATTTTAGTATGGTATCCGATAATAATTTGAAAAATAATTTTTTATTGTATTTATTAGTCTCACACTATTTTATCTAATACCAATAGGCCTCCCCATTAGCATTGTAATATCCAATTTATTAGACATCCATGTGGTAATGATCAATATTCTCAATCTCATTACCCAAATAATGGATTGAAAATAAAATCTATTGGTTTTATATAGACATTACAAATGCCAACTACATTAAATCATAGTTCCTTAATTTTCTATGTGGACTCCCCAATCCTAAAAGCCGTAAATTTGATTTCTTCAAAATTTTCCTCTTAGATTCCACATGTTCTGCTTTGGATGTCAACCCTTGATTTGAACCATGTTATGAAAACCAAAAACCTCATTTTGTAATTCCATGAAAATAAAATCAACCCATCTTTGTCCTATCAAACACTATGAAGTATGGGTTGATTTTAATTGATCTAAGGGATGGCTCTATCAGCTTACTATTTCATTTTGGTATTTTATGCATTTATGTGTTACTTTTAAATTATTATATTTTTCACATTTTTGTTAATATTAATTGGGATTACATAAGTGAATAAACATATCATAGATAATATTTATTCATAATATGATTTATTTTACTTATATATTTTCATGCTCTTTAATGAATTAATTATGTGACGGTGAGAAGACACCCCTAATGACCCAACAATGAAATTGAGAGAAATAAAATAATAAAGAGTCATGATCATGAGTTCCTATGAGTGGTCAGTTTATATAGAGGTTGATAAAATAACTATGGACCTAAAGGAAAAAACCTTGAACAAATTAATGTTCATGTTGCATCATTAAACTCGTATATCTATGTATTTCCTTGGTTTGGTTTCGTCTTAGTTTCAAACAAGGACATATTCCAATAACTTGGGAGATCCTTACGTTACATAAATGATCCAATCCTCATTTAATCCCTTCATAATAAAAGGAGAGAAGGAATTCTGGCCAAAAAACTAATTTAATAAAAAATTAATTGAAACCAATCTCAAACAAAAGTTCTGGTCTAGATCATGATCATCCACATGAATGCAATGAATTGAACATTTAATAAAACTATCCTTAAATTATTAATCACTAGTATTTGAGATAAATCATGTTTGACTAAATTATTTTGTATTAATTATCATTTATTTTGTTGGGATTCTGATCCATTATAATTTTAAAAGAAAATATAAATTTATTTAAAATTTACTAAGTACACAAATATACATTGGAGGTAATTTAGTGAATACCTATTCTAAAAAACTCAACATGTATTATATTCATCTACTTTTTTAATCTATGAAATATTCTATACCTGACTTATCACATACATTCATAACATGTACTTTATAGATGATTACATGAATTACATGGTTTTATGGCCACTTGTTATGATTAAATGAACGTTGAATAACAAATTGTAATTCAACTCAAACATGGCCTCCATATTTAAATATTATGAAAATATTAATTATACATTTATATATTTATGTATATTAAAACATATAACATGGTGTGTCTTATATTTATGACCACTCACAAGTCAATGTCTCAATATTTAAATAGTAAAACAAATAAATTTTAAATACTCATTACTTGGTCAAAGTACACAGTGTGTGTATCTGAGCTACATGATGTGTAAATCTCTTACTATATACTCGAAGAACACTCTGAGGGACATAGTGTGTGATTAGTACCCAGTATATTGGAGTAAATTTAATGGATAATGAGATACACTTCATTTGATATCTAAATTACATGAAAACCAATCTGGTATGTAGTGTATAGAATTACATGAACAATTATTGAATAAAAATGACCGCACATTGGGTATGCTAGTTACACGACATGTACTCTAGTTTACCATGTTCTAGTATATCATGGTCAATACATGGTGTTATATTAACAACACCTAATGTAATCAATTCACAAAGTTTAATTAAGTATGAAATTAACTCATGGTGCATTGACGAAAAGTACATGACATTTAATACCAATTACTTGATGTGAACTCCAATGTTTTGGTTAAGAAAATTTGGCACCTCTAGATGAGTTTCATGATTTTATATTAATAATAAATTGATTATTATTGATTATATATACTAAAAATTAATAGGGAGGAAGTAGATATAACAATTCAGATTAAAAGAATAATTAAATGTAAATTAAAAAAAAATAAATTAAAATTCATAAGTCAGTAATGATATTTACATAATTATAAATATTTATGTGACCACTCTAAAAGATTTTATCCAATATTATAATATTGGAAGAATTTTATTGGTGATACCAAAACTTGTTTTCTTCCATGATCAATGACTAATATGAAATTTAACACAATGTTGAACCTCATGATCAATAGAATTAAATTAAATAATCAGACAATGCCTGATCCAAAGAAAGGATCATCACATAATACTGATAACTAATTTAATTAATTAAATAATTACCTTTTTGGAATTCATTCTTCATTGATGAATCATGAAATAGATCTGCATTTTTGCATCCTGTCTGTTTAAGAATCAAGTGCAGATTCCCATTCATGGTGATCCACATGTGTTCCCATAATCATAGAACATAACCAAAGAAATCTCCAAGTTCTATTGTGATAGATCCTTTAAATTTCATCATCCAACTTTTACCACTTCGAGAACCATGTCCAATGTGTTATCCTTGATCTGGTGGAGGAGGATTTCTCTCAATTGTTGAGAGTGTTCTTGGAGTAGTGAGATCTATAGGATTGATGTAATTCTCCTACTCTATTATGGAGAACCTAAACAAAAATTTATTTTCTATTGAGAAATTTGTAGAATTTAGTTTATATATTGGGTTAAAGTTAAATAATTTCACAGGGACCCTTAATTATTTAATTAATCTTAGAAAAAATCCATGTCAAATTATAATAACAATAATATAAATATTTTTTGACATGTGACTAACATACAAATTTTAATTAAATATTTAGATAATTAATGTTTATTATTTCCCACAAGACTTAAAATATCATACCGAAATTCGCCCATAATATTTATCATACATTGAATAATGTATATTTATTAATTAAATAAATATCATGGAAGTAATATCCAATAAATAAATAAATACTATATTTACTAAAACAAAAAATAAATATTTATATGCCACCAAACATAGATGAACTATAATTAAACCAAATATATAAAAAAATTCAACCTGTTAAATAATATATAATAATTTATTTTTTAATTGATATTGTTGATACGCATAGTGTGAGACACTGCCAAAATATTTATCAGTGGTGTTAGGTAGAGTGACTGAAAGTGCAAGGTTATCATCTATAAACACATAATGTCACCCATATGGAAAGAAGATAATTCCACAAACGCACCCGCATAGTGTGCTTCAGGTGCATATTGGGTGAGGTAAAATCTCGAACCAACATTGGCTCTATTGTGGTCTTCTAAGGTGGCCTTCCACAGACTTCCAAGTTGTTTCGAGGGGGGATATATATTTTTCTAGTTTCTATGCATCTCTTTCTGGTTTTCGGATTGTTTTTGTTTTGAATTGGTGATGAATCTGGTGGTTTTTTGGATGTGTTTTGCGGATTCATTTGCTGGAATCACTCCCTGCTGGCCGAACGCGATAGAGCTTGGTGGTCTCTATAGTGGAGTTGTAGATTTGTGAATGTTTCATGGTTTATTTGAAGGTTTGATTCTTTATCGTGATGAAGTTATGTATTTTTGAAATGGTTTTTCTATGGTGTTTTTTGCAGTCCCGTGGTTTATGGTTTAAGGCCTTTACAACCAGTTCATCTACATGGGACTTCACCAGATGGGGTTCCAAGCAATATTTTCATTAGGTCATTGCTATATGTATTCAGATGTCCGAGAGGGTATGTCCCAGCCATCGGTACTGAGCCCATGCTTCATTTTCATGGGATAGCTAGCCATGTAGGGATGGCTTAGTGGAACTAGACTTCATGTTTTTGATGCAGGGTAGGGGCTTTCATCTGTAGTCTTGAATGTTTTGTTTGGATTTGAATTCTGTCTATGGAGACATGATTTTTGGAATTGTCTTTGATGTATTTTTGGGTCCCCCCTTACCCCTTAAAAGGGGATTATGACAATAAAATATAATAATTTTTAGTCAGTAATATTAATCACGAAACACCCAATGTATCCCATATCAGTGTGAACATCTGTCATCACAGTTTTCATCATTACATCAGTGTACCTACCTCATAATACTCAATAATAATATTCATAATTTCTGAATACCTATATAGACATCCCTAGATAGGAACCTCTAATGACACATATAAATGTTGATTTCTTACTGGTGGGTATCATTCTCATAATTTCTTACATGATATTTCCAAGGGCATACACCATGAGAATGTGACTAAAAGTCCTATGAGTTTACACCCCTGATTGATTATGTCATTTTCTCCCATATGATATCATATAGCAATATAACATATATCCATGAACTGTTTCATAGCACTTCTAGGTTCTCAACATAGAGGGGAACTACTATGACCCTTTTATTGTGATAAATACACTTATTACATTTTTACATACTATGTATCAAAAAACACCAATCATGATGTGATAAGTATTTTATTAATATTAAAAACAATGTATAAATTTTTATAATAAAATATATAGATTTTGGTTCTAGGGAACCAACTCCAACACCCTATATATAGGTGTTATAATGAGTTTGGTCAAGTTTGTAGAAATTTTCACTTAAAGAGTTGGGTTTTAGATATAAGTAAGGGATCATGGTCCATTTGGGGAATTTAGTTATAAGATAATCTCTATAATCCCATGGTATGTACTTAAGATATAGGATGGGAAGCAAGAATTAATTTCCAGTATACTATGATTAGAACAACTAGTTCTACCGAAGAAGTGATTGTTTCTTGGTCTAGAATAAATCATAGCCAATGAAAATTAACCATAGCTTATATGAAATCAAGTGTCATCGAATATTGTTCATTGCCTAATCTACACCAATCTGGTTAGGATCCTTCATCTGACCTTCCTATGTTAAGTGTTTATAAAACATAATTGAACAAAACATTTTTTGTTTAACTTTATTTCAATTTTAAATATTGCCATGTTTAGAATTATAGATTTATTAAAATCATATATCATTAATCTGTACCCTAAACCTATGTTGTTTATCCACTAATTTTTTTTTCATATATAAAAATAATTGAAATAACTATTAAAATGCTAACAGTAATTGAGAATAGTCAATTGAAAAAATTCAAATATTTAAATTAACAATCTCTGAATTATTGAATCAACAACGATCAATCTAAATATCAAATCAAGAACAATCAAATGAACTACTTACATGGTATAAGAATGAGAATGAGTTCTACAAAGGTTCACTAATGAACAATGTTTAAAATAATTAATGTGAGAAGAATAATTTTGGATATGGAAAATGCGATAATGAACATTTCGAAAATCTATCAAAAGTACCTTTATTTAGATAAAACAATGTAAATACATGAAATAATTTAAGTTTCTAGGCATATAAAGTAGATGGTACTGAAAGAGAAATAAAAAATAACATGTTCTGTCTGTTGATATTCCTATGTGTGGATATTGGATTTACAAATACATGAAATTACACAACATTTCGTTGGAATTCATTTCTTGTAATGCTGATCAAATGTTTTCTTTAAAATTATTGAATATGTATGTTTCAATCATTATTCTCGTCTGAGATTAGGATGTTCGACTCCATTCATGATGTGTAAATGGATACAACTACTAGAAACATCCATATGCTAGAACATTTTGAGAAAGAAATATGATTTGAATTCCACACATCATGGACTAACAATTCCCATCATTGAAGGATGGTTCACATCATTTAATAATTATTCACATCAAGAATCATGGGAAACAATTGATATTCTTCATGATATGGAATCACAATTTTCATCATGTGCTGAAATTTTATTACATGTCATGTAATTTTGTTTCACAACATGTAATATCCATTTTTCATCATTTCTATATTTTGGTCCATTAATCCATAAAATAATTTTTTCTATAAAAATTAACACATACTATGTTAATTTTCATGAAAATCACATGAAATAAAAAATTAAAATATTGAAAAATATATTTATGATTTCAAATTATTAAATTCCCCCACACATGAAAAATTGACTACCCTTTAGAAAAAAGGTCTCAATAGGAATTTCAAAATTTATGAAATATTTATAATTGGAAACATTCTTTATATCCAAGAAATTAAAATTATGTTCATTCATAAAAAAATATTCTCTAGATTCATCCTTTCATTTATAACTATGCATGCCTCATAGATCAGTTCTTCAAAAAAACACTTCATCTTTTATCCAAAATTTCATGACTATTCATAAATTATATGAATATTTTCAATTCATCTCCCAAATAATTTTCTATCATATTATATTTTTATACATGTTTTCACTTCTCCTCAAAATTAAATCACTCCCAACATATAGGTTGGAATAAAAATTGAGTTATGTTTATACAATTAGTACATGATCCTAAAGAGAATATTTCATTGGTTCTATTATATCCATTTCATGATGAAAAATAAATAATCAATCATGAGAGATTCAGAAAATATATTCTAACAAATTTGTTGTTGTATGATCATAGGTAATTATTAAATAACAAGATATGAAACAGGGTAAGCTCAAGATTATAAAGAATAAATATCATGAAACATGTAATGAAATGACTCCACCAAGACAACAATGTCCATGATCATAGTTGCTCAGTTTGGATCCCAATATATATATCAAGTGATTTCAAGAAGTTATCACGTTCCTTTCCATTTCATTTTCATTTTTATTTTTTAAAATTCCTATATAGGCCATATCTATCATCGATACCCTAACCATATATGATATTTATGGGGATTAATTGGTCTAAGAATAGTGAATTTTTACCTTCATATAATAGAACCAATTTTATTTCTATTTTTCTAATTTAATTTTCAATGGATTAGGACAGATGTGAAATACTATAAATGACATATGGATCATAATCAAATAGTTCTATGAGGATTAAAATACATCCCTATATTTGAATCATCCCATGCTAGCTAAAAATGTCTCCCACAAATGTTCAGTGTAATTCCAAGCATTATACAAAAATTAGGGTAGGAAGGACAATCAACTGAAAAAATATTTCTCATATTTAACCATTCATGAAAACTATGGTCTTAATGAGTGAAAGATATATGGTGGGTCTTAAGAAAATGTAACTCAAAAATAATTCCTCAATCATTTACAATTGTATTTGTTTAGTCACAACCTCAATAATATTTGAATGCAAGTTATTATAGGTCTACTTGTCTCAGGTGTCACTAAGAAAATATGATCAGAAAATATAACATAGTTGTACGTTTGAATCCACTTTTTAATATGAATAAATAAATAAATGAAAATTACAATGGGTATGAAACCATGTAACAGTGAATTAATAAAAATTTATAAAAAAATACACTTTGAATAAAATTACAAGGTTCAATAATATTTCTAAAATTCTAACATGGGAAGAACATAGATTGAAAAATTTTTCTTCTAAACTATTTCTATTATTAAATGGGAATAATGATTTTGAGGTGTAAATGATTCTTTAAAATGAAAAATTCCTCCTCAAAAGTTGTGACAAGAAACAATTATAACTATTTTAATTGTGAAACTGATAAAAAACTCCATCATACATACAATGAGATAGTTTCTATACTATACATGGATGAACTATGGGAGGGCTATAAAAGAATATACTTATATTAATAAAATGAAAATTTAAAACATAAATACTGAGGGAATAGAGATATCCATATAATAAGTGATATTCCAATGGTGAACATAGAATTTCAGGATTTTTTAGGAATTGTGATACCAATAAAATTGGTTAGAAACATAATCCTAGACCAGAGAATGAATTATTCCACAGTTTTAAAACATGTGTGAGTGATAAAATAGGTAGTTTTATAGTATTATGATCAATGTAATCATATTTTATGTAAATATAGTCATGAATTCACAATACAACATAAAGTGAATAATATAAAAAGTAGTCAAAATAAATTTGATGTATAGTCAACATAATTTATCTTATTTTAATGTAGTTGAAATATGGATTTCATCCCATAATGTTCTAACAAATTTTTTTGTTATCCAAATGGATGGGAATAATTATTCATCAATATCATCCATCATCTTAGTGTATCCTTTTTCAACTAAAACTACTCATGCCAGTGTCCTCAACCTCTCGTGGTAGTTTGGAAGGATTGATGTTTTTAGGAGCATAAAGTGCATGGATTTGGTGTGGAGGGAAGGTTATATAGGCTCATGGTGGTGGCTAATAAGCATGAATCTCATGTGAGGGCTCTTGAAGCTAATGCTCGATGTTTTCCATGATCTTAATTACTCATCGAACAAGTACAATTGGTGGTATAGGTAAATGAGTAACCATTGATGAAACAAATGATCTACACATGTCCATTATAAATGATTAAATATGTGAGAAATATCCATATAAAATGGAGATAAATTATTTTCCTATATATTTAGTTTTATCAATAGTATAAAATAAATGTAAAAACTGACTAAAAGAAAAATCAACAAGCCCTAATACATTTTACCAAAAAATATGGGTCTGGTGGTCATCTAAGATAAGCTAGAAGACTAAAAAATCTCATTGAGCATCCATTCTAGATATAGGGGTAATTTGTTCAATATTTCATTGTTAGTTGAAGTAATGTAATATTGGACTGGTGGTTCAGCTATGGGGGTTAGTGTTATGGTGCTAAAAATATGGGTGGGGTAGGTGGTAAGGAGGTGTTTTTCCTTACTGTGGCCTTGTGTGTGGTTGATGAAAAAAATGGAACATTGGTGGATGAGGTGGTTGTTGTATATTTTCCCCACCTAGATTTCTTTATAAGTTATTCCTACTATATAGTATAGTCGAAGTCCTCAAATGGTTGGTCTGCATAGGCTGTGGGTGCAGTGGGAGTGGTAGAAGAAGTGGTTCCTGTAGGGACTACTGGTGATTGATATGATATGAGAGATAAGGATAGTGAAAGGGTAGGGAAATGGGAATTATCTTAAAAAGGTATATGAATATTCTCAGAGATTAATTTATAATTATCATGGATACAAAGAATCATGGACCATAAATCCATCGGGAAGAAATGGGTGTGTCAAGAAGTTTTGGATGTAGTGTTGGTAGAGGTAGAGATATGGTTGGTAGGTTTTAGAGATTAAGTGGTGGGTGGAGTAGGCGTAGGGTATGCAGGAGGATATCCTATTTCCTCTCAAGATACCTCATGGACTCCTAGCACCCAATAGTAGGTGACATTATCCCTAACTAGGGTATGAGAGCTGGAAAATAAGAATATATGGATTAGAATCCTAAATGTAAAAGTCCTCATGTGTTTATTGGTTTTTATGGAAACTATCACATGAAAACATTTGGATTAGAAGTATGGAAGATATGAAGGTCAATTTTTGGGTTTTAGGTAAAATATAATTTATATTTTATATTTGTATAGTCCTAAGATCATGGTTATGAATCTTCTAGATGATGAATGTCTAATATATTTAAACCAACTACTTATAACTTATATGTGACTATTCTATATTCTGTAAGTATTCAATATCTATGAGAATTAATATTATATTAAAATAAAAAAATTCCAAGGCTATTCGTTATAGCCTAATCTACTCTAATCCTTTCAGTGTCATTCATTCGTCCTTTTTGGACCGGGTTGGCCGAATATATTAGATATACAGTTCTTGTTTAACCTGATTATTGTACTTCAGATTAACTAACTGAAAATTAGATATCCGTTAAATTCATATACCCTTACCCTCTACCCTTACCCTAGGTAGTTTATCCACTAACGATAAAATTTATTTCATATAGATAATGAATTAAAATCAAGCATAAAAATGTCAAAATGTCATGATTAAATAATTGAAAAACTAGAAAAAATAATTAAAATAACCATATCATTAGAATTAAATTAATTATGATCAATTTTAATATAAAATTTATACATATTTCAATCAACTACTTTCTACGAATAACAATGACAATGAGTTCAAAAAAATTCCATTTATAGGCAATGTCTAAAATAATTAATAAGTAAAGAATAGTGTTGAAGATGGAATAAAATGAAGAAAACCACTGAAATTAATCCATGATACTTGTATTAAATTAATTTAATTAAAATACTTGAAATAATTCATGTTTTTGGGATAGAGAGTAGGAGGGAGTGAGATAAGAATGAAAGAAACATGGTTTCACTACTACAAATCCTGTCCATGAGTACTGATCAATTGTTTTCTCCATGAATTTTGAATCTATACATATCTCGCATGAATCTCATCTAGGATTTCAAACATTTAATCTTATCAGGATGTGTAACTAGATGTCCTTTCGTGAAACTTCCATCAACTAGATCATTTTAAAAGGGAAATATGATTTGAGTTCTACATGTCATGAACTATTGATTGATGTAGTGTAAGGATGGTTAATATCGTGATACATTACACATATTTTATATTCATATTTTATTAGATTCATTGCTTTCATCAAGTAGTTAATTGATATTACAGGTCATGTAATAAGTTTTAGAATGTATAATAGGAATTTTTTCTCCTTTTATACATTTTCATCTTTTGAACATTGAAATCCTATTATCTGTAATAGAAAACACATACTAGGTTCACTATCCTATAATTGATTTAAAATTCATAGTAAAATGTAAAAAATAAATAACTTATATAATATAATCAATTTCAAACATAATATGCACAATCATTGTTTTTATCTTATTTCAGACACAACATAAATATTGATCAATATAAGTAAATTGTTTTGAAATATGTATTCATATTTAAATTTGCAAAAATATAACTTGAACTATTTCAATTTTAAGTAATCCAGGGTTCCCTTATATTTATTTACTATCATCAAACCATGATTTAGCCTATATTATGTGATCAACCTACCATGAAAAAAATTTCATGTTAAAACACATACTAGAAACTTTTAATTCATGTTTTATCAGTAAAATTTCGATTGTAGATCATTAAAAATTACAAATTCATATAATATTTGGTCTGTTTGAAGGGTATACATGCATTCCATACACAAAATAATATTTTGGGGTATCCTTAGTAATTGTGATCAACATCCATTGCATCCTAAAAAACAAAAAAAAGTTCTAAAAAAATAAAAATATAGATTATGCGATTAGAATGCATAGTTTTTCCCTATATTTTAGGAATCATAAAGAGTCTGTTGTCTTTTATTTTATTTTCAAAAAACATTTTTATCTCATCATTTTTCATATCAATTTATTTCGAATACAATTTAGAAATTTCCATAGAAATTATATGTGGATAAATGAATTCAGATGATGATTTGAATGGTTTTCCAATTATGTAGTATTGATATAAAATCTTGTAGAAAATAAAAATAATTATTAAAATTAATGAAAAGATTATAACAACTATGGAATGAACTATAATGAAAATATACCTTATGTTTGTAATCACAATTGAGACTATTATCCCTTCAATGTTGAGAAACTCATTTACACCTTTGAGACTAATTGCATCTATAATGAATGTTCCAAATATTTATTGTTCATATGGAATGTAAGAAATATTTACATCATTAAATGTAGTCTCTATATAATGTTTTAATTATAAAAATTGCTTCAGTGTAACTGGTAGGGAGAAGAAATTTTTTTTAAATTTTTTTTGATGAATCACTAGATTTTCTTGGGTTGACCTCATGTTTCCTTGCCACTTTATTAATATTTAATACAATTAATCACTTAATTTTTTATTCACCTCTTATAGAGTTTTCATTAGATTTTTTTTTTCAAATACATAACTCATGTATCTTTATATAATGAGTTGGAAAAGCTGTTAAACATCCAATAAAATAATTTACTATTATAATATATGGATCATCAAGTTGAATGAGAAACATAGTGGCCAAATATTTAGAAAACTCAATCACACTCTGATTTGAGATTTTGGGAATTATTTACTGTCTGTGTTATCTTGGGGATATTATACTACATACCCCTCACTATAAGGAGGATCATCGGTATTGACAGATTGAAATCACATACAACTTTACCCTAATTTTTTTAGTAATATAAGGTTATCTGAACAAGTTAGAATTACATTCGGGAGAAGGAGAAAATAAAAAATTGAGTGCATCAGGAAAGGTATGATGTCGATGAGAATGATTATCCTTGATTATAAAGGTCATATGGTTCTTCATGAGCAGCTATTTATTCCACCATTTATTCTCTTTAATACATTCCAAAATATTTGAATTCCGAACGAGACTAGAATATAACATCTTAAAATCATATATTTTTTCTTATGATCCATTAATAATTTTATATGTATCTTCTTGTGGAGGCTTCTTCTTGAAATATTTTTGATGAGACACTCAAAAACCAACTCCTCTAACATGATCATATTATTATGGAAACTTAATATAAACTAATAGTGGGTTTTCTTCAATTATGGTCACTTTCAATTATTGTTTAGAAACTATATAAAAACATATGAACATAAATAGACATTTTAATGTTATATTATTATAAAGAATAATGATTCATTATTATTTCATAATGAAACATGTTTCAGATATTGTTTTATTTGTTTTCATCAACTATTTTAAACTCATTATTTAGGTAATACACCTTCAATAACACATGATGTGGAATAGAAGTGGATTCGATTTTTGATTCATCAATATTCATATAAAATAAGGAATATATTTGGTTTCATATCATAGAAAATAAATATTACTGATTCAAAATACCTACTAGTTTTTTCACTAATGATGAGTACCCTATTCATACATTATGATTGGGGTGCATTTCTTTTGATGCATGATCATTATTTACAGAACACCTTTTTTGATTCATAAATTAAATATATTGAATAAATTGGACAAATAATAATATGAAATTTGATGATATTTACTATAATATATATCAAATTATTTCCCATCATGAATATTGATAAAAACATTCAACATTTTCTATTTTATTATGGGTCCTAAGTAACTGATTGGTGGGGATTTACTTTCACCTCAGCATCCATTATATGAAATTTTTTATGAAGAGTCTAGAATCCTCTATGAGATTTTCCATTGGCCATTAAGACATTCTCCATATAGAATTACCAAAAATAAAATAACTCTGACATGAATAATAAAATATTTTATCTAAAATTTTTTATATTAATTTTGTATAAAAATGATTTCTTATCATAAAATTACATTTATATATTCCCAAAGGTATTTCATTGTAAACGTATGAATATAACCCCATGAATATCTATTAATCATCACATTCATCTTTATTGTGACTCAAATAAAACTAACTAACATTGACTTTTTGTGGTCAAAAGGTTGGTCGTGTTAATTCCATCCATCCTCAAATATTATACTATAAAATACTTCAATGCAAATTTTTGTGAACACTGTGATGCTATGTCATTCTTGTTTTTTCATCAAATATTTTATGGATTCACCATTTTTTGTATGGTTTCAGCATCAACCAAATATCCTTCCCATGTATTGGTAAAATAATCTTGTGTAGAAAACAATGTCTATATTAGTGGTCAAACATTTAACAAAATTATGTCAATATTGAAGGGAACACATAATATTAAGAAAAAAGTAATTGTATATTAAAAAAAATAACCTTCCCATGGAAATATCTTTATTTTTATAAATGTTGAAGGGATTTTTATCCTTTATCAAGATTCCAAATCCCCTATTCTTAGTCCCCTCTAACATAAAAAAATCTACATTGGGACCAAATTTAACTATTTTTGACATCCCAATGAATATTTCATCCTCGATTAAATTTTCAAATAATGGTACAATTTTTCTACTTACAAGTAAGATAATCCAAAAGTTATTGTTTTATGCATATGATATATGAAATACAGACACTACTTGTGATTCCATTACGAATAGGTATTCTTTTTCCAATTCCACATAGAAATTAACTATCACAAGTCCCATTTCATCAACTATCACTACACTCATGTTATTTAACCAATTTCCAGAGAAAATTGAAACATTAAATGTGGTATTATCCAACTAATATATTGGCTCACTAATTCCAAAATATGACATATTCACATAAATTATATTAATATAATTAGATCCAAATATATGTTTTTCTTCTTCATTAACTATAACACCACTGTTTTTCATCATAATGTAGTCATCCTGATGTTTTGTAAAGAACATATAACCATTGATTACAAAAACATGGTAATATATTACCTTCTAATTCGGTCCCCTATCAATCCGTCCAAATAGATAGTCAATTGAATTTGGCTTTTAAGATTATAAAATTATAAATATGATCTCCAAACTATCATAAAAGCACTTTTTTTGAATTCCATCCTTCATCCCTCGATGGGTTGAAATTTGTAAGAATTTCTATTGTGGGATTAAAGGCATGGATCCACGTTATCAATATTATATAAAATGTAATGTTGTTCCTGCTTCAACATTGTAACTGTAATTGTAGAAACATCACTTCTTGGAATTCCTTCACCCATAAGGTGTCCACTGTGATGAAAATTTGGTAGGATGGTGTTCTTAACATGTGATAAGTAATAGGTATAGAGTCAGTATATTCTTTAAAAATATATCATTACAAAATTCAACTCTTTTGCTTAAATTGATTCTTGACATGCACAGTCATTATCATCATATAAAATTCCCAAGGGGGTACATCGATCTATAATGTAAATGAACACATATTTTAACCTCTATAACAAAGTGAACCATAGGGTGAACTTTTATATCAATGATTAATGCTGGGTATAACATTTATAATTCCAATAATATGACTACAACCACATTATTCACGATTCTAATATTTTTTAGCTCATAACATTATTGTATATTGTGATAAAAAATAATTAATGTGTGGTTAGTTTATCATGTACATTATTAGGTATAATAAAAGTTTATGTTACAAACATCAAATCATTCATAAAAACATTATATTCATGTTATTTTAGAGTGGGTTTCATCAAAATAGTCATTGACATGAAATTCATGATTATTTAAAAATACCACTATTGAAATATTACACCATTAAGGGATGTTGAAAAATGATATTTAACCTATCTGGAAATATTTTAAACTAATGGAATAAAAATATTTATCCTTTTACACTTATTCAGTGCCAATTCTTCCAATATCCCTATATCAGTCATGTCTCACAAAGCCATGATGTCATTTTTTTCGTTTTGCATGAAATATTTAGGGATGTGATAATAATACTATAAAATTAATTTTTTCAACATTATAGATATCAAAAAAAAGTGTGATGTACAAAAAATTACATTATGGTAATTTTAATATAATATATCACATTTCCAACTTGATTTTGTAAGGTTTTTTGAAATTGGTTTACCGAAAAACGTTTTAGTATCTTTTACTTTAACAAATAATTTATCAGCCATTTTTGGAAATTATATTGTACCTTATTTGTAATTACCATAAAATTATTTCATTCTAAATTTGTATTTATAACATTGAGGTATAAATTTATGATTTCCTAAAGACATAGTCTTTGAGGAATATTTTATCCAAGTGGATTTTGAGTGTTTTTCAGAAATGAGACAACCCAACATTCCATTAATTCTATAGCCTAAAAAATATCAATAATAATTGAAATCATCCCATAAAACATGGTACTCATTTTGAATTCACAAATTATATTATCTTCATACATTATAACACATGTATCCCATATCAATTTCTAATTCTTTATCAAAGGATCCAAATAGACATTAATATAATTACTGGGTTTTTTGGTCAAGATAAACGAAAAGACAACTTAATGTGTTTGCGCTTCGTGCATATCCATTGTGGAAATTTAAAATTTACCTATATGAATGAACATGTAATATGAGTTATAATATACAAACGAAGACGATTTATTTCATATTTATATTACGGAATAAGGATCTTTTTTGGATCATCTCAAATTTTAGGATACTCATAATCAATTTCCATCTACTAAGGGGAGTTTGCAAGCTGATGTCTTTTCCAATTAATAATTATTGTATTTTTATTCCATGTAAATTTTCTCAGTATATCAAAATATCCATAGAGTATTTTAATCCATATAATGATAGGAATTTCCAATACATATTTTATAGGACATGACAATACTATTCTGTACTAATCCACACCACCCATAAAGAATTTTATGGGTGATTATTCTTCCTTGGGAACAAATATATTATAATTTGGGCATATATGTATTTTATTATAAATAATTCCCATTAATAATAGAATACATTTAGTATCATATGTTTGACACGTTATTAGTCAATATAAATACATATGTTAATAACATTTTAATGGTATTAAATTTCAATTTTTTAATCTTCTGGGCCTGAGTAGGTAGATTTTAATTTTGAACATCCATTCACATAATTTTTTCACATAATTCCCTATAAAAAAAATAAATATGTTAATTAAATTTTAATGGTATTAAATATCCATTTTTGATCATATGGTGTTGGGTTTGTGAATTTTTATTTTGAACATCTATTCTCATCATTTGTGGACTTCATGACTAATGTTCCCCAATTTAGGCTAAATGATTCATCTGATTTTTAGGAATGTTATTATCCATATTTTAATTTTTTATTTTTAGAAATGTATCTACACTTATATATGAACATTTTTTATTTTGGGATCAATAGAAGATTCATTAAGGATGATGGGGATATTTTCTGATGAATGAAACAATATTGGAGAAGACATATTGTACACCAACCCACTAATGAGAATGTGGCACCCACAATAAAAACCCACTAAACCCAAAAATTGGGGTGGAGATAGAAGTCATATAGAGGAAAATATAATTAATCAGTAGAGAGAGATAATTTGTTTTCCATTGTGGTTATTCATAAGTCCCATGTTAGAAATGAAATTCTGGTTCAGATTTTGCGGCCGGGAAAAACAGCCCACCAATATAATCATATATCAGAAACCACAAATTTATTTGTGATAAAAGATTACTGAGAGTTAGGAGAGACATGTATATTTACTTTCTTCATCTATGGAACACTCTTATTCTGCCATATTGAAGGCCATATAGGATCGTCTGTTCGGTGCATGCAAGCTGGCTTCTACTTAGAGTTAAGGATAAAGAAGTCTACTCTCTCTTACATTCCACCACCCTAAGCCTACCATAATCAAGTGGGATGCTTCGTAATGTTATATCATAGACACAAGGCTCTAAAAATAACTCTTTAAGGTAGTGATTTTGAAGGATTTAATTATATTTTGTGCATTGTTTCATTGTTGGGTAATGTTGTCGCATTGTGTTTGAAATCACATTTCTTTTTCATGTAAGTTGTTAAATATACCTTAGTTTCTTATTAAAAGTTAATCCTGTAATATTATTATGATCTTCTACATATCGTTTTGATACCGTTTCCTAAAATGGGGATTTTATTCACAACATACTTTGTGATATTTATCACACAATGGGGGATTGATCAATTTTTTTTGTTTTTATTTCATCAATTCCACCCTCGTTAGTCTACATCCCTCTTCCATTGAGAACTTGTCATCAATGGAGGGATACGAATTTTATGGGATGATCCAGGGGAGTATAAAGGAAGTGGATTTAATGTTATTTATCACTCCTTAATATTTTAATAATTTCTTTTCTTTGAGTTTCTTTCATTTATTGATTTTCTCCCTCCCTCTTCCATATTGAATTTAATAACCCCACTTTTATGTGCTAATTAAATACATTACCTTGGAGTGATCATGAAATTGATACTATAAGTGTATAGGTGATTATCATATGTTTATGAGGGGGTTTAAACAGTATGTGATGAGTTTAGTTTGAATAGACTGATTAAATCTGTCTCGAGTTAATGAAATTGAAATCATTAAAAATTGGAATTCATCAAATCTACCCCGATTGATATCCTAGGATAAAATTATTTTCCTAATTTGAAGTAACATAAATATATTTTTGATACATTAAATCTATATATATTCAACCCATATTTGGAAACATTATATCCAAAAATCCATCTCATAGGTTGTCTGTCCTAATTAGTTTATTAGGTCTTAGTGGATTCGACAATCCAAGATAGACTATAAGGACCGTTCTACCGTCATCTCTTGGATAAATTTGAGAGTAAATCAAGTTTTTGTGCCATATTTGGAGACCATGTAAGAACCTTAGACCAAAATCTTTTTCCTCACTCCAATTCTTCTAATCTCACCCAATTCTCTTATCTTTTCTCTTTCTCTCTTTTTTTTCTTTTGGTGCATGTCCGCCTCCACTCGTGATAAATCAAACCGTCTAGTTAGGGTGGATAGTCTTGGTGTTGGGGAGTCAAGTAAAATAAGGGAACTCTTTATATTAGATCCTAATATTCCTAATACCGCACAGTCAAAAATTGATCCCATTTCTATGTAAGGTTTTTAATGAAACAAACTCATGAACCCGGGTGCGAAGAAAAATGGAAATCCAATTGAGGCAGCCCCAAACATGGGGAATGTAGTTGATCAAACCATGAATAAATACCTCACAACTACCTAGACCAATTCCCCCTCATACTTTAGAAACAATTCCCTAGGATATGCCAACTACATCTTTTTACCTAATGTCGCAAACCACCTTCCCACATTCCATATAATGGAGTCCGAGATTCCCTACTTTCATGTTAAGGAGTTAAATGATATTTTAGAAACCATGTGTCCCCCACATCAACAACAATCATCTAAAATAAGGATATTTACTTTTTATTTAAATGATAGAGCTAAAAATTTGATAAATATTTTGAGAGCATCATCCATAAACTCTTCGGGACAATTAAAAAGATAATTCTACAAAAAATACTTTCCCCACCATGATACAATTTCACTTAAAAAGACAATGAAAAACTTTTTTGAAAAAGAGGGAGAGTCATTATATGAAACATGGGAGAGGATAAAAGAAACCCTGAACATGGTTCCACATCATGGTTCATCTATACCTGAATAAGTGAGAATTTTTTATGAAGGGTTAGTCCTAGGGAACAAACAATTATTTAACATGATGTGTAATGGATCCTTTAAAAACAAAGACCCAAATGTTGATAACATGTTTTTTGAAAGCCTTTCTAAACAAAACCAAACATGGGTAACTTCACCTTTTTTGGAAAATCCAAAAAGAACTAATGGAATTTATACACATAGAGAAGATGAAATCCATAGGGCTAAAAATACAAATCTCTCTACCATGGTTGAAGAGATAGACCTTAGGAAAGATCATGAAATCCAAAATGTAGATCCTGTTTGAACAATTTGTGACAAACATGACCATAAGATATACAACTGCTCAACCATTCCATCCATCAAGGATGTTTTTTAGGAGGTTCCCCTGTGGAAGTAAATGATTTGAACATTAGAAAGCCTCAATACCAAAAAAACTTCAACCCAAGGTATAATGACCACATAGTATTCTGTTGGAAAGATAATAGACAACCTAGCCAATAACTGGGAAAAAACCCTTATCCCCATTAGAACTACCAAACCCATAACCAGTTCCAAACCCAACCTATCCAATACCAATAGGCACTATTCCATTTTAAACAAACCATACCACATCCAAAATATCCCCAGGGATAAACCAATATTTTCAAACACCAACCCAAACTATTCAATGAATCCTACTAGAACAACTGTGCAAACAAATAGAAATGATGAACTCGAAAGTCTCTTCCATTAAACAAGAACTTAAAACTATCAAAACTATAAAGGAACTCATTCTTACTTAGGCTATAACATCATAACATTTAAGGGGATATTAAATTTTCACTCAAACAACTCATGAACAACTGAAGGATGTAAAAGTTTTAAGAATTGAGAAATCAATTGAGATACTTAAAAAAATGTCAGAAAACATTTAAAGCTTCGAACTCTAATGAAAATTCAAATAATGTACACGATCAAATTTAGGAAACTGATAATAGTGTGAATGAAACAACTATTCTACAAATAACCCCACAACCTGCACCATTTCTTCAACACACGAGGGGGAAAACCAAGCCAAAATTGAGTGAAACGTTGAGGGATATCATCTCACAAGTCAAGTTGAAAATTTACATTATCGATGCCATTAAAACCATTCATGAATATTAAAAATTAAATAAGGACCACAAACCATTTAAATGGAAATTTTCACATATAAACCAAGTCTTTTTGGCTGCTAATGTGAGTACCAACATTCAAGGGACCATTCCTCTTATGTTGAAAGACCCAGGTTTCCCTTACATAAATGTTGAACTAGAAGAGAGAAATGTTTCCAAGGCCTTTTGTGACCTAGGTGATAGTGTAAATATCATTATCTATGTTTTTTACTGTAATTTAGGCCTAGAAGAACTCCAACACACAACTGTCTCACTTCAACTTGATGATCATATCATTAGGATTCCAAAGGGGATTTTAAATTTCATTTAGGAAATAGTTGAAAACATCATCTACCCTACTGACTTCATTGTCTTTGAAAACCATCCAAAGTTATGAAATAAATAACAAACCAAAATCATCCTTGGTCATACTTTCTATGCAACAGTCAACTATATTATTCGAGTCTAAAATTGGTATATAACCATCACCTTTGGATACATGAGTCTAGACATAACATTTATAATGCATGTTCACAAATAGGGGATGACGAGGACATTAATGAAGTGAACATGATACGCAGCATTGAAAATGAATCCACAGAACATCATGGAATATTTGATGGAAATTTAAGTTAGGATGAGAATGACTTTTTTTGTCCATATAAAGGAAGTTTATCTCCTTGGATTGAATCATTTTCAAATTTCTATTATAATGAATTCATAGGTCAAAAAATTAGTGAAACCTTTCAGGAAACCAATTTCATGGAGACCACACCAAATTCCTTCCCTCAATATAATCAAGCCAATCTAGTAAATAAAAATTTACATGTGGTGAAAAAATCCTATCTAAAACTATTGGGAAAAATTTATCTTGATCTTATGTCCCAATCTTTTTCTGAAATTATGAACCAACCTGGTCTTGAATTGAAGGAACTTCCCAATACACTCAAGTATTCCTTCCTAGGGGAAAATAAAACACATCATGTTGTCATTTCTTCTTCTCTTGAAGACAATCGTGAGAGGATTCAACTATATGTCCTTTGGAAAAATAATAAATACATTGGTTGGACCTTGTATGATATTACTGGAATTAGCCAACATATCGGGACTCATATGATTGTTCTGTAATCTGATTCAAATCCATTTCATCAACCTCAACGATGACTCAATCCTAATCTCTTGGAAGTAGCGAGAAAAGTACTTTAGAAATTTCTAAAAGATGGTATCATATATCCCAAACATGAGAGTGATTGGTTCATCCCAATACAAGTAGTTCCCAAGAAGTCAGGAATCACTGTGATAACCCATAAGAATGGAGAGATTCTTCCAACTATGGTGTGTAGAGGATGGTTGGTCTGCATTAACTATAGGAAGCTAAACTCATTCACTGAGAAGGAACATTTCCCTTTACCATTGACTGACCAATTCCTTGAGAGAGTGGAAGGTCATTCCTTATACCGTTTCATAGATGGGTACATGAGGTATAATAAAATTGAGGTATCCCTAGATGGTTAAGGGAAGAATAATTCAAATGTCCATTCGTCCACTTTTCTTTCAAACGCATTCCCTTCGGGTTATGAAATACCCTTGGAACCTTCCAGCAGTGTATGATTGGAATATTTTCAGACATGGTAGGGGATTTTCTTGAGGTCTTCATGGATTACTTCTCTGTATTTGGGGATACATCTAAGGGTTGTCCTAAAAATGTGGAGAGAGTTTTGATCAGATGTGATGAAATAAATCTGGTCATAAACTAGGGAAAATGACATTTCAGTGTTAAATAGGGATTAGTCCATGGCCATGTAGTCACGGGTAGGTGGATTGATGTTGATAAAGTAAAGGTTGACATCATGCATCACTTTTAATCACACAGAACTGTTAAAGAAGTGATGTTATTCTTAGGACATGATGGTTTCTATAAAATATTCATCAAAGACATTTGTTCAATTTCATGTCCCCTTTGTGCTCTCCTAGTAAAAGATTCTCCATTTCTTTCTACAGAAAGATGTGAGGGTTATTTCTCAACCCTCATATCCTCTCTCACCTCTCCTCTAATTAAGAAATATACAAATTAGAACCCTCCATCCGAACATATGTGTGATGCCAGTGACTTTGTTGTAGTAGATTTATTATGACAATGTTGTGATAAAACTCTTTATGTCATTTCTTATGAAAAAAAACCTTAAATAATAACCAAATGAACTACACCACCACTAAAAAGGAGTTACTTACTATTTTTTTTTCCTTAGATATGTTTAGTTCCTACATCATAGGGTCCCCCATCACTGTGTTCGCTAACCATTCTACCCTAAAATACCTCATCCAAAAAAACGATTCTGAGGTTATACTGATTAGTTGGATCCTTATCTTACAAGCCTTTGTCAACAAAATCAACGATTAAAAGGGTGTTGAAAATGTTTTAGCTTATCATCTCTCTAGGGTTGATTAAAATACCACTCAATTCACATTTCTGTGTCTAATTCATTCCCTGTTGAAAACCTATACTCTGTGAGTGACTTACTTTAGTATGATGACGTATCGAATTTTTTATTTACCAGAGTCATTCCAAACTTTTTAGGCACTAAATCATGAATAAAATTCCTTTCTGATGTTAGGAACTATGTGATTGATGATATATACCTTTATATATTCTTCTCTAACCATGGCATTAGGAGGTGTGTCCTAGAATTTGAACAAAAGTCCATCCTTAAATTTTATCATATTGAGGCATGTGAAGGTCACTTTTCCTCTAAGAAAACATCTTCTAAGATTCTTAAGTGTGGTCTCTTAATTCCGATCCTCTCAAGGGACTCCTACACATTTTTTCAAGGAATTAATAGGTGTATACAAGTAGGGTCCTTAAAAAAGAAATCAAATGTAACTCACTCTTATATTAGTGGTTGAAATCTTTAACTATTGGGGAATTGATTTCATGGGTCCCTTCCCAAACACTTGTGGATATCATTACAATCTCTTAGATATTGATTATGTCTCAAAATGGGTTTAGGAAATTACCACAAAATCCAATGATAATAAAACTATGATTAGATTCCTAAAAGAAAACATCTTCTATAGATTTGGATTTCTTAGGGCTATCATTAGTGATTATGGAACTCATTTTTTCAATTTTCCATTATCATCCCTCAGAGACAAGTATAGAATTCCCACAGAGTGTCCACTGCTTACCACCCATAGACCAATGGTCAAGATAAGTTATCCAATCAAGAATAACTCAAAATCATCAGAAAACTATTCATCCATATAGGAATGATTTCTCGAGAAAACTCATAGATGCACTTTGGGCCTATCGAACAATATATAAAACCATTTTAGAAATGTCCCCATATAGTTTGGTTTATGGTAATGCATGAAATTGGCTAGTGGAGATTGAACATAAGGCATTTTGGGAAATTAAGAAATTAATTATAACCACTCACTGTCCTAAACAAAAAGGAATCTAAATTAACTTGAGGAACTTAGGATGGAGGCTTATGAAAATTCAACGATCAATAAAGCTAATGTACAAGCCTACCATTCTAAAAATATTAAAACCATACACATTGTACTGGGTATTCCTATTATTTTGTATAGTTATAAACTTCATTTACACCAGAGAAAGTTGAGGTCTAGAAGGTCTGGTACATACATTGAGCATATGGTGTACACCTATGGGGTGTTGACCTTCAAGATCCCACCAATGGTCAAACACTTAATATTAATGGTCATAGATTCAAATAATTCATAGATCCATTCGATAAAAATGAATTTGATGAATAATTGTGTGAAAATATATTTGATGACAAAAATAATTAATCAATCAGTGGTCCAAGTTGAGATAACGACATTAAATAAAGCGCTACATGGGAGTCAACCCAGGGTTTTCATGTTTCCAATCATTTTGTTTTTTAGTCAACTTTATATTTTTAATAGGATAGATAAATATTTTTTATATTTAAAAATAAAAAAATAGACTATAGTAATATTCTTTTATTATGAGTATGGATGGGTATGGAGGAGGAGAGCCATATTAATATGTGTCATGTGGTTTGATCCTTGATTAGTACCTCACCCATAAATTTAAAATGAATACAATGTATATAAATTTATTTTTAATTTTATGTGTTTGTAGTTTAGAAAAATATAATAATAATAATAAAATTAATAGGCCACATCATAGGTCATGGGGAAAACCATGTCACAACTGGTGATGCCGCAGGGACTCGAACCTGGGACCAAAGGGAGACAAGGGCATGTGCTTACAACTGACCTACAACTTATGGTGCTTCTTTATTCTATAATTTATTTATATATATACATATATATATAATTTTTTTATTATATTAATAAATATATATATCTGTATATATATATATATATAGTTTTTTTGTTGGATTGTTTTTTCTTCTACTATGGAATTCTTAGAGCGACATAGAGATCAAGGGATTGAAAGGGAGCATCATGAACTTAAACATCAACCATCAGGTGACTTCATTACATGATCCTCATTTTTAATTTACTTTTAAAACTCTCATTCTCTACCTCTACCTCCTTCTGTGTATTATTTTCGTTAAACACTGTCTATAATCTTATTTTATGTTGGGGGGAGATAAAAAATATAATTCTTTTGTGTGAAAAAATTAATGATTTAAAAAAAGTGTGCCTAAATGGATGGAAAAATTTATTTAACCTTGAACTTTATAATATACATTGTACACATTGAAACTGAATATCAAATAATTTAGCATGCCCTGATTCTGATTTTAAACCATGTATATTTTATGAGCCTTGATTTTGAAAATTGTGGTTGTCTAATGTGATATTTCATTGATATATTTTCATCCAAATAAAAAAAGAATCACAACACACATCTTTTGTATAGTGGAATATTAGTTTTATTTCATGGGATCCCCCAAATACATAGCATAGGTTTGGGGATCATTTTAGTTTTAATACGAGTATTTAATAAAAGAATTAAAAAAAAATTATGCGCGGAGCATTGAAATGACCTAATATGTGGCTTTTGACACTTGGGGATCATGAATCCATTGTTTTCTGACCTATAGTTAGTAATTTTCTATCTATTTTTGGTATTTTGAAATTTTTTTGTATCAGTTAACTCGAGATGATGCTCGAGTGTGTGGGCTTCACTTGGTGACCTATGGTATTTGATTCTGGGAGTCATCAGCAATGTCTCACTACAGTGGTTGACTCTTTTGAGTGTAATTTTAAATACCATGGAAATTTTGAAAAAAAAAACAATAAAAAATTTTGAATACTCATCTTAAAATTTAAATTTGATTCCATATAATGCTTCCATCATTTTATTCTTTAATAATGATGAAACCCCATGCCTAATGCGACACACAACACATTATCACTCTTAATTGATATTGGATGAAATATGGAAATGAATTTAAAGAAAAGGATTGTCTTGGTAAAAGAATATACTTATGAACCAATAATTTACAAAATTGTTTTGATGGGATTTAAGATTGTTTGGTTTAAGGGTTTTTGGTGATCATTGTGTCTTAAAATGTCTTTCTAAAAATGGAATTGGAATTTCATATTGTTGATATACATTTTCCTGAGAAGAAAAAAGTATCTACTTGGGGGTGTGATTAGACAATAAAAATACATATTTTAATTAAATTTTAATGGTATTATATATCCGGTTTTGATCTTATGGTCCTGAGATTGTGGATTTTAATTTTGAATATCCATTCTCATTATTTGAGCACTTCATGCCTAATGTATACCAATTTTGGCCTAATGATTCATATTATTTTAAGGAATGTTATTATCCATATTTTAATTTGGAATTTTGAGAATTGATATAAATGTGAATATTAACATATTTCATTTTGGTAAAAATGGTGGATTCATTAAGGATGATGTGGATATTTGGCGATTAAAGGAAACAATTCTAGAGAAGGCAGATTGGACACCAGCCCACTGATAAGAATGTGGGGACCACAATAAAGAACTGCTAAATACTAAATTGTGTGGGATGACATAAAAAATATATAGAAACATAAAATTACTCATAATCCAGTTCTAATTAGGTCCCCATTGTTGTTTTTCAAGCATCCCAAGTTAGAGATAAAATTCTAGGCCAGATTCTGCGGCCCAGAAAAATAGCGCACCAATTAAATCATATATTTGTTACCACAAATTTATTTGGCATAAAGTATACAAAGTGCAAGAAAGCATATGGAGCTACACTTTATTATTCTATGGTGCACTCTAATGCAGCCATCGAGATTAACATCATGGCATGTCTGTTCGGTGGATGCATTATGGCTTCCACTTCGAGTCAAGGATAAAGAAGTCCACTCTCCCTTACATTCCACCACCATGGGCCTCCCCTAATCTAGTGGGATGCATCGTACTATTGGAGGATCCACCCAAGGAACCGAAAATGCCTATTTAGGGCAGTGGTGTGGACAGATTTAATCATCTTTGATGCTTGGTTTTATTATAGTTTTATGTTGCCGCATTGTGTTCGTAATCACATTTAATTATCATGTATGTTATTCAATTCAACATAGATTCTTAGTAAAAGTTAATCCATTACTCATATTTTGTTATTATACATATCACGTTTATACCGTTTGCTAAAAGTGTGAATTTATTCCCACCATACTTCGTGAGATTTATCACACAATGATGGAGTGATCGAATTTTGTTGTTGGTTTTACTTCTTCAATTCCACCCTCGTATGTATACTTCCCGTTTCGGATGAGGACAGGTCATAAAAGGAGAATAACCCTTTTATGGGTTGATCCAATGGAGTATCAAGTGGTTGGATTGAATTTTATTTCTCACTCTCTAAATGTTTATTAATTTCTTTTCTTTGAGATTCATTTATTCAATGATTTTCTCTCTTCCTCTCCCATATTGAATTCAATCACCCAACCTTTATGTGCTAATAAGATCCTTTTCCTTAGAGTGCTCATGAAAATGATCCTACAAGTATATAGGTGATTTGAATGTGTTTGTGAAGGTGTTTAACTAGTAGGTGACGAGGTTAGTTTGAATTCATTGAAATAATCCTTCTCATGTTAATAAAATTGAAATATTTTAAAAAAGTAATTCATCTAATTCTCCACGAGCGATATCCTAGGATAAACTCATTATCTTCATTTGAAATAACAATAATATGTTAGTGATACTTTAAAACTGTCTAAATTCAACCCAAATTTGGAAATTTCATAGCCAAAAATCCATCTCATAGGTTGTGTATCTTAGGTATCTGTTTTAGGACTCGGTGGATTCGACAACCCAAGCTACACTACAAGGACCATTCTACCTTTACCTCTTGGGAAAATTTGACCTTGAATCAATAATAATGTTCATTTTTTGGTAGAATATCATTAAAGGGACCAAGATTCTTTATAAATTTGGTTTCACCCCATCCGCTTCCATCATTCAAATTATATAACTTCAATACTGATGAAAATTTTGGGTATTTAGTACAATTTGTATACAATGTTCTCATAGAACAACTATTTTACTACACAAAAAAACTTTGAGAAATATTTAAGGTCATCTTCAATTTCCATTATTATTTATTCTATATCATATCTATCATCATTTAAACTGATATTCACGTCAAATGATCCATATACCGCAGTATCATTTAAATCATTGTGAACATTGTGTTTTCTCAAGATTTAGGAAATTTTTTATCTTTAATCCATTTTTCTAAAATAAAATCTCATTACAACAGTTCTAGAATAATTTTTCTTGAAACAAATAACATAAACAAGGAATAATTATTTTTAAGGGTCATATGAATGCTCTATTAAAAATATGATAATCTCTTTAACTGATTCATTAAAATATTTTGTTATAAGATTAATGTGAATCTATTTTTTATTCATATCCATCCTATTAAGTTCATAAAATATTTATTTTAACAAAAAAATAAATAATTATATAGAAGATATTCTTTATAAAAGTTAAATATAATAGATAATTCTATTAAGGGGAACCCAACATTTGATTGTTTCATATAATTTTAGTAAGATTTGAAGGAAATGGGTAATTGAAATTAAAAAAATAATAACTCTAATGTGGTAGGAGATACTCTTGGAATTCTCCAAAATGGAATATTGTACCCAATATGGGATGACAACTACTCAACGTAGTTCATGAAAAATAACTGAACGTCCCAATGATGTAGGGGATGATCTTGATAAAAAAATCAATAATAACATTTTGGGAGATTAATCCAATAGGGATGATATTTTTTCATTAAATATAAAGATTCTTGATCTGAGAGTTCGTGAAGAACCAACAACATTTGTAGTTTGTTTCCTAAAAATGAAAAAAGAAATAACACAAGTTTTATCCTGACAAGTAGCTCCTTGATCCGTGTGACTATGATATATCTCAATTTGATGATCTAACAAAAAATCTTTTTGAGACATCTATTTTAATTTGAACATTCAAATAAATAATTCTATTCATAATTCCATGTATAGATATAAAATATCTTATTCAAAATGTTAATAAAATGTATTTCCTACTGAAAAAAATCACTTATAGTCTTTTATCAATCTAATCATCACTAAAAATATGTTGTAACATATATATTCATTGAATTGATGATTAATAATAACATTTTTTATGTGGTGGTTAAAATTATTTAATATTTAAAATATATTTTATTTTTGCGTAAAAACATTTTACTAAAGTATTTTTTATTTTAAACATAATAAATTAAATAGATAGGTGAAGTTACTATGGGATGAAGTTATATTTCTTGACAATTGGCTTTCAAATATAAGTAAACTCAATGAATTTTAAATAGGATTAATGTTGACATTAGAAATCAATAGACATGAAATTGAGTAATTTTTATATGTTTGAAAAGGACTATGGATGAGTTGGATGCTTGGTGAGAATCAATTCACATTATAATATTGATCACATTTTTTTTATCGCAATGAATACTGTTTAAGTTTAGAGAACTATATATAATTATAAAAACAATTTGAAATATTATAAAAACCTTAAATATTATAGATATCCTATATAAATTGTTTTTAAAAAGGTATAAAAATGTATCATGATTGGGAAAGGGTAGATCTTGTTAGAAGGAAACTTTCTCGAGTATATTTTCATATTAGCTAGTAAAATTAAAGATCAATATATCTTGGATAACGATTCATTAATGATATAATTAGTGTAGGTAGTGAACGAAATTTCCATACTATATGTTGATTATTTTATAAGATGAAATGTGCATTTAAAATGAGTTAAATGGTTTTGGAATTAATTTTAAATTCATGGTGTCTCCTATAATATTTCCATTTATAGATATTTGGGATCACTCAAAAAAAGGAAAAAGTGGCCACCAATACTAAAATAATAATACATTCTTGAGAAAAAGGAAATATAATTAGTATGTGGATGTGTGTGTTGTAGATGTGTGAGTATTGAGGTAACTAGAGAGATATTGATGAAGAAGAAGAAGGAGTAATGGTGTTGAGTAATATAAATAATAATAAATTAAAATCATAGAAAATAATTCAACATATCTTAATAAATACTCACTATTAATTCAAGATTTGAAAAAAATACTTTCTGAGGTAGTATAAACACACTTTCCAGCATAACATATTTTATAGTCATTTCCTTTTTACCTTTAAATATTTTTCATTTTATGTAAGTTAATATTAAAAATTAATAAAATCAAAACTATCATACTTCTTATTTTTCAAGAAACTATCAGCAACATAACAACTAAACCATTTAACCCAAAAATTCACATCTAAAACATATATTTATACATAAAATTCACATAAATATTGTAATTTTATAATCCCATTTAATAAAATCATATGTTTTTTCAAATATTATTCCCAAAAAATTAAGTATCATTATAATCCCACAACATACAGAATGAAAAATAGTATTCATGAATCACCTAACTCGATGTGGTTATCCCATGACTCATAGTATAGAGAAAGAAAAAAAAAGTGGAAGATATAATTTGTGGCCTAAAATTCATAAGGAACCCACTCCAATTATATGGTTCTCCATGAATGTGAATGTTTATGTGTTAATCCCCCCAGATTTTGAAATCAATATTATTCAAATTTTAATGATTAGATACCATAATAATGGAACCCAATATACAATAAATCCAAAAAATGATGCTCTAAAACACACCACAAAACCCATACAATAATGGCAACATAGATTAGGAGACAAAAATATCATATAATTGATTCGAGGATGGAATTTTTTTGAGTGAATGATAATGGGGAGTGATAAGATATGGGTACTTTTGAAAAATAATGAGAGGTGTGGCTAAAATCAGTTCATTTAGTTTTATTTTGTAAATATCGGGGAAATTTTTATCAATGCATTGTGAACATAACTAATAATAGATATATTTAACAGCTCTAATGAATTAGCACTAATAAATATACCTTTTATATTTTCTTGTTATGCACTGATATAGATATATAATTATCAGTTCAGTTCTTATAGCAGGTACAATAGTGGGGTACTATAGAAGTATTACTATTCATCATTAATGGGATTTCTAGACAAATGGCCTTAGTTCCATAAATGGGGTCATAACAGAGGCATGAAGTGAATGTTGTGACATGTTTATGATACAAAAAGGGCCTTCGAGCCTTATAATGGTGGGGATATGGACCATGTAATGGGATTGAATCACATTTTCCTTTCACGAAAAAATAAATAATGTAACAAAACATTTGTTTTGGTGGGTTATCCTTTCAGGTGGCCTATGACATTCCATTTAGGCATTTTTGTGTGTGTTTTAATATATTATACCCCCAAAAATATAATATCATATATAATTTTATATATATAATACTAAATATATTCATTATTGATATATTTTTATTATAATATTAATGTTATTCAAATATATAAATATTTATTTCTCATTAAATAATTAATTTTAAAAATAGATGTATTAAATTAATTTTTTTATACATTTTTATAAATTTTTTATAATTATTGAGGATAAAATTACACTTTTATTGAGTAAAGTGAAAAGGAAAAAAATGGAACATAATATGAATCAATGATCCACACGAAAAAATCATAAACAACTATCACAAATCAAGTAGTTCATCATCTGGTGCCCATGTTATGATGAGTTTTATAACCACCCCGACTATGATGAAAGCATCCCCTTCTCCATGTAATGTCCTACATCCACTATCCACCTCAATCCTAATATATTTCATCATCACTTGATGTCTTAATCGCATGAACATTAGAAAACAATCGTTGTCAAGTAATTCCAATTCACTACATCTAGAGGCATGCAAAACCTGTAATTAAGGGTATTTCCATTTGAGAAGGGAATAAAAAGATCCTTTATAATGAGGAATATCCAAAACATTTCATTATATAGTTATCAACATCTTTTGACCTCTAAATATATGTAACAAAGGATACATTAGTACTATCCCACTCTGCACATGATGAGGCCAATAAAAAGGCTACATCAATACCCTCCAAGTAGTGAGTGGGCTCCAACACCATATCTGTAACCAGTGTATTTGATTTGAGTTATAAAAATTATCAATGTTAGCAGAAGAAACATAAATTCTAAAATTATCATGCTTACTAATTTCTAACATTGAATTCGGAGAATCATTGTAAGAACCATGATCATATCTATAATTTAACATGTTGGAGGTAGCTTTTTCCCTTATCACATTTCATAAGTCATGTTTATCTTTTTAAACAAGGAAACATCTAGAATACCCTTACTGAGAATAGGTTTTGATACCAGAACATTCCCATATTGGACACTAAAAACACTAAAGATCTAAAAATTCTATGTGGGAGAATTTTATGTCACTACTACTACACCCTTATTATCTCTATCCATCCTCAAAACATAGGATTTATCAACCTTGTATTTGGAAACTTCATTTCATTGGGCAGTTATTGGAGAAAAATAACATCTTGTAGTGTCCTTTAGTTTACCAAGATCCACAATAGTCTGCAATGCACATGCCCACTAATCGAGAAACCACAAGTATCAAGAGAGGCACATGATGATATTGACTAATTTCAATTGGTAAGAAAAATAATAATAAAATAATCTTTTTAGGATCATAAATAATGTGATATTTGAAAATAGTGGTGTGATCATTCATAGATATGAGTTTCATTGAACTAGAAACCACTAATTTTGTCTTCCCTTTACGACATTTTTAGGAAACTTTTATTTGATCTGCCTAAAGCCTATCATTAGCATCAACCTATATAGAAGTCCCTATTGAACCATATCTTTAATTTGATTCAACATCATCCTATTACTCCTATATTCCCAAAACTAAATTATCTTTCAGTGATGCTACTAATGTAGGTAATTCATTTTATTCTTCCCAATCAACCCATGATACATTTAGGATATCATTCAGTTTGAAAAAGTGTAGGGAGAACAATATGATTATGAAGAGAATGTATTTTCTCAATTATATGACATTTTAATCTCTTTTAAATACATTTAGTAGAAGGAATCATTATTATAGGAGATGAATCCATGAACTATTCATTCATAGGATTTAGATTCCTTGAAGTTGAATTAGTAACCGTCTTTTCACCCAAATTATCCATTAGATAACATCACCTTGGTCGGTCTCATTACCTTCTTTTCTTTCAAAATACAAAACATTATTCCCTTTTAACTGTCATTAATCAAAATCAAGGTTTCCATGATTTTTGGACCTTAAGTGTCAAATAATAATACAAGAATCACCCAACGATGTCATTTTTTCATACTCAATCTTGTGATTAATCTCGTCCTAGTGGGTAGAGTGTACAACCATATCAATAAGAAAAAATCTTATTCAAACTCAACCAAAATCCATTCAAACTGGCTAATGTTCGCCTTTTCTACTTCCATGTATAGATAGGGTGGTATTCCAATGGCAGAATCGATATCACATAAAATTTTACAGTGAAAAAAACCCAATTTAGACAATATATTTTGATCCCAACATTTTCATAAGTTTCATTAAAATCATTAAGACAGAATCCTAAGGTCAAGTCAAAATCCCTAAAACATCCCAACCATAAACTAACTGAACAATTATTCCTTATTCCTACCTTCGAATTATATGGATGAAAAATAATATTTAAGAATCGTCATCCAATCGAAATTAACTTGAATTTAGAGAACACTAAAATAGAAGAAAAGTGAGAAATTTTATTGGAAACTTTTTGGGATTTGAACATTTTGGAAACAAAATATGGACAATGAAGGAGTTAATGGAAGAGATATACTATATCAATAATGTTTCCCTTTGAAACTGAAATGTGGGATGTGGTACCATTCCTAATGATGTGTTTTGTTACCCAATTTGATGGGAAGTCAAAAGACCCAAAAAAATTAGAGAAAGAATAAGATATAGTCAAATATTTTACTTCGCAATCTTTCACATTTTTCATGGTAGACGATTCATGCCATTCAATCATAAAAAACAAGACATAAGAGTGTAGATTTAGACTCTTTGGGTGATTTTGGACACCTAAATTACCGAAATATGTTGGGATCCTCTTATCTCATTCTCCAATTCACATATAATGTTTTTATAAATATAGTAAATAATTATTTATAAATGTATTTACAATTAGTTGTATATAATTATAAAAAATATATATCAGTGTATATATATATATATAATTATATATGTATATTTAATAAATATTCTATATCCATTCTGATCATGGATTTGGTATCTCAAATCCATGACCACGAAGAATTTATGAAATAAATAAAGGTATACTCACACATGGGAATGAAGTTATTGCAACATAATAGTTACATCACACACGCCACAACACCAATGAGATAAGTGACTAAAGGTGATGACCTCTCCTCTATTTTTGGCTGACCCATTTTCCACCTCAATCGTCAAATAACGTAACATCATCTTACATGTCCTCAAATATCATTGTTTTATCTTAGGTATGTATTAATGCTTCAAATATATGAGTGGTAATATCATTCATTTCATCATGAACTGGAACACCCAATTCATGTAGATGATACATAGTAGCATCATTATCACGATGCACAATAATAACATCATAAAAAATTGAGTCAGTAGCATTAACATCCTATTTTTTTCTAACAATCACACATAAAAAACATTTATGTCTTCAATGAATTTGACTGGATGAACGAGAGACCGGTTCATTTCACACACTATATTTCTTCAGACCATAGAGATATAGTCGATCAAAAAAACATTAAAAAAACTAATCATTGTGAAAAACACTCGTTTTATTCTGGGTACTACCCACATCCACGCCTTGTTCATTTATAACTAGTAGTTAGATTAGCATCATGCACTATTGGGAATTCAAAATTGTGTCTAGTGGATATTCTTCAACCTTATTCAGTGTCATCCTTGGTGACACTTGTACATTGGACTCACCAACATGTCCTTTTTCACCTTCCACTATCATCGTCACAAAAATATATCATTCTAAATAATCTCTGCCATTTTATGATTTAGAGAGATACATTCAGAAGTAATTTTACATTAAGATTGGTACTCCTCTTCCAGGAGTTCCATGACTTCATCCCTGAAATCATCGAAAATATCACAATTCTCATTGAAACTCACACCACACTCCCAATATTATTCATTTAATAAAGGAATAATGGGGATCAAGCTATAAAATATTATCAGCCTAATTATCAAAACCAAACCAGAAGGAAGAAACATTATTGATTCCAGCAAGCACATCAGCAAAGGAAATATTCTATTGTATTTCTTGAGGGCATACAACCCCCTTATCATATTCTCTACCCAACTTATTACCATATAAGGATAAATTTCACTACTTAGGTGAATATACACACTCATTAATAGATATAAAAGACTCATTTCCATCAAATTATCATGATCAACATACCCTTACAAAAGCTTGGCTATCTCTTTCCATCTAGAAAACATACTACTGTAATTGGAAAGTTGAATTTAAAGTTTTCATCCTTGTTCCCTATCTTCTTACAATTCTCTCAAGATCCTATAAGATGGGAAATTCATTGAGAGTTTTAAGAAAAATTTGAGAACATATTAAAATTTAAAAAAATATCAAATTTGAATTCCTCAACTATGAAATATATAGTTTCAATGAGCGGATAGGGAATATAAACTTATAAAATAACTATGTCATAATGACGATGTGTTGAAAGTGTTGTCTCATAGATAAATTTTTGAGAGAATCCAACTATAGAGGCCTCATCCCAAAGGATGTGAGGGTTCTATAAAACAAGTTTAACTCCTAATTTGGATCACATTTGTGTACTAGAATTCCAGGACATAAATATGTCAAACCCGGGGTCCTAGTACTATATTCATAGTTTCCCAAACATAAGGGAAACAAAACTAAATATTCAGGATTTAAACATGAGATACAATTAGCGGAAAATAAAATCAAAACATCATATACTAGTTTGAATGACAATCCAGTCATCCAAGCCCAAGATATGATTATGCCAATTTCACACAAGTATTCAAGATTTCAGGCATTTTTTGCACTCTACGGAAGTAGTTGCCCAATTATTGAATGCTTAAAATTCTTCTTCCAATATTTAGAGAATTTGTGGTTGAAAACGATGATAGTAATGGCTCCAATATTGGTGATTTTCCTATGGATACACGCCATCATCCATAGAGCCGATGAAAAGTCTAAAATTTTAAGATTTTGCTAATAAGGAATACAAATTGCTTCCCATAATGGCTAGATTCTTGATCAATCCATCAACCCTATTTTTAGATGACTTGTGTCTAGAAAGAATTGATGCAACTTCATTGGAAGATCGATCAACACCACCCACCACACCTCCATCTTTCATTGAGGGACCAATAAACACCTCGTGAGGGTCAAAATAAACATCCAAATTTGATCCCATTGAAACTTTGACCATTTTATTATATAGAATATATGAATAAAAATAAAAATATAACAAATATATTCAACATTAAAATACATTTTTTATAATTTTATACTTATAAATATTTCAACAGCATTAAATATATTTATTGAAATTAATATATTAAATAAAAATATAAATATATTAATCATATAAATTATTAAAATATATTTATTTAAAATGTATTAATATTTAATAAAATATAATTTATTGAAAAATATATTAATATTTTTATAAAGTAATTCATATATATTTATATCATTATATATATATATATAATTCTGTTTATATATATATCTAATAAGAATATAAAAATATAAATATAAATATTTTAAATATTTTCATTATATAAATATATTTACAATAATTTTTCCATTAATTAAATATATATCTATTTATTTGTATATATTTATATTTAAGAACAATATTTAACTATTTTTTTAGATATTTTATTTTATAAATATAGTAAATATAAATTTATAAATATATTTATTTATATATATTTAATTACAAATGTAAATTTATTATTATTATGTAATATATAATCTTAAATTCATGCATTTACAATATTAGTGAAATTTAGTAGTTAAAAACCAGTACATTATAAAAATATTGAAGAAATGATATGTTTCATTATTTAAATATAAATTAATATAAAATATGAATATATATTGAAATTATGTTAAATACATATTGAAAATATTATGACATAGTAAATAAATATGTGTATATAAAAATTAGAAAATGATTAAATTCCAAAAAAATAAAATTGAATAAGTATAAAAAATAATTATATAAAAAATACTGATTAAAATTATTTTTTATAAAACGTATTGTGTTAATAAATTAAATTCTAGGAATAATTTTAAAATTTAAAGAAATTACTTAAATATTAGGTTTATGTGTTTCACTATAAGAATCCATTAATTACATAAGTTTTAATGTGAGGGTGTTTTATATAAAAATGCATTAATTACATATATGTATATGTGAAATAAATATAACACATGTTTGATATATGTTAAATTAAAAAATCATATAACATTCAACTAGTTTCTATTACATGATACAATTAGTCAATATTCTTAAGTAATATTAGTTTTCAATTATAAATTATTATTTCGAAATATACGACTTATTTAATGTGGGAATAAATATTTTATAATAAATAAACTACATTTTAGAAAATATTATTTATTTTGTTATATTTATATATGAATATATTTATATTTTAAAGGTTTTATAACTAATAATTTATAAAAAATATTAATAATGAGAAATAAATTAATATTTTGTTCGTTATTACATTTAAAAAATATAGGTTATTTATATTTAATATATACTTTTTTTAATATAAATAATATATATATATATATATTAATGTCTTTCATTTATATTAACAATTGTTTTACTAATATGTTTTTTAATAATTATGTAATTTATTAATTTGTATTATTTCTGTTCAATGTAATTTTCTCATTATATATTTATATGTTTACAATAATCTATTTATTAATTTATATCATTAATTATATATATATACATATTTTGTAATTGTAATTATAATAATTTAATTAATAATTTTTTAACCATTATTTAAATATAATAATTTTAAAAAATTTATGTTTAATGATCCCAATTTTTACATTTTATATATGAATATATAATATATAATACATATTAATAACAATAATGTATATATATAAATATTAAATTTATTAACAATTAATTAATTAATAATTAAATACTTTTAAAATGTATTCCTTTAAAAATTTTATTAGATTTATTATTTCAATTTTTTTTAATACATGTATTTTTTGGTCGGTTTAAAAATTGGTATATGGACCGAGTAAGGATGGATCATGTAGGACCCGAATGGGGGAATAAATGTAAGGTAAGGCCTGCGGGATGTAGGGGTGGCCCATGAATTGTATGGGCCAGTGTTGTACCCATATATGTTTCTGTAGTGTATGTGGGAGGCAATTCCCATAGTAGGCATTGATGATCTCAAATGTAGCAAAATGATATATAAAGAAGTTTTCTCACAAGAACTATTTTGTTGTGGGACTCATCATGTGATCATTCCCATTATAAAATCAAAAATCACTAATAAAAGGCACCCATTGTCATTTTAAAAAATAAAGTGCTGATAGAGGGTCCTTGATTCAATACTAAAAAAATTGGTGGTAACAGTTACCATTTATCAGCATTTAATTACTGCTAATAATATATGTCTTTATCATCAACTTTCATAGGCATTGATAAAGGATATGGATGCATATTGTAAATTTTTTAATTAGTGGCTTTTTGTTTTCATGTATGTTTACATTAAACCGTTAAAAGTGTCTTATTGGAAAATAATAAAACATTAATTTTGAATAAATGTTGTAGTAAAGAAGAATTTTAATATGTATTCTGATTAATAATAATATATATATATATATTCATTTTAATTATAATTTAATAACTTATATAAAAACTATTTTAATTTAATTTAAACAGTTTTTATCAACTCTTTAAAACATCATTTAGTAAATAGTTTTTATTGGATTATTTCATTTTAGAACTAATTAATGTTTCTTTATAATCTATTTTTGGAAAGAGCTTATAAAAACCTTCTATAATAATTTATTGACTGATGTGGAATCTTTATTTAATAATTATTTTAGACCCTTTTTAAAATTTTCAATGATATCTTTTTGAAAGAATGAGACGTACTAAGGGTGACCTGGGGGTTTGGGATATGAAAATGAAGAAAAAGACGCCACATTGTGCATTGTGCATGGTTGGTACATAGTTAACAATAACTATTCTCCAAGGAGGAGAAGTTTGCATTGTTTTTAAATCATGGAAGTTGGAACGAGAAACCAATGAATCTTGTAAATATCCAAACACATGTCGTCCCACTATTTTCCAAACCAAGAAATCTTCCTATAAATCCATAAAACATTGTATAAATGAGGTCAAATGGTTTGCATAGGGTTGGGAAATTCATGAGGCCTAGTCAATTGCCTCATTAAAAGAGTTTAATTTACCATTTTCTACTCTTTAGATTAAATGTTTCATCAATTAATTTCATTCAAATTTTTCCCGATAATCCAAGGGTGTTGACTAAATTACCTCTCCTTATACATTGATTGTTATCTCATGATTTATATGAATTTTGAGTGATGTCTAAAGAAAATAAAAATAGTAGGTATGTGCTTGGCACAATTCCCTTTTATTTTTATGAAAAATAATTTTTTTGTGGTTTCTCATTTTTCGTAGCTCATGAGATGTTTTTCAATTGAGTTATTCAATTTTGTGTTTGAGTCCATTTTAGTTCGAATCAAGGGTCATGGTTGGAAAAATGCTTGTCTATGATTATGATTTATGTGGTATACATGGATTTCTTATAGTCTTGATGTTTTATTTTTGTATGTAATTGTTCCAAGTTATGCCTTGATACAATTTTGTTTCATTGACTATGTAAAGTCAGACGAGCCTTTAATTGGTGTGTGCGACCTCTCAATGACCATGTTAGATCTGTTGATGACTTGATACCAGGACTAGGTACACTGATGGGGCATCCCATATCAATTAGAGTTGTTTAAGGAAATTTTGGATGATGATATAAAAAATCAATTAATATAAATGTTGGTTCGGGGTGTAGTGGAAGCATGCGGTGGTTAGATATATATTAAAATTTCTTTTAATAATCATTTCTCATAACCATGAGTGAGGATATTTCATGTCATATTTATAATTAATTTATATAATATATAAATAAATAAATAAATTTTCATAGGAACAATATTTGTTGATGAATGTTGATCATATGAAAAGATACTTTTGGAATTTCATTATTTCATAGTAAGGATCGAATAATAGAATACCTCCAATGGTGATCCACATGTGATCCAATGTTCTTTGAATAACACCAATCAATATAAAGGTACTAGTGCAACAAATAATTTTTTTTCATTCTCGATATCGCATTCATCATATTTGAATAAATTGATCATAGATTTCATGTCCTTTTGAGGGAGAAAGTTTGTGAAGTTGAAAAAGATTTCTTCATGTGAATAAGTTATGTGTTATCAATTTTTGATGTAGTATACAATAGAAATAAATGACTATTTACATATTTTGGTTATATGTTAAAATATTATTTAATTTCACGTTATCAATTAAATAACCGAAAAAACCATTAATAAACCCCATTCCATATAAAAATAATAACAGTATCATTATTTAGTGGCATGTTCTATAATTACAAAAAAAAACTTATTATATAATGACAATGTTAATTAAAATTTTCATTAAACACGACCTTTGTCTATTCAAACTCCTCTATCATTTATTTAACAACTGAATAAATATTTTATTCAGAATATTGAGAATAATTTTTTTTAATAAAATTCAATTTATTAAATAATCATTTAATTCATAATCTAGAATATAAATATTTTTTATATATTTACATAATAAAATAAATTATATAGTAAAAAAAATTATATATTACATTATGAATATTCGAGATAAAAATAGTGAATAAATTTTTTTCTTAGTATTGAGAATAATATTTATTTCAAAAATTTAATTCATATATATTTTAAAGGAGATCATTATAAGAAAAGAAAATTTAACCCTATAAGATTACATCTTGTTGGAATTATACAAGAACCTGATGTACATTATTACTATCTAGTAATATGTCATCGTATCAAAGATAAATAAATTAATGAATCAATAAAAACAAACACATATGAATTTTCACCACATAACATAATCCCTTTATCTCAATATCTCATCAAGAATTTTTCTCATATGTGTATCCAACCATTCTGTTTTGGTTATCTAAAATAAACATGCCAATTCACCATGGCCATGGACAATTTGGAAAAGAATCAATTCCAAAAAAATTCTTCATCTAATAATTTGGAATTTTATCTTTTGGAGTATCCACCACTGCAATAACATCATAATAGCGTGTGATATGATCTTTACTACTATGTTTCACCTCAAGCTCTTGAATGATGTGTCCCATCAAGACTACATCATTATCTAGCATAGAATATGAAATATACACATACTAATCTATATGATTTTCAACCATAAACTACAAGGATATATTCCATAGCAAATCACAACAATTAAATGATAATATGATTCCCATTTGTGACATCATATAATATTGAACTATTTGGAAACAAGAATCTACATATAACATAAGGAATAGTTCCTCAAAACCACCATTAAATAAGAAAATACCCTTAATACACCTTAAATACATAAGGATAGTCTTGTATTACATCCAATGATGGTCACATAGATCTGTTTGGTATCTTTATACAACACATAATGCATTGGTGAATTCGAGACAAGTTCATTTCATAACATTCTTGACTGACCCAATCTCTGAATCATATAGAATCATTAAAATTTTGTTTTGTTCCTTATGTGTAGAAGGACAGATTTTCTTGTTAATATGAATGATAAGTGATGTTGATAGCAATCATCTCTTAGATTTTACTATACATAAAATTTTTAGTATCTTGTTAACATACCTACATTGTCATATGCCATGAAACCTCTTTGATATATCACGATGAATCTTGATCCCAATAATATATGGTCTCATTCCCTATAAATTCATAGAGAAGAATTTATTCATCCATACATTAACAGACTATAAAAGTTGTATTTTATTTCCAATATATAATATTTCATCAACATATAATATTATGATAATTTCTGATCTCCCACTAAATGAGAAATAAATACATAACTCAAATTACTTATTTATGAAACCTAATTTATTTAGGGAGTCAACAAAATGAATTTTCTATATCAAAGACACTTTATTTAATCCAAAAATTGATCTTTGTAACTTGAATACCTTATTGAAATCCTTTTTATTACCATACCCTTTAGTTTGTGTCATTTAAGAGTCATGCTAAATGTTCCTATTAAAAAAGGTTTTCTTGAAAACCATTTTATATATTTCATAATCATGGAAAGAAACAATGGAAACTATGAATATGATAGATTTCAGCATTGAAACTGAAGAATGATTTTCATCATAGTGAATTCCATAATAAAATTTAAATTTTTTTTTCAAGAATTGGAAACTTGTAGGACCTGTATTGTACTTACATTTATTCATTCTTCTTAAATACCCATTTGAAACCAATGATACTTAAATATACTAGAGTTTTTATAAGAGTCCATACATTATTTTGTTACATGGAATACATTTCATAATTCATGGCCTCATTCCACATGGAAACATTTGTACCATATATTTTTTCATTATTGGATAGTGGATCATTATTATCAACTAATAACGAGTCACTATCTCCAGTAATTTGAAAACCACACTTTTCATGTTCACTAACCTCTCTAGTAGTCCTATACATTGATTGTGTCTCTGGAAATTTGTTTCTTCCACAAGGATTTGTTTAATTTTTTCATGTTCCAAACATTGTATATATTGATCTTTTACTTCCTTGAAATATATCTTACTCCCAATATATCATTAAGATATAAGATCCTTCTTATGAAATATGGGAGATTGTTTAACAAACACCATTTTTTATAGGAAATTATAATTGTAATATCTATATTTTTGGGATTTCTAATAAGTATTTACTTTTTTCATATGGGTGTAAGCTTGATACAGTATAAGGCCATAAAAAATTCCTTCAAACCCCACAAATTTATGTACGATGACATGGATTTATTTCCATTAAATAATTTACATGTTATACTATCTTTTTTCTTACATGGCGCTCCATTTAGTATGTATTACAAATATTGTAACGTGAATCCCCTAACGGATAATGGAATACTCACATGAATCAACATTGATCTCCCCATATCCGATAATGTGTGGTTCCTCCATTTTCATACCCCAATCTACCAAGGAGTATAAGGAGGAGTGAGTTGATATTATATCATGGACTCCCATAAATAATCGATGATGTATTTTTTAAGGTGTTATACACCACATTTTGAGCATTGTTTTTTAATCATCATACCTTTATAGTAATCACCATCATTTTTTTTAATTCCTTGGCATTATCAAATAAATCTTACTTATATCTCGTTATGTACACATATTCATATCTACTAAAATCTTCATTAAATGTTATGGGGTATGAGTACCCACCTATTGCCTCAATAAGAAATTTCCCACACACATCAGTGTTAACTAATCCAAGATTCCCTTTATCTATTTCACCTTTCCCACTATATGTGGTTTTGGTAATTATTCCTTATAAACATGTTTGACATACACCATACGGTTTTAGTTCTAAATAATCTAAATATTCATCCTAATTTCACGAACCCTTCATTTACATGACCTTTCTTGTGATTTAATAGTTGTGTGTGGTATTCTTAATGTGATGTATTGTTATAATAATCATTCATTAAATGGTTTTTGTAATCCAAAAAATGAATTAATTATTTAAATGTTCCTTAAAAAAATAAATTCAATCATTATAAAATATGAAACATTTAATCAATAATTTGAAAATAAATCCAATTGTATCTAGTATTGATACATAAAAATATGATTTTTAACTGATGGAACATAATAAGAACCCTTAAAAACATGATCACTATGATTAGAAATGTGTGATGGTAATACCCACTAGCTACAACATCATTTTTAGTAAGGTAGGATACTCCTAGATCTACCTTGCCTCTGTCAATCATTATGAATCTACTTGGTTCTAATATTTTAAAACATATGTGATCACTACAAGCTATATTTAATACCCAATATAATTAAAAATAAATCTTTCCAAATAATAATTAAACATGATTCTTCCCCTTACTTCATTATTTGGGTGAAGATTATCTTCTATTGGTTATAAAATTCACATGACAAATAGATATCATAATCATCCCTTTCATTACCCTTGATCTTCCACTATTTTAATGGGTGTGAATAATCATTGGACTTAGAGATACTTTTTTTCCACTTACAATTCATCACAAAAAGTATGGCAGGATATTCATGCTTTGTATCCTTTTCAACTTTGAAAATATGTGTGAGAAGATCTGAAAGATTCTTCTCAATGTTTCTCATATTAAAATTCATAACAAATCATGAGATTCTATGAGGTATTGATTCGATAATGAGATCATTACATGATTATTTAGGGTGTTTAAACACTAGAACCTCTAGGTACTCAATGAATCCAATGATCATGAATATGTGAGGCTCATTTGGTATACCCTATAAATGATTTCTCTATAAAAACAATTTGTAATTATATAAATATTAATATCATGATCTCTCTTGGTAATAACCATAGATGTTCTAAAGCATGCTATATGAAAAATTATATTTGTGAGACTTAATTAGTTCAAATCACATACAATAAAAAATAATAAAAAATTCAATGTCTACCATGTCAATAAAATATTTTTTAGAAACATAACTCTTCATCAGACAACTCTTTTGAAGGTATATCACTAATTGGATATTCTAGAATTTAACATTTCTATTCATGGCATAATAGAACACAAAGTTTCATAAACAAAACCTATAATATACATTCAGTTCACATGTTTTCTTTATCCAAAATTTATCATAGGGATGGTGTTCATGATTAGCCTTCTATTTTATTATATAATTAATAGAGAATATTATTATTAATTTTTCATGAATACAAATTCCAGGAGAAATAATAAATTAATAAATTATTTTTATTAAATATCCAATTATTTTATATAGACCTAATTATACCCACCAATGAACTCATATTCATTATTTACTTTAACAATATATTGTAAAGGGTTCCTATTAGTTTTCATAACGATCTACACATTGTCCATCAAATCATTAAAGATGAAATTTTGTATGTTGTCTTACCAACTATAAGAGTTTTGCTCCTTGATATGTTGATTGGATCCCCTATACTAAAATCTAGACACTGTCCATTAAACTCAATATATGTTTGGTTAGGTCAACCTAATACTCTCATGGGAGCTGCAAGATAATATTACGAGTCTAGACTTTGGCCATGCACTACACTTAGTTCAATGGTTTCATTCACAATTATGTAAGGGAATTTTTAGCCTAGATTAATATTAGGTTATGTGATTTTTATTAATTTATTCCAAAATTTTATCTTTTTAAAACATTAAATTTAATGTTAATTTTAAGCGGATGGTAGATAATTAATTAACCATGTTTGATAAAAATATATATATAATTTATATATTTATTATCAATATTTTCATAATAATTAATTCATTTATGTGGATTTATTCTTGCACTCATATAATAAATTATTCATAAATAGAAATAAATAATCAAAGTATATTTCCTGAACATTATCTTATATAATAGTTGATTTAATGAGGCTTTATTAATTCAATCTATTAATGAGGGGAATAGTTCCATTTTTCATCCATGGTATGAGTTACAACATTTAAAATTAATATCTATGTATTAATGAGTTGGAATCATCGTTGTTATTTATTTAATCACTTACACTTTCCTCAGGATATTAAATTAGTTACTTTTATTTATCACTCATATGTAGTCGAGGGGAACCAAACGAGTAGTTAAGGGGGGTTGCATAGATATCATTGGAGAGAAATTTACTATATAATAATTGATGGAAGGATGACTCATAATAAATAATATAATTTAATACTAAATGATTTTAATCCCATTTAATAAACTAAATTAAAAAAATATAAACACATAAAAAAGTCATGGTCATGCTAATGAATGGTTATACATTAATCAAATAGACAAATTTAAATGGATAATATTGATTTATTTATTTTTTCATTATTATTAAGATAAAAATTATTCCCATAAATTATTAATTAATACATTATTTATTCACTTTCATTTAAATTGTCCTCATAATGTTAACGGATATACAAATGAATAATGGAAATCATAGAAAATAAATGGAAGAACCAATAATGAAATATTAATTTCAATAAATTAATTCCGCATTTATTTTAAAAAAATATTAAATTTTCAAACACACATCAGTGTGAAAATTAAGAAAACATTTAATGAATAAAATTTTCATTTAATTTAATTTTTATTTATTTACATTGCTGGGAGACTGCATTGGGAATACATTTCATGTACCATGGTTGTTGTATATCTGAGCCACATGCTTGGGTATTTGTCAAGTTATCTTGGATGGACTATAGGTTGTGTAAATGAAAGATATATTCCGTGTATTATTTAATAATGTCCTATGATGGGGTGGTGAACATACATTGTGCAATAAATTCACCCCATAAAATTAAATACTCGGCACATATAGGTACAATTACCATGGCTATAAGATGTGTACTATGGCTATACATAGGGTATCCAAGCTTTAGAAGACAATTATTTAAATTTTTTTGATTATATCTGCGGTCGTTTTTCATTTATTCATAATCCCTTAAGAAAATTAAAAAGTAAATAAATATAATTAACAGACCTAGTTAATTAAAATCTTATTAATGGATGAATTACATGAAATAAAAATTTAGCTACAATTTTCTATATATCTAGAAAAAAAAATAATTATAAATTTAAATGTGAGTTCTCTAATAACACATGTAGGTTTCATGTGATATTAAATCATGTTGTGGGGGGAAATATATTAAAAATTATTTTAAAAATCATTCCATGAAACAATTAGTCGGGATATTACATGTCAAATTATTTATTAATTTATTTTATATCTCTGTAAATAAATATCCTGGCATAATAAATTTCTTTGTTGATGAATGATTATCATACAAAACAAACATTTATAATTTACTTTTATTGATTTGAGGATCAAAGGATAGAATCTATCTAAATGTGACTTACACATTTCCAATGATATCCAAACAACGCTACATGATTTCTAGGTGGTGGAGAAGAGAATTGAATGTAATGATTTTCTCATTCATGATCACTCAAACATAGATCTTGATGAAATTTATATTATGTTTCTCATTCTTGATAATAGGAGAGAAGGATTCAAGAGAGATGATTTTTTACTAAACTAGTTACTATTCTCAATTTTGAATGAAAAATAAAAGAGACATAACCATATTGTTATAGTATTTTTTTGTTTGTTAAAATATTATTTTATTTCATGTTGTTAATTAAATATAATATAAAACCTATAATGAACTACATTCTATTGAATAATTATAATATGATTATTTTTATTCTGTAGTGTTCACCATCTTGCACAAAAAAATATATTATGTAATGGTCTTTTTAATTAATATCTTTCATCTAAATTAGTCTTGGACTATTCAAACTCTTCAATAATTTATTAAGTAACATATTAAGTATTTTATTCACAATCTAGTGAATAAATATATATTAAAAAATATTCCTAAAAAATAAATATTTTATTCAAAATACAACGAATAAATAATATATATATATATATTACCACATGTAAATAAATTTATTATTAATAATCCAAAATTTATTTATTACCATTTCAGTTTTTTATATTAATAAATCATGAATAAAATTATTCCTTGGTGTTGAGAAGAATACTTAATCCAATTACTAATTTGAAGATGAATTTAATCATCATCAATTGAGAAACATAGTATGTGACCCTATGGGAAGATTTTTTTGTCGGCGTTATGCGAGATTGAAAAAATTCCAAGATTACATTATTTTTATGGGACAAGGATCTGAATATATAAATTAATGGTTCAATGATTAAAACCATATTCAAACACTTACTATATAATATAATCCCTTTGTCTGAATATATCATCATTCATGTTGTGTATCCATGTCACCAACTGACAAGGTCGATCAATCAACCATTTTCTATCTAAAATAATAAATTTTCTATAATATGAAAATGGAATTTAAGGATACAGTTCCATTAAATCAAAGTCTATGATATAAGATTCCTTAAAAATTGAATGAAAAAAATCCTTCCTCGACTTATCCATTAATGACTTCCAACTCATGACACACCCAACATGTCTATATTTTCAATGAACTGTTATCATCATAATTTATGAAAGACATCTATGTAAAAGAGTTGTATCGTGCATTAATAATAACATCAATGTCTAAGGACCATTACACATGCTCATATATTTGAATATCTATTGACAATAAAACATGCCAAAGTCATATTGAAGGGTCTTTGGTAATAATATCCCATCATGGATATCACCAAATTCAAAATTCATGAGAAGAGGCATTATTATATTACATGTACTCAAACATAATATTCTATGTACTATGTGTCTCATCATAGTACATTATCCAAAGAAAAAAATTATTATAAAATATAATCATAGCACAACAAGATTATTAGTATAGAGGAGAACTGTTATAACCTTATCAGTCAATCGTATACTCTAAAAAATTTTTAAATTGAAGTCAAATGAAAAATGATCAATATGTAAAAAGAAGTTTTATGAATATTCAATATACCAAATATACATTTATCAATGTACAAATTGATGGTGTTAGGACATTAACTCCAATAGTACATTAATTGAACTTATCGTTTGGTGTGTTAGAATAATTAAGTGCAACACGTAATAAATTTGGAATATGTTATTATGAAATGTTAATAGGTGGTATTGAAATGATTTATAGTCTATGATATTTTGAAATAACCTGTGTGATTTTTTAAATGGTGTGAGTGGTCTGTTTTGGATTTTAATCTTTTGGTATCTTTCAATGTGTAAAAATGATGTTTTAACGTATCTAATGGTACTAATGAGGTGATTAGTACAAAGAGGCACTAAAGGGGGTTTTAAAATGGGCTCTTAATGATAATATTAAATATTGATATGGTACTTTTTTTATGAAAGGATATTTAATGTTTATTTTAAATGTGTTGTGACGGAAATTAATTCCATGTAGAATGGTTTTTTTATTCAAATATAAAACCACATATTTTAAATTATGGATTAAATAGGTTCTAAAAAGGTAATAGGTTCTGGTGTTTTATCCGATAAGATAGTGGTTGAGTTTTATTTGATCGATGTTTGGGTTTTAATGGTCTCCTGGGACCTTTGTAAATGGTGTTATAATGTTGTTAATTGAGAAATGTTTAAAGGGTCATGTTAATGTTAGTAAATGGGTTTGGGAAAACTTTTATGATGTTTTTGTTAAAAAGGAAATTTGTGTTTGACCATATAAATTGGTTCTCAAAAATTTGGTCACACATGGTGAATGTAACTAACCCAAACCTAATATCCCAGAGACAGTGGTTAATTTAGTACCATGGAATAGATACAAGATATAAAATCATCAAGAATCAATCAGTTTTGTATTATTTAAGAACTATATATATACACCGATCCATTATTAATTTGGTAAATAGATGTAGAACATAAAATTGAAAACAAAAAGATTATTTAAATCTTATTATAAAATTTAATCTACCTATGATAACCTTTAGTCTTTTTCCCTTTCACCCTTGGGTTTTCCACAAAGACATTTGAGAGGTGGGAGATTTCATGTTTTTTCGTTCATTCATCCTCCTTCTGCCAAATTTCTGTCTATCTCCTCCTCTCCTCCCACTTCTCCCGACACTCCTTGATTATAGGATTTCATTCCATGGTTATTCTTTTCTCATTAGTAATATTTCATGATAGTGATGGGTTTCTCAGTGAAGGATCCTCGTGTGCTTTGTGATATCGTCAATGATGGATTCCAACTATGGTTTTCATGGACATTCAAAACACACTATAACTTCAAGATCTAGTATGTCCCTACTTTTTGGATTTAATGTAGTGGTGCCAACATGGTATTGGGTTATGTGGTTTGGCGGTTTAAGATTTTCCAGGTTCTCCCAGTGTTAGCTTCTTGAATTTTTTCCCTAACTAAAAGTTCCAATTCTCCTCTCATAATCGGATATTGGTAGTGAGAATGATGCGGTTTTTGGATGTGGGGTTTAGTGGCTGGTGGCTTTCTATTCTGACTTTTATCTCACCTATAATGACAGTTATAATTCCATGTATCTTTATGCAAGGAAGCATCTTATATTATAATTGAAAATTTCAATATATGTTTTTTGGTTCAATGGATTTTTTGTGTTTCTTTTTCAATTTCATTAATTGTATGCTAGTATTTTCTATGGTGATGGAGTTATTTGATCCTTCTATGGTGATTTGTGTTAATTTTTTTCATTTTGGGTATTGTGAATTCCTATATTTGGTGGCCACCATATGTTTTATTCATGATGATTACACAATAATGAACATTCATTTGAATGAGGTTTGATTGATATATGATGATTTTTCAAACCTACAGTGGACAAAGAATGAATGATCTTACTGGTGTTGTGTTTTCTATTATGATGAGAGTGTATTTCAAGGGTGAGACATGAGGCAGAACTCAATTAGAGGGATTTTATTGGTGGTTCATATGTGATGGGTGGGTAATTATTTATTTTTGTTCTTGAGATGTGGTTTTTTCTATTTTAATTATGAAATTTGGATGGTTTGGTTTTAATCGTTTTCATGTGGGATTTCCTCATAATAGTTAAGAACATTTAAAACACTCAAAAAATTATATTTGAAGGCTATGATTTCAACTTAATAACCTGAGGAATAAAAAAATAAAATAGGGACCCTAAAACTCATGAAGGGTTACACGAATCAATAATAAATAATAGAAATTGAAAAAGGGGAAATCATTATGGAAAGGTAAATAACTAAAAAAATACCATTAAAAAACTAAAAATGAAAATTATTCAATAGATTTGTTTTGCATAGTAAAAATCTCATGAAATGTAATAACTGAATAATAAATGACAAAATAAATATTTTTTGATTTCATGAATCTCCCACATGAACAATTATACAAGAAATATTGTTTATGTTTGTGAGTATAAACTCGTCTTATTTAATTTAGAAACAAACACAAAGGTTTTGTCACCGATTGGTTTTTCTCAAAACACAAATTGATATATTGAAGAGATATCTATAACGAGACCCCACTAATCACTAAAATAAAAAATAATTCTATATAGATATTTTTAATTCATGAACATTATGAGTTATCAAAATATATGTATTGAGTATGACATAATTATTTTTCAATATTTTCCTAGTTAAAAAAATTAAAAATAAAAACAATATGGACAATTGTATACATATAATAAAATAACCATATACATGATACATGAAATATGGATATTAGATGAAATATTAAATGAATTATGATCTCAAATAAAAGTTAAGTGTACATACAAGAGACACAAGGAATTAATAGTTAATAAGGAATAACCAAATGCGATATCATAATCGTTCCCATGAAAGAATGGGATAAAAACATACTTCAACGTTCATATGTAAAATACTCATATAACATTATAAATTATTCCCAACATATGTAAAAATATTTAAAAATAATTTTTAAGAAAAAATATAAAAGAGCCTCTTTAGTTTGTTTTAATGGAAAATATTAATGAGTATTTAAAGTGGGGAAGAAAAAATTGTTCTCATAAAAAAAAATGAACAAAGATATATTTTTCATGATTTAAATATGGATTTTATATAAATATTAGTGTCTTTAAAATATTATGTATTGTTCTTGAAAATGGGTATGAAATAGTGTTGTTCCCTTTAATTGATCTTGATTATCATGAAGAATTGAAAATATGATTCTTATAAAACATGTTTTTACCTATCAATGAAATATTAATTGATCAAGGAAAATAATTTTGAAACATACACAGTGTATGTATGAGGATTAAATAATGATAATTAATAATTACAATGTTGTAATGGGAGAGAAACCCTATCTCGAATGAAAAATTCTAGGTTTGGAGGGAATCCCTTACCACATTGTAATCAATCAAATATGATGACCAAAAAAATTAATAATCTTCAAATGTAGAATTGAATAAAATTAGGATAAATAGATTCATGATATTATATATAAAAGGGTAGGGTAAATATTCTACACACAATAAATAGTTGGTGAGTAATAAATATCTAATTGAAACAATAGTGAGATGAGAAACCCTATACCTAATGGCCAAAAGTGTTCTCCACTAGCACATAATGTCAAGTATAATGATATTATATTCATTAATAATTTAATTTACAGTATATTAAACATATTTTTTATTTATTAATTTTTTAGAAGTTCATATATGGCCTCTTAATGAGATATTTTTTACAAATTTATCATTTGGGGGTTTTTCTTTAATTGGATTTCATAATTGGTTCACTTGTATAATATAATGAATGATCTTGTAAAGTGGGAGTAGATATCCAGAATTGAAATTATATATTATTAATAAAATTACATAATATTATGTTGTATTAAATATATTTTTTCAGGATATTAGGATGATTTATTATATAAAATGTTAATTATAACAGATTTAATTATTTTGGCATTTGTTTGACCATCATAAAATAGTTTTCATTAATTTATTAATATTATGTATATATATTAGTTCTAGAAATAAAATTGAGATATAAATTTTAAAATATTCTTTTACCATTATAATTTTATTACCATCTGTGAATGTGGTTTTAGACAATGAACAATCATTATTCATGAAGGTAGTGAATCAAAACAACAAAAAGGTTGTTTTCATTTTTACAAAAAAGGGTGATAAGGTTTGATTATGGATCATCCATTAAAACAATAAAATTATTTAATATATAATTTAAATGATTTAACATGTCAATTGGATAAGTGGAGGTGAGTATAAGATCAGAAATGAAATTAAATTAAATTAAAAATAAAACAGAAGAATATTTTACCTCATGAACTTTTCCTCTTGTTGAACATCTATAAGGAACTTGTGAATAGTATTTTTTAGATACCAGAAATACCATAACTTAGGGATGTTGTTTGGGAGATAAATTGGGAAGAAATTGGACACGATTAAATGGTTTTGAGTTGTGAGGAGAATATTTTGTGAGAGGTGGTAATTTTATTGGAGTAGAGGGGTGTTTTTTGATTATATTATTCATTAGATTATTATTTTCTCCGAATAATATTAATAATATTGATTATTGTGATGAAATATAGTACATATGTCATGTTAGTTCTAATTAATGTGTTCTTACCTAACCTGTACATCATCCATGACAAAATAAATCATGTATTTGTTAAATACTGAAAATCACCATATTTTACTATTCATAATAAATTTCAACTATTTTAGAAAAATCTCAAAAATTATCCCTATCAATTTTTCAATTTGTATAATTAAAAAATAGAAAAAAATTATTTGTAAATAAATTTATAAATTTAATTTTTTTTATTTTTTTTCAAAATAATTATTTACTCAAAAATTAGGTAATTATAATTTGTAATTCATTTTATGAAACATTGAAAATAAAATTAATGTGTCATAAAATTATCTTATAATTATAAGAAACAGAATTAATTCTGAATAAATTTTATGAAGATAAAATATATTTTCAATTAGTATATTAATTATAAAATTCTAAGTAATAATTTATATTTCAGAAAAATACAAACATCAAATTTATCATTTCTAATACATATATTTTATTATTCCATGACATAAATATAAAATATTATAACATATATGATACATAAATTTTATATATACATTAATAAGTGAGATTACTATTCTATTTTTTAGATTACAATTTCTAATTCTCACATTAATATTCCAACGGTCAAGTTAATATTTAATAGAATATCCTTTTTCAATTAATCATTATTTTGTGTTAAATGTTAGATGTCGAATGATTTTACTTTATTTAGCAGATATATACAATAAAATAATAGGATGTTATATTTTCCCCTCCTTTAGAAATTTTTCTGGGATAATTTCATGAATATTACTTTTTAAATGATAAGGGTTGTTCTTCTTCATAACATCCTTAGGGTCCAATGTTGCTTCGTCCATTATGTGGAGTCTTCACTGAACATTTACTAGTGGATTCATCTGATTTCTCAATAATTTATCATTTTTTCCTGAATTTTTATAGGCTCTTTGTAGTAAAAGAAATTATGTTCCCCTTTTATTTCTTCATAGTTTAGTACTTGCATTTGGTTTAGCATGTACTTATTTAACAATGTTATATAGAACACGTCATGAAATTTAGAGAGACTTGGAGGCAATACTAATTAGAAAGATACAACTCCCATTCATTCAAGATTTAAAAATGATCTGATTTAAATGGGTCTCAGCTTCATTTTCACGATGAACCTTATTACACCCTTCCAGGGATATACTTTTATAAAGATATGACCTCCTCTATGAAATTACAAATCCTTTATCTAATTATCGGTATAAATCGTTTCCCTACATTGGAATGTTTTAATATGAGCCGGACTCGTCTTCACCTTTGTTTTTGTCTCTTCAATAAGTTCTAAGAAATTAGGTTTTCTCTCAACTAATCCATCCCAAAAAATATTAGTAGGATAAATATTTATTAAAATTGCTTGATATTTCACCATTTGAATCCTAAAATTGAAACTATTATTATATAGAAACTATACCAATGGTAACTACCATTCCAATATACTTGAAAGTCATGTGATCATGTTTTAAACATGTCTTATAATGTGTGAGGTGCCCTTTTAGAATATCAATCAGTTTTATGGTGATAAGAAGTACTCAAATGAAGCTCAATATCCAATGACTTCGGAAAAATATTCTTAAATGATGACTTAAAACAGAGATATTGATCACAAAAAACATATTGAGGTGCAACCTCTTTTCTTATAACTTCATTAATATAGAGTATTTATACATTCCCAATAGGCAATTCTTCTATTATAGTGAAAACATTATTATATTTTTTATGGAAATCAAAAATAATCCATGTCATATCAAACATTTTTGGTGTCATTGGAAATCCAATGATGAAGTCCCTAGTAATTTCATCCCACTTCTACATAACAATACCAAGATTATTTATGACTCCTCAAGGATTTTATCACACAACCTTCAGTTGTTAAAAAACTAGGCATCTTGACACATAATCATCAATTTATCACACCATATTATACCACTAAAAATGTTCCTTTAGATCTAAGTACATATTTGTACTACTATGGTGTATATAGATATTTGATCCATGAGAATCATATAATGTTTAACTGTTTTTCAATTATTTATGAAACACATAACCTCTTTCGAGATTTATTAATTCCACCCTAATACATGAAGGCTTCCAATATTCCATCCTTTAAAAATAGTAATTTTCTTAATAAAATTCTCATCATCATATTGAGATATTTTTATCTTATCAATTAATGATGGTTTATAAATAATTTTATAAAGGAGTTAATTTATCATTCATTAACAATTATCATGTCCATATTTAAAAATTCCTTGAATATAATATCTTTATCAATATTCATTTGTGTCGTAAGTCCATGTAATTTCCAAATTAATGCAACTTCTATCTTATTTTATATTCCTTAGTGGAATTTTATTGATATATATTAATCTTCGAGTATCTTTATTTATCATGTCTCCCCTCAAATGGAGTTAGATTTATGTATAGTTGAATTTCAAGCTCTTGTGATTTGTTTATATGTCACATCTTTCACCATAGGGATTTTGTTTCAATATATTTAGATAAATTATTACCGAAGATAACTTAGGATCATGAGTTGGATAAGTATGTTCACGTGCCTTTAAATACCTTGATTTATATGAAATAACATTATCATTTTCTATAAGGACACAAACTAGTACATTCTTAGATTCAACACTATAAGAACCTGGTACTTATTCTTGAGGTATGGGTTCTTTTTTTCCTTTTTCCTTAAGTGCTTTTGAGAAAATAAGGAAAATGGGGAAAATACCAAATTTTATGGGTTTACGCCATGTTCTTTGGCTGTGTGGGATTAGAATGCATGGCGTGCAGGCATGTCGGTGATGAAGAATGTAAAAACATATTACACACTATGTACTTAGTATATACGCTTCGTGTAATTAGTCGACATGTGAACAATAAGGTGGTGGGAGTAGCCTCCAATAGAATGATAGTACACACCATGTACTTAGAGATACACACCATGTAATCAGGTTGACAGATGTACATTGAGGCAGTGGAAAGTGGAAGCTTGGGGAATAGTTAAAAAATGGAACGTACATGTCATATACTTTAGAGTAAACGTCGTGTAGTTATGTTTTTTCCATTAAAAATAAGCAATAGTCTCCTCATTTGGCAGAGGAGGAAGGAAACTCATTAGGAGCCTGGGAGAGAAGGCCAAGACTTGGAGGAGCTGTCAAACGCTCACCAGGACCCCAATATTTCCATCGATGATCTCGTTTGGACTGTGACGGTAATTCCTTCCCTCTCCTCAAGTCATTATTTCAAATTCTTCCTATAAGGGATCTTATTTTAGGTTTAAAAAAGATGTTGTTTTCCCAGATCTATGTCATTTTTGGACGTTTCTGGAGGTGTCGTTCACGTATATCAATCAGAGAAGATCGAGGTAGGTGGTCTGGTGTTAATATCCAACTATTGAGTGGTTTTTGTGTATCGTTGAGCTATGAGCTCATGTTTGGGGTGTCGTATGGATGATTCATTAGCTGATAAGATATCCGTAATTTCATAGATAATCTAATGATAAATATAAACTATTTCTTGGGATCGTTAATTGGATCGAGGGCCGCCTTGTGGGTGTGTTTTTCTTATTTATCCGTTTGGCCAAGATTCCCATGGGTATGTCGTAATGACAGCATGTTTTGGGAATTCTTGAGAGGAGACATATTTATTACATTCTTATGCGTTGTTCTCGTCCTGATTACTTTTTTAGCCTAAGGGAAGTTTTTTGCTTAGCTAGAGGGAATTGTTTTGTTTAGCGTGAGGGTAGTGTTTTGTTTAGGTTAAGGGTAGTGTTTCGTTTACCCTAAGTGAAACTATTCTCATGCCTATGGGCAGTAGCTTCTGTGCTTGAGGGTGATATCTTGTATGCCTGAGGGCGATATTTGTTATGCCTATGGGTAGTGAGATGCAGGTTCCGATTCTAATTTCCTAAGGGTAAGGATTTTCATGTCTGAGGACAATGTTTATTTGAATGTTCACTATGATGATTTCTTATGCCGTACCTGTCAATCTAAAGCACAATGTTTGAATCGATAAGTAATTGTTAAAATGGATATGTAACTGGTAGATATGGTAACTTTTTAGTACGTCATAGTTACTGAATTTTTATTATTACACACTGCTGCTGAATGTTTTCACTGTCTATTGGGCACATGCCTTCGGTGGATGCCTACAAGGATTATTTATCACACCCTGTTTGGGTCACTTCATGGGCCCAAACTGATTATATTGTAACAAGTTTCCATATGGTAAAGGGCCCCTATACAAGTACATGATTGTTGTAGAGGAGTAAAAGAGCATGAAAATGTGCTTAGGTGTAACGCCTCGACCCTATTTACCCAAAGTTGGTGCATTATTACATAACATTGGCATGATCAAAAAAGATCACGTCTCGAAAGGCCTATTAGTTTAGTAGCCTTGGAAACACTAGATACATTTATAAGTCCTACATTACATCATAATGTGAAAAACTTCATCAACATAGTCTCCATTGTCAACAATCATATCCCCTCATACTATCCCTGTAGGCCAGTCATAAAATGTTTCATCGTGTCCTGGGAAAAATAAAACATAGATAGGTGTGAGCTCAGATGCTCAGTAAAAATAACAATATAGTAGAAACTTTCATAAATAAGTTTAAACATTTAAGGCAATGTATAACTAAAACTAAAGCCTTTTAAACTTTAACTTCACCATAATATGGATGAAATAAAATTAAATAATGCTATTTACATATTCACAAGGATATTCTACCTGTCGAATAATCACATGCAATGTCAATAATCACATTCATAATTATGGAATGTGTAATTCCAGACTATCATAACCACGTAGTCCTGGCCTTGTGCCAAGACTACAAATAAGATTTTGTCAAGGCCTTATGCCAAGACACTAGTTTTCCTCACGAGACCTACCGGTGCGTTGAGGATCTATAGAGGGCTCCACCCGTCACTTTCTACGTCTAATTAATTCCTCATATGAATTGGTTTAACCATAACATAAACATTCGTATTAAAACTAGCATACAATATTTCCATAATTTCTCTATAAACCATGAATGGTATAAAAATAACACATCCACTGTCAAGAATATCACAAAACCATCAATAAAATATAGAGGTTTTTTATAATAATAAATCAAACTTCATATAAGCTTAAAATCCAACAAATGATGTTGACATAGATGAAATCAAAACTATTTGAGAGAAATGTCTTTTTTTAAATCATTGAAAAGTAACACATTTATAGAAGAATTAATTGAAAATATATTTCTGAATCAAGTGTTTAATATCACATTGAATCTTTTGAATATAAATATCATTTCAAAACATTCATGTCCATATAAATAAATCCATAAAGTCATTTTGAAATCACGGACATTAATTAATGATATTTAGAATAATAAATCTTTAAAACATTTAAAATTATGATCTTCATAAAGTGTACCTTTTACAAATTCTTAAAATATTCAATTTGAAATCATTTAAAAGTCACATAATAATAAAATAAAACATTTTCTTTAAAAATTTTCTTATTATCTTTTAAGGTAATATTAGACGATTTTACAATGGCAAAAATGAGCCGCACCCGCCATATAAGTTAAAAAAATACATTCTTACCTTAATTTTATCGAAAATGATAAAAAGTAACTTGTTTGGAAAATGACAGAAAGATTCCTTTATAAACATCTAATAAAAATTCATAAAATGGTATAAATGAAATTAACCCATATTCTTTAAAATAGTAAGAATGGTTTTAAATAAATTTTTAAGGAACATAGATGTGGATGATAAAGGCGTCCCAATAGATAATTACGTATAAACAACCTCAGATACTGAAGAGATTGTGAAATAAACCATTACCTTATACATTTCCTTGGTATAGTGTAGGTTAATCTCCTGTATAATAGTTAAATAATTATTATTAAGTTATACAATAATCTTATACATAAATATGATATCATATATGATCTTTTAATATTGCTTTGTTAAATATATTTTCGTATTATCATCGTTTCAGGTGTTCACTTACTCATTTTCTTTTATATGTTTTGTTACTGACGCCATGTTAGTTATACATAGGTTTTATCATATTAATATCCATAATTATATCAAGTCCTTTAACATTATCGTTAATCATCAAATGAAAATTAGTCTTGAATGGATACGATGGGGAATGAATCCTATCACGTTCGTGGAGATGCTTGTCCGTATGTACGCACGAGTAACAATATCATTATTTTTATATTAAAATAATATATAATTAGATGGTTTATAATATATACATAATCATTATAATGTTATATTTATTATTTACATAATTACACGTCATTATCCTAACCATCCAAATAATAATGTTTTGAATAACAATTACACCACGACATGGAGACAGTAAGTCATACGTACGCTCGTATGGTGACTTGTCATTCAAAGGATGAATAAAATAAATAATATTGTTGTAACATATATATAGTAACATCATAGTATATAGAAGATACTAAAGTTATTATTATAGAATGGAAATAACAAATAAAAAGAAGTTGAAGATGAAAAGAACCTGAAAGAGGGTGGTGAAAACATTACCTCTTCTTCAGGTTCTTCCTTTTTATTTGATCAAAAGGGATCCTTACGATGGATTTATGATCAAACTAAGGCCTATACATTGATTTGAGGTATGTTGAGAAAATATTTGGGCATGGGTTGGCCGATCCAAAAGACTTTGAAGTTATGAATTTGAGTGAAGGGGGGTTCCCTTTTATAAGAGGGGTGAGGGGCACCTTAGGAAAAACATAAAATATTATTTTATAATAAATTAAAATTCGGTATAAAATTGCTAAAAACTGATTTATTTTGCAGATAATGTAGGGATTTTTTAAATAATCTCAACCAATAGGTTTTATATAGGTTTGTGTCACTTTTTTAACCTTATCGTTTAGTTTTAACTCTTAGTTAATTAGTTTGACATTTACCATGTCTCTTTGTATTTTTATATTATATGGTTAATAAACATACTATATACTTCCAGTCAACCCCAAGTGGTCCATTAATTATACACCTATCATGATATAAATTATTTGGCCAATCATTATATTTTTAGGAAATGAATATCAATTAATAATATAATATATGTTTTAAAAACTCTTTTTTGTCAATTTTGACACTATTGGGTATTTTTTTTAATTCATAACAGCATTATTACTTCGAAAATATTTCATATAACCAATAAAAATATTTCATATTAACATATAAAATTATTTTAATTCATATAAAGTCTCTAATTACATTTATTTGAATATTTATAATATCAATTATCTTGAACATTCATTAATACGGTAATTACTGCATCGTCATTGTGTCATAAATAAATTTAATTATTTAAAGAATAAAAATTATAAATAAAATAACTTTATTTATGGAATTGTTTTATATTTCTAATTAATATTTATAATAGAATTTATTTTATCTATAACCCTATATTAAAAATATTTTAGTTATTAAACATTGATTTTAACTCATTTAACTCTTTTTTGAATTAAATAATAATAAATGTCCTAATCTAATCCAAGTTGACATAAATGATAATATTTTATTCCTAAGGTTGTTTTTGGTTGAGATAAACTTGTCTACTAGAATTATTACATGTGTTAGCGTAATATTAAGATATTTTTTATCCTTAATTACCCTATTTACTTTTAACCGTGGTAAATAAAAGTAAAAAGTTACTATTCACCAAAAATTATTTTTATCCTATTGAACCATATTTTAATCCTTTATATTAACAGTGTTTCTTGGATTTTAGAAATTCCACTCATAGAATCGGTAAAATTATGGTTTATGTGAAATTGTAAACTCTCCTAAGAGATGAGTAAAAGACGGTGAAAGGTTCAATAAAATTGTTATATATATAAAATTATTATAAACTCACTCCAATGAATTATATTGAAATTATATAGGTATTATGTATCTATTTTGACCTAAAATAAATTTATATTAATTAAATTATTATTTAAATAAAAATTCGGTTTTAAACTGTAACTCAATGTTTTTCACTATTCATAAAAAATTGAATGTTTTCAGAAAAACACCAAAACTTAACCCCAGATTGATTTCAATATTCCAAATCCAAAAATGATGTTTTTTTTACCAAATTAAAAACATATATGTTTCATTTATTAATTTAAAATTAATTCCCGTTGTCAAATCCAAAAGGCGTATTTTTAAGAAATAATAACTATCAAAAGATTGACACTTGTTTATGTCCAATTTCAATGTGAAATTACTTAGAATGACCATAATTGGATTAAATGGTAAAAATATAATCTATTTATACTTATAAACCATTAAAATGTATAATTTTAGACTATAAATTTTTTTTATTAAAAAAAATTTCAGTTAACATATTGTTCTTTTCACTATTCACCCAAATATGGAAGTTATCTGAAAAACACCATAAATATATTGAAACTAAATTCATAGGTTATGATTCTAAATAAGACGTTTATTTTGTCAAATTTAATATATAATTGTATTAAATATTGTATTTATAAATGGTTCAACATTTAAAGATGGTAGAAGTGCATTTTTTTAAAAATACTTCTTTTATCTGAAAAAATGAATTATTTCTTACATTATGTCTAATAAACTCATAATATGGTTCATATAATTTTAATGATTATATAATCTTCAATATTTAGTTAATACTATGCATTCCACTTTTGAACGGTTGGTTTGGTAATCTTGTTGTGCGCTTTAAATCGGTGTTGCATGTAGTGTATGTTATTGAATTACATTGAAGAAATAACGTACTATGAAATTGTGGGGGTGTTACATTAGGCTTTCGATGTTACTGAGTTCATTTTGCACTACTTTAGTTTTCTTTGATGTACTTGGTACATTGTACTGTATTGTATTTGATTGCAGTGTATCCTTTTTTGACTACTTTCATAGAAATAAGACATATTGCATCATCATATGTATAAGACTGTTGGTTATCATTTCTTTCAATACTGGTTTCCTTCACCTTTTTGTTATTACTGCTTCCACTTTTAGTATGTTTATATTGTTTGGATACGGTACACTTTGAAAAATGAGGGCATAGATTCCCCACTTTCAGAATTAGGCCCTCGCTGCTAGTCAACATCCTCTGGCATTTGGGGAAATGTGTTTGAGGTCATGTGACCAATCGGGTCCGGGGCACCCATTTTGTGGATTCCAGAACTGGGATGTTACAAAGTGGAATCAGATGGAATTTCTTTAATATGAATTACTATTTGGAGCCTATAGTAATGTATTGCATGAGATTGGTACTTGGTAATAAGTTGTGCATGATAGTAGCTAACCCGTGTACAAGGAAAATCCAATTTACCTCGTGTTGTAATTTTACTTATTTTTCAATTTACAGATGATTTTATTTTTACCGTTAGGTGATGCAAATGGGGTGTGCTATATATATTTTTATACTGGGTTCTATTTAGCTGCAATCCGATTAGATGAAGGTATGAAATCACATGAATAATTTAGGAACATGTTATAATCACATACAATGGGTAGTTTCCATGCCATATAGGTGCATTAGAAATTCCATGTTGTTGTGATAGATGATGTACTAGAAAATGGATGATGTTGTGATAGTTACCTAGTTAGAAATTCCAACTATTGATAGGGTATTGGTACATGATATGGTTGGGTTTATGGATACTAAAATTTGGTTCCTGAGAAGTACGGGCTCTCTTGGACCGGAATTTAGTAGATCATGATCCAGTTTTTGTGGTTTTTTGTACTATAATGTGAATTTTTAGTTGCTAAACATTGGTTTGTGAGGAATATGGGCCCCCACTGATCAGAATTATGTATATCGATGCTTGAAATTTATGAAAAAAGGGGCTCATGTGTTTTTTCTGAGGTCTACTATCTGGAAACCTAGATAACATGGCATGTGGTTCTATGAACACATGCCTTTTACTCTTTTGTTCAGGAATTAATGAAATTTTCTTAACACACTATGTACCATACATACACAGTGTGTAGTTTTTAACCATGCCATAGGTCGTGTAGGCAGAAACACCAGATAGGGAAACTCGTGAGGGAACACGTCGTGTACCGATTGTACACATTGTGTCGTTTAATCTAGGGATCTGGCGTTGTCACTAACAACACAGGTCAGTGTTACCTCTTCTTTTGCATGTCGTGTACCTGTGGGACATGTCGTGTGGTCTTGATCGGTGAGAGACTGTGGACTTGGCTCTGTGGTTAGGAAAACAGGGTGGTCTCCATGCCATATGCGGGTGAAATACGCCATGTATAGTCAGCCGAGTAGCCAGTCATGTCACAAACATCACGTGTAGTTATAATCTAAGCCGTACATGCTGTGTCAATATGGAACACGCCGTGTAGTGTGAGATGTGTACCCGGTTGTGTCACAAACAACCAGGTCGGTCAATCTCATCTTTCACACTCCACGTATGACTTATACACGCCGTGTAGTCTCATTATAAAGAGAGTCGTGTAGAAGGACTCGGGTAGTGGAATAAAATTCAAGTACATGCCATGTGTCTGGAGAACATGTCTTGTGTTTTTTTGTTACCCGACCAGTTTTGGCAGAAGAACATGTCTATGTGATGGACTTAAGGTAACATGTCGTGTAGTTATTATACACATCTTGTAGTCTTGTTTTATAAAACATTAATTTTTTCTGTTCCATGATCCATTCTTACGTTTCCAGTTCTTAGTCCATGATGATATTAATCTAAGGCGTCTGTTTGGCCTTGTAGAGTAATTCCCCCAAGACATCCACGAGTTGTTTTTCAAGAGAGAGGCAATGATTATACTATAGAGTGGGTAGGCCACGGGCTACCGATGGATCCTCCAGTTATGCAAGATGTGGTGGAAGCCATTATACCAGACATAGGTGCAAATTCACAGTTCCGTGAAGGCTTCATGCAGTTCATGCAGACCTTCCTGTGAGCACTTATAGTTTACAAATATATGGCAGAGCATACATGTATATTTTAGTAGTAGAAAACACCTACGTTTTCATGGGATGGCAGACCACAAGATGCAGAGCCACGGCAGGATTTATTGTAGACTATTTTCGACCATCTTAATATGCCTCCAGGGAGGAGGGTCAAGCTCGCTATGTAAATGCTGCGTGATACCACCAAAAGGTGGTGGGATGTTACCACCCAGTCTGAGCATCACTAAGACATGGCATGGGATGATTATTAGGTGTTCGTCTATGAATAGTTCTTTCCAGATATGCTAAGTATATATCGATCTTGTGAGTTCATGAATCTACTGCAGGGTGCCATGTTAGTGATTGATTATACTGCCTGATTCCCTGAGCTAAAATGTTTTGAACATGTTCTAGTGGGTGATGAGATGTTGAGGGCTATACACATTAAGGATGGTCATCTATATGACATCTAAGCAATGGTGAATGTTTTCAGGTAGACTATAGTGCATGCTATTATGAACCAGGCATTGATTACTGAGCGGAACCTATGAGAAGATATTGGTGCATGCCTGGGCAGTTTGACACTGGTTTGTGGTACAATTTATACCGGTAAGAGGAAGAACCATATGCATTTCTCTCATGGTGGATGTACTAGCCATAAAAATTCTTCGGGGTGCCAGGTAATGAGGTACTAGTGTGGTAAAGAGGGGAAAAAGAGACCTTAGGGTCCAGGTGACCCAATGGAGTACTGCGCTTGCAGCATGGTCGGCCATCTCTAGCATTTTTGCATGGAATTTTCACCAGTGACTAGTGAGAGGGGTTCTGTGAAGACTCTGTGTGCAGTAGTAGGGGCAACAGCTTCTTACTAGTTAGGGAATTGGAATAAATCAGGAAGTTCAGGTTGACGTGGTGGTCATGGTCTGGTAGCCAGACACCAGAATCTCAGAGAGGGTAGGGCGGGTTAGCTCTGGGTAGCTAGGCTGTGTCACTAGGTCGTGGCATTAGGCAGGAATATGCTGTGTAGCAGACCCAACAAGAGCAGAATATCAAACCTTCTACTGTCAGAGGTACTATTCTAGTTTCTTTTGTATTATCTTCGGTACTTTTTGATACTGGTGCTACACATAGCTTTATATCTGTATCCATCTTTGATAGACTTAGGCTCTTTATTTCTTCTTCTTCTAATATCATGATGCTATACACTCTGTTGGGAATTAAAACGATAGGTATGGCTAAGTGAAAGGGGTTTCCCATTAAGGTTGGTGAGTATCACATCATGTGGGACCTCTATGTCTTAGAGATAACAATCTATGATGTCATCCTCGAGATAGACTGGTTGGTACCCTTTCGAGACTTTGTCGATTTATATCTCCGTAGGGGGAGTTTCATGTCACTAGAGGGTGGAGAGTTCAATACATGAAAAAATGGGATGTCAAGGCGAGCTAAGATGGAGTCGAGCATTGTGGGTGAGGTGGAGTGACAGCCCAGATTATGTGTTTATTTTTGTATGACCAAAGAACTAGTCATAAATATTTCCCTCCAGTGGTTGATCATTTCCTGGATGTCTCTCAAGACATATTTTTAGGTCTACCTCCCAAGCGAGATTTATATTTCACTATTGAGATCGTGCCAAGTGCGGCATCAGTGTCCATTCCTCCTTATATGATGGCTACATAACTATTGCAGGAGAACAAGTGGTAGTTAAAGGAGTTACAGCCAAAGGGTTTCATCTGAACTAGTAAGTCTCCTTGTGGTTTTCCTATCCTGTTTTCGATGAAGGGGGGAAGTACCTTCAGACTCTGAGTGGATTATTGGAAACTGAACTAGTTTACAGTTAAGAACATATATCCCTTACTGAGGATTGATGATATTTTTAATCAATTTTGAGGAGAAAAATTGTTCTCGAAGATTTACATGAGATTTGGTTATCATCAATTGCGCGTTAGACCATTGAACATACCGCTTATAGATTTTTCGAGTAGATATGGTCTATACGAGTACATGCTCATGTTGTTTGGACTCACGAACGCACTAACAATTTTCATGGCTCTAATGAATCATTTGTCCCACCATTATGTTAACAATTTTTGGTAGTTTTCGTGGATGTTATCTTTTTGTACTCTCACACTCGACCCAACCATTCCACCCATCTTGATATCGTATTGAGTACCCTGAGATAACATCAGTTAAGAATCTTGTGAGATAGACTATCAAAAGCTGAAGGGAAGGTTCACATTAGAACCAGTCCAGGTACTTCCAGAGAAAAGGAAGAGCTATACAGTTTACTACGATGCATCAAGTATTGGGCTGGGAGAAGTGTTGATGCAGGGTGATCAAGTAGTTGCATGCTGGTCTCGACAGTTGTGGCCACTTGAGAGGAATTACCCAATTCATGTTCTCCAGTTGGTTGTAGTTGTTCATGTGCTATATTTTTGGAGACATTATCTCTTGGGAGAACATTTTGTGGTGTTTACGGAACACAAAAGTCTGAAATACATCTTTTCCCAGTGTGACATGAACTAGAGACATCGAAGGTGGATTGAATACCTTCAGTCCTTCGACTTTGAGCTCGCATATACACTTGGTAAGGGTAATGTAGTAGTTGATGTATAGAGTAGGAGGACTAAGATACGGGCAGTGCAGGAGGATAGTCGTGAGGGGATGCTAATGACCTTGTTCTCTGAGATGAATTTAAAGGTGCACGATAGTCAGTGACAGCCTATATTTCATCCATAACTGTGACTTCTACCCTATTGGATAGAGTGAGGATGAGATATCTATCAGATTTAGAAGGCCTACTTCTACGGGAGTCTATGGCAAGTAAGGACCCTCCTCCTGGTTGGACGATATGAGATGATGATGTATTGCGTATCCATGGACGAGTGTGGGTTCCAAGGATACACACGAGTAGGTGATGCGAGAGTTTCTTGCTTTAGTTTGGGCAATGCATCCCGGAGTTCAAAAATGTACTGTGGCTTGAGAGGTCAGTATTGGAGGCAGAGTGTGAAAAAAGAGGTAGCTGGTTTTGTTGCAAAATGTTCCACCTATCAACAGGTGAAGGCGGACCATCAAGGGCTAGTTGGAATGTTACAATAGTTACCCATTCCGGAGTGGAAATGGGATGATGTCGTGATTGACATAGTGTCCGAGTTACCGAGGTCACCTCGTGGCACTGATACCATATGTGTTGTTGTGGACAGACTTACTAAGGTGTCTCGCTTTTTTCCCATCAAAGAGACCATTGGTGTTGACGAGATAAAGTAATTTGTATATCCATGGGGTAGTACGTCTTCATGGGGTCCCTCGTTCTATAGTTTCCGATAGGAAAACCCATTTTATATCTCATTTCTGGCAGAGTTTTCACAGGGAACAGGTTACAGAGGTTCTTCTGAGCATAGCTTACCACCCAAAAACCGATGGTCAGTCAGAGCATATGATATAGGTTCTAGAGGACATGTTTTGTGCATGAGTCCAAGACCTTGGGGGATCTCGGGAGAAGCGCATACCCTGGGCGAGTTTTCCTACAAAAATAGTTTTCAAGAAACTATTGAGATGGAACCATATGAGGTTTATATGGTTGGCCATGCCGATTACCATTTTTCTGGTTGGAGGAAGGTGAGGCAGCTTTAATGGGACCATGTCTTGTGTAGGAAACATTAGAGAAGGTCCAATTGATTCAAAAGTTGATGGCTGCTGCACAGTCTCATCAGAAATATTATGTTGATCACCACATATGACCCTTGGAGTTCATGATCAGGAAGCAGGTTTTCTTGCATGTTTCACTAAGGTTGGGACACATGGGGATCAAAATATAGGGTAAACATTATCCTAGGTATATCAGGGATTTTTTGATTCTGGAGAGGGTGGGGTTGAATGCCTATCAGTTGCAGTTACCGTAGAGGTACCAGGCCATGAACGACATCTTCAACGTATCTCAGCTACACCGTTATCAATCAGACCCATATCACGTCTTTCAGCCTGAGGAGGTTGAACTTTGGGTCCATGAATATTTTGATGATAATCTGATTCATATTGTTGATAGGAGAATGAAGGTTCTCCGAGGTTGGTCAGTTCCTCTCGTACGGGTGCTATGGCAGTATGGCTAAGTGCAGGATGAAACCTGGGAATGGGAGACTGATGTATGAGCTCAATGTCCAAAGTTGTTATAATCTATATCTTCACCATACATGGAAGGGAGATTTGGGGATGAATTTCATTAAGGGGGACGTTTTTAAGAACCCAATTTTTATTCTGATGTTACAGGTTTCTTCTTTTTCTGCTTCCTTTAGTGTTTTCAAGAAAATAAGGAAAATTGGGAAAATTCCCAAGTTTTATGGGTACACACCATGTACTTTGGCCTTTTTGGATGAGAATACATGGTGTGTAAGCCAATCGGCGATGAAGGGTGTAAATGAAAATTAAACATCATGTACTTAGTATATACATGCAGTTTATTCTGTCTATAGGTGAACAGTAAGGAAGTGGGAGTAGCCGCCTATATAATTACAGTACACATCGTGTTCATAGAGATACATGTTGTGTAATCTGGTCGAAAGATGAAAAGTGAGGCGGTGGAATGTGGCCACTAGGGGATCAATTAGAAAAATGGAATGTACATGCGAGGTTCTGCAGAGTACAATCCATGTAGTTATGATTATTCTATTAAAAACATGAAGTATCCTCCTCGTTTAGCAAAGGTGGTTGGAAACTCATTAGGAGCCAAGGAGAGGAGGCTGAGGGTTGGAGAAGCTCCTGAATTCTCACTGTAATTCTGATTGTTCCTCTAATGACCTCATGTAGAGAGTGCATGTGAACCTTCCATCTCCTCGAGCTGTTCATTCCAATTATTCCTCTCAGTTAAGTTATTTTAGGTATGAATGAGTTGTTGTTTTTTTAGATCTACGTCATTCATGGATGTTTCTATAGGCGTTGTTCTTGTATATTGATAAGAGGAGATTAAGGTAGGCGATCTTGTGTTAATTTCCAACTTTTGAGTTGTTTTGGTGTATGGTTGTGCTATGCGCCCATGTTTGGAGTGTCCTATGGCTAAGGAAAAAGCTGATAAGATATATAGAATTACATAGATAATATAAATATAATATAAACTATTGTTTGGGATCATTTCATAGATCCAGGGCCACCCCATGGGTGTGATTCCCTTATTTAGTCGTTTGACCAGGATACCCTTGGTTATGCTGTAATGATAGAATGTTTGGAATTTTCATTAGAGTAAACATAATTATTACTTTTTTATGCATTGGGATTGGCCCGGTTACATGCATAGCCTAAGGGATGTTTTTTTCATAGCCTAAGGGAAGTGTTTTGTTTAGCCTGAGGGCAGTGTTTCGTTTAGCATGAGGGCAGTGTTTCTTTTAGCCTGAGAGCAACTCTTCTCATTCCTGTGGGAAGTAGCTTTTGTTCCTAAGGGCGACATCTCATATGCCTGAGGGTGATATTCATTATGCATGTGGGGATTCACCTGTGTGTTTTGATTCTGATTGTCTAAGGGTAAGGATTTGCATGTCAGAGGACAATGTTTACTTGAATATTCACTATAGTTATATCTTATGTTGTACCTACCAAGATAAAGCATAAGATGGAATTAAAAAATATTTATTAATATGGAAATGTAACTGGTAGAGATAGTTATTGTTGAGTACTGCCTTGTTACTGTATTTTTATTATTGCACACTACTGCTGCACGTTTTCACTGAATGTTGGGAACGAGCCTTTGGTGGTTACCTATTGGGATTATATCTCATAACTATTTTGGGTCATGTCATGGGCCAAAAAAGATTATATTTTAGCAGGTCTCGAAAAGGGAAAGTGTCCCTATGCAGGTACATGATTATTGGAGATGAGTATGAGGGCATGTGATAGAGCATAGTCTTGCGATGCTACAGAGTTCCTCTTGCGTAGATTCAGTTTTCTTTGCTGTACATGAAACTTTATAATATATTGTATTTGATTGCAGTGTATCCTATTTTTATTGGTTTCTTAAAAATTGATAATCCTGCATCACCATATATATATGACTATGGGTTATCTTGTTCTTCAGTACATGTGTCCTTTCAGCTTTGTATTGTTACTTCTTCCACTTTAAGTATGTTTATATTTTTATGTTGTGCTACCCTTTGAAAAATGATGGTATAGATTCCCTACTATCATACATGGGTCGTTTCTGCTTGTCGGCAGTCTATGGAGTTTGGGGAAATTCCCTTGAGGTCATGTGACAAACCGGGTTCTGGGCACCAGTTGAGCGGATTCTAGAACCGGGACATTACAATCACTATATATCAAAAACCAATAATTTCTTGATTGTAATGTACTAATTATATCATTAACTAATCATATCATCAATTCTTCAAAACATTAAACACGTTATTTTTTCCATATAAACATTACCCCTTTAAATGTAAACTTGGTCAATAGGTTATCCAATTCGAAAAATTATGAAAAAAACACAAATAGTAACATTCTAAACTGATGAACCTACCTACCTCAGTTACATTTTCCAGAATATCCCATTCATGGATTTCCATTGACATAATATTATTTAATGATATTAAATATTTATTTAAATTATAGAAATGAATAGTTATTTCTTTAATCCATAATTCACACATGAAAAATGTATCATGTAAATATTTTATTTGGTGAGTCTGAGGAATAATCTGAAAGTTATTATAATTATTTTCATAGTTTTTATAAAACACCACAATATAATAAATGAATAGTATAAAAAATATTTAATATATTACATTAATATTATATTCATTTGATCTATTAAAATAGAGGGTGAATTATTGAATCGAAAAAAATCACAGTAAACTCCTAATATCCATGCATAATTTGAAAATTTTCCTTCTTAATATCTTACTTCATCAATTACAATCTATTATATCCAAAACAGGTTAAGCTTCGAAAAAATTGATCTCTAATATGTTGATAAAATAAATTATTAATGTGAGATAATTGATAATTTATATTTATTTTAATAGCATTTATTTCTCTATATTCTATGAAAACCCTCAGAGATCTCTCTTTCTTAAAATAAAAAGAGAAAAGGGTCTACCCATAGAGAAACACTAGGGTGAATAAATACCTTATTAATAAAATACTCTAGTGTTTTCTTCATTTCCTCTCATTACACATTGGTTATTCTATAAAAATTCATTAATATTGGCCTTGCGTTAGAGATTAAATCAATGGTAAACTCAAATTCATTCTTACGATGTCTAGGTAATTCCTTAGGATATACATCAATGTAATCCTATAAAATTTCTACATCCTCAATTTAAATATGACATTCCTAATCCCTAAATGTTTTTCCCTTACTCATAAACATTTTTATTCAGTATATCTACTAGGGGTGGATCATGATAACAATCATATGATGATGTTTTTTCTCTGTGATATTTGATTCTACATCATTCTTAAAAATTTGAAATTCCTTATTCAAGATATAAATTCTTATGCCATATTTTTAATATTAGTCAACAATATGTAATATTTTAAATTTTACCTTAGGTATGATAATATTGATAGGAAATAAAGTACATTTATATTCCACAACAATAATTTCTCAAAAAATATGTTTTCAATGATACTCCCTAAAGGTGTTTTGAATCATGACTACCTTATTAAATAAATTTTCAAATATATAATTTTCGTTGAAAACTGGGTAGATATAAAATATTTCATCGATTTAGAATAAAGATAATCATCATCTAAATTTAATTATTGGATTATTGAACAAGACACCAAATGATTGGGTACAACTTTAGTTATGGTTATCGCAGAGCCTTAGCCATGTCCCCTTGTTCTCTACTATGGTAGATTCACAATCAACTTCTGAAATTCATTTGAATAATTTCACATTATTTATAGTCAAATCCTTAAACATAATTTATTTTTTTCTTACACTTGAAATAATTTTCTATATGACAATTTTTTAAGAACATATTACAAACTCTTATTCCCTCCTAGAATTTCCCTTGATTATTATGTCCATAGATTTATCATAATGAGAATCTCATTATTCTACAAGAATTCTTTGATTATTAAATTATTCCATTTTTATTATAAAATTTATTCTTCTCCTCATTTCATTAAACATATAGGATTATGTAAATTCATTCTCCATCTCGATGGAAGTAAATTTTATTTCAACATATGATGAAATCTTTGGAGAAGTTAGTTACCTTCAGATGTTTGGAATAGGACAATTAATGAAATTATCAATATTTTCTTCAAAATCAGGTTTGTAAAATATATCATATATCACTAGTCTTGTTAAAAGAGACTCATATTCTACAACACACTATTATACCCTTTTCCTTGAGAAAAAAATGTTCTTTTCATTTTATTTCATTGCATATGAGGGGATTATTTGTTTAAGAATTTTTCTTTAAAATTTATCTATTTCATTTCATATTTTTCATCTACCTCATTTGTGGTTCAGAACAACAACCATTATTGATCATCACATCCCTTGTGAAAATACACTTCCAAAACTGCATTTTCATTTTCCTTGCATAAAAATGCTAAAAATATCTTTTCAAGGGACTTGACCCACAACTCAAATACAACTATATTTCTAGTCACACAAAAAATATGGGATATTCTTCTGAATAAAATGATCCAATATATGTATATTATGGGGATTCGTCAAAAATCTAGTATGTTGTCCTAATACAGTCATTATTTTTCAGTTCCAATAATAAATGTGATGATGTTCTGAGTGGGGAAATCCCATCATTGTCGCCAGGTAAAGATTCACTGTCCGTCATTAAGATCCATTACTAAACAATGTAACAAACTAATTTATCACATAATAATAATAATCATTGATCCAACAATTCTCTATATGAAATTATTATAATTCTCATGTTTAGTTTCCATCTAGTTCCCAAATAGTCTACTAATCTTCATTTTATACCAACTAAAACATCCCCAACCCTAGTAGCATAATTTTAGTGGTTATTTTATCATAATGGAATATATAAAATATATAAAATAACAAATAATCAATCATTTAATTTGTCTTGATAAAAAATGTACGCACAAGGTTAACTTATTATATTAGTAATTAAACATAGTACAATTCCAAGGAAAACAAACTAATTCCTTCACACTTATTCAAAGCATTCATCCTCGTAACCTTGGGAAGAAAAAAACATAAATGGGTGAGCTCAAACTCTCTATAAGAGTAATGTGAATCAATAATAAGGGAAGAGAATTATATAATACATAAGAATTTTGTTATGTTGAATATGTGAAAAATATATTCCCTTAATAAAATTAGATTTAAAATATATATTTACATTTTATCATAGTGAAAATATCATTATAACTAATAAATAAATACTAAAAGAAGTAAATGGTTAATTTTTAGACGTCATGTATCAGAAAAAGTAACAATTATATTATTAAGATAATATAATCTTCTAGGTATGAACACATTTAATTCATCACAGAAAAAAATACCAAGGGTTTATCACCAATAATAATGTATCATAAGACATATAGATTCATCAAGGGGAAATATATAACCTCAACTCACCCTTTAATTAATTTCAAAATCATTCTATATACATATATTTAATTCATGAACAAAATGAGTAAACAAAATATCTTTATAGAGTATAACATACATGTTTATCAATATTTCCCCAATAATAAGAACATTAAAAATAAAATGTTTATGTAAAATGATATAAATATAAGATAATAATAATATATTTCATATAAGAAATATGTATATGTAATTTAATAATCAATAAATGTTGATAAAATAATAAAATGGAAGTATAAATACTCCCCACATAATTAAAACGTAGTGAATAAGGCACAACCCAAGGTAATATCATAATGGTGTTGTTGAAATAATGTATTTAAATAATAATTTGTCATTAAAAAATAAAAAATAGAATATATCATGATAAATTTGTCTAACTAAAGTGGTAAAAACAAAAAAAAATTGTTTATGAAAAATTAGAAAAATACGTTTTTCGTGCAGTTTATGGGAAAATATTAAAGTGCCTTTAAAGAAGGAAAATAGAAAATTATTTTCATAAAACCAGTAACGAAAATGGTATATTTTCAACATAAAAATACTGATTTTATGAAAATATTGGCGTCTTAAGTATATAATTTAGGTTACACTATGATGGTTTACAAATATTGAAGTTCCCTTTAATGGGGCTTCCATATCAAGAGGAATTGAAAAAAAGAATATTATAAAATTAGTATTTCCCCAATAAAGAAATAAAAATTAAAATAGGCACATACTCTTTGAACATAGAAAAAATATTTATGAGGATTATATGAGAATAATTAATGATTAAATTTGGTAAAGAAAGATAAACTGTAAATTGAAAAAAAGGGGGTTCGAAGGGAATCCACTACCAATTTGAAAACAATCGAATTGTATTAAACATAAAATTAATATTAATCAGATGAAAAACTGAATTTATTAAATATAAATACTATCATGATATGAAATTTCAACGGGATGTATACATACACAACACATAATGAATAATTGGTGAGTAAGACATATCTCTGAGAAATTAATGTTTGATGGGAGACCCCTGCCTTATGACTAAATGTTTTATACACATACTGTTGAGGTAATGGATAATGAAATTTTATTGGTAAATAATTTAATTCAACAACTATTTAAAATTTATTTTATTTACTATAATTTAATTAATTTCATTTATATCCATTTTAAGGAGTTATATGATTCAATTTCATCATTTGGGAGTGTTCATTTCATTGGGATTCATGATTATTTCAATTGTATAAATGTATGAAAGATGATGTAAAATTAGAATAATTATCCAGAATAAAAATTATATGTTATTAATAAAATTAAATATTATTCAATGTTATTATATATGATTTTTTCAATATATTAGGACAATTCATTATATAGAATTTTATTGATAACTACTTAGATAATTGTTTCATTTTTGAGATCATCACGAACTACTTTTGTATTATTAATTAATAATGTGTATATATAATGGTTTCATAACACTCAATATGTTTTAAAATATATTTTAAAATATATATCTTCCATTTTATTGGAGTTATGATCAGTCTTACTAGAGGTATTATAAAATGAACAACCGTCATCCATGAAGCCGGTGAATCGACACCTCAAAAACAATGTTTTCATTTTTAGAACAAAAGGGAGAGAAAAACAGGTTTGATGAGGGATATTACATTAAAACAAACAACATATAGTAAAAATAATATTTTGTAATTATCATGTCACATTGATAAGGGTATGTGAGTAAAGTATTTGAAAATAAAAAATAAATGAAATTAAATTAAAACATTATAGAATTTTACCTTATGAACTTCTTCTCCTTGAGAACATCCTTATGGGACTAGGAATTGGTGTGATTATAAAAACAGATGAATGTGGGAGGAGTAAATGTGGTAGAATTGGTTAGTATTTGGACATGATTAATGGATTTGTATGTGTGAGGAGAAGAGGTGGTGAGGTGTGGTCTACATAGTGTAGTGGATTGGCGATTTTTTATTATTTTGATGATTAGTTTATTATTATGCCTCAATAATATGAATGATAGTTATTATTCTGAATAAATAATTTATATTTTTATTTTAGTTTAAACCAATTGGTTCTTAACTCTTATATACATCACCCTTGACTTAATAGTTCTTGTATTTTTTAAAAACCATGAATTATAGTATTTAACTATTCAGTAAAATTTTAAATATTTTAGAAAAATCCTAAAAAAACTAAGCCGAAAATTTTTTTGATGTTTAAAATTATAAAGTGGAACCATTTTTTTGGAGATAACATTATATATAAATAAACATAAATATTTTATTAAAATAATCATTTATTCATAAAATAAAGAATTTAAAATTACATCTATTCTTATGACTCATTAAAAATTTAATTAAGGTATCATTAAATTATCTTTTTATAATAGGAAATAAAATTTATTTATAACTATATTTTCTGAAAATAATTTTTTTTATAAATTTTAAAAAGTTATGTAAACATTTAATTGTCACAAAAAATTTCCACAATAATTTTATCATTTTAATTCATTAGTTGTATTATTCCCTGATATAAATATATGATAGTTTCACTCATAAGATACCAAAAATTATTTACAATTTCAATGGATATGTTACTTTTCTATTGGTTGTATTAAAATAAAAAATGGTTACATTGATTTTCGAACTATCATGATAATATTTAAGAATATAAAACTAATCATTTTAGATTGGTGTTGTGTCAAATGAATGATATCAAAAGAATTAAATTTATTTATGATTATAAATATAATAAAATATTAGAAAGTTATTGTGGACCTGAAAGTATATGAATAATAGTATGGTTGATGGTGAAATGAGGTTCATCAACCATTGGGTGGGAAAGACTGATGTTCTATAAAACACCAATTCATTTCATTATCATGGTTAGACTTGTTTTCTAGGCCCCACATATAACACACCAAGCTTCCATGGTATGCTTCTCTTTGAATAATATAGTGGCGTGTGTTGTACGCATCATCGAGATTCTAACACGCCGCGACCAATCAAAGTAGCCATTATTAATAATAATACCCAATTTTAGAAAATTTATACATTTTAACATTCAAAATGGACTTCATTCTTGGATTAGGAATATCGAAATTATCCTAGGATGAAATTTTGGTACTTTTCGGATAACTTTTATATTCTGATAAATAGTGAAAATTAATAATTTTTTATTAAAAACAACATTTTTTAATCAAAATAATTAATAGTGATAAATTATTAATTTGAGTTGTTTAAAGTATATTTAGAATATATTTTTATTATTTAATAAAAAAAATTTCATTAGACATAATTTCACAATTAAACCGAACATAAACAAGTATCAATATTTTGATAGTTATTATTTCTTAAAAACGCGTTTTTTATTTTGACAGTGGGAATTAATTTAAATTAATTTATGCTACTTCTATGTTTTGAATTTGGAAAAATGGATTCCGTATTTGGAATCATGATTTCCAAATTGTGTAAATAAGTAAATTTAATTTTTAGACATTTTGAATAATTATTTCGGTAAATATCTTATTTATCATGGTTAAACGGTAAATCCGGTAAATAATGAAAAAATAAATAATATTATAATAAAACTAAATTACTAAAAAATGTGTCCTAACCTTATTAGTGGATCAATGTCTGACAATGGGCATCTTTGGGTCCATTTGGGGACCCCATGGAGCCACTTGAAGGTGATAGGCACACTTTATATTAATTAAGTTTAAGTAAATACAAAAAGGACAGAAGCATATATCTTTTAGAAAACAAATTTTTAAATTGGGTTATATATGTTATATTTTTGAATATAAAAACTCATTATAAATCTAAAAATATTTCCTACATAATTCTATTTTATTTATAAATTTTCTACATTAAATAATTTAATTTATTTATAACACAATCATGGTGTAGTAATTACTGTACTAATGAGTGATTGAGGTAATTGATATTATAAATACCCAAATAAATGTAATTTGAGACTTTTTTAAAATTTAAATAATTTTCTAGGTTACTATGACATATTATTACTATTAATATAAGTTCCTTTTGAGGTAATAAGGATGTTATAAATTTATCAAGAACAAAATACCCAGTAGTTTCAAAATTGACATAAAAGAGTTTTTAAAACAAATATTATATTATTAATTTATATTCATTTCCTAAAAATATATGGTTCTTTCGAGAGACTTTTATCATGAGAGGTGTATAATTAATGGACCACTTGGGGGTCACTTGGAGTTATATAGTATGTTTATTAACTATATAATATAAAAATACAATGTAACATGGTAAATGTCAGACTAATTAACTCAGAGTTTAAACTAAAAGATAAGTTTAATATAATGGACCAAACATGTCTAAATTATATTGGTTTAGTGGTTTTCGACACATCCCCACCTTAAAATTTAAATAATATTCTTTGGAGCCATTATAAAATGAATATGAATTTATTATAAAATAATATTTCTAGATTTTCATAAGGTGCCCCCCTTATAAAAGGACACCACTTATAACAAATTATTCACACTTTCAAAGCCTTTTGGTTCGGCCAACCCCTTCCCAAATACTCTCTCAACTTCCCTAAATTCAACTTAGAGGCCTTAGTTTGATCGGAAATCAAACCTATGGATCCCTTTTGATCAAATCAAAAGGAAGAACCCAAAGAAGAGGTAATGTTTCCACCACCCTCTTTGAAGTTCCTTTCTTCCTCAACTTATTCTTTATTTGTTATTCCAATTCTAAAATAATAAATCTAGTATCTCCTATATACTGTGATATTTTTATAAATATAGTACCACCATATTCATTATTCTATCCATCCTTTTAATGAAAAGTCACCATATGTGCGTACGTACGGCTTACCGTCTCCACGTCGTGGTGTAATTGTTATTAAATATATTATTTTTTGGATGGGTATAATAATGTTGTGTAATTAATGTAAATAATAAATATAACATGATATTTATAATTTCTATATGATATACCATCCAATTATATATTATTTTAATATCAAAATGATAATATTTTCGCTCGTGCGAACGTACAGACTTCCGTCTCCACGAACGCAATGAGATCCATTCCCCATCGTATCCATTCAAGAATAATTCTCATTTTAAGATTAAAAGAAATGTTTAAGTACTTTATTTCATTCTGGATATGAATAAGATACAGCCTATCCATAACAAACATTACTTATGTAACAAAACATACAATAGAAAACACGTAAGTTCACACCCAAAACTATGATAATACTAAAGTATTATTAACAAACCATTATTAGAAGATCATATATGATATCATAATTATGTATATGGTTCTTGTATATTTTAATAAAAATGTTTTAACTATTATACTGGAGGTTAACATACCATCTAATAAGGAAAATTCCAAGGTAATGGGTTTTCATGTCACTCCATATTCCCGTGAGATTCATGCCCTATTACCACTGTTACCTTTTATGTGGGGTATATTCTACACATAATTGTATTATTTTTGTAATAAATTTTAATTTATGTGTATTTACATATTCATTGTATGATACATCTTTCATGGGTTATATGTTTCGTAAGTTACCAAATTGGGATGGGTTATTTCACAATTTTTTTATTATCTGAGGTTGTTTATACGTAATTATCTATTGGGACCTCTTTATCATCCACATCCATGTCTCATAGAAATTAATTTCAAAACATTCTTTCTACGTTATAGAATACGGGTTAATTTCATTTATACCCTTGTTATAATTTTTATAAGAGGTTTATAAAAGAATCTTTCCGTCGTTTTCCAAAAAAGTTCATTTTAACCAATTTGGCAGAATTAAGGTAAGAAGGTATTTTGTTAACTTATATGGCATGTGCGGCTATTTTTTGCCGTTATAAAATCTTAGAAGCTTCCATTACAAGATTATAAGGATATTTTTAAAGTAAATGTTTTATTTTATAATTATGTTCCTTTTAAATGATATAAAAAAATAGATGTTTCTCTCAAATAGTTTTGATTTCATCTATGTCAACATCATTTGATGGATTTTAAGATTATTTGAAGTTGATTTATTATGATACAAAACATCCATATTGGGTTGAAGGTTTTGTGATATGTTTTACTGTGGATATGTAATTTTTATACCATTCATGGTTTATGGTGAAAGTATTGACATTTCGTATGCTAGTTTTAATACGAATGTTTATGTTATATTGAAACCTGTTCATATGAGGAATGAATTGGACTTAATAAGTGATGGGTGGATCCCTCTATATCTCCTCGATGCATCGGTAGGTCTCATGAGACAAACAAGTTTCTTGGAACGAGGCGTTGAAAAAATCTTATTTGTAGTCTTGGCCCGAGGCCATGGCTACGTTGTTATGATATTCTGGCATTATGCATTCCAGCATTATAAAATTGGTTATTGATATTGCATGTGATTATTTGACTAATAGAATATCCATGTGAATAGGTAAATGGAATTATTTCATTTTATCTTTTCCATATCATGCTGAATTTCAAGTTTAAAAGGCTTTTGTTTTAGCTATACATTGCCTTAAATGTTTATACTTATTTATGAATGTTTCCGCTATATTTCTATCCTTACTGAGAATCTGAGCTCACCCCTTCAATGTTTTATTTTTTCCAGGATGTGAAGAAGTAATTTATGAATGACCTATAGGGATAAAATGAGGGGATATGAAGACAATATGTTGTTGTAGTAGTTTTTCAAATTATGATATAAAGTAAACATTATGATTGTATCTTGTTATTCCAAGGATACTAAACTAATTGGTCTTTCGAGACTTGATATTTCTTGTGATCATGCAAATGTTTTGAAATAATACACCGAATCTGGGAAACTGGGGTCAGGGAGTTACAGTTGGTATCAGAGAATGTTTAGTACAAACCTTGAAAGATAGATTTAGGTAAACTCTGATTAGAGAACATGGACCTAATATAGACTTTGAGGATTAGTATAGAAGAGAATCCTAGAATTTTGGTATTGTAGAAATATTGTTAGTATTCCGAGCAATACATCAATGTCTGGATATGAGCAGGTAGAAGCGGCTCTGGCACATATGTACCTAGGGGTAAAACCCGAAAACACCACTTTGATCTAGACTCGAATGGGAGCTGGTGCACGACAATGGGCCTCGCTGCACTCTTGGATACGACACTTCCGGGGGATATGCTTAGGATAATTATTATTTTCATTATGAACCATTATGAAGGGTTTATGAGTATATAATTCTTCAAAGAAAACATTTTTATGATTATGGATTATATCCATAAACTGTTCAATTTATGTTAAGTATTTTACAAGTATGAAATTATGTATTTTGATTCATAAACTGGTCTAGTTTATTCTATTGTTTAGATATGGTGCCTAGTGGGAGAAATGGAAGCCGTATCAATGCACGCACTCCATATAGGGATTTTCCTCCTACTCAAGAGAATTATTGTGGAGCTGGAGATGTAACTGGTCCAAATCAGCTTATCACCATATTGGGTCAACTCACTCAGGTAATGAATAATAACCTTACCCTTATGGAGCACCCGGATCCACAGTAGGGAGGATCAATGATAGATCTATTCATGAGGAAAAACAACCAACATTCAATGGGAGTATAGATCCATTGGTAGCTGATCAATGGATAAGTTCCCTAGAAAAAATATTCCAGGCTTTAGGGAGTAGTGAAAGGTAAAAAGTTATCATGGAAGTTTACTGCCTCACTGGAGATGCTGATCAATGGTGGTAATTGATTCAAAACATGAAGGAAGATGATGAAGAATCAAATATGGAATGGAGGGAGTTCAAAGATCTGTTTTTAGAAAAATACTTTCCTCGTCACCATCGAGCAGATATGGAAAGTCAATTTATGAGTTTGAGGAAAAAGGAGGATGATAAGGTCGCAAATTATGAGGCTAACATTACAATGTTATCAAGGGTTGCTGGAGATTATATACGTAACTAAAGAAGTAAGATTGATCATTTCTTTGATGGGTTAAAACCATAAATTCATCGAGCATTAGTCTCACAATCCATCTCGTCGTATGAAGACATTGTCTAATGTGCTATCAAAATATAAAAATAATTCTCTAAGTCTTATGAATTTAATGAAAATGAAGAGAAGAAGAGATCTTCTGATCAATCTGGAAATTGAAATAAGGGGAAGAAGGGAAAAGTTGAAAATTCATCCTGCAATAAATGTGGGAAGAAACACCCCAGTACTTCGTTAAAATAAATGGGATTCTATTACAAGTGTGGTGAAAAAGGCCACTAGGATCATGATTGCAAGGGAAAGAGAGTTTCTGTCAACATGGAATGATATAATTATAGAGAGATGGGACATTATGCCAATGAATGTCCTAAGCATCTGGGGAACTTGCCTCAGAAAAGGCCAAGGGATCAAGTCCAAGATTATAGTTTCACTACTGTTGAGGTAGAAGCTCCGAAAGTTGTGGTGGTAGGTAATTTAATGGTTTCCTCTGGTTTAGAAAATTCTTTATTTGATTCTTGATCATCACATTGTTTCATATCTTCCCAGTTTTCTAAAAAAATTAGATATTTCCAATTTTATTTAACAATGTAGTTGTCAGTTAAAACTCCAAATGGAAGTATCGTTGCAACAAAGTTTTGTAAATCAGTCCCCATTAGAGAACATAAATTTTCTTTATCCACTGATCTCATTGTCATACCTAGGATTGAGTTTAATATAATCCTTGGTATGGATTGGCATTCAGACCATGATGCGAAGATTTATTGTAATAAGAAGGAAGTTACGATTTATGATGATGATGATAAAGAACACCTTATTTTTAGAGCAGAATCGTCGCCACATAATTCTTATCTAGATCCATCCCTAGTAGAATAACTAAATTGAATTATCGGGGAAGAATAGAATGAAATAACTGTGTGTGCGGAAATGAATGTTCAAATAGAGGATGTTCCTATTGTGAGAGAATATGTAGATGTGTTTCCGAAAGATTTACCTAGACATCCTCCAGAAAAAGAAGTTGAGTTTCACATTGATTTAATTCCTGGATCAAGTCCTATATCGAAGACCCCTTATAGAATGGCCACTGTATAATTAGAAGAACTATATAAAAAACTATAGGATTGAGTAATAAGGTATTTTTTCGCCCTAGTTTTTCTCCATGGGGAGACCCTATTCTTTTTGTTAAAAAAAATATGGATCTATGGGGTTATGTATCGACTACAGGGAGATCTATGATATCAAAATAAAGAATGAGTATCCCCTACATCATATTGATGATTTATTTGACCAAATGCAAGGAGCTAAATAATTTTCAAATATTGACATTCGATCTGGTTACCATCAGTTGTGTGTGAAGAAGGAAGACATTCCAAAGACAACATTTTCAACCAGGAACAGGCATTATGAGTTTACAGTAATGCCTTTTGGTAATATAATGAACCCTATGTATTCATGGATCTAATGAATAGTGTATTCAAGGAAAATCTCGATGATTTTGTGGTGTTATATATTGATGATATCTTGGTATACTCCAAAAGCTATGAAGATCTTGAAAATCACTTGCGCATTATCCTGAAGACTCTGAGAGGACATGAATTATATGGGATGTTTAGAAAGTTTGAATTGTAGCTTTAGGAGATTTATTTTCATGTCCATAGTGTCTCTAAATATGGAATATCTGTTGATCCTTCAAAGACCAATGCAATCCATGAATGTCCAGAACCTACGAGTATAGCTGAGGTATGCAGTTTTATTGGTTTAGCAGGTTATTATCGACGTTTCATCCAGAATTTTGCATGATTGGATAACCCATTAACAAATCTCACACGTAATAGGGTTAAATTTGTTTGGAAAAAATATTGTGAAGAATGTTTTGATGAAATAGATAGAATATTAGTCATTTCTCCTATATTGACTCTACCATCGGGGAATGATGGGTTCGTTATTTATAGTGATGCATCGAAGAAAGGACTTGGTTGTGTCCTTGTGCAGAATGATAAGGTTATTTTCTATGCATCAGGACGGTTGAAAATTCAAGAGAAAGACTATCCTACTCATGATCTCGAGTTAGCAGCTATGATCTTTTCTTTGAAGATATGGAGACACTACCTCTATGGTGAAAAATGTGAGATTTATACTGGTCACAAGAGTTTGAAGTATATTTTCTCACAAAAATAACTCAACTTGAGGCAAAGTAGATGGATTTAATTTCTCAAGGATTATGATTGTATGATACACTACCACTCGGGGAAGGAAAATAAGGTGACAGATGCTTTGAGCATAACATATCATGGAGTTTTGAACAATACGAGAATTGAAAGGGATTCAATTTTCATGGATCTAGTGAAGATGGACATGGGAATAACTATGGAAGGAGAAACATCAGTGCTTTTTCAAATGGTTACCAAACCATCATTACTAGAAAGTATTAATAGTTCTCAGACCGATGATAAAGAATTCCAAAATAATATTAAAGCTGTGAATGATGGGAGATGGAGGGACATTGTGTATGAAGAAGGAATTTTGAAATTTGGGAAGATATTTTATGTTCCCGATAAACCTGATTTAAAAATGGAATAGTTAGACGATGCTTATAGTTCTAATTTCTCTATACACCCTGGGAGTACCAAAATGTATAGAGATTTAAAGGAACATATTTGATGTGACAATATGAAGAGGAATATTTCTGATTTTGTGTCAAGATGTATGGTTTGAAAAAAAAGGGAATGCTAGAAGGCAACATCATAGAGGAGTCATGCAACGTCTTCCCATACCTGAGTGGAAATGAGGATAATATTACTATGGACTTTGTCATGGGACTACCAAAGACTCCTAAAAGGAACGATGAAATATGGGTCATTGTTGATCGTCTTACCATGTCATCACAATTTCTCACTATAAGGGAAGATTTACCACTTGAATTTCTAGCAAGAATATATATTAATGAAGTTGTGAGACTTCATGGAGTAACCCTATCGATTGTTTCGGATCGATATCCCCATTTTACTTCGATATTCTAGAAGAGTCTTCAGAAGGCCTTGGATACTGAACATCATTTGAGCACTACATACCACCCTCAAATTGATGGAAAATCAGAACAAACTATTCAAAGCTTAGAAGAAATGTTGAGATCTTGCTCACTTGACATTCAGGGTATGTGGGATCAATATTTACCTCTAGTAGAATTTTCCTATAACAATAGCTTCCATTCAAGTATTTGGATGGCACCATATGAAGCATTATACAGAAAGAAATGTCGCACACCAACCTGTTGGGATGATGTTGGTGAAAGAAAACTTGTAGGCCCAGAACTGGTGGACGAAATGATGGAAAAGGTGAAGGTAATCCAAAACCACATCAAAGAAGCTCAATGCAGGCAGAAGAGCTATGCTGACAACCAAAGAAAGGATTTGTAATTTCAGGTGGGAGATCATGCTTACTTGAAGGTATATCCATGGAAGGGAGATATATGTATTGGAAAGAAAGGTAAATTGAGTCCCAGGTACATCGGTCCTTTTGAAATTCTAGAACAAATTGGGGCTGTATCTAACCGTTTGGAAATGCCTCCAAATCTCTCCAAAGTTCAAGATGTGTTCCATGTATCACTGTTGAGAAAATACATGCCTGACCCAACGCATGTACTCACCTATGAGGAATTAGAACTGGAACCCGATCTCTCTTATTGCGAATAGCTCGTCAGGATTCTTTATACGAGAGAACAAGTGCTAAGAAACTGGACGACTCGTCTGGTAAATGTTCTATGGAGAAACCATAAAATGGAAGAGGCAACGTGGGAACCCAAGGAACTTATTACGAAGAAACAAACATGTCTTTTTATGAAGTAATATTATAGAAATTTTTAGGACGAAATTATTTAACGGAGGGGAGAATGTAACATCCCATGCTTCCACGATATACTTCACTTTGAATAATACAGTAGCGTGTGTTGTATGCAACATCGAGATTCTAATACGCTGCGACCAATCAAAGTAGACATTATGAATAGTAGTACCAACTTTTTTATATTTTATAAATTTTATCTATCAAAACGGATTTCATTTTTGGATTTGGAATATCGAAAATATCCTAGGATGAAGTTTTGGTAATTTTTAGATAACTTTTATATTTTGATAAATAGTGAAAATTACTAATTTTTTTAAAAAAATCATTTGTAATCAAAATATTTAATAGTGATAAATTATGAATTTGAGTGGTTTTAAATTATATTTAAAATATATTTTTACCATTTAATAAAATTTTGGTCATTGGACATAATTTCACAACTAAACCGGATATAAACAAGTATAAATATTTTGTTAGCTATTATTTCTTAAAAACACGCTTTTTGTTTTGACAGTGGGAATTAATTTAAAATTAATTACTGCCACATCTGTGTTTTGAATTTGGAAAAAATGGATTCCAAATTTGGAATTAGGATGTCTAAATTTTGTAAATAGGTAACTTTCATTTTTAGACATTTTGAATAATTACTTCGGTAAATATTTTATTTACCATGGTTAAATGGTAAATCCGGTAAATAAGGGTAAAAAAATAATATTATAATAATAATAATAAATTACACTAAACGTGTACTAACCTTATTGTTGGTTACACGTCCAACCATGGGCATCTTTGGGTCTATTTTGGGACCCCATGGAGCCACATGTAGGTGATAGTGTCACATTATATTAATTAAGTTATAGTAAATACAAAAATGACATAAGCATATATCTTTTAGAAAAAAAAAATTTACATAAGGTTATATATGTTATATTTTCCACTATAAAAATTCATTATAAAGATAAAAATATTCCTACATAATGTTATTTTATTTATAGTTTTTAGACATTAAATAATTGAAATAATGTATGACACAATGATGATGTAGTAATTACCGTATTAATGAACGATTGAGTTAATTGATATTATAAATACCCAAATTACTATAATTTGAGACTTTTTATTAATTACAATAATTTTCTAGGTTACAATGACATATTATTATTTTTTATATAAATTCTTTTTGAAGTAATAATTCTGTTATAAATTTATCAAGAACAAAATACCCAATAGTGTCAAAATTGACATAAAAGAGTTTTTAAAAAAAAATATTATATTATTAATTAATATTCAATTCATAAAAATCTATGGATAAGTCAAGATACATATGTCATGATAGGTGTATCATTAATTAAAATCTTGGGGGTCGTGTGGAGGTAAATAGAATGTTTATTAACTATATAATATAAAAATACAAAGTGACATGGTAAGTGTCAAACTAATTAACTAAGAGTTAAAACTAAAAGATAAGGTTAATATAAGGACCCAAACCTATGAAAATTATATTGGTTGGGTGGTTTTCAACCCATACCCCACTTTACCTTTAAGGTATTCTCTTTTGATCCATCAGAAACCGAATATGAATTTATTATAAAATAATATTTCTAGATTTTCCTAAGGTGACCCTCCTCCCCCTCCAAAAAGGACACCACTTCTAAAAAATTATTCACACTTTCATAGCCTTTTGGTTCGACCAAAACCTACCCAAATACTCTCTCAACATCCCTAACGTCAACCAATAGTCCTTATTTTGATCAGAAATCCAACCTATGGAGCCCTTTTGATCAAATCAAAATGAAGAACCCGAACAAGAGGCAATGTTTTCACCATGCCCTTTCAAGTTCCTTTATTCTTCAACTTCTTATTTCTTTGTTATTACCCTTATAAAATAATAACTCCAGTATCTCCTAAATACACTGATATTACTATAAATATGGTAAAACCATATTCAGTATTCTATTTATCCTTTGAATGACATGTCACCATACGTGTGTACGTACGGCTTACCGTCTCCACGTCATGGTGTAATTGTTATTCAATATATTATTATTTGGATGGGTATAATAATGATGTATAATTCATGTAAATAATAAATATAACATGATAATTATTCTTTAAATACGATATATCATCCAATTATATATTATTTTAAAATCAAAAAGATGATATTGTGGCTCGTGCGTATGTATGGACTACCGTCTCCACGAACGCGATGAGATTCATTCCCCATCGTATCCATTCAAGACTAATTCTCATTTGAGGATTAAAAGTAGTGTTTAAGAACATTATATCATTCTTGATATGAATAACATATAACCTATACATAACAAACATGAGTTATGTAACAATACATATAAAAGAAAACGAGTTAGTTAACACCTGAAACGACGATAATACTAAAGTATAATTAACTACGAATTATTAGAAGAAAATATATGATATAATAATTATGTATATGGTTCTTGTATAAATTAATGACAATGTTTAACTATTATATAGAGGTTAACATACCATCGACAAAGGAAAATTACAAGGTAAGGGGTTTTCATCTCACACCTTATTCCCGCGAGATTCATGCCATATTGCCACTATTACCTTTTGTGTGGTCTACGTACTGCCCATAATTGTATTCTTTATGTAATACACTTTAATTTATGTGTATTTACATATAAATTGTATGCTACCTCTTTCATGGGGTGTATGTTTTGTATGTTACCAAATTGGTAAGGGTTATTTCACAATCTCTTCATTATCTGATGTTGTTTATACGCAACTATCTACTGGGACCTCTTTATCATCCACATCCATGTTTCTTAAAAATGTATTTCAAAACATTCTTACTATTTTACGGAATATGGTTTAAAGTCATTTATACCATTTTTTGACTTTTTATAAGATGTTTATAAATAAATCTTTCCATCATTTCCCAAACAAGGTCCTTTTTATCCTTTTCGGCAGAATTAAGGTAAGAATGTCTTTTTTTAACTTTTACAGTGGGTGCGACTATTTTCCAACATTATAAAATCTTAGAAGCTTCCCTTACATTCTTAAAAAGATATTTTCAATGTAAATGTTTTATTTTATAAATATGTTACTTTTAAATGATTACAAAAAATAGATATTCTCTCAAATAGTTTTGATTTCATCTATATCCACATCCTTTGATGGATTTTAATCTTATTTGAAGTTGATTTATTATGATACATAACATCCATATTGTATTGAAGGTTTTGTTATATGTTTGACTTTGGATGTGTTATTTTAAACCATTAATGGTTTTTGGTGAATGTATTGATGTTTTGTATGCTAGTTTTAATACGAATGTTTATGTTATGTTGAAACCTATTCATATGAGGAATGCATTGGACTTAATAAGTGAAAGGTGGAACCCGCTATAGCTCCTCGATGTATCAGTAGTTATCATGAGACATACAAGTGTCTTGACATGAGTCCTTGACAAAATATTATTTGTAGTCTGGGCACGAGGCCTTGGCTACCTGGTTATGATAGTCTGGCATTATGCATTCCATCGTTATGAAAGTGGTTATTGATATTGAATGAGATTATTCAACTAGTAGAATATCCATGTGAATATGTAAATGGAATTATTTCATTTTATATTTTCCATATCATTCTGAAGTTCACAATTAAAAGGCTTTTGTTTTAGCTATACATTGCCTTAAATGTTTATGATTATTTATTAATGTTTCTGCTATATTGTTATCCTTACTGAGCATCTGAGCCCACCCCTTTCAATGTTTTATTTTTCCCAGGATGTGAAGATGTAATTTATGAATGAACTGTAGGGGTAATATGAATGGATATGAATACAATATGTTGTTGTAGTATTTTTTGACTTTATGATGTAATGTAAACTTTATGAATGTATCTATTTATTTCAAGGCTACTAAACTAATCGGTCTTTCGAGACATGATCTTTCTTGTGATCATGGGAATGTTATGTAATAATGTACCGAATCTGGGCAACCGGTGTCGGGGTGTTACACCACAGATGCCTTATATGGCATAAGATGAGGGGATAATATTTATCATCTGATGATGAATATGGTTTGGGATTCCAGATTTGTTCTCCAAACTCTAATGATGTATTTGGTATGGTAACAAGGACTAATTCTCAAAGGTAAAATGATATTTACGTTATGGGAATCTTGACTGATGTCCTATAAAAAAATTTATTACCTAAAATTTATTAATTAATTCCCATATAATGTAAAGTGTTTAACTTTTCTACTATTTGGATTATACACCCATCTTTGTGCAATGTAGGTTTGTGGTATTAATTACATTGTGTGAACTGAGATCCCTTGGGGATAATTGATATTGTTTAATTCAAAACATATTAAATTTTAATGATTTTTTTCTTATTAACATTATTTCCATATACAATATATTAATATTGGTTCTTTATATAGATATCATTTTTGGTTCCCTACTATGTAGTACTGACACCATTCCCATGCCTCCATGCTATGGGGTACCCTAGCAGATTCTACTTGATTATATTTATTGGATTAGAATAATGTCGTGGAATTTGATTGTGGTTGGGATACTAGGATGGAGCAAGGGATACCATTAAATGGATTGGGAATTAGATCATGTCAGGGGTTCTTTATTATTTTATCATTTAGGGTTTCATTATATGACTTCCTAACATATTGAGTTTGCAATTCATTGTTATATAATATTTTATTTGGATTAGGGTTATCAATTTTTGTATACTTGTCCAATTAAAACATATAATAATGATTTTATATATTTATATTTCCTATTCAATTTTATTACTCTAATAAGTGGTTATTTTCTCCAAAATATATCTCCATAATCCCTTGTCGTTTGTCACCAGCCTCTAGTTTATAAATAGGAATAATATTTTCATGTCAAACAACATATCAAGGCATGGTTTTTGTGTCACCTGAGGCAATTTTAGACAAAAAGGAGTCATATATTATACCTTTTTTCAAACTATTTTTTCATCATAAACAAGGCACTAGGATCTTGTCCAATCTTGGTAATATGTTCATTCTTTTATTCCTTCTACCCCACACATAGGTCGGACTGAGTTACGAGGGGTGGTAAATTTATATTTCATTTTTTTTATTTTACTAGTAACAAATTATCTATATTGATAGGTACATTTCATTGTTATTTTTCAGATTCATGAGGTTTTCATCTCTTTTCGCAGTTTTCTGGGAGAGGGTGTTCGTAATAAGGAATCATGATAGAAACATAGGATTTATATTTCATTCGTATGATTCCTATGATTGTTAGATCTATGGAATTCATTACGATGGTTATGTAATTTTCTATATGTTGTATATGGTTATTGGTCATTCTAGTTTCCCTATAGTTAATAATTATATATAAGTGTTGGTATTAAAATCATTCTCAACCATTTAAATGGGTTATATATATGTATATGGTGGAACAATGTATAACCAACTCCTCTGGGGAATTATTTGTAATATGAATCTATAAATTATTTCAAGGGTGAATATTTTAGTTAAATAATATGTCATTAGTCATGTTATAAGGTGTTTTTTTATTATAACATGTTAATGAAATTTTATCTTTCAAGATCCTAGGATCATTAATTTGAATTAATGATAAAAAATAGAGATTTATTCATTAATGAAGATGTTTTGAAATTTGAATACTTATTATTTAAATATGTGATGTTTAATTAATGTGAAATAAGTGATGATTTAACTTTTGAGGTAACCGGTGAAGATTATGACTTCTATATTATTTGACCCTATCTATGGTTGGTTTTTTATATGAGATTGAACCAATTTTGAGACCCTTTTTCATCATCCAATTCAATATTTTTATATTGAAAAAGGACATTTTATGGATAAGTGGTAAATATGAATTACTAAAAACGAAAAAGGATACCACAGCATAACATTTGATGAAATTATGAAAATCCAATGCATAATTCAAAACCATAAAATAAGAAAAACACAAGACATAAAATTTGAAATTATAAATTAATAAATAAATAAAATAATTCCTCACTCTGAAAGATCTACCACAACACCTTGATCAACACGTTTTAACATTGAACCATAATCATCAATGAAAAAAACATAACTATCAAAACAACACATCACATTCTTGCAAATAATAGAAACATTCTCTCAATGAAAAGATCCTAATTGGACAAGAGAAATCCAAAAAATAACTCCCATAAAGTAATTTGATCACGAAACATCAACATTGATAAATAGTAAAAAAAATCTTGGAAAAAGAAACAACACGAAGAAACAGTAACAAGAAACATAAAATGGGTCATGAAGAGGAATAATTCATCATGATATTCTTTTCAAATAAACTATAGGACACCCAAACCAGACATCCCAAAACATGCATAGTGACCACCACACCAGGCTAATGACAAAGAGAACAATGAACCTGGAAGCTGGAATAGTGTTGAGTGAATAAAGCTTGATATGGATCTAATCCTTCATAACAGCATCACCGAAGCCTTTGGGGACCCATACAACACACAAACCAGAAAGATCAATGAAAACTCCAAACATAATCATGAAATACATAGCATCATCATCAACAACTGAGACATCTATTAAGGAGGCCACTCAAACCATCACCACTGGAGATGAACTGAAAGATAGAGGAAGGGAACCAATTATGGTTCACCAAATAGGAAAAATAAACAATGTCTCACCAATAACAATACAAACCACCACAAAAAAACTATTTTACAAAATAAGTATGGTTATAAAAATACAAGTGAGGTTAGCCTATTTTTATGGGTGTTTAGAATGTAAATCAAGGGAGGATATTTCAAAGGAGGAATCATGAACAGTAGATTCCGTCAGGATTTTATAAATGGAATGGTAATGTGTTGGTTTCCTTTCAATGGGAAGAACTGGGAGTTACTTAGGTTTTCATTATGGGTAGTTTGATAGGGTTGGATCGTTCGGGTTCCTAGTACTACTTTTATAATTATATTGGATGTAATAAATGAATTTAACATTTGATAGATGATACATGTTTGGATTTAAAATTGATAAATTCCCCTGATTTACTGATGACCCTAAAGTTGATGGATGGTCATGTGGTTAGACCTAACATGTGAGAAAGGTTGAGTAGTTAAATGCTACATCGTGGATTCCTTGAGAATGATGAGGCAGGTGGATTAGGAGGCATGGTCAAATATTTTATCGAGTTCTTGATCCTAGTTCCTATTATGTAATATTCATGGGGTTTTGAGCAAGGTTATGTGGAATGTCATTATAATGTGTAAATACATTGGGTTTCTACCATTTTAATGATTGTAATAATGTGTTTTATATTCATGATGTTATTATAGACTCAAGAATTGGTGGGTCAATAACAATCACTTATCATTTTAAATAAAATCCTAGTGATGTACACTGATTGTGTGCAAGACCATTTCATTTTGGATTTGTGTAATGAACCATTTTTTTATGATAATGATTTAGGTTTTGGTGGATGAAAATGGGATGTGTATTGTTGTTAATGCCATTGAAAATTTTAGTTCATTGTTTTTTATAAAAGGGTCATGTTGTTTTAGTGAATTTTTGTTTGTGGTATAACTTGAGTCTTGGCGTCTTGAATTTCATGATATTCATTGGATAAACATAACATGGTTCCATTATTGGGAATTTAAATGACCCTATAACTAGAGGTGACCTGAGTAATCAGTGAGTTGTTGTTTTATTTGATGAAAAAAGTGTATCAAACTCACAGTTTAGAGATGATCCTGAAAAATATCATGATATCATCCCCAATATAATATGTGACCCATGGTTATATTTCAAAATACCTATATTTATTTTCTAATTTTTTGAAATCACTAGATTAAGGTGATTCGCATGGAGCAATGTAAGTTAATACCTATTGTTTGAAGGGAACCATCATCCATTGAGAGTAAGGACCTTATGATGGAAAGAGTATGGGAGAATGTCATGGGTAGCATAATCAAAAGTGGATAATGTGTAATAGTTGAAAATTTTATTCTTTGTTGAGGTGATGGTATGGATGCCACAAATACTAATTGGATTCAGTATTATTGGGAGCATGGGACATGGTAGATAGAGTTACATGAGTGAGAAGGTGACAATAACACTCCTAAGGCGTGGAGTAACTTATTAGTCAAGGGAATATTAGAATCGTGATGGAAGTCACATTAATGTTTCGATTAGATCATGGATTTTCAAGTGAATGTAATGAGATTTTATCAAGTAAGTGGTGAGGTAGGTTATTAGATTCCATATGGAATGATAAAAGTGAATTATTTTGGTTGGATGATCATTTTGTGTACTTGATCTAGGTTCAAGGTGGTTAAAAATTAGCCTTCGGTGCTAATGTGAGAGGTTTTTTGCTGGGTGTTATAAGGAACAATGATGGTGTTTTAATAGAGAAGAATCTTATTGATGAACCTATATGGTTAAATCGTGTTAAAATTGTTTTTTGTATTTGTTGAAAACATATGTTTTTTGTGAAGAATGTTATTGATTTACAGGAATCAATCCTAGTCCATCGTAATGAGGTTATTTTCCAGACATAAGTTTCTAGACCCAGGTTTTCATATTGAGATGCACCAGACATATAATAATTCTAGATGATGATGTAGTTGATCATACACATTATTTTATTCCGGTCCATCTTCATGATAGTGAATCTGGTACAATTTATAAGAATTCGGTAAATAATATACGGATTGCTGGAAGTTTTTATTTTTTGAAATCAGAGAATGAATGATGTTTCTGAATAGTTTTGAAATAATAAAGTGAGGTCTATAGTTAAAATATTTTCATACATTCTAATCAAAATTATATGATTTTTTTACTAACCAAGAGGTTCCCTCAAATCATGAAAATTCTAGTGATAAAATCTTTTGATGAAATGGTAGAGGGGTTTGGATAATTTCATATGTGAAAAACTAGATTTCCAACATAATGTGAATTACATTGTAATGAGATGAGAAAGAAAAAGGTGTTGATGAGAATTATAATGAAATAAATCATACATGGAAAAACATAATGGATATTTTTTAACTCATATTTTCAAATTCATATTTTTTACTAGGAAAATCATATTGATATTTTTTGTACATATATGGCCATACTAGTATTTTCATACAAGGGCATTGAACTGCTATTTTCAAAATTATATATTCATACTGAGGTTTTGATATTAGGATTTTCACAATATGAAAATCATACTGTGAAAGAAACAGACTGTAATGAACTGAAAAATAGACATATCATAATAATATGAGAGAGAGATAGATCATAATGATCTGAAGAAGAAATATATCATAAAAAAGATAAAAATGTAACATATTTTAATAATCTGAGAAAGGTGTGATGAATTAAAGTGCTAAAAATGAATTTAATTTTTCATAAATCATAGATAAATATAATGAGTGTCTAAGAGTTCAAATTTTTGTTTTAAATGAGATATATTTTCATCGATTTTTAGATTTATGAAACTGAGTAATGTTTCCAAGTATACCGTTATTTATTAAAGTCTCTCGTAAAAACTTACTCAGATCATATGTTCATTAATAACATTTATACATGCACAAAATGTGGCTTAGTGGATAATTCGATATAAAATTTCGTATCAAATTAAAGTAGAATTGTATAGAGTATTCTATCAGAGATTGATTTTTCCATATTTATTGTGAGTTAGTCATAATCAGATAATCAAGTCTTGCATTATTGTATTGTGAAAATCACATCCAAACTAATCATATTCATATAATAGTATGTAGAATCATTGAACTCAGAAAACCTAATCTAGAATAAAACATCATTGATTTGAGAAATTAGATCCAAAATACTCAAATTCATATAATTTGATCCAGAATCACTGTAGTCAAAAAATTGGATCCAGAATACAATATCATTGCATTGAAAAAATCTGATCATGCATTATCATACTATGAAAATCAGATCCTTTATTATCACATTGATTTAATAAGATCAAGCCAAATCAGGTCGAGGATTCAGATGGAGAAAATTTGTAGCATATGGAACCATGCACTCATTTTTTTTGTTGACCCCAATTATTATATAAGAATATATTTTAAATTGATTGGAGTAAATATAATCTTTCATATCAAGAAATATAATGTCTATAATGGGAGTTTTCACAAGTTGTATTCATTTCATCTTAAAATTATATTTTTATTGACACGCAAGACTGGTTATAGAAAGTTTTCAAGTTCTCAAACTACAGCTTAACCTTGTAAATCATGTGTTATTTAATTTAAATTCTACTTTTTCATTCACAATTATTATTAAAAAATTATATGGAAATAAATCTTAATATGTTTAAGGGGTTATGTTTCTAATTGTTTTGAAACATATAAAAAGTGACCAAATTATTCAATCCCCCTTCTTCTCAATTGTTATTTGATCATTTGGAACATCAAATGGTATTAGCAGGAAGGTTACCTTAATGATTCCTTACCATATATAATATAAATAGTACAAATAGTAGATGAATTCCAACATTTGATAGCCAAAATTATTATGGACTGGAATATAGAATGATTCATAACCTCTTATTACTTGGCCATGATGTTGTTAATGATGCTACTATTGATTTTACGGCTATTATAAATTATTTTCCACTGATGATTGCTGATAATAGAAATATAGAATTTTATGGAAAGGATATAAATGAAATCCATATGTCCATAGCAGAGATTTTTTATCAGAAGGTCGTGGGTCTCAAAACAAAAAAACATATGTTGGAAAAATGGAGAATCTTTTCATAGGGAAAACAAAAGTTTAGGAAGAAAAGCATTAAATATGTTCTAGTAAGTATGAAGACGTTTCATTGAGAGATGAAGAATCAATTGATGAATACATTACCAATGTAAATGAAATTGATTACAATATATGATGATTCAGATATTCCTTTGAAGACATTACAATTTTAAAGAAACACATGGGAAAATTTCTAAATATGTTTGATTATAAATTTTATGCTTCTGAATATAAAAATTATCTATCCTTATCTCTAGATAAATTCTAGAATATTATTATTTTTAGGAAATGTGGGAGGATCAAATGATAAAAACGAATATGAAATATTAAATGGATTTTGATGATATAATAAGGTTTAAAAATAAATATGTTGTATATGTTGATCCCTGTGACTCCAAAGATAAAGAGGATAATGAGTTGAATAAAAAATATATTGTCTTATATCCAAGCACTACCGAAGATGAAGATGAAATTATGTAGGTATGTATCCCCCAATTTTTATTAACTATGGTGGAATCAAACAATTGCTTCTGAATTGCCCCAAGATGAATGTTAGATTATATTGAGATTATTGCGACGGAAAATCATGATGGAAGATGTGGAAAAAAATGAAAAAAATGAAAAATATTCCAACATATAAAAGAATAATTTTACTAGAAACAATAGAATTATATTGTGCAAGAATGTTGAATAAGGATAAGTTGACAAAAATTATTCAAATGTAAAAAGTGTATAATTATTTAGTTCAATCAATGAAAAACATGAGAAAACAAAAGATTCCTCAGAGAGTGAAGAATGTGGTGAAGATTCTTATTAAGTGTATCATCTCAAAACCGAACTTGTTGCATGTATTTAGAAAAGAACACTCCAGAAATAAATTATAATTATAAAGAATTATTTTCAAGATTTTTTAGGGATTAAAATAAGTTATCATGCTATATGAACAAACCCATAATAAGATTTTAATTTTTATAATTAGGATTATAGAATAGGGAAAGTTGATTGAAGATTATAATAAGAAGTTGGAAGCTACACAAGATGAAGTTAACAAGTTTCAATCAACACTTCTTGATCCAAAATGATCATTTAAGAAGATGACTGAAAAGAAAAACAAAGCATTATATGTAAAATGTGAATCTTATAAAGTTTTTGAGAATGATCAATATGAAAATCTACTAAAATATTTTATTACAAAACGTAATTTTTTGTCTATGTTTTTTATCTTTTAGGTTCTATAAAATGTAATAGTAAATATTCAATAGAAAAAATGATGCGAGTAACCAATAAAATCTAAAATAGTTTGAAACTCACACAGAATAAATGATGGTCTACATCTTAAGTATGTTATATTTGAAAAATGTTACCAACCTCAACCTTGTTTAAGAAGATAAAAATATTATTTCAACAGAAATTCAATATTTTATGGATATTACTAGTGATGATCAATCTATGGGAATCGAGATTATAATTTCTGAAAGATTTATTTTTATTTGGAATAAGGTTTGAGAAAAGATGGAGAAATATTGAATATAGAATGAGAAACATTCGAAACAAGCAAAATGTCCAAATATTGAATACTCAATATATTTGAAAAATTCCAATAAAAATTAAATTTGAATGTCTGGATGATGTTTGTGGATAATGTGATTATTATTTTCATCATATAAAAAGATATATGCCACAGCAAATAGAAAATGTTTCGTATTACACAAATTAAAATAAATATGAAAAGATGAATGTTGAGGAAATATATTTTGATGTTGAAGCATCTTTGAAATAATGTAAAAGAAAAAATACATGGATAGTTGATGGTGTTTTCCCTTCACATATGAAAAGTGATATAAAATATTGAATCATTTTCATTGTCATTATAGAGGAGAAGTTACATTAGGTGTTTATAGTTCCTTAAAAATTAGTGGAGTCATAACGGTTGAGGTTGAAGGTGAAAATTTGAAATCTAAGGATGTTATTTTCATGGAAGAAATTATAACATACTTAGTGTTAAGTAAAATTTGATGTGATGGAACAGAAGTTTTTTTTAAAATGTATTTTTATGATTAATTGTGTAAAATATGGAAAATTCATTACAAAAGGAGAAAGTTCCAGTGGGAATATCATTCAAATTTGAGAATATAATAACTCTTATTACTTAAATATTGAATATTAAAACAAATTTTGGCACTAAATTTCTAGAAATTCTAGGTAAAAAAACAAGTATAAACATTCTAAAGTTGATGTTGTTCGGAATTTTGTAGAATTGAATACAATATATAATGAATTTTTGTTATGTTCCATAAAGGAAATATGACTAACAAAATTCATAAGAGAATTGAAATTCAATCTACCCGAACACCTATGATTATTAATTAAATTTTATTTGGGCCATTGAAACATCAAGAAAAAAGGATATTTATTCTTTATCACTCATATTGATGATTTCACTCAGATGAAAAACAATATGTTTGTGAAGCACAAGTCATATGCAATTGAAATGATAAAATTATTTAGAATATATGTTGAGAATGAAAAGGGGATATCCCTAAATAATTTGAGAAAACATAACTTTCCCAAATTCATAAGAAAAGAATTTGAAATATATCTATGAAAATATGGTATCAAGAATCTGTATGGTTCTCATCATACTCAACAACAAAATGGAGAATTAAAATGAAATAATAGAAGCTTGGTGGAAATGGGATAAATTATGTTAGCTGAATACAAACTTTCAATAATATATTTTGGAGAAGATGTTTGTACTTATGAACATGTTAAAATAGATTATTATTATAATCAGGAACTAATATTAATCCTTATGAAATTTATTATATCAAAAATGCATCACTTGAATACATCAATTTTATGAAAGTCGATGTTTTCTCAAAATAATTAATGGATTTTTGGGAAATTTTGATGAGAATGTACATGAAGGAACATTTATGAGTTATTCACTAAATAGAAGATGTTTTAAATGATGGAATAAAAAATTTACATATGTTGGTGGAATAAAATGAGGTAAAGGTAATTGAAAATAATAATTCTATAAAAAAATTGTTGAGTATTTTGAGGAGGAAAAATTCGAGAATTCCAATAATATATAATGTTTTTCAAAACATCCTTATCAATATTTAGATGACCCATGTAGAGAGGAAATAAAATTTGGTAGAAAAACCAAGATATTTAATAGCTTATAAAAACATTTTGAGTCCAAAAATATTATTTGGGATCAAAAGTAACTTGTTAAGACTAAGTTGATGTTATTATTATAAAATAAAACATCCCATATCTAAAAGTGGAACAAATATTAATTTAATTTCCTATTAAACATAATGAATGAGAGTATTCTTTGAATTATGATATAAATTAGATTGAGAAGAATGAAACATGGGGATTTTTTCCAATTAAACAATAATAAAAATAAAATCATAACGATGTGGGTTTTTAACAAAATTTGAATGAGCATGGATAAGTTTCAAGAAAAAAAGAATTACTTGTTTGTAATGGATTTTAATGAGTTGAAGGTCTATATTTTATTGAATATTTTTCTATAATTTTAAGGATAAAAACTACATGATTTTTTATTATAGTGTATTCTCAGTAGAATTGAAAATATAATCAGATGAATGTAAATAAATAATTCTTAAATGGTGAGATTGTGAAAGAACTTTACATTGAAAAAACATTTGGATTTTAACTAGATGATAATGAAAAAATGTTTGTAAATTAAAGATATCTATGTATGGGATATAACCCGCTCCACGTGCATGGTATTCTAATCATGAATTGTTTTTTTGAGAGTGTCTAAATTTTCTAGAGGAAAAGTTAATAGAATCATGTATGTGAATGATGTTGACTTTAAAACTCTAATTGAAATTATTTATGTGGATTATATATTTTTTTTTGGGATGAAAAATATTATTGTAAATAATTTTCATAAAAAATTAATAAGAGTTTTGAATGATCCATTTTAAGAGAATTAACTTATTATTTTTGATTAAAACTTCACTAAAAAATAAATTTTGTTATATAAAAAATACTATTCCATGGAATTGCTATTGACGTTTGGGATAGAATAATAAAAAGAATATTAAATGCTTATTTCAGTTAGAATAATTTTTAGTAATGATGAATCCAAAACAAGTGTGAATAAAAAAGACATTATAAAGTTTATTGGAAGCATTATTTACATTAAAACCTTAAGGGTTGTTATTTTTTATGTTTTTACTTTCTGTCCCAATTAGCAATGAATTATGAAAGAATCACATATGATGGTAGGATAGAGGATTCTGAGATATTTTGAAGGAATAAATTCACATGGATTATTATTCAAAAGAAATAACGATACATGGATTCATTTTTATACTGATGTTGATTGGGCTGGAGACTATAATGAATGAAAATCAACCTTTGGAGGAAGCTTTTTCTTGGTTGAATGTTCTCTGAGTTGGTATAATAAGAAGCATAGTTTAATAACAATGAAAAAATATTTATTTGAGTATGATGTAGCTACTCATGCATGTACATAAATGTTGTGGATGAATGTTGAGCATGAATATTTGAAAGAAAAATTTGGGAAACTATTGATGATAATTTTTAATAATCAGAGTGTAAATGATATTTCTAGGAGTCATGCCCAACATTGAAGATCAAAACACATTAATATAAAGGTTCACATTATAAATTATAATGTTTCTATTAGATATTTTTTGGTAGAATATATTTCTGCAATCTATCATATTGTTGTTATCTTTACAAAATCAATTCCTGAATAATGTTTTTTTTAATTGAGGTCGCAACTTCATTTTCAACCTCATCCAATTTCATCCTAAATCCAAAAAATACCTCAGGATGCTTTATATTATGTTGGAAAAAGGGGAGAGCAAGTAACAAATTTATACTTTATATGAATTTTTACTAATCTTTCTTTTACCAATTTAATTCTGCAGTTATACAAAAATGTTAGATAGAGTGATAAAATATTAGAAAATATCAAATGGGTGATCAAAAAATATTGTGATGAATGAAATAATGGGGGATATATAAACAATATTTGAAGATAAATGTTAATAGATTTTATATTAACATCGTTGAGAAACATTATTCCCACTGAGGGATGGAATTTCATCAAAAATATTACTTGATCTAGACATGTTGTGTGAAAAATCTCTCTTTTGAGGAATGATAATATTTTATAAAAGTAAAAACATGAGTTTTTTACAAAAGTTATTTTGTGAAAAAATTAATATGTGGAAATATTTTTTACCAAGGGGTTTCAACAAATCGAAAGGGGGAGATTGTAGATACTTTGTGGTTAAAATTCATTAAACAAGGTTTTATTATTTATTGAAAAATAACATTTTTGTAAGGATGTTTATATTTTCTAGTAATTGGATCCAATCCATCATAATGATTTTTTTCTAAACACGTGTTTATGGACCTATGTTTTAATATTGATCTACAACAGATATATGATATTCCATGAATTTGGTATTTTTTACCATGAACATTATAATATTGAGGTAAATTAGGATGAAATTTAAAATAAAAGAATTCAGAAGAATCAGAGGAAGGATTTATTGCTTCATAGATTTTTTTCACTGCTTTAATCATTATATGAATGATGTTACATAATATTTTTGAAAGAAGAAAGTGATGTTAGGAGTTATAATGCTGTTAAAAATTCTTAATAAATAAGATTATGGTATTCTAATCATGATTTTCTCACAAATCAGGAAAACAATCATGATAAAACCATTTCATAAAATGATGAAGTGGATTGAATAATTTCCATGTTGAAAAATGATATTTTCATTATAATTTAAATTACATCCTAGTGAGTTGAGAAATAATAAAATGTTGATTGTCCAGTAGAAGAAATAAATTACACTTGGAAAATCATACTTATATCTTCTAACATATATTTTTCATTCTTAGATTTTATTAATTAATTTCTCATACTCAGTGTTTCATACTCATATTTTCATTCTGTGATTTTTGTTTGGTGAAAATTTTAATGATATTTTTGTACTCATATTTTCATACTGGTATTTTCTTACTAGGAAAATCATTTTGAGATTTTCATTCTAAAATTTTATTTCTGAGACTATCGTACTTGGATTTTTGCAATAAGAAATTATTTTGAGAAATAAATAGATCGTAATTAGATAAATAAGAAATTGATATTAATGAGATAATAAATAAACAGATAGCAATTTGATAAAAAAGAATTATATTGTATTGAAGTTGAGTAGAAAAAAATTCATAATGGGGTGAGAAAGGCATCATTAATTGAAGTGATCAATCATAAATTTTAATTTTACATATATATCGAATAAATCTAAGGGTGTATAAAGATGAAAACGTTTATGTTTTAAATGATAGATAATTTTGATGATTTAATGATTTAAGTAAGTGGGGAAAGTTTCTATGTTCCCAGAAATATTTTACTAAGTCGCATATAAACAATTACTCAGATCATTTATTCATTCCAAACTATTACTCAAGTGTAAAATAAGGAGAAAAAATTGTTGGGAAAAAATCCCTCAAGACATCATTGACGCATTTTTGAGGTGATTGTGTTTGTTGAAAAAGTGAACATCTGTGTTGTGATTGTTGACAATGCTAACCATGTCATACAAATTTGTTGACAAAAGAGATTTCATGATGGAATGTATAGTTAAAGAGTTGTGGTTAATGATCCATGTTTGATTCAAGAACATCGATAAAGGAATGAATGATTTGGAGGCGACAGAAAAAGAACATATACAAGGTGGCGATGTTTTCTAGTGTTTTCAAAATGTTTTGGCCTAAAAATGGAAAAATGAAGAAAAGTGGTTTTTGGCAAAGGGACTTGCACTCCGCGTACATGAAGGCTTGGAAACATTCTTGCCATATGTTTTTCAAGATCAGATCATCAAAATATGGCAAAGGGATAAGTGTCGAGCAAGAATTGGTGGTGTCGCACAGGTGACATGCACGCCGTGAAGAGGCTTGTGCGCCGATGCCTTAGAAGCTTGATAACTTGCGCGCCTATGGGTTTTCAAGATCAAAAGATCAAAATTTCAAAAAGGAATGAGGTTCGTGCATGTTTGGAAGAGGGTCACACAAGTGACATGCTGGAGAAGAAACCCGCGCACTGAGACTTGCACGCCGTTGCGCAGGGATGACCAAATGCATATAAATAGCGGACCACCCCTCTTCATTCTTCATTGGAGTTCAACAATTTTAAGATTCATAGATCTCATTGCGTAGGTGTGGTGGTCACGCAAGTGGTGGTGTGTCGCGCAAGTGGGACTTGCACGCCAGAGAAGGATGTTGCACACCAAGTGTTTGTTGCGTGGTTGAGGTGGTTTGGGAAGCAAAGGAAGTGTGTTACGCAAGTTTGGAGAAGCATAATCTTGAGTCGCGCAATTGTTAATAAATACTTGAGCGCTAGGGTTGACTTGTGCGTAGATACTTGCGTGCCGCCATAGAGAAGGGCCCCAAGTATGATTGATTTTCAGCAGCGATTTAGGGCTGTGAGGAAGCTGGAGGATATCCTGGTACCTTCGGTGCAAAGGGAAATTCATCAACGGGTGAAGTTTGAGCTTCTACAGAGCATCTACATACAGACGAAGATGCATTCCTTCATGCAAATATAGAGACCTACATGTCTATAAACTGTCAGTGGATCCTTTCTGACGTAGTGAGCAAAGGAAGAGGAAAAAGGTGATCCTCTTCACCGGCAGTGATCCAGAGAGAGAGAGAAACAGGGAGTGACCCTTGGGAAAGTAGTGAGGTGACCCTAAATCTTGTAAAGGCAGTGAGCCTGGGACAGAGTGACTATACCCGAACCGTTTATTCCACAGCTAGTGATGTTTAGTGTAATTTGGTACGGTCGAAAACTTTTCGGCGTGTTCTCCTTGGACGTAGCCCAGTGCAGGTGAAACAAGTAAAAATAGTTGTGTCTGGTTCATGCTTTACATTTTGTTTACATTTCAATAGGAAAGAGAGGGAAGAGTGTTTTTCTTAACAGCAAGACAAGATCATAATAGGTGTTAATTTTAAATTACCCATACCCTGATTCACCCCTCTCTCATGGTATTCAGCCTTGTGGACCTAACACAAATGAATTTTAATTAAACGTTACTATCTTATTGAAGAATATTTATATTTAGTCTTATAAAAGAGTTTTATTTTTTCATATTGAGAGTGAGTTTATCATAATCAATGAATTGGATCTAACATCACTCTATTTAAAAAATTATTCTAGCATATTTTTATTCAAAGAATCTGATCCAAAATCATCACACATTGGAAATCTGTTCCAAAATCCAGCATCATTTTATTGAAAAAATCTGATCCATTATAATCAAATTCCGTGAATCAAATCTAGAATCATTATACTCTGAAAATAGGAGCTACCTTCCAATATCTTTTTTTGAGATACTTGGGTCCATAATTATCATTTTGATACAATCAGAACCAATATTTTTGTATTGAGGTAATTAGATCCATTAAAATTAGGCTAATGATCTGAACATACATATTATTGAGCAGATTGAATAATTTTTTCATTTAATGTCAATTGATTTATAAGTAAACATTGAAAATTGATGGGTGTTAGTATATGTTTTCTTATAGGAAGATAGAAGATGTCTAACAAGATATGTCACAAGTTTCATTCACATTATTATAATAGTTCATTTCCAAATAGCCATGGGAGTGGATATAAAAAGGATGATGGTTCTCACACTGAGGCTAAGCCTTGAATATACAGTGTTCTATACTTACATTACTACATCATAATTCATAATTATTTTATACAAGTTGATAAGGAAATAAATATTAATCGGTTGTATGGGTTATGTTTTAAATGTTTTGAGACCTACAAAAAATGAAAAAATAATTCCAACCCTCCCAATTATTATTTGATCATTTATAACTTTAGTTACTATGGAATCTTACAATGATTTGGGTACAGAATACATTTGGTGTGTGAAGGTTTTTGTGTAATTACACAGGCCTGAAGACATAATTATCACATAATATGGTGACATATTAATGTTTTGAGTCACAAATGTTGGGTACAAGTTATGTAAAAAAACCCATATGACATGTTTTATTGGAGAAGACAAGTGTTCTTGGAGAAATGGAATATGGATTTTGAGGGATTTTCATCTTCTTCTAACTTATTTCACAAATGCTATGTATGACTCATTTTACAATGAGTTTATATAAAAATGATTTTATCAAATTATAATTAGTGTTTAAGTGGGTTTTGGGGCATATTAAATTGGTAGTAGCGACAGACTCTTTTTGGGAGCATGAGCTTGTGTTTTTATAGGAATCTTCTTATTGATGAGGTTCCACTCATTAAGAATTAGTGGGGGTAATATGAATCATATTTTAGGGAGTACCAAAGATTTTTAATGTGTTTTCAAATGGAATAAGTAATGATTCAGTAATATGGGAATGGGTAAGTGTCATCTTGATGTTTCATTATTTTGAAAAGAGTTCAATATTGAGTTATTTTTTGTTTGATTGCATTATGTTGATGATCATGCATTCGTTATTATTTGGGTGGTCAGATTGTAAAATATTCATTGGAACCTATATAAATGATTCATATAGGGTGGTTGATGAGGTGGTATAATAATAGAGGCTTAATAGAAATGAATAATATTATAAGATCATTGTATTTGATGAGGCTTGTTTTAATATAAAAAATTTTAAACCATTTTTGAAATACTCAGTTATTTTTTTTTATTATAGTATGAGATGTATTAAGGGTGTTTTGGGGGTTTCAAATTTGAAAATAGATAAATAGTTTCCAAGTAATGCATGGCATATTGTTGTCAAAAAGTTAGTACTAATTGTGCTCTAAGGTTGTGAAAAATGAAGGTAATGGGAGAAATGATTGTAAAACAAGAATGGGGGAAGATAAATCAAATAGGAATTGACATAGAAATACTAATTGCATATACATAGTTCATTAAATAGTCTGGGAACCCAACTAAATCATGAAACACTAATCAAAGGAGGGAAGATGGTTAGAAAAGTCATGCGACCTAACCAAACTCTTATTTAAATGAAAAAATAGAATTTCATCCCCTAATGATTAAATATTTATCCCCTATATTTTCATCCCATTTCTTCTCCAAATTTTTCATGTGTGAAAACAGATCTCTATAAACCTCCATTGATGGTTCTCCCTTAATTTTTAGTCATTTGGAATGCCTTTATATAAAAAATGATGCTATAGGTGAGTCTTTAACTCAATATCCATTAATTTTTTAGAAGGGTCTTTTTATAGTTTTTTCTAGCACCTGGAAATCAATTACCATCACTCTAAGATCAAAATGAAAATATTTGTATCACCGCTAGATGTATTTTAAATATGGGTCGCTACATCCCAATGAAGGTAATCCAGAAAATATTTCTAGTTGATCAGAATCAACATCGAATAAAATAGCATAACCAATAATATTTTGATCATAATTACAATAAATATAAATTTAAAATGAAAATATTCACTATTGGGGTTTTCAAAAATTCACTATTAAATGAAATTTTAATATATTTCCCTCAATGATGCTTCGACATAACTCATAAAGTAAATGTGGTATCATATAAGTGACATTTAAAATTCATAATTTTTTATTTTATTGTTTATCAATTTATATAGTGGTTGTTATTTTTCATTTTTTTCATTTAATAGATTTGGAATTAACGTATTTTCAACATTTTAATATCCCTATTAAATATTCAAAATTTCTTAAGTCCAACAACAGCTAATGAACAATTAGAGAGTCTATTAGGATGTGTTGAGGAATCTGGCCAAATTTTATGGTATTACACGACATGTAGATGGAGTACACATTGTTTTCCCATGTTCAATGCACCTAACTAGGTCATGGGATACATTATTTCCAATAAATTTACTATGTGATGTGTATTTGTTTCACACAATGTGTAGACTAGGATAACCTGTCAGACGACATGTCAGAGTACACGGTGTGTACTGATTGTACACACTCTGTATTCTACAAATGTTAGAAGTGAAATCACCAAAATTGGTGTAGTCATTATACATTGTTAAACAATGTGGTTTAAGAATCATGATGTATTAATGATATACATACTATGTACGAGGTTTATATGATTTTTAGTTCATCATTTCCCATATTCAAGATACACACTAATCCACTTAGTGAGTTATGTGGACACAAAAGATGAGTGATTCAGGATGCATAGTTGATCTGCACATGTATTGCAGTCCCTATTGATGATCATGATGATTCATTTGAAGGTTCTCAAGGACACATGGATAAATGTATAAACAATGTGTTTATGGAATGTACATATAAAGAAATCTAGTCAAGGTATACAATCGAAGGCCCGTGATTATAGCATGAGTACATGAAAACCATGGTAAAAGATGTCTAACAAATAAGTATAACTCTTGTCGTCTCCCAATTATGAATAGAATTAAATTATGTTAAATTGATAATTGTAGTAGTAGACCCTTGTTTTATTGATTTCAATTCTGGGTGTGTTTGACATGTGAATAATGATTTTAATGGAATTTAAATGATTAATTAATTTATAATAATAAATCAATTATTATTGTTGTTTATCTCATTTATATTCCATGAAAAGAAATATTATATATATACAATTTCACATGGTGATTAATATGAAAAAAAATTAAAAATTTAATTAATGTAAATGTTATATATTAATATTAAATAATGAATAAAAATTAATGATAACAGGTTTCATTATCAATAAATGTTGTACTTATTCTTGTTCATGCACAGTACTAATACCTATTTATGTGTTGTATGTTTTATATCAACTTAATTAATGTATTTTAAATTATTTAATATCTAAATAAATATGATGGAATGTGTTTCATCCCTCCATCTATTATTTTGTCGGACCATCATGTCCATGGTAATTTATGCAATCCACATTAATAAATCCATTGGATCCCCCACGTATGTTTAATATATAAATATATTAAATTAGTGGATTTTACCAAATAATATTGTTTGTTTTCAAGAAAAAACCATAATGATACCAAGACATATGATACACAGGTGGAATAGTAGAATTTTTCAGCTAATGTGAATACTGGGAGAATGCATTTTCCTTTAAAAAATAGGTCAATTTATTATTTTCTGAAAAAATAAACAGTTTGGTAAGCCCATTATAGAGATATTTATTATTTCATTATATTTAGAAGATAGATTATTTATTTTTTTGATATAATATTTTTAACTCATAAACAAATTAATAAATGAGAAACAATAGTATTTAGAAAAATAGATTATCTGTAAATGTTTTATCTAACATGGTTAATTAATTAAATAAAATCCAATTAATATTAAAAAATAATATAAAATAAAAAATAAGAAAATCATTTCGAATAATAAATTTAATTCCCTTAACTAAATATTAATTCAAACCTCAACTGACATTATGTTATTAATAATGAAACCAATAGAACAAAGTATTTTACCAACCGTTGTGGGGAAATAAACTTTTATTAGGTTTTATCTTCATAAGGTTTTTGGATTACATAACAATTTTAAATCATTGAAATTATCGATTGAATAAATTAGTGTAATTAGGAGGTAAGGGTTTAGGAAAACCATGTTCATATTTCTATTTTTCTTGAACCACTCAACATATCACATAGATATAATCCCACTATTAGAAGGAAAATTCCTATGCAAATATTTTCATGTATCTAGACCATCCCCTATTTGGATAATTAGAAGGGTAATATTTATCTTTTCCACTGGAAATTACATGAAATTATACATTTAATGTAAAATGGTGAAGGCTATTGGGACTTGATAAAATAGTTTGAAATTTTAAAAAATTAGTATTATTATTTCTCAAATAATGTGTAATATATAAAAGTAATAATAATTTTTCTTCACCATTGAATACATAAGAAAAAATTCTACAAAATAGGGCGACCATTTATTAACTAAAGTTATTTCCTTTCAAATAAAAAATTTAAAAATATGGTAATATAAATTTTGTGATGAAATATTCTTTGAAAAATATTATTATATGTTGGAATCCCATATTCTTATTATGCCACCCCAACAAGTGAGTGAAGATTAATATATATCCTACTAGTGATATTCCTATTATTCCAATTATATTACTTTAATACATCTTCCTTATGAATATAGAGACTGGTTTATGCATCTATCTCTACCAAGTATGATGAAACGTTTTAATTAAAAAGATGAAAATCCCAGGGATAATATATTGCCAAAAGATCATTTATAGTATCATTCAATGTGAAAAAAGATTCAAGTTAAATAAAATGAATAAGAGTCTATTTCTTTCTCATGTAGAAATATTGGAAAGTGTTAAATAAATGTCAATGAATTTAAAAAATAATAATCAGTTTCATCCACATTAGTTCTATTCATCATGTTTATATTCATCACTTATGTAACAAATTAAATATTAATAGAAGATACATATATTAAAATATATGAAATAACCTAAAATAAAAAGAATATTTACTGAACTCAAAAGTATTTATGAAAGGGTGATTCTAATATCATCCAAGGGGATCTCACAAATTCTCATTCATATATTTGATTGATTCACAATTGTAATAGGTGATACCCAAACATTTAGCTTAGTGTCCATGATGAAACATTGAGGCATTGATTAAATTTATAATAATTTTTTATGGTATATAAATACTAAACTAAAGGTTTAATAAATATTGGATCATTATTATCAATTGCATAGAATGATGTATATAATGTATAAAAATATCACTTGATTATAATAGGATAATTCATTATCAAATGAAAATGAATCTATGTGAATTTTTATTCCATGAAAATGGTTCTGTTTTCTATCTCACAAAGATTTTAACATTTTTTCAACATGGTCATGTGAATTATTATAAATCAAAATGCATATTCTTATACTTCATGAGATTCCTTTCGGATTTTTTGAAATTCTCAATTAGGGAAATGCTTTTACTTGGAAATGATTAAAAAATTGACTTGTATGACCGGGAAAAGAATATCTTATCCATTTATTTATTGTTAATACATTTTATTTAAATATAATTGGAAACTAGAATGTCCTTACACTGATTAATTTTCTAATGGTAGTGAATGGAAGATCTATTATGAGTCATATATATTGAAAATATTCATTATTTAATTGAAGAAATTTTTTATATAGATGTGATTTAACTGAACGATTTTTATATAATTTTTTAATGAATATCATATCCATCATGATATGCTAATAATCTTTTAGGACAATACCAAATGTTTTTATTAAATTCAATTTCATAAAATATTGTTTTTTCTAAAAATTAACATCAATCACTAAGGGGAATCTCTGATAATTATTATATAGAAAATGAGTATATTAACATCTAATCTAGATCAACTAGATTTAGATAAAGAAATAAAATCTATTAGAAGATATTGGGAACAAATGTGACCTCTATGATTTAAGGATATGATTGTAAAAGAGTTTAAATTTGAATTCTGAACTTCATAGAGCTTAGTGGGAGGAGTGGTTCTATAGACACATACTTTATAGTAAGTTATAACCAAAAAGGGTTTTAATGTTCACCGAAATGGTCGATACACATATTATTACTTCATATAAAATATTTATACAATTAAATAGTAAATGATAACATGATATGGTTTACAAGTATGTTTAAATTCATGTATTAGAGTCCATGTATCACGATTCCTAGCCTCAATTTTGTGGATGTTTTTAAAAAAAGATACAGGAGGTGAGTATTAACGTTAAAATAGACATGGATGGTAAATTATAATAATAATAATGCATCATTATATATGGGAATATTTAGTCTATTCCAAAAACATATACAGTAATTATTATGAAAAAAATCATTTTCATTTATAATTTTCTAAATTATACTTATATGGTCATCATATTGGGCCATCTATAGTCAATGTAACCTCATTTTGATAAATTCTAATGGAAGACAACTATATTTCATGTCCCGAAGGAGACCCTATGGTTCATTCATGGATTAAATAAAATAAAATGGTTGGTTATATAGACAAATTTCAATATAATAGGCATATTACATAAAATTATTTATGAATATATATTTTGTAGTGATCATCGAATATTTGATTGAAATTGATTGAGTAAAATATTCTTATAACTGGTTAATGGGAGTGCGATATGTTTTCATGATAACTATGTTCATAACATATAAGAATATATTTTATATCATACCATTTTTTTAAGATTAAAGAATGATATTTAACTTTGTTCTACCTAAAGTACAAACCGTGTTCAAAGGATAAATATATATAAAATCGATCCATGAGTTTGATAAATTGAGTCACTGTAAAGATATTAATATAGTATTGAAAAAAAGATGTAACAATTCATGGATTTATTGTTATTTGAATATAATTATTATAGTAGGACATGCATAGGCATAATAAGATATTATTAAGAATTATATATATTTTTCCCAAGCTTCTGTTCTAGGAATTTATCTCATGTTTCATGATATGTATTGAGTTTTGATATTACTAATGCATGATCTTTAGTATGTGAATGTCAAATAGATCCAACATTACAGTATCACCGTGTATTTATAACTATCCAATGGTAATTTACAATGTATAACTTGATGAGTTATTGAGGTCTGGGGAAATAGGAATACAATATATGATTTGAAATAAAAAATTGTCTTTACTTAGTTATATTTGATCTAGTATCACATAATAACAACCTTAATATGTAGATGAATATTTTTACATGTATTTTTAGATATATGTATAATGCTTGGGTACATTTTGTGTTTTGATATAGCGTAAAGAGTGGTTTTAACATCGTCCTATTATGATTTTGGTTAATAAAAAAATAAATAATTTTCTCATATAGTGGAAATATTTTAATATGGATTTAGTTAGAATTTATTTACATTGACATGCAAACAATATGGTCACACTAAATTATATCACTTCTCAAGGTATTTTCTCATGATAATAATGTTTTGGTAATAATATTTTCCAGAAGTACATGTGTATTTTTTTCATACCAAGAAATGGAAATGTGATAGGCCTAGATGTTGTTTCCATAATTAGTTGAAGCATGTTTATACACATTATATCTAATCAATTTTCAGCAGTTGGATCTAATTCAGGTTGGCGTTTGTTAGTGTTGGTGTGTAAGAACAAAATAACATTGTACTAAACATTATATGTATATCCATATATGTTATTATTAATTTAAATATATTATCACATATTTATTATTATCATGTATAAATTTATGTGATATTGTCAAAGATTATTTTTCATATTTAAAGACGAAAAATTGTTCTCCACTATAATGAGAAACATAAATAGTATGATGATATTAATAAAAGTAGTTATTCATTTAGATAACATACTATACAAGGTAACATAGTACACTGACTATCACAAATGATTACTCATAAGAAGATGAGGAATCTTCTCATGGGGTTTTTGCTCAGTAATCACCATGGTGAGAGATTATATGAATATACACATCAATGTGAATTACACATGTTTAGGGTAATTATTTATTCATATCTATGATCATGTTGGAAGGTTATTAGAAATTATGACAATAATATATGCATGTGTTGGCTCATTCAATTAGATTTACTGGAAAAAAAATCATGTCATATGTTTGTTGGATTTAGGGTATTATGGCTATGTCACGAATGAAAAAATTTTAATTTTTAAGTTAGGGAAGGATCTTTCCATTACATATTTATGGATGTTGATATCCAGATCCATTGATTGAACTATAACTTTCACATAAATTGCATGGCCTTAGAGAAAATAAAATATTTATTGAAAGTTAAAGATTGATATATCACGAATATGAGAGGATGATTCATATTTGAGACATTCTTGTTGAGATAATCACAGAAATATTATATTACACAAAAGTGTTTTTATGCTGTAATCAGCATTTTGAAATTAATATATTTCTCTTAGGATCATTGACCAATTTATATACAGTTATATTTGAATTTAGAAGTAAACACCTAATTCGAGTGATATAAAATCTTACAGGTTCACACAATAAGTGTTTTAATTGATCACGTACAAATAATATTTTAATTTAATAAAAAGAAAAAACATTATTCTCTACACTGAAGAATAATTTTATTCAAGATTTATTGACAAGAAGAATTAAATAAATATTTATTCATCATATTGAGAATAATATATATATATATATTTAATTGAATAATTTATTATCATTTTTTTATTGTTTTGTAGTTAAAAATATTTCATAATTAATAAAATATTTAATTATGTATTCAATAAATTTTAATGATTTTGAACAGACTGAGAATGCGTTCAACGATAAATATTAATTTACACAATAGTGAAATAATACTTGTTTTTTAACATGTTATCACTCATGCAAGAAAATAATAATAATTTTATAATAATGTGACCTGATGATTATTAATGATTTAAATATTATATATAGTTTGGTAAAAAATTGAATATATTATAATCTACTCGGTAGACATATAAATAGATGGTTATGTATATTATGTATGGTTAATAGAGAAATAAATAATCATTACACACAATAAATTTCCCACATAAATTACTATTTATATTTCCCACACATGAACAAGATATGCAAGATAAATATCGACAATATTGAAGGATAGAAGAGTAATAATAATGATAAATGACAATTTATTCATCACACCATCACCTTGAAATAAATTAGTGTTCCTCAGAGCTCAAATGAGATGAATGGATCACTACTAAATAGATTTTACACATGAATCCTTATTTTGATATAATGGTATTCTAAAAATGGCGTTTCAAATGAAAAAAATATATATAGAATAAGGGTTCCAAATCCAAGGAAACTCATTTATTATTATCTTAAATAAATTATTTATAATTTTTAAATGAAAAAAAATTATATTAGGATTATAGGAAACTCAATATTAATATAAAATTTTAATATATCACCTCTAAATTAAAATAAACTATACTCAGAACCAAATGTAAATGTCTCTTAAACACAAAAAAAATAATGAACCTCTACATTAATTTTATCATTTTTTCTTCAGTTATTAGTTTATATATTTCAATTTATTTATGATATCGTTATCTATAAATATATGATTATACTTTTCATTGAATTTTGTGGATGTATCTTGAGTTCATATAATTTTATGTCAACTATAAATTTTCATAATTATAATTTTTGGATGGTTTACAATTTATGATGTTTTAAAATAAATGTATTTCATTTTCCCTCTCCATATTTCATAACTATCGTGAAACCATTTTTCAACCTACCATGAAACTCTTTTTCGACATACCATGAATCATTCAAATGATTTCATCATGTATTTATATACCTACCATGAAAAAAATTTCCGAAAAACTGAATGAACCTTGTTTTAATTTATTGTATGAAGTGTCAGCGTGCTGTGTGTACCATTATATCATTTCAAGTCACTAATATCTATTCTGTCACCATTTATATTGACTAACTATACACTTATTTATGCAAATCACCTCTGTTGACGCTACCATAGTTGTCTTTGTTCGACCGACTGAATGATAGATCGTCTTCATCGGTATGTTTAATGTGTTCATGTAGTATACACATTCATCTTGCTTGTAAAATCATCTTCACATCATGCATCACTCCTTATTATACAATATAAACGTAGTTCTCATAATGATATATATTATATAGTAATCAAACCCATTTTATTGTATTTAAAGATACTAGACACTATATTTGTTCACATGGTAACTATACCTACCACATGTAATAATTTTTCTCACAGTCATTATACTTACTATGAATTCAGGTAAATTATACACACCACATGATATATTTCAGCTTACCATACATTATTTGCATGATCAGTATAGTGACCACATGTTATAATTTTTCATATGTCCTTTATATAGATAATCCAAAAACATGAATCAATAATGTAGCACGATAGGTATACTGAACGCTTGTCCCTTTTTTATTCATAATCAGTTCAATTCTTTACATATATTTTCTTTAATTATATATTTTTCCTCATTCTCTATTTTTCATTAATAATGATAATATGATTAATAACAAGCTTATTTAATTTTTTTTTTCTATTTTATAGATTTCTGGAATTCTAATATATTGTGTATAAGTAATTCAATGTTATTTTAAAATATTATAAACAGTTTTAAAATTTAATGAATTTGTAATTTATTCATGTCAACTCATACGTCATATATTTTTAAATATTATTTTCTTATATTTTTAGTTGATTCCATTGAAATATTATTTTCTAAATTAATATTTATAAAACATCGAAATTATTAAATCATGTTTGTCATCATTTAATGTAGTATAAATTTATTTTTTATTACATTCTTCATTTAAAAGACTTTTGAATTTTAAAATTAAAACTTTTTTACACCAAAATTCAAAGTGTTTTACATATCGTGTTTTGTGAAATATGGATTTTATCTACTATATGAAATGATTAAACTAAATCTAGCTCAAATTTACCGACCTTTTTGAAACATGATGATACAATGCTCAAGAACCAATACATATCATTTCTTCATTCTTCATCCTATATCTATTTTTTCTTTATTTTAAAGTCTATAATACTTATTCTCATCTCTCACACAGACACACTCTCATTTTCTGATTATTATTTCATATATAAAACATTTGTTTTTGACAAACATTGGTTGTGAGTCCCAATTATAAATTCATTACCTTTATAGTTCTAACTCCCATTGTCTAAATTAATTTTTGTATCTGATTTGTGAATCCATATGAATAAGTCATTAGGTTTGTGTGGTTTTCCTACCAATTTATTGAAAATGATAATGTAATCAAGTAATGATTCCCCTTCAAAAATCAAATTAGTGAATAATGTATCAATTTTTGATTAGAGATGTGTATGAGGAGGCTAGGTTGACATTTGAATTTACTACTATAAAAATCCTCTTTTCATTATATTATGTATGATTCAAATTACATATTTTTATAAGTATTAATAATAATATTTAATAATTAATTTAATTCATTAAAAAATTTAATATTGTCTATTCACAACACTATAGACCATCCTCCATCACAACTTTGGGATCTAACAGAACATATTTATATGCTTTGAATTGTTTATCATCTGAAATCCATTATTCATGAACTCTACGAAATTTATGTTTAGGCAGATTAAAATATTGATAATTAATATTCCATTGCATTATCAATATTTCCCCCATTATGACCCATTCAATTATGTTTTAATGATATTTAGGATATATATTATGAGAGATGAAAAGTAATATTTTCCCTTAAAAATTTGTTTCTTTAATTGACCCTTCAAATGATTCTATTTTAATTTCCTTTTCATTAATTTTTACATGCATTTCTCATTTAGGTACATTAATCATCACTATGCTAGTCATCAATATTTTCTTCATATGGAAAATATAATATTAAATGTATCATTTAATAAAACATATCTTATAAATTCTTTCCTTATTTATATTAAATTAAAATAACATATTTTTGGAAAATACTCAGTGAATATTATTTTATTGTCAACACACTCAGACAAAGGATTTTATTCTTTCATTAATCCCAAATTAATTAGTTGAACAATACTCAAAGGCTAATGTCTTTTATTCTATCCAATATAACATGAAAATCATCAAATTTTAATCTATAAAGAGGACTATTCTATATAAATCTCACCAAATTGGAGAAATAAATATCTGGTAACCACGAATAACAAATCTATTGATAGAATAATAATATATTTTCATTATAAACTCTATAATCTGCTTCGTGATTCATTAAATTTTATGATCTATCATTTTCAAAGAACATAAGTTCAAGAAACCTATAAATATTATAATTATCAAAACATTCATTTACATTTTCATTAGTATTATTAAAAATGATGAAAGCATTTTATTTTTTTATCAAATTGTTTTACCCATTATAAATTTAAACAAACATGTTATAATGCAACAAATCGGTCCAATATAGAAAATATTGAAAAATAATCCATTTAACTAATTATTATCATTCTAATATACATATATTTTTTAGTTGATAAGAATTACAATGATAATGGGAAGTTACTAAGGGATAATAGAGTTTAACCAAATAACTAATATCACTACAAGAAGACCATATATTCAAATTTTCTATATTATTAAATTATTTATGTACCTTCCGAAATGATGGTATATAAGGAGAAATAAAAAATAATAATTCAATGAAATTTTTTTCTCTTATTAGAAAAAAGAAATGTTTTGTTGAAACTCATATAATACAGTCATGGAATGGGACAGTGTGCACTCCATCTAGATAAAACATCATATGTGGGAATTCATTCATTATTAAAAATAATGAATCATTCATTATGAAATAATTTTTTCAATTACATCATATATGCTAACACCATTACTCAATAATAAATTTAAATAGTTAGTAAATTGATTCAAATAAACGTAGATATACTTTTTTGAGTATTATTGAATTTCTAATCTAAAAATGGCATATCCATCATTACTCAAAAATTAGGGTAGCATGTTATTCAAATTTATATATATGGGATAATAATAATATTGATAATAATAAGAACCCAATAGATGAAAACATTAATAGAAAGAACCAATTTCACATTATATTCCTATGAAAAATATATGGAATCACCTAATAAAAATATTTCTCTGAATCACTAACATTATGATTATTCACACTTTTACTGATAGAAATATTGGATATATTGAATGTCAACAAATATGACGTGTTGTGAGACATAAATAATGTGTCAATATATTTTTATGAAGGAAATATATTAACAGTTTAATGATACAAAATATAGACATTCCATTTCATGAATCTTCATGCCTATATATTCCACATTTATTATAATTCAATAATGTCTCATTTTCATTAAAATTTTGGTTTTAATCATTTTAAAAATCAAGATATTATGTTCAGCAGGACCCAAATAACAGACAAACCACATTATTTTATAGAAATTTATGGGCAATGCATTTCCCTAAGGTAACAATGATTTAACAAATAAATATATTATCAAAAAGAACTATATAAAATTTTATTATGTGATTTAATATCCTTAAATTTAGTAATTGTTTAGAATTTTAATATCACTCAAACAAGATATAATCCATCCTCAATAGACATCAGTAACCCATAAAATTGAGATGGTTCTAACTCATTAGATTAATTGTCATTCTATTTTTCTTCTTTTTTAATAGAGATCCAAAAACATCATATAAATGTTTTTTAAAGTGTGGTTGTGTGGATCAAAATTATTAATTTATTATCCTAATTTTTTTTCAACATGTTGGTGCCAGAAAACATATTCTTTCGATAGAAAAATGATATTGATGATATTGAACATAGTCAAATGTATAGAATATACTCATTTCATATTTCACATAAAAAACAAAATATTCCTTTCTGAAACGAGTTATATTATTTATTATGTAAAAGGATATTTTTTTTACACCCGCAATATTTATCAGATTAATACAATAACCTTTTCTATTGCTATAATGATTCATCCATCCAAAATCTCATAATAATAAATCTTTTCTTCTTCCTTGTATTATATTTTAATAAAAAAATATAAAACATAAATATTTATTATCATTAATCTGATACAAGGAAGGGATGATATGGCAAGAAATTGTAAAATTGGAAAATTATTAATTACATGAAATTATTTTCCATATTCGATAATTAAAAGTATTTATAACTAAATTTAATAATTTATTACTAACCAAAAAATAATATTAAACAAAATATTGCTTACTAATTGTTATGAATTAATAATAATTAGTTAAAATTATTACAAATAATTCGTAATTGATGATAATTATTATTGACTATTACTAACGATCACTAATTATTTTTTATTATTATGATTGGTAATAATTAGTAATTTTCAATAGTTATTTTGTATATAAGATTAATTATTAAATAAGATTACTAATTATTATTATTCAAACGTAATTACTGCTAATTATTTCTAATTATTGATAATTATTACTAATCCACACCTCCAAAGGCATACAGATTCATATGCATTTATTAGTTTGTATGAGCTTAACTTTTTTTTTGGAATCCAAAAATCATGAATGATCCTTCCAAATATATAATTTTTCCAATAATTATGGATGAAAATTCCATGAATGTGAAACTCAAGTATAATTCTAGAATATTGGTTTATTCCACCCTTGTGAAAACCCTAATATATGTTGTTACCCTATTTTTAATTAGGAATAATTATATTTTATAATTGAATTGGAGTCTAGGACTTCATTTTTAAATTACTCTACGGTTTATAGTATTTACACTTCAAGCTATGAAGTGTCTATAAGGTTCTCTTTATGTCTAAAACATTGAGAGGTAAAAAGTCACTCTACTGATAAAAAGAGTGTGTAATCTTTAGATCACACACAGATTGTTGTGTACCAAGATAGGGAAAATGATAAATTTTTATAGGTTTATGTGAAGAAGTATATCAAAACTATATCTTAGGATATGGTGACCCATGATACTAGTGAGGATTCTAGATGGAGGATCATGAATCCGAGGCATCCAAAAATCAATGCCACTGTTGTCACAACTCAATGAGGTGATGATGAGAAGTCCCACACTAAGACATCCTTAGTTTATTAATATCACAATCTCCATGAAAACTACAATAGAAAATAGAGGGAGGAAATAACTATAGAGTATGTTACATCATTGAATCTGAACCTACCTTTTGTACCCATGGTACGTTATTTTCAGGATTCTCTTATAATGAACACAAGATTGAAGGTTTCTAATGAGGATTTAGAGGAAATTGGAAGGATGTTGTTTTCTAAAGATGATATCAACATCCTTCCCATGGATAATAAAAATATTTAGTCTAATGTGATATGAATGAAAAAAATATGGTTTGAGGATTTCTTTGATTTATAAAAATCAATGAAGGGACCTAAATTAGATTATAATGGACATACTACCTCTCAATCCTCAATATGGTGAATGTATAGTTCTTTGAAGAGAGGATCATTGGAGCTAGATCACCAAGAAATCCTTCATGCTACATTGGAAAATTGATAGAGTCAATTATATTTAATAGTCTAGAAACTATAAAAAATTATCAATATATAGAAAATATACTATAAAATCTTCAAAATATAAAATATCATTTACTATAAAGGTTTCTATTACAGATTTTATGGATGATCATAGGGGTCTCAATGGGGAATGAAAACAATAACCTAATTTAGGTTGTTATCTTTCTAAGAAGGCTACCTTGATCATATATTTGGATATCATTAGTGACATTTTTAATGTTGGTGTATCTAAATTGTTAATTTATAAATGTCCTTCAATGATACTCAATAACACTATTTTTGTTAGGAAGAACCCAAATGCTTCATCTATGAAGGGAAATCAATTTCTTAATACTAATGAGTCTCCTTTGATTCAAGTCCAACTTAATGTAAGGGAGCACTTACTGCCCATAAAAAATTGTATTAGTCTACATGAAATTTTATAAAGATCTAATACAAAGGATGTTTCCCTTGAGGAATCAAGCATTGTTCATGGAATTATCATATTCCAAAGAACTCATCATGAATTGAGATTTTAAATACAATTAGAAATTATGATATGAAAATATTATAAAAGTGTTTTGGTCTTAATAGGGAACATGATCTTTAAACCCATGACGATATGACACCATTAGATGGTAAAAATGATATCCATTCATTAATGACAAGTCATCAAAAATGAACAAAACATGAAGAAGGTTTTGTCATTCAAGAAGCAGGGTCAGTGGACTATATCATTAAAATATATTAACAATACTTTCTTATTTTCTCATTATTTATTTTCTTTTCTCATTATGTTAATGGTTTTTCACATTTTTAACATTTCAACTCCCCTATTGTTTTTTATTGCATTATTTTCAATACATTTCATGACCATGGGTTGTAACCCATGGTTTACAATAACTTGTTAGTGTTATTTTTTAGTATTTGTTAACAAGTATTAATAATTTTAACTATTTATTAGTAATTATGACAAATAATTACTATTTATATCTAATTATTATTACATATCATTAATTTTTACTAATTAATAATATTTATAATAAATTATTACCAATCATTTATAATTACTTTAATTATTATTAAATATGAAAAATTGTTTGTAATTATTTCAAATTAAAAATATTTATCCGTAATTATTGTAATTATATATATTTATAGATATTTATTATAAATTTTAAGTAATTATTACTAATTAGATAATATTTGTCATTAATTATTATAATTCATTAATAATTACAACTAATTATAGGAAATTATTTACTATTTATCTGCAATTATTACCAATTACTATAAATTGTAGCTAATTATTTATATTTATTACAAATTAAAACTATTAATCATAAATTTTAAATAAATAATTGTAATTATAACTAATAATTATTTGTCTTACCAAGTTATTAATTATAATTTACAAATTATTTGTAAATATTACATTTGATTAATAATTATAACTTGTAATCTGTTATTATTAACTGTTTATCAATAATTATGACTATTTGTTTAATATTTTTCATTAATTATGACTATTTATTATTTATTATTACTATTATTTATGATAATTTAGTAATTATTAGTAATTATCTTCAATTATTACTAATCACTTGTAATTTTTACACATTTTCTCTAATTATTACTATTTACTTCAAAATATAAGTAACTATTCGATACTATTTACTATTTATATATTATTATTACTAATTACTTTAATTATAGTTATTTATAGGTAATTATTATTAATTATTAAAAATTATTAAACATTATCGTGAATTGTTTACTATTTTTTAGTAATTACTTATAATTACTTACTATTTGTCTATAGTTATTACTAATTATGACAATTTAAAACTAATTATTAAAAATTAATATAATTATTAATAATTATTACTAAAAATTAGTTATTATTGACTAATTATAGACAATTATTTTTATTTTTTACTACATATTTCTATTATTTATTATTATTTTAACAGTTATTACTTTTTTATGCTAATTATTAATAACAAATACTAAATAGCGAAAATTATTACTAATTAAATATAATTATTGTTAATTATTACTAGTTATCAGAATTTTTTCTAATTATATCTAATCATTGGTAATTATTACTAATTAAAACTAATTACTAGTAATTTTTAATAACTATTAGTAAATAGTTCCAATTATCACTAATTATAAATAATTATTGACTATTTGTCGATAATTATTCCTATTTATTACTAATTGTAACTATTAATAATTATTATTAACTATTGGTAATTTATTGTAATTATCAGCAATTTTTCTTAATTTTTAATATTTATCAATAAGTATTACTGATTGTTACTAATTACAAGTAATTATTTTTAATTATTATTAATTATTAATAATTATTTAAAATTATAACTAATTATCTATCAATAATATCAAATACTACTAATTACAGTTAATTGCAACAAATTGTATATAATTACTACTTATTAATAATTATTATTTCTAAATAGTAATACTTGTTAATAATTATTTATAATAAATATAAATTAATAATATAAATTAATTAATATTACTAAATATTAATTTAATTCATAATATAAGATAATTTAAATATTTTAAAATTTATTTTTTTACATAAAAACATTAAAAACAATTCTTTGTAGAATAAAAATAGTGATGTGATCTAGAAAACATTTCTGTAAAAATTAAAATATATATTATTTCTACTAATTCCAAATGTATCAGTGCTTCAAAAAACCCTTTTTCATCTCTAAAAATATATGATAATCTTATTGTCGTTAAATGGGGGTCCCATATACCAGTGATCAGAAAAGTGCTTGAAAAATTAGAGAAAAAGGGTCCCTGTTCAGTGCTAAGAACCACTAATAAATGTAAAAACCTATTAATTGACGAGAGTTTCAAAGGGAGGTCACCCCTTATCATTGCCTGACCCCTTTTTATCAACACTAAACATCACCCCCATGATCATTATCAGTGCTACATGAATCATATTGCCCACATCCACACACGCCACCACATGAATTTGAATGTTTGGCCTCGACCCTCATGAACTTGTTCCTTTACCACTACTCTATGTTGATTTATTCTTTATTTTATTATGTACCTCTTATTTTATATATATTTAGTTACATTTTTACCATATATTTATTTAAATATATATATCTTTATAAATTTTTAAATACACTTATATATAATATATTTAATCTATGATTGTGACTTTATAAATATTAACATACATATGTAAGTATGTATATATGTATATTTATACATATTCATGTATATAAAAACAATTATACATAATTATATATATTTAAATATATAATATTTATAAATATATAATATAATATATGGATAAATATATATCTGTTTGTTAACACAATCCCAATAAAAAATATATGTTTCTATAAATTAATATACATTTTGTTGGTATATAAATATTCATTGATATAAATATAGACACACAAATAAATATATTTAGAATGATATATTATATATAAATGTGTTTATGAATTTATTTAAAAAATTAAATTTTCATGTGTAAATATATAAAAATATATATATCTGTGTGTATATATTTATTTATAAATAATACTAGAATAAGAAAACTAACAATCTATTAACACCATAAAATCCAAATGAGTTCAATCATAGAAAATAAATTGAACATCCTCTAAAAATATATATGAAAACCTACATAATAAAGACTAGAATTCTATCAAATTTTATAAAATTATAGTACACGAAAAAATAACTCAGTTTTGGAGGTCTTTTAGAACGTTTTACATAGTAATAATTTATCGAGGTTTTCTCAGGTCTATATGATGGAAAATATTTCACATGCTTCGATTTGATAATGTGGTGAATCCCATACAAACACCACGGTCAAAAGATTTGGTTGTTTGATGTTTAAGTCATGTTTTCAAATTATTTTAGATCATTAACTAATTTATTGAATATTTCAATCATTACATTGTTAATTAAATACTATTAATTAATATTAATTATCCAATAGTAAATTTATATTAACTTTTGATTATTTTATAAATTATTTTTAACTAATTAAATTATATATCTAGTGTGATTATATACTTTTTATTATATAATACATATTTTATAAAATACTTTATATTTATGTCAATATAAATTTATTTATATGTAAATATTTCATTTTTACTAATATATAATTTTTTAAACAAGTATACCTTTTATCAAAATAAAAAAATGCTTTTAAGAATTGATTAAAGTAATTGTTTTATCAACGTTAGAAAATGTATTGATATTGGATGTACTTTTATCAGTATTTTTCTCCACCGTTAATGGGTAATGCTGAATAAACTCAAATATGTTGTAGTTTACAAAGGGAAATCACAAGATAAGCTCCAAAATTATGATCTTATAATGACTCTTGAAGAAATATATATATTCAATGTGTTGTGATGTGATGTTTTCTATGAAAATTTTATCATAGATTTTATTATTTGTGAAAAAAGCCACCATAAATAGTTAAAACCATAAATAGTTTAGAAATAAAATGAAAAATAATTTTCTATGGATGACAAAATCCATTACAAATTAAACTCACCATAAATATCTTTTATTCACTATATTAGAGACTAATTTCAAAAAAAAATCATCTTTCATTAAAAATATTAACATTTTGAATTGATGGATTTTTATTTTTTTCTTTACAAGTATTTACGACAGAAGAGGATCCCATCACAAATAAATTTATTTATGATGTAAATCCTAATTTAATTGAAAATAATCCATTAATGTTATATACGTTTTTCCCACAATAATTATTTAGGACGAGACTCACATCCCATTGCCAATACCTCAAAATATATAGTTGTTCGTGATGAGTTTCTCATTTCATCAGAAAAAACTCAACGTTTTTAATTATTTACAAGGGTTTTCCATTTCATCTAAATTGATCTATTAGAAGAAACTATTTTACAAATTGGGTCATGATTATGATGATTAACGATCTTTTGATCTTGATAGTCAAATTATGTTAATAGTTTAAAATGGTCCAAAATAAAATAATGTACATATTGTTTCTTTAAATACAATATTTAGTAGTTCATATAATTCAAAGGGGTTTTTTTATAAGAGTTTAAATAGTTACAATGTTTGTTATCATAAAATTCTCATTAGTCAATAATTTTTTACGATACTACAAAAGAATATTTCAAAATTACTAGATAAATACTTTATCAACACTAAAATGGGTCATTTATCTTAAGAGATGATAATAGTGGGCCTCTTTTATTAGTGCTAGAGCTGTTATAAAAAGGTATTCCTTTATCTGCTCTAGAAAAAAGCTCTTAATGGTGTCCCGTTATCAATGATACATTTAGAACTGATAAATTCCAACTAGCTACAGTGTGTTGTTAAAATTATAGATAACTAAAACTTCTAATACATTTATATATGGGAAAGTTTATAATTTTATTGAAAAAAAGACCTAAAAAGAAAAAAATTCTATATATACACATTAAAAATATTTTTTGGTCTAATTATATTAGAATATTCTATCACAAACACTCAAAAACAGAAATGGATTCATTTTTTATATCACCCAACCCCCTCTCACGAACGGATGATTATGGTATCGGTTTTTGAACAAACATCCCCTACTCAATAAAATAAATCCACCCATCTATGAAAAAAATTCTTCTATTACTAATACTCTAAATAAATAAATTCAACATAAATATGAAACAATAAATTTTTAAAATGTCAAATTGAAATAAAATGATACATTTAGAGTTATACTGCTCTCACTATGCAATAGATTGATGTGTATATGATTCATAAATGTCACAAATGATTTAAGGATCATTTTCCAAATGTGTCAAGACAATCGTAATGTTATTTATTGGTTTTGAGTATGTAATGTGTCTTTTTAACTAAAATGTAAATTAAATTAGATAACTATATCTTTGAGTCATATTGGTAAAATCGTGTATCAATTCGACATGAGACTAATTCTGACGCATCACAAATAACATTTGAATCATTTTACCAATTTATCATAACAATAAAAGAACATTTTGTTGTTTTTTAGTGAGTGGAAAAAAAATTTAAACTAAAGGGTCAATTTCATACTCATTCATGCCACTTTGATTCATACCATGTACACTATGTATTAGATTGGGTTTTGGATGATTCCAACATTTCATAAATGATATATTGATCATTGTCCTATAGTATAAGATTATTCTTAATGTGTTTTAATGGGTTTAAATAGGTGATGTTAATTTTGAACTAAAATGTAAAATAAAAAAATACACTCATATAGTTATTCTTTCCACATTGTGTGTCTGATATACATTACTGTAATTCTAATTTATTAAAATTTATTTAAGGATAATGTTCCTAATGAATCAATGAAATTTGAATATGTTTTCTTAGTTTTGAGTATGTCATTTATTGATTCATCCTAAAATGTAAATTTAAAATTAAAACACACTCTTGGTGTCATACAGGTTCCATCATGTGTTGGGTTCACATGAAAATGGTTTATACACATTAAAAATGTATTTTGAGTTATTTTACTAATAAATAAAGACAATTTGATCACATTTTCTCAGTCTTTAGTGAGTGAATCTCCTTTTGAATTTAAATTTAAATTTTAAACAGGTAATTGACACTTTGAATCATACCATGAACACTGTATATCTAATTGAGTTGTTTCTGGTCCTTCATGAGAGAGTTTACTTGTTGAAAATTTACATGATGTATCAAAATAATACAAATGGGCTATCTTGGTGTTGAGTATATGATGTGTGTTTTGAACTATAATATCAATATTTAATAAAAAGGAAAATTCAGAGTCATACATATTTTATCATGGATCATATTGACATATAGATTATTCTTACACATTAAAAATGTTTTATGTATAATTTTTTATAGTATAAGTACAATTTAAATTCACATTCTTGGTTTTCATTACATCACATGTCTATTTTACTAAATTGTATTTTTAAACTTAAAACACAGACATTGATTCAAAATGGTTAGGTTCTTTATCACTTTGACATGACACTAATTCCAATATCTATAAAATTAATTAGGATATTTTTTAATAAAGAATCAACAAAATATTATGGGGTTTTCAGTTAATAGTGTCTATCACACAATTAAAAATAAATTCAAAAGTTTTAACATTTAAAAGATAGTTTAATATATATCAGGCATACCATGCATCAAATTGAGCTGAGGATGATTTATACCACTAAAAAATTACATATGGATCTTTAAACTAAATAATAAAAACAATCATAATTTTTTTCACAGGTTTGAGTATGTAACATTTGTTTTGAACTAAAATTTCAATTTTAAATAAAAAAAGATACACCAGGAGTAATACTGGTCAATCCATGTGTAATTTTGACATTAAGATTATTTTTACACATTCTAAATGAAAGAAGTATAACTCCATTAATGTGTCAAGGATATCTTAATGTGTTTTATCTGTTTTGAGTCTATCATGTGTATTTTTTTCTGAAATATAAATTTAAACTAGAACCATGCACTTTGTGTCATACTTGTCACATCATGTGTTGGTTTGACATGAGATCAACTAATAAATTCAGGAAATGGAATATTAATAAATTTAGTAATATATAAGTAGAATAAAAGTATGTTTTCATGATTTTCAGTGAGTGGAAGAAAATTTAAATAAATACTCAATTTTAAAATAATAACAGAACAATTGAGTCATACCAGGCACACATCGTATAAGAATGAGGTGTGGGTGATTCGTGCACATAAAAATGACTTATGGATAATTTTACAAATGTTTTAAAAATAAAAAATGAGTTTTTTGGGTTTCCAATTCGTGATGAGTGATTTAAACTAAAATATTAATTTTAAATAAAAATACATATTAGAGTCATACCACTCACACTATGCGTTGGATTGAAATACAACCAATTACAACATGTAAAAATTAACTTATGAGTCATTTTAATAACGAATAAAAACAATATGAATGATTTTAAACTGACTTGAGTAACTCACATTTTTTTATTGAAAGTGAAATTTAAGCTAAACACACATACAAGGAGTCATAATAGCATTTTGTGTGTCTGTGTGATGTCCAACTAATTTATGGTTCTCAAAAATGACTTCTGAATCAGTTTTATAAATTACTAAGATAATCTAATAATTTTTTCTCAATTTTTATTGAGTGAAACATGTTTTTATGTTAATTGTATATTTTTAATTGATAACAAAACTTTTGATTCAAACTTGTGAAACTGTGTATTAGATAGAGGTGTGGTAGATTCATACATGTCTCAAATGATTTATGTATTTTTTTTCCGAATGATTCAACAAAATCCAAATGAATTTTATAGGGTTTTTTTATGTGAAATGTGTTTTGAACTAAAATTTCAATTTTAAAATGAAAACACATTCTTTGAATCATAATGGAAGCACTGTGTATAATATAAGGTGAAGTTGATTCCTATATGTGAAAAATGAAATAAGGATCATTGTATTATAGATTAAAAAATATGATGTAGAGATCTCTTTTTTTGAGAGTTTCATGTTTGTTTTATAATATAATGTAAATTATATACTAAAGACATCCATTTCATGTCTAACCATTCATAGTGTGAATCATATTGAGGTGCGGCTGATTGAGGTTTTACAGATTCATACACAAGCTTAGGGAGCATCAAACTTATCACTAGATCTGATTTACTAGGAACATCGTGTATTAAATCAAGGAATGGATAATTATTACACATCACAAATAGTTTATGAATAATTCTTTTAAATTATCAAAACATTAAGAATTTTTTTTCAATTTTGAGTTAGTGTCATTTTAATCTAAAATTTCAATTTTAAACTAACATCTTAAAATTCATGTCATACTAGGAATATCGTGTATTATATTATGTTCTAATTGGTTCCTACACTTATCAAAAATATTTTCATATTTTTTAATGAATTAATCATTTAGTTTTATCAAATAATTTTTTTTTTGATAACATAGAATGTTGAATGTATTATGGAAAAAACATAAACGAGAATCATCATGAGTTTATCATTATAGTTGGGTACATAATTATTGTACATGATTGCATCATGAGTGTGTCATATCTAATCACTATCTCAATAAAAATTAACACAATATGTAATAGATAAAAATGATAAGAAAATTTTCTAAAAATAGGAGATGAAATGATGAAAAAATTCACTAAATAAATTTTAGGATTTTCCATATTCATGATTTTTGTGTACAATATGATATAATATGTTCTGTCAATTAATTTGTAAAAAAACTATTTCCACTGGTGAATATTATGGCTATCAACGGTCTAGGTAGTACTGGAAAAATATAAATAAATAAAAGATTAGTAAATATTTAAATTATATTTTTATTATCTTTTGAAATACCTATGTAGGGATGTAATTTTGTTGATATAATATGATGTATTTCAAAAAAATGAAACCTAGTAACTATAATCAATTTTATTTTTTATTTATGGACCTATATAAACATTGAGAAATATAATTTATTTGATTTCATAAGAGAATGATTTTATATATAACCAATTATTTACCTATTTATAGATTTTTATATGTTTTTTGTGCTCATGGACTATCCTCATGCCAAGATTTTGATGGTATTTAAACACAACCCTCGCATAACATAAAATCCATTAAAATATCACATAAGATGTATCAATTAATGTTTTTTTGTAAAAATTTTCAATTAGGGTGTTAAAAATTCATAAAATTCATCATTTGTTGTTATTTCATTGTGTATCCATGAAATGAATCAAGAAAAAAAATCATTCGAGTATAAAAAATTACTACAATGGGTAACCAATGATTCTTGAAAAAATGAGTATGTAATGAAATGATATAAAATATATTTTATAAGGCCATCTTGTTTATTTTTATAACATCATCATGGGTATTAAAAAGATTCTGTTATTTCTATGATTTCATTCAAACAATGTGACCAGTTTGTTCAATATTATTTCCTATTGATCTTGTTCAAAAGGGAATTGATGTAGTGCATTGATCTGAGTACGGATGAGTCCACTGTTCTTTTTGTGGGGATTTCAATTAAAATATTACTTATATAAAAGCCAAAATAAATATGAATAGTATATAGTCATACATAAAAAATAAGATAAAATTTTGGAAAAAATCATGAAAAAACAATTCATTTATATAATTAAAATAGAGATTCCTATCAATTCATACTTGGATATTTTGTTTACATTCTCAAGACCAATATAGTCTATAATGTGCTCTACATACATGTATTCTTCAAAAACAATTGTGTCTATACAACCATTTTCTAATGTTGTATCTTCTTGAATAGTTAATATAATTAAAGGGGGATGTTGTATGACTTAGGTAATGGTACATTGTAATGATATAATGAACTGGTTGGTATATCCATTAAAACATATTGATTCAGCATTCAATTTCACACCATCCCTTTGTCTGTCTTTAATAAAATCCACCAATTTAGAAATTTTTTCCTGAATTGTTAATTTATTATGGAAAAAATTGTAAAATGAATAAATTCTTATCAGAATGTATTTTTACAACATATAATGATTGTTCTACAAAATTTATAATAGCTTGATCGATTATTTGAATATCTACATCATCAAGTATAATATTTAGGTTGTTTTATGGATCACGAGCTACATGAATCCCCAATCTCGCATGATGTATTTGAAGATGTTATTTTTTGTAGAATATATCATAGAATATTGTACATATTACCCCTCAAAACAACACAATGGGTGGTTGTTTATAGTTAAAAATATCAATTGTTTTCACGATTAACAAAATTAGTACATTAATGGAATTAGTATCTTCTTGGTTCACATTACTTATAATCAACATTTAAAATATTGATTACCAATTCTGTGGTAGCTCTTTGAGGGTAAAAACGTCCCTAAATGATAGTGGGGGGTTCTTCATGTAGTGGTTATTTATTTATTCATAATATCATCGACTTATTTCCAATAACATTTTTAACATATCTGAATGGAAATTGAGATTTTTTATATATTATAAAATCAAGACTCTGCACTTCCATTTTCATATCGTTATCCCCTTTTTAATTTCTTTTATTTAAAGACTTTCAATGTTACCCCCAAAACTGAAATCTATGACGCAAACATATTATTCAAGCCACTTTAAGGCTACTGGTAGTAGTTGTTCATTTGATATTGATGATAATTATTCTTTTGTCTAAAATTGATAAAATTAAATTATAATATGTAATCATTATTATGTAACAACTATTTAAATTGAAAAAAATTATAATGTTATACTTAAACATGATTCATACACTTTTTGTGTGTTTTAACTAGTATTATCCATCATTATTTAAGCATTCATCATCCCATATAACATGATATTGAATGAAAAATTATTTGGATTTTGATTCATCACTATTCATTTAAAAAGGAATATAATTATAATTTTTTATGTCCCATACAATAACTACCATATACTAAAAATGATTACAATTTCATCCAAGTTAATTGTACCCCATCCTTGATATAATATATATTTATTTTGGTTTTTCATCTTATTATATATTTTCCACACAAAATTATTATTTTATAAATTAATTATTTATAATAAATGTGATTAATACATGTTTTCAAAAAAAATTATTACCTGTCACAATGTACCAAAAAATATGTCTCCTTGTAATGACTAAGAAATATTCCATAAGATTGTTAGTTTGTCATTTGTTCATACTTCTATGGTGGTTTCAGGTATAGTTTCCTTTCATTATATTTGAGATGATTCTTAGTATGAATTTTTTAAAATCCTATATAAAGTTTTACATTTATAATTAAAAAAATTATTTCAAGATTCATTTACTATAAATGCACTATTCAAGTTACAATAAAGAATAAAGTAATGTTTCACTATAGTAATTTTATTAATATAATGAAATTACATCATAATGTAACTCTGTCCACTTCCTTAATTAGTAAACTAATAATAGGTAAAACATTATTCCATAAATATACATCAAATGTAATATACATGAGAGTGTTGAGACCAATGTAACTACTTAGTATATCCTTGTTGGGGTTGATAGGATAGATGCTTGTATTCTATCCGACTAGGAATTCAATGCCTTTTTTTCTCACCTTAATGATATTTTCATCCACCGTCATGTTATAGTGCTCTTATTTTTTATGGTTCATAGGTTTTTCACCATATACCATATCCTCCGCATCAAAAATGAAAATAATTTGTTCCTCTATATTTGTAGCATCTTCATTTGTAGATGATTATAGTTAATCCTTATTAGGAGGACCGATATGTTGAGGCACATGTTGTTCTATAGTATCAGGATTATTGGAATGTTCAGAAGTCATTATCAATAGAAGTGGTGGAAATTATAATTTAGATTTTTTAAATAAATTAGTTAATAGATAATAATATGTAGTCACACAATGTATATAACAATAAAAATATAACATGATATGTCAAATTTTTTTTTTATATTTATGAATACATTTATCCCTCAATCAAGTATTACAATCACATAATTTTGGTCTCCTCTTATAGTAAAGACCTGTTAAAAATTTGGAATACTGATATATTATTTTGATGTGCCGATAAAAGGGGTTTCCTATGTGGAATTGACATTATAACCTTTATTTGTTTTATTTAATTACTGATTAATTGAAAATTTCTTTTTGGAGAATCTAGAAAAAAATACATATAATACCTATGGTCCCATTGTAAACAATTCATCTTTTTACCTTTCATTACTAAAATTCACTTTTATGAATATCAATTATACTATTTTAACATCACTCAATTTATCAACCTTGTTTCACTAATAATTAACACCTGTAATGTTGTATAATATAACTCCCATATATGTTTGATGATGAAATATATGATATATTCACATAAATTTGTTTTTTTCCACAATACATGATATTGTATCAATGTATCCACAAGTATAACCACATAATTATATATGGTACTATATTGACTATTATATTATTTTTTTAATGTTTAATGATTAATTATATTACCATTATAAGATAATACAAGAACACTTATTACCCTGGATGTCTATCAAAGACATTTTAAAATTGAATTTTTATTTTTAGTTGACATCATAAAAATATTTTCTCAAAACCACGTTATAAATATTTTATTATGATTATTTGATATCCATCTTTTTTCCCTTTATCGAATTTAATGCCTTTGAATTAATTTTTGGTTTTCAATATATCATGCAATACAAAACCTAGTATGAAGAAATAACGTGGTCCTTACTCTGAATCTAAAATTTTAACTGTGATAACATCAATTCATGAAATGTTTTCAACCACATGCTTCCTAGTGAGAAATAATTTTTTGTAGACCAATGCTTTCTAAATCTGACCGGTAGTCGAAACAAAATTCAATATCTTCCCTAAGAACATATATCTCTAAAATATTACCTTTTTTCTACATTGGTTTTTGAAATACCCTTTCAAAAACATCAAAAACCATTAAATGGGGTATATCCATATATAATTTATTGGATCACATAATCGAATATCTCTTTATATGTGAACCATTATTTTAAAGAATTTTAAGAGTAATAACATCTCTAGTTCACATAATATGGAATCAATTTCATCTTATATAGTTGTAAATTTGAGTAGGTGTTTAACAATGCTGCATATGCTATGAAAAAGTAAAAATAAATGGTTAATGTTATTTTAGACCATTTAATTTAAAATAATCCATTATGATTATATAATATTTATATAATTGTTAACCCTCTAAAAAAATATATTATTTATGAAATATCTAAACTGATATGTCACTTTCATTGAAAGTGTGTATGTATCTAGAGGTAGAGCATTTCATTTTGCACTCTTCACTAGAGCCAACACTTCTGATATTCCCATGTTAATCATGTACAACCAATCCATAATTCTATAAATTGATTCTTAAGTGAATTTAGTATCATATTGATGAAATCATCACATATATTTTATTGAAATATTTTACATCATGAAAACTTGTGCAGTATAAAAAATTCCATTATAGTAATTCAAAAAAACTAATCACTTTTTTCAACCTAGTTTTTGAAAAGTTTTTAAAAAATGATTATTAAAATTAGTGTATTTTTATTTTACTTTCTCAAATAGTTGATCATATTATAGTGAGACAGTGTTGTAAATTTTTTTGAACTCCCATTTAAAAATTTAAACCAAGATCTCTACTTATTTAACTATAGTATATATATGTGATTTCTTCGAAACACGAACTTCAAGGAATGTTTAACCCTAATTGACTATGTACCTTTTTCAAAAATGGTAACACCATGAGTTCCTTTAATGTTATATCATTACATTATTCCATAATAAAGATTGTCATTTATCATCCTGTACAACATGGCACTCAACATGAAATCTTATTTTTTTTTTGAATGACACAACATAAATCCAAAATCACATAATAATTTAAAATTATTTATCAATGGAACCAAATAAACATTAATGTCATCACATGGTTGTTTCGTTCTAGATATAATTATATATGAAATAATTTATTTTATTTCCAATCCTAACAATGGTGTAATGTTATAATTTACCAACAAAACTAATCATTTTTTATGAGTGTTTATTTGAAATGAAAAATGATTCACTCCTACTATATATAGTGTAAAATGATATTTTATTTGATCATTTCCAAATTTAGGATACTCATGATCAATTTTCTTCCACGATAGAGTGTTTATAGAGTTATTAAGTTTCCAATATTTATTTATTGCATATAAATGTTACATAATGTTTCATCGTGTCATATAACTTCTATGTATGTTCCTAAACTATTGAATGATTGGAATGCACTATACAACTTTTATAGAACCCAATTTATCTTTCCTGAATCAAGAAGTACCACACTTATAGAATGTTTATGTAATTTTTGGCCCTTTAGAAATAATATACAATCATTTAGATATATATTTTTTCTTCCATATATAATACCCATTGATAATATATTTCATTGGGAATCATGTGATCTTCCTGGAATCTCATTATCTTCTTGGAGAATATCATTAAAGAAATAAAGCTACTTAGTAAAAATAGAATCAATCTAACTTTTTCCATATTTTTTTTAAGTAGATTATTTATGATGGACTATAATTTATACATATTACAAAAATCATACAATGGATTTATTTCATAACTCTTTAAGTTCTCAAAAAAAAATTGTAATATCATGATGTTTATCTTCAAAAAAAATTGTCAATTCCTCAATAAAATCTTCAAAACCATTCAAACATGTTATCACATCCTCAATATGTTATTCATCATTTAAAACACTTTTATTCATATTAGATTTCCCAAAAGAATAATCTTATCCAAGTCACTATCTACATTCATTTTTCTTATATGTTTAAACTATCATTTTATGATAATTCTATTCTATGACCAATCAATTGTACTTATAACTACTCTGGACCAATTAATCTTAAATAACAACAACATAAAACTATAAAATTTATATGTGAAGATTTATATTCATGATGGTTTGAAAACTTCTTGATCCATTTACCCCTTACTCATAATCGTCTTTCAAATTTATTGAATATATCCTCTTTCAATTTGTATCCACCCTATTTGATGTGATAATATTACTATTTAATAAAATAAGTAAATACACAGTAATTTTATTCTTGGAAGCTATAAAACTACATTCTTAAATAATAATTTATTATAAATTAGGTAATTATTATAATATAATAAGTGTTAGTTGATGGGTATTTATATAGATTATATTTTCTCAAAGGGTCCCTTAGAAAACCAAGGATAAAAAAAATTATTTAATTACAAACAACATGGAACTCAAAAACATTACATTTCTAAAATGAATGTAAAAAAATTATAAAAAAACCCAAGATGCATAAAAACCCATCACTATCACCATAATAATGATTTAATGAGTTATGTAAAAATTTATATAACATGAAATGATTTTAATACAAGTTATATAGGAAATTATAATTTTGAAGGACTACAAAATTTTGAAAATACCTTTTGGAGAATCAATGTTAAAGAACAATATATAATGAACAAGTTCAATATATATAATTTTAGTTCTTAAACAACCCTTTATCATTACATATGTATGGATTTATAAATTTAAATACCGCTCATCTCATTGAAGATTTTATAACATAATTGTGTGAATATATGAAATATTGTATCTATATTGGTTTCTATATATTTTTCATTTTATTCTTTAATTTACGGGAAATGAATAGAATTATTACTCACTTTGGTAAATCATTATGTCATTTTTATGAACCACAAAATCCTTTGAAACACAATCAAAAAACATTAAACGAATTCCGGTGCCATTAATTATTATATACAAATGTATATAATCAAGAAGATAAACCAATGTATAATAATCATCATGTTTTTCAATAGGATGGATTTCAAAAATAGTGCATGATTCGTGCATCACAATGCTCTTTGTGTTGGACTGATTCAGTTAATTATGTTGGAATTTGAGAAATTATATATCTAGTGTAAGAATATTCATAATTTTTTTTTCTGATAATGTATGATTTCTAGGGTTGTGATGTAATAAATATATATGATGACATGTAAGAAACTGATTCCATGAATATCTTGGTTATATCATAACATCAAAATCATTCATACAATTTATTTTTTTAACAAGAATCGATGTGAAAAATCCATATTTTCATGCAATATAACATTTTTAAAATATAAAACAATTAATTGTAAATATATAATTTATATGTTAATAATATTAAAAAATATAAAAAAATTTATTGAAAAAATATAAAAACGTACTAATACGATAATAAAATAAAAGGATTCTGGTCAATATTTAAAAAAAATAATGAATATAAATAATGAATATGAGTATAAGTATAAAAATTAAAGTGAAATAAATTTTATAAAGTTATATAAATATAAAAATTTTGAACAATTCATAAAAAATAAATTATACTCAATTCATAACTCTTATAAAATTTACAAAAAACTTATGATGATATTATAATGATTCCGGTACTTATACCCCCTTAATGGAAAAAATAGGAAAATTAATTTATTTTAATTGATGGGAGCATGAGGGATACTTGTAACCAAGTTATAATTAACATATGTGCCTATAAAAAACTATATTGACTTCTCATTTATAGTCACTATCTTACACGATACATGAAAATGGTATTGTGCTTCATATATCGGAGCCCCATGTAATTAGATTGAGAAATAATGATGAAAGGTTGAAAACTAATATCACGGTGAGGGATTTGGTAAACCAAAAATTGTGTAAGGAAAAGAATATTTTGGTATAATTTTCTTCGTACGTTATGAATAAAATATATAAATATATGATCATCAGAATAGATTTAAACTAATTAATAAATTCTTATAGAAATAAGGTTTTTAAAAAAATTATAAAATTATGTTTTGTATAAAAATATATGTTACAACCCCATCCCATTAGCCCATATCTAGTTCCTTGTACAATTACATTGGAATAAGTTATATGGATTTACATCCCAATTTTCTAAATACATTAGTGGTCTTGGTAAACTAGATAAATAATTGAAATTTATATTTCATTTAAAATAAAACATAAAAAAATAATTTTATTTTATAATTACATTATTTTTTTCATATCCATGAATATGTTTCATAAACTACCTTTTCATATACCATGAAAAATAAAAAGCATGGGGTGAGCTGTAATTCTAAGAAAGGATTAGTGTAGAGTGGAAGCTATAAATAAATAAAAAATAATAAAAATTAGAATATAAATAACAAGAACATATATCATTAAATTAATAACATGGGAATGATATGGAATGAATAAACAGTGACCGAATAAATCTAAATAATTAATCATATTATAATGAAACTAAACCATGGATATTATAACTCATCAAATAATAATATAGAATATCAATAATTGAATTAATTTGGATAGAATGCATAATGATGGATATCTCAAGCATACTATAGAGGTTTAATTTCAACAAAACCAATAGTTTTAGGGACATATGATAAGAATATGATATTATTAAGGCTTTATGGAAAGAATCTAATGCCATCAAGGTGTTATGTTGATATCTAATAAATTTGTAAGGCATTAACCAAAACCATATATAGTTTGGCTCTTGAAACAAGCTAAAACATCGAGGGGAGTTCAATTATTGGCGCCCAACCCAGGTAATACATATCCTATGAATTCTTTATATATTGAAATATATATTTATTTCATAAAAAATGTATGCAATCAAATATCATAATAGATTAATGGTTTCAAATTTATCATCATTTATTAAATAAATTAAATAACATTCAATGTAAACAAAATATGAGAAAATGATATGTTATATATTAAATAATAATATACATAAAATCATAATATGTATATTTAAAATAATGTTAATTTGCAATTAAAATTTATTATAAAATACTGATTATTTTAAGATAACCATAACAATCACAAAAGTAAATGAGATTGTACAGTATTTCATAAAAATTAGTAGTTTTCAAGTGAAATCCCATTCGATAAGATAATTAAATATGAAATATAAAATACCACAAAATATGAATTAATTGGGATATTACATGTTAATTAAGAAGTATATAGACCATATAAAAATGTAGTGTATAAAAACAAATTAACATCAATGAAATGTAAATTGACACAAAATCCCTTACCTAATGCTACATTTTAGGAATAAAGAAATGTAAAATCTTATTTAGTGCTTTAAATCATGTTATTAACTTATTAAAAATAATAATAGAATTTATCATAAAATAAATATTTCTTTTATAAAATATCATAATCCATTCATTAATAACATTTCATTATTTTCATTATTTAAGGTGTTACTTTCCTTGTTTTCTCTAGCATGTTCCACCAAGAAAGATCTATTTATAATTCATATTAGATAGTTACAAAATCTGAAAAATAATACTCTTGACTAATTATAATATTTATATATAAATAATAATTTTAAAACAAATCATGAATGATGGTTACATGAAAATTATGTATATTGGGATCATGGAGATAGGAGGCCTTATGCACGCATGAGTAACGCTATCAATTTTTAAGTAATCATTTTAGAAATGAGTTAAATAATATTTCATCTTTAAATAAATATAATAATATAATTAATACAATAATATATATATATATATATTATTCATGTGGTTTAGTGAAGAATAATTAGTCACATCGCTTCATTATGGTGGTAATCCACACATACACAAACAACGCTACCGACTTGAATTGAAAAAATAAGTAAGACATCAAAATTATATATTATCTTTATAAAATGATAAATATGACATTAATATAAGAATTATGTAAATTATATCACATATAATCATTAAAATTATTTCTTATCAACTTCTATGTAAATCATTATTGGAAGCAGAATCACATCGCTTTGTGAGGAATTAGTCTACCGTACACATGAAAGACGTTATCCTGACTCCTATTAAGTTAAAAGTAAAGACATATATATGTTATAATGAATAAAGAGGTATAATAAGGGAAAATATATATATATATTATACATTATATCCATCATAATACTCAACCTAATGATGTGGTACTGAAAAAACGAACGACATTGGGTTATGAGGCATAAATATGTCATACACATGAATGATAATTTCATAAAAAAATTAATGAATGTGGAGATTATTTAAGGTCATTAAATAAATAATGAACATCCAAATATATAAACTAACTGATTCCATGATAATGTAATTGTTTAAGAAAAATTTTAGTGTGGTGGATAAATAAATAATACAATGATAGTCGTTGGAAAACATCATCTCTTCTTCAGATATCATCCATTTGTTAGAACTAAACCCTTACAAGGTTGGTTTTATACAAAAAATTATTAAAATATATTTTTTGTAGTTTTAATGTTTTTCATCATGGTTTGGATTATAAAAATAGATTATTATGTGTGAATAAGTGATGGGAGTGAGTTCTCTTTTAATGTTAAAGAGATACGGCATTCAGGTAATTGGTGATAAATATTCACTTTTGGGTAGTCAATATTACATAAATGAGATCCAGTGATAATAATTAATGGAATAACTAGAATATATGTTCATGGAAAACATCATACACACAATTATATAAAAAATTTTAAATTATTCTTACCCTTAGCTACTAATTTTACATATTTTTACAATTTTGAGGTATCACTACGATATATAATTTTATAACCTATGTAATTTCTCCATTATAGAGAAATTAAAGTGATAATTATTATAAAATTTAGACCCACTGATTATAAATATGATATCTAGTTTATATAATAAAAATATAATTTTATTTGGAAATTAGTTTTTACATAAGAACATATAATACACAAAAAAGAAAACTATTACCCTAACAACACTTACAATGTTTTGTATATTTATGGATCAATATGGTCATTTTAAAATATAAATTATCCATGAAATGGATATATTTTTTATTTATTATCATTTAAAAATAAATTTATAAATATTTTTTTCTCATTATAAATCACTATATAATATTTTCAATTATTAAAAATTGAAATTAATGTCAATTTTAAAAATATTTATTTAATTTTAATTTAGAAATAACTATAAAATGGTTGAATTTTTATCTATATTTTTCACACAAGTGTAACATGATATATAAATCTAAAAATTTAATATATTAAAATAAATCATTCAATTTATTCAGTTTCAATATTTTTTATTTCATTTATTGTAGATAATTATTAGCTAAATAATTACTGCTATAGTGTTTCTTGAATATTATTTATTACAAATTCACCTATAAAAATTAAATATATATTTTTAGGTGGTGTAAAAAGATTTCTACTTCCAAGTAATATATAAAACTGAAAAAATATTGTTTTTGTCCCATTCTCGATAAATTATAGATATTAAAATGAATAAATTAATCTTGTTTGTCTGTTTATTTACTTAACTAATTATATTATTCATATTCAAATTAATGTGGAAAATAATTTGAATATTTGATGAAATAATTTATTGAATATCTAAATAGACTCATTAACTAAAATCAAGATAATATTTTAGGTAATGTTTTTTCTTTTAATTCTAGTTTAATCACCAGTAAATCAATTTTTTCCTAAAGCATATAATTTAATTTTTTACTTAATTTATGATTGCTTTTGGTAAAAAAATAATTCCAGTTGATTAACTAATATAAATTATTAGTTTTTAAAATATCGAATCTATTATTCTGAATTAAACTCTTATAATATGATGAATTTCAAATTAATCCCAGAGACACAATGACAAAGCAGAGGTTTTAATAAAAATGGTCAAAAAATTGAGATTCGTTTATAACTAAATTAAATATAAAAATGAATAAATTAAAATAAATAAGATAAATTTATATATAATTGAACTTATATTACTTTAGAACCGATTAAATATATAATTTTATATTATAATTTATTTAAACAAAATGTAAGTTTGCAATTAAATTTTATTATTTTTCACTCCTTATTATAAAATAATATTCCTCCAAATTATCAATTCAATAGAAACTAAGATAATCTTGGTATTCCAAATTAAAAAATAAAAATTATTTTTTCAAATCATGTTACTAAATATCATAAAAGTTAGTTTTAAATTTTGTGCACTGGACATGATTAAACCATATGTTAAAAAAATATAGTGTTTTCTAAAATATTTATTTTTCAATTAAATTATTCATATTATCATTAAATTAATAATAAATGTGTGCAAATATATATATTTATATTGTATTTAATCCTATTAATTTACACATTTCCAATGGATAGGCTATAACAATCATATTAAATAATAATATTAATTGTATATTTTAATTTGGTAAAACTCGTAATTGTGTATAACGTATGCTAAAATAATTGTTGCATTCATTTAACGATAATAACAATAGAGTGTTTCAGAAATTATATTTTCTAAAAAATTTTAATTTTATAATTTATTAGTGTTATATATTCCTCACCTTAAATAAATTGTTTTAACCCAATTTAATCTTGATATAAGTAATAAAGTGATTGAAATTTGAAAATTTAGTTGTTGAAAAACACACATCATCAAAGGGATTATAAAACAACCTCTTAAAAAATGAAAAATAATTTAAAAAAGTCTTATATAATAATAAAAAAATTGATTTCTTGGTGGGATAAAATTAGATGTAAATGAAAGCATGGACATGAAAGGGGAAAATAACTCCCAAATACTAATGGATAGTGATAAGAAACATTAATCATAAGAATATTAGTGATCTATAGAAGGATGATGACAAAAAGAATAGTATCCAAGTGACTGTGAAAATTTCATTTATATTATAATAAATGATGGTAATTTGATAACATCTTATATTAATATCATACTCAAAAAGTTTTGGAATTTATTAAACTCACTATGAATAAAAAGAAATATACATACTTGATACATTTCAAATTTATAATAAAAATTTATTCCTTTGGATATGAATAGTTAAATTTTACATTAATCAAATTATTTATGAAATTCATACCCCAAAATTAATTTTTTATTCATGATGCCCTTAAGATCACTTTTAAATTATTGTAAAATCCTTAAATAAGGGACAATCAATTCCATCCGTCTCAAACTAATTTTCAAAACAAATATAGTTATCACGAGTTATCTATTGTGCATAAATATTAATATATCAAAGTATTGAATTAATATTTAAAACATCATCCAATGTTAATTTTAAACAAATTTATAAATTTCTATCCTTACAATCCTTCCAAAATATTAAGATCTATAACAGTACAAAATGAGGTTATTGAATTTCACAAATGAACATCTAATTAATTATTTTCAAGGTAGTTAATACTATCCAATTGAATTTATCCATATAAATAATTTATTTTTCCCAATATATATATTTCAACATTAGAAACATAATAAGGGTAATTTTTACTAAATCGCATGTCTACCATGATGTTTAACATTCCACTAAATAATTTTTCTGGGAAATCAATACCATTTATCATATACTTTAAAATATTTATTAAAACATTATTGTAGTTAAATACTAATAGATTTTATAATTCTTACAACTAAAATATCTAAGATATATATAATCTTATTACCTAAATAATGAGTCAAAACATAAGAAAATTGATCATTCCACTTCATCATTTGTAACAATACAAGCTCCACATTTATCACTTAGCTATAATTGATCTATATTCTATTTGTGGTAATGAAAACTATTAGATGATTTTCCCATATCCTTATAGTTAAAGCCTCTAAAATTATAATAATTCAATTTTCAATCAAAACCATGATCATGGTTGCATTATTATCTACAAATGAAGAAAAAATTACTTTAATTTAATCTATGTACCAAGGTGTATCGTTACACAAGTTTTACATGTTAGAAAATCATTCTTTACCTTCTCAACTTTATCTACCATTTTTTTAATTGTCCTATTCATCTCTTACATACCATTGAAACCATAATTTTTGGGGGAATCTTTCTATATATTAATAGAACCTGACCCAATTTCCTCATACGGTGATAATATTGGGAGACTAAATCCCTTTGGATAAATTTCTTAATTCCCTCAATAAAATGATCAAAAATTATCCATTGATTATGTACATAGAAAATATCATGCATTTCTAACCTTTTAATGTTGTATTCATTCATAGAAACATTTACCACCAGTTTCTATATTATACCTAAGAAATATCATTCCATATCCACTCGTTTATCATGATAAAAATATTTTTCTATGAGGGTTACCTTGAAATCATTATACTTAATAGTTGTTTTTTACTTCACATCCTTATTGTTCTGAATCAATAACATTCATTGATTAGCTTCTGCTGCGAGAAAATAAAATTTAATGAAAACTTATTCCATTTCTATTCTTCCTAGAGAATTATATATAATATCTATCTAAGTAATCCATTTATAACCAAAATATATATTGTTGGTCCCATTTAATAACTAAGGTTACTAATGCATGAAGTGGTCAAACATTTTTATTCAATATAGTGTAACCAACGGAGCTTATACAAAAAAAAATGTTATTACTCTTAACCTGAGTTAATTGACCCAACATAGTTACAAATTGATTATTTCTAGAACATCTCCACATCCACCACTATTATCATTACCTAAAGTGAAATCCTTTAATATAGTATTTTAATTGATATTGTTCACATTCCTTCTATTATGATCAGTTTCTAAATAATGGAATACATATTATGAAATCATAACATTATTAAACAAAATTTATAACACCCAAGCTAGTGAAACAAAAAACATATATAGTTTCATAATTTAAAATATGTTTTCATTGGAAATATATTTATTTTAAACTACTTAATAATGGATTTGGGAAGAAAATTTAAATTATCCTATTCATATCTCTAGAGAGTGGAAATCCATGTTGATGGTAAGACCCATTATTGGGTATCAGGTAATTCTCAATTCAAGAATGGCTCACATTTTTTAGAGTTATTACCCCTAGGTAAATCAATTACATAACCATGTATCTTTTTATTATCAAGATATTAATTTATTTCTTACAAGAACCACCTAATATATACCATTCCAAAACTATAGGATGTTATTCTAACTTATCCACATTCATTAATCTATGTTTTCCAAAATTTAGTTTCCAAATATTCTACTAATCCTTCTCTAATTCCAATTGACAGGAGATTAACATGAGATTACAAAATATAGTTCCTTCCACCATTACAATGGAATATGATACAAGGATTCACACCCTGAAAGACCAAATATTTTAATAGTCTATGTAAACTATATACATAAATGAAATTTAAATTAAAATTAAAAATGTAAAATATATAAAGATTTTTATTTTAGAATTTAATTTTCCCTTTAAAATATCTTTTTTATATCAATCACATAATAATTCCTCTTATTATGTGGAAAATAAAATATATGAAAGCGGTGAGCTCAGATTATTAGTAAGGGTATGTGTACAATGATTTATATGCATAAATAAGGCCTTTTATAAATGGGATGAAAATTAATTGAAACAAAAAATCATTAAATTAATTAATTGAGAGTAATAACGATTAAATAAAAGGTGACCAAATAATTTCATATAAATAATCACATCATCATGAAACATAACCATGGATATTTTAACTAATCAAATAATTTCATGGAACGTCAATAAGAGAATTCATAATGTTGAAATTCATAATTATTGATCTATAATACTTGTTATCAAAGATTAATTCCATGTCATCACACAAAATCATGTCATTAATGCAAGAATCGAATACCATAAATTCATCATTCCATGAATCTAATACCATCAAGGCTTTGTGCCGAAATGTAATAAATGGGAAGGCCACCGTGGAAACAATATCTAGTTAGTCTCTTGAAACCTACAAATTCATCGAGGAGCATACATAATGATGTTCCCAACTTGTTTAATGCATGTCCACACCATTACTCAATATTGAATAATCTATTTAATTAATAAATAGTGTGACCTATCGATATATATATATTTTGAGAAATTATACAGATTTATCAATATTTATCTAGTTAATAAAATTACTTTCAAAGTAAATATTTTTTCTAAAAATTTTATATATATTAAAAAATAATTATACACATCACAAAAGAATTTTTATATTTAATATTAATTTAATTTCCAATGAAATTTTATTACTATAAAGTGATTGTTTTTAGAGAATGTTAATAATCACAAAAGAAAATGAGACTATACAATTACTTTTACACCATGGTAATTTTCATGTCAAATAACATTGGATGAGATAATTAAAATTGAAAATTATTATCTATATAATTATGAATCAATAATGATATTACATATCATTGAGATAGTATATACACCACATAAAGGTTATTTGGTCAATAATAACAAATAAGTATCATGGATTTGTAAATTGAGACAAAATCCGTTACGATATGATCCTTTTTTGGTTGAACATGAATTAACCAAATTTATACTAGACTAAAACATATTAATCACATATTAATAAATCATATTAATATTTATAAGATAATATATCATTATTATTTTTACAACTTATTACTTGTTCATTAATTAAATTTCAATATTTTCATTGTTTTGGGTGTTAATCGCCTTGTTTTATCATGTGTGTTTGGTGATGAAAGTTCTTGTTCTTTAATATATTATATTGTTGTTAAAAATAAATAACAATAATGATGAAATAATAACAATATTTATATATCTATTATACTTTTATAACAGAATCATGATTTAAATTAATGTCAAATGAATTATATTAAGATCATAGGAATTGTACATTATACATATGTAAGAGTAATGTTTTCTAGATATCAATGATCATTATGGGAATGAGGTGAGTAATATTTCATACATATATAACTATAATAATATCATTAATACCATATTATATACACACACAGACTTATATATATATATATATATAATTACTTTGGTGTGGTGTTGAAAATAGTGTCATATCACTTCATGAGGGCGTAGTCCATAAATACACGAATGATATAATCATCTTCTATTAAGTGAAATTGTAAGAAAATAAATTGATATATTATCATTACAGAAAGATAAATATCTGATTAATAAAAATATTATCCCATTTTTCTTAAAACATAATCATTAAAATTATTCCTTATGGCCTAACATGCAATGTGTTAGTGAAAGATGAATCACATTGCTTCATAGAGGAGTATTTTTTCGTGCATACGAGCGATGTTTTTGGGTCTCATATGGAATGGAAATTAATAAGTTATATAGATGATATAATAAATAATAAAATAATAACATATGTATATATATATTATTTATATATTTATATCTATCATAATACCCATCATTGAGGTTGGGTAGTGGAAAAAACAAACGACATCAGTTTGCGGGGTGGTGGTTTGTCGTACACACGAATGATGATTTTGTAACCCATTTGATGGAATTATAGATTGATTTGGGTCCTAAAAATATTATAAAAAATCCAAATATATTAAATATAATAAGTATATCATTTCATGGTGTTTTAATTATAATAGAGGGAGGTGGAGAAAGAAAAAATTATAAATGCTTGTTAAACAAAATTACCTCTTCTTCATATATCATCCTTTATTTTGATCTAAAATCTTCCTATGTTATCTGTATGCCCAAAATATGTAATATAGGATGAGTAAAGGGATTTTTGGATGTTTTTGAGCACGTTTTGGAGTTCAAAATTAAATTAATTGTTTTAATATGTGAGGGGAGAAAGTTACATTTTTATAAATGAAGTGGGGTGGCATTCTTGTAAATACTCAAACGTATTCACAATCGGTGGTCAATATTACCTAATACATCACTAAAATTTAAAATAAATGGAATTTTAGATTATATTTGTAGTTAACACTTCCACAAAATAATAAAACACATGTTTTATACACTATATATTTAATTTCTATGTTTCCCCAATTTTACAATTTTGGGTTTCAACTACTGAAACTAATTTTCTACTATATATATTTTATCCATGAAGGATAAGTTAAAGTGATAATTAAAATAATATTTTTACACATTTATTTTCAATATTAAACATTATTTTTATCATAATAATTCTATGAATGTTGGAAATTATTTTTAGAATAAGAGGATAAAATGCACACAAATACTACTTTAATTGTAACCACTCTATCAATAGTTTTTACTATTTATAGGTTAATATTTTCATCATGAATGATTAATTGGTCCATTACTGGGCCATAATTTATTTTTATATAAATTGATAATTCTTTTTGATTTATGTAGTGCTTTTTAAATCTTAAATTATTTTAAAAAAATCATTTATCATAAAATAACATTCATGATAATTTTGATATTATTTGTTTACATTGAAATTAAAAATATAAATCAAATGATGTATTTTTAATATATTAATTTAAATCCAGTGTAACATGATGTATTAATCAAATGAATTAATGTAAAAAAATAATTTATTCAATTTACCATGCATTTATTATTTTTATTATGTTATTTTCATTATATATATATATAATTATTTCACTTGTGTTTCATAAGAATTTTATGTCACTAATGCATCTCTAAATATAAAAAAAAAATTAAGATAATAACAGAAATTCAGTAATATTTAAATTTAATATTTATAACTATAAGAATTTTTTTAAATCCAGAACTATTATAGATATCATAATTAAGAGAAGAAACTTTTTTTATATATTTCATTACAAAACATAATATGGGGGTCATATTCCAATTAATGTGGACGGTAATTTCCATATTTCATTAAATATGATTTCCAGGTTCTAAATAAATTCATTAAAAATAAATAAGATAATATTTAAGTCATGTTTACTCTTATCATTATATTTTAACCACCACCTGGGTTAATCAATTTTTTCTTTACCACGATAATTAATTATTATTAAATTTTCTATTTATTTTGGTAAAAATTAATTTTTCCATATTAGTTAGTATATTTCAATCTAATTCTAAATATTAAATCCATTATTTAAAATTCAACTCACCAGATGTCCGAAATTTAAAACTAATCTCGAAGATGTTATGAGAATGATTTTTTTTTAAAGAAAATGTTTAAAATATGAAATTGGTCTCATTTATCAATTAATTCTGAAAATGATTTAGTTGAACTAAATTGGATTAATTGATATATAATTAAACTAAATTTTCATTAAATTATATTAAAAATATAATTTAAAATTATAAATTATTAAAATGAAAAGTCTATTTTCTATTAAAATTTTTTATTTTTCACCACTCATTAAAATATGAAAATTGTCATTAAAATCCCAAAAATTCACTATAAGATGATTTTTTTTCCTATTTCTAAAATTATCATAATTTATCTAAGAAAATTATAAATAATTTAATTAATATTTTGGAATTGTTTGTATGTGTGACTAAAATATAAGAAATAGGTGAGCTCTGATGCTCATTAGAAGAAAGTGTAAAAACTCTCTGAATAAATATTGAATAATCAAATAATAAAGGTAAATAATTGAAACACATTCCATTAAATTAATAAAATTATCATAATAAGGTAGGAATGAAATGGGATCAACTAATTTCAAATCAAAAAATGCATAAACATGAATCTTAACCATTCAAATTATAACTAATTGAATAATAACATTGAATATCCATTAATGAATTCATAAGGGTTGAATGAATAATGATGGATAACAAAAACATACCAGAAAATATTCATACAAAGACATATAATAATATCAATGATTAATTCCAATAATCCAACACTAGAATTTCATTGGGACAAGAATCTAATACCGGTAAGGCTTCAGGTTGACATCTAACAAATGGGTATGGCCTCAACAAAAACCATATCTTGTCTGTATCATGAAACCTGTCATTTCCTCGATTAGATTACATTATATTTTTACCAACCAATTTATTTCATGTCAAAATAATTCTTCATATATTGGATAACAGATTTTATTTATAAATAATGTGCCTTATCAAATATATGTGCGGACTAAAAGATACAGATTTATCAATATTTCCCTAGCTAATAAAAAATTTCTTTGAAAGAATAATATTTAAAAATAAAATATAGTTTAAAAAATAGTAATATCAATCATACAATAATGTGTTTATTTAGTTTAAATTTAATTACAATTAGAAAATGATTTAAAAAGTGTTTGTTTAAGATAATTTTAAAAATCAAAAAAGGAAATGATATTGTACAATATGTTTTACCACTCCGTAATTTTCAAGTCAAATCCTCTTAGATGATATTATTCAAATTGAAACATATAATACCAATATTTAATAATTAATAATTTTATTTATTATCAATGGGGAATTATTTACACCACATAAAAATTAATTGGTGATTAAAAACAAATAATTTCTTAAGGGAATGTAAATTTGGTAATATTACAATACACTCCCTTTTTGGTTTCAAGTGATTTCATACCCTATATACAATTTATACACATGTTATTATCTAATTATAAAAAATATTAATATTTATAACAATGTAAATGGCCCTTTTAAAACATCTTTATACCCATTCATTAATAAACATTCATTATTTTAATTGTTTCATGTGTGAATTGCCTTATTTTATCATTCATGTTTTATGAAAAAGGAATCATTTCATGAAGATATTATTTGTTTATATCATCCTAATTATAGTAATTAAAATGTAATTTTAATATTTATACATCAATTAAGCAATTTAAAACTATAAATGATTATAATTATGAAAAATAATATAAATTATAATCATAGAGATGGTATGTCATACATACGCAATACTAATTTTGTCTATTTTTCAATGGTCATTACAGAATTGAGGTTACTAGTATTTTCCTTTTCATAATTATCATAATATCATTAATACCATATAATATACTTATATATACCATTAAAGTGTTTTTTATGAAAATAGAGTCACATTGCTTCATTAAGATGATACTCTACATGTACTCGAATGACGTTATCTTCATTAGTTAACCAGAGAAACATGAAAAATGATATATGTTTTTTCTATATTGATATATATTTCATAAATATATTAATTATTACATGTATATCACATATAATAAATATCATTATTCCCTATCACCTTAAATTTAATGAGTTAGTGAAATATTAATCACATAGCTTCATGTGGTGGTAGTCCTCCGTACACAAGATCAATGTTATCGAATCTCATATGGAATGAAAAGTAATAATTTATTGAATAAACAATGTGATATTTTGTTTTTACATGTTTTATATCTTCTGATAACTAATATTTTTTAAATGTATTTTTTTATAAATAGGTTAATATTCTTGAATTTTCTAACCTAAACACCATTGGAATGGAAATGTTTTTTCATAAGAAAGGTATATTATAGAAACAATTTATCAAAAAGAGTAGAATCATACAAAGAAAATGATATATATTGGATGTTTTTATTTTTTAAAATAATAGATCCTAGGTCCATTAAGAAGAATTTCTAGTATTATACGACTTTTTGTTGATCAGAATATCAAATATTTCTAAGAAAAAAAGATATAATGTTGTAGAAATGGTTGAATAAAGAAATTGATGTTAGGTTCTTGAACGTTCATTGAATTTTAATCATAACCCAGAAGATGATTTTATATAAATTATGTTATTATAAATCATAATAAAGAATCAAGATATAAAATTTTCAATAATTGAGACAATTGAAGGACATTGAATATATTTAATCGGTTCCAGAAACTCAGACGTAGAAGATCAGATCGAGGAGCACCGAACAAAAAATGTATCAGAAGTCTATCAATGTAGAGATAATAAAATTTGAAAAGTAACTAATGTTTTTCAAAAATCAATTCCAAACATCTATGTAACAATATTATTAACACTGATCCAACAAATAGAGTTTATATATGAAAGTATGTATATTTTAAGGTAGATATACATACGTAAGAAAATGAAAAAGTGTAAATTCCATTTTTATACTTATCCACTAGAATAGGAAAAATAACTAAAACATTATATCATTTTTTCAAACTGACAAATAGTTTGATGTAACTATTCAATAAATCTGATCAGTCTATGCAATTTTATTAATCATGCTATAATTGTGAGCTGAAAACATTATATTGTAATGATAAATAGATGTTCCATCATTCTGAGTAGTGAAAGTTTCAATGAAATATGATAAAAAAAGATCCATCATATTTACCTTGAGAAGATTCATTATAATTAGTTTTGTATGGAAGATAAAAAAATAATGTTTAGGATGTCTGAAAAGGCTAATTACAGAGAATGAAAAATAATATTTTATAAGATTTGAGAAGAGATTAATTGGTAAAACATGAAATTTAGATATGTATATTTCAAATAGTATATGAATTTGAGATATGAGGGAATTTTTAAATGTTTACCATATTTACGATCCGTATATCCCTATAAAGGGAGGCATAATTAATTTGTCCCTTTCAACCATTCATGTGAGTAAAAATGGAAGGGCACTATAGAATTTGTCTCAGAGATATCTTTCCACACCGAAACCTCATTATAAATTCATATATCTAAATGTTTTTTACAAGACTGAGGAAGATCATACTAAGAATTTGAGATTAGTATTATTTATTCAAATTGATAATGGTTTTATCATACTGATTACATTTGATCTAGACCCATCGAACCGATACAATTAATCCCAGCCGTACCAAACTAGGGATCTGGACATATAATTTCTTGAGAAGATTGAAAAATAATTTATTATTTTTTTCCTCAATTTATTGAAATAAACCAATGTAAAATAATGGTATTTAGTATAATCATTCCTACTGGGATATAGATGGATTCTAATAGTATTTTGAACTATCTATACTCACATGTTTATAGTAATTATCATTCATAGACCCATGGGAGTGTATATAAAAAAGATGTAGGATCACTCACTGTGGTCAATAATAGTAAATCTCAGGTGATTTATATTTGTTCCTAATTTTTCATGAAGGAGTATTTAGTGAAGGATTATATGGTTATAAAAATTAATTGGTTTTACGATTTATGTTTTAATATTTTGATACTTATAGAAAGTGAATAAGTGACCCCCCCCCAATTCTCATTTGTTATTATATCTATTGAACATAAATTCGTATCAGAGGGTAGTTTACCGTGTTGATTCAGAATCATGGATAATTTCAAATCATTCAATAGTATAAGAATTAATATTTTTAAGGGATATTGTTATTGGGTATGGAAAAAGTGGATGATTCATTATATCCAATCTAATAGACTAGAATTTATTAATATTTCTACAATTGGGTTTCCAGTTATTGATCAAGATACTCTAATGAATTTTTTAGAGAATAGTAATATATATGTTTATGGAATGTATATTAATTTTATTCTTATGTCATTATCAAACAATATTTATATGAATATGATGAGTCTCAAATCATTTTAGAGTATATAGGATACGATCCAATGAATTTTTTAGGATAATACTAATTTGAAATAATCATGAATAAAATGATATAATAGTATATTTCATGATATAATAATGAGATATATACAAAAATATAAGGAAACCTTCATAAGCGTAAATGATATTACTAAGAGTATTATATGATTTGGAAAAGTTTCGAAACATTCTATAATTATAAAGAACTACATGAGAAACATTCAAGACATGTTTGATTCTACATTTTCTTCGTTAAAAGATAAATATGATTTATCTTTGATGAATTGGATTTCATTTTTATTGGTTATGATATGATCAAATTTTCAATGTTCAAAAATTATATGAATGATAAAATGCCTTTTGAAGCTATGAGAAAATTTATGATTCAAGAAATTAACACTATTAAACCTTGTGATTCCTGAGATAAATAGGATGATTACGTTAATGATTAAATCGTGTCTCTTATATCTAAGAACAATCAAAGTGGAAGATGAAACTATAGAGGAAAATACCTTTCAATTATTTGGAGTGGAGTGGAATTAGAATGATTTCCTTAAATTTTCCCAATATTAATGTTGGAAAATATCAACATATTTTAATGAAAAAAATCAATTTAATTGGAAATATTAAGGTACATTCCTTTCTATAAAAAACAAAAATAGGTAACCCTTTATAACTAGGAATGGGGGAACCCATTACATGCTTAAAGGCTAGAGGCATACAACCATAGGTTTGAGTGATAAAAAGTCATTGGTAAATACTTAAATAGAGGTAGTCCCATTAAAAACAAATCCAGATAGTCATGACAGTCCCAGAAAAATATAAAGTGAGTGAAAATGAGATGACACAATTTTCTTCCCCGAAGCAATAATAGCAACCAGAACATCATCCGACCTGAATCCTCTTCTGTATTAAGCTGTGCCATAGTAAAAATAATTCCCTTATAGAACACCTCCACATCTCTTATAAAAAAACTTATACAGTTTTACATGCCCTCTGCATACCTCTATGAGTCACCAAATTCCAGATCATCTTCCCCAACCGACCGATGGAATAAATCTGACTCGACCAAAGCCGGATTAGGTGGCACGATTTCCCCACCAGCAACAGCAGCCTTCGATCCAAGGGTGTCCATGAAGACTGACCGTATTTAGTCAGAAAAAAATCTATACCCATTATACTACGTCACACACATTCATTAATGGTTCCCTCATGTTTCATCACTCTAAAGATTAATACCATTTCCACTAATCCCAAAACCCACCTACAACATTTCTTTGACGGCCATCTATCAAACCCATTTCTTCTCAAATATCCCACTTGGTGAAGAATTGCGTCCATGCTCTTGCCAAATATAGATCTCTATATGTATGCACATATGTACCTGTATATTATTACACACCCATCTGAAGCTGATAATACCCAAGGGAAACCACACCAAAACCGAGGAGAATCCTAGGAGGCACGTGCTCACCATAGATGAGGAGATCCCCCTATAAACTCAATTTAAGAAGTGTAATAAAATATTAAAATGGAAAAATGAATCCAACAAATATAAAAAAAAGTTTTATGGGAACAACATATATACATTGAGAAATAGATAAATCCGAATCAACTAAAAAAATTATTAAAAATTTAGGAGTTCCCAAAAAGATAGAATGCTCATTTAAAAAGATGAGAAAACATAATACTCCTCAAATAGAGATGAAGGATGTTAAGAATCATATATATTGTATCAAATCTAAACAAAAATTCTTTAATGTCATTAGAAAAATAGATGTCACAATAAAAAAATCAGAATGATAATAAAAGATAGTTGAATAATTTTTGAAGGATAAAAATATTTTTGACAATAAATAAGATTAATACATCATAGAGATCATAAGTTACATACTTAAAATTTATGAATAGCTAAATCTAGTTGAAGATCTCAGTAAGAACATGAAATCGAAGAATGTGAAATATGACAAGTTTAAATTAAACATCATGAGTCTGAATGTACCTCAATAAAGATGAAGGTAATCATTAACAAAGCCTTGTAAGTAAAATATGAGACATATAATGTTATCGAGATATTTATAATTAATAATAAGGTGAAATCATCAAACTCCAAAAAAAATCATCAATCATTCTAATATTTTAGCTGACAATACAAGTGATATGAATGATTGGATCAAAATGGACTGGAGAAACCTATCATGTCTAAAAAATTTCAGGAATTTCATCTATAATAATTTTTTTTTCTCATAGAGTTTGCTAAAACTACAATAATTTTTCAACCTAAATAATGTTTCTACTAATAAATATATTAAACAAATAAAATATCACATTTTGATGGTTTTTTGTTGGTGTAATAGAATCACTATTCTTAGGGATTTTAATTGATGTTATAGTATTTCTATTGCAGAAATAAGGTTTTAGTACATTTAATGAAACGATGAAGGAAGAATGGGTACCATTTTAAAATTACATGAAATTGAAAAATTGAAATCCCAATATGTTTGAAAATTTCCATTGAAAAATTAGTTTGATTGTTTGAAAGCTATTTTTATAAGATGTGATCAATTTGGTCCCCTTTCAAATGAATGAAAGAATAGTCTTCTAGAAAAAGTTATCTATTTGAGAAACAAAAATAAAGCATAAATGAAAGGTATTAGATAAATAACTCTTGTTGTTAAACCCACCTTGAAAATATGTAAAAAAAATAAAAACCCATGGATAGATAATGGGGGTTATTCTTCTCACATTACATGTGACTTAATAATATGGAAACATTTTTAATATAATTATGGAGGTGGCATTACATTTGTGAATGATAGTTTATTAAAAATCATAATAATAAGAATGGTAGATATTTGAGAAAAAATGTTTAAATATATGGATGTTTTATTTTTTGATAGACTAAAACATAACATACTTAGTGTGAGTGGACTTTCTGATGATGGAAGAATGTTTTTTCTGAAAAGATTCATTTATCATTAGATGTTTTCAATATGGAAAAGTTTTTAAAAATGATAAATAACTTTTTAAAATATTTTTACAATTATAGAACATAAAAAGGAATGTTATATTAGTGAGTGTCATGAAAATATGTTCTGGAAACAAAGACTAGGCTACCTTGGGAAGAAATTTATTAACTAACTCTATAAATTTGTCATTGTTACAAATTATCTAGAATAGAAAAGAAGAGAAGAATATTTTTTTGTAACCTATCAGGAAATAAATATTACTCATAAATGTAATATGAATATTGATATTCACTCTATAAGGCCTCTTGAACGTATTCATTGAAACTTATGCTGCATGATGGGACAATAATAAATAATATGTTATTTTCACTTTATATCATTAACTTATTATGTCATTCAAATAACTATCGAAATTTTTAAGAATCTCAATTTAGATGAAATTTATGTGTTCTTATAATTTAGAATAGAAATTTAAAATGTAATTGGGGATTAAATAAATATGTTTATAATAGCTAATGTTATATAATTAAAATTAGGTACTTTTGAATATTATGTATAAAATAATGGAGACAAATATAATCATATTTTACAATATACCCCATAAAAATAATACATAAAGGAAAATAAATGATATAAGTTTGGTGGAAATGGGAAAAATCATGTCATTTGAATACAAAAATTTTATTGTTATATGGGAAAAAAGATGTTTTTACTATCGTACATGTTGTGAACATATGTTTTTTGAGGTAGGAATCAAACATGACACCTTATGAAATGTTGTAAAACAAAAAATCCTTCATTGAATCATATCAATGTTTATTAATGTACACATATTCAAAAAACAATGAAACACAGTCTATGAAATTTTGATGAGAAAGATAGAGAATGATGTTTTATGGGTTATTCACCCAATTGAATAAGTTACAAGTATTGGAATAAACTTTTACAAAAGTTTGTTGACTCATACGATGTGAATGTTATTAAAGATTATAAATCATTAATCAAATTTATTTAGAATGTTGAGAAATACTAGATAAAAAACCAATGAAAATGATAGTGATTCAAATGACATGTTTAATGATTTTGTTGAATTGTGTAATGAGAAATGTGATTCTGGAAGAGGAACATAGGAATTTGAAACATAAAAAAATATTCTCTTGAATCAAAAGGCTACAGTATAGTTAAGATTAATTTTGATATAATATAATAAGTATCCATTTATCTGAAAAGTTAAACAAGATTCAGTATTATAAGATATTCCAAAGAAATAATGGATTAATGATATGAATGATGATTTAGATAATTTTCATTAAAATGAAAAATGAGAATATGTTCTATGTTCAAAAGAATTAATTGATATTGGAACAATTTTTTATTAAGTAATCAAATTGAATAAAAAATGAGATGTTTCAAGGAAAAAATGTTTTGTTTGTAAAGGCTATGAAAAGGTGGTATGTATGAATTTTGAAGAAACTTTTACCCCAGGTGAAATATTAGAAACTATGAAAAGGATTCTTTTAGATGATCCACAACTAAATTAAAAAATTTATGATATAGATCTTATGTCATCTTTCATAAATAGAGATATTGATGAAAATGTTTATATTGAACAAACATGTGGTTTTATGACTGATAATTATGAATATAAGGTTTTAATATTGATGAACGCCTTGTATTGATTGAATAAAAATCCTCTCATACCTAGTATTAAAAACATGCTAGTTTTTTGAGAATGTTGAATTTTTCTAAATTAAATATTGATAGTACCTAGTATGTGAAAGAACTTAACTCCATCACAGTAATCATTATCATGTATGTGGATGACATAATATTTACTAGGGATGAAGAATGAGTTTTAAAATAATTTTTTGAGAAAATTAAGAATATTTTTGAAATGAATATATTAGGATAATTAAATTTATTCCTTGGTTTATAATTTCAACAAAACAAAATGAACATTTTATTATTTAAAGAAAATTATACCAAAATATTTGTAATTAATTTTTGGATTATATAATCCAACAAGGTTTCTACACCTATTTAAGTGAGTAAAATGTTGATTAAATATAAGTCAACAAAAAGGGGGAATTAAAAAAAACGTGGAAGAAAATAAAAATTTGTATTTATCCTACATTATCAAGAACTAATTGTTTTTCTTTGACATTGTGTTCATATTAGAGTGAATCAAAAAAGTGTCATATGTTCGATGGAAACACAATTTGATATATGTTAAAGGAAAAACATTAGATGGGATTTTATAAAAAAGAATTAGAAATATTCACATTCATGGTTATACAGATACTAGTTGGAATGTAGATTATAATTATATAAAATAACCTTCCAGAGGAAGATTTTTATTGGGAGAATGTTGTGTGAGTAGGAATAGTGAGAAACAGGTTTTTTAAAAATTGAGAATAATCGAATTAGAATATGTTGTAGCTATTGTGGCTCATATAATGTTGTTGTGGATGAATGTTTAGCTGAAATATTTGAATGTAAAAGTTTCATATGTATAGACACATTATATTTATATATATATATACACACAGACACAAACATACTCATATATATAGTGAGGGTGGTGAAGAGAGAGAAAGAGACAACAAGTCACAAACACACAGATATATTTATATAAAAGAACCCACAAACAAACATTTAAAATAACAACTAAAGAATCATGATTATTGTGTGGTTCACATTATCAACACTGAAAAAAATAACTGATAAAGGGGTGGTTTTGTGAACACTAGATAAAATCTAAGACAAATGGCATCTTTACTAACACTAACAAACCCACTGACAAAATTACAATTTTTATCAATACTATTTCATAGAATTGATAATTGTTATATATATTAAGGAATTTTATAGAACTTATAAAAATGATATTTATCAGTACATGTTTTAGCACAAATAAAATGTGATCTTATTTGAAAAATATAATATTTTATTCAAAATCATTTTTAATTTACAATTTTATTTGAGTGTGTATATATATATATACTTTTCTTATATATAACTTATATAATAAAAAATATATGTTTTCACTTGACATATCTACCATATATTTAGTTTTAAGTTAATTAAAAATTAATATTAATTAAAAATATTGTCTAAAAATATTATTTGTTATTTAATAACCATTATTTATATCATGTTTTTATTTTAATATAACAAATATATCAAATAATAAATATTCACTTATTAAATAAAAATATTTGCTAAAAATATATACTTACACATAATATGTCTTATGGAAATTTCACATGTTCTTAATTTATTTTATTTTATAGAAATTCGGCTTCAAATAAAATAAATTTCTAATATTATTATTTGGTAAAATTATTTATTAATATTTGTTATTAGTTATTTATTATCTTTTTAATTATTAAATTTTATTCATTTTTAATAATTTTTACTCAATATATACTCTTTATAACACTTTAATATATATATATATATATATTAATTTATTAATTTTTTGATTATTTAGTTCATTAATATTTTTTAATATTTATGATATATATTTATTTGTATATTTTAATTGTTCAATATTTGTTTAATTGTACTTATTTTATTTTTTTATAAATTTTTATAATCAATAAAACTAATTACTTTTTGAATATTTTATCTATATTTCCATTTTTTTAATTAAATTTGTCCCATTTTTCTAATTTATACATTTTATTTTATTTATTCATTGATATTGTTAAGTAATTTTTCATTTTTTAAAAAACTTGTTCATTTTTAATATATTTTTAGTTAATAATTCATTAATTTATTCATTTTCAATATTTTTTTACATGATTATTAATTAATATATATAACATTTTTAATATAGAATATTATCATATAAATATATAAATATATAATTTTTCATAAATTATAAGCTCTTTATTAAAAAAATGAATATTTCCATATATATTCTCAAAAAATTTGTATTTACATTTATATAATTAATAATACGTATTCATTAATTTAATATTTTTTCCTCGTAATAATTTTAAATTGAATTTCACTTTTTTTAACATTCATTCATGTAATATTATATATTCATTAGTAATGTTAATTATTTTTAATCTTTTTTAATTTATTCAACATTAATGTGCATTCATTTCATATTTTCATAATTTATTTATTTTTATATCATTATTTATCTAATTATTAATTAATGTTTTTAATCTAGAAATATATTCATATATATTTATTTACAGAGTGAAAATGCTTTATAATTAAAAATTTACATATAATTAAAAATATTCAGTAATTAGTATTGACTGTTAAGCAATTGAAAATTTATGTGCATATTATATAAATATTATTTGTTTATTAAAGTTAACACATATTAATATTGAATAGAAATACATATAAATATACTATAAGTATACAGACACATATATATAATTAATGTAATTTTAAATAGAAACACACACACATGATATTTCTATAATTTATCCAATTATTATTATTCATTTTAGAAATTTATTTAATAAAATAATATATTTATCATATTATGTTTCTACTAATTTAATTTTAATAAATTTTTGTATTAATATTTTTTATTTATTAACTAATATTTATTTCTATTTAGTACTTTTTAATATTTTTTATTTTTAATATTATTTTTTAATCTATAATATTAATTTTTATTAAATTTTTTTTGTAATTTCTTATTTTTTCATTTATTATTTTATAAATTTTATCTATTTGTAATATTTATTTATACATGTTTATTCATTAAAATTTATTGATTTAATATGGTTGTGATTTATATACATAATTTGTATTCATTTTAATTTTAAAGTAAATTTGTTTTTATTTTTTATTAATCTATATAATAAATAACACTCAATAATTTTTATAAACATTTTTATTGCATATTTATTTTTAATTAATAAATTTTACTCTTTTTTATCATCCATTGATTTTATTGCAACAGATTAAGGAAGGAGATGAAAATGAAACAGAGAAACTACTTCTCCTACAAGTACTAAAGGAGACTTAGTGGTGAGACCTCCCAACAGGCCCCTAAAAGTAGTATCAACTAGGCTATTCCCCTTTGGGTAACATTCATTCATTTAATATTATTTTTTACATTATATTCTCTAATAATGTTAGTTTTTATAAAAAATTTATTTATTCTTAATATTAATCAATTTAATATTTTGTAATTTGGTAATTTTTAATATTTATTTATACGTATTTGATTTTCATATGAGGAAGCCTTCATTTATACATTGTATAGAGCCCACTTAGATTTAATGGGTTTCATTTTTCTTTATCATATATGAATACTTGTTTAAAAAGAAGCGTAATCCCACTACAATGATGGTTTGGATATTTTTACTTTGTCTACCCCTCATATTTTAGAATCCATCAATTATCAAATTTATTTGGAACATTTTATGGTTTTTTATGCTAGAATAGTAGAACATGGGTTCCAAGTCATTGAATTGCCCCAAAATTTACATAAAAGTTTACCATCAATGGACTAGATTCTAATAAAAATCATTGATGAATGCGGGTGTCAACATCCAGTTTTATTTGAATCATTGGTGGATTTATTTCATTCATATAAACAAAATGGACATGATCACTATGTTGGGTCGGTCGCTGATCATCTCTGAAATATAACTCGATTACGACAACAATAATTATGAGAATCACTAATGTAATTTAAGATCCAAACCAAATAGAACAATAATAAATTGGAATGCAGATATTAACATGGAAAACCCCACCTTGTAGAGGATTAAAAAACCTTGGGGGAAAGTCTATGAAAATAAAATCAAAATAAAATTGTACAAAAAACCATGTAAAGTCCAAAACTTGAATTTCATAATACTATGTAGAAAACAATATGTGAAAAATAACATCCCTCATATGCCTTTGTCTCCACTCATATAATAGTATATGATAATATTTCATCCTTTAGAGATCAAAATAGAACATGCCTTGGCATTGTAGCAACTCATTATACATCATGGTATCCTGTTTCGCACTACCACTGATTCTCTAAAGACATCATTTTTGAATCTATTACATGAGTCATGGATTCTTCAACCCTCATATCTCACTGAATTCTAGTCCTCTGTGTGCCTCCTTTTTACTCATTGAAGCATCACATCTTTCCTTTTTAAAATCCATTAGGATCAGAGATATTTTCTCACTCTACCTCATGTAAAAAAAGATGTCAAATATATATATGTATATAATATCTAGAGAAAATGAAAATTTATACGAGAGGCATCCACCTTTTATATCTAAGGAAACTAATATATTCAAATTTCAAAAAACCTCCCATGAAATCGAGGTTTAACCCCACCAATCTCTCCCATTATCTCATCAAATAAGGATACCACATCCAACAACCCATTTTGAAATGAGATGATTTTAAATCGAACCAACCATTATCCTCTGTAGATAATATGACACCCTTATTTTTCATCTCTAATAGAAACCTAGAATCTCTCCCTTAAATATTAAATCCAAATTCCAAAGTCTTCGTCATACCATTGTATGCACAACTAATACCATAATCAACAATTTCTATCTATCACCTAATTATGATCGCCACATATTTTAGAGTTCCTGTAGGAATAAACTAATTATTTTTATTTATATCCCCCGAGATGTATAAAACACTTATTTCATCACCATATTATTTTATTTTAATTCATTATTCACTATTGGAACTATCTAAATGAAAATAAATATTTTTATGTCCTATAAAACATAACTTAACATGCTTCAACAACGAAAACTTCTCCATCTTAGTTGACCATCATTTACTCATGGGTAATAATTATATGTGACCCAAATATGATGAATTCCTATTCACAACTGGATTCATCCCCTCACTGTACTCGTTCATATCTATTAGGTAAAGCCTATCTTCCATTATTGCTTATGCAAACCATCAATCCTCTAGACGGGGCCCATCTTCCACCTCAAAACAATGTCATAAATTCATCATTATCAAGAGTATAATCAAGTATAATATTAAGTAATATACCTCAAACATGTCACACATACCTCTACATAAGTGTATAACCAATATTGCTAGTGATACAAATATCACAAACACCAATGACATAATTTTAATATCGGATTTCCATCATCAACATATCAATGTAACCTTCTCTAAGATAATAATACTCTTCTTTATTAGGTATAATAAAACATGATGTCGCTGAATCAACTACTGATTTGGTGTGTAGATCTATCCTATGATAATAAACACAATATAAATGTAAATCAACCTCACCCTAAATACAAATTCTGTTGGTATACACAAAAACATTTTCACTAAACTTTTTTACTTATGAATTTTCAATTGAAGGCAATTTCTCTCCACATGACCCGCCTAGTTTCAAAAGAAGAAATTGGACTTTGTTCATGTTTTTAATTGACCTCTATGATTATTGTGCCCATATATGATATCCATAATACAACTATTGCCGATGTAATCACCATCATTGTTCATTCATAAAGTATCATTCATCTACAATGATGAAATTACATCATTCGGCATCAGTGTGACCTTCATGAAAAACATCATGGTGATGAGACTATCATATGAATTAGGTAACACATCTAATAGAAGAAATTCCATGTCCTCCTCATCAATCTCAACATGTACCACATTACCCTATCACTGATGTTGACCATATAGAATGATTCTATGACACAAGTTTGGTGAACTCATCCATATAGTCTATAAAATATCAAATCTCAAGAAAGAAAAAATGTATATGACCATTTTCTCACATATAAAAATATTTGTGTGGGATTTTGGATTTTAAATACTTTGATGATTCACCCAGATCAACCCCAAATCTATCAGATTCATCACTTCCCATTATATACTATCTCCCCAATATATTTATATTTCTCTTTTTACAATATATCTTTAATAATTCGAATAACCATTACTCTCAATATCTTGTTTATATATTTTTAATCAACACAATCAATATCTTCTAATGGAAAAATTATCTGTAATTATTTTCAACCAAAGTATAAAATAAATTTTCCCATTAAATAGGTCAATGTGGGAAAAAAATACCAAGCAGTAAATAAACCTTATATTATCAACATAAAACATGGATAACATACTCTAATAGTAGATGTTGGGTCGGAAGCATTCAACTCTATAATAAAACTCAGATTCGATAATAATAATTTTTTGAATAACCAATGTAAATGAAGAACAAAACCAAATAGATGAATGATAAACTGGGATACAGATTTTGACATGAAACCCCCTTCATACAATGGATTAAAACAAAAAGAGAAACTCTATGAAAATAAACTATGAATTAGAGAGTTAAAAATTCCATGTAATTCATGAGAAATGAAATTTCAAATGTAGTTTATAAAAAAACTATGATAAAATCCACACCCTCATCCACCTCTATCACCTCTATTATAATAATCAATGATAATATTTCTCCCCTAAAAAATCAAAAATAGCATGGGGTGTCATTTTATCACCTCATTTCAAAACATGGTATTTATACTTTTCTCTACCTCCAACTCCCTAGAAATTTTTTTCACATGTCTACTATATGAAGCAAGACTGATTTCACTCTTGTAACATAATGAATTACAATTTGACATGTGTTTACTTTACACCTATTGATGGAGTGACTCATTCCTTTTTAAATCCACCGTGATCAAAGATAATATATTTCACTTTACCTAATTTAAAAATTTAATCCATGTATTTATAAAGAATATCTCTATAAAAAACACATGTAGATACATTAAGGATACTAAAAATTATATCAGATAAAAATGGATATCCATTTGAGAGGATCCCCTTTGTGGTTATATATGTCCAATATAAGAATTGGAATGAAGGGAATACATTTGGCAAAAAAATATAGAATTGTAAGAAACTAGCTTGGATTTAATTATAAATTATAAATGGATGGGGGAAGATTAATTTACTTTTTGAGACTTGATTGAAGATATTATAACGATTTTTGAGTGGGGCATCAATATTGAAACCAACATCCAAAAATTGGTTTGAATCGACAGACAAAATAGATTTTTTCAGTGGGGATTCAATAAAGGTAAAATCAATATGGAAGAATATCTTAAAATCATAGACCATATGGCTTCCCTAATCAACAATCTCAACCATGATGAGATGGAATGGAATAATATCATCTTTGACTAGGGTCTAAAAAGGTACGAATGATCTAACAATATTAGTATTATTTGGGAATGTTTGGAATAAAACTTCTTTTATTGACCTATTTATAGTCATATCATAGTTAGTAATGTCTACTACTACAAATAGGGCCTTTTATGGTGCTAAAATGTTCCATTTTCAGTGAAAATAAAAACTGATTATTAGGTCTCAATTAAAATCACTAGGCTTTTATTAGCACATGAAAAGAGATGATAAATACATCCATTATCAATAATAAAGAAATCCTTGATGATAAAATCCATTATCAATGATTTTATGAAGATAATAAAGGACACCATTTACTAAAAAATTTCTCTACCATTAATTATTGACACCCTTTATCAGTGCATTTGAATGCACTAGAAAAAGTTCCATTATGGGCGCTTTCAGAAGAAATGATAAAGGGGAATACTATTACAGTGTGCTTTTAAAATCAGAGCACACTTATACAGTAAAAACAATCGTAAAAAAATTATAAATATATTTTTAATATATAAAAATTATATTTAATAAAACATACAACAACAATACATGAAATATCAATACATTATAGAAATTAAAAAAATTGACATTTACTATTTTAAGAGTCTGTAAAAATATCAGTTATATTCAACAACATAAAATTTATTTTTTCTTTTCCCCTTTCCCCCATTCATGTTATTGCCGATCAAACAACCCCAACTCAAGAAAAATAATTCAATAGTATAAAAAACAATTATTCTATTAGAAATACAATAGATAAATAAATTAAACAAAAATTGATAATTTTAAAAATTCATATAATTTTAGACAAACCAGTAACATCGGGTAACATATTGTGTTTTAGTTGATTCTTTCACATCAAATAATATCATATTAATATTCCTGAATTATTTCTATGAAAATTATCTAAATAATAATAATATAAAAAAATATGTGTAAATTTATTTATTTGTAGTAGATAAAAAGGAACGAAAACAATATGAGATTTTTTTTAAAATTGTTGTTGATGTGTTGCAAGATTTAAACTATAATTGATCTTATATAATGAAAATATGAACAATGATTCATACCAACAACATTATATTTATTATTTATGTGATTTCAATTTCTATATGTCAAAAATTACTTGTGGATCGTTTCTATGACATATCAATACAATCTGAATTCGTTTTCATGGTTTTGAATATATAAATAGTGTTTATAATTAATATGTCTTTTTATAATAGAAACTCACACCATGAGTCAATCTAGTCACATCATGTGTCAATTTTATGTGATAAATATTCCACATGTCATAAATTTTATTTCAATTGTTTATTTAAAATATCAAATAAATCAATGTGTGTTTTCTCAGTTTTTAGTCAGTGTCATACTTTTAGTTCTATAGTTTTTCTTTTTTACTGATCATGGATACTTTGATTCATACCGAGCACATCGTGTATCACAATTAAGATTCAATGATTCCTACATCTAAAAAATTTCTTATATATCAGTTTCCATAATTATAAAAATCATCATAATGAGTTTTCTCTTTTTTGAGTATTTCACATATCTTTTCTATTAAAATTAAACACAATTTTAAATAAAAAATAGATATTGTGTCAAACCTGAAAAATTATGTGTCACAATTATGGGATATTTATTTATTGATATCACAAATTACTTTTGTATCTCTTTCTTAATGTATCAATAAAAATTGAATGTGTTAACATAGTTTTCACTAAGTCAATTGTCTTTTTTACTAAAATGTCATCTTAACCTCGATACACATACTTTGAGTCATATGAGTAACATCATGTGTCTATTACATGTGATATGTATTATTCCATGTCAAAAATAAATTATGTAAAATTTTCTAAAAATTTTAAGACAATGTAATGAATCAATCTTTGTTTTTAGGGTGTGACACTCTTTCTGAAACAAATTGTAAATTTTAAAATGATCGCTGAAACATTGGGTTATATTGGTCACACTATGCCTCAGATTCATGGTTAACATATTCTTAACCCTATGAAATTATTATATATAATTTTCATAAAATATGAAAAAAATCATTTTCCTAGTGTTGAGTTTGTCACATATCTTTTTTAATAAAATTAATGTCCATTTAAAATAAAAAACACTCTTGGTGTAATACCAGTCACACTGTGTGTCAGATTGAGGTGAAGTTTATTCCAAAAAATAAAAAATTATATCTAGATCATTTTCATAATTCAGAAAAATGTGTATAATGTGTTTTCTTCCTTATGAGTATGGAAATTATATTTTTTATTAAATGTAATTTTAAGATGGAAATTCACACACTCAGTAAAATAAGTCACATATTGTGTCAAATTTATGTGAGAATAATTCATATATAACAAAAATGAAAATTGAATTATTTTTACTGAATTAACAAGATAATATGACCCTATTTACATTTTTTAGTGATTGACACACTTTATGAACTATGATGTAATTTTTCAACTGATAACTATCACTTTTAGTTATACCTGCAACCCCATGTAATATTTTAAGGATTTGATGATTCTATCAAATCAAAATTGACTTATTAATCATTTTAATAATGTATCAAAATAATATAAAAGCTTATGATATGTTTTGAATATTTCACTTTTCTTGTTTACTAAAAATATTTCCAATTTTATATAAAAAGAGACACATGAACTCATACCGGGCATACAATTTATTTGAAATGGGGAGAATCTAATTTTGAGAAGTAAAAAATGACTTTTTGGATCATTTTAATAAATGACCTAATAAAATCTAAATGATTTTTTTTGTTTTGTGTATGTCATTTATCTTTTTTTATAAAAGTACTGTCAATTTAATATAAAATTAAATGCTTGGAATCATATGGGTAACAAAGTAGGTTGGATTTAGAAAATTCTAATTCATACACATAAAAAATGAATTAGGGATTGTTTTCTTAATGTATCAAAACTATATGATTTATTTTTATCTATTTCAATCATATTTGTTTTGTTTTTTTTCTCAAAAATGTCATTTTAAACAAGAAACATGCACTATGGTTCATAATAGTAATATCGTGTGTTAGTTTTATTGTGGAATAATTATTACACACGCAAAATGACTTATTAATAATTTTCTAAAATTATTAAGAAAATACGAGCATGTTTACTTAGTTTTCATTGAGTGACACACTTTTAGAAATAAAATATCAAATTAAAATTAACAATTAAAACTTTGATTTATATTGGGAACACCACTCATTATATTTAAGTGAAGATGATCTATAAAAATCAACAAATTACATATTTATTATCTTCAAAAATTATCAAAACAATCTGAATAATATCTTCAGGTTTTAATTATGTCACTCAAATTTTTTAGTAAAATTGATTTGAATTTTAAATAAAAATAAACAATTGGAATCATATAGGAATCTTTGTGCATCAGATTTTGTTTAATATGATTCTAACATGTAAAAAATGTCTTGTGGTTCCTTTTACAAAATTATCAAAACAATATGAATGTGATTTATTGGTTTTGAGTATGAATTTACCTTTTTTTACTAAAATTAATTTCAATTTTAAATAAATTAACTTGTGTGGAGACATACAAGTCACGTTGTGCATTAAATAAATGTAAAATTAATTCATATAATTCAAAAAATAAATATGGAATATTTTATTATAGTATAAAAATATTCAATATTTTTTATTTTTATTTATGAGTATGTCATGTGATTATTTTATTTAAAATTTATGTGAAATATAAAAAAAAGACATGATTAGTGTCATACCAATCACATTGTTTGTTCAGCTGTGGTAAAAATGATTCCAATACATAGAAAATGACATCTAAATAATTTCATTAATGTATAAAAAGAATATTAATTTTTTTCTCTATTTTGGGATTTTTATGTGTTTTATGAAATTAAATGTATGTTATAAACTAAAAACATATAGTTCAAGTCATACTGAAAATAGTGTGTATCATATTGGGGTGTAGCTAATTGATTATGAGATATTTTTGTTTTTCTTTGAACATTGTAAAACAATCCAGAAAAGTGATAACATGTTAAATATGGATGGTAGAGGATGCCCCATGTTTCCTGAAACACCCCATACAAATGCAACATGTTCTCTCTATTCTTGATGGATACAGACAGCTAAAAGAAAAATTAGACCTACTAAAAGATCTATTAAAATAATCTAATTATTAGATAAAATTATAAATACATTAACTTAAAAATAATAGATTAAATGCTGAAAATATAAATAAATATGTATTTTGAATTTACATTTTCATGATGTGTATATACATTCATGACCCATTTCATTTTTCTCATTATCCCAATTTCATTCCTAAATTCCAATCTATCGCGAGAATGAGAAAGATCAAATACACCACCCGAACATGAGAAAAATAGTCCACCCATAAAATAAAACATTTCTTATATCATAAATCCTATAAATAAATAAAGAAATCATATATATGAACTTATACATTAATGAAATTTCAATTTTAAACAGAAAAAACAAAATTTGAGTCATACTGTGTAAAAATTATATCAACCGGAGAAATGGTCTATTATTATATGTCTTGAATTATATAGGTATATTTGTCAAAAAGTATTAAAAATATGAATATGATTTCTCAGTTTTTAATATGTTGCTTATCTTATTACTAAAATTTCAATTTTAAACTCAAACCACTAAATTGGAGTATTATCAGTCCATGAATGTTATAAATTGAAGTTTTTTAATTAAAACATGTGGAAAATGAATTATAGGGAATTTTCTTATAGTTTGAAAACATCCCAATCTTATTTTCTTATCTTTGGGTATTTTGTCATCTGTTGTAAAATAAAATGTTGCATTTATAATGTGTATGTTTAATAAAATATGTTTCAGAAAAAAATAGTATGTAAATTAAAAAAAACTAGATAATATGATGAGAAATTTAAATAAATAAGAAGTATTATGTCAACTATTCATGATGTAAGTATCTATTTTGACACATTTTCTTCAGCCCATAATTTCTTAAACAATGGTTTTCTCCATTATACTTCTCCTTGAGAGATAATTAAAAAATAAAATATAAGAATTACGATATTATTTATTCAATAATAAAATATATTTTTATGTTCATTTATCACACTATATCTCAAACATATTATTTAATCCAATAAATATGGTTTAAAAAAATTATAACACAATATATACTGCCCACTCCTCTCTAAATATAATTACTAATTTTGAGTATGATTGATGTAATTAATCATGTTAATATTTGGAAAATATATAAAAACAAATGATTAAAAAATATATCTAATAAAATTATAATTACCTTTAAAAGTTAATTTTTTGGTGATGCTAGTATTTCCATGGTTTATCACATCTCTAATAAATTTCTAAACATAATATCTTTAGTTGTTCGTTTTATCTTACATCAAAATCTATATAAATATTTCAAGAAATAAGTAAATTGTTTTGAAATATGTTTTGATTATTAATTATTTATATATATACAATAATTATTTTGATATGAAGTAATCCATAACCTAATTATATTTAGTCACCAACTTCATTCCAGGATTTAGCGTATGATTAGATATTGTCCTATCTTAAAATTTGTCTTACTAAAACACAATATTAGACATATAATTAGATGTTAATCTATAAAATTGTAATTTCTGAGAATTATAATGTCACAATACATTTCATTTTTTGTATATATGAATTAGGTAAATTTACCTTATGTATTTATTCACAACTTTTACTCCCTACAATTCAAACATGAGAATGTAATTTATAATTTTGATCCCAACTGTGTTTGTCATGATGTGTCCAACTATTTAATATTAATATAGAATATAGAATTACATATTACATTAAATCTTGTATCTTCATGAAGTTTTAATTATAATAAATGTTGAAGTTGAAATGGTGGGGATAAGTTACACCCATAAAGCCCTTTTTATTTCTTTTTTGAATCAAATTTTTTCCTTGATGTAACATACCATTTCATCATCGCTTTATCTATGTAAAATACTATACCCCAATCCAGACATTTTTTCATCAAAAAATATAGTTTTTAAATTTCAAATTAATTTAAATACATACCTAATGTATCATTATTATATTACATATCCAATCAATGAATTATCCAGTTGCAACATTGATCATTATAATATGCAGACCATCAAGTGGACTAAGAAACCTAGTGGTTTTCGCTTAATCTACCAAAATCTAGATTATCATGTGATAATTTTGGATACCATTATTTAGTAGAATGTTTCAAAAAATATTTTACACCATACCCCTCACAACATTGAGGTAGGTGGTTATTAAAAGAAAGAAATTACATAACCCATTACCCTGCAGAGTTTTAGTAATATAATGTTATAAAAAGTTGTTTGATTCACATTTAGTAAAATGTGTAATGAAAAAATTGATTACCTTTGGTATGGTATGCATTTGAGTGGAAGACCAATCCTTTAATTTGGAAGGGTCATTTGGTTTTTCATGTGTGGATATTTGTTCAAACAATAGTTCACTTGGATCCTTTCTCATATATTGGTCTACTAGACTATACTATAAAATAATATATTAAAAAGTATCTATTTGTTAATATAATATTTTTAACATTTTATTTTTATCCTCTTTTATATTTTATCATGTAAAAATATGTTCATGGGGATACTCTAAAACATACTCCAAAAACATAACAAAATTGTTTAGTCCGCTTCAATTATACTAAAAGTAGATTTCCTATTATTAAAGTTGATGTTGATTAATGTTTCTAAAAAGAATAAAAACATATTAACATAAAACAATAATTTTATGTATTGTTTTATAAAGCATAACTACTTAACACTGTTTCATAAATATACATGTTTCTTGTACTTGTTTTTTTATCATCTACTTTTCAATGCATATTTAGGTGATCCTCCTACCATAGAACAAGATAACAGATGTATGCATCTTCATATATTGATTCATCAGATATAATGTTAAAGAGAGTAACATGGGTTGTTTTATATCTCATATAATTATTTTTTTGATTTAAAATACAACCAATTATTTCTCTATTAATGGAAACCACATCCTTTCTTTACAATAGTGGTAAATTGGTTTTGATACACATTCATTCTTTTCCCAACACATTTATATTTTCTTAATTTAATTATTTTTTATCAAATTGTATAAAATAAATATCATAAAATAATATAATATTAACTAAAAGGCACCTAATATTATTTATCATTATGACTATTGGTGAAAACATTTCATGTTTCCTGTTTTATAATGTTTTTATAAGTAACAGGTGGGTGGCGGATTATGTTCCCCTAAACATCCCCTTGATGAAATTTGGTAAGAAGATTCATGAATACAAAATTTGACTTTATAGAGACCATTAAGGCATATTTCTCCTGGATATCATCTAAAAAGGGTATGTTACAAGTAAAAAAACATTTTTTGATTATATAATTTCATGGTAAAATAAAAATAATTTATCATAATATTACCATAATATCATCCCAAAGGGTTCCTTTCTTTACCAGTTGGATATAGAACCTGAATTCTATATGAATCAACACATCCATCCTCATTTTAAAACAAATAGAAATAATAAACATTGATTTTTTGGGGTCAATAGGTTCACCATACTGATTCTAACCAATTTCAAATTTTATACCCTTACATCATGCCCTAAAAATTTTAGTCAACATTGTGGTGCTATGTCATAATTATTTTACATCAACATTCTATTTATCCCCTAATAATTTTTCAATTTTAGCATCTACCACCAATTATTACCTTTTATTTGTCGCATCATCTTAGGAAAAAGGAATTGTATGTATGAGTAGTCAAACAATTAAATAAAATAATTATTACAGAGTAAACAACACATAATATTATGAGTAAAATCAATGAATAATAAAAATAATTTTACCATCTCATTGATAACTATGCCATTATTTAAAGGATAAATGAATTTGCATCCTCAATCAGAAATATGAAACACCTTTTTATTTCCCCCCTAGTGTAAAAGGAATTGTGTACATTGGGGACACCTTGAATCGACTATGATCTCCCAATTAACAGGTCATCCCCGATTGAATTTTCATCTAACCGAAATTTTTTAGATTTCTATAGGAAAATCGACCAATAATTATTTTCATTAATTGAGAAATAATATAATTTCACTATTTATGATGCTATTATGAATAGATTTTCCTTTTCCCTTACCACATTGAAATTCACTATCACAAATTTAATTTCATTAGCTTTCAATGGATTCCTATTGTCAACCCATTTTCGAGGGACAAATGTCACTTGAAATGTTTTATAATCCTACTCATGTATCTATTTTGTAATTCTAGAAAATTAAATATTCACATAAATTGTATATCTATCCTTGGAACTAGACATGTTCATCTATTCTTCCATATGTTTATCTTCATTTTTTTACAACACTATAGTCATCACATTCTTTTACATAGATCAAATGAATTGATTAAAAAAAATACTATAATATATAACAAATTCACTGATCCCCAAGAAAACTATCAATGTTGATCATAAATAGAATTTGGATCATTAGATGACTATATATAAATAAAATCATAGAAGTAAACTTTATTAAATTTTTTATGTGTATTTTATATCAATCCATCATCCCGTGATAGATTCAAATCTCTAAAATTTAATCAGTTCTTTCAATGTAAAGGTCAACATCTTCAATATTGTGTAAAATTTAAATGTGTGTCAGTACCCCATTTATGATCATAAATGTAACTACTTCCCTTCCAAAGATCCCTTCACCAATATGGTGTCTACTATGATAAGGCATTAAGTGACCGATGCTATTGGTATATAAATCAATAGCTCCTTCGAGAATAAACTATTATGTAATAAAACCCTTTGGACTACATCAATTTATGAAATTCCCTTTCAAAATCTCTATATACCATTCAATGGGAGAACATCTATCAATAATTGAAAATACAATATTTTCGAACCTCTATAACAGAGTGCACCATTATGTGGACCATTATAATAAAATAAAGATGGTTTAAAGAACATCTCTAATTCACATAATATGATTAAAAACACCTTAATAATTATTGGATACATCATCAGGTCTAAAAATACAATACATGGGACATTGAAAAATATGATATGTATGGTTAATGTATTTCATAAATAATTAGGTAGAAAACAATGTACATAAATAAACATAAAATAATGCATCAAAACCTAACATTCATTTGATTTTATTCTTTTTTACTTCAAATTAGTCATTGACATGACATATTTGATATTTCCTAGATACACCCATTTTACTTTTATACCATTAAAAAATTACAATGGTAATTTTTCTTATTTGGATAGTGTGTAAGCCACTGTAGGAATAAAAGGTATACCGTTTACAATTCACTAGTGACAACTCTTTCCTTATCCCTATTTCAATTACTACCATCATAGCCTTGATAAAATAATTTATTTTTCTAGTAATATTTAGCAACGTTCCGATAACAAATTCAAATAATTTTTTTTTCTATATGAATAACATTAGTAAAAAAATATGATGTAAAAAAATTTAAAATATGGTAACTCAAAAAAATATTGATATCCATTCCAATCAATTGTTGTATTGTTTTTCAATAATGTATAAATGAATATATTTTCAATATCTTTTACATTATCAAACATATTTTCACCCATTTGTGGAGATGTTATTGTACATTTTTATATATTCCCGTAATATGATGTCATCCGAGTTCAATATTTATGTTACAGAGTAAATAATTTCTAATGTTCTAAAAACAGTCTTCGTCGAATGTTTCAACCAAACAATGTGTGTTAATTATTCACAAATGTGAGACACCTAAATACATTTAATGCTATTGGCTGACAATTTCCATAATAAGAAACATCATATATCATGCCATACAACATGGACATATAGGTGAATTTATCACATCTATGAAAATCATAAATTGTAACACTTAGATCCCATATCACTATTAGATCATCAATCAATGAAACAAAATTGAAATTAATATCATTTTAGGGTTTTTTACTCCTGATATAAGCATAGAAAACGTAATTTATTTTCCCTTAATTCATAATAAAGGTGGGAATTTATAATTTACCAAAATTACTATCCAGGTACTCTTAGTAATAATATATACTTCAAAATAATATCTTACATCTATATACAAAAAAATATTGTGGTTTGTATGATCACTTCCTAATTTTAGATACTCATAGTTAGTTTTTTTAACTGAGGAGAGTCTATTTGATGAATAAGTTCCCATATATAAATCTAGTATCTATATTCCATTTTGAGTTTCTCATGGTACCCTTGTATACCTATAGTCTTATAAACCATGTAATTATAGGAATGTACCATTCAACTACATATAGACTATATTAATTTTCTTTGGTTTATTTGCACAACACTTATGTCTTTTTATTATTGATTACTGGTACTTCTGACAAAATATGTAATAATTTATACAAGAATTTAAATTTTAGAGTTCATTCTCATTGAACATAGTATTATGTTATCATTATATATTTGACAATGATGTTAATTTTATTAAATTAGCATATTATTTTATAATATAATATGTTTTTCATTGATGGTTCCACTCTATCTTCTTCTAGTTTTCAAATTATGTAACTTCAATAGAAATGAAAATGTTTTATATTCTGCACAACCCGTATATAATATTCTCATTTATTAAATATTTAACTAATCAAATAATTATGGATGTTAATAAGGTCATCATAAATTTTAATTTTAATTTCTTTTATAGAATCTCATTCATCATTCACACTTGTATTGATATCAATTTATCCATAAATTGATGTATCATCCCAATTAATAAGAACATTCAATTTTTTTCCATGATTAGTACAATATTTATAACTCTGATCTATTTTTTGAGAGTCAAATGTCATAGAACTCTATTTACTCTCTATTATTGTTTATACTAAATTTTTTATACAAAATAATTTTGTAAAATTCTTTTATAAAAAATTATTTTCAGCGATTAGGTTATTCGTTTTTACTCTGATTGATAATTTATATTATTTATTCTTTACTGTCAATTGTTTCCTATTTTTGATATTTTTCACAAGTTTCTATATTTATTAATGTTTTTAAAAAACTCTGAAAAATATTTAATCAATGAATTGTTTATGTGTATCAAATTTAAATCCAAATAATAAAATTGGAAATAAAATTTAAAATAACCAAAAGTCATTTCGTACATAATCTTATAATAACAAAGACAATGAAGAGGTAACATAACCCAATGAAAATATTATCATTTGGATGAACAAAAACATCAAGGAAACGGTAACATTTTCTGTTGGTTCTATTGCCTCCAGACCATCAATATAACTAAACCAAATTCGAGCTATAATGAAGGAGGAGTTTAGTTCTGCATCAACCAGTGGCTCTCTGGACCACCCTAGCCATTACATTTCCAAAATAAGGCTTCACCAAAACAGTGGAACCGGCCATGGTGGCACTGTGATGGTGGCACCGTATGCTTGACACCGCGATGATGAAACCGTATGCTTGAGTAATGAATTGTTCCAATAGTGGTGGGTGTTAATCTCTAAATTCATACAAAATGATCAATGGTACCTAGTATGAGATGAAAACTACCAATAGTAGGTCATGGAACACAGGTGAATGTCAAGAAGATATGGGTGAAAATTATAATGAAACCAAATTCAATAATAACTATTCAAGAGATGAAGTAAATGAGGATGACTATTTTATCCTTAAATTTTAATTTTCCAAGGATGGGTGTTAGGGAACTAATGAACTACATTTCTTAGTTTATTGCCTGAATTGGAAAAAATCCCCAATATTAGTCTAACACTTATAAGGGGCACTCAGATTAGTGTGATAATGAGAAGGCTCACATAGATTATCTTACAGACACTCATGCTGAGGAATTTATTGGAGTTTCAAAATTCAATGAAATAATTAAAATCAATATTGAATGTGTAATTATAAATTATATTATTAGAAATGTAAATAAATAGGATTTATTTCTCAACTGAATCACTTAAATCCATATATTAATCTAATCATCACTAATAAATATATAGGAAAATATTATTAAATGGTTTGAAGAAGAAGAAATAAATCATATATGAGGTTTTTAAAATTATTTGACATTTAAAATATGTTATTTTGCAAACTACTATTTATATTTAGTATAGGGAATTTTAATAATAATATACATTATTTATCAGTAAATTTCCAATTATTTGATGTTTTATTTGTTATGAATTATTATTCAATGTAAAGGGAAAGTAAAAAAATATTAAATAATAATGATGATGATTTTTATAGTCATTGGACAAGTAATGGAATAATTTTCCATTAGTGGAAAAGGAAATATAGAATATTTGGCAGCTTGGTGAGAATCCATATACATCATATGAATAATGAGATATATTTTTTTCTAAATAAAACTGTTTAATGTTATATAATTAAATGGAATTTTAAAAATATAATAGAAGATGATAAGGTTGTCTAACTATTCTATATATCTTGTATAAACTAAATTTCAAATGGTTTAAAAAGGACTAAAGGTTTCGAGAAGATAGATCATGTTTATAGTAATTAATTATTAGATCACATAGAATTTTAGATACTAAAATAATAGGTAAATATATTATAGGTGAATTTTCATTATGGATGGAATGAGTGGAGGTTTTGAAGGATATTGAAATACTATATCTTGTGTATTTTAGATGTTGTAAAGGCCATTAAAAAAGATTAAATGGGTTTGGAATAATTTTTTTAAACACCAAAATTATATGAAGATAATTTAATGTTAATTAAAGTGTATGAAATGGGCTAAAAATTATTATATGTGGTCTGGTATTAATTTATTTAATTATAGAATTCATGAGCTATATATATGAATAAAGATAAATCTTGAGCTCTGTTAAATTGAATCTAGAATGATGTCATCTGGAACAATAATATATGTTAAGATAAATTAATATATATAATAATTGATTAAATCTAAATAAAAATCATTCATCCTCTATGAAAATATTACCTACACCCATAGATCAATGATTTCTATTCTATAAAAGGAATACTAAGGACGCGTAAGAATCATATATTTACACATCAACCTGTGTAAGGATCACCCCTCATTAGTGAATGTATCAATTCATATGTAGCAGTGAATTATTTAATATATATTCATGAATCCTTAACTCATAAGTATTATTATATATTCTATGAAATAATTCGAATAGGGAAACAATTGAATAATTATTCCAAATCTAATGATATTCTACATTTCTAATTTATGATCAGTGGAATTAATTATTATGATTTGGTATCTATTATTTTATATCCAAAAAATATAAAAAAAATCTAATCCTTTAAATAATAACTATTTTATGAATATGAAATGAGATGGATGATTAGTATATCTATATTATTTATATTTTTAATATTAAATCAATTTATTTGAAATTCAATATTAGTGATAAAAAAACATTAAATATAGATGATTACCAGGATGATATTTAGTATTTCAAATATCAAAAAATAAATTTTTATACCAAAATAAAAAAAGCTTTATTTAGTTATTCTTATTGGGTATAAATTCCAAATGAATCTATAAAATCATAATGGAAATATCCCATTCTACAGTGATGATTTTCCACATTTTAATCTATCAAATATGTTCATTTTATACAACAAAAAAGATTAAATTATTTTCCGATATTAGAGGATTAATTTTGCAACAAATAAACATTATCCATTTGTATAAAATATTATCAACCATTTAGTAGGGACACGATGAATGAAAAATTATGTATATCATAGTGATAGTCCCTTGTGATTTAGTTGAACTGGAATATCTCGTGAATTTGGAGATCATAAAGAGATTACTTTTTCACAAGTTATTTTCTGATTTTACATGGTCTTTGTCACAAAAAATACTTCTATTTATCGATATTTTATATTTCTCCATAAAGAAAATAAGTAGTTGAACTAATGGACATAGTATAACCTGATTAATGAAACAATGAGAGAGGAGGCGAAAAAATAGCATACTTTAGAATTGAGGCATGATTTGTCTGAGATAATGTCAAGGGATAGTGGTGACAGTAGTGTACTTATTTTAAAGTATAAAAAGCAAAAGTGAAATCAATTCAGTTAGGGTTCTTTTAAAAATATCTGATATGGTTTTATCCGCTTTTCGAAAATGGCACTAATAAATGACATATTTAATAGAGATAATGATTTTGTACAAATAATGAGACCTTTTATCAGAACATTTATTATAATGAGAAAGATATATCTTTTTTAGTGAAAAATAAGCACCAATCAAAGTTGTATTTATTAGTGGTAATACATTATCACTGATAATGGACTGAAAATTATAAATATATATATATAAGTATGCATATTTGAAAACATATTTTTCAATATTTTTATATGATTTTAAATATTTTTATTTTATTATATATATTTATGTACTTATATATATTTACATTTATAAAAGATATATGAAATAATTATATTATTTAAATATATTTATTATAATTTATTATTTATTTCATTTTATAATTATTTATTTATAAATATATTAATTGTTTTGAAAATAAAATAATTTTTTTATTCCTGAAAATGAATATATTATTTTATAAATATAGAAAATAGACATTTATAAAAATATTTATAAAAAAGTTGATTTAAAGAAATATTTATAATTATTAATATATAATTAAAAATAAAACATTCATTGAATATATTTAATAAATATACCATAATTTTTCATATCATGGATTTAGTGTGCATAATCAATAACCACATATAATTTTTTATAGAAAAAAAAGTCAACAACACACTTACATGTAGGAGGGGGTTGGAACATACCAGGCACATCACACAGGACACTCCAATAAAGGGTGAAGTGATTGATGATTTCTAAACAATCAAAGCAAAAAAACATTACCATATAACTATCCTCTAGTAACTTATTGGTGATGACCAATCCTCTATTTTGGGGCATCCCATTGTCCGCCTAGATCATCAAGGATGTAGAAATCGTCTTTGTTTTCTTAAACATACCATGTTTCTCTTATGGGTTTAATTACATATTCAACACCATGAGTTGAGATATGTTTTGTTTCATCATTAACTAGAATATCTAGTACCTATTTGAGATCCACAATAGCAACATTCTAACACTACAATTCAATAACATCATCACCACTAGAGGCATTTGGTTCAACAACATTCATTCCTCCGCCATCATGCACTAGAAATTTTGAAGTCTCCGCATAAAATTTCATGGTTGTATGAGAGAAGAATTTCTTTATCACACCATATTTCTCCAAAACCTCAAGTTATAGTTTTTGAAACTGAAAATTATTAAGATACTTATCCATTGTGAAAAAAATTCCCTTTTCATTTGGGGTTCCACATATATTTGAGTATACAACCATTCCACTTTTAGTATTATTATGATAATGAATTGGTCATAATTCAGAATCATGGACATTAGATAACTCAACATACCCTTCCCATTTTTTCCTTGGAGACAATTGTATAATGACATCACCCACATTCCCATATTAAACTTTCACTCTCTTTAGCATTACAACCTCCAAGTCCAAATTTTATTTTCCAATTTTTTTATATAGATATATATTTCTAGAAGTAATCTTACCTGGAAAAGGGTTTTGAAAATCGTGGTGTTGTTCATGATCTTCCCCAACATCACAAACAAGATTATCACCATCATTATTCTCACACCTATCCCCCCATTTCATTCAAGAAGATATTGAAAATTTAAGATAAAAAAGTATATTATTATTAGCAGTATTATCTTAATCAAATTGGATATAATTTCCTACATGGTTAGCAAGTGGTGATAAATTAAATTTTTCAAGAGAAGGAAAAATATCATTCATAGATAATAATGACATATATCCCATTATATTAACCCGTTAAAGAATACCTTTATCACCACAAGACTATTCGTTTCAATTTTACAAATCAATCCCTATTATTGGTAATTTGAATATAATGTTATCAACCATATTCCCACTCTTCTTACAGTTTCAACATTTAAATCCCTTAAAATATTCTTTTGGTAAATGGCCAATGAAATAGAAATGAAGGCAAAAATCACATACATATTCAAAATAAACATAAATCACAATTTTGATTTCATAATCCATAGGATACTATGTTTCAATAAGGAGAGAGAAAAGATCATCACTCACAAAACATTTGGCATAATGCTCATACATTTAAGGAAAATATCCGTATCAAATTTATATAAGATTCTAACTACAATGATAGAATACAATAGAATCATAGGGCGTCAAAACCCCAAATTTAACCACCTGATCTGGATCCATGTTTGAATAGTCTAATTTTGAGCCTTTTTATGGTCGCACTAAGTTCCATAGTCATGAAAATTATTGTGTCCTAACTAAAGGAAAATAAAACTATAACTGTAGTATTTCATCTTCAGATCCAAGAAGATAAATATGAAATGAAAATATCACATACCAATGGAAATGAGAATTCAATTATTGATGTGGTAGATCTAATAAATATTATCTGTCAATTCATTATAATTTTTATCATTGTTCACAATCTGCAAAGATAGACACGCCATGATTGAATGTTTAGAATCCTCTAACAAATCTATTAATAATTTTGGGTTGTACTCAATGAAGGACATAAGTCCAATCTTGATTATTTTTTTCTGTGACTGCACACTATAAAGCTAAGAGTTGATGAAAATTAAGAAATTTGAACATTATCCTAACATTGAAGATAATTTTCTTCGTAAAATATCCATATTCATATTCTAATCATAAAACTTATTTTCATGAGCCTCACTTCTAGTAATATTCCACACCACTAGAACAAAAGATCAATCTCCTCCTTATACTACACCACCATCAATATTTATTTGATATATGAACAACCTATGAGTGTCAATGTAGCCATCCAATTTTTATACCATTGAAACAAAGACCTATTTACTTAATATAAATATATATGGAAAAATTATTCATTATTTAAATAAATTTTGTTTAGTTTTATAATTATATATATATATATTTATATCATTATATATATTTATATCATTATAAATATATAACAAATATTTATAATCATATATATAATCATAGTAAATATGTTGAAGGAGATTAGGGTAATGCTTCCATGGAGTTCTCCTCATATCCTTCACTGGATGATGATTTTCTACTGATTGTCTACTTTGATAGCCATGAATTCAATACTGAAGAGGAGGGGAAGTGGTTCATGTGGAATGGGGTTAATACACCCCACCAAAATAATGGATACAATCATTCCTTCTCTCTCCTCAACGACAAATCCTTCAGAGGTCATTAATGAAAGGGTAGTGTTCCACATGTAAATGATGAGCCATTTACGATCTCAGAATGCATAGATCTTGTTAATAATTAAATTATTGTTCAATTTATTTTTTCCTAAATGTATTCATCATGGAGAGGTTGTGATATAGAGGTGTGACTTTAATAAATTTTTGGGTTCAAGAACTGGAGTTCTTTTTCACTGGGTTGTGTATTTTTTTTCATTTATTTTTTCCTTCAATGGAATTCAATATAAAAAAATGGGGAATTGGTATGATATTCTCAAAACTATGTGTCATTCATAAATGGGAATGGTATTTTGATTTTAATACAGTAATGAATTTTAATTAATTTATCATTTTTGGTTCAAGGTACATGGGCTAAATTTTATTCCATGTCACCCATCAATTTTTTAAGACATTGCTTTTACCTTTGGAATTCTTATTAAAATGGAGAGTGAAATGAAGATACCAAGATTTAGTCATTTTTTTGTGGTTTTTAGCATTATATTAGAGTTCCATTTTGGTAGACAAAGTGATTTTATCAACTTATGAGGATGACTATGAATTCTAAAATGAATATGAGAAACTTTTATGATATTTTTTGGATTGAATGGTGCTTATTAGTGAAAAAAAGAATTTAAAAATATCTACATCACGTTTCATCACTTTTTATGGTTTATGATGATAGGAAATGATTTAAGAAGCACAAAAATAGAATTATAAAGATTGTACTACACATGGTGAGCTATAGTAAGATGAGGTGACTTCTGTTATGGTGCATATTTCAGCAGTTAAAAATGTAGTTGATAATTAGTATAAATATGAATTTTATCATAGAAATGAATTGGAAATTTGAGAAACTATGGTGTTTGAAAAAAATTATAAGGAATATTGATGATGATATTGGGAATAAAATAGATCAACAACTAAAAAAACATGTATGACATAGAGCCAAATGCAATAAAAAACAACTGATATTGATCCCTCGTATGGAAAAGAATTTTCTAAAATAGGTTTTGGTGATTTTTGATGCAGTTATATTTCATGAATATACTTTGTATGATGTTGAGATGGTCCCAATTTTAGGACGCATTCACAAACAAATAATTCCACTGTACTAATTACCCTTCCAAAGATGGGCATGAAATCTAAAGCATAAAGTATTCAATAGTTAATGGTCTATGATTCTAATTGGGATCAATTCAATGAGGTTGTTGTTTTGCATGAAATTATTGATCATAAATTAGATCCTACAGAATTTATTTGTAAAAGGGTATCAAAAATTTAAACAACAAGAAGATGTTTTATCCATGTTGAAGGTCAAAAAATGAAATGGCATTTGAGATTCTCTATAATTCATGTCTATCAGGGTATAATGTTGAGGGACCCATTTGTCTCCTCTATTATTCAGGATAAGTATAGAGATTAAAATAAAACATTAGATAATTCTATGTTATGTAATATTACTATTGTATAAAGTGATGAGGTTTGTGTGATTCATGAAACATTAGAATCCCATCAATTTTCCCTATATGATTTCCAATCTGATTAAATTTTTGGGACGAGATAAGTAAGTATTATACAACTTCATTATAATATTATAATCCAGGTTGGATCAAAATTTAGTGACATGTCCTATGATGTTTAGATTAGGGATGAGAGTGAACAAACCCTATTTGGTGACTCTGAAATTGGTTCATTAATGACCCATGTGGTGGTTTTTGGCCTAATAAAGGAAATGGTACTAACCTTTAAAACACTTTATGTTCTCGAATTGGTTAGGGATGTGACTTTATAGGAAATACATTCATTTTCTCACCATGGAGAAGATGCTTCTTGTGGTGTATTTGATATCATAGTCAGGGCTATGAAGTTTGGATATGTCTTTCCATGACCTGGGTGCATCCAAAACTGGGGTATTGTCTTCAGATGAAGAGTATGAACACCAATAGAGAAAAGACAAAAAATATATAAGGAATTCATGAGGAATACCACCTCATCGGATGAGTTGGAAGAGACCAAACTTCACTCATGATGTAAATTTTCCAAATTTTTAGCCTTTTGATTATTTTCAATGATGTTGATTTCTTAGACATGACTCTGATCCTCCTCCACATTTTTACATCATACATTTTATTTTAATAATGTTGATTTTTCCTTGTGCCCTTTCACTAATTTTTTTTTCAAATTGTATAGATATTCATTATTTAAATATTTTTATTAACATTTTACTATTAATTAAATTTATAATTATTTAATTATAATTATATAAATACATTGTAAAAAATAACATTTAAATATTTCTATCATTATGTAAATATATATTTATATATAATAAGAATACATAAATAAAAATAAAAATATATTAAATATAATCATTATTTATATACTCTTATAATAATTTTATAATTATTCAAATAAATAAGAAATTATATATAATTACATATATTGTTTATAAAAAATAAACTTATTAATAAATATAAATATATAGATTTCTAAACATATTAAATATACAATTACAAATATATTGATTTAAATATATCAATATATATATATTACACTTTATTAATGTATATAAAATCATAAATTAATGAATTTTAAAAATGAGAAAATTAAAAAATTATAAACGAGTATGATATAATAATAATTAAAAATTAGTTATGTTTTATTAATTGAATATTTGTTATTTAAAAAATATTGATATATATTAAAATAAAAAATAAAAAATATAAAAAATAATAAAACATAACAAATAGATATATATAAGTAAATACTATAAAATGAATAACTTCTAAAATAATAATACATAATATATATTAAATGTGATTAAATAATTACTAACTAAAATAATATAATAAATATATAAATAAAACTTATCGATTAAAAACATAATATATTACATGAATCATGTTACTAAATTAATATTCAAAAATGAATATTGATAATTTTATAACTTACATAAATATTAGGTATATGTGTTTCTACATAATATTTCATTAATTATTTTTATTTTTATTCGTGTTCATTGTTAATAAAAATTAATTAATTAAATATATGTATGTATGATGTCAATGTAACACATATTTGATATATGTTAAATAGAAAAATAAAACGACATTCAATTAATGATCATTACCCAATATAGTTAGTCAATATTTTTAATTAATATTAATTATTAATTATTAACCATTCATCATTAATTATCTGACTTATTTAATGTAACCATAAATATTTTAAATTATATAATTCATAGTTTAGGAAATAATATATATATATATATATTGAAATATATATGAATATATTTATATATTAAAATTATAAATGAATAATTGTCTATAAAACTCATTAAAATGATCATTAATTCAAAATGTTTTAATTATCTCATGTTCTTCATTTTCTATATTTATATTTAATATATTATATTTATAATTATATATAATTACTCGGTGTATATATATACATATGCATATAATTTATACATTTTTATAAATACTTTCTTCATTATATTTAATTTTTTCATTTTTAAATTTTAATTTGTATTATGATTTTATATTATACATTTTATATATCTATATTTTTTATTTAATAATAATTAATATGTATAATATATATATACTTAATTAATAATTAATTATTTAAATGAATATTATATTTTTTTAAATTTAATGATTTTTATTTTGAATTTTTTTAATTTTATAATTTTTTTAATAATTATATAATATTTATTGGTTTGAATAAAAAAATTGGGATATCGACCAAGAACGGTCGGTTCATGTAGGAACTGAATGAGTGCATAATTATAGAGGATGTCCTATTATGTGGAGATGGTGGACAAGGATCATGCTGCCCTATGTAGGGCTCCTTTATGCATGTTCAGTGTGTGCGGGAGCCCATCCCTATAACAGTCTTCTATGATCCTAATGCGAAAGAATGATATATATAAGATATATGTCTCATTCCATATTTCATTGTGGGACTCATCACAGGATCATAACCTTCATTATAACAGTAAAAGAACTGGAAAAGGGTATCCATTATCAGTGCTAAAAAAGCACTGCTAAAGGATTTTTATTCCAGTGCTAGAAAAGGAATGATAAAGGTATCCCATTATAATCACTTTTTTGGGAAGATATATGTTGCCTTTATCAATTGTTTTTGTTAACATTAATTTTGGTTAAATTATATATTGAGATCATTGAGGTAGTAGTTTGTTGTTGTTTTATTGGTTTAGATTATTTATTTAAATGTTTCATCTCTAAAAATAATAAAAATTATAAATGGAAGGAATATTGATTGAATGTATATATTTAATATGTATTAATATTCAATTTAAGATATATAAATATATTAATTTTTATTTTTATTTTAAAAAAAATTATATCAATAATAAAACATAATGTAATTTTATTTAAATAGATTATATGGACACTTTAAAACATCATTGAAGAAGATAGTTTTTATCTATGTCATTCATTTTAAAACAAATTAACAAATCATTATTAGAGATTTTTAAAATACACTAATAAAATCCTTCTCTGAGATCCCAATTTTTGATAAAGCATGTTTTTTATAAAATATTGTATATTCCTTTCCATGGTTTGTAAATGAAGTATTTTTTTATAGAATAGGAGAAGTCATGGAGAAATTATATGGGTTTGGGATGTGAAAATTGAGTAAAATAGGCCACATTTTTCATGGCACATGGTCGGTGGCATGGTTAGTAAAATCACCTGCTTCAAGATGCTAAAAATGGTGGAGAAGGGTGCACAATTTGTATACCATGGATGGGGGAAGGAGAAACCATGCGTTAAAGAATAGAGCCCAACACATTTCCTCTATACATTTTGACAAACCATGATGGATCCCTAAAAACCCGTGTAACACTAGACAGAGGGGATTTCACAGTTGGCATGCAATTAAGAAAATTGTGCGGCATAACCATTCACCTTCTTTTGTGAATTTAATTTAAATTTTTTAACTCTCTAAATGAAAGGGATATTCCTAAAATATTATTCTCTTTTCTTCCATAATATCCTAGGTGTGACCTTGGAACTTCTCTTTCCTTATAGACTGTTCCCCCTAGATTCCTAGGAGTTTTGAGTGTCATTTATTGTGAATAATGTCCTCTGATATTTCCTTGACTCAGTTTCCTTGTATTTTATATAAGAAAATTTTTATAGTTATTTATTTTCCTCAAAATCTCATGAGTCCTACTTCCACTGAGTTCTCCACATTGGTTTCTCAGGCCAATTTAGGTCGAATGAAGGTTCATGGTTGGAAGAGTGATTTTATATGAGCATGATGTATGTGTTCTATAATATTTTTCTCAAACTCATGAATTTTTCTATTTATATATAATTTTCCAAATTTTATTCCTTGTAAAAAATATTCGTTGACAACGAAATGTAATTTATTCCATGAAATGGTGTCTGAGACAATTCATAGACCTTGTTGAGTTTATTAATGAATTGAGACTAGGACTAAGGTTATCCATGGGGTAAGAAATTCTATTGAGAGCGGTTTAATAAAATAAAAAAATAACGATTTAGAGAATATAGGGATGTAAAAAAGTTGAAATTTTTATTTGGTGTGTCACAATGATTAACAGTTACATTGTATAAATTCAGAATAAGTTATAATTCCATCAAAAAGATATTTTATTGAAATGTTTTATATTCCAATATATTGGAAAATTCCTAGGTGGACTTGGGAAATCATTTAAATGGATTATTTTATTATTTTGGTCTACTTCATGTTTTTAATGACAGAAAAAATGATCCAATGAGGATAATTATTTAAAGGCGTGTTTCACCACTAGGTGACATTTAGGGGGGATTTTAAATAGGTTTCTTATGATGATTTGGAAGGAGGGTGTTGAACATTATTTTGTGAACATAATTCAATGTCCCTTTTAAATGGTTTTTAATGAAAATGAAGACCTTGTCGAATGGTTTGGGTTTTCATAGAAGATTACCCATGTTCTAAATGGTGGCATCAATATGTTTTAAAATGTATTATGTTTTGATGATTTATTCCGGGAGAAAGTTTTTGGTATTTATTTTATCCATCTTTTCGTTTTAATGGTCTCATAGAATCTTGGTAAATTATGTGACAATGTGATGAAATGAGAAATGTTTAATGGTTCATGTTGATTTTATTAAATGGTTTTTAAGAACCTTTAATGTTTATTATATTGAAAAGGACAAGTGTGTTTGACCATAGAGATTAGTTGTTAATGGACAGATCACTAATTGTAAACCTTAAAATATGTTAATAGTTCTATATTGAAAGTTATAATGATTCTCTTCATAATTTGGGCGAACTTAACTTTTTCTTTAGGAGCCACCAATTCATTGTATGGTCTGCACCAAACTGATGCTCTTGGCCCCACTGATACCTTTCTTGGTTTGGGATTTCAGACTTACCCAAATGATATATATATTCTAGGAAGCCATACTGGTGATCCATTATATGTTTATGTATATGGATTGGGTACCTAGAATAATGAATTGGGGTATTTTGAGGTATATGTAATGGGTACTATGAATTATGCACTAATGTTAAATAAATTAAAATAAGTTAATTAATTTAATGTCCTTTAATTAAAGTATGTCCCCTTTCATGTACCTGGCTCAGACTCCCAACATGGAATAAAGTAGTTGTTGTGTATTAATTACATTGTGGGAATGGATATACCATGGGAATAATTGACAATTGTTTAATTAAAAAACTATTTACCTTTTATTCATGTATATTATTTATCTATATTTTTTATATGTTTTTGTTCAAATAGTTATTGTTATAGACACTATTGGTGGTGGGGTAATGTGTTGTACTCACACCCTACCCTAGCCTCCATGGAACTTGGGTACCCATGGATTTGATACTTTTTTTAGGTACATGTTCACAGAACATAAATGGATTTTGTTTTTGTTTGGTTTAGTATGATGGTGCTTTGGATGTCGGGACTCGGTTTGGACTTGAGGCTATTTTTTGGGTTTTTCATTGTTTTGGTATATGATTTAATTGTATGACATCCAAATATATAGATTTTACATTTAAAACCCATGATTTTGTTGGTATGCATCTTCTGAAAAGAATCAATTCATTCTGTAGCTTAAATTACACACAACATTAAGCTTAAACAAATATTAATATTCTATTAAATACTCACATGATTGTTTGAATTATAATATGAAAATTATCAATAGTAATATGACCAATAAATAATAATCCCTCCCATGAAATAGTAAATAAAATTTCGGTATCTTATGAATGAAAATATGAAATATTACTATCATGAAATAAGAAAATAAATGTATTAAAATTGATAAACTAAGTGTTCGTATTTATGAGAAAAATAAATGTTTATTTACAATTTTATAGTTAATATAATAATATAAAAGAATTAATACTTCCATAAAATATATTCTTAAATAAATAATTTTTTTTCATATTATTTTAATATAATGTAATGAAACATTAACAAATTTTTCAATGTGTCATAAAATCATTTATAATATTAAAATCGATATTTTTTTAAAAAATCATTATTTTCAATATAAATGTACCTTATCGTATTTAAAATATTATTTTATAAAAATGGAGTTCATATTTTCATTCTACACATGGATAAATTGTTATGTATATTTTTTAGATTTTTTTAAAATATTTCATTATTTGTAAATTGGGAAATACGGTAATTCATGCTATTAGATAAATACAAGAATTATTGAGTCATGGAATATGTATGGATGATGTAATAATGAATATATTTAACATAAAATATTTATATAATATATTTATAAACAATAATAAATATTATTGTCCCTCTAGAGCTAACAGAATAATCAAATGAATAGAATAATCAGAAAACATCGTTATATCTGACTATAAATACCACCATTAACAACTTCTTCTCCTCACACCATCCAAACATTGAATATTTTTTAATTTCTACCCAATCATCTTACCGATTCACTACCCCAAAACCTGAATCATTTGGTCATAATAAAATACTAAACACATTTTCACTTTGGAGGTTCTCAGGGAGAGGATTTCAAGGAGTAAAATCCCCTTTTGTTGTCTTTTAATTCCATTTAATATTCTCTTATTATATACAATATTAAAAAATTCATTATATCTCTGGTATCATATATATACATTAATATTATTATTTTAATGTAATATCTATAATGAAACCAATTATCGTTCAACATTTATTCGAAAAATGAAACCATCATCACTAATATGTCAATTTTCCGCCAACATGGATGATGAATTTATATATTCTATTACCACCATCATGGATAGTCATAAATCCATTATTATAGTTAAAAAATATTTTACTATACATATAATAATCTAAATAATGGTCTATAACAAGTATATATATATATTATTATTAATTAATAAGAATATCATGTTTCGTGATGATCGAAAAAATATTAAAATAATCGATGCTGTTATAATTAATGTTTTATCTAATGAATCATCCTAATACATTGAGAGAAAAATATATATAATACAATTAAATTTCCTTTAATTTCATTAACAACATATAATTTCAATTCACTATAAGTACTACCATTTTACATGATCTTTAATACATTTGTGAAACTATACCAATCATTAAAATCCTGGACAATAACACTCCTGGATAATTAAAATGAGACACATAACACTGAAAAAAGGAAATTAAATGAAATGATTAAAATTATAATAAATACTATAATTGTTTTAACGTTTCTGAATTAAATTATTTATTAATATAATTATATTATCTAGGACATTTTGTGCAATTTTAAAACAAATTTAGACATATGGTAATGGATTCTCTCTAGACCCCCATTTTTCGTTCACATTATGCTTCATCTCTCTTTACCACAATATATTTATTATTTATTTTTATATTAATCTTATAAATTATGTATATATATATATATTAAAAATCAATTATCTATATCATTTCATCCTTATTTTATATATAAATACATATTTTCTAATGTTTCCTTTTAATGTCCTCCCAATAAAAAATCCTAATTTAAGATAACATAAAAAATTCTTAATAATATTCAAGTAATCTATATTCTATATTTTAAGCAACCAATGTTTTTATGAAAACATTATTTTATCATGAAAAACTACCATGGTTCATTTTTATATATAAACAATTATTCTTTTGTTTATGTAAATGCCTCTTTAATATTTTCTCTTAAAACCTCACTAATTTTTCCCATTTATAATGATTCTTAAATACTATTTTCTACATGTTTTCACTTCAGTTAGACATCACATATAATAATCTATGCATATTTTTTCTTATTAATGAACAAGTGTGGTTCTAATCCATTCTTTCATGGGAAACATTATGATATTACCTTTGGTTAATCCTTATTCACAACTTATTCCAGGGGTGTGGTGTATTTATACATACCTTTTATTTATGATCACTATTCACTAATTATTTCATTAAATATCCATATTTAGTGTATAATGAATATGATTACTGCCTTAGCTGTATATAATCATTACATACATTTTATTTATGAATTTTTTTATGAAATTGAATATATATATATGAATAATTATTTGGAAATTTAGTGATGGTTGTGACCTAATTATAGATAAACACTAGATGCATTTATAAGATTAATGAGACAAAAAAGTTGGTGAAAACCCCTTCATGATTGTTTTTAAGAAGAATCAAATATATTTATACCCACAGACTCAAACTATCATGACGATATAATGGATTATGTTTCAGAAACATGATGTTGAATAATTAATAATTTTTTTCTTATAGTATTAAATTATTACATTCTATGAGATTTTCACTAATAAAAAATCAAGGGATGGGTTTTAATTATCATTTCATTGATGGATTGTGTTTTTTAGGTATTTGACTTACAATAATTATTATACATTATTGAATTTTCTTTATTTATTATTGATTCACGTAACCCATTCAGATCATTTGATCTCAACCTTTTATTTTTTCCTTTCCCATGTTATGAAGATGAAATCATAGAATAATTATAAAGGAATCAGTTTATTTTTTTTATGTATTTGGTTTAATTAACATTGTAATAAGGGAACCATGTATGTATCTATTTATTCAGGAATACAAAACTAATTGATCCTATATGATGTCTGTATCTTGTATAAATCAAATTCTAATAATCTAAAAGTTGAATTTGGGCTACTAAGGTCAGGGATGTTAGAGTTTGTATTATATGAATTGTTATGGAAAACATTGGAATAAGATGTTAATTTAACATGATAATTATAACAATTCATTATATATATATATATTTTAATATGTATTCATTATTATTATGATCTAACATTGTGTGGGTCATTATTTAGTTATAGAACGTATTTGATGATATGGAATCAATATCCACTTATAGTGACAGGATTTCACCACAGAGCTTGTCAAAATTTTTACTGTTGGTGCCGAGTAGATCATGATCATATCGGGGCATCTTACTCAGGTTATGAAGAATAAACATAATACACCTATATAGGATCATTTCATATGGTATATGCCCAATATTTTTGGTGTAATACTAATAAAATGGTTGCTGAGTAGTGGGATATGTCCCTTGAAATTATAATTATAACATTAGGATATAATGAAAATGAAATGTTATTACAAGAAGTATATTGTATAAATAGAGATATTGATCAATGGTTATTATTTATCCAGATTAATATGGTGGAATATGATATATAATACATGGAATTTATAACTATTCATGAAACATTACTTGATAAATATTTCCCTTAAGAGAAAAAAACTAAAATGAATAGAAAATTATGTAGATTAATAAAATTTGAACCTTCCCAAGAATAGTTGGGTATGCTATATATTACATACACAATTTAGATGATAATATTTATCATTTTAATTAAGGTCATAATCCATGTCTATGATGTTAACTAGATTCCCAAAAAATTTCATCTCACGAAGAAAAATTATTGTGTTCCATCACGATGAAGAAGGAATATTTTATATGAAATATGTTCAAGGGAAATAAAGAGATGAGGATTTCTTCTGATTACTATGGAATAGGTTAATCATCAATGAACAATAGGGTAATTAAGAAATTACAACTATGTGATGATTATGGAATGAATAATCCTCAAAAATACAGGAGAGGGATAGGATTTTTTTATAATTGTAGAGAAAGAGTTCTTTGGGAAAATGAATGAATGGGGAAGAAAAAAATTAATAATATTCAATGAATTATATGTAATGAAATGGTTAATTAATCAAATAAATTTCCCATTTATCTAGTTAATATACCATATAATAGGTCATGGGGACATGGACAAGCTATGTGATCACTGCAGGATTAGTATAAGTACATAATGATGTGGTGGTACGTATAATAAACCTATCTTCAAAATTATATAATTATTTCATTTATTGAATATCATCACCCAATATTATTTCTACATAATTTTCCATGAAAATTAGCTATATAATTTCTGATATAATAATGGATTTTCCTGCAAAACACCATTATGTAATTCTCATATTAGTTAAATTGTGTTGAGGAGTCCCCATTTTGTTATATAAATGTTCATTATTTACAATCATTATCATCATACCATAGTTTGACATTGTTCTAATATTCATTAAGTTGTATCTCTACAAATATGATATGAGAATTTATTTTTAGGAGAAAGAAATTATGATTTGTGAGGAAGTTGTAGAAACACATATCTCTAGAGATAAAAAATCATCATTTGATTCTTATCCAGATCCACCCTAGTAAATATACTAAATGAACTTGTTTGGGAGGAATATAAAAACATATTTGGATGAGGAGTGTGATATTTAAATTAATTATGTGGAAATTATACAAGAATTAATTTTTTTATTTACTTATGAATTACCCAGACTCCCCATAGAGCATGAAGTGGAGTTTACCATTGATTTAATACAAGATGCAAGACATATATCAAAGACACCATATACATTAGAAATTTTATAATATGTAAAGGAAAATAATCATCTATATTAGTTAAGTAATATAGGTTTATTCTCCACGGTGTTTATCTATGTGGATATATTGTAATATTAGTTAAGATGAGAGATGTATCCCTAATATTTTTAATTGACTATAGAGAAATCAATGATATTAAAATAAATAAAAAGTGTCAATTTCCATGTATTGATGATTGATTTGATCAAATTAACGTTGCTAAATACATTTAGTGGATTAATTTTTTGGGGTATCATAAATTATGATTAAATAAGGATGATATTTAGAATAAAATTATTCGGTGAAGGAATCGACATTACAAGTTTACAGAAATACCATTTGGATTGACTAATGAACCCTCTATTTTTATTGATCTCGTTAATAAAATATTCAAGGAATATTACGTAATTTTTTAAATTATTTATTGTTGATATAATGGTGTATTATTTTTTCTATGTGTATTATAGTAATCACTTGAAGATTATTCTTGAGAATCTCCAATGGAAAGATTAATGTGGTAATTTTAGAAATTGTGAATTCTTTCTTCCTTAAATTTCATTTAATGGTAATATTATCTCTAAGCATAGAATATAAGTTTATTATATAAAGGAAAAGGAAATAAAATAATGTCATAAAACATTGAATATAACAATTCTATATAGTTTTATGGTTTTAGTAGGTTACTATTAGTGTTTCATTCATAAAGTTTTTAGGTTAGCTAACCAGCTAACCAAGATCAGACGTTAAGAGGTCATGTACTTCTGGAAAAATAATGGGTTGAATGTTTTTATAAACTAGTGAAAATATTTTTCAATTCATGAATATTGAATATAGAACTAAGAAATTATTGGTTTGTCATATATATTGATTCATCAATGAATAGACTGGGTTGTGTCCTTATGAAATATAATAAATTTATTACCTATTCATCATGGTAGCTGAAGTCTCAGAAACAAAATTATTCAACTCATCATCATAAGTTAGCATCTACTATATTCGTTATGGAGATATGGAGAAAATATCTCTATGGTAAAAGGTGTAAAAAATATACATATCTCAAGAGTTTAAAATACATATTTACACAAAGAGTACTTGACATGTAGAAATAAGATGGCTTGGGATACTAAAACAGTATGGACCAAATAAGGTTGAAGATATTTTAAGTATGAATCCTCATGGATTTATAACAAAATATGGATAGAGAAATATAGTATATTCATATATTTGGAAACAAATTTATATGGTAATTATTATGTAAGGGGAGACACTACTACTTTTTCAAATGATTTCTAAACCATATTTATTGGAGAAGATAATATTTCCTCAATATGATGATGATAATTTTAAAAATAAAATTAAAATGCTTAATTATAGAAGATTAGTAATCTATGTTTATGAGGATCTAATTATAAAATTTAAAAAAATAATATGTGTTCCATAAATACATAATCTAAAAAAGTAAGTATTAAATGATGATCTTGGATCATGTTTATCTATACACCCTAGTATTACCAAGAATGTGTAGAGATATGAAAGAACATTTTCAGTGGGATAATATGATATGAGAAATTTCTTTCTATGTGTCAGGATGCCCTGATTTTCAACAAGTGAAGGATAAGAGAAAACATCATAGATTATTCATGAAACCTATAGTTATTATTATGTAGAAGTGGGATTAAATTACTAGGAACATTGTCACTAGATTACTAAGTATCCCTAGAAAGAATTATATAATATGGGTTATTACTTATTTCTATACAATTATTGCACATTTTATTAATATAAGAGAAGATATACATATTGAGAAATTAGAATGAATATTTATTAATTATTTCTTTAGATTCATGGTGCACCACTATAGTTTATGTCTGATTGAGATCCATGTATTATATAAAAAATATAGATGAGTCTTTATAAGGATTTGGATATTATGCTTCACATAAGTGCTACTTATCATCCTCAAACAAACCGATTGTTTGAAATGGAAATTCAAACATAAAAATACATGTTGAGATAATTATCAATCAACATTCAATGATTTAGTGATCATTATTTATCTTTGGTGATATTTTCCTACAATAATATTTTCCATTATAGCATTCAAATGGATTCATATGAAGAAATATATAGAAATAGATGTATTACATCAACTTAGATAGGATGATGTTGGTGCGAGGTAACTTATAGAACCAGAACATAATGAAAAGAAAAAAACAATGGTAAAGACTATTCATGCTCATATTAACGAAGTTAAATGTAAGAAAAATGGTTATGCTAAAAATATGAAAAAATGATATGGTATTTCACGTAAGAGATCATGTATTTCTGAAACTATCGCAATGGAAGGGCGCCATATGGATTATTAAGAAAGGGAAACCGAGCCTCTTGTAAACTTAATGATTTTAAATTATGTAAATAATTGGAGTTATAGATTACAAATTAGGAATGGAAACAAGTCTATCTATTGTTAATGATGTGTTATAGATATCATTGTTAAATAAGTACATGCCAGAACCAACACATATATTCACCTATGATGAAATCAAACAAGAACATGATTTATCTTATTGTGAATAGCCTATCAATATTATTGACACAAGAGTGTTTGTATTGAAAAATGATATGGCTTCAATTGTAAAATATCATATAATGAAACATAATATTGATGATTAAGTGAAAAAAAACCTGAGGATGTTATGAAGAAGAACCAACCTCATCTGTTTTAGAGAAAATATGCCTGAAAATTTCATGGGAAAAATTTAAAAATGGGTAAAGAATATAACACCACAATATTTTATGATAAGTATCCTCTTAAATAGATTCAATTAATACTATATCATACACTAAACATAATATCGTGCTTAAATGAATAGTGAGATGCTATTAAATATTATCAAAACTACTGTAGTGGTAATGTTAACATTAAAAATTGTAAATTGACTAATAAATAATATCCAAACACCTGAAAGTATAAATATAATTTAAGAATCATATGAATGAAAATATGATATATTTGAATCATGGAATATGTAAATAAATGTTTTATAAATGCTAAATTAATTGATGGTATTTTTTTGAAACATTAATTATTTTTTAAAGATTTATAATTAATGAAATATTTGAAAAATATTTATTTTTATAAACTATATTCATAAAATAATATATTATTTTTTGATTGTAAGATAATTTTTAGAAAATTTAATTAATCTTTCAATGTTTCATAAAATCAATTAAAATATCAAAATTAGTATTTTTTTAATAAATGAAGAATTAAATGAAATTTTTTTACATATTTATAAAAAAATTTAAAAAATTAATAACATTTATTAATTCTATAATTTGATAAAAAAAATAATTTTGATGTTTCAGGATTTTAATAAAATAATTTATTTTTTATGAATAGTTAAATAAATTAAATAATATTATTAGTAAAATAGATGATTTCTTGAGTCATGGATGATGTAAAGAAGATGTAGGTATAATTATTTAGAACTCACGTTATTTCGTTATTATATTTGGTCAAATGAAAAGCATTATTGTTAGTCTTGGGCCAAAGTAATAAACTAATTTATAGAATAATAGAAAAATATTCCTCTCAAGAACTATAAATACCACCCCTCACTAATTCGTCTCCAAATATCTTCTATGAAATAAATATTTTAATACATCTTAAATAAAAAATTTCCTTGTGTTTGTACTATGTCCATGAGCCATTGGTCCCAATAATAGAGCAAACCCATTTTATTAAATTACATTCTCAAGAAGAAAAACTCAAGTTTTAAAATCCAATTTCCCTCTCTTTTAATTCCTTTTAAATTATTTTATTTTATTCTCTGTATCTCTCTAATAAAAATATTCATGATAAATCTAGTATCTTATATATACATTCATTTTCTTATTTTTATAAAATATTAATCATCAAACCCATTATACTCTCCCTTTTTTATAAAAATGAATGCATCGTTCCTTATGTGTCGATTTACAACCATCATGGATGATACGTTTTCATTTTACACTATACCTTTCAATTATGATCATAAAATCATTATTATTCGTAAATAATAATTATATATATGTATATATATTATTTATTGTAATGGTATTGAACAAGTATATAAACATAATATTAATTTACAAAACATAATTATATTCTGATGGTCGAAAAAATGCCAAAAAAATATAAGTGGATAACATTAACATTTTATCTACATAATCATTCTCACTACTAAAAAAATGATATATAAGTCAATTTAATAGTGTATATTTTTATTAATAACATATAATTTAAATTATGGATAACTATTCCCATTTTACACGATCATTAATAAATTTATACATGTGATCCAATCATGAAAACCAAGGGAACAAACAATCTTGAATAGTGAAATTGAATCATATTACTCATGGAAAATGCCATAGGATAAATTAATAAATTTATAATAAATAAAATTAGTGATTAATAGGTTATGAATTGAATTATTATAGAATCTAATTTAATTATCTTATTCATAAAGTTCTATTACCAAACACTTTCAGATATAATGATAGGGATTATCTCTAAACCCAAATTTTTTCTTTCAGGTTATTCTTTCTCTCTCTTTATGACAATATAATTCACATTAATATATATATAATTATAATATTTTTTTTATATTTTCCAAAATCATGTATCGATAATATTTCAACCTTATATTTGTGGGAACATACATGTTTTATGGATTTCCTTTAAATTCTTCTCAATAAGAAAGCTCGATTTTAGGGAATATCCAAAATTCATATCCATTTTTAGGTACACAGTATAATCTATTTTACCCACAGATATTTTTATAAAATAAAAATTCTTAACATGAAAAAACACATATGTTCATTTATAATTGATCCCAAACAATTATTCCTTTTCCCAATTTAAAATATCATTCATATTTTCCCTTAAAATCACAATAATGTGGATTATTTATAAAGTTTCATAAACTAAATTTTTACATGTCTTCAATTCAGCAAGTTATCACATGTCATGATATATTCCAATTTTCCATTTTGAATGTTCTTGTATTATTTAAATATGTTATTTCATGGACAACATTATGATATTTCCTTTTTTTATGTTGTATTCCCCACTTATTCATTGTATGTGTCATGTGTATACTTCCATTTCATTTCTGATCAACAATCATTGAATATTTCATTAAATATCAATATTTTCTGAATCATGGATATTATTATTTTTCTTATTTGTATACAATTTTTATATAATATTTTTTATTTTAATAATTTTTAGGGAATTGATAATTTGTATTAATATACTTTAGACATGTAGTGACAGGTGGGACCTAGTTATAAATATCTCGTCAATGTATCAACAGGTCTCGTGAGACAAAATAGATGGTAAAAATACAGCATTTTATTCATGTAGAATTATATGGGTTTCTCCCCACATACGTAAACCATATTGAAAGTATGATGGTTCATGTGAGAGATACATGTTGTAGAATCGTTAAGAATTTTCTTTATTTAATATTCCATTATTACCTCCCATGAGAAATTCTCTATGAAAAAATCTATGGATGCATTTTCGTTCTAATTTGATTGATGGACTATGTTATTCTTTTATTTACCGTACCATAATTTTTATTCCTTATGGAAATTTCTTCAATTATAATATATTAATGTAACCCTTACTGAAACTTTGATATCTCTCTTTTATTTGTTTTCATTCCCTTGGTTGTGAACATGAAATATTATAATATGTTTCAATGATGTTGTTCAATTTCATTTTTTATGTTCTATGATTAATTACTAATGTGATATGGGAACCATGTATGATTATAGTTCATTAATGAAACTAAACTAATTTATCCTTGGTGTTGTGATATCTGGATTTATTCTATTATAATATAATAACTACCAAATCTGGGCTACTTGGGTTGGGGTGTTTACAGTGCATCTCATTGTTTTATCATGTTTCATTTGGGATATGGTTGGAAAGAACAATATATAGTTCTAATTAACATTTAAAATAAGGTTTTTATCAATTTATATTATTTTAACTATTTATTTACTATAATATGTGGTTATAGTTTGTCCCAATATGTTTTCCAAGTCATATTTTATTTGTCTACAGCCTCTGGGTTATAGGGAGGAACTCATGTGTTCACATGGCACACCATCTTGGGGTACATTATTTTGGGGGTACCTAGGAAAAGGTTTTATAATTTGGATTTAGAGATGGATTCTTTCTAATGAAAATTTCGTAATAGTGTATAAAAGGATAGGATTCTTTTAGATCTTGGTAATGAGATCATTTTTGGGTTCTTACGGACACATTCACAGGGGGTTATTGAGGAGGGAAATTGATATTTTTTCATTAAACATTAATCATTAACGAATTTAATGCTTCATTTGTTACACATAGGTGTGATGTTACTAATTTATAAGGTTTTCATCTCTTGTATATGAATGGAAAGGGATGGTGTGTGTATTTATGAATATTGCTAGACACATAGGATTGATATGTCATCTGAATAATTCATGTGATAAATTGTTCTTTGGAATTCATTATACTAGATGTTCAATTTTCACACTATGGTCAATGCCTATTATTTACTAATGGATTCCTATGGTTTTAAATTATTTTTAGGGGTTGGTATTTAATGTTTTAATAAATATTTATAGTTTTTAAATTTAATTTTATGGTGTAACCCTATATGAAGAACTCATCAAGTGACTTCTCATTAATATGTTGTTATAAATGATTTTATGGTTTACAATTCTGGTTAAATTTGAATAATATATTTATAATTGTTTCCTATTATAACTGTTAAATGATATAATATCTAGAAAAAATCATTAATCGTGAAATTATAATAATTATGAATTATTTAGAATTTTTTATTAATGAATGTTTTTAAAATATAAAACCTTGGTATTTAATGTTGTAATGATAAATAAAATAGAAATAAAATATGATGGAATATTTAGGGAACCTGGTGATGACTATCCCTTTTTTTATTATCTAACACTATGTTAATTTTGTTTTGGCACTGAGAGAGCCCTAGTTTTGAGACCCATGGTCATTGGTTGTGAATCCGTATTGGATTTGGATGTATTGGAAAGTGGAATGTTATTTGATGCACCATCATCTAGGATGAGGACTTTAGGTTCTGAAATGATGTATAGTAACATTGATGTGGTAAACCTAGTGTGTTATGACTATGATGGGTTTTACATTAGGCCTTAAAATGGGTTTCATGGGTTGCGGTTACATTCATAGTGGTTGGGTTGTTATGGGAGTGAGTCCTAATAGATGTGTTTTGTTTTGATGTGCTTGGTTCTATGTGTTCTGGACTGGTGGAATGGAATCCACCTCTGATTAGTGAATTAATTCATCTTTGAAATGTATGGGTTAGTGGGATAGCATGTTGTTAGGGTAATGTGACTCGGGTAGTGTCCATGTGTCAGTATAAATGGGTAATTTATGGGAAATATAGTGGTATATAGCTGAGTGTTGTGGGTGTTTATAATGTAATGAATGGTTAGATCCTTTATAGGTGGATTCAGTTCATGGTTAGTTCCATAATGTTTTTATGAAAGGCCTGGTTATTCATTGTCTTCCTTTTCTAAGGGATTAATCATATGTTTTTTTGGCAGGATTTTGGGTTAGTATCAAAGGGTATGATAATTTGGGAACCTTGAACGATTATTCTATTATTGTCTGATGATGGTTACAATGTTGAATTTGGATGGATGATACATAGGTGGATAGAGTATAAAAATATTCCCTTGATCTAGGGATAACAACCAGGGTGATTGGAATTGTGTGTTTAGACCTAACATTTCAGAATGTTTGAGTTGTTAGATGAGACTTCAATGAATCCTTGAGACTGATGAGGCTAATACACCAGGACGTATGGTCATCAATTTGAGTCGTTGGATGTTCATAGTTCAGTTGATGTTTGATTCATTATGTTTCAATTTGGGTTCAGTGGAAGATCACATGAAAGTGTGTGACAACGAGGTTTCTGGAATAGTTATGATTATTGGTGATTTCTAGAGGTACGAGATGTTTTTACTGATATATATATATGGTTCCATAATAATCACATTTCATTTTGGTTAAAATCAATTTGATTAATTATGATTGTGTGTAAGATCATTTGGTTTTGGATTGGTATAATGGACCATTTTTATTTTCTTTTCAAATTATTTTGGTTTTAGTGTATGAACATGGTATGTGCGGTGGTGGTAGTTCTATAGATAATGTCCGTTCTTTGATTCCTGTCATATAGTCATGAGGAATTACACAATTAGAATTCTAGGTATTTGCGACATGTTATTTGCAATGGGATCCCGTTGCAAAATTAGTTTTAGTGATGGGGTACCATCACAAATAGCCCGTTACAGAAAATGTCATCACAAAAAATGTTATTTGCGAAGGGAAACTTCACCGTCGCAAATAAATCTCCGATTATTTACTTTATATATATAATTTTTTTTGCAACGGGACCACCGAAAAAAGTATTTTCGATGTTCCCATCCCAAATACGTTTTGCGACGGGCCCCTAATCCCGTCGCAAATTTTTTTTAAAAAAAATTATTTAGACTATCTACGATGGGAACTCGTCGCAAAAGATCCCTTCGCAAATAATAAATAAATTTTTAAAAATAAATTTAATTAAATTATTATTATTAAAAATTAATTTTAATTTTATTAAAATAATTAAATATATATATTAACATTCTCAATATTCAAAAAAAATAAAAAAATCATAAAATATTAATATTAATATTTTTATTATTATTTTTATTATTATTAGTAAAATAAAAGAACATGAAAAAATTAATATGGAAAAAATTTATTTAATAAAATTATGATTAATGAAACAATAATATTAATATTATTAAAATAATAAAAAAAATATTAAATTTCTTAATATTAACAAAAAACATAAAATATTAAAAATTAAATTATCTAATATTCCCACCAATATAAAAGATAGAAACTATAAATAGTTCATATTACAAATAATGTTAAATTCAAATTTTTATACAAAAAAATCAATGGGGTCATCTTCTAGAGGAGGTGGAGGAGCTGAAAGAGATGGTGGAGGAAACTCCATCCCTAAACTACGAGTCAGACGACACATGTGCTCCATCTGCTCCTGATGCTACTTCTGCCATTGACACATCTCCTCCTCATGCTGCTGCTTCAAATATTGTTTCTACCGACGCATCTCTTCTTGATGCTTCTGCAAACTCTCTATAAAGTCATTCTGAGATCTTAACTGCTCTTGACACTGTGTGGTAGAAGATGATGCCTCTCCACGAGCTCCTCTCGAGATGGAATCTGACATTGCAGCAACACAATAAAATGTACTAGGAGTCACGTGAGTGTCGATACCAATAGCTTAGCCCTACTCAAAGCCATACTGGGTCTCCTGCATCCATGCTACCTCATCGAAATGGTGTGCACTGGTCTGATCAGTCACCTCGTCCAAACCCTCAGCCTGTGTCTAAGAGGTCTCAGCCTCATATGACTCCTTCAATATAAATTTGAAATTAAAATTGTGAAAATATTATATGTAGATAACTGTCAAAATAAATAAAATAAGGCTAACCACAATCCGACGCTGGAGATCACCTCTAATCTCTCCAGTGGCTGGATCACTGTACATCTTTAGATAAACATCGTACTCTGTAATATCGGGATGCTTGACTTCCTATATGAATATAAAATAAACAGTTTATATTTGACTTTATATAAAATATTTTAAAAAACTTATCTGATGATCTCTATGTGTACTGAATGTACAGCTACAAGCTCATTGTTTCACCTCATGTCTCCCCCAGTTCTGCCGACCCAATGAAGACCTCCTCGGAAATCCACAACCCAACCAGTGTGAACTTAATCCATCACAAACCAAAGATAAAATGTTTTATGGTTTGTGGGATCTACAGGACTCATCCAATACTCTCGCTCCTGTTTTTTTAATGGCCTTCCTTCTCAAATTGGGCAAAAAAAGATGCAAACGCTCACGCATAACCACCTCCCATGCCACATGGATAGCGTCATGCTTTCTATAATCGATGGGATTCCATAAACCCTACAAATAATTTATAATATCAAGTTATGAAGATAATAAATTTCAAAATAAATATTATTTATTTACGTACCAGTCAATGATTGTACATCGCGGGATGCACATTAATGGGAATCTGTTCTCATGTGAACCATGGTTGAGAAAAATAATTTCTTATGATGGCACTCCCCTTTACAACAGATAGATATAAAAAACTATCAAAAATAATAAATAATCAAACAATTAGTATATATATAAATAAATAAATGAAAAATCTAACTAAAATATAAAAGTTATCATCCCTCCGTGAGCGTGGATCGAAGCCAATACATGGACGTCGCTCAGGGATAGGGTCAGAATCATTAGTCGTGCAAGACCGTTCCACTCTGTGTACCTCCGGAATCACCAGTAGGCTGAGGGTATGATGATCCCACATCCCCCTCATCCAAAGGTAGATCAACATCCTGGAACTCGCGAAATAGATCAGGGTTTATCTGAAACACAAAATATTTGTTGTTAGAAGATATTTGAAAATAACTATCGTATATAGATATATATTAGTTATGATCATAGGCAGCATTTAACTATGTCAATGTTCACCTTCATCGTCATCATCATCATATCTAACTATGTCAATGTCTTGATATTCCTCCTCGACATCATCAATATCCATATGAGTTTCACATTCACCATCCCTTGTCATTTCTAATTCATTCGTGACATTATTAACATCTTCGTCACCATCGACCATTAATTGTGGGTTGTCATCATCAATATTCAGGTTTCGTTGAGTTAATTTATTTTCCTGATATTTCATTTTTTATGCTCCACCAATCACTCAGGTCTCTTGAAGTGGCACAATACATTCAGTAATAAATTAGATGTTCCTATTGAGGCAATAAAAAAGGTTCCTTTACTGCAAAAAGACATTTATATTTAATTTTGACGATTCAATGAGTCAGATGAACACGTGATCATCTCTCATTATCCAACCACCAAAATTTAAATATCATTATGTAATTCTGTCTAAGATAACATAGCTCAATAATTTCATCCAGAATACCATAAAAGCCAACTTCAGTTTCTCTATGATGAGATCCTCTTAAGAAAACTCCATTCCTCATTGTTTTTTATTTCCCATATCCATGTGTATGTTATCGAAAACCATTCACCACATATGCATTATAATATTTAACCATTTTGGATGGTGGGTTACTCAATATACCCAGTCAATTATCAATTTTATCTGCACATTGAGACACCTAAATTTTTTAAAACAATTATCAATATAATAAATAAAAACTGAATTGATATTAAACCATCAATAATTTATGCTATCAGTTTTTTAAACCATTGATATTTTTTTTCTGTGTTCTTCAAAAGCAGCAGGTGTAATTTGTGGAAGTTGATTCTTTATATGATTATCATATAACCTAAAAATAAAATAATTTTACATACTGTAACATAAATTATAGAATAAGTAGTAAAAGCACTCAAAGTACAAATGTTGTCATTTCTTCACAGTTGAGAAGAACATATGTGTGAGCTCTATGATGTTCATCATCTGAAATCCATCGTTCTTGAAATCTACAAAATCCAAGATTTGGCTAATTAAAAACTAATAATTTATTATCCATTTCATCATTAAAATTTCCCTCGTTCCATCCCATGCGGTTTTATTTTGAGGGATAGTCGGATTCAAAATCATGAGATCAGAAAAAATAAATTTCCTCCTCTAAATAAGTTTCATCAATTGAGCATTCAACTGATGTTTTGTTACGTACATATTTCTTCAATTTCTGCTTGCATCTCTCGAATGGGTACATCCATCAAAACTGTACTAGACCTCCACCTTTTACTTCATGTGGAAAATGGAATATTAGATATTCCATTGAGTCAATTAAATTAGGCGGAAAGATTATTTTTTTTATATGCAATTACAACAATATCATATTCCATTTTTCTTAGCGCATCATACTCTATTGTTGCTGCACAAATGTATCAAAAAAATTGATACGTCTATTATCAAATCTCAAATCATAGAATTCAACAAACATCTAAATCCAATAGGCACAAGTATTTTCATTATAACATGACAATCATGAATTTTTAATCTGGTAATATGATCATTTTTAACAAATCTACCCAAATTGAATGCCTAGCCATCTAGAAGTCTCGAATCTGTGATCCACTGACAAAATAATAAGTGACTCTTCTTAGATAGTGTATAATCTACTTTTGGATTAATTAACCTATGTGATCTTACATTTTCAAATAGTTCAAGTTCGGGTTGCCTGCAAATTTGGGAAAGATCTAATCGTGATATTATAGTAGCTTGGGTCTTACCTGGTGTATCCAAAACTGTATGAAATAAATTTTCAAAATAGACCATCTCAATGTTCATGACATCCAACATGTGGTGGACCGACAAATCAGACCAATATGGGAGATCCCAAAAAATGCTTCGTTTTATCCAATTATTCTCTTTCCCAAATCCATGAATTTTCTCTTGGTTTACTATTGGCCAAAATGTGATGGAATGTAATGAAAATAAAACTGATTTTAACTCTGTACCTGATATCAATTTTGGAGGTTCATCCCTTTCAATTGTTCCTTTTCTGAAATGAGATTCGTTCCTTTGAAAAGGATGATCGGTTGGAAGAAATCTGTGATGATAGTCAAAATAGTAAGTTTTTTTTCCATTGATGATCATAAAAGCTTAGTTTTCTTTCATACAGTAAGGAAATTATTTCAGACCATGTGAAATCTAGCCAAATAACATGTCATATGCTTAAAAGTCACTAATCATCCAAATCAATGCATCTTTTAATGGGAAATTTTGTTTCGCAGTAACATCATATGTACTAACACCATTACCTCACAAAGAATTTAACTCATCAATCAATGGATTCAAATAAACATCAATATTCTTTTTGGATGTCCTGGGATTAATAAGGTCAAAATTTTATAGGCCTCCTTCATCAACATCCATGTAGGTAGATTGTGCGGAGTTATAAAGACATGACAACTTGAATACTGACTACCATAATAACCCCACAGATATAAATAGTCAGTAGAAAGACCCAATCACATGTTTTGGCCTTCTAAAGCAATGGACGGATGCAGACGATCAAAATGTTTCCATGAATCACCATGAGATGGATGATTCATGATTTTATCCGTTGAAATATTGGTTTTGTGCCATGAAATCATTGATGTTGTGTTATGAGACATAAATAAACATTGCATCCTGGGTGTAAGGAAAGAATTTCTCAAATGTTTTACAGGAATTGATCCAGACATTCATTGTTGAGCTTTATTTTACCTCGAATGTCCACATGAGGGACAACTATCCAACGACTAATTTTCACCAGAATATAAGATGCAATCATTTTCACATGCATCAATCATCTGATTAGTACGTCCCAGATTACAAAACAACCTCTTCCTCTCATAGTAATTTTTAGGCAACACATTTTCTTCAGGTAATAGTGTTTTAGCCAAATAAAATATTTGATCAAAAAATTTGTTTGACTTTGCATTATCTGATTTAATAGAAATAAATTTTTCAACCACTTCTAATCTGCTTATCATGCAACCCGGATATAATGCATCATTAGAAACCCTCAACAACTAATAAAATTCAGATGGGGCCAACTCGTGAGTTAAATGGATATCATCGTGAGTTTTATTATGTTGACGAGATGTACCTACAACATCATGTACTAAATTTTGGAATAGTGATGGATCCGTAATCAAGTTATTAGTATCTTCTCCGGAACTGTGTTTACAATTTTGATACCAAAAAATATAATCTGGTTTAAAACCAAACTGCAATAGATGTCCCCCAACCTTGTCAAAGGTGCCCAACATTCTCAGATCACATTTTTAACAAGGACACATAATTTTGAATTCTGAAACATATTTTGGTTTTGATGACAAAAATGCTAAGAAAGCATCAACACCATGTATATATACTGGATTTAATCCAAGACTATTTGGATTTCTGCGCTTATTTTTCCAAGCATGATCATCTAATAATGACTGATGTCAACTTCCTTGTTCAATATATTTCTTAAAAATAGAAAATCATTTCTATTTTTGAAAATTTTGAAATTATAAAAACACTATCTAAAAAAAATATTACTAGTTACTACTACTTCATAATAATTTCCATTAATTAAGGGTGACATAATTTCTAGTGGATTTATGGCTACTCTTTTATCTGACGACTCATTTACATACATCTTTCTCACACTGAAATAACAATGAAGAATCTGTTCAGAGATACAAATATTCATTCTCGTGCATATGAGAATAAATATGCGTACCGCCGACCAGATTCTTCCATGTGATTTCAGAGTGAGAAATATGCAAGTTAATGAGTAATCAGACAAAAGAGCCCCTTTTTCGTCGATGATTCATCTTCTTCCAACTGCCACTGCCTCAGAACATTATAAAAAATGTGATCCTATGAATGCATATCCAATCTTGTGCATACGATATTAAATATTCCTATGTAGCAGCACATTTTTCTTAATTTTTTGAGTCGGTAAGAGTTGAAAGAAGAAAAGTTATCGAGAAAAAGGAGTGTCGTCAATCCACTAGAAATTGTTCCATATTCTTAGAATTTATTAAATATTTTAAAATTTCTTTTTAACTGTTCCTAAATGTTCTTAACTAGTTATTCATATTTAGTATAAATTATTCATGTTTATTACTAAATATATATATTTATTACTAACTATTCATTTTTTTACTAACTATTCCAATTTATTTCTAACTATTATTAATTATTACTAACTATTTCTATTTATTAGTAATGATTCCTATTTATTACTAATGATTACTATTTATTAGTAACTATTACTATTTATTACTAACTATTACTATTTTTACTAACTATTGCTATATATTCCTATTTATTTTTATTTTTACTATTTATTAGTATTATTACTATTTATTATTATTTATTTATCTTTATTATTATTTATTGCTAATTATTACTAATTATTAATAATTATTTCTAATTACTACTAATTATTCATAATTATTACTAATTATTCCCCTTTATTACTCACTATTCTTATGTATTACTATTTATTACTAATTATTACTAATTATTACAAATTATTACAAATTATTCCTATTTATTTCTAATTATTCATATTTATTACTAATTATTGTTATTTATCTCTAATTATTCTTAATAATTTCAATTTTTTCCTATCTATTTCTATTTATTCCTAATTATTGTTATTTATTTAAAACTATTATAATTTATTAATAATTATTACAATTTATTAATAATTTTTACAGTTTATTACTAATTATTTCTAATTATTCCTAATTATTACTAATTATTCATATTTATTACAAAGTATTCTTATTTATCACTAATTATTTCTAATTATTCTTATTTATTCATAATCTTTGCTAATTATTCCTAATTATTTCTAATTATTAATAATTATTAATAATTATTACAATTTATAAATAATTATAACTAATTGTTACTAATTAGTACTAATTATTTCTAATTATTTATAATTTCAACTACTTTTTACTACTTTTTACTAATTTTTACTAATTTTTACTAATTAATACTTATTATAACTAATTATTACAAATTATTAATAATTATTACAAATTATTAAAAATTATTACTATTTATTACTAATTATTCTTATTTATTACTAATTATTACTAATTATTTCTAATTATTACTAATTATTCTTATTTATTACTAATTATTCCTATTTATTACTAGTTATTTCTTTTTATTTCTAATTATTCTAATTTTTTTCTATTTATTCCTAATTATTTTTATTTATTCCTAAATATTGGAAATTATTCCTAATTATTACAATTTATTAATAATTATTATAATTTATTAATAATTATTTCAATTTATTACAAATTATTACTAATTATAACTAATTTTTACTAATTATTACCAATTATTCCTAATTATTTATGATTATTACTAATTATTACGAATTATATGTATTTATTACTAATTATATGTATTTATTACTAATTATTACAAAATATTACTAATTATTAGTATTTATTAATAAATATTAATAAATATTACTAATTATTACAATTTATTTAGTAATTATTACAATTTATTAGTAATTATTACAGTTTATGACTAATCATTATAGTTTATTACTAATTATTACCCTTTATAACTAATTATTACATTTTATAACTAAATATTACAATTTATTACTAAATATTAGTAATTATTGCAATTTATTGCTATTTATAACAATTTATTACTAATTAATACAATTTATCACAATTTATTACTAATTATTACAATTTATTAATAATTATTACAATCTATTACTAATTATTACAATTTATTACTAAGTATTAAAATTTATTACTAATTATTACAATTTAGTACTAAATATTACAATTCATTACTGATTATTACAATTTATTACTAATTATTGCAATTTATTGATAATTACTATAATTTATTACTTTTTATTTCTCCTTATTACTATTTATTACTATATTTTAATAATTATTAATATTTATTACTAAATATTAGTATTTATTATTATTTATTACCAATTATTATTAATTACTACAAATTAATTATATACATTACTAATAATCGTTAATAATTACTAATTACTACTAATTATTAAAAATTAATACTTAAAATTTGAATTTATTAGTACAAATAAATATTCATGAAAAAAAAATTTAAATTCAATTTAATTACAACTAATCGGCAGTAATAAAAATTAACATAAAAAATTGAAATAAATAATAAATTAAATAAAACAAAAATACCTTTAAATTTGATTTGATATTGATGTAAACGACATCACAACTTCTTCATGAAAAAAAATTAACATAGAACAATTTTCCCTCTGAAATCAGAGATTAGAGAGAAACAAGATCTAGAAATTGGGAGAAATGAGAAGAAAACTGATGGAGATATATATATGTAAGACTATTTGTGAAGAGACTATTTGTGACGGGTTACCTATCGCATATACCTAGGCCCACATTAATTACTGACGGCGGTTAAAAACTTATTTTCAATTAGACCCGTCACAATTAGTCCCTGCCGACAAACCTTTTGCGACAGGAGGATATCCTGTTGCAAAAAGCTATTCACTGCCACCGGGTATTTATGACGGGGGTATCCCCCCATCGTAAGAAACCTTCGACCTGTTTGGCGCGCTTCCTGCGCCAAACCTTTTGCGACGGGACATGAAATCCCGTCGCAAATAATTGGTTATTTGCGACAGGTTGTTACCCTCGTCGCAAAAAGCCCTTCACAAAAAGTCCTTTTTCCTGTAATGTTAGTGAATTTCATTTTTTGGATTTCCACATTCCTCATGGTGATTGGGATTTGTTGTGACTCTTATGAACAAGCAGATATGGGGAATTTATTGGGAATTGACATGTCCTTATAGCTAGGGGTTACAATGGGAATGGAGTGGTTATAATTTTTCTCAATGGTGACATATTATCATACTCCCAGTTTAGAGATGACCATGTCCAAATTCATGAAATCATCCTATAAAAATTTAGAGTGCATCGCTTATGTTCTAAACCACCGAAATGTTTTTTATAGTATTTTGAATGGCCTCCAGAGTTAAGGCAGTCATAGAGAATTATAATTGAAACCCTTTGGTGAGAAGATCATCATCGAATACTGAGAGTAAGAACACTATGATGGTCCAAATTGGGGATAATATTGTGTATACCATTCTCAGATGTTATGAGAAGGTGATAGTTGACATTTCGTTTTGTCCCTAATGTGAGAGTATGGTAGCCATGTCTACTTCATAGATTCTATAGTAGTGGTAGTGTGATCCATGGTAATGGGAGTTTAATGGGTGATGTGGTGGGAATGACACATATAATGTGGGTAGTATCATTTCAATCATGAGGAGATAATCCTCATGTTGGAAGGGTTATGGATGCATAGAGATGGTTATGTACCAGTTACAGAGGGAAATGAGAATCTACTGAGGAACTGAAGAGCTCTATTCATGGATTTATTTGAGAATTATAATAGGGAATCATATGTGTTGATAATTTAGAAATCGAATAGATCTAGGATTGAGGTGATTTGAGAGTAAAATGTTTTTCTTGCTTGAGAGGAGTATTAGTGGTTGTTGTAGGCCATCAAAATAGTGTTCAAACAATGATGTATTTTACTTTAGAATCTGATAGAATGTTGGGTATTTATTCATGTGTGCATGATCAGGTCGTTAAAGATTTACTTGAGTATAATGTCATAGTTATCTGTTAAGATAGAGACATGCAGATGGTTGAAGTTAGGAATTTTTTGGTTGAGTCAAATGAATTTATTCAAACTTGGGATAATGTATAGAACAGATTCGTTGTGTTTCAAACCCCATATTGAACGTTATCTTTTAGAAGATAGGAGTTCATTGAGAAATTAAACTCAGGATTTTCTGGATGTCAATATTAATACCAATATATGCTTGGATTTTATTAATGTGTCCTTTTATGTTGGGTTATGATTAATATGATGTATTTCAATATATGTTGGACTTTATGTTGGTGTTGGGTGTGTTAAATTATTAACCATCCTAGGTGCATTTTGGGAGAAGGAGTTCAATGTTACATTTGAATATTCCATTTTAGGATGTTCCACTGATCAATAATTTTCGCTGGTATGCAGAATATTATGGTAGTGAGAACCATAGAGTGTGAAAATTATTGGATGATGGCATAATTAGTTTTTCAGTTGGTTATGATTAATAAATCTTCATATTATTGTTTTTTTGGTAACAATAACATTCTTATGTTTGTAGTCATTTTAGTGCCTTAAGATCAATATTGTGACATTGTTGTTCTATGGTAGATAATAATAGAACACAATTAATTGGAAACACATAGCTGAGTGACATAGGATGGGTGATGAGGTTGGATGGTCATTGAGGCTTATTAAGAATAAAGATGTATTATGGTGGGGAGATTGAAACATCCTAGTATTTTATGAGGCATATTTTCATTTTAACTTTTCTCACACCAACATTAAAATATTCAATTATGTTTTTTAAGAGTATTAGAAGTCATAGAAATGGTTTAATGGTTTTGGAAGTAAAAAAAGAGGTCTCACTATGCATGGCATACGTTTGGGGCATGGTTAGAACTAATGGTTCACCACTTTCATGTGACATGGAGAGTATGGGTTCCCTGTTTATAAACATTGTAAGGTGGAAGAGAAATAATATAGTATTATGTTGATAACAAAACATGGCCTATCAATATTTTACCAATCAATGTGGGTCCCCCACCAAATTTTGAAAATCCAAACAAAGGAGGTTATATTGTTTGGAAAACTGTGTGGCCTGATCTAGTGCAAAATTAAAATAGGGAGATATATCATTTTCAGCTTGGAATTGAAGGTTCTTCCTTATATTATGTTCATATTCCTTCCCTAGAATCCTATGGTGTGAACTAGGAGATCGCTCTTTATACATCAGTGGTTCTCCCTCTATTCTTATTCATTTGTATTGTCATTGTGGGTGAATTGAATCTCAGGGTAAGTTATTAACTATTTTTCCTTATAATTTCTAGATAAGGATTAATTTTTATTTTTTTGACACCCACAAATAATTTAGCATTGAATGATTATCAGAGCTAAACATGCGGTTCATCACAAGAATGATTATATACTTGGAAAATTATAATTCGTTGAAAAAAATCTGGAAAATATTTTCTGATGATCAAAATCTAAAATTATTAAATATCTTTAGAAAATAATTCATTTCTTCTAATAATAAATTAATTAATTATAAATATAATATAAAAATATTCTATCTTGGGTTTTTTGGAATTATAATATAAGATGAATTTTAGTAAATGACCCACCAAAGGCACTTACGTTTTGCTGAGAACATTCAAGTGGTATTAGAGCAGTTATGATTTATATTTATAATTATTTATTTGAATTTTTATCAATGTGTGCAATTTTGGTTATTTATATTTTTAGATTTATTATTATTTAATCTGATTTGAATTAACATGTTCTCAAAATTTTAATTTCTTCTTTAAAGATTCACAATATTGTATGTCCAATAATAGATATATGGTGAATTTGTAATAAACCATGTGTATATTGGGACAACCTAACACATCAAATTTCATATTACATGGCCCGTACAAAGTGTACAAGCTATATAGACTGCATGAACTAATTGTGAAATTCATGAAATCCATGTGATGATTAAACATAGTTAAATTGTTTGATAGTGAATGCATAATGACTTAATGATACACATGGCGTTTCTGATATGTATACTGGCTATATCTCACAATTTCTCAAATCTGAAATACATGATGATCCCATTCAAGAGTTATATAGGCACGTGACACGAGTTATACAGGGCTTGTAACTGGTCTGTATATGTCGTGTAGTTTGAACTACCAAACAAGTCACAGAATTGGCAGGGTATCATGAGCACAAGAAATGATGGATACACAACATGTATCTCACTTTTATACATCATGTAGTAAATCTATGCTACATGATAGATTTCCCAAGAAACTAACCTGAGTACATGACAACCAAGGATCATGTTTTGTAACTAGTATATGCATGTCATTTAGTCTCAAATTTAATTATTTTTTTCATTTACATTAAATTGAAAATTTCACCCTTCAAAATTCATTTTATTGAATGCAATACCTAGTATGCTTTAACAATTTAATTATGATTTTATTTATTTTTTAGTGATCATTTAATATATTGAAATAATGATATGATTATTATTTATATAATTTAATTACCATGAATTAAATTAATGTAGGTCATCTCCAATAATAATTAGGATGACCATTAAGATGAAAAAAATCAATTAATTAATTGATCAATGAACAAATTTTTATCACAAAAGAAAATAACGAATAGAAATTAAAGTTAGTCGGTTTAATTTTTTGTATACATTCCATGTATGTCCATTCATGATCCTAACTATGACCTTCATATGTGTTGTGACTTTTATGTTAAATTATTTCAACAATTGAAAATTATCAATCATTAAATTCAATATAATGTCATGTCGATCATCCCTCTTAATATTATATTGTATAGCCTACACACCCATGGTTATTTATGTAATCTGAATTAATCATTCCTTTGGTTACTTTTACCTATGTGTTTTTCATAAATACATGTCATTAATGGACTATTTCAATGTATATGGAGTAAGTTCAAGACTCACCGATAATGACCACATCCATGATGATTCACATGTTGACAAGTGGAATATTGTAACTCATGCAAATAATACAACAAGAAGTTATTCACCTAAATCATAGGTTGATTAATTGTACTCTCATTAAATAAACTCTTAGATTACTTCATTATAGGGTAATTTATTAAAAATTTATGTTATTCTAAAGAATTAATTATTTTATGGTTGCAAGAGAATTAACTAAAAAATAAATGTATTAATGATAAATGATAGAATTAAAATAAATGGAATTTGTACAAATCTTTTATGCAACCTAGAAAGTTAATTAAGTAAACTCTACTTAATATTAACATGTGATGTGAAGGTGTAAAATGTAAAATATAAAAATAATAAAGTACAATACATCAACTAAATATAAAGACAGACTTTTCCATCAATTACATGATTACAAATGAAACCAATAGAACATAGTGTTTGACAAACACTTTCTAGGACAATTATATTACTAGGGAATTCTTATAAAGGATTTCAGTTGACTTAAACATTTTACATTAAGTGGAGTTTCCATCTATTGAATTGGCATTAATTTCTGGTAAGTGTGGAAGAAATCCATGTCAATGTTTCTAGAATGGTAGATCCACTCAATTATTGACGGAGCTATAATGCTATGGTTGGAAAAGTCCTTCCTACTTTCAAACATTCATGGAGTTTGACTAATTGTTATTATGTGAAGAGGAATATTGATCCTTTACTCTATGATGTCTAAAAAATTAAAAATTATAAATTAAACAGTGAGGTATATTTATAATTTATTTAATAGTTAGATATTTATAAAATATTATTAATTATTATTTCTTATATAATTTTTAATAATTGTAAATACTAATCATAAGTTTTAATAATTGTGGAAATGGACAGAAAACCCACAAAAACAGTGTATCCATTCCATAACTCAAATTATTTCCTATAAAAATTATTTAAGTATACGGTCAAATTATTTATTTGATTCGATATTATAAAAAAATGTCAATATGTGTTAGAATCCACTATTACTATTCTTCCACCCTATCAAGTGAGTGAAGGTGAAAAGGTAGAATACTATATATATGTTGAGTATGTTTCCTATGTATATTGTATTATATTATCAACTATTTCATGAGATATGATGATAAAAAATTACAAAAATTCATACACAATAATTTAGTTTATGTAGTCTCTTAAAAAAGGTAAAAAAGTCTTACAATAAATAATATGGTCAATGCACTATATCAGTGTAAACTGGAAGGTGAAAACATAGGTATTAGTCATGCAAACTATTTACATGGGTATATTGACAACATAACATAATGGGGATTCTGATTGGATAATAAATTATCCATTAATATTATTTTATTATCATTTCTACTAAGGTTATACTTAATTTTCTAATCCCAGATAAATGAAATTAGTAATCAACATTGGATTATTTTATCCATAGTTCACCATAAACATAAGGTATAGATGAAAATTATTTATACACCCCTATTAATGAAAATTTTTAATGATAAGGATAAATATCCAATGGATAGTATAAAACCAAATTATTATTTACAACACCCTTCAAATATAAAATGTATTCAGGGGTAGAAAAATGTACAGTATGCTAATTGATTCTCATTTTGAAAGAATGGAGACTGAAAAAAAAATACATTGAATTTAAAAATTAATTGGTTTCATCCACTTTAGTTATATGAATCATTTTTATATTAATCACTAGTGTATTAAATAAAATATTCTTAAAATGTAATTATATTTAAATATATGAAAAGTGAAATAATATAATTGTTGTAGATTTAACTCAAAAGATGATGAGAAAGGTTTACTATAATATTATGAAAAAGGAGATAATTATTTCTCCTTATAAGGTTGGTTTGACTGATGATATCATAATTGTTACGAAAATATTTATCTTAGTGTCCAACAATAAGCAATGAATAATTGTTTCATTATATAATTAATGTTGTTATGGAACTTAAATACAAAAAATAATGGTTCAATAACACCAGAATCACAAATATCCATTGAAGTGAATAATGAATATAAAATATAATACTCTCCCCTGATTGAGAAAATATTATTCTGTATCAAATAAAATCAAATTTTGTTGAATTTTTATTCTATAGAAGATAAAAAATTACTATATATTTAGTTGAGATAATTTTTTTACACAAAACTACTTATCATGTTAAGATAAGGAACCATTATACATAAAGGTACATCTAAAATATTTTAAATTTTGTTGCACATAGTCATGTGACCCATTCTAGTAAGACATGTAGAAATATATACTTCAGGTTATTACTAATTTTAGAAATTCTCAATGAAATATATGATTACACTTGGTAAATATTGAAAAACTCTATGTGATGGATTTTATAAGATTATCTTATCCAAGTATTTATTGATAATAAATGTGGGGTAAAGTAAATACCATAGAAACATTTTCTTATAAACATAATTTTCATTATGGTAGTAAAATGATGTTCAATGGTGAGTCTTATGTATTTTTAAAATCTTCCATTATTTCTTCCATTACATGTTTTACGAATTGATTTGATAAAACTAAACTAAATGCTAAATTGTTTTTCTGATTAATATCATATAAAACGTGATACGATAAAAATATATTATTAAATTGAAAAACATATTTGTTAAGAATTATTTTTTAAAATTTGGTTTCATCTAAAAATTCATCTCAAACACTATGATGCATCTAAGTTAATGATCATATGTATAATAATGAATTTAACTTCTTTTCAAAATAAATTATATTTACATAATGGAATACTATTTATTAGAATATGGTGGTAGTATTCTTGATTTAATGATTTAATACTTCAGATACACATATACAGTATAATAATTATTTACTCCATAGATCTTAGTGGGAGCAGTACTTCCATAGACACATATTGTATGGGAATTTTCAACTGATGACGCAATTTATGTTCAAAATAGTGTGAGATACATGTTTCATTATTTCATAATAAATATTCATAAATTGAGATATAAATTTTAATATGACATAGTTTAGAACTATATATTTATTCATGTAATAGACTCCATATATCAAGATTTAGGGCTACTTTATTTTGACTATATCCAATACTAGTTACTAGCATTGATTATTAAAGAGAAACTAGACATGGATGTTATAACAAAATATATTTAATTCATAGTTAATTATTTGAATTTTAATTCTATGAATCAAATATACTTCAATAATCCTGAGTATAATAAATTTGAAATATACATATAAAAATCATACTCCTATGATAATTATATGCTGATATTGATAGTCAATGCGACCTCATTTTGAGGAATCATGATGAAATATTTCTATATAACATGATTAAAAGAAGACCATGGGGTATATGTCTACAAAAAATAACCAAAAATAGTTGTTCACATCAATAAATGTCAATTATATTTTTTTATTAAATAATTCCAATAATAAATAAATCATTCATAGATATCATATAATATTAAATTTCAAATGAATGACTGACAGGTGCGTCTAATTGGTTGTTGTGGGAGATATATGATTTTATATCTAAGAAGAATTTTAAGTCTATGGAATTTTATTTCTATAGGTATTACTTGAAATACAAATCATGTTCTTGGGAACAAAATATAAAAAATGGAACTATGAGTTTCTTACAATATAGTTGTAGTACATATATTAACATCGTATTAAAAAAATCATTAACAATTAAAGACATAATTCTTGTTGGAATATAATTATTCTTAGAGAACATGCATATGAATTGGATGTTATTATCGACGTTAATAAAATTTCAAGATTATATGTGTTTAAAATTTATCTCATGTTCCATGATATGTACTCATGTTTAAAAAACCTAATGCATGATTTATAGTATGTGAATATTAAATAGAAAATGTATAATAGTATAAAATGGAAGATAAACTATTCAAAATTACATTGCAATGTACAACAAGATGAGTTAATGGTGTCCAATGAAGAAGGAATACTAGGGATGGAGTGAGTTGAAAACAAGTATTAATTTAGTTAAATTTGATCTAGGGTTGTATGAATGGATAAAATTATATTCAAGATGAATATATTATTACTGGTGGTATCAATATATATAATATTTGACTACATTGAGGCTTCTAATATTGCATAAGGATCATTCTTAGAGACACCCTATTCCAAATTTAGATTATATCGAAAGAAATAGTTTTATTATTATCATTATAATCGTTGAATGTATATTTAGTTATCATGTCAAGAATTTGATATGGGACCAATAGTTTTATTGTTAGTTATATCACTAATTGAGTTTCTTCCTCCAGATTTTAACAATATAGTAAAACGATTTTCCTCAAACACATATGGATTTTCCAACCAAATCAATAGAAGCATGATTGGATTAGAAGCTTTATCCACACAAAATGGAAGTAGGTTTTTACATAAGGGTACTAGCCAGTTTTTAGCAGCTCGCTTTAGTTCAAGTGTGTGTTTTGAAAAGTTAGTTCCCAAGAACAAATTAATGTTGTACTAAATATTATTTGTATATTCCAAAATGCGAACTTTAAATTATATATATTATCACATATTTATTGTTCTTGAACATAACAATGATATTATAATGTCTTATATTATTTTTCACATTGAATGTGGCATAGTAGTCCCCCACTATTACGAGAACCATACAATGCTATGATGTTATTCTTAAAACTACTTATATGGTCAGATAATGTACAATGAAATGTAAAATAGTTCATATAGATTCATATGTGATTACTCATAAGAGGATAAGGTTTCTTCACTAGATGTTTTTCAATTAGTAATCTCAATGATTGAAGAATGTGGGAATAGGCCCACCAATTGATAATTGAAATGTTTTTGTGTCATCATGTATTCTTATATATGAGCCTGTGTAATAGTCCTTAAACTATAAGATTATCAACAATTATTTTCTTGGATAATGCACTTTGATTTACTGACAAAAACATTCATGCCATATGTTTTTAGGATATAGTGTATGATGGATGTGTTATGAATGACATGTTATTATTGGATAATTCAAGGAAGTACATGATCATCCCATATTTATTGAAGTTGATAACTCAACCCTTTGAATGGAATAAAATAGTCACATAAATTAAATGACCATATTGAACAGTCATTTATTTATTAAATTCATATTAAAAATATCAATAATTTGGGTTGATGAAGTAAATGTGAAACCATATTGATGTCATTTTGACACACGGATTATATTACAAGACAAATGTTTAAATGTGGTTCTGAAAATTGCAACATTATGTTATTTCTTTGGGTGCTTAGAGCCAATGATAGATAGTAATCATGGACTTTTGGAGTACCCTAATATTGAAAAAGAGAAATACATCTAGAGGTTCACTCACTAATTATATATTTTGATCATTATTAAATTATATTGGAATTTTGTTAATGGAATAAATATTCTTCTTAAGCCAGTGGTATAATTTTAATCAGTATTTATTGATATCATTAATTATATAAATATTAATTCATCAGATTATGAATAATTTTTTTTATTTTTTTATTTTAATATCTAAAAAAAATTATTACCTATATTTTAGATAAAAATATTTATTAATTAATGAAAGTATTTATTCTAGTATTCAATAAATGTTGATGATTTTGAGTGGACCAAGATAGTGACCAATGATAAATAATAATTTACACGATGGTAATATAATATTTTTTATTGTTCAATTTTGCAGACATTATATAAAATAAAAATAATCTTATTATTATGTGTCATGTAGTTTAATAAATAATATAACACTATTTAATGACTGGTAAATAATTATATATTATATTAAACTAATCCTTAGCTATAATATTAGACGGTTATGTCTATTATGTTGGGTTAATTAAGAAGAAATCATTGTAGACAATGGATTCTATCATAACATATTTTTTATCAATCCCTATCAAGAAAACTAAAGGTAAGGGAGGTTTATTCATGATCTTAGGACAAATGGTCAAAATGAATTATGTAAGGCATTTGATTCGCCACGCTACCACAAAAAATCAATTAGCATTTCTTGAATCTCAAAGGAGCACATGTGGATCACTGTTATATGGATTTTACACATGGGTTAATACAGAAGAATGATGTTAATATTGAAAAGGGGTTTTTTATGATAAAAATATACATCGAATGATTGATAATAATCACTACTATAAATGGATGTTTTCCTAATGATTTTACCCTAACGGTTTACAAAAATAGTTGGTAAAGGGAGGCTACACCAATGGTTTAACAAAATTGTTGGTATAGGCCTGTTTGTAGGAGCCTTTACCAACAGTTCTAGAGAACCATTGGGAAAATATTTCTTATATGATTCTTAACCAACAGTTCTATAGAACTGTTGGTAAAAGCTTGGCTTAAGGGTATTTTACCAAAGGTTCTATATAAACCGTTGGGATAGGAACACATTCCCAACAGTTATTAAAACCCATTAAGAAATGTTTCCCCAATTACCATCCCCACCTCAATAGCGAATAGAACTTAATGTGTAGTAGCAGGCCATCCTCGCTCGACTTCCCCATACGAACAGCTAAATATCCATCAAATTAATCTCAAATCAGGTATTTTCTTCATTCTATACTTAAAATCTTTAAGCATTACGTTATTATTATTATTATTCATCTAATATTTTATTTTTTTGTTTTGATTTTGATGTGTATCTTTTTTTTTCTATTTTTATTTAACCTAGATTCACTCTATCCCATCAGATCCATTTAATTAATTAAATATATAACACTACATTGGAGGTGAAACATCTTAGATTCACTGCCGTTGGATTCCAAATTTTTTTTTATATGTATTTTTATTCTTTTTCATCATCTTTTAATTAATTGTTTCTTTCGAATTAAATTATATGTGTTTATTAATTTTTAACAATGTTTCTATGAATGTTTTCCTTGAAATACCTTGTGATCTATTATTCAATCATGTTCTCATTGAATTTAAAAATTCATGAATTTAATTACTATAATTTTGACATCATTCAACTTTTTATGAATTATTCAATTGCTTGACTATTTAGATTTATTTTTAAAGAATATTTAATGAATAAATTAGTGAAATTGAGACTTCTCCTTGGTTTTGTACTCAAAGAATGAAATAAATTGATTTTAACGAAATGATTGGAACTATTTAATGTTATTTTTGTAGTTTCAAATGATTGAATTTGTGAAATTACAATGAACCCTCATAGAATTAGGGGGGTGTCGGTGGCTGTCAGTTGGGTGAGGGGGACTTTCTGGGGGGGGGGGGCTGTCCGGGGTGGGGGGATGTCCGGGGGGGGTTTTTCGGGGGGGGGGGGGGTGGTGGGGGTTGGGGGGATGTCCGGTGTGAGGGGGGGTTCTCAGGGTGAGGGGGTGTACAGGGGGTTGGGGGTCTGTTCGGGGGGGGGGGGGATGTCCGGGGGGTGGTAGGGGTGGGCGTCCGGGGGTTGGGGGTCTATCAGGTGTGGTGGGGGCTGTTCAGGGGGTGGGGGTGGCTGCTTAGGGGGGTGGGGAGCTGTCCGACTGTGGTGGGGGGTGGGGTTGTCCAGGGTGTTGGGGGGGATGTCCGGGGGCCTTTTCGGTGGTGGGGGAGTTGTCTGGCTAGGGGGTTTTGGGGGCCCTATCTACGGTGGGGGGATGTCTGGGGGGCCTGTACGGGGTGGGGGGGGCTATCCGGGTTGGGGGGGGGGGGGGGCTGTTCGGATGGTGCGTGTGGTTGTATTGGTGGTGTGTGGGGTGTCTGGGGGGTTGTCTGAGGTGGGGGGGAGGGGGGGTTCTAGGGTGCAGGGGGGTGGGGGGTGGGGTCGGTTGGGGGATGTTCAGGGGGGTTCGGGGGTTGGTTGGATTTCCGGAGTGAGGGGGGTTGTCCGGGGGGTGGGGGTGTCTGGGGTGAGGGGGGGCTGTCCAGGAGGTAGGGGTGCAGTCTTGGGTGAGTGGGGTATTTCAGGGGCGAGGGGGGCTGTCAGGGGGGATGGAGTGGAGGTGCTGTCTGAGGAACATGTGGTCGGTACTAGTCAAAAAGTCTCACTTTTATTTGAAATGGACCAAATTTTAAGTGAAACAACAACTGACATATGCAAAAGTGATCAAATGCATTCAGATTTTGTTGATACTTTCGAAAAATGATACATTGGTCATTTTTTGACGGGTACAAGTCAACTCCGCCTCAATATGAGACACGGTGTGACCGGTATTGCTCAAAGTGTCTCACTTGGTTTGATATGGACAACATTTTAATTGAAAATAACAAATAACATATGAAAAAACAGACCAAACGTATTTGGATTGTGTTGATACATTAGTAAAAAAATCAATGGCCATTTGAGACGTGTACAAGACCACCCAACCCCAATCCAAAGTACGGTGTGGATGGTAAAAATCTAAAAGTTTCTCTTTTGTTTAAAACGGACACCATTTTAGGTAAAAACAACTGGCATATGGAA